>JARFJA010000083.1:2752973-8445909 GCA_036326145.1 Rhagophthalmus giganteus | reverse complement strand
TGCGATCTACGAAGCTCAATTATAATTAAAAATAATTATTGTCTTTTACAGAAAACTGTAATTTATTTATACTTTTTATCTATAGTTGATGTAAGTCTGCGCAAGATGGCTATAACGTATGATTTCTAACCCTATTTATTATAGAGGAAATTACCTTTTAATACTATTGCTTTTATCTATTAAAAGGTCCTTTTAACTGCCGAGCTCTTAATAATTAACGGTTATATCCAATTTATCGCGCCAAAGAGCGACACCACGAGTAGCCTCGGCAAGCTGATTTGCGACCTTTCAGCAAACAACCTAACGATTGCAACTATCCCATGAACGAATCTAAAATAATGAATAATAATTAATGTAACGGATTTTCATCTTTTTTACCAGTTAATTAACGTAATGTAAATGGTCTACGAAGACAAATTTGTTATTTACCTGCAGTTTCGAACGTTTGACTCGTAAATAAAAAACTATTATGCCTATAAATTCATTCCGGTTTGATATTGCTGCCCCATATTTGGCATGCAGGTCGATCTGTTCATACACTTGTACGAAATAAAATCTGAACGCGATCGGAGCGTAAATAAAACTACCTTCTCCTTATCTTCCAGGCACGACGTCGTTCCTATTAAACAATACGTAAATTCTTTCCTATTGAAAATGCAGAGGTGATTTTTGGAAAACAAATGGGCCAAGCCAACCAAGGACCGGTAGTCAACAAATTTGTAGTTATCTCATATTTATTGTTTTTAATTCGAATATGGTGTAATATCTGAGTTGACAAGAATTTTCTAAGCATGCGAAGATTGCCTTAAACATTGTTGCCATGCGTTGTCTACGCTATTACGGTGTTTAAGTTAGACTAGGGTTAATTCTTGCTTTCACTAGGTTAACGATGTTTTTGAATTCCAAAATTAAACCTCAACCCTAGGCTAGTTATTACCACACTTAATACCGTTTTAATGCATTGTCTCTGCATACGGCCGAAAATGTACAATATAGACATCTCTCTTCTCGAGCATCTCTTCGCTCTCTTATGTGCTCTTGGTAGGAAATATGAATTTCTTGGCATCCTACAGTCTGGATGGAGTTCAGTTTTCAAACTTATTTAAAGCAACAGATTTTGTTTATTTATGTATAAATGTAATTGTTATGTTTTTTTTCAAATTACAAAATAATTTTATTTTAATACTATATTTTAACAATTATATTTAATTTAATTTATGCCAATAATTAAATTGTTAATTATTAAATTTAAGAATTAAGAAATATATTTTGATCCGATTGTGATAGGTTTACTTATATAAAAATTAATAAAAACAATTGTAAGAAAAAAGACATTATTTTAGAATAATTTCTAGATTATTTCTTACAAGGAAATTTAATTCTATGAATAGATATATAGAGGCACAATGTTACATTATATTCTTTTGTTTCTAGACCGTTCGAAAACTTCAGTATAAACACAAGTTACGTGAGGACACTCTGCACTTATATTTACACTACATTGTTCCCTTGGAACAGTACTAGCGTATGTCTCAAGTTTTACTGAAATTAATTTTTATAGCCATGTGTTCCTTGAGCTAGCCTGCATTTGGTACAGAAGCCTCAAATCAACGGTTAGGATATTAATACAACAGAATTTAACTCAAGTAATGCTTACAAAATTTTCCCTACAATGAATTTTATTAAAAAAAGCCTCTTGTAAAATTCGTGTAATGCGACTTACACTAGTTCTACTCCAATGGGACGATATAGGAATGGCGTTTTCTTTTCGAACGTAGCCTAGGCGACTTTACCCTACTTAAACAATTAACATAAACATTTGAATTGTTGTCATGGTGATGAGGTCCCGAATGCGCAGTCCATATGTGTTTCTATTGAACAATTCTCGTAATTTAAATTTACAGATAAATTATTAGCTAAAATAGGTATCTCAAAAATTTTTAAAAATAAATTATATAAAATCATCATTCACTGATACTTGGTCATTTACTGATCGAGTAGTCCTATAAAATTTTTTTGAGATTCTTACAATAGTCAAGATATTTGTTATGACTCAATAAATGAATCAAACTGTGAATATCTGACTTGAATAAAACATAAAAATAATGTTCTTAACTTATATTTATTGATTGTATTTGTTTTTCTTATTATAGAGCCCTGAATTCAGTTTTTAAGTTTGGTCATTTAAAGGGTCACCATATTGATCGGTTTTAACAGTTTTTAAGTCAATTTATGCATTTAATTAAAATTGTCAAGAAAATGAAAAATTCTAAACAAATTTTTTTAAGGAAATATAAAATAACTTGACTAAAAGCCGATTTCACTAATGCATCTTACAATTTAAGCGTAACTTAAATACCTATTACATATCTATAGACCCTTCAGGGACTCGCTCTTGCGAGTACGAGCTTTGTAACCCCGAAGTCCCGAGCAGGACCATACTTTTACTCCATCTTGTTCTTACAAGTTGGTCCCCTATCTTTTATCGTTCCCTATAAGCCCTTGATTAACTCTTGTTCTTTTCCGAATCTGATGCTATTAGAGCATTCGAGGGCTAAGAGTCACTCCTTTACCCTTCCTTGTCCTACACTTATAAATATTAATCCAAGTTCTTGCTCCGTGGTGATGGATAAATGGTTTCGATTCCGAAATAAGATAACGGAACTCCCTGGATACTGGCGACCTCCAGCGGTATGTAGCCTTAAGCTAAACAAGGGCGCACTGTTTAGTTTGACTTTTATTTCGTCCTTTTATGTGGGAAAAACATGATTAACAATTTATTACATATAGGAATCATTCGGGGAATTTGGACTCAACTAGAAACTCTTCTAAGAGTAATATTAACCTAGACAACGAAACTCTTACCAATATTGAATTAGACAAAAACAATCAATTTGTAGACAACTTGAACCTTTCGAAGAACGAAATTGACGAAATGTCAAAATATATATTAGAACTGGATAAAATAGTGAACAATAACAGGAATACCAAAGTCGAAATTAAATATATAAGAAACATTGTAATAAAACAAATGACGAAGATTAATAAAATAAATTTTTTAGATTGTCCATACGATAAACATATTCCTACCATGACAAAACCAATCTACAAGGATGCCAGCACAGAAACGTCACCTATTTCTTCACATTTACCTATTATCCTGAATATCGATAATATCTTTACAATCAATAATATTAAAGATTGGAAATCTCTCAATACCATAATAACTTCTAACTGGCCTGACCACTTATATAATATTACAAATACTTCACCTATTAATAACTCCGATTGGATAGTAATTATCGATCCGAATTATATAAATAAAACGGATGTCTGGATAAAAATTAATAACCTTTATCCAGATTCGAAGAAATAATGAATAAAATAAACACGGATATAACCTATATTAAAAAAGGTTCCCATACTTAAACTAACACCGGAATATCAACAACTAACAATAGTACATTATATATTATTCCCATTCCCAACTTTTTAAATAACCCGAACTCAGAAATATTATTTAATAAATTGACCAAATTCAAAAATACCTTGGGAGAATCTCTAGTAAAAATCTTTATATTTCCTTGCTCGAAAATATTACTAAGTCACTTATCAAAATGTGCGGAAATAATAATTTTCCAAGATTCTGACAAATCAATAACCATAATTACTACACAAAAATATTTTAATAAAAACCCAAATAAAATAAATAAACTTATTCTGCAATCGAATAATAGAGATTACGTAGAAGTTTTAAAATCGATCAAAGATAACGAAGACATCAAAAATCTAAATATTAATATAAAAACATTAGGCAAATTAAAGGCAATATCATCATGGAGGTGAAGAGATAAAGCTAATGCCGATACTATTAAAGAAAAAATTCAAGATAAAGATAAAGATTTATAATTGATCATGTCCATAATAATTCAATAATTCACATTTACGGTATGGATAATTTATGTATCGAGAAAGATATTATCACAGCCATTTCACAATATTAAAAAAATAACGAATTTATTAAGATATTATCGACAAGGCCAAATCGATACAACGGAATCAACGCGACGGTCCTGTTGGATAAGCTTTTAAGCAACACTTTAATTAAAAGTAGGGCTCACCTTCTGCCAAGTTAAACTAAAAAGATGCTTGAATTGCTTAAACTTTGGCCATGAGCGCACTAAATGTCCAGAAATCAACAAATAACAAAATCAACAATAAACGTGCCTGCTTCAATTGCAGGCAAAAAGACCATAATTTTGATAATTGTTGCAACAAACCATACTGTATCGCTTGCAACGTCGAAGGACGCCGATCTGACCATACTAAATGTTCTATATACAGGAAATTTGTATCGTCTTCTATTAAATTAATAACGAGCCATATTATAACTACTGGACCATACCCAAACAATAACTATGGCTCACAAGGCATGCCATTTTTAACTGTCAAAATGGGATGCAATATGGATGGACTTAAACACCTCTCTCGGCATTACATTAACTAAATTATTAAACGTTATATCATATATGTGTTTGAACAGAGACAATTGGAATCTAGTTAGCAACTTCTGTACCAGTGTAATAAGAGACAGGGTCAAACTAGAGCGGATAAATGGCGCACTTTAATTTAATGAAATTCTTCAAAGATCTTTTTTCGCGCACTAGCTGAAGCAATATCTGAACGATGGTCCCGGCTAGTGATGTCACCATAGGCGAAGGAGGAGGGGTTTAGTCGGTAGGCGTACCGGACAGATTTGCCGGTACGAATCCGACACACTCCCCGGCGATTTCTTTAGAAGATTCCCCTCCTCCAGAGGAAAAAAAAACAATATATCTATGGAAACACCAATGGTATCCAAGAAAAATTAGGTAGTTAAGTTTGCTTAAATTTTAAAATAGATTTGTATAATCGGCTTTAATAGTGATATATCTTAAAATAATTACCAGTTGGAGAAATGCTTTCGTGTAAATTCTTCATGTCTCTGTTTTGCTTCATCAAATTCTTTTGAAGCTTTATTAAAAACTGTGAAGAAAACTACGAGGAAAATCTGTTATGAAAATCAGAGCAAATACTCCATATATGGCTAATCCAATATAAGTTACTTTACGGTTTCCATATCCAAACTAAAAATAAAAATTACATATTAATACTATTATTATTATTATAGGTATTATATTATATTATTTTTAACTGCTCCACTATTAAATTCTGTTTTTTTAGTACAATTTCTTATCTATGCAAGACAACAGTCTTATTTATAGCTTTGATATCTGCCGGGTATAATTTAAATACAAAACATTTAAATTCTTCCCATTTTAAGAATATTAGTCAACATATTAACATCTGTTAGTTGAATATCGAAGAAAACTCCACAGACAAGTGTCAAAATTTGTCAAGATTGGTAAAATTAGTTTACCAATATTAGATTAAATGCCTATACTTATAAGGAGTAAAAAAGACAAAATACACATTCTTGTATTTTTTTGTTCACTATGAACATTTAATCCGATAAAGGTAGTTCATTTAAAATGAAATAAACAAATGTATAATTTTAAATATACAGTGGAAGTCCGTTATAGCGAATTTATAACAAACATATCGTGAGGTCCTGGCAAAAACATATTTAATTCTATTAGAACGAACATTCAATTTTAACATAAACATTTGGAAATCCCAACATTCTATTTACTTCCCTTTTAACGAATCTCGAGCTTACCTTCAAAAATATTTACTGTCAGATACAAAAGGTATTTTTGTAATTGCAGGTACAATAGTACAAATTTGCGTATTTGCATGTAAAGGCGCCTGTAAGATTGTAAAACAGATTAGGACTATAAAGTAGATACAGAAGTATTTTTAAGAAAACCGTAACATGCTAAACTTGCATTGTAAAATTGTGACTGCACTTATCGTTAGTTACCTTGAATTTCATTTGAGTTCATTTCGGTGTTTTTGCGATGCCTTGCTTTAAACATAAACTGTTTTCTATTAAATAATTACGTATTATTAATTTTTATCATTTTCAATAAATACGCATCGATGGTGTTTTGTCAAAAGGGCGTAACCCGCACTTTTTATAAAAATGAATTATTCTGACTATCTTATGCATCTAAAGCAAAGGTATCATTTCTTAAAATCTAGTAACAATATTCCGATTTTTTCCACCGGAAAAATCGATTTGTATTTCTGTGAAACGTATCTTCTTATAGCTACGCGACGACACGAAATGTGCTCTACTGTAAAATTTACTTTTTGTGGGTTTCGTCCTTCTGGAAAAACTGCGTCGATATGTGTACTTATTTTGTGTTGTATTTGGTAAAATTGTTTTCCGACGACTACTATGAAAAGTGCATAAATTCACATCAATAAATGTTACGGAAAGTTGACAATTATAAACAAATAGGCCAACCGTGCATAAACTCATTAGCCAATCGACAACGTTGTAGCCCTTGTGCAGTTAATTAAAAAGCCTTCTAGCCTACCATGCAATGACTTTAAACAAAAACTGTTTTAGAAAAAGATTATATCGGCTTTTTGTCGTAGCATCTTACTTCGGTGTTATAAGTGGTAACTGTTGCTAAAATTGCTGCAAGTTAATTTCAGTGACACACAACGGTTAATAATTTGTAATTACTATTTTTGGCATTTTTTATTTTGGTACGACCGTATCGGTTTATTTTTATAAGCTTTTGTAGTCGTTTTTGAAACAAAAACTTTAATACTTATTCATTCCTGCTATAAATAATAAAATAACATTTGAGAACTGAAACTTCTCCGATTAATTACATGTGGTAGAATTTGCATTAAACTCATTGTTAGACAAATATGCTGACTAATCTTAAGTAACCATCTTCCCAGAGTGCCCCCGACTATATCTATAGAAAATAATAAATATCTGAATAAATAAAAAAACATATAACAAACCTAATGACAGGTTGTACCTAACAGTTTTGTATAAATTAATCGATAAAAATAACATTCAGTCAACATTATTACTTACTCGTTGTGACCAAAATGGTGGCTGATAAATTCTTGGAGTAGCATTAAGTGCAGCAATTGTGGCATTTTGTGGCATTAATGGATCTGATGCATAAATACCAGGCAGTGCTACATTATGACCAGGATGGATGATCGTCTGAGGTCCACTATTAAGGGGATATTGTGGTTGAGGTACGATGCACTGCTGAGGAATAGTATACTGCTGACCGTTTAAAGGGGGTCCTCCTGCACTAACAGGATATGGTGGTGGAGGTACATTCATTGTTAAATGATTATTGATTAATGGAGCAGTAGGTTCAGCTTCCATAGATATGTGTGAAATAGATACGTCACCTTCAATCTTTATGTACGAAATTTTGTAGTAAGGTAAACGATATGGAAAATCACATAAATGTTGTGCATTAATTCCAATCTGAAATAAAAGATTATATTATATTTCAATAGATTTATTTACCTTAAGTTATAAAAAAAAATTAAAAATAAGTTACAATTATTATACAGGGTGCCCATATAAATAAGTTCAGTTTTGAAATTAGAATAAAAAAAAGATAGTTATCGATCGTTCAAATTTTTTTCAGATCACGTCGTCAATAAAAAGATGATTAAAGTGTAGATTTATAATTCAATACAAAGTTTGGAAAGCGACATATTCTACCGATGATTTGTCTGCACACATGTTACATAGCAAAGGAAGACAATTTGTCAGTACTGTAAAAATATGACTCGCAAGGATACACCTGCTCCGGCGTGTGAAACGTCATCATCTAGTAATCATTTATTGATGGCATGCATAAGAATAAAATTTGAATTACCTTTATACTAATACATAAATATGAAAACAGCTATTTATACAACAAGAAGTAATTTTATGCTCTTTAATTTACCTATACATATCTAGCTTATTTTTTCTTTTGTTAAAAAGTAGTTGACTCTGTAACGATTTTGTTTAACATATATAAATTTACTGTTCTTTTTTCAAGGTAACAGCTTTTCCGGGAGCAGACAGAGGTAGACTTTGTTCCATAATTTTCAACATATTTTTACTATAGAATTAGTCAACATAAATTCATTATTTGCAATTATAGTAATCTTCCGATTATCTGTGTTAATTGGGAATCAGAAATGATTGTTGACACGATTCCAGTCGCAATTTTGATCGTAAGAGACTGAAATTTGGTCAGCGTATTATCTTTAAGAAAACGAAGGACGTGTTCGTTAACTAGCCAAATCGACCAACCCGTTTCAAAATGGCGGCCGTTCAAAAATTAAAAAATTCGAATCTCCGTTATTAAACATCGGATTGGCAATGTGAAATATGTTTTGGAATTGGAATAAAATTCTTTACCAATATAAAAATATATATATCTTTCTATAATTAGTTTGCATTGTTTTCGAGATAATCAAAAAAAAAGCGAGAATTTTTTTTTAATTCTTATAAATTTTTCTCGTAAATATTATTTTTCAAAAAAATGTATTTCTTTCGAGAAAAATTTTAAAAAAAGGAGTTTTTTGACTTGCGACATGAAAATTCGATACCGAGACTTGTGCGTGGTCGGATATTTTTAAAGAAAACAATTATCTTTTAATGACAATTTAATAGGAAAAATCGATAAAAATAATAATGATATAAAAATCATTCGGCACTGTTAAAATCTCATGTACTTGTTAGTACCTGATTAAAAATATGGTACCTATTCCGTATTATTTGGAAAATAAGATGCTCCCCAAACTCATGGAGAAATTTTAGAAAAATCCCTGACTTCAAGTATCAGCTACCAATTTTAAGTCGGTGTTGCTACATACAAAGGTGTATATTACGGTCCAAAAAATACGGCAATAGAAAATTAATTGGATGGCTTTATACCTAATTAATGTAATCACTTATGTGAAATTTAACATACATTCGATTGTTTTAACATTTCCACAGAAATACATAGTTCTTCATTAATTTTATTACACACAACTTACTCAAAGTTTCAACCAATAATGACAAAGTAGCTATGTATTATATAAATTTATCTTTATATTTATTTAGACTATTTCGTAGTTTTAAGGACGAAAACACTTTTATCTATTATAAATTGCGTTATAATATTATCAATGTTTAAAATTCGTTTTGACGTTTTTAATATAAATAACATCTATATTTTAAACTAATAACGCTGAAGAAGACCTCATAAAAAGGTCGAAATATATGTTTTTAACACATGTGTTTAATAGTGGAAGTCAAAAGTATATGTTTTTAAGTAGAAAACAAAAATTTTTCATTGACAATACATATTAAAAATAATTAAATAGTTATATAATATTATCGGTATAAAATAGGAGTATTATATTTCGTAATTATTCATAAATACTATAAGTACCTATCTTAAACTAATTTAATACAAACAGCGGTCGTTTAAATTTTCAATTTTCCAACAATTTAATTATAGAAATGGTGTAGGTTCATCACAATGCTCCCCCACCAAGAAATACACAAACATGCTTTATATATTTTTAGTGATATATTTTTGCCTACTATTTTAATTTAATCGAAGAGAGAAAATGACGATCTTACACAGTTATTTTTTAATAATGGTATTTTTAAGTGCAATCGGAATATGTCATAATTTAAGGGTAAATATATACATATATATAATTTTTTTTATATTATTAAATTATTTACATTTATTCTTTATAAAAAATTAATACCTATATTTTATTGTGAATATCATTATAATTGAAATATCCATTAATATCTAAAATAGCTAGGGAATTAAATTGAACACCTACATAATTTAATTAAAAAACTGCACTAATATTCTTGTAATAATATAAGTTAAATTTAATATTTAAACATTTATTAAAAAGTTATAGAGTATAGATTACAAGTTAGATAGTGCATTGGCCTCTAAAGTTAAAAATAAAGTAAATAATATAAATAGACCAAGAAAGAATGCTTTCTAGATACTAAATTTTAAACTTAACGATGTAAAAGTATTAAATTACAAAATTGTCTAAATTCATACGAATTACATACAGGTAATTTTCTATTCTAAATAAAAATGTTACTTTTAGAATTCCTACACGGCCGCAGTAGTAGATTATTTACATATATACGCAAATTATCCAAAAGAAGTTTTACAAGAAAATGTTAAAGAATACGTAAAATACATTCGTAATGCTTCTAGACAAGTAAGTAATTTTTTTATTAGCAATTGAAAAATGGCATATCATAATCATTATTTAACATATAAAATATTAAATTTTTGGAAACATTTTAATTTTGTAAATCAAAATTTTTAATCAAACAATTAAGTGATTTTTATAAAATCGTGCAATTTTTATAATACACCTGTTTTAGTATGCTGATATAATAATCTTTCCCGAGTTTGGACTTGTAGATATATACAAAATGTATGATGCTGTTTCCAGAAACATAACAGAACTAGATGAATATAGTACATTTGTACCGGACCCTAAATTTAATATTGTACCTTGTGAAGATAAAAAACTAGAAAATTATTCTATGGTATGTACCGTTTTACTAATTTTTTAAAAACAATTTTTATTTAAATTATTTCATCAAATCAATGCTCATAATAGATTTTACATAAGATGCACATGATGCGCTATTTACACAACAAATAAGTACCTACATATATTATAGGAAAAATATAGCTATGATGGCACACATTTTTATTTCAACTTATAATTTTTGAAACTTTCATATTAATATTTGCGATTTTGACTACCGACGAGGGCGATGTAAAAGTATGACTAGCTCATTATGTGATGTATTCGTGTAACGTAAGTTAATGTGTTGTTTGGTGTATTGGTTTGTTTTTGTGATCATTTTGTGTCTGTATTACAAGATATTGTTTTTATTACTCGTGAACTCTTCATAAACATTTTTCTGTTGTGTAAAGTTTGACATGAGTATGACAGTGACAGTTACGAATTCTATCATTATATTATTCATATCTATATATTTTCTTTCATTTATTATTTCTTTAAATTCTTTTATCGACACGTTTTGCAATAACTTACTGATGCAAAAAAATAGAAGGGCTAGATATAATAAATTATGAAATTTACAATATAAAATAATTATATTCGATAAATATATGTAACAAATCATCATCAGTAACAAACATATATGTAAAATATTGTATGTCTTATTAGTTCATTATTGTGTATTTTTTGTTTGTTTACAGTGGGCGTAAGACATAAGAAATTATAAAATAAAAATTGAATTATAAAGAATTCGTAGAAGTATCCACAATGATTTTCTTATGTTGATATCATCATTACGTATTGTTTCCAGGTGAATATTACGAATGCATAATCTGTTTCTTTATAATTCAGTTTTTATTTTATAATTTCTTATGCATCTCTTATGTCTTATGCTCAAGATAAACATAAACGTATGGTTTACATAAAACATAAAAAGTTCATCATGTTCACATTGGCTGTCAACATACAACATAAAGTTGAAATATTACGCAAGGTAGTAATTTACACTTGACAGTTTGATTGTTGTCAGTTTCTTAATTTGTTATAAAACGGAATAACCTTTTCAGGTTAAATTGGATTGTCGTTCCTGCCTATTCCTACGAACTCAACAGACACTGTTGAGTAATATTGACAAACACTGACACAGTAATATTAAAAGGTTAAATTTCACTGGGTTTTCACATACACATACACAAGGAATATGTAAAGTTGAACTAATCTCAACTTTATGTATTTCTTATGTTTGCACATAATTCGTGTATAATACGTAAATATTTTTGTGGCCAATGTGAATGTGTATACTGATTTTCTATCTTTCAACTTTATGGGTTACACATTCCTTACATACTTTTCATGACTTATGCCCACTGTGAACAAGCATTAACGTTAGTTACTAAATACGTTATACGTTGGTCAGGTGTAGAAAGAATTCTGAAACCTTCAAGTTACGATAACGCTTAAACTGTTTATAAGCAGTAGAGAGAAACAAACAACAGATGTAGTTTCAAATTATAGACTTACGTTTCTTGATATTTACAAATGCTAGAAAAATATATTCATATCAACGGTGAAGTGGTATTAAGGTAATAACCACAGGGCCAGACAAAAAGTAGTTATAAACAAGTAGTGTTTCAATAAGTGTCCAATTAAAGCTGCGTAGTTTACCTTATACAGCTCACAATAAAAGATTGTGATATGGAAAGATGTCTTTAAATACCTGACTTATTATGTCAATAACGTTTGTGTGGGCATTAAAGCCATTTCCCTAGCAATATTGGCACCTATCGTGATAGAACGATATCATGTCATTTAAATGTCAAATTTAATTTTTTATTTGAATTATTTTTAATTCACCAAAGAAGTAGCAAGACATAAAATTTTGCATGTACTACGAGCATTAATTAATGTATATACCTTCAGGTTTGTAAGCCTGTCGCCCTTATGGGCATAAACATTAACTTAATGCCCTTGGTACATAAATGATTACATATTGAATTTTTTCTTGAATTAGATTTTTAAGTATTTAATTTTTTATACACAAATTAAATGTATACATAAATAAGAATTTTTAATTTGTCAAAATTGACAGCATGAGCTTTCATTTTAGCTCAAAAATTTTGTTTTAATAGGTACTTTACATAGTTATTAAATATTTTGTTACTATTATTTTGTAACTTTATCTACTATTTGATATTTTCATGACTGCAGAGTGATTAATTAGATCTATACTCAATGTTTAATAAAAATGTTTATTTAAAATTGACCAAGGGCCGGTTTTTTCATCTCCCAATAAATTTACTTGACACATTTTCACCATGGCAATGTTTGTTATAACAATTATTTCTATGGTAAATATCTATCCAATAAATTAAATGGAAGATAAAAAGATCAGCTGTAAATACAGTGGTAAATTTTATCATTACAAAACAATTAATATCTGAAAAGTTATATTCAACTGGAAACAACCATTTTTGACTATAACGAGAATTTTTTTTCAATTTTCTTTCCTCATATCACTTAGAATTGTACGAATTGTAAATCGTATAATTATACACAAGGTATAAGAATATTATTTTAAACGCTAAGTAATTTATTAAATATGGTTTAATAAATGATTAAATTTAATCGTCATCTCTGAGTACGGTTAACATTAACATTTGAATATATAATTATTTATTGCAGCAATTAATAAACATCTCTTGTACAGCTCGTATGCATACCATATACACAGTTTTTAACTTACTCGAAAAAGAATATAATAACGAAACTGGAAACTTAGAATTTTATAATACTAATGTTATTTTAAACAGACTGGGAGCAGTTATAGCAAGGTATTTATATATCTACCTATTTAATTTTTACTGTTAACATTTTTTGTAATATTATCGATATACTTAAATCTAATACATAATTTTAGATATCGTAAAGTTCATTTATCTGAAGAACCGTTTCTTCAACCTGGAACTGATATTGTTACGTTTACAACAGATTTTAATGTAACATTTGGTATTTTTACTTGCTTCGATATTTTATTTCAATACCCTGCTTTAAATTTAATGGATATTCCAGAAGTAACAGATATTATTTTTCCTACAGCTTGGTACTCAGAAACGCCATTTTTACAAGGTAAGTCCTTACCTATCTATAATTTATTATTCATTAAAATTTCTGTCATCGTTATATCAAAATGGCTAACTGCCATTTTGATAAAATGGCAAATTATGGAATAATGAAAAATTAGAGAATGAAACAATAACGTTTCATTCTCTAATTTTTCTTGCCACTTTAACAACTATACAGGGTGTAACAAAAGTAACTTATATTGACTTATAACTTTTTAATTTGAGTTCGTCTAGTTTAAAATTGGGACTGCAATCATAATAGTTACTATAATTTTCTTTAAATGCAACTCTGTCTATTTCTTTTTAATTCCGCGAGAGAAAAAAGGTTAGAAATCTTTACGACTCCCACTAGACGTACCTGCCACAGTTTACAATAATTTCAAATTTCTCTTACAGTTAAAACTTGACAAAATAAGAACAGCTTTAAAAAATTTCAAACTCATACTATTATGACTGGCAGTTCCAATTTTAAACTGGACGAACTCTAGAAGTACCACAAGAAAATTTTAAATAGGTACAACACTTTTCCATATGTTGTACAGAAAACAGGAATAGTTTAGCCGCTCCCCTCAAATTTCCGTTTGAATATAACCAATGAGCGCAACAATCAGTTTTTTTCACTCGCTACAAATTTGTAACTTTTGTTTACAATATTTTTTTCAATAACTGTATATAAAAAGTTGACATTATTGCTATTGTTTCAGTTACGCAAAATATGATATTCTATGAACGGAATGCGAAAATGACAGTTTGGGATGCAAAATAAGACAGTTCAAGACGCGAATTAAAAGAGTGTCAAGTACAAGGTTTACAACATTTTAATCAAATATCGCATGCTTTTGTAAGGAGTGGCTTAATTATGTCTGTTCGCTGGACAATATATAGTTTGTTTCGATACACACGATCAAGGTCCTTCGATATTTAAATGTTGCAGTATACAGATCAACTCATGGTCAGCCATATTTTTTGGATATCTAAATATGAGAATTAAATCTAATGAAATTTTTGTAGAACAATCAAAATTTAGTTTATAAAGTTGAAATAATATAAGTACATAACCTATACAGGTATGGTAAAGTATTATTTCACATATATTTTATTTGAATGAGTGCAAGCGAAATGAAACGAGAAACTCAACGTAAATGATAGTTAGAGAAACCCTCAAATTTTGGCATTTTATCGGCCTTCGTTCGCTTTGCACTCGCACATTGTAACACAGGCGACAGGTGTACAGGCAACATAGCACCTATGTATTTTTCCTTCTAATATCTTGTATTCCTACCTCTTTTTGTTTCACTCGTTACAGTACCTATACTATATGTCAATTATAATTTACCATTCCTATATGTATAATAGTTTATGATAGGTTCACATCACCCAAAATATTCGCCAATTATTTATGATTTATCCTTCTCTATCCAATACAAAAATCTTTCTATCTTGTTCTAGCCACAGTGAAATACATATATTGGGAAGAATAATGTTAAGAACGTAGCGCCATCGTGACGCACATAGTAACTACTCAAAACTTGATTATAATACAGATTATAAAATAATTACCTATTACTCTATATACTAAACTTAAATTCTAAAATAATTAAGTATTGCAATGCATATGTTTTTAAAGTGGTCCTAGAAAAAAACAATCGACGGGCTCGAGGAATTTCTTTAAATATTAATGGTCATTTGCACGAACATATTATATAATATTTAAAAATTCATATAGTGGAGTCACGATATAGTGAACACAGAAAATTTAACATTGAGTCGGATTATAATATATAGCAGTCACCCCAATGCGGTGAACTGTATCATTTTAGCATGCGTGTGATTGTGAGAGAATAACGTAATTCTTGGGGACTTACCCTAAAAGTTCGCATTTCATTTTTTCAATGTGTGCAGGTTTCATTTTATTTATTTACAAACGTTTGTAGAGATGCATTTTTTGTGTGTGCGTGATTTAGTGTATTGTGTAGTAACAAAGGTTATCGATATTCATTTATAATGTCTCATTGATTGCATTTAAAATTGGATGGCAAGAGTAGAATCCTTAAATTTAATATTAATTTCTAGTTTGTATCTTTTTTTTTATTATTTCCTATAGATCTACTATTTTTTTAAAATAAATCGTTCTTTTTAAAAGAAAGTTTCTTTTATTTCAAATTTTATAAACCTCGAAAAAGTGAAAGGCCTTTGTCATAATTAGTTCACTACATCCTGACTCCACTGTATATTCATATAAATATTTTGTTTCAGCCCTTAGTATTCAACATGGTTATGCTAAAGCAAATGGAGTCAATTTACTAGTTGCTGGATTACAAGAACCTTACAATTCAGATGGGGGTAGTGCAATATTTCTTGCCGATGGAACAATCGCCGATGCCTATATTACAAACACCAGAGCAACCAAAATAATAATTCATGATGTTTTGATTATAAAAAAAAGAAAACCGCCAAATATATGTCAGGTGATATTTACACTTATAACAGACTTGTCTACTACACATACTTTTAATAATAACTAAAATGCAAAAGAGGGGGCTAGAAAACAATGAATAATGTTATTAAAAACAAAGTATATTAACCAGCTATAAATAATATTTTATATAGCTATTATATATTTTATTTGTTAAATTTATAATTTAACACGGTAATAACAGATCTCCAGTTTTTGCTAGTTTTCTGTTGGTCGTCTCTAAAAGTATGTGATGTCATACAAGACGGATCTATTTGTATATTAATCTAATTTACAAATTTTAGCATACTACTTCTACTAGCGTTTCAAAACAAAAAAAGATAAATGCAAAAGTAACAGACATCGATAATTTCCATATAAATAGAAATGAATTAAAAGGATACGTTTATGAATCTTTAAGCAAAGGTCCAAAAACTTTAACACGAATATGTAGTAACGATGGACGATTCTGCTGTATTTTTAACATCACAGTGAATAATTCTACAAACTCTAATGCAGACTACATACACAAGTAATATCTAAATAAATGTTTATCCGCTTTAAGATTATTTTTAAAATTTACTTTGTAGGTTAGTGGTTTATAATGGATTAAGTTCATTCGGTAGTAAAATACTTGGTGGGATTCGAGTTTGTGCCGTAATTGCTTGTTTGAATGATACCAATGAATCATGTGGATATCGAACTAATACTTCACTATCTACAATAACATTTAGAAAACTTCAAATACAAACTATAATAGATACAGAAAATGACACATATGAACAACCATCAACGTTACAAGCCGATCTAACCCCAATTACAGAATATATATTTTGCAAAACAAACTTCAGCGATACTAAAACAAAAATATTAATGTCGATAACTTCATCTCAAAGTTCATTAACAACGTTTGGAATATTTGGAAGAACTTATAATACCGATACTATCGAAAGCCCAGAGACAGAAGCACCGCCTCCAGAAAAAGTAGAATTAAATATTACTTTAATCATAATTATCATTAGTTTCAGCACTATAATATTAATAGCAACAGGCGGAATTCTATGGAAATTTTGTACAAAAAGAGATAACTGATTAGTTTTCAATAAAAAATTATTTTAGTTTTATCATTTACCTTAAACACAGTCGGTTCACAGATGATTAAAATTTCAAATTGTTGCCCTTGAGTTAATTGTAAATTTCCATAACTTAATTCATCACTCCATATACCATGTTGTTGAGAATTTACAGTAATTTTACCTTCGACCACTCGTACCGACAAGTGTAAAGCTATGTCATCAAAACTGTTGGAACCACATTGAAAATTAATTAAAAATCTAAAATAAAAAGATTATTTTAATAATTAAAATTCGAAATTTAAATCTAAGGATTACTTAAATAGGTAGCTACAATCTTTTTCTCACGATTTCGTATACTGAATAATAAAAAAAAAAGAAAAGTTTGATCATAAGATTTAAAAAAAATGAATTGTGTATTAAGCAAAAAATCGCAACTGACAATACATAATAAAATACTAGTGCACGAACAAATATTAAAACCATTTTAGACCTACCAGATTCAACTCTGGAAAAGTACAAAATAGAGCCACATTAAAATAATATAAAAGTACAGTAAACTCTTGATTATCAGTGCATCCAAATCATGACACACATACACTGTAATATAGAATGAAATGACATAACTAACTGTGCAATATCAGATATTTCAATACAATAATTCATACTTTTAAAATACTTTTTACTTGCATACTTTTTCTTGATAATATGTAATTTTACATTTCTTCCAAACCTATATGCAACCCCGTCATTTTTTTATAATCGAAAGGTTACTAGATAATGCCGTTTTATATATACAGTGCTGTCACCTTGTACCTCATAGGTATATATACCTTGTACAGTTTTAATAAATTGTAGTCTTTCATTATAACATCTATAGCTTATTCAAACCTGTATGATGTTCACGTCATCAATACAAGGTTACTAGATGATGACGTTTCACACAGTGCTGTCACCTCGTACCTCGTATTTTTACAATTCTAATAAATTGTAGTCTTTCTTTATACCATCTAATATGTGCGCAAATAATTCATCTATAGAATATGTCACTTTCCAAACTTTAAACCGAATTAGAAATAAACAATCTAGTAACTTTTTGTTGATGACGTAAACATCATATAGGTTTGAATAAGTTATAATATGTATGCAGGTATGGCCTATCCAAACCTATATGCAATTCACGTCATCAAAAAAAAAGTTACTAGATTATTTATTTGTAATTCGGTTTAATGTTTGGAAAGTGACATATTCTATAGATGATTTATCTGCGCACATATTAGATGACATAAAGAAAGACTACAATTTATTAGAACTGTAAAAATACGAGGTATGAGGTGACAGCACTGTATGAAACGTCATCATCTAGTAACTTTTCACTGATGACGTGCATTGCATATAGGTTTGGACGAAGTGTAGATTTGGATAGGCCGTATTATAAATACATGTCTTTATACATATATAGTTTATAAATTTTTGTTACGGAGTTGTTCAAAAATGTTTGCATTTTAGAAAAGTGTGTAAATTATTGTACTGTGGGTTAACCGTGATTTTCCGTAACTGTATGTTTCAGATTCCCAATTAACATGGATAATAATCGAGAGTTTACTGTATTTCAAAATAAAGTCCTTCACAATATCGTGGATGTTTCATGGTATTATAGGAATGATCATCCAGATAGAGATCTGGAGATTCCAACAGTCAAAGAAGAAATTAAGAGTAAAACAGTAGAAGTAAAACAGTAATGCAGTAAAACATGAGACAAGATTCTGCACCCGTGTAAATCCCAAAGTGCTGCAGATCCTTGATAATGTGGACTTAAGAAGATTCAAAACAACTAATTCTTTCAAGCTGGTGCAAATGTATGTGTACTATCAATGTAGAGTAAAGTAGTGATTTGTGCTAACATGTTAATATTGTGTTTATTGCTAGTACTAAAAGATACCAATTTGGACATCTTAGGATAAACACCTAGCATTAAAATAGCAAAATAAAACTGTA
Source organism: Rhagophthalmus giganteus (assembly GCA_036326145.1). Lineage (NCBI taxonomy): Eukaryota > Metazoa > Arthropoda > Insecta > Coleoptera > Rhagophthalmidae > Rhagophthalmus > Rhagophthalmus giganteus. The sequence continues at coordinate 8,426,761 of JARFJA010000083.1, read as the reverse complement.
GGTTAGTTGCTATTATTTAGCTAATTCTCTACAAATTAACCAAATTACGGTCCTGATGAAATCATGACGTAAATAATATTATTTTTGTGTAAATGATTGTGGTACGTGTGTTTGATATTTACAAATATATCAAAAAATAATAACAAATTATAAATGATGTTTAAAATCATTGTAAACATCATTGTAAAGACCTTATTCAGGTCTTAATTCACCTGTTATACCCTTGGATATACCCATTTTCGAAAAAACACTCCTCAATTAGTCTACATTAATGAGTGTACCTGCATGTCTAAAGACATGTTAGTACATCCGTGTGTAACGGGCTAATCTAATCGCTCGACTATGAATATGGCCATAAATTATTTTTTTAAGTATAAGGAACAAAAATCGTATTTCAACATGAATATTTTAAATGCCAAATAAATATATTTACTCACTAAATATGTACTTACCCTTTCGAATTTGGAAGAAGCGATCCCAAGATTCTTACAAATTTTCCTGGAGAAAGGACACTTCCAATATGTCCCACATATGGAATGGACTAATTGTAAATTATATTTGATTATTTTTTATATTTCATTACTCAAAAAACTCACCGGATTGACTATGGGTTTTTCTAACATAATGTATGAATATATGGCCTTGAAAAAAATTATATAAACATCCAAGTAATTAGGAGGTTCTATTTAATTTTTGTTATTAATAAGTTTAATAGTAATAATGTTTTATTATCTTTTGTAAGGGACGTCTCCGGCACCAACGACTAATGTTTACAAAAAAAAATACGGTTTAACTGTATCTGCCATACTTTTTTAATTGTGACACTTTAGTTACATTCCATTTACGTCTATTCATTGTTGCCACACATTTTAAATCAAGGTTCGTAACTCTCACCAACCTATTAAAATAAAATTTTCATTTATTCTAATTCTTACACCATCAGTTATGCAGTCAGTTACGTTACATTTTTATATACCTGATGTGTCTTCTATGTTGTTACCTACATAAGTAGGAGCAAGGACTATAGTCTATAATATAAATGTTTATCAACTTTGAAGTAGGATATAAAATATCAGTAATGCAGTGCAGAGCACATACACAAGAGCAGTGATCAAATCTGATGAACATTTAAAACAAGCTGTTGGGTTTTACAGCTGATCATGACATACAAGCTGACGTTCTGACGTTTTAGTTGGGCAAAGATTTTCATTAATAAAGGTATTAGTAAAGTGTAATTTGTGACTTTCTTATGATGACGAAACTCTCCCCAATGAACCCGTTGGGTTATATACTCAATAGGCAATTAAAGGAAGACGTAATGATTAAAAATGCCTTATTTAAAGAACGTTTATCAAGAGCTAAGAATTTATATAGAAAGGACCTCTTTGCCCATTATGGGTGTGTAAATGCCATCGAATTTTCTACAGAAGGAGAACTTTTAGTATCTGGTAAGTACACATACATGGGGTGTTTATTAGAGGGATTTTACATGAGGGATAGGTACATTAAATATGTATTACTTAATCTAAATTATTAATGTTTATTCTATTATGTCAAATTCTATAAAAATAGAATTTTTAAATTTACTTATTAAAAAGACGATTAAGAATTTTTTGGAAAATAAATGCCAAATTACCTACGCATTATAATGTACCTAGTAATGATGATACTAATTATATTAAAATCATAATATTTATATAGGATAGATATTACCCTTAAACTGAATATATAGTTACCCACTTAGGTATATAATTAAATCAGTTAGTATTTTTATGAGAGTTATTGTCGGAATGTTGTTGTTTAGGCTCTATCACACTATCAAAGATCTTTTATAAAAGTTTTCATCATAGATTTTATAAAATGTATAAAAGAATTTAGTTGTTTAAATTCTTGGTAAACCTTTTATAAAGATGTAACGAGGTTTCTTTTATAATGGTATAGATCCATGATGAAATATATTTTTACGAGATTTTTGTTTCGTGAGACAAAAATCCCGTAAAAATATTTTATTATATAGATCAGTATCTATCTTAAAAGTTTTATAATAAAGTCGTATTAAAGTTGTTATAAAAGCTTCTTTTATAATCTTTGATAGAAAAAAAGCTTTTATTATGACTTTTATAAGACTAATAGTTAGAAATTTTTATAAAAAAACCTCATTACATGGAAGGTTTGCACAAGTTAACGAAGGTTTAAAGAGTTCCTTTATACATTTTATACCATCTTTGATGACAACATTTATGAAAGACTAGCTTTTACCTGCGACTTCGTCCTGGTATTCTCCAAAATTCTTGTTTTAACACATTGACTGCCACAGTACTTTTCAGGATCTCGGTGTAAAAAGTCAATTTAATTTAATTATATTATATTATTAAGTTCTTACTGCGAGATAACTCGCAGTTGGCGTCCTAGGCAATAATACAAACTATGAGTTATCTCGTAGTTAGCAGTCAATGTGTTAAACATAATACAGATAAACGGATCGAATTTTAAAAAAAAACAACATACTTTCCCCTTTTCATCCATCCCCTTGGGAGTGGGATTTGGAAAATCCTTTCTTAGTCCTTACATCATAAAATAAACTTATCCACCAAATTCCATTTTTCTAGTAGATTAGGAGTGGTTGTGCCTGGGCGTTATGTCAGTCAGTCGCTTACACTACATTTTTATATGTATGTATATAATTATGCAGTGAAATATCTATTGAAGGACACCTCTCTTTAAAGGACAGTTTCTTATTCTCTAACCTTATTAAGTACTAAAACTATATAACAAATTCTCTCGACAACGAACCCTTTATAACATGAACACGGACATGTATTGTATGTGTAAGCATTTATGATCCATTATTCAAGACATCTGATTGTGAGTTGCACTTTCGTTTATGAGGAATATGCAAATATGTAGGTATATAGAATGAAACTTTAGAATTATGTACCAGTTACTGCAGTTATTTAAACTAAAATAGGTAGTAACTTGAACATGAACCACCTTTCCTAGAAATTTGTGTAAACAATTTTGGCTCCTTTTTCTTGTGGAAATACATTTTAGATTGCATTTATCTACGTGTAAGGTTCGGAGAAGGAAGATGACCTGGAATAAAAGTAAATTTGTAACACTGGAAGAAAAAAATCTCCATAATAAAGTGCCTCGAAAAGTACAAATTCACATAAAAATAAATGCACCTCAATGTGTATTAAGTACTTACAATAGTATATCGTATAATTAGTGCTAAAATATCCTTTAGCACGTGTTATACTTACACTATGCTTTTCCAACAATCAAGTATTTTTATTCAAAAATTTTGATTTTTGATGGTTAATGTAAGTACTTTGACACTATAATTTTATTATGTTTCCATATACAAATATAGTATAAACATATTTAGGACAGGTTACGTTTTAAATCACTAATGTCAAATGAAAATCATCTTAAATATCGAATCGACTATGTATATTTAAAATCTTTCCTTTTAAGGAGGAGATGACAGAAGAGTTCTACTTTGGTCAATTCCAGAAACTATTCATGGAAAAGGTGCACCAGTAGCAATGGATTCAAATCATATTAGTAATATATTTTGTTTAGCTTTTGATTCTACCAATTCAAAAATATTTTCGGGTGGTAACGATGATCAAGTCATCGTTCATGATTTAAAAACGTAAGTACTTGGTCGATTTTTTATTGAATTAACTTAAATAATAATCGAAATAATTATAGAGGCAGTTTTGTTGTTAAATTATTACACAAGAAGCCTGTATATGGTTTAAGTGTAAATCCACAAAATGACTATGTAATAGCAACAGCTGGTGATGATGGTAGAATTCTTATCTTTGATATAAGAGAATCTAATAATATAGGTATGTTTTATAAATATTAGATATTTGGCCATATTCATAGACAAGTGATTATATGGTATCCAAGTTCAAATACACGTTCAATATCAAATTCAAATTGTTGTTGTTGTTATTTTTTACTGTTTGCGTATAGGTAGGTCTACTATTTCCTTTTACGGCGACTGCACTTGCAGTATCTTTCCTTGTTGTCTCTCCTTCTTCACTTGGTGATTTTCTAGTTGGTACATTCTCGTTATTTGTTTTATTTTTAGTATTTCTTATTTCTTGGAGGTGCTTTGTTACTTTACAGTTCCTATAACTTGTAGGGTGTGTTTCTTCACAGTTTACGCACTTTGGCTTACAATTAGTCTGTTCAGCTTTTTTGCAATGTTCAGTATGGTGTATTTCTGTAAACTTGATACATTTTCTATCTTTTTTTTGCAATATTTTTGGGTATGTCTATAATCTTGGCAGTTTTTGCACCGAGGAATAAGTTTGCTTTTCCTGAGTGCTTTTCTTATTTCCTCTCTCATTCCAAGAACTTCTTTTATTTCATATATTTTTTCGATGTCTAATATCTCTTTATCGATAGTCAACATAAAGATAGGCAAAGGGCGCTTATCTCTTTTACTTTTTGTTCGTAGCATTAGTAATTGTAAATCCTTTCTTCATCAGATCTTTTACTATGCTATATGAGGAATGTAATCTTTTTGTTACCACTTTTACAGGCTGAAATGTTTGTCCTTGTAGGAATATCTCTATAGAAACAAAAATTTGATTTGATGAACTCTATCAAACCAAAATATACACAATGTGTAAAAAATAGAATTGTTTTGTTTTCTAAACCATGTTATTTTGAAATAGTGTAAAAAAAAGTTTATGTAAAAGGATATTAGGTATACCTACCTACATTTACATTTCTGGTTACATTTATTAATTGTTTCTATAGAGATAGTCACGGTTTAGTATCAATTTAATCTAAACGGTTGTGTATGAATACAGTTGAATATGTATTCTTAACGATTATTTGATTGTAATTAAATTATTGTTATTGCAGATCCTTTGTGTGTAGCAAAACAAAAGACTGGATTTCATTCTGTGATGTTCAATCCATTTAATCCTCGATTGCTAGCAGCGGCTAATTCAGAAGAAGGCATATCTTTATGGGATTATCGGAAACCTAAAGAGTAAGCAAGTTTTTTTACAATTCAAAACTTAGTTCATTATCGTTGTTAGGTATGCTGTATACTCACTATTATCAAGGTGTAAATTAATCAGGCCCAAAAAAAAATTCAGTACGTTTTAAGAAATTATGTATATTCTGTTTGGAAACTAACAAAACTTTCTCATAAAAACTGTGCGTGTTTGTAGAATCTCATGTTGTAATTTTTTTTATAAGTTGGTACAATTGTGTCAAATTTCATGGTGCTACACTTATTAGTAAACAAGGTACAATAGTTTATGTTAAACGGTGATTGTTGTTCGAGGCGATTTTTATGACGTTGAAAGCAGTTGAACAAAAAAATTGCATTAAATTGCGTTACAAACCAAATGAACTTCACGCAAACGTTGAACATGTTACAAAAGTTTTACCATGAGGATTTTCGTATCACGAATAAGAGTTTTTGAGTGGCTTATGGCGTTCAAAGAGGGTCATGAAGTCGTCGATGATGAATCACAATCTGGAGGCTCTGTATTCGCTCGATATGGCTGTGTGTTACCTTTTCCTATTCTCAAAACTCAACTCGGCAAGTAGGCAATTTAGAGGCCATCATTCTGACATCAAAGCATTGTCGTTGCAGCTATCGAAGAAAATTCGCCATGTGCACTGAAGGCTATACCACAAAGTGCATTTGAGGACTGGAAAAAACATCGGCGTGTGTGCATTTTATCCAATAGGAGGGTACTTGACAAGTACTCGATCACGACAAAATACATCATGTTCAATAACTTCTTATGTATTTTATTTCACAAGTTCCGTTAGTTTCCAGATTGAATATACCTATATGTCTTTAAACTAAATGTTTTCTTAAAATTACCAGTTTGTTTATGAATTTGAATCTAACAATAAATATTAACTACGAGAGGCTTACATACTAAGAATATACCTATGTAGATGTTAAATGTAAGTAAGTATACCTAACTTCTTTTTACATAAAATTTTGTTTGCGCTATTTCGAAATAACACGGTTTAGAAAACAAAAGCAATTCTATTTTTTACATTTTGATTTGACAGAGTTCAAATAGCGCCAATTGTTAAAATTTATATTTGTCTTTGGTTCTGTTAACCATACACGGTATAGGTTTTTTTTTCCAGTTTTTACACGATTTTTCTGAAACCAATCTTTGTGTAAAAAGAGAATTAGGTATGCATAAATGCAGTTGTTTTTGTATATAACGAGTGTCCAAAAAGTCTTTTAATCTTGGTTAGCTGTGGAAAGATAAAGGCATGTATTGGTTTAAGTAATTTTATTACTATGACATGACAAGAAATAACTTATGACATGATTTAAGCTAACAATAAAACATGTCTTTTACTTTTTTACAGCCAACCAAGACTGAAAGACTTTTTGGACACCCGTTATATACCTACCTACACATATATACAGTGACCGGCATAAAGTTGGATACAAATGGAAAACTTTTTTATTTGAAATTTCTCATAATTATCATTTTTGAAAATTATCATAATTGAAGGGTCCAATGCATAAATCATTTAAGTTCATTCAATCAAAATGTCCAGGAAAGATAAAAAACATTTTATAGCAAAACTACTTAAACTTAAATTTATTCCCCAAAATGAACGTTTTAATTAATTAATTAATTATTTTTTTTGAAAACAAATTTATATGGTATAGTATATACATTCTATTACAAATTTTAATATTTTAAGTCCTAAACTTGCCCGGTTATTGCACAATAGTAAACAATAAGCAACCACTAATTAATATATTCTAGTATTGATATTATTTGAACGAAAGTGGTGGTTTTTGCACAGGATGATTCCCAACTTCAAACTATACAAGAACTCATGCATTTAACTCATTTTGCCTCAAAACTGGACTTAACCGGATTGAACCCCTCAATTGAAACAAACAGTGCTAAAACAATCGAATTTTTTGTGTCCGATAATAAAAAGAACACAAACACGTTGTCTTTAACAAAATTTATTGAGTAATAAAAACAAAAACAAAGTAATTACATTCAAATGATTCAAATAAAGAACAAAGCTTGACAATTTTATTCTATATAAAAAAATAGGTCAAAAATAAAAAAAAAATTGTTTAATTGATTAGGATTTCGTATTTGATATCTTCTTGGAATTCTAAGAAAAATTTTCAAATTACAATTTCAAAAATAAGGGTGCTTTACTCTTGAGCCGATTTCATATTTTTGAATGTCTCTCGTATATGAAACGTTATATTAAAATTTTGATATGTGTAGGTGTTTTGAATTTGCAATTATGCAGAGATTTTTACAAAGAATAAAATTTTCTGAGAAATTTTAAATAAAGAGGTTTTCCATTCGTGTCCAACTTTATGATGGTCACTGTATATCTATCGGCCATTCCGAAGTAATGGAAGTTATAGACGGATACTGAAAAGTATCTTAAAATAATATGTACAGCTGCTTCACTATTTAAATACTACCGAATTTACTCGAATCTAATGTGCACAATTTTCAGCCAATTTAAGTCTCTAAAATCGGGGTGCACATTAGAATCGATGGTGCACTATATTTGTATACAAACTCGAAAATTCTGCTTATTGTTCTGCCAAGGTTCTGATGATGAAAGCGGCAGTACTGACAATGATTAAGATTTGATTTGATTAAGTATAGGTCAGTATTTTTTTAACAGTTTACTGTATTTTAGTAAAAAAAAATGTAACATAAATGTACTCATTATGGTATATAAAAACTCATAATATAAACCGATTGTCTTATAAGATATGTAAATGTTACCATATATTGCACTAACTACCGATATTAATAACTTTAAAGCTCATAATTTTAACTAATTGTTGTATAAGTAAATTTTGCACCTGCATTACAGTTGCGCATTACAATCCCCAGTAAACATTTTTTTTTATTTCAAGCTTTTTAAAATTGAGGTGCACATTAGAATCGATGGCGTATTATACTCGAGTAAATACGGTATGTACATTTAATAGAGCTTAGTTTGTTTTACAATTACCCCAAGTTTTAAGTTGTTGTTATAAATAACTTTATTTTTATAAACATTGAAATTCGGCAACGGAGGTTACTCGCACGAAACTTTTTGTGTTACCTACATATATAGTTATTTTTTTAGTACATGTCATAACACCAAGCTTAACTACCAAGCAACTAACTAGTTTGAACGAAAAAAATGTTGAATTTTGTTTTATTAATTTTGTATTTACACTTCGTCCAAACCTATATGCAATCCACGTCATTAATGAAAGGTTACTAGATGATGACGTTTCACACCGTCTTGTCGGCTCGTACCTTGTATTTTGACAGTTCTAATAAATTATAGTCTTTCTTTATACCATCTAATATGTGCGCAAGTAAATCATCTATAGAATATGTCACTTTCCAAACTTTAAACCGAATTACAAATAAACAATCTAGTAACTTTTTTTTGATGACGTAAATTGCATATAGGTTTGGATAGGCCAAGTAACGGAGGTTACGAATGTGACTTGTCAATTTATTTTTCATTTTTTAAGGCGTTTATTTCAAAGTTTTACTTCTGTTTTAATGTTGCCAGCTATTATAAGATATTCGGCTATTATAAGATAAACGTATTTTATGAGAAAAAAATTAATTTTGTAGATACTGAAATTATAAAATATAAAGATATTCTTATACATAACTTGTCTTCACATACATAACAAAAGTTAGTACATTTCTAATGTCCAAAAACCTTAACTGAGTGTTTATTAGACTTAAATCTTGCTAGATATTTCATAAAATTTCGACTATTTTGTAATTATTACAGTAAAAAATAACATAATTTTATTAAACATAAAATTTATATCTTTTGGTTTTAATTATTTTGGAATGGCCGATATATACAGGGTCCATCAATCAGTGTTGGTGCGTTTATAGAAGCTAGTTTATGATTATGAGTGATTCGCAAAAATTTTTATAAAAAAAGAATTGAAAATTAAATTTATAAATGCAATTTATTTATTTAAATTATTTTTTGAAATTTACTTCTTTTAAATGACCGCCATTGTAATTCAAACATTCTTGACATCTTTTGATGAAATTTTTCATTACTTGTCGTAATAGTTCGGGTCCAATTTCTTTAATCTCTACCCAAATGGCATGTCTCTGAAATTTGCACGGATGATGTGCGTAAACTTTAGCCTTGAGGTAACTCTGGAGCACCTGGCCAGCCAAACAATGTCATCAAAACGTGAAATTACTCGACTAGGAAAGTTGTCCCTTAGAACATTAGGCTTTTCTTACTGTGTGTGCTGTTGTTTCATCTTGCTGAAATAGTGGATTATTTATTCCAAGTCTAGGAAGTTTTATCGTGAAAAAATGTTGCAGCATATTCACATATTGATTGAAAGTAACTCTAACGGTTTGATTGTTAATCTCAAAAAAGTATGGCCTAATAATTCCCGATGCAAATACTCCACACCAAACGATTACTTCATTGCTGTGTAGAGGTTAATCATGTAATTGCATAGGATTTTCTGAAGCCCATCAGTATATGTAGTTCAGTTTGTTAACATACTCGCTCAAGTGAAAATGAGCATCATCGCTCATTATTAATTCGTTTAAGACGTTTGTGTTCTCATTAAACATATCCAGAAACTGCTGACATAACTGAATACACATATCTTGCTCTCTTCCAGTTTTTGAACAATTTGAATTTTATATGAGTAAAAGTGATGCGTTACACTAGAACCTGGGATAAACTAAAATACATACAAAGTTGAAAAGAAGGTTACCACAGGACCTATGGACGACGACACAGAAGACAAATAGAAACAAAAAACAATAATATATAAAAACTATGCATAACATTTTTTTGTTGAACTGGTTTAAATAAAGATTTATGCCGGCATTCTGAACATTTATCTTAACAGCTGTAAATTTAGCATTGATGTTTTTGAGCAACGTTTTTGATTAGTTTTAGTTTTTATTTTATTCTTATTATAATTACATTATTATTACTTTCTTCTTAACTATACAACATATTTAAATTATTAATGATATAATTTGTAATGATTGTTCTGTCTATTAACACATCATTATACTCTACAGTATCTGAAATATAGTAAAATTGTTATTCAAAAGTTGTGACTCACACGTAATACTCGTCGTTGTAAATGCATATAATTACTAAATTACAATAATAATACTTTATACTTATTTTAATTAACTACAAAAATAATTTATGATCAACTTATTTCTGTAATATTTTTTTTACATGTCTTAACACTTACCGTTTATAATCTTCTTCTTCAAAAAGTATATATGCGAACAACGGGATAATATTATTATTCGTTTTGTTTGAAATTTGTTCAAATAACACACACTTCAGCACACTACTTCCAATAACATCAAGAATCAAACTGAATCAACATCGACTCATGTCAGCGAGGTTAATATTATAGCGCAAATGTTAATTTACAGCGATGGATGTTAATGGGTAGTGTGTATAGAATGGCATTTTTATAACATCGGCAACTTTCGAACATAACGGTGCTGTTTAATGTTAACAGTATTGTTCAGAATGTCGGCATTAAACACAAAACAAAATGGGTAAAAATGTAAGTTACTCTTTACTATACGTCAGTAATTTGTATTCGAAATTCTCAAAGCTAATGCTTATTTTGAAACTGAAAGCATACAACTTTGTTGAATTGCATTTTGCACTCTTTCAATGTTCTCCAGCATCCTTATTATTCGAGCAGATCTTGAAAATCTCGAAGTTACACATGAACATGAAAATGATCGAGCCAATTCAAAATTATGTCCACTTTTGATATTCTTCTTTGTGTCTAGGCACTTGAAATTCACGTGTAAAATGTCCTTGCGTCTCTATGCAATGCTTTTGATTTTAATAAATTCCTCTACAGCAAAGATGCATTAGTTTAAGGAAAAATAAGCCATTACAACTTATGGCTCATTTGATTTAATTGATTTTTCATTGACGTTTTTATCTGATATTGTTGAATAGGTATTGTGATATGCAAAGTAGGTATGGACAACCTTAAAATTAAATGCACATTATGTTGGGCCACAGTAGGTCGGATTGCGGCACAAAAATCGGCTCTCAATTATATTGCATTATTATGGACTCGATAGTTGTAATACAATTAATTTACATTCATTTCTAAATTTAAATTTAATTAAAATTATAGGATTCTTATACATTATGATGCAACTGCTGGAGAAGTCAGTGGAATAAGTGTATGTTTTAATTCCTCCGGATCACGTTTATTGGCATTACGTCGTCGATTACCTCCTGTACTTTATGCTACACAAAGTCAAAGTGCTGTTTGTCAGTTTTATCATCCTCAGTACTATAATTCATGCACAATGAAGACATGCTGTTTTGCTGGTGATAATGATGAGTACATTCTCAGTGGATCAGATGACTTTAATTTATATATGTGGCAAGTTCCGAAGGATGATTGTAAGTGGTTTTGTTTACATATTATGTTTTGCTAATCTGTTTTGAAAATAGCCGAGTGGGGAATATCTCACGTGGTTCTAAGAGGGCACAGATCTATAGTAAATCAAGTCCGATATAACAAACACAATAATTTGATAGCTTCATCTGGAGTAGAAAAAATGGTTAAAGTAAGTTAATTAAATTTTTAAATATTTAATAAATAATAATTTGGCTTTGTAAATTTTATAGTTATGGAGTACTTTACCTATAGGTAATTGGGAAGGTTCCTTATTAAAAGAACATTCAGATGCTCCAAGAACAGTATATTCGCATGATGATTATATTTATTTAGTTGGACATAGTGGACAGGTAATTATAACTTATTTTTTATATCGCATTATTTCCATTATACCGTTTACCATTTATGGGTCGTCCAAATTTTATTTCGATGCACGTCATCAATAAAAAAAATTGTATACTAGATTGTATATACTATTTGTAATTCGATACAAAGTTTAGAAAGTGATATATATATTCCATCGATGATTTATCTGCACACATATTAAATGTCGGTAAAGAAAAACTACAATTATATGTATTATAAAAATACAAGGTACAAGGTGACACCGCTGCGTTAAACGTCATCGTCGAATAACCTTTTATTGATGACGTGCATCGAAATAAAATTTGGATGACACATAGGTAATTAAATAAATATTTTTTTAACATTTTCCTAATGGTTTGATTTTGTTACTTAACGTTTTATCAGTATATTTAATATTTATTTTTTAATAAACTATTTTAAAATAAATTATTAAGGGCTGGTTGTACTATTGTGTGCGACTCAATCCCACAGTGGCTGGTGAACATCTTATTCTAGTTTCTACCACCACAATTTTTGCGACTTATTTTTAGTTTGAAGGTTTTACTTAAAGCTAGATACCGATCTTCTTCGGGTCGGTCATAGTATCGATACCTATCGAATCTATAAAAAATTAGATGTGGTATGTTTGTAATAATAAATGAGATTTTACAGAGAATTTCTCATGACTACAGTGATCAATCAACTCAAGAAGATTCTAGAATGATGGCTTTCTTTGATTCATTAATTCAGAGAGAAATAGAAGGTTGGGATTCGCCATCTGAAGTTACCATGACATCAGATAGTGACAGTGACAATCAGTTACGGGTAAATATTTGTGGCCTTCTTAATTTTTGCTCAAGTAAGGGGTGTCCTAAAAGTCTTTCAGTATTAGTTGGCTGTAGAAAGATAAAAGTAATTTTATTACTTTGATACGACAAATAATTTACGACATGATTTAAGTTAACCAAACCCGATCAAGACTGAAAGACTTTTTTGACACCTGCTAATTTTATAATAATAGTTTATGGGTACCTATATTATGGATAATTCCGATTATATTATATTCCGGGCATTTTCATTATAATAAATAATAGTCAAATTTAACCAGTTATTAACACTTCGGCCGCCAGCAGGTTTTAGAATATTTTGTTGGGGAGGCTTTGTCAGTCCCATAAGACTGACAAGTATTCACACGTTCAAGCTATGTCAGGCAAATACGACTGACAAGTATCGATATGTTTCAAGCCACGTCAGTCACATTTGTACACAGTTATACGCAATTTCAATATATGAAAATACGCTATGGCGCCCTGGGAACAAGGTAATAAAAGCGGCTTGGCCTGGTAAAATCATTTTGATGAGATATGTTTATTTCAAAAACGAATACACATTATTTTTACTTATGAAAGACAACCTATGTAATAATAAAATAAACAACTAAATAAACCAAAATAAAATAAACATGATTTTCGTTATACTATTCTATAGTATACTGTTTGTAAATCATCAAACGCTACTTATTTATTATACAGTGCCATCATGAACGCGCACGTAACATTCATGACAAATGGTAGGTTTATTGTTGCAACCATCACAATAGGTTTTTACCTTTCTCACTTTCTTCCTTGCCTCTGATCTTTGCATCGTTTTTACTAAATTTGCATAGCATGCAACACAATTCCGACGATCTTTTGTACCTCCATCATTTCTTTTTTTGAGCAAGTGTTTGATTTTTATCAGTGCTAGATGTCGCAGGATGTCCATGGCCTGACTTGTCATTTTCAATGTTATTCAGTTGGCTCCAATAATAAATTGCACGTCAGTCGAATATGACTGACAGGGCGGCCAAAGTGTTAAAGTAATAACTATTAATAGTAATATTAGTAAAATTCCATAAGAAATTAAAGTATCTATAAAAAATATATATAGGTACAGTCAATGTTGTTATTAGTTTTGCTATTTGCAAAAATTAATGTTTGCTTATTACAACTAGTTAATTTTTAGGAGCATACATATTTACCTTGGGAAACTTTACAACATAACAAGAAGTCTGCGGAAGAAAATAAGAAACAAAAACCTAATCGAATTGTACAGTTAATAGCACAGAAAAGAAATCGATTGGCTAAAATGGCTCGTTATAAATCCTCCAGTTTAATGCATAAGTAAGTACTGATTAATGTGTTTCTTATTATTAGTTGTTAATCGAAATATTAAAAAAAAAAAGGTATTCTAAAAGAATAAAAGGTTAAAGATTTGCGTATCATACGTTAAACGAGTAAGTTATCTAGTATCTCGCAATTATTAAATTTTAAAGTAGGTGATGATTAGAGGTGATAATATATATATATATATATATACTAGACAATTAAGCGGAGTAATATACAAGCGTACGATGATATGTAATGTAGTTTAAGTGCATGAAAATCGGAAAATGTCGGAAAAATTTCGGAAAGAATTTAAAAATTACAAAAAAAAAACTTCTATTTTATGTGCTCACATCTGTCATTTGTTTTATCATGTTTAAAATGTAATGTAGACATGCTAGAAATTCAGTAGGCAGATGTCTAGGCCTCTGCATTTTTAACGAGGCTTGTTATAATCATGTTAAAAAAAACTCTAAAAAGTCATGTGATCATTGTTCAATTTTAGCTAATTTTGTTTAATTATGACCCCCTGAAGACAAAAATACAAAAGGCAGACTCATACCTAGCTGATTTTAAAACGTATAGCAGACTTTGTGAATATTTGAAAAAACTATTTTTGATGATTTGAATGTTGAGGAAATTCAATATCATTTATTATTATTAATTGTAATTTGTTGAAAACACTTTTTAATAAACATTAAACATAAACATAACATAATCACCACATTTTGTCTTTCATTGTATTTTTCTTATCTGATATTTCATTATTATATGGACGTATTTATTTGACTTGTTTCTATCCATATGTGTCTACGATTTACTACCGTATACTAATGTTGGTGTTGTTACCTTTTTACCGACTTAAAATTATAAATTTAATAAAGTAGAAACCTATCAAAATAGAAAATATTAGATCAATGAATATATTTTTAAAGCAAATTTAACTTTAAGTATTTATTCTTTGCATTATAGGTATAGCTCACAACAATATCGGCGTAAACGTAAGTCCTCTTATAAAACTAATTCATATGATAAGTATCACAAAAACAATGATATTCCAAAGAAAATAAGCGGAAAGCATAGCAGTCGAACATCAACTCTTACTCATAATTTGTATTTAGAAAAAGAAAATAAGAAACACAAATTCCACGTTGATAAGTTTGAAAAATGGACGAGATCGAAGAAATGTAAAACAAAGCAAAATTTTAAGGATATTTGTGAAAGTAGTGTTTCTAATAGTTCTATTGATACTCCAAGTACAAGTACAGGTATTACAGCTTCCAGTAATTCGGTGTTTAGAGTAATAGAACAAGACTCAGATGAAGATATACCGCCAACTAGTTGTTTAGAGAGTAGAAGTAATTCAGAGGAAAATTTTGTCAATATTTTGCCGACCCCATTGAATGGCACACATGACACGTGCTTAAACGGTTTAGAGATGGATAATCAAAATAGTAATGGTAACGTTATAGCATTGAGAAATGACGAGTATGATCATACTTCTGCTTCAAATGCAATAAGCAATATAAAAAATACCATTATTTCTCGTAATTCTTGTCTGGCAGAAGGAGGTCCATGTTTGGATCAATTTAATAACCACGATTATATTTATAACAATGACACTTATGAATATGTTAATGGCGATTCTACTTTGAATGGCAGTGTGTTTATTAATGATAGTGATAGTAGTGAATACGAATATAATTCGACACCGGTTAAGAATAAGCATAATGGTGATATCAGCACACCTGATAGTGGGTTTGCAACAGGCCCCTGCTCAAGTGGTAGTGCATATGCAGCACATTGTTCCAAAAATCTCTATCCATCGTCTAATAGATTAGTTAATGGTAGTTGCAACGGTCATAGTTCTGATGACCCTGATTACGCATATGAGAAATTCAGAAAGCGTACTAAGAAAGCTAGATTGAATATTAGAAAGCAGATTGTAGGTGACTCTGATTCTAATTGACTGTAATTTTTGTGATCGTTTATCATATAATTTTTAGTTTGAATTATAATTTTAATTCTAGAAAAAAAGATTGTATGTACCTGCTTTTTCGAATTACCATCCAAATTTAATTTAAAACAACAATATAACTAATTAACTGTAGCTATAACTACATTTTGTAATTTGTTATTGTACAACATTAAATTGTAAGTCGTGAATGCCACTTTTATTATTTCATTATTTAATAAATTATAAATTTTTCTTTTTCATATTAAATCGTTTAAAATATAAACAATTTTTTTAAAACACGTAATAAACAACGATTTTCAAATTTGTCATGAACGTAAAATGTAATTTTTACTCCTATTTGTTAATTAAATTTATTAATCTTTTCTTTTCTCTTTTTAATCTGTTTGTTTTTTTGTACATATCTAAATATAAAGAATAATAATATAATAAAAAGAAATTTAGTACCTATATCGTGTAATAATATTTTAGTAAATTATTTTGTATTGCTGTGTTTAAAGGGCTAATAAGAGTTCAACAGATTTACTGTGCAGGGTGTTTCCTTTTATGTAAAAAATGTATTCTTTATAAAATCTTCTGCTTATTTCAAAAATAAAGTTGGCCAAGGAAAATATTATACGATTTTTAAGCTTAAAAAAAATCATTTTCGCTTATTAATCTTTTTTATGAATTGAAAATCAAACCATGTAACATCTTCAATTATATTTTGAGTCTGAATTAACCAACTTGCAATTTTCTGATGCAATTTAATTAATATGGCGTCCCGGAGGTAGCATTCTTAAATTTGTCCAAAATCAGTTTCAAAATGTTGACCATCTTTGTATATTTGTTTTTTCACAGACTCCTTGAGTAGAAAATTAAAAAGTCATTTCTTTTAATTCAGTTTTGTCCAATCACACCATTTTTATAGTTGAGTTTGTCAAAATTTTGAACAGTTTTATTTTATTTTGTTTAGTCGTAAATTACTCTCGCTAATCTCATTGTCAGTACGGTATTACGTACCTATATGTATTTACGTTTTAAATAATAATGTTTTTAATTATTTTTGTTTTAATTTTGATTTTGTCTATTACACATCCAGTTATAAGTATTAAATTTTGAAATTGATTTAGAAATGTTTTAAATTAAAATGCAGACTCTAAAGTTTTCAAAAACTCTTCTTTTAGGTAGTACATGCCGATAAGATACATTTCCCAATCTGATGTTCTAAAGTTAATACGGTGTACTCTTTCTTAGCGGACACTCCTCGTACGCGAACAGCTCCTTTAATGAGACATTTTATTTTGTTGGGAACAGAATAAATTCTATAATCTCTATTAACCGGACACTGACACAGTCGTGGCAGTTTATACTAATGGGCACTCTCTTAAATGGACAGTGCAATCCGGGCTTTCTCCATTTTCTTTATACTTATTGTTAGCACACACATTTGTAACAACACATATGCAACAGTTTATTGGCGATCGGTAGTGGCATAACATGATGTCGCAGCAAAAATCACAAAAACGTATACTTACACTTTGAGAAAAAATCGATATTATCGAAGTATGTAACAAAGAAAAAATTAGTGTTCATGTTTTAGCTGCTAGATTTAAAATTGGAAAAACGCAAGCGGCTAATATTACATAAATATAAAAATGCTATTCAATCGAATGTTTAAGATTGAAATTTATCGAGCACTCGCAAATTTGACGATCGAATTTTTTTTGGACAACTTTTGGACATTCAAACTGTTAAGAAAAATGGTTGCTATTTAAATGCTAAATAAAGCATGTATTTACATTTTACCATATTTCATTATATTTCTCAAAAGCGAACACATTTGCGGTGATCAAAGGTGTCCGCCTAAGAGAGAGACTGTATTATAATTATAATTTCAGAAAATTAATTGTAAGAAATAATTAATATTGACAATTGATTCACAAGTGATCCATAAAGACAATATAGATGCTTAATTTTGAGTATTATTAATTTGTCTGGACGATACAATAAAGTTAACTTTTTCAATGCACTATAATAGTAATATCGATTTTTATAACTTGATGAACTTTATTTTTGAAATAAGCAGAAGAAGAATACATTTTTTGTACGATAAAGTTTTTTGTCCATTATTAATATACCTATTGTAAACTCGATCTGGGAATATCCTGTGAAACAAATTAGGATATGCATATATTATAGGTCATGCATTATAGGTCATGTTGTAATACATTCTACATTATATTGTTATTGGGCAGCTTTAATAAGTTTTTTAAATATTTACTTTTGAAATTTAATTCTATCGAAAATACAGCGTTAATATTAGTAATTTGACATAATTCCTTTAAACACACAATAGTAGAGGTAATTTTTAATAGTTTTCACCTATATAAATACAGTATCCAAAAGTCGATAGTTTTTGAGATACTTACTAAAACTTTACCTTTGGTGATATCTTCGAGAATTATATATATATATTTATATTTATTTATATATTATATTATATATATATAATGTTCAGAATGTTTTTTATTATAATTTTGTTTTAAAAGAATAATAGTAATGATACGAAACCAAAATATCGTCAATAAACACCATAATAAAAACGCCAAAACTAAGAGGTATATAGGTATATATTATATAGGTGAAAAATATTACAAATTACCTTTGCTGTCGCACGTTTAAAGGAATATGTTGAGTTACCAATAACACTATGGAAAATACAATGGCATCCATTATTAAATTTAGTTACAGATATTCACATTCTGTAACATTTTCAATAATACATGTATATAATAATTATTAGTGTTTAAAACTAAGTAGATTCGTATAAGTATTTGGCAAATATTTAAACTTATTGGAATATGTTTACAAGTTAAATTACCTACATCTTTTGTTAACTATATATATATATATATATATGTACATATATATATATATATATACATATGTATGATATATATATATATATATATATATATATACATATGTATTAATATATATATATGTATATATGTATACACGGATATATATATATATATATGTGTACATATATATATATATATATATATATCTATACAGTGGCGGACATATAAATAGCCGTACCCCATAAACAAAGTTTCCATTGCCAATTTGCCCTGGGTTTTCAAACTTGGGCAAAAACTACGACAACTAGCAAATGTAGAATTTATCGGGGAACAAGATGATAATGTTCACTTTCCATCCAGGACCCATAGTGCCGACTACAAATGTAATACGTTCGGCCGACTCAGATTCGGCGCGAATATATAAATAGCCGCACCCGAAATTCGCCTGTTTTATGAACGAAAATTTTTACTCAATGAACAGAAAACAACAGTTTACATGCAGCAATAACCTAATACTTAGTAGGAAACCCTTTGCTGGCAATAACAGATTGACAATGACGTTGCATGGAGTCGACCAGTTTCATGCAGCGGGTAACTGGGATGTTGCGCCAGGCTTCCTCGATCGTAGCCGCTAGGTTCGTTCAGGTTCTTCGGTTTCTTGGCCTGCACCACTTTTTCTACATTATACCACAGGTTCTCAATCGGGTTTAAATCCGGGCTCTGCGCTGGCCACTTCAGAAGGCGCCACATGTTCTTCTGGAACCAGGCCTTCGCGATCTTGCAAGTGTGCTTCGGGTCATTATCCTGGTGAAGGATCCAGTTCCGTCCAAGATTTCACGCGCATACGGCTTCAGCACATTCTCCATGACGCCCACAAACTTCTGACCGTCGAGGATGCCATCAATTCGATGAATCGGACCGACTCCGGACCTCCGAAAGCCACCCCACACCATAACAGAGCCGCCGCCATGCTTCACTGTGACTTTGGTGCAGCGTAGATCGAATTCTTCACCCACGCGCCGCCGTACATACGTTTTTCCGTCTGATCCTAGTCGGTTGAACTTGGATTCATCTGTAAACAGCACTTTGGTCCAGTCTTCGGCTTGCCAGTCGACGTGCTTCTTGGCGAAAGCCATGCGGGCTTCTCGGTTTTTCTTGGACACAAGTAGCTTCTTGCGGGCAATGCGTTCCATCAGTCCAGCTTGGTTTATACGTCGTGTAATAGTCTACATGGTGATGTTGAAGCCAGGAGAACCGCTTAACTCCTTGTGGATGACCACAGCGGTCTTCTTTCTGTCGGCTTCAGAGATCCTAACGATCTTCCTGTCGACGCGGACGGTGGTTTTACGTGGCCTGGGCTTCCACACAGGATTGATCGGATTTCCACCATTCTTCTGCAACGTTTTCACAACGTTTCGCATGGCCTTTTCAGAAATTCCCAGTTTACTTCCAATTTTTCTCATGGAAATACCTTCATTATTCATGGCGTCGATATTAGCACGGAGTTGCAGCGTGATATGTTTACCTCTTCCCATGTTCTAGATGAATTGAATACCAGATTAATAACAGAACTACCAGAACATACAAAATAACACGTTATCACGCAAACAATTCAGTCAACAACGCACAGAAAACAGGAGAGTTCCGGGTACGGCTATTTATATGTCCGTGCCGAATCTGAGTCGGCTGAACGTATTACATTTGTAATTGGCACTATGGGTCCTGGATGGAAAGTGAACATTATCATCTTGTTCCCTGATAAATTCTACATTTGCTAGTTGTCGTAGTTTTTGCCCAAGTTTGAAAACCCAGGGCAAATCGGCAATGGAAACTGTGTCTATGGGGTGCGGCTATTTATATCTCCGCCACTGTATAATTGCGTCCTTGTCATTTGAGTAGGTATTTAATAATTATTTCCTTGTTTATAAATTATTGTTAATAAAATACTGAAAGATGTTTGCACTTTTTTATTGTCAGATACAGTGTAAATTTCACTTAAGTAATTTACAGAAAGGTTTTACCAATTTATCACATTTAGGTAAGTACGATGATAATGATTTCAGTTCATTTCCTTTTTTAGAAAAGCAACTGATAATCTACAGGAAGCATTGGTTTACCAACTTTTTAGGAACTCGACTTATTTTTAGTCTTTTAATGAAAGTTTTACAAAATACATACATACACACTTAGTTAACATGTTTCTGATTTTTGTTTTTTTTTACATTATTAATTTGAGTTACGTTTTTTTATTTAATTTTGATGTAGATTTTCCAATAGTGTATACAGATCCTAATAATTCTACAACTAATAGAGCTAATTATTTTGGTTATTCTGTAATTCTTTATAATGGGCCAAATATTAATTATTCTTGGTAATTGTTACTTTGTTATTAAAATGTAGTTAATATAATAATATAACTTCAAGGATACAAATTGGTGCTCCAAGAGCAAATAATTCATTAATCAAAATACTCGAACCTGGAGTTATTTTCAGGTGTAGTATATTTGGGCCATGTAAACGTATTGATGTTGACATTAGTAAGTAAATTAGATACCTACTTATGTGTTAAATTTTGGCAAATGAAGAAAATTACTTTAGATACAAGTGCTGGGAGTATGTATCGTAATGCTTTTAGAGATAAGAAAGATAAAGCATGGATAGGTGGAACAATGGATATTGATGAACAATTAAATCGTGTTGTCGTAAGTTGTTATTTAATTAATTAATATTGGAAAGTAATAATTAATTATAGGTATGCGGTTATCGTTGGGTCAATAATCGAATACAGGACTATTGGATGTTAGGAGCATGTTACTGGTCTCATGTGAATGACAGTGTTTCTGAAAAGTTACTTCCACTTTTTGATAATAGTTAGTATTAGATGTATTATAACAATAAATTACTGTTTTGTGTTATTTTATTTTTTAGGTAATGGCATTATTTTTGATAAAATAGCTAAAATCAATGTATTTTATTATGCTCAAGGGCAAGCTGGTTTTGCTGCACATTTTTCTAAATCGCAGGTAAGACAGAGTCGATTCAAGTTTTCTAATTTTTTTTTAGTCCGGTCAGGTCACGCCTAAAAAGCAGCACGCCAATCTTCCATAAATTTTGCGCCCTTTTTGTAAAAAGACATTTTTATGTGTTTCTGGTGGTGTTTTTAACATTGGTCATGAATATAATATGTATACGTAAATCTCGTGGTTAAAATTAACATCTTTCGGAGTTACTGCATTTTAAAGTTGCAATAAAACACCTCTGTAAAATAATATGTAGACACTCTACCTAAATTTATTTTCAACTTCTTGTTGCATTCATTGTTTGCTCTCTTGCAGTATATTCTAGACGGATAACACCGGTTAGGTTTTGCTTGGTATAGAAATCGGATTAGGAAGGTACCAGAAGTGTATGATCTACGCTTAGTTGATTGATCAATGTCCATTAATAAGCACTAAGTATGTATGGATTTAAACCACTCCGAAATTGAGCGGCACAGCATTGTGTCATGTTTTTTCTACTCGGCGCTTTATTACAATATCATGCATGTACTATTCATAGAAGCTGAATAGAAACAGAATGATTGGCAGGAGTAATTCTACAATGACCGCAGTCTAACTGTATATTCGAATCATGTTTATTTAAGAAATGTTTTTATTCACGATCTGTCAATCATAGGCATTTATGCTTGTAAATTGCACATATGCTTGTACATATTTTAATCATTTTAGTCACGTGGTTACTGTTTAATTGCAAAGAAGGCGCAAATTTTAGATCATGCGCTAAAATGACCAATGTGTAAATCAATTCGGGTTAATAAAATATTTGTTACATTTTTCTATTTGTAGAATACTTCAGAATTACTTCTTGGTGCTCCTGGAGTTTACAATTGGGATGGTACAACTTTGAGATATACGGATGGACCAGATTCTGCACCTGTTGCTAGTAAACTTCAAGCAGAAAGTCTACATTTGACAAAACGAACAGCTACTTTTTTTGAATTTTCAGATCTTAATATTGCAAATGCAATTGGCACAACTCAAACTGCATCATTTGGTTTATTTGGTTAGTAATTTATATAGTATGATAGGTAAATATTCAGGAACCAAGGTGACCAGACTAGTATAGCGTTCATCTAAAAAACCATTGGTGGAAAGTGCTTCATTTAACATCCAATTCTTTGACAGTAATGTTTTATCTTTTATTTACTGATATTCCAGTTAATCACGTTGATCTTTTCTTTACAGTATTTCCGGTATAAGTAGTTTTGACCCGCGTTTTTCTGGGTGTTCTTCTTTTATTATTTTTCTATATTTTTGCTTCCCATATTCTTCTAACAGGTCTAGTCTCCTCCATCCTCTGCAAGTGACCCCACCATCCAGGTTGTTTTTTTATAAATTACAACGTGGATTGTATTTCTAGGTCGCTTCGTATTTCTATGTTTGTTGCTCATCTTCTTTCTTTTACTCTTTTCAAGTATATTATCTCAGTTGCCTGTAACCCACCTTTTTGCATCTTATTATTAGTTAAATTCTATGATTCCATTGCTATGAAAGTAAGCAATGGATCTGGATATGGATTTAAGCACATTCAGATTAGTTTGTTGTACAATTTCTTTCTTATTTAGGAATTTATTACTCATGGTGTAATACAATTTAATTGCCTTTTCAACTCTAATATGTTAATTTCCTCTTCTTGTATTCCTTTGTCATTTATTTCCACTCTCAAATACCGGGACGTGTTCACTTAAAAAGTATATTTTCCTTTTTTTTATGGAGTTCTTTGTGATTTGTTTCAGGGTAAGACATGATCTTGTGTATTCCTATCCCTTGTAAATCTGCTTTGTGTATCTTTTAATGTAGTCTCTTTTCTCCGTTCTTCATATTTTCTTGTTTATTAGTTTTTCTAGTATCTTCATAGCTGTACTCAATAAAGTTATGCCTTTGTAGTTATTACAGTATTTCTTGTCTCCTTTTTTTTTGTAAATGGTCACTATTAATGCCTTTTGCCAGTCTAGAGGTATTTGTCCTTTCTTTCAGACTCTTTTGTATATTTTTAATAGTAACTCTTTTCTTTATTTTGTCTTGTACGTTTTTAATCATTGTTCCTATTATTTTATCACTTTTGAGTGCTAAGCTGTGTAGTTATACATTCAGCCCGTAATATGCATGCAGCTAGCTTTTAAATAAAATTTTCTCTCTCTTATAATAACGATATAGATAGATACCTATTTATTCATATTATAGGAATTTTATACTTATTATTAGTAAAGTTAAATAAGTATTTACTTTTATAGGTTATTCTGTGACTTCGGGATATTTCTTTGATAAAAACGAATTATTGTACGTAACTGGTGCTCCAAGAGCTAAAAGTTTGGTCGGACAGGTATTTATATTTTTTATATTAATTAAAAGTAGCATTTAGGCAACTGAAAATTGTACTGCTTTTGTGTATTATTTTAAATACACATACGAAAATATAAAATTTAATAGTATACACTTCGTCCAAACCTATATGCAATCCACGTCATCAATAAAAGGTTACTAGGTTAGACGTTTCACGCAGTGCTGTCACTTCGCACCTCGTATTTTTACAGTTCTAATAAATTATAGTCTTCATTATACCGTGTGCGCAGGTAAATCATCTATAGAATATGTCATTTTTCAAACTTTAAACCAAATTACAAATAAACAATCTAGTAACTTTTTTTGATGACATAAATTGCATATAGGTTTGGATAGGCCAAAGGTATCTATAAGATACTGCGGGGCACAAAATAAAAATGGACGTAACTTATGCCACACCTGTCAGTTCCATTCAATCATGACTTTAAAGCACGAGTGGAAGAAGGATAGAGGACTAAACTGGTAGGATTGCCCATTTTTCTTTCGTGTCCTACGCTGTACTTGTAATGCAGTTGTTTAAAAGGAAATTAAATTGTCGAGTTATATTTATTTATTTTTGTGTTGTAGATTTTAATATATACCTTTGCTAATATCTCTGACCAAGCTTTAGAAGTAAAAGATTCACGTCAAGGTTACCAGTATGGTGAATATTTTGGATCTGCATTATCTTCTGGAGATATCAACGAGGATGGTTTAGATGATCTGATAGTTGGTGCACCATTTTATACTAATAAAGGTTATAACGAAGGACGTATATACGTCTATTTAGGAAGTGAGAAGGTACCTAATTAAAAAATTATTATTCTCATAATTAATATTAAAAGTCATATACAGGAAGTCCCGTATTGTTATGGTCAAATTTTGGGAGCCTAAAATAGCTTTTATTCTAATTGAAAAATTTAAAAACACAAAAGTGGTATGTTGATTTTTATTTGTTTCGAAGTTACAGGCTTATAAAATTGTTAAACCGGCTACAGACTTACCTGCAAACTTGATAAGTATGTACACTTCTTTTGTGAAAGTTTAGATGAGCATGTGTGTGTGATAATATTGCACAAGTATAGTGCACAAGACTATCATGTATACTTGCACAAAAGAAGTAAAGAAGAAGTTGTCAAGTTTGCTGTCATGTACCTGTAACCGACTTTTAATTATCAATCAAAATTATCAAAAAAATCAAACGAAATTACACTCTTGAATTCAATAAAATCTTATTTTATTTATCCAATGTTTAAGGGGCTACATACACCATGGTGGGTCAAATAATCAATTTTCTAATATATTTTTTTTAATATACAACATTTGAACTATATTTTGTTAAAAAAATTCTCAGAATTAATGAAGTTACTGCCCATAATAGACCAGGCGTATTAGTATACCAATTGGTTAAACGTGTTTAAATTTTAAATGGGTTTTTCTCAAAACTATAATTTATAAAACAGTTACCAATATAATATCGAGAACTAATAGACCTTTTTTTAGGATTTTTTTAGGACCTTTAGGATTTTTTTAAAATAGACCGTTATCGTTTTATTAATAAATAAAGGACGATTTTTGTAGTCAAAACTCCCACTTCGTATTGAAACGGTCAGCATTTTGTAACAAATCAAAATTTTTAAATCTGCTACATAAAAATGTTCCCTTTTCTTTGTGGATTAAGAGGAAATTTTTTTTTTTTGACTGATAAAAAATGAAGGAGCTATGATGGTAATTGTAGAAGCGCTCTCCACTAAACGATCTTTATGACATCACAATATGTACACGGCAAAACAAATAAACTTCAAGTTCTTTTTACAACTTCAAAACAAATAAAAACCGGCCAAGCACTTTTGTGTTTTTCAGTCTTAGAAATCGGGCTATTTTATGCTCCCAAAATTTGAACATACCGATATATAAACACCTCATATAAAATCAATATCGATAAATTAATATTTTATGATTTTTAGAGAAGCCTCGAAACTCCTAATCAAAACTCTATAATTGAAGGGAAAGCTATTGGTGGGCAGTTTGGGTCCTGTATTATATATTTGGGCGATATTCACAGAGATGGATATGCAGGTTCATTATAAAGTTATACTTAAACTAGTTGTAGATAATCATAAGTACAGGTATCCCTTGCTTAACACATATTAGGCGGGTAGCCAAACAGACCAAACTTATATGCGTAGCGGGCGAAATTCGCGAAACATTGCGCGCTTGAAATATAATCTATACATTGACATATTTCAATAAAATTTGATAAAATCACGATAACTTATAGTTTATAATGTACTATAATAATATAATGTCTTAAACTTTTTACACAAACACATCAGAAGCCATTATTATTATAATAAAAAAATAATTAAGAAAAAGAAATGTTCAACCGTCTAAAGCCGACTAAAAACTGAATTATTTTTAAAAATATATGTTCAACACCCCTTTCTAGTAAATTCTGAATGTTTATCTAAAAAAAATGTGAAAGATTCGAGTTTACTTTGTATATACATTTAAATTATGAGTAGTTTGCATGAAAACATATTCAAGGCGAAACAAATTTATGGCTCCTTATCTGTATTATGTAAACAAACGTTGAAAAAGTAAAGTTATTGAATCTAGACGAAAAGTACGAGTTAACTCTTTCAGTTTTGTGTGTAAACCGATAGAGTAAAAGTATCTTGCCCCGCTTTTAAAGTAAGTACATTCAAATAGGTAAAAATACCCGGCCCGCTAATAGACAGCAGTTCTCGAGACAGGTATTTTTACCCACCCCGCTTATAGTGTGTTAACATGGAATTTGCTTAACACAGCGAAAATAATTATGTCAATCTCTTTATATACATGACAAGAATTTTAATGAATGTGCTTTTTGTTTTACCATTTACTATATAATTTATTGGATTTGCACATTAAATTCTTTGTAATTTGTAAGCTAAAACTGTTCAAATGATTTTTGATAACTCTTTTCTAGGAATAACAATTGCAGTAATTAATATATTATGGTATAAGTATTATTTTATTTAACATTTAGTACCTGCTTTGTTTTCATTTTTTTGTCTTTCACTGTCAAAATCTAAAATTCTGATTGGTTCAAATAATTGAAAACTAGTTAGAGATCGCTCTATTAACAAACCTGTTTTATTATGATTATAGGTATAGGCTTTAACTTGGAATTTGATTAATGCTGCAAAATTAATTGTGATAGTCCCTTTATACAGATTAGGAAAAATAATTTAGAAATATAGGCTTCACAATGCATTCAAGCGACAACTGGTCTGAAAAACAGTTGACCAGTTGAAAATACTATAACAGATGTACACGATAAATCTGCTATATTTTCAGTTGATCAATTGTTTTGTCAACCAGTCGCTTGAATGCATTTCGAAGCCTATAATCCAAAATTATTTTTCCTAATCTGTATACGTGATGAATTTAGCGCGCCTTTTTAATTTACCACATAAAGAAATGCAAACCGTGTTATTATCAATAAAATTTATTCTGATAAAAAAACTAAAACTGTTCAAACAGCTCTAGATAACTTTTTCTCTAGTAACAATTAAATTGCAATAACTAAATGCAGGTAGTATATACCTATTTACCAAACATTTATTAAATTTTTACTTGATATTCATTTATCTTTCCTAAATTAATACAGTAAACGATCATAAACAAATTATAATTTTTACGATTATTTGATTAAACCATTTTTTATATATGCGGTAACATCGAGGGATTAATTAATCAAGGGATGCCTGTATTAATTAAAATAACTATAAAATAATAATGATAATAATTGTTGCACATTTCAACAGCATGTATTGACATCGGTGTCATCATAAAAATTATTATGATTATGTTCAGTTTCAGAAAATGGGTTTAAATAGGTATTTATTAATAATATTAGATAAGCATATACCTATATAATCAATAAAGTAATAATATTAATCGCTTAATTCCTTAATAAATTGAGAAAACAATTGCACAAAACAAAAGTTACATAAAATAAAAATGTACAATGCAATCCTCAGTAAGGGTGGTATTCAGATACAAAAATTTTAACTTGCATTAGTCACGATTGACAAGAAAATAGGTACTTATTAACATGTTCACTGCTGAGAAGCACGCATCCCGCACTTGCCTCTGATGCAGATCTGCGTTACGTTTACACTTTGTTTGTATGAATTAAGTGTGGGTAACTAGGTGGTTGTTGTTAAAAGACAGGTTGCATTTAGTTTCTGATAATCTGTTAGTAGGTATTTTATAATTATTGTGCAATATGGCAGACAATCAAATACACAAACAACTATATCAAAGATTGATATCGTCTAAGTAACGTTTTTTCCATGACGTACAAAAATGAAACTGATCAGATGACAAAAAATACCTATCAGGTTCTGGAGATGTACTCGGAATTTTGTAAGCAGTGTACGTATTAATCGCTGTTTAGTCGGTGTTTAAAATTTATAGCCTTATTTGGAGACTGGATTTTTAGTCGGAAGTTAAACTGTTCTTATTTCATAATTTAATGTTACTAGCCTTTCTATTTGTCGACAGTGATGACATAATAGTCCTGTAATAGAAACTCCACTATCTATAATACATATTTTCTTACCAAAGGTTTAGCAAATGTAAAATTTTAAAATGATTATTGCTAGAAATTGCTGTTGGAGCTCCCTATGAAAATGAAGGCAGTGGAGTTGTTTATATATATAAAGGAAATGAACAAGGTCTCCTTTCTGAACCATGTCAACGACTTGTAGGAAAAAAATTTGTACCAAATATTCAAGGATTTGGAATTAGCATGTCGAAAGCTACTGATATTGATGAAAATTATTACAGTGGTAAGTAAAAATCGTAAAGGTCGATCAAAACTAAGTAATGTTTTTTTTTTAGATATAGGAATTGGTGCATACTTATCTGGACATGTTGTGCTATTACGAGCAAAACCTATTGTAGTTTTACAGCAATCTGTAATTTCTTTAACACCACGTTTAGAACATAACGCAAAAGAATTTCAAATTAAAGCTTGCTTTTGGTATAAGGGTCATCAAGTACCAGCAACAATAAGTAAGCGCCTAATAGTGTCATTGTAAAGGTTATTTTTATATTTCTTTACATTTTTGTAGATGTTTCTAGAAGAATAATAGTCGATGAATTATTATTAAGAGCTTACCTATCTGATGCGATAAAAAGCGAAATAAATATTATCTTAAATAAGGATAACATTTTTTGTCAAAATGCAACTATTTTTATTAAAGTATTATTTCATTTATCGATATTAAATTAACATATACATAATATTTGTTAATTTTAGTCAGATTTAATTAATCGCAATGATCCAATAACTGTATCCGTATCGCAAGAGCTCGTAACAAAAAAGCAAACGCCCCAAACCATTTTTGTTGGACCAAATGAACAAACTGATAGCTTTTGTAAAACTTGTGCAATTTCAAATCCCTATAAATCACACAAAGAGCATATATTGGAATTACCTTTTGTTTTGGGTTGTGGAGAAGACAATATCTGTACTACCAAACTAAATCTTGTGTCTAAATTTTTAAATATTAGGTAGGAATTTTACATATAAATAGACATATATTTTTTCCAATGAACACTATGAAAAGTGCACAAATTCACGCTAATAAATATTACGGAAAGTTGACAATTACAAACAAATATGCTAACCGTGCATAAAGAAAGGTTGTGGCCTGTGTGCAATTATTGCACACGCTATTCGGCCAATCAAAAGCCTTCTAGCCTGTCATGTCATGACTTTACGCACAAACTGTTTTATTACTAATTGTCAAATTTGACATTTTATTAAAATGTCAAAGGAACGTCAAAAATCAAAATTTTATATTGAAAATAGTTGTGGTCGTTGGAAAAGTATAGTGTATAACACGCGCTGAAAGGGTATTTCAGCACTAGTTATACAATATACTATAAAGTAACTTATTTTTAATTTTATACAGTGACGATAATCGATATGTATTGGGATCAACGAGTTATCTAAAATTGGAAGTTACAGTTAGTAATACAGGTGAAAAGGCCTACTTGACCCAACTTGTAGTCAATCTACCCAGTTCTGTTTACTTTAGAAGTATACCAACGAGTTGTTTGGAACTAAATTCGACTTCATCAATTATTTGTAACATTGACAATCCTTTGTATGAAAATAAACACGTGAGTACATTAAAATTTTTGTACAAATTTAAAATATAATAATTTATACAATAAAACCTATAGAAGTTGGACATTGTCAGTTCAAATTGGTCAGGTTATTGTTGTACAGGTGGCTAACTAGAAATATTTGTAAACTGTTTTAAATTAAAATATAAATACAATTGAACCTCTATATTTGTAAAAAAAGTTTTCGAGAAGAAATTAATATCTATATTTATGCAAATTTTTAAGAAAAAATTGCCTCGATATTCAGAAAATTACCTAATGATTTTATGGAGCGTCACTCCTTCAAAACACCAATTAAAACCAACCAAAGTCGAAACGCACGTTTCTTAAATTAGGTATTTACTACCGTTTAAAAAAATCAAATGTTAAAAAAATGCAACATAGAAAAAAATAAGATTTAATAAATTCAACTGCCTCTTCTATGTGCATGCCCCTTATCATTACAAACTTTAATTACTAGATTGTAAGAGGTATAGCCTTTATTGACGATAATTCATACACCAAATTACGTAGATGATGTTACTTAAACCGTTCGAGAGATATATAATATGGAATAAAAATATATTTTTGGGTCCATCTTTGAAAGTCGAAAGTGTACTTAACGAAACACCTTCTGACCTATGTTTGTAACAATTTCTGTTTATATTTTTTTATGTAGAATCATCTCCTAAAATATGCAAACAGAATTTCCGGACACCTTGTATTCTATTAAAGGTCGTTTTAATGTAATTTATCATATGTTTAAAATTAAATGTTTTAATAATATTTTATTTTTAGAAATCTATTATTTTCGATCTGGATATGAAAGATGTAAATACCGCAAAATACGGAAATACTTTAACATTTACACTTGTTGTTTTAACAAGTAGCGAATATGCAAATAAAAATGTCTTTACGAATGTTCTAAATATAGCACGAGAAGCGGATATTTTACTTACGGGGTAAGATAAAATGAATTATAATAATCTTCTTAATATCTATTTTATTATTGTTTAACAGGAAAAACAGTCAACAAAGTTATTCCTATGGCGACATACATAGTGGACAATCAAATTTTACTCAAATATACCAGGTAAAAATGTAACTTTTATTTAGTCAATGGATTCATTGTAATTATGTTTAGGTCGAAAAAATCGGTGCAAGTACAATTGACAAAGTGTTCTTAACAATTAAAATACCTACACATATAATTTATAAAACCGAACCAATACGGATAGTGCAATTGTATCCTCCTGAAGGTATTCATGGAGGACAACCTATCAATTGTCAAAGTAATATTCATTATAAATTAGAGGATATCGTATCACAATTTGGTTCAAATAAAGTAAAAGACTTAAGAGACGAAACAAATTATATCGAAATGGTAACAGATAATCCTTATGCAAGTAGAACATATCGTCAAGTAAACCAAGAAGATCTTGCAATGTTAAATGAGATAGTCGATCCTGAATATCCAGATAATCGCACTTTTCACGTAAATTGTTCGAATAATGATGTAATTTGTTCAACTGTGACATGTTTTATTGGACCTTTTAAAGTTAAACAGAATATTGCTTTAATTCAGTTAAGGATGCTGATGAATATAACATCTTTATCTGGTGAGTTGCATTTATATAGGATATTCAGGAAATGGTGGAAAATTTCTTAGTCAAAAGTCAAAATAATACCAAAGTTCTTATAAATTAATGGACGATTAGTAGCGACCAAGTTCAAATCGAATAATAAACAACAGCTGAGTAATTGGATTTGTAGTCTAGTTAACGTCCTTTATTTCGACAGAAACTCTGTACTCATTTGACATGGACACTAAATTATTAACTAATTGTAATTAGATTATACATGTGCATAAGGTCATAAAATAACATAATGTTGTAAATTATGTTATGTTATAGACTTACACATTCGTACTGGTTTGGGACTGATCAAGAACTGTGTTGTGTTGAAACAGTGCAGAACATTGATTTGTTAAAACTATCAAACGTCTGTCAAAAACGTCATAAAATCTCATATTGAAAAATAGAGGAAATATATGAAATGGAAAGCGGTAAGCTTAGTACATGATTCGGTCGAAATTTTCTAAACACACTCTGTACCTACATGTATTCTGACCGTTTGCAAATTGGTTTGGTAGTATGTTGGAACAAACCTTATAACAAGCTTATTACGTCACTAATCTAGAATAATGCGACGTCAGTTTTATAATAAATTATAATTTTTTTCATAATATATAGGTTTCCTCCTTTATCACGTACGTCATTTAATGTCATACAATTGACTAGAGCAAAGATCAGTTACGGCTACGTTATTGAACTATTGCTCTTGGTGCCATTTTGGAAAATTAAAATTTTTTTAGTTATACGTCAGATCCATGTATTTAAAGTGAAATAATTAAAATCTTTTTTAAAGGAACTTGAAGTCACTGCTACAATAATAGTTTTGTTTGTAGAACAGTTGAAATGTATCACAAATCGTCAGAAGTATGCACAGTTTAAAAAACGATCGCTTTTTCTAAATTGCACATGCTTCTGATAGTTTCCAACCAGTTCCAATGTTCTACGAACAAAGCTAATGTGTTGCTACAGCAGTAACAGATATAGGTATAATAGTTGATATAGTAGTAACAGATTTTAAAGTCACCTTGATTTTATTATGAAATTGGCAATAAATTTTAAAATTATATATGCCAGCTATAAATGTCTATATTTATTTTATATTCTTATCAAATTATTTGTTTATAAATTTCAGCTCTAATACAATTGTTTATAATTTTTTCAGCTCTATTAAATAAAAAAGACATAATCGTTTTTTCTACGGATGGTATGATTACTATTAAAAGTCCACCAAATTTTATCCAAACTGGATCGGGGTTGGTTAGAACTTATGGTTATATACTTTTGCAGTTATTAATATTTAATTTTTAGACCAGATTTTCTGAGATTACCTAGTATATTTATTGGCAAAACCCCAGAGGCGAAAATAGAAACTTGGATTATCATAGTATCTGTTATTGCAGGTCTACTGTTACTACTACTTCTTGTAATGGGACTGATTAAGGTACGTTATAACCATACATTACGTACCATTATTACGCATATATTAAGTAAGAGTTTTTTTTTTTTAATATTTTATACTACTAATGCTCAACTGCACCGCTTATGCTTAAAATTTAAGTTTAACTTAAATATAAATTATCCACGAAAGCAATGGTATCCAAGGAAAATGAGGCAGTTAAGTTACACGTAAATTTTAAGCTTAAACGGTGCATTTGGGCGTAAGTAATTTAAAATTAGGGCCGATCTTTCAATCATCGAATAAAGTTCCAAATAAGCTATTCGTAAAATAATTTCCTTGGACACGTTTGTTGTAACAAACGTTTCCAATGAATAGCTTATTTGGAACTTTATTTAATGATTGAAAGACTGGCCTTTGGTATTAATAGTATAATGCAACTAGACAGCGATGCCGCTGACGGACAAAATTTGCAGTAAAAAAATAATACAATAAATTGTAATGTATCTTTCTTTAGTGTGTGTTACTTGTAATAATACCGATAGTTGTTTTACAATCAAAAATGACCAACAGACCTTCTCCTTCTAACACAGTTACAGATTTATTTATTGTTTTTGGCAAAGAACACATAAGACATAACACATGTTAAAATAGTAGATTATTTATACAAGTTTTATAGGCAATTTCACATAGCTGCCTTGCAAGTTAGCCCACCATGGCAAGCCTACGTGTCACAAGTACCTACTCTGATAATGGTTTCAATTTTCTTTGGACCGAGAGAGTCTTGCTCTTTTCAAACTCGAATGGTGATTTTGTGACTGATTGTTAATCTATTACAAATTTATTAATGTAAAGTGTAATGTTTTCCTACATAATTGTAATGCATTAAAAACGTCTTAAGTTTCTTCTAAACTTTCTTATAAAAAATTTAGTTTAACCAGTCGACAGTCAATTGGATAATTTATTCTGAACTGGATATAATAAACAACACTTGAAATTTACTTACATTCTGTTAGCATCTGTAAAACACTCCAAACATAACTTTTGATTACATTTAGATGTTAGATTAAGCTGTTATTTGAATGCTATTTATAGTTTTAATAGTTATATTTTAGAAGTTCAGTCCCTCATACAGTTAAGATGATTTATTTAGCTATATAATATATAATGTATTTATTTGCATAAATATATAAAGAGTAAATTATGATTTTAATTTGTTATAGGCTGGATTTTTCCAAAGGGCAAAAAAAAAAGAATTGGAAGCATTAAAAGAAGCAGAGGTTTGTTGTGTTGATAAGTTATTTTACTTTTTTTATTATATATATTTTTTATCAACAGGAGGTTGAACAATTTAAGCAAGATGCTGCAGAATATCAAAATAATGATTTTTCTGTTGATAATCCAGAAACGAATCCAGAAAATTCTGATTTAATTTGACAACTTTCTTAAACTTATTCTACATTACAATACTAGAATTTATAGTAGTTTGATTAAAGGTCATTCAAATTTTATTGCGACGCACAGCATTAATGAAAGGTCACTAGATGATGACGTTTCACATCATCTCGTAGGTATCTCGCATTTTTACAGTATCTGACTGATAAATTGTAGTATTTCTTGGTCGTGTAATATATGTGTACAGGTAAATCATTGATAGAATGTCACTTTCCAAAATTTGTATTGAATTACAAATATATAATCTAGTCATTTTTTATTGATGATGCGCATCAGAATAAAATTTGAAAAATAATATATAGATATATTATATAGTTGCAAAAAGTCTATATATATATATATATATATATATATATATATATATATATATATATATATATATATACTTTATCCAAACCTATACGCAATTCACGCAATCATCAGTAAAAAATTACTAAATTGTTTATTTGTAATTCAGTTTTAAAGTTTGGAAAGTCACATATTTTATCGATGATTTACCTGCACACATATTAAATAATATAAAGAGAGATTAAGAGATTATTATAACTGTAAAAATACGAGGTACGAGATGAGAGCACTGTGTGAAACGTCATAATCCAGTAACCTTTTATTGATGACGTGATCGTTTATATGCTTGAATAAACCATAGTTATAGACCTTAAACAGAAATATAACCTTGAAACGCATTTTGATTGTCAGATTAAATTAGACATTGTCAATTATTATTAATTATAATTATTATCAATAAATAGTTAGGTAGTTTTTATAGTTGCTTTAAAATATTTTGGCATGAGTGATAGCAACGCATTTTATACTTTTAATATAAAAAAAAGGAACTAATGTAATAAAATGGTAATGTCATATTGACAGCACCGGATCGCTTCAGGAACCCATTACAAGTGTCACTACAGCAATAAGTAAAATTAACCAATGAGATTGTAAGGAAAACTTTGTTTCTATATTACAACATTTGTAGTTATAAACTTTATTGTATTTTTTTCACTTTCGGTATTAAAGTTGATACCTTAATCCCTTTTTTTGAGGGATTAAAGTGAGTCATTTGCTTCCTAGAGCATAAATATGATGAGGATTTGGATCAAACTTGGCATATATATTTGTCATTTCCATGGTCAAAATATAGGTAGGATTTTAATTCGAAGAAACCATCCTTTCCGTTTGGGATGGCAGAGGTAAAAATATGTCTTGAGACTGATTTGGACTAAACTTGGTACGTATACCCTTCATCGTTCAGCTTAAAATACTGGCAGGGTTGCAAATCAAAAAAAAAGTTCATAGTAAGTGAATCTATTATTGATAATATGTCTATGTATTATTTATAGCTTTGTTAGAGTACAAGCATGACTGGAAGAATTCGAAGTAGTAGGAGAAAACGTCGAGGAAACTCCAGGAGAAAATAATGAAACTGTGGAAGAAGTTTAGGAAACTTAAGGTTAGTTAGGTAACTTAAGGGAAGTTAAGGTAGAGACAAACTAAGTTTTTCATAATTCTTTTAGATCGAGAACAATATCAACAATACATAATCTCCCGATTCACTAAAATCTTGCTGAAATTTAGCTGATGACTGTAGTACATAAACAGTTCCTTACTGGCCATGATTTCATAAGGCAAATATTTTATCTATTTATCCTAGAACATTGTTATATGAATGCTAAACCACTCTGTATAGAAGATTAAGTAAGCAGTGAAGCTTCTTGCTAAATCTTGACAAGATATAGTGAAGATTCACACAAAAATCTAGCTTGTTAATAATTTATTTACAATTTTCCCCTTTTATGGTCTAATTTTACTGGGCTAAATCTCTAAAATCCGAACTTGTGCTAATCCAAACTCCAAGTAATCTGAACAGGGTCTCGATAATTTTTAAAGAAATAAAATATAAAATCTGACCAATACATTATAGTATGTAGAATTGTAATTGTATTTAAAATTGTACTCCTATTTGTTTTACAAATTAAAACTACAGTAACTATATACTTATTTAGTGTATTTTATGTGATCAATCATAATTCTTTAATATATAGTTAATATTTTCTTTAATAGGCCCGTTAATATTTCCGTATTTTCCATATCTTACTGATTGTTAAGGCAACTTTTGATAATCCGGACTTTTCAGTAGTCCCAAATTATCCTCGCATTATCTAATTAGTTTGAATTAGTGAGATTGCACTGTACTTCTCGGAATAATGTTCTAAATGAAATCGTATATATCTATTATTAACAAAATGTAGTGAATCTAATTTTAACTTAAATTTTGAATGTAAACAACAGATATAAAGAGATGGGCAAAATATCAACAAACAAGTTAAATTATTTTATTATACCTACGTAAACCTATCTCAAAGAAAAGGTAATAATAAAAAAAGTATCTCTTTG
Source organism: Rhagophthalmus giganteus (assembly GCA_036326145.1). Taxonomy (NCBI): domain Eukaryota; kingdom Metazoa; phylum Arthropoda; class Insecta; order Coleoptera; family Rhagophthalmidae; genus Rhagophthalmus; species Rhagophthalmus giganteus. The sequence goes on along the minus strand of JARFJA010000083.1, from coordinate 8,389,547 downwards.
TATAATCACTTCAAAAAAGTACCAGGAAATGCTCGAGAAAAAAAGTAATTTCTGCTATAAAAATTAGAATACTAAAAGGAAATGTGAAAAAGCTAAGAGAAAACAAATATTAAATAATAATAAATACTAACGATAAGTAACACATTTAATCAGTGTAAAAATAATTAAAAAGGAGTCATTTTGAAATGTCAAATTGTAAATTGTCTATTTCATAATAATATTATGTAACAAAGCGAGTAATCAAAAGAGTAATTAATGTGGTGCTTGAATTCAAATATTTATTGCAAGTATGTTGATAGCGTCAGATATAGAATGTAAACGTTACTTATCTCTTTTAAACTGTAATCCAAGTATGTTATTCATCAGTAACATGTTAATAGTGTTGTTAACATTATAGGTAATGTGTTTAACAACAAACTCTATTAGTAAAGTAACAATCCCAGAAATTCTTCTTGATAATCTATCACAAAAATTTATCTATAATATTCTAGTAAATTTAAAAATTTCTAAATATTCTTTATCGGTTACTGTTGGATCAGATTGTGGTGAAAATTTTCAAGGACTAATATTGTTGTAAGAAATGAAAGTGCTACAGAAGAAATACTAAATTCGATACCTAAACAAGCCCCAAGACAACTGAATTTCAGATTGTGCTTTCTCATTCATAATGTATACAAATGCAAAACTTACATGTATAGTAAAATTTTGTCTGAATTTGAAAAACTGCAAGAACAAAAGTGCATATTTAATCCTTTTAAATCATATGCAAAATATTATGGAGCTTCCTTCGATTATTTAAATGAATCAATATTAATGAATAATATGAAGAGGTTGGGTTATAAATTACATAATCGACAACAACCACTTGATTACAATCACGCTTTATTAGTTATGAAAGAATATGGGAAATTTCAAACTCTTTCCTTTGCAATGTGTGATCAGAAAACAAGCATATTTGAAGAACTCTCATATGATATGGAAGATGCATTTTTCAGTAGTATGGAAATGACACATTTTATGAGGGACACCGTAAAAAAGTGGTGTAATATAGCTCTTGAAATCTCTTGGATCAAGGTAGGGATAAGGCAGTTTATGATCAAATGAAAAGTTACGACGTTGGATTGATTAAAAAAATATCATTAACTGCATCGAAAGCTGCCAAAAATTATGCAGTTATAAACCACGGAGATTGTTGGACAAATAACATACTATTTAGATATAATGTAAGTTTTTTCATTTGACGAAATAGATACGCAAATTTAATTTTATGTGTTTGTCATTATTATTTAGTATATAGCAGAGTCAGATTTCCCGACAGAAGTCTGCTTTTTAGATTGGAAAATTGGATTGACTTGGTTCATCAGCTCTTGATTTGTCATATTTTCGATTCATATGCACAGATAGTAAATTTCGAGAAAAGTACTATTATTCTTGTATCCAAGAATATTACAACAGTTTATCGTCCTTTTTATACAGATTAGGAAGTGATCCTGTACAATTTTTTCCATTTGAAGTTTTACAGGATCATTTAAAAACGTTTTCTACCATTAGTTTATACTGTAATTTTTTGTATTCTTCATATAGTTACTGGCCATAAGAAAGATATACCCAACATTTACAATGCAAGTTCTATCGATGATGTTTTGAAAAGGTTTAATTTTGATTCGAGAAATAAAAGGGAGTACAATTCAAAAATTAGAGATATAATAATAGATTTTTTTTTAATTTGGGTATAATTTATAATTTTACAGAAAATAAGTAGATATTTATGAATGTCTTTATATTTATAAACATATTATTATGTTATTGGTTTTACACTATATCGACCATATTATACAGGGATGACTATACTTTTAAATTTAATAATAATAAACATGTTGTAAACAAATATTTAGTAGATAACATAGGGCTTTAGTAAGGGCAGGTATTTATGTATATTATTATTAATAGGTACATCAATTTAACAATAGGTACTTACCTATACTCGATTGGTTTTAGTTATATAGCGACACAATAATAATATATTATAGAACAAGAATCATCGTCGCCCCCCTTGGAGGTTGCTGATCAGCATGGCTATTTTGACCTTTGATATAGCTGCTCGGAATAATTCGACTGAAGTAAGACGAAACCATTCTCGTAGATTACGTAACCAAGAGATTCTACGACGGTTGACAATTGATAGAACAATATTAATACAAATACGAATGTGAGTGTTATAATAATTGTTATTAAATATTGTAATTATTCAAATAAAAAATTAGTTAAAAACTATTCTACCTCAGTTATTATACAGTAGAGCACCGATTATGCAGATTAATTGGGGATCGATAGTGTCGGAAAAACCAATATTCTAGATAATCGATTAATACTTAAAATACAGCGCCGAATGGTGCCGTCATATTATATTTTCTGTTGCTATATTTATTTCCCTGACACGTTTTAAATGCATTTAGGGCCGATCTTTTCATCTTCCATTTAATTTAATTGACACATATTTACTATAGAAACGTTTGTTTAAACAATTGTTTCTATGGTAAAAATTTGTCGAGTAAATTTATTGGTAGATGAAAAGATCGGCCCTTATACTAGTAGGTAAATAAAAACACAAATATACATATTTCACAGTCTTTCAAACGGTCATCCGGATAATCAATGCTCTACTGTACTTTCATTATTTTAATCAATAAAATAAATAATGATGGATTAGGGTAACTACACTGTAGCATTTCAGACTATTTGATATTTAGTTCCTTATTCGCTAATAGCGAAACGGTATGCCAAAGTTTTTGTTTTTTTGTGACTTTTCCTTGACCTCTGAAATAATTGTTTTACTGTTCTAACATAGTACCATAACTACTCTCCATCAATTTTCAAGTAAATTAACGATGTTGGCTACCTTTTGTGTTGTTATAATAACACAAAATGATATTTAAATTATTATATGTATAGGTACTTTGTATCATGTTTTTAATACTTATATCAATAAGATAAATGGTAAGGTGAAGAGGGGTAAGTGCGACTTCGATTTATCGTTGCATAGCGAATGCTATAACTACCTCCAGATCTTCATCGGTAGCGTTAAAGCGTTAGTTGAATGGTGCCATGCAGCATCACCTGTGCAGTTGTAAGTGTAATTCAACATAAACTAAAAATTACGCTCCGTTTTTGTTATGTGCATAGTTGATGCGGAAATTGTCGTTGATGTTGTGGTTAGCATTCTATCGTATCAACAAGTAACTTAGGTGTTTTCTAATTAAATTAGATAATCGGCTATTGTCTATTCATATCCATACAATGTTTTTAAAGAATATTCACTTTTAACAAAAATATTTTGTTGGGGTCGCAGTTTCCCCATGTGAAATCAGTTTATTGTATGTTATGGCGGGGTAAGTGCGACTTACATTCCCGGTATGTGCAATCCAGAGTTAGGGAAGAAGAGCTTTCTTTCACGAAGCATCCAGCAGCGATGAAAATTTTAAAGTTGAAGATATATTATAGAAAGCAAAAAAGAAATTGCGGAGAGGATAACCGGTCTTATCGAACTTCCTTCCAGAAAAAGTTCATATCTTGCCAACAAGTTGAGTGCTTCAAAAAACAAATTGAAGCTTAAACAGCCAGCAACTCGCACGTAACCCGTTAAAATTGTAACTACGGGCCTATGTGAAACACTAGTCGGAGTCGTACTTACTTCATTTCGCTCGGGTAAGTACGACCCTTAACATCTTGTTGATTTATTTTTTTTTAATGCAATCTTTGATTATTTTTTTACTAATTATTCGAAGTTACCGAATGTGTTGATAATAACTGATTTGACGAATTTTTACATTTCGTGTAGGTAACTCAATTATTATTTATTTTACAAATGATTAAAGTGCAATGTTGCAATTTTGGGGTCGCACTTACCCCACTTCACCTTATATTAATTTACATAAAAAATACAATAGGAAAAATTTACAAAATATCAAAAATACAGAATAATTTTACTTTATCTGATAGGAATAGGTACCTACCTACTTAAAATTACCGAACTAAAAGGTAAAAGGTTCCCTAATATTGTTACAATTCCTAAAATACGTTGTAGAAATGGTAGGAATTATTAAAATCAGTAGTTATATTTTGCGTGCTAAAGTTCTATAGGTACATAAATTATTGCATAAGTATTGCATCACTTTGGTGTGCAGTGGTCAAAATGAAGGACCCAAAAATTGAATTTTCCAGAACAATATTATTTTTCACTGATACAGAAGCACGGGTACAATACGGAACTGACACGGGACTGATGGTGCGAATAGACCTTTATGTTATTAACATACATTTTATCCCAACCTATAAGCAACACGACGTCATCAATAAAAGGTTATTAGATGATAACGTTTCACACGGTGCTGTTAGTTCGTACCTCGTATTTTTACAGTTCTAATAAATTGTAGTCTTTCTTTATACCATTGTTAACATGTGCGCAAGTAAATCATCTACAGAATATGACGCTTTCCAAACTTTAAACCGAATTACAAATAAATAATCTAGTGACTTTTTATCGATGACGTGAATTGCATATAGGTTTGGATAGGCTGTAGTTAGGTAACATGCTAGTAGTAGTGCGCGTTCTTATACCTTCTTTTTTATATACATAGTAAGAATCGACAGTATAGTTATCAATCTTTGGTATTATAGTTCTTTGTATGATTATTGTCCAGTATACACAAAATAAATGCTGGCTGAACGTTTATTAAAAATGGTCGTCGTATATCGTTGTAATCATTTCCAAGTGATTACCATATAATAATAAAACTTTAATACTGAATTGTAGGAAATGATTGTAAAGTAAATTGTATGTGGATATTGTAAATATGTGCGATGCATGTTCGGATTTCCTCCAATTGTTAATTTCGTGTAAGTATGATTTGGTATGTGCGACAAATTTAAAGTTATAGGAATAGCAAACCATGAGTATTAACATATTTTTAATTTTGATTAAACTTGTTTTAAATAGATGTATTTCGAATATTTTAAAAATGTTTAATATTACGTTTAAAACTATTCAATTTTCTTTCAGATGAAGTAAACGTATGTAGAGAACAAAGTGAACAACCACTATTAACTAAGCAAGATATTAATATTGTTTTATTGTATGTTCAAACATGGCCTTCAAGGTTCGATTGTTATATATGAATATGTAATTTTTATCGAAAGAAAATGTTGCAGACAATGTATGTGCTGTTATCGAGATCCAAAAAATTTAGAACGTTTCAACTCTATAACTCAAGGAATCATATACCTAACTATATATCAATTAAAAGAACTAGGCGAAAAGAACATTACATTGGGAAAGATACACGACAAATGTTGTGAAAAAGACGAACAAAAAATAGAATCGGATGATAATATAATGGACAATGAAGAAAGAGATAAACTATTTATTTTAGCTTCGAAAATATTTCTTCTTAATTTTCCTCTTTATGTTGCATTCAAACATACTTCTTCAAATAAATTAGATGATCTAACTCAACAAGAAATGCAAAATTTAAACTTATTTTGTGATCTTCATGATTCTGAAATTCCAATTTATTTATTACGAAATGTAACGTCATTTTGTAGAATGGGAGGTTTACACGCAATGACTGCCTGTTTTACTCATTTAGTGCCAGATAAATTGCCAGTTTCTTCTGCACATGCTATGATTTCGATTGGTAAATTTATTATAAAGTATAAAAATGATTTTAATCTTACAATAAGTTTTTAGTCTGTAATTTAAAGTTATGGATGAATTTTAAAAGTACAGTATCTCTATTGGTTCCTTTAAGGTCGTGTGTGCTCAGGTATATGTGCAAGTTATCAGATCAGGATTTAAGAACACCTTCAATTAAAGGAATGGCAGGTCAGTTAATGTAGCTAATATTTTACATGACTTACATGTGACTTGACATGAATTTTTATATGACTTTACTTTTTTACAGATTTTATGTGGAATGTTATTAAAGATCCTTTAGATACACCGATGGCTTTTGATCTGGATGGTCTAGATTTAGCTTTTAAATATTTTACATCGAGTACTTTAACAATGCGCTTAGCTGGTATTACACAGATAAATAACCAAATTGGTGTATTAGCAGAGTTATGTGTTGGTGAAACTTTACCAGAAGCCGAATCTGCTCCGCGACATATGGCAGATTGGTTAATTAATAATAATATCATCGTTCATATTTTTGGACCCAATTTGCATGTAGAGGTTAGAGACTTTTCTTAAACATCTGTAGGTATATTCCATTCGACTTAACAATTCTATTCGTCTGATCATCAACTGATTTCTTGCTGAAAATGTGTTTAGAAAATCAGTTGATTGCTTGTAAAGGAGGACTAAAAGAGGGTACAATAGGTCTATAATAGGCTGCAGTACAGGGGATTAATTAGTGCACCAACCCCAGGAAGACTCCATTAAGTAATTTTTTGCTAGTTAAAATTAGTCGAATGGAATTTGCCTTATATTATTTATTACATCTATTAAACAAGTACTCTGCTTCAAATTCTTGACTGTAAATATGTAAAAATTTCAAAGTTATAGGACACCAACAAGATCACTAATAACGAATTTAAATTTTTTACATACGACCAATTATATGCCTGTTATGCGCTGCCCATTAATGCCGCGTGCGACACATGCAAACTAAAACGTCAATAATAATTTTATTTAAATGTTTGCTGGGCGTATCCTGGAAAAACAAATTAATCGTGTGTTTTTAGTTGTATACATCTCAACTTGAGAGAATGATTGTGTCAAGCACTAATATAGGGATTTCAATGTAAATTCAGTCAAGGGGTTACACCTATATTGATGAAAAATTTTCTAAGAATCTGGAAATGCCTATCATATAGTATGACTAGAGGATTTTATTTTGTTATTTACTTTTTATATAATAACTACTTATTTGACGTAGGGAATCATTAGTTTAAACGTTCGATGTGAATTCTCGTATTAAGGGCCATATACCAAAAAATTAAAATCTGGGTTACACCTTCCTCATCTTTTAATTGACTAAAAAAACTCATTTTAATAGATACCAACTTTTAAATAAAATAGGCTTTAAAACTTTTTCTTTAATTATCGATGTATTGCATCTATTATGCTCATTAGTATGTTCTATCCCTTTATCACTGTCAATTTTAAATAATCGGCATAAAAATTATATGTTCAACGTGGTAGAAAGCAGTTCTACTCCGACTTTTCTCCCTAGTTAAACAAATAACTATTATTTTTGTAGAAATCTTCAGCTACAATGTTTAGAGTGAAAGTAGATCATATTAAGAAAAGTATTCATATTTATTACATGATTTATTTTAATATGTTATAAAAAATTTAATTTTTAAAAAACTTAGTGTATCAGAATTAGAAATAATTGTAACAATTGTTTCTGTTGAAAATATTAGATGTTTTAGTGAAAGATTCAATATACAATTGTTTGAATACGATCCAAATTTCATACAGAACAATTTTCAATCTATTTAAAATTTAAAAAAGCAGAGCATTGTGCGGGAGTTTAACACTGTGGCAATTCGTGTGATTACGATCGGCAAGATAACGGATGACTTCAGTAGTATTTTTTGTTTAAACTAGCATTAAAATAGTTAATTAATCTTAATTAACTAAAAAACTTTTTAATCGATACCAACTTATAAATACTAGATGCTATGTTTCTTGGACTCTGGTTACATAATAAAAAAAAAACCATTTTAATTTAAAAGAAAGCAGGCATATTAGGTATAATTAATAACATCTATACAGGTATGGAAAACTATTATTTACACATGCTGTTTGAATGAGTGCGAGCGAAATGAAACAATTAACTCAACATAAATGACAGAGGTATAGAAACTCCACCGTCTTCATTCGTTTTTCACTCGGATGATGTAAAATTACAGGCAACATTGCACCTATATCTCTTTCGTTCTAATACCTACTTGCTTTCTTTTGCTCATTGCAGTACCTATATGTAAATAATGGTTTTATATACCTATATAAGCTACTCTAAGTTATTATTCCATGAATCACATTTTGTCAACAACTGCAAAGTGTAATGCAATAAGATGATTGGGGCTACAATAGTATAAAATTTTCCACTAATTATAAAATTATTTGACTGATTTATTGTGATAATTGAAAAATTAGAAACATAGAATATGAATATCAAGTAGTACTTATATAATCGGCAAATAAGCTAGAGCTCGTCCAGAGTAAGAATTAGTCCTGCCAATCATTCTGTTCAGACCCCTATTAATAGAAACATGTGATATTGTTGTAATAAAGTGCTGACAATGGGCAGAAAATATACGGCACAGTGTCGTGCCGCTCGATTTCGAAGTGGTTTGAAACCATACATACTCGGCGCTTGTTGGTCGCTAGGCCGAATTGATGATGCTTGATGTGGTACACTTTTATACAGACGTACTGAGATATGTGTAGATAACATATCTGTAAAATTGCATTTAGCTTTTACAGTGCGAGTATAATCATTCTCTTAAGTGTTTGATGTAAACTTAGTATTTATTTCATTTTTCTGACCATTGTCAGTGTATATCATTAGTAAACACTTGTGCATTAAGTGAAGAATGGTATTCTATTTTTCTAGTCAAATCTTGTATTTTAAGTACATTAATTTCTTAAATAATTTTAAAATTGTCTATCGATTAATAATTTCAATATTAATTATAGATATTTAATATCTTATTTTTTAATTTATAAATTGTAGGTTATAAAACAAAGTCACATTATTTTAAATTTTTTGGCAATGGAAGGTCGTATTATGTGTGAGCATATTGATACAATATGGACTGCGGCGCAATTGAAACATTGTTCAAAAACTGTGCATGATCTTTTACCTGGACTTGTAAAACATCTTGCAGCTCCACCTGCACTGCACTTGTATAGTCTTCTTTTTAAAATGGAACCAAAAGATCATACAGAACAAGTATATTTATCTCTATCGATTATATGTGCTAAAATATAAAAGTTATATTTTAGACTTTATTCTTGGCTTCTGCTCTTATAAAATTTATATGGACCAGAGGGGGTGCTGGCTCCGAGACAGGTTTAATAGGTTTAGCTGCTTCAGCAGCAGGTATTGCATTACACAAGTGTCAAAGTTCTTCAGAAAACAGTGTAAGCATGGATCCTAGTAATTCAGAAGAAGAACATGTAAGTTATATTTAGAAATATTAAGTTTATTTGCATCGCTTGTTATAGTATTCTTCAGTACAATGCTGTCCACAATGAAAGAGCGGTATCTGTAGGCAAAGTAAACTCGAGAAATTTCAAATTGTTAGCCCATAATCTTTTTTCGTGTACCTTGTTCTTAACAATACATATAGTATTTCTGAACTAATATTGCATATCGTTGTGGTATGCAGGAGATGTTTTTATATTATTGCAAATTTATAATTTATATAATTTTATTTCATGAAACAGGCAGATAGTTCAGTTCAATCTGATAGTCACAAATCCGAAAGTGAAGATATAGATGGTGTTGAAATTGATGAAGATCTTGATGATCAACCAATTGTTGTTGACAGTGAAAGTCCTACTTGTAAAGTACAAAGAAAAGATCTCAATTTAAGTGAAATTAAGACACGCTGCGAGGGAAGTAGTACTGATCTTGATATGGAAGGTTTGTTTAATATATATTCTTTTGTAATATAAATAATAATGAATTAAAATATTAGGAGATCCGCTGAAGGAGGCATTGATATGTAAAAATTCTAATAACCATATGAGAGCTTCAAAACGACAAATGTAAGTTACAAATAAATTTGTTAGGTAGTTTAATGCGCCAACTCGGTGGTGGAGTGGTTAGGAGACTAACCTCTCGCCTGACGGGTCCTGGGAGGATACATTGAGGAGAAAATCAAATCTGGAATTAAAAGAAATTTACAAAGAACAAAGCTTAGCATCAGTTGTCAGACAGAATAGGTGGAGATTATTTGACCATTTAATAAGAATAAACATAGGTGATCTGGTTAGGAAAATGCTAGATATAAGAGCACGATAAAATAGAGTAGGGTGATCAAAAAAGACATAATGGACAAATGTACAAGAAGATATTTGGGAATTTGGACTAACAAATTGGAAAATGTGCAATAGAAGCCATAGGCCTTTATGCGTGTAGTGCTATTATATAAAAAATATTCATATAAATTTTGTTAATAGCACTTATATCTTAACTTGTTTTTTTTCTTTAGACCTCGGAATCTTGAACCATTAGCAACAAATATGTACAATGGCTCGGTATGCGGTAGTGTTCCCCAAGAGTTATTCTCCTGGGTATTAATTGTGTCCAGCACTTGTTTTCTAGGTGATTACACCGGTGCTAGTTTTGTGGCATACCTAGCTGTTGTTTTTCCTAAAACCGTTACCTTTTCCTTTTTAAATTACATTCAGAAACATCCATAGTTACAGCGAGATTTGAACCTGCAACTGTGAGTGACCTAACAGATTGATAACTCTCTAGCTAACCGCGGCGCCGATATCAACTTTTATACTAGAAATTGCTTTTCCATTTTTCTTAATACAGAAAATTAAAACTTTAGGTGTCGTGTTCGTAAAAAAATTGGTGCTGTTAATGCTCTTCCTGAAGGAGTTGAAGCAGTAGTTTCGAGTAGTTCACACGATGAAGCTGATGTCGAAGATGGTCCTTGCCGTTTCATTAGAAAACGAAGAAAAATATTGCGGAAATCTCGAAATAAAAGCGTTAAGAGTAAGTTTACTTATAATTGAAAATTATATATTATTAAATTAATTAAACTTAGATAAAAAGAATAAACAATCCATTGCAACAACTTGTATCGAAGCATTGAGTGATGCGGAAGTAGATAGCGAACAAGATATTAAAAGTGCCACATTGAAAGAGGCATCTGCTATTATTTTACCAACCCAAGTAAATAATCTTGTTCAAACGTAAGTATAGTTGATTTGCTGTAACTTGACGATTACGTCATGATTAGAAAATTCGGCGATGTGGTCAATTGTGTATTGCCCTTTCCTATAGGCAATCCTATAAGTCATGTGTACGTCAGAACTTTGCATGTTTTTGTTTATCATCACATCTAACCCGATGGCTCAGTATTCAAATTAGGTTTTCATAATTACAAATATATACAGTGAGTTTCAAAAAGTTCTTTCCATATGGAAATTTTTTTTATTATTAGTTTGTTAAAAAATTCCATTCTTGACAAAAGGTGGTGCATCCTCTAAAACTAATAATAAACCCATTAGGTTTTATCAAATATACAAATATTTTAACAAATATACTTTTAGAATTACAAGTAATACTTAAATATAAATTTTTATTGCCATATTTTGCATTTGAAAAATTTTGTAAATTGTAATTTTTGTGTCATTTATGACGTAATCGTCTTATTACAGTATATAAATAATAGTTTTTATTAAAAATTACGCTAAATATAATAGTTATTTAAAATTCAGAAGTCTTAAAAGAGTTGTTTACATGGAAGAAAGCTCGTCATGTAGTGAATTGAGTAAGGAAACGCCCGTTTTGGAAGCTCATGGTGCAACTTGTGCTGGTACATTTCTTGCAATACATCCCAGAGCAACAGAGTGAGTATCTCTAAATATTTAAAAATAATTTTTTTATTTTTATATATTATTTAGTCATATCCTGGATTTATTAAGCGGAGAAGAAGCAGAAGCAGAGGGCGATGCTGATGGAAGTTATTCTTCAAGAATGAGTACAAAATCTGAAAAAAACATGGCAGACTTTGATGGCGAAGACTCAGTTTGTGAAGAAGAATTAGCTCAGTTAGCAGAACATGTATGTAATTAACCGATTTTTTTTTAATTATAATTAAAAGAAAATATATATCTACCTATTATTTTTAGGCCCAATTAAATCTTCATGCATTAGCAAATCAGTCGTCTCCTGAAAAATCACCAGCTCGACTTGATCCAAGATTATCTGCATGTTTTAAGATAGATAATGTTTGCCAACCGGGAAACACACTTCTGTGGGATTTACTTCAAGATAATAAAATTGTAAGTTATTTATTTTCGTTGTGCAATAGTAAATAGTTAATAGTTTTAAATAAAAACAAACAAAATTATATAATATATTGTGCACATACATAAAATATGCATATGCAAATTAAAGAAATCTGAATATTGTAATGTTGAACATGTTGTTAATGTTGATGTTTTGTTGAACATTTTTGTACCATATTTTAGCAGATTATGTCTTTGCCTTAGGTGCATAAGATAGAACAACTCATTTTCAATAAAATTGTCACTTAAACTACTTTACAAAACGCTATCGATATGATATCCAAAACAGATGGATTATTTCATTGTACAGAAATGATGTATTTGCAGGGTCATCTGGGTGAAGGATTAGCATTAGAAGCTGAGAAAACTCTCTGTAATTTATTATGTTATAACACAGACCGAATAATTAGAATGAAATTTATTGAAGGCTGCTTACATAATCTAGCAAATAATCTGTGAGTATTATATATTTGCTATTTAATAAGTATATGAAACCTGAGAAAAACATTAAGCTTTGCTTGATTTTATGTCTCGTATAGTCTACATTTGCTTATTAAGAGGCAATATTTTCTATCTTATAGATTGATAAATTCTTACTGCTTATTTTGATGAAGAGTGTTCTTTTTATAATAATCATCATGTAATGTTTAATTTTTTTCGTGGGTTTTGTAGTAAGATCTATAGGGAATAAGGGCTCCTGCACACAACCATCAGGTCTGTGCATAAAAAATTAGCTTAGTTTATAAGCAAGCAAATATTTAAAGTATTTTCTATTATTGTTAAATTTTTTTTAAGATCATAACTATAGTACAGTAAGTGTCGCTTATTAGAATCACATTTGAATCAATTCAATCAAATGGCCAATATATAAGAACTATATTGGTGGGTTCTATTATTAAATTTTACAATATTTTTATAATTTTATTTTGCTTTTCTAAATTAATCAAGTGAAAAAAATGCATTCTGAATTTGAAGAATATTCTTATATTTTGTTATTAATAATTGCAAGTTGGTAATCGGTGCGATTCTCTAAAATTTTGCTAGCATTTAGCAAGGGAACGTGCTTGCTTATTTGACAGTTGTTTGCTACAAAGGGTGATTCAGAATTCATATTACAAAATTACATGGCCAAACTAACACAAGTCAGTAATAAAAACCCACAACAATCCTCCACGGCACGGTGTGTAGGGCACAAACAGTTCCTTACTGGACATGGTGTCTTAAAGCAAATACTTATCTACTACATTTTCTCTATAGATTCCAGAACATTATAATATGAATTCTGAGTTACTCTGTATAGCAGACAACTGTCAAATAAGCAAGCAAGTTTCCTTGCTAAATGTCAGCAAGTTTTTAGTGAATCGGACAGAAAATGTGAAAATATATCAAGTTACTTTCATCACTAGAGATGAAAGTTAACGTTATTGAATTTTCTCTTGTTGGTGACGGAAATCACGTTAAATTTTCATAGGGGTCGTAGAAAAATTCATTGAATTACATCCATATGTCGAAGTTTACATAATTTAGGACTTTATTTGCCATGCTTCAAAATCTATTATGCAAAATTTGTTTTTGAAAAAGGATAACTGAAGGGTCCAATGCAAAAAGTGTCTAAGTCTCATTTTTGTAAATTTTGTACATATGATGTTGTTAAAGTTTTTTTCAAGCTTTCAACTAATATAAGTGGAGATACAAGGATACAAATGTGTATATGCAAACATGTGCTTTAATAATAAGGCCTATACTATAATAAGGCCTCTTACTATACGTGTTTATAGAATATTGGAACTTGTCACTAAAAATTAAATGTGAAGGAACTTTTTTAAACTTTCAGTATGATCTTGAAGCATGGTAAACAAAGCCCTAAACTAATACATATATCGATTCAGTTTTTCCAGAAGGGCGAAGTCCACAAAAAAGTATATTTTACAGGAGTGTACATTTTGTGTCATCGCGTAGCTATAAGAAGATACGTTTCGCGAAAATACAAATCAATTTTTTCCACTGGAAACATCGATTTGTATTTCTGTAAAACGTATCTTCTTATAGCTACATGACAACACAAAATGTGCTCTCCTGTAAAATTTACTTTTTGTGGGCTACGCCCTTCTGGAAAAACTGGGTCGATATGAACATACATAAATTCTAAGCATTCGTAAAATTTTTATGAAGCACACATAATGCAAACTAGGTGAAAAATGACGAATGCAAGAATATTTTTAGAGTCCTTATGTAAATGTGACCAATGAAGTGCATATTGAAAATTTTTAAAATCTCCAATAATATCTGAACATACATAGTATGTGTTAGAAATATGGAATAACATACTTAGATTTGGCCTTATTCATATACGCATGTAAATTATCTTATCCAATTCTATTTTTAATAAGTATCGTAGTTGTAATTGAGCACACTGTTGCTATTGATAATTTTGTTTGCATCCTTTCATTAGGTGTTTTTGATAATTGGAGCGCGACATATCGCTACGTATCAAACACGTTCGAAAATTGGATCGAGTTATAACTATTGCGTTCGATAATTTCGCGACAAATCCGATTAAATTTTGGATTGGCTACTTTTAACGATACATCGAGATCTATATGAATTCGAACCTTAAAAATAACAGTGTTGGATAGTAAGTACAGGCAATAATAAATGAAAAACAAGAGGTGTTCTTCAACTGTCAAACATAACAAACATAATTTGTAATTTTAATTTTATTCATTTTTAATTATTGATAGATCAATATTTTCCCATAATATCCAAGCATCTTAGGCTTGTTTGTTATTAAAATTTGTATTAGGTTTAACGATAAGATAAATTCGTCGATAATACATTAAAAATATTAATAAAATGTAGAAACATGTTTAGTTAATTTTTGAAATTTACATTAACAGGTCAGTGATAGTTTCTCTAAGACTTCTTCCAAAGTTATTAACTTCATTTCAACAGTTCCGTGGATTAGACATGCATCATATTACCCATTGGGCTGAACGTCAACATCACATGATGGCTCATTTTTTTAATAATTTGAAGACATATTCTGTTGATCCTTCAAAGGCTTTATCTCTGTATACACATCAAATGCAGGTGCAAGTTCGCTTACATTTTTTGTCTGCAGTATTTTCACCATTAGGATCACCACAAACTTTTAAGTAAGTTATAAATTGGTATTACAAATTTTTATTTAATAACACAAATATGTTACAGATTAAATCTAGAACAAGTAGATATTCTTTGGGAATGCTTAGCTCACGATCCGGAATGTTCCGATGAATTATTCAGTTGGTTACTTTCTCAAGCTAAAAGTACAGAGTTGCATGCCTTAGGAATTGAAGCACTTAAGCGTTTATATGTCATACATTTACCAAGTTTGCCACCAGAAAATTTTAGCATGACATGTTTAAGCCTCTTTCAACAATTGTGCAATCTTGCAAGGATTGCGACAGCTAATATGGATGCTAATGGACAGGATGGTTATGTTGTAGGAATGGATCACATGTGGAAAATTGCATTACGTGCCAATAATACTGGTGTGTATTTGTAATTGGTATATCTTTTAAGTCTGTTTAAATCGAAATATATTACAGATGTGAGTATGGCTGCTATTCAATACTTAAATAGTTATTACATGGGACAAAATTTACAACACGAAGGTCAGTTTGTATGGCAGTGCATGACACATTTAGATGCAGCTACTCAAGACTTAATTACTGCTAAGGAGGCTGGAGTAGAAGAAGCTCCTTTATTGTGCATACAAAGAGCCCTTTTGTTACTTAAAACACATATGGAAACATTTAAAAGAAGATACGCTTATCATTTACGAAGATGGGCCTTAGAAGGAAAAGGTGTTGGTAGTCACGCAGCTCTTGGTGACCGTTCTTCGACACTTATTAGACTCATAATACAACCAGCAGGCATGTCTGAAAGATGTGTTTTAGATTTACTTAGTTCTGATTATGTAGCTGATCTTCGAGCAGAAGTTGTTACGTGGTGGGAAAAATTATGTCAGGTAAACATCTTACTCTTATTTTTAAAATAAATCTAGAAAATTAATTTTTATATGTCTATCGACAATAACGCATACATATTATGTAATATACGACAATGAAGGTAACGAGTGTTCTTAAATCATGAAGCATATAAAGGATCCAGTGTAAGAACCGGGTATCTCCAAAATTTGAAACTTTACAGGAGATTATAAAAATATTTAATGCGACTTTTGCATTTTTCGGAACTGATTATTTCGGTAACGCTAGTCGGAACCGATCGTGTTCTTGCACAGAACAACGATCAATGTAATCAAGTTTGTTTCCATATGTATAACACAAATTCACAAAAAAATGGAGTTGCCTGATTGTCACACTGGACCCTTCATATGTCTTATCTTAATCCATTTACGGCCAAAGGTGCATATATGATGAACTTGCCTAACTATTTAGTTATTTTTTTAAATACTGCATATCGATTCTCATATTTATTTATTATAAGAAAGTGAGCGGTAAATAACGACATAACTTTGGCCATAACCAAGGTAAACCAAAACAAATACATAATTATTAATTTAAAGAAAAAACAAGCAAACAAACCGAATTTAATGCCATCTATAGATTGTGAAACCTCAGACGTCCCTCCTTAGTAAACAACGTCGAACTGTATGTATCTATAAAAAAAAAGTTGAAAGTACGTGAACAGTCATATTTTTTAAAATTTTTATTTAAAAGTATAATGTAATATTTATTTATGTAGTAAGTACGTAACATAGGACTTATTGGATGAGTCCATTTTATGACCGAGCAAGCTTGCGAGTAAGGCTAATAATAAAAAGGACAAGCATTAAACTTGTAAGTTTTGAAATAAAAACAATGCAACTATCAAATAATTGTTAAATGATTAATTATTTTAGAAAAATTATGCTTTCAAAAACATTTTATAACTCGAAATAACATTCAGAAATACTCGAGACTGAAAAACTTTGATCTGATCGTTCATTATAATTTATGTAATAAATTATACAGTTGTCAATTTAAAATAAAATTAATAAATATTCGTATACCACAAATCCGTAGTAGCAAATTTCCAGTGATATACTAAAAACACAATTTTTCTGCAATGGATATGTTGTAGTCATAATGCAAAATTGGGCTTTTTATAAAATGCCTAGGAATTTTATAAAAAGCCGGCAAAACACGAACGTACAATGCAATTTTCGTTATGACTACACTAATTCAGGCAAATGGATAAAATGCCGGCAAAACTTTCAATTAGCTAATCTTAAAGTATTCAAATTCGGTACTCAGGAACCTGTATTTATTTTCACATTCAACATAGGTGTATATATATATATATATATATATATTATATATATATTATACATTATATATAATGTATAATAATACATGTGTATATAATATAAATATGTAATATATTATAATAATATATAATGTAAAAATAAATATAGGTACCTTAGTACCGAATTTGAATACTTTAAGATTAACTAATTGAAAGTTAATATATTTTTATATTGTGAAGTATTTATTTAGATTTACTTAACAGAGAGATTTGTTTTCGTTTATTGTCATTGTGTTATTTTATTAAATAGTAATTTTATTATTTTTATTCTCACGTTTTGACTACTTCGCTGTTGGCAAATTGTAAAATGCCTGAAAAGAATTAGTCAGAACAAGATATACATTCTTCTGTTCACGTTTTGCCGGCATTTTATCAATTTTCCTGAATTAGTGTAGTCATAACGAAAATTGCATTGTACGTTCGCGTTTTGCCGGCTTTTTATAAAATCCCTAGGCATTTTATAAAAAACCTAATTTTGCATTATGACTACGACATATATATATATCGATCAAATTGATTTGAAATTTCGAGATATTTGTATGCAAATGTTTGTTATCTTTGCAAAAATACATTGGTGTTCTACTTAAAAATAATTTGGTGTTATATTTTTTAATAGATAAAAAATGCAAACAATGAAAATATGTCAAACAATTTAGCAGTTTCACAAGAGGGTTTAGTTCGTATTATAACACAAGGACAAGAATTAACACATGATTCTGACGAAAAAACTCTTGTAGAGATGGGTTTTAAAGATAATCAAGTAAGTAATATCAATGAAAAGTTTTATTAGCTATCAAATTAAATAATTATTTGTTCAGATGGTTTACATATCTGTCGGTGCAGCTCGTAATATTAAAAAACGAGATTGTACCGATTCACCTTCTCTTCAGCCTCCTCCACCGCGAGAATCAATTCCTACTCTATTACTTTTACGTACAAACTACTTTGAGCAATTATTTGGTCTCATGCATACGTTGAGTGTAATGAAGACCTCTGTAAAAGGTGGAGTAAGTATTATTAATAATTCTATTTAATATTTAATAATTATGTTTTAATCGATTTAAATTCTAGCATGAAATTGCACACACAAAAGCACAAGTATTAAGTAGACGGGTGTGGGATATTTTAAGTCTTTTACCAACAAATCCTACATTGCTCTGTGGATTTCAACAACTCAACACTGCTTTAACTAAATTACTCGATCCTGCTAGTCCACAAAAATTAATGTACTCTTTGTACATTGTGGAATCTCTTAGTATTAAAATGACTTCAGATAAAGGAGATGAAAAAGAACCGTGGTGTCAAATTTTTATACAGCAAGGTGGACTTAGACACCTTTTTGATATTTTTATGTCTGGTAATAATGAATCTTAACACTAGAACCATGATAGCGGTGTTGATCAAATTTAATGAGAATTGTATGATTTTTGTTATTTTTATCTATATAACTCGTACTGAATGGTCTAACTAATATCTCGACTATTATATTTGTAGTCTACTATTTGAATTAACGTGGCAGTGTTGGCAGCACTTACACGAGAAACTGGTAGATGATAGTAAATATTTTAATAAACGAAACTAACTAAAATTAATTTGCTAAAGGCCGTTGCACAATTGAACGGTAAGGGAATGAGGACGACGATAAGAAAGTTAAAATATTTATATAAAATGTATTTACAATACATATACATTTACAATATGTTTTCATAACCTGATAATGAAAATTTGACTGGAAACTAGAATATAAAAAATTGTAAAATTTTATCTTTTCCGTTTTTGTCTACTATTTGTTCTCGTTTCCGTTCTTTAATCCGTGATTCAATATAAAAGATATTTATTATGTTAAAATTTAAAAACTCCATTTAAAATCAATAACTTTTAACAAAAATAGAAATAGTTCACTCATTATGAAACAAAGAGGTAGTAATAAATACAACAGCACCACATGCGGCAATTTGATCTGCAGCCTAATTCAAAGTCAAAATAACTGCTACCATGGTTCTAGTGTTGTATTAATAAAGAAATGCATTTTGAATATTATATTTTAGGAGTTCTTCAAAGATCAGGTGATGATGGAAGTGAATGGCAGCAGGACTGTCTAGCGTCATTGCTAAAGTTACTATGTCAACTTGGTGTTGATACAATTCCACAAGAATCAAGGTCAACACGTAGTGAAAAAATTATTATTCCTTGTTTAAATGAAGTAAGCTCCTAATAGTTGGTAATTTGTTACTGTTTTAAAGTTATGTACGCATTTTGTGAGTCTGCCTCATGAGGCAGCCACGCGAAACAGAATTGTTTCAATACCTATTGCTTTAAATGAGCGAAATGGAGTTAAAAAATATTTTTTTGTTATAACTTTATTATTAACAAAATAGGTACTATGAGAATTGAACTAAACAACAAAAAGATTCTTCCCATCATATACACAAGTATCTTTGCTTTCCGTTCAATATTTTTTGAATAATTAAGACTTGGGTGCAAGCAATTTTAAAATATGAGTAAAATCGTGCTTTATTAAAGCATATATTGTTGTAATTTTAAGTATTTTTCGAAAATTGTGAAATTAACCATACATACATACTTGTGTAGGAACAAAGTATCTTTGGCATGTAGTTAATTTGACTGAAATCCATTAGGTATTCTTCAAAATTTGAACTTTCAAAGTTAGGGCCAATATAGTTTGTTGCATTTTAACTGAACTATATTGAATTAATCGCCCATGACAAGCAAAAAGGGCAAAATAGAAATGTTTGTTTTGTCTTACTTACTAGACATATGTAAAATTGGACAGCCCACTAGAAATATAATTTCCATTCACGATATGTGTGATATACAGTGTACACGTCATGATTTAGATGCACACTTATAATCGGGAGTTTACTGTATGTAATAATGTCTGTAATGATTGTTTTGCAAGGCAGCCTTGCAAAATATGTACATAGCTTTACATTAATCAAATTACAGGCATTAGTATCGATGATGGATGTGAAAACTACAATGCCTAGACTAACTAGTATTTTACAAGAGGCTTCATTACCACGTGATCCCAACCATTATAAGACTGGATTTTGGGGGAGAGCTCAAGTATAATCTGTTAATTTGTAGTTAATTTTATTTTAATGATGTATTTTGTTTAGGTTGTTCATTATGCGATGGCATTGTTAGTATCATGGCTACATTGCAGTGAAGAAGCCAAACAGGGACTTTTCCAAACTCCATATTTTTCTGTTTGGTTACAAAGATTAGTAAGTAGTAGTAGTAGTAGTAGTAGTAGTAGTAGTAGTAGTAGCAGTAGCAGCATTGCCTATATAGTATTATAGACAGCTAACCCTGTGTTATTTTTCGGTAACATTCGAGAGACACTAGAAATGTTGTTTTGGGACACCACTACTTGGGCGTCGCTACTTTCGAGTAGGTAGAAAACTGTTAAGATTTTGTACAAAAATTTTAAACCCAGTGCATCCAGATGTTGCAAATTAAAATTACATTTTATAACTATATTACACTCGATTTTTCTGACCATTTTTAAAATTACCTGCTTTTGTTGATCCCTTAAATATGCCGCCCTAATCTTTTTAGTATAGTTCACGGTCAAAGCTGGTACTTACCACCTAAGTTTTCTTATTGACTATTTATGATAATTTCGTTCGGAAAAAGGTTCATATAAGCTATACATTCTTTTTTGTTAAAATATTGTTAGTTTGTACTTTTAATTATTTCGCTATTATTATTAATTGCTACATGGTTAAACAATGTGCATAGTGTATCTATAGCACTTCCCTTCATAATATGGTATTAGATAGGCAGCTTTCTGTTAATATTTCACCAGTAATAAGTTTCTGTTTTAATATGCAATAAATTATTAATGCAACTTTTATATAGGTATGAAGTGCATGCCGACTATTGGAATCACGGATAATGTATATAATTTGGGTATTATTTTTACTTTCGCAAAGTACGGACTGAACGTATACAATTATATAGGAAAAACGTCGTGTATATATCAGTCATGACATCGGTTTACGTTATCAATTTTTTTAAAGATCGTTTTCATTTAAGAACAATAACCTTGTTTGTGTGGATTTTTTTGTTTGTATTTTCAAGTTGAAGTGACATCGTACTTCTCTCTCTCTCATAAGTTATCACCTTATAGATCTAACAATGGAGGCAAACGATGTTGAATGACTTTTTTTAAATTGAATATACTTCAGAGGTAATAGTATTCCAGGGCTACCTCGGAATTTCCGGGTTTTTCAACTAACCGTTTCAGGATTTTCATCTGTTTCATCAGGATTTATTTTTACCTATTGGTATTTTCACTTTTCAAAAGAGAAAGAAACAGTTCTATCCCACTTTAAATTTCAATAACAAATTATTGTTGGTAAGGAATAGTGGAATTATTAATTATTGTATTATTATCATTAATTTTCATAGTTTTTTATTTTGAATCGTTAAATTTCAGAGACTTGCACTTTAAGTAAAAAGCTCATTTCTTTTTGTTCACGCCCAGTAGAATCCGGTCGTAATAAAATATAAGGGTCTCACAATATGAGTTTGTTACATCCGAAGTTCGTACTAAACTATAAAAAAAAATTCATTTACCTTATATGCTCGAGAAATGTTCGCATTTTTTTTCAAAAATTTCAGTAAAAATTTCTAGGCATGGACATTACAAGAAATTGAAAAAAAAATACTAATGCCGACTTACACGTGTCAATATATTTCTTATATTCCTTGCTGAAAATCAAGGTGCAGACAATTACATAACTACGTATACTTCTATATGGTAATATAAATTTGGTTGAAAAAACTAATGAACAGCAATATTATGTGGTATTTAAACATTTAGTTTTTAAGTTTTTTCAGTAGAAAGTAGGAACCAGAATTAAATCTGCATTTTGAATTTTTCTCTGCTTGAAAGTGATTTGGAAGTACCAAATCAGGTGTGCAATTGTCATATGTATTATTGTTATATAACATCTAGAGCTATTGTGCTTGGTTACCCCTTGTGTCTCTTATCTACTAAAGTTTAAAAGATTAAATATTCACTGGGAAGGTCAACTAATAAAGAGAAGAAGGCCTTCTAAGAGAAGAATTTATTATATGAACGTTTTAAAGACAATATCGGCACTGCACTGCACTGGCAGCGTCATAAATAATCTATTATTCTCGAAAAAACGTGTTTACATACTTTTATGGAAACTTTTAACGTACGGGAACAATTTTGTCGAACGTTATAACCGAAAGTATAACCACCAAAATTTATAAGGGATCTTGTGAATTGCATGGCGAGACTTTTAGGAATGGTTCGTTATATCTGCAGGTTCATTATAAGCTGGTTTGTTATAAGCAACTTCAACTGTATGTATGTAGAATAATTTGTGTTTATTTTTTTTATCACATATTGTTATCGATCGGTTATTGTTATCAAAAACTCAGAGTCTCGATGTGATCACATTAAGTGACGTACACTGTTTGTTTCCAAATAAAATACAGAAACTGCTACATGTTTATTTCCGGGCAAATAAACTATGTTAAATTCATATTGAAGTAAAGTTAATTATATATAGGTATTTGTTAAATCGTTTAATTTTTCATATATTTTTATTCAAGTATGTAACTAAGATTTTAATCTAAGTGGTGATTTGGGATGGTGATCACCACTACAATTGAATTGAAGAAATTTTGTCTGGTTAATTATTTGTGGATTTTCCAGGAATCTTGGAAACATAATCCTCGAGAGTGTTGAGGATTGACTGTATATAAATAATACAAGTATAGTTTAACATATACCTATAGGTAATACGAATATGTAATTTATTATATAATTTTTTGTATTTTAGTAAAGTAGTAAATTATAATCTATTACAAAAAAAACTATTTTTTGTAATATTAATTTTAAATATTAATAAGTAGGTAATTGTCCATGTTAGATTAATAATAAGAATTAATTGAATCGAAATTGCAAATACGATAACATTTAGAGGGTAGGTCAATGGTAATAGTATCAACTCTGGTTTACCCTACAACCTTTTTTTTATGACTATGTATTGTTCGTGACATTCCTAAAAGCAAATTTCCATCTTTGGTTTGCTTTGTTAAAGTAGTGTCACAAACCATTTATAAAAACAATACGATATCTATATTTCTCTTTTAAATCCATTTTTCCTATTAAATACGAAATTTCAAACTATAAACAATTTTGTATTGGCATGCCATCTATAACACAGAAAAATGGGGTTGCCACTCGTTCCATTTACGTGAGCTATCTATAACATTATATAGTCAATGGTAGTAGTAGTATTTATATAAAGTGTGAATATTTATAGTCCAGTAAATTTAGATTTTAGAAAATTGGTGAAATTGTTCTATTTGATTCCTGAACAACATCAAAAGTCTCAGACTTTCCACATCTGCAACCTGAAATTCTAGGCAATTAAATATCTGGTGTGTTGAAGAAGCTCTATTTGTACTTATGTACGCAAATAAGGCTTAAATAAAAGAAAAATAAGTGGGCTTCACTTTGATTATATATTGTCTTAATTGTGATCATCTGGGGGGCAATTTTTGACCATTCGCTTACAAAACATACATGCGAAAATGACGTCATAACAATATATTTCTATACGTTATTTGTGCATGTATGTTTTGTAAGGAATGGTCAAAAATAGCCCCCCAAGTGCCGCACAAAATAACCAAAAGTAAAATAAGTAGCTTTTTTTTGCTCTGGATGCTTCGGTATCGCTTATATCTCAAAAACACTTAATACTTAATTATATGTCTAATAACGTATCGAAAATTCAGTTAGTGGCATATCTCGCATTTTTTAGATATATTAGTCCAAAGATAACCTCTACCTCCATGCTAAAGCATGGAGATGAGACAATGCACGCTGTCAAGACCTATTTTCTTTAAATAGTCATTGGACAAAGTTTATGAAACTTAGTTATGTTATACATTTATACATTTAGCTACAACATAAAAAAATCAGGAGGATATGGATCGAAATGCATGTCCCTAGTCTGTATATCTAACTAAAACATAGATATAAGGAAATTAGGAAAAAACGCATATGTTACATTTTTGAGATATAGATCGAAATAAGATTGTAGAGTGATAAGTGATGTAACTTTAAAAAATTGAAAAATAATATATTTTACTTATGATAATAACATCGTGTGGTTACGATTCTTAGCCTTACTCCACAAACTCTTTTTCAGTAACCTGTCACCTTTCCATTGATGTCTTTGTGATGCATGTGCTATCAATAGCGGCACAATTGCATGCGTTTAAATGCTATTCTGTATCTTGTCGTTTCTGTGACCACTGACAATGGGCGAGTGCTTGATTGCATCTGCTGTTGAATGCAGTGCTCTTTACATAATTTTGTTGTTAAAGGTTGTTGATTTAACATGGCCAGTTGTGATTGTTTTTTAAGGAATTTTTTGTTGACACCACCAACCTATACATTCATTATAAGGATATCAACGAAAAACTGATAACTTGCTGAGAAAGTTTTGTATCAAGCGTTTTTGTGATAACATCAATACTGATGCATACAAAACGAAAAAAGAAAAAAGCTTCTTTTTCAACCTTTGATTTTTATCAATTTGATCGCTTTATGACAAGGGCACCAGACAAGGTGCAATTAAGACAATTATTAATTATATAAGAATTATATAATCAAAACTTATTTTTCTTACATTTGAGCCCTATTTCAACTGTGTGGGCTAAGTCGTTTGCAGGTTTAACGCAAACGAGCACTTTTCCAGCATACCAGGTGTTCGACCATCTACAATTTTAGGACTTTTGATTTGTTGCTCAGGACATCAAATAGGACAACTTTGCCAATATTTAGCTTTTTACTTTTTTTTATAAGGTTTGGTCCAAATTTTGTCTAATATGACTGGGCTATTAATAATATTAATTGAATAATAGGTGAGGTAAATGCATTTTAATATATTTGTTAATGTCGCTCATATTTTTAAATTTAAATCTATGAATTAACATTAGGTTTTAGAAGACCCAGAACCGGCAGTTCGAAGAGAAGTCTGTTCAGCACTCTATAGATTATGCTTAGGAATATCAGCAAGAAGTGATGGACTTGATAGCAGTTTAATAGCTCCTATGCTTTCTCAGTTGTTGAGTTATATGAACTTAGCAGAATCTATGAGACCACAAAAAATTGAAGTATGTATTAATTTTTAATTATTTATTTATTTATTAATACTAACAACCTTGGTATGCATAATTCAGGTAATTCAAGCACCTGAAGAAGGTAAAGAACCATATGGTCCTGCTTGCAGAGATTATTTTTGGTTAGTTTCTCGCTTAGTGGATAGCCTTCCTGATGAAATAATTAAAGGTGTATTTCGAGATACTATTTAAAAAAAAAATGTTTAATTATGTTAATTATTGTAGAAAGCTTGGAAGAACCTCAAAATTGTGTGATCGATATTAATGGTTTTACTGCTAAAATAGCGCAATCTATTTTAACAAGAGAATATTTAGAAACCAGACATAGGACTGTCGATGATGATGGATTAATAGGATTGTTAAATCTCCTGTCAAATCTTCTAAAACATCGTCCTCCATTTCAAACTAGCAAACAAGGACAAGAATTGTTATGTCAGGTAAAAGGTGTTTATTATAAATAATTATATTTTTTTAATAATAATTTATAGATATTCGATTTCCTTTTTGCATTGCCAAATCCAAAAATGCGTCACGTTCCAAAATGTAAATCGGCAAGATCAAGAACTGCTGCATTTGACCTGTTAGTAGAATTAGTTAAAAATGCTCCCAAGAATTATGCAATTTTACATGAAAAATTATTGAAACAACATCAACCAGGTACAATATATCAAATTAACAACAAGTAATAAACCTACCTTAATTTCTTTAGGTCCGAATTCTCCATATCCCTGGGATTATTGGCCTCACGAAGATGGTCGTTCTGAATGTGGCTATGTTGGTCTCACTAATTTAGGTGCCACTTGTTATATGGCATCGTGCATGCAACATTTATACATGATGCCTCAAGCAAGAGCATCTATTTTATCTGCCAATACGGAACATTCCAAACACGAACCTACTTTAAAAGAATTACAGAGAATGTTTGCTTATTTATTAGTAAGTTTCTAGATTTAAAAGTTACCCTTATTTTATGTGCAATTTACTTAATATTTACTAGGAAAGTGAAAGAAAGGCATATAATCCTCGTAGTTTTTGCAAAGTATACACGATGGATCATCAACCTTTAAATACGGCAGAACAAAAGGATATGGCAGAATTTTTTATAGACCTAGTTAGTAAATTAGAAGAAATGACTCCTGCTTTGAAAAAGGTTATTAAAACATTATTTTGTGGTGTAATTAGCAACAACGTTGTTTCTTTGGTAAGTTATTTTTTATTAAATATTATCAAGTTATCAATTTACGAGATCAAACTATAATATCTTGTTGATATTAATTATTTTGGGTTTAAACAAAACTCCTTTATTTCTTATATTTTTCACATTTCCTTGTTTATTAATCGCCCTACAAGTGTTATCGATAATCTGACTATGACTAACTGTAACATAAGGAAAACTTGCTTTAAGGATGATTTATTTTTTACATGTGAAATAAAAAAGTCTGCGGAGGCTGTGCACCATATAGTCACACTTGCTAGGTTTTATGTGGATATGTCAATACTAGACTATCTTCCACACTTCACATCTGATTTTCACAAAAGTGGTATTTTTGGATAATCCTTGTCGAAACCCATCTTTTGACACCTCGCTTGTTATTTCAATCGTAATCAGTCAAAAGTTACAACCCCTTTTTGATTTTTTTTCACATTTTCATTTTTGACTCTGCATAACTTTTACAGTTTTTATCCAATTTTAATACACAAACTATATTTAGTTAGAGGCATCCGTACAAAGTCTTATTTATACCTGGTTTGCCATGATCCGACAGATACTAGCTAAACAGCAGCAAATTCAAATTGAAGTGATTCCGAAAATCGACGATTTTCTTCCAACGCTGCCGATCTTACATTAATGTTAAAATTACAAATTTTGCTCACTATTTTTCAACATCTTTGATCCTTCCTATTTCCAATGATAGTTTTATGTCTTTAATATCTTATCTAATTTTTTAAATATTAAACAATAACGTATCGCAAGATATAGTAACATCAAAGTTTGATTCACGGTAGGGGTATCAAAACTGTAGACGTATCCACATCAAAAATTTACAAATATAAGTAGTTAGATTTATTTGTGAATACCGTGTAGATACTTATAATTTATAAATAATTGTGAATAAACCAACATTTCAGGACTGCGATCATGTTAGTCGAACTTTAGAAGAGTTTTATACAGTGCGTTGTCAAGTAGCTGATATGCGGAACTTATATGAATCTTTAGATGAAGTAACTGTTAAAGATACGTTGGAAGGTGATAATATGTATACTTGTTCACAATGTGGGAAAAAAGTCAGAGCTGAAAAACGGTAAGTAATCGATTGACTTAAAATTAGTAAATTATTTTTAATAATTTAAAATATTTCTAGAGCGTGTTTTAAGAAATTACCACATATTTTGTGCTTTAACACTATGCGATATACTTTTAATATGTTAACAATGCTTAAAGAAAAGGTTAATACTCATTTTTCATTTCCTTTACGATTGAATATGGCTGGATATGTAGAAAAACAATTAATGCCTCAACAGTATCAAGGTACTATGTCGGTTTTATTAATTTTACGTGAAAGATTAAATTTATTTAAAATCTTATTAATGTACTATGTTTTACAGAGGAAAAACAAAATTCTAACAAACCCGAAAAAATAGAGCAGTACGAGTACGATCTCATTGGTGTAACTGTACATACTGGAACTGCCGATGGTGGCCATTACTACAGTTTCATTAAAGACAGAACAGCCGGGGCACGTGATAAATGGTTTTTATTTAACGACGCCGAAGTGAAACCGTTTGATCCAAATCAAATTGCTGCAGAATGTTTCGGGGGTGAAATGACTGTAAATTGATACTAAATATTTCTTTAAAATGTAATTTTATATATTTTTATGAGTTATAGAGCAAAACGTATGATAGTGTAACTGACAAATTTATGGACTTTAGTTTCGAAAAAACCAATAGCGCTTATATGTTATTTTATGAACGGTGTCCATTAACTTCCAACACGGAAAGTGTCGAATGTCCGTCCACAACTTTAGAGTCTGACTTTAGTATATTTTCACCTTCTTCTCCAAGTTCGGACGCTACTTTTGAACTAAGCAAAGAACTGGAAGACTGGATATGGCAAGATAATATGCATTTTATTCAAGATAAGAATATATTCGAGCACACTTATTTTAAGTAAGTTTATATTTTTGACAACGTAATTGTGTAATAACAAGTTATAATTTTAGTTTTATTTGGCAAATCTGTGGCTATATTCCTCAAACAATATTACCGGTACAACCTGACATTACTCAAAAAGCTGCTCAATTATCTACTTCATTTTTTATCGAAACATTTATTCATGCAAAGGAGAAGGTACGTCGAATGTTAATATACTAATATACTAATTATCAACGAGACAATGTCTTGTTTCATAAAATTTTTAAGTTCCGGGCGTATTATTAGATCCAAATTAACCCTTTGAACTCTAGAGCATCTAAAGTCTGTCTGATGAGAGATTTGCAATGGTGGACGTGATAGTACGCGGAGCAGTTTACACTAGCAAAGATAACCCGTAAAAATAACTATTTAAGCATTAAAATTTTGCATCCTTCGAGTAATATTCGGGTTTCTTTTGGTGTCCATTGAAAAGTTTTTAATATTTTTTAAAATTAGTTTACATTAGTTTTACAAATACCTATTTACTTGTTGACCCGTAAAATTTTATAGATAGATTTAGAACTCGTTAGTTCAAAGTAGGACTATGTACAGTACAGTACCTACTTTGTTTAGTTGCTTTCTGAAACAGTTTTGCGATCATTGTTTATAATAAATGTATATGCGTCTACTAATTTTACTTATGTAAACACAAACACACAGACCATTCAACATATTTTCTAACTCAAACAAAGAAATATTGTGGGTTTGACCGTATCTATATGAATCGTTAATTAATAAATCAACTGGGCAATTGCAAATAAACTCCTATTGCATCTCTCGTGGATATGTTGTTTCTTACCGTTGCCCCACAGAAGAAACTTTCGTACGCGTACCAATTGCTCTTAAACACCTTCATCTAAATGCCTTCATTTTTCACATTTATATTGTAAATAGCTGTGGCCGGGGGCACTCTGGGAGGACAGTTACGTAGTCACCATGTTTGTCTGACAATGAATTAAAACACATTCTATCGCATGGAATTAGTCGGGGAACCTTGCAGTTCTTGAAAGAAAGACGATATGGAATCTTTCTCTAGCACATTGCTTAGTTTGCATGAGCAAATTATTAATCGTACCAACTGTTTTCCTCGAAAGCCCAGGATATTATTATAATAATGTGTAGTTTTATCATTTTATTTTTGTAGCCAACCATGGTGCAATGGGTCGAACTTGTTACAAAACAATTCAATGCTTGTCAGGAAGCGTGTACGTGGTTTTTAGAACACATGGTAGAAGATACTTGGTGGCCTGTACAGGTTCTGCTTAAATGTCCTAATCAAATGGTACGACAAATGTTTCAAAGGCTGTGCATTCATGTAATTCAACGATTAAAGTAAGTGCAGTTATAGCAAAATTAATTTTAAAATTAATTGTAAATTTATAGGCCATCGCATTCTAGTTTATATATAATCTTAGATGAAGAAAAAATTGAGGAGAAAGGTAACGAAACAAATATTAGCCCTGAAGTAGGAAATGCTTCGTGTGTTACCAAATTCGTAAAAACGTTATTATCACTTGTAAGTAAATTTTCTATGTCTTAATAATACCCGGTGTTAATACAAATAATATTTGTGTTAGATGGAACATGGAGCAAAAGCACATTTAAAACATTTAACGGAATATTTTGGATTTTTGTATGAATTTAGTAGAATGGGTGAAGAGGAGTCAAAATTTCTTTTAGCAGCTGGTGCTATAAATACCATGGTACATTTTTATTTAGGACAAAAAGCCCATGATTTTGTAAGTATAATTCTATTAACACTTAACCTGTCTGGTCTCTGGTGTGAATATTTCATGTTGTAAATGGGATAATGTTTGTTTTATTTCTGTGTTAATTTTTTTTATTAAATTGGTAAACGATACCATTTTGCAATTCAGTTTTACAAAGTGACAGGAAAAGTCGAGTTTACATTAACAAAATATTGCCAAATTCACTAAACTAGTACGCTAGGAATTTTTGAATACGAGTGTATATTAATTTATATTTTCAATGTACCTAACGTTTATTATTACACGAACTATTATAATAGATTGACGTAAGTGAAGGTGAAGAAGAAGAAGAGATAGTCACTCTTCCAACAGATAAATATAAACCTGCTTCGTTAGATAAAATGATTACTTTGATTGCGTCGTTGGTCGAAAAGAGTCGAGACATCGATTTAAAACTTCGACTAAATCTAAAAGATTCCAATGCAATAGCAGGTGGCAAGGTATAGTATAAAAATGTGTGTTTTTTTTAAATTATTTATCGAGCCATTATTTAGGGATTTCCATTTTTGTATCAACAAATTAAAGACAACATCAACCTGCAACAGACACGTAATTTAATCCATTCTCTTTGTAGAGGAAATGAAAAATTAGCAACTCAAATTATTGGAATGATTTCGCAGGCAATCAGCAGACATTCTGAAGTATAAAATTTAATACATATTTTTGAACTATAATAGAAACTTTTAAATTTTAGTCATGTCAACCATTTTTTAAATTGCTTACTTTATTGACGGAATGTGGTGCACAAAATGCAGGAGGGCCTTCCGGTTTACCTTGTTTTACACAATTGGTCTTGCAAAGAGTATGGGAGGCGGCCGAGTGTTGTCCATATTCTGCTTTAGATTGGCTAGCCCTTCAGGTTACAAGAAGTAGACTTGTTCATCAATGGGTGTTGTCTTGTATAGATTCGTGGCTTGAACATTTTTTGATGGCACACGGAAATCAAAGAGTTCGTAATGGTAAGTTTAATAGCGTACTTGCACATTTTTATAATTATTTCCTAAATAATTTGTTTAACTTTAATTAGTAGAATTTGTACAGAAATACAAATTTTTAAATTACAATATCGTATTTTCTTCGTTATTTCACTTTGAAATTCAAACTTTTCGAGCACGTAAAATGAGAGCCGGCTGTCGCGAACATCATAAAGCAGAATGAACGAACCCGAGAGAAACACTCAACACACTCTCAAATTTCTTAGCTAATATAATAATCGTAAATTAAATGGTTTTTATATTTTCAGCTGCAGGTTATTTACTAGTATCTCTAGTACCTAGCACACAATTCCGCCAAGGTTTTAGAGCATCACATAGATTGCACAGGGAACCACATTTAAATGTAGAAGCTCAATCGATACTTCATCAAATCTTTACGGCGCTTTTGAGACTTCTACCGGCTGCAAAACATTATACAGATACACAGCAACACGGAACTGTTAAGCTGACAACGTATTTTGCTTTGCTTATGTACTGTTGCATTTCCCGATCTGAAAAGCTCATGGTATATAATAAATATACATAAATAATCATTAAAGATTAATTTTATTATTACAGTTTGGTCAGTATTTTTTACAGTTATGGTATTTATTTCATCCAAAATTATCGGAACCGTCGATACCTACACATCATAATAAACAAGCCTTACTTGCTTTTTGGAACCACGTCTGTACAGATTGTCCTGAAAATATACAGTTGATGCTCCAAAATGGGCACGTTACAAAAAATATCGCATTTAATTATATTTTGTAAGTATTTCTTTTCTTTACGTACACTTACACGTATTTAATTATTATATTTTACAGAGCTGACCATGATGATCAAGAAATAGTTTTATTTAATCGAGCCATGCTTCCTGCTTATTATGGTTTATTAAGAATGATGTGTCAACAATCTAGAGCATTTACGAGGCATTTAGCGCAACATCAAAACTTACAATGGGCATTTAAAAATATAACCCCACACCCTACTCAATATCCCACTGTAAGTGTATAAGTAGATATTTATATTTAGTTTTTAACAAGTTGACTACCATAGAAAAATACTTAAAAATGTTTCGGGTGCCAAGTTGAATATATGGTTCTATATATGTTGCTCTAGAGGCAAGATCCAGTAGTTTATTTTTGTATTTTTTTTTAATTAGCCAATATTTTCGTGAAATGCGTTCAGCAGCCTTATATGTTCGCCAAGGCACAAATAGCATGAATTGTCTCGTGTTGCCAGGGCAGTCGTCACGTCATACATAGGTATGGAAAACCATTATTTACATATAGGCAGGTACTACAATGAGTAAAATAAAGCGAAGTAGAAATATAAGGTATTAGAATAAAAGAGGTATAGGTGCAATGTTGCCTGTAATTTTACATTTTCCCAATAGAAAACGAAGGAAGATCGATGAAATGCCGACAGTGGAGAGTTTCTCTACTTCTATCATTTATGTTGAGTTTCTTGTTTCATTTCGCTTGCACTTTTTCAAATAGTATATACAGACTCTCGCTAATCCGACCTTGCGCTAATCCGACCCTTCCGATAATCCGGCGTTTTCAGGCAGGCTCCCTGCTAGGCGTGGAGTAGACAATCTGCACTGCATGTCTCTAAGCACAGAGAAAAACTATATATTTTTGTTGCAACTTTATTCGCCCGTCGCGTTCGTATTTGAGTTCAGTTTATTTTCTTGCTGTTTGTCGTTTTTAATAGAAATACACTAGTTTATGGTATTTAAATGCGTTTTTTTTTTTTATAATTTTTCAGTAATCCAGCACTGTCTGGTCTGATATATGCTGGGTTACTGAGAGTCTTATCGTATAAATAATAATAGTTTTCCATACCCGTGTATGTATATGCATATACACAATATGATATTAATGTTTGTTGCAGTTGTTGATATTAATTAACAATAATGATTTTCGGTCGCATGCTTAAACATTTGATTAAATTCAGTTGTCACTAAATCATGTTTATCTCCATAGAAACAATTATTGCAACGATTGTTTCTAAAGAAATAAATGCGGCTTAGTAGTGACTCAATTTTAATCAAATGTCTGTGCATACGGCTGTATGAAATTCTTCTTAAGGCAAGGGAAGATTTATGAGGTGATAGGGGTGATTACTTTTCCTGTTGATTATAATAGTAATTTATGTTATAAATCTGGAAAATATTTTTTACAATATGAATAAAATGTTTTCGGATGAAGCGACAAAGGGGCCGAGTCTGGAATTTTAAAATGAGAATCGTAAAATCATTTCACAGATATATGACGTATAACGTTTTATTTCATTGCAAAAAAATCAACAGGTAGATATGACAGGGAGTTCCGGCTATATACAACCTTATTGGTCTAAAAAAGTAAATTGGCATTTACTCTACAAAATAATGACAATTACTGAATTCTAATATTACATCTGTAATGGGAGCTAAATAGATTTTGAGATCACGTGGTTTCAGACGTATCGGAGGTCTAGCTATTTTAGAACTCTTTAATTGATGTTGAGGTCTAAATATGACCTCAAATAGGTTTGAATTTGAAGTAAGTATTGTACTGCACACGTATTTAATTTAATCACCGATGTAAAAATTCCGGCCCATGCCGGTTCAAAACGTAAAATGTCGATTCTAACATCCACAATATTGTAAAAAGACTGTTAAATGCACGCATTCAATTTATATTTTCGCAATGCATATTTTACAAACTCGCTCTAACAACTTCGAGCTAAGAAATATCGCTCTTCTTCCTCTGAATGTAATGTTAGAATACAGGTAGATTGATCTCTATTAGCTCGCAAATGAATATTAGAATGCAAACGAGTAAATAGTGGAAAGAGATGTAATATTAGAATGAAGTAAATAATGAAATAATAATAAAACAAAATTACTACTGTCATATTTTGATGTTTATAATTTAAGAAATATACTTTTTTTTTAATTTGAATTATTTTATGTTCTTGGGATCGTTGCCCATTGAACATAAACTTTATTGTTTGTTAGTAGTTCGGGTTATTATTAACATTCATCAGACGTCCATAGCTGCAGTGGGATTTGAACCTGCAACAGTGGGTGCGGTAGAAGGCTAGTCTCTCTGCGTCACCACTGCTCCAAAAAGTATACTATTACAGTACAAGTATACTATTATTACTTGCTTAAATTTTTATATGTTGTACATGCTACGGAAGTCACGTATGTCACAGTGAACATGTTAAACAACAATTTATAAAATCTGGTTTTTTGTTTAAAAGCATTTTAACTCTTTAATCAACTGATCGTGAGCTTCAAATACTTAGGCATAATTAAAAAAATGTGTTATGTTTTACTCTTATAATTAATTAGAAAATATCGATTATAGGCTGTTGAAGAATTATTTAAATTAATGCAATTATTTGTAACCAAACATCCGGACATGACTGAAGCGGAGCAACGAGAAATTTGTAATTTTCGGAGATCCACACTTACTGCATACTTGCAGGTAATGCGAATTTAATTATTGTAATTTTTAAAATAATTTTGAAAGTTGTTTTAGTGTTTAGATGGTCGTACCAGCTGGGGAACCTTAATTTCTGCATTTAGAATTTTAGTAGACTGTAATGATGATAGATTATATATTGTGTATAATGGAGGTTTACAGATTGTGTTCGAAGTAAGTATGTGTCTATAATCGTGCTAAAATGAAATTTATCAAAATTCTATTTCAGTCATTTCAAAATCTTCATGTGATGTTACACGAAGCAACTGCATGTCATGTATCGGGTGACTTGGTCGAAATATTATCAATTCTATTGGATCTGGTGAGATGTGTAAGAATATACCGTGATCCAAAAGATGCTCGAGGTATTTTATTGGCATGCAAAGATTGGTTGGAAGTTATTCGCAAACTAGCTTCACTGCTGAATACTTATAATCCATTGGAAATGAGATTATTATGCATCGGTAAGTTACTTATTTTGAAAAAAGGTCAATACATAGATGGAATTAAAATTATAGAAATTTTAAAAGAATTTATCTTAATTATGCCTGGAGAAGTCATGCAAATTTTGGTGCCTTTACTTTCACATTGCCATTCGGCTTTTCAAGATAGTCACGATGCAGCTGTACCCCTTGGACCATATTTTCCACGGAGAGGTCATCCTTTACCATCCGGTGCTGGTAAAAGTATTGCCAGACCTTTAAGACCTATGGTTCAAATGACAGTACCCCATAACCAATTGGAATGTAGTAGAGTAAGAAATTGTTTATACATATATTAAAATTTCATATCCGTCTGCACAGATCATACCAATGCAAATTACCAATGGCTTATAAGCCACAAAAATGCTTCTTTCTGGTTTCTCAAAAACTGCATTTTATCGAGCGACAAATTTAACCTTACTAAAGAATTAATAACTATTACTACTAGCCTACTATTTATTATTTAATATACTATTTACTGTATTATTTAGCCTTACTATATTTGAGAACAATTTGTTACCAAAATTGCAGTCTCTTAGGATCAAAATTACATTCATAATCTTGTCTGTAAGAATTGATTTTTATACAAGGTTGGTGATTGGTGAAGAAAGTGTATGATTTCAAAAAAAAGAAATTTTAAAGTCTTATAAATCTATATTGGATTTTTGACTATTATGGAGATATAGTTATAATTCACTACAATAAGCTTATTACTTCACTAGCCTAAAATAATTCCATAATGCATTGTTAGTTCTATAATTGTAACATTTCCATAATGTAGGCTATCTTATTTGTCATGTATAATAATTAAATAAATAAAATAAATATAAACATCAAAAGTGACATTTAAGGTAAGCGTACATTATGCTGGGGGGCAGCGGATCACATTTCAGCACAACCAATTGTTAGGATGCATTTTAAATGAATCAATGCCGGAATCTCTGTTGCATAACAACGATTGGTTGTAGAGTAATGGGATGCGCCCAGTATAATGTACGCTTATCTTTAATCGACTAGAGCAAAAATCAGTTACGGTAATGTTGTTGAATTACCACTCATACTGCCATTTTGGCAAATTAAAAATTTTTAGTTATACGTCTAATCCATGTAGGTACTTACAAGTGATATATTTAAAATCTAATTTTAAAAACAAGTTTTTCGATAAATATTTTACTGATTTGATATGTGCATTGCATTAAAATGTTATAATTTGATAACATAAATTTCATAATTTAATGTTGCTAGCTCTTCTATTTTTTTTTACGTCAGTGATTACATAATAAGCTTGTTATAGTGAATTCAGTATATTTAGTTACTACACTTCGTCCAAACCTATATACAATCCACGTCATCAATAAAAGGTTACTAGATGATGACGTTTCACGCAGTGCTGTCATCTCGTACTTGATATTTTGACAGTTCTATTAAATTGTAGTCCATCTTTATGCCATCTAATACGTGTGCAGGTAAATCATCTATAGAATATGTCATTTTTCAAACATTAAATTGAATTACAAATAAACAATCTAGTAACTTTTTGTTGATGACGTGAATTGCATATAGGTTTGGATAGGCCATACCTAATTGTTAATAAAGATTCTCACATAATAAGTTGACCATGGAAAACAATATGTTTTGTTATTGTAAGCATTTATTTTGACATTTAATTGTTGAAATTTGTTATTTGCGATGTCTGCTACCATTATATGGCAATTATAAGAAAAATCATCAGGTACCTAGATGCCATGCCATCTATATGCAAGCTAAAAAATTCATCACGTCGAGGGTATCTATTTTTAATTTTTTAAGTTATTTATGAACATTCATCATAGACTTAATTTATACGTTGCCATAAGCTTTATAAGTATTACCTACCCATCTATAAAAGTATTAGGTAAAACTACTATAAAGATATTTCAAAAGAATAAAATACTCACTGTAAACTAGTTTTACAAATGGAATACACTATTCAATTTCTTTATAGAAACATCACATAACTACTTT
The DNA here is from genome assembly GCA_036326145.1 of Rhagophthalmus giganteus. Classification (NCBI taxonomy): domain Eukaryota; kingdom Metazoa; phylum Arthropoda; class Insecta; order Coleoptera; family Rhagophthalmidae; genus Rhagophthalmus; species Rhagophthalmus giganteus. The sequence goes on along the minus strand of JARFJA010000083.1, from coordinate 8,352,044 downwards.
ATTATTATTTTTTTAATTTAATGCTTCAAACTACCTACTATTAACGTTTAATTATCGTTTCCTAAACACTTACAATAATACTACATAACTATTTAATTTTAGGGTGTTGATCCAGACTATGATGAGGCTTTAGACAAATTCTTTACTCCGTACCATGAATTTATAGATATGTTATGTCGATTAGCTGTGAATTCAGAATCTCTCTCTGAAATTGTTGTTACTTTAAGTGCGTTGGTTGGTTTTGAAGCTGTTCCATTACATTCGACGTTTTTTCCAAAATTTTGGTTAGACGTGTTAAGGGTACAGGTAATGAATTCATTACTTAATTTGTATGTTTATTTTGATTATTAATTTAATAGCACATTGACCGGAAATATGCGACAATGTTGACAACTTCAAATTACTTTGTTGATTATATAGATGCTGTCCTTCTAGATGAACGTTCCTCTCTTATGGTTAATGTAATTTATGAATTCTTAACGACGTTTTTTCCTAAGGTATTGTTATCCATTATTAGTTTATTACCCTCATTTTGTAATTATTTCTTTAATAGGTGTCTGCACATGTTCTTTCCGAACAAACATTAACGATGATAGATAATACGGTAGTGAGTCTGAGTGAACAGGTTAATTCTGTAGATTTGAAAAAAACTGCAAGACGCTTAGCAGGTGACCTGCGAGCATTAGTATTAGTATATAACAGTCCAGAAGCAGCACCTCCTCCGTTCCTTACATCTACACTTCAACAATTAAAAACAAGACTACGGTCAGAAATTGTGATACTTGAACCAACTGGTAAAAACTGATGAAAAATAAACGCAAAAAATATTTACTTAATTATTTATTACAGAACAAGTATCGATTGTTTCGCAATCGAAAGAAAGCTACACAAATAAAAATGACAAATCTTCTGTTGCTAGCACATCAAGAAGTGAAATTTGTTCTCCATTGACTTTACAGGACAAATCGCAAAATAATTGTATCGATGCTAAAAATGAAAGTGATTCTGAAACTCAGAATACAAGCAGCAGTGATGATAGTGCCGATGAAAAAAAAACTCAAGTAAACGGGCAACTAGAGAACTTAAAAGTATTGGATTCTACAATTGTCGAATTGCTGGCTGTTGTCGAGAAAAAGGCTTAATTAATAAAATCAAAGACCAATTTTTTCTTAAGTGTATCCTTTGTAAATATAACTATCTGTTCCTGTTGTAAAATTGCTGCAACTTTAAAAAAAATTAGAAGACGTTATTAGAACTTAGATGTGGTTTATTCATAACCTTTTAAATGATTAGTAAACAAATATTAAGTATTATTTTTTTAAATACTTACAAATTTCATTTGCCGATACTAGTTGATATGTTGCGGAAACAGGGTTTTGCTATTTATTTAAATAACATATAGTACATTCAAAATAATATTAAGTCACTATCAATCAATAAGAAAAATTTTCTGTTATATTAAATGTTTCTTACAATATTAAGATTCCGTAGTGTGAATGAACATTCATTTTTGAAAAGACTGTTAATAAATTTCATTTATATTTATTGTAATTAGTTTTAATGTTTTGATATTAGATTTTTCGAGGCTTGTTTGGACCGCCTTACCAGCCTATAGGATTAACGGTCTTCATACATGCATGAAATTGCTTGTATCAAGTAATTTCTGGACGCCCTTTGTAGAAAACATTCTTCGCATTCTAATTCAAATCAAATTTTAGATAAGAAATTGAGAAATTTTTTGTGAATGGCCCTTGTACGATTATAAAAGTAGTGTCGAAATTTTGCCAAAAACCATGAACTATCTTTTTCGTACTTTTACGAAAAATCCACTGGAAAAATGTGACTATTCCATCATTGCATGAAAAACGACTTTTTTATTTTCGAATTCGATACAATTTTGCAGGTGACCTTTACAGTCTTTACTTGTTTTGGCGATGAGTATATGTGCTCATGAAACTAGTGACCAAAACAAGTTTCGAATGATATTTAGTTACCAATATTCTACTTGTTTAATATTAAGGTTAAACGGAACCAACTAAACAAAAACTGTAAAATCTTGAAATAGTTTAAATTATAACATAGATAATGATTTATCTTTTAACAAAAGAGCGATTGATGACATTTTGTAGTACAATAATCTGTCATGAACAGAGAAATTCGACTTTCCAGTTCGACAAGATTTCAAACATTTAAACTTCAATTTACAAATTATTAAAAGGTATACAAAAAATGTGTTTTTTTTATTTACAGAAAAGGTTTGATAATATGTTATTCTAACAATATATATATATATATATATATGCTTTTTACAGTATTTTGTATTCATATAAAGGGGAACATTTGGTAATTAAAACTAGTATCTATGATTTAAAAAAAAACTGTACATTCGATAAACTTGAAAAAAATAATACTATTAAATATTCACAATTTTCATTGATAACCAAAATTAGAACAAAATTTTATGTAGTTTCCAAAAAAACTAGCTAAAAATATGTATTTTTTACTGTTTTTTGGAAATTACGCAAAAATCTAATATACGATATTTTTTAAAACTTGCTATAAACACTCACTCGCATTAGTTATTGTGAATTTTTGAATGTACAGTTTTTTTTCCGGACAGTTCAGTTTTACCTTAATATTTATGATCTACCTACATCAATAACACTCCCAAGACTGCGTGGTCACCTGAAGTTTAGTAACTCTGGATCTAATCTAAAAGTTTTAGGTGGGGTCAAAATTTTGTTAAAATTCATGACGTTTTTTCGAGATTTCGAACTTGATAAAGATGTATGTATTTAATCATTTCGTACTTTGTTTTAGTTGTATATTGATTTTTCTAATAGCAAGAGCTCTACTTTTCTTTGGTTCGACCATAACTTGTTCCAAGCGTTTTGAAGTTTTTGCTAGTTAAATGTTCTACCAAATTATAGACATAATCCTTCATGTTCAATTTTTATAAAAAGAAATTCTTTTCATTCTTTTATTAAAAAATAAATGCGACTTTAAAATACCCTTCCGGTATATTTTTTCATTTTCTTAATTATGCCTTGATAGGTTGGTTGAATTACTAGAAGGGTGTGGGGGGGGTGTCACATTTAGTGGAAAATACAAAATAAATGGTCATCAATTTTGTTCAGGATTTCTGCCAAGTAATGGTAATGGACATTGTCTAACTGAGGAGAATTTTCCAAATTTCCCTATCTCTTTTTTTTTGATTTCATAAAATTTGCAATAAAATTCTTTTCGTACCAATCTGTAAAAACTTGGGAATCCATCCATGCATTTTTTTTTAGTTCAGATAAATGACGAGCAGAGATTTATATGTTTATAAAACATGTTTTTTTTCCCCTTACTAATTACTAAAAGAAAGGTAATTGATGATTTCCAGCTGCAATTGCACAAACTAAGGTAGTCACTCTTTCTTTGCTACTACCTTTCGAGATGCAAGAGATTTTGTGGGTAGTGCTTTTAAATTAATGCCAGTTTCCTTTGTTGTATACAAATTTTCTCAAATATCCTTTTTCACTTATTAGATTTAAATATGCATCTCTAAAGTTATTTATCTGCAGATGGAATACCTCGTGGAGAAGACCTCATCCTGAATATTGAGTTGTCTGATCAAATGCTGCGTTTTGAAATTGTGCAGCCATTTCAAGTTAGCTTTAAAATCGGCAGACTCATTAAGCCTATTATTTAAGTCATAACGTCTTTTCAACAAGTAACGGTCCCGAAATTGGTTCTCCTAAGTTTTCTCCTTTTTTGGAGAAACCACAAGAACATAACATCTTCAAGCATTTTATCTCTTACCGTTTTCATCGTTTTACGATATGAAGGTCCATTTATCGAGAGGTATATTTCAAAATTTCATTTTTATTATTACCGACACCAAACATCCAAAGCAGAGAGTCTGCGCTTTCTCCTTTATCGATACGATTTGTCGATTTTTGTTTTGTACTCAAAACATTGCGTTTATGCTTCTCCATATTACATACCCACAGTTCAACACAAAACAATAAACAGTTCAAACATGTGTTTATGTACAATCACTGAATAAATGGAACGGTGTTTCATTATCGTGAGACTAACAGAAATTCAATTGAAAAAGTGGGAAGAGTGAGCGAGTGGGTAAATGGGTGAGGTGGGGAGGATGGTGTCTGCATCCTTTGTCTTTCTGAGCGAGTCACTCTAGATTCCTTGAATCCATAGCAATGGATTTGCGTCTTTACCATTCTCATAACTTTGTTTTTCCTTTATTGGTCACAATAATTGAGGTTCTACTGTATACAAAATGTCTGGTATTTGTTGAAATCTCGATAAGAACAGGGTGTTAGTGAATTAACGTCGCGGAAGAAAGGTACATGTATACCTGAAACTAATATAAACAAAAAATCTTAGTAACATTTTTTGATTTGAGCAAATTTACTTTTGAGGGGGGGGAGGGTGTTTTCGTCCGAGAAATTAAACTAGTAGTTCCTCTTTAAACTTCAACAAGTGACATTGGAGGGTTCTGCAAAGTACCGTTATCTCAGCTGGCATTCCTTTAAGTTACTACGATAGTAAACAGAAACTATTGTAGGGGTTGAAGTCGTAAATATCTTTTGTGGTCATTGACAAGTTTTAATGTAACAAATAGTCAAAATGTTTCGTCATTTAAGTAGATATCTAAGTAGCTATTTGTTATTCATTTTATTTTAATCTTTTACATCTGCATGTGTTGTTTTAATAAAATTTCTAATTAATAAATCAATTTCGATAACGGCACTTCGATAAATGTACTGGAAAAAACTCGAAATAACACTGAAAGTTACTAACACTCATTGCGTCATTATGGAATGTTTAGTTTTTAAATTTTGCTTTTGGTCCTTATGTTTGCTAAAAACCCAAAAAATAAAGTAACTACGTACCTATTTGCGTTTAATTATACTTTAAAAGCCAGTAGAAATATCTCAATTTTTCAAAATCATAAACCTAGTACTGGCACCCCTTTTAGTTCAAGCCTCTCAACATTAAACGTAACTGTTCCAAAAACAGGCATGTTATTAATTATGTTAAATAAAGTAATCTAACTTTTACGTGTAAACCAAAATAGGAATTGTATTCATAAATGAAAATATCCACAATAATCGGCACTCACCTACAACGGGGGCCATAAATTAAAGAGAACAGATGTTTCAGCTGCTGACCCAACAGTCAGTTTCACTTTCCGAGTTCTTAAAAATCTTTAAAGGGAATATACCCGAGTAAGACGATTATCAAATTAATAATAGCAATAACTCGAAAATTATTGATTTTAGGAAAAATTTTTATTTAGGTTTTTTGTACGTCTTAATGTTACCTACCCGTAGTTTTTTTCCGTGATATTAATTCACTAATACCCTGTATGTATATCTATTTATAAAAAGTTAGAATTATTACCTATTAAAATTATTATATTAAATTAAATTTATTATAAACAAAATGATCGATAATACTGTAGAAAATACAGCAAATTGTCTGAGAATTCGAAAATTTCTAATAAATCAACATTTATTTTTGATCTGTAATGACAAGTCGTTTTCACTTAATCATCTATACATTACAAAATACAAGAACATAATACACAATATTATTAAATGTTAGTTTATCAATATCATGTATTTTCAATAATTATAAGTTTTCAGGCAAATACAAAAGAAAACTACACATATACAATTATGATTTCTACATAAAGTGATTATTTATACATAGCATAGGTACACAAAGATAATTTAGTTATAATAACCTAATTAATAACTCAAAAGATCAAAATTCATGGAACTCTTGGTGATAAGACATAAGAGTTAACCATGAGGTCAGTCAAAATTTGACCATAATTCTTAGGTACGTCAATTTACCTACTGAATACTATTCACTAATGCATAATGCAAGGCAGAGACCTAAATACAGTGTTCCGGTATGAAATTCAATCTAAAGCAGTATTTACATAAAACTCGAAATTAATCAATTTTTTTTTTTAATAAACCAATATTGACTTTTTATCACCAGTTAAACCACTTTGCCCACCTCTTATAAGTTTATAGTTAACTATAAATAAGTAGTCCAATCTAAGAATTATAAATATAAAATATTTACGTATTTACTACAATATATAAAATACAGTCAAATTAAAACAGATTTTTGTTTGATTTTTTACCTTATAAACACATTTTGCATTTTTAATAAAGAACTGGCTAAATTAAGTTTTGTTCATATTTTCAAATAACAAATCATATTTGAAGCACATTAAAAACTTAACAAGTAGAATTAACATGTTCTTAAAAATTGAAGAGAACCAAAAACATTTTTTTAAAATACTAAATAATCAACAAATTCGTATTACAAATAAAATTAATCTCGGTTTTATACAAAATAAAATCGATACAAAATTATAAAAAAAAATATTATACAATAGCCTCGTTCATTTTGTATAAAATCTAAAACAAAAATGCACCTACGACTCAAATAAATATATATTAAAGAAAATAATTTATGGCTACTACACATATTTAAAAAGTTAATTACTATAGTGTCTACAACAAAGAGGTTACTCGAAACTGGCAAAGTGATTAAAACGGCGAGCAGGTTGTGAGTTAAGCCTGATTCCAATATGACGATTGATACGCCTGCTTGGCTCCAGACTTACCCTGAGTGGAGGCCTGTGAACGTTGACCACTATTATTACTGGAATCCTAAAACAATTTGTTTACATTAATTTACTGTACAATTTAATAACTGCTGTCATTTAACAATACAGTGACCAACAAGCGTGCTTCATAAATTTTTACGTTCATATATACTTATACTATAATATTTATTGTTATGAAGGGCAAAAATGATCATATACTATAAAAAAAATCACAAGCTCCCTAACTAAAAGCTTATAAATTACAACTTTGTATCATAAAATCAATGATTACAAAGTTATCTTGTCTAACAAAAATTAGTATTTAAATAAATAATTAACATTAAATTAAGAAAGGAAAGATGTACATAAATATACAGGGTGACTTCAAAATGGTGCACAAACTTTACAATATAACGTAAGGCACCGATAATGAAGCTTACAAACAAAAAACTTTGGTCAATAAATCACATCAACTGTATTTATATCAAAAATGATATATATATATATATATATATATATATATATATATATATATATATATATATTTGTCATTTTGTGTGACAATTAGTATTTTTTTTGCGACTCCATTAATGGTCTCTTACAATGTACTGTATAGTTTGTTTGTCATTTTGAAATTACCCTGTGCACATTTATCTAAAAGCAAACATTGAGTTAAATTACACAAGTGCAACAAAAAAAAAAAAAAGAAGCACGGTATCGGCGAAGGACTTACCATACGCCGGCCATGATGCCGTACTTCCATCTATAAGCAAAACAAAACCTAATAACCAAAAATAAGAATACGCTCATTAGAGATAAATTAAATATACAGTTTATAGGTACAATATTATATTATAATCTAATATTTAAAAAAATGAAATAAAATAATTGTAATTTTAAATACAACTGCAACACATACTGCAACTATTGGGAGTAATGATGAAAGCGAAATTCATAATTACATAATACTCAAATCACGTAAAAATGCATACAACTTAAAAAACTATGTGCTATATACCACGTACTTGTGCAAATCTTGGTACACCTCCCGATGTTTTTATTTATTAAGATATATCTTTCAAACTTGTTACATATCTAATGTACTTAAGCCCTAGATTACAATACAATAGGCAAAAAAAGAAGAGGTAGACCAAACATCACATGGAAAAGAATGATATTGAAAGAACTACAACAAATTGGATTAACCTGGAACGAAGTAAAAAGGATTGCAAAAAACAGAGAAGAATGAAGGGTGGGTATTGGTTGAAAAAAAATTGGTCGGTCTCGAGACAGTGCGCAAGACTAACATCCTCGCCACAAATAGTTGTTATGCGAACACAATGCCACCATGGCGCCCTTTGCTCCACTATGGAGATGTATGAAATAAAAAAAAATTGTGGTACAAAGACCATTGTTGGTAACTTTACCAAATAATAGGTCAAACAATTACATGTAATTGGTATGATTTTACTTTTCGTTTGGTTGATATGGTCGATTAACATTAACCTTGGGAGGTTTTGGTACTCTGGTTTGAAAAATAAAACAAGTGCTAACATTTTTTTTTGACAGTTGAAATACTACTTATGTGGTACTATTATATTCAGAAAATTATGCAGATTCCAAAAATGTATTAATTTACAAGGTGTTCTGTTTGAAAATCTAAAATTGATGTCAGTTCCGGCAAAACCGGAAGTGAGAAAACAATTTTTATGTCAAAAAGTGACGTTTGATAAGTACATTAGATATGTAACAAGTTGAAAGTTTTATCTTAATAAACAACAACATTCTCCCTAATGTATCCCACCTCCTCCGCCGGTGTACCATGATTCTGTTAGCCGTGCTCTATGCTCTCTGAACAAATAACCTAAGAACAAAACTTGTCTTCGAGGCTTAGTTTTCTCATGCGCACCTCTTAAAAGTAGTATCTTTAAAATCATATATTCAGTTAATAGTTACAAATATTCAAATAAAATAATTAATACATCAATCAATTAGTCGATTACAACCAAAAATTACCATCAAATCATGATTTAGAGCCTTAATAAATTTTCTGAAAGAACTGGTAGAAACAATAAACTTGTAATAAGTTAAATCTGACAACCATGTCCATTCAATCAAGTAAAGCAGATATCATGATAATGAAAACTATTTCCAACTTGTGTTTTTGTAGTTGTCACTAAAGTGACAGTTATTGAATTTATAGCAGTTGTTGTAGTTTAATAATCAATAAAATAGTAATTGCAATGAGGATTTTCAACATATGTACACTATTTACTTATTAAAACTTGCTTCCAAAATTATTATGTTTGTTTATTTCACTCTGACAAAGTAATTGTAACAGTGTTGCAAAGTTTATTTTTATTTTTTTGACTCGAGAGCGAAAAATAAGCTTTATTTGGTTCTTAGCTTATGCTCTCAGAGAGCATAAGAGAGCACGACTACCTGAAACATTAGTGAGAATTCTGGAACACCTTGTATAGGATGTTTTAGAACTTATATTACAGAAGAATATGGTAGATAAAGGGCTTGAAAATAAAAAACAGTTTTCATTAAGTAATGTGTTCTATCCTGTACAGATACGACCCTATGTGGTACTAATAATCGCTGTAGTATTGTGGCTATTGGTGGTCCAAAAGGTCTTGGACAAACTTTAAGGATAGGTCGAATATTCAAAAATAAACCAATTATGCATAGGAACATGTTCCCAGGTCTCCACGACTTGCTTGATTGATTTCTTCCTGCGAGGGTACGTCAAAGCTTTGTTTACAAACTCCCTGTTACATCTGAAAAGTACCCTTACTTTGGAAATACACAAAAATTTTATTTGGAAACATTTCTCAGAATTGCAAGAATATATCAAATACGAAGCTACAGTCGCTTTTTTCAAACAATTTTTTCCTTTTGACCTATTTTTTCCTTTTCCCGTATGTATTACGTAAAACGAATTTATTAAATTTGATCTAATGTTGGGTAACATAAAAGTATACTATCGAATTTAATTTTCGACCACTCGATGACTAGGAAATTATCATAATTGAAATTAACGCTGAAACAATCAAGTTTTTTGTGTCCAACTATAAAAAGAAAACGCAAACACGACGGCGTCGTCTTTAACAAATTTTTTTACTGTAAGGGCTGGTCTATCAATCATTAAATGAAGTTCCAAATAAGCTATTTACAACAAACGTGTCCAAGGAAGTTGTTTTACGAATAGCTTATTTAGAATTTTATTCGATGATTGAAAGACCGACCCTAAATTTACAATAACATTGGAGAGGAAGGTATTGAATTTTTCCATGGTCTGCAAGATTGCCATCTTGCCACTGGACTTTTTTATGTGGGGTTATTTAAAAAACAAAGTCTATAAACATAGGCCGTTTAGAAATGTTGAGCATTTCGAAAATACTATTCGTGATTGCATGCAGAGCATCATTCCAGAAATGCTAAGCAACGTTCATAATGAAATGCATAGGCGAACAATAAAATGCATAGAAAATGAAGGACATTACATAGAATAAAATTGTCAAACTTTGTTATTTAGTTGTATCACTTGAATGTAATTAGTTTGCTTTTATTTGTATTACTTAATAAATTTTGTTAAAGACGACGTCGGTATATTTGTATTTTCTTTTTATAGTCAGAGACAAAAAACTCAGATTGTTTTAGCGTTAGTTTCAATTAAGATAATTTTTTTAGTCATCGGGCGATCGAAAGTTAAATTTGATAAGTTAAATCAATTTGAAATAAATTCGTTTTACGTAATACATATTGGTAAAGGAAAAATATTGGTCAAAAGAAATTTTTTTTTGAAAAAAGCAACTGTAGCTTTGTATTTCATATCTTCTTGCAATTCTAAGAAACTTTTCCAAATAAAATTTTTGTGTATTTTTAAAAATAAGGGTACATTACTCTTGAGCCAATTTCATTTTTTTCAACGTTCCTCATATACAAAAGGTTATATTCAAATTTTGACAAGCATATTTTTAGTTTGAAACTATGCAGATTTTTAGGAAGAGTAAAATTTTTTGAGAAATTTCAAATAAAAAAGTTCTCCATTTGTGCCCAACTTTATGTTGGTCACTGTATAATTTGCATACAATTTTCGCCGTGCACTAATTTTCTAACCTTTTTGTAAAAATTACTTTGAAAAATACATAGATTGTGACCATATACAAGTACATACAATATGACTCTACTGGCAGTTTCCTGTGTTATGATTACGGTTGTAATTTGACTCTTTTTTTTTTCATATTAACCCATACCCATAGTTACAATGACGCAGGGATCGATATTAGTGCAATGGACTGTATTTATGTAGATACTCAATATTATGTAATATTTAATAAAATACATACATGAAATGTAGGTTTCTGCAGTTATTTATTTAGATTCAAGTTTATAAAAACTAACAATTGAAAAACGTTTAGTTTACAAACTTGAAATATGAAAACTTTTGTAATGAAATTTTTTCAGCCCTTTAATCCACAAACTGGTTAATCGAACGAAATAATATAATGAAGTAATATGGATTGACTTGAATGGGATAACGTTCAGAATGAAAAATAGTGATTAAATCCTACAAAATAAATTATATCTTCATTACCGTTTTCAGATTACAGTTAAAAAAATAAATTTTAAAAGAGTAACTTTAAGCAATGGTATTTACTTTTATATATTCGTATACTATTTTTACCTGATGAAGTGGCTGATGAATTAATTGTGTAGAATGATGTTGCTGATGAGGTGCCATTGTAGGAATGAACATTTGTGCACCACCATAACTAGTTCCACTAGGTGCCAATCCTGTACTTTGATTACCATGAAGAGCACCTGTAAAGGGAGGAGGTGTTCCTGAATGGAATCCTTGTTTATCGTAAGACTGCAACAATAAAAAAACATGTTTGTTTAAAAATTATTTTTTAGAAAAATATAAGTAAATACATCATCGTTTGATCAGATTGCCATTCATCTTTTGGTAATAAACTTTGTTTTAAAACAAGCTAAAGCAAACAAAAAACTTGTATGAAGTAGCTGTTTCAAACACTGCTTTACTTCAGTCTCGTCATCAAATCATCATATTCATTGTGTTTCTATTACATAAGATAAGTCACGATGAGATCTGGTTTGAAAAATATGGAAAATCAATGATTATTACAATTTGAAATTTTGACAATAATCATTTAGAACTTTGGCCTATCCAAACCTATATGCAATTTACGTCATCAACAAAAAGTTACTAAATTGTTTATTTGTACAGTGAGACCTCCGAATAAGCCCATCATGAAACGTCATGATCTAGTAACCTCTTATTGATGAAGTAGATTGAATGTAGGTTTGGACGAAGTGTAGGTTCTTGAGATTTAAAGTAAATATAGTTTTCTATCACAGTGAATTATACAGAAAGTAAATGCCAATATTCGTGATTTAAATGGAACGTTCCAATTTTTATTACTGCAATATTATTCAAAAATATATTTGTTTAATGCTATACAAAATCACCGATTAGTAATAATATATTGTATAACTACTTTGTATTGCTGAAAAGCAAAAGCACAAGACAAAGTTGAGTGACTAATGACACGAACATAAAATATCCTTTCAGCACATGTGTTGTACACTACAGCCTATCCAAACCTATATGCAATTCACGTCATTTATTGTTTATTTTTAATTCGGTTTAAAGTTTGGAAAGTGTCATATTCTATAGATGATTTACTTGTGCACATATTAGATGGTACAAAGAAAGACTACAATCTATTAGAACTGTCAAAATACAAGGTACGAGGTAACAGCACTGTCTGAAACGTCATCATCTAGTAACCTTGTATTGATGACGTGAACATCATATAGGTTTAGATAAGTTATATACTTTTCTGACGACCACAAGTATTTTTATTGTAAAATTTTAATTTGTGACGTTTATGTAAGTACTTTGACACTTTAAAAGCAACCTCTATTTACAATTAGTAATAAAACTGTTGGAGCATAAAGACATTGCATGGCAGGCTATAAGGTTTTTGATTGGCCAAGTAGCATGCGTAACATCGTTTTCGATTGAGTAACGAGTTTCTTTAGGCACAATTAGCCTATTAGTTTGTAATGGTCAACTTTCAGTAACATTTAATGATGTGAATTTATGCACTTTTCATAGTGGTCGTCGGAAAGCAATTTTTCAACATTCATAGCAACTATTATTAAAGGTGCTAATTATTAGCATAATATGTCAAATAAAAAATCTATATGTGTAATGGCCTAATGTTGAAATTATTGAAATTTATGTTACTATGTTGCTTTAGTTTAAAGATGGGTTTTCCTAGAAATGTATTATGTATTTTATCCGTTCCAAAGAACTGAACACATTCATTTGTACAACAAAAATAACTCATATCAAACAGTTTTCCTGAATGACAGAATAGGAAAATAGCCCAATAAATAATTGTAAGTTGTTTCCATTGCAGTTTAAAATATGGATAGTGCTTTATGTGAATTTGTTTGACAATTTATTTAATTGTGAAAAAAAGTCTGTGATCAATGGGCAGAGATCTCAAGATCATAAAATAAAATAAATAAATAAAAATCTAAAATATAACTTACAAGGGGACACTACATCCAGTACATCGAAATTTGGGATCTTGATTTTTTTGATGCTTCTAGAGGTCAAAAACAAATATACGTGTCTTGGCGATTTGTCAAATGCTTCGTAGTTTTCGAGATATAAATTAAAAAAGGAATCAAAAAGTGACGTTGCTGTTTAATAACCATCTCCGTTAGTACATTTTTTGACAATGTTGTGGCGCTTTGAGTAATGTTCTCGCTTCGTAATTAGTATGTCACTAGTTTGAATCCCGTGTCTTCAAACTTTTTTTTGTTCCAACTTGCTAGTTTTGACAGAAGACAACTCTATAAATTTATTAATTTCCACATATAATGTGAGTTGTATAAGAATACGTAATTTTATAATAATAAAATCTCCCAAAAAACCTTTTGTACTTTTTTCGTCTTTAATGGAGAAAATTCAGCGCACATCGGCACGATACTCGCTGCTAGTTTGGTCGGTATTAATAATGAAGTCCCTATGAAATTAAAAAAAAAAATGGAAAACAGAAAAAAGTTTGGAGACACTGGGATCGAACTAGCAACCTACTAATTACGAAGCAAGAACATTACTCAAAGCGCCACAACATTGTCAAAAAACGTACTAACAGGGACGGTTATTTAAAAGTAACTTCACTTTTTGATTTCTTTTTTAATTTATATTTCAAAAACTAGGGAGCATTCAACAAAACGCCAAGACACGTATATTTGTTTTTGACCTCTAGAATCATCAAAAAAATCAACATCCCAAATTTCGATGTACTGGATGTAGTGTCCCCTTGTTAGTTGAAACAAAAATGAATTTTAGAAATAAAAATTGTAGCAAGGACTCTACCGATAGGCAATAAAATTTCGAGGTTACTTACTTCATATTACAAATTCTATATATAAAATTAGTAGTTTTTTTTTGATATGCACCATTGCAATTTTATAGAAAATAAATTGACAGGTACAAGTTCACACAAACAACTACATTTCTAAAAAACCTAGGTATAAGTATACAGATTTAAAATTTTAAGTAATGTCTTTCAAATCTATTATGATGTTTGTCCACGATATCTGATTTTAATTCGAGTTAAAATAAGGGATGTTCTGTGGACAGATAGGGATATGCAACATGAGGTATATTTAAAAAAAAAACTCATCATCTGAATTCGAGTGTTCAGAAAAAATGTCAAACTTTTGATTAAAAAAATACCGATATCTTGTTATTATTGTATTAACTCTCTTAAAATTTAATTTTAATTGATCGATTAGGCTACGACTAAGACACAAACAAATAATTTCATCGTGATGTGCCCTGTATTTCTTTATTTATAATTGAATACTTGCATTAACTTTTCCCAAAGCTGTATGTGTTTTTCCATACATAGCAGACAAGTCATTGCTGGATGATCCACCCGAGGAAGCATTAGCACTAGATCCCTTATTTTGATTCTGTGCATTGCCAACATAACCTCCTTTACTATAATCTTGAGACTGTGTAAGTGGATCATAGCCAGAACCATAACCAGATCCATATGACGCTGGTTTCGGGTACTGACTATTGTTCGAACCATGAGCATTTGTTACTGTAGGTAGTTGCTGCAATGCGATAATCCTATCAGTCACCTGTCACACATGCAATGATTATTTTTGAATGTTTTATTTTTGCTGATTGTTTCACATTCAGCATAGCAATAAATTTTGAAAATGATCTTTTTTTTATATTGACAGTATAATTTCCTAAAATTGTTTCTGTATACACAAAATGTTTATTATGTCATTATAACTAATATAAGGTCACACCCTATCATTTATAAAAACAAATCTACTAAATTTTAGTTTATAATTTCTAAAAATAAATTTTTCTCTTTGTATGTTTTCTACTACAATTTAAATTCAAAAAAAGTATTTAGAAGCTGAATATTACGTATAAATATGCGTATAAATAATGGCACTGATAGTAAAGGTATGCTAATGATCTACAAACTCAAGAATGTATTAAAGTTAACCATAAAACAAAGCACCTGATTTAAGAAATTCAAACATATCACCTCCACTATTGCACAACTTTTTATACCATTTCATATGGGAAACATACAAAATCATTTATTCTTGTAATTTATAAAAAAAATTAAAATCTTTAAATAACACTTTGTATATATTTCAATATAGAATACTGTCAATTTATAAATCTTGCATTAGCTTATATTAGCTCCGTCCAGAAATAAGTGTCCAATTTGCGATTTTTATTTGTCTATTAATAAATGTCCGTTTTCGAAAACATAATTAAATTTACAAAATTATAACACGTTAATGGCCAGTTTCTGTAAAATTTATTTGATTGATAAGTTATTGATTCAATAAATATCGGCATTTGATTGGCTAAAATCGAACACTATATTGAAATATTAAGATATGAAATATATAAATTTATATATTGTTTCAAAAACTGGTCATAAATAAGTTTTATTTGCATAATAACTATTCTGTATTTACTTATATGGGGCATAATATGGATCATAATGTAACACGAGCATTCGCTAGTCAGTACAGGTTAGCGAGCAAACTCTATTTGACGTTTAAAGCTCATTTTGCTTAAGTTTCCATAAAAAATGCAAATCGGACACTTATTTCTGGAAGGAGGTAATAGTATTTATGCAAGTATTAGTTATAAACTTACAGGATATACAGCACCAAATTGGTATGTCGGTTGCATAGGATTATAATGCGCATAAAAAAACGGCGTTCCTCCAGTTTGAGCAGCCAACATGGGTTGTGCTTGATGTGCTTGCGATAATGTGCTAGTTTGTTGTGATAATGTGGAAGGAACGGGTGACGTGTTATTATCACCTCTTGTAAATCTTCCATCAGAAATAGAATAAGCTACATTTGCAAGTGTTCCATCACGAACGGTAGCCAAAGTTGTTGGTGTTTGATAACTCATATCAAAATAACCTGTTGCCTAAACAAAAAGTTTGCAATTAGTTATAATTTTACATATCTTGACAATAAAGGATAGATAAAAAAGAATATATACTCAAGCACTACATAACTTTGTTATAAAACAATAATATTAGTAATATAAAAATAATAAATTAAAATATTAATAAAATATTAGTAAAATATTTATATATTTTATAACAGTAACTTTTTGATAATAGAATTTATTAGGTAACTCAATTAGCATTAGCATGCTGACTGTCATGGCAGACACCAGTGTCTGCTAAGATTTGTGTAGTCTGTTTTCTATTTTTCTTCTGCGGTGCAGTGCCGATGGTACACAACAGATCATTATCATTTTTTTTAGTCAAAACTAAAAGACGCAATGTTGACTTAGATTCAATGTTGGGACATGTATTTCCTCATTTTATCTCTACATTTTTTTTTAAAAACCGAAAATGGCAGGTAAGTAAGGCAGCTGCAAGTTCTTATGTTTGCAACTACCAAGATAATTAAGATGAATCAATGAATCATTAAATCTTTTAATAAGCTATTTATGGTACGAGTGGATTATATTACATACAAATCATGCGAGAAAAAGTTCAAGTCATGAGTCGTAAAGGGAGAGGCTTAATTTTCTCAAGTGACATATGTAATGAGTTCCATACAAAATTTTATCCGACAGCTCCCTCCACCAGCTGTTTAAAGAACTTTTGTTGTATCTGTCAATGTCATAGAAATGTCAATAATAATTTATTTGCAAATAAACAAACGAATGTAATGAAGAGACGGTCAGTTATGTACAAAAAATTAATGTTGTAGTTGTTTACTGTCACTTGTATATTATAATTAACACGTGAGTATCATACAAAATTGTACCGAACAAAACTAGAATTAAGAACTTTTGTTGTAATCCAATGTCATAGAAATGTCAATAATAATTTATTGCAAATAAACAAAGGAACGTTATGAAGAAAAGAACAGGCACAAAAGAATCAAGGTAGTTGTTTTTTATTGTCATTAGTCTATCAAGTATGGCCTATCAAACCTATCTGGCAATTCAAGTCATCAATAAAAAGTTACTATAGCTTATCCAAACCTATATGATGTTCACGTCATCAACAAAAAGTTACTAGATTGTTTATTTGTAATTCGGTTTAAAGTTTGGAAAGTGACATATTCTATAGATGATTTACTTGCGCACATATTAGATGGCGTAAAGAAAGACTACAATTTATTAGAACTGTCAAAATACAGGTACGAGGTAACAGCACGGTTTGAAACGTCATCATCTAGTAACCTTGTATTGATGACGTGAACATCATATAGGTTTGGATAAGTTATAGATGATGTCGTTTCACACAGTGCTGTCACCTCGTACTTTGTATTTTGACAGTTCTAATAAATTGTAGTCTTTCTTTATACCATCTAATATGTGTGCAGGTAAATCATCGATAGAATATGTCACTTTTCCAACTTTAAACAGAATTACAAATAAACAATCTAGCAACTTTTTACTAATGACGTGAATTGCCAGGCCGCTTAGATAAGGCATAGTACATTAATATAATGAAATCTTGTGAAAAAATTAAGATTAGATGGATAAATATAATACTGTTAATATTAATGTAAATGTTAAGAAAACTAATTGTAAAATTAAATGATAATTAATAAAATGTTATATTTGTAACTTATGAGTGACATATTGTCCATTTTATTTATTTAAAATCATCAGTTATAGCGCCATAATATAGAGATGTTGGATAAAAGTAAATAAACAGTAAAATTCAGTAAAGGTAAGACAAGGCAGACTTTTATTATTTTATCCGACTTTTTTTTATTCCATTATTATAATAAATTGCAGCTATACCGAATTAGCACTTAATTGTGCCTGGCATTTTTTGTCATTGTTGTTTTGTTTAACTTGTCATTAACCTCTTCCTCTTTACGAACGAGACATTCTCATACAGAGTTTATTGTACAGATTGTATTTGGACGAGACCATCTTGCCACTTGATTGTTACAGGATAATTTCCAAATATATCGGTCAGATTCTTTCTTGCAAGTTATTTCTATAATACAAGGATATCTCGAGAACTCTTCACATTTGTAGAAATTTATTACCTACATTGGCTATTGTGTTTTTATTTTGAGCTATTTAATTGCGTGTATTATTAAAAACAGAGCAACAAGGTGTTGACATTTTATCTATTGCATAAAATATTTGTTGATGAGTTTTACATATCAATTTGACTTTTGTACAAATTGTAAACGATTTGTTAACAGAAATAAAATTGAAATAACATTAACGGTTTTTCTGATCGAGAATAAATTCGTAATCGACACAGCAATAATTGTTTTTTGAGGATTTTATTGCTGTTAATAAAATAACCATGAAATAATTAAATACTGCACTTTTTACAACATTTAGCAAAATAATCATTTTAGTTCAACCAATTCATACAGATCAGAATTCTGAAATTGTAAGTAAAATAATTCGTAATTGTTATTTAATAGTTAATATTTTCATTATTTCACAAAAAAACCTCGTCTTGAAACAAATTTTCCAAAAATATAATACTCTTAATATATAAGGCGTTCTTTTGAAAATTTTGAAATTATATCACATGACCAAAAATTTAAAGCCACAAGAATCTAACTAATTAAAAAAGCACCACTTTCAGCTGCATAAAACACCAAATTTCATATTCGTTATTCTAAACATGCTTGAGATATCGGCAGGGTTGAAACATTGTCGACCACACCTTGTATGCCTTTATAAAGTTTTCAATAAAATATAGAATTTTGTAACTAAAAACAGTTTCTTGGCATCAATAACATATTAACTGACCTGAATCTGAACTAGAAAAACTGATTATGTTTTCATAATTTTTCTCAAAAATATGTAAAACTTAAGAAGTTAATGTACAGCATAAATTAAATTTTTTCGCTATATGAAATAAACTTGTATAAAAAGTTTAATTCCATTCAACGTGTATTGTTGCACGTGTTTCGTGCAATATTAACACACATTTTTTGCATTTATTGCACAATTAACTATGACAAACAAATAATTAGTTTATTTGTTTCTTATGTCTTTTAAGATATAAGTAGGTACTCATTTACTTATGTATAAATAACAGATATAAAATCAATTAAGCGTCAAATATTGATATATATATATATATATATATATATAATATATATATAATAGTTATAATATATATATATATATATATATATATATATATATATAATAGTTATAATATATATATATATATATATATAATATATATATAATAGTTATAATATATATATATATATATATATATATATATATATATATATATATATATATATATATATATATATATATATATATATATATATATATATATATTATGCATGTTGATATATAATAATTAGGTAACTTGATACATGTTTGACGATATTTAAAACACTTGAAAATATGTTCTAGATGACATTGTAAATAAAAAGTTTGTTTATGTCATAGCATACAGAATTAACTCATAAGTTAGCTGATGAGATAATGGATATAAAACGTATTTTATCACTATTTATAAGGATTATTGTCTTAACTTACCACTATATTTGAAGAATGCTCCTCTTACCATAAAAAGGTGATAATGATGGTATCTTCTTCAAAAAATATTTCTATAAGCGTCTCGATCCTCTAATTTAACTTCATGAGAATTCTTCCTGTGGGAATGCTTGGGATGTATAGTAATGCATAGCCATAAATGTAATAAAAATTAAAAGAAAAAAAAACGTAAAATATCTTCATTTTAAATAATATTAATAAACAGAAGAATGAAGTACGGTATTATTTTGATCCTTGTGAAACCATGTACTTCTTTGATTTAAAAATGAGAAAAAACATCTTTGCTGCCAGCAATTTCTTTAGGCCTCGTGCCTTGAATAGTTTTAGGCAACTTAAATTAATAAATACAACACATGTCACTGTTCATGAATAGAGGTATGTCCTACCAAAAGTTCATGCACCAAAATAATGACATAGCTGTTTTATTATTATTACAAATGTACTGTAACTGTACAAGACATTAATGGGAGCTTTAGTGGTGGCAGGAAGAAAAACAATCGATGGCATAAGTGAATTGCTAATTTGCTAACAATAAGTCGGGGTATTACTATTTATATATTGTTTTACATTTTTTTAAATTAAATAAAGACAGTCTTTCTTGTTCGTTTCCAAACATTTAGTTACCTAAATTTTTTCACGAACGGCTATATGGTACTAATGGATTTATTAAAAAAACATCAAATACATGGTTTAAAGAAAACTAACGGTGACAGTCATAAATCACAAGAACAATTTAAGTTTTATAAATCTCTTAGAATAAAGTAAGTAGAAATATATCAAAATACCATATGCCATCGTTTAATTAAGAAAATATTTGCCAGAATGTAAAAGTTAAAATTGTTGTAAATATTTTATAGTAATCCCCATACAACTTAAAATACAGTTAGCAATCAACTGATACAATAAATATTAGATATAATTTTTATTACAATGGCATCTAGAACATGCTTTTAAAATTGTTTGAATATTATAAAATGCTACTTATATAATAATAATGGATTTAAATTTAGCCTATTATTTAGATCATCATTTTTGCTGTTAAAAATCATTAAATAGGCAGCACATTATGACAATTAGACAATTGACAATGACAATTATTTGGTGATAAATATAACAGAAAACGCAGAAAATTAGTATTTTTTAATAATCTGTTGAAATACCATAGTTTGTTTATAATAGTTTTGGGAGTAAATTATACACATTTATGCCCTCTTTATTTGAAACATGTTTTTATTTACCTGCTTCTCAAAAGAGTTAGCTAAAGTTGCTACTTGCAAACGATCAATTAATCTGCTATACCAAACTATAAGATTAAATAATATCAATTAAAATATGATAATAATTGGCCTGATTCACTAAAATCTTGCTGGCAATTAGCAAGACATTTTGGCATTGCTTATTTGACAATTATCTACTATACAGAGTGATTCAAAATTCATATTACAACGGTGTAAGATATATAGAGGAAATGTAGTAGATCTATATTTGCTTTATGAAACCACGCACAGTAAGGAACTATGTATGTGCTACAGTCGTGGAGGGTTGCAGTGAGAGCCTTGTGTTAATTTATCCATGTATTTATCCATAATATGGATTCTGAATCACCCTTTATAGAAAACAACTGAGGAGCGTTTTTCATAAATGGTCATGTCCAAAACTTATGACAAGCGAATTAAGACTTTAATTCAGGTCTTATTAAGGGCATAATGCACTGGTCATAAGGGTTGAACATTGAAAAAACGTTCCTCAACTGTCAAATAAGCTGTAACAAATAACAACAATAATAAACAAGTAATAAATAAACAGTATTAGTAATAATAAATGTCAGCAAAATTTTAGTAAATTGGACCAATTAAAATCGTTACATGGAACCCTGGTGGCTGAACGAGTCTAGCACTCGTCTGCACAACCAGTGATCAAAGGTTTGGATCTTCTTGTATTTGTGAATTTCAGTACTAATTTAACTTAATAAAAATCATACAATAAAATTGACTGGCAAATCGAGACTACCAGAACCATTAAATAAAATCATTATAAATAACCTTCCAGAGACAATAAACTGTTAATTATTCTGTAAAAATCGAATAAAGGTTAGATTTTTTTTTAGATATTATGTAAATTGAGATTGTGTTACTGAACGAAATACTATTCTATAAAAAAAACAAAACAAGAAATTACCATATGTGGTATCCTTTGTTGCAATAATTGCATTTCTTCAAAGGAATATATTGGTTGCTGAAAGTATGGTACTTGACCCATTATGTATTGTGTACTCATCACAGGTGTTACACCAGCTGGTGGTATATTAGACATCACATTGCTAGTATTCTTGGCTATATTTCAAATATAATAATATTGAATTTTCCTAATATTTATCTTAATCTATATTTACAAACATACCTAATGTTGTTGTCGATTTAGTACCTGTTGTCGTCGTCTGTGTTAACGTCGAAGTGTTAGCACTGCTAGTAGTTGTAGTGGTATTACTGACAGTCGATGTATTATCATAACTTCCTTCTTTTACTAACTTATTACTGTTAGTGTTGTAATTACTATATTGATTACCACTTGTGTTACCATAATTTGAACTATTATTAAGGGCTGCTATAATATGTATGTATATATTTATATATAGATGTATAGTTAAAAATATTTCTAATCATATTGATAAAATACCTGTATTTGCACCATATACAGATTGACTAGTCTGCTGATGAAATTGGTTGTTGGCAGGATATGAATTTGCTTGACTAATAGCTGGAAATGCTGCAGAATTTGTATTCGTTTGGTACGAACTTACTGATGAATATGAATTTTGGTAATTGTTTGTAGCACTTGGTGTGTTGTAGGATTGCGCGCTGTTATTGGCATAACTATTTGCTGTCGTCTAAATACATAAATCATAATTAGATTTATTTAGTATCAAAACTCTTAAAGATTACTTAATTATAAATTAATTCAGTTTGCTAAAACATCTTTTCAAGATAGAATAATTCTAAAATAATACAAGATATTGCAAAACACTCGCAAAATTTGTACATTTTAGATATTGCTATCCTTCAGTTTCGTCATCTTATCATCATTAAAATATTGGAATTATAATTTTGTTAAATCATATCTCACTAATTAATATCCATACTAATGTTTCTTTTAAGTAAAACAAAAACTTACTATTTCTAATTTTCCTTATCTAATTCTATCTAATTTTCCTTATTTATTGTGGCATTACAGTGTCGTTTTAGTATTACTGTTAAAAATTTACAGCATATTTTATTGTACAATCAAAAATAATTAAAAATAATCTGTAAAAAAGGCAGACCTATCTGTAAATTGGTAAAATTAAATGATATCCATAAATTTTGCAGGTAGTCCATAAAAGTTGATAAGTACGATAAGGTAGTTAATTAGTAAAAAAAATTTGCACCTAAGCAATTGTCTTTCTTTTAAAACTATACATACAGTGTAGGACATGAAAGAAAAATGGGCGGTCCTACTAGTTTAGTTCTCTATTCTTCTTCCACTTGTGTTTTAAGGTCACGATTGAAAAGAACTGACAGGTGTGGTTAAGCCTCGCCCATTTTTTTTTTTTGTTCCGAACTATACAGTATTTTGAAAAGGCTAGATTTGTTTAAAGTCTATAACATTTAAATTTTAGTTAAAAATTAAATTTTATTTATCAATAGCAATTCAAGGTAGATATCATTATCCGCACATAGCACGAGAAATAAAAGGACATTATAGAAACTAACGGGGTAGGTATTAAATACATTAGTTTAAGAGAAAAATTATTCTTAATTCTTGTTATTAACGGACTTGTTAGATTCCTACGATCTGTATTGTTTCTATAAGATTACTGTTAATTGAAGTGCAAGAATCAGCAGCTGAGATAGCTGGATGTGGAATCGGCAGAGTGAAAATTAAAATCGGCACATAAAGGTGTACCGAGATTTTAATTAGCGGGCTACCTGGAGATTGCTAATAACAAATTAACCCAAGTTATCCCCATTAACATCTAAGGGTAAATGGTTAATTAATATAATTCCATCAAAGACTAGAATATAAGACAGATTTTCTATTTAGGATCTATTATAACATATTCATTTCTGGAATCAAATATTTATCATCGCATATGATCAACATGTACTACGGAAGGATTTTTCAACTTGGATCTATAAATCAAATTGGTGGATTATTTGGTAGGAGATTCACATTTCTTCACGTATGATGGTGTCATATCTGCTAATTAATATTTACTTTAATAAACTGAAATTTTGCTATAATTGCTAAATTCTGTCCATTTTCTAATAATCTAATTTACATTGTTTTTCTATAACATTTATTAATCGTGACATTAATAAAATTTGTGAATACACTAAGTACTTAGGACATAATTAACCTTCTTAATTTAAATAGGTTTATTGATTATTATGATATAGATGATTTATTTATTTACTAATTTGAACTGAAGATATTTGATAAATTGATAGCTTTAATTTGTTACTAAGGGTCGGTTTTTTCACCTCCCAATAAATTTACTTGACAAATTTTTACCACGGAAACAATTGTCTGAACAAACGTTTCTATGGTAAATATGTGTCAATTAAATTAAATGGAAGATGAAAAGATCGGCCCTAATTGTTTACGATTTAATTGTTGGTACTTATACAATACATATTTGGCATGACATTAGTCATATAAATTTCTGGTATTTGAAGTTATTTGTTATTATCGTTGTTTCTCTCCTATTTTTGGTTTTTTATATAAAGCTTTAATTAAAAATTGATCCTAAATATCGGTTTCCCTTGATCCGGGAATTAAATTAGCTACCATTTCCTGGTTGATTTTTATAGGATCTGGCGTCCTTATAATTAAAATATTTTTATTAATTCACCTCGACCCCTCTCGGACTGACAGGAGCAACCGGAAAATTATTATTTTATTACTGAATGTTACAAGAACCGTGACTAGTCCAAAATTCAATTTTATCAAAAAAAAAAACAACAACACATTGTTCTTTTTAGTAAATTTGATGAAACTATTTAGGTCTAAAGCTGAGTTGTAAAAAATGTATAAAAATGATTATTGTACTAAATCTTCACATCAACGAGTTAACTTTTTTTCTCAGACAGTTTTCAATTTTGGTGATACAATACCATTTTTTTACCATTTCCTCAACTGATTTCTTTTAGATATGTCACAACGGCCAACTTGCCCAGAAAGTACGTTGGCCGAGTTTTTAGCCTGTAATATTTAACCTGTATGGCCACATCATTCATATGTGTATGACGGTTATCTCTTCGAATTAATAATATGCCATTACATTTCCACGCAATGTTATCTATAAGTGAAATAGGAATGTTTTTATTCATCTGTTACCGTCATACTCATATGTATGACGTGGCCTACTACGATTATTCATTGTCATACACATATGAATGACGTGGCACGCAATGTGTTAAAATAAAAAAACAGAATTTTAATTATACATTATTTAGTTTTGAAGTGGCTGTATTAAATTTTTAGTTACTATGTCAACATTTTTTATTTAATACCTTTTAATTGAGGCAACAAAACAAAGTTTTCAATAATATACTTAAATGTTTAAAACAGCTAAAAAATTTAATAACTATTTTATTTTTAATTATCTACTTACGATGTCGTGCATTTTAAAAATTCGCTTTTACAGTTACATTTTAATAAAAGTTTTAGTTGTCATAACCTATATATTGGGATGTTAATCTATTAATTTTATCTGTTCGGGCTGGTATATATACTTTTTTTTATATGTAATATTTATATATTATATTATTGATTATAACGTAGTATTGTTTTAACACAAAAATCAAATGAACTCTCCAATACGCATATACGTATAGAGCGGTATAGACACGTGACGTCATGATCTTGCTGTAAGCCGATATACTTTTTTTTATATGTAATATTTATATATTATATTATTGATTATAACGTAGTATTGTTTTAACACAAAAATCAAATGAACTCTCCAATACGCATATACGCATATAGCGGTATAGACACGTGACGTCATGATCTTGCTGTAAGCCGATTGGTTTAGCTCGGATAAACAATCCTATTGTAGTCTAATATCCTTGGCTTTGTCACTGATTAACTACTGTCATGACGCAAATATGGCAGCAATATGGCCATGCTGTCAAAAGTTTAACATGATGATTGAAAACCAATTTATCAATTTACAGATCCGGCCCACCTACCCTCTTTCCCTCTAATAAATACTTTGGTTTCTAAAGCGTAAATTTCTAATGCTGTTTAATTAACCACTTAACGTATACGTCCGAATTAACACACACTGCATTTGTCATGAAAAAAATATAAAAGTGTCAAGGGGTTAAACAATCATATCCGTTATCTACACAGAAGTATAAAATGGCATTTTAAAGAATTTAAAAGCAATTAAAATTTTTATATCCAATTTACTAACCTGGGGAGTACTGTAGTTTGATGAACTGTAAGTTTGTGTCTGATACGTAGTCGTTTTCTGTTGATATGAATTATATGACGACGACGAAGACGACTGTGTATAGGGATGTGTTTCATTTTGTTTATTCATATCAAGGCCAGAAGGTGTTACAGTTGGTATAGTATTAACTGCTGCCGTTGTACTTCTAGGCACACAATTATATGATCCTGGAAGATGTTCACTAGTTTGTGGAATGTCTGTATTTGTAAGCTAGAGCAAAAACAGAACTAGTTTACATTTTTAAGAAAACTGACAGACTTACGCTTTGTGAAAGTGCTGAACTAATACTGTTTTGTGTGTTAGATTTAGAAGTTGAATAAGCATCTAGAGAAGAATTTTGAGTTGCTTGATTGAGATCGAGATTCGGATTTTGTAACTGATTGGTATTTGTTACATTTGCATCATTAGTTGGACTAAATTTATTATCAGTTGTGCCTTCAAAAGAACCACTTTCTGACATAAAATCCATTGCACCGAATTGAACATCGAGATAACCAATGCTACTATTCAAGTCTCCAGGCATTTCCACAGCTGTAGCTGGAATCTAAAAATATAAAATCATATTTACTTTGAATTAACTTATTATTAATATTTTTATTTTATTATACCAGGTGATCGACTAACCCATCCCAAACTAATAACAGTTTTTAGAAATGTAAAGATTAATTTCACAATCAGTTAAAAATCAATTTTTAACTTATAAAACAGAGATTTTTTTCTTTTTTGTAGTAATACAACGGGAGCTCTGAATTTGTCGATTAATTCCTGATTATTTGTTGCGTAGTAACAAAAAAGGTGCAAATGTGGTGAAAGCAATAAAGCAATAAAAATCACATTTCATTTAATCGTGCAAATGAGAATTGCATGATTCAAGTCGCTATGCAGGAAACAAGAGAGAATTAAACCTTAAAAATTCATTGATGGAACCGAGTTCACGTTAGAATTCTAAAAATATTTCATTCTTTCTTTTTCCAATAAATATAAATTGTACATATGGCCTATCCAAACCTATATGCAATTTACGTCATCAAAAAAAAGTTACTAGATTTTTTATTTGTAATTCGATTTAAAATTTGAAAATGACATATTCTATAGATGATTTACCTGGGCACATATTAGTTGGTACAAAGAAAGACTACAATTTATTAGAACTGCCAAAATACGAGGTATGAGGTGACGGCACTGTGTGAAACATCATCATCTAGTAACCTTTCATTAATGACGTGGATTGCTTATAGGTTTAGAGGAAGTGTATGAATGTATCGTTAACATACTTGATACTGTAAATTAATACATACGTAGCAATTATTAGATATCAACCAAATTAAATTTGTATAATGAATTTCACAGTGAGAGTTCAGTATTGTTCTTATAGAAGATAGTGTTACCAATCGTATTGCTAAAAGTTACTTATTTTTATGACTTTTGGCTCCACAATTAGCCCAGTCTGATTTGGTGCATTTTACTGAATTTGGTTAATATGAGTTAGTATTAACATTCACAAATGTCCATGGTTGCAGCAGGATTCTAACTCACAGTCGTGCATGCATCAGAAGGTCAATCCTTAGGCTGACCCGCTAAACCACACGACTCCTTAAAAATTGTTTAAAACACAAAAGAAATGTAATGCACCTAAATCTCTTTATTCAAGTGTAACAGATTATTTTAAAAAGATTACTTACACATACATTTATTGTGCTTGTTTGTAACAACTGATAATTTAAATAATCATTATTTGTGATATTTCTATAATTATATTAATATCAAATGAACTTTATTTACAGAAAACCTGTATCTACAAAGATATTCTTTATTTTCAATTAGTAACTGTTTAAAAATCCTTGAAAATTCAGCTGTTGAAAGTTACTTATTGGGTTATTCCATACCAAATCACCTAACAGTTGTTGCATGACCATTTAGAAAAATTATAATAGTTTGTAGTACACTCATTCCTACATAAACTGATGTCACAAAAATAATTTTATTAAAAACTTATCTCCACTCCAGTTAATTCTAAAAGTGGCTGACAGTCGATTTTTGCGATTACAAGGGTTTATAAAATTTCTCATATCTCAGTTAATAACTAAGCTTGTAAACTTGAAACTTGTAAAAAACACGAAACTCTTCATCATAAACGGAACTATATTACTTTTTATTATCATATTTTTGTCTAACTTAACATTTAAGTGCCATAAATCGATTTGAAATTGAGAATATTTTTCACAAAAAAAATATATAAGGGGGTTGAGTTTGAAATTTTAAATTTTATGGCGTTTTTACCATATATCAATCAAGGGCACACGTTAGTAAAATTTCAGGTCTTAAAATCTACCCATTTTCTCGTTATGTGGCCTTAAACATGGTCGATTATAGAAATTTTGGTGATTTTCAAGTGAAGGTATCTCTGGTGGAGGAGCAGACAAAAATCCAAAACTTACAAGATTTAAAGATCTATATTTATCCTACTTACAGAAAAAAATTAAAGTTTTAAACTCTCCAGGATTACAAACTATGAGGTCAGGAAATGTGAAGGAAGATACCTTTCTAACTAAGATACCCCAAATATTCTCTGTTGGGTTCAAATCCAGTGAACACAGAGGATGAGAGTCATGAAATTTGATTTTTTGGATATGAACTACTCAAGCGAATAATTCGAAACGTGAATGCAGCAATTGTCTTGCATAAAAAGTCATCCTTTACCACCCATTGCAATTTCATACAAAGGAAATTGTTTGTCAAGCATCTCGATATAGCTTTTACTTGTTATTCTTCTGTTCAACGCATTTTGTACAATACGAAACACTTGAAACATAAAAGCAAAGTGCAAATCTCCAAATAATGGCACGGTAATTTTTAAAGATAAAAAAATTTAAATTGGATGGTCCAGATGATTTTGTTTATTATTAGCACAATTTAAGAAAAGATCAATTAATTAAAAAACGAAGACAACTGGGCAGCAGTTCTCTTATGATTTGGACAGCAAGTGGTTATCACAGAAAGTGATATAATGTACGTTAAATCAAGAATGACGAGTGAAGGCTATTTCAAGTTGCTTGGCAAACAAATTCCTTTGTATAGTCTCAATGGCTGATAAAGAAAGGCTTTTTATGCAAGACAATTGCCGCATTCACGTTTTGAACTATTTGCTTGAGTGGTTCACGTACAAAAAAATTAAGTTGCATGGCCTTCGCCCAATATATTCATCAAATTCGAATCCAATAAATAATATTTGGTGTTTTTGTTGACTAGACCGACCTGTTTACGAAAAATGACCAGAAACAGTTCCACAATGTTCGAGAACCTTAAGGATGCAGTTGAAGAGGCCTGGGAAGAACTCGATCAACAGAAAATTTGCACTATCATCGATTCTACGCCAAAACGAATCTTTGATGTTATATTAAATAAAAGATGGGCAAATATTAATTATTTATAAAGTTGTAAAAGTGTGCAGTGTAATGCTGTCACACAGGCAAGTGCACCTTTTGTGTAAACAACTTTTTGCTTTGCTTGTATTGTAATTAAATAAACTAGTTATTACTAAACAATTGAAGACACATGTGGATAAAGGATCTTTGTAACAAGAGAATATTTAGATAAATCAAAGATTCAAGTTTTAAATTATTGCAAAAGTGAACTATACATAGATCCTTTATCATCTGATAAACCAGCTATTTATCTACAGAAATGATTCTAGGGCATCTCATAAGATTTATAAGCATTTAAAATCTTTAGCCACCAAAAATATCATTTTCTAAAACAATGTTACATGAATCCTTTATCCACTTGCGTCTTGAATTATTTAATTTGATCAATATAAATATTGCGAGCAAAAACTATGCACACTAACGCCGTCACGGACTGTATAATAGTTCTTAAAACTTTATAAAACCAAATTTTTAACTGAAATTTACCTCTGGAAAAATTAATCTTTATATCTCTAAAAACTGTTGATTTATTAGCTTGTAACAGGTTGACTAAGTCACCTAGCATAGGTTGTATATACAGTTAATATTCCTTGTTCACCTTTCCGTGTAGGTATTACTTTAATATAATTATCATACCTTAGATGGAGGTGGAACTCTAGCTCTTTGTGTTTTAATTCTTACAGGTTGATGTGTAACTGTTGATGTTTCTGTTGTACCATAAGTATTATTGGCAACATAATTATTACTAGCATAAGTATTTGAACCTGGAGAAGATCCGTATTGTTGAGTACTGCTACTGTATTGTTGTGGAGGCGTTGAACTGCTATTAACGTACACCTGATTAGTATTATATTGTTGATTTGTATTGTTTGCATATCCCTGGGACGGATGAGTACTGCTGTTATACTGCGAAGCTTTTATATTTTCACTTGATTGTTGAGTTAATTGATTTAAATACTGTGTTTGAGCAGCATTTAAAGTGCCAACAATCTGAGTAGACATCTATAACACAAATAATAAATAAAATATAAAGGCCATTCAAATTTTATTCCGCTGCACATCATCAATAAAAGATTGGTATCAAGGATAATATTTCTTTCACACAGTAGCGTCACTTTGTACGTCGTATTTTTACGGTACTAATAAATTGTAGTTTTCCTTCGCTATGTAATATGTGTGCAGGTAAATTATTGGTAGAATATATCACTTTCCAAGCTTTATATTTTTATACTGTAGAGGTAAACAGTCGTAACTCCATTTTTGTCATTTATAGAGACGATAGGAAAGAATAGAAATTATCTAACATTTAGATACTCATTGTATCATAATATCTGCAAATTTAAATCATTACATTAAACTGTTTTTAAGAAAACTAGCCATGTGGAGGGCTTTGTTTGGTCAGTAATTAATAGTAAAATGTATTTAAGCCAGCTTATGTCAAA
The DNA here is from genome assembly GCA_036326145.1 of Rhagophthalmus giganteus. Lineage (NCBI taxonomy): Eukaryota > Metazoa > Arthropoda > Insecta > Coleoptera > Rhagophthalmidae > Rhagophthalmus > Rhagophthalmus giganteus. The sequence goes on along the minus strand of JARFJA010000083.1, from coordinate 8,320,894 downwards.
ATGTAAGTTACAACTGTTTGCCTCTAGGGTACAGATTTGTATTCTATCTTTACATTGATGTTGTGTATCGTAATAAAATTTGAACAACCTACACATTTTACATAAATATAATACTTACTTCTAAGGGCATTACAGGTGTATTTCCTGATTTAGGCTCTATTCCTGATTCCATCTGAGGCGTCATAGACATACTCGGAGTAAATACCTTAGTATCCGCCAGACTGCCTGTATATTCTTCAGTAGACCAGTCATCTGTTTGTGGAAAGTCATCCCAATTTTCTTCTAAACAGAATTAAAAAAAAAGGAATTTATCGAGCATACAAAATAACTACAATATACAACCTTGAAAATTGGTATGCGAACTGTTTGTAATTGTTGTACTTTCCCAAGTAGTTGCATTATCCCAAGTATCGATTGTACGAGTATTTGCAAAATTATTACGATTATTACGAGGTGGATAACGAGAACCAGCTCTACCACCGCCTCGTCCTCTGCCACCACTTCCTCGAGTGTGTCCACCAAGGCGCCCACGACGATCTTTTCGTTCTTGTTGGTTTCCGTCATCTAAATTGCGTTCATTTTCTTTATTTTCTCTACCCCTCCCTTTAGAAAAATTATATTAGTTAGTTAAACAATTATAACATTTTTAAAATAATTTCTTCTTTTTAAAATTTCTTTTTTATTTAACATGAACAACAGAATAATACAAATTTAAAACTATGTTGTTCTTAAAGTGAGACAGTACTATTGAATACAATATGTATAAAATTAAACTGGAAGTGTACCAAAAAAATAAACAAACTCAGCTATAGTATTCATTTCCAGACAAGTTCAATAAATTATTAATTGTTTAGACTTGCGAGTGTAAGATTTTTAAGCTTCCATGATAAGTATTTGTTATATTTATTATGACATCTAAGAAAATATCAACTCATTTAATTTTAGAAAACAAAACCAAGCTTTTATCAGATTCAAAGAAAGGACTCTTGAGTAACTTTTTTATTACATATGGAGTTTTATCGATATGCAGTTCCCAAGCCAGCTATAATGTGTCCTCAAAAGGAAACATTTTTTGAGAAATTACGTATTTTTTAGTTCTTTTTATATCCCATTACATAAATAAATGTTATTTTAACGATATTTGATGTTTCACACTATATTGAGTATATACCTATTCAGTTACATGAACTCTTCGAAAACATTAACACCACTTGCAATAATTTGTTCACGTTACTGAGACTTTACTATATAGGTCTTATTTGAATTAGTTATGGAACTACAAGAGATTAAAATTTTGGTAATACAGTAGTAAATAATTAACTTAATATCCAGTTATTATTAAAAGAAAAAACAAAAAACGAAATAACCAACTTTTATGGCCGTATGCGTAGACATTAATCTAATAATCTAGACATTTGATTTAATTATCTTCATAGAAACGATTGTTGCAACAATTGTTTCTAAAGAAATAAAAATAATATAAACACTTGTTTTTATCTAGTGCCAAACTAAAAATACTGTTTTTTCAAAACTACTAAGATGGACTTTGACTCTTGTTTTACCAATGTACAGAATTGTTGTTTTATAGTTTATATTTTTGATTATGTACTTATGATATATTATGTAGTTTGTAGTAGCAGTGTCTATAAGATGTACATTTTTTTTTTTTTAAGAGTTGCACCATTTTTTTTTCAGCTGGAAAAACGCTGAATCGGCGGTTCAATTGAACCGCTATTTATTTGCGTTTTTTAATTTTATTTTTGTAGTTGACATATGCTATCAGTTGTGCCACATATTTATCACAATAACTTAAGGTCCTTCAGCCGTAATCAGCTTACTAAAATGTAGCGCTTACTTTCCGTTGTTGCAGCGCCGAGTTTGGCTGAATACGTCCATTACTTATTAACAATATTTGGTATTTTTTTTATGATTGTCAAACATTCTGGCCAAACTGTAAAATTTTCAATATTTCTCCATTAATTTTTTACTACTAATAGTTATTATTAGTCAAAACAAATAGAAAAAATATACAAAAAAATTGGTAAAAATTATAATAAAATATATGGTGTTTAACAGGTGTTTCGTATATCGCTTCCTTGTGACTTGCCAATGTGATAATATGTGTTGTATCATAGATTTCTATTGGGCACCATTTTGCTATGTTTATCTGGTTATACCCTTGGTAATCTTACCCTCACAGTAAATCAATGAAGTGAAAAAAAACTACAACGCCTATTGTGCCTAATATACTTACAAAATAATACTAACATTTTTTTAGATACATTAACCGACAGAATAAGTTCTTTAACAAATTTATCATCCAGGAAAAAGCTTAGCATCCAACTTAGTCGTAGACAATCACAAAAATAGTGGAGTGGTCAAATAAAATTAACTGGTGGTACACTGCATCAAGCAACAAAGAAGAACAAAAACTGAAGAAAATGAATAAATTGATGATAAATAAAATTTGTAAGAATGTCCCCAATCACGGACCAGGCCCTTCTGATAAGAAGGTAACAATTCATTGTAAAAAGAACTAGTCACTACTGATTTAACCCCATTTCGGCATTCCTCGTTCTGATTTCGAGTTCCGATTGAACGATCAACAATTCAGCATTCCCCATTTTGGCAGTTATGTACATATTTTAAGCTAAAATTACCTCATCTGCACTAGTCGTAAACTCGCCTCACCTATACTAATCTTTTCATTGGACTTCTGTTTTGTATTAAAATATAAAAGTTAATAAGAAAAAATTCATTACTTTGTGTTAGTTGCCTTTTGACCATAGCAAAGTGGCCATTATTAATACTGATCGGCCCAAATTGAAAATATTCATAAATCATTATTATTTCGAATACAGTAATCTCTTAACATTCGCAGCTGTTACGTTCCAGTGAACCCTCGCAAATGCCAAATTTGGGAATGTTGAGATTATCTTACTGTGAAAAAACTATGTTCATTAAGCATTAATATGCAGGTACATGCATAGATATTAATTACTGCTTTATACATACAGTATAGATCTGTTCTTTATAAATTTCATTATAAGAGCTACCGCCTCGATTTCTCTTTTGAATTTAAGACACCTCACCAGTGATGAGTCGGTCTTTATTGCTTTCTCAACAAGTTTTTGAAGTTTTAAAATTTCAATTTGTTATGATCTGTATTAATATTTTATATATTATAATTTTTATAACCAATTCAATACACTATTAGTTAAGAGCAATGGATATGAGTAAGAAAGTTTCTACTGCAGGGTAACAGTAAGAAACTAGGTATCAACGAGAGATGCAATAGGAATTTATTTGCAATTGCACAGTTAATTATTAATTAACGTTTCATATAGATATGATCAAACCCGCAATATTTCTTTGTGTTTGCTTAAGTAAAATTAGTACACATATACGTTTACTATAAACAATAATCGCAGAACTGTTTCAGGATGCAACTAAACAAAGTAGGTACCATACTGCATAGTCCTACTTTGAACGAATGAATTCTAAATTTATCTCTATAAAATTTTACGGGTCAACAAGTAAATAGGTATTAATAAAATGTAAGATTTTCATTTCTTCTGGCTATTTGTACCAAATACCGGTTTTTGTTAGCAGTGGTAAGTCGGGGACATCCACTTTGAGGTAAATCAGAAACATTTCCTGATTCTAAAAACTGTCTTATTGTACGTGAAACGGTATTATACACAATATCTAAAATATCGCTTATTTCATGATGCGATAGCCCTTGTTAGTGCAAAGTCACCATCCTCATTCTGTTTAAGCCAGAAATTCCGTTTCTGGGCATTCTGAGTAAGTAAATCATGATTATTAATTAAAAAAATGCAAATATTGTAAATTTTATCTCAAGATTAAATTCGAATTATTACAATACCAATATTTTTAAAAACTTAACTTTCAAATTATAGACATCTGTTCACTTACAAACAATTGCCAAATCATGGAAAGCCTATTTAAAAAAAAAAGTTCAAGAATAATGGAAATATAATAGGGGTGCAAAACTTTTGAAAGGCTGTGTAAACTAATATATATTGGTAGAAATAATTTCGATTGATACTTACAATAACGGCATTGTATATATTGCCTCTCCAAGCAATGTAAGCAATTAAGTCAATAAAAGACTAGATGTTTATTAGATGATGATGATTCACACAGTGTTATCGCCACGTGTACCTCACATTTTTACAGTTCTAATAAATTGTAGTCTGCCTTTATACCATCTAATATATACACAGGTAAATCATCTATTGAATATATCATTTTCCAAACTTTAAAATGAATTATAAATAATGTAGTAACTTTTTACAAATGACGTGAATCGTTTATAAGCTTGGATAGGCCGTACCTGCCTATAACTACCTGGAGCGACCGAGAACAATTAATTTTCTTAAAAGTATTTAGGTAGGTACCCTATTCTTATATGATCGTCACCTGAACAGTCTATTGCATTTCTATATGCAGTAGGACTTTTGCTAGTTGAATCCTGAAAAGCTTATTAAATCTGCACAAAACCATGCAATAGAGAGTAAAATACTAATGGGGTGTCCTATACTGTCTCGTTCACAAATTGACCGCCAGGGGCGATACCTGATGAATCGATAATTATAAATTACGAAAATTTGAATTATGACTTTACTTAATATTAATTATCAAATTTCCAAAATTTGAAATTTGTTAAATATAACGTTTCATTGAGGAAATATAAGAAAATCATGGGATAAAGAAATAGCGGAGAATCTAGGGCACAATAGGGGGTTATCGTGGAGTGAAGGAAAAAGAGTGGCAAAGAACAAAATGGAATGGGCCAAGAGAATCTACAGCGAAGTTTAAACTAGAATGACGTGCACCAATACGAAAATGTATATGTGAATTGTAACCTATATGAATTTGTAACTTACATCATCTTAACACCTAATCGGTAATTAAGGTTTTTAATTATAAATAAATAAATTGAAAAAAAATTAAACTAATCACATTAAAATTTTTTTTTAATTATTTGATTCCTCAGTTCTTGATCTAAACTTGATGGTATTCTCAAAATTTGAGAACCATATCTTAAATATTAACTTAAAAAAACGATTTTCCGTTTACAACTGCATCCCAGTTGCTCTTAATAAAAAAATTCGCAAATACCCAAGTTGCATCCTCTCGAATGTTAAATTCTTCCTCATTTGTAGGTTTGTGAATAGATAAAACTCTAAAATGTTAAATCCACGAATGTTAAGGGATTGCTGTACTGACCAAAAAGCTTGGTCTATATTAATAATGGCCGGCCACGATCGATAATGACCACATTTCGGGTTTGGACTGTAACATGTATTTAAATGTATACATATTATATTATGTAAAAAATATATGACTGCTGAACTGGCAAATGTCAAATCGGGAACCACTCAAACTGGATGATACAGTTACTACTTGTTTTAACTCTTCCGATTGTATGTATACTGGTGGATTTAAATGGCCCATGAAATTGATAGTGTATTACTGGCCAAATAATTTTAAATATTGAAACAGTATGTGATTGACCCACTAGGAAAATCCCCGGTCGACTGCTGAGCCAGTATACCACTACACAACTAAATGATTTTTCAAAATAACTTACATCCTCGACTATCATTATGTCTACCATGTAGTCGAGGTGGTCCATTTCCACTCTTATTTCGTGGCTTTTCTTTGTCATTTGCTTGCACTGAAGTTTCATTCCATTCATCGACAGGAGCTGCCTCTTCGATCTCAGGTTTGCTAGTAGATGCCTGTCTGTTCTTCTTCTTTTTACTCGTTTCCCAACCAACCTGCAAAATATAATATCTTCATAACTGCAAATAGGTGATTATAAGTGTACGAATCATTGTACAATTAGTTAATAACATTTTAAAAATATATTTCTCACATTCATACTTACTTCAATAAAATTTTCGTAAAACATATTAATTGCACGTTCAGCATCATGATCACATTCATGTAATACGAGACACACCTCTTCTTCTGAACGTCTGGTCATTTCCATAACTTGTCGTACTTTTTCTTTAATACCTGGATCGTCACTTTTAGAACGAGCATTTTCACTGCCTCCACTATGCTGTTGTTTATCACCAGATGCTTTACCTAACATTATACTGTTTAATATAGATATAGTAAAAGATAAACTATTACCATTACTTGCATCAGATTTGTCATGTTTGTGTGATTTGTTTGCATCACCTTTTGAAATTTTTCCACCTTTAGAGGTGGTTCGAGTAGACGAACTCATCTTTACAGTATGTACAGTTATATTTACAATGTTTGCTAAAACAAAAATTTAAATTTTAGTAAAATTAATAATAAATAATGGATAAAACTAAAAATTTTATGAACTATTCAAGTAACTTATAAAAAATTATAATACATAAGTAATACAGATATTAAAAAAAATTGATACAACGTTAAAATCTTTTGCAATAAAATGAATGTTATTAAAATATGGCAACCCTGTAAAATAGTCATACAAAGAAAGTGAATGAAAGCCTAAAACTTCATATAGGTACATATAAGGGAATATTCGCACTTTACATGAAAGAGTCGGAACATTTGTTTTAGCAAAACGTGGGTCAATCGAATAATAAATTCTTATAAAAATCAATTAAATTGTAATCGCCATGTGGACAGACGCCATTTCAAAGCTAAAGAAAAGTAGTCTATTGACATCTCCGAAAATTATCACAGAATTTACGTCAAATTGGATAAAATCTTATAAGATGTATTAATCGTACACAATTTTAAACACAATCAAACATCTACCTCAAATTAAAACTATGCACTAACAACTACAAATTAAAACTCTAAAAAACAACGACCGAGTTGTTTAACCATACCTCAACGTAGTTCAACGCAGCTACTGGTCACGTGACAATAGTAAAATGGTGGTCAGGCGCCATTCTGGATAGTACAAAATAAGCTGTACCAACTTTAAAATTAATTTTTAATGATCCTGTTAATTTTCACTAACATAAAAATGATCTAAATTAATGCAATAAAATTAAAGTAGGGGGTAGGTAATTTTCGTTAAAATACAGTTTTTGAGAAAATCGCAAAAAATTACTTTATTTCAAAAATCAGTTTACTTTATAAACTTGTAAATGAGGTCCAGACGAATTCTCGATTGCATAAACTAAATTAAACATTTTTAACAGCTCTGGAAATTAACCTCTAACGAAATGTGCTTTGACCTCAAGTATCTATTTCATTGAAAGTTTATTCCAGCCAATGGGAGTGTCTTCGTTAAAAATAATTCAACAATAGCTATAATAATAATAATGTTATTTCCTTCCAGTGGAACAGGACAATTTGCAGCTAATTCTGCTAAAATAATACGGTTTGTCAGACAAGGATGTACTAATAGACCATTTTTTCATATTGTAGTAGCAGAGGTATATACGTATTTACAAATTAAAAACTAAAGCATGTTAAAAATAATAATTTTAGAGGCATAAGGATCAACATGACCCGGTTATTGAACAAGTGGGTACCTATGACCCAATACCTAATGAATATAATGAACAACTTGTATCATTAAATTATGAAAGAATACAATATTGGCTTGGAAATGGTGCAGATACAACAAAAGAAGTTACCAAATTATTGGGTAAGGTATTTTAATAAAGTAAATACATTTATTTACTTAAATGTTGAACTACAAAATGTAGTCCCCGTTTTATAATAGATGTGAGGGGGGGTCATTACTTAAAAGCTTAATAAATATCTTTCTATTTTTTGTCTCCATCATATCTATACAATCAAAGGAACATCGGTCTTTACTAAATTAATAAATTAATGATCTAGATAGATAACTTTATTAATTTAACTAATATGTTTCATGACTCGTCTATGACTGAAAGGCTTTTTAATCCCCATTCCCCCGCGTCTGGATTATATTAACATTATTTATACCGTTCGTATAATTTTTAAAATTTTACTCTTATTTGTTTAACTGGTGTTCATTTTTTTTATATAACAGTTTTGAATATTTTAGCGAATTTTCATAGAAAATAAAGTTATTGCAACCTGTCTGACGACGGCACTCGGACGTGCCCTTTTGGTTTTTCTCCGATCTCGACCCCTAGATCACGAAAATATAGGTCATTCATTTTGGGTCGGTCATATATATAATCAATTTCTTGTGAACACGATTACAGTCGCAATTTTGAACTTAGAAGGCTGAAATTTGGACATTGTATTATCTTTATGAAAACGAAGGACGAGTTTATTAACCAACTAAATCACAGACCCATTTCAAAATGGCGGTAGTTCAAAAATTAAAATAATTTCAATCTCTATTATTAATCATCGGATTGATAATGTGAAATATGTTTTGGAATCGACATAAAATTCTCTATCGATCATGTCTCTTTATAATTTTTAATAGAATGCACCATTTTCGAAATAATTGAAAAAGTGATAATTTTTTTTTTAATTCTTATAAATTTCTCTCCTAAATATTATTTTTCAAAAAATGTATTTCTACCTAGAAAAGTTTAAAAAAGGAGTTTTTTGACATGCGATATGAAAATTTGATACCGAGGCTTGTGCACAGTCAAATTTTATAATTTAGAGGTTTATAAATTAACCAAGTAGATAATACTGTATTTACTCAAACATACTGCGCCCTCGAGTGTAACACACACAATATTTTGGGGTACTGGAAAGAGACAAATTTTAAATTCTCAATTTTGTAAGAAAAAAAGGTTCACGGTATATTTGAATAAATACGGTAATATGAAAATCTAAAGATTTCTTTGTAATAATAAAAAAATTACAGAATTATCCTTTTGTATACATCGTCAGGTTTGAGAAGCTCTAAATATTAAGTGCAACTTAAATAAATATATATTTATAATAATCATCATTTTTATAGGACTTACAGGATTTTACCCTATACATCCAGTTTTATATATGACTGCCTGGAGAAATAGAAATAAAGAAAAAGAAGCCGAGGATAAAATTAATACTACTAAAGAAACTAAGTTCTAGTAATAAATAATTTTATTCTTGTACTTCATCACAAAGCACAAATTAAATTTTATAAAAGACGTTGCAATTTTTTCTTATTAATAAAATGCATTTTATCTTTCTTTATTATCTGTCCAATAGTATGGTATAATAACTATAAAGGTAAGATATTCAAGTGTGCTAAAAATGTTTAAGTTCGCGTAGTGACGTCATCTGTGAATAGCAGTATATAACGATACGTGTAGAAATTAAAAAAATTAGAAATTATAGCCATGCATGATAGACAAAAAAGTTGTGATGAATTAATATTAATGTGTTCTCGCTAATTATTTCATTTTAATTTATTAACGAATGACATCAAATCAGACATCTTTAGACAACAAATACCTCTACGTTAAATTTTTAATACATTTAAAACTACGTAGGAAATATACAATGTGTACAAAATGTAATGTTACATATTAATATTTCATTTTCCAATAACCCTACACGAATGTTTCAAAAAATAACTTAAAGCTGTGGATCAGAACATACGTTTTATATTTTCCGTTGCATTTGAAAATTACTGTACCAATTTAAAACTGATTTAAACCGATTTACTATAAATTTTGCATCAAGTTTTTTAATAGTCCAAATTTACATCTAAAGATTAATTTTTTAATACAGAATTTTTTTACAAAAACAAATAGTGTCATTAAAAAGCACATGAAATTATTACAGAGTAGCTTAAATTAAAATAAAAATACATGCTGAGTAGAAAATGTAACCCTAAATACAAAAAACATAAATACTTAGAAATAAACATTCTAATTGGAGCTCATACTAGTGGTAGTTTTTCAAGCCCAATTAAACTACACCCTTACAACTCGTTCAAACGATGCGGTTTTCGATTGAATCAGAACGAACCAAGTGCAGGTGTTCACGTAGTTTGATAGTTTTGCCGTAAGTATTGTCAGACATACTTATTTTTATACAATAAATGTATGATGCACTACCGTAGCATACAGCAAAAAAACCAATTCGATGTCGTGTGAATGGATTGTTAAGCTATCGATGTGAAATATTTTTGAAAATGCAGGTCGATTCACTTTTAAGAAATGCATCAAATTTTTTTTTTTAAATGGCACCCTGTATTTTTTTACAGTTTTCAATACTCTACTAAATTAAAAATCCAGCTGTGAACCTACATATTCTTAAGGCTAGGCACATACATACAACTTTTAATCGAACAACTATTTAGTTGTTCCCAAAAAGCTACAGGCTCTTATGGGAGAACGTATATTATCAACAAAATAAACAAAAAGCAGTCGAGGAGGTTTTATGATTAAATAGTCGAATAATAGTTCAAAATAACAATAACAGTTGAATAATAGTTCATAGTGTTAAATCCACGATAGTGTACGGATGTGCGCACACTATCAACTAAATAATCGAGCATCGGTTATTATTATTATTATTATGTCCACCTCTACATACTTCTTTTTTTTTATTCTCAATGTAAAGTAAAGGTCTCTCTGTTTACCGTGCTGTGATACAGACTGGTCCTCAACTGAACTGTCAAGTAGTGTATGCGTATTCATTCGAAAGTTGTAGACCAAAATGATTCTGTAATTAGGTTATTAAAAACTATTTAAAGGTTTTATTGTAAACTAAGTAGTCGTGTCTCAGAAACGTCAAAAACACTTGGTCGTTCTTACTGGGACTTTTGTCTGTAGACTTCTTATTAGAAAACAAAATATTGTAACGTTACATTTTGTACACACTGTATATATGAAAAACATTGATACAGTGAAAGAACAAACAGGTACTTTTCAGAATATTATGTAATAATCAATATACAAATAGGTAATTCACTATGGAAACTCGAGTAATAAATAATCGACAAGCTATAATTTTTTTTAAAATCCTAAAGAAACAAAAACTGTGGACAATAAATATAGGGACTACAACAGATACAAAAGTTTTTGATTTATATATTTACAATTCATGGAACGTTTTCTTAAGGTCATCATGTATTGGTAGTGAAAGGGTTGAGGTTTTGTTTAAACTAGTTTCAATAGTGAAGATGGCATCTACTGAGACCACAATTTTACGAAAGAATATGCTTTTATTGTGGAAAAAGTACCATCAAACATTTTAGCACCTATTTAGGTGATTTAACTTACATAAACGTGATAATGATGGCAATAAACATCTTTCATAAGTAGTAAAAAAATATATAAGGATATAAAAAAGTCATTGTAATAATAATCAATAAATATATTCACACAATATATAAACATAAGAATTTCTCGTTAACACCATGAAATAACATTTTAAAAGTTAAGCAAACTGCAAATTTAATATTGCAAGCAATATGTTTACAGTTGTCGAATTTCATATTTATAAATAGTTTGTTCATGTAAATACCTATATCTAAACGCAATATAGAAATACCATTATATTACCCCAATAAATTTCATAACAAAATTGAAAAGTAGATATTAATTGCCTAAAATAAAATTATAAAAATACAATTAATGCAATAAAATTATACAAAATAATAAAAAATACTAGAAATAATAAAAGACAACACCAAATGGCATATTACAGACATACATATACATACATACACGAATCTAATAACTTGTAATAAAAATTAATATCTATAAACAAATGCTTTACCTCTCTCCACATATTTTGTTTTCAGCTGAAATTGTACTATTAGATTTGGTGATTATAGATAAAAAGGTAACCTTGTACATTTAAAAAAATTAGTAATTCCAATATTGTAGTTTATAATAATTTATTATATTATCCTTATTTCTAAAAAAATTATGAAACCATTTAAAGATAAAAGTATTTAAATTTTAAGATACAAACTACAAAATACAAGTGAAACAGCGCTATTATTGTGGTAAAACTGGACAACATTCCATTTTCACACAAAGGCTAAAATTAATTAATAATAGCCAACAATGTTAAGTACAAGGTATAATAAATTGTTTATTCATTGTTCCTTCTCCAATAGTTTAGTAGCTACAAAAAAATTACAAAGTCATTAACTTTAATAATATACTTGCACATAATTATAATACACGAAAACATAATTTATTAACAACTGTGCAGTTGATAAAAGGAATTTCATAACAAGCTAGCTTGGTAGCTTTAGATCAAATATTTCTAAAGTAATAATCTGCAGTGTACCGATTGTGAAGTAAACTAATCTTTGAAATAGTTTTAAGTAAAGCTTGAAATTTCACTGTACAAATTCAAATATCCAAGTGAATTACAGATATACATAATTATACATGCAGTCCATTGCACGAGAGTTGACACCTGCATCATCATCGGCATACGAACTTAGTAATGACAGAGTTTAAATTCATGGTCATAACGACACGGTCTAGACAAGGATAAAAAATTATGGAATGTCTTTTTTAAGTAAAGATTTACGTTCTACAAATAATCGCATGCAGTAGAAGAAGTCATGAAAAATGAAGTACAAATAAACGTTCGTGTATTACTGACATTATAATGTCAGGATGACATTTGCTGCACATGTTTGGTTTGAATGCACATTTATTTATTCATTTAGTAATAATTCGTTTCAGATCGTTATAAAATGATAATAGGTATTTCTTATTAACGAAAGGGCAAACATTAAGGGCTCGGTTCCAACAATTTGCTTTAAAATTAAATTATTTTCAAAGAGAAAGACAGTTTGTAAGTACACTTGGTATAGAGGTAGTTTAATTAAGTAAACAAACTGACCGCATTAGGATATTTTGTGCTTGTTTCTTAATAATGTTCTTCCCAATATTTAAGTAAAACACTCCACCGTAATCGTCCAAAATAGATACATCATAATCTAAAGTATATAATTATAGGTTGCCTATAGTTTCAACAGAATAACATCTATGATGTTCCTATTAATTTATTTGGTAAAAACAATTTATAATTTGCATATCTACATCAATTTTTGCCATACTGTAATTTTCTAACATTTTCGCAAAAATTACTGTGACAAATAGAATGCAACTTTATTATGATTACAGTTGTATTTTGACTCTTTTTTCTCATATTAATCCATGTCGAAAGTAGCCAAGGTACAATAACTATTAAGATAAGATATTGGGGCGGTTCTGCACATCAGGATGTGACGTTACTCGTGAGAAAATATCAGAAGTCTGACATTTTCTGAATAGGTACGTTGTTTGCATGTATAAATAAAATGTAGTTTTGGCGTTGTCTTAAAATCGTTCCATCATAAATATGAGGTGCACAGTGTTTGGTTGCAACGTTGACAGCCAAACTAAAAATTTTGATAGAAAAACTACTTTCTTCGCAATGAACCTGAATTGAGGTTAAAGTGGAAGTATTTGTATTACCGGTTAGAGAAATTCAATGTTAGCAATTACAGAATTTGTTCAAAATATTTTAAAACTGACGATTTTGAGAGAAATTTGAAATACGAACTATTGAACTTGCTTGAAAGTAGTTTTCGTTTGAAATTAAAACCTGGGTTGATGCAGAGTTATTTCTATCTATCCTACTCGACTCTCATTTCTATTTTTAAATTTCTACTATATTGCTATGTACTCTCAGGGATGACATCACTGCACGGAGTTGGACGTGTTTAGAACACATGGATATCCTATCTTAGTAAGTTACTATACCAAGCAATAGCTATAATGCAAGGGTTATCTTTCATGCATTGGACTATATAATGTTATCCGTTAATTTTAGTATAAATATGTCAACTAGAATATGATAGCAAGTCAACTGCGCAGAAAATAAACTAGCTACAACCCATAAAAGCACAGTAATACAAATAATTAACTTAATTTGATACGAGTATAATAATTAAATTATTTCTCAATTTATTTAAAACCTACTAAAATTTCACGCTTTACCCAATTCAACAATTTTAGTAATTTATATTTTACATAAATACAACTTACCTTGATCTCGAGCCTTATTCAGGGCATTATCTATACTAGAATGGTGCTTTAGGAAGTATGGCTTTATAACTCTTTTGTACAAAATTATAGAACCATTTAGTTCCGTGGGAATCATAAGCCAAATCATGAAAATGCACTAAAATCATATTTATAAAATTACCTATTTTGTTATACTTACAATTAGATATTATTTGTTTTAAATTTCATATACCTTAATTAGCCAATACAAGGGAAACCAGTTCAAAATTGTATCAGCAAAATATTCGATTAAAGAAAAAATTGAAAAAACGACCCAATATGTCAACCATTTAGTGTCGTCATCTTTAGATGGAGATTCGATAGCATGAATTGAAACGTACGCTGGATAAAGGAAGCCAATACCGTTACATAATAATTGTCCTGCAAATCCAAAACACAACCAAAGGCCGATAATTGCTACGGTTCCTAAAACATGATTAAAAAAGTAGGTAAATAAGTAGTAATACTATTAACCTGTAAAAAATAAACTTGCCTACAAAAATATACAAACGTCCGACTGCCGTTTTAACTTCTAGAAGATCGAAAAATTTGGTCCATGGTTTGTTGTTATCGTGTAGAGCTATTTCTAATTGTTCTTTTATATGGGAAATTCGTGCTGCCATTTTTTTGCGGACGATTGATATAAACGTGACCGTCAAGCAATCGCAGGTCAAATACTTCAAGGTCGTTTCGTACGTTTATAGGGTTACCAACAAAGTGATGCCAAAATTTTTTGTGTTCCGCATGATTTAGGGATTTTATAATTTTTATTAAAATAATTAGGTTGGTAATGATATAGTAAAAATCCTGACAATTATTATCTTACGTAATTTATTAGGTCTTATTAAAATACTTTGGTGTGTTTAACAGAATAGGTAAATGTTAATAAGTATAATGTTTATTTTTGCTTTAAAATGCCAAATTTATGAATAAATATTAAATATAATGTTAGGCTATTTGCTTTAGGTGCTTTTGCAAGTAACGAAAAAGTGCAATGCATTGGTAATTTCTTCGCTACATCTAATGCAAGTAATTTTTAATATGCATGTTACGTCTTTTAATGTTTTTTAGACCATTCCGAAAAATGCTAAGAACAAGAATATTTAGAGTAAATCAGATCATTAGAAATATGGCGATCATTTCCGGGCCCCCTAGTGTTTATATTTCCTTTGGAGAGAAAATATTGCATGGTATTTTAATAGCCTCGACCATTTTGAGTGTCCCTGCTATTGTTACTTACAAGTTACCAGCCCTCCGTGATAGAAACAATCCTCCAAAATAATATATTTTTTTTAATAATTTGTTCAATGACTACTATTACTTATTTGTTAATAAGTAAATAAAAAGTACTAAATTCTATAAGCTTGAATCATTAACATCAACTGCTTGAATACACTATATATTTTGAATTTGAAAAAAGTATTTTTTCAGCTATGTTTTCCATAAGATCTGCAGTAAGAGCTACCTCTCAAGTTCGACAAATGACTTCAGTCATATCAGGTCCACCAAGTAATCATATTAGTACTGTTGAAAAATTATGTCACGGAATTGTTATAACTTTGTCATGTCTGTCGCTTCCTGCTTATGTTTTAAGTCACATGCGTCAGTACAGGGGTATAGAGGATTAGTTATTCTGGTTAATGTACTAGTAAATAAGTAGCATTATAATGGTAAAAATAAAAACAATTGAAACTTATTTTATTATTTGGTTAATTGTAATTTTATCCCTTTGCACTTGATGGATTGGTTCCTTTGAATATATACAATCGCTGATTGTTTACTTTTGTGGAATGTAGAGAATATAATATTTTAATGTGCTAAATGTTTTCAAAGACTTCAGACAAAGACAAAGACTTCAAATAAAACGTTTTTTTACTTACGAAATGACAATCAAATTATGAAATTATATGAATGCTGTTTTAAAAATTGTTTTTATATGTTTTGTCATGGACTATTAATTTCTCTAGATAACTTGAATTTGTATAGGTATACAACAAAGAACCACTAACGTACGTTCAGTGAACAATAAAGATGTGAAAATAACTTGTAGAGAAAAGAGTCTTTGATATTGCATTACGTTTTTAAATAAGGAAATATAATTTGTTTTAATTATTGGCATGATTTTTACTTTGTTTTTTTTAAAAAAAAAAACGACATTCATGTAGTACCTATATTTTATGATTCAACTTCAATTTCAGTGAATGTTTGTGTATTGTAATAATGTACCTATAGATGTGTTTTAAATATCATAAGTACATAATAATAAACGCTTCTCTATGTCAAAATCTTTCAATTTTTTTTAAATTTCAGTTGTATATTAACAGTATTGTAAATATGTATAACATATGTACCTACATGATAATGATTGATATCACTGATATGTGCATCCCGATAATCCAAATCGACTGAACATTTATTATTTTGGACTACCCAGATTGTACTATATTATTATTGCCGAAGAACCGGTTGTTTTATTTTATATTTATTCAAAATAAATTCTCAAGTTTTAATTTCATTTAGGTACTAAATAATTTCTTTATGTTTACAAAAACAATTATTTATTTTTACTTATTTTTATTATTTATTTACTCTTATCTATTTATACTGGTATTGTAAACAATAATTTACATATAGCTACTGCAACAAGTAAAACAAAGAAGCAAGAATACAAGGTATTAGAATGAAAGAGATATAGGTGCTATATTGCCTGTACACCTGCGCTCGTGCTACCTTGTGCGAGTGGAAAGTGAACGATGGCCGATGACATGCCTCTTAACTGTCATTTATGTTGCGTTCTCATTTCATTTCGCTTGCACTCATTTAAATAGAACAAGTAAATAATACTTTACTATATCTGTATATATTTTCATATTAATATCCATGCTGTTTAAATATTACACCTATTTTTGCTAATTTATTTTCCTCTGAAATAATTATATATCATTTACAGCTATGTTTGCAGTAAGATTTATAATCAAGACTGTACCACATGTTAGATTCAACTCGGTCATTGCTGGACCACCAAGTAACCGTGTTGGATTTGTTGAAAAAATTTGTCACGCAATTGTCATTAATGTTGCCTGTTTGGCCATTCCTGGATATGTTTTAGTAAATCTACGTAACTATAGGAGTATCGAAGAATAAAAACTGAAATGTTACAATATGTAATGGAGTTTGAATAAAATACTTATACATAAAATAAAACATTTTTATTTAGTTACTTACCTACAAATTTTATTATTTTTGATACCTGCCTATACATTTCGACGTTTCAAGTTATTTAAAAAAAAATTTCTATTATTTACCTACCTATTAAGCTTGTGGGGAGTAGCCAAGCTAATGTACAACTAACATGTGATAAACTCTACGGTACTATTATCAAATTCCTGAAGGAAAAAACACATAATTTCATTCATTTCAACAAAAACAAGACACAATATTCAGGGTAGTCTTATGTGACATGCATCCAACAGTTGATATCAAGTGTCTTGTAGAAGAAATTACTAAACAAGGACATACCGTAGTCAGTATACACAACATTAGACATAGAGTCCATAAAACCCCATTACCTATGTTCTACGTACAACTAGAACAAAATGAAAATAATAAAAAAATTTATGATGTACAATATATAATGAACTTAAAAATTAAATTCGAACCACCACACGTTAAAAGAGAAGTGCTTCAGTGCCTCAACTGCCAGAGATAAGAAACTTCTGTAATAGAACAGCGAGATGCGTTAAGTGTGCAGGTGACCACCTAACAAGATTGCGAAAGAAAACGAAGAAGTAACGACGTCAAATGTGTTAACTGCCAGGGAAACCACCCAGCAAACTACAGGGGGTGTGTAGTTGCCAAGGAAATACAAAGACGAATGGTATCCACCCCTTAGGACTAAACAGATGGTTCAACCTGGAATTTCTTACTCACAAAAAGCACAAGAGCAAAATCAACAACAACTTACAACAAAATCACAACCCCAACAATAATCAAACGAACAACCTAGAAGCATTGATGACAAAACTCATGGAAAGGATAGACACCGTGCTAAACTTACGCACAACCGTCATAACAAAAATCTCATAATGGCTCTCTTTCTTAAGCTTGCACTCTGGAATGCCAACGGATTGGCACAGCATTGTCAAGAAGTAGCAACATTTTTAAAACAACACAAAATTGATATTATGTTAGTATCAGAATCACGCTTCACTAACCTAAATTACTTTCAAATCCCTAAGTACGATGTTTACACAACAAATCACCCAGACGGAACTGCACACGCGGGTACTGCACTCATAATCAAATCTATCATAAAACACCACGAATTACAAAAATACCAAAAAGAACAAATTTAAGTCACAAGCATTTCAGTAGCACTAAATAACAGAGAAGTCACTATTTCAGCAATCTACTGCCCACCCAAACATACCATTACAAAAGAACAATTTCAATCATTATTTAACACACTTGGGCCCAGATTCATAGCAGGATGAGACTTCAACTCTAAGCACCAGGAATGGGGATTTAGAGTGACATTAACCCGTGGCAGAGAATTACTCAAGGCTATTGGAGAAAATAACTTACAACATCTCTCAACTGGAGAACCAACATACTGGCCATCAGATCCGCAAAAAACTCCAGACTTACTAGACTTCTGTGTCATAAACGGCATAGCCAAAAATTACTTAAAAGCAGAATCGTATTTAGACCTGTCTTCAAATCATTCCCCTGTGCTCATCACTTACTGTACCCAAATTATCAAACCTCTAAAACCTCCCCAATTCCACAGTAAGATAACCAACTGGGATCACTTCAGAGAACTGGTTAACGAGAGAACAAACTTAAAAATACCATTGCAAACAATTGCAGACATATACGAAGCCACAGAACACATTAACACTGTACTACAACAATTTGCATGGGATTCCACACCCGACTCCCTAGAACCAACAACTCAAGAATTTATTTCCATACTCGTTAAACAGAAAATTGCAGAGAAGAGAAAATTAAGACGAACTTGGCAAAATACTAGGCACCCCAGAGATAAAACCATGCTAAATGCAGCAGGACGAGAACTAAAGTCGTTGTTACACAAATTGAAAAATCAGGGAATCCAAAATTACTTATCGGAACTAACACCTACTGCTGAGACAAACTACTCTCTGTGAAAGACCACAACGAAGCTAAAAATACCCCATCTAGCTATCCGGCCAATTCGTATGCCAAACAGTAACTGGGCAAGAAACCCAGTTGAAAAAGTCAACACGTTTGCAAATCACTTGACTAAAGTCTTCCAACCTTACCCTGCAACCAACTCTGACGACGAAGAAGAAGAAATTCAACAATTTGTCAACGAACCAAATCAGCCTTCAGAAAAACTCAAAAAAATCAAAATAAGTGAAATAAAAACTGTAATAAAAAACTTAAAAATAAATAAGTCCCCAGGCTATGATCTCATAACAGCCAAAATATTAAAAGAACTACCCGAAAGTGGCCTAAAAGCAATAATGTTCCTATTTAACGCTCTGTTAAAATTAGAAATCATCCCAGAACAATGGAAAATTGCCCAAATAATTGATTTCAAAACCAGGGAAAGATCCCAGCGACACATCATCTTATAGACCCATCAGCCTCCTCCCTATAATTTCTAAAGTCTTCGAGAAGCTCATCCTCCAAAGATTAAAACCAGTTATTGATGAAAAAACCTACTACCAAAACATCAATTTGGCTTCAGAGATCAGCACATTACTATCGAGCAAGTACACAGAGTAGTGACCAAAATAAATTATAATCTACACTTGAAAAAATACTGCTCCGCTGCATTCCTTGATGTTAGCCAGGCCTTTGACAAGTTTGATTAACTGGCTTGCTGTACAAAATAAAAAGAACCCTACCATCAAGCTTCTTCGACATATTTAAATCTTACCTAAGCAATCGATTTTTCCAAGTCAAACTTCAAGGAGAACTGTCAGCTCTGCATCCGATCGGCTCAGGTGTTCCGCAAGGTAGTGTCCTAGGTCCCACATTATACCTAATATACACATCAGACATCCCAACCACCAGACAAATCATGACAGCCACCTTCGCAGACGACACTGCTGTGCTTGCTTCCCACAACGATCCGCGCATTGCATCACAACTTCTTCAAATCAACCTAAATAAAATAGAAACCTGGATGAAAAATTGGAGAATCAGGGTTAATATGAAGGCAAATCCGTACACGTAAGGTTCACCCTGCGTAAAGAAACCTGCCCTCCTGTTACAATCAACACGAAACAAATACCACAGACAAAGGATGCCAAATATTTGGGCATGCACTTAGATAGACAGTTAACTTGGAGGACACACATCTGGAAAAAACGGAAACAGCTAGGACTAAAATATCGACAAATGTACTGGCTTCTTGGCCGCACCTCCCAACTATCCATAGATAACAAACTGCTACTATACAAAACCATCTTAAAGCCTGTGTGGACATATGGGATCCAGTTGTGGGGATCAGTCAGCAACTCGAATCAAGAAATTCTCCAGAGATTCCAAAATAAGGTTATCAGGAATATCATCAATTCACCCAGATATGTACCCAACTGGGTCATACACCAGGATATCCCTATACCAACAATTAAACAAGAAATTGTGACCTACAGTGTAAAACATTGTTATAAACTCGGTGCGCATAATAATGATCTCGCAGCAAGCCTACTAAACAGACCATATGTTAAAAGGCACGATCCGCTTGACCTACCTAATAGGCTTAATTAGACCTAATCTCAGGACAACTTCAAGCAACAACTATAATAGTTAATAATACTAAGCAGAATTAGGAGAGTGCACTCACTGGAGTGTTCTCTTACATGTCACCCACTTATCACCATACCATTTACTGAATATTATACTGTATAATAGATTGTAAATATTCATTGATGTATATAAAAAAAAAAAAATTATTTACCTACAACAAATTGAAAACTTGAAAAATTCTAAATATCTACAGGTTAATAAATATTAGTCCTCGAAGAGCTCAAACATAATACATGAACTCTATAGTTGAAAATTCTCATTCCAAAACATAAAAAATTCGGATTTATTGTATTAAGAACAGAAGATTGAAGAGGTATTCTAAAAGTGGCATCACACCCTGGTCCTGTTTCTATTTTTACCAATATGTCGACAGCTTAATCCAGTATTATTTTCAAGATTGAAACTTGGAAAGCATTTTGGTAATTTCATGTAGTAGATGTTAATAAATTGTGCGAACTTACATTGTAAATCATTTTATAGCTTTTCTATAAACTATAGGTTTACCAATCTAATTATATAAGCTAATGTACAAAAGTCTGGTGAATTGACTCTGCTACTGAAAAAAAAAAATATATATATATATATATATATATATATATATATCACACCGAAAGGTATAAGAGAATTAATTGATTAATATATTACATATAATAATTATTATTGTAAATAATGGGGAAATTATATTTTCCGATGACCACTATGAAAAGTGCATAAACTCATACTAATAAATGTTATGGAAAGTTGACAATTAGAAACAAATAGGCTGACCGTGTGTAAAGAAACTTGTTAGCCAATTGAAAACGTTGTAGCCCGTGTACAATCATTGCGCACGCTACCCAGCCAATTAAAAGCCTTCTAGCCTGTCATGCAATGACTTTACACACAAACTGTTTTATTACTAATTGTCAAATTTGATATTTTATTAAAATGTCAAAGGTACCTATGTAAACGTTAAAAATCAAAATTTTGTAATAAAAATACTTGTGGTCGTCAGAAAAGCGTAGTGTATAAACATGAGCTGAAAAGGTATTTCAGCACTAGTTATACAATATACTATTTCAACATTTCGACACTTTATTTTGTCAGTTTCAAGAATTAATTAATGTTTGTCAATTTAAAATATAAACTAATTGGTAAAAAACCAGCCATCCTGAAATATTTTACAAAAAGCTTAAAAATTGATTAATTTAACTAGATATTGTAATTTACTTGAAAAACTATTTATTGTTATTACAGAATGAACAAATTAGCTAAAAAGAAAAGATAAATAACACATAATATAAAAATGTTTTTATTCTAATTCAATCAAAATAGAGGTGGTTGGATGTTTTTAATCGACCTTCTGGTAATGGTTAATAGCATGTTTTTATAAATAATGATAAAGAAATTATGTGTAATTTGTTGCTGCATGATTTATTGACGCATGTTAATGTTGTCAAAAAATTGTTATCTGTTAGAATTAAAACCCGACTGTTTTGTAATCGAGTAAGCATCGATAATGAAAAAATATCTTATTAGTTAAAAAGAAGTATAAAATATACAGTTCTAACTTATAACATTATTTACAATAATAATTAGTTTACATAATCCATATACTAGGTACCTATACTTTTATATATACAGGTCAAATCTCCCTAAATCAGCATCTCCTTGACTTGAATTATTTCGTTGTCAAAAGCATTTAGAGCAAGATTAAATTAAAATATCATCCTCTAAGTTGAATTTTTAAGTCGAACGCTCTGTAACAAGAATATTTTTATTTGCCATTTCCAATACAAATACGTGCAAATTTATTTCCATAAATCGAACTATGGTTGAATGCTCCTTATAATTATTCTTTAACAATAAGCACATTTACAAAATTATATTATGGCGACAGGACAAATTATTCCAAGAACATTATCTAAGAATTTTGCTGCATAAATAAGCACAGTATACATATTTTGTAGCTATGTTTTCAGTTAAAAAATGGATGTATTTTGATTTTTATCGTACATATTTCTCAATAAATAAGTATTTAATCATTATTGAGTCATTTCTATAACATTTCTGTAACTTGAACTCTCCTTAAGTCGAACGTTTTTAGGCGGCAAGTGACGATTCGAATTAGAATTAAACTTAAAATTAATTTTAAGTTAAATCCTAATTTTAATTTCAAAAACAATAGAATTCGAAAGATATCATTTAAAATATATTGATATAGGTATATTTCAGAAACTATACGTTTTTAAACGTGATAAATAATCAAACGTTTGTATTTTCAAAGTTGATAAGTTGGTTCGCCATCTATTAGTGCAATGTTATCGAAAACGCCTAATATGTACCTATTGCTACAATATACTTATGTATTATATTATAAAATTTAATAACAATTAAATCAGACAAGACTAATATGAGTTATATATCTCTAATATTTATTCAATTTGGTGTGAATACATAAATAGTTAATATAGATATATCATTCAAATTTTATTTAGACGCACGTCATTACTTATCCCATGTATTTTTACAGTACTAATAAATTGTTGTCTTTCTTAGCCATGTCACATGTATGCAAGCGAATCATCGGTTGTGATATCATCCTACCTTCGAAACTTTAAATTGAATATTACAAATATACAATCTAGTAACTTTTTATTGATGATATACATCTAAATAAAATTTGGATGGCTCATAGAAATATAAGCAATAGTGTATTTAAATTATGTTATAATATACAGTGCTGGACCCAATTTTTAGATTGTACAATATAAAAAATACATTAAAATTAACCACTTACACACATTTTTATATATGTACCTATTAATAACAAATATGTATGAACAAAGTTTATAAGAGAAGTAATTTAAGAACATAATATCAGATATATTAGCGCTGCTTTCTGTTCAGAACTTGTCATTAGCATTACACACGAATAGTAAAAACAAAAATGGGCAATGCGAAAATAAAAAACATAAAAGCATGCATGGTCGCTCTCATTTGACAAATTTAAACAAACAATTTTATTTATTAATCTATATTTATGATAAATTATTGTGATTAAAATAGAGCAACATGCCAAGGAGCATCTGACACATATAATATGTATTAAATTTCACTTCTAATATGGGGACTGATCTGTCTGCAAAAGAATGGACTCTATTCAAATTTCAAAATGTTATACAGTAGACGCTCAATACCGTGAACATAATAGAACAAAGAGTGTTTACACTAACAGTTTGTTCAAGTTAAAGAAAAGCTAATTTGATGCTTAATGATCCTATTGTAAAAATAACGTTTTATGCATATAAATATGTACTTTTTTATTATGAATATTTGGCCAATACATTATAACATTTACATTTAATATAAGAAAATATATATTGAGGGCCTCAAGCCAGAGGGGCGTAAGTAGGGCATTTATTTAAATTTTACAGGAAAAGAAAAAAACGTTTCAAAATTTAGTTTTTTGCACAATTGAACGTAAATATGGGAATGTACTATTGTAAAAGCTGCATAAAATCAAAAGAAACATGAACTGTCCATTGAATTAAAAGTGTTTAATGCATTTATTGCACTGTCTAGAGTAACTTGCTGTACTTACTACAGTATAACATTCGTATCACAATAATGTTAGCGAAAGAAAGCAGCTGTTAACATTAAATCTATTCAATTAATTTGAGTTGGTTACTTACTACTTGTATAAATATCTGTTTCACCAAAATATACATACAACAAAATTCCACTTATACAGATCAAACAGGACCAAAAGTAATCTGGATAATTCAAATTGATAAAATTTAGCATATATAATATCATATATTTAAAATATATTATCTGCTGCACTGCAATCGTTACATAGATGTACCGAATTGTCGTAAATTACAACTAACTTAACATAATTAAAATAAACATTACCTAAGTAATATTTAATATTTAACACTTTGTTAAATACTGTAAATAGGTAGATATACTTTATTTTTTTTTACTGTAAAATTGAAATACAAAACATTATTTAACAAGGAAGTTTTAATGAAAAGAAATATATACCTATATAATTAGAATGTAATAACAAAGTGTCATAAAGAAGGGTACTACGCTAACAATTAGGAGTAGTATAATTAATGTATTAGATATGAAAAGTTGATCTGAATAAACGGGGTTTTATTGTATTATAAGTATCTAATTCTTACAAATTAATAACATCAAAATAATAAGTAAATATAAGTAAACATTATTCACGATAGGTTCCAATCTCGTCAACAATAAAACCTCGTATTTTTACAATAGGTACTAATAATTTGTAGTCTTTCTTTGTCATGTTACGGCATTAAAATCTATCGTGAATAATTTATAATTACAAATATGTAGTAGGTCTTTCAACATTTAATTTTTAGAAGTAAAGATAAATCACACACCAGCATGCACCAAATATATTCACATATAACTTTAGTCGAACAGTTGGCTATATGCTATCGCTCAGGAATTAGGACAGACAGCGAACTTGTTAATCGTCATCTTAGTTCATTTAAATGATAAAAACATATCTCGCTGTCTTTAATATTTGTTTTAAAAGAACACATTTTATAAGTTAGTAAGATGTATATTATAATAAGTGTGAGTACACATCGACATTATTTATAATTAATCAAATTTTATTAATGACGAATTATCTATTTATTTTGGTAAAAACTGAATAAGTAAAAATAAATTCAAGTATTACAAATACTAGCAAAAACAAAGAAATAATTTTATAAGTCATTTAGTGTATGACATAAATATAAAATTGGTTGTGCAATAATCTGAAAGTAACGTACAGGATTTTCTCGACTTACAACTGAGTTTCATTCCAATATGTCGTAAGTCAGATTTATATTTTTCAACACTAATACTATTTTCACTCAAAAGAGTTATAAAAATTGCACATAAGACACAAAAATTCGATCTATTTATGTATAATTATTGTACATAATGTGAAAAATACAAAATATGTACTCTATTGTATGTTAGACAAAAAGATTCGTCCATGCGCAGGCCACGGCAGCGAATTTCCATGTTATGTGTGAAAAAAGTCGTCTTTTTTTTATTTTTCTCGTAAGGAATACATTTTTTGAAAAATAACATTTACGAGATAAACTTATAAAAATTACAAAAAAATATTACCACTTTTTTCGATTATCTCGAAAATTACAAAAGGACAAGGTCGGTAAAGAATTTTATGCAGATTTCAAAACATATTTCACATTACCAAACCATTGATCAATAACAGAGATTAAAATTTTTTAATTTTTGAACGGCCACCATTTTGAAACGGCTCAATCAATTTCGCTGGTTAACGAACTTGTCCTTTGTTTTTGTAAAGACAAATTTTAGCCTCATATAATCAAAATTGCAACCGGAATCGTGTCCACACACACAGATATATATATATATATATATATAAACAAATGAAATTCTGAATAGTACATACATATATACATAAAAAAATTGTTTCTGTGAAAAAAGTGCAATTGAAAATAAATGAATAAAATAGTAAAAAGTTTTTATTTATGTATTTATTTTTTGTGGTCGTAAGTTGAGGAGAACCTGCATATTAATTAGTACACAATCTAAAAATGTCTACAGCACATTTTAACATTAACTACAATAAACACAAATATCACAAATAAATAAAATAATAGGTATAAGAGTTTACATAAAAGCAACTAACTATAAGTTCGAATCATAACTTTTCTAAAACATTTATTATTAAAATGCAATTTGGAACACTATATTTACAATTTGACATTATTTAAAATCATCGAAATCAAATGCAATTTAGGCATTGGTAGTTTTAGTCTTATGTAGGTTTGCTTTATTGAAACTACAAATGGCACCTAAAAGTGCAGATCGATCTTTATTAACACATACAAGATTTTCATTCCCATTTATTAAAGGCGCCGAAAGGGATGCTGAAGGAGGTATAGGGGGCGGAGGGGGCGGAGAAGGTACATTAGAAGACCCTGAAATGAAAATATTGAGCTAATAGAGTTTGCACGCAAATTTCGAACGAGAGAGAAAATTTAATAAACAAGAAACATCTACAAAAATTTGTACCCTGTTTCCTCAGCAACTTCTCAGACCTAAACAAATAAAAGTAAATATGCAAATTAACTTAATAATTTATCGCTTTCGAATACCTAAATCGTATGTATTAAGTCGTTACTAAACTACGACTATTTTTATAGAAATAATTATTTCCATAAAGATAATTAGAATTTAGTATAATGACAATAATATAATCATTTAATATACTCCTAATTTAATTTATTAATAAAAATTTAATTTATAATAAGAATATAATTGTCACTAATAGTATATTACATTACTAGTACGGAAAGTGGAATTTTTCACAACTGTGGGAAGTTTGTCGCATGAGGTTGGTAGTAAAAGTGATAAAGTTACATATAAATCAAACAGGACTTTTAGGAAATAAATCCTTTCTAGTTGTTTTGACTTTTGTTCGTAATTCAAGAAGAATACAAATCACAACTATTTCGTCACTCGTTTTTAAACATTTTAGTTATTCATTTTATAAGACATATTGTCGCACTAGTTTCTTTGGGGCACACATCGCTCTCAATGTACACTCCCTCTCGCACACTCTTGCCTATATAACCTTTCTGTCGCACTCATGTAAAACTTCTCATCTCGCATAGCAAGTATTTGGTAACCGTCAGAACCGCCTGACTTTTTACACATTTTCTTTAATAAGCAATCTCTATAAATTTCAGTTTTGTTAAAACACCATAAATGATACCCTCCATAGTACAACTTTGGGATTGTATGGCACTTACTTACAACCAACAAAATCGCCTGACAATTTTTCAAAGTATTTCAAATGTAAAAGTATTTAATATTAAAATTTGAAGCTTGTTATCGCATCTTAATAACAATTTTTTTTTTAATTTTTAAAAAACTAAAGTTTGGTACTGCAATCGGAGTAGGGTCATTAGGGTAGATTGATTACCATGATCGCCATAACCAATAAGACAAAAATAACCCCCTCTTGTCCTAGATAAATATATAAGCTACAATCATTGACAACATTTACCGCTATAATCCCAACGATAACGTTGCTTTTTTTTATAAAACTTCATTGATAAAACCCTATTATCGAAATTTAAATTAACGGCGATAGTCAAGCGCTCTAGCAACACACACGTATTACTATAATATCCAGCCACAGCATCTCCATCTTGATAAATAACGCCAACCAGACGTTTTTAAAATCAGTTATTTTGTATAGTGTTTTACATTCAGTACTACAGAGCTTACTAACTACTACTACTACTACTACTACTACTACTACTAACACACAAATGTGTGTTAACGACACACGACGTTATCATAACTGACAACGAGAGGAAAGTTTACAAGTAGGTATATTTTGTAAAACGTGGATATTACTAACTTATTACAGTATACTCCCGATTATCTGAGTAATGGTGGGGACGAGGTTCACAGATAATGAGAAATCACATAAAAATGCATGAAACTACAGTTTATATATGTAATTACACAGAAACAACTGTGTTTATGCAGGTAAAGTTTAACCAGCGTAATTTTATAAATTCAGGCGCACCTGAATAGCAATTACTAGACAGAGTTTTCACTCATAACATCGGTGTTGTTGGCGTCGATCTCTTCTAAATTTATGATAATAGGATCTATGAAATTGTTCATGGCGGAATCTAGAAACAGGTGGCGCTACTTATTGTACACCATGTGCAGTAACCAGTCTTTATGAAATTATGCTGGTCGAACAATATCTACATTTAAAGTAGGAGTAATATGTAGTTTGTAGGCCTCCCGTAGTTATTTTTAGACCCAAATTCATAAAAAACTAACAGTTAAAAAACGTTCAGTTTATAGACATAATTTCTTAATAGGAAGTAATACAATTTTTTGGTCCTGGTTAATCTACAAACCAGTTAATCGGGAGTACACTTTATTTGAAAATTATTAGGAATCCACATTTAAAACTAACCTGACATAGATGGAGGTGTTGCTGTACCAACTGAAGTTGCAGTGCTCGTGCTATTAGCACTATCGGCTGCTTCCCCATTTATACTGCTTTGTCCTTCCTTATGTTCACTATTAAGTTTGTCTTTTTGCTGTTGTTCTTTAGCTAGTTGCTTCTGTTCTTGTTTCTTTAATGATTTCAATTTCAATATAAATAAAATATGCTAATAAAAAAACAATACCTTTTTGTGTTTTTGCTTTTTCTTTTCTTCTTCCGAACTCATTAATTCTTGAACACGTACAAGTCGCTTTTGACTTCGGACCATTTTTTGTTCTTCCCTGAGACGTTCTTCTAGTTGAACTTGAGAAATTTTTAGCTGATCTTTTACGGATGTAGAAATTTTTAAATGTGTTTTATCTTCTGAATTCAAAATTAAAACGATAGAGGAAAAAAATGAATGATTTAATAAAGCTTCTATCGTTGGCAATCCATTTTTACAACTTTCTGGTGATAAAATTGATTCCAGCAGAGAACCTATTCAAAATAAATTAGATAAACAGGGTTGTAGCAAGTAATTATTGGGTACCGGACATTTTAAACATTTTGCACTACACAGCCTCTAGGGCAGCTTCTGTTCTATTTTCGTTTTTCATTAATGTTTTTGAATAAATTAATGTTCATTAATGCAACCATGCAGCAAATCAATTTTACATATGGAAAATCATAAGATTCATCTTAAATAACTAAAATTAAAAACACTTATTATTTAACCCAGTAAAATTAGATTTTAACTATAAAAAAATTATTAACAAGCTAGATTTTTATGTGGATCTACATTTCAATGTTTTGAACTAAACTTCAAAAGTCCCCTGCCCTGCGATAGTGTGGCCACGAAAATTGTTATAGTAATGAGTAAAAGAATGTAAAATTCAATTTTTCGCAATTATCTCGAATACTATCAATTTTTCAAAATAAAAGGTCATTGACTTTATTTGTAGAATCAATTGTTTCAAAAACATAGGCTAAATCAAGTCCGAAAGAAAATGTGTACTCCACCATAAGTAGTTAGTATATAAGTTAATGTGGCTATGTGGCTCTTAAATGTTTTGAAGGATTTTGACCAAATTTGGCACATACATTTTTTTATCCTCCTGGCTAAAATATAAGCAAGGTTTTAATTCAAAACCACCCCTTCCGGACCGGATGGCAGAGGTAAAAAACTATGCCTTGACAGATATCAACCGAACTTGGTACATATATCCTTTATCGTTCAGCTTAAAATACTAGCAGGATTGCAATTAAAACAAAAACAAAACAAAAGTTCTCGTAGTAAGCGGATGTGCTAGTGATGTCATTGTATCATTTAAAAATTTAAATAGATCAGTCTACAGCTTTCTTAGTTCAAGCATGATAGGAAGAATTCGAAGTAAAAGGAAAAAACATTGAGGAAACCCTTGGAGAAAATGATAAAACTACTGAAGAAATACAAGAAACTTCAGAAGTTGAGGAAGAGACAAACGAAAGTTTTTCACAATTCTTTTAGATCGAGAACAATATCGATAATACATAATCTCCTGATTCACAAAAATCTTGCTGATGACCGTAGTGCATAAACATGGATTCCTCACTGGACATGGATTCACAAGGCAAATATTTTATCTACTACATTTTCCTCTGTATATCCTAGAACATTGAAATATAAAGTCCAAATCACTTTGTATAGCAGATAACCATCAAAATAATAAGCAATGAAGCTCCTTAGTAAATGTTGACAAGGTTTTAGGAATCATCGGGCAGATCATCAGTAATGACAGTATTAACAACAATAATAAGAATATAATATTCAATGTGAATTTAATAAACAGAGATTCACTGAGAACGCCACATAAAAAAATGTGCCTAGTACTTAACCCCCGCGGTGGAGTGAAGATGAGTGCACTTTTTCTACAAATTACAGACACTGTCATTTTGTCATATGATTTACTCGAAAACAATTAATTATTACTACAAAAAGTCAAAGGACCTTTTCTGTAGCAAATTTTATGAACTACAATTTTGATAAACTTTTTCTTAAAAATTGAGTTTCCAAAATCATTGCAAAAAACTGAATTTTACCTCATTTCACTCTCTATGGAGGAAATTTGCTTAGAATTGGTGAAAAACCTGGTCAGAAAATGTGGTTACTTTCACTAATAACTTCACCCAGTACTGCTACTCGTTTCAGTGGCATAGGCACAATAGAATTGTTATCACAAAGGTGGATGAAATATCAACCGGTATGTATATGTCGTAGTCAGATTGTAAATTCCATCTTTTTATAAAACTTCTAGTCGTTTTATAATACGCGATCAGATTGTGAAATATTCGTCGACTTAGCATTATTCTACAATAACTTTAGATGAAACGTGATAGGGCACGTGAAACAATATTTACCAAATGCAGTCCAACATTAAACTCAGCACTTTAGTTGATATGTGATAATCTGTTGCGACCGAGAATGCACAGAATTGTTGTTTATGCAATAAATATTAGTCACTTGTTCAATGAATCTTATTAAACCACATAATTTTGTCATAGGTAACTTAAGACAATTTATGTTGTTTGCATGTCACATTAATCGGAATGTCATAAACGTAAATAAAGCTAGTACAAAATGCAAACAAACTAAAGTTTTATAAGGAAAAATTATGAGTTTAGGATATTTTGCTTTTTATCGTGTATAGTACATATTTACGTCTTGATCAAATATTATTTCCATACCTACATCTATTTCATGCAGAATTACAGGCATACAATGCTTTATTCTGTGATTAAACAATGTAGGTAAAATTTAACTTGTGTAAAAGTAGTACGTCACTATACTTTGCTACAACTTGATTTTGTGTCGATTATAGCTCTCATAAACATCTTAAGACTGCCCACTTGTTCTACTGTGCAATCAGGGATTTCACCAATTATAATCAAATTTCCTCTAACAATTTTTGCAGATATGTCATCGAAGGGAATTTTGAAGGTCCACACAAAAATCTAGCTTGTTAATAATTTTTCTATCATTTTCCCCTTTTCTGGTCTATTATAAGTATATTTAAATAAAAATTTTCAGCTGTTTCGAGTGCTGAACGAAAATGTCCGGCAGAAATTATGCTTGTCAGTGATATCGAGTGCTAGACGGGCCCATTCAGTGCCGACCAGTGTAATCATATCCCTGCATAAACACATTATAAGCAAACTTACGTAAACTTGAGGGGCAATCAGATGGAATATTATCAATTGTGCTTTCTTGTAGTGGTGCACCAAATGACATTTCATAGATAGTATGCCCAAAGCAATATACATCTATTGCTTCCAAAGTACAAATACGCTTATGTTGAATAAAATATGGGCGGTAGAACGATGGCACCCCAAGTACTCCATTTTCTATATCGAGTAATTTTACACGATCGTTATCTATTACAACATTTCCTGTATGTAGATGCCCTTAAATAAAAAATATATATTTTTAATTTACATTGACCACATTGATATAATTAATTAAAATATTACATAGCACATGTTATATTTAACATTTCGGATCATAATCAGACCAATTGATGTAATTATAAAAAAAAATCAACATACCATAGTGCAATCCTTTATCTTGTAGAAATTTAAGAGCTTCCAATATTTGCTTCCCATATAAAGCAACTTTATTAGTACTAAGAGGTTTATGACCCTTTGGGTTTCCATATTTTTTCAAAAATGACAAACGTGGTTTTGCTCCACATAAAGCGTCTCTCAGTGATCCATTCGTGTTACTAGTGTGTACTACAAGGCCCCCTATATCAGTACAAAGACACAACTCTATAGAATATATATATGGATGCTACAAAATATTTTTAAATTATCACAACTTTTTGACTGTCATTAATAATACCTGCATTTGAGTAAAACTTTTAAACACAGCTTGTAAACCTTTGTCATCTAAATACTTATCAGGTCCATAATCGGTCCAACTTGCTATTAACTCGTCCTTTGGAGAAGTTTTACAACGTACTTGGTAAAAATGTTTACGTAATCGCCATCCTATTTCGGCTAATGGACCAACGACTTCCCAACCAACCTCACCACGTAATGCTAAAGATACATGTTGTAGAGCTAATTCTGTAACAAATATTATTATGGACTAAATTTAGATGGAAAAACTACATACCGCTAAATGGTTGACAATAATTTGCCGGGTCAACAAATGATTTTGCTGGTAAGGACGACACTAATATTGGATTCATTAGCACGGCGTTTAAATATTTCTGAAATTATGTAAATTAAGCATGAAAATAAACGCGTATTAATTATAATAGTAAAGAAAGTAGCAATTTTCAATTAAAAAAAATATAGATAAATATATATATATATATATATATATATAAATATATATATATATATATAAATATATATATATATATAAATATATATATATATATAAATATATATATATATATATATATATATATATATATATATATATAAATATCTTTACCTGCAAACCTTGTTGTCTTTCAGAAATAAACTCGGGGTCCATTTTACCAATAATTTTTTTTGGAGGTAGTTGCAAGGGTATTCCCGAAGTTTGTAAATACGAATGCAAACCAACAAAGTCATTGTAACGTTTATAAATTCGCCACGTCTTATCCGCTAATGGTCCCCTTTGAACTCGTATTATATATTCCTTGAAAAACCGATAATTTTTAAATAAGTAAATTTAATAATTATTGTATTAACAGATAACCAACCGTGTAACCATTTGTGTTTCGCCAATTTTCAATAATGCATGATAAACATTCGGTATCGTCTAACAAAACTTTTTTACTTGTATGCTGTTCAAATATAGCCATTGATTGAACGACAACATTAGTACGCTTAATAAATCCATTAGATAATAATTCCGAGGAACTCAAAAACGTAAAGCAGACATGTTATAGAATATTACGCAAGCGCGTAGTTGGAAAAAAAAAGAGTAATTTTAGGGAACTTTTAAACTATATTTTAAAACGACCGTGGTAAACGAAAAATGCTACCAACTCAATTCCATAAATCAATGTCTAATAAATCTCGATATCCAAGCTGATTGCAAGTTTGTTTATTCGTTCGGCATCGGTAATAATTTGAACAAATAATCTATTTATTATATTTATATAATAACAACAGACATTTTAATTCTTAAATCACTTCAGGTTTTGAAATCATAATTGTAAATTTTGATTATTTATCTAATCGAAACGCAATGATGTCAGATCACTGACCAAATATGATTTTTTTTTTAAATCTTATAAATTTCTCTCGTAAATGTTATTTTTTCGAATTGCAAAAGGTTCGAAATTTTTCGCAAGTGTCATACTTGCATTCGAGCCCAAGGAGGGCATTTTGAACAATTTTTATAGGTAATAATTTCGTACAATTCGCGATTAAAGTTGTTATAGCGAGGATGGTTATAACTTAAGCAAAACTTGGTCGTTAGTGCTCGAGAAGCGCAAACAACGGAGTGACCAGTCAACCGCAACGGATACAGTTCAACAGGTTGCTCTAGAAAGCGGAACATCGTATAGATATTTAACTAGGAGCAGAAGACAACAACATCAGTCTTTAGAAAACTTCTGAAGAAGCTGGCAGTATGGTCAGCGAAACGTCAGATATCATTTTAATGGACAACTGTCGCGAAAGGTTGCACTCGACAATCGTCAATATCTTGAAAATGGTCGAAAATATTCGGTTAACGTGCATGAGGATTTTCTGAATGGTATTCATGTCCTCTATTTAGTTTTTTTTATTTCTGATGTCTATCGTTGGACCGCCCTGTAGATAAGTAGCTACATAAAGTTTATATTTTATCAAAAATGTATGAATTTTAATGAGGTAAAGCTTTACAACGTTAAGGGGATAGTAGACGGATTTGCAGTGTTACTTAAAACTTAATAAATCTAAAAGATGAACATCAATGAAACTTTTTTTTTATTATAAACGTGATTATAAAAGATTATTCTTGCCCTTACATATATTAATTTTTATTCAAAGTGATAAACAAAAATAATAGGCTTTCCGGTATTTTTTTGAAAAATAATTTCAATATTCACTTGTTCTTTTTGCAGTCGTATAGACGATAGTGTTTTTCAGGGTGAGAAGTAAAATCAGCACGTACACTTCACCAGTTTCGTATTTACAACGATTTTAATTAATGTTGTTAATAAGAAAATGTAGTTTTTCGGCGTTTAAATCTATTTGATGAGAGATGAACTTCTGAAGTTTTAATATAACTTTCTAGTAACTATAACACATATTTTAGAACAGCAACGGTCATCTAAAACAATTTAGCAATTAAGAAATTATCGGTATATCCTATTATTTTCAAAATATTGTCTTTCTGAATGTAGACAACCAAAAATACAGCGTCAAATTTTTACGTGCTAAATAATACTTCTAGTTATTTGCATAGAAACGGAAAGCAGGTATTTCTCAGAAGATTAGCCCAACCATAAATATCGAAGGTGGCATTGTTTGGGATATGTCAAAGAAACGAATAATAGTAAATTAAGTAGTAATTTCTGCTTTGCAATTTGTTTTGTCGGTAGGGACTTAGCTGATGTAGATATTTTGTAGGTATATATGTGAAAATGTTGAATACTTAAAAATTAATTTTTAGCGAATTTTCATAGAAAATATAACTATTTCAGCCTGTCTGATGACGGGACTCAGACGTGCCGTTTTCGATTTTTTCTGATCTCGACACGTAGATTACGAAAATATAGTTCGCTTGTTTTGGATCGGTCATATATATCTATTTATAATCAAATCTTGTAGACACGATTCCAGTCACAATTTTGATCGTAGGAGGCTGAAAGTTAGATAGTGTATTGTCTTGAAGAAAACAAAGAACGAGTTCGTTAATCAGCCAAACTGACCGACCTGTTTCAAAATAGTGGCTAATCCAAGATTTTAAATTGAATGTGAGTTATCTACGTTATTAATTAAATGATCGGTAATATGAAATATGTTTTGGGATAAAATTCGGCATAAAATTCTCTGTCCATCATATCTCTTTATAATTTTCGATAGAATGCACCGTTTTTGAGATAATCTGGAAAAAGTGATAAAATTTTTTTAAGTTTTAAAGTAAAGAGATTATGAAATATCGTACTAATTCATAACTGCCTTACTTATTGTGTGGTTTTAACTATTATCTGTTTTCTGGTTATCTAAAATTTATGCTTTATCGTTTTAATTTAAAAAATCGTAAAATTTGAATTTGTTATATTAATCTCGAGAGAGAAAAAAAATAAAACTTTAATGTAAAGTATGTCGTTAGAAAATTGCGTATATGCTCTCCAGTATATTCTAAGGGAACTGTCGAAGAATCCCAAAAAATTGTTAAAAAGTTCGTCCTTGATCGTTCTCGTCGATATGAAGAAGTAAAGTTGAGAATTCAACTTCTTCATTTCTGCAAATTTTTAAAACTAATATTTCCCAAAAAAAGCTAAAATACCTTTATTGTTTCGCGCATAATCATTTTTAAATCGTATTTTATAAATTGCCAAATCTTTATCATATTAGTCAAAAAATGAATCTGGCAACGATGTTAAAAATAAATAAAACATTACCCACTTTGCTTTTTCGTACATTACAAATTAACATTAAGATATTAGACAAATTAAAATATTTTTAACAGTTAATCTTACAATAATTAAGTAATGCAATCTGATCATTTTCTGTTTCACTTGATTCGTTATAAGTAGATAGTGAGACTAGATATTGACTTATGTCAATTATTTATTATATTAGATTTACATGTTATTTCATCCCATACCTAATTAGTAAATGACCCTCAAAAATATTTAAATAAACTATAAAGATTACTTTGATTTTATTAACATTTTAAGAGTTTCTGCTATAAAGACTTCTACTGCCGGATATAGGTATTTTAGATGTTGCCAATTCTAACATACAGTTTTTTGCTAACAACTTTGTTAAAAGTAACAATAGATTTTTAGTTATTTTTCCCATATTCTCTGAAGGATCTTCTGCAACGTACTGGAAAACTTATGCGTCATTTTGTGAACACCCTGTATTCCCTATGTTCCCTCGTACCTATTTCCAATTTCAATTATGTATTTGATGTTTTATAATTTTATAAGAAACTGAAATGACCAGTTTATTGAAACACAACGATTTAGAGCAACGGTTCTCAACTCGTGGGGCGCTCCCCCTAAGGGAGCGCGAAATAACAAAAGGGGAGTCGCGAAGACATTTTAAAAAGACAAAAGCATAAAAAAATATCAGCAGCAAAAAAGTCGATATAAAAAAACTATTCAGGCGCCAAAAATCTTTGCAAGAGGGACGCGATAAAAACTGTTTTGGAAAGTTGGGTCATAAATACCTAAAAGGTAGAGAACCGATGGGTTACAGTATTGGTATCACCGTGGGCACGAATACTCGGTAATACTTTTGTATAATACTAATGATTTTATACTCATAACAATACATAATCCTGTGAAATAAACAGATAAGACGCATTTTCACGGAACGTTCGGCCTGCGGCGATATCAATGCGTAATATATAAAATATTCGAACCAATCATGTTGCTTTTATAATAGATAAATTTTAAAAAAATGTAGCTTTTATTAGCGAATTTTGCAAGTTATTAAAATTCTATGCTATGTTGAAGTCGACTTTGTAAATCGACAGCAGTTGAATAATTCTAGAATCTAAAAATACATTTACCTACTTGTAAATACTTTCGGTAACAATGAGAAGGGATTACGTTGGGGACCCATTATTCCTACTTAACCGAAACCTTACTACCTGCTGTTTTTAGAAAACATCTGTGTTAAGATATTAGAAATTTTGGTTGCCTATTATTACGAAGGATCGGTGGAACTACACTAGCGACATCGCAACGGCAATAGTTTTCAAAACTCCGTCTACTATCCTCTTAATGAATTAGATATGTAATGCAAGTCTAAGCTGTTATCACCACCTAACCGCTAACTTGTGGTAGATCATTCGAAAGCTAATCTTATATTGATTACGATTACACGAATTATATAATACTTGCCAATGGGAAGTATAAGTACGAAAAAATTCAGGAAATTTTCGAATTTTTGAACAAATAGCGTAGAATATCTCGCGAATTATTTGTTTTAGAAGTACAATACCTATTAACCATTTTAATAGAACACCCTGTGTATAAGTACATTTTTGAATTCCTCCCTGTATAATCTTTCTAAAAGTTAATAAGTACTGTACTTTTAGAACAAATAGTTCTCGAAATATTCTATGCTATTTGTTCAAAAATTCGAACTTTTCCTGGATTTTCTCCTACTTATACTTCCCATTGGTAAGTAGATAATACAATTAGTGCCATCGTGATCAACATAAAATTAACTTTCGAATGATGTATCGCAAGCTAGGGGTTAAAAAAAAGAAAAAAAAAGAACTCATTTAAATAAATTTTAGGAATAAAATAATCAGGGAAAATACCTACCTAATAAAACAAATATTTCTATTTCACTTCTACATATAGTCAATAACAGCTTATAGAAAGGATGAAATTAGGTATTAATTTACATAATTTTTTAAACAGTTCACAACAAGTTCAAAATAGTTCACTAAATTTATTAAGTTAGGAGTTCCAATTATTTTCTTAAAATATTACCTACTTTTATTGTTTCGCATTTAACAAGATAAGAACTTTCTACACGCGCAGAAGAATTGTCATGTAACTCATCTTACCTTCGTTTTATCAATTTGTTCTGCATGACTAATTTTGAACCAGGAATCGTTTTAATACAGGAAGTTTTTAAATAATTTGCTTATTATTGGTTTTACAATGAAATGCCATTCTTTATAAAAACTTCTGCTTATCGACAAAATATGAGTGAAAAAATCCGAGTTCAGATGTACAGTGTGTTAATAAATTAAGAAAACATGAAAATGCTTCAGGAGAGAAGTGCCACTATTTTTTCTTTTAGACTAAATTGTTAATAGAATTATTTGCTTAGAATCGTAAAAAAAAGTCAAGATACAATATTTGAAGTCTAAATTTTGAATGTTATATTTTTATTTTGATTTTTTTAGGTTGAATTTATGAAAATTCAAAATAAAAATATAAACTTCAAATTTTATATTCAGACCTTATTTATGATTTTAAGCAACGTTTTCTAATAACAATTTTGTCTAAAATAAAAAATAATGAAATTTCTCTCTTGATGCATTTTCACGATTTCTTAATTTATTAACGCTCTGAATAGCTAAATGGTAAACTCATTTTGTTGACAAACAGAATTTTTATAAAGAATAACTTTTCATCTTTTTAAGTTGTGTTCAGCTTAATCGGGATATTTAAACTACCTGTATAATTAATATTCTTATATGTTATTGGCAAAGCGCGAAATGTACCCAGTTCACGAATTGCATGAAAATAGATACATCTAGATAATTTTCGGTGGTGACGAACTCTGATTGTGAATTGCAGGGGAATGATCTAACTAAACAGAATCGGGCAGTCACTGGCGAGCATGCCGAAACATCGAGGTTTTATTGTATTTTCAATTTTCATGAATCCTATAGTGGATTTTGTTAATTTGCCCAAAACCGGTGTGGATATTTCTGCCCTGTCAAGTCGAAAAGGCGTATCTTCACATGTCACTTAGGTAACAACCTAAGCAATTTCAGCCTAACTGACAAATGCAGATACGTCTTTTCGACAGGGCAAATAAAATCATAAATCGTATATTGTAAGGTACACCACAGGCAGGGAAAAATCTGTAAAGTAAAGTATGTGTTAAAGTATCTGTAAAGTATACACCTGAAAATATAAGAGAATTTAATTTTTACGAGTCTGTAATCACCATGTTTTTGTAAATTGCAACTGATTATATAAACTTTTAACTCTTTGTCTTCCCTTCTCGCTTTCAGTGCAGTTGGGCGTCATAAACAACATTTTAAGTGAAATTTTCTGGAATATGGTTTAATTAATTGAAATTAGAAGAGTGCCAATAGAAAACTAAAATTTTATTGAAAAAGTTTATTATTTGAATTTGTTTACTTTTTGGGAGTGAATATCTCAGCAGAGGTGCGTCGTAGGGAAAAATTTTATAGGAACTTTGTGAACTTGTGTTATAAAATTTTGACGTGTTCTACCACCACTCGTAGTTTTTTTGTGAATTTTCGAACATATTGCATATAGGGGAAGGTCGGGTAGCCCCGGACAGTACAATTACTAAGTAAGTAAACACGTTGGAAAACCTTCGGAAAAGTTTTTTCAATATTCTAGTTACAATAATTAAGATATCCTTTTTTTTCATTAGTACGATTAACAAAGTTCCTTACTCTATTTTAATGCTAAAATATAAACTGACATTTGTTGATTGTATTTTATATTTCTACTTCATTTAAGTGTCCGGGGCTACCCGACCTTCCCCTACCCAAAGTACGTGTATAAGTTATACTTATACGAAAAAGAAATCGCCTCCTACAAAACTTATGCCCGGGTTGCCAGATGTCTATCCAAGATTTTATTCTTCCTTTATATATGCCCTAACAAGATCTGAAGAAAAGTTCGTCCACCTCAAAATTTAAAAGGGCCTTATGACCAGGGCCCGTATTAAATAATTTAGTGTACATTATTTAATTTCGGGAAGGTCATTGAAATTCATTATGCAAAACATTATCTACCTACTACGTATTTCAGAAAATACATCAATTCAACATCAATTCATTAATTTTGAACATGTAATTACTTACTTAATTACAATTAAATCTCTCTAAGGAATCTTTTCTTTAACTACAACAGCTTATGCTTTTATTTAAACCTCTCATGAAATTTGAATTGTATTTTCAAACATATTTTATTGCAAACCTTGTACCTTGTTTATTACGTCACTTCGAATGCTTACGTCGAATTAAATTTTTCCTTAGAAACTAAAAAAATAACAAATAGAAACTAAACTAAAACGATTTAAAT
Source organism: Rhagophthalmus giganteus (assembly GCA_036326145.1). NCBI lineage: Eukaryota > Metazoa > Arthropoda > Insecta > Coleoptera > Rhagophthalmidae > Rhagophthalmus > Rhagophthalmus giganteus. The sequence goes on along the minus strand of JARFJA010000083.1, from coordinate 8,280,152 downwards.
AAATTATAATATTTAATAATAATGTTTTGAACAGATGGTTGAAAATTAAAATTAAATTTGATATTGATAAACATGTGTTAATCGTGATAGCCAGGCATCATCGTCGGCGTCGTGAGCGGAGCCACACCTGCACTTTATCTATAACAATAAGTGTTTATGTAGATAACACGTCGACTTGACCAGACACGATAATTTCTTATGCATTCAGTGTAATTTATAATTTTAACGTGAAAAGCAATTTTAATTTTCGGCAATTCTTATTACATTATAAAATAATTTTTCGTGTTTATTGCGTATTATATGTGTGCCTGCTTCGGTTTATCTACATGTAATAACTTTTTGTCCAAATAGACGGTTAGGTAAATTGTGAACTTTCGTGATATTTGCGAGGAATTTTTATTCAACAAAAATTTGGAAAAAGTACTTAATATTTGATCTAGCTGGCTTTTAATTCATTTAAAGAAATTTTAGTAATATACTAATCTAGCTAGGTACATACAGCCTATCCAAACCTACATGCAATTTACGTCATCAAAAAAAAAATTACTAGATTGTTTATTTGTATTATAATTCGGTTTGAAGTTTGAAAAATGACATATTCTATAGAGGATTTGCTTGCGCACACATTAGATGATATAAAGAAAGACTAAAATTTATTAGAATTGTAAAAATACGAGGTACGAGGTGACGGCATCGTATGAAACGTCATCATCTAGTAACCTTTTATTGAATTTATTTAACCTTTTGGATTGCATATAGGTTTGGACGAAGTGTACCTAACGATATATCTTTTACAAAACAAATATTTCTATTTTACTTGTACATTGTTAATAACGAATAGCTAAATAAATAAAAGGATGAAATTAGATATTATTTACGTAATTTTTTAAACAACTAGGTATAGTTCAAAAAATTTATTAAGTTAAGAGTTCTAAATATTTTCTTGAAATATTATCTACTGTTATTGTTCCGCATTTAACAAGATAAAAACTATCTACACATGACAGATCTGACAGATCTACACATCTATTACAGGTAGGATTTTTCTGTTTTAATGCGGGGCTACAAACGGTGAGTTTTTAATTACCAAATTTATATATGTATTAAAAATTATTGAATTAAAACCAAAAAGCTTAACTTTGAATACTACTTAATTAAATGCCTTTTTTAATTAAATTATTAAAATTCGATTCAATTAAAATTAATTTTAATTTCAAACATGTATGTCTGCGGTCTTTTTAAAGCTTCGAGTAATTTAGGGTTTCAGAGCGTTTGCGCATTTAAATGTGCGGCTTTTTCTTAATTTTGCGTAAGTTAGGGTTATCAAAGCGTTTGTACATTTAAATGTGCGGTCTTTTTAAATTTTGAGTCAGTAAATTATAAAATTTTCAGGGCGTCTGCGCATTTTAACTGTATTTAAATGTAATAGCTAAAGTTAAAGTTTTACAGTTGAATATAATTAGTAACAAAATATTTTATTTAGTACTTAACTACACCTTTTCTAGCTGTATTTCAGAATTTGTAAATTTAATTTCAGAAAGAATAATTTGTATTTCAAATTCATCCATTTAACTTCAGAAAGCGTCATTTGTATTTCAAAAAAAGTAAATTGTATTTCAGATTAGATATCTAATATGTATGTATATTATTAGAACGTGCTAATTACCTAAAGTATGAGTTCACAATTCATTTTTGCGCGTTTTTCTTGGACATTTTACATACCTATTGTAGAACATTTTAAATCTTACAAAATTTTAATCAGTCAAATTAAAATATGTATACCTACATAATGTGTAAAAGTACAATTACAATTTATAAAAGTACATACTTAACTAACCTTACCAAAATGTGTATGTAATACATAATATGTACATTTGTATGCTATACATACCTACAACAATAACAACTCCGTCAATATCTAACAAAAATAAACACAAAAACAATAATAATAAATACAATAAAATTTAGCGTCTAACAGGCATATCTTCCATTGCTAAAATTTTATCGAATTATCTTATTTCAGATATATGTCAAATATATTTATTTGACATTTTCTGAAATACATTTGACGATTTCGAAAATACAAATGACGCTTTCCGAAATTAAATTGACAAAACTGAAATACAACTGATTATTTCTGAAATTCATTTGATCAATCTGAAATACAATTAACGATTTCTGATATACAATTGGAAAAGGTGTAGATTGTTTATGATTAACTGCAGAAAGCTAACATTCAATTTAACGACATGCGTCTTAATAGCTATTTTAATTGCTTCTTTATTGGCGTAGTAAAAAGCCATACTTGTTAATTGTTAATCTGTTGTACGTTTTATCACTGACGCGTCGGTAACTCTAACCATTGCCGAAATATATGGTAATTTTTTAATTGTTAAAAATTTTAAATGTTAGCTACACCGGTAAAGTTAAAGTGATAAAGTGATACCAGTAAAGTGATAAACGTGGCAACATCGCAAATTATCGGCTGTTATACAAATTTGACAATTCGAAAAACTATTGTTCAAGGAAAATGTTGTTGCTTATTTACTCAAATATTATTTCTTGTAGGCAGATACTAAATACTTAGAAACATCTAAAAAATATATAGGTGCGTTATTACATTTTTGCGGCCTCTTCTATTTCATTTAATGTTCGGGTCTTGCATGTCACCAGCACCCCCGCAACTTCGGAATCAAATTCGAACTATCGCAATCGATTGAGCTACGTTTGAACTAGTTTGAGCCGTAAAAATTTAAGTTAAAAAAGTGATATATTAAGAGGGGATGCTACTGACACGACACCACCCCCGCAACTTCGAAATCAAATTCGAACTATCATAATCGATTGAGCTGGTTTGAGCCGTAAAATGTTTTGTTTGAGCTGTTACCTGAAGTTAAAAAATCGTCCGCGAACATATGTATTTAATCTCGTGCACTCCTTAAGTAAAAGAGCGTGTGTGTGGGCTTAAAATCTTCGTAAAAGTCGATAGATTACGAATTTCATTGGTGTCACCTTCTTACCTTTGTCAGAAAATTATTATGACGTAAAGATGATGGTGCCGAACTCTAACGTTTAAAAATATATTTCCTTCGGAACTATTGATCCGATTTCAAACGTTAAAACGCCAAATTGTAGGCTTATTTAGCTAAAAATGTCGTGTTGTCCATAAAAAAGAAATCGAAAATCAAAGAAATTGTTCTTGCGGTAAAACGTTTAAGTGGTAGGAGTCATCTTTATGACTTCATAGCACCTGTTCGCGGAGGAATTTTTTACCTGAAAATGTACATTTTAGGTAGGTCTAACGATGTACAAATTTTTATTATTGTATCAAAAAATACAATACATTGTATTTTTCCTATTCTGTAAAACTTTTGTCAATTTACATCGTAGGGTAAACGTTGTGAAGTTGGCACGTCGAAACTATAGACTTTACAGAAAAATGATAAGAACATGAATTATAGGAAATTTCCTTTAGTTTATTTTTTATTATTATTTTTTTTAATTTAATTTTCCGCATCAACCATGTCGGTTATTAGCGGTATTTAGTATAAGGTAAAAGGTTAAAAATAGGTATAATTTTCAAATGTGGTGTAGCATTTTTAGTTCTCGGAGAAATTCTAACGTGTTATATAGATTTTCGATGTTGTTACCAAGGGCGTCTCGTAGGGTTTCTCGTACTCCATTTCGTTCCCTATTTTCGCATAAACCTCTGCATTCGATTATGATGTGGCGGATTGATAGAGGTTGATTGCATGCATGAGTTACAGAGGGGCGGTTGTTCGTTGTTAAGGATGTATCCGTGTGTTAGTTGCGTATGCCCTAGGCGTAGTCCTGATATGGTAACTTGATTTCTTCTTTTTTTGTGGTAGTGTGAGCCAGTTGTTGGGCGAGTCTTTGATTTCATTCAATTTGGTGTTTCTGTTTTGCCACGTTGAATTGTTTGCTTGTTGGATTTTTTGTTTGATTTGTCCTTTTAGATCTGATGCAAGACATAGGTTAACACAATTTGGACGTGGTGCTTCGCTTGCGTCCCGAGCCAGGCGATCAGCGTGTTCATTTCCGTAAATTCCGATATGTAAAGGAACAAAGATAAAGATCGGGGTGTTCTGGATATTGTAGGATTCATGCACTTGGTATTTAATTGCTTCTTCTATTGGGTTGGTTGGGTTTAGCCGTTTAATAGATTGGAGCGAAGAAAGGGAATCTGAACATATTGCGAACTGTTGCTGTTTCGTTTTGTTAATTTGTATCAAGGTCTGTAAAATCGAGAAGAGTTCGACTGTGTAGACACTGCATGTATGGGATAACTTAAATTTTAGTTCTCTGTCTCCTAAAACCTGCTCCCTGCTCCAGCGTGTTCTGTTGTTTTGGAAGCGTCAATGAAAACAAAGTTGTAATCTGAGAGAGATTCTTGGATTTGATTAAATGATTGCCGTATCACGCTTGGGTGTGTCGATTGTTTGTTGTACTTTGCTAGGTATAGGTTTGTGACTGATAAGGGGATGTTCCATGGTAAGATATTGGGATTGTGTTTGGCTGGAACGGTTTCGAGAAAGGTAAAATTTAGTGTCGAGAGGATTTTTTCAAGTCTTGCGTACAAGGAGAGGTTAAGGTTTGGATTATATTCGTATATGGTCTTGAATCGATTTGAGAAAGTGTTAATATAATTGGGATTATAAGGATTGGATGAAATATTGGCTGCACAATTTAGAGTGATTAGGGATCCTCTTAATTTGATTGATAGTTCGCCAGCCAGACAGTGTAAGCTTTCCGTTGGACTTGTGATGAATGCACCGAAAACTATTCTTAGTGCTGTATTTTGTATAGTGTTAAGTTTTTTTGTCTGGTTTCTTCTTGCTGTTATATAAGCGATTGCTCCGTAATTTAATTTGGATCTTATTAGACTTTGGTAAATGTGTAGTAAAGTTCGTGTGTCGGCGCCCCAGTTTTTATTAGCCAGTACTTTCATAAGATTTGTTGCAGATGCACAGCTTACTTTTAAATGACTAATATGATATTTCCAATTTAATTTTGCATCGAAGGAAATACCTAAATATTTGACGTTTTCTGAGTAGCGGATGTTGGCATTATATAGTTTAAGTACTGGGGGATTTACTGTATTTCTCTTGCTGAATAGAATACAAGTTGTTTTGTCCGTGGAGAAGTGGAAACCTGTGGTTTTACACCATTGTTCTGGTTTTCGTATGTAGGTTTGTAATTGTGATTGCATTAATTTGAGGTTTTTCCCTCTATTGAAGATGACGATATCGTTCGCGTACAAGCTGGACTTTATATTTGACGTGGTAAAACTGATAATATCGTTAATCGCTATAAAAAATAAAGTAGCACTCAGAATCGGCCCTTGGGGCAGGCCATTTTCCAGAGATGTTTTTGGCGTTAACGTGCCATTTATTTTCATTCGAAAGGTGGGCTCCTTTAAGAAATTTTTAACAAAGGCAAGTATGTTTCCTTGGAGACCCCACGGCGTCATCCTTTCGATTATCCCGTATCTTCAGGTCATGTCGTAGGCCTTTTCAATGTCGAACAGTATTGTTAGGAGCTGTTCTTTGTTTGCAAAACTTTCGTGGATTTCGAATTCTAAGCGCAAAATATTATCCTTAGTAGAGCGATTTTTCCTGAAACCAAAGTTTATTTTTCTATATAGATATTTTCGACATAAAATGAACCTGAAAGGAGATTCTGTAGAAATTCTTTTTAACAACAATTTTCCCAAGATGACGGCTCGAGATCAACACATTAAGTTGTACTATGTTAAAATATTAGTATATTAAACATTACCTATGTTTGCTAACATAAGCTTCAAAACTTTATAAATTTATTCCTTAAAACGACCAAATTTATTCCTATTTGACAGAACTATTTATGTACGTATAGTCAAAAAAAATTAGAAATGTTTTAATGGAAGTTTGCATTACAGCTGAAATTGAAACCTTGAGGCGAGACTAGGGTTTTATGACTTTAGTTGCCCTTACTACCTATTAAGAGCCATCCGTATCTATTTCTCTTATGGGAGTTCCAATGTTAAGTTCCGCACCCATATCTTCGGTTATAGAAAAGATATCAAAATGATTCTAGTATCTATTTTATCCTTAGACAATTGCCTACAAATTGGTTTTTGTATTTTGTCGATTTTTAATTTTGAAGTATGTAAAATCATCAGGTAAATACGCAAGTATAAATTGAGCCAAAAAGTTACTGTTTGCTTAAGCCAATCTGTAGATATATTTTTGTAAAATCGATTGGTGCAAACCAAATGTTAAAATTTTAATGAACAACGTCGTTATCGATGCGGAACTTTTTGATTTGGTTCGATTTTAAATGTTCTCTCGGAGTTTGGTAATTTATGACAGGAATTAAGTCAGTATTCACAAGATCGTAAGAGAGACCATAAGCTAACCGGCTCACATTTTACCCTGTTGTTGATTTAACTTGACTGACTTGAAAGAATTATTTTTTTTATTGTATATGTATCCCATGTTTTCAAGAGCTCATTACTGATGCATATTTATTCACTATCCAACTTTACACTGAATTACTCAAAAACCGATAATCTGATAATTTACTACATAATAATTATTATTATGTTTATTCAAAACCAGATTAGTGTTCATACATTTTAAGTTTTCAATTTTGCAAAAATTTGCAAATTAAAAAAAACCACAAATACTGCAAATACAGTAAAACATTTGTTGTATAATACGCTGTCAACACATTTTCCGTCGCTAAAACATGTAAATACATACGAAGATGTTGTGAAGAAAGAACTAGAGAAAAGCATTAATTTGAAAAGAAAATCATGTGGATTATTTATTGACCCAGATAAATTTTATCTTGGAGCATTACCGAATGGTATTCAGCAAGAAACTGAGAGTATCGTAGAAATTAAATGCCCCTTTGTTACTTTTAAGCTAAATCTTACACCGGAGGAAGCCATCCGTTAAAAAAAATACATTTTGAAAATACCAAAAGGAGGGAAGTTATACGATTAACCAACTTCATGATTGGTATTTTCAAATACAGGGACAATTACGTGTGATTCAGAAAACGAAGTGTATTTTGATTGTCTGGACTGGAGTAAATAAAATAAAAATAGATTATGTGGAAAAAGACGACGATTTTTGAAACACAAAAATGAAAACTAAATTAGATTACTTTTATAAACATTATCAACTTCCATAACTTATAGATCACAGAGTGTGCAGGAATATGCCACTCAGAGATATAAAAATTCAAATTTAATGTAACCCATTGAATAAAAATTGTTTGTGTTGTTTGTATTTTTTATTTTTGGAATTTATGAAATAAGTTTTTAAAAACATTTGAAAACTGAAAAATATTTCATGGGTCATATTTTATTGTTAACGCAGTGACGTTACGATAGAACAGATATCTATGTTTCTGCCAAAATGCCGCCTGTACCATATTGGTAAGGTATTTTGTAAATTATTATCAAATCTACTACCACACGCTCATAAGTATAGATATAAGTAATTTATTCTTTTTGTTTCTTTGCGTGTCTTCATATTATGTTACTCAAATCTATGTTTCTGTTGTTTCAATATCTATATCACAACTGTTTTTATGAGATATCTATTCAAATTATGAAACCACATTTCCAGCAGAAAGCGAATTACTTAAATTATTATCAGCATTATAATTTCATATTATTACAGAAATTTCATTTAATTGTACGAGTAAACATTAACTACAAATTACTAAATTTTTCATTCCTATATAACCTGTATGTACCTATAAATCATTTTAAAGTTGCATGACTAAATAATAGTATTGAAGGGGATGGTAAAATTGCACCACGTGCGTCGTTCCGTTTTCGACAACTCGGCAAAAATGGTACGAATTTCAAGGTTACGGTCACTTCGAAGTCGTCGTACCCTTTTTGATTACAGTCCCTACTTAGGTAGCCTAATATTTCCGTCTTACTTAGAAAAAAATGTGCTCTCTCTAAGATTTTTTCTCACGGTACTACCGAGTCCTCTTAACAAATGACCAGTTTTAATACCTACTTCCTATTATATTTTCGATTTTATTTAAAATATTTTAAAAATTGCTGTTAATTTTAGACTATACTTACCGTATTTACAATTAGTCGCGTGATGACCTATTTTTTTACACCAATTTCGCATTAAGAAATAGGAATGCGCAGATTACCTATGTAGATTTTTAGTCATTGAGCATTGAATTTTATATGGTGGGACAAAAATGTTGTGTTTTTCCGTGACTTATTCTCTAGATCACCTGGCGAAAACGTTTGGTCGCCAACTATGTCTTCGACAACGAGTTCTGCGTGTATTCCTGGTTTCATAATGTCGAGTTCAACGAACTGGAACAAGAAAACTGCCCCCACGAAAAGCGTTGATAAGTACATGTAATTTTCCAGAAGGATAACGAGAGAACTTCCATTAAAACCTATTTCGCGTGAGCACGTCGGTGACGTCTACAGCGAGCACTCTTAGCACGAGGTTGTCGACTACAAGAGTCTGTTGCGAGAAATCACCCTTCGCGAAGCGTTAATGAACTTTGCTAATTTTCGACCTTCGAATTCGAGATCTGTTAGAAAATCCGTCTAATTGCCACCGCCGACGGCGTCATCGCGATCAGCTAGTATTCCTGGCTTGAAAAACTCGCCGGCCGACTTTGAGGAATCGACTCCTAGGGAAGGTCTAATAATAATTTTACTGTTTGAAATGTTTAGATAGCGAATCTTCTAGTACTTCGATTAATAATGGATTTTTATCATCAACGACGTCGTCCTCGTCGTGTTCAACGAGCCCGCTTAGCAGGATACGGCCGAGATCGCAAGACAACTGCCGATAACGCGTTTCTTATACGATGTGTTAAAAAAAATTGTTCTTTTCCGTGTCCCCTGTTGAAAGCGTTTAATCGCCAACTTCGCCTCGGCAACGAGTCTTACGTGGAGTCCTGGTTACATCACGTCGAGTTTAACGAACTGGAGCAAGAAACTGCCCCCACTAGAAGCATCAATAAGTGCTTATAATTTTTAGAAGGACAACGAGAGAACTTCCATTAAAAACGATTTCGTGTAATATATATTTAATTATGTACAATTACCGTGATGACTTTTATCATAGTTATGTGGGTAACGAAAATTATTTCACGTCCTCTTTTGAACAGTTCTAACGCTCCGTTGTTTTGTGTGGGACGTATGTTTAAGGTTAACTATTAATTTTCTGCACCAATATGTTTCTGGCAATTAACATGTGATTTAACAAAATTACTATTGTACTATAAGCAATAAATTTAATTTAATCAACGCAGAACGCATTCTAAATTTCTACAAGTCTCAATATTAATTTAAAAAAATATTGAAAAACGCTCAATAGGTGGAATCGAACCACTTCGACACTAATCGACCACAGATTTGAAGTCTGCGCCTCAGACCACTGAGAATCAATTGAGCAATAACCAATTTTCCTTCGTATATATTTATTGGGAATATGTTTTTCAATCTAAAGTGAGGTACAGTTGTGCTACCTTTGAAATTTCTCATCAAATTAATCACGTATTAGATTATTGTTCTTCACTTATATGCAAGTAATTGTATTTTTAACAATTTCTGTTTAAAAACTTACAAACAATTTAAAAAAATAGATATTTAATTATATAAACTTATTTGAAAGGTTCGATGGTTGTATATACCTACTACAGGAAAATTGTCCAACAATTATTATTATTATCATTTTATTTTACCTATTTATTTACACAAACATCCCCACTATATTTAATGGTATACACAATCTTGTTATTAGGTAGGTAGGAACTTTATAATGAAAACTAATTAATGTAAATGCTGTCGTTATTATTATTTAAATGTGATATTTTATACATACAGGGTTATTTAAAATGTATGGACATAACTTTAGGGTCGATTAATCGTGTAAGTTGGATAGAAAAATAATCATAATGCATAATCATAGGTATCCAAAAATGAATATGTTCCATTTTCAAGGGTTATCGAGATAAGTAAGCATAACCGATACATTTAGAATAATAAAGTCTTATAGGTACGTAGGCACACACTTACACTTATGTACATATTTACTTACTTATGTATAGTTAACATAAAACGTAATTTGAATGAAATGAAAATGAAAACAACTTAAAATCACAACAATTTGTTGTTCAAAGTGATTTCCATCATGTTCGATGTAGGCTTCAATTCGACGATAATATTATTATGATGGTAATACATAGTGCAAAAAATTACTTAAAAAAGTTCGATATTTCAACCAATTTACTAAACAAAAACTTGTGCGGCGAAAACAAAATGGTTTTATTGTTATCTTTAATGACAACTAGATGTAATCTATTAATAATTATAAAGAATTTTGTTTTCTCTATTTATCTCACAATTATTAGTAATCCTTTAGAATCGACCATGAGTACACTTACCTATATTTTATTTAAAATAAAATATAATATAGTTGCCTATTTATAGGTAATACAAAATATATTTTTTTCAATTTGGAATAAAAAACTGATCATTTCATTATAATGATGTAAACATATGTATGTATATAAAGGTCCATTAGACTCGCAAATAAAAATTACAATTTAAATTTAAAAAACGAAAATACCACCAATACAATGACTAAAGTAAACTTATTTAAACGTGGTATACTGTAATGTTAAAAATCTGACCGCGCGCAAGCCTCGGTATCGAATTCCCATATAATATATCTCAAAACTCCTTTTTTATTCATTTTTCTTGAAATAAATCATCTTTTGAAAAATTACATTTACTATAGAAATAATCTCAAGAGTATTTTTGTATTAAAAATTGTTTTATAACTTTTTCCAGATTATCTCGAAAACGGTGCGTTTTATCGAAAATTATAAAGAAAGATGTTTGATATAGAATTGTATGGTAATTCTAAAAAATATTTCACATTACTGATCCGATTATCAATAACTGAGATAACTCTGTTTAAAATTTTTAAACGACCGCCATTTTGAAATGAGTCGGTCTATTTGGCTGGTTAACGAACTCGTCCTTTGTATTCGTAAAGACAATATACTGTTCAATTTTCAGCCTCTAACTTAAAATTGCGACCGGAATTGTATCTACACTATTTGATATATGTATACATACCTATGTATATGCACTGTTACGCTACCGCTCACGGAAGTATGGACACTTAAATTCGAAAAACGATCATACAAAACGTCGTTTAAAAAAAAATACTTAAAACAAAAGTTTAATTATGTTATTAAATGATTTTATATTGTATTAAGATGTAGAGAATGTAGAAATGCTGCAAAATTGTTTCAAAAATTATCAATTGCTTGTTAATTGGCTAATACCGTTATTTTAACTTTTAGTTAAATAAGGCTATGTCTTGTCTTTACGAAAACCCGGATTTCTAAAAATATAGATACCTGCACTTTCAGAGGGATTTATTGTGTATAAATCAACCCTGCACCAAGAGTTTCTAGGTAGACATTGTTGAGAAAATTTCTAAAACTTTGCGCGTCAAGAACAATAACGAGGGTTATTTGTTTATAAAAGTGCCACGCAGCCAACCAATTACTATTTCAATACAATCAGCAATGATATAGGTACACCGGGAAGGCTATTTATAATCAGTAAGAGTCATTGGTGAATAATTAAATGTAAAAAAATCTTTAGTTTATTTAACAATTTGCGTTTATTCTGTTAATGTCTACAAACTTTTGTGTTAAATTGTAAGTGTCCATACTTCCGTGAGCGGTATATAGTGTATAGCTATGTCGTAGGGCTATGATTAAATTGATGATTTGATCAAATTACTAGGGGTTTGATCAAAACTCGGTGGATCATATCCCTGAAAAAATCTAGTAATTTGATCAAAACTCTAAACTGTTTTTAGTAAGATAATAAAATAAGTTTCATAAATAGATATTTTTGTCAAATAAAACAGTTCAGTGAAATCGGTTTATTTGTCATAAAATAAAAAAGAACGAAATATTTATTTTATAAAAACATTCGTATTTACAAAACCAATAAAATAATTCTACAATAAATAATAATATTCAATCAAATCAACGTTTTTAATTTTATTTATCCTACATACATACATAGTTTAGTTCAATAATAAATTGAAATACTGTTTGTGGACTGTATTTTACGGAGTACTAATTTTACATTGACCGCTCGACGGTTTATACTGTACTGTGTCTTTTCTAATACTACCTGCAACCACCGCAAGCCGGTTCGCAAACCTAGAGTTGCGGGTGGTTTTGTTCGGTACGAACACCTACTTACTTAATTTTAGATACGTGTCGTGATACGTGATAAAATAATAAAGAATAATCACAAATTTTTAAATAAAATAATTTTTAAACGTTTTTGTTGTTATCTTTTGGTATTATTTAATCTTACGTATAAAAATTTACCCTGGTCATGATGACCGGCTTTGAAACTATTAGAAAACCTCGTGTACACTTCGTCCAAACCTATATGCAATCCATGTCATCAATACAAGGTTACTAAATGATGACGTTTCACACAGTGCTGTCACCTCGTACCTCGTATTTTGACAGTTCTAATAAATTGTAGTCTTTCTTTATACCATCTAGTATGTGCGCAAGTAAATCATCTACAGAATATGTCACTTTCTAAATTTTAAACTGACTACAAAAAAACAAACAATAAATAAACAAACTAGTAACTTTTTGTTGATGACGTGAACATCATATAGGTTTTGGATAAGCTATAGGTATTGTTTTTGTCACTGACTTGTTTTCGACAAGAATCTATTGCAGTGGCTCTCAATCTTGTGAGTTTCGCGACCACCCAAAGAATATCAAAAAGATTTCGTACCACCATCCTTTATAAAAATTTCGACATCCAAATAAAAAATACAAAAAACCAAATACCAGTTTAAAATTATTTGAATAATCACTATCTACTGCCTCTACACCGCATAATAATAATTATTATTTTTTTATTTAGAAGTTTACCAGCTCAACAAATAAGTCATTGTTATACATGGTAGAGATCATAATTTGAGTAACAGTAACAGAATAACAGACGGGTAAATATCACCTATTTAGAATTGTCAGTTGTTTGCTTAAATAAACACAATTTAGTTAATCACTGCCGTTAATGAGTATTGGTATTAAGTTTGTTAATAAGAATTGCTTGATTTGTTTTAGGTATGGCTGAATTAAATTAAGAATTGTTAAGTTTAGTCTGCATTTTACGTAAGGATTCAAAAAACATTTATTTAACGATTAAATTTTTTTTAAATGTTTTTTTATTTTTTTTTTAATTTCTCTCATTTGAGAGTTTTTACATTTTCAAAGCATTCGTTTACGGATGTAAAACGAAATACAAATTTTTGATTGTCGCTACAATTTTAAACGATTTACGCTGACAATGTTTAATCAGACACGGTAATATATTTAATAAAAATTTTATAATTTTTTAACTTGTACATTCAAACGTCAATATAATAATATTAATGGTTGTTATGGTTACACACTAAACACCATTTCTCCTTACAATCAGGTTCTTAGGAGCTGAGATCAGTGAAAATCCAAAAGGCACTTGTGGTTCCCGTCATCAGACAGGCTGCAATAGCTATATTTTCTATGAAAATTCGCTAAAATTAAAAACCCAGTAAAAAAGTAATTATAAGACGTTCCTATCTTGACAATAGGGTTTTCATGAATGAAATTTTGTCTATTTTCTATCATTTTTGTCTGCGCATTTTTTTAGAACTACATATGTAAATTTAAGAAACTAATACCAAATAATAATTTTTAAAGTTAGAAAGCTAAAAAACCTTACCTATCTAAAATGAAATTTATTCGAGTGATTGCTTTTTTATCAACAATATAAAAGGCAATCAAAAACAAAATATTAAAAAGTAAATATCAAATTTAAAAAAGAAGTGTTAATGCACCTCATTATATACGAGACATTCTAATTTCTTAAAAGTAAAATTTTATACTTTATAGTTATCATCCCTATAGTTTGTAAACAGCCTTCGGCAAGTTTTATTATTTTATTCATAAACCCTTTCAGAAGATTTTGGTCGGTCATTAGCACGTGTTTTATGTGGCAACGTTGGTAGATTAATAACCAAATATTCGTAAAGGAATGGTTTTTGTCTAAAATATTTTAATAAATTAGTCCTTTTCCACGGGGCCGATAGTGGCGACTATAAGCGTGGAGCTAACTTTGACGTGTACGATTTTTATAATAGGCGTTAGCAGTTTTCCCATTATATACTCCTTGATACCATTTCACCTATAATTCGTTACCAATCGCTGCTTACACTAATATGGACTAATATGTACCTTTATAAATAGACACGTTTTATGGAATTGATTGGCAATTGTTTTGGTAGAGATTTAATGACCCAAATGTCGCAGTTTATTAGATGAAGTGTATATTAATATTGGAGCAAATTATGAACGAGACCGGACATATTATAACCTTGTCGTGTTGTAGTAGCCTTTGATGTAGGAAGCTTACTTATTTTTTTTTATTTCCATAACCAAACTAACGATAATGAACTGACATTGTATAGAGGGTCAACGAGAAACCTTTATTTAAATATCCTTCCGATTTGACCATGGCCCTTGTCATCTCTCGTTTGGCATAAAGATTAATTTTAGGATTTTAATTTTTTATTTCGTTAATAATTTGACCGTGACAAACTTTCGTTTTGTTTTTGTTATCGCATGTATGCCTTCAAACAATCACTTCGATACGTTTACGATAGACAATTTAATTGTTTACGAGAGAGAACGTATTAGAAAATTATATTGAATGACTAAAAATTACGAACAATTAATTATTTTTGCGTTTTTATAATACCTTTATTTGTGAGGGATAGGTTACGAAGTTTATTAGTGTTTATATGTATACCTAATATTTATCAATTAGATATGGTTGATTAGAAATTGATTTCAAAAACTGGGTAATTTTTCTTGTTTTACAACATTTTATAGGCTCCTGAACTTCAGTTCAAGAAGGACGTCACGCTTTTTTGGGGCTTTTTTACCCCTTCCCCCCACATGTCACGCCATGCCATAAAATTCTTATCTTCCCCCAGAAAAGAACGTCACAGCAGTATCAATCTGACCAGTATGCACTGCTGCAATACCTGTGACGTCACTTATTTGCTGCCGCCCCAAACTCTCATGCACGCATGTCACGATCTGCAATCCCTTTCCCCTTAAAGAGCATGACGTTCTTTTTGTATGACATGACGAACTTGACATTGTTACAATTTCTGACTTGTAATACAGTACGAAATAGGTAGGTAACATCTAAACTAGATTTTCAACCTGAGTAAACAGAATAATTATTAATCGAAAATAACCTTGTTCTTACTAAAGAAATCTCTCAGAAAACCCAAACTAACAATAAATAGCGGTACTTGTAATAAATACGAGTACAGAATCAGGAAGTAACATTGAAAATATAGGTTATTACATTTATTAGGTATACCTAAGTATGTACATATTGGTATTTAGTAGCGCTTATAAAGCGCTTTATTTTGCTTAATTATTATTATACTTATACCTACATTACCAACTATAAGACAAGGTGAAGGTGAGTAAAATTAAACATTTAATGACATGTATAAGTTAAGAAATCGCCTATTGTTAAAATAATCTAAGTGACATTTTACCAACTTTACAGGAAACAAAAAAAAACGACTTATACATACAGTAGATGGTACATTAATATTAATAGTACTGCACTTGTGTTGCTTCTGCAGTAAATGGTGAAAACTTGATAGTGAATTAACCTATATATGGGGTATGAAAACTGGGATTTTTCTTGCATCGACCGATGCGCCTCTGTCTATAATGTTTCACTCTACCAAAAAACGAAAATAGCCAAAAAATGTCACTTGAGTTGTTTTAATAATAAGCGATTCAATTAGAACTTGAGTAATTGGAACAGGACGGTATTTAATATGTATCTAATTGATTTTTTTAGGGGCGTGTTAAAGTGCATAGAAACAAAAATAGTACGGTGGGCGTCATAAAAAAAGGGACACCAAACTTTGTGCAAAGTAAAACTGTAAAAGTTGCTATTTATAAAGTAGCATTCGAATACATACTTATTGTTAGAAAAGTGAAAGGGCAGGTAAATAACGCTACTGTGTTTAAGTCCCTCGACTTCGTAAGAAACCCTTCGACTATATGCAAAAGTTGAAAACGCCGTTTCTACAGGATGTTTCAGAATAACTATTCCTACTTTTCAGATGTGACGGAGGGCATGTACTTGAATACTTTTTTGTAATAAAGTAATGTCCGGAAACGTTTAGTTTCCGAGATACAGTGTGGTAACATTTACGAAATGAGTAGCAGATATATTGGTATCTCGGAAACAAATATTTTCGAACTTTAGTTTATATCGATTTTTTTCTTATCTTGATATTTACCGTTACTTCTCAAAGTTTGGAAACGCTATTATAAAATATATTTTTCCATTGGACGCATGCTTAAATGGATATGAAATCGAATTTTTTGTCGTTTATCCTCGAAAACGATACATAGTACGATAATAATGCAAGTGGTTTTATTTTTAGAAAACACGCTGGAAATTTTAAAAATGCCGCCAATTTTGCAATAAACCCAGTGGCATAGAAGTTTTAATTAAAAAACTGTAACGGTATGACGTATCTCGAAAACTAAGCGTTTCCGGACATTCCTTTATTACAAAAAGGTGTTTATTAATTACATGCCCTCCATCACATCTGAAAAATAGAAATAGTTATTCTGAAACACCCTGTATATGTACCTACAGAAATTTGAACATAAAAAATTAACGAGGTGCCTATATTAAGAACATGTTTCAAATACGATCACCCTAAAAAAACTAAAGGGAAACGAATCATGAAAAAAAATATGTGATGGCTACATTGCAAATGGAAGAAACCTAAAAATATGTGGTATTAGAAAAGTTTATATTAAAAAAATTTCCAGAAGTTCCAAATATGGGCACCTGTTCATAGTTAGCATAGTGTATACCTAATTGGAAATTCATAATACATAACTAAAAGTAAATGTTTATGCACACTTACATTGTATAACACCACTTGAAAGTAGAGTGACTTATTCTTAACCAGCGACTTCACGGTAAAACATGTTTATTAACTTGTTTAACAACTGTATCCATATCCTATATTAGTTGAAGTACCTTAACCAAAATAAAAAAAAAACAGGTTAGATTGTTTTAATTCAAAAACTTTTGCACCCGCACAAGTCACCATATCAAATTTCTAATGGAGATACGCATAAGGCCGCTCGTCCACTGGAAAAGATTACGCGCGACTATGTCGGTAGTAGCGCAACTGATCCCAATACAAAGACCACAACAGAGCCACGTTCATTGCAAGCGACTTCGAGCAGTTGACTTCACGCGACAATAGGCGACAAGCGACAGATCCCTCCGGAATGGGATTTGCTGTTCGTAGTCGCAAGTAAAACACGGTTACTTTCCCTAAACACGGACGGCCTTTTTCTAAATCGTCATGCAGATAATGGAATTTTCCTATTGACTTCCTTTTAGTTAGTATTGAGTTTATCCAATACCGTTTTTTTTCTTTTACGAGTTTGCATCCGACGCCACGTCAGATAGGACAGTATTATAGTAACAGTTATATAAATTAGGGTGACGATTCCGTTGAATAAAATAAAGGGCACATTTTTTTGTTCATAGATCAAAAATATACATTTATAGAAACATGCAACGAGATCGTATTCCTAAACGGTTATCGAGACGCTGACTAAACATAAACAAATGAAAGATATTTTTACCGTTATCTATACATGTTCCGATTTCGTAGGAGCTCGCCTACGTTTGTTACATTTTTCAGCAGATTCCTTATTAAAAATTTAAACAAAAATAATGTACAAAGAGCTATAGGCCATTCAAATTTTATTCCAATGTACGACGTCAATAAAAATTACACAAAAATAACATTTTATCGATGATTTACCTGCACACATGGCAAAGATAGACTACCATTTATTCATACTGTAAAACTACAAGGTGGTACGGCACTATTGTGTGAAACAGCATCATTTACTAACTTTGTAGTGATAATATGCATCGGAATAAAATTTGAATGGCCTAGATTACACCGACTGCACAGACGCATTACCAACCAAATCGGACGTTCTGAAGAACGCTAATATATTTTATCAAATATTTAGTCTAGATACGTTATTCACGAAAGGTTCCAATGTACGTCGTGCATAAAAAGTTATTAAATTGTATATTTGTAATATTCAGTTTAAAGTTTTGAACGTGGCATATTCTACCACTGATTTACCTGGACACATGGCATGGCAAAGAAAGACGTAAATGCACATTAAAGACGGCAATTCTCGGATTTCAGTAACGAATCGTAACGGATTTCTTTAACGGAAAATTTACTCGTTTCTGATTTCGTTTATTTTTCTCAATCAGTCTGCGAATTTTTATTATATTTTACAATTTCTAACCTGTTTCTAACATTGCTTGATTCACTACTTTATACTAATCCTTGTCTTCCGGCACATTTTTTGATAATTAAGTGCCGATGCCGGCACGAGGTACAAGTGTAACTCCATATTTATATTTTTTATTAACACTAGATCCGTCAAATTCACGGGTTTCGAATTTCATAGGTATAAAAGCAAGAAGTGTTGTTTACGTATAAATTGTTGCAAATTTATATAGACTTTTAGTGATTTATTGGTATGAATATTTTGTACTCTATTCATTTTCCATTTGCCACCCTAATTTCAAATTTCCGTATGTGGGATACCAATTTTTCCGAAGACCCGTCAGTATGACGGGCAATTTTGTCCGTAAATCTAATGTTAAAAGACTTTTTAAACATAAATTATTTTTGTAATTTGTGATCAATACCACTTACAATAAATAATAGAAGTACGTAATTCAGACCAATTTAGCACTAACTAATACTAATTCATATTAATTTTTAGCAGTTGACTCTAATTCAGACTTAATTTATAGTAATTCAAAGTAATTCGGACCTAATACAAAGTAATTCAAAAGTAATTCAAAAGTAATTCAAAATAATACAAAGTAATTCAATGTAATTCAAAAGTAATTCAAAGTAATACAAAGTAATTCAACGTAATTCTGTATTACATTCTAGAAATAAATACACACTAATACATAAGTTACCTCGGCTCCTGGTGTCCTTTGGGGTGTGCTACTAACAAAAAAAAAAGGTCGATGCTATCTAATGCGCCCTTTAAACGTTTCAAATTCGCAAGTTAACGCTAGTCCCCCCCCCCACACACACACACACAACTGTAATACCGTTTTACGGCGTAACCGTTATGGCGCTAGCTCTAATTTTTGGGCGCTAGCCAGCGCTAGCTATTGTGCGTTTAGCGCAAAACGCCTTTTCTTATAATTGTAAGTGCCCCCCCCCCGGGCAAGTTAACGTACCCCGTAGTCGTATTATAAAAAGGCTATGATTTATCAGCCAATTTGAGATACGCATATTTTTTCGACAATAAGGCGGTGTTTTGTAAAAAGGCTGATTTTGCAATTATCCTGCGACGTATACAAAGCTGAATCTATATTTTTCAATTATAAGAGTTTTTTTTCTTTTTTTACAACTATTAATTATTTTTAAAACCGCTACATACATTAAAATTGTTCATTTAATTGATATTAAGTTTAAACCAATAAACATTTCTTCTCATCTTCTAATTTTAAGTTAGAGTATGCTCGTTTAAATAAATTTTCAATTAAACCAATTACGATAATATTGAAATAGGTATAGTAGGTAATACCTTTATACAATGTACATTGTAAATACATCATTATAACTGAATTCAGTCCACCAATTAGGTCAAGATTATCCACTGCTTTCGAGTCGACGAATATCGATATTCGTATTATTTCAATGCCCATTTCATTTCAATGCACGTCATCAATAAGAAGATGACTGGATTGTATATTAATTGTAATTCAACGCAAAGGAAATTGATATATTCTACCGATGATTTACCTGCGCACTCAAAGAAAGCAAAGCAAGAAAGCAAGCTTGCAGCAAAGAAAGACTACAATTTATTAGTAGGTACTATAAAATACGAGGTATGGTCGCTGTGTGAAACGTCATCATCTAGAAACCTTTTATTGATGACGTGCATCGGAATAAAAGTTGAATGACCTTTATAATCGTTGAACAAACCTCGGCAATCGCACTTACTTCTAAAAAATGTGTATTATGTGTTATTGAAAGAATAAAGCTACTGTACCTATACTTAATTAAGTTCGTTATGATTTTGTAACACACTCCTTCACGATAGACTCTGGTCTCTATACCTAAGTCGCGCCCGAGTTTTCATTTTGTAAACTGTTACGTTTATTTTAGGGATGGCCTTAAATTAGATACTTATGTATAACACAAAATTGACTTGTTTTTAACTCCGCTGTTCTTTTTGTAACGTAACTGTATCGTAATTTCCAACCCCCCCTTTGATAATAAGGTAACACAATTTATAACCCACCGCTTTTCAAATTAGAAGATGTCAAAACAAGAAAGTGCCTAAATATTAGGTATAAGTGTCTAATTTTTAAATCATACATTTTAGAAAGTATTGTACAAATTATTGCCTACAAATGGGAATATAGAGTATGAGTATTTACATAGTTGTAAATTCCATTAAGCATTATAATTATTAAAGTTACCTATATTGTGTCTTTTACGTAGGTAATTACCTTAATATTTTAAAATAATATTTCGACACAATTCGTATATCATTTTCAAGAAAATTAAATATATAAAAATAATAATAATACATAATACGTAACACTCATATAATAATAAGTAAATATCTACTATAAGGAAGAGAAAACTATACTATAAAATAATTGAGAACAAAAATATTTTGACGATAAAAACGTAAAATAATTAGTATTGGTGGCAGAATAATCACTCGTTTTTAAAATCGATTTAAATCGGTTAAAATCGGTTTTAAAACCGAGTAATTTTGCAAGATTTTGCGGTAGTTGGATGCATTGTTTTGGACATTAAATTGGTAATAGATACCAATATCTACATTTACATACATATATTGTAAATAAAATGAATATACATACTTATGTATACACTTACCTAATTCTGTAAAACATTTTTATCTATATTCATGGCTTACTTGAAGAACTACTAAATACGTATTATGTAAGTAATTAACGATACTTAAAACATGGTTTGTACCTACCGCTATGTATTTGTAAAAATTACTAGGTCAAGTGTAACAACTTTGTAAAGGTATTGTTGCGTTCTAAAGAAATGCACTTTTGCCACGATTTATATTAATAATTTGAAAGAGTAAATATTTTGGGTCAAGTCTATATTAAAATACCTACATATCGACGGCGTTCGGCGGTGCAGAAGGACGTAATCTACAAAAAGTAAATTTTACAGGAGAGCACATTTTGTGTCGTCGGGTAGCTATAAGAAGATACGTTTCGCGGAAATACAAATCGATTTTTCCGGTGGAAAAAATCGGAATATTGTGACCAGATTTTGACAGATGATGTCTTTGCCTTAAATGCTTAAGGTTGTCACAATAACTCATTTTCGCAAAAAGTGTGGATTTCGTCCTTCTGCCAAAACGCAGTCGATATGTTTAGATATACCTTCCTATGTAAATACATAAGTAGATGATTCGAGGTGAATATTGTTGAGAATATTATTCTGCATTTTATATTTTAAGTTGAATATGTGGCGAAAATGGATAGTTCGACCTCCGGAATTTGATCAAGGCTAATCAATATGTAAATAAAAATCGGCGTTCTATATATAACAATTAAATCCGAAAATCTTGTCAATTCGACGGGACAATTCTAAAATTTTACTTATAGCAAGGCTTATATATAAGAGGAATTGTTCATAAAACATTCTATCAATTCATAAAATTAACAGGCTCATCGATGATGTAAACAGCGATATAAGTAAATCGAAAAATAACTACTCCTACCCAAGGTCCTTTTATATTTAAATGTTGCCGTATATATGCCGTAAAGTTGGTATATATGCCCCATTTAAGCTAAAATCACAATAAAAAATATTGAATAGGGTATTTGCACGTCAGCGTTTCATTAGTTTTCTACATGAAAATAATAAACGATCACCTAGAAAACCTAAGAATTAATAGATAATTGCCTTTAAAACGTTCTCTGTAGTTAGTCATATATCCCACGTGGTATGGAATTTATGCCCCACGCGGTGGTATATATGCCCTGTTGGGAATATTTAGTACAGCAAAATAAACACAGAAGCAGCAAGTTTTTTTTTAATGTAATATTAATGTAATAGGTACATATTTGGAATAAAATAATGTAACAAGAAATAAAACACGATTATTTGGTAAAAAGATAAAACTAAACGAAAATATACATTCTCTGATTTTAAGTAACATGTTGAATCCTAGTTTTTTAAGAAAAGTATCTAGGTATACTTAATATTAATTGAGGAGCTTTCGTTGTATAATCTCCTTCCTTTTTTCTTCACGACCACATAAATTGCATAGATTCTTGTACATGATACATATTTCGCGAATCCACAAATTACAGCTGAAACATTTAATCCAGTCAACGGTATCTATAGTAAGGAGACACATTCGGCACAATCAACATCATCTTCATTTTGTTTAGAAGTAGGTTTCTTTTAAAAATGGGGATAACGATATTTCCTCTTCCGTCGTTGTTTTAGACAATTTTTTTGATTTTCTCAATGATTCCTTAGTTTTCGATGGTTTTACTAAACGTTTGTCGATTAGTTTTGCGAATAACAATTAATTTTAACAAGCATATGACTGGGGCTTATATCCCACAATACAATTGACCATAAATTCCTTTTTCGTAGGATTTATGCCCCATCTAATAATTTCGACTAGAAGCGTAGGATGCACAATTTTAGCGTCAGAAATGAAGGTTAGAATAGTGAAATGTAAGAATATATTGAAAACAAACGTTCAACATTAATCGATTTCGTCGATATAAAAACCTTATATACATTTAGCGAAACTGTCACGTCAAAGAAAAATGCAACAGCATACCTTTTTATCTGAATTTTGAAGTAAAACACAACACAAACATCTTGCCGGTCACTTGCATTACACTAACTACTACTTCAAGTTTATATATTAGTCGATAGATTACGTGTTATTCATTTGCTTAAAATTACAAAGTGGCATATATCCCACTGGGGCGTATATACCAACTTTACCCTACAGATTAAGCCACGGTTGGCCATATTTTTTTCATATTTTCGGTTTTACTACCTATAAATAGGTATGAGAATTACGTCCAATGAAATGATCATCAAAATTAATAATTTGTAAAGTCAATCTAATATAATATACAATATGTCAATACATACATACATAACCTATATATCAAACATTAATTACCGAAAATTTGATAGCGAGTACAACAAATTATTCAGCGTAAACTGGTCTCGAAAGTAGCCAATCAGTGAGCGAATTTTTAGGCGGAAATTTTAATTTACTCCTCCTAATTAAGAAACAGAGTATAACATATTGCATGTTTGTAACGAAACAGAGTATAACATGTACATATGTTTGATAGTCGCTCGGCGGCCGACGCGACGCGAGTTAATTTGTTCGTACGTGAAGCGTTGTAAAAAAAATACTTTATTTCAATTTTTTACATGTGAATCGATTGAATGATAACTGAGAACTTAACTAATTTTTGTTTATGTTGTATTTATAACTTTACCTTATCTTATCTTAACCTACGACTCTAATTCTTAAAACTATCCTTATTCATGATTGTTCTTAATTAGTTCTTAAAATTAAATGAATAGTCTTTATTTCCTAATTCTATGGCTTATTATCTAATGGAGGTCGTCGCCCGCCGAAGGGTCATCTTCTTATCAGGACGGCTGACATAACTCGCGACGTTCCCAAGCTAATTAAATTTAGTATGCGACGCTGCGCTGTATCGAACGATTATCGTCGTCTGAAAGGTTCCATTTGTTATAATGTTATTTCATAATTTTATTTTTTAAATATTTTTCTACAATAATATCAATGTATTGAATTATATGCTGATTTTCTTCCTCTACAATTATAATTAATTACTGATGAAGTCTAAAACTACATTTCAAAATATTTGTTGCCAGTGAAAGATGTACCCAGTACATATGTCGATACTCCATTATACCACTCTCGTCTAGAACCTGTAGATTTAATCCATTGTTCTGTTTGTAACTGTTTTTCTAGGGATTATTAAATGTAATTTATTTTTGATATAATTTTGACGTCTTACGATAATTTCGTTGCTATGATGATTTTTTTGTGCTGATGATTTCAATACCAAATATTATAGAAAAAAAATTATTCTAAAACATAAAAAAGTGCGAAATGTTTATTTCCATTTGGTTTACATTGAAGTTTGTAAGCTTACTGAAATGTAGGGGATCGCCTTAAAATAAGATCTAGTGACTGATTGCTTACTTTACTATCATACAATCAAAAAAGTACATAAATACAATAAAAAAATCATTATATTAAGAACTGGCGTTCATTAATTTTCGTCCGAAGTACGATTTCATCATTACAACGTATGTCCAAAGATTACTTGATGTTCAAAATAATTAGCCAATGAACATTTATTGGTATCATGAAAACATATACGTTACTACAACGAATTCGCTACATTACGCTAAAGAGTAATTTGACTTTTTCAATGAATAATCTTTCTTTGTTTTAATATTTTAGTACATAAATAATATAAACTTGATTTATAGCGATAATAACTGTTGATATGTTTTTTTTTTCTAAATTTAATTCAATTTCGTCATAAGAGGAGTTGGCTGACATAGGTTTTCAATTATTAAGGGCGGTCGTTTAGGAACGATTTTTAGTAGAAAATAACAACAAAAATAGAAAAGTCACATCTTTAATTTCCGATATATATTCCGTTAATCTTCGTTCATTTTTCATAGTTTGAGTTACATTTATCGCTTTAGAGCGGAAAATAATAAGAATAACGGCCAGGGTGTTTAGGACCCACCGACGTAGTCGGATCATCTAAAATATATATATCGTAACATCGTTGAAATAGTAGGACCTCCGTACCCACCGTAGGAGGTCCTAGATTGGTTTTACATTTTTCTATTTTGGAATACATTTTCTCTTTTTTTTTTGGATTTCGTTTTTCTGGTTTTGTTCAAAATTATATCTACCGTTTTTGGATTGGACTTGTTATTGGGTTGGACTTGGATTTTTGTTACCGGAGGTTGAATTGGAAGATCGATTTTGATTACTACGCGTAGAAAGCTAAGTCAATTGTTCGGAATAATTTATATTTTTGTTATTGTTTGTATTATCCTTTATAAACGAAGTGTTTCTCGAGAAGCATTAGCGTATTTACATATTTATATAAAATTGTTCATATTAAATTTCGACTTAATTTAGGCCAGATATCAAAATTACCTCTTGTATTGTACGTTTCTTGATAATTTACCGGCATTTACCTATTGTAACTATTTAACATCGATACTTTTAGTAATTTTCCATTTTTTTAATAATAGTTATTACTGTAAGGAAAAATTAATTGGCGCCCCTTTGTTTTTTTTATTATTAGAACCCGGCCGAACTCCACTGTTCAAAAGCTAGCCGACAGGCCTCTAAATTTTGTTAAGTGCTTGTTTACCATTATTAAATAATATTTTTCGATCAGATTTTATTTCATTTTATCATTTATTTTTTTTGCACGTAAAAAAATCAGTGTTTATCAGTTTTATTAATATTCTTACATATAGATTCAATAAATTATTCCACTGAAATGCAAAGATTATTTATTGTATCAATGAATGTGTTCATTAAATAAAGGAATATTCTTGCATTGTTACAATGTACACTTCTATTCGTATTAAAAAAGTACAGTTACATTGTTCACATTGTAAATAGGACAATGTTTAGGTATATTATTTCTACAGTAAATTTATTTTTTGTAATGTTTCAATTAATTATCGCTCAAATATAACTTTGCAGGATTGTAGTACTAGTCAACCCCAATTCAAAACCGTATTCCGTTCGTGCGCTTACGCGGTTTAAGAGGATGAAATTCACCCTTGGAAAATTGGAACTTTTCTCGATTTTGTATATTATGTGTGAAACAACAAGAGCCATCGCCAATAAACTATATATTTTTGTTGTGACTGCCACTCGTCTGTAACAGACTATAAGAAAAAAATTTGAAACTTCTAAATTTTTCCTTTATATTTTCTACCTTTTTCCTAGTTATCGTTTTCCCTCTACGGTCAATTTCCGGCGTAGATTCTTCCGATCACTACAAACTTGTATTATTACATACCTATGCCTACGTAAGGTAAAATTTCGTTCGTGAAATTGGACCGTTAAATGTTTGAGGGGAGCCCTAACCAAGACCCTAACCGAGTCCCTATCCAAGAACCTAACCAAGCTCGATTTTCAGAGGATTTGTGTTAGAACTTAAAGGTCCATGTATTTACACTTTATAAATAGAGAAATAGTATTAATCCTTTTTGTTTGTAATCCTTTTAGAGTACACAACACAACACATAACACTCGCGCATTCACACGCAAAAAAGCCTTATTAACCGAACGAGCACTCCTCGCTCGCACGAACAATACGACACCGTAATTTAAAATTCGAAGTACTGAAACAAGCACCTACCGCTCTGTACCACTGACGCGAAAGATCTGAAGCGGTTTTGCCAGAATTCTATATATAAATGCAATGGATACTAGGAAATCCCCCTTTTATTTTTAAAACATTCAGTTCTTTGTTCGCACTTCGATAAGCTATGAAAGTAGGCGGTGCACACGTTTTATTAGTTGCTTTGTATTTTATCGGCCACATAAAAATGCAATTAAACTTTTATCTGGTTTATGGTTTGTAATAGGGAAATTTTTAATGCTTAAGGGCACACGAATAGTTTTTAAATTAAAAATAGAGTAAATTTATAATTCTGCGGTATAAAGGCAGTAGACAGTGATTATTCAAATAATTTTACTGATTAAAAATACATAATTTTAGAATAAATTTTCTATAAAGTACATATTTTAAAAATTTTCGGTCATTATCTGCCAATTTTTTTTATCAAACTTCACTACGAACCCTGCAATAGCCCAAGCTTCCATCGCACAAAAACCTACTAAAATTTTCTTAGTGTGTTTAAGAGATAATAATATTATGATGAGAAAATCCAACCGGTGGCAGACAATTGAATTTTTGTTTTAATCATTTTTGATAAACTTGATACTTGATAAAATTTATTATAGACTTTAGAGAAATATCAATTATTTATAATTATTGTGGTCTGCCTCGCAAACCTGGCAGACCTTCCTCCAAATGAATAAATTTTCAATATGTCACCTACTGTATGAAACTACATCGTGTTGTTTTTTTTCAAATTATAGTTTTAATTGTCCTTTCATGAATATATGTGTCTGCCGATAGAAAAAAGGAACCCAAGTATGGCAAAATTAGAGGTAAAAATTCTAAGGGATGACACCCCTTAAAATTTTCATCCCTAATTTTTGTATCATAATCTAGGTCTTGAACAGCCATTTACAAAAATATATAGTTTGTTGGCGATAGCTCTTGTTGTTTTACGGATAATAAGCAAAATCTAAAAAAGTTCAAATTTTCAAGGGTGGATTTCACCCTCTTAAACCGCGTAAGAGCACGAACGGAATACAGCTCTTGATTAGGATTGACTAGTACTACAATGCTGCAAAGTTTCAATTTTTTCTGAGATTTCCACCTGCCTAACCTTCCTTATTAGATCTCGGCAATGAAATTAAAAAACGTGGATGTAAAAAATTACAGAAAACTCAAGACTCCGTATAAACAAACGCAAAAAATATTCGTAGACTTAAAATAAAAGCTAAAATTAAAACAAATCACAAGTTTACTAGTATTGCCTCTAGCATTAATATTAATTTGCAATCCAAGATGTTTATTGTAAATTCGTCAAATAACGGCGATAACTCCATTGTACGAATACTTTTTGCGCAACGTTTACACACGTTTCTCTGGAATTTAATATGTAATAACAAACGCATACCGCTTTTAGAAATAT
This sequence comes from Rhagophthalmus giganteus, assembly GCA_036326145.1. Lineage (NCBI taxonomy): Eukaryota > Metazoa > Arthropoda > Insecta > Coleoptera > Rhagophthalmidae > Rhagophthalmus > Rhagophthalmus giganteus. The sequence continues at coordinate 8,252,007 of JARFJA010000083.1, read as the reverse complement.
TTTTCTATAACAGTTGTAATATAAACATTAATGTAAACGTCGTGATAATTTTTTTTGTAATTATTTATTAAAACGGAATAATAAAAATTTTCCTTACAAATTTCAAGTGTACGAATACTTGTTACACTCACTGTATTTAAAATAAAATAAATTGATGCATAGGTACTTTTTATTCGGACAACACCCAGTTAGCACAAGAAACACACTTTGACTGCTTGAGTTTCCAAACTGCACTCACTGTCTTGAATTTATCTTGTTTCTGCGAAGCCGTTAATATTCCTAGATTATTCTATATACACCGTGTCCAAGATAAGAATGCACAGCATGGGGATCTTGAAAACGGTAGAAGATACAGAGTGGCTTAAATTAGAAAAAAGTTGCGCTATTTAGAGTATGTTCACATGCTGGTCGCAAAAATTCATTATTGTTTATCGTTTTCAAAATTCTCAAAAAAATGTGATTTTTTGGATTTTCGTTTCTTTTCATTTTTTTATTTATTTTATTTGATATTAAAAAACTACCGGCACTTTCTCATTGCCACTTTTAAGCTCTACAAAATGGCGTGTTCAAATTTTAATCCGACGTTTCGTATCCGAGAACCCATCAACAACTTTATTTTTTATATGGCCACAAACAAAGAGACACCCTGTATTCGGTAGCATTATTCATTACAAATTCAACGATGTATCACACATTATGGTTTTGAAGCCAAAAAGGGAAAAACAATAACCAACAATGATAACCAACATGGCATTTTCAACCGGCGTAACAAACATTATTGGGCAACAGACAATCTTCATTTAACCGCGTAAGAGCAACGAACGGCATACAAGCATCTTGATTTGGATTTAATCTAGTGGGTAGGCAATTTTGGGTGGCAGAATAATAGGACCTTTATTTATCACAACAATTTAAATTCTGAACGATTTCTCGACCTACTGCAGACTGATTTGGAGAATGCCTTGATGAATTACCATTACTTATAGTTAACAACTGCTGGTTTCAGCAAGATGGTGCCAGCGCATAATTCAAGAAACTGTGCGGAATATTTGTCCCAGAGGTTTCCTGAAAACTGCATTGGAACTCACAGTGAAGTAGCAAACTGGCCAGCGATCACCTGACTTAACGTTGGATTTTCCTGTAGGGTTATTTAAAATAACAAGTGTATGACGCCACTTTTGAAACTGAAGATACAAGTTTACTAGTATTGGTTTTAGCAGTTAATATTAATTGCACATCCAGAAGATGTTAGACCATGTTTTGAATTCTTCTGTAGACAGAGCATAACTTGTGTCTAGAAAATAATGGCAACCTATTGTGACGCAATTATTATAATTTTTGACATTTTGTTTACTACGTTATTGTACTAGCGCCTACTAATTTAATATGTAATAACAAACGCTTATAACTCACGTTTTCACTATTTGGCTTCAAAACCATAATGTGTGATACATCGTTGTAATTTATAATGACATTAATGCTAAACGAATACAGGGTGATAATCTTTGTTTGTGGCCATATAAAATAAAGTTGATGATGGGTTCTCGGATACGAAACGTCGGATAATAAAAATTTGAACACGCCATTTTGTAAAGCTTAATCAAGTGGCAATGACGAAAGTGCCGTAGTTTTACACTCACTGTATTTAAAATAAATATAAATTGAAAAGAAACGAAAATCCAAAAATCACATTTTTGAGAATTTTGAAAACGATAAACCAATAATGAACTTTGCGACCAGCATGTGAACATACTAAATAGCGCAACTTTGACTGTCTTAGTTTCCAAATCCCACTGCACTGATCTTGAATTTATTATAGTATATCTAACTATATTAATATTCTATATATATTATATAATTTATATATTTATTATATAATATATTAATTAATTAATATATTAATATTATATATAAATATATTCTATATATATATATATATATATATATATATAGATATATATATATATATATATAAATAATATATATATATATATAGAATATAGAATATATATAGAATTTAAAAAAAATTAATCAACTCTATATACCGTATATTAGTGAACTTAGTCATAGATACGATAAATGTTGTTATTATTTCAAAACAACCTTACATTAATATGGTGTTTTAAATTCATAAATTTTAAGTTATGATGTTAATGTAGAAATTCGTAGATACAATCGAGTAATGATTGGATTGATGAAAAAGAATCAATCAAGATATCCATTAAATTATTAAATATGTTCATCAGTTTCTAATAAACATAATAACATTGGGACTACGAACATGGAAATTAAAAAATGAAGATCTATTAGTAGTATTAATGAATTTTTCATTGTATCAATGATCAAAAAGTCAATAACTGGTGTTCGTTGATATCAGGTACAATAATTTTTTGAGTTATACACGCAAAGAATGATTACATACCTACTTACATAATTATTTTATTTGACGTTTCTTGTTCTTGTATATAAAGTTCCTAGGTTAAATAATACATATAGTAATTAAGGATACATACAGGGTGCCCGGGAGGAATCTGCCAAATGTTAGGGGCATGTTTCTTTAGTAATTTTAAACAAAAAAGTTACAAACAGAACAATGGATTAAATCTACAGGTTCTAGGTTCTGTAAGTTTAATTGAGGAAGTGCTATTAACGAAATGGAATATTTTTGAAGCTATATCAATTTTTTTTTGTGTAAGTAATTTTTTTTATATAAATCTACATGTTATCGGTCGTATATTACGGCGATCAATAAAATCTTGAATTTACAAAAAGCATAAACTAAACCTGCCCACCAATTGTTTTTAAAGTATTTTGTTCTATTATTATCGGAAATCACAAAGAGTTGTCCACTTTATAAGTAACAATGATGATTTATGGCTCACAATAATCTATTTTAAAAATTCAAACATTTTACCTAAAACCCAATTCACAAACAAAGATTTTTAAAATTCTCAACTACTGCTGTCCCGATTTTTTCCGTGACCAATGTACATAGATCCGTTATCGTTTGGTAAACCAGCAATTTATCCTGCAGAAGTGATTCTAAGGCATCTCATAAGATTTTTAAATAGGTACCTACTTAAAACCTTTAGCCATGTTCCTTTAACCACTTGTGTCTTCAATTATGACAATACAAACAATCAAACTCATAATTGTAATATTATGTGCCACGGCCTTACAATCCAGCATGCTTTTATGACATATTTAAACACAAAAATAACTTCTTTTAATGGTTTTTCACAATTAGCATTGCGACTTACCAAGTAAACATCAATTGGTTTGTTCCAACACACCACCAAACCAGTTTGCAAACGGTCGGGATGCATGTACCGAGTGTATTTAGAAAATTTCGGCTGAATCGGATATTAAACTTACCATTTTCCATTTTATCTATTTTCTCTATTTTTCAATATGAGATGTTACGACGTTTTTGACAAACAGTTGACAGATTTGACCAATAACTGTTCTGCATCGTTCCATTACAACACAGTTCTTGATCAGTTCCAAATCAGCAATATAGCAAAAAGTGAAGCACAGTTTTTGATTTTATAAACTTGATTAAAAGCAATAAAATTATTAAAACTAAAAGAATTAAATACATGAATTAACCATTGATAGCCATTTGCACCGTCAATGGTCTAATACGTAAGTCTTACCATTGACTATATAGTATTATAGACAGCTAACCCTATGTTATTTTTCGGTAACGTTCAAGGGACACCAGAAACGCTGTTTTGGGACACCACTACAGCGTCGCTACTTTCGAGTGGGTAGAACACTGTTAGATTTTGAAAAAAAATTTTAAACGCAGTGCATTTAGATGTCGCAAATTAAAATTGCATTTTACAACTATATCGCACAAAATTCTTCCGACCGTTTTTAAAATTACCTGTTTTTGTTGATCCCTTAAATATACCGTCCTAATCTTTTGAGTATAGTTCACGGTCAAAGCTGGCATTTACCACCTAAATTTTCTTATTGACTGACTATTTATGATAATTTTGTTCGGAAAAAGGTTCATATAAGCTATACATTCTTTTTGTTAAAATATTGTTAGTTTGTACTTTTAATTATTTCGCTATTATTATTAACTACTACATGGTCAAACAATGTACATAACGTACACTAATAGCACTTCCTTCCTATGATATTAAGATGGCAGGCAGGTAGGCAGGTACCTTTCTGTTAATATTTCACCATATAAGTTTCCGTTTTGACATATGCAATAAATTATTAATGCAACTTTTAGGTAGGTATATACGTTTAAAGTACAATGCACGCCGACTATTAGAATCACGAATAATGTATGATACAATGTATATAATTCGGGTATTATTATCACTTTCGCAAAGCACGAGAAGAACATAGGAAAAACATCGTTTATAATAATCATGACATCGGTTTCAGTTATCAATTTTTTTAAAGATCGTTTTCATTTACGAGCAGTAAACCTTGTTTGCGTAGATGTGTTTGTTTGTATTTTCAACTTCAAGTGACACCGAATTTCTCTCTCCAGTCAGACGTAATTGTATTCTGGGGCTACCCCGGAATTCTGGGATTTTCAATTGACCCTTCCAGGATTTTCAGCTGTCCAATCAGGATTTATTTTTACCCATCGGTATTTTCACTTCCAAAAAAGAAAGAAACAGTTCTATCCCCCTTTAAACTTCAATAACAAGTTATTGTAGATAAGGAACAAACAGTACAATTGTTTACTTTTGTATCGGTAATTTTCGTGGATTTTTATTTTGAATCGTTAAATTTCAGGGTTTTCCACTTTGAGTGAAAACCTTATCTCTTTCTGTTCATAAACATATACATACAGTAGAATTCGGTTATAATAAATCACAAGGGACTCACAACATGAGTTCGTTACATCCGAAGTTCGTACTAAACGGTACAAAAACTTCATTTACCGTATATAAAAATGTCCGCACTTTTTATTCAAAAATTTCTAGGTGTGGACATTACACGAGCATTCCAGCTCCAAACAAATTGAAAAAAATATTACTAATACCGTCTTACACGGGTCAACATTTTTTTCTTATATTTCTTGCTGAAGATCAAGGTGTCGTCAATTACACGAGCGTTTTAACACGTAGTGTTGTTTGCTCGAGTTAACGCTTGTTGCGCTTGTTTGCGACGTTCCAAACTACAAAAGCGCGTTGTTTAAATACAGTTGCCATACTATAGCGAGACTATAGTATCTAGTCTTAGTGACTCTTTAACGCTCCGAGAACAGATATTTTCGACAGGACAAATGCTACTATAAGGCCACGCGCCCGATGTTTATTTTATGATATACGCTCAACGCTCAACGCTATGACTAAGCATATAATTGTGTAATCTATAGAAATATAATTGATTTAAAATATGCTGTGTGCACAAAATATTTTGACAATATCAATCGGCGTAAACGAACACGTGGGAGCGGAACTGCAAATGAGAGACCCGAGTGTGGACATTGTGTTATTTCGCAAATAATAAACAAATATAGTCTAAGGGTGCCTTCCTAAGACCCGTAGTGGCGCGGACTATGCCACCAAAGCAACACGCCGCGCCATCAAAGCAAACGCCGCCCGAACCCGCACCGTGGGAAGCAGACGGCCCGAGGTGGTGGCGCGTACGCGTCTGCAATGATCCAAAACTACCGACTCACCACGAATCGGATAGACCATCGGGGGCGCGTGGTCGTGCGGTTATTGCTTTGGCGGCACGGTCCGCATCACTACGGACCGTGGGAAGGCACCTTTAACAGCTAACAATCCAATATCTATTGGTTTTAATAAAGTTTGTTGTTGATTCTTCATTTCTTCTTCACGTCTGTATTGTACTTACCTGTTGCAATGTGTGAGTGTCTCGCCGTAGTGCAGCAACTGGTTTTAAACAACGCTCTTTTGCAGTTTGGAACGACCCGTTAACACCCAAACTCACGTTAACTCGAACAAACCGCACTACGTGTTAAGAACAATGTGCGTTTGATACGTTTTTTTTTTAAATTTAATTTCATTATAGAAGAATAGTTGGCAGTCACCGGTTGTATAATTATTAAGGGCGGCGATGATAGGCGGTCGTTTAGGAACGGTTTTAAATGAAAAAAATAGAATAACAACAATAAAAAGAAAAGTCACATTTTTAATTTTCGATATATACATTCCGTTTAATCTTAGTTGATTTAATTAGTTTGAGTTTAATTTATCGCTTTAAAGCGGAAAAAACAAGAACAACGGCCAGGATGTATAGTACCTACCGACATCGTCGGATCACAGAAAAATATATATATCGCAACATTTCTGACATAGTAGGACCTCCACACCACCGTAGGAGGTGAGTAGGGCTATGCCTAAATACTTCTAGGTAATGGTACCTCTCTTTTTAGGTTCTAGCTTTGGATTAAATTTTCTAGTTTTGGTTTAAATTTCATAGTTTTGGGTTAAATCTCCTAGTTGTGATTTAATCTTATCTGTTATTATTGGATTGGTTGGACTTATATTTGTTTATCCCGGAGGGTGACTTGGAGGATCGAGTAGGAATTTTGGTTATACCGTGGAGAGAGCTAAGTCTAATCCCTTATCATTCGGGACAACTTATTGTTACAACAATTGTTATTGTTGGTATTAATTATTGTAAACAAAGTGTTTCTCGAGAAGCATTAACGTACTTACATACATATATAAATTTGTTAGTATTAAATTTTGAATTCATTTAAGCCCGATACGAAAATTAAATATTGTATTTTACGTTCCTTAATAACTTACCTACATATCCATATTGTAAATATCTAACATCTTATAATTTTAGTAATTTTCCCCTTTGATAGTTATTAGTGAAAGGAAAATTACTTGGCGCCCTTTATTTTTTATTTTATTTGAACCCGGCCGCACGCCACTGCATAAAGGCTAGCCGACAGGCCAATAAATTTTGTTAAGTGTTTGTCTAAATATTATTAAATAGCATCTTTCGATTATATTCTATTTTATTTTTTTTTGCACGTAACACGTTAAGTGACTGCTTTATTTTTTTTTTATTTTTTTTTTATTTCGCAGTTCATTCAGTGGTTAATTCATGTATTTAACTCTTTTACTTTTAATAATTTCCATTGCTTTTAATCAAATTTATAAAACCAAAAACTGTGCTTGACTTTTTACTATCATAATGTCCGCAACAAGTAACATAAGTTTCAGTTAAATCGGTTTCAGTGGCCCAAAGTGTATCAGGGTATATGTAATCATTTGTATGTATTATCAACCTAAGTCATTGGTAAAAATGTCAATAATATCGCATAGTATAAAATAGGTGTTTTTCTTTCTTTTTTTGGAAAGGAGTTTAGTTTACCTATGATAGGTTCATATCCGGTTAGCCGACCCGGTGGTCGAGCGGTCAGAAGACTGGCCTCTCAGCTGACGGATCCCCTGAGTCCTATTCCCGGTACGGGTGGTGAAATAATCCATCTGGTAGGCATGGATGTTTCGGGGGGCACTGGCAGTAACGCTAGCGCGGTCCCGGGTTCCGGGTGTGTCGACTAACAAAAAAAAAATTCATATCCGGTTCATATCACCGAGAATATCCGCCATATTATTTAAAAACTATCCTGCTCTATTCAATATAAAAATCGTTCTATCCTGTTTTAGCTATAGTGGAATACTGTGGCTCGACTATATAATAAACCACTACTATACTACATATATACTAAACCATTTGAATATCGAGGGATCTTGCTCTTACCGGAAATGTTAGTAATACTGCACAAAAGCCATAGACACCTGCGCAGTTTGTAATACTAATTATTACTGATAATATTGCAAATTTATTTTTTATCGAGAACTTTTTAACTCGGTTGACCCGGAAATTCGGTTAATCGTAATTCGAATAAACAGAACTATAGTGTATTTAATTATACCCTTAATTTATTAAGTTTGTGGATGCATCAGCCAGACGCATCACCAAAAAGAAATTTTTTGAAAGATGCGCGTATAAAATGTAGCAATTAAGTGTAAATTTGTCCATAATTAATGGGATCGGCGTGCAGTTGTTAAAAAAACCGCTTATCTTATGCAGAGCGGCACTAAAAGCCTTGGTAAAGAGTCACCCACCGCCAAACTTAATCTAGGCCATGGAAACCTCGCTTAATGTGATTGTAGTCTGTGCTGATTTAATAATTCAAATCAACGCACGCACTTTACCTTAGCCTATTACGAAGGTGAAACCGTTTAATACAGTATGTCCACACAGCTCGTGTGTCCGATAGATGTAATAGATATTTGTAATAGATATAATATATACAGGGTGTCCAGTAAATAATGGGTCATACGCTAACAGTGGCTTGTTTCGATAAAAATAAGCCGATTTGGGCCAACTTACCTTAGTGCAATTTTGCTTCCTTACAAAAGAAAGAAGTGCCTCGAAAGAAGTTTTTTAATCTCACGTTTCATCTTTTCACGATTACTCGCTTATTTTAGGAGTTATTCCATTCAAATTTGGTATACGAGGGTTTTAAATGTGACCAAATAAGACAATATAATTATTTCTTGCCTAAATTATAGAGGGCGCTCACAACACACTACACATTCTATTGTTTCTGCGATTATTTTTTTGTGAGTCGAGATTTGCTTTAAATGACCATTTTTTTTTAAAACAGCTGTCTATTTCGTCTAAAAAAGTTATACTTTATTTATGTCGTTAAAGTATCGTTGATCTAATTAATTTAATCCGCGGTTTAATTTAATTAAAAGGCGAATTACGCCACAATTTCGCGGGTTTAATTATCGTGTTATGCGTGATTCCGCAAATTAATTCGCGTTTTTCGCGGTTTAATCCGCGGATTGGCCTAATTAGATCAATCAATTAAAAGGGATTAGAGGTGTGTCCCATTACTACTATTATAAAATAAAAATTGAATTATAGAGAATCAGAGATTATGCATTCGTAATGTTTATCTGGAAACAATATGTAACGATAATATCAACATAAGAAAATCATACATTCATTGAAATACATCATAAATACATACATTCATACATCATAAATTTTTATATTATAATTTCTTATGTATTTCTTACGCTTACGATCACTATGATCAAGCACTTATTGTCATTATTATCTACCTACCTGCATGTTCGTGTTTTCTGTTTGAATTTAGAAAATATCTATTTTCGTAAAAATTTAGATTTAAAACTTTAATGATAGAACATCGTTTCGCCTACTGAATAAAGTGATTTCTGAGACATTAACTTTAAACATTATTATTTCGAATATACAGAACAGTGTACCTATAAAGTACCGCAAACAGCAACATGGTGCAATTATATATAAATCAAAACAAGATTCTACAGAGAACCAATTAAAAAGTTACACCTAAAAAATTAATTGTATAGGTAATTAATCTATATCTCGCTGCACACAATCAAGGCAGAATTTTAAATTAAGGAAATGGCCAAGAATTAGTCATAGAGATTAAAATGTTCGTAGATAACATACGTATCAACGTAGTTTTTGCAGAGTTACTTAACCCACAAAAAGTGAATTTTAAAGGAGCGCCCCATATTTTGTGTCGTCGCGTAGTTATAAGCAGATACGCTTCACGGAAATACAAATCGATTTTTCCGGTGGAAAAAATCGTAATATTGTTATCAGATATTAACAGATGATGTATTTGTCTTAGATGCATAAGATAATCAGAATAACTCATTTTCGCAAAAAATGTGGGTTAAGCCACTCTGCCAAAACGCGTCGATATGTATAGTAATAAAATTATGTATGTAATTGAATGTAGGTAAGTACATTCATTACTCTATTATTACCTACTCTAATTATTAAGAACATTAAAATCGAATCGTTTTCATATGAAAAGAATCTTTAATAAATTAGAAATTGTGCTGACATGAATGTTATTTAAATATGGATATGGTCTATAGAATCGACCTGACAATTCACGTCATCAATAAAAGGTTACTAGATGATGACGTTTCACACGATGCCGTCACCTCGTACATCGTATTTTGACAGTTCTAATAAATTGTAGTCTTTCTTTATACCATTTAATATGTGCGCAAGTAAATCATCTATAGAATATGTCACTTTCCAAACTTTAAACCGAATTACAAATAAACAATCTAGTAACTTTTTGTTGATAACGTGAATATCATATAGGTTTGGATAAGCTGTATGTTCCTTTATCTCTCGAACCACAAGCTCTATTATGGGTTGTAAAAATTTTTAAAAGTGTTAAATAACACTTTAATACCTACTTTAAATAGTTGTTATTGCTTTTGTATGCCTGGTAAGTAGGTATAGCAAAAGCGGCATTGTGTATATTTTGTAAAATTTTAAATGCTGCTCTATCTCTTATAGTTTAAGAGATAAAAAAATATGTTTATGGATAAATTAACATTATCGAGGTAGGATTTTCATACTCTCGTTTAACTAATAAAAGTTAGAACGCTTGGAATTAAGAAAAATTTGAACAATTTTATTGAAATTTTCAGCAGAATTTACAGCACACACAATGAAATAAACAAATTTTTTAGTCCTTTTCAATTTAATTACACTTTCTGTAAAAATACATAGATATAATGACTGTAATTATTAAATTTTTTCGAACTAATTGTAAATTCAGCATGCAAAATAAAATGTAAAATATAAAATTAATGTTTTGGTCCGACAAATTCTCTTCTAATTAATTATGGATTTTTATACATTTTTACATTCGTTCCGAGCTAATAAATCGTTAATGTGTATAAGTACATACTTAAATAACGGTCCAGTGATTAAGATATTTATTTATTCTTATATTGTAATTTGCATTTCCTAATCAAATTTATATCAATCCGTAGGTACCACCTTGAACTCTAGGTTAATAAAATTTCAAGGTATTTGTAATTACCTATTAGGAATTATAAATACTACTAGGTACCTACCTATAATTAATCACTGTATGTTATTAGGCATACAGGACGATCCTTAACTTATGGAAGAAACTGAAAGGATGGCTGGAGAGGGTCAAAATAAACATTTTTCCTTAAATAGATTTTGAGAGTATGAGTATGAGCTCAGAGTATGTAACCGGAAAGTTACAGCAAATTAAAGTTTAGTCAATAAAGAATTTTTAATATTTGAGAGTTAATTACCTATACAATGTTTAGTTGAGAAATTAATAAAATTTGTGTTCATTTATTGAGGACGACCGTCTGAAAAATATAATACCCTACATAGTATCGTAATTGACACCATCGACGAATTACGCTATCAAATTAGCGTTGATGCTACGGAGCACTTACTTCGACGGTTTTCACGAATACCTATCAAAAAATTGAATTCGCCTTGCACAAATATGCATAAAACAACGGGGTGAACATTTTGAACAGTTTATGTTAGTTAACAGTTACTTATGTGTTACAGTATGTATGTTTATTTGGAAATTAAAAAACACTGATTATTATTATATAATTCCTCCATTCTTTTTTTCCTCCCAGTCTCCGTCTTCTAACCCTCTCTTTTCCATGGTCTCATCTATTTCATCCCTCCAATATCTCTTCGGTCTTCCTCTCTTCCTTGTTCCTCCTATGGGAAAAAACACTGATTTTGTTTCTAATTCTACTTCATTACTATGTGTAAGCGGGAGACTATTCGATAAGTGAACGTTAATTTTTAAAAACTTCAACTTGCTGTAACTTTCTGGTTGCCGAGTTTTGGTCGGAATTTATTTAACAATAAGATAAAATCGTTATTTGGGCCTTCTCCTTTTATGTTAAAAATCACCATGTATGTAATTTGCGCCCTGTATAAATATATACATTTAAAAGAAAGTAGGTAGGGGAACGGGGCGCACAGTGTGACATTTTTTCTCAATTATAAATTGAAAGTTTTCAAAACATTTTTGTTACATGTAAGTAACTTATTTTTGGTATTTTTCTGGCATATTAAAAGAGCAAACTTCTTCGATTTTTCGATTTGTACTCACCTTATGTTCCCTTTGAAACAATCCTTTCTGATCGTTTGTGGTTAGCAACACAATATATAGCAACACACAAGGTGCATAATATTACAGCAAACTATTTAAGTCAAAACACAAATGCGACGGAAATTGTAAATAAAACATTGTACCCCACGATACAATGTGCCCACCGTTCCCCTACCTACAACAAATAAATCGTGCTTATCTATAGGTACATACCTATATAAATGAACCAATAAATAGCATAATTTAAAAATTAAAACAATATAAATATGTCGATAGGTACCTAAAATAATGTTTAGAGTATAAATAAAATTTAACTATACGGTATTCAAGATACAGATTCCAATACAGGCGATCATCTCTCCGTATTTTTACAGTTCTAATAAATTATAGTATTTTTTTATACCATCTAACCTGTGTGTAGGTAAATCATTTAAACGTAGAACTGTTAAGAACAAATGTTTATACAATTTAGTAACTTTTTATTGATGACCTCCATTGGAAGGCTGCTTGGATAGACTAGCTACATACTTTTAAACTTATTTTTACTTGTATAGGTATTTGCGCATATGTAGGTATAGTCAAGTTCAAAATTAATGTCCCGAATCGCGAGTATTGCGCGGGCAATACATGGCACAACGAATAAATCTACAAAAAGTACTTACGACGTATAACACGAATTATAAATACAATGTTACTGCTTTAAATATTCAGTTCATAATTTGTTTGTTGTGTCGTGTGCGTCCGCGCAATGATCGCGACCCGGGACATTAATTTTGAACTTGACTGTACCTACTACTTACAATTAATAGGACGATAACTATAGGCGTAGAAATAATAATAATCGCCATGGTATTAAATTAAAAGTCAAGTAAAATTATAGAAAATTTGCATTAGTAAGGGTCGGTTTTTTCATCTCCCAATAAATTTACTTGACAAATTTTTACCACGGAAACAATTGTCTGAACAAACGTTTCTATGGTAAATATCTGTCAATTAAATTAAATGGAAGATGAAAAGATCGGCCCTAAGTATAATATAAAATTATTATTAGTAGATATGTAATTATAATTTCTTTTGCATTACAAGGAAACTAGATATCTAACTACTCGTATATAGTGTACATATCGACGCAGTTTTTCCAGAAGGGCGTAACCCACAAAAAGTAAATTTTATAGGAGAGCATATTTTGTGTCGTCGCGTAGCTATAAGAAGATGCGCTCCGCGTTAATACAAATCGATTTTTCTAGTGGAAAAAATCGGAATATTGTTACTAGAATTTAACAGATAATGCCTTTGCTTTAGATGCATAACATGATTATTAACATGCATTATTAATCAGAATAACTCATTTTCACAAAAATTGTGGGTTACGCCCTTTTGGTAAAACGCTATCGATATGTTATATGTATAGCCATGGTCCGTAGATAGATATTGGGTGCAGGTTAGGTCGTGCCATACACTTCCGCTATTAAAATATAAAACTTGGGACAAAAATGGCGAAATTAGGCGCTAAATTTATTTGTATCCTCATCTTTCCTCATCCCAAAATGTTGAAAATAACCTAGCGTATTGATACAATTGGCATACACTTTATAAAACTACACACACACAGCAATAATATAGTAATTATTTAACATAATTTATACTCGACTATGAAAACTAAACATACAAATGTTTATTAACGTTATTTACACAAATACTTACTTTTTCATTAATTTAAGCTTAACACATTCGCAAATTATAACCGTTTATGTACACGATAATATACAATTTTTATGCAGACTCTAATTTAATACCTCAAAATATAAAACTCAACTACACGTCAACCAAACTATCAAAAAAATGGCACGACCTAATACGTAACCACATTAGCCTTCGGACCTTCCGTGTAAATATTAGCAACAATGGCGGACTTTTTGAACACGAGTTCAATATTGATATACCTAATCGTAAAATAGGACATAGTTTCTTTTTTTATGAGTTTTTTGTTGTTTACGTGTCTGGGATTAATGTTAGAAAAAATTGTGTTTACGAATATATGCTTTTATTTTAATTTAAGATATGACATATGATATATCAAATTACTCTGAACAAATACCGAAAACAAATATGCAGAAACCCAAAATGGCGCCCATAAGAAAAAATTAAGTTGAACCTATTTTCGGTACATTCGTCGCGATAAAAAATTAAAATTTATCTCATTGAATTCCGAATGAAAAAGTGCCTGTATGGTGTCAAAACAGTTTCTTTATTCAATAAAAAATAAACCAGATATGTATTGTGTAGTACGTACATCGGTATTGAACATTTTCGATAATGGTATTTTTTTTATTTTTTCAAAATTACTCAATAACTATAGAGAATTCGATTAATTGTTTTCTTAAATGCAGATAACTCTGAACTACTTTGTCCATTTAAGCAAGTTTCTATCTTTATTAATGCATAATAAAGATACCCATGCTCTCGAACGTCCCGTGGTACACACAGTCAACGCCGCTGCAATTAATCGTGCAAGTTGGGCGCCGCGGTAGGGGGCCGTTGTGAGACAAAAATGTTGTCAGTAATAAGTACGAGGCATTTACGTATATTGTATATTGAAAGAAAATTCTCGTATTTATTAACTTCATGTCTAAAAACTGTTCTGTACTTAGAAATATCAGGAGGGCCTCCTTAAATGGTTTTGCACAAGGGGGCGCCTTGCATGTCAGCGGCGGCGTTGTACACAGTAGATATATCTGCTATATGACAACCACTTGATTTCTTTTATAAAAAATTCACGTAAACTTTATGCCGTAGCTTTAATTGTGACAATTCAACCTTCGGTTTGCGAACTAATAATATAATTAATTACCTATATAATATAAAAGATTTATAAAACCGGCATTAAAAGTGTTACATTAGAATTGAAATTTTTCTAATAAATAAACTCGTACCAAACCCTAATTAATTAATTAACAATTTCTCTCTTAAAGTCAATTAGATAGATGATTGATAACGATATATACTATACACCATGATTATATTATTTAAATTGCTTGCCAGGTATATAGCTAATAGGTAATAGCTATCGTGTTTGTTCTTCAAACAATTTTATATAAGTACCTACTTATCAATTTAATGTAAACGTAGGTAATAAAATAAATAATATGCCTTTGTTATAATGAAGGCATTTAAAGAGAATTTTTGGTCTTTCTAGATTGGATAATTATAATTACTTGTCAATTTTCTCCACACTATTCTTATACATATAATATATACGTACTACGGTGGACTATTTAACCCGGACACGGGTTTGCGAGCTCCGAGCTACGCTCCATAGTTACAGTGCGCACAATTTTATCTGTCGAGTAGTATAACTAACGTGTGTGCTAAGGCCTGTCCAAATCTATATGCAATTCACGTCATCAATTGTCTACCAAAACCGTAATATGAAATTTCCTAACAGTTCCGTGTAAAAATGATGCGATAATTTAAAAAGTAATTGGTAATACAAGGACCTCTATCCGACCGCTACCGATATCTGCGTAATCTGCATTCTTCGACATATCTGTATGTTGTTATCTTTATCTAACACGTTGATAACATGCTTTGCGTCCGTATGTCTATTTTGCGGCATATGCGTACGAGAAATATATCAGAAATGCGACGCTGCCAAATATTTTACGCCCATTCTAAAGCACGTGTTGCGCCTTAGTATGTGCAGGGAATCCACCGCGAAATATGACAAAGATATTTAATTTAGTAGGCTATTTTGAGAAAGGAACGGCAAGAAGGTGGTCAATTACTACCATTAAATGCAGTTCAAAAGGTATGTAGCGCGTCCACAGCTACTACACGCAAGCCACGTGCAACAAGTGTAGTTACCATTGACTCTGTTACCAAATGCAGACTACGAAGTGTTATCATTTTATGAGATGTATTACGCACGTAAGTTGATGTAATGACTTGTAAAAGTGATGTTATCGTATCTTATTGTGTATAGGGATGAGTGTAACGTTGGACTCGTTATTGGCAAAACTGAGGGACAAAGCTTTTTACGATGTAGATCGAAGCAACTTAGCAAAAATCCTACGTAACTGTACCGTATTATAATAGGAAGGAAACTATAATACCAACTAGGAGCAGATCAAGGTTATCCTTTGTGTGTGTAGAACTAAAAAATATAATTTTAGCAAGATATTTGTATTATTAATATAAATACATAACAATAACTTGGCATTTAAGTGGAAGAAAGACTGTAATCGTAGATCATGATTTCAATTGCATCATATCGCTGACACGAGTGAGATTTTTACAAGAATATGAGGCAAATCCAACTAGTGACATTCCATTACAATATGTGTATATTTAAACGAAACATGGATCGTTAAAATGGGTTCAACGATTAAGTCGTGGCAACATAATACTGTAAAGAGGTGGAAAGGATGAAAAAGGTAGTTTAGAAACATACTGTAGTGATTATTCTGTGTCAGTTATGTTGTATGTATATTATCGTAGTACATGCACGAACAGTAAATGGGTTTGTACCTGAGGCAAAATTACTATTTCGTTCCAAAACAACTAGCAATTACCACGGGGAAATGAATACTAGTAATTTTCTACAGTGGTTTGAAGAACAGCTATTAAAGCCCTTAGAGGAACCATCCTTGATCGTCATGGATAATGCGTCTTATCACAACGGTTTGCTGGACATGAAACCTACAACGGTTCTAGTTATGTACATTGTTTTGTGTGTGTAGTTTAAGTTTACAAGCTGTTATCTATGTATATTTTCAAATTGGTTGTGTTTGTAGTATTTGTTGCTTTTCATTTATGACATTGGTTTGATTTTGATATATTTTGGTACTGTACTTGTAATAAAACTGATACAAATTGTACAATAACACTTTATTATGCTATTCCTAATTGTCATTAGTCTGGTTCTGTTTACAAATAACCTGCATGCATATGTTTGAATAATACACATGTAAACAAGTTACATGGAGTTTTAGTATTACATGAATTATTATAAAAGACCATGCATGACCATTCAAAGATTTATTGCTTTATATTAGTTATATAACGTTCAGTGGTACACGTTATCTTGCTTTTGTACTGGAAATGTGAGCTTCCTGTGTACATACGTCTAACATGTGCATGTCTAACATTGTCGCTGCAAAAGCACAGTACACTTATTCAGGAACGCAATATGTAATCTAACAAGCGATTATCGATGATTCTCGATTGTCGCCGGCCATTATGTATTTCATTTCTTTTCCATGCTCTGGTTAATTAACGTGTAATTATTACTCGCTGAGGTGTCTTGCTTTCGTGTTACATTAATTCACTATGCATTCATGAACTTTCTGCATGTTGCAAGACTTCAGTTTGTAACAAGTGAAGATCCGATGGCTTTAACCTCTACATACGATCACCCTGAAACAAAATGCATTGCAATGTTTGTCGGTAGGAGAAGCAGTCGCTCGATAAAGTACCCATGCTCTCGAACGTCCCGTGGTACACACAGTCAACCGCTGCAATTAATCGTGCAAGTTGGGCGCCGCGGTAGGGGCCGTTGTGAGACAAAATGTTGTCAGTAATAAGTACGAGGCATTTACGTATATTGTATATTGAAAGAAAATTCTCGTATTTATTAACTTCATGTCTAAAAACTGTTCTGTACTTAGAAATATCAGGAGGGCCTCCTTAAATGGTTTTGCACAAGGGGGCGCCTTGCATGTCAGCGGCGGCGTTGCACACAGTAGATATATCTGCTATATGACAACCACTTGATTTCTTTTGTAAAAAATTCACGTAAACTTTATGCCGTAGCTTTAATTGTGACAATTCAACCTTCGGTTTGCGAACTAATAATATAATTAATTACCTATATAATATAAAAGATTTATAAAACCGGCATTAAAAGTGTTACATTAGAATTGAAATTTTTCTAATAAATAAACTCGTACCAAACCCTAATTAATTAATTAACAATTTCTCTCTTAAAGTCAATTAGATAGATGATTGATAACGATATATACTATACACCATGATTATATTATTTAAATTGCTTGCCAGGTATATAGCTAATAGGTAATAGCTATCGTGTTTGTTCTTCAAACAATTTTATATAAGTACCTACTTATCAATTTAATGTAAACGTAGGTAATAAAATAAATAATATGCCTTTGTTATAATGAAGGCATTTAAAGAGAATTTTTGGTCTTTCTAGATTGGATAATTATAATTACTTGTCAATTTTCTCCACACTATTCTTATACATATAATATATACGTACTACGGTGGACTATTTAACCCGGACACGGGTTTGCGAGCTCCGAGCTACGCTCCATAGTTACAGTGCGCACAATTTTATCTGTCGAGTAGTATAACTAACGTGTGTGCTAGTAAAGAATAAAACTATGAAAACATTTAGCTGTTTAGAGGCACGGAGAGTATATTACTTTCGGAGTCGTTTATTTCAGAATGCAAGTTAGACACTAAAATCGTTCTAGATTTTAAGATTGTTAAAATTCGTTCGTCAGCTGAGGATTTATAATAGGTTTGTTCGTAAAGCGATCTCTGATTTCCAATTATTTCAACCAATAAGAAATTTTGATTTTGACAATTAATGAAATTTAACTACGATTCTAAAATTCCGATTGGCTGAAATAATTAGAAACTAGTCGAAAATTTTTCTACGAACAAACCGTTTAAGACGACCAAAATTAATCTGATGACAAGGCATTGCAACAATTATTTAACATTATTTTTAATTTAAAGTGACGTTAGAGCTAATTATGACAGCCCTTTTGTTCAACAAATTTCAAACATCTTGTACTCATCAAAGATTGGTTATCACTTATGCCCATGTTGTTGAGATGTGAAATTATTAAGTTAGATATCCTAAAAATTCCCAAAAAGGATATTTATGCTTCGATAAGTAAATTTCAAGGCATGCGAATTTGTTTATTGTAATTGTATAATTGTATACTCTGCGATAAAAAAGCGAGAGATCACAGAGCAACGGTAAATATTTCGAGTAAATCTACATAAATCTCAAGATAATACAATTCCGAAGTACGTAGTTTTTTAACTTCATAAATAAAGTTTATCATTCTTTCCTTATTAATTATCTAATTAATAATCACACGAAGCCGTAGCAAATTCTAATATCCTATCATATTACATATCTACCGATTCGAGCGCTTGCTGGATTTGCAAATATCTCATCGCACTCTCTCCCACATAAAGAATGAAATATGTAGCTGCTAAGAACGATAGATCACATCAGAAAATTCAATTTACAATTAGTTATTATTGTTGTTATTATAGTGATGCCTAGTAATTTAAGTTTTTAATGAAAGCTTAAACCAAGACCGAAATATCGGCCCTAAATTAAGAACTCAAAAAAAATTTAGATAAAATATGTATTTATTTACGTAATATTACGATTATGGTTGTTTATTCAATGCACGAATAGACATCGGCATCGCATCGACTCGCAAAACGACAACAATTTATCTAACAAAACATTATTCTAAAATTAATATTTATATTTATATTGTATCGATAAAACCTTATTACCTTATTAAACACCGCTAATAACCGGCACGGTTGATGCGGTAAATAAAATAAAATAAAAAACATTATTCTATTATAATACCTACTTATATTCGTAATTAGACATATACGTATAAGCAATTAAAAACTGAAATGAATTATCAAAGTGCATGTTTTTAATTTTTTATTGCTTACACATGAGAAAAGCGGTAGTTATTCTGGGCATGTTTGTTTATCCGAATTAAGCGATTACTAACATTTGTAATATAATCTCCGTGCGTCTTAAGCAACTAAATGTCTTCATAGTTTTATACCCTACTAGCACCCACGTCAGTTATACTACTCGACAGATAGAATTGTGAACGCTATCGGCACGAAGCGTAGCTCGGAGCTTGAAAACCCGTGTCCGGTTTAAAAAGTCCACCATAGTACAATATTAGGTAAGTACTTACCTACCTAGATAGGTAGTCGTTTACGTCGTTTTTAATATAAATGTCGATGAACTTTTAATAATTTTATTCTAAAAATAAATATCGCGTCCGTTTATGTAAGAATCGACGATTAGTTAGTTATAAATTGATGATAGTTTGAACAAAATTAATAACGTATAGACGAAGTAGTAGCACGTAAGTAAGTAAGTAAGTAAGTAAGTACACTTACCTATTACATACAAAATAATTGATAAATACCCATAGGTATTTGGTAGGTGACTGACTACTCGTTTTGGAAATGTTAGCTGAATATTTTTAACAGCTGCATTATTTTATAAGGAGCTAAAGTGACATACATTTCTTGTGGCGAATCTGTAGTCGTTTGAAGGACGAACGTTAGCGAGTCCGATAACTACAGATGATACACAAAAAATGTCACTTTAGTCCACACAAAAAGTATGATATTTTTTCTTCAATCTTCCTAGTTAGGTACCTACGCATTTATCTAGGTATATCAACGTAAAATTTAAAACAAACATTGCATTGGCTTGAGTTGGTCTGGATCTTTGCTGCTCTTCTGGTACTTCCAGAGGTAATATAGAGGTTGAAAAACCTCCGCAAAAATGTCCCCTTTGAATTAATCGAATTATCAATGTTGTGCTTTCGATGTTTCAATGTGTGTGTGTGTGTGCGCGCGCGCTTTCAAGATCGAGAAACTTTAATGTGTATCTAACTATATGAAGATGCCTATCCAAAATAAGTAAGTAGATACTAATAATTTTAAGTATATGTATAGTACATTAGTGCATAGTGCATTACGTATAGTTAATATAGATACAAACAAACAACAAAATAATATCATTATTCAATTCCAATCGCTTATTGTGTTATGGTAGGTCACGTACTCGACCGTGACACAGGCAAAGGTAAAACAATGCCGACGAGGACTACTGATCCTGTTAATGCAGTAGAGGGGTTAAGCCTTCCATAGGCACGATTTCATCAACCGCAGTTATAAAAGCAGGTTGTACTTAACTTCTACACCAGTTTATAGAAAGCTAGGTCATAAGACAGGTGTGTTGTGGCAGTGGCGAAAGTTTGATACACGTGCTTAGTTGACATACTTCGTAGTGAAGCTTCACCGGTACATTTTTAAAGACTGATCGATTCGTCAAAAACTGTGCAACACGTTGTAATCGCAGTAATTGGCGATAGTACCTAATTTTGTGATATTAGACGTCTAAGAACTATTTTATTTAAGTAGAAGCGTTTTAACATGCCGGCAGAGATCGAAGAACCGATTCACGATCAAAACGAAAAAGTAGAATCCGTTTCGTTTTCTCCTCCGTCTACGAAACTTCTCGAAACTCGCGATAGTATTTCTTCGATCGATAGTGATGTTTCGTTTTCGTTCGATGCGAATTCCGCAAAAGAAACTCAAATCGAAAACGAAGATGAAGGGGCCCATATGGCCGATTTATCCGATAGTTCTTCGGACACGGGTTCGCGCGATGGTGGTGGTAAAGACTCGGGATGTGAAGTTACTCCGGACGTAACTGAGCCACCGTTTACACCTCCTTCCGAGGAATTGGCCGATAAAATCGTGGCTCAAGTGGAATTTTACTTCAGCGACGCGAACATTACTAAGGACGCGTTTTTATTAAAGCACGTCAAAAGGAACAAAGAGGGTTACGTTTCTCTAAAATTGATATCTAGTTTTAAACGCGTTAAACATTTAACTAAGGATTGGAGAGTTGTGGCGCACTCTCTATCTAGATCTACTAAATTGGAAATTAATGAGGCCGGCACGAAATTGAGAAGAAAGGATCCACTTCCTCAATACGACGAAACTACACCATCTCGTACTATAGTTGCGGTTCATATGCCCCTTGAAAAAGTAACGATCGAAAATGTAGCAGAATTGTTCAAAACGTGCGGCGAAATTGCATTGGTTCGAATTTTGAGACCTGGAAATCCTATTCCGGCTGATGTACGACAGTTTATTAACAAAAATCCCTCTCTAAATGGATTAGTTTGTGCTTTGGTCGAATTTGTATTGTCAGAGTCTGCTCGAAATGCAATTAAACTACAAGAAATTTATGGAGAAAATATGAAAGTAAGTTAGTTCTTTATTATTTACATTAAACAAAGGATTTTCGCTGGTCTAGTAGTTGAGTAAAATGAAGGAATTAAAATCCAGTCTTTATTTTCCAAAATAATAAAAATTAAATAATTCACACGGTAGTTAGAGATATTATTACCTATAATACCTAACAAATGGTACTTGATTATAATAAATTATAGAATTATATTTTAACAAAAACTCGCATCGGTTTTAATTTTAAAATTATTCCTGTAAGGAAATATATATACAACAATAATGTAACTAAAAAATTTAAAATTTATTTGCAGTATACTAGGTTTATCGGTAGGCCGTATTCATAGATAGAGATTAAAAGTCGTTACGACACCATGTTTATTTTAAATACAGGTGTATTTTAGGTACTTAGGTATAAATATAGATAGGTACTTATACATAATTATACATAGGTATATGTAGGCAGGTACAGTCAAGTTCATATGTTTTGACCCGCGAGATGTGATCGCAGGCCAACGAACGACGAAAGAGGATCAAGAGGGATGAAGGGTAGCAGTTGTTTTTGAATTGTAAAGAGGTACACGTCAGATAATAAATAAAAACGGACAGTAATCTTCTTTTTTGGAGCCTTTTACGATAAAAATTACGACAAATTTAATCATCATTTATGAATATGGTTTTAATCTAGTCAATATGCCTTATGTGAGAAATGAACTGTTATGTTAGAACTATCCATAAAGATGAACGACAAAACTGTATTAGTAACCTTACGAAATCCGATTTCTAACGAGATTAAGTTAATACATACCTATATGTACCTACCTATATGTATTTTAAGAAATATCTACCTACATAATAAGATAGCGAACTGTAGAATTTTGCTGTAAAATAATTTCCTAATTAAAATTTTAAAAGGTTTTAGATTAATCTCACCAATTTGCATGATTATTATCGATATTTCTATAAGCAGTAGATATAGTAGAATTGAAAACTTTCACTTGTAGTGAGCGAATTTCCACAAAAAAAAAATTTTCATCAATATAAGTTTATTGTGTAAACAATAAACCTACATATGGCCTAAAGGTTACGAGATGATGACGTTTCACACGGTGCCGTCATCTCGTACTTGGTATTTTTACAGTTCTAATAAATTGTAATCTTTCTTTATGCCATCTAATATGTGCGCAGGTAAATTATCTATAGAATATGTCACTTTCCAAACATTAAATCGAATTACAAATAAACGATCTAGTAACTTTTTATTGATGACGTGGTGAATCGCTTATACGCTTGGATAGGTCGTTGGTACATACATACCTATGTACATACATTGATAGACATAAGTCTCCTCGACAAAAGGTCGAAATATATGTGTACATATCGATGGCGTTTTTCCAAAAGGGCGTAACTCACACTTTTTGCGAAAATGAGTTATTCTGATTATCTTATGCCTCTAAAGGAAAAGCACCATCTGTTAAAATCTAGTAACAATATTTCGATTTTTTCTACTGGAAAAATCGATTTGTATTTCCGTGAAACGTATCTTCTTACGCGACGACACAAAATGTGCTTTCCTGTAAAATTTACTTTTTGTGGGTTAGGCCCTTCTAGAAAAACTGCGTCGATATGTTAAAGAATAAAATAATAATCTTTTCTATTGGCGTAAGGTACAGGTTAGTATGTACGTACCTACCGCATACAACTAAACAAGGGATTTGTTAGATTTTCATAAACAATTAGGTATGTTTAAGCACAACGTTTAAATTACTTTTTGAATATAAGATGTATTTGAGAGCAGCAATATTTTTGTCATTTCCTATTAATTTTAAGAATTTTGAAATAGATTAGGTAGGCCTATTTTACATTCACGTGTATATAGGTGTTTACCATAAAATTGATTGATTATCTTTTTAAATTAAGTGTTTTATTTTGTTATTAACCAAAACTGAACTTGTTCAAAGGTGCTCCGGGATTGTTTAAAGGTGGACATCTACACTGTCTGGAAACGAGGCGTTTTTGAACACTCGCTGTAGGTACATACATACCTATAAGTATGTATCTTTTCTTACAATCAGAACAATGTAAATACTTACGAGTATTTAAAAGATTTTGACTGTAAGTAGATAACTTACCTACCTTTAGACAGTAATCGCTTATACCATTTCACTTATTAAAGATATTCAAACTAATTTTGAATATTTACCTAACTTAAAATACCTTCAATTTTTTCGGCATCATTTTAATGTAGATACAAGGGTAATACATTAAAATTATGATACTCCCCTCCCCTATCTACTTTGCTACTAGGTTCCTACCTATATCTAATGTAAAACTGTTCAATTTTTCTATTAAAGGTATACGAACTTAACGGCATACCTCATCCCGAACGCAAAAAGAAAAACAACAAAAACAATAAAAATTCCGTCAATAGAACTCTTCAAGAACCTGAATATATAACCACCTCTTCGTGTCCCAGCGGTTCGGAACCGGAAGACATAAGAATGAGATTAGATCCTCGTGCTAGAACACGACGAGGTTCGTCCGTAAATTTTCCTTCCAAATGTATCGAACCCGCTGTTTGGTTACAAAGAAGATTATCGGCATCGAGTACCGAAGCTCATTTTATGTTTATACAACGCCGAATGTCACATGGAAGTCGCGATTCTAGCGATTCGAGCCTCTTTATTCCCAGAAAATTTAGCACGTGCAGTACTTCTAGTGTCGATGGTGGTTCTAATGGTTTCCTCAATCGTAGAATGTCATCGAGCAGTCAAAGCTCAGAAAATAACCTTTCAAGATCACGAAGTAACAGTACGGCACTTCATCTTCCCGAAAATGTCGTAAGAATGCCTCAAGGACCCGACGGCTCAAAAGGATTCCGACACAGATCTCAACCGGTAACTAATTAAATTATGTAATTTATTACTCTTTGCTGTTGTTATTTTAGACGTCGCCGTCGGACTCTTTTTAATGTTGGTAAAATGGTGCTTTCGATATTATTATTTTATAGTTGCTTTCGGGAAAGAAAACCTTTAGGTATTTAAAAAAAAAAACAAAACAAAAGCGGTCGAGTTCATTATACATTAAACGTGTTACACAATCTATAATAATAAAAAATTGTCGACTTCGAGTAGGTACCTAAGGTCTTACGTTGATAATTGTGACTGGCGCAACATTGTTTCGATACAATAAATAAAGTGCTAAAAGTTGAAACTCAAAAATTTTATAAATTAAATCAAAATACCACCTACATATTGATATAACTGATGTTGTTGAATTGAAAAGTTTTATCATTTAGTTAGTTGTGGTAAATTTTAACTAGGTACCTACTTAGGTACCACATTTTGGAAAATGGTTAAGTGACCGAACCTAAGTTACCTATCAGCTGAAATAAAGAATGTAAAAATAAGGTTTTATTTATTGGTTTTACCTTATTTACCTATAATTTACTTCGAAATTGAAATTGAACGAAAAATTTATTTATTTTATTTTTATACAAAATCATCGATTTTGATGTCTACTAATTTATTATAATAGATAATTTTATATATTATTTAATTATATATGTACTTAGATATACATTACATTTGTATAATATTTCCAACAACATAATTAAAGGTACATATCTAGTAGGTATGTAGGGTATACATACATACAATCATCACGTGAAAATACCTATGTACTGTATGACCAACATAACTTCCCAAAAAGGCATCGTCATTGCGCATCGTGATTTAGCCGATTATTTGTTCGCGCAATAAATAGTGCCACGTGTTTTTACATTCCGTCGCGGACAACTTAACAAATGCCCTTATCATAAATTTAGAAGACGAGACCGACGACAACGATAACGATGTTACGAGCGAGAACTGTAATTGTGATTCGGGTGTAAGTATGTACATACATATGGTGTAGGAATTCTGTCCGAGAATTTCGGAAGTTACGCTCGTCGTATTGTACCTTATTTACCAAACAATTTCGTGTTTATACACATGCATGTAAATATATAGGTATTTACCTACGAATATTTTTAAATACGCGTTATTTGGGTTGGTATCTATAATTTATTCGACACAATTTAAATAGGTAGGTAAATATAACTAATTTAAATAATCGACGCTTATGACGCTAACCAAATATGGGATTGTCATTAACGTTAAATACATATATATCAATTTTATCATATTCCTTGGCTGATTTCGAAATTTAAATTAGGTAGATATGTATTAGGGTAGTTGTTAGGTTTTCCGAGGCAAATTCAGGCACACATTCAGAAAAAGAAAAAAACTTGTTCGTTATATCGTAATATTATGTTGTACAATATTTCTAAGTTTATCTATATTTTTATAAAACCGTGAATAATTGTAATAAGAAATCGTCAAATATTGTATCTAAAACTATTTAGGTACCTAACGTAGGTACACAACTATAGCGATTTTGATTTCATTTCGGTTAGTATATGACATTATTAAAATTAAATTTATTATGTTATTATAATTTATTATTTAAAATTTATTTATTATTTAATTTATGATTTATTAAAATTAGAAGCGTTACAGATATCAAATAACGTGAAGATACTATTTATATTCGTAATTATTTTTGGCATTGACATAGGTAAATTATTTAGGTAGGTATACCTAACCATAGTTTTAGTTAATATTTTACTTTTACGTAAAATATATGTACTTAGGTGGATACGTAATTATTTAATCAATTAACGACGAAATTATTTTATTTCTTTTCGAATAACATGATCGTAGTTAAGTATTGTGTCGACTTTTCGGCCAAAAATGTTCGGCCAAACTTAAAAATATCTATATTAACCTACCTATACCTATCGTATAACATCAAAATTAGGTACAGTTACGGATAGGTAATTAATTACGTGGTTCTCTGGATTCACGTTTGTGAATGAATTCGTGATATCAGTAAAAACCGGATTGTTTCGTTTATGCCATGACCTCCTTCGCTTGGATCAGTTAATCACGATCCGTTTACTACTTTCACCTAAATTCAACCGATTAACATTTTATTCAATGGGTTGACTATGACTGATTGCATATTAACATAATTTTACACAGATAAAACAGGCGTATAGGTAGGTATACCTACAGGTATATACAGGCTGTCTCAGACATCATACCCCATCAGGTCTACCTACTTATATCTCGGTTATTTTTGGAAATTGCCCCATCGAACCCTATGCAGGATGTTTCAAAATTGCACGGCACTATAGAAAAGTGAAAAATAAGTGACGACATTTTGATAAAGGTATTTTAACACCTTTATCCAAAAGCCGCCAGTTTTTGAGATTCAGGACGTTGAAAATTGCTTTTAGTAATATGTATTACCTACTTGTTTTTCTACTGTATGAAAACTACAAGCGATGTCGTATAGAAATTTGGTATTCAAATGTTTTCATGAATAAATTCCGAAGTACCTACTTACAATTAGTTGTCTGCTCCGTACGTATATCACATAATTAATCATTAAATATCTCGAAAACGATGCGTCTGGACGACTTTTACTAAGAGTAACTTTTTTACGTAAAATTGAATGTCCTTTCAATTTTTCTAATTGTTGTGCCTACAAACTTTACTTTAAAAAAGTTATGAACGAAAATTGGCCGAAAACGTTATGTAACTAGCGCCCTCTGTGACATACAGGAACGTGAGTACCTCCAATCACTTCAATCAGCTACCCCGAAAACATTTTCAAATCAAATTTCAATACAACGCCGCTTGTAATTTTGATACAGTCGAAAAAATAGTATTACGAAAAGCAGTTTTCAACGTCCCGTATCTCGAAAAGGGACGACCTACGATCAAAGTCGTATTAAGCAAACCCTACTTATTTTTCACCGTTTCACCCCTAGCAATAGTGCCGTGCAATTTTGAAACACCCTCTATATTCGTAAATGGTATGAAATTCTTCAAAAGTTAGTGTTAAATTATGAACGATATCTCTTCATATGTAGAAACCAGATGTGCAAGTTTCAACTTTTTTTTCTTTAATAATACCATAGGTATTTTAGCGAATTTTTATAGAAAATAGAGCTATTGCGGCCTGTCTGATGACGGGACCCAGACGTGCCCTTTTGGCTTTTCTCCGATCTCGACCCCTAGATTACGAAAATATAGGACATTTATTTTGGGTCGGAATATATATATATATATATATATATATATATATATATATATATATAATCAATTTTTTGTTGTCACGATAGCGGTCGCAATTTTGGTCGTGGGAGGTTGAAATTTGGATAGCATATTGTCTTTACGAAAACGAAGGGCAAGTTCGTTAACCAGCCAAATTGACCGACCCGTTTAAAAATGGCGGCCGTTAAAAAATTTAAAAAATTCTAATCTCCGTTATTAATCATCGGATTGGTAATGTAAAATATGTTTTGCAATTGTCATAATATTGTCTACCGATCATGTCCCTTTGTAATTTTCGATAGAATGCGCCGTTTTCTAGATAATCGAGGATAATTGTATGTGCTCTCGACTCCTGCCGGGCGAGTCGTGCGGACGCGATCGGTCTATTGCACGAGTTGGCCGTATTCATCAATGTACGGCATCAATTATTAGCGAATTTTCATAGAAAATAAAGCTATTGTAGCCTTTCTGATGACGGCACCCAGATGTGTCCTTTTGGATTTCTTCCGATCTCGACCCCTCCGGTATCTCCGTTATTAATCAACGTATCGATAATGTGAAATATGTTTTGGAATCGGCATAAAATTCACTACCGATCATGTCTCTTTATAATTTTCGAAATAATATTTTATTTTATTATTAAATATTATTTTTCAAAAAATGCATTTCTTTCGAGAAAAATTTTTAAAAAAGGAGTTTTGTGACACCATTTATGAAAATTTGGTGCCGCGGCTCGCGCGCAATCGGATCTTTTTAACTATATTCTGATAGAGCTTTTTATTCTTTTTTCGATCGTGTAAAACAATATGGGTCTTAACGTCTGAAACTTTTCGATAAAAATACGATTTAAATTTCAAGTGTAGATTTCCCGTGGAAATACGTAATTGATTTTTGTAACGTGTAGGATCTAATCGACGATGAAAACAATAAATGTAACAAAAAAAATTATATTTCATAATTTTTATAATACAATGATAATTAATTAATTTGAAATATTTACAAAAATTGTTCAATATTGCCTTCGTTATTATTTCAGCAAATCTCTACACGATGCAGAAAATGTCTATTTATATCTAAATGTCTAATAAGGTGTTTCTGGTAATGTTTATCCATTCTACTCTTATTTTTCCGCTCTACGATTGTTTTCATCGGCGATTAGATACAAATTACAATAATCAGTTACATATTTCCATGGCAAACCTACACTTGATATTTAAATCGTATTTTTATCATATCGCTTTACAGATCGAAAAGAGAATAAAAAGCTCTATCAGAATAGTTAAATATTTACTAAATATTTAATAAATAGTTACCCACGATGCTACTAAAGAAAAAAAATTGGAATGTCGCATCTCTGGCCTCCTCTAAAGAAAAATCGTCCATAATTTATATAAAAACTTGTAAAGAATTTCATACCATTCACGAATATACAAGATGTTCTTAAAATAGGTGGTCAAAACTTAAGGGCACGTAGAGCAAGTTCAACTATGACGAAAACCTCAATATGATTTTTTTCTAAAATGCCCTCTGAAGAATATAGATTCCCTTTGAATGTGGGTTTCTAGGTTTCTAGATTTTTTTTTGATTTTACGGTTATTATTTTCTGTTTTTCTGTAAAATGTTAAAAGTTTAAATAATATTTAAAAGGAGAAAGTAGTGTTTTTGTTGAAATTATTATTTTACTATTAATGTAACGAAATATTTAAAATGATTTTACTCGAAAATGGCGTGTCCTATCGAAATTTGATAAGAGTGTAGTTTTTTTTTAGTAGAAAACTTTGAAGTTACCAAATTTCTTGTCAAAATTTGATCAATTAGATATACAAAAAAATTAGGGTGATCCACTATCTGTGCAGTGGACACATCCCAAAATTTAATTTTGAGCATTTGATAATTTTAATTGAATAAGCATAAAAACAATAGTAAATATACCAATTTTCGTCATTTTATATTAAAAGGTTCAGGAGATATTAAATTAAAACCCACATTTGAAAGGGCTCTATCTTCCTTAGGGGGCATTTTGGAAAACAATCATATTAAGGTTTTCGTCATAGTTTGACTTGCTCTACGTGTCTTCAAGTTTTGATCATCTATTTTAGGAACAACTTGTATAGGATTCAATGGGGTAATTCTCAAAAATAAGCGAGATGTGTATTAGGTCTGAGGAGTGCAGTGTGAAACACCCTGTATAAGAATTTATTTCAAAATATATATATTTTCCTCGGATTTATTAATAAATTTTCTTAAAATCTATTTTGTATAAGTATACGCACATACTTTCCTACACATCTACCTATACATACCTATCTTCAAACATTTCTGGTTATATACGACCATATCGCTTTACGGAATTTACTCTTTTGTTACCTTCCTATGTACAGTTGACTCCTTTAATTTTGGTACCCCGCTCAAGACGATATAGATAAGTACAGTACGACAAGCGTAACTTCAGCGGACAAAATTCCTACTCCATATGCAAGTACATCCGAATCATAATTACATTGCATGCTAGTCGGAGTCTCACTTGCAACATCGTTATCGTCGGTGTCGGTCTCTTTTTCTAAATTGTGATAAGAGAATCTGTTAAGTTGTCCATGACAGAATGTAAAAACACGTGGTACAACTTATTGCGTGAACAAATAACCGACGCAATCACGATGCGCAGTGACAATTCTTTTGGGAAGTTATGTTGGTCGTACAATAGGTAATTGTAATAAGTTGACCCTTATCGACTCGAGTGGGGTGTCATTAATTTAGGAGCCCATTGTTCTTATGTAGGTAGGTATTTCGTCGCATTTTAGTTGGTTTTTTATTTACCTATAGGTACCTACTTATTATTTAATTATCGATATTTTTAGGTGTTATTATTATTTATTAGTCTATTATTAAACAATATAACGGTCTTAATTGTTATTCCTCTATTTTGATAAACGAGATTAATAACAATAAATTGTACTTCTGTATTAGGTACCAGTTATAATTTTTGTACGTAGGTATAGCTTATACAAACCTATATGATGTTCACGTCATCAATACAAGGTTACTAGATGATGACGTTTCGCACAGTGCTGTCATCTCGAAACTCGTAATTTGACATTTCTAATAAGTTGTAGTATTTCTTTATATCATCTAATATGTGCGCAAGTAAATCATCTATAGAATATGTCACTTTCCAAACTTTAAACCGAATTACAAATAAACAATCTAGTAACTTTTTTTTGATGACGTGACATCATATAGGTTTGGATAAG
This sequence comes from Rhagophthalmus giganteus, assembly GCA_036326145.1. Classification (NCBI taxonomy): domain Eukaryota; kingdom Metazoa; phylum Arthropoda; class Insecta; order Coleoptera; family Rhagophthalmidae; genus Rhagophthalmus; species Rhagophthalmus giganteus. The sequence continues at coordinate 8,220,562 of JARFJA010000083.1, read as the reverse complement.
CTATATCTTGTATAAATGTATGTAAACTAATTGTTGTAAGTACACCTACCTATCTACCTATTATACTTACAATTACTTACTTACTTTGATGGCTTCACAACCCCTAGTGGGTTATTGCCTGCATAGAAGTCTTGAAGTCCCGATCTTGGAGTCTCTGCTGCAGTTGATCAGACTGCGGCAATACTTACAATTAGGTAGGTATAAAAATTAGTTCGAATAGCTCGACAGTGTAAATATTAATATTTATTGTCATCTATTTATTTTTTAATTAATAAAATTGAACATGTTTGTAATATATTTTGTTACGTTTTAATTTAATAAATTAAATACTATCACTAAAATTGTTTTATTATAAGATTATCTTCTTATAATTATGTGTGCTAATACGGCGATTGATACAAATGAAAAACAACTTGCATTCTATTGTCAATGAATGAGTGCTGAAAGAATTTAATCGAAAGGAATGAAGTTTATCACTATTAAAAGTTTAGGTATATTACTTACCTACACTTACATCTCTTTACATATGTAGACACTGCATTAATACATTTAATACGCATCCGTATTTAATACTTATCTACATAGATAGGTACATATATACGTAAATAAATTATTTAAACCAGTGTACAATTACCTATTAAGTTCTAACAACAAAAAATGCATTTAATTTTGTCTGCAAAATCGAAAATTTTATTTCATGTCAAAACTAATAGTTAATAAATAAATATTTATCTATTTTTGACTCATTTAAAATTAAGGGTTTAAAAATAAATTAATGAGAGTAAAAAAATCTTTGTTAATAAAATTAAAATTAAAAATTTATATATATATATATATATATATTTATATGAATTTAAAATAATTATTAGAAATTGTTCCGTCTAATATTTATTTATAACAGATTTTTAGATTAACAGAAGAAGATTTCTAATTCAATTAATAAATTGAATTAATTATACTATTTACCTATGTAGATAGGTACCTATATAAATATTGAAAGTTGGTTGACTTTTACTTGTACATAAGTATAATTATATGTAGCAGTGTGATAAGGTTGAAGTAAAGCTTCTGCTTCTCTTTTTAATATAGGTACATATACCTACCATAGGTAGTTAGTAAAACAGATCAACAACAATTACTTAGTAAGTATAGACGTTTGCAGAGTGGGTATTTACCTACTTATGTACGTTAGGGGCAATATTATAATATTATAGGTAGTATGTAAGTATGTATTTACATACCTACCTTGATAAATCGAGCTCGTTTTTGTTACTTAAGTATTTATTTTATTAAAACAATAAATAATTATCTAATCGTAAGCGTAAGTAAAGAAAAGAAATTGAACGTCCTAAAAACCATTGAAACTTTCGCAAAATAGAGCGTAAAACAATAAGATATTAAAACTAATAACCAGTCAATATCTAAAATAAAAATAAGTAGGTAGGTACTAAATACGAGATTTTGTAAACTTTCTCTGCATCCGTTACGACAACGTTCTTTATACTACTTTCTTCCTAACATAAGTTCAACGCCTCTTCAGATGGTTGCGCTTGACATTGTAAAATTACTAGTATGGAAAAGAGAAATGAAAGGTAGTCCGCAATTCTCCGACTAATTGCTGCTAGATTTGCAGAAATTGTGTGATTAACGACCATAAAGTAACAGAAAGTCGTGATCTAGAAGAATTTTATGTAGATAAGTACCTACCTACTTAATTAATAAAAAAAAAGGTATTCGTTAAATCTAACACACTGTAAAAGCGCGAAATATCAATTTTGCAAACGTATAGGTATACAAACACATACCGTGTGTCTCAGATTGATTTGTCCAGCTGATATTCCCTAAACTAAACAAGATACCTAAAAAACAAACTTTTCAAATAAAAATTGTTTGGCATTGATTGCTCTATAATATAGGCATTTCATTTTTATTCCAAAGTCAATTTTGTTCAAACGGCGAGAGTTAGCTTAATTTTCTTAAATGGAACACCTCCTATAATTAATTTATTTTCTGACAGCTTAATACGTCATTGATAACAATATTAAAAAACAGAAAAATTTGAATACACATTTATTTATTCAAGTAAATGTTCAACCTGTACTACACCATTAGTAACACAAGCTTCAAATCTTGAGAGAAGACTTTGATTGCAAGCTGCTAAAATCATTTGGGGCGTTACGCCTCAGCAGGCGTCGGCGTCGGTTATCCTGTTTTGCAATGATTCCAATGAATTAGATTGAACTTCATGCACAACTTTGCGTCATACTGCAACAAAAGTTGAGAAAATACGTCATTGTTTGGATATAATGAAACTTATACGGAAGTTGTGCATTTTGCACTTTTTTTCTGTTAATTACCGAGATATTTACGGACAGTATTATATCGGTGTACTCACAATAAAATAAGCTATCAGAAAATAAATTAATATATGCGGTGTTCTATTTAAAAAAATTAAGCTAACCCTCGCCGTTTGAACAAAGTTGACTTTGGAATAAAAATGAAATGCTTATGTTATAGAGAAGTCAATGCCAAACAATTTTTATCGGTTTAAACGGTTCAAGTCGATAAGTGACTAAGTTAATTGTAACTTAATCCACAACTTAATTTTAACTAAATTCTGCGTGTAAACTGTTCATCAAGTAGTAAGTAGTAACTGCGATGTTACCTAAGTGCTTAAGTTGACAAGTACAATAGAATCTAGTCTATTTTTCGATTAAGTATATATTAAGTAATAAATTATAAAGTATGTATTTCAAAATAAATCAAGGACGATCGGAAATTGTTAATCTAACAAATTAATAGTAAATATTGAGCTATTAATGTCAATGGTTAAGGCGGCATTGGGTAACAAATTTTGACATGAGTAATTTAGGAAAATTAAATAATTATTTATGCACTCCGGGCATAGTTTTTTCAAAATTTCGCGACAAAAAAGTGCGGTACGCGCATTATCGTTATACTTATACTTTTTCAGAATTTTCCCTAATAAAATTAGGGTGCGTGGAAGGTCATTTAAAAAAATTAAATAGGCAGAAATCATTTTAATCACGGTAATTATGTTGATACGGCCGGCTTGTGTAGACACAAGCAATTCGAGTCGCGCCACAGTATTCGAGTGTCTCCGCCTGAAGCTGCGCGGAATTGCGTAGTGCCCTGATTTCATTTTGCGCCAGTGTACGTATTTTTTTCGAGATTTTACGAAAATTTTAAATCAATTTAAATGCGTGCAATTTGTCATTTCTCGTTTTATTATATTCGAAAAATGAGTTTTCTAGTAGTTCGGAACGTGTGCTAATCGTTTCAGGTAATGTTTTAATTTTCCCATAACAGACCATAAATATGCCCCTTTTTCAAGATTTCTCGATAATTTGAACTCGTTAGAAAGGCACGTATTTTACTTCATGCTTTGTTTTAGCTGCAAATCGGCGTTTCTAGTAGTTTAAGGTTCGAGGTAAAAGTTTCACGTCGGGTCAAATTTGTTCGAAAGACCTTGAATGATAATCAAGGGTTTTATCGCTTTAATGTTTTAGATAGGTGAAAAAGGTATAACTTAATCTATAAAGATGCAGAGTATTCAAGATAATTATTATCTCGGATAAAGGAAGTAAAACTATATGATCCGTGTCAATATGATATTTAACATGTAAAATATTAAGTATATATATACTAGATAGGTATATAGGTAGATATAAAACTTTTGGGCTACTATAAAATTTAAAAGCCTTCTGCACATGAAAATTTGTTTAAACTTTCAAAAATTGTTTATAACATATTAAGACACCTTTATGCAAAAGGAGACGTGGGTGTCTCGCCACTAACCACCCCTTTTGAGCGAATGATAGAATTTTATATTATGGTAGGTAGTTTAATTCTAATATATTATTTATTAATTTTTTTATATTTTGATATTTATTATTGTTTAAATATAAAGTTAGTGTAAGTATTTATTGATTTTATTTGTCCGTAATTTAGTTTACATGTATTTTAGTCTGTCGATCTGAACGCGTAGTGCGACGTTGCCACATATATTTTAGGCTGCTAAGTTCACTACGGTTCGTTATGTGATTCTAATGAGAAATCGGATTTTCTGTTGTTTTTCAACCAGGATTTGCCGCTAGAGTTCGCATACTATGGATTAGTTTTCGAAGAGATTTCGGAAAACTACATGCCGGTCGTTATTGGATACCTCAACACTTTATTTATTGTTTAAATAAACTCCACACACATCATATTCGAGGTATGTACGTCGTGTATTTTTATATCAAAAACTAAATAAAAGTCATTTTGCGTGTTTATGAATATCATTTTAAATGAACTCGTGTAACATGCTTTTTCTAAATTAAATCAGCAGTTGTAGTATATTATCGTAATTTACGTGTAGGATATCATTTAGACAACTTATATTCGAAATATTTCGTTTTACTTTTATTAGAAATTGTAAATAACTTCAAAAATTTTATCAGATATTTTTTAGGTTATGGCGGAAAACGAAGACCTTGGTTTGGGTTCTGAAGAACATTTGGAATCATTAGATGAAAACGGCATAAACGATGAAAACCTTTTAAACGATACCGATGGTGATGGTGCCGGTGTTGACGATCCAGAGTTAGAAGCTATAAAAGCGCAGGTACGTGAAATGGAAGAAGAGGCTGAAAAATTAAAGCAGTTACAAAATGAGGTTGATAAACAAATGAATATGGGAAGTCCGCCGGGATTGAGTAATTAATTTTAAGAATCGTTAATAAATGTTGTTTTATTAACATCTATTTTAGCGAGTCCTTTGAATATGTCTTTAGAAGAGAAAATGGAAGTAGATAATCGTAGTATATATGTTGGTAATGTTGATTATGGTGCTACAGCCGAAGAATTGGAACAGCATTTTCATGGCTGTGGGTCGATCAATCGCGTTACGATACTTTGTAATAAATACGATGGACACCCAAAGGGGTTTGCATACATCGAATTTGGAGATCGAGATTCCGTGCAAACTGCAATGGCAATGGATGACTCGATATTTAGAGGGAGACAGATTAAAGTAAGTAATGTTATCATGTATTCAAATTGTTCATTTTTCAATTCTTTAATGTAGGTTATGCCAAAAAGAACAAATCGACCAGGTTTGTCTACTACAAACAGGCCTCCACGTGGAATGCGTTTCAGAGGTGGAAGTCGAGGTTCTTTAGCTCGTGGTGGTTATTATGGTGGATTTAGACCCTCCCGTAGACCAAGGTAATTCGTATTAACAAAATTGGAAATTTATTTTTCTTCATCACATTTTGTTGCAGGAGTTATAGACGGGGAGGCTATTTTGCACCTTATTAAGTGGATATCTCCAGCGCAGGTTTTTATATCTTTCACTGATTCATATTCATTTCATAACACATCCGTATTTTGCCAAATCATTGGTTTTTAACAAACAGAAAAAAGGCACAAGACAAAAGAAAAAAAATGGTTGCCCAAAAAAGGAAAAAAATAGAACTTTTTGTTATTACAAAAAATTTAAATAATTTATAAAGAGCATTTCAACTTTGAATATTATTTGTAATTTTCTATTCCACATTGGAATTCTCTTTATATAAATTTGTATGGATGTACGTTTGTGTGTGTGTGTGTGTGTGAAAGCATGTATGACTGATTATATTTTTGAAAACAAGGTGTATTTTTAAAAACAATTGTTTTTAACAATTTAAGAATATTAACAAAAATACTGACATTTATAATTAAAAGTTACGTCAATCTAAAAAAAATATTTAATATTAGAAAATAATATTCGTATGTTTCTTTGGTAAGAATTTTTAGTTTCTGTTGAAGTTTTTTTTTTTTTGATTTAACACATTTTAATGTTCTGTAAGATTTACAGGTACCATCGTCCTGTGCTTTTCAGGGGTTCCATAAACTCCATAATCATTTCAATAAAATAAATCTATTCTTTAAAAAATTATAATTAAAAACATGTATAAAATGTGGTGTATAACGTAATAATAAAAGCATCATGATGTATTATTGACTTTTATATGAAGTTATGTTTACAAGTTCAATATATGATAGACTTGCATTAATTTGACATTTCTTTTGAATTAACGAAAATTCCAGATTATTCAACTTTCAATAACAATCGAAGGTGTAAATTTATGCATTTTATAATGGTCGTCAAAAAAAAATTCTTTTATTAACCAATATATATTTTCTTTTAAATATCGCTGTTTTTGAATATTTAACGATTGTTGGGTCTGTTAATTCCTAATTCAGCAGAAGTTATAAACGAATAGTGTATCTTGTTGACGTATCCTTTCTGCGGAGTTACCGATTCTAACCCTCGATTTTTCAACTATATCTACTTCTGTACAATAGTTTCGTGCAAGTCCATAAGCAAAAATGGGTTAGATTTATATCCAGAGAGCTCAACAAAAATAGTACTTTTTAAATGTAAATATCTTTGTTGTTGAAGACAATTTTTTTTTGTAAGACTTATTTTAAAACCTAAGTTTACGGTACGTGTCATTTTGACGCATTTCAAATTTCATGACTAAAATTTTCGAGAACCATTTACATTTTTCTTCTACCACTTGTACTGACTTTTATCCATTTAACGAGACAAATATAAATTGAAATTTTATTTTCTTCAAAGCTTTCTAATTTTGAAATTCTCAATCTGATGTACCTATCACTACAGATACGTGTCAATTTGAGCCGATCATGTCTTTTCGATCGTAAAGTAGGTAAGTATTAATGTTAGTGAATTGGTTTTACTCATGAAAGCATTACTGGAGTAATAAATATAAAGGTGATAAAAGTTGGTTCTTCGAGAAAGTAAACATAAACAATGCAGTGGCGATACTTCGAACTCGACATCTTAGATCTAAAGTGGGTGACATGGCGTTACTATTTATGTCTTGCATATCCAGGGAAAACCCTGCTGCAGAAATGAGATGAGGATTAGAAGAAAAAACAAAATCCAGTATGTGAATTGCAGATGTAGTGTGAAATTTCAATTATTATTAGTCTGTGTATTCAAAAAGAAAGTACTAGTGCATTTGGAGAATCAGTAAAAAAAAATTGACAAATAGCCTTTTTTTATTCATCTGAACATGTCTAGAAGAGGTGATGAGACATTGAAAAAAATAGTCAGGATTGCTCTGGCACAAGCTGTGAAGAAATTAAAAGCGAATTATCTCAAAACGAGGATGAAATTAAGAAATTGAATCAGATGAAAGCGGACAAACAGAGGATCGTAAGATAGCGAAGAGGAAAATTTCCAAAATTTTCGTAGTAGCAGGAAAAGGATGCATATCCCATCCGATTCCGAGTTGGAGAATGACACAAACATTTCTAGATCATCACAAAATTTGGATGGAGTCTATGATACAGAAATTGCAGTCGATGGAACAATTTGGAAGAAAGCGGATCTAGCGGTAGACCACCTATCCACAAGAATTCAAAGACATCGCTGATCCTACTAGATACGCAAAAAAAATGCAATGACAGGTAGTGTAATCAGTTAATGATAATCAACAAAAACATGTTAGAACATATCAAATATTGTACCGAAGCAGAAGCACGTTGTGTTTTAAAAAGTGATTGATTGGACAATTTCATTCACCAAGTTACTTTGCTTTTATTACAATTTTGTATGCTCAGGGAGCATATGAAGCAAAGTTACTAAAAGCATTTTATTTATGGTCGAAGAAATACGAACAAATTCGTTTCGAGCACAAGATTCAAGAAAATTTAAAATAAACTTGCCAATTATAAGAATAATAAAATACTTTGACGTGGATAATAGCCTTTAATCAAAAATGAGTAGTTTACGAACAACGGTAAGTAAATTAATTTTAAATAATTGAATTACAAGAGTAGTTGATTCTTTTACCAGATGTTATAGTAGAGAAGTGAATGTTGCAAAGCCACTGAGGGAATGTTCTGTTTACCGTTCTTCCAATATCACAGTCTCTTGAGGGCATAATTTCAATTCTAGCAAAGTTTTGCTACTGTCTAGAGATGTTAACTATAATAACAGAAAAACAAACAATTTTAATGGTTAGTTAGAATAACAAAGACGCTATTATGAAAAATAAAAAGAAATTAAAGACGAGATTATGATTATAGTCTATTCGCCCAATCTATGCAGTAGATATTAACAAATGCATGATTAAGTTGTCGCCTCACGATAATCTGTTAAGACAAGGTTAGATCTACTCACTAATGTGTGTGCTACAGAATTATGTAGGGCAATAGCAGGTATGTACATAACCATTATTAAATGTCTACTGCATAGCGAAAATTAATCTATACAGAATGTCAACGAAATTACTATAGCTTATCCAAACCTATATGATGTCCACATCATCAACAAAAAATGACTAGATTATTTATTTGTAATTCGGTTTAATGTTTGGAAAGTGACATATTTTATAGATGATTTACTTGCGCACATATTAGATGATATAAAGAAAGACTACAATTTATTAGAATTGTCAAAATACGAGGTGAGGCACTACGTCATCATCTAGTAACCTTGTTTTGATGACGTGACATATAGATTTGGTTAAGCTATAGCACCCCTCTTTCGTCTTTTGTTTTTCAAGCTACCGAAATGAAACTTTGAAAACACACAGTTGATAAAGATGCAAAATGACATATTTTGACATGATGTGCGACTTTTTTTGGACTTACCGTTTGACCGAAAGTCATACCAATTTTCGATTTTCAAATAGAACCACCTGTATATTATTGCATTTTTATAATTCCGAGTGAATTCTGAATAGGTTAACACAATTTTGACAAAAAATATTTAGACCATTTTCTATTCCTATTTATTACGATAATTACGAAAGTAGTTTTCAAATAATGTATTTTTTGAGTTGAATAGCATATGGTTTTTGGGTTCGATGATCCTGTTAGATTGGTTTTCAAAAACTGTATTTATCTAACCTTGTGCTGTTGGATAATGCCCTTTAAAAAGATCTACTTTTTGGCAATTTTAATGCTCCTACCCAACAAATGCAAAACATAAGGGTCAGCAATGGGAAGTTATCTGACTTTTGGCACATCATATACTTGCTGAACCGGTAACCCGGTGTCCAGTTGGCCATTAGCACGTTCAATGACATTTTGCCGATAGATACAGCGCATAATCAGCACTGGACCATCTTTTGTACTGTGTACTGCTTGTGTCAAGTGCATAACCAGCAATGGACCGCCGTTTATACTTTGTACTGCTTGTGTCCGGTGCATAATCAGCACTGAACTGCCAGTCCAGTGTATAACCATCAATGGACCACCATTTGTACTGTACCACTTGTGTAATTGTCGCTCAACTTTATCTCCTGACAAATTATCGCACTTGCTTGAAATATCTGCCTTTCAGCATTAGTTATGTTGCATTGTTCAACGGTTGATGATAATAAACTAGTATGGGTTATGTTCTATAACCATAGTTAATAAAATCTTACAAACGGAATTTGAACAGACATAGCTTTGAGATAACAAGCAACACCAATTATGCTTGCCATCTAGCGATCAAATGGTGTAAAATGTATGAAACCACAATTAAAATTGCATTAGTATAATAATGTACAATACCAGCAGTGGTAAAGTACACACATTCGATTTATGTAAATTACCAGTTGCAAGGTGCAGGGCCAATAAAAATCTCACCAGCACTTTCCCAGCAGTGCCAGCACAAATCTGGAAATCGGCCAACGAATCAATGTTTGCTGGATAATAACTAAATCCGTTGATTAGAAATGAAGTTTGTGTTTTTCTGTTACTTCTTAGGTGATTAATAATGATTTGAAGTAAATTGCGGCGCTCCAGATTAAAATCTAAAATTTGTTCTCAATATATTAAATTATTATAAAAACTCGCTAAAATTGTGTAAACCTGTACAGAATTCACTCAGGATTACAAAAATGCAATAATATACAGAGGGTTCTATTTAAAACCGAAAATTGGTATGACTTCTGGTCAAACTGGAAGTCCAAAAAAAATCACACATCATGTCAAAATGTGGCATTTTGCGTCTTTATCAACTGTGCCGAGTTCCATTTTGGCAGCTTGAAAAACAAAGAGCGAAAGAGGGGTGCTGGTGATCTTGTTGACACCCGGTATATATAAAAATGTAGCATGACTAATAATAAACATAGCAACGCCCAGCCTCAATCACTTGTCCTATAAAAATAAGATTTGGAGGAATATGTTTAGTTTGCGATGTAGGCACCCGCTAATAAGAAAACAATTTTCGAAATTCCATTCCTATGGAGATGAAAAAAATCAGTTATTTAAAATGAAATTATTAAGTAAACCTATTTGTAAATACGTTAAATGCTTTAGAATGACTTACATCTCTTCTAGGCCAGCTAGAAATTACTTTATACTCTTCAGTGGGATATCCTTTCACTATTAAATAGTCCAGCAAAACCTAAATAAAACAGAAGTATCAATTAAAATAAAAATTATTACCTAATACAGTGGTGAAACCTCTATTAACGGACATCTCTCAACAACAAATAGTTTCTTACTCCCCAAACTTAAACATTTGCCCTAGTTAACCCTCCCTTTAGCAGACACCTTCCAACAATGACCAATATTTTCTATCCCACAGCTGTCCGTTATTGGGAGGTTTCACTGTAATACATAATACATTTTTTTTGTATTATATAAATAATTTGGCATATATTCAGATGCATTCAGGTGCATTATATCAAAAATATTTGAACAATTAAATAAAAATAAAAAAGACAAAAATAGATAAGCAGGTACATTAGGACCTCGATTATCCATCACTCGATTAACTGTCAATTTCTATTAACCGTCAGGGTACCAGCTGTCCAACGTCACTTGTAGCTCAGCGTTCTTCCTATCACATCTATCGTTCCCACCCCACTTTTTTCCACAAATCGCTCTCGCCCTCCGACCGCTCTGTTTTCCCACCTCTCAGTTATATATAACGGTCGATGACTGTGTACATTCATAATGTACATACAAACTAAGAAAAAAAAATTTTTCATAAAAAAATTCCTTACTGTTCTGTTAACCGTCTTTTCGATTATCTGTTAACACTCCAATCCCATGCTCGACGGATAATCCAGGTCCTACTGTAATTACTTACAACATATTCTGTGCAACATTTAGCTTTGACAATATTATAATTAAATGCATTTTGCAAATTCCATTACCTTAAGTGGTGTGTTTGCCTGAAAACGCCTTTCCAAATTTTCCCCTTTAGGCAATCGAAACCGTATTTTTGCAATATTATCTCCCTGATCTAAAGGTTCAGGAGGTAAACCAGCTTCAACTTGTTTACGAAATGCTTCCCTTTTTGCAGCTTCTACAACCTTTTCACTTTCAACACGTCTACGTTCTTCGTGTAACGCTTGTTCCTGCATTCTTTTTGCTTGTTCTTTTGCTCTATAAAAATATTTAGTAAAAATAATTTAGTAAATTAAATTTATTTTTCTATCAGAAATATAGTGGTGACCGTTTATAACAACTCTCATTTGTTATGAACCGTTGTAGATGGCCAAACAAATTGTTCATTTGAATTCGATGTAATTTTTTTCGCTTATAATGAACTCATACATATTGAACTTTCAAACCAAACAATGTATCGCTCGCTTATAATGAACTTTCTACATACATACTTCAATCTTCAACGTAGTGTAAGTATGGCTTATAACAAATATTCAAAATGTACTCCTCGACCTTAAATACAAGTTTGTCACCTGCGAGTTATCGAGTCACAGAGTCATAAACGCGCTACACGACATTATTATGAACAATTTGATTGACTGAATCTGTTATCCTTTGGTTTAACTGTTCACGACTTTATTTCAACACTGCAGACAAGCTGTTTTAAGTGATCTCATTGGTAAAAATCTAAAGGATTAAGATCTGGAGATTTTTTAACAAATAATTTGCATTTTTTGATATACTGTCTTTTTTGTTTTTCAATAGTAGGTAACTAGATATTGAATTAATGAATTTGCTACTTATAACATGTTACTCATAACTTATTTGCTCATATAACATTTCTTACTTAGAATAATCTCCTCGATAAATTGCCAAAATTTTTGCACTCGTTATAAATCACCCTGTACATACTTACTTAACATGCATGTATTTCATTGTTCGTTTTTACTCAATATTTCTAATACAACACATACAGCAGAAAGATATCCATTTGACGTTCTACGAATGTCCTACATGCACATAAACGATGTCCACTGGATATCCATTTCAGGTCAATTAATCACAGTCCTGGACAAGCAGGGGATATAATGAACGTCCATAATATATCCTATGTGGATGTTCATTCCAGGCAATCAACTAACGTTAAATAGTGGATATCATATGGACATCTACTTCGTGTATGTGGATATATCGATAGCGTTTTGTCAAAAGGGCGTAACCCACGCGTTGTGAAAATGAGTTATTCTGACTATCTTATGCATCTAAAGCAAATGCATCATCCGTTAAAGTCTGGTAACAATATTCTGATTTCTCCACCGGAAAAAATGTACTGCTTTATTGGATATAATAAATTTCGGCTATAATAAACCATTTTTAGTTCCATTATAAGCCGACATTACTGAATTTACAAAAATAACGAGAATAAAATTGCTGTATCTATATTTACACTAGTTCTGCTATTAACATATTATCTTATTAAAGATGAAAGTTTAACTGATTTATTCATGGACGTTTTTTCAAATTAATTTATTTTATAATACGACGACAAGCAAAGTGGCATAACCCCTCAATGTTAAAATAAATTTTTACCTATCGGCTTCTAAGCTTTCCCGATATGCCTGATCTTGTTCCCATTTAACTAATTCTCTTGCAGCTCGTTCATCCTCTTCTTTTATTTCCACTCGCTGATGTTCCATAAATACTTCCACAGCCTCGATTAAACTGGACAATAACTCGTTAACTCCAACGTTACCTTCAATGTAAATATATAATAAAATTAATGCAATATAATAAAAATATTTATACCATGCACAACACTAAAAACATCTGTCGATGAACGAATTCTCATAATAATTATTATTGCCGGCAATCTATCCACAGGAATATTTCTTAAACTAACAGCAGCTGTCGAGCCAAGACAACGATTAACAGTATTCTGTAGTCTTGTCCTGTTACTTTCGAACGTTAAATCCCATCCCCACAAGATGAAATTTGTCTCGATCGTCTGAATTACTCCTTCAAACCCCAATAGTTGTGTACAAAATACGTTTGAAAGAATACTCGCATCATGGTGTAAATAAACTGCCAAAATTTTGCGCTAAAATTTTTAAACTGCGTTGATTTTATTAATAATTAAACATTTCGTTACGTCTTTTGCCGATTTTGGACAAGCCTCTTTAAGTGCATCTTCTAAAGTACCCTGATAAAATGGAGGATGAATAGGTCCATAACGAGCTGTAAATTGTTCGGAAAAACTGATACTTCCTACTATTTCATCTTCTATGTGTTCTGGAACTTGAATATATATTCATGGTTAATAAATTCAACAATCTATATTAATATATCTTACTTAAAGGTTCTATACGTTTACTAGTTAAATTATCGACAAACATCTCATCATCTACAGTGAATGTTTCTGTTGCATCTTCGTATTCATCATCATCACTGTCATGAATCTCGACCGTATTATTTGTTTTCTTATCATGCGTGATATTTGTTACTGGATTATGTCTTAAAGTTAGTTCATGTTCCGGATAACTATTAGAAAAATATTTAAAAAACAAAATTGCTAATTGTTCATTAAAAAGTCTGAAATATGTACCTAATACCCGACAGGGCTAACATAGTTTGATCGTCGATGTTTGGTGGCCATCCAGACCATATTTGATTACGAACATGAATATCTGTAAGAGTGTATACGTCAGTCTTAACTTCTAAAATAGTTTTTGTCCCTTGAAATTGAAGCTTATAATTTTTATTCGTATTTTCGACAGTCACTTTTAATATGTAATTCCCCATTAATCTCTCCGTTATTTCTGACCTAAAATATGAAATTCTTAAATACAATCCTTCATAATATAATTATCGACTTACTCATCTGCCGAAAATCCTCCATCACTTGGTTTAATATGTAATTGCAACAAATTTTCTTTAGGTAGCATGAGTTGCGATAATGGAGTGTTTTCGTATTGAGAAAGTCTAGCCCAACCAGATAATAACTGACGACATGGAGCTATCTTCAATTCTTTACTGAGACTTAATTTTATATCAGCTGTATAAAAATTAACTATTAATTACGTTTTAATTTACTATTTCGAAATATCTGTATAACACAACGAAAAACTTCAACGAATTAGTATTTAATAGTTTGTTTAAAAAATACCACATCCACGTTTGAATATTAAATTATTAAATGTTTAACACCGATTATGTGTTTAATACACTTAATCCAACCTACCAACTGTCCCAGTGTCTGGAATCTCTATGGGAATTGTCCTTTCACAATACCGAACATTAAACCGCAACATTCTAGGTGAATTATTTTTAACAGCTGAAGTTGAGGGTTGCATATGCCGATCTACTACATGATTTTCTAGCAGTGGCATACTAATCGGTTTTGACAGTGGAACATTATTGCCCATAGAACCCATATCCGTAGCTATTTCGATGGGAGTCTCTGGAACAGGTACGTCATCATCTATCATAACCACGTCCTGGGTTGTACTATTGTTAAACGACTGGCTGTCTGCAGGAACCACTCGATTAACTGCTCTCTGACAGAAAAATAATTTAGTCTGCGTCTAAATTTAAACACGATTTAAAAACATACTAGTAAATCCCAATCCGTTTCATCTAAGTGGAAAATTGCTTCGGCAACATCCTCGATCCCTGTACAGGCCTACAAAATCACAAAAACTTTCAAATACTGACTGTCATTCTCTTAACCTATACGAACTATAAAATAGCGTAACAAAGAACTTAAAACTGATATTATAAGACTCACTTGAAAGTCTGCTAAGATTTCTTCTCTATTTTGCGACATTTTATTGAAATAGTAATAAAATGTTTACTAAAACAAGTAATAATACTAAAGTACACTAAATAAAGACATTCACAAAAACATCTAAATTTAAGGAAATATGAATACAGCGCAAGCGTATTCGACTATGAATGTGTCAATTTTATTTGTAACACTATTAAAAAAAATAAAAATTATAGATTTTGAAAAAAATATACGCGGATTATTTAACGAAGAAACATTAACATTAACATTTTTATTCTGTAATTAATTTTTTTATTATTGATTTACATTTTTATAATTTATAATCAAGGATACCAATAAGCAATGCTTATACCATAATGCGCGGCGCGGGTCATACTTATTATAAAATATACAAATTCGGACAAATTTTATACTGCTCGTTGCCAGCTCGTTTTAGCTGTTTATTTTTGCTGTATTTATCTGGAAAGCAATCGGTACTTGTAAATAATTATGTCATATGCAATTATGTATATATTAATTTTTCAATAGATAACTAATAGATTCTGCTGTTAATGGAAGCAAAATATTTTTATCACCTGGTAATGTATAAATTTTAATAGGGAATAATATAACCTAACGTGCTATTTTCAAGTTACTGGCAACACTCGTGTTTGTAGCGTGGTATCATGTTATTAAACTAGGAAAATATTACAGTATTTATAAATGTACATAATAGTTTAGATAAAATGCCATTTACAGCAGATTCTGTTGCCGCTCAACAAGTTCAGGAATGTTTAAAGTTACTTTATAGTTTCGTACATGATATCGAAAAAAGAAGGCAACACAGCGAAAATGGAATTAACGCTATTAACAAACTACACAATCAAGAAGGGAACAATCAACATTTTCAGGTTTGCTTGCAAAATCCCTACTTAAAATAAATTTGAATATATAATATTATATAATATAATAAATTATATTATTTATATTGTTATAATAGATAGAAGCAAAGACACTTTATAAAGCAGCAGTACTACAAGTTGAACAAGAAGAAGAATTATTACGAAAAGCTTTACAAAAAATAACGGAAATTAGAGTTATTAAAACTGAAAGGCGAATTCAGGTATAATAAGTAAACGTTGCAATTCTATGTATAACAATTAGAATTTATTGCAGGCTCGTAATGCAGGTAATAAAGAAACAATTCGTCGTGGTGCATGGATGAAAATGCTTTTAAGTTCTGCACAAACGTTACCTCTTTTTGTCAGCAAAATCGGTGAAAAACCGCCCCCACTTTGTGGTGCTATACCTGCCGAACCTAATTACTATGCAAAAGTAAGTCTTATTTTAAAAAAAATGCACATAACTATAATATAAATGTAATAAAGTGTTTAACATTATTTGACCGTTAACATGTTCAACCCGAACGAATTCGACTCAAAAGAATGCTATAATAACTTATTGTTAAGAGTAAATTTTAAATAAATTGCAGTAGGTAATCTATTATAGGTAGGGGATATGGTTGCTGCTTTAGTAAAGGTGGCAGAAGGTGATGGAGACAATTGGATTTTGGCAGAAGTAGTGAGTTTTACCCATGCCACTAACAAATATGAAGTTGACGACATATTAGAGGAGCAAAATCAAAAGAAAAGGCACACGTTAAGTAAAAAATATGTTGTTCCACTTCCGCTTATGAGAGCCAATCCGGAAACTGATTCGAGTGCATTATTTTCACAAGGAACTGTCGGTGAGTATACCTTTAGATAAAAAAGTAAATTACAATGTACAAAAAGGAAACTCGATTAATACCAACAGAAAATGATATTGGCTAATTTGCATAGATCTATATTCATTAAATAAAAATAATAATTAACTACTGTGTAAAAAAATGCTTTTGAGGTAATTATAAAATTAAAAACAACATTTGTGAATAAGGAAACAAATAGAATCAAAATATTCAATAAATTGTGTATTTTAAGTACTTACATCATTTTCATTTTGTTTAATATTATTAAAAATATAGCTTGTATACTTGAATGTACAAGTACATGTACAATAAAATCTCTCGATAACGGATAGCTGTAGGGTAGAAAGTATATATTTCTGTTAAAAGGAAGAATTAACTAGGACAAAGGTTAAATATGATTTCTAAAAGATTTTTATATTTTTAATGAAAACATGCATGTCGGTACTTAATTAATACATGTGAAGTATAATATATTTTTATTTATCTACATCTTTTTTGTAAAATATTATTCAAGAGTTACATTTCATTGTACATATTATATACATACACTTTGTTGCATGTTCCCCATAAACAAAATTGCAACTCGACTGTAGCGAATGACAGGTCATAAATGCTTACACCTATAATATTCGAAATAAACAAGCTTGCTTTTACTTATTGTTAGTTATGTTTTAGTATGTAATAAGAATAATCTGTCCTTTAAAAGAGGTTTTACTGTAATTAGAATTACGTTATAAAAATATTTGTTTTAGTTATGGCATTATATCCTCAAACAACCTGTTTCTATAAAGCAATAGTAAACAAACTACCACAAACACACATGGACGAATATGAAGTACTTTTTGAAGATTTTAGTTATGCAAACGGTTACAGTCCCCCATTGTATGTAGCACAACGGTATGTGATTGCTATTAAACAAAAAACAAAACAAACTTGACAACCCATTTCAGACACTATTTTGTCTGATTCGGATAATTCAAATATGATAGAATAAAGTTGCTCTTAATAAATATGTAAATTGATGTATTATGTTCGTTTGAAGCAAAATTTTCAGATTATAAAATTCGGTAATACATAATTATGTCGAAAATTTTCATATGTATATCATACAGGTTTAAAAATGTTTGTATAAGGTGTAAAATTATTTACTACCTTTTATCTATTAATTGTAAGATTCAAACGAATAAACTGATTCACGATCAGATTTACTAAATTTTTTATAGTGTAAAATACAATAACCCAATAATAAAAATGTTATTGGGCCATTCTACTTTTTGTTGTACATAGACGCCTCCCGGCAATTATTTACAATAATTCGATTCGATTCGATTCGATTTATTTACATAATCATGTACATATAAGATTCGATTCTGTTACCACAAACACCCACTATGTTACTACAATTGATAGTAAAATTTAGTAGTTTATCATAAAACGTTTCTAATGTTGCCTTGAGAAATCAATCAGGATGATAATATTATGCAGTATCACAAGTTATTATCATAATAAATAAATTTTTAT
This sequence comes from Rhagophthalmus giganteus, assembly GCA_036326145.1. NCBI lineage: Eukaryota > Metazoa > Arthropoda > Insecta > Coleoptera > Rhagophthalmidae > Rhagophthalmus > Rhagophthalmus giganteus. Next base: position 8,202,341 of record JARFJA010000083.1, on the reverse strand, counting down.
TGCACCAGGAAATATCTATATATACAACAAAAAGTAGAATGGCCCTATTAAACTTTATTTAATTGAACATATAATGGTGTATAAATATGTATATTATTATAATATAATATATGGATAGTACCACCCTATATTGTGTACTAGTTTAACACTTGTAAATGTTCTACAATATAATAATGCATAGAAAATTATATTTTTGTAATGAATTAGTATATATACTTAAATAATTTGTTTCCTCGATATTCTTTATGCTAGATTTTTTTTATAAAGTCCAAAACTAGAGTACCTACCTTTGCTATCGTAAATGTAGTTTGTAATTATTATTGATTAAGTAATGAAAGATGTTAAAAAAATATTACTCCTATTTTAATATAAATTGTTTAAATATAACTACAAAATTTCTTAAGAATACACGCTTTTTATATTGAGATTATTATTATTATTTTATTAACACTTCAACATACCACTACTCCTTTTAACAATTTTCAGGAATTTTAACATGTAAATCATTAATATTTTTGTGCAACCTATTTTGAATCGATGAACCGATCAAACTTATCTCTAATCAATGAACATACGGTTGTATTATTGTTGATTTAAAGATTTTTGATAAAATTCTTTCTTTCGTAACAATTTTATTAGACCATTTTGACCAAAAATATTCGATTATTAGAAATATTAAACTTGCAAACATTCCGACACCCAACAATATCAATGCCCAATAGGATTCGTCTAAACCTAACTCGACTGCAAGGTATGGAGTATAATCGACACACTGTGGTTTTCGTGCGTTCCAAAAGTCTCGTAGACGATACATAATTCCATTTTCCATTTGATGAAGCATGCTTTCAATATATAGTTCAATTTGTAATGTATAGATCATGATTTGATAGATTTCTCACCAATAATTCAACATTCCTTCAAATGGCGAATATTTCTGCATAGTTGTGTAGAGAGCCTGAATGGGATACATTTGTACCTCCATAAGTTCACAAATTGATTTTTCGGGGAAAGTTCTTTCTATAATAGGATAGGCAGTACTTGTTTGCGTGTGAAATGCAAATCCTCCTTGATTGACTCTATGAAAACCATCTTCTGCAGTTAAGAAATTGCTGGTATTATGTGGACCTTTAATTTTTCTATTAAAAAGTTCGATAGCAATAGGATCTGTAGTTGTCTGTAATGACACATTATAACACTATCTTTATATCTAAATATAAATGTAACTTAACTGCTAGGTAATCTTTATCATAAAGTAGATCTTCACACCCCGCTTTTAATGAACTTCTAAGTAAGTCTAGTAAGGTGTTAATTTTTCGTGGTGGTTCCATTAACAGATAAGAGACAACGCTGGCAGAATAGAACTGATATATTAGAAAACAGAATAATAATATTGTAAGAATTACAATTCTTCCACTAGCTAACACTGGAACATAATCAAACCCTAAAAATATTTTGTATTATCATAGGTATCTACATATAGGTATATTATTTATAAAATATTTTAATGACAGATACTTGAGCTAGAACAAGTTTTATATTATATGCTGATTAAATTAAAATTTTTTTGCCCTATTAAAATAAACAATTTTAAAAACTATAGGTACCTTGTTGACATAATTCTCCGATACCATAAAGTATTAAAAAACTCCAAGTGCTTTCGTTACTCAAATTCTTTTTGTGTACATTTAAAACCTTGTCTTCTTTAGTTATAATCAATCGTAAAGTTATTATTATTAAAGTGGTTGCTAAAATAGTTGCAATCCAAACAGATGTTTCTAAAGGTCTTAAATATAATTCGTAAGAACTTGAAGTGCTTTTAGGATGACGAAATATAAATACCGATCTGAAAAGATATACCCAGATTATTTTCAATAAATTTGTTTTATAATTATACTGTATAGTAGGTATTTACTTCATAATCCAGTTACCATAACCATAATCTATTACTTTTAATCTATATAATTTAAACATAAGTGGAGCATTTCCATAATCGATTGTTTTATCTTGTAAAGCCCTGACCATACCATTTACTTCACCATTTGGCTGCAGATATCCCCACGAATCAAAAACTGTAATGTTTATCCTGTAATGCATTAAATTATTATTAATATTATTAAATGTATACCTATACACATATATGTTTGTAATATATACATATATTGTGTGTGTGTATGTTTATACAATACTACTATTGAAATTACCATATTTCTGTGTTATTTTACTTATCATTTAAACGTTTTGTTTTATAATTAGAATAAAGTCTCTATTATCTCTGTCAGGTCAAATTAAACTTACGAGTAATTATAAATATCCTTACAGTTTTTCAGAGTCACACTTTGAAATCTTGTAAAAGTATTTATATGTCTGTTGGTATCATCTTCCATATACTCCTCTAACGATTTAGTTGTATTTTCTGCAATCTAAAAAAGTAGGGATATAACAATATATTATATTATTATATTATGTGGATAGACAAAATATACTTGGATTCGATTTAATTTAGTGGGTGACCTTGTGTAGTCTGAGTGTTTTTGATGTATATTACGAATATTAACATTAAACATATAAAATATTGGTAATTAATTTCATTCGAAATTTATTATTTAGGTCGCTGGTTTTCTGAGCACGTGGACGCTCATTTCCAAAACAAATAAAGACTACCATAACATTACCTGCAAATTAGATCGAATCCAAGTATACCTACTGTTATATGTTACATTACACTTACCACCATTCCAGACTTTAAAATAACCCCAGTCATATTTCTGCGCAGATAATATTTGTTTTCCATGATTTTTACTCGATAGTTTTGTTTTTCATTATAATAACCGATTTCTTCAATTTGTAGTGTTCCATCTTTATTATAAGCAGAATTATAAATGGATATTATGCTCCAATTTGTAGCTTTTTTATTATCTTTATCAATATTTGGTATTGCCATATTTATATCTGCATTAATGTATAATTCGACCGATTTAAACTTTTCCACTGCTTCATAAGTAGAACCGAAAACTAACCAATGATACGGTTCGTAAAAATATCGAAGTTTAGCACACTAAAAAAAGATACTAAATGAGGAAATAAGTTCACCACAAAATTATAATTATGGTTTCTAATCAATCATCTTTCCTTCTGAAATCTATAACTCAATAACGAAGCGTAATATTTACAAGATCTTTTTCTTATTTTAAACTAGAGAATATCTGTATCTAATTGTATAAGTTACACACAACAATTTTATGAATCGCTCTGTACCCTAAAAATACAACTTTTCTGTTACATTTTATAATACAAGGCGTTCAATAGTCGGGAATATTGAATAAAAAACGAAAATAAATAAATTTAGGAAAAAACGCTTGAACGCTTAAATTTTAGTTTTTTGAAAACATTTTTCTCGATGTTTTACAAAATTTCATATTCAACTATTTTTGAGTTACCTTCATGTATAACATCATCGATGCTTAATTTTAGGGTTTAGAATAATATGAAAGAATCTAAAAAATATGATTTTTGCATACATACAAACATATAAAAAATTATATGTACGAGCAAGAATTGATAATAAAAATTACTTACTTCTTTTAAAAATGGCACAATGTCATAACAATCGCCATCGAGAACGACAGCTATATGATTATATTTCATTGCTAAAATTGTTTCTGTTGTAAAACTACGGTTTTGAACATTGTACAGTGAAATTCTTAAAGCTTTCTGCATTAAAAGTTTTGCCATATACATTTGATCTAAAAATGATAATATTTAAATAGCATAATAATTATGCAAAGATCTAAACATATACGTACCTCGTTTTGTTGTGCAGGTGAAAATTGTTCCTAATGTACAATATTTATTGCCAAAAAATTTTACAATTAACTGATTATCTAATATTGCCCATGAAAATTGCAATAACGTTAAATAACACATTAGAGTTATACTATATTTTTTTAAATCCATACTTGTATACTTAAATCGTAAATATATATATATATACTTAGACGACAATACTCTTTATATATACTTGAATGTCTATTATATTATTTATATTTAAATAATCTAAATTGTCTTGAATTGACTGCAAAGATATTTTTTAGACGTTTATTATAAGTATAGTTAAAGTAATTTACCTAAAAAAAACTATAGAAATAAGATACATTGACAATATAATAAAACTAAATTGTTAGAATTAGTAAAATTGATTGTTTTAATGTATAATCTTGGTTTTTTAAAATATAAGTTCAAACGCATCTCCAATAAGGGTCGAAATAATTCAGGCGTTATATAACTGAAAGTCAAATATACATAATATAGGATTTTAACAATCTCTATAATAATTTCTGTGCCATAATAAAGCTAAAACAATAACTGTATTGATTCATTTGTATCATTACTGTTAACCTACATACATATATAATACTATGTGATAGTATAGATTTTTTAATTATTACTACGTAGTACATGTTCTACATAGTACATAGTATAAGTTATAAATTATAGATAAAAGTGTAAATTACACTGACAATTAAACATAAATTAATTCGTTTTATTGTGCTTTTAAAGACGCCTTTAACGCAGCATATTTTGATAATTTTATTAAAATTAGCAATTGTTATTTCGTATGAAGTATATTAAATTACATGTATTTTATAATTGATGACGGCTAAAGACTGAAAGATTTTTTGATCGTCCATTATATTATTTGTCTTTATTACAATTTGTTTGTATTGTCACTTCAACTGCTTGTATTTAGTTTAATAGTAAGTCAATATTAAAACATATGGCTCATCAACTTATAAAAATTATTATAAAAAAAGGGGTAGTTTCGTGGTATAGTTTAATATTATATACCTAATATATTTGTATATGTATGGATGGAACATTAGTGGTACATATTATAGTACTAATTATATTTTTAATAGCAATTTTAGCATGTCGAATATATTGCAGGAAACGGAAAAAACATAAAGCTTTACAATGCAAGTCTTAAAAATTACATTTGTTTAAGATTATATTATCAATATTTTACCTCTTTAGTTATGATAGCTGGAATTTATCCGACAAGAGTTACTCCGGTTATGCAATCAGCTACTCAAATCAGACAAAATACAATAGAATCTAATGATTATTTACCTGGAACTAATAATTCTTATAGTTCCGAACCAACAGTGTCAACATCTAACAATATAGGTATGGTATTTATTACCGTAAACACAAAATGAATTAGGTAAATAAAATTGTTTTTAGTAATGAATGAACATGAAATGCAAGACGATCAAATTTCGTTAGAATCTCATGTAATTCCAAGAACAACAGATGATATTAAATCACTGCCTCCACCTTATTCGGCAGGTATAGAATTTATTTCATTTTGTATTGTTGAAATTCTTTTAAAATTTTCTTAAAATAACAGAATTTTTATATTTACAGGAGATTTACCAACATATGAAGAAGCTATTGGTTGGAGTAAATCAAAATATGGTTGAAATAGTAAATATATACCATTATATATGTTCCTTTATAAGTTTATTTGTGTGGATGTTTATTATATTTATTTTTTAAAATTTTAATACTTACCTATTAATAATTATATAATACTTATCGTTAGCATTGATCTTTCCATCTTCTGATAAATTTATCAGATAGATATTTACTATGGAAACGATTGTTCAAACAACAACAAACAAATTTCATTACTTTTTAAGAAATTATGTACCTGTGTCTGTAAACTTGATGATATTTAATTTTCAGTTTTTATATTATATATATATATATATATATGCAGCTTTTTCCATGTTTTGTGTATTATCCATGATTTTGTATTAACTGTATACTTCATCCCCACCATTACTCTGAATAATCAGGAGTATACTGTAATTGTTAATATGAAGATTATCTATCATTGATATACAGGTATGGTAAACTATTATTTATATATTCTATTTAAACGAGTGCGAGCGAAATGAAACGAGAAACTCAACGTAAATGACAGAGTTAGAGACCCTCCACTGTTGACACTTCACTGGCCATCGTTCGCTTTTCACTCACACGATGTAATACAGGCAACGTAGTACCTATATCTCTTTCGTTCTAATACCTTGTATTCCTATTTCTCTTTGTTTTACTTGTTGCAGTACCTATATGTGAATAATAGTTTACCATACCTGTACGTATTTTTAAAACTGTATTAAGATTATTAAATCCCAACTCAAAGTAGTGGTTATAAAAATCAATCGTATTCAATATTTTTTTATTATAACTAATTTGATATGTACCTATATCTACTTTGTCAAAAGATTAATTAACAACTAAAGCAACTTTTTTTAAGCACGTTCTTTAATTTGAATTTAGAAACATTTTGAAGGTAAACAAAAAGTAACCAATACAGCGTTACACATAATAAGCATCTCTTTAAAGAACAGGCGCAGAACTAAATCTAGAAATCTACAAATTATTAAAATGTCATTTTCCCTCATAACTATCTTTAATAATTTTGTTATTATTAATATTAATTGTTTATATAAATTTAATTATTGGCATAAATTTTATTTACAATTATTGTTAAATATTATTTGAATAAAATTATTCCAAAAGTTACAGATTGCCGTTTTCAAAATTATGTAATTTTAATTTCTCGTCAATGGACGGCACGCTTACCAATTTTTCATATACCTAATACTATTTAGTTTTGTTGTATTTTATAATAATTAATATAAAATACAATTATTAAAATTTCTGGTTTTGTCTATATTACAGATAGCTGTTGTATTATCTTGTTCAAAAGTTTGTAACACATGTTGCATTCATTAGATAGTTTCTTACACACTGCAATCCACAGCATATCCAAACTAATCAAGTCTGTATAGTGTCCGATTTTGTTTTTGAACTTATCAAGAGTCGAATATCTTTTGATAGACTTGGCTTTGAAAATCCCGATAACCAAAAACTTCACAGGGTCAAATCAGGAGTCATGTGCATGGTCATAATAAATCAAAGAATTTGTTCATAATTCATTGTAAATGAACTCATATCTGTATTAATATTTGTTAAATTTGTATCATATACAAACTTAAATTTAAAATATATCAAAAAATGGAAATACAGCTTGAGAAGGTGAAATAAGATCTGCTAAAAAGCAAACTGTTCCAGCATTACCTTCAAATAAACTATAAGGATTATCGGGAATATTTGCATTATCTTTAAATTGTGATGTTTCTATAAATTGAGCAAACATAATTGCTCTGTGCAAATATTTCTCGTCGTTTGTTAAGCGATAAAGTAACAAAAACACATATCCATTTCCAGCAATACCATGGCAAATTCCCGGACCCTTTCTTAACAATCCTTTTTGCCAAACCAATTCTGCCATTTTTTCGCACGCTTTTAGATATTTTTCTTCTTTCCAGAATAACCAGGCTTTTCCCATTAAATAAACCACACCTGGTGCCCCATGACACCAATGAATTAGTTCATGCTTGTAACCAATTTCGTCCGTTGCACTTGGAAAGTTTCCCTCATCATCTTGCAAGTTCAACAAATAATCGACACTACTTTTTACATCTTTGACGTCACTAGGATGTGTATCTAAATATTGTGGAACAGTTATTAACATCTGCAAAATAGAACACAATCCATGAGCGGCACCAAAATATTCTGTTCCATAATATGAATACATTAATGGGCAAGGACTTCGATGACGAAAAGCATACTCACGTCCAGAAGTAATAATTACATGGCAAATATCGTGTAAGATTTCTAATTTGAGATTCGTATTTGTCTCTTTAGCCATCCACAATGCACCACATAAATAACCAGCACGGCCAACAAAAAATTCGTCCGATCCACAATCTAAAAATCTCTGGTCTTTACATGTCTTTGCGGCGTTATAATATAAATTCCTATAAAATGCACTTTTTTCCATATTATTAATTGCATTATATACAACTGAAGCAACTGCATAAATGCCACAGTTTCCCAAAAGAAATGCTGGCACGTCTTTTTTCATATTAACATATTTTTCTGCTACAGAAAGAGAAGGAGTAATAAATTCGATAGCTGCTAACAGAAAATTATGTCTTTGTTTTTCAAAGACGGGCTGTTTACTCAAATGATAATACATATAAGAAACGCCTGCCGTTCCCAAATATAAGCCATCTTCTCCATGCCGTTGAACAGGTTTAAAATGGGTAATTATGTTTTGGATCATATAATCGATTTCATTTAAAAGATGTTCATTCGAAACTTGTATACTTGTATGGCTGCCACTATCGAAATCAAATTGGTTGTTGGGGAAGTAACGTGTTGGTGCCATTGTCAGCTTCGTTTGCGTCTTCATTTCAAAAGATGAGAAACTAATTTAGCTATTTTTTTCATTTATAGATAAATTATATATTCTCTTTTATCAAATTTTTTACTCGCCTTCATTGATTTTTATTAGGAACTTTTTAGTGTTTTATTATTCACTCTTGATCGGTTAAAATTTATTATTTAAATTGTTATTATAAAACTGTTTACCATACTGCAGCCTGTCTGATGACGGAACCCAGACGTACCCTTTTGGCTTTTCTCCAATCTCGACCCCGATCACGAAAGTATAGTTCGTTCATTTTGGGTCGGTCATATGTGTATGTGTATATATATATATATATATATATATATATATATATATATATATATATATTCACCTCGTTCAAACCTATAATGCATTACGTCATCAATAAAAGGTTACTAGATGATGACATTTCACACAGTGCTGTCACCTCGTACTTTTACAGTTCTAATAAATTGTAGTCTTTCTTTATACCATCTAATATGTGCACAAATAATTTATTTATAGAATATGTCACTTTCCAAACTTTAAACCAAATTTCTAATAAACAATCTAGTAACTTTTTGTTGATGACGTACATTGCACATAGGTTTGGATAAGCTATATATATATATACAGGGAAGCGCAAAAGTATGGAATATTCCTTGAAACAACAAGAAAATTCATTTCACCAAAAAATGTCTGCATTAAAATTTTTTTTAGTAATAATATCGTCATCTAATCGCGTATATTGTTTTTATTTTGAAGTTATAATATTTAAATAGCATAATCGTTATGCAAACATCTAAACATATATACGTACCTCTTTTGTTGTGCAGGTGAAAATTGTTCCGGACCTGTTCTATGCGTATCAGGTAGGTGCCTGATACGCATAGAACAATTGTCAGTGTCATTTTATCCAGATTATGCAAAAACTATAATCTATTTAAACGCCCGCAGTTCGTCGTTTTTTGATTTGTTATACTAGAAATATGAGTTTTCTAGTCGTTTGCGACTTGTTCTAAACGTTGCGTCGCAAAACGTTCTAGTAAAAATTTTGCCAAAAAAAAACGTGAGTTATACTGAGGATTTTTCGAGATTTCGCAAAAATTTTAAATCATTTAAAAACGTGTCGTTTATCATGCCTTTGTTTGTTATATTCAGTGCTTCAAGTGATTTTCTTTTATTTACTTTATTCCCCTTTTTTATGGATTTACTTTTATTTACTTTAAGTTTGAGAAATATTTAGTTTATTTACTTTTTTCAATGGGGTGTATCGCTGGAAGCCCTGGGTAATGTGAAATATGTTTTGTAATCGTCATAAAATTATCTACCAATCATGTCCCTTTATAATTTTCTATAGAATGCGCCGTTTTCGAGATAATCGAGGAGAATGTATGTGCGCTCGGCTCCTGCCGGGCGAGTCGTGCAGACGCGATCGGTCTATTGCACGAGTTGGCCGTATTCATCAATGTGCGGCATCAATTATTAGCGAATTTTCATAGAAAATAAAGCTATTGTAACCTTTCTGATGACGGCATCCAGATGTGTCCTTTTGGATTTTCTCCGATCTCGACCCTTCCGGTATCTCCGTTATATTAATCAACTCATCGATAATGTGAAATATGTTTTGGAATCGGCATAAAATTCACTACCGATCATGTCTCTTTGTAATTTTCGAAATATTATTTTATTTTATTATTAAATATTATTTTTTAAAAAATGTATTTCTTTCGAGTAAAATTTTTAAAAAAGGAGTTTTGCGACACCGTTTATGTAAATTCGGTAGCGCGGTTTGCGCGCGGTCGGATCTTTACATTTTCAATAGTAATAAATAAATAATTTCTAGGGTTTTTTGATATTATGATATTATTAACGTTTTTGACAGTTGGATATTTTTATATAACTAATTGTACTTACTAGTATTTGTCACTGGTATACGTATTTACGTATTATTGAAGTAATTTAAAGTGAAATAAATAAATAAAATGACTATTAATAAACTAAAAATTCTTAAATTTCAAGAATTTCAATAACGCGTTGTTTTTTTAAATATGGAGAATTTATAGTGATGATTCATATCACGTTTTAGATAATACCTTATCAGTTGTGAAAGTTTGAATAACGAATTAGGTATTTGCTTACTAAAAACATAGGTTAAATTTGATATGGATCTTTTTTTACCAATAGTGTTATTCATAGTATTTTGCGTTTTATTTTCTATATGTGGTTGGTGTTGTAAAAAACATAGGGAAGGACATGTATATGGATGTAAGTTGAATTCTATAATATATATATATAAGAATACCTAATGTTAGTTCTTTTTGTCGATGAAATCTTAATTTTTTTAGTTGCAAGTAATCCAACCGTAACTGTTACTTCACAACCTGCTGCTGCAGTCATTCCTCCATATCCAATTGATGTAAGACATCAGCAAATGCAACCGACGCCACCAGTCACGGGATTTGTACCTTCAGGGGGTTATCAGTCTGGTCCCTATCCTGTGACAACATCTTATACAGCTCCTCCAGGTCAGTTAAAAATTGTGAAATTGTTATTGGTATCGAGTATTAAATGTTTGCTTAAAGTTATTACAGTCTTTTAAGAAATAATGGTTTACATTGGACAACCTCGATAAGAAACTCAATTAATTCCAATAATTATTGGGGAAAATTTTTAACCAAATGCCATCCGTGTTTACAATTGATTACTTTGGATTGATTAATTGATTAATTGGTTGTCGTTACTAAACCATGCAATTTTATGGTAGGGTAACTAAAAGCCGGTATTTCAATCATTAAATACAGTTCCACATAAGCTATTCATAGAATAACTTTGTTGGCAACGTTTGTTACAACAAATGTGTCCAAGGAAGTTATTTTACAAATAGCTTATTTGAAACTTTATTCGATGATTGAAAGACCGGCCCTTAAAAGACAATTTATGCTGTTTACATGTCACATTAATCGGAATATCATAAACGTAAATAAAGCTAGTACAAAATGCAAACAAACTAAAGTTTTATAAGGAAATTATGAGTTTTACTTTCTGTCGTGCATAGAACATATTTACGTCTTGATCAAACATTATTTCCATACCTACATATATTTCATGCAGAATTACGGTCGTAGAATGATTTATTCGGCGATTAAACAATGTAGGTAAAATTTAAGTAGTGTAAATAGTAGTATGCCACCGTACTTTGCTATAATGTGATTTTGTGTCAATTATAGCTCTTATAAACATCTTAAGACCCCCCACTTGTTTTACTCCGCTTTTGCCACTTATACTCGAACAAGCTGTACCACTTAACTATTGGAAATTTGGTACTACCACCTGTGTGTCGGGTATTTTATACACAATATTAAGAAATCTCAAATTACCTACTACGTTTATTATTGTTTCTAGCTGTTCCCTAATTAACGTCACATTTATGTGTTTATTAAAAATATATTGCTTTCGTTTTAGAAAAAAAGCACTTTAAAAACAATTAACCATCAGTAGTTTGAAACTATAGTCGGCCGAACTTTTAAGATTCTAATTCGATTCTTTTTATATTATATAACAGCTCCTGGATTCTACCCAATGCCTTTAGGTAGGTTACAATCCTAAACTAATTAATGCTGCATACAGTTAAAAGTTGTCGTGTGTGTGTGTGTGTGTGGTACTACTATACCTAGTAGCCTGTTTGATTTGTTTTTTATACTTGCTGATTTAATGCTTATATCATATATTTTGTACTACTGTGTTTTAAACATTTTTATCTTTAAATATACATACAAAACAGATTATTATTTTTCTGTTATTATAAAATATTTTAGTATAGTTTTAATTGACATTCCTTTTGCGTTATTATTTCTTATTTTTCAGAAGTAGATATCTAAAAAAATCGTTCTCTTATAAATATTTGTTTCTTCAACTATATTGCTGTTCAAATTTGAAAAACTTTTTAGTTACTGTATTGCTTCAATTTTCATATTTGAACTAAAATTTAGCTGGTTTTTTAGCTTTATGAATGTTTAATAAAATTTTAATGTATTTAATAGGTGGTGGTGGATATCCACCAGCAACACCATATTCAACAGCAGGTGTCGCTCCTTATCCCACAACTACTCAACCTTATCCGCCAGTACAAATTGTACCATATCCACCAGTAACTGGAAATGCAACGCCATATCCTCCACAACAATTACCACCATCATATACCGAAGCAGTAGGGCAACCTCCAGCAGAACCACATCTCCCTGTTAACAATGGATACACAAAACAGGCTCCGTATAATCCTCATTATTGATTATCGAATTAAGTGTATGTATATACATACATACATAGATACATACATAGTAAGTATTCATTCATACAATTGATGGACAATATTTAAAAATTTTAATAATCAAATGTTAATTCAAAAGAATAACTTTTTAAATATTGATCTGATCTCAATATTTAAAGTACTGTAAGAATACATAAACTAATTTAATATAATAAGGCTTTATATATTTTAATATAAAAAAAATATTCCATTAAAATCCCAAGCGCTTATCATTTGTTTAACGTTGACTGACTGACAAAATTAAGGCATCGTTTAAAATAAAATATTTTATCGAAAAATACTATTTAATACTAATATAAATGTGTAAAATGAAAGAAACGATCTTGAAGAATTACATTTTCTGACTAACTATTCATTTTAGGTATTGTGTTTCTTTTTCTTTATAGTAAATAAAACAGTATAATAGTGTTGTTTCTGAAAAACCACATACCTACTGTTTTAAATCAATTTGTACGCAATTTGTCGATACTAATCGTAAGCGTAATTATTTTTATCGAATCCGCATTCAAAAAGTATGCATTAATTTTACCAGTCAGCGTACAATATGCTCAAAAAATTGATGACTGTATTTTTATTTGTAAATCTAAAATTGTGCTGTGAATTCTTATTTAAGATGAATTAATACACTTTGTTTGAATTTTTATATCATTTATTATTGTCTAAGCTTATTTAGAAATAAAATACATATTTTCAAGTTCCATATTTATATAAGCTGTACTATTTTTATGTGTATACGATGGATACATATTTATTTATATATCGTTGTAATTAGGTTAATAATAAATTTAAATTGTATTGATGTTGTTTTATCACCTACAGGTCATTTACATTTTCTTTCAATGCACATCGTGAATAAAGTGATGACTAGATTGTATATTTGTAATTCGGTTGAAAGTTTGGAAAGTAACATACTTCTACCGACGATTTACCTGCACACATATTTACTTATTATGTGACGAAGAAAGTATAATTTATTGATACTGTAAAAATACAAGGTACGAGGTGACACCACTGTGCACTATGTGAAACGTTATCGCATCTAATAACTTTATTGAGCATGTGCATCTTAATAAGATTTCAATGGCCTTTACTTATATTTCTAAATGTCTCAACTACCATAGATATTGATATATATATATATATATATATATATATATAGCTGGTCACTATTTTTGGATAGGTAATTGAGACAAAATTATTTTTGGCAGAAATTCAAAGAAGAAAAAGACAAATTAAGTTATATCTTGAAAAACAAAAATATCGCCTTACATCATAAAAGAAAAGTCTTTGACATGTGCACACTTCCCGTTATGTGCTAAATGGAAAATGTGCAAAAATTGGATGTCTCTGAAAAATCTTGAAAGCCTGAAAATAACACAAAGAACAATGGAAAGATCCACGATAGGAGTCTCTCTCTAAGGACCAGAAAAGGAATGATTGGATAAGGAGAAAAACCATAGTTACAGACGTAATAAGAAGAGGTCTCAAAACTAAAGTGGTCATATATGGGACGTGTAGTGAGAAGCGATATGAGTCAGTGGCAAAGACGAATGCTTGTATGGAGGTTTTATAATTTCAAAAGACCAGGAGGACGACCGCCAATGCGCTGGATAGATGATATCAAGTCAACAGCAGGATTTCACTGGTTACAGGGCGCAAAGAACCGTACTAAATGAAAGTCGGAACTAGAAGAGGCGTATGTCCAAAAATGTATGTAACACGCTAATAAATAAGAAGAAGAATTGAAACACATCTAAACTTCGTACAATAGCATTTCTTTATCACCTGAACAAGAAATCGATGATCTAGCTAAGGGGTAGCGGTGCCTAATGTGCCCTTAAGCTCTTGAAATAGTAAAAAAATGTTTACGAGACACCTTGGAATTTTAATATCTTATAGTTAATACCATATAACAAACAATTAAAAATATTTGCCAGGTGGCTTGGTCGATTTAAAAATAATTATACCCAGTTTTAAAGTTGTATTTATATGAGGTTACAAAATAGCTATTTGAGAACTTATATGGGCAGCAGGCCGAGACAGATGACATACTGTATCATTTACTATGTTACTATGGAAATGAACAGTTTAATTTTAATCGGGATTTACTAGATTTGAGAAACTCACCCTAAAACAGCTTGTAGGTATTTTTAAACCGATCAAGTTTTCTGGCAATTTTTAAATTTGTTTATAATACAGTAAGGTATGTAAGGTATTAAAATTTCAAGGTGCCTCGTAGACATTTTTTGCTATTTCAAAAGCTTAAGGGCGCGCAAGTACTACTACCCCTCAAGTTAGATAATCGATTCTTTGTTCAAGTGATATAGAAATGCCATTGTACGAAGTTTTGATGTGTCTCAAATATCTACTTAAGAATCGTCACCATATATACTAATATATAGATTGGTACCTTTTTTACAAAATAATTGTTAGTAACATTTGCATAATTTTACAGCTGAAGTTACAAATTTTTTGATTATATGTTGAAGTTAATTTCAAAATAATTTACAACAAACTAATTTGAAAGTCTGTAAGTGCACTAAGTCCAACACTAATTGTCCAAATTAATTGGCACTATAAAAAAAATTACATTATATGTTTTTTTTTTATATTTACAACATTCAAAATACCGTCATCTCTGTTCGTACAGATTTAATCAGAACAGTATTTGTAAGGTAAATGAAATTATTAGAAATGAAGAGGCGATTGATAGTATCCCTTTTTTTTTTACATCCTGACGTAAATAACTATCACTTTGAAAGTAAATTCTAGTTTTATTATAAGGTTTGAAAAACTCTCTTATAAAAATATAAAACAAAAATTACTAAAAATAAAATTTTATTAACAGAATCACATCATATTTGACCATATAAATATAACTGAACTAAAGTCGATCTTATTAAATCGGTAGAAAATTTTAAAATTGTATCATCTTCATAACTACGTTTAGGTTTATGTAAACAATCCACATATTTATGGATAGAAACTTCATTTTTGGTGATATATTGTGTGGTAATAATATTGTCTTCATTGTTGGCACGATAAATAAATTCTACTTTATTCTCATTATCGTAGTTAACATTTGTATTTTGTAAAATTAATGGTTTACGTGGACGAGTATTTTCAACACAAAATGTTTGAATTGGTACACTAAGTCTTGTCAACAACTTTTTAGAATCATAACCACTCATCACATCCTTAAAGCTATAATGTTTAAACGGTACTATAAATTCATTTATTTCCAACGTTATAGTATTTTGTGAAAAATTTGAAGTTCTAATTATACAGTCCTTTTCCACAATCTTACGAGTCATTGCATCTTCATCTTTTGGATAATTCCATGGGAAAAATGTCACTTTAATATTTAGTCTGATGGATAAATTTGTCAAGAGTTTTTGTAATCGGTGTGGATAACCATTTCCATAAAATAAGAAATTATCTATTCCAATCAATTTATGGTAACTTAAAAATTCTACAAAATAATTCTTATTAAACGCAGTTGGAGAAACACAAATAATCATGTCAACATTGTGCTTACTGTGTTTTATAGTTTCTGTTAGCAATATTCTTTTCAAATTACTCGAGTTTTTATTTTTATTACTAAACGAAACAGCATATGGAGTTTGTTCGTAATTGGCAGGCTTACAATAGTATAAATAAACAGTTTGATTGCGAATGCTATCGTAAGCCAATTTAGAATACTTGAATTTTGCAATAACTGGTTTTCGCTTGTTTTCGTACCATAGGTAACAATTCCTAGCTATATCGCCCGGTCCCACTTGAAGAACAATCGTTTCGGCTTGCATTCGTTTAGTCCAAAATGCCGAATACAAATAAACGTTTTCGCATTCTTGCCATAAAGGTTCGACGCCCCAATCGTGGTGTTCTAATATATTTTCGGAAAATTGTAAATTGGAAAAATTGCAGGGTTGTCCAAAAAAATCGAATACTTCCAACACATTATGTAGACGATTGTATTCGTGTCTGTAAACTAACAACAACGATAAACTAATAATTGTTGTAATAAATAAAAATAATTGGTGATATTTCTTCATGATGATAACATGTTTCTATTTTTTTTCTTATATTAATATTATGTTTCTATAATAATTATCTTATTTTGTTTAGGTTAATCTGTCATGAATCGAATCGAATCGAATCGAATCGAATCGAATCGAATCGAATCGAATAAACCATAACCGTGAGATGTTTGCTGGGTCGGCCGCAGCCGAACGAATCGGACCTGGTCGTACGAAGTAATCATAAAATACACGTGATAAACCAAACATATATATCACTTAAAGGTTATCTCCCAATTTATTAATATTCAGTTTCGTCTTCACTACATTTATAAGCTATAAAAACGAATAGTAGTCAGAAATTTAAAATGAGTTACGTTAGTGATTTATCACAGTCCCAAGAATATCTTAGTTTTCGTAGCAGTGTACCCTTAAGAAGAATAGTAGTAGATTCAAATAATTCTAAAGTAGGCTGGAGAATATACGATTGTGGTCCGAAAAAAGTACGCTGCCCATTATTATGTCTTCCTCCTGTATCGGGAACGGCCGATATATTTTTTAAACAAGCTCTCGCATTATCTGCCAAAGGTATTAGAGTAATAGCTGCAGAAGCTCCAGTGTATTGGAACATCAAGGAATGGTGCGAAGGATTTAAAAAATTATTGGATTATCTGGAAGTTGATCGAGTACATATTTTTGGGGCTTCTTTAGGTAAGACTAAAGTTATTACCCGTGCGTAAATGCGAACTTTTTTCTAACTTGAAAATTTGTTACAGGCGGTTACTTAGCTCAAAAATTTGGAGAATATACTCATATATGCCCTAGGGTTGCTTCTTTGGTGCTATGTAACACATTTACAGATACAAGTGTATTTAATAATCACGAATCGGCAGCTTTATTTTGGATTTTGCCAGGTCTTGTGCTTAAACGAATGGTCATGGGGAATTTTAGTTCGGGAAAAGTCGACCCAGACATGGTCGATGCAATAGACTTTATGGTCGAAAGAGTAGGTTTCAATTTGTTTGTTTACCTAAAACTGCTACTCGATATTTTGTTCTAGTTGGAAAGTCTTCCTCAGGCCGAGTTGGCTAGTCGGCTCACGTTAAACTGTATCAAAGATTACGTAGAAGCTCATAAATTAGCAGACGTACCAGTTACTATTATAGATGTATTTGATGAATGCGCTCTTTCAAATTCTGTTCGAGAAGAGCTGTATAAGTGTTATCCGGTGCCAAACTCGCTCATTTAAAAACTGGTGGTAATTTTCCGTACTTAAGCAGATGCGCCGAAGTTAATTTGCATTTACTGGTAATATAATGTGATATTTTAAAATTGGCATCGTAATAGATTTCTTTTAGATTCACTTAAGACAATTTGAAGGAACAAATATGTCTGCATCCGATCGTCCCTTGATCGAAAAAAGAAAATCTTCTACGTGATATTTTTTATATTATAATTTTCAAATTAAAACTACAAATACGGTAATTATTCAATTTACATTATATAAGTACATACATCCCAAGTGTTGCGTAATATAAAAAAAATTTATAAACCGCTATAAATAATGTATCTTTTTTACAAATGGTTTTAAAAGATAGTGTGATAATATATGTATAATATTGTGTAAGTAATGTTTTATACCACTGCTCATTTTATATAATGCATTTTTGTACTACCTATTTACTATTGTGTCTCATAATAATAAGGAGTTTTATACAAAAAAAGTTGTTTCAGTAACTATACTTGCAATGATAAATAATCACTTATAAGTTAAGTTATATCGGTCGCTACAATTTAGTATCTTCTATTATAAATTTACATAGATAATAATGATTTAAATTTACTTAAGTTTAGTTATTTTTAATTTACTGTCCTTTAATTACTTTTGTTTCTTAACAAGTAAAATTATAATTTTTTATTTTATTTTCAAGACAAGTTTTTGAGTAATGGGTTAGTTTTATTAACTGTAAATGATGGTGCCAGTATAAAAGTTAAGAATTAATTGCATTCGCTCTACTTCAAATAATTAAAACAAATTCAAAATAGTGCTATCATTGAATAAATAAATAATTTATATTTGTTTTGTAATAGGACTGGTTGTAATAGGAATGGTTTAATACTTAAACAATAATTAAGTTTTGATTTTTCTTTCGATTGCAAAATAATATCTTAATTTGATTTGCTTAATTTACTAATGACTAACAATAATAAATATAATTAGGTACACTAATTTGGAGTGCAAATAATGATTTTTAATAATCTTTATTTATATAGTATATACAGTAAAACTCCTCCGACCGACCGCAGTTTCTAAGAACTAAATGAAACGAAACTTAAAAAAATAAATCTTCAAAAGCGACCACTCCTACAAGATATCCTTTTTTAGAAAAACCACAGGTGCTCGTTTTATAGGAGTATTATTGTATACATTATATCCTACAATTTTAAAAAGTCTTATTAAACGTCAAATCTATAAAACTTTGAGAATGTAGTCGTTTTATGCAGTTGGTTTTTTCTACATAAAAAATGATTAATTAGCTAATTGTAAGATTTACGTAATGGTAATTTTATTTAAAATGAAATATGTAAATCTAGTACGTACATAATAACTAGCAATCGAACCATTTTCAACTTTGCGACCGTCGTGTATAAACGCATTAAAAAATTTTAAATTACGTAATAGATTTTCTCCATTCAGGTATACCCCTGTAAAAACAAAATATACTTAAATCAAATATTTTAACAAGAATTTACTTACAATTTTGGAATATTTTCTAAGTGAAGGCTCTCGATTCCACTTTCTGTATCACCAGTTCCAAACGTACGTAAGATCCATTGTTTTGTCGGTTTCAATAATCTTAAAGGGTCTCTAGTTGCTTCGACATGTGCTTTATACCTTTCGATGCTTTTTGTTGCATATAAATACAGTTGTAATTTATTTCGTACAAAAATTTCGTCTCGACTTTGAAAGTGCCTTATAAGTTTTATTGCTTTCTTTGCTCTGCAAAATTTAATGTGTAGCTATGTAACAAAAAAGTTTATCTAGTATATTTAGCACTAGATTTACGGAACTCGTCAATTTGACAAATTTCAAAGTTACGAAACAAAGACAATTAAATATAAATTGTTCTAAATTTTTTATTGACTTTTAGTAATTTATTAGTGTGAATGTTTTGTGCTTTATTCATTTTCCACTAGCCGCTCTAATTTCAAATATCCGTATGTGGGATACCAATTTTTCCAAAGACCCATCAATATAACGGGTAATTTTGTTCGCAAAATCTAGTGTTAATAGATAAATATAGTTTATCCAAACCTATATGATGTCCACGTCATCAACAAAAAGTTACTAGATTGTTTATTTGTAATTCGGTTTAAAGTTTGGAAAGTGACATATTCTATAGATTATTTACTTGCGCACATATTAGATGGTATAAAGAAAGACTACAATTTATTAGAACTGTCAAAATACGAGGTACGAGGGCACAGTACTGTGTGAAACGTCATCATCTAGTAACCTTGTATTGATGACGCGAACATCATATAGGTTTGGATGAGTTATATGTAAATATATACCGCGTTTTTATGTCCTGCAGTTCTATAATACTTTTTTGATTTTTTTCCGCTTCTGCTTGAGAATTTTTTATAAACCTCCAATTATTTACTCGAGCTCTCAATTCTTCTTGTTTCTGCTTTTTATATTCATTTGTCTGTTTCTGTTTTAACTTTTTATGTAGTTCTTTGTCCTGTTGTTGCTTCGCTTGTTTGATTTTTTCAGTCTAATTTATTATTTATCATTTTTTGTTAAATTTAATATAGGTAAAGAAAATGTTCACTTACTTTCCATGCAGTTATTTTATGTTGTGTTTTTTGTTTTTCCAAAGAATTACGAATATGCGAAAAATTATCTTTTACGGGTAATTCATTTTTTAACAGCTGGGTTTGTTTTGATTTAGTTTTATGATTACGCCAGTTTTTAATAGACTTTCTTTGTTTTTCCTTTAAGTCGATATACGTTTTGTACCAATTTTCATGGATAACAACCTCTTCTTCACTAATATCTAATGTATTTAAGTAAAAGTGAATTTTATCATTTATTGCAAAAACGAATATTTTACCTGGCAATCTAGAATGTACCATTTTACTTAATTCATTTATAGTTTTGGCTTTAGCTCGAGTTTTTAAAAATATGGTATGATCTTCCTTAGTCCAACCATTTTCATGTCCATTATTTCTAGTTACGTACTCGATGAAATCTTTTACTTCTTTAGAAATACTATTAGAAATATTGGTAGATGTTCTTTTAAGGCATGGTTTAGATTGATAAGTGCAATCTGGTTTATTCCAATTATTAAATTTTTGTTGAAATATTTGCATTTCGTCCAAGAATTGTTGTTCTTCTGCTTGTAATTTGTTTAATGAAGTTTTAATGTTACATTTTAGATTTTGTATATTGTACTGAATTTGAGTCATATTTTTCTTTATATTCTTTACATCTAAATGCAAAAATTTTTAGTAAACAAATTTCATAATTTAAGCTGCCGAAAATGATAATTATAAGTTGATAATATACCTATACATACCGATATTTTCAATATTGTTTTTTTTTAACATATCAGCAACACAACATAAAGGGTCTAAAATTTGCTTTAAATCTAACTGTAATTTTTTTTCTTGTTCTCTAAAAATTATTAAAATGTATTCAAACATTTACATATAGGTACATATATATATATATATATATTGACTGTCGACTATATTTCCTGTATATAAAATTTCCGAAGTTACATTAAATTTTAAGATATTATCTATTACTGTGTTTTGACATTTTTCTAAATATGTTCCGAAGTTACATTAAATCTTTAAGATACTTATTCTATTTCTGCAAAAAATTAGACATCTTCGATAAATATATAAGTCACACCTACTTACGATAGTTGTAGTTGGAATTTAAATTCCCAGTTTGTTTATGGTTACCATGAAACTTTATAACAGGAAATCTTTCGATTTTCATGAAAAAGTTTATACGAACGGTTTCCATAGCATTTAATTGTTAGCCGCCAAATAAATTTAAAATGAGAAACGACGTGTGGTAATATATATGGCGCTTCAAAAGTTGAAAAACTTTATTGGTTTTGAAATTTGTTTTAGCGCATTATCATTTTACGGTTATATTATTTAGGAAGGAAAGAAAACGACGTTTTTTTTTTGGTATATATATTCAATTGGGCGCTAACAGAATAGTTTATACGTCTTATTGCAAACATTTGTGTTACATCTTGTATATTCAGCGCATAAAAATTTATACAGGTTAGGAGTTATGTTAGGAAAGAAAAAAGTTTTTTTTTATTTATTTCAATTGGGGGTAACAGAATATTTTTTTTACGTCTTTTGCCAAACATTTGTGTTACATCTTGTATATTCAGTATAAAAATTTATCAGTAGGAGTTGTGTTACAAATTCAAAGACCGTAATCAGTATAATCGAATAGGTTATGAGAATTTTAATCATTCTTCATTAATTAAATAACTACCTTACTTAGAAGAAATTTTTGTTAAATTTATTGAAAACTTTAAATGTAATTAATTAAAATTGTTATAATGTTTTTTCGCAGTAAAACTATACCTTTATTTTTAACGTTCGTAAAGGTAATGTACCATTAATAATTATCATGTTTAGTTTTTAATTATTTACTTTTTAGCAACAAAATTATGGAAATCGATCAATTAACGGCATACCATCGCAATTAATTGTCATGCGACATAGATCGTCGACACCTTTAAATACCATACTCATGTTTGTTCCCCAACAAGAAGCATGGGTTGTAGAACGTATGGGAAAGTTTAATCGTATTTTGGAACCAGGGTTGAATGTACTTATACCAATTATAGATAGAGTAAAGTATGTGCAAAGTCTAAAAGAAATAGCGATAGATGTTCCGAAACAAAGTGCAATTACTTCTGACAATGTTACTTTAAATATCGATGGTGTTTTATATTTGAGGATTGTTAATGCATATTTAGCAAGTTATGGCGTAGAAGATCCAGAATTTGCGATAACTCAATTGGCTCAAACTACTATGCGTTCTGAACTTGGTAAAATATCATTAGACAAAGTTTTCAGAGAAAGAGAAAACTTAAATGTTTGCATTGTGGATGCTATTAATAAGGCCAGTGAAGCATGGGGAATTACTTGTTTACGTTATGAAATACGTACGTATTAGTTCACATAATTTAAATACATTCTCACTTATTAATTTTAGGGGATATAAAATTACCAACTCGAGTACAAGAAGCAATGCAAATGCAAGTTGAAGCCGAACGAAAGAAACGCGCCGCAATTTTAGAATCTGAAGGTACTCGTGAAGCCGATATTAATGTAGCAGAAGGTAAACGCCAAGCTAGAATATTAGCATCTGAAGCAGAACGACAGGAACATATAAATAAAGCTACCGGCGAAGCTTCGGCCATTATTTCAATAGCTAAAGCTAGAGCAGATGGCCTAAAACTTGTTTCGAACGCTTTAGGCACTCATGAAGGATCAAGTGCAGCTGCACTCACAGTCGCGGAGCAATACGTACAAGCATTCAATAAATTAGCGAAAAACAATAATACACTAATTTTGCCTACTAATGCTGGAGATGTTTCTAGTATAGTTGCTCAGGTACAAATTTGAACACTTAATATTATAAAAGTTAATATTGTAACTTTTAGGCAATGTCGATTTATCATCAAGTTTCAAAATCACAAAATACTTCCATGTCTGCTCCAAGTGAATTTAAAACATATACAAAACCTTCAATAAATACCAAGTCTGTTCAACAAAACGATTTTGCTGAATATTTCAGTGATGAAGAAACTAGAAAAATTGACAACCTTAAATTCTTGGATCCATTAAATCAATTAAAAGAAAAATAAATTTGATGACAATATAATTTACTATTTAAGAAAGAATAGTGTGTTAATAATAAAATTGAATGCATTCAAATCTCCAGAGAAACGTAACGATATGTTATTAAAAGTGGTATAAGTAATTATGTCAATATTATTTCATATTTTGTTATATCTGTTTCAGGTAATCTTTATAATAAAATACATTCTTAAATAAAGCAAGATTGCACTTTTTTATATGTGTAAATTTATAAATAATAGTTATCTTTTGTAATTTACCTATGGCAATCCTGATATGAAATTGGAATTTTTTCTTCCTGACTTTAAAATTTATTAACTGTAGTGTTTACTAAGCTAATAGATAATAATACATGTTATTCCAAATGTTTATAAATGTACTTACAAATCATTATTTTGTTCTTAAAAACAAAATTATAAAGAAATAACTTTTGAAATTAAAAGGAATTGTTAAATATAGTTTCAATAATCATTTCATTTTTTAAAATAATATTTTAATTAAATTTAAATTAAGATTGGTATTATAAAAATCCTTAAATCTTACTATCCCTCCCACCCTTATGCTCATGCTCATGCCATCTCTTATAACGTTTTATTACTACCGTCGAAATAAAAGACTGCAGGTTATTATTATTTTTTTGTTATTGAGTATTTATTACACGCGTCAGAAATAGTTGACAAAGATTCAGTTTTTTAAAGATATTTAAATCGTAAGAGTGAATATTTATACTCTCTTTGACAAAGAGAAGGTTTAAATTTTTCGAATTTGTACTCCCGCCAAATTTTGTTTTGTGTATTGATTCCGGTTTTTGACGGTACTTCGCAGTCGCAGTATACGACACTTTCTTTTGGCGAGTGTCTTGTTGAATTCTTTTCGGAACTCGTGAGGTGTGCTTCTTTTTTAACAGCAAAAACGTGAGTAATCTAGGTTTTTACCAAATTTACAGTGATAATAAAACCTATCTATATTTAATTATAAACATTTTAACGTTTTTGTATTACGAAATTTTGCGTTTCCTTCTAAAATATCAGTCAAAGGTTTTTGATTGTAATGGTGGTTGGTGTTTGTTGCGTGTTGTGCAATATTTTTTATCGAAATAGTAGAATTGATCGTAGTTTTATCAATTTTTTCCCATTAGGTACTTGTATTATAAGTAAAAAATAATTTAAATAGTGAATAAAAATTTGATTTATGTGGTATCGAAAGGATATACATAATAAATGTATTTTAGTACAAAGAATGTCATTGACCTGATTTACAGCTGTTATTACTTTATTATTAACAAAATATGCATTCGATTTCTTTGTATTTAAAATGTTAATCGTAAATTAATCATCATCATTATTATTATTATTATTATTGTTACAGAAATTTTTGTATGAGTCAAAAGGTAGAAAAGCCAGTTTTATCCGGTCAACGCATTAAGACCAGAAAAAGAGGTAAGTTGTTTTTCTTTTTAATCACAGTTCTTAATAAAGAAAGTTGTATTTAGATGAAAAAGAGAAATATGATCCACTTGGATTTAGGGATGCTGTAATTTCTGGATTAGATAAATGTGCTAACGATTTCGAATCAATTTCACGATATTTGGATGGAGCTGGTAGTAAATTGGACTACCGACGTTATGGCGAAAGTTTGTTCGATATTCTTATTGCCGGTGGCATTTTGGTGCCAGGAGGGACCTTATCACAGGAAGGCGAAGGACCTTACAAGACGGAGGCTTGCATTTTTAATGCACCCGATGACATAAATTTAGATATTATGAAAAGTTGGGAACAGGTTTTTGTTAAACTTATGCGTCGGTACAAGTACTTGGAAAAGATATTTCAGGTGAAAATTTTATTTGCGTATTTTGTACAAATTCGGAATTTGCATCCCTAATCTATCTAATCTAATTTATATTGGTCATTTATAGATCAGTATATATATATATAATAAAATGAATATTTTTTTTTGTTTGATCATTAAAAATAACCATTAACGTGTAACTATTAAACGGTCATTTATGAACTTTATTTATTTTACTATTTAGGTCTTCGTGTGCAATCTTTATAAAATTTATCTATACTAAATTCTAAAGTTGTATTATGTTTTGTTGTAGGATGAGATTAAGAAAATCTTACTTTTTGTAAAGTACTTTACACCATCTGATAGAAAAAAGCTGTCAGTAATGGTATATTTATGGATATCTAATAACAGCGTTCCATTTAATTCTGTGGTGGTTTTGAGCAACTCGCACCTTGTCAAAGATCATTTGGCTCTCGACTTTCTCATCGATATTTTCAAGTGGTGGCGTCAGGACAAAGGTGTTAATTCGCTACATTCATCCATTAAAAAATCCAATATCGAATCCCATTTAATGAGCTTCGTCCCTAACACTAAGCAGTCTCAAGTATATTTTCGTACTGCATTTCAAGAGAATGGCCTCGAAGAAATTCTCAAATTATACAACGATCAACATCAACAACAAGCTAAAAAGGAGCTTCAAAATCTCCTTTCTGATGGTTTGCAGGAAAGCAAACCGTTACGTGACATTATCACCGAACTTAAAGAGTTTGCCACTCGCGAAAACATTCAAGAACATGAAACTGTATGTATTATTTGGACTACTGTAATGGCTCAGGCAGACTGGAATAAAAAGGAGGTGATTATTACCACCATTGTTTGAAAAGTAATCGTATTAATATTATTGTGTTTAGGAATTAGTTACCGATCAAGCAGTTCGTCACTTGAAACAGTTTACCAGCTTATTTTCTGCTTTTACACAAAATGCACGCTCAGAACTGAGTCTCTTGCTCAAGGTTCCAGGATTATTGTTATTCCAATATGACGTTCATGCGTGCTTTTCAGAAAATAATAATGCTTTTTTATAAAACGGACGTGATCTCTGAGCAAGTGATCCTCAAATGGTATAAACAAGACTATAATGTTAAAGGAAAGATGATGTTTGTTGATCAAATGAAAAATTTTGTTGAATGGCTTCAAAATGCTGAAGAAGAAAGCGATTCTGAGGCCAGCAGTGATTAGGTAAGTGATATATTCAAAATCTCGGTGGTTTGTTATATTTGTTTTAATTTTATTAAAAGATTTATATATGATTTTAAAAATTCATATTTTAACAAAATTACCCTTAACAAGAACATTTTTTTTATTTTTTAATGTTAGTAAACAGTTAAAACTGTAGTTTCACATAAAACATTAAGGGCCGATCTTTTCATCTTTCATTTAATTTACTTGATAGATAATGATATAATCATGGTTTCACCAAATAAAACATAAAATAAACAGTTTTTTTTCTGACGCTATATAAAATAGTGTAATATATTAGTAGCATAATTTAATCCTTATATTTTTTACTTTTTTTAGGAATATTAAAATTGGAAGAAATATATGATAAATGAATACAAGACAAAGTAAAAACGTAATTTTTAAAAATTAAAACTACCTATATCATCATTTTTTATATAAAACATGTAAAATCTATTTCCTTTATTAAATGTCATTAAAATTTTCTTTTAAAGGACTTCTCATTTGCGTTTTAATGATCATGTTGATGTCACATCCGTTATACTTGAAAGTTTAGTAACTTATCGAGCAAGCCGGGTGCGAAACTATTTTGCAGAACGTTTCCTCATTGATTTACTGGATATACTTGCCAAACATAATGGTCCAAATTTGTAAATTATTTGATTTAAGCAATAGAACATAACATATTCTTATTAAAAATAATATTGTGTTTATATTGTATGTGATTAAAATATTTTAATAGTTATACAGTTACATATTGAGTAGGTATAACTTTATTAAATAAACTTATTTTTGTATTTATTTAAATTTTATGTAAAATAAATGTGGTGATTTAATTTTTATTGTGAATACTTATTTTGTATCTTCATAACACCAGAACATTTTTATATTATATTAATAAATTGTTAATATATAAAAGTTTCTGGAATATTAATTTCATTTGTACTGGTATATAGTTGTTAACAAGACTATATATTATCGAAGAATGTAACATTTAACCCTTTAAACGACATTTTGGAATTTTTATTTTGTTGGGAATGTTAATAACAAACTAACGTTTTATGAACAAAATAAAAGATAACACATCAAACAGAAGTGGTATATACTTTTTACTAAAAAAAATTTTAAAAAAACATTCTATAAAATTATAAAAGAGGAATGATTTTGTAAGGACAAACAGGGATTGTGAATGTTGCTTAAAGGGTTAATAAAATTTTATAAAATAGTGCAAAATATTAGTTTATTGATTGTACTAATCTATATTTCAGATGTAACTTGATCCTACTTGGAATCGGTGCCACTAATTTAAGATCACCAATACCATTTTTTTCCAATGTAATATTTGATTGTATAAACATTTCTGGTGCCTTACTTTGTTCGTCGTGGCAGGCAATAGTGACCGGGGATCTAATTGTGTCCTCTTCAAAATACTACGCTCTGGAGTCTTGATGCATAGGAAAAAATGTTATTTGTAAAATATATATATTTCGACAATTCGAATAAACTTGATGTTATACACACACTCACACACACACACACACATATATATATATATATATATATATATATATATATATATATATATATATACATATATATATATATATATACATACACATACATACATATATATATATATATAATATATATATATATAATATATATATATATAAATGATTTATTGTCAATTTTTTTAATATACTAAAGAAAATTTAAATGGTTTTATTTATTAAATATATCGCATTGATTTTAATATTTCAATTATGGTTTTAGTTAATATTTGACAAGCAATATGTATTTTGATGTGCTTTCTTTTTTTCAATCTTGCTATTTTAAGGATTTTTTTTTTTTCTAATGATGTGTTTAGCTGGTTATACCACCGAGAAAATGTCTGTACTCTATTATTGGTATATAAAAGAAAAAAACAAAGGTACTTTGGTTCAATATGCAATAAAAGTATGCATATCCTATTCTATCCAATACAGAAAATCTATCTTGTTCTAGTCAACGAATAATGGGAAATTTACCGGTTGCCAAGTTGGGAAATCGCCGAAATATTGTTAGCAATTGGACAAAACTGGCTTCCAGTTTAGCAGTGTCAAAAATGTCTGATGCATAGTGAAGAGTTAATTCGAAGAGCGGTGCGTTTTTGCCGCTTACCATTTTTACATGAAATACACAAACGAAATAACACACTAGCCTTTTCCTACTACTGGTAGATAGTTTGGTGTTAACATGGATTCCATTCGGTAGGCGCCAATTATAAAGTTTGGTGGGGGAGGAACACAACTTACTAGTAAAACAAAAATTTTTATTTTACTGGATTTGGCAGCTGCTGGCACACTGACTTCTCTAGTTACTGGTAATATAATGTTTACGTTTTCAATTAATGCCTTCTAGCTATTGGCAGAAGAATAAATGAAAAAGAATTAATGAGTACAATAAAAAGAAGGAAAACCGCCTATTTCGGACATATATTAAGAAATGACAAGTACAAACTGCTTCAAACAATAATAAAAGGAAGAATAAATGAAAAGAGAAATGTAGGAAGGAAAAGATCATCTTGGTTACAAAACATACGAAATTGGACTAGAATGACAGGAGCGCAACTGTTCCGAGTTGCCAAAGATCGAGATCTGTTTAAAAAAGTGATAACCGACCTCTGAAAATGGAGATGGTCTAGAAGAAGCTATTGGCAACGTGTAAATCGGCTATCAAGTTTATCAGCCTATCAACCTAGTTTACATTGGTAGAGTAAATGCATCGCATAGTAAGTAAGATTTTTAGTATAAATTTGTTTACTATACTCATGTAAACAATTGGAAAAGTAATTGGTAGAGTACAGTGGGATAGTAACTACCAGTACTAGTCATTTCCATCACTGCATATATTAGTTTACTTTGTACTCTTCTGCCTAATAGTCTTGTGTGAATAGATTTGGTTTAGTAAAGTATAATTGCAAGATAATCGATTACATACGTATGAGCAATATTCTTTACTAGCCTGTGTATTCTATTTTCAATTTGTGTGTAAACGCTCTTAATTAAAAAATGGTTATAGTAGCATAAGTAAGAAAATTATTTGTACTAGTATACCATTTTACTATTACTCTATTACTATTTTACTTTACCAATATAATCTAGGCTAGTAAACAACAAGCAAAGTAGGAAAACAAAGTAGTAGTAGTAGTAGCAAAGTAGTATTTGAATGCAAATCATTAATAAAAATTTACTAGGACTGTATATTTGTAATTCGGTTCAAAGATTGGAAAGTGACATAATTTTATTACTCTACCAATGATTTACCTAACACAAAATACATGACAAAGAAAGACTACAATTTATTAATACTGTAAAAAATACTAGGTATGAGGTGACAACCTGTATGAAACATAATCATCTAGTAATCTTTTATTCATGACCTGGATCGGAATAAAATTTGAATGACTATGTGTTTTACTTTAAAATACATAATATTCAGGGATGTTCATTAAAATTGTTTTATTATATTTCTTATTATTATAAACATATGTAGTCTATTACTGTTTTATAAACTAAGAAAATAAAATTAAAAATGCTAATTATTAAAATATCAATATTTTATTGGTAATCTTGAAAAAATATATACCTGGTTAAAGTCAGTCATATGATTATATCACATCACTAAATATAATCAGGAGCCGTGGTGGCGCAGAGAGCTAGTTACTCGACTAGTCTAGCGCACCCACGCTGGGAGTTCGAATGCCGCTACAATTATGAATGTCTGCGATTATCCTAATCCCTACTAACCCATCATCAATCACCAAACAAAAATAAACTGGCTAATTAGCTCTGCTAAGGCCAACAAAAAATGTAACCGCTGCATGTTTAAATTAGCGTGTTTAGTCAACTAATCATAAAGTAGTCGTTGGAGATTTTACGTATTTCTAGTTTGGACATCTTTAATTTTATGATTGACTAAACAATAATAAATTATATAATTGTGATATGATAATGATGTTGACTAAACCATCAGGCAACAATACTGAATACTTTTTATGATGTATTCTTATAATGCAATTATATTAACCAATTGATAATTTATTTGTAAATCAAGTATTAACTGTTATAGATCGGGGTTACTACAGTCACGAGGGGAGAGGGTTACTATATAGTTAAAAAAAAAATGCACGTTACATAGGCATTTCGTAAGTGTATTTGTGTTATAAAACTTATTTATTTTTTACTAAATTGCAAGCATATTTGTCTTTCAAGAGCATTACTGCTGGAATTACTACTAATAAATAATAGCTTAATAATAGGTTACATACTCATTTTTACTGTAGCCTGGGTGAAATGTCGTGAGCATGTTCTTTACTATTTGCAATTCTCGATCCAAATTGAAGAGCACGTTTTTTCAAAGAAGCAGCATTTTTTAAGCCTAAAACACATGCTAAACTTCTAAGTAAAATTTTTTCTCCTAATCCTTGAGGTAAGTAATCAGATGGACAGGTTCTAAAATAACAAAAGATTAAAAATTGAATAAATAAGTGTAATGCATAATTAACCTTTCCCAACAATTTAAATTTCTTACAAATTCTACCACATTTTCATCTAAATACGGTGTACGCAATTGTCGACCATGATCAGATATTACTCTATCGTCCCGTGCTAAATTGCGATACGAAATGTTTTGCCAATCTTCTTCTAAAGATTGATTTAAAGCAAACCAACCACCTCTTTTATGTGCCGCACGATGCTTTGTATATCCCCCAAATAATTCATCTGCGCCCATTCCTACCAACAAAACCTTTAGCTAGGTGAAAGTATTAGCACAGTAATTCAGCAGAACTAACTCTACAAGATGATTTATAATTTTTATTCTTTCCTTTGCCAGCGAACCATAGAGCACATCCTAAACTATCATCCAAAATTGTATTAAGAGGATAAATTAAGTCTGCAATATGATTAGTTCTTTCCAAATTTAATTCTTCTTCTGTGACATCAATATCTATAAAATTCCATGTACGTTCGGGGCAAATACGTTTAAGTTCATTGAATGTTGACAATCCAGTCAGCCTATCCGGGGCATTACTATTAAAAGCTACATTTAACAAATCTATGGGACGATTTTTATTTGTAAATCTATCTGCTAATACTGCAAGTATCGCACAATCAACACCTCCAGAAAATAGAACTCCTGTTAAGGCATGATTACAATTACTGCGTTCTATAATACAAATATTACAATAATTCGGTTGTACCGCAATTCGTTCTTTAACTGCAATTTCTAATAAACAATTTAATGTTTGAACATTATTTCTCCAATTTTCGTTGTCAAGTACCGAGTACAATGCATCGTTAAAATCCATTCCTCGAATTTGTTTAAATAAAAGCAAATCTTCTTCTTTTGGATTACAAAATTGTTTATGCATATATATTTTATTCTGTTCTTTAATACTAATATTTGTATTGAGAAAATTTTCTAATTCTTCAACTTTTTTAATAAAATTAGAATGTTTAAAGTTCCAAGGAATTAATTCGAGACATTTTGAGTGTAAATCATAACTGAAGATTCCAACGGCAGGTAACTCTATGCAATCAATCTGAATATTTCTACATAAAACACTCGCTATAATTATACCTTCTAAACTTTTTCCAATTAATAAACTACGTCTTCCATAGCTATCGCGACCAAAAAATAGTTTTGAAAATTTCTTATCCAGATAAATAAATGAATATGGTCCCTGAATATTAGAAAGAGTATGAAAAATGTCATTTGTATCGTTTAAAGCTTTATGAAATAATTGCGTATCGCCATGCTTTTCCCTTAAAACACTAGATATTAAAGAGCCACCAAATATGTCCCCATTGTACAAAAATATAGAATTTTCAGATTCTAAAGGTTGTCGTGTTATTTCATTTCCTTGTAGCCATAAAATACTAGCAGCAAAGATAAATATATGATTAGTTACGTGTGCGGTCTTCACTGATTGGTAATCGGGTCCTCGTCGATTAATGTAGGTTTTACAAAGCTCATACTGAAAAACTCGACGTTATTTTTGATATTGCAAGTTCAACGAATTATACATTACTTTGACTAATAAATGTTTCTCGACATTATATTTCTTATTAGAAATGTCTTCAAAAATACAAAATATACCACACATTTTTAACAACACACACCAAAACAACCCATATTGGATTAGTAGCGATTTTAGTGTCCTCTAGTTTTTAGGTCGTAAGCAAACCTTCTTAAGGGGGTACGCTACAGTCAAAATCGACAGCAATTTTGGAACTAACACTTACAAGTTTGCTAATAGATGGCATATGTATATCCTGCTAAAGAATTTACAATTTAAATTTTTTTAATGCTATGGCCAATCCAAACTATATGCAACACGTCATCAAAAAAAGTTACTAGATTGTTTATTTATACTTCGGCTTAAAGTTTGGAAAGTGACATATTCTATAAATGATTTACTTGCGCACGTATTAGATGGTATAAAGAAAGACTACAATTTACTAGAACTGTCAAAATACGAGGTGACAGCACTGTGTGAACGTCATCATCTAGTAACCTTTCATTGATGACGTGTGTTGCATATAGGTTTGCACGAAGGTAATTCGCGATATTTTAAGTTAGCAGTGTTGCCGCTATCTTTATGTCTTTATCCTTATGCATCTTTATTTTGCAAAGCCTAGTTCGACTTTAAATTTGTTCATTACGAAATGTTGCACGGAATTTCACGAGTGGGTTCGGATTACCAATATACATTTTTAGATTTCCAAAATATAGTTTGTTGATACGGATTCAATAACGTGCGTTAAAAATTTTAATTATGAAACTATAACTATATTTATGTCATAAAATATTAATTATTATATTTTACATATTGTGTACCCAAGTTTTCTTGGTGTTTGTTATTTTGAATACCTTTTTATAAAATAGTAAATGAAATAAAATGTGAAAGTTAACCTTAAAATATTATTATTTATATTTCATTATAAATTAACAAACACCTACAAAGTATTTATCACCAAAGTTCAATTTATACGTGATTTATAAGAAATAAACATAACCTCACAATATGTCACATTGAATATTTCTTATAGGTAAACATCTCACAATATATTAATTTTTAACATAATATTAATAACATTCAACTTCACTATAGGAGTTTAATGGTAAAATGCAGTTATCGATCTTTCTTGATAAATTTTTGTAAATTGTTGACCGATGCAGTTATTCCATATTAACCATTTTCCTCTAAAAGTTAGAGGTATTAGATATCTTGCAGATAATAATTATGTATTCTATAAATCATTTTTATCTACAAAATTTAAAGATGAATTAGAAATAACTAATACCAATCTTCCAAAGCAGTGGGTAGATGTATACTTAAGAATATTACAGTTAAGTTCAAAAAGTGTCACCGTTATTCAGTATAGAAAATATATGTATGGTTGTATTTAGCAGAATACATCGATTTATGATTTTCTATTGAATGGTATAATTTATATTAATCAATTTCCTTCTTCCCTTTGGTGTTGGAATAGGCATAATTGATAATGGATAAATAATCAGACACCATTTGAAGCATCGGTTTGTATTTTTGATTATTGCTCATCGATTATTGAATATGTTTCGAGTGAT
The DNA here is from genome assembly GCA_036326145.1 of Rhagophthalmus giganteus. Classification (NCBI taxonomy): domain Eukaryota; kingdom Metazoa; phylum Arthropoda; class Insecta; order Coleoptera; family Rhagophthalmidae; genus Rhagophthalmus; species Rhagophthalmus giganteus. The sequence goes on along the minus strand of JARFJA010000083.1, from coordinate 8,168,116 downwards.
ATTCTTTACAAGTTGTATAAGAATATGTCATATAATATTAGCATAACGAACCTATTTGAAAGTCTATTTAACAATTAAGGGACTTTGAGGAAAAGTAGTACAAGTGACATTTGAGTTTATGTGAGATATTTCATATTAAACTTAGCACAATTGCTAAAAATATTCTCAACTTTGAGTGCCATATAGCTGTCATTATGGACCAAATACTACTGTTTTTTTCTATAAACTATTAATTTAAGCAACTTCTACTTCACAATTCTTGTTGTACTGTACATGTCATCATTTGAACAAATGCCACTTGTACCACTTTTCCTCTAAGCTCCTCAATTGAAGAGTCCGGCGCAAAAAGGGGGCAGCTCCATTGTCATAAATTGTTCAGGAGAAGGTAAAGATTGTTTAACGTTTAAAAAAATATTTTCCAGTTGTACGCTATGTTGCAGTTTAGTAAAGAATACATACTGTGACCAAATTTTCAGCCCACTGAAATTCAAAATGATGTTTTGGGTAACCGAAACTACTACAAACTTGCAACAAGTATTTTTCACCAGTACAACATATTCGTTTGGTAATAATCCTTTTTTTTTGCATTCCCCTATAAAAGTCCGTATAATCCGTATGCAGTAGGAGCTGCCTTCTTTTTGCACCAGACCCTTCAATTGTCTTATGGATGTCCGCACGTTGTGATATCTGGATTTTATTATATACTTATATATTATTTATTTAATTTTCAGCAGTTAACTTGAAATAAAATGTGGGAGTATTAGTTAGCACGACTATATTTTGCAAAAGCAAATACAATTACACTGCAATTTGAAAATTTCATATAACGTAAAGTGAAGTAGAACTGAAGCTGACTATTGTGCAAATTGAACCTTAAAAATATAAACAAAACATTCGGTTTTTCTATTTACTTTGGATGAAGTTTCATAAATTATACGTTTGACAACAACGCAAAAATTTGCACGTGCTGCCATCCTTCTAAAAACAGCTGAACTACAAATTGGCTCAACTTAACAAACACAGCACTAAAATGTTCCTAGATTATAGTAATTTAGGTTAATTTTTATGCACTCTGTTCTTAAAAATGGTTAACTTTTAACTGTTAACGTTGTGTTTGTAGTACGTAGCAATGTTTTATCTATTACTCCGGGTGGTTTTTATTCCCTGAAGTGACGTATTTCTTTAAAATACTATTTTGTTTGATTGCAAATTTAATAATTTCTTAACCTTATTAAGAAAACGCAACGAGTTTGTTGAAAACTAGAAGATTGAATGTATCTATACGATTCATGAATCTTTCGCAAAGATGCCTCGTTTTCGTAAACAATGTATATTAATATTGGTTTCATTTGACCTTCAATACTTTTTCAATATGGCGGACCCTGATAATACCCCCTTAAGCACAATTTACACATGTTCCATTTATAAATCCGAACTGTAGTGAACTTAGCAGCTTAAAGGCTAGCAGCCTAAAACATATGTGGCAACGTCGCATTATGCGTTAAGATCGACAGACTAAAACACATGTAAACTAAATTATGGACAAATAAAATCGATAAATACTTACACTAACATTATATTTAAACAATAATAAAAATCCACATATATAACATTAATAAATAATATTTAGAAATAAACTATCTATTCTTACCAAAATATAAAATTCGATCATTCGCATAGTAGGGATAGTAAACGTCGAGATCCCCCCACGTCCCTTTTCCAAAGAGGTGACTTAATATGTTATAAACAATCTATGAAAGTTTAAAAAATGTCTCGTATACGGAAGGCCTTCAAATTTTCTAGCAGTCCAAAAATTGCACACCTACATATCTATAGCTTATCCAAACCTATATGACGTTCACGTCATCAATACAAGGTTACTAGATGAGACGTTTCAGATAGTGCTCTCACCTCGTACCTCGTATTTTGACAGTTCTAATAAATTGTAGTCTTTTTTTATACCATCTAATATGTGCGTAAGTAAATCATCTATAGAATATGTCACTTTCCAAACTTTAAGCCGAATTACAAATAAACAATCTAGTAACTTTTAGTTGATGACGTGCGCATCATATAGGTTTGGATAAGCTATACTATACAATAAAATTCGATCAATCGCACAAAAGGGGTGGCTAGCGTTGAGACACCCACATCTTCTTTTGCATAATGCTGTCTTAAAACGTTATAAACAATTTCAATTAAAAATTTTCGTAAAATCTCGAAAAAAAGACTTACTATAATCTATGGTTTTGGCAAAATTTTGACCAAACCTGATTCGTTTATATTAGAACGGGCCTGGAACTATTTGTAAACTTGTTTTTCAAGTATAATAAGGCGAGAATTGATAAATTGCTCGCAATTAAATCGATTTTAAATTTTCGAGAAGCAGAATTGTTTGGTTCATTTCTTTTGCGAGGCAGCACGTCCACTTGCACCTAAAATAAAGTCGAAAATTAAATATTACGCATTTTTAGATAAATTGAACACGGTGCAATTTGTGTTGCCTGCAGCTAAGGGGTCATCTTTTTAATGTTCAATCATTTAAAATTGCAAACATTTTGATATCTTCTAATAATTACTAATTAAAATATCTTAAACTAAACTTAAATAAAACATATTTTACATATCCTATGCAGTATTTGCGAAAATCTCCATAAAACGGCTTATTTTAATCGATGGTTTCTTCGCACAAACTGTACCCGGATTTGCTTCCTTTGCGAGACAGAGCGTTCATTCACATCTGAAATAACGTCGAAAATTAATTATTACGCTTTTTTAGTTGTATTGCGCTATAAAGTGTTATTTGTGTTGCCTATATGTAAGGGATAACCTTTTGGAAATTTAATCATGTAAAATTGATATACTTTTGACATCTTCTAATAATTTCTAGTTAAAATAACTTAAAAATGATTAAAGTAAAACATATTTATACATACCGATGCGATATTTGTGAAAATTTTATATTTTGATATTTATTATTGTTTAAATATAAAGTTAATGTAAGTATTTATTGATTTTATTTGTCCATAATTTAATTTACATGTATTTTAGTCGGTCAATCTGAACGTTTTATGAGACGTTGCCACATTATGTTTTAGGCTGCTTGCTTTAGGCTGCTAACTTCACTACGGTAAATTTGAAGTTTGCTTTACCTACATAAAATTTGACTATCGAGTTATTAAAAAGCAAGTACATACATAATTTGACCATCTTCTACCTTTCGCCGTAGATTATAGAGGTCGAGTTAATAATTAAAATATAAAAAATGGCAATGTTTTTTTGTAAAATGATAAAAAATAATTTTTGGTTATGTTGGTAAAATTGTTACTGAATGTGAGATCCCGTAATATTTTGTTGACATGACAGCTGTTTGATAAAAATATTTAATATTATGTATTTATGTTTAATTTAATATTTTTAGGTGTGAAATGATTTTATGACAGGAAGCTTTATATGAGGAGCTTCTATAAAATGGCTTCTGTTAAAGTTGCTGTAAGGGTTAGACCCTTTAGCCAAAGGTAATAACAATTTAATTTTTATGCTCTGTTAAGCTTTGTTTAAATTAGATCGGTGAATTTTATAAATATGTTTTCTCGTATTAGAGAATTGGACATGAATGCGAAGTTAATTATTCAAATGCAAGGGAAGAAGACGGGTATTTTGAACTGCAAAGTAAGTTTTATTAAAGCGATTTTAATAATTTTTATATCGTTTAAATTTTTAGGCAAATACTAGAGATGAAAACATACGATACAAAGAATTTACTTTTGATTATTCTTATTGGTCTCACAGTCGAGATTTGGCCGAATTTGCTTCGCAAGGACAAGTTTATAATGATTTAGGAACAGAAGTTGTAGAATGTGCATTTGAAGGATATAATGCGTGTGTATTTGCTTATGGTCAAACGGGCAGTGGTAAAACATTTACTATGATGGGTTCTTCGGTATGTTCTACAACTTTATGTTATTTATTGTTAATATTTTAAAATTGTATTCTAGGATAATCAAGGTTTAATACCACGAATTTGCAAAGCATTATTTGAACGAATGTCTGAAGATTCGAAAAAAGGCATTACACACCGTGTTCACGTCAGTTATTTGGAAATTTATCAAGAACGAGTTGCCGATCTCTTGCGAGGACACGATGGATCATCTTTAAGAGTTCGCGAGCACCCTAAAAGAGGACCTTATGTCGAGGGACTTACCACTTGTTTAGTGACGAATTATGGACACATTCAAGAATGTATGAATAGGTTTGTAAAATAATATTTTATCGGATGGTTACTTATGAAATTTGAATTTCTAGAGGAAATGCTCATCGAACCACTGCTGCAACAAATATGAATGATGTTAGTAGTCGTAGTCATGCAATTTTTACAATTACATTTGTACAAGCCGGTTATTGCAATGGCATACCCAGTGAAACAGTTTCGAAGGTAAATTTTTAATTTTTTATGTATAAAGAGAAACTATCTGCTTTGTTTTATTATCTGGAAGTGAAAGAATATATTTCAAACTCAAATTTTTGATTTGTAAAGTATGTATATGAAGAGTTTATAGTAGAAGAGAATATATGGTTTTTTAATGTGCTTTTAAAATGTTATTAACAAATGGGTGCATAATATATTATCTATAATGTTGCCTATTTTGCAGATACATTTAGTAGATTTAGCAGGTAGCGAAAGAGCGGATGCGACTGGAGCAACAGGCGAAAGGTTAAAAGAAGGTGCTCATATTAACAAATCGCTGGTTACTTTAGGTTCTGTTATTTCCGGTTTAGCAGAATTATCGCTTGATACAAATGGACATCGGAAATCTTTATTTATTCCATATCGTGATTCTGTACTTACATGGTTATTAAAAGATAGTCTAGGTGGTAATTCGAAAACTATAATGATTGCCGCTATTAGTCCGGCTGGTAAGTAGTTTATTTCATTTATTTGTTGAAGTTTATATTTAAAATGATTTGTAAAAATTAAATGTAAATGGTCGATAAGGACTGACTCGGCATGACCGACCCACTGTCCACTGGCTGTTGACTAAATTATATGTGTTGCAGTAAATTACATTTGTAATTTATTTATACAAATTTAATCGACGGATTTTATTTTATTTGTGTATATTTTATATGTGATGTTTGATGTACATTTAAACAGATTGTAATTATGGAGAAACTTTGAGTACCCTAAGGTACGCAAATCGTGCAAAGAATATAATAAATAAGCCTACCGTTAATGAAGATCCAAACGTGAAATTGATACGAGAGTTACGTGAGGAGATTAGTAAACTTAAGGCGTTAATGTTTAACGAACAGAGATCTGATATGTTAGCTCAACTTCATGAAAAGGAAGCAAGAGAAAAGGAACTGACCGAAGAATGGACTAGCAAGTGGAGAGAAGCACAAGCAATTTTGCGAGAGCAAAAGGCACTGGGGCTTCGTAAAGCTGGTCCTGGAGTAGTTTTGGATTCTGATAAACCACATTTGGTCGCAATCGATGATGATCCTTTAAGTACAGGGGTTACTCTTTATCAGTTGAAGGTATTGATATATTTTTAATTAAAGATTTTATTTATACGTTAATTTTAGGAAGGAGAAACGACCATCGGTACAGAAGAGTCGGATATAAAACAAGATATAGTATTACGAGGACCTGGAATGGAACCTCAACACTGCAGTATAATTTTTGAAAAAGGCATGGCAATGCTGCATCCTAAACCGAATGCACAAATTTGGTTGAATAATATTATAATTGAGTCTCCCGCTCGTTTGACTCAGGGATGTATTATATTTTTGGGAAGAGCACACGTTTTTAGGTTAGATTTGGTTTTCTAATAAACAACTGGTTCACTTATTTATGTAACCTTTGCAGATTTAACGATCCCGCTGAAGCCGCAGAACTTCGAAAAGGAGAAAAAACTTTAAACCTGTCACGTATGAGCCTTTTAAGTTGGTCAACGCCAGATTTGGGTTCTTCTTTTGAAAATTTACAGCCGTAGGTTTATTGTTTTTATGTATACTAAAAAACATTATTTAAAAAGTGACCTAACAGATTCAGTGATGATATTGAGCGATACGATATTGAAAGTCAAAGAATTACTTTGGCAAAAGAAAAAGAAGATTTCGAAAGAGAACAAGAAGCTTTTGAAAAACGCCGAAAAACTCTTGAAGAAGCGCAAGCGAGACTCGAATCGGAACGGCGAAATATGGAGAAAGAACATGCAGCACAAGTAAAGGGTCGTATTTTTTTTGTATTTGATTATATTTACTTGAAGTTTCAGACTCGTCAATTGGAAGAGGATTGGCGAAATTTAACTGCGCAGCAACAAAGAAGGGAGTTAGAACTTGAACAGAAAGAATGTGAACTTATTTTAAAACGAGAAGAATTAGAGAAGGAGAGAAAAAAACTTCTGGGACAAGTAAGAATACATAATATATATATATATAAATACATTTTAATTATTATTTGTTTCTATTTATGTAGTTTTTGTTTTCAAATATTCTTAGTGAATATAAGTTATTTTATTTTATTACTATTTATTTCTTAGATAGAACAGGAATGTGAAGATCTTGACGAACGTAGAAAAAATGTATTTCATCTTGTAGTGAAGACCTGCCAATTTGTAAAATCACACTTAAATGAGTTTAATTTTCCTGATCCTTTTAGTAAAACTGTATTTCAGGTATTTTTTTTAGTTATAATTTTTATTTTACAAGTATATATTATCATTGCTGTAGGATTTCTTATGATTTACGTATTACAGGACTTGATGGATAAGTCGCTGGTGGGTGTTTTATCGGATGAAGAATCTAGACGTTTGGTAGCTTTATTAAATCAAGTAACTACACAGTCAAATATTCAAGAACTTGTTAATCATCACGTAAGTACAATTCCATTAAAAAAAAATTAAATTTATATCAAATATTTAGCAACAGGAATTAATTAGGCTACAAGCTGAAATAGAAAGGCGAATGCAAGTTCTTTCTGACCGTCGTGATGCTGTACAAGATCTAGATCAGAAAATAATCAGTTTAGTTGATGAACAATTGGAAACAACGACTAGTTCTAAAATTGGAGAACTTCAAAATCTTAAACTTCTATTAGCTAGACGGACTCAAGAAGAACTTTTGGAAATTGAACAAAAAAAACAATCGTGAGTAATAATGTACATACAATTGTAACGTTATAAAATTTTTTATACACATTTAAGTTTAACTTTAAATTTGAAACGAGTGAATTCGGTCAAAAGTCCAGATTCTTGTGAAGTTAATTGTAGCAGTGTAGATCGGACTACTTTAAGCAGCGATAGCTATCATACTGCTACTAGTGCATGTTCTACAAATTTATTAAGTACTGGAGCGGTTGAGCATTTTATGAGCGATAGTGGAGTTGAATTAAGACCGTTTCCTCAGTTACAGGAAGATAGTGATTTGTCAAGTACAGAAGATGGCAAGGTTTGTTTAATAATTCATTCAAATTTTATTCCGATGCACGTCATCGGTCATACGTCGTATTTTTACACTACCAATCAATTGTAGTATTTCTTTGTCGTGTCATATGTATTCAGGTAAATTGTCGGTAGAATATGTCACTTTCAAAACTTTAAACTGAATAAATATTATAATTATACAATCTAGTAATTTTTTATTGATAACGTGCATCGGAATAAAATTTGGATGACATATAGGTGTTTCTATGCTATGATATTTGTCTATTACTACAGCGCCACCGAGCTTACAAAAAAAATATTTTAGCACAAACTTTAAAATTTCAAAAATTAAATTATCACAGCAATGCATGAAAACTTGACATCAAATATAAATTAAAATTTTATTATAAATGTACTTTAATTAGTTTGCCTATTTGTAGTTGAAGTTTGATGTCTAATATAGTTTGCATATTTTCTGGGAACTTTCTAACCTTGGTGGCATTGTATATTTAAACGACAATTCGACAGAACAACTGGATATATCTCTACAAGAAATGTATTTTCATATTTCTAGAGTTTAGTAATGCTTACTATTACAGATTTACAACATAATGCCAACATAATTTGATTTAAAAAAACAATGTAGGTGACTTCAGTTATGTAATCTAAAGGACCTTGCACAATCCTTACAATCCTCCAATGGATTTTGGTGGAATTGACTGAAAATTTGATGTGTTGTACATTTGACCAGCCTGATTAAAAGTCTCTATGTCTCTAAGTCTCTAATAACCGACCGTGTCTATATCAAAAGTGTCGATATCATAATATCTTATATTCACTGAGTAAATTGCATGCCTAGGTCATTATTATTCAAGATTATAATTCGATTTAATCTGGATAATCTAAGATTATAATATGGTTTGTATGTGCGATGAGTTAATTAGATTCATAAGATACAAGTGTGTTAAACCTTTTCACCTTCACTGCTCGATTTATCTGATAAAAATTATTAAAAAACACACAATATTATGTTTATAAAAAAAGTCTTTTATAAATTACCTAAACTAATTACTATCTCAACCTATAAAAAGTTATAAATTCACACCATTAAATGTTACGGAAAGTTGACCGTTACAAACAAATAGGCCGATCGTGCGTAAAGAAATTCGTTAGTCAATCGAAAACGATGTATAACTTTATGTATGCTACTTGGCTAATCGAAAGCCTTCTAGTCAGTCATGCAATGTCTTTACGCACAAACAGTTTTATTTTAATTGTAAATAGAGGTCACTTTTAAAGTGTTAAAGTACATCAAAAATCAAAATTTTTAATAAAAATAAGTACTTACTTGTGGTCATCGGAAAAGTATATTGCCAAAAGGATTTTCATGCTTGTGTGATTAGGTCACGAGACAAAGTCGAATGACTCAAATTATCACACTTGCGTGAAATTTCCACATTTCAGCACTAGTTACACAATATACTATTACAAGTAAGTATTCCATTGTGGGTACTTCAATACACACTTAATGGGTACTTCAAATGGGTACTTCAAATTAATTGATATTGAAATTAATCAAAGTTTGGCTTATTACTCTTGTATCTCTAGTACCTACAGTAAGAAGTGTATATTCATAAAATTAATTATAATCTTGAATAATAACAACCTAAGCATGCAGTTTATTTGGCGAATTGTGATATAGAAGACACTTTTGACAAATGGTACTTTATTTTTAATTTTTATTTTTTTTAACCATTAATTTATGGTTGTTTTTTTATAGTACATTCATTATTCTATTTCTAATAACTAAAAACCAACCCATAATATGACATTAAAATGGCAAACTGATATTTATAATGTCGAGTTATGGTTCAAGCGAATCATGATATTTTTATTTAAAAATTTCTGAAATATTGTATTTTATAAAATTTCTAATAATTAAGGTTACTGTACTCGAGGAACGGGATATTTTCAGACATCCACAATTTACAATAAACACCGATAACATCCACAACACTCTATTCTTAATCACCAGAAGAACAAGACTGTCGTGTCGACTTAAACCCCTTTATTTATGCGTTTTGAAAATGTCGACACGGACCTAATTTGTTTACTAAAAAGAATTTGTTAATTTGTAATATATAGTTGTCATCACCTACATTTAAATGATGTAAGTGTGACGCTGTTCTAGTATTTTTTAAAAGGAATTTTGCTGATTTTAGAATTTTCAAATATCGAACTGGGTCGTTAGGTTGCATTATATAATACATAATATAGGTATATATCGATGGCGTTTTGCCAAAAGGACGTAACCCATAAATAAAAAAGTAAATTTTACAGGAGAGCACATTTTGTGTCGTCGTGTAGCTATAAGCTAGCTATACGTTTGGCGGAAATACAAATTGGTTTTTCCAGTGGAAAAATCTGAATATTGTTATCAGACTTTAACAGATGATGTCTTTGCCCTAGATGCATACGGTAGTCAGAATAACTCATTTTTGCAAAAAGTGTGGATTACGCCCTTTTGTCAAAACGCCATTGTTATAGACCCCATTCCTTTAAATTTTCTCCTTTCTGATTAAAATTTGTTACCACCATCTTAGGAAATTAATTTCGTTAATATCCGCCTATCTTTGTTTATGCCAATTGGAAAACGATAGAAAGATCAATATGACGAGCATGTCAAGTTTAAAATTTATTGTCTTCTGATTAGCATAAACAAAAATAGGCGGATATTAACGAAATGCATTTCCTAAGAAGGTGGTAACAAATTTTAACTAAAAAGACGAAAATTTAAAGTAAAGGATACTAAGTAAAATATGTACACAATATTAAAATCGGCGTCGTTTAATTTTTTTAAAATGTTTTACAGGGCATTGTTAGTGATTCACAATCAACAACTAGTTCTACAGATAATAATTTTATACTTAACTGCAGAAGAAGAAAAGATCACGAACTATTAAGGCGACTCTCTCAACAAATTGTTCATCAAAAGCAGCTAATTATTCACGGTCTCGATTCAAATTGTTCCAAAACAATACTTAATACACATATTGCAGTAAGTAATATTTTTGATTATATAGGGTTATAGATAGCTAATCGTGTGGTTGAAATGGACAATGCTTGATTTCATTTCATTTGATTACAAAATCACTTTGGATTTTTTGTGAAAACTCGCCAAGGTTCGAATAACTTCGAATATACTTTTTTGATTCTCTACGCCTTGTAATATCGTTTACATTACGTTTAATTTATTACCTATTCGTATATTTATGTTTCGTGCTACGGCTACGTTTAAAAATATCAATAAAAAATTAAATACATTTAATAAGGACTTTGGAGTATTTTTAGTCTATATGTTCTAATATTGTAAGTGCATAAACCGTGCACTTTGTGAAAATTTAGTTTAGGTAATAAAAAAAAAATGTGATAATAAATTTTTGTGCATGAAATGTTAAGGGTATATTTTATACTCCATACTAACCACAATAAACGTCAGAACCATTTTGAACTCGCCCCTAACTAAAAATAACCACCAGTAAATATTCACACGTAATAATACCAGCTACTCTCTGAGAAATGGCGGTTCTGAGTAAATGGTGGCTCTTTTTGAGACATATAGAACACGTCAAAAGAATGCCATAAGTTCCTATAAGTAAACATTTTTTTTAAGACGCTACCCTACTGAGATACTTAACACTGAAGTTAAATGATTAAAAAACCAAAATAAACATAGGTATTGTTATATAAGACAAAAAAAAAATTGTATTTTATATTAACATTTCCATCATTTTTAGTTTACGTTCGTAATAAATGGAGGTTTTTAAAACAGTGTAATAGATGTTTTGATTCCCACACTACAGTATCCCTAACATTTTCAACAAAAGTTTTAAAACATTGGAACAACACATGGAAAAAACGAGTTCTTTAATTTTAATAATTACTATTGTTTTCTAGAATTAACATACTTGTGGTAATGTGATATACACTTTAATGATTTAATTTGTTGCTATGCTTCAAACTTTTTAAAGAGAGGTGAATACTTTTTGATTACTTAGCATTATAATAAATAAATACTGCCGCTGATAAACCGTCAAGACATGCGTTACGATTTAGAATTCGTGATGGTTCTCGGTGCGCATCGATTAATTTTTTTAATGTGGCTAAATATCTATCGCATAGTCATCTATGGTCATTTTAAGAACTAATTTATGCGTTGCCAGAAGCTCCATAAGCGTTGGCTATCTGTAACCCTATATAATCAAAGGTAATATGTAAAAGTTTTGCAAACTAATTTTAAGAAGTTGCTTGTTTAAGGATTTACAAGAACTTCAAAGGCAATATATGGCGCTTAAAGTGGGTTCGCCTTCGATATTGTCTCCTGCTGCAGAACATCCATTGCAAAATCTAGATAGTCCTAGTCCAATTAGGCCTGTCCATAGAGGTTCCACATCTGCATTATACACACCCCCAATGCCTGTAAATAATACTTCTATTCTATTTATTTAAATTTAAAAGGTGTTATATTTACTAAGATTAAAATTAGAGCAAAACGTTAAATTGTTATAACTGTGGTGCCAATATGATGATAATCTATTGATGTATAATTTTACTGTAATATTTGAACAATGGCTATTTAAATCAAAATTAATAATAAGAATCTTTTATTGTTTTATAGTTACAAAATCAACAACAATCGCCATTTTTAAACTACAGTCTTTATAGATCGATGCCATCTATTCCTAGCGGTAATTTAATAATAATTTTTATATCGTGTAATTGATTGGTTCTAAATTATTTTAGCAAGCGATAACGAATCAATCATCAGTATAACAGGTTATTATCTCCGAGGAGCTGGTAAACGAACACATTATGAATACGAAGTACGAATAACTACTAGTTATGGCGAATGGTGGAGTGTTTTGAGGAGATATAGTCGATTTCGAGATTTACATCTAGCTATGAAATCCCGATATGGAGAAAAGGTAAATTTTTAACAAAAATTGAAAATAAATTGCATTAATTATGATTAGGTAGGACAAATACCATTTCCATCACGTCAGTTATTTGCAAACACAGAATCTGTGGCACAATCTAGAAAGCGGCAGCTGGAAACCTATTTAAGGCGACTTATAGATGTGTGTAAATCACATCAGTCATGTCCTCTAGCATATGGGAGTACTATTAGTAAATCTGATTTAATTAGTTTCTCGCCTTTTTTTAGTAAAGGAGTATTTGAAAATAGTAAATATGGCACTAGTTAAAAAACATTTAAGTTTTTGTTGTTGGGTGATAATTGTTGGATAATCATTTAAGATAGAATATTAAATAAGACTGCACTACACCGACGATAAAATGTATTTATTTTTTTTATATTTATTGAAAATTTTGTTCAACAAATTTCAGTTTAAGGATACTTAATGATTATAAAAGTTGACTTGCTTGACATGTTACAAACTATGACAAATATGCAACACCTTTAAATTTATTGTGACACTTAATGCGTTAGAAATATCTATCTATTGATTAAGAATTGTTATTGATTTGACTTGTGCGTAATAATTGGCTGAACATGAAAACAATTTTTTTGCAACTTACTTAACTTTAGTGCTTGTAAAATTTTCTAATGATAAAATAATTGTAGATATTATGTTACTTATTGTCAATAAAATCGATTAGCTATCTAGAAAGTTAAAATGTCGTCGTTTTTAAACGTTATACATTCTAAATGTTTGTTAAATGTTATATCGATCCATTAAAATTGATGCAATCGTCAAAAGGTTATCTAGTGTAATTTCAAAGACCTGATTCACCCACTTGAATACTAGTTCATGTGTACCTACCTGATAATTATTTTCATGTCAAGCTCTAGTTATTTCATTATACAGATTTGCTTTATTTTAATATACTAGGCTCGTTTTGCTTAGATTAATCATTAAGATTATGTGATATTGTAAATGCAGTGCATTATTAATAACAGTGTGATGAAAATAATTAGGTATATAATATTATGTAGTTTAATAAGTCGATTGCTATTATTAGTTTCGTGCAATGTATTAAATTTTTTTAGAAAATTAACACAAGTAGGGTGCTTTTTAATATAATATGCATCTTATCTTGTAAATTTTATAACTATCTAGGTTTTGTATATTGAGGTGAGGAAAGTGGTAGTAATAAAATTGCTTTATTATGACAATGTCTATTTCATATTTTGTATTATCTACTATTTCTTAATTTACAATTAGAAAAGATTCTGGGTTGGTAACAGTTAAATTTGTAGATAAATTGTTTAACTGCTTTAAAATTTTATAATATACGTATTGTCCTGAATACCTGAAACGTATACCTAAATGGATATTTATATTTCTGAAGTAAAAAATAGTCAGGTACCTACAGTATATCTAAATGTAGAACTCCGATAAGATGCAGTCAAGTAAAGATTAAAATAGCTTGTAACAATTCTTACCCGTTGAAAACATTCAGCGGTTCTAAATTCTTAAATTATATTTTGGTCATTTACCAGCTAATAATTTGAAAAACTAAGGTTGTTATTACATTATCAAAGATTTTTTACAATTTTGTAAACTTATTAATACAATAAATTAATTGCGAAACCTAATTTCATCGAATTATTAAACTGTAGTAAATGAATAAAATATAGGTAGGTAATTGAAACGGTTTAGAACCACCGAATGTTTTTAACAGATAAGAATTGTTACAAGCTATTTTAATATCTACTTACTTTACTGTTCTTATCGTCATATGTATCGTCTTTAAGGATGAGTATTGCAGTAAACAACTTAAACGAGACAAGAATTTTAGTGGATTTCACAAGATATAGGTATTGATCTTGGTCCTTTTTTGGAGTTCTACATTTAGAAAGACTATATTTATGTTCGTTATTTTAAATTTTTCAAATAATATATTGGTACTTGACAGAAACTCTATAGCAATTTTTAGGTACCCATTTAAATTGAGATAGATAGCCCTTGTTTTTGTATTTCGGTGTTGGTGTAGACTTGGTGTCTATTTATAGAATATTCTAATAGTAACGATAAAGTTTGATACCGTTTAATTTTAATAATTTTACAATGCATATAAATTCTTACCATATATAGGTAATATACCTTATTATCATAGATAGCCATTTAAATCTTTTATTTATTATTAAAATTAAAAAATAATTCAGCGTTCCCGACGCTTTAATTAATTAAATTATAACTAGGTATAATAAATAAAATATTTTGTATTAGATACCTACCTTGTAAAGTTACAATTTAAATAAATAAATCGAAAAATCACGCTAGTTATGCTATGTGTATGGTAATATGTAGTCGTGTTATGTAGGTATATCTATCTTTCGAAAGGTTTTGATTTTTAGTGTCTTAGACATAATATATTATAACAAATTTTTTGTAGAATAAGGTCAAGTTTGTTATCCTTTATTGTCCTGGTACGAAGCATCGCGTGTGTCCTTCAACTAATAAATTTTGTTTAAGGCAGACGGAATGGTAGGTATCTATTGACTAATGCTAATACCCACCGAACAAACATAGTTACGAAACATTGCAGATTTTTCCACACCCCCGTTATATTATCTGCAATGTGCACACGTAAAAGTAATTTCAGAATCGGTTCCATTGTCAGAGGGTTAACATATTGATTTTAGGCTTTCGTTTGAAATGCGGAGTGTTCAAAATAAGCGCGCGTTATTTTTTTCATGGTGCCTATTTAATAATATTTGCATAATGAGAGTGTAAATACGTTTTAGAAAAAGTGACAATTTATTTAACAAATGTCATTACCAAAAATTATGGAGGAATATTACCAGAAAGTTATACAACTTCAAGAGCAATTGCGACGAAGGTAAAATGATTGTATTGTGTATACACGTTACCTAATAATACCCGGGCATATCGACCGTTTTTAAAATTTTAAAATCATATTTTTTGTAGTGAAGAAGAACGTTTAAAATTGGAAATTAAATTTAATGAGATGCTGCGAATGATGAAAGAGGAGTAAGTATTTTAGAAAAAAATTATATCCCTCTTATATAGTTACTTATATTAATATTTAGAGAAGAAGCGCATTTTAAGAAGTTACGTTCAAAATACAAACAATTTTTGGAAGAAGATAAACGAAGACAACAAAGAAACGATAAAATATTAGAAGCTTTAGATCGAATCGAAAATAGAACCGTTATGTGGCAAGCGAAGGCGGAAAAATTTAAAGAGTTGCGAAAACGATATCAAAATTATATTAAACAAAAACAAACATCCGGAGATTCTGTACAATTTTTAAGTAATCAACGGCAAAATATTTATGAAACAAATTTGGATTATAAAAGTTCATTTTCTTCGATGAAATCGAAAGGTAGTAAGGAACCTCTATCGCACCCACAATATAAAGAAGATAGTTTACAACAAAATATCGAAGACACTTTTTCCAAAAATAACTGTTTAAATTTTGGAAACAGTAACTCGTACTATCTGAGAAGCTCAAAAGACGTAATAGATTTAGAAAAAGAAAACCTTACGGAATATAATGCCGATGCCGTACCATTAAAAATAACTAAAGACTTAGAAAATTCTATAAAACAATCTAACAAAACACCCCTTCAATATTCTGAACATTATCCGGTGTATAAACATGGAAAAATCGAAAACGTATCGGTTTTAAATAGGCCACCTATTACAAAATTATTGCAGCAACCATCATATGCAAGTGAGACGTCAGAGGAAATTCATAACAATTTAGAACTGATGTTAAACCAATATAAAAACGAAACCGATATTAATCCTCTTCTTACATCGAAAATACAAGCATCTGCAAATATCCAAGAGCAAGTTAAAAAACCATTTCTTCAAAATCAGTTTTCAGAACTCGAATATTGCAATTTCAATGAAGATTCTTTGCAAAACAATCTGTGTGAATCAAACAATGAATTATTTGAAAGAAATAAAACAAATAAGTTAGAAAATTGTCAAATCGGCGATGAAGAAACAAAAGACAAACAACAAGAAAAAGTAACTTTTAGAAATATAGAACAAAAACGAGACTCGATTTGTTCCAATACTCTAAATACATCACAGAACGAAAGTAATATGCAACAATTACAGTTAAACGAAACAAATACAAAATTTCCCGAAAATAATTTTGAAAGCGTTTCTGCTGGTAATAACGATAATATTTTACTTAAATATAATAAAGAGAAATCAACAAAAATGTTCGACCTTATCGAAGAACAAATACAAGAAGTTAATAATAAAGATTTGAAAGCGTCTAATGACACAAAATTACAGGACCAATTAAAACAAACAACGAATTTAAAACAACAAAATGACGAAACTAAATATGTTACGAACGAACCTAATATACAACCAATGAAAGAAAATAATGCAAATGACCAATTGCAATTAAATGATAACGAACAATCGAAACAATATAATAACGTAAGTGAAGAACAACTGATATTTGAAAAAAATGGACATTTAGTAGAACGATATGATGGAAATGATAGAACATCGTTGCAATATAACGAAAAAGAACAACTAGATGGTGAAAAGGGAGAACTGTTACAATCGTGTAATGTAAATGAACAAGCATATTGTAAAAGCGACTGTTCAAATGGACAGTATGATGAAAACGGTCAACTAATTCAACAGTGTAATGAAAGTAGCGAACGATTGTTTAATGAAAATTCCACACCCGTCCGACGATTCTTTAAGGCTCCCGATGTAAATGAACAAATATGTGATGGAAATGGCTCTGCTATTCAAGAGTACCATGAAAGTGGACAAGCGTTTCAAGAATATGATGAAAATGGGCAGTCACTTCGACACGATGCCATCGGACAAGAATATAATTCGAATGTACAATTACAGGAACAATATGGTGATAACGGACAGTTGTTACAATACGATGGTAATGACCAGCTTTTACAATACGATGAGCAACCGTTACACTATTATGACAATGGACCACACTTACAATATGATAGTAATGGACAACCATTGCAATATGATGATAATGGAGAACCTCCACAATATGACGAGAATGAACAAATGCTACAATATAATGGTAATGTACAACCTTTACAATATGACGCTAATGGACAACTATTACAGTATGTTAGTAATGAACAACCACTACTACAGTATGATGAGAATGGACAACCGTTACAATATGATGGTAATGGACAACTATTGCAATATGACGATAATATTGGACAGCAATATGATGCTAATGTACAACCCTTACAATATGATGCTAATGGACAACCTTTACAGTATGTTAGTAATGAACAACCACTGCAGTATGATGAGAATGGGCAGCAGTTACAATGTTATGATAACGGAGATGTTGTGTCTCAATATTATGATGAAAATGGGCAATCTCTTCGGTATTACAACGAAATCGATAACGTTGAAAATGAACGTCTGCACAATGAAACACAAGACCCTATTCAGGAACAACAAGTAAAGACCGAGACCAAATCACACGTATTTGAATTACTCGATACGGATACTGAAAGCATTAAACACGATACTAAAATTTCTAACGATAGTGATTTTGATATAGGCAATTGTAATTAAATTTCGTTAAGATTATGCTATTATAGTAGGATATTTATTATTTACCTATATTATTATATCCGCATTATACCGATTATTGCATCAATACAAGTAAATTTACCATTTCACCATTTACATACCTATCGCTTGTAACAAATTTAGTCGCCTAGTAATTTCTTTTTGTTATAGTTATATAACCTATTTCAAAGTTAGGTTCGTCTTGCAACGATCTCCGATCAATATTTCAATTATTTCAACCGATTAAAATATTATTAGTATATAACTAATTTAAATTAATTAACTGCTAAAATTCTACGATTTTATTGGTTGAAAAAGTTACAATAAGATTAGATAGGTACACTTCGTCCAAACCTATATGCAATCCACGTCATCAATAAAAGGTTACTAGATGATGACGTTTCACACAGCGCTGTCACCTCGTACCTCGTATTTTGACAGTTCTAATAAATTGCAGTCTTTCTTTATACCATCTAATACGTGCGCAGGTAAATCATCTATAGAATATGTCACTTTCCAAACTTTAAACCGAATTACAAATAAACAATCTAGTAACTTTTTGTTGATGACGTGAATTGCATATAGGTTTGGATAGGCCATAGGTGCCTACTTATATTGTAAGATTAAATCTGTTATTTTTTACTACATTTTTGAAAACTAACGGGTGTCCAAAAAGTCTTGGTCAGTCTTGGTTGGTTGTGAAATGATAAAGGTATGTTTTACAATTAGCTTTAAATTAAGGTCCCGTGATACTCAAATGTTGCAATACCTATACAGGTCAAGCCACTGCTGCTGTATTCCCCATTGACCAGAACAAGATAGAAGATTTTTTGCACTTTCGATTAAAGTTGATATCTTTCTGGTTCCTTTTTTGAGGGATTAAAGCGAGTCATTTGCTCCTTAGGGAATAAATATGATTTCAAAGCCCTAGGGACTAAAGTAAAGTAAATACTTCTAATATTTTTACTTTAGTTTATTGGAACATCAAAAGAAATAATCGAAGAGTAAGTCGTCCGAGAACATAAACATGATTTATGCCCGAGGTGCATACAAAATGTTATGTCCTACTAGTTCGTTATTGAATCAAAATTAATTAAAAATGAAAAATTAAATTTGACATTAAAGGTAAGCGTTCATTATGCCAGGCCGCAGCGAGTCGCCGGGGTGCATTTTAAATGAGCCAATGCCGGGATCACTGTTGCGCGACAACGATTGGTTTGCAGAGTAATGCGCTGCGATGCGGCCCGCTCCGCCCCGGCATAATGTACGCTTACTTTTAAACGATATATACCGCTTTTAACAGTAAATACTAGTGTAGTTAGGAGAATTCTCGGTTTTTACTCATTTTTTTGACAATGGCGATGCTTTTTGAGTGCCCTATATATGATAAATTTACACGGTACTTTCCATAAAAACTTGAATAACGTTTAAAATAATTATTGGATTCTCAATTTTGGTTGTTAGGAATCCTCATTATTTCCCTTAAATGGAAGGGACTAATGACATTAGAAATAATGAGAAGTCCCAATAACTTTTCTAACAATTCAGTGATTCGTTTGAAGGAAAGAAAACTAAATAGGGAACACCCTGGGACGAGTTGGAGCGTCGACTGAAGGGGTACCCCACCGTCCGACATCGGTGATGGAACTGACCTGTCTTCTCCGAAAAGTGACAAGAGCCGAGCCGAGTGGAAGAAAATACCGCTAGCCGTCGTTCGCGGCTCGCGAAGGCTCCACCAACTATTGAAGGTGAATAAACTTCGTTTTCCTTTGCTATCACAGGTGTCCGATTGGTCCGATGTCAGGTGTTCGGAGATAGTATATTATACCGCGTGTAATAGGATTATTGTACACCCTCCCCGCCCCTAATTTTGTTATTTATTAAGCTAACATTTTCAAACTTGTTGCATACATATCTAATGTACTAATCAAACGTTAATTTTTGACATAAAAATTGAGTTTTTCCCACTTCTGGTATCGCGGGAACTTACATAAATTTTCGATTTTCAAATAGAACACCCTGTATATTATTACATTTTTGGAATCTGAATAATTTTCTAAATACATATAATGGCGCCACATAAATGGCAAATATCTCAACTGTCAAACAAATTTGGTACAAATGGCCTATCCAAACTTATATGCAATTCACGTCATCAACAAAAAGTTACTAGATTGTTTATTTGTAATTCGGTTTAACTTTTGGAAAGTAACATATTCTATAGATGATTTACCTGCGCACGTATTAGATGGTATAAAGAAAGACTACAACTTATTAGAACTGTCAAAATATGAGGTACAAAGTGACAGCACTGTGTGAAGCGTCATCATCTAGTAACCCTTTTATTGATGACGTGTTGCATATAGGTTTGGACGAAGTATACCTAGTTTACTTTTTTCCATTTTTTCCCTGTAAATTCGGTTGTATTAACTTCACAGACAAAGTGGGCGCGTGGGCAGATTCGTCGTTGAATATACTTCTTATTGGTGCCACGGTACCATTATGGTACTATTTAAAAAAATTAAGTTTTGATACATAGACCATTGTTGTTAACTTTACTTTTTGATAAGTCAAACGATTACATGTTTTTGGCGTGATTTTATTTTTCGTTGTATTGATGTGGTCGATTAACATTAGGGGCTCATTAGTCATTAGGGGCCTCATCCGGGGGCTCTAGTTTAAAAAATAATATGGGCGGCAAAACCTTTTTTGTCTGTTGAAATGCCACCTGTGCGATACCATTACATTCAGAAAATTATGCAGATGCAAAAAATTTAATAATATACAGGGTGTTCCATTTGAAAATCAAAAATTGATGTCTATTTCGGCGAAACCGGAAGTGGGAAAAACACAATTTTATGTCAAAAATTGACATTTGATAAATACATTAGATATGTAACAAGTTTGAAAATGTTATCTTAATAAATAACGAAGTTAGGAGATGATTCTGTTACACATGGTATAGGTATATTGGTATTGTATCGACAATATTCTGTTAATAGTTAGGTAATTAGAATTGTATCAATTGGTAACTAACGCAATTTGTGCAGAATGTATTTACGAGACAAATAGGTACCTACTTATTTTATCTTATATTGTTAATATCGTTAGATTTTGTGCGCAGATTGGCGATGAAGCCAAAATCAATAACTGCGTGTTAAATTGTACTACTCTCTTATAATGTAGGTATCACATAAGTACATTGATACGACACCGTCTTATATCGTATGTGAAATAAAGTAGATATTAGATACCTACCTACTTAGGTACATACATAGATACATTATATACTGGTGACGTGCGATAATAATTGAACTAGCAGTGCGCACTAGCAGTAGAAATTAATTTACTATATACATGTACATATTTAAAGGTGCAGTCGAATAGTGAGCACATAGTAAGTTATATCTACATTTATTTAATATCAGATTTATCATTTCGTGAATCCAAGAAGAATATGGATGATCCGTATTTAAATGGTTTTGTAATTAATAGCGAAGCTTTTTTTCCCGACAATGGTGATGGTGAGCCGGACATAACTGAAAACATTGACAAAGAACGACCTGGTAAGTGTACGGTTTTATTTATTAATGTAGGGTTATGGTTATGTTTCCTATCGCATGTAACGAACGATTTACTTTTTGTGATAACGAAATTATTTTTAATTTTTTTTATATTTTCACGAGTTTTATAAATAAGCAATGTATAGTATGTACCTGCCTAAATAAAGTTATCGGCATTATTTATTGTAATGAATTAATTTAAAAAAGTAAATTCTTAAACATAAAAAATATGAGATACCATCAGTATCTAATACAATCAAACTTCCATATAACGAACTTCTATATAGCGAATTTCTTCATATAATGAACTTTTGTAGAGATAAAATATTTTTTGTAACTGACAGGGAAAAAACGACTGTAACTGTTATAATTAAGTTTATTGAAGTATGTTTAATTTATATGTTTAATTCAATCGATAGGGTTTGAACTGAAGGTGCAACCGAATGCAGCTGATTGCACTGGTGACCGATTGAGACTCAAACTAAATACTGAAAACTGACCTGTATTGAAAATGCCGTCCTATTTAATACTTTTGCCGAACAAAGGAGTCGGTCAAATAAACATGTGTTTTTCCACAAACTGACCGATCCTACACATGTGGCTAATAAACAAGTATCGACAAGCTTAAACTAAGGTCGGTCGCACACTTATATGATATTTGTATCAGACACGTTACGACATGTAGATATTGAACGTGTCGTTTCATTTTCATTACCTGTATCCCCAATAGGGATTCGTACACCAAGCAAACACGTCGTATGTTTCCCGAATGTACGAATCCCCATATAAATAAAGGTGATGAAAATGAAACGACACGTTAAATACATGTCTGATATAAATGTCGTATAAGTGTGCGACCGGCCTAAAAAAATACCGTATTTACTCGAATCTAATGCGCACCGATACGCCTTTTTCAACCGTTTTAAGTCTTCAAAATCGGGGTGCGCATTAGAATCGATGACGCACTAGATTTGTATATAAACTCGATAATTTTACTTATCTTTGGTTCTACCAAGGTTTCGATGATGGAAGCAGCAGTACTGACAATGATTAACAATAAAATTTGATTTGATTATGTATAGGTCAGTATTTTTTTAACAGTTTACTCTAATTTAGTAAAAATAAATGTAACATAAAGGTACCCATTGTCGAATGTAAAAAAAAACATAACATAAACCTATTGTCTTACAAGGTATGTAATGTAAATGTCAGTATTCTTCTACAGACGCTCATGTAACTTGAACAAAAAAAGTGTTCATGTATAGGTACTTGTCAAGTAGACAATTACGTCTGTAGCCAGCATAACTTAAATTCAAAAATGGAATAAAAGCATTCAATTATGAGAACATTTTTAACGTTGTTTTTGATGCATTTACAATTTTTCCGATTTGTTATAAAATAAGGGACCGCATTTCACACCACTTCTTTATCTGTATATCCTTCTAAAGTTCAACATTAACATTAAATTAACACTATAGTGTAACATAATTCTAAAGCCCCTAAGTGGAGTGTATGACATGATCCTTAAACGAGATGATAAACGTCTTTTATGTTTATTAAAATTTTAACAATTTCGGTTGAAATTTGTATCAAATAAAATAATAGGAATAAGTACGGACCTGGAAAACATGACGAAGAAGTTAACTATTAGCAGCACAATTTTAATTAAACTCAGAAACGACGATACCTGATAATATTGTTATTTAGACGTACTTGCTAATATATATACTTTATTAATACGAACGAAGTACATTTCAAGTGTTTCGTAATTAGTTATTATTTAACTGTAACTATTTATATCGGTGTCATTATTCGAGTCTACTACTCGTATACATAACGATAATATGGAACTTTACGCTAAAATGTGAGCAATAACAGAATGTTATTAGCTGATCCTTTGCAACAGTAGTATAACTAGTGCTGAAATATCCTTTCGGCACGTGTTATACACTATGCTTTTCCGACGACCACAAGTATTTTTATTAAAAATTTCGATTTTTACGTTTAACGTAGGCACTTTGATTCTTTAAAAGCTACGTCTATTGACAATTAGTAATAAAACCATTTGTACGCAAAGTCATTGCATGACACGCTAGAATACTTTTGATTGGCCGAGTAGCGTGCGCAATGATTGCATAGGAGCTACAACGTTTTCGATTAGCTATGTTGTTGAAAATAATCATAACAGATTTCCGTCTCGCATGGTACGTGTTGTTTATTTATAAACTATGTATGTATGTGCATGACCATGCATGCTTGTTTTACTTTGAAAATGAGTCATTTATGCACTTTGCCTGCTTGTTTAGCATTATGAATTTAATTTCAATTGATTACGGACGGGATTGTACTTAAAATTTGAAATTTCACAAGGAAAATATGTTTCAAATAACATACAGAGTTACCCCCTATTAAGAGGTTTAGAGTTATTTTAGTTATACCCCTCATATAGAGATATTCGTAAAATAAAACAAATCAATAGGTATTTTAGTGTAATTCGAATGTAGTAATTTTCGTTGATGAAACTTTCGCCGTTAAAAAATATCAATTTCACTAAGTTAGTGAATTATCCTTGAAGTACCTACTAACGTAAATGTGTGGCCCTGTAGTAGGTACCTATGTATAATATACTTAGGATCGGTTTTTTCATCTCCCAATAAATTTACTTGACAAATTTTTACCATGGAAACAATTGTCTGAGCAAACGTTTCTATGGTAAATATCTGTCATGTAAATTAAATGGAAGATGAAAAGATTGGCCCTTAAACTAAGTAATTTTTTATCGATTTGAAGTTGATTTACAAGCATCATGGTGCAAAATTCTAATTGAACAACGTCTCAAACGTTCCATAGGTTCCAATCCACGTCATCAATAAAACTTCGTATTTTTATAGTATTAATAAATTGCAGTATTTCTTTGTCATGTCATATATGTGTAGATAAATCGTCGATAGAATACGCCACGTTCAAAACTGCAAACCGAATAACTTTATTAATGACGTGCATTGGAACCTATCTTGAATAACGTATACATATTATATTAAGCATCTTTTATATTATTTTGTCTCTTTACCAGATCGTTTTTTTTTCGTTTTTCGAACTTTTACGGTTTATCCTAATTTATATGCAATTTACGTCATCAATAAAAAGGTACTAGATTGTTTATTTGTAATTCGGTTTAAAGTTTGAAAATGATATATTCTATAGATGATTTACTTGCGCACATATTAGATGGCATAAAGAAAGACTGCAACTTATTAGAACTGTAAAAATACGAGGTACGAGGCGACAGCACTGTGTGAAACGTCATCATCTAGTAACCTTTTATCGATGACGTAAATTGCATATAGGTTTGGATGAAGTGTATCTATGTAATTTGTTATCGGAAACGTTCTTCGAATGTTTTTATTTTATTGTACATATGTATATGTATGTAGGTAGATACACGAGTGTTGCTTTACAAGGGATGGGCATTTTAAATTTTTATAATACTCATAGGTGGACCCACGATAATCCTCACATACGTAATTCGACAGAGTCGTTGTCAACGTTTTTCGATAAAGGGATAGGTGATTAGTAGGCCTATGTAATTACCGTGTAATGCAGCGACTTAATTTGATTTTTTACAGAATCGTTTATAGATTCTTTAGATAATGTTCCTCTGAGAGTACCTATGTTACCAACCTACCTGCAGTTTCTAAACTACAACATTTTTAATTAATCTCATCTAAGCAATACGCGCGAAATGATTAAAAATAATAGTACATATTCCTAAAACTACCATGCGTTTGAACATTCACATACATAGGTTAGGACGTTCACCTATAAACAAGAACAATTAGGTCTCGCGTTTATATTGTTTTGAAATGGAAGTCAACGGTTTTTTTTGTCATCTTATACGTATACATAAATATCGGTTTACATAAACACAAATAAAGTCAGTATTTTGAGTTAGGTATTAGGAAATTTTTTGCGTTTCAGATTCCCAAAATTTCTTTTAGATTGGGACCGCCGACACTGCGTATTTGCATTTCTTTCTACGTCATCTATTACCTGTTAAAATATTGTCTCTTATTTCAGACACATCCTGTATACGCATGTACTTGCTCATTTATTACCTAATTACGAATTGAATTTAAATATTATCATCATAATACTATGTACCTATCAGAACGTCAAATTAAATAATTTCGTAATGATCTTGGACTATGTTGAAAGTTTTATTTTGAGATGTCCTTTCATAAATTTAGAAATTTATTTTAAACTAAATGATTCCATAAAAATTCCAGCAAATTACCTTGCGAATGAACTGCGTTCTATCACGATATGTATTTTTCATACATAATATGTACGTACATAAGTATCTGATGTATGCGATGAAATATATTTTCAATGCAACATATAATTACATAGATGTACTACGAGACTTACTTATTACTTATTTTTGTATTTTTTATATTATCTTTAAATACAGATAGGGTTTTAAATTTTTAAGGGACAACACTTTATGTCTTAGTTATGTATAGTTTATGTGCGGCACAGATTAAAAATTTGTCTTTTGTTAAAACAAATTTTAACAACATTTGAAAGTACATATACGTATAGTATAATTTTACTTTTACTCACAGTATCTACTACCTACACTGATGTTTCAGTTCAAGAAAATTTACTTCATCTACATAATGTGAAAATAATACCTATATATAGGTAGAGGTAAATACGCTAATCTATATTTATGTATTTGTAACATATATTACCTAGGTATATATTTAGACGAAATATGTTTTGACTATTTAATTTCTAGTCCTATATCTAAAAGCGATACTGTATAAGGTTGAATTTGTCTTTGTTTTACGATTTGTAAACGTGCCAGTCCGTTCTGGCGTAAAGTTAGTTTTGTTCAATTGCTCATAAAGCATATACGTATCTACACATTTTACATTTTATTAAAATTAAAAAGCTCAAATGTGTTCACGTGGTGTTCTTTTTGCCGATTCTGAAGATAGGGTAGAGAGGGTGAATTCTCCTAGTTTTCTGCGACTCGATTCATTTGTCGATGATCAAAGTAAGTACTTATTTATAATTGTTTAGTTTTTATTTTTAATTGTAGATAGGTACTTGGGTATTGATTGATATTTATTCTGTTTAATATACATAAGTATTATACATTTGTATGTAGTTCATCGCAAGAAATTGCGCATAAATATATGTAGCTATTAATTTAGTATCTCTACATACTATGTATAGATAATATACATAATTATGTACCTATCAAGTATATTATGTATAAGTCTTATTTAGAATTTGAAATATTTAGTTATAACTATTAATATTTACCTATAGAGGTTGTTAGTGAATTAATATCGCGGAAAAAAACTACGGGTAGGTAAGATTAAAAGGAACAAGAAACCTAAATAAATTTTTTTCTTAAAATCAATAATTTCCGAGTTATTGCGATTATTAGTTTGATAATCGTCTTTCTCGAGAATACGCCCTAAGGCTGTATTTATGCAATTTATGGTCCCCGTTGTGGGTGATTACCGATTTTAGTAGATATTTTAATTTATGAATGAATAAGGATGACACTATTTTAAATAGATACCTATTTTGTGCTAACACGTAATAGTTTTTTTTAGCATTATGGATTTTTCTCTCAGCCAGATACTAGTTTCTTAGGAGTTGGGATTTTAGGGAATTTAATCGGGACACACACTTCACGCCCATGGGTCCTTATGAATAATAATATATAGTAATATTTAGATTACTTTACTTAGCATATGCAAATTAATAACATGCTTGTTTTTGGAACAGTTATGTTTGTAATATCGAGAGGCTTGGATTAAAAGGGGTGCCAGTACTCGTTTTATGATTTTGAGATATTGAGAAATTTCGACGGGCTTTTAAAGTATAATTAAATGCAAATAGATAAGTAGGTACTTTATTTTTTGTTTTTTTTACCAAACATAAGGACTAAAAGTAAAATTTAAAAGCTAAACATTTCATAATGACGCAATGAATGTTAGTAACTTTCAGTTTCAATTCGAGTTTTTTCCCTTACATTTATCGATGTGACGTTAATCGAAATTGATTTTTATTTCACAAAAATTAATTCAAATTTTTATTAGAACAACACATGCAGATGTAAAAGATTAAAATAGAATGAATAAGCAATAGCTATTTAGATACCTACTTAAATGAGGAAACATTTTGAGTATTTGTCTGTTATATTACAGGTTGTCAATGACCGCAAAAGATATTTACTACTTCAACCCCTACAATCGTTTCTATTTACCGTCGTCTGCGTTGATTGTTTTCGTGCTTATAAGGTCTGTGCATAAGCATAAAACAGCTGACCTGACAACTTTAATGGAAATAACAGATGTCGCTCGCGTCGGGTACTAATGGTAACTTTAAGAGGGGGGTTTGATAAGCGAGAATCAACAGATGTCGCTATAGTAGATTCACTTCAGGAAACGATACTAAAAAACTATTAAATTTTATTAAAAAAATTTAATTGATAATAAATACTAATTCAATTAGCTAGTTGCTCCTTATATTTTTATCCTAAAAAAGTTAAAGGAAGACTTTTGCTAAGTTGTACACGTGCTTCCGAATACTTCAAATTATAAGATATTTAGCTACTATATGACTAAAATATTATAAGGAGCAACTAGAAGAAGGTTCAGTGAATACGTATACGAAAGTACAGGGTGTAATTGTTGCTAGAATTCGTAAACCGCTTTCTTGAAAAATCGTCATTTTCAAGTATAAAACTATCTTACAGATAGCTACTTGATTTCAAAGCATTTGTCTAACAAAATTGTCCAACTATTATTGAATAGATGGTGCTGTAAAAATACTATAGTGGTATTTTTTTTTATTTGCCGGCTGATTCCTGGACATTAATCTCCCGCTTGATAAACAAATATCAAACTGCATAGGTGGCATATTTCGTTGTGAAATATTTATAGTCAACGTACCTATACCGAAAATGAACTCGTAATTCTTATACATATAAACTAAAACCAAAATTGAACTCCTGTATTTTCTTACACTCTAAATAGTGAAATTCCAACCATTTCTACAAATGTGTACGTGATTTATGTTGTATAAAAAGGTCTAATTTTAAAATTACAATTAAAATTAAGTATGTATGTAGGTACATTTATCATACCTACAATTTTATTTATTCAGAAATTTTCATTCAATAAAATATAGAATCTCATTCGGTTTGTTTTTCGATTAATAGCATAATTATTTTGCATTTCGACGCGTTGTTGTTTATGATTTCTGTGAATTACTGAGAAATGCTGAGAATGCGGCGGACGTTTCCCATAAATAAGTAGATATGTATACATACGTTATTTGCGATAGGTCCCAACGCGTCATCAATAAAACCTGGTATTTTTACAGTACTAATAGATTTTAGTCTATTTTGCCATGTCATATGTGTGCAGGTAAATCATCGGTAGACATCGGAGTGCCACGTTCAAAACTTTAATCTGAATATTACAAATATAGAATTTAGTAACTCTTTGTGCATGGCCGCGTGTATTGAAACCTATTGTGAATAACGTATAGCTACATGTATTTAAGAACGAAACTGTAACTATTTAACTTTTAATGCAATTAATGGCATGGTATAATAATTATTATTCTGAAATATATACATAAGTAATTACATATGTGCATATATCAGTAATATTGGATTTCCTATTGTTACAATTTTTATTTTGTATTAATAATGGCACTTCTCTCACATATTAAAAATCAATAATCATTATCATTGTGACTTTCTTGAAGAGAAATATTTTGAATTTTCCGCTCCCATAACTTGGTAACATTTCTGGTTGCAAGTTAAATAATTTTTTTTTAAACTTGTTAACTTGCATTTCATTATTTTTGTGTCTCTCATCAAAACGCCCATTCTTTATATTCTGTAACTTTATATCCTAGAAACGCTAGCAAAGTTTACAACGTAAACATAATAAATTAGATGTCGATGCATCAATGAAAAAGCGCACTCTGTAGAAACTATTTAGTACAAGAAAACAGGAATTAACATTTAAATAGCCGATGCCAAAATCGCGCCATCTTACGATTAAACCGTTTGATATTAATCAAAATAATTAGAAAAATACTACTGTGGCGTTACTAGCGGAAACATGGTAGAAGCTGATTTTTCCAGCCCCCTCTTAATGATTATTTGCAACTAGGATTTAAAGTGTGGAATTCACAGAAAATAATATAAAGCTAAAACATTGTTGTGTGCCTAATTGTACACAAATAAATAGAAATAAAATTAAAATGCACCAATTTCCTTCTGATATTACGTATAAAAAATTGTGGTGTAAAAAAATATTTAATGTAACAGGTAAATAATTGTGATTTCAATAATTCATTCTTACTTAACTCGTTATTACTACTTAATTATACATTTATAGGACACAATATTGAACCCAATTTGTATGTTTGCGAAAAACATTTCGAAAAGAATTGTTACTATCCCAATAAATTAAATCAAAGGTATAAATTAAAAGCAAATTCCATTGCAACTTTATATTGTCGTATAACTACTTTAGACTCTACCACTCCTGATGTAGATCCTGTACGTCGGAAAAAGTCCAACAATATCAATCCTAAACAGTCATGCACTACTATGGATGTTGATTGTATATCCACCCAAGATCCTGCCACTCCTGTCGATCCTATGAATAATACCGAAAATTCATTACCACCCATGCGCTCAACGATCCTAGTCGATTCTAATTGCAATGAGAAAGTTTTATTATTAGATGAATTACAAAGTTTACGTTTACAATTGAAAAAGGCAAATCAAAAATATAATTTTTTAAAAAATTCTTTAAGTTCCCATTTTTCTTGTTACAATCATAAAAATTTAATAACAGACATCATTTTAATAAAGCTAATTAAACCATTATTTTCCAGTTACTGTAACACGCAAAATGATAAAGTAATTAATCAAAATGTATATTCAAAACCACAAACTAGAAAAATTTTAAAATTATAGTCTTTATAGATCAGTATCTACCATTTTATTAAATATTTTCGGAATAATTTCTTGTTTACTTTAGGAAAAATACATTAATTGCAGTTTTAATAGATGTAAAACGAAAATACAATTTTATTTTTTAATTTTAAAAAGTTACACCAAATAGTCAAGTTCTAAACCATACATAATAGATTTCATTAGTACTTGACGCAAGCGCCTTTAATTGTAAATTAAAATCTATTGCACAGACCTTGTAAGCACGAAAACAATCAACGCAGACTACGCTATTTACTATCGCAGTAACCTAATGGAATGCCAGCTGAGATAACGGTTCCTTTCAGAACTACTCGTTTAATTTCTCGGACAAAAACACCTTTCCCCCTCAAAAGTAAATTTGCTCAAATTAAA
Organism: Rhagophthalmus giganteus; assembly: GCA_036326145.1. Classification (NCBI taxonomy): domain Eukaryota; kingdom Metazoa; phylum Arthropoda; class Insecta; order Coleoptera; family Rhagophthalmidae; genus Rhagophthalmus; species Rhagophthalmus giganteus. The sequence continues at coordinate 8,137,116 of JARFJA010000083.1, read as the reverse complement.
AATTGTTACTAAGATTTTTTGTTTGTATTAGTTTCAGCTACATGGAGCTTTCTTCTACGACATTAATTCACTAACACCTTGTATATATGTATGAATAAAATGAACGACCTACATTTTCGAGATCGAAGAAAATCCAATCTGTCTCCCCCCATCAGACAGGCTGCAATACATTTTCTATGATAATTCGATAACAAAAAATGTGCTTATAACAAATATTCAATTGTTGGTGCGTTGCCTTTGTAAGGTGAAGACTTCGCCTATAGTCCTACCGCATCTTCAAACTTTCCTACGTGGGCTACTACATGCAACCCACAGCAAACAAGCCAAGGTCTATTCAAAATCTCGACCTTTACAACGCAACTCAGTGTATAGCTCATCCAAACGTATATGATATTCACGTCATCAATACAAGGTTACTAGATGATGATGTTTCACACAGTACTGTCGTACTATACATATGTCGTAACCAAACCATCCAAACCTATATGCAATTCATGTCATCAAAAAAAAAGTTACTAGATTGCTTGTTTGTAATTCGATTTAACATTTGGAAAGCGACATATTTCGCGCCCATATTAGATGGCATAAACAAAGACTAAAATTTATTAGAACTGTCAAAATACGAGGTACGAGGTGACAGCACTGTGTGAAACGTCATCATCTAGTAACCTTGTATTGATGACGTGTTGCATATAAGTTTACTTGCATTGCATTAAGTGTACTTATTTAAAATAAAATAAATCATTTCTGTAAACTAGAAGTAAACTAACCACAATAAATTTTAATAACTGATTCGATTATTCTGAAAAAAAACGTTAAGAATTAATTTTTGCAATTTTTTGTATTCAAATTTTGTTGCGTTGTCAGTCTAAATTATTGTAACAATCAAAAATTTGAATTCCGTTTTTATTCGTAAACGAATGTATTGAAAAGATAAAAGTCCATGTACTTACACTTTATAAGATAACATGGAGAAATTAGTCGACAAAGATCTTTCTTTGATCGACTTTAATCCTGATAATCCTTTTGTTTTAAATACTTTTACGTACTTTTAAATACTTTTTATAAACCGAACGAACACTCCTCGCACACACGAATAATACGACGCCGTAATTTAAAATTCGAACTACTGAAATAAGCATTACCGTTCTGTACCATTAACCTGAAGCGGTTTTGTCAGAATTCTATATATAAATGCATTCGAGTTTATACGTGGATATTAGGAAATCCCACTTTTATTTTAAAAACCTTCAATTCTTTGTTCGCACTTCGATATGTTCTAAAAGTAGGCGGAGCACATGTTTTATTAGTTGCTTTGTATTTTATCGGTCTCATAAAAATGCGATTAAACTTTTATCTGGTTTATGGTTTGTAATAGGGAAATTTTCAATGCTTAAGGGTATACGAATAGGTTTTAAATTAAAAATAGAGTAAATTTATAATTTTGCGGTATAAAGGTAGTAGATAGTGATTATTCAAATAATTTTACTGCATAAAAAATACATAATTTTAGAATAAATTTTTTAAAAAGTATATATTTTAAAAATTTTCGGTCATTATTTGTATATATTTTTTTATCAAACTCCACTACGATCCACTACTCCACGTGGCGGAAGGTTTCAATATTTGCGAATAGCAAAATATTAAGATTTGTTTTTTTACATATTGATACAAAAAAACTCTTCATGTAAGGGCCATGTCATGTTAAACCAACCAATAAAAAATATTTTTGGACAATAAGGATTCAGTATTGGAAGATTTTTTATTTATTTATTGTATTTATCAAAAGGTTAAAAGACCCAAAATTTCAAATTTTTTGGACTCGTAGTTTTTGAGTTATTGACTTTAAAAGAAGAAAAAATCGCACAAAAATTACATCTTTAACTCTTTAAAAAGCTGTAACTCAAAAACTGTTTGATCTAGAGAGCTTAATTTGACGTCATTCTCTTCTGTTTTTAATGGGCTTTGATTTGATATGCAACATAACTAAGATATTTAAATTTTGTGATTTTTGATGATCTTAAAAGAACGTTTTTTCTGAAAATCTAAATAACACTCCTTTTAATTTTTTTGAGAAAGATATATATTTTAAATACATTCATTGACTATTTGTGTGCCAAATTTCATAATGGGACGCAAATGGGTTGCTATCGAAATTATTTTTTTTGTATTATAATGTAAGTAAAATTCCATATATTTATTGACTTCCATAACCATAAACTGAGTAGTTGTAGTTTGAAAGTTGCTAATAATCTATTTCATAATTTTTGAACTAAAATAATATAAAAATAGGCCACCGCAGCCCCGTCATTGTTTCAAGAAAAGTATTTGTTTTTAATATGTAATGTGGAAATCCAACGAATTGTAAGTACCTATCGAAAATTGCGTGTGCGAGGGCCGTTATTAATAACATAAGGTTTTACTGTTCTAATATTTTCAAATCGAAAATAAGTGACAGTAGCATAGTGATACTTTTATTTTTTATATTATAGATTTGTGGGTTACGCCCTTCTGGAAAAACTGCATCGATATTATGACATGGCAAAGAAAGACTACAATTTTTCAGTACTGTAAAGACATGAGACACGAGTGATTATGTGCGCCTAAATAAAATTTTGATGACATAAATATCTACCTGTATATAGGTATTTATTTATTTTTATTGAATTTTCATTTTATCTATATAGGTAATATGTATATGATTGTACACCTATATACGTGAGCTTGTCGTGATAAATATAGGTACCTACGTATGTGATTAACTTTTTTTTTAGCTAAATCAATCACATACCTACCTACATATATAATAATATGTTTGAAATATCTCATATACATAATAATTATGTATATGACAGGAAGTCGTAAATATATTTAGAAATGCAAGTTAAATTAAAATTAATTTAAAATATTGATAATGAACAGTGGGGTATTTCGTACAGGTAGTATTTTCATTTTATAATATTAGGTAAATAGCATACGATAAAGATTAATTAATTATCTATTCACATTTCGTGGCCAAGGACTACTTCAAAAAATTTAAAATCTTTTCAGAATATCATATTTTGTCGTAGGTACCTTACTTGTGCGGACTGCTTATTTAGTGTCCCCTCTACATTTATGTTAATTTAGTGTTACGTCTTCAGTTTGCGATTAACATAGACTAGAAGTTGATCGGATTTATCTTTTTGAAGTTTGACCCTTGAGATTAATCGGTTTTTTTTTGCAATCGAAACCATGAGGCACGGTATTACGATATAGCGTATGTACCTACCTACCTAATAGTTAATAAGTAGTTCGCGCAACGTTATTTTGTAGTTGTAATTTTTACTTCTAATTACTCAGACGTACCTACCTACTACGTAATTTCATCTATTATGTCTAAAAATCCCATTCGACGTCCTTGGACCCTCCAATTTTTTGGTGAGCTAATATATGTAGTTTAAAACGTAGGTAATCCAAATGAGTGTGTTTATAACGGTTTAATTTGGCAGGAGTTATTGATTTGATTCTTAACCTCGGGTATGACCCACATTTAGTAATTTTATTTCTTACCATATGTATTTACTTACTTACATGTTTACATAATATGTATTATAACTACCTTAGGTACCTAACTATTTTAAAATTTATATATTATACACAGATAACCCTATTACCTACCTAAAATCCGATCAACACTGCAGATACTTCATTGATAATAGGAAAATTGTACAGTGTTTTAAAAGTGCATATAATCATCAATTTTATTATTTACAAATTTCTGTAAAACCATTTTTCCGAATTAATTTTTACATTCGATAAATAATTAAACGCACGCCAAGTTTTATTAATAAACGCAATATATAAAAACATAGAAGAAATAATACAAAATTAGAAAAACCCATAATTTATAGTGGAATAAATGATAAATCAATCAATCAAACTCTCAAAGTTTTTCCACGTGAATGTATTTAATGAACGAAATTAACGCCACATATTCGACTTACGCGTAAAAAATTAAGTAATTTAGTACAAAATTAAACTACTTACATTAGTACTCTACTTATACTGCAGGTAGGTACTTGTTAACTATTTATTTGTGGTTTTGTACTTTTGGGGACGCCCGGTATTGTAATTTAATTGATTTCTTACGCCTGAAGATGACTGAAATGTTGAAGCGTTGTATGTCGAGCATGTGGTGTTAACTTACATAGTTTCTTTTATAGTTTTCTTCATTGTGATAATCGTAGGTATCTACAGGGTTCTCCATACAAAGGTGCCCATTTTAATATTCCAATAAAAATTTTACAAATCGAGTAAAAAAATATTTTTATTACACTAAATTACAGTTAGCGCCTACTTTGGGGTTTATGATAAATTACAATTTTTGTTCCTTTTTTAAAAATTATATCCTCCAAATGACCGCCGTTTACTTCGATGCATTTTTCAAGTCTTTTTTCAAAATTTTGCATCATTCGGCCAAGCAGATCTTCCCATATTTCTGCGTTTTGGACGTTTTGGATAATTGTTGGACCCTTTCCTTCAATACGTTCAATCAATGTTGAGTTTAATATTATCAATTCTTAATGCTACTTCATATATAGTATAGATTATAATTATTATCTACACATCATTATGTTATCTACGGAATGAATTTATTGTTGTAATAACACTTTTGTTTTTTGTAGGAAGTGAAAGTCCGTCATACGGAGGTGGGCGTTTTCCTGTAAATGATACTTCTGATTTTTCCAAAGAAATTTCAGCACCGTATGAAGTACCTCAATACCCCATTGAACAAATCGAAAAGAAACTAGCAATTCAAAAGCAAATAAACGATAAGTAAGTGATTAATTTAAAGTTTAAGTCTATGATTGTATATGTGTATATTTGTTTTTTAAGTTTAAAAATAGACTTGTCAATTTTAAAGTCTTGCGCTTTTAAAATTATTCATTGATGATAACATAGGAAAAAAGAGTTGCGAAAGTATACAGAAGCATATATATCTAGTAATTAAAATTTATGAAAAGATTTATTCGAGAAATGTTCCTTTTCTACTTTTCCCGTTAAATAATTTAAAAATTAAAAACGAAGGTAGGTAGTACACACAATTTATATCTAGATCGCTTATTTTAGATTAGACGAAAGTTATTAAATCAATAATTATAATTTAAAAAAACCTATTTTCAATTCTCAACTTTAGGGGATGAATATTTCACCAGAGGCGAGTCGTAGGAAAGAAGTTACGGTAGGAACTTACGATATTAGGTATCACATCTAGGAGATTTTCCACCATTTTTTGAACACCCGATATTTTTTAAACTATAACCGGCAAATGTCACAGAAGTACAGAAAATAAGATAAAATATTATTCCAAGTATCGAAAATAAAATGGAAATTTTACATTCGGAAATATGTTAGAAAGCTCGTCAGTATTTTCAAATAGAATGTTTGACAAAGGTGTACGTTATTCAAGATAGGTTCTAATACACGTCATCGATAAAACCTCGTATTTTTACAGTAATAATAAATTGTAGTCTTTCTTTGTCGTGTCATATTATGCGTGCAGGTAAATCATCCGTAGAATACCTATGCCACGTTCAAAACTTTAAACTGAATATTACAAATATATAATTTAGTAACTTTTGATTGATGACGTGTATTGGAACTTATCTTGAATAACGTATAGCGAATAACGTAAGTGGGTAAATCATTTTAAAATTGTTTCCAAATTGTGATAGGTTTCTCGTAAGAATTGTTAATATAGCATACGTTATTGGTTACTTATTTATATATTAGGTGGAAATTTTTTTGAATTGAAACAGTCGAAATGTTAGAGTAGCAGCGCGGAGGGGGGGGGGGAGTCGAAATACCGATGTAGGACTCCTAAAGCAGTGGAACGAGATTGGAGGAATGATGAGTTCGTTTGTGTACGAAATTAAATCGCACTATATTTTTAGAGAAAGGATAAATCAAATTCTATATGCTGATCATTTTAGAGTGAAACGTTTATGGTAAAATTATTTCCTTTTGGCACTTTTCAATGCCTTCAATTTTTTTTAGTAGATAAATCCGCCTATTTAAAAATTTTATATACTACATAATATACTTACATACAGTTCATTGTGCGAGAGTCGACCGCTGCGTCATACAGTACGATCGACGTACTAACGCAAATACACTTGGCGAACATATGGCGTATCGTTATAACTACTGACGTTAATTCACATGTAAACGCTTACTACTGTAATCACGGCAGGGTAATCAACTGAAGTATTTTGGAAAATAAAAAAAAAATAGTATCCATCTTAAAAGCTTCTCTACTTTACTGGCAATCATCCCTAGAAATTTCATTTGACTAGCCCCGTGACTTCACATCGAAAATTTCGTGCAAAGTGAAAAAGACGAAAATTCCCTTTTTTAATTTTAATCGAGAACATTATTCGAAAAGTGAAATAAGTTGTTAAACCACAACTTTAATAAAAAAAATCATGGTGCTAGTACCAATAGTTTAGCCAGCATAACGGACAAAACCGGAGTTTAGCTGAAGATACATAAAACCTAAATAACTTCTAAACTAAAAAATTTCGGATGTCATATATGGGGTTCCAATCGATAAGTATTGACGTCCTCTATCTTCCTGCGCCGGCTATCAATGTATCAATGACACACCCTGTATACGCGTAATTTCGTTGTAGTCTAATTCTTCATTATGTTTTCCTCAAAACAGGAAATCATCGAGAAAATAGAATGAGATGAGAATGAGTTTCGTTTATGAAGTTGACCATTAAAACTTATATAATTACGATAATCTGATTTTTATTTAATTGCTTGAAAAACTGCGGTCGATGCAAGTTAAAAATGATTCATAAACCGTGTTTTCTACGTGTCGCTAAACCTTATACAAATAATATTAGGTAGGTACATAGTGTAATTTTAACTTTCAGGAATCCGTAAACTTCAACAAAAATATTTATGCTATGTAATGTAAGGATTTTCCATTTATAAATTTCAATTTACATTGTTATAAGAAAACTTTGTATGTATGACGATATATAAAGTAATTTAATAATTATGTATAACAGTTAGTAGTTTTATCGATATGCTCATAAAATAAGATATACGAAGGAAGTGATTTATTTTTAAAATCTATAAATAGCGTAACCTCTGTGTTCAACTCGACTATAAAAAAGTTGATTAATTTGAATACAAATTGGTGTTCGTATCCCTTCGTCGTCCAGTGTTGATAGATATACATATGTACATATATGATGTATGTATATCAGTGATGAGTGACGTTTTTAATTTACGTTCACAATCTTGTCAGTAATATTTGGTAGAAAAGTTTCCCATGTGTACGTAAATACATAAGTATGTCGAAATTTATTGTTTAGTTATGATGTTGCTTGAGCATTGTACGGTCGTTAAGCACCAAGATAAATTATTATCTCGTTATAAAGAACTGTAAGTAGGTATTTATTTTATTCAATTAAAAACATAAAAAATACTTAATTATCCTGGTTTATTAAAATACTATTTGTTACTGTTATTATCTATTAAATGATAATATAACTTCCGAAGTACCTACGTGTGCGATAATTAAATTACTGAAATTATATTTTCAATTAATGGATAGTTATTTATAATATATTTAAATAATATGGGGTAGGAAAACACCGCGAAGATTATTTATAATCTAAATATTACAATTTTATCTGTTTCCTAAATTTTTTGTAAATATTTACGTCTCGGCATTTTCCACATTTTAATTAGGTATAATAATGGTTGCGAATTAACAATAAAATAGCAATTTCTTTGTTTATATTATTTTGTTCTGGACTGTACGTTTTTAACTTCCTTATTATTATAAATTATATAATTGAAATGGAAACATTATTAGGCACTAATTGCAAAAGAGGTAAAATATCTTTTCTATATCGAAACGGACATTTTTCTTTTATTACTTTACTAACAATATAAGTAGGTACTACCTATCTAGATATTTTTTAATCTTTGGTAATATAAATAAATAAAGTAGATACATTATATTATCTCGATGCCATAAGATAGGTACCTTCATAGGTAAATGTACCTTAACATTTTTGTTTTTGTTCTAAAACGACCCTTTGAGTAGGTACATAAAATAACGTGATTTAAAAACTTCGAAATTTTCAGTTTTTAAAACATTTATCTTAATTTAAAACTTAATCAGGTACCTATACATATTAAGTAGGTATCTATCTATTATGTAGGTGTGTTGGTTATACCCTCGTTACGGCGTTGGTTGTATATTTATTTAAAAATTAAATTTGTGTGTGCAAGTGAGTGAGTGTTTTACTTAAGTATGTATACCTACCTAATACCATTTACATCATTTATATGTTGTATACTTCGTCCAAACCTATATGCAATTCACGTCATCAATAAAAAGGTTACTAGATGATGACGTTTCACACAGTGCTGTCACCTCGTACCTCGTATTTTGACAGTTCTAATAAATTGTAGTCTTTCTTCATACCATCTAATATGTGCGCAGATAAATCATCTATAGAATATGTCACTTTCCAAACTTTAAACCGAATTACAAATAAACAATCTAGTAACTTTTTTTTGATGACGTGTTGCATATAGGTTTGGATAGGCCATAGGTAGGTGTATTTTCAAGTATTAGGTAAAAACGTAAAATTTTAAGTTTTAAATTATTTTGTAGAGCGTTAGGAGATCGACGAAGTTATTATGAACCCTCTATAAGTGGGGGAGTTGATGAACAGGAGGTGGTAAATAACCGCTTAGATGAATGCGAAATCGTTCCTCATTTTCAGAGAGTTTCTATTTCAGGAGAGGACACGAGTGGAGTAAGTTTCTTATATATTGAATTAAATACAATGAATTGACTTTTCAACATTTTTTTCATTAACATTATGCCGGGCAACAATTGCTGGGGAGCATTTTAAATGAGTCAATACCGGGACCTCTGTTGCGCGACAACGATAGGTTATAGAGTAATGCGATGCGATCCGGCCCGTTTCGCCTCGACATAATGTACGCTTATCTTAAATATCAAAAAAATACAAATTTATATTTATAAATGTTACCTTTGTATAAGTGTATAGGTATCCAATGAGTAAAATAAACCAATAAGATTGCCAAGAAAACTCTGTTTTTATAACAGTAATTTGTAAACTTGTAGATATTTTTTGTAAAACGGCTCCCTGGTCAATAATGTATGCCTTTAAAATATTTTACGCTTTTTCTCAAGACCTTGTAAAAATTAAAAATTCTTTAAGAAATAGCGATAATTAGTTTAATATTTTTTAAGTTTCAGAAAAAATGCAGCGATATAATTTATTATAGATGTATACCTATTCTTTTAAGGTGCCTTTGGAAGATCTTGAAAGAGCATCTCGTCTACTTGTTAATGCTTTGCAAATTAGACAACGTTACATGAAACTATCACATCAGTCATTCCCAACTACTGCGTCCACTTTTCTTCGTGCAGTTAATCCAGACAGCAGTGCTAATTCTGAACCAGAACATCATGATGCAAAACAAACTATAGCAGGTACGTACGATTCGATAACACCATAGTATTTACCTTAGTATTTTACTTACAAATTATACTTAGATTTTAAATTATACTATTATCTACTATTTTAATGATAGGTAGGTAAGTGCCTATTAATTGAAAACTACATACAATAAAAAATATATTTTTTTGTTTTTCAGAACACTTATTGTTAGATAGGTACTTATTTGTTGCGAGTGTCTTTTAGGCCTTTTCATTTTAAATTCTTAAAAAATTCGCTATAATTATTTAATGGTATACAGAACACGGAATCCACCCACCATCATCTTCTAATCCTTGGGATGTTCATTTTCCACCTGATACACAACACGTTTTTGAGCCGCAAGATGGAGTTTTTCATGTATATGTTGATGGAAATTATGCCAAAGAAGAGAATTGTTGTAATTTTAGTTATCCCAACTTAGCCACGTTCGTTAGTGACATGAATAATATGTGTAATATGATTGCCGACGGACCTTTGTAAGTGTCTTTTAATAATTGATTTATTTAAATAGTTATTAACGGTAGAATTTGTTTACAGAAAGTCATTTTGTTATCGGCGATTAAGTTATTTATCTTCGAAATATCAACTTCATGTTCTCCTTAACGAATTACGCGAACTTGCGTCACAAAAGGCCGTACCTCACCGGGATTTTTATAATATTCGTAAAGTTGATACACATATTCATGCAGCTTCGTGTATGAATCAAAAACACCTGCTACGTTTTATAAAGAAGACTTTAAAAAATCATGCAGATGAAGTAGTTACGGATAACAATGGGCAAAAGATGACTTTAAAAGAAGTTTTTCAAGTAAGTAAAAGGACACATTTGCAATTGATTCTGATAAACAATAATAAGGGAGACAGGGGAGTAGGGAGACCGGGAGAATGGGGCTATCTCAAATTGAAATAGTCCCCACTATTTTATTTGAGTTTTATTAGATGGGCTACACTGATTCTAGCCTAAAAGTGAAACCTAATATTTTTCTACCTTCCTGGCGATAGGTTATTGTGAGATATCGAAAAAATCTAACTTTATGTTTATTATTTGTTGTTGTTTTTTACGTGAAAAGATGAGTAATAATTTTATTATTATTTTTGATGAAACTGACTCTTTGTTCACATAAATTGATTAAAGTAAATCTTATTGATATTGGTTCGCTGTTTGGTGGCAATTTAGTCAGTATTACTAATTTTTTATGTAGGTTTTTCTGGGTAATGGGGCCAGAGTGGCCGTTGCTAAAATTTTGTTTATTTTATTAGTGGACTGATTAATATTTATGAGTATTGAATTCATCTTAGAAGTGTTCCATTGAAGTATTTTATCAACTATCTGCTTGTTTCATTTTATGTTTTAACTTTTTTTCATCGCTACGATATAAAATCATTTTATTATTATTTTTTTAATTTTTTACGGTTTTTGTTGCATTGACAATTCTTAAAAATAAAATTCTTACTTATTACGGCAAATGCCTGGCTACATAATATATACATTTTCCCTTGATTTTATTTGTTCATGCGGTAATGGGGCTAATCGTATACTTTGGGCGAGGGGCGTTTATTTTTGAGTACTGTTAACTAACGTCGAATTTAGTGGCACATATGGCCTATCCAAACCTATATGCAATTTACGTCATAAAAAAAAGTTATTAGATTGTTTATTTGTAATTCGGTTTAAAGTTTGGAAAGCGACATATTCTATAGATGATTTACCTGCGCACATATTAGATGGCATAAAGAAAGACTACAATTTATTAGAACTGACAAAATACGAGGTACGAGGTGACAGCACTGTGTGAAACGTCATCATCTAGTAACCTTGTATCGATGACGTGGATTGCATTTAGGTTTGGACGAAGTGTACTTTTAGTTCACTTATTATAGTATTTTCAGGTCAAAGATTGGTTATTGTTGGCGGCTTACTTTGGATGCAATACAGCATTTTTCTTAAGGTGGCTCCATTCCCCCAGTCTCCCCCATTAACACACTTTTAGCCTATAGATTTTCAAAAATATATTCTGTACATAACTTTCAAAATTTAATGTTGATTATTTTAAACGTTTGTTATTGTGGCTTATCATGTTCTTACAATAAGCCCTTCAATTATAGAATAAGAAGAAACCACTTTTTGGGTAGTTCTAATCTGTCCCTCACCTCTCTACCTATATTCTACCTACTCCTTAAAAAAGGTAAAGCATTTTTAAAAGATGTATCTTACTTATTAAAGATTTAAGTAAGTAGGCAAATACCTACTTCAGTTTAGAATTAACACGTGAAGAATGTAATGCTGAAATAAAAAATATTCGATTTGTTTAAAATTTATTGCTCATTAACACATTTTATTACATATTTTGATTTCCTGAAGATTTGATTGATACTTGTTTAATACACTGTCTCGCGTATTTGAAAGTTCAAATAAAAATATACTTACCTACCTATAAATTAAATAAAACAAAGATCAAGAAATCAAGAATATGTGATAAAAAGTGTAGTAGACGTTATAAGTAGTAAACCTTGAACAAACCGTAATAACAATGATGGTCAATTTTTCAATATAATTAAAATATTTAGTAAGAAAAAAACGTACCTAAATAGTTAAGAAGATAGGTAGTACTTTAAAAACCGATAGTTATTAGTATTATTATTGAAAATAATAACGGACAGACAAAAAGCTTGGTCAATAATGTGCATGAACGACATTTTTGCTGTTGATAAAATACGAAACTATCTTTACGTCTATTTAATAAAAATTCCAGTCGTTTTCCCCCAAAGAAGTCCTGGAATTCCTGGAAAATCCTAAAATTTTTATATTATATTCTAGTAGATAATCTGTTAAATTTTAAAGTACCTACATAATGTCCTAAGCGTGTAGAATCACGTGTAATGAAAATGTCCCCACCTTCTGTTTCATTCTTGACTTAAGGCTCCTCTAAACAGGCGATAAGCAACCAAATACATTTTAAAGATTTCATTCGTCTTTAACTGGAAGAGAAAAGGGAAGTCTACAAAACTTTGAAAATTGCTACGTACTAAAAAAAAAAGATTTAGAATCGATTGTCGGATACTTTTTTTTTCAATTTTTTTAGTATTAAACGAGTTTGATTATAAATGAGTTTATCGAAAAAAGCGATCCGAGAATAAATTTATATTGTGCAGTAGGATTTTTTTTCGAATTTAATATAACTTAATTAATACGTTACTTTTTTTGGAATTAGAAACAGGTAGATACCTATGTAGGTATTTACCTACTTATCGGAAATCGCATCTTTTATAAACAGAGTTTTCATTGGTAAGTATTTCTTAAATAACTTATAATTATCAATTTTTAAATAAGGAACTTCATAAAATTAATTATGATTAATTAATAAACATGAGAAATACAAAGTAAATATCTATATTTGTAAGTTTTATGTTGAATTAAATAAGTATCTGCATACCAAATTACGGAAAAATCGAAACAGTCATCCTGAATTTCGTATTTAAAATAAACCGTTCATTTCCTACTGCTTGTGATATCTTTAAACAAGATAAGCTGTAAGTACTTACATAGTTTGGTTGTTCGTCTAACCCGAGTTTGGGAATCGTACGTACTTTTAGTATTTACTTACTCAAGGTCAACGCGAAAATTTCTAGCTCTTTAGAGGAGTCTTAAGCTAATAATTAAGTCCTACGTTTTCGTGCTACGACTACGAGGAGGGACATATTTATTTCACGTGGTTGTACCTATTAAATTCGATGATCTTGACGGTTAAATATTTTTTAGTCTATGAATTTGACGACATACGATTTAACTGTGGATATGTTGGATGTACACGCAGATAGAAATACTTTTCATCGATTTGATAAATTTAATGCAAAATACAATCCTATAGGAGAAAGTAGATTAAGAGAAGTATTTTTAAAGACAGATAATTACCTGAATGGAAAATATTTTGCTAGAATTATCAAAGAGATGTTGAGCGATTTAGAAGAGTCGAAATATCAAAATGCAGAGTTAAGATTAAGCATTTACGGAAAGAATCCACAAGAATGGGATAAACTCGCAAAATGGGCAATAGAGTCCGATGTTTATTCTGATAATGTTCGTTGGTTAATACAAATTCCTAGACTATAGTGAGTATATTTTTCTTATTTTCTTTTTCAATTTTACTTGTAGATAGATAATATTACTTATGTATGTATGCTGATTATCTATGTTATGTAGCTAACTATGTATGCTTACCCACCTACATGTAAAACTGTAGGTTAGATACTGATTGGCAAAAAATATACTACCACAATTTTTATTAAGTAGGTAGTCAATTCAATTCAATTCAATTTCTTATAAAGTTTAATCTAAAAACAAAATAATAAACAAAAATGTGCGTAACAATCAAAATTTATTTTTTCAAGAAGTACTACTACATATTCTAAATTAAAAAAAAAATCCGAACTGGTTTGTATTTAATAGGTATCTACTCCCAATAAATATGTAGGTATACTTACATACCTACCCACTTATGTACTTAATAAAAAAAATAAATACAATTATTGTTATATTATTTTAAAGAAAAAATAAATGCGGTAAGTATAGTAAATATTTCTCTCCAATAATTCGTAAAGTAAAATTATACGACAATCCGCTTTATATGTAGTTATTGCTCATTATCGTTATTACATTACATTTAGTTATTACATATAAATTTTTTTTTACAGCGATATTTTCAAATTAAATAATATGATGCAAAATTTTCATCAAATACTAGAAAATATCTTCTTGCCATTGTTTGAAGTAACGGCGAGACCTTCGTCGCATCCAGAATTGCATAAGCTTTTAACTTACGTGATAGGATTTGATTCGGTCGACGACGAAAGTAAGTCAGAAAATCCTTTATTTGAAAAAGATGTTCCGACGCCCGATAAATGGACAGACGAAGAAAATCCGCCATACGCTTATTATTTGTATTATATGTATGCTAATATAACCGTACTTAATCATTTTAGAAGCGAACGTGGTTTAAATACATTTGTATTACGACCACATTGTGGCGAAGCCGGTCCAGTGCAGCACCTCGTATGTGGTTATATGCTTTCAGAAAACATCTCCCATGGACTTTTGCTTCGTAAAGTACCCGTTCTGCAGTACTTGTATTATTTAGCTCAAATTGGGATCGCTATGAGTCCATTATCGAACAACAGCTTATTTTTAAATTATCATCGTAATCCGTTACCCGAATATTTAGCTCGTGGTTTAATGGTGTCCCTTTCGACCGACGACCCTCTTCAATTTCATTTTACTAAAGAACCTCTTATGGAAGAATACAGTATCGCCGCGCAAGTTTGGAAATTATCTAGTTGCGATATGTGCGAATTGGCACGAAATAGTGTATTAATGTCTGGATTTCCACATAAAGTAAAACAATATTGGCTTGGGCCTAATTACACAAAAGAAGGTATGGCGGGTAATGATCTTACTCGTACTAATGTGTCCGATATTCGGGTAGCTTTCCGGTACGAAACGTTAGTAGATGAATTATCAAACATTTTTAAAGCGTTTCATTGAAACGGACAATTTCTTTTGAAGTATTATCTTACTAGGAGAGTACCTATTTTTCAAGTGTAGATAATGCTTATGGATAATTTTTTTAATTTTTTTTTACGTTACCTACTCTATAATCTATTAAGGATATTGCTATAGGTATATTTTTTTACAAAGTATCTATAAAGTTGTTGCCTTTTCCTAATTTATATAAAACTAGTTTTACTTCGATAAATTCGATTATTATAGATGGAATATTATACCTATTATGTTTATTAGAAACATACTTGCATGACTATTAATATTCGTCACATTTTTATTACTAAACTAAATTATACATAGGTAGGTACTTACCTATCGGAAAGCTGTCTTATTTGTGTGATATTTTTAGTAGTTAATTTGTGTACGTTTAAATAAATTAAAATTTTAACATAATAATATATTTAATTAAATGTTAATTATGTAGGTACATTTTACTTTTAATATTACGATTATAAAGTACTGTATTTTATACTTGTATTTAGGTAGGTACTTACTTATACGTAAAGTGTGAAATTCTTTGTATACTTACTGATAACTTTAAACGTTAGGTCCGTGTTCACGAAATTACTACCTACTGTTCACTGCTGAACATATTCATATTATTGCAATTAATTGCGATTTATTACTTATAAACTAGGTAGGCATTTTAACGACTATCTTACGACTTAATAATGTTTCATTTTGATCTATTAATATAGGTAGATTTTATATTTTTATTACAATTTAGTTTCTTATACCTAATTAATAAATTACTTATACATTATATATTATATTTATAATTTAATCGTTCATTCATTGCATTGTATTAGGTATATTATATATTGCAACTGAATAATAAAGCGGTTATTCTAAAATAAATGATCTATACAACGAGTACCTATATTTATATTAACTACTTTAACCTATTGTTTCTAATTTATGGATTTTAAAGTAAAACCTTTACCTACTGAGTTGATTGATTATCTTTCTTGTTATTTACCTAGGAAAATAAATAAATTGGAGATTATATTAATTACCGCGAAGCATTTAATCGTTTTAAAATATAAATACCTATTTTGGTTTACCTAGGTACTTTTATTTAAAAAATAATAATACCTATTTAATATAAGAGGTGTGGACAAAAAGTGGGTGCACTGAAGTTGCCAAAAATCGAATTGTAATTATTACGGAACGGAAACGTGGACACCTTCAAAGCACTCTCCTCCCGAGCGAGTGCACACTTGGATCTAAACCTCTAACGGATCTAAATTCGTTAGAAGTCTCGTCGTTTCACGTTTAATGTTTTCCACATTTCCGAAATGTTCGCCCCGCATTAGCGTTTTTCTTAAGAAAACAAAAAAGTCACTGGTGGCTGAATCGGGCGAATAAGGAGGTTAGTCCGTGACAATCGTGGTAGTTTGTTCTTTGTTCGGTTAAAACATCTCCTTTCGTTTCGAACGTAAATACAGAACAACTGGGTTTATAAATGTTCACACAAAATAATATATACTTATACAACCGCAACCGCAACCGAACTCAAAACTGAAAACTCGCGAAATCTCTATCATCCTTATAAATATAAATAATAAATATTTGTGTTATCTATACTATGTTTTACACTATTGCTTTTAAATGCCATTATCCGCCCTTTAGCATGATAATCAAGCAATACAAGGCATTAATAAGGCATTTATCTATATAGGTATAGGTAGGTAATATAAATATTATGCTACCTATAAAAGTTCTCTATTGTAATTTGGAGGATATAAGAAACCATTTACTATCAATACACTCTTGTAGAATCTTATGTGCGGCGTTTTTTTCTAGAATTTCACGAAAAATCGAACTCGTCAAAAACGTGTGCATTTCATCATTTGCTGCTTGGTTTTAGCTAGAAATCGTCTTTTCTACTAGTTCTGAACCTAAACTGAAAGTTTCAGGTGCGATACAAATTTTCTTCTCGAAATTTCGCAAAATTTCGAACGTATTTCAACATTTGCTGCTTAATTTTAGGTGAAAAACGACTTTTCTTGTAGTATAGGGCCTAAATTTAAAGTTTTAGATATAATCAAAAAGAAAACAGCGCATTATAGTCCATATTTTTTCCCAAAAAACATATACATAGATTTGTTTATACGCAAATGAATTAAATTTATCGTCAGTTTGTGGTAAATAGAATTGAATATATATTATAAATAATTATTACAAACAAAGACTTTGCACCAATTAAAGTCACATCGATGTAGTTTTTCCAGAAGGACGTAACCCACAAAAACTAAATTTCACAGGAGAGCAAATTTTGTGTCGTCGCGTAGCTATAAGAAGATATGTTTCGCGGTTTTCAACAAATCGATTTTTCTGGTGGAAAAAATCGGAATATTGTTACCAGATTTTACCAGATAATGTCTTTACCTTATATAGCCAGAATAACTTATTTTCCGCAAAAAGTGTGGGTTACGTTTTTCTGCCAAAACGGCGTCGATATAATCAATAAAATATTCAGGGCGGGACGTTTAGTGATTGTAGTTCTCACAAAAAATTTTGGAATTGTTATTAATGGATTTAATTTTTTAGTTTATTATCTAAATTTTGCTCTCGTTGGAATGTATTCCATAAAGGAATGATGAAAGAAATGATTTTACCAGCAGTTTTACACTGGAATAAAAGCCGTTAATTTTTTTTTAAATTTCTTATATAAAATTTAATGTGCGCTGTAATGCGAAAAAATTTCAATAAAAAGTGTCCAGAAATTATATCTGCAGTTTTATACTCATATAAAAGCCAGTCAAGAATATTTATTAATTTATTATCTAAAATTTGATCTCCGTTGGTATGTGAAGAATGTTTTCAACAAAGGGTGTCCAGAAATGACTTTACAAGCACATTTATAAATGTATACAGGCTGTTCACAAAATTTCCGAGTTGCTTATCTAAAATGTGATCTGCGTTGGAATATGCGAAAAATGTTTTCCAGAAATGATTTTACAAGCAGTTTTATACACGTATAAATGTCGATATTTTGTATATAACATACATACATTTAATCTTTTATACATATTACATGTGTATCTGCATAATTTTTGTAGGTATATAAAATCAATGCTATCGTAATCAACATATTATTATGTTATACTTATGTATATTATTATTTTATATAACATAATATAACAACACAACATAACATACACTTAATGTATAATGCCACAGTAAACGCTGCCAATGAATGTAGGTATACATTAAAATAATGATTTATTTAAAAAAATATACTTATTATATTTCCGAAATATTCGTTGGTACAAAGAAGAGTTTTGTCCTTTGAATGAAACTTTTCATTGTATATGTATTATATATGTATGTATCTAGAAGTATGAATTATTCATAAATACAATAACCGTTATAATTTATAATTAATTATTAATTTATAATTCAGTGTACGTTAGATAATATTTAACAAATAATAATACCTATCTAATTATAATATTATTATTATGTTATACGTTATTAATAGATTTGAAACTTAAAATGTCACGGGCAATATTATTATTACTACTGTCTTATTTTTTATCTTTGAATTTTTGTGAATTTGGAAGAAAATTACACGTTCTTTCTTTTTAACCCGAATATAAGACGACGTTTATTCCACTGAAAATCGGAAGGTTTTCTGATGAAAAAATTGTATATCGTCTTATAATCGGAGTCTTAAAAATATGCCCTTTTCTGATTCTTCCGTCTTATATTCAGGCTAATACGGTATTTAGATTTAGTCAGCTCTAAAGAATATTATTACATGTAGCTATGTACAATTTATTAGTAACGATAGGTATTTTTAGAATTAAAAATTTTGCGTTATTGCCCATTAAATTATTTATTATGTAATTCTACTATTTTGAGATATTTCTGTGTTTGTTCGGTTTTCATTTATGAATAACGCTTGAGGTTCTTCTCCATGATTGTGGCTCATCTGTATTACCGTAAATTGTTGTTCTTTCACCAGATCTTCATAACTTGGAGGTGGATCGTAATGATCTAAATTATAAAGAACGTGTTTTTAGCATAGATATTTTGTAAAGTTAATAATACTATAGTAGGTATTATTAAGCATTACTTATTGTTAGTTACTAATAACTTATATAGTTGTAGTATACGTTATACGGGGTGTTTCAAAAAAACACGGCCATATTACTAGGATATTGAAATATTGAAATTAGAATATTGAAAAATAAGTGGGACTTGCTTAATAAATATTTACCCTAAGCCCGCCCGTTTTTAAGATATAGAGCGTCAAAGTATTAAATTAAAAAATTCTTAATCCCTAAACTTTAATTCTAATTAATATTTTTTTACCAAACTTTTCAGGCAGTCTTATTGACTTAAAAGACAATTATGAAAAAAATAATTTATTTCCTACTTCTAGGGACGTACAGCAGGAATAATTGTCCCCTTAATTCCCCCCCCCCAAGTTGTACGGCACTGCTCAAATTTCAATTTTAGGGAGAATAAGGGAAAATAAATCGATCACCAACGTTGTCGCCCAAACTGTTGCTAATGTTCTAATAAAACCGTTCGTTTTATTCTAGGGTTTTCTTCAGCACAGAAATGGGCGTTATGAGAATTTATTTCATTTAATTTTGTTGCCATTGTTAATAAAGTGTTGTTACTTGTTTTATATTATTCGTTCATTTTAATTTTTAATCATAATCCAACGCTATTTCTTATAAACCCGATTATCTCGAAAAATATCCATTTTATGCAAGTGTAACAAGAGTACATGATTTACGTAAAGAACATTGTTGAATTCAAAACTGAAACCAAAATTGAAATTTGAGCAGTGCCGCACAACTTAGGGGGAATTAAGGGGTCCGTGATTCCTGCTGTACGTCCCTGGAAGTAGGGAATAAATTATTTTTTTCATAATTGTCTTTTAAGTCAATAAGACTGCCTGAAAAGTTTGGTAAAAAAATATTAATTAGTATAAAAGTTATAGGAATTAATAAGTTTTTAATTTAATACTTTGACGCCGTTTTTAAAAACGGGCAGACTTAGGGTAGATATTTTGTTAAGCAAATCCCACTTATTTTTCAATATTATATCTAGACAAAAAATATTCTTTCTGGCAATAAGACCGTGTTTTTTTGAAACACCTTGTATATTTTATATGTATGAGTAGATATTAACTATTTATTCTAAATATAAGTAAGACAAATTAAAGTCAATTTTCAGAGACTGGAATCTGTTTACCTATATAGAGAAAATCTTTCCAAAATAATATGATGACGGCACCTATCTACCTATTGCCAAAATACAATTTTATTTCGAAATGTTGCGAAATCAAATACCTACGTAATAATAATACGTATAGGCAGGCCAAAACATTAAAGTCTTGTAGTGTCGAAAATAAAAGAAAATTGTAATGTAAATATAATAATTTATGAAATCAGAAAGTTATCACGGAAAGATAAAAGTATTCAAGATGAATCTAGATATAGCTTATCCAAACCTAGGCTGATGCTGATCCTGATGTTTACGTCACCAACAAAAAGTTACTAGATTGTTTATTTGTAATTCGGTTTAAAGTTTGGAAAGTGAAATATTTTATAGATGATTTACTTGCGCACATATTAGATGGTATAAAGAAAGACTACAATTTATTAGAACTGTCAAAATACGAGGTATCAGGTGACAGCACTGTGTGAAACGCCATCATCTAGTAACCTTGTATTGATGATGTGAACATCATATAGGTTTGGAATAAGCTATATGTATGTATATATGTATGTATGTACGTATATTATATGTAAGTACCTACATAGGTATGTTAGATCAGAAGTATTCGGAATTAATGTCAATTAAAATAGTATAGGTAGATATCTATTAAGTAAACTAAAAACTAAATTAATTTTGTTTGTTATTAATAAACTAAAGTATGTAGTATATGTAATGATTACATACCTACATCGAATTATGAAAATTTTGATCTCCCTAAACTAGTTTTGTTTTACCTGTACTGTTTATATTCGATGTTTTCTTTGTATGTAGATACCTATGTATAAATTTATGAAAGCTGTTTTAATACTCGCCTAAATAAGGTGGTGGAGCTAAAGAAGCAGGAAAAATTCCTGTAGATAATTCGTCCCCCATCTGATAGGCATTATTATTAAATGTTTGACTGGGAGTGCTTACTTGAGCAATAGAGATCGCTTGTGCTGAAATAACATTCGATATATTGTTTTGTGATATTTTTTAGTACGTAATTTTTTGAACCTCCTTCCTCGCTATAGTTTTCTCTTATTTTCTGAATAAGTCCACAACATGAAACCAGAAACACAATTATCAAAGCGATAATTATGAAGAATTCAAAATCCATGCTGCAACGAAGGTACGATTTAAGATCTACCTACATAATATTTTATCAATACCTATACCTAACGGACTTACCTTATTTACTTGCTTCATTTACACATTGTAAATTGTCATAACTATTGATCTATATAAAACAATCGAAGTGATTAGATAAAGATTAAGTTATCAATTTTATCAATTAAATTTAATGAAAAGTAAAAAATGTTTAACCTTCGATTTATATAGGTACCCACGCGGAATTTTAAACATTAATAAAATCGTTCGTTAAAAATTGGTTCAAAAAACCAATTTCAATTTATTTTCTACATTTTTTACCGATCTATGTATTTAAAACAAATTTTAAACGAAGAATTTCAAATTAATAGTTTAACAAAAATTAGCTCATCTTATAACGAATAGCAATGAATGAAGCACATTCACTTTACAACAAAAAGTAAATACCTGTACCGGTCGTGCTTGATAAGCGTATTTGTAATATTCCCGTGCCATAAATAATTAGAGATAACAGATATAATATCCTACATTAAATTTGTGACGTTCGCGCACATATAAGTCTACCTACCTATTTAATTCTAAATGTTGTTTAAATAATATGGAATTTGAATTTATGATACGTCTTAATCATATAGTTACACATTTCTTAAATTAATTAGGAAATTTATTATCCACTTCTATAAAATACAAAATATCCAGCCATACATAGATACTATAATATAAATAATAAAAAATACTGTACCATTGTATGTAGGTAGATATATGTGGTACTTATGTTAAAATTCAGGGCTTGCTTCGTGTCATCTTTCACGTTTTTTTTTATAGGAAATGAAGTTATTACCTTCTGTCTGATAAGAGAACTCAAGAGGAAGGTAATTGTAAGCACATGCATACACACACACATACGTACATGTACAATGTAGTACATACGTGTATCTAGGTACCTATAAAATAAAATAAATAGGTAGGTAAGTTAGGTATGTGATCGTCGAATAAAATGTTAGAATCTGATTGATGTTCACTTTTTGAGATCATTTTTTCTTAGCTTCCTATTTGTTGAGTAGGTACGTATGTTTAACTAAATTTAATTATTTATCTAATAATTTATTCCAACTAATTATAAGAGCGTCTGGAAAAGATGTGCAAATAATGCGGGAGGCGATTTTACACATAAAAATAATAGATAGGTAAGTACTAAAAGTTATATAAGTACTTAAAACTTTTTCCAATACTCAATATTAACAGAGTTACAGCGCAAGTTAAAGCTCATTTTTAACTTTTTTTATCTTGACATATTTTTAACAGAATCAACAAATAAAGTTATTTTCGGTAACTATTAAACAGCATAAAACAAAGCAAATTACAAAATATCTTCATTTTGTGCATAGTTCAAGTCTTCTTACAAACAACTGGCAAATTTTAGCGAATATTCCTCTTTTTTGCTTAATAATTTCACACCAATCTTAGATTTTATAGAAATAGGAAATTTCTCAAGCTAATAGGTAATAAGTACCTATATTAATGTTTTTGTTAAGTTCAATTTTATTGTTGTTTAGATATATGGATGTATGTACCTGTGTGCTATGTTTATGTATTTGTCAGTATAGGTGCATATTTCACAATAAATTTCACATTATTGAGTAGTTTCTATTGAATCTCTGTAACTTGAACTCTCTTTAAGGGCCGGTTTTTCAATCGCCTGTTAACGCTTAATTATCGGTTAATTTTCTGTTTTGACAACTGACTGGTAGTAGCAGGCGATTGATGAACCGACTATAAGTCGAACATTTTGAGATGGTAAGTGACGATTCGATTTAGAGAGATTTGATTGTATATTAATAAACAAATAACAAAAAAAAATAATAAAACTGAAAATTAATATACCTACAGTTTCTCTACAAAGAACTACACGTACACAAACGAATGGCCGAATGATCGACATCTGACGTTTTGCCTATATTCTGTAACAGATTTTATAAGCTACAAATTAAATCTGAACCATTTTTGCGAGATATTAGCGAAAAATTGATAATCACCCCCTTTTACGCCCTGTAAAAATTTTGCACACGTGGCCTCGATGGGGATTTTTGAGAGGTTACTTAAAATGTCGACATTTAGTCGTGTCGTATACAAAAATTCTGCTAGGTGGGAATTTTTTAGGAATGTTAATGTGACTAGGCTATTCATATAGTAATCAAATTGTGAATTAATCCCATACCCCTGTGAGCGTTAGAACTAATACTAAACTTAATGAGGCATAGTGTATAGGTACTTATGTATAAGGAGACCTAAAGATGCGATATATATATATATAACGTATGTATGTACGTAGTAGGCGCATTAAAGTATTATAATAGCCAGTAAAAAAAGGGAGAAATTTAGAAGAAGGACGAAAAGAAAAGAATGCCACGAAAAAACTGGAATTATTAGAATTTTTTTAAGTAAAAAGGTGGTAAAAATAAAAAGTCAATCGATCAAATTTTGTCTCTTTGTCAGCTTAAATTGTTTAAAAATTGTTGCGACAATTCAAACTTCGAATTTCGTTTTTAACCGTGAACGAATGCATTGAAAACGTAAAATGTCTCAAAATAAGAGAGATTTAAAAAAATTAAAAAACATTTAAAAATAAAATCCTGAAATATATATTTTTTAATATTTACGTAAAATGCAAACTAATACTGCTGTCGCTGGGACTGCCACCTGTCTGTAACATACTATAAGAAAAAATTAGAAACTTAAATTTTTTTTTGTATTTCCTATCTCTTTTTCGTCATCGTTTTCCTTCTATCGCCAATTTCGAGCGTAGATTCTTCCGTCGACTGCGTACTTGCATTATTACGTACCTATACCTACGCTTTATATTACCACTGAAACACTGTAATTGCGAAAACGCGCGTAAAATAAAATTTCATTCGTGAAATTGGATCATCGAATGTTTGAGGGGAACCCTAACCGAGACCCTAACCTAGTCCCTATCCAACAGCCTAACCAAGCTCGATTTTCAGAGAATTTGTTTAAAGCTTAAAGGTCGACGAATTTACACTTTATAAATACACGGAGAATTAGTCGACAAAGAAAGATCCTACCTTTCCTCGTCGTATTAATCCTTTTTGTTTGTAATCCTTTTAGAGAACACGACGCAACACACAATACTCGTGCACTCACATGCAAAAAGGCCTTATAAACCGAACGAACACTCCTCGCACACACGAATAATACGACGCCGTAATTTAAAATTCGAACTACTGAAATAAGCACTACCGTTCTGTACCATTAACCTGAAAGATCTGAAGCGGTTTTGTCAGAATTCTATATATAAATGCATTCGAGTTTATACGTGGATATTAGGAAATCCCACTTTTATTTTAAAAACCTTCAATTCTTTGTTCGCACTCCGATATGTTCTAAAAGTAGGCGGAGCACATGTTTTATTAGTTGCTTTGTATTTTATCGGTCTCATAAAAATGCGATTAAACTTTTATCTGGTTTATGGTTTGTAATAGGGAAATTTTCAATGCTTAAGGGTATACGAATAGGTTTTAAATTAAAAATAGAGTAAATTTATAATTTTAAGATATAAAGGGCAGTAGATAATGATTATCCAGATAATTTTAGACTTGGTAAGTATTAGCGAATTTTCATAGAAAATGAAGCTATTGCAGTCTGTCTGATGACGGGACCCAGACCTATCCTTTTGGCTTTTCCCTAATCACAAAAATATTGGTTATTCATTTTGGATCGGTCATATATATATATATATATATATATATATATATATATATATATATATATATATATATATATAATATCAACTTCTTGTGAACACGATTTTGGTCGCAATTTGTATTGTCTTTACGAAAACGAAGGACAAGTTCGTTAACTAGCCAAATCGACCAACACGTTTCAAAATGGTGCCCGTTCAAAAAAAAATTAAAAAAATTCGAATCTCTTTTATTAATAATCGAATCGGTAATATGAAATATGTTTTGGAATCGGCATAAAATTCTCTACCAATTATGTTTCTGATGACATGCGTCATGAAAATTCGATACCGAGGCTTGCGCGCGGTCGGATTTTTTAATTAGAAATTATAGGTATCGTAAAAAAAACATAGTAACTGCATGTAGCCTCGTTACAATGGCTAAAATTCTTATATGTTTAATCGAATATTTTTAGAAATTGTTAATTTTTTTTATTTTTGAAGTATGTAAGTGTCTAATAACTTTAACGTAACATAAAACACTAAATATTTACTTGAATCAATCAGATGTTACACAAAAAACACGTACTTATTTACAAAACACACACCGATTATCTAAATAAGTTCTTCAGATATTAAATGAATACCTACTATGGTGACAGTTATTATAACTACGTAGGTATACAAATATCTTAAAAAATAAGTCAGGTACTTGCATTTAATTTTATGAAAGTACACAATCTTATAGTAAATAAAAAATACTTTTGTTATTTGATAAAGGTACACTTATGAATTAATGTTTATCACAAAACTTAAAATATACAACCATGATGAGTTTTAACATTCACGTTCGGATTTAACTTCTTGCGTCTTCAATATTTCTTGAAGAACTAGGAGCAATATGTATAGGGGCCACTTCGTTCTTTGGCATGGACGTTCCTATGGCTTGTTCGTAAGTTGGCAAGTCCACTTCAAAAATGATAGTAATTTAAAAATCGTCGTATAATAAATGCGATATAATTAATAAAATATTGACGAATAATCGAAACATAGAAATAGTAGAAATTGTTTAAGGTTTCTTAAAATTCCCTACTATACGTATTATACCTACCTACACATAATTACGTTAAATAATTTTACATCGTTTCACGAATCTCTTTTAAACAAAACGAGTATATTACTATAACAACAAAAAATAGGTACCTACCTAATATGTTGTAGATAGATAGGTACCTAATAAAGTTAAATATGTGATAGAGGGTATAAGTATAGAAGGAATAAAATGTCACGTGAAAGTTTGAAAAATTATCTATACATTTTCTTAAAATTGAATAAGGCAATCAAAAAAGAAAAATTAACAAATCATCGTTAGCTGTTGAATCGAAAAAATGGAAGGATTGCCGAATATTCTGCGTCGTATATTATATGTAGGTACCTATGTATGTATAACAGAGTAAAACAAATTTTTACACTAGCTGGCCGTGATTTCATATTTATCATCGTCTTATAATATAAAACAACTTTTTCAAATAACATTTTTGTGTTAATCTTGAGAAATGAAGATGTTTTATAGTTGAGCCAATTTCATATTTTTTGATCGAGCCCGTATACGACGAAAGATATTCTAATTTTTATAAATGCATTTTGAGTTTCAAAAGCCACGGAAAATTTTATTGAGAATAAAATTTTCTGAGAAATGTACCATAAATTTTTTTCATTACGTGTCCAACTTTCTGGCGGTCGCTGTTTAACCGTGAAAATTTATACGTACTTCATATAAGGGAAATCTGAAAATACCTGTAATAGGTAACTGTTTTTTTTATTGTCCGATATTTTTTATACAATTTAAATAAGTTTTGTTTTTGCGGTCATTTCTTGAAAATTATTCGGTCAATTAGTACCTAATCAGTAACTTCTAACAAGTAGGTCATTTACTAGGTTTTACACATTTCGAGAAATTTCTGTTTATTACTGTGTATATTAAATAATAAAATAAATATAATTACGATGAATTTGATTAAAACTTAAAAGTAGAGATTCCAACGATTGTAAGTACTATACGCGCTATGATAAATTATTAGTTGAAGCATTTTATATCTTATAAAATTAAAAATTTCGAATTATTCTTAAACTGCCATTCATTAGTAGCTTCACCCTATAAATAAAATTGTCAACACAATTAGATACTTAGGTATTATTTTCAAAGTCAATTAGTAATTTACGTATTTATGTACTACTTATCTATATCTAATTATTTATGTAAATATAAGTGTATAAGTAAATAAGTAGGTATAGGTAATTAAATCATAATTACCTTCGCAATAAAGAGGCGGAGGAGCTCTATCTTTTTTATCCGCTTGAGAGGGTAAAAATGATGTTATCGAAATGTGAGTATCGTGATGAGGTGGCCAATACTGATTGTCAGACATAGAAGTTCCATCTTGGCGATTTAGGCGACCACTTATGTTCCAAACGTCTGGCGTTTGATTTGCTGCAATAAAATCAATTTAAAATTTTTGTCGATAATTTACTTAATTAAATGACATTGTTAATTAGTAATATTTTATTAAATGGTATTATTAGATCAAAAATTATAGGTACATATTAGATTTTCTGGGTATTGATTGCAGGATTTTGTTATCTCGTTAGGTAAGTAAGCACCTACTTTTAATAAATATACACCGAAAGGGTTATTTCGTGCCAAATCAATTAATGCACAGTTTGAACCTTGACATCCCACAAATTCACCATATTTGGAACAGTGCTAGTACTAATAAAGTAAAGAAATTAATAAGAAAAGTAATATTTTAGATGTTTGTGTCAATAATTTTTGAGCTATTGACTTTAAAAAACCCTAAAAATCGCACAAAGTTTACAACATCTTTATCTACAGGGTGATTTATAACGAGTGAAACAAACTTCGGCATTTTATTTGGGAGGTCATTTTGAGTAAAAAATGTCATCTGAACATAGGTCATATTTCAACTAGTTATAAAATTACAACGGATCAAAATTTTATTAGTGTGGTAACAAGTAAGTTTAATGTCTAATTATATTTCGAAAAACAACACTACGTACGCTAGGAATTAACATTTAACTTGAAAACACAAGAGAATCTACGATTTATAACATGTGCCCTTTGAGCCTGAATACAAGCACGATACCTGCGAATCATCGAATCATAAACACGAACTATGGCATTGTTCTTTTCTTTTTCGGGGGTACAATAGACTGCAGTACAGGGAACAGTGAAGCTTCACCAACCAATCAACAAAAAAAAACTTAATTTTTTTACAATAAACAACTAATGTATGTAATTATAATAACTTTGTAGTTTGTCAACAAATAACTTATTTTCAATTATTATAGTAGTGCTTCTGATTTTTAATGATAACTAATTTTTTTGTAGATATATAAATTTGCTTCACTGCTTCTACACTCATAAAACGTTAATTACTTCTAGTTTTGCAACGAGTTGTAATAGGACCTAGGTTTACATAACATTTTTTACTCAAAATGACCTTCCCAACAAGATGTCAAAGTTTGTTACATTCATTATGAATCACTCTGTATTAAAAAAAGCTGTAATGTAAAATCGATATGACCTAGAGAGCTCAATTTGGTGTCGCTCTCTTCTGTTTTTAATGTACGGCCTGTCCAAACCTATATACAATTCACGTCATCAACAAACAGTTACTAGATTGTTTATTTGTAATTCGGTTTAAAGTTTGGAAAGTGACATATTCTATAGATGATTTACTTCCGCACATATTAGATGGTATAAAGAGACTAAATTTTTTTAGAACTAAAAATACGAGGTACATTCAAGGTGACAGTACGGTGTGAAACGTCATCATATAGTAACCTTTTATTGATTACGTGAATTGCTTATAGGTTTGGACGAAGTGTACCTACTTTAATTTGATATGCTACTTGACTATACGGTATTTGAATTTTGTAATTTTTTGAAACATCAAAAGACTTCTTTTGAAACCTGAGCACAAATTGAGCTCTTTAGATTAAATGGTTTTTGAACTACAGCTTTCTAAAAAGTTAAAAATGTCAATTTTGTGCGAATTTTGCTTCTTTTAAAGTCAATAGCTCAAATATTAAGAAACTAAAAAATCTGAAATGTTATGTTCTTTGTTCTCTTGATAGGTACAGTAAATAAATAAAAAATCTCGCAAATCTAAAACTTTAAGGTCCAAAAATACACTTTTAATGATTACCAATAAATTGCCGTAAATGTCATAATTGTAACTAGTTATATGTAACTATTTTTATATGTAGGTACCTACTGTAATAATTTTTTTAACTTTACATCTAAAAAGATAAGATTAGTATGTATCTTACTTAAAGAATTAAGTGTTACTTAATTTTGAATTGATGTACGGTAATTATGCGTATCTACATTTAAGGGCAATATGTACTTGTTATTTTAAATAAAAATAG
Organism: Rhagophthalmus giganteus; assembly: GCA_036326145.1. Classification (NCBI taxonomy): domain Eukaryota; kingdom Metazoa; phylum Arthropoda; class Insecta; order Coleoptera; family Rhagophthalmidae; genus Rhagophthalmus; species Rhagophthalmus giganteus. Next base: position 8,107,529 of record JARFJA010000083.1, on the reverse strand, counting down.
TCGATAACGTTATTATACGAAAATGTAGTATGTAGTTATGTTACTTCGAGAACTATAAATAAACGATTTTCACAGTTATGATGAACTTACAATTAGTTATAACTAGTATCAATTAACACCACCTACCTATACATACTATAACAATAACAAATTGTTACTTTTTAATTGTTACCTACCTATTTTTAAATTGTAACACGAATAACAAATATCTACCTAATTATTTACAAGAATGACACTGATGCATGTTTCACTTGCACTTTTTCATAAATTTCATATAGTTTAATAAAGCGCCCATGACATACGGACATGTAAAATTATTCTTAAAAAATATTCACTGCTCACAAAAATTAGCATTAAAAATAGGTATCTACGCTGCGCGTCATATAAAATAAATGGGGTATGTGTGTACACTTGGATTTTGTCAATGTAAATCGGATTTACTATCACATTTACAGTTTTGTAGTAATGTAATGCGTAGTAGTGCATTGTGACGATGCCAAGGCACTCGAGTAACATCAAAAAATTGCGAATTATTTAAAATGTTTCGATAAAATTATAAATGTTTCCTGTGCACAAGTTTATTTGCTTATTTAAAAGACTACGGAAACTTTCGTATAACCAAAACTGGAATCGTTAGTCCTAGAACTAACCAGTAACAACCTAGAAACGTTGTTAAGATCAACTCACAGGTAAAAAACACGATTCTTATCTCAAAAGATCTGTACCATAGCAATTTATATGACGCGCACTGTAATTTTGTAACTTCGTAATTTTGTAATTTTGAAAATGTAATTTTAGCTGTGTCTAATGTCGAATTTCGACAATTAAGCATTTAACGATTATAGCAACAATTGTTTCAATTATTGCAGTGGTTAAATTTAATCACTTATCCGTGAATATAATGGTATCTAATTGTTTAAATATCATTTTAGTGCACAAAAATATCAAATAACTTCAAACGTCAACGATGAAAATCAATTACTTATTATCTATAGGTACCTACTTCAACAAAATTTCAATGGTAGGTAAATTAATCGTTATCAAAATTATCAACAAAACACATTAATTGCTGCTATCTAAGTCCCATCGAAATATTTTCAGACATACATAAATAGGTACCTACATAATTATGTAAATTACATATTTAATTAAATTTTTCTACTTGTTTTGCCAAGAAAATCGTTTGAGAAAAGAGAAATTTTGTATAGATAAGTAAATATATAGATAAAGAAAATACATAGGTAATTGTATTTGTTTTTACCCTTATTACAGTAAAATCATAATTCTCCAAAACACTTATTAAGTAAGTAGGTATATAAATAACTGCCTACTTGCAATAATTAGATAAGAAAATTAAGTGGATAATACAAAATACTAGTTCAAATACGTAGTATTATTAGACTTATTTATACTGAATAACTTACCTATCTATCTTGAATTTTAATTTATAAATTAATTTATCTAGGTAGGTATACTTATACGTATTCTACTTGAATTCAACACCATTTAAACACACACACACAGATATATATATATATATATACACATATATACAGATACATACAGATATATACACACACATATATATATATATATATATATATATATATATATATATATATATATATATATATTATATATTTGTTAAAAGTAACTTGTAGTGTTAACTAAGTAGTATTTGTTAACTTAAAAGTTAAATAAATAGGCGTAGGTATACTTTTCTTTGTCATGAACATGTTTATAATCACGATACAAATGTTTCATAAGTATCCGTATTTTTATTAAATTCATAAATCGATGACGCAAGTCTGATTTCTTATGATAAGATTAATAGGTACAAATTTTTAACTTATTTGTGTTTTATAATATTTGTCTGTTAATCGTCAATTCATCCATTTTTTCAGCTTATGTTAAATTAAGTAATATAATTTTTAAAATAGGTATCTATAGATAGGTACTTAGGTATTTATATTTTTTATTTGTACTTAATAACTACTTACTGGGCTTTGAATTATGTAGATAATAAAATTTTAGAAGAATTTAAATGTAGGTAAGGATGGCATAAATAACGTTATTGAAGATAAAAGCGTTTAAAAAATAATAAGTACCTATATACTCACGATTTGTTTTTCTTCTTGTGCACTGTATGGCTCTAATAATATACGAAATGAATATAACTATTCCCACAAATCCAAATGTTATTATACTTATTATGATTTTCGTATCCATTTAAACAAGAACATCCGTATAGGTATATTATTAATAAAGAACTTTTAAAACGAGCTAAAGGCTTTGATAGAAATTTCTTATCTGATAAGATATAAAAATTAACGCTTTTAATTATTGCCAAAATGAAAATAATAATGAAAGAGATTAATTTCTCCGTTGATACATATTAGGTAAATTCCTTAATCTACCTAAATAGATATGTAATAAGAATGTAAATTCTTCTATGACTACTTAAGAAAGCTCAGTATAAATAGAAAGTAGATATATAGATTACAGATATACCTAACTAAATAAAATAATTTCGAAAATTTATCTTTGTCAATAATTGTATGAAAACTATATTAACTATAGGTAGATATTTACATACTACGGATATGATCAGTTATAACAACAGTCTTGGAAAAATAATAAAAATATTGTTTCGTAATTTTGCAAATATTTCCTTTTAACGGGCAGTTTTTTGTTCACGTGAGTCTTCAGTTCTGAGAAATTACATTGTATATTATGTATGCATATTTAGGTAAGGAAATGGGAGTAAAAATTTTTGACGTTCACCTGTTATTAAAATCTAAGGCCTACTTATAGGCACTTGCTTTGATCATTACCTATATTTACCTATACAAAGTTACTCTAAGTAACTTATCGAAATGTTTGATGATTACTTTTAAGTAAATAACTATATATTTGTAATATAATATTTTGCATATTTTACGACCTTTATACGTAATTACGTACCTGCTTGATTTTCCTTAATTTGAATACGCAAACACATTATTATTAACAATATTACTATAGATAATATAAAAAATATTATTAACGAACTAAACTCGGAGTTGTTCATATTTTTAATTATAAGTAATCATTTAATGGTTTAATAACTGCTAATATATCCACAGTTGTCGATTATCGTTTATTATAAGTACCTACTTTGTGATAAGATAATGAGGAAGGATAATTATGAAAATTCAAGGAGTCTCTTGAACTTCACTATAATAACTGACCATAACGACGTTGACGGGGAAAGATTGATAAAGCCAAGCCAAGGAGTAAAGCAAGCTTATTTATAATGAAAATTATACGATATATTGTTAAAAGTACAAATTGTAAATTTTTATTTTTGTGAATTAGGAGCAATTTTCTATATGAATGAAATTTTTAGAATAATAATTTTATATAAATAAAAATTCATTAAGTAAAAAATGATGCTGAGTAAATTAAAGAAAATGTTTAAACAATAATACCTACCTATATCTACTATATCATCAACGGATAACATTTTAAAGTGTGTACGGTTATTATGATAAGTAATTCTTATTAATTTTGTAAAATTCACGCAAATTCGAGGAAACAACAACCTCTAAAACAATTCGTTGCTACTTTTTTTTGTAGATATTTATGTAAAATACCCATTATATATACTTATACCTATTTATAAAATCGAATGTACGAATATACCTACATAATATAATGATTTTTATAGATATATAGGTACCTACCTATCTAAAACGTCAATAAGGCTAGTCTCGACAAACGTCACAGACCCATTCCGTAACAGTTATGTATACGAATTAAAAGCTAATTAGACGATCGATTATAGAATGAGAAGAAAGTAACTAAATATTGTAGGTGTATTGTATAAAGGTGCAGATGTGTAGGTATTATTCTATGGTAAATCCGTTTACTTAAACGTAAACAGTTTTATACGTAGATAAACCACTTTTTTTTTGTTTCTAACAATATCATTACGTGTTGTAGGTAGGTATAGATCAATGTTTTATTATAAAATATGTACCTAAGTAATTTTAATTTACTTAATTTGGCTATATCGAAGAAAATGTAGGTAACACTTGACGATGTAAAATAGCAGATGCGCAAAATCTTTCAGTTTTAGTTCGATCGACTAATACCTAAATAATTTATAAATTATGGAGAAAATAATAATCAAAATTTATTGAAATTAACATTTAACGATGTATATTAAATTTAAAAAAATGTAGATAGGTATATTAGTAAAGTAAAATCGAAAACGATCGATTGATTTCCTAAAGTGAAAGATATGCTTACTAAATTCTGCGACGTTTTGTGTCGTTCTCGATGCGATAGAATTTTCACTGCAACAACACCGATAACCATAACTAAACAATAAAAAAATACAACACCAACATATGACAGGCAAAAGAGCCCCTATTGCTAAAGGTACAATCATCATGTAACTGATCATCATGTAACTAACTAATCATCATGTAACTGATTCATAACTTCCCATCGATTTTAGAAATAATAAATCTTTTGACGTCAAAGACTTAACGGTTAGATAACAAATTGTATCTGATAATTAGTATAATTTAATTTTAAACAATTGAAATACAGTAGGCATCTAACTGATAAAACACATATCCATCTATGCACTAATTTCAGTTAAAAAATTAGAAGATGAGTTAAAAAAACAAATAGAAAGGGACTTACTGTCTTCTGTTATATCCGAACGTTCGATAGAATTTGAAAAATTAGAAAAACTACAACTTTTATTTACTAATAAACAATACGCCAATTGTCTTATAAAATAACCAATAGCAATGCAAGCAAGTAAAATTACGGTAAACTCGGCGAAATTCATTTTCATTTTAACAGGTGATCGATCCATCGATATTCGTTTCCCATAACAATAGTTTATCGCAGTTTGTCGATAACAAATTATGACAGATAACGTGTGTAAACTCAATTTTAACTTATTTAACTTGTACGATATGACGTCTATTTCAGCCTTTTCGAATGAGTCGTACAATATTATAAATTTTTCGGATAGGTACATTCAAGGATAAGTAAATACATATACCTAAATAATAGGTATGTATATCTACGAGGTATTATACAAAGGGTTCTTATCGCGGCGTAATTTATTTTTTAACGAATTAACAAGTGCATTTTAAATAGGTATATTAGAGATTATCGCTATATTATAAATAATATATTCATAGCAAGTTTCACTTACTAATTCTAAAAAAAAATTGATGCGGCGCATTTCGCAATATTGTTCGTTGCATTTCCAAGCGTTGATTAATGACGTTTCATTAATTTATCAAATCTATGAAACGTCATTAATTAACGCTCGAAAATGCAATGGGCAACTACGGAACGCCTCGCTTAATTTTGTTTTTAAAATAAGTTATATATACTTAAATATAATATTATGTAGGTACATACCTATTTATTTAGTGATAATAATGAATAAGTTTCACCAAGTAAGAAATAAGACAATAATTAAGTTTTTATATTAGGGTTATTTTAATATCAACATTACGTTATTATTTTAAACACCTAAAACACCACTCCAACTGTTGTTAAATTTCAAGATTATTAAAGATAGGCCATAACTTTATCATAAGTAGATATTTTTAAATTTAATTAGGTACGTTTAATAGCAATTAATCGAGTAGCCAACCTACCTAGTTTTTATGAAATTCAAATGTTATCGAATTACTCTGTTAAAAACTAAAAATAGCAGAAGTAACTACTTTAAATTGTTTCTAAATAAATGTTATCGATTTTTACGGCATTTTACCTACAGTTTTCTCTATTTTGTTGAGCAACTCTTTCGGAAAGAAATTCTGGATAACTAGTGTCACTTCGACCTCTACACAAATATCTCCATAATCCATAACAAATACTCTCACAAGTCACCGTTATTAATAATTCCTCGCAGCACATTTTAATACTATCTACTACATAATTATTTACTACCTATGCTTATGTATAAAAATAACGCTACATATTGTTTGTATAAAGCAAGTGTTGCTTAGTGTAGGATCAATACATACATACATATTATATACCTATATCGGTAATGTATCATTAGAACATACTTATCTACCTACATCAATATCAATTACGAATAAATGTAACAATAAATTTTTTAAGAATATGCCAAATATGTTAGAAATAAAGATGACCTTTACCTACCACAAAAAGCTTTTCAGCTACTTTGAAAAATTGAAAAAGCTTAAACTACGTAAATATGTACAGGGTGGGGCAAAAGTAATGTCATAATGTGAATTGGCTGCCATTTTGTTAGAAATGAAAAAAATTGGGCTCTGTTTTCACGAAAAGTTTATTTGAAGGTGTAAAATTGATGACGTTAAGTTGAAAAAATGATATCGGTCAAATGACCACCTCCTGAGTTGATGCACATTTGTGCTCGTTTTACGACATTTTGAATTGTTGTTCGCAAAACATCTGACTCCAAATTGGTGATTTCTTCTTCAATGTTGGCTTTCAAGACTTGCAAGGTTTGTGGTTTGTTGTGATAAACGCGAGATTTCAAAAAGCCCCAAAGGAAGAAGTCTGGCGCCGTGAGATCTGGCGATCTGGCCGGCCAGTTCAAATCGCCAAAACGGGAGATCACGCGGCCCGGAAATTGGTGGTTCAAAATTCGATGCAACTCAATTCGATCTGCTGATGCCAAATTGTGTGCATCGTTGTCTCGTCGAAGGTTTGTGGACTCTCTCGGACGTCCTCGACCACAGCAGCGATATTCTCGATCGAACGAGCAATACGAGGCCGGCCACTACTCGCGACATCTCTAGTGGACCCACTTTGCACGAGACGCTCAGCCATACGCTTCATTGTTCGCGCACATGGTGCAGGACGATGAGGAAAACGACGACGAAATTCACGCTGCGTTAAAACAACAGACCGGAAATTGGTCAAATAAGCAGTAACAATAATTCCGCGTTCTTCAGGTGTGTATCGCTCCATTGCTTGTTGTCAACTAATTCTTTATCTGTCTACAACACAAATGTCACAGCACAATGACATTTGACGCCATTTGCAAAAATTATGGGGCATTCACATTATGACATTAACTTTTGCCCCACCCTGTATAATACGGTCACCTTTGCCTGTATCTTATCTTATCTTATCTTTCCGACCCGTCTTAGAGTTTTAAATTTAAGAATCGGCTTTTACGTATCTGTGCTATTATTGTTAACACTCGAAAATTAAATTCTTCTGATTATAAAACAAAATCTAAAAATATTATCTTCAACGTTAAGCCCTGTAACTACGAGTAGCTATATTTAAAAAATTAACGCATACCTATCATTAATAAATGATCTAACGATAAGAACGAGGTAAATTCACATAGGAGTATTACGAAAATCATACAGATAATGAATGACACACTATATGTATCTGCGCCCAATATCAACTTTCTTACACACAGGTTGTTGATTTTAAAAATAAATAAAATAGGTAGGTAGATAGTTATTTTCGATATTTATAATTTATTATTAGGTATAATTAATTATACGTAATTGTATTAATATTATTTCGAATGATTTCAAAAAAGTTGCACAAGATAAACAAATATTTCTTTTAAAATAACTTGTTTATTTATTTACATTTTCGATATCAATAAATCATCGTAATAATACGATGTTAACACTGTAAAAATTCATTCGACTAATTGAATAGGAGTAATAAAACTAAACTTATATAGATAATCATTAAATGTTAGTCATTTTTAAATTATTTTTGAGTTTCAAATAGACCAGTTCCATAACAATTACCCGAGACTTTAATTAATACATATGTACATATTTCGTTTATATTTTATAGGCAAACCTACATTAATTAAAATTTCGATTCCCTTAAAAAGTAGGTATCTACCTATCTACCTACCTACGGGAAAACGTTAAAACGATTTATAAATATTTAAAAACTTACTTGGATATCTACTTTCTTGATACCTTAGTAGAGTATTTCTAGTAATCACGTCATTTCTAAATCCAACAGATATACATAGAACTACTATAATAAATAATATAATTATTATCACCAATAAAAGTGAATATACCGCCATTTCTAAACTAAATAAATTTAATTATCTTGCGACTGTCTACGAAGACGAACATAACAGTATAAAATCGAAAATACAGTTTATAATATTGATAAGATAAATAATATAAATGACTGTTGGTTCCAGTTTAGGCCAGTAATATGTTCTCGTACTTACATATTTTAGTTGAGTGTTTTGTTGCTGGGTTACTGTATTATGATGAAAGTTATGTTGAAGTTCATTTGTGTCATGATAAAAATGAAAACCTATTCAAGTTCTATTATAGTCGAGTAAACAGTGCCGAAAAATCGCAATAATTTCGGAACCCACCAGACCAGAACCGATTTCGTTGAAATTGTTTTTTAAATATCGGGTTCCCGTATTATACTACATTATTTGAAATCAGAAATATTCTGGTTAGCGCACTCGAGTATTCGTATTGTTTAATTAATTATTACAACAAAATACTAGAGGGTTTCAGAAAACGTTATGTTAAGTTACAAAAAATGCTAAAAAATTTAAAATTTAAAGTCTGCGGTCACTATGGCTGCACTATGGTCTTCACTCTTTAGAATAAATTGAGTCTCCTTTATAAATTATAATAAATATTTAAATATATTAGATAATTTTTGTTATTTATCTTACAAGAATTTTTTACAAAAACTTGTCAATTAAACAAGTCCTCGAAGGTGCAACTTTAGGAACTACCTATATTTTATCGTGTTGTAAAATAATTATCGAATTATTTTTAACGACCGATACGTAAAATACTTGAAGAATAAGAACGTTTCCTTGATATTTTTGTTTTATCGTGAAGGCAGGAAAGTCTAATCTTTACTGTAAACGTCACAATTTTAAACGGTGAACAGTTAGTACAATGTACATATAATTAGATTAATATCAGTGTCTGAAGTAAACATATTACAGGTAGGTATAACTTATCCAAACCTATATGATGTTCACGTTATCAATACAAGATTACTAGATGATGACGTTTCACACAGTGCTGTCACCTCATAGCTCGTATTTTTACAGTTCCATTAAATTGTAGTCTTTCTTTATATACTATATAATATGTGTACAGGTAAATTATCTATAGAATATGTCACTTTCCAAACTTTAAACCGATTTACAAATAAACAATCTAGTAACTTTTTATTGATGACGTGAACATCATATAGATAAGCTAAGATCATATAAGCTATACCCATTGTTTTCGATATTAAAAGTTATGACTCGTCCATCGTTTGCATTAAAAATTAAACGTCTTTCATAGATAACTATTAATGTTTCCTTTACAAACGACTGTTGCATCATGTCTATGTATGTTACCGCTACTATCCAAATTTAGTTATTACGTATGATAATTAGAGAATTTAGGAATTATGCAACATATGTACCTAAACGGTTTAATTATTACCGGTATTCACTAACAGTTTCAGTTATTATGCATCCTAATTGAATAGTTTTCGTTTTTATGGATACTTACCTGCACTCTGCTAGTAATTATGCAAAACTACTGTTTAGTGACTGATAAGTTTTATTGTTAATTAAATTTTAGTGTAAGCGAGGCCAGTGTATCTGCACTAGTCTAAACTCACCACATCTACACTAACCTTTTCACTGCACTTATACTTTGTTATTAAATAATAAACTCCCGTATGTTTCGGGCGATTTGTGAAGTCGGCGAATCGGGTACGTACCTATTCATAGTATATTTAATAAAATTTAAATTACCTACATACCATATATGTATAGTTTACATACATACATATATGTAACATGTTAAAACTAATAAAAATGTAGGTAACTTCTCTTCATAAGTAGTTGCTTATTTCATGTAATTGGCAGATAATATATTGCATATTTCATATAATCGGTAATATTTTGCTTTTTGCGTGAAATCGGCAGAGAGAATGCCTATTTCATTAATAAGCAAAATATTGCCGATTATGTGAAATAGGTAATTTCACAAATTCGGTGTAACACATATAAACTAATTGGTTCAATTATTTTGTATATTTTCTAATGTCCTAAGTTTTTATGTATAATGTACACGTATTAGTTATTTTTGGTATTTCCTGAAATGTTTAGTTATTAATTATAATAATATAATATAAATAATATAATATAATATAAATTATAATATTATAATAGTTATATTAATTAAATTTGGATATTAACGGTAACATGTACATATACATACCTAGGTAGGTAGGTACTTGTTTCGAATTAATTAAATATAGTTTATAGCAGCGACTAAATTGTAAATTTATAATAATTGTTATATACGAATATAAAATTTTTGTAGAAAAGTGTAAATATGTAAGTATTTTTATAGATTTAAAAATCCTAGAATTATACATTTCCAACAAATAATTTATTTTAAGAGATAATAATTATGTATGTATAAAAGTATCCTGGCTATAGGTACTTCCACTACCAATATTTTCATTTCAATGCAAATATAGGGCGATTCCAAATTGACCAATTCTACAGTACGTTGTAGGGAATACTTAATTTATCGTAAGCCGTATCGTTATTTATTGTATAAAACGATACAAAAATTCTATCAGTAAATTTGGCAAACATGTCTGGTACATGGATATGTACCTACCTATTAATTTCATTATTATTATTATTTCTTCCATAACTAATTCGAAAAATAAGTAAATAAAATCGTTAAATAGACGTTAATAGACGTTAAATCGTTTATCTGTCATTAAATTGTCCAATACGACAAATAGTTTGTAAATAATGCAAATACTAAGATATTTATAGTCATTTTATAGTCACCCTGTACATATAGGTACACAACAAGGCACAAAGGAAGTACATATTAGGTGTACAACTTTGCTTCCGCCGTTTTGCAATAAATGGCTGTAGCGGTAAGTGGTAGTCGAAATAAATAGATCGTAGCAGTGATACAATAAGGTTAGGTATTTGTAAATATAACGCCATCGAAATATTAGTCGATTTGTGTCTGCATCATAAAGTTATTCTCGATTAAACATGTCAGCTTACGAGCCAAATTCTCGTCATTTGCGGGAGGTTTTAATTTTCTGTTTTAATATGAAGAAATCTGCGGCTGAGGCTCATCGAATGCTCTCAAATACCTACGGTGAGGCCGCTATTAGTGAAAGAACGTGCCGAGAGTGGTTTCAACGCTTCAAGAACGATGATTTTGACGTCGAAGACCGGCATGGCGGTGGAAGAGAGAAGGTTTTCGAAGATGCAGAATTGGAGGCATTACTTGAGCAAGACTCGTGTCAAACGCAACAAGAAGTGGCAGGATTTGTGGGAGTGACGCAACAAGCCATTTCAAAGCGCCTGAAAGACATGGGAATGATTCAGAAACAAGGACATTGGGTGCCGTACGAGTTGAAGCCCAGAGATGTTGAACGGCGTTTGTTTGCTTGTGAACAGCTGCTTGCAAGGCAAAGACGGAAGGGATTTCTGCATCGCATTGTGACTGGGGACGAAAAATGGGTTCATTACGATAATCCCAAGCGCAGAAAATCATGGGGATATCCCGGCCATGCTTCCACGTCGACGGCCAAACCGAATATTCACGGTTCCAAAGTCATGCTCTGTATTTGGTGGGACCAGCTCGGCGTAGTGTATTGTAAGTTGTTAAACCCGACTGAAACAATCACAGGCGATCGTTATCGAACGCAATTAATGCGTTTGAGCCGAGCATTGAAAGACAAACGGCCGCAATACAACGAGAGACATGATAAAGTAATCTTACAGCATGACAATGCTCGACCCCATGTTGCGAAAGTGGTCAAGACATACTTGGGAACGTTGAAATGGGAAGTCCTACCCCACCCGCCGTATTCTCCAGACGTTGCTCCCTCGGACTATCACTTGTATCGATCAATGGCACACGGCCTGGATGACCAGCACTTCCGGTCTTATGAAGAAGTAAAAAATTGGATCGATTCGTGGATCGCTTCAAAAGATGACCAGTTTTTTCACGCGGGATTCGTACGCTGCCCGAAAGATGGAAGAAAGTAGTGGCCAGCGATGGACAATACTTTGAATCATAAATGTATAACCAGTTTATTACAATAAAGCCTCGAATTTCGGAAAAAAACGGCGGAAGCAAAGTTGTACACCTAATAATATATAGCTTAACCAAAGCTATATGACGTTCACATCATCAACAAAAAGTTATTAGATTGTTTATTTCTAATTCGGTTTAAAGTTTGGAAAGTGACATATTTTATAGATGATTTAGTTGCGCACATATTAGATGGTATAAAGAAAGACTACAATTTATTAGAACTGTCAAAATACGAGGTACGAGGTGACAGCACTGTGTGAAACGTCATCATCTAGTAACCTTTTATTGATGACGTGGATTGCTGTAAGTTTGGACGAAGTGTGGACGAAGATATGCTATTCAAATTTTATTGACATTGACGTCATATAGGTACTATACATTCATTTTATTAAATATTTTTGATTTATTGATGTTCGTTTTATTTTAATTTATACATTATTTTTATTTACATTTTCAAATACACGAAATACTGTATTAAGCAAATTATATCAATCAAATTTTCACAAAATCAAAATATTCAAGAAAATGTATATGACGTCGATGTCAAAAAAATTGATGCTTAAATTGAAAATCTATCTAAATAATAAATTACAGAGGTACCTAACAATAAGTATTATGTATAAGGGCATAATTCAGTAAATTACTAAAGCATCGTCTAATACATACATGACATGCTACTATAACGTTTGTTGAATTAATCTTTTTTACTTATACTCTTTAGTTAATTGGTTTGTAAAGGAGTATTAAAAACATAATACCTAATTATCTCTATCAATTAAAATTTACAATAAGTCAAAATAAGGATTAATATTATAGGAAAAGACTTACTCGATTGTATGTTCCTGTTGCCATTATTTAACGGCGAAGAGGTAAAATAATCATTACATCCTAAACAAAAACGTAAAACAATTCCGGCACTTATAACCAATAACACGCAAATCACAAATACGACAATTCCTTCAACAATCATCGTCTGTTTATCATAAAGTGTGATAAATATTGAAAAATTATTGCAACGTTTAACGGTCACTCAAAAAGTTTTAGAAAATGTGATGTATTTATTTATTGACTTGAGACAATTTTTCGATATTTTTCTCTTTCTTAATATTATATTGTTGATAAAATGATAAGATAAGTTGTAATATCTAAAGATTTCCGCCGATTAAAATATCGTTTAGAAAAGTATAAAACGCACCTAATCGCAAATATACATATAGGTAATTTAAACTTTTTCGATTGGGTGATAGGTATGGTGGGTGCCATAGAAAATGGGACACCAAATTTTGTACAATGTGAAACTGACTTTAAAAGTTAAAGTAGCTATCGATGAAATGACATTCGAATATTTAGAAAAGCGAAAAGGCAGGCAAATAATAACAATTTTTGGAGATTATGGGAGCAAAAGTTGTAGTAAACAATTTATTGTTATACCATAAAGTATTAAAGATTTTGTTTGACTGTGGGTATATCATTCAAAAATACATCCGCATTTTCGCATAGAATTGCATCAGGTAGCTCTTTAGAAACCTTTCAAATTTTATTTTAAATTGCCTATTTCACGTAATCGGCAATATTTTGCGTATTTAATGAAATATGCATTCTCTGCCGATTTCATGTAATAAGCAAAATATTACCGATTACGTGAAATAGGCAATACATTATCTGCTGATTACATGAAATAAGCAACTACCTACTTATCAAGAGAATAAGCTACCTACGCTTTTATTAGTTGTAACATATTACATATTACATAATTGTTAGCAGAGTGTCAGCAAGTATCCATAAAAACGAAAATTATTCAGTTGGAATGCATAATAACTGAAACTGTTAGTGAATACCGATAATAACTAAACCGTTTAGGTACATATGTTGCGCAATTCCTAAATTTTCTAATTATTATGCGTAATGACTAAATTTGGATATTAGCGGTAACACCTACATTTTCTTACAATAGACTTGAAATATTGCATTATTTCCAAATGTCATATAATTTGGTGCAGAAATACTTTAGTTATGACATGACGTCTTAAAGTTGCCGATATAGAAACAAGTAGCAAAATTCAATAGTTTTCGTGAAATATCTTACAAAATCTCCAAAACGGCTTTACGTTCAAAACTGAAATTTTCACTGTGCTATCTCAAATAGTGGATGAATACCCAGTAAAAATTTTATACAATTTTCCCCCACCGTTTTTACGTTATAACCTTTCAAACTCAGCCGCCAGAACATTTTACTCGAACTGTAGGTACGTACAGCGCGATTAATAAATTAATATCTACTTCAATGATGAAAAAGGTAAAATTCAAATTTTTGATTGTCGTATCAATTTTGAAACTGTACAGGATGAGGCATGAACATTTTTGTGTCAACTTCATTTTTGCTGCACGAAACCAATAGTAAAAAGTAATTACTTATCTAAATATACCTACCTTTCTAGATTTTATAATAAAACTAAACGAAAAATTTTATAGTAAAACATATAAAACCTGATGATAATATGATACAAAAGTAGCGTTTCTATAGAGAAGTATCTACGTTTCTTGCGTTAGATGAGCTTTTCTTATAGCTTAAGTAGATATAGATTATTTTTATATTTAGTACCTATGTATTTACCTGTTCCATAATATCGATACTAAAGTTACTTTAAATTAAAGAAGATTTTAGGGCTAGTTTTAAATGGATTCTGAAGGGTCAGCTTCATAATCAACACTAAAGTTATATTTTTAAAAAGACTTTAAATCATTGGTACAATAACGTGTTAACATAGTAATAACAGACTTTAAATTTTAAAGTCATCTTATTGTTAGTTTTATTACCGACGAAATTGGGGCAAAGTTATTAACTAATATAAATAAATTATTAAAAGAGACTTAATCATTGTTTCAACAGTGTGTTTCTATAGTAACAACCGATTGAAAGTCACTTTCGGTTTGATATTTTTTATGGGATCGGAAATAAATTTAATAATCTATAACTTACCCCGTAATATCTGATTTTGCTCGGCAAGTATGAAGACATGTCTTTGTTTATACTTGATGAATTTTTTCATAATAATTGCAAAAACTATTACCAAGCTCAACACGATTAAAAATCCTATTTTATTAAATTCGTAATCCATTGTTGTTTTAGTTTAAAATCGATTTCTTTTTTAAAAAGCACCAAGCAATTAATCATATAATTACCTATTTTAAATACTTTTATACAAAATTTTAAATACTTCATAACTATAGTACGTCTACAGTTATAATGTGTTATAAAGATTAGATAAAAAAGAACACAAGCTTATTAAGGTTTAGTCGTTATGAACATCTACATATTATGCTCACCTTGAAAAAGGGTAAACGTTATAATAATAATAATGTGTATTTAATGATCGCAAAATGTTTTCTTTAAATGCCTATTTACCTAAATCTTTTCAAATATTCATGTAATAGAGTAGGCAAAGAAGAGCGCAATTTCTTAAAATTATTCAAAATTTTCTTTAATAATGAGTAATTATAGAAGTAATAATTTAAAAGTCTTATTTAAAAACTTTATTCTAATTAATTGCTTTATTACCTGCCTTGTAGCTGCTAAAAATAACGATCTTTTATGAAACAATCTTATACGAAATTTTAATAAATATAGCTACCTAACATCAGTATACGTCGATTTATTTAAAATCCGGATTGTAAGGTGGCGAATTGGCGTACGTTTGCGTTAAATATGACGAGTTTCCTAAAAGTGCAAAGAAAATCATTATAATAAACTTATTTTACAAACAAATAATTAAAAATGTATATGTAAATATGTTACAAGTATTAGAAATTAGAGTTCAATGTTAGAAACACTAGACAATTTATTAAAAATACTAATTAGGTACATAATTGCTATGTAGGTACAATTACGTGCAAAAAATAGTTTGTCGTTCGAATATTGGCGCGAAAACCTAGGGCTCGCTTACTTTAAATCGGTAAATACGGTTAACTAAGTAGTATTCTTTTTTTTCATGCCGTTCCATTTCTATTTCAATTTCCATTTTTTCGCCACGTACAGTAAAAAACACTTTTTATGTGATTTATATAGATATTATGATTATTTCTATTACTGTTTGAAAAAGTTCTACAAAAAAGAATATTTTTCTACTTGCTTTCTTAGCATTTGTTATTTGCAATTTTGACGTTTTTGTAAATTCTAATTTTTTATGTTAAGTTAAAAGTTCTTTGAATTAATTTTACTTTAGGACTTACGGTACTTTAAGGTAAGTACCCTACCTACCTAAATACGTTTTATAAAATAAAATAAAAGACTGGGACATTATTTTTGTATGTGATTGTACCTACACATGAGTAATACTAACGTATACTATTAAAATTATTACGAAAGAAATAATTCTAGGTACATATTTTAAATTTGTAACATACCAGATTGCGAGAAAGTAACAGATTCTCTCGGAAGATAGATAATGTTATCTGTAGGTCGTCTTATATTAACTTCCGTACTAGACTGATCCAAATTCGTCAAATTCCACCCAATAGTCATACTATTTATATGATCATTTCGATTATTGTTATCTACGGTGTGGTTATCACGAGAAGAAGGGAAGTATGCTTTTTGTACTGTTGATACATTTCTAAAGTTGTCTTTAGTTTTTTGCCCTATATTATATTTATAGATATTAATTAAGTAAATTAATGCCGTTGAATATTATAAATATCTACATATTATACTCACCGTGACAGCGTTTTTTAACAAAAACAAAAATAACAGTAAAAACTATAATTGTTATAGCTGCAATTATAACTAATTGGTATACTTCTAAGTCCAGCATGATGAAAGTCGTTGTATGTAAAAACCTCACAAATAGTATCTAGAGATCGGTAGATATTAATTGTAATCATTTCTTATAGGTATCTTATCTATAAACTTGTTGATAAGTAAATTAAAGAAAATCAAGTTATTTTATTCGCATTATATGTATCTACACGATCACAAACTACCTACAGAAAAAATTTATAATTTTATTCTAGTAGATAGGTATATATCATATAAATAATGATAGGTGTATAAAAATACGTTTTTGTTATAGTAAACGTTTCAAGTCGCAATGGCGACAAGTCGTTACCTAACAGTCGTCCATAAAATAAATGCGCGCACCCCAGGCGATTAGTGATGGGCGATCGTCATAGCACGAGATCCCTTGTAATTCAATTTATTGTTGACCGGGCGTTCGCAAGAATAGTTCAATTCGGTGACTTTCAAATTTTTTTTAACAATAAATTACAGGCAATTTTGTGGACAACTGTTAATATAAAAATACGTAATTTACGACCGTGTATTATCGACTTAAAATTTCACCTTATAAAATATGTAGGTACATATGTAGGTACTAACATAAATTAAATTCATTAAAAATCACAGAATACAAGTAGATACCCACCTAAGCACCTAAGTACTTAATTTTTAATTTGTAATAATAATAGTTGACACTTCTGACACTTCTGACACTTCTTCTACTGGATCCAACTCTACAGTTTCTAAAAATTGATCATGTAATTCTTCAGGATACATTTCAAGTTTATCGTTCGATGATTTAGTTTTGCATTCTTCAATTTTTTGTTTTATTAAATTTTGTTTTTCAAATTTCGTATCGGCTGATATTTTAAGAAAATCTCTAATCTGTCCAGATTCACGTTTATTTATGTCGTTATTATTTTGAATTGTGTTAGAAACGTTTCCTTTTAAATTTTCCCGTCTTTCATTTTGAATAGTAAAATTATGAGGCAGATTGTTTTCTCGAGATGCGTTTTGACACTTATTCTTCGTAATTTCGTTATTGTTTGGAGGTATTTTACTCATACATTTAACAACTGCGGCAGTTGCACTTTCCCTTTTTGCAACTGAATATGCTGCTGTATTTGGAGCAAAATATATTTTCGAACTTGTACTGCTATCGCTATCGCTAAACTGGTCGTCGGGAACGGCCGAACATTTATGAGGTTGAATAACTATAGGTAGGTATGATATTTTATCAATAAATACAAATGTGTATAATGACTAATATAGGTACTTATATAAGAAGTAATACCTTTTAAAGTTGTTGCAGTTGTGATTGTTCCGTAACGCTTTTTCTGTTTTGTCGTTACATATCTTAAAACCTGTAATCAATTTAAATAACTTATGATAGATTTAATATCGTCCAAAAATTTCAATATGTAAGCATTAATAAGTAGGCAATGGTCCGAAATAAAATGTTTAGGGAAGAAAGAATTCGAAGAGAGGAATTGGCAGCCGTATAAATAAAAAGTATAATAGTTAATAAAATATAATAGTGGCCCGAAGGAGGAGGAAGTTATTGAAGTTCATAGCGGCAATAAGTAGGTATTTAGGTATACGTCATATTTTTTAACGAATATGACAACATTCGAAAGAGATTTACAAGTTAAATTGTTGTTAACAAAAAAAAACTAAATTAAAATAGGAGTAAATTTTTGAATGTCCGCTTGTAGTCGTTTTCATTGCTGTATTCGTAATTATTATTTTTTTCGTAAATAAGTAGGTATTTACTAGAAAAAATAAAAAATACATGGTGTAGGTAAGTAGGTATACTCTTCTACTTTC
This sequence comes from Rhagophthalmus giganteus, assembly GCA_036326145.1. Classification (NCBI taxonomy): domain Eukaryota; kingdom Metazoa; phylum Arthropoda; class Insecta; order Coleoptera; family Rhagophthalmidae; genus Rhagophthalmus; species Rhagophthalmus giganteus. Next base: position 8,088,794 of record JARFJA010000083.1, on the reverse strand, counting down.
GCATTACTATTAAATTACGACTAAATTTTTATGCAAAAATTGAGCGAATCTGTAATATCTTCTAATAACTAACCTGGTGGTGGTGGTTCGGTTGATCTAACGTTTCCTGGACACGATTTAGGGAAATAAGTTTCATCTAAAAATCCGGGTGCCGCAATTGATAATGCTATAGTACTAACACTTCGTTGATTGTTTGCGACTAAAATTGAAATAAGAAATTAATTTTTTACTACACGTTTTAAAAATAACTTACAACTGTATTTGGAACTTCGTCTTTCTTGACAATAATATATAAGTAAAGCAAGCGCTATCATGCACGATATAAAAATAAAAACAACAACATAAAATTCCATATCTATAATAAAAATTCACAAAATTTAAAGTGTTTAAACAAAATACACGATTCGATTTTGTTGGCTTTCACGTTTGCTTTATAAATATCGCACTGTCATCTGTGCTTCTCTAGCACAACAAACTATTTATATACGATCCCATAAATTTAAGGTAAAACATTTATCAACTAGTAGCATCGGTACTTATTCCTTTTTACTTACGATTAATTAACGTTTATAAAATTTTGTAGTTTTCATAATAATATACGACGTGATACATACTGTATACCTATACCTATACCTATAGATTTATTACTTAAAATTCATGATTAAATAACTGTAATGCCACTTCGAAATTAGCTTAATTAAGTACATAAGTATCTAGGTATAAATGAATAAATAGATATGCAGGTATAACAGATTGATACATATTGATACTATAAATTTAATATCTAAACCTGTTTCGCAGCGAGGAGTCTTCATTTACGACCTCCGAATAAGGAGGCGGAGGTTCCGAAGGAAGAGCATTATTTCTTCTCGAAATTACCGATGGATTATCACTTGCCACCTCTCTTACAATTTGATCTTCGATATATGCTAATTCATTTGGGGTGGCAAAAATCGGCTGGGTCATGGGCTGGGGCATTTCGTTTATCTCTGCTAATGGATATGGAGGATTACCTATTGGATTATGACTTGTTTCGTTATTTGACGGTAATGTAGACGTGAATTCAAACCCTATAAAAATTATTTTGGTAAAAAGCTATCACCTGCACGAGACTTACCCAGCGGTATTGGATTTTTCGGATATGGAGAATGAAGAGATGGAGCACGAGGAAATCCTCGTGTAATATGTGGCGGTGGTGTTGGCATATGTGGATTCGGCACAGTTTCACATTTGTTAATTTCTGCTTTGTTACCGACTATTAACTTAACTTCACCGGCGCGTTCTAAATATGCAATAACTTAAAATTAACTTAAAAACATTCATTATAGGTCTATTTATAGCCAAATAAGCAGATAGGTATAATATCTACTTACCGTTATAAAAGATGTGTCTAGGATCTCCAAAAGACAATAATAATAAAACAACAATAAGCACAAAAAATGCGCAGATAAACACCATCAAATTCCATTCCATTTTTGTTTTATACAACAATCGTGTTGCAATAAAGATGGTTGTTCCTCGTTTAAAGATTTTTAACACAGATACATTTTATCAATACGTATAGCCGGTAGATAAACTAAATTGAAATGTACATATATATATAATATAAGAATAAAATCGACCATGCCTGTGCTTGTCGAATTTTATTTATAGAATTATAGCTACACGGAGTTCTTCACACAATATGCTTTCGTAAAAATAAAAATAGAAATTCTTAGATTGTAATGTAAATACATAGGTAATATATGTAGGTACATACCTACATAATATAAGTACACGAATTAAAGTAATTAAATAAACGACTTACGTATTTCTCAAGTAATTATACCCAGATATTTTTGGGTATTGTTATATTTTTTTAGATAGATACTTATAACTTGTATGTAAGTATTTGGATAATTATTATTTACTTTATAATTTCTAAAACTTATGATGAATAAACCTTAGGAATAGGTTCCTTAAAATCTGTCATTTTGCTTTTCATGTTATATTTCACCGGCATTACTTCCTGGTGATTAAATTTTGATACAAAGTTAAAATACTTATTCTTATAGGTGATAATCTAATTAATACATTATTTGAAAATCCAAATCTTTTTCTTTTAATTAAAGCAATTTTAATATAATTTAATTGTAAGATTTCGGCGGTCTACAGTTGTTAATTGTTGCTGGCTAATTTTTACCTCTTTGGCCATCGTCTTCTATTCTATTATCCATGATTTATAATAATAAATTAATACCTATTAAAGTTATAACGACGAGAACAATTTATATAGGTATTGTTTTTTTATTCTTCAAATAAAACCTGCGTGTTTTATTTCATTAATGTAAAACAGCACTATCACTATTTAGAGAGTAATCTAGGTTTTATATAAAGATCATCTCAGAAAAGGTATTAATTGAAAAGTGTTGCAGATTTTTCTTTTGCTTAGTTAAACCAAATTACATTGGATGTCGCCACGATATTACAGTTAACGTAAACTTATGGTTGATGTTTATTAACTTACAGTTAATGCGAACGTGTAGTTGAGACTTCTAACTTTAGATGGTAGACCATCGTTGCTCCTGTTACTTTGAATAACCTTTTTACGTTTGTGATTCTGATAGTAAATTGGAATTTATTTCGGTTTAAATAAGTACTGCTTATCTGATCTGTTTAGAGACTGTATTATTTAGCGTAAAATATAAATAAGTAGGTACACTTCGTTTAAACCTATATGCAACACGTTATCAATAAAAGGTTACTAGATGATGACGTTTCACACAGTGCTGTCACCTCGTACCTCGCATTTTGACAGTTCTAATAAATTGCAGTCTTTCTTTCTTTATGCCATCTAATATGCGCGCAGGTAAATCATCTATAGCTGTCGCTTTCTGTCATCTGTCGCTTTCCAGACTTTAAACCGAATTACAAATAAACAATCTAGTAACTTTTTTTTATTGTACATAGGTTTGAATAGGCCATATATAGATTTGTGAATTTGTAAATAATTTAAATAATAGAATTTAACAGCTATAAAAACAGTTAAACAGTTATAAATATTATTTTTATTAATAACCTCTGCTGTATTACCTACCTTTAAAATTAAACGATGTTGGACTATTGTTTATTTACCTATATTGTGATGGTCACAGTAACAAAATGTTTGAAATTCTTTGTAAAATTTAGTTTTGTGCAATCAAAGTATAATTTATTCTTCAGATACTACCTAGCGCATTAATTAACATTGATATAACAAAAAGCACGTTGATTTTATTCTAAAAACAATTACGATATTCAAATATTATAAATAAATTATCTAGGTATTTACCTACACTGATAAAATAGAAAATTTTCAATCAAAAATTAGTAATGTCTTGAGCGTTTTATGTCGAGTTTAAACATTATTTTGTAATAAAACAATAAATCTTCATTTAAAATTTATTACACTTAAAACCGGTAAATAGGTACCTATTTAAAAAAACAAAAATAAAAATTCACATATTTCAAGTGAAAATATTCATATTATTTTTAAGCTCGCAATAAACTACTGCAATAATTACCTACCTATTTTTAAGTAGATATACATTAGATACGTACTTATAAAGAGTTGTGTTATAGTTATCTAGTTCGTTTCCAAACTATTTTATACGTTCTTTAAGAAATATGCGAGAAACATCAAATAAATACTTATTCAGAAGTGTTTTGAAAGCATGTTCGATGTAATTCAGCAACTATTATGAGTAAGACGCTTATACGAAGTTAAAAATTGAATCAGGTTGATTGTTAAGAACGACCGGAATGCATTACGCTGCTATTAGGTTGCAAACGTCAAAGGGGCGCTAATGTCTCTAATGGTGCGCATTGTGTCCCAATCCTTCTACTCTCTAACCAATAAGTAAGCTCTTTTCATGTTCTTTACGGACTCTATATATAATTTCTCCTCTTTATATCGAGAAATCTCGCTGTTTAAAACACGAATTTTCGAATTATTTTAGATTTTAGATTTTCTATTTTGTATTTCATTTTAAATGGATTAATTATAATTAATTTACTACCTATTCTGTTTTAATTAAAGAGCGTGGACTATGTGTTTAGTTCAATTATTTATTCAATAAACTAAGCTTTTTGCCGTTATTTTAATACTATCGTCGTCAGGGCTCTAATTTAATATTAATATTATAATTACTTACACTTCGTCCAAACCTATATGCAATCCACGTCATCAATACAAGGTTACTAGATGATGACGTTTCACACAATGCTGTCACCTCGAACCTCGTATTTTTACAGTTCTAATAAATTGTAGTCTTTCTTTATACCATCTAATATGTGCGCAGGTAAACCATCTATAGAATATGTCACTTTCCAAACATTAAACCGAATTATAAATAAACAATTTAGTAACTTTTTGTTGATGACGTGAATTGCATATAGGTTTGGATAGGCCATACCTACCTATACGTATAAATTAATGACATCGATTATAAAAACTTTGTCGAAAACAAATAGGTACAATAAGTTAATTAAAGAGGAAGCAAATTTGAAATAATGTTGGTAAGTAGTACGTACCTACATAATTCGGAATACCCAGATAAGTATAAACAAAACTAGTGTGGATATTTTGTTTATTTGTTGAAAGTACCTACTTATTGTTTTACATTGATCGAAATGGTAACGATGTCATTCATAAACTTTTTTAAGTATAATTATATATTCCATCTCGTAGTTATTCGTAGTTATTAAAGATCAAATTTTGTTCAGATTCGTTTCAATTATTTTTTGACAGGTTAATTATATAAAGTATTAATTTTGCAACAATTTTCGATTGTGAAGGTAATTAAAAAATTAATATTTATGTTAATATGTTGTCAATTTGGAATAGTTAGGTACCTTCTGTACATGAAGTTATTTTGGAATGTATCAAATTATATGCACTTGTTTACAACTCCTTCGAGGAACTTTCTTACTTCGTTTTAGAAGTAACATCTTCAAATACCTACCTACTTGCAAAAAATAGGATTAAATAAAGCTCGAAAAACATGCTGCAGCTGTTAAAAAATAAAAAAATAAAAAATAACTCGAAAAAGCGGAAAAGAAAAAGACATAGAAACAAAGTAACGTAGAGCAAAAGTAGGCAAGAGAAATGTAAAAGACGTGGTGGACACGGGTGATTGTTTAAAGGAATTCAGATACGGATAGTGAGTTTTCTAACTCGAGTAAATACCAGTCTCAAATTTGATACGTTAGGAGACATAGGTTCGTTGATCGGATCATTTGAGGATACAGGAAAACCTATTGAACAGGATGTGATATGTCTTTTTTGCGATGAAGGATTTAATGATAACGTGAGAGGAGAACAATGGATGCAACTCCTCATATGTGGGGCATATGGGATGTATGGCTAATGTACTGACTATGATGTTGGGATTTGCGCGTGTGATTACTGTAAATAGATTAATTTGATTTCTGAATATAAGTGAAAAATATTAAATAATAATTATTTACACTTAAATACCTTAATATTTTTGTAGGTACCTACCTATATTTATTAAATGTAAAAATAAGAATGACAAAATAATTGTATACATTCTCACCTACGTGTAAACTAAAAATACGAAGTACGTACATTTTAAATAGGCTCTATATAGTTTGTAAATAAATTAGGTATTCTGTATAAAGCTGATCAAATATGAAATCAATTTCTTGAATACGAAACACGTCAAAAATATCAAATAGGTATACCTACCTATATAATAGCGAAATAACGGAAGACGGAAGTAATTGCGTATTCCTATCAAAGTTTAATAAATCATCTTCTTGTTTTGTATAATACAGGCGCAAACTAATCTGTATCAAGTTGAACAAAGCGTAGAAAGTCGCCCATCAAGAGCAGCTAGTTAGCGGTTTATGCAAGTTAATTAATCTGAGTTTTTGGTTAGTTAAGGGACACATAAAAGCGAATATGCAAACGTCAAACCGCATGATAATAGGTAATGAGAGGGTTATTAGTGTCGACAGATGGCGATGACAACCTGAGTTTAACACCCGCTGAGCCCAGACCTCCTTTAATCGACAATATCATCGTAATTATTGCTTTACAGTAACCTTAATCTTGCCGAATTTTATAAATATTTTATAATTATAAATTAAGTATTATAATCTATTTTCAGTAGCTATGGATATGTATGTAATTATAACATAAAATATAGAAAAGTATCAGTGAGACTATTGTTTTTCCTGCACGAGGTACACGGTATTAGGTATAAAAATATATAGGGTGTTCTATTTAATTAAAAAAGTTTCCGGTGTTCGAAGTTATGGGAAATAGGCCATCAGTAGGTACCATCATATGGGTCAAAAATTATGACATTGAAGTAAAATTTAAAGGTTAAACTAGTTTTTTTTTTTGAAAATTAAATGGTAATATATAATTTCATTTATCTGTCTTTCGTATAATACATATTTATGCTGATATGTGTAGAACTATATTTCATATACTATTAACTATAGTATAGCGACGCTCTGATCGTGCTTCTTTATCGTTTTTCATTGTTTAAAAATTATTTTATGTATAATATTATATTTCACTTTCTGTGCATAATCAAAACTTACGCAGTTGTAATTCTTTTAAAAAATATTATCAAGTTCGACTTTTTAATAAGCACTGTTGAATATATAGCTGTTTTTTTTTACTTTTTATTTTATTGTACTTACTAGAATAATCTTTTTTTTTATTGCTGTTCGTTTTATTTGTTTTGTTTTTAATTTCAAGATATGTATAATTATTGTACATACTACGCAAGAAATTAAGTTTCAGTGTTATAGTACATATTACTTATATTATATGTAAATACCTATACATATCTACCTACATACGATAGATAGTAAGTTTTGCAACTATAAATACATGTAGGTATCTACTTACCTATATAATCTTTTAATCGATATTTCATAGCAAAAGATAAATTATTCAGTTCCGTTAATTATTGCATGTACGCTATAGCTACCTAATAGTAAAAATGTAAGTTGTATATGGAACATAAGGATTCAACGATCGGCAACATTAGAGGAACTAATTGCGGGCGCAAAACCCGGCCTGCTCTGATCCGTCAGCTTCCTTCCTTGCGCCATTCCGAGCCATTTCCCCACAATCACTCTTTGCTCGCTTCTTTCAGACACTTAAGGCGCAACGAGCCGATTATGGAGCTATTGAATTGAGAAGCGGAGAACAGACGAATCGGTGTTATAAAGCGCGAATTGTAAAATTTCGAGAAATTTATTCAATTACATTTCTAAAAGGATTTGCAGAGGCACAATTAAAATAGGGCGAACGAGTAAGCTTTTCTAAAAATCCCGCTGTTCCAGTTAAATCGGGTAATGTATGAAGGCTTTCGGTGAAGGTTTTAAATTGAATTTTATCTCCCGATATCAATATCACCACGAAGTATAAGTATCAATACCGGAGGAAAAGTACACCAAATTAGGTTGGTAATCTACGAAGCTCTCCATATTTCAATGTGTCCAATCCTTTTTTATGAAATGTCGTCATTCAGAATCTCAATCCCGAGTTTAATTTGTCGGCTTATGCATTGTGTTTGCTTAGAGGGTCGACACCTATAGCTATAGCCACTTTATGGTAGTCAGCAATTTTGGCATTCAATCGAAACGCAATTTACACCGCACTACAATTTATGCAAACGAAAAATGTAATTTATAGATAATAATGGATAGGTAGTTAATTAATATTCCGCATAGAGAAACGTCGTACGACTTGGGTACTTATATTTCGACTATAATCTGCGTAGAAAGTTGCAGTTCAAAAACGATATTTTATTAAAAATATAACAACCGAATGACGACAATCAAATTATTTTGTGTTTTTGAAATTGACGGACGTTATTAATATGTGTTAAATTATAAATTAAAGTGATTATATATATATAAATAAAAGCGTATAGCTGGTAAATGTTTTCTATAATTAGTAAATTACTTTTGTTGAAAGTAAGTAGTAGACTTTTATTATTTTTTAACTAAATTTCATTAAATCGGTAGGTACTTACTTTGTTTTTAATATTTAAGCGGTAAATAATCGATTTGCCAGTGTGAAACGGTCTCAACTTTATTGACTACCGTGGTTGAAATGAGCTACATCAACTAATATAGCACAAGAATTCCCAGTGCATCGTTCTAGAATCCGTTCTGGCCAAAATGAACAGGAATTAGCAAATTTTTGTCAAATTAAATGTGCATTAGCGTAAGTCGGCACGGGTCGTCGAGATAAGCTTTTTAACCAGTGTTTCTCAACATTCAAGCTATAGTACCCATATCCGATTATCTGCGTTAAAATTTAATTCTTTGCTCGAAATGACTAATGGTTGTTTTAACCGAAGAACAAAAAAATACAAGACAAATGATTGACAGCACTTAAAACGCTTGAAAAACTAACAAGCTAATTTAGTTTGAAATTGTAGTAAGAGGCTTTCTTTAGTTCAGAATTTTATACCTACTATAGATACTTATAGGTAAATACCTTATTACGTACGTTATTCACGATAGGTTCCAATTCACGTCATGCATGAAAAGTTACTAAACTGTATATTTGTAATATTCGATTTAAAGTTTTGGACGTGGCAATTCTACCTACGATTTACCTGCACACGTAATGACATGATAAAGAAAAATTACAATCTATTAGTACCGTAAAAATACGAGGTTTGATTTATGACGTGGATTGAAATTTATCGTGAATAATGTATAGTTACTGATTATATTATAATTTAAAAATTGATACATATTATAATATTTACTTAAAACTCGTTAGTGTTATATATATATATATCTAAAAAGTAAAAAAAAGTAAGTATAGCCACCCAATAACTTCTCTTATACATACACCTACATACCTCCCTACAAAAAAAATGTTCATTCAAAGAATGAACTATTTTTTGTATCGACAAATTTTTGCAAACACATAATACATATTACCTACGTAATGTACTTAAATATTTTTTAAAATGAAATATTTAATGTAAGTACATTCGTTGGCATCGTTCATTGGCATTATTCATAGACCTTTTTACTTACAGTGTAGGTATAATACATAATGTTATATAATACATCTATATTTTATCAATTTTTATTTACCTTGTCAGGTATCGAAAATCAACCGAATTTTAATCGATTTGTTTCAATAATTTTTAATACATTTTATGTTTAACTTATGTTAATTCTGTTTCGGAAGTTGATTTCAATATGACTGGTAAAGTAGGATGCGACGATTCGATAGGTAGTTATACCTATATCTAATTCGACAAATCTCTTATTTGTATAAAAAGATAAAATAATTTGGAATTCTAATAATAAATTACTTATTGTTAGTTACCTACCCTCGATTCTATATAGTAGCTACAATACAATAAATGAAATATAGATGGATATTATAATTGCTTAAATTAAAATAAAGATGTACCTACTTAATACCTATTTTTTATTTAACTAATTCATTAGGTACATATTATTACCTATGTTGGTAATAAAGAGATCATCGATTTTATATTGAATAGGTAAATGTATAATTTCTATAATCTATATCTATGTATACTTTACCGAATAAATTCTTTACAGTTCTATAGAAGAAACGAAAATTAGGTAATTAGTGCAAAGCAACATTTATCGTACTGTTAATTGCTAAATATTAATATTCATCTAGCAATTATTATTTAAGTGTACGTGTTTATTGAGAATGTCTGGTGAATGCCGTGAACTGGGTATCCGGACGCCAACAAACAATACCTCGATTTTAACAATACGTAAAGTTCAAATGCGCAACATCAAAGACTGCCAATTCAATATAATACAATTATTATTAATTTCGCTAGAATTATTAAATCAGACACTATACCGTTTACTGTCGTAAATGACTAATTAAATTCCATCTATTAAACATGGAAATGAGGACTATAAGGTACTATTGTAACTTGGATAACTGAATTTCGTACTCCTTTAGAAATTCGAGTCACTTTATTAGTAAGGAATAAGATATTAATTTTGAAGTAATTCTTATCTTTAAATTATACGTTTATACATTATTAAAACGTATCATAATATGATCTATCATCGGAGATGATTTTGTTTATACAATGTGTCCACGGATAACCGATAAATAGGTAGTAGATATCTATATAATTATGTATATATTATACTAGCTATAATTGACCAAACATTTTCGAATTGAATTTAACTCGTTCTTGTCCTCAAACAGTGTTATAGTGAAAATGAATTCGATTGTTCATGTAAAGGGCATTTTAAAAGTTAATTTCTGAAAAGACAAAAGAAAATTGGCCTTATTTGAAAAAAATACAAACAATATTTGAAATAAGTTGTTTAGAATTAAAAGATAGCCACAAATTCAAATTTTCAAATGATCGGCTTATTTTGATATTTTTGCTTTTTTATGGTATAAGTAGGTACTTTTCCTATTTCATTTAAAATGTTTTTTACAAACTTTTATTTTTCAAAGATAACTAGGTACATTTTAAATAATATTTATATACAACATTTTCTGAAGATTTTCAACTTTTTTGTAACATTAATATTTCTACATTCTAGGTATCTACCCATAGGGGAAGGGAGGACACAGGGGACCGGTTAAACAATTTTTGCTTATATTTTCCAAAACCAAATAGCTATTAGAAAATGCTGCTAGTGATAAAGAGTGTATACATTACATTACAAGTTTTATATTTTACAAACGATTTTAGAAAGGCATAAAAAGGCTTTAAGCATCTGTGGTGGTTCCATGTGTCCGATGGTAATGGGCCAGAGAGGACCACATAATGGGGCACGTAAAATAGGGGGAAAAATAGTTGAATAGTATTTTATGAAAATAATAAGTATTTATTTAACAGACTATGTTTATAAAAAATGCAGGTTTAAAAACACCTTAGACAAATAAATTCTTCATCGTATTCTGAAACTCCTGTGCATTGATCACGAGCAAAGTCTTTACAGTTTCGGCATTGAATTCACTCTCCTGCCGTGGCATCGGAATATTTGCTTGAACAATTAATACACCTAACGTCTTCATTTTCGCTGTCGCTATTTTCAACTTCCATAACTTTTTATATTTGTAATTTTTCGTTTTTTATGAACCACTTCAGTTAGTTTTTTTTCACGTTTTTTATACATCTCGAACCCTGTTTCTTGTCATTTTCTTTTGAAACAAGTTCGTGCCATTTCGAAAGGCCATTTTCGAAAATTCGCTTACCTGAGTTCGCTAATTAGCTGTAATTATGGTTATAAATCGTTCTCGAAGTACAGAATAAGAATGATGTGGTTTTTCGTTTCACATTTATTTTAAATATTTTGCGTAAACTTATTAACGATGTTAGTGCCAATCTATTCATCCCTTGGTAAATCTTCTTATCTGATATGTATTTGGCATGGAAATAATTGTTCGAACAAACGTTTCTATCGAAACTGACCCTTTCACGTAAGATTGCGCAGGTACACGCAAAGTAAAACGCTCCTTACTGTACCCAATACCTAGATAGTAAATAAATTTTTATCCACACTCTTTCTCTTTTCTATTCCAAAATTGTTTTAGATTTGTTTCAGTATTAACGTAAAAATTAATTATGAAAAAATATTCGTAAAATATAATAATCGGTTCTCTTAAGCTATCTAAATTAATGTATGTAGATACTACTTATAGAAAAAATAATTGTGCATATTATAATCAAGTACCTACTTTTATATCCATTCCGCGATAGTCTCCATTAAATAGATTATAGAACGTACATAGGTAGTTATAGGGTTTTGTGATGAGAATAATTGCAGGGTGTAAATCCTCTCGAAATTATCTAGGAATTAAATATCGAAATGTTTTTCTGGCTTGTGTGCGCCTGAGGATTTAATTTCGGCCATGTTTGTCTCGTAAAAACCAATAACGCCGGTTTGGTGTGGATATCTTTGAGTTCGCTATACGGGACACGATGCTGCCCCAGGCGCACTAAGCTAACAAACTATTCACACGAAATGTATTTTATCTTGGTCTTTTTGGATAATAAATTAAAGTTAGCTGCAGTTTTGCCAGGATTACTGGTTTTTATTACAGTCGCGATTCGAGGTTGCCCCTCATTTCTTTTTTTATATACATAATATGTAATGTTACGTTCTATCCATGCTTAATAAGATATCATCTTTTATTAGGTAATATGAATCATTCTTTATTGGTCGCACGAATTAACTGGATGAACGATCTTTATAAGCATCCTAAACAGAATTTACTTATTTACATATTTACCTATCTACGTACTTACGATTAGTTGTTGAAATTTTGGGCTGATTAACATGCAAATAATACTTTCATAACGATATAAATAATAGGTACCTAGTTGAAATATTAAATTAAATTGGAATGTCAAAGTGAGAAAAGTAGCCATAGAACTATATTTTAAACCAGTCTTATGGTATAGGTGAGTCTTAACATCACCGGCATGACCGCCGCGTCAATGCGACGCGACGCGACGCGGCTGCGGCGCGGTCGTTTCATCGTAGTCATATTAACACGAACACGCTTTACTGTAAGGCAAATTCAACACATACTAACAAATTAAATATGCACTTACATATTAATGGAAATAATGTTAAGTTATAGATTGCAGGAAACCTTTAATCAAAATATATTGTAAGTACATACTTACCTAGATATGTATTTAAATTTATCCCGGAAAAACCGCAAGTGGAAAAAAATCTGAAGTAGTAGCATCTACGTATCCTTTTAACATTGATATTATCTATTAAATATTTTATATTGTTTTTTGTTGCCTATAAGCTATTAGCTTTCTACTAAACTATTATAGATTCAAATTGCATTCCATGTATAATTTGTACCTAAATTAAATTAATGTATTAAAATAAAGCAGTAACAATCAAACTTTTATACTAAATTAATGTGTTAATTACTATCGCAAGCTAATTTCGTTGAAATTTCTTGGAATTGAAATAATCGACGACACGTTAAGTTATAATATATATTTGATATAGATAGTATTTTTCCTAACAATTTTTTTAAAATTTAGTTAAAGGTGTAACCCAAAAAAATTTTCCATAAAAAAATAGTAAAAAATATCTAAGATTACTTGCGAAAAATGCGTATTTCTAATGACTTTCCTTCGGTTGCTACACAGCTTTAAAGTTAGTGAATTTCAAATGATGACGTCATATCGACACGAGCTAGCACTTATGCATAATCGTTAATATTAGTTTCCTTAAAGGCATTTGATACATGTAGGTACCTTTACGAAACCTCAAATTTACACAAATTATCTACCATAAAAGTTCTTTGATTATTTGTGTTTATTACTATATTAGGTATCAATAGTTTAAAATGCCTAATTGCTGTTTTCTTATTGTTAGTATAACGACAACTTAAACAAATTCGTTAGTTAGTTATAGGTACGTTTCACAATTTTCTAAGAAAATAATAAAAACAAACACCGATCGTGACTTCTGATTTTATTTAATTTTGTCAAGAAGATCGATCGTATTTACACATGCATTATCATTTCAAAATCCGCAAATTTTTAATATACCTAAGATAAGCAGGTGGATAAAATAATTCTGTATGAATAAACTATGATTTAAAATGCAATCTTTGAAAACTAAATACCTACCGTACATAATGTTACATCAGTACTTATGCTGTCTCGTCGTAACGTATACCTATACCTACAACGTATTAAGGACTAGGTAGGTAGGTATATCTACATTTCGTCCAAACCTATATGCAACCACGTCATCGATGAAAGGTTACTAGATGATGACGTTTCACACAGTGCTGTCACCTCGTACCTCGTATTTTTACAGTTCTAATAAATTGTAGTCTTTCTTTATACTATCTAATATGTGCGCAGGTAAATCATCGATAGAATGTCATTTTCCAAACTTTAAACCGAATTAAAAAAATAAAATCTAGTAACTTTTTTTTGATGACGTGAATTGCATATAGGTTTGGATAGGCCATACGCGACGACACAAAATGTGCTCTCCCGTAAAATTTACTTTCGGTGGGCTACGTCCTTCCGCAAAAACGCCGTCGATATTATACATATAGATATCTGGAAATAAACGTAATTTATTTGAAAGGATTTTAAACTTTAGTCGTAGACAAAACGTTATTGTTAAAACATAATTCTAGTTTCTTTATTTTTAAATTCTGAACCACAGGTAATACCAGCTAAACAAAAAAATTTTAAGTTCTTGAAAGCAATCATTTGTTCAAAGTGATGTTTATCCGGTTATATCCGGTTTTTTCATGATTTGAAAGGTTTTACCGAAAATAACTTTATTGTACGTTCAGTATTTAAAACTGTTTAATAATACTTATTTTTTATTAGGTAGATACTTACATATCAAGTACAGATAACATCGAATTTTAGTTTTAAACTAATAACTGAAATATTTGACTAACGTAAATGATTTAGTAGATGCAAAGGTATTAGGTTTAATTAAATAGTATCTATTAAATAAATAAGTAGATACCTACCTAATTGAAAATTCAACTTGTTCGTAAATTTTAGTGCGTTTTATTCTTTAGTATTTCCTAGAAATGTCTTATATAAATTATTAAAGTTAATTAAAATGAAAAACAAATTCAAAGGGCAATTAAAACTGAAGACGTCATTAAATCTGATTCTTCAGTTGAATTTCATCGAGTAACAAAGAGAAAATCAAAATTAGAATTTGTAAATAACTACTCGAATAATTAATTCTTCATTAAGTCGGCACTCTCGGGGAAAACAAACACCTAGAGCTAAAGTAGAAATCAGCAAACTAACAAAACGAGCAAAACTCGTTATCTTATTGTGTCCTTTTCCACTATCCTATTTAGAAAAGGACACACTTAAAAATACAAGTATTATGTGCTGAAATTGTTGCGTCTTTACCTTTTACCTCAAACAAATATTTGGGATCATGAACTACTAAGAAGAAGGAAAGTAAATTTAGTTTAAATTTCTAACTGTTACACTCAATATTGAAAACGAACTTATTGTAAATCTATCGTTTATATCTATATGTATACCGCATTCTATAGCACCTATGTGATAGCTACAATAAAATATTTTTTAACAGTAAAAATCAATATATTAAATGAGATATTTATTTACTTTTAATATCTGTAAATGATTTTTATTTTTGTTATAAAAATTTACTTAGTAGGTAAGTATGTAGATATTAAAATAATATTTCCTATAGGTGACAATTATAGAATGCTCTAAGCAAACAAACTATGTAGGTATATTAATAGATAGATAATATTAATTGAAATCAGATTAACAAATTATTAATTTATTTACTTAATTTTGACAGCTTTTTATTTCAATTTTAATTTTACTGTAGTATTAACATAATTTTATAGCTTTCAATTGATATAGATAAGTATTTAAACGATTTTCATAATAAATATAGGCAGGTTTACTTATAGCTTGCAGCATCAAATTTAAAATATTTTACGATAACATTTTTTGCTAGATATCATGTCAACTGGAGCGTTAATTTGGGTAATATGAGTAATTGCGAGCAAGTGTAAGATAATGAGTGTAATGAGTTATTTTACTTTTTTTTTGAAAATCGAAAAATTCATCATTTTTCAAGGATATACGTAGTTATTAACAACTGATATTATCTAGTATATCCCCATACCGAACATTTTCTGTAGTTTGATCTATAATTATAGATATGGAAAAATAGGTATATAGGGTATTTTGTTTAACAATTTAAAGTTGACAACACTTCCGAATAAAACAGAAATGCAATTAAATATTTCTACGCATAAAAATATATGTATTTACCTACCCATTATATTTAAGTTCTAAAAATTTCAAATTTTTATTTAACGATTAAAAACAATGTGAAATTGATACATTTTTGTTGACATCTGGTACCAATATAGGTACCAAAATAAACATAAAATACTTATTTAAGTAAAGAAGATTATGTAAATATAAGATTGAGAATCGTTTAACATTTTCATTCTGATTTTGTAAAAACACTGGTTAATAGATACATATTTTACTTATTTATGTACGTACTAAAAGCTCCCACGTTTAAGCAAGTAATTTATTAATTATTTAGGTACTACTATCTATAAATAAAAATATTAGGTAATACTACCTGTAGGTAGTATTAAGGTATAAATTAAACAGTGTGAAATTTATTTTTATTTAATTATCTATTCATTTTTTATTCTTAAATTCTACTAAAAATCTACTTAAAATCTACTAGGTATAATCAGTGACAATTTGAAAAAACTGTTCGTATCACGTACGATTAATAATTCGTTTACGCAAACTAACAGAATAAGCAGCGCGTGAGTTAGAGAAAGATTCCATATCGGCTTTCTACCGTATCGTCTTTCTTCAAAGAACTGCAAGGTTCTCCGACTAATTCCATACGGTAAAATGGTTTTAACTCATTATCAGACGAACACAAGACTACTTAATCGTCTTCCCGCAGTGCCCCCGACCATATGTGATCATATACAGTAGTGTACGGATATAACGAACCACTACTGGATACCAAAATTGTTCATTATAGCCGAAATTCATTATATCTAACAAAGCAGTAAATTAAAAAAACTAATTCATATATAACCCAAAGATCGCAGATAGCACATGGTATCCAACGGACGTCCGTTGTTTAGGTACGTAATAAACATATTATGTTCACGGACATGAAATGGATGTCCATATTGATATCCATAAAAAGATAACTACTATTTAACGTTAGTTGATTGCCTGAAATGAACATCCACATAGGATATATTATATTATGGATGTCCATTATATCCTCTGCTTGTTCAGTACTGTGATTAATGGACCTAAAATGGATATCCAGTGGACATCGTTAATGTTCAAACAGGTAATATTTTACATTCGTAGAAAATCAAATGGATATCCATGTGCTATCTGAAATTAGAAATATTAAGTAAAAACGAACAATAATAAAATATTTACATGTTAAGTATGTACAAGGTAATTTATAAGGAGTGTAAAAATTTTGGCAGCTTATCGAGGAGATTATTCTGAGTAAGAAATGTTATATGGATGAAGGACCTATATCAATCAATTACTGAACTAGGAAGGATCAAAAGTTTTATTACAAGTGGCAAATTCATTAATTTAATATCTAGTTATCTACTATTAAAAAACAAAAAAGATAGTATGTCAAAAAACGCAAATTATTTATTGAAAAATCTCCAGATCTCAATCCTTTGGATTTTCAACAATGGGACCACTTAAAACAGTTTATCTTCAGTGTTGAAATAAAATCGTGAACAGTTAAACCAAAGGATAACAAATTTAGCCAATCGAATTTGTCATACCAATGTCGTGTAGCGCGTTTATGATTCTGTGATTCGATAACTCGTAGGTGTCAAGCTTGCATTTAAACTCAAGGAGCACATTTTGAACTTTTGTTAGACTACTTAGACTATGTTGAAGATTGAAGTATGTATGTAAAAAGTTCATTATAAGCGATGCATTGAATGATTTGAAATGTAAAATGTGCTTTATTATATACGAAAGTTCCACCAACGCTTAATGGAATTTCAAAAACATCTATTGTTAAATAATTATCTAACTACCTGCCGATCTTTAACCCTTATGATGGGATTTGCCAGGACGTCGACTATACTATAGATACAATATTTATTTTTTACAGTATAAGTATTACCTACAACATAGGTATATAATTTACTTTATTCAAAATACGTATTTTCCTGATAGAGGATTTAATTAATTTTACACAAAAATAAGCACGCAGATAGTTACCACGTTATTTTTGAAATCCTTCTTCGGAAAGTAAGTTAATTATCATGAATTGTAATTTATTAATTCCCACTACTTCATGGGTTTCTTTGGTTATTTTCTTTTGTTGTTTGGATTTAATATTTCTTTTGGATTCTGTCTTTCTTTTGGTTATGTCGGAGTTTCGGCAAATATTGTGATCTTGGAAATTGGGAATATAGTTCTGGAAACTTGCATTCAATTTGGAGTATCTCCAATTCGGGACAATAGTTGAAAAAATTTAAATTGAGATTAATAAGTGATATTACAAGAAGGAAATTTGTAAATTGTAAGAATAATTTGTATTCTAAAAGTGTTTTGGGGGTTATGGACAAAATATAGATAAATAAACGCCGAAAAAACGTAGCAACTTTCTAAAGCACAATGGTTAGGTAGTTACCTGCTTATCATGTAAAAAAATTAAAAATAGATAATTTTGTATTTATGAACTCTATTTCTATTTTATAATTTTTACATAAATATGTACCTATCTATAGGTCAATTCTTCTAATTTTTAAATTAAGAGGGTAGGTATAATGTCGTCTTCTAAAGTTCTTGACAATGTTATTTGTTGAATTAATTAATACACACAAAATAGGATGTTTACATGAAAATTTCAAATATTGTTGTAAGTATCTACGTATGTATCTTGTATCTTTCATTATATTATGTTAGTAGTACATGAGATTAAGAATTCCTTAGCGACAATAATTTATTGTGTAGGTATGTTTTAACTTCGGTACCTATCATATGAATTGCGTAGGTATATCTATCATCTTTTTGCTGGGTAATTTAACTACATCATCGGCAGATTAGGTGGTATTCTTTTTGTATATATTTGATTTTCTAGAAGGTACTTTAACTATTTGCTTCTTTAACAAAACTTTTAATGTTTATTTAACTTGAACAACGCGTTTATTAACATACAACCTGTTACTAGAAAGACTACTATTATCGACATTTTCTGAAAAAATATAGAAGTAATTATTTTTTGGGCGAGATTTTTATCAAAGAATATAAAACAGCTATTGTTCAATAATTGTCTGCCTGCCTGTTCTTCAGCCGAATGTAAGTAATTTTCTAAGTATGTAGTAATTAAATAGTATATGAGTATTACTCATACTAATATAAAGTAGTATACTAATTTAAAACTATAGGTATCGATTTCATTATTATCGAATAATTAATCATTAGGTACGCGTGTAAAATTATTCTTATCGCCCCATTATTAATTTTCAGAAAATCAATGAGCCTTTAATAAATAAAACACCTAAACAAAATTAAACTATTATCGACACATTTGTAATGAAACACCTGATAGTAATTTCACGAAAGCTATAGTATCCACTTCACAAGTAGGTAGGTACCTACCTGTACATATTTCATAATTACGAACGTTTATAACTTAATACAATAAATCTATACTCATATCAGAATTTGAAAGCATTAATAAATTCATAATTGAGGCGGCGTGGTTTATAGAGAATACACATGCGCTATCCGAAGTTAACACGAAACCCGATCTTCATTGGTTAAATTTAGAGGGAGGGTAAAACAAATCTACCCTTCGTAAAATCCTGGCAAGTGGTTAAAGCAGTCAGTTTATCACTGAAAATCGTTCAGTTAACAACGAGTTTTGCTAATTAGTCTGATTCTGGTGAAAATTTTCATTTTTGATTAATATTCTAACCACTTTCGTTCTGAGATATAGATTTGTAGTTTGAATATTGTTTATTAAAATAGTGAAGTGATGATGTCGCAAGGGCAAGTAACTGCTGAAGATATTCGTCCGAGAGGTGTTTATAGCATCGATCAAATTTTAGGGGTGACTCAATCAACAACTAGAAAAAACGGCGAAGGTAATTACTTTAAATATCATTATTATACCTACTTATTACTATTATTTAAAAAATGTTAACGTAACGATTTTTCAATCTGTAACTGGGATTATAATTTTAAACCGACAGTTTTAGTGACGTTATCGCGCGTTATTGTAGATACCTATTAGAAATGTTTTGAAAGCGTAATTTTCGTGTAAAAAATTC
Organism: Rhagophthalmus giganteus; assembly: GCA_036326145.1. Taxonomy (NCBI): domain Eukaryota; kingdom Metazoa; phylum Arthropoda; class Insecta; order Coleoptera; family Rhagophthalmidae; genus Rhagophthalmus; species Rhagophthalmus giganteus. The sequence continues at coordinate 8,068,918 of JARFJA010000083.1, read as the reverse complement.
AGGCAACCTTTTCGTTCGCGCTCTAACGTTGCGCTTGCGTATATACGCTAAAAGATTTACGATTTTAAATCTGCGTTTGAAATCAACAGGGGTTGAGGACAATAACGATTAATAACAAGTTGTGGACAATGCGACTGAGTCAATGTAATTAGGTAGATAATTAGACTCTAAGGGTGAGTTGGAGGGTGTTTTACCCCAGAACCGATTTCCCTAGGTCTTTACAACGCACACGTGTAGCTCGTAATTTTTATAGCACAAATTATCTGAGGGTAAAATTTGCCTGAAATGATAATGATATTAATAAGTTCCTACCTAACGAATTTTAAAAACTCCGTAGGTGCCTATACAACTTTTGTTTATTAACCATAAAAATAGGTACGTAAACGAAAACAAGTTTAATTAATATCTATAAGGTAGTAAAAAGTTGCACTAATTAAAATTCTATACAAACAATTAACAATTACGATTAACGAACGATAAAGTTAGAATAAAAATTCCAAATCGGGCGTACTTCCCAAGTTTTGTTTTTGAAGTACCTACCTACACCTACTGTTTAGGTCTACTAAATTAGTTTGTAATATTCCTCACTCTAAGCGCTATCTTAATTGTTCAATAAATTAATTAGGTATTTAGATTATTAAAATTGAACTTGTTGGCAATTTGTTTCACGAAATTATATAGGTATACATATAGACGGTTAAATGAGTTCATGTGATTATTGTACGTTTTTATGTTAGTCGATTTTAAATAAAATTGTCATTTACATCATATATATCTAGGTATGTAAGTAGTATTTAAGTAGGTGCATCGTTTTTAGTGGGTAGTTGATAGAGAATTAAAAAAAATAAATTACGAATAGGAGTCGTATAAACTGACGCGGTTGTTAAAAAAATCACAATAATACAATAGGTATGTAGGTATGTAGGATAATAAAGTTAAGAAACTAAGATACTATAATAGTAAGATTAGTTCTGTTATAAAGGAATATCGGTTTGATTTAGATTAAAATAAACTCACCTAAAGTTAGATACTTATTTATTATAAATGTATCTAATTGTAAGTATCTTATTGTTAGTCTCATATTCATTTTGTAACTAGGTATGCATATTAAATATCGGATGTAAAGTATCATCGACCTTGATCTGTTTTGTCCATTTTTTAATTTTTATAAAAACAACGAAAGTATAATAAGTAGAAGGTTGCTTCTTATTAAAAATATATACCTATGTAGGTACTGTCAAACTTGAATAATTAGAATTTTTGGCCCGGTCCCTAGAATTCTACATTAAAACAATCGTAAAAAATCATGGATAATTCGAATTGCGAATAATTCGAATTCGATAATTCGGTTGCGCTTACAATATTACGGTAAAAATAGTTCATGAGACTTTCCAGCTGACGTGAATTATTGTTTTAACGGCGTTTCTAAGGATAAGGGAAGCGATTGGTGATACATATACATGAAGTTCGACGGTTTTTTGAAGGTCAGTCTAATGTAGAAGATTCTATTTTTTTTATCAATTGATAGGTTGGAATCTATGTTATGACTCAAAGAAGCAAATACAAATACCTGACTTTTTTAAAACATTATTAATTGTTAAGGTAGTAAACATTTTTTTTTTAATTGAAAAATGTAATAATATAGGTACATGTATTTCGTAAAATAAAGTTTGTGTTAAACCTTTGATAGTGAAGTTATTTTGTTGTTATTGACCTCTTCTCTTTGAGGAAACATATGTAATTCGAATTTTTTCTCTGGTCCCTTCAACTTCGAATTATCCAAGTTTGACTGTATTAGGTAAGTATGCTAGTACTTACATAAAAAAAATATTATTGCTACTGAAGTTTATTGCGTTTTAATAAGTAGAACTATTTAAAATGTAGATCTTTACGAAACGGTGAATAGAATGGAATTTACGAATTTTCAACAATTTTACATTTAAGAGATATCTTAAATATTAATATAGGTAGGTAGGTACCTAAATATTAATGTCCTATTGTAAATGCAACATAGTGATACCTACAATTTGAAAATGTGCCTACACTTTTTGGGTTAAAAAGTGATGTATCTATACAGGACGTAACAAAACTAACTTATATTGACTATAACTTCTTAATTAGAAGGACTACAACAGCATGTTAAATACAAAAGTTTTCGGGTTTATCTCGACGCACACGATAATAGATTTTATTTGTTTGTATACTGATTTATTTCGTTGCTAAGGGAACAAACTTTGTTTTTCTCAAATGGCACCCATATGTTTTCTTTGCGTTTTTTCAACTTTTCTTGTTTTGGTCTATTATATCGACAACCCTTAAAGTTCGTGACCATTTTACAGAAACGCCATATCGATTGATAGGCATACGTACAATTGATAAAGATTTATTGTTATCTACTGTGTTAAGATAATTATTTATTTTTTAAAGATTTTAATAGAATTTAAAATGTATGTACATATAATTAGTACGTAGGGGAATAGTTATTTAAAATAGTAGATAATAATTCGATGGCGTTTTTGCGGACGGACGAGGTTTACGTTATTAAATTTTTAAAAATATTTTGGATCGGATTTCCCAGATATTTTTAGATAAAAAAGGTATCTTGTTGAATTTCGATAAAATGAACTATATTCGAGAAAATTATACACACTTAAATAATAAAACACGGAGTATGTATCTCAGATAATTATTTTATCGTATAAAGGAAGTAAGACTTTAGAATTCGTGACAATATGATATTAAACTTGTAAAATATTTTTTTTCTGAAACTTCAGTAAGATAGCTAAAACAAAAATTATTCGCATATCCTAAGCTTTCAAATTAACCAATCGAGCTTCGTTGCACAAAACTGATATCTATTTATTTACGTAATTTTATGTTTATTTACGCCAATGTTCAGTAATGATTAGACGTGTGAATTTATGTAGTCGGAAAAAATAATTAAAACAATATCTGACAATGAAATACTGTGCATCTCTTATTCCTTATTTCTGATTTTCTCGAATATGGTTCATTTTATCGAAATTAATTATTAATTTATTTTTACTTTTTTTATCCTAAAATGTTTGGAAAATCCGAAAATGACCTAAAATTCAAAAACTTAAACCACCGAAAACTTTTGAGGTTAGAAAGGTTAGGAGCAGTACACCCCTGATTCCCCTGAGGTGATATCAAAAGATCTATTCCATCATTTTAAAGACCTTCATTTATTATATAGGTATACCAAAAATGATTAAATTATGACAAAAAATAAAAAATTGACATTTATTTTTCAACTTTGGGGGCGAATATCTCAATAGGGGAGCGCCGTAGGAAATTTTGTTATACGAACTTGTGGCATTATTTTGACGTGGTTTATACGCTCCCTAGAAATTTGTTATCATTTTCTTGACACCCTGTATATTAGCAATATAAATTACATATTTATATACTTATATTTAAATTTTTGTCAATAAAACTTTGTTTGTTTTATCACAGTTAACGAGTTATTAATCTAATAACCGATTTTATTTAAAATTCTATGAAAAAAATTAAAACAAATAGGTAGTTGTTAATTCGGTATTTAATTTATTTACCTGTGGTTATAGGAAATTTTTGTTGCGACTCTATTTGTTCGTTATATGAGACCGTACTTACTTGATTTTTTCAAACTCTGATAGGCCACTCACAGCTGCGGGTTCGAAATCCGCTGTAACTATGGACGTTTGTGATTGTAATATTAACCAGATTTAGAAAATAATATTTTAGACTGGCTAATTGGATAGCCCAAAGCCATAATATATATATATATATATATATATATATATATATATATATATATATAATTTGTATACCGAAACATTCATATCTATGTACAACATACCTATATAATTGATACCTTATGATATTTACCTTAATGATATTTTTTGAATAGATAAAGATTTAATATATTGACAATGCTTATATAAAATCGCCGAGAGGTACGTACCTATTTAGTAAAAGCAAACTGATTTGAATAAGGATTTTAAATTTTCTATTTATAAATAAATGTTAAGAGTATTAGAGTAAGTATCGATAGTATTATATAAGTACACAATAACAAGCACATACACATTTAAATTGTAAGAGGATTAATTCTCGGACGGCTGCATGGTAACCGAATGTTTCTATTACGAAAAACGAGCTTTGTGCATCATCTCATTCGTTCAAATTTATCTTAATAAGTACCTACTTTACGAGAAGGAAGATCAGTCTCTATTAATTAGTTAAGCTCGCTAATTTAGTAATTTGCCTTCGTAAACTATTCGCATCGATATATTTTTAACATTAATCTCTTCAAATTTTCCACACGATAGGATTGCAATAGTAAGTAAGGGGATGCTCCCGTCTAAATTAAAGGTAGGGTACATCTCGATTGTTAGAATCAAGTTCTAATCGAGTGGGACAATGGAGTCTATTAAAGGGTACTTATATGTTACCTGCCTATTTAAATAGCCTTTATTATTTGATAACGACAGTCTCGTATCTGCCATCTCATTTGAGAGCTTTTATTTTATTATATTACATAGTTAAATTACAAATTATAAATTAGGTAGGTATCTACTCTATTAAAAGCAGCTTTTTCAATTTTGGTAATTTAATAAAAATTAAGATACCTAGTTGACACATGGTAAATTAATTAAAATTCGTTTTTGACATGTAGTACCAAGTAAACATGTCAAAGTTCGGACGAGATTTCCATTTAAATCTGCATAAATACATCAATACCAGCGCGGTGCACAAAGTAGTTAAAATACACGGCACATGCGAATTATGTAGCTGTATGAATACTAAATTTCTATCCGAGGACTATACGCTGGACAAAGATTGAAGTAAAATTGGACTGGTTATATTTAAATTTTAAAAGCAATCTGGTTTTAGATAAATTTTTGTTAAGTGCTTATTTAGTACGTACCTAAATGAATACCTATTAAAAGTGAACGCAAATATTTCATTTTTATAAAATGCACATTAGAAATGTTTCTCAGTTTCGAAACATTATTACCCAAAAATGGTTAGATACCGAAATATGTATAATATAATATAATATATATAACCGATAACTGCCTAGTAGTTATATCGAGTCTAACTAATTTTGGAATGAATTATCAACATGTGCCTACCTATATATGTATATACAATACCTATCTAATATAGGTAGTTAATGATAAAATTAAAAATATTGTTTATTTATTTAGAATCAGATTCAAAAGCCGATTGCGTAAGTGAAGGTGAAATGGTGGAAGGTGAAGGAAATGAGGAACTAGGAGAAACGCGTCCAAGAAAGATAAGAAGATCGCGAACAACCTTCACAACTTATCAACTTCATCAACTCGAAAGAGCATTCGAAAAGACTCAATATCCGGATGTGTTCACAAGAGAAGAGCTTGCAATGCGATTGGATTTAAGTGAAGCACGAGTTCAGGTAAGAATGCAGAAGCAAAGATATAATAAAAGTGTCTAATTGTTGGATATGTCATTCATAAATGAAAAAGAGCCATTAAACTACCGAATAATAATAATAATAATAAAACGTTATAGGCCTATAGACTAGATTTACTAAAACTTTAAATAAATACATAGGTACCTAATTAACTGAAAATATAAAATTACTTATAAGTAGATACACATACCAGCCCGAGGCCGAAGTGGTCTAGAGTGCTAAGTCTTCTAGTTCGCTCACGGCTGCGGATTCGAATCCCGTTACAACCAAGGATGTTTGTAAATGTAATTAAAAATTAAGAAAAGCAACGGTTAGATATGTCACTATACCAGTACCAGTGTTAAACACCTAGTAAACTAGTGCTGAACGCGATCAGTATCCAGGGGATATTCTCCTGGAAAACACCATCACATACGCATACCGACGTCATTGTTAACGAATTTGCATGACTGCTGGTTAACGGGCAAGTTCCCAAGTCCACAAATTAAAAAAAGCGATTATACAAGGTGTTTCTAAATTAGACGCAGATCATAAAGACGCAAAATTCCATATTTTGACATAATGGGTGATTTTTTGTACTTTCGATTGCGCCGGAAGTGACAACAATTTTTGATTTTTAAATGGAACCCCCTGTATATTACTGTATTTTCGGAAACCTGGATGAATTTTGAATAGATTAGCACAATTTTGACGAGTTTTTAGGACAACTTAATATTTAGCGAATAAATTTTAAATTTTCATCTAGAGAACTGCGATTTATTTCAAATCATTGTATATTACTTAAGAAATAACAGAAATATACAAACTTCATTCCTAAACAGCGCATTCAGTTACTAAGAGCATTCAAATTTGTCGAAATTCGATTTTTGCCAAAAAGTCTATTTTTTAAATGACAGTATCTAGCAGCACAAGGTTAGATAAACCCAGTTTATGAAGACCAATCCAAGGGTATTCTCAAACCCAAAATCCATTCACTATACAAATTAAAAAAAACACTACTTTCGTAATTTTCATAATAAATAGAAAATAATCTAAATATTTTTCGCCAAAATTTTACTAATTCATTCAGAATTTACCCAGGATTACTAAAATGCAATAATATACAGGGGGTTCTATTTGAAAATCAAAAATTGATGTCACTTCCGGTTAAACCGGAAGTTCGAAAAAATCACAAACCATGTCAAAATATGGTATTTTGCGTCTTTATCAACTGTGCTGAGTTCCATTTCGGTAGCTTAAAAAACTAACTTAATGACGTTACGCGTATCATTCTCATTGGTTGATTGATGAAAATTTGACAAACAAGTTTTACTAAGTGTCTTCATTATAAAACTTGTCACACAATTCCTCCACAATGTAAATAAAACAAATTTTTAGAAGTGGAACTTGGCCAAACATTTTCATGACAAGTTTTATCTACGAGCGTCCACATGGTAAAATATGTTTAACAAACACCGAAATAAGGAGTTTTTTTCAAGTTTTGTTTATATTTTGATAGGTGTCTTTACGGTAAAACTAGTTTTATGAAATTTGTTTTACTGTGAAGACGCTGCTTAATGTGTAATGCATTTACATTTTATATTTTTATATGGTAGTTTTAGAATCGTGAGGAGATCCGACACTGTGTAACACGTTGTTATCGTAAAGGCGACATTTTAACCACGCACTCTCCCCATGCGTTTGTTTATGTCTACTGCATGGGTTAAGTGAATAGAGTATAATTGTTTGAATACTGTAATTAATTTAAAAAATATATAATTATTAAATTGTTATATGTTAATTATCATACTTACTTATTTTTAATAATAATACCTATAATAATAGTAGTCGTAGTTTTATGCAATATTTGCACGGTAGGTACTTGCACCTAGTACTTGAGGTAGTTTTTGCAGTTAATGTTATATACATAAATATACCTACAATCTGCTCTGATTGTTTTTTTTTATGACAATGAGAACTATTCTCTTTATTTACCAAAATGTTCGATATAAAACTTAAGGGATCAATTCGGTAACAAATCTGTTATATTTTAAAGGCCTGTTAAAAAACTAACAACCAATCATAATCAAGATTTTCATACGTTTCCATAGTGATGATATGTTAACAGGGCGTTAAAATTAGACCTCTGAAAAATATTGTAATAGCGGCGCATATAATAAATTAAATCGAGGTTCGTTAAAACATTAATAAATTAATTATTCATTATAAACTGCATGCATTCTATATACCGTTACGTTCTTATTCTTTAGCAGTAGTAATTGCATTGAAGTAAGTACCTACGATAATTATCAAATTAAAATGTATTGTTCTTTCGCTTAATTTTAATTGGCGTATAATATTGCGAATGGGAAAGACTAAACCATTATATACGGCTTGTGCAATTCCACTTTCAACATTAAATGCAAATAGCTACTTGCATTAACAAGTTATAACTACTCGCAAAATGTAAAACTCCTAAATAATTACCTATTTTTTATTCACAATTACGAATGCACATCAAGTCGCTTTTTGTATTAAGAGGAACACCGACTATTGTGTCCTCAGTTTGATTGGCTTCATTGAATAAGCTACGCTCGGATAATGACCATCATGAATTGCATCTTAATTAGAAACAATTTTGATAATTAATCTGGTCTGTAACTGCGTAAGTGGCGCCGCAATTGGGCATTGTGAAACACAATGGCGGTAATCGGAACTGGTTCCGGTCCCTGAAACTCTCTGATGTCTCATTTAAAGTGCCTTCGTCGTATTATTGAGTAGTAAATGATATACGACTGTCTCTTTTCAGGATTGACGACGTTACTTTTATTTATTCTTGAATATTTGAAATGTTCAATAAGTTCGTTAAGATTCTTTTCGTTTAATATTAATCGAACAGTTTTTTAAATACAATAATTTGTGTTTTATAAACAAAAATATGCAATTACATAGAAATAGAATGATGAAAATGAATTTATATTAATTACCTAGCTACTTAAATAAAAACTGAATAACTACTTATCTAATTATGGAACGAACGAGTACGATATCTATTGTTGATAAACAAATAAGGTTGCAAAATTATTGGAATTATTAAACACATAATTATGAAGACAATAGAAAGGAACAAGGTGAAACAAATGTTCGAGTGGTCACCAATATTTCTTACGGATGGCATCAAATGTCGTATTTTAATATGTAAAAATGTAATATGTTTTATGATCCGAAAAATACGGTATATATCCAACCGTTTTTGTATAAAATGATTACACACCAAGTTAGGCTAACAGCTTAAATTAATGTAAGTACCTATTATCATTAAAAGTTTAGCTATATAAATACATAAATCTAACAATAAATATTGCTTGTATGTTATCTACCTATGTAAATATTAATTTGGGCATCAGGTACCTATATTAAATTTTTAACTAGCTATTAAAGAGAAATGTAAAGAGACTGTATTTTAAATGACTGTAAGTTAAAACTTCAAAAATAATTTGATTTTAAGAGAGGGGGTTTTATTAAACATTAAATTTATATTTTTGCAGGTTTGGTTTCAAAACAGACGAGCCAAGTGGAGAAAACGAGAAAAAGCTATGGGAAGAGAGGTCGCACCGTTCATGCATCCTTCAGATCAACCTGGTAATTTTTTTCAAAAATTTGTTAAACTATCTAATGAAACGAAGAAAACATTTTTAATGCATTTTGAATTCAGCACTTACGAAAGACGAATTCAAATCAATGCCATGTTTAAAAGTTAATTAATAAATTATGATATGTTGATATGTTGAATTTATTCTAAACGCTATATTTTATTAGTTAACATATAAGTATTTACCTACTTGATGATGCTATTTGAATATTAATTTAATGTTTTTATCATTCTAGTAAACTTGTGGGTAAATACCCACTGTTTTTTATGTATAGGTATGCATGCATTTGTTAATTATTTCGAAAAATAAAAAGAATTAGTTATTAGTTTTTCGATAAAAACTTTAAACTGCGTAGATTTCTGACAACACCCGCAATTAACGATTATTTGTTTAACGATTCAATTAGATTCAATTCTTTCGTAAGTACACGTGATGGTTAATCTAAAACGTTTGTTATAGGACTGCCAGAATTGGCTCTGCATGCCCAGTTAGGCCTTCCACCTGTAGGAGCAGATCATTTTTGGCCAGGCATTCCTTTTCCGCCAATGTTTAATCCTGCGTTAGGATTACCATGGGCAGCGAAATCGCCTCTAACAGTACCTAGTTTTCATGCATTTCTGTCACAATACGTTCTCGCAAATAGTGCATTACCTCAAAGTTCGCCGATGGGAATTTCTATGGAAGAACGATCTAGAAGCGTTAGTCCCGAAACAGCCAGTCCCTCGCAAATGTCTCCAAGAAGATCCTCTATAGAAACGCTCAGAATGAGAGCGCAGGAACTTGTACCAAAGACATCACCTCAGAAACAATTACACGCAAAATCTTAAGACATAAATAGATATTCTGCCGATGTCGATTGCTTATTATCTGTAAATCGTTACTTCGTAATTTTATAATTACATCGATCAATTTTAGCTGGTTATAAGTAATTTTTAAAATTAAAAAAATATACTTATTAATTTTGGTTCACATCAGGTTCTAATTGAGGTATGTACGATATGTCGCGATTTTTTGGTTAACGTATTAAGAAAGGCGAATTACAATTTTTCTGAAACACGATTCAACTTTTTTGTGTTAATATCCACGTTATGAATATATATTTTTATAATGTAACAAAATTATAAATGAATTTTTCTTTAAGTATATGAACTTTTAAGTAGACATACCTATCAGAAAATAATATTTATAAATAGAGGTATCTTAATAAACCGAAAAAAACAAAACTTCTCCGTTTATCTAACAATAAGAATATAACAGTAATATTTAATTAAAAATAGTTTAGGTCTCACTTTTTATTAGTAAAAGTGTTTCATTTGTAACGTAAAACAACTTGATATTAATTGCTGCATGTTCGACTTGTGATACTTACTTACTTAATTTACTTACAAGCAGATAAATACCGTACTTATAGATTTATAGTTAAAATCTGAATTAATAAGTATTAAGTATGACTCCATTTTGATTAAATAACTGTTCGTTTTTTATTTTTTGGAAATTTGGAATACGTTTACGAGGTTAAGGTGTAAATTTTTTAAAAAGTAGGTAGATAGGTGTCTGTTATTTTGTAATATAAAATATGTAAATAAGGTGTTTATAGAGATTTTTACCTGAATTATTTTATCAAGTATAAACTGTCTTGGTTTAAATAAGTAGATTTAATTATACGTATTAAATCAACATTCGTATCTACCTACATATTATGTACATTATAATAACTGTAATTTTTATTTATATACTTGAATATGCTGTACAAAAGATAGAGTATTATGTAAATATATTACAGTAAGTTGCGTTATTACTTATTGATTATTTAAAGGTTTATAATTATAGCATATTAGTTATTTTAATAGGGCTTATTTATCTATAAAAATAATCCCAGAAATATATCTAGGTGGTACTACTACCTACATACCTGAAATGTATGTAATCGAAGTTTCTGTATCTGTATTTACATGTCCGTAAATCGATTAAATTTGCAGGTGTTTCTTCTTACCTATTTATTGTGCGTATTTATGACTTTCAAGTATGGGAATATTTAGTTTCAAGCAGAACTAATGAAGAAATGAACGTGCTTTTCCGTGACTTTTCGCACCGTGGATATTATGTATATTAACGTTGCTCGTAAAATTTTATTGTAATTGGGTTATAGTTTATAGTCAATTATGTTCAAAAAGTCACGAGTTGTAGGTATGTAATATGGAGTAGGTAACCGGTATACTTACCCGAAGAAAAAAATAAATCGAATGCGGTACATTAAAATTTATCTCCATTTTATCGATTAGGGCAGGAGACTAAGCGGTTCATATTAAAAATATAAGTGGCTTATAAACAGATCCTGTAGGCAAATAGAGGCTCAATTTAAAATTTGATCCTTATTAAAGTGGTCTTTTGTTTTCAATTGCACTTCAGAGCCGTAGTCTTTCAGCAACTTCACTAAAACCGTTTTGTAATTGCGTTGTCGAAGTTTTATTGCTTTACAATTTGAATCGAAAAAGCTGTGCACTAATTGAGTAACGTTTATCTCTATTTTTCAATATCGGAATATTAGGTATATATACTCACCTATTGATTTTATTGTTCTAAAGAAGCTACAAGTAGGTAGGTTTTAGTGTTCGGTTTTTCAACTGACGAATGGGTAGATTTAAATTAATTTCGTTAATTACAAAATACTCGATATTCATTTGTGTGATTCAATACTAACAATAAGTACATAATAATATATAGGTGCATATATCTATAAGAAAAACTCAAACAATAATATGTAAATACCTAAATAGGTTTAACATTAGTTTAAAATAAGCAGTTTCTAAACAATTTTAAACTTTTTTTTGGCAAGTTAATGCAAAATTAAGGCGAATTTGATAGTCATTAATTGTACAAAGAATTTGAATTTCTACAATTATAGTAGGAACAATAAATTTATTACCTTATTACCTTTTCAGACATTTTTAAATGCAATAATATTTACAACAATTTATAGTGTCCTGTAATTACATAGATATGTACCTATCTAACAAGGAAAGTGTGATAATGTAAAATTCAAAATCAAATTGATAGTTAGATATTACAAGGCATAGTATTTTTCGGGTTTTTACATGAGCCTAATCAATATTGCTAGACGTATCAGACGGCGAAGATACGAACAGTCAAAGTTGATTTAATTGGTCAATTTCCGTGCAATGCCATTTCCACGTGTTTTGGGGTGTATAAATTAATTTTTTGACATAATAATTGGCCTATTTTTGTTTACCTAACTTCAACTCCAAAGTGGGAGTGAATGTCATCCCGAAAATTTTAAATAGCAGATAAGCGATACTAAAAATGACGTTATTTGAAATACTATATAAAATACGACGAATTATATTTATAAATATCTATTAATGGTTAAATTTTCAAATTTCGATTAACTATTTATTAAGTACCTATTCTTCGATTAATCATTCTTTAAAAAAACTATATATACTTAAACGGTAAAACTCATCAAAAACGAAATTATAAGTCGTTCAAATTTTATTTCGATGTACTTACATCATCAATAAAGAGATGACTAAACTACGTTCACTGGGTCGAGTCAGCAAATGTCAACACTTTCATATGAATATCGTTTTGCATCGTTCACACAAGCGGCTTTTAAATAGGTAAGTAAAACGTATTTTTAAAAACTACACGTAATTGTTTAACAGTTAAACTTACGATCTAATTTATTAACAATTACATATTTATATATTACTGCCATTGTTTGCTGACTCGACTCGGTGAACGCAGTTTAGTTGTATAGGTAGGTATACTTAGTATCTATTTATAATATAATACAAAGTTTGTAAAGTGACATATTTTATCGACGATTTACCTGCACACATATTGCACAGTAAAGAAAGACGACAATTTACCGTACCGTATCTACCGTAAAAATACGAGCTACGAGATGACACCAGTGCGTGAAACGTTATCATTTAGTAACCTATTATTATTGATGATGTGCATAGGAATAAAATTTGAATGGCCTTTAGATGTCTTTTCAGGCATTTCAACTACTCATTCAGGGTGTCTCAGACATCACTCTCCAGGCCTATATTTCGATTATTTTTGAGAATTGCCCCATCGAACCCTACATATTCCTAAATGGTATGAAATTCTTCACAAGTTAGTGGTAAATTATGAACGATATTTATTTAAAGTCCAGAACTGCAACATTCGACTTTTTTTTTTCTTTAATAGCACAACAGGTATTGTTTTAGCTATTCTGATAGAGGCTAAATAAAATTTGGAGATATTTTGCATGCCTAGACCGGGCTTAAAAACACGTAAGTACCTAAGTATATGTATAAAACAATTTATAGATATATGTACCTACCTAGGTATCTATGTTTATTAATTTTTCTGCAACACCTCACAAAAGTCTAGTAGGTCTATCATTTTGTTGAAGGTACACAATACTTACAACTTATATGTTATCATATAATACTCATACACTAAAATACTGTGTCTTTAGGTTTTATTTTTTAGGATGTTATAGGTACCTAGATATATGTATGTATAGATATACGTGGTTAATATTTATTAAGAACACCTACCTACTTTTAATTATTTAAAAGTAATGAAATTTTCGGGCTTGTAATTTTGTTAGCATTTCGATTAATATTTTATACTTAGTTAAAATTTTTGTAATAATCTAGTCCATTTTCTAGGTCGAGGACTAGGACTAAGCTCTGGTGTTTTTTTGGTCCATTACCTCTAAAGCAGATACACGCTTCAACGCGTCTGTCGGATTCCTTTTCGTTAAAGAAATGCTTACACCTTCTACAGGTTACTACAGATGTAAAATAGTGTACGAAAGTTTCTATTTACGTTGCAAGTAAATACGTTAGTCTCACGTACGAATAAATAAAATTAGTTGTTGAAATTGAAAATGCCGCATCTATAGTGAGCATAGGTAAACGAGAAAAGCAAAAGCAAACTAAAATTTATGTTTCGTATTGGGAGTTATAAGCGCACTCTTTTATTTCGACAATCAGTTTAACAATATTTAGTACCTACCTACATTTTTAAGAAATACCTACATCCATCTTTACTTCTATATGGTTCGTCACATTCTATAATATCGTTTTGTGGTTCATCGAACTGAAATCAATTTCTAGATATGAAGTTAGGAATACTTATATTTTATATATACATTGAATATTATAATATACTATTTTATATATACTATGAATACTTTATATTTTATTTCTTTGAACCTATTATTTTAATAATGACTTACCTATGTACCTACCCCCCGTATATATTTACTTTTAAAACTTCTATTTAAGTTAACTTTTTATAATAGGTATAATTATATACTTATTATATAGGTATTCTTATTATTATCCGACGTAATCTGCGTACGTATTACATGGTATAAGAATAGTGAATAAATCTATAGTGACTAAACTGAATAAATCAAACATAAATTATATATATATATATATATATATATATATATATATATATAATTTTTTTTTAGGTTTATCGATATAAAATGTAGGTACCTATATTTTACAACAAAAAATATATATTATAAAATTTTATATACCTACTTACATATACATATTATCATTTAAAGGTTAATTCAGTACCGTGTGATAAATTAATGGAGTCGTGTCTCCCTTCCGCTATTAATAGAGCCATTTACAGTTTTTCAATAAAAATACAAACGAATAGGCAGACATAAATTCGCGGCCGATTTCACCCAATATGTTCGAATAAACCGAGTTTTGTGAATAATTGGTCAGGGTCGGTTCTCACGACTAAAGGTTGGTGTTGCGGACCAACGCTCAGCGCGACACCCGCCGCGCGTAAATTAGTCGGACCACCAAATCATTATATAGAGATTATAGGTACCTACTTCAATTAGTTTATTTAAGTAGAAAAAAAAAGAAGACGTGTTTATTAGGTAAGTAATTCATTTTGTTTTTAAATATGAAATACTTTTATTGTTGTTTAGGTACATTTCTAAAATATCGAAATATGTACGTATTTCGAGAGCCGCTGTTTACGAAAAGGTACTAATGTGACAAATACTGACAATAGTAGGATACTAACATGTAAAATATCTTGGCATTGTATGCGATTCTTTGAATAGTCGGCACGTTTGGATACAGAAATGTATAACTTACACTAAAGCTCGTGTTACCTGGTTAATAATGTATAATTCCTTTTCATTGTGCAGACACGTTATTCTATAGTTTGCAGACTTACAATGGCCAACTTTTAAATACACATTTTTACAGTAGGTATACTTTCCATTGAACTTCAGTAATTTTAAAACAGTTAGATAGGTGTAGTGTTTTAATATATTATATTATTTTTAATTTGAGACCTTGACCGTTTTTATTACTTAATAGCGATAATATAAGTACTTATAGTAACGACAAGATGTTTTTAAATTTCGTAATAAATTTTATGGCTCAGGTATAGAGACGCGGTTTAGTAATCATTTCACGTTAAAATTGATTACGATTTAAGTAGGTGCATCAAGGATTTAGTTAGGAGATACTAAGATATTTATATCGCATATACCTAATGGTTTTAGATTATATCAAAATTGAAATAGATTTTTGAGTTAATGTGATGAAAAATTAATTTAAATAGCGGAAAAGTTTTCTCATCCAAGTAACCGCGTTCTTAGATTTTCAACTGCAGTGCCTCTATTGCCGTGCATTAAAGTACAATAATATGTTCATAAGAGGGGCACCGTGGGTTAACTCTGCAGGGGTCTCCAGGTGTGATCAGGCGTCTTGTTTACACTTTGTCACAAGTGGGTCTAACTATTCCTAAGAAATCTGATATCGTGTTACATTACACAATTATACATAGGTACCTATAAATCTAAGCCATTACTGGAAAAATCTAAAGATAGACTTTCTTTTCTTAAATTTGTACTTCTCGAGGTACCTGTTAAATAATATCTATCAAAATTGGACAACATATAGTGAAATAATGTATTTGAAACAGCAACTAAATCTATTCAAATACGCGAGTAAACACGGGAACGAAAAATATAAACCTCGAGATCAATGTAAACGTAATAAGTTGGTCCTAATGCTATTGTGCATGGATTTCTGCAGGCGATTACCATATGAACGCGGTCCCGAGTATACGACAGCGCCTTTTGCCTGGAGCTACCGACAGCTCAAACCCTCGGATATTGGTTTCTGATTCACTCTAGTCGGACAAGATCAACACTATCTTACTTTATGTAACCCTTATCCTTACAAGGCGGCATTCTCATAAAAAAGATTATCTAGTTATTTGTAAAAACACCCACCACTACCCACATATTACGTTTATACAACGTGCTTATTTATTGTACGAGTTAAAATAATATTGGGTAGGTAAGTACCTACCCTGACAAAAAGTGATAGCCGTATAGTGAATACGAATACTCACAGGAAACAATTCTTTTATTGTATAATATATGTCTATAATTAATTTAATTTTAAGCTTATGAATGTATTATACCTACATCGGTAGGCTTTCGATTATTCGAAACGATAGGGAAAAAGGAGACCTGGATAATTTCATTAATAAAAAAAAAGAAAAACACAAAAAGCGAAAAATCAATTAGTCAGTATCTAACTCAATATAAGTTTTGTAGGTATAAAATAACATTTTTTAAACGATTGACAATCTTTTATCTTAAAATTGTTGTAAAAGACAGACAAAGAACGTGGAAAATATCATGCATAATACCTAATTCTGCATTTAAAAAATGAATACAGTAAGGTGTGTATAAATAATGTAATATTATCTCGCAAGACATATTACCTATGTAGGTATCTGAAATTTAGGTATGAAGTTGTAAATTAAAGTTTTATATTATGCAAATTCTGAGTGAAATAGAATAGAATAGGAATGGACTGTTCTTTAATCTCACTTCCACCGCGTTTTTTATTTTAAATATTGAAAATGTTAATCAAAACCATATTAGGCACGATCGATAAACATCAACAAATATACTTCAGTAACCCAAAGCATATGTTAAAATAACACCAATGAAAATATGTTTAAGTATACCTAAATCTATTACCTTTGTGAACTTTTTCTAGTTAAATATTTTAGGTACATACACCTACTCTATATATATATATATATATATATATATACACATATAGGGGAAGGTCGGGTAGCCCCGGACAGCGGGTAGCCCCGGACAGTACAATTACTAAGTAAGTAAACCCGTTGGAAAACCAAAACATAGTTTCGGGGGCCCCCCATAGAGTTTGTACGCATATGCAACTTAGTCAATGCATGAGCACAGATTGATTGACAAGCTACAGTGAGTGTTTGTTCCTGCCAAACATTTCTCATCGCCCCTGTCGAATTTCATTGCAGATTATCAAGTGCAAAAAGTTAGTATACCGCCTTGTCTATTTTTTAGAGTTGTAATACATTTAATATAGTTTATAAATGTATTAGTATTCGTTTCATTCCATATACAATTTAAGACCTATGGGCAACAACATCGAATGATAGCGATCGGGTAGCCCCGGACACGAAAACGTCGGGTACCCCGGACACCATTATAAATGTCGAATTTCATATTTCAATTTCAATTTATTATATTTTCAACAAATATAATGATTCAATTTATTATAGCTTCTCTGTGGTTAGTACATTAGATTATACTTTTGTATTGCAGGAACTTATACAACATGTCTAAATTTAAGGGACCAACAACTAATAGAGGTAAATGGGACGAAAATAAAATGAAAACAGCAGTGAAATGTGTCAAAGAAGGCAAGTTATCAATAAGACTATCTGCAGAAAGGTATGATGTGCCAAGAAGTTCCCTTCAGGATCGTCTAAAAGCAGTGAATAGTCACAAAGAGATCACGTTTCGTCCAAAGTTAAGACGATTTGAACCCACGTTTTCTGAGAACTTTTCTAAGTAACTGTATAATCACGTTAAAGAACTAGACAATCGTTTAATGCTCCTGACTAAAGACCTAGAGGAAAAACAAAAAGGTAGAGGTGGCAAAAAATTGAAAACAACGACAACTATTTAAGATGATTCCCATCAAGTTGAAGAGACAGCGTGTACCATATCTGGCGAAATGTTTAAAGAAAATTGGATTCGGTGTCATGACTGCAAAGATTGGGCCCACGAAGCATGTGTTAACATTGACGCTTCCGATTTTTACTACATTTGTGACGTTTGTAAGGCCAAAACACGTTTAGGCCACTATTGATATCTGTCCGGGGCTACCCGCCGACTTTTATATTACCGCAAATTGGGAGCTTAAGTTTTTTCAATATTCTAGTTACAATAATTAAGATATCCTTTTTTTTTTTCATTAGTACGATTAACAAAGTTCCTTACTCTATTTTAATGCTAAAATACAAACTGACATTTGTTGATTGTATTTTATATTTCTACTTCATTTAAGTGTCCGGGGCTACCCTACCTTCCCCTACGTATTACGCAAAATAGTAATAATTTTTACAAAACCTAAAATATGATGTTTTTGAAAAAACTTGATTTGTGTTTGGAATAGTTTATACATTAATAATTAGATATATGTAAGTAGGAACATATGGCATCTAAGGACTGGCATAAGGAAGGCATCTAAGCATATACTCTAAGCATAAAGATCGTGCCGCTTCATGTCAAGCAGGTTAACATGTAACCGAATTGATATTAGGTACATAGACATCTCGCATGTTTCTGTATTCCAATATTTGCTTGGAATATTCAGACTTTGTGATGCCTTATCTAGTTTAGGGTAGTTGTTTGTAGTTTAGCAACTATATCAAAGTGTGGTTAGCAAATTGGGATAATTCCTTCGGGAATTTCATAATGAATGAATTCAAATGCCAACTTAAACAATTTATTTTGCTGTTAATTGCTTAATATTAATACTTACTATATGGCAATTTCGGGAAATTATTTATAATATAGGTATGTATTATGTATAATAGCGACACAGTGTTTCGCGGTTTAATTTTATAACGAGGATTTGAAATTCCAGGTATAATATGAAATTTATTGAAGGAGAACGTTGACAATTGAGTTCGCAATGATCCGTAAGCCGATGAAATTGGTCTCTCCCTCATATATATGTAGGTATATAGCATCTGGTAAAAGATTTTCAACGGCAACACTCGTATTGTGCGACCCAATATTTGTATCATTAGGGCTGTTACAGTATATCGACCTTCGTCTGTATTTAGTTCACCTTTGTGAAATTCTGTTATTGTTATTGGATTCAATTTCAGCTTTTATAAAAATGACGGAAAATCAAATTAAGGAGAGTTTGAAAATGTATTGTTGAACATATATAGATACATTGTTATTACCTACCTATCTGTTTATAAGTAGGTAATTTTTTACGTATAGATGATTTTTATAAAAAATATATAAGATATACGTATCTATACAGTTAAAATTCGAAATTTATTTGTTAAAATGTGAATGTTGTCTAATAAGCCTATTATTTTTTATTACCGATATTAAGTAAAGGGTATTTAATAAATAGTTTCTCATTTGCCAAAACACGTTTGTGCACACGTATCAGATTACTGTAATTCCATTTGCAGAACCGTGGGAGAGAAAAGGACCCACCCCATCCCTATTATTCTCTATTTACTGTACCCGAATCGTAGTAATTACTTGCAATCTTTTGTCATCTAAATCCGTTGTTAGCGCTTACAGATACTTTAATTGATATGTTAGTATTTATTAGCTTTACAAGTAATTAAATTTTATCCACCTATCTATTTATGCAAGTTAATTTTCAACAACCAGATGTTATCATTTTATAGGTAGGTATGTACTTTCATATCAAAATTTAGAATTCAATAAGTATTCGTTTTTAGTACCTATGCATTCAATTATACTTATTTAATAAAACGTATTTTAAGTGATATAACCTAATTTACTAAAGTAGATTTAAAAATCTTGACGAAGCGCTATTTTATTATTTTTAGAACATCTTGTAAATCTATTACCCCGTATTAACCCGAATATAAGACGAGTTTTTTCTATTGAAAATTATTAAAAAACGAGGGTCGTCTTATATTCGGACCTTTCGATTTTCGAGTAGGTGGTCTGTCTATATTGTAAGCGCAAGTGCTAAGTGTTTGTGAAAATGAGGCTATCGGTGAAACATTTGACTTTTAAAAATGACTACCACTATGAATTTTGACGTAAGTATGTATTTGTATATCTTTAATTATTTTATTTTTATTAAAATGTAAAACAATTTTTAAAGGTTGTTTTTATTAAAAAATTGCATAGATCGTCTTACAATCGGGGTCTTAAAAATGTGCATTTTTCTGATTCTTTTAGTATAAAATGAGACTCGTCTTATATTCAGATTAATATGGTAATTATCTATTACTTCAATAATTTAACAGTATAATTTAAATAAAAAATGGTTATTAAGTATCCTTAAAACGATAAAGGTGCAACATACTTAAATACTGGCACTACATTTGCTCAAGCGATCCAATGTCCAATATCTTCTGCTCAAAAAGTAATGTAAAAACGTACTTTTATCGATATTGAAAAAGCCGCTGTTCTATTTCTTTAATAAAATTGATTAAGTACATGGCTTGAAAGTATGTCATGAATTTGTCATGAGTATGTCATAGTAATTCAAACTGGTAAAATTGCTGAACTAAAATTTCTGAAATATACCTAGATTAATTTTAGGTAATTTATTGTTAGATCTAACAACTAGATAACCTATAATCTACCTATAGGTACTTATAATAAATTATTTGTATCCTTTCGTATTTTTAAGGTACTTAGGACAGATGCAGGCAAGTTACA
Source organism: Rhagophthalmus giganteus (assembly GCA_036326145.1). NCBI lineage: Eukaryota > Metazoa > Arthropoda > Insecta > Coleoptera > Rhagophthalmidae > Rhagophthalmus > Rhagophthalmus giganteus. The sequence continues at coordinate 8,048,010 of JARFJA010000083.1, read as the reverse complement.
GAGTTTGGCGTTTAACTTTGTTCAATTAGTTTTAATAAACGTTTTATGTATATTTTTGTAACTGTAAGAAATGCAATTTCCTCAAAAGTGAAAATGTAGCGCAGGTAATTCCAATCACATGCTAACTGGATTATTATGTAAAACTTTAACGATAAGTATAAAATAGGTACATAGTTTAAAGTAGGTAAGTATGTAGGTATTTACCTTTTTATTGATGTAGCGAATTTTTGGGTATTCTTTAATTAATAGTACCTACTTAATTACTCTAATAAACTTTGAGTACAAGACATTGCTTTTATGGTTATTACTATATTATTATCTATAAAAGTATATTATATTATCTATTAATATAGGTACGTACACTTCGTCCAAACTTATACGCAATCCACGTCATCAATAAAATGTTACTAGATGATGACGTTTCACACAGTGCTGTCACCTCGTACCTCGTATTTTGACAGTTCTAATAAATTGCAGTCTTTCATTATACCGTCTAATATGTGCGCAGGTAAATTATCTATAGAATATGTCATTTTCCAAACTTTAAACCGAATTACAAATAAACAATCTAGTAACTTTTTGTTGATGACGTGGTGAATTGCATATAAGTTTGGATAAGCCATACGTAGAAAATAATTTTCTCTAATCAACCAATAAAATTTAATAACACAATTTATTAAAATGTAATTATATACATATACCTATGCGATTTAATCGATAAAAGGTAGGTAAAATAGATATAATATAAAATTTTAATTAACTCTTAATAATAAAAGTTTGAAAATTATTGATTAAATAAAATCCGATTCTTAAATAAAATTCCTAGAGTCCTCTAACGGCGAGAAGAAGTAAGCTCTTCATTTGATGTTTGAAAGTATAACTAAATCTCATAGAGGTCGCTTAAGGCATATTTACCCAAATTATTAGGATGTATTTTAAAAAAATGCATTTCCATTAAAAATTTATTTAATAATTTGAAGAATCTGTTATTAATATTAACATAAAATATTATACAAATTTAAACGGTAGATATGTAAATGATTAAAATTTTAATGAAACGATTACGTTTTAATATTCAGGTAATTAATTATTGGTTTGTTATAATATTGGCATGTATATTATACAAGTAGGTATACAATATATACTTAATTGTTTTTCTATATCTATTTTTCTATAGATAAATAAGCATTTACTAAAACATACCGCTTTTGGATATCTGATCGTTCTATTTTTTGTTTAAAAAGTAGGTAATATTACACTCTAATTACAAAAAAAAAATAATTTCTTATCATTTTAACGGAAAAAATTGTTCTAATACTATGTCTTAAAACTGTTTAATAACAAAGGTAAAAATACGTAATTCTAATTTACTAACCCCGTTCCTTTTAAAAAAATTTTAAGCTTTTTCAAGCTTTTAGGATAATTCTTTAAAAGGTGTAGTTATGGAATTCTCTTGCATTATTTTAAGACGAAGTTGTAAAAAAACACCCATGTAAGAGGATTATTTAGTGTTAATCCTGTCTAAATTTAAAGGAATCTGGCGCCACAGACTTCTATATATTTACCTACTTATAAGTAGGTAACTATATACCTGCAAAGTGCCTTTTATCGTTTTGCGTTTTAGAAACTATGTAGGATATGTGTGGAATAAATTAATTTGAAAGCATTCGTGGTTAAATCTGATTGCTTTTCATACATTATAAATAAAATAGCTTTTAATATTATTAACCGTGAAAAGTAACGTGAAAAACCTATACAGTAAATTACTTTTATTACTTTTATGTCGGTAAAGTGTTTTAGTTTTAACTAAATTAAGCGTTTTTTATATCTCATATAGGACCTTTTATTCATATGAAATATTACCTCTATTAATAATTGATTAATGATCGTTCCAGGAGACGCTAATAATAAAGTTTAGTTCCAAATTATTTTAAAAGTAAAGCAATTCTGCAAATAAAAAGTATAGGTAATACATTAATTTACTGACAATATCGAAAATTTATAGATATTTCTGTTTAATAAAATAAAAACAATATTTAATTGACATAAACATAGTCGATATTTCATACGTGAATTAGGTATCTAGATATTTTCATACAAAGAATACAATACAATATTTTACAAATACAATATTTTCATACATTTTCATATTTTCATTTATTTTAATTTTTCACATTTTTTCTAAATAATTAATATTCTCCTAATAGATATTGTGTAATTATTTTATTAGATATTTACTTAATTACTATAGTTGTTGTTATAATTTTAATCTAATTTGCATTTATAGTTTATCTGCTTATTGTTATGTACGAGCAATTATTTATTTACAGTGTGTCTCCGGATTGACTTTGCGGCAGGTGTAAATGACAAATAATTTTGGAGTTTTTAAATGATTACTCGAGGAACCCCTGCTGATTACTACCGTGTGTAACAAAATTTAATTTTGTTATTTATTAAGATAGAATTTTCAAACTTGTTACATATCTAACGTACGTACTTCACTTCACAAACGTCACTTTCGACATACAAATTGTGTTTTTCTCACTTCCGGTTTTGCGGAAGGTTAAGTATATCCATTTTCGATTTTCATTACATTTTTGCAATTTGCATAATTTTCTGAATGTAATGATACCACATAAATGGTTGGCATTTCAATTGTAAAAAAGATTACCTATTTTATTTTTCAAACTACAATGCCATAACCCCCTGGGGTTAATGTTAATCGACCACATCAACACAACGAAAAATAAAATCACGTCAAAAACATGTAATTGTTTTACCTATCATCTGGTTAAGTCACCAACTTTGGTCTTTGTATCAAACTTAGTTCTTTTTAAATAGAACCATGATGGTATTATGATGCCAATAAGAAGTACCTACCTTCAATGGCAAATCTATCCACGTGTCTACTTTGTCTATGAAATTAATACAACTAAATTCACAGGAGAAAATTTGAAATAAATAAACTCTAGGTTCCTAGGGAGGTACAAATTTTTTTTACAGTTGAAATACCACTTACGTGGCGCTGTTATAATTAGACAATTATGCAGATTCCAAAAATGTAATAATATACACACATTGTTACACACGGTATACTGCAGTTTCACCTATTTATCAAGGTTGAACGATTTTTCTGCACCTTTGTATTATCACATAACTCTTACTATTCTCATAACCTTTGAATGACTTCTTTTAATGTCACTTTTACCATATCTGCGATATTAATCGCCCTTTACTGATGTTAATTATTTAATATTTTGTTAACAAAGCACCCTGTATAGAAGTTATTTCAACTTTTTTCACGGTACATGTTCGTTTTGGAATAAGCAGGGCTGGTTCCCTGAGTATCATTTTAAAACTCAAAAATTATTTGTCATTTACATTGATTTTGTCATCGTAGTCAATCTGGGTATAACTGCATACTTACATTTAAATTTTTTATTATTTTTGTTTCAAAGACTGATATTGTTATTTAAGCAATAACGAAGTACAGGTATAACAAAATGTGAGTTTTTAATTGTTTAAATTATTAGTTTATCGATGTTTAAATAAATTATGTTGATTAAGAAAAGATAATTTATATTATTTTTATGCAGGTGTCTACTCGAGGGCCAGTTTTTCGATCGCTACAGTTAACTCTGAAGAGTCAAAACGTAAAAACGTAATAAGATTAATATCTTTAATTGAGCTTATATTTTAAATATCTAATCTCTTTCATTTAGTGGAGGTACACGTGCGTAAATGTAACATAAAAGAAAAGAGAAAAATAAATTAAGTAGGTACCTACTTAATATATGTATTTAGGTAATTGCAAATTAGAATAAGCAAGCCGTTGTATTAGCTAAATCGATTAATGAAATGTTTAGTACAGTTTATATAAAAAGACACGTTTATCGAAACAACAATTTCGACTATAACCACAAAAACATCGATTCGAAAAATTAAGATTAATACTTCTTTTAAAATAACCGAATAAGCCATTAAAAGCGAGTTATCTACAGTTACGATATATTATTAGAACGATTTAGGGAGGTAAGGTAGTTTACGAGATTAAAGATGTTGAAAATAAACCAAGAAAATTGTTCGAGAGTGTACGTATTATTATTGTGCGTGACGATAACTGCTATTCTTAACCGCGTATTTAATTAAGTTAGGATTAAGATTATAATAAAATACGGTCACGATATCAAAGTTTGTCACGATACTCTACCTAATGCCTAATTCAGCCATTTATTATAACTATCGAAACCATTATGTAAACTACCGCATTAATTTTAAAATAAACGCGCGTTTTCAAATTAGCATTATTAATATTGCAAGCACTTTGTCAATATTAACTTGAATAATTTCTATTTGGCGTTATTTCTATCGCGGAAAATAGTAAACGAGCGTGTTAAGTACAATAAACTCTTTGGGGTCAACACCGTTAATTAGTACTTTTTATCGCCCGACAAGATTGAAATTTGTCTCAACATTTCAGTTTTTTTTCGGCGAATAAGGTTTTCGGTTTCTATATAATATTATATAGACTATAAAATGCGTTAATCCAAAAATAAAAATGATAACTGAATTGACCTTTCACTTCAAAGGAAAACGGGGAATAATCCTGTTATTATTTGATTATGAAGCGAACGATTTTTAGTCAGTTTAATGGCATAGTTAAATAGTACATATTACATACATGTACATACATGTACATATTAAAGAAATAAAACGTTGTAATATGTTCGCTCAAAATTCAATTTAAGAAGATAGGGGAGGGAACGTGCAGAGTTTTCGCTGTACCCCCACAACGATTAGCCGGTTAGTTAGTGCGTTAATATTCCCGTAACGTTGCATGCCTCTTTTCTCGCCCTTCTTAGTTCAAATTATCTTGCGAAATTCGGGATTTCTCTCTCGCTCTCGTTTAACAGTCGTCTCTCTTAACGGTATTCGACAGTGGAGATAATTAACTCTCTCTTATTACTTTATCACTTTATTGGTTTGTGCCTGTCTATTTGGTCCTTCTCTTTTTTAATCAGACTGTTTCCAGACCGCCCAGCCATTCTAATTGATCTTTTATTGCCGGCGGTCCGCACGCTTCAATTTAACCAAACTGACGGTTCGCTGAACGCACCCCAACTTTGATTTGCTTCACCGAACTCGGCCTAATTTAACTTCTTTTTGTTATTAGGTACTTTTTATTTCTGTTGACGTTTTTAAGAGATTATCGCAGTATTATATTTGTTTCTATATATTCTCATTGTAAAAGCATAAGGGAAATTAACTAACGATTGGAATTTGTTCGATAAGTCGTTATTAACTTTAAAATTTGGTATCATTAACCAGGTAGATAGATGGGTATCTAGTTAAGTAAGTTATATTTCATACAGTACGTTATTAAGTAAATTCATTTTGTATCGAATTAGTGCCTATGTAGATATAATTACATATATATATATAAAATTAACGAAAACAAGATGAATCGAACAGTAAAATCATTTTAATAAGTTGATTAGGTAGGTAAGAAAGAAAGTAAAAAGAAAATGCGCCATATGGCGCATTTTCATTTTCTATTTGTTAGCATATGCTAACAGTGGTTTTGAAAGGAGCTTTTTTTTTAATTTGAGCTTTTGACGACTATTCGCTTATTTTTGGAATTATTTTATTCAAATTTGGCATAGGAGAGTTTTAAATGTGCTCAAATAAGACAAGATAATTATTTCTTCCCTACATTATAGAGGGCGCTCGCAACATCCTATACGTTCTATTATTTCTACAATGACTTTTTTGCAACCTGAGATTTTCTTTAAGTAATCAATATTTTTTAAATAGAGGTTCATTATAACCACTTTAGGTCTACTTCATTTATGTCGGTAAAACGAACCGTTACCTGTTTTACAGAAAAATGCGTTTAAAATTAGTTCCGCAAATTATAGTTTTTCTACAACAGAAAAACTTTCATTTTTTCATTTAATTTCATTCGCCCTTAATTTTTTTCGCCCACAATTTTTTTTTTGAAAGGGTCCGAGAGATGCGTTTAGTCAAATAGAGGACATGACGCTTTAAAGATTTACCAAAAAATAATTAAACGCTTATGTTAGAGCATAATCTTTTTTTGTATGATTGATTATTATTGTTATTTATGAATAAACGGATGCATTAATTGTGTATTAATAAAGTTTAGTTAATTTTTGGTTATTATAAAAATGTAATGGGTCATAAAAAATAGAAGGTAAAATTTGGCTACTTGCAGTCGACTAACTTTAAATGCATTTTTCTGTAAAACAGGTTACTGTAGCGATATAAATAAAATATACCTTTCTTAGACAAAATAGACCGCTGTTTCAAAAAAATTGTTCATTTAAAGTAAATCTTGATTCGCGAAAAAGATATCGCGGAAACAATAGAATGTGTAGGTTGTTGTGAACGCCTTCTATAATTTAGGCAACAAAATAATTATCTTGTCTTATTTTAAAATAAAATAGTTATTTAAAATAACTTTTTTTACGAGATTTTTATTCATTTTTACGCGACCAACCTAAAGTCTGCGTTAGGAAAAAACCGTAATTCAAAAATATCTGAGAATTTTCAATTAAGAGCAATTGGGATGCAGTTAAAAACGGAAATGAATTTTTCTAAGTTATTATTTGAGACATAGTCCTCAAACATTGAGAATATCATCAAGTTTAGATTAAGAACTGAGACAAATAATTTTTAAAAAATTTGAAAATGTGATTTTTTAAATTATTAATTACGCCAATTACCTATCCCAAAAAAGGTTGATTCCTCAATGAAACATTATGTTTAACAAATTCCAAATTTTGGAAATTTCACAATTAATATTAAGTAAAGTCATAATTCGAATTTAATGTTTGTTTTTCTTTTCATTATTTTGCTAATATTTCAGATTTGGAACCGATCTTCATTTATTCTACGGAGACAGTAGTTCTTTTTACGCGAATTCTATTTACGCGTAATTTTTAGGAACGTATCTATCGCGTAAAAAGAGGTCTAGGTACCTTTACCGATACTAATTAAATACATTTAGGTATAGGTGGAATTAATAAAATAAAGACATTTACTTAAGTGTGTATTTGCATTTATGTTCTATAAATATCTTCACATTTATAAGAAAATCAACGAAATGGGCAGTTGTCATATTTACTACACATAAAATTATGTTTCAAATGAATAATTCCTAATACCTATAGGAACGTGTGATAAATCTAAATGTAAGTAAATTTTTATTTATCTATTTAAGTAGGTGTATGTATCTACTTTAGAAGGTTATCTATGTAAATACATGGAAATATTATTAAATATTTGTGTACCTACATAGATACTTACCTATTGTACAAACTTATACATAAGTACCTATCTATATCTATTTTTTTAAATTTAAAATTGATTACTTTCTGTCGAATAAATAGTAATTCCTGTATATTATACCTTGTTAACTGTTAGGAATTATGACACATTCGACTTTTAAAATAGGTACCTAACATCTATAGCAAATTTCGTATTTTTCAGTACCTAAATATTTCTTTTTTTGAGTTCTTATACTTAAATATAATGATGTATTAAAATAACCCGGTCTTTAATATTATAGTATTAACATAATTACTTTGTTAGTGTATAGGTAGGTACCTACCTACATATTAACTTCGGCTTTTTTTTTTAATTCATTCTATGCAAGAAGTACCTAAACTTATACAGGTTGTACCTACTACTTACTCTTGTATTTGTCTATAGATATCGTTCTGAAATTTTGGAATTAATTTCGAGATTTAATAAAGGAGAAAATGAAAGAGACTGACTTGGCTATAGTACCTATAATATAATGCAGGTTACGAACGAAAGTACTCAACTCTCGCCGCTTTAACAGTTGATTAGCGACGACAAACACGTATTAGCATTTTATTGCTTTAGCCAGGCTCTCTACGCCCTCTAGATAAAGTGGAATTAAAACTGAAGAGCTCTTTGATCTCCACCGTATTAACTAAACTGCTATTGCCCGCACTTATTAAATGAGAGAGAGATCGACGATTTTTCCATCCTTTCTACCTTACCGAAGTTCAAACGTAACTTAATAACTTGTTAAAATTACGATTAAAACATTCTCTCTCTCGGTTTTACTTTAATTTCGGGTCTATTAAAATACGGTAACAATTTTAATTTTAATTAAGATTTCGCCTATTACGAAACCTCGAGACACTCGAAGGAAACCTATATATAACATAAATTAGTTGTATAATTTATTGTGCTTGTATTTACAAAAGTCACAGCTCTAAAAGGAAATTAAACAATTACGTTTTATATTAATGGTAGGTAATATTACATTGCAGTTCTTAATTTTTAAACTAATTTTTACAATATTACATTTACAACGAAATTGACTGTTTTTTATCAATTCTTTTAAAATATTTACTTAGGTATGCGTATCGACTCGTAGTTTTCCTGCTATTTAATTACCTATTACTTACTAATTTAACGTCCTTTATTTACAAATTAGCGAGTTCGTGTACAAAACAATAAATACGATTTAATTTTTAGAATAGGTATTAAAATACGATTATTTCGAAGGAGTACCAAAGTACTTGATCAAGGAATATTTTAACGTATCGTTAATAGTCGATATATTGTAATTAATTAAATGATTTAAAAAAATTAAATTTCAACAGAAATTTCAACAACAATAGGTAAATACTTAATATAAGTACGCAAAGAATATAATATAGTATCTAATAATATACACACATATGTACAAAAATCACCAAAATACACCAATATAGTACTTTTTACACTCAATTGTCTAACACCTACACCATCTGCAATCCTTTTGTGATATTTTCAACGTGTTCTTTGGCTTTGAGTCGTAAAGCAGCTATCGACGTGCTTCTGGGGTCCGGTGAAGTTGTCGGAGATTGCGAATGTGCTATCGGGGGCCTACTATGATCAGCCGCCACTGGCGAGGTTAAATAGCTAGGGTATCCTGTTTGAGGATGACTTAAGAAGCCGGGTAACGCCGAAAGAAGCGGCGGCGATAACCACGGATCCATCGGGAGACCCAAACTTGAACCTGCCACTCTTGTAAGTGTAGATACTGAATGATAATCTGTTAATCCTAATCGAGCGGCTTCCATTTTTTCTTGTCGTCGCCATTTTGCACGACGATTTTGAAACCATACCTTCAATCAAGTAAATGGTAATTATGAGATAATTTAAAATACAATGGGTATTCTAGCAATATTATATACCTGCTATTTTAAAACATTAAATGGGTATCTATATCTATCTATAGGTACGTTAATCACGATAGGTTTCTCGTATTTTTACAGTACTAATAAATTGTACTAATTGTATCTTTGCCATGTCATTCTAGGGAACAGTTGTGGCATGATGTTAGAACGGTAAAATAATCGTTTCAGAAATCAGAGAAATCCCTCAAAAAAAGCTTTGCATACCGTTTGATTGTTAAGTGAGCCAAGTGCTGAAGAACATAATTTGGGTCTCGATAGACAACTTGTTCAGACAAGAATTCGAGCTATCGGATTATCCCGAGTGTATTGGACGATAATACTCAAATTTAGCCCAGCTCTGTCATCCACCCAGACAAAAAATACATTGATATCACTCAGTCATCCAGTCTACGAATTACCAATAAGGCTGGTTCTTATTATGACGTTTTAATGGAGTCAACGAGTGGAAGCCATTAAAATTACTTTCAAATTTTATATATATAGTGAAGGTAGATTTGGTTGCCTCTACTTAAACATTTTTAAGCCTGTTAACCATTCTATGATGATTCGATCGTATGTGTATTTTTGTGGGAATAACAAAAAACACATTTGTTATCTCATATTAGCTATAATAAATGTCTAACTAAAAAATAATAAAGAAAAGCGTCTTATTAATTTTAGAACGTAGGTACCTATAGAACCTATAGATAATAATTAAGGCGAACTGTTTGTTTCTGATACAAAATTGTTATTATAGGTAGGTATGTAGTACCTAATGAAATCGATATGTTGTTTAAATTTAATTCATGGTAGATTAGTTCTGTCAAAGAGTGGTACAGATGCTATAATGGCAATAATTTATTTCCGTGTAGCTAGCTGTCTGGCGTTCGTGTTGTGCAGTTCTGTCATGAAGTTAGCTGTGCACACCCTGAGGCCTCGCAGACGAGCCAATATTAAATTTGTCTTCATTTTGATATTTAATTATTTTATGGCAAGCTTTGTCGTCAAAGCTGCGCGTGTTGTCGCAAGACGAGGCCGACTCAATTACTGCCATTAATTAAGATACTTTAATTAATTTTGACTTGGTTTGCGATGGAAGTTGAACATTCCTATTATTTTGTAGCTGTAGAATATAAATTTTCTGTTGTTATTTTAACAAAATCGTCGATTTACAGAAATCGATCATTTTTTTTTTACGAAATACGTATAGGTACATAAATATGAACATAGAATATGATCGTAGGTATCTATTTATAAAGCAATCAATAGTAAATGCAAGTTGATGTACATAAGTGATATAATGCCTCTAATGCGGCATCTCCTTCAATTACGAAATAAGTAGGTATAGGTAGGTGTTTGCGTTGGAAATGCATTTAAAATTGACCGTACAAATGGACGAGTAGGTATGGGTAAACTTCACTGCGATATTCGATTCCAACGAATTATCCATGCGATATATCGATGGCGAATGACGTGTTTACGACCCTTTATGGTTAAAACACGAAGTATTAATCGACTAAAAAAGCGACTAATGTCCACTTTGTGTTAGTAATTTCACTTTATAGATGTTATCTTTGATTTATAACAAATTACATATTTGTTTTCTGGTAAAAGCCTTTTCTGGCACTAACTTATAATCAAGACTGATATCATTCACTATGTCCACATAATATTTATTACTTGTTTTCGTAGTTCAAATATTCATAACACTTGGGAGTATTTAACGTTGGCCGTTTATTCCATTTTTAGGGTAATTTAGAACGAATATCACAAAATTATTTTTTAATTATATGACGAGTATATAAATCGACAATCGACACAAACAGGTTTCACTTGTTCGCTTCTATTTCATCTATTTTCGTAATTTTCGTTATTCGATTTGAAAATGCGTGTATAGGGGATATTACGAATATCTATCTACCTACCCACCATTTCGATAGTTAATACAAACTCGTTCAAATTTTTCGACGCAAGCACAAAATCGCATTCCCCCGTGATTTCGCTAAAAGTTTTTTATTAGATTTTGTCAATTTAGGACAGCTTCAGCCGCCATTAGCTCGAGCAAAGAATGACAACAAATTGACAATTAATGTATTTTGAGTGTGCCTTGAGCTACGGCATGGACTGCGTCTTCGGTTCAAGAATGAGGATAATCAAGGATGCCAAGGGTGGGTGGGTCTTCGTTCATAGTTTCCCTTATTCAGTCGTGCTTCCTGATATCTAAATGCGAGGGGTTCTTTTACTTTTTATCACTTATATCATCCCATCGCGATTAAATTTAGCCATTCAACATTTTTTTTATTTGTATAGGTATATATCGGTATTGTTTGGATAATATGGCAATAAAAAATGATTCATAAAAAGACTTTAAAAGCTATATTTTGTATAGGTATGTATCTGCATATTACCTTAATTCGTAATAATTAGGTATTGATAGTAAAATATATATACATAGGTAGTACCTACCTATTTAGGTATACGTGTGTACTAATTTTTGACTAAACCTTGTAATTTTAAACTAATAGCAATTAATACTCCTAAGAAATAACGCAGGTAAATCTATTTTTAATAAATTCGAAACAATTTCAAAACAAAATCAATTTTCATAATAACTGGTCGCAAGTGTAAGTTAATGGCACTCATTATTTGCCCGTTTTACTGTGGGGGTGACACGCGGTGTTCCGGCAAACATCAGAGACCCGTTAATAAATTGGTAGCTACACATATCAACGTCACTGCGGCCTCCTTTTGTTGCAGTATAGCTAATCAGTAGAACTACAAGTAATTTGCGTTGCCGCGTGTATGTCACGTGTATATCGGCTTTGTTTAAAACTCGTTACAGTTTCCTGTGCATTTACCTAATAACAATAAATTGCAATTAAGAGATCTTCTGTGTATGTACGTATTAAGTACGTCGTTAGCATTATACTTACTAATCGTTATTGATATAATTAATTATTTATTTTCACACAATGCTTATTATCTATAATATTATGAAAACAATTTTTCGTGCCATCATATCAGTTTAGAGAAACGTTACAAGGGGTAGGTGGGTACTTTGTATAAAGTTATTTAATTTTATAATGACCGTACAAGTAAGAGTTTGACGGCTAAACTGCCAAGTTCAGAGTTAATTGCCTTAATGGATTGTAATTAGAAAGGGACCAAGAAGGCGGCGCGTTTGCTCCCTCACTTCTCTTTCCAAACATGTCCTTAATTCCTTCGTTCTTTGATCAAATCCTTAATTTAGCGCAGTCGCACGCTTATACGTGCATTTACCAATATAGTAAAAAGGAAAATTTATAAAAGAGTAGGTGTAAAATTAATTCTGTAGGTATTAGTAGGATCCACTTGTGTTAATATTACGCTTGTCGTGTGCATTGAATGAAAAAATTTAGCGACCTATTTTACTTCATAAACGGTCAATTGTAGAGTACGGAATCACTTCTTGACTACTTTAAAATCGCGTCCTTTACCTCCACTATCCCTTAAATGGTAAATATTTCAAAAGGCTCTATCTCACTTATCTTAAAAGATAGAGCTCTTGTTTTAAAACCAACACATGAAACATTTTATGTGAAATAAAAAATAGTTTATAACAATAATGACTGATTTTTTTAATATTAAGCAAGGTACTACGAAAAAACGCACTTTAAAAATCATAACTTCATAAATATTGGTAATTCGTTCTGAAACTAATAACTTTACCGTCAAAATGCTTCAAATAAAATTTATTTCCCACACTTTCGGCTTTAATATGATTATATATATATATATATATATATATATATATATATATATAAATTTGAATTATCTGAACCCTGTAAAAACCACCAAGAACGTGCACGTGTAACGTATAACTGAGCTGTCTACACGCGTCGTGTAGACCGACATCAATCTCACAAGTGCTACTGAGTGGTCAGCACAGCGTAGGTGTAGTTGTTTTTTTCAACGTTTTTGACAATTGTTTTTGTTGTTGTCGTTTGGTATTATTTGATCTAACTTATACAAATTTACCCTGGCCATAACGACCGGCTTTGAAACTATTAGAAAACCTCGTGTAGTTATTGTTTTTTTGTCAGTGACTAATTTTCCACAAGAATCTACTGCAGTGACTCTCAATCTTATGGGTTACGCGTACCACCCAAAGAATATAAAAAGAAATTCGTACCACCACCCTTTATAAAAATTTCGGTATCCAAATAAAAAATACAAGAAACCAAATGCCTACCAGTTTAAAATTATTTAAATAATCACTATCTACTGCCTTTATACCGCAGAATTATAAATTTACTTTATTTTTAATTTAAAAACTATTCGTGTGCCCTTAAATATTGAAAATTTCCTTATAATAAACCATAAACCTAGATAAAACTTTAATCGCATTTTTATGCGACCGATCCAATACAAAGCAACTAATAAAACATGTGCACCACCTACTTTCACGTGATAATTTATCGAAGTGCAAACACCGAATGAATGTTTTTAAAATAAAAGTGGGATTTCCTAGTATCCATGTAATAACTCGAATGCATATATATAGAATTCCGGCAAAACCGCTTCAGATCATTGGCGTTAGTAGTACATAGCGGTCGTGCTTGTTTCAGTAGTTCGAATTTTAAATTACGGCGTCGTATTATTCGTGTGTGCGAAGAGTGCTCGTTCGGTTTATAAGGCTTTTTTACGTGTGAGTGCGCGAGTGTTGTGTTCTCTAAAAGGATTACAAACAAAAAGGATTAATACGACGAGAAAAGGTAGGATCTTTCCTTGTCGACTAACTCTTCGTGTATTTATAAAGTGTAAATACATGTACCTTTAAGCTCGAATACAAATTCTCTGAAAATCAAGTTTGGTTAGGCTCTTGGATAGGGACTCGGTTAGGGTCTTGGTTAGGGCTCCCCTCAAACATTCGACGGTCCAATTTCGCGAACGAAATTTTATTTAACGCGCGTTTCGCGATCACAGTGTGGTTGGTGAAATACAGTGAAATATGAAGCGTAGGTATAGGTCACAGGTATAGAGTTCACAGTCAACGAAAGAATCTACGCTAGAAATTGGCGATAGAGGGAAAAACGATGACGAGAAAAAGGTAGGAAATATAAAGAAAAATTTAGAAGTTTATAATTTTTTCTTAGTGTGTTACAGATAAGTGGTAGTCACAACGGCAGCAGTGTTAGTCCGCATTTTACACAAGTACCTATTAAAAAAAAATTATTTCAAAAGCGTTTTAAAAATTAGAAAAGCACTTGAAATCTAGAAACCTTAAAAGTTTAAAAATAAATTGTTTTTATTATTTTACGTAATTTCGATAAGCTCATGTTCCTCGTACCTACCTATATGGTTTAGTAATTTAATAAACATTATTTAAATGTAAGTAGATACGATTTTCTTTAATAAGTAGATGCTATATTATATGAAAAGTAATTCTCGCGTTTTAGAAGTCGAGTGCTGTAGCAGATCTAGCTGGCGTCAAGCTGTGCCCGGTTTACTAAGACGTCAAACGCAGATCTGTGACACGTAATACAATCTTGGGTATAATAGGGCCAATCCGAGCGCTGCCGTGTTATTAGTCCGTACAATACAGCTTTGTGCCCCACCGTTAGGATAACAAACATTGATTTTATCAACACAACTGACAGTAACTGCTGTTAAAGTTAGGTCTCTCTATATTTAAAATTTATATCAAACCTTAAAGTTTTGAAAATGTAAGCAGGTATATTAGGTGCCTATACGTAATATATACTGACTATTTTGATTAACAAATCTTTCTAAATATTATACCTATACATATTATGATACCTAATAAAACTACGAGAAGACTTAATTATTAAAACGTAAAATTGTTTAACACTACAGAAAAAGTAGGTATATTATTACTTACCTATTTAAGACAATTTTAATAAAAAGCTTTATAATTAATTTTAAATGGTTTCTAAGCAAATTGTCTAATTAGATTCTAAAGAACTTACTACTTAATAAACAAAAATCGGAATCATAAAAGTTCTAGAAATTTTTCATCATCGCCGTTTGGTCGTTATTCCAGCCCTTAACTTCTACTCGACTATAATCAGAACTTAAAAGTTCAACATCGGAGGATGATGAAGTAAATTCGTTTATATAATTCTTTTAATGCTAGTCGCATTCTTTCAAGCCATCTCACCTTACCAGGTGTCAAATTACCGGGCTACCGAGAAGCAGACACGGGCTTTTAAGGCGGATTTTACCGCGGATGTAGAATGACAGCTTCTCAGTAACAGTATGATCGCTATTCATACTTTTTGATCTATGATATGCGTATTAACCATTGTATAGTTTTAAATAGAAGATCACTTTTGTGTAACGTTAATCCAATTTTTCCAGCTGAAGACTTTTTAAGGTGATGATGCTTGGTTAATTTGGAAAATAGAACGAGGACCGATCTTTTTATGTGCCCGTAAACTGTCAAGTAATTACTTCACGATTTCTTACTGGACAAGAGTTAGCGGTAAATTTTCAAGGTTTTATTAATGCTAATAAAAAGAGCAACATTAATAGAACTATATTATTACAAAATGTAAATAAAGATAGTGCAACCAAGGTTATTTAACAGTGCTGTAATGTAAAGTAACTTGAAAAAATTGTGAACTATGATTTTTTCTTTAATAATGGAAATCGTTTAGGAATTATTATGTCTAAAAGAAAACGTTTCGCGAATTTTACAATCCAAAAAACCTAGTAGATAGGACATAGTTAAGAGTATTGCGAAACACAGAGACATTGAAAATAAAAATATTTAATAATTACATATATTACACCTACCTACTTACCTATACCTGTAGGATCTTCTATAATATTATGAATAGATACTTACATGTATCTACACAGTTCGATTTGATATTCGATATCTGATTCCTATATACGATAAAAATAGATTATTTCTGGAGTTATTCCTCCGTCATCATCATATTGTAAAAAATAATTAACTATATCTACTTTCAGTAGTTACCTATATAAGCAACAATACCGACAATCCTTTATTAAATTATAAAACTGTTCAATAGATTTAACAATGCTACATAAACGATCGCTAATTACACATCTGGGTATTTACCTAATTTTAAATAGTTATGTATTTTTTTATAATTTTTACCTATAAGTTTGTTATTATTATTTAAGAATAACTAGGCGGTTATTTGAAAAAATGAAGAAAATGATAAAATCCAGCATCATGTATAAATTTTAATTAAAACAAAGTTAAACGTTAACGTTTTACCGGCCTAGCACGGCTTCATCGAAACTATATCTGTAATAAACAAACGGAATGGAATATAAAATAAACTACAAGTAACTGTAGATAATGCTTAAAATTAGTAGATACCTACATTATAGGTAATTAATAAAATGTAATACAGATGATAAAAGATTAAAAGGTAAGTTACCTAAGTATGATATAGTAAGTAGGTAATAGTACGTTATTCACGATAGGTTCGAATTCATGCCATCAATAAAACCTCGTATTTTTACAGTACTAATAGATTTTAATCTTTCATTTTCATGTCGTATGTGTGCAGGTAAATCATCAGTAGACTATGCTATGTTCAAAATTTTTAAACTGAATATTTCAAATATACAATTTAGTAACTTTTTATGCATAACGTGCATTGGAACCTATCGTGAATAACGTATAGGTAGGAAGTTATTTTATTTTTAAAAATTAAAAAATATGTAGACGTACCTTATTTATTTATGATAGTTAATTGAGTGAAACCCAAATAAAAAAAAATGAGGTTTGTTACGAAGAAAATGAAAGATCGTCGCATGTTTAATCCAAAAACTATTAAAGTAGGTAGGTACCTACTAGTTAAATAAAGCTTAAAGTAAAAGTTGTGGGTCTCGGTCGTTTTTCGCTCGAATGAATATCTCACCCTATACCATCTGAAAGCAGCGAAGTTGATCCGAACTTATTCAACAACGCACGCAATTTGCTACATAATGGGGCTAACAGAAATCCTTTATAAGGCTGGGCACTCGTTAAAAGGGTGATTGTATTAACTATGCTTATCTTTCAAAGGTGTTTAGGTTCTCTAAGGTACTTCACATCAATTTTGAACACTAAATCTATTCGAAACCGTCGTCATGAAAGAAGACGAAACGTATTTTGATGAAATTGTAATGATTATTTTTTATTCGCGATTACTCATGCAGAATGTTTGATCAATATTGTAAATAGGGTAGGTGCTGACTATTTTAGAATTTTTTTTTATCTAAACGAGGGAGCCCAGATTACTAAATTTTATAAAGCTCTATAATATACCCATTCGGATTTTATTGTTTATTTTTGATACTAAACTGTTTAAAAAGTACCTATACCTACATGTAAGTACTAATAATAAAGATTTTTATAGTTATTTTCCTACTTTAAATTGTTTTCGAATTAATATGAAAAGATACACAATATAGTATGTAGGTACCTACACGTAAGCATGTACCTATACAAGAAAATCAAGTTAAAGAAATTAATTTATTATAGGTGGTTAATATCTATCTTTAAATTACCTATATAAATATTTCGTTTTGTTTAAAGTTTAAATAGGTACAGCTAATAAAAATGAATATTAGATAGATATGCGGCTGAGCTTAGAACATGATAAACGAAGAAACGCCATAGTCGTCGCCGATAAAGGAAGCGAATTGGAGGAAATACGGGAAGCGGTAAAAAGCGGTAAAGATCAGTAAAGAGCGCGATTCTCGACTGCTATATAAGTGTGGGAATTTGCACAGGCGCGAAGCGCTCAACCGGAAAATTCGTTTGTGGAGGAAAATGGAGCCGGGTTTTTCTGAAGACAAATGATGTAGGGTGATGTATCCATACTAATGCGTTGTTTCTTTCGCAACGCAAAATCCAATGAATTGCGAAACTTATAGATTCTGTATCACCGAATAGAGCTAAAGCAAATAAAAATAAATAACTCGCGTAGTAGATACTTATACTTATATTAAAATAATTAAACAAAATATTTCAAATACACGTAGGTGAGTACCTATAATAAAACATATATCAAATTACCGTAACAACTTTATAATCTATGAGGGGCGACTTTCTATAGTTTTTGATTTCATTGAAGCGATTTCTTTGCAGTTAATAGCGCGAAACAAGATCATTGTTAGATTAACCGTAGACAATAATGGTTATTTTCATTCTATTGCCGATATTAGGTATTTTATCAGAGGGTAAATGGTTAAAATACTCACTGGGAAAAAAACATATGTCCTTAATGTAACGTTCTAGAAAATTAGCGCGCATAGTATTTTATATTACTTTTTACGTGTTTAAATTAAATTACAGGATTAAATTTGATCAAGACATATGTGTGAGTTCCGTTACAGATATACAGGGCGAATAAAAAGTAAGGAATAATGATGCTAGAGACTTTATTAAGGGTTTAAAAAAAATGTTTTAACAAAAGTTTAATATCTAATTCTCTGCTACAATTTGCCCATGTTCATTTATTTTTTCTAAGTTATATCTTCAAACTGCGACATCATCGATATTTTTTTAAATGGCAACTATATGATTGGATTTAAGATTTAATTGAATAGCATTTATTTTTCTTTATACGCCCCTCTAAATATATCGTAAGGTTGTACTTATAAGAAATATTTTTAGAAAAGTCAAGTTTAACGTCTAAATATGTTAAGATTTAAATCCGCTGGATTTTTGTGGAGTCATCTTAAAAGAACCGTAAACAACAACAGTCCCCAAAAGTTAGATCAATTGAAAATTCGAATTCGGAAACAAATATGGGCAATACCAGTTGAGGTGGATACAGAATGTGTTACAGGGATTTTCAAATCGAATTGCACATTGTCAGATAGTTAATGGTGAACAATTTGTACATATTCTGTGATATCAGTATTACCTGAACATATTTAAGTAGTTTAAATAAAGCAATTTGTTAAATTTTTATAATAAAAGTACCTACAAGTACGGGCTACCTAAGCGTATAAGTGACTCACGTTATCAATAAAAAGTTACTAAATTGTATATTTGTAATGTTTAGTTTAAAGTTTTGAACATATCGAAGATTTACCTGCACACATATGCCATGGCAAATAAAGACTACAATTTATTAATAACTGTAAAAATACGAAGTTTTATTGAAGACGTAAGTCACTTATACGCTTGGATAGCCGGTATTTAAGATTGGTACGAATATCATACAGATTTTAAACTTGATTTTTCTAAAAATATTTCTTATACAACCTTACGATATTTTTTAAGGGGCGTATAAAGAAAAATAAATGCTATGCAATTCCGCCACAAAAAGATATAGTTGTCATTTAAAAAAATATATCACCTATGTTACAGTTTGAAGGTATAACTTAAAAAAAATTAAATTACATCGTCAAATTGCAATAAAGAACTAGATATCAAATTTTTGTTAAAACGTTTTTTTCGAAAATCCTTAATAAAGTCTCTAGAGTTATTATTAATTACTCGTTATTTACCCTATGTGGGTGAATATACCGCACTGGATAATATGCTGCAGTTTGTTATTTGACTTACGCAGATGATTGGCGATGAATATACTTCTACTAACAATAAGTGTGTACAACTTGATTGTCTTTGAGGACCAAGCTCAACTTGGACCACCCGACTAAAAAGCATTGTCATATACCTACCGATAGTGATGAATTTGCATGTTGCGATATTACCCCGTAGCAGCGGTAATATGGCAACTTGGTCTTACCGATAATGTTTGCTGTTCACTTGGTTGCCCGTAAATATTTGTTCAGAATTGTTTTATTTCGCAAGACTACACGTTCGAGGTATCGATATCCTATGAAAACTACGGTTGCTACGCTCTATACACAGAGCACACAGTTATGGTCACTTAAAAAAAAAAACAAAACATATTGCCATATTGCCCCGCTTTACTCTAAGTACTCGCATTTACAAAAATAAAATTTTAAACATCACAATAATGTAGATAGGTACCTATTTATAGGTAGGTATTCAAAAATCATTAAAAATACAAAGATGGCGATTACTCTCTCATTGCAAACGCAACTACGATATTATAACAATTAGAATTATTTTTTATCTGCCTATGAGTAGGTAATATCGTTAGGTATTTCTGTGCGTCTCGTTCGTTTGATACGTAGTTTACACTTGGTAGATACACTACTTGGTACTACAGAAAATATGTCTGTGCGCCTGTTACATTTATCTTTCTAAAACGTTTGATAGGAAAAAAGTGCCAATGCAACAGTGCAGTTTTAGCGAAGCGGCAGTAGGGAAGCAAAATGGCGATGCAATGAAAGAATA
The DNA here is from genome assembly GCA_036326145.1 of Rhagophthalmus giganteus. Lineage (NCBI taxonomy): Eukaryota > Metazoa > Arthropoda > Insecta > Coleoptera > Rhagophthalmidae > Rhagophthalmus > Rhagophthalmus giganteus. The sequence goes on along the minus strand of JARFJA010000083.1, from coordinate 8,027,481 downwards.
AAATATATCTACCTAGTATTTTACCTATTTCATCATAAATGTATATATTATAGTATAGGTAGGTAGATACTTAATAATACATCGACAATAATTGTCGAAATAAACGTTTTAAAACTTTAGATTAGTATTTGAATTACCTATACCTACTTAATAATAATATACCTATTCATATCTAATATAATTAATGTTTACAGTTAATTAAAGATGAGCAAAAGGCAGATGTTTTTAATTTTTTACATAGATGACGTTAAATTTAAAAAAGTGGTCGAAAGTTTATAGGTAAGCTAATTATTTCCAACTTCAAATAGTTAGGTTGTCAAATACATATAGGTCACCTACATAAAATGTCAAAAATAGGTAAGACATTTTTAATTTTTAAAATAAAACTTTTTTTTTAATAGGTTCCTAACCGTTTATGATATAGGTAGATACATTTTCAGATACTTTGTATAAAAATAAAAAATTACAATCCATTTAGCCTAACTTAAGTTTTTATACCGAATTTACCTTTTCTTCATATACGGACGTTTGTGGACGTCATTATACTAACAAAATTTAGTAGGTAATTCACGTACCTACGTTTAATTTAAGATTAAATAACAATATTAACATTTTTAAAATTAAAATTATATAGTATTCATGATAAGTACCTATTTACCGAATTCAACCCTCAGAATACCGCCAAGAGTCTCGGAGTCTCGTTCATACCCTAGCAGCACATCTGAGTTTATTAAACTCAGCATTATCTAAATGTGATATAATAAGCCACATTTATATATGTGACTTTAGTATAAGGTTTTGCAGATATTCTTTAGATGGTTTGTTTAAATATTACAAAATTAGATAATATTAAGATCGATGTGATCTTAGTAAACCATACTTGTAAATAATGTTTTAACGTGATATACCTGCGACATAAAATTGCTAGCTTAAATAAATATCTTACAATGGGTTTAAATTTATCTAAAAATGATATATTAAAATCTTTTAAATTTTATAGTAATAAACATGTTTAAATTTAGGTATACTTGTCTACTATTCAATACTACTTGTCTACTATACTACTATTCAATGTCTTTTGAATTAGTTTAAATAAATATCAAATTTAACAAAATCTGCTATCTAAAAAATAGGTAATATAAAACTTGCAAAACTTCTCAAAATATATTGGTCGATGGATTATTCACCTTTCTTACCTAATTAAAAAGGGAGAAGCGCATACACTGATCACTGATAAACGGAATATTATCAATACCTAGTTTAATTATTAGATAAGTAACAACTATTAAATTGTTATCACTTTTCGTTACCAGAGAATTAATGACAACAATCTAAACCCAAACTTGGAGAAATCTGTCTTCATAGAATTTGTTTTCATAAAAAGTTTTTGAGAATTAAAATGGCTCGTTTGCCGGTTTCATTTATAATTTTATTTAACGCTAGAGTAACCTCAAATGCTTGGGATGACCTCACTCTAGAACAACATAAATACTAAACGTTGAAAAAAGTTAGCAGTTTCGAGTAAAACATAAGCTTGAGTAAGCATAAGGTACATATTTTTCAAACTCTTTAAGTGGGTAATAATCAAAAATGCAAATAGGTAGAACTTTGCGACCTTCGTCATTGTCATTTCTACAAAGTAGGAAACCTTTTTCCAAATTCTTTACGACCCATCTCCTTTGTTATCCGCACTGGCTATTTTAAAATCACGTAGTTTTATGACTATGCCGCTTTACCAGGCAATGTTGAAATTAAATTTTCTACATTTCTACTGATAAACTAGGCTGTGATTTTGCCATTTCTTCGAAAGTTTGACAATAGGGAATCATTCTTTGTTTCAGACATGTAAGCTAGTGCGTAACCAAAAAGTACCTACATATGTATAAGCGACTGAGAGCTAGAGTCCGCGAAAAAAAACGACGAAACCTACTTAAGTTATGTATTTTGTAATTTATTATTTTTTTACAAACTATTTATACCTAGATACCTACTGTTTATGTTACTCTTTTTGAAGCAATAATAGACAAAAACATTTGTGAAACATAGGAAAGTGTTTTTTCCAATACAGCTGTGAATCTGTTGATTTAGTTCGGAAAGATAACTACTAAAAATCTAAATAAGAGGGTGTTATGGTTTCCACCCCGCCAATATATTAAAACCGACGAAAGCTTTTCGTTTTTCATTAACTTTCGATCATTTTTTTTTAAGTTGCGGGTTAATGTGAATTTAATTCTAAAATTGATTTTAAATAAATGGTTGTTTTTTTGGAAAATATTAGTTTATCAACTTGGTATATATAGGTACTATGGTACAATAACTATTAAGGTAAGATATCGGGGTGGTTCTGCACATCGAGATGTGACGTCACTCGTGATAGAATCAGAAATCTGACAGGTACGTACTTGCACGGATGACGTCCTGCGCGGGTTGTACGTGTTTAGAACATTCGGATATCCTACCTTCGTAAGTTGTTATACCAAGTATAGGTACCTAAGCGTATATACTTGCTATTGTTAACCCTCGGTCAATAGGTACCTAACGGGACATCATATCTTGTTGCTTGACCAAAGTGGTGTAAACAGAGGGGTATCAGTTCACTGCAACGAAGCGGATAGTGTACTTCTATTTTCAATGTTCAATAGTAAGTATTATAATATGTAAGTCGATTTTTATGATCTTATATATTACATTTTATTAATACATTTAATGTTTTATGAAGTCGTGGGATGTAACATTCTGGGAGCAATTTAAAAAAGCAACTTCAAACGTACGTCGATATTCTCGATCTCTTTTACAATGCCAACTTCCGTGGAAAGAGAAAACGATAGCCGAACGCCACGTTGCATTACTTATTACTTTCATAGGTGAGTCACACTCCATTTTGACTATACCTACTTACTTCAGTATTTAAAAACACGAACAAATTAAGTAAAATGTACTTAAGTAGGTAATCTTTGTTATTAGATATTATTTTTTACTATTTTCTTTGAATGATTAATTATATTAATTTTCAGATAAACGTATCATATTATCCCATCGGAGAAAAAATGCCCATAAGACAGTTTACTGCTAAATGGTCAAATTACTAATTCACGTTGTAGCCAATAAGTACAAGACGCGGACATGGCGTTAGAAAAAAGAATCAACAAATAGACATTCTGTGACCTGAAAGTAACGAATGTATTGTTGGTAAGTTAAATATAAGTAATTTTTGTATAGTCGATCGCGAATTAATGTGTAATTTAATTTTCAGAAATAATACGACGAGTATTGTACACCATCCATGATGATAACTATAAGAAAATTCGTCGGCATGTATTTGGCAAATACAAAAATTAAACAATGATATTTCACTTCAACTTTTTCATATTTTCAGTATTTTTATAAATATAAGTGTTATTTATAGATATCTATTAAATTTTATTTGATTATATGCACCTACTTGATAAAGTCCAAATTTGTTTATTGATTAATTATTTATTTTCAATTTTACACTATTTTTGTTAAACACGAAAATTTATTTTTTGCCAATTTTTGTATTGTAAGTATTGTTAACAAAAAGAAATTTTGTTGGAAAATTACAAAAATTGTGCCGAAAATTGAAAATAAATAAATAATAAATTAATAAATCTGGATTTTTTATCAAGTCTTTATATAGGTACTTTTATTAAAATGAATTGAAATTTTAAGATATTACTGAAAATATGTTTAATTTTGTATTATAATTAGTATGTACTACTAAAATATTTTATATCCTTTTTTCAATAATAAAATTATAAGATAATATAGTAGTTTCTTATTTATACCACTGTAACATAAGTAAAATAGTTCCTAGCAATATAGATTTTAAATAACTCGTATACATCTCTATTATATCAATACGAGAATGATAAAATATCTTATTTATATACATTTAAGATCAGAACAATATAAAAAAAATATCAATACAACCTCAAAAAAGTACACGTTCCTGATGTTTTAAAACAATATTAAATTTAGCTAAGAATTCTAGCTATCGTTTAGATACAAATTTTATATCATATTATATCAGTAAAATATGTTACTTTTAGATCAGTTATGTGTATATTTAAGTTATAGAATCTACATATCTTGACAATATAGCTTAACTGCATAGGTTTTACATCAAAATTCTATATTGTGATTATAAGACAGACCGTCACATTGGCTTATAATAATGTATCGGTCAATTATGTTACTTTTAGGTAAGTGTGCTGCTAGGGTATATTAGTAAGCAATAACTTGTTAATACGTATGTATAAATATTTTGTAGTTACAGTCAATAAAAGTTTGTTTGAAGTGATATAACTTGAACACCATTGTCATGCATACATATCGATGGCGTTTTGCCAAAAGGGTGTAACCCACAAAAAGTAAATTTTACAGGAGAGCACATTTTGTGTCGTCACGTAGCTATACATATAACAAGATACGTTTCGCGGAAATACAAATGGAAAACTTTTTTATTATTAGTTTGGCCATAAAATTTTATTCTTGATAAAAGTTGGTGCATCTTCTAAAACTAATAGTGAACCCATCGGGGATATAAGTATAAGCGAGGAAATGAGAATTAGTAAATTTTGTTCGAGAATAAAGTACCATTATTTTGTAATAAATTGGAAAATGTTGTTAACATATATTCTTTAGAATTAGGTGCAAGTAATATTTAAATATAAATTTTCATCTACGCATTTTGAATTTGAAACATTTTGGATTTTTTGGTTCTCCTTTTAAGTAATTATTTAATGTCAAATTTTTGTCTACAGAATGATTAATTAGGCTTGTTTTCATTGTTTAACAGGAAAGTTAATTTAAAATTAATTGAATAAAGTGATAAATTTTATCTTTAAAAACAATTGTCTGAAAAGTTTTATTTGAGCGGAAACTTGACCATTTTTGATTATATTAGTAACAATTTTTGAATTTTTTAAAATTTATGTGACAGTACTAATTGTAATTTATAAATTGTTATTCAACAATGTTTAACAAGTATCCCGAAATGTTTCAATTTCAAAATATGGCGATGAAAATGTATATTTAAATTTTACTTGTACCTATTTCTAAAGATGATTTGTTAATAAAATTTGTCTCGAATTGTGGTGATGCGTTACCTCAGTTACCAACATTTGAATAATACTGATGAATTAACCGCTCAAGTTCAGGATGTTGCCGTCGGCTTAACGTTTTTTAAACCGACGTGCATGAATTTAAATTTCCAATAAAGATACGTCAGGGCGAAAAAATGTACAGATAATTATTTACTTATAGATAGGCAAATGCAAACTTTATGAATGCGAAGATAGTTATGTACCTAAACGTCGGATAATCCCTTTTTAAAATAAGTTGCATCAGTTTACACATTGAAAAATAACGACACGTTTTCATCGTCTACAATACTTGATAAAAATACAAACATTAGTTTTAATAAACTAGGTAGATATCTATATTAAAAATCTCGATACTATTTATTACATACTACTTCTAATACCTTCACATCAGCTCGTAAAAACCTGACTTATGTTGCTTTAAGAAATCTTTAATTAGATACCTACCTACCTACCCAATAAAGTTTAGGAAGTCTCTTTAAAATATTAGTTTGACAACGTTAAGTACGATAAAAATTATTGTCGATTATAAGCCTAATTGGAATTTAAATTAAACAAACTGAGCGAGTTGAGCGAATAAGTTCGATGGTCGGGCGATGAGAGATGGCAGATGTTCGCGCAGAAATCTAGCGTCATTCTATACTACTCCTTGATTAGTGTTCCTAACAACCTTCATTAGAACTTTGATTAATAACCGCTAAATTGAGTGTTAAATTCATTACACAAAGTGAATAAATTGAAGATTAATTAACCATTGATAATTTAAACTCGCTAGGCCGTGGGCTTAACGAGGTTAAAATTTGCATTTGAGGACGGAAAGCACTTTGCCGTTTACAGGCTGTAACGCAATTAAAAGGGATGCTGGAGGGGTGGAAGCGTCGCGATGGACCTACAACACTGTTACGGCAGTACATAACACTGCGCCACTTCATTAACCGAGTAGAAGGGTTGGCAGGAAGTGTCAAGTGCACGCGTACTTCCGGCGGCCATCTGGCGAACCATCTATCAATCAACCCTTCAGTTAATCCCAAATATGGGACAAGAGGCTGCAACGGTTCGCACGTCTTTTACAATAAACGACATTACAAAAGAGTCAAGTGGATTTGTTGGTATATGTAGGTACTTACATATAGTTACCTACATGTGCTTTAACACGCAGAAGGTATAAATGAAGCGCTAGCATCGATAAACTTTTAATGCAGATTAGGCAATGAAAATTAAAAGTGTCGTCGGAGTTAGTTACCTACTAGATTGTATGTCTATGTAATATCCAAGCGGACGAGCGATGCACATCATCAATAAAAGATTACTAACTAGATGATGACGTTTCACGCAGTGCTGTCACCGGGTATCGCGTATTTTTACAATTCTAATAAATTGTAGCCTTTCTTTATAGGTACCATTTAATAAGTGCGTAGGTAAATAATCTGTAGACATGTCATTTTTCAAACTTTAAACCGAATTATACATAAATAATCTGTATACTTATTGTTTGGTATAGGTACATAATATGTACAAAATCTACACTGAAAAAAAGCCAATGAACGCAGGTATAGCTTATCCAAACCTATATGATGTTCACGTCATCAATACAAGATTACAAGATGATGACGTTTCACACAGTGCTGTACCTCGAACCTCGTATTTTGACAGTTCTAATAAATTGTAGTCTTTCTTTATACCATCTAATATGTGCACAGGTAAATCATCTATAGAATATGTCATCTATAGAATATGTTTCAAACTTTAAACCGAATTACAAATAAACAATCTAGTAACTTTTTTTTGATGACGTGAATTGCATATAGGTTTGGATAAGCTATATCTACATTAAATGATAATTTGGAAAGGATTATTTGATAAGTTTGGAAAGTGACATATTCTATAGATGGTATAAATAAAGAAAGACTACAATTTATTGGAAATGTAAAAATACGAGGTACGAGATGACGGCACTGTTATAAACGTCACCATCTAGTGACGTTTTATTGGTGACTAGTAGCTTATAGGTTTGGATAAAGTGTACCTACCTATTTAATCGACATCTCTTACAATTTAAATAAAAATATGTAATTAAACCGTGGTCCAACCAGTTTGTCAGGTAAAGGCGCCCATAAGGACCCTTGGGCTTGAAGTGTGTGTCACTATTAAAGGTTCCTTAATAAAATCCGAACCCCAATAAACATCAATATTTGGTTGAGGGTAAAATTCTAACGCCAAAAAATAATAAATAAAAATATAAATGTATGTATAATATGTTTTATTTTGGTGATATTTTGGTAGCTGCATAGCAGATATATTAGGTAAGTAAGTATCTATTCGTAGGTACTGAATTAGATTTGTATACTGTAGTAGAAGTCAATAAAACAAATTCCAGTAGGCTGTATTAATTTTATTTTAGTTAGTTAAAATCATAAATAAAATAATTAATAAAAATAGCGAGAAAATGAACGCGCCTCCATCATCATCATCATAATAATGCCGATAAATGCTACTATTTTCTTTAGTTGAAAAGTAAAAAAAATAAATAAATAAATGATCCGGTAATTATAAGAGAATGCTGTGAGATGTAGTATCATGTTAAGGTTAATATAAGTATAGGCGATGCGTCGTTGATTAAGTGACGCGTTTAGACGCCTTAACATCGCGTGACTCGGGCGTCGTTATTAGACACGACATTCGGAATTATTTTATCAGCGAGTTCAGACGCACGAGGACCCTTATTTCCCGGCATTTATTAGCAATCACGCGCAGAACTGGCCTTTTCTTACCTCGTGCCAGCTTCGTGATCCGATTAATTATGCGTACCACCCTTGCATGTTTCTTTAACGATTCCAAGCGGGCTCAGGTTACCTGCTGTTGGTTTAGGCCGAATCGCGAGGCCCAGCTAATGTATGATAAATTAATTTTATTGCCGGCTAAACAGCCGAAGATTGTTGTCGAGTCCGCACGCGATGTGACATGTATTTATGCGGGACTCGCACGAACGCCTCGTTACGCACCGGTAGAGGGTGCACGCCCCCTCCTGGTCCCCCACAGATAAACCGGGGAAATCTGAAAGTTTAAATTAAATTTCCGTTTTTGAATTGCACGCAACAAGCCAACCAATTGACGTTTTATATTCGAGCGCCCGAGGCCGACGAGGTTTTGCGGAAAATAACTTTTCTTATACATTCTTCGCAGCCAATATGAGTCGAGAAAGCAAATAAAATAAAAAGACACAAAGTTATTCAATTTATTCGAATTTTACGTGCGACTTAGAAGAGAGTATATTGAATTGGAACGACGAGTTTTCAGTTGATAGGGTGGTGGGTGAGAGGTGAGTCACTTGATTTCCGCGATTGTCGCGTGCACCTGGGCGATGGCGGTGGTGGCGCCAATTTAACGGAGTGGTGGCTACACTCACAACTCTAACAAGACCGCCCTAACGAGACAATCGGATTACAAAGCTTTATCCCGTGTCAGATTGACGCCTTCCAACACCAACTTACTTCTAGACGTTCTCTAATACGATTGTAATCATCCAATTACAAAAACTACAAACGTTATTTCGGATTAAGCTAATTTATTATTTCGTATATTATTATTACTCTCTATTTAAGGCTTCGTCTATCGAGATGAAGAAGTTAAATTAATTGTTAAAATTGATAGTTAAAGTTAAGAATAGGTACGTACGTACGTACCTACCGATAACAGGGAAATAGACGAGTAGGAAATGTTAACAGAATTATTACAGAATCTTAAAGAATGTTTAACTTTTTTTTTTAATTCTTATTTATCCATACCTACATAATTATATTGTTCTTTAATTCGGTCAACATTTAACAATGTTCGTTAATAAATACAAAATACGTAGAATAATAATCGGATTATAATAAGTACTTAATTAACGAAAATAAAACGCATTATATATTATTCATGTTTTAGTTTATGGCGTGATTCGAGTCTATTATAAATACATGCATTGATTATTTTTGATACAACCCCACGATATATTTCAGCTGTATACCTATATGCGTTATAAAACTGATGTTTTACCTAATAATTTATTAAAACCAAGTTACTTAATCATTAAGAAATATGTGAAATTAAATAAAATAAACCAAATCTTGTAATTTCGTAATAAATCTGGCAACGATAAAATTTTTATTAGAATTATAATGACACACATCAATAGCTACCTACGTAGATATAGAAATTTTTCATAGGCTAGGTTTTACCTATATTTTCAAGTTACCTACCTATTTCGAAAAAAAGATTTATTATCAAGTATTGTATAGATATAACTTACTTCAAAGTATATATCTATACCTATATGTATACCATATAGATCTCTTTATTTACACGTATCTATGTTTTAAATTTGTGGATACCTATTGGTTTTTTACGCTTCCATGAAAATTTGCTCTAATAAAAAAGGGCAGTTTTTATGTACCTATAATGTATAGGTACTTACCTATTTCTTTATTTGCAATACTGCAGCAACGACTTATAAATACGTGGAAATAACAGTTTACCCTATACCTACTTATACTCTTTCATTGCAACTAGCTTTTATGTTATTCTTTTTTATTTTGCAATAAGACTATTTACTATAAAGTAACTGCAAACGACGACGCGACAGAGGTATATGACTGCAAAGTTTCAAATTATATGTTTGTCAAAGTAATGATTGTTTCCTATAGCTATAGCTATGATTTTTACTAGTTACTCAAGTGAATTTCTAATGCCTATGAAGTTTGTTATGTGCATATTTTTAAATCAAAAAATAATGCTTCGATATTTTATTTACCTATATTTATTAATTGTTTTGTAATCCTACATGTTGAAATTAACAACAGAATATGTCTGAAAATCGAGAAGATATCTTCTGGAAAAAAAACAAGTTAGAATAAGGAAAATGTAAAAGGTTTACCTATCGTGCATATGTGTCGATTAATAAATTAAGTGGTCTTCAGTTAGAAGGTAAAAAACCTAGATTAAGAATTAGTAAGTAATAGATAATGTACTGGATGTACCGTGTACCTAGGTATAAAGTTAAAAACACTACGGGAAGAAGGTTACTTATGTAGGTATCTTGTTCGTCCGAGTTAAAAAGACATTCTATTGCAAGGAATTAATTAGTCATGAAATCTTGCCGCTCGGCCGCAAGTTATCAAAATTAAGTCAATCGAAAAATTGGCAGATCTTGCCCGTTAAAGTTTTTGTTGTTCTACGTATTAAGTTGTCGATTAAGCAACAAAAAGTTAGATTTTAAATACCTATTTAACTATGACCACAAAACGTATTTACTTTTATTGTATGTGTTATATATGAATATCTTAGTACATACACATATATCTACTTAATACAGTTAGACGTATACTGTGACATACAGTTTTGAAACTTTATTTAAAAAGAAGAGACTGTACCTACCTATAGATAGGTACTACCTTGAATATTTAATTAACTTATGTGTTTAAAATTCCATTTAAAAAACCACATACATAGGTAAGTCGTTCTTTTAAAACGATTCATCACGTTGCCTAATACACACTGTCTGTATTATTCTAAATATAATTTATAGCTTTCGAGACAATTAAAAAAGCGATAATAATTATGCATTTGATCAAAATTGAAATTTTCGTGTTCACAAAACAGTGGCGGTTGTTATGTATTTTATTATTTTTGCTTAGGTAGTTTGTCACTTACGTCCTAATTTAATTTTGCTTTTTATGAATGGTTATCACGGAATCGTTTTATTTAATATTAATGTCGACCTAATTTCGTAAAAATATTTCGACAACTCGAATTATCGTTATTATCAATAAATAGATACTAAAGAATCAATTAAATAAATAATTACCTATATAAATTTTATTATGACTGTAAGGTGAATAATTTTATGATAGGTATAGGTATCTTCTCAATAACGTTATCATAAAGTCTTCAAAGAGATAAAGCGAAAACTAAACCTATAAATTTGAAGGAAATTATTACAACGGATATAAATAAACATAATGAATAAAGAAGACAATAAATAACCAAAACAAGGGTCACATTCGTGACTAACTCTAAGTTGGCGTGCTTATACGACACCAGATTCTCATATACAACGTACCCACCCCGGTTTATGTAACCGCTTTATCCCACTCCTGAATTTAGGGAATGCCACTTATACATACATATATAGGTAGGTAGTAGGTACCGTTGTTTCGTGTAGTTGCAACGATTTTCACTTCTTTCCAGTTTTTTAACTTCACAGAATTCGTCAAACGACGTCGGGGATAAAATAAGAGAAAGAATAATCGCATATAGGGCCGCTTCCTGTCAGGACTATATAGATTTTCGATAACGTTTTGTTACGCCAATGCAATCAATTTTCTCATGATTTTATTTTATTGGGGAAATTATTATTTCTATTGGAAATTTGTTAGCGGCGAACATAAAAACGCGACCTGTCATGCGTGATTCAATAGAGAAATGGGTTAATGTCGACAATTTTACTTTCTTTACTTTTCATTTTCTTTCATCTAAATTTAATTAAACCGTTTACCTTTAATTTAAAGGATAGGTAGTTAGTTATGAGAGCGAATATTTACCTGCACTCTAACTTCCGGTAAATTTACTTTCATTGCCAGTTCTTCTCTACTATATACGTCCGGATAATGACTTTTTTCGAACGCTCGCTCTAATTCGTGTAATTGATATGTTGTAAATGTAGTCCTGTTGCGTCTATGTTTTTTCTTACAATTTTCACCCTCCGAAAGTCCGGAATTTACGGTACTGCTTTCATCCTCCGATCCGCTACCACCCGGGCCCGACATCTTTCCGTATCGCAATTCGGAAACTCCGTCGTTTGAGTTGCAACTTCCTTCTCCTGGAAATAAGATTTTTTGAAAGTATTAGGTATAACGTACCTATATGTATAAATAAATAAATTGTAGATACTGATGTTATTTATTATTTTAAATATTAAGAAGAAATGGAAAGTAAACGATTTTCGGTTAGTTATGTATAGGAATATTGAGAAAATTTCACTTAAGCAATAGTAGGTATCTACCTAGGTATAGGTATAATTATACCTATCTACTTGTACATTGCAACTTCTTAATTCGTATAACTAAGTATTTTTATAAACAGTTTCGTGTTTAAGTTAATAAGAACGTTATTATTAGGTACCTACATTGAATACAAATACCTACAAAAGGCAACTTTTTAATTTTAAATTATTAAAATAATTGTATAGATAATAGGTATTGTCCGTTTGTTCATTGTGTAGGTATCGCAAACGTTGAATCAGTAACACATAACATAAAACAATATTTCAATAAAGATCGCCGAAAACTCTGTTACATCTCGTAGGTAATGTATTTAAAACATCGCATGCGAAAGAACGAAATGAAATTAAATATATAATCTTTTTCCGGAAATGCGTGATTCAAAAATTACATGAAAAATTTCTGTGTAATAATGTAGTTAAGTTCAATATTTTTAGGCAAACTTTGAGGTCAACATAAATAAATAAACTGGCGATAAATTAAAAATGAAGTTATTATGATGGTAATAACGATTTCATAATAATTAGCATGTAATTAAGCGGATTCCAAATTATGTTAATATACCTAAGTCTACAAAAAAAAATGGTTTAGACTAATTTATTATCTTTGATAAGTTGAAATCTTATTTAGTTTATAACATACTAATAAATAAATAATAGATATAATTTTACATTACAATTACCTACGCTTTCCTTTAGTTTATACAAGTAGGTATTTATATTCTGTAGAGGGTTATGTGTGGATTAGAAGTAGGGGTAATCTGTAATTTTTCTATTTCTATTATTATTATTATTAATTTAACTGACTGATATTTTAATTTAATTCAAAGACTTAAAAATGATACGTCTATATAGCTGTAATCTGTCCATAAAACAAAAGTCACCGGTATAGTTCTGTGCGATATGTAACTAATTAAGCACTCGAACTTCCGTCCGAATTAACAGTGACGTTTAACGGACATACTGTGCCTATAGAGAACAGATAATCGAAACGAGAATAAGCAAATAATATTGTTTCTTAAAAAATAGGAATAAATGCCAATAGAAAAGAAAGAAAAAAATTAACTGATGATACTAACAATATGAAAAATTTAAAATCGTTTATTATTGAATTAAAAACAAGTTTAATGTATAAAATATGGCAAATGTAGGTAACAAAGTACAGCCAACATAAAATCGAGTAATATTCATGGCGTTACTGTGCTCACAAACCAAAAAAACTAAAATATTTTTTACGTTAAAATTTAAAATTAAATCCGGCGGAATTAAGTTTTAATTGAAATTCTAATTTAGCTTAGGTTGTAAATAAATGCTAGAATTTTAAGTTAGTCGAGGTATATATATATAATAAGGAAAGTGCCCGGAACAGTGCAATTCATTTAATAACGTGTATATAATGTGTGTCAGTTACGTTATGCATTGTTAAACAAGCGGGGGAGCCATTTAAGTTACAGTACAAAAAGACGTGCATGCGAAAACGCAATTAACAATTACCGGGCTTATCACAAATCTGATGTTGTGTTATTCATTATTAATGCAAAGCAATTAGACGGCACGACAACAACCCTCGGATCAATGTATTTAATTAAATAATCAATTGTTTAATTTCTGACGTTTTTAACTGCAATAGTAAAAAGAAAAACGTTCCCGTTTAAAATTTTGAAGTAAAAAACTTTATCTACGGGGGAAAAACCATATTTCGGTTCTTACATATAATATTACTCGTGTAGGTAGTGATCTTAAAACGATAGTAAAGTAATTAATGTGTTTTGAGGTGGATAAATAATTGAGGGAGCTTTTGAAAGCGATAGTAAGCCTGATAGTGCGGACACTGCATCATTAGGTTATGATAGATGGCAAGCCGTTCGTCCCGTGTTTGTATTGTATACTATTTAGGGATATTGTCACGTTTATTACTACCTTGGGACAGGTGTGATTCGAGTTAATTATACATATATTGCCGTGCGATCGAGGAAAATATATTTTATCACGCAATTAATTGTTAAACATGTTTCCGACAAAGGCAATTTTGGTTAACGCGCTAAACGACAAACTGATTTCAAGAATTTTTTTAGTCTTCGGTTCTAAGCTTTTTGCGGATTAATAGTAAATAAGTATACTTTCGTTAAGTAATTCGTATACTTACCTAAATAGGAACTGATCGTGAGTTGAATTTCTTAATTATCTACGTATCTTTTGAATATAATTATGTATCTACTACTTTTATTATCTAACGATAATTAAATATAGGTAGACACCTAGATAACGTTTGTTTTCTTTACATTTTGCTTACAATTAAAAATTTTTAATTTACACCTATCTACTATTAATAGTTGTAATTAGCTGACAATAGATTATCGCATAAAATAAAATAGCATTAAAATAGATAGCGTCGTTAAAATATATCTATACATATATAATATTATATTTCTAAATTATTTTAATATATATATATATTATAATCTTTATTACTTTATTGTATGCGTAGTGTTTTCGATTTGGACAATATTAGTAAAATTCGATTGTGCACTTAATTTATGGCAACATATTTTGTCATTATATATAATTTTACAAAATTTAAACATTAACTACTTTCTTTATCTAAATGAACTATTTTTGTAAAACAAAATATTGGTTGAATAGTTTTTGATGTTGTGTTTGGCGACATTTATTTTATGTATTCACTCAACAAAAAAGATAGTCAACTTTGAACCATTACGTGGTTAATTTAATCATTTTGTGATAAAGGTAGATAATAACTTTTTATGTTGCTTGAATGCATTAAATACATCCGCCAAATGCAACATCAAAAACTGTTGAATCAATAGATTTTTTTCTTAGTGTAGCGTTGTTCATATACCTAGACTATGAGCTTAGCGCTAAAAGCGAAGATTATAATTGAAGGAAAATTCATAGTGACTTTTTAATTAAAATTAAGTCGATAATAATAATTATTTGAAACGCAATTTATTAGAAAAGTAAAAATATCTATAGGTACATATTAGTTATGTCTAATAAAATATGTATTAGATACAAACTTATACATTATGTATTGTAGTAAGTATAAAGTAAGTATAACTAATTGTAAATACCTACTCCTAACTAATTTAAATTACATATTTTATTATTTAAATTATTCGAAATTGCAGTTATAGTTCACTAATACAAAAATTACCGGACACATTATAAAAAAGCTGTTAAAGAAATTACTCAACATAAAAATGTAGGTATCCGGATAGTTACTTTCAATTTTTATAAAACTTTTATACCGACATGAGTTATACCAAAGGCCAATTTTAATTTAAAGCAAATTGTTGGTTCTAAATAAGACTGTTTATTCTATACATTATTGTTCTATCTTAATAATAACTCTCAACTATTATTTTGTATGACTAAGGAAAGTTTTTGTCCATATTTACTGTTAAAATCACTTTCCTAATTTAATGGGTTCAAACATTTCTGTTTTAACCGATTATTATTAGGTATAATTATCATAAATTTCAACATCATCGACAAATTAAGAAATTGGCAACTTTTACCTGTGTTAATCAATCGCCGGAAAAAAGAAATCGTTCTTTTTTATAATAATAAAACACCGGACGGTACTTTAAGTGCTTCTTAGGGTGGATACGATATAATCAGTGCTGCCAATCATCAGTAAAGTGGCCCGGCAGCCCACCTGGAGGCAACACGACAACTTAATTTCGAGTAATTCATTAATTAGAAACCCATTCTCACTAAACAATAGTTAGTTACGTCGGCCACGGGTCGGGGGGTCACAGTCGATAATTCAAACAATTCTCCCTTCCGTGTGTAGTTATTTAATCCTTTTTGTTATTTAACTAATTAACAAAACCTGAATGGTGATTTACTTTTAAAATTAATCATTCTTTTGACTGTTAATTAAACTTTAAACCTTTATCTTATTAACTTAGCAATGAGTGTTTCACGCACCTACCTATTAATAGATGTAGCGCTAAAATATTAATGTTTTATTATAATGTTTACTAATAATAATAATCACGTTAGTTTTAACCTATTTGTAATTTCTATTAGAAATACCTGAGCGAGTTTATTATAGGAACAAGTATTAGGAAAAACTTAATATTTTACAACTAAGACAAGTTATCAAAGTTTCGGAAAAAAAATAATGGTAAGTGTCGATACGATAAAACGATTTTAAATATTTAAAATAAAAATTATTTAGTTTACCTATATGAAACAGGTAACTACATATACAGGGGGTTTCAGAATTGCACGGGACTATTTTATGGATGTGTTCATATAAACGTATGACTCAAAGTAATTTATTACCGAGATATTGAGGCAAAAAGATATTTAATTTAATAATAAAACTTTTACATATTTAGAAAACACATCCCTAAAATAGTGCCGCGCAATTCTGAAACACCCTGTATATATAGGGCAAGGGTGCAGAGGTGTAGGTGTTTTTATATAGGGTAAAAAATTATAATCAATAATATAATAATTATTATAGGTAGTAAGTAGCTCTTATTCCTTTTACTAGTATATAAGTTAGTGGAGAGCATTATTATTATTATGTAAGTAAAATTTTATAGTTTTGGGAAATTACATATTTATAATTTTGTAATAAGTAGGTACTTATTAAATATTGGTTACTGTCCAAATTATTTTATTGAAATTTTCGTTTAATATTTTAAAATTAATACATTTAACTAGAGTACTTAAACGACATTAACGTTAACGTTAACGTTATTAGTTAGGCGATTTAAAATATTTTCACGTTTAGTAGTAAGTAATATGTTGCTTTTAGTGTTCAGTTCCATGCACCAGCTCGCGTGCCGTGATCATGTCACCCCTGATATGCCGCTAGTTTAATGGAATGCCACTTAGATTACTTAACTTGATGTTTTTATTTCGATTTAACTAGAAAACTCGCTAATGTTACGATGTCTCCGACAATCCACCTTTTTTCATACGCCGACATTAGTAATGCGTATAAAGAATTAATTGAGTTAGGCATTATGGACTGTCGATAGCAATTACTGTTTCTCCACATTTGTTTTACTTACCGAAAAAATGTCCTCCATAACGCACCTCGACATGCAACTAGAAACTTTTTATTGCTATATTGCTTTTACACCGCTTTTTAAATTATACTGGGGTTAATTTGAAATGTGTTTTATTTAAAATGTAATTTGCATTTACATTTCTTTATACATACGTCTGATTGAAGATAAATAGAGCACGTTTCAACAATATTTTAATAGTTTTACTGTACTACAGAAAAAATACTTATACACTTATAGTCGTTATAGGTATACCTACGTGTAATTATGCATTTCTTAGGTATCTACCACAAATGGACCACATATAGATAGGTACTTAGTTAAAAAGAATATTTTTGCTCTTGTAGGTGATTCTACAGGGTGATTCGGAATACATGTTACAATGTTCTAGATCTTCTACAATGTTCAATCTTGTACAAAGTTCTACATCTTCTAAAGAAGATGTATGTATTTATCTAATAGGTAGGTAAATATTTGCTTACGACACCATGTCTAGAGACAGACAGTTTATGCACTGCAGCCATGGAAAGTTGTCATCAAGGAACCTGAGTTCTTTTTACTTTATAAAAGTTGTTCGTAACAATTACAAATTAATTGCTGATAATAACCTAGGTAGCATTGTCTATAAACTGTCACTATTCTACTGTCATGCTCGTTGCGTTATGTTCACTCCCAGGTAATTCGTAATAATCAAAGTACCGCGATGTTGAGAATGAACGTAACGCGATGAATATGACAGTACGATAGTGATGTTACCTAGAGGTTGTTCTCAAATAATTTATACTTTTCAACGTAAAATTTAAGTAAACTCAGGTGTCTTGATGGTAACTTTCTGCGACTGTAGCGCATAAACGGTCGATTTCCAGACATGTGTATCATAATAATCCAGTAAAATTAAAACACAAAAGGGAACAATTATACAAAAGATTATAGTCGAGGCATTTTAAGAAATTCGACCTAACAATAAGTAATTAGTAGGAAGTGGAGAGACTTGACACAGTTGCTAATTAGGCCTTGCCGACTAACGTGTCAAAAATCAAAAGGTTATTAGGTATCAAACTTGTAGATTGTAAAATTTTCTACGAAAAAGGTCCTTTGATCTTTTTCGTATGACTAATCGTTTACGAGTAAAACAATGTGACATATTAGTGGCAATATCTGTAGTTGAAATTTTCAAATAAAACAATGACATAGATATCAATAACACATTCGGTTACTATGGGAACTTTTTTTTTGGTTTCTTCGAATTTCAATCTTGTCAATATATTAAGTTTGGTCCAGATTAAGTCGAGGCATATCTTTTACCTTTGCCATCCCGATCGGAAGGGATGGTTGCTTTGAATTAAAATCCTACCTATCTTTTGACCAGAGGGATGATGAATATTATGTACCAAGTTTGGTCTAAATCTCACAAAGCGTTTAAGAGCCTATAAGGAACATACATACATAGCCACATCGACATTTAACGCTTTTATATACCTACCTACAATGAAATGGTGGAGTGTGCATTTTCTTTCAGACTTCATTCAGCCTATATCTTTGAAACGGGCGATTCTACGAAAAAAAAATCAACGATAATAACCTTTTTAGAAAAATATTGATAGGTAGGTATAATTTCCGAGATAATTGCGAAAAACTGAATTTTACCTCCTCTCACTCGCTGTAAAAATTTTTATGAACATGCCATCGAAAGGAACTGTTGAGGTTTAGTTCAAAACATAAAAATAAAGGTCGACACAAAAATCTAGCTCGATATTATATATTTTTTATAGTTAAAATCTAATTTTACTTGGCTATAAACAAATATTTATTTATTACATCTCCTCTGTACATCCTAGAGATGCTTTGTAACACGAATTCTGAATCAGATTGTATAATTGAGACATTTTTGATATAAAATAAATACGATGAGTAACTTCTTATTTAATTTCTTAATGGCTATTCCATAGCCATTATTGTGTATAACCAATATCTAATAGACAATAGAATATATGTAACCTATTAATTAAACTGTGCTTAAAATTAATTAAAAACATTCGTGTATTTCGAGCGAGTATGTACCTTTGTTTCTTGATAAAATGTTGTTGACATCTCTATTAACTGTTTATTATAAATTTTATCTTTTAACGCTTATGCCATCAAAATAATCTGAAAGCATGGACTCGTCCAGATGGGCTCGGTGATACAGTTGCTGCTGTCAGGTAGGATGATTGCCGCGTTCTGGCTTATGTACTTAAGATAATTGTCTGATCGGAGATATGATGAATTAATACAAGATATTTGCTCTTAAAGTGCAGTTAATCATGCTTTTAAAATGTCACGTTCAGGTAAACACTCGCGGTCTATCTGAAATTTACTATTATTAGTTTTGAAACGCCGATGGTCAGATCGATAAGCGAAAAATTATAAAATACTTTTCTTTTCCGGTAATATAATATAGGTACATACCTAACAATAAGTCAAAATGAATTCAATTTCATTAAGATAATTAATTAATTCGTTTATTATTCGTTAATTATTGCTATTACAATTCCCACCGGCCATGTTATACTAATAACTTAATTAATTAGACGAAGGTTCTCATAATTACCTAAAAGATAATGTTATTAATAAAAGAAAATTAATTCGGGGAGATAACATCTTAACGCATTCGGCGTATAATTAATCCTGACCGTTTTAAATTATTAATTATTTTAAAGTAGTTATAGTCGTGTCTTATTTTTAAGACACGCCTGTTCTTTAAAATTTTCTATAGGGCCTTTTCGAAAGGCATACCGTAATACTAACACTTTAATAACATGTCAGAGCCGAAAGGGAATATTTGTCTGGTAGGAACTACCTATCGTTCTTGCACATATGGCGTGAAAATGGCTTGCTATATTGTAACGGCCAGACTGATGGAACGATAAACTCGAAGATACAATAATTTAAGTGGTGGGTGTGGTTTGTTAAGTAGTCAATTTAATTTAGATATCTCATTTTGATTTATTTATTAGTAGCGATCTTGCAAGCCATTTTCAATTCGTTAAAACTTTATGGGGGCCATTATTTGGTCATTTATTTATCTTAATAAAGTTATAACTGAATTGACAAAATAGATCCGTCAGTAAAATGCATCTACTTAATTATGGAGTAATACCTAGATATTTACTACATTATAATATATTATGATATAGGTAGTAGACGAACAAATTATTTAAATAGGTAAATACGTAGGTTTTAGGATCTATAAATAAGTTTAGATTACGGAATTTTGATTATCATTCTTTCGAGGTTTTTGGAAATGCACTGACGCGACGATTCTTATTGAAAAAACAATACTTATTTATAAATATGTACCTATAGTATCTAATTAAAAATCTTCGATAGGCAACGATTACAAACACCAATTAAAATATAATTATTTAAATCATATGTACTTGCAGTTTTCGAATTGTTGTGTTTCGCTTTTAAACAGATAAACTACCTTTTAGACTTATGTCAGCCGTAATTTATGACCAACCATAGGACACATTTTATTTAGGTAGGTAATGTAAAAATGTAAAGATAAAACTTAGAAAATTATAGGTAATAAACTTTTAATAAAATGCGTTAAATAATACTCTCCACAATTAAAAGAACAATAAAATTTGAATAAGTAGTGACAAACCTATTCTACGTAATTTAGATATTAACCGAATTTTCCCATTTGAATGAACCCGTTATGTAGGTAAATACACTTACTTAAATATTTGAAGATGTGGGTGTTCAATGCTAATTTATTATGTAATTATATTCTTTATTCCAAATTAGTTTTAACTATAGTTGTGTAAAAAGTAAAGCATATAAGTATTTATGGGAATAGAGATAAGTTATGTAATACTAGGTATATATATTGTATAACTAGTGCTGAAAGACGGATATTTCACGTCAGTGTGATAGTTTGAGTCACGAATCGAAGTCAACTTCTATTTACAGTTAGTAATAATACTGTTTGTGCGTAAAGACATTACATGACAGGTTAGAAGGCTTTTGATTGGCTGAGTAGCGTGTGAAATGATTGCTCACGGACTACAACGTTTTCGATTGGCTAACGAGTTTCTTTTCGCATGGTCGCGGTCGGCTTATTTGTTTGTAATGGTTAATTTTCGGTAACATTTATTGGTGTGAAATTATGCACTTTTCATAGTGGTCGTCGGAAAATGATTATTACCTTTCAAAGACATTTATATACGGCGCGACGTTAGAATTAACGTTAGAATTAAAACTAACAATATACTCCTATTAAAAATTATACGTACACATTTAAATATTTATAGTGCATTATAGATTACTATATGTACTACTGATACTATTTGATTCTAATGATCGTTTCTTATTGTTAATGTATTGTAAATTTATGGATAGATTATAATATGTATACAATTCTATGACGCCTACTTTCATAATTCGTACTTTTCGCAATAAGTTGTTTTAAGTTGTTAAATTATCGGTTAAAATTATTGTACTTATTAATATTTACATGTATTTATGTATATATATATAGGTAGAAAGTATCTAGATTATGCAATCTTATAGTGAAAATATAAAATGGTTTTTCTGTAAATATAACTAAAAGACGGTTGATGGAGACTTCATCCGCTATTGACAGCAGCACTAATTTGACGTCTGTTCGCTTGACAGGGAATTATATTTGATAGGATTACGAGATTGACAAATAGGATTAAAGGAGATTAATTGCGTGTTTGAAGACATTGTTTGTTGGACTCGAGCTCTTGTTACACAAATTGATTCGAAGTAAAGTTTTAATAAACTTTCAACTTTTTGATTTGTACCTATAGTGAGAAAATTAATTTAGGTACCTACCTACCCAATCTAGGATAAGTGCCTATCTCCTTATTGTATACGAAAGCGTTTGAAAAACTTTAATAACTGGAGTGAATTGACAATTTTTATTGAACCGAATTAGTGAAATTTCTGTAATACTTGTATGATTTCTGAAACATTTTGTCTGTAGACCAGTGTAAACTTTCATTAATTATTGTTGATAAAAAATATTATTTCTGTGAAGGTAAGTATTATTTTATTATGTACAAAATATCTCACTGCTGCAAATACGTTACTACCTAATTTATTATATCTACGAGAATTAAGTATAATTAGGTATTATCGGTTAGTAGTTGGATTAATATTTTCTGAAAAGGGTTTTTCTTTTTGCATTTAAAATACTCGATTTCTATTGTTAAATTTAGGTATTGACAATGCTGTGTAAATTATCTCTTCGATAAATTAAGAGTTTTAAATAGTTTCGTTTCGATAGATTAAAAAATACAATGTCCCCGAGTCGACGCATGAATAGGTAAAACAGTCTAAAATTTTTTGAGTTGAAATTTCATCTTTTGGGATTTAGACCTTCTTGGATAGAAATTAATTTGTACCATAATTTTAACTTTGAAAAATTAAGTATGTCTTGGAAATGCATTAAAAAAGTCATTTTTCTCACTGCTAAAGTGCCTTTTCTGTAAGAAATGCGACAAAATGTTATTAAGAAAAGCTGTTCAGAATGAAAAAATGAGTACAAAATTGCAAAGCTTTCTGCCTTCTTTGCTGTTGTGTCTCGTTTAAGTACTTATCTATCTACTGTATCGATAAAAACACTCGAAAAATATCTTTTGACTTAAACATTGTTCAGAGAAAACTGAGAATTAAAAATTTCGAAACTGTTTGCCTACTTCGATCCTTCAATTATATAAAAGAATAAAATAACGTATCGATAGTTGTAAAAATAGTTAATACTGATTGTCACAGTGTTTTCTGTGCTGTAAAACTAAATATTTACCACTGTAAAATTTCACAAAGTTATAAGTAGGCGAGATAATACAAAAATAAAATTTTGTTTTGGGACTTTTAAGGCATTTAAGCCAAAAAAAAGGCCTTTTGACGCATCTTCTACAGAAAAAGCACTTTACTAGTGAGAAAAATAAGTTTTTTTTTGTGTATTTCCAAGACATACTTGATATTTCAAAACAAAATTATGATACAAATTAGTTTCTGTCCAAGCATGACTGAATCCCAGAAGATGAAATTTTAACTTAAAAATTGTTAGACTTTTTCAACTATTCATTCGACGATCAGGTAACACACTGTATCTATAAGTATTTCTTGTAAATATTTCTCTCAGAATTTTAATCGTTACACCTACATCTGTCGAATAAAATTGCTTTCGGAAAGCTTTTGTGCGTTTACAATAAAATTTAGCATAAAATAGGTAGGTATTCACTTATATTCACTTTAATTAGTTGATAAATCTTAAAGAAATTAGTGTAAGACATCCAGATGTCTTACACTAATTCACTCTCTAGGTCTATGTGTATCTCGATTATAATTGAGAATTGCCACATATCAAATTCTATATTCGTATATGATATGCATTTTTTTTTCTTTAACATCACTACTTTTGGGCATTTTTTAAACTATTCTGGTAGACCTTTTTATTCTCTTTTCGACCGTGTAAACAAATATGGGTCTTACAACTACAACTTTTCAATAAAAATAAGATTTAAAGTTCAAGTGTAGGTTTGCCATGGAAATAACTAATTTTTGTAATGTGTATCTAATTGGTGATGAAAACAATAGATGCGCGGCCGTAATCTTGATTATTAGTTATTGTTTATAAACGCAAAACTGTCAATTTACGCTGTTAAGTTGATTTAATTGTTGTTGATGACCAAACTATTAATTATAACAATAGAGATTCACTTGGCGATGATAATAAAATTGTTTTATTTAAAACTAATCAAAGTGTGTCTTTAAGATAAGCGTACGTTATGCCAAGCGTTGCGGGTCGCATTTCAGCGCAACCAATTGCTGGGGTGCATTTTAAATTAGTTAATGCCGGGATCTCTGTTGCGTGATAACGATTGGTTGTAGATTAATGCGCTGCAATGCGGCCCGCTCCGCCCCGGCCATAATGTACGCTTATCTTTAAATGAAACTAGTATTAATAAAATAGTTTGCCAAACTCCCAAGAATTTAAATGATCATGTAGGTGCCTACTTGAAAAGATTAGTTAATTGTTAGTTATATATAAGTTACTATGTATTAATGGAACATGTTTACCTAATTGTTCAATTTTATTGAGAAAGAGGAAGCGTGTAGCTTCATTTTCTATGAAAATTCGCTAAAAGTTGTTGTTGTTACTAAAACAATGGTGGACATGGAAATTATTTATTTAAAAATTTGAAATTAACGAAATTACGCCCATTACCTTTTAGATTATTTTGTATAATTTAACAGGCGTATTCGAATAATAATTAGTCTACCACTCTGTGTATATGAATATTTAGATTCTTACGTTACAATATGTACAAGTTGGTAATGTATGTATATAATTCTCATTTACAAATAATGAATAGATTCATTAGTTTCGATTATAAATATTTAATAAGTTCAATTAAATATTTATTATACAACATTTAATCACTAACAATAAGTAACTTAACATTAAAAAATATGAAATATAATATATCTTTGTTTATAATCGTGTATAGGAAATTAATTACTTGAACGAATAATTACTTAACATTTGATAATAAATTAATTGATTAACTAATGACTATGGACATTAATAATAAAGATATAAGTATGTTTATAGTTTGAATGTCAACTCCTAAGGTTATAAGTAGGTACTAAGGTACATACTATAAAAAATTAGAATATTTAAAATTCTTCTTTTAAATTTAATTTTTATGTTAATATATTTTAGCATACACAGCAGTTAAAAGATAGCATATACAGGGTTAGTTATGGTAGTAATACCTCCCCCCACCATTAGTTCTTAAAATATTTCGGAAAGCTTCTCTACTTGATTATCTTCTATCAGGAAATTTTTCTAAATACAAACGTTTCGCTCTCTTAATGGTATAATTTCATTCGCCAATTACAAAAATCATGACCACTAACATAAGTCATTTTTCGATAAACAAACGTTAGCTATTGTAAAATTGTAGTTGGTATAGGTATTTGAAGTTCAGTGTAGCACCAGAATGGCAGTTTTATTCTACGTGCCGCAAACAACCTTTTAAATTTAGAAATAGTTTATATTATCAACAATATTAAATTATTTGGTGTGAAATAAAATGTTTTAAATTACGAGACTTCTTGTTAATTTATATATAAGACTTCTACTGCTTTTTATTTAACCTCTTCAGGAGCGGATTTAATATTTAATAATTTATTTATTTGAAATTATTAAAGTACACTCTAATGTGATGTAAATGAAAAGAATAACGTAAATAAAATTTAGAAAACATTGCTTAATTATTAGAAATAATTAGCAATAGGTATTTTAAATTACGGTGTCGCATATTTCACGGTTTACGTGTTTAGTTTGTTTACAGGTTTGTTTGTGTTCATCTGTATGTGCGTCAAGAATTCTACCTAAAGATTATCTACAGCATTATTATTTTATAAATGTTATTTTGGGTAATTTTTAGCGAATTTTCATAGAACGTATAGCTATTGCAGGCTGTCTAATGACGGGATCCAGACGTTTTTTTCGGATTATATTTCAGGGTTTCCAGATTTTTTATCCACCCTGTATATTATCATATTTTGTAGACACGATTCCGGTCGCAATTTTGATCGTAGAAGGCTGAAAACAAAGGACGAGTTTGTTAACCAGCGAAATCAACTAACCCGTTTCAAAATGGTGGCCGATCAAAGATTTTAAAATGATTGTGAATTATCTTTGTTACCAATTATCGGATCGGTAATATGAAATGTGTTTTTGAATCGGCATAAAATTCTCTTTCGACAATGTCTCTTTGTAATTTTCGACAGAATGCACTGTTTTCGAGACGTGATCTGAAAAAGTGATAAAAAAATGTAATTCTTATAAAAATACTTTTGAGAATATTGTTCTAGTAAATATAATTTTTTAAAGATGTATTTCTTTTGAGAAAATTGCAAAAGGAATTTTAAGACATATCATTTATGGAAATTCACTATCGCGACCTATGTGCGAACGCATCTTTTTAATTTATAAACTATCTATTCGTGTGCCCTTAAGCATTGGAAATTTCCCTATTACAAACCATAAACCAGATAAAACTTTAATTGCATTTTTATGCGATCGATCGAATACAAAGCAACTAATAAAATATGTGCACCACCTACTTTTACGTGATAACTTACCGGAGTGCAAATACCGAATGAATGTTTTTAAAATAAAAGCGGGATTTCTTAGTATCCACGTAATAACTCAAAGGCATATATATATAAAATTCTGGCAAAACCGCTTCAGATTTCTCGCGTCAGAGATACAGAGCGGTAGTGCTTGTTTCAGTAGTTCGAATTTTAAATACGGCGTCGTATTATTCGTGTGTGCGAGGAGTGCTTGTTCGGTTTATAAGGCCTTTTTGCGCGTGAGTGTGCGAGTGTTGTGTTCTATAAAAGGATTACAAACAAAAAGGATTAATACGACAAGGAAAGGTAGGATATTTCTTTGTCGACTAACTCTCCATGTATTTATAAAGTGTAAATACATGGACCTTTAAATTCTAATACAAATTCTCTGAAAATCGAGCTTGGTTAGGCTCTTGGATAGGAACTCGGTTAGGGTCTTAGTTAGGGCTTCCCTCAAACATTCTGCGGTCCAATTTCGTGAACGAAATTTTATTTAACGCGCGTTATCGCGATCACAGTGGTTGGTGGAATGCAGTGAAATATGAAGCGCATAAGTAAGTAATAATGCAAGCTCGCGGTCAATAGAAGATCTACGCTGAAAATTGGCGATAGAGAGAAAACGATGACGGAAAAAGGTAGGAAAAACAAAGAAAAATTTAGAAGTTTCTAATTTTTTCTTGTAGTCTGTTACAGACAAGTGGCAATCGCAGCGGTAGCAGTGTTAGTCTGCATTTTACGTACGTATTAAAAAAATATATTTCAGGATTTTAATTTTTTTTAATGTTTTTTGATATGTTTTAATTTCTTTTATTTTGAGAGATTTTACCTTTGCAATGCATTAATTTACGGATAAAAAATGAATTCAAATTTTTGATTCTCGCAACTGACCTATTATAAGTACCTACTTATCAATATTTATACCAATTTTTGAAGTGCACACATTTACGGAATCTTGTAAATACCTGCGATAATCAATTGACCTTTGGATGGAAAGTATTAATTAACCGTAAAATTAAAATTAACAATTTACAAACATCAATTTTTAACGTTTTTTAAGTAGATACTTAATAGTTAAATCAGTCATTAAATTCATTTTTAGTTTATGTACCTAGGTATTAGACAGCAACATTGGTTTACAATATTATTCTGTATACTTATACCTACCTTTTAATATACAGTGTGCTCCCGTATTGACTTTGCGATAGGTGTGAATGCTAAATAATTTTGGAGTTTTTAAATGATATCTACTCTGAAAATCAGCTCTGCTTGGTCCAAAATTAAGAAGTAAGATGTACCATGAAAAAAGTCGTTTTATTAAAAAATATTGTATAATGCAACTATTCAACGTTGCGGAAAAATCACTCAACTTTGATAAACAAGTGAAACTGCGGTATTAAGGTAAGCGAACGTTATTCCACCTATTTAACAAAACTCAGTAACCAATCGTTGTCACGCAACAGAGATCCTGGCATTGATTCAATTTAAAATGTACCCCAGAAATTGGTTGCGCTGCTATGCGACCCGTTACGCCCCGCCATAATGTACGCATGCTTTAAGTAGTATGAGGTATTAAAGTAAACAGCTTTTTATTTTTTTAATCGTAAATAACAATTTAAATGAATGTAACTAAAAAATTATTCAAATATCACTCCGTTCAAATTACTGGATAATTCTATCTTCTAAATTCTTGGTAATTTTTTTTTAATTTTTGCATGAGCTATAGCTATGATCATATTAGTAATTTTGTTTTTTTTAGTGTTTCCCAATCATTAACAAAGGATTCGGAATAAACTTTAAATTAATTTAGTTTGCCTCAAAAATAAAATCTATAACTGTTAAATCTGGACTTCGTGGTGAGTAGAGTTGTTGCAAAAATCTACAAATTCATTTAACCTCCAAATCTATATTCAACCAATTTTTTATTAACCGAGGTGAGTGTGGGCCGCAACCGCCTTGTTGATAATAAATTTTTGTCAGTTTCACCTATTTATCAAAGTTGAGCGATTTTTTCTGCAATTTTATATTAATCACATATAATTCTTACTTTTGAACAACTTCTTTTGATGATATTTTATCGTATTTGTGATATTAATGTCTCGATCTTTACTGATATTAATTATAGAATAGTTTTTAATAAAACACCCTATGTTTAAAAGTTAATTCAACTTTTTATCGTGGAAAATCTTAGTTTTGGATCAAGCAGGGATGGTTCCTGGAATATCAATTTAAAACTCCAAAATTATTTGTCATTTACACCTATCGCAAAGTCAATCCGGGGACAAATTGTATATGTATTTAATTAAAAAATATAGACAGGTACAGTTGGGCTCCATTAATTATGACACCCGTTCAAAATGGTATATGTGTGTGATTGCGATATAATGAAGTGACCCCTATACGCTTATACTCGAATAGATTTTCATTAATTTAGAACCTATAACTATTTATTTAATTTTTGATTTACCTACAATTTCTAACGTAAGAATTAAATCTAAAATATTTTAAATCATCTAATTTTGTACATTATTTAGTGTTAATTTCATAAGCACTTATTTGATGATATTAACATACTTATATTAATATTGAAACTCGTTCGTTTTGATAGATCTCATGTTTAATTTTTGGCATTAGCTTTAAGACATTAATAAGTAGGTAGGCATAGTTGGTTTTAGTTATTTTCTTCGTTTTGTTAATTTTATTGCATTTTATTCAACATTTTTAAAGAATTTTAAACAAATTGGCAAAGCGCTATTGCTCACAATCTTCCATCTTATTTTTGTTAAACAAAATAAATGCGCTGAATTGATATTTTATTATTGGCAAGTTTAAGTAGGTAGATAATAATTATTTTTACAGTGTTTTAACTTAAAAAAAATGTTTTTAATGTTGAAACGTTTCTTGATTGAATTTACACTTTTGTAAATCTATTTGTTAAGAAAATAAAACAATTCAAATATCCTTTTAATTATAATTTAAATCAATTTCTTTTTAAATTATACTGTTTCAAAACATTATTATTTTTTAAATGACCAAAAATCGATTGCATAGCTTAATAACTAATTGAAATCAGTACCTATTGCTGCGCAAGGAATTCTTTCAACTAACGTTATCACGTGTTTTCAGTACATATATACCTATAGTATATATATATACCTATATATTCACTTATTAAATTAATTGCTTACTTATTCATTAATTTTTGTTTTATTCAACATTAAGTTCACGATTATAGAAACCGGAATGTTAAATAATAAGTAGATATACAAAATTAAGTGGACGTTCAAATTTAAAAGGTACCCATCTGTTTAACACGATAACAGAGAATATTGTATCTACTTATACCTATAACCTAACTATAAGTATATTATTTAGGTATTACTTTTCACCCACAAAGAGATTCACGATTTTAAAAGTTGATTACACAATAATATAAAAGTTAATTTAGAAATAACTACAAAATTTAAAGAAAAATATTTTTTGATTTTTTTTCATACCTGCACTTTCTCCGTTTCCAGGTGTATTTGATCTTTCCCTTTCTGTTTGGTGATCCTCTTTATTATGTCTAGCAAGCCCTAAGATGTGGTCGATGGTGTGTCTTGGACCGGTGTTGGGACTCGACACCATCCGAAGAGGTTTCACCTCCAAACCGCCAAAGTTTAACATTGCCGATGTATCGTCGCAACGTTCCGACTCCATCACGCGGTTACAACCGACTGAAAGTCTGTTTTGTTCCGGTACCTGGAGGGCGGTTTAAGGGTGGAGTTTCTACGAAATCTCCAATAGTAAATTTGGATTTACAAAGATGGAGTCAAACAGGGAGAGAGGAAGAAAGAACAACCGATTTGAACACCTTGATGCATTGTGACGGGCTGTGGTAAAAAGAGGGAGCCAAAACGTTGATGGGCAATAGAAACATTAGGGAATTGCATCTATTATGTGTTACTTACCGTCCGACCTTATACAGGACTCGTGCTCTTAAACTTAATCATTCTTGATTGAACAAGTGTTGTTCAATTACATTTTGTTATACCTAATAATTAAGTTTCGTTGATAGCGTTAAAGTTTTATAATTATTTATTATAACATTACCTAAATAACTTTCACTACAGTATTTTCATGATTGTTTTTGTAAAGATCTAGTTTTCATACTAAAATAAGTAGATAGGTAGGTACGTATTTCAAAGCAAGCTTATTTTACATAACTGTTTTAGAAAAAAGTAGATATATTTTCCAACGACCACTATGAAAAATCCACAAATCACACGTCTAAACGTTACAGAAAGTTGACCATTACAAACGAATAGGCCGATCGTATGTAAAGAAACTCGTTAGCCAATCGAAAACGTTATAGTCCGTGTGACATGATTTCGTACGCTGTTCAGTCAATCAAAAGTTTTCTAGCGTATCACGTATTGTCTTTACGTACAAGCAGTTTTATTAGTAAAAGAGGTCGCTTTTAAAGTGTCAAACGTTAAAATTCGAGCATCGCCGATTCGCAAAATTCGAAAAATTGTTCCATTTAAAAATCAAAAGTTGCACTCATTCCGGTGTAACCGGAAGTGTAGTAGTAGATATACTTAGTCTGCAAAAGTCAAACTATAGTACCGTTTTGTCTACTATAGGAACTTATAGGTATTCCTCACAAAAAAATCCAAACTGATACTACCTTTTTCAGCGTCAAAAATAAAGACTGTTTAGTGATTAAGTTGATACTCACAGTATAGGTATCTACTTACTTAGGTGTATATATTAGATAGGTAAGCATTTAACTTTTTTTAATAGTGCGATAGTTGTATGCCGATAAAATTTTTAACCCGCCCTTTTTAACACCTTGTGTCAAAAAATCAAACGCCAAACTTTGTGCATCGTAAAACTGACTTTAAAAGTTAAAATAGCTATCGATGAAGTGACATTCGAATATTTATTGCTAGAAAAGAGAAAGACCAGGTAAATAATACTAAAGATTAAAGATTACTTCTAAAGATTATAGGGGTGAAAGTTGTAGTAAACAGTTGTTACGCCATAAAGTATTAAATATTTGTTTTTGAATTTATTCTTTTAAAATTCACTTGCATTTTCGTAGAATTGTATCAGGTAACTCTTTAGAAATCTTTTAAATTTTACATTTTTACTGTATTATGTGAGGTTTTTTACAGTTTTGCGTTAATGATTGGTATTTAAAGCCTATAGAAATGCCGTCATGTTTAATAGCTTTAAATCTAGATTTGTTTGTATTTAATTATTATTTTTTGTTAAGTAAAATAGTAAAATCGATCCATTAAATGTTGCAAACAACTATTTTTTGATGAACAATTTTCCATCTTACTCGCTTTATACATTATTTTTAACAAGTCACCTACAAAAAAAATGTAGCTTATGACACGAAAAGTTAGATGTGTATTTGTTCTTTACGCATCCGCTCAATTGCCATTTTTGATACTATAATAGAAAGACAATCCGTAACAATAATTAGGTATCTAAGTGTAAAAAATAAAAAATGTATAATTAAAAGACTTCATAGACTTCTAATTTCGTTTAAGATTTTAAATGTAAGCTTTTATTATTTACTAATCAATTTTATTTAATTTGTTATATAGGTACGTCCGTATTTAAATTATAAATAAAATAGAAATAGGAGTTACTTGTCTGGAAAAAATTACTAAAAATATATTGTATATCTTAGGTAAACAAAAAAGTCGTAAAACTACGTCTAGATTATATAAATTATTTATTGCTCTGTCAAGTAAATCCGTTTCACAGCTCTAAATATTCGTTAAAAA
Source organism: Rhagophthalmus giganteus (assembly GCA_036326145.1). Classification (NCBI taxonomy): domain Eukaryota; kingdom Metazoa; phylum Arthropoda; class Insecta; order Coleoptera; family Rhagophthalmidae; genus Rhagophthalmus; species Rhagophthalmus giganteus. Next base: position 7,995,323 of record JARFJA010000083.1, on the reverse strand, counting down.
CTACTTCAAAACTTGTTCCATTTTCTTTGGCGGTTACTGTACCTATAAAAAAAAATTAGACTCAGGGTCGGTTTTTTCACCTCCCCAATAAATTTACTTGACAAATTTTTACCACGGAAACAATTGTCTGAACAAACGTTTCTATGGTAAATATGTGTCAATTAAATTAAATGGAAGATGAAAAGATCGGCCCTCAATATATCAATTCGAATATTTACATTCTTAGGTGCTATATGAAAAACGCAACACTTTTAGCGAATTAAAATACCTACTGTACGATAAAATTTTTCTTGTAAATGTATGGGTAGAAGTTGTTGAGTAAAAAATAAGTTTACATCCATTACATTGAAGTCACCGAAGACAATTTTTAACTACATATTTAACATTTTGCCAGTTATAACTTAAAATAATCATCAACTATTACTAAATGTAGGTAGGAATTATGGCCTATCCAAACCTATATGCAATTTACGTCATCAGAAAAAAGTTACTAGATTGTTTATTTGTAATTCGGTTTAAAGTTTGGAAAGTGACATATTCTATAGATGATTTACTTGCGTACATATTAGATGGTATAAAGAAAGACTACAATTTATTAGAACTGTCAAAATGCGAGGTACGAGGTGACAGCACTGTGTGAAACGTTATCATCTAGTAACCTTTTATTGATGACGTGGATTGCATATAGGTTTGGACGAAGTGTAGGTATTTACATAAAATACTGACATTTTTATTGGAAGTTCGGTAAGTGGGTATAGCTTATCCAAACCTATATGATGATCACGTCATTAACAAAAAGTTACTAGATTGTTTATTTGTAATTCGATTTAAAGTTTGGAAAATGATATATTCTATAGATGATTTACTTGCACACATATTAGATGATATAAAAAAAGACTATAATTTATTAGAACTGTCAAAATACGAGGTACCAGGTGACAGCACTGTGTGAAACGTCATCATCTAGTAACCTTGTATCGATGACGTGAACATCATATAGGTTTGGATGAGCTATAGATACATACATAGGTAACGAGTTAAAAACTTTCATTTTTTTTTAAAACTTTAATCATCGTGCACTAGTTTAAGAAGCTATACCTAGTATATATATGTACTATCGTGATCACTGAAATCTCCCAGTGAATTTCAGACGTTTCTGTCTCACTTCCTCCGCTACATTTTTGTACTTGCCGTGGCAATGAAGGTATTTAGCTAGATGAATTCCTAGGATATGTTTTATAATTAGTTTTGTCAGTTGTCTAGATACTATATCTTTATTATCTCACATTACATGCGGTTTATTTAATAAGGTGGAGATTATGAAGCCAACCACCTTATTATTACATTTATGTTGCTTTTATAAAGTCATAAAGATTTACATTATTTTTCCATACATCAAATTAGTTTTAAAATAAAGTCAATTAAATTAAACTGATTTAATTTTAAATTAGATAACTTTCAATTTTGGTCCTTTTTGACAATATAGCACGTCGCCTTCAATATTACAGTTTTTTTTGTAATATTTGAAATAATTTCGGAGAGAGGTTCAAATGAGACAAATAAAAATCAACTTTGCAAGATATCACGCTATCAGTAGCTGATATCTACTTAATATTTATTTATAATTTGGGTGATTATATTATGTATTTGCCTAATTTATAATTAGCGTAAGAGAGTAGGGTAATTACCATTATTATTATTGTTATTACGTACCTATTGGTAATGGTAATACCTAAGCAAACGCTGACTTCGTTTTTTATATTTTAAATATAATGTTTTATAAAAACTAGAGTACATTTTATATTTAATATCGATAACGAAAATATTATTTACCTAATTGAGTACTTAGGTAGGCATCTACTTCAAGTAAAACATTCCTAAAACGATAAAATAGGTAACTTATCAATTTAGGAAAAAGGAAATTTTTAATTTCAGTCGGAATAATGGTGTTGTAGATTAGTTCGTCAAGTTTAAAGAGCATTAGGGTAGAAATTGATGGATTCACGTTTCGGTAATAGTGAAACGGTTAATGACCGTTTTCGGTTATAGTACCTCTGTCAAGCTGTTACGTATTGCTATTTCATCATCATTGCCCTTTCCGATCAGTTTATTATCTAACGATAGAGTAATCATTCGTTTATCGTCAAATTGCTTGTGTAATTGGAATCGAAATTCTCCTGATGAACATTTATCATCAATATTGTGTATTAGGTATCTTAAATTCCTAATAAACTGTGGAGCTTTTTATACCTATATTAAATATTAAATAACGATACAAATAGGTATGCGTAATAAATATAATAATTATATCTGGTAATTATAAGTATTAAATATAGATTTAATACACATACCTAGGTAATACCTATTTACGCGTATATCTATGTATATGGGTAGTTGAATTAATCTTATTAACAGAAATCAATAGGAACTAGTCAATCTAGTTGGCAAATAATGAAAATCTAACTGCGGTTACGTTGATGATTAATTCTCTCTGTCTCATCATCGTGAGAGAGGGCGCCACCTGCACCATAATTACCATAGTCATGCGGCCCGTTCGCCGGAAATTAAATCGGTTTTGAACGCTCCAATATTTGTGTTACCGACGTTTAAACAATTTAGTTTCATTATGGGAGTCTGATAAATTTGTCTTTATAGGTGCCGTTTACAATATAGGTAACAACTAGAATGATATAAACTTTGTGCATTTGACGTCAAAGCGATTTCAATCTGTAACTGACTATTTAAAAAACATATAATCACGATTAATTTCTTTAATTGCCAACTATGTAATTTCGTTTATAATGACATTTTTTTAATCACTTAAGTATTTGTTTATTTAGGCATATATCAATTTACACCTTGAAAATCCGCCGTTGTTGGTGTCTACGAAAATCTCGAATAAAATAATTTAGATAGATATTAAACATAAATTTCAGAATTTATACAAAAGTTTTAATAATGGGGATTAACAATCTTATGAAAATTAATGAGGCAGAAAGTCATTTGTTTGTGATTAAAAACACTATCGCATCAACGAAATCGTATTAAGGGGAGCACAAAGAGTATAAAACAATTGAAACATTCACGTAGACGGAGTAACAATGTGCCAATTTGACGCTAAACGGCCCATTGTAGCTCGAAAATATAATAAAAGCATTTTTATAGCAGCTCCCATCTGCCGTTCTATCTTGGAACTAATCTCATTACGTACTCCATTTTTGAAACGCCCTGCCTCGAGCTTACAATTCAATTTAAAAGTCATTTGTACCATGCTCGAATATTGTTAGCATCGTTAATAATCATAATAATTTCATTTTGTACTTAGAATGTCAGAAAGGAGATTACAGAGACGCCATCCCGTTAAAAATGAACATTATAAACGCGTTTAGCACGGCGCATTTTCCAATTTAAAACGCCCTATAAAGAGCTTTTGTTTTATAAAAGGAAATTACTTTATTATATGCAATATTACGTTTTCAAACGTGCTTTAACGTAAATAAACGATTTACATTTTGCACCGCGATGTACCTACGTTTTATGTCTTTCAAATATAATTCGAGATTATACTTGTATTTTCTTTATTTCTCAATAAAGAAATCTGTGTATCATATCGAGTACCTATACATTATAATTAAGAACATTGAAACTAAACATTTTTTAGGAACGATCTCAGTAGGTGTTATTATCCAGGCTTATATTTTATAAATAAATATATCTACAGGTACTTCATTTGAATTGGTTGTATGTAAATACCGTAGTATAACTTCAACAATGCGACGTGTAGTCTATAGTACTTACTGAAAATATTTTCTCTACACCTTACAAATACAAATCCATTTCAGAAATAGAAACCTAATGGGGCACATAATATAATGAGCGCAAAACTACAACTAACAAAGCTTAATATTTCTTAAGTATATAATGTGCTTGTTCCTATTGTTCGACAAAGCTTTAAAAAGAGCAGAATCTGTAAACATAGCCGAACGTGACAATGTGTCGGCGGAATATACTTTTTCAACAGTCTTGAATTCCTATATATTTACAGTATCTTTTCGGGATCTATAGTTGTTACAAATATCAAAAGGCGGCTTATCGGTGCTCGAGGATTGGTTGTCAAGGATGGAGTTCTTTGTTGGTATACGTGGTTTGTTTGTGGTTTTAGGATATGCCCTGCTGAGCTCGTGGCCCGTGTCAGCTTCCTTTCTACAGAAACGTCCCGAGATTCGGATCATATCTAGTTATTCAATAAAAATACTTACCTATACCTATACGATATTTAAGAAAGTTCCAGGTGCTACGTACCTATCTACTTTAGTGTACTAAACATATTTCGGTTTATTAAATGTGTTAGGTACCTATCTACCTATTTTTAAATAAAATCAAAAACTTCAACCGCCATACGTACGCCATACCTTGTTGCCATTAAACTAATTTGCAACAAACTCGGTTCTATTCATATGGAAACGCATGCAATAACAGTTAATAACAGTGTAGCGGTTCAATAGTTTCCGCTTGAAACGAAGATAAAGCCCCCCTTCCTGGACGAGCTAGTCTGTCACCAAGCTCTACACCAGATGTTATTGGGCGATCTCTGCAGGGCGCATCTTTATACAAGGAACGGGTTAATGCTGTATCGGAGACAAAGGTAGACAAATCATAAAATTACGCACCCTTTTCGAGCTCGCGTTAAATGGGACCACGTCAGTGTGAGTTAGTTTTATGCCTTTGTACTTTATTCCTTTCTAAAGAAGGATCGAGATGATTTTTCTGATTACGATAACCTTATAGACGCGATTAATGACGTAAGTAAGCATTTAGCGACCAGGAAGAGGTTTAAATATTTTCAGAAAGTATAGATAGGTATTAGGTACCTACCCATGTATAATATACACACCTACATACATGTATTAAAGTGGTGTAGATGGAGGGTCGATAACTAAATAAACCAGATGACTTTCTAAAACATACACCTACTCCTATTTTTTATGCAATTATGATTAGTATCATCTACTTTTCGTAATGCAATTTGGTATACACGCAATAACTCTTTCATTTTGATTTGATTTGAGTGACTTCCATTGTCTCTACATCTTTAAAACAATATTATTTCTAGATTTTCGAAATTAAATTTTGGACAGAATCGCGATTAGATGTAAGGTATCTCCGGGTGTGGTTGATAAAATTTTAATTTTATGCATTTTGCATTTATTATATTATCGTATAGTGTAAATCTGGGGCAAACGGACACGCTTATGGTATTTTTAAATAATCTTTTCGTCAAAAACGAAATCAAGAGAATTTGGTTATACATATAGATAATAATACAACAATCGTAGATTAGTATTCAATATTTATTTGACTACTAAAACGTATATAAACGTACATAAAGTGAAATATGAAAATAAACAATCAAAAGTGCCAAATGATCGTTTACTCGTTATTTTCACATAAGTATCTACATATTCAACAAAAAATACTTATTGTTAGTTAGTCTTTCTTCGTCTAACCACAATATATTGAATTATATAGCGTTATTAAATAAACAAGAAACTGATAACGACGTAGTAGTTATGAGTACTATCTTCTTATTATCAGTAGTATCTACTTATCCATTATTATTTTCTGGATTCATAATATTCCTCGATAGAAAACCCATTTAGAAATCTTTCTATATCTATATACTTATACAAAGAGCAAAATAATATTTTAATTTAAACAGAAATCGGTTTATCCGAAACTTTTTCGTTTTGTATATAATATAGTATATATTTGTTGTATATTGGATTTTCAGTTAATTATCATATCAATTCATAAATTAAACTGCTCATTGTGTCGTTAAGCTAATCTCGAAAATATTAATTTTGATGTTATTGAAATAAATTTCTCTATTTAATTTTTTTTACATCAAACGTAATTTACCGTTAACGTCTAAAAATAAATATTTGAATAACGTCGATAAATACAAAAATCCAATCATAAAAGCAGAGTTACATAAATTTATTAAAACTGTCAAATTACAAATGGTTTTTCTAAAGGCAAAAATTACATTTTATGTACCCCCTAAAGAGTCAATTAAATATATTCCCCTTGTATACAAATGATTCGAGTGATTCGAGTTTGCCAAACACCGATATTCGTCTTTCATCTCCCGAACCCCAAAATAGGGGATGTTACTGTCGCGTTATAGAGACATCGCCACCCCGGGCGAGGATGTAATGATTTTTTGAACGCAATTAGGTTTGTTTCATCATTCACTCAACATCGGAACATTTGGTTTGGGATTAGACTCTATTACTTCATTTTTTACCATTCTTTCTATTTAAATGTATTCAGAAATTTTTTATTAACGATAATACTATATCATTTGAACGCTATAATGATATTTATCTAATATGTAATATGAAAATTTTAATTTATAGGAAATTTGATTGTTTTATTGTTTAACCTGCGTTGTTTAGCTAAATTACACATTACGCAAAAAGCCATAGGTACACAGTAACAAATAATGCGTTGAATCAACAAATTTTTTGTTCAACCAACCAAATAAAAGTGCAATAGGTATATTCTCAAACATCTCAAACAAATGTTTTGTTAAAGTAATTAAAGATTATTGATGTAGTCAAATAAGATATACTGTTACTGCAAGTAAATATTTTGTTAAATTTATCAATTTAGGTAGGTTTAAGAAAACTTTTGGTTTAAATAACACCCATATATTCTTGCAGTAAACAACTTTCATGCTTCATTACAATGACAATGAGAATTATTGTTGATATACGAAAGTGCATGCTCGGATTCACTAAATGCTTGGTTAATCAAACATTATATTTTGTAGAATCAAACCAAATTTATTACAATATTAAATATTGTGGCAATTTGTTGGGAACAGCACTAAAATTGTTACACGTGGAACATAATACTATTAGAGATCTCCCGAATTGAAAATCTCCATTGTTTCCGTTTCTGTTTTCCAGAAATTGTGGCTCAAATAATGTGACAAGATATCTAAATAAATCACCGTTTTACGCGGAACGTATCTTTCGCGTATAACGAGATCGCCTTGTATATTAAATTAATTGGTTTGATAAAATAATGTAATGGCATGAATCAATTTATTCTTAAATTAACAAAATATTTTAAGTAAATTATTTAATTCAGTTAAAGAAATGTATTTTGTTGTGAGAACTAAATTTTGTACATCCAACATAAAATTTACTTCAATGAAAGAAATATTTTCAACAAAAATTATTTAGTTTAGTTAAAAAGCAATGTTTACCGTTTGTATATGTATCACATATAATATAAGTTTTATTAAATAGGTAGATATTAATAATAGAATAGAATAATAGAATATCAATTTTCATAGGTAGATATCTGTATATTTATCTAAATACACACTTTGAATGGTAGATAGTTTATGTTTGTTTATATTCCTTAAAGATTTATTAATCAAATAAATAGGCAACATATTTTTGTATTAATTCTAGTTTTGTATGGGTAGGTCGTATCTACGTACTAAAACTACATTTTTACGAATAGATAAATTATAATAGGCTACTAATTAAATTGTAATTTGCTTTTACTATTTTTTAAATCTTCAGTTAAATTGGAAATATATAAATCCAAATCAAATTTAGCTGTCCCTAATTCCTTAGAAAAGTTACCAATACGTATGTTATATGATATAAACAACTTTTTGAAATGCAAAGATGTTTTTTATTGGATAATCATATATTTTGATAACAACGTACTGCGTATAAGTATTAAATATAGCTTATCCAAACCTATATGATGTTCACGTCATCAACCAAAAGTTACTAGATTGTTTATTTGTAATTCGGTTTAAAGTTTGGAAAATGACATATTCTATGGGTGATTTACCTGCACACATATTAGATGTTATAAAGAAAGACTACAATTTATTAGAACTGTCAAAATACGAGGTACAAGGTGACAGCACCGTGCTAATCGTCATCATCTAGTAACCTTGTATTGATGACGTGAACATCATATAGGTTTGGATAAGCTATAAATACATACATCGTGATCAGCTCCATTACCATGAACTTTTTCAAAATAAAGATAATGTAAGATTCATTTTTTTTATTTATAGTCAAAAATGTTAATTAACGATTAGGTGTTAAGGTGAAGGTTCATTAAACATGGCAGTAATACCTATTAGAATTTTATTAAAACTGGGACAAATATTAAATTGCCAATAAATAGTGACACCTTTTGTTTTAATGACAACATAATATACCTAGGTATACGTATAAGTATAGTACCTATACATATATCAATGTAGTAAAGTTTGAGATATATCAGATTGGAAAAATCATTACGAAAACTGATCATTTGTAGCTGCATTGTAAAAAGACCATATACATCATATATTATATACCTACTTATATAAAAATAAAATTCAAACTCGATTCGTTTGTGTTACCGGTTGCTAACACTTTAAGAATTTGTTTGAAACATTTTAAAAATGACGATTGTTAGTGAAATTTGAAATACGAACTATTGAACTTTCCTGAAAGCAATCTTTTAAATTTTTAGACGTATGGCTGCATGCTTCTACTCACGGAATGATGTCACTGCGCGGAATTGAACGTGTTTAGAACACTCGAATATGTTATCTTTAGTAGTTATTATACCATGCTACATATGTATCTATATATCGATTATTATTTCAATAATTTTATGTCTCAAAAGTATTTTTTAATTTGTATAATTTCTTAGGTACTTAATTAAAATGTTATCTAAAAGAAATAGAAATTAACTAAACAATATTTATAATTGATTAAACTTAATATTTTACTAAAAATTTTAATACTTACATAAAATTAAATATAATATTTAAAAAATAAAAATGTAATTATTCCAAAATATAAATTAAGGTAGGTTTATCAACTATGGGTACCTACAAAATTAAAATAACGTAGATTCATAAATTACATAAATGGTAATTATTAATAGAATAAATTTGTCACAGAGATCGTAGGTTTTTATTTAAAAAAATTAAAAATTTCTGTAATAAAAATTGCCGATATTTTTATAGTAGGTAAAGAAAATTAGTAAATTTTTATGTAATACCTATCTATAATACCGGGTGACCGTGGTATTCTAGATACACGAATAAAGTTGTCTAAAAAATTCAAGTAGGCTATACAAATTTTTCAAAATGATGTAATTGTATTAAAAATCGATAGAGGATTCCAAAAAAGTCAAAATATATAGGGTGCTCTATTTAAAAATCGAAAGTTGATGTCATTCTCGCTTTACCGTAAATGTAATAGTAGTTTTCCAACAGTCAAAATATTACACCGATGTACTATAAATATTACTCACAAAAAATTCAGACTGATACCTTTTTCACCGTCGAAAATAAAGGCTGTCTAGTGATTTCGTTGTCACTCGATATATGTACCTACATACATATTATATGAATACTACCAAAAAAAAACCAGACATGTATGTATGTATACGTACCTATCGTTAGCAGAGTTTAGGTACCGTTATAAAAAAGATGTTTATAGAAATAAAGTATATAACAACTTCTACATAGATATTACCTACCATTGGTAATAAGATATCTATTTAATTATAAATTTTATCTTGTGAAGTAATTACAATTCTTTAATCATCTTAATTTGGAAATGCAAGGTAATTAATTCATGATCTACAAATCTCTTATTTGTTATAAATTTTATGAATTTACATATAAGCAAATGAACTACTTATACTTATTGTGGTCGAAAACTTTATTTGTCGGTGAAAATTGACAAACACTATTACATTTTTTAATTAGTCGTCCCACATAGTTCATAAGTAATCACGCCTTTTTATATATTTAATTCTTAATTCGTCGTTTTTTTTTAATACAATATTGCTAAATTGGTAGTACTGTACAAATTTTTGTTATTATTATTTTTAGATAAATAAGTAATCGAATAATTGTACTAATCACAAAAAGTTGTTTTTTTTACTTAAATAATGATGCGTAATTGTCATTCAATGACGTCCATTGTATTATTATAATAAACAGGACTTTTGAAATCAAACATTTATAAACATTGATATAATTTTAAGAAAAAGTTAGTGAAATATAAAATTAATATTACTTTATCGTTATGTTTAGATATACATACGTATCCGTATAATTTTACGTTAGTATAGATATAAATAGATAGATTTCTATACTATAATCCGGAAACGAAATCAAATAATAAACAATAATTTTTATTTTATACATGATATTTTACAATACTATTAAACGTATTAATGTGTACTTACTTATTTTTCCATTGTTCTTAAAAGGTGTCGATATTTATGACTTTTTTAACACATATCTACAAATTATTTTTAATAGTTAAGTATTACGTATTCTATTTTTTAATAAAGTTGTTAAAATAATTATCATTTTTAAAGGGTAGATATAATGGAATATTGTTTTAAATTGTCACAAAAGACTATAATACATTTTTATTTTCGTAATCAATTAACCTTTTTTTTTTAATTTTTAACCAATTTATCAATTTTAATAGACAGATAAAAATTATTCGTAGATAGGTACTTACATAAATATAAAATACCTCTATTTCTTCGACATCAATCTATCCGTAATTTTCATCGAATCCAATGTGTACAGAAATGGATAATGATATAAGGGTATAACAAGTTTAGGGACACGGATTGGAGGGGTGAGTGTCCAAATCGGCCCCCCGGGGTTAATAGGCGCCTCGACCGCATTGTTTACATTTGTATCAGGACGCTTTGAACCATTCTTGGTTCACAATACTGCTTTTTGTGCGTGTGTTGTGTGTGACAGTCTCACCTCGCCGCAAAGCTGCCTTAATCCGGCTAATGATGTGTTTTAACCGCGCTTTCAAAACCAGAGGCGTCACTTAAAGATACGACTTGCGTTAGTAAAATTTATTTACAAGAAAACTTCACTGAAATTTAAAATACATAATTTTTTAAGAAATAAAATATTTAATTTGCGTGGGAATTGTAAGTAGGTAATAGAACCTTCAGAATACCTATTTTGCAATTTTTTATTTTCAACCACTGAGGATTTTATCATTTCGTTATTTTTACCACGTACGTCGTTGTTTCTAGTTTATTTTATATGGTTGTCGTTACACAAGTTTATTTCATTTAGTTAAAGAAATAATATGTATTTTGGAATTCGATTTTAGGTAATGACGAGTCAACACTGAAGTACCTAGGGCATTTATAGGTATCAAGTATGTCTTTGTAAGAGAGGTGAGAACATTATTAACATTCTAACGCTTTTGCCAATACAGAAATAGCTCGATCCACATAATATAATATCGTTGAATAGGATAGAAACACCTTGTTTACAACAATAATAGCATCAATACACAATTAGGATAACAGATTACCAGGTAAAAAGTAAAACTCTCGAAATTCGAAAACCATCAAAGGAGGGTTTTTATTATAGAGGATATAAATACTTACGAGTACACGTAGGTACACGTTTTAATAAGGATTAAAAAAATAAATAAATTACTTGACATTAATAATAATTAAATATTAGGTAGGTATGTACTTATGTACATATGTAACTTATATATATATATATATATATATATATATATAATAAATTATACGATCAACCGAATTTCATTATTTTGTCGACTCCGAATATATTTTTAGAATATTTTTTTATATGGGATTATAAATTATAGGTAGGTACTTACTTAAAAAATACTTAAATAAATATTCAACATCTGTAAATTTAAACTAGAGATAACTACTGTTGTACAAAACAAAATAAGTCGAAAAATACATTCGTTGTCAACTCATAGAAAACAACAGTTTATACAAAAATTTAATAAAATATGTATTGGTTTGTGGTAAAATGTCATGTAAAATAATTAGGTTAATTACAAGTAATTTTGTTACTTTTTTATGATATTGCAAGAATCTCTTTTAACCTAAAAGATCATATTACACTATCAATATACGCGTTATATGTGCGTTATAATATAAATTATAAATTTGTGATATTTTCTAACTTTTCATATAATTATTTGATATAACATAAAAAATAAGTGGTAAATGTTATATTGGTTGGTGAAAGTATCTTAAATTCAGTGACCAATCTCGCAATCAGTTATTCTATACCAATTTATCATATACCAAAATTCTGACAATATTAAGAAATGTTTAATAGACCTATCAAGTTCTAATCAAAAAATATTTCTGATAGCGAAACTCATAAATAAGTGGACATAAAAATAATAGAGCGTTACGTGAAAATTTGAAAAATTATCTAGACTTTCTTAAAATTGAATAAAATGATCAAAAAAGAAAAATTAACAAAGCACCGTTAGCAGTTAGAAGAAAAATTTAAAAGGATTGTCAAATATCCTTCGTCGTATACAGGGTAAAAATTGTTTTTTCGCACTAGTTGGCTCTGATTTCATATTTAATATCGTCTTGCAATATTAAACAACTTTTTCAAATAACATTTTCGCGGATCCTGAGAAACGATGAGCCAATTTCAAATTTTTTAATCTACCTTGTAAACGATGAAAGATGTTCAATTTTTTAAAAGTGCATTTTATATTTCAAACGATTCAGAATTTTTTATCAAGAATAAAATTTTCTGATTAGGAATGTAGGTACCTATAGGTAAGTCCTATAAAAAATTTTCCATGTGTCCGACTCTCTGCCAGACGCTGTATATAATCATGAAATTCCATACTTTATATGCGGAAAATGTGAAAATACCGGTAATAATTGTTGTTTTATTGTCTGGAATAATATTTTATACACTTTATATAAAATATACTTACCTATATCTAATTTAAATAAACTTTGTTTTCGCAGTCATTTATTGGAAATTACTCGGTCAATTATTTGGTCAACTAGTTGATCATTTATTAGGTTTTTACACATTTCGAGATATTTCTGTTTATGACTGTGTATATAAAACTATAAATATAATTACTATTATTTTGATTAAATGTAGAGATTCTAACGATTTTTGAAATATTATTATACTGTGTGTCTCAGATTGATTTTCCCAGCTGATATTCCTTAAACGAAACAAGATAACAAACAAACAAACTTTTCAGATAAAAATTGTTTGGCATTGATTGCTCTATAATATAGGCATTTCATTTTTATTCTAAAGTTAATTTTATTCAAACGGCGAGAGTTAGCTCAATTTTCTTAAATAAAACGCCTCATATAAAATATTAATCTATTTTCTGACAGATTATTTTATTGTGAGTACACCGGTATAATACTGCCTGCAAATTATCTCGGTAAATAACAAAAAAATGTACAGAATGCATAACTACCCGTATAAGTTTCATTATATTCAAACAATGGTGTATTTTTTCAACTTTTCTTGCTAATAGATGGTATCATGACGCAAAGTTGTGTATGAAGTTCAATCTAATTCATTGGAAGAATTGCAAAACAGGATAACCGACGCCGACGCCTGCCGAGGCGTAACGCCCCAAATGATATTAGCAGCTTGCAATCGAAGTCTTCTCGAAAGATTTGAAGTTTGTGTTATTAATGGTGGAGTACAGGTTGAACATTTATTTGAATAAATAAATAAGTGTATTCAAATTTTCCTTTTTTTAAATATTGTTATCAATGACGTATTAATAAAATAGTAATTATTTTGTATTTTTTTTGTTATTTACCGAGATAATTTGCAAACAGTATTATATCGGTGTATTCACAATAAAATAAGCTGTCAGAAAATAAATTAATATTTTATATGGGGCATTCTATTTAAGAAAATTAACAAAGGTGGTTTTGGAATAAAAATGAAATGCCTATGTTATATTGCAGTCAATGCCAAATAAATTTTATTTGAAAGTTTGTTTGTATCTTGTTTCGTTTAGGGGATATCAACTGGGCATTTAATCTGAGACACACGGTATATAGAATAAATTAGTTGAAGCATTTTATATTTATAAAATTCATAAATACGTATCTATCTCTAAATATTCTTTTTAAACGGTCACTTATCTGTAGATTCACGTTAAGCAATTTTAAAACTTTTTAGTTAGTGGATAGGTAGATATCTACTGTTTAAACTAATATTATCATTAGTTACTTGTAAAATAATTCATTAAATTTGTAGTTAAAAGTCAGTTTTACATATATGTATGTACCTAGTAAAAGCAATTAAAATCTAAAGAGGGCCATAATAACAAATTTAACGGAAATTAATTCATGTTGACAAGATCACGAGCAAACATCGATATTAAATGTGAATCGAATTTGAATCAAAGTAATCGAATTTTGAAGGGGAGAGCGACTAATATCGTTATAGACCCCTAGACCACCGCTGGTTATCTCTTTACAACTAAAATGACAAATCGTAAAATAAATACCTACTTGCTTACCTATTTATTTTTATTGTTAAACATTTCTTATTGAAAAAAATACGAATTTTCCCATTTTAAACCGAGGTAGATAATTTAAATGAGATTTTCTTACGTCAACACATTTTAATCAAATAAACACGATTACGTACAAATTAAAAGATGATGAAAAGATGAACGTTCGTTCGGTGGAATTGAAAATCTGTTTTCAATTCTCGTCTCATTTCCAAAGTGATCGGAAATTGCAGTTCTTATTCTCGAGCTACTGAATTTTAGTTAAAAAACGCCAGAGCGAGCGTTGGAGAAATAATTAGAAATTAATAAACCTCTCATAATTGCCAATGTAACACATTAATCTTCGACACTAAATATATTAATTATTTTTCCCTAAAAGCTCGCGCTTTTTTATTTAACACAATTTATTAAACAATAAATTGTAGATGAAAATAAAAATTGTTTGTATTAAATACGATAGCAGTAAAATTAAAAGTAATAAAAATAAGTAATTTATTTATTACCTATGCGCTTTAATTGTAAGTGATTATTATAATACATAAACTAGGTATAAGAAATAAGTAAATTTTAAAATGACAGATAAATGTTATAATAGAGGTAAGCGTCCTCTATTAACAGAGACTCCAGTTATCACCACAAGTTAGCGCACGCCCTAGTAAAATAAATCTATAGAGTAAATGTCCCTTTAATACTGGGGGTTAACTTTTACAGTAGAGACGGATAAACTTAGGTTTGTTTCAGAAATAACACATAGATGCCTCTATATGATTTACATACCACGAATAGGTACTGAAATTTATTTTTATGTCTAATAAGTTGATATTTATAATATGCTTACCTACTAGTTTAGAGTAGGTAATAATATTCTAATACTACATATTAGAAATCCATCCGTGTAGTACTTACATTAATTTTTAGGCACCTACAAGTAACTTACATAATTTATTCAGGTAGTAATATACGTATAGGTATTAATTTTTAAAGAATATGTTAATTTTCAACATTTCTGAATCGTTTTGTATATTAATTTAAACCTAGGTAAAATAAATATACAAATAAATATTATAGATAGCTATTAATATTATTAATCCTATAACATTATTTTGCATTAAGTAAGTACCATTACTAGGTATTTTATAGGCAGGTATGTAAATATTTACATTTACAGTTGGTTTATCAATCGCCTGCTAACGTCTAACCATTAGATAGTTGTTATAGAAACTACCTTGTCTAAACAGGAAATTAACCGATGGTTAAGAGTTAACAAGCGATTGAAAAACCGACCCTTAATGTGTTTTATAACGTTCATATATTCAAGTTCAAGTTTATATTAATTATATACTTTATATTTATACTTTATTATATACTATTATATATTTTATACTTACACACTATAAACAACGTGTTACTCCTATATAATTTTTATGTATCTACATAATATAATTATAACCTAATCGTATTATAAAATTTGTTTTCAATGTCGATTACCGTTAACTGTTGGAAAATTGTTACAGAAAAGAATTACTAAAATAATATTGTATATTTTGAGATTAACTGTCGGTTAGTTAAATGGTGTTTGAATAATAGTCTAAACTAGTAGGCTTATAAATTTACAGATGTTATTAACTACCTATGTATATAGATATAGGAATCTTGCATTACCTATTTTGAAATCTTTAGGAGCAAGAATGCAAAATCCTTCGAAAATAGCCCGTTTATTTTGTGTATTGAAATTAAACGCACTAATGTTATTAATTTCAAATAATATTGACTATGAAGTAAAATGCAAACAGGTACTATCTACCGCTTAATTTCGGTTTATCATATTTTTATTATTATTTTTTTTAATAGTGCAGGATTAATTCGCAAAATGGATCATTTGGAGTCAAATGATACCCAAAGCATGCTTACCGCTATTGAAACAATATTGTTGCAACAATTTATTTTTATAGTTTATTTGTAAGTACGAATTTGGATAAAAATAATCTAGTTGTTGTATTGAAATATTTAATTACAGGCATTAAACCATCTATCATGATACTTAACAGCAAACGGACGTAGGGGAAGGCGGGGCAAATAGGGTATTTAACACTTAAGTTGATATAACTTTTAATAGTAATGAATTCTCTGGAGTTTATGCTACATATTGAAAATGAAAAAGCTAAATATTATTTTTGTTATTTATGCACGCCGGTGGGATGTTACTGTGTACAAATTTCACAAATACAAATTATCTCATCGTCTTCACTGTCCACACCCGCGCAAGTATTATGGGCCCATTTGTTATACTCATTCAATATTCATTCGAAATTGAATAAAAGTCCTCGCAATATAAACATTCAACATCCTCGATATCACTATTCTATGTGGATGATGTGTCTGGCTGTGTTTCTCTTTTTAGCTTGCTATTCGTTTGGTAACTGTGCATTTATCTCATTTATTTTTCTTCATTTTTCTAAATTTTTCTGCGTGAGCTTTTTATCATGTTTAGGTCCTAAATCATTGAAGAGCTTTCATCCTTGCCTTTTTTGCTTTCTCCCTGTTTCCTTCACAGCGACTTTCAATTCGTTTTTATATGGAAGCCTGTTAAAATTGCAGTCTTTCCCCGTTTCCGGGATACTCTTTTTACATTTTTACAAAGTTTCGGCATAGATATCACAATCTCGGGGATGCCATTTGAAAAGAAAGATGGTTTTTCGGTAGAAGCAGCACAATCTAATCTGGTATTCAGTAGCATAATGAACTTGTGCATTCTTTGACGGTTCGCTAAGTTTTTCCTTATCAGCTTTTCTTTTCAAATCACTTATTCTTCGTCAAGACGATCGTCTTTTCTGTCTGTCAAGTGACGTCACCCACTGTCATCTGGCGGTCGTCAGAAACCGGCACCGTTCTCCGAGGAAACCAAGGCTCTAGGGCATTTTACGAGGTAGGTACTATCCCATCCTGCCCCAACCCCGTTCTGTCTCACGGTTAACTTTTTTGTTATGGAGTCACGGACGCTATGCAATTGCTTAAATTAACCGATTAACTACACCAAATTAAAGTTGGTAAAGCTGATCTTTACGGAATATAATTTAGGAGTAGCGACTCACTATCTCTATGCCGAAACTGATAAATATTCCATCATAAATCGAAAATTCGACAAATCACAGGAATAGTACACTACTAACAGAACACTTCAAGCGAATTGACCGACACCGGTGAAGACCGTATTGTGCAAGTAGTTAAAATTGTTTTCACTAAGTTTAAGTACCTGACTGAGACAAGAAATGTGGAACAAACTCTGCTGCATCCCGCTGCCCCATTTTGCCCCGCCTCCCTCTACATACCGATGTGATAATAAAT
Source organism: Rhagophthalmus giganteus (assembly GCA_036326145.1). NCBI lineage: Eukaryota > Metazoa > Arthropoda > Insecta > Coleoptera > Rhagophthalmidae > Rhagophthalmus > Rhagophthalmus giganteus. The sequence continues at coordinate 7,977,582 of JARFJA010000083.1, read as the reverse complement.
AAAACACGTAAACAGAAGCTATAACTTATAAATAAATTAAAACTAATTTAAACTATTCGACTGAATATAAAGCAAGAGGAAAAAGAATTTTAAGTAGAATAAAAAAAATGCAGATATTAAAACTACACTTTAATAATAATTATACTAAAGTACCTAACTATAACTGATCGGACTAACAATAAGTAAGTAAGTTTTGCAGTTTTATCTTTTGTACAATATTATTCGAGGCGACTTTATCGGTTTTTGATCGTTTCTTATTTTTAAAATTTATATAGTGACAAAAGGTGACACATACGCGTTGTTTGGTCAGGGAAAACAGAATTTAATCGGTTAAAACCAGTTCGACATTTAAGTTCATGTATTTTAATATATTTAATGTTATCAGTAGTGACTTATATATCTATAATTTTATTAATGTACCTATTTATCGCTCAAAACAACATGCACAGATATATGCAACTATTTCCTGTCTTAGACGTCATATTTATATTTGAAAAATATTAGAATGAGTTTTTATTTGGAAACGTTTCTGTATGTAAATATAGTAGCATAGGCACCTACCTGTATTAGATTATAAATTATCGTGTTTTAAAAAATATAACCTATAGTATCCTTAGACCTATAGTACCTATAGCATCTTTAGTATAAAAATATAACTTTATGTAAATACATAATAAGAAGTTGCTGATAACAGTAAGCAGGCGTAAGTTAACATAATCAGCATGCTATTGTTTTCGCAATACAGTATCCTAGATATTTTTGGATGTTATCTTATAAATTTTGTATATACATAGATTATACATCTACGTCAATTAGAAATACACAAAAATGAGTTGCTTTATTTTGTTTAATACAGAATAAACGCCATTTTTGTAATGTTAACGTATTTGTAACTATGCTCGCGATATCTTGCTTACGAAATAACATTAAATTGTTTTATCTGTTTTAAATTAAATTTTTACACAATCATACAATATTTATCAGTATAATGATTAATTGGTGATTTTATTTTCCTTTTTAAATAAGATATAGGTATTTCCAAAGATGTTCCTAACATTTTTAAGTAAATATCTAATATAAGTAAAATTTTTAATATATACATTGGCAATATTTTTGGATTTAATGTTGTTATTGGTAGGGATGACTTACAAAAATTAAAAAACAACAACATTAATTAGGTACCTACTTACTCGTTTTGCATTTATCTTTGGTAAAATGTTGGTTACGCTTAATTTTATTTAAAATCAATATCTAGTAGGTATTATTTATAAGTTGGTATATTTTCAAATACAAAAAATTCTTAAAATAAATTTTATTAATGCATGCTAAATTAAAAAAAAAACATTTTATCGTATTTATTGTAACAAACGATACAAATAAATATGTAAATTAGGTACTTTAGATTGGAAAATGCGTTTTAATTTAGTCTACTTGGGTGTGGGATTTTAAAATTACACAGTTTATTTTAGAAAATATGTACTTACGTAGATATCCTATGTATCTCGGTAAAAAGATTAACTAGTAAATATGTAATAACTACCTATCAGATTACCTAGTGACTATTATAAATTTTAGGCAAATCTTTTATCACTTATTCTCGGAACAAGCTATTAATCCCGTATAGATTAATTAAATTAACGTTAATTCTCGATTAAGGAACAATCATATCAAGAACTAGAAAATTGTATTGCTCAAAGATTGAGTAATATGCGAAAGATGATAAATATTGTTTTAAAATAAAACATCGTAGGTCATCGGAATAACGCTAGTTTAATTAATCAGTTCTCACTATTTTGCGAATGTGATTTTGAACGATAAAAGATTTCATCAGCCAACGGGATTAGCCTTTTAATATCCAAGTCTTACGTCATCTTTTTGGTCTCGCTACTATAAATTCGAAAGGAGATGGAGGCTCGGCTCATTCACTAAATAGAAGTTGAATATAAAGAAGCACACAATTTGTGACAAGTGTTAATAAATCGTATTTATGAACGTAAGCAACAAAAACATGGAAGGATCGTTTATTGACTATTCGTACTTCATTAGCCCTTTTTCGTCAAGACGACGACCTGCACTTACGAGGGAACTGAGTACGTAAATACATTTAAAACTGAATTGTTTATTTTTCATTTTCATTTTTTAATAGCCAAATTGCATTATATGGCTCCAAAAGAAGCTATTTCACTGGCCGAAGGAATGCCAAACGAACTAACTTTTCCTTTTGAAAAATTAAACGTAGTGATGAAGGACGGATCAAATTTTTCGATAAAAGGATCGCAACTAGGAGCCGCTTTACAATATATTCCAACGCAAGGATACCCTCCGTTAGTTCAGTTATTAAAAGAATTTACGCAACACGTACATCAGCCTCCTATATGGGATCAACGGGAGTTAATGGTTACGAATGGATCGCAAGATGGGATTAGTAAATCTATCGAAATGTGTTTGCAAGACGGAGAACCTGTTATTGTTCAAAATCCTTTATATTCTGGAACCGAAGTAGTTGTAAGTAAATGTTATTTATTATTGTTTATATATTTAAATCGATCAAATTTACGAATTGTTTTATGACGTTTTATTCTTTTATCACTTTATTAGTCGATACAAACAATAAACTTATTATTTATACTTATTTAATCTAATCTACTAATATACTAATTTAATCTACTTATTTAATTTAAAGTGATTGATTGATTTCGAAGTGATATTATTGATTAATTTAATATTTATTGTTGCATTTGTCACGATGGTTTTATTTTATTTTATTTTATTAATGACATTAGGTACATATTTAAATAATATAGAATATTAATTTTAATAATAAGTAATAATTATAGTAGATGGTAGATTTTATTTTATCAGCAAATATTTTAGAGATGATTAAGGTCATTTTATAGGTAGGTATCCATAATACTTACTGATGACACTTATTAATCTTATTATTAGGAAATGTTCCAAAACAAAATGTAGAAATACTTATAAATAATTACGTATTAACATAAGTTGCATTAAAATAACGTTGGATTACAATAACAACTTTTAACGTTAATCAAGATCTATTAAATTGAGATTAAAAATAATTAGCGTTACCTACAGGTAATTATTATTATACTTGAATTATATTTTAGCTGAAACCGTTTAAACCGACATTAATACCTGTAGAACAAGATGAACACGGCATGGTTCCTCAAAGACTAAGAAACGCCTTGGAAGAATGGAAACTAAAATGTACCATAGAAGGCGGAGGGTACGTGATGCCTAAGCTGCTTTATATTAACCCTACAGGTAAATAAAGTATACATATACATAATATAACGAAAAAATAACATCGATTAATAATATTATAGGATCGAATCCAACGGGAACTACGATGCCTTTGGAACGACGCCTTGAAATATACAAAATTTGTTGTCAGTATAATATTTTGATTTTGGAAGACGACGCCTATTGCTTTATGAATTTTTCTGAAAATCGCCCCCCATCATTTTTATCATTAGATACGCAAGGTCGAGTTTTACGTTTCGATTCTTTTTCGAAAGTTCTTAGTTCGGGCCTTCGATTGGGATGGGTAACAGGAGCAAAGCCGTTAATTCAAACAATTGAATTGCATATTCAAAGTTCTTATCTTCACTCCAGCACTTTATCGCAGGTAAAGATTAATTTTATATTAGTTTGTCGTTTATCTTCATCAGGTATAGATAGGTATCCTGAAAATATAATATCTCCAAACAGACGATCTTTTTAACCCAAGTATATTTATTTTTTTATAACGTTGCCGATCTGAATTTATTATAACAAGGTTTAATTATTACAAACAAGTTATTATGAAAAAATTGAAGGCTATCGTTGTTTGCTATTCGTTCTTATCGGTCATATACCTACGTTTACGAAAAAATTTTAATTTCTTCGCTGGGTTTTAAAATTGTTACTAAGGGGTTTTTGACCGTTTCATTAAACTTATTTAAATGGATAGTGCAATTTTTTAGTTTTTAGAAATAACTATTTTCAAAATTATGTCTATTTAGACGTTTCACCTTTTTATTTAATAAATTGTGTTTGTTGCTTTCATTTATAATATGAATGTATGGTACATAATTTAATTTAATCTAAACCTTTTGTGTTTTAGGTTCTCACCTACACGTTAATGAATAATTGGGGATTTGAAAAATTATTGGCACATTTCGATTCGGTATGTAATTATTATAAAGTTCGACGCGACGTAACTTTAGCTTCCATGGAACGGCATTTAAAAGGTCTGTGCGAATGGTCAGTACCATCTGGTGGTATGTTTGTTTGGATTAAAGTACACGGTGTTGGTGACGTCTACGAGATGCTTATGACTCGCGGAATAAAGAAATTGATAACATTTGTTCCGGGTCACGCTTTTATGGCCGACCCTACAGAAGCATGTAGTTATATTAGAGCTTCCTACAGTAAAGCCACCCCGAAACAGATAGATAGAGCAATGTGTCTGTTGGCGGAGTTGATTCGGGAGGAACAAGCACTTTTACGACGCAAATTAGAAGATTGTACTTAATACTTGCAATTAACTTCAAAACCTCGAAAGGGCGACTGCTTATTTACATGTATCATGTAGATTAAGATACCTACAGATGAAAAGAAGTTGGTTCGAAACCGCACTGCAACAAACGATAGTTTTCTAACGGAACATTTTTAAAATGTTTTCTGCTGTCGTTAGATACCTTAAGCATCCTTAGAAAGGATTTATTATTATTTAGTATAAATAATTTCTCGATAACAGTATACGTAGGTATCTATCTATACCTACCCCTTTTTAAATTTTATAAATTACCTATCTGTTCTTTAGAAAATAAACTGTAAATGCTAAACGTGCCTCATTTTAAGTAGATAGGTATGTAAGTATTAAGTATAGTAGTTAGGCAGATATTTTCTGAAGCCAAAATGAGCAATTAGTATCTACTTATAAACTAGGTAATCATATAAAAATTTATACTACTATTTTTTTAATTGTTAGTTAATTACAGTAAAAATGATCATTACAATACCTATTGCTTTTTAATTTGTTATCCGGCTAAGTTAATTGTAGTTTAAAATACCTATTATCAGAAAAAATATTTTAAATGCCATATGAAATAATAGGTAGCTATTTATCGATTATAGCAATTATGTCCTAAAACAATTATTTTAAAATGCATCGTCGTAGATTTATTTTCATTATCAAAATTATTTTGGAAAATTAATATTTATTTGCTTTCATCTTGCGATTGAAAGTCAACATAGTGGAAACTTATAAATAATAATTGAAAAAAAAACCAGTATTTTTTGTCATCAGTATTAGCTACGTAATATCTATTAGATTTAATAAGTAGGTAGGTACATATTTAAAAATTTCAGTAGGTATGTATAGGTAAACCAGTGAACTAAAAGAATAGTAATGGGCTGCTCTAATCTCATTTTAAGTGATTTTTTTTAATATTGACAATTTTAATCAAAACCATATTAGGCAAGTGAGAGATGAACAAAATATATAATTAAGTAAGTAGGTACCTATATAAATTTCGTTCAAACTTGACTATGTGACGATATATATATATATATATATATATATATATATATATATATACCTACTGTAAATTAATATTAATTGGTAGAGTTGGTGAATCTGCTGGCCGAGCGGACAGGACAAGACAGCTCATTCTTACTCTTTTAATCCATTGGTTTATATATACGCGTACTCATTTAATATTTAAAAAAATTTAAACAGTAAGGATAAATAACGTTCATTTTTTAAAGTATTAGGTACTACGAAATCCGTGTATGTAATTATTTTTGTAACGATTATAAAATTTATAATGTTTAATATGTAGGTACTTATGTTTTTAACTTTAAAATATGTAGGGTGACGTTAATGTTTATCTTTCAATTGTCAATTCAATATAGGGGAAAGTGTTGTTCCTTTAACCACCTTGTTGTAACCTAATCGAATAAAACTTTTTGGAATTAAACATTCTTTATCTACAGGTAAATATTCCTCCAGGAAAGCTCTGCATCATAAAACTGTAGTGATAAAATTTTTTGTATTGCTACTAATTAATTTTGAATTATTTGCCGTTCACGAAGTAGATACGTATTTTTGCAAGTACTTGTCATTTTCTTAAGCGAAATATTTTATATGAATTTTATATTTAACTTAGCCATATTATGTAGGACACATTCTGTTAATGGTGTATGTACATAGTTTTAGTTCAGTAAAGTCAACTTAAAATACTGAGAGACCATTAGGTTTATCGACGGCTCTAGTTGTATCTTTGACAGCGAGATATGTTGTACTTTGGATCAGTCAAAGGTACAACATATGGAAATATTATTGTTGGTTAAAGGTGTAATAATAAGGAGTAACAGCAAATACCTATTCACAAATTAATGAGATGTTATGCCTGTTTGACGAATTACTTACTTCAAATATCCGTTGACTTTTTGAGTGTGTATTTCTTAAGCTTTGTTTCCACGCATACCTTGTTTACACGCTGTTACGGCCAACAGTGTTGTTCATAAAAATTGTATGCGTAGAAAGAAGACTTTTAAATCGTTTTTATATTTTATTTTTATCTATTTTAAGTATTTACAATAATATATTAGTCTAAATTCTTTAACGTAAAACTAATGTCGAATTCTACACTTTGTGATACAAGCATGAAATTTCAGCGGTACCTATATTCTACACCCCATACTAACCGCAACACAATAAACCTCGGGCCCGTTTCGAAATCACCCCCTAATTCGAAATAACCTCCTTTCAATACTTGGGGCGCGTTATAATATAGGGTGTTTAGGAAATGGTGAGAAATCTTCCGGAACCGTATGAAACTCGTCAACATAAAACTTTAAGTTCCTATAAATTTCTTCCTACTATGCTTCCCTGCAAAGATGAGAGATAAAAATCAATTTGGTTAAATACCTAACACTTTTATTTTTTATTGAAATTTAATCATTTTTTATTTAAATGTATAATAAATAAAGGTTTTCAAAACAGTGTAATAGATTTTTTGATAACACCTTAGAAAAGCCAAGGGTGCACTACCCCTATCTATTCTCTACTTACAATTTTTCAGGAGAATAATTTTTAAAATTATTAACTTCATTTTCGAATTTCCCAAACATTTTAAGGAAAGAAAAGTTCTCTCGTTTACTTTCGATAAAACTGAGCCATATTCGAAAATTGCACTTAAAGGAGTGCACTTTGCACTGCACTTTGTGATACAAACATGAAATTTTAGGGGTGCCTATATTCCAAACCTCGTACTAACTGCAATATACGTCAAACCCAATTTCAAATGATTTTCCTACTCTAAAATAACTTTCTTTTCAGTACGCAGCGCGTGTAACAGTATAAATACTATGGGGAACTGCGAGCAGGTCAAACATTGACATCATCAAACGATTTCAATCGAAAGTGTTGCGCTCTTTGGTAGACGCCCCATGGTTCGTTCCGAATGAGATATCATACGACAAGACTTAGGCATTTCAACGATAGAAGAAGAAATACAAAAGTACAGTGTTCGCTACTGTAACAAAATAAGTGTTCACCCTAACTCGCTGGTCGAGGACCTATTAAACTCTGACGAGGAAGAACCAAGACTTAAACGATTCAAGCCAACAGATCTACCAAACCGTTTCGCATAATGCATAGTGGTGTTAAAGATATTGACTCAGTTTCAAATCAGCTAGTATTAGAATTAGAATATTAGAATTATAATAAGGAAATTTTTGTTGAAAATTTTCTACATGCCTCACCAAATGTCAAATTATTTACTGGATGTCACTACGTGACAGATTGTAAACTTATAAATAAAATAAAAAAATAAAAAACAGTATAATAAATTATTATCAGTAGCATAGTTACAAATCATGTTTTAAATTAAATTACGTTTATTTATTCTTTTTCAACTTCTAATTGTTTCAACTTCTCTTGTTTTTAATTATCACACTACGTGTAGCTTTCCAAGTATCTTATAGAATCTAGTTATTAAAATCACGCCCCCCCCCACATGCGGCTGTTCTACTATAAGTATTTTTAATGATGTTACTGAAATTATTACGAGTTCTGTGGATATGTACGTATCGTTTTTTGATTTTCTTTTCGTTTTTATTTCACTTGGTTCTTAATTATGTTTGTAGGTATATAAAATTAATAAATATGTTTTCGTATTACGAAAATATAAATACATACATAAATACTAATTACAAAATATAGATAGGTACTTAACATGGTGTCTACCACCTGCGCTTCTTTTGTTTTAGTGATAGTTTTGAAATGTTTACTTTTATAATACATACTTTTTTTGGACCTTGATGGAGCCAATTAGTTAATCTATTTTAGTTGATGATTCCGATTTGGGTTAGTAGGTATTAGGGTAACCGTAGGGTAATCACATCATCAGATAATCATATCATAGGGTAATCAGGATGGTTGTAGCGGGATTCGAACTCGCAGCCGTGGGTGCGCTAGAAGACTAGTCGAGTAACTAACACTCTGCGTCACCACGGCTCCTAATACAAACTTATTACTTTATAAAAATATTGATAGAATTTTATATTTATCCGGTTGTTATAGTTTATCCAAACCTATATGATGTTCACGTCATCAATACAAGGTTACTAGATAATGACATTACACACAGTACTGTCACCTCGTATCTCGTATTTTGACAGTTGTAATAAATTGTAGTTTTTCTTTACACCATCTAATATGTGCGCAAGTAAATCATCTATAGAATATTTCACTTTCCAAACTTTAAACCGAATTACAAATAAACAATCTAGTAAATTTTTGTTGATGACGTGAACATCATATAGGTTTGGATAAGCTATACTTACTTAAAATTTGCATAATTTTACCGATGTTACCTAATCTGAACTAATACTTAGTACATATCTATTTATTTTTATAGACTTGTTATTAATTTTATTTGTTGTTAATATTTAAATAATATGTTGTTTATGTATACGCAGGTACCTCATCTAAAATTCACTAACGATTTAAAATTAATTAGAAGTAAACGGCAATGACAGTTTGATTATTTAAAATAAATAAAGGTATACACCTATAAGTACTTACCTACATATATTAAATCACACAAATAAAGTGTCAAAAAGTAAATACTTGAACTTGAAAATAAACACACATCTGCATTACTTATTTATGAATTTATTATACGAATGTTACGAATTTAATATAGCTTTCTAAATAGGTCCTTTGAGTTTTTAAGGTTCACATAAAGTTTAAAGGATATACATAGGTACCTATAGTTAAAATTTCATCGACGGTCTATAAAATTTATAAACACTCAGTATACGATACACACGTTTAGATCGTGTTTCATAGTGTCGACTTAGCAGCGAACGGCTTTACCAGTATTACACTTTATACATAAATCTAGAAGATACATAACTCTCCGCTGGGATCAGAAAGCAGCCAACAGCTAGTCGCTGGTTGAGGTTCTTCTATAACGTTGTGTTTTTCAAATATTATCCACAGATTACACGAGATTCGAAACGATACACTTTTAGAATTTTAACAGCTACTTAAATTAACTTGATGCTGATAAAAGTTTTAATTACCCATAGTAGGTAATCGTTTTTATTATTTTTTTAATTTACGTTCTAATTTTTTTTTTTGATCGAGATAATAACGTGGGTATGTGTATTTAGGTATGTTTTAGTGTTTATTAAGAACTTAATAAATAAATTACGTAGTATATTATTACTATAGTATAAATTTCATGTATGAGAATGAGAAACATACACAAAAAGGGAATAAAATGCGTAACTCTTCGCAAAGACCAGTAGGCAATATGAAGACCCCATTATAGAGCTTTCGGTATAGAGAAGGTTTCACGGTTTATATCTCTTTTATTTCCCCTTTTATTTTATGGTTATGCCCCGATTTTGTGAAGTAATAATACTAAAAAAACATTATATTACCTTTTAAATTTAATTTTTATGTGCCGACTAGGTATTCTTTAAAAAACTGCCGAAACGCCAAAGATTTTACATATTCTTACAGTATCCGCAATATAGTTTCCTGTTCGTCTTTTTTAAAACACACTAGGTAGGTGACTTATGTTAACGAGGTAATAGGTAAGACGTAGGTAAATAGTAAATTATTACCGATAACAATATTAAATTTTAATTCGGTGGCATATTTATATAAAATAATCTTTTAGATCTTAACAGTAGATAAGTAAAGAAAATTTAATATAAAAAAGACTATACACAGCGTAAGATTTATGCAGGGCAAGTATAATTTAAAAGTTTGTTCGGGGGTGGAAATCCATTAGAGAGGTGACGTGAAAAGCAGGGCGGAGCGCTTCTATATTAATTAAGGGCTACCTGTCACAAACCGGTCCGTCTCGTGATGGATGGCCACAGAGTCGACTCGTCTATAATATTTTGATAAGATATGTCGTAGCACAAAATTATGATTATAAAACTAAATGTACCTACCTAAGTATGTAGGTATCTAAATGTAAGTACCTAAATACCTAAATTTATTACAATAGGTATATGGGTATGATAACAGGTATATATGGGTATAGGTACTTGGATAATAAACAGTTTTTCCATGAAAACTACAGGTTATAGGTACTACACTTTATCAAATTTTAATTAAGTTAATTAGCTTATTAATATTCTCTACTTATAGATTATTAATAGACTTAAATTATTTTATGCATAAAATATTGTAGATATGTTGAGGTGTATTTCACTATAACGCGGTCTTATTAATTTAAATTTTTCACCGATATATTTAGTTCGAGTTTTACTTGATTTATGTTAGTTGTATTTTGTACCTATTTCTTTGTGGTGTATTTAATATCGGTAGGTATCTCTATTTTATTAAAATTGTTTTGCGATTTTAAAAAGTTGGGCGTTAGTTATTGGTATAGATAGGTAAGTATCTACTATACCTACTTATAGAGAAATTAAATAAAAATAAAAATCGGCACTAGGTGCTCCGCCACTGGTAGGATCAATCGTCTTTATCTATATTATTCGAAGTTCTTTTGAATTCCGCTGTAGACACGTGGCACATCGGTTAATGCTAATGCACCTTTGACATTCGCCGATCATCTCCTTCCGTAACGGAAGTTTAATACTATGCCTAAGCGTGCACAAAAGAAAAACAAAAACTGTATTCTCTTCTACCTGATACAATCTTGCGCAAATTATTTGAAATTTTAATTGGATTATTTGATAATTTATGTAGGTATTTATATTAGAAAGTGAACGACATTGTCAGTTATATTTACCCTCTATGAGACTTTTGTATTATGCATAGAGTTATAATACATATTTCACAGGGGCGACGGCTAATGTGGTAAGAGATAATGGATCAGCACATCCCATAGAAAAACATCATTTTCCTTTTTATTTTTAATGTCTACTTATTGTATTATAACAAAGACGTATATTTCATGTAAAGGGATATTAGAATGTTAGAGAATATTCCAAGAGCAGGAAAACAACTTACTGCTCAATTTATGATGTAGCTATTATAATTCGCTAAAAATTTAGAACAGCTGCTAGGCGTTATTATTAGGGTAGGGTGCATAATCTGATCGACCAAAACTAATCAAAAACCGAACAAATCTGGGCTTGGTAAGCTGATAATCTCGATACGTTAATATTCATGGGATCTCTTGGCTATTTATTACTAGGGTGTTGTTGTTGCTAACACTCGACGAATTTTGTACCCTTTAAGTATTGTTGTACGTACCCATTCATTTATGTAGGTAAGTAATTAATATAGAATAGGTATAGACAAATACAAATATGCTACAAATTTTCGCATACAGTCATCATATTTTTTACGATAACAACAACAATATTAATAAATGATACCTACCTATTTAAAAATAGTTTTTGTATATTTTACGATAAAAAGTAAAATTTAAAGTATTTTTTAACCACTAAATTTAAGAATATTTTACATTTCTTAAAAGTTCGACTTAGAAGTTTAAGCAAAAGTAAGTATTTAAGACTATTTTCTTACGTATATATTATACATATGTATCTATTACTATAGCTTATCCAAACCTATCTGATGTTCACGTCATCAATAAAAGGTTACTTAGATGATGACGTTTCACACAGCGCTGTCACCTCGTACCCCGTATTTTGACAGTTCTAATAAATTGTAGTTTTTCCTTATACCATCTAATATGTGCGCAAGTAAGTCATCTATTGAATATGTCACTTTCTAAACTTTAAATCGAATTACAAATAAACAATCTAGTAACTTTTTGTTGATGACGTGAACATCATATAGGTTTGGATAAGCTATATAATACATTACAAGCAGTATGAATGAAGTTAATGTTCATTAAAACCGCATATTTTCGCTAAACTTTCCGGCGTAGATTTCCAAAATTTTATCGATTAAAGTAGATGCTTATAGTAGATAGGTAAATACATACCTATAAACTTACATATATAAACTTGGCCAGTATAAAAAATTAATGTCACCTATTGCTACTAAATTCAATTTTGTACGAGATATAGGTAATTGTGCCACAATATTCGTATTTATAATCGTGTGAATAATAGCGTAGGTATCTGTAAAACCGCTATTAAAACCGATAATGTGAAGACGATTTAAAAACGAGTAAGATAACCCGGTAGAAGACTAAAGCTAGCACATTATCGGTTTTAGTAGCAGTTATACCCGTACGTGTTGCCCTTGCGAGTAAAATGGGGAATGTGCCTCTGTTAACCTGATGGATAAAATTAAAACAAACAGAATAATCTGTCAATTTTTTTGCATTTTTTAATTTTAACGAATTTTAATAGAAAATAAAGCTAGATATTTCATATTTTCTAAATTTGCGACGTCTTTAATGGTATAGGAAAAGAAATTACCTACTAGCATATGAGTGTACCTACAGCTACTACATTATAGTTAAGTTTGTTTTTCAATTTTACGACCAAACTCCCTGTTAATAATAATACAATAGTTGTTAACAACATAATACTGAAAAAAAAACATAAAACAAAATTTATACGATTGCCATTTATGGGCATTTAATCACGTTTTCCTGGGTGCGAGACCTGGTTTTTCGATCGCCAATTAATTCTGACCATCAATCAATCGTCATGGAAATAATTGTTTGTAATAATCATTTCTATAGTGATTGACTGATGGTCAATTAACTGGCGATGAAAAAACCGGCCCTAAGGGCCGCTTGCACAAATGCATCTTAAAATTTAAGCATATCTTAACTATCAATTATCTATGGAAACACAATGGTATCCAAGGAAAATTACGCGGTTAAGTTACATTTAAATTTTAAATTAGATTGGTGCAATCGGCCCTTAGTGACACATCTCACGATCAATTAAGGTTAGTTTTTTATTCTTCAATTAATTCTAACCGTTATTCAATTACTATAGCAATTATTGTTTTAACAATTACATTCTAATTGTTAAAAAAGCAATTAATCAGCTGTTAATGATAACTAATAGTTGAATAAGTGGTCCTTAAAGTTACTAACATACATTTTATTCAAACCTATATGGAATCCACGTCATCAATAAAAGGTTACTAGATGATGACGTTTCACACGGTGCTGTCACCTCGTACCTCGTATATTGACAGTTCTAATAAATTGTAGTCTTTCTTTATACCATCGAATATGTGCGCAAGTAAATTATCTATAAAATATGTCACTATCCAAACTTTAAACCGAATTACAAATAAACAATCTAGTAACTTTTTTGTGATGGTATGGATAGATAGGCCGAATTTAAGATTATCTACTAACAATAAAAATAGATATTATTAAATTAAAATAAAAAACGTACGTGTTTTAGTTTTTTCAGTAATATTCCACCGTTTATTTAGGCATAGCACGTTTTTTTTTCCATAGATAGATCGGTGGATGGATAAGTGTAAATATCAAAATTTTATTATTTGATTAAATTCTAAGATTGCTTCGAGAATAAACTAATAACTGGATCTATCTACGAGTGGATTAGGACGATTTGGGGGAGACGAAAACTTATTGGTAACGCTAGTAATGCGTGGCACGTGACTGAACATTGTCGATTTGCAATATGTAGGTGTTGTGATTTATTGATACTGACATGGGTACTCAATTAACTTTCAAATTCATAATGCATAACACTACTATCTACCTTTATACATATTCTGTATAGGATAAAATTGATTTACATATAAAGGCAAAATTCAAAGGTTATGTATTACCGTCGAGTAAAGAAGTTTCCCAAATCCAACACTCGACGGTATTATCGAAATAAAAATCAATGTTTGATTTTACGTTTTAATTGCTTGTATACAAAATAACTAGGTAGGTATTTTTGATATATTTTACGTTAATCAATAAAAATTTACATTTACAGGTAGGTACCTATACTACATACGTATTTTATTATTCGACCGATCGCTTTATTAATTTTAAATTGAATTAAAAAAGAAATGGAAATTTAATACTTACTATATCTAGGTAAGAGAAGGAAAATCTATTCGAGGGTGGTAAATCCAAGAAGGTTCTGACAGTAACACGTGTCGGTCACGTGTCGAAGCGTCGTTTACTTTGATGGAAACAATCAACTCTGCAGCAGCGCACTTAACCTACAGGTGATTTTATTTTTACTGACGTTTGCAAGCGTCGTTATCAAGAAAAGGATCAAGTAAATATTGCATTTAATGTTGTTCACCATAATGTAATCTGACAGGTAGGTATTTATATTAAAATCAAGTAGATAATACTTTTGTAAGGCATATGAAACGTCAAAAAATATCCGAAGAATAGTTTAATGTGGTACAATACTATTTCTAAATACAAATTATAAATAACCTTTAGCGATGTCCCGCGAGATCCCTTGATCCTTCGCCCCTCTGTAGGAATAAAATAAACCATCGAGGGATCAGAAGCGCGCAAGGAGCATAAAAATGGCCTTTTTTCGCCACGCAATCAAAGTTGAGCTCAAATGTGACCCTCTGTAATCTTAATATTTCATGTTTGGATCAACGCGACGTTTTCTCGGAGGTACCTACTTAAAATATTGTGCGAATTAGAACACCGGTCGTCTTTTTTTCTTTAAAAAATCTATAAAAGCCAGAAAATGCAAACGCTAATTTGTATTATAAAAAAACGTAAAAAACGACCGGCATTAAACAATGGTCGACGAACATCCAGTAACGACGAACTATTTGACAGACAGTTGCACACTTTTGTAATTTAATTTTCAGAGTAGGTGGGATGCGTCTGTCACTGACATTTGTTGAACGACAGTTCCAATTTTCCGCTGCAGTATAAATAGTTGTTTTTTTTGCACTGTAGTTAATTACTTTACATCCCCAACTACAAATAATTTACACTTTTGTTTTTTTTTTTGTTTAATGTGTTATATTAATATTGTGATAAAAAAAATTACAGCAAGCACAATAAGCCCATCAGCAAAATAATCAAGATAGATTATATGAAATTAAATATGTAAATACAATTAATATACTATTATAGGTCATTCAAATTTTATTTCGATGCATGACATAATAATATAAAATTTACTAGGTGTTGATTAGATTGTATATTTATAATTCAGTTAAAATTTGAAAAGTGACTTATTCTACCGATGCACACATATTTATAGGTAAATACCTACGTGGCAAGGCAAGACTGCAATTTATTAGTATTGCAAAAGTTACGAAATAGGTACTACGTCATCATCTAGTAACATTTTTATTGATGACGTGATGGGAATAAAATTTCAATAACCTTTACACTTCGTCCAAACCTATATGCAATCCACGTCATCAATAAAAGGTGATGACTAGATGATGACGTTTCGCACAGTACTGTCACCTCGTACCTTGTATTTTGACAATTCTAATAAATTGCAATCTTTCTTTATGCCATCTAATATGTGCGCAGGTAAATCATCTATAGAATATGTCACTTTCCAAACTTTAAACCGAATTACAAATAAGCAATCTAGTGACTTTTTATTGATGATGTGAATTGCATATAGGTTTGGATAAGCTGTAGGTAAGAAACTTAATTATCATAATAACAAAGAAAATATACCTAAGTTTTACTGTAACTATGATACCTAAAAATTCAAATATTTGATGTTTAGTCTTTAATTACATACATATTGACAATAATGACTGAATAATTATGATATAAAATAAAAGTGTAGGTAGTTACGTTAAGATAATTTGAAATATTTACTTACAGTTAGATGTAGCTTTTTGATCATATTTTTTATTACGATATTAATATTTTTGAAAACTTATAAGATTGCCTTTAAATAAAGCCCTTTTTTAATAAAAAATGACACGTATTTGATTAGTAGGCGCCTATCAAACACAATTATTATTTATAATCGAAATATTTAACAAATATGTATTTAAATCCTGCTATTTATAAAAAAAGTCAATTAATTTTGATGCCAAAAAGTAGGATTGAACATCATTTTCTGTAATACCTATTCATTGAAAATAAGAGATGAGCCACAAGTAGTCAATGCATCAATTTAAAGCATACATTTTTTATTTGAGAATTTATCTTTGACATACTACGTACACAAACAAAATAAGTATTGTATATATCGTTATACGCCTACAAGTATGACTTTTGAAGGTACCACCACGGTATTCATTGATGATTATAATGATCATTTGCTATAGGTACCTACATATCTACTTACGTATTTATTAAAATAAAACTCAAGTCTTGCTTAAATTTTGGCAATTTGTAATTAGAGGTAAGCTGCAGCGGGCTGTTTTTAAATATAATAATATATTTAAATTTAAATGTTTTAATAATTTTAATATAAGATAGAATTAATTATAAAAACATAAACGTCAAAAAAACATGTTTATTACAAATTCGATTCTTAATAGAATATACTTATACTTATTTACAAGAAATGTCACAAAACTGCAGTTAAGAATTAATTAAAATAATTGTGTTTTTGAGGTGGATTTAAAGTTTGTCTCTGAAATTTACAGACAGCTAAAGTTGCACCAACGCTTATCGGAATTTTTTTAACATCTGTTGTTCAATAATTATTTAACTACCTCCCGATCTTTAATCTTTATGTTCGGTTTTGGCAGGACTGCTATACCTATATTTAGTAAAGATAAAATTGTATTTACCTACATAGGTATTTTTTGATAATTAAAAGTTTGTTATGTGGAAAGCAAAGCAAAATTTTTTAAGCACTAATGATTCCAATTATGTTTTTCTTTTATAATTTCTTTTAAATGTTTTATGGCCTCAGGATCTGAGCCCATTAGCCACAGATTTTTGTATGTGCAACTTCATCGGTATGCGGTGATTTGTTGGTGTTTCCCCAGGAGTTATCCCTAATCGTGTTCAGCACTTGTTTTTAAGACGATCACACCGTTATGTACCGTTGCTTCTCTTATTTTTAAAATTATATTCATGAACATCCATGGTTGTAGCGGGATTCGAACCCGCAGCCGTGGTGACCTAACAGAGCGATAGCTCACTATACGATCACGATCAAATTATGGGTATGGATATTACAAAATTAGTATTGTTACAAAGTGTAGATATAAAGTGAGATTCAAAAAGTTCTTTCCATATGGAAAACTTTTTTATTAGTAGTTTGTCAAAAAAATGCATTCTTGATAAAAGTTGCTGCATTCTCTAAAACTAATAATGAACTCATCACATATTATCAGGAATATAAATATAAGTGGGAAATGGGAATTAGTAAATTTTGCTCAAGAATAAAGTACCATTATTTTGCAATGTATCGGAAAATGTTATTAACAAATATTCTTTAGAATTACAAGTAATACTTGAATATAAATTTTGATCGTGATATTTTGAACTTAAAAAAATTGGATTAATATTGTTAAAACATTGTTAAACATTGTTGAATAAAAATTAGTAAAAATACAACTAAAGCAATAATAAATCATTTAGTT
This sequence comes from Rhagophthalmus giganteus, assembly GCA_036326145.1. Taxonomy (NCBI): domain Eukaryota; kingdom Metazoa; phylum Arthropoda; class Insecta; order Coleoptera; family Rhagophthalmidae; genus Rhagophthalmus; species Rhagophthalmus giganteus. The sequence goes on along the minus strand of JARFJA010000083.1, from coordinate 7,959,614 downwards.
TGCAGTATGTTGACCTTTACCTTCAATACAAATAATTGTTCGTGCTTCGAATTCTTTTATAACTTTTGATATCATTTGTCGTGGAATTTCATTAGGTAATAACTTCTCTTATTTTATGTTCTAGTTGGAAATATTTACGAATGGTCTAGCAATTGGTACTGTCACATAAATTAAAAAAATTCAAAAATTGTAACTAATCTAGTCAAAAATGATCAAGTTTCCACACGAATAAGATTTTTTAGACAATTTTTTTTAAAGATAAAATTTATCAATTTATTCAATCAATTTTAAATTAACTTATTTGTTAAACAATAAAAATAAGCCTAATTAATCATTCTGTAGATAGAAATTTGACATGAAATAATTTCTTAAGAAATGAGAGCCACAAATCCAAAATTGTTCAAGGTCAAAATATAGCGAAGAAAATTTGCATTTAAGTATTATTTGTAATTCTAAAGAATATTAGTTAATAACATTTTCCCATATATTGCAAAATAATGATATTTTATTCTTGAGCAAAATTTACTAATCCTCATTTCCTCGCTTATGCTTATATCTCTGATAACACCTGATGAGTTCATTATAAGTTTTAGAGGATGCACCAACTATTATCAACAATGAAATTTTTTGACAAACTAATAATAAAAAGGTTTTCCATATGGAAATAACTTTTTGGAACTCACTTTATATTATCTACTGTTATAAATTAGTGTTGCTTAATTTTTTCATTTTTTAATCAAATACTTATTATTATTTTCTGCGTGATAGGAAATTGCAAATACCTACTTAAGTGCCCACAGGTAGATACTTATACCTAGTATCTACTACGTGTCCTACCTAGATAAGAATACCACGATATATTTTTTTATTTAAATATTCGTCGAAATTTTATTATTTTTTTAATTATCTTTATCATTGATTTAAGTACATTCTAAAACGAATATAATACAATAAAAATCAACAAAATGTAACAATAATAAAATAGATAGTATAATTATTGCTTGTTTAATTAGACAATGATGTCCTTCTGGAATTCCCCTGAAAGTTACACGGGCTAGCAGAAAATCGTTGCCGGTGCAACACGGCAGGTTTTAGTAGGGTTGATTCGGTATATAGCGGAGGATATAGAAGTAGGATCGCGCTGCCGTCATGCCAGGAAATCAAGACTAATGCGGACACGAAACTGCACTCGCTCGCCTCCCTTGGGAGACAAAATGGCGGAGAGAACAAGTCGGTGTACTTGGTTATCTCTCTCACGTCTATACATTTCCACATTCAAGTATCAAGGATGAGTTTTTAAATAGGAACGCACCTACTCTGTAAGTCTATGATACGTATTTATTTCTATAACTTATAAATACGTGGTGAAGCAATAATATTCTAATTATTATTTTAGTAACATAAAAAAAATTAAATGTTACCAAAACTTAAATACCCAATTGAAAATAGATTTTATGGCCGTTTTAATTATTTATACAATTTGTGTTAACTTTTATTCAGGTAAATTATTTCCTTATAAACAAAATACTTATAGTTGATTATGTAAAACAGAAAACACACGATCAGTTATTTTGCTCTAAAACTTGTTTAATTATAATATTTACCTTACGTAAGTATATTATGTAGGAACCTATAGCTTATCCAAACCTATATGATGTTCACGTCATCAACAAAAAGTTACTAGATTGTTTGTTTGTAATTCGGTTTAAAGTTTAGAAAGTGACATATTCTATAGATGATTTACTTACGCACATATTAGATGGTATAAAGAAAGGCTACAATTTATTAGAACTGTCAAAATACGAGGTACGAGGTGACAGCACTCTGTGAAACGTCATCATCTAGTAACCTTGTATTGATGACGTGAACATCATATAGGTTTGGATAAACTATACTAAATTATATTTTTATTTGTAAATTGTGTTGAAAAAAAAATTCGACCGCGTGCAAGCCTCGGTATGGAATTTTCATGTCGGGCATCAAAAAAATCCTTTTTTTTTAAATTTTTCTCGAAAGAAATACAAATTTGGAAAAATAATATTTACGAGAGAAATTTAAGAATTACAATTAAAAAAAATTCTCACTTTTTTTCGATTATTTCGAAAACGGTGCATCTTATCGAAGTTATAAAGACATATGATCGGTAGAGAAATTTATGCCGATTGCAAAACACATTTCACATTACCGATCCGATGAGTAATAACGGAGATTAGAATTTTTTTAATTTGTTTTCGAACGGCCGTCATTTTGAAACGGGTCGCTCGATTTGGCTGGTTAACGAACTCGTCCTTTGTTTTCGTAAAGGCAATACGCTGTCTAAATTTCAGCCTCCTACGATCAAAATTGCGACCGGAATCGTGTCCACAAGAAATTGATTAAAGTGAAAAATCAAAAGGAAACGTCTGGGTCCCGTCATCAGGCAGGCTGCAATAGCTTTATGCTCTATGAAAATTCGCTAAAACACTGCGCAGCAAAATAATTTTTAATACTTTTTTTAAAAATGAACAGATATACACATTAATAATAATTATAACGATTATTAACTGCAGAGGCAGACACTTACCTACTATAGGTAAAAATAAATGCATGCGTCTATTTATAACGAACGATCGTTTGTAACTTTTACATATACATAGGTACCTACATAATTTTATGAAAATTTAGTTGAAATTTGTATATTTCGTTATTAATTTTCTATATAATAAGTAATAGTTAACTACCTACTTTTAATCTATTGGAGTAGGTAGATATAGGTAAAATACTCCAGTAGGATTAATTTTTGGGAAAAAAAATATATTTTTATTCATGGAGATTTTAAAAAAAAATAAACAAATAACCACGACAGTATTCCATAAATGTTAATACAAAACATTATCGTATAGCTATAGAGCTATACTAATATAGTCAAGTTTTAGCACATACATAAAACCCTGTGCCATTGTAAACACTAAAAAAGCTGTCGATTCGAAAAAACATCATCCCTTTATTATATCAGGGAGGGTTCGGCGCAGTCGCCGGTTAGACCTACAATTTATTTTGTATTTAACCAATGTTTTTAAAATTATTGAAATTCAATAATTTTTTAATGTCCCGACGCGACCTTACAAACGAAAACGATATAAATTTTCTAATTAGAATAACGTTAAGTTGAAAAATACCCTTTGCAGAGGCAATGATAATATGCCATTAATCGTAATGCCACTCGTAATACCGAATCTGTGCATCTATAGCTAGTTTATCGGTGATTTAATATGATCAAAAGAAAATAGATTGCATGACCTGTATTCATTTAGAATGGAATGTAAAGTGATTGTCGAGTGGTTGTATCGTATATCGTATATCGTAATGTATAGGTATAGGTATCTATCTATAGTCCCACGAATTCGTTTTGTGGATAAAATGTTCAAAAATAACAAAAAGATTAACTGCGATTAATATCAGTTTATATAGAAAGGTCGAAATACACCTAGTAGGTATGTTGTTACAGTAAAAAATAGAATGTTTCTATTGGCGAATGGCAGATATTAAAAATAATTAAATAATTATAGATAAAATGTTCATAAACTATATCTAGGTATATTTATCGAATAAGACAATAAGTAAGTTTATTTATTGGTATGTATTGGTTACACAATTATTGATATTTCTTATACTTAGTACAATAATTGTCGCAAACCTTATTCTATTATACTGAAGGATTTAATTTAGGTCGAAGTATAATAAGAAAATCGATATTATTAGGATAACTGCTCAAATGTAACAATTTCTACGCGTAGATATCTATAGGTATAAACATACGAATTTTTTATATATGGATCTTTTTAGTCGGTTTATTGAAATGCAAACTAACTATCGATTTAGAAACTAATTGCTTATAATTAACGAAGACGTAACAAGGCAAAAGGTTTAAGTAATTTTAATCAAGTCGTTTCCTTGATGATAGCAATCGAGCCCTAAACGTCTGAAGAAATTTAATTTAGCGGACACGATAGTACAACAATCCCGTCAATAAGTCTCCTGATCGTCAATATCCTTCTCCGGGGGTCTTTCGAGCAAAAAGGAAATCCTGAAATGGAATAGCAAGTATATGTGCCAGGGTGCCTTCCGCGGGCTCTGAGGGGTTAGAGGAAGTCTGATCCTAGTAATGGACCGATCAGGCCAATCTCTCCCGCGAGTCTCACTTCATTATTGACCTATTCGTCGTGAGATTTCGGACTACGTGATCGATGGGAGTCTGGAGTTGAAATAATTAGCTGTGTTGCGTCTATTAATGTTTTATTAAAAATGTCCACGAGAGTTCTGCACTTATTACTTATTAAATTGAAGCTTGTTATTACGTTCCATTTGATGTTAAAATTGAAATTCTAAACATTCGGAGCTAAATTGAAGTAGGTAGGTTGCTAAGTTACCTACTAGTTGTTCTGGAATTTCTAAATTGGGGTTGGTCAAAGCAGCAAAGGATATTAAATTTTTCAGACTGAAGTAATCTCATACACGTACGTACCTATACTACTTATATCTCGCTATTTTAATTTAGTCTTTAGATTAATTTTCACAAAAACCGATCACGTGCGAAAATGTTTTACATACCTACGTAGTTACCTAGGTATACGATATACCTCTTACATTATTAATAAGTCGCTAATAGATGCAAAAAAATCAATTTACAATACGTTTTTACGTTTCTGTTGCCTACTTTTTTACACGGCTAATTAGAATGCGACGAGGCGGCTAAAACTAACATTTTCAAGTTATTTCGAATAATAGGTACCTACATGTGTGGCATCTTCCTTGCTTTATCAAAACCGTTGTAATAAATTTAACACTTAATTGTCCATATTTAAATTGATTTAACAGGTAGGTAGGTATTTATTTTCAAATAAAATTTCTGTAAAATTTAAAAACAAATAAAATTTCCTTGTGAATTAAATTGAATAATTTTGAGCCACGCGAAGTTTTCCTGTTTACCTATTTTCTTATTTATCTATATATCGACGCAATTTTTGCAGAGTAATTTAACCCACAAACAGTAAATTTTACAGGAGCGCACATTTTGTGTCGTCGCGTAGCTATATAGCTATAAGGAAATACGTTTTGCGGAAATACAAATCGATTTTTCCGGTGGAAAAAATCGAAATATTGTTACCAAATTTCAACAGATGATGTCTTTGCCTTAGATGCATAAGATAGTCTGAATAACTCGTTTTCGCAAAAAGTGTGGGTTAAAGTTATTCTGCCAAAACGCCGTCAGTTATGCATGCATACAGTAATACTTCTCTTAACGCGGACATCTACAAATAACGAATTTTTCCAAATACCATATACTTAAAGTCCTCTGCATTTTTCTATAGAATTTAATGGTTAAAATATTTCTCAATAACAAACCTTCCAATTAACAGACGCGGACGCTAAAATTCAACAATAGGTATTTTAGTTCTTTTTCTACAACGGACAGTAAAAAATTCAATATAATTTTGAAATAATACTCTGAGATCCAGCTCTGATTGGTCCAAAACCAAGATGTATCGTGGAAAAAGTTGAAATAACTCTATACAGAGTGTTTTATTAAAAAGTATTCAAAAGTTAACACCAGTAAAGGGCCATTAATATTAGAAATATTAATATTATAATAGAAAATCATTAAATGAAGTTGTTCAAAAGTAAGAATTATGTCACTATACAAAATTGCGGAAAAATCGCTCAACTTTGATAAATAGGTAAAACTGACAAAAAATTTATTATTAGCAAGACGGTTGTCGCCCACACTCGATTCTTTTAATAAGAAATTGGTTGAATAATACATCTGGAGACAAATGGATTGGTAGATTTGGGCCACAACCGAGGGCCTAACGCGAGGCCATATTTAAGTCTAGATTTAACAATAAATTATGGATTTTTTGTTTTTAGGTAGGTAGATACACTAAAATAACAAGTTTATACCGAAGCCCTCGATAATGATTTGGAAACACTCAAAAACAAAATTACTGATGTGATCAAAGCTAAACCTATTTCTTGCAGAAATTAAAAAGCGAGTTACCAAGAATTTAGGAGAAGAGTTTGCAGTAATTTGGACTGAGGGCTTTCTGAATATGTTTTTAGTTATATTCATTTAAATTTTCATTTTAATTGTGATTAAAAAATAAAAAACTGTAATAAAATATATATTTTTTGTTTAATTAACAGCATTTTATTAATGCAATTAAGTGGTTATCGTGCAGTACCGACCATATTTTTTACTTTATTTTCTAACTTGCTAGCAAGTAACCGAAAATTAAATGAAGCTTTACCTATACAAGCATTTCTCTTGAAAGATACCTATGTGTGTCGCCTTACAAAGAAAAGTTTGAGAGAAAAAGAAACTGGTTGTTGAGAAAAAATTGCAAGCAGAGAAAAGAAAAGTCGGTAGATAGAGAACTAAAAGGAAATGAAACGATTGACGAAAGAACGAAGATAGAAGAACACACACAAATTAAGAAAGCTGAAAATGCAAAGAGGGCATTTAATGAAAAAGTGACAGAATGCATACCTAATTTGTAAAAAAAAACATTTAACGAAGAATGGGTTCGATATATTCAGTGTAAGGGCTCGGCGCATGTGAAATGCACGGATTAAGAAAATTTGAATTATTTTACTTGTGATTATTAATGTTATTAATTAATATGTTATTTGTGTTATTAATTATATAAATGCAAAAATTTATTAAGAAAATGACTGGTCTCCAAATTTTCTTTCATTAAAAATTAAGACTTTTTTTTGTTTGTCCAGTACCTACCTAATCGGTTTTTATAATTAATTTAAAGGAAAACAGTGTCTATATTTTTATCAGGTATAGGGTACTAGTTGTAGTATACATCAGTTTTATTCAATTTTATATTAGCCAATATTACGCCAAATTATGGTAAAAAATCTGAAAGTGATTGGTACTGTACGGGTCTCTCTTATATAGGTATTTAGATGGGCGCCTACCTACCTAGTTCAGTTTTGCTACAGATAACGATAGATAATAATGAATACCCGAGTGAATACCTAAAATTTGATTTTTTGAACGTGTGATGACTTAAATCCTTTTTACGTCAAGGTGTTCATATAACCTGATATTTTGTGATTATTTATATTGCTAGATAGCTGTATCTTACCTAACAAGTTGTTTTATAATTATTATAAAAATACGTAAATGATTAATTCAAAGAAGATCTAGATTGTTAGTTTAACAATAACCTACTTTCCTGTTCAACTTGTATCTTTTTTGAATGAAAACTTATTACCTAACTGTTTGAATATACCTAATAGATACCTATACTTAAATAATGTGTGGACGTTAATCAATTTATTAATAGGTACCTACCTATATATAAATAATTACGATTACACAAAAGAAAATGGTTATTATGTGCATTCAAACGATTAACTAGAAACCTACCTGCAATATATTGTACGAAAGTACCTACCTACAGTTTGATGAAAAGAATAAACGACGAGAAGCTTTTGTTTAATATAAGAGAATGCGATGAAAATAATACGTATAGAGGAAAGTTATATTACATTTTTAAGTTTCAATATCCAGCCCATCAAAAGACACAAAAGAATGTCTTTGTCGAAGAAGTTTGGGTACACCAGTAAGCGGAAAACAGGGATGAGTCGGGAAACAGGGATGAGCAATGACGCTGGAAAGCTTTGAAAGTGGTGCCAACTTATGCGAGAGAAGGGAGCAGCAATGGAAGTTTTCTTTGAAGTTTGCCGCGCCCATTTCCGGAAACTCCGCCTTTCGAGGGGAAACCCCACATTGGCTCCCTACCCACAAGAGCCGTCCAGGGCATAGACAACATATTCACAATCAGTATCAAATCAGTACTCATTAAATAAACAGTGCAGTGCGTCAGTCTGGAGACCGTTTGTGGCATCAGCATGCTCAACAATTTGGGTTCTGTCGGTAAGTTAGTGGGGGCTTTAATTGGCGCTAAAGTCTTTAGTGATGCAGCGTAGAACGATAGGCTAGTTAAATGGGCTAAATTGAAGCAGCCTCGCCCTCATTAAGCCAATATCACCGGGACGCTCCGGTAGGCCATGCAATTAGGGACACGCATCCACCGAGGGTATGTACTCTTCTATATCTTTAGTTGGTATAGACATCGCGCGCGGAACATCTCGGACTTCATAATTGTAACGCATCCTTGTGTTATTTCTTATATTATTTATTTTAATAAACTATACATATGTCGTTAATTTAAGTGTTATTCGAAAGCTCGGATATCTCGCGCCAATATATACGAGGATTACGAAAATAGCCTAATGGAAATAAATATAACCGACTTTTCTAGATTCTAAAAGCAGATTGTTATAGACTTATGTACCGAATTGGTATAATTTCGCAAATATTTAGCTACCTACTGTGGAATAGAAATATAAAGAGTATTGGGTACATATTGCTAATAACAAGTAGGAACCTATATTAAACTTACCTAATATGAAATCCGTTGCTTAAAGTGCTAATGTCTACGAAATAACTATTAGAAGGTATACCTACGAAATAGAAATATATAGCAATCAAAATTGTTCGAAGACTGGCGTACCTATTAAATTATTAAATATGCAACTTAATAATACTGCAATACTTCAACAAATAGATATTCTAGGATTTCGATGGATTACGTCCGGAATTTATTAGGTAATAGAATATTAAGTATTTTCATAGCAATTTTAGAACGATGCATGAAAATTTTAGTAATGTTTAGTATAAGTAATAGGTAGGTATATGAATACCTAGGTACCGTTAATGATTTTTCTATATATATATATATATATATATATATATATATATATATATATATATATTTTCCTTATAGATATTGATATCTATAACAGACGCATAGTTATCTATATATTTACAGAAATAAAATATGTACAGGTATTCCCTTTTGTGTTTGTTATTTAATTTTTAAAATTTTATATAATTAGGCAAGTACCTACTTAACTGAAAAGTTATTAAATAAGTTACCTATTTGCTAATAGGCAGGTAGGTATGGCCTATCTAAACCGATATGCAATTTACGTCATCAAAAAAAAGTTACTAGATTGTTTATTTGTAATTCGGTTTAAAGTTTGGATAGTGACATATTCTATGGATGATTTAATTATTAGATGGTGCACATATTAGATGGTATAAAGAAAAACTATAATTTATTAGAACTGTCAAAATACGAGGTACGAGGTGACAACACCGTGTGAAACGTCATCATCTAGTAACCTTTTATCGATGACGTGGATTGCATATAGGTTTGGACGAAGTGTACTTATTTATAATATAGACTAAATGTTTTTAAATTGTTCAAAATTGCAAAAGAAGTATATTTCGACTTGAAAACGTTTAATACCATAGCAGTGTTTGTTCGCATATATAGCTATACAATACATGCAATGAAAATGTCCCTTATCCTAGTTGTGGCACGAAAAGGTAGGTCACTACTTACGATTAAGGAGGCATTTTTTCCTAATTAAATTTTAAAACAAATTGGCTTTAAGTACCTATATACTTAGAGCCGGTATTTCGATATCGGTTTAACTTTAAACTTTGATTTAAACTAAAAATGTTACTTAATTTCCATTGTTGTTACTACAGAAATGTCAATTTAAAGCTAATTTTAAAGTTAAACCGATATTGAAATATCGGCCCTTAGATACCTACCTAAGTATCTAAGTTCGACCATTACAAATTCGTGATTTGTTCATGTCATTGTAGAAAATTTCCATTTTCTGAATAATTGCAGACAATATTTTCGATCTGATACGGTAATAAAAGTGAAAATTTTTCAGCAGATTAAATACGTTTTTTAATGTCATTTTTATTAAATACGCCATCAGTAGATATAGGTAGGTACTTATTTACTTAATATACTAATTTATAATTATCTTATTGTTAATTTGTCTCACAAAAACAAATCAGTTATTGGTATAGCTACTAATTTGAAGATCTAAACGTTACACTGTTTTATTAACAAGTCGATGTGATTTTATTGCTCATAAAATACTACAATAGGTATAGTTTGATTTGTTACTTTGTTTGTTTTGTTTTGTATATTTTTAATTTATTGTTCCGGATGCTTTAATTACCCATATAGTCACGACGTCATTTGCTGTACATAATAATCTTTTAAGAATAATTAATATCTACTTATTTTAATAAAATTTTACATTCGCATTTTATTTAAAAATATATATCTAGATATCTATCAATTTTAATTTTTTGATTATGTACCTATACCTATTTAAATATCTATAGGTAGGTACTTACATGAATTTAGCCGATATTTGAAGATGAATATGTATTTACTTTTGGCGATATCACGGTTTCGAGTTCTTTAAATGTTTATTTGCCAATTAGGTAGTATCTACCATTAAGTAAGTAGTAAATAGAGGTGTCATATCCTAGTATAAAGCGTACCGATAAAAATGCTACTGTTTTGTGGTACCACCTATCAATGAACTTACAAATAACCGTTGTTATAAAGAATAAGTTTAAGGCCAAGACGTTTACCTGTTATCTTTAGCAGTCGGAAGGTGCACAAATATGGTTTTCCAACTAATCGTAATGTCTTTCATGTAACTACTTATGTACTCATTGTCTTGTGAAACTATTTATGTCTTATTGTTAGTTAAATATGAATAGTAGATATATTAAACAATACATGTATTATTTATTTATATTAGACAAAAACTATACTTATTTATACTAAATTATACTATAAATTTAGTTTTCTATGTTAGGCATGTACTTATATAAAAATTACAGTTATATATTAACAATATTTAAACGAATAAAGACTTCGCCTCAATTATTTCTAAACTTTTATATTTATTTTAGGTAGTTAATTTTAAGTATAGATATCATAAGTAGTTAAGAATCACGCTGAACAAATTTGCATCATGTTGACCACCCTCGTTCCAGGAAGCAACGCATTGATTATATTAGAACGACTTTAAGAAAGGTAGCTCAACAACTCTTGTTTTCCTGTATTTCTTTAGCTTTCTAAATTTTTAACGTTCCCGGTTCGAGAATTTTTACAGCGAAAACGTTACATCGACTCGGGGTTTACAGAAGAGGCAATCCATCGTCAGATAAATCGATACGATAAATCAGTTCGATAGCGATATCATTCTATTAAAGCAATCATTTAATCGATATTAAAATCGGACAATGGATCGTATCATAATTATGTGAACTCCTTAACTAAAATTATAACCGATTTTAAATGTCACATTTATTCTAAACCGTTCAAAAAATCTCCACTCGAGTGTCACCACTATAATAGAGAAAAGAAAATTTTTGAAATCTGTACCTATTGTGAATGCATTATCTTTTATTTACATTTCTTAATTTTTGTTAATACAAAATAAATAGGTACCTATGTACGTACATATAGGTGGTAACTATGCATGTACATACATATAGGTACATACGTATACCTATGTACTAAGATAAGTAGATAGTATATAAGTATATATTTCCATATAACTACTAAAACTAAAAGTAAAAACTTAAACTATTAGTAAGTATGAACCACAGAAGTATTTAACATTTTTCATTATGAATCGACACCGTTTGCGACGTACCGAAAAACAAACCCAAAAGTTCAAGGAATTTGATCGTAAAAAAATCACGTAACGGAACTCCTCATTTTCATCGTCTCTTTCTAAATAGTCAGGGAGGTAATCCAAAAATTACAGGGGGAAACGTCAGACAATTGGGGGCGGGGGGGGGGGGTGAAAGCACTGTAATGTTTTCGGAGATCAGGAATTGATTTAATCACGTATTTGAGAAACTCACATACATATTTTGGTCATACGTTTTTTTTTTTACAAAAAATGGTTACTTACCTATAGTTCTACATGTTAAGTATAAAAATATCACACATATCCATCGTCCGGCTGCTAACAGCATTATTTCAATTTTTTTTATACCTATATGTTTTTGAGAAATCCCTCATATCTATAATAAAATTTCAAACATTTACTTATTCAGGTCAGAGACGAAATTATAACAATTTTTATTAATAAATATTTTCTTAGCAATACACAGTAGGTATAAAATTTTAGCGGTGTGAAAAGTAACATCGAAGTATGGGTTCATTTTTTTTATACCAAATAATATAAACTTAACACCGAGAATTATGGTGATATGCCAATATTCTGCAGTGTTCATTTTTACACTATATGTATATCGTGTGAAAACAGTGTAATAGAATATTAGCCATTGCTGTTTATGCGGACATATTGAAATAGATTTCTCAAAACAGTTGTCCCGTATAAAAGCGCTGTATCTAAGCAAATTGCATAATTTATGTAGAAAGTGTTATTTTATTAACACATGCAACATAGGATGTCTACATTATGATTTTTAGTTTCGTTTGTACTTATAAGTATATTGGAATTACTAGCTACATTTGATAATTTTTAACAACATGCCTTAAGTACTTGCTATTTGGTGGGGCATTAATTATTGCGAGGTACAACCACTTAGTTTACAGTAATATATTATGTAATACGTGAGTATATGTAATACCGTAACATTTAGTAAAAATTGTATCTATGGGTACGCGTAAAATTTCCATTAAGTACCTGTATAAAACAAAGAATGCATAGCATCAAGTTTAAAAACTTTAACTGATGTAATAAAACACGTTAAAATATATTTACTTATTTTTATATTTTTACTTTAATTCAATATAAGAACCTACCTATACCTAATAGTCAAGAAAGCTATTACCTAAATATTTCTACACTGCATCACTCTGAGCACTTATTTTGATGTCTCTATAATGTATCATCTATCGATTAGGTAGATATACTAGGTATAGAATTTACATCACTTATTCGTTATACCCATTGTACCTACCTAATAATTAATAATATTTAAATATTTAAAAAGCATAAATAAAATGAATTATTAATATATTCCCATTATTTCAGGCGTAAAAGAAATGTGCGGAGAAGAACTGAAACGACATCAGGGTGAACTAAAGGTTTTGGAACAACCACGGCTGAGCGGAATTTGCGATGGGCTACCACCTTTAGGAAACTCGGGTAGCGGTTCTAACGATGGAGATAAACCAACGAAACAGAAACGACATCGTACCAGATTTACACCAGCACAACTTAACGAATTAGAAAGATGTTTTTCGAAAACGCACTATCCCGACATTTTTATGCGAGAAGAAATTGCAATGCGAATAGGATTAACGGAATCAAGGGTGCAGGTTAGCAAATATTAAATAATCGTTTATTTCATTAACTTTAAGTTAAAAAATATAGGTACTCAAGTAGGTATGTGTTTAAAAAACTTTATTAGTTACTTATAGGTAAATTATGAATGCAAATAACTTACGAAACTATATTTTTGTGCTACCTAATATCATTTTACGATTTTTTGTAGGTTTCTCTTATTTATCTCCCTACATTTAATTTTTTTAATTTAAATTGACCTATATGGGTAGTACCTATGGTGGAGGAAAATTATAAGTTTTTATTCCGGAACCGGTTCAAACCATTCGGATTTGAATGATTTTTCTTGTAAAATGTAGCACATTAAAAATACTAAAACCTTTTATGGGTTAAAAATTGACGCTTCAAATGGGAAATTTCGTGAAAATTTGGAAATTCTGTATTTTTTAATGTAATAACTTGCATTTGCATTTTTCTGATTATGTAAACTGAAAATGCATAGTTTTGTTTCTAAAGAAGTTTTAGGATAGTTAATTATGATTTTTAATAAAAATTTAGAAAATTTAAGATATAGAATTTTGATACAAGAACATAAAGAAAAGTGAATAAAAGATATACAAAATAATATGTACAGTGCCATCCAAAAGTTAGTTGAAATGAACTCCTCTAAATTTTTAGACAATCTAATGTTTACTAGGTCGATTTTACACGAAAAAAAAATGCACTGTAGGGACAACAAAACTACTGCTGAAATAGTAGCAGCCAAACTTTTGATTATGGAACTACAAGACGACTCTGGTTAAATTAAACCTCTACAGGATTTGTTCGATAAGACCAACCAGGGTATTTGCAAGACATAATAACTATATATTACAGACTACTGAACAAATCATGTAGATGTTTAATTTAACCAGATAACCATTTAATCTTGTAGTCCCATAACCAAAAGTTTGGCTGTGACTATTCCAGCAATAGTTTTGTTGCTCCTACAGTAATTTTTTTTCCAGCTTGTTTAGGGATTTATTTTGTAACAGATCTGTATTTTTTATAAGCCTGTTAACATATTATCATCATGCAAAAGTATATCTGAAAATCTCGATTGTGATTGATTGTTAATTTTCTAAAGCCGCGGACACACTGCCGACACGTCACGTGCCGCCATGGAATTTTACATTAGTACACATAGGACGACATGTGACGCATCTGTTCAGATGCTAACGCAGAACGTTCCAAGTAAAGATATATTATCTGCCCGCCGCTATTTATTTGCTTATAATTGGTATATCAAATACACTTAAATGGTAAATTCCTATATATTTACTTATTATTATACTTTTTTTTTGCACGTCGACGAGTAGAAATCAGTGCCATAACGTTGCGTGTCGTCACGTGACGTTATGATTAACAGCTTAACAGGCTTATAAAAATTACAGACTTGTTACAGAAAACCTAGACACCTAATCGGTTTATACCTACGGCGTGCTGTTATGTCCGAAAAGAGGTTTTTCGAAATTTGTATTGCTTACAGACATAAACAATACGAAGACTACCGATAAGTTACTTAATTCAAATCGAAAACTTGCACTCGTTGCATTGCTATAAATAAAGCGGACACTTTACACTTTGAATTGGTTAACGCATCACTTATTAGTTTTAAGAGTCATTGTTAATAGGTAATCTTTCATTAAGGTGTCTATAGGTACATATTAGTATTAAGTATCTATATAACGCTGAAATTTGTGGACTTTATGCTTTAGCTTTATTTTTCATTTTTTACGATACTTTTAGGTAGGTATAGGTATTTATATTTTATTGTTCATTTATCGACATAATGTATGTTCAAATTTTACCAAATCGAATTTTGTTTACCTACTATCTATTGTTTATGTTTCCGCATCATCGTATTAATACTCGTTCCTGTAAAATGCGCATTTTTCAGCTTTTAAGATGCTTTGGTAGAAGCATCGATAAATTTTTGTGATCTAAGGATCGAGATCGACGAAAATACAAAGACGTTCGCCTGAGTTCAGTCGTCAGAAAAACTGCAATGAACTTTATTGTCTATGGAAATTCCCTAATAAAATAAAGTAGGCAGTTAGAAAAAGAGAGATCGATAATTACCAAATAATTGCGGGGATAAAAATTTATTAACTTTTTCTTTCCAAATTCGATAAGTCGGCAACCAGTTTCAAAACAATAATTAAATATCGTATTTGGTAAATACAAATCGGGACGTGGACGAAATTGCGATTGCCGAAAAACTTCATTCGAAATATTCATTTACTACAATCGTAGATTAAAATGAATTTGAGGATGGTTTAAAGATACGTTACATAAATGAATCATAAAATATTTATACCTACTTACTTACTAATAATTTTTTGTATTTCATTTATCTACCTATATATTCCACAGCTCTTTTAAAAGGAATTTTTATTGCAAACTCATAATTAATAATTAATTATTCCAAAACTTTTTAGAAACAATTAAGTACTTTTAGTTTACCTTATCCAAGCGGCATGACAATTCACGTCATCAGTAAAAAGTTACTAGATTTTTTTATTTGTAATTTAGTTTAACGTTTGGAAAGTGATATATTTTATCGATGATTTACCTGCGCACATATTAGATGGTATAAAGAAAAACTACAATTTATTAGGCACGAGGTGACAATACGGTGTGAAACGTCATCATCTAGTAACGTTTCGTTGATGAAGTGATCGCCAGACAGGTTGGATAGGCCATAGGAAATGTCTCATTTGATGCGTCAATTTACAACCTATAAAGGTTTTACATTTGCTACATTTTACAAGAAAAATTATCAAAATCCGAATATGGTTTGAACCAGTTTTGAAATAATGTAGGTATTGTAATGTAGGTACTTTTTTTGTCTAACTTGTTCCTATACATTATTATTCCTTTTTATTAAAATATGATAACAAGAAAATAAAGCCATAATTTTTTCTGTTCGAAAATTTAACTGAGAAATTACCAACTTTATTTTTTTTTTATATTTTGTTTTATCTATTACTATTTTGTATTTTCATCTTATATTATTATCATTCTTTATATTATTATCGATAGGCATAATTAAAGTAAAACAAATGCAATATGTCAGTAAATTTACTTAACGGACAGACCTTCATCTTACTAAATTGATTTTTATTCGTGAATTCGTGTTGTTCATTCTATAAGTTTTATAATCTATCATCGGGCGTTTATAAACATTTACTTATCACTAGCAACAAAGTAAACGTGTATCATTCTTATTTTTATTCTATATCTACTTATAATGTTGGTAGGTACCGTAATAAACTTATAAAAACAAAATTTCTATAAACAAAGTTTAATATTAGGTATAACCATTCATAATTAGCGCATTGAAATTTGCACCTATTTATTGTTATACCCAACTAAAAATAAATAACCTACCATTCCAATGTATAAAGGGTAAATTGTTCGTGTTTGTGTATTCAACGTACTGAAATTCAATTCATATTAATTATACCAGGACGAGTTGGAATAAGTTGGAAATCCTGGGGGGTTTGAGGATTAGACTCCGGGTTAGACGACGTGAGATGTAAGCTAGAGAAGCTGCACAGACGATTTTACGTATAAACTTCTGCTGTGTATAAAGATTGACGTTTACTTACTTATTAAACTTATATTTAAAATTTTAAACATTTATTAAAATTTCTTGGGTTTTATCAAATTGTGTTATATTTTTGGCTTTAGTATAATTATAATTTACTTATTGCAATAGTATTTTGTAGGTAAATGTCTAAAGTAATAATTATAGGTATCTAAGTACTTATCTATACATGATATGTCTTTATTAAATCAATTTCTTTGGTGCGAATTTTTCAATTAGAGAGATTGCCCTAGCGCCGGACACAGTTTTGAAAATGTTTTTTAAACTGTTGCATAAATTGTCAACTAGTAGTAGGTTGACTAGTAGGATCTACTTAATGTGTAAAAGGAGTTTTCGCTAATTATGTCTTACTTACACACCTCCAAATCTTTTTAACATGATCTAACGATTCGATATGTTTAAAAAATACTAGTAGGTATTTACCTAACGTATATTACCTACTAATAGTATTCCATTCGTTATTCCTAACTATGTACTATGTAGTATGTACTACGTGTAGCATTGTAGAAGAAGAAATCAGAAGAAAAATCTGCAATCAAACGAAATAAATCTAATATGACGTCCAAAAGAAAAACTAAAGTTGCTAGTTTTTTCTAAGTACTAGAGCAAATGTAATATTATTTTTAAATTCCTCGTTAAAAAGTGTCTAAATAATATTTTTGTTAGAAATGGCTAACTTGACTGGTTTTTGTATAAAAAAAATAATAACGAGAATCTCAATTTTTAGTTTTTTCGCTATATTTTTAAAATTAAAAATGGCAGGTCAAATTTTTTTCCACATTATTAATCAGCACGAAAAATGCGTAACTTTGCCCCAATTTAACTGACTTCGTATCTCTTAAGATAAGCGAGATCTCCATGCATTCACACGAAAACCAGACCCTGCATATAACATTTATATGTATATACATATTTTCTATAACCTATAATATAATAATTATTTATTTTTTATGCTTGTTAAGTTTATCGGATTCGGTTATTGTACTTAATACAGCTGGTCCTGATTCATTTTAATATTTGTGCATTATAAGTATTTTTTATGATAAATTTTGTTTATTTCTGTACGTACTCAATTAGTTATTTCAAAATGTGACCTTATAATTATTTTAAATTACAATAATTAAAAAATGCCCTAAATAGAATAGTAAGAATACTTATAAGGCTTCGATTATGTACAATCAAGTTCATATGTTTTGTCACGTCGCCCATGTTCGTTTTTATCGTAAAAGACTCAAAAAAAGATTACTGTCCGTTTTTATTTATTATCTGACGTGTACCTTTTTACAATTCATCAACTGCTATCCTTCATCCCTTTGGATCCTCTCTCGTTGCTCGTTGACCTGCGATCACATCTCGCGGTACAAAACATATGAACTTGACTGTACATAGGTATGTACCTAGAACGTATTAAATTAATATTTATTAATACACAGTAGAATATACCTACCTATATGGTAGGCATATTACTACTAATATATAAACTAGAAATTTAAAACTAAAAATTACAATAGGTAGGTACTACTACGACTCATTGTCAATAAAATATCTGAAACCAAAAGATTTCCATTAATGCTAACGTCAAAGTATGTATCTATAGTTATTATATAAAATTGACAAGAATATGACATTTTCAATCGAGATAAAAACTTGCTTTAAAACACATTCGATGTTTTCCTATCGCGATTTTTCATCTATTCTCGCAAATCTCGCTTTTCGTTGATGCATTTTTGCAGTGACGGGTGATTTTATGTCATTAAAAAGCACTATGAACGTCGCTCGTCCCGTCGCGTTATATCATCATGTATTTAATATCGTATATACCTATATCCACAAAATAATCAAAGGAATTATGAATCTACTAGAATTATTACATAGAAGTTCCGTTAATTTGATAATACAATCATTACTGTTGAAATAATAAAATATATGTTCATAGATATATCTATACAAAGTGTTTCAAAATTGCACGGCACTATTGCTAGGGGTGATAAAAAAGTGAAAAATAAGTGGGGTTTGCTTGATACACCTTTACCCAAAAGTCGCCCGTTTTTGAGATTCAAGACGTTGAAAATTGCTTTTCGTAATATGTATTACCTACTTGTTTTTTGACTGCATAAAAACTAGAAGCGATGTCGTATAGAAATTTGGTATCCAAATACTTTCATGAATAAATGCCAAAATAAAATAATCGGACTTCTTACAATTATTTGTCTGATCCGTACGTATATCACATAATTAATCATGGAATATCTCGATAATAATGCGTCTGGGCGACTTTTACTAAGAGTAATTTTTTACGTAAAATTGAATGTTTTTTCAGTTTTTCCAATTGTTGGGCCTACAAATCTGACTTTAAAAAAGTTACGAGCGAAAATTGGCCAAAAACGTTATGTAACTAGCGTCCTCTATGACATACAGGAACGTGAGCACCTCCAATCACTTTAGCTAACCCGAAAACATTTGCAAACTAAATTTCAATACAATATCGCCTGTAGTTTTGATACTGTCGAAAAAAAATATTACGAAAAGCAGTTTTCAACGTCCCGTATCACGAAAACGGACGACCTTCGATCAAAGGTGCATTAAGCAAACCCTACTTATTTTTCAGTTTTCTACCACCCCTAGCATTCGTGCCGTGCAATTTTGAAACACTCTGTATAATATGATGTAAGTAATTTTATTAAACAAAAACTGTAGTATACTTAGATAAATTTTAATTTTAAATAGATTAATTTAGGTAGGTACCTATGTATTTTCTTTTATTCTCCGTTAATTCTATTAATCTTATCAATCGTTTAAATTTTTTTGTGCAAAACATATCTAAATCCGACTCGATTTTTACAAAAATATTTAATAACAATTTGTTTGAATATGATATGATTGTTAGGTAAGAAGCATTAAAGTGTTTTAAATTCGTAGATAACATAATGTTAATTACTGGCGTGAGGGATATTAATAATTCTTTAATTAAATTAACTAAGGTTTTTTAATATAGAAAACTCGGTATCGGTACAGCTAAATTGCATATATTATAGGTATGCTCTTTTAAGGAATAATAATTTACGTTGAGTTGAACTTACTTTGCCTACATTTTTAACATCCGCTTCGGACAAAACCTTATACATATTTAAACATAATAAAATCAAGTTTTGGGTCAGTGAGGCTGTTTAAGAAACTGAAAGACAAAGATGTCTAGTCCGAAATGGCATTTCTCAGTTATATGTGAAATTTGTCCTAAAAATTCTTTGTTAGTTTGATGATCTACCTTAACTTCTGTATTTCTTAAACGTCACGTATCTAGATTTTATTTAAATCGTTTACATCTTCTTTAAAAATTAGAAAATTCGTCAAAATTTAGTACCTAAGTATATTTAAACAAGTGACTGATATGCCTAATTGTATTCGATTTGGGCTAGACAAGAATATCCATTGCATATAACAACGAGATCAGTGTTAAACGAAAGTCAGTATAACACCCCAATAAGTTCTTGTAAGTCGGTAAACATTATATTAGGGCACCCCCTAAGGGCATGAATCACAAACAAATTAGAGCAGATGAAATACTAGTGTAGGAGCAGGTGATTTGAAACTAATCCATCTGCCTAGTTTGATTGCGAATTAGTCGTAGATACTGGTTATTTATCGTTCGATATTATTTTTAATTACCATCTACTTGTGGATATTGCCTACATTTAAACTTGAGTTATATCGCGATTTTTAACGCTAATTGTTATTTGCTTAAAAAATAATAGTTATTATGAAAATTTGTAGTTTAACCGAGTTTTAATACATAACATAAGTAGGTGTGTAGATTACCTATGTACCTATGTATATGAAAATACTCAAAAAAATTACTTCGTTTTTAAACAGCTATTTTTATTTCCATAAAAGAAATTACCACATAATTTGAACTAGTCTGAATTATTTTAGAAATTATGTTGAAGCTAACTAAAATTAACACCATAAATAAATAAAAACGTAGGCATACCTACATAGCCGAAAATTAATAGACATAAATAATTATAGAAATAATTTTCTATCAATAATTAATTTTATGAAAATAAAAATACTTAAATGCAATTAGGTTTTCATGAACATTATTAACTTGCGCCACACTTAAAATGATTGTGATAAAGATTTATATAGCTATACTGTATTAAAGCCGAGAGTTTAAAATACCATATTAAACATGATTACTACTTTCTCTAATGTAAAAACAACCTTTCATTAAAAAGTGAGGAAAATCAACAATATAGTTAGATACGTATATTACCAACTGGTATATGGCCCGTACGTATGTGCGATACCACGTAAGCTAATATATCGATAATAATTTTCTATTCGTTGTTTAAATTTTATTGTTTTTCTATTACTCCTACATAATACATCTAGACCTTTCGGATGATTTAAAAATTATAAAATTCTTTTATGAAATGAAGGTACCTAATTAGGTAGGTACCTAGTAGGTATTAGGTACCTAATACCTACTTAAATTATAATATTAAATTAATCATTTATAAAACTAGACCATTTTTACAGCTTTGCTCATTTCACGTACATGAGTGTATGTGTTTGCAAGTTTATTGCCCCTAGGGGAGGGTGGTGAAAGCAAAAACATCTCGCCCTCCCTAGTAAACCCAGCACGCTTCATTATAAAGTCAAATGTTTGTATAAATTCTTAATGAAGAGTGATGATTTGATTTGCTTCACTTTTAATATGGATTTAGGAGTTATAAAAGTTTGGGTGTGACGATGACATGCAAACTTTTGGGGGTTGGTGCGTGTATCCGCAGACTCGATGATGATTTGTCGATAACATGTAAATGAATTGGTATTTTAATGACATCATAAAATTAGACCTAGTTGTTTTAAACAATTGTTTTGGCGTTAAACAATTTGGTTAATTTTAAAAAGCGGGTCAACTGTTTACACTACCTACCTATACATATGTATTTATGTAAAGTCGAATTGCCGAATTTAAACCGGGCAGATCGATGGGCACAAGTATTTACGAGATTTCTAAAGAAAATAAGCGGTATTTTGAATACCATTAAGTACATTTATAATCAATTAAATATTAAGTTTTAATTATACTATTCACTATACTTGTAGGTAAATATACCTATAGGTATGTGCATACTTATTTATATGTATACTTACTTAATATAATTTATAATTTGTTGTTATAATATATTTAGTACTCCGAACAGTAGGTGCTTACCCACTTAAAAATATTCGTAAGTAATGAATGTGAATATATATTCCGATATCGGTAAGACGGTCTAAAAACAATAATGTGCCTCATACTAAAGGTAAATACGGTTTCAGCATAACATCTAAAATTGTCATAAACTTAAAAGTCTATATTGTTTAAAGTCATTTAAGCGGTATTTCAGATTGAACAATAGAGCTTTTATTAACAAGACGCAATGTCGGCAATATTATATAAATAAATTCCCTTTTACGAGCTAAAGGTAATGAAGTAAAGGCGCGATATTGCTATTCTAACAAATGGTTAATATGTTAGCGTTATTGCCTTCGTAAGCCTGCCGGGAGTTAATTTCGGTGGTGTTGGCATCATTAATCCCTAATGGGGCGCGGTTGATGTATGATCGGCGATGCTGCTGCTACTGCTGCCTTCCCTTGCGTAAAACTTGCTCGGAACATACTGGACTCATGAAATGATTATTTTGTTTGTAGATACATTTACAGTTTTTAGAATATATATATATATATATATATATATATTTAAATAGGTGTTTATCTTTACCTATACGTTATTTAAATTTTAACTGACAAGGGGAATGTGCGAATGTAAAATTCAAAATTAAAATCAAATTGATACTAGGTATAAGATACATCATTCTTTGGACTTTCACGCAAGCCTAACTAACCTTGCTAAGTCGTCCGGACACTTAAGTTACAACCCCGGACCGTCGATGTTGACTTAATTCACTCAATTTTTATGATGCGTTTTGAGGTGTAGGTACCTATAAATTAATTTTTTTTAATAAACGCTCGAACACGTCGATTTTATTAACAAAGAGGTTAAATAGGTCGATGACCTATTTTCGTTTACTTAAATTCAATATAGACTTTTTTTTTTGTTTTCAAAAAAATACGTCTGATAGGATAGGTATAAAGGATGTCTATTTTGTTCTTGGTGGGTAATTTCTTATTGTTTCGTTAGAAAGTTTCTTTAATGAAGAAGTAATGATCGAAATTTAAACACTATAATAAAGAAAAATCAATGTAGATAATATGTACCTACTTAAAAATAACGTTCCTTTTAGCACCCCTTACCGTTTAAAATTTTCGGGGTTGCATCAACCTCCACTTTGGGGTTGAAGTTGTAGATACACGAAAATATATTATTAACATGTCACCCTAACAAATAAAGTGGACGTGTTCGAACGTTTCTTAAAAAAAAATAATTTATAGATAAGTACCTACATACCAAAACACAAGAAAATTGCGCACCTACACGGAAAATGACCAATTAGGTCAACTTTGGCGGTCCGTAACTTCCGAATTTATGTTTATTAGATACATTCGGAAATAAATCTCTCAAGTACGGTGCAAATGCATTAAATTACGGTAAAAGTGCTTACTGTCGACGTGAGAATTTTTCCTTTTTAATTCAAACCAAAACATATTAATTCAAAAATTGTTATTTAAGTATAGGTACCTACTTCGAAAAAGAAACTATTATTTCGAAAGTAACGTATAACATGTCATTCGACATTTGTACTAATACTTTAAACGTTGTAATTGTTGATTCAATATTCGTACTATTACAGTCAAATACATATTTCAAATTTATTTTAAATTTTATTGAAACAAACTTTATTTATTTTCATAACATACGCATTGTTGTTAACATTGAATAATAATCTCGGTTTTTAAAAGAAAAATTTTCATTTCTTTGGGCATATCTATACTCACAACAAAATAAACAATAATTCTTAGAAGTACCTACAGATTTAAAATCTTCCTAAAACGAAAACAAAAGAAATTGAGATAAGTTTTATAAGTAGCTTTCGTATAGGCCTATAATGTGGTCTGTTACAACAATCGTTACATTTTAGAGGGTTACGCGCCGATCGCGTTTTAGGTATGTCGTAAAGGTAATCGAAACCCGTAAACCTTAATCTTAGAAATTGATGACGAAGTCTACCGTTTGCATAGTAGCAATTTAGTAGCGATTTTCTCCTTGAACATTTTTTCAGTGGAAATAATGCGTGGATTTATTTCAATAATTAATATACTTATTAATTATTTTTTTCGAATTCACATAATGAAATACTGGTAATAAATAATTGGAGACATACCTAAAATTAAGAAATACTCCTAGAATAATTTAGAATAGTCTTTTAGAATAATTAACTAAACAATCTTAAATATAATACTTAAATTTCTTGTACCTACATCTATAAGCATTTACTATGAATATTTCTGTTGTATAGTTCCTTTATTTAATTTATCCCCGTTTTATTTCCAACAATTTTGTAACGTTGAATGTACTTACTTACAAATGATGCAGCAGAATGTTATTATATTCTTGTCAAATTACACACCTTACAATATAGCAGATATAATTTTAAACATTTACATCTACCTATATGGAGAAAAATGTATGTTTAAAATAAACATTTTGTCGATGGTCCCCCGAATGATGCGTCCTGAGTTCGAATCCCAGTATGGACAGTGAAATATTCCGTCGTAAACATGGATGTCTGTGTTCGTGGAACTAATAATCGCTGCAGTTGAAGTTCCAAAGTCCCTTGTGCTAAATGTGGCATAAAATTAAAAAAAACATTTCTAATTTTAATTTTTAAATTTAACATATTTAAGTTTTAAAATTAATTTAAACAAAAGTAAATACCTATTACACTGACTTATGTTTACAACAAGAATTTGTCTATTTGAATTAAATTTATTTTAATTTTAATTTAAATTGTTTTTTCTCATCACGTTTTTTAACCAAGTTTATGTGTTTATATTTTAAACATACAATTTTCTCCGTATATATAGGTACAACTATTAAATACAATTACTTAAAATATCAAAATATGAAAGTACATATTTTTTATTTAATTCGATAAGAACACTTTTATTTTTGAGGAATGATTAATTAGTTATTTAGTTAGCAGTCTGTAATTTTTACAAGTGTATCTGTCTTGTGCGCTATATATTATTAACATATGTAATTTAACATCACATTCTAGGCATTGTTTTCGAACATTTCTTTTACGCACATCGACTAAATATTACATCAAAATTTCTGTTTGAAGGGAAACTTTCCACGCATACGTTTAAAACTAAATATGTCTGTATGTCGAACACACCTAATCTTAAAAGATATTAAAAGTATTTACCTGTATATAGTAGGTACCGCTAAAGTAAGAAAAAATACAGATTTTTAAATGGGGCGATTGTGGAAGGAAATGGGTTAAAAAAGTTTACGGAAAGTAACTATACACTACGTCTACATAATTATAGGTGGATAATTCGTTCGGCTTTCGCGAAAGCTACACGAAAACTTGAAGGGTGAAAATGCCACTTAAAAAGATGGCTAGATGTAAATACTTAACTATATACCTACTACATGTTTAATAATATTAATGAAAAAATGATATGTGTAATTACCTAAATAATCTATATTGCTGCTGCCGAATGCCCTTCACAATACACCAAGTTATAAGTAGATTCATTAAAAATAAATAACAAATATGATTGTTAAAATTATTTTTTTTTGTAAAAGGATTTTAAAAGTCTAACTAAAATACATCACATATAGCTCATCCAAACCTATATGATGTTCACGTCATCAATATAAGGTTACTAGATAGTGACGTTTCACACAGTGCTGTCACCTCGTACCTCGTATTTTGACAGTTCTAATAAATTGTAATCTTTCTTTATGCCATCTAATATGTGCGCAAGTAAATCATCTATAGAATATGTCACTTTCCAAACTTTAAATCGAATTACAAATAAACAATCTAGTAACTTTTCGTTGATGACGTGAACATCATATAGGTTTGGATAAGCTATACCTACATGCGTAAATCAATTTTTACCTATAACTTTTCACAAATCGTTTAATGACAATTTAAAATATTATTTACATTAACACATTATAAGCTATATTTAAATGGAAACAATAAGAAGAAATGTTCAATGTTCGTATTCAATATTGAAAACGTCCCGACGGCGACGCGACGCATATGATGTTCGAATACAGTAGCGTGTCGCGTCGGCGTCGCAGGTCATTTCTGAAGCTCGCATTGAAATAAATAAAACTGACGTTTTTACAGTAAGCGATGTACTAACAATTATTTCAAAATCATTAAGTAAATCGTTTTTAGTAAAATATCTACCTTTTAACGCCAACTTACAAAAATCACTATAAAAGATCGAAATAGTATAGGCAGGTATGTTAAAGTAAAGAATAATAACCTTTCTATTGGCCCAAGATATTGAAAATAATTAAATAACTACATAGATAACGCCAAAAAAGAATTCCCAACATTTATAAATTAATAATATAGGTACGTGTATAATATCTACCTATAGTTTACATATCTATTTTGATTCAGGGAATAAGTATAAGTAACGATCTAAGGAATAACGTGGTTTCCCGTAATTTACGCCGTTTTAAAAATTACGACTGATATGGTGATAAAATAAAATCGATGACGTTTTGGCCGAACGTCTTAAGCATCACTTTTTCCGAAAATGAGTTGTTCAAACTATCTTACGCATCTAAGGCAAAGACATCTTCTGTTAAAATCTGGTAACAATATTTTGATTTTTTCCGCCGGAAAAACCGATTTGTATTTTCATAAAACGTATCTGTTTATAGCTATGCAAGAACATAAAACGTGCTCTCCTGTAAAATTTACATTTTGTAGGTTAAGTTACTCTGCAAAACTACCGTCGAATTATGTTATAATTTATACCTATATATTATATACTTTAATAATTATTATTCATCAGGTTATAAATTCAGAATCAGTAGATTTACTTAAGTAGGATGATGTACTTACCTAAAAATATTATGTCTTTATTATCAGGAATATAGGATATACAATATTATAAATATAAACAAATATTCTACGGTTGAGAAAAATGCATAGATACCTACACATATTTTTGATTGCAAAGAGGCAAATTGGAAAATTCCGATTTAATTAAAATATATTATTGCCGTATTTTGCTTTTTTAATAGAACACCTTATACTTAATTACCTTTTACAATAATTATAAATAGATATCTATGTTAAAATTTAATTCACTTACATTACGTAATTTAAGAAACAATGACGTACGTATCTATCCAGGTAAATATAATAAAATCACATACCTACCTAATCTAAAAGTTTTTTTTAATTTATTGTTCTATGATAGAAAGATTTGTCAAAAAATAATTAACTTAGGTCTTTTACTAGATTTAAACTTTTAAGTATCGTAAAAGCTTTTTAAAAGATGTAGATACTTACTTTTGTAGATCTACTCATCGTTAGAAAATAAACAAAAATAATTATACCTACTTATAGTAATATTTTTATTTATCTAAAAAAAAATATTATGGCCGTGTAAATTAAATCGTTTATTAAATATTTAATTGTAAGCCTTGTTTAAGATATTGGTTTTCTCTAGATACGATTGTGTTATTTTATTTGAATGTGAGTTTAGTTTTAATTACTTTACTTATATTATTTTCCCGTTTCACGGTATTTTATCGTAAGTCTTTCACTTTCGATATCAAAAAGAGTTTTTTTATTAGTATACCGAACGCAATTTAAGAATAATCAATTTAAAATTGCCCGGTCTTTCGATATTAGTAATAAGAAATCAGTCGAAATTTTTATTTAGGTATATCGGAACCCTTTAGCATTCTTCGATTGCAATTCTTCGATTGATAAACGTTCCCAACTGATTGAAATCCGCCTCGTGATAGTGGCTGAGGTCCGTCAGTTGGGCAAACCGTAAATCTCTGCGGACAGGGCGTCAGTAGGGTGGCATTCCGAGCCCGACACAACCCGTCAGAGGGGCTAATGGTGTTGGATTATTTAACAGCTATACATCTCTGCACAATGGATAACTACTGTTTGAGGCCACGTGAGATTTAAATTCCCTTTACGGCAAAATGTCATCAAAGGGACTTTTTAAACTGTCAAAGTGGCGACCCTTAGAATACTATTTTCTCTGCGCTTATTATGGATAATATACCTAAATATTTAAATTTCAATATAAAATAACATAGATATATATACCTATCGTTATTAATAACGATCAAGATTCTAATATCAAGTAAAGATTTTTACTGGATAGTGAAGTTAAGGAATTTAATATTCAAAAGCATTCTGATGGAAACATTCCACAGGATATCAAGAGTAAATGCCGAGTCGTTGAATCAATTGAATACTCATAAAGTGAATCGAGTAGGACGCTTCGGAGTCTGCTGTTAGGATGAAAGGGGATTGGGAGTTGCCAGGATAACGTGGTATCCATGCAGAGGGCGAGGCCAGCGCTCAATAATACGACCCCTAACTTGGTCTCAATTTACTTTTTATCAAAGTGGAAAAGACAAAGAACATTTGTCGATTCGACATATTAATTTTACGTGCTTGAGTTGTATAAGAAGACGTTACAGAAATTAATAATAAATGCCTACCTACTTACCTACCTATCAACGGAAAATATATACCTAAGTAGATATAGTAGGTAGGTACATAAATATTAAATAACGACATAACTTTATAAAATTCTTTAGTTTAATACTAAATTGTCGTTTTAAACAAGTATTTAAGTTTCAAATTACTGTAGGTCTGGTTTCAAAATAGAAGAGCAAAATGGAAAAAGCGAAAGAAGACCACTAACGTATTTAGAACGCCTGGAGCTTTATTACCTTCGCATGGTCTTCCGCCTTTCGGTGCAATGGGTGATGGAATTTGCGGTTCCGGCATGTTTGGATCTTCAGATTCGCGATGGGGTGTAGCGAGTATGGCAACCGGTAAGAAGAACAAGTAAATATGTAGTAATAAAATTATGTGTTCGATCGTTAATGGATATTATTTTTGTGTGACATATAGGTAGTAGGTAGATTATAATACCTAAGTATATACCTACGTAAGTACCTATATAGGTAGTAATGTATTAACACAAAGTATTAATTCGTCGAGTTGGCTTGCACGAACGCGCGTGGGGTATACCTACTTTTAATTTCATTCGTTCATGTAAAACTATATAAAATAAAAAAATTATAAGTATACGAAATTTTTATAGGTTTAGGTCAGCTTAGTCAAAGTGGCGTTTCGATGGGAGGATTCGGGCAATCCTTAGGACAATTAAACCAAAGTTCGGGCCTTAGTGCAGCTTTACCTATTACGACGGCGACAGCGAGTACTGTTTACCAAGCTCACTATGGACTTAATTCTCTTGGTAAGTTATAAAAGTTCTTTTTAAAACGATTTTGTCAAAATACTGGCTATAGACTGACATGTTAGAGAAAATCAAATAAAGTAGATACATAAGTATATATATATATATATACATACTATAGTGTAATAGTCTAACCTTAAGTAACCAGCAGATTCGAAGGCAAAGTCAAATAAACCCACGGCATTTACATTTGACACCTTCGTTCGAAAGTAACATGTTAGTGCAGCATTCCAGTTTTAGTAACTGTGGTTGGAGTGAGGGGGTGTATACAATTAGCGGTGATTAGAGACGAACTCGTTATCTGCTACCGAAATACGCACCAATGGCTCTAATTACCTTTGCACACACGTATGTACTAACGCTATTTGAGGCATTTACAATTTCAAGACCGTTTATATTCTCAATTTTTGATCGTAAAATATTTATAAAGGATTCATAACAAAATAACCCTACACTTTGGTTAAATTAGTGAATCAAACACGCATCTTGTTATACCGAAATTCCTTTATAATACAGGTAAATAACGTAGATATCTATTAGTTTGAATCATTAATGAATCGGTCAGCTCATCGAAATGCTAATTTATTCACATTTCGTATTTCGCGTTTTTGATTTTGGTATAGAAAAAGAAAATTTTAATAAAATACCATATCTAAAGAGCGACCATGGATGGTTAATTAAATAAAATAAGTAACAATTTTATCGAATGTAATTAACAATTGTTTTAAAGCGTATATTATTGAGAGAACAAACAGCATGAACGATGGATAGGTATAAGTAATACCTATATGTACCTAAGTATATGACTACCGGAATTATCATATGACTAAAATTCCAAACATGCAAATCAAACATCTATTACAAACACGCTGGATACTCACATAAATATGCAAAAGTCGTAAAGTAAAAGGCAAACAGAAAAGGTAAAAATGAAAAAAAAAAAACGGTATCAACCTAACTGAATTTTTTAGTTACATCGCTTCGTGGTGTATGAATGGAACATAACGTGAATATGTTATAAATAAGAATGTATAAGGGTATATTTTATGTGCTTAATGGGTGGTAACGAATCACGTGACGTTTAGGTCAATATTGGCATTGACCATACTGGCCTTCTGTTAAAGTACACAATACCGCAACTCTCCACAGCTCCTCGCCGCGAAACACCGGAATCGACCGCAGAACACGTCTACATCAACCACACTAAACTTACTAGAGAAGGTTTGTTAGAAATGAGGAATTACGGTGTCTTTTTGACATTGTATCTTTGCAAGAAATGCATTTGTTTATTTGTTTAAGTTTTTTTATTGTTGGATAAAGGTTTTAAAGGATGTCAGGCTTATTTTTCTAAAATAATAAAATATGTACAGTTGACGAATTAAAAAACGGAAAGAGTCTCGAGACAAAAATTTACTTCGTTTTAGTTGCTTGAAACGGGCCGGCCGTTTCTTGTTTTAACTATTTGTTGTTATCATATTACGGAACCGATTACTTAGTTTATATAATTGCCCGCTTATCAAGGATGCTTACAAAACGAAATGCTTAGAACTGAATACGTACTTGTTTATAGTGTGGTATTTTTACAAATGTATTCGGCGATGTACCAGTGACATGTTTATTAAATTATAACAGACATGCTGCTGCACGTGGTCAATTTTGCGAGTTTGAAGGAATATGTAATATAATCGTTACATTCATATATGGGAATAGATCGTCGCGCCTCCATTAAAACAAGAAATATAAATTTAAAACCCATCATCTGTTATTTTAAATACAGCACTTACAATTTGTAGAAAAGCTTTTACAAAAATGTTGTTTTATTGTAATTAGTGTAAAGTATATTTACATTAATATTTAAATTGAAACGCTATCGAACGAATCTATTATTAATCAAGCACAAACAGAAATTAAAAAAAGGAAACTAAATAGGTAATACTACAAAGCGATGCGACGCCGCACAGTGAGTAATGTGACCGATCGAAATGTAACGAATTTAGTAACGATAATCCTAATTTTTCATTGTGTTATAATTGGGTTGTAATTAATTTTAAGACAGACAAGAATGCGTCTCATTAAATACGAACGATTGCAAATGAAATATAATTAGGTTTAATGATTAATAGGGAGATATATAATGGGCTGTTGAAATTTTGATTTTGTTTAGATCAACTTGCGAGGATCATTTGTTGTTATTTTTATTGCGCAGTTTCTGTTTTTAAAGGTATGTATAATTTTCTGTATAAATATGTTTGCATATTGTTATATGTAAAGTTGTTTTATAGTAAATATTGGGAATGTCTCAATTAATCGTGAATTTCAAACTTTAAACGTTGATAACGTTTTGTCCCCAAGAGTCCCTGCAGTTTTTCTTTTCGCAATTGGTAGTACGATTCTTTGATACTCTAACGAGATATTACTGATCTTGCGCAGTTTTGTGCTAGTAACATTTTCTTGCGTTTTTAGAAATGTTTATAATATTACAGTTTTTGCTTACTTTAATGCAGTGTTACCTTTTCAACCATAAAATGGAAGGTGAAATTTAGTGGCTGCTATATATTAAAAAAAACTAATGAATCCTATTTAAAATAGTAGCAGAAACGCCTGTACAAAATATGAAGAATTTCTGATAGCAGCTACCTTTATAAATGCTTAATTTCCCGTAGATCGGTCATATTTCTCACTGTGCGCCGTCGCGACGTTGAAAATGATTAAAATGATCCTCTGCATTTAATATACAGAAATATGCATTTAAATATACATACATACATACATTAATATCTACCTGTTTATAAATTATCAGTTTCAGAAATGCCAACTGGAGTTTCTAAAACTGCTCTCGTAATCTTTACTTACGAAAGCTTATCATATACTGCTCAACTAGATTCGTTCCGGTTTTTAATTCGTTCAGTGTACATTATTTACGATAGGTTTCGATGCACATCATCAATAAAATGTTACTAAATTACATATTTGAAATATCCAGTTTAATGTTTTGAACGTGGCATATTTTACCGATGATTTACCTGCGCACATATGAAAGTCTACAATTTATATTAATTCTGTAAAATACGAGGTTTTATTGATTACGTGTATTGATGAATGTATATCTTGAATAACGTATATATACCTATATCTATGTACGTATACGCCATTCTATTCGCGCTAACTTAAAAAGAAAACAATTAACAAGACCAAATGATAATTAATGTAAGTATATACGTACCTATATATAGATATATTTGTAAATGACGATTATATTGAAAATATCTAATAAGAATAAAGCTTACAATTAGGTATTTATTGTTAGTATCATTTTGTAACGTGTGCTTCTAGAAATCCATTTTATTCAAAATTTCAATAGTTATTGTAAGTAATGGTAATGGGAAAAATATTTGAAGTCAGTTTTTATATTAATTTATATTGGTCATATTATCTGGGAGTTGGTAATATATTTAATTTACGATAAATAAAAAAATTACCTATTGCCCAGTTTTTGTAATGAAGAAAGTTCGATTTAAGAAATGCTATATATGAGCAATTTTATTATTTATCAAAAGGCCACTTGCATTCTTTCACGCATTCTTTTTTTAAATTACGTAATTCCCACCTAAGTTTTTTTTTAACCCCTATTATGCTTGCAATCTGCCGAGAGGCAATAAGCAAATGTTGTATTTTTAATGCCAGACTACAAGTTGCTTGACAATCAGGGGTTAGTTCTCTTATATTAAAGATCTAACATGTGAGTACCTATATGAATTAAGGTTCGTTGTAATTATATAACGTAGTAGGTACGTATTAAGTAATTTTATCTATAATATCCATTAAGGGCCAATTTCATAATATTTAATCAACACTAAAGTTACTTTCAATTTAAAGGAACTTTAAATCATTATCGTTACAACAATGTGTTGTCCTAGTAATAATAAACTTTAAATTTTAAAGTCACTTTAGTTTTATTATGAAATTGGAGCTATATAACTTATAATAAATTAATTTTACTGACTTTAATTTATATTGTTGGAATTACGCACGTCGCATCGCGTCGGCATCGGTCGGTACGCGCCATTATCATTTATCGTTATATTATCTTAAATAGTTGTTTGTTTCTATCTGTTACTACGCATTATTGTTATATTAAGTAACCAGGCGTAATAAAATACTAAATATTGCTGAAAAATACGTATAGAAATAAAAATAAACGCGTTATTAAGGGTCGATTTTTAAGTAAGATTAAATAAACAGTACGTGAATTCAAATTTAATCAAATAAAACATTTTGTTAAACGTGGTCCGATAAATGTTACACTCTAGCAATATATTAATACAAAATAAAACTAATTTAAATATCTACTTAAATATATTTTTAAGAGAGAAACAAAATCAAAGCAATTACAAAATGTTAAAGGTTATTTTATGCTTCTTTTATCTAATAATAAATTATCGATTAATCCGAATAAGACGTTTAATATTTCTAATATTTTTTAACTTTATTAATAGGTACTTAAACGACTTCACTTGTCATATTTTTGCTTTTGTTGTTATTTTTATCGGTAACGGGATATCCTAATTATATATTTAATACACTATTAATTTTATTTACCTACTTATAAATGTATTTCGTTGTCATTTCATAAGTAGGTAGGTACAATAGGTAGGTAAATTAATTTTATAACGGTTCTATTTATTTAGGTATAGTACATACAATGTATACCTATAATATTTCTTGATAAATAATACCTAATTATTATTTTGTTACTATTTATTGTATAATTACATATTCTAAATTTTTAAGTAAGCAGGACACAGAGCACAGAGATGTTCTTTTTATTCCGCATTAGAATATATATCATAAAATACAGGGGTGACAGTTTATCGAGTAGTATATGTAGGTATACCTAGTTAACTTGTCAAAGTAATTAGCAGATAATAAAAGCGTTTTGATGGTTCGACGTTTAGCAGTTCTAAAAAGTAGATCTGTTGCTAATTTATGATGAATGTTATAAATGAACGATGATTAGCGAGATATATTTTATCATTTATGTAAAAATATTAATAAAAGTTATGCAAATTTTATATCGGTGCTGGTGTAAAGAGTATATTAGGGACTTTTAAATGAAATAGCAATTTAATAGAATAATTGTTTCCTATATACATCAGCTACAGGTAACTATAGTATTAAATTACCTAATTATAAGATTTGTCGCATGTTTACGCATTTAAGCTGCTAAAAGGCACTTACTTATAAATAAAAAGGAAATCGCTAAAGTAAACCTATAAAAAGAAATGCATTTCTTTTCAAAACTGAACAAAAAGAACTGACCGACGTAATTCTTATAATAAAACTTATCTACGTCTATTGTTTTTAAATCCCTAAGAAGGTAGGTATATCTCGAGTGAATTTTTTAATCGTGTTAGGTATTAATTGTTAAGTAGGTAAAGTTTATTTTTATGCAACTTGCATTATCTTATGGTTTATTAATGTTAACTTTTTTTAATTTCAATTAATATCGATATACACCTACTACGATTCTAAATTAAGAGTTGCTAATTAAAGAAAATAGCAGCTAAACTCAATATTTCACAAAGTGATTATGACATAATGTAGGTATAAGATATGTAAAGTAGTTTATTTTAATATTTTACTATTCAGTATTAATTAGTAAATATACATATGTATTTATTAAGCATCCGCATTTTGAAGGGTTGTTAATAAGCTTATAAATTTATTGAAAAACTGCAACGTATTATAATTTATTAATTTTTTCACATTCAAGGCAGATTTTACTAAAACCAAAGTGTGTAAGTTGATAAGTAGGTATAAGGTACCTAGTACCTACGTACTCACGTACCTACTTATATTAAAAAACTAAATTTTTATTAAAAATCATTCTCTCTTATTAGAAGCTTTATTGTTATCGCAAAAGTTTAATAATGTCTACCCAAGGGCGAAGTTTATAACGGAGTATTTTATTAGACAGTTCGCTGTCTATTTTGTATTTCTTCATAAATATTCCATTTTAGATACACATCTGTCCACCTTATACCAATTCGTTATGTTCTAGGTGATACCATGATGACTTACTGCAATAACTCTACCAGCGGTAGTGGAGGTACAGGTGGAGGTGGTGGATCGTCACCACAAAATCCGTGTTCGACTGCGGCAACTCCACCTGTAGCATCGGCAACATCCCCTAACGATCCGGAAGATGATATATGGAGAGGACATAGTATAGCAGCTCTACGGCGGAGAGCTTCAGAAATAAACGCGGCCATACCTTCTTACTTACAAATTAATTATGACACACACAATAATGCTTCTGTGTACTAATCGTTTTAAAGTTTTCCGTTTGATCATGTTAGAAATTTAACATATACCTAGTATAAAATATCGGAAAGACTTATGTCCTCATATTGTACATTTGTACTCAATAATAGATACCTACTTAATGAATTGCCGAAAAGGACTGAAAGTCGAATAGGCGAGGAATAAATAAAATCATTAACTTACATAAGTCTTTCTAATGTTAATAGATTAATATGTATTAATAATATTTTGAAATTCGGTTAGAATTTTCTTCCAATAACTATTATACTAAATAAGTAAACAACGTCTCAAAAAATTCTTTTATTTTTATAATATTGCCATAATTATGATTTTCAAGTTAGAAATTAATTTATGTTCGCAAATTGTTTTACTAACAACTAACAAATGCAATGAGTTTATAAGAAAATCAGTGAGTAGGTATATAACTTTTGAATAGTCTGAATATAAGTTATTTGTTCAATATAATAGCTCATAAAAGACTGTTTATTTTATTACGTTTTATTAAGTACCTACTTACCAATTTGCAAATCGTCGTTATTTTATTACTTTTTAAACATCAAATTAAATTCATTTAAAAATATTTTACTAAAGAGCTATAAAAAGTTTACGTTTCTTAACAATTCTGTCAAGAATTGTTTTCTCGAAATACGGAATTTCTTTGCACTTTCAAATTTAGAAAAATTAAACAAACATACCTACAGGTAAAATTTATAATACCTACACATATCAGGTATACCTAGTAGATATACGAAATGCCAATTTAATTTTTAGTTGTTTTCATTAAACGCACGTACACATATCTACTTATCTACAGTTGATTACAAATATAAACTCTTCCATATTTAATACGCTATTTGTTATAATTGTTTTATCATAGTTTCTATACTTACTTACATTTCTACACAAAAAATAAGTAAATTATTAATTTAAATAGTAGGCATATTTGCCGATGGTTTTAGAGTGAATGATTCTTTTAATAGTGAAACCGTTTACCTACGTAGTAGATATATATCGTATTTCTTCAACAGGTATACGTCATGTTAAAGACATATTTTTTTAAACGATTTTTCAAAAAAAGCGATTTACATCTTAATGGACGTATTGATTTTAATGTACAAAAGTATAAAATAAGTAAATGTCATCTGCATGTATTGTTTTAATTTTTTTAAATATCGAATTTATAGGTATGTACCTACATTATTGTGATTTTTGAAGGTTATTTTCGTAGTGCAATATACCTATAAATGTTACTCACGATAGGCTCCTATCCACGTCATCAATAAAACCCCGTATTTTTGTAGTACTAATAGATTGTACTCTTTCTTTGCAATGTCATATGTGTGCAGGTAAATCAGCGGTAAAATATACTACGTTCAAAACTTTAAACTTAATATTACAAATATACAATTTTCTAACTTTTATGAACGACGTGCATTGGAACCTATCGTGAATAACGTATATGTGGGTTTACTGTAATTTTAGTTAGATTTAACATTTTGTTTTATTGCATAGTTATCGTGAACACTTTTACTTATCTAACTTTTTATTGCAAATCGAATTTTAATTTTAGAAGAAAGAAAAATGACTTCGAACATATGTAATTTGGTTATAATTTTAGAATTTATTTTTGAAATTGTAAATTTAATCTGTAGTTGTGACACTTTGTATGTATACGATGTAATATAATTGCTGTACAAAGATAAAATCGTAAAATGTATGGATTTTTAGTAGACAAGTTATAATTGTTGTGACTTTATGTTAATAATGAGTAAACTGAAATTTGTATTTTAAATAGATCTTAAAAAAACAGTAAGTATACGCTTTTGTACCCATAGTTTATATAGAACTACCAACTCAAAGATTACAAAGAAATATAAATTTCACGTTTATTCTTTTCTGTATTCCAAAGCGTTAACTTTTAAAGTTAGTGATGGACAATTTTAGTAAAATATAATGAAAAACATAGCATCCGTATTTTAAATGACCTTTTTCGAACAGAATTAAAAACCGTTTGAAGTTTAATTGTATGGTAAGTACCTATTTATGAACATAAGTATATGTACCTACCTTCATATGTAAGTATAATTATATAAAACAAGTTTAACTATCTTTATTGTATTTCATTAATTTTGTTTATAAATAATGATTCAAGCGTTGTAAGAACTAATTTTCAAATAAAAATATTTTCAATTTTAACTGGGTTTAAGGAGGTAGATCGGAACATACGTTTCGTATTTTCGGTTGCATTTGAAAACGACCGAACCGATTTGGCTCAAATTTTGTATCGAGATTTCTAATACCTAGTTCAAAGTTACATCGAATCTATTTTTTTAATTATCACAGAATAAAGTAATTTTAAGAAAAACAAATAGGTATACTATTATAAAGAGCTCTTGAAATTATTAAAGAGTAGCTTAAATAAATGTATTATGACAAGTTATACCAGCGCCATTAGCGGTAGAGTTTATTAAATACAATTGTACTACATCGTTAATCGTTATACGAGTCCTAACAACTAAATTTGGGACAAGCAATATTTTTTCATACATGTCTTATGAAAACGATATGTTAATAAAAATTTAATCACGATTCCAAAATTATTTAAAAAGAAGAATTACTGAAAATTGTAAATGATGATAAATATAACAGTTTTGTAAATTTTAAACATTTTAAAAGATATCATTTGTTTCAAGATAAAAAAAGTGTGACGACTAATTGTTGGGACAAAGGCATATTAAACTAACTATGACTAAAACTTTTTTTACCTTGAAGCAAATGATATCGTCTAAAATATTTAAAAATTGTTATATTTATCATTTACAATTTTAAACAATTCTTTTTTTAAATAATCGTGAATAATTTTAGAATCGTGATTAAATTTTTATTAACATATCGTTTTTATACGACATGTATGAAAAAATATTGCTTGTCCCAAAATTTAGTTGTTAGGACTCGTATCGTTTCAAGTTTTATTAATGTGAATGTAAGTACATAGGTAAGTACCTGCATAATATACAATTTAGATACATTCAAATTGTACTTTTCTTATTTACTGATCCTTTTAAATACTATTTTAAATAAATGGTAGTAGACCCGCTTGTGTATTTTCGTGTGCATTGAATGATGAAATTTAGCGTCCTACAATTTATAGAGTGTCAAT
Source organism: Rhagophthalmus giganteus (assembly GCA_036326145.1). NCBI lineage: Eukaryota > Metazoa > Arthropoda > Insecta > Coleoptera > Rhagophthalmidae > Rhagophthalmus > Rhagophthalmus giganteus. The sequence goes on along the minus strand of JARFJA010000083.1, from coordinate 7,920,813 downwards.
TGTAGAGTACGAAATCACTTCTTGGTCATTTCAAAATAGCGCCCTTTAAAACCACCAAGAACGTACAAGTGAGCAGTCTACGGGCGCCGCGTAGACCGACACCGATCTCGCAAGTGCTACTGAGTGGTCAGCACGGCGTAGGGGTAGTTGTAATAAATATTATTGGAATTACATATTAATTAAATATTTTTAATTTTGATATTACTTAATTATGTATGTAGATACATACCTATAGCTTATCCAAACCTATATGATGTTCACGTCATCAATACAAGGTTACTAGATGATGACGTTTCACACAGTGCTGTCACCTCGTACCTCGTATTTTGACAGTGCTAATAAATTGTAGTCTTTCTTTATACCATCTAATATGTGCGCAAGTAAATCATCTATAGAATATGTCACTTTCCAAACTTTAAACCGAATTACAAATAAACAATCTAGTAACTTTTTGTTGATGACGTGAACATCATATAGGTTTGAATAAGCTATACCTACTTAATTTTAGATACGTGAAAAAGAAAAATTTAGAAATTTCTGATTTTTTTCTTATAGTTTGTTACAGACAAGTGGAAGTTGCAGAGGCAGCAGTGTTAGTCTGCATTTTATGCAAGAATTAAAAAAAATATATTTCAGGATCTTAATATTTTTAAATGTCTTTTGATTTTATTTAATTTCTCTTATTTTGAGAGATTTTACCTTTTCAATGCATTCGTTTACGGATAAAAACGAAATTCAAATTTTTGATTGGTGCAACAATTTTTAGACAATTTAGGGTGACAACGAGATAAAATTTGATCAATTAACATTTCATTTTGCTACCTTTTTACTTAGTATATTCTAATAATTCAAGTTATTTCGTGGCATTCTTTCAATTCTCCTTGTTCTAAATTTCTTTCTTTTTTTTACTAAATATTATAATACTTTCATGCAATTGTTGTAGTTATTTTACTAACAAAGTGAAAATAAGGTAACGTGTGGGGGTAAAGATACCGTTTGGTTAGTTTCCTGATTACCTTCCTACTTAAAAATTACAATAAGGAAAATTTCGGAACTTTTTTCGTGTATTTCTACACTGTTCAATTATTAGTAGATAATCTTATAACTCTTTTATAAAATTCTATCGGTGCAATATCAAACACTTATGAATCCCCTTTATCTACAATAGAATAATCAATGCATAGAGCGAAGCTTATTCATGTTCTGTGAGTTCCAAATTAGTGAGTTCTTTAAATAATTTTATGTAACTTTCGTTATTTCATGAATGTTTTGCGAGAATCTCTGTTAATTATAGATAAAAGTATTTCGTAATCAAACATTAAGTTTGAGGTATATTTACCTGTTTAGTTAAAGAGATAAGCATTTACCTGAAATCTAACCGACCGCTCGATTTTTAGAAGGGCGTCGGACCATGTTGTATATTTGTCCTAGCAAAATCGGTATTATCAAATTAAAAAGTCAAATAAATTAAGCACTAAACTCTTGATGGAAATTAATTTTTAATAAAACTGTAAACTGACCGTACACACCTATTTGATTTTTTAGAGAATAATTGTAGGTTGGTATTTAACTAATAAACATAATGAAATTACAAAGAAGTCAAATAAATCATACGAAAATATGATTCGTAACGTGCGCTAGAAGTAAATTACTGAACATTATTGTAATTCACAAATCAGAATAATGAATTTTAGTACGAGTGTTGTATGATTTAAAATGACGATCTACACTAGCGCATCTAGTGGTACACTTAGTTATTTGTAGCTAAGATATTTTGTTCCTGTAATTGCTTAAACTAGAATTTACAAAGTGTGCCGTTCGGGACGACATCTATTAGCGCACTCAGTTTAGATGCTACGCTTTTTCCAATAGAAATGAACTCTATATACTACTTACTCAATGCTTATAGTCACGTCAGCAGAAGCGCTCTGAATTAAATTGGAGTTGGAAACTGAAACATCCCCAAAGATGGCATATTATGCTACGTTAAAAGAAATATCGAACAACAGAAAAGTATAACACCTACATTAAATTTTTATATTACATTACAGCTTATCCAAACCTATATGATGCACGTCATCAACAAAAAGTTACTAAATTGTTCATTTGTAATTCGGTTTAAAGTTTGGAAAGTGACATATTCTATAGATGATTTACCTGCGCACATATTAGATGGTATAAAGAAAGACTACAATTTATTGGAACTGTCAAAATAGGAGGTACGAGGTGACAGCACTGTATGAAACGTCATCATCTAGTAACATTTTATTGATGACGTGGATTGCATATAGGTTTGAACGAAGTGTAAGTAATAATGATATAGGAGTATTTTATAAATAATATTCCTATATCATTATTAGGTACTTACTTTGTTTTTAATAATCTATTGCAATTGAAATAAAGTTACTTGTTTATTTTATATAGATACTGAATATTATGTAAGTTATTCATACGTTATATAAATATAGCTATGCTTTTAAATGTTGAAATTTAACATTATTGTAACATTGAAGTATTTATTAAGAAAATACAATTATTTTGTTATACCATAGGTTTTTATACAATTTAATTTAACGTTGAGGTAAAAGAATACCAATATTTACACTTTTCATTAGCTTTTCACTTATTTTAATGACTTTTTTATATACAAATAATAAAGAACGTATATATTAGTTTATATTCAGTCTTTTATTCATTTAAAATTATATATGTAGGTAGAAATTTGTAAGTGAAGAAAATATAATTGCAAATTGTGTTAATACTTTTAAAATTTTACTTTTACAATAGAAGTGACAAGTGTTCTCTTAATAAATTTAGAAGATGTATCAGAGATACGTCGAATTCAAAGACACCTACCTACCTAAATTGTATAGAAGCTTAAAAGCATGTGTTGTCGTTTCGCTAACGGGGTGTTGTAGTACTTACATACATATAAGCCTTTGTGAATCTATACTGCGTGTTTCGGCGTTTGAGCAAAATAGAGTGCTGTAGACCTGTATTCGCTTTACCAACCTTAAAGAAAAAGAAACGTCCCGGTTTTGATTTATACCATCGGGTTATTTTAGCACAATAATATATTTTACAGGACAATATCGTAAAGTTCGCATTTTATTGTGCTGTTTTTTGTTCGGAACATTTATCTATTTACGTTCCATATACTTTTGGTTTCCCATTATTTTCGGTAGTGTTTTATTTTTCCAAGTGTTTCCGTAACGACAAATATAAAAATTGTAACATGAGCTCTACTCACTTAAACCCTCCAATATTCAATAAAAATACCGAAATTAATATAGATATTTAAGTTAGTACAAAATAGAGGAATTATTATTAAATAAAATTACTTTAATAAAAAGAAGCATTACTAATTTTATTGTGGAATTATGTTATGGAGCTAAAAATCTGACGTCTTAACAATTTGTTCATTTATCACAACAAACATAATACAGTCAACTCTCTCATCTTAAGATGGCATCTCCATAGATCGAATTTCTTCCCAAATCGAGCTATTTTATTGATAATGGCATTAGGGCAAGATATAATAATTAAAATATCACTCTCTAAGTCGAACACTGTTACTTGAGCATTTTGTTTAACTTACGCAATACAAACGCGTGCAGATTTATCCCTGTTAAGAAAACACGCCGAAGTAACCATCTCAATCGAAAGTCTCTGATAAAATTCGGTTTTTAGATCGCCAACTAAAAATTAGAAACAACTATTAGATAGCGTTTCATAGGGAATTATTTCGCGTCTTGAACTTAACAACCTAACTACATTACTAACCGAAAGATTTTTTTAACAACAGTCCTTCGAGGTCCGTGTCCTAAAGTTAAGAAGGTCCGCGGAAGTCGACGGCAACAAGGTGATTTGAAAAAGAATTATTTTGCAGCCTGAAATTACGAAAATCTGTTTCAGTTTCCGAGTTACGTAATGCCCGTAAATCTTCTAAACAGAAATATGTTCTGTAATCGACAAAACTAATACAGCTATTGAAAAAACAGTTTTACTTGTGTTTTTCGAATTCCGTCTATTCTGAAATTAAGCAATGTGATTAACACACGTCGAAGTTAGTCAGTTTTAGTCAGTTAGTCAGTTAGTTAGTTTTTTAAGTTAGTCATTCCAGATCCGTGTCCTTTAACTCGCGGAAGTCGATGGATTCGATGAGCCCTCGAAAACGTTTTCGTATAATATTCCAGGTAGTTTCGTTAAAAAAGATCGCGTTGTTCTATATCAAACAATGGAATCGATACTCGACATCTCCATTTTCAAGCGCTAGTATCACCCCTAAAAGTTTACAGCAGCAGATACGAAAAAACACTTGTCGGTTAGTTTTTGGTTTACCATGACATATTCAAAAACGAACCAAATGGGAAGGGATCACCTGGGATACCTTCCTTGTAAATAGGTACCTAGACATATATAGGTACTTATGCCTATTTACAAATTTTAAAAAGGTATTTTTTTAACTAGACTCCACTTAAAAAAAGTATGTGGCATAGTCAAAATCGCAAGAGCTCACAAGTATATTTCGAGTATGACTCACCTATGAAACCAATAAGTAATGCAATGTTTGGCCATCGTTTTCTGCTTCCACAGAATTTGCCATTGTAAAAGAGACAGAAAATATTGACGTACGTTTAAAGTTGCTTAATATGGTATGTTTTTAAACGATAGCTCGAGCTTTCGCGATTTTTGATTATACCTATTGCTCTTAATAGTAAATTAAAGAAAATCTAGGTACGTTCAAAATAAAAATGGATAGTGTTTTTTTTTACTACACCTAGGGAATAATTCCATTAATAGATAGATACTTATAGAAAATAAGTACCGGATTTTCCGACTCCTCTTATACGTTACCTACACATATATTCATTTAAAATATTTCCATTCAACTACATACTTATCTAATTTATACGTATTGTCCATATTTTAAGTTACATTAATTAAAGTTTTATTTTGTTATTTAGGAGTTTCGTTGCATTAAAATAATATTTTTTATGAGTTTCGTATAAAAAAATACAAGATAAAACTTTTTAGTTTTAAATGAAAACGTGATTACTCTACTTAAATCTTGACTGCAAGATACTAAATATTCATGAAGGTAATTACTTTTGAATAAATTTACTAAAAATTATAAGTGAGGTGTCACATGGAATAGCACTTAGCACCGAAACAAAGATGCAAAATAATTTATGTTTTTTGGTTCCGTCATATGAATGCCTAGGTATTATGTTTAATGCACTAAATTAATTAATACACTAACGTCCCTTGAAAATCGACTTCAGTTATATTTTCACATCTCTAAAACGGCATTACTTTCATAAAACATTTAAGTATTGTTTTTTTTTCAAACAGAATATCTGAAATCAATTAAGATACTTTATCAACGATTCCCTTTATTCTAGCTACCATAACCGAGAAATATAAAAAAGTTATAAAAACGTTTCAGGAAAGTAAAGTCTACTATAGAAATTTTTATTCGCGTTTTCGTTGGAACGGTATAGGTGCTCAATGAAGACCATCATCGGTAGGTCATTACACTTGAAGAGAATTTTTTAAATTTTGAATCACAACGCGTAAGCAATTTATTATTTTATTCTATTATCTATAGGTATTGATACTTATTGTTATTATCGGTATGGACGAACTTAAATAAAAATATTCATCGAGTGCTCGTTAAAATAAATTATCGGGGATTTTTCTTATGTTTGAAGATGTCGCGCCGGTCGCTTCATAATTCAAATCACGCTCTAGTAGTCTAATCTGCATTGTTTGGATTTAATTTGTCCGAATGTAAAATTTTGTGTTTGTTTAGGATCTATTTGCTGTCCTGAGAGTGGCCTCGAATACACTTCTGTCCAGGATATACCGAACTTAAACGTCTTCATGTCTGAAAGAGGAAGCTTTCTAATGTTGATGTTTCTGAACTTTGCTAGACAAACACGGCTTTAAGTCTATGCGAAATTTACTTTGCGATCCCTTGTATACCAGTAACACTTCTATATGATTATTATTTAGCTCACACGTTGTATTCCTTTGCGATTAATTTACAATGTCGCGCAAACTGTGCCATTAATATACATTAGGTCACACAAAGTTCTAAGACTTATAGTTAACAAACGTTTGTTAGGTAGGTACTAAATACACAATGTATTCATTAGTTATGTAATAATAAATTATAAGTGTATGATAAGTATATTTTCCGATCTTATTATTTATCAACTATAGCGATTTTATATTTATTATAGTTAGGACTGGGCGTGAGTAACCAATATAGGATGTGCACACCAAGCCTTTTACGCTGCAGTATTCTCGGGACCATGTATGGTAGACGAAACCAAACATCGAAACCGGAAAAAATACTGTATGTAGTTAACAATAAATTAAGATTATCGTACTCGGAAAGTTCAAGGAATAATAGTAATCGCGTTAAAATAACCGTATAGTATGTAAAACTTTTACTCTTCTTCATTTTAAATTAATTTTATCTAGTTATAGTACTAGATAGGTTTAGTTACCTACTTCTCATTTTATGAAACCTATTCCTAGTTTTCACCTGTGGATATAAATATTAATTTGTTTGTCTATCTCTAATTTAAATGTTTAAATATGTAAATTACAATCGCAGTTGATACGTTTCATATCACTCCATAAACGAGGCAACTTGTGAAATTCTTAAGTAGATACCTTTATCTATCTATTTTTTTATTCAGATTTTGTAATTAAGTTTTTAATAACAAAAAAAAGAAGTTGATTTACTATTTAAAAATCACAAATACAATAAATTAGTTTGAATACCATTACCGGGATTCTGTACATTGATATCTATCGATTCGATAAGCTTAACGAACCGATGTTTGTCGCTTGCGGTACCGATGACATATCGTGGAAATTATTCTGTACTTACACTTTATCCAAACCTATAAGCAATTTACGTCATAGATAAAAGGTTACTAGAAGACGACGTTTCACACAGTGCTGTCACCTTGCACCTCGTATTTTAACAATTCTAATAAATTTTAGTCTTTCTTTATACCATTTAATATGTACGAAAGTAAATCATCTATAGAATATGTCACAATTCAAACTTTAAACCGAATTACAAATAAACAATCTAGTAACTTTTTTTTGATGACGTAAATTATATATAGGTTTGGATAGGCCGTACGCACTTATCGATTATTATCGGTTCGGGGTCCAATTCTCGAATCATTCGCTGACATAACGTATGCGAAAATGATGTCATAACAATGGGTTTCTATAGAAATCTGTTTGTTGTGACGTCATTTTCGCATACGTTATGACAGCGAATGGTTTGAGAATTGGGCCCTCGGTTCCTTACTCTTTCCTAACGACAAATATCGATAAAATTGACTGTATTCGAGAAAATCTAGTAAAATTCTAGTGATTTTATTTTTAAAATAATTTCAGTTCATCGTTAATTTTGTTTTCATTTCAAATCCTTGACGTTTCATATTAAATAATTTTAAGATTTTTATTTTAAGATATATTTGTAACACTTGAAGATTCCAAATGGAATTGAAATATGATGGAATATAATACGGAATATGGAGATATATTAAAGTTATTTCTGTTATTTATTTACATTGGCAGTAAACAAATACTGATTGATTTTATTTTTTCCCAATAGCGAAATAGCGAAAACAGCTGTTTTACGTAACTGTTAACAAGCTTGATTTTCGAGTAGATGCCAATAAAATCTTGCAACGATATTAATAATGTGAATAAACTAAAATTAATAAGTGGATTACCAACACAATAAATTATTGTCATCTTCTACTTGTCCTAAAAATTTAAAATCAATTAAATAGGCGAATACACAAAATATAAGATACTCAAGCGAATTAAGAAAAAATTAGATGATTCTAAATTTTTCTTTCGAATCTCACGTACCTCTATTATTTTGTTTTTAACACTTTCACTTCCGATAAAACAAACGTTTGGCGCAGTATTAACGTAACAGCAATTTAACGTGGGGGTGGGGAGGAGGATGAGAAAGCTAAGCATACCTTGTAGTTGTCCGTCTTCTGTGGACTGTGAGCGCATGCAACGTGGCACACGTCCCTTGCTTTTCTTCTTATTGTTCTTGTCCTTTCGTTTTGCTTCAACTTTACGACGATGGTTCTCTGATGAAGACTAACTTCTGGGTCCATAATTTCGATGACTTTCCTATACTTCTATTCTTCTCTTCCGTATTTAACCTTGCTATTTTTGATAGATAATCTATTATTCAGTACCCGTTCTACAAGTTCATTCCATCGGTTTCTTCTATCTTTAACGAATTCGATGATGTCTTGTATTTATTTCATTGTTTTCTCGTTGACTTCTTGGTTGGGAACTCTATCTAAAGTATGGTCATCAGGTATCGATCTTAAAGTAGACATTTCTGTTGTTGTAGAAAATTATCTAGTTTTAAGTCATTTGAGTCCTACTTTGGACTGCATGTGTTACTACAACTGATCGTAGCGCATCTTCGTTTTCACCCTCCGTGTTCGATCCTTTGATAATCACCATCATTTGATGGAAGAATAAATCGTCCATATGACACAAGACACAGTATGACACAATAATCGCTCTATAACGAAATGGCCGTAAATAGCCTCACGTCGCAAGCAGATTTTGGGTCGGCCAAATTCTGACCAAACGTATTTCAGCCACTGCATACAGAAGCTTCCTACCTATATCGATCAAAAATAAAAAATGATACGATCGCGAAGGATACCGCGCTGGTTTTCTTAGAGAGATCATATTTATGACAATCAAAATGTATCAAAAAGTTTCAATTTCAAAAAGAAAATGGAGAAATGTCATAGAGAATCGATTTTAGTACTCAAGGTTATCCAAGTATTTATATGATATATGACATACACGTAAAGTGTATGTAAATATTATACAGATAGCATAGAGAAGTTAGTAGAACAACAATGGTTCTTTCCTACCTTTGATCGGTGGTTGCAAGTACACAGTCCCGCATCCCTCGCAGAGTTTACCTACATTACCCTACTTAGAAACGCGGTAACAATGGGAAAGGGGTATAGTCATTGCTGTTAGTTTTTTCGCCGTTACATCTTAACATACATATTAACCACCGTCGTTTCTCCGACCGCCGATGACGTACAAATTTCTGCAGAAAAGTTTCCTCGAAATAATTAAATTTATAAACAAGCTCCTAACTTTGCATTGCTGACGTTATGTTGATTACAAATGTGTCCATAGTTTAATTTTTGTCTATGAGAAATTGGGATAAAAAAATCTGAAGTCCGCGTCGTGATAGGAAAAACGACAATGGGCGGGGCATATTTTTGTTTCGTTCTTATGCTATATATTATCTATCTAATGACGTAAGGCGGCGAAATATAAGTTTATATTTTGACGTATCAATTTCCGTACGCACAATTTAATAATAAACGTTTTAATTCGTTCCGTATGCCCTTTATTACGTACTGTATGGTATATTATTAAATTATATATTATACCTACAATTAAATTGATTTTTCATAAATTCGCTTAATACGTTTCTATACACTCTTTACGTTTTGTTTTACTTGTAGTTTTTAAACGCATAAAAATAGTTAAATATCGTATCTAAATTACCTACTTGCAATAAATTAATCGTGCATAATCAATTTTCGAAAAAAAAAATCCTTGGTAGATATATGCGACTTCCGAAATTATTTTAAAGAGCAATGAAATCGTTTAATAATAATTGTTCATTTTTATGATTTTAAATGTAATCTTTTGTTACGTCGTTGTAACGTCATATTGTTTACTTATTTGTTACAAAGTTAAGGTATGCGTATAATACCTATCATTGATCCTCAAATTTTGTTTAAGCGAATTGCCCATGGTTCGAATTACATTTATAAAAATATCTACGCAAGTAAGTAAAAATCATTACAACTCTTGAGTGCTAAATTGTAAAATTTTAGTTGTTGAAAACGAGTTGACTGCGTTTAATACCTTATAGGTATGTATACCTGCATTATTTCTAATCATAAGTAATCTTCTGAACAAAGAGATAATAAGGGCTTTCAAATAGATTTAGACTTTTTGCTGATCAAAAGGAAGGGTTTCGATGCCGTTGGTATTTCCGATTAATTGATAATAATTAATAAATTATTCATTTAATAGTGTAATAAGTAGGTAGTTAACCGCTTTAAACTTACGGCACATTTTAAAAACAAATAATGGTACACGAGAGGATAGGTTAATGTTGTTCTTCATGTTTTCATCATTAAAAAAGATAAGACGAGATAGTAGTTTTTTAACAAAATAAAATTAAATAAAACAGATAAAATGTTGAGAAACCTCGTAAATGAAATTATTTTAATAAATGCAAGAAATCCAGGTATACTTAGTGGTCTTATAATAAAATAGATATAGATATGTATTAAAATCAACATAAGATAAAAAATTCATAGGTACATTTAAACATCTACTTATGTAATTGTAAGGGACAACTTTTAAAGGTAGACAAAATAAACATCGAAAATAGCAACAATGTTTGCAAGGAAAGCCTGACTTACGTGGGCAAACTGCTAGCGTTACGATTTTTACTTTTTTGAGTAGGTATCTGTTTCGATAAAATTCAATAATAAAACTCACCGGTAAAAATAGCCCCGCTTGATACAATATATAGAAAGATCCTACCTGTAACAAAGAAAAACAAAATAGTTTCAAATGCGATCGACTTATTGGATATAGTTGATTGTATTGTTGGACATTGTTTTATTATTATTCGAAATGAATCGAGCTGGTTAAATAGCTAAAGATTAAATAGAAATTAGAAAAGCTTTTAAAATCATATTTGCAAATCATGGCATAGCTATTGTAGTCATGGCAGACAATGTGCCCTTTAATTCGTATTTAATGCATAAATTTGTCAAAATGTGTGGTTTCGAAATTATAACATTTTTAGCCATGTATTTTAAAAGTAATGGACTACATTTATAGAAAATTTCAAGGATGAAAAAATTCAATTGTACCTAATTAAATAGAGATAAGAATGATAGCATTGATTATAAAACAGATGGTGTATAAATACCTTAATTCTTCGACGTCCTTCAACTCCCATCCCCGCGATCGTAGGTAACAACTGCAAAAACTCTTGTAGAGAAAAACACTTCACATCTGCAAAGAACAATAATTTAAAAACTAGTCTATGTTATATATTACTTATAATTAGTTGTGGTGAATATAAACACTATTGTGATTTGATTGGATAAGTATATGTAGCTATAAGTACTACCTACACTGTTTTTTTATAATACATAATAAAAATTAATAGCACTTCTTATAATTTCTTTAATTCAGGTAAATAGGTTCTATCTATAAGTATATCTACTTATCTACCGATAATTAAAATAAAGAAACATTTTCAGTGTGATTGAATATTCTGGAAAGTGGAAAATTTTTCATAATATGCCGTTATTGTGAAAATTGAAAACAAGTGTCAAAAATGACATCAAACACATTATCTCACAATTAGGGGGAGGAGAAGGGGTGATTGTTAAACCACTATTACCACAATTTGATGAAATCTTATTCTTTCTTATTTCTCCCGTATCCTTTATACACTTACGGGTGTTGGATATTTGTGATGATGAAATCTTAAATATCAATAAAACAAAGCAGTTTAAGGCTAGGTGCATAACTTTTAGGTCTGATCTGCAGAATAGCTATTTATCTCGAAGAGATAAGAAAAGCTGCTTTAACACTACGTGTCGCTCATGCGCCCCACAATCGTTTTACTTTACGTGTTCATCTACATTCTTATTTCACGATAACTTGTAAAATTTGTTTGAAAATAGTCGCATTTTACGAAAATTCAGAGAACATTAAACCGGATTTTTTAGTTAAAAATGCACCATTTTAAATATTTTTGCCGAATTATAATAGACAAAGGTCGTTCACCTACTCGTAAGTTCGCAATGTCATCTTAACACCAAGACATCGGCATAAATACGTTAGACATTCTAATAAAAATCTAATCTTAAGTACTGAAATGTGCATAGATATTCGGAATGACGCTGTGTAAAATCAGGATTTACATGAACAAAATCAAGGACTCTGGTAACGTACGTACTCACGCCACATATCTACGTTTAAGTACAATGATACAAGTACGGATTGTTAACATAGGAATTAAAATAAATAATCGACTTACTTGATCTTTCAACATCGTTATCCAGAAATCCAAAGCCCAAAACACATAATTTTAAAACGGGAGAGAGAAAGTTGGCGTCGTATTTAGTTTTAAAACAAGTCTCGAAACACTTCGTTCTGCGCACAATTATTTATTTCGACAGAAATCAAATCGTTTATTTAGTTAAATTATTATAAAACACACATCAATATAAAAAAAATTAACACCAAATTAAGCAACAATGTTTAAAACCGTATCGATATCGATGATGTGTACACAACCAACTTTGACGAATTCCCGCGGAGAACTGCGAAAACAAGTGGTAAATCGCAACAATGCATATGTGTTTTATGCACTCTAGGCCTAGTCGGATCCAGACGCTGCGTTGCCGCTTCTCGCGGTAAACACGTGCTCTTCTCGGTATTGCATTTAATATTTTTAACGAAAACGTTTTAACAAAACGAAAATTATTTTAAATTCAATTAAACGAATTAAAATGAGTAATAGCAAAAATAAAATTGTTTTTAATCGTTTACATACGTAAATAAGAATTGGCACAAGGCAATTCCTAAATAAATATAAAAGAATTGAAGGGATATTATTCTTTCGAAAGTTATTTTACGTTGAAACGATATACAGTGTGTTAGATTTTATATGTCACAGCAAATATTTCGGCTATTTTATGAATTAGTAAAAAATGTTGCATATGAAAGTTATTAGATTATTTATTCTTAATAATGTGTCAAAATCAGAAAAACAATTGAACATCAAATAATTCAGATAAAGTAAATAAATTTAACATTTTAAATGGTACGTACCCAGTATTATTACATATTCTGAAACTACAAGAATTTATCTTTACAACGATATATCACATGTTATAGTTTTTCATTAATTAACTGGGCGCAATACACTAAATAACTGATCGTGTTGAAAACGTAAGGGTATATCATCCAAATATTCTTCGAATTCTGTCGTAAGGAAATTGGCATACCGTTCAGCATTAATAACACATTCGCGTTCCGCGATAAAAATAAGGACCTAGTATAGTATTAACTAATACACCAAGTCAGACATTAATAGAAAATCTGTGTTGGAACCTGCATTCCCGAATTCGACGTGGATTCTCTGTATCTCAGAAATGATAATTTTTTCTGTTAGAAATTCCGTTATTGTTAAAATTAGATTCATCGCTCCAAAGAATGACATCCACTAAATGTTGATTATTGTTAAGCCAGTTACAAAATATTAGCCTTCTATCAGAATCACCAGCTGTTAAACCGTGAACCAATTTAATTTTATAGGGAATCATGTTATATTTTTTTTAGAATAGAAAATACTTTGTGATGACTTATACCTATGTCGGCTACTGCTTCACGGATTGAATTTTTTGGATGTGCTCTAAATTATGTCAACACCATAATATCTTCATCATGTGCTGCACACTCATTTCTTAGTCTTCGCACTGTAGCATTAAAACATCCATTTCTTCGTAAATTATGTTCAATTCTTGCAAACGTGCGAAGATGTGGCTGTACCCTTTCTGGATACAAGGTTCGATAGACAGAAGCTTCTTTAGGATTATCATTGCATCTGATGTACACTCTCAACATATCCATTTTTTCATTATTAGAATAATAACTATCCCTCATTATGTGTCACGAGATGAAAATTAACAATTAACAATTTACTTAGCCACTTCGACACGATAGCGATAACAAGTGAGCGCATATCACGGCTTCCTCGGCTCTGCTTAACAGAACATGCAAGGATAAAAGTGTGCGTCGTCGGTGCATTGTTTACACTGTACGTGTTCAACGCGTTCGGTTATTTATTCTATTACGCCTTTAATTAATGAAATAAGTATAACATGTGATATACCGTTGTAAAGATAAATTCTTGTAGTTTCAGAATATATAATAATACTGGGTACGTTCCATTTAAAATGTTAAATTTATTTGCTTTATCTGAATTATTTGATGTTCAATTGTTTTTCTGATTTTGACACATTATTAAGAATAAATAATTTAATAACTTTCATATGCAACATTTTTTACTAATTCATACAATAGCCGAAATATTTGCTGTGACATATAAAATCTAACACACTGTATAAACGCATGTCCCAAACCGTGTTTTTTTTCTCAATTACTGAGCGTTAAAGTTTAAAAAAAAAATTAAATAACTTTTTAAAAACTCGATCGTTTTAAGATATTTTCCTTTTTGTCGTGCGTGCCCATACGTGTAGGAAAAGATATTAGGAACTGTGTGTACTAAAACCGATTTAAAAAATTTAGATCTAGGTACTACCAGGCTTGCGTGTACGAAAGAGAAAACAACCATCGTTAAGTTGTTTCTCTAAGTCATACGTTGGTCAGTGCGAAAAAATAATTGACTTAAGTTTATTTATAGTCTCGTAATTAAATAGTTTTCAATAGTAATTGTATTTTGTATTAGTATTTATTAGGTATCACTTAATTACAAACAAAAATTAAGTCATTTTATGTCCGAGTTGAGAGGGACAAAAATTGGACATCTACTTTTGTTATTATTAAAAATAATTAATTTTTTCCCGTAAATATATAATTTCCATGCCTTCTTAAGTAACATACAATAACGCGAATTATTACAAATAAAACAATAAATCTAGAAATTATATTTTTGTTCGCATAATTTGAAAAGGTACGAACGACCTTAATCGTCTTTTTTCACTATCTACGTTAGATTTGTTTATCCCGAGCATACAGATGCATCAAAGTTCCAAAAGCCAAAAATCCATCAGTCATTCTAAATTCTATAACCATATAATACACATAATTACCTATGTACGGTAATAATGCGAGGTTATACCTATGTATACCTACGTTAATAATCGCATTACAGAATTTTGAATATTTTCTTTTATATTGAACCGCCAAACTTGTTTAAACTTTTACTTATTTATTTCACTCTCAACCGCTGCAGAAATATGTTTGCAATAATTAATTTTCAATTTTTTAACTACAATCTATCACTTTAACGACAAAAATATTATCGTTAACACCTTATCGAGCCCTTTTTAACGATCGTTATGTTAACGCTAATTATAGTTTTCCTAACTACGTTCGTCGCTTATAATTATCGATCTAAGTTGATAAATGTCATAAATGTGACAAATTTCTGTCATAAATATTATTTTTCCAAAAATGTATTTCATTCCAGAAAAATTAAAAAAGGGGTTTCTGATCGTTATATTAAAATACAAATAACATGGAAAATGAGAAATGTCTGTAAAGGTTAATTTAATATTTTTTTAACGAATAATCGAATTTTAGTTTCCGTAAACCTATATTTGTTATATAGAACAGTAAGACATAAAAGATAAATTGCATAAATGATGCGTTTCAATAAGAAATTATATTACAACTAGGTACAATGCTATAACTAACTGCACTTTCATTATATATGGTCTATCTAAGTTACCTGGCGATCTACGTTATCTGTAAATTCACTTTAGGGGCGTGTTTCTTAAGTAATTGCAAAAAATATATATATAAAGAATTATGGTTTGTTAAAGAAAAGTCGAAACATTAAAAATTGTGAATCTGGGCTGCATAAAGAGTAAGCTTTGAAAGCAATTGTAAGTCGACATAACTTGTGATTTTTATTATTTTAAACATGTCATAACTCGATAACTTTTCCGAATCGGACCTATGTTTATATAACCCCTGCTTAAAGTTACTTAAGAACAACGCCCCTAAAGTTTGGCAGATTCCTCCCGGGACCGCCTGTATAAATTTTAAATTACCTACATGCACGACATACTCGGTACCTACTTAATTTTAGTTTGTTTATTACTTCTGGCA
Organism: Rhagophthalmus giganteus; assembly: GCA_036326145.1. Lineage (NCBI taxonomy): Eukaryota > Metazoa > Arthropoda > Insecta > Coleoptera > Rhagophthalmidae > Rhagophthalmus > Rhagophthalmus giganteus. Next base: position 7,904,802 of record JARFJA010000083.1, on the reverse strand, counting down.
TTTAATAAGGAATTGTCAGAAATTGCATATAATTCAGTTAAATAAATTCGCTAAATAAGCGACTCGTCGCTATTGCCGACCACGTTATATCCGGATTATTTTTACGTTATTCACATGGAAAACCAACCAAACTAATTTTATATTGTCGTTATATACGATTTTTCGTTATAAGCGACGTCGTAATATACGACTTTCACTGTATTGTAAACCATATAAAAAGAAAATAAAAAGGTAAATTTCATTACAGTATAAAACTAAAACGTCATCTTATATAAAACTACATATAAGTACTACAGAACCCTCGCCAACCGCGGGGGTTCGGCTCCACAGAGAGACCGCGGTTGGTGAAACCGTAGTTGGCGAGGGATACATGATTTTTCACTGTGTACATACAATACATTGTATTGCATAGGAACATAGGAAACAATAAATAGAAGAAGTTACATCATAAGCTTTAATGAACAAAGAAATGTATAGTATTATTGAGTACATATGTACGTATACATAGAGTATCTACAATATACACAAATTACATACGTACATTGTAATACATATATAAAAAAGAATTACTTACGAAAATACGAAAGAACAGTTGGCTGTCTCGTTTTTTTCTTGATTTCCTTTTGGACCTTTTTATACGGCTGTAGCAGACCCTCCAAACTATTTTTAAATTTCAGACTCCTTTCTAATGATGGACCTATGTCAAAAATCAGGCCTTGGAGTTGTTGTGCAGACGAAAATATTTTGTTTATGTTACTTAAATTCAGGGATGTAATTGTCGGTATCGTGGTCGTTGCTTCCTGGGGGTCGTCATTGTCACTTGATTCAGCTTCCAGTATTTCATGAAGTTCAGTTTTTGTCAGTTCATTATTATGAGAGTTTAGAATTTCTTCAACATCAGAGGACTGCAAGCGGTTAAATCCCTCTCCACGAATTTCGTGCAACATCCGCAGAATTTCTTCGATTTCAGGTGCTTTGTCAGGCGCACCTGAATTAACCATCACTATTTCTAGCCATAGTTTTTTCCAGCATGCATTTCATGTAGTTGGAAGTAACTCATCAGTTGCATCCTTGACGCAATCGTCAAGGATGCAACTGATGTAGCAATGCTACACACTGAGTAATGTTAAATTGTTTCCAACTCTGCGTAACAGTCAATGAAGGATTTATTTCCATTCTGTCCATGATATGACTGAAAGTTCGTCTCGGGCAATATCGTTTAAATGCAGCAATTATCTAATGGTTGTAGGAGTGAGGTGGTGTTGGGAGGCAGAAATCGAACTTCTACATTTGGGTCGAATAATTTCAGAGATTCGGGATGTCCGGGAGCGCTGTCGATGATAAGAAGCGCTTTGAAACTTTGAGGTCAAATATTGCTAACACTAGCAACAAAGCAGTTCACAGATCAGTCTGTAAATAATGATGCCGTAACCCACGCTTTTGGATTTTCTCTCCAAAACGCTGGTAAGCGATTTTTGTCTTTATTTTTAAAAGCACGTGGGTTAAGACTTTTGTATGGGTTTCACCACATGATCACTCGAAGCGTTACATCAAAATAGAAGGGTTAGCATATTTTTAGCAGCTTTAAAGCCCGGTGCAGATTTCTCATTTTCTGATATGAAAGTTCGAGAAGGCATACTCTTCCAAAATAAACCTGTCTCGTCGGCGTTAAATACTTGTTCTGGTTTATACCATTCACGTTCGATGAATTTTTTCATCTCGGTCGAATATCGAATTGGCCGCCTCTTGATCCACTTGATCCCACGATTTTAACATTATGCAGAGATAACCGCTTTTTGAATTTCTCGAGCCATCCCTTACTTGCTTGGAAACTTAATGTTTCACATTCAGACTTTAACTGATCAAAAAGTCGTATCGTCTTTTCTTGAACGATGCGGCTACTAATAGGCACCCCCTTTTGTGTTTGATCTTCAATCCAAATGCTAAGAGCTTTTTCCATCTTTTCCATAGTTTGAGATCATGGAAAAAATGTTACTTTGTTGCTAACACTAGTGCCGCACTTAACACTGGACCGAATTGATTGTTCACACTTTTTAATTGTTCTTACAGTCGATTCGTCGACTTTAAACTTTTCGAAACATTCGCAAAAGTTTCACCTGCAGCTGAACAATCCAACAACTGAATTTTTTTATTTCGAGCCACGATAATTCGCTTTCTTTTATTAAGTCTTTGTCGCCATTTTTAGAAGACATTTTCGAAAATTTCGAAACGAAACGTGCAGCGTGTAGGAATAACACTGAACAACTGACGGTGTAGATTGGCGCGTAAACCCGTTTTTTCCGGCTATTGACGATTAGGCTAATATAAAAACAAACCACTACCTACCCTTCCTTCCCGACCGCATGACGCGAGTGTGCAAGGTTATTGCACTACGAGTTTATTCATTTTTTACCGAATATTTTGCACTTTTATATTTTGTCTTAAAAAATTAAAAAATAAATTTAAAAAAGTGGACCGCGGATAAGCGAAACCGCGGTTGGCTAATCCGCGGTTAGCGAGGGATTACCGTATATTGAAAATAAATAAACAATTTTAATAATAGGAAAACGATTAATTGTAAATTAATAATTTATTTAAGAACCATAATATTTTAGAAACCTAAGCCTTATACATAGGTAATGGATTTAATATAAGTAAGGGTGTTTAAAAATGCGCATTGGCACTTTATTTCCACGTATATAAACTTTAAAGATAAAGGATGTGGTTTTTTTTTGTATTCTAATATTAATATCTAAAATCATTTAGTGGTTATGTTACTTCGTATATTGTTACTAAACCGGCGCTACTATCGACACGTGCAGACACGAAGTGATATTAAATCATGAAAATAACTCATTTTTTTATTGTGCTATGAATCATAATAACATTTATGGCAATAAGTGTCCAGAATAACCGGTTATACTGCAGCTAGGTACCTACTTACATAATATTGCCAATATTTGATTTATAGATTTACTTTTAACTTAAATTTTTGTATATTGTATGGGAATCGCTTTGAAATTTATGAAGCATGCACTTCCCGAAGTTTTTATTCAATTTTTGTATTTACCGTGAAAATCAAAACCGTTCGTCTGAATTAAACATAGGAATGTGAGGGTTTAGCGTGCTTTCGCACTGTGGCCATCTTTATAAATGTTTCAGTACTAACGTGTGTATTTCTTTCGTGGCTTATTATCCTTAACTTAAAATTGAGGATTTTATCGTTAGGTTTAGCAATTCTTCGTCGTGTTTATTGTTCGCGAGGGTCTATCTTAAGGATTTTACTAAAATTAGTAATAGAGATGTTAATAATAAGATAATAAAATGTCAATATTTAATTTAACCGTTCCTGTATACTCAAACTTTAAATTTATCCATCCAGGAATTTAGAACGTTTACTTTTGCGGACTTAATTAGTAGAGATTAGTGTTTATTCAAGAAAAAGGATAATAAAGTATAAGTACCTATACTGTAGGTATAATAAATTTAGTATTCAACAATTAAACTTTCTTTTTTAACGCCTAATGAAACGATATTATAAGCTCGACGATTTTTCGCGATTTTTGCTTGCATGGGATATAGGACGTTCACTTTTTTCTGGTAAACTGATGTGAGTCACTGTACGTCACCGTTAGTTTTAATCCGATAACTGATTTCTTAATCAATTCCTCAATAAACGGAACGGAAGTCTTAGGTACGTACGGACCCTGCGCCTTATTATTCGGTTGCTCTTTTAGCAGTGGGATCACGCACCATCCCATGCCTTTACGGGAAACGTTAGGATTCACGACCGACTTCGACGAAATTGCATTTATGGTCGTTTTATAGGTTCGACCGCCGCCGAGGTCTAAAGCGGCACCTTCTCGCGTTCATCTTCGTTTTTTTTTTTATTTGCAACTAATTGTAAGCAGCGGTAACTTTATATCAATTACTGTATTTGTAGCTTGCGAATTAATCATTATTATCTATTAAATTGAAATTTGAAATTATGCCTATGAAGTTGTTAATTTTAATGTTATAACTTACGTAATGTCGATGCTTAGTACATATTTACATAAGTAACACCAATAAATGGTTGTAATTATCCTACTGTAACTACGAGTATATGTAAATTATTAGGATATTGTTATCATAACTGCATAATCATATAAGTATAATTATATGTTATTTAAGATAAGTTCCAATATACGTCATCACTAAAACTCGTATTTTTACAGTACTGATAAATTGTAGTCTTTCTTTGTCATGTCATATTATGCGTGCGGGTAAATCATCCGTAGAATATACCACGATTCAAAATTTTGAATTGAATATTACAAATATACAATTTAGTAACTTTTTATTGATGATGTGCATTAGAACCTATCTTGAATAACGTATAGGTACATGAGTAAATTCTAAAGGAGGTAAATGTTAAACTACCTATACCTACGAAACCAAATAAAAATGTGTTTGGTAACTCGTTAAAATAGTAAAAGTTGCCAACTTTTGTATTTATCTTTTAATTTAAATAAAATTTTAAAACAAAAAACCTCATTTAATATGGAATAATCTTACAATGTTAGTTGCTTTCTTGTAAAAGTTCTAATTTATAATACCTCATGCAGTTGTTGTTTAGCATAAGGTTACCGTAGTAGTTGCCAAACTGGAAAAGAAAAATCCAAAAATAATTCGTCATAATTCAATCAATTATTAATACCTTAATGGTAGCTAATTATATAATATAATATATATATATATATAAACTTCTATACGCTCTTCCAAACCAAAATATTATAAAAAACAAAATAATTATATAATAAATAGGAGTAATAAATATGCTCTTCCAAATCAAAATATTACATAACACACACATAATGATAAAATTATAAAATTTAAATCTATGTAATTTCTAAAAAGAATAACAAGCAAATCACATTGTAACCCCTACCAACCAACGCTGGCGCCGATTCTCAGTTTAATAGTTAACCAATCATACAAGAAAAGGAGAAACCTTACAATATTTTCTTTCGAGCCCCTACGCTTTTCTCTCTTTTATGTTTTAATTTAATGAAATAGCAATGAGACTCGTGATAATCACCGAATGGTCGGAAGTTCGTCTGAACGAAATGATGCATTTTCATTTCCCTTATACAGACCGATTATAAAATCTAGGCATTTTAAGATTGAACTAAATATTTCGTGTTTTACTTACATATGTGTGTCTAATTTTTACATTCGTTTTAAGTTGTTTTACTATATAAGTGTAGGTATAGAACGTGCAAATTTTTAAATAGAATTAGGTAAGTATCGAGCATTTCGAAAATTCTTATATTCCTATTTCATTGCACGAAAAGAATAAAAAACTTTCTTTCTATACGAAAACATCTCATTAACCTAAATATCTATACACTTTTAGGGGGTAAATGGTAACGACTTTAAATAAGTGTTTAACATTTTATTTTAAAACGCAGTTTTTATTTGCAGATATTAATTGTTTGTTTTAACATATAAATACTCTTCTACTCTACTAGATAATACTTATTTCAATTTTTCAAATACGTCACGCAAGCCAAAAGCGTCGACAAAGTGGGTTTAGAGTGAGCATATCATGAGACAACCGATGTCACAAAATAAAATAAAATCTGTTTTACTACGGTTACGGTACTCATATCCGCATAAAATGATTGTAGGTATGTTAGGAATAATCGAAAATAAATAATAGAGGTATATATTTTTAACAAACTATAAGAAAAATAACGTAAATGAAACTGCGCACGTATCTTTAAAATATGAATTACTATAAGTAATCTCGATGAAACTTTATAAAAAGAATTTGTAAATTAGTAAAAGTATATTCTAGCAATACAGTACCTACGTAGATAGTACTTATACGAACTTCATCAGACAGGTAATTTTCTATTTCCAAATTGTAATCTTCGTCAAGTATAAACGATTCAGAGTTGGAACTAAATAAGAAGTCAAAGTTGTAAGCTTTAACTTTACAGACATATAAATAACAGCAGAGTTCCGAGCTAAATTTCTTCAGTTTTGAAGTAGAATAAAATAGCAAACATCAGACATGCGGTACTATTTTCACACTTCAAAGGCGTTTGACAACAATTTGTGCGTTTGCGTGATACCTAGACACAAATGGGTAGCGACGCGACGCCGACGTGACGTACCTATATTTGTTATTCTCAACTTAAAGTAGCATTAGGTACTTATTTAAATGTTTTTAGATAGGTTTATCTACTTATATGCGTACTTTTCTGTAAACATAATAAAAATAATTTTTAAGGAAAACGGAACGCGTTTTAGGTTTTTAAAAGTAATAGAAATTGTCGAATTGCCTGCTCTCATTTTGTACACTTGAATAAACCTCGATATAAAATATTAACGGAATTCGATACGATTTGTAAGCGGAAAAAACGTCGTTAAATTTACAGAATAGAAACGGCGGAAAAGAGCGAAACCTCACGGCTTATTAACTTCGTACCACAAGACGTAATTTCATTTAAAAAAGGGCGTCATAAAATTCTCATTTCTTTCTCCAACAGTTCGCTATAAGTATTGTACGTGTAATTCGTGCATTCGACCTCATTGTTACCATTTTTTGCAGAATTCGCGTTACCGTAACGGTCTCTTGTCGATTGCACAAGTAGATGTTATTAAAATATTAAGAATTCCATTGTGCACTTATTATAGTTATGTATGTAGATATATATATATATATATATATATATATATATATATATATATCTACCTACCTAACCTACCTACCTACCTACCTACTACCGCGAAAATGTTTTTACTATAAGATTAAAAAAAACAGGTAAAGATTCAAATAAAGAGGCGAAATTCAATATCAGTCTGTGACTTGTAACGTTTATCTAACTTGACAAATGCTCGACGCGTCTTTAATAAAATCTTAAGATGGGCGACTTAAAAAATAATAGCTTTATATAATTACCGAATACCTAATAAAAATCGTAAAAATTGTTTACAAAAGGCGAAAACGTCCTATTAGGTAGAGTATAATTATGTATTCTTAAATTGACGCGGTCACAAGGCAGTGTTTATTATGACCAGATTAAAAAGAATTTAGTGTGTTCGGATCTATATTTGGCTAATACATCAAAGAGGCGCCTTTTAAATTTGCTTTTCAGAAATTTAAATAATATAAAGTTACGGCAGCTTAAATTGAAAGAATGAAAGCGATATGAATTTTGTATTCTTAATTGTATGTATATGTACTTACATATTTACATACAATATGTATCTGTATCGAGGGCAACTTTATACATTTCAATATGCAGTTTTATTAATACTTATGTATTTTTAAAACACCATAATTTATTATATAGTTAAATGTAAACGTTAATCAATGAAACGTATCTACTTATATTATTTTATCGATCGTAATACAATTGAATAGATTAATAATGACGTAATCACATTTCTAAGGTCGAAAATAATAGGTATCTACTAAAACCAACGAACAACCTACAAACACGAAAATAAATGATGTTAAGTTATAGTAATTATGTAACAACTTCACTTTGTGGTAGTTTTAAAGGATAAAAAGGGTTGAAGGTTTAGAGAACTCAATGTTCTTCCCGACAAAAGGTTGACTTCCAGAATTAATTAATCACTACGTCGTAGTACTAAAGCTTCGATGTGCATTGTTCACATTCAAAGGTGATAGCTTTTTAAATAAAAATATTTTACTTCCCTGAAAATATATTTAAAAAATAAGCACGCCTCGAAAACGAAAAATTGAAATTATTTAACAGGCACAATGTACGTACATACGTAGTACCTATACCTGAAGGATGTCCCACGACTCGAGGTCCATAGTTTAATGAAGTTTTATTGAAGTCATTTCGAGACGAAAATGTTTGATGAACATAATGTTTATGCCCGAAAATGCTCCGTAACCGAACCACAACTATTCAAAGGTAAACAGTTGAAATGTAAATAAAAGTACTTTTTTCGGAATTGAAAGGTCCAAAGTCTCTACTATTATAGACGCGTTCAATACGCATAGCGATTGCAATCGCTACCGATCACTTTCGTTCAACTGTAGAAATTGGAGCGAAACATTTTTTTATATTTCGGAGCAACTGGCAAAACGAAATGATCATTTAGTTGACACGAATCAGTACAAAAACGTAACCTAAAGCGATATCTATCCATGTATCGCTATGTCGATTGCGAACGCTCCTTATGCTTATAATATTAATAATCACCTATTCGTCAGTCTTTTGTTTTTAATTGTTTACGGTGGCTTTGCCGCTGATTTACTGCTTTCAAATGTTGCAGCTGGAAGAGGCCATTTTGAACAGAATTTGTAAAGGTAATTGTTTTAAATTTTCTTTAAAAAACTTTTTAAATTTCCTCTTACAATGACTGTGTGGCGATGGCGGTAATAGTGAGCGTTTTTGTATAACAAGATGACAGATTGAAAATTAATTTTAGAAAAATAATTGAAGCGTGTACAAGTTACGAAATAAAATTATTATATTGAAGCGCAGACTTATTGTCAAATAAATTACTATCATCTTAACTTAGTGGAATATGGTACAAGTGACATTCGTTCATAATTATGGCGTCATACGTGCAGTACAACGAGAACTCTAAAGTGGAAGTTGCTCAAAATAATACAGTTTATAGAAAAAACAGTAGTATTTAGTCCGTAATGACAGTTATATATATGGCATTAAAAAAAACTTGGCAATATTTTTAGTGATTGTACTTTACTTTTAAAACTAACCATAGTATCTCACATAAACTCAAATGACACTTGTACCACTTTTTCGTTAAACCCTTCATTTGTGTTTATTACACATTTTTGACTAAAAATGACTTTAATAAGACGTCGAGTCGTGCAATACTATGTATAAGTCTATTCGCTAAAAGTGAGCAATGCGTCATAACTAATGTGAAAGTGATTTTCACTTAAAGCTATTATATAGTTTTCATTTTTGTTTAAATCATATCTAGCATAATCACGATACGAATGTTTTAACATCTATCTTTTTAGTAAATTTCTAAACTGATGATGGTCATTATAAACAACTTGATCGAATTAATATTCCATTATTATTGTAATCGTATAAGCAGCGTTAGAATGACAAAAACATTAAAAATATATATTGCAAAATTATAAAGTCAAGTTCTTGTTTTCTTGGCAATTTAATTACTTAAATTCAATATTTACTCATACTATTTTAATAATAACACTGCACATATTTCAATTTTGTTTAGAACCTTTTCCAGTGGTTTTTACAGTGTTATAAATTAAAAATAAAACATATTTTCAATTTTTTATTGAATTGGTAAGTATAGAATTTCGGTTTTAAAATTTATTCTATAGTTATTTAAAAATATTATTACGCCATTGAATTAATTTAATTTGTGTAAACTTTCACTATTTCGTTTATGTACTTATTATGTATTCAATGACGCATAATATATACTGCGGGGAATTTTGATAATTAAATTATTTGTTTTCGGGACAACAATTTGTGTTCAGTACACCAAAAATGAGCTGTTGTAGTTTTTGCGCAAATTCTACGGTGCGACGGTGATAACGGAATATTTAGGTACCTATCTAATGATAGAATTAGATTTTGTCGTTAGGGATTTTAGTAAAAAAGCGAAATATTTCATTAAAATACGAAATTCTTACATACCTACCTATTATTTTATTTATTACAAAAACGAGATGAGATGACTATACTGACGGGAACTTCGAAAAATAAAAAAATACAAATACAAAAAACAAAAATACGAGCTACTTAGTAAAATATTTTATTGTAATAACTACTATTAAACTTGTTTTCGGAGGTGCTTTTACGGAGACTTTTAGTGCCTATAGAAATTATAACCTAACAAAAAATTATTAAAGTACTAAAGTATTATTAGGTACTCATTGTTACTATGTTACTCATTAGTTATATTTATTTTTAATTTATTGCTCCTGTTCTGATGTGAGACAAAATTTTCTTTTAGTAAGTACAGTACAAACTCGATTATCCGTGAGGCCTCGCTGAAACTGGAACTAAAAAAAAAAAACCCATTTGTCAATAAAAGATATATCATGCTGTTAAAACTTAAAAACTACTTGTTAAGTTTGGATTTTTCATACAGTATCTACATATTAATTACCTAATTATTGTATGTAACTTTAATGGATATAACGTAGGTACCATATCATGTAAACTTATAAAAATTAACTAATATACCTAAACTAAAATTTCAACGAAACTGTTTTTTCGTAAAAATTCTATAGGGTTGGGGGTTGTCCTATTATCCGTCTTTTTCTTTCAATCGCCACGGCCTCGGTCCCGACCCTGGCGGATAATCGAGTTCCTGCTGTAGTTGATTTGTGAAAAAATAAAAATTGGTTGAAATTTTGTTGCTATAGTCGTTTCAAAAAAATTTGATTCAAGCCGTGTTGCTGGTCGACCTCGGTGGTTAGTTTGTTGACTCAAATTGTAATAAATAATATCTATTTTAGTCAATAATTCGATAAACACCTATTTTGATTTTTAAATTAACGATTTTTACCGTTAATCTGTATTATTTTAAAAACGATTTACGCTTATTATGCTATGGAAAAAAAAGTAGGAGAGCATAAAATATACCTACCTATTTTTAAAGTTTTTACCCACTTTCATAATTTTCAGTAAGTACCTACCTATTATTTTTTAATTAATCATTTAACAAGAGCATTTAGATGATGCAACGATAACTTTGTTAAACCGACCGAGAAGCATCCTGCTCCAAGTCAATTTAATTTTTATATTAGATATTATCTATTTCAAAAATTACGTGTCCGATTTCTTTTGCAATTTAGATAAATATTACAACGCACCTTGAGATATTCTTGACGATAGCACATTATTTAAATAAAACTTATTTAAATAGATAAACATAAAATTATTCGTGCTTTATCTAATGCCGAATGGCATATAAGTAATAAAACACTACATAAGGATTTTAGAGTTCCTTGGGTGCATGATGAAATCAAACGATACACAACACATTACGTAAACAGACTTCACCATCATTCCAGTGTGCTAAGGAAAAATTTGTCAAATAATAATAACGATATCAGACGTTTAAAGAGAGAAAAAACATTAGATTTAGTTAACTAATTATTAGTGTTCGGGGGATTGCTATTGAGAGAATAACCCCTCTCATGTTATGTACCCATCACATGCGATCAAAATTGTTTGTTAGCCTCGTGGCTAATAAATAAAAAAAGTAGGTAAACGGTAAATGTTTTTGAAATAATTTCACGAAGAGTTTTATAACTTATATAAAATAAATAAAGGTTTAAGTAAAATAATAGCTAAGTACAAACGATGTAAATAATAAGTAAGTACTTATATAAAAGTATAGATAATTATAATAGTTTTACTACAATATGATAATCTGCACGCACATAATTTAGTTAAATTAATTATTTAATATATTCTGTAACAATTGTTATTTCACCAAAAACCCAAATTACGATTCAAAATTACTTTCATTATTTTACACTAGGTAAATTCGTTTTTCCATAATAATTTAAAGGTTGCACAAATATCCTTGATATTGTATTGCCTAAATTACACATGATTAATACAGAATTCGTATATTAAAGGTGAAAATAACAATCTTGCGTATGCAACTATTTCGATATCTTACATCTGTGATTTTACGACTTTTGTTTGTGGTTATAGTGAGTAGGTATGTGGTAGGGGATTATTATGAGCTAATCGAAAGGCCATCGAGAAAAACGATATATTTCGTTTTAATCCGGCGAATGTATATCAGTTGTTAGTTTAAAACATTTCAATGACTATCTCTTGGGTGCCTCCGGATTTATCGCAAGTATGCGCGGTTCATACAACTGTAACGACATGTTCGTCTTCTACTGTAATATTTTTGCAACTTATCGTATCGCTTTTCGGGTATTCGCGAGATGCACTTCCATACGTTAACGAAAATCACAACGATTTCTTCAGAGACGAATATACTTCAGAATTCTTTAGAAGTTCTTTCGGAGACTTCGATTTGCATGAGAATTATCAGGACGAAACTAACGATGATCAATACGATTTTATAGTGGTTGGTGCTGGTAGTGCCGGTTGTGTTGTTGCTAATAGATTAACAGAAATTAGTGAATGGAAAGTAAGTCTTTTTAATATTATTAAATTTACCGATTTATTAAAAACAGTTAGAAACCTTTTGAAAAGTTATTCGTTTAAATGACGAGCGAATCAATTTTTAGAATAAGTAGCTACTTATTTATAACACTGAAAATTTTTAATTAATTTTTAGCAGTTATAAAATTATTAGTTATTAATTAGCAGTTAGCTTTATTTTGTAATAAGTTTCGAAAATTGTAGGTTGAAATAATGAGAAAATTAACAAATTATTATTCAAGCTTTAAATCGTCATATAGTACTTAAACAAATAGAATTTTGAAAGAAGTTTACGATATAGGTACGTTATGTTACTTATATGACGTTTTAATATAAATTTTGGGCTTTATAATCGATATAATTTTCTAGAAAAATAATAGTAGGTAAGTACCTATACAGCGTGTCCACGGCTCGGGTCCTGAATAGGAAAAACTTTTTTATTATTAATTTTACAGAAAAATGTTACTACCAAAATTACCAAAACTCTATCTAAATTTCAATTATACAATACAGGATGGACATAAATCAAAATTAAAGATAAGGAAATACAAAAGCTATTTTATTTGAGAGAGCAGTAGGCATCCTTTAAATTGAAGTAGATTTGTCACTACAAAGATGCTTACTAAAGAAGAACGAATGTATCTTATAAAATGTGATGAGAATGGATAAGTTTCGTATTGGTACTCAATAGATTTATTTCATGAACGTTTTCCAAATACTGCAGTATCAAAAAGAACTTTAGGAAAACTGGTACGAAAATTTGACCAAACTGGTTCTGGTTTACGGCCAACTGTGCCGTTTAAGCTTAAACTTTAAGCCTAACTTGAATATAAATTAGATTATCTAGGGAAACACAACCGTATCCAAGAAAAATTAGTCAATTGAATTACACTTAAATTTTAAAGCTTAAGTGGTGCAGTTGGGCGTAAGAGGACTAAAAAAGATGCAATAACGTTAATCGTACTAGATTCTGTTGATGCAATGCAGTAGGTACATGAAATTAATCAGCCGCACGTACTATAGAGTTTATTTATATAAAAAAAAATAATTAAAAGAGCAGAGAAATGCACGCAAAACGGTGGTAGTTATGTAGAATAAGCTTGTAGTTGAGACTGTTAGTAAGGTTCTTATGAATAAAATACTTTTTGTAATTCCTTATTTTTAATTTTGATTTAATATTTGATGTCTACCCTGTATTGTATAATTGAAATTTAGATAGAGTTTTGGTAATTTTGCAGGAAGCAAAGTTTTTTTTATAAAGAACAACATTTTTCCTTAAAATTAAAAATTAAAAAGTATTTCCTATTCAATTCAGGACCCGAGCCGTGGACACACTGTACATTAAACGTAAAAGAAAATGAAATTATTATGTAGACATTAAATATATCCACGGATTTTTTTTAAGCTAGCTGTATTTTTGAAATTAAAACAACTCTCAGGAGATCCTTGTATTTTATTCAGAAATCTTAATGTTATCCGAAATTGAACAAATATTTGGTTTAGTGAATATCGTTCTACTCTAATAATAACCGAGGGATAATCTTATATCAAAAAATGAAAATGTTTGTCTCGATACTTTTCCAGTTTATATTATTCGGAAATATATTTGATTTTTAAAATGTTTGTATTAAGTACTTAGATATTATCGGGAAGCACTCTAACGTGAATTAATTATTAGGAGTACTACTTATGTTAGTATTTTAAAATTGATAATTAAACGTGTCTTAATTTTATTTGAAAATATCTTAATAAGTAGAATGTGTTTCTTATTCTATTTATAATATGTGTTTAAACACGGTAGTGTTTAAAATGACATTATTTACGTAAGCACCTAAAAATTACGATATTTAGATATTAAGAAAAACTTTAGTTATCTGTCTTTTGGTTTGTGAAATACATTAATAAACTGGGTCATTATTCAATTATTCTTATACTTGTTGCCTCTATACATAAATATGTACCTATATGTACCTTTCGCTTACAGTTAGTATTTAAAATTTTATTCTCACGCAACGCGGTTCGCAAATTTTATTTGCATTGTCAAGTGTTATATAACAAATAATTATCTATATCTATAGGTAATTAGGTGTACAACGCTTGACAATGCAAATGAAATTTGCGAAACATACATATTTTATGAAAATAGATGAAATTTAAAAAGGTAAGTAAAGTAGAGAAGTAATTGTGTAACACTTATTTAACTATTATTATATTGAAGGTTTCAAAAGAAATTCACGCAACCTTACATTATTCTGTAGTAATGTTTAACAAACTATGCTATAATTTAATTAGTTTCCCACCCTTTCAATATATTTGCAAATCATGATATGATAGGTAATGGTGTCGATAAATAACTCAATATTTAAATTTTGGCCTAATTATATTACCTATGTATAATGGTGTTTATAGACACGTGTGTAGCACAATTTTATGAAATTCGCGTTTTAAAAGCGAAATTGATTTGATTTGCTTTTTATTTATCTGTTCCTTCGAACTATCAATTAATGTATCACAAACAGCACAAAACGGTTTTTTCTACAAACGGTGCCGTTTTAGTTGTTTAATAATAAAGTTTTCACCGAAGCTACATGAACGTTTTTAATTAAATGGTTATTAAGTTCATGCAACTGGAAAATCAAACGGTTGTCAATTGACTTTTTTTAATTTCGTTTGCAATAAACTTACTTTTAGTGCAGAGTAAGTAGGTACATATTTATGTATCATTCGCGACAGCGAAACAAACGTAAGTAGTAAAAGGTGCAACTTTGTCTTTTGATGTTTATTCGATAACCAATGGACTAAAAGTATAAGAATATGCTGTCCGCTCGGCTATCAGATTCGCCAATTATACCAATTAATATTAATTTATAATATGTACACATACATCGTCACACATTTGCAATTAGTCAAGTTTGAACGAAATTCCATATACTTACCTAATTATACTTATTTTTTTAAATAAGCCTGTCGAAAGCGCAATTTGCTATTGAATACCAACTTAATTAATTATCGGTATAATTTATTAGACATCAAACATTACGACTATAATACCTTAAACGTATTTATTGATGTTCATCTCTCATGCCTAATATGGCCTAATATGACTAACATTTTCAATATTAGGAAAAACTTATTCTTTTAGTCCACTAGTTTACATACTTAGATATACTTACCTACTTTGAATTTAATTAATTTTTGTTTCTTTCTAAAAACTACATTTTGTTATAAAATTTAATAGACGCATATGGTACATGGTATAATCTCATTTCGGTAAATATTTATTTTAACAGTATATATATATATATATATATATATATATATATATATATATATATATATTTGAAAATTTTTATTGATGCGAAATAACTAAAAATTTGTATTCGTGATCTCGTACAACGCATGCGACTCGAAGGTCAAAACCACGTATATTTAAGTAGAAAATGTTTTATCAACATAGGTCTTATTTAAAATATTAATAAAAAAATGGTACGTGCGAAGGTTGTGCACGCGTCTTTCGGATGCAGCACTGAAGTGAGTAAAATCGATAAACAAAATACATGCGGTACTTGTTCGTGCTCTTTGCACAAATAGAATATTAAAAAGCATTTAATAAACAACCGTTTCGGGCTTGGAAAATAGTTTTAGGTTTAAATTCGCATTTAGTTACTTTAATAACATCGAATCTATTATCATTAATTTGTCGAATTAGGCATCAGCTGTTGTACGATGTTAATTATAGGAACACATAATAATTTTGCAGATAGTTAAATAACTATTTATGTTATTGAAAATTTACGTTTATCTTAAATTGTAATGGTGTAATAATAATAATAATAATAGTTTTGTCAATTTGATTTCAGAAAACATTTTTTCTGTATTTCAAAATGGTCAGTTCAGAAAGCAGCAATTGTATTTTTAAAATCATCAAATATACTTCAGAAAATGTCAAGTATATTTACGGTTACGGTTCCGGTACTATTATCATTCGATGAATTTTTTACTACGATAATATAATTAACATATTATTATATATTATAAGTATCGATATATAGTGGGTATTTACTATAATCGAATTTAAAAATCAGTTCAAGGAAACTTTAAATCTTTTGTAAAAAAAGTAAATTAGAATTGCAATTACTTCCTAAATTAGAAAGTATCAATAGTTGATTTAAAGATGTTGGATTGTTCTTATTTTTATCAATCTTTTATTAACTAAATTGTTTGGTAGGCAATTGTTTTAGGTTGTTTTTAGTAATTCCGGTATGCAAGTTTATTAACCTCGATAAAAATAAGCACTCTAATATAGTTCAATTTAGTAATTAAAATATAGGTTTATATTTGCATTACATTTTCGATCGACGATTCGCTCGTTAAGTACCCTTATTGTTACTAGAGAATGAGAAAGAGAGAAAGATATACAGAGAGAGAAAATATAATAAAAACAGATAAATGTTATAAAATAGAAGAATAACATAGTTTCTTAATAGAGATAAAATAAGTATTACCTATACAATTCAATTAATACTTACCCAATATTATTTGATTGTAGTCACATACTAATACAATTAGCCATACGTAATTAAAGTAAATAATGTTAAGTTCAGTCCATTATTATTTGGCACCTACCTATTTTTAAAAGTTGTAAACTTGATCATGATCTTGTATCTGCATTGAAATGTAAAATTAAAAAATCAACTTGCGAAACGTCTAGCCTTAGCATATTCAGTTATACCGACGAAATAAATCATTTTTTTTTTCATTACTACACGTAAATGGAGCAAAAACAAATCTTGCTAATGATCTTAAATTTTCACAACCATTTTCAGTTACGACACCTTAAATGTTCAGTACGTGCGTATCCGAAGTTCATAAATTATGCCATACTCGGTAGGCAAGTAAAAGAAGTTTGCTTTCTATTCACGTAATATCACAAGTTTAATGTGCTCTAAGTTCTTTGATTCAAAAGAAACCTCCAATATATTTAGCATAAGTTTTAAGCCAAACTTTTCGTAACTTTCACTAACGATAAGTATGATAAACTAAAAATTAATAAACTTAAGAAATAGGTACCTAATCGTATTTTTTAACAAGTAACGCAATAAAACCCTAAAAATATTTTTGAAAGACTAAGTAACTTTACTTGACGGCAAAAAACTTTTCAGTAAATTAAAAATAAGTAATTTTAACGGGTAACTTCATGTGTAGGTGAGTAATAAAAAATGCTCGTGTAATATTTAAATTAAATAATATAGATACGACTAACGATTTTCCGAATTAATTATAGTAGGTAAGTACATAGGTATGTTTATAACAAGGCACATGTTTTATCAATTCGTTTTTATTTTTGATTATAAATATTCTTTGAAAGTTAATAGATGTGAAGTTTGGTTAACCTTAGAAACTTGCATGTTTTTGTTTACGATTTATTATACGTGATATTCATAAGTTTCTGCTCAATCATTGTTCAGATACAAGATTATATGTCAATATAAATATTCAAATGTTCTCATTAATCTTTTAAGCTTTGCCGAATGCTTTTCCTAATTAATTTCTAAGAAATTTTCACAAGCATAAAAAAAACATAGCTACCTACATATTACTAATGTAAACTGGTCTTAAAGTTTTAAGTACCAAGATATTAAGAAATATAAACGAAGAATTTCAGAATTATTTTGTACAAATTAAAATTCGTTTTATACTATAACAAGTTCAGTACCTATAGGTACTACCTACTCATTAAATTTTATTCTAAAATGTTATTCGTTTCAGGTGCTATTGCTAGAAGCTGGTGGTGAAGAACCAGAAGTAGCCGAAGTTCCATCTTTTGCTCCATTATTGCAACGATCAAGTATCGATTGGAGTTATGTGACTCAACCTTCGCCTCACAGTTGCTTGGCCAGACCTCAAGGACAATGCGCTTGGCCTCGTGGTAAAGTAATGGGCGGTTCTTCGACCATAAACTATATGGTTTACATTAGAGGCCATCAACAAGATTACGACGACTGGGCTGATATGGGCAACCACGATTGGAATTACAAAAGTGTGCTGCCTTATTTTATCAAATCTGAAGACAACGGAAATTTAGGCTCGGTAAACTTCTTCTACCATGGCCAAGGAGGATATCTAAGCGTCGAAAACTATCCGTATCAAGACAAAAACGTATTTCCCATTATTAACAGCTTTAAAGAATTAGGTTTTGCGGAATTAGACCAAAATGCCGACGAAATGATAGGGGTGTCGTTGACGCAGGCCACCGTACGAAATGGACAAAGAGTAAGCACTAACACTGCATTTATACGCCCTATTAGGCACGGACGAGAAAATTTAGTTATTCGAACGAACGCTCACGTAAGTCGAGTTTTAATAGATCCTCATTCAAAGAAAGCGTTCGGAATCGAGTACTATTTGAATGGCCAAATTAAGAGAGCGACGGTTAGTAAGGAGGTGATTGTTTCGGCCGGATCGATAAATAGCCCTAAAATTTTAATGTTAAGCGGTATAGGCCCGTCGTCGCATATTTTTAGTCACGGAATTAAAGTTATCAAAGATTTGCCTGTCGGATTAAATCTTCAAGATCATGCTACAACCGACGGAGTTGTATTTGCTTTATCCAATAAAACTTGGACAACTGTAGATGACGATGAACGAAACGCGGACGTATATCTGTATAAAGAAAAACATAAAGGGCCGTTGTCTGCCGCCGGTTCTGTTCAGGTTAACGCCTTCGTTCAAACAAAATACGAAACCAGCAAAAATCTTCCGGATATCCAGTACGCTTTCGATGTGACTAGCGTTACTGACTTCTTTACCGATCCAATTTTAGCGACACAGATTAACGTAAACCCTTTAGCATATTACGACGGTTTAGCAATTCGACCGATACTCTTAAGCCCCGAAAGTAGAGGCTATGTGCTTTTAAATCACAGCGATCCTATATTTGGAGCTCCATTAATTTATGCAAACACATTTACCAAAAAGATCGATCTATTGCGAATGATCGAAGGAATAAAAGAAATCATCAGTCTTTTACATACTAAGTCGATGAAGAAATTGAATGCGCGTCTGGTAACGATTCCTCTACCTGCATGTCGACGTTACCATTTTGGTACGGACGAATACTGGGCTTGTGTGTCGACGTCGTACACAAGCACAATATTTCATCCCGTAGGAACGTGCAAAATGGGACCGAAATCGGACGAAACTTCCGTAGTGGATTCGAAGTTAAGGGTGCACGGAATTAAAAATTTACGAGTTATCGACGCGTCGATTATGCCAAAAATTCCCAGAGGTAATACCAACGCGCCCACAATTATGATAGGTGAGAAAGGTAGTGATTACATCAAAGGTCAATGGTTGAAAGGTGAAGCATTTAAAAGCTCTTCGATCCCAATTTACAAAATTCCGGAGTATAAGGATGACTTTTTTCATTGGAATTTCTAATTATTAGATAGTCTCAAAAATTATGTGATGAAGAACGGTAACGTTATTCCATTTTTAATTAAATTAATTGAGTTTCTTAAAAGTGCCTTTTTTAATCATGCGAAATGTGCGTTTATACTTATTGCCATATAAGTAGATATATTAATATGTAGGTATAATAAATATAGTTATCATTTTAATTGTGCTGCAATTAATTATTATAATTGAAAAATTATTTTATCGCAAGCGTATACGAATGTTTATAAATATTGTATTATATAATTGACCTATAATTAGCTGAAATATATTTATTGTTAGTAAAAAAATGTTATTATGATAAACATTTGGGTTACCGGTTAATTTTTTGAACGTCCATCACGTGTTTTTTCCCCTAAATGTATGCTCTAATTTTCTATTTTACTTAAGTTTGAATTTATTGCGAAAACTTAACTCGTAAAACGCAAAATTGGTAAATTGATAAGGCAAAATAACCTACCTATGCAATTTATTTTTGATAAAATTGCTTGTAACGTTATAATTCGATTGTTGAGAACATTTCTATACTTAAGTATGTACTTACATATTTTGCTATTTTATGATGTGCGATTTTAAGTGTAAATCAATTTCGCGCATCTTCGCTTTAATGACATTTATTTAAAATACCTAATAACTTTTTAGAGAAATCAATTGATATACATATTTATTCATTCTTACTGTTAGTAGGTAGGTATTTATTTAAAAACTGTTATTCAAGTTTTGTAGATAGATACTGCATAAATCTAGAGTATAAATGATAAATGGACGTTTCCATTGTATAATATACGTATAGTTTGAAAGAATTCATAAAAAATGCCATTAATCTGACGAATAACGTCACTTAACTTCCTTCATATTAATGACGTTATACGTAACAAAATCATTGTCTAGATATGCTGAATACCATTGTGCACACCTTTTTTATTCGAGTTTTTACGTTATCATTAAATTAGGAAATTTTATAACACCTACATAGTAACATGTATCGTCACCCTTTGTAGTAATTTTAATTATAACTAGGTATATAATAATTTTTATTTTTAAAAATAAAGTAGTTAAGAATTTAAAAACAAACTTCATTTTATAAGAGTACTATGCATATTCTGAAATTTTTTCTGAATTATATACATATAAGTAAGTAAATAAAAATTTAGATTTATTTTGTAGAAAAATGTATTCATTAAATGTTTTGTTTTAGAACAAACAAAATAAGATTTAATTCCATACAGAATTCAATTGAAATGCCTACATACTTATAACTTGCCTATAGAAAAATGATTTCCAATCGATTTGATATTATTTACTTAATTTAATGAACGCTTATAGTAAAAAAATGATCAAAATACACATTTTTTTTAATAATAAACAGTTGTTTTTGGTTTAGAGCATCATTTTACTATAGAAACTGGAAAACAGTACACGTTTTAAATTTTTAAGTTTATACGAACGAAGTTTGTAAGTTGATGAAAACATTTAAAAGAGAATATGCGAGTCGATTGTTATATTGTAATAGATGCACAATAGATTTTTCAATTTAATTAATAAATATGCTGGACGAGGGGATGGACGTTTTACTCCTAGTAATTACAGATTAAAAACAAGCAACACAAATAACAATTTCGGCTGGCGACTAATGTTTAAAGGTGTTTCTTTACGAAGCGATACAAGAGATAAAAACATTTTTGAAAGTATCTCCCACGGGTTTAATGATCTAACCCGCTTTAAAAGAATTGCTTTTAAGAAAAACGTTGTAGGGATGTATTTAATTAATACACTGACTTTTACATAGTTATAGGTATTGCTTGCTAATCATGTTCCCTCTTTATCATAAATTATTAACAATATACATGCACCTTATACCTATTTATCACCATTTTACAAGTTTGAAATTTCGCCAGTGTGGTTTTTTATCCGTTTGTGGTATTTTCCGTAATTTATCCTCTGACAAATAATGTACAATTGCTTAAAATCTATTTCTTAAAAATATTTATACTAGAAAGTTTAAAATTACATTGTGTTTACATTTTTATTGCATTTATATTTAAATAAATCGTTTCGCGAAATTTGAATATATATTATAATCAAATTACAAATAAACTAAACAATGGCGTTTAATAATTAAATAAACTAATTTTTTAAAAAGTTTATTATAATGTTACAGGTGCACCTCCATTTTAGTTAAATTTAATAACTGATTAAGTACAAAATAATAATTTCATCGTAAATTTTTGTCATTTTTATAAAATCGATCGGTTTATTCATTGTCTTAAACATAATTTTCCACGCATCTATTAAACACGTTATTTAAAATTAATTGGTAATTTAGTGGAAAAATTAAATTTCATCATTATTCATATCATTACATACCGTTTTGACAAAAGCGTCTTAAATCCCAAAAAGGAAATATTACGGGGCGCACATTTTGCATCGTCGCGTAGCTATAAGAAGATAGGTACCTTTTACAAAAATATAAATCGATTTTTCTTCGAAAAAAAACGAAATCTTTACTAGATTTTAACAGATTATGTTTTTGCCTTAGTCGCATAAGATAGTCGAAATAACTCATTTTTGCAAAAAGTGACGGTTAAGACGTTTTGCCAAAACTGCATAGATATATAGTTATAATATTATAACGAACATAGAACTGACATTTAAAAATTTTAGCACTAGGAAAATACATGTTAAGTAGGTAGGTATTCCAAAATGTTATTAAATTTTTTCGTAAACAAATTTGTAATTAAAAACATCATTATTTGTAAAGCAAACAAAACGTAAAATGACGAAAAATATTTCCTTTATACGATATAAAAAATTATTTTCATAACGTAATAAAAGCGTCGCAAGTAATATTTTAAACTTCTAATAGAGACTGAAATATTTTAAGGTTGCAAGATAGAAGTAGCTTACCGAAAACAGATGTCCTTGTCGCATGTGCTAGTGGAAGTGCATTCCCCACTATTTCGTTAGTTTTATTGCCGATGAAACCATTTTTGTACATCATTCGAGTACCGATGCAGAGACTGTTTAAGTCGCGTGTGAATAAATTATTATTGTTTTAAATTGTTTTCGAAGTTGTAGATTTTTCATTTAAATTACTCTCCATCTTTAAATATAACGTTTGAATAATTTCATTAATTTTGAAGAAATATTTACTTACCTAGTGATTATGCGAATCGTTTTAAAAACACGTAAGTTTTTGTTCTTATAATCATATGATCCGTTACTAGTTATTTACTATTTTGTAATACATAGACTATTACTAGAAATAATTTGAAAGTAACAGTAATTTAGGTAAATAACGGCTACCTACATAAAAAGTTAAATTTTAGTCATTTGCACGATTTAAACTATCATCTGCGAACTGATAAACGGTCTGTATCGCTATGTGCCGACGTCGAGAAAATATTCAAATATTGTGAAAATAAAGTGTTAGTTTTTGTTTTAAAATTTAAAAATTCGAAATTCCGTTCGTGTTATTATTGATAGACACTAATACCTGCAGTTTGTGTTGTGCCCATGGACTATGGAGGCTCGGAAGTTTGATAGCTTCAATCCTTGTTTAACAACTGTTGGTGAGTCAGTACAGTAGAAATTTCCCGTTTCTATTTTTTGTAAAATTAGAGTTATAATTTTATGTTATGTATGTGTATAAAATAATTTGAATACGTACCTATTTTAACAAAATTGTTATCGTAAACGATTAAACGATTATCGTAAACGAGCTATCTGAACTTGACTTTTACATTTAAATAAATGGGTAATCTATTTAAATTAAAATTTCGACTTGGGTAAATATTTACTTTTATTTAATAAATAGATACGTTAAATTAAAAAAATAAAAGAAGGGAAGCAATAAATGAAATCCCGCACACCGTAGGATTCCTTTCATATTTTTCACCTTCGTTCTTAAATTGGGGGTTAAATTAACATGGCAATGTGCCATTTTCCTGACCAACTTCTCTCAAAATTAGTACCTATGTATAGACAGAATTATTTATTTTAAATAGTTTAAATTGGACATTTTCCAAAACTTACTTTTTTATCTCACAATTATACCTATGTATGGCGGATGAATAATCAATTAACCAGCCCTATTGTAAGGGAGTAACCATTTTAATATGTGTCCAATTTATAATTTATTTAAGTTAATATTTATGAGACTGAGAAAAGTTGAAACCAATGGATTAAAAAAAAAGGACACCGCAACTTGTTACATCGAGTCACCATTTTGGGGACAAGGCAAGGTTTTAAAGGATTTTGCCTATAAACAACTTTGACTCCTATCAAAAATTTTCTTCCGTGCATAATATGAAAAGTAACTTACGGCAAATATACGTTTAAACATATTTTACGTAATTACCACCTTTCTCCTTTATGCGAGGTGTCGAGGAAATGGTACAAAATCTCTGCAGAACGTATAAGCCACGTCAAAACAATGCTACAAGTGCCTGTAAATGTTTTTCCTACGGCGCTTCCCTGTCGAGATATTCATTCATCCGTAAAGTTGAAAAATAAAAATCAATTTTTTTAAATAATATTTTTATTTTTCGTTGGAATTTAATAATATTCGGTATACATGAGTAATAAATAAAGGTCTTTAAAATGGTGCAATAGATTTTATGATATTACCTCAGGAGAGCCAGGGGTTCATTACCTTCAACATTTCTAACCTCAAAAGTTTTCAGAGGTTAAATTTTTCCACTATTTCCTCGACGTCCTGTATAAAGAAAATACTTTTTTTCGATAACTACATATAAAAAGTTGACATAAGGTTTGTTCCAACATACAGTTTTGTATTGTTCGTTGAACAATTTTCTACGCATGCTAGTTTTAATTTCTAATTAACTTACTGTATGTATCCTATGCGAATATTTGTTTGAGACTAATCAAGAATTGCGTTGTGCTAAAACGGTACAAAACAGTGATTTGTCAAAACTGTCAAACGTCTGTTAAAAACATTGTAACGTCTCATATTAAAAAATAAAACGGTAGCGGTAAGATTAGTACATGATTTAGTAGCAATTTTCTAAATGCACCCTGTATATGTATCCCGACTGTTCGCAAACCGGTTTGATGGAGTGTTGGAACAAACCTGTAGCTTATCCAAACCTATACGATGTTCACGTCATCAATACAACGTTACTAGATGATGACGTTTCACACAATGCTGTCACCTCGTACCTCGTATTTTTACATTAGTTTTAATAAATTGTAGTCTTTCTTTATACCATCTAATATGTGCGCAAGTAAATCATCTATATAATATGTCACTTTTCAAACTTTAAACCGAATTACAAGTAAACAATCTAGTAACTTTTTGTTGATGACGTGATTGCATATAGGTTTGGATAAGCTATATTATTGTTATTGCTTCGGTTACGCGTAATAAGATATTTTGTGAATGGAACGCGAAATGATAGTTCGAGACACGAAATACTCATTGTTATTATCATTAAACGTCAAATTAATGAATCGTCAATGTCAAACTTTCTCGTCGCATTTTTAGGAATTTTAGGACAGTTATCGAAAAAATATCGTTTTTCGACGACCACTATGAAAGGTTCATAAATTCACACCATTGAATGTTACCAAAATTGATAATTACAAACATTTAAGCCGATCGTGCGTAAAGAAACTCGTTAGCTAATCGAAAACGTTGTAGTTCGTGTGCAATTATTTTACGCATAAACAGTTTTATTACTAATTATCAATGGAGGTTGCCAAGTGCCTACGATAAACGTTAAAAATAAAATTTTTAATAATACTTGTGGCCGTCGGAAAAGCATAGTGCATAACACTTGCTGAGAGGATATTTCACGTTCGCGT
This sequence comes from Rhagophthalmus giganteus, assembly GCA_036326145.1. NCBI lineage: Eukaryota > Metazoa > Arthropoda > Insecta > Coleoptera > Rhagophthalmidae > Rhagophthalmus > Rhagophthalmus giganteus. The sequence continues at coordinate 7,879,342 of JARFJA010000083.1, read as the reverse complement.
GATTAAGTCATTCAACTTCGTCTCGTGCCCCATACGAGATACACTAGCGTGAAATATTCGTCTTTCAGCACTAGATATACAATATACTATTGATACACGATTGCGATATGCAAAAGCATACCACAACCTTGTCTAAAACGTAACCCCCGCAATCAACGGGAGTTACCTGTATTACATATTTGCAACTATACACCTCATGTAGATAAAACGTTTAATCGTACAGATTACGTAATTAATTTTATTGTTAGAATTTTTAGAACTATCATTTGAAAAATAAAATTCAAGGGTTGCGTGCCCCGATAAAAATTTTAAAATTGTCGTAGTTTGCTATTTTTATTTTCGCACTAAATGCTGTCCTTCGAAATATGCAATCTTAGCGGTGACTACATTTAAATTAATTAATTTATAGGCGAATGAATCAAAGTGAATAATTAATGAAAGCCTTTACAAAATATCTAGAAAACAAATTTAGCAATTATAAACATTTTTTCGTTGTTATTATTGTTAAGTTACATTTAAAAAGGCTTTCAAAAATATAAATGAAAGCGAATTTGTTTGCTTATTTTAATAAGTTATTATTATAATATATGTAAAGTAATCCTTTAAAATTCGCCGCTTTGGGATCCGCAAATTTAACTTTCACAAGCTAAAAAAGTAGACGTTTCTTAACATCTGCGAACTTAACATTCGCGATTCAAAACTGAAGTAATGATAAAAATTAAAGAACATTTTATATTTCAACAGTGACTTAAATGCTTTTTGAAGTGATGAACAATCATATTCATTTATAATTTTGAATAATTCTGTTCCCTTAATCCACTCGACTTTAAGAACGTGGATTCAAATTTACATTTAATATACTTATTAATTAATTAAACGTGGTGTTACTAATTTTCATTAAATATAAGTTAAAAGGTTGTTGGATGAAGCTTTACCTTTTCGACCGTACTCATTTATAAAACTAGTCTAGTCTAAAAGTCTAGTAGTAAAGTATGTGTTTGTTACAAAAACTGAAGACACCTGACGTTACTAAATTAATCAAGCTTGATAGCCTTAGAGCTTCGTATTAATAATAATCACATATGGAGCGGCCCAAAATCCATTACTGCAGGTAAATTATTCAGTAGTGGGAATTAGAATACGAATTGTTAAATTTTAAGTGCTAACAACATCATAATAACTGTTAACCACCTCGTTTAGAGGTTTACAAAGTTAGTAAACAATTATTTTAATAATCATCAGGTCGATATGCTGGATGAAGTTTAAGTATTTCATAAATTTTGAACAACGAATTGCCTAGTACTAGTAAATAGATACCTACATAAGCTAGTTGAATTTGGTTTAAATAATTATAAGCTATTTATTAAAAATAAAATTAATTTTAAAATAGAATAATTACCTAGAATATTAGAATATCTTATTTAAACTTAATGAAATTGCTTAATAGAAAGACAATCCAAGAAATCCACGATATGTAGGTACTATTTTTGAGGTTTGGTATTATACTTAATATTTACTTTCTAGCATATTTTGTTTACAATAAAATTACTTTGCACTTAATCACTGTATATGAATTTTCATTAAGCATTTAAGCTAATAATATTATGTATAGGTATAAAAATTAAGTTAGTGTTATGAACGTAATTGTGAGACGAATATGCTGTCAGACGATATAGGCATATTGCCCTTTGTTTAAAAGTTATTTTTTATATTATCCTATAAGCATAAGCAGTAAATCTAATAAAATTCTCATTAACATAAATGTAATTATTTTTAGCTTGCAGCAGTGTAGATCCCCTATCTAATTATGTCACAGTAAAACGACGTTAGGGAGTAATTAGGGCCATTGCATTCATCTAGAATAATTTACGTCTCGTAAATAACTATTCGATGATTTAATTTTTATCTACATATATATTTAAGCTGAATAAATTTAGCTGTAGGTAAATATAAAACAATGCTGATGCTATTTAGAGCCGTCATTTTAACAATTACAACTTGTTTGGTTTTGTTACTAGAGATGATCAATAATCGGCGTGTATTGTTCAACCGTTTATGATATATTTCAATTTTAGCCGTGTTTTCAAGCGAAAGTATTTTGACAGAATACGACAATTTATTATACCGTGTAAAGTAAATTTATATAGGTATTATGTAATTACTTCGCGTATTTCTTGTAATTTGATTATAACCAAGCTTTTAAGCAGTTTTTATTAGAGTAATGTTGTGGATAACAAATCGACAATGTATCAATAAACAACAAATCTTTGCAAAGTAAAGGCAAATATTTACAAGTATTTTTTTTAATTTTGCGCTAAAAATATGTAGTTAAAATATTATTAGCGAATTTAGGGTGTATTATAGAGAAAAAGTAGAACGTTCCTTACCTGCGAGTGTAATATTTACACTTGAAAACTACTTCTCCCGGGCGCATAAAATCTGTATTCAGCGTTGAACGTGTATTTTCAGATGCATCACTAACCTATCACAAACTTCTCAGACACTTCTGAGCATCGGGATGTAAAATCAGGATGTCAGAGTATGGGTGGAATTCATAAACGATACTTAAGTATAGATATAATTTTTATTTATAGGAAATTTTAAATATTTTAACAAGGTATTTGTTTATGAATTTCAAAATGAGCAAGTAAGCTGAAATAAGAATGAGATACGTAAAAGTTATGCCCAAATATTGACTCTTAATTTGACACATAATCTCATTTGCAAGTGAAAATACAATGTCAGAAATATAAGTTACATTTAAGTTTCGTTTATAAATTTAACCCTTAATCAATTCAATTACCTGTGGATGTACCGACTTACTTTGATACAGATAAGTATGTTTTAATGAGTAAATAGGAAATATATAGGTAGCAGTAATTGATAGGCAACTTTTATCGTTTTTTTAAGCCTGTTTTATGATGATTTTTATAAAAAGATCAAAATTGTTGCGTTAGGTGCCGGTTAGAAACTAAAAGTAAAAAGAAAACTTACGTTTAGTGACGCAGTCGCAGGGTTGTTCTGTATCTGTTGTTTAACACTATTTAATTCATCGATATTTTATTTCAAAATGTTGTAAGGAAAAAGGGTAAAATCGAGGAAGGCAGGACTTTTAACGTAAAAAATTCTGCATATAATTGTTAAATTCAATTTCAGGCATTTAAAGGTGTTATTTCAGTACTTATAGATATTGTAACGTGCATTTACTTTCTGTATTAAATATGTAGTTAAAAAACTACATACATACATATACTTACATAAATACGAATAATTGTATAGGTACGTTATTCACGATAGTTTCCAATGCACGTCATGCATAAAAAGTTACTAAATTGTATATTTGTAATATTCAGTTTATAGTTTTAAACGCGGAATATTCTATACTGATGATTTACCTGCACACATGTGGCATGACAAAGAAAGCCTAAAATCTATTAGTACATACTGTAAAAACGCGAGGTTTTATTGATGACGTGGATTGGAACCCGTGGTGAATAACATATAGGTACAATAATAATTATTACACGAGTAGTGGAAAATCAATAATGCTGTTACCCTCAAAATTGTTTATAGTTTGAATTAAAGCAATTTATTATTATTTAAAAGAAATTAGGGCGAATAGATGAGACACAAAATGATACGTGAAATTTGTTATACCCTATACCTATTTTTAGAACAATCTCTCCAGAGACATTTTTAGACCCTCCGCAGATTAATATGTTTACATGTAGTAATTAATACATGCGTATATAGCTTATCCAAACCTATATGATGTTCACGTCATCAACAAAAAGTTACTAGATTGTTTATTTGTAATTCGGTTTAAAGTTTGGAAAGTGACATATTCTATGGGTGATTTACCTGCACACATATTAGATGATATAAAGAAAGACTACAATTTATTAGAACTGTCAAAATACGAAGTACAAGGTGACAGCACCGTGCTAATCGTCATCATCTAGTAACCTTGTATTGATGACGTGAACATCATATAGGTTTGGATAAGCTATAGCAGCAGAGTATTACATTTTATAATCTATTTTGTAACTAAGAAACATATACGTAAACAAACACCTACACTTTGTCCAAACCTATAAGCAATTCACGTCATCAATAAAAGGTTACTAGATGATGACGTTTCACACACTGCTGTCACCTCGTATTTCGTATTTTGACAGCTCTAATAAATTGTAGTCTTTCTTTATACCATCTAATATGTGTTCAGATAAATCATCGATAGAATATGTCAGTTTCCAAACTTTAAACCGAATTACAAATAAACAATCTAGTAACTTTTATTGATGACGTGGAATTGCATCTAGGTTTGGATAAACCGTATGTATGTAATACATATGCGTGCGGTTCAATCTTTTGGAGATTATTCGAGTTGTCGAAGTCGACGAATTAAATTTGGTTAGACTAAAGTTAAATGTAGAACATGCAAAATGGTAAAGTTCAATGAAACGTGCGCGCATAATAAATTAGATTAATACGTTCATATAGTAGTAAAGTGTTATAGTTAATATGATTATGTTTAGTTCGTCCAGTAGTAACCATCATTAATTTATCGGGGTAAAAGCGTTGCCTTTGTGCGGTTCGAGAGCCACTCAGTATTGAGTTCACTCAGAACAGATGAACCGGTAAATTGCATCAAGCCATCAATCCTTGCAGATTGCTGCAGGACATGGTTCTTCTTATGCGATGCAAGATTGCCTTTTGCTGCTTTTATGGAATTTACTTTTTACAGTTTATACGTACTTATTGTAAATTACAAAACGCATACCTATATTAATACCTATCTGTTTTTTTTTTTAAATAAAATTTGTTAAATATGGTAGGTATTTACATAATAAGTTGTGTCCATATTTCATCGACCTTACATAAACACCAACAGCATAATAAAATAATAATGAATTTTATCATTTGCTTGGTTATATTTAATTAAATTCCCCCGCCGCCTCCCAATTGCTAGTTAGCACAACACATGACCGTGATTGGTTACTTTTTACCTACAAAGGTTAAAATGACCGAAATTATTATACAATAGGAGTATTCATTATTTTCAATGTGTAATCTTTAAAACTTTCAAACTTGATAAGATAAACATTTTTAATTACAGTTTGCCTTCAGCGCTTTCATTGAAGTGCGGTGCGGAAAGTTGCAGCGTCATAATGATTAAATCTTGGAAGCTCCAGCGGGGTATAGTTTAAAGATTTTTAATGTCCGTATCCTTTTCACGATAAGTAGTAAATTGATTTTCCGTTGATTGTTGTCGTGGAAGATGGTATATATTTTTTATTGCCAAATATCCCTAAATCTAAAACTAAAAATCCCAATTTTTAGTTTGGCTCATTTTTTTTAAATTCCGTCCTGGATCACTATTTAAACGGTCATTGTTCCTACGTCACGGCTTTGTCCTTAAAAGTATTTTAATAACATTTCCAGTTCAATATTTAATAGCAACAAGCATAAGGTAAATGCTATTAGTAAACATGTGTGAAACGGATCTCCTATATAATAGGTGTATCTAACCTACACCCTACAAACACGACAACCAAATGCAATTGCAAATAGGGTAAGAGTAGTTTCATGTTTAGCATGTAGTGAGTGCACATCATCGCTGCGTTGCACCCTAAGGGATAGAGATACGGTTGAACATAGCCACGTGTACTAATTGTTTTTTTGCGCTGTTCAAGTATACTTACTTTGTAGTAATGATTAAAATGTTACGTAATTCATAATTTTGGAAACATCGATATTTCTAATTTATTTTAAATTTCTAGAAATACTCCGAGGTATTTCAATAGTTCTGTTGATATGTGGTATGTGTATCTGTGTTGAGTTTGTGGACGGGAAGTATATATTAGAGCTTTAGTTTAACGTAGTTTATTTCTACACCCACAATTCTGTTATTATAATACTCCCTCTGTCCTAAAATATGGTATACATTTGCGAAAAAATCAATAAAACTAAAATTAAATATAAAAAAAATTAAATTCATTTTATTGTCACAATATAACGAAATACAAATAATTTTAGTGTAATCCAAATTTAGTTAAAGTGAGATTAGCCTTGTTGAACGCTTCTTCTGAACATATATACTTTTCAGCTAATCGACCCTCGCGACGAAGTTTTACCTTATTTAAATGAGGAATTTTATAGGAATTTCCCCCTCCTGTCAACATAATTGATTCCATACACGTTTGTAATGTTATAAAAACGTTACCAAGAGTATTTCTCTCTAATTTATTAAATGCATCTTGAACACATTCAATCAATTCATCAATTGTGTTTGGCGAAGCTTCATGTTGTAGTGATTGAATAGAGTTAAAAAAACCCAAATCGAGAACGTTTAAATCGGGACTGTTTGGTGGTTGTGACAAACTGAATATTCCAACCCTCAGTAGAACCTGCAGTAACAATATCTGTATCATTATCAGAGGAATGTGGTTTTGCATTATCTTGCTGTACGTAAATTGTTTTGTTTTTATACTTTTGAGGAAATTTTGATTTAATTGCTGGAATAACATTTTCTACAATCATTTTCTTACAGCGCGCTGCTGTAACGGATTCCACATTTTTCGTTATTAATGTTCCTTTAGTTCTATTCTTGGAATTTCTTTGAGCCGGTTCTTGATATACAAAGGGTCATATTCGAATTTTACCGTCAAAAAAATGCTTTCGATGTGCGTCATAGCGTGGTCGAGCCACTGCAGCCATAAACATCACTTTAGTGATAAACCGTTTGCTTTTGCAGTTTCTATGGGGTTCTTCTTCGTCTAACATTATGTAATAGGAGCGTTTAACTTTAGTAAGATAAAACCATTTCTCATCAATATGAACGTAATCATATAAATCATCAAAAAGAAAAGCTCCATTACTGGTACGATTTACCTTTAACAAGCAAAACTGTAATCTTTCCAATTTGTTTTTACCTGTTAAAGTAGGTTTAACTGTAAAAGATATTCGCTTAAAATACTTTCGCTGTTTAAAGATATCAAACAGGGTTGATTTTGGAATATCAATTGCGAAAGAAACACTACGAATCGTTCCTCGACGATTTAATGGTATTTTCTTTATTTCAGTCAAATTGGCAGAATAGTCTTTTCGTTTTCTTCCGCATTTTTCCTTCTTTTTTGAAGAAACATCGGCACAAATTTTACCTTCTCTGTATTGAGCTTGTGCTGTATGCCAGATTCTACTTACGGTCAGACGGGATACGTGGAATACAGCTGCAACTTTATTAATAGCACCGTATTCTAATTTTTCTTTGTTCTTCATATAGTGTAATAGCTGTTGCAAGATACCATGACGTTGTTCATTAGTCAATTGCTTCGATTTGGCATCTCTTCTTTGTAAATTCACGTTATTTGGGTTAAAATTTTTCATTTTGAAATTGCAGCGGTGACTGTTTTATTTTTCTTAAAAAAAACTAATTTTTGGTCTTCAAATTCCAACTTAACTAAAAAGCAACGCCTGTCAAATATGTTAGGTTATTTAGTTATCAATGTAAACAATACCAATATAATGAGTATTGCTAGTTGCTTTCGAAACTCTAGATAATCTAAGATTTTCTTTCAAATGTATACCATATTTTCGGACAGAGGGAGTATATTTTATATATATGACATTTCTATATTACATATTTGTATTATGCCTACTATATTTATGTAGTTAGAGATCGCTACTACAATCTGTCAATTAAAATAATTATATCAAAACGTTTTTGATTTAACTTTTTTATTTATGCAGAAAAGTTTATGATACTCACTAGTTTATCAATTTGCATGCAAAACTAAATCGTCGATAATTAGTTTTAAAGTTCAAACTTTCGTCTAACAAGATAATAATATCGTGCAAAGTCGATGTCGTTTACAATAAAATTCGTTAGGAGATCCCCTTCGTTGTATACGTGTGCTTCATGCTCGACCAGTTAGGAAACGTTGGAAAATACTTTAACTAAACTTTAACGAAATTCCTCTACAAAACTTCTGCAATCGCTTGCGAGTTTTACAAAAAGTGCAAACATTTTTATCTGACTTTTAAGCTAAATCAATACCTTATGCACGAATCCTGCGATGGCGTTCTGTATTATAAAATTTCAACTTTACAACTTGCGCTTTATAAATTAAAGGAAATTGACATTTTTAAATGCAGAACAAAAACTGCATTAAACACTAAACTAAACTAATTTTTGTAAATAGCATTTTTATTTGTCGTAGGAATTTAATAATTTTTGGTAGGTAGTATACCTACGTAATAAACGAAGGTCTTTTAAATTGTGTAATAGGTCCTTTTGATATTGCTTCAGATGAACCAGCTGTGTACTACCCCCAACATTTCTAACTTTAAGACGTTTTAAAGGTTTAAGTTTTTAAATGTTGAAGGACATCGTTGGATTTTCCAGACATTTTAGGGAAAAAAAGTTAGGTAGGTTTTTGTTGAATTTCGTTAAAATGAACTATATTGAGAAAATCTCACTCAAATAATAAGATACAGCGTATCCCAAATCATTATTTTCTCGGATAAAGGAAGTGAGACTTTAGAATCTTTTTTTTAAACTGCAATTACCACAGACCTCAGGAAAATTTCATTAATAAGGTAACCGAAACAAAAATGATTCGCATATCTTAAAATTTCGAATTAACTAACCGAGCTTCGTCACACAAGGCCGAGAGCTATTTATTTACAATGGCCAACGTTCAGTAATAAATAATTGGACGTGTGAATTTATGTAGTCATCGGAAAAAATAATTAAAATAGTATCTGAGATACTGTGCATCTCTTATTCTTTACCTATGATTTTCTAGTATATGGTTCATTTGATCGAAATTAAATAAAACCATTTTTATCTTAAAATGTCTGGGAAATCCGAAAATGACCATTAAAATGTAAAAACGTAAACTGAAACTTTCGAGGTTAGGAAGGTTAGGGGTAGTGCAGCCCTGGCTTCCCTGAGGCGATATCAAAAGGCCAATTATACCATTTTAAATATCTTTATTTATTACGTATTGCTATGGAGGGTATTATTAAATGTATTGTTGATATCTAGGTATATATATATATATATATATATATATATATATATATATATATCTGGACCTCAGAGCCAAACAGTATTAAGTCCACTTTTTTCGTTTTTTGAGGTTCTGATTGTTTTTTTAGTATTTTTATTCGCTCTTTCCAATGGCGACGCGTATTAAGTCCAGTTTCTTCCCGTTTACGAGATAGGTGTAGATTATAGATATTAAGTCCTCTATTAAATAGAACCAAATAGTATTAAAGGTTTTCGATACTGTTTGGCTCTGGAAGATATCCAATATTTAGGTATTAAGTCAAATGTCACCTAAGGCTAAGGACATAATGGAGCGGCGAGCAAAGCAGCGATGCAAGCGACACAAAGGAAGGAATGAGAGATACTATGCTTCTCTCTCGTTCCTTCCCCTGCGTCGCCCGCATCGCCGCCCCGCTCGCCGCTCCATTATGTCCTTAGCCTAACGGTGACTGGACTTAATGCTGTTTTGTTTTAGTGTACATCAGTTGTCATAATCTGTTATAACCTCAATTTTGACCGAGAAGAACGATAATTAAAAAATTACATAAGTTTTTCAAAACAAGCTTTGTTATTGTTTTACTTTTAGCTTTTGTTGTTGATAACATGCAGGATAATATTATAGAAGATGCTGAGATCGTCTTTGAAATATATCCAACCACTAATAGCACGCTGGATATCCCTCATGAAAATTTACAAATTCTTGCAACCGGATGTGGCAATGCTACAGATGAAGTAGACGCAAATAATTTACAACATAAAGAAGACTGTACTGAATCTGAGGACCCATCTTATCTACCTAAGGAAAGTAGTGATACAAACGAACTGGAAGAAGAACAAGAGGAAGAAGCTGTAGAAATCCTGAGAAACTAAAGGAAAGAAAAGAAAAGAAATTCTGTTAATTGGAAGAAAAACGTTAGAAAGCAAAGGAGAGCTGCTGGTGAAGAATATCTGTCAACCACCAATAAGCTTATTGAAAAAATGAAATGAAAGCACCTTGTCGTGATGAATGTAAAAAGCAGTGCAAACAGAACTTATCAGTTGAGAGTCGTGCTCTAATTCATTCACAGTTTTGGAATGGTAGCATCGACCTTAACCAGAAAAGACAATTTATAGCTAGCTGCATTGAAGAAGTTCCAGTTGAACGTGTACGTGCTAGAACGGGATCTCGTGCTGGAAAAAGAATAACGTCGTTGCAGTATTTTTTTAGTGTAAATGGTAAGAAGATTAGTGTGTGTCGTACTTATTTTCTTAACACCTTAAATATATCCCAAACCTCTGTACGTAATGTATTATCGAAAAGACAACTTGGTGGTATCGTAATACCTGATCAAAGGGGTAAACATGAACCCTCAAACAAAATTGCCTCAAATGTAAGAAACAATATCAGAGAGCACATACAGAAGTTCCCCTGTATAGAATCACATTATTCCAGGAATAAATCCCAGAGAAAGTATTTAGGCAGCCATCTCAACATTTCAATAATGTATCGGTGCTTCTATGAAGAATATGTAGAAAACCAAATTCCTAAAGAAGTTATTCCCAAGCAATGGTTATACAGTGAAATTTTCAATTCGGAATTTAATTTATCCTTCAAAGAGCCAGGGAATGATACATGTGACTCATGTGATGGATATGTTATAAAACTCAAAGAGTCTGTTTCCCTGGAGGAACGTCTTGAATTACAAACTAACTATGACGCACATCTTCTGGATGCCGATAATCGGTATAAACTAAACCGACAGGATAAAGAGACTTATAAAACTGAGGCGAATACCAAAATACTTTCGGTGGATTTACAAAAATGCTTACCCACTCCTCTACTAACGAATGCTCAGAGTTTCTATTCTCTAAAGCTATGGACTTTCAATTATACAATCTATGATGCAACAGAAAAACTAGGATATTGCTTCACCTGGGATGAATCTATTGCCGGACGTGGTGGAAATGAAATGGCTTCATGTATTCTGAAATACATTAATTTAAATGTGAAAGAATCTGTAGAAAATTGTTATCTGGAGCGATAACTGTCCATCACAAAACAGAAATCATCAGATGATTATGTGCTATCTCTCGATTCTTATGTTGAAGCCTTCCATAAAATGCATTGAACATAAGTACCTTTTAAGGGACACACCCACATGGAGGTGGATACAATTCATGCAAAAATAGAAAGACAAAAGAAAGCTTCCCCCCAATTTTCTGTAATAACTCCATGGGATTGGCAACAGCTTTTCAGACTTTGTGGCAATAAAACTGAAGTAGCGGAAATGGAAACCATGGACTTTAAGAATTTTACTCTTTTATCTGAAGAATCCGGATCTTACTTTCACAATAACAAAACCATAAATAATCAAAACTTTTTGATATCTAAAGTGGTTCATATGAAGTTTTTAACAGAAACACCTGGAGTGTTGTATTTTAAAACAGATTTTAATCAAGAAAATTTTGAACAAGTTGATTTCAATAGAGCCACTAAAAGACTAACTCGCAAAGAGAAACGTACTGTTAATTCTAAGGAAGTTGTTCTCAATGCTAACTTAATGATGCTGCTGAAACCAATAAGAGAAACACTAAAACCTATTTCAACTAAAAAGTATAATGATTTGCAGAACTTACTAACATGGGTGCCTAAAAGATTCCATGAATACTTTAAAAATCTTCCACATGGTAACCTCGAGGAAGACGACTGAAAAATGCAATAATCTTCATTATGCATTTTCTATTTAATTAGATATTATTAATTTTTAATTATTTGTTTGTTACTTGAACTTTAAGATTGATAGTTTTCGTTTGTAACATTTTGATGTGATCTTTCATTTATTTTAGAAAATAAATATTTTTGGTGTCTTTTTGCCTTTTGTTACCCTTTATTAATTAGTTATAATTGATATTAATTAATTTTGGTTCTACTTTGCATTGTTCTACTATGGGTTTCTTAATAATAATTCAGTATCAAGTCCTACGTATCTATAAATTCGTAGGAGCTAAACAGTATTAAGTCACACAATAGAGTATTAAGTCACAAGATATTAAGTCCATTGCTAGAACCAAACAGTATTAAGTCCCACAATTAATTTAAAATTATTTAAATAAATTAATGCAGGAGGTTGGTTATTAACAGCTTTAGTTAGCTTCCAAAATCATAACTGGGAAAATAATAACATACGCTCTCCTATTTACAATAGTAATTGGTTTGAAAAATACCATTGTTCAAAATCTTCAAATTGCTCTCCTGTAAAATTTAAAAAACGTGACTTAATACCGTTTGGCTCTGAGGTCCAGATATATATATATATATTTTTTTTATTATTTCTACACTTGTAACACTTTTAAATCTAACTTAATTTAATCCCACAATGAATAACCGTACAATCTTTCTTTTTCCTTCGCCTCCCTACTTAATCTGTTACTACCCTTGCTCTACTTCCTCGTCCTTTATTGTCCGTTTCTGCCACCAGTCCCTGTTTCGTTCCAATCTCATTTGCAATGCCTTTTTAAATCTTCGCTAGCTTTTACGAGTTTCCGCTGACTATCTGGCACCATTCTTTCCTTCTGCTTTGGACTTTATATTCTAAGGCACTATTGCTCGGTTTCTTCCTCGTGCACTACTGGTCACTTTATTTATATACTATTTTCTCCCTTATTACACTTTTAACAGGACAATTTTAATTCTTCTTAACAATTTTTAAAATTCTGACATTTCTCAAAATTTATTAACTAATCAACTGTCACCTTGATCTTAATTTTTATTATTATTATTAATTTTTTTTAATATACCCGTTACATAGCAGTATGAACACATAGAAGTATATATATGTCTACAGGGGATCACCGTAGGAAAAAAATGTATAGAAATGTGTGGCATTATTCTGATGTGGTTTATACGCTCCCGAGAGATTTGTCATCATTTCCTGGACACCCAGAATCTATGCACATAGTTTTGTTTTGCGTGCGTTTTGTAAAAAATAGATATGGCTTATCCAAACCTATATGCAATTCACGTCATCAATAAAAAGTTACTAGATTGTTTATTTGTAATTCGGTTTAAAGTTTGGAAAGTGACATATTTTATAGATGATTTACTTGTGCACATATTAGATGGTATAAAAAAAGACTACAATTTATTAGAACTGTCAAAATACGAGGTACGAGGTGACAGCACTATATGAAACGTCATCATCTATGGCCTATCCAAACCTATATGCAATTTACGTCATCAACAAAAAGTTACTAGATTGTTTATTTGTAATTCGGTTTAAAGTTTGGAAAGTGACATATTCTATAGATGATTTACTTGCGCACATATTAGATGGCATAAAGAAAGACTACAATGTATTAGAACTGTCAAAATACGAGGTACGAGGTGACAGCACTGTGTGAAACGTCATCATCCAGTAACCCTTTTATTGATGACGTGCATTGCGTATAGGTTTGGACGAAGTATAGTAATCTTTTATTGATGACGTGTTGCATATAGGTTTGGACGAAGTGTAGCTATACAATTATTGTACCTACTTATAATAAAAATGTGGATTTTAATATCTACTACGTGAAAATGTACAAAACCTTTTAGTTCAAAACTACATGTTCTTTTTAATTTGCACATTAGAGCTGTCTTTCGACTTACGATTATGTTTCTAAATATCAACATATTTGTACGGCTTTGTGTCACTATAACGGAGAGGTTAGTTCATGATTATTTCAGGGATCCAGCAGTTAGGTACAAAATTGATTTTCCTTGAAAGGCATACCAGCTGTTCCTTTCCTAAAGGACTAGTAGTTACACAAAATCCGTCAAATTATTATCAATTAAATTAGTAGAAATCACTTGTATGTTTTTAATCGTTTATGTCAAAAAAGTGATTATCGCGAAGTAAATAATTAAATTGACCTTTTATGTGCCTACTTAATTCAAATAAAATTGTAGTTCATTTTTATTTATTCAAACAATAGAGAGTAATATATTCTCGTTCTTATAAAAATTCTCCATAACTTTAGAATGTCAAATTGAAAAAGTTTAGTAATTATGTTAGTAAAAGGTAACGCCAGTGCAGCGCACCTGCTTGTGGCCCCAAACTCGGGTTATTATGCAGTCGGATTATCCACGGTATATCCAGGGTATGATGTTAAAGACAACTTAATCTCTTCATCTTTCTACTTCGTTATAGCTTATATAATCCTTTTAGGTTCATGTTTGCGGCGAAAATTGATTCTCGACGTTTTCCTTTTTTTTTCTGGAGTTTCTATAGCTCTTTGTAATCATCGAACAATAAATGATTGATTAAATATATTTTACAATAAAAAAATATCACTTTATAAGTACATTCCTACCTACAAGATTTACTTATACACGAATCAGAAATTTTGAAGCGGTTAATTAAAGGCAATTTATGTATTTCGTTAAACAAACCTAGAGGATTTAACATAAACTAGCAATTAAATCTATAATAATCCTCGTTAATTTAATAACTAACGTCTGGGACTTTCTATAATACAGCATTATGGAATTGAAATCGATTTGTACAGTAACAGCTGCTAATGTTCGAAGCTTAACAGATCTTTTAAAGAATTTACATTAGGGAAATGGTAATACGTATAGTTTTGTAATTAAATGGCTATTAACTGCTTTATTCGATAGAAATTTAATGGTTGGTTGAGCTTACTGTTAATCCAACTGAACGAAATGAAGACTACTTTTATGTAAGCCTTTTATTGAATTATTTGAACTACTGTTTCGAAGGTCCTTTGACATGATTTAACCAATTCTATATAGGTATATACATATTCGAAGTTACGTTGTTTAAATAGATTTTGGAAACAACGCTTATATGACATTTAAGAGTAGGACATTGACCATTAAATGATGTATTTACAGGCATTTAACATTTGCCAAAAATTCAGTAGGTCAATCTAAATTTTTAATTCTGCAATTATTTTTAAAAATATGATAGATAAAATAAATATTGAAATAGGTATCTATCTATCTATTATTTATTTTTATTTATCTACTACTAACAAATGTGAGGTTTTTTTCGAACATAAAAGTTTGTAAATATATATTTATCTATATTTTTGAAATAACCAACGTTTGCTTTTGAGCTGTATAATATTATGAACTGATACGAGAAATTCTTGTTTTCATATGTAGTACGAACGTGGATGCGAAACAGATAACATAATCTATACGCCTAGAAGCTTTAAAAACGTTAGAAAGAAGGTGGGAAGACATCTGAAGCTTATGAAGTCAGAACAGGCAATAGTCCTAAACCCTGAAGTGTAGTCAATAACAGCAGAACGATAAGGTGGACCATAAAACTCGATTTTTTTATCTATCATAGAATACTTAAACTAGCAAAAATATAGCTAACTATAGTATAAAAAAGTTATACCGCATAAAAATGAGTATGAGCGTGGTGTAAATAACTATTAGGTTTATAAGTTCAAGATAAAAATGAAAATAATTCTGGTTTAACTTAAATTTTCGATTCTCGATTAAAATTTATACTTAACAAGTTAGCACATGTTATTCTGTTCAATTTGCTAAAATTTTGCTGACATTTAGCAAGGAATTTGCTTGCTTATTTGACAGTTGTCTGCTATATAGAGTGACTCAGAATTCATATTACAACGTCACAAAACGTATTTTTATAATATGAATTCTGAATCACCTTTTATAGCAAACAACTGTTAAATAACTGGGCTCTTCCATCGATTTTGGAAAACCAGGAAATAATGGAATGTCAGGTAATTCTGTTTTAATCGTAATTTGGCCAGGGAATGTCATGGAATTTTGCTATGACAACGAAAAGTCGTGAATTTCTTGTAATTTAGCCGTGAAATTTCGAGTACTGAGGACGCGAGTGATTATTATTACTTTTGTTCCAAATATAAGTATTACTGTTGTTTATGAGTACAGTACGTACGTACTAAAAATTTGTTTATGGAAATTCTTATCAAAATTTCTAGAAAATCTGGAAATTTCTGGAAAAGTCGCGCAAAATTCTCGCAAGTCAGTGGGAACCCTGAATAAACAAGCAAATTTCTTGCTAAATGTCAGCAACATTTTAGAGAATCAGGCAGAATAGATTAATTTTCATCTTATTTGAAAATTTAAATTAACAATAAAACTACTTGTTGCCCCAAGTTGTAATAAAATAGTAATCCCAGTAAATTAAAATTAAATTTTTAAGAAAACTGAAGTTCTTTTTAATTTGTTATTAGAGGTTTATCTAAATTCTTATCGTTAGTTTGATTTAGTTTTTAAATTGTTATCGCTAAATTAAATAAAGGGCCGGAAACGAAATAAAATTATTTACTTAAACTTCTTTATAAAAACTAAAAGTTTTTGTTTAAATACAACTTACTGTATAATAAACTAAACAAAACGCAAAATCAAGAACCGTTGTTTTAGATGCGGTCTTTGCTTTCATATAGCTATTAATCACACAGAGCACCTGCTGCTTGATAACGTACACTTTCTAGAACTTTGTGCAACAAACAATAATGTAAAATTAATAGGTATTTTAAAAATGAATTTAGTTCTATACAAGGGGTTTTGGAGGATCACCGAAAGCGACAGTCTGTGCGTTTTAAATAGAAAACGACGTTTGTAGTTTGAAAATTGTCTAATTTAATGAGTTTGAATGTATTTTATGATAAGTACGTATAAATATATATTTTTTTAATTCAAAATACTTAAGAATAGTGCCAGAACTTTTTTTATTTGTGTCATCTATATTCGAAAGTTCACGTTGTAGATCTTAATCCCGAAAAAGGGACGTTTTGACGCTTTAGTATGGTTATCCAACACCTGTAGTTAAGTACCTTATGTAGGTACCTCCTTTAAAATTGATTAACATAGATATAATTACTGTTGTCGGGTATTGCTAAAATTTGATAAATCAGTGATTTATAGTTTATTAAAAAAAAATACGCCAGCATTCGCTGCATGATAATATACAAGTAATAAATACAGGGTGTCCCACATAGATTTCATAATACTTTACCAGGTTATTCATGAGTAAAAAAAGCAAGTAAAAAGGGCCTAATAAATATATCTCCAAAACTAAGCATTTGCGAATATACTTATTTATTAGACGTTTTTGTTTGTTTTTGACCCAAGAATAACCTGATGAAGTATTAGGCAATCAAGGTGGAATACCCTGTATAAGGTAAGTGTTTGTCAAATTGCAATATGTATAAGCAAGAGGATCATGTTTATTAAGAAGTGAATTTCACATATTGTGCACGTTGAATTAAAAAGAAAAAAAATTGATTTATAATAATTTATTACAACATTTTTGTCCTACCTATATCTTGTGTTATTTTGATGGTCGTTATGCAAATACATATGTATAATTGCAACGGAAGTATATTGATTGTTTTATTAAAATATCAGTTGTTAAAGTAAATAAATATTCGATTGTTTTATATGTATAGGTATCGATAACAGATATCGGAACAGTCTGAATGTTGACATTATTTATATATATATATATATATATATATATATATATATATATATATATATATATAAAGATACGCAATAAATCAGTTGAGCAAGCGATAAGATTCGTCTAAAAATAAGAGTTATTTATTATTATTAATTATAACTATGTACAATATTACAAGTAAGCACATTTTTTGACTAACCTAAAAATAAGAGAATCAACAATCAAGACTATTGCTTAACGGATTTCTCTACAATCACAAAGTCTAATAATATTTCACAAACTCAGAATTGATTATAACAATTCTGACTAACTTTTACCAATCTTACTTATCTTAAATAAAGACTATGTTTTATAAAGTTCTATCTCTATACTCATGAAGCTTACATCTCCCAGGGCGTCAATTCTTCCTTTGTGGAATTGACGTTGGGTCACATCCGTATAGGGATGAGCTTCGTGATGTGGTATAAACCTCTTGTAGTTTTCTTGTTGTTTGTGTTGATCTTGTATATCGAGTCTGATATTTTCTTCTCTATTTTGAAGGGCCGGTTCTAATTTCTTCCAATTTTTTCTGTTCAGTCTATTCTTGTTCATTACGTAGACCATGTCCCCTCTTCAAGCTTGTAGTCTATTCTGTTTTTGTCGTATAATGATTTATTGTAGTTATGAGACTTTCGTGTTCGAAGTAGCACTAGTTTTCTGTCCTCTTCCAAGTTTCTTTTGTATGTTTCGTTGTTTTTAGCTCTGGTGGCAGCACATCGGTTGATTCTCCATTCAGTAAATACTCGGGTGAGAAACCTGTGACTGAATGGTTTGTTTCATTGTATTTTTTCTGCACTCCTCCGCTACCGTCGACCAGGCTATTTTCTTTGTTTTTCATTTACGGTGCACCGTATCTTGTTCACCAATGTTTGGTTTAGTCTTTCGTTTAGCCCGTTTGAAAACAGGGCGTCCACGCTGTGTAGATCATTTCAGCCCCCGTTCTTTCACATATTTTCAAGTTCTTTCGAACTTATACCAGGGTATTGGTCCGCTAGTATAATTTCTATTTTCTCTTCGGATGGGACTTTATTTAGCAGGTTTATGAAGTCTTTTGCTGTTTGATTTTTTGAGCATAAAATGTATGCATATCTAGTGAAATGGTCTTCCAGTAAGTGTAGGTATTTTTTTGTTGTTCTTTGTCCACCGAATCCACCAATGGTGTCCAGCGACATTATTTGGAATGGTCTTTCTGCTGGACCCAGGTGTGACATAAGGCCATAATTCCTGTTTAGTCTTGTTTTATTTCTTATACATATTTCACAATTACGTGTTTGTTCGATGTTTTCTGTTAAATTTGGAGCTGTGTAGAATAAGTTTATTTTGCGTGCAATTTGATTTGTACCTGCGTGGCCGTAGTCTTTGTGTATACGTTGTATTAAGGTCTTGCTGTATTTTTCACTTAATATTATTTTTTCTTCCTTTTATTTTTTGTAGTAGATTCCATTTTTAGTACAAGTTTGTGTATGTTTTGCATTATTCTTTCATTTTGTTTTGGTCGTCTATTATTTCCTGTAGGGTTATGGAATTTATTGTCACATTGTTTGCTGTTTTAACACATCTTCTACATTTTCTTCTGGTTCTAAGACCGGGTTTCGAAAAAGGTCCGCCTCTCCATTATCTTTTCCAGGGTTATATTTAATGTCGCAGTCGTATTGGGATATGTAGTGTATCATATCCCTAATTCTTCATCTGTTCTATTTTTACATTCAAATTTTCCAAGGGTTTATGGTCGCTGTAAACTGTGAAAAATCTTCCAATCAGCCAGTGTTGCCAGAACTTTATACTTTCTTTGATGGCGAGGCATTCCAGGAAAATTGCTTTTTCTTTTTTGCGTTTCGTTCAGTTTTTAGAGAAATATGCCACTGGTTTCATATCACCGTTTTCTTGTGGTTGTTTTAATATAGCCCCAAGGCCCTTAATGCTAGCATCCGTGAATATATAAATTTTTGATTTTGGGTTAAAAATTGTTAACATAGGTTCGAACTTAAAATATTTTTATTTCCTCGAAAGCGGTTTGGCATTCGGGCCAGGCAAATTTTTTACTGTTTTTCTTAGTTGCGCATGTATAGGTTCGAGTATCTCTGTAATTTTCGGCACATATTTTCTTTCAAAGTTGATTTTTCCCAGGAATTGTCTAATGTTTTTCTTGTTTTCTGGTGTTTTAAATTCTTTTATGGATTTTATATTATCTTTGAGAGGTGTGACTGTGTCGTTTTTATTAAGTGGCCCAAATATTTTACCTCATTCTTGGCGAATTTGCATTTTGTAAATTTTAATTTTAGACCTTCTTTTTTATTGCATCTAGGAGTAGTTCTATATGTTTCAAATGTTCTTCAAATGTTTTTGAGAAGAAAATTAATTATTTGTCAAAATTTCTTATACTTTTTATTATATTAACTAAAATTCTTTGAAAGATGGCTGGCGATGTCTTTAGTCCATAAGGAAGGCATCTCCACTGGTAGTGCCCTTCTTGAGTAACAAAGCCAGTCTTTTTCCTGTCTCCGATTCTTAGAGGAATGGACCAAAAAGCCGAATTTATGTCTAGTGTTGTAAAATATTTACAACCTACTGTCTTTATTAATAAGTCTTCTATCAGTGGAAAAGGTTGAGCTTGTGGGACAATAATTTTATTCAGTTCTCTGAAGTCCACGCACAGTCTATTTTTCTTATTTTCTTCTTTTTTGAATGCTAGTGTTACTGGTGCTGCAAAGGGACTGTATGAGTCTTCGATCAAGCCATGTTTCAAAAGTTGTGAGATTTGATCTTCTATCTCTTTTCTATCTTCGATTGTACATCTGTAAGGTCTTTTGTAACAATATTTATCTATCTGTAGGTCTATGAAAGCCTCATAATTTTTACTTCCCGACATCATACTTATCTTTGGCAAAAATGCCTTTATAATTTTTCATTATATCATATATTTTCGTTTTCTTTCCATCATTCAAGTGATTAGTGTCTATTTCAAATTTTTCTGTGTCAATAGATTCATTAAAATTTATCTCATATTTATCATTAATTTGTATATAATCTTTTTCTTTTGTGTATTTAAATTGAATATTTAAATTCTCATCATGAGTCAACCCAAATTTTTTTACACTATCTAAACCTAAAATCAGGTCATATTTAAAGTTTTCATCTTCATACACAAAGGCATGTATATTTTTCTTTATTCCATTAATTTCTGTATTTAATTTTACCAGACCATAACTTTGGCCTTGCCCACTAATTGTTTTATATTAAATATTCTTTTTCTTTTTAAATTCATTTTTATCAACTTGGAGTTTATTATTGTTATTCTTGATCCGGGGTCATAAAGTCCTTTAACTTCTAAAGAATCTTCTAACAATACTTTTATTTCAATTAGTGGGGGCAGATCTAGTTTTTGGATTTTCATCGGATAACTGTACTAAAAGTGTATTTGTTAATGAGTCTTCATCTTTTTTTTCTTTGTTGTACCAGCATAAATTTTCTGGATGAAATCTATCTTTTTTCCTTTTGATACACATATTTTGCATGGATTTTTTCTTTCTTTTCAGTTTGTTTTTTAAATATTGTTTAGTTCGATGTGAGTTTTTCTCATTATTATCATCTTTTATTAAATGTTCCAAGCCTCTTAAATTATTAAAAGATCATCAATTTCCTTAAGTTTTTGTCTATCTATTTTATCTGTTATAGAATTTGGTAAGCCGGAGGCAATTATATCTATCATTATAGATTTATCAATAGAGCTATTTACTTCTAGTAATAATCTTTGTTTTGACCCAAGAATAACCTGATGAAGTATTAGGCAATAAAGGTGGAATACCCTGTATAAAAGTGTTTGTCAAATTGCAATATGTCTAAGCAAGAGGATCATGTTTATTAAAAGTGAATTTCACATATTGTGCACGTTGAATTAAAAAAAAAAAAATTGATTTATAATAATTTATTACAACATTTTTGTCCTACCTACATCTTGTGTTATTTTGTTGGTCGTTATGCAAATACATATGTATAATTGCAACGGAAGTATATTGATTGTTTTATTAAAATATCAGTTGTTAAAGTAAATAAATATTCGATTGTTTTATATGTATAGGTATCGATAACAGATATCGGAACAGTCTGAATGTTGACATTATTTATATATATATATATATATATATATATATATATATATATATATATATATAAAAGATACGCAATAAATCAGTTGAGCAAGCGATAAGATTCGTCTAAAAATAAGAGTTATTTATTATTATTAATTATAACTATGTACAATATTACAAGTAAGCACATTTTTGACTAACCTAAAAATAAGAGAATCAACAATCAAGACTATTGCTTAACGGATTTCTACAATCACAAAGTCTAATAATATTTCACAAACTCAGAATTGATTATAACAATTCTGACTAACTTTACCAATCTTACTTATCTTAAATAAAGACTATGTTTTATAAAGTTCTATCTCTATACTCGAAGCTTACATCTCCCAGGGCGTCAATTCTTCCTTTGTGGAATTGACGTTGGGTCACATCCGTATAGGGATGAGCTTCGTGATGTGGTATAAACCTCTTGTAGTTTTCTTGTTGTTTGTGTTGATCTTGTATATCGAGTCTGATATTTTCTTCTCTATTTTGAAGGGCCGGTTCTAATTTCTTCCAATTTTTTCTGTTCAGTCTATTCTTGTTCATTACGTAGACCATGTCCCCTCTTCAAGCTTGTAGTCTATTCTGTTTTTGTCGTATAATGATTTATTGTAGTTATGAGACTTTCGTGTTCAAGTAGCACTAGTTTTCTGTCCTCTTCAAGTTTCTTTTGTATGTTTCGTTGTTTTTAGCTCTGGTGGCAGCACATCGGTTGATTCTCCATTCAGTAAATACTCGGGTGAGAAACCTGTGACTGAATGGTTTGTTTCATTGTATTTTTTCTGCACTCCTCCGCTACCGTCGACCAGGCTATTTTCTTTGTTTTCATTTACGGTGCACCGTATCTTGTTCACCAATGTTTGGTTTAGTCTTTCGTTTAGCCCGTTTGAAAACGGGCGTCCACCTGTTAGATCATTTCAGCCCCCGTTCTTTCACATCATTTTCAAGTTCTTTCGAACTTATACCAGGGTATTGGTCCGCTAGTATAATTTCTATTTTCTCTTCGGATGGGACTTTATTTAGCAGGTTTATGAAGTCTTTTTGTTTGATTTTTGAGCATAAAATGTATGCATATCTAGTGAAATGGTCTTCCAGTAAGTGTAGGTATTTTTGTTGTTCTTTGTCCACCGAATCCACCAATGGTGTCCAGCGACATTATTTGGAATGGTCTTTCTGCTGGACCCAGGTGTGACATAAGGCCATAATTCCTGTTTAGTCTTGTTTTATTTCTTATACATATTTCACAATTACGTGTTTGTTCGATGTTTTCTGTTAAATTTGGAGCTGTGTAGAATAAGTTTATTTTGCGTGCAATTTGATTTGTACCTGCGTGGCCGTAGTCTTTGTGTATACGTTGTATTAAGGTCTTGCTGTATTTTTCACTTAATATTATTTTTTGTCTTCCTTTTATGTTTTTGTAGTAGATTCCATTTTTTAGTACAAGTTTGTGTATGTTTTGCATTATTCTTTCATTTTGTTTTTGGTCGTCTATTATTTCCTGTAGGGTTATGGAATTTATTGTCACATTGTTTGCTGTTTTTAACACATCTTCTACATTTTCTTCTGGTTCTAAGACCGGGTTTCGACTTAAAAGGTCCGCCTCTCCATTATCTTTTCCAGGGTTATATTTAATGTCGCAGTCGTATTGGGATATGTAGTGTATCATATCCCTAATTCTTCATCTGTTCTATTTTTACATTCAAATTTTCCAAGGGTTTATGGTCGCTGTAAACTGTGAAAAATCTTCCAATCAGCCAGTGTTGCCAGAACTTTATACTTTCTTTGATGGCGAGGCATTCCAGGAAAATTGCTTTTTCTTTTTTGCGTTTCGTTCAGTTTTTAGAGAAATATGCCACTGGTTTCATATCACCGTTTTCTTGTGGTTGTTTTAATATAGCCCCAAGGCCCTTAATGCTAGCATCCGTGAATATATAAATTTTTGATTTTGGGTTAAAATTGTTAACATAGGTTCGAACTTAAAATATTTTTATTTCCTCGAAAGCGGTTTGGCATTCGTTGGCCAGGCAAATTTTTTACTGTTTTTCTTAGTTGCGCATGTATAGGTTCGAGTATCTCTGTAATTTTCGGCACATATTTTCTTTCAAAGTTGATTTTTCCCAGGAATTGTCTAATGTTTTTCTTGTTTTCTGGTGTTTTAAATTCTTTTATGGATTTTATATTATCTTTGAGAGGTGTGACTGTGTCGTTTTTATTAAGTGGCCCAAATATTTTACCTCATTCTTGGCGAATTTGCATTTTGTAAATTTTAATTTTAGACCTTCTTTTTTTATTGCATCTAGGAGTAGTTCTATATGTTTCAAATGTTCTTCAAATGTTTTTGAGAAGATAATTATGTCATCTATATAGTTTGTGCAAAATCCTTGCAAGTTATACTTTTTTATTATATTAACTAAAATTCTTTGAAAGATGGCTGGCGATGTCTTTAGTCCATAAGGAAGGCATCTCCACTGGTAGTGCCCTTCTTGAGTAACAAAGCCAGTCTTTTCCTGTCTCCGATTCTTAGAGGAATGGACCAAAAGCCGAATTTATGTCTAGTGTTGTAAAATATTTACAACCTACTGTCTTTATTAATAAGTCTTCTATCAGTGGAAAAGGTTGAGCTTGTGGGACAATAATTTTATTCAGTTCTCTGAAGTCCACGCACAGTCTATTTTTCTTATTTTCTTCTTTTTTTGAATGCTAGTGTTACTGGTGCTGCAAAGGGACTGTATGAGTCTTCGATCAAGCCATGTTTCAAAAGTTGTGAGATTTGATCTTCTATCTCTTTTCTATCTTCGATTGTACATCTGTAAGGTCTTTTGTAACAATATTTATCTATCTGTAGGTCTATGAAAGCCTCATAATTTTTTACTTCCCCGACATCATACTTATCTTTGGCAAAAATGCCTTTATAATTTTTCATTATATCATATATTTTCGTTTTCTTTCCATCATTCAAGTGATTAGTGTCTATTTCAAATTTTTCTGTGTCAATAGATTCATTAAAATTTATCTCATATTTATCATTAATTTGTATATAATCTTTTTCTTTTGTGTATTTAAATTGAATATTTAAATTCTCATCATGAGTCAACCCAAATTTTTTTTACACTATCTAAACCTAAAATCAGGTCATATTTAAAGTTTTCATCTTCATACACAAAGGCATGTATATTTTTCTTTATTCCATTAATTTCTGTATTTAATTTTACCAGACCATAACTTTGGCCTTGCCCACTAATTGTTTTTATATTAAATATTCTTTTTTCTTTTTTAAATTCATTTTTTATCAACTTGGAGTTTATTATTGTTATTCTTGATCCGGGGTCATAAAGTCCTTTAACTTCTAAAGAATCTTCTAACAATACTTTTATTTCAATTAGTGGGGGCAGATCTAGTTTTTTGGATTTTCATCGGATAACTGTACTGAAAAGTGTATTTGTTAATGAGTCTTCATCTTTTTTTTCTTTGTTGTACCAGCATAAATTTTCTGGATGAAATCTATCTTTTTTTCCTTTTGATACACATATTTTGCATGGATTTTTTTCTTTCTTTTCAGTTTGTTTTTTTAAATATTGTTTAGTTCGATGTGAGTTTTTCTCATTATTATCATCTTTTATTAAATGTTCCAAGCCTCTTAAATTATTAAAAAGATCATCAATTTCCTTAAGTTTTTGTCTATCTATTTTATCTGTTATAGAATTTGGTAAGCCGGAGGCAATTATATCTATCATTATAGATTTATCAATAGAGCTATTTACTTCTAGTAATAATCTTTCTTTTTTCAATGCATAGTCCAGTAGCGAGCCTCTTAGATATTTAAAATTCATCGCATACTTTACCAGTGACCAACCTTTATCAGCATATGTTTCTGTTAGGCTTAGTTCCCATGATGACCAATCTGACTCCACTGTGTGCTTTATCAGCATTGAGCTGTACCAATCTTTGCAGGAGTCATCCAGCATTAATCTTAACATTTCAATTTTTCTGTGTCTGCATTTAATTCCAAGCGAAGACACTCTTTATTAAAACCATTTATCCACTGTGACACATTTGTTGTCATTTTTGAGAACTTTTCAATTGAGAATTTATCAACTAATTTTAATTTATTTTGTGTTTTGGACACACATTGAGTGTTTTCTGTGTATTTTTCGAGTTCTACTTTTCTAGCAAATAACCACTGAATTGCATGTTTTCATTTTCAAAGTAAATTTTTTTAATTCAGGTGTAAGAGTTATCCACACCGCTCTTGTTTCATATCTTCTTTTTATAGAATTTTTTACCATCTTGAACGTCTCAGTTTTTATCAATTCTTCGTGCAAACCTGCTGGTTGAAATTCTTTTGGTATCGTATATCGACTTTGTTGCGTGTCTTCAATTGACATCAAACCATACATATTCGTTTTGGTATCGTCTGGTTTTGGAATAACTGTGAACTCAAATTTTAGTTTCTCCATTTTTCCAATAAATGATTGTTGATTTATAAGATACGCAATAAATCAGTTGAGCAAGCGATAAGATTCGTCTAAAAATAAGAGTTATTTATTATTATTAATTATAACTATGTACAATATTACAAGTAAGCACATTTTTTGACTAACCTAAAAATAAGAGAATCAACAATCAAGACTATTGCTTAACGGATTTCTCTACAATCACAAAGTCTAATAATATTTCACAAACTCAGAATTGATTATAACAATTCTGACTAACTTTTACCAATCTTACTTATCTTAAATAAAGACTATGTTTTATAAAGTTCTATCTCTATATATACTTCTATACAAAATACTTCTATTTACCTACTCTAACTGCGGAAGTTAAATCAAATATTTTCCTTTGCCCTATAAGTATGTAATTATAGATAGCAATAGATTTCACATCGAGCTGGCTACTTTTTTATTATTAGATTTAGGTGGGTACTATATGTACTTTTTTTACTAAGCGTAAAGTATGAAACATCGCATTTTTGTGTTTGGCAATATATATATATATATATATATATATATATATATATATATATATATATTTGCCAAACACAAAAATGCGATGTTTCATACTTACGACTTAGTAAAAAGTACATATAGTACCCACCTAAATCTAATAAAAAAGTAGCCAGCTCGATGTGAAATCTATTGCTATCTATAATTACATACTTATAGGGCAAAGGAAAATATTTGATTTAACTTCCGCAGTTAGAGTAGGTAAATAGAAGTATTTTGTAAGTAGATTATGTACTGTTTGTATATCGCTAGAAGAAACCCGCCTTTCTCGATTTCTTGTCAGTATGTAAACTAAATAAAACTGCATAAAATTGTGTATTGGGATTTAAACTACAATACGTAGCGAACATTCGTTTATATTCAACAATTCAACTGAAACTACAAGAGATTTATTAAGCTCAAAAGACTTGGAAAGAATTTCATTTGGAGAAATAATAAATAATGGAATTTAGCAGGTAACAAAAGGTTATTATTACAGCGAATAATAAGTAGATAAAGGTTACCTACTTATAAATTATTATTTTAAACGGCCACTGCGTAATGAAAGAACGATACATTTTTGTTGTTACTTTGATTTAAAGATTATAGTTGAGCGTACTTAATTTAGTTGTACTTACCTAATTGAACAACTGGGTCCTAAAGCTCTAAAACCGATTTGTAATCTGGAGATTAGGCGTTAGGCATTACAGCAGCTGAAAGCCTAAAGTTTCACCTAGAATGTTACCTTAATCATCTAGCGGCTTTAATTATAGAATATTACGACAACATATATTGGAACAATTTTAACGATTATCGATAGTTATTAATTAAATTAACGTGGAAACTTTATAATTGAAATTCAAATTTTGACGTTTGCGATTCTTGCAAATAGTTACGGGACGGTTGGTTGGTTATATCTACGCAATTACGTACATCTACTTTTTAGCGAATACTATTTTACGGGTCAAACATTCATAAAACACAAGTTTAAAATAGCGTAGCTTTAAACTTTGAATTGCTTTTTAGGAAGTTATCAAATGTTTTTCCGTGATAAATAAATCTTGTATGTAAGAATTTATCGGATACCTAGATACCTCTATTCGGTCATTTATGTATATGTAGCACTTGAGTTTATATTTTACTTTTGCTATTAGTTTTGTCGGAATTTAATTACCATAAGTTATATGGGCGAGAGTTCTATTTTATTTTCCGTAACCCAATTTTCTAAAGCAGAAGGAGAATAACAAAAGCGACTAAAGTCCCATAAGCTAAAGTCCCCTGTATTCTTGAACCAGTTTTATGCTCGCCAACCGCTTCGAAATTGTTAAATCTGAATTCAACTTGTAAAACGTAATTTACGAGGCAAGTTGCATGAGAATAACGGCAGTTGTAAAGTAACTCGGATCAGATAGGACAGAAAGCAGCCAAAATCGGTAAAGTTTAACAAGTTATTGTATTTACAGAGGTATTAGTTATTGAAACATATAGGTCGACGAGTCGAAATCGATTTCCTTTGATCGACTGAAATATTGGATAACTTTCCTTGGTTAAAATGTACACTTTTCCACACTGTCGAGAGTTTTATTGCTCGATATAAACATTCAATCAATTACAAAATGTTTGCAGGCGATCGGTTTATTGGTACTTCAACTTAAAGTTAATATATTGGTTACTAAATGTTGCTCTTTATTACTGTAAAATTTATTTTTATAGGTACATGTAGGTTCCTTAATTTCAGGATTTCAAAATGAAAATTGTTTTTCGAGAATATAATTTAAAGCGTGCATAAGTATCTAGTGTAGATAAATCTACTACATAATTTCATCTATACAAACATAAATTGCAATTAGGCCAAGAAAATATTTAAACATATGTAAGTAAGTATTGGCAATAACTACCTATGCCTATGTAGGTATATATATTATTTAAGGAATTGTTACACATATGTTCTTTAATAATATCAGATTTTTACTATTATTTATTAGAAAAAAGTTTTCACAAATAATTTTACAAAATCTTGACGAAAATGCTATATAAATGCTCCTATATATTTTAATACAAAGATCAAATTAAACTTATCCTACTACATACTTTTATTTTAGATTTGTATTGAATTCTCCAAAATTGACATATATGTATATATACTTTTTTTATCGAAACTTTTATTTATCCTATCTTTACCATTTTATATTAAAAATAAACACACTCGACTCTACTTGCACACTGATACTTATGCAATTTCCTTCTGCTACAGTAAATATCTATGTGTACATACCTACTATTAATTAAATCTGAACTTTCATAAACTTAGAAATTGCACGAGAACTAAAATAGTTACTTACATATTTTAAAGAAGAATTTTGATTTAATCAAATTGTTATAGTAAAAAGCACCGTACAACCTATACTTATTAGTATTTTTATCTAAAAATTTTTTTAACAAGAAGTAATTTTATCACAAATTTAATTCATCTCGTAGTTTGTGATCGGTTACCAAGTTCAGATATTCCTACTAAATTACCTTATATAGAACTAATCTTATCTCGTAATTTTGTGAAAATATCGCTAGCATAAAATTTTAAAGGGTTCGGGAAATTAAGAACATTTCAACTTTTATTTCTTTTCAAGGCTGATTTCTCTAATGCTAAATACCAAACTTAAACTTTTTACGAGAATCCCTGACTAGAAATAACTACTAAATGTGAAAATATCACATTGTTACTAGGAACTTATATTAATTTTATAGAATAATAAAATGTTCAGTAGGTAATAAAATACCAAAGAAGTTAAAGAGGCGATTGCATATTATGTTTAAAAGTTAGAAACTATATATAGCGTATATCACTTAAAAATTAATGTGAAGATATAATATAAATAAATAACTGAAACTGAAACAGTTTAAAATTATTTTCCGAATACTTAAGTAAAAAAAAAGAAAAAATAATTAGAACCAATTTTCATCAGAACATTGACATTAT
The DNA here is from genome assembly GCA_036326145.1 of Rhagophthalmus giganteus. NCBI lineage: Eukaryota > Metazoa > Arthropoda > Insecta > Coleoptera > Rhagophthalmidae > Rhagophthalmus > Rhagophthalmus giganteus. Next base: position 7,849,706 of record JARFJA010000083.1, on the reverse strand, counting down.
TTGTAAAGTAGTTTCGAATCCGTGACCCCTTTTCCCTATTTAAAACGCGGTAGAAACGATAATTAGTGAAAAAACATTTTACTGTTACGCGCATATATCAACGATTTTTACACGTTTATTAAAACACTATTAAAACCCTTAACGTACGAGTTTTAACTACGCGTTGTATACCAATAGGAGCCTTTCCGATATTTAATCCCTAAAGCCACGAAATGAAAACAGCTCTAATTATTTCCACACGACTTTCTCGCTTATAGAAATTCTAACGCACATAATGAAACTTTTTCGCTTTTCTTCCGACTTTCCCAATTGCAAAAATTCTACCTACCAATACAATTTTCTTAATATGAAATGGCGCTTTCAAATAAATAAATAATTACTTATTATTAACTGTAATAAACATTCTAAACAGCTAATTGACAATATAAAAGTCATGTTGTTATAATTATGTTACTACCAGCTAGTTCAAGTTTAAATTTTTAATATTATTTGAGAAATTATTATGTGCGTAAAATAATATATGTATATCTTATCCAACCGACCTAGCGATTCGCGTCGTCAGTAAAAAGTTACTAAATTAATTATTGTTTATTTGTGATTCGGTTTAAAGTTTGGAAAGTAACATATTTTATCGATGGTTTACCTGTACATATATTAGATAGCATAGAGAAAGACTACAATTCATTACAACTAATATAAAAACACGAGGTACGTGGTGACAGCTCTGTGTGAAACGTAATCATCTAGTAACCTTTTATTGATAATGTGAATCGTCCGGCCGCTTGGATGGGTCATCGACATGTATGAAGGGAGAACTAACAATTAGATTTGTTTTTAATTATACAGGGTGTTTCGTAGTATTTGTATTAGGACGTGTCAGATTTGCAGATTTTACATTCCTATCTTACTTTTTGTGCTGATTTCAATAGCTCAATAAAAAATTGCGAGTTGCTATTTCTTTATCGTTAGATTAATATCTATTTTTTTATAATATTATGATCATATTTACACTTCGTCCAAACCTATATGCAATCCACGTCATCAATGAAAGGTTACTAGATGATGACGTTTCACGCAGTGCTGTAACCTCGTACCTCGTATTTTGACAGTTTTAATAAATTATACCTTTCTTTATACCATCTAATATGTGCGCAAGTAAATCATTTATAAAATATGTCACTTTTCAAACTTTAAACCGAATTACAAATAAACAATCTAGTAACTTTTTTTTGATGACGTAAATTGCATATAGGTTTGGATAGGTCATAGGTATATTTTATAATATTAATAACTCAATTTCGTTGACGCATAAACTTGTTATTTCTTTTAAATTTAAAATTCAGATTGTGCGATCTTAATTGAAACTAATCGATAAAAAACAAACCAAGATTTTCTCCATCGTGTATTGATTCGCCATCAACAAAAAAATTGTTTCTTTTATCGAAACGAGCACTAATACGATTTCAGTCATTAGGTATACTTACACTCTGCACTGTAAAATACGTAGATAATATAGGTAGGTAATTTAATCCGTGCAATTATGTTCTTGACGGAGAATATGGTGGACGCAGTCAAATTACGTCAACGGTCTAACGAAGCGTGTTGTAGCTTTGTCTTGTTAAAAATAGAGTTTTTGGGTAAACACTAATTCCTTCAAATTGTGAAAGTATAAAATGTTTTTCAACATAACTAACTGCACAGCGTTCATCGTTAACTATAATATTACTACTTTTTCCAATTTCAATGACGATTTCACACCATACTATAACAATTTTAGATAAAATTATCTAGACCTAGAATTAGTTGATGCCCAATAGGGGTATCTGTATTTTATTTGTTTATAATTTAAACTGAATTTCGAACATGACGCTTTTTGTTCAGTTAAGATGTAATTTATTAACTTTAAATGAACGTTATTTTTAATCGTTAGGTACCTACCTACTTACAAAGACACCGATTTTTTGTAGATCTTTATAATTTACGATTAAAGTGTAAAGATTTTATTTTGTACTTACAAATATGCATTTAAAAATCAAATTATTTGGAACGAAACGTTAATCGTGTCATTAGTCATGTCCTGTTTATTAAAAAACTGTAGTAATTCAACTTCGCCTATAACATGAGAAACATATCATTCCCAAATAGTTTAGACAAGTCTAACAGTTATTGGAAATGTAATATTAATAGTATGTCAAAACCGAACCCTAAGAATTCTGTAGTTGAAGGACGTGAGGATCATTAAGTTACCACAACAACGCGGGCGAACTGAGAACCGCATGAGCTCTCAAAACAACAAACTGATGCTACCAAAGGGCAATCGAAAATCCTTGAAAGTTAACTTGGAATTACTTCTAGAAAGCATCCCTTCAGAACTCATTAAAGAGGATCGTATATTAATACCTGTTGGACAATAAGACGATGACAGGGGGTCAGGTGATTGTTTATCGGCTCCCGGGCGCCGCGCCGTGGCGAGGCCTTCTGGGACGTAGGGCACTATTGATCGCTCTCTACTTCTCAAGACCGCAGTCCGTGCGGTCACCTGCACGTATACAGCGCGATCATGATTTATTATTGCTATTAAAAACATATCGGAAACAGACCCGCCGCGTCTCCGATTTAGATCCTCGACACATCTCTATGTAGCCCTCATCCGTGCCCTTCCATGTCACCGCGCTTACCAAATTCTCGGCAATCTCTGTACACAAATCTTTGTTCCTCCTATCGCGAGCGGTTCGTCTTTATGGCCTTGTCGTATTGTCAATCTTTCTTTTCAAAAGCGGTCGCATGTTGTATCTGTATTCGACCTGGCAATCCTTCTTTGATCCTGAATAAAATGCCTTGCCACGCTATCACACATGCAGGAGATTTACCTCGACGATTACGAACCCTTTCACTTTAAATTTCAAATATTTTTCATTTAAGGTAGACGTAAGAATTTTTATACCATCGTCCTTAAATAATCGTACCTACTAATCTTTTTATCAATTCTCCGTATATAAAATTTAAGATATTTTCATCTTAATCCTGTTTGATTAATACATTTTTACAATTAAATAATTAAAGCTTTTAAGTTGCCTTTCTTTGTAAATAAGAAATGACGACTCAAAGAATAAACAGACAAGATTATAAATCGCCTATCTGAAGACTACTTACCCGTTATAATTTAAAAAAGAAACAACCATATATTCACTTACGATAAAAGAAAAGTGCGTTAAAAGTAATTTACTGGGTATTTGAAACTACACCTTCCATTATACCTATAGTAATTTAATTACTACCTACAACTATAATTATTTATCCGTTATCATTGCATGCATCGCTTGTTAATTAATAGCCGAAAAACTTAACAAGTAAACAACACATTTAAGTTAAATTGGAGCGTTTATTTATAAAGCAACTTTCTTATCTTATTTAAGCGCAAAAGTGGAACAATATTAAATTTGATCTATTTAGTTCATATATAGTGGGTATATAAACGTGGAGATTACTGATTTAATAATATTATTAGGTAAATAATTTTCATTTTTATTGTAGGTATTATATTTAATGCGAAAAACAATGTTAGTCAATAATCGAAAACGTAAAATGTAATGCTTTAGGAAATCATGTCAGTATAAGATCACCTATAGGTACTTATAATAATAATAATAATAAATGTTTACGTAAGCATGTAAAAGCTACTATATCTTATCCAAGCGGCCTGGCAATTCATATCATCAGTAAAAAGTTATTAGATTGTTTAGTTGTAATTCAGTTTAAAGTTTGAAAAGTGATATATTCTTTAGACGTACACATATTGGATCACGGTATAATTAACTACATAAGGTATGATTACAGAATGTTCTAAACACGTTCAACTCCGTGCAGTGACGTCATCCGAAGAGTATTTGCACGTGGCAATACGTAGAAATTTAAAAATAGTAGAAATTATAGTCATGTAGCGATAGGTGGAAATCATTGTTGTCAGTGACGTCAAACCAATATGTGCAGATCCGCCTCCAAATCTCTACATTGTGTAGTTATTATATTGATAATTTTTAAGATATTGGAGACTAGAATTTATTAAAACTGTAAAAATACGCGGTACGAGGTGACTACACTGTGTGAAACGTCATCGTCTAATAACCTTTTATTGATGACGTAAATCGGCAGACAGGTTGGATAGGCCATATCTATACTTATATCTAGTATTAAAAACGCAAACTAAATTAAGTCTCATCAGTTTTGTTCGAATTAATTATTATACAAAAACAGCATTTTTAAGCTATCAAAACAAGTGCTTTATTATTAAAACATTAGCAAAAAAAATGTTCCTCTCGTTGCCACAAGGAGAAAATTAAAAATTTTAAACGAGCACAAAATTTAATATTTCGGGGAAGTTTTAGAAAATGTAATTATTTAGTCGAAAGAGAAAATCTCTCTTATCTCTAAAATGGTTATTTTGTGGATTCATGTAGGTATATTAAGACTTTAACTTGTTTTTGATCATACTATACATGTACTTACCCTTAAAAATCTTTAACCACTATTTTTTAACTTCCTGTATATTCAAATGCTACCTAAAATAAAAATAATTGCCTATATTTTATTTTTTAAATTACTAAGTAGGTAATACAAAATCAAAACATAGACTGGTAGATTTACGTTCTAGTTTTTGACCTTTTATATAATTACATTCTTGTTAGAAATCTATACTTATAATACCCATATAAAGATAGATTTACTAATGGTAAGAGTATGGAAGTAACAAAAATAAATAAATACTAGAAATTTTGGTTATAAAACGTAATGAACCTGCTTCCGCATTGACTTTCTACTCGGGTAAATTATTGATCTTTGTTGTCATAGCACTCTTCAAATATAGATAGGATTGCGTCATCTGGCAGAAAAATGTGTTTTTTAGCCTCAATTTTTGGAAGAGAAGGAATCGTCGAAATGACAATTAGAATCTCTTCGAGTGTTGTATCGACGAAAATAAAAAATAATACGGTTGAAATCAACAGGAGCGTAATTTATGTAAAACCCAATAAAGTCATAACAGCGCGTTTTTTGTTCCATAAATCAGAATCTGTGTTATGTGTAATGTCTGTTAACTTCCTGATAGTTGGAAAAAATTCTAGACATGCTTGTGGGTAGGTACCTACCTATGTTTAATCCGCAAAGATACCTACATCTTATTATTTAATAAAATAAGTAGATAAGTATTTTAATTTTTATTAAAATAATTTTGTTCGTAGGTATTATAAATAGAAAGTACTTAAAGTTAGAGGTTTTTAGTGTTTGCATTCAATTATAATTTCTTATTATACATATAAAATGTACTTTATATATAGGAAGTAATGTCCGGAAACGCTTAGTTTCCGAGATACGTCAAACTGTAACAGGTTTTCAGTTAAAAGTTCTACCGTCACTGAGTTTATTGCTAAAGGCTGGGCTGCGAAAGTTTATTGCTGGGTAAGCATTGGAAATGTGTCCTTGCTTGAATTTGGTTAATTTTTTTTCTCAAAGGTTTATTTTGATGTAACTTTAACTTTAGCATACTTTCCGAAAAAAAATTTCTCAGAAACTGTTATCGCAAGTATTATCCTTGTATTATCATACAAGTTATACCCTTTGAAAAACGTTGATACTTACATATATAGCAGGGGTAGGTACGAGGAATATTTGACAAAAGAATTGTGAGTGCCCCGCATGTATAAGATATATTTTTGAATTATTTTAATTTAATATCCTCTATTTTTCTCATTTGCTGTACACGGAGAGTCCCCAAAAAAATACCACCGATGAGCCTTTAGTGCCTCTGCAATATTATATAAGTACCGAAGATTCGCGATAATAATTTCTAAGAAAAAAATTTTTTTTTAATTGTGAAAATAATTTTTTTCGGAAAGTATGAATTTTGGGACCTAATATTTTGTTAAAGTTACATCAAAATGCGAACCTTTGAGAAAAAAAATTAGCCAAATCTAAGCAAAGACACATTTCCAATGCTAACCCAACTATGACCTTCGCCATTTTAAAATTTTTCAGTGTTTTGCAAAAATGAGACCATTTACACACTTATGGTGTGATGCATCATTTTCGATATAAATGACAAATTCGATTTCATATATTCCTTTTTAAGCGTGCGTCAATAAAAAAAAATATTTTATAATACCGTTTCCAAACTTTGGGAAGTAACAGTCAAAAGGTAAAAAAACCCATAGAGTTATGTTCGAAAATGCTTTGTTTTCGAGATACCAATACATTTACTATTCTTTTCGTAAATTTTAACACCCTGTATCTAGAACGTGGAAGCGCTTTCGTACATTACGTCATTACAAAAAAGTGCTTAATTTCATGCCCTCCATCACATCTGAAAAGTAGAAATAGTTATTCTGAAACACCCTGTATAACTAACATCGATTGAAATTATTATTTAAATCCTAAAATTGCCATTATACAAAATAAAAATTTGTTTGTTTTGAAAATACTGGTTGTAGGTCTATACGTGACTGCACGATTATCGTAAAAACTTACAAAAACCGTAGAAACAATAAATTGAACAATAATAGGCATTTATTTAACAAAATTTTATTTTAAGCTTCCCTATGATTTAAAAGCTAACAAACTGGTATTATCTATACTTTTATAACGTGACACGTGACAAATGTGAAATGGTAGATAAAATATATATTATGTTTAACTATATTTTCACTATAATTCCAAATTATTTCACAACGTTTTTTCAAGGCAAAATAAATATACAGGATGCGACTTAAAAAATTACCGGTTTGTTGTACCATATTTTATTTCACGTATTGATGTCACTTACTTATTACCCATTTTTCGTGCATGAGGAACCAGATAACTCCGCATTGTACCTGCATTAGATTTAGTTTTATTTTAAAAATTCTTCGACTACTCGAAACAAGTGTCATACCGAAGTACATACCCAGACATGAAGGCGACACATTTCGTAGTTAGTTAGAGATCGTTACTCGAGAAATAGTACAACCGCAGACTAAGCCTTCGGAGATTACTTTAGATTCCGATGCTTAGTGTCCTGCGTCCTATTGAACCCTTAAACTTTCAAGCAGATGTCATAGCTGCACAAGCATGCCAAATAATTCATGACACTTTAAATTATCGCTGCACGACATCGTCAGCTAATTTTTTTGAAAATTTCATGTTCGCTTCCAAATAAACGGTTTATAAAGGCGAGCGATTATGTTCCCGGGAGATTTTCTGATATTTTCTATTAGTTTTCAAATTTCTTTTTTGTTCGTAGAATCTAGAATCGACGAACTTATTGTAAGTTATTACGTTATTATATATTGCTACTCTTTTTTGATTACTTTCATAAACATAGAAGAACAGAAAAGTAATAAGAAAATTGTAGGTACCTACTTAATGTCTATAATTAAAAATATTTATGAAGAGCTGTTTAGTTTCTAAAGTAACTAATGACAAATTCATTTTTTTTAAAACTAATTCGTATTTTATTCAAAACTAATTAACATCAAATGTCAGAAATTATAATAACGATTATGATAAAATCACAGATCACGCAAATCATGAACGGAATGGTATTTACAATACAGGAACCGTTAGTGCGTTGGGTTTATAGCCAGTTTGCGTTTCAAAAGTTGATGAAAAGTTAAATTTCCATTAAGGCATAAAATGTACAGATTATACTAATTAAGGGTCGTTACGTACATGTAACATGGATAAAAACTATTTTTATGCAACAATTCTATAAGTACTACAATCGTAAATAATAGTACAATTTTCCATAATTACGAAATGAATTTCCGTATCGACCTCTATGGACATTGATAATATTAAATGTGTTGATACTGCAGATATAGGTAGGTACTTAATACGGAGATACCTATCTGCATAATTTCACAAAATATATATATTTTTATAAATACCTATCTACTATTTTTATTATTCTAACAATAAATTATGTTTTTGATTAGGTATTTAGTAATGCTCGCTGTCTTTCGATAAATTTCATAACTAATTTGAACGGAGAAAAGTAGGTATAAGCCATTAACATTATTTGTATGCACGTAAACGATATAATTATATTTTCATAAAAATAATTCAAATTTTAATTAAAAAAAGGTTGAATTTTTTTTTAATTTAATGGCCTCGACTCAGCCAATGGGCCATGGGTTGGGATTTAAAGGAGTAAATATATTTTTTATCAAAGTGTTATAGTTGTTTCCGGTTTTTCTTAATTTGTAAAGTTCAATATAGGTAATTGGAGGTCTTGTTTGGAAATTTGAATTAGTGAGAACTTCGGCATAAGTTTGCTTTAAGATTAAACTTAAGATTACGGTTTGAATAAGATATGCCCGTAAGTAGAACAACTTAACGAAAGTTTTCGATAGGAATATATTACGATAACGAAATTAAAACTGTTTTCTAAAAGAGCACGTCGAAATATTAATTACATCAATAATATCGATGGATTGTTGATTGAATGGAGAAATATGGAGAAAGGAATCTCCCAGACATTTCTGCGTTCATTTTTTGTTTAAACTAAAGCGATTCCAATGTTAGTATGTGAGGATCTTCAGTGTTCGAAACATCCTAATGACAGTAAGTAAGTACTTACTAAACGATTCTATTATCTTATCTAGTTAAATTTAAAAAATTTAATTAAATCAATAATAACCTGCAAATAATGCTGTTGATACTATTAATGGTGCCTATTTGATAATAAATGATATAAAAAAATATTAATAAAAAAGAATATTAATATGAATACAAAACGATATACCTACCTAACAACGAAATATGATTTATTAAACAAAGGTAAAATATCATACTTATAGCATTAATTAATCTTTTAACGTGGAATATTTAAATTAAAAAGAAATGTTTTCAAACTCGTTTTAAAATCTACGCAAATAACCCCATATATTTTATATATAGCTTGTGAAACTGGGGTCGAGAACGTCCATTACATTAACTCTAATAACGACGTGTTTTACGTATTTTACCCGAGGGCAGTTTATGTAGACTATCTTTAATGTTGCTGTTCTTACGTAATATCAGTCCCTTATACGAGCGCGTGCGGTTTTCAGGAACAAATAGTATTTGTTATCAGATAGCATATACATTGCGTGCGATACGCTTAATTATTAAACTCGATTTTGGTTATATCTGAAATTTACTGGCGTTTACTTATATCTCCTTCAAAATAAATCACATTACACGAAATATTTCGAGAAAAATTTAAAGGTAAGATAATCTTTTGAAGCCCTTACTTTTATGGAAATGCGAATTGTCAGATTACGCAGTCGACGTAGACGACAAACAAGCAAATGATCTTGCATCCTTCCACGTAACAATATGCAGTAACCGTTGACCCTCATTTCTGAGCATTTCCTCGATCGCTCAAGTTAATCCTGGTTGCCACAACCTGCAGGAAGTAACAGGAAACAGCAAGAGAGGCCTCATCAGTCACAGTCACTGCAAGCAAATTATTGTGGCGGACCCTTCCTGCCTACTAGATTTACACCTGACCTCTTTTATGGCGAGAAAAATTTCTGCAGAATCGATTCCTTTTACGAATGAGTTCATTTATCTTTTGTTCCCTATCTGTATTACTAGGGTAACACGGCCGCGTAGGCAATTCAAATTATAAATCTATTAATAACACGTGAAGGTAAAAGATAATCCAAGCGATAGACGGCTAGAGTATTTTTTTATTGTACGGTAAATAAGTACCTGTTTTGTTTTTGACAAAGCCGCGATCGTGTTAAAGGTTATGAAGGTGTGGTTAATTAAGTAATTTTTAAACTGATAGATATATATATATATAGCTCATCCAAACCTATATGATGTTCACGTCATCAATAAAAGGTTACTAGATGATGACGTTTCACACAGTGCTGTCACCTCGTACCTCGTATTTTGACAGTTCTAATAAATTGTAGTCTTTCTTTATACCATCTAATATGTGCGCAAGTAAATCATCTATAGAATATGTCACTTTCCAAACTTTAAATCGAATTACAAATAAACAATCTAGTAACTTTTTGTTGATATGATGACCATCATATAGGTTTGGATAAGCTATATATATATAGAGATGTAACGTTGTCACTATTGTTACGAAATACGATGCTCCACCTTAATCTCATCGTATTATTATAAATGAATAGGTATAGGTGGCGGATACCACGCCCTTACAACATTTTGAGCTACTAATACCGGTAGAATGTTCCCTTTCATTATTTATTATCGTTTTATGTATATTAAACTACACGTGTATATTTCCACATAATCAGATAAAATTTTGATTATCTAAATACGTTTTAGTCCTGAAGAAGCAATGTTTTGCTTCGACTTACCACTGATTGTTTGTGGAAAACTTAAATACCTATGTAGTTATACAGGATATCATATAAAAATATACACAGTAAAATTATTTAATATGTTGACCATCGCTGATTCTGTTCAAATCTGAATGAAACCTGGTTAACGCTGGTTCTGTTCAAACTGACGGAGAAAAAAATGTAAAAAAACGGTCAATAATTTACTGATTGTAAGTAATAGCAAGCTATAGTAGTGTAATCAACTCCTTTATTATTAACAATTTTGAAACATGTACAGCGTTATGTACAGTTAAGTTCATGTGTTTCGTCGCGTCGCCTGTGTTAGTTTTTACCGTAAAAGGTTTAAACAAAAAAATTACTGTCCGTTTTTATTTATTATCAGATGTGTCACTTTTTTACAATTCATAAACAACTGCTACTCTTCATCTCTCGTCGCTCGTTGGTCTGCGATCACATCTCGCGGGACAAAACATATGAACTTGACTGAAACACTATCTATACTTCGTCCAAACCTATATGCAATTCACGTCATCAATAAAAAGGTTACTAGATGATGACGTTTCACACAGTGCTGTCACCCCGTACCTCGTATTTTGACAGTTCTAATAAATTGTAGTCTTTTCTTCATACCATCTAATATGTGCGCAGATAAATCATCTATAGAATATGTCACTTTCCAAACTTTAAACCGAATTACAAATAAACAATCTAGTAACTTTTTTTTGATGACGTGAATTGCATATAGGTTAGGATAGGCCATATCTTTTATTATTGTCCAATAAAAAAAAATAAGGTTCACACTTACCTAATACCCATTTCAGGCGTAATTTTAATTTTGAAAATTGCGCAATTTTTCCTGACATTGTTTTAAAAATGAACTTGGCAACTTGGACGTTCTAAAATTTAAAAAAGCAATAAAATTAACTTATTATCTAGTACGTTATTTGTCATTTTGTATAATAATTTAATGACAGATAGTTATTTGATCTGTTTATTTGACACTTTGATTTCTTTTTTTTAAAATTGGTTTCCATAAAGATAATAGTAATAATGAACTTAAATTAGACAGTAATTTACCAGACATGTATGATGACTGCAAAAGTATGTACACATGTAAGTAGGTACTAAATATAATTAAGTTGGTCCTTTTTTAAATTTTTAATCTTATAGTAAAAAGACGTTTCTATAGAGTTTAAAAATCTATAAAAATATGTAACGAAAAATAACGCAAAATGTAAAGATCAATTTTCCTAAAAAAGAAACAGGCAAAAAAATAAATACGTGACATTAAAATAAACGAATATTTAGTAGGTATATTTAAACGTTAGTTGCCGTATCCATAGACGTTTGATTAGATTTAGTAACTATAAAATCATGTTTATTTTCCATAGAAACGATTGTTGCAACAATTGTTACTAAGGAAATAAACGCGATTTAGTAGCTATTAAATTTAATCAAATGTCTATGCATACGGCGCTGTAAACATTTTATCATTCGATAAATTGTATTGTATACATATGTTTACATGCTTAACATAACATATAGGTACGCTATACAGCTTATTTATTTTAAATAAAAATATAATTATTTAGCTACTAAATTAATGTAAACTACTTATAAAATATATTATTTAATTGATGAGTAATGATATTACTAAATAATGAAATCCAATAGGTGGTAGGTCTTTATCTATGGTAAAGATAATTTCAATAATTTAAATAAAATATGAACAATAATTTATTTAACATTTATTCTCAATTTCAAATTTAATTACATTTTTGTATGATATACTATATCTACACAAGTAATAAAGATCTATGAATACTAAAAAATAAGCATTGAAACTCATAAATCTGCTAAAAAATTGCTTCATAAAACATAAATAACATTTAATTCAACACATAAACGTCAAAAAACAGAAAGCCAATAGCAAAATGGGAAAGTAACGGCAATAATACATTGTGTTGTGATCATCAATAAGTGATTTATAAGGGATCCTAAGCATACTTTAAATAAGGAATCGTAGTTTAATAATGGCGGTATCGGATGCCGCAAACTTTTAATAATTAGCTCTTCTAAGTTGATACATTGCCTGCCGAAGAACCGGAATCTGCTCCACTGGCACTCACTTATACACTAAGCTTAGTGATTTATGGCTACTTTAATTTGTTTCAGATCAATGAGAAAATTTATGTGGCTCACATTATAATGCTACATTGTTCGAAGTCGTGAAATTTTATTACGGAATGAGGAATGAAAGAGGAAACGCACCAATAAAGAGAAATCGTCCGCCTTTAAAATCCATTTTCGATGATACGTGTATTTCTAATAACCAAAAAAATTTCGAAAGGTAGTTCGGTAGTAGGTTGGTACCTACTGTTTCTTTTCAATAAATTTCGAAATAAATATAAGTAGGTAGTAAGTGCCTACCTATTTACGGAGTTTTTGATTTTATACGACTCGGTTACGGTATAAAGCTCCTACTCTTGTATTTCACGAATTTATAATTTAAATGGAAGAGGAAGAGAAAAACGTTATTGATTTTGAAAGTGGTATACGGTTTTAAATGTATCGATAGTTGTTGCGGCCAATTTATTTATAAAGATAAAAATACGAGCAAGGTCGAAAGCACCAAATTTTGACCAGTATACTAGTTCGAAAGAGTGAAGCGTGACAAGTACGATCTCCCAATTTGTAGCGGTTTTGGCAATAATTCTTACCCTTGCGAAAGTGAATATCGGCCACAACCCTCCCGGTCTATTCCTTTAGGTGGTCGAAAGGTATACACAGTAACTAAGGATAAGTACAATTTAAATACAGTCCATTTAACCATCCACGACCAGCGCATTTATAAAATTTCTTATCACTCGTTTTTAAGACGATTATTATCATAAAATTCTCATTAAGTATATGAAATAGATAAATATTCGAAAAAAATTATACAGTCAAGTGCCCATACTTGGGACATTTTTACATTATCAGAATTTTGATAGCGGCTATCCTGGTTGTCGTTAGTAGTGCACTTTTAGTAAGGTTATGCGAAGTGAGTATGTGCAAGACGTGAAACCGAATGAAATACAAAGTCAAATAGATGGTTTTTGGTCAATTTTCAGTAATTTGAAGTAGTTAAGGGTAAAAAATTACTGTCGAAAAAATTTTATTTACCCATTCATTTTATATTTCAATAAAAGCGTTTAAATTTATATTTTCCATCTAACCGACTACGAATGAAAACTTTGCTGAATATACGGAAGTATATCAAAATGACTTTGAAAATGCCATTCGTATCCTTCACATTTAATTTTTGGCGCAAACAAAACTGTCCATAAGGTCGTCAATTTTATTATCCTAGATTTTTTAGCGTAGATAAGAGATTTAACATAGTCCTACCAAAAACAGTAAACTTTATTATCTCAAATTTTATATTTTAACGGATTGTTTTTCAATACAAAGTGTTTCGCAAATATGTAGAAGGCGAATTTTGGTATTAAATTCGAACTATTTCGATCGATTGTTGGTCGTTCAATTGTATAGAGATACAACTTACCTAACTTATACATAAAGAAGTTCTCATAATAAGTATTTGAATGGGATTTAAAAATCGATTTAATTATTGTAAAAATCCAAAATATTAAATGAAATCTTCTTAATGCGGTACTGATACGGTCGCATTTGTAAAATTATGCGTTTAATAAGTAGGTATCAACTATACCAAACTTATATCCATAAAAAAGTTACTATAATGTTTATTTGAATTCGGATTTAAAAACGATTTGAAAGTCTATTGTAAAATACTGCGCATATTAATATTAAAGAAGATCTTATTCTTAATCGCGGTACACTGAATGCACGTGTCGCATGTCTGTAAAATTATGATGTGGATTGGTATAAGTAGGTAAGTATCTATATAAAATTACGGTTTTCCAAATTAATTATTTGAACTATAATTTTGTTTAAATTTCTAAGAATTGATAAGCAAACACCTTGAAAATGTCTATTGAAACACGTGTGCATTCCTAACTTACGGAACGAAGTCGTTATCGTTATCGCGTTCCACACCTTGTAGATCGCCCACATGTCTGCAGTGGCCTGCAGGAAATTTATCAAAGTGTGACGATTCGGTATTAAAATATTCAATGTTTAGTTAATGCGCGAACTTCTTCGTGTACGATGTGTGATAGTGAAAATCGAGTTTCTGGTGGTTAAAACTGCGGTGGCTTCTTAAAAATTGTTCAATTGTTCGAGACTTGCTATAAGGAGAGTTTAACGGAAAAGGTACAGTTATTTCTTTTACCATAATTAGATATAATTTATAATAAATACGTAGGTAGTTATTAAGGCAGTGTTTCGTGAATTTTATTATCTGTTGTGTGATGCTGATATCTACTATATTACCTATATTTCATATGAACCGATGTGAAGATTGCATTATAAAATATCTACCTGCGTCATTTCTATTGACTTTTTAAAAACTAATTTAGGTAGATATCTAATATAAGAAAATACTTTGAAGAATTATTTAAAATAATCTCTCTAATAACTATTATATTATTTAACTTAAATATTCTTTCGAGAATTATAAAAAAATTTTAGCCACAATATTTTCAAAATCCATAATGCCAGAAAATCAAATGTTAATTGTCTATGATCTTAATTTCATTATTAAATTAAATATCAAAATACTCGTCGATTGAAATAATTTGAATCAATTGTGGTTTTCACAATCGGTAGAGAATAGGTAGACATTTAAAAAGTTTTACACGTTTTAGAAAAACCCATGTTTAAAAAAGTAGCATAGGTACCTAGGTAGATAAATTGATGATCTTGATTTACTTACATAATGTAAATCATTAAATATGTATTCCGTAAATTACGTACTTAATTAGGTATATGACAAAGCAATGCGTACTATACGTCAAATACGTATTATTATCGTATTATGTTACGTGCGTACCTATTTGGAAAGTTTTAGTCGGCCAGCAGTTTGCATAGTTGGTTTGATAAGAATCCACCATTTATATTATGTAGGATCTGCGCGCATATTGAACTAAATTGTTGGGTCAATAAAATTAAAAAAGTTGTTACCTACACAATTCCTGAATTCCTATTTGAATATTGGAATGCGAATATTACTAAAATTATAATTATAAACCAACTACCTACCTATTTAAAAAATTGTATTATTTTATTTATACACATTATATTGTTTTGTTCATGTGCATTTGCTATTTTATTTAATACAAAATTCGACATTATTTACTATAAAATACTTTTAAAATGATATCTAACTGTTTATAACTACATAGTAAAACAATATTTGTGCTAATATAATTAATATCTTTTTACCACCCCTTTTCCCTATTTATTTATAAAATGTGAGCAAGAAATATAGGTTAGGTACATACTTTGCCTCTGCGACTTGCTAAATGTTATTTTAAGTAATACAAAATGTGTGTGTGTGTGTTATACATACGATAAATTAATAATAGGTATACCACCTACTTACGTTTCGTACTTTCTTATTTATTTAACAAATTCTCATAACAGTGTGCTCTTAAATATCTAATACATATTTAAACATAAAAATTTAGATACTTTACTAACAAAATAATTTATCAAAATAATAATATGCGGGAACATCATCTTAAGATCATCGTTAATTAAATACCCCATTAATAACGTACAACATTATATTTTAATTACACATTATTATACCTTTTGCTTTATTTGTGCACTATATTTCACAAGAAATTGATTATAAATACGATTATATATGATCGACTGAAAATGAACGACCTATTTTCGTAATCTAGGGGTCGATATCGGAAAAAATTCAAAAAGACACGTCTGGGTGCCGTCATCAGACAGGCTGCATTAACTTTATTTCTTATGAAAATTCGCTAAAATGTCACGAGGAGTAGAAATTAAAATTATTCGCGTTTCTGAAATAATTTAATCATTTCTATTTCATATTCGAGGCCCAAGTTTTCAATGTTTATTTATTTCATTTTCTTATAAACAATTTAACAAATAGATAAAGGAAAAGTAAGTACAAAAATTAAACTAATCGAATCTTTAGATAGCAACACAAATGCATTACAAACGAAATATTCTACAACGAGACATCCAATTTCTCAAGATTTTTAGAACACCTCTTTGAGTTTCTACGTTGGATTTACACTTACGTCAATGAAATCCCTGAATTGACCGCGTACTACGATAACCCAATACCCTACCTAGAATGCGAAAAATGTGACAGGTAATCGTGGCATCTGAATCCTATAACACATGTAAGCCAAACAAGCCATAATATCCTACAAAGAAGGGAGGCCACCAGCAGGTGTAGCAGGTGTTTGCGGATGTGGTCCCCAAGCTCCGGAACTCCAGATATGTTAGCCCGGATGAGATCCCCTGCGTATTCAAAAACTCCGAAACCGAGGCTATATGAAAACCAACAAGAAGGCTTCACTTAAAATTGGATTTCTAGAAATCTCTAAATCCTGCTCATACTTTGTTTCATTAAACGGTAGGTATATAAGAATTCATTGTAAAAGAATTACAAAAACAAATTTTATCGTACATAGCAAAATGCGTACAAATCTAATCTCATCGATAGGTGCGAATCTATAATTATGTATGTTCCCGTTTATTACTATTTATACGGCTCATGGAAAATATTTTTAGTATTGTTTAGTTTTCAAAATAAACCAAACATTTTGTTGACGTTTAATTTGAAGAGAATTCTAGAATAATAAATAAGACTTTTAATGTCGATATTTTGAGTTTGTGAGCATTATTAGGACATTGTTCTTTTTATAGTTATTTTGAAAATCTGTTAGAAATAACGTCGGAAGACTAAACAAAATATGCCAGCTTAAATTGTATCTTAATATTACTGCGAAGCCTCAAACAAACGAACTCGTAACTAAAACAAGGGATTATTATATTATTAGGTATCTAGATAGGTAGGAGGTAGTACATATGTTGTGGCAATACCTGTATTCTTAGCAGGCGGGTACGTGAAATTTTATTTATTTAATCAGTTGCACATAAATGATGTTGCTATTATTATTAAAGACGTTTTAATCCAAGTAAGTAATTTATGTCTTACAGTTAATATTTTGTAATTCGGAGAAATAATTTAGAACGTTTATTATTTATTTTATTACCTATCTATCTATCGCAAAATTTTCAAATCGTACTTACTTACCTGCAACTATTTGTTATTAATTGTAAGAAAATATCCTGTTTGTAAATCTAATAATTAGAGACAAATTTTGTCAATTTTCGAATTCTCACTGTTAATTAAAAAAAATGCTTATAATTTTCAAACAGTTTTTTATTATTTATTTAAATATTATCTATTAAAATTGTTTTTGTTTATCTATATGTACCTACTTCTACCCAATTTATTACCGCAGTGCCTAATAGTTGATGTTATTATATAACTGAACAGTTATAATCTTTTTATTTCAGTGTTTTTCAGTTTTTATACATTTTAGGGCGGTGGTTCCAATTTTGAATAGGAGAATTTGCAAATTGACAGAACACGTAAAAATAGCGGGAATTTGTTATAGCTATACAGGATGTATAAAAAGTTTGTTTACAACGTTTCAGGGATGACAGAGGAGGGAGAAACAAACATATTTTTTACGTTACAAAACTTTGGCAGATGCACCATGTTATCGCTAGGTGGCCTGAAAGGGCAAGTCGCTTGATTTGCGTCACAGCACGTTGTTATTCATGTAAGAAAAAAGTTCCGGCGCAAGTCGATTGTGCATTCGTGTATTCGCGACATAAAAAAGAGGTTTGTTTTTCCCTTATTTATCACCCCTGAAACTTTGTAGACGAACTGTTTTGATATCACGCAAGTCGAACGACTTACCCTTTCAGGCCACCTAGCGAAAATATGGTGCATTTGCCAAAATTTTGTCACATAAAAAAGATGTTTGTTTTTCCCTCCTCTGTCATCCCTGAAACGTTGTAAACGAACTTTTTATACACTCTGTATATGGTCTATCCAAGCGGCCTGGCGATCACGTCATCAATAAAAGGTTACTGGAAGATAACGTTTCACACAGTGATGTCACCTCGTACCTTAAACTGTATTACAAACAAACAATCTAGTAATTTTTAACTGAACTTTTAATTGGACTACACCGTGGGCGTTTCATTTTCTTGTAGGTGTTCAAACTAGTCTGAAGAGTCTGATTGGTAGCATAATATGTCTGTATGGATAATATGAACGTGTTTTGGCAGAAGGACGTAATCCACATTTTTTGCGTAAATGAGTTATTTCGACTATCTTATGCATCTAGGGCAAAAACATTTTCTGTTAAAATCTGACAACAATATTCCGATTTTGTCCACCAGAAAAATCGATTTGTATTTCGGTAAAACCTCTCTGTTTATATAGCTACGCGACAACACAAAATGTGCGGTTCCGTAAAATTTACTTTTTGTGGGTTACGTCCTTCTGCCAAAACACCGTCGATATTAAACACGCATATAATCAATACACAGGTTGCTTACTCCTAAATTTCGTTTTAATATAAACGTTTGATAAAATGATATAATCAGTGAGAAAGTCTTTGCGCTGAACAAATTGTATTTTAAAAAATGTTATTGTATGTAGGTATGTATTTACGTATTTAAATAATTACCGTGGTATCCAATAGATAGGTATTATTTTTACTCGCTACCCACGTACGCTTTAAACCTACCATATAAAGTAAAGTGGCACTTTTAATACATTTTGCAATGAAATGCTTAAGTAAGCACAGGAATCCAACGGGCTTTGTTCGATTAAGGGTTATAATTAGTAAAACGTACAGTTAGTTATACATAAAACTGATTCACGATGGAAGAGCAAGTGAAACGGAAATATTACTTAGCAGTTTTCCACTTTTTCCTGCTAATTTCAGTGCCTTTATGTAATAAATTAACACTTTTGTCTTTCAAATACCTATTTAAAATTGAATTAACGTTTAAACTTGATTTCTTTTACCTACTTATCTTTTTTGAAAAATTTTACATTACATTTTATTAGTTGTACCAAAATGGAGATGCACAAATCATAAAAATAAGTGGATAATATTATAAAATAATATGGACCACTGATTATCTAATATTAATAAGCTGCTTAATAACGAATTGTATATACAATTTGTAATTTATAATACAGCACAATCCGTTATTTAAAATGACAAAGGTATTTTAAATTTTCTTTTTGCAGAGAATTTTTGATGTTTAATACAATGTCCAATAAAAGCAGCTAGTATAAAAAAATTAGTGTTATATTAAGGCGAGATTTCAAGATTCGCGTCGTATAAATGCGGAGTAGTTGAAGCATAGCTACTCTTCTTTTCAACTTAATTTCTGAAAAAATATGTCACTCACTCTGAGAGAGATTTCTTATTATGATACAAAAACGAGTGCATTTCCTATGTGGAGCTTATATCTTCACGGTATACAATGGGTTCTATGGAGACGCAGCGGATGGCTGTAACTCCATTTGTATCAATTCGAGAGCTTTCTCACAAAAGTTTTTCTAGCACCAATTTGGGATTCTACCTTCGCTACCTAAAATTAGTACCTATATTTATTTTTCGTGTAAAACCGGATCTGTAAAAGTGAAATATACGAAATAAATTTTAAAAGTGCTAGTATGTATTTACATACTAACTAGTGCTAGTGATGTAATTTATAATCGTTTGTTAATATCAATATCTTTACCTATATTAATTTAAGTTTCGGTATAAAAGCCACAATTTACAAAATAATCAATAATTTTGTATAGTAACTTATTAATGCGTTTAATCAAATTAAAAATTTAATGATTTATGAAAAAAAAATTTGACTTCATGTGTGGTCTTTTCGGTGGGAGATTATACTTTTTTAAAATAAATATGAAAAAATGTATAGGTACAAAACAGTGTATTTTAGAAGAAAAAACGCCAAAAAATATTCGAAGTTTATTTAGCTAAAATATTTATAAGTAGATATTTACTTACATCATTTTATGAAGTTGTATTAAATAAGTGTAAAATTGTGTAAAATCGGTTTTTGTTAATTTGTCGTAATATGCAAGTATTTTAAATACAAAAAATGTAAGTTTTCCAAGTAGAGACAGTCCTAGTAAGTTGTTCTAGGGAAATACATATTATGTATTGTAGTGATACAAACACTACCCCTAACAATGTCGTACTCGATCTAGACTAACGAAAGATACACCGCAGAGAAAACCACTACTTCGTCCTTAAAATATAATTACACATAAATATGACTAGGGGTACGTAGACATATGTATGTTAGTATTACATTGACATTAATAAATAAACAGCAATAAACAAACAACAAAATTTTCCAATTTCCTTTCCAAAGATAAAAATCTTTGATAAGCATTAGCGTAAGAATTTCCGAGATTTGAAGGCTATATATGTATTAAAAGGTAAAGCTACCGTATATCTACTGAGTATAACCTTCTGCTTAATTTAATCGTAAATATTTGTTAATCTGCCCAATGATTGTTAAATTTATTTGTGTATTAGCTGGAATTTTCAGAATGCAATTATCAACGATTCGATAATAAAATGAGATAAACTAAAATAGGTACTCGAAATATACCTATATTCTTATAAATAGGTACTATTACTAAGTACTAGGTACTTACTATTATAAAAATATGGAGTAGATATTTAGAACAGACATTTAGAGCATACGGTGTTTTTTTATAAAAAAGGAAAATAAATGAACTCGAAATATCAAACTTTGACATTACTCGGTAAAGATAAAAAGACAACTACGTGAATGATGGTGGCAAATGATAGGAAAATAGTCCTTTACGGTCGTTAGACAATATAAAGAAAATATTACGAGTTATGGGTTCGTTGTCGTTTTGTATACCTTCTTACTATAAATATTTATTGGAATTTTAAAATATGAAGCTGTAAACTTGTTATATGTATGTAACCTATTTTCACTCTACATTATTTTATAAATAAATATATTTAGAAATAATTTATTAAAGGTTAACACTTATTCTTCGTGTTAATTTAAACAGTTAAATATACATAGATACGAATTATTTAATTATGTCCACAAGGCGTAATGACCTGAAATACCTTTTTTTGTATTTATATAGGATTAAAAGTTTTAAAGTAGGTACCTAATAACCAAATATATTATGACAAAAATAAATTGCTATTCTAAAGAAGAACAGATAGAATCGCTGTACTGTGACAAATAGAAATATCGTCTCTAAAGGATATAACTTACATTCGATAGTAGATCATTTTAAATTTTGATATATTTTTTCTAGATACACTTTATTTTGAAGTTATTTTTCATCCCTTAAGATGTTTATATATATATATATCTATATATATATATATATATATACACATATAGGTATAAAATGGTACTCGCAATTAAAACCAAGTATGCCTTATAGCCTACAACTGTATTAACAAATTACAATAAAAAAACAATGCCTTACTATAATAGTTGTCCAATATTTTATAATTTTTTAATGTATCTATTGTTCTCTGTGTCCAAAAACTAAGGTCGCCGATCAAGGCCTGATAGCTAGACGACTAATTAAACACTCGATTTCAGTTCCTTATTTCGGAAAGGCGGATTTCTCAATGAGTTCTGTCTTCGAAATGTGAATATTTAAAGACAAGTTCATTTTGTATCTTACTTGACCGAACACATTCACTATGAATTACGATTAGTTTCTATCTAAAAGTACTTTACTTATCTACTAAATAATATGAATAACCACTTATATGAGTAGATATACCGGATACAGTTCAACAGGTTGCTCCAGAAAGCGGAACGTCGTATAGATATTTAATTAGGAGTAGAAGACAACAGCATTAGTCTTTAGAAAACTTCTGCAGAAGCTGGCAGCATGGTCGGCGAAACGTCAAGTAATTTTAATTTTAAGTTCAGACAAACACGGCGGAACCCGGAAGATATCATTTCAATAAATGTTCTTGTTATTAGAATTAATGATTTTGAAGTTGTTTTCTATTTGGCAAGTTACTACCAATTTGATTCCATTACCTAGATGCAGTGCAGTAAGTAAGTAAATGCACCACAAAATTGACCTTCGTTTCTTTTGTTTAACAATATAAAATGTGTCGCCGAACATCTGGGTTTTCTACTTTTAGAAGTTTTCGTAAAGGGCGGGTTATCAATAACAAATATGTATTTGAAAACCTGTTAATTTATTTATTCTCACGGTCATAACTTTACCTACCTTAGTCGTTAGTTGCAGTATCGTAAACAGTGAATAAAAAGCGTTCGAACACGTTCAAAGCATAAAATTTCAGATCGTCACGTTGTTGTTATCCGTTTCGGCTAGCATGAACCTGAAATTTCCCAATTTACAGAAAAATATTTAAAAATCGATTAAACGTTTAACAAAACAATATTCTACCAACTTTAAATAAATCGAACTAAACTTTAAACCGAATTACAAATAAACAATCTAGTAGCTTTTTTTTTGATGACGTGAATTGCGTATAGGTTTGGATAGGCTGTAGAGTATCATAAAAATATTGAATCACAATATCTAAAAAGAAAAATTGTCTGAATTATATGTATAACATATTTAAAAAATAATATTTGTTATTTTGCAATCAAAAACTAGATATCTAAATACTTTAGCGTTTGTAAGTTTTGAACTCATTCTTGCATGAGCCTTTGTGAATTTTGCAAATATACCTGCTTCCTGATGGGGTACAGGTTAACTGACCTTCAGTCCCTAACTCTCGCTATTTTGTCTCACGAAGATTGTGCGTGCATTTTAGATGCGCATTCTTGTAGAGGATGACACTGTTTAAATTCCGCCTTTTCGAAATAAGGAATGAAGTCGGGTGCTTAATAAATTGCCTAGGTCCACGTCTCCATAGGCGACATTAGGTTTTGGACATAGTGTACGTAATGATCCATTGGTATTGGTTTTAATAAAACACATACATTTTTCATTGTTTTATAATTTGGACAATGTTTGCTTACTATTAAATAATATAATGAATCAAAAACAAAAACACTTTAATTGCTGAAAACAATTAAAATAAAAGAAGAATACCTTACTTGTCAATTTTATTTTTAGATTTGTTTATGCTTGTAATAAATGTAAAAGATGGAATAAAAATTGATGTAATGTGTTCTGAATTTAAATACGGGTATAGGTATTTACCTACAAAAATAGTTATTGTACTTAAGTTTTTATTAAAGTAACATATTCCTTTAGTATCTACGTATATGTATATATTAATTAATTTTTTATGGATGTACATACATCGCTGCCGAGTCTAAATATTGTATAGGTATTTTATTAATACTAAATATAACTGATGTCTAATTATTAATACCTAATTCAGGTTTCTACTTTAACGACCATTTCCCTTATTATTTACTTGCTATTACGTCGGTATAACGGTTGATTGGAACTTGGCTCCTTGCCTTAAATCTCCGGTTTCGTTTGATTTTCAACGCTTTATTGAATCCTGACCACTATACACGTCCGATTGCTAGAGTAAACATTAGTTCCGGCATTTCTTAAATTGGCAGAAACATGAAAATGAACGGTAAATTGCAAAATGTACGTAGGCACCTAGTAGTAATATAATATCAATATTCATGTGCAGAAATCTTTCCCAAAGAAAATAATTTAAAATGTAAATCTGTATAAACACCACCTAATACCATTAGGTACGGAATACGTCGGCATATTTTTTCACTCATAAGTATCGTCCTAGATCTCCGTGATTTATATAAAAGTATAAATAACAACAGCTTTGCAAGACCGACGTACTGTAGAACATGTGGAAATGGAAATGACGACAATGTTGAGCTGAAAAAGCCATTAAAGTCCTAGTAACATTAGCGAGAGGAAATACGATCTATTTTTTATGTAGGTATACCTATTATCTATATATTATTATATATAAAAACGTTACACGTAACGCATATAAGTATGCATAATTTTTATAGTTTACAATATTATTTTTATTTCAAATTTGAATAGTAGATAGTAATAAATATTTATTCGCTTAAATTGTTTGAGATTAAAAAAAAATATCGTTAAATAATTAAGTAAATAGATATATTAAATATACCAAACCAATTATATCAATATTAAAGTTTACGATGAAAACATTTATCTAATGTAAAGGGGAATAACAGCTTTTAATAGCAACTTATCATTAGTACCTACACTTTCTTGTTACTTATTCTAATTACAAAACTTTAGATTGAGATTTATACCTACATAGTAATTATTTGCATTGCTTTTAAGACTATATTATTTTTATTCTACTGGAATTCTTACAACTGCCTTATACCTATGTGTGTGTATTTATTAATATTAACGCCGATAGTTTTTAATAAGTATAAATACTGGTTAAATAAAAGTTTTTCTTAAAAAATGCTTTTTTCTAAATGCAAGAAATGCGAGATAAGTGGCTAAATGTCGAAACCTCCGTCGTCAGTTTGTGGAGTTGAGAGCGGAAGATGTAATAGGTGCAGACGGAATGAGGTCCTTTCGTACCGTGAGGATTGGAGGACACGGCCTCTAGCAGTCTCTAGAGAATGTGTGATAGATTGCTTCAAGTGTGCACGAGACGCACTGAAAATTGCGATAAAATATCAATGTGGTGTTTGTTCGTTTGATAGGTCCAACTAACCTGTCGATATGGCAAATAAAAGAACTAAAAATTTCATTTTAACCTACGAAACTTTTCACGGATTCAATTTTCTATTTAATTTAATTCTACAATTTGAAAATCGTATAATATGTTATTTTCGTAAAACGTTTTATTTAGACAATATCGTGTACGTGACTAATTCTTAAATAAATTATTAGTATCTATTGTTTGAAATATGGGAGTTACTCCGTAAATGTATCGACATACCATAAAAGAAAATAGAAACACATTTAACAAAATTACATTCTGACGCTTTCGGTTCGAGATTTAATACAAAATAAAAATGTAAATATGTACCTATATACCTATCTACGTCATATATTTAATTCTTTTTATCGATTCTATAGCTTTTATAAAACAGTTTTTCTGTAAAATATGGTGAAAATTATAGAAATATTAAGTAAATTTTAAAGCCGAATACTTATGTATAACGAACACATTGAAACAGATTAATTATAATACATATACATATACCTACGAATATCATTCTAATTACTTCAAGTAGGTAATTAAAAAAGAATTTTAAAACAATAATTGTAAAACGTTTTCTCTTACAGCAAGACGTTTAATATCCTGTTGTCATTTGCCGTTTTGCCGTCATTTTCAGGGGCGTTATAATTATGTCGTTATCAGATTTGTAACTTCTTTGTCTATTCTATCGCCATTTCTATCTACTTATTACCGAAGACGTGGCTTTGCAAAATGCTATGGTTTAATTAAATAGACGTACATCTCTGTTGTTATTATCGAGTTAGATTGGATAACGTGATTTCGCCTTTTCAAACTTTCCGCTATGGAAATTTAATAAAGTGGAAACGTTTCCAAGTTTTTATAGAGTAATTTGTTAAATATTGTGATATGGCGAGGAACGGAAAGTTTTATAATGTAATTTTTTGAATATTGCGATAAGTACAATAAACCGAAGATATTTTGACTTTATTATACTTTATAAATACAAAATACATGAAACGTCGCAGTACAATATATTACGCTCATAAATGTGTATGCAAATGGATAGAAAAGACATTTAATACATAAACAGGATGTACAAATTAACACGAAGAATTAAAACAAATCGAAGTATTAATCTTTGAAGATCGAGGAAACAAAGCCCTAGCTTAAAATACTGCAATAAAAATATGTACATATTGAAATCTCGTATTTATTGATCTAACTACGCTGCTGTTTGAATTATAATCAGATTAAATACTTTTCTACAATTGAAAACAACTCAACTCAACAAACAACTCAGTAGACTCTTGGTCAAATAAATAAAAAAATGTAAATATTGATTATATCATATTACACCTATATTTATATAGGTACGTAGGTATAAGTAGGTACAGATATACCTGATCATTTTAAATAATCACAATCCAAAAGGAGGATTCTTAAAATGAAAAAAATAATAACAAAAAGGTTTTTCTTTAAGACAATTTTATAAAAATTATTACACCACGTACACCAGGTGATTTAATGGTCAGTTTATTTGCTTGCTGTTTAGCTTTAAGAAATTCGTAACTTTGAAAGACGGTTTTAGCGTATTTTTTAGCAGTCAGATGCTTTAAAATAAACAATAATCATTATCATATACGTACTATACCTTTATTCGGCGATAAATTTCTAAGGGTTTTACTCTTTCCGAAAATAGATTTAAAGAATGACGACGCGATGTCGTCTTTCCATGCAAATAGGTAGATAATAGGCACCTAATAGAGATTTCTTTGTTTAAAATTTAACGTGGAGTAGAACTAACGTACTAGCATGAGACTCGGAGAAGATATTAATCGGTTATGTGATTTAATATCGTCAACATCAACTCTGCGACAGGATAATTAAAAAATTCCTATACTTTTTATCTTCGCATTCTATTTAAAGTTTTTTATAGGAAAATCAATTGAATTTTATTAAATGTAATTTACGCACACCTACCTAATAAGATTTTAAGTATATATAGGAGAATAAATATCGATTTAATTTAATTTAGCTTATTGCCGTTAAAATAAATACCTAATTAATTACCAAATTACTAAAACTTTACCGATTATTTTATAAGAGACGCGTGTGCTTATTCTAATATATGTAAATGTAAATGTCAAAAGATTTTATGACCCTCGTTCGTAAAGGTGAAACAGTCGGCGTACAACAAAGATACAGATTATGGCGATATATCGTGACCGCATGTCGCGCTCGGCTGCCCCCTTTTTGTTGTTGGACATAAAAACCTCGACAAACAATGGGACTGTCTGTAAAGCTCCTAATGATATCACACTATTGGATTCTATCCTTACGATTTTTGTTGGTTTATAACTTAACAAAACTCCGATTGTTCAAGTTACTTGTCTTTTATTACAGAAGAAATTAAGAAACATAAAAAGATCATTTTTTAACTAGTTATAACAATTGTTTTCTATTTAGATGTGAAAAAATTATATTTTAGGTTTTATTGTTTAAAAACACAATATAAAATTATAAAAGTTAGATTGGATTATAATAGACAAATATTTTTTCCTGAAAACAAAATTATCACTGTTTCAGTTGTGAATTTTGGTATTATTTAAAAAAATATTAATCACGCAACAATTAATAACGGATATTTTCATCACGTTTAATATTTAATTTTGTAGGTATTTTAAAAACGACATCGGTTTGTTTTACTGAATATTAACTCTCTTTTATCTTTACTTTTGTCTTTTAGAAAATGCAAATTCTGGGTGCATTTTTTTAAATTTTAGACAACAACGTTTTTGAGGTATTTTCAGTTTAATCTGGTTTAATTTCAGATTAATGTAGACTATTTATACATACAGTCTGGGGCACTCTGGGAAGACAGTTACTTATCGTTAGTCAGCGTGTTCGTTCGATTGCGATTTCAAGCAAATTATACCGCATGTAATTAGTTGAAAAACTTGCAGTTCTCGATTAATGTTATTTTATTATTTATAGCGGTAATGAATAATTATTAAATTTTGTTTCAAAAACGATTACATTTTTAGTCTTAGTCGCCGCTTATAACCCCGACTTTTTCTAACAACTTACTGACAAACAAAGACAATTTATTATTTATCGACATATTCAAACAGTATTTTGAGAAAGACGTTACGATAAGAAGCTGATATAACATTTTTTTATCGTAATTTTAGATCGTCCGAATTGTCGTCCGCGAGTGTCCCAGACTTTAGTCAATTTTGAACTAATTACTTTGAAAATATAAATCCATCATAATTCAAATTATACTATCTAAGTAAGCGTAACCTGAAAATCTTATTATAAGTAATTAAAATTATTTAAGGATTTTAATTAACTATCTATATTACAATATAATGAAAATCCCGATATCGGGGTCATAGATTATCATGTATAATTTTTTGCGACTTACAAGGAAGGTTAGGCAGGTGGAAATCTCAGAAAAATTTGAAACTCTGAGGGTTATAGTACTAGTCAACCCTAATCAAGAGCCGAATTCCGTTCGTGTTCTTACACGATTTAAGAGGGTGAAATCCACCATTGAAAATTGAAACTTTTTTCATTTTGCTTATTATTTGTAAAACAACGAGAGCTATAGCCAACAAACTATATATTTTTGTAAATGGCTGTTCAAGACTTACATTATGATACGAAAATTAGGGATAAAAATCCTAAAGGATGACATCCCTTCGAATTTTCACCCCTAATTTTTGCCATACTTGGGTACATAATAAATTTGATCAAGTATTAACTTTATCAAAAATGATTAAAACAAAAATTCAATTGTCTGCCACCGGTTGGATATTCCCCACATTCCCTCTTAAACACACTAAGAAAATGTTAGTAGTGTTGTGTAGTTAGCGTTACTTGAAACATTGCATCAAAATTATAAAGGAGCAAATCGCTAAGGACACCAGAGCTAAACAAATTTGCAATTTAAGGAGGTTACGTCCACTTGTCAGAATGCCAAAATTAAATTGCAAACCAAACCGGGACTAAGCGAATTTAAAATTCAGTGCACATGCATAAATAGGATACAAATGAGACCGAAAGTTATACTAATTTTGAGTTATTTCCCCGCGGCTTCGTTGCGGGAGCGTTGCAGAATTATAAAATAATGAACTCCACAATCAATATCTATAGTCCCAAATATTAACCAAGCTCATTTAAATTAATAACCTTTATTGTTCCTCAAATAATAGTTGTAGATTACGCGTTTTGTCGATATTTTCATTTTTAGAGAACATCATAATTTTTATTACATTTATACTTACAGCTTATCCAAACCTATATGCAATCCACGTCATCAACGAAAGGTTTCTAGATGATGATGTTTCGCACACTGCTGTCACCTTGTACCTCGTATTTTTACATTAGCTGTAATAAATTGTAGTCTTTCTTTATACTATCTAATATGAACGCATCATGAATCATCTATAGAATATATCACTTTCCGAGCTTTTAACCGAATTACAAATAAACAGTCTATTAACTTTTTGTTGATTACATGAACATCATAAAGGTTTGGATAAGCTATATAAACAAAACATTTTATATCTATAACTACATATACCTATGTAGATAGATATACATGTAGGTGTAGATAAATAATATTTGAATTTAATTTAGGTGCTATTTTTAAACAATTTCTACCAATTTCCTTATTAATTTTTCACTTTTAAATACTTATAATTATCAATATGGTGTTATTTGTGAAGATAATTTTGTAATTTTAATATCTGTATAATATTTTCATTGCATAACGTAAAGTTTTAATTATTTATAAAACTAATTAAAAACTAATTTTACTACTTGTTGCCTGTACAACAATTTACCTAGGGCAAAGAGTTGCAACTTTGCGGTAAAGTTGGGACAAACGTCGAGTTAATAAAGTGATTTAGTAATGGTTGCTGCGAGAATTGTTTAAAGATAAGGAATGTCTTTGTAGTTAGTTGTTTAGGAAGTAAGATGTCTAGAATATATTTATAATTCAAATTCCATCTAGGTGTGGTTTGGTGTACTACAAGCCGTCAACGACCCTCAAGTTGGAGACGTTTACCCTAGGGCGAATCCTTGTAGCAGCTTTGGGACGATGGTAAGTTTCGTAAGATATTGATATTTGCTTCGCGTATTGCCTCTATAGGACTGTAAGCGCATTAAAATAGCAATGATGTAGTATGTCAGACCTTTCGGGGGAGTTTTCGACTTTTCCCGTAAGCCTGGAATTTAGAAGTTTTTAAATCAATACCGCGGCGAGTTGGTTTGCTTGCAGCATAGCGTGGCCTACTACGTTACCGGATTTTATAAACAGTCTGTCAGCCTCTATGAATTTTAATTATGAAAAGATGGTTTTACTGCTTGTTTCAGTTTGCCAACACTTTTATATAACAGCCACTAATAAATCTTATTACGATGGAAGACAAACGAGAAAGTTTGAAAAAGTTTCTGACAAAATTTGAAATGCCCCACTAAACTTTGTTATTTCTGATATTTTAACAGACCACATTTGTCCTCAAAGTTTACATTACTATAATAGATACAGATCAACTTTAAAAAGTAAAATAATTTTTCTGACAACGAGATACATAGAATGTTCAAAATTCGGCGTTTGTAATAAAGTAAAACCTGATTAACATTTTTAAAATGAAGTAAAAAGTACTATTTTAATAATTTTAATGTTTAAAAGATAAATCGGCCCGATAACTTGAACACAACTTTTTAAAATAAACGTAGGTGGGTAGGTACCTAATATATTTTTTTTCATGATGTACAGAAAACTCACATTTTATTGAGGATATCCTGTTTATCGATGAAGTAGGATTCACTAGAAACGAAGTTATGGACTTTCAGTATATGCATCTAAATCAGAACAGACATTTTTGAAAAAATATTTTAGTCAGAGCGTTAAATACCTATATCGATATCTCTCATTTCCAGTTGAATATTCTTTCTGTAACAAAAATACCTAAGTACCTATAATATTTCACATCTCTTATTTATATACAGGAAAAGCTGATGTAAAAATATTTGAAAATTAACAATTGTATATGTGGGCAATATCTACTGGTGCAATTTTCATGCATAGATAGATATAGGTGGCTATACCTTATCCAAGCGAATTGGCAATTTACGTCATCAGTAAAAAGTTACTAAATTTTTCATTTGTAATTCAATTTAAAGTTTAGAAAGTGACATATTAGATGGTGTAAAGAAAGACTACAATTTATTAGAATTGTAAAAGTACGAGGTAGGAGGTGTGAAACGCGACGCGAATCGCCAGACAGATTGGATAGACCATACTTATGTTAACATATAACATTGCTAAATTACCTACATGCGTTATCAATTATAATTATATGATATCTTATTTTATTTAGGGGGCTTCAGAACCCTTGTTGGGTTATTGCCTGCATGGAAACCTTCGCTTGATTAGCCCGCGGCCATATGATATCTAATAGGCTCTAAATGTTTAAAATATCTATTAATATCTAGGTAGGAAATGGTCAAATTTTTATTGCAAACGTCTGCTAGTGATTATAATTTTTGTTTAGATCATTTCAAAATTTTCAGTTTAAAATCACTCGTAGTTGTTTTTTTGTCACATACCGTATAATATACATAGGTAAATACTTACTAAATACTAATATACTAGGTATACTTACTAAATTATGTAGGCATGTACCTAGTTATAAATTTAATAAGTAGGTACTTACTGCAACATCCAAATAATTTCAAAATTAAATAATCAAAACGTTGTAAATTTTTTCACCATGTAAGTATCTAATTAGGATATTAATCGGTAGCTTTAAAGGCTAATTTTTACGTAATTATAGAACCATATCGTGACTTTAATGTAAGTATTAAAGACTTTTTACAGAATTTTGATCCAATTATGTTTTCTTTATATCTAGTGTTACCTAATTGTATCCTAAAAAACGTTACTGTTACTTAAAAATGAACTTATTTTAGCACTAGAAATGTTCATTCATTATTTGCACGTATCAGGCTGTAATTACATATAGGTTCATCTATACATAGCACTTAGAATAATTTCTGTAGGCTTATAAGTAGATAATTGTGAAAATTTCAAATATTTTATTTAATTTGAATCAAAAAAAATATTAGGTTAGGCCTTATTATTTTAAAGTAGATGCGTAGGTATATTGAAAAATATTATTCGCCAGTTTTCAACCAATAATTAATTTCAACGACTTGACGTTAGAAAATGATCTTTAGAATTACATGTCAATGTTCTTTATGCTTCTCATTTCGATACACATTTTACAAATTTGTTTGATTATAAAACTTACCTACCTTATTTTCTATCTCTAGATCTCATATCTTTAAGCAGTTTTCTGTTTGGCTATTAGTATCCCGTAAACCATTTTTTGTTTAATCTCAAAGCAGATAATTAATTTTTTATTGTCTTTTATTGGCTATTGTAAAAATAACCTATTAGGTACCCTAAAAAATATTAATATTAGGAAATCTCAGTGGAGTTGAGAATTCTACATCGCGCTTTGTTTTATTCATATTCGCTTTTTTAATTTTATCTACACAGTATTCGGTTTATTCGTCGAAAATTAAATTAAAAATTTACAAGAGACTTGTACTTCTACGTTTATATAATAATATTTTTAAATAGAACGCAGGTACCTATACCTATTTATTATGAATAGATACTGTTAATACTGCATTAAGAAGAACGCAGTGGCCATTAAATTCAATTTTTTTTTGTTTGTTGTTAATGTTGGTTGTACAGTAGGGTAGCGCGCACAGTTTCTGTTTCGAGAAATCCAAGTAATAAGCAGTTCGAGTGGTTCAAGCTACACAAATCAGATATTTCAAAATGGCAACAGAATACGCACGTCTGAGAGACGCGGTAAAGGCACGCTTAACGCGTTTTGAAGGTTTTTTAAACAAAGTAAACCTATACGACATACATAACGATAATGATAATACGTACATTAATTAGCATAATAATCGGTTAATATTTTATACTATTATCACTAATTTAAGCGTTCTTAATTCCGTCTTAACTTCTTATATTAATAAAATAATACACGTAGCCGATAGGTTATAGGTAGACACATAGGTAATAACAATTTTAGAGGTAGGTATCGATTAATCTATCTACATCCACTTTGAAATTCCACGAAAGTTCCTATTAAGTCAAACGTATCCAGGGGGATGGCATATGTGAAGACCTTCATTAATTACACTTATCCCGTAGCGTCCTATCAGCTATATCAATCTCTATCGATCAATTAAATTGCTTAAGTGGCCTATGCAGCCAAAACCAGTCCTACTTGGTATCCTCGGCGTCGCGCCGCGGTTTCGTCTTACAAATTAGTTTGATTTTAAGTACATACTTACTTTGATAAAAATAACATTAGGTACATGTATCTACAGGTAGGCACCTACATAAAATTTATGCACGTTTAATTTAAGTATGATAGAATTAATTATTAATTCAATCGATTTTTCGGTAATTGATAATAAATATTTTGCAGGCAAATAAGAAAGTTTTTAGGTACGTACTTACAATTATGTATAAGTTTTCAAATAATATACGTAATTTAAATAAGTGATTAAATACGAAAATATGTAAATACATATGTATAAAACTATATAATATATATATATATATATATATATATATATATATATATATAATTTATTCCGTATAGATATCTCTACCTATCTGTAAAAAAACTAACTTTGAATGTTTAATTAGACATAAATGAAATAGTTGATTTTTCTATAAATTGTATTATTTTGAGCAACTTCCACTTCATAACTCGCGTTACACTGCACATCTTAAGCCCTATATCGAGTAGGCGAGCACGATTTAGATTATTAATTATACAATTAGGCACGTACCAATATCAAAAAAAAATGTTTATATCGAAACTTATTTTACATTGCTATTAACTGAAAATAAAATTCCTGAAGCCTTTGACTGCAAATTGCTTTAATATTAATTTGTAAGTGTTTGAATGATCGCCATTCAAGTAAATACCAAATGAATCTAAAATTATTTTTACCAACTGTGGAAGTACCTAATCATTAATATGTTTTTAGTATTTTCTGTAAGAGTTAATCATTTGGGTTCTCCAAATTTATGATGTAGGTACATAATCGATATTTGACAGCTGCACAAAAATAAACGCAAATTAGCAATTAAAATTAAAAACAATCAGATATTTTATAAACAGATACACCTTATCTATGTATAGGTATGTATTGTACCTATATAGGTAAAGTTTAATTACATATCTATTGTAGGTACGTCCTTGGTTTAGGTCCAGTAACGAGAATGAGGAAGAAAGGTAAATATAGGTAAACATTATACATATTTCAGAAACAAAATTGGTAAAATATTTTATAAAACTATGTAGATAAATAATTGTTTTAAATAAAAGAGTCAATTCGAATAAGTAATATTATTTGTTATCAGTCGAAGCAGGTCTGCAAATGCTCAATATCTCCACATATGTGGATAACGCTATCGCTTACGTAGGTGTTGTCTATTCTTTTATAGTATGCAGGTATCGACAAGAGAAAAATGCTCACTTTCAATCGGTTGCTTAGTAAGTGCACACGCAATTATACCTATACGATGAATATGAATTTTATAGGCATCAATTAGGTACTTGTACAGTGTTAGCGGTCTCGCGCCCGTATCTTACGCGTTTTTCTTTCGTTAAAATTTTTGAACGCTTATACTAAAAATTGCTTTAGGTTTCTATGTAATTAACAATTTATAACAATTTTCAATGTGTGTATTCGAGGATTCGTTAGAGTGTTATTCGTTATTCGCTATTCGCGAGTGACTTGCTGGACTTTACATCCATGCAATTGGGATGGTTAATTGACGACGTGATGGCATTATATAAGGTATCTATTTGTAGTTTCTTTTAAGTTGTGGAAATTTGATTTAGGGCCGATATTTTCATCTTTCATTTAATTTATTCGATAGATATTTACCATAGAAATAATTGTTATAACAAACGTCGCCACGATAAAAATTTGTCAAATAAATTTATTGGAAGATGGAAAAAACCGATCCTTAGAGATAAAAGGAACGGGAATATAGAATTTAGCTGCGGTGTCATTTACCTATGTACATATTGTATATTATATAATCGTAAATAATAATAAAAAATTAATTTAGAGCTGTTATTAGATACAAAATCGACACAGGCATCTGATGGGGCGAGGCATTAAACAAATAATTATGTCTTAGAATCGGAATGATTGGACGAACATACAATCGTTTAAAAAAAAATCTAAAACTAAAAGTCCAATAATTACGTACCTGCCTGCCTAATATATATTCCCTTCTATATTATATATTATGCACTCGCGTTTTTATTTGCATCGAAAATCGCAATAATTAACCTATATTATTATTAAGCTGAAACAAATATTTCGAAACAGACCATATATATCAGAAACAATCGAAAACCAGCCAAATTATTTATAAAATTGTGTAGATAAATAAATATTTATTGTTAGTCGTAGTTATTAGATATTTTAAATAATATATTTAATTCAAATCATTATTATCAGTCGCAGCAGGCCTGCAATTGTGCGATAATTGAATCCTCATATGGAAATAATGTTAATAATTTATGTTTTATCCAACCTTATCTACGGTTTACGACATGAAGAAAACACTTTAGTTTTAATCTATTGTTCTACATATAAGTATGTACTTATACTCGCTATTACATGTAGATATACCTACATATTTGTTGTTTTCTTTGTGTAAATTATTTTGCGGACGCGGACAGCGCGCTTATACCTATATATTTCTATTTTTCGTTACAATTTTTCAACGGTTTATACTAAAAATTATTTTAAACCTTTCTGCAATGAACAATCCATCATTAATATATTTCATTATCTTTTTTCAGCGAGTATTCGGAGTATCTATATGGACTTATATGAATGATGGCACAATATGGGCGCTCGATCGCCGACGTTATTAAGGTATTTATAATCTTATTTAAATTATTAGGGAAATTCGATTTGGGGCCGATCTTTTCATCTTCCATTTAATTTAATTGAGACATATTTACCATAGAAACGTATGTTCAGACAATTGTTTCCGTGGTAAAAATTTGTCAAGTAAATTTATTGGGATGTGAAAAAACCGACCCTTAGAGTTATTATTATCGAATTAATACAATCATGTGCTGAAGCATCGAGCAAATTTAAAACATTATCTAAAAATATGTCTTATAACCAAAAATCCCGTTTCAACCGAAAGATCCTATTGTTATCATTATTTAATAGTTTCGGTAAGTAGTAAATTTAATTGGGAAATGGGGAAAATTTAAATGGTCTGAACACAAGGTGACCAAAGATAAATAATAATATTAATAGTTTTCGTTACCTTTGAACGCTGAAACCGATCACGATAAATGCACATTAGCAAATTTTTCTCTACATTATTTTTAGTATTAGCAAGAAGGCCAATTTATATTAGAAAAAAAGCGTCCCAGAAAGTTTTCAAAATGACACCCGTTCGGTTAATTATTATTATTAGTACCGCATAAGCTTTCTTTAACTTCAAAAATCCAACAAAAACACGTTTTTTCCGTGTGACGTCTTTATTTGTAAATGGGCATTTTTGTAAAGCTATTTGTATTTTCGACGTTTTCAAAATAAAAAAGTTGCCATAAAGCAATCGTATGGAACATAAATCGCAACTCGTCAATTTGCTTAATTTGTAAAAATAAGCCAAAGTCATTTTATAATTAATAAACGTACTTACTATATTAAGGGCCAATCGTTTCATCGTCCATTTAATTTATTTGACAGATGTTTACCATAGAAACAATTGTTATAACAAACGTTTCCATAGTAAAATTGATCGAATAAATTTATTGTGAGATAAAAAACCGGCCCCAAATCTGATTATGTATTATAAAACTGAAACGGTCGACCGGCCAATTAAGTAATCAACATCTGTATTGAAATGTTAGTGATTTAGTTGTGCACGTCTGAAAATATTGTTAATGTGGAAACGTTGGTTAAAATTATAATTCTACGGACGTTCAACTGACAATGAGAATAATTCTGTTATTTATTATTTTCTTTTTTTTATTAACGTATCTATATCCTACTCGCACTTATTTACCTACCTACCTATAAATAACTGATTTTTAAAACTGTACCAAATAAATAATCGTTTATCGAAAGCTTAAGAAATAATCTGTTTGTCCTTTCACGCGGCACGTATGTTGATTTCATTTTCGGTTTTCCTGTATCACGGAACCGAGGTTCGTTATATCAGTTAGAGAAAGTGTTTCTCTTTTGCATTAATGGATTAGAAGACCATGGAAAGGGTAGGTGACAAATCTGGCATCCCCTTATTTACTCGATTATCCTGCCGTGTATAAATGTTTGCTAGTTTACCGGTCGCTTAAGTGATTTTCACTAGTTTAACGTAGTTTACTCTTCCCGTTAATCTGTAGCTCAACTGAATTAGTCAAAATTAACCCAGTTAGTACATTAGACAATTTTCAAATAATTTGTGTAAATAAACAAATTAAGATTGTCTCTTTATTAAATTTTTATAGCTACTTGTTTTTATGAGGACAAATCAATCATCATTTTATAAATATCATTAAACAATGACTTTATCTTAGGGCGTCACTCGCTTTTCAACATTATTCAGAATCCATTAGTGGATCTTGAAATATGATACGTGCCAAAGTCGTTTGCAAGTCTAATGTTTCAGAAGTCCGGGTTTCTGTCCGGAACTTTCAAAGAGCTGAGGTAAACATTATTTCAAGTGCTATACAATATATAAGTTTTTAATATCGAAAGGGGACGGTTGTACTTTCTGCAGATCGTAAAATTTATTCGAATAAATAAAAGAAGACTAAATTGAAATCGTTTATCGCAACAAGCTTAATATGTATTATTAAAGAATATATTCTTAAGTCGGAGAAAAGTTCGGTAACAGTTTGTTTATCAATAGATGACCAAGGTTCCATCATCACAAAAACAAAGCTCGTGTATTTTTACTCCTGGCAGTTAACTTACAAAATTGTTTCTACCACCGCTGCAATCTTGGGAACGGCATTTTCTTAAATGTTTACATTACAAAGGTTTTATCGCGTCATAATTTATAAAACATTTTCTTGGAAGTTCGTTTTCGGTATTAGAATTTCGGTTGCTTTGCAAAAATGTCTAGGAAAGTTTTGTTTCAATATGTGGGATTGCGCCGTAAACAAAGTGCCTCTTTTTTGTTCAGCTTTATGTCTGTTTTTACAAGCACCATCACTGCGGCTACAACTGTTGTTATAGCCTATTTTATTTAAAGGGTTTACTAAATGAGATCACGGTTTTTGAGAGACGCATTGCAGGGATTATAACACCCTACTAAGAAGCTTTGACGCTGATGAGCGCTCCTTTAGTCGAATTTATATTTCAATAAACGAGCTTTTAACTTGTTTCTTACTTTATCACAGGTTTAGATTAGCTTTTGGAACTGTTGCGGGAGAAAAATGGCGAACTGTTCTCGAAAATGCGACGCTATTATTGCCGTTATAAAATGTCTATCTCAACAAACAGACTACCTGCTTTAAAATGGCACGGGATTTCAAAAACAAAAATTATCTCTTTTTAAACGAACAAAATCGAACAAACTTTTTAAACAAGTTGACAATTTTAAATTTAGGTAACTAGGTATGTCGATTGTAATTTATTAGATTAATATCTAATTTTAAATAAATCATCTATTTTCGGTATAATTTTTATAAATGTTGATGTTTATAATTTGTAAATTAATATTAGTGAGTATTCACCATTTAGTTTCTACAAAATTACCCACGAGTGATATCGATTTTGAATAAATACGGTGTCCACTTAGGACCGATTTTACAATTACCAGATAAACGTCAGATGAGCGATTCCTGGAATAACCGCTATAGAAATGTTTCTTGAGACAATCAAGATATATTACAGGACTTATAACTTATCTGATGACGTTTATCCTGATACATACAACTTGTAAAATCGGCCCTTATTAATGACCAGTAATTACGAATATGAATCAATCTCGAAGTATAGAATAAGAATGATTTGGTTTTTCATTTTCCATTTATTTAGAATATTTTACGTAAACTTATTAACAATCTACCCATGTTGTGGTTTTATCTGATATGTCTTTACCACGGAAACAATTGTTCTAACAAACGTTTCTATGATAAATACTTATCAGATGAATTTACCAAGAGATTAAAAATCGGCCCTGATCGTTAAATTCGTTAAGATCATTAATTTGATATTAAGTACCTACCAACGCAACGCAACGTGAACTAAGACAAATCTTTTCAAGGAGTCCCGATTATTATATTAAGTTTTGCAAAACAAACGAATAGAGAAGTTTCTTGTCAGAGTTATTTTCTTAATAAAGTTTCTAGTTATTTTTCTTTATGGCACTTAAAACCTTTTCTTATATTTTACTAAACTCCAATCCAACCTACCTACCTAACTACGGAACAATATGTTTTTGAACGATTTTGTGTATATTTTAGTGAAATAGCACCTTGCATACATACCTACCATACTTATGAATTTTTTATATACTTATTTGTTAATAATTATTGCTCCGCAAATTTTAAAACTTCAATGAAAAAAATTGAACCGAGATGTATTTAATCATGCATTACGTTTTACGTTTTATTTACATATTTTCTTTTCTATGCCATTAAAATATTTAATTAGCTGATTGTATTTATTTAGAATGAAAGATCACTGTTAGAATATTTTATTTTGTCGGAAATGGTTTTGAAAAATTAATTAAAAATGTTAATATTTTATATAAATAATATATGGCGTTACAGTTCGTATGAAATAATGTTTGTTTTTGTTGTCTACACCTGTTTACTATTTTATAAATAGGTGATTTGCTTTTACTTCAAAGTATATATAGTATACTCAAGATAATAGTTGACTTTATGTTTGTAGACTATGGGCTATCCAAACCTACATGCAATTTACGTCAACAACAAAAAGTTACTAGATTGTTTATTTATAATTAGGTTTAAAATTTGGAAAATGATGTATTCTATAAATGATTTACCTGCGCACATATTAAATGGCATAAAGAAAGACTACAATTTATTAGAACTGTCAAAATACGAGGTAAGAGGTGACAGCACTGAGTGAAACGTCATCGTCTAGTAACCTTTCATTGATGACGTGGATTGCATATAGGTTTGGACGAAGTGTACCTACCTACCTGAGTAAGGCTCTTTATTGACCGTTTTGGAGATCGCATGCAACCGTAGAGTAATTATTATGTGTAGGTATGTGCTATAGTTCGCGAACATTTTATTAAATTAACAATTGAATTAATTCTGAATGTTTTTTTCACTTAAATTCAAATTTAAGCTGAAGTTAACGACAAAAAAAATGAAATGCAATTTCAAAGTATTAATAGTCAAACAATAAAGAGAATTACGAATTAAAATAAATACAAGTTTTGTTTTGAGACTCGCTTTTTAGTTTTAATAAATTAGACATGGCTAGCGCATTTTTTCATACATAGGTAATCATCAATTTAAACGCCGAAGACATTATCTAAGTACTTATTATAAGTAGGTGTTTGTTTTAATTCTTTTAATATCATAAATTATGTAAGTATAAATTTCGCATCTGTGATGTCATTATCCTCGTTTCGTTTGCAATGCAATTACTTATATAGTATATATTTGTTTGACAAAATTTTAATCGCTTTTCCTTCGTACGGTATGTTTTTTATGTTGAGTGCCTACCTACAAGTAGATATCTACTTTTAATTTAGTTAGTTTAAGAAGTTATTATTATAAAAAAATAAGTAGGTAACACTTTTTTAGAATTTTGATTAAAAACAAGATCTTTTTTAACTTTCTATTCTACTTTATTTTTAAAAATACGTTTGATTTCTAAAATAGCATTGATATAATTGGTAGAAACTTATTAAATGTCATTAATTGCTCCATTTTAGTTTTAGTTGCTGTGACTATCGAGGCAGAACTTTACTAGGTGGGTAACTGCAAACACTTTCTCTATAACTCTTTGCTGATGTAGCTTAATTGCTCTACTATAACTTATACCTAATTATAGAAGCTGATGTTATCTTACTTTCACCACCCCTGTTAGGGAAGATTCCTTAATTCGTTGCGCCATTCGAGGAATACTAAATAATATATTACTGAATTCCGTGAAATTTTCTTACTATAAATACATTTCAAGGACTTTTCTTTTGTATTTTGATACTTAGGTACAATTAGATGGATGTTTTGTAATATAAATTGACTAAAAAAATAATAGACCAATAAGTGATGATTAGGTTAAATTAGATAGGTTAAATTGACTAGGAAATTTGTAAATCATGCCTACTAACTCTTTTATGACTCATACTCTGCAATTTAAACGATAAATGCTGATAATTAACAAACTAATCGAAAAAGAAGGAAAATCTATCAGACAACATATCTACTAAATAAAGTTTGCTAAATATAATGTCGAATAATAAAAGAAAATTATTAGGAAAGTAAACTTTGAAGAGATAAACATATCTAACTATCATTACCCATACCTATATTGTGATTAATAACAAACGATAATTTGTGTAGACATTTTTTCTAATAAAGAACAAGTGGCCAATTTTTCGTGCCGGTCAATGCATATTTAGATCAAATCCATAAAAATATCCATTATGAAAGGGTGAACTGTTAAAAATAGTAGTGTTTTTATAAATTTGAAAATACTTATCATCGCTGTCAATAAAACTTTTATGTAAAAAGTAATACATATTTGATTTATTTAGATAATATATAATAATCATTATACCTATAGGTATTTTAAGTTTATTTTAGGTAAATGATCGACTTTTCAATGATCGACTATATCATTATTATAAAAGTCATGACACTCATTATAAATAAAATTATGATCATCCATAACTTGCGTCTCTTTGTATAATATATTGTATAAAATGAGTTATTCTGACTATCTTATGCATCTAAAGCAAAAGCATCATCTGTTAAAATCTAGTATCAATATTCCGATTTTTTCAACACGAAAAATCGATTTGTATTTCCGCGAAACGTATCTTCTTATAGCTATGCGACGACATAAAATGTGCTCTCCTGTAAAATTTAGTTTTTGTGGGTTACGCCCTTTTAGAAAAACTGCGTCGATATTTTGACAACCTGATGGTTTTATTTGAACTTGTATATTATGCTCTTGCCATTAACAAATATGCTTCGTACTTTTTCAACATAACACAATTAACCCTGAAAGCAATATAGAGTTATGTCATATTTTATTTTTTTATTTAGATAATGCCCAATAAATTAATTGTATGTCTATTTGTCAAAGATATACATACCTCCCTATTAATGTTATAATTGTCTTTAATGAACAGATTTTATTCGACGTTAAAGAAAGACGTAAAATAATCGATATGCACTTTTTCAAAGCAGCGCAGCGTCCCAAAAATTTTCTTGTGTAAACACAATTTATATAGATCAAGAAGACAATCCAAAATGAGCTCATTATATTCCCTTTAATAAAATTGAAAATCCATTAGGTAATCAAGCAAACCGACAGAATTGCAATACAAATCAGCAGGTAGGCAATTTGTACAGAGTAACAAATGACTCCCGACGTTTCCCTATTACACCGCGAACCCCCTCCAAATATGGCTCCCTATAACACGTCGTTACGACGGTCGTAAAGGCAATCATATCGGACCGCACTTATTATTTTTCCAGATCATAAAGTACGTAAACCACAAATCACTTTTTTCTGCACTCCCCACCTGAGCGAGACAGATGTTTATCGCCTCTATTAACCGATAAAGACGGGAAGTTCCGACATTATTGGTTGTTTCCATTTTGTATCGTAATACATATTGCAAAATAATCGCCGTTTTTTATAGGTACGGTTGCCTATCAAAGTTCGTTTGAGCAACGTACCGTCGTATATATAAGCTTTGGCTTAGGAAAATAATAGAGGAAATAATTTCAATTTCCTTACAAATTGCTGCTTTTATGGTCGTATTATAACGAAAAATAATTTTATTTAAAAATCATATTAATAAAAAAGTTGTGTGATATATTTAATAGAAAACATCATTAGGTAGGTGCATATCAATTGTTTTTTTTTAACGGAAAAGCACTCGACTCTGACTAAAATGGGATAAATATTTTAACGTTAATATTTTCGACCATACATCGACGTAAACATCAAACTTATGCTTGCTTGTTCAAACTCCCTTTTAATTAGTTGTAAGTAACTAGTATTACATATTACAACCCTTGTACAAGATACCTTCCTATAAGGCTTCTCTGGGACGTAAATATATACGCAATTACAAAGATAATTTGCACAACTCAATTAGCCAGTTTTAGTATTTATTCAGTTATTTATTTACGTCGCTAACATGAAGCATATAGAATACCTGCAAATGAAGTAAAGTAAAATTTACTTTATAACGATTACTGTTTACCGACTGGTAGACTATTAAAAGTTACTTATTGTTAGATATTACGTAGGTACTGATTATAAATACTAATACAAATTAATTTTGTAGTGGTGTTAGGTATGTACTTGAAATGTATTTACTAATGTGTATTTATGTTATACCTAGGTAAAATAGGTCTTCTTTCTATCGAAAATTAAGTTATTTTCCGTCAAAAAAGTGGCATTAACTTAGGTATATTTGAATTTAGATGTAATAAATATAGTATACATATAAGAAATAGCTGTACTGTAAATTACCAAACAAATAGCCCCCAAAGGTAAATTTAAAAGTTTTATGGGGAGTGTAAATATATGTTTCTAGTACAGCTACGTAAGTAAGATATACGTAGGAACGTCTTCTTATTTGTATATGTTGATTTTTAGTTCCTCTGCTTCAGTTTTGAAATACCAACCTTTCGTTAATAACCTAAGAATGGCTAGAGTCGAATTTTATTACACTTTTATTATTTTTTGAAGTAGTCGGAGAGATTTTCATAAGAATAAAATTATGTTTAACGATTCGTTTTATTTCAAAAACTTTATACGTAAGTTAGATCTGCGTTTAGCTATCATAATAAGAATAACTCTACCTAATTCAATGAATAATGTTCATAGTCTTAAATTTTTACCACACGCACCACGAACTACCTACATTTATTCCGATTTTGTGCATATTATGTTGGAGTGAAATCGTTGTCTCGCGAAATTTATTGCAATATTATTTTTCAAAAACTGAGATATTTTCGAAATTTTTAATTGTACGCTTTTATAGATTGATTGTGATGATTCGACA
Source organism: Rhagophthalmus giganteus (assembly GCA_036326145.1). Taxonomy (NCBI): domain Eukaryota; kingdom Metazoa; phylum Arthropoda; class Insecta; order Coleoptera; family Rhagophthalmidae; genus Rhagophthalmus; species Rhagophthalmus giganteus. The sequence continues at coordinate 7,805,352 of JARFJA010000083.1, read as the reverse complement.
ATTTTCGATGTTGTATTTGGCAAGTGTAGGTACTTTATGCATTCGTTCGATAAAAACAACTAGTCAACTTGACCATTGCTTGGTTAATTTAATCACTGCGTGGTTAAGGGAACAACTTTTTATGTTGTATGAATGCGCATTAAATACATCCGCCAAATGCAACAGCAAAAACTGTTGGATAACAGATTTTTTTCTTTCAATGTACAAGGATTATAACGAAAATGTTTTTAAATTAATAAGTTATGATTTATTAAATTGTTTTAAAAAGACCCTAAGGCCCTATAAATGTAAGTAAGGTGTAGATATATAAAGAGTATTTAATCTTACAATTATCTAAATTTGCCAAACGAATTTTAACCCTTTGCGTACTCGACACTTTTTCCGAGATAATGTGTTTTATCACATCCCGCGTGACGTGCGAGTTCAAATGGTTAAAAAAAGTAAATAGTTATTATTCCCAAGTTTTCTAAGGCACTCACAATCAGTATTATTAAAAGTAATATCGACTAGTTTTCTAGATAAATTAAATAGCACGGTACCTCAGTTCGTTTTTTATTTTTATTTGCACGATTTTCTTTACACAATGATTAAATATGTCAAAATTTTGAGTAATTCAGTTTGCTAGTTTTTAAAAATTAGTAATTATGCGAATCTAAAATAAAATTAACATTTCTACGTTTAAAAAAAATGAATTTGATTTTGAAAACAGAACACGATTTTTATGACATGAGATAATCTCTTTATTTTAGTTTAATTTCTTATTTTAGAGCTTTTTTAAAACATAGATTATATTATACATACAAACAAAAATGTCTTTGTAGGTATTTATGTAATAAATAATCTTTTATTCAAATAAATCATTTATTGTTTTCGCAGTGACAAATAATTTTATTGATTTAAAGCTGTAACTTTAATTTAAGACAGTTTTCTAATTTGTAGCAAGTAAACTATTGTATTGACGATAAAACTGTTGGTGATGCAGTTAACTATTTATTATAGTATTCAAATAGTATTCGTTTCTTATAATTAAGCTATATTACTTACCTACTACAATTAAAAAGTATTTATTTCAGTGTAATAAATGCCAGTTACTTATGTCATATCATTTATTTGATTCTAATAGAAGAGTAACTTAATTTTTATTTGGCCTAAAATAATAAATAAATATTATTTTCAAAACAATTACAATTTCGTTTATTTAACAGAAATACTTTGGTACATATAGGTGTGTTGTATAGATGATCTGTTATGTAGGTATATAGAAATAAACCTGGTTTATTTCATTTAAAACAAATTATCAAACAAATATAAAAATTTATTACAGAATAAATCTAATTTTTTGGGTACCTAAAGATATCAAATTTCAATTTTAAATTGCTTCGTAGAAACCATTTAAACTTTTGGATAAGACTTATATTTAAATTTTCGAAAAGTTAATTAAGAAATATTAGGTGTATGTAAGTATTTTGTGACTAGAAGTCTTTTTTAAAATACAGGGTGTCTCTGAAAGGTCTGTACAAAGCTTGACCACGGCTTCTTAAGCTGAAAATATGCCGATTTACTACAACTTAGTACGTATATATCAAATTGCATCCTTTTCAAGATATAGCCCCTTGAAGGAGGCATTATTACACACATATACTTTCTTCAACATAATTTATAACGACTCAATTTAAAAATTTAATATATGTATAATAAGAAAAGTAATATATGATGCGATGCTAAAGTTTATTAAATAAACCGATATGAAATTGTAAAAGTTCATCTGTACTCTTATATAACCTAAACCGCGGTCCAACCAATTTGTCAGTTAAAGGCGTCCATATGGACACACGGCCGTGATGCGTGTGTTCCCAACAAAATCCCAATCCTAATTTCATAAAACTAGGATCTAGCTGAGGGTTTAACACTAACGTCACAAAAAAAATTAAAAACTTTAAATTTGGTACACCCATTGCCTCGGCGTTACTAACAAACAGGCGGCGTCTTACTCAAATTAGCACGCAGACGGGGTGTTTATTTTTAGGGGGTCTTAGCCTCAGTTTTTTATCAACCACCTTTTTCTACGTACGCCACCGACTATTTTAGAAATTTTTTACGAAAGACATTTTGATTTAGAAACTTTTATTACTCTTAGAAAAATTTAATATTTTGCATGGTCTCTTCATAAATAGACAATTTTCGTCCTGATGGTATATTTCTAATGACATAACGAAAAATTACTGTGGCAAAAGTAATTCTTAAAGCAAATATTTAAAATAACTACCATTAATACGTCCACATAGAACGATTTTGCAATCTGAAATGTTGTAAAGTGTTCAGTTCAATTTTTTGTACAGAATTCTTTACGTCAACTTGTTAATGGCAGTCGTTTTGAGCATTTTCTTTAAGAATTACCTACTTTTGCCACAGCTATCTAGATTTACAGTCATTTTTTTATGACATTACAACTATATACATGCAAGATATTAAATTTTTCTAACAATAAAAGTAATAAAAGTTTCGAAATTAAACTGCCTTTTGAAAAAAATTGTCAAAAGAGTCAGTGACGTACGTATAAAAAAGTTGTTGATAAAAAATTGAGGCTATAATCCCTAAAAATAAACACATTGTGTGTTAAGTCGTTAATAAGTTATTTTGAAAGTAGTATTAGATAATGTTTCCCTTCGAAGGGCTGCATCTCGAAAAGGATGCAATTTGGAATATAGGTAAATTGTGATAAATCGGCATATTTTCAGTTCAGGAATCTTGCGTTGTACAGACCTTTCAGAGACACCTGTATAATACCTAATTTATAACGATTTTTATCATTTATCAAGAATCTTTTTGAAATAAAATTACAAAATGTTTACTAGGGATCTTATATAAAATGAAAGCATTTTACATTTTAAATGTTTTCATAATTATAAAACATTCCAACGTAAAGTGACCTTTGATTTTTATCAAATAATTAATTCAATTGTTTTATAATTATTGCTAATGAGAAACCAGCATATGTTTTAAATTGATAAAGCAATTTTGTGGATCTCATATTAACTGTACAAATACCTGCATTTATATTATTTTAAAAACAGCTTATTTCAATTTTATAGAATTCGATAAATAAGTACAATATAGTAATATCTTGATAAAATAAAAAATACTTCTTTTGTTTATATTACCTATAAGATAATATTTAAATTTCAGTTTCTGCTTAACTACAATTAGAATAGTTTATAACTTAGGTATAAATACCTTAAAAATGTTTTTTAATATAATTTAATTATTAATATAAAAGCACATATCTCCTTATTACCAAAATATAGATCTTTGAGACGTATAATTTAAATCCAATTAACGAATTATTCCAAGTCTTATTTGCGGTTTTATCGCATTTACTTGTTGTTTCAGAATAAAAATTATCCGAAAATCTAGTATGTAATAAAATGTAAGTTGACCGGTACGACCACTAATACAGAATCTGTGTTATCAACAATGGGTATAATCATAATAGAATTAAGGAAAAATACGCAGGCGCCATGGGGCTGCAAGAACGCTTGCCGTCCCGGCGCCACTCGCTTTCCGTCTACCGGGCGCACATCTTAGTACCCCGCGATATGACGACTATTACCCGTAAATCACGCGAAACTTTTATTTGATAAAACTAATTAGCAAATTTGATTTTGTGAACCTATAACGATAAGTAAAATAGTTGAGATTTAGTGTAATTTTAGTGTAGTTAACTTATTGTCAGTGATCTAGGAGTTTGACGTTTTAATATTAAGTCAAATCATAATTATATCTTATTGTTAGTGTTTACTAAATAATTATATAATTTATCGTATAATTTAGTTTGTATACGCTAAACATATAATTTCCAACTGTGATGTATCCTTCTCTTAAGCGGGTGGCATAATCTTTAGAAACTTCGTGAAGAGACCTGCCAGCTTACCTTTTCGGTTTTCTGCATAGTTAAAAAGGAATAATATGTGCAAATAGTAAACTTAAACGAATAGATGACAAACAGTTTTAAATTAATGTTAGTAAAAAATAGGCGCGTCAAAAACAAACAAAAGTGGAAAAATGTCGAAGAAAACTTCGTAGTAAACCTCGATAACATGGTAATGCTCTGTGCGAGTGCTAATGTTTCGCAATCTCACTAGACGCCATGGGGAGTTGGAAAATTGCTAGAGCATTTTTATTCTTGGCCCTTTCATGCGCCATTTACTGGGGTAAGTTGCTAATTTTTTCCGTATTATGCTTGCTTTATCGTCATTTTTTGTAGAACGGTAAAAAAGGAGTCTTACTCGAGACACATTTTTCTGTTCTTAAATAAATACATCAGGGCCTTATTGGATTAATTGTTTCAGAATTTTTTTTACGCATATAAATTTGAATATCTATTTCAAATAATTCCGGTGTCGTGTACTTATTTATGGGTAAATAAAATGTTAACATTTACGTTTTAATTGATGTTTCTAAGATTATATTATATAATTTGTTTATATTAAAAATGTAAAGAAGTATATTTGGAGATTTTTAATCGAATCTCTTTGTCAGTAATTTTTTGACTGTGAATATGTTCCCGGATCGATTTTACGATAGGTATAATCCGGGAACACCCTGTATGCAATAAATATCTACTATTGATCGTATATTAGTTAAAATATTGTTTTCACATTTTAGTAATACGCTTAAATAATAATTAGGATTTATTTAATAAAGAAAATGCGTATATCTACATAGATAATTCTCTAGATAAATTAGTTACAATAACCTGCAAAACATGTTTTATCTGTATAACAATCTTACGATTAGTAGTAGTAAAGCCAGATGTTTAATAATATAATGATTATAATCACTCTCGTTACTTTGAAACTAGAGTAATGCGATTCCCCCTATTATTTATTCGTAACTAAGTATACCAATTTTAAATCAATTTGTTGTATTTCGACTTAATTACACGTATCTTTTGTATCTACAAATTTCTATGGTTATGAAAGCATTTATAATTTGTAATCTGTAATGTTATTTATTCGCCATAAAAGCATAATAATTTGTTTCATAACAAGAAATGTATAGATTATACATACCGACATAAAATTTATTTATTTATTTCGGAAGCATATATACGTATTATATACAGAGCATTTACGGTCTTGTGCTTTTATTTTTGTGTTTTAAGGGGTGAATAAATACCTAACAAGAAGATGTTCAACACTAAAACATCTTAATAACAGTTGGATAATAAGGGAGGGAGATATTTAAACTAATGTGTGTACATGACCTGGTTAATTTTAGTTCCTAAACAAGTTTATCACTGCTTTATGATATGAATCGAATTCAGAAACAATATCGAAATCTATTTTGTACTAATTGTAAATAGGCCTAAGCACCTCCAGGATCTTTGCAACCGCGTTGAAGAAGCTGCGAGGACAATTAGACTGCAAGGATACATCGAGCGAGACTTTGCGTTTAACAACAGAGTGATAATTTCGAATATTTCGGTTATCATCATTTTACTACATTTAGTATTTGCAAAATTTTTAAAAATAGTACCTAAAAAATGATATCTTCCTTATTACCTTATAACTTTTGTTAAGATGTTTTAGAGTTAATTACCATCTGTTTAGGTGTTTATTTCGCCCCTTAAAAAAAGAAACGCAAGACCGTAAACACCCTGTATAGACATTAGGTAAATATTATTTATGTTTATCTAATTGTACGCACTTACATTATATTAAAAATTAAAAGCAAAGTACAAAAAATAATTTTTAAAATGTCGTCGTGCATAATAAATTAAATGATGACTAAATACGCAATGAAGTGATTATTTATCCAATCAACTTAAAGTTTATAAATCTATATTTTACCTATGTATATACAAGATACGCGTATAAATGTTGTTTGTTTTTTAGTGGTGACAAATATTTAAAGTTTACTATTACTTAAGTTTACTAAAGTTTTATTTATCTTCCCTTTTTAATAGAATTTTTGATTTTCTGCGATATAAGTATGTAGTATGTTGTACCTACTATATTTTAATGTTATAATTGTTTTTTTTAAAAGGACGAAAAGACGTAGATACATACCTTTATTACCTTAACCTTGACCATAACCTTTCCATAGATTTTACAGATCTTATATATTAAAATCATTCTGGATCACAAAAGAAAAATAGGAATCGTGATGAAATTTAACTTTACTTCCCAACAAGCAGGTATGCAAGGGAGAATTTCCGCTAAGAAAATATCAAAAATCAATCGTGGTGTAACGTACGCCTTATATAATGAGTTTTATACCTTTCTTCGAAGAATATAGAAAAACGAAAGATTTATTATGAATCAGTAGAAAGGTTAAATAGCCAATTTCAATTATGATTTTTTATTTATTGGTATATTATAGGATTTTAAAAAGTCAGTACTTAACTACCTAATTTAATGTTAGACAATTTATTGAATTTTCTAAATAATTCTTTTATTAGCCATCGCTGGTTTTAAGATCTTTACAAATTTAAATAACGATTAAATATTCATGAAGGGGCACATTTCTTATCGGAAATGACAACTAACTAGCGTCATCTTATAATTAGTTTTAAAGTGAAGGGTAATCTAATCTAAAAGCCCTTCGAAGAAATCGATTGCTTATGCAGAATAAATTTGATAACTATTTTTATCGTAGGTACAACCGCATTGAAAAATAATAGTTTATTTTAAAACTGATACAAGTTTTTAATTACCTTTCACGATGGGTTTCTTACGTTTATAGGTATGTGTTTTGTTGTCGATTTTTATTGTAGCTATGAATTTATTGACATCATATATTATTCACTTAAGTAACCCGTGTTAGTATCTACCTACTGATTGATTTCCGTGCTCATCGTTTTACCGATCGACATAGGAACTATTATTTATTTATGTATTTATTTATTTATAAAGGTAAATGTGTTTCCGGTTTTTAATTGTATTCGTGTACGACGTTTCAGTCTACTGTATATATTTCTAATGTAGGTAACTGATTTTGGAGTTGCAAAAAGCAAACTATAATTTAAAAAATATATTATAATTAATTGATTTGATTCTATTAAAATTAGAGTACTTAATTTATACAACAGTTTAAGAAAGAAATAGGAAATAGCTTTAAAAATTAATTTTCGGCTGTATTTAAACATGATTATATAAATTTCGAAATATTCGTTGAAATAATTGTCTTTGTGATACCTAATTTTCTGTTAGTTAAAATTATCTGGAGGTGTTTTCTTACTGTTAGTGTCAATTTTTCAATCGCCAACCCTGACCATGAGTCAATCAACGTACAAACAATTCCTATTTCTATAATAATAATCGTTTCTATAGTGATTTAATTGATGGTCAGAATTAACTGGCGATTGAAAAACCGGCCTTTAGTGTTAAAATAAACTTTTGCAGTGTATTTTCAATGCTTACTATTTTGGCGTACATCAAACAAATAAATACCTATTAATTCGATAGAAACCGATAGAAGTCAAATTAATATTAAATAGTGTTTCGATGTATACCTATAATTAACAAGCTAAATATTTGTTTGTTCCTGAAACGTGTTATTTGATGTTACAAAAAGTGACGGTTTAGATATTTATTCGTTTAAAGCTATTAGTTGAAATTAATATAAAGAAGTAAAGTTACCTTCGGAAGTTTAAATTTTTAATTCGACTTCCTTGATTAAGCATTGTGTTACCATAATCATCACACAGACAGTATAGTTTTAATAAAATAAAAAACTTAATTTGGTAAGAGACGAACATTATGAATTTTGAACGCGTCCTTAAACATCTATAGAAAGTAATAGGTATGTGAACCAATATCCACAACAAAAATGTACTTACATTTAAAATTTTGTCCATAATCAAATACGTTTACATAAGTACCTATATTCATAGTTTTAAAATAAAATAAAATATCACGATAAATTGAAGTAAAAAACGACATTTTAAAATTTTAGATGTTGAATTCTTTTATTACAATTTATAAAACAACAATTTTGCAGGTAACAAAAACAATTTATTTAGTTTAAAAAACTGCCTTTCAAAATAGTCCTATACGTACGTACCTATTATACAAACAAGTGAAAAGTCACAAATTTACAAATACGTAGGTATTAATAATTTATCTATAATAATTTAATCATAGTTAAACGACATTATAAATTGTTTTAAAAATAAGTATTTTTACAGTAAGTTTTTCTGTAATTACTCTATAGGTAGGGCAACATGGGGCAAAGTGAAATGGTGGGGGAATGTGAAATGTGCTCGCCAATAGATGGAATGACGCAACATCTATTTTGTTTTCATGTTATTAACCACTTTGAAGATTGACAAATTCGCGGCAGTACCTTGAAGCACACTACGCCGTTAGCAAATTGTTTTATAAAGATTATTTGATTTCCTGTGGTCGATTTGTAACTTTCCTAGGTAAGATGTGTTTCTTTTAAGCAGAGACGATGCGACTTTTGCGATGCGATGCGTAATATTATTTAACGAGCGTGTGTGTATGTGTTACTATGTTTGTAAGTATCCGTTCGTTCAGAGTGAGCTTATTATTGCGTCATAGCAATTACTTCATGTTGCACGTGATGCGGGACAATGTGAATGGTGCAAAGTGACATATTATTTCACGCATGGTAAAGGTGTGTCACTCATCTGTATGACACAATAAAATAATATTTAAGGAACTAAAATATAAATATAGTATAAAGAAATACCAATATCGTTAAAGAAACGTCTGGGGCCAGTTGCGTAACAGTTGATCATCGCTGATCATCGGTCAATCGCCATAGAAATAATCGTTTAAACAATTGACATCGGCTGTCGCGCAACTGGCCCCTGGTTTCATTTTGCTCCATATGCAAACCATTGTATTTCACTTTATTCCGTGTATGGAGTAAGCTGACATTTTTTGAACATGTTTTTCTTATTGCGATACACTTCAAAGTATAAGGAGCAACGACTCCATTATTTTGTTATATGTAATAGACAGTTCGACCTGACTTAATATGGTCCTCTGATTATAAATGGCGTTGTATTGTTGTTTTACGTATTAACTCCTTCACTTTGCTTGTATTCTCTTGCCTATTATGAAAGTACCTACGCGTAAAATTAAGCGTGTTTTAAACTTTTAATTATATAATAAATTATCATAAATAAGAAAAACAAATATCTAGTAGTCATTTATTTTAAAGGTTTTAAGAAATGTTTCAAAAGCCAATACAATTATGTACTTTTTCAAAAGGAAACCTACAAAAGGAGACCTTAAATTTATTTGAATTGAACTTAAAAGTGCTCTTACACTTCCTACGCAGTTGTTTTTCTGCTCCTCTCAGCATAAAAGCACTCATTATCAGACTCTTTACGTACTATTTGTTTCGTTGAAAAACCTACATCGAAAAGTTCGAGTATCTTTCAGTAAACGTTATTAGGACGTTTATTAAACTACAGTGTTTCCATGTGTTAATTAAAAAGCATACGCGTTAACAAAACCATATTATTTTCTTCTTGTAACTAACTATAACTATGATTATTATAACAATCAACAATTGATTGAAAATTGAAAGGTCTTTGCAGCATATGGATATTCTTTCTTTCACCTTTTAAGACTATCTATAGATTCTTTATTTTTAATTCTAACGAGACAAATAATGTCTTTGAAATGAAACACTTTCTTACTTCTATCGAACATCTATTTACCTATGGCTACAACTTATATTATTGTTAGTTTACAAAAAATAAAGTTTCGATACAATTCTCGAAGTGTATTTTTCAAAAAAGTTTAAAGTTTTAACATTTACAAAATTTAAAGCGTGTTTTGTCACTTTGATTGACCATTGGTTTTTGGATAATGTTAAATATTATGAACCATGAAACCAAAATGAATTAGTAATTAGGCTTTGTACGGAAGTTTATGTCCCTATTAACAGGTAATAATTATAGTCTGTGTCAGAACGAAACCGTGTGGTAGGGACGCTGTGTTGCCTTTATTTAAATCTTGTTTTTAAGAAGGTAGTAAAAATTCAAATTTATTCGCAATTATTGTGAGCTGAGAACTCATAAGATACCTACATTTGCGTCCGTTCAAAATCTACTGTTTGAATTAGAAATATAGATTATTCGAACAATACAAATAAATCTAGATTCTGCTATTTCAGTAACTAAGTAATTACAACCATTTGCATTTCCAACAATGATTGTAATTGAGACAAGCAAAATTCGTATAAGTTTTCTTATAGTTTCTTTACTGGATTTTAGTTTTAAATTAATTTATGATTATTTAATGGAAGACAAAGATTATAACGACTCCTATTTAAAGCAGATTTTGTGATTGGTGAAAGGATTCAAGGAGGCGTAGATATCACGAAATACGTTCTAGTTGTTTAAATATGAAATTAACGCATTTTTAAGATACTGTGTTAGTGAATATAATATAATTTAAAAATATACTTATAGGTAGTTATAATCTGGTCTGTTATACTTGAACATAATTAAAGACAATTTAAAAAAGCAGATTTTGTCAATTTACATTCACCTTCAGTGAATAGGTAACCTCATCTTTATAGGAATTTTCAGGCTATTACATTAAACAACTAACGATAAGTCGTATGAATAATATACAAGGTACTTCAGAATTCGTATTACAAAATTGTAAAGTGTACAGAGATGTAGTGGATTAATATTTGCTTATGAAATCATGTCCATAAATGGATTACAATATACCTACAATTTGCTAAAAAATCTACAAAGATAATTATTACATTTTCGTTGTAAATAAAATATGTACTTACATATTATGTACCTACTGATAATTAATCGGAGCAACATGCCATTATTTTGTACTTAGATATTATTATTATCTAATAATGTTGATATTACCAGCAATTGATCTGTTACGTAGACCACTTTTAAATTGTTTTATCATGTAACTACATTAGAAAAAGTAACGGATGCGCTTCTCGAGTTGCTACTTAAGATTCGGATTGTTTGTCTCCTCCCCCCCTCGTCATCAATGGCTCGCTGGGGATCCTACCCAAAAGTAGACGGTCATTCGTTTTATTAAGCTCGCATCTGTTCCGCCAGGGAAGAAATAAATTTATTCACGCGTAAATTAAAATATCTTCCTCAATTTAAACATAATATACCTACACGAAGATGTAAAAATAATTCGGTGAGACTAAAACCTTCTCTTGAAACCATTAGGTATAGTTTATTTTTCTTTGTTTTGCTCGTTCGAATTCGTCAGGTTTTGCAGATCGTTATATTACCGTTTTACGATTGTATCCTATAAAATAACGAACTCAATTTGGTTTACGAGCTTTCGCAAAATAAAAATATACATAGCTTTGAGAGTATAGATGGTGTTTTATCAACAATGTGTATGTAACACTTTCTAAAGTCACTTAATTTTAAGATGAGATATGTCACGTGTTTTATGCTAGCTGCTACGCCATTTAATTGAACATTTAATAAAACATAAAATGTAGTTTAACTATAGAATTAGATTAGAGAGAACAGCATTTAACCTCCTTTTGACTGTATTAAAATTAAATCACTGCTTGAACGAAAAGCTTAATAAGGAAACGAATTTTCTACGTTTCAACTGCGATTTTGCATTTGAAAAACAATTTTAAAATTGAATACAACTTGCGAGAATGGGCAATGAAATGGAAATTTTCTATCAAGAGATGGAAAACGAGACCAAACGAGTTTACAGCATGGATATGAAAACAAACACCGAAATAGAACCACGTCTGTAATACGCTGATACCCTATTTGTTTAACAAGTATTTTTTTTTCTACTAAAAATTTACGCGTCCTTGGAAATATTGTAACTTAACTTTTCAAGTCCCAATGGACAATTCTGGCGATGTCTAGCTACTATTTAGCGTCCAAATCTGGCAGACTGTCAAATGTATTCTGGCATTTATCATGTAACGCATAAAGCAATGATGAATCGTTCTTAACTAAATGTGGGGTTGTCCTCAAATGCTTAGCTTAAATTTATTTATAAAAAGAACGATATCAATTCGATTTTTTCCACTGAATAGAAATTTTTATGCCCCTTAACTGTAGAGGAGACGTGGATCGACTTTAAATTATTTATTTATATGGAACACATTGGACGAAAATACATTTATTTAGATTAAATTGTCATTAAACGAAATTCCTGTTAGGAATTTATGGCAAAACTTCTAATAATTATATAAGTACAATTCAAATGTGACTTGGATTAGTATTTATGTGCACACGAATTTGTTAATTCTAACTATAGTTTTATAACTTCAAAATGTTTATCTAAAACGTAATTCAGTTTTAAAGAAATTATTTAATAAAACATAGTTACACATATGACACATTTACATTTTACACTAAATAGTACTGTGTTTATTCGTTTACACGTTTCATTTAGTAAAAGTAATCTTTGAAATAAAGTTACCATAGATTTTGAATAACTTACCATTTCTACTAATTTTGATCGTATTTGTTTGTTTGTCAATAAGGTATTAGTATAATATAAAATGATATTTTAATTTCTTAATCAATTATTATTTTTACTATTGAAATCTAAATCATACGTACCCTTCAATTTTTAAACTGTAATAATATAACGTAAATTCTTATTCTCCAAGCATACGTGATGTATTTACGTTAATGCTTTCAGGTCTCTATTCATGAACGATTTGTAGTCGTCGAGAGTGACTGCAAATACATGGTGATCAGCTTGTGGTCCAAATCGGCTAAAAACGAACTGTTATTACTAAACTCGGCGAAACATTTAAAATACATTATCGGTTGATAGCAATTCTAACGCTTTTTGTCATCGATCTCGATGGTTACAAATCCTTTGTATACAAAAATTTTTAAAAAAACATTTCACTAATTGTAATTGATGCTTTCAATTAACACTTTCAACTGTAGTTGTCATTACGCTATTCTATTTTCAATATATACCTATATAGTAACAGAAAACATTGTTTGAAATTAACAGTCTATTTTAAATTATTTAAAAAAAAAAGAAACCCATTTAAATGGTTGTTCGCGAATAGGCCGCAGTGCGAATTTCTAATAGTTATATAATCCAAAAACGCACTTTTCGCCATTTTAATAGCTTTATTTTCTATAGAAATTCGCTAAAATGGATCGTAATATTTTTAAGAGTAGATATATAAGGAGTTTAACTTCGTTGTAGGTACTAGAGAACAATACACCATCGATATTTCAGCCTTATAGAATCAATATTGTGATCACAATCGCTTATCATAGTGTAACGTCGATTACTTGTACGTAAAAGCTTACGATGATTACGTATTAAATCATAGGGCGCGTCGCCGATGCGACGCCCGTCTTATAACCGCTTCTGTTTGAAATTCCTTTTGTTAAAAAGAAAAATAATGCAATATGTCTATGTATTAAAGACTGTTGTGAATTATGACGTAGGTACCTATAATTATTACCTACTCCTATTTATTAAATATTTTTTTATAATATTGTATAAACAATAGGTATAATTAAATAGTGTTTTCGTTTTTTTTTTAGTATCTTACACTCGCGCAGTCTCTCAGGTTCTTTTGACTTTATGTAGAGTCCAATAATTTAATATAAGTACGGGTAGATCCCGTTTTACGCGTTTTCTGATATAGGCGATTTCTATTTAAACGCCAATTTATATACCTACAATGCGCATAAGTTCCGATGCATTCGCACGTTTTACTCGCATTTTTGCTTTTTCGCTTTCAATATGAAATGGTACCCGGCATTTCAAACGACTGTCCAGCATCCACCGGGAATTCCACTTTAACCTATTACAGTAAAAACCCCTTTTTTATATTTTCCAGGGGACTGATGGAAATAAGTGTATGTAAATTGCGAGAACATAAAAACAAGGTTCTACTATACCTATATCCAAATAAATTAATTAATGTACGCCTGCATCTCATCATGAATACCCAAGAACCGAACGTTAACTTTTGCTTATTCAATACGTCTCGTTTTACGCAAATTCGGTATACGCAATGATTTCGCGGAACGTATATCTCTCGCGTATACATATGATTTAAGTTTTACAAAAGTGGTTAGGTATGGAAATACGCTTTTCGTGTATTAGCATTATATTTATTAAACAAGAGTATTTTTAATGAATTTTAATATTGATTATAAACTAATATCGTTTTATTATTTTTTTCAGGTAAGTGTCGTACTTCTTACGAACAATCTGAACGGACCACAGGGTATGTAGTGAAACTCATATTTTTTTATTAAACAATATCTAATATAATAAAATAATTTTACAACTTGACGGAAGTAGTATTTTTACCTACACATTTCCTATCAAATAGGTAAGTCTTTTTTTAACCTACATAATTGAAATTAACGTTTCGTTAACAATATATTTTAACATAATGTCAGAACTAAAAATTATCGAACATTTAATATAAAAGTAGTAATAATTATTTTTGTAATTTTTGGTTTAAACGTAGTATAGGTAATATGTAGGTAATTACTTATACATATATCCAAACCTACTTCTTGGGTTAGTTTTCGTTAAATAGATAGTTTTTCATGAATATCTAATTCATAACCTTTCTAAATAAAAACCAAACACATTAATCGAGCATTAATCGTAATCTATACAATTATAGATAAGTATTATACCTAATTATGAAATATTAAGATTTGGATACTGCAGCAATTATAAGCAATAGAACAACTGACTTTCTTAGTCATACTTCAAAATTGTAAGTATATAATATATACTATGTATGTTATATAAATAGTATGTTATATAAATATATATCTAGTCTTAAACTCAATCTCAACGTTTAAAATACACAACTTATGTTAGAAAAACTGAACTTTATGTGAACAAATAAGCCTATAAACGTGTTACCCTCTAAGCAAACAAAAACTTTAATATGATGACGTCGCAGCGCCCGTTACATTGATATTTTAAATGGCAAGAGAGATACAGCTTATCCAAACCTATATGATGTTCACGTCATCAATACAAGGTTACTAGATGATGACGTTTCACACAATGCTGTCACCTCGTACCTCGTATTTTGACAGTTCTAATAAATTGTAGTCTTTCTTTATACGATCTAATATGTGCGCAAGTAAATCATCTACAAAATATGTCACTTTCCAAATTCTAAACCGAATTACAAATAAACAATCTAGTAACTTTTTGTTGATGACGCGAACATCATATAGGTTTGGATAAGCTATAGAACAACAACTTATTTCAAAAACTTTGTCGATCGGCCTCTCATAAAGTACATTTTTAAAATTCATCGATTAAAATCACAGTAAAATTTAATTAATTATATTTATTCAAATAAGCGTAAAATTATTTAGTTAAATAACTTTTTAAGTTAGAACGTTCTTATTTAGCAAATGAGATCGTGAAAAAGTTACATCAAATGTGGGCATTTGTCATCAAAAGAGTCAAAAGAGTTTCCAGTTTATATATCTACTATTTTCATAAATATACATTTTTACATTACGTTTTATATGAAATTTAATTATTTAATTTAGAATAAATATTCAACAATAAGTCAAAAACATACTTTATGGAGAATAAATAGGACGAACGACCTTAGAATTTTTTCAGGTTAATATAGTCGTTTGTTTTATAGTCGTTTTCATGCAGAAAGGATGTCCAAAGGATAGCTATTGGACAAATGAGAATGAAATGGAAGCGAATTCAACATGGAAATTGCCAATTATAGACAAAAAGCTTTTTCTTAAATAGAATTTAATGCTGCGTCGTTCTGGCATTTATTCGACTGCTTTCTGTTTCTTGATATTATTACAATTTGAACAATATCTTTAAATCTAGAGTAAAATTTGTACTTTATTGACAATCGAAATGGTTCTTACGTTTGAGTTGATGTAATATGCTTATGACAAAAATTTCGGATACCTACCTACATAATATAAAAAATACAAAAAATAGAATTGGATCGATTCACTGTGTTAATACAATTTCATCTATCTTTTAACTTCGTTCTGGAAAAAATGGAAAGTTAAAAATTGATTGAAAATATCAGATGCCGATAAGAACGATTTATAGTCGGAATTCTAAAATGCAATATCCTGGGTTTCTAACTATAAAAAGTGATAGTATAATGATAGAAAGTTATGATATAAATTTTTTAACATTTAAACAGATTATACATTAATTATTTATATACCTATACACTATTATTTTGATTATTCTTCATTATTTGAGAAAAATTTAAAAATAAAGGAGTTTTTTTGACATGCGCATGAAAATTCGATACCGAAGCTTGCGTGCAGTCGAATTTTTATTTTATTCGTTAAAATAGGTTTTTATTGTAAGTAGCACTGTAAGTAAAAGTAGTACTGTAAGTAATAGTAGATTCAACGATTTGGGTACAATTACTATACCTGCATTACTATTCAATTGCAAATTATAAGCTTTAACGATTTCCTCAATTTATTAAAATAATCGTTGTAAACTAATTTCAATATCTTAAAATTTAGATTCATAATTTTAATTAGGTCATTTTTTATAGGTAGGTACCTATTTATAAACAATAATTCGTTTAAATATAAATTCTATTAAAATTATTAAATCTATTAAATCATTCTATTCTATTTAATTCTATATTAATAAAATTGAAAATAGGTAGGTAGATACCTAATTGAAAAGAATTTAAAAATATTTATTAAAAATGATGCCTACGGAAATAATGAAACGTAAGCGCTTCTTGATACGGTACCTTAATCTTTATTGATGTTATCTATTTATAAATACAATTGCAAAATATTACGATAATTAATTCCTTATATTGCTAAACATTAATATTAAGAGATAGTTAACAGATTTTATATGGGATTTTACTAGAATCTTTACATTGCTTCGTTAGTTCAACATTAGCTGCTTGTCAGCCCTTGTCAAGCTCTCCACAAACACTTCTACAAAATCAAGCAAATTATAGTAAGTGAGGGCTAATTTCCGCTAACCTAAGTTTCCAAGATTTTAATTATCAACGAACACTATCACACATGTTATCGTGAATTCAAACAAGAAGATTATCTTTTAAATAATATCATAACCTACTTATCTTTAAGGATTCGTTGTCGACTATTTTATTTGAAAAAATGTTATTGTCCTCCCGTTTTAATTGCACCATTAGCGTCAAAACGAGTGAAAAAGAAAAATACATTCAAAAAGCTCATTACAATCTACTTGTGGGGTATCTCTACGAAGAAAAAACATTACAAAGCAGCCTCTTCTTTTAATGAGGTGTCTTTGAAAGGAAGACTTTAATCTAAAAAACCAAACAAAATAACGAGTCGTATCGAAAAATCATTAGAGAACGTACGAGAGTCGTACAAAAACTAAATCGGGGATTTTTAATTATCGTTGCACTTCTACTGTTTATTATAAATTTAAAAGGCGTTCATTTAAATAAATTGCATTAGTGTAACTGAAGATCGGTAGTATAAACGTTCGATTTGTTTTTACTTAACATAATAACTAGCCATTTATTTAGTTTTAAGATTAATCGTGATTATGTATACCGTACTTTACGTCGAGCTTCAAATGGACGTTGAAATTTTTTTTAAGTTTACTCATCAATCGTTTAACTGACATGTCCATTTGTCAGTAGACGCAAACGAAACAAGCGTGATATATTTCGAATATACCACCATATATTACTGGTAACACACAGTTATTTTTCTAAATTATTCGAAACGTAAACTACATAGAACATTAGGTATATTATTACATGAATAATTTAACAAACATGAATTTTACGAACAAAATACCAACATTACTAATCAGTTTAATGCAATATTCTGATCAGTACCTACATAATATATGTTCGCATATGCATAATATCCGCAATTTAATAAAGCTTTATATGAAATGTGTTTACATCCGGATCTTTAACGTCAACGTAAAAGTCTCATAGTAACATGTTACGTGAAAATTATTTTTCCGAATAGTACCTAACCCAATTTCAAATAAGAAACCGTTCTAAAATTAATATCTCAATAATTTGCGGAACAAATTTAATAGTAACCTAAAGTTATTATTCAAAGAAATGTGGTACTTATCTATTTTTTTATTTTAAACTGATTTGCATTAGATGTAAATGAGGGAGAGGTGACGTGGAAGAATATTGATGATGCAGGGATTAGATTTGGAACTTGACTCGCTCACAAACGTAGGTTGTTGTAGCTGGTGTTTTAAAGTTAGAAAACTAAAAATGATTTAGTGAGATTAATTTTATCACTTAACAACCACCTGACAAAAAATACCCAAATTTAGTTTCTGCACCATCTCCCCCGCGTCATCTCTATCTCACTTACTCTTACATCGAATTTAATACGTTAGCTCTTAAATAGTTTATTTCACTATGCTGTATATTGTCATCTAGAGCAATAAAGAAACGAAAACGACGCTCTAGAACCTAAGAACTTTCCAAACGAATAGGTATAAAATAAATACGAAACAACAAACCCTTGAAAGTGTTCAAGCAAAGCAATTTGGACTAATTGTAGGAAGTATATCAAGGCGTTTCGTAACAAATAACCCTTTCTTGTAAAAGTGCTTGCTAAAAAGAATGAGTAACATTAATAATATATAAGTACATTTTCAAATATGTTTTAATGAAATTTTAAACTATACATTTACGTTAGCATGTTTTCTTTGCGTTTCGTATAAGAAACTGAAATCAATAAAATCAAATTTAATTTTTGAGAACAATTTTTAGAATTTATTTCTCATTTATAAAATATAATTATGTAAAAAGGGATTAAATCTAAGTATTAAGATTACACTGTTAGTATTAAATTTAACTTTTGGCTTTAAAATACCTATAACTTTTGTGGCTTGTAGGTACTATTTTATTATCTATCAAATTAACAAAAAAAATAAACTAATTAAAAGTATGACGTTTTAATGATATAAACAATTGAAATTGTCGCGTTTATTAAATTACAGCAAACATTTACTGCTAGTTAATTGTTGAACTAAAAACAAATACAAATAAGTAAAATAAAATATTTTATTATTACCTATGTTGTTTCAACCATTAGAACCATTACCTTGAATTTTATGAAAAATTTATTAAAAACTATTACTTTTTCTTTAATTATTTAAATTTGTATTTATTATACATAATAATACTTTCATAAAATCAATTTTTATTTACCTACACGTTAAGTTGCAAGATACTGTATTTTATTTTGTTGTTCTATCGATATTACTTCTCCAAATGAATATAGATTTGTTTTTATACAAAAAAAATCGCGCTATTTTAGAACAGACGACAGTGCAGTGATAAGCTGTTCCGGTTCACCTAACATGATTTACAGCAGTTTAGCGAGGGACTGCTGCAAACTAATGACATATTTGTGAATGACATTCGTGTGATATCTCCTCGATTTTAAGATAGCCCGGGTTGGTACACGTTTTTCAAGGGTAGAAGTAGTTTGTCTTATCCAAAAACGAGATGAGCAACGATGTGTGCTTGCGATCATCGATTTTTATCTTTATCTAGCTAGAGAGTCACATGAAACACCTGGGAGGGAGCAATGCAACAGCTGTGCTGCCCGTTTCTACATTATCAGAATTCTATTAATAGGTCAAAGGACTGCTTGACCTGTAATTGTTTATTTAACCTTTATCCGCTTTTAATCTTAAATACTTGCAAAATTGACATTGGCATTTCATGTAAATACGGATTAATTTTTTTATCATTCCATCTAAAGGTTAGATAAGTTTAAATTTTATTCTTCGATATATTGAAGATGTGGAAAGTGAAATGGAGATAGATATTTTTTGACTAGAGCTTTTCGTATCTAGTTACGCAAATTAAGGGAATGCGAAGATTTTCTAATTTTTTCTGAGCTAAAACCGCATCAATTATTACTTCAGTAATTAATATCTAATAATCGAAATTAAAAGTGATTTTATGCATTTATAACAGAATTGATTGTGGAACATTATAACCGTTAAATATCACGTAATTTAAATCTAAAAGCACTAAGAGGAAATACGGGACGTTTCTATCTCCGGGGACCCCATTTAAAAATGGTATATCCTCATTAAAGCTCACATTATCCTGTCTCTCTAAGAACATTCTTTATAGATATGGTATAAGCGACCGTCAGGACTTATCACAACCAGACATCTCTATAGGCATAACTACCCAAATCACGTACACACTTCTCGTATTACAAGCAACGCGGAAAAATCTGTAATTTCTTTTTTAAAATAGGAACTAAGAAAAATCCCAGTTTAGAACGTACAAATGTACGTTCGACTAAATGACGCTGATTTATGATTATACGCATCGCCGACTTTGTTTGATTAAAAAGAGAACAATAATTAAAACTGAAAGGTGTCCTTCTAGGAAAAGCAAAGTTTGTACGTTTAGAAGAAAACGTTCGTTAATTTGACACTGATTTTTCAATGCAAAGTAACTGTCGTTTTCTTTATAACGGTCGAGTTTTTTTAGATCGATAATAAATAAATTAAGCCGGCCTGCGGATTCACATTTTTAAATCCTGACAAGCCAACACAAAGCATTTTATACTGCAGGCTATAAAATAAGTTGTCAACTTTTCGAACATTACATGAATGTGGGTGTCGCAAAATTTTCCCTTTAATCGTTAACGATAACCTAGCTATTAACATTTTGCTTTCACATTTTTGATAAAACGCATTTGAAACATTATTTCTTATTTCTTATTTTTCAGATATGAAATACCTAATCAACGTTATAAATGCAAATATATACGCTAAAATTACGTTGAAAATTATCGTTTAAATTAAGGTCTGTAGAAATGCACATTACCATTTTAGCGGCGGCAATTCTCATAATCCTTATTATAAAATTAAAAGCTCATATACCACGCACCTATAAGTACCTATTTTTTAAGTTTTATTTTTACGTGAACTATAAATGTACTGCATAAACGTTACATTAAGAACCTAGTTTAGCTAAAATACTTGCTGCCAAAATTATTTTTGTTAACTCTGTAATAATTCCACACGCCATTTCAAATAGATATCTTTCTTCCTAAAGTTTGCCCATTAAAATGATAAATTCCTTAATTATAACCCAACGCTAATTTTTAGTGCTAACTTCGTAAACGTATTATTTAATCGTTACGATATCTTCAAGGATGTTGAGAGACGAATGTGGTCAAATGTAAAAGGAGAATAAAGGTATAATTTTCTAAACGCATATTTACTTCCTTATTGTGTTCGTCTTACATAATATGTCAATTTGTATAAAAGCGGGCGTGGGCCTAAGGGAAGCGATTCTGAAGTTGCTACTAAAATCGAGGATTTGATGTATTTTGCTTTATTTTGTTTTCCGTATTGATTGATATACATACCTAGGTACTTATGTTTTGATTTCATTAAATTTCGATTGTTTCATTCGTCATCATTTTTAGAATTTTTTCCTAAAGATATGTATCTCTGCGCTAAAAAATCTTTAGGTAATAATTTTTCTTGTGAAAAAATACGTGATTATATTTAATTAACTATAATTGCGATACCATTAATATCTGACTTTTGTAAGGTGCACAAAATGACATAGATAGCAATCGTTTTGAGCCATTCGGCACACCACCAAGGCATAGAAAGCAACATTATCTGTTAGCCATATCTATAACTAATGTTATTGCCCGAAACCAAAGTAATTGTGGCGATTATAGCGATTGTGTCGTAGTTTCAAGTTTTACGTGGCAAACGAATATTGTTCATGCGGTAGTTTATCAGTTAATAAAGCGTTACTCTTTCATGCCATTCCATATACACCTGTAGATATTTGTTATGTTCAAACAAAAAAGCATGCTTTTCATCTAATTGGTGCTAGTCGGGTAAAATGACATTCCTACCTATACTTTGAATAAAATGATGTCATTTTACCTGCAGCACTTGTAATATAGAAATTACAATTATATTCGGATACACTGATTAATATAAGTACTTCTTTATACATTAACTTCTGGTTTGTGCAGAATAGTTTTTCGGGGCAACATAGTTTAATTGTATTTACTTGCAGTAATTTACGTCGTAAAAAATATGCCAAAATATGTAGATTCGTTTCTATTTATTCGAAAGAAATTTATGTGTAACTTGCACCTATAGATATATTTATGATAGTAATATCTAAAAATGTCCTTCTTGATATTTGTAAATTATACTACGGGAGTTCATAGATATTAGTGACATTAGAGTACAGAATATACAGAAGGTTCGCCAGGAATTTGGTAAAGTGTTGCAAATTATTACAAAATTATGCGAGGCGCTATATTATTAGGCATTCCTCGCGGCCATTGTGTCTTCTAAGCCGTCGCCTTGACCGCTCTTACTCTGTCTTAATGCTACCTCCTTTATATTATCCCGCCTTATTAGGACTCCGGTTCGGTCTTTCCGAGAGAGAATTTCCTTTGAATATCATTCTCCTACATAGCACGACTACAAATAAGAAACTTTATTCCGAATTCGGTTGGTATTGCGTAATTTTTTTAGCTCGTGCAATATTGCACGAATCCAGATTGTGTACTGTTTACTTAATATGAATACTGTTTGTTTAATATGTCTTTTGAGTTTTCTCGTTGCGATTTTGTTCTAAAGAAACTAGTAAAACATGTATATGTGTAGATACGTGTTATCTATAACTATGTATATCTACATACATATATGTATTCGTGATCTCGTTTCGTCTTCGTAAAGGCTGTCAGGATAATTTATTCTAAACATATTTCACTTTAAAATTACAATTATATTAAGAGTCGACTTTCACTCGACTACCTATATTTCAAACTTCGCAATAAGAATGTAAGAATGAAAAACAGAACTAATAGAAAATAAACATCGTATTGCTAAAATTAATGTTCTTATCTAAATGTTGCCGACTGTAATAAAAAGTAATTGGAAGAAAGGAAAGAAGTAACTAACAAACAACCGCGTTTGAGTTTTTATTTCCAAGTTTTTCAGTCCTTTGTTATTAATTGTGTGTACACCCTACTGAAAACAGTTAGGAAAGACATTAGTAAATAAAGATCTGGACTTCGATTAATTTTGTAAGTTTATATAAATAAGTGCATACGAAACGAAGAAACTTATATTACACGAAAATGTGACACGCTTGTGCACGTTAAAATTTGTAGCTAATTGCTTCGTCGCGTTGTGCTAAAATGTAAAACCAATTAGAAAACGCCTTGGACTGGAAGTTAACCAAGGCCTTAGTAGAAATTGTCTCCTACTAAATTAATTCATAAAAAGCGAACAATTTTCACGTTTTACAAAGTTTCGAATCGAGGGAAACTCGAAAGTATATAATTGAATCGATGTCGGGAATTGCGGTCTGTAATCAAAGTGCTTTCTGCTGCCTGCTTCTTGCTCCGCTCCACCCAAGGGCGACTCGTGAATTTCAATCAGTCATCTACCTGATTCTTTCTAAAAAGCAAAGTATTATATTACGTTTAAATAAGTACCTAATAATAATTCAATTTAGTTCTAAACAAACAAAAAAAAAGAACAAATTTAACTAGGTATTAAGGTTGTTTGTAGGATTAATCACTTACAATCTTCAGTTCAATTCGACTTTGACATTATTCCAAAGTTATCATAAAAATCTTTTGGTCGTTATATTGTAGCTACGGCCTTTTTTCAAAATTAATTTAAATTAAAAACTTTAAAATTTAAAATTAACTTTTAATTTTAAAATCGTTTCGCGTAGGTATGTAATACGTCCACACGTTCTTTATATATAAAATAGAAAATATCAGTAAACTGATAGGTAGATATATTTTTTTTAATAATGAAATGCGACTAAATATAGTAGAACGAATATTTGTTTAAATAATAATAGATAGCTATTCTTTTGCAACGAATATTGATCGAATTAGTGTAAAGCTATTGGTTTTACGTATACAGTCGACCTTCCATACAACGAAGTTCACCGGAATCCGAAAAAAATCGCTATATAGAAAACGGTAATTTTGGAATCAACAAAAACAACTATGTAGATATAAAAAGTAAGAAATTTATAATCAAAATATTTACTTACTTAATTGACTTATAATTTTGTTTAAAAGTTTTAAACGTAATAATCATTGTTTATTAATGAATTACATTTATTCATGGTTATACATATTATAACCGTTTACACCACTAAATACTCGTTAAAAGCTAGTTGTCCCATGGCCACTGTAACTATAAAATTTTGAAAGATTCATGGGAAAATTTCGTTATGTAGAAACCTTTGCTTCGTTATACAGGGTATAAAACGCACCAAAAACGTGTTCAGGGTGAAAGTTCTGCAAAAAAAATTCGATAGGTATATAGAAAAATTCATTTTCGGAAGTTTGTTATAATTATGGATGTTCGACTGTATAAATTGTTATTTTGAAATGATTTCAACGATTCGATTTTTTCTTCATTTTCACCAAATTCGTAAATGCATAAAACTTTTAATACTTTCTAAATCATTCTAATCATTTGATAAGTAATAATTAACATATCGAAATTACTACTTAGGTACCTACTATACAGTAAGTTTTATGTTCGAAATTTTTCTCTGTAAATCAGCAATATACGAAATTATGAAAATCTTCTGAAATTCTGCGGTTTCCGTGTATATTTTAATCATTCATATCAGCAGAATTGTAAAATTTATGAGTATCTTATTTATTGAGATAGAAATATTAAAACTACAAATATTCGTACCTATACATATAAGAATTACGCATCGCATCGAATTTCAAATAGGTAGGTACATGCATGTAACTTGCATTGTTGTAAATAGGTACTACATATAGGTTATATGTAATAGTTTCCTCCGTATATTATTGATATATACATTATTAGTCATTCACCACTATAATTTTAAATTTGCCAATCATTTATTTATCAATAACATTTAAATACGCCGCAAAATTGTATATTTTATAAAACCACCTATTTTAACCGCCTACATTAACTTTGAACAATAAAAGTTGTAAATTTCATTACAGGGTTGTTGTTTAACCACTATTTCCACATGAATTTATTATTATGAAGTCGTTAACAAATACGTACCTATATAGTTAAGGTAATTCGCTTTATAATATCGAAATTATTAATTTATAGATATATATTAACCTATAAATTGGGTTCAAGATTTTCATCTACTTACAGTTACCGAGAAAATTAATTTTCGATAATAAAATAGTAATAAAAGGCATATAAATTTATAGTAACCGAATAAAATTGCAGAAACTTAAATTTTTACGAGATATCAGCTGCACTAATAAATATCGGAGCAATTCGGTATACTTATTAAGAATATAAAGTTTTCTATTTGAAGATCAATTTAAAAGTCCCGTCACGCCCACAGTAAGCGATATGGCACTTCATTTTATTAAGGTTTTTATTATTCTTTTTGCTCGTATAATGCTCGCGTAAAGCATTTACATTTATATCCGAGACATTTAATATAATTTTAAAGTACCTATACTGTTAAAAACGTAGTGTGTGATTTTACTTACGCGTGCATTTATTAAAGGCCGATTTACATTAACAAGTTAAACTTGTGCATGTCGTTCTCTCTTATAAAAATACATAAATTAGAAATCGTAAGTTGCAATAATTGTAAAGTGCAACTTTCCAAGTCAAAATTTTTCCAAGTAAAACTCGTAAAGTAAAGTCGACGTCCTTGGGGCAAAACCAACATTCTATTGAAGAACAGGTAGGCAGACGATTATTAAACAATAGGTGTTTGCAGATAATTATTTAACTTTGTCGCACTTCAGCAGTTTACTAATAACATTTTAAGTTTTGTAAGCACAACAAATATAATGGGGCGTACTTAGAGATATTTAAATATAAGACGCAATTAATTATAAAAACATAAACGTCAGGAAAACAGGTTTATTACAAATGTAAGTCCGTAAATTTCGTCTCTGAAATTTACAGACAGAGAAAGTTGCACCCACGCTTAACAGAATTTCTTTAACACCTATTGTTCAATAATTACCTAACAACTACCTGTCGATCTTTAATTCTTATGTTGGGTTTTGCCAGGACGTCGACTATAGGTACATGTTCAATTTTCTTGCAAAGTTTGGCGAAAATTACAAGTGACGTATGCGTATACAGTGCTTTTCAAAAGTTTAGACGCACATATAAATTACAATAACATTAATTAAATAACGATTAAATTTTAGTGCAGGTACAAGAAAGAATTTAAAATTCGAACATTAGAATTCGTAACATTAGGGTTTGACTCACAACACGGATTTTTCGTTTCCAAGTATAGGAATTTGCAGTAACTGTGCTGCTAAACTTTTGAAAAGCACCGTATAATACGCATATGTAATTTAATACTCTACCATTTAATCCAATAGTCAATACATCCACTTGGTTTTTGGTTATGGTATCCATTTTTATGCATTTTACAAAACTGTTACAGTTAAACGGTTGGGTAGCCTGCACAATTAAATTTAAGAATTATTACATCTTGTAGATGTAGATGAATTAAGGAAACTTGTAGGACAAACTTTTTGTGAAACTTCACAAGTTTAATTTGTTGATATAAATCCGCCTTAAGATACCTATGTACATCCTACTTACATATGTGAATTTCTCGCTTGCCATCTTTAATTTACAGATAACGCAAAAACAATTTTTTTTATTCAATACTAAAAGGGCACCACCTGTATTAAAAAAAAATCCGCAATCGAAAAGACGGCCAATTTCTCTCTAGGGAGTACTAAAAAGTGCGACAAGGTATTCAAAGATAATATAATTTACTAGAGCGGATGGAACTGTTTACAGAGGAGTCGTCCGCTTTATCTGTGCGCATTCTTCTCATAAAATGTTATATAACAAATATGTGAAGAGTATTCTAGATACAAGTTGACCGACAATGGAGAACGTTGACGTTTTACCGGCTTTACCGTTTCGATGATGAAAGATAAACAAAACGTGAGAAAAACAAAGGTATTTCGCATCAAAGCTCTTTACGAAAACAAGTGCTTAGCTTAAAGTTTGTTGTTTTTGTTCTAAATCTACGGAGTTACGACTATGAAAGATAATGCAAAGAAAAATAAAACACGTAAATTGAGTTTAACTGCTCTCGACGTGTTTTGGTTAGTCGAGAATTAAGTTTTTAAAGTATAAAAACGTTGCATTTTGTTGAAGATACCTTCAAAATTTAAATTTGTTTAGCGATAATGGTGGGTATTACTCGAATTGTGACAAAATTATCTTCAAATTGTTTAATAGCTTTTAGTAAACGCTACTAAATTCATTACCTACTATCGACTGCGTAATGTATGGGTCTATATGGTAAATGTAGGCATTTGATATGAATAATTTATAAGGAATTAAATTTGTTATTTTGTAATAAAAAAGGGACTACATTTTCCACTTAATTAAACCTGAATTATTCAAATGCAACCAAAATATTATTGCCACGGCCATTGTAGTTCTCTACCCTAATTGGGGTGTTCCTTTTTTAATTTTTTTTTATTACCTATCTCTTTTTGCTATAACTTTATTGTTGTATAATTTTACATCAAATCCTAAATGAATAATATTATATCGATTTATTAAATTACTTATTAAGTAATTGAAATTTAGAATTTGGTAATGAATTACGAGGTGACGACTCTGATCTTGATATATCTCACTCCTAGTTCAATAGGGCCATAAGCGACAGTAAGTCAGTTTTACGGGGGTGCCGCCTAAAGGTGGCATTTTTTTGATATAAATTTTTTCCTATACTGCAATACAGAACTATTTAATATATCTACGGCGTTTTGGCAGAAGGATGTAACTCACGGAAAATAAATTTTACAAGAGCCAACATTTTGTGTTGTCGCGTAGCTATACGCAGCAGATACGTTTTACGGAAATACAAATCGATTTTTCCAATGGACAAAGTCTGAATATTGTTATCAGATTTTAACAGATGATGTTAAAGATGCATCGATGCATAAGATAGTCAGAATAACTCATTTTCGTAAAAAGTGTGGGTTACGTCCATTTGTCAAAACGCCGTCGATATAGTATTTTAACTATACCAGATACGATTTACGATTTAGG
This sequence comes from Rhagophthalmus giganteus, assembly GCA_036326145.1. Lineage (NCBI taxonomy): Eukaryota > Metazoa > Arthropoda > Insecta > Coleoptera > Rhagophthalmidae > Rhagophthalmus > Rhagophthalmus giganteus. Next base: position 7,777,258 of record JARFJA010000083.1, on the reverse strand, counting down.
GCTTTATAGCAGTTTTAGGAGCGTGCTTTTCTACAAAACAATACAGCCATAACTCAAAAACGACAAGAATTGCAATTGTGATAGAATTGAATTAGGAGTGCGATATATAGGTACTTATAATGCAAAACAAAAGAAATGTTAATGGAAATAAAAATACTTATTACACTTTTATAATTTATGTACATAAGTATTAGTAATCGTGAATTCTGGATTTTGTATTTTTTTACGAAACTTAAAGAATAATGAAATACGTATAGTTAATTTACTTTTAGTTACACAACACCTCTTCGCCGTAGGTTTCAATAAAATTCAATATTCTCAAAAATATATCTTCAAAAATAAATGAATTATTTATCTGCTATATGTCAACTGCTATAAAAACTTTTTTCTTTCTTGAAGTTATCGAAATCTAACTTCTTAACAAGGTCTGCCTTGATTTATCGATTACTACGATTTGTAGTAGATGAATATCTTTTACATTTTTAGTAGAATTTAAAATTTAGTATTTTTAAAAAAGTTTAAATTTGATATAAACAACAACAATAATTACTGATCGGTAGATATCGTTATTTAAAAATAATTTCTTAAATAATACAAGTACATGGTTAATAGTTAGTGTAGTATTTTAACACTTAAATAAAATCATCATCGCGAAATAAAAAATTGTCCATGTGTACATATAAACTAGGATAAGTTAAATATACAGGGTGTAATAAAAGTAACTTATGTTGACTTTAACTTCTTAATTAGGAAGAATACAAGAAAATGTTAAATACAAAAGTTTTCTGGTTTATTTCGATGCGTATGATAATTTATTCGGTTTGTTTGTGTACTGCTTTGTTTTGTTGCTATGATAATCAACTTTGTTTTTTTTTAAATGGCACCTTTATGTTTTCTTTGCGTCTTTGAAAAGAGCGTTTGTTTCTCTATTTAGTAGTGCCATTATGTCATAATGAATCATTGTAAAAAATAAAATAATAATAATTGTAGAAAATAAAATGAAGAAATTAATCAATTGAAAACAAGAAATGATTTATGATAAAATTAATCAGATAATTGATATAGTAGTCAAGACTCGAAGAAAATAAAGATATTGATAATAAAATTATCTTCCAACAAGATGGTCACAAACGCATTTTGCAGCATCGTGTAAAATTGACGTGTATAAAGAGAGAGAGACCACATAATCTAGATAATCTAAAGGCGGGAATAACTACCGCGGTGCGGACGATGCTCAAAGACATGATAGAAAGAACAATAATAAATTTTCAACGCCGATCAAGTCATTGGGCAGTCAATGGGGCTCAATTTGAACATTTTATTTAATATGTAATACATTTTGACAACACTCAAAATTAGACTTCTTTTGTGTTTCGTACCTTTGTATTTAATTTGTTTAATTTAGTTTGTTATGGATTTTTTTGGTTACTTTTTAAAATTATTTTATTTTTGACATCGTTTCATTGCGACATAATGACACTACTAAATAGAAAAAAAAAACGCTCTTTAAAAAACAATGTACGAACAATCCAAAATAAACTATAGAAAACTTTTGTATTTAACATTTTCTTGTAATCATTCTAATTAAGAAGTTATAGTCAGTATAAGTTACTTTTGTTACACCCTGTACTTACAGTTAACAATAAGATCATTAATTTTTCTTTATAATTTTAAATGCAAATATACAACTGACGTACTTAAGTACTTAATAATTTATATATATTATTATTTCGTAAGATGGGTTTTTTATGGTAGTGAGTAGATGTAATGGTATACCAACTTATAAAATGACGAGCATTCACAAGGAAAAGTCATTTGTTTATTAAAAATCCGACGTAAGATGTTTTTGGAAGGTTTTAAACCGATTTACTGTAAGATTTATAATGGGGAGATCATGGCTGGTTGTTTTATGGATTCCTCGTTAGATGTTACAGTGTTTCTGTCAGGGCTGCTAGCAGTCATATCGAACAACATTCGGCGAACAAACCAAATATGATCGATATGTACGTCTAGTCGTTTACTTGCTTCATTCTTTTAGTTATCTACCTAGGTACTTTTAATAATCGTTTTCCTCTTTAATAGGCTAATTACTAGAGTAGATGGAATTTAAAAAAAATTGCTTAATATCTAAATCATTAAAATTGCACTTCGTTGACAAGTTATTTTAATTTTCTTATTTAAGTTAAGTACCTACATCATAATTATCTCTTCAGTTAATTTATTTCTAGAATGAAATGATTGTAAAACATGGCGTTCAATTCAATCTATTTAAACAAAATAATAAATTGGGGCACTTATCAAAATTGTCAAGTATAATAATCTAGTATTGTAAATCTAGTAAATTGGATTACACAAAAATCAAAGCAGTTAGCAATAAGCACTCAGACTGTAAAAAGAAGAAATCAGGCGTAAAAAGGTCATTTCATTTACCTATATATAAAATGTATGCAACATGTTTATCTTCAAAGTTCATAGAAAACAAATTGATTCAAATATAACATCTAAATTATTGTCCATTTTTGTCATAACGATCAATCAATCATATTACTGTTCCGACCAGAATTGTTAGAAAGCATTACTTAATACAATATAGGTATTATAGGTACTTATCTGTCGCTTTTGTTACTTCTAAATAAAGTTACTGTTACAATAAACTAAATTTTTATTTTTAATGATTAAGATTCCGTTTCTCATTAATTAATGAAATGTAAACAATTTTTGGTTTTGCTTTTTCATAAATAAATAAACGATAATATACTTACTTTTTTTCTATTTAAAACATTTTGGACAACAAACGCCAAAATGACTCGTGATAGTTTGTTACAATTTTTCGTTCGTTCAATCTATTTCATTTAATTAGTTTGTTGCTTTGCGTTGGTTTAAATTTTAATATTATTTGAAGAATGATTGTAGATTAATTCTTGTACCTATACGTTGAATCGTCAAAGGTATAAATCTTGCGTCATACGCTGTATATCGTCGCGTTTTATACTTATAAAATAGCAACGATAAAAATTAATCTCTAAAGCACTTAAATAGAAAATTGCTAATTTAACTAGTTACATACCTATATACATATTAGTTCATGAAGCGATAACAATTTGCTTTCATAAAGATACGACTATAAAAAATCATTTGTGAAAACATATTATTGTAAAAATAACCTACCTAGTTAATTTATTTTATATTGAAACGTATACATTTCCAATAACACCGCGTTGATTTCTGTAAACGACAAGCAAAATTAATTATTGCTTCGTTTCTACATTCTCGTATATAGGAAACTGTTAAAATATACGATTTCATCAAACAAAAGTTTTAACGAGAAAACCCATAGCACGGCTTTTGATGCCCGTGGCAAAGAAATATTTATTTCATATTTTTCGGTCTGAATGCTCGCTATTATTCCATTAAATATATTTTTGGATCGTATTTATTACGAGCAAGAAAATAAAGTAGGTAGGTATATACGAGGCGCGTTTTTTAAGTAAGTACCGTTTTGGAATTAAAAAAAGACGTGCAAAGATATCGCAATAATTTTATTTTTACATGAAAGCCTGTACCTTAATCTACTTTTCTACATAATTTCCGTGAATATTGAGGCACTTGTCATAACGTGGCACCAGTTTTTGAATACCTTCCTCATAAAATTCTGCCGCCTGACTTGTTAACCACTGTATCACAAATGTTTTGACTTCGTTATCGTCTTGAAGATGCTGACCACCCAGGTGTTTCTTCAAGTGCAGGAACAAATGGTAGTCGCTGGGCGCCAGATCAGGGCTGTATGGAGGATGATCTAGAGTTTCCCATTTAAAAGATTTGATGAGATCTTTGGTCCGATCATGTGCACAGTTTTTTGGGACAGAAAAGGAGTATTGCTAGTGGAGTTTCTGCCTCGTAATGAGACAATCAATGCAGCGTCTTATTGTGAGACATTGAACAATCTGCGTCGTGCAATCCAGAACAAAAGACGTGGCAAGTTGAGTAAGGGTATCGTTTTGCTGCATGACAATGCCCGTCCACATGTGGCTAATCGGACCAAAAATCTCATCAAATCTTTTAAATGGGAAACTCTAGATCATCCTCCATACAGCCCTGATCTGGCGCCCAGCGACTACCATTTGTTCCTGCACTTGAAGAAACACCTGGGTGGTCAGCATCTTCAAGACGATAACGAAGTCAAAACATTTGTGATACAGTGGTTAACAAGTCAGGCGGCAGAATTTTATGAGGAAGGTATTCAAAAACTGGTGCCACGTTATGACAAGTGCCTCAATATTCACGGAAATTATGTAGAAAAGTAGATTAAGGTACAGGCTTTCATGTAAAAATAAAATTATTGCGATATCTTTGCACGTCTTTTTTTAATTCCAAAACGGTACTTACTTAAAAAACGCGCCTCGTATAATATATTAGGGGTATTTTTTTAAGCAAGGCACTAAAATACGCTGCTTTGTGTTCATCGGAAACCTATAGAACTACTTACGTAATGTAGATTACGAAATTTCAACAGAAAATTATGTTTCACAGCTATTTATGCATATTTATAACTAAATGAAATATGTAAATACATGCATATACATATACCGTATTTATTCGAATCTAATGCGCACCTTTTTCGACCGATTTAAGTCTCCAAAATCGGGGTAGATTTGCATCCAAATTCGAAAATTTTGCTTATTATTTTGCCAAGGTTCCTATCATGGAAGCAGCAGTACTGGATAATGATTAAGATTTGATTTGATTATACATAGGTCAGTATTTTTTTAACAGTTTACTGTATTTTAGTAAAAAAAATATATAACATTAAGGTACACCCATTATTTTATGTAAAAAATAAGGTATAAGGTATGTAATTGTTATCGTATATATTGCACTAACTATACTTCGTCCAAACCTATATGCAATCCAGGTCATCAGTAAAAGGTTACTAGATTATGACGTTTCACACAGTGCTGTCACCCTGTACCTCGTATTTTGACAGTTCTAATAGATTGTAGTCTTTCTTTATACTATCTAATATGTGCGCAGGTAAATCATCTATAGAATATGTCACTTTTCAAACTTTAAACCTAATTACAAATAAACAATCTAGTAACTTTTTTGTGATGACGTAAATTGCATATAGGTTTGGATAGGCCATACCGATATTAATAGTAACATTAAAGCCCATAATTTTAACTCTTTGTTGTATAAGCAAATTTTGCATCTGCATTACCGCTACGCATTACAATTGCCAATAAACTTTTTTTTATTTCAAACGTTTTATAATTGGATACGCATTAGATTCGTATAAATACGGTATATTGGATATTTAAGCATAATTTAATGCATTTAATTTAATTGTGAAATTTAAGATCTTGACCAATACATATTAACAATGTACGATCTCATTTAGAATCATTGTTAACGATGATATTAAATTGAAACACTTTCTTCTACTTAAATAGCGTTACTACATAATTAAGTTGATTTTCGTCGAAACAATGTAATGCAGCACTTTCGATGCTCCTACTATTTCTTAAAGTTCCATTAAAAGTTCTATTTTGGGAAGACTCGTAATTCCAGTATATATATATATATATATATATATATATATATATATATATATATACTAGCTTCAGCAAAGGATTTTGTATAATTCATAAAACGGAATTCTTGTGGCCTAATAATATGACACCATCGACTTCGAAATATCAGCAGTTTCAAAACAGCGATGTAAGTTTACGATGTAGTATCTTTTGATGAATTAATTTCCTTATTACTGCTGCTTATTGTCTATATTCATTTATCAAGTAATTAGGAATTTTTACTTTCACTTACAAATGATATTTTTTATTAAGTATAAGCATTGTACCTATATGCATGACGCAGTAGGTTACGTTGTTTAATACTATTTGACAAACGATTGCAACTGAAGTGTCATTAAAGACATCAAAAGCGTATTTTGAAATATTTTGTTGTCGTAAGAACTGTAATCGTTAAAATTATTCGTCACATTTAACTCGATAGCAACTAAATGGCGCGGCGCATGCTTTCAAAAATCAATCTAAAATAGCTTTTAAAAACACTTTTCTTGCTTGCGCTTTGAGAAATCGTTTTTGCAAGATACGATTATACTATAACAAGATTACCAGGGGGTTGCTAAGACACTTTTAACATTTTTATCTTCGCATCGAGTTTTAATTCTTAAGTCTGTAACTGACGGAACATTCACCAAAAGCAAAAGGAAAGAACGTGAGTGAGTAGTTTGCGAAAGTATAGGTAATGCGAATATAGTTATACGTTCAAGTAACTTTTTCTAGTGTGGTATTCGTTACCGATACCCACCGATTAAAATAATTAATAGTGTCCGGAATTCTTTTACACATCTCGCATACTTCAACTTCCTCAAAATTAACTGTAACAAGGTTTACATCAAATCTTCTGGAACAGTAGGTACACTGGGAGAGGTCCCAGTCTATAATAAAAGACGAACAAAACTCAGGGCCATATTTCAATTTTAACACCCGTTAGAAAACGATATCTATCCTCTCACCTGAATTTTCTATGCAAATTATTTACATTACTATACCTACTTAATATTTTTTTCCACTTACTTAAAAATCAGTTCAATGACATTGTTCTTGGATATTTTAATGAAAATTATCGATTATTTTGTCATTTAAGTTTCATTTTTCTAGTTACGTATACATATGTGAAAACAATCGACGTATTTAGCGAAACCCGTCGGGGTTTTCTTCTGTCGATGTTGTGAAATTTCTTGTAATGTATGTAGTTGCTAGGAGCAGTTATAAATAGTTTAAGAATTGTCAAATAAATATAGTCCCGTCTAGAAGTGCTGTTATTCTTTATTTAGTAGTCCAAGTCTTAAGTAATGAAAATAATACACAACATTTCTTTATTCAAATAGGTATACGAATGAATAGAAAACTAGGAATGACGGTTTCGATTACACTTTTCAAAATTGATAAACATATTTATAAATAAAGCTAATTGAGTTTGTGAAAAAAGAAAATTTCTAGTCGTCAATAAAATAATCTAAAGTACCTATAGGTAAATAAAATTCGCATCTTGCAATATTTAATTTAAGTGAAGGGAACGTTATTGAAAAAACCTATATCTTTTGAAATATACAGAAGGTACTAGGATAAGATTTTTTTGAAATAAATGTCGTTTTATAAAAAATATTATTTATTCTAAAGGAACATAAAAAATGCTAGTGATAAGTTTCTGTTTCAAAAATTGAAATTCTTATTATATGGGATTGTACTAAAATATCGGCCTATTTTGAAAGTGACGTATGTATGTGATACAAACTGAGAAGAATGCGAAATTTATAAACGTCTAGAGACCAAAGTAAAAAATTTACGAGGACGTTACGTGTACGTTTATCTATAGGTACTACCTACATATGTTATACACAGTATGAAAGATATTATCTACTACTAAATTTGATTCTTCATATTTAATGGAAATACAATAAGTAGTTATAAGTCAACGCACTGTTTATTGTCGTCTACCTTTTGTATTATTCAAAATTTAATTTGCCGCTAACCACTAATGTAAATTTACCTCTTTCGATTCCTAAAAAATGGAATGTGACGCGTCGTTTCATTCTTTTATTACCAAAGATAATAACGCACGTTAACATTAAAATACAATTATTAGAATTATAGTAGATAGCGTCGAAGACGTAGAAGATAATTTAAAACAATAATCCATTCCTAGAATAAAATCAACAAAAATATTTATTATTTCTTAATAACCATTTGTAAGTAGACTATATTACTATTTAAAATAATATATTTTAATTTATGTTAGGTATTTGTTTAGATGACGCTACATAATATTTATTCTTCTACAATTCTTATACATAGGTATTAATGTATCCTTTCCATGTTCTTATAAAGTATTTTTTAGAACGACTCAAAAATAGAGACCCTACAATAATATATTATATTGGTTATTTCCTTACATATGAGCGATATATTTTACGATTTATTCGAATGAATCCGATGGGGTGAAAAATATTTACATTTGGAATATAAATGTTTTCTAAAAACGAATAATCTGATAGATGCGAAAAGGAGTAAACAAACATTTTAGATATCTATTAGTACTGTAATATTTCAAAATTCCAGTAAATTATACGTACTACCTAATTTATTTATTTATTTCTTTACGTTAGAAAATATAAAATCTATAAGTACATAGGTACATAGGTACCTACCTAACGTAACTTTCCAATGTTATGCATAATTTTATCTTCACTTTATCTATCGAATATAATACAATAATTGATCAAAATAATTTATAATTGTTTTCGTGTTTTTCGGAAAGCTCGAAATTTGCCGATGTAGTTAGGTATTAATTTTTTTTTTATTGAAATCTCTTTCATATAACACGGGTTAAATTAAAAACATGAAATAAAGGAAGTTAGATTTTAATCGCATTCGAGATTCTTTTCACGAGACTCTCTCATAAAAAAGGAAATAATAGCCAATTGTCATTTCAAAATGCATTAATCATTGAAAATAACGGTAGATTAAAATTCGGATTTTGTAAAAAAGACGAATTTTATAAATATGGAAATTTATTAAAAACTGCCAGAGGGTGTGCGAATCCTTTTTCTTTACAAAATTTCTCAATTACCAATTCAGTACAGTTCTCTATTATAACACCGGGTTTTATGTATGGCGTAATCTTCATTTGACTCACAAATGAATAAAATCGGAATAAATCTAGCTTTTGGGTATTTTGCAATATAATTGATTGGAATTTCATTCCAAGATTTAGTATGTCTAGGTAGCTGGAGAAGGATGTTGAGTAACCTAACAAACTTCTCTTAAACTTGACAACTTTAATCAAAACACATAACTAAGTAACATTTTTTTACGAAAATAAAGCACAAAACGTAATCCACTCAACAATGTTCACAAATAACAATGCTATGCCTACATTTTATGGTACATTATGAACGCATAGCATAATAAAACTACTTAACTCCGTTTCTCATGGATAATGAAGCAAAATGTCGACTTTTTCATAAAAAATATAGGTACCTATGTGTAATGTCGGAATTCATTTCAACGGGTAAAATATTTTACGTATATAATATTATGAAATGCTATAGATGCTTATTTTAAACATGCACGTTTTTGTTATAAATTCTACCCTTTCTTAATATCCCGTGTTATGCAGATTACGGAATCATTAATTTATTTTAAATTTTTACGAACAAACATTTTTACTTATGCCTTTTGTTTTATTTAACGAAATAACCCTACAGGGAACTTTCAGGTTTTCATTTTATTTATAGCATCAAATGTGGTAGAAAAATAAATGTTCTGTTCGTAAAGAAGCATAAATTGTAGAAAATGAGTCGCGTCAGAGAAGTTACTACTGAAAAAATAAACAATTTCATTGCGAAATAGCTTAGTTATTTACCCCATACTTAAGTTTAATCTTTCAAATTTTCGTTCTTATTAAAATAGTGTATCTATTATTTTTTGACTTTTAAAGTTATTTTTAACCACAAAAACTTTTCCAAATGATATAAATGTATTAAAAATCGAGGAGAATTAAAAAAAAAGTCAAAATATACTGGGTGTTCCATTTAAAAGTCGAAAGTTGAGGTCATTTCCGGCGTAACCGGAAGTGTAATAATAGTTCTCCAACAGTCAAAATATAACGTCGGTGTACTATATTACTCACAAAAAATTCAGAGTGGTAACCTTTTTCACCGTCGAAAACAAAGGCTGCCCATTGATTTCGTTGTTACCCGGTAAACTTACACCTATGTTAAATTTCAAAAAATCATTTTAAATTCTTGTAGGTCTTTTTTACGGAGACGAATCGGTCCCGAAAATTTAACCCAAAATAATAGCGAGAAGCAATAAAATGCGTCATTCGCAAAAGTTGCTTTTAAACCTAAAAAAAATAAAAGCTCATTAACTTTCGTTAACGTCTACTTTCAAGGGATAAACTAAACAAACGTCTTGACATTTATTTATTAAACAGTATCGACTTTTACTAAATAAAAACACGCGGAATAATTTATTGTTATGCGGTTAAAACTATTTTACGGTAGTTAAGAGAAATGTGCCTATAGTTTTTTGAAGTTATGTAATATATTGTGGAAAAGTTAAAATGAATAAGTTGTACCTTGATAATTTTCTTTATTTGCTTTAGATGTTCTATGGAAATTTGAAATTAAAATACGCAATAGGGTTATTTCAAAAGTTTGTATTCTTCGTTAATCTCTTGTTCAATAACTTACCATAAAAGTAATTTACCTATAGTATCCATTTTTTTAAATAAAAGAATTACGTAGATACGAATTACGAATTTGTTTTTAATTTTTACATTAAATGTTGTTAATTTGTAACCGTAAAAATGCAAATACTAATCAGGTGGAAATTTAAAATCTATTACGTAGGTACAATTTTTATCTATACCTACATAAAAGGCAATAAAGATTTAAGTATTAATTATGGTATCGTATATTTTGTATATACTAAGGAAATTTGTGTTCAGTCGAAGTCTCATATTTATGTTGATTCATTAATAATCCCAAAATACAACAGATTTTTTAATTAAATAGGCAAACCGGATTTTTATTAAAACACAGTTAATAAACTTAATTAAAGAAGCGCTTTAAAAATGTCCCGGTTTCCGTTAAAAACGTTACCTACCTAAATTAAAAAATGTTTTCTTATTCGCGACATAAAAATCATTAAAATGAAAAGGCGAAAAGCCTAGTTATTAGCGTCGTTGTTGACGTTTAACGGTATAGAAAAATTTAACAGACGTTCAAAGTAAGTATATTTTATCGATTATTGGAATATAATGAAAAATGCCTTTTCCTTGATAACAATTTATGAACAACTGCTTTTAAAAGATTTTAACAACTTTAATTTTAATTCTGTCGAAGACGTCCTTAAATAATAAGATTTGTAATGAGATTAAGTTTGTATAAGTATCTACTCCGCCGATTTCAGTTAATTGATAAAAAAAAAGAAAAGTTAATTATTTGAATGTTCTTTACAAATTCTTTAGATAAGTAAGTGTACCTAATAACGTACCTATATAGGTACTTATCTAATAAAATTGTAAAGGATTTTTTAAAGGATAGGTACTTAAAGGATGTTAAGAGATAAGAAATACCTATCCTTTTTTAAGGTTACGAGCATTACATAAAATTGTAAACATAAAAATGTACAAAGACCGACGAAATATTCTGCTACCCAAGGTCTATAAAGGGCAACTTGCATAGTATTTTGATAACGCGCTGCTTTCGTATACTGGGTACGATCCGCAGACAGAACCTTAATAAAACCCAGCCGTGTCCTATATCGATGGTAGTTTTAGCAACCTATGAATATTTTCCGACGAATCCCAGAAACTCTCAACACTACAGGCACTAAATAACACATGCGACATGCGACCTTATTCATCGGTGCAACCCTCGTGTACGAACCGCTCTCTTCTAAATATTTAAGAAGTAAAGTAAACTGTTTACATTCTCGACCCAATTTCCTTTTTATACTCTTAGTGTTTTACGAGATTTTCAGGTAGCTTATACACCTAAAGATGCATAAATTTAAAGCGCCGCTTGTAAAATTGTCTGAATAGTGAAATAGTTCAAGCTGACTACCTTTTACTTGGTAATATATGACGTCATTAAGGTAAATTAACTAATTAAACTTGAACAAATTGTTTTACTAACTTTCGGCCCCTAAGCGCACTTTTGTTGGGTTATTAGTGCTCAACTTACGGTATTTTCGCTCCAGTCCATGTTTAACGTTCGCTTAGATAATGCACTACTTGGAAGTGCCCTACATTGCACCACTCTATCTGGATTATCCTTCTATTAGCGTCAATAAAGATGTTCTTTTAACTTATTCATTCTTGATTGAGGATAACCGCTTTGGCGTTCAAAATTTTCAGTTACTTGCGCCTTTGAATATAGATAGGTACCACCCACCTACCCATACACTATCGTACATATTTTTATTTCATTTTATTCTAAATTCAAATATTTAATGACTACATCATTTACATATCTATTACTTATTTCGTCGTGTAAGTACTGTAAACAACGTCTAATAAATTTATTCGGGGTGAAGGACAGAGTATCATCTATTCGCAAATTTTATTTTTATTTAGAGCAAACGAGAAACGAGAAAAAATTAAATATTCTTCCTGTTAATCATAATTAGATCGAACAAAAAATAAGATAGTTTAATCAAACAATTATAAAAACATAAAACTAAATTAACGATGGAAGAAAATCATCCATCTCTTGGAGCTCTTCTGACTGACAAGCCTAAACACAGTTTTAAATTAAGATAAATGGGCTGCCTCTAACGACAGGAACCTTTTCGGTAGTCGTTTATTCTCGGTAGGTTAGGAATCTTGCTAAATATGCTATTCAACATTTAAAGCTCAATACATTGGGTGTAAAACAAATCGTACAGTATTCGAGTTATCACATCTTATATTCTAGGTGACGTCGTTTTCTTACGTTTCTATTATTTATTTTCTTATGAGCTTAATAAAAAAAATAATAATAATAATCATTCACGTTCATCATTCGTTTATTACGGAGTTCTTGCGTAGCACATACAATTTATTATAAACAACTTATTTTAATTTTTATTATCTACCTTTAAATTTATTTGCATAACACATCAATATCTGTTGCTATATAAATATCACTGTAGCTAAAAATAATTACATTTTACTAAATATAGTACAGATTAATAGAAAAATACCACCTATAAATAGAATTAAAGTAAAAAAATCTTGTCACTTTAAACAAATTCTACTTTTTATAACTGTAATAAACGTGTATAAAATTAGAACGTTTAATTCTTCAATTATAATTAATTAAACGACGATAAATTATTTAATTAGGAACTTGAATGTCATCGAAATATTCCTAATAGACATATTCGTTTCTTATGCCAAAAGCTAATTGAGATTTCACAGATATTACCTGAATATAATAGGGTATTGTAAGAGCAAATTTTCTGGAAATGTGTAATCGTTTAGAACAAATTATGTGGAAATACGGCCCTCGTAATAACAATAACACGAAGTTAACAGCTCATTCATTTTACAGCGAAACATATATTACTTGTATAATCGTATAATATTAAACCTAAAGTTAGTGTTTCTATAAATTAATGTAAGTGGTAGAGGTATGTATATAAAGGTAGAGTACCTACCTACTAGAAAGCTTCGTAAAGGTGTATATTGCGAGATAATACTTATAAATATGTATAGGTACTATATATTACATAGATAAATTTTATTTTAAACGAGTTGATTGCCAAATTAAATTAATTTCAAACTTTACTACACAGCGGTACTTATACCTATTTCTTATTCATATACAGGGCGATTCAATTTATGTACCAGTATAACATGATTTAAACGCTTACTTTGTTTTGGATACTAAAAATATTATGCAACGATAATGAAATCGCGAAATTAATTTTCGGGATAAACTTAAAGACTGTTATTTCGGTTCGAAAAGCCGATTTTCGACCCTAAAAATTGACGAAAATTTAAATAGGTCCTTTTTTATTTTAAAACATTTAGCCTAGCAGGGTTTATCGACATTTTTGGCATTTTGTTTGTACGTACGTACAAACACGTACGTTCAACTGTATAAGTAAAATAGAAAGTGTTTCACCATTGCACTCATATAAAAAATAAAGTTGGATTACCAAAATTAACGTATTTTTAGTCAAAACTATTAACATTACTAATTATGTACGTCATCATCGGCGCTTTCTCCCTTTTTTCGTGTGTTTTTCGTATTAATCGTTTACCAAAGCCATCAATTATACAAAAGAGTCTGACCAATTGGCTCTACCACGGCCAACAGAAAAAAAACTTAGAACTTACGTTTCCTTCACACGTATATATATGTACAAACAAAATACCAACAATGTCGTTGAACCTTCTAGGATAAACGTTCTAAAATAAAAAATCGTAGTAATTACGTTGGTAGGGCCTATTTAAATTTTCATCAATTTTTAGGGTCAAAAACCTGCCTTATGGACCCTCATCCTTTGTGCTGTAAACTTATTCCTGGTTATTTTCAATGGTTACTCACGTAAAAGTCGTTCACGATGTTCCAATTTCTGTTACTTTTGTTAAGTTTATCCATATTACTCGGCCTAACTTTTCCAGTATATCTTTATAATTTAGTTAGTTTAAAACGTATTCACTGGACAAACGTTTCAAACGTTATTGGACAAAATTGAATCTTATTCCATATAACACTCCTACTAACGTAATTTAATCCGACTAACGAAAATTTACCTTTATAACGCTTTATCTATACCTAAAAGTGTTACGTAAAATTATTTTACATTGAATCATTGACGTGACAAAAATAGTTTCTAATGAAACATTTAAAGAAGTAACGTAACTTAAATATACCTATAACAGGTTGTAGGAAGTAACGAGGAAATTAAGGATAAAAGACCTCTTTAAAGTCCATTAATGCTCCAGCGGATAATTGTCATTAGTACTCAATTCAGAACAGTCTGTGTTATGAATTCAAGCAACATCGCATTCAAATAAGGCATCCTATCTCCCGGAGTGTGCAAAATACTATTTCCTGTAATGTATTGAAAATGAGATCTGATGTTATTATAGCATAGCATTCCCTTAGATTGCAATGGAATTTACTGTCTTAGATGCATACTACGTTGAATTTACCTACTATATTATTGATTCCGTATCAATGTAGAGTATTGCTAAGACGATTTCAGTAAATTAACGTTCGATTAATAACTTGATTTTATTGTTACAAAATTGACATCAAATTAAATTTAATTTATACTCGTTATCAGTTACATCATTAACTTATTACTAATGCATTACGCGAAACTGTAATTTTAGGTGTTATTGGTCCCAAATATGCTTCAAATACTTTATAACTTGCAGATTAATATTTAACAAACCAATTTTTTAAATATAAAGGATTTTTACTGTTTATATCTACTCTTTTTGAAACCATCATTCTCGTCTTATGTGTAAATTGTTGTCATTAAATAGCGTTTAATTAAATCCGCTTTTTAAGTAATCCTCCTGAGGCCTAGTTAGTAGGAAAGTCCCGGTAACGTGCTACGAAATTTTGTTGTACACGTAAATTACCATTCGTTTCAATTATGCGAGTGTCGTTTAAACGCTTTGTAATTTTCAGAGGTGACGTAATACCTACCTATATAATTTTGCAGAATTTTGAAGCCGTTAGTTCACTTTATTTTTATTAACGTCGATGAAGATTTTCTATTCAAAATTTAGAACTGACGAATCATTCAAATTCGTCTATTACGAGTAGATAGGATACATTAATATTTTCACCTACTATAGCAACATTCGATATTTTTTAAATTGAGACTTGTGCCAAACCTGAGCTTTTTAGAGATCGTATTCCGAAATAAATTCCAGTTTTACTTTCTCCTAGGTTTGTACAATAAAGAGTAAATAATATGCCTGCGAACCCCATCGATTTTCTTCATAGTATTCAGCTTTTATTTATTTACGTACCACACTGAGGATTATTTACACTTTATTGTGATTTAAAATTGTTTCCTTTAACCCTATTTAAAAGCGTGCGTGATGTAAAGCATGGCAGCAGGTTTGATTTTACAATTTATTCAAATGAATTGAATTTTTTTTTAATTGAATCCCCAACTACCCACCTACATAAACATATTTAATTAAGCTGATATATGTATAACATCCATTCCCAAGATTTTATTAGTTAAGTATACATTTTATATGACAATTTTTGTAAAATAAGTGTAAAAAATAACTGACTAAAAATTTCGTGAATTTTCAAACAATTATCTATTGGCTAACAATAAGAGATGTATTGTAATTAATAAAAAAGTAATCTTGCTTTTATTTAACTGATTTTTATGGAATATAAATATATAATAATTTATATATATATATATATATATATATATATATTTATATATTATATTATTATATATTTATATGATCTATATCATAACGGAAACCAGCAGAGTCATATGTGTTTTTATCGACATGAATCTCTTGTTGACAGAAATGTAGGTCACTCAAGATGAAATCCCATTAAAATTTATTGGTGATATCACACAGTGTGTTCCAAATTTTCTCCATCACCCCTACCAAATATGTTTACAATGTATTTTCAATTGAATGCGCCGAGTTTTACGGAATTTTTAATTTTTAAGGTACCCGTTTAAATAAGTTGAAAATTGTGAAAGAATATTCTTTCTAGCGATAACAAGTAAACATAAAATAAAGACAATTTATGCGAAATGATTGCGAGAAATTAATTTGAAAAGAAGATAACATTGAAGATAAACATGGACATGTTTAAATAAATAAGTAAGTAAATATTTTTTTTTATACATAAAATCCTTAAAAATATCTATACGTATAGGAACACATAACTACTACAACTTATTTTATTTTATAAGTTGTAACAATAATTAAATTAAAAGTAATCTGCTTTTCGATTGTGCTTCAAATTGAAAGTAAAATGGTTTAAAGGTTTCGAACGTAACATAAACGACATCCGTTAGTACCTACAGGTAGCTTTGTAATGCTTCATAGTGTAGCTTAATTAAAATCATCACGCTGAGATCTCTGTTCGAGCCAATTTAATTATTTTGCCGTAGAGGCCTTTGTTTAATATTTATGGCGGAAGTATAATTAGGACATCATAGCATGATTAGCAGCATCTCGTTGCCATTTTTCACTCGCGCGATTAAGATGACACCCACGACGTGCCTTAAAGGGGACGACGATAATGAAATTCGGATGACAACTTGTTACAGATTAAGTGGGTCAAAATGTTTCGCATTCGTCTTGTGTTTTGTTTTATTTCAAATGTGGCCCTTAAGACATTCTAACAGATCGCGACGAGTTTCCGGATTTAATTTATTAAAACGTCATTCAACCGGAACCTTTCCGTTATGATTGCTTTCTGTTTCCTCGGATTACTAATTTTGACGTCGCGTAATACAACAAAAGTGTTTAATTTAATAATTTGCTCGTTAATTAGACAAATTCAATCGAGAACAGTATAAATTAAGTTAATATTTTGACTTTCGCGCATTCAACTTTCGATTTTAAATCTGACGGAACCATTTCAAAACTGCACATTTGCAAAATTATAATAATTAAAGTTGCGAATAATGCTTTACAAGATCTTTGCAATTTAGTACGCAGAGCTCCAATTAGATTGCTGATACTATATATAAACCCCCAGGGTGACGAAGATATTTAGCCAAAGGCATAGGGGTCAAGCATCGTAAAGCTTGCCGTATGAGAGTAATCCCCATGGAATTTGGCTGCGAAAATTGTAGGAGGCTATGCTGGGAAAAGATCCCTCAAGTCTTTCAGACATATTAAATTTTATAGGAAATGCGCTGAACGCGAACCTTTTAAAATAATAGTGTAGGGAATTAAGGTTTCTGTCATTAACTGAAATTGCGAAACAACAGCAATCGCGCGAGCTTTTTAGTATTTTCGATAACGTTGCAATTAATTATAATTGATGTCGTCAAAATTCTGAATAAATCACTTCTTTATTTTGATATATTATGTTTTTTCGTGAACGTTAACTTTACAGGTAGATAGATACTTGGATGAAAAATGGTATGCGATAACTTCATTATTTCTGTATGAAGTGACAAATAAATTACCTAGTCGATACGCCCTTTTATTTACAAAAAATAATTTACATTTTATTTTAAGTGAAAATAATAATGATTACTTAGATATCTACATAATAAAATAATTCGACTAATATATTCAGTTTAAATAAAATATCGCATTTTACGTTTAAATTCTGAATAAGTAGATATATCTACCTATTTTATATAATTATATTTAAATTTTATAGAACATAGTTTAACGTTGAAAATAAAAATTATCTTACAAGAGCATGTGGTTAATTTCGATAAAGTGCGATATAGCGAAGCCGAGGTGGCGCACGTGTGATTTGTCGGACCTGTAAACTCGGTACCGATTTAAGAAGGGTACGTTTATCAAACTATTGTATAACTGGTTTAGTTTTACGTAAAGGTTTATTTTATAGGTAGGAAAGAATGATCTTGCTTCGTCAGTGCGCTCGGAACTGTCTCGAAGAATAAATGTCGCGCGTGTGTGCGAGAATCGGTTCGATTTCGCTCGTTTTCGATATCTGATTTTAATTTTTTTAATATCTGTGAATATTTAATACATTTAATTAAATAATCGTATCTCCATGTTAATAAATTGTGCTGTGTTTAAATAAAGCTTCTCGGGTTGCTCGTTTCGTTCGAACTGTGCGCTGGTTGACTAACAGACAACGCGACGTTCTAATGCCAAAAGGAACTTTTTTGTGGTCTAGCGATTGTTAAAATCAAGTAAGTCGTTTTATACCATAATAATTGTTACAAAAATTTGCAAAGTATTTGCATAATGAACTTCAAATGGGAATAGTAAAATTCAGCGCTATTCTAACGTTGTTCCTTTTTTTAACGATAAACGTCTTCGAATTAATACTACGAATTTGTAACTAGGTAAACGATACTTTTTGGGATTTGATTACCAATAACACATTAATTAATGGTTATTGATCTACAAGGAACTTTTAAAATATTGAAAAAAAAATACGTTAATGTAAATCCGATATCAATTCGAATTGTAGATCTGAAAAGAAAATAATTGAGAATTAAAATGCGCTTTTAACAAATTACAAAAATACTTGAGCTTCGCATCAAGAATATAACACGACATAAATACGTATGTACTATACAATAGTATCTAATAGTAGGTATTCGTCATTAAATAATGTGTTTAAAATTCGTCCTAAATATTACCGATAAACATAATCTCTATGTATAGGAGTAATGTTTTTGTGCCATCTTATATAATAACAATATAAATTTATTTGCATATAGGTACCTAATTAGTTCGTTTATTTAAATGTACATTGTTGCGAACGTTCGGAAGACGTCGTCGTATTATCGTAGATGTTAAAATAATTTGCTGCAATTATTTAAATAAAAAACAAGTCTCGTTTATTAAATTATCGTTACTTATCTGTGTTTATCTTTTATATTACTTATTATTTGTAGCTCAGAATTTTATTTTTAATTCAAAAAGTTTTATGCGTTCGTTTTTTACAATTTTTAATTTGTTTGTATTCTTCCAAATTTTCTCGTCTTCGTCATTTCGTCGTTCAGTCTACGGCGTTTTTCGTGCGAGCCTCGTCGGCAATTTTAAATTATTTATTTCCATGGATTTAATTTTATTAAAACAGATAGTCATTCTAATATAAATATGTATACTAATATTGTAGATGGAAATTCATATCAGTTATAACACGTAACCTGTCGTGCAAGGAAAATCTATCTGCTAATGCCTAATTAGCTAAGGCGTTAAATTAAATGGGGCTTTTAATGAATTATTAGGAATGAAATATGAATGTAGACTTATTAAAACATGACTTTATAACGTACAGACTAACCTGTTTTGTGCTTATATTTCGGCAAATGGCGCGAAAATGCACAAAATTGTCTGTATTTTATTAAATCGTTAAAGTTTTTAAAAAACCTAGATAGGAAACTTTTAATACGCGATTTAAAATTTAAAGTATGAATTTCAAACTTTTAAAACTTACGTCTTATATATAACGTTATTGTTACAAAGTACAGCGTGCCGCTAAAGAATATAATAACTTAAATTAATATTTTGCGCTTACATTAGTGGTGATTAGTGTCGTGTACTTTTAACGTTATATACTACCTTGCTAAAAGGATTACGATGCTCTAATAAAAATTTGATAAGTCAAATCAAGTTGTTTTTTAATGTTTGGTAATATTTCAAAGTTGATTGGTAAGTCGTGATATGCAGGCAGCTAACTTTTAAATAATGCATTTTCTCTTTATTTATGCTTATGAAGTATTATATTTTTCCCATTTATTTTCTTAAAATTGTGAATTAAAGTGGTCATACGCGGTCATAAACTGACGCCTAATGCTAAATTTTCTTTATCTACAGGTGCTTAGTTACTTCCAATAGGTAGGTACCTACATATTGATTCATACAAGTTTTAAATGGCGTAGTTGACAGCTAAAAGTTGCCTAAATCAATGAGCAATGTTTTTTGCAAGAAAAAAAAAACTACAGACGAACTGCTAACGTTGCTCTGTGATCCGATAGCGAGATTTTCTTTTTCATCTAAAAGCTTACCATTTAGTCTTTATAACGATTTTTCAACAGCTAACAATAGAAATAAACTTCTAAAAATATCTATCCATAAAGAAACATTAATCTAGTTAATTGCAAGATTATGATTATAATATATATCATACGCAATATACTTATTTCGTATTTTATATGTTCGCGTTGTTGCATTCTTTTTTTAAATATAACTTCACGAGTTTAAATATATTTATACTAATTAAATCGAAGTTTACTTGATCATAGATTTATTGTAGATATCGCACCTAATCACAGTTGCCTCTAATTTTTACATTTACATTATTATAGAAATATAATTAATCGTTAGGAAATTATAAAATTTTCATACTCTTATTCTTGACAAGTTGTTTTTTTAAATAATATTACTGTAACCAGCTTTTTAAATTATATTGACATTAACAATATAAAGGATTACTGATAAATGTGTCTTTATGTCGTGCTTCGTAAGCTATATTCATCATTTTATGGTATATCAGTCATCTCACAAATCTTTATTTTGACGCTATAAATTGAAACGTAGTGACTACCTAGTTCACGAAAACGTAAATGTACCTGTTTGTTGCTTATTACTTGTTTAAAATTTATCAAGTAGGAAATTCACGAAAATCGTCACGGGGGGTGTTTCAATTGTAAAATTAAAAATTAAGCTATTCGTAGAAAATAATTTCATTATAGATTCGTTTGGTGAAACATTTGTTGAATTTATTCTGAACTTTAGTTTATGCTTAATATGCATAGGTATCGATCTTCAATAATTTAATTATGATACGGTTGTAAATTACATCTGTGAAAACTTATTAAGGTTTCATTTAATTGCAAGTAATAAATAAATATGCGTATTGTTAGATTTTTTGAAAGACCGAAAACTATTTATAGGTAATGATATTTTAAATCTATTTTTCAAGACTATTGCTAATTGAAGTACATGCTCGAACGTATTTACGAGCATCAACGAAGCCCTATTCAGGCCCTCCCACTTCAAAACATAATTATAATTACTTATAAAGCGAATTATGCCTCAAAGAAGGCAATGAGCTGATATGATGTGGATACTAAATATTATCGAGGTTGAAATATTATTTATTTATTATTAAATCTAGATTTTTTTTTGAAATTTGGTTTTTAATTTCTATTTTTTATTGTTATTTTAATAGAGAATTTCGTAAACGTCGAATTTTTGTTATCTACTCGAAATTTGTGAAACTCGAAACTGATCTTAAAATACTTATTTTAATATATTGTGCCTTATAAAGATTTCGTTAAATTAATACTTTTAGAAAATCTGTAGGTAGAGGAAGTGGTCCGAATATGAGCCATGAATATAATATGGGCCACCAATAAAAATAGAGCCTCTTGCAAGGCTAATAGAGCCGTCGTCCGTCGTCAGTACCTTAAAGAAAGCTTGGTAGCAATTTACAATGTTTGCACTAGCGACACATATCCCTACTAAATGCGTTATACCGATAATGCTACTATACTTAAAATGTACTTATTTGCACAACACGAAAATGGATCCTTAAAAAGATAATATTAGAAAGTAATAAAAACAAGTTTCAATAATACTTTAGTAATCCAGCTGACAAGTTATCTGATAGGTACTTACATAAAATAACTATGTTGCGATTGTTGTTCTATTACTGTATTTTAATAATAATTAACGTTGGACTGCACAAATCGAGATTGAACTTAATTCATATAGAAAATTATCGTTTTCGCGGTATTTAAACTTACAATTAGGTTAGCAATCTGATTTTGGCCTTGACTTATACAGGGTTAGTTAAAAGTATGGAGACGGCGATTTGTTGTCGTTAATATTCATTTTAGGAAATTATGTTCAATACAAAAGTTTGTTATGAAATTATTATCTACATTTGAAAATACTTGAATTTTTTTTTTCCTCAATTGTTTTTAAGTTACGACGTCATCGATATTTTTTTGAAATGACAACCTATATTTCTGATTATTGATTTCGATAGTACATTCTATTCTCTTTTCAACGGTATATAATTTTCAATTATGTTACATTTGAAAAAAATTGAGAAAAAGTGCCTTAAAGTTCAAATATTAAAGATCCATTAAATTGGCAGAATTAATTAACACGGTAACTAGACTCATTTATTTGCAATCAACTTATCAGTCACTATCTTATCATTAAAAACAAATTAATAACTAACTACATTAAAGTAAGTGTTCAAATTGTTGTCCATTTCTAATTTGACAATGACCCAATCGATTTACAAAACCCTGAATAGAATTTTGTAAAAATTCTCGGGGAATTTCTTCTATCGTTCTGGTAATTCGGATTTTTAAATCTTCGACATTGTTGGGCTTATCTTTGTAAACCTTGTTTTTTACGTATCCCCAAAGAAAAAAATCTAAAGGGCTTAAATCAGGCGAACGAGCTGGCCATTCAATAATTCCTCGTCTCCCAATCCATCCGTTTGGAAAGACGTTCTCCAAATATTGACGAACATTTACACCATAATGTGGTGGGGCGCCATCTTGCTGGAACCAGGTACTGTTATTGGGAAGGTGTTCATTGTTTTCATCTGGATACAGCATAGCACAAGCAGGTATAATTTCATTTTGCAATAACTGCAAATACAGAGCCGAAGTTAAATTGCCATTGATGAAAAAGGGACCGATAATATGACCCCCTAGAATGCCAACCCAAACATTAACCTTTTGGGGGTACTGCGTATGGTGCTCCATAAACCAAAAAGGATTTTCCGATGACCAATATCTGCAATTATGTCTGTTTACTTCACCGGTAAGACAAAAGGTAGCTTCGTCAGAGAAAAGAATATTGTTGACGAAATTTGCATTATTATTGCAAATATTTGACATTTCTTCACAAAATTGTAGTCTCCTATCGAAATCATCTTCCCTCAACTCGTGTAGAAGTTGTACTTTATAAGGTTTATACTTTTCACTTTTTAAAATTGAAACGACCGATGACTGTGAAATATTGTGATTGGCCGCTAATTGATTGGTTGATAAATGGGAATCTTCAGATACGGCCAATAGAACA
Organism: Rhagophthalmus giganteus; assembly: GCA_036326145.1. Classification (NCBI taxonomy): domain Eukaryota; kingdom Metazoa; phylum Arthropoda; class Insecta; order Coleoptera; family Rhagophthalmidae; genus Rhagophthalmus; species Rhagophthalmus giganteus. The sequence goes on along the minus strand of JARFJA010000083.1, from coordinate 7,753,948 downwards.
TTCAGTTTTTTATCATCGCTTGTCGCTGTTCTCGCTTGTCCACTCCTTGGCAAATCTTTAACACTACCGGTTTGTTCAAAGCGTTTTAAGGTTTTACCAACAACGGATTTAGAAATTGGATTTCTGTTTGGATGCATGTCATTAAATAAATTACAAACGTCTTGTAAACTTTTGCGTCTATTTCCATAACCCAGCATCATAAGTATTTCAATTCTTTCACGTTCACTTAAACTCGCCATTGCTAATATTAACAGCAACAAATTACACAATTGAAATATGTCAACTATTTGACATAAACAATAACCTTTTTAGGCACTTTTTCTCAATTTTTTTCAAATGTAACATATTGAAAATTGTATACCGTTGAAAAGAGAATAGAATGTACTATCGAAATCAATAATCAGAAATATAGGTTGTCATTTCAAAAAAATATCGATGACGTCGTAACTTAAAAACAATTGAGGAAAAAAAAAAATTCAAGTATTCTCAAATGTAGATAATAATTTCATAACAAACTTTTGTATTGAACATAATTTCCTAAAATGAATATTAACGACAATAAATCGCCGTCTCCATACTTTTAACTAACCCTGTATATACGGGCTTAAAGCTATAAAAAAATAATCTGGAATTTAGTGACACCGTTTTAATAATTTTTTGTATAAATAATCGTAAACTGCCGTGTTATCGGATTTTGTTTGTTTCGGTTATTGGTATAAACACGATTATAGCTGTAGTTTAATAATTTAACCTTATCTTAACTACGAATTTGATAAATTATCATTTTCCCATTCAATTATTATAATAAATGTAACACGGTCTGCATTATATATCTACCGACAGTAAATTATCCGTATAAAAAAAGGTAAAGATTTTTAATGACCTAAATTCTACGAGAATACTAAGTAAATAATTAGTGGCAGAACTGGCAATACGTATCAATAAACTTAACAGACAGTTATTTTTGAAAGCTAGTAATCAGTGGAACAAAAGCTCCGAAATAATACTTTCCCCGAGGCAAAGCTGCGTTTACTTTGATATCTTTGGCGGCGACAGGAGTCACGTCTGCAGATGGGCGGTTTTAACTGTAATGCCGCATGGCTACAATTCTCCAAGACTTATTGAAGTAATTTGGTCTAGCAAACTGTGTGTTTAGTGTTGTCGATTCATTCGTCTTGTACCATACCGATTGGTATTCCGATCTTGAAGCAAAAGTCGATTCCAGTCTCTTTCGAATTTTAAAGACGTATTATACAAGTTATTTTTTTATTCCAAACGGCATTTTTAACGTATCCACCTACCTACACAAAAATAGAAAATTAAATTCGAAATAACATTTGTTAGTTAGATTGAGTCATTTATTTTCGACGCTTTATCATTAGTAAGACGTTAAACTTCGTAGACGATTAACCTCGTATATCCCGAAGCTGTATAATATGTAATATCCAGCGTATAGTATAAGAACGATCTCCGATATCATAAATCGCTATTGATTATCTGTAAAATATTGTTTCGTTTTACACCTAGAAAGTAAGCGTACACTAAAATTAATGTCTCTCTCAATCCACAGAACGATTATATTGTCGAAAAATGGCGGTGTATAGGAATCTGTTCGGATTAAGGTCGGTTAAAGTGCACGAAACCGAGTGTCTGGAAAATGGGTTATTAGTTGTTCGCGTCAGGCACCCTCTCTACTCCACTCGCAACCCCATCATTGATCTTACACCCAGTGTACTTCCTACTATTGTCATGTTGCAGCACCCACAATGCACCTGTGAAGGGTGTACTTTCTCTCCCTACTGCAGTGAGTGCTTTATTAGCACTGCAATATGCCATAATAAAGAGCATCCCTCAACAACCTCCCAGCTGTTTTCAATTAGCACTAGTTAAAATAAAGGGTCGTTTTTATATATGGTGATTAAGAGTGATCGCATAGATAAGTGGCTATCATTACCACACCTGGGGATGTGAAGAGATAAATTAATTGCGTTCAATTAATTTCGCATATTACGCAACGTGTGCGTTTGAAAAAAACATAATGAAAACCTGAAATCGACGCGACTTTTAATTACTCTAATACGTGGGTAATTAATTAAATACATATTTTTGACGAATTGTAATAAACTTTCCATTTTTATTTGTTTGTAGATATACTCTTTCTAGAAAACTAGAAGGTCGTGAAGGTATCTTGTACTTACAAGGAAACGTTCAGATAGAGAAAACAAGTTTCGAATTCGCGTATCCCGCATCTGAAAGTCCCATATGTACTGGATAACTCGCACATAGAATTATCACCAGACGTCGATACACTTGACCGTTATAGGGCGTTACCTATTTAATACACTGCCTACATGCATTATTATTTAATTTCATATAAACACAGTTTGATGCGATTGGAATGAAACTTTCCGGATTTACTTATGAGTAAAAGGACTATAACCTCAAACAATTTGGAGACAATCGGTTTACAATATCAGTGACAAGTGTCCATGGCCAATAAGTCCCATTTTGGTAAAGTGAGTTTTCGACGAATTTCTACGTATTTTGTTAAGGTTATCGCCCATTTACTCATAAGTAAATCTGGAAAATTTCATCCCAATCATACTGTTTTATATGAAGTTGAATATGTATATATTGTATTAAATAGTTGTCTATTTAACGGCCAAGTGTCTCGACGCCTGGCGATAATTTTATGTGCGAGTTAACAATACTTATGGGCTTTTCAAATACGGGTATGCGAATTCAAAACCTGTTTTCTCTATCTGAACGATTCCTCGTTAGGTACTTATATGTTTGATTCTGAATGAAAATACCCACGTTTCAATAAGAGTATAATAGAGATCTCCGAAAAAATCGAAAAATTGCGATGCACAATCGTTTTCAAAACCTTCCTTATCAAGATACTAGTTTATCATTGAATTGGTACGGTTACCTATTTTTATAACGATCCGCTTTTGAAGGATTTAGTTTGCCAAATCATAATTAATAACATTAATGGCTATTTAAAAACTCGTCAAATAGAATATTGTTTTATTACTTTACACCACCTGAAATAATTATTTGCCGTAAACAATAATTAATTTTATAAACAAAAGACATTCCAAAAGGTTTTATGTAGTCTTAATACTAGCGATTTTCCGACTGCTGCTTACACTGAGCAAATAAAAGCCGACAAGCGTTACAAGGTTTAAGTAAACACGTACCCGGAAACGTTCCAGTTATATCCCTTTAAGAATAACTACAATAAAATGATTTATTTCACTTTCTCTTAATTACTTGTAGATAATGTTTCTAGATAAATAGAAGGATTATTTGGGCAGTAATATAGCATACGTATATATTAAAAACTTGGCTGGCATATCTACCTATTCCTAAAATTTTAATTTAAAAATTGAACGTTAATTTATATTAATTCACGTGTAATGGTATCGATAGAGCTGCTACCATAAAACATTTCTACTTTAGCTTCAGTTAACATTATTTTAATTTAATCTACGACCTAATTTTTTTTTTAAACTAGATAACGTTCCAATATATTTATGATGGTTTTCAAATTTAATTGGAATAAATGGTCAACGTTAATAAGGTGTATTTATCGGAAATAGCTATTATTTCTAATAATTATTATTACTCAAGTACAAGGCGTAGTAAAAAGAACAACAATTAAGTAATTTCTAAACTATAGATACCTACTTAAACTATCGTACATAAGTACTTAATAAACATAAAAATTTCAACGGTCATCTTTTTCTAAGATTTTATAAATTATTTAAAATAATGCTTAAAATCTTCAAGACAATCTAATCTTGAATTGGTGTCGTTTGTTATCTTTAAAACATTATTTTTAAGATGTTTTGATTTTAATAGATTTGAACTATTTTGGTACGTACAGATGTACGTACGGTGTAGGTATTATTAATTTGTGATTTAAAATAATAACGATTGTGAGGGAAATGATTAATCAAGTAAGGTCAAATTCGGATTAAAATTAGCGATATTTGTATGAGTTGTATTATAATAGGTAGCATTTAATTAATAGCAAATTTATTTACGAATTACATTACATGTAAACTAATCACTGATCACTAAACAATAAAGTCTAAATTTCCAATTTCGGTAAATTAAAGGATTCACGTTCTATTTAAGATAAATAATTACCTATTTCTAAAATTTCCTGATTAACATTTGTAATGAAAATGTGACACTTGTGTAATTTTGAACAGTCGTAATTCATAATCTCTAATTATCGTAGCCATCAAAGTTCAATAAAACAATTGATTCCGTAACATTATCGGTTCCATAAATTAGAATTACATTTCATAATATCAATTGTGTTATATATGTATTACCATCATTTTAGAATATCCGCAGTCACAAAGGTTATTTTTATGTTATATATTAGGTATTATTATCTACTTAGGTATAGATAGATGCTTTCAATAATATTTTAATAAGAACTATTAAAATATACAATACTAGATAAATTATTACAAGGTGGGATAGAGGGAAAGAATGTTTTTCAGATAGCAATAACTCACAGTGGACTGATTTTTAATTAAAAAAAAATTGATTACGAAAAAGGGCAACTGAAATTCTGCGACAATTAGATAGGCAATGGTTTTATGCTAAAAATGGCATTCGTTACGGTTAGTAAAATTACAAAGATTTTCATTAGTTAAGCATTTTTATTTATTGATTTAAGTCTAAACATCTCAGTTACGGGCAAAGACCTCCCACATATCCTTCTAGTTTTTCTTGTTCTTTGTTAGATCTTTCCGTAATTCAACCCTTTGCATTTATAGTTAAGCATTACCATTCGTTAAAAAAATGTGTGGTTGTTTAACTCAACACTCTAAGGTAGAGGCCATCGCAATCTGTATTGCCGTTTGTAAATAAATCGTTAACGACAACTCCTAATGCAAAATTTTCAATCCTTTTACCAGCTTATACGCTGTATAGATTTTATAAAATAATGCGGATATATTTATTTTTAAGTGAATGTACCATGGTATAGAAACTACACAAGGTATGATTGAGAGGCGGATCTGCGCGTATTGTTTGACGACACTCTGTAAGTAAATAAGACATTTTCCGAATACCGATGGTACGGGTACGTCGTTCACAAGCATAATAAAACGTAATTTCGGCGTTAAAATTGTTTTTATGTCTCTTCATAAACATGATGTGCGCACTGTTTGATTGCAACTCTGTTAAATTACTGCTATTTTCTGTTTTCCTCGCAATGAACTTGAATTGTGGTTAAAGTGGATTTATTTGTGTTACCGGTTGCTACTAACACTTCAACAATTTGTTCGAAACATTTTTCAAATGACGATTGTGAGAGGAATTTGCAATACGAACTATTGAATTTGCTTAAAAGTAGTCTTTTAAATTTCTACACGTATTTCTAAGTGCTACCGCTCACCGGATGACGTCACTGCGTGGAATTGAAGCTGTTTAGAATACTCGAAAATGTCACCTTGTGCAGTAGTTATTATACCATGTGAATTAATGTACTTATAGGAAAATAGTCACCATGTCACATAATATGTAGAATCAATGGGTAAAATCTTTAAATTGACGTTTAAGTAGGTACATTAAATTTAATGCTTCCCCCATTAAAACTCTTATATTTTCTTTGTAGCATTAAAATTAATATTTTATCGAGGTTTTTATAAAGTGTTCATTTCAGTATCTTTTGATATTTCTTAACGGAGCCTCTTAAAAAAATATTTTAAAATACTTTTAGGACGGTGTCTTTAACTTTTAATTTTATTTTAAAACGAAATACATTTGATAACTTGCTTTTTGTATTTATTGATTGCATTCAAATACAAAAATGTTTTCATGTTTGTTTGCTTTTGATTCGTTAAATTTAATCATTTCAGAATTTTAGAATACCCACATACCGCGTAGGTATATGTTCTTATAGATATTATTAGTCGAAAATAGTGGCGGAAAATATAAAAACATCCACTATTGCAGTATCGTTTCAAAATTCACATTTTCAACTCGTGTATGAAATAAAATGAAACGGATACACTACGAGACCGTAGCTATAATTTTTGCACTTGAAACACACATTGGACCTGTCTACCCATTCTAAATAATACTTTCTACTCCACCAAAGTGTTGCTTACACACAGCTTTCGCCTCGCGCGCCCATTTTTGGCAGTTTGCACGTCCTTTACGGCAATGTTTATCTTTCTTTCCCAACATTTAGGGGAAAAAACGGACCAATAAAACATAACTCAGCATTGCTTGTAATATCTTGTCAATTTCCTTTTATAAAAATATAATAACTGTTAGCGTTCATTTAATCGAAGTTACTGAACTAATAAATTTTCTATCGTATCAAAAAATGAACTTCTCATTTATTATGAGTACCTACATAAACGATTATAAGTAAAACGTAACAAGACATTGTAAAACTAGGTGTAGGTAGCGCAAATATTCAGTTAGATGCATAACTTATTGGTTGATTAACGTTAGATCATAATATGATTGAGCTACAATCTTGCCATCTGTTAGCGAACATATATAAGTATTGCAAGGAGAAGATCTGATTGTGAGACGGCGATTTTATCATATTCCTAAATAAATACGTTATAGTTTCAGTTTTGAGTGGTATATTTGTTGGTAAAAATTAACCCACTTCTTTAATTACAATTCATTGTCTTATTTATAGTCAGTAGATTTGTTTAACGAGCAAAATTGCGTTGACTAATTAGCAAGTGAACTCGCTTATTGAAGTATATAATTCTAACTGTAAATTTTAGAAATCTTAATCAAACTAGAAAATATATATCTAGGTATCTACGTTTGTAGGTATGTATGTAAACGAATTTACAACGTAAGTATAATTAACAAAATTACTGTACGTATACCTATCTACATAAATTCGCTCCTAAACTACGAGATATTATTTTATAAACAGACCTTCGCTTTTTATAACAAAATATAAGCATCTTATTTCGAATTGTCGGGATATAGTGGGTTATGGTAATTTGTATTACCATTCAATAAACCGTATTGCGGTAAAGCACACGCAACAATAATAGGATATGCCGAAAGCAGTTCAGTTGGCGGACCTCGTAAAGTATGCATTCAATTATAGCTGTGCCCTACAGGAGCATAAAGTTCTTCCTGCAGTACCGATGACGCTCGCTTATGTGCCTGCAGCTTTAGCTCTTTGGGGCGCGAGACCTAGTTTCTGCACTTAGAGTAAATCGTAAAATGTGGGATTGCGGAATAGGGACACGAAATGCACTAAAAGTTTCTTATAAATATTTCCCTTTAATGCGAGTTTTAAAAGCAACTTCTTCCTTTATTACACGTCAGCTTTAATAATAATGCCGAAGAAAATTATGAACTTTTTACTTCGATAAAGTTTCAAGTTATGATACTTATTTTGCTTTTATTAGTAATTTATTTAAAAAATTTCCTGTTGCAGATGGGCATTTAAATAACAAGTCTACATAAAAAATATAAAACTCCTATATCAAAACGGATAATATTTACCCCATATTTCTGATTTGAATAATCCTTCTAAATAAATTAAGTATCTATGCGCAAATATGCTCAATAATTTTGCTCAAAAATTTGTGTAATTAAGGGATTTTATGACTATATGTTACTTAGATCATTTCTAACAATAAGTAAGTATTACAGCTATATTTACCTACTTATATATTTAAATTTCTACCCTCCATAAAAGTAAATGTAGAATCTTTATTCACGCGATGATTTGTTTGCTTAATGACGATTTTAATATGTGACAATCGTGAAATACTGTTTTTAGAATACAGTACTGTACCGTACTGAATTTGCACTGTATTTACATTATAATGTTAGTATGTACCCACTTAATTCTAATTGCGGGTCTCATTTTTTTATTATTTTTTTAACAGGCTTTATTCTCCTTGCCCATTCTCTACAGATGTTATCGTTTTTTCTCTATTTAAATTTGTGTGCGATTTGTATTACTTATAATAAAGCTATCTACTTGTTTTCTTTCTTGCGATTTCCTGCAAGAATTTCAAATATCCGCGGATAAGTCGACTAATGCTCGATTGCACAGAGCATCAGAATTACTTTCAAAGATAATCCTGGGTTACTCGAGTTATTCTTGTAACAAGTAATTGAAATGTCTGCGATATTTACTTATATAAGTAGTGCTAATATTAGTTATTATTTTACTAAAAATGTCTGGGGTATAGAGTGACTTTATCTAATTTTTTTGTTAAAGAAGTGTACAAAGTATACGTATGTATTACATTTGTAAATAAATAAATGTCATAAAAATGGCAGCCCATAAACATCCGAATCAAGATACAAGACTGAACTTTTAGAAATTTAACATTTCGCATAATATATAAACACTCAAATCTAAGTTATAAACTTCTCGGTCAAAGATAAAAGATTAAACTAAAAAAATTATACATCATATATCATTCCTACAAAAGCAATATATACGAGAAGTTATTAACTCGAAGATTCCAGTTTTTTTAGATACTTAAAAGTTCACAGTCTGATTGCATCTCGAGTAGTAGCAGAATTATAATATGTATAAAATATGTATATCGTAAAAAACAAACCTTTTTTTTAAGCAAATTACAGCATTAGGAAACATAGCGTAGGTAATTGTTGCATTCTCCACGTTAAAGTATTTATTTCGACCATATTTTTCAATTATAAGATAGGTATAACAAAAAGTTTCGTAAAAATATTGAATCAGGTTTTACGTCGTATACAAAACAGCTTTATTAATTAATTCACTTCGTTAATGGTGTTTTCGAGAAAATCTTATTTTTAATATCTTACGTAAATTATGCCTTCATAAATATAAGATAGTAGCACAAATTAATAAATTTAGCAAAATTTAGAGAACTTTATCTAATGATAGGTAAACATATGTATATAATATAAAGCACTCAAATATTTATTGAATATAATAATGAATTACATTACAAAACATTTTAGGAAGTACCTACATTTGTAACATTACATAAACATAATTGCGTTAAATATAATAAATTTTAGTAATATTGCCTTGACTATAGGGTATATAATGCATTTGTAAGCCAATAATTACAAACGGTTAATTTTCAGTATAAATTACTGAACATTTAATTATGTTGAAGTGGGAATTTGCTGTACGTATTGCATTATCTACTTTGAACTTTAAATTAAACTGCATACAACAGAACTTTTAATTCTATTAGTTTCGGGACATCTATTGAACTACATCCATTATCCGACATTGTTTTCTAGAGAATTGAATAGAATTTATGTTAATTGTTACGCAATTTTAATAATAATGTAACGTAATTTGAATAAGTCGTTAGTACGAATTTATTTTAATTTTATAACAAAGAGATTCGTTCGAAACTTTAATTCTTGTATGAGGTTCATCAATGCTATATTCCGAGACTTCGGATGAACTGCACTTCTGCAATGCGTGTATCATTTCGATGATTTGATTTTTTGTGGTTTATTGTTGAAATAGTGAATATATATATCTACCAACATATTAGATATTTCTGTTGGATCAGTCTGTGAAAGTAGTGATTAGGTTTTTGTTATTTTTGTTTTTTTTTCGAGAGAAGATTTATATAAAATATAAGATATAATATAATATAAGATCTATATAAAAATTAAGCAGGCATCAAACTAATTATTCCGGAATTATAAATATTTCGACATGTCGATAGGGAAATTTTCGACAGATCTTTTCACATGAAAAATCGTAGCAGGTTGCAAGAATTAAAATATTAACAAAATATTTATTGGTTAACTTCATGAGACATTGTTTTTATTTGAAATAGAAGGATATTAAGATATTCAAAATAATAGAACTACATACATACCTATCGTAAATTGTCAGAAATGCCCAAGTTCTATAAAACTGTATTATAGGATCACACACGATATTTTGCATAAATTACGTGCATTCAATGCACATCGGAATTTCATAACCGCCACTGAAATAGTTGAGATCGCGGAATTCGCGGAACCCACTAAAGCGAACGATAAGAGCAGCGCGGGTACCCCAATTACCCCAATGCCAATATTGGCATAGTTGTAGGGAAAGAAAACGGCACAAATCAACCACACAATATGTGCAGTCAAACGTGCAATATTTGTAGCTACCTAACAATGAACATTAAACTAACTGTACAGTGGTGTGAAACGGCGAAAAAAAACAAAACGAATTTCGACCCTTATTTCATTTAAAATGATTTAAGATTACCTATGTAAAATCAAATATATTTAGATGAATAGAAAGGTTTTCGTATTTTATAAACGCACTTACGTGTAGTAGGTAGGGTACTACTCATTATTCATGACATTTAACCTTTAACTTTTTTAGAATTAAATTAACATTTTATCTTACCGTTAAAAGAAATTATTCAACGTTCTTTAATCTGAATAAAAGCTATTTAATTAAAAAATCATTTTATTTTTAAGCTAGTTATATCGTGTTGTTCACTACAAAATATTAAATATAGCCTTTTCAAAACTGTACGTTTTGAACATATATACTCGTTCAGCATCCGCATCAATCACTGCTTCATGTTTTTAGCTATTTACCGAAACCTCAGTGACTATTTTCTACTATTCAGAATCTACTAGAATGCACAGAATCGCAATTTACTCTCGTAATTGCTGCAGTTGAGTTTAATACAAACAAATCAGACAATATTGTTCTTGAAAAACTAATAATAATTAAAAAATAATTAACAATTAACGTTATAAATGACATTTAACAGTTTTTCATTTCGTTTTTCACAGTTAAGTATAAACTATTATAATATTTATTAAATGTATTATAAAAGATAATTTTATTAAGTGAAAATTTTAAATAAGTTATCGACTTTATAAATGTTCGTTGAAATTCTGTAAAGTACCTAATCGTTTATAATACGTAGTTTTAATACGTATTAAACAAAAAACTTTGTTCGTACAAAGAAACTCATCTGTTATGTTCTTTCTTTTCACATCATTCAAAATTAAAGTGCAGCTAAAAAAATATTAAAATTTTTCGAGTAAAAATGGCACTTATGATCTGTATTCTGTTCCTTAAAGGCTCTCCCTTGTACCCACTTATATTTTTATAGATTCTGATATAGGTAGTAACCTACATATAAACAAAGTTGTTATTAACTAACTCATTTATATTAAATTTTACGATTAATTAAAGTATTAAATTTAATTAATTATTATAGATAGGTTTAAGTAGGTCGCTATTTTAAGAAATACTATCAAATATTATTTAGGAAGCTGTCAATTCAATTACAATATTTACTTGATAATTAAAAATTAAAACTTTTCTAACGATAAGTAAGCAAATAGTAACATTTATTTAAAAAATAATTAGTCGTTAATACCATTTAATATATTTATTTAGTAATAAGATGTCAGAATAAAATTATACAATTTTAGTAATGTCATATATTTTCGATTATAAACAGGTTTACGCAGATATTATTAATTTGCTTTAGTTATCGATGTGAAACAATAAATTACAGTGTGTATTATATTATGCGTCCATTTATGTATGTTAGGAATTGATGCTATAAACTCTATATAGAAGCAATACGAGCTATATACGACTACAATAACTTGATAAAGTAACTAGGTATATCTCTCAAATTATCCACAGACAAGCAAGCATACCTAATTAGAGGAAAAGGCGGATGTTAAGCGGTTGTTCTAAGTTAGAAGCTAGAACGTATACAAAGACAATAAGGGTTAACTGTAATAACACATAAGAATTTCCTTGACAGACGGTCTTTATCGTATAACCAAATGTAACTTGCCCATTTCCTTTATTATTCCTTTAAATAATAATTAATAATTATGTGCTAGTAAAACGTTGTCAACTGATGAAAATTAGCTGTAAATTCTTGTTACATAAGTTATTTGTTCGAATACATACACATATACCTAAATGATGATAATTAAATGTTCTCATATTTAAAAAAGTGACTCAGAATTAATTAATTTTTAATAGGCTGTCTACATACAAAATAAAGATAAATTAAATTAAATCAATTATAAAGTTCCACGTTTATTGTGTAATTTTTATGGAAATTAAAATGCAGTGTACCTATACTTACATATTTATATCTTATTATTAGGCATCGATTCGTTGTCACATTCTGAATTTTTAATCGAAATTAACGCACTAATCAATAATATATTATATACTGTAGATAGACACAATTTATTCTATATACATAGAATATTTCAACATTTATTTTCTTAAAAATTTTACCTTTCTTTTTGTTTTTATTTTAGCAACAAAAATTTAGAGATTTCTAATTATTTTCGTTATCGATGAAATTTAATACATACATAGAATTAATCGAAATCAGGACCGTTTTAAGAAAATTTGATTTAAACATTCATTCTTTTTCTCGAAATTTTTTATGTAGGTAAGGCATAAAATTATTACATGATCATATTTTTATAATAATAAAATCTACCAAATGAAAATACAATATTAATTAATTTCTTGAATTTAAAATTTTGTCTTTGAATTTAAATGAATACCTATATATAAGTATTTCAAAATACTATGTAGTATATATATATATATATATATATATATATATATAACGTGTTTCTCTATGTAGTATAATACATAACTATAAGGTAGGCAAACATTAAATGTGTATCAAAATATCCTAAACAATTAATAAAGTAATTTTCTAAAGACAAAATTAAAGTAAAATAAAAAAAGGTGTTAGATGCGACCCTTATTATGTTTGCGTAAAAAACCATTTGGTTTTGTTTAATAAAATATATACCAAGTAATAAACTCTTAAATTGTCTTATTATTGTTCATTTTCAAATTAAATTGTTTGTTCTTTGTTACAAATATAATAAATAAACACACATAACCACTTTACATCATTTACATTCGCTTAAAAACCTATATAAAATTATGGCCAAAGTTTATGGTCTAATACAGCGATTTTCCAACCTGGCATACGCGTATCCTCAGAGGTACGCGAGAGGTTGTTAAGGGGTGCGCAAAAAGAAAATTAGTAACGGCGGAAAAAAATAATATTGCATATCGGCGTTGAGCAAAAACACCTCACCTGACGCCTTAAAAGGACAGTACAGGTAAATGAGTGTGTGTGTTTTTTAGGGAGGTACTCACAACTGATATACATAATCAAGAGGTACATGGGACAAAACAGGTTGGGAACCGCTAGTCTAGGAAATCAATTATTTGTAAACTCGGGACGTAAATTTGACGTCCGTGATGAAGGGTTAATTTACTATATTATAAACGATCAATAAAGTTTGTTCCTAATGTATATTTAACTAATTTAAATTTTGGTTGGCTCCGTTTATTCATTCCTAAAGCTTATTAAAGTTAATAATTTCTAAATGTTTGTCGAATGTGACAGTTAATCATACATAAAACATTAAGATAAAGTGAACATCAAATGAATAAACGATCCGGTTTATTTGCAACATTTTAACGTAATATTACCAGAAAATCCTAATTAATTTTTTACTTACAATTAATTGTTTTTATATTATTTGAAAGCATAAACTGTTTATAGCATATTGTAACTAAACCAATCGGTAGTCTTTTTATAGCGGATTACGGAAACAATATTCATATTTAATGAATGATTCAGTTCTTTAACAATTTTGTTTAAACCAGTCGAATGTATAATTTGTTAAATGACAACGAACAATTAAAAACTGACAGCAGGTCATAAACAATCTATTAAATTATCATAGATTATTATTGAAATATTTTAAGCGCAAATGACGAATTTTAAGATCGAACTCACTATTTATTAATTTTTAACTGTACAAATGGTGGCATACATAAAATTTATTAATGTGATTATAATATTATTGTATAAAAAATGTAATATTGTTGTACTTAAATACGTACATACCTACTTACAATCGATTTTTAGAACGTCTTCCTTAAACGTTATAGAAGAACTTACAAACTACATCATTAAACAAAATTCTAACGCGTAATTCTTCAATTTGTTTTAATTTTTAATTACCATTAAATAAGGAAATTCATTGATGTCATTTTCACATAACCTTTTTCATCAATCTGTTGTCTTAAAAATCTAGTAGGTAAGAACCTACCTACCTATTTAAGAAATTTCATATCTATTCAATAAACAGAAAGAGAGGCCTAATTGTGTTAAAAAATAATTCGGGCCAAACGTTCAATTTTTAAGGTCGTTGTATAGGTAATAGGTACCTACCTGTATGTGCCATAAAGTTTAATTTCTAATTTTCATAATCTTATGTGAATTTAAATTTATAATAAGGAAGTCATACTTATGTAGGTATAGGAAACGTTGCGAAAACCTTTGCCTGCAATTAAAAACACATATTAGGTAAGTTACTTAATTGTCATTTTACAAAGCTAATATCGAGTTAGTACAATAATTATTTAATTAAACTCTTAATCGGCATTTTTTTTTCTATCGTTGCAATTGACTCCAAGATGTATTGATTTCAAAAAAATCATCTTTGTACATAATTATATGATACGAAAATTGGTTTTGTCATTTATTAGTAGAATCTAAAAGTAATAAATATGCGACAAAAGAAGTTTTACGTTGGTAAACTTATCTGCACAACTTCTCAGACGTATGTAAGTACATATTTGCGTAGTACACATGGAGCTTGAACTATAATAGAGGTAGTTTATTCTGTTGACATTGCTCGAAGTGCACTTTTAGCTGCTATTTCTATGCTACTGAAATGCACATTTATGTAACTTATACCAAAATTCCTCAATTTTATGCTGCAGCTTAATTCTTAAAATTGTATGCTCTCGTTTTCGTGTTTACTTTATGGTATCGTGTTTAAAAACGACGCTTCGACTTATTTACGATGTTTAAATGTACATTTTATACATTATCTACTGCACAAGAAGAATAAGTTAACGATTTAGGTAGGCATTTCAAAATTGTACGAATCTCAATAGCGATCGAATCGACGTTAATTAAATTTACATTTCGCTCGCGAATTACAAGGTACTTGTGACGGTTAACGTAGATTAGAGTGGGTACGTACGTGCCTAGGAAAGCTAGTTGCGTTAGTTACTTATTATACATTAAAACTTCTTAAGGTTTTAATTAAAACTGTATGTTTTCTATTCGCTTACAGATCACATGCAGTCGCTGCAACCCAGTTAAAGTTTAGGTACCAACCGCAACAGGGGTTAACGGTGTGGTTTCTCCTTTGTAGGACAAGCAGATAATTGGCTATTCTGCTAGTAACGTGTATTCTGAAACCCTGATTATGCTAAAACTTTGTTTCATTAAAATTGAGCAGACGAACACTAGATTTTTTTTCAATTTAAAAGTAACCACGTTGCAATCGTCGACGCCGCGTCGAATCAATTAATTTCCGTAGCAGACTTTCAATCGCGCGGACTTCAAAAAGTACTCCTATCATTTTTGGCAATTATCATGGCGAACTCGTTAATCATGTAGCGACCGAAATTAATTGTAAACGTTGGTCGGATACTGTTTCTAATTCGCGTGGGTTGTTAAGGTTACATATAATTCCCTTTTGTTAATATCTATCAAAATTAATAATATGTAGGCAGATACTTATTGTAATTTGTGCGGCTTAAAAGTTTAATTTTATCATTAAATAAAGCAGTTACACAGAAATGACACGATATACTGTAATATATAACATACTTTTGTAGTGGCTTTAAATTATAAACAAGTTTTATTACAAGAATGATGAAAATATTTTTAAATTTCGTTTTTAATTTTGAATAGTATGAATTTGAAAATTGAATGTAATTTTTCTTTAAGTAGCATTTAAATTTTGATAGGTAAATCATATATAAACTGCAACATTTTTCGTAAAAGTTATATAATGTGTAAACTGCCCGACAGCGACCGAAAGGTCGGTCCTATACAGCGAGAAGCTTTACCTACATGTATAGATAATTTCATGTTCCTAATCAAATATTTTGTTTATTTAATATTACGTAAATATGTATATAGGATTCAATCATGCTAAGCAAACCCCCGTGTTCGATAACTTAATATTTTCAAAGAAAATGAAAACGGACTTTTTTATTTATTGTTAGTCGAATTGTCCAAAATGCAAGCCGGACAAGTATAGTCGTATACCGGGTGTCAACGAAATCACTAGACAGCCTTTATTTCCGACCGTGAAAAAGGTATCAGTCTTAATATTATTTAATCTATAACCCTATCTAATATCGTTGCTAGAACACTACTGTCGGGCTAAAACGATGGACAGAAAAATTATAAAAACACAATTTTAGGCCTTCGAAGTTTAACAAATCGATTTTTTCCATGGTATTTTTGAAATTAATATACATTTTATTAATAAATTATAATAAAAAAATCGACGTAGAGCGATTATTTTTCATTCGATTTTGATTTCAAACATAGCGTTAGATTCGAAGTTAGAAAAGGTTTATTTAGATACCCGCTGTCTAAAAGATGTTGCCATTTGAAATTTTTGAGTAATTTCGAAAAAACTGATTTGTTAAACTTCGAAGGCCTACATTTCTAAAAATATTACAAAAAAATGTGTTCTTATAATTTTTTTGTCCTTCCTTAAATTCCCTTTAAAATAATGTAATTGTATTAAAAAATCGATAGAGGATTCTAAAAAAGTTAAAATATACAAGATGTTACATTTAAAAATCGAAAGTTGAGGTCATTTATTGTTGAGGTTGAAACACTTCAAATATAGTACCTATGTACTATATTACTCACACAAAAATTCAGACTGATTGATACCTTTTTCACCGTCGAAAATAAAGGCTGTCTAGTGATTTTTTTGACACCCGGTCTAGAAGTAAAAAATAATACGACCTTATTACATGCCTATCGTAATTTAATATTTTTGATTGTTAACCTTGTTTACTTGTCTACAAACAAACTTTTCATTGTTGCTCCTGAAACTTTATAACTCAATTTGTTTTGTATTCCCACATAATCGGGTTGCTTACTCTACAAATACATCGAATGAAGTACTCGACAAAGGATATAGGTACCCTTGTCGCATTTTTATCTATTTTCCTTGATTTATTTTTGTTAGCGTGTTATAGATCTTGATATAAAAGCTTTATAACTGCGTGGCTCCAAATTAACCTTTCATAATTTCGTATTTATAATTCAAAGATAAAAACTGAGCTGTAATCCTTTAATGTATGTTGTGAATTTAAAAAAAAAGTGAATTTATATAATTAATAGGTATCGCTAAGTAGCTACGTACTTATTATAGTCATTGGCAAAATAGAAAAAGTGGAGTATGTACCTAATTTAATAGTTTACGTAAAAATATCTTATTGTAGTTAGCTTAGGTATATGCCGCAGTTTTAAAATATAGATAATTTACTTAAAATATTTTAAATTATTACTAAAAGTACACACGTCAGCGTCGGCGTCGGTTCGTTAACGAAGTTTTCGAACTTTAAAATAGAGCGCATTAAAGAAGCAACGGTACATAGTGAAATCCTAAAAATAATATCCGGTAGAAACGAAATTTAAAAGGGATTGCGGTAATCCACAAAATATAAAACTAATCTCTGGTCATTAACCATTTCAATAATGGAACTAAAAAATCGAACAACGCCAACGTAATTTTAGTGAATGCGACTTAATAATATAGGCTCTCCTATCAATTAAAAAACACTAGCTACGATGTTTTTAGTGGTAATAAAAATGTATGCTGTAATTTATTCTGTTTTTAAATTTTAATCGCGAAGTTGTTATAAATGTACCTACGTAATATTGAATATAACCCGCTTTGATCTTCGCATCAGGTAGTTTTTTATCTTAATTTGAGACATATGCTTATATGAACTTTTTTGTTTATTTTGTGCTAGAGAACACATCCCTAAAATAGTGCCGTGCAATTCTGAAACGCCATGTATATTATCAGATGTATTATCGATATACCTATACTATACCATTTTTTTTTCAGTAATGCAATATGTAAATATTTTAATTTTCGTGTTTTAATTAATAAAATTGTAGATTAAAATAGAAACTGTTTTGTCGGGTTATCAGCCAACATCATAATGAACACCCCCGTATACATAATATATGAATTTATGAAGTAATACGTACTTATTTTTTAGCACATTATTCACTTGTGAACATGATTTTTGAGAATCGATGTTTTATGGTTTTAGGAATATTTAAGAAAATATCAATTTGAATTAGTTCTTGGAAATGCCGCATTTATGTGACATACGTTAATACTTGGAACTTTTTGCATTACAATAAATCGAGGAATCGCTCCTTAAAAGCATTCGTAATCATTTAGGTACATCCTATATTTTTAATATAAGTAGGTAAATAACTACATAAAAGTATTTTTTTAAAGTTTCACTTGTTTTTTGAACATAATATTCAAATACCTACAGGATTCAATACGGATTCATTCATTCAGCAACGAACAAAAATGTTAATAACTTATTTTAAACAAAATTGCAAATAAAAATTTGTATTCAAATTGTAAATTTGTCAAAGTAAGTTGTCTTTATGTATTTTATTTACATTGTTAACGAAAATGGTGTTCGTACATATACCGAAATTAAATATGGAGTTTACAATTATTATCAATTAACGTTAACCTACGAGGCGCGTTTTTTAAGTAAGTACCGTTTTGGAATTAAAAAAAGACGTGCAAAGATATCGCAATAATTTTATTTTTACATGAAAGCCTGTACCTTAATCTACTTTTCTACATAATTTCCGTGAATATTGAGGCACTTGTCATAACGTGGCACCAGTTTTTGAATACCCTCCTCATAAAATTCTGCCGCCTGACTTGTTAACCACTGTATCACAAATGTTTTGACTTCGTTATCGTCTTGAAGATGCTGACCACCCAGGTGTTTCTTCAAGTGCAGGAACAAATGGTAGTCGCTGGGCGCCAGATCAGGGCTGTCTGGAGGATGATCTAGAGTTTCCCATTTAAAAGATTTGATGAGATCTTTGGTCCGATTAGCCACATGTGGACGGGCATTGTCATGCAGCAAAACGATACCCTTACTCAACTTGCCACGTCTTTTGTTCTGGATTGCACGACGCAGATTGTTCAATGTCTCACAATAAGACGCTGCATTGATTGTCTCATTACGAGGCAGAAACTCCACTAGCAATACTCCTTTTCTGTCCCAAAAAACTGTGCACATGATCGGACCAAAGATCTCATCAAATCTTTTAAATGGGAAACTCTAGATCATCCTCCATACAGCCCTGATCTGGCGCCCAGCGACTACCATTTGTTCCTGCACTTGAAGAAACACCTGGGTGGTCAGCATCTTCAAGACGATAACGAAGTCAAAACATTTGTGATACAGTGGTTAACAAGTCAGGCGGCAGAATCTTATGAGAAGGGTATTCAAAAACTGGTGCCACGTTATGACAAGTGCCTCAATATTCACGGAAATTATGTAGAAAAGTAGATTAAGGTACAGGCTTTCATGTAAAAATAAAATTATTGCGATATCTTTGCACGTCTTTTTTTAATTCCAAAACGGTACTTACTTAAAAAACGCGCCTCGTATAAAACTTAAGTACCTATGTATAAGTTGTTGTTGAGATAAAATACACGTCAGATCCGTCGATATTTCTTTCGTCGAACATTCCTTCCTAAAATAATTAATATGTACCTACATGAATTGTATTTAAAAAGGGACAAATCGCTCTTAATGCACAACTATACGGCGTTTAACCTTGTAGATGTTGTTTCCTTAATTCCGGTTTGATTTTAACGGAAATCGGACATAAGTGTGCACATCGAGTTCGGCGGAGTTTGCTTCATTTTTGGCTTTTGATTTTGATTTTGCAAATATCAACGAAAACTCGATTCAAATAAATATTCGTTTTAATAAGTTTTATTTTATTATTAATGAAGCTTTTCCGGATTTATTTTAAAGTTAAATACTTATTCGCTTTATTGTTTTAAACTGTGTAAGCGCAGAAGTCATTCACTAAGAAATTTTGCCGAATTGTGGTATGACCGTACTATACGAATATTTCTAAAACGTTCAAAAGGCCTTGAATTTTCGAATACGTGCAATAAAGATGATTAGGATTCAACAAATTAAACCGAATAAATATTTAAACATACACCGAAAACAGTGTAATTACAATGTCGACCAACATCGCCCGTAACGGACAGAAAAAAAGTACAGCGTTTGGAAACTTGAACGGAATGAACTTGGAACCTTGAAAATTATTCAATTCAATTATAAATAAGCAATATAACGAAACCCTATATAAAACTTAACAAAAAATCGCCCATCCATAAAATTAAGATAGTCTTATTTGATAATTTTTAAACTTTATTATATTAATATATATAAATATGCTTTCGAACCATTTACAAACTATATAAAATTTATTAATAAAATTAACTGTATGATTTATTCCAACTATGGAAAGGCATTTGAATCAGGACCTATAGAAAAAACATAACAAATATGATCCATTCCACTAATCGCACAGATACTTTCATGAAAAATGTACATATGTTTATGTAAACGCCCAAATTTTTGAAGAAAAATCTGTTCTACTCCACGACACGCAGTACCATCGTGTAGTTTACGATATTTATAAGCGAGCAAAAATAAAACAACGTATGCAAATCACTCCGAAAAGATTATCGATATAGTCACCGAACATGTTATCGGGCTTCATATGAAATTTACATTAAATCTTGAAATTTTCATTTTTACACTAACGAACGACAAAACGTTGATATCAAAAGACGCAAGTCGAATAGTTGTCGAAGAAACCAGCAGGAAAATACCATCAATTTTAAATCGGAACTGTATGCACCCGATGGACCGAAAGCTTGCCGATATAATAATCGCATTTGTGGGACGCTCCCGTTTGTCGTTGCGATCGTTCCTTGCGTAATTTAGCGGTAATTTGTCGTGTCCTAACGGTACTAATCGAAATCGCAGTCCCGATAGACGAAAAATCTAACCCTTGCCAATTTTGAGGTTAACACTTCCTCGTCGAAATAAATACGTTTTGAACGATTCCTGGCTCTTCCGATCGACAAAAGTCGACCGTTCTGCGGTTTCGGAGTCGCGGTCAAATCGCTGGAGGAGGTCCATTTTCCATTGGCAAACTTGCAATTTTTTCGAACCGAGAAAAACGTCAAACAAAATCCGATCGCCGACGGTCGATAATTCGCTCGAAAGAATCATTTTTTTCGCACGTTTCCCTTTCGAACATCGAAATGGGACCCCCTTTGTTGTGACGGCGCGTTCTTCAACTCGCGAAAAAGCGCGACTCCGCGCCCACGTCCAAAAATCCACACTTTTACGGATCAAGAGTGCCAGTTTACATATTATATTATAGTTAGTCGAATTTTCGCATTGCATATTATTATTGTTAAAGTAGTACACCGTAATATTTCAAAAGCAGAAAGAAAGACATTTTAAATAGGTAATCTTTTCCTAAAGCTAAAATTGCCTCGTTTACAATATAAGTATATCTATATAAAAGCGATGTAATGAAATAGAAATGATTAAATGGAGGCCATGACAGATACAGATAATTATAGCAATTAAGGAAGAAAACTCGATAACGAAAGAAAAATGCTAAGGCTATAAAGACAAATCGAAAGAGATTTTAGTTGCTATCTAATTACAGGCCACGTAGGTACTTTGTTAAATATTTCAATTAAAAATAATAAGACATTTTTATTATATAGATACCTACTTTAATAATAAATAAGAACAATCGGATTTAAAAGTATTAAATAGTACTCACTGTAAGTATTTTATAACTACTATACCTACAATAAAGATAAAATTAGAAAAAAAGTTTTTTCGCAGTAACATAAATTACACTTACGTCGAAGTATTGAAAATAAATAAATAATCGACTAGATATTGCATTAGAACTTGATCCATTATTTATCGAGTATAAATGTAGTAAAGGGAAACACGCACGAACAAAGTTCCAAAAAAATCTATAAATAATGTCCTCGTTTGATTAAAAAAAGTTCGCTAATTTTACGCGAACCGTCATATTCACACACAAACACACAAACCCTAGACGGCAAAATTCATCGATAAAGCATTCGGGCTCTTTGTGAACATTAACAGAGATGTTACAGATGAACTGAAGCGGAGCGAGAGTTTCAGTTTCCTGCTTAAACTGGAAACCCTGCGGATATAAAATAGAAACTAGTGATACATTGTCAAGAAGTTTATAGATAAATTATAGCAGTAGTTGTGGTGCTGTACTAATATAAATTTTGTAGGTGTATTCACTAAAAAATTATCAAAGTACCACCTATTTTAATCTTTGAAAACGTTCAACTTTTGTCATAAATTCAATTTTTAGTAATAAAGAGGAAAGTTGCATATTGTTAGCGTTGCATTAAAATATTGTACGAGCTACGTTTTTATAGGGGACGCTAACTAGAAATTACAAATCGATGAAGAGCGCGACGGAAATCGTCTTTCCTAAACTATAGGTTTTATGACAACGTTCCGGTGGTATACATTAGTGTTTTTGTCACATAATGGTAGTCTGTTCGAAACAGTTAGCTTTAAATGCAGGAAGTTGCCGACTTTAAATTGAACATACAGAATAACCACTCCCGAACTGTTCCTGTAATAAAGATTTCTGATGTAAGCATAGTGTGGCGGCGGTCACCTTTTAGTTGCCCTTCTATTAGCAATTTATAATTAACTATAGGTAGTACCTAATATATATATTTCTTTTTAAATTTCCCCCTAATTATTGAACATATTATTGAATTATTGAACTATTATTCACCTGTATGATTCGTTATAGAAAGGAAATTTTAAATTGACAAATGACATGCGGACTTAGCAGAAAGGGTTTGTAGTTGTCGTCGAAACGATTCTATCGATGTCCTACTTTTCGAAGTTCCCCCGTCGACCAGTAAAGTACCTCATAAGCAGCCTCAGATCGGAATGTCTGCCTTGAATTATGGAGAAGCAGTTTCCGGGCATGCTGAAATATTTCAAATATCTTTTTTCAGGTTGCCTCATTGAATATCGTGACGTCACGTAACAAATGACCTCGTCAACGTTTGTTGATGAAATAAGAATCCCGCGCTTTATGTATTATTATACCTAAAATAATTTACATATTATTCTTCTTAAATTATTCTAAATTCGTGCTTTTTATAAAGATAAACCTGGTATTATTATCCTAAGCAATATAAAATAAAAATACAAAATTCTTCTCTCGAATGCAGGATTAATTTTTATAACTATAGGTACTTTTGAAGTTTTATTTACCTACCTACATTATATTGGTACGTATTAACTTTATGAAATATTCATGCTTCTTTGAGTAAACTTCGTACGGAATACTTCAAAAGTTTGCGTTATTTTTATATGCATCTACAAATTAACGCTATTTTTTTTATTTTTATTGCATTAATCGTGTTAAATTAAAATTTAGAATTGATATTAATAGATGTCATTATGACCTTCCTTTAAAAAATGTCGATGATTCAGCTCGTTTTAAAATTTATTTTTCTTACTAGCGGTGAAATAAAAAAAATCTGATAAATATTATGTTAGATCATATAAAATAACATCAATTTCACAACTTGCTTTAGAAATAACGTGTTTCAGATATTTAGTAATTTTAATGATTGAATGTTACCTAAAAATTTTTGAAAATATTTCATTTTTATTTAAATTTCCTAAATCACAAAAGTCTAGTTATATTCGGAAGTAAGGTAGCTCAAAACTTTATATGATTTTATATGCCACCAATAATAATAAGAGCTATAAATTATCAAAACAATCCTAACATTTTATAACTATTTTATAGTATAAATTTATGATTGAACTTTTTATTGTTTTAGTTTATAGGTATTATTATTATATCTACATGTCTCAGTTTACACCGGTACGACAGTTTGTTGTACAACATGTTATAAGAAAATGTTGCAGGGTTGTATTTAGATTTACTAGTTGCTTTGTATTTTATCGACCACATTTTATTTGGATTATGGTTTGTAATAGGGAAATTTTCAATGTTAAGGAGCACACGAATAGTTTTTAAATTAAAAATAGAGTAAATTTATAATTCTGCGGTATAAAGACGGTAGATAGTGATAGTGAAAATTTGAAGGAATAACACCCCTTAGGATTTTCATCCCTAATTTTTGTATCATAATGTAGGTCTTGAACAGCCATTTACAAAAATATATAGTTTGTTGCCGATAGCTCTTGTTGTTTCGCAGATAATAAGTAAAATCGAAAAAAGGTCCAATTTTCAAGAGTGGATTTCACCCTCTTAAACCACGCAAGAGCACGAACGGAATACGGCTCTGAATTAGGGTTGACTAGTACTACAATCTTGCAAAGTTTCAAATTTTTCTGAGATTTCCACCTATCTAACCTTCCTCGCTACAGTTTATTAGTATACGTTTTTCCTTAATTATCAATTCGTATTTTTGACAATTACAGTGTGATATTTAAAATATCGAAAACAGTCGATTTATTTCATGGAACCGATATTAAATTCGATAACGAAAAAGATATGCAAAGAGAGATAAATATATATATATATATATATATATATATATATACATGTACATATCTAAATGTACGTAAAGTGACGGCGTCGTATTATTCGTCGCGTGTGCGAGGAGTGCTCTTTCGGTTTATAAGGCCTTTTTGCGTGTAAGTGCGCGAGTGTTTTGTGTTGTGTTGTGTTCTATAAAAGGATTACAAACAAAAAGGATTAACACGACGAGGAAAGGTAAGATCTTTCTTTGTCGACTAACTCTCTAAATACATGGACCTTCAAGCTCTAACACAAATTCTCGGAAAATCGAGCTTGGTTAGGCTGTTGGATAGGGACTCAGTTAGGGTCTTGGTTAGGGCTCTCCTCAAACATTCAACGGTTCAATTTCGCGAACGAAATTTTACTTTACGTAGGTATAGGTATGTAATAATAAAAGTTCGCAGTCAACGGAAGCATCTATGCTGGAAATTGACGATAGAGGGAAAACGATAACGAGAAAAAGGTAGGAAATAAAAAGAAAAATTAAGAAGTTTCTAACTTTTTCTTGTCGTCTATTACAAACAAGTGGTAGTCGCAGCGGCAGCATTGTTAAGCTAAGCGTCCACTAGTCCGCATCGGACGCACAGTACCGTCCCTTACAATTTTCACCCCTAATTTTTGTATCATAATGTAGGTCTCGAATCTCCATTTACAAAAATATTTAGTTTGTTAGCGATAGCTCTTGTTGTTTTACAGATAATAAGCAAAATCGAAAAATGTTCCAATTTTCAAGGGTACATTTCACCCTCTTAAACCGCACAAGAGCACGAACGGAATACGGCTCTTGATTAGGGTTGACTAGTACTACAATCCTGCAGTTTCAAATTTTTCTGAGATTTCCATCTCCCTACTATCTCTACCTTCCTTGTAAGTAATTTGTGCAAATTTGGAAAACGATAAGTAAATAAGGTGGAACCTATTATTAAATGGAGCCGCTTTGATTGAAAATAACTCTTTCTTTTACTATATAATTCCATAGAAGTATATTATTAGATATTGTGGAGCAGTTATCGGATTTTTAAAGCAAAAAGATTTGATTTTGTCACAATGATCATAATTAATTCTATCGCGGGCAATGTTTCACGAGAATAAGATTAGAAAAAAGTCATTCGAAGTTTATTAACGAATTCTTCATGTTTATACCATAAAGTAAATGTTCTCGTAGACGTTTCACTAATTAAAGTTAATGAACTAATTTCTACAAGTAAAATAATCTTCGTGCTTGAGGATTAATTTTGAAATTCATCTGTTAGGTACATTCAGTATAACATCAAATAAGGTAATTAGGTATTAATATAAGTATAGGTACAGCATACAGTCTTTGTGTGTGTGTAGGTAGAGTAAAGTCGGTGAATATGGAATAGTGTCATTTCTGAAGTTCTAAACCGCAATATGTCAAATGTCTAAACAGCGATATCTACATACGCCGGTAATACACTGTACAAATCCAAAATATGCTACAACCCGCCATAACTTCAAATCAGATGATTTTTTTATAACTGTGGATGTCAAATATATTTTTGGGTTGGTTCAAATATTTTTACTATGCCTTTATCAAAGTAATTAAAAATAATTTAATGAGGTTTGATACTTCACAACAGATGTATATTTTAGATAATTAGTTTCTTTTTGAAATGTATGCATTAAGGTCGTTTCATACTACCCCTTTTAAAATGATGCGAACAAAAACTGTCATTTCTATATTTATTGTTTTATTTGCAATAATTCGCGTTGCTGTATATTACTTAAGGATGCATGTAATTATATACCTATTTACGGAAAGCAAATTAATTATTTTTAATAATAACGAAAATAGGTGTCCAATTTTTTGTCCCTGACAATTCGAACATAAAATGACTTAAATGCTTTTTTTGCAATTAAGTCGTGTCTGTACGCCGGTAATGTCGAAAAAATAATTGATTTAAGTTTATTTATAGTCTCGTAATTAAATAGTTTTCAATAGTAATTGTAAAAATTAAGATAATTCAAAATAAATGCTATAATAAAGTTCACCGTCTTTACTCTACTTATTCCATACGAAATCGTAAACTGTTTATAAAAAAATAATTAAACCACTTTTCTAATAACTACATACATTTATTACCGGGACGGGAATCGGAAAACTACATAATTTACTCCAACATTTGCGTGAATATTTTTAACATTAATATACCTACATAACGGCTACCTCTTAATATACAGTTAAAAAGTAAAAACTGTTTCGAAACCGTACTCGTATAGACATGTAAAATCGATAATGGATTTAGAATGCAAGCTATGAAAATCTTAAAAACAGAATAAACGTTTACTACTTGCCTATTTTATAAGTGCAAAAAGTGACGCGTTTCGGTTTGAATGCATACAATACCTACCTACGATATTCGGCACGATCTAACATAATATTACAATTTCAAATTAAGAATAAAGATATACTCCTTCAACTTTATTTTACGTGTTTTTATGAAACCTGATAAAATCAACATTTCAATGTTAAATATCTACAGTTTTACAACTTAATAGCTACTGTTGCATCTTTCAAAAGGCGATATTTATTTTTAATTGCTCGTCAACGCCGGAGGGGATGGAACACATTTTGATATAAAATAATCGTGAACACGCCCTTTCATCATTTATCATTCAATCAAAAGCCGTTTGCACCATTTAAATCTATAATTCATTATCCATAAAAGTGTAATAATCACAACCATTAATCATTAAATTCTAAACTTTTTAGGGTCATGCAAAAAAAGAGAAATACATTTTCAAACGAATACTTTTTTAACAATCAATTCATCATTCTGCGATTAGGACAACTGGAAATAGAAATTGGAGGAATTGTTGGTAACTTTTATATCGAATTATAACGTTCTTCGAAACAAAATTAGTATTCACCACATCTTTATTTAAAAATATGTAAATTTTATCTAATTTTTTTTTTATTAATTAAATGCCCTTTCTCGAACATTTTTGACATTATAATCTGATCCTAACAAATTGTATCTAAATATTTTTAAAAACTTAAGTACTAGTAAGTATCAAGTAGCTATTATTTCAAAACTATAAAATATTTGAATCTACATATTATAAAGTTTACCTGAAATGCATTAGTAGGAAAATTATTTATTATTCTTAAACGCTTTAGCGTCACCTCGCCAGTTAAACAAAACACGAGATGTAAATGAAGTTTTTGAAGAAAAATTTAGTAAAAGACTATCATAAGCACTTGCACTCATAAGCACAATTTTATTGGTTTATCTTGTGCGGTATGAACGTAGATCAGAGTATTTTAATAGTACGAAAGTTAGATATTTATTACGAAGATTGTTGAAAAATAAAACCCGCAATTTTACAAAAAGGTTTCGTTATAGAATGGAAATGGTTGCGAACCCAAAATGGAGTTGCATATATTTTCGCTACCGAAAGATGTGATTCGAGTTTTTTTTTTTACTTGCACAGCAATATAGTCGTTTTATAACTGTTCGTTTTAATATTTCTGAGAACTTGGCCCTTTGTCGTAAAAATCTTGCTGCGCTAAAAAATTCACATAAAACTGTTGCGGTGAAAACGGTAAATTATTTACTTCTTTTCGCTGTGCAATAATAAAAACAATTTTATTTATTAATTGTTAATTTAATTATGTACATTTATTGTTACTGCATTTTACATTTTGATATTGAGCTTTTCATATATTTTAATATTTAAACTTTATGATTAGGAGTCATCTTAATTGATTCCATTAATTTACTTTACTGCAGAGTTTTTAATATTTTTACTTTGTTGAACAAGTATTTATCAAAATCGTTGTTATTGATTAAGAAAGTTAAAGCAATTTTCTCTCCTAATAATATAAAAAACACTTATTGCTTTTTGTTTATTATTAATCCTTCAAGTAATAATTTTTGCTCTAATCTCAATGTAAAGTACATAATATAAAAAGGAGAACGAGAAGTATAATTTGATAAATTATGTATAATAATAAAAAGAGAAAGTATTCTCTTTAAATTGGCCACCATCTGGCAGACTCGTGTATGATTAAGTCATTTAAAAGGACTGACGTTACATTTTCAAAAAAATATACTTATTTTAAATTGTACTGTTTAGAGTAAATGTAACTACTTTTTTTATCTAGTAAACACTACAAAATATGAAAAACGCTAACAAAAGCACGATAATTGTTGAAATGTTGATTCTTATTATGGTTGTTAAACATTTTCTATGTTGAAGTTTAGTTACACATTTTCCCCAAGGAAAATTTTAATGTGAACAATATGTAGGTATAATAAGTATTAGGTTTCAAACTTGTTTGCATGCAATTTAATCGATTTAAATATAATATTAAGGCAATAAGTGTTCATCGACTCGTTATTTCTTATAAGTACCATTTTATTTTAATTTATCAGGTTCTAAGTGTCGTTGAAAAATTAATATCTTTGCAAGCCCTTCAAGAAAATTTCGAAATTCGCTTTAATTGTTCCAACATTTAAACGAGATAAAGAAAGAAATTTGCATACGTAACCAACCAGCAGATCTATAAAACTGAGATATAAACAAAGTCTTACGTAGCATTAACTATTGCGTTACATATTCATGAATAAAGTAAAAACGCCGAGAGCTACACAGCATGTACTTATTTATATGGAAATCGCAAAACATAGGCAAACGTATTACACATGCAGACGTCCATTCAATTAGTTAAAACGATTATATCGTGTCGTTCGCTGTAAAGCTCCGTTTTTGCTACAACGAAAGGTCCAAACTTCAAAGACGAAAATTAACCCGTCAAAAGTCTTTGAATGCGAATATAAATGCTGGTTTGTTCGTAAATAAAGAAGAATGCACCACCGCGTGTCTGTCTTTTCTATCGGATGTTCTTGCATTGTTGAAAACTGTTAAATAGATTACAATGCAGTATTATTACGTTTTTACGATTCCGGAAGAACCATCCATTAGAAAGCTTACGAGTATCGGACAATAGACTTTATAATCATGTATTCTTGCAATTTTTGTTTTCCCCATTATGCGTACGTAACTGAAAATTATTTTCCACGTAATGTCAGTAAGGAGAATTTATTTACATGTAGGTATAGTAACAAAGAAAACACGAATATTTGCTGATGTAGGTATATTTACTAACATTATTAATTTACATTAATGCAAAGTATCTATTATTTACTATAAAATTATCACTAGGTACCCTAGGGAATTTTATTTACGAAATACCCTATTAACGATAAAACAAAATGTTAAAAAACAAATACAAACGAATATTACGCAATTAAGTTGTTTCTGAAATAAACACGCCAAAAAATAATGCATCTATATGTATAAATACAAATTTGTGAAGCTTTTGATTTACCTAACTGTTTGATTCCCAATAATAATGATAAACTCCTAGGATAAAAAACGATGGGTTCGCGCAATAACAACAACAACGTAGTAACCTTACAGCGGTTTATTGTTTCTATAGAAAAGTTGTAGGCTTTGTTTTTGTATTTACAATGCTCGCTTTGTAATCCTAGGAACCGAAGTTCCGAAAATTAAAACATTGTCCGTTTCATAATTCGAATTCAATTTTTATTCCAAAGAAATAGAAGGTTATACGGAGTTTATTATTGAAAAAGAAAATGAATCAATTAAACTTTATAAAAATCTAGTTTTCAGATACTTATACGTATATAGTTTTATATAACTTTTGAAGATGCATATACATACCTCGTACAGCATTATTTTATAATAGGTCGGTAACTATCAAAATAATTGTAATTATAATTTGTATCGTGCTAATGAATTAAAACATTGCGTCAATAGGTAGATAATAATGTTTACAATAGTTAGAAAACAAGATTTTTAGATATAGTTATTTGAAACAAAAAATATTACTTAAATTTTATTGAATGTTTTCTTCCATTTTAATTATAATTTACCTACAACATATTTAATCATAAATAAGTATTTAACTTAATTCATAACAAGCTATACACTAATAATCGCTCAAATATTATTAAAGTTATTTTGTTGAATAAATACCGTCGTTATGTGCGGCGCGGCTTTGCATTTACTTATTTTAACACCGTAAATATTAAGATCTATACATACATATTAGGTAATACGTCATAAAACTGTAATATTATTAAATTAGTTCGTTAAACTTTCCTATTATCAATATAGGCAACGCAAACAATTATAATCGCTGTAGACTACAACGATCACGTAAGCGACCAACCCGAAAAATATAGTATGTAATATATCTATGTATTTAATTATTGTAGCGATTATTTATTTTAAAGTTTATAAAAATTTCAAAATTCACCGTTTCGTGACATATAGGTACTTAGTTAAAAAATATCATTATCACCGACAACATATCGACTGCGTTTCGACAGAAGGGCGTAAACCACACTTTTTGGAAAATGGGTTATTCTGACTATCTTATGCATATAAGGTAAATACATCACCTGTTAAAATCTGGTAACAATATTCCGATTTTTTCCACCGAAATTTAGATATCTCCTTATAGCTACGCGACAACACAAAATGTGCGCTCCTGTAAAATTTACTTTTAGTGGGTTACGTTCAAATTTAGTTCATATCGATAATAACTAAATTAATACTAACTAAAGAAAATATCAAAAATAACTAAAACGTGTGGTTATTATGCCTAAAAACTTACGAAATTAATCTTTCTTTCAATTTTAACCTAACTCCGTGTGCACAGACAATTACCCCGTGTGCACAGTCTTAAATGCATAATTATCTGTCGGAGAATTTTCCATTCGTTGAATTGTTTATCGAGAAATTTTACCGTACGGGGAAGTTTTTATCGACGAATTGTTGTCGTGGAAAATTCCGGCTCCTAAAGATCTACAACACGTTATAATACGATAATTATTCAATTCGTTTGGCAAACTTTTCTATTGTCAAAATAGGCCACGTAAACACAACTAATCCCTGAAGATTTCAACGGTCGTGTAGTCGACGAACCTGAAAAATATAGGTTAGAATGCATACGAGTAAAACTGATGTATATAGGTACATATTTATGTATTTAATTATTTTAAGTACAAAACATCACATTTTTAAATTTCTACATCTTGTTTTTCATATGATATTAAAAATTTGATTATTTATTTTAAAGCCCATCTACAAAAATTCCAAAATTCACCGTTCGAGTCATGCTAAAATGTAAATAGAAAGTACTATTGTCTCCGATAACATAAGTGACTCCTCGTTTCGTACACACGCGGTAAAATCCATCTTCTGTAGCTTTTAGCACTACCGCTAAAATTGATCGAGAGTCCTCTTTCCCACGAACGATATTTGGAACGGGAATTATTATCACAGATGATTCAATATCAGTAAGTAGATACATGCGTCATTATAATAGATAATGATTAGACACGTTATTTTTCAAATCGAAAACTTAGGTATTATTAAATTGTTGTCATGTTTGGCTTAGGGTACGCAAGTTAGACACAATCACAAGTGCTTCATACCCTCATACCTTCATGCTTAGTATTTTACTTTTATACAAAATAAATAAGGTTTTTAACGTTGGAAATAAAAATTATCTTATAAACATACTTGCACGACTAGTTTCGATAATGTACGATATTGTGGAACCAAGGTGACGCACGTGTGTTTTGTTCGGCCTGTAAATTACTGCATAACACAGTATGTATTTATGAAGGACGAGTTTATCAAACTAAAATAGCTGTTTTAGCCGTAATGTGTTTTAGCTTTACCATATTTGTCTCTTTAGTGTACCTCAAAGTCTCGGAAGAGTAAATATCGAGCGCGTTCTACGGTGAATCAGTTCGGATTCGTTCGGTTTCGATTTCTGAATTTAATATCGGTAAATATTTAAAACATTTAATTAATTATTTTATTTCTATTTTATTGAATTGTGTCGTGTTTAAATAAAGCTTCTCGGATCGCCCCTTCGTTATTTAAATCTTTATAACGATAAACTCCGCTAATTGTGTGAATGACGCCCTAATGCCAAAAAGAACTTTGTAGCCTAACGGCTAATTAAAAAATCAAGTAAGCCATTTTATGCCCTAACTGTTATAAAATTTTGCATCGGATTTAAATACGGATTTTTAAATATATTTAAAAAATTAAATCGGTATATTTATCGTTAAATTGCAATGTCGTTCTTTTTCATATCAATTTTGAATTATTTTTTTTTGCTATTTGAATACCAATAATATATTAATTAATTTGACGTAATACAAATCTGAAATGGGAATACACTAGTCTCGTTTAACCGAACTTGATGGAACCAGGAGTAATTCAAAATTCTGATAATTTTTAATAACTTTTACTAAATTAGACAATTTATTTGACAATTATTACATACCTTCTTACTGTGCTAAATATTGAAACTAAGAGAAAAACACAATATGGAAACTAAGAAATATTCCCAATAATTACCCACAGCGATCATGAAAAATTTAAAACGAAGCCAGAAATATTAGCAGGTAAAACAAAAAAACCATAGGCTTACGTAGTTTGTAATGGTAATTACTGATAATTTTGATTCGATTAATTCGGAAATTCGGATAATCGCGATTCGAATAAACGGGACTCCAGAGTAGTTAAAAATTAGTAGGTATACGCTCACATTGCAAATATCTGTGATTTGTATAAAGAATATATGTATGTACATACAGTTATTGTATAGCAGTAATCGTATATTCATCATTAATTAATTTCTTTTAAATTCATTCTTTGTAAGTATCTATTGTACTGATAAACGTTGGTATTTTTAGGCTACCTTTATATAATTATTACATTAATTTAATTACAATTCATTCGTTTTCTAGTAAAAAATTAATAATTGAAACAAATATTATTAAGAATGTTCGCGAGGTGGTATCTATCTATTTATTTATCTATATATACTTACAATTACTATATTTACAATATGCTCATTCAATCATATGTATGCCCAATGTATTACAATATAAATATAAGTACCTACATACAGATATGCAAGTCAGGTTACATCCAAAAACCTTTTCTTACACATAAAATACCTTATTTGCACTAATAAATATACTGCAGTTGTCTACTGCACAAGTTTGAGAAAAATCTTACATCAGTGAACAAAAAATTAGAAATGAAAAGAGAGATTTATTGTTAATTAGAATTGTGCATCGAATTTTCCTTTTCGTAGTTCTTATTTACGATTTAAATAATGTCGGGCTATTTTATTTTAAACGAACCTGAAAAATGCGACCAAAAGCACGAGGTGAAATATTAATTTATAGAACCGATAAATTTTCGAGTCCAATAACTCTTGCTGAAAGCTAATGAATACCAGGGTAACTTTTTTTATACGTTGCTTGTAAAATTGAGAGTTTATATTTAATAACCTGGTTAATTACGAATTTCGACTTTTAAAATAATACTTTTTTTATTAGTAAAGTTTGTTGATACGGCGAATATTTACAGGTAGATATCAATTATTATGATTATAGTTTATACCTAATAAAAAATTTAAGTGTTTTAGTTTTTGGTATTAAAAAATACTCGAGCTTTTCTTAACTATCGAAATATTTCATTTCTTAGATTTCATTTCTATACCTAATATGAAACAAACGAGAGATATTTATATGCAATTTTACTGCGGAACTACAAGTAAATTTAACCGAGAAGGTATATATTGTAATATGGAAGCTGTAGTACCAGGATAGGACGAGTTCTTCCTGTAGGAAGTGCTGTTCTGTATTCGACATAGCATAAAATATAAAATCATATTTTCTATTTCTCGGAGAATGTCTTTCCTGCTACAGATAGGTGTTGTAGTTTCCAAGAATTATTTTTCCGAGAATTCGCGCAAAAGTTTTCGGATCATAAATAGGAAGGAAATGTCCCTTTTTTATTCCTTTTCTAACAGCATATGGTAGCTAACTAAAATGTTTCGAGTAGATAATGTTCATAAATTATTTACTAGTTCTTTTTCTGTTTAGGTGTTTTTTTGTAAGTTAGACTCTGACTTTATATTCTAAAAAAGGAACCAAAAGGATATGCAAAATAGTACTATTTATAAAATTAATGACCCCAAATCACGTGATCCAGTAAACATTCGAAAACAAAAAAAACAATACGAACATCGTATCGGTCGAATTTTCAATTTAGTTTTTATAATAACCTAAATTTTAGGTCATTTATGTTTAAGACGGTTCTATACGCCATCAATATTCTCAAGCCCACCCAGTTTGACAAGCTGTCAAAGATATCGATAATTTCATTGTGCTTAGAAGTTCTCTCGCTTCATTTGCAAAGGGTGCTTGTGATGTGAAATGTCGCCTTACTTCGGTCGTCTTTATGTTTTCGATTTCGTTCTTCATTTTTGGTGTTTTAGAAGTGAAATATCTTGGATTGGTGAGACTACGTCACCTGATTCGTTCAATTGATTTTATATTTGGAGGATGAACGTCAACTTTATCATTTCGAAGAACGAAGGTTATTTCCTTTAAATTTAAAGGCATAAGTTATTTCGCGTATTTGTTTTTGTAATAAATTTAAACTTTTATAAGTAATACTATTGGTTGTAATTGATTAGAGAAATTTTCAAACTTATTTTAGATATCGATAATGGGTAAGATAATAATAACAATAAGTGTGTACATGTATAACGGTTCCTATTATCCTTTTTCCGAGAATATTAATGCGTTAAAACGATGGGAACAATTATTATCTCGAATTTATTGTCGTCATTTTACTTTGCAGGATAGATATTGCTCTAGAGTATTGCGCTTATTAGCGCTTATTGCGCTAATTTCTCGCCAATAATATTATTGTCGTACTTACAACAGCGGTAAACTGACGTACTTATACATTTTTACGATCTATTTAATTCTTCAAGAAAATTATTTTTATTCAGTTAGGTATTTAAGTGCTATTATAATAAATATTGTAGATTTTATTAAATAACAATATTAAATTCAATAATATTGAAATTTGAAATGGACCTAGTCATCTGAAACTATCGGTAAAAGTATAAGACTGCATTCAAAAGCAATCATTAAATATGATTGTTACAGCCGTATTTAATTATTTATAAACAATTGAATGAATGAATACGATCCATAAAATTTGTTGAAAATTAGAAAAATAATAATTGAGATCAATAATCATGAATTTGTGTGTTGGACGATTTCTGTAAAATTTATTTTTTCGATAAATTGTTGGTTCAATAAATAGCAGTATTTAATTAAAATATTGTTATAGTTAACATACGATTGGTTGATTTAAAAACTTTATCGATTGATAAAATGTATTGTTTCAGAAACGACCATAAATGAATTTAATAGAATCATGTAGTTCGTACAATTTGTACCTATTAACTCGAATTTATAAAGCTAATGAATCATAGGTTGTATAATATTAAACAGGAATAGGCAGTTAAGTTTGCTGTAACTATTGATCCAATAAACTACGCAATTTCTCGAACGATTAATAATGCCGAAATTAGGCACCGATTGTTACGGTGAAAATCTGATACAGTAAATAAATAAAAAATGATCGATTACAAGGTTAATCCGTTAAAATAGCACTTACTTACGTATACTTTATATTTTCTTAAATAGAATAGAGGACTTTACCTTCAAGTTTATCAAAACTTACACGAACGCATTTTATCGCCTGCAGAATTATTTTTTAAAACGCAGTATATGCGAAAATGACGCCTTAACAATGAGTTTCTATAGAAAGTCTATTTGCTGTGACGTCATTTTTACATGTAGGTTTTGTAAGCGAATGGTCAAAAATAGCCCCTCTGGTACATAGGTAATACATAACGTTTGTCAATAAATGTATGTTGTTGTTATTTGTTAAACTGTCCTTTTTGTATAAAAATTTTATATTACTAAATTTTTGTAGGTCAAACTAAAGTGCAATTTGCACTTGCAACTATGCAATTTTGTCGCCGCAATTTTAAGTCGCTGAAACTAATCGCACGAAATCGATGGTATTCACATCCACGCAATTTTGATCCACATAGTTTAAATACTTTTTATGGTTTTTTCATTTATGCAATTAAACTAACCTGAAAATTAGTTATCACTCGGCACAAATTACCGAATGTTTCTTTAGGTGTAGTTGGCAATAAGAAAATTACTAAAATTGTATGTAATTACTGCACGGATTGACCCGTGCGTGATTCTATTCTAAGCATCAAAGTTGCATAGATGTGAACCCCACATTAAATTAAATTATCTTAATTCAGAGACGGTATAACCTTACGTACTTATCTCATTCTTATTACCACTTGTTAACTCATTTTGAAATTCACAAACAAGTAACCTCATTAAACATATTCAAAATTCGTGATAAATAAAGGTTAGACATACATCTACATACTTAAATATTGTTCATAAATAATTCGAAATATATATATATATATATATATATATATATATTTAATTTTATATATATTTTAATTTTATATATATATATATATAACTTATCAGATTCGAGTAGATACTTAAAATATAAAAAAAAATTATCCATCAATAAACACTAAATTAAATTCAACTTTTTTCGAGAGCATTTCAACATTCTCTAAATAGTCGTTAAAATACCGTTAATTTTAAATAAAAAGATGTAATACGCCCTTAATAACTGATTATGAACAGTAACAAGTGAAGTTAATTGGTGCGAAATTTCACAGGTGATGCTAAAATGAAAAAAAAAAACGAAACATATGAAATTTTTAATTTCACTTCTGGGTCGTTCGCTCTTTATCTAGATAAATTAATTGACGCAATTAATGTAATTGCAAACTGTAGTGGTACACCTGCTCTTAATTATATGTTCGTTCAGTGTAAAAATGCGTGAATTATAAATAACTGCCTTTACTTACGCGATAAAAAATTTAAAAAATAATGAAATACTGATTTAACGAAAGGGAAGTCTATTTTAATCATATTATTTATCATGAATTACATATACAATACATACGTAAGTTTTTTTTTTAATATAATTATTCCTTAAATTGCTGTTCTGATTAGTTTTCTTAATTTTAATTAAATTCGTCATTAAAAATATTATGACACCTGACTAAATTTTATATTGCTTAAATCATTATTAAAATTAATTGATTATTATTTATCTGTTTATGAATTACCTAGTTGATTATTAGCGTATCATTACGTGTAGTTGTGTAAAATGCGTTTTACTTAAGAAAGTGCAATTGCTTTAGGAACAACAGCAAAATATAGGAGAAAGAAAAACTATAAACATCTGGAATAGCAAGTCAAGGTATTTTTTTTCGTGAAATAGTAAATTAAAATGTTATAGCAAATATGCGCTAGGTAGGTACTTTTTTAATACGCTCTATTTACTGTGACTGATTGTTTACCTATCTAGGTAGATATTAAAATAAGACTATATACGTTACGTACCTACTTGTTTCACGTAGTAATTAATATTTATTTTGTTTCAGGTAAGAATTTCATACACAATATCTATCGTCACCTCATTTCCAACCATTTATGTGAGTACCTAGAAATTTTAATAATATTTAAAGTATTTACTTATTACATATGCGTTACTATAAACTGTCCGAAATGTTGATTATTAATGTCACAGTGTTATTTTAGAAATTTAAATGTAACACAAACGGCACAAACGTAATCCTGAGCACTAGACTTCATTTAATTTTTTTCAAAAATATTATTCTAATCGAAAATAGTAAAACCAACTGAAAATTGCACCCATAAAATTGTTTCGGCGAAACGCCATGCCAGTTTGAAAAATACTTTTTGCGTTACCTGATTCAGATCACCTTGTATTAGATTTTAATTTTTTAAACTTACAATTTTCTTAACTTACAAATTGAAATATTATTAATAGATAATATTTTAATTCTCTTTTTATACAAACCTTTTACACGGTTTAGAATTAGGTGTAAATTAAGATTATTTATTAAAAAAATGAAATGAAATTCAAATTAATACATTTCTCAAATGTTTACCATTTTATTTAATAGGTTCCTATTAAAAGGCGTTTACATTTGCAAGCAGAACATCTTGTTTAATTATTCCATTAATTATGAATAAGCGAGTTACATTTTTCTAATAATGGAAAACCGAACGGAATCGTCTATTCAATAAAATTAATAGATAAATTATTAGACAAATTAAAAATTATAGAGTAGATATGTATTTATATACATTAAAAAGTAGCAATACGAGTATTAGCACAAGTATCAGTTTCAATTGTTATATTTCAATTGAAGTTAAAAGAACTTATATGATATATTCATTAACGATTTTAAATGAAGAGTTTCAAATATTAACAATTGCAACAATTTTAATATTAACCTGCAAAGGCGTTACGGTGTTATACGTATGTGAATATAAAATGTAAGTAGTTAGGTAGCGATAAATCTAAACTTCGGGTCGATTATTTCTAGATGTAATATCCGTGTCTCTAGTTGAAAGTTAGGTACCTATAAACAGACAGGGGTCAACGTTGTAAACGTTTTATTCCACACTATATACGGAATATTCTTTCCTTATAGCATCTTTTTGCAAATAAAATATTAACTACTTTAATCATTTAGTGACATTTAATATAGGCAATTTACATAAAACGATTTTGTTTATGAACTTTTTGATTGCATTCTAAAAATGTCCAAAATGTATGATTTTCTAATACTAAATACGTACGTAACTACCTACCTACCTACCTACCTACTTACTTTAATCGTCATAATAACTATCTTTTTGTTAAATTACCTACAATTTATCCATCCCCGTAATTTAAATTAAAAAAAATACTTATATAATCTATAAACTGTTAATATTCTCGCCCTTATGTAACTAATTTTAATCCTTCCCGCAAAAGCAACCCTATTAACCCCTTCTTTCATAAATCAAGTAGACCTAAACCCTATTTCTCTTTTAATTTCCCTTTTCTAAATGTTCTACAGATTATATTATCTAACTTATACACAGTAGGTAGGTAGGTGAAGTGTTAAACACAAAAAGTGTTAGCGATTAAAAATAAATTTGTAAACAACCGTGGCGTCATAAACAAAATAATAATTATAATAACTTATCATTATATTTTTAAAGGTACGAGTTTCCAATTTTAAAAAGTTTTGATATTAGGTAGATAATACGTTCTTGACTTTTAAAATCAATCGATACTCAATATCGACACGTCATGTTCGCTAAAATTAAAAATTCATCATCCACTGCCCTCACAAGCAATTTGTTTGCGGCAAATGCCATTGCAAATAAAATACCGAATTGAAATTACCGACACGTATTTGGGGCGATCTTTATCTGCACGGTAGAATAATTTTTAATTTTATAAACATTAGTTTGTTATCAAATCTGTTTTTAGCTATGTAGGTGCTGTAATTTATTTATTAGATACACTTTTTTTACACATGACGGCTTCGTATTTACCTAAATTCCAAACGTTAATATAGATTTCGGTAAATTTTTAAAGATCGCTTACATGTTTGACTAACATTTCGAATAAGTTACAACGCGAACTAGGGCATTTTCGTGAGGACAGTGAAATCTTTGAAGCTTTGTTTCTAAAATTTATTATTTGTTATCCGACACTTTATGGCGCGGTTCGTTTGAAATATCTGACAATCACATTTATTAATCATGACGAAAAAGGATAAAAAATTCAACGTGCCCGTTTGAAACTGCACCAGTTCCATTTCGACTGTCATTGTTTATGAAAGCAATCATCCGCATTGCCATCTTCTATGAATTTTACATAAGTACTCAAACCTTTTGGTGAATTTATTTTCGATGATATGATAGTAGGTATACGTAATCGTATTTTTAACATTTTAATTAGGTTTATTAACCTAACCTTATTAACCTAACTCTTTATTACAAAATTATACAAGGTACATACATTGAACATTCAATAAATTAGGTTCAAGTAGATATAAATTGATACAACTGACACGTACATAAGTACCAAAGTCTGCAAACGCATAGTACTATTATTATCAAAGTAATCTCAGAAAAGCTTATATTTATATTTTAATTATTTTACTACCCACATTTTGTTTAATTGTTATAGTAGGTATAACGGTCTGAATGTGTTCTAGTTTCCTTATGGAGCAATAAATGTAGCCACATCATACGTTACTACAATAAAACAATTAACCGCAACTTAGAAATGCTCATTACAAGCCTACAGTTAAACGTAAAAACCTAGCAGAGGGCGACGATATTAATTAATAAAGTAATAATTATTCTTGCGTTATAATTATAGGCATTGATTTAGTTTTGCGCGCATTCGATAATAATTATTACTGACTTTTTTAAATCTAAAAACTTAAACTTATTTTGTTTTTATTTTTAGTAGAAAATCCGGTCGTTCAGTTTATTGTCGATATTATAATCGATATACGTTAAAAACAACTTATCACAAATTTCTCGGTTCTTAAAAGTCGATTATCACTTAATTTGCTTAGGAGTTTGTAAAAATTTCGTCTTGCATTTTACATATTATGGAGCGCACATTCAGCGATTGAGACAGGAACGACGACACAGACATGAATGTGAAATTGTTAAATAAATAATAAATATGCAAATTCTGCAAATAAATGAGCATCTTCCTTTAGTTAAAGAATTTGCTTTTTTGAATTTTTTTATAAAACTCAATAATCTCGAAGAAATAGAACTTTTTCTTTTTTTAATTGACGTAGAGAAAAAATTCACTCCAACAACTTACAAGTAACAAAAGTCCTAACAATCATAGTATCTTTATTTTTATTCCGTCTACATTCGTTACGGATTTATTTTGCAGTCAGTGACACATTTGCCAACTTATTTTTTTGCGAATATCTCCCCGCGTATGCCATATCTTTATTTCATTCTCTATTGCAGATTATTTGTAATTCAAAATATAATGTGTCTTTCTCTTCTCCGGGTTGTTTGTATTAGTCAGGAGTTAGGTTAGTGTTCTAATACATTTTATATTAGGTATATACTCGAGAATGTAAAAATGCGTCAATTTTTATTACATAAACCAAAATAGGTCATATTGCGACGATCGAAATTCAAAAATTGTATGTTATTTTAGTTGTTAATGTAATCGAAAGTTACCCATCTACGTAAAACTTGGGAATTTGACCTTTAAATCACACTACCTTTAAATTAAGAACCTTAAAGGCCCCGAATTACTTATCTAAATAAAATTGCAACAAAAAATTATATTTAACTTCTGTAATATAAAATTTAAACTGTAATATAGATATAGTAATACGTAAATAAACATTTTCTGGTAGATACACATAATATATGAATGATGAAGACATTTATCGGTGCACAATGTTTGAAGTTTTTGAAAAGGAAATCGATAATTTTTGTATTTTAAAAACTGGCTATAAAACGATAGCGACTTAAATTTATTAAAACAGAAAAATTTAACGCTTCGACTATACTTTTAACGTTAAAAAATGGTTTACATTTTTGGATGTGCGTTAGGTATACGCGGTGAATAATGGGTTTGAAAATTAAAGAAGGGGCTAGCGTAAAATTTCTTACCTATACGTATACAGAGTGTCCAGGAAATGGTGGAAAATCGTTCGGAAGCGTATAAACCACGTCAAAATAGTACCACTTGTTCCTATAATCTGTTTCCTTCTATAATTCTGTTTACGGCGCGGGCGCCGGCGCCGGAGTCGCCGGTCCCTTGTTGAGATATTCACCCCCAAAGTTGAAGTTATTACGTAGGTAATAAATACCAAAAATTATTAAATTCCATCAAAAAATAAGAATGCTATTTAAAAAAAATTATTTTTATTTTTCAACTTTGAGGGTGAATATTTAAACAGGGGAGCGCCGTAGACGTAAACGAATTTATAGGTACCTACTTGTGGCATTATTTTGATGTGCTTGATGCGGTCGGGAATTAATCAAATTTGTAGAATATAATATGTAGGATTTGGCTACTAATCCGTTTCATATTTTCTGGATTTTTTTTTATAATTCGTCAGCATTCACTAGTCTAAAATTTTCGGTAGTTTAAATCTAAACTCTTTGCTTACCAAAAGTAAGGGTTTCGATGCCGTTTGCACGTTGGTAATTCCGATTAATTGTATCGTTTTTTTAATCATTCATTTAATACATAGTATAAGTAGGTAGTATATATATATATATATATATATTGAGATAGGGGTTTTTTCACAAAATAAAATTAAATGAAACGGATAAAATGTCAACAATGGAGAACAATAGATACCTAAATAGAATTATTTTAATAAATGTGTGTTGTCAGATATACTGGTCTTACAATAAAATATAAGTATTTATTATAAAATCATTTTAAGATGTTAAATTAAATTACAAAGATATTTATACTTTAGAACAACGTTAATTTGAAAAACTAGTAGCAAAAGTTTGAGAGGTAAGGAATTCATAGGTATATTACTCCGTTATTTAAACACCTACTTATCTAAAGGGCCAACTTTTAATGATAAACAATGTTTGCAAGGAAGGCTGACTTACGCAGGCAAACTGCTAGCGTTACGATTTTTGTTTTCTTGAGTATATATTCATATGATTTAAAATTAGTTGTATTTTTTTAAAGTAAGTATCTACCTATGTACTCGTATGCGAAAGTAAATCTTATGCAGAATTAGCGTATTTGTTCAAAAGCGCATCTACTAGTATTAAAATTGTTTATTCCTATATTATATACCTAAATATCTTAGCAGGTCGCTTGGCTCGCTTCCTATATACATTATTTACATACTTACTATTACATATTTA
This sequence comes from Rhagophthalmus giganteus, assembly GCA_036326145.1. Taxonomy (NCBI): domain Eukaryota; kingdom Metazoa; phylum Arthropoda; class Insecta; order Coleoptera; family Rhagophthalmidae; genus Rhagophthalmus; species Rhagophthalmus giganteus. Next base: position 7,710,585 of record JARFJA010000083.1, on the reverse strand, counting down.
ATTTTGTTGTTTTATCATTTAGTTTTGTGCCATTCTTACTAATCCTAAGAATATAAAGCAAGTATTCGTGCGTTTTATATTTTGTTCATTTCCAATAATTTTCGAAGAGGAACTAAAAAATAAGCGTTTTTGAAATTCTCATGTCGGTTGTCTTTAGGTTTTATATAACAAATAATTTTTCGTTCTTAACGTGTTAAATTTAAAACCGATGACTGACTGACTGCAAGGGATACCGTGACAAGTAGGTATCTTCGATATCGTTATTTTTCTAAAAAACTGCAGGTACTATCGTAATAGGTCTTGGAAAATGTAGATAATAAATGTCTAGAATCGCAGCATTAATAATAATTTTAGATAGATATTTCTATCGTATAACGTACCACATTCAATATCCGTTTTATAAATGCAAGTTACTCAAAAATATGCAGGTTGTTTTCTAATTACTCGTGTACGAAAACAGTGTAATTTATAATATTGTTGAAAATTTACCCGTGCTCATTGCGTCGAGGTGCCATTAGCTAATAAAGTGCCTCTTGTGATGTTCTATATGCTGCTATCTTCCATAATTTATATCTGCTTCTTCCACCGTTCGAAAAGCAGAATCCAGGCACTCGAGCATTTCGAAAATATTCTCCAAGATAATTATAAGCTGTAGGAACGAACGCTAATTTTCGATGAATATAGACTAATTGAGTGAGTAGGATGATGGATTAATTAGAGTAACAGTAACATTAATTACGAACAATATAGATTACTGGACGTAACTACGTGAGACTTCATTTCCTCTCCTTGCATTGATTAACTAACTGCGTTGCGTTGCTATATAACTCGAACACTCGAAAATTATATTAAAGGGTAAATTAATTTTATTGTGTAAATGTATAAACGTATATTGTGTAATATATTAACATTATAGATACAATTCAACAACAATTTATTACCGAGATAATGCGCGATTAATTTATTTTTACACACAACCCCTAAATAATCCCACGCAACAGCTTAATTTAAAACAATTATGCGCGTTAGAAATATAGATAAATAAAATAAACGTGTCTTTAAAATATTTTACTTTTACTAACTAATGCAAGTACAATTACCTACCAACGTTAAATCTTTCTTTTTGTACATATAAATATATTTATTAATCGTTCGTTATTTATAAGTAATTACTTTGTGTTTTATGCCGGTTATTTATAATTCTGTGGCGTGACTAATCAGTGCTGCTATTATTTCGGTGTTCCATTTTATGTTAATTATGTGCTATTCTGAAGTAGGTAATTTAGCGTTCTCTCTCTCGCAGTTTTTCCGGTCAAAAGTTTCGCTTTACGCCTTCAGAAATAAACGCGAAATATATTTTCTAAAAGCACTTTAAATCCTCCCTAATAGGTTTGATCTTTTAGCCTAATTAATTAAAGCGAGGTGGATTATTAGCTACACTATTTGATTAAGTACAGTAACATATGGCAACCCCTATTAATTCAGTTAAGTTCGCGTGTTTATATCATTTAAGGAAACATTCTTTACCATTATCGATATCAGCTCCATAATTAGTTAACGAGCACGTTCTCGAATGTGTTAGCATTATTTATATCAGTATGCTCTGTATATATTATAAAACATCAATTCCACTCGTCGTAAATCGTCCCAAAACATCCATGTTTAATGGATAGCGAAGTACGTAATGGCTCTAATGTTTGAAGTGGGATACTTTGTAATCAATCCATTCTTCAAAGTTTTTTCTGATGTTTATCTAGTGCATGTGCGGATGGAACGTAAGGATTGAGCTTACCGAGCCTGAAGGCTTAGAACTGCTATGAATCGTGTGGTCTCTGATTAGTTATAGTAGCGATTGAAGAGATTACTTTCTTTTTTATACTAGAACAACCTTAAATATTTCCAATAACTTTCACAATTTTCTTCGAATTCCCTATAGATAATCTTATATCAGAACTTTTAAGTATGTATAATGCTTATACCTAGCTAGTATATTTACGTGAAATAATCTGATTTCGAATATAGAGTAGGTGCGTTCTTGGTCATTCGCCCTATCTATGTAATTCATGAAGCCCGGTCTAATTTCCGGTTTAAGCCATATATTTTCTGTTACCGGTTAACAGTCGCCGCACCGGCGTGCTATCATAAACTATTTCAAATTTTATTCTTTCTATCCCATGTTATTTTGTTATGGTAGGTAAGAGAAACGTGCCCTTACAATTACTACGATACAAGTTGGTCAAATAGTATTACAAATTAACGGTCGTAAACGTCAAATTTCGAATTAATTACTTACCTACTAAAATTAACTTTGTTTCGGTAGTAGTAAGCACAATGTAATAATCTCATTTTAGGAGTGACCAATAATCTCATCTGCCATCTAATCCCTATAATAATTCTCTTATTTCAAAATCCTGTTAGATTTAACTTTAAAATTAATTATAATTTGATCCTCTGCCAGGCCTTTTGTTTCTAAATCCATGTATTCTAACTAGGTATAAATATGGTTAATTAATTTAATATTAAATCGTCGTGTGGAAATAAATTAAGGAGTAATTTTGCTCGAATAATTAAACTGTAGTTTGCTGACTAACTTTTATAATGTATAAGTAGATACTTATTTAATTAAACTTTTAGATGTGATTGATGATTACGTACTAATTATTTAATTTACACACGATCATGGCCAAATTATTGTGGATTTTCTGAATCATTCACGTTTGATTACTTTGTAGGAATTAACACATCTTTATTAATCTTTTAGCTCGATTCAATTATAATTTAAGTATCTATAAATTATCTATGAAAGCACAATGGTATCTAAAGGAAAATTTAGTAGTTAAGTTACACTTATATTTTAGGATAGATCAATGCGATCCGCAGTAACGTAAGTAAATTGTAAAAACAATAAGCAAATAGATAATAATTTCGCCATAACCTGTACTTAGGTACATATATGTATAAATAAACAAAAATTAAAACTCAATGTCCAAAAACAAGTGCGAAAAGTACTTTTTCTACTCCCGTGTGTGAAATACAATTTCGCGCACAGTCAACAAGTATGTAGGTTTCTGTACTAGATTTGCTTTGGAGTGTCACGACAGCTTTCATAAATAATAGTTGTGCAATCGTGATAATTCTGGGGGTCGTAGAAAAAGTAAAGTGTGTAACGCATGCGTGAAGTCTTTGTATATGCACTCATGTATAAACTTCGACTTCACGCACTAATTGAACAATATACTATTTCACCCGGCATGTAATAAAATGACGTTTTCAAAATAAAATGACAATTGAAAAATATTACTTTCCGATTGTTAGTGATAAAATAGTTATTTTTTACCATGCATTTTTATTATATTCATACTTCATACGTAAAGTCGTACTTTTCGATAATTGTCATTTTACTTTAAAAACATCACTTTATTACATTCCGAGAGAAAAGCACTTTTCCACACTTGTATCATAGATAGGTATTAAAAATTTAATGAAAACTAAAATGTTAAGTTACGCAAAAATCCTACGATCAAGCATTTAATTTAATTAAAACAAAATAGCTTCGAGCCGTGAAACTTTAAATAATTGTTTTGTAAGGAAAATTTTAACAATTTACCGGATGTAGTGTTAATCTAATCTAAGTTCAGTTATAAATTCTAATTTCTGCATATTTTTGTTAAACTTTTAAGTAGATAGATAATTGTAATTCAACTTGAGCTCTAAAACAATAACGAAGTTATTTTAATTAAAGGAAAATAAGGATGCTTCTTCGACGTAGAACTTCGTAAAACTTTTGTTTGATTATACACAGAAACTTTCATTATCGAACTACCTAATAATAGAATAGTTCGGTAGCGCAAATATTGTTCCGTCAATTTTATAATTTAAAAAGAATCAGTTATTAACGGCGTTAAAGAAATTTATTTACGTAATTAAAATAAAATGACTATAAAGAAGAAATCTTTAGTTGTTTGTACAATTTAAATTTGCAGCCGCTAGCTACACTGTTAGAAAATGAAAAGTAACATTTCCTTTTGTAATTAGATTAAACCAGTAAATGAGGATAATGAGCTAATTAATTAACGAATAGCAAGAGAATATTTACAAAAACGTAGGCAACAAGAAAATAAATAAACTCGGGGCATCACAGTATTCTGCTATGAAAAGAATTAACTATAGACATTAGCCAGGCATTTCGTATAATTTAAAAAAAATATTGTCGAAACATCTAATAATAAGCTAAAGCAATTATTTATAAATCTTGTTAACTTTTGTAATCAATTATGAAATAGGTATAAAGATCATTTTGTGCCTAAATAATTTTTTACTTCAGATGTGCAATTAAAGAAGATTTAGAGCCGATCTTTCAATCTCGTGATAAATTTATCTGATAGATATTTACCATGGAAGCAATTGTTCAAACAGGTTTAAGTTAATTCTCGAAAATAATTATTTAGCGAATTTTATATCGATTACTTATATTAAAAAATCAATAGCCGTTTATGTATTTAATACACGTGTATTAGAATTTAAAAGATTAACAGAATGAAGGCCGGCCACACCTAGTATACGTACAGTCTTGTTCACTCCAACCTACGTAGTAGATATAAACAAATACAGGCGGAGAACGCATGAACAGGATGTCGTCCTACGATGGCATGTTAGACAGGGTTGGATCTATTCGGGAATGTGCGTGCTACAGGATTTTATATGTACATAGTGAGTATATACATAGTACGTACGTAATGATCGTTTATATCTACTGCACGGCGAAAATGAATTAGGTATAGGTATTATTTAATGACGGAACTGATTGGAAAGTCTATAATTTTTTTTGATTATTCCTGGCCCGATGGGAATTTACGTTGTCATACGAATTTAGATGTAGCAGTATACCTATTTACATTAAACACAATATTTATAACGTTACTATAGTTTTAATAAGTGTAAAGGCAACACAGTAAACAAACTAAGTTTTTCTGTTTGTTATTTTTTTTAAACCCTCGTTGTTTCATTTTTTGATTTTGTTTAAAATTTAATCGATGGTATTGTTCGAACAATTCTGATAAAATTGACTGGAGAAAGATGATTAAGCAAATACGGACAGTTTTATAGGTTTCATAAAAGTAACATTGTGATCATTATTGTAGTGTGTATTAGTAGAATGTCGTGGCGTTCAAAGCATTATATCATATATAAATATGTCAGGTTTATAAAGTCAGGATTCTTAATATGCCTCTATCACTTGTTTATGTTTATATAAAAGTAATGATGGATAATTTTAAAATCTAATTTAGGAAGCGTCGTCCATATTTCATGGGTCGCATCGTTTAATAAATACATTAAACGAAATACAATAATTTATAGTAAATAGATTTCGAGAGTGCTACAATGGATTTTAATCGTGATGAAGAATAAATAAATAAACAAAGTTCTAAATTTGCGTTGGCATTTGCGCGTTATCGTAGTCTTTTATTCTAATTAAAAATATCAAAGGATCAGATCAGAGAATTCGTGCTTTTCATATTGGTATGAATATATTTTTCTGGCGAAACAAAATAATTGTTTTACCATCGAACGATTAAATCCCATCGTTAGAGATTTATCGAAAAATTAATTAATTTTAAAGAAACAACTCTACATTTTTTAATAAAAATGTTAGAAAAGTTATTTTGCGAGTTAGTTTTCAATAACACTGATTGATATCTACCTAGAGAACAAGTTATATGTTCGTATACGAATTGGTTTTTGAAGTCCCATTGACTGAGTAAATATAGCACGTTGATTACTTGCTTCATTTCGACTAATTCGACGACCATCTATTCGCTTTTCATTTATAGTTTCGAACCACCCGACGTCAAAAAAAAGAAGAAAAGTAAACCAATGTAAAAAGACACCTTTCGATAATTAAATTAGAAGCGATTAGGTTTAAAAGCAGGTACCTACTACGATAACTTTTAAAATTAAATTTTTACTAAAGTTTTAATTGATAGAAGTTTTTAAGTTTAAAAGTTGATAGATTTTTTTTAGTTTAATTGATATAAATTGAAAAGTTGGGTACCTAACAAAATTTTAGTTAAAAATTATCGACGTCTGCACATTTGAATAACGTACTTACGTAACGAACGAGGTGAAGTGACGACACATTAATTGATTAAATAAGGCGTCGGTTTTTTTTTTATTTTGTCGCAAATGAACAGTTAGTTTCAGCATATACAATAGAATAAGATAATACAATACGAATTAAATTAAACCAATGTATTCGATCCGAATATTTAAAATGAATAAATAACAATAAAACACTAAATATTCCTACATCGTTTTTAGTTTAGTTTTTAATTGTATAATTTCACTTTCTACTCGATTTTATCAACAATTCATGCTTGTAATATTTTAAAATGCTTAAAAACTGAAATTAACAAAATTGCGGTAATTAACTAACAATTAAAAACTAATTTTAGGAAATTAACTCTTTCCAGATTTTTAGATTTCATTATGGTATTTAAAAAGAAAATGTGTTTTAGATTGCCTTAATGGACTTTATATTTTAAAGTAATTTCTTCTAATGCGTGTCACGTAAAATATACGAAAACGTACATAGATTATAAGTGACACATCTGGTTTATATTAAAAAACTAATTCTATAAAGTGCGGATGCTTTCGTGTTGGCGAAGCTGCATCTGGACTAATTTAGTTTGCGTTTTAAAGCTTCCAACCCCAGTTTATGTATAAAAGTATATCCATTTTTTAATAACTTGTAAACGACAAAATCTATTTAAAAGTTCAGATTTTTAAAATAAATTAAACAAAAATATTAATATGTGAAAACGCCGAAGCGCTTACTATAATTTGATAGCAATAAGTAAAGATAACTGAAGCATATTGTAGCGCCATTGAGCCCACAATTTACATAATGTAAACTATAATATCGCGGTAACCTGCAATCGGATGTCTATATAACACCTTAACTGACAAGCAGGGCTGTAAATTTCGACTTCCAAGCAAATTAGTCATCCCATAAATTACGATAAACGCATGGCTCGTTATCTTACCTCTTGATTTCAACAGAAAACTAAAGTAGTGTAATGCATCGCTTACTTTAATTAATTACTACTTAAAACTGATACATTCCCGATGACGATCTGCGATAATGTCCGAGCCCATTACTAACCAGATAGTAAATTAATGACATTTGCGTGTTTCTTTAGTGAAACAGACGAAACTCCTATACATACATACATCTAACAGATTTTAATATTAATTAGATGAAAATTTTTAGCAAATACGAATCACTTATACGCCGTTCGAATGCATTCAAAAATTTATTATAATTCCAATTAAGTGATTAGGTACTTAATTATTATTAATAAATTATTTAACACGATAAGCTTTTATGTTTATTCTATTCTGAACTGTTCTATTATATTCATTCACCACAAATTTATCTTTTGTTCGAAGAGGATTTAGTTAAACCTTCTTTACGCGGACTGTTATTTTGACAATAAATGTTGCACCATTATGATTTTAAAACAAAACTCAAAAAAATATGATATAGTTTCGTGCCACCTACTTTAAACAGAACACGCGTCGTTTTATAATAAAAATGAAATCCAAAGGTTCGTTTTGTTTAAATTGAGTAATTGTGTTGTGCACTATCTAACAATAAATTTCATTAAAATTTAGCTCCACTTATAAACGAAACTCATTCACAACTTAACTTTAGCAACCTTTGACAACCAATAAAAAATCGCAGATACAAATCCAACTAACTTGACAACTAATAAAAATCATGAATACGAACTACAGTAGTAGTTCAAGGTACAGTTTGAGTAGATGCCTAACTGCGAAAAGAGAAAAAGTTTTGCTTATAAATTTCAACCTAAAAGTCTAAACTTGTTATTCATATTAGAAAATAAGTTGCAAAGAAAGAGTTCGAATTATTAAGTTTATCTTACCTTAGTACATATTATTGTGTCAACGACAAATTAATTTACGATTTTAGCTACCAGAGAAATTATTTTGTTTCGTCAAATATGTGTTTTGTTTAATCCACGCAATATAAGCGTATTTGTCGTTTTAAGCTTTGTTTAAAAAATACGTTTTTGCAATTAACTCGTTAAAATTAATTTTAATAAACCAAATTTTAATTACCTACAACTCCATAAATTCCAATTCGCAAATTGCATTTATCGCGCTCGACCGTGCTTTATTAAAATGTTAATTAACAATAAAAATATATAAAATAAAATATATTTAATGTAAATATGTATATGTAGTATTTATTTCTAAATTATTATTTATACACTCAACTTTCGAACTTTCAACTTTTCCAATTTTTTAATTGCATTTCAAAGCACTTTAGGCAACTTTGACGTTGCTTTATTTACTTTTGGAGAAATAACTAATGCGTTGCTTCCTCAGTTAAAAACACGATTACATTAAATTATGGAGTTATTCGATAGTACCTGTCTAATCACGGTGTATACGCAGATAGGTACTCGTGGTACTTGTTAAACGCGCAATAAAATAACACTACTTAAGGTCAACAACGGATAAAACTTGAAAGCAAACATGTTTCTTGATCGTCGGATCAATGAAACTTTGGGTGCTGTGTAAACGAACTTAATTGCCGCTTCGGCGGTGGAGCTTAGGCTATCCTGTGTCAGCTTTGGTCTAATTAAGGGAAACCATTCTCTGTCGATACGCTTATACATATAATAGATAATATATCTACTCACGTTTCCTATATTTTAGGTATTAAAGTATTATTTATTAGTTAAATATTATGTCGTTTGGCAAAATTAACATTAAAGTGGAAACTACGTAACTCACCTCCAAAAATTTAATTTCAATGACACTTTCATAGTAGGAACTAGTTGCAGTTCTACGAATCACTCGGATGATTTGACGTGACAAATATTTGAGCATTACGAAAGGAACCGAAAAGTGGAAAAAACTATGCCTAAGTAGACACGATAAACATTAAATGATTATTAAAAAGTTATTTCTTTTATTATTCATTTGTCTCTAATTCGTAATCTAATAAGTAGGAACTTAATAATTTTTCAAATTAATTCTGAAACTACAACATTTAGCTATAAAGAAGTATCATAATTGTATTCTAAATTTAATATCAAACGTAAAATACAACGAAAGTTAAATAGGACAGATTCCTGTTTAAAAATGAAGAGAAAGTTTGAGAAATGTAGCTGTTTGTAAGAAATTGTGCTTGTCATTTTTTTACAACAGATTTTATCTTGAAAACCACAAATTTTACGTAGATAGGTAGAGTGTTTGTAAAAAATCATCAAGTAACATTATAAAATAATAAATTAACTTATAGGTAGTTGATAATGTAAGTGGATACCTATATTATAACAAACTCTTAAAGTAAATAATACTTGGAATTCATTAATATGCATCTACTTAATTATTTAATTTAACAATTTATCTCATCCCCTTTCTCACATTAGATATCTAATTATTTCCACTCGGTTAATCTCAAATATAATCAATCTAAACCTATCGATTTGTTCATTGACACTTTGTTTTAGGAGCTTACGCCAAAAACAAATACAACAAATTCTGTTGAAAAATGTGTATTATGTAGGATAAGTATATGTACCTACATAATTTCTAGTTTCATCGATTTTTTCATCTTAAACTCATTAAATTTCATTTACTCGATTTTAGAAGGTTGAAGTGTGATCGATTTATTAAAATATTAAAAGCAGAAATGGGATGTGAAAATCGTTCCATTTCAACGTACAGTTATGAAAAAACTCAGTCTGCTTATTTTTTTCACAACAATGTTCCAATTAATTTCAAGTTTATTGTTTTTAATTTTTCAATTTGAGATTTCAGTTAAATCGTAAATTTTTCCGAATTACTTTGTAAACACCTTGTTTAATTCTCAATATTAAACAAAAATTAAAATACGCTGGCTCTCGATAAAGTTGATAAACTAAATACAATTTGACAATAAAGGAAACTGAGATTTCCTTTAACGATTTTTCTAAATAAGACAAGAACTTTTTCGATTTTACATTGTTCATCGTGAACTCTTATTTCTACAAGATTAGAGAAAGCTCTTGCCCAATTTCTTATAAAAGTATACCGCTGGGAATTAAAGACTTTTTATAAATAATTACCTCCACGTGTTACATAATTTAAATAGTTTCTTTTTAACTTATTATGTGCACGCAACACCCTGGAAACTATTATATCGACAGTAAAACTGAATTATTTTGTAATTACTCGTTTAAATCATACAGGTAGGACATTTTCAGTTTTAGAGATTAACACCTACTGCTATTTAAATCATTTTCTTACTTAATAAAATAGAAAACAGAATAGAAACTCGTTAAGCAAATGAAAAGAAAGTTATTTGGGCCACGTATTTCACATCCCGTGTCGTTTCAAAAAAGATCAGTTTGCAGTTTCTGTTAATTCAATAAATAACGTAAAATATGTAAAAATTTTATTTTTGAAATTTTACTCTATGGTGTAGGTACATTGAAGATATTAAAGGTATGGTATGTAAGGTAATATTTAATAATACGTATGCTAAATATAAACCCAATAAAATACTTATAATACTTATTATACTTATTTTTGTGGAGTTGAGTATTTTTTTATTTTGTATTTAATTAATAATAATATTACGTACACGTTGTATGATAGCAAGAACGTTGCATATTGACGAATTAATTATTGACCTGAATTATTAACGTTTATGTTTTCGTTTAATTAAATGTTGATAGAAATAACAATTAAGTATGTTTAGATTCTCAAAAATCAGCTTATTATAAAGGTATGTAGTTGTTATAAGGTTAGTTTCTTATAAAAGAACTAAAATTGCAGTTTATTTTTGAAACAGTTACTTATTTTATATTTACGTAATATATATTTATCACGCAGCTAGGTGTATAAAATTAGGTAATTGATTCTAAAATTAAATAAAACAAATTATGACTATTTTATAATTTAATCTGTGTCACTAAAATAATATTAACAGTTGGTACATACATACAACGTTTAAACGAAACTGAATTATTAATTTAATAACCAAATAGTCTTGGTTTTTTTTTGACGAGGCAATACAAATTACGGGAGTGTTCAAAGTGACAACCTCCCATTTCCTCGCACAAAGGTAAAGTAACTTATGTAATCTGTTGAATGTAATTTAAAATTTCTTGACGCATGTTTTCAGATAGCATCGGTCGTTCCTCATAATATCAAGTTCTACTTTTACGAGAAAATGTTAACTTTTACGTATGATATGCCCAAATGCTTTTGCGTGTAAAAATCGACGGAGATCTATTAAGCACTATATATGAGTTTTAATTAAAATGAATTGAAAATTTACGTATATCTTTACTTTGATGCAAAAAAAAATAATGATTTTTTCGTCCTTTTGCACAACAACCGAATTTTATTTTAGTGTATTGATTCTCGAGCAATTTTTCATCAGTTAGATAGTATAACAGTAAATTTGCATACCTATTTACTTAAAATATTATGTTTCAGTAGCGTAAGTTATCGAAAAAGGATGTTATAAATTTATACCCGTGTCCCTGATTATCGATAACTGCGAGGTTAGTTTATGACTACCATAACCTCACCATTAAACTGGTTCCGGGATGGATTCTCATTATCCCTTTATACATACAAGATGATAGTTTTAGATAAACACTAGATACTAGATATAGTCGAGTAAATAGTTTGGCTTATTTACTATTAGTGAGCTTAATTGAAATTAATTATGAATCGCCCATTTTAACGTATAATTCTGTTAGGTATACGAAACGCATGAAATGTTAAAGAAGCGACGCTATTAAATATTTCACAATTAAAATTTAAACACGAAATACCTAAATAATATTAACTAATAGATAGTTATCTATGTAAAAATTGCACGTATTAAATATCGGTGAAATGCATTTGCCAACACTGCGAAGTAACAATTTAAATTTATATAAGAAAGCAGAATTTTGAGGACAGCGAGTTTAATTTTCGCGCGTCTTTATTTTATCAATTATATCTGATTACGTATAGTTGAAGATTAATGTTTTATTCTTGTCCTATGTCTATTTTTGTTAATTTGGACAAGTTGTTAAACAAGGATAGATTTTTACAATAGTTCGGTTTTTATGTAAATGTGCATTTTTTGATTACGTATAATCATACAAATAGAAACTTCACGAAAGTATTTAAATGTAGACAAATTATATTCATATTTACGTCATTTTGATAAAGAGAGTCATAAATGTTAAAATAACAACAACAATAAATTTATTCCACATAACAGAATTTAGAACAGGCCGTGACGTGATAAATTCGACGTATTTTGTGAATTTTCGTGCCCTTTTAACTTGTTTGGGGATTTGTTCGTTACTAAAAGTTTTGTTAGAAGGTTAAATTGGTGGTCCTTTATAAAGGGTGGCAATTGCGTTTATGATTAGAGTTGGAAAATTAATTGGGAGAAATATGTTAACAAACTGTAATACAAACTTTATGTTAAATCCCTTCTCAAAACTTATCATTTATACATGAACCAAACTTGTCACTTGCTTGTCCTAAGACAATACATACGTACTATTTGTAAAATATTTAAGTACCTACCTAAATATGTACGTATTAATTAATATTATCCATAAATAGTGATTGAATTTATGTTATAGACGGTTCAATTGTTGGTCTTATTATATGTATATCATATTATCTGTTTATGTAACACTTTCGTGATTTTTTTATTTAAATTCAGAGAGTTAACGGTGGGCACTTAATTATATTTTTCACGAAATTTAAATTTCAAGATAATTCTGTACATTACTGAAAATACAACGAAATAACACAGCCGTTAAAAATATTCACGCTGTTGTACCTTTCCTCATATTTTCGTGAATTTTATTTACACGTTCTGGAGTTCACAGCAGCCCCTCTTTCGTAATATCTCAGCAGCCACGATTGCTTTTTCATTGTTTAGAAAACCTTTTATATTACAATTCCTGTTTACGTAGCACAACTGGGCAGTATGTTTTTAATTTAGTGATTAACCTATGAAAAAAAGAAGCCTTATTTTTATTTTCAAAAAGGTATCCTAATAAAAAATCATTCTGCAGTAAGTACCACCTACCTACCTACCACATTTGTTAGGGTGGATCTATTCCGTGATTAATTATTTAGGACGCTACTTAACGATATTGTTATGTTACTGGGAGCAGTAACACGCGTGAGCGAAGACTGTTTTTATGAACATAAGTAAAATAGCAGAGTTGAGGGATCAGATCTTGAGCCTTAAAACAGAATTCGCGTGTCTGCGAGTCCATTAGTGTTAAGTTCATGTTTAGAAGTTTAGGCGGAACAGCAGTGCTAGCAATTAAGTAAACCGCCAAATAATCAATCATCCCTTCGAGGAAACTACAGCTTCGGATAGAAAATATTCGATGAGCAAATTAACACACACGAGTGAAATTGCTCCACATTTTCATTTATATTTTGTTGATTATTATTTAATTACCTACTACATATACCTACGTACTACCGAAATAAAATTATCTTACCTGCGCATAGATAAAGGAACCACTCGTCAACTGAACATTTTAGGAGAAACAAAATATTATTACTTAAGCGTTTTAATTCATAACTTACTATTAGGAAAATCATCTCGTATTATTATTTTTTTGTAATTTAATTTTATCCCAACTACCGAAGTTTCGACGAGGAAAGATATATACCTATGTTGGCTAAATTATGGTATAGCTAGATATAAATTGCAGTGACGTTAGGTTATTAATTTACTGAAAATGAACGGACAGACATTCCTTTTAATAACGAGGAATCAGCGTCCATTGCGAGTTACAAATTGCGAGGTTAAACTTGTCTCTGCATCCCATTGTTCCTAATTTCTCTATGATAATGCATGTCCATTCCTTAAATATATAGTGTACAACTATCAGAACGACCTCAAAAAGGACGTTTACTAGTAACTGTATTTAATAACAACTGTGTAATTTAAAGGAATTAGACAAAGACACGCGATCGCAAAGGACTTACGGGAAAAGCTTGTCTCGTACTTTTGATTGGTCGGGATAGGTACCTTAACAATATCCTGGATCACAGGACGTCGTTTCTTAGTGTGCTTTTAGGTCAAAGCTTTATTTTATCCAATTACGCGTTCTCTCGCACTGTTGTTTATATTGTCATTTCTGGTTAACAAATAATACTCCGTATAACGGTAGATGCGACAAATTAATAGAAATTCTTGACACATTATACGTATTATTTTATTTTAATATCTATTTAAAAAAAAACTCTCACGTTAGACTAATTTTTTATTTAAAAAAATTAAAAATTAACTTGACCTTTAACTTGAAAATACCATATTTAAATGAACTTGTCAACTGGATAATCTAAAACAGTAATAAACGACTGAATATTAATCTTTTGCTGAAATAGGTAGGTACGTTTTATTTAAATTTAGAATGTTAACCCACACATATTAATTTATCACCGTGTTATTATTAGGTGTAAATAGGAGTTTTAAAGTTGTTATTTAATTCCTAAACTAAGCTTTAAGAAGAAAATTTCTTTGCTAACTAACGTAACTCTATATATAATATCTATGTATAGAAATATTTGGTTCCTGCGTTTCCCCTAAAAGCGCTTTTTAAAAAATTTCCACCATTAATCTCATTGGATAAACTTGAAACATACAAAAGTTGTTAATAAATATTTATCTTTCTGCAGTTTTGTTTTGTAATGTTTATCCGTCATAGCGCAACCTGTTACTGTATCGTTGTTTTACGACGCGTCTGTTCGATTTTAGTGTGTATAATAATAAATTTTACTACAGTAGACCGCTGTTTGTAGTAAATCTGTTCTCATAAAAAACCCAAATTAGTGGCTGCGTTGAAAAAAAAATACCTACTATAGAAAACAATGAAAATGTTTTGGGAACAATTTAAGACATGGTGACAATCTGGTGTTGTATCGAATTTGAAATACATAGATATGTTATCTAAACACTCCTTAATAATATCCTTAGTAATATTAGTGTAATTATGAAAGCACCACAGATTTCGAAAAATAAATAACTTTTCAGACGAGAAGAAAAAATGCAATTTAGCTAAACTTGATCTTGTCTTGCATCGAAAGAGACTAAGGATAATTTAATCACGACTTTGAAATCCTCGATCTCTGTGAAACCAGCTGCTCGACATCGTAGTTAAATTCAGAAGCATTCTCATATGCGCGTATATAACGTACCTATATGACTAAATTCCGATAATTTATTTAAGTTAAAATGTTGGTTTATTTAATGTGGTTTCGAGGTACAGCTGTCTCGTTAGTTTCATTGTATTGGTCGTAGTGCGTGGATTTATTTACGTCCATTTTATTCGACGATTTGACGTCGTTGTCCTGTAAGAACAATTTTCCCAATCATGGGAGGTTTGTATGCATCATTAGTTCGGTGACTTTACTTCCGGCTCCGACAGACCGCGCAAACTCCGGTCGCAACTTCCGACTTGGTCGCGTTTGTCACTCCGTTCACTGACAACCGACACTCATTTCATGGATAGGGGCATTAATTTATTGTTATTGTGTGCCAGATATGTTACACTCCAGAATTCGGTTAATTTTATGATGCGTACTATCATGTCGGTAGAATTATAATTGAAATTCCGTCGATTTTTCGCGAAAATCCTTTTTACGTATCTAACACTATTTCTAGGAATTCGACAAAGTAAAAGTTGGAGAGAATTATTTGTAGGTACCTACCAAGAAAAAGTAGCTTTCCTGTAAACATTCTGACAGAGGAATGAAACTTTTCCATTAAAAGAACGGTTGAAACTTTATACTATATCCCAATATTATTATTTACAAAGTTAGAAATATAACAAAAGTTTATATTTTATTTAACAAAATAAGATAACTTGATGATTTTGATATTCTTTTCGTATAACATGACATTTTTAAAAACAGGTTTTTTTCTTAAAATTAAAAAAAAAGTAGATATGGATACGTTATGTAAGATCCATATTATGTATGTATACATTTTAAACTCTATAGTTTCTCCAATTTCTATCATTTCATTTAAGCAATAAACTAATCATTTGATTATACCTACACATGATATATTTAAGGGTTATTTAATAAATGAATTGCCAATCTATATATAAAAATTATCAATCTATATAAGAATTTACTGAAGTGAAACTAAATAAAAAATCCTGTATTTTATTTTAACTATTCAACTTGATTTTCATTGTCCGTATCGATCGTAAACAGGATATTCACACAGAACAATGCATTTAATTAGCACATAATTAGTTTGCTAATAAAGTTAAAAGTTTAAAATTGCCGTGCCATTTTAAAATGCCTGCGTTTTCCAATTAAGGACGCGTCCAAAATACCGACCGCGAAAAATTTAATTCTTTCGGGAAATGTAGTTTTCACTTGAAATTTCGCTTTTAAAGTATCTATATTTAGGGATAGGGAAGTCCATTTTGTTATCATTTTCGACGTAAAATCACTTTTAATATCGGCAATATGTATATATATTTGTAAGATTAAATTAATCTATATAACTACTCATATGGTTTTTTACAATTTTAATCCAATGAGCAATTCTAGAAATTTCAATTTACTTCCCTGATTAAATGACCTATTTAAGGTTATTACATATATTTTTCGTTATTTTCTTAAATAAGAGATCGGACAGTTTTGATTTAACTCAAGTAACTATATTTACGTTTCGCGTAAATTAATATGACAACATTTGGGAGCACTGTTAAAATTAATTGAAGGCATGAGAATGACAAGTGGTTATGAACCATTTAAGGCGAAATGAAGTTATAAACGAATTTTGACTCGCTTTTTGCTCCTTCTGTAAAATTTGATTTTTGATTCATAACCACTTCATCATTCTGATATTATAATATTGTTAAAAAATTATTAATTTAAACTAAATTTCTATAAAATATGTAGGTATAAAATTATGTCCTACGTTTCGCAACAAGTTTTATTTAATATTATTAAAATTTAATAACCTACTTTAAAGATAATTTTAATGAGAAAACATTTTACAATAAGTAGTAGGTATATAGATTTCAAATAGATGCTTATTATCTATCTAACAAGGTATAAAAAATTTGAAACTTTGCAAAATTGTAATACTAATCAACCTTAAGCAAAAGCCGTATTCCGTTCGTGATGATGCGCGATTTAAGAGGGTGAAATCTACCCTTGAAAATTTAAACTTTTTTCTATTTTCTTAATTATCTCTGGAACAATAAGAGTTAATAGTGCCAACGAACTATTTATTTTTATAAATGGCCATTTAAGACCTACATTACGATTTAAAAATTAAGAATAAAAATTCTAAGGGGTGTCATCCCTACCGTCAACCCTCAATTATTCGCAATATTTTTTTGTACACTACAACGAATTTATTGCTCATTGAAAGAGTTATTCATTAAAGTGTATCACGTTATCTAAATTTATTTGTATCTGAGCACTTTCGCCCTTTGTTAATAAAATGCGAAGAAACATTTTTACCGTTTATCTCTGGAACAATAAGAAAATACCACGAACAAACTATACAGGTACCTATATTTGTAAATGACGTTTTAAAACTTACATTACGATACCAAAAGTAGAGATTAAATATACTACCCTAGCAGCACACTTAGTTAAAAGTAACATAATTTCCCGATATATTATTATAAGCCAATGTGACGGTCTGTCTTATCATCACAATATAGATTTTTGATGTAAAACCTATGCAGTTAAGCTATATTGTCAAGATATGTAGATTCTATATCTTAAACATCAGGAACATGTACTTTTTTGAGGCTGTATTGATATTTTTTTATACCGTTCTGATCTTAAATGTATATAAATAAGATATTTTGTCATTCTCGTATTGATATAATAGAGATGTATATGAGTTATTTAAAATCTATATTGCTAGGAACTATTTTACTTATGTTACAGTGGTGTAAATAAGAAACTACTATATTATCTTATAATTTTATTATTGAAAAAAGGATATAAAATATTTTAGTAGTACATACTAATTATAATACAAAATTAAACATATTTTCAGTAATATCTTAAAATTTCAATTCATTTTAATAAAAGTACCTATATAAAGACTTGATAAAAAAAGCCAGATTTATTAATTTATTATTTATTTATTTTCAATGTTTCGGCACAATTTCTGTAATTTTCCAACAAAATTTCTTTTTATTAACAATACTTACAATACAAAAATTAACAAAAAAGAAATTTTCGTGTTTAACAAAAATAGTGTAAAATTGAAAATAAATAATTAATCAATAAACAAATTTGGACTTTATCAAGTAGGTGCATATAATCAAATAAAATTTAATATATATCTATAAATAACACTTATATTTATAAAAATACCGAAAATATGAAAAAGTTGAAGTGAAGTATCATTGTTTAATTTTGTATTTGCCAAATAGATGCCCACGGATTTTCTTATAGTTATCATCATGGATGGTGTACAACACTCGTCCTATTATTTCTGAAAATTAAATTACACATTAATACATGATCGACTATACAAAAATTATTTATATTTAACTTACCAACAATACATTCGTTACTTTCAGGTCATAGAATGTCGGTTTGTTGATTCTTTTTTCTAACGTCGTGTCAGCGTCTTGTACTTATTGGCTACAATGTGAGTTAGTAATTTGACCATTTAGTAGTAAACTGTCTTATGGGCATTTTTTCTCCGATGAGATATATTATCTCATAAACGATAGTCGAACGCCATATTACATTACTTAT
Organism: Rhagophthalmus giganteus; assembly: GCA_036326145.1. Classification (NCBI taxonomy): domain Eukaryota; kingdom Metazoa; phylum Arthropoda; class Insecta; order Coleoptera; family Rhagophthalmidae; genus Rhagophthalmus; species Rhagophthalmus giganteus. The sequence continues at coordinate 7,691,769 of JARFJA010000083.1, read as the reverse complement.
TACTTTCATAGGTGAGTCATACTCCATTTTGACTATACCTACTTGCTTCGGTATTTAAAAAGACGAACAAATTAAGTAGAATGTACTTAAGTAGGTAATCTTTGTTATTAGATATTATTTTTTACTATTTTCTTTGAATGATTAATTATATTAATTTTCAGATAAACGTATCATATTATCTCATCGGTAAAAAAATGCCCATAAGACAGTTTACTGCTAAATGGTCAAATTACTAACTCACATTGTAGCCAATAAGTACAAGACGCTGACACGACGTTAGAAAAAAGAATCAACAAACCGACATTCTGTGACCTGAAAGTAACGAATGTATTGTTGGTAAGTTAAATATAAGTAATTTTTGTATAGTCGATCATGTATTAATGTGTAATTTAATTTTCAGAAATAATAGGACGAGTGTTGTACACCATCCATGATGATAACTATAAGAAAATCCGTGGGCATCTATTTGGCAAATACAAAAATTAAACAATGATACTTCACTTCAACTTTTTCATATTTTCGGTATTTTTATAAATATAAGTGTTATTTATAGATATATATTAAATTTTATTTGATTATATGCACCTACTTGATAAAGTCCAAATTTGTTTATTGACTAATTATTTATTTTCAATTTTACACTATTTTTGTTAAACACGAAAATTTCTTTTTTGTTAATTTTTGTATTGTAAGTATTGTTAATAAAAAGAAATTTTGTTAGAAAATTACAAAAATTGTGCCGAAACATTGAAAATAAATAAATAATAAATTAATAAATCTGTACTTTTTTATCAAGTCTTTATATAGGTACTTTTATTAAAATGAATTGAAATTTTAATATATTACTGAAAATATGTTTAATTTTATATTATAATTAGTATGTACTACTAAAATATTTTATATCCTTTTTTCATTAATAAAATTATAAGATAATATAGTAGTTTCTTATTTATACCACTGTAACATAAGTAAAATAGTTCCCAGCAATATAGTTTTTAAATAACTCGTATACATCTCTATTATATCAATACGAGAATGACAAAATATCTTATTTATATACATTTAAGATCAGAACAATATAAAAAAAATATCAATACAACCTCAAAAAAGTATATGTTCCTGATGTTTTAAAACAATATTAAATTTAGCTAAGAATTCTAGCTATCGTTTAGATACAAATTTTATTTCATATTATATCAGTAAAATATGTTACTTTTAGATCAGTTATGTGTATATTTAAGATATAGAATCTACATATCTTGACAATATAGCTTAACTGCATAGATTTTACATCAAAATTCTATATTGTGATTATAAGACAGACCGTCACATTGGCTTATAATAATATATCGGTCAATTATGTTACTTTTAGCTAAGTGTGCTGCTAGGGAAGTGGTTAATAATTATATAATAAGGTGAAAATTATAAAGCCAACCACCTTATTATTATCTATATATTGTTTTTATATAAATCGTTTTAAAGATTAACATTTTTCTTAATGATGAGAAATGTCATACAATTCCGATTTAAAATAAAGTATAGTAAATTAAACTGATTTAATTTGAAATTAACACAATTTAGTTATTTAAAATGTTTCTTAGAATATGGCACATTTCCAATACCTATTACAGTTTTTTATGATACCTCCTACCTATTGGAAATAATTTTATTATTTAATTACATACGATAATTTAATCTCGTTCTTTGAATATATATAGGTATTTACCCCATCAGTGAATAACGGTGTCTAAACCGATAGTGACTTTCGTGTGACAAACATTAATAAACACTGCCATGCATAGCATATAATGCTGAACTGGCAAAAAACGAGAACATAGATGTACTTACTTATATAATAAATTATAATTATTTATAAACTTTTGTAATGTAAATTATTATAGCGTGTACGTACTTATAAACTTTTATATTTAGATATGTCTTAAAAATTAATTAAAAAACTTCCAGATTTTCAATATGAGCTTAATTCTGATTCAATAAAAAATAGTTTATCAGTAATAATTGTAACTCATAAAAATATTTCATTATTTTGAAAACGTGAAACTCGAAACATTGATTTTTAAAACAAAATTGAACAAATATTGTTCAAATGTTGTCAAACAAAAGTGACAACAAATACTTTGGTTATTTTAAAAACCTTAATACGATTTAAGATCAAAAACAAAGTGGCATTTGTAACGTAAGTATTGATACCCTTTGACTTCGAAAGAATTTTAAAAAAAACTAGACGTTCGGAAAATACAATATCCCGCTAAAACTTTAGCGTCTCGAAACTTCTAAAACTTTTACATTATAGGTACATTTTCACTTAATATCTTCGTACAGAGTATTTCAACACCGTAGTGAAAATTAATTATTAATTATATTCAAGCCATTTACTTAAAAAGTTCCATCGTTAATATCTACCTACATATTAAAATTCAAATATAAAAGTTATAAAAATGTATTGTTTTTAAAACTAGTTATTGATTTTTTATTTTCCACGATTATTTAATTAAGTTATTGACCAGTAAAATAATAATTTATTTTTAAATTTTTATTTTTAGTGTCTGGTTGTTAGCTTTAAAGTTGACAACTGTCCCAAGTACGGACACTTGACTATACCGTATAATTACATTATAATTATGTAAATATAAACTCGTAACTTTTTATTAGTATTCAATTCTTGTATCTATTAGTTATTAGCAAATTTTCGTACAAAATATAGCTGTTGCAGCCTGCCTGATGACGGGACCCAGAAGTGCCGCTTTGGATTTTCTCCAATCTCGACTCTTAGATGACGAAAATATAGGTCGTTCGTTTTGGGTCGTTTATATATATATATATATATATAGACACGATTCCGGTTGCAACTTTGATCGTAGGAGGCTGAAATGACAGTATATTGTCTTTACGAATACGAAGAACAAGTTCGTTAACCAGCCAAATCGACTGAATCGTTTTAAAACGGGGGCCGATCAAACATTTTAAACATGAGTTATATCCGTTATTAATTATCGGATCGATAATATGAAATATGTTTTGAAATTGACATAAAATTCTCTATAGGTCATTACTGTTTGTAATTTTCGATATAATGCACAGTTTTCGAGATAATCTGGAAAAAGTGATAACACTTATTTTTAATTCTTATAAAAATACTCTTGAGGATATTTCTCTAGTAAATGTAATTTAACAAAAGATGTATTTCTTTCGAAAAAAAATGAAAAAAAGTAATTTTGAGACATATTACATGGAAATTCGATACCGAGGCTTGCGCGCGGTCGGATCATATTTATTTGTAAGTGCTGCAGAAGGCTTCAAATGTAACTGAAGAAAAAGTTAAAATATCGTCATTTTATTTATACTACTTTTATTTTTGTATTAAATACTTAGATGCCTATTTTATTGTAGAGCTTTGTTAAATAAGCGAGCATATATATATATATATATATATATATAGTTAAACAACAAATCGAATATAGTAATTCGTCCACAGCTGATGGTAGACAAATTATTACACGTGGCAAAATAAGTTAGGCATACCGCATAAAATCGGATTTATTTGGGACAATTTAAAAATTTTAAGTTTTGAACAGGAGTTTAGGGGTAAATTGAAGTAAATTTTATTTTTATATGTTTTTACAAAACCGATATTCGTTTTCAGCAGAAACAGTTGAAAATTTTAAAATAATTCTGAAATACCTGAAATAGAAAACATGCATGACTTTACAATTTATACCAATAATAAAAACGAACGTAAATATTTATATGATCATGTTTTTAATTGACAATAAAAATATTTTTATGAGCTACATTTTTACAATTATTTCAGTTTTTTTTATTAGATAGTAATACTATTATTTCTGTAGTGTAGAGCTTTTATGTATGATTCAAGTTGTTATCGTTGTTGTCGTTTCGATTTGTAATATTTTATGTTATTGTGACCGTAAACACAATATCGACTAAAGAGTGTTGTACATGTCAAACTAATCCGAAAACAATTTAATAATAATGCAATTTGAATTGAACGTGGTTTGGGCGTATATTTAAAGAACGTATGCAGTCACATTCCTAGGATATCTATACAGATCTGTGCGAAATTACCGTCAGAAACTTTGAATTCCTATTATCCCTAAATGATTGATGACATGCCGTGAATTCAGGCGAGCTACAAATAGTTTATTGCAGAGGTCAGGGAAATTCGAAACATCTAATTTAATTAAGTTTAGCGTGCGTGACATCTTTAATATGTTGGCAATATTAAAAACTAAAGCTAAATTGCTCGATATTCTAAATTTACGGAGGAAAACAAATTTGCGTCTTTTATAGCGTCGCGTCGGGACGTGTACAGAATGTTTTGTTTCAATATATGTAAGATTGGGATTCCTTTTACTCTTCAAGTTAAACATGCTTTAGGATATAGCTGACCACCATATTTTTAATATCGCAGATATCGGTGAAGCGAAGAACACGAAGGAATGTTACCGAATTCTCGCTCTATCGGTTTGGCTAACGCTAGGAAAATATTGATATAATATTGCTGGCGCCGAACCCCACACAAGATAAACTATCTAAAGCGTTTTTACTTTGAAATTCCATTCTTTGTTTTCAATCGATTACATTAGTAAAAGAGCTCTAGTTTGATTCCGTTTTGTCTACATAGGTATGACTTACGGTGTCGTTTTTCTTTAAGAACGGCAACGTTTGCTGGATACTACTTCTTGCTGCTTGGCGAGAGAGTCATGCAAATTTTACTCCGTTAAGGTTTCCGAAAATGGAATGTTCACCGTTCGGAATAATATATCGCGTTTCGCATTCTTTTTACTTTCAATTTAACTTGTTTTATTAAAGCATGTGCATCACGAAACGTATAGATACAAATAATTCTCTTTTGGAACATTAAGTTTATAGTTATTGCATTTTTTTTTTAATATAACTTAAATATACCCTTGATTTAACTTTTAATTTATTCGTTCGCTTTTATTTTATTATCTTATAATTACTAAAATTACAACACTTCGGATATTTGATAAATATTGTAGACGCGCATTAGTAATATTGAATATTTACCTACCTAGGTCAAAAAATTTTATCGAATCGCGTAATTTGTTAATACCTACCTAATCTATAAATATATGTAGTATTTACATTTAGGATTATTAAAATTTCACTTAACATCTCGTAAAAAAATTTATTTTTAAGGAAGTGATGAGAAAATTCTAATTGAATCGTGTAGTTTGCTCATTCGGCAAATGCTTTCAGTTAAAATTTATTACTTAGGCATCGTAATTATTATCGCTAGTAATTTTTTTAATTTGTTTAAACGTCGTAAACGTTAAAATAGTATATCAACAACAAAAAACGAAAGCATTACCTATGTATATCGAATGTACCGAAAATTCTGTAGGCGCCTCTGTAAATTTCTTTAAAATAGCGTTAGTAGGTATTAGTGTTGCAAAAAATGTAGGCAACTATTTTTATAATGGCACCTTTTCAACTTGCTACTTTTTTTTTTTTTTGATCAAAATCTATTAGAGTTGGTCTTTTGTTGCTAAAGCGATAGGTAACTGAATAAATTTTCTGTTTCCTTAACAGACATTTTAACGAATTTTCATAGAAAATAAAGCTATTGCAGGCTGTCTGATGACGGGACCCAGACGTGTCCTTTTGACTTTTCTCCGGTCTCGAAAATATAGGTCATTCATTCAACTCCATTTCTTGTGGACACGATTTCTGTCGCAATTTTGATCGTAAGAGGCTGAAATTTCGACAGAGTATTGTTTTTACGAAAACGAAGGACTAATTCGTTAACCAGCCAAATCGACCGATCCGTTTCAAAATGGCGGCTGTTCAAAAACAAAATAAAAAAATTCTAATCTCCGTTATTACTCATCGGATCGGCTCTAATATGAAATATGTTTTGCAATAGACATAAAATTCTTTACCGATCATGTATTATTTTTCAAAAAATGTATTTCTTTCGAGAAAAATTAAACAAAAAGGAGTTTTTTGACATGCGACACGAAAATTCGATACCGAGGCTTGCGCGCAGTCGGATTTTGTTTTTTGTCAGTGACTTATTTTCGACAAGAATCTATTGTAGTGGCTCTCATTCTTGTGGGTTACACGTACCACCCAAAGAATATCAAAAAAATATCGTACCACCACTTTTTACAAACATTTCGGCATCCAAATAAAAAATACAAAAAATCAGTATAAAATACCAATTTCAAATTATTTGAATAATCACTATCTACTGCTTTTATACCGCAGAATTTTAAATTTACTATATTTTTCATTTAAAAACTATTCGTCTGACCTTAAATATTGAAAATTTCCCTATTACAAACCATAAACCAGATAGAAGTTTAATCGCATTTTAAAATAAAAACGGGATTTCCTAGTATCCGTGTAATAAACTCGAATGCATTTATGTATATAGGAATCTAGCAAAACCGATTCAGATCTTTCGCGTTCGTGGTACAGAGCGGTAGTGCTTGTTTCAGTAATGCAAATTGTAAATTACGGCGTCGTATTATTCGTCGCGTGTGCGAGGAGTGCTCGTTCGGTTTATAAGGCCTTTTTGCGTGTGAGTGCGCGAGTGTTGTGCGTGTTGTGTTCTCTAAAAGGATTACAAGCAAAAGCATTAATACGACGAGGAAAGGTAGGATCTTCCTTTCTCGACTAACTCTTCATGTATTTATAAAATGTAAATACATGAACCTTTTAGCTCTAACACAAACTCTCTGAAAATTTGGCTTGGTTAGGCTCTTGAATAGGCACTCTGTTAAGGTCTTGGTTAGGGCTCCCCTCAAATATTCGACGGTTCAATTTCGCGAATGAAATTTTATCTTACGCACGTTTTTGTGATCGCAGTGGTTGGTAAAATACAGTGTAATATGAAGCGTATATATAATCAATTTCTTGTGGAAACGACTCCGGTCGCAATTTTGATCGTAGTAGGCTGAAATTTAGGCAGCGTATTCTTTTTACGAAAACGACGGATCAGTTCGTTAACCAGCCAAATCGACCGACTCTTTTCAAAATAGCGGCCGTTCAAAAATTAAAATAATTCTAATCTATCTAATTAATTATCTATTAATTATCGGATCGGTAATGTGAATATGTTTTCGAATCGACATAAAATTCTCTACCGATCATGTTTCTTTATAATTTTCGATAGAAAGCGCCGTTTTCGAGATAATCGAAACAAAGCGAATTTTTTTTTAATTCTCATTTTCTCTCGTAAATATTATTTCCAAAAAAATGTATTTCTTTAGAGAAAAATTTTAAAAAAGTAGTTTTTCAACATGCGACATAAAAATTCGATACCGAGACTTGCGCGCGATCGGATATTTGTTTTGAAAACGAAACTGTGGGAATTAAATTAAAAACAATACTAATTGTAGGTATTTATTAAATAATATTATACTTGGATATACATTTTTATAGGTGAGTAATCCCTTGTTTAAATTACATTATCTACTAATTAAATTATCGTCTCGAATTTCCCCAGATCTATGTGTACGAGCCGAAATAAATAATTTATAATGGAAAACGAAATATAACACGTCTAAAATAAATTCGGTAGTTAGGAAACAAATCAAATGTGCCAAAGAAGGCTTAAAGCGAGGAAAACATTGTTTTCTGAGTTCTAAAGTAACCCGGAGTTTAGGCTTTATTGTATTAGTTTCCTTGTCCGTTAAAATAAATCAAATTAGCTTAATCCTTAAATTGCTAAATGCTTTGTATTTTTATTCAATTGGTTTTGGGCTGTAATGGTTTATGCAAATGCTTCCTCGTATTTACATAAACCTTCTTTTTAATTTAAAATTGATCGTAAGGTTTCGGAAGTTTTCCGGTTTTTAATAAATTAATCTAAACGGAATCTCATATTGCCCTGAATCGAATTCATTAAGTTACAAATAATACCGTGTCACTATATTCACGTAACAGAAATTAAACCAACACAGCTGCTAACTTCATGCATATTAATTTGTGTTACGTCTCTTGTCAAATTCAGCCGGTTGGTATACTTAGTTAATGCGAAAACTTATTGTACCAGATTTTAATTGCTTCTCATAATTAGAACGTCATAAGAAACACTTTGGTCGTATTCACTGTATATGTATATTTCAATCTGTAATAGTTTTTCAATATTTCTCAATTTATAATGTAAACCTTGTCAGAAGGAATTACGTTAAATTCACTAATCACTAGTTTAATATTATAACTAGCAACTAGGAAAAATAAAACCTAACATAAAAAATAACATATCTATATTAACGTTTATCGAATAAGAATCAATTAATGCAGAAACATAAATAAACGCAATAAAAAACGAAGAAATTTATTATTCCGATGGTTAAAAAGCTTTCAATTTGAAGTGTCATTATAACTCGTTCGGAAAATCTGTGCTGCAAGCTTTGCTCGTTACTTAACTTGCCTATCTGTAATTTAGCACCTCTAGATTTTAAAATTTTAAATGTATACCTACTTACATTTATTTATATGCCTTGGCAAATAAAAAATAAATTTCATTTGATAAATTTAATTTTTATTATCTATCATTTTAACTACAAAAAATTGTTATATATACATTTACCTTTAATTATTGTTTTAACAATAATAAAAATTTGGTTAAAACGAAGATATACTTATTCCCCTTATTTCATTCTAACGTTAAGTGTTTTCCACGTATTTAGAAGTTTCCTTCAAAAACTTTTGGAGGTTTTCAGTTTTTAAGCACATACTAAACCGTTTAGTTTAAAGCCATTAAATATTCATGTTACCTTATTCCCTCTGCAAACTTATCGTTATCTTACACGAATTTTCGCAAGCTTAATTTCATTATTTTCTCTCGTATAATAAAATTTTTGGTATCAATAGAAGTTGTCAGCAGTTATAGTTATATCCTATAGCATTGCCATTTATTTATTTATATTTTATTTATTGCGAATAATCGCTTCTTTTATCCTCTTTATCGTTATCAACACTTTTAGAAGGAAGTTAGGACCTTCATTATCTTTATTGTCGGAAACCTAAAAACCTATACCGACTTTCTGTCACCATAGGAAACTCGTGATAAGAAAGTATTAGAATATTGTACTGATTTTCTATTCTGAATTTTATGTTTAAAAATGACACCCCATAAAAGTGTTTTTTAATATGGCCTATCCAAAAACCTATATGCAAGTCACGTCATCAACAAAAAGTTACTAGATTGTTTATTTGTAATTCGGTTTAAAGTTTGAAAAGTGACATATTCTATAGATGATTTACCTGCGCACATATTAGATGACATAAAGAAAGGCTACAATTTATTAGAACTGTCAAAATACGAGGTACGAGATGACAGCACCGTGTGAAACGACATCATCTAGTAGCCTTGTATTGATGCTTTGATATCATATAGGTTTGGATAAGTTGTAACTCAGTTGCAAATCTCTGACGTAACATACTATTATTAATCATTCTTTTAAATATGTCTCGAAAAAATGATATCGAAAAAAGAAGATGATGAGTTTATCATGTTCGTTCTTTTGGCTGATGGATAGCCGAAGATATACAAGGAAACAGAACTATTTAAAACAAGGGAATCAGAGGCGTGTTTATCAAACGAATCGATTTAATTTTGTTCCAAATATAAACAAATTTATATGTTTAGGATCAAAACCTTAATATACGCAACAGCGTTATTATAAATATTAGAATGACTTTTTAGACTAAACGTAAATTTGAAAAATTATCATGTTTAGTTAACAGTTTTCCACATGATAATTTTAATTAAAAATGTTTAGTCTGTTGTATTTTATTGCGCATATACGTACTTTTCAAAGGATCGACTTTAAAGTGACGTGAATACGAATTTTTGCTAAAAAGTTCGCATATTTCGCGCACTCTGTATTTTATCAAAGTGATTATTATTATTTTACATAAAGCAAGGCGACCGACCATAGATATATAGTTGATCTCGTGAAATTTTTTAAGAATCGTCTTATCACTTTGAGAAAGATTTCGAAAACTTTTATTCTATTTTATTATAATTCGGATATTGTCAATAGGTACTAAGGAATTTTGTTAATTATTTTGAAACTAGTGTAATATATATATATCTATTATTATTATTATTATTTAATTTTAGATAAGTAGATAATAGTTATTTTAAATGAGTTTGTAGATCTGGTGTATTATTTATCGATTTAATAAGATAGTCGAATACATACTTATATTAGGTATTTACATACATATAAATATATATATAATAACAATATTTACGACCTATTATATTCCATAAAAATTCATTAAAATTGTGAAAAGCTGCATCTCAAAATATTAAGACAAGGGAAAATTTAATGGAATTCCTATCGTCATAAATGAATTTCGTTTTCCGCTAAAGATTAAAAGTCTTCGCGCCTTGATAGAAATATTTCGTTGCATTTAATGCGAAACAACGCATTTTATAATACCGCGAACTATCGCAATTAAACGTAAATATACTGACGAAAATCCGGGAAAATCAAATTCCGCGTTTGCTAAAAATCCCGATAACAGACTCGATTTGTTTCGATTGTAAGTATTTTGCCTGGGAATTTCTAGCCAATCTCCTTACTCGATCATTTCATATATCTTATTGAACTGTCGACGCTGCAGAAAAATACAATCTGCGTAATCTGGGTCGACGCCATTCTAAGTTTGTGCATACCTTTTGATACACCTTGCCTTTAAAGCTTTTTATATCGAAGGGAATGAAACGCGTTTTTTTTGCAAAAATCTTCGGACATTTATTTTTTCGTAAACTGTAATATTTCTTATTGAGAATATTGGTTACCGTTCCGTTTGCAAAGTGGAATCGACTTTTTACACATTTAATTTCAATTTCCTTTAAAATGTTTTATATTCAATTAGGTAGATAGATGTATAGTAGAAATTCTAAATTCGATTATCCTAATTTTAAAATTTAAGCGTGTTCGGTTTGTGAATAGCATTAATATACATATATTGCGTGCACATACTTCCACGATAAGATTTTCTTTCAAGATTTCTGTAGTAAACGCGTGTTTCCTCTCGGCGGAAATTATAGTGGTATTCCGGGAACAAATATTATTTTGGAACAGCTCACCGCAATATGTATCGTACCCTTAACAAAAGAAACACTTTAGCTTACGGCCCTAATTAATCTTACCTGTAAAATACAATGGAAGGAATAATGACGCAATTTTACAGGCTTTCAGGTCGATAACGAGATGTGTTCCGCTTAATAATTTCAAGTAGTCGGTATAGACGTAATTTATTATAATTTGTATTGAAAACATTTTTTTATTTTTCTTTTAATAAAGTTAGAAAGTATGGAATTTATAAAATATTTCTTATTAGGTAGGTACCTAGATTAACCACATAATTATTATTTTTTATTTGTTAACGGTCTTGCAATTTTAGACTGGCTTTTAATAACCTCTACTCGTAACAAACCGTGTTGCAGCGTGTTTCGTTTTTGCTGTTATTAAAAACTTCTTTTATCCAACTGTATATATTTAATCTTTATTTTACTTACAATTAGATATTATTTTATAATAATAATTTTAGTCGATAACGTTGGTATCTATGCAAATCGTGCTTTCATAGTTATTTCTCGTAAATTACCTGGTTTTTTTAAATCATTTGGTAGCTGATCGATTCTTTATTATACCAAGAGGTTCCCTTGTCCTATAAAATAGGAACCTACTACGAAATCGATTTGATCGTAAAGTTAATTTTTTATTTTTTATACTAAAGAAATACAAGTCTATTAGCATCCGTTACTCCAAAAGACATTAGAGATTTGAGACCTCGAAGACGGTTGTTATTATTATTATCGTTTCGTCACCATTTAATTTATTATCATAATTATGTTAAACACAGATTACCTACAGCAAGTAGGTACTCCCAGACTAGTTACTGTTGTAATTTATTAACTTGTAAAGCTGTTTTGATTTCGGGATATAATTAAATTCCGTGTGTAGTTACTAGGTATACTTATGTAAACTGAAATTTCTATAGAAAACTAATTTAGCGAACGTGCCATAAACGATACACGTTTATAATATGTATGTATGTACGTATATCCTAAAGGATTTGGTGCGTGTGAAAAGGTAGGTATTTTAAACAATGTAATCTCGTTAGCATGCTTCTATGCACTTTGTTTATACCTACATATACATATGTAGAATATGTATTAAGAGAACCATCGGCTAGACTACTGCTACATTTCGCTTTAGTTCTTACTAGTTCTGAAGAATCTATACTAGCGTAAGATTTAATTAGTTACCTAGATATCTTCGTTCAATTATACTTATCCCGTTATTTTGTAAAAACATTTGGTTACACACATTAACTGTAATTACATTATTGCAGAATTGAATTACAAAATAAACACATTTGAAGTTATAGTTTGTGGTAATTTTGAAGATTTTTAACTAAAACTCTAAATAGTGAACAACCTCGGTGGAGTGACCGTGCCATTTACTAATTAGTTCACTATATCGAGACTCTACTGTAATTATCTACCAATTTTATATAGGTAACGACGCTAATGCTATAGGTATACACAGTACATTTAGCTTAAAATTACATAAGATACCTTGTCCGTTTATTAATACATCGAGTCTATTGCTAAATGAATTGGTTCATTTTTATACTTTTCAATCTACCTACTTACCTTTCAAATATTTTTATTTTTACTCGATACGGTTAATTCAATACTTATACTCATTTTACTTTGAAATTTAATTAACCGACATAATGATGGCCTATTCGAGCGATCTGGCGACACGTCATTAATAAAAGGTTACTAGATGATGACGTTTCACACAGTGCTGTCACCTCGTACATAACTCGTATTTTGACAGTTCTAATTAATTGTAGTCTTTCTTTATACCATCTAATATGTGCGCAAGCAAATCACCTATAGAATATGTCACTTTCCAAACTTTAAAAACTGAATTACAAATAAACAATCTAGTAACTTTTTGTTGATGACGTGACATCATATAGGTTTGGATAAGCTATACATAACGAAAAAACTTGTTTATTTTCTTATTTATTTATGAATGACTGAAACTGTTGTACGAACTTGTACAGTACAACAGAAATTGCTTGGCACTTGACTAAAGGATGCGCAGGATGCAACGAAAGTCTCTGTGCGACAAGGATATAGCTACTGGTTTATGTATATCCGCATACAAATCAGTAGCTATATCCTTGTCGCACAGAGACTCTCTCGTTTACTCAACGGCACATTTCATGTGCCAAGCTATTTCTGTTGTGCTGTACATTATTTACAATTTAAAATAATTATTGATTTAAATCTAAAATATAGGTATTATTAACAGATTTATCTATTCTCCCAGTTGCAGATGACACAATTTTAAATTCGCATATAGTAGGTAGATGTATTAATCTCTCAATTATCTATAAAATATAGATACGTATACATATATATTAAAACGTAATATGTGCGGGTGTTTTAGATTGAAAAGAAATATTTTCTAATATCAGTAATACGATATTAAATATGTAAGTAAAATTTTGATATTTGCATAAAAATTAATTGTGGTTATTTAGGTAAATAATTTTTAAACGATTGGCCTTTATTAATTAAAATTATTCGAGCCTCGAAACTGGATGATTTTATCGACATATTTGATACAAATCGATCTACTTAATCGAGAAAAATCACTTAATTTCTATATCGGAAGTACATTCTTACATAGTTGTCAAAAAAGCTTTCACTTTTACCGATAAAACAACTAGTAGATATATCTTTAAAACTTTCCATAATGCACATCGCTATAAATAATTATCTACCTACTTATTATTTTAAATTCGCAAAAAAATGAACCTACCTCGTCGTATTATTATTTCGCGATTAATATCGTAAGAAACGTTGATTATTTTTAACAAAATGTGTATCTACAATTTCTAAAATATATCCACTTTCAATTTTATTCTAAATTTATTATCATTCGTTTCACCTTAAGATCAGTTTTCATCGCGGAAATATTTTTCCCTTAAAACGGCTTAACGTAGAAATCCTCGTGTCTTTAAAGAGCAACGAGCTCGATGCCGAAAGAATCGAAACGCATTAGAAAAGGTAGCTAGCTCAATTTATTCTGGCTGAATTATCCACCTGATGAATTTAAACGTCGCATCGTTAGCATACTCGATTCAATTTAAAAACATCACAAAAGTCTATTGTCTGATATAAGGACCACAAAAGTTTTACATTCAATTAAAATACCCTATTATTTGTAGGATGTCGTTTAATTATTATTAACATTCAATCTGAGAGAATCACCTAATTACGATTAAGTGTCTCCGGGACCTATTCAAAGTTTATGCATGTTATTCTCTTGTTTATTGCTGTTAATACGGCCGAACTACTGCAATTTATTTCAGGGTATTTGGTTCAATTTATTATCCTTAATTGTTTATGTAAACGAGCAATAGCAGTAGAACTGCAATTTACAACATCGGCGTAATTAAAATATTTATTTGTTCTTAAATTATTATGTCGAGCTTTCCTGTTCTTTTTTTTATTTCTTTAAATACTTACTCGGAACTTGGAAATTAATTAAAATGAACCATCAAATGTTTGCATATTTAATTTAATACTCGACCGATAAAATTCGTATGTCCGTTCAGAATTTAATTAAGTCGATAAAAAAAAAACTATATTATAACTTTTAAAACCGCGCTGTTGCTTAAATCGATAACGGTATTTTCAATAAAAATAAAAGGATCGTAAACATAAAACATCTAGGCCTAGTCTGCAACGGTGAGTTATAAACCTTAACAACAAAAACAAAAAAGTGATATTAGAAAACCTCCAATTTAAAAGACCATAAATTTCCACGAAACCTTTTACTTTATACAACAATAATTAATTCGGTATAGGTACCGGCACTATAAAAATCATCAAAATTTATTCGTTCGATAAAACAAGGTCCTTGTCAAGGTACTCGAATGCAGTTGACAAATTGCTTGTTTATGACATCTAATGCTGCGATGTAGGTATAGTTGGTATACCTATAACTACATACTAGAGGTTTAACTACTCGTAGTGTTTAGATTAAACAGTAGATACATAAAAATTTAAATTTACAATGAAATTACAAATTGTGCGCCAATAATGTATTTCAAGTAACATTGTAAAACACTTTAAAATACACGTCTGTTGTCTAATTTTTCAAGTTAGAAAACATTCGGCGACCGATCAAAGTAAAATAATGATGCAACCGAATTTCCACACATTTTCGTTTGTTAACGTGTTCTCTTTCGTTTTGCTTCTAAACCATCGTTTCGTCTCTTGTGCGAACATCGTACGGCCATTAGTTATCCTACTTCGTTTTAAATTCGCTCTTTCGTTTTCAAGTGCGATTTTCTCCAGGTTTGCTGCCGTGTCACACACGTTAATTAGATTTCTTTGTATTGTGTGGACCTTCTGCAAATTCGTATTTTTGATAATTGAATAGGTAGGTAATTAAATTTTTAATCCTGCATTTGTATGACGTTAATTTGTTTAATCCATTTATTTGTAGTCGTGCCGATTTTTTTATTAAATAATTAGATAATTACGTCCAATTTGAAATTTAAAAATAAAAAACCAAAACGTTTACCCAGGTAATTTTTACTGCGGCCAAATATTATCTCAACGTCTAACCGTTAATTCTACACTTAATTGTTATATACCCATAGAAGAAGATATTTTCTAAAGAAATAGAAAACAGATGTAATCCTAAAAGCGTAAGAAAAATATATGAACGGTTCTCGACTTGGAAAAACAATAACTTTTCAATTCTGCTTTATACTATTCGAGTAGGTATAAGGAATCGCACCGAAGAGAAAATAAAAAACCGAAATATAGGGATTGTAAGAGAGGATACCGTTATGTATATTTTTTTATAAGTATTATACCTACTTATTAAAATCGTTATCCTTTGTGAAGAACCAGCTCCGTACGACATAACAATTACACAATAAAGGGAAAAGAATTTGGTACTAGAGTCTTGAAATAAAAGAAGATTAAATTTCTTTTTCAATCAAAACGTGGCAAGCGTTTTCGGCGAATAAGAAATTACTATTTTAATTTTCCTGCCAAGTGTTATCCGGACTCGGACTCATTTTAAAGAAATTAAAAGTTGAAAGCCGAGACCGAGACACTGTAGGTTTTGAATTCAATTCCTGAATTACGTTTCAATTTTATACTGCTGCAAATATTCATTTTAGATTGGTTTCGCGCTTCGCTCGTTCAATGCAAACATTAACACAATACACCGTTGCAACCGCTTTTACCATAAAATATCGAACGTTACTACAAATTGGAAACTTCATGTTGTTATTGTTACTGAACGCTTCTGTATCACAAGGTTACAAAAGAAAAATGGACGAACTTTTAATCGTAGATTTTTTCAATGATCGATCGTAGGTAAATATACCTACTTACCGATATAAAACTTTTTCGATTAAGTACAATTTTTTTTAGAACAGGTTATTTGGGTATATATTTTTATAGTTACTTTTATAAAATAATACAAATTCATAAAAGATATAATAATTACATTATTAATTAAGTATATGTAGGTACCTAAACATCGTTCAAATTTTATTGCCCGCGATCATGATGTGTGTCTTATATTTAATTTATATATTTTTTTATGCCTTCATAGGTAGATATATATTAAACCAATATCAATCAAACCTTTAGGAAATCAAAAATTTAATATCATGTACATCATGGGCAATAAACTTTGAATGATCTTTACTAATCCGAAATAAGATAAAAATTGCTTTTTATAGCAGAGTATACGTGTACCCAGCGGGGTGGTCTACATAGATAATACTTACTGTATTTATTAAATTAACTAATTTACAACTTTAATTTCCATTTAAGTGGAGTAAGATGTAGTCCTTTGTGATTTCTTTTCTTTTCGTATTAATTTTTAATAGCCGTACAAAATAAATTACATTATCAAAATTAAGTTGAAAGCATAAAATAATTTATAAACAAAAAATCTTTAAAAGCTTAGGTATATCTATATTTACATTAACTTTTTGTTACTTAGGTGGTTTCAGTTCTAACTCCTGAAATTCTTAAGGAGTTCGTCATTTAAATAAAAATTTTGAAAACGCCGAATTTTCTTTTTTAGAGTTTCAAAATAAATTTGATATTTTATTTTTTTATTTAAAAAGACTTAGGTACTGTAAATGTACTTAAGAAAATATCGACTTACATTGACGGTCATTGGTATTACGTCTGCAAAGCTTATGAAATTCGAAGGATTGCAACTTCAATATATTTTTTTAGCTTCTTAAATGTGATGTCATCATTGAAAGGAAACGAGAAAATATTTTGCTGTGTCCTCGAGAGCTGACAATTTATATTATTTAGAGCCGATCTTTTCATCTTCCATTTAATTTATTTGATAAGTATTTACCATACAAATAATTGTTATAACAAACATTGCCAGATGAAATAACCGGCCCTTAAAATTACAACTACCTCATATTACTTACTATAGTTTTCCATCAAACAAAGTTTTTTATTTTAACGATTTTTAACAATAATTAGAATTTATTACAGATGAACAAAAAATATAAGTTGCTATTATTATAAAATATCTAACGAAAACTTTTATCAATAACAAAAAAAATTATTATTAATCATTATAATTGATAGATAACTTTAGTTTTGTGCGGTTGTTGCTGTTATTGTGTTGTATTTCAGTCAAAAGTACAGAATTCAAAATTTTAAATTTCACAAATACCTATTATCTATCACTGTACCTATTGCAGTGTACCACCAGTATCGAATTGTTCTGAAAAATAAATTATGTTGGCATATTTATTTCCATCTTTAAAAAAATCAAGATTATATGAAAATAATGAGGTTGTCGTTTTATCAGATCTTAAACAAAATATATTAATTAATATATTTACTCTACCTATATGTATATGTACACATAATATAAATAAAATAATAAAAACATAATATTAATCATAGCATTTCTTTTGTAGTATACCATCATTTATTAGTTTTTTTTTAAACAAGATACCCTCTCCGTTTTAGTTTTTAAAGAAACATCGGTAATATACAAACATAATATTATAGGCATTCAACAAGTAGGTATATCGTCTCCATTCTTTTATCTACATTTAGATCATTCCGTTATAATAAGTTACAACGGTGATACTTTAAAAAGCTTTAAAAGGGCAATGCTTAAGGTGCAAAGCAGAAGCCAACAATTTTTGACTTTTATAGCTCGATTAACTCCATGGATGGACATGATTCCTTTCAATGTCGTACAACAGCTTATATAGTTGGCAGACCGTGACCAAAATTCGATACAGCTTCGGGATACAACAGATAAGGCCGGATATTGTGGAGCTTTAGGTCACACTTGTGAATCAAATTTGATAGCCGAGCTCGAGATAGAAAATGAAATACGTTTGGTAAAGCTGCGACCCCCTTTTTACTCTTCTTTCAGCCGTAAATTTTCTTCCGCCGAAATGAACTCTTTAAAAGTATCCATACATTGAAAGTTCGCATTCCTAAAGTCGAAACATGCATAATTGCGTTTTATTGGGACTAATTAATTTTATTGTATACGTATTTACATAGCTTTAAAGCTAATTTCGATTTTAAAATGTTATTTGATACATACATATACGTATCTATGTATACTTCAGAAGAATGGATAATTTTTTTCAAATGAAATAATCAATCAAATTGATTTGCTCGAAATTATAGGTACAGCAATATACTTCCCATAGTCCGGCTTCGATCAGTCCGGTTTCACTATAATCCGGTTTTAAATCCTAAAAAGTTAGTACCTACATAAAATTATGTAAAAAATAATTAACTAAACTATACCACGAGTTACGCAATAACTAAACATTTGTCAAACGGACTAGAAAATAAAAAAGCACAGAAATCATGGAAAACCGTTATTGAACATGTACATATGTATTTAGTTCTTCGATTAGTCCGGTTTCAAACAGTACGGGATATCGGTGGAACCAATTGCCCGGACTATGCGAAGTATTGCTGTACATTTAATCACTTAATATTTCTTAAATAAATTATCGGGTTTTTTCGATAAAAACGTTTTTGTGTGGGTAGTTCTACAAAACAAGAACACACTAATAAAATTATAAACATTACCATCGAACAAATATTACGAAAATAGTATAATAAAAAATTCTATTATACTTCATTAGTTTTGATAACATTTACAATCCAATGCTGGTAAAGTAGAAAACAAAACATTTAATATAAGTAAATAAACAACTGGTTCAACTCGTGATGGAGTCGAAATAAAATAAAAGGGATCAAGGTAATTCGATCTAGACGCCTAAACGTAATGTATTTATACCTTAAAAGAGAAATCTAGATTAGGAGAAAGTTTATTTAAGAAATGAAATTTGGAAAAGTATCCGAGATCGAAAATGTAACATCTTAAAAATACATAATCGGTAACTTATTTTTAAAAGATGCGTTAGTTGTAAATCGATGATGTAATGACTTTGGAAAAGGAAAAATGGCGATCTCGGCACGTATAAAGATGGATCTAGGAAACTTCGTTTTCATTATTTCTCGTTGTTTTTTGTCGTTGCTCTTCCGCTTTGCCGTTTCAACAATACTTAAATAATAAATATATACCTAAAGACCATTCAATATTCTTTCCGATTCACGTCATCAATAAAATATTACTATAGATGATGACGTTTGGTCACCTGGTTTGGTTACGGTGGTGTCACCTTGTACCTGGTATTTTTACAGTATCTACTAATCAATTGTAGTATTTCATTGTCGTGTGATGTGTGCAAATAAATCATTGATAGAACAATTATGTAGATATGTCGCTTTCCAAACTTTGAACTGAATTACAAACAATTCGGTAATTTTTTATTGATAACGTGCATCGAAATGAAATTTAAATGACCTTTAGGTACATTAAAAAAAAGTAAACAAAAACAAATATACGGAAAATTTTGGTAACGATTCTACTACGTTAGCACATCAAATGTAAAAATACGTAATACCTATATTTAATAAATTAAGGTAAATACCTGTCAAATTAAATTTATGATACTGAAACTATTTTATTTTTTATTGCAACAAAATTAATAATAGTTTAGTTTATTTTACGATAGTTAGGTATATCGTGTTAATAAAAATAAAATAGGTACCTACCCTTACAATCTAATTACGTGTCACTAATATGCAATCTCGTTTTAACCTAAATTAAATTTCCTGTATATTTTAATACCAATGTATTAATAAATACATACTTAAAATTTTACGTGAAGGAAAATAGATATGTAATATCCTTGACATGCTGTGTTTTACATTGTTAGCGAAGCCCGCCCCGTCTTTAGGATAATGTTTACAGGTAGGTACCTATTATAATTATTGCTTTAGCAATAGTTACTGATGTAGATAAGAAAAGCTATTACCTACTATCAAACACATTCTTTTATAAAAATATAAATATTTATAAGACTTAAATTAATGATTACTTTAATAAAAATGAATCTACGATGGAAAACGAAAACTTTTTTAAATAATAATTAAGGTAATACTGAAAGACTATTATTTCAGCATTGATTAATCTAAAAATTAATACGCACCAGTAATTACTAGTTTATTTATTCAACATTTCTAACAATTATTATTTAGTGCTTGGGTTTTATTATCCAAGTCTTGATAAAATTGCGTAATTTTTTAATCTAACGATAAATTTTCACGTTCTTTTTATAATTTGTTATATGATGTATAAATACTATGTATATACATTTTTGCCGCATTGCGATGATTGTGAGAATTAGGAATTTAATATGACAGTAACACTCTTTCCAAAGTGACAAATTATCGAGTTTCCACAGTTTTAAATTATAGTCGTATAAATTAAAAACTGGAGGTACTTTTTTAAAATATGATAGAGGAAGATACCTACTACTAATTAAATTAATAAAAGTTGACTTTCTGACGGTAAATAAATACATACATATACTTATAGAATATAGGTAATAAACGTTTGACGAAAGTTTGAAACGATAAGAAAAAGGATCTATAAACTCCTAATCTTTTTAAAACTTACTTATCGTTAGTTCCAACAAATTACAATTCAAGAAGGTGGTGCCATTTAATTTAATCACCTTATACCTCCAAGTTTTAAACGGAACATCTTGAGCACTAAACTTTAATTAGCCATCGTTAATTAATATAGCCAATTAACTAGCTCATTTACGTTTCTAAATGCAGTAGCATTCGATGTTTTCAAAATGTCTTTCATTTATGTAAAACTTACCGTGTTTCGTGTGGTTTATTTTCGTTCCCGTTAAGGCCGTGCTCCACTTTCATATTTTTAATATAACAGAGCAAGAGGGTGGCGTAAACACTTTTTTCCCGTTTCTACTTCAATTGTAACCGAAAATATTGAAGCGAAACGTGGCTCGAGTGGCAACTCTTAACGCACTAAACCGCTAAACGCACCGCCGCGAAGGTTTGGAACGCGAAGTTACGGACACCGTGAAGATAACCATGCTTTTAGATTAGTGGCCTTCAGCTCGCAATCTATAGACTTGCGAAATAGTTTTAAAATGTGTAAGAAACAAAACAGTAGATACGAAAAAGGGAAATAAAAATAATTTTCTGAAAAATTCATTATTATTCTTACTTTTCTTAGAATCGTAAATTATTTCTTGTTACATTTTTCTGATTGAAAAAGAGGGGTGGTGGGGGGAAGGTATAATATGGGTTTTATGATGTAGAACTCGGTTTTAACTTATTATTGAAATGGTCTTTGTCGCGAAAAATGTTAAAAATTACTATTCTAAATAGTAAATAGTTATGGTGGGCGACTATAGGTACCTACCTAATTAATCTTTTTTCACTATGTTTTCGTGCCACACGTGTTGGACGAGGGAGATTTTCTCATTGCACGTGACTGTACCTATTATTTTGAATTGTAAAGGAAATAAGCTATTTTTGTTACTATAGTTAGTTTTATTGCGCCGCAAACGGTTTCGGAACAATATTGAACCAACGGACAAATTTAAAGGTTCCAATTTAAAAAAATAAACGTTCTGATGCTTCGTTTTATGTAAATAATAAGAGTAAAACAGGCATTTAAATATTTAAAGGTATTTTAAATTATGCAAACGATGCTACCTTTAATGACGAGGTTCCGCAAAATATTCATATAGCATAATAAGTATTTCTCGTTAAATCAAAATTTAATGTGTGCCACATTATGAGTAGAAGGCGTACGTTGTAGCAATTACGTAAATGTGGCAGTGAAGTAATGCGAGTCCTGAAAGCTCTCGGTAATTAAAGCGTTCAGAACTTTCATCAAGAGGATTGGACGGTCGGTAATGCAGGTAGCGACACACATCCTTCCGTTATTGGCAATCGGTGGCATTGCTCTTTGTGTGCAATCCAATTAAGTTAATCGCAGCTCGTCACTGAATAGCGTCAATTAGGCGTCGACCACCACAGCGCCACGTGATGCCGTCATCCAACATCTACTAGAATGTGCTGCTAGAGCTGCCATAATCGCACTTAGACCTGAGGTCTCCAATTACCAAAACTTTACTATACCACAGTTATTTCTATCCTTATTGCTTCAACCTGTGACACCAATCAATGTCATGCAGGTAAATACGACTACATACAATTCTCCAGCTTCGGAGTTTACGGATTTAAAAAATATATTATGATGTCTATTCATCTATACAGTTCTCTTGCAGCATTTTGTACTGTAAAAACATTAAATGATATCCACAATATTATTAAATAATAATTTATAAATGTATATATGTCATCCAAATTTTATTCCGATACACGTCATCGTGAATTAAGAAAAAAAAGCACGTTCTTAAAATTAGGAAATTACGTTCATTTATAACACTGTCTCATAGGTTCTGTAAAATACGTTTAAATAAAAGAGTTAGTAATATAGAATCACAAGAATTTATACGATAAATTCTTAGTTCATGTAACAGTACAATAAAGTGGAATTATCTGTCTTGTACAGAGGTAAAATATAGATAAGTAGGCAATCATTTTAAAAACCGAGGAATTATCCATATAGACTCTGCTATACCCAGTTTTTCAGCGACCGCGGTGCTGTTTAGAGATCTCTCGGTAATTTTGAATAATTTTTCATAAATTATACAAATAATAGTTCGTTAATATTAACTTTAGTGGTCAAACTTTGGCGCGGGTTTGTGCATGATACGTCGTGAAAATAGACGTTTTAATACTTATTAGTGAACTTGAGTGATATCTAATAAATATGGGTGTGCACTCACAGACGGTACTAATATGCGGAGGACCGATGAAGTTATAAATAGCAATGGGCAATTCTGATAAGGTAGGAGAAATCAAATAATAGTAATTAATAAAGACTATAGTAATAGTAATAAACAATGTACGAGGTCCTCGAGAGTTGGTTACTTACTATATTTTTTAAAATATTACAATTTACCATATTTACGCAATATTTAATCCTAACGTATTAAAAATAAGTTTATTACAAACAAAGAAAATCTTACTAAAAACTTTAGTAGCAATAATTGAAGTTAATTTTTTCATAAATTAAAAGTTTAGTCCTTTCATCTAAGGAAACTAGCCACAAGGTGTCCTCGAAAATGAGGCACTCTTTTGATGACAATGAGGACAATAGCCCACGCTCAAACAAGTAATTTTGCAAAAAAATTATTCCATCAAAAGTTTTTTTAATAATCAAGATGTTTACATTTAAAAGTACTATTTTTGCTGAAAGTCTCCGTGGTCTTCGAATCTAAATCCAACCGATGTTTACTTATTTAATTACATAGTAACCTTAATGTATAAAAAAGAAGTGAATGGATAATTTATTATTGATATCAATTTTATTGGAGATTTATTATTATGGAGTCATTCATAGCCAACAAAACGACAACTTTAAACATTTACTATTTATAGTATTAATGATAAGAGCGTATTCGACAAGTTTAATAGTATTTAAGAGTATTTAAGTCACATTTTTGAAAACATCTCGTATATTCTATAGGTATTGGTTTTGTGTGGATATTTACCTTTATAAGGAACATCAATCTAGAACATATTGTGTGTTAGATAGGAACCGATGGACGATAATAATTTTGCAGTTGAATCGTTAATAAATCCCGTGCTTTGACGTTTTAAACATAATAAATATAAAAATTAACGAAATGTTTTGAAATGTCAAAGATTAGTCGAGCGACATCCATTTTATTATCTTTAACTATTTAAAATTTTTATGGTTGAAGTTAGGTGAACGAAACAAGGACACGCATGTTTCTCTTGTTAATAAAGTCGACACATTTAAAGCGCTTATCGAAAAAACTAATTGATGTGCCCAAACGATTGTGCGAATTGATGTTTCGTTGTATTACCTACAGTACAGTAAATATCCATTTCATGATCCATATTCCATAACCTGATGATGGTAAACGTTTAGATACTAATAATATACATAGAATGTATCTATAATTTATTTGGTAATTTATTTTATCAAGTCGAGGTATTTATTGTAGACGCGAATTTTGTTTTGCAACTTACTCTGTTAACGATGAAAACGAGCATTAGTAGATAAAATGAAGCGCGTAATTCGTACTGGTATCTTAGGAGCTTCGCGAACTATTTGGAAAGAATTATAGCTGTCGCAAAGTAGCAACCTCGTACTGCAACTGAGGAAGTCCTACAGGGGTTTCGGGAAATAGGAGGATAGGTAGGAAGTTCTAGGCCCCAATTACACGCCTACAGTTGCAATTATTTCTTGGACAGTTCGTGAAAAGTTTAATGTTTTGCAATTTATAGCTTCGTGACTTAAACTACCCGGATAAATTATTGGAGCGTGATTTAGGGGTGATTACGGGCTGCGCTATTAACCTTACTGTTTATTCGACTTACAATTACAAGTTGCGGTATGCAGCTATTTTCCGTTCTTTATAGAAAATCGTGATTTGTAGATATTGTATATCTATACAATTTTATTGTTTGTTGTTTATTTTTAAGAACGCAATTCTCGTAAAACATCTTTCATCGAACTGTTACTATAACGTAGATATGAAACATTTTTAGTTGGGGCGGAGTTCAAACATAGAGGTGGAATAACTGAATCGGACACGTCTTTCGGCAGCTTTTGATAAGCATCACTATTTCAACAAAACTAATTGTGCTCACAGAGGCGACGATACATTTAACATTGAATCATAAATCTCCTAAAGGGTGGCATACCGTAAACAATTAGTGCAAATAAACTTGTGCTGGCTGGGGTGGCATACGCCAAATAAATCACCAGCTGCTGATTCGACAGACAACCGAACAACAAAAAAAGAAGACCATTTATCGGTTTCCTGCTTACAGACAGGAAATTAAACCTGGCTTGCTCGTCGCACAGGAAATTCATATATTGGGACGAACATGCGTGCCATCGAATAGAAACGCGTCACGTACAAAAATTGAAAGTCAAGTGTTTTCTACAGTTTTAACTGCGACCGTGATTGATTAAGTGTTACAAACAGATAGTTTTGTAGATAAACAAACCAATTTTCACGAACTACATAGTAATATAAATAACGGAGCAAATTGAAATAGTCACGTAAAAGAAAATTTTGGTATAAAATCTTACAATTAGACGGAGAATAAGATTAACTAGTTATGTACTTACAATTAATTATTAGGTACTGGATTTATTTTATCAGACAACGAGAGTTACTTTTTATAAAGGAACTACAGAGTATCCGGAAATTTCCAATATTGGTGTTTAATTTTCCATCATTTTCAAGAACTATCTATCATCATATAGGTGGTATATGAAGGGTTCAGAGAGCATCGATTACGTAATTATGTTCAAATTTTTGACGGTTTCGATTAACACCGGATAACTACGAACATAAATATGCATTATTTAACTGCGGAACGGGTGCTTATACACCGATTTCGCAATTCGAGAGATTACAGCGTATTCCAACATATGGCCAATAAATGAAAATCCATAACGTCCTACAATTAAACTTCTTGATAGGGATTAATTATTCATACACTGAGTGAACGTTAACGATATTTAGAGGTAAAACACTTTGGTCATATAACTAACAATGTGTAAATAAACATAATTTACGTATAAATAGATATCTATAGGTATTATAGGTAGTTGTAGTATGGTAAATACTAAGCTTTTCGAAGAGTAGATAAATAATTTTGAATAATTACAAAATTGCATTTATCATAAATTAATAATTGATTTTGGCGAAAGACGAAGTATAAAGTATAAACTATATAACTTATATAAACTATATATTTTTTTATATAAAGTATCGATCATCTAAATTTAAAATTAGTAATACCTACCTATCTTAACTATATATTAGGGGGGCCGGAAAATAATGTCGTTTTTTTACATTAAATTCAAACAAGTTTTTATTTTTAATCGATGTTTTTAATCACCCTCGTTATCAACAATCTTTTGCCATCTAGTGTGCAAATTTTCAATGCCGGATCGATAAAAATCAATTCGTTTTTGAGCAAAATATCTGGAGATGGCATTTTGGATATCATCCAAATTTTCAAATTTTTTACTGGATCTGGACTTAGAAAACCACCTTTGGCATTTACAAACATCTAATGCACTTGGATGAACATCGAAAATGTTTTTGGTAGCAACTATTACGTTACTACCCTTGTGAAACTTAAAAAACATACAATTCCAGATATGTTCCTCTTATAGTATTTGACTGGCCATTTCACCCAAAATTGTAAAAAAAAATGAAGATTTAATTATTTATAAGTAAACAAGTCGCATTAACCTTAAAATATCTTTGGTGCGACTTCGAAGTACACAATGAGCTGATAAATAGTAAACAAATATTGATGTGCGCAGAAATGACATTACTTCCGGTCCCCGTAATACTTGCGTAGTATTTAACTAAAACTTATA
The DNA here is from genome assembly GCA_036326145.1 of Rhagophthalmus giganteus. Taxonomy (NCBI): domain Eukaryota; kingdom Metazoa; phylum Arthropoda; class Insecta; order Coleoptera; family Rhagophthalmidae; genus Rhagophthalmus; species Rhagophthalmus giganteus. The sequence goes on along the minus strand of JARFJA010000083.1, from coordinate 7,664,761 downwards.
TATTCTATACTTAGTTTAAATGTCTAATTGAAAAATTGTTAAAAAATATTCAATATATTGAAAAGCCACTTTTATATTTTATAGGCAGAAAGCATATTATCGAGATGCATACATTGTACTATTCTAATAAACAGATAGTTAACTTAATATAATAAAAAAAATAATATAGAATATACATTTAAATATCGAGAAAGTACATGTAGGTATTCAATTTCGCCGATATAGTAAGAGGTATGGCCTTGTTTAGGATTCGCGTTTTTATTAGTATTTATAAACGATTAAAGTCCCATGGTTTATGATAGATAACGAGAATATTAATTCTGCAATAAATAACTATACGATCTAAGAAACTACCAATAAGTAGATAGGTAAGGTACTTGTAATAAGTAGGTACAGCTTACTGCAGTAAATTCATATCAAACTAAAAAGAAATCTACTAATATATTAAAAACTTTTGTTTCCGTCACTCTGTTTCTATCAAGTAGATAGATGGTTATTGAAGATAAAAGTCATCTAGTGCAGTAACACTACCTATATAATATAATTTTCATCTGTTGTACTATTAGCCTCATTGTTACGTCACCGTTGTTCAAATTGACAATCAAAGGATCGAATATGTCTTGTGGTCTATTCCGGTAATTTAAATATCAGCATATGGGTAAAAATTAGATGGTATTTTAAAATAGAATAATAAAAATTTGCACAAAGTTTAATGATAATGTCATTATATACCTAAATAAATGGGCAGATAATGCAAAACTTCATCTTTTATGTCGGTTTAATTACTTTATCGCGTAGAGTAGGTACCTACTTAGTTTTTAAAACACGTTAACGCCCAAACGCTCTAATTTATGAATAGTTAAGTTAATTAGTATGTATTCCTCGAAGAATTGCTGCAAAACAAGAGAGATACATATGTACTTTGCATGAAATCCATTCCTTATTTATAACTAAAAACAAGTATCCTCAAAGTTTGAGTAAGCGTTTCCTACACAACTTGGATTAACTACGGATTAAATGCAAAGTTTGTAGTGACAACTACGGTTAATCTAAGATGAATACTCACACATTGTCTAAGTAGCGAACTTATGTATTGTATTATGAAGCTTAAACTTGCAAAATCAAATTTTCCTGCGTGTATTTTACAATATCTTGGCGTTTAAGTTTACTCGTGTCACAGTATCCTTACTAGTTCAAGAATTATTAAGTAATTAACAGCTTTAATGGAATTATAACAATTTTAAAATGTCGATTAAATTTATTAAATATTTATAAAAATAATTTTGATCGTCTCTAATATGTTTATTTTTACTTATGCAGGTCTTATATTCGCCTACTAGTTCAATAATTTATTGTAATTAAACATCTACAATTTTAATTTTTGTAGGTCAGAAAACGACATTCTATTTATAAATGTACCTCCTACTTGTAATATTCTAATTAAACGACGGCCTTAATAACATGCACCCTATTTTTTAAATATAAATGTATATTTCGCCCTGTTAATTTTAATGTTAATTTTGAAACCTAATGCAGTCCACCGAAACAGTACATTATTAATTTAAGTAAGCATTTCATGAATTTTATTTAAAATAGACGCGTTGTCTAAAACTATAACTAGAGTAAAAATATTTGTAGGTATTACTATTATTATTATTTACTTTTTATGCACCTTTAAAATGTCAACTCGATATGAAATATAAATAATAATCGAACTTCCGGCTTATACTTTATTTAAAAAAGCAGTTAAAATAATCCTTAATATGCTAGAATTTTATTATATTACTATGTAGTTATCTATTAAACTGATTTTTACAAAAAAACCTCTTTAATTTTATAATTATTAGTTTAACTAAAGGAAAGCCAAATATTATTTTTGAATTAGCCCCTAAAGCTAAATTGGCTCCTTTGATTGATTTAAATTGGAAATAAATAATTTCTACAGTTAAATCGGCTCGAAACCGTTTATTTTCAATATGTTCCTAGAATGAAATAATATTTTGCAGATAATTATTAATAAAACCAGTTTTAAATATTCGTTCTTTCAAATAATGACGTTTTAAAGTTGTATTTGTATTTTCCAATAAATAATTACTTGCCTGTACATTTTATAAATCTATAAAATTTCGTACGTTTATCTTCTTCGTTAAATTATCTATCTATGTGTAGGTAGTATCTTTCATAATTATCCCAAAATGGCTTAATTCTTGTTTTGGTTCGATAACTTTATGTTAATTTGAGTGTAGTTTCGTGTTGTATTAGGATAAACATGTACCCATCAGTCAAAACAAATTAAAATTAATATAACTTTTTTCTTTGCGATCTTATTTCAATGTATGCAGAACAATTTGTAGATAAGCCGTACCTTGTTTACTTTTAGATCTTCCATTTATAATATCGATCTCGTATACGGGGTATGTCGCGACGAATTTTGATTAGAAGAATATAGGAAATTAATAAGAGTTGATAATAAATAATAAGTCTTGAACGGCCATTTACAAAAAATATATATTTTGTTGGCGAAGGCTCTTGTTGTTTCATAGATAATAAACAAATTCGAAAAAAGTTCCAATTTTCAAGGGTGGATTTCGCCCTCTTAAACCGCGTAAGGGCACGAACGGAATACGGCTCTTGATTAGACCTGACTAGTACTACAATCCTGCAAAGTTCCAATTTTTTTTTGAAATTTTGGCCTGCCTAACCTTCCTGATTTGGAGACGTTTGTAAATATCAATACTTACCTACTGAAAAATTTGAACTGATAAAACTCAAATTAATAAAATAATTGCAATAGAATCGGTAGTCTCATCAATGTAAGAATTCTAAAATTTATTAAAATATGTATCTAACGAAGATCGTATTTTTGTGTTATTCGACTGAAAAAAAGGAGTAGGAAAAACGTCAAGATAAATGCGAGTTCCCTGTTATTTTAAAACATCGAAAAATAATTGAGACCTGTCTGCTGTCGCTGACGTTCACTTCTTGACATCTTTTAGATGATGATTTCTTGAAGTTAATTTCCTATTTATACTCGTTTTAATATTGCAAAAAAGCAAGCAGGCTCGTTAACGTGTTACCTACTCGTTAAAATTATCGATTAGGTATATTGCCGTGTACAGTTATGTTTGTGCGCTTTAAATTCAGTTTTTTGTATGTTACTAATTTCACGGTGTGTTGTAATACTGCATGAAAGGAAAATAAAAAGTTAATTAACTGGGAAATAGACTTGGATACTTAAAAGAAGCGGCGGTTGGCCCTTTCGAATACTAATAGCAGGAAAAAAGTATAACGAGAATGTAGCACTAAAATTTTAAGGGAACATTATACACGAAAAAATAACATTAGTGTATAACGTGTAATAACCGAATGTCCTTGGAGAAAGCGAAGTATTTGTATCACCTTCAATTTATCGCTACACATGTAGATATAACATTTGCATGCGAACATTACATTTTCCAAAACCTCTTATTGTTGGTTACGAACACACAATAATATATTATAATTAACCTATCGCCAAATTTCTTACTTTTGACTATCTAGAAATACAATCGCAAAGTTTAAATTACGTTGTTGACAGAATATGCCACGTTCGTGCTTTGAATATTTAGAACTTTAAACGACTAAATAACAAAAGGAAAAGGATAAACCGTAAAACGAAATAATTTGATTCGGTAATAAAATTCCATGCGAATTCTACGCGTATGTTTGTTTTCAAAGAGGCTGCGGGAAAAAGATTAACAGCTAAGGAATCTATTGATTTTTTTACTTATTTACACTATAGGGTACCTACTACGCAAATAAATAGTTGGTAAATAGGTAAATAAATAAATGTTTTTTTTTGCAGTAGGTACCTATTTATCAGGGTCATATAAATATTACTTGTTTCAAAATTATAGTACCTATCTACCTATATTTATAGATTAAAATTAAAATTGCGTTTCGACGATCAGTTTCAAATTACATACCTACCTGTAGTTATAATCCATATATACCTACTGATATATTTAAATAAAATTTATTCCTATTAAAAGTTCGTCATTTATTAGACCATCAATTTCAAATTTAACTTGATTCGTTGTATAAAATAGAGTTTAAGTTTATCTTTGGGACTTTCAATCACTTTATGAGAACGTTGGAAAAGCAAAGCAACCATATATCTTTCACGTGTGTGAGTAGAAAGCAAGAAACGGTCCATTTATAAAATTAACTTTACCAGTTTTTTTTATTTAGAATTTCACAACGCTAAAATACAACAATGCGCAGAATTTATTCATCGGAGAAATGGAAGTTCTATAGCTTTACGGAAACTTTGTTATAGGTAAGTGAAAAATAAAATATCGTTCCCCGGTTATGCAGGAAAAATATAAAAAAACATAGAAAGATGAAGTGCACGGTGTCGTCCTCGAGGGTAGCTTGCAGTTTAATTAAAAAATAAACGTAAAGTAGTACAAAACGGACCGACCAACGCAACGGTAGATTTATAACTGGTTCGGTTGAAAAATAATTACATAACACTACCTATGTAGCGAAGAAGATCTTTTTTTCACGGGCCGCTAACGTTAGGTACGTTTTTATACCGGTATGCTATATTAAATTTAATTCCGATTAATTTAGTGTTTTGCAAAAACAGCAAAATGCGCCTTCCTTTTATTGCTACTAATAAAAGGATTTGTAATATATTACAACTCGGTATTTTATTGCCGCTTCTCCAATTTAAGCTCTTAGTTTATGTAGCGCCAAGAACAGAAGGGACAAAAATGAAAAGCGTTATTATTACGTTACTCGAATATTCAGTTTTATTAGACGAACAGGCTCGAGTTTTAAAAACAGCATTTAAATTCAAGATCGACGTTGGTCAACTTTGATTAAGTAGGTAAACGATAAATTATTGCCGATACGTGTACCTACCTATATATATATCTACTTCATTTATAAGCGGATTGGAGTAGGTGTTCAATATGCAATTGCGATTGCATAATTAATTACAAAGCAACTTGAGAGATTAGTTCGGAAACATTATAACATAGATTGATGGAACTGCTCGAAAGTGCCGAACGGATCCCGAACTACTAAACTTTAATTTACTGTACAATGAATCCAAATTATTTCATGCTGTAGAGATATGCGAGGCGCTAAATAACGTAAGTTAATTCAAATTTACCTACAAGTACTTATACAGTGTATATATGTATATATGTATGTCTGTATGTTTAATAATATAATTTCGTGCATTTTAATTATTACGTTATTTTATAAGTACCTACAGTTATTTACTATAATATAGCTATAATTAAAATACTTTGTGAATAAAATAAAAATAATTTAAAACTAAATTCGATAAACGTTTTTACAAAAAAGTGTGTAAATAATTGTAAAAAGAAACAAAAGAAATTTGAGGAATATTTTTCATACCCTTTTCAGATCAGTTTTAACCATCACAACTAATAATCATCGCGAAAAATGTTTTGCATATTTTTTATCATAAATCTTTTACCCCCGCGATTAAACGTCGTTTCTAATTGCGACTTTTCAACTAAAAGTTAAATTATGTGAATTCACAGACAAGCTTAATTCATCGGGGACAACTGAAAGTTTCTTGTGGGTATTCAGAAGTCAGATTAGTCTGTAGAATTTGTGTGCGCCTCAAAGTAGTACACGAAGCTAATCTTAATTAAGAGCGACACTAAAGTCAAGAATGCTTAATGTTCGTTCTATAATAAAAATATAAGGCTTAAATCATAACTGGCCTAATTAATATCCGAATATAACGATGCGAAACGTGCGGAGTTTAAAAATACAACTCGAAAAACTTGAACAAGGACGATCGAATTTCTTCAGCATAATTTTAGCTATTTAGATAGCTAAGTATTAAGTCATTTTTTTTTTTTATTTTTAACTATTAGATATCTGTGTTGGTATTTACTTTGTAGTCGTAACATTCTGCGCATACCTTTTTGAGTAAAAATAAGTATCACGATACGCGAATCACGTATAAAAATATCTACAGGCGCATCTTGAATTTATACTACAAGTAAACATTTATATTAAAGACGAAATCTGGGACGTAATTACACTACAACATATTTTTATAAATATAGAACCGAATAAACTACATGTATTTCATGTCAAATATATTGGATGTGAAGACGAATAAAGCACGACGTTTTTATTTATTAGCTAAATTGAATATAGAACGAAACAAGTTTCTAATGAACGCAATATACAGTAAATAGTATTTTCAAAAACAAAGAAACAATCGTTCTTTCTAGATGTTCGTCTCGTAGAATATTAAATTTAAAAATAAATTAATGTCTTGTTTATTTGTAGATGTGTCCGTATCAAAATATGTTTCAACCTTAAATCAGCCTTTTTACAAAAAGCCGTCTTATTGTCCAAAAAAAGTGCGTATCTCAAATTGGCTAATAAATCGTAGCCTTTCTATAATACGAATACGACTATAAGACGACTTTGTAAGAGGAACGAGATAGGGCCTATTTGCGTTAGTGCGTCAAAACTTGATTAGACGGACCCGACTGCGTGTACAGGTTGGAGGTCAACACTTCGAACATTACGGGTAGGGTATGTAATATAACAAAAATATTATTCGCCTGTGTGTCGCAATTGTGTTAAATGCAACCGTCTCCCGCATTCACAAACGATCAGAAAACATTCAATGTCGTTACATTTAACGCAAACGTGCTACGGCGTTGCAATATCCTGAGTGCATGACAGGCGTTAGCGGTTCGTGCAGTTATAGTTTAAGAGCTGGTGAACATTTTCACATCCGAGTTTATACCTCTTGAAATGTTGTAGGAAGGTAGTTTTTTTAAGTTTGGCTAGGGAATGGACCACCCTTTTAAGCAACTCCGGTTTCGAACTACCCCACAATCGTTTAAAATTGCAAAAAAAGGGGTGAGACATTGTCGTTTATACCTCTTGAAATTTTAAAGGAAGGTAGTTTTTTTAAGTCTGGCTAAGAAATTGACAGTCTGGCTAAGCAACCCCGGTTTCGAACTACGCCACAATCGTTTAAAATTACAAAAAAGGGATGTGAAATTGTAAGGAGAATTATAGTGGGATTTCTATCTCATGAAATTTAATAGAAAAGTAGTCTTTTTTTATGTCTGCTTGAGGAATGAACCACCTTATTAGGTAAATACGTCCGCGAACTACCTCTAAGCGTTTAAAATTAAAATATATTCGAAATTTTCATTTGTACCTCTTGAAATTTTGTAGGAAGATAGCTTTTGTAAGTCTGGCTAAGGAATGCACAGTCTGGTTAAGCAACTCCGGTCGCGAACTACCCCTTAGTCGTTTAAAGTTGTAAAAAATGGGTGTGAAATTTTAATTTCTATCTCTTGAAATTTTGTAGAGAGGTAGGTTTTTTTAAGTCTGGAAGAGAAATTAGGTACCTAAGCACCTAGGTTAGGCACCTGATTAGGTAACTCCGTTCGCGAACTACCCCTGATCATTTAAAATTAAAATATATTCGAAATTTTCATTCGTACTTCTTGAAATTTATATCATCTCATACCTATTGAAGTATGAAAAAATAATCGCCGAACGGCCAGGCCGATTTTAACCTAGTTACAGACAGTGTTAAAGTTGCATTTTGAAATAATGCATTAATTACATTCTACCTTTTGTCGTTTTTACAGCAGCTTGTTAATAATATTTAAAAGAAAAAAGTATCGTAAGCCACACAAATCTGGCGGCCTTAGCGTACAAAATGAAAATCGGAAAAAAGTATTTTTACATTAGTGCGGTGGATAGAGTATTACGTACACGCGCGAGTGCGAGAGAGGCCTTAAATCGGAAGGCATATCGGCCCGTCATAGACATCGCCATGCTTCCTGTAAAATTTTCATAATAGGTGTGAAATAGAGATGATTTAAATTTCAAGAAGTACGAATGAAAATTTCGAATATATTTTAATTTTAAATGATCAGGGGTAGTTCGCGAACGGAGTTACCTCTCGCCTGACGGGTCCTGGGTTCGAATCCCGGTACGGGTGGTGAGATATCCCCCTGGTAGGCATGGATGTCCCGGTGGGCACTAGAAGTAATGCCTAACGGCGGTTCCTGGTGTCTTTCGGGGTGTGCTACTAACAAAAAAAAAAGAAGACTTAAAAAAACCAGCCTTTCGACAAAATTTCAAGAGATAGAAATTAAAATTTCACACCCCCTTTTTACAACCTTAAACGACTAAGGGGTAGTTCGCGACCGGATTTGCTTAACCAGACTGTCCATTCCTTAGCCAGACTTACAAAATCTACCTTCCTACAAAATTTCAAAAGGTACGAATGAAAATTTCGAATATATTTTAATTTTAAATGATCAGAGGTAGTTCGCGAACGGAGTTACCTAATCAGGTGGTTTATTTCTCTTCTAGACTTAAAAAAAACCTACCTTTCTACAAATTTTCAAGAGATAGAAATTAGAATTTCACACCCCTTTTTTACAACTTTAAACGACTAAGGGGTAGTTCGCGACCGGAGTTGCTTAACCAGACTGTGCATTCCTTAGCCATATTCACAAAAGCTACCTTCCTACAAAATTTCAAAAGGTACGAATGAAGGTACGATTAGGGGTAGTTCGCGGACGTATTTACCTAATAAGGTGGTTCATTCCTCAAGCAGACTTAAAAAAAGACTACTTTTCTATTAAATTTCATGAGATAGAAATCCCACTATAATTCTCCTTACAATTTCACATCCCTTTTTTGTAATTTTAAACGATTGTGGCGTAGTTCTAAACCGGGGTTGCTTAACCAGACTGTCAATTTCTTAACCAGACTTAAAAAAACTACATTCCTTCAAAATTTCAAGAGCTATAAACGACAATGTCTCACCCCTTTTTTTTGTAATTTTAAACGATTGTGGGGTAGTTCGAAACCGGAGTTGCTTAAAAGGGTGGTCCATTCCCTAGCCAGACTTAAAAAAACTACCTTCCTACAAAATTTCAAGAGGTTTAAACTCAGATGTGAAAATGTTCACCAGCTCTTAGAGTATTAACCAAATTTCAGTGGCGTACACATATCTTGACAAACAACAAAATGAAGTTAACTTTTATTTTATTGCGCGTGTTTCCGTTACATATTATGTAGGTTCCCTTAAAATTTTTCGAAAAAGTTCTAAATCGCCCCATCAAGTTCAAACAGCTGTAACTTTTTCATTATTCACTTTTTTTAAGTGGTCCAAAGACAACATTTACAGTAAATTTTATGAGGAAAATGATTAAATTAAAAAAAATATAGGTTAAGGGGGATATTTTAAAAATAGTATTATATACTCACTAAAAAAACAACCTATATCTCCTATAAATTTTTAGGTTTCAGCTGTCTGATTGTGAGTTACAATTTTTTTCTTCATATGAGATGGTCTACCAGCCATATTAATGTGATCACTTAGGAACCTAACACCCAGTATGTCTATAAATCGATAATAGTAGGATGATAATTGGAATTACCGTATCTGCTCGTGATGTAATAGATACGTTCGTGTAATGTTTTAATGTTTTCTAAATCTTTATATTCTACATTGCTAAATATAGAACGTGTAGGTACCTACTACTGAATAAAAAACGTTTTAACTATTTTTATAAATCGTGAGATAAAAATGTTATTCGGTATTATCTATTTCGTTAAAATGGAAACTTTACTAATCTAATTGATTTTTATTTGTGTGTAATATTTTGAGTCATCGAGTTTCATATCAGTATCTAAGTATTATAAATATTATCCGTGTATTTAGTAGGTATTTGTATTATTTATTAAATATATGTCAATTACTTTCAAAATTATTGCGAAATCGTAACAATAAATGTTGAGAATATAACGCCAGTCTTCGTAACTTTTGCTTAAATTTTATATTTCTCGGAAGGATATTTTAGTACATACGCCTATAGTATAAAAACGAATGTATAAACCTTTTTTCCTCCAAAAGTAATCTCTGCTGTACAGTAAAAGGTTAATTTTCCGATTAACGATTGTCTAGATACTGAAATACGATACGCAATTGTGTTTTCTCATAACGAGCTTTCGTTATCTTGTTCTACATTTTTTTAAAGCTCGTTAACTTTAAATCTCATTGTAATTTATGATGAGTTTCCTAAACGTTAGAAGTTTTTTATTAAAATTAATTATTCAATTTTTTACCAACTATTTTTGTATTGTTACCTACTAAATTTATACGTGTAGAAAATAAATTAGCAGCTATTTAATTATGTAGGTATAATGTTGAAGGAAAAGTTCATTCATTTATAAACAATATTGAATTTTGGTGAAAGTTAAATTTTAGTTACCTAATATTTAGTTAAGTATTTTATAATAAAAGTTTACGAGTATCTATATGTATAATTATAAGTTATCGATATAAATGTCGATTAATATTTATTAAAATTGACGTAGTTATTGTTACAGTGTAACAATAGTATGGTAAAACAATTAAACACTTAGACAAATAATAATAATTACAAGAAAATAAGCATTTCTGATTGACGATGAAACAAAATATAAATGATGATTTAGGTATTTGTTACCAATGAATGGGCAAACGTTAAGATCTTAGTCCCAACGATTTGTTTTAAAACTAGATTACTTTCAAAGAGTAAGAGACCATATTTTGTAAGTATACTCGGTGTAGTAGTAGTTTAATTAAGTAAATTGTACAAACTGGCCACGCTAGGACATTTATGCTTGTTACTTAATAATTTTCTTCGCAATGTTTAGATAAAATACTATTTAACGAAATCGTTCAAAATAGATATAGGTACATAAATATAAGTTATTGTTTGAACTGAACAATATCTACGATATTCCTACTAATTTACTTGCAATTACTTCGTATAAATTTATAATTGCATACAATTTTCCTAATGCATACTAATGTGACTATACTGGCGAATTTCTATATTATTATGATTACAATTGACTTTAACCCGTTTTTTTATCACATTAATCGTAAATCATACCCGTACACACTCTGACGATAACGCCAGGGATTAGCATTGGTGCATCGGACTGGTCCATTTTCTTAAAATAATTTGTAAAAAAAGCGAAAATAATGCATCAACATTTGATTAAATTAACATTTACTCGATAAGCATTACTTAATGCTGTTAAATGCAGTTACGTTACAGCAAGAAAAATAGTAGCTTAACTTTAATCAAATGAAATGCTTAATTTAGTTACTCGTCGTGTTCCGAATGTCATTTATATCTTTGTTAATCCAAGTACGATTTCACTTTACTAGGTCGCGAATCTCTTTCGACTTGCAGCTCATTTTCAAAAATATTTGGTAATTAATAAAATAAACCCTACAATGGACTTTGCAGTAAATATGTGCAAGCGTTACTATAGATATCATTAAAAAATAACATTAAGTAGGTACATATACATACGTATTAAGTATTACCCATAATCTGTAAAATATGAATAATAACGACTGAATCCGTTTAATTAGGTTTATTTTTCATTTTATTAAGTCTCGAAAAGCTCATTCTCTTAGTAAGTAAATAAATTAGCATAGGTATACCTATATTAGATACTTATGTGCACGTTGGCAATTAATTAATGTAGCACACAGTCCATTCAAGTAGACAACTTATTATTCACGTCAGTTTCAGCTCATTAATTTGCGAAGATGGACGCTATGAAAGAGTGTCAAACTTGCTAAAAACTTTTAAGTTTTAAAGTTAAAATTTATTTAAAAAAAAGGAAAGTAAAGTATAATATACGCTTTCTTTTAAATAAAATGGCTTAACTATTCACGCGTTAACTATTAAAAGGTTATATTTCTTAATGTAATTGTTTTAAACGTTTTTGTTGTACCCATACTTATAAATAAGTATCTACCTATATAGGTGTATTAAAATATACTGCAATTGATAACAGAAAGAACATAATATTCGAACCTTTTTTAAAAACAACATGTTTACGTATTACGCATAAATAAAACTAGAATTAAATAACGCCATTCTACGTCCTTAAAACAAAAAAATATATATATATATATATATATCTAATAATGGAAACCACAGAAAAGTTGACGTTTAATAATGGCGTTCAGTGAATAGTTCAGTTTCCGTCATTGTTAGGTAATAAAATATACTGCACATATTTCCAAAACTTTATGTTGTTACTCATTACTGTTTTTCTCGTTTACGCGGTTTCTAATATTATAGGTAGGTACTTATTAAGGATGTTTGGTATAGGTGCTCCGTAAATTTCAAAAAAAACAGTCCTGACGTTGGAAACCAAGCGCAAAAGCTTATATAAACATGTAGGCGTGTAGATGGAGCTTTTAGAAGATATTCAACATTTGATGTTTTACGTGTATTACTTTATGTTATGAACAGAATTCGATATTTAAACAAAAAATAAAGTAGCAGCAAACAATTCTAGTTGAAGTTATCTAGTTAATTGTATCCTAGGAGTCGAAATCTTGGAGACAAAGAGCGCACACGTGACGGACCACAACACCTTTACCAAACACCCCGTATATTACGTATTTTATCTATGTATAATAATTTTAAAATGCCTATTTGAAGTTCATAATATTATTTTATACGTATATACGTATTATACATATATCTACCTACCTACAACTTAATTAGCGAAAATTGCGAGAATTTGCTTTTTTAGTCTGTCGCGATCACATTTAAATTTTTAACTTAAACAACGTAGATATGTAAATTACAAATAAGAGGAAAGCATTAATTAAAAAGGCATGAAGCATGAGAGATAGGTACGTTTATTTCACCTGCTTGCACGCGTGGCGTAGCCAACTGCGCTACGTTCCGTAGAAATGCTCTCGGCGCGCTAATTTGATTTTGCTTCAACACAATGGACGTGTTTTTAGTCCGCTTCGCTCGTTAAGGTTGTTAAAATGTATGCCGGTGCCTGTTTTTAAAAAGACATCGTTTTGAATTGTTGTATGACCTCTGAATTTTTTCTGTTATTACACCGTTACGGGAGCTTAATGTAATTATCTTTACTAAAAGGCTTCCGTACTCCTGAATATGCACAAGTGGATTATATTTATGTACACCAATCTCGTCTGTTACTTTTTTCCGATTACACGCGATTTCGGTTTTATTTAACGCACCTCGATCGATTGTTTGGATATTATCTAGGTGTTTTATATCTATTTTCGAGAAGTGGATTTGCCTTACTTCACAACTTAGTTATCGATATTTACTTTATATTAACGTCATTACTCAAAGTAAAAATGTTTTCACGTTCAATTTCAGCACAAATAGGAAACGAACAAAGTTTAATTGCCCTCCGGCGTTCACTTCTTTCCACCCTATTTGGCGACGCTCAATCACTAGCCGCACAAAACTACAGATGAAACACGCACAAACGTATTTACTCGATCGCAAGATCATTTTTTTTATTAGCAGTAACGAAAAATATCAAATAGGTACCTACTAACTAGTAAGGAATAAGGAAAAATAAAAATTAACTCTTTTAACTAATTATTTTATTTTGTAGGTATTATGCACTTATGCATACCTACTAATTACTTTCTTTTAATTTAAAAACATAAAACTACCTTTAATATTAAAATTTTGTTTCGACCGGCGTTTGATAACACCTACCTATAGGTATAGGTAGCTATATGAAACGCGAATGCGTTTTTCAATTAATTATAGGAAATGCCATAAAACCAAATTAAATTGCAAATTACCTATATAAAATGTGGAAATTAGTTTCCATTATTACGTTTAACGATCGACGAAATCGAGATTTAGGAGCAGCTTTACAGCTTTGTCGTTTAATAGTATTAAAATCTGAATTCGTACTTTATACATTTACGTGACTCTAACAAACCAATCAACAACTAGATCGATAAACCTAATCTTAGGACTAATAAGATAACGGAAAATTACATTTTAGTATTAAGGGCATATCGTATTTCTTATAATTTAGTAGTTGAGTAACTTTAAAATGATGCGAACAAAAATTTAATTTCTAGGTTATAAATAAAATAATTATTATTTTTAATAATAACGAAAATAGGTTTCCAATTTTTCTACGCCTTCAACTTCTGATATAAAATGATCTCTACTTCGTATCTTTAACTTTAACCACTTCTATTTATATAAGGCGACGCGACATTTCAAAAACCAAAAACATACGTTTCCGAGATAATGGGATTATCCTAGAATAAATTATTCGAGTTTGATTATTATCGTACTTTGCATATTTTAATAAAATCCCGCTAGATATTGAAAATGTCGCACTGCGCGTCGGGTTAAATGGGGACATTTGGTTTTTCATTGATTAATACCGTTATCTAATGATCCAACGCTCTATTACTAATTCCTAATTGTTTATATACCAGCATGAATCAAGTCGTGGACAGGATTGTTTTATCTGATAGTATAGGGCCTATTGAGAAACGAAAAGATTTGAAATATTTTTTTCCTACATAATTTTCGTTTTGGTAGGTCAAAATATATTAGTGTCCCCATTTTAGACACCTTTCCCCTACTGTATTCGTCATACGCTCGGAAAATATTTACGTTTTCTTAGTATAAATGGAAAAACATAATAAATAAACAACACACTACATACTTTAAAGACACATTTAAAAATAAGTAGGTATCATCTATATAGATATTATAGTTTACGTTCAAATAAATACTTTCTATAGAATCCTCAAATAAAGATAAATGACTTGCTTCATTTCGCGAATCTCCTCTTAGGTATGTATTTTTTTTGCTGACGATCGTCCCATTTGTAGATTAAAAATTTATATCTACTTTACGGCTTTATTTGATCCTGCATTACGTTTATTTTAACGTTTACTTTCAAAAGACGAGAATATAAGCGCCGACCGGATCGATGCGGCAAACTTCTATTAAAAATTTACATTTATACCTATATTATCTGGTATACAAAATTTCTTTAAAATAAATTTCTCGCGAAATTAATTTGAAATCTTTAAATATAGAATACGACCAACTCCCAATAACGAGAATTCAATTACCTAATGGAATATGAATTGAAAATCTGTGCGTAGCGTAGTGAGAAATAAATCAAAATTTACCTACCTACTTAAATAAAAGTTAAGTATTTTCTGATTAAATTTGTAATTTTAAAACCTACGCTATTTACAACGTACGTATAAAAGTGTTAATTAACCCATTATTACCCATAGTACTCGAGGCATCGGCAAAATATTAGATCAATTTTTATTGTGAAGGAATGTTTCTTATAGGTATGATATTTCATGCGTATGTTAGAAACATAAGTTTTGTTTCGATACGATAGTAGTTTATAAGCGTTGAAATTTGTGTTTCGTAGTTGTGCGCTTCATAGAACAGGTAAGTTGTTTTTATCTTTATTTATGATTTTGTTTCGAAACGTAATCAAAGTCTAATTATGAATATAAATTGAGAATCATAAGTATACAGTTGAACTGTTAAATATATTACGTTACACGTTATAAAATATCACAAACATGTCGATGTACTCGTTTGAGTACAATGGGCAGTACAGATTTATTTTCAGGCAGAATGATAATTGATCCTCTTAAGACTTTATGGAATAAAAAGGTTCAATAGATTACCAAGTGCTTCAAATTGTATTGAAAGTCTAAACACCGATGTTAACATTGACGTCGTAGTTGTTTCTCCGAACCCTGACAATTTAATTGACAACAAGGAAGATTTCGCTATAGGTGGTAGTCGAAATTTCAAGATATTTTGCTGGAGCGATTGATTACTTCGTTACACCAGTAGTGGTAGCGATGATGAAACTCTCAATATTCAAAAAAAAAAATTACAGACGGATGAACCAAAACAAATGCCAGTTGCAGTACGGCTTCTTGGAAAAACGCAATCCCACATATGGGTCTGCATTTACAAAAATATTAGACGGTACATCAGTAAAACAAACAAAAATGGTGGAAGATGTAAAAAACTCGAATCCAAAAGAAATATTCGAAAAATCACTCGATGATACTGTAATCCACCTCCTAATTGGAACAGACTCTTTTGGACATTTTCCAGAAAAAAATTATAGAATCAATTTTTGTATTCGCCGGAGTTGTAACAAATGCAAACATTGTGTATTGAAAGAGAATGTTTTGAAATATTAAGTACGCCTTTGTAACTTTTTAAATAAATGTATTTTTGAAAAACTGTTATTTATGGCCTCTGTGCGCCTAATTAACGCCAGTTAATAAAAAAAGTAATAATTTATTACCTTATTTCTCAGTTGGACATTAATGGGTTAAGAAGATAAACTAAATTTTATCTTCGACAAATATGGTATCATGATTCAAACACTTACACTAATAGATATCTACCTATTATTATTATTTTTAATTTAAGTACACTTTTTTCAACATTCATAGCCACATGAACACGTATTATTGACTTAATTTATTGTCACTTAACTTTGTATACTAATTTAATGAAAACATTAATTTTCATAAGTTTGATGATTTTCTTGTAATAATTAAGGTATATGTAATAAACTTATATATATAATATATATATATATATACGTTATAATATATACATATTTATAGTCAGTTATATTATTTGAAATATAGTCAATCACATATAGTTATTTAATATAATATTATACTATCATATAATATAATAATCATAATAATTGTATATTATAGATTAATATAATTAGATATTATAAATGAAATATTCATGAAATAATATGATGATACTGTAATACTATCTATATTGAACGTATCTATTTTGGAATTTTCCAGTTTAAAAAATTATAGAATCAATTTGTTGTAAATTCATCAGTTAGTAACAAATCATAAATTTGTGATTAATTGAAAGTAATTGAATTATTTGAAATATTATAGTACCATCTTTGTAACTTTTTAATATAAGATGTGATGATATTATGAAAAAATGTTATTTAGCCTGTTAATTAATCGCAATTTAATAATATGTAATAATTTAATTAACACTTTCTCATTTTCAAATTGTAACATATTGAAAATTGTATACCGTTAAAAGAAATAAATGTATATAATCAATAATCGAAAATATAGGTCATTTGAAAAATATCATGATTAACTAAAACAATTGAGACAAATCAGATATTCTACATAATTATTAATTAATTTCATTAAATTTTGTATTAACATATATTTTAATGAATATTACGAAATAAATCGCCGTACTATACTTTAACAGTATTATTGACTTAATTTATATTACTATAACTATTGTATACTAATATATATATGATATATATATGATATATATATATATATATATATATATATATATATATATATATATATATATATATATATATATATATATATATATATATATATATATATATATATATATATATATATATATATATATAATATATATATATATATATATATATATATATATATATATATATATATATATATATATATATATATATATTATATATATATATATATAATATATATATATATATATATATATATATATATATATATATATATATATATTTATAGTACAATTCTAATAAATTGTAGTTTTTCTTTGTGCCTTCTAATATGTGCGCAGGTAAATCATCGATAAAATATGTCACTTTTTAAACTTTAAATCTAATTACAAATAAACAATCTAGTACCTTTTTATTGATGACGTAAATTGCATATAGGTTTGGATAGGTCGTACCTACCTAATTTAAGGATCTTTTCGCATTTTTTTGCGCAGCCAGTTTATATAGCTGCTGTTAAATTCCTAACTTTATACTGTCAAAGGAATTTTTAGAATGCTGTGTTGTTTCTGGCCTTAGCAATTTATCCAGCTTTTGAAACCTTAAGGATTCTCAAGTTATTATATCTTTTATGAGTTTTCGAGAATTTGTTACTCAACTTACAAAAATACACTCTAAATTCCCATGATGCTAAATTATAAAAATAATGATATTTTACTTATCTAATATTAATTAATTAGGTTGAAACTTATTGTTTATAAAAATTTAACATTTAACATTTAACTATAGGTAAATCAAACATTAAGAATGAGTTGTAAAATTGAAAACCTAAAACTCGGTAATTTAATTTAAACTGTATATAATATATATACAGTGTGTCCACGACTCGGATCCTGAATAAGAAATACTTTCTTATTTTTAATTTTAGAGAAAAATGTTATTCTTTATAAAAAAAACTCTGCTTCCTGCAAAATTACCAAAACTCTATCTAAGTTTCAATTATACAACACAGGGTGGACATAAACCAAGATTAAAAATAAGGAATTACAAAAAATATTAAAACGTAAACGTAACGTAGGCTAAAACGTAGGTAGGTATTTTATTAATCATATAAAATCGATTAAAAATGCACTCATTATTATTTAGGTATAAGTAATAAGCGTATTAGGTTCGTACGCTGCAGTTTTTTAATTGAACGAATCTTTTAATTAATGAGGGAGAATCGAACCGTTCTTTTTAATTTTATTTCGTACATATTCATTCCGATATTCTCACGTGTGACTGCGTTTCGTTTAATGAAAACCCTGCTCAGCACCGGTTTACGTTTTCCATTTATGAGGGTTAAATGCCAGTACAGAATGAATGATGACGCTTGACAGTATGCAACCGTTAATCATTGCCGTAAAAGCACATATTCCGTGTTTGTTCATTATTTTACGTTAGTCTAAAAATTAGATATTTTTAAATTTCGAATATTAAACTAGGGCTAACCATGTATCAGTGCAAAATTATAAATCTTTACATAAGTATGTATTTATAGCGAGGTATTTCAATTTTTCGACATTTCGAAATGTAGGTACCACCTATACTTACTTATATTTGCCCTATCGTTATTTGCCGTACACGTTACCTATATCTTTAATCTTTTATAATTTTTCGAGAACGCAGTTCAAATTTTAAATAAATATTTTAAGTTAATTTATTAATTAAAATGAACACTAGTTTTTTTTTTATAAATATCTACCTAAGTTGTTTTGTTGTATACTTAGTATCTATATGTATAAAACACGTTTTGCTTAACAAAAAGAAATTTTTTCTTTTATTGCAAAATAAGGTCGACGAGAAAGCTTCATTTAATTCACCTTCCCCTGTTTATCAAATATCCTAGGGATAATTCAGGACAAAGACACAAATTTAAAGCATTAGGTGAGAATTGCAGTAAGAAAATGATGGCGCCGCGTAGACTTCGGACGGACGGTTTCCTGTGTATACTTCATAGTCAACAACTCTCGTCTTCCAGAATTAGGACAAAGAATTCGGAGGCCAATAGCACTCTTCCGGTTTAAACGATTGTTTTATGAACTAAAAATATCATAAACTTAATTGAATTTCATTAATAGTTTCTTCAAAACTATTAATTTCAGAAACTTTCAGGTAACGACGTAGGTCTTTGATCTTTGCCGTCTTAATTAGAAATTCGTGTTAGTCGTAATTGTACCCGTAGCAAGTACACTCACGTTTTACTTTGTGCATTGTCGACTTACACATACCTACCTACCTTCTTGAAAATATTCAAAGACGTTTCACGAAACACGTAAAGTTAACTATTAAATTTAGTATATCTACATAATATATGAAATCTGAGCCGATTGTATTTACTACAGTATAAAAATGCTATAGTGGCTAAAACGATCAATTTTTATATGCCTAATGTAAAATTTATTAGTGAAACTTATAATAAACAAACATTATTTTTTATATTGTTTTATGCAAATTTTTAAATCTCTTTTAAAACCTATTTTTTGTTTGTCAGTTAAAGTAGTACAATTACACGCTCCCTGACTTTCCATTTTATTTATTCTTAGAAATCCTTTTTTCTTCTGCACAGATACAGTTGCGGCGGTGATACACTTGAAATTAATTCAGTAGATTTAGGTCATCGATTTTCTTCTATATCTTCTTATTGTCGGTAATAAAAATTATTAAGTTTGAGCTTTCTTATTTTTATCCGGGCCAATTTATTAAGTGTAGAAGAAAGAGCTGTGTAAAATGATTGAAGTAATTCGCAAGCAATTTGTAAATGAAAAACAAACTTATCCTTATCGTTATTATTATTATTATTATTCTTAAATTAAATTTTTCTTTAATCGCCTACTTATTGTATAGATCAAAGTAACACTGACAACGAGATAATTATTGTTAAATTTTATTAAATTACTTCTACATACAGTGTGTCTCAAATTTAGAGAATTGTTAATTATATTTTTGTGAGTTAAAAAATGCTAATATAATTTACGTTCCGTGATCAACTGCTACAACTTACCGATCGATTTATTTATTTCTTAAGCTATACAAATTTTCAAAATTAACAAGTAGTTATAACTATTCAAAATAATTTCCTTGTGCTCGTATGTATCTAGGTATAGCTTATCCAAACCTATATGCAATCTACGTCATCAATACAAGGTTACTAGATGATGACGTTTCACTCGGTGCTGTCACCTAGTACCTCGTATTTTTACAGTTCTAATAAATTGTAGCCTTTCTTTATACCATCTAATATGTGCGTGGGTAAATCATCTATAGAATTAGTCACTTTTCAAACTTTAAACCGAATTACAAATATACAATCTAGTAACTTTTTTTTGATGACGTGAATTGCATATAGGTTTAGATGAACTATACCTAATACACCTATCCAAATTTCACGACGACAAATCATAGAATCACAGATAATTATATGGTAATAAGTACATACCTACCTATAGAATATTGCTTCATATTTACCTACATATAGATACTTATATCTAAATGACAAATATAGGTAAATGTAAACGTTGTATTTACATGTGATACTTATCTATTGCTTTGTTCGCTCCTAAATGTTCACATTTTTCCCTGAAAACTCTATTAATTAAAAATCTAAACGGGTAGGGTGAACGAAAATCTCATGCTGTAGGTCTTGCGCAGATCATTCATCTACTTTCTCTTCTTCTCACCTAGTTATCTATAATATTTATTATTGCTGTAGATAAAAGTACCTATATATTTTTCCATTAGATAGATATATAATATAAAAAATAATATGAAATTTAGAAATTTAAAATAATTTAGATAGTAGTACAATATTTTCCGCGAAATAAAAATCTCAATTATTTAGATATACGTAGATATCTATATTTACCTCCTCTGTGCGTTAGGGAATTAAATTACTTTTCATGTTGTGAATAATTTGTGGCAGCATTAAGTTTTTTTTTGCTTCGGAAAATCCGTCGTATATCTATTATGCTTCTTTAAATAAAATATAATGTTTTATACCTATACAGTAAAATTCAATAAATCGTTATCTAAGTAGGTACGTTTGTTCAAAGTTTATTGCTCGTAACGGTCATACATATTTTATTAAATAAGTAATTTTGATTTCCCCAAAAATTTTATTATATTTGTAATGCATAATCTCGCACATTTGAAGGTGATAATAAAATACATAAATTAAATTAAACAAACATCAAGCCATCAAAAATATTTAATAAAAGATGTATGTCGTAAGAAATAAACTTTAAACAAACGTATACGTACAAAAATTATTTATTTGACCTAAGTGAACCGAATATCTAGGTACACCTACTCGTGTTATAGGTACTACACTTACGTTGGTTTTTACATATTTTTATTTCATAACAAAAATCCTTTTAAAAAAGTATAACTTTTGAATTTTAATTTTAAAATGTAAATACATACATTAGGAGTTAAAGACTTTTAGACAATTGTTATAGCTATAATAAACATATAGAATAAAAAAAAATGATATAAGTTTTAATTGTTGGAGCTTAAAGCAAAATTTCTTGAGTGACGGTTCGGGGTTCGAATCCTCCTGCAACCATCGACGTTTGTGATCGTTTTACTAACAATAAAACAATACATAATATCTACATAACAATAAAACATAATTGCTGGCTAATGGTCAATGACCGAGGCCGTTACATTTAAAAAAAAAACAATGCATTTTAACGTTAATTATTCAAATATGTATAAATATTAAACAGAAACAATAAAAAAATGAAAAATTGGAGAAGACCTATTACCCACCTAAGTTTGATAGGAAATCCCTATTAATTAAACTAACATTTTAGCTTTGTGTACATATTGAAAACTACTGTAAAATATGCACAACCGAAGTAATATTTGCAAGGATTTTCGGAAGAACAATAAGACATGTGACAGTTGGTAGCTTTTGTCCGGTCCGTTAGAAAATGTATTCAAAACAAATGCCAACCCCGGGGGCTTAAATTATTCATAGCCCACAGTCATGCTTATTCTTTATACTGAAAGTAAAGATGCTTCGCGAAAGAAGTATATATACACAAGCACTGAAAAGTATTACGGATGGAAGTTCTCGAGGATGACACAATATGTGATAATTTTGTTGCTACGAGGAGGTACGAGGCCATCGCCCTCGGTTATAGAACAAGTGCTTCAGGACATGTATAGAGAGTTAGCACAGCGCAAACAGTGTTTTGTTTTGGTTGCCTATTAATGCTTGCTTGCAACTTTAAAGTGGTTCTGTTGGACGGGTTTACAAGTCGTTGTGTGTTTGTGTTAAGAGACGGTTGTGTTTTGGGACTGTTATGCTTGCTTACTTCCTTGCTTCGCGGTTGGCTTTGAGATGTATTGCGCGCGATTTTGTACGTTCATTACGCCGAAAACTACAAATAAACGTTTTTACCATTTGCGTACATCAAAAGCTTTGCGAATGATATTAGGAGAGTTAATTATTACGTGTCCCGCTTTGTCTCGTAAATTATTTTGAACAAGATATATATACTAAATTAGCCAAGAAATCTAGATTAAATTAAAATTTAATAAAGGAAGGAGCTGTCGACCAAATTACGATTTATTTGTTTTCAGTTTATATCTAAAACGAATATGTATGATTTACATTCAAACAAAATTTTATTTTACTCAAAGATATTCTAGAAAAGATAACGACGGAATCGGTGGATAGGATAAGGATATGAAATAGCCGAAATATCTGCCTCGAGAGTGTGAGATGAATAATGCATGGTCACTAGACCCGACTGGAACTGTACGTCCGTCCATCGATCACCAACCGATTCCTCCACAAAGAAATACAGTTTACATATCATAAATATTACATTTCCTCTCACCTTCATCTAACTCTGCGAGTTCCAATTCTTATGGAGACGAAACATTGAATTTTGTTTTTCAGGCCCAATTCGGAACCTTGTATTACAATCATTTTCTTGTTTTGTAAGTCGTTTTTATTCGCAAAACGTTTGTATATATTCTATTTTCTTGCTTTCAATTAACTTTAAATTTAACTGTACCTACATAAATCCCAACATTCTCGAGTTTTAACTATTTGCGAACCTACAAATGAGGACAAATTTAACATTCGCGATGATACAACTTTGGTACTCGCGAATTCTTTATTAATTTATTATGCATCTAATTGGTTTATTCATTAAAATATTAATGCAGATCGTAATAACGTGAACATTTTAAAATTGATGAGCGAAGATTGAAATTTCAAAACTTCAACAACAACTTGTTGAGAAAGCAATAGAGACCGACCCTTCACTCGTGAGGAGCCTTAAATTCAAAAGAGGAATCGAGGTCTCGACCCTTCCTTATAATGAAATTTATAAAGAACAGATTTGTTGTGTTAAACAATTACAAATCACCAAATATCTTCAGCCGTCAATTAGCAAATAAACTCCATCTGTACTATTATGTAATTATACATAATATAATATCTACGCATCTATATATCTACATATTAATGCTTGCTAAACTTTTTTTTTCGTTTCAGTTGCTTTATCCACTATAATTAAAATTTCATGGCACCTAACCCTGTTTTTTACGCAGGAAGATATAGCCTCAACATTCGCGAATTTGACATTTGCGAGGGTTTCCTAGAACGTAACCACTGCGAATATTAACGGATTACCGTATTAGCTATTTTTAATGAAAAATTTAAAAATAGGCGCAATAATATTCAACGTAAAAGTTTACTTATACAATATACCTACCTACCCTATATTATTAAAAAAACTAACAAATACGTTCGATGATCTTGCAAAATATACAGTCAGGAAGTAAAGCAAGAAAGTAACAAATGATCATGTTTTCCACTCGATACCTACCACATTTCTTACTTTAAGAAATTGCTTTATGTCTGTGTATAAAACATTATACGAAGAAACAGACCAGGCTTTTACTTAATTATCAAAACAATTGTTTCCATGTCAGTTTGGTGACAGTTAAAGTTAATTAACTATTTAAGGAACCACTTATCATCTTTGAAAAGTTAAATTAAAATTATTTTCTACGTTCTCTAATTGTTACCTATTGTAAGTGCATAATATGAATACCTATGCCATTTCACTTACGTTATCATGCTTTGCCTGGTATAATTTATTCAGTTAACTAATAAATTTATGACGGTGCCTTTACATGCTAAATTAATTAATGCTTGACTAGTTGCAAATGATAAATTTAGCGAGGAAAAATTACTACGCTTCAGTTATAATTAATAAATCTGAACAGGAGTCTTTTAAGTTTCCGTGCATTGTAACTGAGAGACTGCATGGTATAAAAAGCTTTAAGGCTGTTTGAGAGCAAATCGCTTCAAAAGCAACCCCTGCGTAAGCTTAATCTAGTTTAACACGTATATAAATTATATTCAAAAGAAGCACATCGTTGATTAATATTTTCTGCTAAATATTTAATATAAAGGTGAACGACGGTGAATTGTTAAGTTTTTAATTACGGTAGCTACGTGATTAAATAGTTTAAAGATTATAAAATTCATAGCATTAAGTAAGTAGACACTTAATTAATCGACTAATAAAATTAACTTTTAATTGTATGACGTTGATTTTCCCATTTGAATTTAACTAAATTCTAACAAATATAATAATTACAATAACTGTGCGCATTGGTAATTGAATAAAGTTCAAGTCGGTATTTTGCTACACGATAAAAAGAGCAAAAGGTCGTCTAACCTCGAAAACAAAACCTTAAATCATTGCTTCGTGTGCACTAAAGCCTAGCGTTTGTGATTGCTGCAGGAATTAACACTCCCTCGTTGCGGTACTACTACATATTGCAAAACCGACAAAATAAATGACGTCAGAGTAATAAAGCTGATAATAAAAATCTGGCTCTAGCAGTGCAGATAATAACTAGATATATGAAGCTTAATCCAATTTAGTTACATATTTGTTTCTGCAAGTGCTACCCGTCATAAAGGTTTTCCAATAATGTATGATGCTACTGGACAATTATTGCTCAGTTTAGCTTAGTTATTGGTTTTATATTTTATACTGAAACTAACCGAAGGAAATAAAAAATGTTATATTGGAGCACGAGAATGAAATGAAATTTATAGCTTGACCAAAAGGCATTTGTCAAATATGTCAATATAATCGAACTTGACACCCTCGACATCCAGATTTTATATGTGGAAGATATTTACTTGCATAGAAATATTATACGGAAGTATCTATTCAATTATTCATCAGTCTTAGATGCACTCGTGAAACCGTTTTTTATAGATTTTTGAAAGTGTAATATTTATCATATTTTAACTGCGATAGGTACTTATAGGTATATTTTTGAATCTAAATAATTTTTAATTTGCATTAGAATTAGACGATTCGATGGATGATAAATCTATTACTTTAAATTATTTAAATATTGACTATATTTTGAAATTTTTTGTTGTCTTCTAATTTTTAAAGCCCATCTTTAACTCTTTCGTATATTAGGTAGCAATGGATCGTTACATATAAGGAAGGTTCGGCAGGTGGAAATCTCAGAAACATTTGAAACATTGCAGGATTGTAGTACTAGTCAACCCTAATCAAGAGCCGTATTCCGTTCGTGCTCTTACGCGGTTTAAAAAAGTGAAATCCGCCCTTGAAAATTGGAACTTTTTTCGATTTTGCTTATTATCTGTGAAATTTAATCTAAAATTATGTATTTCTTATGCAGTAAAATTATTTGAATAATCACGCAGAATTATAAATTTACTTTATTTTTAATTTAAAAACTATTATTGTGCCTTTAAGCATTGAAAATTTCCCTATTACGAACCATAACCCAGATAAAAGTTATGTGGCCGATAAACTACAAAGCAACTAATAAAACGTGCTACTTTCGTAGCTTATCGGAGTGCGAACAAAGAATTGAAGGTTTTTAAAATAAAAGTGGATTTCCTAGTTCTCACGTATAAATTCGAACGCATTTATATATAGAATTCTGGCAAACCCGTTTCAGATCTCTCGCATTAATGGTACACAGCGGTAGTGCTTGTTTCAGTAGTTCGAATTTTAGCGTCGTATTGTTCGTGTGTGCGAGGAGTGCTCGTTCGGTTAAGGCCTTTTTTACGTGTGAGTGCGCGAGTGTTGTGTTGTGTACTCTAAAAGGATTACAAACAAAAAATTCGAACTACTGAAACAAGCACTACCGCTGTGTACCATTAATGCGAGAGATCTGAAACGGGTTTGCCAGAATTCTATATATAAATGCGTTCGAATTTATACGTGGGAACTAGGAAATCCACTTTTATTTTAAAAACCTTCAATTCTTTGTTCGCACTCCGATAAGCTACGAAAGTAGCACGTTTTATTAGTTGCTTTGTAGTTTATCGGCCACATAACTTTTATCTGGGTTATGGTTCGTAATAGAAATTTTCAATGCTTAAAGGCACAATAATAGTTTTTAAATTAAAAATAAAGTAAATTTATAATTCTGCGTGATTATTCAAATAATTTTACTGCATAAGAAATACATAATTTTAGATTAAATTTCACAGATAATAAACAAAATCGAAAAAAGTTCCAATTTTCAAGGGTTGATTTCACCCTCTTAAACTACATAAGAGCATGAACGGAATAAAGGCTCTTGATTAGGATTGACTGGTACTACAATCCTGCAAAGTTTCAAATTTTTCTAAGATTTCCACCTGCTTAACCTTCATTGTTGATTGTTATTAACTAAATTAATGAAGAATGGTATAATGCTATATACCTAAAGAAAAAAACTTCATCATCAATCATTTCTATAATAATTATATTATTTTCGTAATGTTTTTGCGTGTTTTTTTGACAAATACTTCAGATTATTGACGTCCTACTGTATCGTATCAGTTATCCTTTGAACGTTTGTATTTTAAAAGTAATCGGTGTTAAATCTCTTATTTCCCATAATACATTGATCGTTTCGAATTTCGGTCCGTCAATTTGGTTGATACCGTGCAACCTCGACATGCAACACAAGCCGCAACATTTATCAGTGCGGATTATTAGTCGGTACTTCAACATTACATTAAAGGATGTTCCAGTTCAAAGTTGCGTATGACGAGATAATGTATGATATATGTAGTAACCTTGTTGCGTACATCACAATCGCATATTTTGATTTTTGAAAACTTAAACGAATACGTACATAGATCCTGAACGATTTTGTTAAAACATATACCTAGCTACTTTTAAGTTTAAGATTGCATAATGACTAAATATTTCGGAAATTTATGCTTAATATACGGGAAGGTTAACCTATATACCTATCCATTTGCTGAAGTATACAGTCTATAGTTGAGAACAATCCGGAAAGACGGTTCGTACGATTAGTAATTCGCTCACCGTAACTAAGCAGCGCGTGATAATTAGAGAAATATTTCATATTCAGTTTTCTACCGTATCGTCTTTCTTCAGAGAACTGCAAGGTTCCTCGACTAATTCCATGCTGTATAATGTGTTTGAACTCGCAATCAGACGACACGTTAACTACGTAACTGCCTTCCGGGAGTGCCCCCAACCATATAAGAAATTTTCATTAAAAGTTTTTTTCTAGGCCTACGGTTTATCAGAAATTCTTAGTTATTTCTTAAAATGTCCTGATACTTATATATTTTTTAAATAAAAATGTTTTAGGTGTGTAGGTACCCCACATCAAATTATTTTTAGGCAAATTTACTAAATTATTGATTAATTAAAAATTTTCTAAAAACCGACAGACTACTTATCTAATTTAATAACATCTCCTGAATAAAAAAACCTTTTCTGGTGATTATTTTTGTAACTTGAATATTTTAGTAAATAATATGTTTCTCAGTGACCAGTCAGTCATATTGAATATGTTTATTTATTATACAGGGTGTCCCGGAAGGAAGCTGCCAAACTTTAGGGGCATGTTTCTTAAGTAATTTTGAGCAAAGAAAGTTATAGGTATCGAAAAAGTTCCGATTCGGAAAAGTTATCGAGTTATGGTTTGTTAAAGAAAAACCAAAACATTAAAAATTGTGCATCTTACAATTAGTTGCATAATTGTAAGACGAGTATGCTGCGGAAACAATTGCTAAATAGTATTAGTCTTTAATTCTTTTTATTAGTACGTGGAGAAGGGAATGCATTATCTCCAGGTGTTAGTCTTTGTTGCTTCCACTTTTAAGTCAACATAACTTGTGATTTTTATTACTTTAACTTTTTTTTAACAAGTCATAATTCGATAACTTTTCCGAATCGGACTTACCTTGATATAATTTATTTTGCTTAAATTTACTTAAGAAACACGCCCCTAAAGTTTGGCAGATTTCTCCCGGGACATCCTGTATAGACAAATCTTTCAAAGGCCATCTTCAAATCTCAGCGTATCTAGGTGAAAATGTCTTTCTTTAAATTATTTACTGAATTAAAAAATTCATAATACCTATATATTTATTTTACAGTAAGGTTAGTGATGATTGAAAACCATTCCTTGTTACAAAATGTGATATTAGAACAAGCTTTTCCTGAATAAATTGGTTTGAAACGATCAAGTGTAGGTATAGCGATTTGATGTTGCAAAGTCGAGATTTTGGAGTGTCATCTTAAAAATGAACTAGTCGAAGTACTTGCAATTAGATAAAATAGTGATGCAAATACATAGATTGTTGAACTTACTTATTTAAACAATGCAATATTCTAAAATTGCTTTATTTCAAATCAACATTTATGAGATTTTGCTTATATAAATTGCTTGTAGGTGAGAAATATGTAGAATATGTAAGAAATTTATTTTATATCTACCTACGGATAATTTAATTTAAAACTACCAATATTAATTTAGAGACCGGTATGAAACGAATATAATCATAACAAAAGCTAAAAAAAAATGCCGCTCGCTCGTATCTTCTTCGCTATAATAAACGGGCTTTTAATAAAGCACGATGCATACGACTCCACTGCAGACTGAAGCAATAACTTCCTTACAGCTTGTACAAATTATTAAAATTTCACGGAACCTAAAGATGCCATTTATGAAATATCCAATTAAGTGCACGGCCTTAATTAATATTTTAGAGCCTATATGCGTTATTTTATCTACAACATTGGCTAATTTCAATCGCGATGGGAATTTTCACGAGCTTTTTAGACGTGAGTTCTTTGCGCTTATGAATTCTAAGACGCTTAATATCCTAAAAATATTTATTAAATTTGTTCGCTTTCAAGTTTTATGTTTGTAAGGCGCCCAAAGCCTGAACTATATATCTACCTAACAACTTTAAACTAAACATACTTGCATTTAAAGTGAAGATACGCTTAGTTACCCCTATTTATCCCGATAGTAAAAGTAGGCCTCGTTGCGCATCAGCAAAATAAGTACCTACCTACCCTATTGTATGTTACATTTTATTTTCTTTATTTTTTTTAATCGAATACCGAAAATGTTCGACGTCCTTAATTATATAAATAGATACATTTACAAAACTAAAAACTAAGTTTTATAATCTATTGAATTTTGGGCCAAAATTCTTAATTACCTACTGAATAAAAAACTATTAAATACGAGAAAATCTTTATAAAATCTAAGTATGTACTACATAGGTACGAATAACATTACTTACATCACTTACTTCTAATAATTAAAATAATAATAGGATAATTAAAAATATGGGAAAATAAAAAATAGAATGAAAATACAGCAAAAGCCTCCGAAATAATATGCAAATACGCCAATCGATAGTCTGGACTAACCTAGGTCGTCTGTAATAAGTGCTTTAACCGAAAGATTCTACACACTATGTTTAATAAAATTAACAATTATTAAATGCCTGCACTAACGTAAAATATTATTGATTATCTACCCTATTAAGTCACAAGGAAAGATTCGTTATTAATAAAACATTATCAATCAATAAGAAGTAGGTAAATACGTCTTATTACAATTAATGACCCAGGCGGCACACTGACGTTATAATGTCGACAACTAATGGCCATTTGGGGACCAATGAGGACATCTTAAAAGACGTATATATGACGGGTTAATGTCACAGCCCAACGACGTCAAATTATGACCAATCTAGTACGTTATTTGAGACTTCTAATTTCCTTAAATGGGACGTCGATTTGACGTCCCATTGACGTAATCCCAATGCATTAATAACGCATCTAAAAGTGAAAAAAATACAAAAACATTCAATATAATTATTATTTTATTACAAAAATGAAGGTACAAATAAAGAACCTAAATCTAAGAAATTAAACAAGGTATGTTAATATGTCAAAGAACGAACACAAAATTATTTGGATTTACCTACTTAATAACCAAATAACTATTTTATTATTATATACGAGTAATACAATAATATATTTAAGATAAGATGTAAGCGGTAAATATAATATAAGGTATACAGTGTGTCCACGAGTTCTGGGATCATTTGATAGAGTCCAAACTAAGCACAATAAAAAAAACTATTTTAGATAAAAGCTTGTTGGTTGTAACAGTCGCCCAATGTAAAATTTCACACCAACAAAAGACATCTAAATAAATTAATAAGGAAATGGGAGTTACTCACGCCACAAAGATAACCTAGTCACCTAAAGGTTAAAATCTACAGAAATAAGTACAATTTGTTTGTTTCTTGTTAAACCACGATTTGTAAAATTATTGTAAAAAATATTTCTTCCAGTTTTTTAATTATTTAAAATTATTCGTTTTAACTTTAGGTGGCGATAGGCTAATTAATTCTTCTCTTCATCATTAAGAAGTTATATCAAAATTTACAATGTACAAATTTACAACGTAGAACTCACTGCAAAGTATAACCACTAACCTAACAAAACTGCTGGCGGTAAACCAAAACGTGATCAGTATACACAGTGGCGTGACACTTTAAAGGAACTAGTTCTAGTCATTGACGTACACAATTAGGATAAATAACTGGATGTGATTTTACTTACTTGTTTAGTTGTATACTACTGTATTTATAACGTATAGAACTATTAACTATTAATCGCATAGACGCGACAGTGCATAATTCCAAAATAGATTTATATATTTTTTTAGTTAAAATTTTGAATTAAAAGATAAACATGTTAGAAAAAATTACGAATATTTTACGCTTTAAATTAACGCTTCAAAACGTCTTTATCTTCACTTTTCTAGTAAGGATTCAGGGCTTTGGAATGATCAAACAAAGACGGCTCGACGACGTCCTTTAATGACGTCAAATGTTCGTCGTGAAAGTGTCGTCGTGCGTACGTCACTTATTGGATCCGCGACGTCGCCGACGAATAATTACTAATAATTGACGACATTATGACGGCAGTGTGTCGCCTGGGAAGTTAGTGTCATAGCGCTAAAACAAGAAATGTTTCAATGCTAATCGTAAATTAATGCATAACTATGTAGGTATTTGTACGTTTTCTTGGGTATGGTTTCGATGGCAATTTAGTACCTAATAGTTATTCTATCGAAAACGATCTACTACAATTTTTGTTATAGCTGTTACAGCTTTTGCTTATAACGTTCCTCACATTATTCCACTTATCATAAATAAATTCACATTTTAATTAATTAAATTGAAAATAGCTGTATGTGCGCATTAAGTTTCGTTATCTCCAATTTTTTTTTAACTACTTAATATCGAAAACGTCGAATTAGTTACCCAGGCAGTTTTCTAAGAATTTTTCGGTCGTTAATAAATCCTGTTAAGGTGAATAATACAATGCGAAACATGTGCCGTATTAAATCCAAAGTAGCTGGATCAGCTTTCGATAATGGTTTCTCAAAGAACTCGCGAAACTTAAGTACCCTTTCTTGTCAGTTTCTAATTTCATATCGGGATCTTTATTGTTTTCGATAATTCCGAATGGAAATAGAACATAATTCTTATTGTTCTTTTACTTTATATAATGGTTTCTACCTTCCATTATGTATAGATATAATACAATAACAACAACAAAAAAATCTTCGTAGGTATGGTGAAAAAATACTGTGGTCCCGAAAAACTTACATCAAAATTTAACGTGAAGTTTAGTTTAGAACATTCAAGGACATTATTCAAACAAGTACTTAATTTAATTGAAAACTCTATTCTCGCTAGTTTATTTGTAGAACGTTGTATATATAACCCTAATGCCCTCGTCTTGATTTTATTTTAAAGAAAATCGAGCTTAATTTTTCAATTAACATTTTACATTTTTAATAAATTTGTCATTATTATAAATCATACGGTCTTGGTCTCCAAGATTTATTTCCTAAGCTTTCTAACTTTCTTGAAGAATATCTCTTACTATGTATCCAAAATAGCTCGCAGTTAAAACTTCGCAAACATTAAATTACTCCACTCCATCAATTTTCAATCGCTTCAGAATAAATTACAAATCGCACGTTGACGTCGCGTAACCGATGCAGAACTCGATCTAAAAAGCGATTAATTCTGAGTAGAGAAACTGATCGAGTTCGAACAAATCGTACCTGCACTCGTAATCCGAGGGGAGTAGAAACTAGTTCGACCATTATGACATTACCTTATTGCGAAACAGTCAGCGTTTCCCGTTGCAAATCTGGTTTTACGGATTCTGCTTCCGCATATATTGAATTCGGACGTCCGATCGCCAGTATGCAGATTTACAATCATTTTATAATTTTCGTTTTGCCAGTAGGTACCGTACGTCAGTTATTAAATGACGATTTCGATTCAATTTGTATCCGGAACGATTTTCAGTCGAACGGTAGTTTTTACAAACAACAAGTTAATTTTATTTTAATAACGAGAAACTTGTTCGAAATATAAATGCGTGATTGACATGTAAACGTTGAAGCTATTCATCATGCACACACAAACCGCACTATGTATACAACATTAGTGTAAACATTTTGTGTTTGGAATCGTAAATAAAATAAAACAAACGTGTGCTCCTATTCTATATAACATAATACGTAAAACAAATTTAAAAACGTTAAATATCCACTAATTTAATTTTAATTGCATTCACGGAGGAAAAACCTGCATTAAGTGCTAAAAAGTACTAACCGTACCTATCCGTATGCCTATCAACGATTCTTTAAATAAACAAAGTCGTTTTCAACGCTAGCTCTAAACTACTCGCCGATCGCGTGTTCAAACCCGTCCGAAACTGATGATAGATAATATGTTTCAAGCAGAAAAAATCTGAAAAGTACCTTTTCGGATACAGAAGAAAAATCGTAGACCTCGTGTTTGCGCTAATTTTTAAAACGTTCAAAATTACTTCAGTCACAATATTTTAATGTGGGGAGTAATTGATGCTAATTAGGCAATCGTTGTTGTTTATTTTGTCCTCGCCTCTTGTACTGCCAATATCCATATATTCGATAAATATATTTTGTGCGGCAGTATTCTAATAATCTCTATTGATTTTAACACCCCTTTAAACATTTTCGACAGTGCTTGGTTTCTGTGGTAAAAAGCTCAACAACATATTAAATCAAAATAAAGTAGATTAAAATATAACCGTTCATTTTTTTATAGAATAACATTTAACATGTTTTATTCTCATTGGAAACGTGAAAATTTAAATTTGTTTCGATTACTTTATATTGAACAAGCGGAAATTTTACAACATAAAATACGAATTTGTGGAAATTCGTGTTGAACAAATTAATTATCTACCTATGTCAGATTTTTGGTATTTCCGTTCTATCGCTAATGCACCTAAATGCGGTAGGTACTTAACAAATAATGTATCACTCGTTCTGATTAATTTTGAACTCGAACAACTCCCCTGTTAGTTACACGATCATGATTTGTAATTTTATTTTGTCCATAAAAAGTAGAAATTCCCCACCTTATCTAATATTTTAATTTCTCTAATTTTTTGTAGATGTGTTCGATTTTAATTTTAAGTTAAACTGTTCTTAAAAGGTATTTTATTTCTAGATTGAAGAGAACGATTGAACATTCATTTATATACATACATAATATAAATATGTCCTTAAGTAATTTCTCCAAAAGTTCATAGAAAACGTTTTATTCCATTCGGATATATTCGACCCGTTGTGATTTTGTAAATGCTAAACAAATCAATAATATTTTGGGGTATCATTGTGTTAGTTTCAATTCAGGGAACTAATCGAAAGAATTTCCAGTTGTTTACACACACCATAAAAACAATAGATGGTGTTTTCTACGCATGACCTACGCTAGAGGTGTAATATTTAATATTTTTGTGTTCAAAGTTTTTGATTTGAATCCGGTCGAGATTGATGATATGTTTCAAGTAACATAACGTGAAAGTACATCTTCTTTTCGGATAAGAAAGTAAAATCGCGCGCCCTCGTGTCAGTATGACATGTGAAATATTAGAGATCCCTATCTGTGAGGCTTGACAGATCTTATTTCAGCAATGATGTTGGCAATTTGTTGAGTGACCAACTTAATTTATGTTTTTACGTCAATATAATTCGACAGAAGAATATATTTTTTAAAACCATCAATTTCAAAAATATCGGTTTGGTAAAACATTAAGTCATAAGGTCATTAGGTAAATATATGTACATATTTTAAATATTAACCTTCCATTTACTGTAATAGCAAAACTTATCTTTTCAAGCGCGTCAATAATTCGATAAATAAATCACAAAGACCTTACTTTATCGAGTTATGGTAAGTTATAGAATTGGTTCGAAAATGTGCAAGAGTATAAAAAGAGCAATTTATGGCAATTTAGTATAGGGCAGCAACTTTTGAAGAAGTTATATTTTCTAACAGGTGAAACCGCGGCGTGCATGCCCGAATGCGTAGGTCTACTGGGAGTCACTCATCCGACGAATACAGATCAGCTTCCATTTCGTACATTTCCCCAATCCTTTACGCGACCACCCGAAAACTTCGCATTACGACAATAATTTAATAAAACTTTCCCTTTAATGGTAAGCTCCTGGGAGAAATAAGTAGAATTGTTTCATATAAAAATAGGTATTCAAAGTGGCTAGTGAACTTTTGGAAAAGGTTAGCTCTTCTGTTAACATTTACTGCCGGACATTCGATAGCCATTGCTCCCCAGACGATTACGCGGCTATTCACATTCGAATTTTTTCGTTGTCTTATTACATGCGCATGAATTTGAATAAAAACCTTTCGATGTGTGGAATTGTAGATGGAATGGTGGTTACAGAAAGTCTCTTCGTAGTCCTGGGAGGCCTTTTTGAACTACACACTTACACGAATAACATGTTAACTCGGTGAAATGCGTCTCTTACTATCGAAAATTTCTAACTTTGTTTATTTGGTTCGCTACTGCCGATCATGAATATTGATTGCCTCCAAAACCGCATCATAAACAAAACTCGCAATGTACCACCTAGTAGAGTTGATGGAAGCTGGAAATTTAATCACCCCTTGGCGCTTTTCAATTTACAACGTAATAAAACTAGTTCCCCTATATAATTTGCAACTAACTACTGTATAACATACTTAATGCATATATATATATCTTATAAAACTACATACCTATTACAAAGCAAAATATATATTATAAAATACACGCATTTTTATCAAATTCGAAGTTTCTTAAAATCTCGAATAAACGCCATATTATAGAGTTTATGGTATTCCCATAACTTTAACGCTACTTAGATCTTTTCGTTCAGGTCTAGAACTACTAGAAAAGTCGTTTTTCAAATAGGTATTTGTATTTCATTAGTTAATTTTTAATAAAAAGAAACTCGTTGGTAAATATTTTATAAAGCTCCTAAATTATTAATCTCGGAACCGAAATAACCCGACTCTCGGTTCTGCTTTATTAATTTATCTCCTTGGAAAATTTGAGATATATATATATATATAGATATTAAGCAAATATTATCGGCGAACTTTCCTCGCAATTTGCCGAAAACCTGTTAGCCAGCACTAGTCGAAAACGGATAGAAAAAGCGAAACGGGGAAGGTAGACTTGGTCTAATACTAACGTAAGTTTCGAGGGCCAAGTTCTAGCGCAGGACTCTCTCCCTAACTTTAGTAAAGACAATTACACCTGGTCGCGAGTACCACAAATCACCTTAATTGTGCCTGATAATAGCACACATATACTTACCAAACAATGTGCGTACGGATGCCGTTAAGAACTTTTTGTTTCAATTTAGCCGCATTATGTAAAGCTTTAATACAAAACAACCAAAAGGGGATTATAAGGCGGCACAAAATGATGAAATATTAATTTCCCCGCGACGAACCGCACTTTGTATATAAAACAACAAAGAAAATAGAAAGAAAACAGTTGCCAACAAATTCTACTGTCATATTATGCTCTTTAAGGGAACTCGGAGCGTTTGTAAAGAGAAGTAGAAAATATTAAAGCGTCATAAATGAGTAGGTACCCCACGCATTGTTTTGTTACTCTTATAAAATAATGGAACGCTTGCAGTATAAGAATATGTAATTATAGTGTTGACAATAATTTGCTTTCGTAATGTACACTTTGTGTATTCTTCATACGATAGTACATTTACTTGTTTAGGTTCAATCAAGAGACGTAATTGTTATTGCTTATTTAAAAACTCGAAAACGTCACGCCCAACTTTCTAAGAAATCAAAGTTTATTAATTTTTAAGTTATATAAGACTTCTCTTTTACATTCACGGAAATCCCACATAATATAGGTATATTAGTTATATTTAAAAATAAATAGAACACTCGATAATACGTTTAAAATAATTGTCTGTATAATAAATGTGTTTATTACCAAAAAACAAGTAACAAACTAGGTGGTAGGTTTGGTAACAAACAGGTCGTTCAAATTCGATTCAGACACACGTCATCAATAATAAGTTGACTAGATTGTATATTAATTTATGATTCAATAAAAAGTTTAAAATGTTACATATTCTACAGACGATTTACACATATTATGTTATACTTACATAACAAAGAAAAACTACAATCTTATTTATTAGTACCTACTGTAAAAATACATCGCTGAGTGAAACGACATCATATAATAATCTTTTATTGATGACGTGCATCAGAAATTGAATTTGAGTAACCTTTACCTACTCGTGAAATTTGTTTTTTTCACTTATCGTCGACAATTGTTAATTGATTCCCTAATGTACGATTAGTTTATACCCTTTTTACGTATTTTAAACTGTATTTTTAATGCTTCGCACTTTACTTTTGTTTAAGAAAATTAGGTAGGTACATTAGTAGGTATTAGTATTATAAACATAAAAGTAATGGTAATTTAAATTTTACTTTAAAATATCTAGCAGTGTTAGTTCGTTACTAGATAATTATTAAATACAGTAAATGCCGCTTAATAGAATCGCGTCGGAACTAGCATCTTTGACTCCAATATCCGGCGATTCCATTAAACGGCGACAAAACAATTAGTTTAATTATTTCCTTCAGGCAACAATGAACATATTAGGCGACTAATTCTAATAACCAGTGAACACAATAAGCAGCCACCACTGTACTGCATAATTTTCGAATAAAGCATAAATTGCTTTTAATAACTTCTTGTAATTACTGTAATTGTAACTTCTATACGACGGTATACCTATACCGTATACCTATACGGTAACGATATAAGTGTAGTATTACAAATAAACAAAATTAAATAACTACTACTACTTAATTATCTATTATTTTTTAACAAAATAAATATTTTAAATTTATAAAAAAGAAATATGCCTCTACGCCTTAATTTTCTAAATTTATAGGTAAAAAAATATTTATAGTAGTTTATTGTTTAGACATTTTAATTAAGTAGGTACCTACATGTTGAGTTTTTCAATAAACAATTTTTTCATAACATAGAAACACATTTTTAGATAACAAACAGTCACAATAGAGACCAACACACAATGAGCACATCTTGTCTCTTTGAAAGCACTTATTTGATCGCTTGTCTTTTTTTATTTTTGTTTTGGTTATGCTACTGCTAGTTATAAATGCCTATAAATGATATATATATATATATATATATATATATATATATATATAAATATGATAAATGATATAAATGATATATAGATTTTAATATTTTTTTAATTCAACAAACATGAGTATAATAAGTATGTGGATAAATATTTAAAAAGTATAACTAAAATTATTAAAAACCAATCATATTTTTAAAACGATTTCGTGCGGAGGAAATCAACTGCGAGCTTTATCCGGTCATATCCCAGAAAGCTTTTAGATTTACTAATTGCATTTTAAATTTTTTGTAGTTAATAATAACTCCTAAGCAACTTTACTGAAGGATCGTCTTTGTATTCGGTTTCACTTTCGGAATATTTAAAGGAATGCTTTATTCGAAGATATCTGTACTACTTACTTAATATTTTTTTAGCTTTCAACTGCAATATGCCTAATTGGAATAAATAGCTCGGCTAAAGCTTTTAACCATTTCAGTTTAATTTAATAATGAACGACTCGACGGAAAATGTAAAAAAAATGGCGTCGTTTCTTTTAATGTTCGTTTTAAAATATAAATTTCAATTAACAATTAAATAAAAAAATTAAAGTGCATTTTATCGTCTATAACTGAAACTAATTCTTTTACCGATCGTTAAATATGAAATCTAAGAAAACAATTATTTTCTTAACGAAAAACGAAATTATAACTGGTAGGTACTAAACATTTAAGGTAATATAAAACACTACTAACAAAAACAATGAAAATCCAGCTAATAAAATACGTTCTAATTTTAATTTAAAAAAGGGTAGATAGGTACCTACCTACTTACTTACATTAATTCATTTTAATTACCTAACTATACTTACACATATTATTTCTTACAAGGTATTTATTAGGTATTACGGATTTGGGAGTTTACCGTACAGTTCGCACCATGTCTTTAAATAAGGAAGTGTCAGTCAATGGTATAAAATCGCAGTCTTGATAAAGACACAAAGTAAACGCCTACCTAGGAGAATAGAATTAATTGCTTAACACGATTAGCAAGAGAGATCGAAGAGCTAGTTTCTTACAATTACTTACAATTAGTAGAAATAAATATGAGTGTTATCTTTTTAAAGCGAACTATGTTAAAACGTATCTTAAAATTATTTATAAAATATAGAAAGCCGAATTTAATAATAATTTAATCGAATGGAAACGCGAACTTGCACTTATATAGAGCGTGATAAGAAAGAAAAATCCAAATACACGATTTTAAAGCTACTCATCTGTAAACATTTTCTCACATTTTATACTATAAATCGAAAACTACTTTCTTTTGTGTGTCAATCGACAACGCCGTGAAAATATTTTTGACAAAACAGCACTTTTTTTAGTGACGTATAATTTAGATATATTTCACGAGTCTGTGGTAATCATTTTCATTTTTTATCTTCTCCATTTACATACTGATATCAATTCAAATTATAAGCAAGGTTTATAAACATTATCTTTTTCTGTCTTAATTAAACTGTTAATAGTAGGTGAATACAAAATAAATTTAAAATAACTTACCTACTAATTGTACAACTACACTTCGTCCAAACCTATATGCAATCCACGTCATCAATAAAAGGTTACTAGATGATGACGTTTCACGCAGTGCTGTCGCTTCGTACCTCTTATTTTTACAGTTCTAATAAATTGTAGTCTTTCTTTATACCATCTAATATGTGCGCAAGTAAATCATCTATAGAATATATCACTTTCCGAACTTTAAATCGAATTACAAATAAACAATCTAGTAACTTTTGTTTTGATGACGTGAATTGCATATAGGTTTGGATAGGCTGTAGTATACTATAGTACGACTTCCGTGTTACAAAAAAGTTTGTCATAAACATAGCAAAATATAAATCATTATCTTAGGTTTATACAGGGCGATTAATAAATAATGCAAAAACTGCAAGGAACGATTCCTTGTCGAAAATTAAAGGGAACCTTCTATATAAAGTTGTTTCCTAAAACGTCTCCTTTCGGAGTTGTGACCCTGAGAAGATGAAGAATAAAATGCTCTTGTATTAAGTAATGGAAGCATTAATGTTGAATATTTAGTTGAATAACATAACAACAACGTGACAAGTTCTGACAACGGACAACGCTATTTCACCAATGAACCATCAGTAAATATTGATATGTTGCATGTATTGCTGTATGTACGAGTATTTACAGTCGTGGTAAAATGTTCTGGCACCTGAGTTTGAATGAAAGCTTATATCTTAAAAACGGCGTTGCCGAATTGTATAAATTTTTGACAAAGTATTCATCTGCTATTTGAGATTGCACAATAAAAATTTCAGTTCTGTACGTAAAGTCGTTTTGGAGATTTTGTAAGGTATTTAACAAAAACTGTGGAATTTTTCTTGTTTCTGTATTGGCAACTTTAAGACGTCATAACTAACGAATTTCTGCAGCAAATTATATTATAAAATTTGGAAATGTATCTCAAATCTGTCGAAGTAAGAAAATGTATATATTGAATTTTAATTTCTCTAATTAATGTGCCTTTGGAGACGCTAAATGTCGAATCATCACGTGTGCGACCAAATGGAAAAATTATTTATGTATATATAATAAAGTTACGTTATTGAGCAACAATTTTACCATCATTTTATTTAAATCATAATTCGTTACGTTTATATAATAAATAATATAATAGATTACGATCACTTGTTTTATATTTTTACTCAAAAACTGTAGGTTTTGCGGAAAAAATGAAAAGAAAAAAAAGGTTTTAAATGAAACAATCTTTCAAAAGAAATTTTCTAAATTGCAAAATTTTAACCTTTGAAAAAGTTCTTTAAAAAACTTAACGGGGGTTACAATTTTCACTTCATTATGAAAATAGAAGATGATTGAAAATATTACTATAGGAAATCTTTTCATCTTTTAAATGTCACTCTTCGACATTTCTCCACGTTTGAGAAATAAAATGAAAACTTAATTTTACTCTTAACCGTAACACCGATAGAAGACGTTTTAGGAAAAAGCTTTATATAGAAGGTCCCCCTTAATCTTCGACAAGGAATCGTCCCTTGAAGTTTTTCGCGTTATTTATGAATCACCCGCTATATGTAGATATACTAGCATATTAATTTTTTAATGAAGTAAATTCGCCTAATTTTCAAATAGGATCCTAGGTATTTAAATATAATAGCAAAATCTATAAGTAGGCGTTATTTACAGGCGATTATTTGAGTTAAGAATTTGTTGAGTTTTCTAACTTGATTTTAATTACAAGAGCGCCATCAAAATTGTAACTTCAATATTATATGCTGATCAAGATAACTGTAAAGAAATTACAGGTATTAACTTCTGAAACAAAAGACTTGAAACTGGGTTTACGGAACCTATTACTATCCTTAATTTATTCAAGCAAGTTAACAAACGCCTTTAAGGCATTCATAAGATATTAAGCAACAAACATCCGAGAGTTCAAATATTTAGTATTATACGAGAAGCGTATACATACAGTTTAACAGCGAACATACAAATTTGTACAAATTAAAGTTTTTTGTTGAGATAGTAGAAAATAAAATAGGTAGATAATAACCGGTGCCAATTTTAATTTAAAAAGATATACAGGGTGTCCCCGTTTTTTGTAGCAGGACTTTCACAACTTGTAATAAAATTCATTTTGAAAACAAAAGTTCATATAAACATATATGTATGGAGGCCTCGTTTTCGATTTACAGGGTGTCGAAATTTAAAAAAAATTGGATGTTTTATTTGTAAAACAAAATTCCCTTTTTTGATTTTGTTGAAACTTGGCAGTTTTATTTGTAATAATAATATACACATTTTTTCACATCATTGAATTTGCCCTACTTCTTCCAGTGCCGCCACAACAGGGGACCAGCTTGATAAAAATAGAAAAAACGCCCCTGCTTTTTTGAAAGTTTGAAATTTTTTTCAGATTCAGCAATCAAAAATAAAACTTTTTCTATTACGCAACTTTTTTCCTATCTCGCTTCGTTTAGAGAGAAATAAAACTTATTTTTTTACAGAATTTATTGTTTGATAATAATTTGTATGTCAAAAATCAACCACACGGTATGAAAGGAAACTTATTCAATAAACAGAGACATAAAATCAAAGGAGCTGTTTAAAATGCCTGCCATTTTGTTCAACACATAAATTACAACGACGTATTAAAGACTGCCGAACGTTTTCCAAATGATCTGGAGTTATTCTAAGAGCGGCATTTCGGATTCGTCGTTCAAGTTCCTCTTGTGAATTGACAGGCGTAGAGTAAACTGCTTCCTTAATAAATCCCCAAACAAAAAAATCCAAGGGTGTTAGATCAGGCGATCGAGGAGGCCACCCTACTGGTCCTCCACGACCCACCCATCTTTCCGGATATGTTGCATTCAACCAGTTCCGCACCACCAAAGAATAATGGGCAGGGCATCCATCTAACTGAAAAAACGAGTCTATTCTTTGTTGGATTGGAACATCCTCCATCATGTTATGATACTCTGCATTTAAAATTTCCAAAAATAATTAACCGTTTAATCTATTGGGCAGGATGTAGGGTCCCAATTCAATGATGTGAAAAAATGTGTATATTATTATTACAAACAAAACCGCCAAGTTTCAACAAAATCAAAAAAGGGAATTTTGTTTTACAAATAAAACATCCATTTTTTTTTAAATTTCGACACCCTATAAATCGAAAACGAGGCCTCTATACATATATGTTTATATGCACTTTTGTTTTCAAAATGAATTTTACTACAAGTTGTGAAAGTCCTGCTACAGAAAACGGGGACACCCTGTATAGGTAATAAACAATAATAACTTAATAATCACCAAATAAAAAACAATAAAATAAAATTGTGTTAAGAAATATATAGGTATGTATAGAACAATTTATTAAATTCATTCTTCAAATATTAAAAGTCGGAAATACTAAATAATAAAAACATTCAAGTTTTACTACTAACGTTTTATGCGTAATAACAGTTGATAAATAAAGAACCCACGTCCTAAACAATCGAAAATAGC
This sequence comes from Rhagophthalmus giganteus, assembly GCA_036326145.1. NCBI lineage: Eukaryota > Metazoa > Arthropoda > Insecta > Coleoptera > Rhagophthalmidae > Rhagophthalmus > Rhagophthalmus giganteus. The sequence goes on along the minus strand of JARFJA010000083.1, from coordinate 7,621,586 downwards.
GCTTGGAAGTCAATCGATAGCTCTCCTAATAATAATTGAAGTGCTAACAATGACGTTTTTTCCATTATATGTATTTTTTTTAAATAAACCGATAAAGATAACGCGAACCTTAGCGGAAAATTGGCTGTTTTATATACGAGGCGCGTTTTTTAAGTAAGTACCGTTTTGGAATTAAAAAAAGACGTGCAAAGATATCGCAATAATTTTATTTTTACATGAAAGCCTGTACCTTAATCTACTTTTCTACATAATTTCCGTGAATATTGAGGCACTTGTCATAATGTGGCACCAGTTTTTGAATACCCTCCTCATAAAATTCTGCCGCCTGACTTGTTAACCACTGTATCACAAATGTTTTGACTTCGTTATCGTCTTGAAGATGCTGACCACCCAGGTGTTTCTTCAAGTGCAGGAACAAATGGTAGTCGCTGGGCGCCAGATCAGGGCTGTATGGAGGATGATCTAGAGTTTCCCATTTAAAAGATTTGATGAGATCTTTGGTCCGATTAGCCACATGTGGACGGGCATTGTCATGCAGCAAAACGATACCCTTACTCAACTTGCCACGTCTTTTGTTCTGGATTGCACGACGCAGATTGTTCAATGTCTCACAATAAGACGCTGCATTGATTGTCTCATTACGAGGCAGAAACTCCACTAGCAATGCTCCTTTTCTGTCCCAAAAAACTGTGTACATGATCGGACCAAAGATCTCATCAAATCTTTTAAATGGGAAACTCTAGATCATCCTCCATACAGCCCTGATCTGGCGCCCAGCGACTACCATTTGTTCCTGCACTTGAAGAAACACCTGGGTGGTCAGCATCTTCAAGACAATAACGAAGTCAAAACATTTGTGATACAGTGGTTAACAAGTCAGGCGGCAGAATTTTATGAGGAGGGTATTCAAAAACTGGTGCCACGTTATGACAAGTGCCTCAATATTCACGGAAATTATGTAGAAAAGTAGATTAAGGTACAGGCTTTCATATAAAAATAAAATTATTGCGATATCTTTGCACGTCTTTTTTTAATTCCAAAACGGTACTTACTTAAAAAACGCGCCTCGTATATGCGCTTTTTAACGAACAAAAACACGTACAATAAGCCAAACTTAAGTTACCTACCTAAAGTTTTTACTTTTTATAAACACAAAATTTTGAATACCTATCATTTTTCATAACCCTATCATCAGATTGCTTTAGAAAAAAGTTTCTTTAAGCAATATTTTCTATTCAATTAGTAAGTAAGAATTAGAGGAAAAATAGAAGAACTTCACAATCGATAGAAATATAAACCGTTTAATTATTTTCGATGCTAATGCAATTAATGAATGATTAAAAAACTCTGCAATTAAAAAAAAAGTAGGTACCTAGGTACCTATTTAAATTAAACTAAAGATCGGCAATATTTTTTTATATCGAAACGTCTCTATTCCCGCAATTAAAAATTCATCGGAACGAGAAAAATTTAATAAATAACATTTAATTAGAAGATCCCTTGAGAGAAACAAAAGTTTAATTAAATAAAAAGACGGGACAAATGTATCAGAAACTTCGATTATTAAACTAGACGACCCCACAAGCTATTAGTAGTAATTTATGGGTCAATTTTGAAGTGCAAACTCGTATTAATCAAGACGATAAGCTCACCAAACACGAGTTGATCTCGGGCTTAAATTAAATTCAAAGGTTTATTAGCGAGAAAAAATAATTAATTTAATCCGAACTGTTTACCTATGTATATCCCGCAACTATTTAAAATTGTTCGGCAGATTTATATAGTCGAAGAAAAGCAAATCGCTTTCTCCTTATATATATATATATCCTCGAAAGGATTTAGGTGCGTCTTAGCATAATTATCACTTTACATCCCTGAAATCCATTTCGCTGTCGTACCTTAAAGCACCCATCAGTTTTTGATGAGCAATAAAGGAGGTTTAAATTTACCCAGGCAAATCCTCCGTTATAACCGGCTACTTGATGACGTCGATAAAATACTAGGATAGGTTTACTTATACTTATTGCTTTCGGCGCCCATTTTAATTACGCATAAAATTTCAGGTAATGCAGATGCTCACATAGAAGAATTCGGATATGGCAGTAACTTCAGTAGTTATCCTTATTTCGAGTTCAACGTACCTAGAAACGTTACGACCACCGTGGGACAAACTGCCTTCCTGCACTGTAGAGTTGAACAACTAGGCGACAAAGCTGTAAGTTGCTTTAATAAGTACCTAAAAACTTACTTTGTATAATTTTTTCTTCTCGAAGTTCTTAAGGGCGTACGGTCCCTACTGCCGCCAAACGATAATCCGTAGATGGCACTGTTAGTGAATTTTAGAGAAATTTTAAACAGACCATCCTTCTTGGTTGAAATAGGCTGCCTCTGTAAAGTCGTAAAATCTACCTGCTTTGAAGCTAAGGGTATAAATGTTTAGATACGGTGTTTTTACATTAAAACGTATTCGAAGACGATTTTAAAATTCGCAATACAAAAGTTAAGATTTAATGTTAAGTACAGGAAAAATCTGAGATTACTGATCTGAAAAACTGATTTATTTAAAGTTCGCTAATAAATAATCTACTTTAATTTTAATTGAAATTAGAAAATTAATTAATAATTAATAATATTATTATTATAACAATATAAATAGGGCGTTCTCGAGGATATTGAATGCGAACGGATCTCGGTAATTGTATTGTTATCAAAAATGTTGATTTTAAAAAAATAGTAGATTTCACATGTGAAAAGTATTACATTAGGAAAATTGTAATTTAAGTAGATGTATTTTAAAAGAATATGTCTCGTATAAATTGTAATAATGTTTAATTTAATTTAATAATGTAAAGTTAAATAACTTTATTAAATTTAAAGTTAAATTAAAGTTAAATAACTTTATTAAATTTTCTTTTCGATAATTGCATATAAAAGTTTATTCTTATTGTTTCTGTTACGCGAAATGAGGTATTCTGCGAACGGAATGCGAAATGACAGTTCGGGACGCGAAATATTATGGATTGTTATTATCATTAACCTCAAATTAATTAATCGTAAATGTCAAACATTCTAATCACATTTTTACTAATTTTGGGACAGTTATCAAAATTATTTGATACACGATTGCGAAATGCTTTCGCATTCTCGAATGTTTATTTGCTCGCTAGCGCTCGCAGAAAAACTTTTATTCTCGAATGTAAATAGTATAGTAATATTGTATGACTATGCTAAAATATCCACTTTTCCGCACGTGTTATATACTATACTTTTCCGACGATCACAAGTATTTTTATTAAAAAATTAATTTTTGACGTTTACGAAAGTTCGTTTGACATTTTAATAAAATGTCATTTTACATTTAAATTGTCATTTAAATGACATTTTAATAAAATGTCATTTTACATTTAAATTGTCATTTAAATGGCATTTTAATAAAATGTCAAATTTGATAATCAAACAGTTTATGCGTAAAGTAATTGCATGACAATGTAGAAGACTTTGATTGACCGTGTGCAATGATCGCACACGGGCTGCAACGTTTTCGATTGGCTAACGAGTTTCTTTACGCACGGTTAGCCTATTTGTTTGTAATGGTCAACTTTCCATAACATTTATTGGTGTGAAATTATGCACTTTTCATAATGGTCGTCGGAAAATGTAACTTTCCGTACTAATAATGTAGGTAATATACCTATTTCTAGTATTTTAATTTGCATTACACCGCCAAAGTTTTATAAATATGTACATGTAAATAAAGACCATTTATTAAATAATGATGTCAAAAGTAGAAGGTGCCATATACAAAAAAGGCAAATCGTAAGAACTTCAATTGCAAAATAGTCGTCAAAAAACTTAGTTACAAAATAGCAAGAAAAAAGAACAAAATTGATGTATCCAAGTGATCTTCCGAATTCCTCATTGTTAATTTTCTCAAATTTAAGACATTTTATTGGTACAATATACGATGTAATGAGATAGCTAATCGTGATTAATATTTTGTTAATCAGGATTCCGTTTCTAAAATGTATGTAAAATGTTATATACTAACCGTTTATTGATGTTACAATAAATTATGTATAAATTCACAATATTGACTTAAAGGACTTAAAAGGAGAACGTTTCGCTTGATTTATGCTGTTAAGTGACCAATGCTCGCGTTAGATTTTTAGGTTGTAAAATTTATGACCTTTTACAATGAAAATAGGGAGGTCTAGTCATATTACCCAGTATTTAACAATAGTTGTGGGACGACCCACAACCATTGTCCGATATTGGGCGTCAACATTTAAACCAAAAATTAAAACTTCCAACAACCTGCTTTTGATTATTTATAAAAATTGATGTAAAACGAAAATGATCATCAGAAGTGATTCTTTACGGCAAGACGTGCTAAAATTTCTCCAATTTATTCAAATGATCGTTAAAACACACATTGAAATTTTAAAAATTGCGAAGCAATTATTTAATTAAAATAAGTATTTATTAAGCAAAAGAGCACGTTGTGCGGTAGAGGGAATGTTACGTTACCCACTAGTTATTAATTTGCAAACTTTGGTTACCCCAGTTTTGAGTTATGATTGCAGTAAAATTGTACTTTTTACACATTCATTAAGGTTTTTAAAGGTGTTATGGAAATGATAGATTTTTTTAAGTATTTTTCTGTGAATCAGAACATTGTAATCTATGGAAAACGTAATTTATTTCATGAAAACATCAATCTTTTTATTTGGGATGTACCGCCTTAAAAATCCTATCTTTAATTGAAAAATATTTACGGCTTGCGTAGCAAATTTTTTAAATTAAAAAATTAGGCAGTAGGTATATTCTTTTCCCACAAAAGAATTCTTTCAATTTCACGAAATTGCTTTGACGAAATTAGGTAGGTATTTTTTTTTTGAAAGCGTTCCTTTAAATTCGTGTTCAACTTTCCATTCGCGTATCGATTGATTTCATATCTAAGTAATATTTGGGAAATATACGTAATTATAGTAACAGAAACTTAATAAATTTGTCCGGAAAATGTATTAAAGGGAACATTTTTAAAGAGAAATTTTAAATACAAATGGTAATCTACGTACCTACATAGTTCTGCAAATTTCAACTTTTAAATATTGGTTTTAAAGGAATTATGAACGTTTATGAATAACCTGATTACCGTTAACCCTTGCATACTATCATTGCGGAATATTTTGTATGTTCGGGGGGGGGAGGGGGTAATATTTTTATTACAATTTAGTAATTAATTATTTTACCGAAATGAGGTTTTACGTAATGCTCCGGATACAAATACAAACCGATTAATTTTGCCTGTGAAGATATGTATGCACATCTATCGATTCAAACATTTTAAATCGCCCTGTATATCGTCGACCGCTAATAATACGTTACTTACATACCTATTATGTACTTTAATAATAATACTTTTTTTACGACAGCTCGTAATTTAAACGAACAGGTACCTAAACATTTTTAACTATGATTTCCTACATGTGTAGCGATAAGCATAAACCCGTACTACCTGCACTTCTTACCTAAACGTTTTATTATCGCTAGCTGCAAGAATCGTTCCTGATAAAATAAACTTTCTAAAATTTAAACAAACACTTCGGTATTTATACGTAACAAACGATATTTTAAAAATTCCCTTTAGTTGCTCGTCGTCTTTAACGGTGATCGGACGTCGTGATCGTAGCTACATATACCTATGCGTGAAATGGCTTTGGGACTTTGAAATTGTGCTTTTGTGTGTATTATCTTGGCGTTACTGTTAATTGAATACTTTCTGAAACTGAAAACCAACTAAGAAGGTCAGAATTTATTAATTATAAGGAAGTTAGAGTTAGGTACCTGCAAAATGATGTTCTAAACGATGATTATATTATGTAGGTACCTATATATATGCAAGATACACGAGTGTTAAACGTAGGTAGATATAGGTATAATAAAAACCGAAAAACAACGCTTTCCCTAGGTGAAAATCTAATGATTTTCACTTGTTTTCGTCGTATAGTTAATGTTTACATGCTCAATGTGTTAGGGGTAGTGCGTGGATATATTATGTAGCATCTTATAAATCTTATATCGTATTTCCGTTTATTTAAATTTAAATTTCGTCACATCAAGTATGGTGTGGGCTTAATTTTGTTCTAAATAAGAAATTAGCCATGTAAATTACGTATTAACTCGTATAGAAATCAAACGGCAAACGGTATCTAAGATTTTTGATTTAAATGTTTTTATTTTATTTTGTTTAAAAATTTATTGTAGATAACACTTACTAATCTCGCTAAGTTTGGATTTACTTTTCACGCAATGGTGTCTTCCGACTTTTCTCAAAAAAAAAACGAACTGCTATAATCATAAAGTTCTGAACGTCCTCTGCAACAATATCAACTTTTACAATTTTTTTTGGTACTAAAATATTAAGTTTTTGATTCATTATGAGTACCTATCGTAAACTCGATCCGAGAACACGCTGCAGTTACAAACAATTAAAACTATTTTCGTGTTATTAACCAATAACTTCTCGAACATTATAAAATTGAATGTGCGACGAGAAAAGCGATTTTAAAGTTTAAATTAAAAATGTAGCGCGTTCTTTTCTATTTTAAAACTTTCCTAAATCATAAGAAATCTAAAAACGAAGACAGGCGACTTCCAGTTACGTCAAAAGTCAGACGCGCCCCGGGTATCTGACAGCTAAACGTAACACATCAAGCTGTTATACTTCAAACAACCTCGAAAAGTTAAGCTCGAATTTGTTAGAAAGTTGGATGCTATGATTTATTAACCCAAACTTTTAGTACTGCTGCGGATGTTTCGAAAAGAGTGTTTTATCAAAATAAGGAAACAAACTCTAATGATAATCGTGTTCGTCGTTCTTTTGAGTAACGTCAGTAGGAGGTACCTACTTGGTAACAAGTTAAACCGAGCATTTTATTTATATTTCTTTGCGATGGTTATCAATGACAACTACAATTCTTGTTCGCGATAGGAGATTTTTATATCGCTTTATTACCTAGGTATATCGTTAGGTATATAGATATTTTCGATAGTAAATTTTAAACCTTTACGCGGTATTTCGATAGTAATTTAAAAGCAACCCCCAAGTTATCGTGGATTTGCGTTTAAAAATTCTACAGTTAAAGAGGGCTTAAAATTTCAAAAACGTTTAATGTACGAAACGTGGGTAATTCGTAAAAAAATTGAGAAATTTATTTCGCCTTTATCGTAAAGGGCCCGCTAACTTCAAACCATTAGCACGAAGATTATATTTGTTTCTTATCTGTGGAATTTAAAGAGTGTGTTGCAGAAGGGCGGATTTAAAATTAAAGAAGTCGTAAAAGATAATATTATGCATGGCGGTTGGTTAGAAACATAAAAAGCAAAATTACAGGATACCTTTAGTGTTGGAGTTTTACTATCCTAAACCCTGCAGGCTCGCAGATCGTAAAACGGGAACTGGTCCATCTCGCACAGAAACGAATTCCGTTATCCGCTTTTGTGGACCATTTTGTGGTATTACACATCAAAATATCGGAAAATATCAACATTGCTTTTGTCGTGGCACAAAATAAAGCAGCTTAATAATTGAATTCAAAAGCACTTTTATAGAAGGTAAGACGGCCTTAATGGAAATCTTGAATAATGTAATCGATTTTGGCAGGCTTTATTGCAAACAGGGAAGATACATTTAGATAAATTTGACAACTGTATCGGTTTATAACTTTGGGAATATCTCGAGCGAAATTGCTTTTGCGTAAAGCGCACGGGTCGAGCGACAGCGACTTGCAAATCTCTTTCGACTGTAGTTCGTTTAAGTAAGAAGTAAAAGCACTTCCTATTTGAACGGCGAAATCTTTACATCTTGTTTAAATATGTTTTTAGTTATACAACCCCTTTCGGAATAATTTAAAAGCGTAGAAAGTCAATTTGTTATTAAAGCTTCTAAAGGGGATTTTATTTTATCTGATACTGTTATCTACTATAAACCATGTAACAAAACCTTATATCCCCACAACCGATCGTTAATCCACGTATTAACGTAAATGTGGCCCCTTACGTACATACTCTGTGCGAAGTAATTCACTTTGCATTAGATTATAATGGAATAACGCAATTAATTGTTCAACCAAACCGGGGAGCTCAAAATTGCTCGTTGTCTCTTCGGTAAGTAAAGGGGTTACTCGATATTTTAGTTTTGTAATAAAATATTCGCCGACGTTAGCTGTTATTAATGTACCTACACCTATAATACGGGGTTGCAAATGTCCCGTAATACGCTAATTAATTACGGGATTAATATGCAACCGGAGAAATATAACGTTAATGATGTTTACGTGTCGGTAACTTTCAACTTTTGAATAATTATTATTAATTTTGTTATTAAGTAGGTACCTATCTATAAAATGCAAGCAACCGTAAAAATTGACGGAAAGAAAAACAAATAACTACACCTATACGCGTCACGGTACGCCCATTCGTTAAATAAGGACTCGAATTAAATATCCTCCCAGTTTTCTACTTCGTGATTTAATTTTTATTCAACTGGAATTGTCTGACCAATTTAATGGAAAGCGGATACGTTAGCGGCGACTTTTAAATGCCGAAGAAAAGCTTATCCCCGACGAATATATTGTTTTAACCATTCACCCCGAAAAGCTCTAAATCGAGGGATTCCTAAATTCTTTTATGAACTTTTATAGCCATTATATTATATTTTACATTTTCCGAATAAAATGAATTAAACGGTGTGTTAAAATATTTTTACTGTAGTTAACGGTCTGGCCAATCTGACAGTCCAAATCGAAGCTCGACATTTCAATAGCCATTTCCAATCAATATAGTCTTCGTAAGTAGGCACCTACTATAAAAATGTAATGATCCAATTAATTGAATCTTCCTTGTATTTACTTACCTAATATTTTGCGTTTGTTTTTCAATTTGGGAAATTTTTATTTTTTACTGATGTCTGTCGTTCGCTTTACGTTCGTGTATATATATATATAGTAAGTTATTTGTATAGATGTATTTTATGGACTAAACTTTTGTGCTTATTATATTATTTTTCTCGCTGTTGTCGACATTTTTGGTACACGAGGAACATTATTGTTTTCCAATGATTATCTGTACTCCTCGTAATGTAGTTATTTATCTTAAGTTACGATGGGTTCCTTTTACATTCAAAACCGTCATTCGTTGCATCAATTATATTTTCATATTTATTGGAAATAACCTTAAGCACCTATCCTATTTACTTATTTATTTATATAAGTAGCTATAGGCATTATGTGGTATAATGATTATTTTCGAACCATCGTGTTGGGGATGCCCGTTTTTATTAAAATCGTTATCGTTAATAATATTATTATTATTGGGCTCGTTGCGGTTTTGATACGTACGATTTGTCTTTTTATGCTTTACGACCGCTGACGTAGATCAGTGTTGATCCATTAACCGTCGTCAACTTTAAATTGTAAATAAAACAAAAATGTCCGTATCGCATTGTACATGTCAATAGCAATAGCATGTCGGTGTTTGATATCAGTATTAAAAATTTAGATATTTAATATTTTAGGCCAAGGAATATTGATGAAAATTACAAATTCAAAAACAATTGCGAAGTGACGACAGAAAAATTTAACCAGTACATTTCATTTGTAAGGTTAAACGTCATACTCGTCACCGAAAATTTAACTATTACATAATACATTTAACCGTAAATAAGTCCAATATTTTTATCGCGCTAATCGCGCATTAACTCATTAGAAGATGATGTAAGTGCAGATTATTTCCAGCAAAGTGGATAGGTAGGTATACGAAGTTTATATTATTACGGCAACGCTCTTAAAACTTCTTTATCAAAACATCTTACGTATTCTCTCTCGAGTCGCATAGTACACAGAATACGATTCTAACTCGTATTAGTAATAAGTTGTAGAAACTGGTTTAGTATTTAGATTGAGTCACGTGCACCAGGATAATTGTCTTGTTATCGGTACAGCTCAGGAAACGGCCCTTGCAGCTTTTCCGTAGAAGATACGTACAAAAAAGTAATTTGAAACTCATTTATAGAAGCTACTCTTGTTAAATATTTATTAGCGCGAGCGAAGAAGGATTACAGTTATAAATATAATAAGGCGTCGATTGTATTTTCTTTCATTTTCCCTTTTTCACTTTATTAATATTCAGACGACTCTGGGGAAAATGTGTTCACTTTGATTTTCAAGTTACTTTTACAGAATGAATCGGGTATGATATTTCTTCGAATAAAGCTAATTTGACAGAAACGTTTATGAGTATCGAGAAACTTGGATTTGCATATAGTAAGTATAGGGTTCCCGTTGGGAATTAATTTGCTTTGATATTTTGTAATTTAGTTACGTATTTCATCTTTATATACAAATATCTGTACATTAAAAAAAATAAATAATAACGTTGGATGAAAAAAGATAAGACGAATTTTTTTTTAAATATTTAGCGACGCGAACGCGCTTTTTAAATTAAAGACAATAGATATATGTATGGAATGTGGAAAATTTTCTCCTTTATACTTGACAAAGGTTTAAATTTACTCAAATAAACGACGCCTTATACAAAAGTAAATAATTAGTTCGACGACCAAACGTTGTCTGTTTAAAAACAGACTACGATTTTAAGTTGTTTTCGACATCAATTAATATTCAACAGCTAACGACAATTTAGCTAATATATACATAAATTTTAAGTTTTAATAAATTTAGGCACGTCAGTCTTGCCTATTAATATTACGTTTGTATTTAACATTTGAAAGTAGTATTTTACTTTAAAAGTTATCGAACGTTCCTGAAATTTACTATACTAATTCTTAAATTTTATTTTTTGTTGTGCCTATCATATTAATGGTTCATTCGCGATAGTAATAAATAGCAAATAATTTTAATAAAAAGGCGCAGTTAACACGGTGCAAACGTTAATTTAATTTGGGAAAACAACATTTTGTTCGGAATGGATAAGTATTACATACGTAATCTAAAATATAATAACATTTGGACATAAATAAAATTTCAAATTCCACGCCTTGTAGCTTATAAATAAACAAGACTACAAACTACTATCTAACGTATTTAAAAGTTTTTAATTCCGTTTTCATAATTTTCATTAATTTTGGTTTCTGTCCGGAATTAACGAAGCAGTCGCGGTGACTTAAATGACGAAAATAAAACGAAACTTTAATCGAGAAGGTAAAGTTTGGTGTGCGTGTTTTCATTTTCCTCTTTGATTTATAAACCCTTGTGGTTCGACCAAAATAATTGCTTATAATGTTTTAATAATTGTAGTTTCGAAAAGTTTATATTGCGTGATTAAGACGATCATAATAAAAACTTTATTTGTTAAGAAATTATTGCTCTCGTATAATTTCAATTAAAACGTATTTTAACAAAAACGCCATAACTTCAAAATTGATATGAGAGGCGCCCTTTCTCGCTAAAACTTTTTTATTCTCCAAACTTTTGCGAAAATTAATGACACTTTATTTTCGTTTAAGTAAAACTAAAATATTTAAATCGCGTTTTATTATTGGTTATAGTCATTACAATATTTAATAACGAGTTATTTTAATAAGCACACCTCTCTTTCACACACACACTATCGCATTATATAATTTTAATGCATTCATAATAGCTTATAAAAAAGTAAATAAAAATAAACTGAAGAATACTTTTTTCAAAAGCTTCTCGAGTGTTGACGAGCATTCTCCAAACCGCCCAATTCGGTTGGGAACGTGTCATTCCAAGTCGGTAAAGTATAGGCCATTCAAATTTTATTTCGAACACGTTATCGCTACAACGTTAGTATATTATAATGCTGTTTCACACAGTGGTCTCACCTCGTACGTTTACAGTATGAATAAACGGCGGTCTATCTTTGCGGATAGATCATGGGTAACGTGTAATTTTTTGTTTTTAATTATTGATGGAGTACGTCGGAATAAACTTTGAATGGTCAATACCTCATTTTATTTTTAAAAGCCGTTGATACGTGATCAGCCGCCAAAGGCTCCAGCGTAGACGAGGTCCACCGAAATCTGGACATGCGAATAAGGCTTTATTCTCAAAAAAGCATCGCCGAATACGACTTACGTTTGCATGAGTTCGCAAAATCGCAATAATGAAATTCTACTCCAACCGGTGGTAATTTTCTTTAAGAGTTCCGTATTATAACCACAAAACGAAAGGGTTTCCTTAAACATTTAAAGCATCAATATAGCGTGAACGAGTGATCGATAATTTCTCCATTAATATTCCTTGACCATCACTGGATTGACCTATGCAAATAGAAATGGCATCCTCGTGTTCATATTCACTTCCATATTCTAACTTTGAACTGTTCATCGAAATTAGATTTAGCTGTATTTGTGGAAACTTTAAATGGAAACTATATACACTATATAAACTCCGAAATAATTATGTTTTGTTCGTAACTTAAATTTTATTTTAAAAGAAAATAAAGTGACGAATTATCTATAACAATAATAAATTATAAAATTGTAATGATTTGTTTTATTTGAAAAAATCAAATGTCGAGGTTTAAGATATGACTTGCTTGACGCGGACCATTACATACTTATGATTTCGCGAGCTAACCCATTTATTTCAAAAACGCACCACGGTTGTTAATTTTTATTAGTGAAAATATTTACAAAAAGAATGTCGACTACATTGAAAACACTCGAAAAACAACAAACCAAAATAACAGAATCGGATAATTAACTGGGAGCGTTTATGCCGCATTTTATGTATTCATTTACATTAAAGTCCGTCTACTTATTCTTCACACATAATACACTCCACGATGTGCTAGTTATGAAAAACTCGAGGCGTTTCTATTGTTATACGTTCAAGCTACGAAATTAGATTTTATAAAAGGAAATTAATGCTATTTTAATGGTCTCTGGGGATACGGTTTATATGCGATTTAAAAGGTTTGTGCCTAAGTTTGATTAACAAAATTAGTTAAACTAGATATTAATTTTATGCAACTTAGGGCCGGTCCTTCGATCATTAAATAAAGTTCCAAATAAGCTATTCTTAGAATAACTTCGTTGGAAACGATTGTTAAAACAAACGTGTCCAAGGAAGTTATTTTACGAATAGCTTATTTGGAACTTTATTCGACGATTGGAAGGCCAGCCCTTAGATTAATTTAATCTAAGCTATTTTCTTTATAAATGTTTTGCGTGTTAATTATTAGGTAGGTAATTCAAATCATTATTTACAATTTAATTTTAGGTTTAAACAATAATAATTAGTATATCTTCTTTATCAGAAATTTAATTTCTTAATTGAATTGTGTTTGTAACGTTATGATCTGATGGTTTATACTATAAGGTTCTCGTTAAAACTTTGTTTATCAGTTTCTGTATAAATCCGTAACCAGTTAAACTTATTTAAAGTAAACGAAATGTTAGAAAACTATGTAAATACATATAATAGTATTAAAAAAATTAATTAAACGGAAATGAAATATCTCGAGTTAAATAAGCACGTGTCAGATTTAAATTAATAATAATTTTTAGTGCGTATACGAAAATAATCGGAAATCCTTACAAAAACGCTCGTTTAAAATACAGAACACGTAATTTTGAATAAACAATAACGCTGAAAATGAAGTGTTAGGGTTGTGTTTACAGAAGCTTCTCACGAACTGAAAACAATTGTTAATTCTCAAAAGTAGACGACGTGAAAATACAACTGCTACTGAGTAAATATTCCTTTTGCTGCACACTTAGAAAACACTCTAAAGAGTAAATATCAAAGAAATTTCAACTAATTTTATATTATTTGTCAAAATAAATTAAGGGATTAGATTTTATAAAGTAAGTAAATAGTAGATGCCTATTTATCTTTTCAGTAACATAATTATATAGTAATATGTGAGCGCTAGATATAGAGAAATGCAATAACGAAATCAAATTTAATGAAATTTAAGATCAGTGTTGAAAATATAAGTCGTGTTGAAACTTTTAATTAACGTTGATCTACAGTGATCAGCAATCATATAATAATGTTCTTCACATAAAGAGGATAAGTTACTGTTGTTATGCTGCAATTGGCAACTTATCCTGACATCCATGGATATGATTATAGTTTAGAAGCAATAATTATTATGTTTTACAAAATGTACATCAAGTCTTTTGCACTGCTTATGTAGCTAGCATTCAGATGGAAAATGACGATTTTTAAACTACTGTTTAACGTTAGTTGGTAGGGATGAACACATCCACATAGAATATATTATGGATGTCCATTAAGGTATGGGCATCCACAGTATATCTTTCGGATCTAAAACGGATATCCAGTGGACATCTTCATTGTTCGAGTAAGACATCCATAGAATGTCTAATGGATGTTTTTGTGCTATTATCGGAAGTTACTAAATTAATTTTAGAAGTGAAATAGAGAGTTAACTAATGTACGATAATTTATCAACCGCGAAAAATTTTTAAAAATCGACTACAAGCTAAATTATTCTACTACGTATAGAGGCATTTGGTTTTAAGATCTGAGCGCCGGTGTGGTCAAAATTGGAATTAATATAATTTACATTGCAAAATGTATAAATGAAGTCTTACTTGACATTAAACAACACATTATAATAATACAATCGTTTTGCATTTATAAAAACAACCAACGATATGCACTTTTCGCAATAGGTACTTATCTAATAACACAATAACTTGGAATGTGTAATAAAATGATTCTTCAAATTAAAGCCAGATGACGTATCGCTTATTTCCAAATGCCTATAACAAATTTAAATGTTCTCGTCCCTACATTTGCTGTTACTTAACTTCTAAAAGATTTCGAAGTTTTCCAGTCGCTAAATTACGTTCTTACTTAACTTAATAATTTTCCGCTGTCAACGTCCAAATGTGAGTTCTTTACCTGCCCTTTGATGAATTTGTATTACATAATAAAAGAGGATGTGCGGTTACAATATGATTTCGGTTACATAGTTAGTAGCACCCTCGAAAACCAATTTTTAGCAAACACCGCAACTTTTCCATGGTAACGCAACTTTTCATATTATTAAAACAGTAGTTTATCAAATGTCAGCCGTTTTGCAGGCACGAATTTATCATTGGGGTTGTGAACGAGGCATAAATATATAAGAAAGTAGATTAACACGAGCTTTAAAAAGTAAATATTTCTTGGACGAGTTCTATAGTAACGTTTCCGATTTATCGTCGTTATTAACAAACAGCAAATTTATCTTTTTTTATGAAAAATAACGTTAGAAAAAGTTATTGCCAGCTCTCTAGTAATTCTACAGTTCTGTTGGTGAACTTTAACAAAACAATTTCGGCTTTTTTATGTTTCGATTCGCGGACTAGGTATGAGAATGTCAAGTCAATTTCTTATAAAATATGGGAGGTTTATTTAATAAAAGCAACGCCGAGTTTTCTTCTTGGTTTTTAAAATTGATTTTAGATTTCGTCACGGTGGATTCTTCTAAAAATTACCTTACGTCTGTAAGAACGCTACAGTCTCTCGTACCGAATTTGTTAAGTAAAAATATGGAAATTTAGCCGTTGTTCTCTTATACGCCGACTTTACCTTGTTTTAAAAATACACATTTCCATTCTTTGTTTAGATAGGTAGATAATTAAATTTAACAATAACATATCCAAAATATGATTTACCAAATTTTCACGGCCTATTTCTCGCTATACTTCAAAATACCTACAGATTTTCGCAATCTTCGTTCAATTCTTTTACCTGTCTAAACCACTTTTTTCAGGTCAACAGTTTTATTTCACATTTATTTAATAATAATATTAATGTATTTTTTTATGTTAGAGATTGAAATTTTAAACTAATGTTTTATAGTATATTATGTAGATATTACTTACATATAGTAGGAATATTTCAAATTTATAAAGCTTACAAAACACATGAATTTTTAAACATTACCTGTTCGAATTATGTTTGAGAACATCCGATATAAATTGGCATATTAAATGCGCAATAAAGGTACATACATTCGAAATTTGTTTACATACCTAAAATACCATAAAGTAAATACTTATGTAAATAGAGAACTAAATTTTTGATTTGTTACACATAACGTGTTTTATTGGAAATTCGATTCAATTCGATAAAAACCTCTCTACAATCACGTTCTATGACAAATTCACTTTTGTATTTAAAATATATAAACAGCAATTTATTGCAATTGATTTATCTTTGTTTTTTGCGGACGTCATATTCAATATTTACATAATTGTTCGGTAGAATCTCACTTACTCATTTAAAAACTTCTTACCCCCAATTCTTTCTAGTCTTTCTAAATAAGTCGCAAAGGCACGTTAACAGTATTAGTGAGGTAAATATAACTGCTTCACATATGTATTTAGATAACAATTACATAGCGCGTTTTATCTTTAAAATCTATATCCTCTAAGCCACCCTTTCAAATTTTTAAATAATAAGGTGATTGAATTGCCCACTTACTTATTGCTCGTTCGTGATAGGTTGGAATTGGCATGTCATACACATCCTATTAAATATTTTTGGTTATTTGACGTATGTTTTATTTATATATTTTTATTTACGCCTTCGAATGCGCGAAATAACGTATTAAGCAAATAGTAATTGAATCTTCGGGAAAATAAAATATTTAATAAATTGTGTACGATGTCATTTCCAACTTACGGCAAACGAGCTAAATTAATTAGAGCGATTTTCTCGTATATTTATTTGTTGTTTAAAGAGGAAAAGCCATTTGAATAGATTTAAAAATAATAAGTAACTAGATTTTAAACCGGAATAAATTTGAAAAACGTTTCCTTTATTTAGTATTTTTTCGTTTGTCTCTTATTCCCTAATTGTACTTCTTGAAAATAAAAAATTACCTACTTGGAATGTAATTTCGTCACAATAAATGTATAAAATGTTTTTGATTGTTGGCCAAACAATGGTATAATGTTCAAATTGGATCTGTAATATGTATTTTAGAAAACATTTTTTTATTTCGATCTCGTTACTCCCATTATTTTTTGACGGAGCTTTACTACCTATATACCTAAAGAAGTAGTATAGGTGTTTATTGATCGAGGCGTATTGTATTAACCTTAAACTAAGACGAGTTCAATCAAAAGATGGCAATGAAAATGACACCCAATCATTAATCCTTTTACATCTTTGATCGATTTTTCGTAAAAATACATATCCGTACGCCCGCAGAAATGGTCTATAAAGAAACCATAGGAGTTTTTTTCCTTAAATTTCATTAGACGACTAAAGAAGATATATGAAACTAACAAAAGCAACTATTTGTGAGCAAAAGAATTCAGAATGTTGTTCGCGAGTATTTCTAAAAAAATTACTTCTTTTATTGTTAGATAGCCGCGTGATCAACCCAACTTTGTCTTGCTTAAAAAATTGCATCGAAAACAAAAATATAGTTGATTAAATTAATTATTTACAACTCCAATTTATTTCATATCTATATAAAAACATCTATATCGACATAACAATGTCGTACATCATATTATTTTGTCTTTTTAAATAGATACCTACATAAATAATTATATTACATAATTAACTAAAAGTTGAATAATATTTTAACGTAATGATTTACGCACAAAAAATAATAAATAGTAAAGTAAGAAAACGTAGGTAGGTACTTAGTTAATCCAATTTAATAATAAAATATCCCTATATATTTAATGATTAATACTTGCTGCGTGACGTTTAAAGATAAATAATTTAGGAAATCCGGAATTAATGATTTATTCGAGATTTCCTTTCAACAACACGCTTTTTAAAAATTCTTTCTAATAATGGTATTTACATTTATTTTCTCTTGTCCGTATCTTACTGTAAACAAATTGGTTAGGTACTTAAAGATAAATAAGCAATTAGACTATTATTAATTAGATTCAATTTTAAATTATAGGTACATCGATTAACATAACAATATTTAATCGCATTATTTACATGCTAAATGCAATGTGGGCAACTAATTTAATGCTAATATTTTTTAGAAAACTAAAAACAAAATCTCACTTAGGTCTTAATTATTAGTTATTATTAATATTTTGTGGTACATATTATAAAGGAACGCTTAATCGAGAATAATTTAAAAATAATAACTTTTCGTACCTTCCTATTTTTTAATATACCCCCTCTTAAATTGTTTATTAAATACCTACGCAGATTATCGTAGTCGTTAGTAAGTTTAAAGTGGTTTAAAATCTAGTTACAGCTATAGTGAAGTGAGCGTGAAATATTTATTAATCAAAAGTGTCTGATGTTCTTCACCTGCCAACTTTTGCGAGCTTACTTTTCATAAATTTATTATGGTTAGATTTACACTATTTTGATTTGTGTAAAAAAAAATTACATGTTTACCGTTGAAGTAATAAAGATTAAATAGAGGCAAACAGCCTATAAATGTTGAACTCGAAATGAAAACGTAAATATAAGAATTAAAAGCTTTGCACAACCTATGCCAGTCTTTATTGAGTTATAAATATTCAACAAACAGTACGCGGAATTTTTAAATCGAACGAAATTTACTTGTTTATGTAATCGGTTTACATCGGAGACCTATATTTTTATATTTATTTATATTTTATGTGCATTTTCCATAAATTTCATGAATATGGTAATATCTGTTTAACCAACCGAAATTAATAACAGCCCGTGGGTTATTCGATATTGTAAATAAAGGAAGCTATCAACTTCAAGGATGTGCTTTTTATGTTGTAAATGAACAAATATTTAAATGCCGTTATTACCATTTTATTTCTAAAGTGTTCGTGACGCCCGAGACTAAAAAAATCGATGAAAAATATAAACTATAAAAATAAATCGGCATTTCTGGTGAACGAGAAATTGAATAAAATTGAGGAAATAATCGACAAAGTTAGCAGTAAGCTTCCAACGTTATCTTGACAGATGGCACTCCGTATAGCTACTTGAAAAAATATAGCTCAATCAAAGAAGCGACCAGAGTACGTCCGAAACGGCTAATTTTTATATCAATTTTACTTTTCTGTATAAAGTGATGCTCAAATGTTCAACGTAAAATTGAACGAAATCCCTAAAAACAGTAATTTTCTTAAGAAACTTTCCCTCCGGCGGGAGGGAGGGGGGGGGGGCGTGTATAGCAGCGCGTCTCTGTATAGAGGATCGAGCTTTAAATTTAAAAGCCAAGGCCGTATACGTAACCAATCTCCTAAGAACATATCAGTTTTAGCAGAGTAAACGGTTTAAAATCCAATAAAAAGCAACAACTACGTGAAAGAACTGCGACAGTCGACGGTATAGGGAGCGAGAACAAAATCAATCTAGATGCTCGCTGAAATCACAAATCCGATCAAGTAACTTAGTAAGCAGCTTTGCCTTCGATAATCTGTACACGACACCGTTTATTTACTATGCAATTAGATCCGACGGTTTTCGTTCAATTTTATTTTGTTCCAATTCAACGTTCCGTCACATTGTTCATAAGAACACGTAAGTATTACGCTTTAGTCGTGAATCGTTTACTATAGCTCTAGGTACAAAACGATTCTTGTTTATTTATTGCGCGAAAATTATCTAGACTTTAACGTTTAATACAAGTAGATTTAAAATTTAAATGTAAAAGAATAAGTCGCGTGTACATTCGACTAAGAAGACTTCTGAAGAAAATACTTTTGTATTATCTTACTCCATTTAGAGTCGAAAGCTTTAAATTCTCATTATTAAGTCACGATTTCGTTCCTAATTATAATGGAGGTGCGAAAATGTCTTTGTTACTACTTTCTACGAATAAATTAACCTAGAAGTTGACAGCTCCGAAAAATACAATATCTAACTCCAAAACTCCCCTTTAAATTTTGGTTATTAAATTTTAGTACTTCGAAATAGAGCCCTAGTTTTCACATATTTTTCTTCTTTGTTTTGTTACAGTAGAGTTGTCTTTTAGTCGAGTGTTGAGTTGTGTTGTTAGTTAGTTAGTAGAGTGGTGAGAGGTGAACAGCTTATTAAGCACTACAACGTCAGTTCCAACTTTTGTATACGGACAAATTCCACATTGAACATTGCCTTTGAAATGTCAACATTAATAAACTCATAGCTGCGCGAGGAACTGAAGTTCGAATGCTTAATAATCGTTTCCCACGTCTCACGGCCTCATAGACGACGAAACTCATTGCACATACAGTACATGAACTTTCGATGTAATTGTTTATGTGTATATCATATTTTCTATTTATATAAGTTCGTAAGAACACAATTTATATTACTTATATTATATTACTGTTTAATATGGTAGGTATGATAAATATGTTTTTTTGCTACATTTCACTTCCATCTCGAAATCGTGAAACTTTTAATTACAATTTCTCAACCAAAATATTAAAAGATAAAACACTAACGTGATACTGTAATATTATTGAAGTCGTGTATTTAATAGGCAGTGCGTAAAAATAATATAATTATACATAACATAACATAACATATATAATGTTATATTATATAACATAATTATTTCGAGCAAGTTCCAAAAATTGTGTAAGAAAACCTAATCAAATTAGAAATGTTTATTTTAATGTGCAGTAAATTAAACGGCCAATCTACTTCCTCGTTATTTATATATTTTATTATAAAGATTTACTATCTTGTCCTTAAATAATAAATTCTTCTTAAATTCATCGAAAAAGCTACATTGTAGGTTATTCTCAAAACTCTAAATCTGTCAGCTCGAAGGTGGTGTCTTAATGAAATGCCATAAAATGAGTTGCAAACTTCTTTTATTATCCTCCTTATTACTTTATCCTTCCGGCAGGTACCTACTTGGTTATTTTCAACACTTATTAAACTTTCCCTTTCTGCTCGTCTTAATTTCTCGACTCTTGATTGAAATATTTCGAGAAAGTATTTTGTTATTTAATTACGGAATAAATTGTAACTCAAATTGTCACACTTTATTAAATACTTACGGCATTATTATATCACGTTAATAGTAAACTTACGGTTATTATCGTTTTTACATTATTGTTAAATAAAATAGAATTACTGACTACGATTGTGTATTGTAGGTTGCCAATTAATTTATTTAAATAATTTACATACTTGTGCTAAAAGTTCATGTAAATAGTGAAATTTTTCAGTTCACTATTTTAATTTAATTTACCTCTCTACGTTGAATGCAAAAATCTGAATACGCAGTGAAAATTTTCAACTCTGGCGACATGCAACTAAAACATCGCGAAATAGAGTGCTATTTAATCGACTAATGAGCAATTTGAATTGAAATTGTCATTTCCATAAATTTTAAAATTAATTATTTAAATCGCGGTATTGTTCCCACCTGCTTGTTAATTTTACATTCGCGAACAAACTGTATGTGCGTAACTAATCTAACAGAAAATAAATTGATAACATCGTAATCACGATGTTTCGATGTTTTGAAATGGAATCATGAATGCGCAATATATGGGGTTATCTTTCGATTAATAATTTCGACAGAAGTGCTGGGAAAGCTAGATTATTTTCTTCGAAACTTCGACTCCTTAGTATAATAGCGACGAAAGTGCTGAAATTTCTAAATAATAATTAAGATCTCTAAGATCTCTCAGTTTCAGCAGAATACGGATGTAAGAGAATTAAATGCTTTCTTGGAGATTTCCCCGTTGAATCTTTAAACGTAATTCCGATGTGTATTTATCAATTGTTACCCCGAACGTGCGTAAAATCTGTGCGTACGTCGTTACTATTAAAGGTATCATCTTCCGATTAATGTTTTCTTCTACGATTCCATAATACACATAACATACATATTTCGGTGCTTCATATAAAATGACATGCTAAAGCTAATATTAGGTTCGGCCTTCTCGAAGTAAATTAACATGTTGAAATTTTACATCGAATGCGTTGTTTAAGATCGTCTTAATCGCTAAGATCCTCGAATTCTTTTATATTACAAAAACGAAATTATAAAACGTAATAAAACAAAGGACAGATATTTCGACTTTTATTTCGTTATTTCAAAGGAACGTAAATATTTCGAACATGGCGACCTGAATTTCTTTATATGCCTGTTATCGTTTTTCTTATTTTGAATAAATTTTTATTACGATCGTTCGCTATTGGTAAACCTAGCTATATATTTCTTAACGCTGATATTTTTCCAGTTCGTGTGGAAATCTATACCGGGTGATTCGGCCAACCTGTCCCGAGCTAATAACTCGGCAGATATTAGAGATACAAAAATGATAATTTATAATTTTATTATTTTAAATAGAATGCTGAACATTTTTTTAGCTTATTAAAAAGAGATTTTTTTCTTTTGAGCGATATAAACAATTTCGTTTTTATATCATCGCCTTCTTATAAAAACTGACAAAATCGAATAACCATCTCAATAATTAAATTATCCAGGCAAAAGGATGAAATTCTGCAGGTATTTTTTTTTATTTCCTTATGACAGATAGCCATAGATTTAGTATTTGTTTTAAATTTAATTTTTATTCGCAGTTTATTTACAAACTGGAAAATTTGTCCGAACAGATCTAAAAGTAACTATCATAAATCTTTTGTTACGTAACACTTCTTATTTCACATATTTTTGTTAAATTTTCGATAAAATTAAATTAACATATCGAAGTTATTAACACCATCACTCGAATTAAAAATTAATTTATACAGAATAAATGGATGATTACGTTGAAAATTATTACAGTTTGCGTATAATTTAGGTGATAATTCGTAAACGGCGTATTTCTCGTAAAAAAAAACCCGCAACGGCCTGATTCTAATTTACTGACGGAAAAGTTGCGCTGTGAGCGTTTACTGCGCCAAGTTGTGTTCTCGTTGCGACCATTTTATTTTGTTATTCTAATTAGTGTCGCGCTCGGTTTGCTTATCGCAACTAATAGTAGTATTACGCGGCTACGATAATTAATGTAATTCGGTTTGCTTATTTTAATAAAATTGTAAGACTTATTAGATTAAATTTTTTTCACAAATTGATTTGCGATATTAGATAATATTTACGGTCAATTAGCAATAGACGAATAAAAATGTAGATATAATAGTGTCCATGATAAAAAATACAATATTATTTAAAAAATAAGTAGGTAAAAATGGGGATTATTCGACCACTTTTTAGTTTTTTTATTTACAGACTTTATGTAAAATAAAATTAGTAAGTTTTGTAATCTGAAGTAGTTAGTATGACATTTTCACTATCTATTGATAAGCCTGCGATAATAAAATAATATAAGGTAGTAAGTTTGCTATGAACTCTGCCAAAACGCCATCGATATATATATATATATATATATATATATATATATATATATATATATGGGGGATGTTCTGTTGTGGTGAAGACTTGTTTAACTGTAGATATATTTGTTTTGAAATGTCCGTTTTTTTGTTTTGTTTCATCTATTTCCGTATCAGAATCTGAATGTTATTAATGTAGGTATTTATTTTAATAAGCTATATAAATATTAAATTTTTTAAGTTTCACTTTAATTATTTTTTTTTAAATTCACACGACGCGTTTCGCATCTTGACAGTCGCATTTTGAAACGATCAATTATGACATTGCACAGTCGTTGAGATGTTCGTGTTAGCTTGATATGTTTTCTTTGATTGGGAAATCCAAAAATGATGAATTAAGTAATATATTTACAACTTCTCTTTAATATCTATCAATAATATTTAAATAGACTTAAATAGACTGAAAAATATTTATGCATAGGTATGTATTTATAAATTAATAAACATCGATATATTTACAAGTTAAATTTCGGTTATGTCGAGAACGCGTTAAATTATCTTTTTAAGGAAAAAAACTCCGTGAAATTCGAACATTTACTCACTTCTATTCATCTGTCTCTTCTCTGAAAAGATCAATAATCCCTAAAACGAAAATATATTCCTTTCATTAAAGTCAATATAAATTCCTTGAACATATGTCTTATAAAATAACATAAATCTTGTCACTAGAAAATTTAATCGTGATTGCATAAGTTTAATGTTAAATCAGAGGAACTTTGAGTCGAACATTCCTGCCCTAAACCATTTATTATCCTTTTACCGAATACGAAGCATAAATTTCTTGGGTACCTATTCTAATATTTTTCATTGGTCCGTTTTTTTCTTCTATTAACCACCAAATAAAGAATATTTAACGGTACATAACATTATCGTTTAATTTATAATTTACATTTACAGTTAGGTAAGTGCAAACCGTCGATAACAATTTTAACATATAATTAATAATAATCTAATATTTTGTGTTTTATGTACTACATACGTAGGTATCATACATACATCACAACTTAAGTTTTCAATTAAATGAAATTGATTTAATATAAACTTACGAAGTAATTTCACATACTAAGCACGAAAATACTTCCTGTTGGAATTTAAAGAAAACATTCCAGTTTAATTAAGTTCGCCTTTAATACATACGAAAATGTCCTAAACACTAGTTTCACTACGTAATTTAATATCGACAATATTACAATTCAAAACTGACGGAGTTAAAAGTAAACGCACGTCAACCGTATTTTTCCACCAGGAATGCCACGGAACTACCTGGTCTTTAATTAATAAATATAAAGTAACTGCATATCCCGTAATTATAATTCCTAAAAAACCATATATGGTGCCTGTCGTCCATGCTTTAGTAATGCCAATTTTTCGTCCTTCGATGACGAAGTACTGCAATCCCAGCAAGCAAACGGTAACGAGTCCCGCCGTTACTATCGTAAGCAAAAAGGATATAAGGATATCCGATTGTACGTGCGTTCTATTTCGTGGATGTCTCGTCCACAACATAATTCCTTCCCATAACCCGTACCGCAAAGTCTGGATAGCGTTATAATGGTACATGCATAATTCGCAGTAACTTCTACTAGACTGGTTTAACCATCTTTCCAAACAGGACAAGTGAACATACGCTAAAGATCCCTTACAATTGCATGGCGAAATTAATTTCTCTTTATCTGTATTCGAATGACAAATTCGGCAAACTGTGGAATTTACTGAAGTAAGAGTTACGAATGTAGCTGGGGGGGTTTCGGGGGTACCTTCGCTGGATAATGTGGGCGGCGTTGTTGAACTAATCGACGATTTCTTTACTGACATACTATTCGTAGACGACTCGAACAAGTGATTTTTGTTCTCTAACCCTCGAGGTGAATCAACGTAAGAGGGATTATTAATATTGTGTCTATTATTAGTTGACATTTCAAGAACAAACTTGAACAACGTATTATTTTTGACATTGTCAAACACACGTCTACTTATTTGAAATTGGCAACTCGATTATAATCGTCAAAACGATAACGCGTCGTGTCCTACGTGGACGTCCTGGCGCGATTTCGATTTCTTTTATTTTTAAGCTGAAATGTGTAGGTATAATTACTAAAAATATTCCCAAATGTTTTTGTATGTCATAGCTGTCATTATGGACTAAATACTGCTGTTTTTTTTTTCTATAAATTGTATTATTTTGAGCAACTTCCACTTCACAATTCTCATTATACTGCACATATGTCACCGTTTGAACAAATATCACTTGTACCAATGAGCCTCTCTATGTACATAACAACAAAATCTTATATACAGCAATTATACAGCTAGATGCCGTGTACCCAGTCGCCTTTGCCAACCTTCTCTATCGACCGCCATTTCTTCATCCATCCCCCTCGACGTCATGGCCTTTCTCATTCCTTCGTTCCATGAACGTCGTGGCCTCCCTCTTCTATTTCTTCCCGGGGGTCTCCATGTGAATACACGCTTGGGCCATCTCGTGTCGTTCGTCCTAAGTGGGTGTCCAAACCACTTCAGCCCTCTCTTCTCTACTCTCTGTATTACAGTTTCAGTTGCTTCTGTTCTATTTCGGATTTCCTCGTTGGATTATTTGCTGTAATCTTGACACCCTAGCACCTCGACGTAGGTAATCCATCTCTATTGTTATTAATTTTTGTTTCTCTTCTCCTTTCATAAGCCATAGTTCACTTCCATAGCGTAGTACTGACTCTACCATCGTTTGGCCCAACCTTTTCTTGTTTTTGATGGTTATGTTCTTGTCTCACCATATAGAGTTTAGTGCACCTACTACTTTACGACATTTTTGTATTCTGTTTTGTATCTCCCTTTTACCCATCCCACTTTTCCTATCAATAATTGCTCCT
Source organism: Rhagophthalmus giganteus (assembly GCA_036326145.1). Classification (NCBI taxonomy): domain Eukaryota; kingdom Metazoa; phylum Arthropoda; class Insecta; order Coleoptera; family Rhagophthalmidae; genus Rhagophthalmus; species Rhagophthalmus giganteus. Next base: position 7,595,392 of record JARFJA010000083.1, on the reverse strand, counting down.
AAATATTTAAATTCACTAAACTAACTTATTCTTGAAATAACTGCTATGGAAACGTTTTTTGAGACAATGGTTTTCATGGAACTATTCCGAAAATGGCTTATCGTAGTTTATCTGCTAGTTGTAAAACCAATCCTTTATCTGTTTGTTTTAGTTCGAAATTTTCTTTTTGTGGGTTTTAGTTTCTATCTCTTTCAACAGTAAGTATTTGAAATTATTATCGGTTAAAATATCGAACGTGCCTGCCTACATATTATGTATTTGCATTAGGAACATATTCACCTACACAATTAATTAATTTATACTTACGCAGTAACTACGTGAATTTAAATCCATTTTATAAATTTGGTCTGATTAATTTTTTTATTTATCGTTTTTAACAAGTGATTGCAAATTTATTACAATTTATTATAAAGCAGTGCCTATTTAATCAAACTTAGTAAAATACACTCATTTGTATTCAATAAAAATCCACGATCCACGTCTACAACTTAAATTCTTTAAACGTTTTTCCTCTTCGCTTAATTAGAATTTCTTTCTTGACATTTATTATAACACCTTTAAAGTTTTTTAAGTTGTAGCTCGATTCAGACAATATGACTAGGTAATATATGCACATCACGCAAGTATATTTATTAGCCACGAGAGACTCATTAACTCAAGTATTTAGTTTCTAATTAAAAATAAGAATCTCGAAATGGGACGTTTTATTTCGAACAGCTGAAAAGTAATAAAACTCGTAAATACTATGAAAGAACTATACAATAAATTATTAAACTGCGTTCACTAATTGTAAGCCGAGTCGGCAAGGAATGATAGTAATATGTAACTGTCAATAAATTAGATTCTAAGTTTAATTTTAAACAATTAAGGGTCGAATTTAAAAACGATACTTAAGTGGAACTTTTACTTACCGAAAACTTTAAATATTTTTTAACGAGGTATTTGTTTATGAATTTCAAAACGAGCAAGTAAGCTGCAATAAGAGTAAGATAACTAATAGTTAAATTTGGTCCATAATCTCATTTTCAACTAAAACTAAAATGACACAAGTAGAACTTATGAGTAGTTTTTAAAAATAAGTTGTACGTATTTAAAAGCCGTCCGTGTGAACGCTGCAAAACGTATTCGTACTTTGAAAATGTTGTCACTTGCTGTCTCGATTCGGTGAACGTAGCTTAGTTCGTCCACGCGTTATGACGTAGAAAAAACCTAGGGTTTATCAGCTTGTACGGAAAAAAACACTTTTCTTATGTGTTTGATGCGTAATTTTTCTACTATTATTTGAAGATAAAGAGCCACATTTGTTATCTATCATTTCGTTACACGACGTTTCTACCGATGGCGTTTTGACGTAATACTAATCTGTATGTGGGATATGCGTTTTGTAAAATGAGTTAAAAGTCATGGACATTTTCATATCGTGTAAATATAATCGTCGTATTTTGTTTCATTTAATTATTATTGTTGTAGGTAGGGGAGAGTGGGGCTAAACCGGATGAATTTGGTATTTGGCTCAGAAAATACATAAAAAAACTCCTTGCCCAAAATGACATCTTTCATCTAAAAGCTTGTCCTCTCAGCAACAAATTACAACTATTCAATTTACAAAAATGTCTACTAGGTTCTTCGGTAAATCGCTTGAAAGACGACAACCTCAAAGACAAACATCTCAAAAATAAGGGGCTAATTCGGACACTTCATGGGGCTGAACCGGACACTGTTAATTTAGTTGTGAATAAGACACCAATATGAATTTTTTTCGTTCGTTAACTGAAAGTTATCTTTATTAGTATAATTATTATATTCATTGACATAATTACAAAATATCTTATATTCTATATAAGTATTTCAATAAATGAAAGATAATAACTAATGAAATAAGAATTAGGAAAAAAGAATTTTGAGAAAAAATTAAAATTAATCGTCGTTATCAGACTCTATCTATCTCCACATCAGAAAAATAGTTTTGGCAAGTGAATATATCGTCGCTTGTGCGAACACATTCGATGTGTGCTTTGCGACGATATTCAGTGCACAGTTTCAATTGAACTGTTTTCAATATTCGTCCGCCACAAACACAACAATCGTTCGCTAAATCACGTGTTGATCGTTCTTGTTTTTCCTTACTCATCAATGGTAAGCTTGCTTGTGTTGAACATGTTGCTCGTGACTTCACTTTTGCCTGCTTTGTTGTTTTTTTTGTTGACGAACTTGCACATTTTGCCTTAGCTTCTTTCTTTTTTTCACATGCGCGCTGCTCTTCGCGTAACTGATTAATAACCGGCGAAGATGTCAGTATTTCCGAGCGACGCTTCTTTCTACCGCGATTCGATGCTTTCCGCGGTGGTGCCTTCGGGTACGGACGGAGAGAATCAATTGTTGCATTCAAAAAATCAGAGCTCATATTTGAAACTGTCGAGGTTGACATGTTGCTCGCATCATCAATTTCGCTTGAAATTGGTGTTAAGTGACAAGCCGATGTACTAGCAGTCTCTTCGAATGCGGTTACAGATACGAATGACTCATTCAAAACGCCTTCACTTTCATCGGTTAATGTTGACGTCGATGGTAGTTCACGATCAGTAACAACGCTTGGCATGAATTCATGGTCTTCGAAAATGTTTTCGTTTAATGGAAAAATTCCAGTGCATTGGAAACCAGCTGTGATATTTTTATTAGTTGCAGATATTGGCAAAGAATTTTTAATAATTTCTGGAATATGGTAAATCGACATAGTAGCTCCTGGATTGCTTGTGTACCAGTTATCACAGTTGGTATTAACAATTTTTTTGAACGGTCCAAAGACAGATCTGTCCAAAGGCTGTAGCTTGTGTGAGCAATGTGGTGGCAATGACAGAACGACGATTCCATTTTCCTTGCAATAGTCCAGACCTCGAATAGATAAATGCGATTCGTGATTATCCAGTATCAAAAGTATTGGATTATCTAATGATGCATGAGCGTACGATTGTAAGAAAACAAGAAATGCGTAGAACTGTTCGGCGTTCATCCAACCGCTGGAATTAGCAGCACCAGAGCAGCCCACTGGCCCACCGACAAGAAATTCTCTTTTGAATTTTTTTCGGGTGAAAATAAAAAATGGTGGAACAAGATGGCCAGTGGCTGATACAGCTACTGCTAAAGTGACCAATGTGCCACGCTCTGACGAGACTATGCGCCCGACTTGCTTGGAACCCTTTCTTGCAACAACTCCATCTGGAATTTGAACTGTTGTTACGCCAGTCTCGTCTATATTATAAATATTTTGAGGCGCAAATCGGTGTTTCTTCATGAGAAACTTCAATTTTTCATAGAAAGTGCTGACGTTAACTCGATTGAATGCTGTAGCTCGAGCTAAACTAGTTGCTTGCGGCTTGCGCACAGTTAATTCAGGGTGTCGCTGGAAAAAACCTCTGAGCCAATCAACACCTGCCATTGCACAACGCTCCCAGATTAAACTTTGATACGCGTTCACAGTCGCTGAATTTAGTGTAAATAAATGAAACAGCGAAAATCGGGTGTCCGGTTTTGCCCCACCTATCTTCGTCCGGTTCAACCCCACACGACCATCTCATCATTGAGACACAATAATTATTTGTATTTTCAATGCATTTATAAAAACTTTTTTTCCCTGAATTCAGCACAGCGTTAGCTTTGAAAAATGCTTACCTATTAATTGATGCGCGTGAAACACAACAGCAAAACCCAAAAAATTTAAGAAATTGAAATTCTCTCTTCAGCAACAAAAGCAATACGTCTAAACACAACGACGGCTGACACTAAACTAAACAAATTAAAGGTTGTCGTTGCTAATGACATGAATAAAGCACAACAAGACGTGTTTACAGTGGTTTTCAAATAAGTTAAGAATTTAATTATTCAATAGATATTCGAAATGTCCGGTTCAGCCCCGTGTCCGGATAAGCCCCAGCCTCCCCTATAGTATTTCCGTAATTTTGTTGGTGGATTGAAACGTTGCACTAACGAACTATTTAATTGTTCTGTTAGTGATGGTCTTGTTGACCTGATGTAATAGGCCATAATAGTTGTTCTATCTAATTTTACGTGTCGACGTGTATAAAATCCTTGTCGTGGTAAATGATGAATATGTGTGAATGAAAAGAATTTTGAGAAAATGACTTAAAATCAGGACCGGTTGACCATTGTGGTCTCCAAGTTTGGAAATTGTCGTGGATTATTTAGCCAATCGCGTGGATATTCTGCTAATCATTTTTTTGTAGATATCATCTACTCGTAATATTTTTTGCTCGGTACCATGGAGGTTTTCTTAATTTTATCTGTTTCGTCTTTAATTAGTATGTCCTAAAGCACCAGCCAGAGCAGTTTGAAATTGTGGTTGTATTGCACAACGTTCCTTACTTTTTTTGTTAAGTATTTTACGTTGTTAACACTGTGATGTAGTACCTACCTAATTAAGATTAATTGGAAATGAACTAATTAATTCATTTGCCTACGTGTTACTGTTGTACGTGTGTACGTGTTATATGTTGTGTTACTGCTGATGTTGATTAGTAAATTTTATGTCATACAATAAAAATATTTCGCAATTATACCACTTAAAACCTCATTTAGGGTACCGACATAATGGTGAGCGGTGAACGGCACATCAACTTCAACAAATTAGAACAAAATTGTATGTACAGTATTTTGTATTTACTTACACAAAAGGAACATCTGATGATAATAATTATTAAAAAGGCAATTTAGTGAATCGGACCGAATATTAGTAACAGCACGGAAGGAAATAATATTCAGTTTATATATTAGATACTTATGTATGTAGGAGTTTCCGAAATATCACCGTGCGTCTATGCGGCATATGTAGGTATTATATACCTACTTTTTTTCTTACCTGAATGAATATTAATAGATCCAAAAAAAAAAACTGACGAAGGTTTTTTTATAAATATTCAAAGGCAAGCCTTTCTTTCCTTCTTTAAAAGTCCTTTGGCAGGGATATCGCGTAAAAATATTCAAGGAATAAATTAAATTTTATTTCGTTTTCAAGCATTATCGCATATTTGAGGCGTTTGTGTTTTATTAATCGTTTCAAAGTTTGCATTATCCATGACACTTGATAATAAGTTAGGTATTTTTAAATTGTACTGCAGTACCAATATGTATAGGTACCCGAATAATTGCAATAAATTCAGAACCATAGCCTATACCCGTACGAATACTGAGTACCTATCTACGTACAATAACTAAACGAAATTCTAACATCATTTACTGATACTAATTAAAAGCAACATTAAGTAGATTGTGACGCAGTTATTCCGCCCCTAAAAACCTAGATTATCAATTATCAAGATTATCAAAGATTATCAATTTATAACAAGCGATATAAAACAACTTGTCATCAATTTATCTTACCTACGATAAAATTGACAAGTTAAATTTAAAATCCATTTGAACTCTGGAGAATTTCAAAAGTAATAATAAAATTATCGATGCCAGACATGTGTGTACTTATATAAAAGAAGATTAATATAAATGTAAGTAATATATTATTTACATCTTGATACAGGAAGCAATAGCTTTTTCGAACGGCATCGTTTAGCATACCGTTATACGTCGCATAATGGGAAATAATGCTTCTATAACATAAAATAATGCACTTAGAAAGCAATAAAGCAAAATTCGGAGCATTACTTTCAGACGTCGTCGTCGCCGCTTTCGGCGGAACAGCATCAAAAAGCAATATAGGCTCGTTTAACGTCCATATATCAAGGCTGGGGAAAACGTCTTCAGTCGTCTGGTTTCCATCATTATGCAGTGCGACATCGTGCAGGGAAATTGAGGAACAAAACGTCACTTCCGATCCCACCGGCTGATTGCAGTCACGATGGGAATCAATTCGGAAAAAGCTCCTTTCATCTCGGCTAACGATAAGCTAATATCCGAGAACTTGTATGCATGGGACGTTCTGTTTTGGCTTGCATTATTCTTATTTTTATAGTGATGACATTTTGCTAGGAAGGCATTTACGGTGAGCTTTTTTTCCTCGTTCACGTTCGATAAAATTATTGCAGGTGTTTTATTACAGTTCATATTTACATTTCTCTCAACCTATTTTAACAACTCTGAACGTAACGTTCGCACGAATCAGAACAAAAGCGAAATACCAACACAAATGAACAAACTGTAAGCAAATAATTTAGAGAATAACGTAATCTGCATCGGTAAATAAAAAATTTAGGAGAAAATTTGAATTCGGGGACTCTAATTTATGACTTTAAAAGTAAAGATTTAGTAATTTCGCGAAATAAAACTGACAGTAACTGTAAAATAATACATAATTTAAAACCAAGATTTCAGCTTCAAACGTAACATGTATTTTACAGCACAATTGAGACTCGTAAACAAATTCTAATCTCATTTTTAAATATAATTACGGCAATACTTTTTAATTTATCCGACGAATGTTTTAGAAATAAATATTTCTACCTACACATTTTGTAGCTTTAAAAATTACGTACGTTTTGACATATTAAGGTTAATCGATAGGTAATTATTACGCTGAAAGTAATATGAGCGTAAGGGTTGAGATTTTTTTACATAAATTATATTAGCACATAATTAAATGCCGGATCAAGATTTTACCTGTTAACACCTCGAAAAATGTCAAAATTCTATTATTTTAATCGAAAGTGTCGGCGCGTAGTTGAGAGGACGCGGGAGCAGCCGATTAAATAGTCTAAAATATAGAGTGTGGTAGCACCGACTTAAATTCATTTCGGTTGTTTTTACCGTATATATTTTCCTTCCAGTGTAATAGAAAAAAAACGGAGTATTTTTTTTGTATTCAAAACTTGTGTATGTATATATATGTTCAGGTACTTTTGTGACCTCTAATCTTTTTCGTTAATTTTTTATAAAACTTTAATGCTTCCATATTTTTTAAATTCTGTTAATTATTTAATAATAACAAAATACAAATACGAAATAAATAAAGTTACAAAAAAAACATCTACACGTACGAACCAGGTAGATGTCGAACGTAAACAATATTATCTAGGTACATAAATTTAAAATTTCCTGACAATAGAACGACACACTTGCATAAGATGTATAAATTCGACTTACTCATCGCCACTTTAAAAATCCCTTACCCCATAAAATAAACTTTCTAAAACGTAAATAGGACAACCCTATAGTACTTATGTAACAAACGATGACGACTCGAATAAAAGTTTTCCGTGTTTCCTTCAGTACCTTTCCTACCAGTTACCTTGATCTGTAATAGCGTCCGTGTAATTGGTGAAGTGCCGTTTATACTTTGATTGTGATAATTTTTATGTGCCTATCCTATTATTAGTTAATAGAAGATGTTCTGGAGTTGGAAATCAACAACAAGAGAGATATTATGTGACGGAAAGGTCCTGGATTTTGTTAATTTAATTACTTATAAGTACCTACTACATTCTAACTTTGCTTCTAACTACTTTTCACGAATTATAAGTTTCAAACTTTCTAAGAATATTACTTAACTAGTACACGCTGACAATTGACTACTTGTACCAAAAACTACCTACTTGTTATCGACTGACGATGAAGTTGTGAACTAACTACTCCTGAAAACTATCTACCTACCTACTTAAAATTCTTTTGAATGATTAATATTTTGTAAATGTTTACTATTGTTGCGTGTCGTTCTTTAGGTAAATAGGGCTTGTTGTTAATTAAAATATATTTTTTATTGTTTGTTATTCTTAATTAAATCCGAAAAACACGTTTTCTGATTTAACTTACTGTGCATTATTTTAAACTCTAACAATAAATAACGAACGTAACCAACTATGTACTTACCTATAATTATTACCTACTGCATTCGCCATAAAAAGTCCTTTCAAATTCCAACAAAAAATCGACAACGTCATAAAACAGAAACAAATCGAATAGAATAAAATAAAAAATGTTGTACAACACCGAGAATAGCTAGTCTTCTCGAGAAACAAAAATTTAAAAATTCGAGCGTTGTTGCACAACGGCCTGATTCTGAATCCAAATTTCCTTCATTTTAAAAATATTTAGTAGGTACCTACTTATGTTATTATTGTTTATTATTTATATTTAATAATTTAAATTTAAATAATTGTGATGACATAATAACAACAAATAAGTACTAATAAATATACGTGGATAATAAATAATTTTATGTCTCGGGTAATTATTAAAGAAACATACGAACATTAAACATGTGCATAAAGAACAACGTTACAAATTTAAATATTTGCAATATATTCTCAACAATATCGTACCTATATAATAACTATACCTACCGTAGAATATTGAGTTAAAAATTAAGTGTAAATAATAAACCGTTTTTATCGTCTCCTGTAAAAACTTATTCTGCGTGAATATGGAATATTAGCATATTCCAGCAATTTACTTTATCATCTCAATCTATGACAGAGAGTATCTTTTAACATCCCTGTTTGTCTCTTCTTTGTACCTACCTTTTCTTTACTTTTATAACGTGTAGATTGCATTGTTATTACATAATTGTTGCCGTTATAAATTTTTTATTAGTAAATACGTAGCGCAGTTATTATGTCAAGTGCAGCGAAACCTCTCTTTGCGATCGATCACCTTTCTAACGAGGACGCCCCGCATTTTTCAAATGTCTCGAATTTCGCTTCATTTATGCACTTGTATTCGAAAACCTTTATTGCGGATGGGGACGCAAAATGTGTGTCCCAACCCTTAATTTTAACCTCCGTAATACGGACACTTACAAAAAATATTAATCACAATAAAAAACGAGAATTTAAAATCGATAAAGAAAGTGTGAATTTCGCAACTAAACGTTCCGATTGTTTTTCCGGATTTTCGACCCAAACATCATATTATATTACCTACCGGGAAACCTACAATAAGTACCTAATCGTGAACATTAAATAATTACTACTACTTACCTAATAATGATTCAAAAACAAATATTAACTTTTATTTTAGAAGATTATAACGATAACGAGCGAGACGAACTTTTCGATTATCGGAGGCGAACAATTGTAAAGTGTAGGTGGGTAGTTTGAAATATTCTCAACTAACAAGTTAACGTGCAACAATATTAGAACAAAGTATTATATATGTAAACTTGATCGTATTTTGTATTTTACAATGCTAATTAATACTTAATATAGGTAATTAATTAAGAGTTATTCTTAGAATTAATATTATTATTAAGAGTTAGCACACGTTCGTCAAATTACGTTGCTGGAAAACAAAACTATATTTGTAATTAAGAGTTTAAATTAATTCGAAACGAAGTTTTGGAAGTAAATATAACTTTCACGAGTTGCAGTATAACGAGTTTGTGCAACAGTAGTAATAAGAGAATAGAGATATTATAGCTTACATCAGGGACGCCCTCGCATCGGGGTGGGTCATCGTATATCATCTAAATTGCATACATTACTATCAAACGTACAAAAGCTAACGAGATAAGTGCTCTCACATTTAGCAAATGCACGAAATGAACCAAATTCACGGTCTATTCTCGTCCGAGGAAAACAAAACCAAAATGATTAATCGTCGTTGAAACAAAAATTCGGTAGGTCATATTTTGACGTATACGTTTCCGACTTGAAAAGAGTCCGGCTTTTTCGAACGATAACGGTATCGTCGCTATCGAACTTAAATAGTGAACTGTATGTGTGCATTCACCGATATCTCGGAAAATGTTTGTTTGTCGCTATCGTGAAACTTGTACGTACGTAGGCGGAAGTTGCCTAATTGAATCGTCGTAATCGTCCGTGCACGCGGCAAGGAAGACGAAAGCGAGGAGAGCACATTTGTCACAAACGGTATCACAATGTGACGATTAAATCGGAGTTACGATTTAACTTTAACCCCGTAAATCAGCGAAATGTGTAGAAGGATTATTGAGTAGAGCCCTGCCTCGGAATTACTGCATTAGCACTATTGTGTTCCGCGGGAAAGTCGGAGCAATTTTCTTACCGACGTTTTACGCGAATTATGTTCCAGCTAAAATTTCTCCCTTCTACAATAGCGCGCCCCTACTCAAATAATCAACGTTAAGAAAATGTCTTGCCCCTTACAAATTGCTTGTTCAAGAACGTCAACGGTTTTTGTCAAACTGAGAATAAATATTGCTCGTGTAATTTGATGCAACTTCTTCCGAAGTACATAAATTCGGCCCAACTTATTTCACGTTTTCTTGTTTTTGTTCTTCAAACGTCTCGAGTTAAGCTGGTATCTTGTTATTTAATTCGTCGAAATAAATGTTCTTGCATTAAGCATTTTCAAAAACATATTTAGAAACCCGACGTCTCAAACACACGTACATGTTTGTTCAAAGTTTATTGCTCATAACATGATGTGCGTCGTCGAGCCGTGCACGTTTAATTAAATATTTTTGATCTCTCGATGTTCGTTTTATTTAAGTATAATTAATATACGTACATACCTACATGTATTTGATGGATATGACGTATTAAACAAATATATATCCAATAAATCTTCAGAAAATCAAAACATTTAATAAAATGTGTATGACGTTAGCTGCAATACATTTTGAACAAACAGTAGGTATAGATACATGTACGTAATTTCATACGTATTACCTATCGTTCTATTAATTCGTGCGATATTTACTTCTTAGGTTCTTAAACTAAGGTAAAATATCCAATGCTCGACATGTTTAGAAAAATATTTGCGTAAAATCTTCGTCATTGTGTGTAAAACTCGTTTGTTGGCCATCTAAATTGCCGATCAATGTTGGCTTTTAAGTTAAACCTTTTTAAACATGAACCGACCCCTTCTAAAATCAATTAAAATAATAAAAATCTCAAAGTTGTTCGACAACCCGATGCCAGTCCTCGACATGTGTTTTAACTACAATGTTCGACGCCCACACAAGAAGAAGAGCTTTTAACTGGTAAAACCAAGTGTTTTCACGATTATACAGGGTGTTTAATTGAACACGGACAAACCGACGCAAGGTGATAAAAGATCTCCATACGCATCCATTTTATTCCTATTATATGTTAAACCAAATTTGTTAAACTCCGGTTTAGCCTACAAATTTTATCATTCCGGCTAAACTATTTGTAGTAGTGCCATGATTTTCTATGATTGTAGCCCAATAATGAGTTACAAGGTTAGGTTAGTGTTAAACAACTGGAATAAAATTAATATACTCTATGTATTGCAGGTACTAATAACATTCAGAACAACTTCGAATGTTTTCCTTTAAAATTAAAATGTGAGATTTTCGCCTTTTAATCTTTCCACACAATTTTCGATATGAAGTCATGGAAGTCGGTGGAGTTTATAATGTTGATTGCCAATAAAGTGGAGAGGTTTTTAAGATGAATAGGCTACTAATTTTTTTCTATGTTTTTATTTTTCGCTAGAGTGTTATAAAGTTAAGGAATAATTTTTGATTTGATAAAAGTTATAAAAGCTTATTTATTCTGTTGACTTTTGATTCGAATAAAAAAAATATTATTTAGGAAATAGGCCCATAATTGGACTATAATAATAAAAAACACGACACTACTACCAATAGTTTAGCCGAAATGATGAAATTTATGAGCAAAACCGGAGTTTAGCTAAAAATACATTAAAACCTAAATTACTAAACCTAACAAATTTCAGTTGAATAAAGTTATAATAGTATTGTTGGACAAATTCTGACAACGGACAAAGCTATTTAACTAATAAAATATCGGTGAATATTGATATGTTCCTAGTTTCACTGTTGTGTACGATCACTTATTTTATTTTTTTACTCAAAAACTGTAAGTTTTGCGGAAAAAATGAAAGAACAAAAAAATTTTTAAATAAAACAAGCAAACTTTCAAAAGGGATTTTAACGATAAGAAAATTATACTGCACTGTTTATCGAAGTCGATTGATCGACCTTCAGTTTTTTTAATCTCTATTAATTAATTACGTGTGAATTTATCTTCCCTTTACTCAAAATAAAAACTATCTATCATATTTATTGCATCTCACGGATGCTCAGCTCATGGATAACAATGGGTCACGTGCCGAGATTGACATTTACATCACTTAAATAGATACTGAACTAATAATTATTACTAACATAATCCGCTTATCACATTAATCCAGATGTGTAGCAACTTTACATGCGTAAGTAAATCATTATAATTTAACGTCGATTTTTCTGTCCTGCCTTATTCGTATTTTTTTTCGGATTTCTCGTGCTGGAAACGCCAAATTAAAATCTGACAATTTAAACATCTCTTATGTAAGTAAATTATTCGGATGCTTTTTAAGTTATAAATAACAAAATTCCCGACATTTTTTTCGATTATTTCTGTAATTAGAAAACGCGTTATTTATTTTACATTTCGAAATACTTAATTATTTGAACACAACTTAGAATGTCTAATGCTATAGCTATTCGTTGTTTGTTGATGCGTACGTCTGGGACCACGTTATTTATGGTTTTTCATTCTTTCTTCTCGCATACTCTTGATTTATTTCCGAACTTATCTCTATAACCAGTATTTTAGGGTTGGACTAGGTATATCATAATTATAGAAATTTAAATAAACGCTTCGTGGTTTCAAAAACTTCTCCTTTTTCATATCCACAACAACATTGTGGATATACCAACATAATTTGTAAACCGTAAACACATAAATTCCAACGGGAATTTAAAATTACGTTAAAGTTAAAATTATCGAGTTTTTACTCGCTCTTATGTAATTTAATAAATTTCCTGGTATTTACTAACTTCTTAGCTTTCAGGTTCGTACGTCTGCAATCTCTATAAACCATTTTTACATTTAAATATATTTCCGCAAGAAGTATTCACATTCCGGTTTATAAATCTAGATTTCTTTACGTGCCTAATATTTTAATAACCACGAACTTAAATAACATCGCTAATCGACAGATTCGGGATACCGTGTAATAATTACCTAGTAAGTCCTACGTATCTACTACATAATTATCTCCAAAACGTACTTAAATCGAAATAATAAATTTTACCATTTGTTACTATGAATTATAAAGCAATTTGTGCGAAATAGCAACTATATATAGTTAAGGAAGTATAATACCTAGGTGTTATAAGCCGGTAAGCACTGTCAAGATTAACAACTGATCTCTACGGTATTCAGAATCAACACTCTAGGGTGCGATTATCTAACCAAAAGCTCGAGAGAACTAGGCCACATCTTTCGAGACGAAATATCGAGCGTTAGATCCTGATTTAGTTATATACTATTTACATTCATCCTCGACAACTTCATTTGCCTATAATTAAGGGCATGCACATTGACTAATAGAAGATATATTCGTTCTTTAATTTTATACCGATCTTATTCGTGACGATTACGATAAACGATTATCTTTGAAAGTAGACAATACAGGTGGAGATTAACACGACAGCAACAAGAGGAAATCAACTGTCTTAACAGTAATATACAAATCTGTGTATTTACGCAAGTCAACAACCTCAGAAACAAGGGTAAACTACTCGGAACTAGCAATATATTTAGAAGGATAATGGACGTCCAGTATTATTAAAGCAGTAACGATGTTGTCAACGGACAAAACAGTAAACAGACCACAACAAGTTACTCCGCCGTAAGTTTAAGCTCTTATAAAGGTCTATAAAAATTAAAATTCCCGCCTACGTAAGTAATTTCGACTAATTTCTGCATTCGTTAATTCCGAATTCCACTAAATAACGATACGATCAATACTAAGACCGCCATTCTACGTTTTACGGCTATAAATTAGGGTAAACCGAGGGTATGGTTTCTTTATGATTACAGGTTTGTAATGCATGGGATTGTTATTATTATTCTGCTACGTGAAGGGGGAAATGGGCAAGACTCGGGATGGAACTGATAAATTAGAGGTTGCTAAAGGGAATTGTGTGTAGTAGGCGAGAATCTGAAAGTTTCTCGTCAAACAAGAGTCCTAAGTTGTCCAAATGAACTGCTTTTAGTTGGCTTGTACTACATCCAAAGCAGTTCATAATTAAGGATTTCGCCTTTGAAGTTTGGTAAATGCCTTCACAGTTAGCATATTTACGTTTTAACTTGTTTTATTTGTCAATAATGCTAGAGAGCAAATATCGGCGCTATTAGTGCTTTGTACACAAAAACTTACATAGGTATCTACTTAAACATTAACAGAAAATTATAATAATTGTAAAATAATTAAGTACATGTACCGAAACGTGCCCGTTAAAATCTAGATAGCATTTCGTTGTTTTGCAAATTAAAGAATTAAATCTGTTGCAAATAACGTTCATTTGTAAATAGACTACTGCAATCAAATCAATTTCGATTTTTTTAAACGTACCGGTTAAGTGCAGTCTAGTACTTTTTCACGATTCCTTCTGAAAAGATACCTAGTATATATATACACTATGTAGGTACTTTAAAAGCAATAAAAAAGTTTTATCTCGCGAGGAAAACTGTTGCTTAAACGCTTCGCCTGACTTTAAATTAAAATTTACTTTTTTTTACCTACACTCGAAATCTATAATGATTACATTTGATAATCGACGTCATTTGTTTGGTACCTACTCTCTATTAGTCGTTTTCAAATTCAATATCTATCAATTGCAAATCAATTAGGTACCAACTAATATACAAAATGTTTTATAATATAAGTAAGTCAAAGAAAAACCCCAAAGTGATAATAAAATTTTAATTGACAAGCGCGAATAGTTACTAAAAAGCAGCTTTACGTTAAAAATGCGAGCAACGCGGCATAAGTAATATGTAAATGATTGTATTAAATTGTGACAAATTGTATCACTTTTTTTGTTACCGTGCAACCACTTCTGAGGAACAATCTAATTGAGACACTGATAAAATAACTAAATATGATGGTTAAAATCAGAACGAAACACGAACGTCGCACCCTAACCTTTATGGCAATAAATTTAACCCTACATTACCGACGCCAAATTAAATCAAAAATTCGTAAATGACATAAATTTATGTAACTCGCTGCGAGATGCTTCACTTTTTTTACACATTTTTTTTAAATCCACTTCATTATCTTTCACCTTCCCATTACACACGGTCGCTTAGCATTCGTTGTTCCGTTTTTAAAAATAGGTTTTTCTTTGTAAAAGTGTTAGTTATTTTTATTTGTGTTAAGTCGATAATTGTAATCCGGGAATTTGAAAAATTAATTCGGCCCATTAAACTCGCAGGAAAACGACTAATGAAAATACATACAAACGTGCACTCATCGTCAGTCAGATAAATAACACGAAGGGATATTGGGAGTTTTTAGCGAAATTTCCATTATCATGCGGAATATTTCATCGCGCTATAATCAAATAATTTGGAGCTTAATAAAATAGCCAGAATTTTAATATTTTAAGGACAACTATACACGCGATTGTTGATGTTTTGATATTTAAGGCATAAACGGCTCGTAAATTACCCATGTATATTAAGATGTCGATGCAAACCAATATGTTACTACTTACTATAGCTTATCCAAACCTATATGACGTTCACGTCATCAACAAAAAGTTACTAAATTGTTTATTTGTAAATCGGTTTAAAATTTGGAAAGTGACATATTCTATAGATGATTTATTTGCGAACATATTAGAAAACATAAAGAAAGACTACAATTTATTAGAACTGTCAAAATACGAGGTACGAGGTGACGAGTACTGTGTGAAACGTCATCATCTAGTAACCTTTTATTGATGACGTGGATTGCATATAGGTTTGGATAAGCTATATTACAATGCAATCACGATAATCCGAACAGGGTCCCGAAAATTGTTCAATTACTCGATTTTGAGAAACTTAAAGAAATACAATTTAAAAGATGACTAATATTATAGTAAAATTGTTGGAGTATTTGTTTTCCAAACGAATACTACAGCGTAATGTATTTTATGTTCAATCATAATTCTTTAATATTTTCATTGTTACCTTACCTATTATTAACGCAACTTTCGATAATCTTAACTTTTCAGTAGTCCGAAACGGTCCTTGTACTAATTAGTTCGGATTAGCCCGATCGCGCTGTACATACCTATATTACAAAATATTACTGGAAAATATTTTACCTCAAAAGAACTGATTGTTAGTCGATTTGATTTCAATTTTAGCTACGTTCGCCCGACGACGAGATTTTATCGTGCCATAACCAAATGTGACACATAGAACTTGTTTACATGGAAAATATAAGTTATCCGTGTGTAAAGACATAAAAATCGGATTGCAACTTTTCAATAAAATTCTCGTAGTTTTACTGCTTCCACCTGAATCAAAAATAATTATAGAAACTTGTACGATTTCATTGTAAAATATTTTCAATTTAAAAGTAATATTTACTGAATTCAAATGAGAAATAATGAAAGTATAGGCACTTTATATCGCGTTATCGTTTTTTTAAGCGAGGTGCGGATGGGATAAGCGAAAAAACGGGGCAAGCGAAACATGCGACATTAGGGCACTACGTGTAAAGTGCAAAAGCTATTTCTTATTACGACAACTATTCCACGTTCTTGTTAAGCAACGGCACAAATAGTAAGTAAATCTAAATAGTACGTGATTGAAAATATTTGAAAATAATGCGAGTGCTGTAAAACAACTTGATTTTAAATAAACTATGATTTGTTTCAATTTATCAAAAGTATGGTCAAACGATATGTGACAAAAGCAGTTGTTCTGCTTTTGATTATAAACAAAGACGTGAGGTTCCGTAATTTCCAAGTCCCACTATTTACTCGATTTTTCACTTTCCCCGTAAATTCGTTGCTTTGGGGCAAATGAAAAGGTCACGTTTCTATACAATAACAGTAGTTACAATTAACTACACTAAGTTTTTACGAGAATAATTGTTGAGAATTTTGCTTTGTTACATAGAGCAGTCATTTCTTCTCCTTTGTCAGATATCAAACGTCTATACGTTAAAACTATTTTACGAAACATGAGGCAAACACTTGTAGGTGGAAAAAACGATTTGTGCAGCTTATATATACATTGAAGTGTGTAGCACTTCCCCGAGCAAGTTTAGCATAACAATTCTATGATTTATTATTCGAGTTTTCATTTACCCCAATTATCCGGGGTAAGTGAAAACCGCGCCTTGTTTACATTACACATTTTCAGTCTGATATCGATACTAACATTGACCCATTTGATATTATAAACATTAGAAACAAAATATGTTTATTAATTATGAGAGTAACAAACTGTCGCCTTTATATTTTCACGTGTTCACTTATCCCACTGTTTATACTTTTAATACCTAGAACGTAGTTATTATTATTATTTTTTTAATTTACAAACGTAGATGAATAATTTTAGTAAGCGGCGCGGCGTTTACTCCACACCTAATTAATCGAAAGGTGTAAAATATTTACTGGTAATCGTATGTCATCTTTAGTAATTGTGAAAATAAAACTATACGAGCCGTTTAGATATGTATGAGATAAATTATTATCAAAACGTTTTAAATAAATAATTATAATTAAACATTACGCATTAAGCAAGGTAAACTTCTTGCCGGTAATATAGGTACAGTAGAGTCCCGATTATCCGAGTCTCGATAATCCGAGGTTCCGTGTTAACCGAGCCTGTTTAGTATCGCCAGTTTCTGAAACAATATTTTTAAAATAACCAATCATATGTTAATATGTAATTCAATATACTGGTTTATTTTAACCAATCAAATACCGTTATTTATCGAATCGATAACTTATCGAATGTATAAAGTTTAAATCGGCTCCTTATTATTTTCCGTTTTAAAAAGTCACGTTGTAGTGTCCAATGTCACATTAATGTGCAAAGGTTATGTGATTTATTACCGTTCGTGTTGACCGCGCTTTTGCTTATCCGAAGTAGTGTCGGTTCACATTAACTCGGATAAACGGACTCTACTATACTATATTTTTATTTTAATTGAGCTTATTTTCATTTTCATTTCATTTAAGCACATTGTATTGTGATTCATAAACGTGGAATAATTCCAAATTTATAATAAGTAGATACCTAGAAAGCGAAGGTTTTCTTACATCATTGTGCCAAGTTGAACAAATTTAAAAACATACATGATGTTAAACGTCATACTTACTTGCAAAATGAATTGCTCGAGCAATTTCACTAAGTAACAAACTATACATATTTATATTTTCTATCGTTTTTTATAAAATATAAAATTATTCTTTCATTCCTTATTCGAACTTTTATAACAAATTCTTAATGTATAGAATTTCAATTACCCGAACCCTATATATGGATTGTTATTTCCTATTTTCTTTTGTTGCTATTATCTTAATATGTATGCAAGTACCTACCTATATGTTTGTTAAAAACTTACAAAAGTTTTCTTTTAAACATTGTCTCCACTTTCGTAAAAATTAATTTTTTTACTAAATACGTAACTAATCTGTAAAAATAAAAACAAAAAATGTTATATAGGTTCTAAACGATTACTTCTACTGTTTTAATATTTTTGTCTTTCGTGATAAATTTAAAAAATATAATTTTTATAGGTAGGTAGGTATTATATTTACCTATATATATATATATATAAAAATGTTGATATCTACAGGGTGTTTCAACATTACACGGCATTATTGCTAGGGGTTATAAAACAGTAAACAATAAGTGGGGTTTGCTTAACACACATTGGTCCAAAGGTCGTCCGTTTTTCGATATAGAGGACGTTGAAAACTGCTTTTTGTCATATTATTTTTTCGACCGCATCAAAACTACAAACGATGTCCTATTGAAATTTGTTAAGCAAAATATGTTTTCGGGCTAGTTGAAGTGATTGGAGGTTCTCACGTTCCCGTATGTGATGGAGGACGCTAGTTACACGACGTTCGTGACCAACTTTCGTTCATAATTTTTTTGAGGTCAAGTTAATTACGACATATATCTCGAAAACGGTGCGTCTGTTGGGCAATTTCTACTATAATAATAATAAGAGTAACTTTTTCGTGTGGGTAAGATTGAACGACCGTTCAGCTTTTTTTCAATTGTTGTGCCAACGAATCTGATTTCAAAAGATCACTTCAACTACCCAAAAAAAAAAACATTTGCATGCCAAAAGCAGTTTTCAACGTCCTGCACCTCGAAAACGAACGACCTTTGGACAAATGTGTATTAAGCAAACCCCACTTGTTTTTCACCGTTCTACTACCCCTAGCAATAGTGCCGTGCAATTTTGAAACACCCCGTATATATATATATAAATAATTAATCAATTACCTATTTATCTAATATTTTTGCAGGTATCATGGATTCGTAAGAGAGACCTCCACATTTTAACTGCGGGAATTTTGACGTACACATCGGATCAGCGATTTCAAGTGATCCGACCAGACAAATCGGATAACTGGACGTTACAGATCAAATTTCCCCAACTTCGAGATTCTGGTATTTACGAATGTCAGGTCAATACCGAACCAAAGATGTCTCTCGCTTATAGACTTAACGTTATCGGTAAGTTCGGAATTACTTCCTGTTTTTGTTATAAATTAAAGATGAGAAAATAAACTCTCTATAATGCTATATAAAGAAAATGCCTTATAAAGATAGTAAATGCCGTTGTTTACGGTAAATGTTTGGCGAAAATAACATTAAGGACTGAGAATTCTCCAAAAAGATATATGCGTATTAGTGGACGCGACACTACTTACTTTTTAGTTTCACGGAGGAAGTAGCGCGTCGGGACTTTTGAGTTTCTCTTTTGTTATTTCAGTTAAGAGAACAATAAAAGAAGCCAAAAACACAAAGGAAAATCTGTTATGTTTTGTATGTCCTTCGTATGTTTCAAATCAACTGATAAAATACTAAATTTCCTTTTAGCGCGAAAATAAAATCGGTCGGTGTAATTTCTAAATAAATTGTGTTTACGTAAGAAAATCTCGGCACGTTCTGTTTTATGGCTGAACTAATAAATACGTTTCGTTTTTATTATATTATTAAATGACTCGTTTCTTGTTCTGATGGTTCTTAATTATTTTAATTTGTTTAAATTAAAAAAATCTCCTTATCTTAGTTACGCTTTACGCATACCAAAATCTCGGTATAAAAATAATTTAAATCTATTAAGTTGGAGCTGATTAACTTGTCGGTGTGTCATTTAAAAAGCGAATATGTTAATTCCTTTTGTCTAAATTTACGCCTTACTCATATTTTTACGTAAAATATGTATTTCTGGTTAATAATTACCTATTATTGAATTAATATTTTGTTTATAAACAGTTTAAAGTTTGTTCAAAACAAATCGGTAGATATAAATAGATGATAATTTCCTAAATGTATAGAACTTGATACTTTACGTTATTTTCCAATTTCTAAAAAATTCCCAAATGTTTTCTGACGTTCATTTAATCATTCGTTTGTTAATTTTGTAATTTTGACTTATAGAAATAAAATAATAATTCTTCTTACGATTCTTCTTGTGGTTTATTGAAAAACAATTTTAAAAGTTCATTAATAAATAGTAAAACGAGTTAAAATCGACGATAATTCATTTTCATTTACCGTTAGATAGATACATGTTCCAAGAAATGCAATATCCATTTGATGAAATTAAATACGCCGACTTTATATAACCATATTCGAATATAACATAACTCCATTGGTTTAAGGGTAATCGATAAATGGCGAATATAAATCTGAAAATATTGAAATCGGTCCCGAGAGTATACGGTGCATGCGAATATATCGTCGAAAAATATTGAAAATTCCTGGAAAACGTGGCTTTTCAATTTTTATTCGTGCCAGTACTAAACGTGAACTTAATGTGATACCTACGCAGGTAACTAACGCGAGATATATTTATTAACTTATAATTAACTTTAATCTCTAATTATCTTTTTTAGGCGTATCTTATAGGTAATTAACATCTCGTCAATTTAAGTATTTATTGGGTATTTAATCATTATTGACAGGTTTAGAAAATGTGGATTTGAAGTGTAAGTAGTCATATACATATTAAAAATACCTACACGGGTTAGGTATAGGCAATGCACTGTGCACTTATTTTTATTAGAATGTTTATTTTATTATATTTTAAAGGTCATTATTTACAATCAGTTAAATCAGATGTTTTCGCCTAATAATTGTAAGTACCCAAACATATTGAACTATACAAACATATGTAGGTAGGTACTTACTGTACCTGAAACCGATAATCCGTTCCATAACATCATAGAATGAATTAATTAAGGGCATGTAAGATATCGATTAATATGTAAATTCGCCCTTTCCATCAAAATTAAGTTAAATTATTCCGTACCGTAACCGTACAACAAATTAAAATTAATAAATCTTTAAAATGGTCTTAAAAGTATTGTTTTAACAGTAAATACCTAAGTAGTTATATTGTATAACGAGTGCTGGAAAGAAAATATTTCACACGAGTTTGAAATATTCTTTCAGCACGATTTGTGTTATACGCTATACTTTTTCCGTTATATATATGTATAGAAGAGTACAAGATATCGTTACAATTAAAAAAATGATTTTGTTGACGGACGTCAACGAAAGCGTGCAACATCATTTCGCACAATTTTCAAGGCCATAGAAGGTTTTGATTAGACTAACTGAATTTCGTTGTCGCGTCTTTTTATTTAAAGTGAAACTGTAAACTGCGGTAACTGTTAATCAAAATATTTTCAATTAAATCACTTTTTATCCCTCTCATAATAATTTAACTCCGACTAACCGTAACGATTACTATCTATATTATTAATATGCTCACAAAAAAATCTACGCTAAAACTAATGTTGATGTATTACGCTATATTATTTTTTACTATACATACTTATAAATAACGGACGTAATACGTCGCTGTATCGAGTAACATGTATTGTTTTCCATCATCTAACGAAGAAAAGCGTCATTTCTTTCCTACATTAATCATATACAGAAAAATCTAATATTAAGCCCCCAAAGACGCTTTACGGTTACTATTATAAGACCAATACAGAAGGTAGACAAGCGACAAAAAACTCATGCGTAACTTACGTACGACTACCTAACTTATACGTAATATATGTAGCTGTAGTAAAAAACTGAAGAAAAGCGAAGAGATATTTGGTAAAAATAAAATCACTGGTAGTCGACGTTTATTTGACATATTGCCTCCCTCGTGGTGAGTAGTGAACGATGACACGAAGGCAGTCCCGTGTTTTGCACACAAAATATGTGATATCAGGTCATCTCGTTCTCTTTTCTCTTTTTTTGTAAGAATTATATAACACGGCTGTAAACCTAGATATTTGTCATATCCAAATCAACTTACGTTCCCTAAATCTTTAAAATAGAAAAAACGAATACGAAAAATTTTATCGAAAATTCAACTCAAACCGAACGCGTTGTTATGAAAGCAATTAAGTTTGTGTAAGTATGTAAACAGATTATTCGATATTAATATTAAACATCGTATAAAATTTAATCACAATTGTTATCATAGTCCATGAATAAAATACATTAATTTCGATATTGTAAATCCCAATTATTCAGTATGGCCATCAAACCCGTTCTAAATTTAAATTTGCAGATTAAGTTCAAAATTATTAATGTCATCCTGGCGACAAGGCTCTGTAGAAACTTGAAAATGTTGATAGATATTGAAATTTTAATCAAACTCCAGGAAAGTACCCTTATAATACACTTACAACGAGAGGTATCTCTCAAAGCAAACCAGCGAAAGTTAAATTAAGGGTTTCGATTTTGCACAACAAATTTTTCCTTCTTGTCGCTTCGCTTTGTCTTTACTTTACTCGGAAACTATTAAACTTTACTTGTACTTTAAAAGCCTTTTAAGTCCTCTACGACTGATAAATTTATGTCTTTAGGGGTCTAAATAGATATTTCTGATCTTAAAAGAATTAATAACTACGCACCAATAAACTACAGTTTATAGTAGTGGGTACAGTGGAACCCCGTTTATCCGAGTTAATGTGGACCGAGCTTACTTCGGATAATACGGATTGACACGGGCCGACGAGCTATTGATTCATAACTTTTATTGCAATTATTGTTAACAAGCCCGTTAAATTAAACGCATCAAGAAAACGAATTACAAAAGTGCATATTGAAATCATAAATATTTTTTATTTATAAATAAAAAGGAGTTTTTTGACATGCAACACGAAAATTCGATCCGAAGTTTGCGCGCGGTCGGATTTTGTTTTTTGTCAGTGACTTGTTTTCGGCAAGGATCTATTGCAGTGGCTATCGATCTTGTAAGTTACGCGTACCATCCGAAGAATATCAAAAAAATGTCGTACCACCACTTTTTACAAAAATTTCGGCATTAAAATAAAAAATACAAAAAACAAGTATAAAATACCAATTTAAAATCATTTAAATAATCACTATCTACTGCTTTTATATCGCAGAATTATAAATTTACTCTATTTTTAATTTAAAAAATATTCTTCTGACCTTAAGCATTGAAAATTTCCCTATTAAAAACCATAAACCAGATAAAAGTTTAATCGCATTTTTAAGCGACCGATACATCGACAAAACAAGTAATAAAACATGTGCGCCACCTACTCGTAAGATAACTTATCGGAGTTCGAACAAAGAACTGACTGTTTTTAAAATAAAAGCGGTATTTCCTAGTACCCACGTATAAACTCGAATGCATTTATATATAGGATTCCGGCAAAACCGCTTCAGATTTTTCGCGTCAGTGGTACAGAGCGGGTAGTGCTTGTTTCAGTAGTTCGAATTTTAAATTACGGCGTCGTATTATTCGTGTGTGCGAGGAGTGTTCGTTCGGTTTATAAGGCCTTTTTGCATGTGAGTGCACGAGTATTGTGTGTTGCGTCGTGTTCTCTAAAAGGATTACAAACAAAAAGGATTAATACGACGAGGAAAGGTAGGATCTTTCTTTGTCGACTAACTCTCCATGAATTTATAAAGGGTAAATACATAGAAAATTTTCAATAACCACATCTCAAACAGTATCTATGTAGTTTTACCTTGGTAAAGAATTAATAAGATGACAGTACTAAAGTATTTTAACCTGACTATTTTCCATAAATGTGTATTATCTGCACGCGTTGAAAATAATTCGGATAAGCTCATATTATTTTAATTAAACATTATTCAAGTTTTTATAGATAGGAATTCGATATGAAGTGACTAAAATTTTCAAATTTATTTCGTATCTCCCTGTTTTATTAATAATTTGATGTTACAAGTAACACGTCAAGTAAATAGGTATACGGTTTCGTTATATTATTATGAAAAAATGAAGTCGCTCTAGAATAGCTGGTTACAAAAAACACCCGTGTTGGGGAATAAGTCCAAATGAGATTTAAGGTGAGGCATTCTTTGCTAAATAACGTGTAACTGTATATATGTACACGGAGAAACATGATAATACGGAGAAATAATCTTTTGATAGGGATTGTAAACGTCCAATTTGAAGGATATTCTAAAGGACTCGCAAATAGTGAAATTTATATATAAATACACTTATGTGTAAAACGCGAAATAATACAAAACGTAAGTCTATTTATACCTATTTCGTAAATTAGATGTGCATGTGATTGAATAAATTATGGAAATAATTTATGACCTTATAGGAGGATATATCTATATAATATTTTCATTTTCAAATAGGTATATAAGAAATATACAGTGAATTTATTTACTGAAATAGAATTACATTCAAATACATATCCACATATATCCACATATACAGGCCGATCGTAAACTCTTTCAACAAAAAAGAAAGGTTATAGTAGGCATCGACATCAAGACGAACAATATTTGCAACGAAATCTAGAGCCGCATTCTACTTACTTATTGTGCTAGGAAATAGTAAAGTTGCATGTCCGCATTGATGTTCCAAAAGCGAATAAAATAAGACTTACTTTTATAAGTAGGTGCATATTATTATGAGTTGCACAATTTCATTCGCATCAGAGAAAGACTCAAAATAGCTATTCAAAGTGACGTCCTAGCGCATCGTTGCACAGTCCACACCGGCGAATGAAGAACTATCGCGCCCTTTCGAAGACTCCTTCTGTAATGTTGAGGATGCCCACAGCAACAAGAATTCTTCATCGACGTTTTCATCTGCCCTCGAAAGAAGTACAGCGGATTCGGGTTCGGGGTGCGTGGAGACCAAGCCACAGGTCCACCACGTCCGATCTATCCTCGTGATATGTCGCATTTAATAAGTGTCGCACATCGTTGGAAAAGTGTGTTGGGACGCTATCATGCATAAACCACAATATGTACCTTTGTGGGGCGAGGGGAACCTTTGCACAATAAGTGGGATGCGGTCCCAGGTTTCATTGTAAATATTACCCGTCTTGGTGTCAACTATCACCACTTTTTTTTGTTAAAACTGTTTACGATCAATGAAAGGTTACTAGATGATGACGTTTCACACAGTACTGTCACCTCGTACCTCGTATTTTGACAGTTCTAATAAATTGTAGTCTTTCTTTATACCATCTAATATGTGCGCAGGTAAATCATCTATAGAATACGTCAGTTCCCAAACTTTAAACCGAATTACAAATAAACAATCTAGTAACTTTTTTTTGATGACGTGAATTGCATATAGGTTTGGATAGGCCATACATTATTAAAATAAAATATATGATCAGGATGTTCCGATGAACAAGAAAACCAACATAATAATACATATTTAACTTCAACTTATGCCGACAACCTTTTTTTTTTACTTGCGTGCATATGTTTATTTGGTTTTTATTTATTTGAGTAATCGTTGGGTAGTGAATGAGTCATTGAATGTATCGTTTGGCACATTTTTTTAAAAAGCACGTTAGGGGAACTAATAGTAAATTTGCCCCTAACATATTTTGAATGTTGAGTTTTGTACTGTGAAGTAAATTTTTCAATTAAAGTAGATTTTTCGATTCTTCGATTGACTTGCAAAAAATGTTTGTTTGATTTCGATAAAACTGCTCGATTTCCAACAATTTTAAAATATTAAATAGGACTTGGTCAAGATTTTGAGTTTTATTTTTCCAGCATTATTTAAAAAGATGCTGGAAAACAAAAATAGCATTAGTATATAATATTATGAACAATCGATAGTTAGGTAGGTACCTACAGTAAAGTACTTAATCACAGCTGACAAATTCCTTACAATTTTATTTTTATATTCACATAAAAAGCATTTTAATGTGAATACCTACCGATGACGCCTTTAAGGCGTTCGTCAATTTTTATTACCATTAAATTAAATTTGTACTGTTACATCTTTTTCCCCTCCCTACATCTACTGCTAATGAATATTGGAAAGCTTTCTTATGTATTTATTGTCCGTTATCTTCCTTTAGCTTTAAAACTTTTCAAGTTTGTTTTGCATTAAACGTCAAGATAAAATAGCTTTTATAAAGTACAATCTCTTTTTAACTAGACAGGTAAGCAGACCTTTCGTAGATTTTATTTATTAACTCGATAGCAGCAGTGTTTATTTATATAGAAAAGATAAACACAATAAATTATCAGAATTTAATGAATCGTTACCAATTAAATATTTACAATAATATAAATTCGAAAAATACTAAATTTTATTCTAGATCACGTTTTTAAAAAATATTTTATAGTAAAATCTAGTTACTAAATGTTTACTGTAATGTATAGGATGTGAACGAATTCCTGAGAAGTGTATCGCATAATAATAAGTTATGTTTGGGATTATAAATAATCATTATTTATATTTAAAAAGGTACAGAGTCGGTGACGGTTTTACAACGAGAGTCCTTATTTAACTGTTCGAATATAACTTCTTGCTCACACACTATGTCTATGGAGTGGGGCATGCATTTCTCCACTAACTACTTGTTATGACTTAACAAGTTATTTACTTGTAATGGAAAATTGTATTGGTCTAGATGACTCTAGCGATAATTTGATAATCGAATTTTCTGGAATTCGAGAATGTTGTAGAAATGAGTCACTTTTTGGAAATATTCCGTTGCCTTTGACTAGAAACTTATATTTAAATAATCTTCGTCGGATTTAGAAGTTTAGTTTAGAGTGAGGACAGTTAGTTGGTACATAGTTATTGATATAAATCATTGCACTCGGTGGTGTAAATAATTAAATACCACCCTTCTAATGTAATGTAATATAAATAAGTAATTGTCAAACGTTATACTACTTTTTAATATTCGCTAAATACGTAGAAAATTGGAAATACTTTCTAAATTTTTATTAAGCTGTATTTAATTCACAAGCCCGCATTTTTAAAACCGCCTACATAAAGGAATCGATAAGGTAAAATAATTGCCGCATTCTCTATATCTAATCGGGCGAAACCACTCTCGTTTAGTAAAATGAAAATTTCAAAGAAGAATAAATTACAATTTTATGTTACTTACAGCAACTCAAAGTAGATGGAAATACAAGATGCAAATAAGGCTTTGGTGATGGAAAAATACCGTTATCAATTTTTTGTGTTTTTTAACTTAAGCAACAATTTCGTTGCCTTTCTAAAGAAAATCGTTTTAAACGTTTTATTAACATTAAATACATAATAAGTAATAATATATTCGAAGAAAAATTTAGAGAGTAATAAGAAATTTATGGAGCTGATAAACTTGAGCAATTTTTATATTTAGGTACTTTCCAATATTGAATTAATAACAAACGTTTGTTTATAAATATATAACTGGTGTAGCAGCTCGCGCTACGCGTATCGTGGTGTCGAAATCGTAATCATCAAATAAGCAAGAACTAATATATTTCATAATTTTATTATTCGTTTAAATAGTATTTAGTGTTAATCTATGTACTATATATCGTACAACATAGTGACGTAGTCTCTGCGACCGCGCCCCTTTTAACAATATTTAAACACACGGCGCGTGCCCCACCTTAAATGCCCATAACCAATTTAATGCTAATTAAATAGAATTATACGTAACAATAACACAATATCGAGAACTATATTTAGTTAGATATTACTTAGGTACTTACTTAACAAATTAAAGTTCATTTACCTACTTAAAGAATAGCGTATAAATTAATACACAAATGCCGTTTCACATGCATATTGACATAGGTAATATAGTGTGTGATTTATAATTAGATATAAAAAAATTGTAGATATGTTCATCACGACATCAACATTTAGAACAAAAAATTGTTATAATTTTTTTTCTATCTGTCTTTCCCATAAAGATATTCAAGGTCAAAAGACACGCATGTTGTGAGAGGAAGAAAAGCACATTTTCCACAGAAAAATTATGATTTATTAAGAAAGCAACTGTAAACAAATTTAAAACAATCTACAGAAAATGCTCAAAATGAGCCCCTTTAGATGTTGAATGCAAGCGTTCCAGCGTCAAATTAAAGATTGATGATAAACTCTTCGTATTCTGTTCGGAATCCTACTGTTTTTGTTTATCTGGCCATTTAATATAAGTAATTATTTCCACGGCAACTAAAGTCATAACTTACAAGTAACACTGCTGAATTAAAAACAAAGGTTTTGAATTCAAACGTAGGTATCGCTTTTCAGTTAAAAAAGAATCTATTTAATTTTCGATCAAAAATGACATAATGTTGACGCTTAAAATTTATCTTATTTATTGTTAATAGGTAAGTACCAACTATGCATTTCAATCTAGATATGCAAAACGATTACCACCTATACGTACATATTCGTTATTTTCCATTCATAGTTCGACAGCAAGTAATGGCGAATGCACCTACTTACTAAATATAAAATTAACTTAATTTTTAAATAATTTGTATTGGAAAATAAAACGAACGGCTTGTTAAGGTGCTAAGGAAAGGCATTATCACTGTTAGTCGTTTATTCCGATAGCTCGTCAGTAGATCTATTGGGATTGGTATGCCATAATTTTAGGTGCCTTTCTTTCTTTTGCTCTTGTTTCCTTTCTCTCTCGCTCCTTTTAGTCGATGTCTCGTAATCCTGGACTGGTCCCCAGCTCGCGCCATTACAGGATTCAGCTCGCCGATCCATATTCCTCAACTCTAATATCTTAATCCATAACTGTCGCCCAATGGAGTAGTGCGGTCGGTATTACTAATAGAATAACTAAAATATACCTGGCCCACTGTCCAGACTGCATATTAGGCATCTGTATTTTATTTGCAGAATACAAAATAATATTTTTGCGAATCTTATGATTATTTATAAGAATAATGTACCTATAATTTAAACGAAAGGCAATCGTGATTAATTTTCATTTGCAGTTTAGGTAGGTATTCAATATTTTCGGGAAGAATTTGTTTTAAAAATCAATAAAATATTGAAATTGCTTAGACTTCGGAATTCGGTATAATCATTTTGTTTAAAATATTGCTTGCGCATTTTAAAAAGTTTTAGAAGCCGATACAGATGTGCTTTGCGGAACAGATGCGTAATTAGATTAACGCTGCAAAATTAATTGCGGCAATCCCTTTATACAATTATAATACACCATAAAAGTTTTAATTATCATCATGAACTAAGATCATAAATAAATTGTAATATTTATTATTTATTATAAGTATTTGATTAACACGATTTTGATATATCTACGGGGTAACAGCGAGAGATTAATTAACCGTGTTAATCAAAAGATACCGATATTCACCTTGGCAAGTCCCAAGAAATTTAATAACTTACGCAGTAAAAGACAAAAAATTAATTCAACGACAATTCTTGTTTCCACGGACCTATAATTTAATGTGAATATATGTACTTAAATTCAATTTTAAGTAAGTACATATAACTTCAAAATTTTGCAAAATATTAATTGAAATTTTTATCTAACTAACTATACCTATAGGTATCTAAATATCGTTAATTCCACGTGTTAATTCCAATTTTAATACAAGTAGGTATACTTACGATAATAATTAAAAACAATTATTTGGTGAATTAAAAATTAACCTACTTACGGATGATAAAAGGGTATTAATTTATATGCAAAATTTAATAAAACTAGCCAAAAATAAATATTCTATCGCGGGAAAATTTTCTAACTATTGACTTCGACAACTTGTATCTCAATTTATTAGTCAAACTAATTCCTACCTAATGAAAATTTCTACATACCTACTATAAATAAGCAATAACATCTATATAGCACCTACATATTTAATATCACAGTTTTCCCAAAAGTTGTTAATTCACTACACGTATGTTTCGAAAAGTCAAATCCAAGTAAAAAATTTTCTTCTACCGTAATCTGCTTTTATTTTTTATTTAATAGAATCCTTTATTCGTAAGTCAAATCCATTATAACTTGAAAATTCTAAAAATGAGACCATCGAAATTATTACATATTTTACAAGACTTTTTTTCGAAATTTCGCAAAAATCTCGAATTGTTTGAAAACGCGTCTATTCGATCATTTTCGCATTTTACGTGGAAATCGACGTTTCTCGTAACGTAGGATTGAAATAGAAGACTTTCGAGGCGGGTCAAATTTTGCAAATAAAAAACATAAGGCGTATTTTGTTAGATTCCTCCAAATGTCGTATTAGAGGAAACGGCATCTATTATATCCTTTACGATGCCTTTCTTATGTGAAAATTGACGTATGACGCAAGAATGTCTGGTAAAGTCACGCTTTTATAAAAAATGTGGAGGTACTGTAACAAGACATTTTGTTTTTAGATTTTGTTAAATATCGAATTGGACGATGCGGCGTATTTTATATGGTGCAAGTTGACGCTTCGCGTAACAAAGATGATTGCAGTACAAATACGATATGATGTACATACAGGGTGTTAGTTAATTAATATCGCGAAAAAAAACTACGAGTAGGTAAGATTAAAACGAACAAAAAACCTAAATAAAAATGTTTCCTAAAATCAATAATTTTCGAGTTGTTGCTATTATTAATTTGATAATCGTCTTACTCGGGTATATTTCCTTTAAAGATTTTTAAGAACTCGGAAAGTGAAACTGACTGTTGGGTCAGCAGCTGAAACATCTGTACTCTTTAATTTATGGTCACCGTTGTAGGAGAGTGCCGTTTGTTGTGGATATTTTCAATTATGAATGCAATTCCTATTTTCGGTTTACACGTAAAAGTTAGATTACTTTATTTAACATAATTAATAACGTGCCTCTTTTTGGAACAGTTACGTTTAATATTGAGAGGCTTGAACTAAAAGGGGTGCCGGTACTAGTCTTATGATTTTGAGAAATTGAGAAATTTCGACGGGCTTTTAAAGTATAATTAAATGCAAATAGGTAAGTAGGTACTTTATTTTTTGTTTTTTTACCAAACATAAGGACCAAAAGCAAAATTTAGAAACTAAACATTCCATAATGACGCAATGAGTGTTAGTAACTTTCAGTGTTATTTCGAGTTTTTTCCCGTACATTTATTGAAGTGCTGTTATCGAAATTGATTTTTATTTAAAATTTATTATTAATTAGAAATTTTATTAGAACAACACATGCAAATGTAAAAGATAATAAAAAAATAGCTACTTAGATATCTACTTAAATGAGGAAACATTTTGAGTATTTGTTACAATACAACTTGTCAATGACCGCAAAAGATATTTACGACTTCGACCCCTACAATCGTTTCTGTTTACTATCGTAGCAACCTAATGGAATGCCAGCTGAGATAACGGTACTTTTCAGAACCCACCAATGTCACTTGTTGAAGTTTAAAGAGCAACTACTGGTTTAATTTCTCGGACAAAAACACCCTCCCACCCTCAAAAGTAAATTTGCTTAAATCAAAAAATGTTACTAAGATTTTTTGTTTGTATTAGTCTCAGATACATGTACCCTTCTTCCGCGACATTAATTCACTCACCGTATAAGAAACGTTGTTTAGGTTTCCTCTTGGCATGGCATCGGTTTACTTTTTCACATCAATTGCTGTAAATCTCGCTCGGAAAGTTCTAGAATTCCTTGAAATTGCAGTCACTTAATGATGGAAATCTCATTTTTGGAAAACTAAAGTTTCGCAGCATCTTCATGTAGTCAATTGCTTATTAATATTATTTATACAGAGGCGATCGTTACAGCTTAATTTTTTATAAATTAGAATAGAATTATATCGATGAATTTTAATCCACGGCGATCTATTCCACAAAAAAAATAAATTACGGAAGATTAAAAAATAAATCTCATTTTGAAAAACTTCCGGTGGGTAGAATAAGATGTTTTTTAAGAGTTATGTAGGATCCAAATCGGCGGAACGAGTCAACATTCATAGAATACATGGTTAGTCGGCCAAGCCAGGGAATAAATCTAAGGTGGGAAATATCATGTGCGGATTTGTTCGGAATCCACATCGAGGCATTTATTCTCATGCTACTGTCCGATAGCTCTTTCCTAATTTACGATCGCCTCTGACCGTCCCCCAAGGGAAGAGTTTACTTTTGAAAACCCCATCTCGAGACCAATTTTACAATATACGGGGGATTACTCGATTCGCCAATGCAACAAAAATCAAAAATATAGGACAAGAATGTTCTCACAAACGCTGTACTTTTTATGATACTAAATAATATTATCGCTGTTGATTATGAAAAATTGTAGATACGGATTACTCCAGTGTACTTTAAAACTAAATGTGTTTTAATTGATGTAATTGTTGTTTAATGTGTTGTAATTTTAGAAAACCTTTTAGCTTAATGATTAACACCGCGTCTGCCTCTGGAACGAGGGACCCGGGATCTTATTGAAAATAAAAGTGTCAATAATGTAGATATACATAATTATTATTAAAGGGACGGGGACGGGACACGTTTCCAAAAATATCGAATTGTTCGAAAACGTATCTATTCAATCATTTCCGCATTGTTTTACGTAGAAATCGACGTTTCCGTAACGCAACGTAGAAATGAAAGATTTTTCGAGTCGGCCGAAGTGTTCGAACGTTGTCCAAAATTTTTCCGAAACACGAAGGCTTTTTTCGAAATCTCGAAAAATCTCAAAAAATCTCAAAATGTTAGAAAATGCGTGTTTTATGTGGAATCGACGTTTCCATTAAATTCGCAATCAAATTTTAAACATCAAATTTATGGTGTTCATTAAATTTTAATATTAACCGTTAGGCTGAATGTCGTTTAACAATAATTACCTGTACCTTATTCAAGCGGCCCTGGCAATTCACGTCATCGGTAAAAAGTTAGTAAATTGTTTAGTTGTAATTCAGTTTAACGTTTAAAAACGACATATTCTATAGATGATTTACTTGCGCACATATTAGATGGTATAAAGAAAGACTACAATTTATTAGAATTGTAAAAATACGAGACACGAGGTGATAGCACGGCGTGTAACGTTTTATTGTTGACGTGAATCGCCAGACAGGTTGGATAGGCAATACCTATGTTTCTTAATTTTTCAAAAGCTTTATGGTCTATTCGTTGTCATGAATATGAAAATTATAAACAATCGCACTTTATTTGTAATTTACTAGATTCGCTAATTTTTATTGTACTACATGGGTACCAAAAACATTAAAGATGTTTAACTTAATGAAGTTATTGCATGTTCGTTAAAATATACATGTAGAGAGATATCATTCCTCCTATCTACCATCGCGAGTGTATACTTTACTTTATAGTTTATTATCAGTGGACATAAAATGTTAAAAATAATATAATAAATAATAAAATAATAAATAATTTAAATAATATAATAAAGTAAGATTATTAATTAGGTTTGCTTCGGAATCGAACGAATTTTTACTAAAATAATTAATAGATTAGGTAAAACTTTTTTTAAACAAATTACAAATTGCGCCGTTTTTTAATCATTTAAGGGTTTCCTTGATGCGATCAGTTAAGGGTGGTTAATGAAGTGATCGAATTCTTTATGATTCTCGAGCAAAAAACCTGAACAAAAATTAAACGAAAATTATGTAATCTAGGTATTTTATCTGTTCATTTAACATACCTACAATGTTAACTCGACTAACAAAGCAATAATCGCTCCAAACAGATGATTGATGATGACTCGTAAACTTCGCTTTTATAAATTTAAAAGAGTGGGCCTAACTTTACGTCACCCAATTTCGTGGAGGTGAAAGATTATTTAACAAATTTTATTACCTGTATAAAGATGCATAACGAGCTTCGTCGCCCGTTTAACGATTTTCTTGTGATGCTGCGAAATAATATGTTTATTATACATTTTAAATAATTAATCGTCGATCGTTTCTTATATAATTACGATGTTATATTATTTCACACTCAAAGCGAATAACAAAAAAGAAAAAAGTATTAACATAATATTAAATTTATAAATGGTAATGAGATAGCATTTCGCTCAACTTCAAGCACTTCGTTCTACTAATTACCTACAATTGTAAAACGTAACAGTTAAACTTTAAACCGTTTCCTCAGTTTTACGATTCGTGCGCTAAAACTAAATTTATGAAAATGCCGCAGTTCTATCTACGTCTCTTTGTTTGCTTCGTGGACATTTCATCAAAAAGTCGATAATGATAAAAAACTGAAATCCATTGGTTACCTACTTATTGTTGGAGTTCTTAAAGTTAGAGTTTAGAAACTTACTCCGACGATACCCATTACCACGCATTACCTACCCATTAATCAACTAAATAGTTAACGAATTAAAAGTTTTAACCAAATAAAAAGTACCGAATTTATAAAACCGATTTATAACCGATTGTATAAAAGAAAGTACATACGTAGGTACTAAACTATACTTGCCTTCGTAATTTTTCGTGTTGCTTAAAACATGTGCCATATTTCACTTTGAACTTCAATATTAGTAATACTGAACGCTTATTTTCAGAAGCAAAAGCTCGCGTTTTGGGTCCAGGAGACTTGCACGTGAAAGCTGGAAGTTCCGTGACGCTCGTATGCGTTATTAATCAAGGCCCTCACGATTTAGGTACCGTTTTTTGGTACCTGGGGTCGAATATCTTACAGGCGACGCCTCCGCATCCGAACGACGCCGAAACTTCCTCCAGATTATCGATACAGGTGATTATCAATCGATAAAACGAATAAGACGTATTTTGACAAGTTTTTTCAACTAGAATCATTGGTCCGATGGTTTAACGTCGCGCTTGCACATTTCAAGCGCTCGATTAGCCGACAGCGGGAACTATTCTTGTGTTCCTACGATTGCTGCCCCTGCCAGTGTTAACGTACACGTCATCAATGGTAAATAAAGCCTACCTACCTAAATATTATTATTTCGTGCTAACTACTATTTTTTTCTTCCAGGAGAGCACCCAGCAGCCATGCAACACGGAAACAAAAACACTGCGCCACTATCCCTCTCTCTACACTGCACACTTGTATATAGTATCTCAGTCTTCATAATAAAACACATCAGATGAAACCTCTTGTAACATTGACTTTTATTTTTAACCCTTTTCTCTCGCTTAACATTTTGATACTAAGTGTACTCGTGCGGAAGTTTACATCCGTGCGCTACAAGTGATTTTGCCTTTGTGAATATCAGAACAAAGAAAATGAGTTTTAATACAACACAGACTTTATGAGTGACACGTTTATATAACTGAGAGGGCCTCTAAGGTGAATTTTAAAAATTTATTACTTTCAAACGCACTGCTCGATTTAAGTCATATAAACCATTCGAGGGTGTTACTTTTGGTTCGAGACATAGGTATTTACCTACCTAAAGGGAAAATTTCGCTCTTTACATTTTTAAAGTCCTACACTAAACTTGTTTTATACCTGTTAATTTAAATATATTAATTGTAATTTAAATTTAATTACTTATTATAAATAAATATTTTATTGTTGCTATTTTTTTATATATTATGAAAACCATTTTCAATAAATATTAATATAAAAACATTTGCTTGGACATTCTTTATTATGCTTGATTAATCCTCGAATTAAATTTTTCATATTTTTAATTGTTTTTGTGTACCTACTTTCTTGCTATAATAGGTAAGTAGGTATAGGTACCTAGTACAAATTTTTTAAAATCAATCGTGTGGCTTCCGGTACCTAATTGAAGAAAGCACAACACGCATCAGAAAGTACATAAGTACAAAACTACTCACAATTAACTATTTCAATCGTACGAAATTAATCAATAAACGTTTACTGTTCAAATTACGATTAATGCAAATTGTTATAAACCCAAAAAAGCAGGTTTGTTGCACTAAAGGAAGCATGGTTATAATTAAAACTAGGAGAAAAAGCGACTGATAAATATACACATAATATGTAATAGATATTTGGATTGAATAATAGGAAGACTTAGACATCTAAATAAAACTTATTTGGGTTCTTTATGCAGAAACACTACTTACGATGTCTATAATATAATATATGAACCACAAGTTGTTGTTGTTATCAGACTGCCAAACATTGACGTATTTAGTGTAAAAAAGCCAAATTCTATTTACGTGAACGCTTTTACGAGTGCAGACATATTATTAACGCCATTAGACTCCAGAATGACGACGTTTCTTTCTTATACGAACCACTGTCGACAAAATGTCATCATCAAAACATTAAAAACAGCAAACGCCCGTGTAATAGTCATTTTGATTCACGCTTTTGTACTTTGCGCACGTCAATTACCGAGAAGTTTTTCGCCTTATAAAGAGCTTAACACTTTAAAAATTAATGAAAAATATAGTTAATAATAATTACTTACTACATTAAAAATAATTTCTTTTACTTGATTCACATTTTCACATAATTTGTTGCTTACTTAACAAATATATCGACAAAAATTTTCAGATTTTCGCAAATTGGTACAACAACGTATAAGCAACCTAACTAACTTACGTATAAAAAATTGTACCATTTCAATAATTTCTTAATGATTATATTTATTATCGTTTTTCTTGTTATATGGACTATTGTATAATCGTTTTGATAAAAACCGTTGCAATTCATAAACCTGTGCGAAACTTTGAAAAGCTAGGATTTTTTTTCGATTTTTATTAACATAACTTGAATTGTTTGTCGTTGAGTTGACTTTATTTATTTCAATTATTTCAAATCGAGCAGTAAGATGTAGCTATACTAATAATCAAAATAAAAAGTTTTCTACATACACTATTCACGTAGAATAAAATATCTATCTATGTTATATTGTCTATAATATCTATGTCTATGTTTATGTTATATTTATATTATGTAACATGCCTAAATTTGTGCGATTCTATTTCATGCAATAAAATTGCTGCAACAAATTGCACAGGTGTGAATCGCACTTGACGTGTCCCTTTTCACAGTTCAAATACAACTGCTACTCTTCATCCCTCTTAATCTTTTTCTCGTCGCTCTTTGGCCTGCGATCACATATCGCGGGACAAAACATAAGAACTTGACTGTGCATACGTATGCGGTTATGATTCCGGATCTTTACGCGAGACGACGAAGTGTGCTTTGTACTCTTATCGGGCCCCACACTTGTTCATAATGTTACAAATATTTATTACGTTTAATTAAATTCAGAATTGTCATTCGAAAATTAATGAAAAATTGCACATTATTTTGCAATTCAAAAACGTAATGTAACGTAAAAATCCTGTTATTCTCACGTGAAACAATTTCAAATTATAACATTATAAAATTATAAAAAGCCTTATTATGATTCATGGTTTTTATTTTATTAAATTAGCACAGGTACGAAACGACTTGAAAAATCATATTTCAAATAAAACAAGATAAGAAATGAGAAACTAAGCGCGTTTCCGTCGATTACAAATTTTCCAAAAATCTCGAAAAAAAGACGTGTAGTTCATGATTTTGGCTAAATTTTGGCCCAACCTAAAACGTTCAAAACAACTCCGGAATTACATGAAAAGTAATTTTTCGAAAACAATAAACCACCAATAAATGACAATCTAAACGCGTTTGTGGCGATTTAAAATTTTTGTCAAATCTCCAAAAAAACCCTTTTTATAGACCAGCGATTTTTTTCTGACAAAATTTTGACCGCAAGCTTTTGAGCCGTAACGTTCAGAACAAGTCGAAAACGATTTTAGGTATTACGAAGCGATAAATAAGGAACTGCCGGCGTTTAAATAGTTTATAATTTTTTATAATCTCGATAAAATGACGCTATCTAATACGCATAGAACAGGTCCGGAATTAGTTGAAAAGTAGTCTTTCGAGATTAACAATGCAAGAAATGACAATCTAAGCGCATTTCCGGCGATTAAAAATTTTTGCCAAATCTCGAAAAAATCCCTTATTATAGACCAGCGATTTTTTTCTGGCAAAATTTTGACCGCAAACTTTTGAGCCGTAACGTTCAGAACAAGTCGAAAACGATTAGAAAACTCGTATTTTAGGTATTACGAAGCGATAAATTACGAACTGCAGGCGTTTAAACAGATTATATTTTTTTATAATCTCGATAAAATGACACTATCTGCTTCTCACAGAACAGGTCCGGAATTAGTTGAAAAGTAATTTTTCGTGATTAACAATGCAAGAAATGACAATCTAAGCGCGTTTGTGGCGATTTAAAATTTTTGCGAAATTCATGGTTTTGGCCAAATTTTGACCCTACTTAAAATATTTAGTACAGGTCCGGAACGACTAGAATACTCGTTTTTTTAGTATAACATAGTTTGGTCTTTACATAAATTATTATAAATTAAATAGAAACCTGTTGTAGTGGAAGTACAATCGTTATACTTTGAAGTTTATGGTAAATTAATACTAAGCCAAACATTATTTAATTTCGTACTGGTTCTCATAATAATTTGTTGCAGGAACTGTGATTATTTTGCGGGAACCATTGCACACGGTGAGGGTCTCCATAATGAAGTTTATAAGTAAACCACCGATTGGCGAAAAAACTATACAAATGAGACGTCTACTACAGATAAAAAAATTATGAGGTCCTAAATCAGATTTCTACAGTCGAGTCCTTTGACTTTATTGTTTAGGTTACAAGATTCGAACCGGAGGTAATTCTCTTGTGAATTGTGGGACATATTATTATGTACGGGGGCTGCTCATCGATGGACTGCTTAGTCAAATCAAAGCCTTGTATTTTGTGATGTTGAGAAGGTATACGACGTGTAAACATATTCAGATGCTCGCTGTTATATTGGGAATTGTGATGCACGGGTGGGTCACTCATCAATAACAGAACACTCTTGGCGAAGAGACTTGTTCATAATTGTATCGCCCGGCACGTACAGTTTCGAAATACAGATAATCGATTGTCTTTTACTACGCCCGAGTTTAACATATTAAAGAACTATTAATTTTTTTCAATACTCGTGTGTTCGATATTTGTTTATAGGTATTTTCATTTTTGAATTTCTTTGTAATAGGTTTTTATTTTTTACACAAAATCTTCGATTGCACGTGCTTAAATCTAAAATTTTAAGTATTTTATCAACGCCGTTTCTTTCGAAATAAAATTTTAGTTAAATTGTATGTGTTTGCAGAATGGGCTGTTACTAAAAAAAACTATTGGGTGCAAGTGACGATCTAAGGAGATCAAAACGAATCGTCTAAACGGACGGATGTTTGAACTACGTTTGCAGTACGACCTGCACTGCTCCTGGAGTTTTGGAGCAACATTTTTGGATATAGTAATTAATTCATTTGTTATTTTGTTACTTAAACCTCCAGACACTATTTACAATTTGCTAATTTCTTTTGTGCAGTTTTGATTGCAGTTAATATTTTTACATTTCTTTAGTTTTTGTATCTTGTAGTCAATATCGTCTTATTGATGATTAATTTTGAAAATGTATCATTTCTTTTTGATTTTTAATGGTATTTAAAATTTTGTAGTAATTTAACATCTAAGAGATGGCTAATCTCTTAAGAAAGTTTGCAGGTTTCTTTTGTACTGTTCAAGTTACAGTTTGCTTCTTCGAATTTTACACCTCCTATTTTGTGATTCATAGAAAATCCAATAGATGGCGAAAATAATTTAAAATTCTTTGATTTAGACAAGCTTTACAAAATTCACACAAAATCTACATTTAATTACAATAAAACTGTGGTTTAACTGTTTTAATTCGATGCTTTATCGAACCTAAAACGTTCAAACAGGTCCGGAATTACTTGAAAAGTAGTTTTTCAAGTAAAACAAAAAAATAAATGAGAAACTAAGCGCGTTTGTGGCGATTTAAAATTTTTGCTAAATCTCGAATAAAGATATTCATGATTTTGGCAAAATTTTGACCGAACCTAACACGTTCAGAACAGATCCGAAACCACTAGAAAGGTCGTTTTTCTAGTATAACGCAGCATCAAATGACGGACTGCAAGAGTGAAACTTTTGAAAATTTCGATATAATGATACTACCTGATACACTCAGAACAGGTCCGGTGTTACTTGAAAACTCGTTTTTTCGTTCGAGCCTTCGCCAACACTAATAGCGAAGCCATCGGGAGCGGAAAGTTTACATCTAGGACGATTCCAACAGGCACAAAGAAACACATAACAATCTCGGACAACACCCATGGAAAAGCTTAAAGATAGAGATTTCGCTCGTACGGACTAATTGAAGCGAGAGCGAAACCAGCGTAGGGATTCCGGGGAGGCCAACCCCCGTACCCACTAGTTGCGGGCCCCTGAAGTGCAATCCTGTTGGTTCACGATGAAATTTTACCTCAGTAGCCAGACTGGCCGCGCGGTCAATTGACCGCTTGGACCGCAAGGCCCTCCCCTATCCACCACCCGGGGACGCGTCCTGGTAGGGGTTTCAGGTCCCCCTCGGGAGTCGCACTAAATACGACGGAAAACCCGCGTCTGGAATCTTCCACGGCAATCCTCGTGCAGACCTTATCGAACGCCTTGGCGACGTCCAGAAAGATCGACCCGGTACACTGCTTGCGGTCGAAGCCGTCTGCGATGTTCTCGACTACTGCCTGTTGAACGGTCGAGTGTTCCTTGCGGAATTCGAACTGTTCGTCCTGCACGAGGTGGCCGTCGTCCGTGTACTTCTTCAGTCTCTCCAGTATAACCGACCTCTTCTGCCATAAATTAGGCGAACAGAGCTACAATCTCCGGAAGACAGAAAAAATTACTTTGAAAATTAAAAATAACACTACCACTTACCCAATAACGTCTTCTTCACGACACACATCGAAGGAATAGACGACGAGGAACGGTCTGTTGGATAGTTCATCCCCAAGACTTCCTGTTGTCGAACTTACCTTAAATTTCCACCTGTAACCTACCTTAAGGAAATTCTAATAAAATATAACCTTTACATATTTCTCATTGTCAATTGGTTTCGGGCGATTGTTGGTGTGATAAACGTCCTTTTCTAGTGTTCGGCATTTAATAATAATATGCATGTATTATCAGTATCATATTTATACAATACGCATGTAAAAAATTTAGAACGAACAACTATCGAAACGGACCACAAACCACTTGAATCGATATTTAGAAAACCGATTCATTCTGTACCCTTAGGGATCCAAAAAATACGAATAAAATTATTAACTTACGATCCTGTAACGTCTTCGACGAGGAACAATTTGTTGGATACTGTTTAAATAAGTTCAAAGACTAGCCGATCGACGAGGCCAAGGCGTCGAGTCAAATCATCATCGTTGACACAACTGCGGGGTTCGCAAGCCCCAAGTCGGTCACGGCCCGTCTATATTATTTAAACAGGTAGTAAAAGATAGAAGGGATAAATAGGATAGGTAGGACAAAAGGACAAGTAGGATAAATATGAATCTGCGAGTGAGAACTTTCGTCTACCATTAAAATCATCAAAATTACATACAAAGGACCACGCACACTTTATATGGAAAAATAGGAACCACTCAAATCGATTTTTTTTTATATCAATCGACTCGTCTTAATGTGAGGAATAATTATTATCATTGCGCCAATTTTGTTAATTTATTAATAAAGCCGCAATCTTTAATTAACGCTCTTATGAGAATTTCGTGAGAGCAAAAGAGAACCTACTAAAATCAAATTTGTTTGAGTTCATAAATCAACTTTGTTATTTATTGCGGGGTACTTAACAACGACGGGTCGGTACCTACCTACTTAAACTGGCCTGGGATTTAAAACGATCGAAATAATTCTTTAAATGGTTTAACAATTCTTGGCTTTGTGCACATTAAAAATGTGTACAAAACTAAGAGATTATTTGTACCTATCTATAAAAAGATAATATCGATGACATTTTGTCAAAAGGACGTAACCCATACTTTCTATTATAATGAATTATTTAATTAAATGAAGACATAATCTGTTAAAATCTGGTAACAATATTTCGATTTTTTTCACCGAAAAAATCGCCAAACACGACACACATGTGCTCTCCGGTAAAATTTCCTTTTTGGGTTACACCGTTCTGGAAAACCTGCGTCGATATTTATATCAACTTGCTTTTTACAATTGCTGTTATAATATAGTTGCTGTTGCTGTTAACGCTAATAATTGGAAATAGAGTAATAATATATTAATAACAATATATTAATATATTAATAACATTAACAAACAATTCAAATAAAAAACAAAACACATTCACGAATAACAAATCAATAAAAAATAATAATTCTTCGATATTCAAAATTGTGACTCAAATAAATAAATAATAAAATAATCGAATACAAGACAAAAATACACATATGTAGCTGTTTATTTTTCTACCTCTATTAAAAATGTTCACCATAAAATATCTATAGGTAATTCCAAATTATTATTATGTTTATTCAAAACCAGATTTCGCTTTGGTAAAATAACATTTTCCTAGAACCATAATTAACCGTAATAAAAGATTCATAACAAAAGCTTTGATCCCACAGGTACAACTCTCTAATCGCTTATCAAAAAAAATTGTAGAAAAAGGTAGCTTCTGGAAGGAATTTCAAAATTATTGTCGACGTCTTAGTTATCTCGTACCGGTCTTGTTTGATATTTATTGAGTTGTTGTAGCGCTTTTGGAGAGTTATCCATACAGTATTTTATAAGTGTTACGCTAAGTAATACGCTGTCAACACATTTTCCGTTACTAAAACATGTCACTTACATACGAAGATGTTGCGAAGAAAGAAATAGAAAAAAGCATTTTTGAAAAGAAAACCATGTGGATTATTTATTGACCCAGATAAATTTTATCTTGGAGCATCACCGAATGGTACTCAGCAAGAAACTGAAAGTATCGTAGAAATTAAATGCCCTTTTGTTACTTTTAAGCTAAATCTTACACCGGAGGAAGCCATCCGTTAAAAAAAATACATTTTGGAATACCAAAAGGATGGTAGTTATACGATTAACCAACTTTATGATTGGTGTTTTGGCGACTCAGAAAACGAAGTGTATTTTGACTGTCTGGACTGGAGTAAATAAAATAAAAATAGATGACGATTTTTGGAACACAAAAATGAAAACTAAATTAGATTACTTTTATAAACATTGTCAACTTCCAGAACTTATAGATCACAGAGTGAGCAGGAATATGCCACTCAGAGATAATAAAAATGCAAATTTAATGTAACCATTGAATAAAAATTGTTTGTGTTGTTTGTATTTTTTATTTTTGGAATTTATGAAATAAGTTTTTAAAAACATTTGAAAATTTCTGAAAAATGTTTCATGGGTCATATTTTATTGTTCACGCAGTGACGTTACGATAGAACAGATATCTACGTTTCTGCCAAAACGCCGCCTGTACCATATTGGTAAGGTATTGTCGTTTTTAAGTTGCAGTTGTGATTTTATTCAATGAGTAGTAGTGTCCTTGTAGGTAGTGATTTTGTAAATTATTATCAAATCTACTACCACACGCTCATAAGTATAGATATAAGTAATTTATTCCTTTTGTTTCTTTGCGTGTCTTCATAATATGTTACTCAAATCTATGTTTCTGTTGTTTCAATATCTATATCACAACTGTTTTTATGAGATATATATA
Source organism: Rhagophthalmus giganteus (assembly GCA_036326145.1). Taxonomy (NCBI): domain Eukaryota; kingdom Metazoa; phylum Arthropoda; class Insecta; order Coleoptera; family Rhagophthalmidae; genus Rhagophthalmus; species Rhagophthalmus giganteus. The sequence continues at coordinate 7,551,582 of JARFJA010000083.1, read as the reverse complement.
AATGAAATTATGAAACCACATTTCCAGCAGAAAACGAATTACTTAAATTATTATCAGCATTATAATTTCATATTATTACGGAAATTTCATTTAATTGTACGAGTAAACATTAACTACAAATTACTAAATTTTTCATTCCTATATAACCTGTATGTACCTATAAATCATTTTAAAGTTGCATGACTAAATAATAGTATTGAAGGGGATGGCAAATTGCACCACGTGCGTCGTTCCGTTATTCGACAACTTGGCAAAAATGGTACGAATTTCAAGGTTACGGTCACTTCGAAGTCGTCATACCCTTTTTAATTACAGTCCCTACTTAGGTAGCCTAATATTTCCGTCTTACTTAGAAAAAAAATGTGCTCTCTCTAAGATTTTTTCTCACGGTACTACTGAGTCCTCTTAAATTTCCACCTATAACCTACCTTAAGGAAATTCTAATAAAATATAACCTTTACATATTTCTCATTGTCAATTGGTTTCGGACGATTGTTGGTGTGATAAACGTCCTTTTCTAGTGTTCGGCATTTAATAATAATATATATGTATTATCAGTATCATATTTATACAATACGCATGTGAAAAATTTAGAACGAACAACTATCGAAACGGACCACAAACCACTTGAATCGATATTTAGAAAACCGATTCGTTCTGTACCCTTAGGGATCCAAAAAATACGAATAAAATTATTAACTTACGATCCTGTAACGTCTTCGACGAGGAACAATTTGTTGGATACTGTTTAAATAAGTTCAAAGACTAGCCGATCGACGAGGCCAAGGCGTCGAGTCAAATCATCATCGTTGACACAACTGCGGGGTTCGCAAGCCTCAAGTCGGTCACGGCCCGTCTATATTATTTAAACAGGTAGTAAAAGATAGAAAGGATAAATAGGATAGGTAGGACAAAAGGACAAGTAGGATAAATATGAATCTGCGAGTGAGAACTTTCGTCTACCATTAAAATCATCAAAATTACATACAAAAAAATAAAATTATTTTCGCATCAAATTCGTCATCTGTTCACTGTAATTCACCCTCCGATTAACTGTAATGGATAGAAACTTTGTCAAAACCGATTCTTTATCCGTAAAATCTGATAAACTAAACAAGTAACTTACGCAATCGACAGATCAATTATGCATGTCATTAAATTGCAATTTAAACCATTTGTATTTTTTCCATATTTACAAAATTTAACCTGTTAATAGGTAATTATAAATACCTAATTCAATTTATAATGAAAACCCACGAATTATCGAAAACATTTAAACTTTGCAGTCTGCTTTTAACAATCAATTTAATAATTGAAAAATTTTATTTTCAAGCGTGTAATAAAACGTTTCACTTTTATCCGATTTCTAAACAGGATTTTTTTTTTGAATTCATAATTAACAATACAGAACATTCGACGGATAAAGTAATTAAAAAAAAATAGAGTTGGTGTACGAGAATCCGTAACAAACCCGCAAGTACACTATTTTAGCTAATTTAATTACGTTTAAAAGACATCAAAAAACTTGGAAACATTACGCTATTAACACGTTTTATGCAATGTAACGTGTATTTAGGAAAGTCGACGAAATAATAAACAATTTATATTAATAAAATTCTAACCTTTTTTGCCGTAGGTAGAATTATCGACGGTTTCGTTCTAAAAAGTCCTCCGTTAAACGAAAAAATGTTCACGTAAAAGTTCCGCACAAAGTCCGAACATCACACATCGCGCGCACTTTCAAAACACTGAAACAAAAAGAGTACTATTAAAGTATAATTTCGAAAACCATTAATCATACAACATGTTAATTGCATAAATACTAAATGTCTGTTTTGTAAATTTTAGAAAGGCCACTTTATCGACAATCGGTACATGTGGCCATTGTTATAAAAGCGAATACGTATGCCAGACGAGGAGGTGTGCATTGTAGATATTCTTATCGGCCAAATGTATTGATAAATACGTGTGTGGTCGCATAGCTGAAGTCTTTTGTCGCGTTTATTTAAATTAAAAAATGAAAACGGAATAATAACGTGCAGTCAAATTTGAAATTACGCCCATGTAAATCATAGAATTTTATAACGAATTAACTTGAAGTCCTTCGCTCAACGCTTGTACTCTTATCGGGTCCCACATGTGTTCATAATGTTACAAATATTTATTACGTTTTTTACGTTTTTCATATGTATTACGTCGAAAATTCAAGAAAAATTATATATTATTTTGTAATTCAAAAATGTAATAATTTAAAATTATAACGTTTAAGCGGAATACTAATAAATACAATTTCAAATAAAGTTAGAATGCCCTAATTAACATAAAATTACACCCCATGTACCTACCTATGATATTTTTAGGGGACATTAATACAAACGGGAACTACAATTCTAACGTGCAGTGCCTAATAAATTTTACACTTTTAGACTTTTTATAACTTAATGTAGGTAATTTCTAATAATTATTTGTACGGTGCGACGCACGTATGTTTTAAAAGTCGATAAAATAATTACTATTTAAATAGTAATTTAATAATATAAATATTTAATATTTTAATAGTAATTTTAGTGTTAGTCTCGTAATCACACGTGTGGGGCTTGACGCAAGACGGTGAAGCGTGGATTGTATTCTTTTCGGCCACATATGGCGATAACGTATAATGTCTTTTATTTATTGCATTTATTTAAATTAAAAGTTGTCATTGGAAAATTTAAAGAAATTACGTAGGTACTATTGTAAATATTTTAAAGTGAGGTGACTACTTTTATTTATCACAAATTAAATCAATTTAAAATTGTAATGCGAGCGAAATAAATATTATTAGGTAAGTACATACATATAGTTACCGACTTGAAATAGGAAATTCAAATAATGTTACAATAATGTCCGAGATAAAATAAAATTATGTTTACGTATCGATAGGTACCTATACATAATATACAGTCCGCCAAATAGTCAGCAATAGTCAGTAGGAATTTTTTTTATTACTTATTAGTTTCCTAAAAAAATGTATTCTTGATTAAAGTTGGTGCGTGGTCTAAAACTCATTTTTCGAGTATGGCAAAGCCAAGAAATGACAAACTGCACGCGCTTAAATCGATTTAAAATTTTCGAGGAATCTCCAAAAAAAAAACGTACTATATAGTTCATAGTTCTTGAAAAATATTAATCCGATCGAAAACTTTTGTTTCGTATCCGAACGTGGAGAAATATTAATTTCCAAAAAAAATTGAACTTTTAAAAATGCCATCGTGAAATGTGCCACATGCTTCGAAGCGTTTTGCACGCCTTTTAAAAAGTTTTGCTACCTCCCCTAAATCCTACAATCGGGGATTGAAAGTTGTAACTGCTGTAATAATAAATTTGAAAATTGAACTTTTAAAAATGCCATCGCAAAACAAGCATGTGTTAATTAGTTAAATGCGTATTTGCCTAAATCGAATTTTCGAAAAGCAATAAAATCGCGTTCGAAAAAAATGGTTTTTATCAATTGCATTTACGAAAGACAATTCGCGTACTAGTCCTGCGGAATCGATTTTTTACGGATTAGTGGGAAATGCCGAACAGGTTCGCAGAAAAAATTCGGAAAACTTCCCGTTTCGAAGTCAAAAAAAATGTAATCTCCCCTAATTTAAATAGTCGACTGCGGTTGACTGTTTCGTGTTACGGACTTGCAGATTCGAGAAGACGCCCCGAAGCTGTCAAATTTTAGGTTTAAATCGGTTTTTCAAAAAGGATTTCAAAAAGGAAAAACAAATCGGATTTTTAGTAAATGCATTTACGCGTCCTGGTACTGCAAAATCGGCTTTTTGTGTCCTAGTAGGCATGTCGAACAGGCCTGCACGAAAAATATTCGGAAAATTTTTCGTTTGAACGCTAGAAAAATTTTAGTTTCCCCTAAATTAAATAATCGCTTGCGGGGATGTCGTTTCACGTTACCGACGTGCAGATCCGTAGCCTCGCGTCTGATTATCCGCCCCGAACACGACGGGACCTTCGAAACTGCCAAATTATCGGTTTAAAAAAGTTTTCTAAAGAAGCCTCGAAACGGCTTCAAAAAAATGTAGTTTTATCAATCGCATTCGGAACAGGTTCGCACAAAAAAATTTCGAAAAAATTCCAGTTTCAACGTCAAAAAAATTTAATTTATTTGCTTACAATTAGATACACAACGTTTTATTTTCATATTTAATTATTATAGCTTAACAGTTTATCAACATAAATAAAAACAATTCCATACATCAAATGAAAAACCTAATTGCAAATATACATTACAGTTGTCATTAGTTCCTGACGCGAGTGACATCCGTTATTTCTTTAAAGTTGTCAGGTTACACAGTTTTATGCGTTTGCACAGACCTGATATAATGTCAACTGACAAGAATCAACTCAGGCGACGGTTTTTCTTTAAAAGAAATAGAAAGTTTTCGGTTTCGTCGGGATTTCTGGCATGCACGGGGTAGTAGATTAAGACGGCGGTTTATAGTATGGGAATTGATACTTTGGATTTGGATTCGTGATTACTATAACTAGGTCAGGAAAAAAAATGACCACGATTGATCGTTATGAAATTAAAAAACTACACATTTAATATATCAATATTTTAGAAACGGCATCGTATTTTGCAACAAAATTTTGTCTAATCTAAGTTGAAGTTTTGTCTATCAGATAAGACCGACCAAATGACAACACCGCTTGCAAGAAATTAGGCAACAGCGTTGTTTGATAATATGTTGACATTTCAGTGGCGTCGTAAATAAATTTGAAATCAGTTATAAACAAAAATAGTAATTTTTTTGTGTATTTGGAGTGTAAAATCTTAAATGAAAAATTTTTATCGACTCCTATATTTATACTGCATACTCATAACCTACATTTGGTGTAAACGTAATATTATAAGTTAAACCTAATACGTATAAATACGGTAAAAATTAATATCAATCGACGATAATGCTGTTTTGTACAAACTACAATCTTTGAACCTCTAAAATTACTAAAGTTACTAGCCACGTTGCCATTTGGTCGGTCAGTTCTAAACAATCACCCTTCACAATCATAAAAGTGGGATATAGATAAAAATTTGTCTGTTTCACTACCGTAACGCTATCTATGGAGAAAATTGATATGAACCGCCTTCTTAAAGCATTTGGTTAGTTAGATGGATATAGTTTTTAATTTTTCAATGATAGTAAATCGTAAAACATTTTTAGATCTACATCGTTAAATTTGTAGAATTTTGTTAATAAATTAGCGCGAAATAATATTTACCGAATAAGTATGTAAAAACCTCGACGGTGTACATAAGTCTGGTATGTTTAGTTTTAAAATTTAGAAGACAAAATGATGCCAATTAAAGATAATCAGGATGTTGCCTGTTTTTTTGTCACAAAACATTCATGGAAGGGAAAGTAAGTTCATTTGATAGAAATAATTTAAATCCTAACCTCTAACATTCCAAGATATAAACGAATATTTTCGGTTGGAACAATGGGAATCACAACGTATAATCCAACATCATTGGAAGTAACGAACCGCTGGATCTATAATGACGTTATTGCCTTAAGTCCTCTTCGTCCATCCACCGAATTTCAAATAACCATGAGAAAGGAAAAGGGTAAAATCGATACTATGAAATTTTCAACGGAACACAGAATCGATTTGATGACACAGGCACTACGGTTCCGACATCTTTTTGCAGAAAAACCAAAAGAAATATTGGTATTGTGTGCCCTAAAAGAATAATTCGGCGTAAATTAATTAAAATCTATTTCAGAGATACCACGCTTACAAACATCATTGGTCCGACACGAGGTTGCCCATTGTATTAGAGGTGACAGCTTATTCTTTAGATCAGTTGGATCCTGCTACAAACCACGTATTAGCGAATTATTGCTTCAAAGATTTTGAAGGCATCTGCACTATTTCAGATTATATAGGTAACTAAAGCTAATTTATTAATAATGTAAGTACACAGGTTTTAGAATGAGACTTAATTTTAACAGAATTTTTAAAGATAAACTTTTGATATATTTAGTTCTTCTTGCTTATAGACTATTAATCATTATTAAATAAACACGTGTCCTTTATTGCTATAAGAAATACAAAACCCATAATATTTACAGCTAAATTGGTAATGAATTTGTACTAACAACAATAATTAATTATGTACAAACAAAGGTACCTATTATTATACATTAGAAATAAACATATTTGATGGTGGATGCTTCCACTTTTCCATAATAAATATAATTAATTAAAAGGAATTAATAAAAAAAGTTATTAAACATAATCTGTAAACCTTCTTCCTTTTAATTAATCGTAGGTATTTATTGGAAATAAGCTTTAATAAAGAAAAATAATATGAATATGTTTAGCAATATTTAATACATAGGTTCGGTTTTTTACTACTATAGTTTGTTTATCTTGTTCATTCAAGTAAATTTGGGATCGACATTCAAATCAAAATCAACATTTTTAGAAAAGTTTGACCTCCGATTTAATTACCAAGTTGATTACTACACTCTCATCTAGAAGTTTCCATTATCCTGAAAAAACATGAACTTTTATTTTAACATTAACACAGTTTAAATTTGAGAAACATCTTATTTATATAATAGCCATTATAATCGAGTATGGGGCCGATAATATTAAATTTTTTTGTTATACCAAAATATAATTGTCTGAATTTGCAGAATTAATTTAAAATTAAACCTGAAATCAAAATAATAATCTTTTAAATGATAATCAATGCCAAAAGAAAATATGTAAATTTATGGTCACCACCGTTACTTATATAAAGCAATTATTTATAAAAACTTTAGATTATAAATTTAGGTACATTTTCTAGCCTTTTACTCTGCTCTTCTTGCTATTTCCTATTATTTTCCAACCTATTCGAATTATTAATTATTTTAAAATACAAATTCAAAAAGTAATTATGATAATTTATCGTGGTCATACAAGTAGGTCATATCAATACATAATTTTGTTTTAGATGGTTTTGTAGTTGTCTGTGGCGGATTTGGAAGACTGCATTTATTTCAAGCACACAATTTTGAAGATATCAAACAAAAAATTTTAGAAAACGCTTCGGCTAATATAGGAATCAACATCAAAGTACTTAGTAAACCTATAACATTAGAGGACTTTCAAAATCAAAGATTCGGAAAATTTAGGTATTTCTATTTTCTTAGAACCGAACAAACCGTATTATAAAATGAAAATTATTTTAGCGACGACGAACATCTGACGTCTGTATCAGAATTTGCAGTGTACAAAATACATAAGGCTCGGCATCCCGAATCAGTTAGAAGAACTTTGTGCCTTTCTGAAACTTGTTTATTAGAAAGGGATCCTCAAACATATAGCGTATGTACGTTAAGACCGCTGGGTGAAATATTCGCTTTAGTTCGCAATAATGAAAATCCACAACTATTTAGTATCGAGTATTTTAACGGTCACATAAGGACCTACACCACCACCAATCGGTAACATAATCAGCTTTTAAAACACATTCAAATTTACAATCAATATTTTTAGTGACGCTCTTCTAGCATCATTATTAGATGGAGTTAGAGCTTCGGGTAATAGAGACGTCCACGTTATTATGGTCCCTACCGAGAGAGGCTTACGATTGGGTCCTCTTCACTTGCCAGTAGATGAAGAAGCCGAAGGTAACCATGTCAAGTTCCTGTTAAATCCACCACCGCGACACTCGTTTAGCGAATGTGTGCATCGTTTTAATGCAAATGTACCTTATAGTGGTTTGTTGTATAGCGTCACGCAGGAAGTACGTGTCGCAGATGATTTAATTTTAATTATAACAAATATTTGTATGCGTTTTAGGGCATTTTTTCCGATAACAAAGATAAATTAATCACCGGTGCCTTGCAAGCATTAGTGCAAAAAGAAGGCGATCAAAAAATTATTACAAGTATCGAATTAGAATCACAATTTCAAGCTTTGAGAAGATTGGTTGCAAGCAAAATTGGTTATGCATGTTTTACTGCCTTATCTGGGTATGATATCGGTTTGTTCCAAATTTTGTTCAAATCTCACATCGATTTGTAGGTTCCGTGAAGCGGTAGGTATAAAAGTAGTAACTGCATTGAAACGCAATGATTTTGGTGTAACGCATGCAGCAATCGATATGGTATGTGCACTGATGCATCCTATGCATAACGATTTTGATCTTCGACAAGAACAGCTCAATAAATCGTCACTTTTACAAACTAAATCGTTTTTGGATAGTTTGTTGAACATGTGGATTACTCATATTGTAAGTGTAACTAATAACTGTCGATGTTAATTAAAAATGCATTGCCTTGCAGGAACAAGCAACCGGTGCATTAGTTGTCTCCGCCATGTTAGATTTCTTAACGTTCGCCCTTTGTGTCCCGTACAGTGAAACAACCGACGGTAAACAATTTGATACATTATTAGAGATGGTAGCTGAAAGAGGCAGAACATTATTTAGATTATTCCAGGTATTTTCTAAAGGTTTTTTTATGACTACTTTTAAATGATCTCCATCGTTAGCATCCTTCGTTAGCTATTGTAAAAGGAGCGGGTCTCGTTATGCGAGCATTAATTGAAGAAGGAGATGCCGAAGTTGCTGCTCGTATGCAGAGTTTGGCACTCGGAGAGGGTGCTCTACCTCAACACTTGTTAGCCGCTCTTTATACTCAAGGATCTGATGGACGTCTTCTTACTCATCGTCAGCTATCTAGGCATCTCGTGGGATTGTGGATAACGGGAAACCCCATAGCCATGGGCCTTTTAAAACGAATAATGGTAAATTTTCGAATTATTGACACTAACATATGACACTAGTAAACATAAATAAAATCAGCCAACAGGTTTGATTAGCTATTTAGATTCTCAAGATAGGGTTCCAGAATCGGCAATCGAACAGGAAATGTTGAACCACAGAGATAATTTAAAAATGGCCGTTGACCATGCCAATAAAAATAAAAGGGGTCCAAATTGGGCAGCCGTCGAAAAGCAGCTGAGATTAGTCGAGAAACATGTAGAACATTACACCACTCTTGCAATGCAGCATTGGGGCGCTCGCATGGGAATTACCCTTGAAAGAAAGGAAAAAATTAAGGAAAGACCTATCGTGTTGAGACGAAGACGCGAACGTGTTAAAGCAGAAGCCAATTGGTCATATTTTTATTGGAAATTTAATCAGGATCAGGCTTTAGCCAATTTAATTTGGAATCATAAGGTATTTTAGTATTTTGTGTACGATTACAAATTAGTTTTGCAAATTTTAACGATTTATTTTTTTACAGACGAGAGAAGAATTACGTAGTGCCTTAGAAAATGAAGTCAGAGCATTTCAATCCGATAGAGAATTATCGGGATCTGCTCTTGTGGCATGGAATCATCACGAATTTGAAGTTCATTACCAATGTTTGGCAGATGAAGTGAAAATTGGAGACTATTATCTAAGACTGCTTTTGGAAATGGACGATAATGATAATTCGCCCATTCGTAGATCGTAAGTGATCAAATTGATTCTATAATCGTACATAATACCTATTAAAAAAAATGATTAAATTTTAGGTACGAATTTTTTAATGACCTATATCATAGATTTTTACTTACAACTAAGGTTGAAATGAAATGTATGTGTTTGCAAGCGATGTCTATAGTTTATGGACGATACTTTGAAGATATCGGTCCATTCAGTGATACTAAATATATGGTAGGAATGTTAGAGAGGGTAAGTAATTGCTATAAAATAAATTTCCAACTATAGTAACGCCGACACTTTATAAAGTGCGTCGATAAAATGGAACGCGACCGTTTAATCATGTTTATCAATAAATTAATTTTACATCAACGCAATGTGCAAGAATTCCTCGAAGCCGGTGGAATTCGAATTTTAGTCGATTTACTAACGTTAGCTCATTTACACACTTCTCGGGCCGTGATACCTACACAAACTAATGTGATAGAGGCTGGACCGGGTATGCATCAGATTCAAGAAAAGGAATGGTATTATAATACTGGCGATGATGGTGGTAGAAAAGGTCCCGTAAGTTTTCAAGAGGTGATATTCTGTAACGGCTAATAAATACATAATGTGCAAAATATTTTCTAGATAAAGGATTTATATAACAAAGGCGTTATAAATCCGAGAACAAAATGCTGGGCAAGTGGTTTAGAAGGATGGAGAGCAGTAGTGCAACTGCCACAGCTTAAATGGTGCTTAATTGCAAAAGGTTCTCCGGTACTTAACGAAAGCGAACTCGCCACGCTTATCCTTAATATCCTAATTAAAATGTGTCAGTATTTTCCGAGCAGGTTAGTCAAATCGATTAGTATTAATTATTATTCAAGGTCTTAATAAATAGGGACGAAGATGATGCTATAATTAGACCTTTACCTAAAGTTAAGAGATTTTTAACAGATTCCCTGTGTCTTGCTCATATTGTTCAACTTCTTTTAACATTTGATCCGATATTAGTCGAAAAAGTTGCTACGCTTTTATGCGAAATTATGCAAGACAACCCGGAAATGTCTAAAGTATATCTTACTGGAGTATTTTTCTTCATTTTAATGTACACCGGAAGTAACGTTCTACCAATTGCTAAATTTCTACAATTAACACACACGAAGCAAGCATTTAAAGCCGACGATGTAAGTAATTATCTACCTCGACCTGACAAATTTTTCTAAAACCATCTATTTGTCGTAGACCACGACATCTGATATAATGCTTAGAAGTATATTAGGGCAATTACTTCCAGAAGCGATGGTTAATTATTTAGAAAATCACGGTGCCGATAAATTTGCCCAAATATTCTTGGGGGAATTTGATACGCCCGAAGCCATATGGAATACGGAGATGAGGTATGTACGTTTGATTAGTAAAAAACATTTTAAATTAAGTACGAACGATTTTTAGACGTATGTTAATTGAGAAAGTGGCTGCTCATATTGCCGATTTTACTCCACGTTTGAGAAGCCACACGATGGCAAGATATCAATATATTGCAATTCCGGCCGTTAGATATCCGCAATTAGAGCACGAATTGTTCTGCAATATCTTCTATCTTAGGCATCTGTGCGATATCACCAAATTTTCAAATTGGCCAATTCCCAATCCTGTATGCGCTATAGAAATATTATTTTTACATTTTACGATTAAATGCTTGTAGATAAAGTTGTTAAAAGATGTATTAGAAGCTTGGAAGTCGGAAGTAGAAAAGAAACCTCCCGCTATGACTATCGAAGATGCTTATAAAAATTTAGGCCTCGGAAGTGGACATCACGAAGAAGCTACTGTTAGAAAAGCTTATTATAAATTAGCTCAACAATTCCATCCAGATAAAAACCCCGAAGGAAGAGTAAATATGATTCATTTATATTTTTTCCGCATTTTGTTAAAACCTAATTTCTAGGATCGATTCGAGCAGGTTAATCAAGCTTACGAATTTTTGTGCAGCCGTACGTGTTGGACGACCGAAGGCCCTAATCCAAACAATATTGTTTTAGTTTTAAGAACTCAAAGTATATTATTCGATAGACATTCTGCAGGCAAGTATTTTATACCAAAAATTCTTTAATCGACAAGCCGATGTATTACAGAATTACAACCATATAAATATGCCGGTTATCCTCAACTGATCAAGACAATCTGCCTAGAAACGGCCGATGAACAGTTATTTTCAAAAAGCGTTCCATTGTTAGTAGCTGCCAGTGAACTTGCATATCATACGGTTCATTGTTCTGCTCTTAATGCGGAAGAGTTAAGAAGGGAAAATGGATTAGAGGTAAATTAGCTAACTAATATTTACAAATTACACATAAGTTACTCGATTTAGAAATTATGATCGTACAATTTCAATTTTAAGATTCTCTTGGATGCCTATAGTCGTTGCGTGAGCGTTTTAAGCAATTCTGCGAAACCTTCGGAAACTTGCGTTCAAGTTTGTCAACACATAACAAGATGCTATTGTGTGGCTGCGCAATTTTCGGCGTGCCGTGAACGTATGATCGATTTACCTCAATTAGTTAAAGATTTATGTCGAATTCTGTATTTTAAGGTAAAAATTTAGTTTTCTTTATGCATTTATTTAATTTTATTTATTTATTTTTAGCACTTAATTAAATTATGTTATGTGGGTACCGAATGTGTAAGTGCTCTTGCAACAGATTCAATATTACAAATGCAGTTATTGAAAGCCGGTGCTCTCTGGCATCTGTTACTGTTTATGTTCAATTATGACTTTACATTAGATGAAGGGGGAGTGGAACGTTCAGAAGAAGCGAACCAACAAGAAGTGGCTAATCGTTTAGCTAAAGAAGCCGTACACGCCTCTGCTTGTTTAGGTGGCTATGGTAGTGGAGAATATGTTACTCCTAATAATCCGGTAACAAGAGGCATCTTGGATAATCTATTAACACCTTTTGTGGCTAATAAATTAGGATGCGAAAAATCAGAAGTGGTTTGTATTGTAACATTTTTTAATAAAAAAAGCCAGGGCTTATTTTGTATAAATTTCAGATTTTAAAGATAATGAATAGTAATTGTGAAACGCCGTATTTAATTTGGGATAATGTCACTAGAGCCGAGCTAATCGATTTCCTAGAAATACAAAGACAAGCACGGGAAACTTGTGATTTGACTGTAGGAAATGATTTCAAATATAGCGCTCACGCGGATATTTTGCAAATTGGTGGTATTTTTGTGCAAATATACAATCAACAACCGACCTATCCTATAGAAGTATGTATTAGAATACATTAATTTCGATATTAAAAGATGTCTTTAAATTCTAGAATCCGAAAGGTTTTGCGATCGATCTTCTTAAATATCTTTCCGAGCAATATGAAGATTTACGAGCATTGGAAAATATAGGATACTCGGTAACGATCGAAGATCGTCTCAAACATACAGTCATGACACTAGAAGCATTGACAAATATAATCAAAACTAATTCCGGAGTAGAGATTCAATGTATTGGTCATTTTCATTTATTATTTAATTTATTAAGTGTTACTTATAGTCCTATTCAAAAAGGATCCCTCAATGTGATATCCATTGTTACTCGCAATAACGAATGCGTAAACGATATCGCAGCTAGCGAAGTATTGGGCCACTTATTACTACTCTTATATAAAATTCAAGATTCTCAGCCGCTAATATTAACCACTCTATATGCACTAATGTCGACAACTAAAATTGTAAAAGAGACTTTAAGTAAAGGAGGCGTAATTTATTTAATAGATTTGTTTTGTAATTCGACGAATCCACAAATTCGAGAAACATGTGCCGAATTGTTGGCCAGAATGAGTGGAGATAAACTTGTGGGACCTAAAGTTCGACTTGCTTTAGGAACTTTCTTGCCGCCTATATTTGCCGATGCGATGAGAGATAATCCTCAAACTTGTGTTCACATGTTTGAATCTGCTCACGAGCATCCAGAACTTATTTGGGATCAGGAGGCTAAAGATCGTGTTTGTACAACAGTGGCTAAACTTCGTAGAGAGTAAGTATTTAATGTTTAGCTAATAAAAGTTAAAATTTTTAAGACGCACGTGATTCATGATTTTCAAAATCATTTCCAAAATAAAAATAGTAACACAATAGTAATAGTAAAAATAACATAATTTGTTAATTTAAGTACATGCTTTATAAACAATCGTTGTGATTTTTTTACATATAATTTGTATAAATACCTTTGTAAGACTGTTCTTCATAATCACCATAACTGCAATTTTGTAGACATCAAACGGCACAAGTTCAAAATCCATCGACTGTTTGGAGAATGCCAGATAATAATGGACTCACAAATGCGGCCACTCCGAAAGAAATTATGGTAGGTGGCGTTTACCTAAGAATTTTCATAGCAAATCCCGCATGGACTCTTCGAAAACCTAAGGAATTTCTATCCGAATTGCTCGAGACGTGTTTATTGCAAATGTCTAAAGAAAAGCCAAATGTAAAACGACATGTTCGCCCATAATTTTTATATATTAAATCATTTTCAATTACTTTATAGTTAGAATTATTAGAGATGGGAACTACAGCTTTGTGTGCCTTATTGCAAACACAACCGACACTGCTCGATCTTATACCTTCGATGGGACATATACCTCGTTTGTGTAGACAAATGGGAACCAACGTTAAACAAACCATTGTGCCAAAGTGCGCCATTTTAATTTTACACGCTTTTTCTTTAAGTTCTGTAAGAATACTTGTTTTACGTTTTCGATTAAAACAAATTATTTTTTTAATTTTAGATATGTATAACGGCAGTTGCACAAACTGATTGCATGCATTCGTTGAAGCATGCAATGCAAACGCGAAGAGATATGGTAGCAGTAGCGTGCGAAACATTAAATCGTCTTTTCTCAGCTAGTCAGGAACAATTAGTGAAACAAGCTTTAGATGCCGACTTTGTATCATATCTTTTAACACTATTAGAAACGCGACTAGAGCTGCTAGATAATCCTGCCACAACAAAAGCACAAATCGTTAAAGCTCTCAAAGCGATGAGCAAAAGTTTATTATATGGCGATAAGGTAAATGCCATCCTAGATAAAAGTACAGTATGGGCAGATTATAAGGATCAAAAGCACGATCTATTTATATCAAATACACCTATATCGGGCTATCTTACAGGTAAATTTATTTATTTTTGTTTAGCGTGACAAATTTAATTTGTTATTGTTTATATCCAGCAGGTACGCCAAAAGCTGCAGGGTATCTTACGCAAGGTGCCAGTTCAAAGTTAACAACGGCCCCTCCCCCCATTGATAAGGACGATCCATTAATTAGATCTGACACGCTTTGACTAATTTTCTTATCAAATAATAAAGAGAGAAGACTATTATCATAAATAATAGTGGGTACATTCCTTAAAATTGAAATTGATCAACATAATCTTGTAAATTGTAGTAATACTTATGTAAAAATGTAAAGTATTTGTATTTTAATAATTATTGTCTAGGTTAAAAGCTCTCTTTAAAGTATCAATGTAAGTCATATTTCTTTATCAAATTAATTAATAAATATTTCGTTTTTTCATTATTAATTAGTTTCATTATTTTGAACAGAAACGAAGGTGACGATGAAATGAAAAGCGTCTTACCGATTTTGAAATTTGTAGGTAAAGTACAAGTAAAAAAACAGATAGTAAATTATACAATTTTCTAAAATCTAAAAGATGATAAAACTAAAAGATGGGATTAATTTTAAGATATATTTTTAAAAGTTCTCATTAAATGATATTTTATCTTTGTGATAAAAATAATTAATGAATTGGAATAAAGGATTAGAAGTGAATGGCCATGGAAATCAATGAATAGAACAAGGCCCAAGTCTCAAAGACCTATAATAAAACCTCCAGTCTTGAGACCTGTACTGCTAAGAAAAAATTAGCAATCATCTCACAAATCACCTTTATTATGTGTTCAAATATTTCTAATTATTTAAGTTTAGTTTTAAAACAATGTAAAATGACTTGAAAAATATATATATTTATAATACAGCCAAACCGATTCAAAAGAATCTCGAAATGGCTTTTTTTACATATTATGCAATGATGATTTGTTGACGAAATATAAATCTACAAAGAAAATATAAATATGTAAAATAATAACTATATTACTCACTTTGACTATATTAGTTTCAAATTACCAGTCCGTATTAAATTGTCTTATTTAAAATACATACTTAATTTGTTTCTTCTAAAAAATTCATCAGGCTTTTAACCTGCAATAAATATTTCCTATAATTCTTTATCTAAACATATTTTACATTATTAAACTATTTGATATAAGCATTATGTGCTATCAGCAAGATCCCACACTTGTATAATTATGTACAATTTTAGTATAGGATAAAGGTAAACCTAGGATAATGCTAATAAAATAACTAAATAAGCACGGTAATTGATGAAAAGAGAAATTTTACCTTTCCAGGTCTTCACAAACATCTATAAGTTAAAAGAATTTGAGTCTCTAATTCAGCATGTTACCTTTTTTATATAATTATTGAATAACGATAAAAAAATAATGATCATAACAGTCCCTAGACCAATATTCACCATTATCAACTCGAAAGAGTTCTTTTTCAATTTTAATTTAAATAGCTAGTAATAAAGATAATCTATTATTTTTAACTTACAATAATCTTAAAATCCAGGATCCCATTGAACAGTTTGTATTTCCATTTTATTTTCGTAACAAACTATTTTATCACCAACTTCAAAAAGAACAGATCTATCGACAAACTGCAATCCACAATCCGAATCTGTTTTTATAGTATCAACTTCATTCTTCAAATATCGCATTGATGCTAAAGAACCTATTTGTAAAATTAGACATTATTAAATATTATTACAACTAAAAATTACCATCTACCTTCATGTATAATTTGAGAGTTCCTAATAATACGATATAAAAATAACCGTTTTAATGCTCCTTTTTCACAACGACAACCAGCAATTGGAACTTTCTTACGACCTTCGTTAATAAAAAATTGCTGTAAAACAGTAGCTTCGCCGACAATGTATTCTACTTGCTTTAACGGTAAACATTTGTTTATATCTTCTTTTACTTCATCTACCAATTTGTAAATAACATTATGATGCTTAATTTTAACATTATCTCCATTGGCTTTTTGCTCTAAGTGACTGGAACATCCCACGTTAAAAGCGTATACAACCCCTAAAAGATTACTCGTTTAAAACAGCATTAACATAATAACCATATTACATCTTATACGATAAGTTTTAAAAAATTACAATAATCCCTACAAGTTTCATTTGTTCCTTTTACATTTGTTTTGTAAAATTAAAGTTATTTTAACCCTTTCACTGCTAACTTAATACTGAAGAGTGAATGCCGGGTGAAAATAAAATCAAAACGAAAGCATTAAATAAAAATAGTAATATAAAATATATAAATTTTGATTGGTTTAGAAAACCAATAAGTTCTGAAAAACTTAAATAAATACAAATACCCTACCAATAATATAAATTTCTAACAGTGAAGTTAACGTTACCTTTAAATACTTTTGCTAATTCCACATCAGTTTCCGTAACTGTACCAACTCCATAACTAATAATATCCATTTTGCACTCGGGACAGTTGTAAGTACTTAAAACTTGTAAAATAGCTTCCAAAGTTCCATCTACGTCAGATTTAATGACAAGGTTTAAAAATGGCATGCCATCGGCATCATCTATTATTTCCGGTTTACGAGAACCAATATTTCGTAACTTAAAACGTCCTAGGCTTCGTTTCAATTTTAGTTGTTCTTTATATTCTTTTTCATGTTGAGCCTCTTTAGTTTGAATGGCTGCTATAGTTTCGTCACGTTTTTCGAATTCCTTTTTATGTTTTCTAATCTTAATCACCCCTCTTGCTCGTTTTTCAGAATCTACTTGTAATATAATTTCACCAGCTGATGGCAAATCTTTCCATCCTTCTATTTCGGCAGGAAATCCAGGACCTACCTCTTTTAATATTTGAGCTTGGGCATCCCTAAGTAATCTAACTTTAGCCATTGCCGTGTCTGCTACTAACACGTCTCCTTTCTTCAATGTACCTCTTTGAACAATCACGGTACATAAGCTACCTTTATGAGTATCTACTTTACTATCGACAACAACTGCTTCAACAGGTCCAGTTGGATCGCCTCCGATTTCCATTATTTCGGCCTGCAATGCTAAAGCTTCAGTAAGTTGATTTAAATTAAGACGTTTCAATGCAGAAATATGAACAGCTTGTATGTCGCCTCCTAAACTTTCAATTTGAATACCTCTCTGTAAAAGCATTTTTTCTGTATTTTCGATATCGGCTTTAGAAGAATCTATTTTATTAATTGCTATAATTATTGGAACTAAAACTTAACGATATTAAATAAAATACTCTTAGAAAAAAAAACATTAATGCAACCTTTAGCTTGTCTTGCCATTCTTATCGATTCAACTGTTTGTTCCATCACACCATCATCGGCAGCCACAACAAGAACTACAATATCTGTTAGATTAGCTCCTCGTTCTCGCATTGCAGTAAAAGCAGCATGACCAGGTGTATCGAGAAAGGTCACCTTGGATCCAGATTCTAATGTTACAGAGAATGCACCTATATGCTGAGTAATGCCCCCAAATTCTTTATCGACAACGTTGGAATGCCGAAGCGCGTCCAACAAAGTTGTCTTCCCATGATCAACATGACCCATTACTGTAACAATAGGAGGTCTGGGTCTTAACTGTGATTTTGAAGGAGGAGATCTTGGAAATACATCTTCTTTGTATTCGACAGTTTCTGTGTCGATAATAGGTTTGGCAACAATTTTCATACGTTTACCGCTCCTACGAATTGCATTTTGTAATTCCTTCATGTCTGTTATTTCAGTATTCCTTCCCTTAATATTCCCCAAGAATAAATCCGATACGTAATTAATGTCACGATGCAACAACTCTGCCAATTCATTCATGGTGATGTTTCTCCAGACATCTACTAATTCACCTTTTGCTTTTGGTGAAATTTCTATTCGGTTTGGCAATTTCTTTAAAATTAAAAACAAAAAATATGTACCTAAATGAATTTAACAGTAGATCGCATTTACGTACACGTTCTTCTGCCGTTTTTCTTCTTTTAAAAAGTTGATATGTTGTACATACGGTTCGCAGATTTTCATAGGTAGTTTTAGTACTGGATTTGCTTTCCAACAACTTATGTAGTGATAAATTTCTAAAATAAAAGTAAAATAATAAAACTATAATAAAAAGAAAAATTATTTACCTGGAAAGTAAAGATAACGGAAGAACGTTCCTTGTAAAGAACAAAGTCATTTTCTACGTTTCTTTTATCACAATTATATATTATGCAAACAAAATTAATCATATTTTAAAATAAAGGTTATGAACATAATCTAGGATGTTAATTGAACTACGCATGTGCAAAATCACAAGCCTTATACCAACTGAATAGTTTTAAATGTTTCCAGCTCGCAGTTTTTGAAATTTTGTAGACATTTGATTGTGTATGTATAGTTGGTGACTAATCAAAATTGTCTAAAAAATTGATTTTAAAATTTTTTCCACATATTCTGTACTGTAAAATGGCGGATAATAAAGAAAAATTATCCCAATTTATAATCGTAACAGGAGCTGACGAAGAAAGAGCCAAATTTTACTTAGAATCATCAGCTTGGCAGTTGGAGGTTAGAAACTTTATACGTATTTTAAATTAATTGAAAATAATCGTTATTTCTTTCAGGTAGCACTGGCCAGCTTTTATGAAAATGATGGTGAATTAGGCCAGCCAGAATCGGAAGAATCCCTCGAAACTCCAAACTTAGATGATTCGCCAATGCCAGTACCCCATCATGCGAAATCAAAACAAAAACCTAAAAGTAATTCGAAATTTGCTACTATACACACCATGGATAGTTCAAGTGATGACGAAGAAGAAGGGCAAGCATTTTATGCCGGCGGATCTGAGCATAGCGGTCAACAAGTATTAGGTCCACCTAAAAGTAGGGATATGGTTTCGGATATGTTCAAAGCCGTTAAAGAGTATGTTTTAACATCTAACTGATATTCTGTAACTCATTTTTTTATTTTAGGCACGGGGTTGAAATTTTAGAACCTAGTGCCAGTAGTTCTAATATGTCGACATTTAAAGGCACAGGTTATAGATTAGGACAAACAGCTACCGATTCTGAAGCTGTACCTGGAGCACCAGAACCTTCAAGACCAGAACATGTCACATTAAAATTGTGGCGTGATGGATTTAGTTTAAATAATGGAGATTTACGTCAATATAACGATCCTACTAATAGAGACTTTTTAGAAAGTATACGTCGTGGTGAAATACCAACAGAATTGAGACAGGGTACTAGTGAGGTACTTATAGTTTGTTTAAAATTACACATTTCTACTACAAATCATTGTAGGTACATTTAGCAATGGAAGATCATCGTGTGGAAACTTTTAAAGCAACCATAGAAAAGAAATTTACTAAGGCTTTTAGTGGACAAGGTCATACCCTTGGTAGCCCTACGCCTGCTGCTGTAGGTGCTCCTGCAATTCAAGAAAAGGATTGTGCCGTTAATGAAGCTCGTGCTAAAAAGAACTTAGCAACAGATACTTCACAACCTACCACAAAGTAAAACACTATTATATGAAAATATTAAACATATTACAAATGTTAAATTTCAGTATTCAAATTCGTTTGGCCGATGGTAGCAGATTAGTAGGACAATTTAATCATATACATACAATAGGACATGTTCGTTCATACATAACTGATGCTCGCCCTCAGTATGAGACACACATGTTTACATTATTGTCTTTATATCCTTCTAAAGAACTCGAGGATACTGAATCTTTAGCAGAAGCAGGCCTCCTCAATTCTGCCATTATGCAAAAACTTACATAATTTAATCATAGTTATCTATTTAGTATATCCACACGTAAGAATCAGTTTTAAAAATGTTAAGTTTTTTAAACTTATTTTGTAATGACGTCCTTAATAATCAACTTTAATAGATTTATTGGCAGTTTGTTTAAAATAATTATTCAGTTATGAGTGGCATTAAAAAATTCGTTCATACTAGCAATTGAAATTATGTTATAAAAATTAACTTTATGTAAGACAGTATAATCCCAAAATAAAAACGTGAATCTATGCACTTGTTTTTGTAATACATATCCGTAACAAATAATCAATTAAAGATTCAAATAAAAAATTTATAATAATTAGGTGTATGTTGTGAAAAATTTAATAACTTAAACGTTTAAATTCAAATTTAAATTTTTGGAGCAAAAGGTACAAGTCTAATAATAGTTGATAAATTATAGGCGTAATTTGGTGATGTAGAATGGGAAATAATGGTTAACATAAAAATGAAATTACCAATATACAATAGATTTATAATTAAACTTGTATATACAATTATGAACTGTAACATGTATCTCCGATATGAACTTCAGAACTGTTATACCTTAGGCCTAAATTATACAATTTGCTTTATTTAATCAAATTTGTATAGCAAAAGTTGGTGATCATCATCAATGTCTCACAAATTTGATCAAAAGTTATCATATAACATTGTTTCAAATTAAATAATAATAAATATTCTGAATTTCCACTCGTTACCTTGCAAAAATTTACAATACCTGTTAGGTAGTAATACACAATACTACATTAACTTCCAATTGACATCTTCTTCAAAACAGTATTAAAAGTACGCAAGTAACTTATTCTCCTATAAACACCTACGACGGCACAAGATAGAGTAGCAGTACTCAGCTTTAAAATTCTCTGAAAATCAAAGGAAAGCCCTAGTCGTTAATGCAACCTGCCCTTCTAATTTTTAAACAACCGATTACCTGTTATAATTCTGGTAATAAGCGGATCAATTATCCTCGCTGGCAAATAAAATAACGCCGCGCCGCACTAATTGTTGTTATACCGGTAAAGAGAGTCGCTTGCAACTGCTTTACATAACAACTGGAATTCTAAAAACACAATAGGACACAAGTAGCGATAAATAAAATCAACTTACCATCACGTAGAATTAAAGACCAACCAATTTACCGAATTCCTTTTATTAATTCGATTTCCAGAGCTGTACAAATCACCTCCAAAATAGAGATAAAATGCCGACAAACACTAATAATAATTAATTATAAGGAATTTCTCAAACTACCCACCTGCGTGACGTCATCGTTATTACCACAAGACCCAATTTGCACAGGACCTAAATCTTCGTAAATACATTGTATTTCGAAATAAATTTAATTTCTATTTTATATAAAAATATCCAACTATTAATACTGTTTTAATATTATTATCTTAAATTTCGTAATTACGATGGATGTTTCAGTATTTTGTTTTCATTTACAATAAGTACTTATTCGGTAATCGACACACAGTGTATATTTCCATTCAGATTCAGATCTAATCAGATTCAGCTTTAATCAAAATTAATCCTATTATTTATTTAAAATGCCAGGTATGAGTAACAAAGATACGTTAAATAAAAAGTATATCAACGTAACTGTTAATGAAGATAATCAACGAGCAGAACAACCAATTGTAAGGGAAATTACGTTAACAGATAAACTCAATAAGCAACTTTTGCAGTCATTTCTTAAAAGAATAAACCAAGGAGACAATTTTGTCCATGAAATACAAAGAAATGCCGATAACAGTGATTCTCAAGAGAACAACTAATTTGTGTAAAGATTTTTTTTAATAAAAAGTAACATAACCTAAAATTACTAATATCTACTTCATAAAAGCGGGAAGAACGTTAGAATTCTACATTATTAACATGTCTTTAAACGATAGTGATGTAAGTGTAATAAAAGAATCAGAGAACATAAACTATATAGAAAATGTTAACACAAACGAAATAAACCATGAAAATATCGTTTCTGAAGCAGAAGCAGTCAAGGAAGTTAAAATAAAACGGGTATGTAATCCACAACCAAAATTAGACGCCGAAAGACTTAAAGGACCACGTGGAATACACGTCATAGAAGAAATTTTTAAGAACGTAAAATTCAGAGGCCGGGGTCACGAAGAGAAAGACTTAAATATTTTAATGAAGACTTATGAATACTGGTGTCATCGTCTTTTTCCTAAATTACCATTTGACGATTGTTTAGTAAAAATAGAAAATCTAGGATACAAAAAGCCAGTACAGGTATACCTACATATTATAACATGTTTTGTCGATACTGTCGTTCACATCTAAACTATATTTTACAGAACTAAAATGCAAAGTAACTAACAAAAAAAAAGATTAGAAGATAAATTGTTACATTTATGTTTAATTTTTTACCAATTAAAACTACTTACAACTTTAGTTAACTTATTATTTATATTTTAGGTTCATATTAAGAAAATGCGAATGAATATGTTGACAGAAGACCATGTAGTAGATGACTCGGAAGTAAATGACAACCTTTTAAATGAGCAAGAGCCTAATACAAACGATGAGGAAATTGATAATTTTGACGAAATATTACCAGTATCTTCTAGATCAAGTATTATAACAACCGAACTCACCAAAGAACAGTTAGAACGTATTCGCATAAACAAGGAACGTGCACAGCAACTT
Source organism: Rhagophthalmus giganteus (assembly GCA_036326145.1). Taxonomy (NCBI): domain Eukaryota; kingdom Metazoa; phylum Arthropoda; class Insecta; order Coleoptera; family Rhagophthalmidae; genus Rhagophthalmus; species Rhagophthalmus giganteus. The sequence goes on along the minus strand of JARFJA010000083.1, from coordinate 7,528,475 downwards.
AAACAACAAGCCTCGATTCGTAAGACACAAATTGTTGGAGTCCTCAATGATATTGCAAATATATCGCCTTCGCCAAATCCCTCTTCAATTAATGAAATAAATCGGGAGACAGTAATAGATAGAACTACTATACAAGATTCTTGCATGACATGGATCAAAATGAAATAACAAGTTAATTTAGATGTAGTATTGGAAAAGGAAACCAACGAGCACATTATAGAAGAAATTTTTAAGAATGTAAAATTCAGACATCGATATTTAAGTATTAACAAGTTTTAAATTTAATTTGTTCAGATACGCACCGCATTATTTATAACTTTCTGTTATATTTTTCAAATAATAGGTAGATATGGTCTGAATTCACACGTTTCTGTTTAAACTGGCAATACCTGAATATCTGTATTTATAATTATGTTTAGAATTGTATTTTACAGATATTCCAGATAAGAGCATTACCGAGGTATTGCCGTTTTAAGTTGGAACGCATTAATAGTTCATAACAGCTCTTCGATACAAATATAACTTTAATCTGTAAATTGTGAAGTAGGATTAATAATTAGCTTTTCTATTGTGTTACTTTTAAAGCAAATATATCTATATATTTTAATTACTTAAAATTATATAAATCACAATTTCCTAATTATAAACTATGTACAATATACGTTTTACCAAAATCATTACACATGAAATTATTTTCTATAAAAGCAATTTAATTTCATCAATGTGTTTGAGTTTGAGTAAATAAAATATTTGGCGTAATAATACCTTGCTTAAATATCAAATTTCCACGTTAATTTATAAATCTCGACACTTAAATTTAGCAATTTTTAATATTAAATTAATTTAAAGTAATGCAGCTCTATTTGTTAAGTATCATTTTAACAATGAGAAAATTGTCTGGTTTAAACAGCTTGAGGAACTTCGGGAATGAGCGAAGCAAAGAAAGTTGTAAAAAATGTCCAAACTATCATTAACACTGAAGGATTCTGAATTTCCTCATTTCCCCGAGGACCTTGCATATTGTTGTTATTGTGATTATTGTTATTGTTATTCAAATTTCTAAAGAATCCAATTTGATAAAGGTAAAAGCCAAAACCCAGAAACAAAACAAAAACAAACCGCAATGGAGTGGAATAAAAGTACACTATACTGAACAAAATCAGTACTCTTGTTAGGATATAAAATATATCTAACCAATCTCTATCGGGATTCTCCAAATCTCTTTGTCGTTGGACATGTACAGGTTGTGCTTCTTGTACTTCGCCGTTACCCTCTTGAACTTCTGGAGGTATCCCATTTCTATTCAAATTTCCATTTGCGTATCTATAATAAATAATAAATTGATCATAAAAATTTAATAATTCCTTAACCGTTTACATGAAATAGTACTCATTCGTAGTCATTTTGATTCCAACGATGCTTTTTAAATATTAGTCGTTCCAAATATTTACAAATGCTTTTGTTGTGTATTTTTTAATTTAATTACATTAGTATTATTTAATTAATGCCAGGTAAATGAAGATTTAATGTATACAATTTTTTTTTAAATTCGTATTATAAATATGCATCTGTATAAATTCAAGTCAATATTATACCTTTGATACTTACATATTCATGTATTGTGTCATATACTGCGTATAAGCATGCTGCATCCACGCCATGTGTAATGCATACTGGTTTGGATTTATGGGTGCCACATTGGGCCATTGGACATTAGGAATCTGTTGTTCAGTGTTATTGTTGGTCGTGTCTAATTGTGGACTAGTAGAAGCGTCGGGCATATTTTGTGATGTCGGAGAGACTGTAGGTTGATGTTTTGGGCTTAAAGTTTGCTTGTTCGTACACACTAAATGTACCGTGTAGGTTTCCTGTCCATCATACTGTCTTAAAATATCTCCTAAAACCACCGTGTCTGGCAAAAGTTGGCCAGAATAGATTAATTTTTGTTCATGTTTTGCCTGTAAAATTGATAACGAACATGCCGTCATTTTATTTATCGCAGGTAAATTAAAACGTACCGGTTTACTGGGATAAACTTCTGACAAGTGCTGTTTCAATTTATTGATGGTCCATGACAGTTCGCACTTGATAGTTTGATCTTCAATTTGTTGATTGGGCGCTTTCACTATTAGGGTAACAGGTAAAGTTTCCATTTTGTTTTCAGGTTCTGCCTCCACTTTGCAGCTAATAAATAAATAACTGCTGGTTTTAATTACGTCTTTGTTACGCCTCAATTATCAAATATTATTATTTCGTCAGCTGTATTATTACTTTTTATTTATTAACATGAACACTAGATGTCTTTTTCCTATTGGTTAGGATTAATTGACGTCACTCTTCCTTTAGAAAATAATGTAAACACATCCCATATAACCTTCTCACTTTAATAAACGCATACGATTTGGTAGCTTACTTTGTTCCTCGATAGACTATAATTTATACAAAACAGTGTCAAATTCTATAAAAATTTCACTTTCTATAAAAACTATCTACTTTTAAAATGATTTTAAAATATAGCTGTAGACATTTAATTTATTATAATAAAGATAAGTTTATCGTAGCACTCGAAATAAGTAGGTAAATACCTTGATAAACAAATTAATAACGATAAGTGCCTTAAATTTGTATTGTTCTTATACAGTTTTATTTTATTTCTTACATCAGTACACATAAGTATAGTTGATACGTTGATATAGTTGATCTAAAATATTTAGATGGTCTATTCAGTAATAAATCTGTAATTGTTAATATAAGCTTGTTTAACAAACTGTTAAACAAGCTGTTACTGTTAAGCAACTGTTACTGTTTTACGTATAAAACATATAGTCTATCCAAACGGCCTGTTAATATAAGTCATCAATAAAAAGTTACTAGATTATATATTTGTAATTCAATTTAAAATTTAAAAAATAACACATTCTATCGATGATTTAGCTGCGCACATATTAGATGGTATAAAGAAAAACTATAATTTATTAGAACTGTCAAAATACGAGGTGACAACATTGTGTGAAACGTCAACATCCAGTAACATTTTATTAATGGCGTATCTTGGATACCGTATACTTAATTTTATTGTAAATATAAAAACGATGTGAATTAAAAATTGACAAAAAAGACTTATGGATACTGTGTGATTATTATTATTTTATCAGGAATGAGATAGGTACCTAGTACAGTCTATCGCAATTTAAATGACACTAGTATCGCTTTCTAGTAACTCGATTAGCTAAGTTAAAAGACTGTAAAGATGGCGTATTCTATCTTTTACAAAAAACAACAATTGTTGTATAATTTAAAGATGTAAAAAACAAATTAATATTATATTTACTATTAATTCGTCAGCATTCGAGTAACATTTAAATTGCTATAGACTGTACCTAAGAATGATACGATAAGAATTTGAGAAATAAAAATGAATATAATTATATATATACTAAAAAATATAATATAAAATATTTTAAATTACGAGACTACGAATTTACGCGAAATACTTTTAGGGAATTTAATAAATTTATTAAATATTATTAGATACCTACCTACATACTTATACACTAAACTTTATTTAATGTCGTGTAAACATGAAACTTGAGAAGCATTTCTCGAGATGTTGACTTGTTGAAAGTAGGTAGGTATACATAATAATTTTCATTTTACCTCCATCGATATGTATCAATTAAAAATAAATAAATAAACATGCACGTGTGTCGATATGTAACTAAAAGGATAATTGTTTTGGAGATTTTTTCATAGAAAAGTTCGTTGCCGTTTCAGCGGCAGATGTAGGTAGGTATAATATGTACTTATATGTATGAGGAAATTGAAAAATCACATTTTAGAGTTTGAAACGTCAGGAACGAGCACACTAAACTTACGTTATAAATTAAAAATTTTAAACGTTCAGGAAACGTTATTTTTAATTAAAAAACTTATCTGGTACAGTTATAATGGGCTGTCCCTTTTGACGTTGATTTTTCGTAAGACATGCTTCCGATCCCCGACAGCGTATCGACTTCTTCATATTTTTTTGTGCAAAACTCCAATCGAGTTTTTCTGCTGTAAGCAATTTAAGATAAAAAAAGAAATAAAGAACTTTTGTACGTAATACTTTATTTTATAATAAAGTTCGCATTTCTATAAAGTAGGTACTCTATTATAAAAAGGGATATATATATATATATATATCGAAAATTATTGTCAAAGCAAAGTTTAAATAGTAGGTACAAGTATAAATCCTAAATTTTGATAATATCTAGTACAAACAATGGTTTTCAAAATATCACAAATTAGTGCCATAGACCTGCTATGCGGTTAGAGGTAAAGCCTGACATACAACAATTACCTTTAACTTCTTATAAAGTAAAAGGTAATTCACATCGCCTGGAAAATAACGTTGCTTTTTACTTAAATCTAAAAAGTATTGTCATTAAAGTCACTACTGGTTCTTGAGCTCGTAATTAGGACCAACACTGGCGTTGCTCTTTCGTAAAGTTATTTTTAAGATACGATATGATTATCTTTGCTAAAGCTTTCTAAATAGCACCTAAATGTTGGAATATTAGTTATAAATGCTTTTCCATCGAAATTAAGTTTTCCGATCTAATACTTACAATACTACCTATCGAATTTTAAATTAATCAAATTCTAATCGTTCGGGAAAATGTTTTGTGGTATGGCAAAAACAAATTTGATCGAAACCCGCCTATGTCATGTCGAGAACATCGATACAAAACGCGTATCGTGGTCTTGACAGTTACCGAATTCCTTGCTGAAAAATGAACTAACAATAAGTAATGGAAAAACATTCATCGTAGGTAATCGCGTTACAATTACGGTTAATTTCTACATATTGTCTTATTATTGTCTCGTAACATTGAAAATCTAAGATACCCACAGATACTTATCTACCTAAATAAAAATATCTCGACTTTTTCCTATTCCGACTTGTTTAGCTATTAACAAAATATGTATAGGTAATGTACCTTATTGATATGATTTTTAAATATACTTTTGATATTTTACTTGTAGGTAATATGATTGAATTCGTAGGCAATTTAAGATATGAGTGGCACCGAAGTGCATTATTCAATAAATAGGTAGAAGTATTTGAAATTTATCTAATTGTAAACAACAACTTTATAATATAATGTATAGATTATCTATATATTGAGACTTTCAAACTTTTAAAATCTATGTAATCGTGCTGTATCCGAGTCTAAATATGCAAAAAATTCTCTAAATCGAGGTAAACGGAACTTGCAAAATTTTTAAGTTCTCTAAATGATTTCAAAACGTTTCTCGAATAGATAGTTATATACCTACCTATAAGTAGGTAATTACGATAAGTTAGTTAGGTATTTCTCTGATTGTACATACCGGAACAACTTTCGGCACAAAATTAAAGCTCATTCATCATATTTTATAACGATTAAATTCAAAAAATTTAAACTTCTAAAATCCTGACAATTTTCTCGCTTTGGCAGCGATCAGGCATTTTGGTTGGTACAGTTACGTTACGTTTGTGCGTGTTGTTCGTTACATCATTAGGCGGAAGTCACCTGGCGGAGTCAATTTCGTTAAGGTCTCGTCCCATGGTTTCCGGTACGCAGCATACGACAAAGCATAAACCACAAACAGATATGGCCGCATACAGCCAGAAAGCTCCGTGCAGACCCAACACAATTTGAAAATCGACGAAAGTTTTCACGCCGATGAATGCGCAGAGGTAACTGAAAGCCGTAGCAAGAGCGGTCCCCAGGCCACGATGTTCTAGAGGAAATAACTCGCTCGCCAACAGCAACGATATCGGGCTGATTCCTAAAGAGAAAGCGACGGTGAAAACGAGAACGCATAAAAGCGGTATCCAGTCCAGCTGGGGTATCGCTCCGTTATGGGCGTTCTGATAATACGCGAAAGAACCGAAGGAGGCCAACGCTAAAGACATAAGCACGCTGGACCCCACCAACAACGGAAGTCGACCGACACGATCGACCAATAAACCTGATAAAAGAGCCGATAACAGTTGGACGAGTGCGACGGCTATCGCCGCGCTATGTGGATTTGTTCCATCAAAAGTTTGTCTAAAAACACTTACTACGTAAAAATTGAAAGCGTTAGCGCCCGAAAATCGTTGAAAAAACATTAATCCGCACGCGATCAAAGCCGGACCGCGAAGTGTCCGTAACAACAACAAAGGACTAGAGGGGACGGCCCGAGAGAGCACGTGCGCTCTTAATATTCCCAACTCCAAGTGCAAATCGACGGTTCTACCTCTCAACCATTGTAACGCTTGTTGGGCTTCCTGTTCGCATCCCCGGAGAACCAGCCATCCCGGGCTTTCCGGGAGTCTCCATACTGCTATGCACATGGCGCCCGGAGCGAATGCAATTAACCCGGCAAGCTGTCTCCAGTCCAAAACTGCACCCGCAGCGAAGGCCACCAATACGCCGATGTGGCCGGCTATTTTCAAAAGGGCGCTTAGTCCCCCGCGAACGGTCGGCGCGGATATTTCACTCACGTACACTTGAGCGGCCAATTGTACAATTGCAACGAGGAAACCGCTAACGAAAGCGGCGAACCCCATAACTTCCACTCTAGTGGCTAAGGCTACCAGTATCCAACAAGCGGAAAGTGGTATGCCCGCGATTACCAACGTGCGACGTCTACCCCAACGTACGGCCGCGCCTCCGAGGGGAGCCCCGAACAAAGCTCCCAACAGAGAAAGACTGGCCAGCCACGACGCCTGCTGTCCGCTAACCGGGAAGGCGTCGCTGTCACGTTGCTGCAAGGAAGCGATCGCTGGCGAGCTGTAGCCCTTTCCGAGGCCTGCGGCGAAGGGCCCCAACGAAACCGCAAGAGCTGCCAAAACTTGCCCCATATATTCCGGTTTTCCAGTAATAAGAAGACGTCCTCCAGGTCCCGCCACCTAAAATTTGATAATAATAAGCGCGGATCTATACGAATTATAGGTAACGACAACTTACCGTGTAAGGGTAGAATTCGCGGGTCATCCCCTTGTTACGCTACATCGCGCCAAGCCTTCTTCTGCCACCTTCGTGCACCTCTTACTTGACACTGCACGTAACATTCGATGTCGAGCACACTGTTCGATTTGTTGCCATATTTCAGGCGTGTGTGTGTTTATCGCGCCGTTTCCTGCAGGAGTGCGAGGACGAAAGCGCAATGTGCGCAGAGCGGGGAAAAGTTATCGACCCACCCTATGCGGTCCGGACCGTGCCAACAAATTCATTATTATGTCGACTTTCCGTATCCGTAACGTGCATATTTGTTATTTAGCCATTTCTTTTGTCGAGAGATTATTCCTCTCTATGACGAATAATTAGGTACCTACCGAACCCTCTCTTCCGTATTTGGAGCGAAATATACGCATCCCGAATCTTATTGTCATTATTAATACACGTAATTTGATTTGTTCATCGGTTATTGATGACCGTGTAGCGGTATTTACATAATCGATAGACAATGTTAAAATGCATAGACATATTATCTACGTTATATTACATAGGGGCGAAAAAATCTTTAAAACGTTCGAAAAAGTTTTATAGGAAATATGAAAAATTAAAAATTTTACTCTAATAATTGTTTATTTACTCCATGTTTTACTTATTTGAGAATAACCGAAAGCCAGGTATAGGTTACACACGACTCACATACCTATACGACTCTGCCAGTTGATTATACAGGGAGGGCCATAATCAAGTACCCGATTTTAAGTAGCGGCCGTGTACAATGCAAGGAAATAAAAAGCAAAAAAATATGGGTAGGACATTTATTTGTATTTAAAGTTTAAGCCTAAACTCAATTAAAGATGATGTCAGTCAAATGACCGCCTCTAACTGCGATGCACATCTGAGCTCTTTTTACGGCATGTTCTATAACTCGAGTCAAGTCATTTGGCGTTAGATCCTCTATTTCTTGACGGATTTTATGTTTCAGCTGCTGTAGCGTCTGAGAGTTATTGGCGTATACATTTCCTTTGAGATAGCATCATAAGAAGAAATCAGGAACCGAAAGATCTGGCGATCTCGAAGGCCACGCTAAGTCGCCAAATCGAGAAATTAATCGCGCAGGGAACATGTTGTGCAACATGACCATTGTCTCTCTGGATGTGTGTGCAGTCGCACCGTCCTGTTGCAACCACATATCCTCCAGTCCTAGGACTTCCAACTGAGGTGACAAAAAGTTATTCGGCATTGCTCTATAGCGCTCTCCGTTGACCGTAACAGTAGTGCCTTCATCGTCCTCAAAGAAATATGGACCAATTACACCTTGGGCAAAGACGCCGCACCAAACAGTGACTCGTGAAGGGTGTAGTGGTCTTTCCTGAAGAATACGAGGGTTTTCTGTACCCCAGTAGCGGTAATTCTGCTTATTTACAAATCCGTTTAAGTGAAAATGAGCTTCGTCGGTCATAATCAGTTTATGTGGAAAATCGTCAATATTGTCGTTAAGGTTTAGGAGACTGTGACAGAATTGCAGGCGTTGTTGATGGTCTCTGGGAAGAAGCTGATGTGCCACCTGGATTTTGTATGGAAATGCGTGCAAATCTAACTTCAAAATTCGCCTCAGGGACGTCCGAGACATGCCCAATTGTGTGGCGCGTCTTCCTGTCGACGTTCTTGGATCTTCTGCAATGCTTTCTCTTATTGGTCGTCCAATATACTTTGCATCAGCCGTTGTCCCACTACGCCGAAATTGTTGATATAAACGACGTATTGTCTTTCCAGTTGGAGCAGGACGGTGAGGATAATTTCGACGAAAATTTCGCTGTGTTGAAATAACCGATTCATTGTTTTTAATAAATAAAATTACTATTTCTGCACGTTCCTCTAGTATGTATCGATTCATAATAAAACTTGAATATGTGCACTGAAGAAATGTCAAAAGAAAATAAACAAAAGCTGTCAGATAAAACAATTACGAACGCTTCAAATCGGGTACTTGATTATGGCCCTCCCTGTATTTTCAACCCTACAGCGTTTGTATGTATGTTGTTCAAGGATACCAGCTATAAGTTAGGTATGTTTGCGTAATGCAAACGGAAGAGAAAGAAAGTAAAAACTGTATAAGTATTAACCGGCTAAAGAAAGCTTTCTGGCGCAGGTTTACAAATCTTCCAATTTTTCCACCTCGGGAAAAACAGCAAAATCATAAATAATAATACTATGTATAATACTACATATTTCTAAGTAGTACCTAAATCTAAAAAGTGTTTAAAAACAAACAAACATTTATGAGTTATTTTAATACCAATCATATACCTGCAACTAACGGATGACATAATTATACTTTGATAACAATAAAGATTTTGTTTAATTTCACCAAAGGGAATTTCTAACGTATAAATATACTTACTCTGGTTTACTTTTAACATTTCGGAAACTTTTTAATACTTTGACATTAGGTAGGTACCTACCTATTTAAATTTTTAATAGGAGCGCGCGATATCGACATAACATTGATAAAATACGATCCCCATTGTTAGTAGGTAGCTAAAGTAAAACGAAAATAAAATTTTCAATTATAATCCTAGCACATTTTAAGACCACGAAGAAAATTAAAATAAAATCGACGAAGCTTCCGGAAACTATCACAAAAGAGCTACTACAGCATTGCTTTGTATTTATATAACAATGGCACTAGCGTTTAAAAAACTACTTAAGGGGATGATCATTTTTAAAATAAAAAGCTTACAGTTTTAGCGTCGTTATTTCTCCATCGAATCTAATACAGTCGTCAAAACGATAGCAGGAAAAGATAGGTATTTACTTGCGATTATTACCTACTTATATAAAATACTTGAACGGTTTCTAAATTAATTAATTTTTACTAATTTAAATGCATACCCATATACCTATTATACTTTCAATTTTCGCTAATATTATTGGACCTGGCTGGACCCACTTACTCATCTGGCTTTTCTTAATTAGTAAAAGTAAACAGCAATCATAATTGTTGAATGTGATAAATCAACTGTTACATTACTAAAATTGCTTTTATACCTATCTCGAGTTTACTTCTATAGGTATAATTCGCTTTTTTCAAATTTATTTTATATCAATCATTTCACTTAAAGAGACGTGCTTGAAGTATTCATCGCCTTTCAACTTATAACGTGCTTTAAACTTTTAAAAAATTGAAAAGAAGGATTACACATTCGAATTTCTTTCATATCTTTGTCGATTTGCAAATAAATGTTAAAAAAATAACATTTAGAAACATCATTAATTCGGGGAATTAAATTTTATGACAGTGCGACGAATAACTGAAAGTTTGTAATTTAATAATTAAAGTCACACTCGTGCGAAATTCTCGGCCGCATTAGTCTTAAAAAGTTTTTTGAGTGTGTTAAGGGCGCTTTCCTTTCGACGAATATTCAATTTTAGAGAATAAGGTCTGTTGGTGTCAGATATGGCAAATAGGGTGAGTGGCGTGGCGTAGATGCTTATATACGTTTTTACGATATTCTTCCCTACAATGTTAAGAAATGAGGATCAAACTTTGCGAACACTTCATTCGTTAGCAAGTTGACGTGCAATAAATTATGTTTGACCGGTATCTTGACGTCTGACAAAAAACAAACGAAATATTTTTATGTATGGATTTATACGTATATAAATTAAACAATATCGGTATATCTAATAAATTTAATAGAATAATGAATGCGCGACAACCGCCCGCACGTATATTTAATCGCCCTCGTTCATTAAAATGCATCTTGATTACTGAATATTTCTATAAAAGTTTATAACTCACCGCAGACGTTTAAATTATTTTTTTTTAAGAATAAGGCGCACATATTAATGCAAAGAAATATAATTATCTATGTCAGTCGAACTTCACTTCGTTAAATGAATTTTAATTTTAATCAATTTTATTATTTTAACCGATCCAGTACACAAGGTGTCCAGAAACTCTCCTGCCAAATGAAGACGTCGAATTCTAGAGATGATTTTATGTCGATTTAAATTAAATCATCCCTATACAAAAAAGCTTCAGCTTTTATCTCTAAAAATCAAATTGCGTGCAAATTTTCAAACTTCGATAAATATTTTATGTAAAAGTATTACCCATGTAAATACTTAAGAAAGTTACTACATCAAATGGCCATCTGAGTATTATAAGTTTTATTTTAACCCGTTAAGCTCTCCCAAAATACGACTAATCTGGGTCAACATGCAGCTTTGTCACTTAGGTACCATTTCGTGTGTTTTCCGGGGCAGTTAAAAGTTTTATTATTTTGTATAAAATTCCTTTTTCGATTTAAATCGCTATCTTTTTACGAATTTGTGTTGAAATTATGTAGGGGCCAATACGTATATTGATGGTGTGGTTGCGGGCAAATAACCTGTAGGTATCGTTAAATAAATTAATATAAGTAGTACTTAGGTAATAGAAGAAAGTATATTATATCGCCAGCGGCATCGCACTTTATTGTAATAATAAAAATGCCAACGTTCAATTTTGGTGTAGATATCTAATTAATAAATAAATTTACATACATGTAGGTATAATAAGCTGGTGCCTATTATTTCTTTATACCGGCACCCTACAGTTTCACGGAATCTATATATTTAACAGCTATAATACTAAAATCAATACAAGGCTCTCAAGAACGGAGCGTTATAGGTAGATACATACATACATATCCATGTATTACACTAAAATCCTTCTATCTTTAAAATTAAGCTCGTTTAACAGTAACCAGTCGCATTTATATATTCACAAACCTCTCCATTGCTTAATAACACCTCAACTATTTACAATTTAGAAAGATATAGATGACGCGAGAAAGTCGTACGTACTATCCTTATCCTGTCTTAGCAATTGAAATTTTTTACGTCAATTTACGAAATAGGTAGCAACTTATTACTTTTATCGAGAACGATGAACAAAATTTTCGAACTTAAGAACTTCCAATTCTCGTAGCAGACGCGGAGCACATTATGTCGGTAGTAAGTTGTGAAGAACTTACGAAATCGATGTTTGCCGATATTTACTAAATTTCAGCTACTCGGATCTTTTGCTGAAGTATGCCATAAATTTGTATTGTCGGGCAATTTTATTAAAAAAAAACAAGCTTTTTTAATTCTATAATACGCTCAAATTAATCAAACTAATTTCGTTTTCCTTTAGGTAGGTAGGTAGGTAGGTATACTTTTTGCGATCAACTTCGAATTAAATTATGTAATGCGCACACGTGCCTACGCTTCGAAAACCGGGAGATTTGTTTTAAGAGCTTAATTGAAGTTACAAGATTAAACGAATTTACATACATCTGCTGTAAATTTAAAATCGAACAATTATTTCTAGCAAGGGGAGGAGCTTTGGTCGTGTAGTTTTCAAGCGCACGCACGAACACAGTTTCGTAATTCAATTCGATGCACCTCCGCAATCAAATAATCACACTGGTGGCGTCCTTATTTTTAACGTCCAAAAGCGTTGTCGTGGAAGCACTAGGTCTGTGAGACTTTGCGGACGCCAGAGGCTGTTCGTACTGTTTACATAACGTCATTATCGTGTAAACTACACACGCTACACCTAAAATAAAACCCGCCAATACATCCCACCAATGATGTCGATAGTCGCTAATTCTCGTTAACGAACACACCACACTCCATATTAAAACTAATACGATAAGGAACGGTTTAATTATTGACCTAGTATGTCGCGAAGGTAATCGACAATGGATAAAGAACTGAAACAACAAGAATACAATTAGTTTTATCGACTAGGTAATTTCGCACGCGACGTGCTAAATATTTAAGAGTTTCCACACCGGCGTCAATCGGATGATTCATCCGATTCGTACAAAGAAAATTAGTGATTCAGATTTACTCACCGCAGTAAAAAAGGAAGTGAACACGGACACCGAGGCATGGCCCGAAGGAAAGGACCTCGAAGCGTCCATAATTAAATAGTTGCTGTAAAACGTGTTCGTACACTTATACGTTTCTATGTATTCTCCGGGCGTACAGGACTGTCCGGCATCGGGATTGCACGTGTCGAGAAAATGAGGACGATGCTCTCCGATTACAACTTTCGTTACTTGCGTTATGACTAAATTGAAAGTGAACCCGATCATGAAATCTCGATACCACCTCCATATTTCTAGGCCCCATTTCTTGTTCAGGGATTTTTCTCGATAAAGTTCTACGGCAATTATGACCAATAAAGGTCCTATCATGCTTCCTCCGACTATTAAGCTGAGACTGATCGTATCTCCTTTGAACGGAAACGATATTGTAGGATCTTTGCAGTAGAACCCGAGCTTCGATTGAGGTGTAGGTCCAAATTCCAGTAGAAAAAGTGACGAGATAACTGAAACAAAGTTACTAAGTGACTATCTGGAGTTTCGTTATCGTTGACTTACGAGCAAAAAAGTGAATCCCACGTGACATTGGTTCTTGAGTAGTTAAAGCAGTTAAATTGATTGAACTAAAACGAGAACGTTCCTATTAATCCTTTTGACTTAAAATATACCTACTAACTTATTTTGAAATTAGGTTTATCGGCGCGAAAAATATGCACTATACGACTATACGTATGTATACCTACATATTAAAAATTACAATACAATCTGACGGTAACTTTCTATTTAAGTTAAAGTTTTCGCCACGTGCGTGCTACTATACTCAATATTGTTTTATTAATATATGTACTTATATCTAAAATAAACCTACATATATATATACACCGTGTCCAAGATAAGAATGCACAGCATGGGGATCTTGAAAACGGTAGAAGATACAGGGTGGCTTAAATTAGAAAAAAGTTGCGCTATTTAGAGTATGTTCACATGCTGGTCGCAAAAGTTCATTATTGTTTATTGTTTTCAAAATTCTCAAAAAAATGTGATTTTTTGGATTTTCGTTTCTTTTCATTTTTTTATTTATTTGAAATGATATTAAAAAACTACCGGCACTTTCTCGTTGCCACTTTTTAAGCTCTACAAAATGGAGTGTTCAAATTTTTAATCCGACGTTTCGTATCCGAGAACCCATCATCAACTTTATTTTTTTATATGGCCACAAACAAAGAGACACCCTGTATTCGGTAGCATTATTCATTACAAATTCAACGATGTATCACACATTATGGTTTTGAAGCCAAAAAAGGGGAAAAACGTGCGTTATAAGGTTTTTTATTTTTTAAATTAGTAGGCGCTGGTACAATAACAGAAACAAAATGTCCAAAAATTATAATAATCGCTCAAATAGGTTGCCATTATTTTCTAGACACAAGTATGTTCTTTCTACAGAAGAATTCAAAACATGGTCTAACATTTCTGGTGTGATTGTATTAACTGCTGCTAAAACCAATGCCAATAACTGTTCTTCAGTTTCAAAAGTGGCGTCATACACTTGGTTTTTTAAATAAACCCACAGGAAAAAATCCAACGGAGTTAAGTCAGGTGATCGGGCTGGCCAGACTACTTCACTGTGAGTTCCAATGCATTTTTCAGGAAACCTCTGGAACAAATATTCCCGCACAGTTCTTGAATTATGCGCTGGGGCACCATCTTGCTGAAACCAGCAGTTGTTAACTATAAGTAATGGTAATTCATCCAAAGCATTCTCCAAATCAGTCTGCAGTAGGTCGAGATATCGTTCGGAATTTAAATTGTTGTGATAAATAAAAGGTCCTATTATTCTGCCACCCAAAATGCCTACCCACAGATTAAATCCAAATCGATATTGATGCCTTGTTTCTTTTATTAAATGAAGATTGTCTGTTGCCCAATAATGTTTGTTACGCCGGTTGAAAATGCCATTGTTGGTTATCATTGTTGGTAATTGTTTTTCCCCTTTTTTGGCTTCAAAACCATAATGTGTGATACATCGTTGAATTTGTAATGAATAATGCTACCGAATACAGGGTGTCTCTTTGTTTGTGGCCATATAAAAAATAAAGTTGATGATGGGTTCTCGGATACGAAACGTCGGATTAAAAATTTGAACACGCCATTTTGTAGAGCTTAAAAAGTGGCAACGAGAAAGTGCCGGTAGTTTTTAAATATCATTTAAAATAAATAAAAAAATGAAAAGAAACGAAAATCCAAAAATCACATTTTTGAGAATTTTGAAAACGATAAACAATAATGAACTTTTGCGACCAGCATGTGAACATACTCTAAATAGCGCAACTTTTTCTAATTAATATTCTTTAATAGCTTTCACTCCAATTATTATTACTTTAAATAAAATTCTTTAACCCGATATTGCAATGTTGCTATTTTCGGAATGAAAAATACTGTTTAAGAGTGTAATTAAATCATTAAATAATATTATAGATTTCAATTCAATATCTGATATGTTGAATAAGATATTACTAAGTTCTATAACGCCGAATAATTTCAAATTTGCTTTAATTATTTCAAATTACATACATACTGTTACAATAAAAATAATAGTGTAAATTAATATAGACATGCACCGTGCGTGACTATTTAAATTAAAAATATCCCAGATTTAAAGTAGGATATGTAATGATAAATATATTTAACCGAAACTTTTATAATAGGGCCCCTCTAGTTACTGTATTGATATAATTTATTTAAGAATGGTACCTCTCGTTAAGCCTAAATAATTTCAAATACATACAATCTTTAATTTCTTTATACAAAAGTCGAGATTATGTCCGTAACACGATTATTTAGAAATTTATGCGTGACTAAATTTTATAATAAGTACAGTGTAAATAACACATCCGCATTTAAAGTTGTGTTAAACCATTTATCAAATAATTATCATCAGTTTTAAAGTAGAAATTGTAACTAGATATAACAATTAACGAATTACTTTATATACGATATAATTTATTTAGTATAGGGTACTTGTAAAAAATATTATTAAGTACCACGTCAAAATTAATATTTCCTATTTAAACCTGTCAAATTTTAATGTACTTTATTACAAAAGTCGACGGAAATTTTTGTATGTAACCGATTTAAAACATTAAAGTTTTAAAATCGTAAAAAATTTAATTCAGTTACGACATACAACACAAGTTTTTGACAACATTTAAATGAACTGTCACGTAAGAGACAAACAACTCGACTTCGAATTAAAATTTGCCCGTTACTAAATTGAATTAGATATAAAATTAATCTCGCAAATCTAAACAGTTTAAGAGTTCAATTAAACTTAATAGGGTTATGTTAATTCTTTTAAGCCCACGATTTCCAAACTAATTGCGTCGATAAAATTTGTCGAAATTACTTAACAACGATTATAATTAAAAGAAAATTATTTCGAACGCGTAGTTTTTATTTCCTGCTTTTAAACTTCGTAGGCGTTTTAAAACAGTAGGTAATTACCGAATAACGTTTCCGAATCGACGTTTTATTTGTTAATCAATCATGTAAGGAAAGATCGGAAGTGAATTTCCCAGACACACTATATAATTTATTCTGGGTTTTTCTAGTTTGATTGCGAGAGAAAAACTTTTTAATCCATGAAATGTAAGTGTGAGTTACATTTTATTTGATATCAGTCACGTAGCAGGTTAATAATTATAATTTTATCGTAAACGTATAGTACCTAATTATCGGGTTAGTAATAGCTTTGTAGTTTTATCAAACATTTTTATGAGCGATGCCGTTGAAACTGTATTATAATAAAATGTAGTCTATTTGTCTATAATTTTCAAAGATTATCTATCTTTTGAAAACAATTTAAAGCCGAATATATGATCGTCGATTATCAAATAATCACCATAAAAACGACTGTCTGTCTAAACAATAAATTATTATTATTTATTGTTACAAAATTAATCAGTTCAATGTTTTACAAGCAAAATTTTGTGGTTAAAATTTTCTTTTTACAACGGAAAAGTTAAACTTTAATTTCTGAACATTTATTGTATCTACATATAACTAAAAATGTAATTAGGAATTTGAAAATTAGGTAATTAAACGAATTTGAATACAGTTATACGACCAATCTAAATGTGGTTAAGACCTATAAATAATTATTTCCGATTTAAAATATTGATCCAATCACGTTTCATTAGATAGGTAGGTACCACATATTAAAAAAAAATAGTCTGCTACGAAATATAATTAAATATAATTAGGCATATGTAGTTATCTATACTTACAAGCTACTTACTTATTGTTAGTAAAGGAAATGATAGCGATCATTTAAAATGATTTTTTTTTTGTTATTGAAACGTGGAGATGCCTTAAACCGAACACAAAAGAATGTATAAGAAATCTAAAAATTTGCATTTTAGAATAAATGTTTGTTTACGTACGAAACTCAAGATAAACTTTATCTGCTGACCTTATGTAAACCAAACTACATCATATACATAAATTGTTTTATGGTACACTGTAAAATGTTTACCAAATAATAACTATTTATAAATGAATCGAATAGGTAAGTAGGTACTTACATTTTGATTATCTTTAAATCTAAAATCAAACAACTGAAGGTCGAGTGAAAGAACGCATCGTTACGCTCACTTAATTCATAAAAACACCTTATTATTCTGAAATAATAGTGTGTTTAATTCTTCAGTTGTAGTACATATCTCTAATTATTTTATTTTATTTTACCTACTCAAAGTAGGTAAGTACCTACTTACTATAACAAAACTAACAATAAGAAACCGTGCGCGTTTCGGCAATAAAGCTATTGGAACAGTACCATAATATGTTCTTTGCTTCATATTTACATAGTACCGTTGAAAATTATGACTTTGGTGGCGAAACGCGTACTTCCGTTTTTTTAACTTTTTGTTTTTCCTTTGGCTTTAATAGTTTGTTCTTATTGATTTATTTGTCTCTTCGTTTGTTTCTTATTGATAAGGTTTACCTACATATGAAAACTGATCTGTGATTATTTTTAAAGTAGCTACTAAGTAGATTAAGGTCGGTCGTAAACATAGACAATTTCAATAGACTCGGCGCAAACACCACGTCGATAGTAGCGACCCGTATTAACAAGTTGCAGTGTTTGCGACCAGCCTAAAGCACATCATACTATCATATTAGATATTGATAGAGAAAATGATGAAATTACTAAAGATATACAATTTTTGTTAAACGAAGGTTCTGTGCATTATAACACGCGTAAACTAAAAAAAATAAATGGTATCTAAATCAGTTATCAAAATGAGGTAGATATCTACATACTTATATATACAAAATTAAAGTACGTATTTTTAAAAACTTCTAACTTATATGGTACAGAACGTGCGTTTACTTGAAGTTCAAGCAATATATTATGATTGTGTATATCTACCTAAACGAAGATCTTTACACGAGGACTTTTTTGTACTTTTCGAGCACCATTTAACCGTTAGCGCAAAAAATATTGTTTCAAAAATAGCATAAACGATATTCCTATAATTATTTCAACTACCGTAAGATCAAAACAAGTAGCTATCATATTAAAAAGAATTGTCGCGAATTTTTATTAATAAATTTAGTATAGAGAGTTTGCTAGATATCGCAGGGAACCTGGTATATGGTTTATTCGGTGGTACCTACATATCAAATTTGATTTACTTTAATAATTGTTGTAATTTTAATACTCAACCGTGTATATTGTGTTAAACGTTAGAAAAATAATCCTAAAAAATAACCTATCAACTAAGAACGCAACAAAATTGCACGATTTTAAAAGTCGAGGGATTTCGTACTTATTTAAAAAGAAAATGAAGAACGAAAAACAGGACGTCCTAATACTTACTGAAACGAATAACAAAGGGAAGTAAAAAATTCGATATTGCCTGTTTGAAATTGTTACGCGCACGTTACTGGAAAGAAAATATGGGCCCGTTGGCTTTTTAGATGTTCCATCGATTTTCTACATAATATAATTTCGTATAAGTATTCGAAATTTTTGGAGATGTTCAAAACAAGTCTAGATAATGATGTTACATAGCTGAAGTCGCATTAACTTTTAACGATGCTCATTAGGGATGCGGAAACCTTTCTGCTTAATGTTGTTCTGTAGCTTCGAAAATTGTTTTCTACAGACACCAGAGGCCTATATACTTATACTCAGAAACCCGAAACTAAAACTAATTAGTTGTCAGCAATTCGCACGATCGTTTCAAACTAACCGCGAAAATTAATATCCTGTCGCGACAAGCGAGGTCGTCCGACTAAACTGTCTTTATCATTCGTTGACGTAGTAAAATACAATTACGTGAGTTGAATGAATCACGGTGCAGAACAAATTAATAAAATACGTAATGGGCCTAAGTTATAAAATGATGATAATAGCGACTCACCTAGGATACTTAGGGCCACGTTTGCTACGAACACTAGACGAAATCGTGGCCGGTGTCTACGCTTTGAAGTAGCCGAATTTCTATCTTGCTCAGAAACCGTCAAACAAATCGATTCTGCAGGAGGTCGTCCAGGTAGCGCTGTACTCGTCATTAACTTGTTTTCCTAGAGGCATCGATAATTAATAATAATTAGATTTATCACAAACCGCATTCTTTGCAGATAGGTAACGCGTTCGTTAAAAACATAGGTAGGTAAATAAAGGTCGATATCCAAATATGTCCGAGGTACTTGGAAAAATTTTCAAATATTTTATGTTTGCGAATAAACTGAAAAATAAACGTCGCTTATATAAGTATAGGTACTTCGGGTTTTTCGTTTTTCAGTGAAAAATATTAGATATTTTTATTATGTTTATACGGAATCGCATTTATTACGCATCTACTTATTTATTTATTAAACAAATAGCTCTGCGTTACTAGGTGAGAAACTAAGAACTTTGAAAGTTACCTACGTTTTGTTAAAATCTTATTGTTAGCATAATAATAGTTGTTGGTAAGTGCTCATTTATCTTATTTGACGTCGTTTCAATGTCATTCTAATATCTAACTATATAAGAAAATTTATTTAATATCAAATATAAACGTTTTATAGAACTTCGCAAATTCAAAACGTTATTTAATTGTTTAAACGATCAAAAATCTCAAGATCCACTTTTCTTTACGAAAAATTGAACACCGTCGTCAGTAGAAGTTTATCTAAAATAACTAACATATAGAAACGGTTTTAAATATTATAGGTCGCAAGCGTTTTGTCGTATGATAAAAAGCACGCAATTATAGTATCTATAGTGTTTTACCATGTATAGGAGTACATGGTAGGTACCACGAGTTTCTGTAGCACTGTTCATAAATTAACAGACTATTTAACTTTTCGAAATTGATAAATAATTGACTTTTGTTTACTACGATTATAATAAGAAAACCACGGTCGCGTGAAATGTGCGAAATGTAAATTAGCGACAACAAAATAATCAAACTTAAAACAAATCGAATATACCTACCTATGTGATAATTTGTTCTTACGGGCGACATGGAAATGTAAACAAATGTATAACATTAAATATCAAAGTGTGGTTTAAATATAAAGTGGATAAGTGGACAAGTTAAAGTAACATATAAATAAATACCTAAGCCAAAGTTTTGCGGTTTTATACAAGTACCGCATAAAGGGTGTCCAATTTAACATTAAAATAAAATTATTTTTTAACTGTACGTCGTCTGTATTTTATTTATAACCGAGGAGTTTTTACAGTACCTATTTCGGCCGAGTGTTTTTTTTTATAAATTTTAAACGCGATTTATATTTTGACTATTTAATAAGTAGATACATACCTTACAATGTATTTCAATAAAATATTTCACGATAATATCTACAACAAAGGCCTCGATATTGATGTCGCCCGCACTTCGTGTATTCGTTAATTTTCTAATACCTATACGGGGGTTTGACATTGGCTTCATACGAACTTCACGTAAAAAGTGAATACAAACATAGTTACGCGCACCTAATAACATCCCCAAATTTATGCACACGGGATTTTATTACTAATAATGAAGATATTATTTACCTTAACTTCGGCCATTTCGACCAAACGTTGTAATAAACACCAGGAAATTGATATTACTTGACAAATTGAAAATAATTCATTAAATATTGGTGCTTGGATATAGCACAGTACGAGCACTTAAAATATAAAGTAGCAGCGGTTGCAGGTTCGATGGGGTCAATTAATACGCTAGAGTGGGTGCGGAAGAAGAAATTAAACACCGCACGAAGGGTGCTCAATAAACAAGCACATACAACATGTGCACCTATACATATAAATATGACCGAGATTACCTGATTACGTGTAATTAACTCATTTTACGGTCGCTTTATTGACACACTTTACTAAGGTGTTTTCCATATAAATAGATATAATAATAGAGTATGGTTATTAATACGAGAACTCACTTTACAGGACAAGACTTTATTAAATATTTAGTAGTAAAACAAGTTATAGGTAGATATGAACTTGCTTTTTTCGTTGGCATTTTTAAATTTCCGTTGAAAATGAATGAATAATGAAAAATTACAACTAAAAGGTGAACGAGAATGTAGTAAAATAATCGTAAGTGCATGATTCATTTAAAATTGTATACATAATTATTAGTCGATACTTTCAAATATCTATTAAGTACCTACTTAAATTTGAGTTTTTAGGTAATTATCAAAATGTTCATAACGTTTGCGATTATAGTGTGTTCTCACATAGGTATGTATTTGTATGAGTATCCACTTATATGGAATATCCTATACCTATGTTATGGATGTTTTTCAATTTGTTTTCAATATCAATTTCTTGATTAATTAAAATTGCTTGCTTATGGCAAATTTAGGATGTGACGTAATTTTTTTAATTAATAAAAGTTAAATTGAAATACTCATTGTCGAAAACATTAAAACATTCTGATGAGTCATGTTAAACATACACCATTGGTAATAGATATCCACATAAATTATAAATAAACAAATTGATCAGTTACACAAAACCGTAGTTTTATAATAATTTGATTAAGCCGATAGGTATATAAAAAATTACCTACTTATAATTAAACGAAGATTTAAAGTGTACTCACAAGTTCCTCTTTAAATTTCGCCGATGCACTTTTCGAGACAACAAATAGTTTCACATAATGGTGCAGATGAGAGCTTGTATTTAACTCTTTCATTGTTCGACGGAAATGTGACCGAGAAATAAAACAGAAAACAACTAAATATCAACGACATTATATTTTTATTCTGCATTGTTATCTGTCGTAGACCGCAATTTCCGCACACGAGCTTTACTAAAGGAAGAACCGTGTGCGTAAATGTTAAGAAACTGGAAAATGTAAAATTTCAACAATACTTTCTATAGAAATAATATTGTAAAACAGGTCGCATTTAAAATGATTAATTCTTATAAGTAATCGATACTTCGCAACTCGAAAGATCTTTTTAAAATTGAAATTAGAATTATTATTATTTTTTAAATGATGTAGGTAATTCGAAAGGAATTAAACTATACTACTATTTAATTTGTCGTTTAATTTTTCTCACCAAAAAGTTTACGAGACAAAATTTAATTAGAATTGTGCATTGTAGTTAAATTACTTAAATACACAAAATATTTCAAAATATCAGTTACTTCCATAGCGTATCGATTTATTATGTCTATGTACCTATACCTAAGCACCTAAACCTGTACCTATACCTATATATTATCAGTAAAAACAATTATATCAACAGAATTACAAACATTTATTGTAAAAGTTAAAAATTTAAAAATCGAAGATTTAACCTCGAATTAGTTTTTTTAACTATCATTTCTTTTGTTTTCAATTTCTTATTGCCGTTCCATAAAATTTAACTTGTGCAAAATTTGAAATATTCTTAATAGTATTAGATTATTTATTATTTCGGAAATCAAGTGGACAGTTTACAAATATTCAATGAATCACTCACAAAAACGTACCTCTACATACTTATATAAATTTTTAAACAATTTCGTTAGAAGATACGTGTTGGGAAACATGTAATTAGAGGTATAACGAGTGTTTGAGCGAATTAAAGATAATGCCACATAATAACTATGTCCTTCTAAAAGTATTCTAGAGGTAGTACCGACATTTCTTTATTGTTAGGTAGGTACTATTATGATGTTCGAGTTTAAAGTGTTGTATTGCGTAGGTAGAATAAGAGTATGCCTTTTTGATGACGAAGTACGATTTATCTCATAACGTATCACCTACAAAAAATGCTAAAAGTATCTAATAATTTGGGAACAATCATCTATTATTTTATTGTTCTGTCTTAAAATCCAATTTTAAACCAACGTATAACTACCACATACCTAAAAACAATGCCCACCACCAAAAAAACTGCAAACCTGAAGAAATAAAAAATAATTATTTCAGTTTACAGACGGGATATACAAAAAATTGCATCAGAAACTAAGCTTTGTTGTGTTGAAATATGTCGTTTAAATCAAATCGAGAGTTTTCATTTGCATTAGATAAAATTAAGAACAAACATTTGTCATTAAAATTCGACAATATTTCCATCAAGAATCTCTGTTAAGTAAGTAAAATCTTACTCATTTATTATATCTATTGAAATTTAGAACATTTTCTGAAGAAAAAGTTGTACGGTGACAACGTACCGAAATTAATTAGTACACAACGGTAAACCAGGTAAAAAAAATTATCTCTTGCCTGTTTTTAATGTTCTTTTGTATTAATAAGTAAAATGGTTTTTAAGGTATAGATATAATATGCTGTAAATATACAGAAAATTCGTTAAATCATTCAGAATGTCCATATATGTAGATACTTAAAGAGTAGATATTGATAAGTGCTGTAAAAATTGATTGGGTAATTTAAAGGGAAACGGAAGCGGCACGACGAATTTGGCAATTCAATATTAAAAATATTTCTCAATAACCATTTAGAAATTAAATTAAATGTTAAAAGTATTTTTTTTAAATACCTATTACAAATAATTTTCGGAAATACCTACCTACCAGCCTTGTAATTACCTATTTTACAGTCTATCGACTTAAAAAGGTATAAAATATACAATTTCCTTGTTTGCCAAACTACAAATGTATCTTTAAGTGATAAGTATCTATATAATGCTTCTAAAGATCAATGGGTTTTACTTAACAAAGATTAAATCTGTAGACATGCCTTTGTGTACATTTAATTATCATAATCCTTTAACACGTTAACTAATGCTCGACTAAGTCGACTTTTGTCAATGTTGAACGTTATGTAGGTACGCAAATTCAATTTTGTTTATCTCGAAACTCGGAAAATCGAATGAGTATCTAAACATAATTATGAATATTTTAGAATCTTTAAAACAACCTACATCAGAATTTTAATATTCGCCGCTTAGTTTCAAACGCGATAAAACTGCTATTCTCGAATATATTTAAAAATGATAAGAACCTCTATTTCGTGTTCCAAAGTAGACTTTATAAAGTAAACTTGAAAAATAACGATTTATTAAATATTTGAACTCGTATTTTCTTTTAGATTCCTATTTGTTTGAAATAATGAGGTTACTGCGTTCATAATAGGATTATCAAAGTTATTATTATAGAATAAAACAATATTTATTTATTGATTATCTAATCGCATTGATTCAAATAAGATATCCTTTTACGTTAATTTTTAATAAAACAATAAATAATTTGTTTAAATAATACATTTGTATGATTCATATTTTGAAAGTAATCAAGTATGTCACCACTGCACTGATTTAATTTTCTGGTATGACTATAGGTACTTATATTGTATAATTGCATCGATATTTAAATAATCGTTTAAAAGTTTATTGCTATAATAATGTTATGAACGTTATGAATATTATGTTATGAATAATGTTATCTTGTGGTTAGTAGATAATTATATTTATTATATAGAAAAACTTTAGAACGTCTTTATCACGTTTAAAAAATTTGGTATTTTATTTATTTTGTTATCTAATGTGTATATTGATCAAATTAAGTAAATTTGGAGTCGAAAATTTCTAATTATGTTTTCATTTTAAGGGATTCTACAATAGATATCTAGGTATCTACATTTAAAACAATATAATTTAATAATTGAAAAATGTATAAAAACACTGATACCAAAAGCCGATAGGTAATAAAACAACTTTCTACCCCAAACAAATGAAAACTATCATTACTTATCTAACCTATACATAAACAATAAAATTGATCTATTATAGATAAACCTACTTAGGTATTTACCTATATAGTAAATATTTTTGAACGAACTAATTTTGTTAAGTTTATTTTAAAAAACACTCGATATTTTGTTTATCAATTTCAACGATTATATAATCTATATCTATAATTAAAACTAATACCTATTGATTGATAATCATTTACACTTGTGCCTTTTAAACTCCCAGTTTGGAAACAATTAAACATATAAGTATCTAACTATATAAATAATAGATAGGTAAAAGTATTGAATAATCTCTGAAGTCATAGGACACATATAGAGGTACTTGGATATTTAGTAAAGAATTAAAAATACTTACAAGGAAGGTTAGGCAGGTGGAAATCTCAGAAAAATTTGAAACTTTGTAGGATTGTAGTGCTAGTCGACTCTAATCAAGAGTCGTATTCCGTTCGTGCTCTTGCGCGGTTTAAGAGGGTGAAGTCCACCCTTGAAAATTTAACCTTTTTTCGATTTTGCTTATTATCTGTGAAGCTATCGGCAACAAACTATATATTTTGTAAATGGCTGTTCAAAACCTACATTATCATATAAAAATTAGGGGTGAACATTTTAGGGGATGGTACTGTGCGTCCGATGCGGACTAGTGAACGTTTAGCTTAATAATGTTGCCGCTGCGACTGCCACTTGTCTGTAACAGACTATAAGAAAAAAAATAGAAACTTCTAAATTGTTCTTTGTATCTCCTACCTTTTTTTCGTTATTGTTTTCCCTCTATGATCAATTTCCAGCATAGATTGTTCCGTTGACTGCGAACTTATATTATTACATACCTATACCTACGTAAGGTAAAATTTTGTTCGCGAAATTGGACCGTTCAATGTTTGAGGGGAGCCCTAACCGAGCCCCTATCCAAGAGCCTAACCAAGCCCGATTTTCAGAGAATTTGTGTTAGAGGTTAAAGGTCTATGTATTTACACTTTATAAATACATGGAGAAATAGTCAACAAAGAAAGGTCCTACCTTTCCTCGTCGTATTATTCCTTTATGTTTGTAATCCTTTTAGGGAATACAACACAATACACAACGCTCGCTCACTCACACGCAAAAAGGCCTTATTAACCGAACGAGCACTCCTCGCACACGCGAACAATACGACGCCGTAATTTAAAATTTAAACTACTGAAACAAGCACTACCGTTCTGTACCATTAACCTGAAAGATCTGAAGCAGTTTTGTCAGAATTCTATATATAAATGCATTCGAGTTTATACGTGGACATTAGGAAATCTCACTTTTATTTTAAAAACCTTCAATTCTTTGTTCGCACTCCGATAAGTTATAAAGTGGGCGGAGCACATGTTTTATTAGTTGCTTTGTCGGTTTGCTCATTATCGGTCGCATAAAAATGCGATTAAACTTTTATCTGGTTTGTGGTTCGTAATAGGGAAATTTTCAATGCTTAAGGGCACACGAATAGTTTTTAAATTAAAATTAGAGTAAATTTATAATTCTGCGCTATAAAGGCAGTAGATAGTGATTATTCAAATAATTTTACAGCATAAAAATACATAATTTTAGAATAAATTGTCTGCTGGCGTTTTGTAATAAAAATCTTCCAACTAATTTTTAATTTTGTAGCTAAGCTGTAATTGTAGTTTTGTAGTTGTGTAATTTTCTAAAAACTCATTAAGAAGAGAAGAAATTTTAAACTAATAAACTTCTTAATTTTAAAACTATTTCTACCTATATAGATATTCATAAATCAAATAGGAGTACTAAATAGTAGACTAAATTAACCTTTATAAAGGAATATTTAAAGCATTCTCAAGGCTGTCCGATTTGGTTGGTAATGCGTCGTTTCCACTCGGTAAAATATAGACCATTCAAATTTTAATTCGATGAACGTTATCACTACAAAGTTAGTAGATGATATTGTTTCACACAGTGGTCGCCTCGTATTTTTATCGTAGTCTATCTTTGCCCATGTACTATGCGTGCATTTTGTTGATGACGTACATCGAAATAAAATTTAAATGAAGTACAAGTCATTGTATTCTTAAAAGATTTGATAAGAAATCTGCCGACAAATGTTACAGCGAAGACGAGATCCGACGAAATCGAACCATATGGAGAACAACTTGAAAGACGACAATACTACATATGTAAATAACTATTAGGTAGGTACACATTTAATTATAGACATAGAAAAGATATCATATTTTTGATCTTTGTACTTTCGAATATGTATCTGTCCTATCAAAATGTACCTCCGATTGTATTGGTCGACGATTAGTGCCATTAAAAAATCTTTTGGACATCTTGTAATTAAAAATTTGTTAGGTAATACGACTCTAACATTTCTCAGTAATCAAAAATTAATTACAAATATGTAGGTAGGTAAGTGTGCGTTTATTACAAATGACATTTATAAAACATATTTTGTGGTTGAGATTAAGGTGAAAATGGGTATATTCGAGATTTATTAACAAAATATACGACTACTATTGGGCTCACAATCTGAGAAACACACGACTTTGTGTAATTGAATTACAGAAAATATGTTATATGCTCGTAAAACAACTTTATGACTTCTAAAAGAAAGGCCCAAATATTTCACGTCAAATAATGATAAATTGCCTATATAATAATATCAATCAATCGTAGATCGGTAACTTCGGGAAAAGGTAACTTTTTGTTAGGTATACCTAAGTAAACAGTTACTTTACTTATATGCTATTAATAATAATACCTATAACAATTAAAGACTACTCTGACTAAAAAACTATTAACTTGGATTATTTTTGTGTGACTTATTAAGTCCTGTACCTATTAAATAGGTAAACATGCCTACTTATATATCTGTTTATTACATGTTTTAAATATCAACTACATATAGGTACTTACTTATTAAGAAAAAGGTTGATTCATTTGTTAAACGGTATAATAAAACAGTTATATACAGCAGGTGTACAACCTACATTTCTAAAAATATAACTAGCTTTTTGATTAATATTGCCTAATATAGGTACAATTTTCAAGGAACCAAACAAAAAGCGTGTTTTTTCTGAAAAAAGGCCTACATGGCACGAATAAAAATGAACGTACCCACTGAGGTAAGTAGGTAGTTTACATTTAACTCTTTTAAAAAGTGATTAGTTACGGAGATACAATGTGTTGAAATTTTTCTATAAAGAACTTATCATCGCGTGTAACCTATCCAAACTGTCTGGCGACACGTCATCAATAAAAGCTTACTAGATGATGACGTTTCACACAGTGTCGTCACCTGGTACCTTGTATTTTTACAGTTCTAATAAATTGTAGTTTTTCTTTATATCATGTAGTATCTGTTCAGATAAATCATCGATAGAATATGTCACTTCCTAAACTTTAAACCGAATTATAAATAAACAATCTAGTAACTTTTTTTTTGATGACGTAAATTGCCAGGCCACCTGAATAAGGTATATCATAATTTATTTAAAAAATAATAAACTTCACAACTTTTGAGTTCAATTTATAAAATTTATAGAATTAATTAAATAAGTAAAAAAATTATCGAAAATTTATAAGCATCGAGTTTTAACTGTAGGTAGGTAGATATCTATCTGTTATTATTTTTTTTTAGAAATCTACCAGCATATAACGTTATTTATTAAGTATAGAATGAATTCGTAACCCTCTGTAGGTATCATCTATCAACGCCACTGGAAATATTTAATATTTTTTTATAAATTTATAAATTTGTACACAGGTACCTACTATATTTATTGACCTATTAAAAAATGTGCAATTAAATTAAAACAAATCCGTTAATTTATATAACTTCGACGCCCTGTATGTTTATTAATCACAAATATCTCCGGGGCACATCAAGCGAATACTATAGGTATATCGTTTTTTTTTCAGATCAAATCGTCCATTTTATAAAGAAAAAGTAATTTTCGGGATTTACGAATCAGATAGGTAAATAGTTCCGTGCCACCACCGAAAAAACGGGATAGGAGTCGTTCCCCCACTTAACAAGTTGTTGTTCGGACGTTTCCTATATCATGGATTATCATAGGTTGAACACTATTTTATATATTTTCTATATTCTACTTAGGGTCACTGTGATTGAGTGTCCCGTACATATGTATAAAGTAACCCGTTAAGTGGGGGCTGACTCCCACTCTATCTTTTCTGTGGCATTTCTAACCGAAAGCAAATCAGGATTTCTTTTTACGATATAGTCCGCTATTCGCTTATTTCCAAGGGAATCGCCATTTTAATCAAAATGTGAACGTTAAAAATGTTAAAAACCTAAATTTAATGCGTTACGTTTAACATTTGTTTTGAATTTATTTGTACTAGGATAATTGTCGCGCCAATTTTATTGTAAAAATAATTAGATATATGGTTAGAATAGGTATTAGGAAGGAAGGAATAGGTATTAGTATAGGAATTAGGATATGGTTAGGATACAGGTAGGTTAGAAAAAAATATATAAATTGTGCGCTTCGTAAAACTCATAAATTAAGAAATTATAAATACAGGCAAACTTCTATATAGCGAATTTCTCCATGTAACCAACGTTTGTGGAGGCATTAAAATAATATTTACCAAAAGGTGCTATTTCTATATAACGAAATTTTCTTATGTAGCGAATATTTTTCAGGATTTATCGACTTCGATATATAGAAGTTTAACTGCAACTTTATACCTATTAAAATTTAATTACATAATATTATAGTACTAGGTATATTATAAAACAAAAATTAAAAAAAAAACGTGCTTATTGTTTTGATAAGTTTCTACCTATCTATAGGTAATTAATCGATATAGGTACTTACCTATCTAGGTACCTACTACCTATATTATTTAAACTGTGTTGTGTAATTTAAATAGCCAAATGAATTAAATTAATTCAATGTTACGCTCCATTGAAATATTCCACTTTCATTTACCTACTGACATTAATTAGGTACATACCTACATAACTTATGTTGTTCATCGAAGATTACTCAAACAAGGTCATTGTCGAATTATTGTAAGCGCCTGTGGAATTCGAAAATTGAAGCCAATAAAAAAAATAATGCATTCACTTGTTAGCATCAATATTTAAATAAAATAATTAGAATAGACAATTATAATAATAATTTGATTAATAGGTATTGTTAAAATGATTATGCAAAATAAGAATATTAAAAATCAATTTTTATGCACATTATGTAGGTAGGTACCTACCCAGGTATCAACCTAAGCATCTTTATTATGCTTAATAGATAATAGTAGGGAAATGTGTGAGTACATATGTACAAACAGGGTGTATAAAAAGTTCGTTTAAAACGTTTCAGGGAAAAACAAACCTCTTATGTGACGTGATAAAACTTTGGCAGATGCACCGTGTTTCCACTAAATGGCCAGAAAAGGTAAGTCGCTTGATTGTAAATTTGCGTCACAACATGTTATTATTCATTTTTAAGAAAAAAGTTCCTACGCAAGTCGATTGTGAATTAGCGACATAAAAAGGAGGTTTTTCCTCATTTATTATCCCTAAAATTTTGTAAACGAACTTTTTTGATACCACGCAAGTCGAGCGACATACCCTTTCAGGCCACCTAGCGAAAACATGGTGCATTTGCTAAAGTTTTGTCACATAAAAAAGATGTTGGTTTTTCCCTCTTCCATCATCGTTGAAATGTTGTAAACGAACTTTTTATACACCCTGTATAGGTGGCTATGTACACACCTACAATCTATAGTTAGTCATGATTTTTTGAAATCATCGTTTAATTCGTAAAAATTTAAAATTATACCTCTACACTTAGATACCTATACCTATATTTTTCCATAAATACGTTTACGATACAAATAAATGAGCAATTTTTATAAAATTAAATGATCTATAAAAGATTTTATTTCATAAAAGTTTAATTGCCGTTTTCACGTTCATCTATCTAACTTTGTAACGGTTAAATGGTAGGTCGAACTATTAATAGGTATTTATCTGATATTATTTACTCGATTTGTTACGAACAATTACCATTATAAAGTGCAATGTAGTGCGTTATTGGTAATTTACTGGGGCAGTAAGTAATTAAGCTGCTCGAGTAATTAAATTTCCTGTCATTAGCGTGTCGAAGAAAACAATTAGGTGTAATACGATAATAAAACTTACATAGCACATGTCTCCTCGTATGGTGTAGATCCCTTGGTGGTGGTTGTTGTACATATTGTTCAAATTCGACTGTTATTACTGTATATACCTACTAACCGCAACATATATAGGTGCACTAACGAAAGTTCGCCGATAAGTAGATAGGTAGGTATATAAAAAAACGTTTATAATCGGTAGCACGCTGCGATTACTAACAAACATCCGACTTGAACCGTTGGTACTGAGGTAACTCAGGTGTATCGGTTGGCGGTCATCGTTCAGTGAGTCATGGGCTTCGAGGAAGGTTGCTTTTCGGAATCCGGTTGAAAATTTCGATGAAAATGAAAGTTGCACACACACAGACAGTCGACTTGGAATGTTGTTCGAGCAAGAAACGTTCGTTCACGACTATTCTACACCTCGAGACCTCGTATGAACCCGACCCGCTTACTTAATTGAGTTAAGAACAGTAGGATCAGTTTAGTAATGTACCTACCTATTTAAATACTAGATCGTAACTTCTTTATTTTATTGGACCGACTTATATCTACCTATTGAAATTTGCAAATTAGTCCGCAAGGCGTTTTATTCGACTAAAAACTGATTCACGACGGCGCGAAAACGCATAACTTGTTTGCGGAAGAATTCGATGTCGATCGTATCGAACTAATTTTAATACTGACACAATTTTTATAAACTAAACTTATTTATCAACTAAATGTATGTTAGCGCACTGCTATCAAATAGATAACTTCGAAAAATTTGTCGTCTATACGTATAGGTATGCACATGTATCACGGACAATACCTAATGAATCACGTGGAATTTTAGTTTAAATACAGATATCTAATAGTTTAGATAAATTTTCAATAAAAAGAGGGATTTTTGTGACTAATTTAATAGGATTTTTGAGACTGTGGATAAGTATTTTCTATAATTTAAACACGAAATATTGTTTATCAAAATATTTAATATATGTTATATATGTGAATATCTACCGATTTAACTATTGTTATTTATTTTTTAAATGTACAATAATATATTATTATTATTAAAATATAATTGAGTTCTTTTATCTAATTATCGTACAATTAAATCGCTTATTGCTGAAACACCCTAAGTCACTTTTTAATCATTTTGAGTAATTTAATAATTGCAATTATATACCATATAAATTTTAGAACCGTTTGCTTTATTTCCTGTCACGTGGAAAAAGCGACTGGGTATTTCGGCAATAAGCGATTCAATTGGTATAATATAATATGTAGATACCTGAGTATCTACTTATCTACCCATATATTTATAAATATGTAGGTAGAACGTCATATTTACTAAGTAATTGATAACAAAATAATAATACTATTTCTACGCATGTAATGGTATTATGCAGCATTATTTGGGCTTTAAAATGAAAATGTAATTAAATAAAAGTATTTGACACTCGTACTTTTCAGTATTCGTTATATAATACACGTATTATACTTCCTACCTATTAAAAGTACTAAAAGTAAGTAGGTACTTATTATTGAGTTCAAGATAATAATAAGATGATTTGCGGATTCAAACGCTCTCAACGTTGGATGTTTTGTGTCAGTTTTTTCAAATAATTTATTGTATTTACATGCAACGTATGTACATATTCAATAAGAAAGACATGCGTAGCTATATCACTATACCTACTTATTAAAATTATGTTGCGCTGTTTGGCTGTTACGTTCTTTGCTATCTTCGATGCTGTGCCCCGTGACTCATTGTCGACATAGTTCAATTATGAATAATATAAACAATGTAACGTACTATAGATATAGGTCAAAACTTTTAAATTCGATTGTCATGTCTACGAAAGTAATTATTGTTAACGCACGTGTGCTATTTTTATATTAATTGCGAGAGCATTTTTAGATTAAGTTATTTCAATAAAAATTAAATAATCAACCCGTAATTATTTCTCAATTCAAAATTATTCATTTTATTCAATTTGTTATTTCTCAAAAAATAAGGTAACCCTAATTATAAGTAAATCTACAGCATATTTGACGATTTTTTTGGTCTCGGTTTTTTGATCATCGTTCAGATACGACAGATCGTAAGGAATAAATCGTGGAAGGGATTTTACTACGACACTTGATCGTGGGGTCTTTCGTGGCACTTTCCAAGACGAGTATTTAACGTCATAGTCATAGATTTTATGAATTTGATAAACCAATGATTTCTAAAAATTTTCAAAAAGTTCTACATATACAATTTATTTAAACGTTTCTTTCAAACGTACGAACATTTTGCGTATTACTGACGTTTGCATGTACCTAAATAAACAAAAACAAAAACATTGTCTATCTTAAATTTAAAATAAAATACTTTTGAACTTTTTGAAAATTTTTAGAAATTGCTACCTACCTACTTATTCGACTTATTTATAGGTAGATATCTATCTACATTGCTACTACTTAAAGTTCAAAATGTTATATTAATTATTTACTTATTCGATACCTCGATACGTCTATCGTTTTTAACAATACTTAATAAATGACACAAAATATATCGAAATTTACCTTTGATATTAGTCAATTAAATCCGGTAAATTGTAAAGTCAAAAATTATCAATGAATAATAGCGATTATCGAAAAGAGTAGGCATACTTATAAGTAAATTATAGAGTAAAAAGAGTATAGTATATGTATAGGTATTTAAAGTAAATTATGAATAGATCAAAACTACAAACGAGTTTTTGTATCACTTTCTTTTCCACACTTTCTTACATCGTCCATAACAGTATTTGCACAACAGCATTGACAGTAAAATAATAAATTAGTATCAACTTAGAAATAACATGAACTATTTAGAACACTACTACATGGCTACGGACCTCGAAATTTTAAGAAGCCCACCGAGTTAACCCATTAGCACGACTGTCCTAATTGGTTATTATTTTACAACAGTGTGTTTATTCGAAGGGTTGCTTTAGCTACTAATTTTATTGTGAGGGAGCAGTCTGGGGCTTCTTAAATTTTTGAACTCATTTAGAACTGCGGGCACCCGCAATTTTGTCAACAATCAACATTTATTATTTTTATTGTAACTCCTATAACAACGTACTCCAATTTATACCAAATTAAATTTATTTATAAAAAGCAAGTCGATACAATTTTAGGATGAGATATGTACGATGATATTAAGAACGTGAATAGGTACGGATTAGAATAGGTATGAATAAAATATACTTATCGGCAACGAGGCGTGTCGCGCCTCGCGAAAAAAATCATTTTCCTTATGATTAAACGAGAATGACTCTGTCAAGCATATCGACAACGAGGAAGGTGCGCCTTAAAAATAAACATTAATAAGCGTACAAAAATATCAAAATGGAATGAAAAACTTGCCATTTCGGCCAAGATGTATTATCACTCTTAAGAAGTTTTGTGCGAATGCAATTGTTAAAACACAGCTTCGTTACTTTCGAAAACAATATTAATTCTAAATATCTATGTAGGTGTTTGAAAGTCGAGTTTCCCGTCGTGTTCTTATGTGTAAGGTGTCGATTGTAGGTATAGGGCTTCGATTTGTTTTCAACCGAACGAACATACATTTTGGTCGAAACTAAATTAATCAAAAAAAGAATATTTTACAATCGTGATACTATATATTTTACGAACCCTTACAATTTAGTTAAATTATTGTGCTTATTTCAATATTTGCCATATTATACTTTTAACACTGATCGATAAATTTTATTAAATAGGTACATATTAAGGTAAATTCGCGTTAACAAGTTGAAGACGCTGGTGATGAATTTCTTAAACAGGCTAGGAACTCGAGGATGATCGAAATCATTTCTATGTTTAGTCCAACGCCCTTATAGGTATTTACGTCCAACCAGTTAGACTAAAGCGACACGAAGGAAGAGTAAAGACACGAATATTTAGGGAGCATTTTATGAGGAAACGTGCATGGGAGCACTTGGTCTCTTATAGGCTACGACGATAAGTTTTAAGAATAATAACGACACTGGCGGCACAGGCGCTGGCTGGACGTGTATTTTATAAATTATGACACACGGTTTTCCAGACGCGATAATGGCACGAGATGGCAGTGTTGCTCGGCCTATGATATGATAACGAATGTACAATTCATATACAAGGCATTTGAAATTATTAATTTAAACATTTTAGATGACACACGTACAAGTACATGACTAACTTATACGCGTTTGCGACATTTTTTTTAATATCTACGTAGCTACTTAATGTACGAGGTGTAGCCGAAAAATTGTTGCAACTCTGCACAAATTCGATTGTTAAATAAAATTAAATTGGATTTTACAAGTATACAAACTATCTCGTCTAAAACATTCCAAAAATCCGTTTAAAGCTAATAACGTAGGCAATCCTGTCGAATTGATTTCGTCATTTTGACACGGGCATTCCAACACCAAACCGTTTTTACATTAAAATATCAACGTAAAATAGAAATATTGCGATAATCGATCGCGAGACTACTTCGGCAACGCTTTTGGCGTCGAAACGGTTACATTTCCAAGTACCTACTTATTGTCAGAATTAGGTAGATAGGTACTTCAAAGATCATAATTTATTCCGAATAAATTATTTAATGTAAATTTTGGAAAATAATAAATTTGACAAATTAGCTGACAACACGTCGATATTTTATTATTAAGTAGGTACCTACGTAAAATAGAAATCGGGTAAAAACCAGAAAAAATTTGCGAGTAGTCCGCTTATCGATATCGAAACATTTTAGCTATTGCAAGTTTGTTGTTTGGTTAAAATTTGTGTAGTTAAATGATATTATGGTGAAAGGTTTGCTCGACGAGTCAAGGGTAATACTGGCATAATTCGGTTTTCCACGTGAAAGCTTTTTATGGCATTCAATTTATGTTTGGAACGCATAATAATAATTAATTTCCCTTGCGTTACATAATATGTGCTGATCAATTCGTCAGATTTACGGTTAAGTAAATAGCTATTTATAATGTTTCGTCCAAATCAATATCTATCTACGTTATTAAAATATATAAATTGGCTAATGCTATAATTTAAAAGCTCTCGTCAGTAAACTAACACAATTTATGCTGAAAATTTAATAGCGATCTTTCTTTTCTATGCACTTTTCTTATAAAAATCAACTTTAGCCTTGTACTTGTGCAAACGAGCGGCAGAAATGTATAATTTTTCGACAGACCTCGTAAGAAGCTTTTTACAAAACAAAATTATATGACTTCACACACGCGCGCGCACAGACAATAGTTGCGTCGCTGTACAGACCACAGTGGCTAGATACTATAATTAAACATATACATAAGCTTAAATTAGAAGACGATACAATAACTATACGATTGATCGCAGTGAAGAGCTTCGCGAATGGCCAAATTTGATGAGCTCATGTACATATGAGAAATAACCAACGCAGTTTAAGAACCTATGCTTTTATCTGCAGATCGTTTTTTCCTGCAATCTCGATAAATTTAGCTAAAACAACGATGCCCCATTCCATTGATTATTGTCGTATCTAATTGTATAAGTTATAAGTAACAATAATACTTATTAACGCAATATTATGACACACACATACGAATATTTTAATAATATTAATAATTAAGTAATAGTTTATCGGGGCAGTGTTTTTTTTTTATCGAATAAAATAAGTTTTTAGGCTAAAACGTTTCAGCCGATAATATATCTATTATTGCTGAGATCGAAATTAGTAACACGAGGATACGCGAATCACATAATATTTAAGTTAATTGTTGACCATTAACGTTGAATATTGTATCCTCGAAATGTACAATTGAAATGTCGACGTGTTCGTTTTCTAGGCTTAAAGACATGCTTAATTCGTCCTAAAAACCGATACGTTAATTATTATTATTTTTTTTAATTCAAATTAAATTATCAACTTACTTCTTGTTTCAATCTTTCGACGAGGCGTCGTTTATCAGTTTGTAACCGATCGGCCTCGTCCGCTTGTCGAGCACTTCGTATTCCGGACATTTCTAAAAGTGCTAAATGAGCGTCTTTTTCACTAATGGCAGCTTCCAAAGCTTCTCTTCTGCGAAAAAAGGCGATAAAGTATTTTATAATAAAACGTAACGAATTTATCGTACTTCATATGAGCTAACTCTTGAAGATGCTCCTTCCTTTCGGCTACGAGTTGCGAAAGTCGTAATTCTAAGGAATTCATTCTTGAAATGAAGGGTTTACAAGTGTGGCACCGCATAGCTTGTGCACTTTGCAATGATAGCAGTCTTTGCTCCAACTTAGAAACCTAAACGTAATAATTATAAATATTACGATAAAAGTATAATTGTTATCTATTCGAGAAAATTTAACAATTGTTCAGCTTGCAAGTCCTTGCAATCCAGCTCGCAATGCCTTTTATTTAAATAGCAAGAAAAGTCGAATTCTTAAAATACATTTCGATAGAATTCGAAAGTATTTCGGAAAAAAAATTAATGCGATAAGAATTTTTTTGTCTTACTTATCGCTGTTGAAGTCAAATAATTTAAATCTACAATAGGAAAACCAGTACCGCAACCTTTATCAAAATAAAAAATACGTATTATTATCGTTACGTTTGTCGTTCTGTTGTGAACAAATGTAAAATAACTAACTTACGGAAATGTTTAAATGTATATTGTTAAATTTTCGTTTATAATTAGAAGATTTACCCACTACATCCTGTATATTCAAAATGAGTTGCAAAGAATCAACTACTAATAATTATAATTAAGCATTTAATTGGTTTGTCGTTATTTAATTTAAATTTATTCCGTTTTAAGTGCTACCTATTCGAAGTGTTTTTAATTTATAATTTTTAACCATTCTTTATTTTTTACGTACAACATACCTACTTCCGCGCTTTGGCGTTCGCAAAGAGTTCGATATCGGCTATGCCGCCTACTTTTTTAAATAAACAAACAAATAAATACTTGTAAGAGTATACTTATACCTTCTCTATTATTATTCTCCGTTTACTCTCTTCTTGCTGCAAAACTCGCTCTCGTTCGGTCGTGATCTTGATGCTCTCCCTTAAGGCCTCCTCAAGTTCGTCGATTCTATTTTCTTTGTTCTTAATCATTTTACGGAACTCTTTCCTTTCGACCGAATTTGGCATTCCATTGTTGCCGATGCTCGTCTGTCCTTCAAGGTGTATTATATAATTGGACTTGTGTTCAATTTCTTGTTGAAGCTTGTTTAATTCATCGACACCGCTCGCATTTGTTAACTCTAAAAGCTTCCTGTTTTTGTTTTCCAAACCAATCTCGAGTTCTTGTATTTTACTTCTATTGTCCTTCAATAATTGTTCGTATGAGGTAACGGCATTCTCCAAATCACGGATATACTCTTCATTTTTAATACCATCCCTTCTTTGCATTTGATTTTCTCGTATTAAACTTAAAAGTTCGTCATTTCTTTCATCGTTTCCATCGCCGAATATAACCTATGTATTTAGTGGAAAGCATAAATAAATAATTTTAGATTTAAAAAGCACATTCAAGTTCGAATCATTTTTGATTAAGAATTAGATCGAAAATTAAAAATATAAATAACAACGAATGAGGCAAGATTGTAATGAAAAATTTAAAAGAATTAAAAGAAGCTCTTTAAAAAGCCAGCAGGACCAGCCTATTTCATATATACATACATACGTGAATTTCCGAGAAAAGGACAGTTTAAAATGTTTTAAATTAGTTTCTGTCCCCAATATTTAACAACAACAATACTTACGTCTTCTTTTTGTGCTGCCTGTTGTTGAGATTTCAACTTCGCTTGGGCATTTCGCAGCGCTCTAAAAATATTTTTAGCTCGATTAAAAAAAAAATTAACAAAAAGAATCGAAAAACAAACTTACTGTTGAAGTTCTACAATTTGCTTTTCTTTAGAATTTTGTTCTTCTTGGCTCATTTGAACTAGTTGAAGGAGTCTCTCCATTTCAGTTGCAGATCGTTGTGCTTCTTCTTGAGCTTTTTCTAAGTTCTTTTCGGCTTCTGATAATTTTTTGCTTAATTCCCCGGCGACCGCTATGTTTCCTCCAGACTGAAATAAATATATGTACCTACCTATTTAAAATAAATATTAGGCGTGCGCGAAACCTACCTTTTGTAACGAAGCTTCTAATTGGTCCATTTGTTCTTTTCTCTTCTTTAACTGTTTATCTAATTCGGCTAATTGTTTTTCCTTATCTTCTACATGTCTATGTTTATTTTCTACGGTTCTTCTTTGTTCTTCGACTCGTTTACTGTGCTCTTCTACTTGCTTTTTCTGCTCTTCTACTTGCCTCCTTTGCTCTTCTAGCTGCTTCTTCTGCTGCGATATATCTTCGGTCGGTTTCTGAGCTGGCGCATTTTGTAATTTCTTTGTTGCTTCCAGAAGATCGAACTAAAATTTTTTTTTTGATCAACTTGTAACGAGTACTTATCCTAAATGTTTACTTAAATAAAATTAGGATCAGGTTATAATATATAAATAAAACACAAATTAAATATAAACTTTATAAACAAAATTGTAACAATAACTTAAACAGAATGCAAAATAAGGTAGATAATACATCGATTTAACAAAACAATATAAAATAATAAATATGTGATGTACTTAGTTAACGTGTCTTTATGTAACATTTTCGGTATCAATTTCAACGTGTGTCGTAGGTAGGTAAGTATAAGTACCTATGTAAAATAATAAAAAATTATAATCGATTCTGCTTTGTACATAGGTGGTATTCGGTATTTGATGTATTTATAGGTACTGATAGAGTCAACTAACCTGATTCTTTTCCAGTTCCTGCACTAACATTTCAAGCTGCGCTTGCAATCTCTCTTTTTCGGTACTGCTGTTCTTCAAATCGGAATGAGCCTTTTCCAAATCTTTTCGAAGTCTAATTAATTCTTTATCGTCTTCGCTAGGAGGTCGTATGCCGGCAGCTTTTTGATATTGCGCCATTTGTTGTAACTGTTGTTGCATTTGTTTCTCCATGGCCTGAATTCGCTTTTGATAATCTTGCGCGGTTTTTTCGGCTTGATCGGCTCTTGCCGTTTCAGTTTCGACAACTTTTCTCCATTGTTCGAGTTCGGAATCTCCGCGGGCTCCAGTTTCCTGTAATCGTTTTTCTGCTTTCTCCGCACGTTGTCTGTGAGTGTCTCTTTCTTTTTGAATTGAAACTAATTGCTGTTGCAATTTTGCTACTTCGCGGTCGCGATTATCTAGCATTTCTTTTGTACCGCGTTCGACATCCTGAGTAACTTTCTTTTGTTCGGCTTTCAAACGATTAACTTCGGCCTTCTGTCGTTCCAATTCGGCTTCGCTCTGATTCAGTTCTTGCTGGAAATTCATTAACATATCTTGGGATTTCTCTAACTGAGTTACTAGTTGGTCTCGTTCCATGGTAAGTTGTTTAATGTCGGCTTCGTATTTAACGATCTGTTTTTCTATCGATTCTCCTTGTCGACCTTGTTTATCTAATAACGTGTTCATTTTTTCCCTCTCTCTTGAAGCCTGAGCCAATTCCTGTTGCAATTTGACTATGGTTTCTTGAGCTCTGTGATCTACCGCTCGTCTTTGCGTATCTATTCCACTTCTGACTTGTTGCAATTCGGCCCGTAGTACGTCCCGTTCTTGTTCGAGCGTTTTCCACTCCATCTTTTCTCGTTCTATTCGTTCGTGCATTCGCGCCAATTCGGTCGCCATCCTTTCGAACTCTATTTTCGTCGCTTCGTTCGTTTCCAGAGCTTTAGCTAAGTGCATCTGAGATTTTTCTAATTCTTTAGCCAATCTGCCGGCTTCTAATTCGGTAGCATCGCGCGACTGAATCGCTTTCTCTAATTTTTCTTTTAGTCTTTCTATTTCTAAACGTTCTTCCGTTCTAACCTTATCACCGGCCAAGGTCTGTTTTCTTTCAGCTTGTGCAAGTTCTAATTTTAGCTTCTCGTTTTCCTTTTCCAACTTTTCCGCCTGTATTTTCAATTTTTCAAATCGGTCTCGTAATTTTTCGCATTCAATTACTGCCCTTTCCATTTCGTGACGTTGTTTATCCTGTCCGGTGGACAGTTTCGTCGCTTCAGCACGGGCAAGTTCTAATTGCATGCTTACTTCGTGTAATTTCGTTTCGAGCTGTTGGTTATTGCTATGGGCTTTTGCAGATCCTCTTTCAACTTTTCCGTTTCTGCCGTACGTTCTCTATCTTGTTCGTATTGGTACTTACCCCTGC
The DNA here is from genome assembly GCA_036326145.1 of Rhagophthalmus giganteus. NCBI lineage: Eukaryota > Metazoa > Arthropoda > Insecta > Coleoptera > Rhagophthalmidae > Rhagophthalmus > Rhagophthalmus giganteus. The sequence goes on along the minus strand of JARFJA010000083.1, from coordinate 7,487,068 downwards.
TACTCTCTGCGAGTGCCAAGTCTTTTCTAGAACGATCTAACTCGGTTAAGGTTTTATCTAGGCGTTCTCTTAACCTCTCAACTTCTGCCCTAAGTCTTTCGTTATCTTCTTTGGAACGATCGTCTCTATCGTATTTGGAATATCGCGTGGTTCCGGCTTCGCGAAGTGCATCGTATTCTGCAACGATTTTTCGAAATTCTAATTGTAATTTGTCGTGTTTATCGAAAGCTTTTTCGACTTCTACTTGTAACCGAGCGATTTCCTCTTGATCTTTTTCGTGTGCCGTTTGCATTTTGGCCGTTTGTGCATGAGCACGTTCGACTTCATACTGAAGTCGCTCGTTATCTGATTGTACCTTATCCTTGTCTGTTTGTAATCTTCTGATTTCAATTTGGGATTTATCGTAGCGTTCTCTGAGCATTTCCATTTCTAAACTTAAACGATCTACGTCTTCTTTAGATTTCTCTTCTAATTCTTTAGAACGACCTAGTTGCATGGCCGTACGTTCGTACATTTCTTGAAGTCGCTGCAATTCGTCTTGTAATTTTCGCTGGTCCTCGCGGGCTTTGGTAGCAATAATTTGTTGTTTTTCTATATCCAGCTCTAATCTATCCTTGTCGGCTTGCACTACGTCCAATTTATTTTGAAGTCTATAAATTTCATTTTGCGATCTAAAAACAAAGCGGGTACTATAATTTAAGAATCCTTATCATCCGTATTCGCCAAAGACCAATAAAATTATTCACTCGACATTTATTGGTTCTATAAGTTAATGTTCTTATTGAGCTTTAGCAAAAACCAAAATAAATAGGTCTAGTTATCTAATAAGTATTATACTTTTACTTACCTATCGTACTTTTCTACTATTTTTTCTAATTCTTTATTTACGATTTCCCTCTCGTCCATCGCCTTTTGAGAAGAATATATGGCTTTATCTAATTTTTCTTTGACAACGTCTATTTCTCGGATAGCGTCGTCTCTTTCGATTTGTAATTTTTGTTGAAGTACATGCGCCTTTTCCCATCTGTCTTTAAACACGTCCAATTCGGTTTCTAAATCTGCTCGTTCGCGCTGCGTTTTTGCAATTTGCGAAATTTGTAATTCTAAACGTTCTTTTATTTTGTTCAGTTCTTCTTCTAAAGTATCCTTTTCTTTTTGAAGTCGAGAAACAAGCAACTATAAAGTTATTTAAAATATAACTTAAAAATTAATTGCGTGCATGCATGTGCGTAAAATGTACCTGCGATTTTTCGTACTTATCTCGAAGTCGATCGGCTTCTAACTGTAAAGTCTCGCGTTCTTTTTGTGTCCGAGCTGCTTGTCCCAAGGCCTTGTCCAATTGCGATTGGATATTCTCGAAATCGTACCCTAATTTTTCTCTTTCCAGTTGCATCTAATTAGAAAATATTTAGTTATTTTCATCTGTCGCGGAGTTAAAATAATTTATAATTCATTTTAAATGATCTAATTTTAAAATATTGGATTGTAGTACATCGAATGCACGATGATGTAAAACCGTATTGCAGTTAAATTACATAGTTTTAGTAGATTTAAGTGATCGAACCTAACTGTAGTATAAGTAGGTACTACACCTATTAAATTTTTGAAAGAGCCATAAAAATATAAATTCGAATTATTACTATATTTTTTCACTTTTTGGCTGTATCCTGAGACACGCTTGTAGGACTAAATTGTTTATTTTCAACTAGTTCGGTTTAAATAATATTATTTGCATAACAAAATTTCAAAACTGTTGGAAAGAAAAATAAATAGGTAATGCAGATACATACGTATACTATGTATGTACATATTTTTAAAAGCTTAGTTGATTCGGCTGAAAAGAAAGTGTTGAAAAATAAATATCTACCTAAACGTTGCATAAAAAATAAAGTGAACACTTTAGATACCTACTTTTTTTATGAGAAATAAAAAGAGAAGTAGAAAATTACTTTTTCACGTATACGTATCTAGATTTTTATTATTTTAATTTCAAAGTTTGATATTATTATCTTCTGTTAATGGGTAAATTTTTATAAATAAAATGATTACACATAAGTACCTAATTATGCAAGTTAAATAAATAATAAAGGAAAAAATACGTACTTAACTATCATATTTTTTAAACATAACGGGCGTCCGAAAAGTCTTTCGGTCTCGGTTGGCGGATGGTGGTTAGGTGCAGGTACGTTTTGGTTTTTGTAAGTAATTTTATTATTATGACGTGCCTTTATCTTTTCACTGTCAACCAACACTGAAAAACTTAAGACGCCCGTTATTTACGTGCTAACTATTGAGAAATACTTCAGGGCCATTTACGTGAACAGTTAGATAAATATTAATAATTTTAACGTTCAAGTTTAATTATTATAAGTTTCTAGAAAATGCGGGCGAGAGCGAAACAGAGATTATAATTAGTTAATACAGTAAACCGTATAATAAATTAAAATTAAATTTTTCTCGCACGTTCGATTTAATTAGATTAAAACGTTTAAATTTAGAAAAGAATAAAATAAATGCGCAATATATTAATTTAATAGGATACCTTACCCTGCGCATCTCTGTCGATGACTTGTCCAACTTTTCCTGGAGTTTGTCGACGTCCGTCTGAGCTTTGTCCAGAGTGTTTTGAACTTTGTCCAGTTGTAACTGTGCTTTTCCTAAGGTCGCTTGCGATCGTTCCAATTCTTCTCGCGACTTCTCTAGGTCTGCCATAGCTCTCTCTTTGTCCGCGTGAAGTCTGGATGTAGCTCCTTGGGACCGTTCCAATTCCTCCCTGAGATTGTCTTGTTCTTGATGCGAATTTTCCAAACGAGCCTTGAGACGATATACTTCCCCCTGCGACTTTTCAAGTTTTTCTTGTAACGCCGTCGATTCGTTTCTAGCACGTTCGCTATCAGCCTGAGTTACTCGCAATTCCGCTTGACATCTCCTCAATTCCGCTGCGGTTTTATCGGCTCTGTCTTGCACTCTATCCATTTCTTGCGAAGAACTTATAGCGGTGCGTCCAAATCCGGCCTGTGCCCGTTCCAAGTCGTATCTCAATCTTTCGTTTTCTAATTCCAAACGGGCTAATCGTTGTTTCGCTTGTTCCCAATCTGCGCCACTGCGGCCAACTTCGATTGCTGCTTTATCTAATTCTGCTTTGGATTTTCCCAGATCAGACTGTGAGCTCTCCAATTTGGCTTCTAATCTATCTCTATCTGAATTTGCCCTATCTAATCTAACGCTTAATTTTTCTACTTCACTCTCAAGCGCATGGATTTTCATTTTATATTCGGCCAGTTCCCGCTCGTGCAATTCACGTTCCTCGTGCTTCTCGTGTTCTGCGCGATCTCTCTGGTCCCGCAACTGGTTCATTTGCTTTTCTTTATCGCCGATGGCTTCTTCTAAGGAAGACAATGCGCCTTCTGAAGAACAATGATGAGCTTGCATCGCTTGAAGACGCGCTCGAGCCATATCCACTTGATTATCTTTTTCTTTAAGTAGATCTTCTAGATTCTCAATCTGTGAGAATTTGCACTATCAGTAGGTAACACTACGATTATCATTTTTTACACTTGGCACTAAGAAGAGTAACGACTACTACAATACACACAAGCACTAATTAAATAAACCACAAAAATTATAACGCTATGACGTAAATCATAAATAAAACGATTTTGTGGAAAACATAATGGATATAATCGCAACGTTAAAAATAATCATAATAGAAAGGAGCAAACCATTTTTAAATTCCAAGTGTAAATAGCTTACATCGAAAGTATACCATTTAAGTGTAGGTAGGTAGGTAGGTAGGTAGGTAGGTAGGTACTCGTAATAATAAAATATGTAAATAAATATCTACTAAATACTTGGATCAAATATTACCTTTCTTTGTAGTACATTAATTTTTCGGTCCTTGATGTCCATGTGTTCTCGCATTTCCGTTAATTCTGCAGTGGCTCGACTGCGTTCTTGTTGCGCTTGCTGCGTTTTCTTCTCGATGAGTCGATTCTTTTCCTCCAGTCGTTGGCGTAATTCCTCGACGTCTCCTTGAAGCATGTTGTAGTGTTCTTCTTTGGCGCAAAGGGATTCTTTCAGTACGGCAATGTGTCGTTGGTAATCCTGATGTTGCTCCTCTAACGTCTTCATCTTGGCACTCATGGCGAGGATCTCCTGGTCACGGCGTTGGATCTCCATTCGAAACTCGTCCAGCTGCACACACGAGTGGAAGCATGCACTAAACCCATGCGGGAACATGCGTGCCGAGAGACAGCGAGGTGGTAAAACGGTCAGCGCTAAGCGGGCCGGAGAGTCTTTACATCTAGTTACAGTTGTCGAGAACGGATCCGGCAATCCTTCCCGTCCCGACTTGCACATTGTTTAACAAAAAACTTACTTGACGTTTAGGGGGAACTTGCAGGACTTCCGACGCGGACCTGGGAGGCGAACCTCCGCCCAGGCGCTGAACCTCGCGCTCCAGCAAGCTCACTTGGCGCTCGAGGGTCGCTATTCTAGCGTCCTTCGTGTCCAGAAGCAAATTGATCGTACTGCTGGAGGGCGAGGGCACCAGCTCCAACTGCGACTGAAGCGAGCGTAAAGTCTCGTTGGCCACGCGCAGCTCCTGCACAGGGTTGAACTATGGGTCACTACAAACTAAATCCCGGCCGGCCGTTTTACCACCGTTTCACACACTCAACAATACTGGTTGCAATGGTCAGTCTTACTGCAACGTTCACTGCCGACAACGTCCAAAACATCAATTACACATTTAGACCCACTCGTACAGTTACAGTACATCAACGAATACATCGAATATATATATATATATATATATATATATATATATATATATTATCATCAAAAACAATCAGACAAATAAGCGGCAACATTTATACATTCAAACATACAATTGCACTGATGCAGACACAAATGATCTTTGGTGGACAACTACCACACTTAAACTACGTAGTGTAATATGCACCTGTTTCTGGGCCATGGCCTGCATCTGCTGGAACATTTGGCGCTCCTCCTCTTTACCTGGAACAGACCCAACACCCCTGGTATTAGTACCTGATCCGCAGACTCTCTAACCGCTAACATCTAGCTAGTTCTCCGGCACATCTCAAAGGCGGTTTAGTCTAAGTACCACTGTAACCGTGTAAGACTCTTAGCTCCGAGTAGTGCGGCGCCGCTAGAAGAGGAACAGAAGTGTGCGGGGGCATAAGCGTAACATTGAATAGAAGAAAAGACGAACACTCACCCATTCCCTTGTTCTGGAGCATCTCCAGCAGCTTCTTTATACTCTCATCCCGAGCCTGCAGTGTCTGCTTCTGCGTCTCTATTCGCAACTCCAACTCCTACATTATTAGTCTTGAATTAAATTTTTACTAATTATTACGATTTATTATCGGATGTTGAAGCAACATTACGTGTTGCTCAAGAAAATTTTTAACGAAATACGACTCGCGCCATGTCTTTATTTAAACTATTTTAAGCGTATCGTCTATTACAAATGAAATTTGGTAATAGGTAAATACGTCTTATGTTCATATTTTTATAGATTACCTACGTGTCCATAGATTGATAACGAATTGTACTTTTATAAGTAATAAAAAAATACAGTTAAAATATCGTAATAAAGATGCATATAACTTCCTCTTATTATTTTATACCTACATAAGAATACAATTTTATTTTATGACGCGTGATAAGTAAGTACCTATAAGAAAAAAAGGTTAAATAAGGATAATCCTTAAAAGTGCTTATTTGATTGCGTTTTCTTAAAATCACTGGAAGCAAATCTCTACCTTCAAAAGTTTTTATCACGACATTGAAGCTCGCACAGGAGTTGAATTATAAAAAGTTACGGTCTCTACGGGATCACACAAAGTTCCAATGCGTGAATTACATAACGCGAAAAAGTGCTCTAAGATGCAACGATTTAAATATTACACCTACAACCTCTGACGTTACTTTAAATATTTACGATTAATATATGTACAGGATCAGATTTAAGATAATCAATATGTAATTTTTGTAGAATAAGTAAACTCTGTATTACCTTTATAGTATCTCTTAAAATAGCAATTTCCCTAGTCAAGTGCTCGTTTTCTTGATAAAGTGCTTCCATTTGTTGCTGCAGTTCTATGCTAGGCCCTCGCATTCGCATTCTCAATTCCTCCTCTAGCTGTCTCACCAACATAGCTTGTTTCTGAAAGTACATTTTCTCAATATTATTCTAATTGTAAGTACGTTACCTACATTACTGAAAATAACGAAATTTTTTTAAATAAAATAATTGAACATCCTCGGATCGTTAGAAAGACACATTAAAGTTTCGCAGAAATTTTGTTTCAACATCTAAAACTCTGAAACTTCGTCCCTTTTGTCACTTTTAATGACTAATAAGATGTGAAAAATGTAGCAAACTACAATGTCGCTGTGTTCTGCTTATCCCTCATATCTGTACGTGTAGGTCGTACAACTTAAACCTATGGACATCCAAATCTTATTTCGATTGCACGTCATCACTTATGCCTCGTATTTTTAAAGTAGCTATTAATAAATTCTAGTGTTTCTTTGTCATGTCATGTGGACAGGTAAATCATCGGCAAAACACGCCACTTTCAAAACATTAAACCAAAAACATATTACAAAAACATACAATTTAGTAACTTTTTATTGATGACATATAAAATTATTTCTCGTTGGTTATATTATAGATAATTATATTCTACAATGAAGCAAAATTAAAAGAAGGAAAATAATGTATAATAACACATCGTGACCAAGCAAAACGGGCGTATCGTGACAAAAGATCAATAACAAGTAGCAGACCACCATCAACTAGGTCATGAAACCTCAGCGGCGCACGCCACTGGTGAGCAATAATCCTCTCGGTTTGATTCACGTCCAGGACACTTCAATAATAATGATTTCACGTAATCTGCGGTTACTTTAAATCTGTTACGTTTTTTGAATTAAATAGGTAGTTTGGAAAGGCAAAACTTATATATTTTTCCGAAATAAATTTAAACACTTTTTATCGTGATACACATACCTTTTTACCGGGAACAATTTGATCTAGATATGAAAAATTAAATTAATTTCAAAATTGGAACGTCGGCGTCGGCGTCTCGTCGGTATGAGGAATTTGATCTATATACGCCAATGAAATAAGTCGTGAAACTCTTACGCTTACAACAAGTATATCAATATGTATTAAAACAATTTGGATATTAAACTTCATATAAGGGGTGCTTTTATCGATGGATAATTAAGCAGGTATTTAATGATATTTAACATGCAATTGATATAATTGATGGTATCTATCGTGGCGATAATTTTTAAAATCATGAAAATTGACGTTAATTGATTCTGTAATGAACGTGGTTTGTAATACCTAATACGCCCTCAACTGTTTGCAAAAGTACAGCTACATAATATATTGACGTTAAGTGTACACTTTAAGTTTCTCTCTAAGGAACCCCTTAACGCCAACTGTGAAATCATCTGGGATTACAGGTAATTTACGGGGACGTTATTTTTCTCTAATTCCGCGCTGGCTGCTTTAGTTAGTGTTTTCAGATGGTGGACGTTCGAACAGGTGGATTAAATTTTTATACAGGTATAAATAGAAGAAGGTATGTACAGTTGTGAGCTTACGAAAGTACGGAGGCAATTCGAAAAGTTCCAAGAATGGCACATAGAACTTATGGGTCGTCGACCTTTTATATTGATCGTCCTATTACATTTGCTTTAGTTTTCCTGTCGGTTGCGACCTAGTAAGGGTCTTTCATAACACCCCGGCAGCATCGATTCCAAAATAGCCGTGAGGTGGTGCCACTACTTATTGTTTGGAAATACCCACATGCCTACTACGAATTTAGTTTGTAGCTAAGATACTAGTGGGGTACTATTTTCATTCATACCGAATGACCGAGAAATATTTTTGTCAAAATAATGTATCGATGTATTTATTATAAATATACTTATGTACATTTTTTTTTCGAAATAATAGAAAATAGTTTGTTAAAATATTACAGGTGTTTGATATTGGTAAATTTGTTTGCCGAGTCAATTTATGCGTATTTCGTGGTCTCGTTTAGTTATCAATTAAATTAGGCAACGAACTATCCTAATATACGCAGAGTTGACCGAGATCTCAAATACATGAAAATCAATGTCGAAGGCACAAGTCCCAAAAATTACGTCCTAAATGTTCGGAACAAAGTGCATAAATTAAGTATAAAAATCGTATTTTACTAGTTAGGTAAAACTAATCGTTAAGTATAAACAGTATGGATAAACTACACCGTTTTCGATGGATTTACAAAATTGTACCTACTTATCATAAATGAAAAAGAATTGACGCGTCGCTTTATTATAAAGATCGAGCCGTTTTTAGGTAATATATCAACATATTCACATTTTGGATGGACTTTTTAAAGAACTTAAATAAACTGTGAAGGGCTCCTTCGAAAAATGATGACATGACAACTCATGACGAACACATTTTTCGCATCAAGTTATACACATTAATTTTCAATAAATTTGAACACAATAAAAGATCCACTTTAATTAACGATTACAAAAAAAGATATAAGCTTCATACAACATTATACTGTTTTCATAAAATTGACGCGTTTAAGGAATTCGTTAATTAAATAACATTTAAATAAAACTTTAATTAAATCGACATTTTTATTCTATTTTTTAATAAACGCTTCTGTTTATTTATAAAATAATAACACGAAAATAAAACGGTCTGACTTAGAAATACTATAACTAGAACAAAAACCGTTATAATATAGTAGGTAGCCCGTTATTACCACAGAAGGAAATTTCATACAGTTCAACCATTTTGTACAACCCCGTGCGATCATTACCATCTACATGTATCTTACGATTAGTTTCACAGAACAATTATTTTAAATTTTTAACGACGATTTTGTTAAGGAAATAAAACTAAAACTTAATTTTTCAAAATGTAAACTAATCGCGCTATTTAATTATAAAATAAACCGCGAGTGCGTATTTAAAGATACGAACAAATTAATAATAATTAACGTTAGACAACTTGTAATATAGCATTTGGATAGTAAAAACCACAAGGGGTGGTTTATCACGTTATAATTTCTGTTCAAACGTAATAACCGTGATTAATGGGACATTTGTCACATTTACACAAAATAACCACTATATGGTAGTACTTATGAAAGACAGAAGTTAATAAATACGAGCCCTATTAAGGATTATCTAATACTCATCAGAAAACTTTTTCATTTTGAAAACTTTTTTACCTCAACCTATAAATTATTTAAATATGTATTAAACAATTAAGTAGACTAGTTTAGTATATAAATCTCAAAAGAATTATGAACACGTTTTTAACGGCGACATCTTAATTATTGTAGGTAATTCACCTGAAATCAATTCAGAAATATAAAACTGAATATTTTCAATTTAATAATTTAATTTTTAATTTATAGCAACACCTATTATTTAATTCCTAATGCTTACAAATTATAATTAATAAAAATAAATCATATAAGTCATTATTTCCAATATTTTTTTAGAGAAAAATAAAGAAATGGCATTCATGATATAAGACTGGTAACGAATAACGAGATAATTTTTATTTATGTGATTCTCAAACGTCGATGCGTGCTTTCGTATCGATACATCAAAGGAGAAACTGATGAATATTCTGTTGCAAATCAAAAATCTAATCGAGTTATGCTCTTAGAAGTTGAAAACGAAATTACAAGTGAAAGTTTAACGCATAAGTATATTATTTACACTAATTGTAACTCGTTGCTTTGCTAACGACAAATCAGTATTTAAATAGAGAATGTATACGATTTTATTAAAAAATATATTAGGTAAGTAGGTGTTTTTGTACAAACTATGATACGAAATAAAATAGATAAAGGAATTTATGTAAGTAAAATGATGAAATATAAAGAACTACAGTGCGCCATGAAAGAAAAATTATTGTAGCAGTAAATCGTGTATCGTATAGAGAAGGTTGGCGAAAGCAAAAAGTCATGGTAGAAACTATTCCGTGTTGGCGGAAATGAAATATGAACGTTGAAAGGAAACTATTTGCGAAGAGTCGGCGGATGAAAAGAAATGGGGCTACATATGAAATATACCTAAAGGACATACGTTGGCTAAAATATTTACTTATTTATTTATCGGTCACTACCAGCAAAATAAATAACAGTTAGAGAAACAGAGTTGAGTTGGAGAAAGAGAAAAATCTATAAATAATTTTAAGTTTAACAGTAAGCTCTACAGTTCGTCGTATACCTAATAGGTTTGAAATCAATCATACCGAATTATTTCGGAAATGACATATTATCAATTGATTATAAAAATTTCCAACTGTTTAAAAACACCTAAATTTTTATAGTTAATTCAAATTGTACCATAATACGTTAACAGATCGTGAAATAAGTAAACTGATATCAAATCGAATAGTAGATATGTCTTCTCCAAAGTTACCACGAAAATTGTGAAAGTTCTGTTATTGCGATCTAGATAACGTAGGCATAAAATTTTGCCCGAACAACTGCGTCGAAGATTCGTAAATGCAGATAGAAATAGATTCGGTTCGATGTGAAAAACAAAGTGATTTTTCCTTTTATAATTTTATCGATTTAACAATAAAGGTATAACTTTTACTACTGACAGAACTGAAATTGGATTTTTTTTTATTTAAAAAGTTTAGTAGAGTACCTATACACATGCTTTTTAATAAATTGTTTCAGGATTACTGATTTTATAGGTTTTAAACAGATAAGAAAATGTTAATTTATAGGTTCTTTCCCGATATACGTACCTATATATTCGCAACAAATTATTGTTTAATTTTAACAAAAACAACAATATAAATCTACACCATAAAGTAAACTAACAACAAGTGATTGCTTGCAAAATTTACCTAAAAGCGTTTAAAGGTTTATCGGTTCATCAATTTAATAAATTAATACCTACCTACCTATAGGTTATCTTGTTATTATTTATACGTGTTCGGTAACGATAAAACGGAGATAAAATTTACACTTTCGATTTGGAACACGATTTTAATTATTACCTACCTATATATCTGCTTCCAATATTTTAGCAACACTATCGTGCACGGGAATAAACGTTTTTTATCCCTCGTATATTTTTTGCATTTTTTGGAAAATTACTATTAAGTAGGTAATTAAAAAAGAATTTCGACATGTTACCTATTAGCTTGCTATATTGTGGTTTCGTGCTTATTTTCCTATTAATTTATTATAATTTCAAATGTTAAGTAATAAAAAATAAAACGTGCTTGATGCGGACATAGATAATAAAATTATTAAAGTTGTACGCATAATTTATCGTATACAAGAGCAGTTCGAAATTGGTTAATTATTGTTTTACTACTGTTTTTATATTTTAATTTTACGTAATTTTACGAAACTACAATCGTGTAATTTTATCCATGTCAATAACCATTAAGAATTCGTTATTTATTTCGGAAGTATTAAATATAAATATATATTGCGCAATATAACTAATGAATGATTAATGTTTTGTGGATGATTTTTTTATTTGTTAAGGGCGTGTCTATAACAAACGATATATATAGATACCTATAAATAAGAATATTGTTATCGTTCCTTATATTTTCAGAATACGTTGCAGGCGGACTTAAATACTTTATTGCATGTTTGTACATCGATCAATACATAATTCTTCGTCATTTTAATAATAAACTAAACCGAAAAGCTTAAAAAGAAATTGGCCTCCTTGTTACGGTCTAATGATAATTTTGAAGTGGAACTAGTGGACGATAATCGGTTTTAACCCATAAATAATAAATACACAAATACATTATTACACTACCTAAAAAGGAAAGTACAAACCTAAACATAATTATGATTTAAAACAAAATTAAGCAACTGAAGTGTGATAATTATCATATTTGTTCGCTTTTTAATACCACGAAAAAGTCGTGTATATCATACTCATAAACAAGGATTATTTAAATACCTAATTTAATTGAACAGTACTTTTATATCTATACTCATATAATTAAAGCGTTAATTGCAGTATTGGCAACTCCCAAACTATTTTTAAACGCCAAGATGATCTATAGAAAATTAAATCACTTCCACGAAAACTTCATTATGCAGTACCTAGGTATCTATTTCAAATTTAAAGATCGTCAATAATTTAGGTAACTTAAAAAGAAGTTTCCGGCAATTGCACAACATAACCTGCACAAGTAAGCAAAAGTAATTTAAATTACTCTTTTGGCAGTGTATCCAATATTGGAACGGAATCCAACATTCGTGTAATTACTTTTCACTGTTTGGCTTTGTTAATTTAATTTCTAGATATCGCTATTTAATTATCGTCATTTTAGTTATTGTTTACTCAACTACATAAATTGCCTGTAAATTCTTATAATTAACTATCGCAATATATACCTATGTACTCAACAATTTAAATTATGGATTGTTTAAGTTTAAAAGTCTAGCGATTTTCTAAAAAACACCTAATGTATAGGTAGAGTATAACATTTATCATAAATTTCTGAATAATAACGCTTACGAGCTACAATTAAAATGCGTTTTTCAATAATATTAAATAAGTATATGTACCTACTTAATAGTATAGGTATCATAGCAGTCAAGCTTAATATTTTTAAAATTCCAATTTGCTAAGGATTATTATGCAGATATTATTGATCGTTTGTTTACAAGCAACAATATACGCCGACGATGAGTACGTACCGAAAATAGGTTATTAATTATTTAACATTCAATCACCGGTTTTAAAATTTTACGAAGTCGCTTAATATTGTTGTCGATATATTATATCTAAGCTCTTTAACGTTTAAAATTTAGGGTAGGCTGTTTTCAAGGCACGTTCCTCTGAAATTCGTTGGTCGAAAATATAGAATAATATAGTTTGAATAATTATATTAGTACATATATAATTTTATTAAACATTCAAAGTACGTAATTAAACGATTGGTAAAAAGTCTCTTAAAACGTTAAAAAATAAAATACAAAACTTATTGGGTTAAATAATTATAAAATACATACATACGAGATTTTTTAATTAATTTAAAGTTATAAAAATTTAATATAACAAAATATCAATATGCGATGAAACCTTTGATCTCTATATTTTTGGGTTCATATATCTATTATTTTTCAGTAAAATCTTCCATCTGTTGTAAGACCAAACGCGTAAGGCTTTCGACAAACTACAAATATAGACGTAAAACTATTTTTAAAACCGAATAATTTCCGCTTACTAATATATTATGTTAATAATTAAAAGTTATTAACGTCCGAAGCGATAGTTTTGATGTCACACATGTTTCATTTGTTATAAAAAATATTGCGGTTTGATAATATTATATATTTATCTACTTGAAGTCACTGTCGCCCAAAAGTAAAACCTAAAATGTTAAGTATTTCGTGATAAACAATTATTTGTAACAATAAATAAATTATTATTGAATAACGTAGCTAATTTTCACACATAATGTGATTAATTAGCACTTTAGGTAGATTAAATCTATTTTTACTCGAAATTGTAAATTCGACATTTTTAATTAATTTGATGCGAGGAAAATTTTAAAAATTATTAATTACCGTATTTGTTCGTGTGTGTAGGCCGTGTCCGAGTACGTACCTAAATACTAACCTGCACTAACAAACGTTACGTGAAAATTTGGAAAAAAAAATTCAATATCATTCCCGTGTATATAAAAAAAGTGTGACCTATACACCAGCAAATACGGTATATTATTTACTATACAACTTGGTGTCATTTATAACATCCGTTCTTACAACTGCACATTCCATTTTGTAATGTAATACCTACTTATCTACTACCTATGCTAAATTGTAAAAAAATAAAATTTAATAATTTCTTATACACCGTGTCCAAGATAAGAATGCACAGCATGGGGATCTTGAAAACGGTAGAAGATACAGGGTGGCTTAAATTAGAAAAAAGTTGCGCTATTTAGAGTATGTTCACATGCTGGTCGCAAAAGTTCATTATTGTTTATCGTTTTCAAAATTCTCAAAAAAATGTGATTTTTTGGATTTTCGTTTCTTTTCATTTTTTTATTTATTTTAAATGATATTAAAAAACTACCGGAACTTTCTCGTTGCCACTTTTTAAGCTCTACAAAATGGCGTGTTCAAATTTTTAATACGACGTTTCGTATCCGAGAACCCATCATCAACTTTATTTTTTTAAATAGCCACAAACAAAGAGACACCCTGTATTCGGTAGCATTATTCATTACAAATTCAACGATGTATCACACATTATGGTTTTGAAGCCAAAAAAGGGGAAAAACAATAACCAACAATGGCATTTTCAACCGGCGTAACAAACATTATTGGGCAACAGACAATCTTCATTTAATAAAAGAAACAAGGCATCAACATCGATTTGGATTTAATCTGTGGGTAGGCATTTTGGGTGGCAGAATAATAGGACCTTTTATTTATCACAACAATTTAAATTCCGAACGATATCTCGACCTACTGCAGACTGATTTGGAGAATGCCTTGGATGAATTACCATTACTTATAGTTAACAACTGCTGGTTTCAGCAAGATGGTGCCCCAGCGCATAATTCAAGAACTGTGCGGGAATATTTGTCCCAGAGGTTTCCTGAAAATGCATTGGAACTCACAGTGAAGTAGCCTGGCCAGCCCGATCACCTGACTTAACTCCGTTGGATTTTTCCTGTGGGGTTATTTAAAAAACCAAGTGTATGACGCCACTTTTGAAACTAAAGAACAGTTATTGGCATTGGTTTCAGCAGCAGTTAATACAATCACACCAGAAATGTTAGACCATGTTTTGAATTCTTCTGTAGACAGAGCATACTTGTGTCTAGAAAATAATGGCAACCTATTTGAGCAATTATTATAATTTTTGACATTTTGTTTCTGTTATTGTACCAGCGCCTACTAATTTAAAAATAAAAACCTTATAACTCACGTTTTTCCCCTTTTTTGACTTCAAAACCATAATGTGTGATACATCGTTGAATTTGTAATGAATAATGCTACCGAATACAGGGTGTCTCTTTGTTTGTGGCCATATAAAAAAATAAAGTTGATGATGGGTTCTCGGATACGAAACGTCGGATTAAAAATTTGAACACGCCATTTTGTAGAGCTTAAAAGTGGCAATGAGAAAGTTCCGGTAGTTTTTTAATATCATTTAAAATAAATAAAAAAATGAAAAGAAACGAAAATCCAAAAAATCACATTTTTTTGAGAATTTTGAAAACGATAAACAATAATGAACTTTTGCGACCAGCATGTGAACATACTCTAAATAGCGCAACTTTTTTCTAATTTAAGCCACCCTGTATCTTCTACCGTTTTCAAGATCCCCATGCTGTGCATTCTTATCTTGGACACGGTGTATATAAATAGGTACCATGCCATTTTTTAAATTCATTTATCACCAGATCAACAAACATAGGTACTGTACCTATAGATAGGTAAATTTGATTAAAAACAGTTTTGATAAAGAACTGAATTGTATAACTTCAAACGGATGACAATTCGCCTAGTAATTTTAATAAGTAGTCACATGTATTTACAATAATAGTATACCGGGTGACCATGAGATCCGTGCCAAACTTATAACTCCTATGTTTACGGCCGATCGTTTTAAAATTTGGAAAATGCGTATAAGACATAATTTTCAATTTATCGACGTGTAGATTCAAAATGCCCGATTTCCGGTTCCGACGGAAGCGAAAGCAAATGTAATTTTTGAAATGGAACACCCTTCTGGCAAAGAAAAATAATTCATTTGAAGTTAATTTTGCATTCCTACTTTGAAAATAAATAGGCCTTAACTCGATTCAAATTCAACTTTTTACCACAACGTCACTTGCTTGTTTCGTGAAAGTACATCATAATGTATTCTTAAAATATGCTTAATTATGCTTAAAACGTTTAGAGTTATATATTAATACATAAAAGCCAATATTTCTTGAAATAGAACATGTAACTTTGTCAGAACTGAAATTCTCTGTGTGTAAATTGAAACTCAATTAATGTTCCTTTTGTATTTCAGCCTGCATATTAGTTTCCTCGACAACCTAATTATGTTGCTATATAGTTCATTAATGTAAGTAATGCAGTTTAATATGTATTTTCGTATATCTACCTACCCACATAAATGACATATACATTACACGAAGCAAGGGTACCTAAATAGCTTTACATTTCGTCGATTTTCACACCATGCATATTAGAAATGGTTAGTTATTTTATAAAATCCCAAATTTTAAATCGAACGAACAATTGAAATGCGTGACATCTAGTTAAAAAATGGTTAGTTTATTAGAGAGTCAATAATTTCTATAAAATCGTCTATATAATAACGTTATTATAAACGTGCCCAAACTTTCGTCACGATATTACAACTGAACCCAGTTAACACTATGGCTCGCTTTATATAAGATCTTAAATTCACTTGTTACGTCATTAATTTTAATCAAACTACAATTACGTGTCCACATTCATTAACAGCGTATGCCTCTGTCTAATCTTATAGAAGTCCATATATTGTCTTAATGTTGATGACGACATTAATTCACGCGACCTAGCGATTTTAACTCGAAATGCTTTTAAAAAATAATAATGCATGCCTTTATGAAACTTTCCCAGAGTTGTTATCACAAAATTAACTTCCTTTTATAAGCTCGTGTTCTTAGTTCTAATTTAATTTCCTCTCGTAGGACTGAAGGAACGAAATTATTTAAATTACCTTTGTTCGACCGATTCTGATGTGTATTGTTTTTAATTAAAACGAAACGGTTTCCATTATCATTTTTAAAATAACAAAGCGCATTTAAAATCTAATTATTTATGTAACGTTTAAAATTTAGATATAATTTTTAATTGTTTATATTATAGGTACCTAGGTACCTACTTACATATAGGTCCGTTATTCACGATAGGTTCCAATGCACGTCGTCAATCAAAAGTTACTAAATTGTATATTAATTTGTAATATTCGGTTTAAAATTGGCAGAAATGTATCTATCGAACGTATATGTAAATACATTTATACAGTGTGTCCACGGATGGACCTAACTGTACTTGTAAACTATTTTATTTCTCGTTTTTAGAGAAAAAAGTAAAGAGTAACTCTTTATAAAGACTTTTGCTTAGTTTAAAAGTCCTACTGTGGACACACTGTATGTATATAGGGGACTTTAACAAAAGAAAATGATTGCGAATTAGTTACGATTTATCCAGTGAGTCATATTATTATCGATTGTGACGTGCAATATTACATTTACAACCAAATTTTTAGAAACTGGGGGTTGTAAGGAAACTTTCCGGGATGTCGCATACTTACAATAAAATGGGGATAGGTATAGGTGCGAGGCAAATTTTCTGACGTAAAAACGTTGGTTGTTAGTGATAGCAGCTAT
Source organism: Rhagophthalmus giganteus (assembly GCA_036326145.1). Lineage (NCBI taxonomy): Eukaryota > Metazoa > Arthropoda > Insecta > Coleoptera > Rhagophthalmidae > Rhagophthalmus > Rhagophthalmus giganteus. The sequence goes on along the minus strand of JARFJA010000083.1, from coordinate 7,469,598 downwards.
TGCTACAATTAAAAATTTCAGTTACGCGTATACCCCTACAAATAAAATTTGTCGCCTAACGTCAATGGGATTAAAAAGTAAATGCTATCGATTTGTCGACCTAAAACTACTTTAGAATATTAAATATCGTTACTGTAATTTAACTTTGATCTATATTGCATGATTAGATAAAATTTATATCGGCCACAACGCGGTCGTTTAAAGACGTGTAGATGATATAAGTAGAATAATTTTATTAAGAGGTTGAGAGTAGTAAATGTTTAAATGATCAGTACAATATAGAAGCTTATAGAGGAATCGAAATCAGATTACCTAAATTACCGTATAATTACATATTAGAATTGATTTGTCGTGAACATAACTTTTAAAGTTATAGGTTATTTACATATTGTATAAATAATTTTGTTAATTGTAGTTAATAGTTATTTTAATTTTTAACGATTTTAACATCTAGATAGGTACCTACATATTTTTATTCGATACATTTACAAAATTTTATATTTCTATAAAATTACCCGCTAAGTAGCTACCCATCACTCACCCGAAATTTAATAAGTTAGTGTATATGAATAGCTTAGAAAGATTATGAACAATACGTTTAATGTTTGGGGAAGCACTCGAAGTTCGTGTAACATCAGATTAATATTTTATCAATCAATATAGGGGATTTTATTGCGACAACGCAACGGCTGGAATAAACAGAACAATGGTTAATTAAATTCAGGTACTTGTAAATTTATAAAATGAATTAAATAACATTTATAAACCTAGATATATCCATAACGTATAAGTAAATACGGTTTTCTATACCTATATGAGTAGACTGTTTTGTCCTAATCTTACATAATACCATTGATAATATCCAAGAAGACCTGGACAAAGAAAAGGAAATTATACCTACCTACAATAGGAGCTTTGTTGTTGTAATGTAAATTAGGTAGGTATTGACGTTAAACATCTTATAAGTTTATACGTTTCACTGTCATCAAAATTGAAATTCCTTTAATACCACGGTAAGTGGCAATATTAAAAAAATTAGCAACCCGTTAAAAATTATGTTGGTAGGGTAGATAAATTCCGAAATCTTATTTCAAACATTTTTGCACCAATCACTTCGCATATTTAATATTCAATGCAAATTAACGTTACTCAATTCGTAATTTTTTGTAACCAGCGACATTTTCTAATTTTGATGATCGATAAACTGCAAATTGATTATATTCATTTTTTGCTAAAATAAATTTTCAAATTGCGCCTTTTAATTATTTTACTAACTTCGCACCTCGATAAGCGAAAAAGTATATATATATATATATATGTGAAGTTCTTCCGCTTTAAATTTCCCAAAATTCGTAATTTTGATAATTAACTTAATTACTAACTTATAAAATAAACTCGACAATTAAAATACAAAATGGAATTAAATGTTAGTCAAAATTTTCAAACATTTTCTTCAACCGACGAAACTCGCTTATAAATAGGGACAATGTGGAAAGATACACTTTTAACTAATATACGAAAAATGAAACTATTTAATGGATAGTAATAAAAACAAAACGCGAAATTAATTTATCATTTTTATTACCTAATATTTATTCTCACTTTAATACAGTTTCGTGTATTTCAACTGCAATTTTATCGGTAATAAAATAGAGAACGAAGTGACTATACTCCTTCATTCTACATATTAAATCTACACATTTATTGCCTAATTCGGAATGTTATTAATGTTATTATGTGCCGTTAATTCGATTTATAACGGAGCTATATTTTATTAAATCATAATTGCCGCGTTTCTTCATTTAGATACTTATAAGTATCAAACGGAAAAATTCCAAATGAAAGAGTACTTGGGTATTTAATTAGAACTAGCTCGTTAAGACGGTTACAAAGGTTACGACAGTTTAAATTTTCTTTTACAAATTCACGGAAAAAGTATCTACTTGGTAATGGACATTTAAAAAGACTAATGGAAAAATTATGTAGATTGAAAATTATGAAAAACAACTGTTACCTCGAAAAAAAAGGCATTTTAAATATTTTCCCGAAACTTAATCGACGAGATTTACATTTTAAACGTAACTCGCTGTTATTTTACATTAAGCAAAGCAAATTATCGAACAATAACGTACTAGATTTCATCGTTTGTTCATTCCTTTATATTGATAAAAATGCTACTTTTTAGCATTCGAGTGTTGTCTTTGAGTAAGTTGTTTAGATGAAGGACACACTTCTTAATTTTCAAGAGCGTATGAAAACTGAATTGCGACACTGTTTTCTTACAAAGAGCTTTATTTTTAGAACAGCAAATAGGAGTAGTAGTTTTGATGTTTCGGAATCACTGTTGTGGCACATGTGAAATGTCTACGGCGAAATCGTAATTGGAAAATAGCAGATGTGAAGTTGTGAATGACACGGCACAGTTGGGTTTTGAAAGGTTCTCGTTCGTTGTAAATATTACAATAGGTATCAAACTTACATTTTGATGTCTGCGATAAAAATTATTCGTAACGAAAACGAATTTTCTTATTAACGAATTAACTTATTTATTTAAAAACCCGAAAGGCTACGTAAATAAATACTCGTTTCCGAATAGCGAAGCGCATGACGTTTCATTACCTCGGCGTAATGGATTGATTATTATAGATACTAATTCATTCTAACAATAATAAAATACAAAACCTATCAATCCTACATGCCGAACTAACGTGAGTCGTTAAAAGTCAAGTAAAATCGATCCCTTTATTTTATATGGCGTAGACACACTTGTACAGGGTACGTGATTAATTTCGAAGATAAATAAAAATTACCTAACACATTTTTAATGAATTTAATGTAATGCTCGAACTGTTTTTAACCTGTAATTTTAAATTCTCGAGCACGAATTTGTAAAAGAAAAACATTAAAAATGTATAATAACACGCACAATTTAACGTTTAAGTAAGTAAATCAATATTAGAAAAAGGAGTTTTCTTATTTCTCAAACGATGTTAATATTTTTAAGGATACTTGCAAATTTAATTTAAAAGAAAAACGATTTAAATTTGAAATGGAAAAACATCATAAACGTTGGAAATAACATAAAATCGATTGTAATTATTTCGAGTACAAAAATAGAAAGAAGAAATTATTGTAACCAATTACTTTTAGAGGCGCGTTTCTAAAACTTTAACATTATATAAATCTTAAAATAACGAAAGTAAGTATATATAGATATATATAAATGAAAATATTTCGAACTTATTGATGGTTTTCATTTTGCTTGTAATAATTATGTATTTATTTTACATAGGTAATAAGCTTTGAATAGATAAAAATAGATAAAACTGTTTCTTATTTAACACCTATACCTATACTTAAACAAAAAGTATAAAACAGATGATGTGGTCGTTCGTATTTTAAACGAATTCGCACGACCGAAAATTGAGCAAAGGGTTTTTCATTTATATATTATTTTCGTGATTCAACCGATTAGGAAATCCAGATTATTAATATAAAATATGCATATTATAAAGCGACCAAAATAGCACGACCAACACGTTAGAAAATAATTATATGAAAAGGACATTTAAATATATTATATATAGCTATTATATTTAAAGAAAAGAATTTTTTTTGTTTCCTACATAGTTTGAATTCTTACTCGTATAACAGTTGTTAATAAATTACCAGTAATATTTAAAATGTATCACAAACATTTAACTATCTTCAAAAATTGGGAGGACATAGTTAAAGGTAATTTCCTATTATGTATTATTGGCATTTAAGAACAAATGTATTTAATACGCACTTTAAAAAAATTGCCGTATGCTTGGTTAGCTAATTTTTATCCGCATTTTTCTCCAGGCGCTTTTGTTTTAACAGAACGTAAAATAAACAGAAGACAAAGCGGAAACGATAAACAAAATAATTTAGCTTTTGACAATGAAAACGAGCCATTTTGGACGCGCTTCAAAAATCAATACGACGCCGACGACTGTTTTCCAAAATGGCGACAAAAATTTAAGGGCCGATATTGTCAATTTAAGGTCAAATTCATAAACGAAATTTAAGTGTAAAATGTTTAAGTGTATTTATGCCTTTTTATTTTCACTTGAAAATGAGATTGTGTCAAATTAAGAGCTGATATTTGGACAAAACCTTTACGTATCTCATTCTCATACTAGCTCGTTTTGAAATTCATAAAATATTTAAAGTTTGCTATAAGTAAAAGTTGTTGTTTATGAATTCGCTCCTAAATTTCAAACCAAACATTGAACTGTTCATTTCCATAGCAACTAACAAGGAAGATTAGGCAGGTGAAAATCTCAGAAAAAATTGAAACTTTGCAAGATTGTAACACTAGTAAACACTAATCAAGAACCGTAATCCGTTCGTGCTCTTACGCAGTTTAAGAGGGTGAAAGCCACCCTTGAAAATTGGAACTTTTTTCGATTTTGCTTATTATCTGTGAAACAACAAGAGCTATCGCCAACAAACTATATATTTTTGTAAATGACTGTTCAAGATCCACATTATGATACAAAAATTAGGGGTTAACATTTTAAGGGACGGTACTGTACGTCCGATGCGGACTAATGGACACTTAGCTGCCGCTGCGACTGTCACTTATCTTCTGTAACAGACTGTAAGAAAAAATTAGAAACTTCTAAATTTTTTTTGTATTTCCTACGTTTTTCTAGTCATCGTTTTCCTCTATCGTCAATTTCCAGCGTAGATTCTTCCACTGACTGCGAACTTATATTATTACATACCTATACCTACGTAAGGTAAAATTTCGTTTGCGAAATTGGACCGTTGAATGTTTGACGGGAGCCCTAACCAAGACCCTAACCGATTCCCTATCTAAGAGCCTAACCAAGCTCGATTACTTACACATTCACACGCAAAAAGGCTTTATTAACCGAACGAGAATTTCTCGCACACACGAACAATACGACGCCATAATTTAAAATTGGAACTACTGAAACAAGCACTACCGCACTGTACCACCACCGCGAGAGATCTGAAACGGGTTTGCCAGAATTCTATATATAAATGCGATCGAGTTTATAGGTGGATACTAGGAACCGTTTTTATTCTGCGGTATAAAGGCAGTAGATAGTGATTATTCAAATAATTTTATTGCATAAAAAATACATAATTTTAGATTAAATTTCCTAAAAAAGCACATATTTTAAAAATTTTCGGTTATTATTTGCCAATATTTTTTTATCAAACTACACTACGACCCCTGTAATAGCCCAAGCTCCCATCGCACAAAAACTTACATCACAACACTACTAAAATTTTCTTAGTGCGTTTAAAAGTTAATATGGTGGGAAATATCCAACCGGTGGCAGACAATTGAATTTTTGTTTTAATCATTTTTGATAAAGTTAATACTTGATCAAATTTATTATAGACTTTAGAGAAACATCAATTATTTAGAATTATTGTGGTCTCTCTCGCAAACCTGACAGACCTCCCTCCAAATGAATAAATTTTCAATATGTTACCTGCTGTAAAAAACTACATCGCGTTGTTTTTTTTCAAATTATAGTTTTAATTGTCCTTTACATGAATATATATGTCTGCCGATGTAAAAATGTATCCAGGTATTGCAAATGATACCCCTTAGGATTTTTATTCCTAACTTTTATATCATAATGTAGGTCTTGAACAACCATTTACAAAAATATATAGTTTGTTGGCGATAGCTCTTGTTGTTTCACAAATAATAAGCAAAATGGAAAAATACGAATGCGGCTCTTGATTAGAGTTGACTAGTACTACAATCCTCCAAAGTTTCAATTTTTTTTGAGATTTCCACCTGCCTAACCTTCCTTATAAGTAAAAAATATATATCGACGGTTTAAACTTGCGAATTATAGTTAAACTTGCAATATATAAGTGGCCCTAAATCGTGTATTCGATTTAGTTTGTTTAGAAATTTTGGAAAACAGTCATAAAATTGGTTTCTAAACAATAATTTTCTAGATAGCTATAATTGAGAATTTTCCGTTTAAATAGAAAACACCCTTAACGATTTTCTCGATAAATGCCTTACAAGTACATACCAAACAAGGATAGTAGATATATCATAATTTTTTACCAATTGGACAAAATTTAAACTTATTAAAATAGGTCTTAGAATTAACAACTTTTGTAATTGAATAGTTTATTATTAAAAGGGACTAACGATAAAACATTTTTACTAGTTGCGAGAAAAATAGAAAAAACGTACTAATTTCAAAATTTAACGATGTTTTATAAATTTAAGTTTCTGTTGCATTATTTAACTGACTATTTAAATAACAAGTAGTGTTTTTAAGTTTTCTGAGAATTGTTTTGTGTTTTCTATCAAAAAATTACATTTGAAAAATCCGACTTAGGTCCATTTAATAATAAACAAAATAAAATTGACATTTTCCACATTATCTTTATTAAATATCTTTAAACGTGAACAAATGTTATATTTTAAATTGCAATAAACCATAAAAACATTTGCTTTAACTATATAATTTGTGGTTTAAACCATACATTTGATTTAGGTTAACGGTCATTGAAAACCACCGGTAATTTTAAAAGGGATACAGAAAGAAAACATTCTAAATATTGCATAGTGGCATGTGTATCATTTTATCACCAAACGATTCGCCTACGCCTCTTTAGTAAAGAGCAATGTAGGTATGTATACTCGTATATCTCGAAATGGTCAAAAAGTGATTTATTATTAGTCCCTTTTAATAATAAACGCTTCGATTAAATATCCCTGTTATTAAGTACAGGTACTTATTAATTTGTATAGGTATTTTCTTACAATTAGTAGGTAATTATATTTATTGTTGGTTTCCGAAGGTTACATCTCCAAATTTTCAAACCTTTTAAAATATCAAAAATCATCGAAACACATAAAATATAAAAAAAGAAATTAAGTGTAGTAACACCTACACGTATGTACTTACAACTTATAGGTAAGTTCATATACCTATCCGAGATGTAAAGGGGTACCTAATTATAAATGTAAATCTATTAACGAATAGGTACTTAAATAGTTAGCACGACGTAAATGATAAACCGAAATAGAAACGGAACGCCGACAACGTTTAACATAAATAAATAAGTAAACTCTAAAAATGACTTTGATTAAAAAATTATTTTGTGACGACGACTCCAACGACAACCTGAGGATATATACCTAATATGTCGCTGAATAACATTTATTTTGTTTTTATTTGAATTTTTTCTGAAAGTATGCGGTCCGTCTCGGACAAGTACGGAGAATGACTTCGAATGAATCAAGACGTATTTCGGTCGCGTCGACAGCAAAATATAAAACAAAACACGCCAAAATGTAAGTTCGTAATTTTTCGATGCCTTTCTCATTATTTTCGGCTGCGAACCTTTTTTCGTTTAGATAGTGGGCGGCGATAGAACAGAAGAAAAATTAATATAGGTATATGAAAAAAAAAGATATATAAAAGATAGGTACTTGCATGGCTCTCTAGATGCAGGAGCTTAACTTATTTTTTGTCTTACGTTAAGTATAGTGAAATTGTGAAGAATGATACAATAGTAAGAATTATAAATTACTATTGCCTTTCTATATATAAAACTGGACATTAGGTATACTCCGAACCGGAATATACGTGGAGTTTTTAATTTGTAACCTATCGAATAGAAAGTGTCCTGCTAAATCTTCAGCTTTTTAAATTATTTAAGTACCAACTCGAGTAAATTATTCTTATTAGTCGAATCTAAAGTTATTTTTACGATTATAATTTATTTATTCGTGACATACCTATTACTTATCGACCGATAATCGATAAACAAAATAGACCTTAATTTGCCTCTATGATGATGTGGAATAATTCAATAAGCGAGCGCTTATTACTCGTAAACATAGCGACCATTAATTAGTATTTCCCTTAATTTTAGGTCATCCTTACATAAAACTAACCTTAATTAAAGTTTACATTATATTGTTATACCTATGAGTACAATAACGCTCATTTAAGTAAATATAAACGTTTTACAAAAATAAATTTTATGTTTCCGTAGGTATTTGAGTTTTTTTTTTATACAAGATGTCCAGGAAACGGTGGACATTTTTTTTGGAAACGTATAAACCACGTTAAAAAAATGTCAGAAGTTCCTATAATTTTTTTTCCTACGGGGCTCCCCTGTTGAGATATTCACACTCGAAGTTGAAAAATAAAAATCAATTTTTTAAATAACATTTTAATTTTGTTGGAATTTAATAATTTTTGGTATAGGTACCTATGTAATAATTGAAGGTCTTTAAAACAGTGGAATAGATGTTTTGATGTCACCTTAGACGTGCCAGGGGTGCACCTTCCTTTTACATTTTTAAGTAGATTTTCAGATTTTCCAAATATTTTAGTATAAAAATCTTACCTTTGTTTTACCCTTGTTTAATTTCGATAAAATGAATCATATTCGAGAAAATCATAAAAATAAGAGATGCACACATATGGCATGGCAAAAAAAGACCACAATCTATTAGTACTGTAAAATACGAGGTTTTATTTACTGACGAGATTGGAACCTATCGTGAATAACGTATAATTGATTGTGAGCTACGTCGCACAAGTCTGAGAACTATTTCTTTGCAATGCCCAACGTTCAGTAATAATAAAATTCTAGACGTGTGAATTTATGTGGTCGTCGGAAAAACAAATTGAAATAAGTAATATCTGGGATACTCTGCATATCCTATTCTTTATGTATGATTTTCTTCAAAATGGTTCATTTTATCAAAATTTTACATTAAAATGTATGAGAAATACAAGAATAACCACAAAAAATTAAAATCTAAAACCGCTAAAAAAATTTGAGATTAGAAAGGTAGTGCATGCCTGACTCGTCTAATTGTGATATCAAGAAACCTATTAGGTACACCAATATTAAATTCCATCGAAAAATAAAAATGTTATTTAAAAAGGTTGATTTTTATTTTTCAACTTTGGGGGTGATTATCTCAACAGAGGAACGCCGCGCCGTAGTTAAAATAATTATAGGAACTTGTGGCATTATTTTGATGTGGTTTATATGTTCCAAAGAGATTCTCCACCATGTCCCGGACACCCTGTATAAACTAAAGAAAGACTTGTAATCTTATTAGGTATCTTATTCGGCTATAAAGATTTATTTTTCTTTTCATATATGTGTAGCTACTTTAGTAGATATACAAGTTCGCGTGATACTATTAAAGATTTTTATTGAAAAGCAAACTTTTCCGCTTGCAAAATTTGCGTAGATTTTTCATTTTAAATATCATACAATGTATTTTTGTTAAACGACTTTTGTAAAGATATTGAAGGTAAAAATTTAATACGATTAAAATCTTTGAAAGCGTTGTAAGTAGATATATCTACCTATTAATTTTTACAAACTTGGCCATCCACAACTGCTTTTGTTATAATAATATTTAGAAGCAATTAACTGAATAATTTAATTTCGAATCCCACAAAAGCGTTCAATATTTTAGACCCTTGTCAAACGGTAAATAAAAGCGAACTTACGGTGAAAAAAGGAAATTGGTATTAAATTTAATTTAATACTACTTTTATTAGTTTAAAATTTATATCACATGTATTACTTATGGATACTTTTGTATAAATAGTCAATATTATAGGTTATACGAATTAAAAAGGTATCTAATGTAGATAGGTGACCTACAATGGAAATAAGACGGTACATTCGTAACATAGATAATAAATACTTATCTACTTCTATTGTTGTCATATGTTATTGTCTTATTAAAATCTATTTTGTTGTCTATGTTGTTAGTTGTATTTATAGAAAATGCGACACGATTATAATAGTACTTTGATTTTACTTACAAACAAACGGATTTTTCAGACGTACTAATGATATTTGAGAAAATATACACACACACACAATATATATATATATATATATATATATATATATATATATATATATATATAGGTTTTTTCAGTTTCGGTGCATGAAATATTCCTAAAATTTGTAAAACATTATGAAAATTAGGTATCTACTCGAATAAATTTTTATAAAATAAAAACAATCGGCATTTTTAAATATTCAAAGATATCCTTGTTTATTTACTTAAACCTATTTAACGTTTAAGTGAAACGTAGCGCCCTTTAAAAAGATGAAGTGGAATGTCTGAAAGACCATAACGTTTCAAGAGTAATAATGGAAACATGGCTGGTTATTTTTTATTCATGATTCTCGTAAGGTTTCGTTCACTATAATCAAGCCCACCTGCTGTATACCTACTAGTCGTCGTTACCCCATTACGGTATTTTAAAAGCACATTCGGGAAAACCCAAAAAAATCTATTACTTTGGCGAACAAAAATTTTATTTAATGAAATGATGAAAGATTGACATTATTTATTCAAATAATAAGAGCTACACTTTTAATTATTTTCAACTAATTCTTGCGACTGCTTCCTTTATAATCACTAACTTTCAAATTATCGCAAATGTACGATAAGTACCTAATTTTGATATTAACAATAATTGTCTCAATATTAAACTAGCTCTAGACTGTTTTCTTTTAATTTCTTGTTGAAAAAAAGCTTTGGTGGCTAACCTTTCGTTTAACAGTTAATGTTCGTTATATAGGTATCTGAAAATGCGTATCGCGAATATCTAGTTTTATGAACTGATATGTAGTGTGTGCAGATGAGATGCTTCTTTTATATATCGACCTGATACGCATACAATATCGGCATAAAATATTATTTTGTTACTTCAATTAACATTTCTGTATAGGTACAGTGTAGTTACGTTAAATGTAAACGAAATTTATCAACATTTATCTACAAAATGTAAAAGTGACCCTTTCTATATACCTAAACACGTTATTCACAATAGGTTCTAAGCACGTCATCAATAAAACCTCGTATTTTTACAGTACCTACGGTAGATTGTAATCTTTCTTTTCCCACGTCATATGTTTGCAGGTAAATCATCGGTAAAATACGCCACGTTCGAAACTTTAAATTGAACATTACAAAAATATACAATTTAGTAACTTTTTATACATTGACGTGCATTGAAAGATATCGTGAATAACGTAATACCTACCTATGTAGGTATTATAAGGTTCGAAAGTGAGATTAACAATAAATTTAGATAATTAGTATAGTATCCCTTCCACGTTAGCGTAAAGAAAACACAATCGACTTTTAAACCAAAGTTTAATATCCTTTAAAGTTAATCAAGCTACAAAATACTTTCAATCGACTTCTTCTAAAGCTATAAAAATTAACTAAATTAATTTGTTCGTCTTTCGCATCTCATTTCAATTAATCAGTCTTTAATTATTAGGTTATAATTTTTAAACGTAATTTTAAACGAAATATAAGGCATTTCCTTACGAATTTTAATAAAGATTTTTCGAGACTCGCATCTTATTTCAAAAATAGTACCTATCGCTGCTGCTGTTTTATAAATTTAAAAAGAAAACGTAATTTAGTTCTTTGCCGATCGGAAAAGTCTTAAGAAGCCATACTTCCGGTGCCACGGCGAAACATAATCTAGCATTTCTAACGCTGAAAAAGGATTGCTCTTTTATGCATGTACGGAACTAGTGAAGAAGTCGCAGGGTGGATTCAATTGACTTGGCGCTACGCCAACATTCTTGTACTGTTGCATACAAATTTTTACGCTATTCTGCCTTGACGATGAGACAAACTGAAACTGCCAAACAAATCGAATGACGTCATTACATAATGAATTCTCTAATTTTATTTAGTATACGACTGGTGAAGTAATATCAGTTAATGAAATTAAAGAGGTTCGGTTCTCCTAAAATTTAATGTATCTAGTACACTTGTTGCGAAGGGCAAAATGTTCCATGTTTGCAAGTTATGGTTCTGTGTTATTGCTTTGTATGTCAGATCCGTTAATATAATAAAGTTTACAAAGGACCGGAATGGTCGATGACTGGTTGGAGAGTTGGGGAGTTTGCTAAATACACTACCATATCCGAGTTCCCTTGATTGTTCATTTACAATGTACACAATATAGAAGTAGGTACAAGAACCGCTGCGAAGTTGTAAAGCTCGAAGGCGAAACTGTGTATGTGTACTTAAAAATAATAGTCTGATTAACGAAAGCAGAACGTATCGCTTCTTGTTCTACTTCGAATGGGAAACAAAAAAGCAAAACTATAAGAATCTCGAATTTCATGCTCCTATGTTGTACATGTTAATTGCAAATGTTGACCTAAATTTCACGTAGGTATGTGCTATAACAATTCAAACAATCGGAACTGACGATAATCATACCTAGCTTTTGATCGATATTTTTTGTAATTTTAAGCAACAACTGTGCCCGATTTGAACAAAGCACAAGAAATAAGGGCGTCTCATCTGCGTTGCATATCTTTCAAACAAAAGGCGATAATTACTTTATTTTTTCCAGAAACTTTTAGGCACCGCTATACTTATAAAAGTTGGATTTTTTAATATGAGTATAACGAATTGACAAATATAATTGAATAGCTATTTAATTGTGACATCGCAAAGAGCGAATAGGGGCGAAAATATATCTTTTTTATTTAATTTAAACGGTCGTCAATCGCAATTCAGTTTTGAATATACGGTTATGAAATTCTATAGCAAATTTGAAAATTGCCTCTTATTCCACTTAAAATTCTGCGTAACTTCACTAATTTAACATCAGCTTCGAAAATAAGTAGGTATTCCGATGTATACAGACGTTTTTTGTTTCTTAAAATAAATGATGTGCGTGTTTACATTTTCGAAAGTAGACATAAAAAAATGACTGTAATTTGTACTGGTGAAGTGTACAATAAATATGCACGAATTTTGTCGCAGAACTTTCAATAATTTTAAAAGTGTGTAAGGAGTAGATAAAATTATTGACATGTGAACGTCAGCTTACACTTCCATCGCCGGCATTTTATTAAATGTAAATGCGTGCCAGGCAATCCTAGGATAACATTTATTAGCGAGTACATTTAGGACAAGGTTAAACTGTTGTTCGACAATAGAAAATACGACAAATAACGATGCGCATCGTTGGTATAATACGATTCTAAAGTAAGTATCGCATTTTATGTAGATATGATATCGAAATATGATTCGAAATTAAAACTGTCTGTAAAATAAAGATAATTCATGCTGAAAAATTAAATAAATTTAAATGAAACGTCCACCGGAATTTCCTGTAGGTAAATAACCGCGATTAATCGCACCCACACTCACCTTTATAGCCACATAGGCAAACAATAAACTTTTATATAAAATATTATATAATTAATCAAATGTTTAGGAAACAATTAACACAGGCCTGCCAATATTTCGAACATTGTTCTTTGCAAGCTAAAATTAGGTATTTTAATTTATTACCTACTTAACGTTACCATTCATGTCCGATTTATCTTGCGGAGCTTTTATTAAACATTTTCTATTCTACTATCCCTGAAATACTACAAATTTTAACGACAACAATTTCAACTTTATATTGTGTTAAATATTCACTGCTTATAAGTAAGATCAAATATTATAAAGTAGGTACTTATCTAACGAATTATTAAAAGGGCGAGGAATGCCATTTTAAACGACGAATTTTTACCGTGTAGCTTCTGGGCTCGTATTAGTTGACTCTGTTATAAAAAATCACGAAGAATTCGTTTCTCGATTGAAAACTATTTTTACCATTTGGTTTTTTGATAGATATACAGAGGGACCCCGTATGGAGTTGACAAGAGGAAAAATCTTTATTATCGATTTTACGACGAAAAGTCATTCTTTATAGAAAATCCTGCTTGTCAAAAAAAAGAGTTTACTAGAAAAAATTTGAGAACACACGTTCAAGGTGTTAAGAGAGAAACGCCATAATTTTTTATTTTAGACAAAATTGTTGTTAAAAAAATTGCTTAAAATCATAGAAAAAGTCAGAATACAAAATTTCAAGTATAAATTATAATTTTAAATTTTATTTAAAAATTATGTAATCGACGTTTTTTTTCAAACATAACATAATGTTGTATTTAAGCAAATAATAAAAATGAAATAAGAATTTCCACGATTGTGGTAAACTACTGAAACAGTAAATTTTGTAAAAGTATCGATAATTTAACGCGCAACATATTTCAATAATAATTTAATTTAAATTGACATCTAAAATAATCCTCGTATTTAATTATGTATGTCTACGTTTAATGTGGGCAACGATAAAGAAAAACCGTGCCTTTTCTCATTACGATCGTCCAGTTCTGATTCACAATATTGACCTCGTGGAGTTAAATGTCGTCGACTACTTTCGTTTAATTTAACATAAATCGTTCTAAAGACAAATTTAGATTTATCGGTTTAAAAACGTCAAATAGACGAGATTTGATTATAAAGTTAAGTTTTATGTAGGTAATCGGGAATAAAAGTTTAAATCAAAAAGAGATAATGAAAATGTCTATTTAAAACTGTATTCTGTACGAGTTATTTATAATTTACGAACCAACACTAACAAGCAATTGATTCAATTTCGTCTTATGATGCAGAATGAATTTTAGCGATCACTTTCAGCATTCCACTTACAATTAGCTATTTTTGCTTCTGATATAAACAAGCGAATTTCCGGAATGCTTTTTAAAGTTCAGGTACTGTAATCTACTGTAATTCGCACTCAATTTATGTATTTAATCAAGGTTAACTAACATTCGAAGAATATTCAGTAACGCTTCGTCATTTAAATACAGTTTTATTAAAAGATTTTAAACCTACGATTGCTCCAAGGGAACGAAAGCTTCCCCCTCCCCCTTCCCCATTTTATCTCTTTTTATAAAAACTTCATATAATTTATGAAATGCAAAGTGTAGGTAATGAAAATTATCAGGGGGGGAGCGTTGACGTAAAAATTTACATTTCGTTCTGACCTGATTTTCGCTGCTGAGCAGTTTGAGCTGATCATTGATAAGACTGTACTTGGCCGATTCTTCTTTGCGCAGGGCACGCTCTTTCTTGAGCTCGGGGCTCCAGAAAGTCTTAATGGAATGCATGGAGGAGCCCAGCTTCTGGTTGGTGAGATCGAGCTCCTTTTTGAGATTACCGAGTTCGCGTTGCAGGTCCGAATTTTGACTTTGCAATTCGCCGATAAACGGTTGATGCGACGTAGGCGACTGCCTGGCGGACCTGGTGGACCATCCATACGGAGGCAGCTCTTCGTCGAAATAAAGCCCACGTTCTAGGGATCGGTCTCGACGGTCGCGAATAGGTAAAAATTCGCGCTCGTGATCTACGACGGTGGGACCGCGATCGAGAGACTGGTAGCGTACAGACATGGGGTTGGTGGGCCTGGTGGCGCTACGAGAACGATGATGACTTGGCCCCACAGCCAGCGGCCGACCTCGCTCCTCCAGCATCGGACTGGGGAGCTCGTCGTCGCCTCTGTAGTAGGGCGAATGATGATACCCGGAAACGCCGTGATCCGTGGGAGAATTATTTCCGGAGCGCGTTTGGCGCAAAGGTTTTCGACTTACGGGGCTGCCTCCGGGATACGCGATGCGGCTGGGGGACCGGTCCACGGTGGGCAGTCTTACGCCCCGTCCCGGGGACCGGCTGCCCCCCACGTACGCGTCTCGGGACATCTCATGTCATTTCACGCACAGCACCGAAGATGTCAGCCGCACTCGCACTATTCTTGCCGACGGCAACTGATCAATGAACGGGTGTAGCGTAGAAATGCGTGCGCACCCCTCCGCACGCGACACCTACACCACCCCCACAAGATCGAAATAAACATTTCAGGGGGCAAAACACTTTAATATACGAATAGCACGAATTCCCTCATTTATACGTATTACGAAATTTAACGCGATAGTTCGTGATAGGTTTAAGTTAAATAACTTAAAATGAAGCCACCATTGCTATATTAAGCTTAGAATTCGAGGCGTCGTTAGCCTTCTGAAAACCTGAAAAAGCATTACCAACTTAAATTTTCAGCCTTAACTGTTTGGTTACAAAACCTCGCGAGTTGATGAATACGAACCAAATGGCAAAGCAAAACTGCTCGAAATTTCTGTTGTAGAATATAGATGGCACAGAAATGTGTATTTTAATCGTAGATAATTTAAAAAATATATACTTAGTTGGATTTATCATTATCGACATATTACCAATACCAGTTTTTAGAAACTATCTATATTTTTATTAGAAATAATTAATATTTTAATATAACGATATTTTCTAAAGATTGTAAGTGTAAGTACGAATTATCTAGAATAATTTTTAATGTGCAAATACACAAGGACAATGTTGTAAATAAAAAAAAATGTAGAGGCTCCCATTAATTAATAAAGATAAAAATTTGTATATTAAAATGTTTTAATAAATATTTATTTTAATATGTAGGTACTACGTCAATCGAAAAATCAAAATGTGTAGGTGAAATGTATGAAAAATTATAATATAGGTACTAATAAAAATACTGCTAATTCGAGTTGTGTTAATTAACCATAACTATAGTTTGGAATAAAATAAAGGTAATGCTAGCAATAGTTATTTAACTTCTTTGCACTAATTTACAGTTGTGGTTATTTGACCACGATCTCAAAAAGTCTTATAGCAGATATAATTTGATTATTATCTTGTGCAACTTCTGCAAGATTACCTCGCCTCAAAATCTGCATCGAAGTCCACCGTAAACAACTATCGTATGCTAAAATAATTAAAATAGAAAATGTATGCGACTTACTTCGTTTTTAAAGAGCACTCTATTAATTGTGAGTCACATCCAAAACTGCGGGCTGCACAAACTTTTACACGAAAGGACGAATAAACTTATTTATCGACAAAACAAATACTGGAGACACTTTTTACTTAACACAAAACTTGTACACATGTATTGTATAAAACTTTTAAATATAATATTCTAGTCACGATTTAAACCTAAATGTAAGAAATATGGAAAGTATACAAACAATTTTGTACATTTCCTTTCAAAATAATTTTAATATTTTTGCCGTAGCTATTCTAATGAACTTTTCGAGCTGTAACTTTAATAAATTTAGGCGTAAAATAGAATTTGCGTTAATTTAAATTGTTGCTGTAAATAATGTGTAGTGTTACATGTGAAAAAATTAAAAAGTTTCTAGTTTATTTGCAACATTTTACGTTGTGTCTTCTTTATTACACGATGTCACCGTTAATTTCAAAAATCACAAGTTATAAAACGGTTAAATTAAGAATGTATCTATTTTGGAAACCAACGTATTATTATAAGTAGTTTCAAGCTTTAAAACAGTTTGTAACTTACGGTCTCTATACAAGATGCCCCGCGTTTTAACGGTCATATAGTCTGACAGTGTGTTGCTAAGGTGATTTTAAGTTAAAAATTGACTTAATAAACATAAATGCTGTAAATTCAGTCGTAAATTTAAACAAAATATCGGATAAAAAGAAAATAGAAGTAAGAGTTAATTTGTATAAGTTATATTTAATTAAATTTTTTAATTTGATGTCCGTATTTCTTGGATAATGAATTTTCGATCTTACTGAAAGAAGTTTCGATTCAAACACGACGAGGTAACAAACGTGAATACAGCAATATGGTGCACCTCTTCACTTTGGTAGAAGATAGCTAGGTTTTTCAGCTTTTCACAAGAGGGACCGCAACTGATTTTAATCAGCTAGGTCATCCGACCTAAACCCTTACATTTGAGGATGCCTGGAAAGCTTTGTTTGTGCCAAAAATCCTGAAACTAAAGAATAAACTAATAAAAATTGTTAGAATTATGCTGCAGAAGTTATTCGAACTGATCGTAAGATTCTTCGAAAGTAGCAAGTACTACCTACTTCTTCAATTGTAAGAAGGATTCAAATATGTATGGTGGACATTTTGAACTTACTGCAGTCGTATGAAATTCAATTAAACAACAAATTAATTAGGTATTTTCCTTTTACCTCGTTTTCTATTTAAATAAATTTAAAAATTACAGTAGCTCCATTGTACGATTGACAATGTGAGTTTACAGCATATGTTCGTTAGACATTTTTGATTTAAAATTACTTCAAAAGTTGCAGGACATTCTATCTAACGACTGAATAAATAAAATTTGCTGCGTGTTTTCTTCTTTCAACTATGCAGTCAACTGAAATTAGAATTTTACTATTTAGTAGATATTTAATTTGTTAAATGTCCTATAAAGTCGACGTGTTGGGTTTTTATTATTATTTTCGAACGAATTCACTTCGCACGCCTCCTATATAATACTTAATCATTTTATTTCAACTTTTTATGCCGATTCACTGAAAAACTTGCCATATAATAATTTGTTAATATTATTATCTAAATAATAAAATTACGATTTAATAAAGCATTTTCAACTTCCGAATTGAAATCTTATGCATACAATCGAAGAAATATACATATTTCAATATAACGTATGGGTAGTAAACAAAAGAATGAAGATGTAATAGTGATGTAAATACATAGCTATAGTAGATATTTATAAATCTTCACGGCTGAACGTATTTATACGTATAGGTATATTCATAATGGGTAATAAATAATAAGTAAGTATTTTCCTACAAAAGTATCGGTAGCACGTAGGTGTAGTACATATACAAAAAGTTTATTACAAATAGTACATAATTATACAAATTTGTCATGAATTACAATAATTATTATTACATTAAATTACACACAAAAATAAATAATATTAACATACACAATAATTATTATCGATAATTACAAAGACACTTTACGTATTTAAAAAAAATACTGTTATAAAATACACGTTATACTGTTACACACATCCAAACGTTGACGTTTAGGTAAAATTCAGTACGATAACTTATTAAAAGGGTAACTTGGTTAGGAAATAAATTACTTATCTAAACTACGTCATTTTAAACGAATTAAATATTTACACATCACTGGAAACTTATCGTATTATATCAAATTTCGTTATTTGCATGTATACTCTTCCGTCTTTTCGCTGCAAATATCGCAATTCACGTAACAACACCAATGGAACTTGCACCTACATTGCCAAGTCCTCGTATATTGGTGCGTATTGTACCCTCTTCCGCAACACATCAAATCACATCCATCTGTACCTGAAATTTGAAAAGATAACAAAATCGGCAGATATTTTTAGAACGCATTATCGACTTACCCCTCGAAGTCCTATTGCAAACCCTACCTGCGGTACCTAACGATCCGGCAGCTAAATCTTTCTCGCAATAATTCGGCGACATCTGCAAAAATACCAAGTCCGCGCGCTTAGGCGCCTTCTTGACGGGAGGCTTTCCTTTTTTAAGTACGAGGTGTAATTTTCGCTTTTTTTTGTTACCGTTTTCCGCTTCGCGAGCCGCAGGAGATGCGAGACTGGACGTCACCGGACGGGCCCTGTAATATTTCTTCATCAAATTATCTCCAACCTGACGAAATTGAGGAAGAGTTTTCCAGCAGGTCTTCATGGTACAACTTCCCGATACTCCGTGACATTTACATTCGGTCAGCAGGCTCGTCTTGACAGCCTAAATAATTTAAAAAGTGAAAAATAGCGGACATCAAAATGAGCATTTATCAGGAAAAGAACGTTAACCGCCATTTAAAATTAATCTGATTCATCGGGCTTGCACCTAACTACAAGATAAGAACCGAGGACAGCTTAAAGAATTTCCCTTGCTACATCACCTACCGTGGACACTAATGGTTTTTTCAAGTAGATTTGCAGATACGGCAATAAATTCGTTTAACGACGTTCTTTATTTCATTTTAAACTGCTTTTTGTTCTAAATTATCTTTTAGTGACAAGTCTATAGATATAATTATTATTAGAAATGATTTATCGATTTATTTATTGCCCTTCAATAAACTAATAAAATCGATTTTATTTAGGTACCTAATTAAAATTACCTACGTCGATCGGTGAATCACCTCGAATCTTCAATTTGTTAACTTGATCGTTTTATTGTTTTTAATTTTGATCTACAGGAATTAATTAAAATTAAAATTATTCGATGAACGCAAAATAATTATCTTCTCGACATTTTCAATTCTAGCACATAAACAATAGGTACCTACGTAGATATGTATCTCCCTACATGGTAGATAGGTATCTATATATTTTTATATCGATAGATTTTTAGCATTTTTTTTTCAATAATTAATAGAATGCGCGTTCCATAGATGATTTTGATACCTACATTAATTTACGACCGCCTCATTCATGTTTAACTTTGAGTACGTAGGTAGTATTTTCTAGTTTTTTTCGTTTACTTTTGATGCATAAGAATTATAGATAATATCTGATTAAAAGTATCTAGAGTATTAAAATTCTTAAATTAAAAAAACTCTTATTGATATACATATGTACCTACCTACCTACTTACTTATAGGAACATAAATTTGCCATTCTGTATTTGCTCACTTTTAGAAAAATATCGAGCTATAATGATTTTTTTATTATTTATTTAAAATGTAGGTGCGCTCGTGTACCGATATTTATTGAAATACATGATGTTTTTGTTTAGTTGATAATTGAAATTAGGACAAACAAAAGTTTTATTTAAATATACGTTATTTACGATAAAATGCAATGCACGTCATGCATAAAAAGTTACTAAATTGTATATTTGTAATATTCAGTTTAAACTTTTGAACATGGCATCATATTTACCGATGATTTACCTGATGCACACATATTATATAGTAAAGAAAGACTACAATCTACTGTGGGGTTTTATTGATGACATGGATTGGATCCTATCGCGAATAACAATATCATATTTTTGTCATCAACAATATAAATTAAAAGTCGTTTCGCACGAGAGACGTACCTACGTATTTATTATCGAATACTTATAATTAAAAATTGATTAACTGAATTCTATTTTTTATTCAGTTGGAACATCGCACCATCAGCTACGCCATGTCGATAAGAAAAGAAAAGAAAAGAAGAAAATGAAAAGTACGCACATATAAGAAGAAAGTTAAAGAAAATTAAACAATCTTATCGATTAAATAAACTTTTAGATAGTTTTATTAATCACGCGAATATCGATTACAAATTTTGTACGAGTTGGGCGTTTGAATTGTGTCTAAAGAACATCTAATATTATAGTTGAAACTGCACACAATTACAAAAACAGATACCTACATCTCCACTTTCGTAATTTATTACGAAACTTTGTTTTACACGGGTCAAATAGTACAATTTATTGCGTCGTATAAACGGCTAAATATGGGGATGTCTTGTTTGTTAACAAAATTCGTTTCTCGAATAATACTATTCTACATGATTTCTTTTGTAGTCCATCGTATATTAATATATAACTTTTATATTATTTTAGCTATTTCATCGATAGTAAAGATGATCGTAGGTAGATAGATAATATATATATATATAAATATACCTACCATGCATTAAAATTATTGACTACATATTAGAATTCATTTATGAGCATCGAAACGTACCTACTTAATAGAATTTTGTAAACTATCAAAAATGATACAGCCCACATTAATTATTATTATGGTTATGGGCATAAAAGATATAAAAGAAATTAAAAACATATTTCTTACGCGGGCACATAAAATAACGAAAAACAAAAAACTTTAATGAATGTGCACGTTTTTGAAGAACTTGTCTTCTTGTCAAATGTGGGAGGAGTTTTAAATTACAATATTTCTTTTAATCCTGTTTGTTTTGCAAAATGATCGTGTAACTTTATAATTTGCCCATTAATTTATTTGCAGGATTTATCACTTTAAGTACCTAAGTAAAATGCATCTTTATGCATTTTTCCACCCACCCCCTTCGTAGATGGAAATGCTTAAAATTTGCGCCAGGAAATACCGATTTTCCAACGATTTTCAATGATTACATGTTCTCGGTGAAAGGAAAATTATATACGTAAGTACCTACGTACTTCCTCTCGAACAAAGTTAATAAGCGTTTGCAAAGTGCATCCTAACTCGATGTATACAATTCAGATATTTTTACTCGTCATAATGATTTGTAAATACAGTAATAAACACGTTACGGTAGCATGTAATAGCTTTGGTTGTTGTGTTTGATATTATAATGGCAATGCATGGACAGTAAGTAATTAACGTTTGTAAATTATATCGACAGGTTATAGTCTATGGGTAGGTTTCGATAAAATTATATCAAGCAAGTACTTATTACGCATATTATGATACGGCGATTATTTCTTAAAAAGACGAAATAAAATTAAATTTCGCGATTCGAATCCTAAATTCTCAAGGGAACCGAGAGTTTTTCGTATTGCGTGTTCTGCTAATTGACAGGGTAGTGAGTGATGGACCAACCGCCCGCGATTGTTAGCCCACTCGTTCGAGGTATTATACAACGTGCATGTCACTAGCACACAATGGGTGGATGGACCGAAATTATAAAAAATACCATACAAACCTTTCTACCCGCCCTGTTATTATGGAGATTCATAAGGCTACGTTCGTCCCCCTCTAGTTCACGGGCGTCTAAGAATTTTCGAGCAAATCGAGTACCGAAAGTTATATCTACGCTACAACCTCCCCATTTCCATCCAGAGGGCACGGGATCTCTAGGTTTAGGGCCGGGGGCACATCCACATGCTGAAATGTTCCCTCTTGCACAAGCCGCCGTTACTGCGTACGACACGCCAGCGCTCGATATTGCATAAGTAAATGCCGCCTCTCGCGATCCTGCAAATAATAATAATTTATTAAAATAAACAATTCAAAAATTGACCTTATAAAATTTCTCGCGTTTAAAACGGTCGATGTTAAAAACTCGTCACAATAACTAATCTAGCGCCAGGGTTAGTTTAAGGATAGAAATTTCATAACGAGCTTCCATCACGTTTATAAAACGACTGCTCGTTATTTTAAGGTTGTAAGATCATTAGGACGCCGAAGGCGCTTCTATAATATTCTTTTATGTTGTTTTTTTGGTCGAAACTCTCTCCAGAGATAATAAGGGATATCTTTTGCTTAGAAACTTTTTTCTAACACTAAATTTGATTGTCAGAGATTTTTCGTTGTAGTATGTAGATATTTAATTTACCTATATTGTTACGATTTATTAACCACCATTGAATGAATACACGTATGACGATGAAATGTTAACAAGACCAAATTTTTCATTTAACCGTAGCGTTTAATTTCCACATTAGTCTCTCGGTATTCGCGACTAACCATAAAACAAAACTTAATTCCCATTTACGACCTATTTACTATACGATTTACGTGTACTTATTTTTAGGAGTTCGCTGTTTTTCACGGCGATGCAGTGTCGCCATTGTTTTTATCTAAGCAATACAACGAAGAACGACATTTGAATTTCTTCCATGTTCGCTGACATTACAATCAAATTACAAGAAATGTATAAACTATATGCAAAAACAAGTCCGACGTGTGTGGTAAGAGATCGACAATAAATGGATCGAATGTTTCTTCGACCACCGAAGTCCCGTTATTGTCCCGTAAATATAACGAATCCGTATAATAATCTGTACTTATTGTTATATAAGAGACATGTTAAAGAAAATAACTGCAAATTATACCTAGGTACCTATATTTTTCGAATTCCGCTTCCGGTTATGATAATATTACAATAATTGAAACGTTCCCTCTAATAAGGGAACCTACATTTTTGACAATTTCGAGAACTTGAACGACAACGATTTGTTAAGAATTTTTTATTGATACAGGAAGATACAAGTGGTGTTTAAAAAAATTGTAATAATTCCTAAACGTAAAAGTCACAAACCACATCATATAAAATGAATCAAACTTGAGAGATTTACATCGGGTGCCTGGATTAAGAAGTGATGTAAAATGTAACATAAATACTTCGTCAAAATAAGGCTTCAATTATTTATTACTGTTAAAATTCTAACACAAGATTTGTAGAGAAAAAAAAATTATCGTACTTAACGATAACTTTAAATATTGAAACTTACAGAACAGAAATTAATAAAACTTTAATAAATACAAATAATAATTTAAATGCGTTCAAAACTTCCGTGATTAATTCAGGTTAATGATTGCAATAATTTTTTTTTTTTTTTTTTTTTTTTAATTTGAATACCGGTTTATTTACAATCTGCCATACCCTATATAGCATTCAGTAAATTGTATTGATGTTGTAAATGTCTTGGGGGCTATTGTCGTACAGACAATTACCCTAAAAATAACCTAAGTAGATAGGTGACATTACTAAGAAGATAATAAGCAATAATAAGATAATCACTTTTAAAAAAGTTGACATCTTAACCACGTCCAATTTAAATCTTAATCGATTAAGAATATATGCGGACTCAGGTCGGCAATTAACCGGATGATACGTGAGATGTGATAACAGACGTCAACATCACAACACATATCTGCGTTAATTGGAGTTTACTTTTAGTAAGTCATCTGTTATTCAAGTAGGTAAATAAGTACCTATTTATTTTGAATTTTTACGATTTTAACCCGTTATCCGGATGCAAGTAAGTAAATCCTATCTTCACTCATTCTGCTGAAATTTTCTAGTAATTTTTTATTAGTTTTTATAAAAATATACCTATTTAATAAATGAACGCCGTCATTTTAAAAAATAATTCGTTTCTCTAAAGTGACTCTCTAAACATATAATCCTGAAATTATTTACAAATTTATACAAAAACATTGGTTCGTAATTAATTTTAGTTCGCCACCGTTCATCCGTAGTAGGTGCCAAACAGGTTTTAATTACTTTTTGTTTCTGACAGTGGTTAAGATTCAATATAAATTAAATTTGTAGCGTGATTACAAGTAGTTTCTAAGGAGGTGTTTTTTTTTTGTATCGTCGTGAGCAAAAATACAAAGAATCGAAATAAAAAACAAATGGAAATTTATTTTAAAAAATGCGAAACAAATTATAAGATTACTATAGTTTACACCTTAATCTGTCGGCGGATATCTCATCCTTACTGTTGCCGTGGATGCGGACACTCCCTTGTTTTTCTTTAGCTACCGATTACAAATTTAAAAAAAGGAAACAACCAAACGAATGTATCGATATTTAAAACGAAAAGCAAATACTCGCTTTTACAAAAAGAAAAACAACAATATAAATAGTACCTAATAATATCATAATTTACGAAGATTTTGATATTTTATTTTTAAATAAGTAATGTCAGTTTTTACAGGTGAAAATTTGACTATTAAACCTTTCAAACCCCATGTCAACAACTGTCGTATGATCATAAATGACCATTTCGTAATGTAGCATTTGATAATATATTGCCATATTAATAAATGTTAAAAAATATGTTGATCGGGTATTTCTTCAATTTTCGTGGTCATATACGACAGATGAAAACAAGAAAATGCCGACACACATATTACGAACACCAGGTTTGAATAAGTTAAAAAATAACAAAGTATAATTTGTGAAGTATGTAATAATTTATGCAATATTAATATATATATTATTTTTTAAAACTCAAATTTGCAAGGTAGGTACCTATACTTATTCGAATCATTTATATTATTAGGCCAGCAATGCTAATATTTATTACTTTATCAACATCATTATGTTACATTCAAATTGATAAGCAATAAATTATTTTTACATTACTTAAATAAATGGTGTATTATATAGATTAAGCTCTCAGCAATAATAATTTATTACGCAATATATTTGTTATAAATTATTTTTAAGCGTTACCATTATAGTGATTTATTAACCTAGACCGAGATGTTTAAACTTTAGATTAATTATAGACTTTAAATATATTAGGACGTATAATACTTCAAAAAGTATCGACCCACGTATATAAAATCAGAAAGCTTCGTATGATTCATCGAGTGGGTGGCGATGGACCGAGGGATGTTAATGAGGCGTTGTTAATTATTTTGGTGCTGCCCTTATTCATATTTATTTACGATATTATTCGTTCGTACCTCGCAAATTATACGAGCTACTTTCCTTTTGAACGCATAATCTAAAGCGAATAGATGTCTTTAAGTGTTCGAATTACTCTTCTTACACTTAGCTGATTAAAGAGATCAGTAATACGATTGAATTGTCAGATCGATTTCATTTAAGTCAACAAGTGACACTTTCATCCATCATTCAAGAATGTTAACTCAGGAAGTGCTACACATTACCTATACCTAGAGAACGTTTTTTTTTTTAAGTTGAAGTGAACGGTATGTAGATAAGTAGATACATCACACTTGTCGTACTTTATAATAAATTAAGAAACTTGTTTTTTAATTATTTGAAAGGCAGACTTGGATTGAACTAAAACACAATTAAATTGGCATCAATGAAAGTAGTTATATACTTACTTACGTACAACCTATAGTAGGCCCGCTTGTGTTAATATTATGCTTGTCGAGTGCATTGAATGAAGAAATTTAGCGACCTATTCTACTTGATAGAGGATCAATTGTAGAGTACGAAATCACTTCTTGGCCACTTTAAAATCGCGTCATATACTCCCACCAACCCTTAAAAGGTAAATATTTCAAAAGGCTCTATCTCACTTATCTTTAAAGATAGAGCTCTCGTTATAAAACCAAAATTTCATGTGGAATAAAAAAGTCTATAACAATAATGACTGATTTTTCAATACTAAGCGAGATATTATGAAAAAACGCACTTTTAAAAATTAACCCTTCATAAACATTAGTAATTGGTAAAAAGCTGTCTACGCGCGCCGCGTAAACCGACACCGATCTCGCAAGTGCTACTGAGTGGTCGACACAACGTAGGGGTAGTATCATTATTGGAATTATATATTAATTAAGAACTTTTAATTTTGATATTACCTAATTATGTAGGTATTTATAGTATATGTAGTACCTAGGTACTTAATTTTAAATACGTGTCAGGTATAAAATAAAGAATAATAACGAATATTTAAACAAAACAAAATTCAAAAAAACATAAACATTAAATAGTATCAAACGTTTTTGTCAATTGTTTTTGTTGTTGTCTTTTGGTACTATTTGATCTTACTGATAAAGATTTACCCTGGTCATGATGACCGGCTTTGAAATTATTAGAAAACCTCGTGTAGGTATTGTTGTTTGTCAGTGACTTGTTTTCGACACGAATCTATTGCAGTGACTCTCAATCTTGTAGATTAGGCGTATCACCGAAAGAATATCAAAAAGATTTCGTACCACACCCTTTATAAAAATTTCGGCATCCAAATAAAAAATACAAAAAACCAAATAGTTACCAGTTTAAAATTATTTGTATAATCACTATCCTTTATACCGTAGAATTATAAATGTACGTTATTTTTTATTTAAAAACCATTCGTATACCCTTAAGCATTGAAAATTTCCCTATTACAAACCATAAACCAGATAAAAGTTTAATCGCGTTTTTATGCGACCGATAAAATACAAAACAACTGATAAAATAAGTGCGCTACCTACTTTCATAGCTTATTGAACAAAAAATTGAATGTTTTTAAAATAAAAGCGGGATTTCCCACTATCCATGTACAAACTCAAATGCATTTATATATATTCTGACAAATCCGTTTCAGAACTCTCGCGTTGGTGGTACAGAACGGTAGTGCTTGTTTCGGTAGTTCGAATTTTAAATTACGCCGTCGTATTATTCGCCGCGTGTGCGAGAAGTGCTCGTTCGGTTTATAAGGCCATTTTGCGTGTGAGTGCGCGAGTGTTTTGTGTTGTGTTGTGTTCTATAAAAAAATTACAAACAAAAAGGATTAACACGACAAGGAAAGGTAGGATTTTTCTTTATCGACTAACACTCCATGAATTTATGAAGTGTAAATACATGAACCTTTAAGCTCTAACACAAATTATCTGTAAATCGAACTAGTTAGGCTCTTGGATAGGGTCTTGGTTAGGTCTTGGATAGGGCTCCCCTCAAACATTCGACGGTCCGATTTCGCGATCGAAATTTTCTCTTTCGCGCGTTTTAGCGATCGCAGTGGTTGGTGAAATATAGTTAAATATGAAGCGTATATGTACGTAATAATGCAAATTCGCAGTCAATGAAAGAATCTACGCTGGCAATTAGCGATAGAGGGAAAACGATGACAAGGAAAAGGTAAGAAATAGAAAGAAAAATTTTAAAGTTTTTAATTTTTTCTTGTAGTCTATTATAGACAAGTGGCAGTCGCAGCGGCAGTAGTGTTCGTCTGCATTTTACGTAAGTCTTAAAAAAACATTTATTTCAGAATTTATCTTTTTAAATGTTTTTGACTTTTTAAATTTCTCTTATTTTTTCTGATTTTACCTTTTCAATGCATTGGTTTATGGATAAAAAACATAATTCAAATTTTTGATTGTCGCAACAATTTTTAAACAATTTATACTGACAATGGTACAGAAAACCTTAGTATATATATCATATTAAAACTGAAAGCGAGAGAAATAAATTTTATTTGAAGCATTTTGGCCGTAACTTATTAGTTTCAGAAATAATTATCAATGTTTATGGAAGGTTGATATTTAAATAGCGTTTTTTCGTAGTATCTCGCTTAATATTGAAAAATCAGTGATTATTGTCAGAAACTTTTTTATTTTCCATAAAATTTGTCGTGTTTTGGTTTTAAAACGAGATCTCTAACTACAAAGATAAGTGAGATAGCGACTTTTGAAATATTTACCTTTTAAGGAACGATGGGGAGTAGAGGACACGGTTTTAAAGTGGCCAAGTGGTGGTTTCGTACCCTCTATCAAGTAAAATAGGTCGCTAAATATCTTCATTCAACGTACACGAAAGTACACAAGCGAGTCTACAACCATATTTGGAAATAAAAATGTTCGATTTGTAGGTAGTATGATGGTATAAAAATTATATAGGTACCTGTAGTAGATTAACATTATATAAGGTACGTGTTATCCATTTTATCCACTAAAGTATTGATTCTATATTTTAATTTGAAAAAATCAGCAATTTTGTATCGTCAATCGTAATCAAAGATAAGTATATAGTTTGGGAAGTTCTGGCACTCATTTTAAACCTATACTAAAAGTCGAACAAGGGAATAGAAAACGATCAAAGTACAAAAGACACGTCAATAAAATATCTAAACAAAATTCGTAGCCTCAATCAAAGTCATTATGGAAGCCACATATCATTCAAGGTAGTCATGTAAGAACACCATTACTTGGCGCTGTGCGTGCCATTTGACTGACAACAAGTACTCGTGGGAGGCGCTAAATCATTAACTGTTACTGATTTATATACATCTTGATTATCACTAACTAGTCTATAGATAGTTTGTTATGTAGTTAAAAATCGGATATGGTGAGGGAAAGTCACGTTACATAATATGGTAGAAAACCAGCCATGTATTCATTATTGTTACATATAAAATATCCCATTTGTTTTTTAATTTCACAATTTATATCGGCCCATTAAAAACCGATATAACGACATATTGATTTTCTGTTTTCTTTTACCGCAAAACGACGTATCATTTAATACTGTAAAATAACACGAAACCTTTTAAACACGCAAGCTCGTGGAAATAAGCACAGCGTTAATTGTTTTTTTTTAGTAAATCAACAAGTTGACGATTAATTTCCAAATAACTGACGATTGAAACTATAATCAAAAACAAAACGCGATCGATCAAAAAATCGATCCTTTCATCTTCAGATAATTTTTATCCGATTGATGTTTACGAAAACAATTATTTCAACAGGAAAGCGCTTGGTGAAATAATTGTTCCAGCATTGCCTACCTATATATTACCTATATTCAAATTTAAACGAGGACGCAAAAATTAGCCCTAAATATAACATAGATACTCACATATATATTTTTTAAATTGCGTGTATATTAATTCCGCAATTTAATTTTAATATAAACTAAACAATTCTTATACTTTCAAAACCAATTTGTTTCTCAAAATAATTCAAAGTAATAATCGAGAAATTTGAGAATATTCTAAAAATAACGATTTTACCACAGATTAAATTAAACGTCTGTGAAAAAATAACGTCGCGAATTGAGATTTGAAGAAGACGAAATCCAGGCACCACATCATCAAATACAAGTATTTAAATAGAATATTTTTAATCTTATAAAAATGTCAGCTTACAAGATGTTATCAAAAGATGTTATACATAATATAGGTACCTATGAGGTACTACCGTAAAAACTTGAAAACGTAGAAAGCGACGACCGTATTTTATCTAATTTTTTTTCGAAAACCTCTTATTGTACTTACATACTTGTCAGAAATATAAAAAATGTCACGTCCGAAATATTTTAAACAATCATTACTCCGATGTGACTTATGTGAATCTTATTTATTATGCGACTTTTTGTTATTCGTCGTTTGAACGACCGTGGGCCGCCATTGCACAATACATAATATCATTTCTAGAAATCTACGTACTTACTTTTAACAATTACCTACCTGTTGAAGCCAAATAGATGACTATAAACGTTCGTCTAAAATTACATTTAAATAATTGCGCGCACGAACCGACAAATTTTGTAACGTATACTTTTAATATTTAGGTATATCTACCTACTAAAATGACTTCAGTAAATAAATAATAAGCAATACCTACTAGTTATAAATCTAGATAATTATTTATCACTCACTTATGCGATAAATTACTCCTTTTTTTTATAACTGGATAACGAAAACCGGGAAATTACTTTTCTGTTAATTTATTTTTATGGGATGGTCGTAAAAATACTTGGTGCTGGAATGTAAGTAGTTTTTGAGGATTTCTTATCCCTTTTAGTTTAAACTATTCATCTTGGACAACAAAATACATCTCAACCCGTCAATATCAGATATCACGCCTGGATTCTTATTTTCATAAAATTAGCGTCCTATACAGGCTATACTCGAGATGTCGAAAGTATATTCCAATTCAATATTTTACATTCCACGTTTATTTTATTTTTGTACTAATTAACTGCGAACAGATTAAGTCTAAATATTAAATAAACGTTACAGTAACACAACTAATGTGCTTTTGAATTACTAAACAACCGCACAAGCGTGCAGGTCTCAAATCTATCGTTATACCATAAAATCACCTATTGCTTAACACGTCAAACTGAAGATATCTATAATTTTAAAAAGGACGTAAAATGCGCACATGAAGATATTCAGAATCTATAGTTACCTATAGGTAGAACGTATTGAATAAGCGCCTATAACATTCCAAGACCTACACGCGTCATATAAGGTTATGTATATATTAATTGTTACAGATATCTTTGAAATTATCTTCATTTCAAATTAAATTAATTACAATCTTAATCGGTTAAGAAAGAAACGCTCCTATTTAATGACAACTCATTTTTAATTTTCTGTTAGCACTTTTTGTGTCCATATCAGATCATATCTTTTGAATTAATTACAATACATTAAAAATGAACAATATTTACGGTGTTTTCAATTTTCCACTTTTATTTATAATAAGTAAGTAGTTGGTAGGTATCAGTTCAATTTACACCTGACTTTGGTATTTTAGGTGGTGCTTATACTACACTATATAGACATAAATACATGCATATGTATACCTACAGATACCTAGGTAGGAGCTTTGTATAACTCGTTCTGTTACGCATTCCATATAAACTATTTTTCGTAGTGAGGCCAGAAGGCTTATTATTATTATTATTAAGAGTACGGTCGAAGTGGATGAAATACTTACTGCCGTGTGTAATGCAGACGAGATCGAACCAGAACCGAAGGATTAACGGCGAGGAATGTGTGTAAGCGTAGATCAAGCGTGCATAGGGATCATTAAAAAGCCCTAATGAAGCTGTTATGCTGATAATTACCACCGTGTCTGTCTGTTAATTGTTGCAGCCACGGCCCACTGCGCTCTTATCTACTCTCTAATTGAGGTGATATGCTAATTCGCCGGATTTAAGACTTCATTCTCAATATGACCTCATCGAAAACACATTTTTAGCATCGATTTTTGGATGTCTTCAAAAACTCAAATCGACCAGTTTTATTTATAATCCGCATTTTACTTCTATAAGTAGGTACACAAGTTCTTCCGAGATCGTACCTGTATTATAAAATGATCACATTTTCAAATATTAAAATCAAATTATTAAATTAATTAATCACCCCCCCTCGAACAACTCGTAGATACACGGTGTTACATTTCCGAGATAGTATAAACTTCAGATTCTATCATTATACAAGAGTTAATTATTGGTCAGTGACACTGATGTGTGGTAACAAAAACACGATTTGTAACTTGATATTTAATACTCGTTTTTTAGCTTCCGGGTTACTTTTATTTTAACGGCCCGAGTCCGAGAAGATCCTCGATAATTAATTTATGAATAGATTTTTTTATAAATATCTTATTAATTTTTAATCGTGCTCGTAACAAAAAGAAAATGATAATGTACTTGTTTTAAAGCTCAATATTTTCCTTTTTCGTAATTTATAGATTAAAAAACTTTTGATTATTTCTCATTGTAATCGTAGATAATGTTGTAGAGAAAATGTTACATTTTAAAATTAATTCAAAGTTTGTTTTTTGGTTTACGACACTTTATTTGTTAGTGTCGCAATATCTATAATAATCGCAATAAATATTTTATTAATTATAAGAGCGTAAAATAAAATAAATAAAAAATTTCTTACACGCTGATATTAACCTTGACTTTGTAATTATTCAGTAGAGGTTCTTTAAATCACAGTTTAATAGTTGAAAAGCAACATCGTGATGTGTTTCGTAATTTGATTTATTAATACTAATGTATGTAAGTAGAATGTGCATTTTTTATCAATTTACCGAGATTAAATTTAGTTTCTTATTGTAAAGCTTTGTATAATTTTAAAACGAATTAAATTTTTTTTCAGTTTTATAAATACGTAGATAGGTACCTATCCAAACCTATATGCAATTCACGTCATCAACAAAATGTTACTAGATTGTTTATTTGTAATTAGGTTTAAAGTTTGGAAAGTGACATATTCTAGATGATTTACTTGCGCACATATTAGATGGTATAAAGAAAGACTACAATTTATTAGAACTGTCAAAATACGAGGTACGAGGTGACAGCACTGTGTGAAACGTCATCATCTAGTAACCTTTTACTGATGACGTGGATTGCATATAGGTTTGGACGAAGTGTATAAGTTCCTGTGAGGTTGAATTATTTATAAACTACTTATAAAGACTTAATAACTTTTGGTTCGATAAATCGAAAAATTGTTATTGGATACCAATCATCGGAATCCGAATACCGTATCAAATTTGAACCACTCGAGATCCTATTTATCTTATTTTTTTAAATTTATGTGTAATTTACTAGATATAAGTGTAGATATAGATACCTATACATTATTCAAGATAGGTTCCAATAAAAGCTCATGTTTTTACAGTAGTACTAATATATTACAGTCTTTCTTTGCCATGTCATATGTGTGCAGGTAAATCATCGGTAAATCATCGCCACATTCAAAACTTTCAACTGAATATTAGAAATATATCTACAATATTTATGTAGTAACTGTTTATGATGACGTGCATCGAAACTTATGTTGAATAACGTATAGTTATACCTATAAAATTAAACTGTCGAGAAAAGAAATTAAAAGCTTTACTCCACTAAATGCGAATGGTATCCTAAAATAATGGTTAGACACGTTATTACTGACAAAAAAAATTTCGAATTAAAAATGAAGCAAGTCACAACGTTCCTTTAAAAGATTATTTAAGAAGAAAATCAACTCCGCCACGTTAAAGCTCAAAATAAATTCAAGTCTGAAGTAGCATCATTCAGATGATCTTTTAAAAAACAAAAGAAGTCGAAGAATCAATATTATCAGCAAAATCAGTCTTGCTAAGTATTTAAAATAAGTAAATAAAAAACGTTATTTTAATTAATAATAAAGTTAAACGAGATCTATAAACTTATGTAGGTAGATAGGTACTCATTAAAAATGGGGTACCTATCGATGTATTATATACCTACCTAGATAATAAATAAAATTTTCAAATTAACTTATTGGCATATCACGATTTTAGTCGACCATAGATGGATATTTAAAAGCATAAAAGTAAACGTTCGTATTAGGTAGATAACTAATACAAATGAGTTATAGGATAATGCAAATTACCGCGTAAACTTTAACACCTCGTTAAGCATTAGTAACAGCGTAATGCGTTATTGTCACAGTGCTCTGGAAATACGTAGTTTAATTTATTGGCAGTCTTATTTGTTGAATACAGAATGCGACGTACTGAATTTTATCTAAAATAAATTATCCTGATTTATTATATGAGAAATTGATTTATGGGTAGCGGAACTGCACGTTCGCACAATTACGGACGATATACTTTATTATCCGAACCGGAATTAACAGTTAGATAAGCGAAATATCATTAGCTTATATCTTGAATAGTGGGTTAATTAAATACCTACGTATATAATTAGGTACGTAAATAAATAAGAAAATATAGAGAATAGTAATTAACGCGGAGATACCTATACCCAAAAAGTCTTTTTATAGACATCCTAAATTATTAACAAGGTCATAAAGATAACTGATTAAAAATTAATCTCGGCCGAGTCTCCTACGTTAAGCAATACCTCATATTAGTTAAATTCGGTCCAATAGTCTTCGAAATAATATTCAAATGACACGATAAATGGTTGCCAGATTATAATAATGGCTCAGATAAACTCAATTAAAAACTTAGCACGTGGGTTCGAGATATAATTTGAGCTAAAATGTAGGCGTCGGCAGAGCTTTAGGCGACACAACTCAAAAGATACTTCAATATTTTTATGAATGGACCCGAGAATCCGTTTAGATTATTCTCGTTCCAGATGGTAAGGCGAAATCCGATGGTGTCCGCCGCTGCCTGCTGGCCGAAGACTTGTTTATGCGCATTAATGCCGTAGTTTATGAGCCGTCCGGATTAGACGGGATAACATGATAATCCTCCGCTGCTGGACACCTAGGAATATTATTTACTCCGTTTTAATAAATCGTCGGTATTTAATTTGGCGTATAGGTACCTACCTACCTACAAAACTATAACTGACGAATGGAATACTGGTTTCACCATTGTTTCGTTCGAAACGAATCTCTCAAATGTAATCATTTAAATGTAAGTGCTTAAAGCGCATTTAATCGTAATTTATTAAAATTCTCAAATGTATAGGTACCTATAGACAAGTATACATAGCTGCAACGAAAATAATTGTATTAGCGCTTAGCGTATTTTCCGTTGTTACCGAACGTCTTTATTTGTGGTCGTTTGATTTCTTAATTCTATTCATTATTTGAACACCAGTTGATCGAGTTGAATTTTTAAATGATATATTATTCCGCGCGTTTTGGCATCGAAGTATGTTTGGGTTAAATTCGATGTTATCTCGAACCAATAAATTTTTGAACATACCAGCCTTCAGTTTACTTTTATAAATGTTTAAGTAAATCAGCAATCCCACTTTATTTAAATGTATAATTACCCAATTAATTTGGGAAGTCTAAAATTTATTGACGTGCATAGTTAAACATTGAAAGAACTCTAATGACGATACAATTGGGTAAGATTCTTAAAAGATTAGAAACGTCAAAATTATTTATAAACATACTGCATTGGAAAATTATCTTTATGTATATCCAGAATTAAAACTAGTTATAATAACTAAATATCGTTTGTATAAGACTGCGAAACGAACACCAGAAAGAGGTATAACAAGAATTGAAGAAGCTCGATTCATCATAAAACTCCAAAATATATTTCAATTTGTATAACGTATTAAATAAACCGCATTAAATATGTATGTAGGTAGGTAGATACTTATTATGTGATAAGTAACCACAATGGACAACAATCATTTATAAAATATTGCGTTGCCCAAATATTGTATCAAATAGGAACAGAAAAAACGTCTTATGGTCAATATATTACAATGAATAGATCGTAGAATATCTTATTCAAGATAGGTTCCAATACAAGTCATCAATAAAAAGTTACTAAATTGAATAGATATTTGTAATTCAATTCCATATGTTTAAAAAGCGTCATATTCTATACTTTTACTCGGATTACTGAAAAACTAGCATTATTGAAAATTTATTAAAAAAGTTAATTTACAATAATTTTTATTAGTGCAGTAGGTACTTAGCTATGTTAGTTACTGTTATAATAGATAGTAGGTATAATTAATAATTTTTATACCTAGATAGAAGGACCTACAGATATGTATTTACTTATATAAAAATGTAGGGTGACTGATATATTAACGCCCAGCCTCAAAGTGGAATTTGGTGGATACGTTTCTTTTATTGTATAGGCACCTACTAAGTAATGATTTTTTCAAAATTCCACTCGTAAGCGGATGAAAAGAGGAAAGTACCTATATTTAGGTATTAAACATTTGATCAATTTGTTCGTATTATCATTGACATATGAAATTTGGAGGATATGTTCCATTAAATATTTCAAAATTTCACGCAGACGAAGTCGCAGGTAAAAGCTTATATTTGGCGAAAGCGGCTCTCGTCACGGGCGCAACTAAGTTTGAGGCGTGAAAACGTAAAAAAAATGCAAAAACTAAAATAAATATTTACATAAATTGATATAAAAGTTCGCCATTTTATACATTATTGTATTTTAAAATTTTTGTCTTTAATAGGTTAGGGGGGCGCAAGTTAGACATTTGCCATAAGCGCTTTATACCCTAGTTATACGGCGCGAGTTGTACCTCTTTTAACACCGTAAATATTAAGATCTATAACACATTATGATATACCTACTGTAATTAAATTAGTTCATAAAACTTTCCTATTGTCAAAATAGGCAATTCAAACAACTATAATCGCTGGAGATTTCAACGATCGCGTAAGCGACGAACCCGAAAAATATATAGATACGAGTAAAACTTATGTATTTATATGTTATTCACAAACCACATCACATCCACGTCATCAATAATACCTCATATTTTTACAATATTAATAAATTGTAGTTTTTCTTTGCCATGTGAAAAACATTAAACCGAATATTACAAATATATAATTTAGTAACTTTTTATACACGATGTACATTGGAACCTATTGTGAATAACAATATTTAATTATTGTAAGTAGGTACAAGAACATCACATTATTAATATTCTACTCCTTATTTTTGTATAAAATGATAAAGATTTGATTATTTATTTTAAGGTCTATAAATTATTTCGAAATTCATTGTTTCATATACTTATATCATAAACATTTCAATGTCAAAGAAATATCACATCAAGAAATCGAAGTGCAGCTATGTCGTCGAAAAGTCCGTGTATTTTAAAATTTTTGTCATTTATGTGTTAGGGGGCGCAAGTTAAACACTTGCCACAAACGCTTCATATCTCGTTACGGCGTTGTCCATGTTCCTTCCGACGCGCGACACGACTCGACGTCGACGAAGTAGAAAATCAATCGAGTTGTTCGGGTATAGAGAGATGTACGTTAAAATTTTAACGTCTACATAATAAAAAAATTCTACAAACAATGCTTTGGATTTAATCCAAATAGAGTTATATTTACTTTTGTTTTATAGTTATATATTTCTATATCCGGTACCTACTTATAATTTTTTTTATATATACCTTATCCAACCGGTCTGGCGATGCACGTCATCAGTAATAAGTAAATAATATTAAAAATGTAGGTAAATAGGTACCTATAACAAAATCTCTATAAATCTGTTAATTAAAATAGATCTGTCGGAAACGAATAGATAGAAAAATAAATCGCTATAGAAGTAGAACAGCTTTTAGACCAAAAACAATTTAATAGTCATTTAAGTACAAGTATTAAAAGTGTTATAACGAACTGATTATAAAAAACGCGCTAAAAGGTTCGTGTTTTATACTGTAGCCGAAATTAGTATAATAAACTACTAGAAAGAGAAAATAGCTCTATATTTTATTTATAGCTTGCCAACAACCTTTATATGAAACATTATCTCATTTTATACATTCAACTATAAAACCCTAAAATATATTTGAAATAACTTAAAATATACTTACATATAGTTATTCGAGACAGGTGATTATTTTACAATAGACTTCCTGCAACTTCTCCAACGTCCGAATGTAATCGTAAAGATTTTTATGTTATTAGTACATAAAATTTAATACTTTGATAATTACCGTTTATACAAGTGTTTATGGAAGTTGAAGCATTTTTAGAATCTAAATAAAAGTTATCAAAAACCGAATAATTTCACATAAATAAAAGTAACAAATATGACCATATATGTAGGTATGTACATAAGGCAAAATGCAATAAAAATTTTCTCTTTAATTAAAGGATCGTTGACGTTATTACTTATAATCGAATAATTTATTGTACGTGACCGTTGACAAGTATATATTTATTGGTAATTTCGAATTGTTCGAAATTGATTTTTGAAAAAAACCTTTTAATGTAGAAGATTAATCGTCAATGCAATAATTAAAAACGGGTAAGATATAAGTACGTCGTGGAGGACGACAATAAATTTTTTGAAAACTTCCACAAAATTACAATACTTAATTCATCATAAATAAATAAGACAAGAACTATTTGGTGGATCGTGTTGTGTTAAGTTTATTTTTAACTTCTTATACCCGTTTTTACTTTTTCGGCCGCATAACGAGCTTTTACTTCTAGATCGGTGCATTTCAGTATTGCCATCGTTTTAAATACGTTAATGCAGTGGCTTATATCTGATAATAAAGAGTCTGTAAGGAGCCTTTCGAAGCATTCAAATGTCAGTTAGATATCAACGCTCAGCATGGGCAGCTTCCAGCAGATAAGTCGACGATAGATTCAGTCACGGTTAAAAACTGACTCTGAAAGTGACAATTTGACAAGCTGACATGTGTTTCTCGGCATTATCTATTTAAGCCTATCTATTACATCTACATATAAGTAACTACGAAATATAAAAACCAGTCTAGTATATGAGTCGCATTAATCATCAGTTGTTTGTTACGCGCACAAAACGAAATCCACAATCAAAAATTTACTTACTTTTTGATAATTTTGTAAGTGATAGGTATAGTACCAATTAAATTAATATAAAAATAGTAAATAATTATAAGTAGATACGATCCTATAGAAAATAATCTCGGAAGTTTAGTATAATATTACTTGAAATGTTTCAAGTAGTTATATATACCTACAATGAATAGAATAGTTTGTAATAAAACAATATATACAAGGATCTGGTATTGTCTTGCAATAGGTAATTACTTACCGACTGCCTGTAAAAACGGTGGGGCAAGTGGACACTACCCATTATCGTAGTCCGGTCATAACTTTACCATTGCATCGACCAATTACACTCGATCTTACTTTCTCGGGTCTTGCTATGCAAATTCAAACTTAGCTCGGCTATCATAAATTAACCTCATTACGTACTATATTTATTATGTTTCAACATTAAAATATACGCTTTTCGATGCCATAAATACTATCCTTTTAATACGGATTGCCTGTGGTGTACTTATTTGTCGCTGTGAGCATACGAGCAATAATTCCTCGTTACACCGAGTGTGGCAACCCTTTCCTTTTAAACTTCTATCGCGTTTTCTATGCATTTACAAATGTCTATAATTTGTATTGCGGTATTGTGGCATTAAAACGATTACGCATCGCGATTTCTTTATTTTCTCGACTATTTGGTGTTTTCACGATTCGTTAAATAATTAACTTATCGCTTTAATATGTAGGCATCTACATCTAGATATTGGGTATAGGCTACATATTGCCTAATAAATCAAAATTCAAATCAATCAAACTTTAAATTTTTATTAAATGATAGTAGACGAATATTTCTAATAAGTACCTAACGAAACAAAATGAAATTTATTTTTATTTAGATTTAAATTACCAAGGTACCTATAGGTATATAAGTTCTGATATTATAAGAAATGATTTTTTAAATTAGGAAAAACAAAATAAAACAACAGATCGAAGTTAAACAACTAAAATAAAGTTAGGGTGGATTTAAATATAAAATATAGATACTATCTAATCATTTAAATTTAAATAATTATTTAATATCTAATAGTGATTTGAATAATTTAAATAATACATTTATCAATTTGACAACATTCAACGTAGGAGAAATAAGAAAAATTACTATTTTGAAATTTAAAATGGTGTTCAGTTGTCTAAATTTTGTATTGAATGTTTATAAAGAAGATTTTCAATCTCAGTAAACGAATTAAAACTAATTATTGAACCGCAGAGTGATGTATACTTGAATTTTTAAGACATTAAAATATATAGGAGTATAAGCTTAGAAATTAAAATATACACGATGTTGAGATGTTGAAGCGACGGCGACGTAAAATAAATAAAAACATTTAATCGAATAGAGTGCGATACTCTGCAGAAGTTTGTAGTATCAATGAAGTGCACTTATGAACTCAATCTCTATATTATATAAAATTTAAGGATCACTTTTTCAATTAACATTTAAACTGAAAATCATTATCGTGAAACGACATAAATTATCTATCCTACAATACTGTCGGCGATAACGAAAAATTTTCAAAGCAACTAAATATAGATGTAATTTAGGTATAAGCCATAACGGCACTTAAAGGATCACTTTAATGTAATTGACATTTATTAATTCTGTAAGTGTACCTAAAGGTTTAGAAATGCATGTTGAAGTGTAATGTAAATTGACTAAGTTTTACAATTGGTTTTTAGTTTCGAAAGTTATAATAATTATTGTAGTGTTATACAAATAAAGTTAGTTTATATTAAAATTCAATGCTACTTTGTTACGAGATTTAAGCGTTGTCTAAACGTTAATGGGTATGTCGGTACCCGATAAATTATTATCGTTATTTACGTTACTTCCTTTTTAATAATTTACAAACTGCCGACGTATTCTTCTTCTAAAAGGCTTATAAGCCTATTTAAAAAACATCAAAAAGAAGTTTAATTGTTTTCTTTTTTATATATTTTGTTTTACATTTATAGGCCTCTCTTGACGAATACCTATAATCGAGTGGGCAACTCTTTTTTTTAATTTTTCACAATCAAACCAATAGGCTTGTAACTAGCTTGTTTTAGTATATCGAGTATAAGTAGTTTTAATTAGAAAGTTAATAATTTATACCTATAAGGTTGCTATTTATATCTTAACATTTAATTTAGAAAGTGTGCCTGCTTTTTTTAATTTTACAAATTAAAAACAATGTATCCTCACCATGATGTGTTCATTGCCTTATACCTAACAATCGAAACAACGAGTATTACGTCAGGAATCATTAATTTAAAAGTAAGCAGACTGAAAATCGTTCAGACGTGAGAGATAATCAAACAGGTTGGTACATAATAATAGACTTGGAAATAGGCGGGTTCTATTCGGAGCATTAATCTCTTGGTCTACTGACTCCCGAAATTACCACAGATACGTGGTGTAAATTCGAATCCACAGGTGTTTTACTTGTTGGTCGCCCACGCAGCGCGACGTAAATACATACGACTATTTGTATCTTATTCTGTAAAACACAGTTTACATTAAAAACGTTTGCATTGAACCACTTTAAAATAGTTCCTCCGCAGCGCCGTACACGCTAATACATTTTTGCCCGTCTACTTCATTTTCGGGAATCGTTATGATTATTACCTCTTATTATTACCTATTTGTTTAATAGATATATTATGAAAACTATAAAAATGACTATTACGATGATATATGCTGGAAAACGTTGAATAATAAACAAGAATCAACAACAGCAGAGATATTCTTTTTAATATGCCGACCGTTCGATAATCTTCACCTAAATATATGCAATAGTTATTTATCAAGAAGATATGTTAAATCACGAGTTGGATTAAAAACCCCGCAGAATGTGTTGTTTATCCGAGGACGAGACGGATAATTACCTTTAATATTGAAGCATTGAAGATCATACAATGCCAGCTAATGTGTAATTAATAAACATATACCCATTGAACTTCACTTTTATGAAGTGAGCCTTCCTCCGCTGTTTAATGAATCTATAAAATTCGGTATTTTATTATAATCCCCACCTTCGGGCGATTGCAGTATAGGATTAAAAATTCAAAAGGTTATAAATGTTCGTTTCAAATTTAAGACCTCCTTTGGAATGCACCTTACTTTGACACACTTCAGTTAAACTCTATAAGAAGCAGTTTACTGGGGAGTAAATTAGAGAAAATCGTAAGGTGAAGATTAGTCTTGGTTTAAACGTATTTTAACTAACATTGTTAATTAAGTAAACGTACATAGATATATTTTTGAATATCGTTTATACCATTTAACGTTGCCATCGACTGATATCAAAATATGTATCTATAGGCATCAAAACAATATAAGTATTATAGATACGTATATTCGCAATTTGCTATAAGTATGGATATATTTATTATCACAACGATTTTTTGCGTGTGTTCTGATTGTGAGTGTCGATGCAATTCCACTTCGTAGAAAATCGCTCCGATCGCTCCAAACTGAACAAGTAAAAAGAATATGTTTATTTTAAAATAATCTATAGAATAAATGTGGAAGAACTAAAATAGAAATTAATGTAAAAAAAATGAATGTGCTAACAGTGGACTCGCGTATTATAACGTCGGGTGTTTTTTATATTTCCAAAATTTTGTAATTTTAAATTTAATCAACTATTAGAAATGTAGGTAGCTAGGTATATTGCGGCCAAAAAATTTTTGACGCTTTTTATCGAGGTGTCTGGTTTTCTAAATATCGCCTTAAGATGAAGCGGGATTTTCTTGTGAAATCCGATTGCTAAAATAAAATTAATTTTTTTAGGTTTTATTTTAATTATTAATTAAATTTTCACGACCATCCCTCCTCTAATTTGCCTATTGCAAAACT
Source organism: Rhagophthalmus giganteus (assembly GCA_036326145.1). Lineage (NCBI taxonomy): Eukaryota > Metazoa > Arthropoda > Insecta > Coleoptera > Rhagophthalmidae > Rhagophthalmus > Rhagophthalmus giganteus. Next base: position 7,426,768 of record JARFJA010000083.1, on the reverse strand, counting down.
TTTTTCATCTTCCACGTTAAAACGCGTTTAGGCATTTTTAAGAGAAGTAACTGCAATATATCTTTGACGGTGTTTAGGAAATGAAATGCCAAGTCACTTGCTAAAATCACATTTACGATAGGAAAATATAGCGTTGACAATTTTTTGTCCGCAATAATACCTACCTAGATGTTTTCAGAAGAACTTTTCGAGCACGAACGAAAGCGATTGAATCCACATTCTTGATTAATCGATTTTTAGCCATGACAATAAAAACTAGCGCAAAGAGCTATCCACGAATTATACCAATACTTATCTGTAATAATATCTAAATACGTAGTAAGTATAGTATTTTAACTATACCGTAATATAATTGAAATATTCCGCATAAAAATAAATAGTTGCTATAACATGAATGGCGTCCTGACACGTACCAGCAAAAACCCACAGTTTCCTGCATTTATTAACGACACGAATGCTTTTGCATTCGGATAGCGTTTCAGGAACTACTACAAAACAAGCATGATTTGCAGGAACCGACCCAAATGTCTTTATTAATATTCCCGAATTTGTCGCTTGACGCCCACAACATTGTCAAAATTCAGAAAATTGTTTAAAATCGCCATGTAGGGCAAAGATAACGAGGTAGATCTAGAGGACGGTAGCAGCTGCAGCTATCTGCGATCAGTAATCATGTTGTTCCTCTCCTACGCATTTCAAGATATAAATATCTGAACGTTTAAATTTCATGTAATGACGCTTGTAAAAGTGTACGATGTTTAGGATTCTTGGAATCGTCGTTAGTCACGCGGCTCTTCCCTTCGGGATATGTTAACTTTTTATTGTTGCTTTCAATAAGCATAATCTCGGATTAAAAAGTCATAATTCTTTAACTTTATGACATTTATTGATAATTTTCTGTCATAATATTATCATAAAAATGCAAATTTTCACCAATAAACACTGACAACCTTTTTAGGCGTCTACATTTTTTCCTTTACCATAATTGATAATTTGGTAACGTGCATCGCTAATTCGACAGCCAACTTTTTTTTAAATTTCCGAACAAGTTTTAAATTGATAGGAGAAAACGAAATGTGCTCACTTACCAACGGTTATCACGTGTCCAAAGGAAGTTGGGTTACTGATGCCCGTGCAATTCCACCTTTGATGTCGAAATTGATATATACATTCGGTAGTTGCAAGTCGGACTCCATCTCCAACAGCTACCATGGCATCGGGAGCAGCTTTACACATTTCTCTTTGCTTGGCAGTTAAGCCAGGTACCCTCGCACAGATCACTTCTGCACCTAAAGCTATTACGCCGCACACTAGCCTGAAAATAATAATGTGTATAATTAAAACAGATTTACGATGGTGAAGGATTAACGTAATTTATTTAAGTCAACCGTTGATTACCTTCTGTCTTAATCAAATGTTTCGTTAGTTAATACTTTTAAGTGAAGTTCCGATACGCAAAAACTGGCGTTTCTAATGGGATTTCTAACTAACATAATAAGAATTTGAAGATTTCTAAATTAACGTAATTTATTTAAGATGTGTTTACCTCATATCTTACCGAAACATTTGCTTTGTTTAAAAATATTTTCTATTTAAAAGAGTTTTCAAAGTTAGTACCTAGTACATTTACATGAAAAACTATGATGTATTTTATACTTTGCAAAAAAAATCAATATTATATTCTCTTAATCTTTATTTCCCATGGTTATTCGTTAAAATTAGAGTTCCATTAAACATAAATGTAATTTTATTGTAGTCGATGAGTGACATAAATAAACGAACTAACATTTTAAATTACTATTGAAGAAGTCACGATATTAAACATTTTAGTCAAATCGATGAAAACTCTTATGTATATAAAACTTTTAGCTAACGTCGCACGTCGGTGTTAAATTTTACAGAAATTCATATTTAGGTCTGACAAATATTCCTAAAAGGTAGTAGGTATACTTTTTTTTAATAGAAATGATATAATTGTAAGTATAAAGTGACGTAAGCAAGCTATTCGTTTTTAAACCAAACAAAAAGGCTTTTCTGTGGAAATGTCTAATCTTAGGACATTGGAATTTCTGTACTTCTGAACACTATTTAGTTTAAAATCGGTAATACAAATATCAAAATAAAATCAAAAAATAAGAGATTGATATACTTAAATGTACAGGCTGTTACATTTATAATGCGACATAGAGTAACTGGAGAAACCTTAGCCCAAAATATCATGATTTAACCTAAAACACTTATTGTTAGATAAAATGTGCCTCCTTACATTCCTTGTCTTGTATCTCACAATCAAATACAGGGTGTTTTATTTCAATTTTTTTTTGCCGAACTGATCAAAAATAATAACAAAAAAAATCAAATTTTAAAAAAGCCTTTAGCCGATTATTTTAAAATTGTTTAATATTTTTTTGTAGAACTCGGCAAAAAGATTAGATACTTTATGACACGTGAAACAATGAAAGAAAGAGAGTTTCTAACTAGTACTATAGACATACGATAGGGGCAGAAGAAGAAGAAGAAGAAAACACCGCGAATCTAATTGTGAGATACGGGGCAAGGAGTGCAAGGAGGCACATTTTATCTAAATGTTTTAGGTTAAATCATCATATTTTGGGCGAAAGATTCTTCAGTTACTCTATGTCGCATTATTAATGAAACAGCCTGTATATGTAGGAATGTACCTACCTACTTATATTTTTATTTTTATTCTTTCTTCAATTAACTTTGCAAGAAGTTGATTATAAGGTTCTTTTTTATTTTTAACAATAAATTGTCTAAAAAGGAAATAACTAAATTATTCCTTATTAATTCGTTGAAAATAAACGTAACTGTAGATTAAAAAAATAGCGGTGACGCATTAATATAAACTAATTAAAACTTAATTTCATGATCAAAAGAGTAGGTATTACACTAACCAACATTTAAATTTTATAGATTTACATACATATCTATATTAGTTGCTGTTAGCTGCTTACAGTTTTAAAATCAATCTAATGTTTAAGTTTTAAAAATTAAGTAGTAAATATAAAAACTATTACTCTATTTTTATGCACTTATAATACGACAATATAAATCCAAATAATAATAATAAAATCCCACACGATCAATATAATAGCATTGGAAAATGAACGAGGAATAAATTTAATTGCTTTCTGATTCAGTGATTTTCAATTTGTTGTAGATATAAAAGCTGGTTTTATGTATCGAATTAAACCAATAAAAATCAAATAGGTATACCTACCTATTTTATTACGAGTGGCGAATTAGATTTCAGACTTTGTATAAATACTTAACTAACAAGTAAGTAATTTAAAAACCGCATCTCGATCACTCTTGCACGCATATGGAAAGTGGTTTGTTGTAGGTAAATTATCGCGTGGAAACATATAAATAAGATAATCAACTGTGCCTCTTTACCGAGTCCTTCTTTTTATTAGTAACAGATATCTCATGTCAATTAATGCATTGCCGCCGTTACCGACTAACCGATCAAGAAAATAACTATGGAGTAAATAATGAGGGAGATTCGCGTCAGTTGAAAAAGAAATTTTAAGACCTTTTACCTACTGACAATTTTTGTTTGCGCAATCTCCCGAAAAAAGACCAACATTTAACGTTATCTTCAGATATAACAACTTATGTTAGTAAAATTTTTTAAACTTTTTTTTAATGTTTTTCTGGAAAAGCATACGTTTACATCAGTATATAATTTCTAATTTTTTTTTCTAAAAAGCGCATTCACGATAGCTCATTTATAATAAAATATGAATCTAAATTGAATTTAAAAATTCAAATAAAGAAAATATTAACCTTAAAACAGCGGGAACGTAAATACAAACAACTACTAAATTAAAAAAAAAAAACTATTTAAAAACTTAGTATATGTAGATATCTATTTATATATCGTGTCTGGTTTACCAATATAATGATTTCGACTTTTTATGTTCGTTATATTCATTCGACCACTATCATAACTCTCAATAATTTTTATAGAATAAATATATTCTGGAGATGTCAAAGAATCCAATGCAAAAAAGGTTAACTTAGTCTCGACAACTGGTTTGGAGGCATCGAGAAGTCATTGAAAGGAATGTTTGCATTATTATACTTATAAATTATCTAAAAAAATTCACTTTTTACACATAATTAGAGAAAAAACGAGATTTGATAGTGTATTAAGTATGAAAATTATAGAATTGAAAACCTGCAAAAAATTGAAATAATCTAAATAAACCTTCGGTAAACGAAATGGATTGGAAACGGTAAACGAGACCACGGGTGGCATTGACTAAACTAACTATAGACTAAATTCGACTAACTAAGTAAATAATAACTTCTTCATATCTTGAACAACTAGTTTTTTAATTATCGCCACAAACTTAATTAAATTATGTAAATTATTATCATCACGAGGTAGGTACATACATATACTTAAATGGACAGAAACCAATTTATTTTGAATAAAACAAAAAATTACTAAAAGCCGTCAATTTTATTATAGAAATTATATCTAAACGAAAAAATGTAGAAAATAAATTAATGCAGGTTTTAACCAAGAAACAATGCAGTTAACCATTTTTATTTTTGCTTAGGTCGTTAGAGAAACTCTATTAAGTTCTGTCCGAATGAGTGGATCATAAAAAAGGGAACAATGACTTGTAGACGGCTGCTTTATTTATGAGGATTTAATAGGACATGTTCGATCTAAGCTAAATGTATTACGTTATGAACATGTTTCTTACGTCCAGATCAATATTTATATGTAGATGGCACAATTAATAATCTTCGCATGACCAACTTCGATAACATCGATAACCAAATTCTTAGGTTGTTGTTCGATAACTTTCAATCTATTCCGTTTGACTTGCGAAGATTACGACTCTACAAGATGTGGAATCGCCGAGATAAAAAATAAGTTAATGTTCGTTAAATATTTATATTCGTACTTACATATTTAATTCGAATATCGAATTTATAGTGGTAAGTAAGTATTAGGGTAAATATAATATTTCTCAAAAATCAATCGACACTTGATCGACTGGTTTAAATTTCTCCTTGAAATAAATCGACTTGTATTAATATTACAACGTGATTCATTTAAATCAAATAAAAAATAGAGGGTACAAAGTGAAAAAAAAGACATCGACTGCCATCTACTTCGACTTCGTTGTTGTTAAATTGGTAATGGAAACCACTTTTTGTGATTAAATGGATTCATAAAAACTGAACTAATTAAGTCGTTGGTTTAAGTTGTGGGTGGTATCTATCCTTAGCCAGTAATTTGTACAAATCAGTATCGGTTGTCTAAACGATTAGCATCTTATTACCGTAATAAATATGTAACCGTATTTATCGGTAATTGATTATGAAGGATAAGAAAATTAATCCGCAAGATGGATGCAAATTAATCGGCATCTAATCGACTTATAAACAAACATTTAAACATAAATTTAATTTTATCGTATCATTCCTATTAAACCCTTGGAATGTTTGTTTTGACAACTTTGAAAACTTTTAATATCTAACGATACTGGTCTATAGGTACTTATAGTTAATGAAATATACCTACGTATGTATATAAAGTAAAGAATTATGTATAATACTTAAATGATAATAATAAAAATAAATATTATATCTTTCTAAAACGATTGCGAATGTAAATTTAAACATTAAATAAGAATTACTCGAAACATGGTACCTACAAATAGTGTGGTTTTTAATCATCATTCGCCAATACGTTAATCGCCATTTTATTACCTTCGTTCGTTAAAAAATTATGTAAAGATAATCGAAACGTTCCGCTTCTAAAGACTTTTTACCAACAAGCCATTCGTTAGCGTCCAGTTAAAACGCAATAAAAATTGTATGGTACAATATAAAAAGTAAATTGCATATTTGGTAGGTATTCGAATTGTACATGCGACGTATGTAGCGCCTATAAAAAAATACAAGTGAAACGGCAAAAGTAAAAAGTAAAATTTAGATTAAAAATCGAAATACAAATTAAGCAAAAATCTAGATCGTCGCAAATTTTGTTAGCCTCTTTTTAAAACATCATTATACTATAGAAATATAGGTAACGTTAATTGCTCAATTATGTATTATACTATGTATGTTACTTAATCAAAAGCGTAGTTAATATTAAGCGAAAGATGGAAAATTATACCGGTCATTTTGATCGACTGTGCAAGTTGTTTAAAATTATTTTAAGCATGGAAATTACGCAATTAAATATTATTTATATGCTAATTCTATTAAAGCTGTTGAAAAATACACTCGTTATTATTTTATATTAGGTGTTAATGCGTCATATAACATATACGTTCTTTTTTCAAAATTTATGAGAACTGAATAAAATATTATGACAAGTACTTAATTACAAAATTCAAATTTATAATTCGAATTAATTATATAAGTACCTACCTATATAAGTATTCATTTTATATTACCTACATAGGTTTATTGCAAATTAATTATTTTTAGCGGACCTGACGGTAAGATGAAATATTACATTGTTTATATTATATCTATACCCATATATTTTGTAACATGCTAGGTGGTGTTATTACGTTTAAGAATAATTTGAAATAGCAACAACACACTTAAACATATTTAATTTATCCAAACGTTTTGTTCAATTTTAAATACAATGAAATTAAATTTAAAAGGCGCTTATGCGCCACTAGAATTGGAGCTCTACAAATTAAATGGTCAAGTATGTATTTAGGTAATTGTAAATGGGACTATTATAGATGTATTTTCAGAAAATCTGTTCAGGATATTCGCCAATTGTTTTCTCTGTGAATTAGCTACGATTCCGTTATGTAAAAAGCTATTGTATTGTAATATTTTGTTTCAAGTTAACTTGTAAATTAACTAGAATTACATTAACCACCCTGCGTATAAAAATTTATTTTTAAGTACTTCTTTATTTTGTAACTGTATAGTTTATACAAATTTTCCATTTTAAGTTCAAAAGGATTACAATTACCTAATTTAAACATCGAATAAGTGCAATCATATTTATTTTCCGTATTTATTGACTATCTGACATTTAGCATAAATGTGTTTATGCACTTCTTTGTAAATACGATATACAATAAGATGATTGTTAAATACTTAATGATTATTTAAAATTGCGAAATTTTCTTTATCGTATCATCTATATAGGTACAAGCTTAGAAATAATTCTAAAAGTAAATCACAAATTATACGAGACCCACCTGTGTATCCATTCACATAAAAAGAAAACGGGAACGAACGATAAAGCGCGGAAAAGCACTTTACGTCGTCTTCCGAAGTACTCGATTCGGATGGCGGAAAGACCGCACGGATTCGAACAGCTGTGGGTTCCACAAAACAAGCGAGGAGGAAACTTGTTTTTCACTTAAACTCAAACTTTACCATTTATAGAGCATTTTTATGTACATATCTATTATATATTTTTGTATAGTTATAGATGTGCGTAACTACTTCAAGAACTTCAAGTTCCAGACATTCAATCGCCATAGTTAAATCGTCCATTTTTTCCTGTTCGCCCATACACGCTCATACGCTAATAAGGAGAACACATGGAGGCTAAATTACTCATCTCAAACATACAAAAACGTTTAATTCATTAATTGCAACAACTTGGCAACCTCACATTGGATTTAAAATTATTTTATCTATATTGATCCTAACAAATTCTTCATTTTACCAAACTGTTGTATTTACCAACTTTACCATTTTACTACCTACCAAAAAAAAATAAAATAGGTACTTTCATTTTAAAATATGCATCGCAAAATATTTTAATACGCCGACACATTTATAGTAAGACGTTGCGATATTTTGTTAGATCGAAATTCTATCATTCCTATCCCTTATTATTTCCATAGCTTATTTCTTTTTTACTGTCGCGCACATTAGAATAAATTTTTCGATAAAAAAGAATTATCAAAATTATAGGCATAAACGGACGGACATATTGTTTAAAGTGTTTAGAGATTTCATGTCGTACTCAATTAACGTTGGCTGTTTAAGCAATGTATATAACATTTAAGTGCATCTATTCAGTTATGCCTTAGATTTAAATAAGAGATCACGATGTCTTACCTATCATTTCTAGCGAATCGACATAAAATCTGTTATCTCGTGAACACATTCAGTTTTAGTCGAACTTGAGATTAAGGAGCAGTGAAAATAATGAGAACTGTTGTTTGCCGGAGGCACGCGCTCGTCGAACATGTTTCAGAAAATTGTACCTACCTATAATAATTATATTCGTTATCATATAAAGCAGCGTTTCCCAATCTTTGGGTCGCACCGAAATTTTAATGGGTCGCGAAATAATGAAATATCAGCACGAACACGAACAACGCCCTTTTATCACAGTTTTATAGTTCTATTTTGTTAGATTGCGAAATGTAACGATTTTATATTTGGGTAGCGGTACCATTCTCTACTTATAAACAAATTTGTTGGGTCGCGGTGTAAAAAGGTCGAGAAACGCTGATTAAAAGAAAAAAACTCTTCCGATGCGAGCAAGGAAGCCTATAATATCGGTGAGTTAAGAAGAAACATAAACTTGTGACTATAGACATAAACTCGAAATAAGTCATTAATGTAACGAGCTACCTTTTAAATAGAGGGAATATGCTGTACATAAATGGTCAGAAGTTAAATTAGACTTAAATCGGGCAATAAATCAGTAGTTGGAACGGTGGTTACGATAGCATTATCAACTATTAAAACTAAACGAGTCTAAAAGATCAATAAATTATGCGGCCGCTTCCTTAAAGATAGTGAGGGCGCTGGGTCGACGATAATTAGAGATCTTAACCCGCAATTAGCGAGGACTATCGCCTCCTGTCGTACGAAGACTTGTCGACAAAGACCTACAGCGAACTACAGATAAATCATTTCCACTCGCTTCAAATTCCTCGCTTTGCATGCAGAATTATTGCCTTATGTAAGACCAAATAAAATATACCGAAAGACATTGCTTCTTAACGAGCTAAACTTTCCCACAATTTTAACGATTCACTAACAAGGGTTTCAAGATAAACAATAGTAGAAGATCTGGACGCACACATTCCACTATTACGTGAGTCAACTGTCAAATACGATCCTCCTTTTTATTACTTCTCTTTATCAGTTTGATAACAATATGGGGCGTGGATAAGTGCATAGTGTAGTTCACACCCCCAAATAAAATAAATTAACAGCAACCGAGAACGCGTTTAACGATTACTTCTTACATTACGGACCATCTTAAATGGAATACCTTTTAGCTAGAAACATCTAAAGTTAATTTGAGGCATTAGAACAATCGACGTTACTATCGTCATTAGCATAAATTCTATAAAATAATATAGGTAGGTAGGTAGGTACGCAATTGAATAGGTATGTACCTACATACATACACGAAATGCTCGTGTCGACGAAATGCAAAAACAAACGTCAAATGTTAAAAACAAACAAACAAGAAACGTCAATAGTACCTACTAATTAAATAAAATCCTAATTTGTTGCGATTTGTAGCAATTAAGTTAAATGTCACGTTGATATATTTATTGAAATTAAGAATATGTAACATATCTCCGTTAACGATTTGACGAAGTATAAAAAAAACTGATAAAAATCGACTTACAACCTAATAAATTAACATAGTTTCAAAACGACAATTAACTACAGTGATTATCTATAGATACGTAGGTAGGTGCAAAAGTTAAAAAAAAAACTAGAAATTTTATTTCTATTAATCATTACGTCACTGTGGACAAGAAATATGTAACGAAATGGTAATAGCAGTAATAAAGTAAATAGTAACATTTTATTACAACCATTAAAAATGTATAATTTTAAAATGACCGACATAAAAACTTAATAGATTTAATTTTGTTTGTTTGTATTCGATCTACAATTTACAATAAGATATTATCTAAACTGTTTTAGTCAAATTTTTATAAAAATAAACTAGATGCACAATCTTATTTTGACAAAAGGAGGCTATAAACTTCATTGCGGTCGGTATTCCTCTAAATTTGCGAGGCAGATTCAACTTTATTTCATATCTTGATGTAAGAAGTTTAATCTCGTCTTGATCTAAATTCGCGAACTTCGCAAGAGTTATACTTCGATGTTTTAGCACATGTTTTAATGCTTATAGTGATACGAACTTTTCTGATGGTTTAATTTTATTAATTGTGCCTCTGAGAAATGTTTTGTATAAGTTATTAATCAATTATTAGGTGTACAAAAAAGTTCTGAGCTTTCTAATTGCTAAAATTCAATATTTATTTATAAACAATACAAAATGATATTAATCAACGAAATTAGTCCCTCGTTTAAAGCATCGATAACTTCTTGCTCATGTCTTTCCGTTACAGTTTGAACAATATGGCTGATAATGATATGAACTCCATAATATTCGAGCGATAAAGTTCAATTATCAATTGACACTAAGATATTTAGCTAGAAATCAGTTAATTTGAGCCATGAACATCGTTCGTACATTAGCATTCAAAATGAGTGTAGCAGCGACCTGAATAGGTGTATAATCACGAAATGCCGTGAATTCTGAGACTATACGCGCATGGGAAGAAGTTCCAGCCTAAACAGCAAAGATATGATCCCAGTTTATAAATCAATTGTGGTTCGGGCATATATGTACTGAACATTATATTAACCACGATATCCGTTTGCCAGTAAATGCCTTTTTACAACTGCATCGCTCAAATTATCAATTGTTGCTAAAGAATAACGGCTGACCGATAATCTAGGTACGGCATTGTAACGGTTCATCTTCAAATCATGAAATCCTTGACAAATGAACGAAATTATTGTATAAAACTACTTTTATCACCTAACATGTAATTTAAATGCGCTCAAAATATGCGGCACAAATCATTATCAGTGCTTTCAAGCATTTTCTTGAGATGAAAACAGCGATATTATTGAAAGAGCTAATATGCTCTTTGGTTCATTGCCATGCTAAACATATGATTTTTAGATTATGTGCATCAAACGTCAAACTCGCATGGTTATTTTCAAAGACCAATGTCAGTTGTAAACCCGCATAAAGTGGAAACTTCATGAAATTAATTGTGGTTTCAGGTTGTAATCATAAAGTCCTCAGAACTTTTTGTATACTCAATTACATTATTTGTAACTATAAAATCGTATTGCAATTACTTACATTTTAAAATTAAAATATTTGGGTAAGTACCTCTGCTTACTGTACATAATTATTGCTTTCAAATACTTAACTTGACACTTTGTAAATGCAAAAACATACTTATTTGGTGTTTTCAAATAATATCTTGGATGTTTAAGTATAGCAAAAAAGAATAACGTCGATTTTCAATATCTAATGCAAAATTTGTAGAGGAGAGTGGGGCGAGATCGCATAATTAACGATCGATACCTACCTGGCGCTCGGCAATTCAGGGAAAATTTATAAAAATCATGGAATATATTCTCCAAACCTTTTATTATAAAAATCCAATAACAAAAACTAACAAAAAAAATTAAATGAAATTTGTATTAATTTTTAAAGTGATGAACACACTGATGATCGCCTACACACAAAAATGTTGCAATGAACTTGAAAATAAGCACATTTATTATTTGTATATGTTACGGACAATATTATAAATTGGGAATTATACATAATTACCGGAGATTATGTATAATCGGCACCAATATTAGCAAATATGCTTAATTTATCAAACATGTGTGGTTATTATGCATAAAAACTTACGAGATTAACCTTTCTTTCAACCTTAACCTAACCCCATGTACATAGATAATTATGCATTTAAAACTGTGCACACTCGTGACATAGTGCACAAAGCACTTTCCTTTATCTCGTTTATCTGATGTGCTTTCTCTGCCTTATTTATCAAATATACCAGCGAGCACTGGAGAATATTTAAAATGGCCGGTATATTTAATAAATTGTTATATCATTATTAAATTATCCAACGTTGGAGACGATTATACATAATTGCCGGTAATTAAGCATAATCGAATTTACCGTAACATATACACAAAGTATAAAAAAGAAATACGCAATAAAAAAATATATAAATTTAAATTATATATAGTCGAGATTAGGCTACCGATATATTCACACACAAAAAAACAATCGCTATATCTTTAATATCACTACAGACTTTGTGGACCCACTTTTGACATTATCTGCACTAAATCCAAGTCTTCTCTCCGTTATTTGGATTATATATATAAATAGTGCAGGTATTGCAAGTAGGCGATTTCGCCCCATGTTCATAGTTTATAGAAGTATTCCATTGCTAGAAATACTGTGGTCGTGAGACCTGATGTTTCTAACAATAAGCTGAATAACTCGTAATTTAGCATGGAATACAAATAGTATGTATTTGTCCATTAGTTTACTCCTTCAAAATCAGCGTAATCATCAACTGATATTCGTAAAAAATTAGAACTTTTAATCAGTAAAATGAAGATAACAGTACACACGAAACGAACACAACTGCTACCAGTTTGCAACGATCACTTGCCTTCGTCATACGGTAGAAGGTGTTTTCCCCATCTACCGCTAAGTAGTGCCAATAATTAAGCTAAAAAATGACAGGCGGTTTCGCCCCGCTATGTGATCTCACCCCACTCTCCCCTAGTAGATATTCTGAAAATTGTAAAACATTTTTCTATTAATAAAATAAGAAATGGAAATTCTTTCTGATATGCCGTAACAATTCCGAAAAGTCACCGACAGTTAATAAAACAAAAAGCATTAAGTAAATTAAAAAAATAACAAATAAATATTAAGATTCTCTTAATACTATATTAACTATTTCAATTTATTATCTAAAACGTCAATATACCTATGTATGTATATTATTTTTAAGAAACGTAATATTTAAACGTTTAATTTTGATTTAAACTACTGCTTCGTTGTATATCTATCTACTAAATAATATATGTGTTTAATCGCTAATATTTAAAAAGATTAATAGAAAAACAAACACATTAGTTTTGTCGATAGAACTACACTCTCCTACTCAAATAATTTGTTAAATCATATGCAACTTTTTAGGGAAATATATCTGACGTTGGAATGAATCGAGGTCAGGCTTTAAAGTAAAAATAAATACTCGAAGAAATTATTGCCTACCTAAATACATTCCCATGATTAAAAATCGCTTATCGAAAATCGAACGAATGAATTATGACTTCGACTTTGTATAAAAATTCCCGGTCGGTTTAAATTATTAACAAACACCCATCTATACCTAATCCGCATTATAAGAAAAATCGCAACACAACTTTCACACTCGCCAGCATTGATTGTGAATAAATGTAGAAGTACAATAGAAATATAGTTAAATTGTAGTCGGTCGTATCGCTTCCAACATTTCGTCGATATTAACGATTCATTTATTTAATTGAAACGATACGTTGAAGGACCGTCAGAATTTTAAACAAAATTCCGACAAGTTCCTCGACAGTTTTTCTTATTATCGCCGCCGATATTTTGGCCGATATATTTCGAGGAGCACCGCGAAAAGTATTTAACCGTGTTAATTTAGCAAAAGTAATTAGAAACAATTTACGTGCGCATTAGTCATTCAATAATAATAATAATAATTGGTGTAGTATGATGTAAGTATCTACCTAATATTTCTTGGTATTACACTATACATGACCAAACCATGAACTTACGACTCATTTCTGATTTAATTATCTGATGTCAAGTACTGGGTAGGGCCCTTATAGGTGCCAGAACAACACCTCGAGTATTATTAACGTTCTTAGTTACTTACGACATGACACCTGATTTCATTAAGATAATCCTCAAGTTAGTCAACTTGCTGCTTGAAATAATGTTCCAAAATTATTCCCAATTATACATCGAAACGTTGTTGAAATACAAAATAATTTAGTAACCTATTAATTTTGTTTGCGTACTGAAATATGCAAATCATCGATATTAATAAACACTTATCGACGAGAGCTGCTCGGACAAGTCGGTATTTCGCGAATCCACCGGGATGGGATGATGGTACGATGGGACGATGACGGCTCAATTACGGTATACCGATTTTAGATTTATTTACTACCATCAGCATAATTACCTTGTGATTGGGCTCCGGGGAAGAAAAAGATAAAAAAGTAGGGGTATTTGAACTGGATTCGACATGGACCACCCGGCTAAATGTCGATTGGTACATCTTTATAGACAGTCCTTTCGTGTAATGCTTAGGTAATCGGATTTTTCATTTGTTATTTTTAAATTTCACGCGTTCTATAGCAGAGGCGTAATTGAAGGTTTTGTTGTCGAGTTTTTATTAAAATTTACAACAATCATATATTGTTTTCTATGAAATCCTTGAAATATCGTTAGATACTAAAGACGTTTTTTTAAGAAATTAAGAGTCACGTAGGTAAAATCAGCACGATTAACGTTTATACAAATTAATAATCTAAATTAGTGCAAAATTAGAAAATGTAATTTAAAAATTAAAATTCATTTTTTAATAAACCCGGAACATTAAAAATTGCAGATGTTACGTTCTGCGAAATAAAATAACGAAGTCGCGACTAAAAATATTTTAAACAAAAAAATGTACCGTTATCACTTTCGCCTTTATCAGTTAAATATTTTAAAGAAATAAACGCGACACGTTAAAAAATTAAATATTTATAGAACTGTTCGTAATTTAATTTAACCAAAGCACGCGGTAAATCGTTTTTCTTCATAAAATAGAAAGCAAACGAGACCGCAACCGTTACCACAAAGCTCCACTGAAACTGGCAATTTCGAGATCAACGTTGACAAACTACAATGTATTACCATGAGCAAATAAAACGGTAGATACAAGTAATCCTCGTTATTGGTTCGAAGATTAGAAACCTCTTCAGGTACACAAAAACGTCCACGACAAAAGAAAATAAATCCTTCTCGCTATGGCAAAATTTTTCGTCGAGTGAATAGCAACATTTCTCTATTATATACCTTAGATATATATATAGCCTATAAAATAAAAGTTTCCTAAAATAAAACGACTTCACTTTCTATCTGATTTCGAGTAGAGTCCTTTGGGACGAGCACCCACCAGTTACGAACGACGTTTATGCAAATTTTATAAATCGATACAAGATAATATTATGTAAATAAGGCTATCCGATACAAAAACATTCACTTTTATCGCGAATCAATCCTCCTATTTTAAGAAAACGTTTTAAATTTTAAAATTATCAAAGTCGAGGTCGATATCTTATAATTCATTTTAGACGATTAAATTTATATACTAAATTGCCCGAAAAATCCATTTTAAAGACGGTCCAGCTACCTTTACTGCTCACTGTTTTACATAAGAATAACGTTCGCTTAACAAACGTGCCAAACCCATAAGAACATCTTTAATGGAGTGTGAGAACCAAACCAACGTCGGCCGATCATACCACGAGATTCTTATATGCTTATTTGAGAGTTAGGTGGAGTGTAACATTTAGGAATCGCATCATTTAATCTGTATACTTCGTTTAGGTTCCAGTACATATATTTTTTTCGTTTTTAAACAATGCCAAGAGTTACCTTAACTCTTGCGTGCGAAACAACGCCTTCTTTCTTAAGTTATTCGTTCTCGGCCTTCGAGCTTCAGACGCTGTACCTACTTAATTTTTGGTATTTGATCTTACACTTTAATTATCTACACTAAATAATATTGTGAATATTTATTTGGACATATCACTTAAAACACGTTCAAAAAATGAAATACACGAATATTTATGTAATTATGTAACGTCCAGAATCTTGAGTAATTTTTCCGTGTTACACTGTTATAAACGGGCAGTTGGTGCGAACATGCATTTAAAGAGAAACCCGCGGTGATCGTACAACATGTAATAATTGTCTTGAGTATGATTTGCAATGTTTGTCTCGTATTGTTGCAACGGCTATTGTTAACTACTGACAACTCGTTGATTTACTATCAGCGTACTGGGAAATAATCCTCGTAAATATATACGTAAATGTATGTATGTATGTATGTACCTATATGTACATACGCAAACGCAAGAATCTTTGCATTTTTCTATGCCACAAGTGATGCGTTTACCAAGTTAAGGTGTACGATGCCGTCTTATGAAGATATTAAATTTTAAGTAAGTAATTGAATGCACCCATTTAGAAATATTTGTAATTGCCTCTTAAATGCTCGGCGTTCTCTGTATATATTCATATATAAATCCACACTCGATTGTTGTTAATAACAACGAATACCGTAATATATTATTTTTACGACTTTAATGTCAACTTAAAATTCATGGAGACTAATTTTGACCTTATATGGATAACGGAAAAACGTAATGTAGGTAACATACAATAAACTTTGGAAAATTTCAAAATGACATGTTTACGAGAAAGCTCGTGCAACATTATATTATTATGCACATATTATAAAATAGAAAATTTTAGCTAAAATATTCTATTTTATTTCCATTAGAAAAACGACTACTTGTGGATAGGTATATAGTTACATACTATATAAAATATTTTCACCTTTTAATGTTATATTTATCTAGAATTTATTTTTGTAATACATCGATACTCATAAAACATTAACTTAAAAAGACGACTCCTATAAAATAACTCGCTTATTTTACCACACCGGATTACTAGAAGATTTCAAAATAGCCTATAGATTACCGTTATTGCAAATGAGATAAAAGAATGATACCAAAACATATTGCGTGGGTATCAGGATAAAAAAGATATGTGGCGATCTCCGAAGAAGAGGGCAACGTGAAAACCATAAAAATTCAAAAGCACAAATTGAACTGTCAACTTACAGAACTAATAAACTTAAAAATCCAATAATAATGATATTTATATTGTACGTTGGTAAATATCGGGATTAATGTAATAATTGTAAATAAAACTGTTACAGATAAAAATTACCTACATTTATAAAAAAAAAACAACAACAAACTGTTTAATACAATATAACTATATAAACTATAAGAAAACGTTTTGTAATTATATCCTATCTTAAAATATTTCCATCGATAAATGTCTAAAAAACGACGCACACGAAAGCAGCTCATTTTAAATGTACGCCATAAAAATAATTACTGGCTGCCCGAAATAACATTAACATACTTAGGTATCATCAGAAACATTAATTGTAGGTTATTAAATGTTCAAAGTTACCATTAGAAAAAGAGATATAGTATATAAAATAAGATACAATAAAACGTTAAGTATCTTCAGTCGATACAAATTTTTGTACCTAATTGTAATTATTTATTGTTGTATTCTTGAAATTTATTGGGTAATTTAGTAATAGGTGTTGAACAAATTGTTCTTTAGATATAAGCGCCTATATTCTGTTTGTTTGTAAGTGTTTATTAAATAAGAACGCAGTAAGCCATTAGGAGAAAATAAATACCGTAATACGCCATATCAGTACTTACGTTATCATATACATATACCTACATATATATCTACTATGTATAATACTGCTAGCACATAATTGAAATTCAAAAAAAAAAACTGAAAGATTTTGTCACAGATGCGTTTATTATTATTATCTGTATATTTGTAATACACAATCCAGTATTACAATACACAAACATTCACTAAAATCATAATCATAATCATAATCATAAAATAGGCAATACTACACGAATGTTACCAAATTTCAGTCACTTAACGTTATCATTCGGTTTTAATTAAAAAATTATCTTTACTATAATAAAATAAATTTCAAACAATTTCGAAATCGTTTCGGATTATTGGGAGTTTCGAATTAACGGAATTCGGATTACAGGAATTGCACTGTATCTACTAACAAAAAAGTATGTACCTACCTAAACTGCGAACAATCTGAAAAATTATTTTTTCTACGCCTTGCTTGTCCGTAACAAAAATGGCACAGTTTTTTGTGTTATTTTTAGTGTCAAAAGGCTTCTAGTGGCAAGGCTTTGTGTTACAGTAAGCAGAGTATTTTTTTTTGTAATTTTCCGACAGTTACAATAAATTTCAAACAATTTATCGTTTTAACGTCCGTCCATAAATTAAGCACTAATTAGATTTCATCTAAAAAAATTCTTATTTAAAATTAATAGATGACGTAACGGGAAACTTCGTATTTTTGAGGTACCTACGTCGAATTAAACAAAAACTAAACCAAGGTAAACGTTATGATGATATGCAATAGTTACAAATTTGAAAAACCTTACCTATAGGTAGGTAAAAAACTGCTGCGTGTAGATTGAAACAAAAAACGATGGAATTTCTAGATTCGTTCGGTTTTAAACAGGTACTTAAGTATATTATTTTATTTAATAAATTGGCACTACGTAATTAGAATTGGAACATTAAGTAGATATATATATATTAATTTTATCGAATTTATAAGTAAAACTCTGCACGAAAATCAGAAATATACCTATCAATTGAAAATCGAAAATATCGAATTTTCCAACATCTAATATAAATATTAATTGTGGGAATACCTGTACCTACATATGTATTTAATTGTACCAAACAAAAAAATCAAAATATTTCTAACGTAAGTAGTAAATATAAGAATACTATTTGGTTACTTTCTAATGTTAACAGTTACTACTAAAAGTTATGTTTAAAAGATGTAAATCTTATGCGGGTTATAAAAAGTTTAGATCTTGACACAAATTTAAAATTGTAAATTGAATACCAACAAATATCCTGATAAATTCCTTAATATACAACCTTCGATTAGATTCGTTTAACGTTATCTTCAAAATCGGCAAAATCACATTTTTATGCGCGAAATCCTAAATTATTTTTAATCGAGTCGACACCTAATTTTCTATCTAGGAAACTGTTCGAAAGAAATAACAATTTAAATGAAAATCGAGGCACTAGAGATACCACTTTTGTTTAACGATTTCCTTAGAGCAATTAAATATTTAACAGAATGATATCGACTTTAGCGTTTATTGGCTAAACTCGCATACCTAGTACTAAAATTAGCCTGTCACGCGAACCGCGTTAAAAATTAATACTTCAATAAACAAAGTCGACGATGTTTCGAATATTAAATTAATCCAAATGACGATACCACTAGAAACTACCTATACCTAATAATAATATAATACGCTCGTGGACGTTTTCAAATTTTATAACGTTTAAATAAACGATCGTAATAGGCGAAATTCTTTAAAAACCTGAATTTTATTAATCCACCAGGTGTTTACAAATAAATTATAAATTCTTGTTAACAAGATAAAATGTTAGCGACTTAATATCGCATTTTCCATTAAAGTTATCCTCTAAGATATTAGATAGGTACTACATTAAACGGCAAAAAAAAATTATAGTTAGATAGGTATTTACTGGAAAAATGCATCATCTAATAACGCCCGCAGGAATTTTGAAACGATATTTACATTAGTTAATTTTCCCGTAATAAATAAATCGTTAATTTTTAAATTACTACGATTTGAGTCACCAAATTCTCAAAATAAAATTATGTTATCCGGAATTTTTTTTTGGCAAAGCCACAGGAATCAACGCCGTTTCTCGTTATGCTAATCTAAAACGTACCGGATCGCGAGCGATATATATTATAGGTATCTAAAAGAATTTCTTAAAAATAATAGCCTAGATGACTTCTTCAGTTGAGTGGAGAAGATATTATAAAATGATTTATGAGTCTCGACTACCCCGAACACGTTCAATTACTAATAAATTGCCCAAGTTTTTTTACCTGAAACGTTAATTACCATACCTAACTAATTGTGAATAGTTCAGATCGAGTTCAGAATGATTAGCGAGAAAAGTATTTGATGATTTATAATGCGGTGTACAGATACCTCTGTAAAAGCCGTTTAAAGCTCGCTACCGCTGTAAAAATTAATTGTTTATTTAAGTAAATCGTATCTAATGATTTATTTTCTGTTAAAGAATTTGAAATATTGTTTCTGACAGGAAATAATTTTTAAGGTAACCAATCCTTTTTTTTACCGGACTGGCCAGACAAATATAATTTATTAACTATTTATTAGTATTATACTTTCGTGTGACAAGAAATAATGCCCTTCGGATACTTAAATAAATTTCCCAAGTACCATTGTGACAACTACTATAAAGTTAACTAAACTCTATATGCAGCCGTAAAAATTCTTAGTAGTAGATTGTTATCGAAAAGCAATTCAATAATAACTTTAAATAAGTGAAGACGAAGTTTTCGTATCTATAATTTATTCGTTTTTTCAAATAAAATTACTCATCGCATCACGACAACTCCGATTAATAAAGCTTTTTTATTGGTGACCGGTGAATTGTGCATAAAAAAGTTTCCGGTGTATAAAATAGGTATTTGATACCGAAAACCCTTGGTAACGAAAACTATTTATGAAAATCAATATTTCGCTCGAAGGACTAGAAATAACGTTTCAAACAATAATTTCGATACGATAATATTATTATGTATTCGATTACGTGCGAAGGAGAACTTCGCAGTTAATGATTATGTTCGAATGCATAAATTCGCTTCCACCCGGCTATCGAATTTCATTAATTAGTTGTACCTAACTAATTTTAACGTTAAATGATCGATACTGTACATTATAATTCTGAAATATAATCCAGTTTATCTTTTCTTATTATAATTAAACGATTATTATTATTATTATTATTATTCTATCAATAAAGAATTATCAATAAGTTTGAAATAATGTTACAAAATTTATGGAGAATTCGTTCTTGTTAAAACTAGTAAGTAGCATTTAAATGTAAATTTAATCAGAACCGTAGCGCGCTTTTCGTATATTAGGTAGTTATATTAATAATCCATACACATTGTTCGATACCTAAACAAAACGATATGATATACCTATTGTAAAATTTCTACTTTTACCAAGGTTTTGTGGTTGTTTAACGAACGACATTTGTACAAATTATGTCGCAATTAAACTTATTTAATTACGGATTATTAATTGAGATATCTTTATTCGTTTACTTTGTTTACACAAAGTAACGAACCTACGTTACCTACGTTAAAATCGTCGGTTTATTCATTTTTGTTTTTACCGAAATTTTATACGAATAATTAACGCGACAACGAATTGTTCTTATATAAAGAAATTTAGTCTCGCGATCGGTATCGTTTTAATTGGGGTTTTTGTTATCGTTAATTAAATGAATGCGAACGAAACTATCTGTCGATCGAATTCGATCCGTTTCTAAAAATAGATAAGTAAAGAAATTTTCACCTGAAACTGTGTATGGAGAAAAGCAGCACGCAAAGCGCGAGCACGAGTTTCGAACCCGGTTCGCTAGCGCGCATACTGACCCCTCATCGGACGAACGGCATCATCACTAAACATTACAAAATAACACAAAAATTCCACAGAACAGACAAATATAAAAGGACAATACGTCGACACGGAAGGCAGTAGACGGTGAGGTTTCATGTCCGTTACACATGACTCGTGTTTTATAATAAAATTTGGGAAGTTTTGGGCGACGTTTCCGCACACACCTTGTCTACTTTCAAACTGTCACTCGTTCCTATCTAAAAAATTAAACATTGTTAGGTCACACTGCTCTTCAAACATTGTTCTATTTGACGACTGTCGTTAAGTGATGTTTGGTTTTGTATTAAGGCACTTCACACTTGTTTATTATGACTTAACTGAAACTTATTATTGTGTTTTAATAAGGCAGCCATTTTGTCCATGTAAACGATTGATATAAATTATATCGTATCGGATATGACATTATTAAAGGTAAGGCACTTAAGTTATTACCTACTAACAATTTTGCAATGATGTTTCTCACGTCTTTATTAATTGGTTTCCGCCGTTCGTAAATATTATTAAAAATTTTACCGTCGTAATTGTCGTCGGATTTTCCTCCGACATTCTGAAAGAAAGTCGAGGAATTTTCGCCCGAATTTCGAGTTTTCGCGAAGACTGTCCACATAGAGATGCGGATGGACCGGCTGTACGTTCTGAGTGAAGTGGTCCCGGTATCAGTCTCACCTGCCCACCTGCACTTGGACACACGAGCCAATCATTTCAACTTTCCCCACCCCACCGACCGATCATTTATCGGCAATATGTATATTATGATAATCGAATGCACCGCTAAAAAATAAATTGACGCTTACAATTTTATTTATTATATGGATTCAACGAAGCACCACGAACGAAACGTAACGATCTTAATAATTAGAATAAGACGATAAAATTCATTAAATCTCTATAGGTAAATTTGGGTTTTTAATATTCTACGAAAAACTATTTATATTAGTGACTCGTTATAATTTATACAATCTTATATTTTATTGTTCGTACTTGATGTTAATTGGTTAATTTATTTTACGATATCCAGTAATTTATAATACTTATAAAGAACCCTTTAATATTTATTAAATACAATATAGTTATAGATATATGTAAATATAAATTGTGAACTAACTTAATTATATCAAAATTAGTGTTTTGCAAGGTTTTCGTCGATGTCATAGTCATAAATAGTGAAACTTCGCAAAGGTAAAAGAATGAAAATGTATTAAAATGCAGCCGGTACGGACAGTCCTCGTTTTACGTCAGACGACATTTCGATACCATTTTCCTCATATTTACGTCTACGATTCGTTTTATGTTCTTGTAAAAATATTACAAGTACGTATAAAAGATAACTATAATATCAGATACGTATTACTTAAAAATTACTTTTAACGACTCGGTGGTAATGACCTACCTAATGATTTTTGCTCAACAATGCTTATTGCCTCAAAAAATATTTGATATTTTAAATATCAAATATTTGAGTGAAATGATCCCAACTTTGAACGAAGTTTTAAAGTCGACAATAACATTTCTCTCGCCTATAGACGTTATAGAGAAATTCGTAAGAATAAAAAAGAAAGCATTACCGTTAATTCCATAAATAAAACTATAAGTTCGTTTCTTTAAAAATGTTGCTTTTCTATATCTGAGAACGTAACTATGTACATGATTTTACACAGAATTACCTATATGAAAAAATATATCTCGTTTTACGTCGATGATTGCCAGTACGTAACCTAACGTTGCAGGCGAGCACTGCCTGTATCTACTAAACTATTTATTTACACTAATGTTAAATTTGTTCTGTATTTAGAAAGACATGAATTTACAACTACTACTAGGTTACCTAAACAAAAATAAAGTTTTTACCGATGGTAGAAACACTTGTTATGTATTTAGAGAGAAAACGTGTTAGGTATAAACGCTGGCAACCTGAGGGAAACACTTTAGAAAACAAAACAAAAGCTGATAGTACGTTTGATATATTTGAAGATGCGTTAATGTTGTAATGTAAATGCTTTAGTGCCTATGTAATACAAAGTTTGAATTTCAATAAAACCTATAATAATACTCTGTTTTTATTATTTTTATATGTAATACTTTTTTATATCTATCGTTTCAGTTCAGTTCACGATCGTAATATACTTTTTCTCAATTTTTTCCATTAAAGTTGTATAGTCGGCGTTTTGGAGTAACTGACGATATTACAAAATTCTATTCAACTCATTCGCACGACACTTTGGCAATTACTGAACATGATTTATTAATATTTGGATAATACATATTCTGCAAAGCAATTATAATAAACGTTCCCACCAATAAACGTAATGCGTTCCCATGAAACACAGCGAATACGAAAACGTGTTAAAAATTCGCGAATAAGGGGAGGACAATAAAAAAATACTATTTTATAAGAGGAACTTTAACAAAACATTGAAATATCAAATTTTAGATGTTACAATAAGTACCTATGCGTATTTTTATTTATACAAAACTTGAAAAAATCTGTTATTTTAATATTGTTTTTTGGTTGTTTTGCAATTCTTGATAAATATGTCTTTGTATTCCTACACATGGCCTATCCAAACCTATATGCAATTTACGTCATCAATAAAAAGTTACTAGATTGTTTATTTGTAATTCGGTTTAAAGTTTGGAAAGTGACATATTCTATACATAGATGATTTACTTGCGCTCATATTAGACGGTATAAAGAAAGACTACAATTTATTAGAACTGTCAAAATACGAGGTACGAGGCGACAGTACCGTGTGAAACGTCATCATCTAGTAACCTTTCATTGATGACGTGGATTGCATATAGGTTTGGACGAAGTGTAGCTTCATGAATTTTTCTTGTAAACAAAATAATTCTACACTATATCGAAGGATTTGCTTCGTTAAAAAAGTTGCATAGCAAAGTCGTAATCCGTAGGATAAATTATTGATTTTGATCTATTAGAAACATATTCTTTGTGCCGTGGCGCATAACTAAACCGCGAATACCGAATTCAACGACCGACGTCGCCTAATTGGGGTATACCTACAAAAATTGAGAATAACGAATTTCGCGTACATGGAGAGTTTACTGTATCTTAGAAAAGGAAAAAAAGTACAATCTACTACAAAATATTTTACAGAAAATGTTAGAATAAAAGCCCTCTACACTCGAGTAATTCGCAAAAAACAACCTGACAAACATCAGGCATCGGTGATGTGGTCCCTTTGCTTTTTATTTCGATATTTTGCTTCCGGTCTGACATAATCGACAAGAAATTGTAGGGTAAATATCATCGTCAAGAATAACGACGAGAGAAACTAATTAACGTGCTTTTCTCATCTAACGAAAATAACGCATTTAATACAAATGCCGTCACGAATCCTTCTAACCTATGCTATGGTATAGTTCAAGGAAATGATATAATAGGTACACAACTGATCTCAGAATTAACACAGCTTTTGTATCGCTTTTGAATGTGAGATTATAATTTAACTGCATCTTAAAGTTAACATCGATAATAAATTAATTCAACACCAAAATTGAGTAGGTAGTCGATTATAACTTTTAAAGATAGGTGCGAAATTAAATCGATTTTTGATCAGCGATCTTCAAGGATAAAAAACAAAAAAATCCTGTTATAATTATTAACCTATAGATAATTTTACGATCATTTTTATAACATACAAAATGGTATTAGATTACGCCGATTAATGGAAAATGCTAATATTTAATAAAGAAATATAATATGAACTTTAGTTGTAGGTAATTAATCCGAGCTATGACAATGTGAATACTTTGAACTTATACTATATGTCCATATAATATTATGTTCTTATCCGTATTCTGTGTTAATTTCCTCTAAAAGCAGGTAATTTAATATCAAATTGAAATATAGTTTTAAAGTTCCTACTCGTTCTTAAATATGGAGGTTACCAAATTTTCTAATAATTTTCTACTTTCCTTAAAACGTGTATACGTAATGGTAAGTTTGGCAGTAATTATGTTGAAAAAAAAGGAGACTTTAACGTTTCGTCAAGCGACAAACCATCAAAGTTTGTGTTTGTGACCCGGTGTTTGTGATAGATAGGTAGGTACATATGTCAATATGAAGTGAATTAAATATAATAAAGGGAATTGTATCTACCCAATTTAATTAGATAACTAAAACAAAATAAATGTTTTTTTCGACTTATTTACATAACTTATTTATACCTATTATGATCATTTTAAAAAACATAGGCTATATAACATATGTAGGATATCCGTATAACGTCGTAATATTATTTGAAGTATTTATAAAATATCACTAAAAAATAATAAAGATAAGCTATTTGAATTAATTAAAGTTCCAAAGTGAACAGAAATATTTTCGAACCTGTTTCTCTTAATAGATAAATTATTTCGAAGTTAATAGTAAAAGACTACATTCTGCAACATGTCATTAATAATTATAGCTATAATTTGCACCTGTTGCTTAAGCAAACTACATTAATGTTGTTGTAGTAAATATTTATTCATTGGGACTAGTATCATTTATTATTTACTGATCTAAAATAATATCTAATTGAATATAATTATTATTTATCGGATAATTCGAAATTATTTGCTTTAAATTTACCATCTATAGTCTATACAATGTAGATTTAATGACTATGTGCTCTTGTATTAATAAAATACTTAGGTATTTGATTAGTTATTTTTTTTTACTTTCAACAGAATAATAAGTATCTATTCATCGAACTCGCACCTTATTAAGAAGATATATTGTGCTAAAAATATTAGCTAATTATAGCAAATAAGAAGGATAAGTAGGTAACAAAAAATAAAGGAAAAATAAATAAATAAATTTATAAAACAACATCTATGATTATTACTTAATATAAAACAATTTCTGTTTGGCACACATCAGTACAAAACAGTACATCAGCAAAGTTTGGTGGACGTCGTTAGACCCACGTTCGTTTGACATATTAATATTGATAAGTATTATACTATTAATTTAACTGTAATTATTTTCGATTGACAAAGATTAACTGTTGACTGACAGTTTTTAACTGATTTAGGTATGTACCTATAAAATAACTTGCATTTACCTAAGTGATTACAAAAACCAAGAGAAAACTAAAGCTCGACGTTTTTTCTAAAACAAAGTTCCACGAGCAACGATTTCGTTGAAAAGATATTATTGATTTTTCGAATAGAAAAAGGTTAAAATTGTCCTTTTGAAACTTATTTCGACTGCGGCAACCAACTCTTTTTCGCTCTTTCTCGAGGTGGTAATAAAATTTAAATATGTAGATAATTGGAAGAGAAACTGCGCTGACGACTGTATAGTTCCTCGAGGCACCTTCCAACTAATACCTCGTCACATCACATCAATTAAACAATTCAATTCAAGTAGATTTTACCTATAGGTAAGTACAATGTGAAAACTATCGATAACGTCAGAAACGTTAAAAAAAATACGTATCAGAATTATCCCTTTTGTACGATCCAATAAAATTTCTTATAGCTCGGTAGACGTTAAGTTCGACCAAGTATAGATTTGTTGGTTCTTAAAAGGGGTGAATACTTGGAGAACAATGCATCCCATCTGCGCCGAGTAGGTAGGTATATACGTGTTAGAAACGCGTCGAATAATTTCGTAGATTGCAAAAATCCTACGTAATCCTCATCCTCACTTCCGATGAGCACAAAGCAACGGAACTACAGCCCACGGCCCCCTGCGACCAACACAACATCTAATTATCCGCATATTTAATATTATATAAGGTTTAATGTACATTAATAACCATCGTGAGAGCATAACTCATAACAGACAGCCGAAGAAATATGAACCCATTCAAATACATCAGAACGCACAATAACGACTAACGAGATATTGAAATTAAACCGACCTATCAACTGTGACTGTGCTTTAAGTGTTTTTCATCACTCGACGATGCACTCGGAAAATTAATAATCTCGATACACGAACATCGTTTGTACTGTTTTTAATTATTTTATTTTGAACAAAAATGTCAGGCGCAATCGTAACTTTACACTCGATTAATATTAACTGGGGTGTATTCGGTAATTTAGATAAATATACTCGGAAAACTAATGATAAAAACCTCTTTAATTTTTAGGATGTTACCTACACAAATTTAATTACGAAAAACAGACGAAAACAGACGTCGATGATGTTGTAGCATCGATTTTGTTAAAATTAAAACAGGTTGAATTACTGACAATGAGAAACTTCACGGTAAATTGTTTAAAATAATGCAATTTAATAATAGTAATATTTAATTTTTGAACTGGGCACCTACCTACCTACCTATAACATAGGAAATGGTTCGACCTTCAAAGTTACATTATAAATAGATATGCATTTACAAAAAATGAGGAAATTAATAGTTGTCAATTTAAAAGGACGAAGGTTACTAACGTAAATGTAAAAATATACAATTAGGTTACTTAACTTAATCGAGTAACTTTTTCGAATAACTGAAAAACATCTGACAATGAGTAAAAGGCGTTTTGATTCCGATTAAGAACTTAAGAGGGTTATATTAGAAAAAGTTCGCAGATCAAAATATTTCTAAATATAAGTCACACAAAAATATAAATATAGATAATAATAACTATGAAAGTTTAGATGACATTAAATACTTAGACAAAAAAGATCTTCGAAAAATACGAGTAAACCGAACTAATTTTAATGAATTAGTGATAATTCACGTTGCGTTGTGGAAAATACAACGTTCCTTGAGGTATCTCCTACGCAAACCTAACATTTAAATTAAACTAAATTAATTTTTTTTTAATAAAATTTTCTAATTTCATTGATTTTTAAGTGTAAAACTGTTCGATATTATAAAGTAATAAATTGAAATTACCTATTAGATAACTTTTAATATCAAAAAGCTTCCTCTTCCTTTTAAACGCATCCTTAAAGCATGATTCAAAGGAAACAACATAAAGTGCCGGAATTTATGCGCGAGCTTAAAATAACGAACTTACGTCAAGCAAAACTTAAAACCAACTAACTTTACAATATTATTATTGTTATACGTGCATGTATATTAAGATGAGACTGCTGCTCACGACCGAGATCCTTTATTTTTCTTATCTTACAAATGATTTATTACAACAGCTTATCTGTTGGTATATATATATACAAAACGAACCGTGCATATTATAAATATCTGAATAAAACCGTGAAAGTTAAGTACTTCGTATATTTTTTAGTTATGCAAGTTAAAACCGTAAAATCTTACCCTATTCTCGCCAATCGCAATTCCATTCTCTTATATTATATACTTTATATAAGTAGTTACCACCATCATAACCAGAAAACGCACCCACGTGTGCGACACTTCTACATAATGAAAATTGACGTTTCAGATTTCAGCGGACTTTACGCGTTTTGATGCTACTGAACTTGACTTTGTACCTGCAGCAGTTTGATAGTAAGATCCGAGGAGTACGCAAGCTTATCAATCCCTCCCCATATTTGTTCTCTTAGAAATAGAGAATCAAACAATGCAGATTGAATTTTCCGCATTTTGAAGATAATTCGATAAGAATTAATTAGAATTCGCCGCTGACTCGGAGTATAGATCAGACAAATGATTATCTTCCGGCAGTAAATTAAACTTGCTTTATATAATACAACGAAAAGGCCATAACCGGGTAAGCATCGCAAATGTGCCTTTGTTCGGATTTGGCTAATATTTTTCTCAAAGGTTCATAGCTCAAAGCTCATCGGTGGTACATTTTTGGTAACTCTTCGTATACAGCAAATGAGGAAAATAGAGAATATTAAATTGAAATAATTTAAAAATATATCTTATACTCGGGGGCAGTCACAAATCTTTCGTAGAATATTCCTCGCATTTGCCCCTACTATATATGTAACTATCAAAATTTTCCAAAGGGTATAACAGGTAAATATTTGAAAAAGTTTGACCCTTGAATTCTATAGCAGTCCAGGAAATGGTGGTGAATCTTTCGGGGGCGTATAAATCACTTCAAAATACTTCCACAACTTCCTATAATTTTTTTTCCTACAACGCTTCCCTGCCGAGATATTGAATATCTAGGATACCTACTTCGCATCTTTCATTTTTTATGTTTCATTTTATCGAAATTAAACAAAGTACCTTATTTACTCTAAAATGTCTGGAAAATCCAAAAAAAAACCTTAAAAATTGAAACGCATAAACCTTTAAAATATTTTGGAGTTATAAACGTTAGGGGTAGTGTATCCCTGGCTCTCCTGAGGTGATATCAAAAACCTATTGCGCCATTTTAAAGACCTCATGTGTATCAAAAATTATTAATTTTCAACGAAAAATCAAAATGTTAAATAGGTATTTAAAAATTGAGTTTTATTTTTTAACTTTGGGGGTGAATATCTCCAACAAAAACATTTATAGAAGTTTGTGGCATCGTTTTAACGTGGTTTACACGCTCCCGAGAGATTTTTACCGTATCCTTTGTATGTCTTTAAACAATACAGATACTTGAGTGCGTCAACAAGAATATTTCTGATTTCAAATAATGTAATATTAAGAAACATTTAGAAAAGTTTCATCAAAATCGGTTCTGTTTTTGTGGGTTCCAAAGTTTTGACGATTTTTCGGCTTATTTACTCGACTAATAATAATTGAACGTGTGAATTTATGTGGTCGTCGAAAAAAAATAATTAAAATACGTAATATCCGGAATACTCTAATCTCTTATTCTTTAATATGTATTTATGTTGGTTTTTCTCGAATGTGGTTCATTTATCAAAATTAAACAAGAGTACCGACCTATTTGAATCTGAAATATTTAGAGAATCGAAAATATTCTTAAAAATTAATAGTGAATATAGTAAGTTATGTTATAGTAAGTTAAGTATATTATGTACATATAATTACGTATAGCACATGTTATGCCTTTTACCTGTAATTGTAATCTATATATATATCCGGTCGAATGACCAGCGATTTTAACTATAAACTTCTATGAATATGTAGTAACTTTTATTTCTATAAACGTTGGCTAATGCTATAAAATTACGATTATAACTATAAATATTTATTGCTATAAAATTCTCTTAGACTTTTTATTTTCAAAACAACAACTATTGAACAAAACTTCTCTGTCACTCTGATCTTTTTTATATAAACAAAACATAAACTATTTAACTACAATTTAACAGCACAGATGAAGTTTATTTGCTAATCGATTACTGAAGATATTATTTGGTGATTTGTGATTGTTTAGAAGAATAAATCTGTTGAACAAGTTCTTGTTGAAGTTTTAAAATGTCAATGTTTGATTTTAAAATGTTCGTGTTGTTATGATCTGATTAATATTGTAATAATAATTAAACCGATTCAACGCACTACCTATTAATTAACAAAAAATTTCACGAATACCCAAGTTGCGATCCTGCGAATGTTAAATTTTTCCTCATTTGTAGGTTCGCGAATGTTAAAGGATTGCGTATTCTGATTCTCTAGATATTAAGCAAATTAAGCAATCTATGAAAATTTTAGTAGGAATACCTACTTCTTTCATGAAAATCCGTGCAACATATAGTTGCCATGATTTTTAACGATAGCACTTCAAAAATACAATTTCTGACGGATTAATCTGTTGTTTTATGAGAACTATATGATTTTTTGTGAACGTACACAAGATTACGTAAAAATCTTAATTATGTAAAATAATTATTTATTATTATACTGTAGTAAGAATGCAAAACTCTCCACGTATAGACACGCAAGAATTAATCGAATTTTTATTTAGATACCCTTTAGGTTGTCAGTATTGAAAAATATAATCGTACGATATTAAAAGTCGGTTTTTCAATCGCCAGTTAACTTAAACATTGTAGAAATGATTATTATCGGAACAATTGTTTCTATGGTGATTGACTGATTGTTAGTGTCGATCGGCGATCGAAAAACCGGCCTTTACTGTTTGTTTTAATGATTATTCAAATTTTATTACATATTTAATTTTCCAATGAAAAAGAAGCTAGCTTTTCTTGCCCTTCAAAGAAACACTCGAATATATAGATTATTATAGATAATACAGAGAAGATCAAAATCTGTTTGCGAGCATCATAATTAAAATTCTAACGCTCTCATAATTAATAAATTAACAATTGACCTATTTGTCCTTTAAAACTGTATCTAGTCGATTCACAATTTCAAAAAATAATCAATCAACACCAAAATAATAGGTACACACGCGAAACAATTTAAAGTCTAAAAAGTCATTCCACGCATTCACGTCTGAACATTGTAAACGTCGACGTGTAACTAAAGGGAATTTTTAAAACACTTATTCGAATCTGATTCAGTTTGTTGCATAAATACCAAAATGCTTCGTTTAAATTTTAGAAAGTGTATTTATCAGGAGTGATTCTTGCACTCGCGATTATAAAACATAATGGACCGTTATCGTCACATGTTGAAAATCGTATACCTAAAATTTTCTGTTGCGTTCATTTAAATTACGAGTTGCAGTGCGTATTATCGGTATACTTATTTGATATTAAAATACTGTTAAAGGCCGCACTCATATACAGGGTGATTAAAATTTAAATGCAGAAACATTGAGAATCGATAATATTCTCACAAAATTAAACAAACTTTAACAAATTCATATACATAGATACTATAAAAAAAGATTGGTAATTTTAATAACAGATAGAACAGATCACATATTTCGCGGGATAATATTTTTTTTAATCTATTTTAAACTATAGTAAAAATAAGTGGATACCCCGCATAAGAAAGTATAGGTACGCACGATTTAATTCCGTTATTGACCGTTGATGCCAAAAATGTATTCAATAAAAGTTCTAAACCGTTACTCACGTTACCCTAAAAAGCTCATGTATCCATGAATAGAATATATAAACGAGATTATAAATAATTACTTCTCTCGATTTCACATTTGTCCATTTTTATAACATTAAACCGCAATTCTCATGTTACTAGGTAAAATTCTCAAAGATGATTCCGCCAACTGTTAATCACGATAAGGGTCACCCTAGTTAAAAGAATTCTATATAAGTATGCTAATAGGTTTTCATATTTATATTAACTATGAGTCCCGTAAATCAACGCCTTGTGATAGGAAACACGATGCGTTACATCTGCTCGGTTAACTATTTACGAGAATTTTATAAATCACGAATACGATAGCTTATTATTTTCAATACTTATTTTTTTTTAGATAAACAATAAAACTGAAATAACGAAAAACTAAATTATTTTTCATTTTCAATTTACCTTTTCTTAAATATCTTCATCTAGCCATCTAGTCATCTTACCTATATCGTTTTGAAATATACTTGTTGTTTAAACTACAACAAATATTTAAAAAATAGTTGCAAAATCAAACAGCGATACACAATATTTTATGTTTCCAATTCAAAAAACTTAAAATTCTTTGTGACGTTTAAAAAAAATTATACGTAAGATTTTTAATACTCCTATTGACCAGCACCTGACACCACTCAACTTTTGATTTTTCTAATCCTAATTTTTAGATGGCAATGCTCGACGCGAAGTTAAATACAATTTTTAAAACGTGAATTATTGGTAATGTTATCATATTAAATTCTAAATTGAAAGTTTTTATGATAACTTTAATATCTACGTGGAAATAATATTATTTAATTTAAAAGCTCGCAACGACGGTCATGGAATGCGCACGAAAGCGATTTTTCACGATTTTCTCAAAAACAGTGCATTTTATCGTAAATTGCAAGGAGAAATCTACGATAGAGAATTTTATAACAATTCTAAAACATATTTCACATTAACGATCCGATAATTAAGTAACGATGATAGTCGCTTTCGAAACTTTCAAAATGGATAAATAAAACGAACTTTTATTCTGCATAACTTTTATTAGATACCTACTTGTCAAAAAATGTTTTTAAAGCTTAAAAACAAGTTGCCACTATTTGATAAGCTTTGAAAATCGGTTCTGTTTTAACAAATTTACTTAAATTTTGATAAGCATGCGTGCCTATAGTAAAATCTAATAAAATTTTCCCATTTATTAAAACTCATTTTCTACTTTTTAAATATATAAAACAACTAAACATTCTAATAACATGAATAAATATATAATACACAACAATTTGAAAATAATTATTTTTTAATAGCATCCAAAGGAATGATAGCTATTTTATTTGAACCATCTTCGTGCAACATTAATCCCATCTCTTGAAGAGTGGAAGAATCGACCATGCCCTGTCGGTTCATCGATGCTATTAAAGATTGATTTTCGACATTATTTTCGCATAAATTGCGAATTGCTAAAATAGTCCATTGAATTATAACTATAATTAGTTAAGAAAACAAATTCCTATAATTAAATTAAAAACGTTAAATTATAATGTAAAAAGGATACATGGATTACGCGCATCGATATTACAACAATCCAGTAATAAGGGAATACAATCCAACTCCCTTGCCTAAAATGTCAAAATTATATAACATGCGAAATTAATTTTCTACTCACCTCATCTTGATTGCATTTATGTTTCCAACATAAATTTCCCAAAAGTCGAATTAAATTCGCTTTAAACCCATAAGTTGGATCTTTACTTAAAGCACTGTTAGTAGTCGTTAATTCCGATAATTTAGGAATTGCCGTAAAATTATTTTCAGACTCTTTTCCTAAACTGTGGATGCTTCTTAATAAAAAAGCACAGTTTATCAATAAACCTTTATCGCTTTGCAATTTTTTACACAAATAATCGTTAGAACTTAGCTTGACCAAGATTTCTAATAACAGTACAACTTCTTCTGGTTCTATTTGATCGACATAGTTTGTAACTGTCTTTAGAATACAATCAGATTTCTTCTTAAACTCTTTTGAAATCTCTAGAGGAATGTCAGACTCGTCAAAGTTTTTACTTTTACTTGCTAAATCGCTTTCGATTATAAGTGACAATATAGTCATTCTGTGAACCGGCTTAAAAGTATGATAAAATGAAAAGAAGTACTGATCCTGAAGAAAAAGTTCTAACAGAAACACATCATATTCGTTCATTTCTCCCGTACTACAAGATTCGATAACGTGCTCGTAAATTTCGCCACATAAAACGACCAAATTGCTTTTCAGATGTAAAATATTATACAACAAAGCTGCTGCATGATATGAATACTGAGGCACTTGATACAAATTTAAAATAATGGTGTTATAGGTTTGCCAAATAGAGAGTGCACCATCAGGATTTTTTGCTACAACATTACTTAAAAACTGTAAAACCATTCCCATGCAATCCGAAATGGTGGAATTATTTGAGGTAAGAAGGTTATTCATTATCTCACGTGTACTAGTAAGAACAAATGGGTCTTGTAATACCAAACCTTGTATGTCTGCATTGAAAGCTACACAATTTCTTAATGACCTAAATATTTCTTTCACTACATTCAATAAACTCGAGTTACTGTAAAATCCATTGACTAATTCTTTTAAAAGCGAGCTTAGTATTGTAATAGTAGACTGTGTAACTTGTAACCTAAAACATTCATGGTATAAATTTGTGTTCGCACGGACTAATTAAAACACTTACGGATTAGGATGATTAGTAAGTTCGTTGATAGTAACTCTAAATCTTCCATTTAAATATTGGCTTAAATTATGCCAATCTTGAGAATTTAATAAATTAGATATTACATTATTATCCAGCTCTACAATGCTCGACATATTTACAACAAATTTTAGGTTAGATATTTCATAATAGTCTATTACAGTGCCACCTATTAACAAATTAACAATGCATGTTTTTAGGAGGTCAAACAAAAATCAATATTTTAAATCTTATTAGTGTTTATTTTCCATTTAAACATAACTTATGTATGTATTGTGGATTAAATAATGCTTATTAATAAAATTACATATACCCATATATTGTTTAACTTTGAAAATTGAATATTAGTAAATTATTTTGCATCTACTACTAGACGTCAATTTATTTATTAAAATTATTGTGCCAAACCTCAAATAATATTACAATTACATAGTGGAAATATATATTTTTTCAAAAATTGCTTACCTTTGCCCTACAATCACTTAAGTATACTACTATTGCCATCTATCGATTGAAAACTAATGAGATTTTATTTCTTTTAATAACCTCACATTTTTAATAACAATCCAAAATGTTGCGGTAATAGTTTATGACAAAAACAAAATGCCTTTTTCGCAATATTATAACAATGGATATATCTTAATTTCATAAAAGAATATCATCAAGAATGTTAGGGCCGAAACCAGCGAGAGCAGAAGCACTTTGTAATCAATCTTTGCTGGAAGCAGGAGAAAGACCTCTAGACCGATCGCTTGCCGAGCCAGGTGATGTAAAAACGCAATTTGCAACACGCGAAGGCACCTACCGTCTCATGACCCTTAGTGAATACTCGCGACCAAATCGTGTAGGTTATCAAGCACAGGGCCAGTCGCAGCCTCAAGTACGAGTTTCGTTGGTGGCCCTTCCAGACCAAGGTGAACGTATATGTTTTAACCACGGTCGCGAAATATACGTGTACGTTTATAAAGGTATTAAAAAAGCAGCAGATTTGAGCAAACCATTAGATAAGAAAGTCTACAAGGGAACGAATCCTACATGTCACGATTTCAATAGCGTGTCGGCATGTACAGAAAGCGTTAGTTTACTAATTGGCTTTAGTACAGGACAAATTCAATTGATTGACCCTATTAAAAAGGAGCTAAATAAATTATTTAATGAGGAACGTTTAATTGACAAAACTCGAGTAACCTGTTTACGTTGGGTTCCAGGAAGTCGTTGCTTATTTTTAGCAGCACACGCATCTGGACAATTATATGTATACAATGAAGAGTTGCCTTGTGGTTCTGCCACACCCCATTATCAGCCTTTCAAATCCGGCGAAGGTTTCACTATTAGTACGTGTAAAACAAAATCCACCAGAAACCCTTTGTTTCGTTGGCTTTTAGGTAGTGGAGCCGCCATTAACGAAGTAACATTTAGTCCGAATGGCACGCAATTAGCAATCGCATCGCAAGATGGACTTTTAAGAGTTTTCCATTATGATAGTATGGAATTATTAGGAACGGCACGTTCGTATTTTGGAGGGTTTTTGTGTGTTGCATGGTCGGGAGATGGGAGACTGCTAGCAGCAGGTGGAGAAGACGATTTAGTAACCGTGTGGTCTCTTGAACAACGTCGAGTAGTAGCTCGTGCCCAAGGTCATCGATCGTGGGTTTCATCTGTTGCATTCGATGTGTATCTCGAAATGGAAGCATGTTACAGATTAGGTTCTGTCGGACATGATACACAATTGTGTTTGTGGGAACTACCCGAGGATGCTTTATCTCCACCACGTCCGAGAGCCAAACGAAGATCTGATCCACTTCAACTGGTAGGAACGCCGAGTTGTCCACGATTAGACGAATGTCCTGTTCTTGAACCGTTGGTTTGCAAGAAAGTTGCACACGAACGCCTGACTTCTCTCGTGTTTCGAACAGACTGCATGGTTACAGCTTGTCAAGATGGATATGTGTATACGTGGGCACGTCCTCCTTCTTAAATAAATTACAACTGAAAATTTTCTATATTTTCGTTCTTAACATGTAAAGAAAGAGAGTTAGAAAAAGAGAAGCGCATGGTGTATTTCAGTATTTGTATATGTCTATCTATATATTATAGTAAATCGCCTTCAAGTGTGATTATAATGGTTTGAAATTATTGAATTAATTATCTAAAATGTATCATTTTTATATAAAAATATAAAAATTAAATTTAAATATTTACTTCTTATGGTGATGCACAATGCAAAATAATTGTATTGTAGTGTTAATAGGTACAAACTTTCTTTACGTCGGTCAATTTCTTATTATTATTACCCCAACACAACATACTAACGGTTTAAATTTGCTATCAAATTTTAAAATTTAGGGATCTATTCTACAATATGTCTGAGTAGGAATTCACTCTCCAGGCCTGTATCTCGCTTATTTTTGAGAATTGCGCCATAAAACCCTATATATTCGTAAATAATATGAAAATCTTTACGAGTTAGTGGTAAATTATGAACGATATTTCTTTAGAGACCAGAGATGCAGCATTCAATTTTTTTTCTTTAATAGCACCATGGATATTTTTTTAACTATTCTGACAGCTTTTTATTCTAATAGATTAAAAAAAATTATTTCATAATTTTCTTAATTTAATTGATTTTAAATATTTATAAAAATTGCTCGTCGTTACTATTTAAATAAATATTTAGATGATGCAGAAAACGTTTATTCCCTCATTCTCCTCTGCTATTGTTTTCATCGCAGATTAGATACAAATTACATAATCAGTTATTTCCGTGGCAAGTCTACACTTGAACTTTAAATCATTTATTTTTATTGAAAAGTTTGAAATATTAAGATTCGTATTTGTTTACGTGATCGAAAAGAGAATAAAAAGCTCTTTCGGAATAGTTAAAAAAATATCCATGGTGCTATTAAAAAAAAATTAATTGAATGCTGCATCTCTGGCCTCTAAAGAAATATCGTTCATAATTTATACTTCTAACTTGTAAAGAATTTCATCCCATTTACGAATATTATACCTATAGGGCTCAATTCCCAAAAATAATCGAGATATAGGCCTGAGAAATAAAGTTTACCTTCTAACTGAATGTTAACATTTTTTTAATAACATCTAAATGAAACTTGCGAATTGCAAAACTAATTTCTAAAATTTTCGATACATCCCATAATTGAATTCGTGCAATACTACCTTATATATTATAAATACATAGATATTATGTAGAAAGAAACTGGGGGATGTAGAAACTGCGCAAGTGTAGCTTGAAGCCAATCATATAGTTACATTTGATTGTATCTAGTATTCCTTATAGCATAGGAGTCAAAATTGCCTTCCTTATTATTTGAGCAAATCTCTAGACGATGTTTGCGCATTCTGCTCTTATGTTTCTATTTTATTATCGTTTTCATTGTCGATTAGATACAAATTACAAAAATCAGTTACGAATTTCCATGACAAACCTACAATTGAACTTCAAATCATATTTTTATTGAAACACTTCAGATGTTAAGACCAATATTGGTTTACACGATTGAAAAGAGAATAAAAACTATCAGAATAGTTAAAAAAAATGCTTAGGGTGCTATTACGGAAAAAATAAGGGTTGAATGCTGCATCTCTCTGGCCTCTATAAAGAAATATCGTTTATATTTTATCACTAGGTAACTTGTAAAGATTTTCATACCATTTACGAATATACAGGGTACGGTGAGGGCATATCTGAAAATAAATCGAGATATAAGCCTGGGGAGTGAAGTTCGAGACACCCTGTGCAATAAATCTGTTATTTT
This sequence comes from Rhagophthalmus giganteus, assembly GCA_036326145.1. Classification (NCBI taxonomy): domain Eukaryota; kingdom Metazoa; phylum Arthropoda; class Insecta; order Coleoptera; family Rhagophthalmidae; genus Rhagophthalmus; species Rhagophthalmus giganteus. Next base: position 7,388,071 of record JARFJA010000083.1, on the reverse strand, counting down.
TAAAGGCCCCTTAGAAAACTAATGACCAATCACAATCAAGATTTTCATACGTTTTTAACGGGGCATTAAAATTTACAATGTTTTATAGAATAAACACCTAATTGTTGTTATAGACCTTTTAATTATGACATCATTTATTATTAGCTGACAATTAGCTCGTTTATTCATTTGGTGCACTCTGAGTCGGTGTACTATTCCAACATGTACAACCCAATAGCACTAGTATATAACGAAGTACATAATATATCACTTTTAGTTGCACCAAACAAATAAACGAACTCCGAGGTCTATCTAAACCTATATACAATCACGTCATCATTAAAAAGTTACTAGATTTGTTTTTTTTTTGTATTCCCACTAAATTTGCCATCTGTACCAATACATTCATCAAATTAAATGACTATTACATCAATGTCTTGCCGGAGAGTGCTCCTTAGCACTCTACCATAAAAAAAAAGGTTTTCAGGCCTGGTGTGACTAATAGGAACAATAACTTAGAAACTAAACTTACACTAAAACTAAAACTAAACTTACTTAAATGTAATTAAAATCTATCTGGTAATTCATTGGGCGTAAGCCTTCTTAGTCTACTGTGATTTATTTGTTGATTCATGAGATTTGTTACCAAATCATTGGGGTGTACACTGAGTCGAGTTTTGTATTTGGTGCTAAAATTCCGAATTTCTTCTTTGACCGTTAGTATCTGCAAATCGTGCGTTATTGTTGCGTTTGTTACGTACCACGGTGCGTCAACCATCATGCGGAGCACTTTGGATTGGAAACGTTCTAGGATCTCTATGTTTGATGTTGCAGCAGTTCCCCAGAGTTGTATACCATACGACCAGATTGGTTTTATGATAGCTTTGTAGATAAACAAAGGTGTGACTGGTGTGACTAATAGGAACAATAACTTAGAAACTAAACTTACACTAAAACTAAAACTAAACTTACTTTAATGTAATTAAAATCTATCTGGTAATTCATTGGGCGTAAGCCTTCTTAGTCTACTGTGATTTATTTGTTGATTCATGAGATTTGTTACCAAATCATTGGGGTGTACACTGAGTCGAGTTTTGTATTTGGTGCTAAAATTCCGAATTTCTTCTTTGACCGTTAGTATCTGCAAATCGTGCGTTATTGTTGCGTTTGTTACGTACCACGGTGCGTCAACCATCATGCGGAGCACTTTGGATTGGAAACGTTCTAGGATCTCTATGTTTGATGTTGCAGCAGTTCCCCAGAGTTGTATACCATACGACCAGATTGGTTTTATGATAGCTTTGTAGATAAACTATAAAAATATGAGGTACGAGGTGACAGCACTGTTTGAAATGACATCATTCATTGATGACGTGAATTGCTTATAGGTTTGGATAAAGTGTAGCTGATGTACGTACCTACTTGTACGTCAAGTTACAGACAATAAATTAATATTCCTCATTTTATTAATTTTCTCATTACACAGTTTGATAAAATCTCCAATTAACAAAATATGATTACAAAATTAATGTTCAAAATATATTAAATCGGACCGCGCCAAATCTACCAAGGTAGAATATAACGGTTCGGGATTCGGAAATCGTTCTAACCACGAGAGAATAAGGCCCTCTAAATTAGAATTATACGTTTTTAGCGTTACATTATTGTCTACGCATATGGTGTTCGGTTGAATAAGCATATTTCGAGGTTGTTTATGTGCTAATATTATCGAACGCCAACTCAACCAAGGCTCGTCCACTTCAGATAAATTTATAAAGAGCTTTTTAGCCGAATCCGTATCTCCGATCGATTTATAAACTTGAATTTGGAGAAGAAAATGAGATATGGCGTTACGCCCTGGCCCCTGTATCGCTTCCCTATCTAACACTATCAGGAGATTGTTTTTTGAGGTTGCAAAATTTTGACCACTCCAACTTGCATCAACACTTTCGTCAACACAAATCTGGCTTGCGCGTGAGCTTGTAACCATCCACGACCCGGTTCCCACATTTCTAAAGCTCTTCCTGCTCCGGCCCATATTAACGACAACCAATTAACGTAAGAAACATCGTCCGCATCTTTTCCCCTATATCCGAATATTTCCAATACGGAATGATCTAAACTCAAATAAAGACCTACAGCTTCGGCGCGACATTCTTCATATGCCGAACCGAACGATCCAAAACGCGAATCGTACGTGTCGCCATCATAATAACATTGTGTTATAGGTGCACTTGTCACTGGATTTAAGAGATCTAGAGGAAAATTTGTGCTTCCGTCTGTTTTTTTGTGAAATAATTTTCCAGAACCGTGGCCCAATAACTCGTGTAAACCTACCTAAAATATTATCCTCAACTTTAAATCAACATAAGACGGTCTCGTTTATTATTTATTACTTGTAATTCAAAAGCCGGAACCCTCCACTTCGTCAATAAATGAACATCTTCGTTAGAAAGGAACGGTATTCGTGAATATTGGTAACTTGCCGGTATAACATTACCTAAACATACATTTTTAAAACCTTCAGTCTCTCTGACATCTTCATCTACGAGAACTTGATTAAGAAACATATTCGTAAAAGACTCGACACTTACCTACAGTTAGGAATATTAATGCCGGCAGGTATTCCACTGCCGGCAAAAGTTAATACGTCCAACGATGTAAAATCCGGTCTAATAAAAATGTCCTTTTCAAATTCTTTAGGCCAAGGTAGATGCGCCAAAAAATGTTCAGCCCGATTAACTAAGGTAGTAAATTTTTCAGACATGGGACGATTCACGATGGCCACAAATGCTTCAAATTCTCCACGAACGCCTGCGGGATCTCGGTACGTTTCGATAAATCCCATATAAGTCTCGATTACTGGACTTTTATTCTGGATCCATAGGCGCGATCCTTGTTTATGTTCGTTTATGGAACCAGTTTGAAACGATCGCATGTACGACTGTAACATGTGTAACTCGGTTTGGTTTGCAAAAGGTAAAGCCTTTTCGAGTGCGTTTATTAATAAATTCATTAAAGGCGCATAATCCCCTTTTACTACTCTAAATCTGTATTTTTCATCTTTGTCAAATTGTAATTCGCCGTCTTCTTCTGAAGCTAAACGAATTTCGTACTCGACCTGGCCATGCGCATATTGAGTTTTAAAGCATCTGCTGTTATAAGTTTCAATATTGCGCTTCTTTAACCAATTCTGAACGATCTTATTATCGTCGGGATCGCAATTTGAGGAAAAATAAGTCGTACAACCTCGGGGTGGGAATCCTAAACATGTTCGACCTCGTCTTAAATCGTACATACGTTCTTTTAAGCTGAAACAATACCATAACGCTTGTATATCTGACCATATCGGACTAAGTTTGAGTAACTGTTCGAAACGATCAGGTTCGACTTCCGGTATAAATTTGGTATCTCCGAAACCCTAAAATAATTGAGTGTAGGTATAAGTTGTAAAGGTCGAACGTTATTACGCCAAACAAACCTTATAGTTACCCGAGTTTGTAAATATGCCCGCCGTATAAACTAAAACGGCAGCAACTTCGCCCTCGGAAAAACCATGAGCCAAGGCCGTATCTCGAAATTTACTTGGATTTTGAGCGGTAAAAAATTTATGTAATAAAACAAATACGGGACCAGATTCCGGACTTGTTTGCAAAAATGTTATTAATCCACCGATCCATGCGCTTTGACTTAAATAATGAGCGTACATACGTTCGTTGTAATTTAGTTGGGAAAAGGCCGTGTCGACATTTAAAGTTACAACAGGTTGATCCAGGGGTAGCACGAACTGGCTTTTGTTCGCTTCTCCACTCATTTTTCTTTATCTACAATAAATTGTTTAGTGTAATTCAGTTAAAGTAGGTAACTTACATAAACTAACGAAAATACAAAATAGTGTACGAGCGTAGTAGTGTAGTGCTCGAGTTAACATGTCATTTTACGATACCATTGTAATCAAAACATCACCAGCTGAACTAAGCTTATAACGTTCTATGTATAAGAAAATAGGATATTTCGGCGGAAAATGCGGCAGCCCAAACAACAAACAATGAACACCTACCGATCACAAAATCAACAAGAAGAAGGAAAGGCTGTTCAACTACATTGTTTAAATTTTTATGATTTCTTGTAGCACATATATTTATATACATTCATAAACTTTTAAACAATTTCAAATGTGTTTTTATTACCCTATTCAAAAGCATAACAGGTAAATACGCTACTAAGGCCCAGCTTTTTAATTTTATTTTAAAATCCGATCAAAGTTTAAACTATATCTACAGATCTATAATAATAAGTAAATTAATGGGTTAAATTACAATTTATAATTAAAGTTATAAGTACAAAGATATCGATCCTCTGGGACCCAAATCTCGAACCATTCGTTTACATAGCGTATGCGAAAATGACGTCGCAAAAAACAGATTTATATAGAAATGCCCTGAATTTTATCAATATATATATATAGAAAGTATGTTTTTATACTGTATAATAAGTGTTTATTTTTTTTAATTTTAATTAATTACGATAACCTTCCATCTCTGACGTGAGTATTCTAAAATTTGATAAATATTTTTATACGGATAAAATTGGGGCAATTATTTCCTTTTCATTTTTCTTTTAATTGCAAGCAACAAACGTATAAGTAGTTAATACGTGTAAGTATAGGTAGGTGCGTATTATAAATAATTTTATCTTAATCTGTCTTCGAGTTATATATAAAAAGAAATTATGTCAATATAATAATGTCAAATAAAATTTCCACTCGAGAATATAATATGAAACCTACCCATATATCGGTGCAAAATAAACTACGCCAAAATTATTTTACTTACATGTGAAAAAATTGTTCCATATATATATAATTTGAAAATTAACAATGTGAATTTTTTTTTTAGTTTTCTTGTAACAGATACACAATAAATTTTGTCGCGTTCTAGTGCCTACTAGTTTTCTAAATAAAAACAAGCGATAAAAGTAGATACGTGGATCCATTTTACGAATATTATTTTAATCAAATAAGGTTTAATAATGTTCAACAAACATATTTATACTGCCGAATAAGTTATTCCAGAAATACAACATGTTTGTAAAATCGGGACTAAAACATTGTAGAAATTATGTTTGTCACTCGACGGTTACATAAATTATCTAGATTTTAATTCCGTTATTAGAAGATTGTTGTTTGATTATTTGAATGGGTGCCTAAAGTATAATCATCGTGAATTATTTATTACCTTATATGATGCGTCAGAAAATTGCTTTTTAGTAAAACATTTTTGATGAAATAAAAATTAAGTAGGTACATATATTTGATGTATTTTCAATTTTTTTGACGTTTTCTAATCCAATTTTGATCACTCTCCGACTTAAAAAAATAAACGATTTCGATAGTTTGTATCGATAACTTAAGTGTCCCGGATTTCTGATATCAATCATCAGAACTAAATAAATGTAACTTAATAACTTGTAAATAATGCAATTTACCTTTAAAAAACTCTCAGAAAACTGCTATTTTTAGCTATTTAGATACTTAAACCATAATGACAAAGTGAACGGAAAATTAATAACACGACAATAACTTTTCAGAGCTCAAATAGAATACTGACCACATAAAACAATATTCACACATCTTAAGACGATATTTAAAAAAATATTTCAATTCGATTCGAAACAATTGCGCCGCATTTTAAAACACTTTATTAACATAATCGGAATAACATGTTTATTTTAAAAATATTTAAAAACGTAACAGTCGCTAAACTACCTCATCTTTACAAAGTGGTTTTAATGGCGAAACTTGAAGAGTATTAGAAAGTCGTAAACAAGTTTCCATTTGATCTTTTACGTATCGAACCCCACCAGCATTATCGACAGCTTCCATATGAATTTTTTCTGGATCGCCCGCTACCAACACGGGTTTATCAGGTTCGTCCTACACAATAACGTATTATCTAAGTATATAAATGGCCGTATGCAATTTCGAAACATTTTTTTATTACCGATTCCATGCAACGAATACTTCTCATTAGATCGCTCATTCTTTCTTCAAAACATGGAGCAAAATTACCTGGATCGATAGCTATAAAACATTGTCCTAAATTCGCGGATCTGGACATATCACCCCAACGTCGTATATTTGGACCATATTCTGAACCTATACAAGAATATTTCTCGCTAGCAAATGTAAAACTAATGATATTATACGGATAAAACCTGCTAAAATTCCACTCAAAATTTCCACCAACATCCCTAAACCGAAACCTTTGTATCCCGAATTAATTTCTAATCCTCCTAAAGGCATCAAACACCCTGCGGCGATAGCTTCTTCCGCGTTAGTCGTCAATTCGCCGTTTTTATCTCTGGCCCAACCTTCGGGAATAGGTTGATTTTTGCGTCTCTGCATTTCTATCTAAAATACGCGAGGTGTCAAAATTCCTACGTAGGTAATGTTGTATTTAATCACCTTCCCTACAGCTACAGCGGTCGTTGCCATATCTAATAGAAAACTATCTCCATTTTCGGCCGGTGCTCCTAGAGCTAATGGATTTGTGCCTAACGCTGCCTAAAAATAATTCTAAAATTTAAAAAAAACTTTCCATATGCGTAGCCATTATTACTTGTTTGCTTCGTGTTGGACTCATGAATGGAGAAGTATTTGTACAATTAAAACCTAATAGGCCGCATTTCAGAGCTCGCAAAGAATACATTCCGGCTATACCGTAATGATTAGACGCTGAAAAGCAAATTTTGAATTAATCTTTAAACGTATCTATATATGTTTCGGGATGTATAAGTACATTTTGCAGAAACCAATCCTATTCCGACAGATTTAGCTTTTTTAATGGCGAGATCCATACAAAAATTTCCTACTACGGCACCTAAACCATTTTGACCATCGACCCAAGCAGTAGCTACGGTTTCGTTTAAAATTTTTGGTTCCGCACGACCATCGCACGTTCCACTTTTAACGTCGTTTACGTACATTTCTGTAATGTTTATATTTAATGTTTTCTTCGTTGTAAAGAAAATTAGAAAACCGTAGGTACTATTTTATATGTATATTATTACCTAATCTATTCATGCCATGGCTATAATGTCCCCTATAATCTGCTTCTACAAGAAGATCAGCCATGGCCTCTGCATGTTTCGTGGGCGTTCCTGTAGCTTCCATGCAGTCTACAATAAACCTTCTACTTTCTTTTAAAGGTATTATTGGCGTATCTAAACAGTAAGTTAAATTATTCCATTAGAACTGATTTAAGTTCTGAAATATAGATGCTAATTTAATAAGCGTTATCATTGCACTATATTTGATGCTTTATCATTAACATTTGTTCGTCTTTCATTGAATTTCCTCACTCGACTGATCTGATACATCGAACATTAATAAATTAAGGGTTAAATAACGTTCGCGAATCCGATTTTCGCGATTTCAGCAAAGCAGATGTGTGTTTCGTTTTAAATAAAATTATTTAAACGGCATAGCTATAGATGAATAAATGAAAATTATATAACGGGTGTCGTCCAAAAGTATTTCAGTCTTGGTCGACTGTGGAAAGATAAAGACATATATATGTCTTGGTTTAAGTAATTTTATTACTAAGGCATGATTTAAATTAACAATAAGACATATATGTCTTTATCTTTCCACAGTCAACCAAGACCGAAAGACTTTTTGGACACCCGTTACATGAAAATAACATTCGTTAAACTCACACTTAAAATATTGTACAATTTAAATAGTTGTTATGATCGTTATTTTTTACCCCCCATCATGCCCACTTTACGTTATGAACGTTTCATTGAAAAATACTGCCGCATAGTAGGTAGATCGAAACGGTAATTATTGCAAAAACGTTTATAAGTATGCAGTATAAAATCATATTTCGTACAAAGTTAATCTCAAGTTAATATCAGCGGCTTACCATCGAGTCTTTTTATTATCTACACTTGACCTAAACCTTTTAAACGGATTTATAAGTGCAATTTATCATTATTTGTTAGATAAATAGATAATATTATGAAAATTTAAGTATTTATAAAAATAACTATTGGCTATTGGTATCACATTTGAGAGTCATAATTTATTTTATTGGCCATTTCAACCACTAGAATAATTTATTTACTTATATTTGGCGATAATTTCCGTAAACGATCGAGTTGCAGAACATTTCGTTAACGACACACATCTCTAAAACTTATTTAAGTACTTTTTTAAAAACATAAACTGTGATTTACAAATACAAATTTATGCCAATACCAGATAAGATAATTTCAGAATGATCGAGCGCGTGAATTTACCACGATAAATAAGTAATACACTACTAATGGTAAATGTATAGTTTGCATGATAAATTAATATCGAAACTTACCAGTATCTAAAAGTGCTGCAGACATGGTACGTTTGTTGTAAATAATTTTTCTAGTATTAAAAGATGCACATACACAGGAATGTGTGGATGGAATGCTTCTGAAAGCAGCAACTGTACCAAATAATTTAATGCTTGCCATTCTTGTTTATGTAGTAGATAAACACTAATTAAGTACACTTGTCGAATACCTATTTAAAATCTTAAATATTTCCGACATATGTAGATATTTATTTTCAGTAGGTACTTATTTCTAATATTTTTCATAGAAAGTTCAAGCTATATTATTATAATATTATGTAAAGAAAACACCTTCTTTATTGCACTCTGAGAGGTGAAAGCAGAGGTGTACAACGCTAACGTGTGCATTAAATCTTAAAATGTTATAAAATATAGCTGTACTTACTAATCTAACAATAAGGTGAACTTTTCGTTCAATTGATAAAATTGCCGAAAGTGGTAAGACTTTGTGTTCTGAATAACTTTGGCAATAAAACTTGGCTTAAATTCATTGATTTAAATTTAGTATGTGTACTAATTATATCAAGGTCAACCAAATTAACGTAGTTATCTCTATTAGACGTATTATGCAATTCATTTTTACATTCCGTTTAGTTTAGATATTATGGTTATATTGCATTGATGCGAGCGCAAGCGCCAAATGAATGATTTTATAGTACCTACATATATACAAGAATAAAACTATAAAACTATAACTATAAAAATGTATTTTCAAATTGCCGTTCTAAAACTCACTTTTACATATATATATTTTTTATTTCATACTGAACGAGTAATTTTCAATAAGTAAGTAAACATTATTCGCGATAGGTTCCCAACTCGTCATCAATAAAACCTCGAATTTTTACAGTACTAATAGATTTTAGTTGGTCTTTCTTTACCGAGTGTGCAGGTAATGTGCGCAGAAATGTTACAAATATACAATTTAGTACCTAACTTTTTCTGCATGACGTCATTGGAACCTATCGTGAATAACGTATAGGTATAGGAGTAAATACTATATGCGATGGTTTAGTATGAGTAGGCACTTTATCTTTTATAACAGACAAGCAATTACGTATGTACCTACTTACGATAATACAAAAAACAATAGGCTTGTACAAAAGTAATTTAAGACTCATTGAGAATAATTAGCTTAATTACTAACGATATACCCTATTGGTCGAGAACTTTGGTTGCCATGGCAATAACAACTTATAATCAACCGTTAAGTTTTTAATTTATTTACTGCAACAGGCCCATAGTCATAATTTACGTCGGTTAATTAAAACATTTTCAGGTTCCTTTGGGAAATTTAGAAGCCGAGAAACAAATCAACTGAAAACTTATTAAACAGCCAAAATTCGTTATTTTGTAAAGTATTTATGTTACTCCGTGTTTTATACAATAAAAGATATATATTGGGAATCTCAAAACTAAAAGTGATTCTAATAAACGATTAAACGACACAATAACAGTATATGGTACATACAGGGTTAGTTAAAAGTATGGAGACGGCGATTTATTGTCGTTAATATTCATTTTAGGAAATTATGTTTAATACAAAAGTTTGTTATGAAATTATTATCTACATTTGAGAATACTTGAATTTTTTTTTTCCTCAATTGTTTTTAAGTTACGACGTCATCGATATTTTTTTGAAATGACAACCTATATTTCTGATTATTGATTTCGATAGAACATTCTATTCTCTTTTCAACGGTATACAATTTTCAATATGTTACATTTGAAAAAAATTGAGAAAAAGTGTAAATCGATTGGGTCATTGTCAAATTAGAAATGGACAACAATTTGAACACTTACTTTAATGTAGTTAGTTATTAATTTGTTTTTAATGATAAGATTGTGACTGATAAGTTTATTGCAAATAAATGAGTCTAGTTACCGTGTTAATTAATTCTGCTAATTTAATGGATCTTTAATATTTGAACTTTAAGTCACTTTTTCTCAATTTTTTTCAAATGTAACATATTGAAAATTGTATACCGTTGAAAAGAGAATAGAATGTACTATCGAAATCAATAATCAGAAATATAGGTTGTCATTTCAAAAAAATATCGATGACGTCGTAACTTAAAAACAATTGAGGAAAAAAAAATTCAAGTATTCTCAAATGTAGATAATAATTTCATAACAAACTTTTGTATTAAACATAATTTCCTAAAATGAATATTAACGACAATAAATCGCCGTCTCCATACTTTTAACTAACCCTGTATGTACACACATACATACGAGGCTTAACAACAAAATAGTCAGAATTTCCTTGCTCTCGTGTCTTCTTCACATCTGATTAGCAAACGAATGTAGGTATCTACGTATGTATTTTAAACTTGAAGGGAGTGTTTGTCAGTATATAGTTTGTCGCATTTTACCTAACGAACTATAGTGGATTAAACACCCATGACGAGCACAAAGGACAAAACAAACATTTCTATTTTGTCCTTTTTGCTCGTCATGGGCGTTTAATCCAATATAGTTCAGTTAAAATGCAACAAACTATCGCAGAATTTGTCCTGAATTAATAAAATTCTTATTATTTCATTACCAAACCTAATATTATAATTGAATTTAATGTGCCTAATATAAAAGAAAAACTCACCAATTTTCAAAATGCTTATCTATGTACAACCAGAAACTTAATGCAGCGAAAGTTTACTTTTCAATCGGTATTTTATAACTCATTAGAAAATTACAATTTTGTCAAGTGAAGTAAACTAAAATTTTCGACAAATACCAGTAGAGCTGAACAAGCTACACATACGACTACCTACAAGTTTTACGTAAGTCCTATCTTTTATGTCGGCGTGTCATAATATTAACACGCGCGCACAGAAACGTCAGGACAACGACCACTCGTTTAGCCGGAGGACACCTACGACGACTATATGATTTTTAAGTTGTCCGAAACTATTAGCAATTTTAATTGTTATTAAAAAATAATAACTGTATTAAAAGCGTTCTATCTTTATCGAGCTTTGTATCAAACCGTAATATTTCATTAGGAAAACTTACAGTTATGTAGTACCTACACAATTAGAAAAATGTAGGTAGGTACTTATATTAAATTTAAAAATACCTGCGTAACTATTCGAATTTTCGAAAAGGCAGATGTAGATAAATGTTGATTTTCATAGAAAAAAACGAAATTTAGGAATATTGAACTTTTAAATATTCACATATTAACAGTACTTATCTAAATAAATGAGGAATGGAATTACGTTTAAATTCATATTTTGAATTTGTTTCAGTAAAGAATTATTTTCAAAAATTCAAATTTAAGGTAATTTGTAATTTGTTATTACAATACCTATGGTTACTCTGGAACATTCACGTTTAAAAAAAGTAAATAATAATACCTATATAACCCTCTAACGAGGCATGCGAAAGCGGTTGGGAAATTTCAAAAAATATGATTAGGAAGGTTAATGTTATTTTTATAAAAATGAAATCTGAACATTGCATTATATCTATAACGTTACATATTGTGTAACTGTCTCAAATAGAGTATTAAGTATAAAAAGACCATTTAATATTATGGGAAGTAATTCGATTAAAAAATAAAACATGCCGCGAACTAGAGCGACCTCGATGCACAATACCAATTAGATTAGGCATGTACTGCACATAATATTATGTACTACTTAAACGTTAAATATCATCAATTTTTCTCAAGTTTTATCGTAGGTAGATATAGTTTAAACATTATTTATGCATAAAATAATTCAGAGTAACGGTACCAACTATTTATGAAAATAATAATGAAAAATATATATATAGGTATACCGGTGCATAACCTTCAAGTTGGCTTTACGCAATCGGTTGCAAAATAGGATTTATTACAAATACCTACAAAGCCTTTGAAAATATTTGCTGTAAATACCTCTGACTAGCAAAAATAATTACTTAGTTTGAACGTTTACGTTTATACTCGATGCAAATTGCTGCAACAAATTGCATAGATGACGAGTTTAGTTTGGTGATCAAATGTGCATATTTAAACGCGTATGTATGTATACCTTAATTTATTTATAACACAATTAGTTTATCGAATAATTTAACGCTCAATTTACAATCTACTTATTTAAAAAAATAGTTGCAATTTAAAAATTTCTATTTCCCCTAAATTCGAAGGTATTTTATAGAATATCACATTTAATTTTGGATAAATTAAAATAAACATTTCAAGTCGTATTCAATATAATTTTCTTTAAATTAAGGGCAATAACCAATTAAGTGCGTATTGCAGAAAATCCCATTAATTTTTGTCGATAGGTTTTTGTGGACATCCTGTAGTATTAAATGATCTGGGAAAATTATAATTATTACCTATATTACCATTTTGCGTTATTTTGGTAAAATGGTAATTTCAAAAAATGTAGTACATAATATAGGTAGGCTATACTTACAATAGGAATTTCAAAAAGTATCCAAAAATAGATATTTATTATATTTTAAAGATATCGATAGAATTCATACTTATTAAAAGTTTTGTAAAAGAAATGTAAAGACATGCAGGGTGTACAATTTAAAATGTTTGATTTTACCGTATACGTAGTCATCACGTGATTATAACATGACAACCTTTCCCAATTTATTGTTATTTTATATTCCAAAAAGAGAAAATTTTCTAACATACCTATTATACGTATATTTTAATTCGATTGTTTTTTTGTCGTGCAGAATAACCAACTAAAACGAAACAATTATTTTCGAATCTTATATAAAACGGTTTTTGAAAAAATAAATTTAGATTAACATAAGTATCTATTATTCTATTAAACAATTAAGAATAAGATTAATTTGTACGATCAAATATGCGTAAAGTTTTGTATCGCTATAAATGTACAATTAATTACAACTGAAATAAAATGTGTATCTATAGGTACAACGAAAAATAAATGCTTATTTCTTGCTTTTGCATTTTTCTTATTTATTAAAATGCCTTTTAATGTATTATTATAGGTACTATACATATGGTTATAAATATATATGTTACGTACCAAGCTAGAAATTGTACATTTCGCACACTGCACAGCGATTTTTATACCAAGCGCGAAGTGCACAAGTCGTTTTGTACGAAGTTCAAATTATTGCACTTGGTACAGCGAATCTTGTACTGTTCGCACTCTGTACAGTTTAATTGTACCAAGTTGTTAATTTTAAACGCATATTGAAACTTGGTATAATAGTTCTTGTACAAAGATCGTGAACTAAAATACTCACTGTGTTTAAGCCGAAGGAATTTTACAAATACTTGGCATCTTTCGTCACTGCTAGAATTTTATACTAACTAGTTGGCTATCCTGAAGTCTCTATTCCGCCAAATTACAATAAATATTTATATCTTCCCTGTTTATTAAATCCGTAACGTCGTAGGTGTTTGTTACGGAAGCGTAGAAGGGCCACAAGGGGCTAAAATTCGTTCGTTGAATTTAGAAGTAGTAGGTAAGTACTTCTATTTTGTCAAAATATGCTATTCCTTTGATTATTACAAAATATTTTCCTAGAAATTATAAAGCGTGTTTCACATTTACTATAGGAAAAGTTCAAAATTAAAGTTCAACTGAATTACATCAAAGAACAATGAAAATATGACACGCGTTATTGTTTTTCAACGAAAAAAAGCGAAAAAATAGTTTTTCATGTTCGTTTTTATACAAAAACTAAATTATATTTACTAAACATGGCATAATTCAAATTTCAAAGACGTGAAACGGATTTACATCCCTAAAATGGATTAAAAATAAATGTCAAATTACAATGACTGAAATAAGAACGACGATAACTTTGGCACAGCTATGAATTACACTACCAAGTTGAATGTGCGTTTGAAATTTACAACTTGGTACTATTAAACTGTGCAGAGTGCGAACAGTACAAAATTCGTTATACCAAGTGCATAATTTGAACTTCGTACAAAACGACTTGTGCACTTCGCGCTTGGCACAAAAATCGCTGTGCAGTGTGCGAAATGTACAATTTCTAGCTTGGTACGTAACATATACATTATCTAAATACTAATATACGATATGAAAATTTCAAACGATTTATTGTTGAATATTTAATTAATACGTAAGTACCTATTCTTAGGTAGAGCATAGATGGATATTAAAACAAAAAAAAATACGAAAACTTACTTTAAATATTTCCAAATAGAGTTATTTTATTTTGAAATTGTCGCACGTGGATTTATGTAATTAATATACTATATACTATAACGATACTATATACGCTACATTACTATTAACTAAGAGTGTAAGAGTGTCGTGTTGTCAAGACTCACAAATGAACGATATTGTACTAAAGATTGTCGGTTTATCTAATCTAAATTAAATAACTGGCTGTCAGTATTTTACGTTAACATGTCCTCGATTGTCAATAAGCATCATTAGGATGCCAATTTATTAAACATTTTGACAGAAAACGTGGCGCTCAACTTATTGTAGAAATACAGCTGAAGTATTAGTTTGAATTAAAAAAGCGGAAAACTGAATAAAATCAAGGTGACCTTGAAGTTTTAAACAAATACAGTTTTTTATCATTGTAACATTTCGTAATTTATCTAATAAATATTTAGGAATATTTTTAATTGGTAGATATGTATTCCAAAACTGCAATTGTGTAGGTACTTATATAATTTTCATAATATTAACTTTCTTATGTCAAATATAATATATTCCATATATGTAGTGATTTTTTTTATTATAGAGATGTTCTTATAGTATTAAAATTCTAAAATTCATATAACTATAATCACAGATAAAACTGTTTTTACATAAATACTTTTTTTTTAATACCTAGATAAATAGATAATATTTAATAGGTATTTTCCAATATCACTACTTATGTGGGAGTTATGTAGGTACATTAACGTTAAAAATTTGAATTTACAGAAAACCAATAATTACTTTTTATATTAACAACCTAATTTCAAAAATCCGACCGGGAACAAGACTCGGTATCGAATTTTCATGTCGTATGTCAAAAAGCTCCTTTTTTAAATTTTTTTCTAAAAAATTCATTTTCTGAAAAATAATATTTACGAGAGAATATTAAAAAAAATCTCACTTTTTTTCAATTATTTCGAAAACTGTGCATCCTATCGAAAATTATAAAAAAACATGATCGTTAGAGAATTTTATGCCGATTCCAAAACATATTTCACATTATCGATCCGATAATTAATAAAGGAGAGTAGAATTTTTTTAGTGTTTTTTTTGAACGGCCGCCATTTTGAAACGGGTCGGTCGGCTTGGCTGATTAACGAAATCGTCCTTCGTTTTCGTAAAGATAATACGCTGTTCAAATTTCAGCCTCCTACGATCAAAATTGCGACCGGAATCGTGTTCACAAGAAATTGATTATATATAAATAAATATGTATATATATATATATATATATATATATATATATATATATATATATATATATATAGTTAGTTAAGTATACCGATTCGTTAATATTCATTTTGAATTATGTCAATACTAGTTATGTTATGAAATTATTATCTTAATTTGAGAATACTTGAATTTTTTCCTCAATTGTTTTATTACGACGTCATCGATATTTTTGAAATGACAACCTATATTTCTGATTATTGATTTCGATAGTACATTTCTCTTTTCAACGGTATACAATTTTCAATATGTTACATTTGAAAAATTGAGAAAAGTGCCTTAAAGTTCAAATATTAAAGATCCATTAAATTAGCAGAATTAATTAACACGGTAACTAGACTCATTTATTTGCAATAAACTTATCAGTCACAATCTTATCATTAAAAACAAAGATTGTGACTGATAAGTTTATTGCAAGATAAATAGTTCATATACCGTGTTAATTAATTCTGCTAATTTAATGGATCAATGATTTGAATTTTAAGGCACTTTTTCTCAATTTTTTCAAATGTAACATATTATATATATATATATATACCGTATGATATATATGACCGACCCAAAATGAATGTACCTATATTTTCGCGATTTAGGGGTCGAGATTGAGAATCAGCCAAATAGGACCGTTTGGGTCCCATCATCAGACAGGCTGCAATAACTTTATTTTCGATGAAAATTCGTAACTTAAATACAATTCGCAGTTTAAAACTATCTGTATAATCAAGTTATCTACTGCCTTTATACTGCAGAATAATAAATTTACTCTATTTAGTTTACAAACTATTCGTATGCCTCAACGTTAATAATTTCCTATTACAATGACCATATTAACGACAGGTAAAAGTTTAATCGCATTTTTATGCGTCCTGTATATATATACATATACAACTGATATATACATATGCGCCACCTACTATTCATAGTATTATCGCAGTGCGAACCAAAATTGGATGTTTTAAAATAAAAACGATTACCTACTATCCATGTACAAACTCGAATGCATTTAGGGGTACGAGATTTGGAGAATAGCCAAAAGGACCGTTTGGGTCCCATCATCAGACAGGCTGCAATAACTTTATTTTCTATGAAAATTCGCTAATACAATTCGCAGTTTAAAACTATCTGTATAATCATTATCTACTGCCTTTATACTGCAGAATTATAAATTTACTCTATTTTTAGTTTAAAAACTATTCGTGTGCCCCTCAACGTTGAAAATTTCCCTATTACAAACCATAAACCAGGTAAAAGTTTAATCGCATTTTTATGCGTCCGATAAAATACAATACAACTGATAAAACATGTGCGCCACCTACTTTCATAGTTTATCGCAGTGCGAACCAAGAATTGGATGTTTTTAAAATAAAAACGAGATTTCCTACTATCCATGTACAAACTCGAATGCATTTATATACAGATTTCTGGCAAACCCGTTTCAGATCTCTCGCGTTGGTGGTACAGGGCGGTAGTGCTTGCTTCAGTAGTTCGAATTTTAAATTACGCCGTCGTATTATTCGCCGCGTGTGCGAGAAGTGCTCGTTCGGTTTATAAGGCCTTTTTGCGTGTGAGTGCGCGAGTGTTTTGTGTTGTGTTGTGTTCTATAAAAGGATTACAAACAAAAAGAATTAATACGACGAGGGATGGTAGAATCTTTCTTTGTCGACTAACATTCCGTGTAGTTAGTTATAAAGGGTAAATACTGGGACCTTTAAGCTCTAACACAAATTCTCTGAAAATCGAGCTTGGTTAGAGTCTTGAATAGGAACTAGGTTAAGGTTCCCCTAAAACATTCAACGGTCCAATTTCGCGAACGAAATTTTATCTTACGTGCGTTTTCGCAATTACAGTAGTTGGTGAAATACAGTGAAATATGAAGCGTAGGTATAAGTACGTAATGATGCAAGTACGCAGTCAACGGAAGAATCTACGCTCGAAATTGGCGATAGAGGGAAAATGATGACGAGAAAGGTAGGAAATACAAAGAAAAATTTAGAAGTTTATAATTTTTTAGAGAAATTGATAAGAAATTGTTTGTATATGACCGACCCAAAATGAATAAACTATATTTTCGGGATCTAGGGGTCGAGATCGGAAAAATCCAAAAGGACACGTCTGGGTCCCGCCATCGGACAGGCTGCAATAGCTTTATTTTCTATGACGATTCGCTAAAATAAATAGACCTATTTCTATCTTTAGTGTTTGTATATTTACATCTAAAGTTTACGACTTTTCCTTTTCAATAAAGTGAATGTGAAAAAATAATTATACAAGAAGTAACAGTAAAAACTCAGTTGTATACCTATATATAATCTGTACACAAGTGATAGTTTACATAAAAGTAATTCAGGTGTTTGTTAGATCGGACATTTTAAGGATTAAAACCTAATTTTTAGGATTTTCGTATATACCTAATAATCGTTACATTTACTTGATGCCATATAAAATTAATGAATATTATACGATAATATAGGTAGGCATTACTTAGGTAGATATTAAACAACTTTAATAACCTTAAATATCAAATTACACACAGTAACGGTCTTTTCGATGCGTCGAGCATTTATAGTTTATCCAAACCTATGTAATGTTCACGTCATCAATACAAGGTTACTAGATGATGACGTTTCACACAGTGCTGTCACCTCGTACCGCGTATTTTGACAGTTCTAATAAATTGTAGTTTTTCTTTATACCATCTAATATGTGCGAAAGTAAATCATCTATAGAATATGTCACATTTCAAACTTTAAACCGAATTACAAGTAAACAATCTAGTAACTTTTTGTTGATGACGTGAACATCATATAGGTTTGGATAAGCTATACCTACGTGTAATTATCTATCTCGAAAACATACACGTAATACAATATAATTTC
The DNA here is from genome assembly GCA_036326145.1 of Rhagophthalmus giganteus. Taxonomy (NCBI): domain Eukaryota; kingdom Metazoa; phylum Arthropoda; class Insecta; order Coleoptera; family Rhagophthalmidae; genus Rhagophthalmus; species Rhagophthalmus giganteus. The sequence continues at coordinate 7,369,423 of JARFJA010000083.1, read as the reverse complement.
CCAAAAAAAAAAACATGAACGCTTATTTTACTAGTAAGTATCTATACATTGTTATTTAAAATATAACAATGTATACAATAATAGAATTGTAATGCATTATTTACCACATTTCTAAACTTTTTATAAATGTCACATAAATACGGCTTATCTAAACCTATGTGCAATAAAAAGTTACTAGATTGTTTATTTGTAATTCGCTTATACACTTGGATAGGCAATACCTATTTATCCACTAAAAGCCAACATTTTTTTTTAGTCATCTTATATGTTGCACATTCCATAAAATTCAGTGTTGATATTTACATTTTATCAATTTTTAAAAATAAAATTGTTCTACCTTCGTTATCATTTAATAAATTGTAAAAGAGTGATGTATGTATCAACAATTTAATTCTATTTTTGTTTGTAGTTTTTAGATATTCTTTATGCCTTATCATTGAAATTTGGAAAATCTTACCATTTTAGGCCTGCACTGCGAACATATACGATTGTAAAAGTGCGTAAAAATACGATGCTTTTCTACACTTGACTAGTTTTGTCAAAATGACACTTGCCTTTGTAAACAATATATATATAGTAAAAAGTAACAAAACTCACATCAGATAATGCTTCTATAAGTGGCAACCCGCTTTATTTAAAAAATAAGTGGGTAATTAAATCAATAATTTAATAAGTTTTAGGGCCGGTTTTTTCATCTCCCAATAAATTTACTTGACAAATTTTTACCACGGAACAATTGTTTGAACAAACGTTTCTATGGTAAATATGTGTCAAATAATTAAATGGAAGATGAAAAGATCGGCCCTTAGGATACATCGGTCATTAGTATTTTTTTTGTGTAACGTGTTTTCGTAATATTTCCTTTACAGATCGCTCTCACTTTTGGCACACTTTTACGATAATGATTAATAAGTAATTTTACCGATCAGTAATTCCTTACGATGCAGTTCATGCATCGATGCTAACCCGTTTCGAACCCCTTTTACTGTATTTAAATTTAAATATTAACCATATAAATTCTTCAGTATATAAATAATCCTGTTATTTCCGCAATCCAATCGACGGCGTAACTAATATCGTATATAAGATACACGTTGGTATTATTCGAAGAATCGTAAAATTCCCCAATATATACGCCTATTAGAATATTTGCTCTAATTACCACAAATGCGTTGTTTAACGAAGATTTTGTGTAATCGGAATTCATTTCTAAAGCACAAAAGATCTGCTTTTGACCGTTGGCTTCGTTTTCGCACCGATTACTTTTATAAATAATTGCTCTTTCTAGATTTATGGTGGTTGTATTATCGAACCACCTAAGGATTTCGGCAATTCCCAAATGACTGTATAAAGACTTCCTCGATAACTTGATAGGTGTTACCATCAAATGATCTGCAAGATGGGTTTTCAACTGAATTCCTACTATGCTGCCTGGTTCGGTTTTTTCGGCAAATATAATTTGTTTAATTTCATTTAAGTTTCCTCCTTTCATCCAAAATTTAGACCCAGCACGTACGAGTATATTATTGAAGTTTATCAGAGAATTTTGAAAACACCGACTGCTGGTCAAAACCCAGTTGGTTGCTATTACAGCAGCTGTACACAAATATCTCTGTTCCGAATGCTCGTCGTTATACGTATTTTCTACAATAGCAACTAGGAAACTGTGATTTATCGTGTCCCCTAAAGATTTTTCGCAGGTTTCCAGATTTTCGTTCTGTTTCATTAAGCTCAAATTGGGGTTTATTTGCTCGACTGAAAAAAAACATTACAACTACATTGTAATAGTTGGAAATACTGATGAAATAGTTATCACCGTATATCGTTCTATATGAATTATTCCATTTTCCGCATATTTCCTTACACTTGGAAGGCTCGATTGGTTCCATAAGAAACAGTAAAGTATAAGTTACTACCATTGCTGTTAAAAATGGAACTGCAGATATTATTATTAAAATTAGGGCAGACTCCAGTGGTGCTCGGCGCAACCAGCAGTTCTAAAAAATTATTTACCCTTTAATTCGATAAATAAGAAGATATTATAATATAGGTACTACCATTTTGACTACCTTTTGATTAATATTGACAGTTTTGTCTATTAGTATCTAGATCAGTGTACTACAAAAATACGCAAAATTATAACGAATAGATAGGTACCTAACTAAAACGAGTAATTATTGGTCCATTATTGGCGTAACAGTGGTAAATAAAGGAAAAAGACGAAGATTTTTCAAAATCGAGCATTCTATGTTTTTGTGAAGACTATAAACGGTGCACGCTAAAAGTTCATCTTTTTTCAAAGGGAGCATCCAAGCATCTATACATTTTACCAACGATATACATATATATATATAAGGAAATGTTTTAAGATCGCTAATCTGTAGGAAGGTATACGCACCCCTCTTTTTATAAAACAGCATAATTAGAGATTATTTATGATTTTATTATCGTTTTGTATATTAAGTATGAATGTTGCTATACCTACTTATTATTTGCGACGATTCAGTTTCCAACCATCAATACGTCCAATACGGACATATATTTTCTTTTAAGTAAAAATGTCAAAGACTTACACCATCTTGCGGTAAATTATAATATTATCGATGGTTTGGAAGAATAGTATCAATTTTCAATAAATTAGTAGGCCTACTTATAATTTTTGTTATTTTAATAAGCCATTTTCGAGTATCGTTTCAACATAATTGGCTATAGTTACTTGTGTAATTTCCTTCTCCTGTACAGTCAAATTCAAATGTTTTGTCCCGCGAGATATATTCGCAGGCTAACGGGCGACGAAAGAGGATCAAGAAGGGTAAAGGGTGGCAGTTGATTTTGGATTCTAAAAAGGGGAACGTCAGATAATAAATAAAAACGGACAGTAATCTTTTTTTTTGACCTTTTACGATAAAACTAACACAGGCGACAGGACGAAACATATGAACTTGACCTAAACGAATAGGTATCTGATTGTGAGCTATTTTTATTTTGAATTTATTGTTATTTAAATTCAAAATAAATCAAAATAACGTAGCTTTGAGAATTTTTATATGTAAATAGGTATAATAATTACGTATAGCAATCAGGAAGGTTGACCGAGGCATAGATATAAAAACGTCAAAAATAGGATGTATAGGTATATAATACATTAACATAAGTAAATGGGTTGCATTTCAATTGTCCATGGACATTTGAAACATTTAACAGATCGGAATTAAATACAATGCGTGCATTATACAGTCTGGTACACGTTTCAAAACAAGACAAAATGAACCGGTAAATCAAAGAAAATTTTACGTTTGGAAATTTATTAATAATTTACTAATAATTTCACTCTAAAAAATCTATTTGTTAATATTATTTATTGCTTAAGTATATGTTATAAAATTATTTAGTATTAATAAAAAGTAGAATGAAAGCTATATATTCAATAAATGATCAAACGATATCGAATCTTTCTTACCTTACCAATCATTTCAACATATATTATAAATTATAGTTACATACCTATATTTAAATACCCATATAATTTACTATAACACAAAAGAAACCGTCTAACTACTTAAGTGTACATATTACGTAACGTACGTGTTTGTTAATTTCCATTATAACAAAATTTAACCAAAAAAACATGAATTAAAAAATCGTAACGTTTTCCAATGTAACAGTATACAAAACGCACCTTCGTAGTGGGCTAATTCGGTACCAACTTGGCCTCAATTTATACACGTCCACGACTTGAAGGTTTAAAATAAACTCTGCGACTACTTCCAGAGACGGATTAGTTGCCGTTGTTATGTTAGTACGGTTCGAATGAGTTCTTGGTGAAGTTGTGGAGCGGTCTCGGGCAGGTATTTTTCTTACAACAGACCTGTTCAGGTGTAAAAAGAAACAGTTGCTATAGACTGTTATTTAGATGACCTTCGCGTTTTATTTGGTGTTGTGCGTATATTTATTTGTTCTTTGTATGCGACAATATAACGAATTCTTGATGAATGATTCATTCATCAACTTAAATTTAAGATGAAATTGGATTAAAAATACAAGTATGTAAGTAAGTACGTTCGAATAATAATATTGTATTCAATGCTAAACAGCACGAGTCGTTTTTAAAATGCCTGTGTGTGTGTGTGTGTGTGCAACATGTAAACGATAATTTAAAACTCAAAAAAAGTGCCCGCGCTATACAGACAGATGTCTATTTCTTTTTAATAGATACCTACCTACGTTTTGTGTGAAAATAAGTAACGTATCTACTTATAAAATATATTAAACGTAATGAAGAGTTGGAAGAGGAAGTTGGGTATCTACGCGGCATCCTGCTTACCCATTCGTCTGTATTTCCGTCGTGATATTTATTTAATTTCTCCATAGCCTTGTATATCGTCGCGCACATAATATATAATGTAACGAAATCGTTGTGTCGACACTTCTGAATCAAAGTGGTGGTACTTATTTGCAATTGCAAATATAATGGGTAAATACCCAACATAAATGAACGTCAAGGCAGTGATTACCAAAATGTCTCGACATCACGTAAGTCCCTTAAGTATTTTCTTTTACAAGTAACTCATTTCATTTTAAAAAGTTGATACACGCGTATATCGTAAATTGTGGAAATTGTAAACGTTTTCACATTGTTTACAATATTTACCGAATTATTTTAAAAGATAAATGTAAATTAATGCGCTTATGAAAGTATAAATGTAACGCTAATTCTTAATTAACACACCTTTGTTTTCCTCTACATTAAGTAGTTATTTTATAAGTTCAACAAGCAAAACTAGCAGACGACACTTTATTGATCCCCGCATGGGTATCTACCTAATTAATAAGTATTTATTTTCAAAATTACAAATATTTAGTAGGTGAAAATGCAATTTTTTCTCAATTTTCCACTTTGACAATACGGGTACAAATGATCAGTTTTAAAAAGAAAAATATTTCGTACTTTTTTAGATAGGTTTCTACCTACTCGTATAGTTTTAGTTAAAGATCCCAAATTCTAAAAAATGTCATTATCTACTTATGTAGTAAAACTCCTCTTTCCCTATCTTAATAAATTTTTAACATTTGTACATCAGTAACAATTATTGCTTACCACCAAGTATGATGTAAATACAATCGAACTCGGGTTTAACGAGTTCCTCGACATTACGAGCATTTTACGCTCTTACGTTTTAAATTGCTTAATCACTTGATGCTAGAAATTCCCGTTTACTACGAGCTCGGATCCCGAATATAACGAGTAAAAAGTTTTAAAATGTTGCTTTGTTCCAACTCTCTGGCAAGTCATTTACTACGTCTACAAGAAAAATATGGACGCGTGACACTTGAGATTAACGACTAGATAAATATTTCTCGCCCACACAACTATAACAATCTTGCAATAAGTTTTTATACCAGGAATTCTCCGTATCGATTTCTGTAATATAAACAAACCCAACTATATACATAAACAAACAAACTGCCAAAACAACATGCAATGACATATTTTTTTTAATTTAATTAAAAATGCACTTATTTTCCATGATAGGTAAACAATTTTTTTTTCAGCTGCAATTTTTCATTCCCGGTTACAACGAGTATCGGTTATAACTAGCAAAAAGTGTCGGTCCCGTCAATCTCGTTATAACCAAGTTTGACTGTACCTATAGGTAGATATTTACATCTATATATCGACATAGTTTTTCCAGAAGGGCGTATAAAAGTATATTTTACGGGAAAGCACATTTTGCGTCGTCGCGTAACTATAACAAGATACGATCCGCGTAAATACAAATCGATTTTTTCGGTGGAAAAAATCGGAATATTGTTTCTAGATTTTAACAGATGATGATGCCTTTGCTTTAAACTCATAAGTTAGTCAGAATAACTCATTTTCATAAAAAGTGAAATTACATAATTATTATAAATTAGATAACCTAAAATTTAATGTTGGTAAACAACCTTCAGGTATACAATGTGTTTCTTGAAAATTAATGACTTGATAAAGTAAATTTCTACTGTTATCGTATAATAAACATTAAAAAACTTGTTTCCAGAAATGCTAATGATAAGAGTTACATAACACAATAGTTAACGATTCGGCGAAGGTCACTGAAAAAAATTACTTTAAACAATTATTGTAGTTCTTCAAGAAAACTGATTTTAATAAACACATTTATAGGTATATATATATATATATATATATACATATATATATATATATATATATATATATATAATTTTAAATAGATATATTTATATCTATACCTACCTACTACTATATGAGTGTTTGATTTTTATGTCAAGTTAGATAAATAAGTACTTAAATACAGTTCACTCTCCGTAAGAGAAAACTCCATGTAGGAAAAATCCCTCTATAATGAAATAATCCTTTCCCCCGCAGAGGTTTTGTGTGTAAATATGCCTCTCTAAAAGAAAACTCCTCATAAGAAAAAATTCTTTATAGTAACAATATTTTTTCTTCCCTCGAGTGCCGTAAATTCCTTATAAGAAAAGTTACTTACTGTGATTTCTATTTGCAATCGTAGTAACTTTTTTTGAGATCTAATGTAAAATTTTGTTTTATATTTCGTATCTTTATGATATTAATTGCTAGTTATAATTAAGAAATAAAGTTTAAAGAATATGCTTGATGCTGCTGACACAATAAACTTCTAAAGTTGACTCTAAAATAAAGCGACGTTTACATTAGTTAAGTTGCTTGTACCTCTAGTTTTATGTAGGTACCAGTATTGGCCGACTCGGTGATCGAGTGGTTAGGAGACTAACCTCTCGCCTGACGGGTTCTGAGTTCGAATTTCGATACGGGAGGTGAAATATCCCCCTGGTAGGCATGGATGTCCCGGGGGGCACTAGAAGTAATGCCTAACGGCGGTTCCTGGTGTCCTTTGAGGTGTGCTACTAATACAAAAAAAAAGGTACCAGTATTGACCCAGCTAGTCAACTTTCCCAAACACAAGGTAAATAGGGGTTTAAACTTGTACTTGCTTCGCCAGTACTAGTTCTTAAAGTGTTTACATTGGGTAATTTAAAAGGTTATAAGCGAGGACAGTGAAAAATTGATGTAGTAGGGGAATAAATAGCTCAAGCTTGGCTGTCCTCAAAGTGCTGCAAGTACCTACTTACTTGTATACGTACCAATACCAGCCCGTTCGTTTTACATTGGATTCCTAACTGTCTAATTACTGGTGAAAGCAACTAACTCGTTTACTATACCAATGTAAACGCCGCGCCGTTTAACTCGTGGTTTTTATGTCGTTAAAAAAGTTTGAAAACCGATTTTCGACTTCAATTAGGTATACCTGCCCGTGGAAAATAATTGAAAAAAATAACAGAGGGCGACTTTTTTCCGGAAATTCAAGGAAAGACTTGGAAGAAATCCCATACTTATGTTGTTACCTAGTTTAAAAAAGGTTTAAATATACCTATACCTATTTATTGCATTAAATATTTTATTGGACGCCATTTCACAGATCTTAAAATAAAAATAAAAATATTTGTGAAATGTTTGCTTCGACGCTAGCTAATTAAGTATTTCCCTCCTTACTAAATACCTAACTTAAGAACTTTAAGTTAAACTTTGATTAACAATTAAATATGCTTTCACGTATAAAGAGATTTTACCTATACCTAGATAGATATAAATAATGAATCCTTTATTTGTTTTATTAATGTTAGAGAGATTTTAAATTAGGCAATAAACTTTCAATTGATATCTAAATTAATATGCTTCCGTTTTCCTGTTATATAAATCCTAGCTCCCCGCAGTCTTAGTAAGTAATTAGTAAGTATATCGATGTTGTTCATTACAAAGTGTAGTCGTTGCTGCTTATTAAAATGTTGTATCTATTCAGCAAATAACGTAAACAGTTTTCAAATGTCATCAATATTTGTAAACAGAATATAAAAGCTAAATACTTGTAAGTGCCTATATACAAATTACGAATAAGTTAGGTTTATGAATGCGAACCTAAGGCTCAAATTCGCACACGACGCTCATTCTAAAAACACTAAATACGTATCCAAGTAACTAAAACACTAAATAACAAGTTTAAAGTCACTTAATTGGTTACACCATATTACGGTTACGTTTTAAAACAAAATATTACATCATTCGAATTTTAAAAGACTTAGGTATACTTATCGACCTATACCTATTTGCAACCGGCTCTTAATATTAGGTATTATTACGAATATTACAATTTTTAACGACGTGTTGCTGGAACAATCTTTATGTATAAGTTAAGAACATCAAGTGTCTCATTAAATTATTGCAACCTAATTGCTTTTATCAACTTTCACTTAAATCAAAGTGGTTTTTAAAAACTGTTCCACTATAATTAATAATCCTTTCATATTGTAACAACTTACCTACTACATGCGACTTCAAATAGTTTATAATTATAATGAACGCCCTTCGACCATAATTAAATCGTTCAATTAAAATTATGCTGTATTTTCATTAATATTATATTTCACGAAACTATTTAGACGTCGTAAATACCATCTAATAATTTGAATTAAATAATTGTTTAAACCGTCTAAAAGTTTTTGTAGCGGTCTTCGATATTTGTTATGTCGTGTATCTCAGCATGGCATTAGATATTGTTTTTTTTTCTCTCAACTCCATGTGTGCCATCTGGTTTTTGTATAAGTATAAGTACGGAGTGCTTCTTATTGTTAAAAGTAAGTAGATCTTTATTTATTTTGATGATCATCAGTTGGCATGTTTTACTTGTTTAAATTAAAACAAGCTATAGTTACCATTTTCTTACAAGAGTAGGTATCTACTTATTATATTATTTTTCTTTTGTACTGTAGAAACACGCGCAGGTACTAAGTAGATGCCTAAATTATTTAGATATAGTAGGATTCGATCTAATTTTGGGGGTGGCCTTCGCAGTTTTTGCTGTCTTTGCAGTCTTTGCGCCTGCTTGTTTAATTTCAATGTACGTAATATAGGTAGATGCATCAAAAACACTCAGACCGCACAAGATCGCCCGCAAAATTAGATCGAATCCGAGTATATGTATGTGTATAACCACAGATAAATTAGGTAGATATAAGTAATTTCAGACAAAATCAAATTCATAAATTATATTAATAAAAATTTAAAATTACATATTTTAACTTTGCACGAACACATTATAAAGACAACAATTAATTTATTTATTAATCACCTATCAGTCTACATTACTTTATTGCTCGACGTTTTCTAATATAGTTATTTATTTATCGTCATGTTTCTTGACGAAAACTAAGCGTTAATTAATTAATTAAATGTACCTACCTAACTGTAACTTTTTATTAACATATTACGCATAAATTAGATAAAATTTCATTGTAGAAAACCTCTCGTTTCGTTTCATTAAAAATTAGATAAGTTAGATAATATGTTTAACATTAACTATACACCGTGTCCAAGATAAGAATGCACAGCATGGGGATCTTGAAAACGGTAGAAGATACAGGGTGGCTTAAATTAGAAAAAAGTTGCGCTATTTAGAGTATGTTCACATGCTGGTCGCAAAAGTTCATTATTGTTTATCGTTTTCAAAATTCTCAAAAAAATGTGATTTTTTGGATTTTCGTTTCTTTTCATTTTTTTATTTATTTTAAATGATATTAAAAAACTACCGGCACTTTCTCATTGCCACTTTTTAAGCTCTACAAAATGGCGTGTTCAAATTTTTAATCCGACGTTTCGTATCCGAGAACCCATCATCAACTTTATTTTTTTATATGGCCACAAACAAAGAGACACCCTGTATTCGGTAGAATTATTCATTACAAATTCAACGATGTATCACACATTATGGTTTTGAAGCCAAAAAAGGGGAAAAACAATAACCAACAATGGCATTTTCAACCGGCGTAACAAACATTATTGGGCAACAGACAATCTTCATTTAATAAAAGAAACAAGGCATCAACATCGATTTGGATTTAATCTGTGGGTAGGCATTTTGGGTGGCAGAATAATAGGACCTTTTATTTATCACAACAATTTAAATTCCGAACGATATCTCGACCTACTGCAGACTGATTTGGAGAATGCCTTGGATGAATTACCATTACTTATAGTTAACAACTGCTGGTTTCAGCAAGATGGTGCCCCAGCGCATAATTCAAGAACTGTGCGGGAATATTTGTCCCAGAGGTTTCCTGAAAAATGCATTGGAACTCATAGTGAAGTAGCCTGGCCAGCCCGATCACCTGACTTAACTCCGTTGGATTTTTTCCTGTGGGGGTTATTTAAAAAACCAAGTATATGACGCCACTTTTGAAACTGAAAAACAGTTATTGGCATTGGTTTTAGCAGCAGTTAATACAATCACACCAGAAATGTTAGACCATGTTTTGAATTCTTCTGTAGACAGAGCATACTTGTGTCTAGAAAATAATGGCAACCTATTTGAGCAATTATTATAATTTTTGACATTTTGTTTCTGTTATTGTACCAGCGCCTACTAATTTAAAAATAAAAACCTTATAACTCATGTTTTTCCCCTTTTTTGGCTTCAAAATCATAATGTGTGATACATCGTTGAATTTGTAATGAATAATGCTACCGAATACAGGGTGTCTCTTTGTTTGTGGCCATATAAAAAAATAAAGTTGATGATGGGTTCTCGGATACGAAACGTCGGATTAAAAATTTGAACACGCCATTTTGTAGAGCTTAAAAAGTGGCAATGAGAAAGTGCCGGTAGTTTTTTAATATCATTTAAAATAAATAAAAAAATGAAAAGAAACGAAAATTCAAAAAATCACATTTTGTTGAGAATTTTGAAAACGATAAACAATAATGAACTTTTGCGACCAGCATGTGAACATACTCTAAATAGCGCAACTTTTTTCTAATTTAAGCCACCCTGTATCTTCTACCGTTTTCAAGATCCCCATGCTGTGCATTCTTATCTTGGACACGGTGTATACACTATTCAAGATAGGTTGCAATGCGCGTCATTGATAAAAATTTACTAAATTGTAGGTATATTTGTAATTCAGTTCTATGTTTAAAAAGCGTCATATCCTATCAATGATTTACCTGCACACATATTAAAAGGTAAATATAAAAAAACGAGACCACAACTTATTAGAACTGTAAAAATACGATTGATGACGTGCATTGGAACCTATCTTGAATAAGATATACTATAGTTATTACATATGTACCAACAGCAGAAAAAATAAACATGATACATATTTTTTTACAGTAGGTAGGTACCTATAAAGTACTTAAGTAATATCTAGATACATAGTAATTTACTTTACTATTTTTTTTATTTTTTCCTCGTGCATAACAAATGTTCGCATAAACAAAATAATTTTTAAAAGAGCATTGACACAACAATTTGCGATATGCAAGATAAATTTTGACGCGTTTTCTCATAACTTGATAGTTCAACTAACCTTTAACTAAAAGTTATTTTTTTAGTACTCACTTTACTATTACTTACCTACCTGTATCTACATATTATCTACCTATATATTTATCTAAGGAGCTGGAATTTTTATACAAATTTTACCCGACACTTTGAAATCGAAAACTATGACTTTTCCTAAGTATGTAAATAGGTAGGCTTATTTTTAAAATCGTATTATTATTATTTATGCTTATAGGTATTATAATTATTAGTACCTACCTATATAGGTAGATTCGAACGTTTCGTCGCGAAAACGTTTTGCCACGAGGTCGAGGTCTACCTACCTACTTGCATATTTAATTTGATTGTTTCAACGATTTAATCGAGAGTGATATCCAAAATTAAATTAATTTATCTCGATCACACTTATTCCCATTAAGAATTGTAATAAGTACGTAGAACCCTGTATGTATGTGTGGGTTGTCAATGAAGTCAATGTACAGAGAAACACGTCGGGTCAATTTCAGTGATCATTATTTTTTTATTAGATACATATATTCAAAAAGGAATTTATTCTAATTTTTCTCATATTAAATTTATTTTCTTCGTAACTATAGCACTTTCTTCAGCACTTTAATTTATTTAATATTCAATTATTATATTCAATTTATTTAATATTTATTACCATAATAATTATTAAATCTCTTCAAAATATAACATACCTAAAACCTACATTATACTATAGTTTGATAAAATGATATAAAAACGAAGTAAAATTTATTAAAAGTTAACACCTATTTGTATACCTATATATCCTTAATAGATTCGCGAAAGTTTGGCCATGATATTTAAAAATTAAATTGCCGTATAGGGTGATCTAAATTCGTTGATTTCGCAATCTACCTTTACTACTATTTTAATAAGGATTAAGTTTTCATAGGTACAATTGTCCATAAACGCGTTAAACTTGAATCTTGAAATGCACAATAGTTGTAAAACTATTATACTCCACAGTCTATAATGTTATGTGAAATTTAAAATTTCCGATACTTGCACGACACTTTTTTTCGAATAAATTGAATTGAAATAAATTAATTAGATTTATGTTACACGATTTAGTAAAAAAAAAAGAAAATATATTACAACCGTACATATGTGTTACAAAATTCGAATTATATAATTGTATTTAAATCGAAACTTTTCAAAACTAATATCGCAGAACATGCTTTTTAACCATCTATTAAGACAAAACACGTCAACTATCTTATTAGTTTTGTAGGTAAGATAACGTAATCTACTCTAGGTAATATGTAATATTAATCTTCCAAGAAATAAACCATTACATCCATTATAAAATGGATTTACCAATAACCATTATAAAAAATTATCTTTTCGTGAAAGTAACGTCATTTTTATCATTGAAAATTTCATTCATAATGTTCAGTGTACTGATGGTAAAATATACCATATACCTACTTGATATATGATATGAAATACCTATATGACCTATATAACGTAACCTATAACCTGACCTATATGATATGAAATAAAAATTTAGGACCCAAAACTTTGAAACTATGTAAAGTACCTATCTATAGGTATGCCTAATAATTTAAATTTACACTATTTCCAAAAACATCAAAATATTTTCAGTACTTTTTATCACACAATATCTTCGCCTTATACATCGATATATTTACATATATTTTGCGCAAATGAAAACGTTCAAAAATTACTAATAAACAGGTAATTACAGTCATTATTGTACCTAAATTCCAAAATTTAGTGATTTTATAGTGGTCTCTATTTAAATTAGAATTAATAATTGCAACTATAGCTTATCCGAACCTATATGATATTCACGTCATCAACAAAAAGTGACTAGATTGTTTATTTGTAATTCGGTTTAAAGTTTGGAAAGTGACATATTCTACAGATGATTTACTTGCGCACATATTAGATGATATAAAGAAAGACTACAATTTATTAGAACTGACAAAATACGAGGTACGAGGTGGCAACACTGAGTGAAACGTCATCATCTAGTAACCTTATATTGATGACGTGAACATCATATAGGTTTGGATAAGCTATATGTTTGACGTTTTAAAATAACTCCGCCAAACGAGGTTGAATAAATTAATATAGTACAGCCTATCCAAACCTATATGCAATTCACGTCATCAATAAAAAGTTACTAGATTGTTTATTTGTAATTCCGTTTAAAGTTTGCACAATGACATATTCTATCGATAATTTACCTGTACCTCTAATATGTTTAGATGGTATAAAGAAAGACTACAATTTATTAGAAAAGTCAAAATACGATGTACGAGGTGACAGCAGTGTGTAAAACGTCATCATCTAGTAACCTTTTATTGATGACGTAAATTGCTTATAGGTTTGGATAAAGTGTAGATCATGTTCTTCATATCAAAGGTAATTGAATACGCATATTTTTTTTTCGTGTTACCATTAATAATAATTTTTATTATCGATTTTATTTTAATTTTCTGATTTCAAACTGTATTAAGGGATAGTTTGCTGATAATAAATTTAAATTGACCTGATGACCAACTAATAGAAGGTGATGTTCGTATAATTATAAGTAGGTATCTCTATTTAAGTAAGTAACCAAAAAATCCATTAAAAAAATTATCGTGTTGATTTTTAAAATACTTGTTATGCATATATGTATATACAGTCAAGTTCGTATGTTTTGTCCCGCGAGATGTTATCGCAGGCCAACGAGCGACAAGAGAGAATTAAGAGGGATGAAGGGTTGCAATGGGTTTTTAACTGTAAAAAGGGACACGTCAGATAATAAATAAAAACGCACAGTAATCTTTTTTTTGAGCCTTTTACGATAAAAATCTAACACAGTCGACGGGACAAAACGTATGAACTTGACCATACCTAATCAACGGCATCGTTTACCTACACATAGAATTCGTGCAAAATATTTTGCATAAGTACCCCATTAATTTCATAAATATAAATTAATGCCATATATTTTTATCGAGTTCAGTTTGCAAACACCTAATTTTAACGCCATCTTAATAAAGACACTGACAAAATTCTAACCTTTTTGTCGTAGGTAGAAAATTGCATCTAATCGATTCCCATCGGTTCTAGAAAATATTCCATCGACACCAAATCACAAAATACACACTAAATCTCAACTTAAAAGTCTAAAACGTTGTTTATAATCCGAAGTCTGTAAAAGCCGACGAGTAACTAAAGGGAATTTTTCCGGGAAAAATTTGTTAAAAATTAAATACATAAATACCAAAATGGTTTATTTAAATTTTAGAAAGTTTATTTTATCAGAAACGATTGTTGCAACTCGCGACAATAAAACGTGTTAGTCATGCAGTATGCTTCGTGCCTTTATCATTATACATGTATAGATAAATACATAAGCGTGCGTACCCTATAAAAGCTTCAATCGTGTTCATTTAAATTACGATTTGCAGTAAAAAATTATTAATGTAGGTATCAGCAGCGTATGTATTTTATATTAGAATACGAGTACGTCTACTATTATAAGATCTAACCGGTTTAACTTTAAATAGGTACCTCGGAAACTTTGGGAATCAATATAGATGTGCATATCTTCATAGACAAAACTAAACAAGATTTGGTAATTTTGTAACCGAGCGAAATAGATCGAAAAAATATATACCTACGCAAGAATTATCATTTTTTTAATCTATTTACAATTTTATTTTATACTTTATGTTGGTGCAAATAAAATGGTAGTATTTGTATTCGGAGAATTACCGACATAAAGCTCTCGATCAAAAATTTAATTAAAAATAATAACATGATTTTTGCATTATAATTTCTAATCTATGCCTTATCTTGGAACCTGTCTGGCGATTCACACGTCGTCAATAAAAGATAATGACGTTTCACGCAGTACTGTCGCCTCGTACCTCGTATTTTTACAATTCTAATAAATTCTAGTCTTTCTTTATATCGTCTAATGCGTGCGCAGGTAAATTATCGATAGAATATGTCACTTTCCAAACTTTAAACCGTTATTACAAATAAACAATCTAGTAACTTTTGTTTTGATGACGTGATTGCCACGCCGTTTGGATAAGGTGTGTGTACTTATTTAAAATTTTAATATCGCTAAATTCTCTTTCCGAGTAAGTAACGCGACAGTCTTTATACTAATTAATTATCGTTAAATATGTTACCTTGGCCATCAAAAGGTATTTACTCGTACAAAAGGCACATTATTATACATTATCGCGCTTTCTATTTAAATGATTGTTCGTTGATTATGAACTAATTGCAATGCATCCTCGTAACTAGGTAACCCTGCGTCGCCCTGATTATGTATCACTTTTTGCAAGTTATCGTCGCCGTCTTTATCTTCGTAAGCAGACGAAACGACGGTTTCGTAGGGGGGTGGGGGACTTTGATTAATCGGTCTCGTTATTTCTTCGGGAATTTCATATAACTGAACAAAATTCCAAATTATTATATCGTCGTATTAGATTTTTTCAAAATATATCTATACCTGTTGACCCTCTACAGTATAAACTTCCAACGACAGCCCCGGATCTCGCCAATACTGTGGCAAATTGGTCTGTCGTCTATGTTGATTGCGATGACAGCAATAACAAATTAAGAACACCATTACTACAATTCCGCTCATCATGGCACTGCAATATGTATGTATATTCACGATAGGTATCTCACGTTAATCATCCTATTAATAAAACCTTACCCGCCTAATATTACATTAACACCTTGGGGGGGTTCTGGTGGTGGTTTTGGAGTTTCCGTTCCTTTGTTTCCACGACCGTTCATGTGAGCTGCCGCCGAAATTATAACGAGCCGTTTTAAAGACATACATAAGTTTTTGAAAAATCATAAAATCTTTTAAACTAAAAACGACGATTTAACATTTATCTAATTTATCTTATCCGATCGATACGACGTCTAGTTACAATTTGGAAACTGAATCAAATAAAAAGCGAATATCCGCAAGCACGTCATTACTAAAACCGCCCAATGTTTCTCATAGTAGGAGGAACACTTCGTTTTCCCGAGATAATCGATATTAACCTACATTTTTTTATACCAAATAATCGATTCTAAGCGACAACGTTAGTACGCAGAAATTTATTAACGCAATCAGACTGTGTTCAAAGTTACATTAATATTTATATTAATGGCGTACATCAATTATTGCATTGCCTTTTTTCGGAAAAAAATCGTTTTTTTCGTCGTCGCAACGTCACGTCTGACACCAGTTGATGTTTAAGCTTCGCTGACAACGTCACAAAGACGTCATTGAGCTTCGACGACTTCTTGATTAATAAATTAATACGTCGTCCAAAAGGCAGTATGAGAAAATTACGAAAATTACGTTTGTTGCAGAAAATTATAATGAAACCGGCAGGACTTAAACGGGTGCTCTTCATTCTTCTGCTGATGTGCGGGTTTTGGTTTTCTACTTGGTATGGTATCAAATTACGCCCCCGACTACTCCAAAAACCGTTCAAAATGTGAAACACGTCTACAATTTATATAAGTAAGTACATATAGATATAAATATATTTTTATATATTATTTGTAATCGTACATTTCAAATTAACAATAAGAATTTAAATTGTTTTCTTTTAAGCCGATTTCGGTATAAGATTTGGCAATTAGTATTTCTTGATATCTATTGTAAAAAAAATTGGTCTCGTTTAACGATCCAAAGCAAACGAAGTTTCTTTTACGAGTTATAATCATTATATAACTACGCAGATTAAAAAGAAGCCGTTATATAAATAATACCATATTCGTCTATTCCAAGGTCTAGTCTCTGATTAATCGGTAGCTAGAGGTAATTGACGACCGTTCCCGCATAACCGTGTTGCGCGATAACCTTTAAATATTTTGTTTATTATATTATTCATTAATCGTATATTCGTTAAATATTTATTTTGTCGACGAACTCGAACTAGGAGTAGGTACAAGATAAAAAGAAACCAACTCAATTTTAAGAAGACAGAAAAAGAAAACGATTCGACACTACCTCCACCTATACCCCATCAGTTGATCCGTTGATATTACATTATGACCACCTTCGTTATGACACCTGGTATAATAACTTACTTAGGTAGTATATCCGAGTGTTCTAAACACGTTCAATCCGCGCAGAACGCCATACGTGAGCGTACGTACGTATGGCAATAGTTAGATTACAGAAGTAGGTATAGTCGACGTCCTGGCAACACCCAACATTCGACCGAAGAACGCGCAGTCAAACGATTATCGAACACCGGGTGTTTGCAGATTATTATTTAAGTTTGTCGCACTTTAGCAGTTTACTAATCACATTTAAGCCTCGTACGCACAACAAACATGCTGGGCCGTACTTAGGGTCGTCTAAATATAGGTAAGACAGAATTAATTATAAAAACATGAACGTCAGGAAAACAGGTTTATTGCAAATTTAATTCTTAATAAACACTTACCTATTTACAAAAATGTAACAAGACTGTAGTTAAGAATTAACTAAAATTGTTGTGTTTTTGAGGTATGGGTTTAAAGCCCGTTTCTGAAATTTACAGACGGCGAAAGTTGCAACACCAACGCTTAATGGAATTTCTTTAACACCTACCTAACTACCTACCGATCTTTAATACTTATGTTGGGTTTTGCCAGAACGTCGACTATACCTACCTAACCACTTTTTAGACCCTAAACATATTTCATTTTATTATCGAGGCAGGTAACCTCGCGTAACCTGCAGATGTTCAAAAGGAATGCTCGTTTGATTTTTAAAACGAAATCCTACACCCCTCCTTTATTAAAAAACCCTAAAAAATTAAAAATTAAAACCCCTAAATTAAAAAACTTGCTATTATATTTTCATAATTAAGATAAATATCTTCATTAAAATTTTCTCAAGAAGTAATACATATTAATATGAATTAATCAATGTTTTTTTTTCACGTTTATTGAGCTATTGTACGGGGATTTCTCTAATTTCAAATTAGGTCAAGTTCGCTTTTAATAGTTTTTATTACATTTCATGTTGTACAGGGAGGGCCATAATCAAGTACCCGATTTGAAGCGTTCGAAATTGTTTTATCTGACAGCTTTTGTTTATTTTCTTTTGACATTTCTCCACTGCACATATTCAAGTTTTATTATGAATCGATACATACTAGAGGAACGTGCAGAAATAGTAATTTTATTTATTAAAAACAATGAATCGGTTATTTCAACACAGCGAAATTTTCTCCGAAATTATCCTCACCGTCCTGCTCCAACTGGAAAGACAATACGCCGTTTATATCAACAATTTCGGCGTAGTGGGACAACGGCTGATGCAAAGCATATTGGACGACCACGAACAGGACGCTCAATTGAAAATATCCGGCGTGTAAGAGAAAGCATTGCAGAAGATCCAAGAACGTCGACAGGAAGACGCGCCACACAATTGGGCATATCTCTTTTGAAGTTAGATTTGCACGCATTTCCATACAAAATCCAGGTGGCACAGCAGCTTCTTCCCAGAGACCATCAACAACGCCTGCAATACTGTCACAGTCTCCTAAATCTTAACGACAATATTGACGATTTTCCACATAAACTGATTATGACCGACGAAGCTCATTTTCACTTAAATGGATTTGTAAATAAGCAGAATTACCGCTACTGGGGTACAGAAAACCCTCGTATTCTTCAGGAAAGACCATTACACCCTTCACGAGTCACTGTTTGGTGCGGCGTCTTTGCCCAAGGTGTAATTGGTCCATATTTCTTTGAGGACGATGAAGGCACTACTGTTACGGTCAACGGAAAGCGCTATAGAGCAATGCTGAATAACTTTTTGTTACCTCAGTTGGAAGTCCTAGGACTGGAAGATATGTGGTTGCAACAGGACGGTGCGACTGCGCACACATCCAGAGAGACAATGGTCATGTTGCGCAACATGTTCCCTGCGCGATTAATTTCTCGATTTGGCGACTTAGCGTGGCCTTCGAGATCGCCAGATCTTTCGGTTCCTGATTTCTTCTTATGGGGATATCTCAAAGGAAAGGTATACGCCAATAACCCTCAGACGCTACAGCAGCTGAAACATAATATCCGTCAAGAAATAGAGGATCTAACGCCAAATGACTTGACTCGAGTTATGGAACATGCCGTAAAAAGAGCTCAGATGTGCATCGCAGTTAGAGGCGGTCATTTGACTGACATCATCTTTAATTGAGTTTAGGCTTAAACTTTAAATACAAATAAATGTCCTACCCATATTTTTTTGCTTTTTATTTCCTTGCATTGTACGCGGCCGCTACTTAAAATCGGGTACTTGATTATGGCCCTCCCTGTACGAGGGTTTTACCCAATTCTCGAACCGTGTTAGAGTGAATCCGTGCTATAGAAATGCCGTGTTATTCGAGTGTTAGCTGTACCTATATATAAGTATATATAGTACGAGTATACCTATAAATTCTATAGATACCTACAGCTTATCCAAACCTATGCGATGTTTACGTCATCAATAAAAAGTTACTAGACTGTTTATTTGTAATTCGGTTTAAAGTTTGAAAAGTGACGTATTCTATAGATGATTTACTTGCGCACATATTAGATGGTATAAAGAAAGACTACAATTTATTAAAACTGTCAAAATACGAGGTACGATGTGACAGCACCGTGTGAAACGTCATCATCTAGTAACCTTATATTGATGATGTGAACATCATATAAATTTGGATAAGCTATACCTACATATTTATTAATGAAATTTTCTGTTTCTAAAGGACACTGGAGCCTATGTGGACGTGGGAATGCGAGGAGCAGAGATGCGAAAGACGAGAACGAACCAACAGGAAACTTTGCAGCTAGTTCGTTAACCACTTGTAACATGTTGTGCGGTTCCACCCAATTATGGCCACAACCGACAGGACCAGTTACTCTAGGAACCAGAGCAGTGAGCTTTTTCCTTAACCAAATAAAGTTTGACGGTGCCTTAAAGGGATTGGCGAAAGTCCTTCTGGAGGAAGCTTTTTCGTCGTTTAAAGATAATATTGCTAGTATAGTACAACAATTAGACAATTCTAATCAAATAAGCGACCTCGATAGCTTCGTGATTAAAGTGGTTATCAAACACGTGAATAGTACAAAACTAAAACTCGATACGGACGAAAGTTATAGTTTAATAGTGCGTTTCGCTCATAAAGACCTCACCGCCACCGTTACTGCACCGACGTTTTTTGGGGCAAGACACGGACTAGAAACTTTGTCGCAATTAATTTGGTGGGACGAATTCGCCTCCGGCGGCATGTTGAAAATATTGAAAGGCGCGAGCATACAGGATTCTCCTTCTTTTCCTTATCGGGGGATCATGTTAGATACGTCTCGTAACTTCGTTCCCGTCATGAACATTAAAAGGGTATTGGTTGGAATGGCGGCGAATAAACTGAACGTGCTTCACTGGCACATAACCGATTCCCAAAGTTTTCCGTTCGTCTCCCCTAGAGTTCCGCAAATGACCAAGTTCGGAGCTTATGGTTCGGACATGATATATAATCCAGAAAATATCAAGGATATTATCGAATTCGCTTTAATTAGGGGAATCAGGGTCTTACTGGAAATGGATACTCCCGCGCACGCAGGCAACGGTTGGAATTGGGGGCCATCGGAAGGTCTTGGCGATTTGGCAGTGTGCATTAACGAGCAACCGTGGAGTTTGTATTGCGGCGAACCGCCGTGCGGTCAGCTAAATCCGCAAAATAAAAATACCTACGACCTCCTAGAAAAATTATACAAAGATATATTGGATATAACGAAAGAAAACGAAATGTTCCATTTGGGCGGTGACGAGGTTAATTTGGAATGTTGGAATCAGCATCTCAATTGGAGCGGACCTTTCGCAAACTATACCGATTTGCACGATCTGTGGGGCGATTTTACCCTGAAAGCGTTACAGAGATTGAAAAACGCAAACGGCGGAAAGGCTATTTCCAATGTAATTGTGTGGTCTAGTAATTTAAGTAAAAGACCGTACACCGCTAAATATCTAGATAAAGATAATATTATCGTACAAGCATGGGGGCCCAGTCAGTGGGGAGAGGCGGTCGATCTATTAACCGAAGGTTATCGTTTGATTATATCTCACGTAGATGCGTGGTATCTCGATTGTGGTTTCGGAAGATGGCGAGAAACGGGCGAAGCGGCGTGCGATCCGTACAAACCGTGGCAAACCGTATATAATCATCGGCCGTGGCAACAAATTCACACTAATAAAAATAAAATACTCGGCGGCGAAGCTTGTCTCTGGAGCGAACAGGTCGACGTAAATGCTTTGGACGCGCGCCTGTGGCCGAGGGCCGCAGCGTTTGCCGAAAGAATTTGGAGCGATCCACCTTCGGATCCTTACAGTGTAAGTATAGGAGAAGATGTATATACGAGACTAGGGACGCAAAGAACTAGGTTAGTCGGTAGAGGCCTTTCTGCCGAAGCGATGTGGCCGTTGTGGTGTACCCATAACCCGGGCATGTGCCTTTGACAAATCTGTTACGTAATTTTAATTATAATCTAAAATATTCTAAGTACCTACCTATGTTTAAATGTTAAGCAAATAAATTAGAACGCAGTTGCGTAAATCGTGATCTACAGAAGACCAATCTAGTCTATGTTGGGGCAGTAAAATTAAACGCTTAGTAGAATAATAAGTTCCTTAAAATGTATTGCGTTGTAAGTTAAGTTTTAACCATAATAAGAGTATAGAGAATTGTTTTGGTCAGAAAAGATCGTATGTGTATAATTATTGTGGAAGTGTAATTTCCGAATTGCACGTTGCGCATATTTTTGGAAATTTTTACATTCTATATCGAAATTTTCGTAAGAATGATCGTTGTATATATTTTGTACTTACTCGATAAATTTATAAATAATAAATTTCCAATATGATACGCGGATAATTATTTTTTGCGTTGACGCCAAAATGCCAAAATACCGATTAAACTTGCCATAAGTATAGAAACAATTGAATTATATTTGTAGGAATTCATGTAATAGTAGATATATGTCAGGTAGCTGGCACACAAACCATCGAAATAATATAGCTGACGTTTTTTCTATCCATCGGTGTTGTTTTGGACGATTGATGTTTAAGTTGATCCCTTCTCATCTCTACCGGGTTCAAGTCCGATGAATTCGCGGCCCGTTAAATGTATCTAAATCGCACTTCGTGTTCGTAACAATAGTTGTAAACTCTTCGAGTCCGGTGCATTTTGAAACGGAGAAGATTGAAAACGGATGCCAACCTTCCGAGATGGATACCAATTAACATCACCACTAATTTTATTACCAATAACTTTGAAGCATAAATAGTCTTGTACTTACGTATTATTGAGACCGTCGGTTGTCGAGAGTGGAACGTGTATACATTTAATTTGCATTACAACCCTTAAATTAATGTGGCATGGCGTTGGGTTGGCGTTATTAAAGCTTCTTTCTATTTATTGCTTCTGTATTGTCATCATCGTGACAACAAAATAATTCAATAATAATAATTAAATTCGTAAGTATTTTATTACAACGAATAACGAAATAATGTTTACATCGAGGGCGGCAAACTAAAGCTATAGATATTATCATTATAAGCACATTGCAACATAAAAAAAAATTGTGTCTATAATAATCTGGGCAGTTCTTGTACCGCTTTTGTAATAAAAAATATACCAATAAATTGTTGATTAAAATCTAATTTTAAATGTTTATCGAGCCCCTTCAGCACGTCTTTCTCGATAGATAACAAAACTGGCAGATTAGTTGTGTCGGTTATTTTATTCTTGTTCCCTTTGAAAAACAGAGTTCGTTTTAGAGCTCGATAAAATGGTGGACAAAAAAGGAGTATAAAACGAATTTAATGGAGAGATAGAGTGCGTTCATTGCCAACGTTATTTGCCTGAACATTAGCAAAGTAAACGAATCGTTTGCCATATCGTCGTTTCCTCCAAAAAATATATTCGCCGAACTTTTTGGGTTCGTAAAATGTGTCGGAATTTCGCATATTATGTAAAAAAAAACGATCGACACTAGGGTTGCGGTTATTTTAGTTTGATCCTGGAACATTTAAAGAAATTATAATTATAGTAAGAAATTTATGCAACAATACGAACCCGAATTTTGCGCGTTTTTCCTGTAAGAAGCGCATGCATTTTTAAAAAGTTTTGAGCTTTCCTTATGGAATAGAGTAGTATCGCATTTCCGATTGATAAAATAAAAATAGGTAAGATTGTAAATATAATTATGTCCAACCAATTATACACACTATAAAATCTAAAAATTAAATGTTAAAAAATTAAAAATTAAAATGGACAAAAACGGACGCCCCCGGGTGGGCTCGAACCACCAACCTTTCGGTTAACAGCCGAACGCGCTAGCCGATTGCGCCACGGAGGCTCTTGTTCATAACTTATCATTGCAGTGTTATATTTTCTATAAATAATAAAAATTTACCTCGATTTATAAAACGACGTTGTAATTAAAATATTATCTTCCGTGACTTCGTAAATAAAACAATACGGAGAAGTACACAATAGGCACCCAATGGTTCCATACAACATAATTTTAATTGCTATTTCGCGTTTACAAAATTTAGGTGAACACATCTGCATGGGTCGTCTTAAAAAAATTAAACGATCTAAAAACAATATAATTATTAATGTTAAAAATAATCTTTATCCCATAATTTTCGTTAGTATTAATTATTACAAAACTTTTAACACGTCGATAAGATATTAAAAAACTGACAGCTTCTTGTAAGTACCTAAAATCAAAAAATTATCCGAACACCTGCATTTTTAGCAGAAACTGTATCGTGTGGATTTGCCTAACGATATTAACAAAAACAAGAACAACCTATCAGATGTACCTATTACAGAATTTTGAACAAGCGAACGATTTTGAAGAATTTTAAAAATGCAAGATGATGGCGTGCTTCCATATTGTTAGCAAAATAACTGTCAATAAACATTTATAATAATCGTATCATAAGCAGGTGCTTTTCGATCTCTGCCTACCAATACGTACTACCTACGTTCGTCAAAAATGTAAACCCGGAAGATTTTTAGCAAGCTCTTTAAGTCGTTCTAACAAATATTTAATCAGTTGAAATCAATTAAATAAACACCATCACATTATACTTCGAGCTGCGTCTGCGATTGGTAAAAATTTGTATTATACCTTAGTATGAACTTGATGTGTGTATGTGTGTGGGTATGTGTATGAACCAAAAATATGTAGATAACGTACAAACTTTAGTTTGATTGTAAAGTGAGATTATAAAGTGACAATTTTACCTATGGTAACAAAAATAGTGGATATGGAACCTATGCCACTTAAAAATCCTCTTAAAGGTACGCCAATAAGAATATTGTAATTAATGCAGTTGTCGCACCATTGAAAAAGGCTATTGATAAGTGTCGAAACGAATATCACCGTACAGGAAACCAGGTCTACGACGCCTATTACTGAAATAAGTATACAATTAATATCTAAATTCGACTAATACAATTTATTTTTTACCAAATAAGTACACGTAGAAAGAACAATGCAATTCGCTTTTGCTAAGAACTATCAAGCATATTGCGTTTCCTATAATTCCACCTAAACAGATGCAAGGCGTCAATATGGTGTAGACGAACATACCTATATTTATGTAACAAAAACGTATTTGGCATTATAAAAGTTTGTTTTTTTTTATACCTAAGTATACCCACATCTTTAACTTACCCATATTATACGCGAATATATTGTTCCCTACGTTTATGGGAGCGAATAATAATTTCTTAATAACAATAAAGTTTTCCATTTCACAAATACTTAATTCTCAAACAAAACCGACCCTCGATCGCTATTCGTATACCGATAAGTGCTGCAATTAACTATTCCCGATAGCATATAGGTGCATTAATCGCTTGTGTTATTTATTTCGGAACAGTTATCATACAAAATGAAGTGTCTAAAAAATAAATGTTGAGAAAAAGGTCAATTAATACTAACGGCATAAGCAATTATTTGGATGAGTATACATGATAAAGAACTAATCAATGCGATAACATGTAAAATGGCTTAGTTTCCGAGTACCTTTCTAATGAGCTTTTGGAATGATTCGGAGCTTTCCGTAATTTTATTGTTGACATTAACTATATACTTTTATCGATAACTGTGCGTTATAATCGGAACGTTTATCCCAATGTTAGTACTTATATACAATTAGTAAGTATTGGCAAGGGTACTTTGCTACTACCATTATCCATAAAATGAAAAAAAAACCTTACTTTTGTTAATTGTTAGTGTTGTTACACTTATCGTTAAATCGATTTTATATTCATTCTGTATTCTTCTGTTACTGAAATTTAAATGTTCTATCGCTACTTTCGCAAAAGTTAAATTTAAATACCTACCTAACTGAAATTTTTTTAAGACTTAAAACTAAAAAATAAGAACTTTAAATTGGATTACAAAGAATTAATATTACCATAATATACCTGCCTAAAATACCTCTTACTCCTTCAATTACATTTAAAATAATGTGACGGACACTAACCAACAAATGCAAAGAAATTCTCAATTTCTAACAGGATCGCAGAAATAAAAAGAGATTGCATAAGAAAGTAATTTTGCTAGATGTCGCCACATTACGGCTTTAATTGGGCGTAGTTCACGTTTATATACATAGATGGCGTATGCATCCAATACGTGCTTCCCGATTACTTATTTTTTCCTTTTTTCGTTTATATGCTCCTGTTAACAAATAGCAATTTTCTTGCTATTTGCAAACTACGTTTGTTGTTAGAGGAGGTTGGTTATACGGTATTATTAAATAAATGTATCTCTCTATATCTGCATTTGAAGAAACATTATTATTTTAAGGTAAAATATGATCTAGAACTTTTATTTATCAACTTATCAAGCTCTCAAACAATTTGTCGTAGGTAAATATTATTTAACTGTTATTATAAACAACAAAAATATTTGAAAATGCGAAAAAGTCAATTGGTTTACGAGTATGGCAACACTGAAAAGTAATCGTGAAATGTGGTTATCTATAAACATTTATGTATATTATAAAGAATCCAGCATGCATTCTAACATTATTTTATTAACTTCCAAAGAAAAGAAGAAAAATATATTAGTCATAAACGTAGATTAACGAAGAGAAAACGTTGCTCTATCTACGCAAGTTATTTTATGGGTAAGTCATAAATTTTATTTATTATTTAACCATATGGACACTATTTTAATGTTGGTTGTTTTAGTTTTGTTAAATTTGAATATTTTTATGATCTTTTAAAAGCAGAAAGTATGGCAACTAGAAGAAGTAGAATAAAAGGTATTGCAAATATACCTCAAAGGAAAAAAAATGAAATAAAGTTAACAGAAGAAATTGTAAATGCAGACCTACTTCAAAAACCTATAGATACAAATGCCGATAAATCTAATTTGCTAGAAAATGGTTCTAAAGAAGATGATGTAACTTCAATTAAAACTAATCACGATACTATTAAGCAGCCTGAGAATACACCTGTGGTTATAAATCAACCACATAAAGTGGAATCTTCTAATAATACCCCTGAAACGCAAGTTGTAATAAACGATATCACCGAACAATCACTCGCAAAGGAAATTGCAATAAACGCAACTGCTATTAATTTTGATAATTGTGTAAAAGCAGATTCTGCGATTTCTCAAAAAAGAACTTTCATTAAACCATTAGTAAACTCCAGAGTTTTATCTCAAAAAGTAAGGTTAAAATCCGATCATTCTAAATTAGAACAAATTCAATCGAAAACTGAATTTAATCAAATTTCTGTCAGTAATAATTCTAAATCAGAAACGCATAATCTGTCTAAGGAAGAAGGCACATTAAATTCTACACAATCAATTTCTAATGCTAAAATTAATATCGACAGTGACAGTACATCTGAATCAAATACAACAAAATCGATAAATAGATCGAGAATTAAAGCAATTCCTCGTTTGGGACAACGTAGAACAAGCACGTCGGTGTATGGTAGTGCTAGTGAATCTGAAGATGATTCAAAAAAGGTTTATAAGAGAATTCGTACAGAATCGGTAAAAAATATAATCAAAATTTATTTATATACACCTAATTAAAAATACTTTAAGGGATGCTCGTTTGTATCTGCAACCAATGAACCAACAGCACGAACTGATCCCGATATCTCTAAAAAAAAAGAGCGGTGCATTGTTAAACGAAAATGCAAACGTAGCGAATTATCTCGTAGAATGGCAGAGGCTAGAAGACATTTTTTGTATAAAAATGGTAAGAAACCTACTGACAAACAAAAACTAACCATGTTCGATTTGATCGTCTATAATCCGAACACTGCTCCTATGAGGTGATTTAATACTAATTCTTCTTTTTAATTATTCTTAGTGATCGTTTTGATTTTTCAGTCAGAAACCGAAGAAACAAGAAACAAACAATGTTACTGAAAATCTTGCAAGTCCAGAAAATCCCATTCAAACCGAGTCTCCTACGCATAGTGATGATGAAAATACAGTTCCCGCTCCTCAGATTAAAATTGGCGCAAATGGAGAAATAGTTATAGACGAACAAAGTTTAATTATCGAAAATGCTCAAACAAAAAAGAGTAGAGAGAACATACAAAAATCGGCATTAATCGATGGCGATTCTGATATGAGATATGGATTTTATATTAAGGAAAAACGTGCTCAAGAATGGTCTGACGAAGAAACCGTGCGCTTTTATAAAGCTTTAAACACATTAGGTACCGATTTTGCTACGATGATGCAGTTATTTTCTGGGCGCAATAGAGGAGAGTTAAAAAAGAAATTCAAGAAAGAAGAAAGAATTAATCGACGATTAATCGAAAAAGCTCTTAGAACACCTACCGAATATAACATTAGAGAATTAAAACGGAAGCGGAGGAGTTGCAGAAAAAAGCCGAGATGGAAAAATTAAAGAAAGCAAAATTCGAGGCAGAATGGGCTACTAAGAATAAAGATAAAGTCATACCGTATACTTATTCAGGTAACGTTCTAAAAATTAGTAGGAGGTTACCTAATTCTGTTACATTAATGTATTTTGTTCTTTTTTGTTTTACAATTTAAAGAAGTGCATAAATATTAATTAATCCCAATTTTATCGTGTATTTTAAATTCGGTCTTTAAAATACTGGATCGTTGAATTTTGACTGAAAAAAATCGGGCCAAAACTTACTTTCCTTATGAGTCCATAATGAAATGAAATCAACTTTATCGATTGATAAAAATTATTATTTTATAATAATACAAGGTGTCAATGTTAACTATCCTCGTGTTATCGAATGTACGGAGTAATTTAAGTGCATTTTTAAACTTGCCTGCCTTAAACTTGACTGATGCTTATAAACTAAGAGTCGGTTTTACACTTCTAAGTAACTCATTTCAAATTTTCCGTCCTCTTAACATTTCAACCAGAGTATTTTGTAACGTGACAACTTCGTACATTCAGTAGCTCTAGTATGAGCCACATGTCGATACATATTTTACCTACAAGAAGCAAAAATGGTCCAGAGATAAACAACACATTTTACTATTACTATAATTGCTGCACAAGCATCCTTTTTTAAATAAAATACATCGATACATCTTTAATCATAGGATTTATACTTTATATTGAACAATAAATGTTATGTTACATAACAAACTTATTGCAATTTATTATTGTATATTCATATAAAACAAGTTAAATGTATTTAATTTCAGGTGCTAAGAGAAAATCAAGAGAATCCACACAAGCGCAACGAACAAAAACTAAAAAGCGTGTAGATTTGTATGGAAAAATTGAAAAAGGCATTGCGTGCGTTTGGGAATCCGAAAGTGAAGATGAAAGCGAAAATTCCCTAACAACTCCGAATGATTCGTTATCCAACATATTAAAACCTACACGTTGCGGTCGTGTTCCTAAACCTACAAAAGTTTTTGATTACGAAGCTGCCACGGCTCTGTCAAAACCGGAAGCCGATTCGAAAAAATTAGAACCCGGTTCTCTTATGATAATATATAAAGAATCTCACACGGGAACACCTGCATTTGATGTATTTATGGTAACACCGAGTCAAAATAAAGTACCGATTATGCTTACTCCAGATATAGTAAGCAATATAAGTCGGACGGTTGATAATTCAAATACTCCTATAGAAAATAACTATACTATCGTGCATACGGATGTAAGTGAAAAAACTGCCGATATAATTACCGAATATAGAGAAGGGGAAGTTGGTAATTTAAATGAAAAGGAAATAGCAGAAAATGAACAAAGTTTAAGTAATGTTAATAATTCAAACAAGACATTGGCGAATGAAAATGACCAAAGTGGTGACAATGGTTTTTTGACGAATTCAGAAGGAAGTGAAACTTGTCAACAGCAAAACAATAATAGTAGCTCATAAAAACGGTAGGTTACTAAAAATATCTTAATAATGAACATGTTCTTTGTTACGATATTTAAATATATACCTGTATAACTGAAAATTAACTTTATCTACATAATAAATTCCTATCGAATTATAGTAATATTATGGAACAACGAGTCTTTTAATTTTAAGTCGCTTTAATGGCCGGTTGCACCGAACGTATCCTAAAACTATAGTGTCGCTTCACTAAATTTCTCGATGCCATGGTGCGTTTGTAAAATTTAACACGTAAGTAATGCTTAAGTTTTAGGATAGGTCGGTAGAACTCGAATCAAATCAAATTGGTTGTAAGTGAGTCTTTATGCATTATATTGTATACTTAGGTGTACCGGCAAGTGAAACAATATAGCAGGAAAAGCTTCAACCAGAGAATTAGCTTGTATTATAACTGCTTATTGTTCTGTTTGTTTTAAATAGAATACAATGCAATCTGTAATTATGAAATGTAGCTTAGAAAACTTGAACTCCAAAAAACTGATAATAAAACATTATAAAATTCAAATGGATGACAATATGATCACCATAAATTTATAAATAACTTAATCATCATGCAATCGTAATATTAATTTATTTTTATCATTATATTTATTTAAATAAATGTAAACTCAATTAAAGCACTATACCCCAATAAAGAATCGACTTATTTAATCGAAGTTGAATCAAAATCAAGAGATACAGCATATAATTTATTTCTACAGCAAAATATACAAAACTAATATAATTTTGACAAAACAGTTTACAACACTTGTTTCATAATTTTCCTTATATACTTTTAAATAATGTTAATATTTATTAAATAAATAAGAGGTATATTAGTAGCATTCGAGAATTTCGCATGGTAACCATTTGGAACTTTCCAAGGCATCCCACAAAGCGTTATCTTGATCCATAACTTCACGGTTCAATTTGTCTATATCGAGTGGTAAGGAATGTTCTAAAATAAATAACCACATTAGTACAAAAGAAAAGTAATGTAACAATACGTGGTTTACAAGGTTTATTAAAAACAAAATGTGAGAACGCCGAAATAGCAAGAAATTTCCCAAAAACTATTTACCAGATAAACGTACTTAAACACTACTTACCAATTAATTCTAAATCGTCTTCGTCGTGTCGCTCACTGTTATATGTATTAATAACTTCGGCCGCATAAGCTTCGTGTGATGCCTGAGAGCTGTCTGCCTGATCATAATAACCCTGCAAGTGATGCACAATAAAAATGTATCGTAAAAGTTAAAACTTACCGTCTGCCAAGAAGCATAGTTTTGCCAGTAAGTGGATGGATCGTAATACTGCGTATAATCTGCCGCTGCGGTTGTGTATGTTGTGGTAGTACTAGTGGCCGAACCAGTTGTTGTTGTTGTTGCAGTCACGGCACCTTTCGGTTTTGGTACCGCATTACAAATCTTTAACGCTTTTGTACCCAAACCGATATAACCATTCATATTACATAATGCATCTTTCATTTCATCTTCACTACCAAATCTTACAAAACCATATCCCTTACTAAAACCGCTGCTATCCAAAATAACTGTAAAAATATTAAATAAATCATTTACTAACAAAAACGATACTAATTACCTTTAGCCGTTTTAATTGTATTATATTTTGACGAAAACACCCTGTACAAATTATAATCGTCCACGTCGGGACTTAAATCTCCTACCCAAACAGAAAACTCACGGTCTAACAAATTCCTACCCGTGTTACTGGCATTATTTAGACGAAATCGTACAACAGGAGTCGTTCCAGGTATCGGTTTTCCATTTAACTTATGCATCGCATCGATTGCTTCCTCGTCCGTAGCAAAATGTACAAAACAATAGCCTGCCGGTTCACCGGTAAATTTATTACGCATCACTTTTACGTTTAAAGGGTTTTCTCCCATTTTACGAAAGGCTGTCGTGATAAAGGTTTCCGTCATGTAGGGCTCCAACTAAAATTTAAAGATAAAACGTACTTAATGTATGCTATTAAATTCGTATAATTTACGCTGCCCATCCATAATTGACAATGTACCATGGAAGTCATTTTACTAACGAATTCAATTTATGTTTCTTAAAAAAGTAATTGAATTTTACTTATAGGTTAAGTTAGGATTTTCAAAACAGTGTTGCCAAATTAGTGCATTCGTGTTATATACAGCTGCACATAAAATTATTTTTAAACACCTCCTACTGATGATTTCTAATGTTTTCGATCTTTATTATGCAATGCCACCAAGCTAATAAGCCGCGAGGAAGCCGGGGGGGCCTGAGGGCCCCCACAAATCGTAGAAAGTACATTCAGATGTACAAATATTTAAGCGCTAACTTTAAACTTTCGTAAATTACTGTAGTTAATCTGCCGAATTTTAACGACATCCACCGATTTTTACGATCGTGTCTACAGTTGTCAACACTATTCGGCGTGGCAGCGTTGCTTCTTAGTTCCATCGGTTTTATATTGGTCGATTTGTTTATGACACATCCATATCCATTTTCTGGAATTGAACTGTTCGACCGGATGAAAATACGTTAAATATTAGGAAATAATTTAAGTCGTCAAAAGCGTGGCCTGGATGTGGTGCTGTTTGCCGGACGGCGAAGATTCAGGAAAAGGTGCGATATATTTTTAATTATATAAAGCGGTTCCCCGCCTCTGGTTAATGAATGAGACGGTCTCCGCCATCTTTAGTTAGTCAATAGGCGTTGACGGTGTATGTGTTTTGGCAGGTGCGATGGCTGCAATCCGCAAGAAGTTGGTGATTGTAGGCGATGGTGCTTGCGGAAAAACGTGTCTTTTAATTGTATTTAGTAAAGACCAATTTCCCGAAGTGTACGTTCCCACCGTATTCGAAAACTATGTGGCGGATATCGAAGTCGACGGAAAGCAAGTGGAGTTGGCTCTTTGGGATACTGCAGGTCAAGAAGATTATGATCGATTACGACCGCTTTCGTACCCCGATACGGATGTGATTCTAATGTGCTTTTCCGTCGATTCGCCAGATTCCTTGGAAAATATACCAGAAAAATGGACGCCAGAAGTAAAACACTTTTGCCCAAACGTTCCCATAATTCTGGTAGGCAATAAAAAGGATCTACGCAACGATCCTAATACTATTAAAGACCTTGCAAAAATGAAGCAAGAACCCGTTAAACCTCAAGAGGGTAGAGCCATGGCCGAAAAAATTAATGCCTTTGCTTACTTGGAATGTTCCGCTAAAAGCAAGGAGGGAGTACGTGAAGTGTTCGAAACAGCTACTCGTGCCGCTCTACAAGTTAAAAAGAAGAAGAAACCTCGCTGTATTTTGTTTTGAGACAAATATGGGATCTATTTATCACACTTATATTCTTTATATTATATGATCATTCTGTGTGTTTAATCGGGGATTTCTCTCGTCAAAAGAGGTCCTCATATTATACTTAGTTTTCTTAATTGGTTTTTTCTCGGTGGGCTTTAAACCTTTAATTGATGTTTGTAATTTTGCTCATTTACGTATTTATACATTTTTTTTTAATATCCTGTTACTGCAAGCACAAACTGTTTTGATAATATAATGCTCACTGAGTGTGCTATTACCGTTTGTCG
Source organism: Rhagophthalmus giganteus (assembly GCA_036326145.1). Classification (NCBI taxonomy): domain Eukaryota; kingdom Metazoa; phylum Arthropoda; class Insecta; order Coleoptera; family Rhagophthalmidae; genus Rhagophthalmus; species Rhagophthalmus giganteus. The sequence continues at coordinate 7,335,996 of JARFJA010000083.1, read as the reverse complement.
ATGAAATTATGTAGGATTATTTAGTTTTCATTGTAGAAGTATTAAGCAGCATTAATTAATTTCGGGTTCGCATCAGAGTTTATATATTTTTTTCAAATGTTACTGTATTATTATTTTATTATAATTAATATGGTGCTTCGGCACAATTGTTGTATAACAATCACTTTCGACATCGCAAGTGATCGTTGTATTTGTAATCATTATAGTTTTGTTCATCTTTATTCTTTAGGCAATTCTTCCAACACGAGTTCGATTCGCGTTGCTTATTGATATAAATAGCTTTAACTTTTCCATATTGTATTGTAAAGATGAATAAACAAATAAACTTTTTCTTAAAATTTTCATTGTCGGTTTGTTTTTGGTAAAATTGTATCGTAATATTATAGTAAATTTTAAATTGACATGTGCCCCAATAATGATCACAAAATGTGTTGTTGCTACACAGACGGAACGGTTTAAATTGAAACTGAAAAACTGGCCCTAAATAAAATTATTTTCAAGAACATCATCGCTAATTCGATTAACACAATTAAAGTACCTATATTTATGTTATCGAGAGAGTATCGACTAGCAAAAAGTGATTCGTATATCTATCTACTGGTTCGAAGCAAACTGCTTTATCGTTGTTCCTCTTAAAATAGTGTTTATATGTATAAGGTGTAGTTGTTGAATTTGTAATTAATTTATATTAATTTCATGAAAATAGAACAATATAACACACTGTATATTTATGATATAGGGTTCCTTTACAATTTTATCGTAAACAATTGACTGACTAATTTTATTGTTTAGTTGTGATAGGTACAATTAAATAGGAAATCTTATGAAAAAATCACTTTCGGGTTAAATATTATTATAAACATAAAAACTGCGCTTTCTAAATAAATGAATAAGAGTATTATTTGTTGCGATACTATTGAGTATTATTTCAAAATTCCAATTAATGGCGCGTCTTAGCAATCGGGGATTTTATTGGTAGAGATATAATACCATAATACCAACGTCGCCAAGTGCTACATAAATTACCTGTATTACCAATTGTCGTCGTCATCGAGATTAGTCTGAAAACATGGCGAGCGTAGTGAATTTCATCGTGGCCCAGGCTGCCGAAAATATAAATGAAACCTCGACGAATACGACAACGAAACCTCCGAGTACTCCGGAGGGAATTGCAGTGGCATATGGAAGTTTGGTTATAATGGCCTTGCTTCCTATCTTTTTTGGCTCCTACCGTTCCGTCAGTTACCATAAGGAAACGGTAATTGCGCTTGATAATAATTACATTTGCAACTGTCATGTTTTATAGAAACGAGAAACGATGACAACAAAAGATGCCGCAATGTTCCCCATAATGGCTTCGTTTGCATTACTCGGTCTCTACATCATATTCAAGCTTTTCTCGAAAGAGTACATTAATTTACTCTTGACGGGATATTTCTTCTTCCTGGGAGTTTTAGCGTTAACTCACGTGCTTAGGTTTGTTTTAAAACGATATAATGTGTGTCGACTTGCTTACCTTTAAATATTTATTTCAGTCCGATAGTAAGCAAATTAGTACCAGCAGCTGTGCCAAATATAGGATATCATATTTTATTCACCCAAGGGGAAGAAGATAACAAACAAGATGTAATAAATTACAAATTCTCTTCGCACGATATTGTGTCGCTCGTGTGTTGCTTAATGGTTGGAGCGTGGTATTTATTACAAAAACATTGGGTGGCAAATAATTTATTCGGTTTAGCATTTGCTATAAATGCCGTGGAATTATTGCATCTTAATAATGTAGTAACAGGATGTATACTGCTTTCCGGTTTGTTTATTTATGACATTTTTTGGGTGTTTGGAACAGACGTGATGGTGACAGTAGCCAAGAGTTTTGAAGCTCCAATTAAATGTACGTTTGCTCTCGTACTTGCTATGTACTTATTTTACTCATTTTTTTTTTTCTTTAAGTGGTATTCCCGCAAGATCTTTTGACACATGGACTTTCGGCAAGCAATTTTGCAATGCTAGGATTGGGAGATATTGTGGTTCCAGGAATATTTATAGCGCTTCTTTTACGTTTCGATCATAGTTTAAAGCGTAAATCGAATTTGTACTTCCATGCAACATTTCTTGCTTACTTTTTAGGACTGATGGCGACAATTTTTGTAATGCATGTTTTTAAACACGCGCAACCGGCATTATTATATCTAGTACCGGCTTGTTTAGGAACTCCTTTAGCTCTCGCTCTCGTTAAAGGCGATCTAACTGCTCTCTTCAAGTAAGTGGAAAATAAAAATCCAAACAATTTGGAATCTTATTTTTACCTCTAGATACGAAGATGCAAAAGATGAGACGGAAAAAGACGAAAAGGACACTAAACCGGTCGAATCAAAAAAGGTAAAATAAAGACTCGATATTAATTGAATCTTCCTGATCCTAATAAATTCAAAATTACAACTATTCGCACAATGTATATTATTTTGTTATTATTACGTACTACAAACAAAAAAAAAATGTAATTTTATTATTAGTTTTCTTTTTTTTTACAAATAAAACCAATTCGGTATTACAAATATGACAAATCATTAAGTTTTCCTTACAATTTTAAATGTAAAATTACTCAGCAGCTAATTCTTTAGCTGTTATGGGCGGTAAGTCTTGTATGCCATTTTTGTCGATAACCTGGACTTTAAAATTTGGTAAGTTAATAATAAGTCTCTTGTGTACTTCTCGAACACATTTTTTCATGAGCTCGTAGGTTTCTTCACGAGTAAGCATTTCTGTATAATAACGATCCAATATTGAAGTTGACAGAAAGCCACCATAACCGTGCGAAGTATATTTAACATTAATCATTGAAGCTAAATAATCGATAAAGAACAATTGTGGACCTTCGTGTTCATCATATCCAGCCAATAATAAATTAACGTGGTACGCATTCTAAAACAATTATAAATCAATCTATTGCAGTTATTTCGTTTAAATAATCGGCCTTACTCTACTTCTAAGCGATTCAGCTAAATTTCGACGAGTAAAAGCTGCTGCAGCTTTCGAACCCAATTCGTAGCCGTTGCGCATTTTATACAACTGGATGTTCTTTGCGATATATTCTGCAAACTGAGTGGTATCTCCTTGTTCGCCACTTACCGCCATTACCAACTTGTTGGACAATTTATGTAATTTGTTTTCATCTACAATAAAATAATATTAAATACAAGTTTTGTAAATTGTACAATCATTTACCAGTTTTCATAACTAAAATGCTATGGGCATTAGTCATATCGGCCGCAACCATTACAAAATCTGCACATCGTATTCCAATAAGACACTCCATGATTTCTTTTAAATACGATTTTAGTTAAATGCGAAAAATGCCTTGTAACTGTTTCTTCTATTAAACAAATAGGTTAAAAACTACATCAACCCACCAGGGTTACCAACCACACGTTTGTGATGAATTCTAAAAGCGTCGTTGCCAAGTCTACAAATTTTTCATGTAATATTTGAAAAAAGTTGATACCCCGTTTTTTCATTTCAATTTTTAAATAAATATTAATGGTGCGCTTCTAGTTAGTGTTTAATCCTTGGACGAATTGTTTTAGAAACAAACTCTAATTTACTGCTCAATCCGTTTTTGTTTCGATGAAAAAAAAATGATTAAAATCTTCGAATTAAAATAAATATATCATACTATAAAAATAAGTTTATAATATACATTAATAGTAGATGATGAGCGTTTAATTTTATTATTTTATTTGTAATAATTAATAGCTTTTTTGTAGGAAAGTCGATGGCTTAATGTTACAATTCTATTTTTTTACAGGATTTTCAATAAAATATCGTTTCGGAGATTTAAAAATCTGTACAAATCAAAAAGTGCAAATTTATTTATCATTTGAACGTTAACAACACGGTATTATGAATATTACAGAAAACAAATGGGTAAATTATAAAATGTTATAGTTATTCTTCTTCTATAAGATTTTCATTCACATAAAGCTGATGTAAAACACCTTGTTTCTTATCTGCTTTTAGTGCTTTAATAGAAGCCTCCTCGTCTCTCAGTTTAAAATTTATTTCGGTTCCTTCCTTCACAAACGCATGTTCAGCTTCTACACGCTGTCCATTTACCCAAACATCTAAAGTTTGTTTCTCTGAAAATTTTTAAATAGGTAAGTATTATACATATGTACTTACAGTTAGACCGTGCGTTTTTTTCGTAAAATTTTAACCAGACCTAAAACATTGTAAATGGGTAGATACGTGCATTTTGAATCACGTTTTTCACGTGTATATTTTGCGTATCATTATCGAACTGTAGAATATTTAGGCAGATAATACATACCTACCTAAAACAATCCTGTATCTAGATCCTTCAGATAATACAGCCCAAGATCTTAACACTTTGCTCTGATTTTCGGTAAATTTCTCTAAAGGTTTTCCATCGACCAATAAACTGTAGCTGAACGCAAAATATGGTAAAGGATCGACCCTTAACTCGCATTTAGTTTTTTGTACTCCGATGGTAAATATTTCTTCCCCGACAAGTTTGAACATCCATTCTCTACGAAGAGCTTCCTGAGAAGTGATAAGTAGGTATTGTTAGTTTTCTCGATTTTGGGTTGTATTGTATTGGGTAAAATTGTGGCATAGATTACCTAAGTACGGCAACTTTATTACAAGTTTGTTTCATCAAGCATTTCGTGACTATTTTCATAAACACTTAAATGTGCGTAATTTTTGTGATTTGAATACGTAGCTATACCCAATACCTACCTGTCCATCAATCCGAAGCACTCTTTTTCCTGTCGTGGTGCCATGCTCAAATTCGATAGCATGGAGTCCGTCTGCCAAAGGAACGTTCCAATAAGCAACAATATCAGATCGATCGTTTTCTGTCATTTTAGGTATACGTATTGTAATTTGTATAATTTTAATGTTCACTTAAATCAAAGCGCGTAATAACTATACCTACATCTAATATACTTAACTGAAAATCGATTCCCATTATTTGTACCTATCTGATATTACTAATAATTTAACGATATTGACATTAAAGCATTATATTTTTTATGTTAACACCTATATTTTATTGATTTCTGTATAGTTAGGTAAACCAGAAATGTAAATATTACGTATTTATTACGATCGATAACCGCAGGTACCTATACCTACATTTTAGGTATATTATGTAAATACCTATTTATGCAAGATATTTATTTTTTAGTTTTGTAATTTTGTTTTACAATTACACCAAAATTATTAGGTTCATTATCCATTTAGATAATTACTCTAAATTAACAAGTTAAAAGTAATAAATTAACAATAAGAAATTTGGAAAATACCTATACAAAAGTGTTGCTGATGGCATTTCGCAATAAGTTTATTCCGCAACATTTTATCATTTGTTTATTAAATTTATAATAATTATTCTTACATTTTATTTGCAAATTTAAAAATGTCAATTATTTACGTATAAAATTCTAGATATCTTTGTAATTAAACGGGAGCCCGGGAACGAGTACAGCCATCAACCAATAAATAAACCTGCAAAACGAATGAACACCTAGCGGCAATTTCTGGTTCAGAATCGGCAAAAATCCCATTGTGCATTAGGATCGCATAAACGCGAAAAGATAAAGTATCAGGAGCGCAGGTTTCTCGTTCGCAAATTCTCTGTTAGATGTCGACAGGTCCCAGGACTTTTTTTGCAGATTCTAGTTTACTAACTATCCAATAGGTAGCGCACAGATTTATAATTTTCAAAATTCAATCATTTAAAGTTGCGTATGAACAAATGTATTGTTTTTAGCCATATTTTTACATGGGACATGAGTATTTGAAAAACATCAATATAAATTATTAACACATTTCATTAATAATTGTAACTACAATAACAGTTAATGTAGGTACTGTCATTATTGAATTATAATCCAAATGAAAGCTTGAATATCACTTTATCAGATAAGGAAGAAGATATATTGTAGTAATAATATATTGTAGAACGTGTATATTGTACGTTTAATTATTTATTATCCATGTATAAATTTAAAAGACTAGGTACAAGTAATTACATTATATTGTTGCAATTAAAAAATAGGTAATAGGTTTTATTAAAAATCAGATATATAGCTTATATTTCTAATAATTGGTCCTTTATTCTTAGGGCCGATCTTTTCATCTTTTAATAAATCTATTTGACACATATTTACCATGGAAACAATTATTTAAACAAACGCTTCTACGGTAAACATCTGTCAAGTAAATTTATTAAATGGAAAGATCGGCTCCATAGTAAAAGAAATTTTATTGATTATATTATTAACAATTCTTAATAATTTTATAACTTACTTCGCAATGATTTCGTTTTTAACGAACAAAAAAATAATCTTTGTAAATTATGAAAAGAATTTAAATATTCGCACACAGTAATATTAATAATAACGTAAACATCACGAATCCCAACACCAAAGCAAAAGTTCAGATTTTGCATTAGGAGCACATAAAATAAAAAAGATAAAGTTTACAACAAAGAAGCTATCATTTATATCTGTTTAAGACAAATTTGGGCAGATGTCGCAACAATTCCTTACAAAAAAAATGAAAACTTAAAGTTGACATTTAGTTCGTTAGATAGCAGGATCATCGGGCGCCAAGTACGAGCGCTTTATCTAATTATATACCACTCCGATAGATGTAGCGACAGATATTACAGATTATGTAAACTAAAATTACCGTTTTCTGCACAGATGGCATAACCATTAACTTTTGTTTTGTTTCCGTATGTCCAGATATATCGATTTTCACGTAGAATAAGTATACCGGTATAAAATTATGAATTAAAGGCGTTTCGTCGACTTCCAGTTTTTGAGAATTTTCGATAGAAAAGATTATTATAGTTCGTGGTTTTTGTGACATTTTGACTCAACTATAAACAATTAGTACCGTCCATAATTATATACTAGAAACCCGTTTTCAAGGAAAAGACGAAATACGTGCGTTTCTGTCGATTTAAAATTTTCTTGAAATCTCGAAAAAAAAGCCGTATTATAGTCCACGGTTTTGGCAAAATTTTGATCCAACTTGAAACGTCTAGAACAAGTCCGGAACTACTAGAAAAGTCGATTTTCGAATATAACAAAGCAAGAAATGACAAATTGCACGCGTTTAAATCGATTTAGAATTTTTTCGAAATCTCCAAAAAAGCCTGGAAAAATTTTGACCCGACCTAAAACATTTTGTTTCGCCTCTGCAAATCAAGAAATATTAATTTGAACCTAAAATAAGAACCAACTTCGAAGTTTCAAGAATTTTCGATAAAAAAGCCTTATCTTAGTTCTTTAGTTCATGTCTGTTACAAACTTTTGGCACAACCTAAAAGTTTCTGTTTTCTCTGCTTACGTCGAGAAATATCAATTTTCACTTAAAATAAGCTTAAAATCATGTACTAAACGCATGTTAGCCAAGATCGAGATTTCCAAAATTTTCGATAAAAAAGTCTTCATAGTTTTCGCGTAATTTTGACCTGACCTAAAACTTTTCGTTTCAAATACATAAGCAGGTACACCCATAAAATTCGGTTCTGTTTTAATTTATTTGGGGTTTATGTAAAATAATATTATCATAATATGTCAATTTATTTTGAAAATTAATTATTTCAATCTAAAACAATTATTTTTAATACAGATAAATCCTCACGAACGGTTTATTATGATTTAGCTTAATTTTATAGCTGGCAATAAAGTTCCAGTACAAGTACCAAAACCGACATTGAACTGTTTACCTTCACAAACTGCTTTCATAGTAACTGTATCGCCGTCTTGTAAAAATTTTCTTTGAGAACCATCCAACAACGTCAGAGGTTTCGTCCCCTTCCAACACAATTCTAATAGGGATCCAAACGTATCGGACGACTGAAATTAAAACAGAAAAGAATAATTCGTAAATAATAATTTATAAAAATGACCATCATTTACCTCCCCACTAATTGTGCCGCTCGCTAATAAATCTCCCGGTTTTACGTTGCAGCCGGTTATTGTATGATGGGCAAGTTGTTGTTTGGCTGTCCAATAAAGGTGGCGATAGTTAGATCGACAAATGGTTGTAGAAACTCCAGAGTTTTGGGCTAAAATTTAAAATCGTCTTATGTCTTTGGTAACTTAAAACATTACGGATCTTACGGGTAAGATCCACTTGTAAATTAATGTCAAAATTGAAATTATCCTTATGACGTAAATACGGAAAGGGCGCGGGGTCCTGTTGATAATTTTCGACAATAAACGGCTCTAAAGCAAAACTGGTGACAATCCATGGCGATACTGTGGTACCAAAATTTTTCGCAGTGAATGGACCTAACGGAACATATTCCCATTTTTGTATGTCTCTCGCTGAAACGGTTAAAAACCTTTAAATTCGTACACGTACGAACGAAATAAATAATTAGGTACCGCTCCAGTCGTTCATGATCACAAATCCGAAAATATGATTTTGAGCTTGATTAATGTTGATGGGTTCGCCCAATTTAGTTGGAGCGCCACCGACGAAGAATGCCATTTCTAATTCGAAGTCCATTAATTTACAAGGGCCGAATACCGGATCAGCACCTGAGAGTTACATAATCAGTATCGAGAGTGCACTAATATAATATGTCGAAATTGCCGTTACCCTCAACAGGTAGAGTTTGTCCGTGTGGTCTTCTAATTGGCGTGCCGGATATTACCACAGAACTGGAACGTCCATGATAACCGACTGGTATGTGTTTCCTTACAAAAAATTATGTTATTTGTACGTGCAATGTTGGTGCTCATTTTTACATTGCAAATAGGGTACATACCAATTCGGCATGAGTGCATTTTCCTTTCCCCTAAACATAATCCCGACGTTAGTTGCGTGATGTATCGACGAATAAAAATCTGTATAGTCGCCAATTTGTGCGGGTAAATGCATAGTTGCGTCTGATTGCAACACGAATGCTCTAAAAAAAATGCATTTTAAACTGTATCGTAATTGACAAAAGTACAAAAGTATAAGCTTACTTTGAACGCAATTCCGGATTGCGTTGCAAAGTGGGATTATCGCGCGAAAGTAAACTTTGCAATTTTTCGCGTGCCTCTTTCCAAGCTTCCGGATCTAGGGCCATAAAGGCATTCAACGTGGTCTATAACGTGACGTTGTTTTATGACAACAATGATTAGGTAATTAGAAAAAGTAATGGTACCTACCTGTTTAAAAACGTGCCGTTTGTTGTTTAATATTGGGCCGTCGAATAAATGCGCTATTTCTTTCAAATCCAGAATTTTGTCGCCAATTGCGACACCTATTCTGTGTGCCTCCTAAAATATAGATGTTCATTGTCAAATTACGTATTCCGCCGAAAATTTTCAATTTCAAACAAGCAGGTGGTAGGAAAATTCTTTCTTATCGATTAACGCTAATATTTGTACGGACCAATAGATGACACGGTACATTGCGACTTCATTTATTTTAATGGAATGAAATTTAAAATATCGATGTACAAAAAAAAAACTATTGTTTAAGAAACGTTAAACATCTTACGTCATTTCGTGTGGAAAATACTCCGTAAGGTAAATTTTCGATGGGAAAGTCGCAAAATTCGGGATATTCGACGAAGCACTTCATGTTTACTGCACAACTTTGCTACGACTGAGATACCTATATCTATCTATCCGGAGATACGAAGGTCGCGTTTCGACTTTTTTTTTAAAGTCGACTTAAAATATGTGCATATTATGTAAATTAAATGTTATTAAGTTTCAAGTTTATAGAATAGAGTTTATATTCCTTCGATATAATTTCTTTCCCGTGAAATAACAGGTTTAAATATAGATACGAACGGTAAATATGTAGGTACGTACTATCATTGCTGTACTTACTTAATGCTTCCATTTAAACGGTAAAATTTAGTTTTGTTCTTATCACTTCTATGTAGAAATGATAAATAAGTTCAATTTCATATCGTTATTTGTTTCTTGTTTTTATAGTTTAGTTTAGTTTTATAGCATTAACGAAAAGGTGTGCTTAGGTGGCTATGCCTAACAATACGAATTTAATACTCGTTAACATTTGTTTTCTGTATCTGTTCGACGTTTTTTCAAAATAAGGCTTAAGTAAATCTAAAAAACAATAAACATTTTAATATTTTCTAAATTTTTTTGATTTTAATTTGCGAGATTTTGAAAAACTCTATGAAGAGGAAAGAGTACCTGTACCTACCCGAAGAAATTAGAAACTGACAAATCTAGGTAGACGGGGTAATAATTTGAAAGAAGTTGCGTTGTGCTAAACGTGACAAAATTTAGAACACGCGTGGTGTGAAATAATTATAAAATTATAATTGTAGGTAGGTACACTTCGTCCAAACCTATATGCAACACGTCATCAATAAAAGGTTACTAGATGATGACGTTTCACACAGTGCTGTCACCTCGTACCTCGTATTTTGACAGTTTTAATAAATTGTAGTCTTATCTAATATGTGCGCAAGTAAATCATCTATAGAATATGTCACTTTCAAAACTTTAAACCGAATTACAAATAAACAATCTAGTAACTTTTGTTGATGACGTAATTGCATATAGGTTTGGATAGGCCATACCTATAGGTATTTAAATAAACAATAAATTGAAATATTTAAACAAAGGTAATACCTATGTTATTTGATTTAAAAAACATTTATCTACCCTTTTCTCTGAGTAAGGGTATGTACCTACAGGATAAATAGGTCAATTTTTTTGTGGCAAGAAATGCGGGGGAAACAAATTAATGATTCGTTAATTTGAAAAAAAAACTGCAGCGGTTATTAAAATGTAAGAAAAATGAAAAAGAAATAAAATATAGGTATTTAGGGCGCTCATCGATCGAATGTCCGATTTTCTCGAAAACCTCGATAACGCCGAATATCGATTTATATTGGTGGTGGTCAAACACGACCATTTTAAAATAAAGACGACGGCTATTTTCTACGATAAAATGAAGAATTTATAGTTGAACATACTGGGAGTAGGGGTGCTACTCCCACCACGTAGATCGCGGCTCGGAGCGCTCCTGGCTCGTTGAATTCAGTATGGAGAAACTTGAAGGGGTAAAGGAGTGCTGACGTGAGTAATACTTAAAACGGATGGAAACAAAATGATCGAAAAAAATCGCAAAATTAAAAAAATAATAATAGGAAATGTTAAAATAAAAATAATAAAAAGCAAACAACGCTGCATTGCGATCATATATTTTTTGTTTTCAATTACATTTATACTTTGAACAATAAATTACATTTTATTCGTTGATTAAGCTGCTAAATCTCAACAAGGTTCGAGCTATGTATTTTACATAAAATTTCATTAAAGTCATTTGGGATACAACTATAAACAACGATTTCTTTATTAATTGGAAGACGAAGTGTTTTGTTGTTCGGGTCGCATTTAAAGCGGCCTTTGGTTTATCCACATTTACTAAACAATATTCTACACGTTTATACAGTATAACTTTACATTCGTACATTAATTACATTTTTTTCTCGATGATACCTATTCACATTCAGTATACAAATTTTACAGCATTTCAACGATAATTTGCGACTAGGCAGAAGCTTTAAATCATCTACTTGTTTAATACAATTAACCAAGATTGTTGTATAGGTATAGGTATAATATAGGTACTTGGTACATGAAACGAAGTTATGAATATTTTTACAGTGGATAAAATCTAATGGCAGTTTTTTAAATTTTTATAAACATCTACAAATATACAGGTAGTTATACGTAAGTATACCAAAAAAGTATAAGTAATAAATATCTAATAAAAATATAAAAATAGAGACGATTTTAACATGAAACGGATATGCATCTATACACCATTATTGCGTCAGCTACACAGTTCTTTTATTAAGTACATTAGGAGTATACGTTTAACTACACTTAGATAATTTTTTTAAAATTTTTATTTAATATAATAATATTGTGATTTAGAATGTATCTATATTTAAATTATAACATTCATTAAAATTTTCACATCTAAAACGTTCGATAAATATTTAATATCTAGATATAGGTATTTATTCAAAAATAATCGTTAGGTAGTTATAGGCACCTATAAGTAAATAGGTAGGTAATAAGAAATTGGTTAAATAACTTAAAATAAATATGTACCAATTGTTCGCTAATTATTTTCTTCGTTGAGTTTTAACAAATTCCTACTCTAGTGATATGTTTTTAATGTGATACTGATGGTTGATTTGTTAAATTCCAAAATTTAATGCGATAATATAAAATTTATAATATTCGTAACGAAGAATACGAAAATACATCAATTTCAATATTTATATATATATGTATATAGCAACACCGCGAGGACGTTAGTAGATGATAATATGTAAATTTTGTAATATCTGTCGAGCGTCACGTGTTATGTAAATTTATTTAAAATAAACTGGCTCCGACCTGAACAATAATTAATTAATAATAAAATTAATATACCTACTTACAATTAGAAGATAGCTACAAATACCTACTGAATTCTTTTAACACAAAAATTCACCAATTAGGTCACGAAAAAATTTGAACATGACTTCGGCGATAAAACTTGAAAATTCACATCGACATGACGTGGGGAAGAAAAATACAGAATTTGAAAAATTCAATTTTGATTATCACCTCTCATATCGAAACTATACAATTAGGAACATCTAAGTTATTAGGTAGGTACCTACTTATCAGCTATAACTCTTTTGAATAATTAGGTAAATATAGAGCATTCGTTAAGTACCTACCTATAAAAAGAAATTTTAAACCAAAATTTATAATCAAGTCTCCTTTAGTAGGTACTGTTCTTACTAATTACCTTACCAACTACTCCTAATTAACGAACGAGAAAATAATTATCGTTTATTGGAATGCCTTTTAATAAACTTCAAAATTTGGGGTCATATTTCTATAGGTACCTATCCTAATTATATTTAAAAAATGAACTTACAAAATCACCGACGCACCGTGGATTGGGGGTGGAGGTCATAACTTCCTCCAGAGCCTTGACGTCTCGACATCAAATTGCGTTAATACGTGCGTATTAACCTATCTATAAACTGAATAAATAAAAATAAACGTTTTTTTCTTTATAAAACCTTTCTCCCCCGAAAATCTTCTCTAAAACCTCTCCCAAAGTGTGTGAGTGCGCGAGTGCGCCACTGAACATTAGCTGGTACAGCGGCGCACCCACGAGAGAGGGGGGATTTTTCAAAATCTGAAGAAGGTTATAACTCCCAAAACAGCCCCTCGGTGTGCCAGTGTTTAATACAAGATCGATGAAAAATTTTCTAATTTCGGCTTGTCACTAAACATTTAAATAAATGCGAATATGTATAATTACCTAACGGCACGAAATATGCCACGAAACATTTACAAATTATGCCCTAAACGGTCGAATTCCTCTAACAAGAAGTCTACATCTTTTTTGGTAACGGCAGCCGAAGAAATTATGTTTCTAAAGAAGTTGGGCCTTCTATCGTCAGGTTGATAACCCACCATTAAAGTGCCAGCTTGCATCATTCTTCCTTTTAATATCGGAGTAAGCTGTGTGTAAATTAAAAATAAGTACTTAGTTGAAAATCTCGAAAATATTGAATGGAAGAAAAAGCTCGGCAAATGGAAATAAATACCGTACCACAAAGAAAAACGAAGGACGATAAGGGAAGTTTTCCTCTTCATTTAAGTATATAACTTATATCATCATTATTTTCTCCACAGCTTATTCAGTTTATTAATTTTAGGTGCGAGTTGCTCGAGAAAAATGTAGGTGGGTAGAAGTATTTTATTCGTTAAACTGGACAAAATTTGCGCAATTTAATCGACACAATTTTTCTTAATATGGGTACAATAAAATTTGTTTTTAAATGTAAATTTTTCGTGTAAATCTTAATGAAGAAGAAGCACATATATACTTTTACTTTTACTATTTACCTTTCCAAGATCCTGTTCCCTAGAGGGCGAATGGGAAATCTTGCGTAGCCGTGTGGGAATGTACCAAAAACAAACATTCGTCAGTTCAGGTTCCAGAATTAAATAAAATTTATCTGATTGTTCCTTGATGCGTTTCACCATGTATTCTGTCATTTCCATTCAAATGATCCATGTGTTTTTCGAATCCATCGTCGCCCTGTTATAATTTTTTTTAATTTTTTTTGCGACAAATGCGTAAATACGAGGGACGTCCAGAAAGTACCGCATATAGTGATAGTTCAAGTATTCAAGTTCATTCGATAGCAAGTTTATAATGTGTTTGGGACACCAAGAAATGGGACGGCATAAATTGTGCTCCATAATTACAACTATAAAATTGTTTTAAAAATAAACTCCCTAAATGTAAGTGGGCAGGCATCTACTTTGTAAATATTTTAATTTGAATTTTATTATACATATATATTAATTTGTATATCGGATATTAAAAAAATAGTTTATAGAGTTATTGAACCTACAAATTATACTAATAAAATGTGTAGGTACGTTAAGTGTATAGTGTTTCGAAAAATTAATAAATTAAAAATTTTGCGTATAAAAATAATAAACGTGTAATAAATGTTATCAAAAAATAAATAAATAATTAAGATAGAGACAACGAAATTGAAATTTGCCCGATCGAAAACTTAGACGCGTTCTCCCCAGTGGCGCAATTGGTTAGCGCACGGTACTTATAAGACAGTAGTCGTGAGCAATGCCGGGGTTGTGAGTTCGAGCCTCACCTGGGGAAGTTTTTTTGAAATTAACCTAACAACTAACTACCCTTATTAAAATAGTTTAATTAGTTAGTAAGTATTTCTCACCTTAGCCCTCCACTGCAACCACAACTTAAATATGTCATTTTTACGCCCGCATTGTATAACTTTATCTCCTGTGTCATAACGTACATCATAAAGTTTATCTTGCATAAAGAGATAATCGGCAAGCATTTGATTGCAGCTCATCAGTAGTCCCTACAAAAAATGATAATCGGCAATAAAAAATAAGTTTTCAGAAAAAAATCAATATTTCTATGTAGTATAGGTAGGTATGTATGCGGAGCAACTTACATCATCTTTAAAGTGAATAGTCGAGCACTGAAAAACAGATCCCATCAGTTTATGAGGATTCCAGGTGATCGAATCAGCTCTGTAACAAGTGCGTTTTGTAAATATTCCGAATCGATGATGTTATAACATCAGAAACAGTTGTTGTATAAATAATTTCGGCGAACTAATTTCAAGTACTTAAAGCCAATAGAGAATGTTTTAAAAAAGTGCTAGGTCAATTGACAGTTTTATCCTGGAACGCTCTCGGCATCGGCACTTTGATAGAAGCGAAGTGTTTTTAAACCGATAAGTAGCTTTAATGCAAATTGAGGTGGGCTTAAAAGCTTATCATAGGTTTTATTGGTTTATGTGTTGGGGGAGTTATTGATTTTGAAATGTCTAAAATTCGCTTAAGAATAAGTACAGGCACCCAAGCAATTTCGGTTAACGTGTCCAAATAATTTCATGTCGATCGTACGAATTTCGATGATAAGAATAATAAACAATTTGTTTACTATTTTATTATTTATCGACGATGCCGGCTTTTAGCAATGCGTTAAGTAAACAGACAAAGTGGTAGATAAATCGAGGAAACAAATTGATATCTAGGTACGGTCGGGTACAAAATTAATGTCACGAATCTCGAATTCGAACATCGAACACGGCACAGATGAACAAATCTACGAAAGTGAGACAAATTACAAATACAAAGTTAAACTTCTGAATATTCTGATCGTAATTTGTTCGTTGTGTCGTGTGTGTCCGCGTACCTAATGCACGCGATTAACGACATTAATTCTGCACCCGACTACACCTACGACATATGCATATCGAAAACAAAAATTTCTATAAACATCGAGGTAAACGTTTTCGAATTTAAATTCGATATATGAATTATGCCGTGTAGATTTATTTGCGTATTTATAGTCGAAAAATTAAATGTGAAAATGCCTCTCGTCCGAGTCGCAGCACGAGAAAATAAGGCAAAGCTTAAATTAGTTACCTATGTAAGTTATGATGTAATATGATTTTAGTCGAGGTGTTTTCGAGTTTTCATAAAATAAAAAATTATATTTAAGTAAAATCGATAGAAAAAATACCAAAGACGCCGATTCGACGCGACGTCTTTTATTTTCCCGTTTCATCGCAATTTTGAATTTTTATTTGAAAATAAGGAGGCGTTGCCGTTGGTATAAAAACGAACGTTTACGTATTTATAATATTAAAATTCTATATATAACAAATCGAAACAAAACTTATCGCCGCCCCAACACGCTATTAAGTAATAAGTACTCCCTCTGTCCGAAAATATGGTATACATTTTAATATTTTTTTTGTCCGAAAATATGGTATATATTTGCGAAAAAAATCAATAAAACTAAAATTAAATATAAAAAAAAAATTAAATTCATTTTATTGTCACAATATAACTAAATAAAAATAATTTTAGTGTAATTCAAATTTAATTAAAGTGAGATTTAGCCTTGTTGAACGCTTCTTCTGAACATATATACTTTTCAGATAATCAACCCTCGCGACGAAGATTTACCTTATTTAAATGAGAAATTTTATAGGAATTTCCCCCTCCTGTCAACATAATTGATTCCATACACGGTTGTAATGTGATAAAAACGTTATCAAGAGTATTTCTCTCTAATTTATTAAATGCATCTTGAACACATTCAATCAATTCATCAATTGTGTTTGGGGAAGCTTCATGTTGCAGTGATTGAATAGAGTTAAAAAAAACCCAAATCGAGAACGTTTAGATCGGGACTGTTTGGTGGTTGTGACTTAAACTGAATATTCCAACCCTCAGTAGAACCTGCAGCAACAATATCTGTATCATTATCAGAGGAATGTAGTTTTGCATTATCTTGCTGTACGTAAATTGTTTTGTTTTTATACTTTTGAGGAAATTTTGATTTAATCATTTTCTTACAGCGCGCTGTTCCTTTAGTTCTATTCTTGGAATTTCTTTGAGCCGGTTCTTGATATAGAAAGGGCCGTATTCCAAATTTTACGGTCAAAAAAATGCTTTCGATATGCGTCATAGCGTGGTCGAGGCACTACAGCTATAAACATCACTTTAGTGATAAACCGTTTGCTTTTGCAGTTTCTTTCGGGTTCTTCTTCGTCTAACATTATGTTGTAATAGGAGCGTTTAACTTTAGTGAGATAAAACCATTTCTCATCAATATGAACGTAATCATATAAACCATCAAAAAGAAAAGCTCCATTACTGATATGATTTACCTTTGACAAGCAAAACTGTAATATTTCCAATTTGTTTTTACCTGTAGGTTTAACTGTAGAAGATATTCGCTTAAAATACTTTCGCTGTTTAAAGATATCAAACAGTGTTGATTTTGGAATATCAATTGCGAAAGAAAGACTACGAATCGTTCCTCGACGATTTAACGGTATATTCTTTATTTCAGTCAAATTGGCAGAATAATCTTTTCGTTTTCTTCCGCATTTTTCCTTCTTTTTGAAGAAACATCGGCACAAATTTTACCTTTTCTGTATTGAGTCTGTGCTGTATTCCAGATTCTACTTACGGTCAGACGGGATACGTGGAATACAGCTGCAACTTTATTAATAGCACCGTGTTCTAATTTTTCTTTGTTCTTCATATACTGTAATAGCTGTTGCAATATACCATGACGTTGTTCATTAGTCAATTGTTTCGATTTGGCATCTCTTCTTTGTAAATTCACGTTATTTGAGTTAACATTTTTCATTTTGAAATTACAGCGGTGACTATTTTATTTTTCTTAAAAAAACTAATTTTTGGTCTTCAAATTCCAACTTAACTCAAACTCAACGCTTGTCAAATATGTCAGATTATTTAGCTATCAATGTAAACAATACCAATATAATGAGTATTACTAGTTGCTTTCGAAACTCTAGATAATCTAAGATTTTCTTTCAAATGTATACCATATTTTCGGACAGAGGGAGTATTATTTTCAATAAACAATAAATTACCTTTAATTTGATCCAGTATGTCATCGACACATTGTAAAGTTAAAATACGATTTAACAATCAATAAAATACTCATTATAATTTAAGCTCAATTAAAGGAGGTCGCCAGACAGCCATTCCCGAGTTACAGCGAAGCATCTGTTCGATTCTCATGTAATCAAGGATTAGCCCCCGTTCGAACTCCAGACAAGCTTTTGCTCTTTAAATCGTATTCGAAATTTGTAAATTAGCGACCGTTAACAAAAAAATCTGTATCGGGACGGAGGCTAAATTTCCGTTGTGCGTATAAAAAATCCCGCAATTACCGATCTAGACGGCGCGCGCGGGGCAGCGACTAATTAATTACCCGCATTTTCATTAATCACATTCTCCTCTGACTTTGTATCGCACCGTGCGTCGTATAGCTTTCGTTACAACGTTGTTCGCTTTAAAGTTTGAAAGGTGTTGCAAACTTAGTAGATTAATTATCGTCCAATATAACGCGATATCGATAACGCACGGCCCCTAAAATATATTACCTCTCGATTCCGGTTAAACGAGGATGTCGATATTTTTTCGATAAAAGAAGTCCACCACCCCAAGCAGCCTATAACAATCGAACGAATTAGAAATAGATCGATAACAACAAAATAAATCTCTACGTCGACATGGAGCCACATATTGTATTTTTCGCAAATATCGGCAATTTCTGGAATCGGATCGAAGGAGCCCAACACGGTGGTTCCAGAAGTGGCACTAACGAAAAACGGTATGTGTCCTTTGGCCTTCCGTTCTAAAACGAGACGTTCTAACTCTGCCGGTATTAAACGTCCGTGGATATCTGAGGGTACCATTATGCAGTTGTCGGTTCCCAAACCACATACAGATGCACACGATTTGATCGAGTAATGGCTCTAAATATTTATTTATTTATTTATAATTTATTAATTTTCTATAGATAAGAACCAGTACCTGATCTGAAGTAAACATAACTAATTGCCCACGAATTGAAGCAATTCCTTTTTCTTTGTACTGAGGAAACATCTTATGCCGAGCAGCCAAGAATGCGTAGAAATTCGATATCGAACCGCCTATAATAAAACGAAATTACGTAAGTAACAAAGCTAGTCCATATTAAACATATAAGTTACACCCGCGTCGGCTGGCGATAGTGATTTAATTACCGATTTACCGCATTTGAATTACAAATTTCTCACTTATCGACATTCGGATTAGTCTGCCGTTTTGCGTTTTAGCGTTTGAATCTTCTGCTGGATGTTTAATTAATGCGTTTTAAAGCCGTATAAGTAATTTTGAGCTTGTGCTTATGAGAAAAAAATTACCGGGCGCCAAAATCGAATCTCCGTTAACCCAAGTATCGCCGATAATCTCCCTCATGTGGGTCATTACGACGTTCTCCATCAGAATGAAAACCGGAGCGATTTCGTAGGTAAACATATTAGTGTTGGCCGTCGCAGTTAACCATTCTCCCGCCATGGATACCAAGTCCAAACCGCAAGAAAGTTGATTGAAAAAGTGTGGGTGACCTAAAACAAAAATTCGTTGTATGTAGGTTTAACAAATTTTAAAAATGATCGAGAAATCCCTTAAATATTAAAGATTAAAAGTTAATCCGATACGTCGCGTGTCAGCGGCGAAGGGTGTGCATGGCCCGCAAATAATGTCTTTGTTTCAAGTTCAGTGACATTCAATTATTCCGAGCAATAGTCTGGGATAATAGCAGATTGATAGCTTAGACGTTTCGTGTGCCAATATAATGCCCGCTGGATTCGTGCTCTAAATTGCTATATCAAACTGGATTTGTCACGACCCGACACACGAGTTTTTCCGCTGTTTTTCAAAGAGCAATTTTGACGTTATCCGTCATGGTCAACCTGCTTTTCTGTTGATTCCTTTTCGCCACAAACGAAATATAAAAGGGTCCATTACACAGGAATATTGCGACATTTCCTTTCTGAAATGAGCGAAGGTATTTCGAATGATTTGTAAAGTTTATTGGAATGCCCGAGGCTTTCCCTTTTGTTACTTAACAATATCGTATTTAACGAATGTACGTTTTATACCTTTTTATTAAATTTTATGTATGTGTATAGAAACGTTTTAATTTTGAGTCCGTTAGAATTTTTATGCGGATAAAAACAAAGTTGAAACTTCGACGCATTCGGGAAAATTACAACAGATTGCAACTAATTAAAACTGCATTTTTCACGTAAAACGGTACAAGAAAACGTAGTGTTCTGCCTAGGGGGAGGTTGAGTGGCAGGAATCGCGCTACTGCTGCAACACTGCACTAATCTGTGTTGAATGTGGCAGGAATCATGTCCAGCGGCTTGGAAAATAACACGGGCAAGACGTACGAAAACGTACGGCTCTATCGGCGACACACGTTCGGCATTATAAGTTTTACAATATTCGAGGGAAACAATAACGAAACGTCACTAACGTTCCATCTTTTCACAACGTTAAAACTTAAACGATGAACATCCAAAAAAATAGGGAAGTTCAAATAACCATTTCAAATCTGTTCGCGCCAATGCCTCCATAAACAAATTATTAAATTTTACAACGCGACCGTAGTAACGATACGTATGTTGTAGCGCACGCGGTCGTGGAGCACCCTTCAATATAAACACTGAAGCTTGCGCCCCGTCAGAGTGCTGTAATTAAGGGCACTCAAAGCACCCTCCCCTTTATTCTCACTGCAGTCAGTGTCCCACGCTGGATTAAAAACTACCCTATGTTGCTGGAATTTGTTACATCGGCATTTGGCCTCTTTTATTGAATCCCGACATTCTTCGAACGGAACTGCGGAACATGGGGAAAAACATTGCGTTTCGCATTTCAAAAAGATCGTCGATTAGATGCAAATTACAAAAATCAGTTATTTACATGGAAAACCTACACTTGAACTTTAAATCGTGTTTTTTATGGAAAAATTTAAGATGTACGGCCCTATATTAGTTTACACGATCGAAAAGGGAGTAAAAAGTTCTATCGGAATAGTAACAAAAATAACTACGGTGATAACTAATAACTCTGAAGAAATATCGTTAATAAATAATTTACCACTAGCTTGTAAATAATTGCATACCATACGGTTTCATAAGGCATTTCTTAAAAATAATCGAAATATATGTCTGGGGAGCGAAGTCTGAAACACCTTGTATTAAAAAAAAACAACAACTTATAGTACATGAACTGTAGAAGATAACCTTTGTACACGATAAACATATGTTACTGATTCGTGAGATAACGAGTAAACCTATCGACTACCACCTACTTTCTGTTAAATATATTTGTTCAACTTTTACCTACATTACATAACTAGCGATAACACGGTCTAAAACCTGATAACGCGTAAGAGGGTTTTGTTTGTTGCAATTATTTTTGCCGGACGCTTTTGTTCCTATTTGGAGCGAAATAAAATATTATTCTGGCTGTTGTTGATTCAACGGATATTCACAATCGAACACGTCAAAAGCATCTGTTTGCATTGTACTTTTTGTGACAGTTAGTATTAAGAGATATGATCATTTGGAATGGAGAGTGTATAAAAAGCCTCAGGGTGAGGGTCCACGGAATCCAGAGCTTACAAGGCTTAAATAGCAATCCGGCTTGGAGCTATGAACCTGAGACCTAATTCATAGCATTTTCGAGGATAAATGACGTTCATGGCCACAGATGTGATAGCAAAACGTAAATTAAAATATAGTAAACGGGGTTCCCTATTGACTTAATTTATCACGACATTTTTAAATTGCCTAATACAAATTACGTTATAGGTGGTTATCAAAATCGAGAATTTTAGGACCGGAATTTCGGTATCGGTTTCAGTTAAAATTGAAAACGTTTCTATAATAACATCAGCAATGATAACTAACGAAAATTTTTGGTTTAAACCAAAATCTAAATACCTACCGACATATTGGCTTTAAATAAATTTAAACAATTTAAAATGTTACTTGGGTTTTTTAACGTTAATATTTTAAGTTAGGTAGGTAATTACCTACACTTCGTCCAAACCTATATGCAATCCACGTCATCAGTAAAAGGTTACTAGATGATGACGTTTCATACAGTGCTGTCACCTCGTCTCTCATATTTTGACAGTTCTAATAAATTGTAGTCTTTCTGTATACCATCTAATATGTGCGCAAGTAAATCATCTATAGAATATGTCACTTTTCAAACTTTAAACCGAATTACAAATAAACAATCTAGTAACTTTTTCTTGATGACGTAAATTGCATATAGGTTTGGATAGGCCATACCTAATATTTACGCGCGTTGTATCTATATAATACTAATTATGTCATTATTTTCTATAACATATTTAGAACTAATTTTGCTCCAGTTTTATTAAATTTTATTATCTATTGATGAACTATTGAAAAAGTAGGAATTCTGAATTAAATTATTTCAAATTCGGGTTTTATTTGGATATTGTAGTAAAAGTCCTTAAAATCATTTTAACGAAAATACAATGACAATTGCAGTATAATTTTAATATAGTACTGCGACGAAGGTTTGTCATGGCGATTTAAGGTTTGGAATGAGGTGAAAAAGTTTATAAAAACGATTACCAAATACTTACCTAGGTACTTATACAAAAAAATTCTAAAAAATATTCAATTTAAATACCTAGGTATTGTAAACAATCAATGGTGTATAAGAAAAATTAGTGTTATAGGTACCTAAA
This sequence comes from Rhagophthalmus giganteus, assembly GCA_036326145.1. NCBI lineage: Eukaryota > Metazoa > Arthropoda > Insecta > Coleoptera > Rhagophthalmidae > Rhagophthalmus > Rhagophthalmus giganteus. The sequence goes on along the minus strand of JARFJA010000083.1, from coordinate 7,313,271 downwards.
CGTAGAAAATTATTTTGACTGTAGATACTAACTACCATTAGTGTCTATTAGATAAATAACGTAAAATCGAGTTTGACTTTACAATCCATAATTTAAAAGAAAATAAAATTCCACATTTACTACACAATTAAGTAGGTAGGTACTTATATAGAAAGACGCATCGCGCTAGTGTCATTTTTTAATTGCAGTCAGTTGTCTTTCGAAATTATCCGTAAATGAATCTCCCGCAGTCGTGATACACTGATAAAACTAACAAGTATTAATCAACGCTACCAGGGCCAACCACAATAGTATCAAATGTCCTAAAAGGCACGTGCCACGACCACGACTTATTGTGTATTTATTATCACCCTCGCGCCTTAAAACTACCCTGATTGTATAGAATTAGGTTACCCGCGGGAGTTCGGGGTGAATATTTTTCAATTCTTTGCAGGAAATGGATGTTGTATATATGGAATCAACGTCGGCGATAACATATCCCCACGTATTTATACGTTCATCTTTGATTTTTTTTTTTGAATTTTATAAGATAAAAAAATGCACGCTAAAGAAATCTTTAATATTTCATTCTCGGTGACATTTCCCATTTCCGCCGTTTTATCGCAACAAATTTGTTAGACTGGTCATGAAAGAAATTCTAAATTTCTCATTAGGCATCAGGATAATTAACCTATATAGCGTATAAGTTCGCGAAACTTATCAAATTATCCTTTTCCGTAAATTGAAAAACATAAGTTTTGCCGTATATCAAAATTTTGTGGTAATCTGATGCCAGATTGCATCTATAAAATTAAGCGCAAAATTTCTTTTGCAAGTTACAAGCTGTTCGCAGGCGACAGATGTTCGAATATTCGTTGGGAAGGTTTTAATGAATTTCGGTCTAAAAAATAATATGTTCCATGTACTTATTTAATTATTTTTTTCATTTAACTTGCTTCAAAAGTATTTTCTTTTTAAAATTACCTACATTTAGCAGAAAAGATAAAATTACCTAATAAAAATGGAGGTGATTAATAAAAGAGCATTACTCCCGTTCTCGATTAATCACTTCGTTCAACGTGTAATTAAATACATAATTACTTCCTATAGGTGTTCTCTTTGTTTTTGTGAAAGATTTAGTCATGTATTATATATTTTGTATTATCTACCTACCAGAAATTTAATGATCCGACCGCGTGCAAGCCTCGGTATCGAATTTCCATGTAATGTGTCTCAAAACTCCCTTTTTTTTCTTTTTCTCGAAAAAAATATATTTTTTGAAAAATTACTAGAGTATTTTTATAACAATTAAAAATAATTTTATCACTTTTTCCCGATTATCTCGAAAACGGTGCATTCTATCGAATATTACAAAGAGACATGGTCGGTAGAGAATTTTATGCCTATTTCAAAATTCATTTCACGTTACCGATTCGATAATTAATAACGGAGATAACTCACAATCGACCGCCAATTTGAAACGAGTCGGTCGATTTGACTGGTTAACGACCTCGTCCTTTGTTTTAGCAAAGACTGTACAAATTTCAGCCTCCTGCGATCAAAATTACAGTCGGAATCGTGTCTAAATTATATGTATATGTAAGTGGATTTAGGTAAATTCGTCTACAACATTTCGCCTACGAATAATTCATCTACAACAGTTCGTCTACACAACAATTCGTCTACCAACAATTGATCTACAATACAATTCGTCTACAGCAATTTACCGAATTATTATTTTCTTAAATTTCCGTCGTTCATTGCGATTAATATTATTTATGTAATGGGAATATACCTAATTCCATTATGACCTTATGTAAATTTTTACGTTGTTGTTAAATATGTAGGATAAAACGTAAACTAAAAATGAAATTTTCTGAATGCGATTCAATCTCTGTAAACTTTCAAGGTGCAGGCTTTATTTGTTTAATGAATACTCAGGTTCTTTAACTTGTTGCCATATACACAATTGGCTGCATGTACACATTTTTTCTAGTTTAATTTTTTACATTGTGAAGTTTTGACATCTTACAAAAAAACCATTGCTTAATTTTTATTGATAATGAAAATATATTTGTTTTCGGATGATATGCATATATCGGTTAACGACTCGTTTTAAAGTTTATTTTTTCAAAATTTGGTTATTTGATGCAACGCTTATAATATTGATTTTTAATGATATAAAATCTACTTTACTTTTCAAATAATTTTAATATTGATTCTGAAACCGACCTTCAGTCATTTAAATTTTATTAATCGTTACGTTATACACATTTTATTAAATATTTCGATTTCCAGAAGATTTAATTGATATTTGTTTAAAAGGTTTAATCCAGCATCTCATACCTTTATAGACATAAATCAAAATACCTATTATATTAAATTAAACAAATATCAAAAAATCACATATTTAATAAAATGTGTATCACGTAACCATCAATATTTGAATGAATATACGTGAACATGATGATTGATATATGAACATATTTGAATGGGCATGTAGGTACTACCTAATGGCAATAAATAAATTTGTTGTTTATTTTGATTTAAATGTTTTAATATTAAAAACACTCTTGCTTCCAAACATTTGAACGGTCGGTGTGCTGCACACAGTCCTTTTTCATGTACCTACCTATTTAAGTTCAAAACGTTTAAAACAACAATAGGTATTATCGGTTGAAGATCATTAAATCTCTTTATTGCTAAATATTTATGAAATAATTTTAAGAATACGCAATACCTACTGCTTTTAAATATTTATGGTCGAACCATCAAATATTTGAAGTAGCTAGTATTTTCTTTACCTAAATAATTATTCGATTGTGCAAATATGCAAACATCAGACAATCGTCTCTATTTTTTTAATTTAAAATACTATAGGTAGGTACTTGCAACATAAGCGAAATTTAACGACCACTTAATCTGTATATTTAAATTATGTATAGAAACTAAAACAAACTTGAAAGATATTCATTAATAAATTAAATGCACACACCATAAAAGTTCATACTAAAACGTGATTTTAATTTGTGCGATTTTTAAGAGAAAATAATCCGAAATTGATAATACATTCCATAATGCCATAAACATTCATCAAATCTAAAACCAATTCAATTAAATCAAATTTAATGTTTCTAAGACAAAAATTTAAGAAAATAACAATTCGGAAAATTGTTGTAGACGAATTGTATTGTAGATCAATTGTTGGTAGACGGATTGTAGTGTAGATGAATTGTTGTAGACGAATTTACCTGCTACGATATGTAAGTATATATGACCGACTCTAAACGAACGACCTATATTTTCGTGATCTAGAGGTCGAGATCGAAGAAAATCCAAAACGGCGCCTTTGGGTCCCGTCATCAGATAGGCTTTATTTTCTATGAAAATCCGCTAAAAAATCTGGGGCCGAGAAGTATTCACTTACCGTCTCTTACAAATTCCATATTCAAATCATGCAAACGTAATTTATTGCCTTTTCAGGGAATTTGCAATAAAGTACCTGGGCAATTATTCTGTTATCAAGTAAAACAAAAACAAAAGATAACGGGACATTTTAAAACAAACTTGCAATTTGCTCTAGATAATGTGATCTTTGTTATATTTGTTCTTTTAAATGTCACAAAAAATGTAAAAAGTGCTTAACACTGTTATATTTTAAAACGACGAACTTAATAAATCATTAAAAATAATACCTATCTATCGACAGTAATTCAATTTTACGTACCAGTTTTGACTTGGTATTTAAGAGTGACCGCACAATCATGTATTAATTGTTGTAATTCGAGTCCGTATTCCGGAATTTTCAAATCCAGCAACTTCTGCATATCTTCGGGATGATGAAAATCCAGAATCTTCTCTTTTCGGTCGTTCGTGTTGTGAACAAAGTCCATAAGAACGTCCACGACTTTTTGCAGAAACATTTTACTCGAATCAAAGCCATTTTCGTTGTGCGGAAGAAGATCTGAAATAAAATCAGTTTTCAATATTTTCAGTATTTTTTCGACGAATAATAAATAGGCCATCGTTATAAACGCGACTGGCAAACAATATTTATCCACTTCACCCCAACATTTAAACACACACTGTTCCAAAGAGATTAAATGCAAATGAAATTCACGTTATAAATTTAAAATTATACATTTCGCCTATTATTCGAGCAACAAAATGATACGTAGATCGTTAATACCAATAGTGTAAATTTTTATATTTTAAACGCTTTTCGATATTTACTTTTAACGGTTTGGGGAACGAGCGAGTGTAAGCTCCCAAGAGGGTTCTTTACTATCCCGAAAGACTGTTAGATGGTGGATTTAGCCTTTTACAGCCCCTACTTTGCCATCAGTCAAAAACTTCAATCCGAGGCTAATCTCTCACTATCTGGTAATTTCAAGACGCACTTTCCTTATTTGAAACAGGTCGATAAAAGAATTAATTCGTTCCTGACGTATCGTTTTTTGAAATTTAATTTTCTGTATCGTCAAAAAGTTGCAGTTGACGTTGCATTGTATAGGTATCTACTAATATTAAAATAATAGCAACGGTAAAATTTTATTAGCATTTTTTTTCTGCAAAATAAATAGACTGATCGATTATGTGCCTATATGGGGTATCTGAAGATTTATTATTACGTCATTCCCTGATCTCTTTATGTTTAATCGTCCTCTAGAGAACGTGCGTTTTCACTTTATGCAGAAAGATAAGAATGGAACTTTTCATTTTTCACACAGTTGAACTTTATAATACTTAGTTTTAATAATCGTAGCGGTCTTGTAGGTAATTATAAAGTGAATTAAAATTATTTATTAGAAAATAAAAAATAATTTAATTTCTATTGTAACCAAAGAGATATTTTAGAAGATGTTTAATAATTTTACAACGATCTTTTTAAGGTGTTTAAAAATTATAGCCAAAATATTATATTTGCATATACGTAGGTTAGCGTTAAGTGCCTAAAATCGACCCCAGAGACTTATAATTAAACCTAAACGCACCCTCCGTGGTTGAAATTTCTATACTTTCGGCGATAGGGAGTACAGCGTCGTTACACAAGGGATACGTCAAGTTCATGTTCTAAATTCATTATAATTTTACATAAACATGTGCAAAACGCAGATAACGTCGATTGTTTGAATAATTGCGGATTCGTCAACATCAATTTTCATTTCCCAGATGAAATTATAACATTGTAAATTGAAAAATACAATTTTAACGTGGAAAAAATAAAAATAACGGGAAGTTGTTTGTTTTCACGTACACTATTGAAGTATATTAGGTACTACAACACTGGAGGAAATAGTATTTTGTAATAAAGCTCCCCATTGAATAGAACAGTCTGTGCATCTTTAGGAACAGATGTTACCGCTACTCTCCACCCTTCATATTTCGTTTCCTTCTATTGGAATGTTCGAAATTGAAAATTCGGCGCGCCACCCCAACAAACAAATTCATTATTGAAATATTTTAGCGATGTTTCTGATTTCCGCGCTTAAACATTTTGATTATTATCAAAAAATTAACAGAGGGGGGGGGGGCATTTTAGATATTTTCGACGGAAAGTATAAAGAACGTTTTTAAAGCAACGCCTCTTCCATTTTAGCTTATCAAGTCACTACTGAAACCGAATAGAAAATTCCTTGTTTAAATGATGGGTTTTTCTATAATCTTAAGATTTAATAAACGAGAAAAATGCAAACTGTGGAATATGTTGCAACTATAAAATTAGTAGATAGATATTACAAGAACTCGATAAAAAACAATTTATTATAGATAATTAAAATACAGCTTGGAACTGCTGTGTAGGAACTTATGACATCATTTTTTATATTCGTTCATTTAACAGAATATTGAATTAGGCATCGTTTGTTTAAATACAGATAATTTAAAAGCTTTATCCATTTTTAAATGAATGATCAAACCATGTCATGTTTCAAATATGTTCCCAATAGTAAGGAGGTAGGTAATTGTCAACATTCTATAGCTACCTATGTACAGTCGACGAATTAAAAAACGGAACGAGTCTCGAGACTAAAATTTACTTCGTTTTAGTTGCTTGTAACGGGCTGGCCGTTGCTTGTTTTTATCTATTTATTGTTATCATATTACGGAATCGATTACTTAGTTTATATAATTGCTCGCTTATCAAGGACGTTTACAAAACTAAATGCTTAGAACTGAATACATACTTGTTTATAGTGCGGTATTTTCACAAATGTATTCAGTGGTGTACTAGCGACAAGTTTATTAAATTACAACAGACCTCCTTCTGCACGTAGTCAATTTTGCGAGTTTAAAGAAATATGTAATACAATCGTTACATTCATATATGGGAGTAGATCGTCACACCTCCACTAAAACAAAGAAATATAAATTTAAAACCCATTATCTGTCATTTTAAATACAGCACCTACAATTTGTAGAAAAACGTTTTATTGTAATTATTGTAAAGTATATTTACATTAATATTTAAATTGCAACGCTATTATAATCTATTATTAATCAAGCACAAACAGAAATTTAATAAATGGAAATTAAAAAAGGGGAAACTAAATAATACAACGAAGCGACGCGACGCGATGCGGCGTTGATAATGATTAAATATTCACTTATTAAAATATGCGTTTATATACATACATAAGTACATTAATATCTACCTGTTTATAAATTTACTCATCAGTTTCAGAAATGCCAATTGGGATTTCTAGAAACTGCACTCGTAATCTCTACTTACGAAAGTCATATTTATATTGCTCAACTAGATTCGTTCCGATTTTTAATTCGTTCAGTGTATGTACCTATTTTAATTATTAAAAGAATATCCATTAATAAATCTAAATGAATTGGCCGTGAAACGTTCGCAAAAGATTTGTTCGATGCTATTTTGTTGTAGACATATTTAAGTAATTTTCTTATTCGAAGATGACTTCCGATCATCATTTTTATCGTCTTTGACTATCGAAAAAATATGTGGTATTTTGTAAAATTAATAACAGCGATTTCTGATCTTGATGGTAGTTAAATTCTTCAGTAAACTGCGCAGCAAATAAAAATTTGAATTTTTATTCTGCTCTTTTAAAAACATCGTGTTTTCTTCGATTAATTAATAATCCTCAAACTCATTTGACATAAAGAAATACGGATAATTCTCAAGTGAGTATAACCCACAGTTTGTAGAGATTACCGATGAAAAACTGTGGGGTTTTCGTGCAGTAGTCCAAACAAATAATGGTTTAAACTTATGTTAGTGGAAAACTACCGATCTACAATAGACCTAATGAGCTACTGTTTGAGGATAAAGGAAGAAAAATTGTTATTGAATGCGAGTACCCATCGAGGATTACCTAGATTTAAATTGGAATAGAAATATATATCATCTGCCTCAAGTTACAGTATTTTTATATATAGGTAATTAATTATTTCGCAAACTGATATATTGAATTATATTATAATGATATTTTTTGCGATTTGTCCTGGAATTAAAGCATAAAAACCGAAGATTCGTTTTAATTTTTTCACTATTGTATATTACATAAACGGGAATAATTTTTAATTAAAAATAAATATTGCATTGTTATACATCAACAATATTAATGAAACATAAATATACATAATATATAATATTATAAATAATACCTTAAATCGTTGACTAAATTAGCAAACGATTAGATTATAAAATCATCTTTTTTATTATTTAAATGGTATAAATTAATTATTGGCAGCTCGATCGATACTTTGCGGTTAATTAATCTTGCCGATAAATGACGAGATTGTTACTTTGCAAAGTAAATTTGTTATCTATATCGTATATAGATCTAATGCATCACTCCGTTTTATATAATTTTATCTTGCAAAAGTGATATAAAGGGTAACTATATCGTTCGATATGTTATTTCTGCAACTACTTCGAGTTCAACAAGACTCCGACATCCAACCAAGCAAGTAGGTACTTGTAATTTTATTAAAATTAATATTGAGTAGGTAGCGATAATTTTTTATAGTAGTATTTACGTTTACTACATAGGTATGTACGTAATTTCTATCAAATTCATGACAGATTGTACCTACCGAAATTTTTACAATATCTATGATAAATTTTTATCTATATCTACTTAAATATTATTGTTAGGTACCTACGCGTATTTTTTTAATTTTGTAATGCGGGTAATTTATTTGAAAAAACTTAATAACATTTAAAAGCTTCATCGTAACACATTTCATTAAAAAAACATTTTTAACGAATAGAACGAACGAATACAGGTTTATTTAATTATTAATCGATCATTAGTAAACTTCGATCTAAACTTTAAAAACTTTTTTTGACATTAACAATAAATTCATAGAAAATGCCCGTTATCCATTGGTATTTACGTTGTATTTTTAATATATTCTCTAATATTTATTGTAAATTGATTTTTGTGTGTTGTTTACATATTATCTGTTGTTTGAATAATTATTAGGATTAGGACAAGGACCCTTTTATAATATTACATACTACATAAACACTCACTTTTGATTTAAAAACTTAAAAACTATCTGAATTTATTTAATTAATAGAAATGGAAAATGATCACATACAAATTTAAGTAAATTATATGTAATATGTAGATATTTTAATGTGTTGTATTGACGTGTCGATACGAGTAACAAACGATTTGAAATATTAGTAGGTAAGATAATTTCTCTACGTTAAATTGTATTGGTAGATAATAAATTTAAAACATGCCACACGTATTATCTCATTACACTCTTTTAAGTACGTATCATTGTAAAATATCTACATTATTATCTAAACAAAATTATTAGGTATACCTACCTACTTAAGATGTTTTAAAAACTTAAAACTAAAATGAATAGAAACAAATGAAATTGGTGATTTTGAGGAAATTAAAAAAGCCTCTTCATTTTAGTTTTTAAAAGTTTTAGATTTATTTAATACCCCATAATTACAAAAAATCTTAATAATATAATATATGTAGGTACATCTATGTTTTTTTTATAGATGTCGTTTCCAAATTATAGATTTACTTATATTTATGCCAAAAACTATAAGTGTTGCTCTAACGAAAATCGAACAATTTCTGGGAATTAATTCGAGAAATTAATCTATGCAGTTCAAAGCAAATGTAAATCAGTGCCAATTTTAATATTTTCAAAAAATCTGCAAAATGTTAGGTATAGGTAGGTACTTATTATTAATTTAAACAATAAAGTAATATGGAGAGGAAAATTAAACAACCTAAAATTTTATAGTTTATAAATAAACTAAAGTTTTGACTAGCTTCCGTGATGGTATAAAATTATGAAGAAATTATCTCGGTTCTCTTTCTATCTGATAGTTGTAAATGCCACTACTAACCGTTAAAAAAAATAATTAGAGGATTTAAAGTTGTATTGCAATCTGGTATTATCTAAGAATCGCCCGACATCGACATCAACATCGTAGTTGCGGAAATTATAAATAGGAAATATTTGATAAAAATATGATTTTGAGCAGATTAGCACAATGTGCCAACGCGCCATCTTGTCGAAACCAACTTAGTAGTTGAGTGAGTGCTATTTAGTAATAGCACTCATATTTTACTAATTATAAAGAATATTTAGGGAATACATTTTTAAAACAGCATTCCTTTTTCAGAATGATAATGCCATCAGTTCTTCTGCTCGTCAGCACGGTCGCTGCCAAATTTATTTTTCCACATCACGAAACCGAAACTGGTTTTCAACCATTTGTCACATCCGTTCAAGAAATACGTATTTGCACCGAACTGTGTATTTCTGGTCTTGGTGGCGAACCTTGCGGCGAAAATTGCATAGGTATTACGCCCTTTGGAATGCCAGTTGATGATGTCTCGAGTGCCACTTCAGAAAAGTCGAGTAACCAGACACGCAAGGACGCTTGCCCAATATTATGCGAAAATCATCTGGGTTATCCGCTTTGCGGTTGTGAAACTCCGACACCAACTATTCCGAGATTTCAAGTAAATTTTGTGCAAATATGCGCCAATTTTTGTTTAAAATACGATTATCAACTTTACGGATGCCAGAGTTGTGACATGTATAAGCGTGCACAAGATAAAATTAGTAGAGTGGGGGGAAGCGTATTGGAATCAAATAGAGTCTCCAAAGCCTTTAAGGATAATAACATCGATTGGGAATTGTGGTGTAAGCAGCAGTGTTCGGTTGGAGATGGTGGAGCGGCTTGCAATTGTGATCTATTACCGTTTGCCAGGGTATATCAAAACTAGTAATCGATCAATTATATAAAAACAAATTATTTATAACGTCGGTTGTTCCAAATTTTTATAAAATTAGGATCAAGTTTGACATAGAAAGTGATTTTGCTATTGTAACATAGTATAATTCGAATATTTTTAACACATCGTTATACAATAATATTGTGTTAACGAATAAATATAGGCATTTTGATATACAACTATGTTATTAGATCCTTACCTACCTATCGTATTACCTAGTTTAAATAGTTTTGTAAACTTGCATTTATGTACTTATTTTAATTTTTTAGTCGTTAAGTCATCGTATCACACAATTTAATAAAAATAAATATAGGTCATTCCAATTTTATTTTGATGCACGTCATAAATAACAAGTTGCTGGACGACTAGATTGTATATATTTGTAATTCAATTCAAAGTTTAGAAAGTGACATGTTCTACTGATGATTTATCTGCACACATTTGCACGACAAAGTAAGATACACTACCACGGTATAATAACTATACAAGATAAGATATGGAGGCGGATCTGCACAAATAGTTTGACGTCACTGAAGGACAAATAAATAAAACCGACAGACATCACCAGACACCGTCAGACATTCTCCTAATACCAATGGTACGGGTATGTCGTTCACAAGTATAATAAAACGTAGTTTCGGCGTTAAAATTGTTTTTATGTCTCATCATAAACATGAGGTGCACGGTGTTTGATTGCAACTCTGAAAAATAACTGCTTTTTTCTGTTTTCCTCACAATGAACCTGAATTGTGGTTAAAGTGGATTCGTTTGTGTTACCGGTTGTTAACACTTTTAGAATTTATTCGAAACATTTTTAAAATGAAGATTCTGAGAGAAATTTGAAATACGAACTATGGAACTTGCCCGAAAATAATCTTTTAAATTTCTACACGTATTTCGTGTCACTGACGTCACCATTGACGTCACTGCACCGGGGTCGACATGTTTAGTACACTCGGACCTCGTACCTTGTACAGTTATTATACCGCGACACAGTACAATATTTATTTATACTGTAAAAGTAGGGAGTACGAAGTCACACTATTGTATGGAACGTCATCACCTACTAACTTTGAATGCCCTTTAGATATAGATACTTTACGTGTAAAGAAATTCACTATAATTTATATTGGAAATCGCGAACTAATTCAAAAGGCATTGGTTTTTTTATCAACGCAACGGCCGGCGCGGCGTTAAAACATTTTTTAAATTTATATTTTACTAGTCATTGTCTAATTCAAATTATTTTTATTTTCTACGCTAAAGCAATATTTATTTTACTAAATTAATTATTATATAAGCGAGTAGGTAAATATAAATAATAGATAGTAAATGTTTTAAATGTTTTTTTGTATTACCTAATTATGTAGGTATTTATATGTAGATACATACCTACCTACTTAATTTTAGATACGTGTCAGGTATAAAATAAAGAATAATAACGAATTTTTAAACAAAATAAAATTCAAGAAAATATAAAAATTAAATAGTATCAAACGTTTTTGTCAATTGTTTTTGTTGTCTTTTGGTATTATTTGATCTTACATATAAATATTTTCCCTGGTCATGATGACCGGCTTTAAAACTATTAGAAAATCCCGTGTAGGTATTGTTTTTTGCCAGTGACTTGCTTTCGACAAGAATCTATTGCAGTGACACTCAATTTTGTGGGTTACCGCACCACCCAAAAAATATCAAAAAAATTCGTACCACCACCCTTTATAAAAATTTTGGCATCCAAATAAAAAATACAAAAAACCAAATAGGTACCAGTTTAAAATTATTTATTTAATGACTATCTACTACCTTTATATCGCAGAATTATACATTTACTCTATTTTTAATTTAAAAACTGTTCGTTTGCCCTTAAGCATTGAAAATTTCCTATTACAAACCACAAACCAGATAAAAGTTTAATCGCATTTTTATGCGACCGATAAAATACAAAGCAACTGATAAAACATGTGCGTCACCTACTTTCATAGCTTATCGGAGTGCGAACAAAAATTGAACGCTTTTAAAATAAAAATGGGATTTTCCACTATCCATGTACAAACTCGAATGCGTTTATATATAGAATTCTGGCAAACCCGTTTCAAATTTCTCGCGTTGGTGGTACAGAGCGGTAGTTTCAGTAGTTCGAATTGTAAAATTCGACGTCGTATTATTCGTCGCGTGTGCGAGGAGTGTTCGTTCGGTTTATAAGGCTTTGTCCGTGTGAATGCTCTTACTGTTTTGTGTTGTGTTCTATAAAAAGATTACAAACAAAAAGGATTAAAACGATGAGGAAAGGTAGGATCTTTCTTTGCCGACTAACTCTCCATTTATTTATAAAGTGTAAATACATGGACCTTTAAGCTCTATCACAAATTCTCTGAACATAGAGCTTGGTTAGGCTCTTGGATAGGGATTCGATTAGGATCTTGGTTAGGGTTCCCCTCAAACATTCGACGGTCCAATTTCGCGAACGAAATTTTATCTTACGCGCGTTTTCGCGATCACAGCGTTTTTTTAAATTTAATTTTATTTATTGTATGATTTTGAGATCGCTGCCCATGGATCACAGACTTTTTACAAGAACATATTTTTTGAATAAATTGATGTACGAACTTTGATTATCCTAGATACAGAGTTTTATACAGTGGTTGGTGAAATATAGTGAAATATGAAGCATAGCTATAGGTACATAATAATGCAAGTTTGCAATCAACGGAAGTAGATACGCTGAAAATTGGCGGAGAGGGAAAACGATGACGAGATAAAGGAAGGAAATAGAAAGAAAAATTTAGAAGATTGTAATTTTTTTCTTATAGTCTGTTACAGACAAGTGGCAGTCGCAGCAGCAGAATTTTACGTAAGTATTTTAAAAAATATATTTCAACCCACAACAACGCAGTTGGGGTAGTACCTCCAAGGTGGTGTGGAAAACCCTCCAACAATTTAATGTTTGTTGTAGGCACATTTAGCGAATCTTCATAGAAAATATAACTATTGCAGTTTGTCTGATGACGGGACCCAAACGTGCCGTTTTGAATTTTCTCCGATTACGGCCCTCTAGATCTTAATTTTAACGTGATACAAAAATTAAATAAAAATAAGGTTAAAGTATAGCTTGTTTGATTTAACTTTGGCTTATCGTACACCCCCAGTGTATATTTTTGGAATTAAATCCCTATTTATGAATATAGAGCTCCCTTTCTCTAACGCATTACAAGTGTATAAGTTCTTATTAAACTAAAATAACCCTTACTCGTTGTTTCAGTAACGTGAACTATGGCTTGTATCCTTCCTGGATAGATGCGCGATTAATTATACTATTCAAACATCAATTAGGGGATGAAGTGTGGCCGAAATGCACCTGTGTACTGTTCTAAATCATCGTTAATTCCTATTATAAATTTTGATTTATCGCGTCGAAACGTAACATGATCTTTATACCTACACAATAATGGATAAGATAGTTAAACCTTTTCTCATTTTCTTAACTGGAAAGCACAAGCACATATCCCCTCCTATATTTTATATCAAAACAAAAGCTCTTTGAAATGCGGCATACAATTAAAAGAAAAGAACCATCTAAGTGAAAATAATGATAAAGAGGAGCAATCTCTTTTAGCTTGTAGTGATTTATAAAAAAACTTTTCTTTGTTAAAGATGAATTATTTATTAAACATGTAGCAACGGAGCTAAACTGAAATAGGAATAGTAAGTACCTATAATATTATAAGTAGGTAAGTACGAGAAGTTACGTCATTTTAATCTAATCGCAAAATAAACTGAGCACGAAACATAGTAAGGACAAAATAGATTTTATATTTTGCGTCTATAATCAGCTCATTATAGCCCGAAATGAGTGCTATAACGCTATAAAATGCTATAAAGTTAAAAACATGCCTTACGAAACTTGACTTTACTTGAATTATGCAACTAGTGGGTAATGTGCGGTGCATACACCTACCTACTTAAAATTACTTTAAATAAAATATAAAGTCGATATTATGTAGATATATAAGAAGTTACATTTAATGTAAAAATTATTTTTTTAAGTTTTTGGTAGATATTTATTTAAATAAAACGTATTATGAACAAAATGGAGTGGGGTGAAAATTTTACATAGATGAATAGGAAGACAACAATTTATTAGTAGATACCGTACATTACAGTGTATCGGAATAAAATTTGAATGAACTTAATAATTTTTTTCTTGAAAAACGAAAACGTACAATTGTCTAGCGTCAAAATTCTCTGTAAATATATAATTATATAAGTATAGGTATCTACATATGTCACAGTAAATCAATATCTTGTATATGCACTTACTAAATGAGATAATAAATTTGTTTAATGGAAAAACGAAGTGTTATATTAATTTTTAGAAGCTATGTTAAAGTAATTATTGAACGTATTCGCCTTGAACGTGAATAACTTTCGAATACAAATTCCTAATATAGATAAAAAATACTATACCTTCTTGATAAAATTATTTATTAACGCTATTTAGATACCTATTAAATCCTTTGTATGAATACCTATACATTACATTTATATTTCGCTAGAAAATTCTTATCGCTAACATTCTTAGCATTTAAAATTTTGATAAGCGAGCTAACGCGCTTCGTTTTACCTTATTGCTCCGTAATTTTATACGAAAAATGAACAGTATCAAACTTCGAATGAATTTTATCGAACACAAACCAAATATATCTCGAAGTAATTAAACACAATTAAGAAATCTACTATATAAATAACTTAACTAATTTTACAAAGAATATTAACGTAAAGTTTTTCCTGAGTGATATAGTGATATTCTATCATAATTTTGGTAATTATGTTTAGATACAATTAAAAGATATAAAAATATTAATAGATAATTATCGATATAAATATATTGCATTTCACTAAAAAGTGCTACAGGAATTTATATGAATATGAATTAATATAAAACTGACTTTAATCGTAAATTTTTTTAATTTTTTCTAAAAATTTATTCTTTTTATTATCTTACATTTTTTATTATCTCTTATTAAAGTTCATTAAGCGAAAAATATATTTGGCATTTTACCTAATATTTTATCGATAAGTGAAATAATATCTTCTTTAAGAATATCTACTGTAGATGTATTTATTATAAAAAAAAAAAAAAATAGTATTGCGCAAGCGTATTTAAAATTTGGTATTGTGCCAATAAATTTATCAATTTGTAAATAGAAATTCGAAATGTAGAAATTCTAAATATTAACAACAATGTATTATAGGCACCTACGTATAAAATAAAATATTTTGGTTACGATTATTTAAAAATACATTAGCTACATATTTTCATTATTTCTATAGAAATCAATATAACGAATATATAAAGAAAAGTACGTAGTAGTTACCTAATAAATGTAAGTACGTAATAATAATTTTGTGATATAGATAATTGTTTTATTTAAATACCTGCACGAGTGCGACAAAATATTTAAAATGGATTTAAAATTACAGTAGAGAGTTTTTCGTAGAAAATTGAAACAAACTTACCAGTATATTTGAGATTGGCAATGGAAGCACTAAGTTTAAAATTAGAAGTATTTACTGCCATTGCGAATGCTGGATCTTCTGGAAGCTGCCGTGTACGGTCTAAGGTTCTTCCAAAAGCTCGGTCTAGAGGTCATAATAGGTGACCTAATTCAATATTTGCGCGCGCAAAATGACGTCAAAGTGTAGGAGGTATCCTTCGTAGGAGGAGCTTTACGAATTTTCCGAGAGGAAATAAAGCTCGAGCTTCTAAATCTAGGTAAACATTTTTAATTTTAAATTAACGAGAATTAAAATGACCGAGGAAAATGATTTTGTTTTTGTAATAAAATTATATTAATAATACCGTAATTACGCAAATTTTCGAGATTTAGAAAAATAAACCTATGATCCGTAACAAAACGATAATAAAAATTGTTATCGCCGTTTTTGTTCATATATATCGATCTACATTTTTTAAACAAAACACCTTATAGAAGAAGTCGCGAAACACTAATTGTACAAGACACGCACAACACAAACGCGCACCTAATTTACGTTAGAGCTACTTATTTCGTAAATGAATCGAAACAATATTTTCATCTGACATCCACACGGA
Source organism: Rhagophthalmus giganteus (assembly GCA_036326145.1). Lineage (NCBI taxonomy): Eukaryota > Metazoa > Arthropoda > Insecta > Coleoptera > Rhagophthalmidae > Rhagophthalmus > Rhagophthalmus giganteus. The sequence continues at coordinate 7,296,924 of JARFJA010000083.1, read as the reverse complement.
GTCTATGAACTTCATAATCACTACAAAAGTTCGAGCGATTTTGGAAATCAGAAGGTTTCAACAGGTGCACCATGTAAATGTAGAAAAAGGGTGAAAATGGTGAAAACGTGTGTTCTGGTATGACATTTGCCGCACACTCCTTCCGGATATCTTTAAACCTTGATTATTGTTATTCATAAGTATCTATCCCTGATTATAGTTAACAGAACTTCATTATGATTTTTGATGCGCAACATAATTTGATTATAGAGGCAGGACGTCCGATGGATGCCAATGAACTTCGCCTTCGAATTTTTTAATTTGGAAAATCATTTTATAAAATGATTCTTATAACAATTGTATCAAATTAAGTGCATTTCATTGTTGATATTTAGATAATAAAATAAATTACTTACCTACCTATAGGTACCTAATTTTTTATTTTGAAAGTTACTTTTTTCTTTAAGTTTGAGATTTTTAGATTTTTCCAATTTAGAAACTGTTTAGTATGAACGTGACTAATTTTTTTTTAATACAGCGAAAGCAATTTATTTTGAAAAGAAATTAAACTTTGCCGAAAATATAACAATTGCAATGGAATTTTAAAGTTGGCGTTCAATTTTTAATATGTACATATATACATAGAGAATATATTGTACTTCGAACTTTTTATTAACATAAAATTTTAAAGCGCAAGCGCCGTGACCCACACTCCCACACACCAATCACGCCTACACGCGCCGATCAATATTCAAATGAGTTTTGAATTCGTAAAAAGTAATTTAACTTTTGTCTGTTCGTTACAACCATCTGCCCACCAAAACATCGATTAAAATTAAAACCCAATTAATTTAATCTGCACCGATAAATTATTATCTGCCAGTTTTTCTTGCGTTAGGTCAAATAGAAATTAAATTGCAACATCTTTACACAGAAGCGTATAAAAATAAATTATTATATTATTTTTGATTATCTATCCATTTCATTGATTCGATAGTTGACATTTCCTAATTTCATTTCCAGATAATAAGTAAATCATTACCTAGATATTTTATAGTTTTGAATAGTTATACATCTGTTAACAATTTTGTTAATGTTAAATAATATCCATAGCGGTATTGAAGATTTAGATCAGTTGGGATATAGGTAGGTATATGTAATAACGGCAACGCCTCGTCACCTCCATTTCCGCTTTTTCCCCAACACTCTTCCTCTAATGTCGGACGATCGTTCGAGCTTTTGGTTTCCCGGGAAACAAATATTTTGATGGTTTGTAACCACGTCGGCGTCTTCTAGTCATTGCTTTTTCCTTGTAATCTATTTTTATGCGCTTTTCAGACAGTGCAAATGGAGCTTTTAAACATACTGTAGGAACCCACAGAATATAGTTCCTAAATAAATCAAAAATCGTAGGTATTTTTAATTCTTTCATAAATGTACCTATAAGTTTTGAATTTTACGCAAGATTAACGTTACTAATAACGTCACTTACAACTAAATTAACTATCTAATTGTACAATAAGTTAAATTTCTGTCGATAATAAAATTTAAACGAAATTTTGAGTATATAGGTATACACTGTAGGCCAAAAGGTAATAACAGTAGGTAATAAAAAATACACGGTTAAATAATTAAAGGAAATAATGCAATAAGCAATGACAGTAAAGAGAATAAACAAATACTTTACCTCTTTATAACTGCTTGTTATTCGTTCATAGGTACATACATGAACACTGAGCGAACAAATTATTCAAATTATATTATTTTATTTGATAACAACTATGATAAATAGATTTTTTTAAGAATATTATTACATACCCGATAAAGAAATATATTACATAGGTATATTTACATAAATTACTTAATTCGCATTGTCGCAATAACGCAATTTTGTGGAAGATTAGTAAATACACTAACTTTTGGCCTGCAATGTAAATGCATATACCCATAACTACACCTACTGGAAATTTGGAAATAAAAGATTAGAAATATTATCACTTAAACACAAGTATCTATATCTGTATGAAAATTTACAAACTTTAATGAAACTCAAGACTACAATAATTGCAAGTGTGTCTTTTAAAATAACGATTAAGAAAATACATATATTCAACTTTAATTGAAACTCATTTATCCGTTAGGTGCCTACAACCAATCGATCTTTAAAATACGCTAATAATGAGGTTTATTATAAAATAATGATGTCGATGAATATAAAATATATATAGAAAATATCGGTGATAACGTGAGTTCACGTATTTACCTATAGGTATGGAAACTTCCATATTGATGATTGGCTTTTATCAATATCATCTCAAGTATACAACATGTCTTATCTAAATATTTTATTATGAACAACGTTACTAATTTCATAAATTATTATACACATTAACCAGCACTAGTTAACTGAAATGAGAAAACACGAGAAATTCATAGATACAAACCTACTTACATTTGAGATCACTTTATTAAAACTAACAATAAATCGGAAAGCTATATAGGTATGATTATGGTGATTAAATATCTATTTAAAAAAAACATTTTTGTTGAGAATAACTCACCTAGAGCACATCACGTTCTTTGTAATATACAGGGTTAGTTAAAAGTATGGAGACGGCGATTTATTGTCGTTAATATTCATTTTAGGAAATTATGTTCAATACAAAAGTTTGTTATGAAATTATTATCTACATTTGAGAATACTTGAATTTTTTTTTTCCTCAATTGTTTTTAAGTTACGACGTCATCGATATTTTTTTGAAATGACAACCTATATTTCTGATTATTGATTTCGATAGTACATTCTATTCTCTTTTCAACGATATACAATTTTCAATATGTTACATTTGAAAAAAATTGAGAAAAAGTGTAAATCGATTGGGTCATTGTCAAATTAGAAATGGACAACAATTTGAACACTTACTTTAATGTAGTTAGTTATTAATTTATTTTTAATGATAAGATTGTGACTGATAAGTTTATTGCAAATAAATGAGTCTAGTTACCGTGTTAATTAATTCTACTAATTTAATGGATCTTTAATATTTGAACTTTAAGGCACTTTTCTCAATTTTTTTCAAATGTAACATATTGAAAATTGTATACCGTTGAAAAGAGAATAGAATGTACTATCGAAATCAATAATCAGAAATATAGGTTGTCATTTCAAAAAAATATCAATGACATCGTAACTTAAAAACAATTGAGGAAAAAAAAATTCAAGTATTCTCAAATGTAGATAATAATTTCATAACAAACTTTTGTATTGAACATAATTTCCTAAAATGAATATTAACGACAATAAATCGCCGTCTCCATACTTTTAACTAACCCTGTATATATATATATCTACTATATGTACACCTACGCTATCGCTAGTGGAATGATAATTTTGGTTAGCTTAGCATCGAAAGATCGGTTTTATGTTTTCAAAATCGTTTTTATTTTTCAACAATCTTTTAAGTGCACAACACATTTTTTCAAAGGCGTTCTAAAACTTTCATTCTATTACGACAGGTTTTTCTCTAAACCTGCAGCAAAATAGGTTTTCGACCTGAAAAAATCTCTATCCACACCTAAAACTTGTCCAGTTTAAGGTTGGGAGTGCCAATCATAATAGCAGAGTTTGAATTTTTTTTAAGCGGTGCACAGTGGGGCAGAATATCATAAAACGTGGCAGAAATTTAAAAATTAAAATATCATATTTACTTGTTTAAACTCCTATTTTATAATAGCTTAATCATCTATGGATGTTATACGATCAAGCAATTACTGCTATCATCACATATTTCCGTGTAATACAGGCAGAACTGGCAATTCCGATAAACTCGTATGAATTGTTTATTACACGTCAAAATAGTTGCTCCGTTCTTCGTTTAGTTTTATATAGATAATTAATACAAAAGTCTACAGGTACATAAACTTATTTAATAAGTTAGTGTTCATTAACGTGCGTAATTTTGTTTATTATAATTAATCTATTTTTGTGACTATATTTCATTTCCTTCATGTCACTAAATCAACTAGTCGTTGACTTTTAGTTTATAATCAAGCTGTATCAGGTTACTTTTTTTGCATAGAAGTATAGCTAATACATACGGCTACTGCATAATAAAAAAAAATATTGCGACTTTTTGCGACATTTGAAGATAATGGTCTATAAAACAAAGCTTACAGCCGACTCTGTGTTTATTGCAAAACTATTCATCTTCAATTGTAGAAGTAGCAGAAAGCCGAAAAACTTACAAAAATTTTAAATGTTGAGCCGAAAAATTTTACATGTTTTTTGTCAGTGTTCTAAAATCGCTGAATTAGTAAACTGTTTAGTTTCTCACAAAAAAAGTTGAAGCAATTTTATACAGATGTTTTATATATGCTTGGGGAGACAAATATTTTTCGATATACAAATGAATCGTCTCCCGAAGAAGAAAAAATAGAAAGTATTTCTTTTTCATCAGACGACTAAACTACACTTTTTTCAATTGTAACTGTAATTTTATTTTAATTTTACGATTAAAATAGTTTAATTACAATAGAAAAAGATACCTGAATATGTCTACCTGATGAAGAAGAAGAAACATTTTCTGTTTTCTCTGTTTCCTTTTATTAGGCCATCTTTTATTTTTGAAAATTTTTGAACAGTTTAATAGCAGTAATATTTTTGATTTTTTTAGTAAGATAGTTTTTTGAGTACGTACGTTATATAATAAATGTAATTTTTTTACTTGATAAACTTTGTTTTCGAAATAAGTCGAATATTCTACAAGCAATACATTTTTACTTACTGCGATGAAATTTTTAGTTCAGCAAACCCAATTTCAGAGACACGCTATATATGAATTTATATGTATAAAAAATTTTTATGGAATTTCTTTTGTGATCAATAAAAATAATGGTTTACTGTGAAATGTTCGAAAAACATTGTTCTCAAACAATATCTACTCGCCCATCACAGTTCATGTTTGATTATAGTTCAAAAACTGACCATTATAAAACTTTTTACGTATTACATTTTTTGTTCAGCAGGTCCTAAATTACAACATACGTGACAACGATCAATGTCACGAGATCATATTTTCTATAAGATACAATTATTGCGGGGTATTTTTATTTTAACTTTTTTAAACCATTTATCTACATTTATTTTTAAAATAAAACTTGTAAAATATTATAAATGATTTATATTTATTCAATTTAAATGATGTACCAAATAGTTAAAGCAGTTACATAAATCAAAATAGTTTCTGCCACGTTTTACGGTATCCGCCCCACTGTGCGGTGGTATTTACGTATTTACATCTAGTGGGAGTTATAAATATTTCTAACCTGATTTCTCTCGTTTAATGCCCTCGACCTGCCTTATTTTATCGAATAGCTAGTAGGTATAGTATTCGCTATTTACAGTTTGTACTTGTCGATCATCAAAATTCCTTTTGAGCCCTAAAAAGCTAATCACATTGGCAACTAATTTTGTTATCATTGCTTTTTTGATACCTATACCGAGTAACTAGGTTTTAGTCTTGAAGTATTTAATGCACTTTACTTTCTTATATAGAATTTACCACAAGTTAACAATACTTATTTATTTATTTATCACGAGCCGCGGGCGAGTGTTGCAAACCGAACGAGGGACATACAAGGGCTTCACGTCTGCGTTGCACACGATACTTTTTCTACGACCCTAAATAAAAATGAAAATATTTATGACGACTGTCGTGATACTCTAAAACAAATCAAGTACAGTAACCTATTTACTTGTTGACTGTGTGCGAAATTCTAATTCACGTATATATTATTGATAGGAGTAGAAAAAATATTATATTATATTTGTCGAGTTTATCTACAGCTACAACACAAAAAGACAAAATTAAGCACAAAAGTCTACATGTAAATTTAATTATGTAATAAAATCTAAAAATGTCTAAAAAATAATTCCGTAAATTTTGTACTTACAGAACGTCATGATGGTAAAATTATTAAGTACAGACAATTTAAATTTTAATATTAAATAGATAAAATGTAAACGAAAGGAATTTTAATTAAATTTTCAAACGTAATCTTTATAATCTCGAACGTGCAATATTAAATTTAAGATAACTCTTCACGCTAACAACTGGCTTAAATCATTAACACAGCAAACGATTTAATAAGTGTCATCATACCGACAAATATATCATGTCCCCCTTCAAATATCATAAATCCAAGTCAACTCCAGAGCGTCGCGATGCACCCCACGCACGCAATTGTACGTCGGATGTCACCACCAGACCGACGGCCATTTTCTGCATGGTTACACATTTAACTAAGCCCAACTGGGGAGGATTTGCGGATTTAATTTTGTTTACTAACACCGCACTTTTCTTGTATTACAACTTCGATTTAAGGCATTCGAATGTCTTTTATATAAGTATTTTTAATTTAAAGAATACGTCGTTTCATATTAATGATATAATGTTTATCAGGTATTTACCTCAGTAAATAATTCCATTAACCTTTAACGGATGGCGATTACGTTGATTAGATCTTTTCAAAAACTTATAATTATCAAGTAGGTGCTTGCATACTTAAGTACCTAACTATATATTTAGATTAAATTATGATAATAAATAAGTAATTAGGTAGGTATATAAAATAGAAAGTAAACTAGAGAAGAAATAAGATAACAAATTGACATTCTGTAACGTATCGAAATATAAATCGGAATACTTAAATTATAAATAATAACATTTTAAATAATGTCACACACATTTTACTAAATGTTTTAATTTCTTGACGATTGTTTTACGCCTTTTTCGTTTGATGTTTGTTTTATTTACACCTTTAAATATGCGAGGAAATTTATTAAACAATTATCAATCACATCTTCGAGAAATCAAAGTGTTTAATAAAATGTGTACAACGTCATGAGCAATAATCTTTGATTACATACTTTTTTTTAAGTGTACATGGAGTTTTATTATTTTATGGTATCTGAACCAATCGAATACTTGTGGTTAGTGGATAAAGGTACCTAATAGAATTCGGATTAAACTTACACAACAAAAATATGGACACGTTAATACCGATACCTATTGTTTTTTTTTCTAAATTTAAAAACTAATAATATCTAAGTATTTATAAGGAAAGCAAAAAGATGTTTTGTATTTTTGTACGTAAATATGTAATTATAATAAAGATGGATAAGTATAAACGTACCTAAACGATCCGCAACGCTTAATTCCATGTTGTTTAATATCTCATTCTGTGAGAAATTGTTTCTATGCATGTTTTAAATTGTTATTTGAAAACAAACTCTAAATATTCTCCAAAGATTTTCACCTAGATAAATACTTAATCGCTTTACTTATTTCTTGTAAAACAAACCAAATTATCTTTAAATACCTATCGAGTTACCTACATAATATTATACGATGATCTTTAGATAAACACGAAAAATAAAAGGAATACTTGTTAGTTTATTTTATGTATTTGTGTATGTTATGTATTTTATTTTGTAAATTTTCGTCCTAAACCGATTAGATTTTAAAATACAAGACATTATAGTTAAGCAAAGAGTTAGTTTTCAAGCCGTTTTATTCAAATTTGATAGGTGTATCTACTTATGAATCATGCAGGTATAGGTTTTCCACTTTATTTAGTATTTACTTTAAGTAGCCCTATTTCGCCAAATCAAACACTTTCTGATAGTAGATGTAGGTAAGTAATACCTACCTAAGTAATATAAATTACAGTTGTTGTAAAATATTCAAAACTTTGTTCTCAATTCATCCAAGTTTCAGCTTTTCTTCGGTTTATCACGCAAAATTTTTTTCCATTAAATTGTAAAAGTTTGGATTAAAACTATTAGGCGCACTTTTAATTATAATAGGTATTATACGTTGTAAATTTTAATAACAAAGGTTAAAATTCACTAAAAGTAAGTGTAACGTAAACTGAAACATTATACCGCACAACATAATACCATTGTTACACTGACAATAGTTGCAATTTATATGAAACTAAATGGCACAAAAACCTATGAAGGGAAAGAAAAATTAATAACAAATTGCGGAAATATGGTCGTGATGTTTTTAGGTTATCCCTACTACTGTGGAAAATAAAGGGAAGATATAACTAATCTTAAGCGAAAATTCGTTAATCGATCTGTTTTTATTAGTATCTAGAGATATATATACCTATAATAAATTTAAATTAAAGTAGAAATTATTTTAACGTCCAAGGTTTCCTCCATATAGATGGTTTGAAAACAAATTATCGTTTGTTATTTCGTAGTTGCAATATATTTAACGTCATTCCTTGGATAATTAACAAAACGAAGATTTGATTGCTTCTTTAAAATTTTCAACGATCGTCATGACGCAATGGATGGGCCGATGTTCAAAATTATTACATTAATCTAACGTTTCGTTACTGAATCACTCGTAAGATTGCACGAAGAATTTAAATTACAGATTAAATAGTAATTTATAGTCCAACGAAGTTACATTCGCAAAAGACGGCATTAACAATAATTATTATCACGATGAGCGCATGTGATTATTAAAAATAATTGAAAAAAAAACTAACAAGTATGATTTGTTGGAAGACAGTTTTATTGGATTGTTGAGCAGAATGTAACATACCAGCATTATGATGGTGTACCACCGCATGTCTTAATAATAATTTTATCAAAAGATAAATTGGTTGACGTATGACCACATTTAAATCAATTGAATCTTTATATCTGGGTCACTTACATCAAATTTAATTACTAAAAAGAATAATTAAAGCTACATTACAAATTCAAAACAGGCTAAATTTTACAAGTAGGTATAGGTATCGAACAAGGGAACACAGGCAACCGGGAAATTCAGATTTGAAATAAAGGTATAAGTGGGGTAAGTGTTTTCAAAAATTTTCCAAAATTTCAATAATTCAACGTTTTCGCGTTGTAATTCTGTACTATAACCACGAAACTTTCTGAAATTTTTCCAGTAAGCCTGTTTGGACTTTGTTAGTTTTTAAATAAATATAATATTAGTTTTCTACCCATAATCGTAAGTCACACCCTTTTGACAGGGCAATAAATATTAGAATTTATGCGTCTGGGAATTCAAATTAGTTTTAGAAATTTGCAGCTGGACTTGAGAAACAGTATCACTTTGACCGCGACGTTTGAGCTATTCAGACTGCGTCAAATGTAAAATAATAGTAAATGGTAAAATAAAAAATTAGTAGATGGAACTTCTTTGTTTCCATTAAAACAAAAACCCATCCGTGATGGTAAACGGTCCTTCAAAGCTAACATTTTTTGGTCCTTAGAAGCCAATGGGGCTAACAAAGCCCATTTGCACATAGTGTATGTATGTAGAAGTAACGTCTGAAAAGGCAGAACAAAATGTATGTATTTTTTGTTATTAAAAATTCAAGTTCACTCTTAGGTTAATAGTTTACACTTCCCCAGTTACTTGGGGTATTTGACCTGTACATATTGTATTGCTGTCTCCAATTCCGTTTTGTTAAACGATGGTCGAGCTTTTATACGGATATATAGTTTCAAACCATTTTTTATAAACAATGGGTTTTTTTATTTTTTTTATTTTTAGAGGTACTGGTTAAGCACACTAGGGCTGTTCACAGCATTGATAAATAAGATTACATTAACCTTTAGACATATGGACATTAGCACTTCACTAAGCGTATTGGTTATTCTAGTAGTTCACTATCAAACACTTTTAATCACTATCGGTAAAAATTTTAACCTGGCATTTTGTGGAGTTAATTCGGATATTCCAGCGTCTGAACCATCTTAAGAGGTTATCCAGTGAGTCCTGGAGCATTGCAACGGCTACGTTAATATCTTGATGTTGGGTTAGGACAGCAGTATCATCTGCGTACATTGAAATGGTGTTGTTTTCAGCATTGGGTATGTCGTACATGAATATATTGAATAATACCGGTCCCAAGACCGATCCTTGTGGCACTCCGGCTGCAATAGATTTTAATTGTGACAGTGTGGTATTGATTTTAACACGAAAAACAATGGGTAAGTGTAACCTATCATTTTTCACCCTTGGCCCAGACTAGATTTTTCTCGGGGCAAGTGCGGACCACAACATTGAAATAGAAACCGTTACAATTTCAAACAACTCGGTGTTACGTGTTATTAACAAATTTGTACTTTTAATAAAGTACTAACAGATTTTCCACATAAGCAAAGTCTTTGTAAAACACAACAGAATCTATGCACTTGAAAACATAATAGACCAACTGTGGACCATACGTGGCGCTAACTACGAAGCTATTTAAAGATAGAAATTTGTATAAGTTACACTTACGCCGGTATTTACTTTATAAAGAATTTGCGTGTTTTTTTTTTTAAAACAAGCAAAAACGAAGTTTTGTTTAATACACAAACTTAGAGCGAAATGATTAGGTAAATGATTTTTTTTTAAAGAGACCGGAAAAAATATTTAAATGTTCATATTAATGACAATAAGCCAGATATGCAATATATGTGTACGTAGGTGTAGGTGCAAGTTAATTAATTGAATTCGTTTGAAATTAGGTGCACGGTATTCGTAAAATAAGAAGAAACACAAACACTTTAATTAAAATTACTATTTAAATGTAGTTTTCAATTATCTATAATCCTAAATGATAATTTTCTTACGGCAATAAATATTTTTTACTATTAAATAAGAATAATAAATTACATTTTCCTATATACATTAGATAGATGAATTTACATATAAACGCCATTTTAAAACAAATAACCGAACAAAATGTACCTATTTATAAAGAAAAACCACATCGACAAAATTCCTACCGGATCGGGAAAAAATATTGAGTTAATCCTTTATAACTTTTCCAGGATGTCGATACTTCCTCTGTTATTCCTAGTGGGCGTTTCGACGTCGACTCGCCGTTACCCGTGACAACGACGCCTAAATTCCACCAATTGTGACGTCGTTACCGAACCGCCGCATTTGCGCCGAACCTGCACGTAAAGTTTGGGCGGCGTAGCCCCTAGGAGACGTCGCCCGGATAATTTACCCCGAGATAGACCTCTTCAGTCTGCAAGCACCTTCCTAAGCAAATGCGGCAAGACGCATCGCGATGCCCGTACGATTTTATCGTCTAACCGTACGGGTTTTAAACGTCCTTAGAAACGCTTATTCAGAAAAGGTATAAATTTTAAATCTAATTTCGTGTCACTTTGTAGCTTCAGTTGTTTTGAAACACAAAAAAGAAACCTACGAAAGCCAATTCTGCCCAGTTTTGGAAAGTGATCTGTCCACGATGACGAGACCAAGAAAATACTCGTTCTTCGGAGAAAAGGCAGAAACGAACGGGAAGCCCTACGCCGCAAATATGTAAGAAAAGTGCGATTAATGAAGGCATCGTGTATAATTTGTGATTTTGCAAATATCGCTGTATACATTTTACTTTATTAATTTGTTATGAAATAATATCAGATTGCTTTACCAAGCGAAATCAATCTTAAAACGATATCTTGGAAGCTTTGTATATGTAGATACAAATTGTGAAATATGTAACACTGTAATTGTCTTAAAATCTAACTTTTGTTAACTACGCCGAAAATGTTTAGCTTTAATTGGATTGACGTGTACCTGCTTAATTCTAAACTAAAATGTATGTACATTAGCTAAATGTAAACAGAATCGTGTCTTCCATATTTGTAAATAGAAGTTAATGATATAACCGCCCTAACATGCAGATTGTTCGGTAACGACGCTTTTCGCTTTTCACTTTGTTTTAAATTAAATTCTTTCGAAGCCATAAATTACTATATTTTTATTTTTTTACAAATCACGTATAGAATAATCATATCAATCTTAAAACGTGAATTAAAACAATTTGTAAATAAACTATGGAACATGTTAGAACTTTATTTAAATTTTTCGCATAATCTTATATATACTTACTAATAATCTATATTCGTGTATTTCCTACTTAAAGTCAATACTTACTTTAATTAATCTATGTGTGTACTTAGGCAGGCACGATTAGTTTTCGATTGTATAAAAATTTAATTTGCAAAAATGGATTTAAGAATAAACGGTTAGGTACCTATACCTACCTGCACGCGCTCGAACTAACTAAATGTTAGAATAGAAAGTTGAGTTCCTTATAAATTATTTACCATTTTAATACTGTTGTGTACGACAATAACTATTTTAGGTCAAAAATTCGAAAATGTTTGTAATAGCAGATATATTCACGTTATAGGTAGTCAAAACATTGGCATTGCATTATTATGGCTTGAAATAATGTAAAGCTTTTCGTGTTATAAAAGAGTATTCATTGTGCTTTTTAAAACCTACATATAAATCGTCGCTTGTAAAACTTGCAATTTGTCCAAAATAATTTAGTCTTCTTGTAAATATAAGTAAATAGGTACCTGCATACCTACTACTACCTAATTTTTATGTTTTAATTTTTTTTTAGAAATCCTTTAATTAGAAAATAAATTAAAATCCACATTGTGGTGATGATGGTCGCAGCCAACGTAGTAAGAAAGAAGAACCTGATGAGTTGCTCAAATTATGTGTGCTTATACCTACTTGTTGTTAATAGTCTTAATGTTAAATATTCGTTCAATTACTACAATTTAACTTTGCAACATTTTTTTTTATCATAAACCAACCCAGATTAATTTGAGAGTGTTGCAGATCCGAATACATTGATTGGGAATATTTTTAGTACCTTTTCGAAGATAAATAGGTATATACGTAAAGTGATGCTAAGTTCAAAAAAAAAGCTTCCAGCTTTATCGACCTGATAGCTTAATCGTGGTAAATGCACTTGATAATCGTTCAATAGACTGAAAATTCAGTCACGGCCGAGACATCTGCAATTTGCTTTTTACGCTTGTAAATGTATGTATAATTTTTAAGATACCTGTAATAAATATTAAGGTATTTATGTAAAATCTATTCTTATAACAAGAAACTCCCAGAATAAACAAAATCGTAAATTAATTTTGTTAAATATAGATAATACTTATTTAAAATTCGATGTTTTGCAGTTTCTTGATATAAACCTTAAGAATTTCGCTGTATTGTATAAAAACTAAATTAAATTAAAATTCAATGTTCAAATTTGTAAGTAGGTATAGTACCGATGGGTAAATAAAAATATTTTAAATTTTACAAAAACCTGTTAGTTTTTATTAAAGAGGAAACCCGAAGGATATTAGCTAATTATAATTAATTAAACTTTTATGGGTATTTTTTATTTTCTGTCTATAAATAGTTTTTATAATTATCAATTTGAAATACTAAAATTCAGAAGCTTCGTAAATTCTATTCTTGATTTCCCAAACAGAATTATAGACGTCACGTAGGTACTTATTATTAATATAATATTTAATATAAATTAATATAATTAAATAAATAATTAATAAAATTAATATAAATTATTATAATATTTCGTTATCATATAAGTAAGAAGGTAAAGCAGTGCTTTTAAAACTTGTCGATTCCAAGCTTTCCCGATAATTATATACATAACTTGCGACCTCATAACAATTTTATAAATATAAAATACTAAAATAAAAATAGAAAAATACTAAAGGTATCCTTTTTTGTTATTTTGTTTCGGTTAGCGTTTAGTTTGCAACAATTTTATAATTGTATTTATTATAAATACGATTTCACTAGATACTGTTCACGGCCACCTTCTTAGAATTTCGTGGCTCGTCACTTTAAAAACCACATATCGAAAGTTGATGAATTGATCCCATTGTAATTTTGTTAAATGAAAATTAAATATTTTCAAAATAATACCCATTTTTCTAATAGAAAAATACCACCAAAATATTCAATTGTAACTAACAATAAGAAAGTGTAGCGGTGAAAATATTCCATTAATTGTGCTCTTTATGAGAAATGCATAGGTAAAATTTCCATAGTTAATATACCTATACAGTAATGTTTAGATAAATATATTTAGATGTGAAGATAAGTCAAAGTTGTCAAACCCTATATGGTTACAACTTCACCTACTTCTAGCATAATTCGTTCAAGTGCATCAGTAAGGTTTTTATCTTGTGAAACCCAGTTATATCGACTACCGAATGGATTTTCATAAAACTTGTTTCATTCTAATAGTAAGAACTAAAATGTTTTCCCTTTGAAAATTACCGCTTAAGATTATTAATGATTAATTAATGCTTAATCTACCAGCAAGAGGTCTAGCATATAGTGCTTGATTATTTCAAAAAAAAAATTATTTTTTTGCTGGCGACGGCCCATATGTGCTAGGATAGAAATGAAACATTAAAATCTATCTTAACTAGTTTAAAAATGGCGGTCGTTTTTGTTTGATGTCGTGCGCCAGAAGATTAACGCCGCATTTTGGTTACCGTTTATTGCACAGCTCTGGAATTAAAATTATTATTTTTGGTACATTTCTGTTACGCATGTTAGTTTTCATATCTTGTTTCTTTATTACCGAAATTTCATGTCAAACTTAACCTTTGCGATTATCAAAAATTCAAACTTGTCAGAAGGCTGATTTTTAGGGAAGGAGTCTACGTTGCACCCCTGCAGAGATATTAAACACCAAAGTTGAGAAATAAAAGTCAATTTGTTTAAATAATCGGTGATATTGCATAATGAAATAAAGAAAATTAATTTTAATTCAAGATAAAAATATAATTTTTATTATTGTTACGTTTTTATAATTTTTTGTATAACAATTGTTTGTTTCTCATTTTTTTTCATGATTCTTTTTATAAATATTTTCCTATACTAAAGAAATTTCATGTTGTTCTATTTTGGTGATTCTTTAATTTTGAAATTTAATTTTTAATTGAATTATACATATTTTGTTCGACATTTTGTATCAAATATATTTTTTTTGATTTTTAACCCTAAATTCATATTCAGCAATCCCGAAAATTATAAGAAATCTAGTTTCTTAACTAAGTTTTACGAAAATCCATCTATAACTGGATTTCAAGGATTTTCGTTTTTCATGTCTAACGACACTGTCTAACTAAATGTTTAAATCCGTTTAATAATTAGGAAACAATGAGGATCAACAAAGCTTAGGTATTTAAATCTATAGGTAGGTATTTACCTAGCGACGTCGCCTTTGATAATTACATATCTACAGGGTGTTTCAGAAAAACATGGTAATATTACTACGGGTGATAGAACAGTGAAAAATAAGTGGGGTTCGTTTAATACACATTTCCCCGAAAGGGTACTTTCGCCTTACTTAGTTGTCTACTCCGTGTATACATCAAATGATTAATCCTCAAATATCTTGAAAACGGTGCATCTGGGCGACTTTTACTATGAGTAACTTTTATATAAAATTAAAAGTTAACAAAAAGTTAAAATTTATAAAAAGTTGTTAACAAAAATTGGCCGTGAACTTTGTGTAACTAGCGCCTTTTATAAAATACGGGAAATGAACGTGAGTACCTCAGATCGCTTTAACTATACCGCGAAAACATTTACATACCAAATTTCAATACGTTATCGATCGTAATTTTGATGCAGTCGAAAAAAAAGTATTACAAAAAGTAATTTTCTACGTCGGTATGTCAAAAATAGACGACCTTCGGACAAATGTACGTATTAAGCGAACCTCGCTTAATTTTCACTGTTCTATTAACCATAGCAGTATTGCCATGTTATTCTGAAACACCCTGAATAAGTAGATATTTCGTGTAGCTCTCGGTTTGTCTTTTTTTTTTAATATATGAAATGGTACTTAATTAGTAAACAATCGAAATACTTTATAACACCGAAACATGCCATTTTATTAATTAAAACTTACCTACTTATCCGTCAGTTTAGCTAAACCTCTCGGACATAATTTATTTTGAAAACACAAAACAAGTAGATATATATATATATATATATATATATATTCGGTTTAAAGTTTGGAAAGTGACATATTCTATAGATGATTTACTTGCGCACATATTAAATGGTATAAAGAAAGACTACAATTTATTAAAACTGTCAAAATATGAGATACGAGGTGACAGCACTGTGTGAAACGTCATCATCTAGTAACCTTGTATTGTTGACGTGCATATCCTATAGGTTTGGATGAGCTATATGTAGATACGATACATGGTTCATGATTTAATCTCCATCACACTTTTATTTTAAAAAGTTGAAAAGTTCCGTTTGTCTTTGTCCCACTTTATTTTATAAAAGAGAAGTATAAAACACTATTTTTATTTCAATGACACACCTAGATAGGAACGATACAAAGGTACGAAATGCACTGGTTAAAACCAAGACTACAAAGCACGTGTTTGATAACGCTTCGCATGTGTAACATATTCCATCATTATCACCGTTATAAAACAGAACTGGAAAATAGTTGTGACCGTGATTCACGGAATTTTAGAGATTATTAATTCTTATGTATAATAGGTACATAGGTACCATAGGTCTATAGGTACATTAAAACGTGTACGTACCTACATATGTATATTTTTATTTTACAATAAATACAATTCGGCATTGAATGACGTATAGTTGTTTGATAAACAGTATTTTTAAATTATTTACCTACGAAGAATAATCATAAAATAGTAGATAATACCGTAGATATAGCTTATCCAAACCTATATGCAATCCACGTCATCAATACAAGGTTACTAAATGATGACGTTTCCGCCCAGTGCTGTCACCTCGTACCTCGCATTTTTACAATTCTAATAAATTGTAGTCTTTCTTTATGCCATCTAATATGTACACAGGTAAATCATCTATAGAATATGTCACTTTCCGAACTTTAAACCGAATTACAAATAAACAATCTAGTAAGTTTTTGTTGATGACATGAATTGCATATAGGTTTGGATAAGCTATACCTATACCTATGCGAGTAATTTTAAATTCCATTTCATTAAATACAAAATCAGTATCAGTAGCTACAAAAAATGCATAATACTTTGAAGAAATATTAACCGTTTGAAACACATTCAGCATCGTTCGATGCTGAATTTAATTAATATCACAATCATATTGAGCTAACGACGCGTTAAAAATAATCTGAAGCGTTTAAAGAAATTTCTGTCGGCCCTTCTCAACGAAATGATTAGAAAATGTCTTGGCATTTCAACATCGATGACATCTTTTTCATCTACAAAAATTATTTATCCTCTTCGTACTCACACTACGAAAGTTCCTATTTCCAGTACTATGTATATCTATAGATAAGGCCTATCCTGTAAGCGATGCACGTCATCAATAAAACGTTTCTAGATGATGACGTTTTACACAGTGCTGTCACCTCGTATCTCATATTTTTACAGTTCTAATAAATTGTAGTCTTTCTTTATACCATTTAATATGTATGCTAGTAAATGATCAATAAAATATATCACTTTCAAACATTAAATCGAATTATAAATAAATAATCTAGTAATTTTTTATTGATGACGTAAATTGCATATAGGTTTGGATAAAGTGTACCTATGTATATGTGTTCAGAAAACAGCTTTACCAAATTTTCTTAAAAACTGCACATTTTATAGAAAATATCATAGAAACATGTTTGATAGAAAATATTGTATCAAAATTTTAGAACACATTTGATACTAACGACGCCATAATTAATAACGGAGATAATTGCGTTTACGTTTTTATCCGGGGTTCGGTAAAACCTCTTATCAAACCATGTTAACGATTGATTGTTTTAGGTATATGTATAAGGAATAAGTATCTGCAGTGCATTTCAATAAATTATTCATCACGTAGGTAAATGGTATTGCTGAACTCTAGAAGATCCATATATAGGGTTCTCAAAAAAAAAAGTTGGAAAATTTAAGGGCATTTAGTACTGACCAAAAGGAACAAAAAAGTTTTAATTAACATGGGTTCGAAAACCAACTGTTGCGCAGATACCTATAGTGATTTTTGCGTTGTACTTTACCGCACTATTCATAAAAAAACAGAAAAATCCTATGGACTTTTTTGCTTGTGGATACTTAAAATCCTTAGTTTATGCCACTTCAATTGACAGTTTAAAGCACCTACAACAACACGTTGGAAACTTGTAGAAAATGCCTATGAAAGCCTATTATATTGTATTTAATAACCTGGAATTTCAAAAGGTTCGCAATTCATTTATAACAAGGGTCGAAGCTTACCTAAAAATGGAAGGTGGACATATGGAACACTTCTTGTAATTATTCTCTGTTTTTTTGTTTTTTCATTGATCGTGCGGTAAAGTACAACGCAAAAATCGCTATATCTGCAAAACGCCTGGTTATAGAACACATGTTAATTAAGACTTTCTTGTTCATTTTCGTCAGTACTATATGCGCTTAAATTTTCCGATTTTTTTTGAGCACCATGTATTTATAGTACATAATATACGTAGTAATAGTGCAAATAAATTAAGTATATAAATGTTATAGGTATACAAATTTGTGCAGAAATTATTTAGTTATTTCTTACAGTAAATATATGGTGGTGTTTTTTTTAATAATTTAAAAATAAATACTTGATTGTATACGATCTGAATACCCATTTGAAAACATAAAAAAGTATGAGAAGTTTATTGATCTAAACAGTGGACGAGTAGCTACCTCTAGCGAAAATTATGTTTAGGTAGGTACTCTCCAAACCTTTATTCAATATATTATCATTTATAATATTATCGTTCTATCACAAGTCGTATCGCCAATTTCAATTATTTTCTTTCCTTTTAAAATTTTTAAACGTATAGATAAATAATGTCGGATTATGAATATTTAGTCACAAATAAAAAATAAATATTAAAATAGAACATTTAAAAATTAAAAGATAATTTTATGGATCATTTATGTAGACCAAATAATTAATAAAACTGAAACTGTAGATAAGTATATGTAAATGTAGACTTGTATATTCATAATTTCTGTTTAGTTTCAAATTCTGTTCATCTTATAATAGAAAAATTGTGTACTTAGATAGGTATATGTACCTATAGTACTTATTTGCTTGTACCTAACATTTTCAAATGTTAAATATAGGAATACCTATATTTAAATACAGGAAAAATAACAAGTCTAGTATGAACAGTGCAAGAAAAGAAGTGGAAGAGCTATTTTGGGGATATAATAAATTCGGAGAGTGAAAACAAGAAAAATATAAAAACAAAAAACATTTGAAATAAAATTGCAGTAGCTGAATAGAGATCAAATAAACCTGAAATTAATTAAATTATAATATGTATACTATTAACAAATTTTAGAATTGTTTGAATTGGTTTGACAATGAGTTAATTTTTAGATAAAATATTCAAAAAATGCAATGTTATTAATGAAATGCACATTTGAAAAAAATTAACTTTACGCCAATGTGTTTAAAAGGCTCAGGCGAGGTCCAGCCATCTGTCTGTGTTTTATTTAAGTGCAGTTTAGTGCACCGCAAGGTTAGTAGAGTGCTCTCTCTGTACTGCATTTTAATTATCGATTAACTTTGTGGGCATCAAGATTACTTGTTAAAAACGGTCAGTATTACAATAATTATTGTTTTCATTTATAATTAATTAATACCTATATAATAGTATTACTTTTATCGTTGTTGTAACTGACTATGTACATGTTTGTTTGCACACGGTAAATTATTAAGTACGGTAATTGTATTTAATAATAAAGTTATTGATTCGTGATAAATTAGCATTTAAATGTTGATGTAGAATCGTGTTGACGTATTTTACCACGTTATCCAAATAAAAATGATTCTCATTAATATATAGTTACTAAAATTACTCTACTTACAAATAATCAGTTATAATTAGGTGGGTACCCTATGTATTGATTTTTGGGTCAATTACCTTTGAGCTTAATACAACAAAACAATATAAATAATAAGGAATTTATTCATTTATATAATAGTATAGTCAGATATAAAATGCTGTATAGATACTTAATCATTTATAAGTAATTATTTTATAATTAGTATAATGATATGTATTTTTGTTTTATTTTTCTTTTATAAATTATGGTAATAAGCCAATAATAAACTTGCAAACAAATAATATTATACATTTCAGCTCTGTTTAAAACTATCTTCATTGGTAAATTGAACACTTGACAAATATTATAATGGAAATACATTAAAATCTATCCCCATTAAGATTATCCCCAAATACTCCCAAGTAATGGTTATCCCATTATGGGATTATCCCATGGTCATGATGGCATAGAGGTCTTAATACGTCCGATATATTTAGATGTATATATTTTTCTTTGATCCGACTACGTTGGTGGGTATTACTCTGGCCATTTTTCTTGTTGGTCCGCCGTGTAGCGATAAATTAAATCAAAATTATCCAAAATAAGACTAATGGAAATATATATGGCCTATCCAAACCTATATGCAATTTACGTCATCAAAAAAAAGTTACTAGATTGTTTATTTGTAATTCGGTTTAATATTTGGAAAGTGACATATTCTATAGATGATTTACTTGCGCACATATTAGATGGTATAATGAAAGACTACAATTTATTAGAAATGTAAAAATACGAGGTGCGAGGTGACAGCACTGTGTGAAACGTCATCATCTAGTGACCTTTTACTGATGACGTGGATTGCATATAGGTTTGGACGAAGTGTATATATATATATATATTTATGTCATATTTTGAAGTTTCATTATTTTATTAATCTGTTTTCAATGTACAGTGCTCTCTACAGTGTACAGTTTTCGACTCGACTAGTACCCCCACTCTTAAGACATCAGCGCGTACCTCGAGATTCAAATGGCTCTCTCCATACAGTTCTGCGCGCTGTAAGGCTTGAAAAATCGAGTGTATCCAATATATATAGCACAAATTAAGTAATTTATATTGTATTTATTATTTTATTATTATTATTTATTTATATTTATTAAAAGAAGTATAAAAACAAAATATATTACGTTGATTTGTGACATTTTATATTATAAAGATATAGATTAGCACGAGCGTACGAACAACAACTAACTGTCGAACAGAGGAAAACCATCAGTAGGAAATCAAAACAAAAGAAAAACATTTTATTAGGACGAGTGTAAGATGGAACTATTAAGAAAGACGCGAGTGAATTCGTTCGAGCGCTACGAAAGGCGCTTGAAAAGTTATTCCCCTCATGCCCAACTGCGGAACTGTAGAGGAAGAGCACTGTATTTCCATTATATTTGTTAAGTGTTCGATTTACTACTGAAGATAGTTCTAAACAGAGCTGAAATATATGGTGTTATTTGTTTGCAAGTTTATTATTGACTTACTACCATAATTTATAAAAGAAAAATATTAAAATTCGGCCAAATAATTTTATTTACATTATATTTTTGTTATAGCAATGCTTGACGATGTGTTGAAATATATGCCACAAGAGTGGTGCAATGTTCTTTATTCAAACAGGAACTTTGTCTGTGTTCCATTAAATAGAAATGGTGCAGAATATAAATGTATTAAAACAGAATTTGAATGTCGTTTCCGTGGTACTGTTGTGATAAATATTAAAAGGGTACAACATCCTTTTGCTTATGCCAGTTACAAGATAAGACAAGAACAACTGACAGCGAAATATGGCCGTTCACCATTGGTAAGTCTTCTAATTAAATTGAAATATATAATATTTGCTAATTATTTATTTCAGAACAGTATTGAATATTGGCGTGTTACTGACTATAGCAAGATAAACAATTTGTTAAAGCACAACGTCGACTATAGACAGCCAGGAATTGTGAAAATGAATGGGCATTTTGGTTCACATGGTTTTGTAATTTCGGTCAGGAAGTTAGTAGGTCCTTTTAGTGAAAGAGATTCAAATCGTTATCCAGAACACATTATACAGTATGAATTTTTGCCAAATTATGATGGGGATGTTCGTCAGTTGAATGATATGCTTTTGAATATAAGTTTCTAAAATTACGAATTGCAAAAATTAAAGTATATCGATGTTATTATATTTTATACTCTAATAATTTGTATTAACTTTGACAGATAAATTGTGAAAAAGTTCTTCAACTTATTCTTCATATAATTTTCTTACTATAGGCTTTTTTCACAATTTGTTGTATCGAGTTAAATAGTCGTTTTACATTTATATTAGTGAAGTTAGGGAATATTATAAAGTATAACATATTTATGAATCTCGTACAATTTTTCAAATTAATTTTTAAACTAAATAATGAAATTGTGATAATAATTTATTAAGTGATGGTTTCTTCAATTTACTATAACATGTATCTATTCAAAGATATGTGTTACTTCAAATGATACCTATATTTAGATTTTAAAAAAATGGTAATTTTTCGGATATGTAATATTTTTGTAAGTGATAGGTTTTTTGTGAGATACAATATTTTAATGTATCAAATTTTAGAGAAGTGAAAGCATTTTCACATAGTTGTAAAAATTCCGTAAAATTATTCTTAAAAATAACCATAGCAGTTAGTTGTAAAATAAAAATAGTTGGTCTTATCAGCAGATTAATAGCAGTTTGACTATTAAATTTCTAACATAAAGGCCATATATTTATATGTTTGAATTTAATATTAAAATTGTGAGTGTTTGAAATTTAAAGTAGGTATAAAAATGTTTTCTATTGTTGAATTTTTGTGTCAATAAGAACTGCTGTATTAAATTGAATTTCAAATTCAATCAGTTTTGTCAGAATTAATAACCTCGGTAAATTATTTCTAAAGAAGTTGTGATTTCCTGTTTTTATTTGAAAGTTGTCTTAAATCTGCTTTTGCGAAGTGACGCTTTATTTCGAGTTCATATTTTAAAAATGTGTTTTTAAATAACATGATGCTTATTAAATAAATGGATTGATAATTATTATTATGTGTATTATTAGACATTTTTTTAATATTACCTCCGTCACACCAAACATGAATAAATAGAATGTGAGAAACCAAACAAAATTTGTATTTCTACTAGGTATTCATAAAAATACGTACAATGAGATTATTGTTACTTCAAAAATTAGATTGTTAATAATAATTCCAATACTTTAAAAAAGTTCAAAATTAAATACATTAAAAATACTCATACTCATTTTAAAATTTATGTAAAGTATTTATAACCAGGACATTTTGAGAATCACTGAAATAAAAGTGCGGAAATAAATACTCGTAACAGGAGATTGAGGGAAATACCGAGTTCTTTGTTTTAATGTTGGATGAATCATTTTACATTATTGATTAACTTCTTATCTGACGAAGTTCGTTTGTGGTTTCTACAGTTTGTTGTATTTGAATAAGAAATAAGCATACTGAAACAGTAAGTATGTATATAATTTAGTACAATTAAATTAATAAAATATAAGAACCTATGCACTGTTTTATTTTTAGGTTATTGTATTCGATTTGAAATCAAATTATGCAAAATATCTGCTTATACACTGTTATTCTATTAATTTTCCTTAATTCTTATTTGCATATTATATGCTGAATAAAAAATTATTTGTAATTTTTAATTTTCCAAATTGCATCTATGTTACATTTTGCTTTTCCATTTATCATTTATGTAAAGTCTAGCTTTTCGTTTTAATTCAAAAACCATGAAATCCTACAAACAACGAAAATAAACACAAATTAAATTGCTATTATTTAAAGTTTTATTATTAAAATACAAGTACATTAGGTATATTTTCTTAGCGAGTGTATCTTTAGTAAAAAAATTGATATTTCTGAATCTTTAGATATTATAGATTCGTAATGCTTGGATAGGTATAGTCTTAAATATGAACATACTGTCGAACCTCGATAACTCGAATCTTGAGGGAAGAGAATAAAACTTCCAGCTATCGAATGTTCAAGTAATCGAGGTATATTATTTACTTGAAAATTCTATTGGTAATTCATTTAATCTAAATAATCTAACTGTATTTGTTTCAGAAATGCTGTCGGTGATTTTGAATAATACTCCAATCGAATGGAGTCGTAATGTCTCATATTCGAATAAGTCTTTTATTCGTATTCCAGTAGATGCGAATTCTACAGAATACCTACGTATAAAGTTAGAATTTGAGAGCAATTTTCCTGATGGAATTATAAGAGAAGTTGAAAGGGTGCAACACCCTTATGCTTTTGCACGATACAAAATTAGAAAAGAACAACTGGCTGCAAAATATGGTTACGAACCATCAGTAAGTTTTACCTGATTTAATTAAAAAAAATATTTTTTAACTGCATGATCTAATCGATCTATTTTTAAAGGTTAATGTACTTTTAGTTGATATTTATATTATTGTTTTTTTTTTTTTAAATAAGTATCACATATTTTCCATTTACTTGAAATAATTTTGTTAACTTATACCTTTCTTGCGATTTCTAATTTTGCGGGTCTAAGTAAGGTTGTACATTTTGTAATAAGGTCTTTCTTTGTATCCACAATAAAATTAAAACATATGCAACTACACTATAACTTCAGTTATTGATTGAACGTTATTTGTTTATAACAATATGTTTTATAATTATTTGTTGTAGAGTGAACGAGTGTTTGTTTCCGTTGATTCCAATTATATTGACGTAGCCTTAAAATATAATTGTGACTCTAGAAGAACGGGTGTAAAAAAATTCGCACATTTAGATTCTAATGGATATTTACTTGCTATGCAAAAACTAAACGCAATTAACAATGAAAGAGACTCGAATTTGTATCCAGAATATCTTGTTAAATATCAAACGCGTTCGCGTGCACAGGCTGATGTTGATGAAGTCAGTAAATTGTTGTATAATTTCCAATTTTGAAAGTATTATAGATGAATTATAAATATGATTGATAATCACATTTATAGTTTTGTTTTTTATATTATCTTTACCTATATGTATATTGTTATTAATTGACATATCTATATATTTTAAGGAATTATAATAGTACACTGTAAAATGTTGCATGAATTAATAGGATGATAATATGTTCAAAAAATGGAATATAGAGTACTGGTACACATAAATATCGGTAAATGCATTTAAAATTATAATATGAATGATATTAATGCAGAAAATAGTATTATATTAAGGTAACTTTGATTTTTTTTGTTTATAATTAGGTAACCTTATAAATTGAACTCGTATCGATTCAAGTTCATTTTGCATTGAAATTAATGTTACATCATGCAACATATATCCTAGATTTTAATAAGAATATAATCTACGAATATTATATTTATTTAAAATTAAATAAATTTATAATACAGGCAATATTAATTATTCAACATCTAGCATCATCTATGAGAAAAGACATGTTGTCAGAGTATATTTTAGCGTCTTGTATGGTTGTATTATCAGTTTTAAATTTAAAATTCAATAAAAGAAATGGTGATAATGTAATCCTGTATGATCATCAATTGTGGGTCCTGTCCAATTATCCTATTTATACCTTTTGGTGCAGAGGTGGTTATACTCGGAAACTGACTATTAGGCAATCATTTATGTATCGTTGGGTTATGCATTTGTTAAGTTATCACAATTATTTTATTTGATGTGCCAAGTTTTTTAGGGGTCACCTAATATGCCTTGGTCACAGTTTTAGCTGTCAGTTGTTGTAAACACAAATCGATAAAACGATCGAGGAAACATGTGTACATGTTTAACTTATTATTGACCTATTGTCTGCAAATAATCCAACAATTGGCAGATGGAGTTTAATTTTTGTGAGTACACCTGCAAGGTTTATGTAACGATTAGATAATACAAACGATCATAATTTTTAAATATTTACCTTGCCCAGTATTACAACTTTTTCCTGTAAATATATTACACCCATCAGTTAAGGGCATGTTTATGTCTCCAAAGCCTTATACTCTTTTAATTGTTCATAATTATAGAAGCATAAACTGAATACTAAATAATTAACTATCTATGTAAAATGTTATATTTTGAGATAGGTAGTCTTTAATAGATGTACATTACAATCGTTAATTAATCGCAGATACTTTTTTAATATACCGTTGTAACTGAACGTCTCCACTGTTGGAAATAAATAAAAATAATATACCTAATAATACCAGAAAAACGATCAAATCAACTTAAATTATCTAATATTATTTCACGAATCCGTTGGGTTATGTTTTATGTTTATGTTCCAAGTGAAAATCACGTGGTTACTGTCACGTGATGCAGATGCCTTATAAATGGTTGAACTTTACTAGTCATTCTGTTGATATTCTGTTGGCTTTTGATTTAAACATTATGGGTTCAATTCGTGTTATAAACGACGAAACGCATTTTCAATCTGAGCTGACTAGCGCTTCAACTCGCCTAGTTGTTGTAGATTTTACTGCTAGCTGGTAAGTAAATAAATTATAACCTAGTTATTTTAAAGCTATTGTTAAAAATCTTTTAGGTGTGGACCTTGTCAACGTATTGCTCCTAAATTCCAGCAATTATCGACAAAATATTCAAAGGCCGTATTTTTAAAAATTGACGTCGATAAATGCCAAGAAACGGCTGCAGCACAAGGGTTTCTGCGATGCCGACATTTATCTTTTATCGCAATAAAGTAAGCCTTTTTTTGTTCGTTGTTTTTACAATAATTTATTAACAGGTTGTATTAAACTGTGTAGACGAAAATTGATCGTATCCAAGGTGCAGATCCAGCTGCTTTAGAAAATAAAATTCAACAATATTATGGCTCTGAAGATGGAGAGGATTCCGAAGGAGTTTCTGGTCACGTAAGCACTTGTACCTATTAGTAAATCATTCGTTAAGGGCCTGTTTTAGATGGATTTGTTTCCTTTGATTTTGAAAGCAAATTGTGAATGTTTAAACGAACACGATGATCATCCCTTCATACATTGCCTTCAAGCAAATGGTGGCTTTTTACAATCGGATTGTGATGAACAAGTATACATATCTGTTCAATATTTATATGTGACTACTTTCTTACAGAAATTTGTTCTAGTTAATACTATCGATTGCATTTAATCAAGCTGTTAAGATTCATAGCTTAAGAATTAAAGCACCTGCAGATAAAGGACCCAAAACTATAAAAATTTTCATTAATCAACCTCATACTTTGGATTTCGATTTAGCCGATAGTTATACGAGTGTTCAAGATTTACAGTAAGCCATTAAATTTACTTGAAATAATGCAATGTAAAATTTTGTTTCGACAGATTGGCACCAGAAGATTTGGAAGGGAATCTTATTAATTTACGTTATGTGAAATTTCAAAACGTTCAGAACATTCAATTCTTCATCAAAGACAATCAATCAGGTGGAGAGATTACACAGATTGACCATTTTGCGATTATCGGTTCTCCCATCAATACAACAAACATGGGAGATTTTAAACGTGTAGCTGGAAAAAAAGGTGAAAGTCATTAATATAAATTTAAGCTTTTAAAATGTTACAAAAATTATATTGTATGAAATACCTACATATATTGCAATTAAGAAAATTTATGTTCAAAAAAACTATTTTCTTCCATTGTTTTACTATATTAATCTAATAAAACTAGAAGTTTAAATAAATACAACCACAATCTGTTGTTCATGATCATTTAATAGTTTTAAATTTATTAATAAAACTGATGAAGTAGAATCTCGATAAATTATTTCAACAAATTGAGAGTACTGTTAGTTTAATTAAAATTAAAAGCTTAACAAATCAAATATATACAGTTTTATTTAAATTCTTTAATACATTATATTATCTCTTCGACTTTTGTCTTTTAATATAATTAGGCATATTTCTTGTATTTGTTTCCATATTTTCTTTTACTTCCAATATTTCTGTACCTATCCTTTGGCCTTCTACATTTGCATCGAAGCATTTGCATGCATTTTCTTGTTCTTCAAATATCCTACTAATATCCATTAGTCGTCCCTGTTTGAGTGGAACAGCAGAACTGGACGAGAATGTTTTCCTTTTATTGTTAAAAATTTCCAGAATTCCCCATTTGGAACTATCATTTTCTTGTGATTCCAGTGCCCAGGCTGCATTTCTTAATTCGTACTTGAATTTTTCCAATTCTTCTAAACTAACATTTTTGCTAACATTCAAACCCCGTTCCAACGGATTTACTATATAAAGAGGGCTATGTTCTGGTTTCGTGATGAACGTGGCTTCATTTAATGTAATCGCATTTGACGAGAAATCAAATATAGAATAAAATTCGTAAAACTGCTTTAGTAACGATTCTAAATTATCTGTATTATTGCTTTTATAATTTAGTTTGTTTAAATCTCTTAAAAATGTACAATTAACTCCATCTTCTGTGATATATTTATCATTCTCATCTGAAATTTAATAATTCAAAAAATATTTGCAAAGTATTTTCTTAATTACAATACGTACCGGCATGTTGAACAAGCATATTCAACGCTGGCAAAATAGAAGGTGATATGCTAGGATGCTGAAGGAAAGCAATCACGAGCAGGGTTAAAGAAAAATTGGTAATCCAACGACCAGGAGAGTTACTAGTTAAACCTACTTCCTTTGCCCATTTTCGAATTGTAAAAACAAGAGGACAAACTCTAGGATCTATAGATCCAAACAAGTACAATAAATCAGACATCCATACGCCAGACCTGTAAATAAATTTTTGCAAAGAAATTGTAGAATAATATGCATTATAACAAGAAAGCATTTATAAAGAAATGTACCAACATATTGCTCATAGATAAATCACATTCCACATCTGTTAATTGTTGATAGTATTTAATTATTGGTACTCGTGCTTGTAATATTTTTCTAACTTGGGTGCATCCTGGGAGGAATAACTGCAATATATCGCCAACTATTTCCATATGTTTTTGGGTTATCGACCTTTCATATCCGTTGACTGCCTTGCAATGAAATACTAGTCGTTTATCTTCTTTAATCTATAATAATTTACTTTTTATTTTTCTACCACTACTTGCTTTGGCAATAACTTTTAGTTATGATGTAGCAACGAGCGCGTAAAATTTGGAAATGTATCTCTGAAACCCATTATCTGATTTTTCTGAAATTTAGGATTATTCAATGTTCCAGATTTACTCTCCCAAGAGTGATATTAGTGATTTTGAATGAAATTTCTTATATAACTTGTAACGACTGCTTTCAGTTAAAGCTTCAATTTTAATGCAATTTTAGCAGTATGAAATTAAAAGCCTTAAACCTGAAAGTAAACTGAATATTTAAATTATTAAATAAAACTAATTTTTACCATATTTTCTGTAGTAAGTCTTAGTACAATATCTACATCGCAGCCCATTTTTCCAAAACCATTAACAGACGATCCAAATGGATAAGCAATAGCATTTGGAAACATTCCAGATATGGCTAGTTCAATTTGCCGTGTAGTTAAGAATCGTAATCGGGTTGCAACTTCATTTAACATAGTTACATTGTGTAATGTAACCATTTGATCAGATACCTACAAATTACATTCAGTTATTACTATATTTTTTAAATAATATTTAAATAAGAATATGATAATGGGGATAATGTATTAATTAGAGAAGGAAGTCAGTAAAGCAGTAAGTCAGGAAGCAGAAAATTTTGCACAAGTTATAATAGAAATACAGTTAAGTTTTTATTTAAACTTACATCTTTGCAAGAATGAAGCATGATGTTTATATCGTCCTCTTTGGGTACTGTATTACCATCAACGGCATTTAATTTAATATTTTTTAACTGTTTTAATTTTGAGCTTTTGCGATTAGAAGCTTTAAACCATAAGAAATTAGAACATACAGGGTAACCTTCCACATTATTCATATGTGAGCTATTTACCAATACATTTTTCGCATG
Source organism: Rhagophthalmus giganteus (assembly GCA_036326145.1). NCBI lineage: Eukaryota > Metazoa > Arthropoda > Insecta > Coleoptera > Rhagophthalmidae > Rhagophthalmus > Rhagophthalmus giganteus. The sequence goes on along the minus strand of JARFJA010000083.1, from coordinate 7,267,235 downwards.
TAACTCGTTTGTAAACTCAACAATGATGAAGTGCTACAATTCAAACAATCATAATGTTTACTTTTAGTAAATTAAAGTTTATACCAACTGTTCAGAGCTCGAAGTATAATGATACATTTGCTTTACTGCTCCGAATAAGTTACAATATGAATATAATTCATTGAACGACTGTGCCGATTGAACTTGTACTATGATACTTCTTTGAGCTTCTGATCGTCTCCAGTTCAACATTTCAGCGAAAGGAACAAAATTTTTGGTATCTTTCAATTTGGCTAAAAAAAAAGAAGTTAAGCATTTATTCTCTACATAACCTATTACATATTTACTTTCATTTGATATTTCTCGTATAAACGAAAAGGTCTTCCGATTTTCTGCAAATATATTTTTGCATTTTATCTTTGAATTCACATTTTGTAAACATTTATGGCTATGTATTGATGAAATTCGACCCAGTATGTTCGTTAACATCTTTATTGTTACTATATTTATAGGTTATGTTGATTAATTCGCTATTTGAAGTGCTCTTATATTGATGAAGAACTTACAATTATTGCTGCACTATTTTTAACTTCTATTTATAATTTTACTTTAAATTTTGTGTTAACTGCTGCTGGTGCCCTTCTAGCAGATCTTGCTATTAGAATAACATTTGACTTCATGATTTGACAACGTTGTAAGATTAACAGTAAATAGGTATACATACATTATGAGGTATTTAAACTCTAAAATTGCATTTTATAAATATAAAAAACAAAACCTTATAAAGTCTAATTCTGTTTAAACAATTAAGAGTTATCGCAAGACGAATTCAAAAGAAAGTCTTGGGAATATTATTAAAAGTACACACTTTTCGTTTCAATTAAAAATATTGCTATAGGTTTTTCATTTACATAGTTATTTGTTTTATATAAATTTCATTAAGTTTCAATTAAACATTAGTCCAATCGATATTTTACTTTTCTATTTTAAATCATGGAAAAAGAAGTAAGGCCTTAAAAGTACGTTAAAGATATTAAAGGAACATTTCCGTTTTATTTACAGCAATTGAAAATAAAGCTTAGAAAATTCAATAACTTATTCGAAATCTGAATATGACACGAACAGAAGTAAAATTTAACTATATATTATATCGTTAAGCATATCCTCTTGAAGGACTTTAAAGAAATAAATACAGTAATTAGTGTAACTAACAATTCGCTGTTTACAAGTAACATTGTTTATTATAAACATATAGTTTATGGATTCAGACCTACATATTGTCTTATAAGAAATTGCTCGAACTATATGTTTGCGTAACAAAAATATTTAAAATACACTCAATACTTACACAAAAATAGTTAAGTATTTGAAGTTGTTTATAATTAAGTTAAAATTAAAATATTCATAAAATTATTGTGTTTCCCTAAAAACTCAAAAGTATCACCCACGATCAGATTCGATAATTTTTAATTTTTGTTTTAGTTTCTCTAAGGAAATTCTTTTTCTATTAAGAAATTTCTTACTGGATGCTAATTTTTTTGCTTTTGTTCGACGTTTTCTCAATTTCAGTCTAGTCACAGCGGCTAAATCTTCACTAAAACATAAGGTTCGTTTATATTTCCTTGTGCTTAAATATTGTTGATCATTATTATGTAATATCTTTGGCTCTTCAAAAATTGTTTCAAGATTAGATGGAGCCCGTTTTACTTTCTTATTCAAGTAATATTTTTCTACATCTTCTTGATCTTTATTGACACTTTTATACGTTTTCTTACTGCTAGTTTCTGAACGAATTCTCTTTCTTAATATTCGAGTGGATTTCATTTGAAACTCGTTTTCTTCAGTTTTCAGAGAGTTTCCATTTATTTCGCTATAAAAATTTAATTCGGCCTTTTGGCTTATTTCATTATCGGTTATATTTTTTTGAGTATCGGTGCTTAATATTGTGGATTCAATTACATCTTCGTCTTCGATAACTATAACATCACAAGAATCTGTAGAGTTGAGGTTAGATTTTAACGGATTTACTTCTATATTGGACATTTTCATTATTTCTTGCTTAAAAAGTATAATTAAACGTGAGCAGAATAATATAGCTATTTAAATAAAATATACATTGGTATTTTTTTACCATAACTGCATTTAAACGAACAACTAAATTTTCGGTTGATGAAAATTACTTTTTGACATTTCTATTTGAATTGTGAATCAAGTTAAATGAAATTCTGTTAACAGAACAAAATTATTTTTCATTTACCCTCATCTAATTTATGAAATTTATATATAAATATTTACAATAATATCATAAAATTTACGTGGGAAGGTATATACATAATTATCGTTATTCAAAAGTGACTATATTTTTATTTATAATATAATTTCTATTTGAAAAAGCATTTCAATCTGTTTTGATGTTAACATCAAACACATATGTATATTATTTGGTACGTCTTGTTCATATTTTTAAAAATAAGTAGGCGTATAAATTATATTTTTATAAATAACAATTTTGTTTAGTTTAAAAAAAAATACAATTGAATACATCATATCTAGATGGCTCTGTCTACAAAAAAAAAATTAAAAATATTAGGTTAAGTACATCAGAATTATTCTCCAAATTATTTAGTAAATTTAAAAATGCCATCAACTCCCTCCAATAAAACCCACGGAGATGCTGAACCTTCTAAATGTTTTTCAACTGTTATTCGTAAATCCAATATAGTTTTAATTTATTTTTTCAAACGAATAATTTGTAGTGCCCGAGAGCCCTGCTGCTGCTTCATCACAAAAAAATCTAACAGGATTACCACGCGTCGCTAGAGATATAGTAGCCGACTTATTTAACAACATACAGAAATGGAACGATAACCACATCAAAGGTGCAAATCTTACTAAATGCATAGCACAACTAAAGTCGGACAATACCGTAACTTATCCCGAAGGATTGGAAAATCTCACAAACGATTTATCAGATATTATTGAAAAATTATCTGCAATAGCTGGTGCATTAGAGTTTTTAACGACACAAATGAAATCATTAATTAAACTTCACAAACAATCTAATCCTTTATTTACTTCTTTAAGTAACGATCAAATTATGAATCTTACAGAGAACATTGTAGATGCATATAAAGCAGAATTCAAGGTTTCAATTAATTTTAACGTATTTTGAATTTTGGTTTTTTTATCTTGTGTATTTACAGGTTAAGGAATTTGTTTTTGAAAATATGGCACATGCCGTTAATAAAACCGAAATTATGTTTTACGCTGCTTGTTGGGTTCACCAACAAAATATTACAAGCGAAGTAAATTTTAAATTGGAAGCATTGTTAACTGAAACGGGGCACAGGAAGATTTTATGAACCACTTCAAAAAAGTATAATTTTTGATAAATTATATGTATAAAAGGTACCTACTTACTGAGATAATACATTTATAAAAGTAATTAATTTATTACTACTAACTAAAAAGCACTTATTTATTTATTAGCATATAAGTTTAACATAAATGTTATTTTCATGCAATAATTTTTCGAGTTGGTGGAAATAAAGAATAAAGAGCTCAGTTAATGGTCAAAATTGAATTTTGATAATTTTAATTGATTATCATTTTATATTAAGACAAATAAAAGGTTGTGTAAAAATAATATAATAATTTTGAACAAGGTCCCATAATTATTGAAATGATGCAGAAATACTGCATCGACAGACCTTATAGCTTGGAGTGATAAATTAGTATAATATTTACTTTGAATGTCACGTTATATAGGTCGAGCATACCCTAATATTAGTTAATAAGTTTTCTAACTTGTGCAAGAAAAATGATTCAAGTGTCATCATTTATTACAAAAGGCGTAATTTGTTGACTCGAACCTTTGTCTGGCTAAATTGTGATGTGTGTGAGTGTTTAGTGTATAACAGTGCTTGAAGCAGCTTTTATAACTTATTTTTAGTTAACTTTGTTAACTAGTTGACAGTGTGAAAACATTAATCATCAGTTTAGTCATCATAGAAATAATTGTTTCAATAATCATTTCTATGATGAATAATTGATGGTTGAAGTTAACTGGTGATTGAAAAACTAGCTAATACTATTATATAATTAATTATAAATTTAATAAAATAAATAAATGCGCCTAATACAATAAAAATGTGTACGTCACTGATCGAAAAGTTATCCTATACGCATGCGTTTGATCTTGCCGCAATCTGTCAAAAATTCAGCAGAGAATACAAATAAATAAATTAGAGCGTTAAGTTTTATTTAGATAAATTGTGTATACTAAATGTGATTTGTTTTTATATACGTGATTAATTTTGGGTTTGTGTAATAATGGCTACAGAAACGAACAACCAAATTTTGCAGCGAACTAATTCTGAAAATCAAAAGAAGACTTTGATCAATTTATTCCCAAAACAGGCAGAATGTTCATACGTTTCTTGTTACTGGTAAGTGTTATTTTTAAATAATAATGCACCAAAATACCGTTTTTATGTTAAAATGCATCTTTATTGGAAATTTTTGTACGTTTAAATTTTCGACACAAAAATATAGTTTAATAAATATTCTTATAATTGTTTAATCAGGGTATTTTAAAATCAATATATTTCATTATAGGTACAATTTATTGTAAACAAATCTGTATTAATAGTGAAATAGAGTATTGCATGTTGTTTTTTTTTAAGTACAGACTTGTGTATTGATTAGGAAAGCAAACACTTGGTTGTGCATGTTGTTTTTATAATTTATTAGGATAAGTTAATATATACATATTAATTTTTAAAATCTTGGTAATTTAAATAATTTAATGATTGTGTTATTTACATTCTAACGTTTGAATAATTTTATATATATATCTGTTTTTTTTTCAAGTGAATGTGTGAGAGTGTGTGTATCATAAAAAATGTAGTTCAATATCACTTCTTAATATCTGCGGAGAAAAATATATATTGATTAAGAAAATTTGGTCGACAATAAATTCCCATCAGTAACTAAAAGTCAACCGATTTATTTCACAAATATAATTTTATAACAGCTCAATTAATGAATAAAGTGAACAGGTAAGATTGAGTGATTGATGAGATCAACCCAAATCACACCCTAAAATTTTTATGTGGTCACTACAAAAATAGGCAATTAAACGTTGATAATCTGTGATTTGGAAGATTTGTAATGATCTAGTAGAAATGTACTTAATGTATAAATTCAAAACCAGAGTTCAATAAGTATCAAACTTTACATTGTTGCATGTGTCTTAAAAGCTATAGGTACTATAGCTGTTGCAACCTATTGAAAATATTTAGGTAAAAATGTGATCCGTTTAAAATAAAAAATATTTTCCACATCTTTATTTATATCATTATCTATCTATTAATCTGTTATTTATTTGTATGCAAATATTTTTAATATAATTTGTTGTTTGTAATACATTTATATATTGTTATAAGAAACTATTCTATGTTGTTGTATTTTGCGATCGTGATTTTCTAGTTACAACATATCTAATACCGTTAGCAAATTTTACATATTGTTATTTTATGACTTCTAGGCATGCAATCTTTTTTATTTTGCATGAATTTGATATTATACTGCTTAATTGCGTGCTACTGTAAAGATTAAAACCTGATATTATGTTGAAAATATTGATTTTTAGAACATACTTAAATGTACTTAATTGCAAACAATTCTATAAAATTCTCCGTTTCTTTCTATGAAAAACGTAACGGCGATAATCGGAAAATAAAGGGAAAAAAGTGCTGTTAGCTATGATAAATAAAAATAGTATGTTAATTGTCATTTTTATTTATCAGGTTTTTTTTTAATCATCACAGTTTTTTATATTATGTTAACTAAATGTTCATCGTGGTACAATTTTTATAACTTATTGGTGTAATTCGCTACGAATATTGTTCTTTTAGTGAAGAGAACGTATACAAACTTTGCCAAGATGTTCGAACTCATAATTTAAACGAATTACAAAAATGTTTTGTTGTTTTCATTTCCAACCAAAGTAGAACAGTTCCACTTTGGCGACAAAGAGCAGGAAAAGATGAAGATAAGCTAGTTATTTGGGTAAGTTTGTTCTTAATTTAATTTTCATTTTGATTAATATTATCAAATATATCGACCTATTTTTCATTCAATTTCACAATTTGTAAATATACGTTTGTTATAAATTTATGAAACAGTGCCTAACTCGCATATTTTAAAGTGCCTTATCTTTTGAAGATAATTTTAAAATATAGAAATATGGTAATTTTTGCAATTGACTAACAATATATTATTTTTGCTTTAGGATTATCATGTAATATTTTTATATCATCCTGAACCAGATAAATGCTTAGTATACGATTTAGATTCTGAGCTTCCTTTTCCAACTTACGTGCATAAATATGTAACAGAGACATTTCGTACGGATCATATTCTAAAACCAGACTATTTTAGGTAAATTCAGATATAGGATGTTTAGTAACAATTTGTGGTAATACGCTTTTGTTGTAGATATTTTCGAATAATACCGGCATCTGAATTTCTACAGGACTTTGCTTCAGATAGAAGACACATGAAACGTCCAGATGGAACTTGGATCAAACCTCCACCAAATTATCCAGCTATTTATTCCTCTAGTATGTATCATTTATTTATGATGTACTTTAATATTTATTTAAGTTTCGTTACAGTAAATTCTCACAATTTGGAGGAATATATTCAGATGGATATAGCAAAAGGTCCTGGTGAGGTATTGAATTTGGCACAATTTGTTCAGTGCTTCTACAAACCGACCACATAGTTTAATAATGATTTATATTTGAAGCATTAACCTTGTCAATTTTTACTTGTATTCTTTTCATCGAATTAAGAGCAAGCTTTAAACGATATTTGGATATAAGATCGAACCATTTTTATGTAACTTGATGTGGCATTTTCGAAAAATATTTCTCCCTACATAAAACATCTTATTCTTCATGTTGTTGGAATAGTCTATTTAAATATGCACCAATTTTTTAAGCTGGCTAAATCAGTAATAATGGCATTAAGTCTGGGCTACGTTCTCAATATAAAACAAAACTGCAGTTGTAAAAATCTGGAAAACTAATAAAGATAAATGAATGCAGTTATTTCACTGGATAAAGAATTTTATACGTATTATAATAAAAACCACTTTAATTTATCTTTATTAGTTTTCCCTGAATGCAACTATACTTACAGAAAAATATTAATTTACAAATTTGGTGTGTAGATACCTAAGTTTTATTTTCTATTGTGATGCATACAGCAGTACTTGTTAATATTATTTTCATTTTGAATTGCTTAAATAGAGAAAAAGTTGTTACAAAATTGTGAATCAATTTACATATATCAATTTTTGTATGTGGGTATATTTATAAATGTGATGTTTTTTAACAAATTTTTGTATAACATGCCGTTTTTAAATGTTATCATTATTATACATATACTTTTGTCATATGTCCAATTTTAATATTCTAAATATGCTTCTTCGAAATGGAGCGATTATATATAAGTATAGATAGTAATTTTCTTAATTAAATATTCAAAAGTACCTATTCAATAATAATCAAGAATCTATTCGAAGAAAACTATTTCAAGTAATAATATTTTAAATTATTTCAATAAAGCGTTAAAAATATCTTAAGTAAATTATACATCTTGTTTTGGTTTATATTTACAAACAATTTATATTTAATTATTGTCTACAAATAATAATTTTTTTACTGAATTAGTAATTAAGTGGACCGTTATTGTAAGGTGATTTTTCCACTTTTATCTCTAAAATTAAAGTGTTGTTAAAGTGATTTCAACATTAGAATAATTTAAAATAAATGAATAACAATGGATTCTAATAGGTTTTTGTTAAATCTTTATCTAAGAAAAAATTGATGGTGATATATAATTAAAGAAGGGAAACACTGTTTACTAAATCAGAAAAAAATATGAACAGATTACTGTAGATATATTGTTGTCTGTAAATATGTATCTACTATGAAACAAGACCAACATTATCATACAAAAAGTCAAAATTCAGTAAAATAATTTAACCGTTTACTAAAAAAAAATATATTTCCCGATTTTTAACTGTTCAACATTATTCACTGAATTATTAAGTTTATATTGAAATGTTCAAAATGTCGTTACTGCAATAATTAAATATTAAGAGTAGAATATTGTTTCTAATATTAAAATTTTATATACATCGGAATATATTAAAAATATTTAAAAAACATCATTGCTGGATTAAAGCACGATATCTGGTATAACTAGAGGACCATAATACACGTTAAAATAATTTTTCATGCGATTTAATGAAACAATGTGCACATTCAGCCAGTAAAGCACTGAAACTGCGGTTCAATTGAACCACTGTTTCTTTGCATTTTTTTATTTTATTTTTGTAGTTGACGTATGTTATCAGTTATGTCACGTATTTATCATAATAGCTTAAGGTTCTTCAGCGGTAGCCAGTTTACTATAACGTAGCACTTACTTTCCGCTGTCTTGGCGCCTAGTTTGGCTGAATGGGCCCAATATCAAAATCGTCTACCTGCTTGATTCTTTCATTTTGCTACAGTAAAATTATTCATTGCAGTAAATAAATATAAAATATATTTAATAACTTTTAAAGTATTTATTAAGACTGCACATTTGCCTTCCATTTTCTCTTAATATAAGCACAAATTTATAAATCTTTCTGTGTGTTTATCAGCAAGTACAATCACTATCTAATACATAGGTAATATATAGTTAATTATACTGTTAATTCTTCTTAAAGTTTTTAAACATTTATTATAAATATAAAGTACTATACACATATACTATTTATTTATTTGTTATATAAGTAATTTTAAACGATTGTTTAAATATAAGTCTGATTTTACTTAAAGCCTAGTTAAGTGTTAATGATGTAATTGAGTGTTTTATATAACTCGTGTATGTTCAATTTTTAAACTCTGTAGTCTATTAAAAATTTTGGCTGCTTTAAAATAAAAGTATTTAAACAACCTTATAAATGATTATCTCTACATCTTATCAGATTATGTATTTAATAACAATATAGTCCTAGTTATAGGAAGATTGTTGCATCTGGGGATTTAAAAATCTTTCAAGATTATTCATAGTATAGGTATAGGTATATTTGTGTGGTTAGTCATTAAAAGATAAATATGTATTTTATTTGAATGATTTAAAATCGAATTGAAAAATAGATCGTATCAGTGAAACAGTTAAGCTATACGAAAATTTCTATTAACAAGAAATTAACTGCAACCACAAATCTTTTTCCGATCAACGCTGGTGTACCCCAGGGCAGTGTTCTCGGACCACTGCTCTATCTCTTATACACAGCAGACCTTCCGACAATACCAGAAATCACAACAGCTACATTTGCGGATGATACCGTGGTTCTAGCTACTGACGGAGACCCAGTCGCAGCCTCACAAAAACTACAAGCCAATTTAACTGCAATCGACAAATGGTTAACAAGCTGGAGAATCAAAATAAACGAGTCTAAGTCAACTCAAGTAACCTTTACCCTGCGCAGAGACATGTGTCCCCCCGGTTCAGATAAAGAACAATCCTTTACCGCAAAAAGATGAAGTAAAGTACCTTGGATTACACCTTGACAGAAGGTTAACATGGCGCAAGCATATCTTCAGTAAGCGCAAGCAGCTGGGACTCATTTTATACAAGATGTACTGGCTACTGGGACGTAAGTCGAAGCTATCACTAAGCAATAAACTCCTTGTATACAAGGTAATTCTCAAACCTGTATGGAGCTACGGGATTCAACTCTGGGGCACATCTGCTAACTCTAACTTAGAAATCCTAGAACACTTCCAAACTAAAGTGCTGCGCATGATTGTGAACGCGCCCTGGTTCGTGTCCAACACGGCTATCCGTAATGATCTTCACATGCCATCAGTGAAAGAAGAAGTCAGTCGTTTCAGTGCTAAATACAGTGACCGTCTTAGTGCACACCCCAACACATTAGTTATGGATCTTATAGTTCCCCAAAATCGCAACCGAAGACTCCAAAAATATATACCAAATGACTTGCCCACTAGATTCCCTACGTAATTATTTTAGTTTCAAGTTCATAGTCTATTTTATACCCAATAACTCAAAACTCATCTAGACATCTAGATGACAATTGTTACAGGAGCATCCTACTGGGGATGCTTCTACATATCCAAATCTATCACAAAATTTACTAAATGCAACTTGTGCAGATTGTAAATTAAAAATTAAAATTAAAAAAAAAAAAAAATAACAAGAAATTGAAAACGTATGCATATAAGATTTGTTTGTTTGTTTGGAGCAAAAATTCGACAAAAAAACTTGTGTTCAGTTAGTTGCTTTTTTTTTGTTTCATGTTTTTAAGCAGTTTGGAGTAATAGATTATAAATAACGATATTAAATATATATATACTTAACAGAGTATTTAATTGTGTTTTGTTAAAAAAATAGATGACTGAAATGTGAAGTGATTAAGTGGTGCTGGTTCTTCATATTTTGGGTCTTACATTTATATTCGCAAGCTATTGATTTTAGTAATTTTAATAAATTATGAACGTTATTATAGAATCACCCTATATATAGATTTTTTTAGGGTCAGTTATGTGTTGCCCTCTATAGAAACGTTACACACTATTCAATACGTCTCACGTGATATAAGGGTATTGCACTTGCGCAAAAAATTCTTGTTTTGGAAATGTTTAACGGTGGGTGGCAAATATGTCTAAATGCTGGTGTAAAAGTACTAAGGAAGTGAGAGTTATTTAATAAATTAATACTCAATGTGATTCTATAATATCTTGGATCGAGTAGTGGCAATGCATATTCCTGTTTATCATAAAAGTTCGTGTAATAAGTGCGATTTTTATGTCTGGCAATATGGCTTCTGGTGATACCATAGATTCGATAGAAGTGGCAGAGACGTCTTTTGCATCGTCTAATGCCAAAAACCTGGTTAACGAGGTTGAAATCCAAAGAGAAGGTAAGTTTCTTTTTAGTTAATGATTAATTTTCACGTTCTGTTTGTTGTTGGAATATATTTCTACAGGTTACGACTGTTATAGTTTTAGGTCATTCTCTGTGAGTCACGAAATTTTTATGTTTTAAGTTCTTATATCCTTAATTAATTTTTGTGAGAATTAGTTGGGTTATTGAAGTGTTTGTGTAGATTTTGGATAACTTATTTTCTGAATTTTAATACACTTATCGGTTTAATTTTATTATTTAATTGATTAATTAAACATTTTAACAATGAACTATTTATCGTTCGATCTCTACTGTTTAATAATTATTAATTCGTAACCTTATTTTTCAGATAAGGTTGCAACTGTGACATTTGATAAACTAGAAAATCCAGATGTAAGTATTTTTTATTATAACAACATTTTTTTTAACATTTAAGTATATAGAACTTCACATTTATGAACCGATCATGTTTCATAACTATTAGGTGTTAATAGTTAAATAGCTTGTCAATTTTGTTGAAATTAAAAATTTGTTTATGTCAGTTTTAAGATAAATTTATCGAGTATGCGTAACATATTTGTTCGAAGGTAATTTTCTGTAGATGGTGTGCAGTTGTAAAGGTTGTAGAATCTGCTATATAAGAAACTTCAGACATAGGGTAATAATTGAAAACTTCATGTGTATAAGTAAGAATGTGTCCTCCTCGTTAAAGTGTTATTGTTGATGTACCTTTGTACTTGGGTAATTTAAACAATTGTATAGTTACTGGGATTGATACTTGCTCAATTATTGTTTACAGGTAAAATTTTACATAAAATTTGTCATGTGGTTAAATAAAAAAGTATCTAATTGGCTATATCATAAGGCTTTATAAGACTCGTTGTGTCTAATAAATTTAAACAAAAATATCTTGTAACGAAACCAGTATTTATTTGTATATTTAATCATGATATAATATAGCTTTTTATATACGTAGGTACTTACTAAAAATTATCTATTTTTTTCACTGTGTAGGAACCAAACATTAAATTGTTTCTTTAGACGCACATTATATTATGTAACATAGGTCGGTATTTGTTAGATTGCCGTTTTTAAAGATTTATATAAGCGCCGATATATTATTTTTCTTAAGTGTTTTAACTTCTGATCAAAAAACAGATACTTAATCTTTGTAAATTATGTTAAAAAGTAGTGACAAAACCCACTCACTTGTCCTTGTTTTATTGAGGTTTTCAAATTCAATTAACTATTATTAAATTAATAGAGATTCAGATATACGTATTTGATAAAGCAGCACAAGATCACCTTTTTCAAGTAATGTTTGGAAGAGGAAAACAACTTGAGATAGTTTTCCTATTATTTTAACAGTTTTAGATGGATAACATGTTCTACTTTAACATTACCTACTCGAGAAAGAGTGATTAAATAAAATACAATTTAATATGAATTATTGTTAATGCAGTTGCTTACTTTATGTTAGACCTTCAACTTGTTATGATAAAAGTCATCTTTACGAGAACGATCTGTGTAAATATTTGTTTAATCGCTTAGAAATAAAATAGGTACTTACATGCTGAATTACTAACTTAACTGGAAACTGTTTTGTTGGTGTAGACCTTAACGAATGACATTGCAATAAGGGCAATTTAATCATTATTACTAAACCTTGTTTATTTCATAGAAATGGTTATCTAGAAGGAAGTTGTCGAACAACCCACAAGATATGTTTTGAATATTTTCATACTTTCAGTTGATAAGATTTTTGTGATTCTTTTAAATATGTCTTGATACAGTCTACTGTCCAGTAAAATTCCCTTTGGGCGACTAAATCATTACCAATGCAATGCCTCATAATGTTAGAAACCAACTATTGTGCAGAACGATACAAAACCATTAAATAGACTTGCCAGTTATCGTACTGTACTTGAATTATCAAAAAATCTTTTCACTTAGGATGTACCTACGTATTATAATTTTACATTATGTGGGTTCTGCGTTTAATAATAAATACACATTATAATTGTATAAAAGTTTGCATAGTTTACATGTTAATTTTAAAATAATGTATGATGCTAAAATACAATATTACAGAGTAGGTAGTTACAAAATTTAAAAATAAATTTTAATTTTAGTTGGTGGGTGTAATACATTTTTTATTTAACAAAGAAGAGGATATATATTTTTGCAATTTACCTACTAAAATTATTAAGTTATAACAAAGTTGTGTCTGAAGAACATTACAAAATTGAAATTATTCGTATTGTGATGTTCAATTTTATAATATTACGAAGTATGTTGTTCCATTGATAAACTAAGATTTTGATAAATTGTGATAGTAACAGAATCATCTACTGTAAAAGTTCATTTTCTATTTCCTGCGAATATTTTTAATTAAAAGGATTTTTAAAGATCAACTAGTAAGTCATTTTGATTAAAACTAATTTAAAACGACCATAAGTAAATGATTTTTATATGTTATAAGTAGTTATTTAGACGAGGTATAAATTGTTATACTAACACCACTTTGTGTTTTATTATGGAACTATGATAATCTGATTTGCATGTTGCATTTAAATATTCTTGTCCCTATTTCTTATTATCATTTTGATGTTTAAATTATTAATTTTTTAACAGTTACATGAAGTTACTAGTTGATCTTTAATAGAATTTCAAGTTCATATCATAAAATAGAATTTTAAATTCCCAAGACTTGATGTTTCAAAGCATCATATTAAACAGATTGTCTTCACAAAGTTAAACTTGTTTTTTAAATTAATAAAACGTTTAAAAAGCTCTCTATCAAATGCATGATTTTTAATGCAATTACAGTGGAACCTCGATAAGTCGAATATTACTCGAACTGACTGTGAATTATGGACAAAATTCTCAAGTAAATACATCTCGATTACTCGAATTTTCGATAGCTCGAAGTTTTCTTCTTTTTCCTTCGTTATCGAGATTTGGCTGTGCTTATAAAAATAATATAATTCATAATTACAATAATTAGTAACAAAATTTGTGACACGACCTTATATAAAATTTCACAATCGTCTAGTAATAACCACATTCTACATCCTCCAGAGGATAAGTGACATAGGTATGTCACTTTATTTTATAAAAATACAGATAATTTGCCTTTAAAATTAACATTTTCTATAGGATTAATTGCCAATTAAAAATGTTTAGGACACCACAATATTTGAAACTAATCAGATAAAATGTCACAAGGTTTCTATAAAATTGCACTACGAAGGTAGAAATAAAGAATTATTCGGCATAGAAATTTAAAAAAAAATTAATACCATTCAGTTTATAAGTAAATTTGAATTTTCAAATTAATCTGTTGAATCAATTTGTGTCTCTGTAAGCTAGGTATACTCTTAGAAATCACATCATCCGTAATGTAGAAATTTTTGTAAATTAAAATTGTCCGGTGTATTAATTATCCTGCCTAATTTGATTTTCGATATTAAAAAATGATTAATCTGCAATATCATCATTTAAATGACACAATCGTTGATCATGAATAGTGGTTAACCTTAGGTTAATTTTTATTTACCTACTATATAATTTATTTAATTGACATTTAGAAGTAATTTTATAAAGTCTATATGGTCAGATATTACGATGCTTTTAAATTTTAGGTGTTACCATTTAAACAATATGGAGCAAAATCTAGAATTCCAAAATCTAAAGCTGAAAGGGAACGGGACCGGGAAAGAAAAATTGGACATAGAAGAGTCGGTGTGGGTGGTGAAATTACCTATAAGAAAATTGAAACTAGGCAGATTATGGGGTCAATTCAATTGGGTAAGTTTTGTACGAGTAAATATTTTTGTATATTTTTACATAAATGTGTCATTAATTGGATTTTATTACTTATATATAGGTTTTTTTATAAATTATTGAAATTTATATTTAAAAATAATTTAACAAAAACCAGGTCAATTAAACGTTTAATGATGTTGGTTAATTAACAATTTATCGTAATTTATTTAAATTATGTAATGCGAAAAAGTAGTGTTAATTTTATTGATAATAATTTACCACATGTAGGTACATAAGTAGACACCATTTGGGATACCAACTTAAAAAAATTTATTGTAAGTTTCTGTTACCTGTACTTTATGGAATTTTATCAAAATATGCGATATATATATATTTTGTGATTTTGCGGAATCTTGTTTTCTTTAAATATGTATCTTATCTTATAAATGTTAGGTCAGGTCATATTTCTAATTATTTAATAATATTATGCCTTACATTAAGATAATATTTCATTCAAGAATATTTTCGTTTTATTAAAATTTAACTGTTTTAACTCATTATTAAACTGTTTTAAATGTTGGAGTTGTGTCTTGTCATAAAAAGTGAAAATATGTTTGTGCTTATTTACTGATCAACAATTCTCTTGAGAGTCATATATTTGATTAACCAGAATAGATAAAGGATTATAGGTCATGATTATATTTTATATCCTAAAGTAAGTTAATATTTTATTTAATAGAGAATGTTCATGTACCGATTATATTAGTGCTTTATTGATTATCATTCCAGTCACTACAGTTTATTTGATAATTAACAGTGCATAAAAAAGAATTATTGCAATGTAAAAAGAAATTAATATTACAAATGAAAACTTACTTCTTCTATTATACTTTGACTATATATCCAATTAGGAGTTGTGTCTTTCTTAAAAAAAATTTCTAAATCTTATTTACGGAACAGATCAGATCTCATTTTTCGTCTTATATCTTGTCACTTTTTTCGAATTCCCGTCTTTTTCTGCTATTTCCAAACTCCTATGCTGTTTAGATTTCCTATTACCTCTTTCCACCAAGTCTTTCTCTTCTTTTTTTACTACCTGGTTTCCATTCCATCATCGAACTTGATTTCTACTACTTGAATTATTTTCAATAATTTTTGATTAGTGTTATACTTGGTGCTCGTCTGGTAAACTAGCAGTTGGAGGTTCTGATCCTCCTTTATGTATAAAAATTTATCAATGTCATTTTAAAGAACATTTAATAATACACAAACACAAAATAGAATGGCAAATTGGTATTACCAGAATTATTAAATTAAAAAAGAAATAAGGCATGATAAAACCATTGATGACTGGAAGTAAGTAACTATGTACTAATCATTTCAGGTGTAAATTATAACGTTAACAGTATTCAGCAATCTTATTTTTAATTTTAGAAAGTACCATATGTTTATTAATTAATTTAGGAAGTAGATAATTATGTATAATGAAAGTTAGCTATGGTTTAGTATTTCTTACGGCTTCCTGCAGTTTACAAATCTTTTATCAATTAATTATTAGAAAATAAAAGTCAATAAATTATTTTATCTTCGAGGAAAGCTACAATCAAATTAATAAAACTTTAATTATATCGTTTTCGATCTAAATTTACAAAAAGTCAAAATTAGGATTTTTGTGAAACTAATTGCCGGTGGTTGGATTTTATTACACTTGTGTGGTTGTTGATTTGTTTGAAATTATTTTGAATTGTAGACTTGTTTAATCATTAACCATCATGGGTATGTGCATTTTCTGTAGATAAGTGTTTAAAAGAATTAATAGTTTGTTAAACTTGCTATTAAGTATTATTTAAATAGTAATTCAGAATAAATATTTTTTTTTAGTATTTTGATGTAAGTATGGCCTATCCAAACTTATATGCAATTTACGTCATCAACAAAAAGTTACTAGATTGTTTATTTGTAATTCGATTTAAAGTTTGGAAAGTGACATATTTTATAGATGATTTATCTGCGCACATATTAGATGGTATAAAGAAAGACTACAATTTATTAGAACTATCAAAATACGAGGTACGATGTGACAGCACTGTGTGAAACGTCATCATCTAGTAATCTTGTATTGATGACGTGGATTGCATATAGGTTTGGACGAAGTTTATCTACCTATATTTTTTCTGTTGATATGAAAAATATCTATTGTTTACCTATTAATAGATAATAACTAACAAGGAAAGTTAGGTAGGTGGAAATCTCAGAAAAATTGGTATTACATCCTAATCCAGAGCTGTATTCCGTTCGTGCCCTTACGTGGTTTAAGAGGATGTAAACCATCCTTGAAAATTGGAATTTTTTTCAATTTTGCTTATTATCTGTGACACAATAAGAGCTATCGCCAACAAACTATATATTTTTGTAAATGGCCGTTCAAGACCTACATTATGATACAAAAATTAGGGATGAAAATCTTAAGGGGTGTCATCAATTCGAATTTTCACCCCTAGTTTTGCCATACTTGGGTACATTTTTACATCGGCAGACATATATATATATATATGTATATATATATATGTATATATATATATATGTATATATATATGTATATATGTATATATATATATATATATATATATATATATATTCATGTAAAGGACAATTAAAACTAAAATTTGAAAAAACACAACGTGATGTAGTTTTATAGAGTAGGTGACATATTGAAAATTTATTCATTTGAAGGGAGGACTGCCGGGTTTGCGAAGTAGACCACAATAATAATTGATATTTCTCTAAAGTCTATAATAAATTTTATTAATAAATATGGATATTTCCCACCATATTAACTCTTAAACACACTAAGAAAATTTTTGTAGTGTTGTGACATAGGTTTTTGTGCGATGGGAGCTTGGACTATTACAGGGGTCATAGTGGAGTTTGATAAAAAAAAATTGGCAGATAATGACCGAAAATTTTTAAAATATTTTTTTTTTAAATACTTTTTAGGAAATTTATTCTAAAATTATGTATTTTTTATGCAGTAAAATTATTTGAATAATCACTATCTACTATCTTTATACTGCAGAATTATAAATTTACTCTATTTTTAATTTAAAAACAAATTCGTGTGCCCTTAAGCATTAAAAATTTCCCTATTACAAACCATAAACCAGATAAAAGTTTTATCGCATTTTTATGTGGCTGATAAAATACAAAGCAACTAATAAAACATGTGAACCGCCTACTTTCATAGCTTATCGGTATGCGAACAAACAACTCAATGTTTTTAAAATAAAAGTGGGATTTCCTAGTATCCAATGCATTTATATATAGAATTCTGGCAAAACCGCTTCAGATCTTTCGAGTCAGTGGTACAGAGCGGTAGTGCTTGTTTCAGTAGTTCAAATTTTAAATTATGGCGTCGTATTGTTCGTGTGTGCGAGGAGAGCTCGTTCGGTTAATAAGGCCTTTTTGCGTGTGAGTGCGCGAGTGATGTGTGTTGTGTACACTAAAAGGATTACAAACAAAAAGGATTAATACGACGAGAAAAGGTAGGATATTTCTTTGTCGACTAACTCTCCATGTATTGATAAAGTGTAAATATATGGACCTTTAAGCTCTAACACAAATTCTCTGAAAATCGAGCTTGGTTAGGCTCATGGATAGGGACTCGGTTAGGGTCTTGGTTAGGGCTCCCCTCAAACATTCGACGGTCCAATTTCGTGAACGAAATTTTATCTTACGTAGGTATAGGTATGTAATAATATAAGTTCGCAGTCAACTGAAAAATCTACGCTGGAAATTGACCATAGAGGGAAAACGATAACGGGAAAAAGGTAGAAAATACAAAGAAAAATTTAGAAGTTTCTAATTTTTTTCTTATAGTCTGTTATGGGCAAGTGTCAGTCGCAGCGGCAACATTGTTAAGCTAAGCGTCCACTAGTCCGCATTTGACGCACAGTACCATCCTTTAAAATTTTCACCCCTAATTTTTGTATCATAATGTGAGTCTTGAACAGCCATTTACAAAAATATATAGTTTGTTGGCGATAGCTTTTGTTGTTTCAAAGATAATAAACAAAATCGAAAAAGTTCCAATTTTCAAGGGTGGTATAGATCCTCTTAAACCGCGTAAGGGCACGAACGGATTACGGCTCTGGATTAGGGTTGTCCAGTACTACAATCCTGCAAAGTTTCAAATTTTTCTGAGAAGTTCTTTTCAATTAATAACAGAAAATTTCTTCATTACTATGCCAAATTTAAATAATAGGTGTCTAAAAAGTTTTTTAGCTTTGACTGACTGTAGTAAGATAAAGGCATGTCTTATTGTTAGCTTAAATTATGTCATAAATTATCTCGTGTCATGTCACAGTAATAAAATTACGTAAACTAAGACATGCCTTTATCATTCCACAGCCAACCAAAATTGGAAGACTTTTTGGACATCTGTTATTAATTAGTTTTAGGTTTTAATAATGTAATTAATGTTATTTGTAAATGAGTTTTTCGATGTCATACTATTTCTTCAATAATTTATCAGAAATGTTCATTTATGATGCAAACATTTAAATGACAATATCTAGTTTTAACAATTCATAATTTTTAGTCTTAACGTATTGCAGGTATTCAACATGCTGTGGGTGGTTTAGCTTCGAAACCTGAACGTGATTTATTAATGCAAGATTTCATGACTGTGGAAACAACAACTTTTCCTCATGAGGGTTCCAGTCATACGCCCGCACATCATTATTCGGAATTTAAATTTAAGAATTATGCACCCATAGCATTTAGGTATTTTAGGGAATTATTTGGTATTCAACCTGATGACTTTTTGGTAAGCCGAAAATTTTTCTTTATTCGATATATAGGTAGGATATTATTCTGAACTTGCCATTTTTAAAACTGACAATTGACGAATTAAACTTGTGATTGTTTATAATAAAGTAGGAATCATTTACTTTTGTGGAATTCAATAGTTTATTGTTGTTCGGCGAAGCATGCATCCACATATTATGATTTTGCAACTAGTTGAATAGGAATTGTAGATAAATAATACACATGATGTTTTTAAATTGATGGGCTGCCTTATGTGTATTATATATCTAATAAAAATAACAAGTTTAAGTTGTAGACTGTATTATTTTAATATTTAAAAAAATATAGAATCGAAAAATATTTTAATATAGAATATACCTACTTTTAGATGTCAATGTGTAGTTGTCCATTACGCGAGTTGTCAAATCCAGGTGCTAGCGGTTCCATTTTCTATTTAACTGATGATGATGAATTTATTATCAAGACTGTACAGCATAAAGAAGGAGAATTTTTACAAAAATTATTAGCAGGTGTGTGTTTTATATAAGTATTTATTTAAATATTACGTTTAATACAATAGAAATAAAAACATTACAGAAATCAGTCACAATAGTTGCTAATTTATTTTATCGAGGACCGATCTTTTCATCTTCCATTTAATTTATTTGATAGATATTTACCATAGAAATAATTGTTACAACAAACATTGCCATGGTAAAAATTTATCAAGTAAATTTATTGAGAGATGAAAAAATCGGCTCTGAATATAAATTATAACAATATTTTAATTTGCAATATCATTTAAATTATATTAATACACAGTAAATCCTCGGTTATTTGATTCATATGGGACGGACAGAAAGTTGACTGGATAGTTTGCGGACTTACTAAACAAGGGAATTTCATTTTATGCAGCGAACAACATACACGCTATATTTCGAGGTCATTAGCCTGCTTTGTATTTATTGTTTATTTTTACTACTGTAAGGGTAAATTTATTGCTTAGGTCTAAACATTTTTTTAACCAAAATATAAGAAAAAAAACTTAGTTTTGCAATTTTATCATTTCTTCGTTCCTATTTTAATTATAATAAATAAAATCTGACAATTAAATTAATCTTTGCCGGTAAAAAAGAAAATGCTCAGCCCGACCGGTTAATTGAGGGTTTACTGTATTTTTTTCTTCTTTATGATTACAAACTGCATAAATATTCTTTTAGGTTACTATATGAATTTAAATCAGAATCCTAGAACATTGCTGCCAAAGTTTTTTGGACTTTATTGTTATCAATGTAATAGTAAAAATATAAGGCTGGTAATCATGAATAATTTATTGCCTAGTTGGGTACGAATGCATCAAAAATACGATCTTAAAGGAAGCACTTACAAGAGAAAGGTGATCCGTTTATTAATAATATGTACTTATATTTAATATATCGTTAATTTTTAAGGCATCAAAATCAGAAAGACAGAAACGATCACCGACTTATAAAGATTTAGATTTTATAGAACATCATCCAGAAGGAATTCTTATGGAGGCCGATACATATGCTGCTCTTGTAAAAACAATACAAAGAGATTGCAGAGTATTAGAAAGTTTCAAAATTATGGATTACAGTTTATTAGTTGGAATACACAATCTCGATCAAGCACAGAGAGACAAATTGGTAAGAATTTAAATTTTAAGGTGGCTTAAGTTTATAAACAATTTTGTCTAGGAGCAAAAAGCTATACAAGCTAAATTAGGCGAAGAAACTTACGATGTTGATGCAGAAAACGATTTTAGCGCTGCAATGGTTAATGCTGAACGTGAAAGGGAGAAAGACGACAGAATGGGAGCTGCTGCAGCACTGAATAGAACTAGGTCTATAAATAGACAAAAACTTGTAGCTCATTCCACGGCCATGGAAAGTATTCAAGCTGAATCTGAACCTATTGATGAAGAAGATGATGTTCCGTAAGTGTCGTAATGTTAATTTCTTTCAAATATAAAAAGGTGCGAATGCTATAATGATAATGATATAATTTATTTAAATGAGGATATATTTTCTCATCCAAAGTTTACATGTTTACAAATTGTATTTTCACGATTACGTAAGTATGTATTTTCTTGTAGTTGTGACACAATACAATAATATTGTTTTTGGATCAACAATCAGTGGTATAACAGGTTGTTTATACTTGTTTATTTTCTGGTATCACGATAGTGTTATTTTAATTTTAGATTATGGAATCATTAAATTCTGTTAAACTATTAATTATTAGGAATGAGAAGGACCTTTTGTCTGGTGCAGTCATATATGAATATATGCACAATAAAAATGCCATTGCACAATACCATTTCTTCATCTTCATTTAATATATCTGCTATTTTATATTTATTTTAAAAATCCAGAAAACAACAGGTACTATTGGGTTAAGTAATATATTATTTTATTGGAAATATTGCAGAAAGAATAAAAATGCCTAAATGATTATGTTTCAAGTATCATATCATTTATATACTATGTTTTGTTCTCATTATCATTTATTCGTGCAATAGTCTTAAATTTAGTTATAATTTTGCTATTATTTTAATATTTTAACAAATTAAGTAATCACATAGAGAATAGTTTATTATGAAAATTATAATAATGTTTATCTAAATTAATTGTTATTGTAGGCCGGGAGGAATTCCTGCTAGAAATGCAAAAGGAGAGAGATTGTTGTTGTTTGTTGGGATAATAGATATTTTACAAAGTTATAGACTGAAGAAAAAATTAGAACATACATGGAAATCTATGATTCACGATGGGGTAAGTTTTTTTTAAACATAAGAATTATCTTTGAAATTAAATCGATATTGAAATTTGATTTAATACATTTATAAATTATAATCTTGACAATATCGAAAAGTATCTATTATGTGTCGGTTCATAAAAAACAAAGAAAATCCAAAATGTTTTAGTTTTAAACATTAATAAATTATGTAGGAAACTTAAATCGAGTAATTTATCAAGTAAATATAATGACAAACCTATATATTATATATAAAAACCTTTATTCTTCCATAATACTGAAAATAGTTTGATCATTTATGAAATTGGGTATAAGTAATTAAAATTAATATGGGTTCGTGATTTTATCATTTTTTAAATTTTTTAGGATACAGTTTCAGTACATCGACCTAGTTTTTACGCACTGAGATTTCAAGAGTTTATGGCTAAACAAGTATTTAAGAAAATTCCATCACGTAAGTATTCTTTTGTCTTTATTATTTGAAAAATGATGCATTTGCAAACTGAAAAGCAGTTGTGTTTATTGAAATTTCCCCTAAAAACCTTGTAGTTTAGTAGAATTTGTAAATGGGGTGTTTTACTACTATTAAAAGAAGTATCAAAAGGTTTGTCATATTTGATGATTATTTTCTTATTGATACTTCTGTTTCTGCTATTTCCAACATAACTGTTCTAATTTCGTAGAAATACAGCTTTTAAAGTTGTAATTTCATTTAGACCTTACTGGAATCAACAAAGTAATCAAGTAATAAATTGGCTTTACTTGTATAAAATTTGCTATGTATTTTTCTGTTAACTGAAAGCTTTTAAACAGTAACACATAAAGTGAATTTAATATTAGAATTGTGTTTGAAGTACCTACTAATAGTCGTACTTCATTTCTTTGATGATTATAGTATGGTCGTTTAAGAAATGGTTCAGTTATGATAATGCTATATGTATTACAAAATTGAATGTAACGTAACAGTAGCTTTGGAACTTCTATATTATTCCCTTGCATAGAAAAGTTCTAACCTACTGTTTTTCTTTTTATGTAACCTGCAAAACTTAATTTCACTTTAAGGCAGAGGTGAGCTCTGTTTTTTTCAGTGGTTATTTTAATAATTAGTTAAGCATGAATGCTTTTTCATAATATTACCAGTATTTTTTATTTTACATTTGTACAATCCAGCGATATGCAAACAGAATGGCAGGCAACATTTAATTTTATTGTAAGACAAAACATTTTAAATTTAATGCCACTGTTGAAAATAATGTATAATTAATATATAAGACATCTCAATAGTAACGTTTAGATTTGATGAGTTGGAGAATAAAATTCTGTTAAAATTAAGTTAATCGATGCGAATAAAATGCCTTTTTCGAAAATTAAAAAATAAGCAAGTAAAGTTTAAAATTTGGATTGTAAAGCATTTTAATGTATTAATTCTACTATTTTCTGAAAAAAACTTTATATAATTTATTTTTATAAAGAAAAAAGTTTGCCATTTTTCCTGTGCTTTATTGGTAATATTATTGAGTTTTTTTTTTAATTCACTTTATTTTTAAATAATTACAAATTGAAAGAGTAGTAAAAAATAGTGATGATAAATAACAATGTAATACTAACATTAATGGTGAACTATTGTATGTGAAACATAATTTAATTAATATAACTATAATACCATAGTTATCTATTAATTAAAAAATATTTCACCTTTAAGTAATTTACTGCCACATCCTCAAATTATATACACTTTTGTTTATTAATTAACTTTATTGATTATACAATCAATTTCAATTTAATAATGTTTTTGTAATACAAAAGGATATTTGTCTAGTAAGAGAAATTGTAAAAAAATTAAAGGTATATAATATTTATCATCACTTCTTTTAAATAGAAATTTTTATTTAGAATTTTCTTATATATCACTTAAGCTCACTTAATTTAGAGAACACCTCTGCAGTAGTAAGTAGATATGTAGAGATTTGTACTGTGCTCTGACTTTGTTGTGTGTTTCAACGCTTCATGTAGTGGATTTGCCTGAGATAAAGGGCAATCATCGCAAGTTTCGTACACTGGTTACCAGTTATATAGGTAAAGTCAAAATTAAATATTTCCAGTTTGCTTTTATTAGCATAATTTTATGTTTTTTTTTCTTTCTCTGTAAATACATTTATATGATCTTAATATGGAAAAGTTTTATTTTTATTTATTAACTATTTTTTTGTGTTTGTGAATTAACAGTGCTATTAACAACTCAAACAAACTCGGAATTAAACGTCACATTTTATACACCTACATATTAATATTTCAGTATAATTACTTATTACACTTGCATTCACTTTTGAAAACGAACGAACTTATTGTTAGAAAAAAATAAGTTTCTCTGTTACGACAAAAAAAAAAGATATAATAAGTGTCTATCCACTTGATATACATTAACATTTATATGATTTTTTAGCAATTTATTTGCGTTCTTAATATTTTAAATGAATTAGTTTATAAATATCTGAACACACTGCTTATGATAAGGTAATGTGTATGTGTAATTGTTTTTGTTCACTGTTTGATGTTATGTTTTGTGTAATTGCAATTACATATATGTTCAATATTATAAAATTTTACTTGGCTTTCGCAAAGGGTTTTAATTTATTCAAAATTTAATGTTTAATTTTCATTTATCATTCAAGTTTACGTAAATCTTTTTAAAAATTACAAGTATGTTAATCTAGAAATATATCGACCAAATTTGCCAAATTCGATTGATGCCATCCCTTCGATTTGATGGCCTCGATAGAATTTTTTTATTTAGCTTTTGTTTTCCTATGAAGTATATTTTATCAAATAAGTTTGTAATTTTTAAAATACATTTAATGTAACCATGAATGGTTTTTTAAATTAATTGGCGAATTAATTTTACTTGTCTTTGTTGCAGCTTTGAAACATTCTCCATCCAAACGAAAATCGTTATCTAGACCTTTAAGAGCCCACGAGGAAGTTGATAATAATAGTAAGTATTACTTTTTTTATAAATTATCTACTTTTCGTAATTTTATTCGGTCTAAAAAAAAACTTTTAATAGGGGTAACAAATGTTTCAAAGAGTCATTTATGTTCGTAACAACCTACATAAAAAATTACAGTTGTAATTGGATTGTTGCGATTTTAAATTACTTTAAATGACTAAATACGAATGCAAGAAAACTTGGTTTATTTTTTATTTCTATGGCTTGAGCAAGTAAATACATCAATTCTTAACATAATTAATTGGGTCGCTATTTTTCATATTAATACGTAATAAAATAAATAAACTGATAGAACTTGTCATAGGACTGACTAATATTCGTAATTCCATATTCGGCATTGCAATTATTATGTATTATATTTTATTAGAAATGTATAAACTCGAAGTGATATTTATAATTTTGTTTAAGTAAGGATTAGTTGTTTTGTTTAACATTTTTCGAATATTTATCAAGAATGCACATTTATGTTAATTTTATTTCGTATTGGATTATTCAGCTACGGTTCAAATCGACTCTAATCAGCAAAATGGAAGTAAAATTGGTGAGTGTCGTTGTTGTCAATATGTAATTGTAGGGTTCTCAAATATTATACACATATTTTGAACACTACGAATTACAATTTTATATTTCTTTATTCAAAATTGCTTAAATTAATGTATAACTGAATTGCATGAGATACGTAATAAAATTAATTTTTTTTGTAAAATTTTTATGTTTATTAGTTATTAACAGATCTGTGTATAAATATGTAAATGATAGGATTTAGTTTTTTTTTAATTCATGTATTGTTGACTAGTGAACACAATAAAAATTCTTTTTCATTTTCAAATAAATTCTGTCTGATAAAATTAAGCAAAAATACAAAGATCCACATCCTAAATATATAATAAAATAGTAAATAGATTAACCAACTTTTTTATAGTGTTCACGACGATTTTTTTTCTCTTCATACCAATTAAAATAGGGTATATTTAAGTTCACTTCATACCATTGTAGTTTAATTTCTTTGAATGTTGCTTATTGTTTTAATTTTCTCTTTCATGCTATCTTCGCTTGGATTGCAATCATCATATCGGTTTATTCCTAAACGCACATTTATGGTTCAACAGTTACTCCTACCGAAACGTTGCCTATTAAAGTATGTTCTCCGTCATCGGTTCCTCCAACAGTGACAACTACTCCAGCTCCTCTTAGTTCTCCTCCTATGTCTTCTTATCCCTCTGTATTAGTTGATCGCCATTCAGCTATTAGTAATGATTATAAACCTAAAGTGCCACCACCTGTTCCTCCTCGAGGAACACCAAAACTTAAAAAAGGCGAAATCAATGGAAAAGGTGATCTTGAACAAAAATTTGATCATATGCATGATGTTCAAGTGCTTGCATTTAATGACCTTAAGCAAAAGCATGAGCTTTCTTACCATGCTATTAGAAATGATTTAGGAAATACTAGTACTAGTTTAAATTATACTAAATTTTGTAGTTTCTCAGCAAAAAATTTTCTACAGTTAATAGAACGTCATAAAAGTTGCTCTCAACAACTTAAGGAAAATTATAGCGATTGGTTTCATGGTATTTCTAAACGAAATTCAAAAACATTTCCGTGTACATCAAAATATGTTGTTACGAATAAAGGGGTTCTTTATTGCAATTCAAAGTATTCCTGTAATTCTTCTTCTTTTAATTGTTCATCTACGACATCGCCTACTGTTAGTAGTTTAAAAATTATTTCGGATAAAGATTTATTAATTGACAATTGTTTGAAATGGACAAAAACAGTACAAAGTTTAAATATGGCACCAAAAAGTTATTCTAGTAATTTGGATATATGTACATTTAACAAAAGTGAATCAGAACAATTAACAAATACTGTTTCTAAAATGGAATCTATTAATTTAACAAAACACGCTAGCGCACCCAGTATTGGCAGCTATCGTAATCCTATAAAATATGATATTGAAGAATTAGTATAAACTGTAATCTGACATATCTCGTTGCCATTAGTGTTGCTTATTGATCATTAGCATGTTTATTAATAGCTTTAAAGCTGTATGTTTGTATTTTTATTTTAATATGAGTGTTGTTAGTTAAAAACAATAATTGTAGGTATAATAGTGTTCGTTCACCTAATCAAATTATATCATAAATTTTAATAATTTTTGATGTATAATTATTTTGTATTAATTTTATAAAACCAATATTAATTCGTTGAATTGCCATATCATTTAATATAATAACTAATTTAAAAATTATTTTCTTTAAGAAAACTTTATTTAATAATTTATCACGTTATTTCATTTATAAAAAAAATTAATAATGCAACCATCAAAGTTTATTACATTTAACAATCAGTTTACTTTTAGCACTTTTAAACACTGTGATTTTATAATACATGAATTTAAGTAGACCATTCCAGACTTTTGCTTCAAATTTAATTTATTTTTGTTTTATTCGATAAAAAAAAAGATATTATCTATTAAAAAATTAGAATCAAATTAAATTATTATTCCTTCGATAACAAAATTATATATAATAAACACCGACTAATTTTATATATTATTTATTAGTCCTTGTAGTTAGTATTTGCATATGATTAATAGCTCATGTAAAAATGCTTGACGATGAATTGTTTTCTAAATGTATTTAAAATTTAACATTGTACTGTAATTATGGATAATTTTGTTTAAATATTTGCTAGTTTTGTAGTGGTATTGTATCTGCAGGTGTAGTGCCAAGCTGCTGCAGTACACCTCCTCCTACTTTTGACGAAGTACTAGAACAAACCGCAGCTGTAGCATCGTCGTCTACGTTACCATCTTCTACACCAGCAAGAACTCGATTAGGATCACATACATCCCATCATTCCTCACACTATATCACTAATGTGAAAGGTTATCGTGATGATACAGTTAGGTAATGTGTTGTTCCAGTTGTAATATATAAATCAATAACTCGTCGTTTTTAGTATAACAGATATTAGATTAGAATCTCGAGCTGAGAATAAATCATCGTTGAGTGTGGAATCGGGAAGTTCGGGTGCAGGTCATTCGAGCCATTCCCGTGGTTTAGCGTGGACACCTCCTGCTTCTATTGAAGGTTCAACTCCTACATGGACTGAAGGCACTCCTTCTTTTACAGAATCCTCTAGTAGTGGTGATATTGGTAAGTAATCAGTTTGTTTATTTTTGCATGCCAGAACTTAAATTTATATTATTGTTTATTATTTATATAAGATTAATACATAATAGCATTTGCACTTTATTACTACTGCTTTGAATTTTTAGAAAATAATGAAGTTTTACTTTACGATGCAAGGATATGTCAGATTTTAACTTTTTACCTACGGGTTAATGTGAATTATTGTCTTATATATATATATATACACTTAATTAATTATTAATAATTTACATAACTCAATTCAAGCTGCTTCTATTTATTTTAGTTTAAACAACTGTTTGAATAACCATTAATTTAAAATAAAACTAACTTATTAAATTTTTTATTTTGTTCATAGAATTTTACAACTTCAAAATGAAAGTATTAATAACTTACATATATTATTGTGTTAGGTACATAAAATGTGTTGTTATTTTTTAAAATTTAAGATCACTGCCAATATAACATTTTATTATGATTTTTCATTAGATATAAATGTATTCTATGGTTTTTAAATTGAATTAGTTTATTTTGTACCTTTAAGAAAATGTAATGTAGGTATCTTACACAAGTACAATTTTTATTAGACTAATGTAAGCACGAAATAGATAAATGAATGTTTTGTGAACTAACCTAACATTTTCAAATTTGATTTGGAATAAAAATTGGACTGTGTATGTAAGGGCCTTCATCTTGCAATGGAAAGTTAGTTAATGGGTGTGCAGGATGTCCGACAACTCCTGTGAGGCAAACATCTACCACAACAACTTCTGTACATCATAAAGAAACTGTCGAACATGCTCTAAACTGCCTTACAACAGAGATGGTGAGTCAGAAATTGTGAATTCGTGCAATATTTATTGCTAACATATTGCTTTAGAGAGCTATCGAAATAACTGGTATTTGTAATTATACAGTATCCAAGATAGGTTCCAATACGCATCATCGATAAAAGTTTACTAGATGATGGCGTTTCACACAGTGCTGTCACCTCGTAAATAATCAATAGAATACCTATGTCCTTTTTCAAACGGAGAACTGAATTACAAATATACAATCTAATAACTTTTTATTGATGACGTGTATTTGGTAGACTGTTTGGATAGATTATATTTTTTTTAGATTAATCGTTGAATTTTCTAACTTAATTTGTTTATCGATTGCAAAAGCAGAATGTATTAGATGCATTTTTTAAAAAGATTTAATTATGTAGGTTTATCTTTGTGGTGGCTTGATCGGTTTTGAGATTATAGTTTGTTAAAATAAAATGAAGTTAGTTCAAAATTAATAAAACTGTATTTTGTTTTTAGAAAATAGTTAAAATTGAATGTGTTATTTTGGTCAAATACAAATTTCGTGTTAATTTTATTTGAAAACGTTTTATAAAAGTAATAATTCAAAAATGCCAAAATAAATCTTGAAATAGTTTGAACAATTGGCCGGTTTCTCAATCATTACCATTAGTCAATCACTATAGAAATGATTGTTGAAACAATTATTTTTATGGTGTTTGACTGATAGTCAGAGTTAACTAGCGATTGAACAACTGGCCCCCTAGATTGTAAGAGTATTTCTCATATTTTATGAATTGTATTAACACTGTTTTCTAAATTTCATTACTTTCGTGATTTTTTTAATAGCGTTTTTTTATTTCTATGCTTTGACTAATGTTTTATTGAACCACGCCGTTTATTTAATTGTTTAAATCTTTTAAGGTGACTTTCATACGGCCAATCACCTAATGCAGAATGCTTTTGGAAGAAAACATTTTAATATACATAAAATAAATGTAAATTTATCAATGTTGTAGTTTGGCATGGAGTTTTGATCGTAGAGTACAAAACATTTTTGTCGATACAAATTAACCATTACAAATACCACTATTTTTATGTAAGGTTTTAATTATTAGGATACAAATTTCCATTAAATACTTAGAATCTTACATATCAAGTTAATATGTATTGCACATTGTAAATCAGTTGTTATTACACTGTAAGAAAATATATTGAAGTTCAAATTACATCATTATTTATAAAATAATTTTTTAATTCGAATTTCAATATTTTTCTTGTATTTTAGGTGCACCAAAAAGATATTTAGTTCGTCTGTGTACACAGTTTTTAATTATATTCCCTAAATATTCTTAGTTTTGCTTTCTAATATACGTCCATCTCTATAGGCGATGCTGTGTAGTTTCTTTATATCTTTCTGTGTATGGATTGTGGTTTTTTACATTCTTTGACTGTGCTATAAAAAGTAACCACGTTTTATTAGTATTATTTTATTTAGATCTTATTGTTAGTTAAATGTGATATTTTCTATGGTTGATTTTTTTATAATGTTTTTTGTAGTTAATTTTAATTGTGCATTTATATGTTGTAAGTATTTTGGAAATTATGGTTTATTTTTGAGACTCAACTTTTAGAGAATATTGTAGGAAACATCTTTTTCTACTAACACTTTTGCTGTGTACACTGACGTTATTGTCTTTATAATTCACGCTTGCTCTCGAATTGGATTATCAGGAACAACTGAAGCATCGTGTGGAAAACGATTACAACTGAACAATTGGCTTGTTTTTGTAAAATTTAGTGTAATATCACACTGATATTCATCTATCATCTCAATGTCTTTCATAAACATTTGTACAAAGTAATTGAATCCTGTATTATAATATTAATTATTAAAACTTTTTTATAAAATAATAATGTACATTGAGAATGTAGATTTATTTTATTAATAGGTAAACGTTATTACTTACATAAATTAACACTTTTAATTTCTGAACTGAAAATGGTTTTTTTATTTGTGGCTACTTAACTCTGCCTGTTTAATCATTGTACGCTTCCAATAATTTACATAGTGACTAACATTTTCTAAACGTTTTATTTATTTCTAGACATTTAAATGGTCTTATCATAGGTGGGAAAGTTGGTAACCACATTACAGCCTAATACAAAAGCCAAGTTCAGAATTAATATTTATTTTTTCAAGAAATTTGTTACTGAAAGTTTGTTATATTTTAGATTTATTTGTATGTTGTTGTAAATGTAAGTTTTTGATATATGAAAGATATCAGTTTTAAAGTGTGGTTATTGTGTGCGTAACTATCTAGAATTTATTTGCTCAAAAATTTGGTGCTTATGTGGTGCTGTTCGTTGCCATAAATTCTTGATTTCTTTTTTTATTATTATTTTATATTTCTGTAAATTTTAAATCTAAATGATTCTTATTGCAAAGAAGCTATCTAATCGTTATGATGTACCAATTATTTGTTGTTTTTTTTTATATAAAAACATTTTTTTTTAAATATGTTTGTAGATGGAAAAGTAAGCAGCACTAATAAGCGAAAATTGGACATGAATACGTGATAACACTATGTGATATGGTGCACAGGGTGACTGCAGGTCAGAGAAAACCAGGAAAGTTGGGAATTTCATAAAATTTTTAGAAGTCGGGAAATAATTTTTATTTTTATATTTTACATGGCCCAATGAAGAAAAACTGAGGGCTAACATTTGGTATTTATTTGTGCTTATCTCAAGATTTGTAGCATTTATAAATTATGGAAAAGAAGACAGCATGGTGCAATGAATTTCATATATATTCGATTTTCATGAATCCTTTAGTAAATGTTGTTAATTGCCTAAAACCTGTTGTTGATATTTCTATCTTGTCAAGCTGAAAATGTGTATCTCCACGTGTCACTTAGATAATAACCTAAGCAATTTCAGCTTAACTGGCAGGAATAGACATGCCTTTTCAACTGAACAGGGTAGAATAGCTAAGTGGTCTTGAGAAAATAAAGTTATAAATCATTCTCTTTCATAGGCAGGAACTTGGAAAACCTGAAAAAGTAAGGGAGTTTAATTTTCACAAGTCTGCAGTCGCCCTGGGTTCAGTGTAATTGTATTAATAAATTGTAGTAAATGTAAAATTTTGAATAATTAACGTGTTTTGTAATATGTAAGTATATAACATTGCAGTTTTTTATTTTCTGTATCTAAAATCGATACATTCCATATAGCACCAAATTACTGAAATTAACATATTGTAATTTTCTTGTATATTACAATATCTTGTCTATTTTTAATGCTTTAACAAAATAGATATTTTAGTTTGTAATACATAAAATAAGATTTCTGCAGTTTCACAAACTGTGCCAAGTCATTCTGTACATTTGACTGAAATGGTAGGTGAAAGTTCGGCTTAAGTGAAAAGGCAAAGAATGCAAATTTTGCTTAATTACACTATAGAAAAATACTGTGTATGTGATTGATGTTTTGAAATGTATCAAAAATTACCAGTTTTATGAAAGATTTGTCAACAAAAATAAAATAGTAATGTAGAAATTGTTTTATAAATTCTAGAAACGTCAATTTAGTGAAAAAGCTTTACTTTATCAGTCAATGGGCCGTAGTAAATGTTCAATGATTGAGATTTAATGTTCGAGAATTGGACCCCAAGTCTATTAAATAGTTGCTGTTTTTTAAAAGTAATCGTTATCGTGCAGATTTATCACATAATAGACTGATAAAGTTTTGTCTTCTCGCATATACTTATTATTACTATACCAGTATTACTTTATTTTAATTTTATTTATATAATATATTGATAGTAATTTATAAATATGTTACTTTACAATATTCTTGACTGATTCTGTATATCATACTTGTGCATGGTACTAAGTGTTAATCATTGTTAAAATATGTAAATTATACGATAGGAAGACAGAATTGCTTGTTATAAACTAATAAATATTTGCGAAAATATGAAAATAAATTGAAATTTAAAAATGATACTGTATTAAAAGTTTGTACATGGAATATTACTTATGTATTGCAAATTTAAAGACTGATTTTGATAAAGACTGGCTGGGCAGTACACTAGCATCATGCATCATCGCATCATAGTAGAAACCTGATTTTAATTTATTTGAACTAATTTTTTTTTATGCATTGCTGTTATCTAAACATTATTTAATTATAAATTATTATTAGTTAATGTAATTGCAATGTGTTCTATATTATGTATTTAAAAATATGTGCAATTGTTGATTAATTTACATTGATTTTGATAAAGAGGAAACCTAATTATACACTTGTGTCTTGAATTAACTTTTTTGACAAAATTATTATGGAAATATTTTGATTTCATTTTTTTTTAAATCTCTTCTACTTTATATTATTTATGTTTATACATTTTTATTAATAACATCAAAATTAACAAGTCTCTAGTTTTAGCATTTGATATAAATGTTTTAAAATATGTTCATGTAAGAACTTTTAATCGTATAGGCAGTTTAATTTTGTTTCGTAAACATTTATAACCAATTATAAGAAACAGATTATGTATTTGTAAACCAAAGTGATGTAAATAACTTGATTAGAAATAATTAATGACAAATTTTCAGCACCTTTCTTATGATTATTTATTATAGAATAAACTGTTATTAAACTAACAATAAGGTACCTGCAACAATAGTTGCGATGTTGCTACATATTGCCTATTAAACCAGAACAATATTATCAAGACAGATTGATATTATTAA
Organism: Rhagophthalmus giganteus; assembly: GCA_036326145.1. NCBI lineage: Eukaryota > Metazoa > Arthropoda > Insecta > Coleoptera > Rhagophthalmidae > Rhagophthalmus > Rhagophthalmus giganteus. The sequence goes on along the minus strand of JARFJA010000083.1, from coordinate 7,233,196 downwards.
ATTTACATTAAATGTCGGTTTTTCAGTTGCCAGTTAATTCTGATCATCAGCCAATTGTTATAGAAATTATTGGAACAGTTGTTTCTATAATTATTTTTATAATTGATTGATGGTTAAAGTTAACTCAAGAAGAAATACTGAACACTTCCAAATCATTACTTCATAAATGCATTTTTTTTAAATAACAATTTTATATTTGATAAGTATATTATTAATAACATAATTATTGTTATTAAGTAGCATTTGAATTACTAATAATTAATGTAATCCTTAGTGTGAATTGTTTTAAAATATAAATATTACAATTATTTTTTAAATCTTTATTTTGTTAATGTTAAGAATTTAGTTTTTAAGCTTTTATATTTGGTTACTTTTTATTGCAGCATGCTATTTATTTGAATATGTTGATTTTTGATTATGTTAATAGGAGTATTAAATTTTTCCGTAGATAGTGAAAAAATAAAGATGAAACTACAGTAGTAGCAAGAAAGATGATAATGGCTTGATAAGCTTATTGAGGATTGCTTCTCCTAATAGTAAATATCAGACGAATTTTTGTAAATAATAAATATCACCCAAATTGTTTGAAATTTAATATCGTATAGGCGTTTCAAAATACTTATATCGATATATACTGAGTTTAATTTATATTTTGGAATGCTAGCCTTAAGTGTGCTTCATAATGGTCACATTGTTTTCTAGTTTAGATTTTTATGTAATATGTTTTAGACACATCTTTGAGAAATCGACGATAAACTATGCAAACAATTACCAAATATAGGATGCCAAAAGCCATTAAGGAGAAGAAGTTAACCAATAAATGTGGATATGTGTAATTACAATTATAAAATGAATTATAACTGCTGCTATAATGGGAGAAACTACATGTATGAGAATTATATAAATGTATGTTTCGAATGAATTTTAGCTTGTAATAGGTAATTATTTGAACTCTTATTTAAAAGCTATATATAGATATTTAAATTCATGAATAGCAATTTTTGTATTAAATTCTTTATTAGTTTTGATATATAGTAGAATTTTATATTAATATTTATTATGAATTCATTTTTAGGGATATGAATGGATGTTGTGTACAGGACGCGTGTTGTAAGTAGTAAATGTATTTATGCCTTTGCTACTTATAATTATTGGCCTGTTAAAGTGTAATTTAATAATTTACAGCCTTAACGTATTAGACTTTGATGTGCCTAATTTTTATTATACATTATAATGTGATGTTAGGTTTCTACTTATTCATAAGAAGTACTTTTGAGTTTCTTAACTAAATTTAATAAGCATCAAAAGTACTGAAGTCTATTTTGTAAATTTTTATGTAGATCTGAGATAATGAGATGTACTTTTAAATTAATTCTTTAAAAATATGGGCCATGTTATTTTCTCTACCGGTTAAAAAGTTCATTGCCTTTTTCTTTTAATATCAAAGTGACAAAATTTCAAATATCATATGAAATTTATCTTTTATTTTCAAAAGTACGTCTTGTAACGATTATAAATCCTAACATTTTCCTTTAAGATTTTGTAAGTGATATTAGACTACTGTGTTATTTAAATTTATGAAAATCTGCTGGTGTTATCCTGAAATTATTTTAGTGTTTGCCAGCAGTATTTAATGTGATTCTACATTCCAATTTTACATATTACATTATATGTATTCCATAATATTTAGATTATAAAAAAGTTACAATGTTTGTCATTTAAAACATTCCATTTTGATGATATAATTATGCCGATAATAAAAAAATACCGAGTTGATTCTTTTTATTGCGATGTTTGTATTAATTAAAACTATTTAAAATCCATTCCTTTTAGGCAATTATACCGACAAATCTATAGATTATTTCGTAGTGATTTAAACAGTATTTGAAATGAAGAAACATTCAGATGTTTCAATCAGTTAATAATTAAGCGATTAAAACGGTGCTTATATTAATTCTATATTTCCTAATTCAATATATACATCTATACATTTTAAACCTATATAAAATCCTGTATTTCCTATTAAATTGACTATATTCTTTATTTTCTATTGATGTTTTCTTCTTAATATTGTACTCGATGAAGGAATAACTGGAGGTACTCTTACAGGTATCTTATGGTGCTCACCTATTTTGGTTTTTAGCACTTTATGACACCCCCACTTGAAATAAAAATAGAAATCATTTCAAATATGATCCGTCATATAATCAATTTTAAGGGCCAGTTGTACAATAGTTGATCATCGTCGAATGTTGATAGTAAATGATTGTTTAGACAATAATTTCTATGGTGATTGATCGATGATCAGCGGGGATAGGCTATTATACCCTAGCCCTAAATAGTTAATTTTAATCATCAGTCAATCATTATTGGAAACAATTGTTTTTATGGATGACCGATTGTTGGTTAGCATTAATTGGTGATTGAAAAACTACTTAGTTATTTATTAGTATTATAGGATACCTGCTGTAGTATTCACCCAATTGTTAATTATTAAAATACTTTTATCCTTAATTTGTTTATCGCTGTTTTATTTACAAATACTAAAGTGAGTAAAGTTTAGACTGTTCATTTCCATAGGTAACTAAAAAAAAATGTATGGTTTAAAGTTTAAACTGTTACTACATTAAATAAAATATTACTACATTATAATATGTAGTTTATATAATCTACAAGTGATCCTTAGTAGGTATAGGTACCTAATAATTTTTATTTGTTATAAACTATAAATGTTAATAATGGATGAGTTTTTATAAAAACTAACTTATAAATAAATTATAGTGGTGCAGATTTCACCATTTTATAGAGAATAATTTGTTCATTAAATTAAAAGTTCTCACAAAAGGTTATTGTTTACTATAAATAAAGATATTTTAACATTAATTTTATATATATTTTTATTGTAAACAGTAATAGGCTATTTAGTCTTTATAAAAACGATTCACATAACAAAATTATAATTTATAATAACGAACAAAAATAAAAATTACTTATTTAAATTATTAATATTACTTATAAATAAACAAAATTGTGATAAACAAGTAACCATAAAAATATTTTGGTTTTAATAATGTAATTTGCCTTAACGTATTTTATGCACTAATTTTTAAGTCGTGGGTACCTATTTTTAAATTTTACTTGTTACTGTATGTTAGGATGGTGTGGTATTGCTTGTGGATCTAACTGTAGATAATAGTTTGTAGTATAGGAATTTTTTTTTTAGTTTTATTGGTGATAAAATGGTTTCCAGTTTCATCGCTGTAATATCTGTTGTATTTTAAAAACAGGTAATATATTAAAACTATTTAAATGTATTAAATTTTAAAATTATTAATAAATGTTTAACTAACAATAATTAATTACAGATGTGTAATAACTTGATTAAGAATTAGTAGCTGTTATAAAATAAATTGCACGTGTATGTTGGACGTAATGGAGTCTTCCTAAATTCCGATTAATTTATTTCAATAAAATGACCAATTAATCCAATGAATATTAATGTATGAATAAGAAGATTAGATAAAATGGGTTTGGAATCTCACTCTCCAACTCGCACTGTATGGAAAAATGACTGTAAGATTTATTAAATTTTTTTTTAATGTGTAGCATAATTATGTAAAGTTAAATTGTTATGATTGGCGTTAGTGTTAGCATTTTTATTTACTTCAGAAATGGAGGAATATGTCTGTAACCAGTTATATCCTCCAGCTTGTTTTTTCGTAAAATGTATGTTTTTCTTCAGTTATTTTGTTTATCGAAACTAAAAAATTGTCTCATTTTTTCAGTATATCGAATGCAGTTAGATGCACCCATTCCTATTCCAATAATTAGTACTGATGTAACCTTAGACATACCAAGATATTTAGGGCGCGATTATCATGGAGATATATCACATATAGAAGCAGCAAATGTATTAAATTCACAACCTAATGGAGCTTATCTTGTAAGAAGAAGTAGATCTGCCAATGGACAGTTTTATACATTGAGTTTAAAGTAAGTTATTTATAATAATCTTATTTACCTTTTAAAGATGTACAGTTGTATGTATAGATATTTGATTAAATTTAGTGACTACTAAATTATGTTTGTTTCCTTAGAAACGATTGTTGCAACAATTTAGAAGCGACTAAATTTAATCAAATGTCTATGCATACACTGTTAATGTTTTAATTGTATTAAATATCTAATGACATAAAATTGTGTATTCACTTTGGGAGGTAGCCATGTATGTGTACGTAGCTTAACAGATAGTGATTACTGATTAGTATGATTAGTTTCTTTGTGTCAAGTATATTAATTATAATTTTATGTATATGTTATGGACAAAGTTGATATTGCCCAGACAATGTTGACTGCCCGTTTCGCAGGCTTTATCCATTACATGTAACGAATCTGGTTTGAACTTGACGAAAGTCTAAATTGTCTAGCTCGATAGTAATTACTAAATGGGGTACAAAATCAACATAATAGATTGCTTTTGTGAAGTCTATTAGTAGTATTAGAGCTCATCCAGTATAGAAATAGGATCGGGGAGGTGCCAGCTATATACAAACTCGATCTAGCGACCAATGAGCACTAAAGATAAGTGTAAATGATTTTAAACTACTCCAAAATCGAGTAGCACAGCACTGTACTGTGTTTTTTTCTGCTTAGCACTTTATTACAATAGCATGCACCTGCTATTAGTAGGGGTTCGAACAGAACGATTGGCAGGACTAATTCTACACTGGTTGAACTCTAAGAGGAATCGGCGGTATATTTGAAAAATAAAATGCAAAGTAAATACCTATAAAATAAAGATGTACGTTAGTAAGTGTTATAAGTGTTGGAATTTTCTTAAATAGCAGTAATTTCATTGTGATCATATTTCTTATTACATATTTGAAAATGATCGTATGTGTTTATTAAAATTTTCTTCTTATTATTTCATAAATTTTTAACAATATTTCAAAACAATAAATTTGTTTGTTTTTTCAAGGTTTAACGATAAAGTTCACCATTATAAGTTATTCTATGATCCAAAATCAGGATTGTATGTTCGTGAAAAACGTTACGATTGTGTACGCTCTCTGGTTGCTGATGGACTTGTTACTATGTATTTAGAACTAAAGGCTCCTTTATTCCTTCAGCGTTTACCTACTGCAAACTATCAAGAAAGCCCATACATGACACTTAATAAAAGAAAGTTACAAACTTTAACTAAAGAGAGAGCCAAGTAAATATGTATTTCTTTAATCTTGCTTTCAAAACTAACTGAATATCTTATAGTTATTGTATAAAAGATACATTTACAAACATACAAACCTCTTATCTACAACAATCAAATAGTATTGTAGCTACAGAAAAATATGAAAAATCTCATTTATTCAAAGTAACAACTTTCAAAGGTTTGAATTGGTGCGAATTATGTGGTAATTTTTTATGGGGATTTTCTGCACAAGGAGTTAAATGCGATGATTGTGGAATGATAGCACACAGTATGTATCATTGGACGAGTTCAGCGGCTGAGCATTGCCACATTGCAATTGCATGCAATTGGGAGTTTTAAATAAATAAACCAACCATATGCAATTGCTGTATGGCAGTGCTCAGCTACTGAGGTACACTGAATTTATCTATTAGTTTCAATAAATGTCAATTATTCTTATTTTCATTTTTAGCACGATGTTCTGAAAAATTTCCAAATGATTGTGTACCTGATCTGAAATATTTAAGGGGAGTTTTCGGCATCGAATTAACTACCTTATTAACTGCACATAATGCCAATTTACCGTTTGTAGTAACTAAATGCGTTGCCGAGGTTGAAGCTAGAGGTTTAACAACCGAGGGTATATATCGTCTGAGTGGTTTTGCAGAAGAAATCGATGCTATTAAAATGGCATTTGATAGAGGTAAATGAAGTATTCAAATTACGTCTTTCTTTGAAAATAGTAAATTTTGATGTTTTATTACACTATTTTATGAATGTTATCGATTTGAAAATTTTTCTTTTAAAATAAATCTTAGCTAGTTGTGCACCATCACCATCTCTGCTGTTTTGTGCTATTTTAATGAATTATTTAGCAATGTTTTCTATAATTTATCTACAGAAAAAGTTAATTTTGTATTTTTAATTGTTATTCAATGATTCTATAGTTTCAAGCAACATATTCTTAATCTTAACTGTTTTATATAAATCATTATCATGTTATCTAAGGACTATTTATTTCCTTATGTTCCATAAGTAAGCAGTTAATGGTTTGTTTTTTTTTTATCTAGAAATAATATTACGTTTTATTAAGGTATTTGAAAGTAATTATAAAATATTTTAGATGGCGAGAAAGCAGATCTAAGTCAGGATAAATATCCTAACATAAACGTTATTACTGGAGCATTAAAATTGTATTTGCGGGTTTTACCTATTCCACTCATTACATTTCTTGTTCATCCTATGTTAATAGAAGCGATGCGTAAGTTAAAATAATGCTTGTAATTAATATTTTAATTGTCATCGATTTCAGAACATAAAAATATCGAATTTCGGTTATCATCAATAAAACATGCTTTACAATCTCTTCCAAAACCTCATTATAATACTTTGCAGTTTGTGATTGAGCATTTGCAGCGGTACGTTTATGCATATTGTGTTAATGCATCTAATGTTAATATTTTTTACAGTGTTTCTCTTCATGCCGCAATTAATAAAATGAATTCTCATAATTTGGCAACTGTTTTCGCTCCAACTTTAATAGGTCCAGCTGAAATTACATCTTCAATGTTGCCAGATATGACATCTGATATATTATTGATCGAAACGCTTATAACATATTGCAACAAAACATTCACTGGCAGTCGTTAATAATTTTATGTGATGCGAAGTATTAATGCAGTATTTTCCAAAGTTTCAGTTTTCTACTTTTATATTGCATGTTTGTGATTGAAATTTACCCAGTTGTGATAAATTTTTATATAATAAAATTTTTTTAAATTGCGTTTTTTTATTTAATTATATGTATCAGCATTACTATTGCGAATTAGTTTTAAAACCGCTAGGTTGTTCAGGATTGTTCAAAAGAATTGAATTTTTTTAACTATTTTATTTTAATGACTTGTATTGTTTTCTACAGATTTTTCTTTTGTTTCATAATAATTATTATGCTGCAACATTTTATTTGAATAAAAACGTTAATTGAATTTTGACTTTTTACGATTATTGCAGTAAATTAGGGTAAATAATGCGTATAATTTATTGATGAAAATACTCATATTTTCAAAGGGTTGATTTATAATTTTCATAAATTTTCAGCTGCAAATATAATACTCTTAGAATTTTAGATGTCTTTTTGAAACTATGGGCGAGTTAAATGGCTGAGCACTGCCACATGACAATTACATGTGATTGGAAGGTTTAAATAAATAAATCAATTGTGTGTATTGCTGCATGACAGCACTCGGCCGCTGAGATCTGAACTTGCCCTATGTAATATGTTGATATATTAAATCAACAGCAAAAATAATATATATTTATTCTTGCTACTTATTTATGTTTAAAACAAGTACTTATATATTATTGACACTAAGCGCCAAATACACCAAGCATCTTAAAATTTAAATATAATTTAATTACCTAATTTTCCTTGGGTGTCATTATGTTTCCATAAATAATTGATATTTATAAAAAAAATAAGTTATGCTTAAATTTTAAGATCCATTAGTGTATTTGGCCCTAAATCAATAATTTTTAAAATACAAGTTAATAAACCCTTAATTTACGCAATTAATAAATTAGTTGTCATTCATAGACAAGTGATTAGATTAATCGTTGCTAAACTGTGACTATCATCTTGGAGATAACATTTTGATTGCAATAATTGTTTCACACTCATTGTCAGTTTAACAAACTATGAAAGTCACATTTTAGGGCCACTTTTTCAATCGTGAGTTAATTTCGGCCATCAATTAATCATCATAGAAAAAATTGTTTCTAATAATCATTTCTATAGTAGTAATTGATTGATGATTAGAGTTAACTCATAATTGAGAAACTGGTCTTTATTGTCAGTATTTATGTACCTTGTAGTTTAGTGAAAGCTAAAACATCTTTTCTCACATTTTATTTGTAGTTTTTGAAGGAAAATTAACTTTAAATTGTTACAAATTGAAAATTTTTACGTTTGTGGTGTGAGTACTTATAATTATACTTATAGTATTTTTCACCTGCTGAATGGTTTGCATTGAGCAGATGCCTATAAATGTTTAATTCATTAACAATAACATACGTACCTATTTACGTTGAATCTTTCCATCTTTACATAAACTTATTTGACATTTTATAATTGAAAATAATATTTTAATGAATGCTTTTATTGTAATTTATCGGAAGATAGAAAGATATTTATGGGTCTATGGGACTTTTCGAGTTCATGTCCATGCAGTAAATAGAAAATATTATTATGGTAACAGATCTTAATTCATAGCTAACTGTAAGCTTCCGTACAAGAAAATTTAGACCAAAATGTAGAGATTACTATTAAAATGAGTTATTTATATATATATAATACGTTTAAAAATGCTTGAGATAAGGTTAAATCGATAGTGAATAATTGAAATGAATTTAGATATGTAAAAAAAAAATAACACATATGTATATGCATATACAATGTTGATTTTCCTATTGTTTAGGTTTTTGTAATTAATAAAATTTTATAACAATAGGCCTAAAATTAATAATTAAGGACTTGAGTTTATTTTGTTAACAACAGTGTGAGTGTAGTTATTTATATTGGTTTATATATTTTATCTGAAACATTTTTGAAAAGGTATTTACCTACATATTTACTTTAATAATTTGTTATATCATAAAATTCGTTTTATTAAGCAAGTCAAAGCATAATGTAATATAATATAATTTCTAATACCTATATGGTAGGTAGGTAGGTATACACTTATTATACAAAAATCAACTTAATAAAGTTATTACTAATTGCTGAATAAAAATATACCGGAATAATCTATTTGAAGGTGATATTTTTGAACAAAAATCCTTCTGTTTCTTTAAATTCACAAAAATTTGGTCGATTGTTTAAACATTTTATGTGAGGATTAGAATTTGGAATTTGTACAGCAGCAGGGTCGTTAGGATCGGCGTAGTATTGGTAGATAATTTCTCGTGGCTCTTCGTTTTCGCATAACTGTCGATATTCTTGTTGAGTTAAAATTATTACAGGCGACCCATCCATTGTGTAGCAATTAAAGTAGTTGTTATAGTATTGTACGCTAATTGAACTTGTAGCCAAACAAACATTATCGTTTATTATCGCGTGTGATTTTGAAAAACAATAATCTTCTTTACTTTCAATTGAAAATGGTAATAACGTTCCTACACATTGACTTTCTTGAATATATCCATTGCAGATGTAGCGTACACCATTCTTTATTATTAAACTGCGCGCTAAAACTTTTTCGTATTAACTATTGTATTCACATTTAACTTTCAAAGTAATATTAAATATGAGGCACTTTAGTTCAAATTATTGGTATTTTTTAATGATTTAGGTATTATAATAATTATCTAGGTTTTTGGTAGTATCTACTAAAAATATAGAGGTCTTAACGCGATATATTATTTTTTAATATGAAAAATATAAACTAGAATAATATAAAAATAGATAGGCCGACATTTTTGGATTTTAATAAATTACTTACGTCGCAGTCCACGATAATTAACTATTGTTGTTCCTCCAATACCATTTTCCATTTTTGATTTTATATTTAAAGCATAAACGGACATTAAGGATTTGTTAAGTTGTTTATTCATGGTATTTATTTGGTCATTAACATTCTTCGAAATTTGACTTCCCAAATTATTCAAATTTTGTAGATCTAAAAAATATAGGTGGGTAAATTTGGGTATCTAAGTGTGTATCTAATAGGTTTGAAAGTGGTTGCCTAACACAAATTATACATATAAGCTCTTATTTTTAAAATAACTTACTGTTTGCTAAAGCATTATTAACATTTGCAGAAATTTCGCTCCCCAAATTTTCTATTCCTTTAAGTCGTTCATTAACGCTATTCAAAATGTGCCGAGTTAAATCGTTTCCATCTAAAACATAAATTCATATTGTATATTATATAAAACGTATAAAATACTTATAGGTACATACATACTACGTATTTAGGTACCTATAGGTACGGATTTTTTTTACCGTTTCCGAACAATAATATTTCTTTGACTGTAGATTAGAACGTAATATACGTTTTGTATTTTCGGTTGTATTTAAAAATAATTGAACTAATCTGGCTCAAAATATCAGGTTTTTTAATAGTTTTCTAATTTTTTTAATTATCATTAAAATTATAATTTTTTTATTTGTTATTCATTAATGTGTTTATTTGTCTTTTCTTTTTTAGCTAATTTATGCATTCTGTATTATCAGTAACTGGGTTTTGAAGTAAATTACAATATTAAATTTAAGCTTTTTACGAAATATTTCAGAACGGCCGGTTTTTTGTTTGCCGGTCAGTGCATATACGTAGAAACAGAATTATTTGTTTATTTAATTATTATTATAAGAAAAACTCGAATAAAACTTTAGTATAGATATACCTATCTAGTTTACCTTCTTTCTGAATAGAGAAATTAATTTACAAAATTGAATACACATATATAATATATATATATATATATAATGAAGTTAGAAAAAATATTTTAAGTGGGTATAAATATGGCAGGAATACATACTTACTTAATTGTCCCGAACTCTGTAAAAATAAAATAGTAAGTTTAATAAAAGTAAATTGATTTTCAAATTAAATTACTTACCGTATTTAAGAAAAATAAAAGGACTAGAATATATCCATGTTTCCACATAATAACAGAGTCTTGAAAATAGATACTACTTATTATGTATGTAATACGTGTAACTGATGAAAATAATACGAAGTTATTGCCTAAAAATAAAGTAAGATTATCAGTAATTCAATTGCGTTTAATTATAAAAAGAAAATAACGTATTTAGGGAAATACATAATCCGAGATAAAATATTTATTGAATAAACAATATTTTAGTTGTTGGTCAATTGGTCAATGTTTACATACGTATAAGTACACAAAATCGGCTAATCCTCTATCATGTCTAACAATAAATAGTAAGAATTCCATTAGTGGAAACCTGGATCAATCTTACAATTAAAATTAATCGAATATCTATTATGTATTTAATTTGTATCAATTACTGTGTAACGGTGACATTGTTTTTTGTTTATTAAAATTTTTATCGAAACTGTTTTAAACAAATTTTGAAAAAATGCTTGTAAAATACCTACTGGAAACGCAGGCAGCTCGATTTTAACGGTAGTAAATGAACTTTTCTTTGCGCAATCCCGCGCACTCAAGTTTCTAGTGTAAGGGTTCAGGATTTAGTTAAAAGGTTTTCAGGTTTCTCGATGTAGTTAAAAATTTAAAAACTCAAATCATCGAAAAATGTTGGGACTAGAAAGGTTAGAGGTTGTGAATTCTGATTTTCCTAAGATTGTATCCAAAATCATATTACACCATTTTAAAGACCTTTATTCATTACATATGTATACCGAAAATTATTAAATTCAAATAGAAAATAAAAATGTTATTTAGAAAAAAAAAGGATTTTTATGTTTAATCTTTGGGGGTGAATATTGTGGTATAGGAGAGTGTCGTACGAAAAAGTTTGTAGAAACTTAAAGTTTTATTTTGACGTGTTTTATACACGTCCCCAGAAGATTAAAATTTACATCTCAGTCAGTCTTGTCGTGTGACATATTTAAATGCGCAAAGAAAAATTAACCTAAATTAGCCCTTTTATTGGCATCGGTACAGGATTGAAGGATCAATAATTATTTGCTTTTTGAGTAGGTATTTCACACATATTTAACGGAAAATACGTCTTTATTCATTACCCGATGACGTACTAAAAAGTGTCACCGGCCCTGCTACTAATACCAGATTAATGAAAATTTATAAAAATTTTTGGGGAGGTCGAAACTTCGTAAATTAATATTATTATTTTGAAGTATCTACTATCATCGTAAAAGTAATTAAATATTTCACTAACACGATTTATAAATATACTTATTGCCTAATATTTATTAATATATTATTATTAATTTGGTCGTTTAAAAATCTTGGCAAAGTATATAGGTAATGCGATATAAGTACATAATACATATTCAAAAATTACATTTTGAAAATCTACGTAGGTAGGTACCTACACAATATAACAACAGATATTGTTCGAAAATAGTTTATAATACTTCTTTATACTTAAAAAAATAATAAATAATGTTACCTATTACAACTTATAAATGATTATTAACACATTTTATGTTATTGTACGTACCTAATAATTATGGTTTAGCTGCCGGTAGGTGTAAAATGCGCACAAATATGACTGCATTTGTTTGTAAACTGGTTTGTTATTATTCATTATGATGTAATTGTAGTGCTATGGATTGCCTACCGTTGTCTTATAGTCTTTTTAAAGTTTATACTAACAGTAAGAATAAATAAATAAATATATATATATTTTAAATGGCCTTGGCTGAGCCAATTGGCCAGTCTCTTTTGTTTTATTTATTTTTTTATTTTTGTTATTATTAAAATTACATATTTGTAATGAAGATGACTGATCACTTAAAGGACACAACCAAGGAGGGAATCAAATAAATATTAGAAGTTTAATAAGTAGGTACCTATTTATTTTGAGTTGTACATAATTGTTAAAAATGTAATATGTATCTAGGTACCTATCGTAAATGTATTTTTCCGCAAGCACTTTTTAATTCAAATTGTAAAATATTTATTTTGTAAACGAAGCATACATCGCGTATTCGAAATTCATTATAAACAAAATACGATTTCCTGGAAATGTGTCAGTTCACTTTGCCAGGTTTTAACAATACCCTGCATCTTTCTGCTATATTTTTAATACGAACCTTTTAATCGAAATAAACAAAAATTTATTTAAACTTTGTCAAGGTTATCGGCAGGTTAAAGAATATAAAATTATGGAAAAGTGTGCAAATTCGTTTATCGATCTTTATAAAGAAAAACACTTTAATAATAGAAATCTTATATAAAAAATAGATAACTCGTTATTTTCTTTCTTTTTCTTGTCTGACATTTTTGATTTTTCCAATCGTCCTTTGTTTTCGTCACTGTATTCCGATTATTCCGATTCAGTGATAACATGCAATGATAATGCGCATCGGAATAATATTTGAATGAGCCATAGTTACCTATTATTTTAGTTAGGTGGCTGTTTAAGTTAAATTAATTAAAATAATTAGTGTAGGTAAGGTAGGTAAGCTGAAAATAAACGATTTTCTTAAGACAAATTACCTATGTATCTACTTATATCTACCTAATATAGGTAATTATATTTTTTAGCAGATTTTTAATGTTTGTATTTTCTGTATATATATATATATATATATATATATATATATATACAGGGTGTTTGGTTCACCGACGTATATCCGAAAGGAGGTGGTAGGTGAGTCGGTTTGGAACTTATTTAACCAAAAATACCTTTATACAAAGTGTCACGGTTTCTGAGATAAAGCCAACTTTGTGATTTTATTAAATTACTGCAGTTTTAGTATGATTAATTTTAATTAGACACAACTGCAAACTTTTAATTTCTTGTAACTTTTATTTTAGTAGTCTTTGATATCTGTTCTATCAAATAAAATCCCTTGATACACTCTACATGTGATAAAACAAAATATTTAATAAAATCACAAAGTTGGCTTTATCTCAGAAACCGTGACACTTTGTACAAAGGTATTTTTGGTTAAATAAGTTCCAAACCGACTCACCTACCACCTCCTTTCGGATATACGTCGGTGAACCAAACACCCTGTATATATATATATATATATATATATATATATATATATATATATATATACACATTAAAAGTGTTTTGCTAACGAAATGGTAAAAGGCAACGTTTATCTTGTTATTATTTTATTAACAGATATTACCTACTGCTTATAACCGGTTGTGAAAACAAAAGTTAATCCGCAAGGTTAACCCCGATGTGAGTTAAGTGCTTGAATAGTTATTGATAATAATATAATGCAAAATGAAAAATAATGCATAAAAAGGAAATTTCCTTGCGATAATTTAAATACAATAACATTTCTGAAGATAATGAGCGATTAAAAAAACCATAGTACCTATTATAATATTTCGATAATAGCGCGTGAACTCATTGCGCAAGTTTACTTATTGTGTCCGTGTATTGTTAAATTAGTGACTAGTGCTTGACTAGTTTTCTTGTATTTTATTATAATTTACACGTTAGTACATACATACATAGGTAAATGAAAATTTTTTTGTCAATTTAATCGACAAAGCTTGACAAAAAAAAATTGACAAAGTTTGACAAAAAAATTGACAAAAATTGACATTTAGCTACTTATATAGGTACCTCGTTTGGTGAAGATAAAATTAGATAGAACAAATTGCTAACGAACTCGAATCCAATCGAAACGCTCTACTATCACGTAAGTAGGGTTCGAGGTCGTGTTTTGACTGTATTCGTATAGTTTAGAATTATTTTTAGTACCACTTCAGGGTTGTCTGATTGTATATAAGTAGGTATATGGCGTGTAGAATATGAAATAAACCGAAAAGTTTTAATACTTAATTGTTAAAATCGGCCAATAGTGAGAAACTTCCCTTGTGAAGATGACTAACTCGAGAATAACAATATACATTGGAAACATAATACATTGCAGTAAACCATTTACGGTGAATACGTTTGAAAATGGATTTATCGCAGTTCAAGGAACTAAGGTAATTTCCGTTTACTTAATATTTATTACTTAAACCCCTATTAATCGTTATTACAATTCATTAGTTTTTGATAATATTATTGTATGTGGGAAATGAGTTCATTGTGATGTGTAGGTCGATCAATAGATGACGATTCATGTTACTTACCTACATTTTTCGTTCAAGATTTAAACTTTTGCTATAAAAATGTTTTTTTATAAAATTAATGGTAAATAGTAATACATATACATCGAAATTTTAATAATAATAATGCTTAAAATAAAAATTAAATATGAAATTACAATAATTTACTATAAAAACTCCATTTGCTAAGAACTACCTATATCTGAATCTATTACCTACAAAATGTCACAATTTTAGGTGGAATATTTCTTACTTCTAATCGGATACGTTCGTTTACCACCTCCAAATTTTTAAATCAATTTTGATAGGCCCTTTCTTTCAAATAACTTCATTCCTGCGCGCAGTTTACGCTCAGCAATATAACGATAGACTTGATATCGAGGAAGTAGGTAGAAGGGGTTGAACGGAGCATGTGTATTACTTTTACGATAAAGTGTAACTTTGTTTTCGATTTTTAGCACAACAGTCACATAACACGTTTTATTTGCCATATTAAATAAAACGAGCAAAATAAGAATACACATAAATAGACACGAAAGCAACATTACTTTACGTCATAAAAATGTCCGTTTTATTTAATTAAATAGTTTATATGTAATGAAAATGCTCTTTTCGATTCCTTCTACTTTCTTGCCCGTTGTTTGTCTAATTATTCCATAAAAAATTAGTTTACCTGCGCGAGAATTTTCAAAAAGTCAAATAACGTAATAATTAATAAATAGGTATCTAAAAATAAACGATTTTAATGTTATAATTATTGGAAAGAAAATATCGACTATCGTTCATCACGTAGGTATATAATATAAATAGATCCTGTTTTAGTATAAATCCTGGTTCGATAAATGATCATAAATAAGTACATAAGCGATAATATTATTTATTCATTATTGTTCGTATTATTTTTTAATTATCAACAATTATAGATAAGTAGGAATGTGTATTGTTTTTATAAAAGTAACGGATTCGCAATCATGTTTATTCAATAAAATGTAACGTCTCGCCCGTTTTTGTTTTTCAGATGATAGCAATAAGCGAACTATCGAATTTGGAAAATTTTAAGATACAACTAGGAAATTTTAAATTAAATGAAGTGATATTAAAAGATAGTCAACTTTTAATACCCGGTTTTATCGATACACACATACATGCTAGTCAATACCCCAATCTCGGCTTGGGGTTGAACATGCCGTTGTTGGAGTGGTTGAATCGCTACACTTTTCCGATTGAACAAAATTTTAGGGATTTCGATTATTCTCGAAAAGTATACAATTCAATCGTGGTAAGTAGGTACCTTTTTCCATATTTTATTTGTTATATAGGTATAATGAGTGAATAATAAGCTGCAATAACTGATATTTCTTGCCTCTCATGATATGGTCTAAGTATTCGAGTTTTCTCTTTTTAATAGTGAGAATTAGTTCATGTTGTTTGCCCATTATCCTCAAGATGTTTTCATTGGTCTCCCTTTCTGTTTACGAAACTTTCAGAATTCTCCTGTAGAGCCATATTTCGAATGATTGTAGTTTGTTAAGGTGTTTCTTTAAATGTGTTAGCTTCTGTTCCATACAAAAGGATTGTAAAAACAATCTACTTTAGTAGTCTTATCTTTGATTGAATGCTTAGATCTTTACTACTAAATAACTTTTTCATCCGCATAAATGCGTTTCTTGCTGTTTCTATTCGACTCTTAATTTCTTCTGTTGATTCATTATTATCACTGACCCATGTAGTCTTCCCATACCATCTAATATGTGAGCAGATAAATCATTGATAAAATTTGTCACTTGCCAAACTTTAAACTGAATTACAAATAAACAATCTAGTAACTTTTTACTGATAAGGTATATAATATGCTTAATAGTAGCTATAGGTAATTATTATTTCTTGAAATGTAGATATAGGTAAGTATATACCTATAGTATTTCATTAGAATTATAAATTATTACCTATATGTACTTATACTTAGATTGTTTTTCTGACTAAACCGAATTAAACATTAAGTTTATAAAAAAAACACGTTTCAGAGAAAAACGTTACGTCACGGTACTACCACGGCTTGTTATTTTGCAACGCTTTTCGCAGATACAACATTATTACTTGTCGACGCAGCTATAAAGTTTGGGCAAAGAGCATTTATAGGAAAAGTAAATATGACTCGTTGTGCACCTTTAGATTATCTAGAAACGCCAGAAGAGTGTTTTGTAAATACCGATAAGTTTGTTCGGGACGTTTTAGCGAAGAACGTAAGTGTCGATTCATTTACTTATTTATACCTAAATACGTTTATTTTTCTAAATTTGATTTTAGAATGATTTGGTCAAACCTGTCATCACACCACGGTTCGCAATAAGTTTAGAAATGAACGAACTGAAACAACTTTCTAATATGGCGAAGGATTACAATTTACTTATACAGGTAATAAATGATCACTTTTCCTGATGTGTTTTTTGCCATCGAAATCATTGTTGATAATGTAATAATTGTATCTATGTTTATGGTATTTATATTATTATGGCTTTTTCCACAAACACGGATGTTGTTCTCTGAAAATTATTGACTTTTTCAAAATTTTGGTAGCGCTAGCACTTGTATTTCGGTATTTTCATGTGTTGGATAAACGTTGCGACTGACAAAATTTCACATCATCTTCGTTATATTTAATTAAAAATTATTTAACCTCCCTAATTGCTTAAAAAAATCTTTATCGCTTATGAGTATCAACTATTAGGTATATAGAATGTCGGTGAAAATGTCATATTAATTTTATTTGTTTGTTATACAACTCTCATTTTTTACTTTATCTACATTATCCTCATCCCTCAGGGGCTAGCATCCCCAAGGTGCTGGTACGGGCTTAGAAACCCCGAGGTACCCGAGCAATGCCCCTCCGAAAGGGGGTTGAGCAGGGGATAAAACCCCTCTCCCATAAAAACAACAACCTAGTTAAGAAAACCGAAAACAAAATGCCCGGAAGGAACCTAAGACATTATCGTCAACAATTATTTATTCTATTGTGTCACGAGTTAAATTAAGATAACCATCGAATGTTATTCAACTTTCTAATAAAACCTGGATTTTATATCTAAAACAATAATAAATATTAGATACCTAATTCGTTCAAATTTTGGAATTGATTGAGATGATATACCTACGTATACGTTGTAAAAAGTAAACAAGTTTTTATGCTGGTGTCTTTTTAATTGTAAGATGATATGGTATATCCAAACCTATATGCAATTTACGTCATCAAAAAAAATTTACTAGATTTTTTATTTTTAATTCGGTTTAAAGTTTGGAAAATGACATATTCTATAGATGATTTACGTGCGCACATATTAGATGGTATAAAGAAAGGCTACAATTTATTAGAATTGTCAAAATATGAGGTACGAGGTGACAGCACTGTGTGAAACGTCATCATCTAGTAACCTTTCACTGATGACGTGGATTGCATATAGGTTTGGACGAACTGTACTAGGCTACCTAATTGTAAATTAATTCGATGTAATGTAAGGAACTTTTTCAATTAAGAGGGGGCTGGAAAAATCTGCTTCCACCATCTTTCCGCTAGTAACGCCACAGTAGTATTTTTCTAATTATTTTAATTAATATCAAACGGTTTAATCGTAAGATGGTGCGATTTTGGCATCAGCTATTTAAATATTAATTTTTTTTTCTCAATAGTTTCTACAGAGTGCGCTTTTCCATCGATGCATTGGCATCTATTTTAATTATGTTTACGTTGTAAACTTTGCTAGCGTTTATAATTATTTATTCTAGGATATAAAGTTACAGAATATAAAGAATGGGCGTTTTGATGAGAGACACGAAAATAATGAAATGTAAGTTAACAAGCTTAAAAAGTTATTTAACTTGCAACCAGAAAAGTTACCAAGTTATGGGAGCGAAAAATTCAAAATATTTCTCTTCAAGAAAGTCATAATGATAATGATTATTGATTTTTAAAATTTATTTTTTGTGTAATATGTGAGAGAAGTGCCATTATTAATACAAAATAAAAATTGTAACAATAGAAAATCCAATATTACTGATATATGCACATATGTAATTACTTATGTACCTATATATTTCAGAATAATAATTATTATAGCATGCCATTAATTGCATTAAAACTTAAATAGTTACAGTTTCGTTCTTAAATACATGTAGCTATACGTTATTCACGATAGGTTCTAATGCACGCAGCCATGCACAAAAGTTATTAAATTGTATATTTGTAATATTCAGATTAAAGTTTTGAACATGACACTCCGATGTCTACCGATGATTTACCTGCACACATATGACATGGCAAAATAGACTAAAATCTATTAGTACTGTAAAAATACGAGGTTTTATTGATGACGTGTTGGGACCTATCGCGAATAACGTATGTACACATATCTACTTATTTATGGGAAACGTCCGCCGCATTCTCAGCATTTCTCAGTAATTCACAGAAATCATAAACAACGACACGTCGAAATGCAAAATAATTATGCTTACTATCGAAAAAGAAACCGAATGAGATTCTATCTTTTATAGAATGAAAACTTGTAAATAAATAAAACTGTAGGTATGTAGGTATGGCAAATGTACCTATATACATACTTAATTTTAACTGTAATTTTGAAATTAGACCTTTTTATACAATATTATAAATCACGTACACATTTGTAGAAATGGTTGGAATTTCATTATTTAGAGTGTAAGAAAATACAGGAGTTCAATTTTGGTTTTAGTTTATATGTATAAGAATTACGAATTCATTTTCGGTTTAGGTACGTTTACTATAAATATTTCACAACGAAATATGCCACCTAGCAGTTTGATGTTTGTTTATCAAACGGAAGATTAATGTCCAACGAATCAGCCGGCAAATAAAAAAAAATACCACTATAATATTTTTACAGTACCATCTATTCAATAATAGTTGGACAATTTTGTTAGACAAATTCTTCGAAATCAAGTAGGTATCTATAAGATAGCTTTATACTTGAAAATGACGATTTTTCGGAAAACGGTTTACGAATTCTAGCAACAATTACACCCTGTACTTTCGTATACGTATTCACTGAACCTTCTTCTAGTTGCTCCTTATAATATTTTAATCATATAGTAGCTAAATATCTTATAATTTGAAGTATTCGGAAGCATGTGTACAACTTAGCAAAACTGTTCCTTTAACTTTTTTAGGATAAAAATATAGGGAGCAACTAGGTAATTGAATTAGTATTTATTATCAATTAAAAATTTTTAAATAAAATTTAATAGTTTTTTAGTATCGTTTCCTGAAGTGAATCTACCATAGCGACATCTGTTGATTCTCGCTTATCGAACCCCCCTCTTAAGTCAAGCACGTTTCATAGCCATAAAATTTACTGAATGTCAATAATTGATAGATTGTAAAGTTTTATAATAAAAAAAATACTGATGTTTTTGTAAACGTGCACACGTATTCAGATAAGTTGGTTTTTGGATTAAATGATCAATTTAAAACATGATTTTTAATGTCAGTAGTACTATATTAAAAAGAAAAGAAAAGAATCGGATTTATATTATAAGCGAAAATACTTAGCAGATAATTTAGATAGATAATCCACTATTAGTAGATAATTCTGTATACAAAAGAAAGAAAACACTGAGAAACCTAAGAAAACACTGTCGTTCGAAAATTAGTGAGATTCTGATGATATTAAAATGTGTTATCTGTCTTTTTAAAAAAATATGAAATACTTCAATATTCCAAGAACTAGTTGGGATTTATCCGTTAACACGCGAAAAATACTGTTTTTTGCTTATATTTAATAGAAAATATTCTTGTCTACCTCCATCTCGTAAAAACAAAATCGTCGAGCCTCGGCATTTGTCAAGAAAGTGATTAAATTCGAAAAATCCCGGCGGATATTTTTCGCGATAATATCTATACGATCAAAAAACCGGCCAATTTTATAGTATAGGCAATGCAAGTAACGACTAAATAATGTTGTTCGACGGGGTCCACAAAATAATAAAATTAGGCAATTTTTTGTGTTTTATGAAAATATTAATTTTCAGACCCACGTTTGCGAAAATAAAAATGAAATAAAAGAAGTGAAAAAATTATTCAATAAATCTTACTTGGAGGTGTACGAAGAAGCCGGAATTCTCACAGAAAAAGTAATTGTTTAGGTAACTTTTTTTGTCAAGGTATATACGAATATGTTTTTCGTAGACAATACTAGCTCACGCAGTTCATTTGGACCAATGCGAAAGGGAATTATTAGCGAAACGAGGCGTTTCTGTTAGTCATTGTCCATCGTCGAATATCAATTTAAAGTCGGGATTATGTCAAGTTAAAGAATTAATACATGCCGGCGTCAACGTTGGTTTAGGAACAGGTGAGAAAAAATAAATATTGGAAATAACGAATTCTAGTTATAAATTAATAGTACAATCATTTACTTACTATATTATAACAAGATTATCAAAACACTTGAACCGAAAATGATAAAATTGAACTTTTCAATAAAGGTCAAAAGTGTAATGTTCTTCGATAATTTAGTAGACAGAAGCGGATTACACGCTAAAATATTTTGAAAATTCAATTCCATTCGATGTCGCATTTTTCAGATGTATCAGGTGGTACATCCGTTTCTATTATCGATTCCATGAGGGCGGCGATTAATACTTCAATTAGCATTTCATTCAACAAATTCGAGTATCAACCGTTAAATTGTTACGACGTGTTTTATTTAGCAACTCTAGGAGGAGCAAAAGGTCAGTCGCAACATTAAGTTTAGTTTTTGATAAAATGTCTTTTGCAGCTTTGTCGATTGCGGACGTTACCGGAAATTTTGAAGTTGGCAAAGATTTTGATGCCCTGATTATCGATTTGAATGTGGAAGACGGTTGCTTCGATTATTTTCATAATTGCGGTCCGTTGGAATTGTTGCAAAAGTTTATACAAGTTGGGGACGATAGAAATGTAATGTCGGTGTTTGTGGCCGGAAGTCAGGTTAAATGAAATTTAAAATAAAATTGTTTAGGTTACTTACATTGCAGTATAATGTATCGCTGTATAAATCGCATACTGATAATTTAATTTGTGTACTTTTTTAAGAATCTAGTTAAGTATTTTATAGTTTATTAATATTAAGCACTTTAATCGTGTTGGAAATTTTTAATAAACAAAAATATTTACGACGAGTTTTAGTAGACGGTGGCAGATATAAGTGGGTACCTACCTAATCGATTAACTCATCTTAATTTTAAACTTAACGGATTTTTACATTTTTAGACTAAGATACAGGGTATTATTTGCTTTAGTTTGATATAAGTATAGATCCTATATAAACTAATTTTAAAAAAATGCGTATAATTTTTTGCAAATACTTAGGTACTTATACTCTATATACTCTTTTACATTCAACTCTTTTTTTACACAGTCTATTTCTGCACGGTTTTGAAATAACATCGATGGAATTTTGGCAAAATGTCGTAAGCGACAAAATCAAATTTTACAGGAGCACAGATTTTGTGTTGTAGCTTAACTATAAGCAAATACCTTCTGAAAACCGCGTATATAAGTAATTCGGGGCACATTTGCATCAAATAACATATTTATTTTACTGGTTTGAGTAAAAAACGGATTTTTTCGGAGGTTAGATACTATCCTTGAACGAGTTACCATGACAAGTTATCGTAAGTGCTATACGTTTGTTGTTTTATGTCGTCACAAACACAACTTCCGTACAGAGAATTAAACGTATCGCAACCACGTTTCGCAATTACACCTCAGGCACTGGTTAAATTGTTGTTTTTACATGATTTTCGCACTTTGTGATTTGTAGTGATGTAGATTGAACGTTTGACAACGTGTCACAGTTCATTGTTATGTTTAAGCCACGTGGCAGCGTGTGGTAGGTGCTGAATATCAGCTGATGGGAACGCGTTGTTGCCGCATTTACGGTAAAGTATTTACGATAGTGGCACGGTTTCCACGTATCCACTTACGTAAATGCAAATCAATTTATTTGGTGGAAAAAATCGAAATGTTATCAGATTATATTTTTGCCTTAGACGGATAAGATAGTTAGAACAACTTATTCTCAAAAAAAATGGTGCTTACGTGTTTTGCCAAAACTCCATCGACATGATCCAATAAAACCACCTCTCTTTTTTTATTTCGGTTTATTTCCTCTAATACGATTTCAAAATCATTTTTCTCGAATCTATTCGCTTCGTTAAAATATATTTGACTTTGATTTTTTTTTAAGTATTATCCTGTGATTAATTTATTCTATCGGTTGTATTATGTTGTCTATACATATAAAATATAAATTGTCTTAAACAAACTATTATTATTTACATGTACCAAAATAATCAATATATATATATATTGTGTTAATATTGGGTATTTATCTTAATGTCAACATTACATTATATAGAAATTCTCCTTTATTTTGTAAAGTTACTTTTTATATTAGCAAATTTAGTATATTAATTTTGCTACACACACAGGTCACACGCAAATCTGTCACGTGGGAATTGGCAGTCGAACGTTATTTTTTAAATTGTTTATAACTATGTAAATGAAAAAGAATTTAGTTTTTCATTTATTTGTATATAAAATACTTTGATATAAGTAAGTATACTTACTTGTTCTTAACAAATTTTATGTTAATGAACATAAAATAAGATAAACGGTTAATAAGTGATTTGATGAACTTATAAGATGATTTCATCGTCCAGATCATATAAGAATTATAAAACATATTTCTTTCGCGCGATAAAAAAGTATGTAGGTTTAGAATTTATGGGTAAATATGGGTGTAGTGCGTGCAAAGTAAAATGTTTTATATATCTATAATAAAATTAGTAGCCGTTTATTTCTGGTACGTACATATTTAGATAGTTTTCAACGATTAATTTATGAAATAAATTGTTGTTGAAAATATATTTTTAACGTAGTCTTTTTTAAGTAGGTACTTATACAGCTTTTTCATGCGTGATAAAACAATCTGTAAAATTAGTAAAGACATTTATAAATATCGTGTTCCATCTGTAATATCTAGAAATTTTATAAACGAGTCGTTGGTATTAAGTGTATGGTTTAAGCTACAGACCGATAGATGACTCAGCGCAATCAAATCTCACATTATTGAGATTTTCAGGTTTAGAAAATTTATTTAAAAAATGATTTTTTAATCACTTTCATCCGTAACTTTTCTTTGTCTATATATTTTAAATTGGCATTACATTGAATAAACTAGTGGAAAAATATTGGGTTTTATAATTCAAAGGTAAACAAACGTATGGTGTAGGTACCAATATTACTTAGATATAAATATTTTCAATAATAAATTATTACAGGTTAAAATGAGGAAATGTGAAGAAATGTTTGAATTGCAGGCTTATATAATTAATTAATATCAATGTTACAAGAACATTTTTAACAATAATATTTAATTTTTGACATAATTTATTACCTACCTCGTTATACCTAACTAAGAATTTTTTTAGAGGCGAGTCTTCAAAACTTTTTTGAAATTTATATTTTTTATGTTACAATAACTCGTTTAAAAATGGCGGTCATTTTTTTTCATGCCGTGTGCCAGTGTTTGCGTTTCTAGAGGTGTGCGGAAAACGCTGTATTTCAATTATGGTTTATTGTGTAGGTAACGTATATATCTCTGGAACTAAAACTATTATTTTTGGCACATTTCATATTAAATTTTTGTCACGTATGCTATTTTTCGTTGTTTATTTCCTTATGCCCGAAATTGTATGCTAAACTTATAAAAAATTCGAAAAATAACGTATTTATGAGGTTGTGTAAAAAAGGTAAATACAAGTATCGGCGTTCAATTATTTGTTTCCGCAAACCACCCTGACATAGGTAAGTGTTTGTAACAAAATTTGAAGGCTGACGAATCTTTTCTAAAAATCACTTTTTCGGAGTTTGATTTTTTTTGTAATCGCAAGTTTGACGTGAAATTTTGGGCATAAGGGGACAAGATACGAAAAATAACATGTGATAAAAATGTAGTAAGTACCTACTTATGAAATGTACCTACCAAAAATAACATTTTTAGTTCCAGAGCTGCGCGTGATAAATCATAATAATTTAATGGGGTTCTAAATAATTTAAATACGGTTCGTTAAAAGCAAAAATTAAAATTTTTAGAAATGGTTGCAAACCGCACTTGAAACGGATCGATCTGTTCTAGAAAAATATTAAAGTTTGTAAAGATTTTTAATGCTATTTATTGTGACGATTTTGAATTAATTAATTCGAGAATCTTATAGATGCAAATTTTTAATAAACTTTTTTACATCGATTTAATATTAATTGAAATCGTTTTAATTGTTAGTTATATGGGTTATATCTACAAAATTGTTATAGTACCTAAACAAAAATATGGGAGTACTAGATACTTAACTATACATACCTATTATACTTTTAGTAGATACGACATTTATTTTAAAGTTTTTTATTTTTCAATATTAGTAAATAAATTATTATAGCTATAACTGTTTAGACGCCTCTTTTGTATGAGAGTAATTTATGGAAATTTGTATGTATTACATATGTGTTGTAAGTATGTACGAAACCCGGGGCTAAAATTTTTCCGGCAACGGACGATGCAATAAATTTTCCTTTGAGAAAGTAGTAGTTAGAAAAAGGTTATATTGATCTGTTGAACATGTGGTACCGCAACATTTAACACATAGGCAAGAATAAAATTTTCTTTTGGATGGTGTTACGTAAAAGAATTTTTCACTTATTTCGATTTAAAATAAAATTAAAATAACAAATTTTATGTTACCATTATTGCTCTGTTAGCAAATTTTTAAAAACGACGAAAAATATAAATTATATACTAGTGGTATACATTTTGCAGAATATGTTCGAACGAAGTTGTAATTGAAAAAATAATTTCGATAGAAACCTAATTTATAAATGTAAAAAAGTAACGTAAACATTTTAACAATATTTTTGTAGTCTTTATGAATAACTCGTCCTTCGTTTAACCACAGCCGGTGTCAAACAGATAATAAGAGCCGGATGTTCCCTGTAGTATCTGATATTAACACACAATTTTCCCTTAGTGCGTTTATCTCTTCTCCGATATTACTGCGCCGTGTGGGATTTATAGTTTTTTTTGCTGAACATTTCTTTTATAGTTGTTTTTGTTCGAAATCTGATATAACATTCCGAACACGAAGGCAAATTTTATTGACGTACCTGTACGTATTACCTAACACCGAAAAAAATAGTAGATAATATAATAGGTAATTATAATTAAAATGGTTATTGTATTTATGGATAATTTATAACGCAGCTCAACACAAAAATTCTTTCTATTGCCAAAGATGTTCATACGAGCTCACAGTACATTTAAGACAAGGAATTGAAAAACAATTTACGTTTCTAATAATTGGCTCGTGTTTCTTCACAACCTCTATTTGCAGCAGCGGTCGGATTCTTTCGCTATTTTACATAAAAGTATATATTTTTGATCCTAGTACATAAAATGTAGGTACATATTACGGACAATTTATTCCTAAAAGTAGGTACACATTTTATAATTTATGACTTTCTTCTAAACGTGATTATTCAGTAAGTTGAAAGATAACCAGTTTCAGAAACTGATCATAAATTTTCATTATACGATTATAACGCGCGTAAGATAAAATTTCGTTCGCGAAATTGGACTGTCGAATTTTTGAAGGGAGCCCTAACCAAGTTCCTATCCAAGAGCCTAACCAAACTCGATTTCAGAGAATTTGTGTTAGAGCTTAAAGGTACATGTAATTATACTTTATAAATACCTGGATTGTTAGTCGACAAAGAAAGATCCTACCTTTTTGTTTGTAATCCTTTTAGAGAACACAACACAACGCTGGCGCACTCACACGCAAAAAGGCCTTAACCGAACGAGCACTCCTCGCATACGCAGATAATGCGACGTCGTAATTTAAAATTCGAACTACTGAAACAAGCACTACCGCTCTGTACCATTAGCGTGAATGACCTGAAACAGTTTTGTCGGAATTCTATATATAAATGCATTCGAGTTTATACGAAGATCCTAGGAAAATCCACTTTTATTTTAAAAACATTCAGTTCTTTGTTCGTACTTCGATAAGTTATCGCATGAAAGTAGTTGACGCACATGTTTTATTAATTGCTTTGTATTTTATCGGTCGCACAAAAATGCGATTAAACTTTTAACAGGTTTATATAATTACACGCAAATTAGCATATTATTTATCAAACTCCACTACGACCCCTATATTTGTGCTTAAATACCTACATACTATAATTACTTACATATATAGGTACAATAGAAGTTATTGGGCAAAAAATTACACTGGTTAACAGTGATTTTATCAAATTGTCTCTAATTTTTAAGCTAATGCTGTTTTTACGCTCAAATGCTTGCCGATGGGCCTTAAGAACTTTATACTCAAATTGTTGACATCTGATAGGTCACTTTTTGTCATTTTTGTCGAACACGATGTTGTAATTATACATTGTATACCTACTAATTTAAATCATATTTGTATCGTTCTTTTACGGCTCAAACGCCATTCATTTCTAAAAGGAATTTTGTATGGTACAAACTGACTTACGATTAGCCATAACATAAAATAATATAAAATTGACGTTTATATTTTATAGCTTATATAGTGTATCAAAATTTATTTATATTTTAAGTTAGAAATAAAATAAATTGCGGCTGCGGCAACATTTTATTATCGTGCCTTAACTATAAAATTATCAGTAGATAGTAGGTATATACCTACCTAATTAATGTGATGTAAGTAATATTTCTTTAGATAGATACTTTTTTTAATCAAAAAACGGGTGTCTAACCGATTTTATATTATAATATACAATTCACACCTTATTTTATGCGTAAACTGTACGTTTTTAAAGAAATAACAAAGGAAATTTCGTTAGGACCACCATGAGAAACTTGAAATTGATTATGAAAAACGTGAACTTTTGATGACTTTCGGAAACGGAGTGTCTATAATGGGTTAAATTTCTACCGAATACGTATACAAGTGTTGCCGCTTTAATGATATAATTTAATGTGCATGTCTTCAACAGTACACTACTTGGGTGGTCTGAGGCAAATTGGTAAAGTTGTTCAAGAGAGCTGCAAACCTGTATTTCGCAATTAATAGTTCATTTTAGTTTGGTCAACTTAAATACGATTCATTCGATGACAGAAAAACCTTTTGAAACAAATACATAATTCACTACCTATATCTATTTTAATATTGTATACCTATATAGCTAATTGTATTTAATTTAAGATCAAAAATTTTATTTTATGTATAGTTGAAAGTTTAGGTAATTCAGTTCTGAAAGTTTGAAAAATATGCAGTGTACCCAATTAAAAATAATAATTATAGCGTTTCGCGTGCATATTAAAACGCTTTGTCGAGAGTGTGCGTGAAATTAAAAGATCGCGACAATTTATGTCATTGCATGCATTTTAAATTACTCGAGCATACATAATTGCGTGTAGTAAGTATAAAGTACTTCATAAATGAACTAATTTTATGATAATTACTCAAAAATTGACAGCTGAATAATATACGTATTTTCCAAATTATGCCTCCTAACCAGAAATTAATCATTTATTTTTAAATAAAATGCATAGGTATGGGTACCCACTTATCTATACCTACAATACGATTAGTAAAAATAAATTAAAACGTGGTAACATGTATGTGCTGCTAAAGCACACTACGAATGTTTTAAAAATAAATACAGAATAAAAGTACTTTACTAGTACTTACAAGGAAGGTTAGGCAGGTGAAAATCTTAGAAAAATTTGAAACTTTGCAGGATTGTAGTACTAGTCAACCCTAATCAAGAGCCATATTTCGTTCGTGCTCTTACGCGGTTTAAGAGGGTGAAATCCACCCTTGAAAATTGGAACTTTTTTAGATTTTGCTTATTATCCGTAAAACAACAGGAGCTATCGCCAACAAACTATATATTTTTGTAAATGGCTGTTCAAGACCTAGATTATGATACAAAAATTAGGGGTGAAAATTTTAAGGGATGTTACTGTTCGTCTGTGTGTTAACGAGCACTCCTCGCACACACGAACAATACGACGCCGTAATTTAAAATTTGAATTACTGAAACAAGCACTACCGCTCTGTATCACTGACGCGAAAGATCTGAAGCGGTTTTGCCAGAATTCTATATATAAATGCGTTCGAGTTTATACGTGGGTACTAGGAAATCCCATTTTTATTTTAAAAACCTTCAATGCTTTGTTCGCACTCCGATAAGCTGTGAATGTAGGCGGTGCGCATGTTTTATTAGTTGCTTTGTAGTTTAACGGTCACATAAAATGCGATTAAACTTTTATCTGGTTTATGGTTTGTAAAGGGAAATTTTCAATGCTTAAGGGCACACTAATAGTTTTTACTGTTAAAAATAGAGTAAATTTATAATTCTGTGGTATAAAGGTAGTAAATAGCAGTTATTTCAAATAATTTTACTGCATAAAAAATACATAATTTTAGAATAAATTTCCTAAAAAGTACATATTTTAAAAATTTTCGCTCATTATTTGCATATATTTTTTTTATCAAACTCCACTACAACCCCTATAATAGCCCAAGCTCCCATCGCACAAAAACCTACCTCACAACACTACTAAAATTTTCTTAGTGTGTTGAAGAGATATGATGGGAAGTATACAACCGGTGGCAGACAATTGAATTTTTATTTTAATCATTTTTGATAAATTTGATACTTGATAAAATTTATTATAGACTTTAGAGAAATATCAATTATTGAGAATTATTGTGGTCTGCCTCGCAAACCTGGCAGACCTCCCTCCAAATGAATAAATTTTCAATGTCACCTACTGTAAAAAACTATATCGCGTTGTTTTTTTTCAAATCATAGTTTTAATTTTCCTTTACATGAAATTATATGTCTGCCGATGTAAAAATGCACCCAAGTATGGCAAAAATTAAGGGGTGAAAATTCGAAGGAATGACGTCCCTTAGCCATTTACAAAAATATATAGTTGGTTGGCGATAGCTCTTGTTGTTTCATAGATAATAAGTAAAATCGAAAAAGTTCCAATTTTCAAGGGTGGATTTCACCCTCTTAAACCGCGTAAGAGCACGAATGGAATACGGCTCTTGATTAGGTCGACTAGTACTACAATCTTGCAAAGTTTCAAATTTTTCTTAGATTTCCACCTGTCTAACCTTCCTTGTTACCCGTCCTTGTTGATTGATACAATGACATGGGTTGGCTAAAACAAAAGTAACTAACTTGTTAGTTAAGTACTTTTGTTCTGTTGAGTTACTGTTATTGTAAATGTATTGTAACTATTGTAATGTATGTGTGGTTTAGTTACTTTAACAATGAATAATAAGCCGTAAGTACATAATTAAATACTAATAATCATATAGGTGTTTAAATGTTAATTACGTATAAGTATTATACCTATATATTTGTAATAACATGAAAGTAGAATCGCGGGGGTTTTTCAATGTGTAAAAGCGCGTACTCATAACCTTAAAATTATTAATCATACAATTCTAAAAATCTATAAGAGTAAATGCAACCGCACGCAAAATACGCTCATAAATAATAGTTTTTTTTGACCCACATACACTAATTTTATTGGTTATGTTAAAGAGAGCCTATAAGACAGTTCCACACGCAGTTTAGTAATGTCGGATGATATTTAGGAAAACTGCAGTCCTAAGAAGCTCTCCGAGGTATTCCTATACTTACAATGAACATGGAATAAATTCATTTAAAACTAGTGAATAATTAATATTTGGTAGTATCTGATGATAGATATTTACAGGTTGTCGAGTTTTAAATAAATTTGTTCCATAATCAGTATCTTTACTGTATAAAAGAATATAATTGGTTTTATGAATAAAGTAGAGAGCAAATGCATTTACTGAAATTTTTCAGTTCACATAAATAAAAGTTGGTAGGTGGTAGATATGTACTTTCGCTTATTTTAATTACGAGCAAGGCAAGTTAGCTACCTGCTTCGAGTACTTTTATTTATACGAGTCGAAAAATATCAAAAAATGAAGTAATCGCATTTGTTCCTCACTTTATTTATAAGGCCCAATTAAGTACTGATGGTGCTAGTCAAATGCTATACTTAAGCACTTATTTTATGCGAGTATTGTAATGGTTAAGTAACGCAGCCGCCGACAAAGTACTGCTAACGGCCAGGGGGACAGGGCGATGCTGGCACTGCTGCACTTATTTAGCATTATTCCATTGTAAAATGTTTGTTGGGAATTTAAGGAATTATTTTATTTATTTTCTATACGTAGGTATATACGTAAATATATTGAAGGCATAATTTAATGTCCAGTACAAAATGGGATTCGATTTGTACTTACATTTACACGGAGAAAAATTTACTGCATGGGCAATAAAACTATTGTTGGAATAGTGACGGGCAAACTTTTGGTTGGGATTATAAGACGATTCTGGTTAAATTAAACCTCTACAGGATTTGTTCAGTAGTCTGTAGTATCATAGTTATTACAAATGCTGTGGTTGGCCTTACTTGGCAAAGCCATATTTTGCTACGTTTACATAACGAAATTCGATTGCTTATATAAAAGTTAAACTGACAAAGTTACATTTTACCAATCAACTATACCTAATTGTTGTTGAAATTAGGGAAACAACATCTTATCATTTTAACGCTGGTCACGGTCAAGCAATGATATCGCCTTTACAGTTAAAGTTTAAAAATACACCTACAGGGCTTTTATGAAAATAATATTAATTCTGACAGTAGAATAAACTAACGCAAGATAAGAAAAAGGTTTTTACAACAGCATATTAGGCTCTAGATAAATTTGTACAATATTACAATTTATTTTTATCGAATATTTATTTACGCGCTACGTTTGTTTGCGTGGTTTGTTGCGTAAATTATGTAGGTACACTTTGTCCAAAGCTATATGCAATCCACGTCATCAATGAAAGGTTACTAGATGATGATGTTTCACACAGTGCTGTCATCTCGTATCTCGTATTTTGACAGTTCTAATAAATTGTAGTCTTTCTTTATACCATCTAATATGTGCGCAGGTAAATCATCTATAGAATATGTCACTTTCCAAACTTTAAACCGAATTACAAATAAACAATCTAGTAATTTTTTTTTGATGACGTAAATTGCATATAGGTTTGGATAGGCCATAGTGTATAACTTATCCAAACGTATATGATGTTCACGTCATCAATGAAAGGTTACTAGATGATGACGTTTCACACAGTGCTGTCACCTCTTACCTCGTATTTTTACAGTTCTAATAAATTGTAGTCTTTCTTTATACTATGTAATATGTGCGTAAGTAAATCATCTATGTATAGAATATGTCACTTTCCAAACTTTAAACCGAATTACAAATAAACAATCTAGTAACTTTTTGTTGATGACGTGAACATCATATAGATTTGAATAAGCTATAGGGCACTTTTGGTTTGTGCAAACTTCTACCACCTTTCAAAGTTTGTAACTCTTTTTCAAGGACATTCTGTATAAAAAATTAATGTAAGGACTTTTTGCAATAAACTCGCGTGTAATATTCAACAATAAAAGCATTTTTAATTTAAAATAATTGAAGCATTTATCATTGAACTTGAGGCTATATAAACTGACGTCAAGGAAAAGCTATTAAGTTTTAATACTAAATATTCAGTTCTTAATGGGTGGTGTGCATAAATATTTATTAATAACCGAATCAGTATCGAATTATCGCATAACTTTTTCTACTATATTTTTTTTGGCGAAAGAAAACGAGAGTATGGTTACATTTATAAGTAGATATCCGACTAAATTAAAATATTAATCGACAATAATATGTATGTACTCACCTATATCACTAACAAATTAAAAGCAGGTTATTTTTATTAAAAATTCAGTTATGTGGCAAATATAGTTATTTAATCCATAATTAATAGTGTGATTAACGATTATCTGAAATTAAATTCTCGACAAGCTAACGTTAAACCGAAAACTTTTACCTACTGTTTTTATTAATAAACGAGTTATGTATGATAAAATCCTGTTCGGTGGGTCGTATCGACATTTTTTGTAACCAATTTAGCGGATACTTAACCTTTTTAAGACACTGCTGTATTATTAGTAATGATAATAATTAAGTACAATAATAAGCTATTCACTGGAATATCAATTTCAATACAAATTATCAATACAAAATAATTCATTTATTAATTAGTATCATAATAGAGCTAATTAATAAAGAAATATTAAAATATTAATTGGACGTCTTTATTTATAGATATTAATAAAGTAATATTGCATTCAATAGTATAAAGCGTTTAAATATTAAAGGTAATTTTAAAGAAATCGCATAAAAATCACATTTAAATGTACCTACCTATCAAGAAAAATAATGTCCTTATGAGAAATAACACGTGTACGTGACACCTTTCTATTACACAATAAAAGACATTTATTTCACCCTCGTTTTAAGTGAAGAGCTATACATGGTGTTAATGTATCTTCAGCAACGCCTCTTCTATATTGTCACATCATTCCCCTTCGCTTATTACGTAGATACATGATGTGGTTCTGCGATAAGGCTTATTTAGATTTTCGTATAGTATACGGTTAATAAATAACTGCTGGCTGATTTTTAAACGGCAATAATTTAATTATAAATAAACTTATAAATATAAGAGGAAGCGCACTAATTCTATTTAAGGTATTTAACCCAACAAAAGATTCAATTCAAAATACGTTTGTTTGATTAAGTATAAAACGTCGAAGACGACATTAGGTAAATTGTCGATAGGTACCTACTTGTTAGATTTTTCATCGAATAAGTTAAAATTTAGAAAAAATAAAACATTTATAGGTAAATATAGAAGTATACCTAAGAGCATTCGTTTCGGAACACTATTTGGTAATTTTAAATATCAACAGGTTTTACTTTTAATACAATAATCGCTTGTAAAATTTTTGTATGAAGTCGTTTTTGTGCAGTCATTCATTGAAATAAATATAAAAACGAAAATGTCTAAAATAAAAGCATACAGTAAATTGTTATAATTTCTAGGTACCTATAAAAAATATTTTTTGAAACAATTGATTTTGTTACCTAAATACCTGCATCGTTAAACATTACTTATTAAAATTGTTTGGAATTATTTGGCAAAAATTGATTTGCGTTTTTAAGAAAAACTGTAAAACATATTAACAATAAGAACCGACAGAAATTTGTAGTAGGTACATCAGTTGTCGATTATTTTCTTGTTGCCATTTCTCAAATATTGATAATTAACATGAGAAATAAAATAATCTAAAATGAACAATTTATTGTTTTTAAGGATAAAATTGAAAAAAAACCTATTACCATTATATGACTGCTGATATTGAAAATCTGAAAATTTCTAAAAATGATAAAATTTTGTATAATTTTTTTGGAGGATTTTTTATTCATCATACAGGACAATTATGTTTACAATTAACTGTATAGTATAGGTAATTACTTCTTTGTATGTATGTATGTATATTACATTTGAATACAAAATGTGTTTATTGGTTTACAACTTGTATTTATATATCTAATATTTTTATTTGTCGTCGAAGACATAAAAGCAATCATTGCAAACAGTGATAGCTGATTTTACATAAATTAAATAGGCATCCACCTACACAACACACCTGTACAACACACATTTGACTCAAAAATTTGTCCCAAAAGTTGGTACACAATTTTTGAAAGGTCTTTTTTTAAAACGGATATTTTTAGATTTTTAGTTGTTGATGCTATTCTGAAAATTGTGAAAATACAACACAGGGAAACAAATGTATTGTGTCAGCATTATATAGGTATCCCAAAATGCTTTCAATTATTCCTTATAAAATTTTAACTATGCTTGCAAGATTTCATTAATTTATATAATATTTCGTCAAATGTCGCAATTATTATGGAACAGAAAAAGTAATATTGTAGGTAGGTATATCATACAAACAAGTTCACGCGATTACTTCTTGTACAAATGAATCACTCACTCGCTGTAAAAAGATAGGGGTATTTTTACAGGAGTGAATGGGGAAATTTATGTCATATAATATAGTATCGTAATACTATTACTCCTTTTTGGGATAATTTTGTAATACCTAACAGGTACCTAATAAAAAATAACTCCAACAAAGGAAACTATAGTGTACGATACTATGGGATAAATTTTTCCGTTTACGCCCGTAAAAATACCCCATTTATTTTACAGTGTTAAGTTGCGCATTTATGTAGATACCTATAAATAATTATATTTTAAAACAATGATTTGCAATGATTTAATTTATGCAAACGAATGCGTGTTGTTAATTTACCTGTTTTGTACATTATATGTATGTCCGCAAAAAGGAGGCAAATTAAACTTATATACAGCTTCGTGTTTATGTACGGGAGAGCCATAAATAACAATAAGCAATCGAGAATGGTGTAATAACGATGGCATTTTGCTACCTAAATAGAATTTTTACCGACTAAAGAACGTTTCCTGTTCGAGGTAATGATACACCGCGAATTCATTACCTACCAATTTATTTAAAACGATTCGAAATTATTGGCGATCTGGCTAAACAAAACTAACCTCAGCCCACCGAAACTACTGACTAACCGCAAATTAAAATTAGATACTAACTAAAGGAGCTTCCAACAAATTATTCTGTTCGTTTACAATATGGCGTCTGTGGTTGGGGGAACCCTCGATTGGTCCATGGAAAGTATAACAGCTGCACATCGGGCCATTAATGGGAATCATCAGTGCACGCTGAGACCGATATTTTATTTAATCTAAGTATATCTGCCCTGATACCTGAACCGTATCTTTTCTTTTGTCGTCGTTTGTACGTCTAATTGTAAGAAAAGAAGTAAAATTAACGCGTTTGTTATTAGAGGAACGACGAGAAGGTCGAATATTTTAATAGATTGCTACTTACCTACGATAATTTGCTTCTTATAGGTAGACACCTAATATAATTAATTTAATTACATCGACATGGCAATGGTTAAAAAGCGTATAACTTTTCCATTAATTATTAGTTAGTAAAATTCGTACATTATTATAAGTAGTAGATAGATACCTTTTTATACAAATAAAATAGCAGTAATCACGCATTTCCCGACACCCTGTATTTCGATAGTTTTATTGCTACGTTAAATTACTTAATTTAACTGCGTTAGAAAAATTGAAACAGATATGAGAATAATAAAAATTAATTGCCGACGTAATGTGAACGATACTTGATTTAACGTCTAAAACGAATTGTTGCGTTGCCTAAAAAGAAATGCCAGTATGTTAATTTAACAGAACCCATCGTTCCTTATCCTCGGGCTAGGTATTCCGCGTCTAATGGCAATCGTTAACGTTAACGAGCCTGTGCAATCTCTTGCTTGAAATACCTACCACTTCTTAATTTTACCAGTTTTTACATCCATCATGGAAAATGAGATATAATGACTAATGGCTTTTTTGGCCGCATTAAAGCGTTGCAAACTGCATCGATGGGAGATTCGAGCTGTCAATAACTATCGACCATCTTTAACAAACTAAATATAGGTACGAAAGATCGAAATTGAAATTAACGAGGAATTATTCGAAAGCACTAATGTCGATGTATTAAATTATGTACTAAATTCAACGGTATCGTCGAAGAGCAACATAAAAGAGCAGATGTTTTAGGTCTGATCTGTTCTGATTGGCGAGACAACCATTTGTTGAACTGTCAATAGAACTGATGTGCTGTGTCGACTGTCTTCATATCGTTCCCCGTTATGCTAATGGTTAAGATAAATAGTAGTATGATCTGCCCACAAGATGCAAACTCACTTTATAACAGCGACGTTCAAATGATTATTATTAGTGTAGGACGTCGGTTTATTGATGTATGAGAATTAGGTCAAAGATGTTTTCAAATTATGTTGATATATTGAGAGTTGTTTCCTTTTTATTACTTCATAAATGATTAACGAGATAATTATTATTAGTTTTTTTGAAATCCTGTTATTTCAATATTATTTATGTGGAGAAATTAGCATCGACTCGAATATAAAGGAAATAACAGATAAGTACTTATATTCAGTTAGGCCGTATTACAATCTATTTTCATTTTAAAATTTGGGCGGTATTTTCTATCACCTAATATTGTTGTCACTTCCTTAATTTGACATGATATTAAAATAACAATATCCGCATTGAAAACTGTAAAAGGAAAGGGGAATAATTAAAACTATTGTTTTTCGACGTGTTCCTAATAATGTTTAAAGATGAGCCATCTTATAGATATATTTGGATCTCATTGTCAAATTAGCTTTATCATCTTTTAGAATAATATTTATAAACAATATATTTTATAATTATTGCAATAAACATCAATTATCTACTGTTTTATTCGGAATACATAGGTACCTGTTAAATGGTCAAAGTACCGAAAGGTTATCGACTTAGGTCAGGTAGTCATTGCCGATACCGTAAAATGATGGAAATTTGATCTACAAAGTGCGATGTATAATCTGATTATTTATAAAATCATCCAGAAAGCTTTTCGAAGTCCTTTTAGAAAATCGATATCTAATAAAGAAACACATCGTATATCGCATCGCATCGAAATAATCGACGGTGTCAAAATTCACTTTCTATTTACAAAACTAGATAAAAGTCGATATTAGTTATTTTGTAAAAATTATTTAATCGACATTTAGCTATTAATATTTTGGTAAAGAATAGTCGCATCAAAAATGTGATTTTTCAATAGGTTTCAATTTTTTTCAAAAATAAATAAAAAGCACAACGCGCTTTTTGTAACATTTTAATTTTTTCAAACACAACACGTTGTTTTTTTGCTTTCGCATCGTGATTCCATTACAAGTGCCTACGTATATATAATGAGAATTATGAAACTTTGTAAATCATTATTGATTAATTACCTTTCAAGTGAAGTTGACGACATTATCTATAATTTATATTAGTACTTATTCCTGGTATACGAGTAATCTACACTAAGAATTATGTTGGTGTACGATACCGTCACAGCGATACTGTAATGTAGGTATATCATACTACTTATAAATAATAACTTAGGTTAATATATTATATTAATGATGCATTATCTGGTACCGATATATAATTCAAAATTGGTTTTAGATAACGTTTATAAACTAAAACCAGTGCATTCGTGAATACTTGTATTACTTATGTTACTTATAATTTTTAACGTGTCTCCATAAAAATATTATATACAAAGCGCTTAAGTTCCTAAAATATTCAAAAAATTTCCACAATGACTTATAATGACTTTTTACATAATATAATTGGGTAATTCGTTTTCTTTAATTCATTCAAACTTGTGAACCTCGAATACTGATTTAAATGAATTACCTATTTATATTCCCTTCAGGTATATACCGAACATAAAAAATCTGTAATATTATCTAATAGAAATCATAAAATGCATCGTAAAAAGAACTGTCACACGATAATTAAGTTTTTTCGAGAGAAAAGAAAAATATCGGGGCATTAAATTCGAACGGGCCCGATGTTTACAAAAATTATATTATTTATAGTTATACCTTCCGAAAGTAGTTTTGGTATATTAACCTGCGGAAAATTAAATTTATTGTACGTCAATTATTAATTTAAATTTTGTCTGTTTTAATCCAAAGTCATAATATTTTGTAATCAAGTAGGTAATATCCACCAAACATTCGAAGTTATCTATAGGTGCGGTTACCTACATGTAAATTTAAACAATTCAATACATTAAAACATAACCATCGTAAGTACCTAATTTCTAATTGTAAGTCTGGATGAAAATCTAGCAGAAGGCATCTATGTATACATACCTACTATCTAATTGTAAACATTTTTACGACTCGGGTAAAACTATTAAGTCCTAACTCCAGGTGTTCCTTATAATTTCTTTGTTTTTATTTTGACGTTTTCCTGTCAAAAAGTATTCTAAACATTACTAGTAATTATACAGCCATCGAAATGACCCTACGACTATTATGTACACTCGAGGAAAAATCTTATTCGCTAGGAATAACATGGAAAAATTAGATTATTTCACAAAGCTGCGGACTGTACGTTGGCAGGAGGTAATATAGAATTAAGGGGCGGCCACTAAATAAGGTCGAATATAAATTAGGGACGGTTTTTAATGTTTTTTCGGTTTCTCGAAAATTTATATCTTCCGTCGGATTCCATCTTGGATTAGGTAATTTTAGAAGTGGCTTGTGTGTTTAAAAATAATGATTTCATTATAAGATAATTACTACCATCCTAATAGACTTATTTTGTTGCTGCAGCATGCCATTATGCGATACCGGAATTAGCATTTTGTTATAATTAAAAAACGCGCATTGTTTATGAGATCGTTGGAATGTTTACATACTGATCGCATAATCGATGTCTTAATTAAAATTTGTATAGAATTTACAATAGGTACCTATATGT
This sequence comes from Rhagophthalmus giganteus, assembly GCA_036326145.1. NCBI lineage: Eukaryota > Metazoa > Arthropoda > Insecta > Coleoptera > Rhagophthalmidae > Rhagophthalmus > Rhagophthalmus giganteus. The sequence continues at coordinate 7,193,732 of JARFJA010000083.1, read as the reverse complement.
TATAGGTAATTTAATCGAACTTATTTTTTTTCTATGAATATTATCTTCCAATTGAAAAACCAAAAAATGTCATCGAAATTTCACTGTTAATAATTTTTTTCTTAAATGAAAATACCTATCTAGAAAATGTACGAAAAAACATCATATTACAACATAATATTATATTATATTATATTATATTTAACTCGTCTAACTGGATTTTTGTTTTCTAATGCGATGATGCTTTCACGAAACAATAAAATTGGTTATACGATACTAGTGAAATTAGTTCAATATTAATAATAATAATTAATAATAATTCAATACTAATAATTTACTATCATTTTTTTTGCATTTTTTAAACCCGTTCAACGTATTCGCGCGCGATACGGATAGTCACGACTTTTTAAATTTTTTTGTAAAAACGTTGTATAGCTAAATTAAATTTTCTAAATTATTTATTATTTTCTAAAAATACGTTCTAAACTAATTTACGTTTCCTTAACATCTTACAAATAATTTTGCACATTAACATTCTTCTTTGAAAACAAACATTTATATAGATATAAAGAACAAACGCTCGCTTATGTTTTACGATCTATCCTAGTATAGGAACTCTTTCGTATAAACCGCCTAAAACTATATTTTAGAATAAAATAATTTTGTATATTTAGTTTTTCGTATATCCGGCTCGCCCTTAATTAATATTAAATATTTTTAAATTGAAAGCATACTATGTGTACCTACACATTGTTATGTTGTGTAACAAATCAAATTGTAATTAAGCGTTTACAGTTCTTGACGGTAATAAAAAAAAAACGTCCTTTATGGTACTTACAACTGACAGTTTAACAATAAAAACGTCAATAATAGAAATACGACTTTTAAATATCAATTTTAAAAGCAAATAAATTAGGCGACCACAAGTCACAACAACATTTTCAAAAAATCTGTACAGGTAACATCGCTTTCTTTAGCTCGCAATTTTACCGACAAACATGCCGCCTTTCCGACCGAAAAGTCAAAATATATATATATAAATCGACCGCGTTTGGGTGGTATCGTTTTACCAGCAAATGCTTTCAGTAAACCTTTCTATGCGTTTTAATAGTACGGGACACAAAATTCTTTTAAGTTCTGAATAATGGGTTAGGCATTTCAAATAAAGGTACAAAATTTGGCGGCACCTTTTCAACGAACGTGAATGCTAAGAAGATTAGTTCGCTTTGACAGTTTGTGGTAAACAAGGTTAAGTAATTGTAAGGTGTGCGGTGTAAACATATATCATTGCATTGTACGTCAGGTAGGAAAGTACAAAAGAAAAAGAGCAAGGAAAGAAAAGCACCGCTTGACCCGGAAAGAAATAAATCTATTTATAGATCTCGTTGTATTTTCTGGTGTATAATTGATTTGATTTTAGAAGAAACGTTTAGAAAACCTTAATCGCGTTTCAAAAATCCATCGATGTTAATTTTGTTTACTTTTTTTAAATATTATAGGTAGGTATTTATTTATAACTTGTAATTATTGCAAATCAATGTTGTAAATTAGGCAAATTTTGAAACGTAATATCTTTATACTGCAATTTAAGTTATCGATTAGTACCTACCTATTTAAGTATAGGTATAAAATATGCCAAGTTCTTCTGGAAGAAGCGTGACGTTATTGTTTGTTTCTTATATTGTAAGCTTTATGTTATCCATATATAGGGTGTCTTAGATTTCACTGCCCAGGCCTATATTTCGATTATTATTGAGAATTGCCCCATCGAACGCAATACATTTTTTATACAAGATCCATATGGGTTTACACTATCGAAAAGAAATAAAAATCTCTATCAGAATATTAAAAAAAAAACGTATGGCAATATTAAAGAAAAAATAATTGAAGGTTTGCATTTCTAGCCTCTATACATACAAAAAGAAATCGTTCATAAATTAACATTTACTTATGAAGAATCCTGTATCATTTACGAATATGTAGAGTCCGATGGGGCAATTCTCAAAAATAATCGAGATATAGGCCTGGGCAGTGAAGTTTGAGACACCCTAAACAGTACCTATATAAAATAAGTGATGCTGTTGAATGTTTGTTACTATATATTTAAGTTTTTATTATATACATATAAGGGGTACTAATGGGTAAGTGATGCGAAACATATAGCTTCTCCTAACCAAATGTCAACCTCACCTACTGTTCCTCAATGGAACTCGGTATACCCCGTTTTCGCTAATGAGGCTCTGACGAACGAACGTGGGCGGAATAATCCTATAACGAGGATATAGAAAATGATATCCGCACTATCTCAACTAGAATAGTTGTGGCGTTCCAAACTGTGGCGTATCCATGTTCAAAAGTAAAAAAGAACTTAAACAAAAACAAATACCTGGGCAGTATACATTTCCTCTGGTGACATATATCGTATCTACTTAAGTTCTCGTGGAAGAACAATTTTATAAACAGTTTCAACATTTACCCGGCTTGATAAGTGACGTCTAATACATACTAAGACGTCGGACAAAGATGGGCCCGATCCTCGATGGTCCCTTATTATACCTTTCGGAATATTTCGCGTGAAATACGCATCTTCTGTTCTCGAGTCATTTACCTATTATTAGTTTTGAAGGTAAAGAATAAACACGTCATTTTATAAATATGGAACGTATAACGATAGATTTAAAAATGTGCTTCGTATAACTATACCTAATTGTTGCAACATAGCACCCATTAACAGTCTCGAAGCAAACTTAAGTCAGCATCTTCTTGCCAGTTGTTGTTGTAAAGGCATTAGAGTTTAATTTTTAATAAACTCAATCTATATAAGGTAACAGTCTCAACAAGATGACAAACGACCGTTGTAGTTAATTTTTGTATTGTTCCTTTTAGATTTTACAGGCGCAGTAGCTATCGTATATAGCCTGTAGCATATAAGTACCTATGTCTGTATCGTATGTTAGACGTCCTGAAAATCCTGAATATTCGAAGGTATTTAATATTGTGTTTGTTTTTTCTATTTTTATAATAACCTACATACAAACCTAATTTATTATTAGGTAACGGGCGTCTAAAATGTCTTTCAGTCTTAGTTGGTTGTGAAAAGATAAAGGCATATCTTGGTTTTTGATAGAAAAAAAAAACAGTTGACATTAGAAACACTTAATTTTTAATACATCATGTCAGATGATTATACTTATTGTTATGTTAATTTTATGGTTGATTGCCATTTTAATTGTTAAATCGTTTTTTGCAGTTGCGAAGTGCGTGTCCTGTGCGTTTGCTGTCGCGAAGTTGAGGGACGAGGTTTGCTGTCGGAGGCTAGAGGACGTCGAAGAATTAAGGTAGTACTTATAAATCATTTGGAAAGTTGAATACATTCTAATTTAATTTTGTCTTTTGTTTGTTACAGGTAGGCACTTTCTATTTTATTAAGCGGGGCCATATTTTACCTATCGGTGAGTGTTTTATTTAATTATTTTTTAAAATTGTGTAACTTGAACCGTGCAATTTATTAAGATCGTATACCTAACTAAGCAATACTTATTATTAATAGAAAACTGTTGCAAATAAGTAAAATCAAAATAGATAAATAAAAGTATTAATTAGTTATTAAATTACAATGTGACAAAACGTAATCAATAATAGATAGGTGTGAATCGCGCTTTAAAATTTAATTTCAAATAAATAATTTATCATTTGTATTCAGACTAATTTTCAAATTTATTATTGTAGGCATACAATAATGAAATTATTAAGTTCAGTTCCTACTTGGATGTAATTATTTTCAAATCAAACATAAGTAAATAATTAAATTTTTGAATTTAATTAGAATTGTGGTTTGAGAATTAGAATATGCGAACTTAGATCGATTTTTAAATTTCATAGGAGTTTGAAACAGTTTTCAAATTTAATAATTAACCTCATATAAAAACTCGAACGAAATATTAATAGGTAATTAAAATTGCGGATAGAAAAAGCTAGGGAACGATTGTAATTATATATATATATATATATATATATATATATATATATATATATATTATATATATATATATATATAGATATATATATATATAGTATATATATATATATATGCTATATATATACTATATATATATATATATATATATATATATATTAATTAATATATTATTGGTATACAAAAATACAAATATGCCCCGCCCACTGCCGTTTTTCTTACTGCGATGCGTAATTTTCAAATTTTCTTAACGCAATGTTTTGGTTGGTAAAAATTAAACTTTAACGCGACTTTAATTATTTTATTAACTTAACAATTTGGAAATGTAGCCTTTAAACCATTTCGAGGATACTTCTTATGTTGATGAAATTTATACGTTAGCGGTCGGAGAAATGACGGTGGTTTATATTGTTAAGATGTGTATTATCGAACAATTCGAAAATAAATGTAAACGTAACGGCAAAAAAATTATACCCCCCCCCCATCGTTTATCATGTTTATTGGTAAACAGCTGTAGGTAAATCTGCGAGGGATGCGGGACTGTTGAACTTGTAGCCAACGATCAAAGTTAGGAAAGTATCGTTCGTATTCTATTAACCAACACTTCATTTATGTATTCTATGGTATTTGCGTACACTATACGTGTATGTCATCTGGCATACGAATACATAAATAGCCTTCAGTACTAAAACCAATTCTCTATGACGAAAATGTTTCTCTTCGTGAAATCAAAACTTTCTGATACACATAGTATCTATACTCTCAAAAACTTTTTTAGTACATACGTTGCGTTATTTTTTGCGATCGTTTCGACAACGAAAAGGAAGTATTTACTTTACATTTAAAGGATGTGATTTTTAGGTAGTGGCCTAAACACGCGTGTTAGCCGGAATTCGGTCCAACCAGAACACCACTTTCGTCGTTGCTATGTTCTGGTTTCGACACAAGTGACCTACACAGAGCACTTTTTGTGTCGTACCACTCATTTTAGATAACACGCACGTAAGTCGTTTGTAAAAAACTACAATTTAAACATGATCCATGACGTGTAGGTACTTGTATGTTATGGATCATCATCTCTCTTAATCGGTGGTGGGGACAGTTATTGTGAAAAGAGTAGGTAGAACGTTAGGTAATGTACGCAACGTTGCAAGTTCACAGTCCACAGAAGAGAATCTACGAAAGGTAGGATTGTCATTTGTCACATGCCTTCTCTTCATATTAAATTTGTCAAAATTGCTGTTACGATAGTATTACATCGGAACGTTCTTTTTTTTTAAACGGAAGTGTAAGTGTTACAATAAAATGGAGGTACGTACGTTGGGTTTGAAAGAAAAATTTAGAACCATCTATTTTTTTCTTATATTAGTACGTATTTATCTTAAGATGTATTTATATAATTACTTTTCTTTTAGGACAGACTGATTATTATGGTTCCTAATAGCTCTTCAATATACTAAAGAAGTTGTCAATTGAAAGAAAATTGACGTAAACATAAAAAATCACATTCATCAGGTCGCTTCCAATGGGATAGAGAGACATAGTTTAACCTATGACTAAATTTAATTATTGTCTCCGAATACGGCTACAAGTTTAACGTTTTCTACTGCCCAAGGTGTTAAATGATAAATAAATAACACAAACATATCTAAAATAAATTTCTATAAAATTCATTTAATAAAAACATTTCGTTACGATTGAAATATTATTACTCCAATATTATTTTTTATAATATATAAATTCTCAAAAAAAACATCACTTTTGATTCTTAAATATCATCGAAAACAAGAATAATTGTTTCTATTAACTGGTAATTTTGTTTAACTTTTAAACGCAGCAAACGATCTTTGCGACTAACTTGTCGCTGACGATGACGTGCGGAAAGTCCGTGGAATAAACTGCTCTAGAATTGAAAATATTGGAGTTAGAGAGCTAAAACTTTCAGAATCGTTAGGTTGATATGAATCAAGTAAACACACAAAATTTTGTCAAAATTGAATAATTATTTGTAAAACGGCAAACGTTTATAGTTATTTTATACGCGACGCGAGCGTATAATAGGAAATTTCGGAGGATATCTTGTAAAATGAAAAAGAATGCAAGTAAGTTAAGGTTCTTTAAGGTTTTATACTGTTAAATAAATGTATTTCGAACTATATATATATATATATATATATATATATATATATATATATAATATTACAACATATTTAATAATTATTTTTAACATAGTAGTCGATCTTTGCGACGAACGTTCCGCGATAAAACGCGGAAAATCCGGGGAAACATTTTTCAATGAACTTTTCTTAACCCTTAACGAACGAGCGCATTTACCTAAAACCATGCTCAGTAGGTCGAAGGATATTTAAGAAATTAGGTGCTTTAATTCCAGAGCGAGAAAAGGCACTTTATTGGATTTTATGGGAACTTTCAGTAATAATAGGTAGTATATGAACAGATATGTTCATACAAAAGGATACTGAAGTGAAAATTTAAGAAAAATAATGGTAGTTTAAATAAATGACTAGATGCGTGTATATAATGTATTTATTTGTATACTTTTATTTATTCATTTTTTATAGAATAACAATGTATTTATACAAAATCACTTATATTTATTTTGAGTATGGTACTTCTCCCAACAGTCCCCTATGTGAAGACCAGGTTTTTTAGTACAAGTATCGCAATAATTACGTGTTTCCCGCCTTCCTCCCGGCGTGTTTTTATCGGAACAAACAGCACAATCTTTTTTTGTACCTGAACGTACGACATGAAATTTTCCGTCCAGCCTGCCTTCTGCTTGTAAGTTCGACGCCCGACTTTGGGGTTGTGCTGGTGTTCTAAATTCACCCCTTAATTGTTCAACCAATATTTTTCTAAATTTCAAATGCGAAACTGGGTTCAAATTCATCCGTTGTCTTTGTTGTCGGTATATTATATATGAATTGACGCAGCAAATTTCCAATCCCCAGAAGAACATCTTTCTCCACCATTTTAAAGATTTCCTTAGGAAACAATATGACACTGCATAATGCTCTGCGCGGTCAACTCCTCCCATAGATTTGGTGTAGTTTGTTGCAATATCTGGCTTGTCAATCGATACTGTTTCACCACCTCGAATTTTCCTGTTTACTTGGGTAATTTTTGCTGTATCCCAAGTACTCGGCATGGTGACAACCCTCTTATCTTTCCATGATAAGACTAACGTGTTACGTTTTCTCAAAGCAATTCTATTTTTTAGAGTAAATTTCGGTTTTCTGATTCCTTCAGGTATTCCTTTTCGATTTGGTTTTATTGTGCCTGTAAGATGGCATTTTAGTTTTAGCAATTCGGTAGCTAAAGGTAAACTTGTATAATATCGATCTGTGAATATATGATATCCTTCTGCTGATGGAATTTTTTCTAATAATTTTTTATGTAAATATATTGGAATTCTGGTAGTTATTGGAAGCTCCGTATTTGGAAGATTTTCCGTTGTTATAGAACCATAGTACGGTAGAATAGAATAAACATAACCAGATTTTGAATCGGTTAAAACATAAATTCTTATACCCCAATTTAGTTGGGTCATGCCGCTCGTATGGCGGCATTCGATTATTTTAGAATATTTGCAATGTCGCGAGTATGGCGGCATTCGTTCGCTAAGGGTTAATATTTACTCAAATATTATTATTTATACAACGCACATCGTCTATTGGAATCGCGGATAATATTATCATTCGGGTATTGTTATCACTTTCGCAAAGTACGGACCGAACGTATACAATTATATAGGAAATACATCGTTTTTATAGTAATCATGATTTCGGTTTATGTTATCAATTTTTTTAAAGATCCTGTTTGTATACGAGCAAAACCTTGTTTGTGTGCATTTTTGTTTGTTTGTATTTTCAAGTTCAAGTGATACCGAACTTCTTTCTCTCATAAGTTACCAACTCACAAACCGAACAGCAGAAATAAACAATGCCGAATGAGTTTTTTTATTGAATATTCTTCAGAGGTGATTGTATTCCGGGGCTTCGTTTCGAGTTATTTTTAGTAGATTATATTGATAAAATTTACTCTTTATTTTTAAACATTTTTAGTCATAAATATCTGTTTTTTTTTATCGCGTATTGTTATCAATCGGTTATTTTGTTACCAAAAACCCAGAAGTCCTGATGTGATCACATTAAGCATCATCGTGTACTGTAAATTTTCAAAAAATCGAAAAAAAAATTGACAACTGAAACATTTCTGATTTCAAATAATGATATAGATGTAGATACCTATAACAAACATTAAAACAAAAAGTTTTATCAAAATCGGTTCTGTTCTCGAGAATGTTTCATCTTTAGAAATTTCCAAATATTCATCATTGTTAAAAACGAAAATTTAAAAAATAACGGAATCAGAATTACTTATAAAAACTAAACTCATCTTTTTGGATTGTTCTTTTGCATTTTGTTTTTTGAATGTTCTTCATTTCAGTCAGTTACTTATACATAGATAGGTAACGAATGTGAAAAATTAATATACAATTTTAATGACAGGATCAAGTTTTTTCTCTTCCAGTAGCATAAAAAAATACAAAATAAGCGGAATAAATTGTGCACAGTGGGCGAAAATTCGAAAAAACTGGCCAAAATAATTATTTAATAATTTTTTTTAAAACGTGTAAACAGTGGTTAAAAAAGGAGTTGCAGTCGTGAACAACGTTATAATTTTAATTAAGTATTTACACTAATCACTTAATAATTATATGTGGTCAGTACCTACCTATGTATCTATAATTTTTAATATCGGTATACGGACAAAAATGAAAGAAAATATAATTTTGATTACTGATGTGATTATATCAAGCGATTTACTAAAATTGCTTGAATCTTCAGCAAATGTCATGAAAATTGACCCTTTTTTGAGTTCTATTCAATTTTACATCTGATTTAACAAAAAAGTTGTATAACATGAAAAGGTGGTTTTTACTTTCTTCTGTGGCAACTTTCTTATGCCTTTGTAGAAATAATTTACAACATTTAAAAATACCAAGAGTCTAACTATCAACTATTTTGTAAGATAATACATTATCAGATTTAATTAGTGTGCCTAACAATGGAAGTTAATAAAATAAAGTTTGCCTAATAGTCATTCTACATTTTTGAAGTTCTTGCTGGGTTTAAGAATTTTCTAACAGTAGGTAGTAGTCTACAAACATTTATTAAATTTAACGATTATTAAAATATTATACTTAAACAGAGCAATTCGGCTTTCTTACCTAACACAAAAAATAACTTTCGTTTTGTTGGTATCGTAATTTATAATAACTATCTACTTATATATTTTAATTTAAAATGTCAATTCAAACGAATAACCAAGCCGAATATTGAAAATAATGAAGTAATAATAATGAAATCATTCATTGTTCAAATAAATTTTTCACTTCGCCGCTCTCAGAATATTATTTATAGATAATAAAATTAAAATCGTTTTATATCTGATCGTAAATTTTGGTGAGCAATTTGTGGACAATCGAAGGAATTGTTTAATAAAAAAATTGAGTGGCAACTCGTGGGGGATTTTCTGATAATTGAGAACAAAGTTTTAAAAAATTATTCGTATAAAGTTTTATTAAGTACCCAAGTACTTATTTTTTTAATTAAAAATATATTGCATATTCATTTTGCAACTCTAGTCCATCTTGAAGGACATAAAAATAAGACTTTCATAATGATATAATAATTGAATTTAATATCGAAAAAGAAATGATACGTATATGTAATTAATATGTTTAGTTTATAATATATGTGGGAATGTTATTTATTAAAGTTTAGGACACTTTTATGTGAAATAATATCTATACGTAATTTTATATATGAATAAGTGTTGTATACCTAATGTTACGATTGTTAGTTATTTTCATCTTTTTACTATCAGCTTTTCAACCTATCAATAAAGCATTCTTATTGTTTGTAAACTTAACTAATGTAGTGTACCAAATTTCTTGTGGAGGTTGTAATAAAATTTATATCGACACCATTTTACAACCATTAAAAACAGAATTTCGCAACATAAATCTAACACTAAATTAAGACCTTATAGCACAACACTATCACTAACATTCACAAACATCTTTTTAATTTTAATTTTGATAATATTAGGATTTTAGACATTGAAAAAATTATAATAAAAGATTTTTATCAGAAATGCTTCATATCGAAATTAATAAAAGTGTCTGTAACGAAAAAAGAGATTTAGAGGATTTACCTAAATACTATAATCAAATTTTAAATGATTCGCAATAATTAATTATTTGAGGTTGTATTAATTTTGTTTTTATGTCATTTTGAAGTATTAATATTTTATTAATCTGATGTTTTAAATTTATTTTCGTTGTAATAATGATTAATTGTTTCCATCGTTTATATATTAACCACTGCAGACAGCTCCCTCCAATGAGCTTTCAGCTCATAGAGCTGAAATATATGGGTTAGTTGTTCCAAGTATATGTTTGCTGACTTATTACCATAATTTTTTAAAAGAAGAACATTAATTCGGTCAAAAAATTGTATCTTTATTATATTTTTATGTTAGTCAATGTTTATTAGTTACAATATTAGTTATATCACTATTTTTAATTATAGTTGATATTACTATGTATACATAATTAAATAGCAATATCAATTATAATTAAAAATAGTAATATATCTACCTAACTAATATTGTAACTAACAATTATTAACATGAAAATATCTAACAGTCGAATAAATTTTGCATAAACATTCTATATGACAATTGAACAAAATTATTTCAATAATTGTCAATCACAATGTGTATTTCAAATGAATAATACAACAGGAAATTTTAAATAAGTACGATTATCGACATTTGTGGCACGTTTTCGTGGAACTGATAAGAAGATAAATCACAGGCTGCGCTGTCTGGCCTTCATGCATAAGCCCTTAGTTTTTGATTAGCGCGACTTGCAAGAACCATTACCTAACTAACAAAAATAACTTTCTAAAACTTGAACAAAGCAGTCCGATAGTTATGCAGTAAAAGATAACAGACTTGAATAAACGAATTTTAAAAGTTCACTTTAATCGTGTATTATTGTTAATCGCGTTCGGATGCTCGTATTTTTAGTGCTATTTTAGTATTTAATCGTATTTAATGTGTACATTTTACATTTGGTGTTTAATGAAAGACTTTTTGGAGCCAGGACTCGATTACATAATATACAGCCATACGACGGAGAAAAAGGATTTGTTAATTTATTTAATTATAAGGGCGATCGAATTTGTTGCAAACAGAATCGGATCTTTAATACTAACACTGCATTGTAGTTATTGCCATAAATTATAAAGGCACGTACTTACTTAAAGTTTGATGTTAAATAATTTTTAAGAAAATTTTAAAACACATTTATAAAAGAGCATTCGAAATTATAACATTAAAATCATTCAAATATATAGGCAAGTCAAATAGTCATCAAATAGTAGAAAAATCAGTTAGGAAATTGTTATGATGTAAACAATTCAAATGGATGTCATCTTTAACGTGTTTTCCGGTAAATGACTCGTTCCATTGATCTGGAACTGTTTGAAATGAATAACAGACGTCATAAATTTTTATCTGGGTATACCTAACATATATTCTGTAAATTGAAAATTAAATAATAATTAGAGTAACAAAAAGTTTAGTAGGAAACCATTCAGAGAAACTATTGTTCAGAAACTTTCTTGCCAAATGAAAACATCGAATTCTAGAGACGATTTTATGTCGATTTGAGTTAAATCATCGTATGCAATAACGCTTCCTAAAGGAGTTAGAGCCCTCGTTGAAGATGGCGGCTTGTCATAATTTTTTTCAAATATTTTCAAAACGTCGTTAATAAAAAACATAAAACTTTATATATTAATTATTTTTTAAATGTGCAATCTATTACACGCTCAATAAGAAACATGTTTTTTTTTTATTGTCGAGCGTTTGAACGTCACACCGTTTTAAAAACATCATTATAGTTTAAAAACTAGAGCCAATTTGATAAAACTAATAGCAAATTTGGAATTGACAATACAAAATCTCGCTACTGGTCTAATAACGATGACAATAAAATCACTGTTGACAAGTGTTATTATTAGTGTAAATAATATGAATTTTTTTATTGCGATCACAAGCGCCTCATTTGGGTGAGCTAACTGACATTATGAATCACAATTTTTTTACCTTCGACTTTTTGGAATTTTTGACGTCAAATTTGAAAATCAAATGTTGCTCGAGATCAGAACGATGTTAAGCGCGATTTCGGCAGCTACACTCTACGACCATATGAATATCGAGGTCATGTGTAGGTATCTATAAAATGTTATAAAATAGGCTTCGCCAAAAATGTTACCTATATAGGTAACCTAATTTATCAACTATATTTTAAAACTCTAAACGACACTTTTAGAATAAATGGTACCTACCTAACTAATTGTAAGTAAATATAGGTATCTACATAATTTGATTTTTTAATTCAATCCGGTTCTTTATCTTCTTGCTATCTAAAGAAATAATTTTATAGAATAAACAATTTTACGATCAAAGTAAGAAATTAGCGTCAACAAAAAAACGGGTGGCACTACATCGAGGGATGAAATTAATGTGTTGGTTCAACAGTTTTTTGATGTTGTATTTGACGAACGTATTTTGTGCATTCATGCAAAATAAAAAGTTATTACCTCAATCACACAAGCGATTAAGTTAATCATGTAATGATTAAATTAGTTTGTTTTGGTGAAGTGACGAACCCATAGATACTATAATCTGATCTAAGCCGATCTAACTATGTTTTAAAAAATTCGATAAAAATATAGCAATTATTTCTAGCCTGGAGTTTTTCTTTTAAATATTGATTGTTTAGTTAGTGTATTCCGGTAAACCATCGATAGACTTTTGATTTTAATCTTGGTGCGATTTATTTCGTATTTCAACGAAGCAATTTTTTCAAGTTTATATTTTTTTTTCACAATGAAATCAATGCTTGACCAGGAAAGGGTTAAACTAATATTAGGTTTGTTATATGTTCTTGCAATGTTGAGCTTTAAATTTGCATTTAGGTATACTGTACTTAATTAATTTACCTATATAGGTATTTCGCTAAATCTATCGCCACTTATCAGAACAGTTTACGATACTTATAAGTTGGTACTTAAATATCTATATTCGAAATTATTTTCCAAGGCATTCTGTACATGTACATCTATTTGGTTCATAAATTAAAAGAAAAAAAAGATTAAAGTGGGTACGTACATATGTTATCTCAAAATTAAATAAATTAAACGAAATTTTGTTAAATAGGTACTGATTAAAAGAAAGATCCTCTGTTTCTTATTCCGACAAGGGTTAGAGAAAATACCAAAAAGACATTTATTTTAGTGCTGACAGTGTTGATCTAAAAGCGATAGAGAATACCACACAGCTCGACACAACGGGGCGCCTCGTTCAATATAACATTCTTTAAATAATCTTTTCTTAAAGCCTAGAATGTTCAGAGTGCGCTAAATGTTCTTCCATCTTAACGCTTAATGTAGGTATTTACATGATACAGGTGAGGCCGAGTCAAAACACGGGGTTCCTTCGAACGCTTTGAAACGCCGCCCTTTTGTTGCTTTCGTAGATATTTTCTGTAATTTCCAGTGATTGTCAAATCTTTAGTCCTTGGGACATTCTGGCGTCTTGTGGTTTCCTAGGGTTTGAGGCACCAATTTTTTCGAATAGGCAAAAAAGTAATGTGACTTAATGATAGGAAAGTTAGCGTATACAATTAAAGAACCTTTTTAAGAGAAATATTCTTGGGCAGGTATTAGATATCCCAGATTTATGAAATAATTAACTAGTCGATGTAGTGTTCATGATTATTATATAGGTACAGGTACCTATATGTATTGTGGCTGAAAAGGCGAAAGTTTGTTAAAATGGTTATTCACCCCAACCTTCGCGTGGACTATATTATTTTTAATGTGAAGCGTATCATCTATAGGTACTTATTAAACCAATAAAAAGAAACATTTTTTTTAAAAGGTAAAAAATTGTAGGTACCTACCTATATTTTTGCGAAAAACAATATTAATTGTTTTTAGGTACAGATAGATCTTAGATCTTTCTAGATCCTACTGTATGTATAAAGTGGAAATTACTACGAAACAAAGAACACCAACCAATTCGTTAAAATGATGTCGGAACAAAAATTTCAAAAAGGAGCCGCCATTTTTTTAGAAAAGGTGTTAGACTTCGTCGAACAGTTTCGTATACCTCCTATCTAATCGTAAGTTGAAATCAGAAAAGGGAGCCTAAAGTAGCAATAAATTGAGTGTTTTGGGGAACCCGATATCTTCGTACCGAAAAGACACTGTCGTCAATAAAAAATTTAAGTGCTTTATCGTAGTCAATTTGTTTGGTATTTTATTTTCGGAGACACAGATTGTGGTGATAAATTATTTACGTTCATTAATTATACCCACATTATTTTAAAACAATCTAGATATACCTACATATATTTGGTACAAAAAAAAATAACTGGTTGATAAATTGCGCAGTTTTAAACACGTCTAATATTTAAACAATTTTTGCATTTAACTACCTATTATTTTTAATTAAATTGTAAAGATATAAATAAAATGAAGGCATAAACATTTAAATACATAAAAAATGAATGGCTATAAATATGCACGCAATTGTTTGCGTGATTGAAGAGGTGTATTTATAGTCCATTTTGCTGTTATAAATAATGTTCTTTATGGATAAGTATTCACTTACCACACGAATTAATCTGACGTCAGGAAGTAAAATAAGTTTAATAGAAGTACCGCTATACCTATTATCTATAGGTAGGTATACATAATATGTTCCTAATAAATTGATAGGTCGGTCGTAACGTTTCGGGTATCGATAATCATAAAATGTCGAGTGTAAATTAGCTTAAGCTAACAATATTAGGCGTAAGCTAGTTTTGAATATTAAAATTCTAACGCGATTAAATGGAGCAAACAACGGCTAATTGTAAGTAATTTAAATTCCGTACACGAAACGAGTAAATTACTCAAAGTATATAATCTCGAAGTGAAATATTAGAACAATTTCTATAGTGAGTAACTGAACGCCCATAAAAGCCGCCATATATATATATATATATATATATCTAACTTCTATTGTTCTATAATATATGAGCTTATTTAGTATTCAATAGGCTTCGAGTGTTTACTTTAACTTTACCTGTAGAAATTACAATCAAACAATTTCATACATATAAAAACGATGACTGGTTTATTTATAAAAGTTATTTTTAATACGACCAATTTAATTTAGGCACAACATAGTTATACCTACCTATACCTATGTTTACACAGAAAAAAATCATTTGTAGCCACAATGAAACTTTCAAATGTCGTACTGCCACGCAAACGTAATTCAAATAAACTACCTAGGGTATGTACGTACGTTTCTTGAGGGTTTATTTACTGCGATAGCAAGAGACGCAACATGAAAACATATTAATCAAAAATATTTTCTGAATCACAAGGTGACCACATGCCCAACAAAAGAAAGATGCATGTTGTCTTTTTTCTTGTTCAGTTATTTTGTGTTAGAATCGTCTCGTGCTCTATTCATCGAAAAAGAAAACAGTACCGTCCCTTAAATTTCAATATTAACATTTCGATTAAATTCGTGCCCTATTCGTGACCTATTTGATTTTCGATAAAAAACGTAAAATTAGCTAAACAACCGTTTTCAAACAAGCGAAACATTTAATGTACGCGTGAAACTTCCGAGGAATATAAAATCATTTTATTGACACGAGTACGTCCCTGTTTAGCATGGGAAACGTCTTAGAAACTCTGCAGATGTTTGTTAACAAAAACTTGAGCACAAAACATGTGTACATAGCATCACTTAACTTTGCACGCTCGACGCCTTTTTGAAGAAAAGGGCCAAGTAGGTATATAGAATCGTAACCTGGTCGTCAGTGGCGTAGGTAGCGTTAAGTAAACAAAAAATTTGAGTATCTTCGAAAGGTGCCAATTAAATCGTCGTAATCATTTACGTATAATTAAATAACTACATACCACCTATACGACATTTAAGTAAAACCGTGTCGGTCCGTTAATCGTTCACTCGATATTTAAAAGGTTTAACTAGATACGCTACTGGTTTTATACAATCTTCCACGGGGATGGCATGTGTTTGTAGCTTACTTACAATAATCTATATCTCTATTCAGAAGCGGATTGTAAAGGTAGCATCCTTATTGTAGTAACGCATTCACGTTTTGCACAATATAAGCATTAGCTGATTCCATTAGACGCCATTCAGAATTCTACTCGGATGAGAATTTTACCGTACATTCACAAATTACTGTTTTTGAAGACTAACTGCAGGAGGGACTAATGTTGGGAGGATTAAAATACGACCTGTTTCTTTAATACACGACTTGGATACATTTTTATCTATTTAGTTGAATAAATGCAATATTGAATTTACCATTTTTCGTACTTATTGTATGTTTATTTAAGGATACACAGTAAATTATCTTTCCCCAGATCACACTGCATATAAAGGGCGTCCGTATGAATTAGGCATTATTGTTTTTAATTAATTTACGAGTACATACATATGTTTTAAATTTGTGAATTTTATAGTCATTTTTGTAGAAATTGTTTTTACCTATCATTTATGAAACAGCTAAAATAAGACTTTTATAATTAGGTACTTACGATAAATCGCGTTAAACAACTTTTGGCTATTGTTTCTTGGATTTTGATGTGAAAAATCTGATTGGTTTCTCTTAAAAAATTTTTAGTATACTTTTGATTTAACAAAAAGTTGAAATAATTTAACCTGTATGAAATTAACATGTAGAAATGTACCTACCTACTTAAGTAGGTTGGTACTTACATTTTGTTCAATAAAGTTGTTCATTATTGCACATTATTCAATTTCATTGGTTAGGTATTTAAAAAAATTGACTTTTATTTCTCAACTTTGGGGGTGAATTTACTTTGATGACCTATATATATAGTTTCTTAGACATTATTAGTTTTAGAATCTACGTTTTTTAAGACTATTTTCTTCTTTTGATCTGTTCTAGTGCCCTATAAATAATATACCTATATATAATCAAGAGGTCGATGTTCAATTTTTCTTTTTCCATTTTTTTCCGAGCGCGTATTTTTAATTAAAGGTAGTAAGTTTTATAGTTATTACCTACACTGAATGATATACAAATTAATAATAAATAATTATGCTATAGATATATAACGGCGAATTTTAAACGGCATCTGTAGTAATCTAAAATTTTATTGTCAAAACATAACAAGTTTGTTAATTTCAGCGATGAATCAAGAACGTATAACATTATTAACTGAATGCATTCAAACGTACTTTATCTCTCATTTACACTTACATTCATTATTTCTTGATATCAATTACAAAGAACAAGACAGCTCGGTCCGCCCCTTTTTAGGTGCGGTTCTCATACAACAATGCGAATGTAGTATTTTCTTTTCATTCGTTGTACTTAAATTGAAATTAAGAAAGATATTTTCACGGTTCTTAATTTCGGACGAATAATGGACGTCTAATTATAATTTGTAATTAGCGTTTGTTAAAAAATAATTAGTGCGGGCATATCTGTACAGAAATTGAAATAAATTTCGTAATAAGATATAAATTACCGATTAAGGATCTTAATTATATTGCAGAGGCGACATTAGATATCACTTTCAGGATTAGATTTTCTAGTTAAGATATTTTTATTGAAATTGTTCAGATGCGTAAAATATATGTATATTTTCACTTAATTATTTAAGTATATTGACACGAGAAATGTTCAGGTTCTTCGATGTTTCCGATGTCGTTTCTTTTCGAATAGCTAAATTAAATTCTACGAAACTACCATATAGCCCATATAGTGTTCTTAATTATTTAAGATTATTTCAAAGTGTCAGATATGGGTGGCTTATTGTTATAGACATAAAAGCTGTGTGAAGTAAATCCATTAAATCCCTTTCATTTTAAATAATAATAATCCAACGACAGATAGGGTAACTAACAACCACTGGAGGCTATAAACTATGCTTATCAGAGAAACGCGACTCTGCATTAATTAACAAACTAAAAGCTGAAATATTCAAACATTTTACGGATTAAACCACCATTTGTATTTAAATCCACATATCTCCGGAAACATATGTATTTGCACAGCTATTCATACAGACCCACCGCACGATTTAAATTCATTCAACTCTTAAATGTTTATTGCCTTTATTCACGTACCTCCTACTGCAAAAGATGGTTTTGTTTGCGGACATAATATAGTTAGAAACTATATCGAACAGATACGCCAAGCAGGTAAACGTTTTTGTATAGCTATAATACCTACACTGAATATTTTGTGGAACGCGAAGGTTGCCTTTCAAATTAGTTTATTAATCAAATATTAAGCTATAGTGTGCCAGATAAATAGTTATAACCGCAATTAACACTTACATTAACAACTATTTAATAAAGATGGCATTTCTTGTCAACAACTTTAGTTAATTTTATTACAAAATTATAAAATTCTTAAAACGTATCGCGTACAAAAACACATCATCAATCAGCCGATAGTAGGTAACACACGTCTAAAGTTTCTGTGAGTGGTATTTAATATTTAATACCGAAATATTTTATGTTTAATAATGTCATTGTCGGAGCTTAACCTCTGTATTATTTATAGATAGGTCTTATACAATAAGTGTTGGGAAAGTCGTGGAACTTATATATATATATATATATATATATATATATATATATATATATATATATATTAGGCGCATAAAAAATTAACTTCGATGTTTTTCAATCGTTTATTAATCAAATTTATGTCAGTTTTTACAGGGTAATTGGTTTATCTGTAGTGCTACATTCTTCGGTTTTTCTTAAACCACCTTTTTTCGTATCGTACCAACTTGAGAATGAATTTTGTATTTTCGTCGTTAAATGTCGAGCTCGTTTTCTGCAGCTAATGATGGTGATGCAAGTTCCCTTTTGCAAGGTGTAATTTTAACTTGATAACTTATAGGTACCATTCGCCTTCTTTATAATATTACGCTTTTGTACTTTTGTTTCAATTTTCTTTATCACTTTTTTGTTAGATATCGCGATTACTTTTTTAACTTACAATTAGGTAGATATTTCACGCATATAGTTATACTATAAATTCTGATAATTCAAGCGCAACTGTCTTATATCCTTATTACTGTAGATTTACGTATTTACCAAGAAAATATAATTCCCATAATATGATTTATTTAGGGGACCTTTGGTAAGGTTTTAGAATTTTATCGGATTTTTCAGGTGTAAGTTATAAATTTAAAATTTTGAAAACATTCAGTAGGAATAATAAGTAGTAATAATAAGTCGATCTTTCCATCTTCTGATAAATTTATCTGACAAATATTTACCATAGAAACGTTTGTTCGAACAATCGTTTCCATGATAAATATCTGTCAAATAAATTTATCGTCAGATGGAAAATCTGCGCTTAAATATACAGGGCGTTTTGAAATTCGCGCATACGGAAAGTAGGATGATATTATACAACATAAACTGAATAGAAAGTTCATTTACGAGTTTTCGATTAGACCAGTACTTTATTATAGTTATAATAACTTCAAAACATTCGAAAACGGGCGAGAACAGAGTGTTCATTTACAATTTTAAATGTGTGAATCGAGTAGTTAAAATCGATTAATAACAAACTTTTAAAAACTAAAGAAAATACAAGTTAAATTTATGAAAAATCGTTATAACATTTGTTCAAAATGTTCACCGTCTGTCGCTAAACATGTTCAGCACGTAATTGCATTGCTCGAAGCGACGAGTTACTTATCATCTCCGGTGTTATTTCCTGTACAGCCTACTAAATTTATACATTTAAAATTGTAAATAAATATTTAAATATCATATTCATAATGGCCCTATTTTAAAGCATCATTTGGTATTTCAGAAAAAGTAAATTGTATCTCAGATTCGCGGATTGACCGACCGTTTAACGCGTAGATTTTCCTATTTTCTGTTTTTAACTCTATTTCAATTTTTATTTGTTCAATTCTCTCCATTCAAACTTTTACTAGAGCTCGTTCAGTTTAAGATTCGGAATGTCAATTATAATAGTTATTAAATTACTATAACTGCTAAATGTTTTGCTAAAGATTTTAGTGAATTTAAAGAAAATTATAGTAACTATATGGTAACTAACTATTATGATTGACATTATTAATCTTAAACTGGACGAGCTCTTCTATATGTATAGTCAAGTTTAATTTTAAGGCGTTACCACCTTTATTTATTATTTTATCCTTACAATTAGTTATTATTATAGTTACCATCTGATACCTATACTTATACCGGGTGTCAACGAGATCACTAGCAGCACTCCTTTTTTGTCCATTATTTTTCAACCTACCGAAATGAAACTCTATAATGAATAAAATGCCATATTATATTTCGACATGATGTGTGATTTTTCGGACCTCCGGTTTGGCCGGAAGTGACACCAATTTTCGATTTTCAAATAGAAATCCTGTATATTATTACATTTTCGGAATCCTGGGTGAATCCCAAGTAACAATTATACTTGAAGATAAGTTGACTTATACAAGCTCAGCTTGAAATGACCTTGTTAAAGATTTGACTAATATAATTATTCAAACTCAACTTAAAAAAACCTTGTAAAACACTTGGATATGTTTGAAAAACTCTTGTAAGTAAAATACTTACGTATAAACTTGTATACAATGAAGAAAAATTAAGAACTATTCAAGAAATTCATTATTCAAGTACAAATACCTAATTAAACCTCTATTCAAGGAAAACACTTAAGTCTTATTCAAAAGTTCTTTTTATAAACTAAAACTTAAATAATTTCTTGCTTAAAGTTTTTTCAAGATCATATTTGGAAGCGTTATACAAATTTTATTAATTTTGCGTTGCCGAATCTCGTATAAAGAAAAATTGTAAGTGTTATACAAAATTCCCAGAATAAATAACTTAAATAATATTTTATGCAAGTTGCACTTACACACTATATACGCGTGCGCGAATTATAGTTATCAAATATAGGTATGTATAGCGCTTTTTCTTGCCTCCGAATTTACATTTTTCGTATTTGGAATATTCCAAATACGTTAGCACAATTTTGGCGAGTTTTTACGACACCTTCATATTTTGAGAACAACTTTTAGAGTTTAATCTAGAGAGCTGCGATTTTCTTCAAATCATTGTAAATCATCTAAGAAATAACGGAAAAACACTAATCAATACATTTAGTTACTAGGAGGAGCATTCAAATTTGTCGAAATAAGTTTTTTAGAAATTAAAAATTTAGAAAGTTTAGAAATTAGTTACCAACTTTGAAAAATGAAAAGTTGCGCGTCGTAATGAGACTATCATGGCACTCATTTCGGTGCTATAATGAACTAATTGTAAACGCAAAATATAAAAATATAATTTACGCCATTATGTAATTATTATAAAATGAAATGAAATAAATGTTTACCTACTATTTTGTTGTTTTAACAGGTGGTGTAGGTTTTGAATCAGGTAACTACCTATATAATTCCTAGGATAAGCAATACGTTTTTATAATTAATTTTTGAATTGTTTTTAGATAGACGTTTAGGTATTGGTAATATAGGTACGATTCATATAGGTCACATATCATTAATCGCAGAAAGATTCTATGAATCGTAGAAAATTGGAATTTAAAATCGCCGAAATTTACATAGACAAATAAAATTAAATAATTATAACTATAATGATAATAATAAAATTATGATTCGAGCTTTTATAACTATCAGCTTTCTCTAACTTAGACGGTCGGAAATTCGTAAAGTCATTCGGCAATATTGTATAAGTAGGTACAACATTAACGAATCGTAAATTAAGACTCGGATCTAAATTTAAGAACTGCGCGGAAATGATGATCCCTTTTCTTAAAAATGTTACATCAAAAGTTGAAATAAACCTGTAGAAAAGCAGCAAAAAGTAAAGCGGACCAAGCCATTGTGATATAATAGCGGCCGAAAACAACATAATTTACGACAGGGGATGCACCACGACCGACCCACAAAAACTTAATAGCTTATTTATTCAAAACGTGAAAAATTCAAAATGGCCGCCGCCAGGTAACGCCACTCCATTTCAGTCTAACATGCAACCGGTCTACTATACGTTGCCCTATAAATTCACAAAGACGTGCGTATACCTACACATACGTAATCTATAAGCATATTATAAAGGACCGGGCGATAAAAATTCGTTGGTCAGATAAAACAAACCGAATTAAGTGCAATAATATAATTAGGTTCACCTACTCGAAGAAAATTTTTAAGAGAAAACGACTGCCCCGACATTTACACGAAATTGAATTTAGCGAAGGTGGGACGATTAAGATAGCGTAGGTATACTTAAGTTTTAATATACGCACGATCCAGTATACAATTTAAATTTCTTACAAAAAACGCAAAGGGGGTAACGAACTTAATTAACAACGTAACATGCATAGGTGTCTGTGATTATGGATTTGCTACACTTTTCCGTTTTATTAGCAAATAAGTAGTTAATATTAAGACATTATTTACGGAAGAAATTAAAATTGGTCAATTGATTGGTTTTTCTAATTGCTCAAATTTTATGAGGATCTTGATTCGACATTGATATTTTTTATTACCTAAATTAAACATTATTTTGCTATGGAATGCAATTGTTGCGACAGTCGTTTTCAATAAGATAAACGTAAGTTTACTTACCATGATGGTAATGAGTAAATTTTAATCGCCGTTTATTCATTACATCAAGCAGTGCGGTAATCACAAGTTCATATAGTTTGAATTTAAGTTCCTCGCACTTGTGGAACTTTTTTAAATTAAATTCACCACATAAAAGTTCTTTTTAAGTTTGTTTTACTGTATGTAAGTACCTATATGTCCATTATTTTATAAGTATCTCTCTACCTTGCATTTTATAAAATTTAGTTGCCTATCCGAAGTTGGTATCCGCAATTACCTACCTATTTCTCAGAATCTCAATTTGTTTTAGAATCTTCCATAGTTACCACTTAACTGTTAGGGGCGTAACTGTTTTTTTATATTAGGTATGTGGATACCGAATCAACTGTCGGAAAGAGGTACCTATCCATAAAATCTAATTTAAAAGGTTAGATTTTGATAGAAGATTTTTTTAATGTATCCGACTGTTACCAATTTTATTTTAAATTACTTCGGTCTATACTTGGAACTTTCTTATTAAAAAAGAATTGCTTTCGTCATCATCCACGTGGATCTTTATTTTAGATGTTATCCGTTCGAAAAAGCAGCCTTATTTCGATTATAATTTTATTGGCGTTAGATTTTAGCTTGCAACGAAATTATACAAAATTATTACTTCTGGCTTATTTTTTTTATTATTATTCCGAGTGCTCAGCTTGTAATTTTGTTTGTAATCTGCTCTATTATAAGTTTCTCATTTGTAATGTTTCCGGATTATTATCGACCAAATTATATGTTCTGATTTTATACCTATATGAAAAAATATAGTGGAAATTATGAAATAATTTCGTGGCGTTGAAATGTGCAAAATGTAATTAAATTGCGGTACTTATTGTATATGTAAAGACTTTAAATAATGTTGCCCGAATTTATCCGGGGACCGAAGCTGACTGATTTATGAAAAATAAAACTTTTCTTTTATAATGTATTACTTATTTATTACTCATATTTACTTGTGTTTTTTTACAACGTTTTAAAACGTTTATTAAAATCTAATACCTATTTATAGAATAGCTATTTTTGCATCATAAATTTTAGTAAAATTATTATTAAGTTAGGTATTTAAAGAAAATATAGTTAAACAGTTTTCTTCGTTACTTTTATTGATTTTAAATATATACTTATGTTTCATGTCAAATAAAAGGGACTCAGTATGATGAAAAGTTTTAAACGTAAAATGATGGCGTATCACTCGTGAAAAAAATATTTTCGACAAACTCATGTTTTGTAAAGATTGTTTTACGATTTGATTTAATTAAAAAAATAATAATAGATATCTACTGAAATTTAGTGTAGGTAAATTAATGGCGGTTATTTTCCAGATGAGTTATCGTGTTTGTTTTATTATTTAAATAGATACCGTTTAGTTTTTGTATTTACTATACGAGTTTTTTGAGTATCGAGCTTATTTAGTTTTCAATCTTATAGTCAGTCTATCTATGAAAGAAGAAACATTCGTAATAATACCCAATTGGGCTATAATACCCACCTATACGTATTAAAGACGTGTCAGCAACGAAACTAATATTAACGTAAAATATGATTTATCTATTTTACATATAAAAGGTCACAATAAACCCAATAACCCTATAAAAATTATCAGATGCTCCGTGGCCACCCACTTAGTTCAGATAAGAAAGGGCAATATTATAACAAACTTCGCCGTCAACACTTGTCAGGTTCACAATAAGTAATGTATTATGCATTCCTGTATCTCTCACAAAATCTGTCCGTTGTACCTGCCAATCATAATTCTGCATCTTCTTTATTGAGTTTTACAAGTATAATGTGTACACCGGTCTCTTTACGGTTTTTATTTAAAGGACCGCAACATTTGTGCCGTGTGATAGCAAAATTATTCGAAATATGTTCGTTTTGTATTGTTTAATTTATATTGCCCGACGTATGTGTTCAGTGATTTGTCGTGCTGTGTTTGGCTATCTTGATTCTAATTTTTATGAGTTTGCATAAAGACAGTGGGGAATGCAGCCAAGGTGTGCACCTTTTAAGTAAAGGCGCATATACTATGTACGTGTAGGTATATGTATGTATCTTAAATAAAGTTCCATCGCTGAAGTTTATAAATTACTCACGAAAAATGCAATATCTATCTACTGTAATAAATTACATTTCTTATATACTTATTTATCTTGTTTACATAGTTACTTAATTACTTGTACCAAAACAATCTCTTCACTAAAAAAAATTACTACTGTGGTACTACAGAGGCAACAAAATTACTGTTGAAAATCTGGTTAAATTAAACCTCTACAAGATTTGTTCAGTATCCTGTAATATATAGATATTATATTATACAAATGCTCTGGTTCACCTTATTCCAACCAAGCGACCTGGTGATCACGTCATCAGTAAAACGTTACTAGATTGTTTATTTGTAATTCGCTTTAAAGTTTGGAAAGTGACATATTCTATAGTTGATTTACTTGCGCACATATTAGACGGTATAAAGAAAGACTACAATTTATTAGAACTGTAAAATACGAGCTGACAGCACTATGTGAAGCGTCATCATCTATATCACCTTTTATTGGTGACGTGATCGCCAGGCCGCTTGGCTAGGCTATATTAACTATATAGCTTATCCAAAGTATATAATGTTCACGTCATCAACAAAAAGTTGCTAGATTGTTTATTTGTAATTCGGTTTAAAGTTTGAAAAGTGACATATTCTACAGTTGATTTACTTGCGCACATATTAGATGGTATAAAGAAAGACTACAATTTATTAGAACTGTCAAAATACCAGGTACGAGGTGACAGCACCGTGTGAAACGTCATCATCTAGTAACCTCGTATTGATGACGTGAATATCATATAGGTTTGGATAAGCTATATCTACCTACACACACACAGACATATATATATATATATATATATATATATATATATATATATACATACATAAATATGTATACGTATTTATCTATCTAATTTATAATTAATTTGGAAACAATTATAATTTTTTGTTGTTGTTAATTGCACGTTAGACGTAATTCTTACATTATTTAGTAAAGTACCGTCGAACGGGGTGAGAATGGTTGAGGAGATGACTGGCCACACTGTGAAAAATTGTTAAAAAAATTAACTTTTGATTTGTTTAGTGATTTTTTTGTAAGTGAGGTGTATTAAAAATATATCTATGAAGTTTAAATGCTTTATACAAACAACTTGCGTGAAAAAAAATGTAAAGATACTTTATATTATCTTTATACTATCTCTATACTTTATACTTCAGTATAATTTTAGTTTGTTGGCGAAACTTCTGATATTACGGGTACCTCTATACTACGTGATTAAGTTAGGTGCGACTGCCTCGTGGTGCTCATCCTATTTATTTTCTAACTAACGATAAGTGTTTTCGTTTTTATATTACTATACTTCCCAAATTCAATTAAAATTAATTTTCTTTAATTTTGTTAAATTTGAGCAAATTTTGGGATGAGAATGGCCAAGGGACACGCTTTTACTACCAAGATCCATGACGAAATTGACAAAAATCTGGTTGAGGGGATATTTATTACAGTTAAATTTCTCGGAAAGAAGAATATTAAATACTGTATTGGGAAAATTGTTGATGATAATGATGCTAATGGGCTTTCCCGTGATGTTTCTCAAGAAGAGTTATACAAAGACGCGTTGGTGTACCTTTCTAGTGAGAAAATATAGTAGCAGTGAGAAAGGAAAACATTGTTAAAGTATTGACAGCTAAAAGTTCGGGGAAATTTACAATTTCAGTTAAGACAGTGTGTTTGCTTAAATTTTCTAATGTCTATTCGCTTTTTGAAAATTACATTGCTTAAATCTGCCCAAATGTTAGAAATGAAAATGTTAGGTGTTTATTTAAAAAAAAAATGTAAAATCAGTTTCTTTTCGAAATTTAATATCTGTTCTTTGTGCGGACATATTCACCCCCTGTCCAAAAACATTGAAGAAGACGAGGGGAGGATTGCCATTGACATAGATATCGGCATTTTTAAAGACATACTGAAAGCATTAAAAATGCGTTTCCGTTAAATACTTAACACATAAATTCCAAAATAGTCTCTTAATAATTGTTTAATATAAGTTTTTAAAAGCGAAAAATTGGTAAGGGTATAGCGTTAATTAATGATTTTTTCGCTATGAAACGTAACCTCGCGAATCATAAGCACTTTATTACCATCATAAGTTTTACTAATTTTGGACACGTAAGGTGCTAATCAAGTAGCGTGTACATCATATTTCCATTAAAATTATATAATGGGGGGAGTTATTTGTTTCTATATTTTCTCATATCTAGTGACGATTTCGCGACTTCTTGGCCATACCGATGTTAATAACATAAAGCGAAATAATCGAGTAGTCATAAAAGACTTATTTATGTATTAGAAACCGTTTAAAAGTATAAATGTTAATTAAAGAAAAGCTCGATATAAGCGATAAAGTTAAGCGCACATGTCTTGTTAACATTCATCGATTGCTTCCATTAGCTTTAAGCACCAACTCGTAAAATACAATTTAATTCTTATTAATTTCAAAATAAAATGGGATTATAATTGTTAGTTGTGCGTAACTTGAACGACGCGTTCCACTTCTGAAAACAGTTTTATAACAAGCAATTTATACGCGCTTTGATCGTTACCCTTAAGTATTTTTATACCCTCAGATAATGTTACCAACTCACGCACAATTTACATTTATAACTGTAGGAGAATTTTAATTATATGTAAACATTATTCCTAATTATTTCGCTAATATATTTATTGCTACTTTTGTTAAATATAAGTACACAAAAAAGCACTTTGGTAGAGTTTCTGATTTGAATTTTAAAGAGGCGAGAATTTAGTTTAATTTATCGATAAAAAGATATTTTAACTATATAAAAGAATTGCTGCTGTAGATATTTATTTAACGGAGTATATCAGTGCCTATATTGTTGAAAATTTGCATTTTTTATTATACCTATGTACCGACCTATTCGCTAATTAATTGTGTTTTTATTCTACCATCTAATTTTGTTAAGTTAATATTTCTTATTATACAGGTATAGGTTACTTATAGTTATTCGTATCGCTGTAATGATGAAAATGATGGCGAGGAAGCGAACGACGCAGTTTTTGTGTTTAGAGAGTGTTTTCATTTTGTAGCTTTAATTTTCACGAAGTTAAAACAATTCAACAATTCAGTTTCATTCTTTCTGCGAGATGCTTTGTTGACGAAAAATAAAGTTTTTATAAAATAATTTTAATAATTTAGCATTAATAGCAGGTCAATTCATCTGTATTCAGTAGTTCAACTACAAACAATTTATCTAAATAACAATTGACCGAAATGAAAATTCATCTACAAAGCACTTTATGTCTATAATTATACGATAATTCGTCGAATTATGTGGAAGTTTTCAGTCTTAAAAATATCAAGAGAATTTTAAATATGAGGAATATTTATGGCGTTTCGAAATGTGGGTACCTACCCATATCATTTATTAGAGATTTCTAGAGATTTCTTGGCATCTATGTCATAATGAATTTTAAATTTTTATTTAAAAGGTGATGATAAACGTGTTTTTAAATATAATGCACATTCACAATAATAATAATAACATCTAAAGCTTTTAGAATTTGAAATTGCCGTTTAATTTTTAATAATTCAATGAAATGTTTCCCAGATGCATAATAATTATTCGTAAATTTAGGTTTCCTTTTCGGGTTAATTGTTGTAGATGAATTTTCTTAGACCGAATCAATAGATATAGATGGTTACTAAAACATAATACAGCTCGAAAGCTTTAAAAAAAAACATAATAAGTATGATATTTTTTTATACTACAGACTTTAAATGAAATAGTCTGATTACTTCTTACATTAGTACATAAATTATACAAAATTTCCCCTAGTTTATTTTTCCATATAAGTATTTTCGTCGTAAAATGAACCGGAAAGAAGATTCTACGATTTTTTCAAGATGACATTTCGAGCTCAACATATTGAGTTTAGGACTTTTAGTATGTTAAACAGCCGAGATACGTATGAATAAACATCTCTGCAAGTTTAAAAACTTTATCAATTTTTTTCTTTGAATCTTCCTCATTTGACTGGGTTATAAGGGCGTTTCGTAGAATGCAATCTATACAGTTTTATAGTCTGTACCTATATACTTATTCAATTGAACAAAATTTAAACGGGCTGCTAAAATTACTTTTAAAATACGGTGGATGCATTGCAAATTTCAGTTTTTATGAGTTAGTTGTGTTAATGTGGGAAAAACGTACTTACATATCTGTACCTATTTGGTATACCTACAAGTTTTGCCTAAAACATTAAACCATCACAACGAATTTTTTATCTAAATCTTTTTATGTCATGCTTTACTAGAAAAAATTTTAATTAAAAATATATAAATTAATTACCTGTAAAGTTATATCTTAAAAACGTAATCATGCTTGTTTGAGAAGGTATATAACTCTACATATGTAGTAGGTATAGTCTTATCTGACAGTGGTGTTAGCTCCCGATGGTAAAACGATTACCGAGAGAACTGGCTTTAATAACAACACACGATTGGGTTACCACCATACAGCTGTATTCATAAACAATTTAATCTGCCAATTAACTAGTCGATAACTTTAAGGTTCGTGTATTTATGAATATTGTTCTGGTTCTCTCCAAAAGTGGTTAATAAATCTATCAAGCGGATATAATGATCCTAACCTGAGCTTGGTGTGTGGGCTGCGATCCATAATTAATTCTGTGTATAGTTTCGTTATTAAGCTTGATTTTTATATTATCTTCGTGTTATTTTGTTCTATATTTCGATAGTAGTATTTTATAAGTACTTAGGTACTTATATTTCTTATATACAGTGTGTCCCATGGATGGACCTAACTATATCTTGTAAACGTTTTTATTTCTCGTTTTTACAGAAAAAGTCATTCTTTATAAAGAGTTTTGCTTAGTTTGAAAAGTTCTTAACCATAGTCAAAATGTCAATATAACATACAGTGTTGTTTAAAAATAATTAAATATTAAATTGTTCAAAAGTAAAGTACCGACTGTTTGGGTAAAAATAGAAAATATTAGAGGGAATATTTGATTTATAATTGCAATAGAAGTTCAAATATGAAATTTTAAAACTTCTCAAAGTTGATATTTTGTCTACATTAAAATTAATACAGTTGTACCAGTTTAAAGAAAGCGCATTATTTATTGAATAACAGAAACAAACACAAAAACATGAATATTTAATGTTATCTCCCTCCTCTACCTACACACTTTATTAGAAAAATTTCTATCTAGCCAGTCTCTCGATTATAAACGTTCCCTTCAAAGCAAAAGTATGAATATTGACATAAAGTTTTGAAATGTTATGTATGAACTTCTATTGATATTAGGAGTAGGAGTAAACAACCCTGTATGTTATATCGATATTCCGATTATGGCTAAGGACTTTTCAAACTAAGCAAAATTTTTATAAAAAAAGACATTTCTTCTAAAAACGAGAAATAAAATAGTTTACAAGTAGGTAGGTAGGTAGTTAGGCCGTCCGTGCGGCATACACCGTTCCTATAGATGTGTAGGTAATACTAATATAAGTAAGTGATGGTTCGTTACTAAATTGCAAACATTTATTTTTAGATCGTAACGTTTTGGTTTTGAAAAAAAAATAATAAGAAAAATTAAATTGTCAGGCATCTATATGTAAAATTATCAGGGGCGATTGTATTTCGGGGCTATCCGGAAATCCGAGTTTTCCAGCCGACCCTTTCGGGTTTTTCATCTGTCCCATAAAGATTTATCCATCGGTATTTTCTTTTAAAAAAAGTCTATCATCTATTCCATTTTAAACTTCAATAACAAATCATCGTATGTACCTATATGTATCGTCAACCTTCAACGAGGTTTTTTACTTTGAATCACAATCGCCCCTGAATTAATTACATAAATTCTTTTAGTAAGTATAGATCGGTATACCTATCTAATATAGGGTTTGAGTTTCACTTTTATTTATTATAGGTAAACGAAAAATTGATATCTACCAAACGACTTTGGATGAGAAATGGTTTTATATATCTATAACCTACCCTTAACGTATAACGTAATTTTAACTTCGCACGTTGTTTTTGTATCATACCGATCACCAATAGTGGTAGTAATAGCGGCAGCGCAAAAAATCTGCAGAAGTCGGCAGCGCGTTCTTTTATGGGCCATTTATACCATTTGTCGTTTTAATAAAAGTTTAACATCTCGCGCGATTGAAAACTTCTTGCACAGTCCTCCATTCCAAACTCATATGCCACATATGGTGTTTGGATCTTTAAGTACACGGGAAAGGGAAAGGCGTGGTTCGAAATGTTCCCTCCAATGAAGGCCCGAAACCCCTGCCGTCCACTTTACTAAAAACATTTTTTGGACATCTTGTTAATCACCTGGCTTGGTATACCGCGGCGCGAACTATTAAAGTTGGACGGCGTTACCTATTAGGTATTCAAACATTTACAACTGGTGTTATAAATTCGGAATTATCTACCCACTATATACTTCTTCCTAATATCTAATGTAGTTATCAAACAATTAAGCAACTTCGTATTATAATTAATAATTTAGGTTTATTATAGGCGAAAACGTATATTATAGATACTTATAAATTCGTAAGTTATAGTAGGTAAGTACACTTTATCCAAACCTACATGCAATTCACGTCATCAATAAAAGGTTACTAGATGATAACGTTTCACACAGTGCTATCACCTCGTACCTCGTATTTTTACATTAGTTTTAATAAATTGTAGTCTTTCTTTATACCATCTAATATGTGCGCAGATAAATCATCTATAAAATATGTCACTTTCAAACTTTAAATCGAATTACAAATAAACGATCTAGTAACTTTTAATTTATTTTAACTTCTTCTAATTTATCTTATTGAATGCAAGAACGTATAAAAAATGAAAACTGTAGGCATTAGAATACAAGTTGCGTTTATAAACAAAAAAATTAGAATATCGATCGATTATTTATTTTATTCGTCGATGTGTAATAAATGACTTTATTAGATAAGTACACAAAGGTTACGATGACTCAGATTGTTGTTCGGAATTAGATATAAAGGACATGTGAAATATTTAAAGTTAATAATGAACACACCTTGTATATTATTCGGACAATGTTGTCTTTGTAATTCACTAGCAATAATTTATGTTAATACAACTCCACACAAAGGCGAAGCATCGTCGGGTAGATATCAAGCAGGCTAGTAGACAGCTTTGGTAGGCTCGTAAAGATATAGCTAAGGTAAAATAAAAGAATGTTTTTGAAATAGTTGGTTAGTTAAGCAACCGCCGCTGGATGTTTTACACAACTGTTTTCGGTCAAAAAAGAACCGAGAATGGCGTGGACGGTGATGTGGTTTAGAATAAAAATTGACGAAGTTTATTACAGATTGTATGTAAATTAAGACAATTACCGTTGTATCGTTAAATAGCTTTATTGCGGTTC
This sequence comes from Rhagophthalmus giganteus, assembly GCA_036326145.1. Taxonomy (NCBI): domain Eukaryota; kingdom Metazoa; phylum Arthropoda; class Insecta; order Coleoptera; family Rhagophthalmidae; genus Rhagophthalmus; species Rhagophthalmus giganteus. Next base: position 7,161,453 of record JARFJA010000083.1, on the reverse strand, counting down.
GGTTTAAAAATTCTGCTTTAATATTATACGGTCAAGTTACTTCTGTTTTTCTTTATTAGTCATGCGGTGTTGATTTAGCACTGAAATATTTGCATAAAACAACTAAATAAGTTATTTCCGAGTTAAGGAATGTAGTTTGACAATTTTATGGATATTACATAATAGTTATACTGCGGTTCATTCTTTTAATAATGCATTATTGTCGAAATGCTTTGGTAAAAATTGTGGCCGGCGCATATTTTCGCACCTATCTATATTTTTTAGCGTAGCAGGTAAATTCATTTAGACAACAAATTTACCAACAATTGACGAAAATTCATCTACAAAACAATTCGTCGAATTAAAAGTTTTAGAAATATCAAAGGCAATTTTTAATTAAAAAAATATATTTTATATTTTTATTTAGATATAATAGATATTATTTAAAAAACGCGTTAAAAATCTGGTTAACGTTATTGTGTTGTTAAATATGTAGCGTATATTGCACATTCGTATATAGATATATAGTATCTTTAGGTAGGTATACCGCCACATGGGGTGAGGCGGACCGTGTGGTGAAGTACCCTTTTTGCTGGTGCTCTTTTTTATATGGCACTCACATCTCATACATGATACTAAAATCTGATTTACAGACCCCTGTTAATATTATAGGGACCCCATTTGATGAAACTATAGGAATTAAAACCTTTGCGTTAGTTTAAAAGTGTTGTAATTTTATCACTTGTTACACGTACCTACAAAAGTCAGTTGTGGAAAGGAGTTTGTGGGACGAGTTGGAAATGTTCTTTTTTTTAAAATATAGTTAAAGGATAGTACCTATTTTATCATCGTATAACTTCATTATCATTAATACAATTCCAATGGTTCTTGTTACTCACAAGGAAGGTTAGGCAGGTGGAAATCTCAGAAAAATTTGAAACTTTACAGGATTTTAGTAGCAGTCAACACTAATTAAGAGCCGTATTCCGTTCGTGCTCTTACGCAGTTTAATAGGGTGAAATCCATCCTTGAAAATTGGAACTTTTTTCGATTTTGCTTATTATCTGTGAAACAACAAGAGCTATCGCCAACAAACTATATATTTTTGTAAATGGCTGTTCAAGACTTACATTATGATAGAGAAATTAGGGGTGAAAATTTTAAGGGACGGTACTGTGCGTCCGAAGCGGACTAGTGAATGTTTAGCTTAACAATGCTGCCGTTGTGACTGCCACTTATCTGTAACATACTATAAGAAAAAATTAGAAACTTCTAAATGTTTCTTTGTATTTCTTACTTTTTTTTCGTCATCGTTTTCCCCTCTATCGTCAATTTTCAGCATAGATTCTTCCGTTAACTGCGAACTTGTATTATTACGTACCTGACTTTCGTAAGGTAAAATTTTGTTCGCGAATTTTGGACCGTTGAATGTTTGAGTGGAGCCCTAATCGAGTCCCCTACCCAGGGGCCTAACCAAGCTCGATTTTTAGAGAATTCGTGTTAGTGCTTAAAGGTTCGTGTATTTACACTTTATAAAAACATGGAGAGTTAGTCGACAAAGAAATATTCTACCTTTCCTCGTCGTATTAATCATTTTTGGTTGTGATTCTTTTAGAGTACACCACACAACACTCGCGCACTCACACGCAAAAAGGCCTTAACCGAACGAGCACTCCTCGCACACACCAACAATACGACACCATAATTTAAAATTTGAACTACTGAAAGAAGCACTACCGCTCTGTTGTCCATTAACGCGAGAGATCTGAAACGGGTTTGCCAGAATTCTATATATAAATGCGTTCGAGTTTATACGTGGGTACTAGAAAATCCCATTTTTATTTTAAAAACCGTCAATGCTTTGTTCGCACTCCGATAAGCTATGAAAGTAGGCGATGCACATGTTTTATTAGTTGCTTTGTATTTTATCGGCCACATAAAAATTCGATTAAACTTTTATCTGGTATATAGTTTGTAATAGGGAAATTTTCAATGCTTAAGGGCACTCGAATAGTTTTTAAATTAAAAATAAAGTAAATTTATAATTCTGCGGTATAAAGGCAGTAGATAGTGTTATTCAAATAATTTTACTGCATAAAAAATACCTGACTCTAGAATAAATTTCCTAAAAAGTACTTATTTTAAAAATTTTCGGTCATTATCTGCATATATTTTTTTATCAAATTCCACTACGACCCTTGCTCCAAGCTCCCAACGCACAAAAATCTACCTCATAACACTATTAAAATTTTCTTAGTGTGTTTAAGAGATAATATAGTGGGAAATATCCAATCGGTGGCAGACAATTGAATATTTATTTTAATCATTTTTGATGAACTTGATACTTGATAAAATTTATTATAGACTTTAGAGAAATATCAATTATTGAGAATTATTGTGGTCTGTCTCGCAAACCTAGCAGACCTCCCTCCAAAGGAATAAATTTTCAATGTCACCTACTGTAAAAAACTACATTGCGTTGTTTTTTTTCAAATCATAGTTTTAATTGTACTTTACATGAATATATATGTCCGCCGATGTAAAAATGTACCCAAGTATGGCAAAAATTAGGGGTGAAAATTCGAAGGAATGACACCCCTTAGGATTTTCATCCCTAATTTTTGTATCACAATGTAGGTCTTGAACAGACATTTACAAAAATATATAGTATGTTGTAGCTCTTGTTGTTTCACAGATAATAAACAAAATCGAAAATGTTCAATTTTTAAGGGTCGATTTCACCTTCTTAGACCGCGTAAGAGCTCGAACTGAATACGGTTCTTGATTACGGTTGACTAGTACTACAATCCTGCAAAGTTTCAAATTTTTCTGAGATTTCCACCTGCCTAACCTTTCTTGTCAGCTACTAATTGTTTACATCAAAGGTTACGGTGATGAAGTGGAGCAGCCAAAATGCCACAGATATACAAATCTCAAATTGGCAGGAAGTATAATAATTGTTTGTATATAGTACGTCGATAATCTTTCGTTTATAGTTCGTTTTTTGTGTTTGTATACCATGGTTGAGCAAGGGAAGTCAGCAATGGCACAGAATTTAGTTGTTAATAAGAAAGTGTATCACGTTTTGTGAGATACCTATCATTTCTTCATTTATTCAATACCTATCTATACGTATTTGTAATCGTCAAGTTCTACGTAGATATACATTTACTTATTTCGATTGGTCCACCTTCATACGAGTTCCACGAACTAACTTATTCTAAATTCTAAGACCATTACGATGCATTTTTTTAAACTGTGGCCCGCTTTACCACAAACACGGGATGGAGTGGTCCACTTATACGTAAATAAATTACAAACTTACATCATAAATAATTCCATATATATATGGTATAGTGTGGGTTTATTTCGTTAACATTGACGGACATAACAAGACGAAAAGTAGTAAAGAGTGGACCACTTCGCCCCATTTTACGGTACCTAATAACACCTTATATAAAGAAGTTCTTATATAAAGAATTCAAAATTATTGTCGTTTAATTTTTCTAATTTTTGTAATACGGAGATTAAAAAAATAATAATTGGACGAACTGTTGTAGAGAAGGAAATTGTTTAAAGATGAATTTTCCTAGATTCGTTTTTTAAATAGATATACCTATACCCGAAATTTCTCGCCATTTTATTAAGTGCTAAATATTTTACAAAATAAAAAGTTACTACGTTATTTAGGGTTAAAATCTTTTCATCTGACATTGAAATGGTGGGAAATCTCTTTCTCTCTCTCTCTCTCGGGAGAGAGAGAGAGAGAGAGAGAAATTTTAATAATTTTTTTTTAATTTTTCTATAATTTTTTTCCTCATGATGTACCTACCCCTATCGAGATATTCACCACCAAAGTTGATATTTTTATTTCTTATTGGAATTTTATATTTTTTACACATACACGACAAATACGGTGTTTTCTGTAAACTTTTATAGAAACGCAAAAATTGGCGCACGGTATGAAACAAAAATGACCGTCATTTGAAAACGGTTTAAAATAGAATTAAAATAAACAAAAAAAAATTTTTTTTAAATGATCGATTCAACCATCAGGTCGGATCACTCGAGGTGTATTAACAATATTTATTTTTTTCAAATTAAATTCATCGCGCGATGTTGTTAATGTTAAATCGATGACATGGAAAGACGTAAGTCGTCCCTGTAAGGGGCATGTATTTAGATTAAATAAAAATTCAATTCTCAACACGAAGCATAAACAATCGGACATCAAGGGGCCATCAGGTAACATTAAAATTAAGTACTCAGCAAAATTAAATAAATTATTCATCATTTTAGATGTAAATCTTACAAGTTGAACTCCAATTTACATGTAAATCCGAGGCGTTGTATATTATAACCGTATCTTTTTCTATCTAAGGGTGTCAAAATATAAGCACGAGTTATCAGGCAGTTTCATAATTATATGTTAGCCAGATCGCCGTTGTAGATCAACTTAAACATATTTATAACTTTGATACTTTAACTTGAATATGAAGTCAAACATAATAAGGCCCATAAAAGACTCACACACTAAAATGGCATGCTAAACAACCAGTCTTTCAACAAAAGAACCTAAAGAAGGTCGCACGAAAGGTCATAACAGTCATCGTAATACCATCATTCAAACTAACTTACCTACATGAATACATCAGAACGAACATGCATATACACATGTCAATAACTCAATAAACTTTTAAACGCTATCGTTTTGTACTGAAAATGTTTTCCTCTCACAACTACAATTTCATTAAATCAATTTTGTTACTTACTTGTCGAGAAAACGATCTCCAGATTTGCCTTTTAAATTTTTTTAACTCAGACGTAAAAGTTACTCCACGTGAAGTATCACTATACGTAGCGTATCTGCAAAGTTTTCAATAAAAAGATCGTGTCGTTGATGTGATAAATTGTTGATTGCTTAAAATGATGTGTGATTTAAATTAGTTTATAGGTACTTAACTATCTTTTTTTTCTATCGCCCAGCTATACCGTGACAAAAGTATATAAATGTCCTGTAACGTTACAACTAAATAAAACATAATTGTACTTTTTTGATTCGGTAACTAAAAACAAGCCTCGGTGACTGCGATATTTTTAATTTATTAATATAATTACTGCCTATAGTTGTCGGAGGTAATTTTAATTAAACAAGATAGTTCTTTAGACAAATCAACAACGAAAGTATATGGCGTAGTGATTATTTAAACTTTTAACCGTACAAAATTTACATTTTAACGTTATAAATTATTACGGCCCTCACTTTATTTTCGAATAATTTAGATCCATCTGAGAACTTAATTTACATTTAAATGATAAATTTGTCCTAAAACGGCTAGAAAAACCGAATAATATCCTAGTCATGGCGTTTGAAGTTGCAACATAACTACGATCTCATTTAGTGAACAAAGCCATATAAGATAATCATAGTCGTTGGAGGCATCACGTAGTGATGGTATGTTGGAAACACACCAATCAAATTCTTTCAAGTATCTTTATATACCTGATCCGGTACCTAATTTTGTGCCTCACCAAAGAAGACCCCTATAATTATTTATATAGGAAACCCAAAAATAACGTTTTTATAGGTATATGTGGCTGATGGCTGAAACATTTCGAACTGCGCTTAGTATATATAGGTACATACGTTACTTATCGTTATATATTATAAATAATTACGATATACATATCTAACATTTTTCTCGATAGAGCTATAGAAATATTCGAAATCGGGAAGTAATTCATTTTGTGTCCAATTTGTCGCGGACTCTCAAATTTAATTTTGGACGCAAAACCCTAAAGTGAAACGTCTTTCTATTTTAACTGTAAAAGTTTCGTTTTTATGTTGATATTTATGGAAATTGCATTTAACGTACTATACTTACAATTAGTTCTTTTATGGGCGTTTTGTTTCCTATAACTTGGATAACCTTAACTTGAAATTAACCGAAAGTTTAACAAATAAAGCCTTATCTCGAAGAAGGGTTTATGTTAGGTACATTTTTCGTATATTGAAATTTTTACTTTTTCGAAATGTAAACAATGTCAACGTTTTAAACAATCAAATAATAATGTATCTTATACTGATTATTGTGCTGCGACCTATGGATTGTTTAAAAAAAATTCTTAACAAATTGCCTTTGTTCATTTTCTCGAAATTGTCAAATGTAACATAGATCCCTTATTCAAGGGAATGCTTCAACTCCTTAATGCGTAATTATTTTAATGTCAAATTTAGTAATTTAACGCAACGGCAGATACAGAGCAAGTCAAAAGTACCTATGGAATACATATATCAAATAAAATTGAAACAAATGAATTTCTATAAAAATCCCGAAACACGTCGATTTTAATTTTTAAAGATGCACATTTGCTTTTAAGTTATGTCGTCAGAGTTTTTATTAAATGGCCCCCATGAGTTTGTTGCGCGATTTAGATAGATCTTTCGATTGTCTAAACGACAGTATAAAAATGTCAATGAGTATCTTAGATAAGAACATTTTCAGAAATAAATTATTAAAATATTTTTATTACAATGCAAAAAGAGACTGAAAATCTAATTTTTCGGCAAATTCTTAGAATTTCCTGTCTAATACGTCTTTTCAAATCTTCAAAGTGATTTTTTTTTGTGAAATCAGGGGGGTGACCCTGATTTTAAAAAATCCGATGACGTTATAATTTAAAAGCAAATAAATATCCGAAGATGGTTTTGAAAAGTGCATTAAAAAAAAATAAAATCGACGTTTTCGGGATTTTTATAAAAATTCAATTTGTTTCAATTTTATTCGATATAGGTATGTATTTTATGTATACTTTTACCGTCGTGTGACCTTGCATTATTAAATAATATTAAAATTTCCGGTTCTGATATGCAAGAAAAAAAATGGGTTTGAATAATTTTTTTTTTCATTGCGTTAAAGTCAGTTAACGAATTCTTTTGTAATAAACTAAAATGGCATTTCAATCGTCACGTCAAAACTATTTTATAAAGCAAAAAAAGTCCGAAATGACATTATAATGAATAGCGAGCATCACTGGCGTATGTCGAAATAAACACCATTTTATTAAATACACCAATTTCTTTATTTCAGTGGTAAAAACCTTTCATTATTATCCACGGTAATACGGTAACTTATCATTATTTTGTCACCTAGACATGAATGCACGTTACACATTCATGTTTGACTCTATATACGCCTGTCAAACGATATAAATATGGAGTAGTTTGACTTTCAATAGCTAAGTGGATGCTTAAATTACAGGTTAGCTTTGCACATGGCCGCTCTCATACTATACCTATATCTACCAGAAAATATTAAAAATAAATAAATATATATATATATATGTGTGTATCTATATGCGGGAGTTAGTTTAATAAAATGGAAACGCCATTTTTAATTTTCGTTAGAGCAATTTGTTTTTTATGCGCTTTAGGTAAATCGTTCAAAAGCCTATATTTACATAACAGCTTTGATAGGTACACCTAATGTAGGTTTAATTTATATAGGTACAAAATTAATTTGTCGAGGATGGCCGATAAAATATTTAATAGGTATAATTTAATGGAAATCGAGAAATTTGTATAGGTAATCTAACGATGCGTTAGTACCTTTCCTCCAATAAGAGTGTTGTAGGTATAGGTAGGTAAATACGTTTAGTTACAATCACAAGTTCAACTTGGGAGGTCTGGGTTTTGTTTTACTTATTTCAATGCCGCCTTTATAAATCGTATACTCGCTGAATTAGCTGGTCTGGAAGCTGCCTATCTTCTATTTATCATCTCGCTTCTTTATGTATAATTATGCGATTGTGCATTCCAATCGAAAAGCTCACTTTATGCCATAGATGCCTAATTCTAAAATTTACAGGTATATAAAGAGCTAATGGAATTTAAAATGATACAATCGATGATGTTTGTAAATAAATATAATTTACTTCCTTAACTATATAATAACAGACTTATTAAAAACAACTAAGTAGTTATGTCATTTTAAATTGCATTTCGCGAAATGATATAAATATTTTTTTTTAATTGGGAGAAACGACAGATTAGTGGAAGCGGTCAGCGTCAGAATCCTTTTAAATTTCCAATTTTATAGGTATTCCCATAATTAAGTAAATAAGTTTTTATTTATTTATTTATTTATTTGAAAAAATTAAAGTAATTTTCCATTAGAATATGTATAGGTAGTTTATTACAGTCCCAAGTGTGTAACTTTACGGAACATTTACCTAACGAGATAGGAATCTTTTACTAGTCGACATGAAAGTAGATATTAAAATAGCATAATACCTTTGTAAATTTACTTTTGATTTATTGTGCTATAATTACGATCTGCTTAAAAAGTAATTTAGTTCGCGAAAGAAAGTTTCGACAAATTACATAAGCAGCACCTTCCTACCTGATAATAATAATTATTACATTTATTACAAAATTTTCTTATTTCGGCGAAAAACGCAATTGAGATAATAAGTATATAACCAGGATTACGCTGCAAATTTCTTAAATTGAAAATAATTGAGTCGTAATGTTTAATTGTGCACGCTTTTATAATCAGCCGCGTGTGTACGTGTCTTTGGTCGTGCTGAAAATACGTGGTTTTACTAATTATAAGCGAGCTTAGTGGGAATTTCGTTTTTATTTTATTAAAAGGCCGGTTTTCAATCATTATAAATAAATAGTTAACAATAAATTATTCTTAGAATATACATAAGGGACCTAATTTGATTGTAACGCGCCTGTTTTATGTTATACCTATCGCACAATTTACTTTGAAATTTTAATTGCTTCACGTTAAATAAATTAGAGTAAGTCCTTATAATATAGGTAGGTAAACAATTTTTAAATTGAAAAAGTTACACGATGTTACGGAAACTAGGATGATATTATACAGTATGTCCAAAAGATCTCGATAAGCATGGGGATCTTGGAAACGATAAGAAAGATAGGGAAGAAAAGGTAGGGTTAAATGAGAGAAATTGTTCAGCACCTTTAGATCAACTCAGAACCGGCTTGAAAGCTCGACACATTTTATTTGTTTAAGCTCTATAACGGAAGAACTGAAATTTCGAGAATTCTTCGTTGCATTTTAACTTTTTTATTCTTATAGGTGTGACAAAAATTCTCTGACATTTGGAAGACCCTTGTAGGATCTTTCTTGTAATTTTCTTCACGTCGATTTTATTGGTAATTACTTATTTCTCGTTCTTTTCTTGTTCTAAAAGCAGGGAATTACTTGTTTTTATTTTAATTGTTGTTTTTCGGGATCTATAGTTTTAGGAAAAGATCTAACAGCTTCATACAAAATAATGTAAAATCAACAATGGAACAATGGAAGAAGTCCTCTGAACTTTTTGCCCCAACAGTGGGAATCTTTGTTTTTATGATTGTGTAAAAGAAATTAATTTAATTACTTCTTAATTTGAATAATATCACTCGAAACTCTACATATTAATCAACATAAATGTTTTTATTGCAGTAACGAAACACCATCAACTGTATGTACCTACCAAAATATTCAAGTTTAAAAAAAATTACCCACATTTCATTTTTCGCTAATTGTAATTCTTCCCTTACTGCTAGGAGATAACTCATTTCGCGGCATTAGTACCTTCCGAATTTTCTTTTTTAACCTTGTAACACAATTTATTATCGGATTTTTAGTTTATAAGATAAATAGGGTGGACATTTTTACTCGCGGTCCTTTTTGCCCCGCTCCGCCCTATTGACTTGTTTCATACAATTAAAATTGAAAATAAAGATTGTACTTGCCCGTTTTCGATTTCTTTAAAAAATATTATAACTGGAAAAGACAAGTATTGATCTGATCGAGAAATCGTAAATGAGCTTTTTATTCAGCTTTTATTGTATAATATCATCCTACTTTTCGTATATGCGAATTTCGAAACACCCTATATATGGATTTTTTAAATATTACGAGCGATCCAATTTCTGTATATATTTACCGAAAAAGCTCCTGAAAAGTCTAGTAGGTTCTCCTAACAATTTACTTTTTAAGTCACTTACAGAGATGTTAAATAGCAAAGCATTTTGCGATGATTTAAAAGTGCAAAAGTTTCGATTAAAAGACTAGGTATTTTCAAACTGGAATTACAAGATTTTTTATAACGACGACTAAATAGTACAACGAAAAGTAGGTAGGTAACTTTGTTAATTTGTAGACACCTCAATATGCAAATTAAATGATTATAGGTGTATAGGTAACAAGAATCCGATTCAAAAGACGTTCCTTCTGTGTGACAAATTTCACGCGTTTTGATTATGAGCGTTACGAGTCAAACTTTATTCACTGACATAAGCGCATTATTAACTAACAATAGGTACGTGTTTTTTTTTAACCTATTTTCTATAGTATTTTAGTATTTTATATAGTATTTTATATTTAAATCTATACCACCACGAAAATAATTGCCTATAAAAACAATAACTTGAGACGCCTAGAAAAACAGTTTCGTAATTTAATTGTCGTTTAACCTTTATAATCGGCGTAATCTATCAACCAATCCCATTGAATAATGAGTATCATTGCATTGAATTGAATTACAGCTCGTTGATTGACATCATCGAGCAATATTAAATCAACACTTTTCTTTGTTAAAAAGGTCATCGAGTCAGCCATTTCGTTCGTTATGCTTAAATTATCGCCTATAAATCAGTCAATATTCACATTATCTTGATTATCAGGATGTGCTAATTGTCAGTTCAATGATACCACCGATAAAATATTTACTTAATATCTATATAAACACCTGGGACGCGTTTTATAAAAAATATATATGTTTACAGCTGCAGATGTTTTTATATAGAAATAGAGTATTCCTAAAAAGCTTATTGTTAGCCCCGATTTCGAAATAAAATTAAATAAGTGACTTTCGAACTAATAAAGTCTCTTATTACTTTGGTAATGCATTGTTGTAACAGTGTTTTAAAGTCCATTTTAATTTAAAGTAAGTTTAGTGTTGATTATATGGAACCGACCCTTATTGGTTTAGTTTATTCATTAGATAGTAATCTATTATTAAATGACGCTTGTATAATGATTGTATATAATATTTTTTTATGAAATGGCTTCTGTAATACCGCAAATAATTAAAAAATGTAATATAGGTACCTGTCTGTATTACTGTGTAATATTCATTATTCAAAATTGGCTACGAGCAAAAATGGCTTATGTTAGATACATAAGTATCTATAATTACGTAATGCACCTATACTTAAACGAAAATATAATTCCTAATTACTTTTGTATAGGTATTGTGTAGTTTGATCATTATCATGCAAAATTTCAACATTAAAATGTAAACAAAACTCATTTCTATTTATCGTTAGGTACCTATATGATTTTCTAATTGTAATAAAAAATTCTATTTAAAAACATGTTTGATGCGATTATTTACTACGATAACAAAATAATTTAGGTATACCTACTATATAAAACGACGACATTAATAAACACGCAAATTAATAAAATTCACATCTAGTTATTAACACACTTTATGTACCTACCTGAAATAATATTATAAATCAAACCGACATTTGCCTAATGAATTAATTTTCTTTGGCGAACTCCACGATTCTCTGAAATCATTTTCGATTCGAACACGCGACCTTTAAGTTCTGGTTCGCGAGATACAGTGATCGAGTATATATTGTCATTATTTACCTACGGTTGTTAATTTGAAAAACTATTCGTACTGAATCAGCAGAATCGGCAATAAAATGAATTACTCGTATAAGGATCTTAAAATATGAAACAGTTCTTAAATTGGCGTAACAATTAAGGCGCATTTAAAAGTGCCTAATTTCGGCTGTAAAAACGAAAAATTAAATTAACTAACTGTAGGTAATGCGGTAATCGGTCTTTTAATTCCTTATTACTTTAGTCATCATACCTATATAATGCAACTTACGCTGATTAGAAATTATCGATGTGTAATCGCGCGTTATCGATGCCGTCAGAAACATAAAGTAGATCAAAAGATAGGTTAGAGATGCTTTGATTACTCACATCAGTCCGTTTTTAGAAAGTTAAATTAGTGATGGGTTGAGTGAGTAATCACAATTTTATAATGTAGGTACAGTGTGTCCCTGAATTGACTTCGTGAAATTCAGGTGTAAATGACAAATAATTTTGGAGTTTCGAAATGATATTCGGGAAACCAGCCCTGTTTGGTCCAAAACTAAAGTGTAGGTACCATGAAAAAAGTTGAAATAATTCTATATACAGGGTTTTTTATAACATCAGTAAAGGACCATAAATATTAAAGATACGATAAAACTTCATCAACAGAAGTTCAAAAATAAGAGCTGTATGTCATTATACAAAATTACGGAAAAATCGCTCAACACAACCACCTTGCTGATAATAAATTTTTGTCAGTTTCACCTATTTATCAAAGTTAAGCGATTTTTCCGTAACTTTGTATATTGAATGACGTACTTTTGAACTTCTGTTGATGAAGTTTTATCGTATCTTTAATATTTATGGTCCTTTACTGATGTTATAAAAAACCTGTATATAGAGTTATTTCAACTTTTTTCATGGTACCTACACTTTAGTTTTGGACCAAACAGGGCTGGTTTCCCGAATATCATTTCGAAACTCCAAAATTATTTGTCATTTACACCTGAATTTCACGAAGTTAATTCAGGGACACACTGTAGACATTTTTTTAATGAAAGTTATCAGTTGTTAACTGCCACTATTAATACTTACCTATCGCTGATATTAATCACCTACATTAACAGATCTGTAACCACAAAATTGTGCCTTATCGCATCATAATGTTGGCTTATGTGATTATTGCGCAAATCTTAATAGTATAGATGATTAATTAAACGAGTTCCATTAAAAACTAACGGGATTTCTTTCGTAATAATCTGGAATAAACGAAAGAAGTTGCAGAGTCTATTAAAAAAAACTCCACAGTGTAAAACTTGACTGATATAAATAGGTAGGTACTTACCTATCAAATATTAAAAAAAAATGATTGTGAGATGAATCTACGGTCTTTAAAAATTTTTTGTAACGATATTATTATGTTTATTAGGCGTAAAGTCATTTTATCGTACATTAAATAGGTTTTCTGTATTATATAGAAATTTAAGACGGTTTCACAATTTTATCGTTATTCGTTTGTTTCAATTTTTTGTTTGTTATTATTTTGTTGAAATTTCATTGAAATCTGGCGACTTGGCGTCGTGATAAATAGGTAATTAGTCGATATATGGATCAAGGTTTGTTTGTGTTTTTACATAAATTTCTCCAATCTTCAGTGACCTTACAAGGTATAATAGGCGTTGCTGTCTTGACGGATGAACAAGTGACACTTGTCAAATGGAGCCATTGTCATGGTCGTTTCTCTGATTGTCACACAGCATGTACGGTCTTTTATGCGCTTAGTTACTCGGCGAAACATGATCTTTTAATTACGTAGTTTGTCTCGGTGTAGAATATAACAATATAATATTTTGTTTATTTTAGTGGCAACCATGTGCTTTTCTGTGAAGTCATAGAGGTGATATTACTATTTTATAATATAGTCATATAAATGTTTATATAATATTTTGTGTTAAACAAATTAACACTTACATAGATGGATAATAATACCTCAATTTAAGAAATTGTGGTTTAACCTGTTCTTCTATTTTTAAATAACGCAGATTATCGTTTGTTGATGTTCAAAAAGAAATTGACTCATTTTTCTACATTATTTCAGAAAATGAGAATTAGTTATGCACGTAATGTATAAATACAGTGCAAGTCTTGTGAGCTGGAAATCGTGTTTTTTAACTGTATAAGTGAATCTTTCTTGACGTATCTAAATTAACAACCTCTGTCGGTTATGCACTTTAGAACTAATAATGCCAATTACACGGAAATTATCGTAGACTTTTGAATAAACAAATAAACTTGTGTATATGTTCTTAACATTTTAAATAATTCGCAATTACTCAAGTATCACGGCATCGTCACAATGTTAAGTACTACAAAATTGTGACAAAACAAGTTCGATTTATATTGACAAAATCTAAGTGTACCACATTTATGTATATGATGCGCAGCGTATAGCTTATCCAAACCTATAACATGTTCACATCATCAACAAAAAGTTACTAGATTGTTTATTTGTAATTCGGTTTAAAGTTTGAAAAGTAACATACTCTATACTGTGACAGCACTGTGTGAAACGTCATCATCTAGTAACCTTTCATTGATGACGTGGATTGCATATAGGTTTGGATAAGCTATACCTAGCAGAACGGTCTTAAAAGTTTAGAGTATATACTCCTATCGCCTATACTATAATATCAAAATAATTTAAATTGAAGAAAAAGCATAGTTACCTACAGCTTATCCACACCTATATGATGTTCACGTCATCAATGAAAGGTTACTAGATCGTGACGTTTCACACAGTGCTGTCGCCTCTTACCTCGTATTTTGACAGTTCTAAGAAATTGTAGTCTTTCCTTATACCATCTAATGTGCGCAAGTAAATCATCTATAGAATATCTCATTTTCCAAACTTTAAACCGAATTACAAATAATCTAGTAACTTTTTGTTGATGACGTGAACATCATATAGGTTTGGATAAGCTATATATAGATATCTAATAACAGATATTTCAATTAAGCAATTTACATAAGTAGCAACGAGAACACGATGTTAGATATCGGAAATTATGGAACTTGATAAGTGAATCAATTATCTATAGTATAATTCTTTTTAATTATAAACCATTATCCATATTCTATTTGTTTTATTAATCTATCAAAGAAATTATCTTATACTTTTTGCTATGAAATATTTACTGAAACGCTTTGTCGCTAACAAGCTATTATCTACTTATATCTACCTAGATAACAATAATTCTATGATCACCTTTATTATACTCTATGACATAACAGATAATTTTCACCCGACTAAAGCCATTGTGAAATAATTCAGTCTAATACTTAAATTATATTCAACAATCACCAACACACGTTTACAAGAGCCATAAAATATAGCTGTTCAAGCTCTTTACAGATGAAAGCTTACATTACCGCATTTAACTCACACTTATAAACGGTTTATCTTCGCATTATCTGAGGATGTTATGTAATAGCGCCGACAGCGCCGCGCGGCAAAGCTTCAAACTACCAGTCATCTCCGTAATGGCCGAATCGTGCCTTATCTCTCGCCATACTTACACTCGCTATAAAAGAGATACGGCTGAAAGTATAGGATGTAAATTGTGGCCGATGACTTGGAGTTGAGCTATTTTCTACAGACACGTTAATCCACGGTCCCTTAATATTTTCGAATATAGTTTAGATTTATTTTTCGTGTAGATATTTATAATGACATTCGTATATTTTAAATTAAACATTGAGCACCAATTGATCACTAATAAGTAGGTACCCAATTATATTCCAATTACAAGTTCTAACAATGATTGATGTATATAATAGATAATTAGATCAATAATTAGAAACCTATCAAAAGATCAAAAAGGGGTTGCCTTGTGCATATTATCGTTTTATTCGACGTGATATACCTATGGTTAATCTCTAGAAAATCATTTCAATAAATCATTCTGATGGTAATTTCATAATTAGTATGTAAATAAAATTGAAGGCGTTATCTTAAATTTCGGGATTTGTTTGGAAGCAGGCATTTATTATCTATAATTAAGTACATATTATAATAGCATTCTGCATCTATAACAAGTATCTTCGTCTGAACCATTTAAAAAATTGGCATTCTCTTAAATTTACAAGTTAAGATAGGATTACAAATCAGGCTATTAAACTTTTCCATTTCAGATTTTAGAAATTGATTATGAAGTCCTAAAAACAACAATACGTTCAAAGAAACTAAATTTTATAACGAGCCTCCTAACGTTTTTGTGCTCTAAAAACCTGGATTATTCAAAAATGCAACATTGACCAGATACAAACAACTTTGTATAAGAGTATAGAATCGTCATGCTCTGCAAATTGATAATAACTACATAGGTACCAATGTACCTATAGATAAAAAAGTGAAAAAAGCGTAAAAACAATACAGACATGACGATGCTTCAATCGAAAGTTTCAGACTGTGGAAAAAACGTCATATCGCGAAGTTATTACTGGTAATGGAGCTTGGAGCGTTCTATTATTCGCGGTCTTCGACAATCTCATTATCGGCAGGTAAAACGAGATAGGAGATGTCGGCAAAACATAGAGAAAGAAGTTTGTTACGCGGCGCTCTCAAGCAGGCGAGACACTCACCTCTCGCGGGACCACACACGTTGATAACTTTCCTTGCCCTTCAATCTCCGACGATGATTACCTATGTAGTTCTGTGAGGTGTCTCCTAGATGCCTCTATATGTAGTTTTTCGGGCCTCGCTTTATATTCGGGAACTTCGTAGGTAGGTACTTAATCGATTTCGTAATAAATTTGTCAACGTTTTAATACATATATTTAGGTCGGAATAGAGCTCGAATGAATTTTTTAGAGTTTAAGATTCAAAAAAAGGCATACTGTTAACCTATAAATTATCGAAATAATTACTTGGAAGTGACGCGGACTAAAATTTGATCGTATAAAAACCCGTTTATTTCGAACACTCTGTATTTTACTAAGGTAATTGTCAAGGTGTTGTCGGTACTATGGTTTTTGAGCATCACCATTTTTATCAAGGAGAAGCGTGTACAAGTTATTTTTAATATCTTTAATTTTTAATTTTTTTTCAAGTAAAAATAAAGTAAATAAATATAGCCCATATAGGTACCTATATAACATAATTATTTGAATAGGATTATATCAAAATGTGCCTCCTTTTTTTTTGGTTTTTGATAATTACAAATAGGTAGGTAGGTGACTTACCTATTAAAAAAAAAGAACATTTGGCGACTAGACCTCCTTTTTGGGGTGTTATTGAATCGCCTGTTACAGTATTACAAAATTCGCGCGGTTTTTAAATTATTCGAATAAAAATTAAATCCATCATTTTATACCTATTTCATCTGAAAATAGCAAAAATTACTTAATCCATGATTTCTTAATGACTTATTTATTTGATGACGCTACCCACATGACAAATTTAAATAAATTAAGCGCACGAAGAACGATTTTATTGTTTTTGATTAACATGTTGCGGTTTTTAATACCACAAATTGTTTAAATTAGTCGAAACGTAGATCCGTAAAACGTTGCATATGTAGCCTTGGGAATTTATTATTTATTTTAAACTGTATAGATATAAATATGCACATGAATAGTATAGATATTAGAAATAATAGTAAATTTTAAATTTAATTTCTAAACAAGTATTAGCAGGCAAGTAGTTATACTTTTTAGTGGGGTTTTTTGGAATTTCTTTAAAGAACAACATAATTTCTGATACTAGACTATTTTTTAAACTGAATCTGTAAGTAGTTATTTTAAAAGTTTTTCAGATTTCTTTTAATTTAAATTTGTAAGTGAGGATTAAGCCCTTGTAGAAGATTAAAATGAGATATTTCGGTTAATTATTTTTAGTTCGTTAGTTTTTATTTTATTTGAGGTTTCCTTATATTTAAGCTTTGCAAGTCTATAACGATTAAATAACGCGTTTGATTGTATTTATAGAGAAAAAAGAATTACAGCAGGTACATATGATAATAAGAATATGTATAGATAGTGATAATAATTAAAATTATACCTACTTAATTTCGACCAACACCAGATTCGATACGAATATCACGGTCATGGTCTAAGTTACTGCTATTTTATTTTTTACCAAAATGTTTTACAAACCTTGAATTTGCAGCGATGAGCTTCACGGGCAAATGAAACGTATGTTTTTCAAATAATACTGAACAACAAATTTGTACTTTTTTTCTTGCCTTCAAACCAAAGTGGGCGATTTTAACTAATTAGCATGCCGTGATTCCGAATCTGTAATCCAAAATGCTATATCACCTTCCAAGTTTTTGGGAACTTCAAGTTAAAATTTTGAGGAAGTATTCCAATTGTCTCGCATTTGTTTTCACAAAATGTCATCATATTAAAGGTTAAAAATTAGTTATTCCATCGAAAAGATTCGCACAGATTCGAAAATGAGGCCAGGAAAGGTTTAAAATACAAGAGATTGCTTTACAAACATGCCAAAAATACAAACAAATTTAAGTGGTTAGGGAGAAAAAAGCCTCGGGGGTTTTACTCTTGACTCCTTCGCTTATAAAACGTATGCTAAAATGACGTCAAAACAAATACATTTCTATAGAAATCCATTGATATAATGTCATTTTCGCATACCTACGTTCTGTACAAGCGAACGATTCAAGAATAAGGTCGCGTGGAGAAAACGCATTTTCAGGGACATAATGCACCCCGTATGTCTTTAGTAGAGCTTCCACTAGTTCACTATAGTTTTCCACTCTAACATTTTTCATAAAATTTGTGCAAACAGCTCGCATAATGCTAGTGTTTCTCAACGGACGACACACATTATATCACAAACGTGTTAGGTGATAGGATAACACTGCATTCAGTTTCGTATTTAGCACCTCCTAAACCGTAATATTTGCTGTTTTGAGTCGGGGCAAATTTCAATGTTGTTCAGTGTAATCGTAACTTTTATTATTAGTTGATTAGTAATTACATTCGAAAAATAATGTCGTGTCGTGTTTGACGTTCGTCTATCTGTAATTCCAGCAGCCTTTCCCCGAAACTTTGCTTCGCTCTTCCCAATCATTTCTTCCTCTATAGTGACAATTTTCTGATGGCGAGTAGAATTTTTCAATTTTTGGATGTTCTACTTGCGTGGTTTGTTTATATAGACCTTTAATTTTAGTTAGGTAACCTAAACCTAAGTATAAGTAAAGGTTCACCGAATACCACATTTGAAATAATTTTCAATGACAAACACTAAATGTTCGCGAGTTCATGGTGCTTTTTCTGTAGGTAATTAAAATTTTTAAATTATAAAATTTAGTCGGGTTAAAATGCGTTTCTTCATTTCGTATATAACAGAAAGCTAGATAATGTGCCTATGTGTTC
Organism: Rhagophthalmus giganteus; assembly: GCA_036326145.1. NCBI lineage: Eukaryota > Metazoa > Arthropoda > Insecta > Coleoptera > Rhagophthalmidae > Rhagophthalmus > Rhagophthalmus giganteus. Next base: position 7,142,434 of record JARFJA010000083.1, on the reverse strand, counting down.
GATGTTTTTGAAATAAATTGAATATTTCTTATTTTAAACGTTTCGTTTCGTACATTTTAAAGTTTTTTTGGATTAGGTAATTTGTTTTGTAGTGGTATTTAATTTATATCACCTTCAGAAATAAAGACCAAATAATACTAATAACGGCAAATAATAAATTGATCCTCAACATTTTTGGATGTAGGTAGGTAGTTATCTGATTAAAAAAATACCAAATTATTTTAGTACAACTATTATGTATATTTAAATATATTTATTTATATTATTTCATATTTAAAAAAAAATGTAAGTAGGTATTTAAATAGGAAGTCGAAGTTAATTATTCACCTTAAAAAATATTGCCTGTTATGGTATAATTGTTAAACAGCTTTGTAATATCATAAAATTTAACAACATCTACCATTTATTTCACTTATTGAATTTTCAAAAACTTTCATAAACTGTCACACATTTATATAGCCATTGTTGTATTCTCAACTTGTTATCTCTTATTCACACTTTATATGTACTTACTTGATATAAGCACGTAATCGTAATACCTATATGATTTAAAAAATTGTCGATTCGAATTATTTTCGTCAATTATTGCCATATGTTAAAAAAAAAGTTACTTAAATACTTCTGTTAGTCATGCAGCATGTTAAATCACGGATAATTCTCGAAAAATACGATATAAAATTATTTTCCCATCGAGGTAGGTACTTAAGCGTCAATAGTTAGATAAAATACAAGTTCTCGAGTAACATTATTAGCATGAAGATGATTATCGACTCGAGTCTGTGGTAGCTTGCAACCCAAACCGCCGTTGTTAATTTACAATGCTTGATATCGGTTAACCAGATTTATCACACACCGACACATTTGCTGACTGTTTTAGTTAAACTCGCATTAAATAACAAGGGTGTTACAAAGAATGTGCCGAACTTTGATTAGTTCGTGAGATCATGGTTTAACCTTTTGACCACAAATATTTGATTTTTACGTGGTTTTAGACGCCACATTTCTATCAGGTCGTATAAAATTGAAAACTGACATTAAATGCTAATTGAATTTTTGAATGTGAGCGTTTCTCACGCTGTAGATTTTAGCTATTGGCCTTGATAATATTGTCAGCGTATCTAATATTGTAAGATAGGTATAGGTATATATGTATACGAAAACGGTTTATATGAGAGGAGAAATAACCAGATTGTTTACTAGGTAGGCCTACATTACGTTTAGATATGTACGTGATTGATTTAAAAAAATTGATTAATTGATAGGTACTTTAAGAGTTATAATGCGAGGTCGAAAGGGTAAACGTTGGGCAAATGCTACGTACTGACTTCTAATGTTGACTCAAACCTCGAACAAGCTCAAATTATATATCGTCAAGAAAAATTGCCTACATCAATTATAATCTATTATATAATGTAGTCTGCTTAATTTAACAGTAGGAACAGAGCGTATAAGAACTACTTACGGAATAACTTTTGTTTTAAGTTGATTGATCAATTAATTTATTTAAACTACTAGATACTTATTAAATGTGGGCGCATTTTTCAAAGTCGACCAATTTTAAGTGGGCACCGAAATTGTAACCCCGATCACAACTGCAACAGGAACTTAAATTTGAAAACACAATGAAAATTTTCATTCAATAGAAGAACTGGTTTTTTTTTATATATCAACGAATTTTTGTAGGTAAATGTAATTTCTAATAACTATATGTAGGTACCCTACGTTCATTCATTAGCGTTATTCATGGACTTTTTCAGTGTACTCACTCATATTAATATAATACCTATAGAGGTATTCATTTGAGGTAGTATTAGAGCTTAAAACGTCACAATATCTTTTTATCTATACGTAAATTGTTAAATTACGTTTTAAATTTTAAAAATGTAGCGTTTAGTTTATAACAACTTTTAGCTAACCATTCTCTAAAGTTCGATATTTTGTAAACAAATGTTTTTTCGTGGAAGCCTTTATACCTATATAGGTTATCTGCGGCCGTTAAATAAGTAAGAATAACTACTTAAAAATCTTTATCAAATAAAGCTAGACGACTGCAGATAACCTATATGAAGGTCTCTAAGGAGAAAATTTTTGTTTACAAAATATCGAATTTTAGAGAACGTTTAGTTAAAAGTTACTAAGGACTCCACATTTTGGTAATTACTAACCAAAAGCATACGGGGCGCGTCTCACGCTTCACTCATTGGATTGCCTCATCGAATCCTATATATTCGTAAATAGTATGAAATTCTTTACAAGTTAGTGGTAAATTATGAACGATATTTCTTTAGAGGACAGAGACGCAGCATTAATTTTATTTTTCATTTAATAACACCACGGTATTGTTTTAAGTATTAATTCTGATAGAGCTTATTATTCTCTTTTCGATCGTGTAAACCTACATGGGTCTTACATCTGAAACTTTTCAATAAAAATAGTACGATTTAAAGTCCATAAAGTTAATTGTTCTATTAATGGGGAGGTTCTGTTTTGAGTTTAGAAATTGAGTCAGGTTGCTATTTTCTAAAAAAAAGCTTGGCTTTATTTATAAACCTCAAGTATATCGCACTAATCTGCCATACACTTAAAAAAATCCGATGTAACGCGTCCAATGTACGTACATTAGATAAAAGTACATTACAAACGTACATTAGATAACTCTTAAAAAGTAACGAAAAATTCGTTATTTCGATAAAAATTTTCATTGTAGGTACGAAGAAAGTTATTAGGTAAAAAATTATAAATGATTCGTAAATACAACGATCGTTTTAATTTCATAATTAGGCACTTATTTTCTTCAGTGTATTAGTAGTATTAATGAACTTTTCATTGTGTCAATGATCAAAAAGTCAATAACTGGTGTTCATTAATTTTATGTACAATATATTTTTGAGTGTATTAGATAATTATTTATTAATTGGAGATTTTTAAAAGAATGTTATAGGATATAGGTCTGGGAGGTAAAATCTGAGTCACCCTGTATAACGGAATGCATTAATAGATTATAAATGCAAAAGTTGAAATAGAATGACGTATCATAAATCTTTTCTACTCAGGTGGGCTTTCAAGCTTCACTTTTGTATTGTAAACTACAGCACGTCTTCCACTACTCGACACCGCCGTTAAAGAGCAACTGTTTTGTTTTCATCGGCATTTTGCATTTTCTGACTTGAAACGATCCGTATAGTATTTTAAAAAGTAAACGTCGATTTGATCCATCAAAAGATTTCGGCGTTTTAGCATAAGTAAAGCATCAGGCAAATTAAAGCTTAAAAAGAAAATACGAATATGTATATGTTTTTTCAGATAGGTACACTCATAGATACAGTTTATTTCTAAGGTTCAAATACAAAAATCTCGGACAAATAAATAACATCCGAAATAAGCTGTAAGGCATATACTCATGAAATTAACCCTTAAGTAACCAAGGTTCGCCCTTAACATTACCGACATCGCATTAAAGAGCGTGCGGTGCTCTTTAGTTTTAAGCGAATTGAGTTTTTGCCATAGTATCCACAAGGCTACTCAAGTGTATTATTTCAGTTCGAGATAAGGGAGTTTGAACTTTATTGGGTGTGGGTGTACGGTGATATTGTTATCGATTGATTGGTGGGGTGGAATCTTACACCTTGCAGGCGAGGGTGCGGAATTCAATTTTCTACATCACTTGTAAATAAAATCAAAGTGTACAGGGTTGGGAACATCCATCGATCCGTTTGTGAGACGAACACAAATTTTCCCGAGGGTTAGAAAACTGCTTCTTCATGATTATGTTGCGCTTGTAAAGGTTCGTATTAGATCGATCTGTAACAAAATGTCATGTGTTTTACGGGGATGTTATTTTCAAATCTGTTTATTTATTTCGCGAAATTATTAGGTACCTTTTTACACGTCAACTTATTGTTAGGTATAAACGTGCAAATTAAAATTGATACGAGCAATTTTAATGTTGAATGCGCGTGAATATCAAAACAGCTTTCATTTTCAATAATGCCAATCGATAAGCTTTTTACGCTTTATATTTGAACAGCTTTAAAGAAAATCCATAAGGAGTCTATTGACGTTAAACCTTTTAGTCATAGTGCTTAAAGCTTTCAGTTTACGTTTACTATGCCAAGGTTTTACCTCGATTGTTTCTTTTAAACTTGCTTTCGACATGTCTATAGTTTAAAAATGGGAAATACGTTCGAAACGCTTAAATCAGATATTTTTCATGCTCCACTCGGGGGCATCGCAGTACGACAAATAAATACCTACATAGAGGCAATTTTAAGGGCGCGTTTTAAACAACATTTGTCTGTATTACAAGACGGTTAAACTAAAAGTAAAATATTTTGCTATATTTTGACAGGTGTTTGAAATTCCTTTAGTTGCGCACTGCGTAACTAAATGTTAAATATTTTACTTGGAGATACGTCACAGTGCTGTGAACGTAGGTACCTGTATATGTTGGGTATATGTAGGTAAAATTTATAACTTTATTTGAAAGTTTCTATAATACACGTGTCGCAATAATTGTAAATGTTTTGTAAAAGAAGACTTGTATTGTAAATTAGCGGAACGTAGGCGAAATCTGTTGTTTGAATTAGCTTTTATCTTATATATGTATGTAGTCTGAAAAAATTTATGGTTTTTAATGGTAGATAGGTGGAAGTGGCGAAAAAACTACCAATTCTTATATTTACTTAATAATGCACGATTAATAAATAATACTTATATAGTTATTGACTAAGTAAGCATGTGTTATTATTAATTGAAAATTGAACAAATGTCATATATAACGTTCATAAACTTTTAAGTAACACAATAATCTATGCCAAAACGTATCGGGATTCAAATAGGTACATTGTGACATACGACAACATCAGTTGAACCAATAAAATGCCCGTGAAAGTATTAATCCGAAACAATCTGCTGCAGAGCTAAAACAATTAAACGGAAGGCAATAAAGTATAGGCACCTGACAGGGCACGTAGATCTTCAATTCTCGGAGTTTTACAGGATTGCTACATCGCTACACATTTTTTGCTCTTACAAATTCTTTTAATCAACCCAACTCTAAAGACATCGTGCAGTTTTGGTATATTACATATACCAATATATAATTCTTGTTTATTAATCGTTTTTTCGTATTTAAAACTATTTGATTTATGTTTCTTACTTATGTGTTAATTTTACTTCTTAATCGAAAAACTTATCTTTTATTGTAATAAACTTATATAATAGGTACTTAATTATCACTTTTTAGTTTAGGCGTAGGTCGAGGAAGTGGTTTGAATATGGGCCTCTTGCTTAGGTCACGAATAAAAATCTGATAAATGGCGATTTTCCTCGTCAATACCTATATAGGCTTTAGTTATTCATTTACAAAGTTTGTATAATAGTGACAGTTGTAATAACTTTTTTCTCGAACCACCGTATTTTTTGGATTTTCTATAACAAATGACTTTGAATATTAAAGATAACACTTTAGACTATAGGTACATATGCCAATTTTTACATTAATTTGCACTTTTTGAAAAATTACGAAAATATAAAGGAAAAGCAGAAAGCACAGAAAGCACCGTGGAAATCGATCTCGATTGTTCAAACTGACGTAGTTATAATGCTGTTCAAGCGAATGTTTAATGGTGGAGGTCAGTAAGAAATACCTATATTTAAGCAATTGTTTTAGCAAATCCGTTAAACGATGTAGGTATAAAAAAATCCGTTTAATATCCATTTTCCCAAATTTTTACTAATAAACGATAGGTACAACTATTATAATTGAAATTGGCGCAACTTCAACTTTTGTCGATAGTGAGATAATTTTATTTATTGTTAGGTAGGTACCTACTATTGAAAAATAATTTTGTACGATTAATTGAATTAAATTAATAGATACGTAATCATATTACATATGGTAGGTACATTAGGCACAGCTTAACACATAGTATGTATATTCCATTATGCAATTAATTAAAATTGTTTAGTTTTTAGCTTTAAATTACTAATTACGAAATTATACAGTTGCAACATTACGTGTTTTTCAAAATTCAGTTTTTAAAAAATCATTAATCACGAATAAAGATTCAGGAAGGAGGGGCAATTAAGTGTATAAAACATGGTAGTAATTTAGAAATAAACGTTTTATGTTTTAAAAAATTCTGGAAATGTCTTATAAGGAAATGGAGGTGCTATTAACTACGAAAATATGCAAATATTAAAATATTTGCAAAAGATAACGTTAAGAATCTTAAATGAAAACTAACTGTTGATGAAACGCCATTAAATTTATATGTGACGAGTACCTTGGTTATATACTAAGGTGATCAGGTATCTATGTTTACCTATAGGTGATTGTATATTAGATTTATATATTTGTAAGTAATCAACTATGGTATAAGTGTGTATCTTCTATTTCAAATAGGTACCTATCGAGCAAAAATGTAAATAAATATAGGTAACTAGTTACTTACTTTTTTTTATTGAAGTACAAGATATATGTACGAAATAAAATATTATGTATAGACATTAATCTAAAGGTTGTTTATAAAATAAACCACACATATAGAGATATCTAACGTAAAAGTATCTAAGTAACATTTACGAAAACTTATTATACACCTATATTATTTGTAATGTATTAATTTGTGAACTTTACTAATGACAGCTTAGGCGTTGAGGCATATTTAACGAGCACTTTATCACTTCCTTCTTAAAAACGTGTTAAATAAATAATACTTATTATAGCTACGTATAAATATTCAATTTAGTGATGCCGTAAACAGATGATGTTAACATTTTAAAAGACACATTAAAATAGCATTTAGCTGAATATTTTAGTAGGTATGTTAATGACAATTTTTTTAAGTTAAAATTTAATTCATCTGGTACCTAGATATAGTATATACCTATGTATACACATAGATATATATATATATATATATATATATATATATATATATATATATGTGAATATTATTTATGCACACGTACTTACTTTTGAGCGCATGAAATTGTATGGATCTTTCGGTTATGTATCGGTTTCATTTATAGTTTTATAGAAGGTAAACATCAATATAATGTTAGAATTATCAGACGATTCGGTTCTTTCGGTCTAGGTATTGCTTAATGAATGGACTATGTAAACTACGACTATCTCTAAAATGGTAACGATTATCGTAACTATTGTTTTCATAGTGATAAATATGGTTTATTGTTAGTACCTAGTGATTAAGTTAGCCTCACTCGTATCTACGTAATACACCCTCCTATATTGTTATTTTTTAAAACACAGTATATTAGACGGTTATTCTACCTTTAGAGGTATTAGAGCTATATGCAACCTCTCAAGGTAGATAAAAATACCTTAGTATAAGGTAGAATAATATCGTTGTACCATAACGTCGATTGTCACTTCTTCATAAAAGGTATAGAATAAACATCACCTCTTTGAGGTAATATTATAAACGTTAACAATGATGAGGTAGAATAATAATCCTATAAGACTATTCGTCAATATATTTCCTCATTTTTCGCCTTATCTACAAAGCTAATGGTTAAAATTTTAATCCGATAATACCTTTAAGTATCAGAAATATACAATATATTATTATGGTAGGTCACAATAGATAATTATTTTTATATCCCTATATGAAGGTATCGACGTTCTAAATAAGGATAAATTACACTGAAAGAAATCGTACGTAAATAGAACGAAAAAGTTTGTTGTATTAACGAATGCATTTATTAAAATTTGTCCAATGATTGATTTTCTTGTATTAACGAAATAATTTCATAAAATGATGATTTAGTTTATTAAGTCATGTTGCGTACATTATAGTAATAAATGCACGTTCTTACAACAATGAAAGTATTTCATACACTTAACGTACAAGAATCGTAGTGTTATGTTCAAAAATCATTGTTTAATATGTAAAATGTTTTTAGGTTAACTATCATTTTTCATCGAAAGAACGAAACAAGTTTATTAGTCAACGATAGCTATTAGTTCATTTAATGTAAGCGGTTTGTAGTTCTATGTAGAATCTTTTTCGATAGGTAAGTATTGGTGTACAAAAAAGTTCTGAGCTTTTTTTTGTAAAATTCAATATTTATTTAAAAACAAACAAAAAGATATTAATCAACGAAATAGTCCCCGTTTGCATCGATAACCTTTTGCCATCTTTCGGGCAGCTTGCGAATTCCCTGATGATAGAAGCTCTCTGGCTTCGAGGCGATAAAGTCATCAATGCATTTGCGTAGGTCTTCAAGTGCCACGAAGTGTGTATGACCTATCCAAACCTATATGCAATTCACGTCATCAAAAAGTTACTAGATTGTTTATTTGTAATTCGGTTTAAAGTTTGGAAAGTGACATATTCTATAGATGATTTATCTGCGCACATATTAGATGGCATAAAGAAAGACTACAATTTATTAGAATTGTCAAAATACGAGGTACGAGATGACAGCACTGTGTGAAACGTCATCATCTAGTAACCTTTTTATTGATGACGTGAATTGCATATAGGTTTGGACGAAGTATATCAGCCAAGTGATGCTGCAGCGACCGGAATAGGTAGTAATCAGACGGTGCCATGTCTGGACTATACGCCGCATGCGGGAGAAGTTCCCAGCCTTTTGAGGATTATACAGGATAATTATAATCTTTTGAGGGCGTCCAGCACGCGGTTCATCTTCAAGACTGAAATCTCCTTGGCGAAATTTTGTATACCACCTTTTACACGTAGCGTGACTTACAGCGTTCTCTCCATATGCGGCACAAATCATTTCAGTGGCTTCAGCAGCATTTTTCTTGAGATGAAACGCGAAGTGGATGGAAAATCGAATATGCTCTTTGGTTATTGCCATCGTAAACACTACTGATTTTTTAGGTTATGTGCATCAAACGTCAAACCGCATGGTATTTTCAAAGACCAAATGTCAACGTTGTAAACCCGCAAAAGGGCGGGAAACTTCATGAAATTTAAATTGTGGTTTCGGTTGTATGAAATCTAAAGCTCAGAACTTTTTTTCATTAAGACTGGACTGCGCGTTTTTTAGGAGTGCAGTTTTGTTAATTAAATTGCTAAAAGCGTAGATCAGCCGTAATAAGGGCTTACTCACCTACACATTGTCATTCAATTGTGTTTCGAATAGTTTTTTATTAAATAAAAAAACTTCGTTAAATAATTTGATAATAGAAATGGAATGTTTTATGATTTTACAAATAAGTAGATACATTATATTATTAGGCACATTATAGGAAGGTAACATTAGACAACACTTTAAATTTTATAATTACATACATTAGATTACATTACAAAGACTGTGTAGTTACATAATGTAATACATAATATCGTAATGTAATTAATACAGATTAGCCTACAGATTAGTAGATGTAAAATGCATAAATAAATTGTTAAAAATACTTAATATATGAATAATAATATATAATATAATAATAATAATAATAATATATGAATTTGAAAATAAAATAATTAAGTAAATAAATGTTTAAATATACTTAATATGTTTAATATACTTACATATACTTTTTCATCCGTCTTAACTGACACTTGCACAGCATAGGAATGAATATCATTCAATTTAAAATCTAAAAAGAAATAGATATTACCCAAGTATCGGTTACTTATTTACTTCCGCCAGAACTAATTCTTAAGAATCTCGTTTCTTACAAGTTTAACGTATTCTTTCATTAATCTATGTATGGTTTTACGTTGCTTTTATGAATTCGTACAATGAGTAATAAATAATTTTTAAACCTATTCTTCAATGAATTTCTAAAACTTGTGGTATAATTAATGTAGGTATGGTTTTTCATAAATGCAATAAAGAAATTGCTGCCGTTTCAAATGTTTAAATCGGTACCTATGTTTAACTTAGGATACAAATAGTGCAGAAAGTTTTTATTTATTTTTGATAACATTTGTATGAAGAATTAATGAACAGCATTCATTGATATTACGTACGATATTTTTTTCAGTATAGGACTTTATACACCTGAAGGAATTTCCTTATACAATTTAAATATTTTTCTACCACTAACTTCGTCCCTATCGTTTTTCCTATTTTTTTAAAAATTTTTTTTCCTTTAACAGTGTAGAGGGTTTCGTGTCAATCTGTGTAAGGACTTGATGTTTAAATATCAATTCGTTAAAAACCCATTGAATTTTTATTATATAGAAATATCAAAAGGAACATTTTATACTGATTAATTTTGTAAAATCTAAATTTAAGCGAAAATTATACCTATTAAGAGAAATCTTGAGTCGCCAATATAATTTTAATAATAATTTGATCTCTGAGGCCGGTGAGAGGTCAAACACGTTATGGCTGCCGTTTCAAATGTTTAAATCGGTACCTATGTTTAACTTAGGATACAAATAGTTTAGAAAGTTTTTATTTATTTTCGATAACATTTGTAGGTAAACAGTATAACTGCTACCTATGCTAACAATAAGTAACTAGATATTTGTATATAAATTGGGAATGCGTTATCTAAATCTATGAATATGGGCCTAAGGACAGGTTTTTTTAATTGTTACAGTTAACTTTATCGCGATGAGTTAAACACCATAGAAACAATTGTTATCAATAATTATTTCTATAGCAATTGAATGATGATCGTAGTTAACTGGCGATTAAAAACCGTCCCTTAGGGCCGATCTGTCCATCTCTTGATACATTTTGAAATGTTTGTTGGAACAATTGTTTCCATGGTAAAACGAAGAAATGGAAAGATCGGCTCTGTGTAGCAAATTCATAAACGAAACTCATTTTCAATTATATATATATTTATACTATTATACCTATATACTACTTATTATCTATATATCTACGAATATAAAATACTAGCTATTAGCAAAACGTTTAAGTATTTTCATTTGAGCCTTTCTTTTCAAATTAAAAATATTTTCATTTTATAAGTTTTTCAGCTTTACGTTTACTTTAAACGTACACGTTCTTCGTATAAGAAGTACATGTATAAGTAAACATCTAGATTTATAAGCGCAACTTTTATTAAATTTAATGAAAATTCAGTTCGCTTTCGGATCATAAAATAGATTTATAACGATCATTTCCCGTATACCTACCTACTTAATAACTTTCAAAACGACCATACCTATAATAAAATATTGTTTTCTATTATAACGAGCGGTAATTGAATAGGTTGGTTACCTACAACTAATATTTAAAATTTCCCGTAATTCGTTATGGCACTTTTAGGAATACCAATGGGTAAAATCCAATCGGAAATTGATAAAATCATTATCTGTAGCTGCTAATACCACTTGTAAGGGATATTGAATTACAACGTTTACATGCAGACTCCGCCCTGAGATCAAGAAAAACAAACATATTTACGTCTCAATCTGTCCCTTTATCCCCACTGTATTTTTACACCAATGGGAAAACGGTTTATCCCAACACGCCTACTTTGCTTCTGGCAAAAATAAAGCTTTAAGTGAGATGTACTGACCGTAATATCCATCCCAGTTGTTAGTGGGAGAAAGATAGAAGGCGGCATTCTTGAATTGATTTTAAAAAAGGATCGAGCATCGAAAGGAAGTTAATAGGAATTAACGTTAATTTTGGACTTTTAGTAATATTACTAAATATCTATTTGCTTTCCCCCAATAATTAATTAACTTCTAATTAGGTTAACGCGAAACCGCCTTATGTCCTAATATTTTCGATTATTGACCGTTTTGTTACCGACTCGACGGTCCGATTTAAAGCTTATCAGCTATTAGATCTTGGCATGTTTATCGAATCATAACAACCATAAAATAATCTAGTTTATTAATTTTAAATACATACTTAGTTAAAACGAAGATGCAAATATTTTAATTAACATACTATCGGCTAGAGTGCGCGAAGGATAAACGAACAGGTTTCAGGTCCTGAAAGATAGAAAGAAAGCGAAGGTACTCGAAGGCGGAGCTTTCCATTGGAGTTGAAGTAATAAAGATGACTATTTTGAAAACTCACTCAGTTTGACAGCGTACTTAGACAAGAAAGCACTTGATGGAAGTGGCTTACTTATACTAACAAGTGTATATACTCATCATTATCATCATCATCATGTGTGCGCGCGTTTCTAATTAACTATTAAATTTTTCCGACGTCTCTTGTTTATTTTATAACATTACGTGTTAACATTATATTTAACTAATAAAATATCGTATCTAATTGGTTTTTATCGATACGGTGTATATTTAAATTAATTCGTAAAAGTCATGGCCTTCGAAGATCGATCGAGTCCGAATACGGCGGCAAGTCCGAGTAGTGAAAACTCCCTCGGTTCTTTTAATTCCCCGGATTCGCCGGAATCGACTCGCACTTCCCCTTATACATGCACAACGATACCTCAAATAAACGATAGTACAAGACTTCCGCCATCCTCCCCGTCGTCGTTAACGTCTATTAGTCAAATCTGCATAACTCCGAAGCAGGAAACGGAAAGGTCGTTTTTTCGAATAACGTCGTACGCTCTATCTGATAGTCAACAGCACGATCGTAATCGAACATCTTTGAAAAAAGAAGTCCTCGCATTTCCCAAACGTCACTAACGACTCGAGTACAAAAAATAAAACCGAAGCTAACGACGTCGAACCTTCCATACAACCTTTAACGTATTCGATCAGAAACATACTGCAACCCGACTTCGGCAAGAACGCCTTGCAACGAACAAAAAATACGACCAAAATTAATTTTAAACCTTACGAAAAATCGCCGCCCGCCAATTCGAAAGAAGCCAATGTTGCTGCGCCGTTGGGCAGCTTGTGCCACACCGTGGCACAAATCGGTAAAACACAGATAATGGAAACTCCCGCGAGAGCAAAAAGTCCCGTCAAATCTTGTTTGGCCAGTCCGGAAGAAAACAACAAAGGCAAGGAAAGCAAGTTGCCTACCTTGTGGCCCGCTTGGGTTTACTGTACGAGATATTCGGACAGGCCGAGTTCAGGTAATGAAATTTTTCTATAATTTATCACTATCGTCGCTGGACGACGTATCGCTCATATTATTTCCATCGACATTTTTCACGTTTAACGATGCTCGCAATTTATTTCTATTTATAGGTAACATTAGGTACGTATACAGTTGACTCCTTTAATTTTGTTGACTCCGTTCGAGACGGTATAGATACATACGTAACTGCGACAAGTTAACCCTTAACCGACTCGAACGGGGTGTCATTAATTTAGGAGCCCCGCCGTATACCTACCTATAAAACGTTTGGCGTTACAGCTGTTGTGTACAACCTTTAAGACCGTTTTTGAAATCTCGATGAGTGCGAAGGGTGGCTATATTATAACTCACCTATACGTCTAATCATCGAATACGGTCATTTTACTAAAAAGTAGATTTAGAAATCTTTTTGAAACGACCTGTTTATCACACAGCTTTATCGCAGATGCTCTTTAAGGATTGGATCTAACGATCTTTTAACGACTAGTAACGATCTACTAAATGGTTGTAAATGTGTCACGGTTCCCATTATATTGTATGTTTTTTGTTTTCGGCATTTGTGTAGGTAGGTAGGTACCTACTAGTAATATCGACTTGGGAATTTGGGGTTAATGTCTAGGAAATGGGGTGTCGCCGCTTTTTCTTTTCCTTGGTTTTATTTAGGTGGTAGGCCTACCTATAGGTTGTTTATTGATCAAATCAGTTCGCGTAACGTTTTGATACGTACCTACTACATATAATAATTAAAGTTTTTCACTTTTTATTTTAATTAAGTAGGTATACCGACGAACTTTTAAAAATAACTTGTAGGTATTTTTGTTGTTGGTGAAACGGCTTTCACTTTGCACCGCGTTTTCTTTTTTATTATTTCTGCGAATTTATAGTTTTATAAAATATTTTGTTTGATACATATTTATATAAGCATATAAGTACCTTTATAAATAAGGGTGCAGCATAAATTAAAAAAAAAAACACTTCGAATTTAATATACATTTCTCTAAATGCCTTGATATCTTCCACGGAAAAACTCTCGTTATTAATAAATCGCGAGCAGGTCAATTAATAAAAATAACACTTAATTTAAATACCTATGTTGTTATTTGTCTTAATATTATTCGTTTTGGGGCGACTTTAATATTTCTAAAAATGTCACATATAGGTATTTAAAGGCATCAACGAGATCACTAGCACCCCTCTTTTGCCCCTTGGTTTTCAAGCTACCGAAATGGAACTCGGCACGGTTGATAAAGACGCAAAGTTGGCATTTTCATGCATTTTTTTTTGGCATGTCGAAATATGACCATTTTCGTCATGTGATGCGTGATTTTTCGGACCTCCGGTTTAACCGGAAGTACCCACCTAACACCAATTTTCGTGAATTTTGAATAGGTTAGAACAATTTTGGTGAGTTTTGAAGACAAATTAGGTAATATTTTGAGAACAAATTTTAAACTTTAATCTAGAAAACTGTTATTTGCTTCAAATCATTATAAATTGCCTAAGAAATAACGGAAAAACTTAAACTTCATTTCTAATCAACGCGTTTAAAATTCGAAATTAGTATTTTGCCGAAAAACAGATTTTTTCAAATAGCACTTAGGCCAACATCACTTAAGGTTAGATAAATACAGTTTTTGAAGACCAATCCAATGATAGTCTCAAACTCAACTCAAAAAAACACATATGACATTAATACAAATATGACACATATGATTTTGGCATATATGACAAAATATGGCATTTTGCGTCTTTATCGACTGTGCCGAGTTTCCATTTCGGTAGCTTGAAAAATAAGGGACAAAACAGGTGATCGATCGCTAGTGATCTCGTCGACACCCGGTAATATAGGTAGGTAAATAGTTTGGTCATGTACTTAGTTATAACTTATTGTTGTAGATACTGTTGTATATTTACGAAATTATAATTAAACAATATATCTGCCATTGTTTTGAACACAAACAATTAGTTTAATTAAGGACCGCGTAATACAAAAAATAACAGTTATTTACGTATAGAATCGAACATTTAGTTCGCCAAGTTGGTTGCGGTCTAACATTTCGAATTGTTTAATTTTATCAATGACTTCGCGTTTATCGTATAAATAAAAATGGTTTCGGAGCGGCACACAAAAGAATTCCATATAAAGAACGACTGCTTCATTTCGAATGCAATACTAAACAAAGAAAAAAATAATAGGCCCTTCACTTTTTATCAGATTATATCAGTATACAGTAGCCCGTAACTAATTGCTCGAAAAAATGTCAACTCTAAAACAATAGGGACCTTCATGATTGATTCACGTCATTATTGTGAAAAATACGTGCTTTTATTTTGTATTCTCAACCTTGTAGTGTTGACGTGTCAATATATCAGATCTATTACTTGACATTTGACTGATTATCGATCGCAAGTAATGCAGTTGCATTAGACATTAATTTTGTTCACATTCAAATACGATACCCACATAATTTGAATTTGATTTAGACTTATAGAATTTTTACCTACCTTTTTACATTTAGAAATCGATCTTTTCACGAACGTGTATTTAAACAGAGATATTGAAGCAGTACTTTAGAGAACAATCGGATAAGGTAGGTATAACCGTTCATAAATTTCCATATCAACTCGGCGACATTACCAAACGCTAATCGTATCTACCTATTTGGTATTAAAATGATCTTCGTCCAATAGGTAAATATTTAGTTATCGATTTACGATGACTACTAAATTGTTTTCCAATTGTCGCCTTTTGTTTTTAATTTTTTGTTTTTTGTTGTTTTGTGTATTTGTCTTAAATGCATCTGTAACCGTTTAACTGTACCTATGCCCTAACAATACTATTGTTCAGTTGTGGTCAAGTCTTATGAATATTTATTCTTTCATTTGGGTGTTGATTTTCCCTTTTTTCCCTTTTCCCCTCTATTAAATTTTGACGGCTATACAATATAGGTATATTAAAAATACAGCTCTGGTTAGTATTTATGCATTATTTTATTTTTGGTTACTTGTTAATTATTCATCAGTTATTGCCAAACGTGCATGTTTAGTTCCCTGTGTAGGTATATACCTGCTAAGGTCACGTGGGTTATTACAATCATAAATGAAAGCACTATAGTATTTACTGCGGCAACATTTTAAAAACGAAAAATTAAACCCGAACAATAAAATTAGGCAGTCTAATAAATTTTAAATAAAAGCGTTTATAAATTTGTCGATTTGAGAATTAAAAAAGTTATAAATGTAAATTACATCGCCATAAATTAGACTTAAAACCATTTTATTTCCTCGAGGAATAAAATTTTAACCGAAACTAGCGATTAAAATAAAAATTAAATCGCGCTTTACTTTAATCCTCAAAAATAAGACATAGATAATTTCTCTTATCGAATCCAATTTAAATAAAATTTACGCGATAAAAATGCAATCCTTATTTTTAGCGGGTGCACCGAATATGGATATATTCCTACGTAATTATTCGTATCTTAGGTGCGAATAAATTTGGGATGAGTTATATACGAGTGCGAATATAAAGAGAAAACGTAAATCATTCAGTGTCGAACGGTGAATGTATATAAAAATCCGCAATATATCATTTTATGCTCTTAGTTTATGCAACGTGTATCATTCAAGCAACCACTTAAATTTAAAAATAAATCTGGCAAGAAAATATTTTTAAATAAGTATAGATATCCCATTATTCTATCAACGTCTAGATAAGTGTTTTTTAAATCTTCTTAAAATGTTCTATTTTTGGATTAACGTGATTAACGTGATTTTCTTAATACGGTATTAATTTTAATTTGTTAATATTAGCGCGTTTACATAGGTAGGTATATATTTATTCGTTCGTTTTAAACAATAGTTTTATTTTCGTAATTTTCACCCGTGTATCTGATGGAAAGTTAAATACTTTCAATTAGATATTATCTATTATTAAAAATAAATTTATTAAGTAACACTCGAGATAGATTAAGTAATTAATATCCAACTATAAATAGCCAGTAATTAATATAGAATGTAAATTATTGACATTTCAATTAAATGAATTATGGCGAGGTACCTACCTATATCTTAATAAGTAGATATTATTTATAATAAAGTAGGTATGTATAATTGAGTTGTTTGTCGTTCAACATTAAACATATACGACATAATTAACACGTGCAAAAACCAAGCTTCATAATAATTTATTCCTATCGAGATAAATATTAAATTAATTAATTAAATACGTTTTGTTAAGTGTAGGTATGTATATAGGTGTACCTTTATCAGTTGCAAAGGCAATGGATAAGTACTAAACAATAACAATTTTAGAAATTGAAACTATAAATCAGAATTTCAAGATTAATATCGATTACTATGCCGTGTATAGTTCAGTAATGTGTCGTAATTTGATTTTTTACTAATGGAAACAAAATAACAACCGACACACCGTTATTTTTGTTCTCCGAACTAAAGTTTGTAGATATTAATAATATTTCTCACGACATCGACGCTTAATTAACCCCACATAATTTAAAAATTCATGATGTTACTAAAGACCATTAGCAGTGTACATACATACATATATGTATGTACATTCTCTAAACCAGAAAGCGCGCTTCACAATAACAGACGAAGCAGCTCGTCCCTAAATAGGACCATAATAACGTATATCCCTCTGGACCATATTTCAACTAAGTTAATACTTCCCTAATGTCCTTCGTCGTTTGCTAACTGCGCCACAATTGCTCTAATTAGTGACAAATGTCGACCCCGGTCCCAAATGTTACGGGTGGAAAATTTAAAGGGAATTGTCGTCGTGTCAAATAAATCTATATGATCCTCAAATTAACAATGCGACTATCTTTTTTAGGGCCGCGATCTAGAAGGATGAAGAAGACTACAAAAACCGTCGAAGAAAAACGACCGCGCACGGCGTTTTCGGGGGCGCAACTGGCCCGTCTTAAGCACGAGTTTGCCGAAAATCGGTATCTCACGGAAAAGCGGAGGCAACAGCTTAGCCAAGAACTCGGATTGAACGAAGCTCAAATTAAGATATGGTTTCAAAATAAAAGGGCTAAAATTAAAAAGTCCTCGGGGCAAAAGAATGCGTTGGCGATTCAACTTATGGCCCAGGGTTTATATAATCATTCGACCGTCCCTTGCGACGAAGACGATATGCCGTTGAGTCCCTAGATATATGTTCTAAACTAGGAAATAGGTAATTAGCCAAAAAGTATCGAAATTGTAGATACCTATGTTTATTTTGTAAAAAAATGTTTTTTTAATAAAATTAATTAAAAAAATTAAATTTGCCATTAAAATTAATTTTTAAGCTATAGGTAAATATATGCTTAATTTAAGGAAAATGTAGACTATATTTAAGATGTTTTCGTTTCAATATTTTTGATGTAATCGCTTATATTTATGTGTACATACATACATACGTAGTTTTATACTATATTCTCGAAATAGTGCAAACCAAAGTTGTCATTAAACGTTACAGTTTTTCAAGAAAATTCATCGTGACGTGTAGCTTTTAGCATAGGTACAGTAATATTGCCGAAGAAACAATTATGTACAACAAGACAAGATTATTTATTGCGTTTTAATTTAGCTTAGCAGTTAGTTTTAGATTTCTCGAAAAACCTATACAAAATAGACTGATAGTTGTTATACCTATATGTTATTAGTGTATAGTTTGATGTGCAATGTTTTAATGTTAAGGAGCGTTACATGATTAAAATTTGAAATAAAATAGAAAAGCCTATTTTTGTCGTGATTTATTGATTTTAATCTTGAGGAGTCGGAATCAATTTAAAAATAAATTCACTGACGCTGACTAAAATCGTACGCGCCTCGCCGCACCATGTCCGTTTTCGTTTTAAGTTTCGACGACGAAAATTAAAAAAATCCAGTTGCTTTAACATAAAAGATATAAAAAATATTTACATAATAGATGTAAATACATATGTAAATTAGAAGAGGTGTATAATCTTGGGTCAAAGATGATTGAAAAACAATTTTATTATATACCTGCATAGGTATTAATAGTTATTTATTTATCAGTGTAAAAAGTAATAACTACTATTAATCAACTATAGCTGCGAACGTATGTTTGAAATCAAGCGAAACAGACTTCTACAGTAAGAGCAGATTTTAATAAAATGATTTGACTGACGTTTGATAACATCTTAATCGTCTAATTAACACGAATCTATAATTAATTATTTGATAAATAGTATAGTTAAAATTCGTATTTAGGACAATTTTCACATAATTAATTATCTACGACATTTTGAAACATGTCGAAATACCTAAATTCTAATAAGCGAGTAGTAGTTGGTGTAGATAGATATAGCTATAATATTGATGTCTTGCTATGGAATTTAAAGATATACCAAAAGTATAGGATTTTCGACATGTACCTACGAAATTGACAAACATATTAATTGTTTAACTTCGAAAAATACAGGGTGAGTTAAGATAGTAACATTAGTTCGTTGAATGTTCTTATTAGAAAAATTAACAAAAGATGTTCAGAATGATATATGCATATGAGTGAATGCATTTTTTGCGAGAACTATCTTTTCTCTATACGTTGTTATAAAAATATTATGGAGTTAGATAATAAAATACTCTGTTAGACAAAATTAAAGTTGAAAAGTAAAATCAATATAATTGAAAAATGACATAATTTATTATTTGATGTACAAATTATTTTTGTTGGCGTTTCTGGTATCGAAGGGCTCTAGTTACGTTTTCCGAATAGCTTCTCTCGACTTAATTCTACCTTCTATCAAGAAATTTTTCTAAATACAAATATTTCACTTTTTAAATAACACAATTTAATTCACCATTTACTAAAATCATGTCTACCCGGTCATTTTTCGATAATCGAACGTCGTTAGCACTTTCTATTATTTCAGTTTCCACACATAAACGAAATGTGAAAACTACGTATAAAATTGTATTAAATTTTTTGTTGCAGGGCTACAAGATGATATTGCGAAATACGACATTTTTCAACTTTAATCATGTTTACCAGTGTAATTTTGTCGTCTAAACACCACAATATTTTTATAACACCATATAGAAAAAAGATAGTTCTTGCAAAAAACGTAAAAATATACAAAGTGTCAATAAAAAATAAAAAATTGCCTATTACTGTTCAAATCTCATTTGGCCCCGAAATACAATAATATGCAACATATCATTCTGAACATCTTTTGTTAAGAAAATATTTCTCTAACATATCCAACGAATTAATGGGAGGGGCGAGTGCTATTATCTTAACTCGCCCCGTTTAGGTAGATACTTGAGAATTTTTTTTATGACAGTTCGTCAAGTAGAAAGTACTGTTTTCATAATAATTGACGTAGATCCCTTTGTTAAACAGTTTTCCAAACAAAATTTTAATAAAGAATCACCTTCTCGATCATGTTCAATAAAAAAAGGTTTTCGTTGGTTGTTTCATTTTGAGTTTTTATCAGGAAACTCTATTAACAACGCTAACTGAAATTAACAGGCAGAACATTTTATACTCGGAGCTCTTTTTCCTATAAATATAAAGTATTCTGGATTAATATAACACTAATTAATTTACAAAAAAGTAACATGAAAAAGTAATATTTTTGATTTATCGTTGCTTCCATACTACCGCATTATTTTTTTTTCGAACGTCAAGACTATTTAGTTATTTACGTCCCTATTAAATACCTATATTATTAATGATAAGCATTTGAAGGAACAGAAACATTGCAACTAAAAAGTAATTGTTTTTTGCAAAGATAACATCATCTGGTGTGGTTTACTAATTTAATATGTAGGTACTACCCACTCAAAAACTTTATCAAAACAAAGACACAACTTTGTGACAATGTCATTAATCTTGAAAGAAGTTTATAACTGCGTGAGATTCACTTTCATAAATAATGATGTTTTGTATATACTTTTACAAGAATTGTCAAAACAAATTACACATTTCTTGAAAATCAACGATACGTCAACGATGCTGACGTTATACTCTATATGTTATTTTTTTTAAATTTAAATTCTAAAATTTTTAGATAAGAACCGATTATGAACATTATATTACCTACCTACTTTATGATTGACGGATGTAATTCGCAGATAAAGTTTCACTTTTGACTAATTACATTCATTTTAAATCGACAATCTCTTTTTTTAAATTAATGTTCTTATTGTTATAGGTTATTTAAATACGGCCAACTTGCGGTTTTAAATTTAAGCATTCCTAAATATTTGTTTAAGAAATTTTATAAATTAGATCGTATTAATCAGACGTATTTTTAAACGAGTGTCTACTTAGACCTTCATATTTTAACCATCGCAATAAATTAGACGACGACGTTTTTTTATGATGACTAATTTTCGTAAAAAATCACCCTATCAATTACGGAGGTAAATTTAGTTAATGGTGTATTTTCAACGATAATTTTTGAGAAGCTATTTAAATTATTAATTGGTAATTTTGCTTTTAAAGGCGTCACTGAAATCTATAGTGAATTACTTATTTGATACAACATTTTATAAGTAAACAACGTTACCTATACCTTTTATAGCAAAAATAGATTAGTTTGAAATTATCTGGTTTATGTTGATTTAGACGGAACGTAATGGATGTTCAAAAAGTCGTTCGGTCTTGGTCGACTGTGGAATGATAAAGGCATGCTTAGCTTAAATAACGTTATAAATTAACTTGGAACATATCAATACCTATACTAAGAACTAAATATTTAACATTATTGTCGTTCATTAGGTAATTCGCGAGCTGTCCCTTTTGAGTAACCACGAAAGAAGGCGTTTTAGGAAAAAAACTTTATATAAAAGGCCCCCTTAATTTTCAATAAAAAATTGACCCTTCTGTTTCTTGTATTATTTATGAATCATCCTGTATACTACTGCAAAACTTAAAATTAAATTACAAGATTTATTGTATCATACTTCATTTAGATTTTTTTTTAAATGTCGAATGGAGATTTTGAAAGTTCAAAACAGTTAGTTATAATTAGTTGTGGTATAAAAATAAGGGTGTGATGGTACATACATCTAACTAATCATAATATAAACAAGCATTTTGCGCGATTCTGTTTTTCCCTTATAAGTATAATTAACAACGAAAAACGGACCTAAGGGCCCAATTATCAAAAAATAAAATATTGCGTTAAAAAGTCTCTACTAACAATTCGCAATGCAAAACATTTTAAAGTTAAAAAGTAACTGAGTTATAAGCCAATGTTTAAAATATCGCCGATTTGTTTCACTGCGCACCGGCGCCGTTAGGACGAGAGTGATATCTCATCAATTGCTAAGAGGATTGCTTTGAAGAATGTCAGCAACAAAAATATTTCAATTTTTTTACTATAGGAAATGAAAATTATGGAAATTATAATGGATTAATAATGGAAATTATAGAAAAATGAAATAAGTTTTGGCTTTTCAGTCTTACTTTCTGGAGAAGTTCTTTTAACACTTTTCAGTAAAATGTTCTCGAAAAGTAATATCTTTAAAGGCTATTAGTTTCTTCTACGTCGTATCTACATATAGGTCTATTAGATTTAATTGGTCTACAGATCCGTAGAGTTAGTTAGTTGTGGAAAATCTATGAAAATCTGGAACCCCGTATTATGAGAGGATGCGCATTGGGTTAGAGCAAAAGAAATGGCCAAGGACAGCAACGGTTGAAAAAAATTTTGTCAGAACGGATAATAATCGTAGATATTATCTAACAGTAGAAGATATTGTAGATAAACAAGTGAGTAAGTACATAATTAATTTATAACCGATGCACGGAAATCTTAATGAAAATGGGTGGTTACGAGTTCATCGGGATTCGTCGTATTAAATAGCTTTTTACCAAATGTTTTTAAATGTGTTTAACGAATTTATTAGGTTATTATTGTAAGACTCGAATTTAAAAAAATAAATAGATAGCTGGTAAATTACAAATCATTTCCAAAATTCGTATTCGCCGATAGTCTCTCGATAAGTATTAGATTACCTAACGTAATTTGTTTTTACGCAAAGGTCGTCTAATTGTAAGCATCAAAACACTAACGGCGTGGAATGCTAAAAACTGGGGTGACTATTACCCCGCAGTCTAACAAACTCGCAGTTGGGCGGCAGTTGTCATGTGTCTTGTTAACATTTTTGGCGCTAGTGTCGGTGTCCGGTTGCGCGTCCAAGCCACCGACGCACGGGTGGTCCTTTCCTGATTTATAACACCGCCAACATAATTTAAATACGGAATTTGTAACGTCACGCCGTTCCGTCTTCCATCGAGATATCCGATTTTACGGGTCCGAGAAAGAGGAAGGCATCTCGGTTCGAAGCCGATTACAAAAATAACTGCTAGTTAAGGCTCGCGCCTGCGACAAGTTTAATTGCTTGAAATTATCGCTTTGATGATATACGTTGTGTACAAGTCTAAGAGCGCTATCTCTTTCGAAAACGTTCATGTTCGTGGACGAGAACGGGATATAAAAGGGAGCGTGCGGCTTTTTTACAATAAGAACCTGGCGGGTTTATATTGCACATTGGATGCTATAATTATAAAAATGTTTTGGTACACTTTTTTTAATTGTCCCATTTTTCTTTTGCTTTAATTCTAGCAAACGTTTATTGCCATAAACTAAGGACGAGATTGTATTTTTAATGGAAAAGCCGATTATAAATAACTATATCTATCTATTACGTAGTACCTTACATAGTTCTCGTAGAGAATAAGTTAGATGAAGTTAAATTTATAAATCTCGCGACTTGTAAACAACCGTGTATCTAGTTTGTCAATTCGATGATATATTTGAAAGCATAATTGGGAAATTAGTCTGTTGGTTTTCTGTTAGAAAATTAATTTTCAGCGTGTTTTCTAATTTATCTACAAAATGCATCGAAGACACGCTTAAGTAATTTATTAATAAAAATAATTTATCTCACGTCGATTATTTATAGTAACGAAGAATTTCAAAGCAGTTCTCGTTTATAGTAAGTAGCCTAATCTAACCGAAGCACATTATTAGTTGCGCTTCTTGAGATTCGCATTATCCACTAAGTAAATTGCCCCGGAGTACGCCTCGATTTACCTGTCGGCAAGTTAACTGAGCTTTTACCGACTGTAACGAGCAAACCTCGCATTATCAACGGGCGTGATGGTAGTTTAAGTGACTTTTGGTAATTTGCCTAAACACACACTATTAATTTGTTGTGGTTAAAGCGCGTAACTCCCTTCGCATAGCTTTTATTTTGTTGTTGCCGCGATTAATTTATTTAATACTTACGTGTAAATAAAAGGTCGTAATTTAATGCTCGTTGGCCATATTGTTAGCTCAATAAACGCACATATTAAAATAACAATAACATTCCAGAGGGATCTCCATTATCATCGTGTTTGCCAACTGGCTCTGAATTCAAAAATGCAAGTTTTAATATTCGAGTTATTGTTTTTCTAGATTTTCTCGAGTTTCGTTTTTTTATCCATTAACTGTCTAATTAGCGCTAGATTTATCAGCTTAACTAAGTATACGAGGGATATTTTTTAAGTAAGATATCCGTTTTGCAATAAAATCCGAATATTGCCAAATATTGTTTTAAAATTTATTTTTTATAAGATTATATTCTACATGTCTTCATCTATTTTTCCACATAGTTTCCGTGTTTATTTAAACATTTGTCACAGTGTACGATGAGATTTTCCTCATAGAAGTTTGCTGTTTGCGAGGAATTTTGGAATTTTTTACTGGGGGCAATAAACTGAATCATCCTCCTTTACCTATAACCCGGTCCTTGCGCCTAGCGATTATCGTTTCTTCTGTCTTCTAAAGAAGTTCCTCGACTTTACCTACATTAAATAATTTTATAAGTGAGAATTAATGGGTAAAATTCGAATTATTGTTATTTTAGAAATGACACAAAGTGTGTCGAAATATTGAATACGTACAAAATTAATAGGTATCTACAGTAACTTTAATTCGGTGCCTAATATTAATAAAGAAGAAAATTGTAAATAACAGACGTTTTCATTGTACTTATAAGTTTTTTGTATTTTTTCATTCTATGCAAACTTCCACATTAGGTATCTTTACCTATATATTTTATAATTTAAAGAAAGTGACGAATGAAAATTAATAAATTGACATCAACTTGCCATCTGTATGCTTTATAATATACTCCTATCAAATTCATCAATCAATTTACAGTAAAAATTTAAGTGACAGGTGGCGAAAATTTCGACTCGTTAAATATGTAAGGTAATTGACGTAGGTACGTGTACTTGTGCAGTTAGAAATTGTAGTGTGAGTACATTAATGTTCTTCGAAATTACGGATTATTTAACCTAACGAGGCAAACAATTTATTACCGTCATTTCGCTACATAAATTATATTAACCAATTAACTACTTGTGTAAAAATTATTTTTATATAGGTACCTACCTACACCTGCTGTAGTTTATGATCGTTAATTATATAATCGTAGCTAGACAATATAAATATAAATTTTCCAGGAGTTTTCTCGTTTAAAGGTAATTTAAAATCAAAACGCGAACTGGAAAAATTTCTGCAAATTGGAACCATCTCCAAATTGTAGTTTCTCTTCAGTAATTCATTTAAAGTTCGTATTTAAATGTTGACGGACCATTCGTTTTTGCTAATTCGTTGACAACCGATCACCGTTATATACGTATAAGAAAATTAAGTAGGTATAAAAAAGTAATGGCATTTTTAATTATTTCTCTGTAATAAAAAACTTAGGTTTGACATTTTTATCGAAGGATTTTTGACTTGAATATTATTTGTGTTTTTAAATATATGTATTTAGTTATGAAAATTGATTAATATTTTATAATCGTAGTTTTTGTACTTAATAAATTTTACATTATTAGCTAATTTAAGAATAGAATTTTATTCATTCAAGTAATGAGTGATCTGATGGCCAAGTGGCGACGAATAACGGACGACAACGAATTGCCCTAATTTCTATTATACGTATAAGATAATTCGATAGATGGAAAACTGTCGAAATAAGTACTATTAGACATCGTTTTAACGTGCCAAGTTATCAATAGAATATTATACAGTTTATGTAGGTAGATAATTTAAACGAAATATACTTGAAATACGATATATGATTAGTTTAAAAATAATCCAATAATACATAAGTGAATTTCGTCAAAAGTAATCAATCATATGTATTTTGGTCCCGCCCTCAAACACGACTACTTAATTTTAATGCACTTTAGCTTCGATTTAGTTTTCTATTTTGGTAAATATACCCGGGGTCATCATTAATGATATCCTATGTAATTTTCATCATTTACAATTTAAGAAACTCAATTAACTGTAAAGGCTCTTTCGTTATTTTCAACATTCATTACTTTTTTACTATACATACTTATCTTTAGTTCGTTTTAGCCATAGAAAAAATGCTATTTTAAAATCTAGTTTTATAACGTCACTTTTGTCCAGCGGTCAAAAGTGTTTAAGAAAAATGAATAATTTCGTACGTATGTGTATACCGGATGGCCACGAGATCCGGGAGATTTCAAAAATAGTAAAATATGCAAGGCGTTGTTCCATTGCGAAAGTCAAATTTGATGTCTCTTCCGTCGAAACCGAAGTCGACGATTTTGACTCCGCACGTTAATAAATTGGAAATTATGTCTTATATGCGTGTCCAAATTTTAAAACAATCAGTTTATAAACATAGCATTTATAAGCTTGGCCCAGGTATCGCGATCACCTTACCACATAAACAATTTTATTCTTCTTTCCTACTGAAACTTTTGTCATATTGAATTCGTGAAAAATATTGAAAAATGACAAATATGACGTCAGTTAATTTTATTATTTTTCAAAATTTTAGAAATTCGTTGCCAAATTCGTTTTTATAACACCTTCATATAAAGAAATTGCAATTTTCAAAATTAAAACTACGTCCAAAACAAGTGTTTTTTTGAACTTTTGTTTTCTTATTATCGACAACAATAAAGGGCACATAACGTTTATAGAAAATGGTAGATATCGTGTTTCAAAATTTAAGAATAAAGAAGAAGTCGAGCCTTCTACTTTATCTTTTCATTTCTCGCTAAATTGTTGACGGTCCCCTACAATGTACCGTAGAGTCGGCGCGCTATTTTGAAATCACCTTGTATTTATGTTTATTAAAATGTCACCGTTGAAAATTTCAACGAAAGCTGCTATTTTAACTGTTCGTTGTTCATATTTATATCTAATAATTAATAAAACGTTTACTCCATCTAATACATTTATTATAATATTTTAAATTAGATTGGAGAAAGCAAAATGTCTACTGCATTTATCGAAACTCGGATTGTTTTTGTTTTTGATATTTAATTTTTAATACTCTGTTATTACTTAAAAATTAAGAAAAATCAATCCGGCAGTCAATTTAAAATGTTTCGCTATTCTCAATTTTTTTAAATTTTGTGATCTTCATAAAAAGAATGAAAATATTTTACATTATTTTATACATTATTGAAACAATTTAATTAATTTTTTTTATATACGCAGAGAAAAATAATAAATCCTCTATCGAGATTATGATAATAATAATGTTTTTACAAGATAAATACCCTACAACATAATATGTGGTATATATATATATATATATATATATATATATATATATATATATATATATATATATATATATATATATATATATATATATATATATATATATATATATATATATTATATATATATATATATATATAATATATATATATATATATTATATATATATATTTGAATCAAAATCATATATATTATATATTATTATTTATATGTCTACTGTTATATATGATATAATATATATTATATATGTATTATTATTACATACAAATATATTATCAAATCAATAAATTTGTATTTATAAAATAATTTATATTTCATTTAGAAAACGTTAGGCAGTCTTAATAGTAGTTTTATATTTTGATTGCTGAATTGAACAAAATTGTCAAAGCTTACAAAAACAGGCTACCTTTTATTTATCAATGTCCTGTTTATGAATAAGTTTCAAATTCAACGTGTGAAAAATTGATTTTTACAATACAAATCCAATTAACAAAATCAAAGAATTTTGTTTTAAAATAATAACGTCTTTATTTTTCTAAACGAACCGTAAATAGGAAAACAGTCCTCTACATGAAAAGTTTTATGAACTTTTGTTGCTTCGAAAAAATTTCTACTTACAAAAAGCAGGGTACCGATATTTTTTCTGATTTTTATCAAGTGGTCCTGTAATCGGGGCACTGTAAAATTTGTAGGAAATTCAAATGAGTGTGAAAAATCATGTATTATTATCAATACAAAACTGCCAAGTTTCAACAAATATCCAAAGGGAATTTTGATTTTACGAATAAAACATCCAATTTTTTTAAATTGTCGACACCCTGTAAATCGAAACACGAGTCCTCCATACATATATGTTTATATGAACTTTTGTTTTCAAAATGAATTTTACTAGAAGTTGTGAAAGTTCTGCTACAAAAAACGGGGACACCCTGTATATCCAAACATTTTATATGACATTAACAAAATTAGTTTAAAAATCATGTTTTTAGCGCAATTCGTAATCCAAATGAAAAATATACCAAAGGGAATTTTGAATAATTTCGATCAGTAACGGTGTGCGTTGTATTTTTCTGGTGCGACCGATAATAATAGGACAACCACATCACCGTCTGACCTCGAAGCACGGCTTGCAAGCGCGCCTCGAAGGAATCATTATCTACCTGATAACAAATAACAGACTCGAATAAAAATTCCTTTTAGTCGAGCATTATTATTAATCGCGTTCGGACGTCCGTGTTTTTAACGCTTAAATAGTTAGGTTGACGGAAGACCTTCGCAGGTATACCGGGGTTAGTGCCGTTGTTTATAAACTCGAATCGGGAAACTTTCTGAAACGATCGTTTTATTATAAATGTTAGAGAGTTTAGGTTTTTCTTAATTTAATGAATATCTACTTGAGTCGTAGGGCATTCCAATTAGGTAGGTACTTGCAAACAAATTCGGATCATTTACTAATATTTTATTTTATAAAATCGTCCTATCATCTGACGAGTCCCACATTAAGATTTAACGAATTTATTTTTATACGTAAACGTTAGGTACGTAATATCACAAGATTATTTCAATAATTATTTTCCACAATTCGTAATTCAAATGAATAATAACTTAGCGAAGTCGATAAGAAGATAAGTCACACACGTTGCGTTGTCTGGCCTTCGTGCATTAAACGCATACTTTTCGATTAGCGCAGCTGCGAGTACCATTATCTGCCCGATAAAAATAACTTTCTAAAATTTGAACAAAGCAGTTAGATAGTTATGCAGTCAGTTTAAACGATAACAAATTCGAATAAACGATTTTTAAAAATTCCTTTTAGTTGCCCATTATTTTTAATCGCGTTCGGACGTCCGCGTTTTTAGTGCTTTAGTGTCCGTTAACCGAAAACTTTTGTGTGCCGTTAGTGCCGTTAAGACTTATATATGTACCTACGTTTTGACAATTAGTGTTTAATGGGAGACTTTCTGGACCCAGGAATCGACTACAGATATTATGGTTTTATACGACGGAAAGGTCAGGGGCTTTTATTAATTTAATTCGATGTAAGGGTGTTCAGATTATGTGCTTGCAAACAAATTCGGTTCTTTACTAATATTGTATATGGGCATCTACTAAATTGTCGCGAACCGAAATAAGGTATGAAGCTTTTAAATGATTTTTCAGAAAATTTTGAAAACATAACATTCAAACATAAAATTAAAATCATTTAACGATATGTAAAGTCAAATAATAAGAAATTGTTTAACAAATAGTTTACCACGGAAAAATTTTAAATGAATGTGTGACATCATTTTGAACACACGTTTGCAGGCAGTGACCACGTTGCCCGATCCGGAACTGCTTCTAAAGATTTAACAAACGAGACACAAATTATTACAATTAGAATACAACAATCGTAGTAAATTTAATAAGTCATTAACAATTAATTCGCTAGCGCAATTTTTTCTTAATTTAAATTTTATTTACGTATGTAGGTGTGTACTTATATTTCGTAATTATTTTCATAATTATCATTTCGTTTTTGTATCTCATGTTCGAATAAGAATTAGTTTGAGGTTTTACGGATTTATTATGATGCTGATTATGAAATAACGAACGCGTATTGTTGTTTTTTTTTTGTTGATTTATTTTCCACTTCAGTATCTAGATAGTACCTACTCATTGTCAGTAAAATTACATATAGGTAGGTACATACATAGGTAAACTATTATTTTTCTAACATTTTTACATTTCAAATTCAATTCAAAAGTCGTATTTAAAAGTTATAGGTGCGGTGAATTACTATTTCTTGGAAACCAAGAAATTATCGCAAGAAGTGAAATTAATAGTCGAAAAATTATATCTACTAGTAGTTTTTATTGTTTATTTACTTTTTTACTATATTACCTTTAACTTAAGAGATACATATTGCAGTAGGAAAATTATTTCTGTAGATTTTTTTAAACCACCAGAAGATTGAAATCCGTGCACTTATTTATTTTTTATTATTAATTATTTATTGAAACGCCATCAAACAGAATTTTTTTATAGAATTTAAAATGTGATTTTAAAAGTTATTTTTTAATAGGTATTTGATTACATCTAGTATGATATTAAAACTATACAGGATAATTCAACTTGAAATACAGACACTGTAGGAATCATAACAAATTTAGTAAAAAACAAGTGCTTTTGCTGAGTTTTCAAAGTACTGCAGGGTGTTTACAGATTTTTTTTCGAAAAAAGCATTTTCGTCGTATAACTCATTTTGATTTTATATTTGTTAATATTATAGCGATGGCGTTTTGGCAGAAGGACGTAACCCACACTTTTTGCGAAAATGAGTTATTATGACATCAGCTGATAAAATCTGGTAACAATATTCCGATTTTTTTCCATCGGAAAAATCGATTTGTATTTCCGCGAAACGTATAGCTACGCGACGACATAAAATATGCGCTCCTGTAAAACGCCATCGATATCTAATAATTATAAGTAGGTATCTTCGTGAAGATTTACAACGATAACATTTTAAGAGTCTGTTATAATATTATAAAGAAAAGAAGTGACAACGAGCTATAGGAAGGTTGGGCCACGTGGGGCGAGTTATCTCGAGACAATCTTTATTATTGTTTGACCATTTGAGATTACTTTGTTTTAAAAAATGGTAATAAATCAAGATGTTTTGTAATATGTATTTAATACTTGGTATAGTTTTTTATATTCGTGACGAATTAGCAAATTTTTGAAATTCATTAAGATGTAGCTCGTATTGCGAAAAAGGTAAAAAGTGTCTGAACTTGGTCCATTATCTCCTATTATCAAAAAATCTTATCCGGAGAGCTTATCGCCGTTAAGAAAAAATGTCAAGACGACCTCAAATTAGGTCGTCTTCACTTTGTTTTTTTTTATTAAAGCAGTATTATTTTCATGATGCGACCGCCTAATTCGCCTTTAGTATTCACTTTTAGCGAATTTTCGTAGAAAATATAGCTATTGCGGCCTGTTTGATGACGGGAACCAGACCTGCCCTTTTGGATTTTCTTTAATTTCGACCCCCAGATCACAAAAATATAGGTCGTTCATTTTCGGTCATTTATTTATTTATTTTTTTCTATATAATCAATTGTTATGGATACAATTCCGGTCGAAATTTTGATCGTAATCGGCTGAAATTTGGACAGTGCATTGTCTTTATGAAAACAAAGGGCGAGTTCGTTAACCAGCCAAATCAACCGACTTGTTTCAAAATGATGACTGTTCAAAAATTTTAAACAGCATTATCTCCGTTATTAATAGTCGGATCGATAATGTGAAATATGTTTTGGAATTGACATAAAATTCTCTAGTGACCATGTCGTTTGTAATTTTCGAAAGAATACACCGTTTGCGAGATAATCGAAAAAAAGTGAAATTTTTTTAAATTTTTATAAATTTCTCTCGTAAATGTTATTTTTCAAAAAATGTATTTCTTTCAAGAAAAATTTAAAAAAAAGGAGTTTTTTGACATGTGTGACATGGAAATTCGCTACCGAGGCTAGCTCACGGACAGATCTTTCATTTGTAGACTTTGCTTATCATCATCCACCACCAAACAAAAAAATGTTAACTTACAATTAGTAATGTTTAGGAACCTTGGTGACCAATAAATATAACCACCACGGCCGATTCATCATTCCAAACATTTTAGACTTATGTTAGATGATGTATATTTATTAATATTATTTAAATAATCAATAAATGCAATCAATACTTAAGTCATTTGTCTGCTCATATCTGTCGTAGGTATGACTTTTTATGCGTAACATTCTAATAGCTACTACACTCATTGAAAATTGGACACTTGTTTATATGAACTTTTTACTCGACATATAGATAATCTATACTAACATCTTCTAAAATATTTACTATTCCTCCTATTACACCTTTTATAATAATTTTAAAAGTTTTTAGAATAATATGTAGTAATTTTCGATACTGTTGAATGAAAATGTAGATATCATTCTTTAATAATGCGCTGTCGACATCTCCCGAAGGTTATTTTAAACAGATCAAAATGAAAGCAGTCAGAAGGTCAGATTAATATTATGATAAATGTATTTGTTCAAAATAGTAGATCTGACCAAAGTTGCTCGCTAATTCGTAGAAACAATTACTATAAGATAAATAATTGTTTCCAAAGGCTAGTAGTTTAACGCTGATTTATTAAATAGCAAATCAATAAATCATCTAAAGGTCAAATAAATCGTATTAACAAAGTTGTAAGTGCAATTCTTCTTACAAAACTGTTATTAATTACCTATATCTACATATAAATATGAAAGAAAGTTCGCGTTTCATACAATGGAATTAGCAAAACTCCGCTTTTAACACCTACTCGAGATTAAATTTTGAATCTTCATTCATACTATTGCTCAATCAATGTGTCACTATAAATAAATAATCGTACCGTTTAATTCGCCATTGTAATTATTTATTGTCGTAATTTATAATCGTTATACACTGCATAATTATATAAACAAAACGTGCTAAAATACGCCAGAGCGCCTCAGGAAAAAATTCATTTTAGAAAACTACGTATAAACTAGATTTTTTTTATAATGCATCTTTGCAAATTATTTATTTCCGAAATATTATATTCTGAAGACGTCGCTGGCGTCGGCGTCGATGTTGGCACTGCCTTAAACGAACCCTTGTACTTGTTATGAATAAGGCCTTAACGGAAATAAAATTGCCATAATTTTTTTTCTCTTACGGGTATTTACAGTTTAGCCTATTCTTAAGTAAGCTTTTATCGGAAATAACAGAATTGAATCAGATCGGGCTTTCTGGAAACTAATCGATATCGAACCTTTTCGAAAAATTATCTTCACGGAGGAGCTCTTTGGCACTGCTTCAAGGATATTTATGTATGTAGGTACATTTTGTTATGCGGATTTATTCTACCGAACCTATGATAATAATTTAAAAAATTCATTAAATATTCAACGTGTAATGCAAATATAAATTTAATTTACTAAAATGCACGTTACTCTCCACATTTAATTATAAAAACCGTGCACTAGCCAAACGAAAAGATCTAAATTTTAGTAAATGAAAATTTGGCGTCCAATATAGACCCGTCATTTTCTTGATAAATTTTTGAATTTAAATGATTAATAAAAAAAGTTTTAATGTTAGAAAACAAGGGTTATCAGGTAAAAGGTTACATTTTACAAACATCACAAGTAAAATAATTCATATTTTCTCCTGATTCGTGCATTTCATTGCATCGAACCCAATCTTCATTAAATGTTTTTTACAAATTATCGCTTCATCAAAATGTAATAATGCCTCTTTGCATTTTCAGCTTCTTTCTTTTGTGTGTGTTCCTTTGTTAATTTTTAGTTATCTATATCTCCCTACTTTGCTTTTCTCTCACTTGCAATTTTTTCGCATCAGTCAGTTTCTTTTTTTTTCTATAAATCTTCTTTGTAAGGCTACATATATTTTAAGAGAAATGCTTGTAAAGTCGCATTCGTTTCATTTTTGGTCTGTTTTACTTTTTTTTCCTATCTTTTGCGGGCATTTATCCATTACAACAAAATAACAATTAGATCAAACTTTTTGACTTAATTTTACTTGCTAATAAGCAGAAAAAATGGGTAAGTGCTGTATACGACGATAGAGCGCGTGATGCTGCACGACAACAACGTGATTGCATTAATAGGATGCTGCTAATTAAACAAAAATAAATAAATGTTAGTTATTGGTGTTAATGCACACACAGACATAATCATTAACTTATCATAATACAATGAAAACATCGGTTTTAAAAGATAATTTTTTACACGCCGAAACAACACCTTTGTTTAACTTCCCTTAACTTTGCTAACAGTGCACTAAGAAGCACGGTGCCAGATTATGTTAAGTATGAGTACTGCAATTATCGGCCTATAGTGATAAAGTGGGTTTTTTCGACATACGAAGCGAGAACTAGCTATGGTCGGTACTGCACGACTCTCCCCTATATAGTTTAATAAATAAATACTCCTAGTATAACTGATATCCACCACACTCACAATCAGCACTATTAATTCCAATCTTGCGCATAATAAATTATGATGGGGGAGAAGGCAGAGTCGATTTTTTTTTTTTCTTTTTTATTAAATAATGATTTTTATTAAATGAAACAAAGCAACAATGTAGCAAACATTTAATTAATTGCAAGTAGGTAGCAATTATTTCGAATACCTATCTATATAAAACGCCGACCGTTAACAGTAAAAACCTGTATAATTTATTTCTAATTGCATTTAAACAACGCCGAATTAATAGAAAATACTCGCACAGAAAATAGCTAATGCGTGCGTACTTAAATAATCATGTATACGTACGTTAACGTAATTTATTAAGGTATTCTGTTAAACAACATCTAATTAAGAACCAGAATGCTACTTTATTAAATAAAGTAAGCAAATCAAGTTAAATAAGTGCGACGGCAAGAAGTGTTAGAATTCAAGCAGCCCGCCCTCATTAGTAAGTCGGAAGATGCATGGCCTTCTTTGCTAGTTAATGACATGACACGCAGACACGGCCTACTAAACGTGAAAAGTCTGTATGACATTTCTAATAAATTTCATTACACTTTGAGTTAGTCTAATTTGCTTATGATTTATTAATTTTAATTTATGACCAGAAATTTCTCATAACTATTTTTGTAGTTCACCGAGCGACAAATCGGCGTGTGGGACGATCGGCGTTAAGGAATCGAAAGAATTTTGTAATTCGAATTTTATTCCTCGTCAAATGGGGTGAAAAGTATCTGAACTTAATCAAGTTTTATTAAACTTGTACCCTAAAGTTAGCTGTCACGTCGAACTCGCTCGTGGATTGGTTGGATAAGCCATCACCGAGTAACGACAACCACGACTAATCTTTGAATGTTAATTAAACTTTTTAAATTCGAGAAACTAAATCGTTACTTATAATATTTAGAATCGTAATTACCGTTTAAAATTGATATTTATAGGTACCGGTTACGGTAGTTATGTATGTGTATGATGAACGATTTTTAATTTCCATCATCAGGCGAAAATCGAATTTTCTATTTCAAAAATCGTTTTATAATTTGAAAACGTAACAACGAAAATTATGTTTACTGTGTTTAACAAATATTTTTTCGAGTATTAATACAAAAGAGGTTGATTTTTTTTTTACCGGGGACACGTAGGAAAAATCGCTCCACTTCGTGTCGCGAGTTTTCTATGCCCTTAATTCTCGAATAATTTCTCTACGGGAAATAGGTTTGAGTCGCTAGAAAAATTCAACCCTCGCGCGTATATTACAAAATATTAATAGATATATGATTAAAGATTACTACCGATCTAAAATAATTATTATACAACTCGACAAAATCGTTTATTTAGAATTTTAGTCATTTATGAACTTGAAAACTACGGAAATGTGTCATATTAGATAAACAAGCTAGATTTTTGCGTGGACCTTTATTTTTACCTTCGAGTTAATTGCGAAAAATTGAATTTTACGTTTTTTCACTCCCCTATAACAATTTTTGCGAACAAGCTATCCAAGGGGACTTTTGAGGTTTTTAGTTCAAAACATAAAAATAAGGGTCCACGCAAATATCTAGCTTGTTAATAATTTTGTTATAGGTATAGTTAAAATATAATTGAACTAGGCTATTAATATTACCTAATGGCCAGTTTTCTCACTATAAAAGATTCTTATTGGACGATTTTTTTTTAATTGACATTTTGATTGGATAATACCTATATAGTAAGAATATATTAATCGGTATTGAAAAGCGTCTCCTCAAATCTTGAAAGTTTAGAAAGCGTTTGACGAGAGAGTCGACGACACTTCAAAATAAGTACCTAGTTAGGTAGTTACTTATTTGTTTTCACCTTTTCCTTTGAGATTAATTCTAGATGTAGAGGTATTGGAAGAATTAACCGAAAATTGAATTATGTACAAAATTCTTGAAGCAACAACGGTACTAATTGCACTTTTTTATTTTCTTACGATCAACGAAGGCCGAACCGATAAATGGCGTTGTTTATACGAGAATATATTAAAAATTCTTAGAAAGTACGGAAAGGAACGCGATTATTATGTTTACCTATACTTTGCATACCTACATACCTTTATCTACTAAAGAAGGTAACCTATTCATCAGATACACACACCCACATAAAATTAGGACCATTTAAAACGTGCCTGATTTATAAAACGTCACTATGAAACATTCAAAATCTAATATAAAATATCACTACATCATTTGTTAAAGTGTTAAAAGGTTACACATTATTCCAATTTTCTTATTACTTCTATTATCGTGTCCCCTATGCCTGGGTCGATAAATCTTCAATCTAAAAATGACTCGCGTATTTTTTAATAGATTTACTTTTTACTTTGATTACACAACCCACATGTTACGCCGTCCTCTGTCCACTTCCTTTAATGTAATTTATAAAACCAAATAAATGATTAATAACTGTAGTATTAGTAAGTATATACAGTTGTTACGAAACGTGAAACTTTATAGTACTTACTTCTTAACGTTGCTCGAATTAAATAAACAATTACGAATAGTAAATTTGCTACGCATTCTTTGAAGTTTTAAATTGAACATTTTGCACCCTTCTGTTGGTTTATTAAATCATCGGATCGGAAGGGGATTTGTTACGAGGTGGGTTTTATACGGAGTAGGTAATGAACGAGGGGTAGATATGTCACAAGTAGTTCAGACGATACCGGTTTGCTTTATTTAGTGTAAACTTTAACTGTTATTACTTGAAGCCTGTTCTTGGACCGATATTAAATAAATCGAACGAAAAATTGATATCGCCACCGACCATACCTATACCGCGTATCCCTTCTTATTCAAAAAGAAAATCGTTCGCATTTGTGTACTCACGAAAATAAATTTTATGATGACGCACCAAAACTATTAAATCTAATAGTTTACACGGGATAGTCCTAGTGCAATTGTCCGGTATCAAATCATGCACATCGATATCTTGAACTTATTTCCGTAAATTGACACTTTCTAAAATGTAGGGTGATAAAGTTAAAAAAATAAAATAGTTTATAATTCAAAAACGTTTAAATGGTTCGGCGAATTGATATGAAACTTCTTTCGGTGGCGCTCGATAGGGGCCAGGGACCCCTTTTCCTTCCTTAATTTTGTCGAGACAGATTAAATGTAAGTTTTTTTTTTTAATTTTCGACTTTCCCAGATATTCCTTTGCAAAAAAGTCATATTCTACCGTGCTAAAATTAAGTATTTTTGAGAAAAAAATTTATTTTAATTATTGCCGTTGATATATGACCATTTGGTAAACATAAAAAACATTTCGTGCCTTCATGATAAAATAAATACTTTAAAGTCTCGTAACGTTTCACTTCAATCCACCGAACCACTTATTTATTAAATTTCAACTATTTTATTGTTTTTAACTTTAACATCCTATATTCTAGAAGAGGGTGTATTGACGGACATAAGTTGCTTACCTCGGTGTGCACGATTTGGCACTGGGAATTTGCACTAGGCCGTTGGCAGTCGAATTTTGGGACATGCCCGTTTTTTAAGTACAGTTAACTGCTACTGTGCAGTTCTATTAAATAAAGGAAACGGTTACGTATTTAAGTGTAGGGGTGTAAGAATATTTACGACCGAAAAAAAGGCAAACTTAGACAATTAGCGAAAAATTTCGTATAATTGCATTTCATTACTCTTTTTATTAGAGCTTTAATTGCACGTCAGCGGTAGTTAGCATCAACGTTTAACGTTCATTTCTAAAAAAAATAAAAAATTAGGAATGTTCTGCATACCTACACTTCGTCCAAACCTATATGCAATCCACGTCATCAGTAAAAGGTTACTAGACTATGACGTTTCACACAGCGCTGTCACCTCGTACCTCGTATTTTGACAGTTCTAATAAATTCTAGTCTTTGTTTATGCCATCTAATATGCGCACAGGTAAATCATCTATAGAATATGTCACTTTCCAAACTTTAAACTGAATTACAAATAAACAATCTAGTAACTTTTTTTTGATGACGTAAATTGCATATAGGTTTGGATAGGCCATATGAAAAATTCTGTACCGTGTGTCCTATTTTCGCTGTATTTGCGGGATTTATCCCTTGTTATAAATGATAGAGAGTTACGAAGTTTACACTCCCGGTCCATTTTTTTTGTGCAAATTTAAAATGGTCAAATAAAAAATTACGCGTCATTATTTGATTTGGAATTCTAATCGAAAATCGACTTTTCGACTATTTTAAAAAATTAAGGTAGATTTTATGTACCTATAAGTCATTTCGTGTTTACAGTTTGAAATATTTTAACGATGTTGTTCTTAATGTATTTTTTACCGTTGAATTCAGTGGCGTGCATATAGTTCGTTTAAGGCAGAACGACATAAGCGGCATTTCGTAAATTTTACAGGAGAGCTAAAAAACTATTTCGCTAAAAGTCTGGCAGTGGACGTTGCGCTGGTGCATGCTTTTTATTAAATTGATATTCGTCTAAAACAATTTTTTGAGGATTACGTCATACAGACAGTTCGGCGCAGAATTAAATTTTCTATAATACTGTAGTTTTAACTAATTTTCATATAATTTGGCGCTTGTGCCGTTCTGTCTTAAACGCAGCACAGTGGGGTATTTAACACAAAAAGTTGGCCAAAACTATTTTATGCGTTTTTGTGTCTCTACTATGTCCAAATAATCATTTAAAACTATTTTAACTCAGATTTTATAAAATTTGAAAAAAAAACTAAAATTTTTGAAATCAAATTTGTTGCTAGATTACAATAAACTTATAAACAACTAATGAAATAAATTGAAACAATTAGGAATTTGAAACTTGGTACGACCGGATTCCTTTATTATATCAAACAAAGCCTTCCTTTTCATATTGGTAAATGTTTCTGTGAACAAAACAGCAATTTTATTGACTATACAAATATTACATTAACACGTAGACCTTATTTAAAAAAATAATAAAAATTTAATGGGTGTACTTTGGTAAAAAAAAAGTTAATTATTACAGCTACATAATTGACATTTCATATTAAACAACTTTTGTTGCTTGGCAACGCTTGGAAGTATAACTAAATGACCGGTGATTATTAAAAGTAATAGAAAAAAAAATTATTTTTTATGTTTAATTTAAAACAAAAAATATATACGTATCTTTCGATATAAGATGTCATATATTCTACTAAATTATATACATACCTTCTAGATCAGAATCCTTCTTCGAAAATTTCACAAAAAAACTCTAATACACTAATATTTTGAAAATAATACAAACGGTTTTGTAGAGCTTTGACAAAGTTACCTGTGAGCCGGAGCTACAGACAAATAACAAATGAACTAGACCCTTCTATAGTTGGACTGACGACAAGAAAATGGTGCAGATAGACGGCCCAGAGTCTTATTTATTCTAGGAGATTCTAAGCTACATTATATAATTGATTTAAGAAATACGACTTTTGGCCAACTTCTCATATCATATACTCCACTGTGCGCAACGACGAGTTGCACTGTTGTCGATAAAGGGTACTGTTTTCGAGTTATAACACAAACTTATATATTTTTTAAATAGGAACCATTCGATTTTGGCCCTTTATAATCAGAACTCGTTTGAGAATTATGAGAATTAAACGTTTATTAAAGTTAATATCAATATAGCCACGAAAAAAGAATACATACTAAATATTAAAAATGCAATAATTGTCATTGATAAAAATATTTAAGCGACTTGAGTATTAGTTAATAAACATGGCCAGTTCTTTGACCAAGCTCAAATTGATTATTCGAAATTTATTTCTACTTACGTTTTCGCATACTTTACTTCTGTGATAAAGTTAAATTTACATCATAATTTTAAATTAAATTCATTCAATTAATATTTAAATAAAAACGAATTACCTAAATTTATTCATTACTCATAGATAACGGTAAAAGTTATTCCAGTAAACTTTTTACGTTGATTCATAATTCGAAAATAATTTTGTTATGTATACAGTGTTTGTCATACATTCATATTTTCTTAGCTCACATAGATAACACATAGATAATTTGTTGTTTTACCAATAAATTCAGCACAAAAATGTGGGTCAGGAATGTAAAATTCGTAATTCTATCATTCATAATATCAGCTATACCCCGCAAATACAACTAAAATGGGACTCACCAGTTTGTGATTAGATATAATATTGTTAAATTTGGCAATTTAAGTTTTATAGGGAATTTAATTGAAATACTTAAATTAAATATGAACAAGTAGATATCTATTAATAGGTAGCACAATTTCAATTCTTCAAATTTTTTCATGTCGAAATAACTGTGAAATGTCGAAACGTCGAAACGTCAAATTTTGTTTAATACTTACCACTGTTTGAAAGTGTTTTTCTTCTGCTAGTTTTTTTAACATCGACGTGGAACCTCGGAGCGCATTTTCCAAATTTCACTTTAGTCCACTATCTAAATACAAGTTTTGATTGTGAAGTCCAATTTTTTTGTAACAAAAGTGGGAAAGTGAACTGTTTTATAAGTTAGTTTTCGAAGTTCGGATTAGCTGTTATCAAAATGTAAAATAAGTTCTCAGCTGTTGACTAATGAGGTCTAAAAATAATCGAATTCAGAATAATTTCAATTTTTTTTATCATAGTTACACCGCCACCGTGGAGGTCATGAGTACGTATAGGGTATTAGGTATTGAAATTGGAGATCACTATATTTTCATAAATAGCTAACTAAAAACATTCTTTCGATATTGTTCGTTCGGTTTGTTTCACGGTTTAAAAGTCAATAAACTTTTACAACACGCGATTCATAAACTCACGTATAAAAGCTCTAAGACGTGTATTAATGGCTCGCGTCAAAAAGTAACCAAATCCAAAAAGTAACAATACGCGTAGGTAGATATCTGTTATAACAAAACGGGTAGTAGGTACACGTCGAAAATGTTTCGGGTTTTGATGAATGAAGTATTAAGTCTTTTCATGTCATCTTAGTTTGCCATAATCGCGCGTTCGAGAAAACTTGAGCAGACTCTCGAGATTTAAAGAATAAATAAATGTTTGTGTCAACACAACGGTGACAACTCCATAAGGAATGTTTTGAAACCCTTTGTGTCACAAAGTGCTGTTTAAAAAGTGACTATATAATTTTTCATGTCCGATACTAGAAACCAGACATACTAGATTAGGTGGAATGCGATAATTAATGGTTGCTGCGTATATGAATTTGAAATTAGCAGATATGTATGTAGGTGCCGTGAAAATGATTAGATTCGATAGGTGTGTTCGTATATTGCGATTTCACGTTTATCATAATAATTAAACGACAAAAAATTAGATATTATGAATTTTGCATTTCGAAGTAAAAATAATTTTTAAATTATGCATAATATACGTGTATATATCTTTTTCTTGTACTGCGCACCGTTTTTATTAAAGTAGCGGCGATGTAGTTTCGTTTCTAACTTATGTTTACCGAACACGCCACCATGTTTAACAGGTTCAAGTACACAAGACAACGTCAATTTATTAAAATTTAGTAGGTAGGTAGTTATGTTTCTAGTGTTAAAACTATAGGTTCATATCGAATATTACGGGTGAATCAAAAAAATTGTTTGATAATTTTGAAAGCGTAACTCCAATCTGGAGAGTTTCGAGGTATTTAGGTAGATATACGTTATTCGTGATAGGTTCCAAGCACGTCATGCATAAAAAATGACTAAATTGTATATTTGTAATATTCAGTTTCAAGTTTTGCACGTGGCATATTCTACCGATGATTTACCGGCACATCACATATGACATGGCAAAGAACGACAACAATCTATTAGTATATGTATAGTTACTGTAAAAATACGAGGTTTTATTGATGACGTGATTGGAACCTATCGTGAATAACGTACGTCTATTAAGCTGACACAGCCACTACGGCACAATCGAATGAAACCTATTTAGAAATTTAGTGCTAATTTGTTGCTGATTTGTTGCTAATTTGTTGCTCTATTCCCGATTTTGTTGCTCCAGCCGTTTCGCCAAAAAGCATGGCTGTGCTAACTTAACACTTAAGCTAGTACAGCCACTCGCAGAAAATTAAAAAAAAAGTAAAAACGAGGAGGTATTTCTAAACTACTATTTTGTTGCTAATTTGTTGCTCTATTGCCGATATTATTGAAACACCTTTAACACGAAAAAACCTCCCCCACACTAACTGCAGTAAAACAACTACTTAAAAATTTCGATTTTCTTGATAAATTTACTGTAATGAATTAGTTGCTTTACGATATATTGTATCCCAATTTTGTTGCTTCACCCCTAATACGAAAATAATTACCCCTAGTACTTAAAAGCCAGAACAAAACCTTAAAACTTAAAAAATATC
This sequence comes from Rhagophthalmus giganteus, assembly GCA_036326145.1. Classification (NCBI taxonomy): domain Eukaryota; kingdom Metazoa; phylum Arthropoda; class Insecta; order Coleoptera; family Rhagophthalmidae; genus Rhagophthalmus; species Rhagophthalmus giganteus. The sequence goes on along the minus strand of JARFJA010000083.1, from coordinate 7,099,463 downwards.
GATTTTTTCGATAGTTTAGGCTTTTATGATTTAGTTGCTCCACGTTCTAGTACATCCCGATTTTTGTGCTCCACCCCTAGTACGAAAACAGCCACCCCTACTACTTAAAAGCCAGCACAACACCTTAAAATATAAAAAATAACGATTTTTTCGATAGTTTAGGCCTTTATGATTTAGTTGCTCCACGTTCTAGTACATCCCGATTTTTGTGCTCCACCCCTAGTACGAAAACAACCACCCCTAATACTTAAAAGCCAGCACAACACCTTAAAACATAAAAAATAACGATTTTTTCGATAGTTTAGGCCTTTACGATTTAGTTGCTCCATGTTCTAGCATATCCCGATTTTTGTGCTCCACCCCTAAGTACGAAAACAGCCACCCATAGTACTTAAAAGTCAGCACAACACATTAAAACTTAAAAACTATCGAGTTTTTAAGTTTTAATGTGTTGTGCTGGCTTTAAATACTAGGAGTGGTTGTTTCGTACTAGGGGTGGAGCACAAAAATCGGGATGTACTAGAACGTGGAGCAACTAAATCATAAAAGCTTAAACTATCGAAAAAATCGATATTTTTTAAGTTTTAAGGTGTTGTTCTGGCTTTTAAGTACTAGGGGTAGTTATTTTCCTATTAGGGGTGAAGCAACAAAATTGGGATATAATATAATGTAAAGCAACTAATTCATTGCAGTAAAGTTGTCAAGAAAATCGAAATTTTTAAGTAGTTGTTTTACTGCAGTTAGTGTGGGGGTGGTTTTTTCGTGTTAAGGGTGTAGCAATAATATCGGCAATAGAGCAACAAATTAGCAACAAAATAGTAGTTTTATAAATACCTCCTCGTTTTTACTTTTTTTTTTATTTTCTGCGAGTGGCTGTGCTAGCTTAAGTGTTAAGTTAGCACAGCCATGGTTTTTGGCGAAACGGCTGGAGCAACAAAATCGGGAATAGAGCAACAAATTAGCACTAAATTTCTAAATAGGTTTCATTCGATTGTGCCGTAGTGGCTGTGTCAGCTTAATAGACATGAATAACGTATGTCTATATTTACAAAAATTTCGTTTTTATTATAAACGATGCAGAATTCTAAAATATGGGTAATCTATCAGGTAATTTTAAGTAGACAGGCACTTAACCTACATTAAAATACTTCTGGCGTGCAAATAGTTTAAAATAATTTATTGTATAGGTAATAGGTAATTCAATTTTTTTTAATCGCAAATGCCTGTAATACATAGTAACTGTAATTTGATTATAAGTATAGACACGAACAGAACTATAACGAAAAAAAAATGTAGGTAGGTAGGCACATATATGGATTAGATAGGGTTGTTTGTCAACCAATAAGAAAATCGATCGACGTTTACGTATAAATATCACAATAAACATTTCAACATTTTCAGCAAAACATTTCGTAAAGATTTTACGTTGTAAAATTAGAAATAAACTTTATAATTTACAAAGCCTCATAAGAAAGTTCATAAAAGCCCAGGGAAATAACAATACATATACTTTGCGCACCCAAAAAAAACAAGAAGAAAATTGGCTCAATAATTTGAGAAAGGCGAATTAAAATTTAAAATTAATTTCATTTGATTTAGAAATAACATTTAGAAGACGTTTGATCTTCTGATCTCTTTCTGAATATGTTGCTCGATTTTTTGGTTGCTTTAAAACCACTTGCTTTTTACTCACAGTCACAATATATTTTGTGACTAATTTCTTTTCGACTAGTTTTTTCAAAACACTCGTCTTTGTTTAGATGGCGTTAAATTTTTTTTTTTTTTGGACAACTTTTCCGGAAAACTTTTAGCTGCTTTTCACGTCGTGAAATGTGACTGATGTACTAGTCGAAAATTTCGTATCGGTTTGAGAAGTGGAAGTAGATTTAAAAACGGATAGTTTTCTGTTTAATTAAGTAATTCTGTGTAATTAAGTAAAGTAACTGTCTATAAAATTTCTTTTTTTTTTAGTTAAATTTTCAATCTAATCGTAAATTGCGAGCGGTTTTCCATTTGATCTTTTATTAAAAGCACCTCTTGGGTATCTCTTGCTGAACTTTTTAACCTCTTACTAATTGTTGTATAGGTAAATTAATTTCCTTTTACTCAACAATTTAAGATTGCAATTTTTATTTCCAAAAAACTTGTTTTTTAATACTGATCATTCTTCACAATTAGACCAAAACTTATGCGTAAATATATGATATAAATTTTACATTAATTGCTTATTAAGATAAGCAAGTTATATAAGATCATTGCTAAATTGAATAAATTTATTATCTTCGCAGTTGAAATACTTCAGTTAGGCAACGGAAAGAATTTCGATAACGTTAACTGCATTTTTCAAAATTAAAACTGTATTTAATTGCGGGTAAAATATTTCGGTATCGAATTTAGATCAGTCGTGTCGAACTCATCCACTTTCATAAAATTTACGAGTCGATAGGTACCCTATATCCTTCAATTAATTATAACTCGGTTACTAACGAAATACCTCTTTATTAGTAAACTTTATTGCCCTGCAAGGAAACGGTGGAAATTGTTAATATAGGTAAACAGATATCCGGTAAATATAATCGTTTACAAACTACAGTTACACATCTAGCTTATATTATTGTTAATATGATCGTTAAACTCTTTCTAAATAAATAGCCGATGTCTCTCTATTTGTAAATCATCAGGTGTTCGCTACATATCCACATACCACCTACCTATGTAGGTGTATTAGTACGTGTAGTGTATGTAGATGTAGTTGCTGTATACGAGTCGAGTAAATCGTATATATATATGTGATAGTTGGACCACACACGTTGTTGATGCTGTGAACTGATCCGATCCACGTCTCGTTCACACAGCCACAATTGTTTATATTTAGCGAGTTGTTTTTCTAGTCGTTTTAAACTGATTAAAAAACGCTTACGACATTTCCTAACACACAACTGTTTTGTTGTAAAAAAAAACTTTCTGAATTTCAATTATTAAACAGTTTGTAAACATACAATTATCCAATTACGGGTTACAACATTTAAATAATGCTCGCGATATTGTATTAAAAAAAAATGAGAATCTAAACTTTGTAAACCGACATGCATGCCATGCCCTTTAAATCGAATTCCTACACCTACTTGCATTATGCATGTAAATATGTAGGTAGTAGCATCGCCGCTGTGCATTGTTGTGCCGATATGTTTTAGATTATCTAAATGTTATTATTTTAATATTTGCCATTTAAATTATATAGGTATGCACGACAATTAGATCGAATTATAAATTCGATAATATTGTAACATTTAATTTAACGAAGAAGACTACCCTATGTGATAAAAGTATTTTTTCTAGTATACTGTAACGTAACAGTGATTGTGGGTAATTTGTTGTTGCATTTTAACTTAAAATCTTACTTACAAGGGAGGTTAGGCAGGTGGAAATCTCAGAAAAATTTCAAACTTTGCAGGATTGTAGTCAACAATCTAATCAACACTAATCAAGGGTCGTAATCCGTTCACGTTCTTACGCGATTTAAGAGGGTGAAATCCACCCTTGAAAATTGGAACTTTTTTCGATTTTGCTTATTATCTGTGAAACAACAAGAGCTATCGCCAACAAACTACATATTTTTGTAAATGGCCGTTCAAGACCTACATTATGATATAAAAATTGGGGATGAAAATCCTAAGGGGTGTCATCCCTTCGAATTTTCACCCCTAATTTTTGCCATACTTGGGTACATTTTTACATCGGCAAACATATATATTCATGTAAAGGGCAATTAAAACTATAATTTGAAGAAAAAAATAACGCGATGTAGTTTTATACAGTAAGTGACATAATTGAAAATTTATTCATTTGGAGGAGGTCTGATAGGTTTGCGAGGTAGACAATAATTCTAAATAATTGATATTTCATATAATAAATTTTATCAAGTTTATCAAAAATGATTAAAATAAAAATTCAATTGTCTACCACCGATTGGATATTTCCCACCATATTATCTCTTAAACACACTAAGAAAATTTTAGTAGTGTTGTGAGGTAGGTTTTTGCGCGATGGGAGCTTGGGCTATTACAGGGGTCGTAGTGGAGTTTGATAAAAAAAAATATGCAGATAATGACCGAAAATTTTTAAAATATGTACTTTTTAAAAAATTTATTCTAAAATTATGTATTTTTTATGCAGTAATATTATTTGAATAATCACTATCTACTGCCTTTATACAGCAGAATTAGAAATTTACTCTATTTTAAATTTAAAAAATATTCGTGTGCCCGTAAGCATCGAAAATTTCCCTATTACAAACCATAAACCAGATAAAAGTTTAATCGCATTTTTATGCGATCGATAAAATACGAATGTAACTAATAAAACATGTGCACCGCCTACTTTCATAGCTTAGCGGAAGTGCGAACAAAGAAGTGAATGTTTTTAAAATAAAAGCGGGATTTCCTAGTATGTGTGAATCACTCGAATGAATTTATATAGAGAATTCTGGCAAACCCGTCTCAGATCTCTCGCGATAATGGTACAGAGCGGTAGTGCTTGTTTCAGTAGTTCGAATTTTAAGTTACGGGGTCGTATTATTTGTCGCGTGTACGAGGAGTGTTCGTTCGGTTTATAAGGCTTTTTGCGAGTGAGTGCGCGAGTGTTCGTGTAATGTGTTGTGTTCTCTAAATGAGTTACAAACAAGAAGGATTAATACGACAAGGAAAGGTAGGATTTTTCTTTGTCGACTTATAAAGTGTAAATACATGAACCTTTAAGCTTTAACACGAATTCTCTGAAAATGGAGCTTGAGTAGGCTGTTAGATAGGGACTCGGTTAGGGTCTTAGTTAGGGCTCCTTCAAGCATTCAACGGTTCAATTTCGCGAACGAAATTTTACCTTACGTAGATATAGGTATGTAATAATACAAGTTCACAGTCAACGGAAAAATCTACGCTGGAAATTGACAATAGAGGGAAAACGATAACGAGAAAAGGGTAGGAAATACAAAGAAAAATTTAGAAGTTCCTAATTTTTACTTATAGTCTCTTACAGACAAGTGGCAGTCGCAGCGGCAACTAAGCGTCCACTAGTTCGCATCAGACGCACAGTGCCATCCCTTAAAATGTTCATCCCTAATTTTTGTATCATGTAGATCTTGAACAGCCATTTACAAAATATATAGTTTGTTAACGATAACTCTTGTTGGTTCACGGATAATAGGCAAAATCGAAAAAAGTTCCAATTTTTAAGGGAGGATTTCACCCTTTAAACCGCGTAAGAGCACGAACGGATTACGGCTCTTGATTAGTGTTGACAGTCCTCCAAAGTTTCAAATTTTTCTGAGTTTTCAACCTGCCTAACCTTCCTTGTTAGTCTGACTATGTCAAATAAGTACCTGTATTAAATTAACCGAAAAGTCTGAATTAAATTCAAACTGACAACTAAATTATTAACAAAAACGATGTCTATTAGCGACTAAATGACACATTAATTCGCTACTTTAACCAAAAATAACAACAAAATAATCACGGTTTTGGCTTTATTTCCATATTTTTATTGTGTTTGTGACCTAATCGTAAGATGCGACTATGTTTGACTATGTCATGACTTCTCACGACTTACAGACTTACATAACTACCAACAAACAAACGTTTATGTTATGACAAAAGAATTTCAAACATAATTTAAAAGTTAAATTCTTTGTTCTTCGTAAAACAATAATTTATTTATTGTGATAGGTTTCTTTTATGTAATTGTTTATTAGATAGATAAACATAAAATAAATGTTTAAAATGTGTAAGTAAACTATTGATTTTTATAAGTAATTAAGTACCTTACCTACCTATATATACTTAGGTATAAAAACAAACGCATTTTAAATCTTTATTTTGCTTACACTTTACAAAATGTACTTACAGCTATTTTTATATGCCTATAAAAATACAAAATCACCAAAGAAACACAAACTTTAATTTATAGGAGATTTTCTTTCTGTTAGTTCTTATTCATAATGAGCGTTAGCGTAAAAAATACATAAGAAATTATAAAATAAAAACTGAATTATAAAGAATCAGATTATATGCATTCCTAGTATTCATCTGGAAATAATACGTAACGATTATATCGACATAAGAAAATTATACATTCATTACGAATACTTTTACGAATTGTTCTCTATTATAATTTAGTTTTTATTTTAGAATTTCTTACGTATTTTTTACGCTTATGGTCATTGTTAGAATTTGATTGAGGAAATTACGAAATACAAACACACGTGGTATAAGCTTTTATTTCTTTGGAATAAACATATAGGTACACAATATAATTATGTAGTGGTCACTCATTTACTGCTTCGTTCCCTACCTAACCACCTTTTACACCCTATATGTACAGCGGCGTCATGGGCACAATTTTATACAGATGTAATAAAAAAAAGTATCTACTAATTTCCACAGTGATAACAATAGTAACTAAGAAAAATGTATGGTTTAAATTGGGAATTATAGTTAAAACCTGCATTGTAAAACTGGTCCTTGAAGTATTTTTATCTTTCTAGAGTATTTCAATTATAAATAAAAAATTAAATATTATAAGTGGTACTAAAATTGCTTGCAATCTACAGAGTGATTTCACACAGAAATTTTTATATGCAACTGTAGATAGTGTATAAACACACCTAAATAAATTACCTTTTTTTTGTAAGCCTCGCACCGTGCTATAAGTTTCATTTAGGTAATTAAAACATCTTTTAATGGTTATTGGATAAGTAACGTTAAAGAAATTAACGTAATTCAAGGTCATTTTAGATTTGCGTTGCTATATTTCACAAATACCTACCTACCTGAAGCTCGACACTTTGTCACCTATCATTATTTACGCTTCAATATGTTTACGTTTTAATGAACTTAATTGAAGTGAATTAACGCAAAAAGTCTACTTACATATATTAATAATTTATGCAGTTAATAAAATGTCACTCTAATTACTTTATTTTGTAAACATGTGCAATGATTTCGATATTTTAATTTTTATAAATTTTTCACTATATCCGAATTGTGAATATGAAATTTTGGAAAGAAGTAGTAGAACGGTAGTAGTTTATAAGATTTATACCTACAGGCTGTTCAGTTTACGACTAACTAAAATTTAACAGGTGGTAGAGTTTGAATAAAAATAAGCGGTTGCCCTTTTTTAATCAATAATCATAATATCAACCTTAATGTTACGGCACCTCGAGTTACCTAGGAAAATAAAATAAAAGTCACTTGTAGAATAAATTAAAAGCACGTTTTAACAATATTACCATCATATACCTACATTTATATGATTTGTTTATTATAAAAATATTGAATTTGGCCGACGTATTAATGTTTTGATAGCGATCTTTAGCGTGCTTTAATTTTAAAAAAGAATTTTGAAAAATTAATGAAGGTCATTACAACTAAGATATTAAAAATAATTTTTATCGTTAGTTTTCTTTTATACATAGCTATGGCTTATCCAAACCTATATGCAATTCACGTCATCAACAAAAAGTTACTAGATTGTATATTTGTAATTCGGCTTAAAGTTTGGAAAGTGACATATTCTATAGATGATTTACTTGCGCACATATTAGATTGTATAAAGAAAGACTACAATTTATTAGAACTATCAAAATACGAGGTGCGAGGTGACAGCACTGTTGTGAAACGTCATCATCTAGTAACCTTTTATTGATGACGTGAATTGCATATAGGTTTGGATGAAGTATACCTACTAATAACATTTTTACAAGAACGTAAAACGAAACGCTGCCTGCATATCGTATAAAATACCTGTTACAAAACATTTTTTAATTTAGTAATTAGGTAGTAAAATTGGCGAATTAAGTTTATTTTTTCCTTTACTGACTGAATAGCTTGCTATAATTCAAATTTGAATCTTCATCGCTAAATAAAAGGTTTTCCATTTGTTATTCATTTTATTCGTATATTTATACATTAACTTGTGATAAATGTAGAAGTTGTCACCATTTGTTTTTTAATTTGTAGGGGAAACCGGGTGTAATGGTCGCCTGAGGTATTAACAGTAGGCAGCTTATCTAATTAGTTTTCTAATGACATCATACAGTTTGAACCATATTATACAGTGTAATCGTATTACTTGTCAATGTAACTCATAGTTAATCCACCATTTTTGAGTTTTTTAGTTTATTGTTAGATAATTGCAGGAAGTAGTTTAACAACGTTGTTACTATAGTGATAAATCGTTTATGACTTTTGTGTTGACGTAACCTAAAAATTAAGCATCATTTGAACGTAAAATATGATTAGAAACGCGTTCGAGGAAATTTGAATACAGAGTATTGAGGTATCGATAATTCAATGTAAAGTTTGAATTGCAACTGAAAAATCTGTTCATAGTTACCTAATATATCAACTCTGTGAATTTAATTTTTTCACAAATTAGGGGCCAATTACACAATAGCCGATCACTGCCGATCGTCGGTCAATCACCATTAAAATGATTGTTTAAACAATTGTTTACGTAGCAATTGACAGAGGTCGTCGATGATCTGGCATTGTGCAATTGGCCCTTTAGTATTGCTTTCATTTGCTTTCAATTTTGGATCCCGATCCGGATCCGTCAACGGAGTGAAACAAAAGAACATGGATCCACAGTATGAAAACGCACATAGTTTGTTGACGGCTGATCGTAAGTAAACAGTATCGGTTCTATAATTTATAGGTTAGGGATTACGGATCCGGATTCGAAACTGATTAAGAATGAGGATTGAACCGGTTGCAAAAGAATAGCTCCGTTTGATTTTGAACGCATTATGTCGCATTATGTCATTATGCGATTATTATTATTTTCTATATTTTCTCTCCTGTAAAATTTACTTTTTGTGAGTTATGCCCTTCTGGAAAAACTGCGTCGATATTTTGTATCGTCGTTCTAATTTAATCATTTTTGTTTTATAGTTATTTTACAACTCAAGTCGTTTTCGTTTATTTGTATTCGGCGGGTTACGAATTTCTAATTTAAATACTTGATTTGATTAACTTTCTATAGCCTTTTTTTTTCACTTTCCGTAGTTCTCGTGTGTTATGGAGATACTTTATATATAAATTGATTAAACTTTGCCAATTATTATTTTATTCTAAAGTTGGGTATTTTAATTCTTTGAATAGGTTTATGTAAAGTTTCTATTAATTTACCTAAGTATTATGTGGAGCGTATGGCGCAAGAAGAAAATCAGATATTAAGATATTTGAGGCTTCCTGCGAGCCACTATTTTTGTTGTAACGCCAACTATATCCTAAATTCAACAGGACGTTTGCTCAATTTATTTTATTCTCCTATTAAAAACTGAGCTTATAAATATTAAATGGTCATATGAGCGTTAATTAATTGATACAAATTAAATTTAATAGATATCTACTCGAAGAGTTGGCGTTAGAGAAATGGCCTATTTAATCGAAATGCATCTTTAAATTAATAACCATGTGAAAACGTTTCGTTAAAACGATCTGATTTTGTAAACTTACGATACAAATTAATTCTATAAATATAAGGCTCTTTGAAGTCGCTTTAAAGATTTATCGCTTAATTAGATGTGATTTTTGATAATGGTCAGGACATTTGGCGTTTTCTTTTACATCGGAATTGCAGAAATAAGTAATAATCCTTGTAAAATCCTGTATACGTATCCGTAAATCCGTAGACACGGTCCTCTTAATGCTCATTTACAATTAAAGAACTTTTATGTTTAGCAATTGGCGGAAACGAAAATTTCTTTCGCCTAATTTGTTTCTTTTCGAACTATTTGATAAATAATCGAAATAAATAGATTGCATAGGTTCGCGAGAAATGAACGGACGACGACGGTAAAATTATGAATTTATATTAGAAGAAAAACTAACTGCACCAATTAGAGTAAATTTGCAGAGCTTTAAACGATTTGTGTTACGATGAGACTCCTTTGCAGTGACGTGCTGGACCACCCAAGCAGCCTTCAGTTAAAACATCAGTCACATACACGCTATCCCACTCTCGCCGCTACTGAACCGCATTTCTAAAATACTTCGGCTAGAACTGGTCTAATAAAAGCTTTGCATTGTTCTACTTTAAAGTCCTGTATTAATTTCTATTTCTGGAACTTTTAATTTAACCGTTTTACCTCTTTCTATTCAAATTTGAAAAGGATTTTTGATTTGAACCCAACACCGATCTTGTACGTATAACTATTTAATTTTGAAAAATAATTGGCCACGCATATCGCGACGTAAATCGCGATTTGATTGATATTTGTTTAATGCGTCACATCGTGTATTCGAAGGCGCAGATAAAAATATATATGTACATCTACATTGAATAAAACAAACACCGCGAATCAAAAATATTTTAATATAATGTGTATGACGTCACGAACATTAAACTTTTTACAAAAGATGTTTGGAGCTCTCGTCGCAGCCGACTGAACGTTTTGGACAGTGTCAAAATGGCATATTTTTAGATGAGTTTTGGTTCTCATCAGTTCTTGACGTTGAAGGTCGCCTGGAAAGCTGTTGTGAATTGCCGAAGGCCTTGTGCCACCTGAAAACTTGGGCTGGCGATAAAATACCTTCTTCGTACGCTGTCTCCAACGTGTCGTCCGTAACATTTCTGAAACTGTTTTTCTATTAGTTTCACGCAAAATTTGATTGCGTATTAAAAGTGCACTTCTGTAATATAAGTACCAACCGTTCGAACGGCTTATGGGCTCAACTAAAAGAGTGGATATTTCCCTCCATTCTTGACCCTTCTTCGACTCCTTCTTGGGGAGCGCAAACAAATAATTTCCATTATTTTTGGAACAGACCACGTATGTAGTAAAATTTAGCGGTCTCCGTTATTATTAATTTCCCTTAGAATTTAATCGTGCACCTACACGTATCAGTTAAAATTATTTTTTGCACAAATAAAGGGTGAACACGTCAAAATCGGGACACCGAAAACTACATGTAAATAAAAATTCAAAACGTAATGAAACAAAAATAATTTATTGGTTTTATAGTACATTATTAAACTAATCATCAAACAGGATTACGATTTGCTGAAGCTGCACTGTAGGCTACTGAACGGACTTTGCCACGTACTTGCGTCATAAGCTTTTGCACAAGCTCTTTCGTTACTTTAGTTGACGCCCATATCCACTTGCGTCGAAAGTCTTCTTCAGTTTTCACAGCTTGGCCCGTCTTTTTTAATATCCCTTTAACAATCGACCAATATTGTTCCACAGGCCGAAGTTCTGGCGCATTTGGTGGATTGCATTCTTTCGGAACACAATCAACGTTATTGTCTTGATACCACTTTTTAACATTTTTCGAATAGTGGCAAGTTGCGAGGTCGGGCCAGAATAGTGGATTAGCATTATGTCTTTTTAGAAAAGGCAGAAGACGTTTCTGAAGACATTCGTTTAAGTAAACATCCGAATTGATTGTGCCAGTAGAGATAAACGAGTTGCTCTTCAGCCCACAAGAACAGATGGCTTGCCACACTAAGAACTTTTTGGGGAATTTAGCCTTTTTCTTGTCTTACAATGTTCTGGAGCATCTTGACGGCTAGAAGACGTATAAAAATCTTGACCAGCAAGATATTTAAAGTTAGCGAAACAATAAGTTTCGTCGTCCATTACAACACACCAATACTTTGTCAAGAGTGTGTCGTACAACTTGCGTGCTCTTGTTTTTATAGTCAAATTTTGTTTTGCGTCCCTATCTGGAGCAGTCTGTGCTTTATAACTTTTTAATCCGGCTCGCAATTTTACCTTTTGAACGTAGGCTTGCGACATTTTGACTTTTCTTGCTACATGCAAGTGGTATCAAGACAATAACGTTGATTGTGTTCCGAAAGAATGCAATCCACCAAATGCGCCAGAACTTCGGCCTGTGGAACAATATTGGTCGATTGTTAAAGGGATATTAAAAAAGACGGGCCAAGCTGTGAAAACTGAAGAAGACTTTCAACGCAAGTGGATATGGGCGTCAACTAAAGTAACGAAAGAGCTTGTGCAAAAGCTTATGACGCAAGTACGTGGCAAAGTCCGTTCAGTAGCCTACAGTGCAGCTTCAGCAAATCGTAATCCTCTTTTATGATTAGTTTAATAATGTACTATAAAACCAATAAATTATTTTTGTTTCATTACGTTTTGAATTTTTATTTACATGTAGTTTTTGGTGTCCAGATTTTGGCGTGTTCACCCTTTACTGTCAGTTTTATTACAATTTTTGGCGACGAAGATGTTAACGAACTATTAAATCATTTAAATGGATCGCTTTTCAAAATCTAGATACACTTCATCCAAACCTATACGCAATCACGTCATCAATAAAAGATTACTAGATGACAACGTTTCACACGTTTTCACAGTGTCGTCTCGTACCTCAAATTTTTACAGTTCTAATAAATTGTAGTCTTTCTTTATATCATTTAATATTTGCCCAAGTATATCCTCTTGTGAATATGTCACTTTCTAAACCTTAAACCGAATTACAAATAAACAATCTACTAACTTTTTGTTGATGACGTGAATTGCGTATAGGTTTGGATAGGCTGTATTTAAAAAAAAATCTGGAAATTATTGAAGCTGCGAATCTGCGTAGGCGAATTGACTAGTTCATCATACTTTTGTTTTTATACCATTTCGGCAATTTTAATAATTCAGTTGTTAATTATCTTGTACCGTACACCTTTTTATATAAATAAATTATCGTGATTACTAAATCAGGACAAGAACAAGTCAAATAATTAAAAAAAAAAGAAAAGTTGAAAGACTGTTATTATAGGTAAAATAACTAATTGAGAAGTGCATTTCGAAAATTAAAATAATAAATGTCCATTTTAAGACGACCCTTCCAAGCAATTTCGGAATATATCCTCATAAATTCCAACCAAACTGTTATTATTATTATAATGTACTTATGTATATGACGATCGAATGCAGGTTTTGGGTACTTCCCGACGCATAAAAAATTTATTTTAGAAAGAAACGTTTTTGCAAGTGCCTGTGTTGCAAATTTTAACAATTTAACTGTCCCGCAAAACGTTACGTTATCAATAATTTAGTTTTATCGTCATTTTCGCGGCATATTACATATATTGCGCTAACATAAGCTAAAGAATGTCTTTTATGGCAACAAAGATTGTAAAATTTAATGGTATGCCGAGTAACCTACCGCATAAATTTGACTGGTATTAGTGTAGGAATATCCGAGTGCACATTTATATTAAATGCTCATTTCTTAACTGTATAAAGTTGTGATTACGTAACGTGACGGAAATAGTGTTTTTCGGTATTTTTAAATTAAAAAAAATATATAGTGCTCATATTTTATTAAACAATAAGAAATTTTGCCTAGCTTCAACATACAATGATAATAAAAATAACCTTAAAAATTAATCACTCGAACGTTTTACTTACTGCTTATGCATATCTTTATTGTTTTATGTCCACATAGTCATTTCGAGAATACGTTTAATGGAACTTTGCAAATACTACGTATTTCATGCAATAAAAATAATTGGGTCGCACAAATATGTACTTTTATTGATACGTATATAAAATCCAATTTTGTAACGTGTTCTAAAAGCAATCTGTTAGGTAGGAACCTACACTAATATTTTATTGTATAATAATAGTATTGTTTTATAACACCAGTTTCGTATTTCTCACATCGCGATTTATTTATTTATAGTTAGTACTAACGTAAACTTTGAATTGCATTTTTATTTTTAAAAACATTATTATTTATATACAGTGACGGAAAAATGTATTCATACACTATATAGAAGTACTTTTGTTGACCTATCATGAAACAAATATCAAGAGTTGTTTATTTCCAGTTATATGCAAATAAAGTACAACAATTGAGCTATCCAATAATGCATACTTCATTAGAATATACAAACTTATAGTCATAAAAAACATCATCAACCAAAAACATACAAAACTGAAACGGAAAAAAGTATTCATACATTGTATATCTTAAGGGATTACTAACATCTTAATATATTGTGGAACCTCCTTTGGCACGTATTACTGCAGCTAACCTTCTAGGCATCGAAGACACTAACTTTTCGGTAACTGTAGCGCTTATTTTACCCCATTCCTCTAACAAAAACGTTTGTAATTGGTTCTTACTAAAAATGTGACATTTTCGGACACGCCGCTTGGTCTCTTCCCACAAATTCTCGATGGGATTTAGGTCCGGGGATTGGGGCGGCGTTTCCAAAGTATGGGGAACGTTATAGAGAAGCCACCGTCTTACTATGAAGGCTTTATGCTTCGGATCGTTATCCTGTTGGAAATGATAACGATCCACAAGCTGCAATCTTTCTGCGCTTACTGGCAGATTTTCTTTTAAAATATTCAAATACTTGTAATTTATCCATAATACCCTGGATAATGTTACATTTCACACCACGCCGCCATACAACCCCAGACCATGCTACTCTCTCCATCACCTTTACAGTGTGAATTATATTTTGTGCTTGAGTGCCTCACCAGTTTCTCCACGTATTTCCTTCCGTACGGATCCCCATACACTAAATTTACTCTCATCCGAAAATGACGTCATTCCAGTGAATTCTTTCGGCTTGCTGAGTGTACTTTTTGCAAATACAAAGTACTTTTCTTCCATTCATCCTTATACACCGTAATTTACCCACCGATAAGAATGCTATTCCAGCATTTTGGTGTGATTACTTGCAAAAGTAGAAGTTTCTCACAGGGTGGCATTATAATTAGAAAAAGTTGCGCTATTTAGAGTATGTTCACATGCTGGTCGCAAAAGTTCATTATTGTTTATCGTTTTGAAGATTCTCAAAAATGTGATTTTTGGATTTTCGTTTCTTTTCATTTTTTATTTATTTTAAATGATATTAAAAACTACCGGCACTTTCTCATTGCCACTTTTAAGCTCTACAAAATGGCGTGTTCAAATTTTAATCCGACGTTTCGTATCCGAGAACCCATCATCAACTTTATTTTTTATATGGCCACAAACAAAGAGACACCCTGTATTCGGTAGCATTATTCATTACAAATTCAACGATGTACCACACATTATGGTTTTGAAGCCAAAAAGGGAAAACGTGAGTTATAAGGTTTTATTTTTAAATTAGTAGGCGCTGGTACAATAACAGAAACAAAATGTCAAAAATTATAATAATTGCTCAAATAGGTTGCCATTATTTTCTAGACACAAGTATGCTCTGTCTACAGAAGAATTCAAAACATGGTCTAACATTTCTGGTGTGATTGTATTAACTGCTGCTAAAACCAATGCCAATAACTGTTCTTCATTTTCAAAAGTGGCGTCATACACTTGGTTTTTTAAATAACCCAACAGGAAAAAATCCAACGGAGTTCGGGATGGCCAGGCTACTTCACTGTGAGTTCCAATGCATTTTTCAGGAAACCTCTGGGACAAATATTCCCGCACATTTCTTGAATTATGCGCTGGGGCACCATCTTGCTGAAACCAGCAGTTGTTAACTATAAGTAATGGTAATTCATCCAAGGCATTCTCCAAATCAGTCTGCAGTAGGTCGAGATATCGTTCGGAATTTAAATTGTTGTGATAAATAAAAGGTCCTATTATTCTGCCACCCAAAATGCCTACCCACAGATTAAATCCAAATCGATGTTGATGCCTTGTTTCTTTTATTAAATGAAGATTGTCTGTTGCCCAATAATGTTTGTTACGCCGGTTGAAAATGCCATTGTTGGTTATCATTGTTGGTAATTGTTTTTCCCCTTTTTTGGCTTCAAAACCATAATGTGTGATACATCGTTGAATTTGTAATGAATAATGCTACCGAATACAGGGTGTCTCTTTGTTTGTGGCCATATAAAAAAATAAAGTCGATGATGGGTTCTCGGATACGAAACGTCGGATTAAAAATTTGAACACGCCATTTTGTAGAGCTTAAAAAGTGGCAACGAGAAAGTGCCGGTAGTTTTTTAATATCATTTAAAATAAATAAAAAAATGAAAAGAAACGAAAATCCAACAAATCACATTTTTTTGAGAATTTTGAAAACGATAAACAATAATGAACTTTTGCGACCAGCATGTGAACATACTCTAAATAGCACAACTTTTTTCTAATTTAAGCCACCCTGTATCTTCTACCGTTTTCAAGATCCCCATGCTGTGCATTCTTATCTTGGACACGGTGTATATGGTTTTTTTCGTGGAACATAGGCACGAAATCCAGTTGCTTTTAAATTATTTCGTATAGTTCTTAGCGAAATATTTTTTCCAGTTCTTTCTAATAAGTCTGTGGCTATTTTTACAGAGCTTACGAAAGGATTTTTCTTTATTTCTCTTAAAGTAAATGTTGTATCCCTTATACTTAATTTCGTCGGTCGTCCAGAACGATGCTGGTTTTCTACTGTATGGGCATTTTTGAATTTTTTAATTATCGATTGTATAGTAGCATGGCTTCTGCCGATAATACGACCGATTTGCCGCAACGATTTCCCTTCTTGGTGTAATTTAATGATTAACTTTCGTTCGGGTATGGTGGTTTCACTTTGTTTTGCACACATTATTTTTAATTTGCACGTAATCTTTACGAATACTAAAGAAACACTGTATTGCAACACAGAACAAGTGCACTACTATTTGTATCAATAGGGACTTCCCCTTTATCGTTGTGTTGAAACGGATTTGTAGACCATCTATTGGCCTGTATGAATACTTTTTTCCCCGGGATTTTTTAAAACTAAGAGTTCTACATTGGTATTTTACTTTCAAATTCGTTTTTCATGGCAAGTAATATGCCATATGAAAATTAATTGGTAGGACTATTTCTAGATGTTACAAGAATCCAATTATGTATATTTAATATAACGTAACTGGCAAGCATTTTCATTTTTACGTGGTGTATGAATACATTTTTCCGTCACTGTACCTACCTAATGGTGTACCTACTCTACATCTTGTCGTATTTATTTACGACAAAGTATAGGTGGTAAATCAGTTATAAAATTACTTAATAGAATCACAAAGCTTTTTTATGATTGTTAACAATAATTTAGGAAATAGGAGGAACCTTCTAAATAACGATTCCGCATTTATATAGCGTATACCGATAATTTGAAAAAATTACCCACGTTGTTATCTCAATTATCGTTTTAAAGTTATAGATCTATAAAATAGAGAAAAGATCTTTGACTATAATAAAACAATAAAATTAATAACATTATTAAGTAGAGGTATACTCTCGAACAATAAAAATTTGAATTACCTAATTAAATATAGGCGCAAATAAAAAATAAACCACTACTTGGTAACAACTGGAACGTCAACTTTTATTTTAGTCGAATAGGAGCGATTCATGTTTAAAATTTATTAATGTGTCGTAGGACCGTTGACGTTTTGACGTTTACGACAATTTGTATATTTAACGATGTAGGTGATACATCGAGAAACTGCTTATTATGCACGTAGGTACCTACTTAACTTGACAAACCTGCAATTCGCGAGTAGGTAATATTTTAAAATATAAGTAAACGTCATGCTGTATTTCTTTGTATAGTAACATTTTTTTTTGAACGCATTTGCACACGAATTTTGTTTCTATTAATATAATATTAACAGCCGCACCCGCTTCGGTGGTTATTAAATCATAGAATATTTCCCCTGGTTATCATGATTACCCCAGCTCAAACCGCCATTACCACCCTGATGAAACATGCGGGAAATGAGGGAATAATTTACTAGCCATTATCCTAGTTTTCACGATCATTATATACTTGCTATTATGGGTTGAACAATGATTTCGCTAAAATAATATTTACGATATTTCGTTTTTATTCAATGCACCACGGGCTACGCGCATATGTAATACCTAATTAAGATTTCATATTATATATTTAAATTAAGTAGGTGGTACACGGAAATTTACCGAATAACGCGTAATTTTCTGATATTAACTGCCTCGTTTTACAGTTAATAATTTATAAGATCAACTATAATAGGTCAACAAATTAGGGGTTATTATTTAACAAATAAAGTTATTATCTATCAAATTGAGTTAAGTACCTGACTGTGGAATTTATACCTAATAATTAAATTAGGTCTTTGTAAAATTAAAAATGTAAAAATTAATAGACAATAATAAATTGTAGTCTATTTTTCAGTTAGAAAAAATCGCAATTTAACTGGACTAATTATTTAATTTATCGATGCGTATATACAGTGTGACTGCTAAGTAGTAATACATAAATCGTTAATTGCTTCAAAATAATCTTCCTTTAACTCCACACAACATCAAAATATTCTTAGCTTTTTCAGTCAATCGGATTATTGGCACGTTGGACGAGTACAAGTAAACAATCTAGTAACTTTTGTTGATGACGTGAACATCATGTAGGTTTGGATAAGCTATAGATTGTTTATTTGTAATTCGGTTTAAAGATTGGAAAGTGACATATTCTATAGATAATTTACCTGCGCACGTATTAGGTGGTATAAAGAAAGATTATAATTTATTAGAACTGTCAAAATACAAGGTACGAGGTGACAGCATCGTGTGAAACGTCATCATCTAGTAACCTTATATTGATGACGTGAATTGCTTATAGGTTTGGATAAAGTGTACCAACACTCGAACTGTGTAACTTACTCGAAATATTTATCACGAGGAACCAAAATCTTTTTTCTTAAATTGAATTTTTTATGATTTTAATAAAGTAAATAAATACAGAGGTGTTCCATAAATTTTCGAGCAGTTATGGTGTAATTTACAAAATGATTAACACTTCGTTTCTTTTCCATTTATTTTTATAATATGCAGGGTTGATCGGTCGCGGCAAAATTTTTGGAATACGAACCGAACGTTACGTACTTAGGTATATTTAAAGTAAACGCATTAACAAGAAGTCCATAATATTTAGAAACCACACCCATCTCCAATATTATCCGAATTAAACAAGCTTATCAATAAATCAATTAAGACCAACCCTGCCACTGTACCCTACTTCCTCCCACAACGAGCAACCCTATAGCGTTATGTCCGTTGAGCACGCAATCTGTAAACACCTTATTGTGGTCGAAACAACGTGTGGGGGTGCAATCGCTTACTTTATTATCCCAACTTTATGATGTAATCTGTATTTAACATCGGTACATTATTCAATTCTCCTTGTGTTTTATTATTTAAATAGTCGTTGCACGAAGTTTAACTTTGAGATTACGCATACTTTTCGACTTTTAATTTTTATTTCTGTGTAAACATTTAGTATTTTCGCACTTTTAATATTAAAAAATACACATATCTATGTTATCTTAAATTGCTCGTTTTTGTATTTTTCTAATTTTGGTATTTAGAAAAGTAAAAATGCAAATTAACGTGTCGGTTTCGCGTCAAAAAGAATTTCTATCGACAATTTTTTTTATTATGATAGCAACACTCGCATTGAACGGTTAGGTTTGCATGTGGACACAGTTAGTGGACGTGGTGCAAGAGTAATTTTTAAAAATTTGTGAAACGTTTGTTTCATTTATTGTTTAAAAATTTCTAGATACTTCCAAATCAGTGTTAATCGTCTTTCGTTCCTCGTCGAGGCGAGGCATTTACACATATAATTTTTGTTAAAATAGTTATTAGAGAATTAGAAAAATGGCTCAGAAATTTCCATTTGATCCACTAATCCGATAGGTGAAAAAATAAAGCCATAAACTACACGTTATAAATGATAAGAGATTTCCGGGAATAAAAATTAGTATTCGTGGATATAAAAAAAGTAAGTTAGATACACCTATAACGAAAATGTTTATGAGCTTTCCAAGTACGATTTGTTTTTAAAACGTACACTCTCGATATGAACGGTTTTCACGTATGTATCGCATCGACAAAAGCCGCTCAATATAAACGGTGACCTGAGTAGTTTTGTGTGACCAGTCAATTAAATAGAATTGGTGGCTCCCATATATCAGCAAGGGGACCTCACACTTAGCGATATATAAATAATGGATTGCGACTTTGGGGCGCAGCTCGGGGTGGAGCTCTCAACATCTTTCACTCGCTTACGACATAAAATCAAGGAAAAAGTAGTAGCTATACTTAACGAAGTGATTATGCTTGGATGTAAGTAACGAAATTTTCTCGTGGGATTCCGTTTACGATAAGTTGCCAAAATTACGGTATAGGTACGAGATTTTTCAACCCCGGCGCATTTTTGCGTCAATCTAAGGACAGGTCGCGTGCTTTCACAACAATCTACGCGCTTTATATTCTCCTCAAGTTTCACTCGGTGAAATTCCTACTGAAATGACTGAACTGTTTCGCGATCGAATAAACGGAACTAAAATTATAGTACGAACGCGGTCAATATAAGATTTAGGATAATAATAATAATAATAATTGAAAACTTCAATTGTACGAATAAACATGAACGGTTTTATAGGTGTAAGTTCGATAAAATGGCGACGTTAATTGAAATTCGATATAGGATTAAATTCGAAACTGCTTTATGATATTCCACGACACCTTAGTTTTCTTAACTTGTGCATTGTCGGCTACTGTTTAAAATACCGGGCGTGCTTTCTGTGTGGGGTCCGATGTTTCGGCATTCGAACTTAGATATTTCCTGATGCTATTAAATTAATTCAAAATAATGTCCGGGACATGAACATATGCGTATAATAATCCTTAATATTTCAATTATAACAATCATTTCTAATAGTAGGTACCGTCTTTATGATAATCGTTCGGAAACGGAAGTTCATTTAGTAGGTAATTACGTTGGGAATAAAATTAAGTTATTAGTAATTGGTTCTTATAGACATTATGTAGTTATTTAACTAATAAATTTAGCTTGCGTGGGGTCTATCTAGTTACAGTTTTTAATTATCATATTTTAAACTAAAACGTAATTAAACGTCGTTAATTAACGCGTATACGTTAATTTAATAGATGGAAAAAAATTCATAAAATTAATTGAATTAATTTGTGAATATTTTGTCGTTATTATATCGTCTCTATTATGCTTACCTAAAAACAAAAAAACAGAAGACCACATTTCTCGACATGCATTGTTAAAAGAAAAATTAAGAATTTCCAACACTCGTACCTATAAATAATTAATTATTATCGACGTAGTGTAATTGATGTAGAAATTGCTATACGAAAACTTCATTTAAATGAAACTTAAAATATTGTCTTTATTAATTTTTCTATTGTAACATTATATAACAAATTCACCTTAAAGTTAAATAGGTATTGTTCTTACGTAAGTGAGACGAAAATAAAAATTGCGAAAATTTGTAAATTTTGATTCAATACAAGGCATAAAGACAAATAAATGTCTTTGACGAGTAACAACTGTAAAAATTCGTGTCCTTATTTTTGTTTTAAATGAGAACTTCGAATATAATTGACTTTCGCGTAACGAACGAATCGAATTTATTTATAACGGTGGTAGTTTTTCGTCGGTATAGGTATTTTGTGGGATAAGTACTCGCACATACGCGGATTGCAAAGTACAGAGCGGGGCAAAAGTCGCGAAGGAGTTTTAAAAATATCTGTACTTATCTAATATCTTATCTGTAGGTACTACAAGTGTAATTTGCACGTGAAAATATTCCCCAATTGCTCTTTACGTAAGAACTTTGTCTAATGTTCGCATATTTTCTCGAACATCAGTTCCAAGGAAATTACGGGCTCGAGTTGCGTCGAATGTGTGACCGTTGTATTCGTTTTCTCGAAAGCACATGATCGGTTTGCCCTCAGTTTTTCCGGTTCAATGAGTTTGGCACGTAACCCCGCAACAACTTCTGCCACTATTTATTGTTTCAATAGTTGTTAGCTAATTGGGAATTTAGGAGTTATTAGTGGTCCGATGGTAACAAATTGTTACACTTTTAAGTGAATAAATCGACGTTTAAAATTATTTTAAGGGATTTACTTGCTAGGTTCGACACAGTTTAGGTCTACAGGATGCAACGAAACTTGTTGCGGTACGCAACTCGTACGTGGTTTTTATTGTGCGAATAAGTAAGGGTACGGTCGCCCAATATGACCCACTTAAGGTTTGGCTTTTTTAATCCGTGTGTAATTAACTAACTAGAAAACAAAGTTACGTGCGATGCAGAAGAACATTTTTTCTGTTTAATAGGAAATATTTTGTGATTAAAATGAAAATGTGAATTTTGCAGTAGTGGTCTCAGAAAAAAAGGTCTCGCGGGCCATATTTCGAGATACGTCTCTGATGTGCGAGCGCACTGACGATAAAGTGGGCTTGCAGTGTTAATATCGATGCGTTTGTGTTTTCTATTAAAATTTAATTTTTTTTCTGATGTTCACTACGACTCACCTGGGTCATATTGCGCAACCGTAACTTTTTGTCGTTTTCGTCATATAAACACATATAAATTAAAACACAAAAGAAACCATCTGAAACTATAGAGTAAATTTGCTATTCTTTTCATCCCATCAAGTTCTTAATTACATAACTCTATTAAGGATTACTTACACTTCCTGCATTTCCTGCATGAAAAATAAGAGTCGAGGAGTCACAAGCAGGAGTGTGAAGCATGAAGTCACGTTCTTATACCATCATTGCATGACGAACTCAAACTGATGGCGGTACGGGTATACCTACACCATAACGTAAAACTAGAACACACCTGCAGTGTTCATAAGTGAATTTTTTTCGAAACATTAACATTACAGCGTGTGGGCCATATATCGAACTACTGTATATACCTTAGTGAAAATGTCAAATAATTGTTTTAAAAGAAAATCTAGATATAAACATGATTTCAACATTTAACAAAAACCAGTTGCCGCCTGCATCCTTTACTTATTCACATTAAATTGTAGGTAACATTTTTTTTTAATCTTCAATTAATTCTCTATAATCAAACCTACCTGATATGATTCAACTAAATATATATATACACCGTGCCCAAGATAAGAATGCACAGCATGGGGATCTTGAAAACGGTAGAAGATACAGGGTGGCTTAAATTAGAAAAAAGTTGCGCTATTTAGAGTATGTTCACGAGCTGGTCGCAAAAGTTCATTATTGTTTATCGTTTTCAAAATTCTCAAAAATGTGATTTTTGGATTTTCGTTCTTTTCATTTTTTATTTATTTTAAATGATATTAAAAACTACCGGCACTTTCTCATTGCCACTTTTAAGCTCTACAAAATGGCGTGTTCAAATTTTTAATCCGACGTTTCGTATCCGAGAACCCGTCATCAACTTTATTTTTATATGGCCACAAACAAAGAGACACCCTGTATTCAGTTGCATTATTCATTACAAATTCAACGATGTATCACACATTATGGTTTTGAAGCCAAAAAGGGAAAACGTGAGTTATAAGGTTTTTATTTTTAAATTAGTAGGCGCTGGTACAATAACAGAAACAAAATGTCAAAAAATTATAATAATTGCTCAAATAGGTTGCCATTATTTTCTAGACACAAGTATGCTCTGTCTACAGAAGAATTCAAAACATGGTCTAACATTTCTGGTGTGATTGTATTAACTGCCACAGCGCATAATTCAAGAACTGTGCGGGAATATTTGTCCCAGAGGTTTCCTGAAAAATGCATTGGAACTCACAGTGAAGTAGCCTGGCCAGCCCGATCACCTGACTTAACTCCGTTGGATTTTTTCCTGTGGGGTTATTTAAAAAACCAAGTGTATGACGCCACTTTTGAAACTGAAGAACAGTTATTGATATTGGTTTTAGCAGCAGTTAATACAATCACACCAGAAATGTTAGACCATGTTTTGAATTCTTCTGTAGACAGAGCATACTTGTGTCTAGAAAATAATGGCAACCTATTTGAGCAATTATTATAATTTTTTGACATTTTGTTTCTGTTATTGTACCAGCGCCTACTAATTTAAAAAATAAAAAACCTTATAACTCACGTTTTCCCCTTTTTTGGCTTCAAAACCATAATGTGTGATACATCGTTGAATTTGTAATGAATAATGCAACCGAATACAGGGTGTCTCTTTGTTTGTGGCCATATAAAAAAATAAAGTTGATGACGGGTTCTCGGATACGAAACGTCGGATTAAAAATTTGAACACGCCATTTTGTAGAGCTTAAAAAGTGGCAATGAGAAAGTGCCGGTAGTTTTTTAATATCATTTAAAATAAATAAAAAAATGAAAAGAAACGAAAATCCAAAAAATCACATTTTTTGAGAATTTTGAAAACGATAAACAATAATGAACTTTTGCGACCAGCTCGTGAACATACTCTAAATAGCGCAACTTTTTTCTAATTTAAGCCACCCTGTATCTTCTACCGTTTTCAAGATCCCCATGCTGTGCATTCTTATCTTGGACACGGTGTATAAAAAGAAAACCGTTTAGGTATTGCGACGATGTTGAATTTATTACGAAAACGCATATTTGTTGACAATTTGAAAATATAAATGGATAGTCGAAGTAGGTATTATTTAAATCAATCGTTTCCTAGATTTTGTTCTGATCAATAATGTTCTTCGACGTTTTTAAAATTTGTTTTAAACAAAGACGAGAATTGCTTCGCAAATATTTTGTTAAGATTTGGCACAATCAAGAGTAAACGTATAAATTCGGATTAAATAAAACTCGTAAACAATGTCGATCAGTTTAATACGCAATTTCAAATTTTATTACAAGTTTTACAATTTTCAGAATATTCAATAAACAATAGGCTGTATCGTAATACGTACATATTCTGCTATTTAAATGTTTCATTTATTATAATTTATATAAATTAATATACCTATGATATTTTCACAGACACTTTCATGAAACTATAAGTAATTATAGGTAATAATTATGTACAAATAAAAACGTTCAATTTACAAAGTTCTACGATATAGGTACATATGTATAAGTAACTAGAAATAAATATTGCTCGCGATCTGTTTTTTTTCTACATAACATAATAAATACTCTAATCTATTTAAATAATGCCTGTATATATTTACAATTCGTAAGAAGTATCTAATCCGTAAAGAAGTAGAAAAATCCCGTGTACTACTGCTACTACTACTTTAATTAATTATGGCACAACGTAACAAAATTCTTTATATTATTTCGCTTGAAAAGCACGTAGTCTGTACCGCACAGTTTGCAATTGTGTTTAAATGAATGGTACATTAATCCGTTTTTTGTAGTTCTACTCCAAGAATTGCGGAATTAAATAAACAATGTAACTTGCTCAGAGATCAGTTTAAAAAGTAGTCGAACTAGTAATTCTTTCAAGCATAAGTATAGCGCATTGACAACTTTACTCCCGATTATTTTTTCTCGCGTTAAGGTTCCTGTCAACGCGCCACAATTTAAAAATATTTTTGGAAGCATAAAATTATCACCGAAAGAATCGGGACTTAAAAATAAACTTTAAATCACCAATTTTTCTATACTTCGCGACGGTTCGGTTTTATCGAATCCTATGAGGGTGTATGAGCTCCCTGTCGGGAGCTTTGTAGTTCTTGTAATTCCTCTTCTTCTTTACTTAAAGGTATCGTGGAATGGTTGTAGAGCCCTTGCGCCATCAGCTGTAACGCCAGCGGATTTTTTTGACCTGAGGCCTTTTTAATTTTCGCCCTTTTATTTTGAAACCAGATTTTGATTTGAGCTTCGTTAAGGCCCAGTTCTTGACTTAGCTGTTGGCGACGTCTTTCTGTGAGGTAACGATTTTCTGCGAATTCGTGCTTCAGTCGAGCCAGTTGCGCTCCCGAGAAAGCGGTTCGTGGTCGTTTTTCTTCCGCAAGCCCAGCGGGTTTCGTCCCCGGCTTTTTCACGCGTCGCGTACGCGGACCTGAAAACAAACAACGACGAATGTTAGTCCGTTGAATTTTATCGTGTTTATACCTACTGTTTAAATAATTTAAAAAGTTTGAGTTATTTAACGCTTTATTAATAATTTTCGAGCAACCGTTGGAAATCTTTAGTTAGTTAGGTAGGTACCTATATATATACTACAAAAGCAAACAATTCCTGCAAGTCACCTTCATCACTTACTTTAAACTTGTAAAAGCGTTAGTAAGATGGAAGGATGCAAAACGTGCAAAGAGGGGTTTACTCGTGAATTAGCTCGAAACTGATCATTAATCACTCGTGACTAATTCTTCCGATATTCTATAGAATAATATATCCTTATACCAACTTTCACATTTAAATAGATTTGATGGATTGGCTGACACTTGTTTTTAACGTCAAAATAGTTTTTCTCGATATTTTTAATGTATTACATTACACTAACCTATCTTTAATTTCAAGCTCATTAATTAATTATGCCTGTTTCTCGAATATACAATTAAAAACTAATTAAGTATCACAGAATGGAACCGAACGAGAATGACGATTGGAAACAAAAATATTCTATAATGGGTATAGTTTTCGCCAACTAATAGATTCACTTACGCAATGGATTTTTCCGACGACCACTATGAAAAATGCATAAATTTACACCATTAAATGTTACGGAAAGTTGAACGTTACAAACAAATAAGTCGGTTGTGCGCAAAGAAACTCGTTAGGCAAACGTAAACGTCGTAGCCCGCGTGCAATCATTGCACACACTACTCGGCCAATCGAAAGCCTTCTAATCTGTCATGCAAAAAGTCGCTTTTAAAGTGTCAAACGTTAAACGTCAAAATTCGAGCATCCGTTTGTTCGCGAATTACTTAATAAACGCTTGTGGTCGTCGGAAAAGTATAGTGTAGGTATAACACGTGATGAAACGATATTTCATCACTAGTTATACATACAATATAGGTACTATTGACTCGTGATGTTTTATTTTACCTACAATTTACTTTTATAAAGTTAGATATTATAATTAATTAAAATTTCGTATAATTTTAAATAAAAGAAAGGTTTCTTTTTCAGATACAACGCATGTGGATATGCAACGATTGCTGATATTAACACCTGCCTGTTATGACCTGTCCGAAATCTTATTAAACTTTTGGGAACGCGGGACGGTCAGATACGTTCGGGGTTATTATTGTGTCGCATCGCATTGTACGTTTTCGGTGCCGAAAACTATCGACCATCTATGGGTGTTCTAGAAGCTTCTACAGATGTCCTGAGAAAAGGTACAGCGATTTCCTTTTAAAATTTTAAAAACAAAGTTTTGAGGTTTTATATTAAAGTTAAAATATGTACAGTCGTGGTCATAATTAATGTCTCCGACAACGTTCAATATGAGTAATCAATAATTAAGCAAATTGATATTTAAACGTAGTATACATATTATAAATGCTTATGATATATATATACACACGCATATGATATACCGTGCAAGTGAATTAGGACCACCTGCATTATAATAAATATTTACTATACATTTTTGTATAGTATAAAGTTCGCAGTCATTATCGAATAAATATATTTGTTAGTGCGTAGTCGACAACCCCCTTTACGGTAAATATAAAATATTTCTTATTAATGGATTATCGCCATGGCTAGATAACTCTTCGGGTCAAATATTTGGAATGACCTTAAAAAAGCATTGTATACGATAAGTTACCCAAATCATAGTAGAAATCTTAAACTGAAACGTTCATCACATACGTGGGAACATAATAATCTATCTATTAAATAAGTCGCTGCGGGGAGTGTATATAACGAGAATTCCAAGAAGGATTGCTGTTGCTAAATTTATTTAGCAAACGCATGCGTAAAAAACTAGTTGACGACTGAACGTTTCAGGTAGGTTTAAAATTTTGCCAAAACTATGGATGTCCTTTTTTCGAGATTTTGGGAAAATCTTAAATCGATAGGAACGCATGTATTGTGGCAATTCTTGCTTTGTTATAAGTAATAATAAATGCCGTATAATACAATAGAAATCGTTTGATGAACAAACAATTTAAGAATAAGTTGTTTGTTTCATATAATTTTTCTGTCACAAAACTCGATTTAATGCAGTCGTCCTAATTCAATTGAACGGTACTGTATAATACACTATATTATTATAGACTTTTATAACATATGTTCATATAAAATATACGCTTATAAATCACGTTGCCGACGACATTAATTATGTCTATGACTGTATATTTACCTTAGAAGTTTGAAACTGGTAATTTTAAATAAAAGCAACATCTTTTCAGATATATGTACCTAAGGCCTGTCCAAATCTATATGCAATTCACGTCATCAATTGTCTACCAAAACCGTAATATGAAATTTCCTAACAGTTCCGTGTAAAAATGATGCGATAATTTAAAAAGTAATTGGTAATACAAGGACCTCTATCCGACCGCTACCGATATCTGCGTAATCTGCATGCTTCGACATATCTGTATATTGTTATCTTTATCTAACACGTTGATAACATGCTTTGCGTCCGTATGTCTATTTTGCGGCATATGCGTACGAGAAATATATCAGAAATGCGACGCTGCCAAATATTTTACGCCCATTCTACAGCACGTGTTGCGCCTTAGTATGTGCAGGGAATCCACCGCGAAATATGACAAAGATATTTAATTTAGTAGGCTATTTTGAGAAAGGAACGGCAAGAAGGTGGTCAATTACTACCATTAAATGCAGTTCAAAAGGTATGTAGCGCGTCCACAGCTACTACACGCAAGCCACGTGCAACAAGTGTAGTTACCATTGACTCTGTTACCAAATGCAGACTACGAAGTGTTATCATTTTATGAGATGTATTACGCACGTAAGTTGATGTAATGACTTGTAAAAGTGATGTTATCGTATCTTATTGTGTATAGGGATGAGTGTAACGTTGGACTCGTTATTGGCAAAACTGAGGGACAAAGCTTTTTACGATGTAGATCGAAGCAACTTAGCAAAAATCCTACATAACTGTACCGTATTATAATAGGAAGGAAACTATAATACCAACTAGGAGCAGATCAAGGTTATCCTTTGTGTGTGTAGAACTAAAAAATATAATTTTAGCAAGATATTTGTATTATTAATATAAATACATAACAATAACTTGGCATTTAAGTGGAAGAAAGACTGTAATCGTAGAACATTATTTCAATTGCATTATATCGCTGACACGAGTGAGATTTTTACAAGAATATGAGGCAAATCCAACTAGTGACATTCCATTACAATATGTGTATATTTAAACGAAACATGGATCGTTAAAATGGGTTCAACGATTAAGTCGTGGCAACATAATACTGTAAAGAGGTGGAAAGGATGAAAAAAGGTAGTTTAGAAACATACTGTAGTGATTATTCTGTGTCAGTTATGTTGTATGTATATTATCGTAGTACATGCACGAACAGTAAATGGGTTTGTACCTGAGGCAAAATTACTATTTCATTCCAAAACAACTAGCAATTACCATGGGGAAATGAATACTAGTAATTTTCTACAGTGGTTTGAAGAACAGCTATTAAAGCCCTTAGAGGAACCATCCTTGATCGTCATGGATAATGCGTCTTATCACAACGGTTTGCTCGACATGAAACCTACAACGGTTCTAGTTATGTACATTGTTTTGTGTGTGTAGTTTAAGTTTACAAGCTGTTATCTATGTATATTTTCAAATTGGTTGTGTTTGTAGTATTTGTTGCTTTTCATTTATGACATTGGTTTGATTTTGATATATTTTGGTACTGTACTTGTAATAAAACTGATACAAATTGTACAATAACACTTTATTATGCTATTCCTAATTGTCATTAGTCTGGTTCTGTTTACAAATAACCTGCATGCATATGTTTGAATAATACACATGTAAACAAGTTACATGGAGTTTTAGTATTACATGAATTATTATAAAAGACCATGCATGACCATGCAAAGATTTATTGCTTTATATTAGTTATATAACGTTCAGTGGTACACGTTTTCTTGCTTTTGTACTGTAAATGTGAGCTTCCTGTGTACATACGTCTAACATGTGCATGTCTAACATTGTCGCTGCAAAAGCACAGTACACTTATTCAGGAACGCAATATGTAATCTAACGATTATAATAGCGATTATCGATGATTCTCGATTGTCGTCGGCCATTATGTATTTCATTTCTTTTCCATGCTCTGGTTAATTAACGTGTGTAATTATTACTCGCTGAGGTGTCTTGCTTTCGTGTTACATTAATTCACTATGCATTCATGAACTTTCTGCATGTTGCAAGACTTCAGTTTGTAACAAGTGAAGATCCGATGGCTTTAACCTCTACATACGATCACCCTGAAACAAAATGCATTGCAATGTTTGTCGGTAGGAGAAGCAGTCGCTCGAGTTAGTGATAAAAGTGTCAATTATTATCAATAATATTGATTTGTACTTACATGTTCTGGTTTATCAAAGGTGACGATTGAGGTTCTACTATAATTGCATGAATACAAGACAGCCCATCACCCCGAAAGTAACTCGTCTACCTAAACATCAATTCAATTATTGTATTATGTTTACAATGATTAGGACCTACGTACCTTGTTAATCTTTCTTTGGCATGTAAACAACAAGTGTAAATAACACATCGGGAAATCCACACTACGCACTTATTAAAATCAAATTACAGTTAACACAGCAATAGCTACAATTTGCAGTAACGGATTGTCTGTATATCGACTAATAATTTGTATCGAAACTTTAGCATTGTTTACGAATGTGAAAATTTGAGGTTAGATCTTTTGTTTACAAGCGTTAGAACAATCCGACATCACTGCCTGTGTCGTCAGCATCTAGTAACTTTTTATTGATGACGTGAATTGCATATAGATTTGGACAGCACATACCTACAATACACGTGGATATTCAGCGAAGTCGGTTCGATTACCGATACTAGGAACTGTTCTTTCGAATAGGCATAATAAGATTTCCCTTATCAACAACAAACATTTGGGAATGTCATCGTTCTTGTCAGTTCGAATACGTTTAGTGATTAGTCGGTGTCGCGTCGCGATGGTTGTGTATGTCTCGTTTACGTGAAAACTCGCGGTTTCGGTGGTGAAAAACTGTCTAGACTATCTATCTATCTATCTACAGCTGGCGAAGAGTATATATGGTTGTTCCATTGGAAGCTTCTAGAGACGTGTCGAGAAAAGGTACAGTGTTCTTTTTTTAATTCCTTTTTGAATTAATTAATTAATAAGAAGTTTTTCGTCGTTGTGTAATTAACTATAGATCGTTTCAACTTTAGTATGCAGCAATCTAAAAACACAATCTAATATTACTCGCTGTTAAATTTTAAATTTTTGTTCCACTTAACGTTGCAAAATACAAGTGACGAAATATTTCCAAATTTTAAGTAATATCTACAAGTATGGTACGACAATAGTTTTATGAATTTTCATGATGACGTTTACTGTACAGACACTAAAGTTGGAACGGATAAATAAGCGATTTCTATAAGTATCTATAGGTCGTATTTTTTACATAGGTATTAAAGATAATTTGATGGTAATACTGTAACAAAAAGAGAAACGACCAGGCCGTTTAGCAAACTTTAATTACTTAACAAATTATTTAAATTATCGAAACTCTTTCGTTCTTTTGAAGGGATTGATTTGCGAATTTATACCTTAACGAATTTTTAAAATTAATTTTAGTTAAAAATTCCAGTGTTCTTATACCTTCATAGAATTGCCGCCCTTTTTCAGGACCATTTCCTAACAAATTTAATTCCAAATGTATGGAAAATTACAAAATAAATTTAGAAAAAAATGATAGGCACAAAACTCGATTAGGTACAAATATGTAATATTCAATATGTTTATTATAAAAAAAAATTAATACATAATGTCCTAACTTTTAGAATTTAAAAAGTTTGATTTTTCGCTTTTCTTTTTACGAGCGGGCGCGTCGAATTGGCGCGATTCTACTGTATAATGGAATTGTTATTAATATTTAATTAAAACGTTATACTGATGGGCGAAGTGGAAAAATTGAGTATAGGTGCCTATCTAAATAGGTAAAAGTCAAAGGTATTACTTATAAAACAAATTGTTCGACTCCCGATGCAATATGCTAATGACACATTCAACAACAATAATATAGTTCTATTTCGAGTGAAATTGAAATATGAATTTCGAACATGGCAAACGAGCTTAAGGGATAGGTATATATCATTCCCCTTTAACCATATAATCTAAAGACATGACTTGTGACAGTTATTGGTTCATCTTAAGACAATTGTTGACGGAACTGCAATTAGCGAATTTGCGTTGAC
The DNA here is from genome assembly GCA_036326145.1 of Rhagophthalmus giganteus. Classification (NCBI taxonomy): domain Eukaryota; kingdom Metazoa; phylum Arthropoda; class Insecta; order Coleoptera; family Rhagophthalmidae; genus Rhagophthalmus; species Rhagophthalmus giganteus. Next base: position 7,067,305 of record JARFJA010000083.1, on the reverse strand, counting down.
AGATAAGGAATGAACTTGATTAGTTGATAGTCTTGCGGATGAGATATTTGAAATTCGAGGAAAATTTATCATAGGTATAATAATGTTACTCGCCTGAAGGAATTTATGTTTACACATAGAGGGCGACGTTAAAATTTCGAATATGTACCTAACGATTTATTAATCATTCCGATTCGCAATGATATCGGGTCAACTTTTGAAATTAATCAAACAAGATCATTTCTACATTTTTCAAGTCGTATATCTACTATGCATATGATATCCTAGGCTAACTTAATTATACATGTATAAGAAAAATTTATACGTGGGGGGAATCGAACGTGTATAAGTAGGAACACGATATCTACCTACAACTACTACTTCTGAGACTAATAAAAATTCTTATAAATGAAATGTTATCTCGATATTGTAAATAGGTAGGAATATGCTATAAATAGCAGGAGCATTGGTTTATTATGAAATGTATAAAGAGCAAAACGTCATTATTTTTATAAGTAGATATAGGTAGGCACTTGCCTAATTATTAATTATTTAATTTAAAACCTGTTCTGATACAAAAGTACATATCTAATTCATTCTTTAAATTTCAACGTTTCAAATTGGTTTAGGATTGATCCAGAATTTTTATTTTAATTTATAGCTTTTTAATTTTTACGATTACGATGACAGTTGAAAATTTAAGCACTTAATGGTGTTCTCCTTACGGTTATCAGAACCTGAATATTCAGTTAGCATAAAATTGCATAAATTTTATATTATAAAAAACATTTTCATGCCTATTATCAACCTGTAGGTATATAATTGCATAATATTAGCGCGTATAATTTATTTTAACGATTTCGTAATGAGCGGCAAACAATTACATATTTACAATTTTATCATTAATGGGGCACTATTCGCATCAATCTCTTTTTTTTATTAAACGTCAAGTACCTTTGCTACGTAGGTACAGAAAGCTAATTGAAAATCGTCGGGTGTATATTATAATAGTGGTAAGAAGAAAAAAAGTGGTTCGAGTCGTCCAACATGGTTAATTGTAAGTAGGTATAGGTATATAGCAGCCATGTTGCTTTCAAAAATTTACTTCACTCCGAACTCCGAACATTAAATATCTGTTTAAAATAAGTTTAAAAATAAATATTGCTTGTTCACTAGGTATAATAAAATATGGTTAAGATAATAAAAATTAGATTTTATGATGGGATCGCAAATTGTTCAATTTTACATTTTACGTTCAACACACTTTACTTATAATTGGAATTTATGGCGATGCATAATAACGTAGATATGTACGTACTACAAATGCTATTCTGGCATTCGTGGTGTTAGTGTTTGAAAATAAAATGTTAAGGTATGTACTTATAAAATTTTAACAGGATTGTTTTTCCCGTGTAAACTTTAAAACAATCGTAATGCACATCGATGCCAAAAAGTTTATTTTTTAAGCGTTACGCTAAGGGCCGATCTTTTCATCTTCCATTTAATTTAATTGACACATATTTACCATAGAAACGTTTGTTCAAACAATTGTTTCCGTGGTAAAAATTTGTCAAGTAAATTTATTGGGAGATGAAAAACCGACCCTAAATCATTTAATATGTTATGTAAAAAAATACATTTACCTACTTACAGAAAAAACGCAGTTAGACGATAACGTGATTTTGTCGAAAACAGAATTATTGGTGTTAATATGTCGAACATGTCCTCTGATGTTATTATTTTTGAATAAAATTGTTTTTTTCAATCTACAATGTCTCCGAATACAGCCGAGTTTTCATTGGAACCATAACAAACTAAGGGTCGGTTGTTCAATCGCTAGTTAATTCTGATCATCGGTCAATCGCTATAGAAATGATTATTGAAACGATTGCTTCTATGGTGATTGGCTGATGGTTAGAGTTAATCCTAAAGGGCCGGTGTTTTAATCGTCGATTAACTCTGACCGTCGGTCAATCGCCGAAGAAACAATTGTTTCAACAATCAGTTCCTAGAGCAATATTGTCAAACGGTTAACTATAACCGGCGATTGGAGAATTGGTCGTTAGAGATTTCATGAATGATCTATAAGGTAAATACTTACTATACGTTCTTGGTTAAGTACCGTGTATGGCGTACTATGGGTAAAATAACCTCAGGAATCTACTTAACCCCTCTCTTTTAACTTACCTCTTTTTTAATCTACTGCAATGCGTATTTCTTCGTCTTTGTTTGACATATCTGACCTTTGTTAGCTATAGAAATTTATTTTTAACCTTGTTCTTTCCGATTCCTTCCTTAAATCGACAAATATTTCTCTAATGTTCCTTGAAGGTTATTGGATATTATTTTTAAAAAAAGTTATGAACGAGAGCTTTGAACTGGATACCTATGTAAATACGTATACGTACGTTTTTGATATATATGACTTGGATTTGTTCTTTGATGTATTTTTACAGTGCAGTTAGGTTTTCTAAAGGTATATGTTGCGCAATCATAGGTATATACGGCGTGTTTAAACAGAAAAAATATGACAGATAGAGAGTAGGCACCTATACGAAAACAAACAGTTTTGTATTAGTGTTGTTCCGTCAGACTGCAATAATGATTGTATTGATGCCTTACGTTTTGTTCGAATTTTGGCAGGCAACAACCGGAAATTACGTTCTCCTTCGTATATGGTCGACAGCCACAACACTACAATAACCGTAGCACCGTATCAGTGCACGGCCGGACACACTTTTTTAAATGAAAACTGTTTGACCTCGTGCCCTCTATCTACTATACTGTATTCTTCTGTAATGTAAGTTCCGAAACACCCTGTATATTTGAAGTCTATTAGATTATTTTGTAAATTTCTTTCGATAGTCATCTTTGTATTTCGCCGTGTAAGTTGTGTCGTAATCGATAAAAATGTTAAAACCTTAGTAATGTCAATTAACCTACATATAAAGTACTAAATTTAACTGCCTCTTTGTAGTTTAAGGATGTTGGCGAATTAACTTTTATATAAAAATTGAAAACGTATAAGTAACTCGTTTTAGCAATGAGTAAAATCTAAAATCTATGTTATCTATCGTTTAAAACTTACTCAAAACATACATATTACAGTCGTGCATTTTTTAAATAAAACATTAATAATGAGTTTGTCAAAACTATAAAATTAAATTATGGTTTTTAAGTACAATCAAAAATAAAGCAATGCATGATTAATTAGTCGAGCTTAAAATTGATCGAAAATTATTTAAATAACTTTATTTATCTAGAACATGTTTTAGATTCGATAAACAGGTAGGATAATATTAGTAAGTATAATTAGGTATGTATTATTATTTTATCTTATAAAATTTTGAAATATTTATGAAAGTTGGTATAGATTATCGTAAGTGTGCATTTTCGGTATGTTTAAATAACACGTGACACCCTACGTTTTTCAACTTGAACGGTAAATTAGTAATTTATTATCAACGAAATTTAATAAATTTAATAATTATAAAAAATTAAAAATTGAAATAGGTACGTATTACAAGATAGTGTTCAATTTTATCTTGGGAATGTAATTAAAATGACGTGTACTACTCGTTAAACAGATTCAAAGGCGATTAAAAGTTATACATAGTACTTACAATTTTAATGGATTTTTAATTGTAATTACAATGTTTACTCAAAAATAAAAAATAAACCTTATTTAAATTTAATTGCAAGTACGTACCTACGCTTTGAACCACACAGTTTAAAACAAGCGTACAATAAATATGTAGGTATACTAAAATAAAAAGCGTAAATCCTTAATAGAAGCAGTGGTAAATAACTAACATAATTATATAATATAAGCAATTTTCTCACTGTTTTGCAGGTAGTCGAAACGACGCGACGTCTGGTATGGAACAGAGTACAAAATTTACTTACTTCGTCCTATAACAAAAGAAAAACACGAAATTAGCAAAACGTCATGAAATACACAAATAAAAATAACAGTAAAAACCGACATAGTGTAACATTTAATAAAGCTCCCCTATTCTGCCCTATCGAGATAAGGAAAGTTGACGTTAAAATATTTCAAATTCTTCTTGACCATTTCTCGACTAATGTAGTGTAAAGCGAATCGTTTTATTGAATTTTACGATATCGGCAGCTTTATAATCGAATTAACTTTATAATTATTTTCGATCGGATTTTATTACTTATATAATAAATATACTTACACAATTAAGCCACGAATGCAGAAAGAAAATAAAAGCCCGTCGGTCCTTTCTATTAAATACCGAGACCGTTTAAATTAATCTGCTAATGTGTTGCTCTTTCAATATTACCACCCCTAATAAGTAAGTCCATAAAACAGTTCTGGTCGCCTCCTTTAATGACCCACGGCGGTGCATTCGATTATCAACTGAGCCACTACGAGTGTTGTTTCCCGATAGCAACCGAAACATCCGGAATTTATACCGAATTAAATGAAAGCCTCCCCTTGCATTCGGTTATTTTTGAACGCGAGATTTTTAATGTATAGGTATTAGGTATGTACCTACCTATATATCTAAGACCGGGCACACGCCAAACGGACATTATTTAACAAATAAAATACGAACTTTTGATCTTTTGTCGTTATTCCACAAATTGTTTGCAAATATTTTAGGAACGTCCATTCTGGACAGTTTTTCATGTGGACTGGAGTTTAAATTTTGTCCTTTAATAGGTATAGGTAGTATTCTTTCGTAATTTTGTTTTTTATGTTAACGTCGATGTCGGTTCGGTGTGTACCCGGCCTAACAATTTCACGGAAACGTTCAATTATTAAAATGTTTAGTATAAAATAAGTTTAATTTTTCTAACTATATCTTCGTGATTCGTGGGTACCTAGTTAGTTGTAAGAGGTGAACGCGCGGATAATCACGTTCTTCTTAAATTCATTTTGTTTAAAATAATTATATTTAATGGGAACGGCGTTTTTTTTGTAAATTTAATTAAGGCGCCCATTTAAATCGGTACACAAATGTTATTTTATTAATTGCAAGTTAATTTTCCGTCTGTTTTAATTGGTTAATTTTTAAGAACTGTTACTTATTGTTAGATTTAAAATTTAGTAGACGGGTTTCAAATTTTTCGGGTTTTTCTAAAAAAAAATGAAACTGACGCCAACTTTCGTTTGGTTTTTTAGACGCGAATTGAAACGATCACGCGATAAGACATATATATTTTTAACATTTATGAGCGAATTAATTGATCGTATTAATTTAACGTAAAAGTGTGAAAGCGATAAATAAAGGAGTCCGAGCTAACGACTTAATCGAATTCGGGCTTATTTAAATTCGGACAGTTATCAAATCGTAACGATGAACGTTTTATTACGTGGCCAAAATAAAATGGCAATTTAATTATTTACGAATTATCTAATTAATGTCGTAGGTATACCTACATATTATATGGATTTGGAAATTTTATAGATTAATTTCGGGAAAGTGAAAAGGAATATTTAGTCTGTCTGAATGCAGTCTATTGGTTTTCTCGTCAAAGTGCGGTTTAATTAAGCTCGCTTGTCTAGTCTGTTCGGCCCGTTATAAAATATTTCAACTCGCTCGGAACATTTTTGTTTAATTTACTTTAGAAATTCGAATTTCTCGTAAGTAGATACCTATACAATAAATAAACAGCGTGCGGATTTTTGATAATACCTAACAAAAAAGTTTTCAAAACGACGAACGTTATTGTAAATTCGAACGTCTAATTAAAGCTCTTCGCAAGCAAATTAACGACAAATATTTTTGGTGGCTTTATAAAAGTAGCCGTAACGTTAGCGAGCGCGATAACTCTTCGTTAATATGACTTTTAATTATAGTACAGAGAGCGGACATCAAATAAATTGCGTAAATCACGTATTAAGCCCTCTGATCTTTTCTCGAATGTAAAACTAGCAGTCTACTCTTTGGGTGGGCAAGTCATAAACGTAACAGTGAATATCGTTGTAGTACAATACTACAAACCGTACTGCTACGGCTGGCTGTTGTAGTGTTATATAGCCTTGTTAAAAGAGTTTCGACAAGTATCTATCTAATTTTCGTGTATTGCGAATATGAACTATCTATACAAGTGCATATAAATAATCGCTTTCTATAAACGAACATTAGCGTTACCAAATGACTAATAATATTAAGCGATGGATACGGAATTGAACTCAAGTTCTCGGTGCGCAAAAAAACATAATTCCTAAATATTTTAAATAATTACAATTGTATAACAGTTCAGTTTAAATAACCCAGGCATCGAACGTCGAAAGCAAACTGTAGTACGACTTAATTTTTGTATATAAAACGGATTAAACGTCGATTTAATACGGCAAATTTTTCTGTTCGCCACACCCTTGTTTTTCTTTAATTTCAATTTTGCGATGCCTTGACATTTCTGCAGCTCCATTAATATAGGTACCAATATTATAATTATCACTAAAAATGTATAATTTTCGACGTTTCGTGAGTAAAATTACTCAGTTTTGTATGTAAATAAATGCTTAACGATTTCGTTTAAAAGAAAATACGTTCTGATGATTCCATAGTACAATTTAAAAATTTTGTAAAAACGTCGTTTCATCAGTATATACATGGATTTTGTGGTGTTTTGCGCTAACATTGCGCTAACGAAAATATCGTTTAACACCGTAAAAACGCAAAAAAATACATAAGAAATTATAAAATAAAAACTGAATTATAAAGATCAGATTATGTATTCGTATAATGTTTATCTGAAAACAATACATAACGATGATATCAACATAAGAAAATCATATACATTCATTACGGATTCTCTATAATTCAGTTGTTATTTTATAATTTGCTATATGTATTACCATTTTACGCTTATGTTCATTATGAATAAAGTCTAACAATGAATTGTAAATAATATGTAGATAGGTAGGGATATTATAAACTTATGAACATTTACCTATGAAAAGTTGAGTAAAGGTAAATAAGTAAGTAGGTCAGTATAATTTGGGCTTTGACGCATCTATAGTACTATAATTTAATTAAACTTTTATAATGCCTTATTAACTTCATGGTTAAGCGTACTCCATAAATTTTTATTGTGGATCCTTAAAACCCGCCAACAGTTTGGTAGACATTCATTAATATAGGATTGCCTTTAGGAGAACATTAGGTTAATGTAAGATGAAAGGGTAGGTATATAAAACGTTTATGACGCTATTATATAAATCGGGACGGTATAGATGCGTAACTGCAATAACCTGACCCTTAATACCGACACGAGTGGGTTCTAGGATTTCTAGGTAGGTATTTTATACCTATAATATTTTAACTAGGCGATTCACTTTAAGCAATTAGGTACATATACACGTAAGTGAATAGTGTGCAACTCAACAATATCCGGATTTTAGATACATATGTATGTATATATCTACAGTAAACTATCTACCGATTCAAATCAGCTACTGTCGAGTTCACAAGTAAATGGCAGCTGACTTTAAAATGTTTGTAAACGACACTATTCCTAATTAATTCCACTAATTCCTAAATAATTTGGTCCTGCCATTTTTGATAATATGTACATACTCAGGATTTTTTCCAAAATTTTCAAAGAATCAATCTCGACGAAAGTGCATTTAATTCATTACTTTATGGTCATTTACATGGCAATTAAATTATTTTTTAGAAGTAAGGAGACAAAACAAAAATTTTTAGGTTAGACCAAACTTTTGCCAAATCCATGGACAACGACATATCTTTTCCTTTCAAGATTAGGCAAACATTTTTAATCGCCGGAAATGCGCTTAGATTGTCATTTCTTGCATTGTTAATCTCGAAAAACTACTTTTCAACTAATTCCGGGCCTGTTCTATGCGTATTAGTTAGCGTCATTTTATCGAGTTTATAAAAAACTTTAATCTCTTTAAACGCTGTCAGTTCGTTATTTATTTCTGCGTAATACTTAAAATACGAGTTTTCTAATCGTTTTCGAATTGTTCTGAACGTTACGGCCTAAAAGCTTGCGGTCAAAATTTAGCCAAGAAACAATCACTGGACTATAATAAGGGATTTTTTCAAGATTAGGCAAAAATTTTTTACCGCCGGAAATGCGGTTAGATTGTCATTTCTTGCATTGTTAGACTCGAAAAACTACATTTTATTGAATTCCGGACCTGTTCTATGCGTATCAGTTAGCGTCATTTTATGGAGTTTATATAAAACTTTAATCTCTTTAAACGTCGGCAGTTTGTTATTTATTGCTGCCTAATACCTAAAATACGAGTTTTCTAATCGTTTTCGACTTGTTCTGAACTTTACGGCCCAAAGGTTTGCGGTCAAAATTTTGCCAAGAAAAAATCGCTGAGCTATAATAAGGGATTTTTTCGAGATTCGGCAAATATTTTAAATCGCCGTAAAAGAGTTTAAATTGTCATTTCTTGCATTGTTAATCTCGAAAAACTACTTTTCAACTAATTCCGGACCTGTTCTATGCGTATCACATGGCGTCATTTTATCGAGATTATAAAATACTTCAATCTATTTTAACGCCCACCGTTCGTTATTTATTGCTGCGTAATACGTGAAATACAAGTTTTCTAATCGTTTTCGACTTGTTCTAAACGTTACGGCCCCAAAGCTTGCGGTTTAAATTTTGCCAAGAAAAAATCGCTGAGCTATAATAAGGGATTTTTTCAAGATTCGGCAAAAATTCTTTACCGCCGGAAATGCGCTTAGATTGTCATTTCTTGCATTGTTAATCTCGAAAGACTACTTTTCAACTAATTCCGGACCTGTTCTATGCGTATCAGTTAGCGTCATTTTATCGAGTTTATAAAAAACTTTAATCTCTTTAAACGTCGGCAGTTCGTTATTTATTGCTGCCTAATACATAAAATACGAGTTTTGTAATCGTTTTCGACTTGTTCTGAACTTTACGGCCCAAAAGCTTGCGGTCAAAATTTTGCCAAGAAAAAATCGCTGGACTATAATAAGGGATTTTTTCAAGATTCGGCAAATATTTTAAATCGCCGGAAATGCGATTAGATTGTCATTTCTTGCATTGTTATACTCGAAAAACTACATTTTAACTAATTCCGGACCCTTTCTATGTGTATCAAGTAGTGTCATTTTATGGATTTTATGTGGAAATTTTAAATCTACTTAAACGCCTGCAGTTTGTCATTTTTTGCCTTGTTATATTCGAAATACGCATTTTCTAGTAGATCAACAACAAAAGATCAAAGTAGATCAAAAAATAACACAGCATACCAGTATCACGTATTAGAAATAAATAAATCAAATTTATGTTGAAACTTTTACAAACAGACGAGTTACTGTAGTAAATTTATTCTTGCATTATACCCGTTTTTGTTATACATTTTGAACATATACGGGTTATACAATTATTTAAATATTTCACCACCACGAAACAAACTGTTGTACAAAAAACATTAAATACCTAAGTATATACAGCTTATTCAAACCTATATGCAATTCACGACATCAATAAAAAGTTACTAGTTTGTTTAAATGTAATTCGGTTTAAAGTTTGGAAAATGACATATTCTATAGATAATTTACTTGCGCACATATTAGATGGTATAAAAAAACTACAATTTATTAGAACTATCAAAATACGAGGTACGAGGTAACAGCACCGTCAACGTCATCATCTAGTAACCTTGCATTAATGACGTGATCATCATGCAGGTTTGAATAAGCTATATACTTTACTCCCGATAGGTTCCAGTTGATGTCATGAATAAAAACCTCGTATTTTTGCAGTGGTAGTTTTTACAGATTGTAGTGTTTCTTTGCTATGCCATATGTATGCAGGTAAACTATCTATAGAATATGCCACATTCAAAACATTGAACGAAATATTACCAATATAGTATTGGGTCTATGCATAATTCTGTAGCGAAAATTGAGTAAATTTCAAACGAAAAATATTAAGCAAAAAAAGCGATTTTAATCAACTAAATATGTTCCATTCTGTTCAATGACTTTCTGCCATCTCTCCACGAGCTTCATTATCCCTCTTTCATAGAAGTCCTGAGATTTTTGGGCAAAGAAGTCATCCAAGTGGTTTTTGAGGACGTTCAGGGAACTGAAGGTTTTGTTATTCAAATTGTTCTGTAGCGCCCGGAACAAGTGAAAGTCTGAAGGTGCAAGGTCCGGACTATACGGTGGGTGCACCAAAACATCCCACCCAAGCCGCAATAACTTTTGCCGAGTCACCAGAGAAACGTGTGGCCTAGCGTTGTCCTGGTGGAACACAATGCCCTTTCTGTTCGCCAATTCGGGCCGCTTCTGATCGATTGCTTGCTTTAATTTAGCCAGTTGTGAGCAGTACTTGGTGGAATCAATCGTTTTGTTGGGTGGCAGCAGCTCATAATAGACGATTCCTTTATAATCCCACCAGATACTGAGCATAACCTTCTTAGGGTGCAATCCTGCCTTTGCGACCGTTTGAGGAGCCTCTCCGCGCTTCGACCATGATCTTTTCGACTGATATTGTTGTAGACAATCCACTTTTCATCGCCAGTGATCATCTGCTTTAAAATGGTTCGTTTTGATGGCGTTTGAGCAGCGAATCGCAAGCTGAAATTCGATCCATTAAATTCTTTTCGCTCAGTTCGTGCGGCACCCAAACATCAAGCTTTTTTATCATCTCAAGTTTCTGTAAATGCCTCGAAACAGTTGATTGGTCAATGTTGGGGTTATGTCCGATCTCTGTAGTCGTCAAATGCCGGTCGGAGTCGATTAAAGTCTTGATTTGATCGACATCAGTAGTGACTGGCCGGCCAGAGCGAGGAGCATCTTCGAGATCAAAATCTCCGCGACGAAATTTTGCAAACCACTTCCGACACACACTTTCGCTTACGGCATTCTCTCCGTACACGGCGCATATCTTTTTGTGGGTTCGCGACGCGTTTTTGCCTTTTCGGAAATAAAAAAGCGAAATGCACCGAAAATACGCATTTTTTCCTTCCATGTTCAAACTATAATTAAACTTCGTAAACGTCACGGATTTCGATGAATACTTTCTTAAAATGTCGGCACAAATTTCAGCTTTCACTTAATGTACGACACTTCATACGTTTGACACATGTGAGAGCGGAAAAACAACTGCGAACGACATCTGATGGAATTTCGCTACGGAATTATGCATAGACCCAATACATAGTACAATTAGTAACTTTTTACTCATGGCGTGGATCGGAACCTATCGTGAATAACGTATAGGTATGTAAATATCGTAATTTCCTAAATTCGGTTACTAAGAAATGCCCACCATAAAATAACTACCTAATAGTCGTAAATGATCCGACGAATTAATTATTTAACTTCGCCGTTTAATCACACAAACAGTCAGTTCGTCCAATGTATCTCCATTACGGGTTCTATATTTAAATTTGCCAAATTAAGAATATCCAAAAAACGACTAAAAATTCGATCGCTTTCCGTAATTTTCCGAAACATTCGAAGGTGACGATTTCGCGTCCTTATTCTTATCAATTAAATTTGGCCGTAAGAAGAGTGCGGCAGATATAGTACGTAAGGGAATTTAAATTAGACGTGTAGTTTACACATATAGGAGGTCCACCGGCAAATTAATGTGCTTTACATCCTTAATTGGTGGTCGGCCTTTCGAGCTGTGTGGCCTCTTGTGTCCCGCTCGCTCTCCTTAAATTTGACGACTGTTTGCCTCGATTTATCTCGCGGGTAGTCCCGGGTCAGTATCTTAGACACAACCGTGGACAAATATTAGATAAACGCCGACTTAATGGGACCTTTTTGTTTAAACATAAGCTTTAATGACCGTGGTTGCTTTTTCGATAGGCAAACTTTTTCAGTTCCACGGTTAAGGAACGTTTTGATGTTTCGGTTGATTATGTCGATTCGATTATTAAACAAATAAACGAGAAACTTTTTCCATAATTTTCAATCGATTCTGTATCCGAAATAAATAGATATTTCGAGGAGGGGCTCTCTGCAACTTTTTAAATAGATGCCTACTCAATAAATACAATCGTTATTGGCTATTAATCGAAAAGTTGTGTAATTATGTAAATTTAATTTAATGGATCATTTTTAATTTACTCCCACTTGTGTTAATCAAAATTTTATGTATAAATCGATAACTCTCCCATCTCATAATTATGTAATTATTCAAATTCTTTACTGCCACGCAACTAGAAAAGTCTAGATTGAAAATAGAATAAATTTACTAAGGTACCTAATATAAAAATGGGGAACTCGCATTATAAATAGATAACACCTTTTGATGCTAAAAATTTTTTCGAACGCCTTTTCTACAACTTCCGAACAACATTCGGACATCTTAGCCGACTCGAATATCTTTTATTTCGGTTTTGTGAACGTCGGTTTCCACGCAAAACGGAAATTGAGGAAATGATCGAATAGACGGGTTTTCAAACAAATCGCGATTTTGCGAAATTTCGGAAAAAAGTCTTATTGTATGAGTAGGTTTTTTGGTAATATTTGACTTAATCTAGAATTATTAGTTTTCGCCTTCCATTGAAAAATGCGCGAAAACTATGTAATTACACGTCCTTTCATCGAGTGCGACGACAGTTTAACATATGCCACGCATGATAAGCGACGTCATTTTACCATATCCATATATTAATATAATGTATTTTATTTATCACAAAATTATTCAACAATATTATTTTCTTTTGTTATAGCATAACAGCTGCGATCTCGACCGTACACCTCCAATAGTCCGGAAGCATTCCGGAAATCGAGGAAAATTGGTTTACCTCCAGATTTGGCATCGGTACTTAATTTTGATCATTCGCCTGAATTTTATGGCGATAAGTTGTTTGGATTTGGTGTTCCAGATCAGTCTATTCGCTTATTTTTATTTATAGGCACGTAAGTATATTATGCTTTTTTAACATAAATTCATTTTGTAATTTAATTTAAAAGTTTATTTAATTGTGTTATTTAGAAAAATAAATTCGATTTTACAAAATTAATTAGGTATCTGTTTAAAAATAAGTAAATTCCTTTAATATTTTAGTAGGTACGTTTGATGTCGGAGGCCAGCGAGTAAAAGTTTTCAAGGCTTTCGTTGATGTGACTTCGATTTTTCCTGACGATGCAGTGCAGCGCAGCGTGCAGTTCTTACAATATGCTATTGCGTTAAGATCTCGCACAAAATCTGCTGAGGGAAAATCTGGTTGTGTTCAAGTCTATTGGAAACGATATATGTTTACGCAGAAATACAGTATTATTTAATAATTTATTATATTACATCTGTATTTTGTTTAAACAAGTATTGTAAGTATAGAGATATATATATATTTTAATAAATAAATGTATGTTCTAACATCGATTAGTATCATTATTAAATAAACGAAATGAGTGTTTAAAAAACGCAAAGGTTAGATTAAAATTGCAATAACGATTAATGATTAATGATTCACCAGTAACGATTATACCGTCACAAAACTTTTCGAACGAATAGAGTATTTTGGATGTATTTAAAAAAATTAAAATTTTAGTTAAACAATAATAACGTTTGTATACGTTATAACATTAACGTTAACCATAACATTGTGTTATGGTTCGAAAATTGGGCCCCAGGGACTAACACAACGTATGCGAAAATGACGTCACAACAAACAATTTTCTACAGAAATTTACACACAGTAATACAAATTGATACTTATTAAAATAATACCATAGTAATACATGTAATACAAACTAATTCAATGTAACACTGTATTACATTCTAAAAACAAATACACACTAATACATAAGTTACCGACCCCTCGTTAAACCACATCTTGTAGCAGTTTCACTCATTTTTCAAAAAATTACTTCATAAGTCCACGTTTTCCTACAAATGAGTTACAATAATCACTGTCCCTATTTGTTTTGAAATCTAAACTCTTCGTTGTGTTACTTACATAGGTGGGTATGTATCACATCTTCCAACAGTGGCCCAGGTACGCAGTTTATTTGCCGAACTAGATGATCGACCCGGCGTTTATTGAAGATCAGCATTTATTAGCTTATTATTGTGTCCTACTAAAATACAATAATTAGTAAAAAAAAGATAGGAAATGCAAACAAACTTACGGGTTCATCGCTTTAATTTTCGTTAATCTTGATCGTCATCGTCGTCCGATTTGATGCGATGTCACTTCGTTCTCTTCAAGCACTTCGTGGTTCTCTGCTTCTGCTCCTTCCTCTATTGTTATACCTGCTTTCAACAGACGTTTCCTTTTTTCCACTAGCGCCTCTTTTCGTGCAAAGTTTGGTTGGTTGTCCTTGAAAGAATCGATCAAGAAGAACAATTTATTGGATATGTTATAGATGACTAATACTCTCAGTTTCTGGAAGGAACGTCAATACACTGGAACTCATGACGCTAATTATCCAAAACTGTCGAATGCAACGCCCAAATCTGTTCAAATTATTTACCTTTTACAATCGGATACTGTTAATTACAAAGGAACCAACCGCCAAATTTTGACAAATCACTTTAAACGCAAAGTTAGAGTAAAATCCGTATTTGCTGTTAGGAATGATTTACACAATTTGTTAAAGTTTGGCGTTGGTTCCTTTTCGTTAAACACTATCCGAAGTTAGTGTTTTAATAATAAAATCAGCAATAAGTTGTTTTATTTTTTTAACTTTTAATGACGCTGAGGGCTATTCTCGAATCATTCGCTTACGTAACGTATGCGAACGGTTCGAGAATCGGACCCCAGCAACTATTTACTTTTATACTTATTGTGCCTACTATGTATTGTGTTAGTAAAGCGATCACAAATATTCTTGGTCGCAGGAGAATACGAACTCCAAGCCGTTGGTTTACTAGAAGAGTGTTAAGCTCTCTAGTACACCACGACCTCCAAAATTAAAATGTTAATAAGTATAGTTAGCTCCTTTAATTTTGACAGCCCGCTCGTAACGTAACGAGCTACGTTTGCACGTAACTGCGATAAGTAGACTCTTACCGACTCGAGCTGACTATCATTAATTTAGGAGTCCACTGTACCTATATATATATATACAGGGTGTCCCCGTTTTTTGTAGCAGGACTTTCACAACTTGTAGTAAAATTCATTTTGAAAACAAAAGTTCATATAAACATATATGTATGGAGGCCTCGTTTTCGATTTACAGGGTGTCGAAATTTAAAAAAAAATTGGATGTTTTATTTGTAAAACAAAATTCCCTTTTGATTTTGTTGAAACTTGGCAGTTTTGTTTGTAATAATAATACACATTTTTCACATCATTGAATTTGCCCTACTTCTTCCAGTGCCGCCACAACAGGGGACCAGCTTGATAAAAATAGAAAAAATATGGTACGCCCCTGCTTTTTGTAAGTTTGAAATTTTTTCAGATTCAGCAATCAAAAATAAAACTTTTCTATTACGCAACTTTTTCCTATCTCGCTTCGTTTAGAGAGAAATAAAACTTATTTTTACAGAATTTATTGTTTGATAATAATTTGTATGTCAAAATCAACCACACGGTATGAATCCTGCCCAATAGATTAAACGGTCAATTATTTTGGAATTTTTAAATGCAGAGTATCATAACATGATGGAGGATGTTCCAATCCAACAAAGAATAGACTCGTTTTTTCAGTTAGATGGATGCCCTGCCCATTATGCTTTGGTGGTGCGGAACTGGCTGAATGCAGCATATCCGCAAAGATGGGTGGGTCGTGGAGGACCAGTAGGGTGGCCTCCTCGATCGCCTGATCTAACACCCTTGGATTTTTTTGTTTGGGGATTTATTAAGGAAGCAGTTTACTCTACGCCTGTCAAATCACAAGAGGAACTTGAACGACGAATCCGAAATGCTGCTCTTAGAATAACTCCAGATCATTTGGAAAACGTCGGCAGTCTTTAATACGTCGTTGTAATTTATGTGTCGAACAAAATGGCAGGCATTTTGAACAGCTCCTTTGATTTTATGTCTCTGTTTATTGAATAAGTTTCCTTTCATAGCGTGTGGTTGATTTTTGACATACAAATTATTATCAAACAATAAATTCTGTAAAAAATAAGTTTTATTTTCTCTAAACGAAGCGAGATAGGAAAAAGTTGCGTAATAGAAAAGTTTTATTTTTGATTGCTGAATCTGAAAAAAATTTCAAACTTACAAAAAAGCAGGGGCGTACCATATTTTTTTCTATTTTTATCAAGCTGGTCCCCTGTTGTGGCGGCACTGGAAGAAGTAGGGCAAATTCAATGATGTGAAAAAATGTGTATTATTATTACAAACAAAACTGCCAAGTTTCAACAAAATCAAAAAAGGGAATTTTGTTTTACAAATAAAACATCCAATTTTTTTTTAAATTTCGACACCCTGTAAATCGAAAACGAGGCCTCCATACATATATGTTTATATGAACTTTTGTTTTCAAAATGAATTTTACTACAAGTTGTGAAAGTCCTGCTACAAAAAACGGGGACACCCTGTATATATATAGGTATATAGGTATATATATATATATATATATATATACTACTTAATTTTTTGTATCACTTTTATTCACTTTCCTTGAAGTATTTTTACCGAAATTCAATTCATAATTCCCTAAATTTTTATCAAACAATCATAATTAACTATCCTAAAAACCCCTTAGAAATAATTTTACTTTAAAATCAAAAAAGGTAAGTTATTACGAGTTAAAATATATTTCTTTTAATGGTTTTGCTGAATTTTGCGAATTTTCCATTTGAAACGTCAATTTTTACCTATGAAGGTTTAGTATATTTATTATTAATTTGCTACATTTAAAAAATAATTCAAATACATTCGAGTGACTTGAACCGGTTCCAAAATAAAAACGTAATATTCTTCCACCACAAATGAAGAGATAATTAAATGAACATAAAAGTTGTACATACTTATTTAGGAAATGCGGAAGCACTTTCAGATGCTAATTTTTCTCCTACTGATAACGCCACTTTATTGTTAATTAAAATAATATTTTTAGGAAAACCCAAGTATAAATAAGTAGGTTCTAAAATAAGTTTTCACCAAACTATTGTATGGCGCGAGTCTACTAAGGTCTTCTATAGCACTCCGCCAACAACTTCCATTTCTTTGTTTCTTCTTGAATGTCTCAGTTACATTAACTTGCATCGAAATATCCCAGTCGTTGATGTACCTTCTTTGAAGATCAATTCCCAAAAGAAATTAATCTTATTTCTGACTTAACTTGAATTAAGCCTAACTTAAACCAATAAATCGTGAAACTAAAGATCAACTTGCATCAACTAAAACTCATAAAAACTAATATCGCAAGTGCTTACTGCAGTTTTGCGATTTTTCTTACTTTTAAGTAGATAGGTAATCAGGAAACTAACCGAACCGTATCTTTGCCCCCATACATTGCCTTATTTTCACTCTGTTAGTAAAATAACTACAACAAATGCATAAAAGCATTATAATATTTAATAAAAAAACAGGAAGAAATTTAGAACAAGGAGAATTAAAAGAATTCCACGAAAAACTGGAATTATTAGAATTATTTTTTTAAGTAAAGAGATGGCAAAATAAAAAGTTAATCGATCAAATTTTGTCTCGTTGTCAGCCTAAATCGTTTAAAAATTATTGCGACAATCAAACCATTTGAATTTCGCTTTTTATCCGTAAACGAATGCATTGAAATGGTAAAAATCTCTCAAAATAAAAGAAATTTAAAAAACTGAAAAAACATTAAAAAAAAATAAAATATTGAAATAATTTTCTTTTAAATACTTACGTAGAATGCAGACTAACACTGCTGTCGCTGCGACTGCCACTAGTCTGTAACAGACTATAAGAAAAAATTAGAAACTTCTAAATTTTTCTTTCTATTCCCTACCTTTTTCTCGTCATCGTTGTCTTTCTATCATCAATTTCATATTCAACGCTTCATATTTCACTGCATTTCACCAATCACTGTGATTGCGAAAACGCGCGTAAGATAAAATTTCGTTCGCGATATTGGACTATAGAACGTTTGAGGGGAGCCCTAACCAAGACCCTAACTGAGTCCCTATCCAAGAGCCTAACCAAGCTCGATTTTCAGAGAATTCGTGTTAGAGCTTAAAGGTCCATATATTTAAACTTTATAAATACATGGAGAATTAGTCGACAAAGAAAGATCCTACCTTTCCTCGTCGTATTAATCCTTTTATAGAACAACACAATGCACAACACTCGCGCACTCACACGCAAAAAGGCCTTATAAACCGAACGAAAACTCCTCGCACACGCGACGAATAATACGACTCCGTAACTTAAAATTCGAACTACTGAAACAAGCACTACCATTAACGCGAGAGATCTGAGACGAGTTTTCCAGAATTTTCTATATAAATGCATTCGATTGATTCACAGATACTAAGAAATCCCGCTTTTATTTTAAAAACATTCAGTTTTTTGTTCGAACTTCGATAAGTTATCACGTGAAAATAGGTGGTGCACATCTTTTATTAGTTGCTTTGTATTTTATCGGTCGCATAAAAATGCGATTAAACTTTTATCTGGTTTATGGTTCGTAATAGGGAAATTTTAAATGCTTAAAGGCACACGAATAGTTTTTAAATTAAAAATAGAATAAACTTATAATTCTGCGGTATAAAGGCAGTAGATAGTAATTATTCAAATAATTTTAAATTTCTATTTGGTTTTTTGTATTTTTTATTTTGATCCCGAAATTTTTATAAAGAGCGGTGGTACGAATTTTGTTTTATGTTTTTTGGGTGGTAAACATCAATATTATTGTTAGAGACTTTTTCATTCCACATGAAATTTTTCACGTTTTGATTTTAAAACAAGAGCTCTATCTTTAAAGATAAGTGAGATAGAGGGATGGTAGGGGTGAAGAACGCGATTTTGAAGAGATTCCGTATTCTACAATTGACCCTCTATCAAGTAAAATAGGTCGCTAAATTTCATCATTCGATGCATAATATTGACACAAGCGGGTCTACTATTAGTCAAATTAATCGCTCGCTCTCCTACTATATTTAGCACATAATAATTTCTAGCAATTCAAACGATTCCTAGCAATTTCTTTATCGCTGTTAACACAACTGCTGCTTTTTGGGAGATTAGTAAAATAGTCTTTATCCTACGCACAAAATTTGTTTAATTCCTGCAAATTCTTGTATTTTTTTTAAAGGCACAAGAAATAAAACTGAAACATAACAGGTTGAAAACTTGTTTTAATTTTAAATGTTCCTCGTTTATTAGTTTTAGAATTTGATGATATAACAACTGCTTGTTGCAAGATCGCAATTGTAAGAGTTCCTGTGCATAAAAACTTTGAACATTTCTCCGTTCTTTCCCTGTTTCTGTTGGACATTCCCCTTCCTTATACAACATAGAAATGTTTAACCAGTTTACTTTTATGTAGTTGCTATTTCTGAGATGAAAGTATTCGCTATTAAACAGAAAATGGCTTCAAAATCCCGATTTTAAGAGTTTGTGACCTTCCCCCTTTTTTTTCTGTATCCTTCTTCATATGATATTTTTTGACAACTGTATTTTTTTCTTAAGGAACTGGAAGCGCTCTTAATATTGACAACAGTGATGTGCTGACAGACACATTATTCTTTCTTATGATAATATTAAAATTTATATAAATATAACTTCTGCCCGATGAACAAATCATTTAAAAATGTTTGTCGCAAGTTCTATAACTATAAAGCCCTACATAATACATAAATAAATTTAAGCACGCTTAAATACTTACTATTAAATGAAATTGCATTGAAAATTGGAAACTACAACCCTGCAAACGCACTTCCCAAATGATTTTCACAAAACTAATGTAGATACACTTACGTAGGTAAGATTATACGCAATATCTATCTAAGGGACGGTTTTTCCGGTTGTTAAATTAAACAAAGAATTAACTAATCTTAGATTAAATCGATTAATAATGATTTCCTATTGATCAAAATCTTTGTTACCATGCCCACAGAAACTTAATCCTAGATTAAATTATTTATTTATTTGATAAAACTGGCCATTAGTGACGCAAGACTTGTATGTGACTTAACGATGTTTCAGAAAACAATACAATATATACCCACGATATGATTATGGGGTTTCATTAAAATACAGTCGCTTACACTATAAAAAAAAACAAATCGATTATGTAACAGAAACACAATAACTAGATACACTATTAATGTTTTACCGAATTATTTACCGATGTGGTTACAAAACAATAATCGATATTAATAAATTGGATAATACCGAGAATTGTAAAGGGCTCATAACGACGCAATTAACGTGCAAAGATGAAATAAAAAAGAACCACAAAATTGTCGCTTGTTCTCGATTAAGTACAATTATTTTTTGGAAAAAATTCTTAATACAAATGAATTCTTAAACGTTATTTAACTCATCGTGATACTCCTTTTTATATAGACAATTTCATCGTAAAAATTATTCTAGTACATATTTGTAATTTATTCCGGTTCCTATAATTTATTATAATTTTATTTGCATTTTTAGTTCGTATTTGTAATAACTAAAATCGAATGCACGTTAAAGACGAGGTACCTATGTTATGTAGTAGGTACATATATATATAAAGAAAAATTATACTTTCGTAGTTAAAGCTTGTAAATGGATATCCGAGTTAACTTATTAAAGTTCACTAACTCGTACTTAGATTGTGTAAACACGTCAAGTTAAATTAATAAAATCATCCCATATAGAAATTCGATATTTTGTATCAGGTATATAGTGACCAATTTGTATTTTTAGTTTTAATACATGTCGGATTTTTAAAAATATTGTGTTACATAAACCACTAATATTCATACATTTCTACGAGTAAATTAATGACCCTTCGAAATGCATACCTCAGTTAAACTCTCGACTATTTTAATTAATTACGAAATTTTAGAAATACGTTTTTGTCGGTCTCCAATACAAAAATTAACTAGAACACAAAAAACGAAAGACTGCAAAATACAAGTAAAAAGACTTAATTAAACGATAGCTTCGATGTATATTTATAATACTAATTTCCAGGGTCCCTCTAGACTTATTTTCCCATATGGCTTTTTAGCTCTGTCTTTATTTCGACAGAGCGTGCCGTGTGCGCGTCTTTTTCTAACCTAAGGACTTGTGACGTCATAAATAGTTCCTTGATGAAGACATCTCAAGCTGGCAGCGCTGTGTGTGGCATTTTGTATTTCATTCGATAAAATGTAGCTTCGCGTTTTCTGTTCGTCTATCCTCTTTTAACTTTCGGATTCGTAAACGATTAGAACGAGACCGACAGAAAACTAGATTATCGAAACTAAATTTTTTCAAATAAAATTCATAATAGAACCGGTACGCTTCATTTTATATCAAAATAAACGGTAGTTGGGAATGGTAGATTTTAGAGTTTTAAGTCGTAGGGGGTGCATAAGTTTATGGGTGTGTGACCGTGTAAAAATAATATTTTCTTTTTATTTAAATCTGTTCACCTGTAACCGAATACTTTGGTGCCGAATAAAAAGTTGCGTGAGGTCCGTTTATTTAATCGAAAGTGATACCTCGTTAATTTTCTTTTATTCCTTTAAGCCGATACCACTCGTATACTTCGCCTCGGTACGAAGTTCCACGTGCAAAATCATTTATTGCCCAAACCGAAATTACGATTTATATAATTTCTCCGTCGACGATCGAAGAGAAAAGACGAAGACAATCTAAAGGTGCTCGCTGGTATTGTTTTCTTTTTGAAAAAGGCATAACCCAATATTTTGACAGTCAGCTATTTAAGGTGTGTCAGGTGGTTAAACGGGGTTTTAGAAAGACCCACCCAGTATACACAACGCTTTTGGTCGTTAAAACGAGATGCTATTGCGATTATGATGATTAAATTTACATACAAGTGTAATTTTGCATCATTACATACGTTATACGCCCCCGTGCTTTCCGTTTTGTCAGCAGTTTCCACACTAATCAAGTTATAAAGTTCTTCAAACTTCTGTCTTTGTTTTTAATGCCATTTTAAATGTAACGATCCGCTATAATGTAGGTATCGATTAAGATGTGAACGAGGTTGTGAATAAGTAATAAACTTAACCATTAACAGGTTTACTATCTTTTACTTATTTTCGGTCGGCCTTTTTTATTCGAAAATTAGAATATTCTCGAAAGGTTCTGGTTTTTGAGACGTGGGACGTCGATTTCGTGTATAAATTGGGATAATGATTAATCTTGACGTTCGACAACATGCATAATGATGGTTAAATTGCTTTATTTTTTTCTTAGAGCACAGCTTTTTACGATTTCACGAGGGGCTTTTCGTTGTTTTCTAATTTCGAGTTTCTTATTTGACGATAGCGTGAAATACCGACCTAGGAATTTATTGGAAAATAATATGTACGTTTAAACTCCCCCGTCCTGTTCTACTTGTGACTTTTATTATTAAATTTTGCATTAACTAGGTACCTATCGAATGAGACTTTTTTATCTTGAAATTAATAATAACGCCGGTCTACGGTGATTTTACGACTTTGGGCGAAAGGATGTTTTTGTTTTGTTAACTCCTAAGTGCCGAACAGGTAAAAAGAATTCTTGGCACGTGAGGTTTTCGAATTATGATTTAATCTGTGCAGAACTGCCTTAAAAGCAAATTAAAATGTATTTATTTCACTCGTTCATCTAGATATACGGCCGAGGTCTTGTGCATATTATTTGGACTAATGTTTATTGTCCAGTTAATTATTGTAAAACGATTGTACATTAATGCCATCGATTAGGTACCGCGGATCCGTGTCACTTTTGAAACGTGCTGATGGCACGGATCCGTGCCAAGGATTCGTGTTAGTTAACGAGTCAGGACGAATTCAGCGTCGAGTAGAGGCACTTGCGTTTTAGTCGACGTGTACAAAAAGATTTCCGGATTACTTCTCTGTTCGCCGTTTTCGATTTCAGTTTCATTCAAAGTGAAAATATATGGAAGGCCTTTGCACGTTGCAGCACGTATTGAAATGGTCGCAGCGAAAGTGTTAAGTAAATACGTGAAGACCTAAAAGTCATCTAGAGTTATTACTGGAATTTCGGGGTAGTTTTGCACCTACTGTACTGCTTCTTTTGTTTTGTTTTTGGGGTAAGTAATAGAGCAACATGGTATAGAGGATGGCTTTAAAGAGACGAACCTGTTCCTGGTTCCAGTATTTGTTGAACCACAAACTAGAAAAACATCGGAAAATGAGAAAAATCGAATAACGTCGAACTAAATGCTCGTAGAGGTCTTTTAAAAATTTTGTGAATAGCTTTTAGGCAACGGAAAATTACAAAATACGAAAATGGAAAATTTAATATATAAGATAGGCTATAAAATGTCCTCACAGTACATTTTTTTGCATTCACATTTAAATTATTTCCGCGAAAACTACCTACATTACAATCCAGCTACTTTAGTATCAGTCGCAAAAAAGTTTTAATTTGTTGATTAGTGTAATTAACTTCTTCTGCATGTGGAATCTATATAGTCCAATTTCTACGATACGTTTTTATTATAAAAATTAAAAGCATTTTCTAGATTTTCAATTATTATTATTTTAATCTCGATCTATCGGAACGAAAGGGGGTTGCTTTAAATTAAATTAGCAATAAAATGTAATAAGCTAGAGATAAACGAACAGATATACATAAGTAATACCTTACAAAGTTTCATTTTTATTCCTTACCGTACTCGTCTACAACAGTTTCAATGATAATTGACGCGACATTTTGTAAAAGAGAAATTATCTACATCCTCACGCTTTCTTAAAATAATGATAAATACGTTTACATTTGTCTTGCCATTACTAAAACATTACTTACAAACTTAACTCATTACCTACCTCGTTGGTAATTTTAATGCGGTATTACATTAAACTTAAATAACTGGGATGCGTAGAATCAAGCGCACATAAATAACGCACATGTTTGTCTTTACATAAGCAATTACATATCTTAGGAAAATGGAATAAAAGATGTTTGTACGTACCGAGCAGTACATACCTACATCTGTCACAGTCGACCAGATCACTAATCGACTTTTCCTACGCGTTCGTTTACTATTAATTTATTACTTGTAAGTACTGTTTAATAAGCGATTTCGTAATTTTAGGAATAATCAAACTATTAAAACTATTTTTATCTTTGGGGGTAGATTTCCCAGCCAATAAATGTTTAATGAGCGTCATTAAAGAAGCGTCACGTCGATTCGGTAAAAGGACAAAATTAAACCAAACTTTTTATAATCTCGAAGGACACAGCGGCCCGTGTTAGTTTTGAAGGTAGTGTTCGCGTTTACTTTTTATAAATGCCGATTTGGACAGGTGCGTTAACTTTGTAATAACTTTATATACATACACACGGAATATGTCGTGACAATCTACGACTTACGCAATTAACCGTTCGATATTTTGCTCGAGCACTTCAGCTTTTCCAGGAAGTAAATGTTTTCTGTCTTGGAAAATTATTTATAACTTGTAATAACGCCGACGTTTTAATTAAATTTTATAAAAAATCGCGCAACTTGTACGTGTACCTAGTATATAATGCACGTTATCTATTATTTGTTTCGTGCTTCATTTAAATCAAGATTTAAACCCTCCTAAATATTAAACACACATAGTACTTATACTACATTTTTAAAAGTCCTATGACTTTTGTCCTACGTTGTTTATACTTTTTTTTTAAATACATTGATCAGATTGAAACGAATAACGAGCGTCGAAACTAACAAAATTTGGCAGTTTCTCATTAAATGTATAATAAAGCTATAATAAGTATATAAATTATATACGATAAAAATAATCTAAAGACAACCAAGTCCACTAAAAGGATTATCTATCTGCCTATTTTTAAAGGGTAGCTACGGAATGCGAGTTTCCACGACTTATAATTATTTAGTTCATCGTTTCGATAAATTAGATTACCTGTTCTAATTAATTTTAAAGAAGGCAGAAATTTTACGGCAGGCTATTTTTTAATACGTTCGCTTTAAATGCAGTCATCTGTCCACTTTGTCACCAACACCGTGGTGGGTCTGGGCGACGGTACCGTAACCGACTCCTTTACTATTTCCATCCTCGTTTAACTCGATTATAAAAGTAAAACCAAAGTCCTCTCTAATATCGGTGAAGGTATAATAAACGATATACGAGGTTATATCTAAAAGGGCAGGTCGGAATGAGACACAATTGACTGTTTTGACTGCGACCATTATTTAAAGCCGAATTTTGACAGTCGTGGAGAGCATTTTTATTGTACTATAAACGACCGTATTTTACTTAAATGGCTTTATATTTGTCAAATAGTCGAATAGATTGGTTTTAAATAGACCATTATTTTTAAATGGCCGTTTCGTTGTAAAGACATCAGCAGGGCAGCTCTCGATATTTATAATATGGTAGGTACCTACCATATACTATACGTAACGTAATTGATACGTTGGGATTTTCTATTTAGATAAAAACGACGCACGTTCTAATCTTTAACGTTTCAACACCCACGCCAACTACTTAAGCAAATTTCGAGCGATATTTTACGCATATTCGTAATTATAATGTAACTGTTTTCAAACTGACAACAAAGAGGCAGTCCGAAACTTCGTAATAAATCATATTCGTATTTCTAGCTACCAGAATTAATTATACAGTTAGCGTTTAAAAAAATTCCTAAATTAATTGAAAAACGGGCCGTGACTTTTCGAAAGGGAATTTTATAGTTCCGACATCGACGAAATAACGAAAACGCCCTTAACCGTAGAAAAACTATTTTTACTAATACATATTAAATTAACTAGATTTACCGGCGTAAATAGTAATTAACGAAAAAATCGTACGCACTTAAAAACGTATAAGCAATTATTTACCCTTTTTAATCCTTGAAGTAATTAATCTAACAAATAATAAACGAGAAGGCTAATGGACAAGTTGATCCTTAATTACGATTCGTTGTTTATCTTGTAAAACGCGCGACAATTATTTATTTATTTTCTAATTTATAATCGATGCTTGTCCTAAATATCATTTTAATTGAAGTTAGACGTACAAGGAAGGGTGGTACCGAAGGGCACACGCCGATTTTCGCGTTAATTTAATTTAAATGAATTATGCGAGAATCGTCGTTATTATTGAATCTTGACTTAATATGTTGATTGTGAGTCGACATGTCCTACATGAATAATAGCCCAGTAAAGTTGGATTTTAACTATAAAAAATTATTAACAAGCTAGATTTTTGTGTGGATCTCTATTTTTATGTTTTGAACTAAACGTCAAAAGTCCCTTCTGATAGCACGTGCGCAAAACTTGTTATAGGCTGCGAAAGGAGGTAAAATTCAGTTTTATTGCAATGATTTTGATTAATTTTTCGAGAAAATGGTTATCATAGAAATTGTAGCTCGTAGGATTTGCTACAAAAAGGTCATTCGACTTTTTTTCGTGTTACTAATCGTTTTTGAGTAAAACGTGCGACAAAGTGGCAATGTCTGTAGTTTACATTTTTACACACCCGCTTACTATAAGAACTTTTCTTTGATATTTTCGAATTGCAATCTCTATTTTAAGCTGCACGGTGAAGGTATGTACCAAAACGAAAACTCGTCTTACTCGAAAACGGTTAGTTATACGAAAAAAAGTCAAATGACCTTTTTTGTTCCAAATTTTACGAGCTACAATTTTGATGCTTGCCTTTTTCTCGAAAAATTAATAGTTTTCAAAATCACTGAGAAAAATTGAATTTTATCTTTTTACACATCCGATAACAATTTTTGCGGATGTGCTATCGAAAGATACTTTTAAGGTTTACTTATTGTTAGTTTAAAACAAAAATAAAAGTTCATCGTTAATATATTTTTTATAATTTTCCACTTTTGTAGTTTAATTTTATTGGAGAATAGGCGCTAATTTGGAATACAAATAAAAGATAGATTTTCTAAAAGTATTTACCTAATAATACCTATATAATTTACTTTGGTTGAAAATTTTGGTAGGTAAGTAAGTATACCTACTACTAAATTTTTATGTTTTAACTTTTTTACTACTTGCATTTAGTTAAATTGCTAATACGACAACACTTTCCTAAATGAAATACATTTTTCTTTTAGTGTTAGGAGCACAATGTCATAAAATGTACATAGCTTTTCAGATACGTGCCATTCATCGATCGTCGATACAAATCAAATTATTATCGACACGCCTATACTCACTATACGGTAGTATGTAAACAATAATCGATATCGAACAGTCTCTTAATAAAGTACTTGATTTCGAAATCGACGTGCGTGAAGCGACCGCATAAAGAAATTACACGATAATTTATGTTACAGCGATTAATTTGTAACGATTTAAAAATACAGCTATAGTACTATTTCAGATTTAGATGCTTTCGTTTTAGACTACGAATGATTCTATTTATTCTAAATTTGGATTTTATTATCGATTAAAGAAATATAGACGTGAAAAGTTCGCGATTAAACCCGCTTTTGATTTATTTGAATTAGGGTTAACGTCCAAGTACTTTTATTTATGACCTCAATGTTTGTCCGTATAAATGATACCTTAAAACATAATATTTAGTAAAATTTCTATATTTTAAACAATAAGTTCCATCAGTTCGAGCGCCGAATAGACACGAACGTCATTCTTAAAAATGAAAATAAAATTGCGTCTAAATGAGAGCAAAAACAACGTAATAGATATAATTATAAATTACAATTGAATTTTAAAAATCGAAATGGAAATGCCTAGTGTGTTAAATAATACGTTTAATCGATCATTAACGAATAAATCGTATATAATAGCAAAAAGTCGAATACGAATACGCGAATTTCCGCCACTTCTTTGATCGAGCATGTGCATATTGTATACGCATGTGCATGTGATGCTTGCACGTCTTATAAAACAGGAATATTATACATCATATAATTAAAACTGAAAAGAAAAATAATTTCCACGAATACATAAGACCCATTTTTATATACCTATATCTTTGAAATTAACAACAGAAATGTTAAATACGTCAAAGAAATATGCGAGTAGAATTTTAATGGTCGGTACCTTTTGAAGAAAACGCAATCAAGGATGTTGCAAATACTTAGCTTTATTATATCAGATAGTATTGTTAGTTATTTATTAAAGGCATAAAGACTCTTAATAGTCTTAATGTGACGTTCGAGTAATTTGTCACATCACGATACTTTTTTCCCCGTTCCGTTTGCTACTCGCTAATAAGGCCGGATAGGTATTAGGTATAAGTCGTAACTAGCGCTAGTACGTAAATTTTATTAAACATATGGCGACCTTACGATCCTCTAAATGTCATTTAGGTTTTATTTTCAATTAAGAGTGGCATCTACCTGAATAATAATACGGTCAAAGGTTTAAAGACTCCATTATAAGCAACCGTATATCCCCTCGATGATGGTCCGGGCCCACCACATGGAATTCTCGAAGGAACATTTCAATGACTCATAGAGTAGACAAAAAATTACCCATAATTTATTTTTATTGCCTGCGGCAGCGACGCTGTCGAAAATGATAGCTTAATTTTGGTATTTTACTTTAATATTTCTAAATGGGAGCACGAAACGGTTTATAAATACTGCATCATATTCGTCGTTACTTATTCGTTTTTAAAATGGCAAATATGGTGCGAAGATGTTCGAATTACAGCAACGCGAAAGTACGTACGTACCGTAGCGGGCATACGATTTCAAAATAAATATAAGTAGGTGAATTTTTTTTTAAATAACGATAAAATCTGCCAAGCAAATTCGTGAGATACCAATCTGCGACTCCATAATAAGACTCACAATCACATTAGACGTTCCCATTTTTACTTACGTACCTATACACATGTGTCAGATAATTAAAAAAAAAAGTTTCTACCCACTAATAAGTAGGCACTAGTTTCAAATTCAATTTTGATTGTATGTTTGCTGTGTCTAACATTATTTTTAAATAGACATAAATCTATGAATCTTGCAATTATCTAAATCTTTGCTTGAAAATTAAAGTTATTGAAAAACTATATGAATGTCCGAAGTCGACAAAAAAAACTAAATAAACCTAAAAAAATTGTCAATAAAAAAGACGACCTATAATTCTGTAGGTAGGTGCCAATACTTAAACATTTCTGAAATATAAATTCGACAAATACTTACTTTACTTTAAACACATTTGAAATTTCTTCCTTACAGTTACTGAAGAACGCAAAAAAAAGGTAAATCTTTTGCAAGAAGATGTCGAAGTTAGTGGAGAATCTGAACAATTTATTTACAAACAAATACGACGCTTGTCTTCGTATAGATATGTTAATTAGTAATATGTTACGTCTTAGAAATCGGAAAAACTAAAAGAACGTTCAAGTTGAAATTGTTGAAGGGCGATCGATCCATATCTATGTTTATTTAAGGACGAACTATGTAAACTCCGAAGAATATTTACGAATGTTCGAAACATATTTTTTGGTCGCAATTTTGATACTAGTTCAATTTTTTATACTGCCAGTGTTTGTATGAAAAGAGGTAACTCTCAAGGTCACCTAATATTACAACATCTGTTTCCTAACAGACTGCAAACAATAAAACTTTGAAAGCACAAATTCTACGTAATTTTAGTAATAGGATACAAAAAGTATACGTTCAACAGGACGGTGGTAATTAAGAACACTATCTACTGTAATAACTATATTTTATATCATTAATATTTTATATTATTGAAACTTTGAGATATATCTACCTTAGTTCAAAAGGGAAGCAACTCTAGAATTTAAAAATTCGACTAATTACTAATAACACAATTCAAAATAGTGACTACTACATAGTTTAAAAGGAAAATAAGATAACATCAAGAATGTCAATTTTATGACATTATTTCTCTATTGAATTATTTATCTACACTAAAAAAATTTCCGTTCAAAACAGATATATGTAAATGTAAATGTAAAATGACGAAATTTAAGTAGGTTCTGTTTTGAATTGGGGTAGCAATATGTATCTATAATAAAGTTATTCGTATTCAAAGTTGTATAAATATTGTACTTTTGACTAACATTATTATTGGTAGCGACACTCGCGAAAATAAACAAAGTAAGTGATCTTAATAAGCAAAACAAAGGTGGTATGACGATGAAATTAATAGATAAGTTCAGTGTACCTATAAATGAATGTGTTTACTATAGGTTTTTTTGTAAATATTATGTTTGTTCGAGAGTCCTGTTTAAAAAAAAATCACTTTTGTGTAGGTACCTACTAAAAAACAATTAAAAAAATTAAAAAGAAACACACGTCCTGCATCAGTAAGATTAACACCGAACTATCAGAGATAGTTATTATTGAATTTATTCGTTGTTATTCTTGTTATTGATTTATACGTACAGGATGGCCCACGACGTTTCAGACGATCGGTATCTCGAAAACGTATCTAACCTAACGAATCGAATTGTAAGAAAGAAAATCTAACTAATTAAAAAATGGAAACACTAAACTGCATAAAACCACCAAATTTAATATTATTTAATATTTAATAATAAAAATACTGCGACAGCCTAGGTAATATGAAGATAATGATAAAATGTTCTCAAATTTACTAACTTGTTGAATTAACCATACGCGAAAATATATTTTATGAAATAAATTACTAGCGTATTTAAAGATCATTAATAAACTCACAAACATATTTATTACAACTTTAAAAATGTTAAATTGATATAAACAATGGACTTATAAATCAATTTCACAAGAGCCGCTGTTATAAGATAGAAATTTATAGCAAAGAATCAGATGCGACAACCGAATTGTTCTGTTGCCCCATTTCACCTCCGGTTGCGCTCTGTAAAATCCCATTTAGATTTATGACACCTTATGACACCTTCATTTGTTAAATGAAAATAGTATAATTATTGCGGTCATATTATCAATTTATATGACCGAAAGTTATTTACAATATAGGTATTAGTACATATAGCTATACGAAGTTATTATAAAGAAAACCAGATTTTGAGAAAAACTTTTTCTAAACATTTTTCAAAAAATAATTGTTAAAATTGAGCTTGTTGAAATAATCGCTCAAAATCTGCTTTTTTATCATAATTGCTTTAATAAACTGTTTTCGAATTATGTTTCATGAAACAGTTTTTGTTCTGTATATGCGATTAAATATATGAGTTTTAATAATAATAGTATATTCTTCAACGAGCGTATAATTATGGTTATTATTCACGAGAATGTTTTAAGACTATGTTTTCTCCGCGACTATTAAAAATACAGAAAAATTAAAAATTCATTCATAAACTTCAAATTGATAATTGATAATCCGTATTTCATAGCACACTCAAATTATGTAGGTTTGCGGATTCTGATTGGACATTCAGGTGACGTATTAAACCTGTGATTGGTGAATGTCATTATTACACACTGTGGAATAATGAATATCATTATTTAATTAAAAATGCAATAAGAATACGTGTATTATCAAATAACGCTATAGAAAATATTTAATTTGACCGCAACTTATAATTGAATCGCTTATTATTAAAAGTGACGAACGGCATAAATTATTAAAATAAGATTTGGGAAACTCTTTATCCTTTCCTTTTTGTATAATTTTCTTGAATATCGTTCACACTACCGAAAATAAACACGAGTACCTTTTTAACCTAAAATGTCTCGGAAATACGAAAATACCATTAAAATTTGAAAACGTAAACCTCCGAAACGTTTTGAGGTTGGAAAAGTTAAAGGTGGTTCGCACCTGGCACCCATGAGGTGAAAAAAAAACACCTATTGCACCATTTTAAAGCTCTTCATTTATTACGTACGCATACCAAAAGAATTATTAAATTCCAAATTCAAATGAAAATGTTATTTAAAAAAAGTTAATTTTTATTTTTCAACTTTTTAGTAAATAGTTTTTTTTTATTTATATAAATTAACAAAACGACTCGATTATTGCACATTTACCGTAAATTGTGGTAAAACAGTTAAGTATATAGATATTTACCAATAGATACAAAGAAAACTATTAGAACTACGTAATTCGGTAAGAAATGCTAACATTTTCAAATGTTAGCTGTTAACTCTGAGCACCATAAAAATGGTTATTAGAAACAATCGTTTCTGTAGCGATTGATTGATGGTCAGAGTGAACTGACTATTCAAAAACCGTCCCTAAGGGTCGGTTTTTCAATCGCCAGTTCACTCTGACCATCAGTCATTCACTATATAGAAATGATTGTCTATTAGAAATAATCATTTCTATCGTGATTGGCCGATAGCCAGAGTTAACTGGTAATTGAAAAACCGACCCTAAATTGGTTAATCTAGGGAGAAAACGTATCAGAAGTTTTTGCTCGACTAAAATATTCTTAGAATCCGCAATACATATAAAAGCACTAATGTGCTGTGTTGAACAACAACGTGCTGAGGTAATCTCGCGTGACTTTAGACATTAAGCGACTCAATAATAAAGGTAAAAATTATAAGGTACTCACTCATAAAGTATTCGTCAACAATCCTTATTCTGGTACCTTACTTATATTTTTAAATATGTTAGTTTATTATTGGGCGATATGTATGATTGTATCGGTGAGTAAAATTCGAATAGTGCGAACTTTGAATGCGAAGTTCTATAGTAAGTACTAACTTATTGTACCGATCTATAATTGCATAGGTAAGTATCTATGAGTTTTGTTAATATAGCGAGGTCGTTGAAATAAATAATAAAAAATGTTATGCTACGAATAACGTCGTTTTTTCCATAAAATTTTATTCTCGACAGTTATTTTTCCTCAATAAAATAAATCTCGTTGTTGTAGGATATAAAATGTACGACATGCCCGTACAATTTTAATTTCGCGTCAATTCCCCAAGCGCGGTAATTAACAATATCGTTAAAACTAGACGTATACATGGTTTATGTATGTTGTACTCACACGTCACGTTCATCAACAGTCTGTATTTTGTAAAATAGTTTGCCTTCTCTACTTAACACATATCCAAATAAACTACGATATAACGCCATAACGATATAATAAACCATTGTAATATTTACACGAGCATCATAATATCTATCTGTAAGTCATATTCTATTTACGCGAGGCATGCGGATTTTTATCTTCGTCTCGTAAAATACTCGTAATGGAAAAATAAAGGATAAAAAGTTAACGTGCTTTATGTTTTATTTAACAACTTCTACGTGTGTGGTCTACGGCACGCGATATACTACCGAACTGTGTTGTTGATTTAGTCGTCTCTGATGTACAAAGACGATGAGTCTTTAAAAATACGCTAAAGTCTGTTCGTTCAACTCATTTAGTCACAGTTATGTAGGTATGTACAATTCGCGTTGTAAAGTGTGGTCAAGTCGACGTATGTCGACTTACGTACGTACCATACGATTACGTTATATTTTCACGTAACGATTCGTCACGGCTTGTTCGTGTCATTTTAAATTTGTAAAGTAAATATGTAATTCGCTAATTAAATTGTCGTTTTTCGTATAAAAAACTTTAAAAGTTAACGACCCGAATACAATCAATTTAATTTAAGAAGAACGCATAATTAATGTGCTCGTCGAGAAAAGTTCAGTATGCGTATAATATAGGATAATATACGATAGAATGACCACACAGCGCAGTTAAAAGCGCGTAAAGTGTATATGGGAGTGAACGAAACAAACGAACAAGAATGCATAAAATATTTACGTTTATTTCAGGATTATTAGTAGCAGTTTATTTTATTTTGGTATCGCAGAATTTTGTATTTCTAAAGATGCGTTTCCGCATGATTTAGTTTTTCACAAAACGTGCACCTATTAAATGTTAAATCGTATGTATAGGTATCTTCAGTCTTTTATGTATCGATATTTCAATGCAAACGTGTTTGATAGCGTTCATTACACTGCACTAGGAGGAATAATTCGTTGCGTTTTACCACTATACAGTGAGTCCCATTTTCGTTGTATTTGCAGGGTAATGTCTGTATTTTTTTTACCGTAAAATGCAGTGGCGTGCGTAGTTTGTTTTCTATAGGGTACCGTTTTCGAGTTATAACACAAACTTGTATTTTTTGAATAGCAACCGTTATTAATTTTGGCTCCTTAAGCTTTTCAAAAATATATAACTCGATTTATTTCTTTTACACGATTGCGTAATTATTTATGGTCGACCCTTGACATTCGCGAATTTTAATTTTTTATGTAATTTACATATTTCGATTCCTCTCTAAGAGTTTATTAGTAATAAAAGATTAAAGCAAAATAATCTAAAAATCTCCCTATTAACGAAATAAAAAGAAACAACACCATAATAGCTCTCCATCATCGGTATCAACCCAGAATAAACACACCTCTCGTAAACTTTCTTTGCAGGATTATTTTGATGTATAAAATTATAATTTCTGTTATAAAGAAAGTAAAATTGTTAGTTAAGAGTGAAAAATGTTAAAACAGAATTTACTCCAAATATTTTAATTCAACGCTGTATACATTATTGCTTTGCGTTCATTATTATCTAATGAATCAAAATCACATACGGTTTAATGGTCCTATTATGTGAATACTTATCGAGCGTTAAACATAATTGTATTTTAATAAACTGTTATAATTTATACTAACTGGTATTGTATCTTTTCAATTTAAAATGCCGGAAGAATATTCTGTTTTAAAAAGTAACTAGAAATGTTAGATGTATAGGTACTTCGTTTAACATGTTATACCGGCTTGTAAAAATATTTTATATGCAATTTATAAATTGAAATGCGTATTAACAAACTTGGAATCCTGTTAGATAAGTTAATCAGGTACCTACCTAATTCAAAAACATTAAAAAAAATATCGAATTTATATATCTATGCTTTTAAATTTGGGCGTTTTTTAAAGAAAATTTGAAGAACAATTTTATTTGAAAATACAGAGTGCCCGTTTTTCGAGTAAATGCATGGGGATCTCGCTTATCTTAAGAAATACGAAGTCGGTTAAATTGGGGAAAGGTGCGCATTTTTGCGATGATTAATAATGTGAAAAACAATTTGACTTGCCATTATTAATTTAAAAAATATCGCAAAAAAAACTAAAAATTGAGATTGTGTTTTTATTTTTTTATACAAAAACCAATCAAGTCAGTCATTTCTAACTAACACATTGTTGAGACACTTCATAACGAGGAATTTAAAAATAATATTACATTTGCTTTTGTTTTTCTTATGAACGCATTTATTTTCGTTTGAGTGCAGATTTTTTTCTAATTCCAGAAATGTATAACACTTAACGTTTTAATAACCAATGTATCAAGATATTTTGCCAAGAAAACAAAAGAGCATCGCGTATGTTTCAATTGGTATTTTGACAGTTTATTTTCAAATATGTAGTTGCGTTAAAAATAATTTTATTTTAGAATCTCAATTAAAAGTAATAAATTTCAACCATATCACGGTTTTTTCATTTGAAAATGGCATTTTCTAACTAAAGTTTTTTTTTTAATTTCAACGCAATATTTGAAAATAAACATAAACTATCAAAATACCAATTGAAATTATTGTTTTCATCGCCGATTAGATACAAATTACAAAAATTAAGAAAGTGCTATTAAAGAAACAAAAGTTGAATTATTCATAATTCGTTCATAATTCATATTCGTTCATAATTTACCACAAACTTGTAAAGATTTTCATATAGGGTTCGATAGAATAATTTTAAGAAATAATCGAAATACAGGTCCCGATAATGAAGTCTGAAAAAACCCTGTATGTACAGAGTTTGATAGAACCGCTAGCATTTTTTGTATAAATCTCGTTAAACATATATTACGTAAGTCATTTAACAGGTGACAGCTTCAGAAGAATCTTTACCCGCATACCGTTTCGAAGGTCTTTTTTGACGATGTCCGTCGTGCTATTCGTTAGATCATCATTACCATTCATCCATATCTACTATCTATAAAGCGTTTAATGCATAAAAGTTTCTTTGATATCGCGTCAATTCGACCGACATTCCAACTCAATTAAACAACAATTTGAACTATTTAGGAACACGTAAACGTCGTCATAAACGTCCAAAACGGTAATCAAGCATACGAAATGTTGTATCTACTCGCATATCATTTGCCAACCACGAAACATTTTGACCCAAGTTAAAAATACTCGATTATTTTATTGGTCACATTAGTCGACATCTGCCACGTCTTATTTAATTTATACGTTTGTGGTCGGTATATAAATCCTTGACCATAAATATGATACCCGACGGTTTTTGTGTATAGATAGAACGTTTTATTTGTATGTGATAATAGATATCTCTAGACTGTTTTTGGCAAAGAATTAATAAACAGGTTAAAAAATTACCCAATCGATTTGTTTTATTTTGACCAATCAATTAATGGAAAATAAGCACGAGACTTTGCCGTTTCGTCGAATAACACACAGAAAAATAACTAGGGTAAGTCCGGGAGAGACCGGCCAGTGTTGATATTTTGAGAACAAAATAAAAGGAGACGTTGTGTGTCATATTAATAACTAAACATATTACACTTAATACAAATATTACACTGGCACGTGCCGTAAAACTATATTTAAACTACAAATTAAGTTTAAAGGTTTTTGGAAACTTGAATTTTTTTTGACCTACTCACAATATTAGTGATGTTTTAAAAATAGGTAAGTTTATTGAAATTATCCCAATGTTATGTGACGAAACACTTATCAAACTATATAATATAGTCTCAAAAATATGCACGTATTTGTATTTACCTCGTATAAATAAAAGGTATATAGTTAGACCACATAAATTTGGGAAACACCAACCACGAAGAGGAATCATATATTGAACATGATGCAGAACTAAAACTGGTATAAATTTAATGTGTCATTAGAAAAGTGGGACAAAAATGATCGTGTAGTATGCCTAGAAAACTATTTTATAACCTCGAAAGGATTTATGGATTAAATGTGTGATTCTACAGACATTCGTTTTATAATGGATGCTCTAAGTATACAAGAATGATTACGATTTATTTGAAAAATTGAAGAAGAAACGTCTTATCAATTAATCACCTCGTGTATTGTTCTCTTTTAAAGTTATACTTGTTATTTTATAAAGTCAGTCTCACCCATAGTTGGCGGACGCTTTAACCCGTACGTATGGGCGTGACCGACCAGTTAGTGTTGTAGTTTTTTACTAAAAATAAAAATAAATATTTCTACTATCTCTAAATTATAATTCACATTATAATC
Source organism: Rhagophthalmus giganteus (assembly GCA_036326145.1). Lineage (NCBI taxonomy): Eukaryota > Metazoa > Arthropoda > Insecta > Coleoptera > Rhagophthalmidae > Rhagophthalmus > Rhagophthalmus giganteus. The sequence continues at coordinate 7,030,116 of JARFJA010000083.1, read as the reverse complement.
TAAATTATTTGGGCTATGCCTCTGTGAATTCAGGACCTATATATTAAAAAAAAAAACAAGAAAATTACGATGTCTTTTCCAAAAAGTGGTTTGAACTGTCCCGGACTTACCCTCCTTTAAGTAAAATCAAAAATTTTCATAGGTAAAATTAAAATATTTTTCATAAAATAGGTACATACTAATTGTAAGTCTTAGAAAGTCTTGTAAATAGACAGTTTTCGATTCAAATTAAAATATTTATTAAATAGTATCTATATTTAAAATGGTTTTTGTTAAAAGGTTCGTTTATTTAAATTAAAATGGCTCTTTTCACTCAGTGTATTCGGCACATTTGGAGCTAAAATTAAAACTACCAATTTATTAACAAATTACTGGTACACTCGTACGAAATTTCTACATTAAAAAATTTGCCACACTTAAAGAATAAAAAAATAAATGGCGGTATGCGCGTAAATTTAGACAAAAATTGCAATGGCGAGCATCGATTTAATTCGACAACATTAAAAATCGTAAATAACTAAATTGATTAGAAAATATTTATGCCTATAGATATATAGGTATCCCGAAAACTTGTAATTTTTAAAAATTACAACAGTACAAGTTGTTAACCTCGTGCCCAATTTATTAAAAGATAAAATGATTATAAGTTAAAATTAAACGAATAATTCTTGATGCATAATAATGGTAACTAATAAAAAGTTATGATATTTACAAGATAATACCATATAATTTAATATAAATTGCTTACACTTTTTCGCGTTTTAACAGTTCACTGCCGTATCTATATATAGTAATAATTTGCGATTTTGCAAACACATACAACTATAATTAGATAAGTACTTATATTAAATAAATTATTATTGATGTGTACTTGCATAGATATATTTTGTACAAATTTTACAGCTACACGAACCAAGATTGTCTGTGTTTATTTTTTATTTAAAATAACAAAACCGCTAATTACATGTTTTCTTTTTACTATTTAAAGAACTAAAATTGAATAAAGTAAAAAATTATTTAAAAAAATGTACGGCTAGGTTATTTACCGAAAAACGTATAGGTATATTTTCATCAAATTATTTCGCAATTTCACTCAAACTGTTAAATATTTTTATTTTTAAATAATTAACCAAACTATATACGGGAGGTGTCTGACCTGTCGACGTTGCGTCGATTTAAATCTTGAGAACGTTGACTGAGAAAATTTTTAAAATTGCCGTAAATGATTGTTAAATATATATGTAATTGCAGGTTACTTTTCTAAATAATTTGGTACAATTTACAAAACTACGTAGTTAAATTATTATTAGGTTTTTGCCACTATTTCCCAAATTAACATTCCTAATATTTTTTTATGAAAATAAGTTGGGAGTATTTTGTAACATTTTATGAATGTATTGCGACCTACAATTTTTGAAGATTGGGGGTAATCCATTTTTTTTTTAACTGAAAATAATACAGGCACCTATACCTACCTAATAATCATTTATTATGTACCTGAAGCTGAAAGTTTAGTTTAATAAAGTTTAAAAACTTGAAAATATGTAGGTAACGGTTAACAAATTGAATAAACTATATTCAAAAACTCGTTGGCTTTTAATTGGAATTAAATTTTACTTATTCTCCTATATAACAAGAAAAATAATTTTAAGCGAGTAACGAATAGTTAAATAATTATTTTTTTGCCATTCAAATCAGAAACCGATAATTGCTGTAGACATTTATGTAATTAAATACAATACTGTGAAGCGTATAGGTACGTATAGGCAAGTGTTGTTTTTTTTACATAAACAATAATAAGTTTTAAGCACGATGGATCTATTAATTATGTAGGTGCATCGTTGAAGCGGTCAAGTGAAGACCACCTAGACCGACATAACAATAGTTTAATTTTGGTATAATGGTCGACACTATTTCGACGAAAACTAAAAATTAATAATCGTCAAATTATCGGATAACATTAAATTGCTGTTTATTATTGAGTCTCGGTAATCGAAAAGCTAGGTATCTACTATAATTTACTATGGCTTTCATTTGTTCGCACAATTATACGTGTCCGTATATTTTACTTTAATATTTATAGGTAAGGTTTTCGATCGATGAATAACGATTTATTATCGTTGAAATTTATTGCGTATTACTTCGATAATAGAAACTATTAAAGTATATTGATAGCAAAGGTTGTAATCGCATTTTTAATACGTATCTACCTATATATTACCTACTTACTTTTTTAAACATAAACTATTGTTTGTATGTCAATTCTTAAGAAATCTAACAATTTACGGCACTTTTTTATTTAATAATCACATTGAAAGTGAAGATGTTCACGTTTACGGAAGATTTTTAGTTTAGAATGACCTTATATGTCTATTACACGATTTTCATTACTTACAAAATACGTAAATATAAATTATAGTTTAATACTCATACAATTTACATTAAATTGTACAATTTTTAATTTTTCAATAGTAATTTTGGGAAAATTCATGTTTTGAGGAGAATGGGGTAAAAATTGCGCGTATTACTGTGCAACGTGCGGATTTATTCCTCATTGCTCGATTGTTCTCCTGTTCACGTATATATTTTTGTTATTTATATTTTAAAAGGTGACTTTTTCGTCTTGTAGGTGTCAAAAACGTAGATATCAGGATCATCTGAATACTGCTCTGAAAGCTATAAGGAATGGCAGTTCCATACAGAAGGCATAGGTGATGGGAAAAGATGCATCACGTGTAGGTTATACAATTTAATATAGATGTGATATTTGTTCGAAAAAAGAAAAAATGAATAATAATAAAAAGTAAGTAATTCGCGAAAATTAACATTTTACAATGTTTTATAATACTGTTTAAATACTATCTAATAATTGCGTAATTATTTTCTGTATTTTATATTTTTGTACTTTGTACCTATATTTTTAATAACAGTTCGTAATAAATTTGTTCGTAGTGTAATCCCTGATAGTCCTCGACAAATGACAAATTATTGTGTTATTACGAAAAATTGCAGTTCTTGCCTTTGTAGCAGAGCTCACCAGTCAAATTGTGACATAAGTAAGTAACTTATTGTTAGACCGATTTTGTAACACAAGGGGCTTCAATTTCGCATAATGAAATTCTGTAGATTTTGATTTTGCTAACTCCTAAGCTATGATTCTAGTTTCCAATTATGTATTTCGACCAATCGAAATTTAATCGAATCGTACACTGGTGTCCAAAACTTAAGCACGAAATGGAGAAATGAGCCCCCGCCTTTGAATCAATGGTATTATTAATCCTTTAAATTTTTTCTTGGCCAGTGTTTCATTTTTCCATAATCTTACATCTCGACGTTGTTCTGGCACCTACGATTAGTACTGATTTGAAACACTGTTGCGCGACGCCCTTTTAATTTTCCCGTCGTGAAGTTTTTCGCACCAGTGCATGATTTCATTATCTGTCGAAATTTACAATTCTGATCATTGATTGAAAATAATACATCGCAGTCTCCGTGTTATAAACATTTGCTGTCTAAAAATTTGTAATATAAGTAGTTGAAAAGAAAATTTAATGTTTTTAAACTTCAATTATTGTTAATATATCTACAGGTAACATGATCTTATAAGAACAAGGGAATACCTATAATATTTTGGCTATTTACAATATTGCATTGGATAATAAGTATAAGAAATAGGCGCGTCTGGCATTTTAATTGAATTACTGTTTGCTCAACGAAAGAAACAATTCCCGAACAAAAATTTCAAACTAATTCCCTAAAGTTTTGTGCGAATCCACAATCCTTAAACAGTCCTGCTTAAAAACAAGAATTTGTAACCCAAGTTAATAAACGATAGCGTTTCTAGTATAGAAGTGCTCGCTTTTAAGAGCTAAAAATAATTATATCCACATCTTTGGAGAAGATATGATCTGCGATGACTCAAGTTTGAAATTAAGTATCGAGAAGCTGGAGGAAGATCCGTCTAGAAAGATCACAACGATCACAATTCATCAGAGGCCGTGGGTTGCTATGCCGTATTCATTCATGCCATCGTGCTCAACTTGGGTGGTCTTATGTTATAGGAAGAGTTCGCGGCTCGCGCGAGCCATCCATCCATCCACGGGAAATTCGTAGATCTATACGCTCTTTCGCGATCGTTACGAATTGATTAGCGGAATTTTTTTAATCGCCCATTAGGCACACAAACTAAACGAAATATTTTTTCCGAGTCCATTTTCTGCGGGTATGTACCTATGTGAATAATTTTAGTCGGGATTTACAGGTGTCCGTTCGTTCCTACTCTATTAGATAAATATAGCGGTCGTAACTGGATTATGGGTTAGGCGTTTAAATCTATTGTTCTTTGTCACGTTTACTGATTTAGCTTTTCGATTATTTGACAGTAAGTATAGTTAATAGCACCCGCACATTCTATTGTTTGTATATTTTCCTGGTGATTTTAGGTTTTCTACCGTATCTACATCTATAGGTATGTAAGTACCTACTATTTGTAATAGAACTTTAGATTCGAGAACGTTTCTCAAAAACTCAAAACGAACAAGTAAGTGCCCACATTGTTGAACTAGAATAAATTATTTTAATTTACCTACCTATTATCAAGTAAGACTTTTAATTTTTATTAACCGTGACCGTTTTGATATTCCCATTTTCGGTGCCTTAATAATTAGTTTTTTTATTTTGATTTTCAAGTACATTATCGTTATTTATTTTATGTAACACCTCTAGCAGTTTCTAAATACGTTTCAAATGATATTTAAGTCTAATTAGATTCGTTATAAAATTTTAAAGAAAACTAACATAAACCACTTATCTATCTATATGCACGGAATTGTAATTTTTCGTAATCTTTATTTGGAATTAAAATAATGTCTATCATTTTAATATTAAATAGATAAGTCGGTGAAATTATCACGTTGGAAGGATAAATTAACCGGATCTTTTCACTATACTTAATTAGATAGGTAATTAACATAAATATGTTCACAGCTGTAGGGCACGTTTCCTACCATTACTTTAGGTAAAATTCATTAAAATCCTCGACATTTTAATCTTGCAACGCTTATAACAAAGTATTATTAAAATGATGAAACGCGCATTGTTTGTATAATAATACAGATTCCATTTTAAGTATAGCACCTAATAGATAAGCGTTCGACGAATATATTCAACCACCTACCTATACGTTTTATAAAATATTTGCTAAAGGATCTTTTTTTTTTACTGTTAGGCTGTTGCTATGGAGTATTTAAATACCCGTTCGGCTCGTTAATTTACTTATATCAAATTAACGAAAAGAAAACAATGGTTTCCAAAAAAGTTGTTTTAAAAAATATATACACAAGTACCTATTTTACAGGCAAGGATTATTTACCTAAGGTCGATCTAGGGGTCTATTCTCGAACTACTTCGCGCCCATAACGTATGCGAAAATGACGTCATAACAATAGGTTTCTATTTGTTTTAAAAATCTATTGTTTTTCGCATACGTTATACAGGGTGGAATAAAAGTAAGGAAACACGGCTGCCCTGTTGAGACGGTTTGAGATATAAATTTGAAAATTTGTACGATGCAATGAGAAATTATTTCACATACACTCAAAAAATTATTGTACCTGATATCAACGAACACCAGTTTATTGACTTTTTGATCATTAATACAATGAAAAATTCATTAATACCATTAATAGATGTTAATTTTTTTAATTTCCATGTTCGTATTCCCAATGTTATTGTGTTCATTAGAAACTGATGAACATATTTAATAATGTAATGGATATCTTGATTGCTTCGACGATTCTTTTTCGTCAATCCAATCATTACTTGATTGTATCTACGAATTTTACATTAACATCATAACTTAAAGTTTATCAATTTAAAACATCATATTAATGTAAGGTCATTTTGAAATAACAACTACATTTATCGAATCTATGACTAAGTTCACTAATATGCAGTGTAACTTTTTTTTTAAATACAGTTGATTATATTTTTTAAATTCTATAAAGTATAATCTAGGAATATTAACGGCTTCGCAGAAACAGGATAAATTCAAGGCAGTGCAGTTTGGAAACTCAAACTAAATAATTGCAAAAAAAAATTATCACGACGTTTACATTAATATTTATATTAGAACTGTTATAGAAAAATATTTCTAAAAACGGTTTGTATTTGTTATAACATATCAAATTCCAGAGAAACGTGTACATTTTTTCGATTTTTTCACCGGAAAAATTGATTTGTATTTCCTACAATCGGCAACATTGAACAATAAAAAGCTAATAATCAAATTTTCTATGTAGGTATATTTGAGCGATAATTAATTGAAACATTACAAAAATAAATTTGCTATAGAAACAATATACCTAAACATTGTCCTATTTACAATGTGAAATAGTAACTATACTTTTTTAATATGAATAGAAGTGTACATTGTAACAATGCAAGAATATTCCTTTATTTAATGAACACATTCATTGATACAATAAACAAACTTTGCATTTCAATGGAATAATTTATTGAATTTATGTAACAATATTGATAAAACAATAAACACAGTTATTATCACTATAAATCAAGTTCATATTATCTATGTACTAATTTATTAAAACAAAGAAAGCTTGTTCATTGGAGCAGTCAAATTAACGTAATAAGCTGCATTCTATGTATAAGGTCATTACACCAATAAACATTAGTTCATATTATCTATGAACCAATTTATTAAAACAAAGAAAGCTTGTTCAATAAAGTAGTCAAATTATTCTTTAGCGTAATGAACTTAATTCGTTGTAGTAACGTATATGTTTTCATAATACCAATAAACGTTCATTGGGTAATAATTTCGAACATCAAGTAATCTTTGGACATACGTTGTAATGATAAAATCGTACTTCGGACGAAAATTAATGAACTCCAGTTCTTAGTATAATGATTTTTTTATTGTATTTACGTACTTTTTTGTTTGAGTGTATTTTAGGACTAAAACTTAATTTTTTTCACAGTTATGTTTTGGATATGGTCGCCATCTTACATTTTTTTAAATAACACAATACGTCTTGTGAGGGGGAGGGGGGAGATTAAGTTGGCTCGTTACGTAACTGCGAATTTACGTAAGTCGCTGGTTACATAACTCGTTGGGGGTGTGACTGAAATTCAATATAAAAATTATTTAATTACGAAACTATAAATAAACTTAAGTTAATTATTTTTGTGTCGCGTCCAACGTATCATAGGTATAACATAATTACAAAAAAAAATTGGAAATCCAAAAATATTTAAAAGATAAACTTTTAAATGCTTAAGTAGTAACTTGTAAATGAAATAAATATTTTCTATAATGAAAGTAAGTATAGGTAGATATACACATGTAGGGTAGGCATTGTAGCGAAAATATGAACCCGTTACACCTCATTACGTATATAGCGTAAACTATGATGTTTGCTGTAAATAGATATGATATTCGAAATTTTAAAAATATTTAAGAGTTCCACTTTTTAAATCAACGCTGATAGGTTTGACAAATATGATACCCATTATTATAGAATAACGATCGCCCGAAAACAGTTATATAGATATTCTGAAACATAACTACCGTAGATGTTTGTCATCTTTCGCCCCTACTTCCTTTTTTTTAAGATAAATAGTGTCAGTGTCTGTGTGTGTGTTCCAGTTATCATGTGGGTTTAACATAATTCTATTTTAGTTTCATGCTACTTTGAGCGTTTGAAGTAGGTACTATAAATATTGAAAAGGTGTGAGGTCTCTCATTTATAAATTGTAGGTATAATATATTTTTTGAATGGGTATAATAGGGGAATTAACAGAGTGTTTAAGGTATAGTTAGTTGCTGAACGTGGGTGGCCGTTAATCTTCAAAATATGACAAAATACACATCCATACTATTAATGTCATTTGTTTAGTGTTTCTTGTGTTTTTATTAAGAAATTTCACTTAACTAAACTCGTAATATACTGAACGAATTACATATTTCGAAGAAATCGTTGTTTTCCCGAGTTAAATCAATAATAATTTCCATGTGCCTTTTATTACTCATAAAATATGTATTAAATATTATTATTATTCGCACATGTTTATGCTAAATTCATTTTTAAAGTATATCCCCTACGTTTCAAAAATAATTCATTTTTATATGACCAACATGTTTCGCTTAATACTGAAAATAACCCAAGTTTAGTTTCTTTATAGGTTTCGGTTAAGTTCAGATATTTATTTTTAATTTTTAAAAACGAATCAAACAAATTTACGTCTAATAATTTATAATGTCAATCAAAGCGATAAAGTGATGTTTCCAAGATAACAAGCGTATGGTATTTACGTATATAGAGGTAACGTTTCATGAACGCCTCCGTGCAATAACATCGTAGGTGTAATCAACCGCTCCTATTATTATTTAATAACATAGTTCTCTTATCAGATGTGTTACCTTACAACATAATTACACGTGTAGGATGTTTAATTTCAATACATTATCTTCGTTTGTTTATTTTTAAAAGTAGGTAGGTACACTTGAAATAAAATAAACAATTTGCCCGCATCGCATCGGTGACGTCAAAAATTATCCTCGATTAATATTTTTCCATAATTTTTTAGCAAAAGTAAGTGTCGCTGTTAAGGAATTACCTTCAATTAATCTTTATAGGTAAATCGCGGAAAACTATAAATAGATATAGGTACATAAATCTGGATTTAGCTCTTATAAAAACTTAATTAGTCGAGCCTTATTTGAAATGTTAATGCACGTACCTATATTGTTAATTTCCTGTATTTAAAGTTAAATAACCAATAATTTTGTAATTCAAAAAGCTAATGTAGTTAGTTACGCGTTTGCAAAGAAATTTATGTAGGCATAGGTACCTACTTAGAATAGTCGAGAAATTAAAACTAAGCACCTTCCCCGACAACTCGACATAAATTGAAATCTCGGCAGTAACGGTAATCATTATCGTTTAAAATGCCTCCGGGGCCTAACTTAATGCAATCCGCAAATGCACCGTGTTGTTACCAACACAAAGGGATGACTTGTACATAGAAATCGACACTGTTGCTAATCTATACAACAATATGTCTCCGCACAATGCTTCCCGCTAACATCTGTAGAAAAGTCGCTTCTTACAATTATGACCCTAAATAGGGGACGCGTATATTCTAAAATTGCTAAATGGTAAACTGTTTACTTTATCCCTAGGGTAAATATTATGCTGGGGTGTATATATGCACCATGAAATACGATGCAATTGTTGAGAGATTTAGTCTTCAATGCGGTTTGTGACGCGTGAACATTAATGCGGTTCAATTTTTGATGAATAAAATCTGAAATCGACTATTATCACTTTCATTATTTTTTTGCGGATACGCCAATAATTCGAGTTTACAAATTAATATTCTTTCAATCTTTTGATTAATTAATTTGTTATACCTACATGATTACTTATCTATAATAGATTATTATGTTTATGATTGTTAGGGTAGGTAATGTTTGAAAGTTAAGAGATGCAAAAGCTCTATCTTTATTAGAAGACTACCTTTATCACGAACTAAATATTATCTACCTATTTATTATAATTTCAAAAAAGTATTTGACGATTTTAAACAACAACAAAATAATACAACGATAATAAATAATTACGAAAAGTTGAGAAGCTTTTTGAAAATCTAATCGGTTTAAACACAAACGTTCATTTTTATGTCCATTATTGTTAGTTATCTCATAGTTTTTATCCAATTATGCATTAAGTTATAAAAATAATAGGGAGTAATATTTTATAGATGGATGGATATTTACAAATATAGTCTAGATAGATAAATATATGCACATAAAAAAATTTTGCATACTTAAGTAAAATTTTTAGACAAGGCAATAGAATTAAAATGTTTAAATATTGTCGACCTATAGATACGAAATTTTTTTCAGCATTAATTACTTTTCTACTGAACGTGCGCCGTCCTGCGGTAATTAAAAAAAATATCGGGAAAAACTTAATTTCAACAGAACAGTTATTAGTACATAGTTATTTGCTATCAAAGTTTAAATGTAAAATAGATTTCTTATAACACTTAATATAGATAATTCTAGGGGAGAGCGGGGGGGACTTTCGACTATTACAAGTTTACCGCCCTAATACACATTAAACGGACGGGTAGGTAGGTAGGTATATTATAAATAAGTTCTTATAGACAGTGTGCATCGTCCTTAAAAAATCAGTTGTTTTGGTAGCGCCATCGAAGATTTGTGTCTTCTAAAAGTAAAGTAGTGTAAAAGGAAGCAGTTTTTGGAATTTTTGTAAACTCGGTGAGTGATTTATTCTTAAAATTTGTAAGATTTAATTATTACAAATGTGCTACTATAGGAGTATCTCTATTGCAACTTCTTTCGTATACATAACTTAAAGAATGTCGAGCGTTTACTGTTGTTATACGAAAATTATAATTCTTGCCATAGTAGGGTAGATTTGACGTACAATACATGAGGTACATTTGACGTATGTCAAAACTATCTTAGTACTATTGTATATTCGGCAATAAAAGTCTTACTTATTGTTAGTGGATTAACTTTTAGTCTTTGTATACCTAATGTATGATGAATTACAGTTATATTTATAACTGGAAAAAACGGCATTTCAAAAAATAATCAAATCGAAGTGATTATATTTAATAAATAAAAAGTATGTCAAGTGTTCCTCCCTATTCTTACCTATAAGATTACAATGTATTTGTTTGTATTTCAAGTCATGTTTATCAAGTTTTATCGAGCATAACGAAAATCGGTTTAGGTATTATTAAAAGTTTCAAATGTGCCAAATGCGCTTTAGAGACATTAAAATAGTAAGGATTAAATTACAAAGATTTATACTGCTACAAATTAGTGAAAATTTATCACCTGTTCATGTATTTAGAACAGAATGCAATGGTAGAGTTAAATACACAGCATTCCATACTAAATTACCTGCTCTTGTTAGACCAACATAAATATTTGTTACTCTAACAACGAGGTAGTAAATTATTCTGTTAAACGGTTTAAAAAAATTTAATTGATGCCTTATTTATACTTTTTTTTTGTTAATATTGATGTAAAACGAAATTTCTTTTAATAAGTTTATGTAGTACTATATTTACGTAAACATCCATTTTAGTTTTAAAACAAATAATTAAAACAAACCTAATTCATTCTTTGAATAATTAACGCTTCTTAATAAGGGTAGTATTGGATTATAAAATCGGTCAACTTTTATTTTATTTTATTTATTTAATTTTATAACTCTCTCATTTTATTTTATTTTGCTAAATATTAAGATATGTAAGTATAACAAAAATATAATTTAGAATTAATTGGCGGATAGCTTTTTCGAAATTTCTAATACTTATAGGCGATACGCTATCGAATCGAATTAAAATCGTTAAAACAACACACGCATTTAATTATTTTAATTGAACTTATAATAAACCTACATTTTGCAAAATTTTAGTGATAGATATTAATTAAAAACAAGGAACAACGAGCACCAATTTCGTCATAATTACAATTAAACGTTAAATACTTAAAAGGTATTAAACAAAAAACGAGAATGTAGTTTTGTATAAAAGTGTATTATACGTGAATTGATCGATAGAAATATTTCGATTGTTTAGAGGGGCGTCGAAAGGACGACTGAAAAGTAATTTTAAGGAGATACTCAAGTGCACCTACTGTTTAAAATGTTTCAATTAAAACCAATCAGTTATAACTTTAAACATCGGTCAATTACTAACGATTATCGATAACTTTGATACAATTGAAAAACTGGTTCAATAAGTTCCTAATTTAAAAAAATCGTACCGCTAAAGTAAAAATATTTTTAACTGAAATTAACCCGTCGTCTTCGAATAAAATTGTTTTTTTACAGTTACAAATTTTTATTTGCTAAAGCACAGCGACATGACAATTAACTACTTAATAACAGAACTATTTTTATTTCTACTATGGGAACGTATTTATTTGAAAATAAATTAAATAAGAAATCGTCGCGACGTCAACTGCTATTATGTATAGAAATAAATAACTCGAAATATTAATGTAACTAACTACTACGTATACCTCATCTGCTTTAGTGGGCGGACTAGAATTCTCAGAAACGTTCTCTTTTACAACAAATTACAAAATAACCACTAGCTATTATTAGATAGTATTTATTAGTGTTCGCTATATTAAAATTTAATTCGATTTCTTAAAAATTCTTCGTTAAAAATTTCTCGACTTGTTAATGACAACCTACAGTCCAGTACCTATAGTCCAGTAAAATTAGACCTTAAAAGGGAAGAAATATAAAAAAAATTATTAACTAGCTATAGATTTTTGAGATTTTTTCTGCTTTGAACTAAACCTCAAAAATACCTTCGATAATGTGTGTAGAGTGAAAGGACGTAAAATTCAGTTTTTTGCAATGATTTTGAAAATTATTAATTTTTCGAGAAAAATTAACTAATGTTAATTTCTAAAAGCATTGCAAAAAATGAATTTTACCTTCTTCCACTCTCTATATAACAATTTTTGCGGACACGCTATCGAAATGTACTTATACTTTTGAAGTTTAGTTCAAAACATAAAAATAAAGGCCCGCACAAAAATCTAGGTTGTTAATATATATTTTTTGTAGTTAAAATCTAATTTTATTGGGATATTATTAAATTCTATTAAATTATACAAGAAAGTATAAATGTACCACGAATTACATAAATAATTGAACTCCGTCAAAATTTAGTATGGCCTATCCAAACCTATATGCAATTTACGTCATCAAAAAAAAATTACTAGATTGTTTATTTGTAATTCGGTTTAAAGTTTGGAAAGTGACATATTTTATAGATGATTTACCTGCGCACATATTAGATGGTATAAAGAAAGACTACAATTTATTAGAATTGTCAAAATACGAGATACGAGGTGACAGCACTGTGTGAAACGTCATCATCTAGTAACCTTTCATTGATGACGTGGATTGCATATAGGTTTGGACGAAGTGTATGTGTTTTTGTTAATGTGAATAACGCATTTGTTTAGTTTAAAATAAAAACGTATCGGTATATAAGCCTCTTTAAATTTAACATATTCCATAATACGTATCTACTTTTCAAATAATGCAGCTACTTATAATATTACAATTTAATAATTTGCCATCTTTCAACCATAAACTTTTTACTGTACCTATGTATCTAAGGTTAACCTAAACCCATAGATGATAGTATGGCGTATTAATAAATTAAATTTAAAAAAAATTCCGAGGTCATTTGTGATATCTATATTATAATTACTTGTCATACGTTTATGAAGTTAAAACGAAAAAATTACCTATTTAACCGTTTATTCCTGTTACAAAGTACCTACCTAATAAGCTTGTAGGTAAAAATTTAATCTTTTACTTAGAAAATATTTCAGAACGAAACTCAAACGTATACCTACCTACATAATTAAACATTAATTATACATATTCCCTATACTAAAAAATGTTTCTCTCATGTTTTGATCAACATAACTCGGCGCTTTAATTTGCGACTAATTAAAACGGATTAATTAATCAAATAAGCAACACACCCTTTATATAGTACATCGCCAACAAGTTAATCTCAGGTTAACTTCATGAATATGTTAATTGTAGCTCGTACTACTTCTATGTTTTTTTTCATCTATTTAATAATTATTATAAGGAAGATTCCTCGGTAGGTATGTAATTTAACTATACAAGAATCGTTAATTAGCTCATTTAAATTTAAATGCAAAATTATAAAATGTTTACTTTGAACAAGAAGCACGAAGCACCTATGTGACATAAAAATTAATTTTATTAATACCGAAATAGGTAGATATTGATGAATTTACACCATTTCGTCGCTATATATGTAGATATACCTACAGCGGGCTCGTAAATTAACGACACCTCGCTCGAATCGTTAAGAGTTACTTTAACGCAGTTACGTATCTGTACAGTCTCGAACGTGGTGTCAAAATTAAAGGAGCCGACTGTACGTACTTGCCTACAACAACAAACAAGTTAACAATAAATTTTAGAAAAATTATCACATATTTTATTTTTTCTTAAAATATAACGTAAACGAAATTGCAATAATAACGTTTAAAAGTTAAATAGATGGTACTACGTTTTCCACTTATAGCGCGCTTTTTGCCGCGGTCTTTAAATAGCGTTATAAGGAGATTTTACTGTGTTTATTTTATTTTAAAATTGGTAATCCTATAACTCATATGTAGACATATATATGTCCACTTCAAGGTAGGTGGTACCTACATAAGTAATTTTATCATCAAAAAGAAACAAACACAAAAAGGTATTCATGGTAGATAAATTTACAACAAATGCGAGGTCATGTTTAGTACCTATAGTTTTTTTCAAAAATCGTACTTGATAATTTCTATATAGGTAACTTATAGCGCAATCTATATAGGTAAAGTAGGTACGGTAAGAGTTTCAAATTATCTTTAAATCGACCGCCGCAGATGAATGTCAATTTTGATCAAAAAATTTTTGTCAAAATTGCACACCAAATGTTGTCGTATTTTACATTTAATTGGGCTATAAGTTAAAAGATTTTTCATTCGTGCATTTTCTGGATCAACATTTTCTTCCGATTTCGAACATTATGTACATTAGAATTGTTGGAAAAATCCCTGTTTGACCCTAAAAAATTAATTTGTTCCACTCTTGCCAATTTCTAAATTCTTATTGTTGCGTCAAAGAACTTCTCGTGCGGTTCAAAACGTGTTTCAAAGTTGAGAACAAATTCCCATCCCTTACTGACATTTTAACCAAGCGTATGGGGCAAAATCAATCTGAAAAGTTTTCTACATTTTTCGCATCAGTTAAAAAATTATTTCTTCGGTAATTCGAATGGACGGATTCGAAATCAGTACAAAAATTTTATGTAGAAAACACGCGAATTAATTTTTTTTTTATCTTATTTATATTAAATATAATTAGTCCAGTTAAATTATAAAATGCGGACAATTTTTTTAGATTAATCTAAATCAATTTGACTTAAAGTGACACCGTAACGGGCGACCAAACAATCTTTCGGTCTTGGTTGGCTGCAGTGGAAAAATATCTTGGCATGTGTTATTGTTAGCTTAAAATACATCGTGTTATCATAGTAATAAATTCCACTACAGCCAACTGAACCAAAACTGAAAGGCTTTTTGGATACCCGTTATATAAAAATTGAGAAAACATAAAAAGTATCTACACGAGTCTTAATAATTGTAAACAACTGCTACCGTATTCGGAGACATCATCAGTTGTTGAATTAAGACACAGATTAAACTATATGTATATTGTACCTATATATACAATATTTATTACAATTAGATTTATTTAAATATAGGGAAACGAGTTAAATTATTTATCGATACATTAATTTGCAATTATTAGTAATTATTAAGGCAGAGCCATCACGGTGTTTCCAAAATAATTTATATACGTATAGGTAGATACGTTAGTTACCTACATAGGTAGGTACGTATAGGTACTTAATGCTTTGCAAAAAAACTTTTTCAAAGCCAAAATTACCGCTGACGTTATAGAAAAAAAACGAGTAAATGCTAAGTGTTAATGGATATCTTGTGGAATACAGATTTAATTTGCCGACGAATGATAATTCATTTGTATAGAAGAAACGGAAATTACGCAATTCTAAAAAAACCAAGCTTTTGTTCTTTGTTGTTCTAACATTTTTATGTGGAATTTCACCAACATTTCTTGAACCTTAGATATTAGATAGTAATTAGGTGTCGTTTTTATACCTAAATGAATAATTTTATCTACCTATAGGTATAATATTTGGAATAGGTGTAATATAGGTACAGCGTAACTTCGTACAATGATTCTTTGAACAATTCTAAGCAAAAATGTTCCAATTCACGCATGCGTTCGATTCTCAACCGTTTTCGAGATATAGGAGTCAAAGAGTCAATACACCTGATTAATCTTATAGGTAGGTACCTATACTTAATCTTAATTAATGACTTACCTATTCAATTAATTAACTCTAAAGGACAAGTCAGTTTAGGATTATAAAACACAGAAAACAAACCAACAATAATGTTTAACATCCTATTTATTGTTAATTTAATTATATGATATCACTAATAATTAATAAAGGGTTTGTTTTCTGTGTTTCATAATCCCAAACCGACTTGCCCTTTAGAGTTAATTAATTGTGTAGGTAAATAATTAATTAAGATTCGGTAAATAAGATTAATCAAAAGTATTGACCCTTTCATTTGGATATCACGGAAACAATTGGAAATCGGACACATGTCAATTGGAACATTTTTGCTCAGGAATTACTTAGGAATTGCTTTTGTTTAAACCTAGATAGGTATCTATAACTAAGTCGGTATTTTTTTTAAGAGCAAGAAGAAAACATGATAAATATAAGAAGTATACTATAAATTTTTAACGCACCCTTAAGGGTGTTATAAAACCGATACCTATACCGCTAGGTAATACTACCTACTTAAGACTTAAGAAATGTTGGCGAAATCAGACAAACATTTTCAAAGAAAACAATAAACCTGTACGTTGTAAATCTTAAATATAAATTACGAAATACTTATATATTATAGTGAAGGTGCCTATTTTGGTATTGCATCCATATTGCGTCTATCAATTTTTATGGTTTTGGTATTAGACAATCGGCGATGTTAACTATTACAGTTAATCAAATAAGGCAAAACTGCGATAATCAAGTATAAAATTCGCTTATGATAAATAAATGTGTAAGTAGATAAGATAAAGTATCTTCTTCTATAATAAGAATCCATCCTTTCACACTATAGCGTCATTTATGAGAAAATTTTAGCGCATCATCACGTTCTTAATATATTTTTTAAGTAATAGATTTGATAACAACACCTTTATTACGCTTGAATTTGTGACATCATGCAAGTTTATGCGGATATAATCAAGATGTTACTTGTCATCAAACATATCAATAACAGCTGTGCGATTTAAAAATTTGTATTAGCTATCCTAATTACTTATTAGGAATTCGTGGATAACTACGTGTAAAAAAATATTGGTTAAAGGTGAAAACGTTTTGCAAGCGAGGCATTTTACGCAGGTATTATTTACGTAATTGCGGATCATTGGATGCTCCATAAGTTGGCGGAATCCACAATATAGTTTCTTTTAGTTCAACATTATATCTACGTTTTTACTATTTATTGGTATAGATATAGAAAAGAAAGTTTTGTTAGGTTCGCAAATATTTAAATGCGACAAAAAATAAAATTATTCCGTGTTTAACAAATCATAATATTTAAAAGTTACACCGATTTAATCCTCCCATAGCTCCTGTAATACACCGTTACTGACAGTTGACAAATTGGCAGACTAATAAATAGTTTTAAAGGTATTAAGTAGATATTTATAGACTGACCTTTGTTTAAGTAAACACCTAAATATTTTAAACGAATTATAAATGAAACGGTTTTAAATAATTTTTTAAATACTATAGGTGTTCATTTTTTTTGATACAATAAACGTAAGACGAAGTCGGTTTATATATAAATGACTAAGTACCATTTCTTTCGAGTCGCGGTTGTCGACCTCGAAAATAAAATGTAGGTAAGTATTATGTAAAAACATATCTTGGCGATTTAATCGTTTAATAATAAAGACGATAAAACTTAAGAGTTATGGCGTAGGTACAGACGATTAATAAAATTAATTTAATTGCATGGCATAGTACCTATAAAAATAAGGAAATGTACAGAGTAAAAATTGACGGTTGATTTTTTTGGAAGTCAGTTTTCTTATTCTTACGTAATAATACAAACGTAGATGATTATTTACAATATATGTATAAACACACAATAAACGGATCGAAAATCACGTGTACAAAGTAGCGACGGATATTTAATAAACCTATGCAGTCTTTCTAGGATGACTGTTACTTTTATTAAAAGCACGATTTATTTGACAAACTTAGGTTCTATTGAAATATTTACTTGGTAGCTATTGTTAATAAATTCTCTTTCTATACCTATATATAAGTAAGCATCTACCTATACAATAGCGGTTTCGCGAAGTGAATTAATTCCATTTCGTGCCATTTAATTTATAATTTAGCAACTAAAACGAAATTATCTTAACACTTTCTATATCGACAAAAAGTCACAAACTATAACTTTATAAGTATTAGATAAACATATATTTTTTTATTACCCGTATTAGTGAAACGTTTAAATGTAAACTATCTAATTACTACTATAGGCATACTACCGAAATAAATAAAACGACATTTTAAACCGATCGATAATTTTTAAGTGTTTAGCATCTACGGTAAAAATAAAAAAATAAATAAATAAATAAATAAATTGACTACCTGAACTAGGTCGGTCACTGTATCGGGTGCAGTAAACCCAAGCTGGCCATAGCATCGGTTGACTTCCTTGTGCGGTCGGTGCTTCGGACGAATTTGCAGCCTTACCATTGCTCGACTCGGTTTTACATAAATCTACCGGATCCGAATTTTTGTTCGCGTCGTCGGCTAAAGGGAGAACGATTTTCCTCGGTTTCGATTTCTTAATTTTAATGGGATCCGTTATTCGCCTTCCGAAATCCGCTTTTAATATGTTATCTATAGAAACTTCAAAGAGCCGTTACTCGCGTCGTTATTGTTCGTCGTACTTAGTTTAGAACAGTTAGGTCGGAAGAAAAAATGCTGAGTTTCCGATGGCTTCGGACTGTGATTAATACTTTCCGGAGAATCCGGACCCGATAAACTTAATCGTTGATTACTCGGACTTAAAGGTGAGCACATGTTCGGTCTAAAAATTGGACTAACGAACTCGGCGGGCGATGTGGGATTCGATTTTTCCGACATACAATCTGAGCTTCGATAGACGTAACTTGGAGAGGGCGAATCCGGTATAGATTTCGTACTCGCAGGACTCAGCCTATGACTTAACGGACTAGAAGGGCTTCGACATTCTTTGTGAGATCTTTCGGGATCTAATGTGCTGTTGGTTATTTGCGATATTGCGTTTAAATGACTTTCGATGTTTTTAAACGAGAGATTTTCGCTTTGTACCGGATTTTCGTTGCCGACCGATAATATGGTGTCGTTACTGCAACAACTGTTATCGTCTAAATTTGAAGATTCCCTATCGAAGTTATTGGAAGCGTCGTTCGAATCCATGGACGCCGCCGATACGTCCGAGTTTTCGATGTTACGCCGTGAAAAATGGTGATTTTGCGTAACTAAATTTGTGGCCACCGTAGCCATGTTTTCGAAAAAATTAAATTAATCGCGCTAAAGTTGCCGAATGTCCATTTTTAACAACTATAGTTTATTCACTTTAAGTTCACAGATCGTCACTAAAATTAATTAATTTACACAATTATAATAACACTTCGATACCTATTCACAAACGTCCTACGTCAATATATGATAAAACAATTTCAAACATCATGTACTTATTATTATGTTTTTGTGGTATTTGATCTTCGATGTGTTCTGTGCGAGCTTTCAGGATGTTCTGAGCTTTTGGAAGTGTCCTAGGGCGGGGTTAACGTATAAAGGCGTTTCTGATTAGGAGGACTGTCGTGGGAATAGGCGAATCAAAGTTAGAGAAAATGAATGTTCTGGTTGATTTTGACATGTTTTATGGGTTATTTAAAACCATAACCGCAAAGTGGGAGATTGTGCAGGCTGCTTATGTGTATGCAGCACATGATCATATTCATATTGTTATTTATCGTCTTGATTAACTGGATTGGGTATTTTTTATAGAGTGATGTCTTGTTTTCACGTCTTAAACTGGAATCGACTTGAACAGTTTATTTATTGATTCTCACTTGATTGATTCCTTTTCGTTATATAAATTTCGCCGAACACTTAGGTACGTTTCAGTTTTCAGTCTCGCATACCTAAACAGATTTATTTACGAAACGACTTAAACGAGGAGACGCATTTATTTTTACAAAATTTGTCGATAGGTAGGTATTACGAGGTGATATCGATTTTACGTTTTTTCTGTCACCAGCTGGTATAGTACATAGATAGAAGAGAATGGGGCAGTTCTAAACTACAGGAATTTATGTACTATCTGCTTATTAGAAATGAGATGGGGAAATTTTTACACTGCTATATGTAGGTAGGTCATCAGTATCGTTCGATGAAATTTTGTCAAAAGGGCGTAACCCGCAAAAGTAAATTTTACAGAAGAGCACATTTTGTGTCGTCGGGTAACTATAAGAAGATACGTTTCGCGAAATACAAATCGATTTTTCCGGATTTTAACAGATGACGTCTTTGCTTTAGATGCATAAGATAGTTAGAATAAATTATTTTCACAAAAAGTGTGGCAAAACACCATCGATATGTAAGGTAGAGCAACGATTTACTTATTGTTTTTGAGCCAAATTCTTAATTTTTAATCAGACATTAATCAATAAATTCGATCAATTTTAAATAAATTAAATGTCGTTATTTAATTGAATGACTAAAAACTATCGCTGTTAAAAATAATTTCAAGCTATCACGTAGAAATTTAATTATGTAGGTAGAAGTAGGTATGTACAATCGATATATATCTAGGTAATGTTTTTTTAAAGTTTTGTTCAAACATTTGAATAGTTAGGTTGGGGCACTTTCGAACATTGTGATAAAAGTACCACATAGGTAGCTACCTATACGACTAAACAAATGATTTTCATAAATAATTAATTTTCAGCACAACGTTTATTTAAGTATAACTAATTTCTATGTAGATGGATCTGTGAACTTTAAAATAAGTAAGATAAAAGTAGATATAGATAAAACCAATGTTTGTTTGATATTGTCATTCTTCTTATAAATAGGGTAAAAGGGGGTACTTAGATACTTAAAACTGATTATTTTTATTTTTAAATTAATTTCTATATGTTATTGATCAAAATATAACCTGTTCAAAGGTGTCCCAAGGTCGTTCAAAAGTACACTGTCCGAGACACCTTTCAAAGCATTTTAATAAAAGATTGTGAGGTATAGGTAACTGCTTGCCTACATTAGGTAGGTACCTTTAGACATTTATCTATTCATATT
The DNA here is from genome assembly GCA_036326145.1 of Rhagophthalmus giganteus. Classification (NCBI taxonomy): domain Eukaryota; kingdom Metazoa; phylum Arthropoda; class Insecta; order Coleoptera; family Rhagophthalmidae; genus Rhagophthalmus; species Rhagophthalmus giganteus. The sequence goes on along the minus strand of JARFJA010000083.1, from coordinate 7,009,026 downwards.
AGAAAGATAAAAGATATTAAAACCAATTACAAATTTAAAAAAATACCGTATAAAATATTCGATTTGTTTCATATCATTTAAACGTATACTTATGCAAAGGTGCCCCCGCCCCTACTTATTTAATGCATCGTATCCTGAAAATCAACGAAATCATTTAGATAACCAATTTATTTTGTACTTGCTTATTTAACAGTTTCAAAAATCTTATTCAAAATATTATCTACCTAAAATAGGGTACCTGTTACCTATACTTATACCTATACCTTACAATAAGTGATACAAAATCAAAAATTAACGACGGTGTTAAAAATATTTTTCACATTGTTTCTAGATCTCATTTAAAACTTTTGGTGGATATAATTAGACAATATATCTAAATGCTTCGAGAGATTCTGCGGAAAAGTCGAACTAAAATTATGAAATTAAAATTTAGGAATACCTATAATATAAAAATATAAGAAAAAGGCAGATTACGAAAACTCTGTAGGTATAGGTATCTCTAACTCTAATGATTGAGGGCGTATAAACTCTCATACCTAAACAATGCGGTTAAATTATGACACAAGTTATTTTCTTATTTTAGAAAAATGCAATAATTGAGTTATGAAAATTGAGTTTCCATCACCTTAATGTATATCTGGCACAATTTCTCTGGATCTATCTAATTTTGATTAATTAGTAGGTACTTATATGATGTATCCACCTATTCACGAAACATACCTATATATTGAAGAAAGCTTACATTTATACGGGTGAAAATAAATGGCAAAGGCATTTAAAAATTCTTAGGTAGGTCATATTTTAAATGTGATTTAAATATATAGGTATAGATACCTAGGTATAACAATAGGTAGAAACCTCTCAGAATTGACAAGTGTTTCAATTGGTAGATATGTGCGATAGATGTTGGTACCTATATTACCTACACGTTATACATACATATATAAGTATCACACAATTGTTACTTAAGATCGCAAATAAGTTTTTACGGTAGGTATAGTACCTATAATCTTAAAATTGTATTTAGTTTAGAATGCGCACTATCATGTTATAATAAATAACGTTGGAAAGTGTCATGAAGTCTAACTGAAGACATAAACAATTAGAGCAAAAACCGTGTATCGTTTTCACAACTATTATTGGAAAATTGTTTCCTAGAAGAAATGCAGTTCGCCTTGCTAGTTTATTGCCAATGCGTATCCACTTAATTATCATTTAATTAATTAAGATGCTATAAACGAATAAATAGCGCAAGGTAAGTATGAAATGATGAAGTCTGATTCGAAGAAAACATTCTTATAGAACCACTTACTTTATTGTTCTAAGAATTTACCGTCGATTTATATAAAGTAGACAGTTTTAACTTTCTATAAAAAAATTAATAAAATTGCGAATTAAATTAAATCTTGAGCAACGTCCATCTCATTCTTGTATAGGTAGATATCTGTAATGTTAAATTGCAAGTTGGGTAATAAGTGAATGATTATTACCTAAACGACTTTCGTACATTTATAAATAAGTGCTATACCCACTTATAGGTAGGTACTTACTTATATATTATAGTAAGTAAGTAGATACCTATCAGATTAAATATCCTAATTTCCTGTTAGGAAAATTAGTTAAATCTAAGTATCTAATCTGGTATCTAAGGCAAGTAGGTAGGTAGGTATATGAAGTATATAGGTGCTTACAGATATCCTATACCAACCTAGTTGATATTTACAGCAAAACAATTACTTTACTTTACTTAATCGATAAAAGTCGCCGTGCATCATCATTTTCGTATGTTTATATATCAGTTTCTCCATCACTTCCATATTTTTTGCCGTCGGAAATTCTATAAGGACACGTGTTAAATAGAATAGGTAACGTGGAAAACGAGGCTTATAAAAAATACAACAGTACGTAACAGATTCCTAAGTGATATATTGCTCATAAGCAAAATTGAATTCAGCTACGACCCCGGCGAGTAGGTACAGCGGGCTCCTAAATTAATGACTCTTTAAGTAAGGGTCGCTTTATCGCAGTTACGTATCTATAGCGTCTCGAACGGAGTGTCAAAATTGAAGGACGCAACTGTACCTATCTACCTAATGTATAGTCCGCAACAAATAAATTTCTACGTCAGAATAATAACATCGTATTTCTCTCTCAAAGCATCGGATATGCGTTACATATGCTATCATCTGTAACAAATCGCTACAAACCAATTCACATATTCCCAAACCGAATCTGTGGTAATCCTATACATCATGCACAACCTTCCCACTTTAATAAATCACTATACTACGGTACACAAATTGACACCTTCAAACCCCACTACCAACACGAAACATAGCACGCCTATTTCCCACTCTCGGGCAGTGCAACATGTCGCCATCCCCACTCACTTTGGCGGTCCCTTTAATCCTGTAATCCCACTTCTATTCTCCCTTCCCAACGAAGGAGAAGGGCGTGAGAACCAATCACTGCAACGACGTGTGTGGTCCACAGGTCTTCATTATATCTCGTGTTGCCAATTTAACAGCTTCAAAGGCGGTAGAGATAGACGTATACTTCTAACAAGATGTTAAAGTGAGATACATATTAGTGTCGCTTAGCGGTTGCTTCGCAATATAATTAAGGTGATTGTTAAATTTATTTTCTAATATTCTTATTAAGTTTCACATACTTATACATAGGTATAGGTACTGGTTAACTATGGGCGGTTCAGATGTCGTTTATCATTCAATTAATTATTCATTAAACATCTTCTAATAACAACACACGTTCGCAGATTTAATAATTTGCTAATGAATAAATATGGTATAAGTATCTAGTAATTGGATTTTATCCGGTCACTTTTTAAGTTACGTAATTAGAGAAAATGTGTTAACATTCTTATTTGAATGTATAATTTATTATTATTAGAAGGTAGGATGTACTATGATAAATTTATTTATTTACCTACAATGTGAAAAAAATTATACCTATTGGATATCTACTTGCAAGTTAATAAAAACATTTATGAGTTCGTTTTCTATTCCTTTGATTAAAGTATACCGTCCGTCATTAATATACCTATAGATAACCAAAATGTTCAGCTATATAATGCACACTTACACTAATTAGTAGATATGAGTACATACGTAGGTGTGTAGAATTGTAAATAGTTGTGTCGTTTGTACTTTATTATAGCAGTTTGATAAGTATACGTTATTCGCGATAGGTTCTAATATACATCATGCATAAAAAGTTAGTAAATTGTACCTATATTTGAAATATTCAGCTTAAAGTTTTGAACGTGACTGATTCTACCGATGATTTACCTGCACACGTATGACATGGCAAAGAAAGACTACAATCTATTGGTGCTTAAAATACGAGGTTTTATTGATGACGTGTTTGGAACCTATCGCGAATAACGTATATAACGTCCTCGACAAAAAACCGAAAACGAAATTATCGCACCTGACCCGTTCTCGAATTAATTATATTCGAAGTCGACATGTATGACGTCACAACTGACGTACGAACCATTTCAACAATATAGTGAAAACAATAAATTATGTTTATGATTATGTTATGTAAACCCGTTAGACGATTACGACGTCAATTTTGCTTACTTTAAACACGAATACTTGCGTCAATAGACATCTTAAAAAACTCAGACAAAAACCAAAATTCGTAAAATAAATCCCATGAAAATTTAATTTTATGAAAAACTCTAAATAAGTGAAATAAGTTGCCAATGCCCTTAAGACCGCCCACTTGTTCAACTGCGCAAGCAGGGCTTTCGCTAATTATATAATAAAATTAACTACATCTATTTAAAAAATATTCAAAAATTAAAAAATTACCTACAATCTGGCTAAATTACGATTGAAACAGTTCTGAATTTCGAGGTTGTGCGTTAATTATTTACCTATAGATATACATACGTAAATACCTACTATATACTGAAATGATTAAAAAAATAAAAATATAGGATAAGCGTGCAAACGGATACCTATAGGTAGGTACTATCTATAATACTTTTAAATGTCCACACTTACCTACCTATACTGTCAACTTAATTGTCAATTGAAATTAACCAAATCAACTTTGATGTCCGAACGACTCGGCAAAATATGGTTAGACTTTTGTGAAAATCCAAAAAATACTCTACTTTATGATAACCAATTTGATTTTGACTTTGAAGTTTACATTCGCACACTTCCCTTGTAAGATTTAAGAATAATATCGAGGGTCTAATATCAGATGGGCGAAAGAACCAAAAGTGAAATTTACAAAAAAGAAGAAAAACATTTGTAAAACTTATTTTTGAATTAGTACAACGATACATTAGTTAGGTACCTATGTAACTTTTCTCTAATACGTGCCGTTTAATTATTTTCCGTTTAATTATCCACGCTTTTATTAGAGAAATAAGTTTCTAGCTTACTATACATAGAAATTTCGTAACAGTGCGATTGTTGTGTATCAACTGAAATGATATGGGTAGGTACAATTAAAAGTTATTGTGTAATAATATAAAAGAAATTTCTCGGCGACTAAATAAAATCGGACATTTTACGCGAATAATTACGGTAGATAGTCTAAAACCCATAGGAGTTTTTAAAATATAATACATAAAGTTGAATATAAAAGTGGGTAAAGCTTGTTATCTCTTAATACATAGGCACAGTCGGGTGCAGAATTAGTGTCTATAATCGCGAGCGTTACGCGGGAACACACAACCCAATAAACAAATTATGATCAGAATATTTAAAGTGCTACTTTGTATTTGTAATTAGTCTCACTTGTCGTAAGCACTTTTCGTAGATTTGTTCATTGTGCTATGATATATTGCCGGCCCAAAATGATAGTGATTCGCAACATTAATTTTGCACCCGATTGTACACTATACGTAGGCTAAGATCATAAAATCCCAGTCTCGTTTCCGGATTTCAATTTCAACTTTAATACGATCTTCCATAAAACATTTCTAATTTTTTTGACAAGACCTAACGTAGATATAAGTATAGTATATAAAAATATATAAATAAGCCCACTTTTTTTGGACAAACATCGGCTGAAAATGGGGTGGGCTTATACACGGGTCAAATATTTTTCAAATTGTTAAATGTCGAAAATGTGACGCAATATCAAGCAAGAAAACAACGAAAATAAAAAACAATAAACGGAAAATCAACTTAACATAGGTAACTTATGCCGAGTGCTTCGATCTTTCGCAATTTTAAATTCTATTATAGGAACCTAACAGAATCCCCCACAAGTAATTTTCGCCGAAATTTCGTCAGAATATATCTAAGGGTATGAGCCTTATATACGGGTCGGTCATTTTTGACAAATTTTCCGTTATAAAATAGGGGAGTGGGCTTATACCGGGTGTCAACGAGTTGCCCCTTGTTTATAAAACTACACTGATAATGAGAGAAAATACTTATAAATATTATAATATGCTTAATTTTGATTATACCTGAATCAAGTACGTGAACTTGATTTTAAAGTTGTTAGCGTTATTAAAATTCAGTTTACAATGTTCAATCTTAATTTATAACAATGTTAGATTTCTGTTAAAACATTTTAATTCAAGTAAGTACGTACTTATATATTTAAATTAAAAATGCACGTCTTCATTATTAAGTTTGAAATATTTAATTATGGATTCTCTTCACTTTAATTTTAAACTATTTTAATTCTAATATAAATTTTCCAAAAGTTTACATTACACATTCCTTTCTCGTGATTTTTAAAATGTTTACATATGTATTAACAACGGGTGTGCCCACAGCTTAATTCAATTATAATCCAGAGTTAACGTCTCCCAAATCCCGGCTTGCAAAATACATAAATATATTTTGATTTAAGCAGATCATACTTGAATTCGCGGTTTTCGTCGTTGGCCCCAAATCGTTAACTAAAATTAAACACGTTTTGTTTATTTCGACGTTATAATGCCGCATACTTATAAATAAAATTAAAAGCAATAAAAAAGTCATGAGGTTTAATACAAAGTAATCGAACAATTTCACAAGTCGTTATAATTAGTTATCCAGAAACAAAGTTTTAATTAAAAGGAGACTTGAATGACAAGAGTGAAAGACAAATTAAAAAGCGTCTAATTGAACATTCTTTCGCTTTTAAGACAGTTTTAAGAGGGTCGAATGCTTTAGAAAGACTAAGGGGTAGCTAAACTTAATTAATGATTTCAGCAATCTAGAATTTTCTCACGTTTTCTCGAAATTGACCTTTTACTTGTGCTGCAAAACTTTTTTTTTAAAGAATATATTATCCAATTTTATTACCACCAAATTAAAGGGGCCTAATTCTAAATAAGACCTTTAAATTTCTATAAATCGTATAGATTGAAATTCTATCAGGTCTTTTTACCTATATAGAGGGTTGTTATATTATATATATATATATAGGTATCTGTGTATGTAAAACAATTAACAATAAGTTAGAATTTATATAGGTATAAGTACTTTTATAAATTAATGTGGAAATATTACTAAACATTTCAATTACTTAAGCGCGAGTTTTAAATTTTATGTAATTGTTACCTATAAAATGTAATTTTCGAAGAATACAATTTCTTTCAAGCTGATACTTTAATCCGAAAGTTTTGAAAATAAATTAAATTACTCCCTCGGTTCCGAGCAAAATTATTACGTCACGTACAACACTTTTTCTTACTGGACACTTTTATTTTACTTCCAAATTCCATTTACGCTCCGGAATTGCTTTGAGTTGCATTATTACCGAAATAAAAATGAAGAAGCGAAGATGGCTATAAAAAATTGCGGAAAAGGTGTAATAATTTAGTTTATGTTGCAATATGTGGAAAAGACCGTGCTAAAATAAGTATAGGTAAATCTATATATATATATATATATATATATATATATTTTGTATATATATATATATATATATATAATATATATAGGTACCATATATAGGTATATTAGGTACCTATAGTCCTGTATAGTGTGTGACCTCGGGAATATTCCCAACACAAGGATCTTATTATTGATTATTATAAAATACCTATTGTAAGTATATAGATATTTAACCATTGCGTATACCTGTCCACAAAATCATCGTTTGGAATAACCTATATGGAGTCCCCGCAGTATTTTATAATTAATTTATATTAACACTATATACCTAGAGGTATATTTTCATTGCGTTTTATGTATCTAATAAATTAAATAATGCAAACAAAATGTATTTAAAAAAATATAGAGATCCGGATCTGTTTGCATGAGTACCTAATTCGAACGCCCTCATAATTAATAAATTAACAAAAACCTGACCGTTTATTTTGTCGTATAAAACTGCATCTAGTTGATTCTCCATTCTAGAAGGCATTCCCACAAAAGCACAATTCAAAGTCTAAACGTTATAACTATCACACGCGCACTTAGTCCGAAGCCTGTAAAGGCAGACGTGTAACTAACTAAAAGGAATTTTTAAAACACTTATTCGAATCTGATTCAGTTTGTTACATAAATACCAAAACGCTTTGTTTAAATTTTAGATATAGAATTTTTGTATATTTATCAGGAATGATTCTTTTGCACTCGCGATAATAAAACGTGATAGCCTCGAATTCATGTGTTCTTATCACTGCACGTGTGGGAAATCGTGCCTAAAATTTTCTATCGTGTTAATTCAAATTACGAGTTGAGTTATAGTAAAAAATTACTCTATTAAAGTATTATAAAGTATAGCGAATATAGGTATTACGTTATTAGAATAATGTTAAGCTCGACGCCTAGAAAGGGTGATTAAATTTTAAATGCTGAAACTTCAAAAATCGATAGATGTGCATATTCTCATAGATAAAATACTTAAACAAAATTTATAATGTTTATGTATAAAAGATGCTACTTTTCTACGTACTCGTGTGGAGTACCTATAGATCGCGCATTCTTTTTCCTTAAAAAAAATATGATATTTATTATATATATACACTTATACCTACCTAATCTTTAATTTAGATTTTTCTTATGTTGACGATGACACCGCTAAATAAGTTTCTTCATTTGATTAATTGAAAATGTGTGCTTATTGTTAGTCTGTCTTATTTTTTTTACAACAGTAACAAAATAACAAAAAATAATTTAAAAAGAAAACGTATCTATACGTCGATTTTGTTAAATTCTTACAATTAGAAATTAACAAATGTGATTTACTACAAATTGTTTGTACTAATTAAGTCGCAAAAATGACTCGTAATTTAATGAACACATAAAAATTTAGTGATGGTGACTGTTATAAAATTATAGAATATACTTTAGAACTACCAGAATGATGTTGAAAGGTTACTAAAACAAACTGTAGAAATTGTTTTCCATTAAAGCGACATGTTAAACTAGTGACAAATAGATGGCTCTATAGAACGCCTTTTTTTTATCGAACATCCCTGTTTATATAATATACACTAGTTAAAGAGTAACCTGTAATTAACGAAACGATAGATGTTTCCTACTTTTGAAGCATCTTTATGTTAAAAATGCACAATATCTAACCTTGAAAAGGCAGTGGTGAATGCTGACCAGATGCTGGAAATGCATTATTAAATAAAGGGTAATGGCAGTAATAAAAAAAATGTACTCCATAGAATAATGTCTTCTATTATATTTTTATTGACCGCATTGTGATAAAAGTAAAAGTTCAGTTTTCCTGTTTATGGTAAGCGTTCTCCTTTTAGTAATTTTTGAACAAATATCAATTTAATCGTTGCATGTTAGATTATTTAATTTAAAATGTATTTTTAAATGTGCGTTTTGTATTTACTTTTATAGGTAGTTTTGTGTTACTAATTTCTTAAACGCTCTATACGTATTCTTAATTAATTTTAATTCTAATGCTAGCTACAGACGTAACTATATACTTGACAAGTAGAAATGAACACTTTCTTTGTTCAATATACATAAGCATTTGTAGGAGAATATTGACTTACTTGTACATGCATGACAACATGTAAACTTGTGCAGTATTCTCCTACAAACGCTCATATAACTTACACAAAAAAAATGTTCATGTCTACTTGTCAAGTATAGAATTCCGTCTGTAGTTAGCATATTAACTAATATGCCTCAAATATGTTTATGAATTGAAGAATTAATTATTTACCTATGCTTTTTAAAAATTACTTTAAAAACATTTTTAAGTATACCAATATTGATATTTCTTTTGTAGAATTTGTTAGTTACAATAGGTAACGGTAATAACGCACTTTATATGTTTATATAGGTAATATTTCTTTTTTAGAAATAAATATGTATTTTTTATAACCGACTAAACAATTGTTGTTACCAGTTATTGTTAACAATACACTGAAATGTATGCAAGAAATAGAACGAAGAGATGGATTTTTATAACTTGTATAATTAGTTTGTTCATTTATTTAGGAATACAGATACATCAAAATCGAATGGGTAAGTGTCTAAATAGAAATTAAAATCATATAAGTAGGTATATTTTGAAACAACTTTGGAAGAAATTGATTTTCTGAAATTATTAAAATATACGTTAGATACCTATTAATTGAATTTTTGGAAATATGTAGGTGTACAACTTTAATTTTTGTAATTTTAATTTTGTTACATTATAGTGATTGTTCATTCTTTAACTTTGAACACATTAAATGCAACATTCACCTGTTGATTATATTTTACACGATAATAATAAAATGATAAAAAAACATTAAGTATACTATAGCTTATCCAAACCTATATGATGTTCACGTCATCAATGCAAGGTTACTAGATGATGACGTTTCACATAGTGCTGTCACCTCGTACTTCGTATTTTGGCAGTTCTAATAAATTGTAATCTTTCTTCCTATCATCTAACATGTGCGCAAATAAATCATCTATAGAATATGTCACTTTCAAAACTTTAAATCGAATTACAAATAAACAATCTAGTAACTTTTTGTGGATGACGTGAACATCATATAGGTTTGGATAAGCTATAGTCGAGTCAAATTAGGTTTTTACTTCAGAACCCACAAGAACAGAATCGATTTTGATGAAACTTTTTAAAATGTTTGTTATACCACATTATTTGAAATCAGAAACATTCCGATTAGCGCACTCAAGTATTTGTATTGTTTAAACAATTTATTACAACCAAATACGGGGTATCCAAGAAATTGTAAAAATCTATCAGGAACGTATAAATCACATTTAAATAATGTCACAAGTTCCTATAAATGTTTATCCTGCAGTGCTCCCGTGTTGAGATATTCACCCCTAAAGTTGAAAAGTAAAATCATTTTTTTTAAATAACATTTTTAGTTTTCGTTGAAAATTAATAATTTTTGGTGCACAAACGTAATAAATAAAGGTATTTAAAATAATGTAATAGATTTTTGACATCAGCTCAGGAGAGCCAGGATGCACTACTCCTAATAACCTCAATATTTTTCAGAGATTTAAGTTTATAAATTTCTAATTATATTTTCGAATTCCCCAGACATTTTAGAATAAAAAAGATACTACTTGTGTAATTTCGATAAAATAAACCATATTCGAGAATATATATCACACTTAAATAATACTCTATCTAATTATACTATATAAGTACTTACAAGGAAGGTTAGGCAGGTGGAAATCTCAGAAAAATTTAAAACTTTGCAGGATTGTAGTACTAGTCAACCCTAATCAAGAGTTCCGTTCGTGCTCTTACGCGGTTTAAGAGGGTGAAATCCACCCTTGAAAATTGGAACTTTTTGATTTTGCTTATTATCTGTGAAACAACAAGAGCTATCGCCAACAAACTATATATTTTTGTAAATGGCTGTTCAAGACCTACATTATGATACAAAAATTAGGGGTGAAAATTTTAAGCGATGGTACTGTGCGTTCGATGCGGACTAGTGGACGCTTAGCTTAACAATGCTGCCGCTGCGACTGCCACTTGTCTAACAGACTATAAGAAAAACATTAGAAACTTCTAAATTTTTCATTGTATTTTTTACCTTTTTCTCGTTATCGTTTTCCCTCTATCGTCAATTTCCAGTGTAGATTCTTCCGTTGACTGCGAACTTGTATTATTACATATCTATACCTCTACGTAAGGTAAAATTTCATTCGCGAAATTGGACCGTTGAATGTTTGAGGGGAGCCCTAATCAAGATCCTAACCGAGTCCTTATCCAAGAGCATTTTCAAGCTCGATTTTCAGAGAATTTGTGTTAGAGCTTAAAAGTCCATGTATTTACACTTAATAAATACATGGAGAGTTAGTCGACATAGAAAGATCGTACCTTTCTTCGTCGTATTAATCCTTTTTGTTTGTAATTCTTTTATAGTACACAACACAACACTCGCGCACTCATACGCAAAAAGGCCTTAACCGAACGAGTACTCTCGAACACACGAGCAATACGACGCCGTAATTTAAAATTCGAACTTCGGAAACAAGCACGACCACTCTGTAACACTAACACGAAAGATCTGAAGCGTTTTTGCCAGAATTATACATATAAATGCATTCGAGTTGATACGGGGATACTAGGAAATCCCGATTTTATTTTTAAACATTCAGTTATCTGTGCGCTCTCTGATAAGCTATGTAAGTAGGCGGTGCACATGTTTCATTATTCGCTTTGTATTTTATTGGCCACATAAAATGCCATTAAACTTTTATCTGGTTTATGGTTTGTAATAGGGAAATTTCAATGCTTAAGGGCACACGAATAGTTTTTAAAGTGAAAATAGAGTAAATTTATAATTCTGCGGTATAAAGGCAGTAGATAGTGATTATTCAAATAATTTTACTGCATAAAAAATACATAATTTTAGAATAAATTTCCTAAAAAGTATATATTTTAAAATTTTCCGTCATTATCTGCCAATTTTTTTAATCAAACTCCACTACGACCCCTGTAATAGTCCAAGCTCCCATCGCACAAAAACCTACGTCACAACACTACTGAAATTTTCTTAGTGTGTTTATCCAACCGGTGGCAGACAATCGAATTTTTGTTTTAATCATTTTTGATAAACTTGATACTTGATAAAATTTATTATAGACTTTAGTTTTAATTGTCCTTTACTTGAATATATATGTCTGCCGATGTAAAAATGTACCCAAGTATAACGAAATTAGGGGTGAAAATTGGAAGGAATGATACCCCTTAGAATTTTCATGCCTAATTTTTGTAACATGATGTGGGTCTTGAACGGCCATTTACAAAAATATATACTTTGTTGGTGATAGCTCTTGTTGTTTCACAGATAATATGTAAAATCGAAAAAAGTTCCAATTCTCAAGGGTGGATTTCACCCTCTTAAACCGCGTAAGAGCACGAACGAAATACGGCTCTTGATTAGGGTTGACTAGTACTACAATCCTGCAAAGTTTCAAATTTTTCTGAGGTTTCCACCTGCCTAACCATCCTTGTTAGATATTTTTAAGTACAGAAACGCTCTTTAATCCGGCATTGTACAGTTATCACTTTCTATAATCCGACACCGATCGAGCTGTTCGTGTTCGGATTTTTTTGGGTGGATTTGGCTTTTGTGCATACTGTGTTTTTTTATTAATACAATTCAAATATATTCAATTAAATAAATATTCAATGTTTTAATTTAATTTTATATTCTATGTTTTTCTATAAACTCCGCACTTGTTAGAATGATGAAATACTTTGTCTGCACAGGTTCAGAAAGTGCATAAACATATAAAATACATGTTTTAATCGTTTGAATTTTTATCTAGAGTGATTTATCTTTGGTATGCCCATTAAGACTACATCTCTCAATCGGCAAAATCTCTAATCCGACACGGCATGTTCCCGAACGTGTCGGATTAAAGAGCGCCTACTATATAATGTTATACTATGTGATGAAATGAACAGGGATATGCCGTGCCGTAGGAGAAACATTTATAGGAACTTGTAGCATTATTTTCACGTGGTTTATGCGTTCCCGAAAGATTTGTTACCATTTTCTGTAACCTAACATAACGTTTTCTGACAACCCCCTATTTTCTCGTAATAATTGTTTAGACAATACACATTTTTGAGTGCGTCAATCGGAATGTTTCTGATTTCAAATAATGTAGTATAACAAATATTTTTAAAAATCGGTTCCGTTCTTGTGGGTTCTGAAGTTTTCACGATTTTTCGGCTTTATTTACTCGATTAATATCTACAGCAGCATCATGTATTTCATTTCATTTTGATTATTTCCTTATGGTTTTACTATTATTGTATAAAATATCTGTTGTATAACCGCGAATACGTATAAGGGGCCATATACAGGCAAATCGACCTTATATTTTTAAAATTAAAACTGTATTTAATAAAGTACAGATACACAAAATTAATGCTTTAAAATCAAAAATTTATTTGTAAGTGGGTACTTCTAACTAACATAAGTAATACCATACAAGCAAAATAATAAAATAAAATAAACATTTACCAATTAATCGAAAAAGTTGTTCATTTTAAAATATCTATAAAATATAAATATTCGTAAAATGTATTACAACGTAAAGATTTTTGCATTAAATTTTATAATAATTAAATAAATTTTAATATATTTTAGAATTTTCAAAATGTAGGTATTACGTTTGAAATGGATTTAAGTACTTAGAGGTATCTAAACATCTGGCCTCAGAGCTAGAGCGAATTAACGATAAATCCACGTTTTACAATTTATTTACTTATGTTTTTATAGTGTTTTTATGAATACATTATATATTTTTCCATCTCTTTTCAATGCCCGTTAAGTGAGTTCGAGTTGTAAAATAATTCTATAAAAATTATATTAAATCTAATTCAAATCTTGATAAATTTCAATCTTCAAATAGCTCTTTTGTATAAAGTTCCCTGGCTCTGAGGACCAAATATTTGTGTATAATGAAATGTTGCTTTTAAAGTCAAAATATAAATATTATTTTTCCTGAATAGGTATCTATGTACTAAGGTACTATTTCTGTTGATATACAAATTCTATCATTATAGCTGTTATTGATGGGTGGAATATCGGTACATCGAGAGAGACGGCTCAATATGTATTTCCAAACATATCTACTATTTCGTTAAGGCCAGACAATTTGTGCGAATCTCCAGTTTTTCTAATGATAATTGTATGTTCGGCACCGATCAATTTTGAAAAACGTAACGCCGTAAGGGAAAGTTGGGGTTACGAAAGGAACATTTCAGATGTTACCATTAAAGTCTATTTTTTACTAGGAAAATCTTTAGACGAAGCTGTACAGGTACGACGTGGGTACCTATTTTTTAAAAATGCCATTTTAAAATTGTTAAATTTTAAGCGTGAGATAGAAATGGAAACAGAATTGTATAAAGATATCATTCAAGAAGACATTATCGACACATACTATAATTTAACGCTTAAATCATTAATGTTGCTGAAGCTAGTCAAATACGAATGTAAAGAAAATGCAAGATTTATTATGAAGACTGACGACGATATGTTTATAAATTTGGTTCCTCTAATTAAAACTTTACTCAAATTAAAATCGAATGCTGGAGTGCTTTTAGGATATTTAATGTGTAATGTTCAGCCTGTCAGGGATTTTTATGACAAATGGTATGTATGTTTATTATATCATTCTAAATTTTCATGATACCATTACTTATATTTTCGATATCGTGGTTATTTGATTTCTAAACAGCATCATATTAAATGAGCTTAATTAGTGTACTTAATTCTAAACCAACCAATATCTACAATAAAACCTTGTAATTATTAAAAAGTCTTAAGCGGGATTTTTACATGCGTAAAAAGCTAGCGTTTTATGCGAGAAAACGTATTAAGCAAGGGCGGTGTGCTTCTGCATTTTTAAAATTCTAATATCAGCGAAAAACATTTAATAAAATAAAAGAGCTAAAGAGTATCAGTTTTATAATATAATATCTTAATATGTTCAGTCGGGCGCACAATTAATGTCGCTAATCGCGAGCATCGCGCGAACGCACACGACACAACGAACAAATTACGATCAGATTATTTAAAGTTCAACTTTGTATTTGTAATTTGACTCACTTGTCGAAAATACTTTTGGTAGATTTATTCATTGTGCCGTGTATTGCCCGGCCAATGCTCGATTCGCGACATTAATTTTGCACCCGACTGTACATTTCAGTTAATTTAAATGAGCTATTGAATTTATTGATCTTTACGATAATTTTAAGCGTTTATATTTAATTGAAAAATAAATTTAGTGGACTCTGTAGTAAACAATTCTATAAAACAGGATGTTGATATTTATAGTTTTTTACAAGTCACATCCTTAATTGACTGATTATCTAAACCACAATTCATGTTTAATAGTAAGTTTTACCAAAAATAACTAGGTAGGTATAAGTACCTACCTTTATCTCCTCTTATCAAAATTTTGTTAAAATACAAAGAATACTTAACTAAAACTCACGAGTTTAATTTATTTGGAAACTTGAATTTATATAAATCAAATCTAAATCTAACAGAGCGATTTAAATGAATTTAACAATTTTTAATTTTACAAGTGTATTTAATTTTTCTAAAATGGGGTTCACACCTATGCAATTTTGTTGCAGCAATTAATTGACTTTGAATTGAATTGAATTAATTGAATAATAAATAATTAAGTAAACAATAACTCTATTCCACAAGTATTAAGTTTATTCATGTATAAAATAAGGCTACACGAGATATGCTGTTGTTATCCCTAATACGGCGTTTCGATTTAAGTCAAACAACATTTTGATACCATTCCTCACATTTATCATCTATGATTCGTTTTATGTTCTTGTAAAAATGTTATAGATAAGTAAGTATATGTATAAAAGAAAACTAACAATAAAATAAGACTTAAAAATTACTTTTAACGACTCGATGATAATGACCTTAATTTATTTTTTGCTCAACAATTTTTAATAAAATACGTAAATATTTAATGTACGAAACATTTTTACAATTATACCTATATAATACCTATTTTACATATTAGATATTTGAGTCAAATGATTCTAACTTTGAACGAAGTTTTAAAGTCAACAATAACATTTCTCTCTTCTATAAATGTTATAAAAAAAAAGGCGAAACAGAAGCGTTTAGAGGACTTTTTATCAAACATTGTGTGCATTATTTTGTTTAAAAATACGCTATTTTTGACCATTTGCTTACAAAACGTATATATGAAAACACGTCATAACAATGCGTTTCTATAGAAACCCATTGATGTGACGTCATTTTCGCATGTACTATATTTTGTAAGCGAATGGTCGGTCAAAAATAGCCCCCCTGACGTAAAAGCGAAGATTGCCTATACCTACATTGTGTATAAAAAGTGAAAAATTAATTTTTCTCATAAATGATCATATTATGATATTCTTTTTTAAGAAGTTGATCGATTATTAAAAATAATGATAATGATTATTAAAATAATAGTCTCTAATAATTAATATAAGTATTTGATAAATATATATTTATGATGAATTTTAGGTATGCACCAGAATATATGTATTCGGGGAAGATTTATCCAAATTATTTATCAGGATCTGCATATGTGATGTCGGCGGATGTAGCAGAAATATTGTTCGATACTGCTTTACAAACACCGCTATTTCATTTGGAAGATGTATATATAACAGGTAAAGAATTATATTTTAAAAAAATGCGACTAGATACTTTAATATTTATTTTATTCAGGAATCTGCGCAAACATCGCCAAACTTAAACCGATACATAATAAAGATTTCCATTTCAGAAAAATTCAATTCAATCCCTGTATATATAAGAATTTAATTACCGCTCACTATTTTAAACCGATAGAAATGCGACATACACATTATCTTGTACAAACTATTAACTTAGAAGATGCTTGTAGAGTACAAAGGAGAGGAAAGCACAACGAATCTATTTTATTAGCTAAATTAGCAGAACTGGAATCGTCCCATAATCAGTATAAATGTCATTAGTTTTCATTTGCGTTTCATTTATAAAACACCGTATTATTAACAGACATATGATTAGAAGATACTAAATAATTTCTACTTTATCGGTAATTTATAAATTATGTACTAATAAATGTTAGGCGTAATTAAACATTTACAAGTTATTAAGAATACTTTAGTGAGTAGGTAGGTAGATAGGTGTATTATTCTTTAGTGAAATAGAGAACTTTAATTAAAAATAGGTATATATTAGGTAGGTATTTAGAGTATAACGATAGTACAATTTTGCACTATAATAACCTATTTTTAACTTCTGTATGTTGATAGAAGTAACGAGGCATCGAACCATAATTAAACCGTAAAGAAATAAATTAGGTGTATTATTGCAAAAGTTTGAAACTATTAAACGTTAATATTTTTATATTTATTACAATGTAAATTTAAATTTTCATGTTCAATTGAGGTCACAAGATGTACCATTTTTATCATGTACAAAAATTTTTGTTTGCATAAAAATTAACATAATATACAATTTCCAAATACATGCTCCATTATTTTCTTCTTCCCCGTATCATTGAAACTTGTAAATTATTTAATAACTATCTTAGTAGTAAAAACTAGTTCGCGCTAGGTGCCAAATTAGGTGCTAGATTTGCTGTGACACGTATATAAAATCTCAAAATAAATTAGTAGGCATATCATATCATACTATTTTTAGTTTTCATAAATATAAGTTAATTCAAATATTAAACATTTTTATTCCATTTATCTACTAATCATGTGTGTTCGGTTTTGATTTAGATAAGTAGATAGATATTTTATTTATGTGATTTTTAAAATTCCACACACATTTAAATATAAGTTAGTTAATATTTGAGCTAGTTTTGTGTATTTTTAATAACAGATTTGTTCATTGAATTAGTTTACAACCAAGTTTCCAATATGTTGAACGATTTTAAATTCATATAAGTATCTTCTAGTCATTAATGCTTAATATAACGATCTTTTCTGATGTTTGTAAAAGTTAGTGAACATTATAATTAATATCTACAGTAGATTTATGATTGTTTCCTACCAATTTTAAACCTTCCAACGATTTACTAAACAATTGAAATAATAATAGAAACTAGTGACTGATTATATAAATTTCATTATTCTGTTGATTGTTATCTATTACTGTCTAATCTGCTTCTAATAAATAGTCATGTAATATACATTGGCAATGTTTAGTAGCCATGCCACAGAAACATATGTACCTATTTAAAAATGTACACGATTATATAAAATATATATATATAGATACCAAATCACATGGTGCTGCTAAAAATGCACCTCGAACATCTTTTATAATTTATTTATTTATGTCTCTTACATCGTCATAAATGAATTTAACATATCAATGTAAATTATGTTATTATTTATATGTTAATTTAATATCATAAAAGTTGAATTTTACGTAATTTAAAGTAAAACTTATCGGATAAAATTCAATTCTTGTTTACAATTTTTTTAAGTATTAGTTAATAGGGTAATGTGATTTCATAGTTACAATTAAAAGCAAATAGTGATATTAATCAATTCCAAGTAGGTATAACGATCTTTGAAAATATCATAATACTTACTAAGAAATTTGAGAATTTTAAAGATTTTTAATTATATTTTTTTTAACTTTGCCTGTGGTGTAAACTTTTATAAAACATTTACTAGTGTATTCAATTTTATCTCGTATATTGTAAAAAATCATTTTTAAATAAAAATACATTTTTAAAAACTGAAACTGTTTTTGTATTTTATAATTATATATTTGTATAATTCTATGTTAAATATATAATCTGTGTAGTTCACGACACGAGTCAAACAAGACCATAATACATTCAAGCTCTGTTCTTTTTACATAAGTGGTTAATGTAAAAATAGGCCCGCAGGCTCACCTTGTCAACATTTATTAATATAAGAAGTGTTTAAGATCAAAATTGGAGACATCCTATCCTTTTATAGTGACATGTCCAGTTTTGATCCTAGCCACCTCATGTGTAGCAACTCCTGCAGGTAAAAGTGATCTCGAGCAAAAATGTTAGTTTCTTTAGCTTTTACATTACTTAAAAAAGAAATAAATATGTAATATGACTATAAACGTAACCTTTGATCAAGTTTATAAACACATTCCCTAGTGGTTATTCATGAAAAAAAACCTGCACTTTTGTTATCTTATTTTTGAAATTACCAAATTATAAACAATCGAGATTCCCGTGGAACACATAAAACCAGTAATTAAACCACATATTTATTTAAAAATAAATATATGTACCAACGTACAAAATTAAACTTTTCTCTCTTAAAAACCGACATAATTTTTTGCATCAAGACAAAATGATAGAGGAAATTCTTAAAACTACCTATAAATTCTTTAATCGGGTAAAATTGTAAACTATCTATTTAAAATAACATCTGTAGAAACCTCGTTTCTATTGATGTAATTTTGAAAATAAGTTTACTGATGATTAAACAAACATAAAATGAACGTTATGCACTAAAATTACTATTTAAGAAATAAGTACTTATACACTAAAACATCAAAATCGGTAATTTAAAACTAACAGGCAGAATTCAAAAACAATCATTATGGGCTTTCAATATTTTTTTAATATTCAGGAACAGTAAACTAAATTGTTCAATTTTGTTATAGATTTATATTTGGAGAAACTGTAAAAATAATTACTTAACCACTTTCCAGGTCAGATATTTTGCAATTGTTAAAATAGTTTGTAACATTATCCACGCTTTTATCGGGCTTCTCTCTTTTACTTATTTTTGATATGTCGTACTGACATTTCCTTATTTTTATGTAACTGCAGTCTTCATTTTCGTGCTTAATTTTACGTTTATTACAACCAACACAAGTCTCACTTTCGTGCAACGATTGATCAATAGTTGTGTTTGTGTTGCTTTCTAACATGTCGATAGTTTCTTGTCTACGTAATTGTTTTAATTTACGTCTCATCCTCTTGTTATCTCTTTTAATTTTTAGTTGCAAATCAGTGTTACCTTTCACTGTACTTTCAAATTCTACACAGTCTATTCCTTCGTCTTGATCTACTGCCGACGAGTTACTTTCGTCAATAGAATTTTCATTTACGTCTTTTATTTTCACATGTTTTACTGTTGTTACTGCTAATTCTTTAAGGTTCTGATCGTTTTGTAAATCCAGATCTGAATTTGAATTCGAAGCAGTATTGGATTCTAATTCTTGAGTTTGATATTCGATGGCTATTTCATTAAATGAAACACGTTTCCTTTCCTTCTTACGCTTTTTCATAGTTATACTTAATTCTAAATCGTTTAAAGCAGAACCACTACCGGAAGATGAAAAATCCATGTCTTCTTGTGGTCTACTTTTAATTTTATGAGCTTCAATTTTTTTTAGCTTTTTTTCGATGCTCCTTTTATTATTTTTGCTATTATTTGGTTCAGATAAACTAATTTTATTTAATTTCTTCGTTAATAGCTTTTCTTGTTTATCCAACCTCGTAAGTTTTCCGTTCAACTTCATACCATGTCTGGCGCCCCTAAAAATTGTACGTTAATTATGATTTTCGTAAAATATTATTAAAATTACTTATGGGCTGTCCTACCACCACAGGCTGCAAATAGTTCTTCGTCTGTTAGTGCAGAGGCATTTATTTTTGTATCTAATTGAGTTTTTTTATTATTGTTGAGTGCGATAATACCTGACCCTATTAACTTTGAAGTTTTTATAAATGTTCCTTTATATTGTGCATCGTTATTGTCCTTTTTAAAATTTTTTATGGAATAATTTTTTGTGGAAATTTCTACAGCATCGGGGTTTCTGATGTTTACTTGTATACGATCGTTTTCACGAATAACCTGCAAACAATCAAATTAATTTGATCACTTTATTAAGCACGATTATAATACATTAACATTGTCGGCTGCGGTGTTATACAATTTTTCCCACCATTTGTTAGTGAACTCTTCAGAAACATTGTGACCGATACCGGCTGTATCGAATTTCAACTTTGGCTTTATGGCAACGTTAATTCCAGACTTATTTTTTCCTAATCCTTGCCCTGCCGATACAGTTAAAATATAATCACACCGAATAAACGAACAATAATAATCATAACACTAACCTTCTTGCCAACCATATTTTTCTAGTTGTTTTTTCGCAAAGTCCATTACGCTGCTAGATTATATAAAATATTAAATAACTCATAGCATTTTTTATAATTTCAACAATCTTAACCTACAAATACTATTTGGTATTTAGTTTGTGCGCACATTAAAGATTACGCCGTTCTGTTTTATCAACTTGTTCTATAAAGGAACGTTTACACAACAATATAAAGAACCACCTTGCCTAGTTCTATTAGCGTCCAACAAGGCAACGCGTCGAGTAACGTGGACGCTTTGTAAACCGAAAGTATGAACATTGACAATGACAGGACAGAACATTACTAAATCAATGACTTACGGTGATTGATTTCTGAACCCTCCAATTATTATAGTTCATAGAATACTGCACTGCTTATATGTATATAACATGTAGATAACAGATGGACTAAAAGGATATTAGAGTGGAGACCGAGGCAAGGAAGACGTAGTGTTGGTAGACCACCACTCCGATGGGCCGACGACACTGCAAGAGTGGCTGAAAAACTATGACAAAGGAAAACATCAGATAAAGAAGATTGGCGTATTAAAGGGGAGACTTATGTCTAAAACTGGATGAATGAGGGTTGAACAGAGAAGAAGAAAATATGTATATACCATTCAGATGGAAAATGACGATTTTTAAATTACTTTTTAACGTCAGTTATTGTATATGCCAAGGAATCCGGCTCGAAGGACCATGTTGTATATTAAAAGATAATATAGAATTCGTTCAAAAATATGAACAAAAATTAAACAATATCAGACCAAAATCTTGGTCAAAAGACCACGTCGTAGAGGAACCTAATAACCAATGATTGGAAGGACCGAATTGGATGGTAGGGGAAAACCGTAGGGCGTAGAAGAACGCTACGAAACGGTTTTATATATTTATCGCACCCGTGTGAGAAAAGTGTCACAACTCAAAAAAACTGATTTTTGAGTTTTTACCATTTATGAATTCCGTAAATATTAATACATTAGCCAGCAAGTGTTGGTCGTATGGTGTCTCGTTTTATATGTTCCAACTGGAACATGATTACTGTGCTTATCATAATTTAAAACTGTAATATTTCGAGTTGTGTCACTGTTGTTAATAAAAGATAGTCTTCCATAAGAAATATTTAGAATTGGAGACAGCTTTATTGATCAAAATCTGCAATATTCTCTTAAGTTGGAAACAGTTTTTCGTTATTTCTGAAAAAACTTAGTTTTTGAGTTGTGACAATTTTTTTTTAAATTTAAAATTTTAAAACCAAACCTTTGAAAATTTTTTTTTTCAGAAAAATTTAAAAAAATAAATTTTTTAAAATTTCCCTTTTAATTTAAAGGATGTTTTTAAATAAAATTTTAAAATTTTTAATTTAAAAAAAAGTTTAAAAACCCAAAAAAATTTTAAATTTAAAAAAATTTAAAAATTTTTTTAAAAAACCCAATTAAAAGAATTTTTGATTTTTAAAAATTTTTTAATTTTTTTTTTGCTTTTAAAAAAAAAAAAAAATTTTAAAATTTTTTTCAATTTATTAAAACCAAAGATTTTTTTAAAATTTAAAAATTAATTTAATTTTTATAACTTTATAAAGTAAATTTTTTTAATAACCATTACTAATGTCCTTAAAAAATTTGAATTTTAAAAATATTTTGAAATTAAATTATAGATTTAGTAAATCGTTTAAAAATTTTAATACAAAATTAAATTTAAATTTACATTAGTTACATAAAATATTTCAATTTAACTTAAATTTGGTTAATTTCAAAATTTATTTAAATTGTTGAAATGGAAAATATTTAATTTTAAAAATACCATTATTTAACAAACCAAGAATCTTTGACTTGTATTTTAAAAGTAGATTTATTTCATATTTTTTTAACATGTTAAAATTCAAAATTTAATAAAATTAATAAATTTAAATTTTATTAAATTGAATCCTATTTCAATTTTAAAAAATCAATTTAATCTAATGTAAAATTATAGGTAATGTTTAAACTTTATACATTTAAATTGGATTGAGAGAAAAGTAAATTTAATCAGTATTTTCGATATACAATCGATATTAATCTGATATCATGCATTATAGATAAATTTATAAATACTATTATAAGGACAAGTATGAATTTCTAATAATTAGATTATGTATAACTTATTTTATTTTAAAACGCGACTTCAGAATTTATGTAAGATTTAGCTTTTTCTACAGTCACACGTTTTAATTAATTACTGTCTTACGAACAATTTAATCATTAATCACTATAAAAGAAGACTTTGAACATTTATTAGAATGTTAATCTAAATGTATTTTTTAAATTATGATATCTTATTTAAAAGCTAGAATTCATAACAATCTAAGTTAACATTATACTATTAATGTAAAATCACAAGAAATCTTATAAAATTATTATAATTTTAGATCCTGACAAAAACTTAGAAAGATATTAAATTCTATAAAAAATTTAAATATATCAAATTCGTAAACAATTATATAACTATTGACAAGATTAATCATTAATTCAAAATATATCGTAATAAATAATTAAAATTGTCATATTTTATAAATACTAAAAGTTTTGTGTAAGTTATTTCTATACTTTACGTAATAAAAGATTGTTTAACGTAATACACTTTACTAAAATTCTTTACCATAAAGTATTCATTTAAAGTAATTATTTAAGCTTTTAATTAAATACATATAGTACTTAAAAACATTGTAATCTCAGTATCCTATAATCCTATCGTTATCTATAAACTAGTAAACATAAATTTAATTAAATAATCCAACTGGATATAATAATAAGATTTTAAAATATTACTGACGAATATCGGTAAGTGTAGAACATAAAATTCATAAGGTTAATTCAAACTCTAAAAAAGTAGTATTAAATTTATAATGTTAATATTATTAAAAATACAATATGAATAGTTAAATATAAACATTGACAATTGAATAAATTTTTAATTACTAAAAAATAATTCATTCGATTAACGAAATCTAGTATGTAGCATTTAATAATCATCAAATTCAGTTTTTAATCTTAAAAATTTGATTTTTTATTTACAAATTAGGAAATACTGTTATTACTTTGAAAATACTGAGAAAGGCTCACATAAATGATAATCAGAAATTTCGCTTAAATAATATTAATCGAGTTAAATAACTAATCAATCATATTACTAATAATGAGCTAATATACAATTATAAATATAAACTCGGATAAATTTCATACTTTAAGATTTCAAATTTCAGATAAGATAATACAGAAGTTTAATACTTCATATTCATTAAATTACATGATTGGTTGATAACAACACTTGTAGTAAAATTTACAAATATAAATAAAATTGCGTAATAACTTCGTAATTAATTTCAAGGTTAAATATTTAGAAATTTATTTAATTGAAGATATCATTGAAAATACTATAATAAATTTGTAAATCGATCATATTATTTTACAGAAACTATTAATTTAAATAAAGTAAAAGAACAAAAATAATCGAAAATTTAAAATAAATGATAAATTAACTGATAGGTAATTAATCACATGTAAGAAACAGCTTACACGAATTCGAAATGTTAATTAATTATCGTAGAAAGTAATTAAGTTAACAATCCAATTTAAGACAGTTTCGGAAATATCGATAAATTAGAAATGATATAATTGTTTAAATAGATTTACGATTATCGATAGATAACTCGTTACTAATTTTCAGTATATTACATAAGTTGACCCAATACATTCGATAACTAATTATTAAACATACAAATACGATCAATGAATTAAACGAATCTCAATTTGTAATTATGATGAAACTTTAAGAATAACTTTAAATGAACTAATTCAATGATATAAAAAAATATGTAATAAGTAGAATTAATGATTATACAAATTTATAATATTATAATTTTTTATAAAAACTTACGAATAATAATTTAATTTTACAATTAGATTTTAAAAATTAAAAGTGCGATTATATGATTATACGTTCATCATAATTTAGATGATTTAATTCGTTAAAATTATACATATTAAATAAGTTAATTAAGAGTGCTTATTCATACATAATGAACGTAAATCTTCATGAACTTAAATATATTAAATAGTGTATTGTGTAATATGAATAATTACATGAATTAGATATCAAATCATTATTCGTAAATGTAGAATAATGAATGTTACGTAAATTAATAAAGTTAATAATCTTCACAAGAATTAATAAATTATAATCAACTGGCATAACAGATGATAATGTTAATAATTTAAATTAAAAATTCGTTTAAATTTGAATATATTAGATTAATACATTAATTTTAAAATCGTAAGTTATGATTGATTACGCAATTAATAAAACGTAGACCTTCAAATTTGCCTAGAACAAATACACTTTTAACCAGAAGTATGATTCACACAAGTGCTATAGAGATCCTAAATAATAGGTACAACTTCCAAAAGACATACTATATATTAGTAATTCAGAAATCATAATAAAGAAGTGTAATTTATAGTGTGAATGATTTATAACGTTGTAAAATATTGGATAGCTTCAATATAGCGAAAATTTTTTAAATTTATTATTTTAAAAATACAAAATCATTATTTAAAATTACAAATCTCAAAAATTTTATTTAGTAAAATTAATATAATTTTAACATATAATCTATAATTCAATTAAATTACGAAAATATCTCATGTAATTCAATGTATATATATGAAATTATTGAATAGCATTTAATTACTATTGACATTTGATTCTATAAATTCGATGCATTTGTTATAATAACTTCACATTTTAATTGAAACATTTTTATTTGACCATATATCATCGAACTTTACCTATTTTATAATTAATTAATTTAGAAACTAAACAATTATTAAATATTATATTTAAATTAAAATGATTTTATAAGAAATGTCATTTAAATAAAATTTAATAATAAGATAAGTATAAAAAATTTAAGAATTTTAAATACAGTAATTAAATTAAATATATGTAATTAAAATAATTTTTAAATGTAATTATGTTAAAAGAATCAAAATTCAAATAATACGTTATAAAATAATGTTGATACGAACTCACGATTATAATGTTATTTGTAATTTTTTAAATTAATCAAGTATGAATTTATTTACTTTTTAAATAATATAAATAAAGATCTATTTAAAGATTTAGATATAACAAATTATATAAATTTAATCTAATTAGAAAGTATGCTTTAAATTTCTTAATAGACAAATTTATATGAAATTATAGAATTCCAAATTATGTAAATTATTAGAAATTTACAAATATATTTAATAAAATTAATTAAATAAAGATTTAATTTGTAGAAGTTTAACTGAATAGCAAATGAATTAATATAATAATAATTAAATTATATATTATTATAAATACTTATAGGTTTGAATTATAGAACGAAAGAATAATTTGGAATTGAAATATTGATATGTAGTCTCATAAGTTCACTAAATATTTGATACAATTATTCAGAAGTTATAAAATAATACACAAGTATATCAAATACGGACTTACAACATTTTATTTTAAGAATATTTAAAATTATTAAACATCAATAGAATTATGTAATTAAATAATGTTTTAAGACATCAGTTTAATTGAAATATTAAGATTTTTTAACATAATGTTGTATCAAATAATTTATTATGGAATAATTTAAAGTCGATATTAATGAATTATGATAAAAAATATGACGATAAATTTAGAAAAATTACATGTGTAATAGATATTATTATTTTAAATTAAATTATTTATTCTACAATTTAATCATTATTAAGTCAATGAATATATTATAAAAGATATTATAAAATTAGATATAAAATAAAATAAATTCTGTCTAATAGTACATTAGATAATATATTATTTTGAACTGTAATTTTATAAAGTAACTATATTAATTCAATTATTATTTGAATAAAAAATTAAAAATTTTTATAATAATTTAAATTTAACAATTTAATTCAAAATATAATTTAATAAAATATGATTCATATATAGTTATATATATATTATTAATAATTGTAAGATGAGTTTTATAATTGAATACATTATTCCAAGTTTAATACAATTTATTTAATTAATTGCATATATCATGAAAATTATACAAAAATATTAGTATTAAATTTTAAAATTAATTTAAATTCTATTAAAACGATAACTATAAGTAAAGATAACAACTTATTGAAGTCAAATAAAAGAATTTAGTAAGATTTAAAGTAATTTAAAGCAAATCTAATTAAATATTAAGTTGTATTTAAACAATAGTATTTATAGAATAAATATAACATAATTAAATTATTTATCAAATAACTTTCAATTCAGTTAAATAAATCTTATAAATTTTTTATTAAATAATCATTTTTTGTATATAAATATAACCGATTGAATTTTATTTACGAATAATAGATTATAATAATGAATAAGGTAAACATTTGAAATACTTTCAATATAATATTGATCATATCGGAAATTTTCAATCTTATTACAGTCATCTTCGAATTAGTCGAATTATATTTATTGACTTGAACTTTTAACGTAATTGATATGAATTATAATTTAATATTTAATGAATATATATAAATTTAATGAATAACAGTTTAAGAATATATTATAAAAATAAAGTAGTAATACATATGTAAGTTATCAATATAATTATTTAATAATTGAAACATAGATAAAAGACTATAATTATAGGAGAAATAAGTAAGTATTTTGAATTGAAATAATGACATTAATAATATAGATTAAAAATCATTATAATACTGATTTAAGACCGTATTGAATTATAGAGAATATTAAAGAATAAAAATTGAAAATTGTATAAATTAATCAATTAATTAAATTAATTGTCTAAATGCCTCTTTATTAAACTTCCAATATTACTTCTATATCAATTACTATAAAAACTTATTCAATTGAATTTGATGAGAGTAATTACTTTACCCAAATTTTTAATATTAATTAAATATTAAAGTTAAGTTATTCGCAGAATTTAACGATCAATTTTTAAGAATTTTAATAATATTTGAACAATATGTAATATGCTTTTAGAATAAATTGTCATATTACTAATTAATTTTACAAATCAAAGTTTTAGTTAGGTATGATGAATATTCAAAATTTAATTGTAATATTTCCAAAAATTTAGAATATTATTTCATATTAAGATAAATGTTTAATAAATCTGTTTCATAATTTGATGTATAATTTTACTATAATCTGTATAAACTAAATAATTTTAATATGAATTTAAATTATAATTATGAGAGTATTAATTGAATTGTATGTATAATTTCATAAACTATAGATACTTAATTATTAAATTTAATGACTTTCGAAACAATTATTTATAAATGATTAATAACTTTAGATGATATTTAATTGAATTACTATCGTTAAAGCAACAGTTATAATAGCAATATCAAATTTAATAATTTAAATGAAAGATACATGTAAATGTATAACAGATATTAAACTTTTTATTTGCAATAACATAATTCATATAATAAACATTTAAATTTAAATCAATAAGAGTAAAAAGAAACTTTTGAAAAGATATTTACAAAATGCTAATTTAAATTGTTAAATTAACATTCAACATGAATTAAATTTATTTTAACGTCTCAAATTTATAACTTTAATTGAATATTCGAATTTTCATAAATACATCAATTGATAATAATAAAGATCAATTTTAAGAATTATGTGATAATCGTTAACTTTTCTGAAAATAAATATATTAATTAACACAATAAATAATGTATAGTCAAATCTGCTAAAATATTTTACTACTTAATTTATGAAAATGTTAAATTTTTAAAATCTAATTAAACTAGTTAAAATTACTGATAATTATGTATTTTATTGAATACAAATAGTAATCATTATTACAAGTTTCAATAAATAATACGTATTAATCTACTACCGTTCGTAAAATTACACTTTCATGATAAAATCTGCCAATAATTCAATATATCTAATACCACTTGTAAAGTAATGCATTTATTTATAATTAATTTATAAACTATTGTATAAACTTTAAATGGTAATAATCTATTTACTTAAAACATATTAATTCATGTAATATTAAATTGTCTGATAAGAATGATCTTATTTTATGTCAATGAGTTTTATAACTTTAACGATAAGTAAATGAATACGTAACTGTCAAATCTGAATTAAATTATATTTGAATATAATTACATAGTCATTGCAATAATATACAATTATAATATTATTTAATGATTATATTATCAATAAGAATAGTATTTCGTAAATAAAATATTAAAATTTTTTAATCAAAGTTAATAAAAAAATGCTTTTGAAAATACTACTTATTTTCGTACATTATATCAGCACTAAGTTACATGCACATTATAAAAAATATACGTTAATTTCTAGTAATTAACCTAAGCATTTGAAATTATTAGTAATATTTAATTCATAAATAATTGCAATAAATACTCTAATTAATGAACTGATTGAATAATAGATTTAAGATGTGTACTTTTCTGAAATAAATATATCTAAGTAATATTAATTATTATCAATTAAACTTACAACTAATTTAAATATTCGTACTTATTTTTTTATTAATAACTCTTTTGAATTCTTTATCTTTTTTAATTTATAGCTTTATAGATTCATATTTTCATTATCATTGCTTTAACTAATTTGATTATTTAATTAATTATCTTTAATTAATTTAAGTAATATATTCTATTAATTTAATTAGTTAATACCTATAGGATTTCGCTAAAATTTATTTATTTATTCTAATTTTCTATATTACATAGTTAACTTAGACTTTCTACGTAATAATCAACTCGATTAATAATACTTAAGACTCATCGTATTCAGTCAACTACTTCATTTGTAATTATGACGCATTATTTATGTGGTAAATTTAATATAAATTAATCAATTGATTTAAATTGCATTTGATTAGAAATATTGAGGCATAATTGTTACAAACAGTAAACTTCTAACTAAGTAACATTAAAGATTAAATATAGATATTTTTACGCTAACTAAGAACTACATTTACTCATTAATCTCATTTACTTCTAATTTCATTATACATATATAACTTTTATTAATTTGATGCAGATATTTAGATTAAATATTAAAAGATTATTCAATTACTTGAATTCTCAGTTTAATTTTTTAATAAATGTATTTTAGTTTATCAAAGTTAAAGTTTTCATTATTTTAATTATTTATTTACATGAATACATATTTATAACTTTGTATTTTTCTATTAAACCTAAATAAATTTTATTAGCTTCATACGCTATGATATTACACTGTATAGATTAATCGAACAAAAATGTAAAATTAGTAATTTATTTCTAATGCATGCATATTAGCTATTGATTCAAAAGTTGAAATTTAAATACTTACGATATTAACTTAATGGTTAGACAACCGGTGAGCAAGTTATGATTCAATATCATTAATTAACTTAATGTTAATAAAGTCATTATACGTAATCATAATTAACATAATTATACAACTTTAAGAATTTTCAATTATATTTCATTCAGTAATTCTAAAAGTTTTTTATTCGATAATTTCGTAACATTCACTTACGTTATTCTACAAGAATTTATTTCTCGTTATTTATTTAGTATATTTTATGAAGATTATTTACTAATATCAATTAATCTTGCGTAGCTTTACCTCAGAAATTTATTGCATTAAAGTAGTTCTATAGACTGAGATACTTTTTTAAATCAACATTCAATCGTTTATTAGAATACAATATTAGTCGATTATTAATTTACTTAAGACTTATATTTAGAAATATTACCAATTGATAAAAGATAATACAATTATATTGGAATTCAAATTCCTAAATATTACTTAGTAAATTTATAAAATTAGATAAATTATTAAGTTCAAGACAATGACTTATACTTTCAGAGAATTTCAATTAGCTTAAGCATTAAGATACTCTTTAATGTTAGAGTCCTCATTGTAAGTTTAAGGCAAATTTGATAATTGCACTTATAATATTTAAATACATCGTTAATGTTGTCATCATAGTTGCTTTAATTTTCGGATGCAGTTTTGTCCCAACTAAAACATTAAATAGTGCATTAATACGGATAATTGATTTGAGAATTTAACTAAGATTCTTTAATATATTTAAATTCATCTATCTTTAATTTTTTGAACTAAATCGTTTATAAGTAATACCTATATAAGTTACGGAATATACATCATAAAATGTTAATTACATAGTAATTTTAAAGTTTACGAATCAATACTAAGGTACTTATCACATTTTAGGATCAAGAACAGTATTGCCTAAACAGTATTTGTAATTTTGATCATTGGTTAACTATTAAGTGGTATTCCAATCATAATTTAGAGCAGTGATATCTTACATCATTATTGCATTAAATGCCGTGCTTTTAATTTCATTAATTTAGAAATTACATATTACCAGATTAAATTGATAACTGAACGTATCCTATCTAACATTATCATCTTATAAATTGTATCTGAGGGTTGAAACGGTAAGTTATAATCTGTAAAATTATGATACAATTATAATCTGACACTAACATTTGCAAAGTATCGTCAAAATTTGTAACATTTAATGACGCTAACATCAGTGCGAAGTCATTGCATATTGGTAATGAAATTCCAATCATTTAACTGTGCTAGTGTCATGAATGTCTAATTTTAAATCTTAGACTCAAACTTACAATGGGAACTAATAGTCTGATTAATTAGTGTAACTACGCAGGTACATCAATCAGGCATAATATTCTAGATTGCATCACTATTTTAACAGAAATATTCAATATTATTCTTTTTACCTTAAACCAATCCATACGTGTACAAAAAAATATGCCAAACGAATATTTGTCAATTACTTTAATTCTGATAACTCATAGAACCTTAATTTTCAGTTATAATAGGTTTTTACTATGTTTAGTAACTCAGTTATATAAAATGTTATATTGATGTTATTGAATTTAATGAACTAAGTTAAATTACTAGTAATTTCTATGAAGTTTGAATACATACATAACTCAAACCATATTGTAATGTGTACTTAAAGAACTAGTATATCGATATTTATTCTGTTATATCGTTATAAATTAGTTCAGTATTTATATTACAATAATTAATGTACCCATATTAAATGGACTAAAAATGACTTTAACATATTAGATGCAAATTATACACTACGATTTTACAAATTATAAGCGTACCTATGTAATAGGGCACAATAATAATTTTATGAACGAGAAATGATTATAGTTAATCATATACTAATGAAAATATACTACATTAATGTAAGTAAAAGATATAAGTATCAACAGATACAAGTACTCGTATAATTGTACTGATTTAACTCTATATTTTGCGTTCTTATAATCATTTAATCGTTTATTCTTAAATTTTAAATGTTAAATGTAATTGATAATATTATATTAATATTAGATTTTATAAGAAACACATAACCCTAAACATCAAAATTTACTAGCTACTATCAACGCTGAACACTCAACCTTAAATGTATTTTATTCTCTAATATTGGTAATTTATATCATTCTAATTGTAATATATGCATATCTAAGACAGATATAAATTGTACTTAGAAATGACTTCTTATTTAGTACTATAAATTTATAATCAATTATAACTAATATTACCAAAATATACAGTTAGCATATAAATTATAATAGATAATACAAAAATAATTATCTATTGCATATAGTTGCATAGCTAGTTTTATAATATCGAAGTATTGATACCAAATCTACTATTATGATGTATCAACAAAACTTTATTGATCGTTAATTATTATAAATTATTTTAATGTTATGAATAATTAAAATGATAGTCACTATTTATTAGACATTTGATTAATTAATACGTACTGCTATAACGTTTTACTACTTATTCGATTATAATGGTAAGTATTATATTAATATAGTATTAGATTAATGTTTATCCTTTTAGAAATAATACGATCTTGGAGTAATGATTAATTATAAAGTAATATACACATATATAACTATTATTATTTTTTGTAATAATTTAATTACAATATTAATGACAATAGTATTTAAATTTATATTAATAAATAATTATTCGTAAAATAACTATTTATATTTATATCAGTTATCCATGTTTAATAAATCATATATAATAAAAATTATATTAAATTAAAGTATATTAATATGTTACAATATTAGTTAATTTATACATAGTTTAATAGTCTTATTTATAAATTCTTTCTACATCAATTTAAGATTAATTTAATAAAACAGTAAATATTATGATTAATACAATAATAACGAGTTTTTCATTGTAATTAAATACTATTCAGCAATTATGTTATTAAATAAAATTAAGTTATTTATAAATCTATTTTAATAGCATTAATAAAACATATTTTAAAATTCTGAATTTGTTCATAGTAAATGAATAATTTAATGAAGTATCTAAATAATTATGAAGCCAAAAATTAATATCAAATATCAATAAAGCCAATCTTCATTAAATCAGTTTAAATAACCATGACATAAATTAAGTAAATTAATTATTCAATATAATTATAAACTTAATCGAATTAAATCATTCTTATCATCACAACAAGTCTGTAATAACGATTGTTTAATTCAATCGTGAAATGGGAATTATGCCTTGAACTCATTTCTCTATAAACGTAATAAGTCGTAATGGTCGGCACATAGTCGAAAGATATTATTTTTTAAAATAGTAGCGCATTTACTTGTATTGCGTACTTATTGTATGAAACCGAAAATTATAGAAATAAAAGGAAAACATTTTCAAACTTTTTGAAATAAGTACCTAGATTAGAACCCTAAATTATGCATCTCTTTTAATTAAAAAGGATCTCCTTGTAGATCTTTTTAAAAAACGAATAATTTAATTGCTAAATTATTAAAATCTTATAGAAGCTTTCGAATGTTTCATCAACCTTTGTCATAGTAGTCATACAATAATGTAGGATTTGAAATACGAGAAACAATATTAAAGCTGAAATTCGTACATAAAACTTTTTCTCGACTCATAATCAATCTGAACTAGATCGCAATTCGTATATCTATGGTTTTTATTTGTTGTTAGCAATACATATTTGTAAACAAAATGAGTATTTGAGTATTAGTTGAGAATAAGTTTAGTTTGAATTTGAGCCTAAGTAGATATCATTTTATTTAATAACAAACAAAGTAAGCCATTATTATTTTGTTAATCAAACACGACGAACATATACTTACTGAATCTTTGGGCTGTTGATTTTCTGAAGGCGTTTGTGTTGACGACGTCGTCGTAGTTTTTCCAAAAATTAATTCTGTCGCTTTTAACCCATAGGCATCATGAAAACTCAACCAAAGCACCCCTACAATAATAAAACATTACTAGAAATGTTTTACAAGATTTTACTTAAAATTCCTAGCAGGTATGTCGTATTTACAAACGCGCATTTTTCAAAACAATCTAATTATAGCTTTATAACTATGTATGTTAAGAATCTCTATGTAAGATTTGATATGGATTTTTATCAGATATTAGCTAATTGTGTCCTTAGATGTACAAGAGAATCGGAACAACTCATTTTTGATAAAATTACGACTTAAGATACTTTGGCAAAATGTCATCGAAATTTAGATACTTTTTAGATTTACTTATCTCATTCCTATTGCAGCTCGATTCGGTGCCTACTCATTGTATTTTTCAAATAATATATGCTCATTAGGAGAAGTATGAATACATTTAAAACAGGTTCAATTTTCTTTTTACTAACGTTGCTCGCCAAAACTTTTGCTGGAAGATTGTGCCACTTTCATACTGTTCACGCACTTAAGTATGAAAGTACTTGTTTACTATTACAGTAACGACCTTTTTAGAGATCCCTTTGCATCTCTATATTAAAGTAGGCATTTTGTTACCTATTGTATATTATAAACATTCGTTCAATATAATATGTCACGATATTGTCGTTAAAAATAATCGATATCCTACGTCAAGCTCATAGGTTACATTCCATAAGCCACCTATTCGAAAGTAAAATTATCATAATTTAAACATGCAATGTAAAATATTTTAGTTAAAAAAACTGTTACAATTTTATACCTGGACCCCAGAACCTGAGGGTATTAAGTTACATTTTAAGATATACAGTCCAGAGTTCAGATATATAAAGGTATATATTACTGGACTATGCAAAAATCATTAACCACCTAATAATTATAGTAAACTACTGCATAAGTATAAGGTCTACATATAAATTTAATAATTATATTTAATTTTATAGCTATAATTATTTTTAATGTGTTCAGAACACGTACGACAAAAAGGAAATTAATTAAAGTTTTAATGCAATTAGTTTAATTCTACAGTTTTACATAAACTATTCCCACGATATATTAAAGAGTTTATTGATCTATACTTAGGAAGAAGGAATAATTTCTTAAGCTTTCTACCTACCTACCTACCTAGACGTTGTAAACAAAGAACGAGATCTAGAAAATTTTCACTTGGTCGTTTTTTATTTCTATATCCATAAACACCCATAACAGTTTTTTTTATTTAACTTAAGATAAAATTAATATCTGTTATATATAACTAAGTTTAACGAATAAACCCGTATCTGTAATTCCGGGGTAAAAAGATAGCAACAACCCCGGCAACTGATAGAAATTCGAATTAATAATTTTCAGATTGCCAAATCAAATAGATCGTTAGTAAAGAGTCCGTTAAAAAAAATCTCTCTTAATACTAATTGTAATATATTTACTTTAATAGTTAGCCATTAACAAAAAGAATATAAATTAAAAGTGGACAATGAATTAACCTAAAACATCCTGGTAATTACAAAAAAAAATTATGCCTCACCTGCTGATAACAGGAGCCAAAGCCCTGGTGGTCTTTTCATTCTTCTGCAAAAAAAAACAAGAAGGTCGTGAAACGTTTTCGTAACATCCTTAAAACATAAGATTAGGATAGGATAACAACATCCTTGTAAGTTACAAACAATTAACTTAAAAACGCAGGAAACGCTAACCCAATAAAACATAATTCACTTTCGCTTATTTAAATTTTAAATAATAGTTAAACTACGAAAAATCACCTTCCGCTATATTTTTAATAAGAATCTAGATCCATCCGATTGTCCACTAAACTACGTCAGGAATGGATGGCCTTTCAAATACGACTACTACATCGTTTTGCGAAACTACGTGGAGATGTTGAAGGATAAATAACAAGAAATTTGTGGTTAAAAATACTTCGAGCAATATTTAAATCAGGCAATCGCGTATTGGTTGAGCAAACTCGAGGTACAGGTTTTGCATAATAAATTCCAAAACTCGCCGTATAAAAACGAAAAACGCCAGCAGGTTAAAATTTATATTGAAATTGTTTTATACATTATCATGTTAAAAAGTCAACTTCAGAATATCGTAAAATTATAAATGTTTGTTTACACGACTCCTTTAATTTTTAAATTACAGCTCAAACGGAACCGAAAGTAATCCAGATAATCGCAATTTATAAAATAGGATAGGTGTTGCGGGTTTGGTACCCTGTTTTTATTATTGCAGCGAGATGAACGTCGCTGTTTACTCGACGAAGGTTCGTTCGTCATTCCGTTTTTACTTTCACCCAAAGGGTTGGGGGAGGGCGCGTTCCACTACCCATTTTGCGGACGCATGTCCGAACAATAGGTAACATAATATAACTACATACTGTAAAAATACGAAGTACGAGATGACATCACTATACGAAACGTCATCATCTAGTAACCTTTTATTGATGAAGTACATCGAAATAAAACTTGAAAGACCTAAGTACCTATCTAATAAACTAATATTTCTACATTCATCAAATCGTATCAATGGGTAATTAAACGTACACCACTTTAACTTTAAATGATTTAAAATGAATTAATTCGTATTTTTCATTTTAAAACTATCTAGGTTTTATAATTAAACTTTATATTTTTTAACAAATTGCATATTTAAAAATCAATAAAACGTTGTTACGGATAAACGGGGTTTTACTGTAATTATATACGAAATACAAAATGTTTAGAATCGAAAATTAACTTTTCGTTTACAAATTTTTTAACTAAAAGATTTAATTTACTTTAGAAGGTAGGTATAGTTATTGTAATGGGACGTGGTGTGCATCTAAAAGTACAAATGACCATAAATTTGAAGGTAAATGCGTCATGTCATCCTATCAAATTATGTTACACGTTAAAAAGTAGCTTCATTCTAATAATAAATGAATAGTCAAGAATACATCTAACTTAAGATATATCTATAATATTTATTACGTAAGGTGAAGTGGGGTAACTGTGCATGGGGCACATGTACATGAAATGTTAAAATTCACCAAATCAGTTATTATCAACACATTCGGTAAATAAATAATTAAAGGTTACTTAAAAAAAATCAACAACATGTTGAGGGATACGTATGCGGACAAATTGCATCCTTGTTAATTTTGACCTAATCTAAATAGCCATATTCGGAGTTTAACGATAGTCGATATGTATTAAACGAGACTTTAAAATAATAAAAACACAACTAACGCAACTTCAACCTTTAAATCTTAAGGTAATATGGATTTAATATAACAAACTTTACGGCAATATACGTGTTCAGACTTACGTCTGAAAATAAACAATAGAAGCGCCAAGAAACGCGCCCTCCACCAACCCTTTTGGTAGAAGCCAAGGCAGAACCGAGCTAACCTTCGTAGAGTGCACAACAAGCGACATGCAGCTCCTCAACAAATAAAAATAGGGTACCAAACCCCAACAGCATGTACTACATATAATGTAGTACATATTACTACATGTATTATACAGTATGGAAAAAACGTAACGGATAAATTCGATAACTTCGTTAATATTGATTTTCTGGAAAAAATCTCGAAGGAGTGTGGCGATTTTAATTACATGACATTATACTACATCATTTTCATCTTGATACGCCATTTGTTTTTCGAGTTAATACATCATCGACATTTTATTTAAATGACAACCTATTTTTTTATCATTGATTTCGGTAGTACTTTTTATTCCGTTTTCAACGGTATAAAATTTTCAATATATTACTTTTGAAAAAAATTGAGAAAAATAGCGTAAATTTTAAATATTGAAAATTCTTTAAATTTGTAAAATGAATCTAGTTACCTTACAAAACAACATTACATTAGAAAAAGAATGAAAGAAACAGATTTTTTTAAATATTTGAATAAAAAGAAATTAAATTGATTAACCAGAAAAAAAAACGCTTAACAATAACATCATTACAAAACTAAGCACAGGAATGACAGTCTTAACCACATGTTCAAAGTGACGACCCTGTACCACCTGACAGTGCCTAAGGCAATTATAACATTAATTTCTCGTGTTGTGAAGAGTTTGAAGTGATATTAATCTAATCTGATGTCGAATTCTTTTAACGTAATGTTTTTTGTATAGTATAGCGTCATGTAATTAAAATCGCTACAACCCCTTCGAGATTTTTTCCAGAAAATTAATTTTAACGAAGTTATCGAATTTATCCGTTACTTTCTTTTCACACTGTATATGGTATAGATTTCCTTCGAAATATTATTCGTAACAGATTTTTAAAGGATGAAACAAAACGTGCACTATATAAACAAATTTCCATTTAATTTAAGGAGAGTCTATAAATGATGAAATATGAGGATCGTGAATTTAAAGGCAAAATTAGCACCTTTAAATATCATCACATGAAATATTAGGTAGCTAATGACTTCGCGAAAAAGTATGGCGGGTAAATTTGTAGGAATTTAATTTTGCAATTTTTTTTATTAGATATCTACATTATTTTGAAA
This sequence comes from Rhagophthalmus giganteus, assembly GCA_036326145.1. Classification (NCBI taxonomy): domain Eukaryota; kingdom Metazoa; phylum Arthropoda; class Insecta; order Coleoptera; family Rhagophthalmidae; genus Rhagophthalmus; species Rhagophthalmus giganteus. Next base: position 6,970,070 of record JARFJA010000083.1, on the reverse strand, counting down.
ATTTAAAAAAATGCAATTTTTCCTTTCTATTATTAGTATGTAAATATTTAATCGACAAAATTTGTATGCAATAATAACGTAAATATAATTTTGTAGATTTTAAATTACTGTAGAACACATTTAAATGAAGAGGTAATAGTTAAATGCTAATAGGCCAACAATAACATAAATTTCCTAATAGAAATTAAATAAATAATTATTTACAATTACGTTGGTGTTGCTGTTGCAATCTTATAAATGACTTGATCGAAGAACAAATACTTCGTGAGCGTCGTGAATACCTGATGATCGTCCTCAAGTCATTCGTAAATGTTACAGGCGTACCTATTTTATTTTCGTACCCATCACGATTTTTTTTCAGGGAGGATCTAATTTAAAGAGGTGGTTAACTACAACGGCAACTAAAGTGATGGTTATATTTAAATTAATCGTATTTTTACGAGAAATGCGATTGTTGATAATAAAATTGGTAATATAAGAGCAAGTTAAAACCATACAATTTTAAAATTTTACAAGGACGTCAAGTTTTATTTGTATTTCGAATACATTGTTTTAAAGGTCGCTTGCTATTCAAATGAATAAATGAGGCACTAAATTAAAATAACGATTAATTAAAGAAATAAAAAAGTGGATTCGTACAAACAAGAGGCCAATAGCACGTACTCCTATTTATTAGGTTTTTTATTACATATCTATCCAAACAAAGATGTTTATCTATCTTATTCCTAGTCAAATTATAAATTATTTAAAATAAAAGAAACTGCTTTCAAAATTCGACGATCATCAAGCAGAAAAAATAACTAAAAATGTGTATATATCTACATACATAGATATTTATGTTTTTTAAATTCTAGAGATATAAATTGTTTAATAAATAAATTAATCACAAGAAACTGCTCAAATTATTATTGAAGAGTAACGAAAATTTAAACAATTTTTCTATTTTAATAAAAAAAATTAATAAAATAGTTTTTCTCGAAACATTTCAAAATTTAAAACGATGAGTTATTTAACGCAAAGAATGCGTAATTAAATTGAATAAATAACGTCCATTATTAGTAGTAACTATATGTATGTAAGGTATGAACTTTCGTTACGTTACCGTTTGTGTACCATAGCCACCGAGTTTGTTTCGTAATACATATTATTTTTCGCATCGTTTTCTACATATAATTAAATTTACTATTTAATTCAATTAACAATAAGTTTTATAAAAATTTTAAGATCCATAAAATATTCCTATTCGATATCTAACACTTAAACAGACTTAATTATTACAATTATCCTGAAAGGAACCTATAACAATTTATTGGAAAGTGCGATTTGGTCATAATGAAAAAGATTATTGTAGGTAAGTACACTTTAAAGTGAAACTCTGTACAAAGCATCGTGTGGTATTGAACAATATGTAGGTTTTTTTTTCTACAGCGCATTTAAAATAGGTAACAGTTTATTATATATTGAAATTATTTTGTCGATAATTAATGATAACTTATTGCTTAAAAAAATTCAAATCGCTCGATTAATATTTTTTTATAAAAATAATTTTGTTTTTTTTGTGTTAAAAAATAGCAATAAATGTTATTTTTATTTTTTTGCGAAATTACTTATGGAATATGAATTTTTTTTATTTTAATTTTTAATGCCGAAGTTATTTAAGTAAGTACATATACGAAAAAACGACGTATTGAGTAACAAATTTTCATGAGAAATAAAGCTATCGCAATATCCGCTTTCTATATTCTCCGATCTCAACCCTAGACAACGACAATATGAGTGGTTTATTTTGGATTGGTCATATTTTTATATTAATTGTATGTTATATCTATCCAGAAATAGTGCAATAGTTAGAAATAAGAATCTACATTGTAATAAAGAAAACGTTGCCAATTATTGTAGACGAAATGGAAATCGTGAAAAAGATATATATATATATATATATATATATATATATATATTATATATATATATATATATATATATATATATATATAAAGAAAAAAGAAAGAAGAAAGTTGGAAAAAAATTTAGAAATATGAAAAAAATAAACTGATAGGTAATAATCTAAATAATGACTAGGCAGGTTTATCACACCGATATGTGATGTATAATGGCCGATAATATACCGAACGACAGAGAAATCTATACAAAGAAATAAGCGCAAGCATTTGAAATGTGTAAAAAATGAAAATGTTTTAAATATCGTCATTAAAACGATCCATTCGAGCTAATAAGTAACCTGACGTTTAACACGTATTGCTTTAATTAGCTTGCAGCGTATTACACAGAACCCAAAAATTAAAAGACTTATTTTTAAGCATCGAAGAGGCATTCTATAATAATTTCAAATTTCTAATATATGCGGTAACTTAAATATTAAAAAGCTCTCGGCAGTATTTTTTATGACCATTTTTTTAATAGAGAAAGAGTGTCAATAAGATAAATAATGTTTGTGCACCAAAACTTTATCTATTTATTGGTTTATAGAAAATCTAAACAAAATTAAATTTTAAAGATTACAACAGTTTTATTCGGTGCAATGAACTTATATTATTTACACCGACTTCCTGAATATATTTCCGTAATTGATTTGTATTATATGGTACGGAGTAGAAATGGTTATTTCACAATGAAACGATTCTGTTCTGCATATTAATAAAGTGATGGCATATGACGGTGATTATACTATTGTGTTCGAACGTTTTCTTGCACTAATGCTTTTACCTGTATATTATGTTTGAATTATGTCGAGGTCGTAAAATATAGAGAAATTTGTCTTATAGTAACTTTTCCAAAATAAATCTAGGAATATTATAACTTTCCATAAATTTAAGTTAAAATGTTTAATGATTCGAAACAGTTACTTTTACTTTCTTTGGTGTAATAAGTGTTTTTACATGATAATTTTAAATAAAATTGTAATGATCGCATTTTTGCTGCAAGTTGATAACTACCAGAAATTGGTATTTAATAATTGTGTATAATCAGTAGGAACTTAGGAAGGTACCTAAATATAGTAGGTATGTAATGTATTTTCGTTTATTTTATTTGAAATTAATACATACTAGTGAACTATAGAGGTGGGTAAATATGTCTAACTAACTTTAAAGAAGTAGATATAAATTCGAGAAATATAAAATTATTACTCTAAAGAAATCAAGTAAACTAATTAAAGAGCAAATCAAATCGTGCGAAAAATTAATGTTAAATTAATATTTCAACATTGAATTCACCAATCTATTGTATCCCAAATAATCGTTGCTAATTCCCACGATTATAGTTAATAAACTTTTGTTATTATGCATTTAGTGTACGAATAATTACACTATAATAAACCTCATCTAAATGCCTGAAATAATAAGGTTAAATGCAATTTAAGAGCAAAACTTATGTGAAATAGAACCTTTCACAAAATCGATAGAAGCTGTGACCCATTTATCACAATAATAATAAAATCGTACATAACGCAGACATGCTAGTCTGAAATTATATCCATTGTAAATTTGATTCGCATCGAACGTGTTACAATTAATCGAAAATCGAAAGTTTTCAATAGTTAGGTACTGAATAGGGAATTATCAAAAACTTTTAAATTGAAAAATACTATTATTAATGAATTATAGATGCAAAATAATATTTCTTAGTATGTTTGTAAACAAAAAATACAAATAATAACGTTTAAAAAATCTGAACGCGCACAAGCCTCGGTATCGAATTTTCATGTCGCATGTCAAAAAACTCCTGCTCGAATGAAATACATTTTTTGAAAAATAATATTTACAAGAGAAATTTATAGGAATTTAAAAAATATATATTAATTCTTTTCGATTATTTAGAAAACGGTGCATTGTATCGAAAATTATAAAGAGACATGATCGGTAGAGAATTTTATGACAATTCCGAAACATATTTCATATTACAAATCCGATGATTAATAACGGAGATTAGATTTGTCTGGTTAGCGAACTCGCCCTTCGTTTTTATATAGACAATACACTGTCCAAATTTTAGCCTCCTATGATCAAAATTGCAACCGGAATCGTGTCCACAAGAAATTGATAATGTGGAAGTGGAAAGCCAGCTACGTCATTAAGCTTTAGTGCCGCAAAATAATTTGTAATTCATTAATTTTTTATGAATTAACTATTTACGTCTATATCAAAAACGCAAAAACATGGCAATTTAAATTTTTTTTAAAAATTTTTAAAAATCTTAAAAAAATCGTAGTAATTTCCCATTGTTAATAAAAATAAATGTTCTTATTTGGAAGCAGTGCATCACCTACTTATTTATTAGTTTGTACCAAATAAATAGTAGGTAGTTTAAAAATAATTTATAAAAGAAGATCTATAAAATAATAAAAAAGGAATTACGAATTCTATTAGTCTTTATGTAGGTTGATAACGTTAAAAAAACTGTATTCTGAAGAAGTCATAATTTATATTAGCGAAACAATAACAAAAAAAAACAAGGATGTATGCAAAATACGTTAGCTGAAAATAATAATTATTAAGCTGTAGCTTAACCTTTTCGAAAGAGAACTATACCTATATGTACGTATAATTTTGTAATAAAAACTAAACTTAATAACAAAACAATAAATTTGATAAAATAATCTAAAACTAGATGATTTTTGTTTTTTTACTTGATACCAAACTAAAAGCTTGACTGCCTTTTCAATTACAAATATAACGAATTAAATACTTCTATTAATTATGCACCATGAATAGAATACGTACAGAAATTTTATTACGATATTAATACTTCTATATTAATTGCAATAAAACTTCTTTAATACCGTGCTTGTTTATATACACCACGGAACAAACGCGTCTTTTTTGCATACGCGTATTTACAATGTATTGCTCTAATTATTATTATTTTAATGTAAAAACAAATCTATACTGGTACATACCTACATTTAAATTTCATTCATACCTAGCGCGAGTACTTGCGTTTGTGAAAGCTAAATCTTTGAATTGTAATTTGTCGATTGTTGCATAAGCATTCCGATATGGAAACTTTAATGACCGATGGGACTACGTTAAAAATACGTAACTGTTAAAATCCTTGAAGATTTTTAAATTCATATGTATCAACTTTTACATATCTTAAACCAGTGTTGCAGGTGCAACTTATATTTTTTGGGCGCGTGCTTGCTACGTAGGTATATGTTTGTTTGTAAATTCTCAAAAGTAATAAATATAAGTTACGTATACGGATTCCGTTCAAAATTTAAGTAGGTAATACTTGACCGGAACTCTACGAAATAGTTTATCAATTAAACAGGAGTTAAATACCTATTAGTTACACCGGTACAATAATCACGCGATACTTTAACCGTAACGATGGAACACATTAACATGAACGATTAAAAATACGCACGTTTAATTTTCCCAGTACCTAAGCACCTACATTTGAATTAGTAATCGCATTTTTTATTGATGCAGTCAAAATAACCATCTGCGTATAACATCTAATAAATGGATGACTGGGTTAAATGCTTTATGATTTACGATGCTGATACTTGATGATTTAAATGCTATTACTTCACGTAAACATTGCAATTCGAATTTCAAGTTGATAAATTGGGTTTTATAATATTAACTGTATTTGGTTACGCTTTTAGGTTCTTTAACGGTTCACGTGGTTGTTTATCATTTCTGCATTTAATATCTTTTTATTCTAAACTTTCTTTATTTAATACTTATATTTTATGATTACAGTTTATGCTTTGCTCATTTTTATGCTTATTCCATTATAAAATACTTATTTCTAATAGTTACTTGTTAATAGGTCGTGATTATTATTTTAATAGATAGGTATTTACAACGTTATAATCCCATAAAACTTAAATTTTTTTTTAATGAAGAAGTTAATAATATAGGTACCTATTTGGGCTATTAATAACATTATTTCATTACTCTATTTGCTATTTTTTTATTCCACCCTAGCACAAGGGGCTTTGGAACTTTAACTATCTCCTACCGGGGGTATATTTCACCACCGTAGTGCAGATTCGAACCCAAGACCCATCGTGCGAGACAGTTATTGTCATTTTTATTAACATAAATGAAGAGTGTAATTAAATAACGGTCTAATTGTAATGCAAAAGCATTGAAATTCAGAAAATAGCATTTAAAGTGTTAAAACATTTATGTGAGTTAAGCAAAAAGGTGAGGCAAGGTATTGTCTTCACAGATAGTTCATTTTCTATGGGTAAACTTAAAAGGAAGGAAATAGAAGGGTAATATTGTTTAGACGGTCTAAACTAATAACCTTTTTTAGCACATTTACAACTTTCCACCCTTCCATCGCATTTAAAGTTTCCAAGTTTTCATTAAGCTTCACGTATTTGCACTTTTCCTGGATTTTGAGATGAGATATTTGATTAAAATTAAAGTAGTATATTGTATAGGTAATCAGTGCTGAAATACCCTCCCTGACCCTTTCTTACCCTGTCAAGAGAATGGGTTTTTATTTCTTCAACAGTTAAAAGTTTTGCTTATTTTATATTTATCGTTACGATGACATGACTGTTATTAAAAAACCTAGATTTTTCATTTAGATAACTTGCTATACAAATGTTATCGCAGTTTCAACCCTTTCATTGGCAATTACCTACCAATATTCTGACCGTGTGCATACGAAGATTTAATAGTAAAATTTAACTTCAATCTGATTTTTAATGCACTTCTAAGGGGTAAATAAACTATGAGGCCATAAAATTGACTTAAAACAGTCAAAAGAAACGAATTTAACCCTATTGACTAGGCAGTGAAAGCGTTAAATATACAACCGGATGAAGAAATTGAAAGAAAATACAAATACGGTTAAAAATTAACTTCGTGAATGTTATCATATAACATAGGTACTTATACCTATATCTACATAATGGGAATTTCAAGAAATATCGAGCACATTCAAGCAACGTGTTCAAAAGAAAGACGTTTTCGAATTTTCTTTCATTCATTAAATTGCTTTAAAAAAAGGTGTGCTTTTTTGAATGAGATGTTGACGTAGCTTATCTACATTAGTATAGCACAGTTATTTGTATTTGCATCGTATTTATTCAGCGAAATACGTTATTTTAGGGAAAATCTAGGCATTTGCTGAAAATCCGGCAAATACTAACTGTCGCGAGCTTAATACCGTGCATAATAAATACGCGGAGCTAGTGATTGATCACTGTACTTTGAGAATTTAATCTTTTCCTTTTATTAAAACATTAAATAAAGTAAATATTATCTACTAAAATCCATTCGTATATGTACGTTTCGATTAATTTTATGTATACCTATACTCGGACTTTCTTATTATTTAATTTATGCAACCTTTTAGCAAGTTACGAATATCGACTGCCATTTAATAATTTTTATTTTGAACTTCCAAACTTGCGCTCAACTTTCTACGTTAACGTCCCAAAATATAACATTAGGTAGGTATAGGTGCCTATTAAGTAAACATTTTGCATTATAACTAATTCATGTTAGGTAGGTACTTACTTTTAAAGCTGTTTTCTATCGATCACTTTCGGTAATTAACTCGAGAGTCACTTCATTGCGATTTTTAGGAGCTGCCAGATATTGTAGTAATTTCACTAATAATTATATAAGTAATTTAGTTGAAGTACCGCGTGCTCATCATTTAAATGTTGACTTTTAATTTTCGTTGGCGTTAGTTCCAACAGAACTATTAAATTTTGAAATGATTTAAGCACGTGCGAAAACAGCTATCACTACATATGTACGCACTACAATCCACACGAATAAACTTTTCATTGTCCAGTAAGTGTTAGAAAGGAAGTTATAGTATATATCTACTTGACCAGTTATTTATGAAAAAACAACTGAAAATAAAAGTAAACTGTATACCACCGGTAACTTCCTATCTCGAGCAATTATCGTCTTTATAGATTTGTATAAAACGGGTTAACGAAGTAGAAAATTGTTTAAAATACGATTGCAGCTACAATCTCGATCACCTTCACTTTGCGATAGAGACAGAAAAAGCCCAACCGCACCTTTTAACTCGCGTGCCCTACACACAGGTGCATTTGAATTGTCGCGATAATGGGGTAAACTTTGAAAATCCCGCATCGGAAGTATGGGCCGAAACTGGAGTGAGGTAGGGTACGCGATGCTGTTCCGGTTTTTTGTCTTACGAGTCTAGGTTACTGCACAACTACAATGCGTGCATTAATTAACGCGATTTTCGCGAATTTGTCAGCAAATTTCCTAACATAAGCGCGAGGAATTCTACATATTATTCTGCTTCGATTTCACTTTCGAAAACAATTATGCGTGGTCTACTAAAGAAATATTGCTCAACTGGAGGGTTCGAACGTGTCAAACTTATATCGCATAAACGTCACCTTATGTATACCTAATTATAAGTTTACGTAAGCAAACAGGAAATTTTGTGCAAATAAGTGTCATCTTAAACTTTGAACTATGGTATAAATGTCGCAACAGCGTCACCGATGCGTTGTTTATAGTACAACTGTGTGGTTTTGATTATTTGGTTAGTGATTATTTCCAATTCACATTTAATGAATCTCATATCATTGGATTTGCTATAAAGTTTTTTTGTAAATATCTATAAATTAAGAAACTACAATTACCTATACGTTGGGAAACTGAACTACGTATAGAGAATTTCAATTATTAGTCGAGTAATATCTCGGCAGGGGAGCGTCGCGTCACGTCGTAAAAAAAAAGGTTTATAAGAACTTATGGTATGCACTTATTATTTTGACCAGGAGTATACGCTCCTAAAAGATTTTTCACAATTTCCTTGATACCTTCTTCCCGAAGGTGCCAAGATGGTACCCATAAAAAATTGAAATAATACACACTAATAACGAATAATTTGGTGAAAAGTTTTAGGCGTGTTGCAAGGTTCCACCTTATAAATCTGCTAGACTACTTAATTTTACAATAAGTATTATAAGTAGGTACCTATGTATAGGTAATAAGTAGTAGTAAACATACAAAGTACATAAATATTTATTAAAAACGGGAAAAAATGATTGTCTATGCAGCTCATCAAAGTAAAACATGAAAATATGCCAACTAATTTAAAAAATTTTTAGCGGCTAAACACTCATCCAATGACAGTTAACAACCAACGAAAAGTACACTCCATAAAACGCAAATTTCAACTGTCGTGATTGTTTACCTGCATTTATCAATAAGTTTCGCATTAGTTTTTATTTTTCTGCGTTTATTTCTTTAAAAATCAGTTTTTTTCAAGACACTGTTATCTGATTTGAATGAAACGGTAACGTACTATAATTATTAAATATTATTTCTGTTTGATAAATAACACATAACCCCATAACAGCACAAATATTTTTTACATAGCCTGTACCTAAAAATCAACAGCGAAGCCTACCACGCCCTTAAGATGTCATGTTTACTTCTGTCACTATATTAATTGAGAGTTATAATTTAATTACATATACTACACTTCGTCCAACCCTATATGCAATCCACGTCATCAATAAAAGGTTACTAGATGATGACGTTTCACACGGTGCTGTCACCTCGTACCTCGTATTTTAACAGTACTAATAAATTGTAGTAGTTCTTTATACCATCTAATACGTGCGCAGGTAAATCATCTACAGAATGTGTCACTTTTCAAACTTTAATCCGAATTACAAATAAACAATCTAGTAACTTTTTGTTGATGACGTAAATTGCATATAGGTTTGGATAGGCCATAGTACAAGTAATAGTATGTAGATACCTATAGCTTATCCAAACCTATATGATGTTCACGTCATCAACAAACAGTTACTAGATTGTTTATTTGTAAATCGGTTTAAAGTTTGAAAAGTGTCATATTCTATAAATTATTTATTTGCGCACATATTAGATGGCATAAAGAAAGACTACAATTTATTAGAACTGTCAAAATCAGTACGAGTCACTTCGTGTAAACGTCATCATCTAGTAACCTTTCATTGATGACGCGATTGCATATAGGTTTGTACGAAGTGTATTTGCCATGTTTCGTAAGATATAAAGTATTTAAACTGCTTATAAAGTGTCGATACTTGTAGAGTAAGACATTCTAATTATTTTAAGTACCTAGTATTGCACAAGTTTACATCTTATATAATTATAAAGCGTGACCATATATATAAAAAAAATTAAGAATGACGACGCTTTAGGACATAAATGAAAGTATGTTATATGGAAGTGATAACATAAAAATAAATAAATGCAGCCTCGTATTGTCTTTTGCCTTCAATTTAAATTTAAAGTTATCGCAAATTGTATTAATACAAAATAATTATTAGGTATGTCAAATAAAGAGTTTTTAAAACATTTCGAATAAATATACAAAAAATAATAGATAATAAGTATGAATAAAAAAATTAAATATAAAGTCCGTATTACGCATAGCAGGTTTTAGTGCTGCCTTTTGATATCGTTTTGTAGCGCTACAATCTGCCACGTATTAAAGGAGCTTAACAATAATTATTATAACCTTGTTATTGATGTTTTTTGTTTATGTCACATATAAGGAAATGAAGTCGACGTGTATTGTCATTGTCGATTAAATTATACCTACGTATCACCTACCTACTTATTATTGTAACAAAAATATTTCTAATGTTATTACCATCTAATAGTAGGTTTATAATCATTTTATATCGGAAAACAATAACGTGTTATTCGGATTAAATTACACATTGTATATTCACTTATCGCTTCCTGTTATCTGGTGTAAATTTGAAACGTCTAAATATTAATGACAAATATGATATCTAAATTAAGATTATTTTGAAGCATTTTACTACACATTACTGTATTACTAGTCATATTTAATACGTTTCCAATCTTTATGAAAAATATCTAAAAAAACGCATAAGGATTATAAAATACTAAGGGCGAGTTTTTCAATTCTAGTTTAAACTCCGATCGAAGTTAAACTGTTCGTTTCCATAGAAACAACAACTGGCAGCTAAAAAAATCTATGGTTTAAACTACGATCAAAATTAAACTTGAATTGAAAAATCTTCCCTTAGATGCGTTCAAAATTGAACTGACTTTTTTAATTGTCGTGAAAGTTGTTTTGGTTGGCGAAGCCCAAAAATAAAATTAAATCGAAAGGTATATAAATATATTATAAACCACAAAAGCCTTGATACAAAATATCAAAAGGCCAACGTCTCAATTACACATCAGTTCTATAATACCAACAATATTAAGTAATTAAATATTCTATGAAATATGGAAAATATACCAGCAATAGAATTAAATCTTCTGGAGAAACGTAGATGGATTAGAAATTTTCAGGTATTCATAATCAGTGAAGTAAAAATTATGCATCAATTGCAAAAAAATGTTATTAAATAGGTATAGTAGAACTCCATTTATCCGAACTCCAGTCATCCAAATCATCAAGAAATAAAAAATTACATTTTCTACGTCAAAACAACTAACTTTGTTGTACATGATCAATTAAAAACCTCTAATTTATCGTATGTCGGTACAACTTTTTAATTGTTTGTAGTAAAAACATATACCTATATTAAAAACCCAGACCGGCCCAAAGTGTCTCTGATATCGAGGTGTCTGTACTATCGAGATGTCTTTAAGACGAGGTTTTACTGTACATCAAAATATGTTTTTGAAATATTCTCAAAAACGTCGAAAATGTCTATAGTACAAACTATATACTTAATTAAAGCAAAAACATGTCTCGAATTTCGATCTTATGTTAATAAATTATTGGAAAATGTTTTAAGGGAACCCCTAATAATATCAATTTATTAAAGTTAACAACGAATCAATATGCGAATATCATGTATCAAACAAACATGTAGCGTCGGTTGTCCTCATTTTAATTGTCTTTATAACTATAATTAATTAGGTGTATTTAGAAACGTTTCGTAAATACAAGAAGAAGTTGTCATGTACATGTTGTATCCAGAAAATTGGCTACATTACACGAACGATTATATAAACGTAGGTAAATCACCTTAATAACTGGCGATTTATCAAAAAACAAGAATTTATATTAGCCTTTGGACCTTTTAATGCTTAATTGCTGTTAACATTTTAATGTACTTGACAATAATTTTATTAGGTGCTCGATGTCCGTATAATTTATTATTAATAGATTAAATTTAAAAGTGTAACTTTAATCCCATCTAAAATTACAGATAATTGTCGTTATAAAACGAGGTTTGTTAAACGTTTTATTCCGTTTCATTTAAATAAAAAATATAGCTTAATTAAATGAACAGTTACTGACCTTTCGAATTTTTTTTGCAAGGTTATAAGTACCTATACCACTTTTAATGTTTTTATTATATTTAAATGTTATGTAGATTCCTATAGGATAATTAAACAAAGCAAAAAATTAACGAAACTATGAATGAATTAATGATAAAATACTGTCGCGTGTTTGTAGATTCTTAATTATTCACGAAAATGTAAGTTTCATAAAATGTTGCTTGTTAAAAAACTACAACTGTCGTAATCTACTTAGGGCCGGGTTTTTCACCTCCCAATAAATTTACTTGACAAATTTTTACCGTGACAATGTTTGTTATAACAATGGTATCAAATAAATTAAATGTAAGATAAAAAGATCGATCCTTAAAGTCGTGTTGAAAAAATTAGAAAATTGTTATGATGCCGAAAACGATAAATTGCAAAGATGCTAAAAGTCGCGAAGACCAAAAGATTCCAATTGAAAAATTCGATTATATATATATACTTACTTAAATATGTTCCTTTTACTACGTAGATTAAGAGGAAATTTTATATGATAGGAACAACAGGAGCACTCCCCACCAAACCACCTCTGCGATACCACATATACGAGGCATATTTTTTAATGGAAATTTAGACGTAGACTAATTAAAGTATGTATGTAAAAATGTATCCTATATACATAGATTTTTTAATAAACAATTTACGAAAGTTTGCCCTATTCCTCTATCCCTGTAGATGTATGTAGAACCTTAAGAACAATAAAACGTGTTATACAAATTATAAGATTTAAAAGCTGATTTCGAGAACATTCGAAAAAGCAGTTTGAGTGCGATTTTCTCACTCTATAACACGTTCTCTTCCATAGCATGGCGATTCTGATTTAAATTAAATTCCTGAATAGAATATGAGTTAGCTTTTCCTTTTGGCAGTTTAACACGTGAAGCATAACTGCTTCGATGTTCCAAAGTTTATTTTATTTTGTAATACATTGTTCTATAAACTTTATTTCCGGTTACCTTATCGGTAACTGAATATTTAATTCGAAATATAGTTATAAATCGACTTAATTTACAATAACTACTGACTAATTAATTAATTATTATTCTTACCTAAGTTAACTAGAACAACAGTTTCCAATTAATTAAGAGTCAACGCATTTCACTTTAGCACAAATAACATCAGCGTACCTTATGAAGCACCACTATTGCAAATTAATATATTAACTCGTCAGTGAAATATTTTAAATACAAATAAGTTAATAATATCAAAAATATACTACAAATTAAATATTTGATATAAATTATAAAGACTTCGATCGACCAGTTTATAATTTTAGGCGCTATCGTTAATTTATATTTTATAAACAGGTGTTAAATAGTTAATTAAAATACGTAATTGCCGTTTCACTTATGAATTTATTAATTTCCAATAAAGGAAAAGGTAAAAAAGCACATAGACCGAACTTGATATACTTGAAACCAAGTACGATTAGGGGATGTTGAAGAATTTCTTTAATAATATACTTTATCAAAATGAACATTTGACACATAGATATTTGATCGCGATTTCAAAATATGCAAAAATTTCGAGTTATATAGGTATCACTGCTTCGCGACAATTTATTACAATTGAGATATATTGAACCGAATACGTAAAGGCACAAATTTTAATTTAACAACTTTTACCAACACAAACCATTTGACTGCAACTGTCGGAGTGAACGTAACTTACAGAATGAAATTGTATACAACAATTTACTAATTCTTTCCTTGTTAGCGGTAAGCGGTATTTAATTTACTCGCGTTCGAACGAAACCGCTCGGTAAAAATCCGTAACACGGTTTTACCTGGCAACTTTCTAAGGTAGATAGATATTGAAGGCTTCCGTCTCACTTCGGCATCGCTTGACCAACCCATTTAATGCACTTTTTTATTATTTGCCATTTAGTGGCTGGTTTATGTAATTTCTATTCCAATAAAGGTCAGTATGGTTTCGACGAATCGACCAAATTAATAAAATAAATTTCGGGCGCGAATAACAAATTGAATAACTATAAAAACCGCAACCGATTTATTTTCCATAAAGGGCAATGTTTTCAAGGTCGATTAAGTTCACAATGACTGTCTAAATTATATAGCAAATTTTACTTAAGCATAATTTATTTTTTGAACTATTCTTCTATTCTTCTTGTTCAACCCTCATTCATCCAGTTTTGGACAGAGATCTCCCCTTTAATATGGCAATCTTCTCTATCTCTAATCTTTGGCATAGTTTTCCAGCCACTTTTGCAATGTCGTCGGCCCATCGGAGTGGTGGTCTGCCAACACTACGTCTTCCTTGCCTCGGTCTCCACTCTAATACCTTTTAGTCCATAGTCAACATCTGTCGTTCTCATGATATGTCTTGCCCATCTCCATTTTTGTTTTGTTACTAAATTTACAGCGTCTTCTACCCCTGTTTGTTGTCTCACCAATTTTTAACTATTATTATAACTATTACAAAATGCACGGAATCTGTAAGTGCTTAAGTAATTCGTAACACGATTTCTATTTTTTTCACACAATCGATTTAAGCACTAATAAAATAAATTTAAGTTTTGGATATCCCAAAAAATTGAAAACTAATAAATTAGGGCAGATACTTCTCCGTTTGTAAAATTGCTCTAACATGTAACGGCGTTACACGAAAACGAATAGCGACTAAAATTGCCAGATTTTGGAATAGGTTTCCAAGATACAGTGCACGAGAAAATGCGGCATTAATTTTCCAAGAGACATTGAAGATACGTCTCACAAATAATAGCTTTTAAAACATACGCAAAAAATGTACCTATAGGTACTTTTAATGTAATTTTTTTCTGTATAACGTGATCAGTGGCCACTTTTAAGAAAATCGACATTTCAAATTCATCGTTTTTATTGGAGCCGGCAATGAGAAAAAAAAAGAAAACGATGAGAATTTCATTTATGATTTTGCTCCTAGATGTTACATATATTTACCTACAGTTTTGATTTTATGTTTTGCTGTAAACACAATTAGTGGAATGAGTTGTATTTTTAGTCATACACGGAATCAAAATTGTACCCAACATTTTCATTTAACATATTCAATTTATATAATGTTATTAATAAATAAATAACAAGAATTAAGATGAAACCAATAGAGGAGAAACAAACTTCAAATCGTTTTATGGAATTGATTCAAATATTTGGTTTGTAAATACCTACCCCAAATCAAATTTCACATGTAGAGCGGGGATCAAGGAGGCTACTTGCAATGGATGACCACTGGGCGGTGGGGTCGCCACATCCCTATGCCGAAAAATATAAGTAACTCAATGGAATGTTTATATTTTGAACGTATTTTTTATATATTTTAATATTTTCTGTGATGTATACCTACCTACAAACGCCATCGTCATTATAATATAAAGCAATTGTTCAGAGACCCAATTCTCGAACTATTCGCTTACAAAACGTATGCGTAAATGACGTCAAGTAAATAGATTTCTATAGAAACCCATTGTTATGACGTCATTTTCGCATACGTTATGTAAGCAAATGGTACGATAATTAGGCCCCCGGTTCTGTTTTAGACAATAAGCGTCGGCGTCGCATTTCATCTACAGTCCAGTGATTTGACTAGACGTGAATATAGATTGCAGTAGCTTTTGGTGCGAAATGAGCATTTGTTAGACAAAAAATTATAACTCTTAAATAATAATAATGCTTTAAGTAAATACTACAAAGTGCCTTTTTAAAAAATAATAACTAATAGTGATTTCCTTCTATCGTCAATTTCTTCCGTTGACTGCGAACTTATATTATTACATACCTATACCATAAGGTAAAATTTCGTTCGCGAAATTGGACCGTTGATTGTTTGAGCGGAGCCCTAACCAAGACCCTAACCGAGTCCCTATTCAAAAGCCTAACCAAGCTCGATTTTCAGAGAATTTGTGTTAGAGCTTAAAGGTTCATGTATTTACACTTCATAAATACATGGAGAGTTAATCGACAAAGAAAGATCCTACCTTTCCTCATCGTATTAATCCTTTTTGTATGTAATCCTTTTAAAGTACACAACACAACACTCGACCAATACGAACAATACGACGCCGTAATTTAAAATTCGAACTACTAAAACAATCACTACCGCTCTGTACCACTAACGCTAAAGATCTGAAGCGATTTTGCCAGAATTCGATATATAAATGCATTCGAGTTTATACAGGGATACTAGGAAATCCCGCTTTTATTTTAAAAACATTCAGTTGTTTATTCGCACTCTGATAAGCTATGAAAGTAGGCGGTGCACATGTTTTATTAGTTGCTTTGAATATATCGGCCACATAAAAATGCGATTAAACTTTCATCTGGTTTATGGTTTTTAATAGGGAAATTTTCAATGTTTAAGGACACACGAATAGTTTTTAAATTAAAAATAGAGTAAATTTATAATTCTCCAGTATAAAGGCAGTAGATAGTGATTATTCAAATAATTTTACTGCATAAAAAATAAATAATTTTAGAATAAATTTCCTAAAAGGTACATATTTTAAAAATTTTCGGTCATTATCTGCCAAGTTTTTTTTTGTCAAACTCTACTACGACCCCTGTAATAGCCAAAGCTTCCATTGCATAAAAACCTACCTCACAAAACTATTAAAATTTTCTTAGTGTGTTTAAGAGATAATATGGTAGGAAATATCCAACCGGTGGCAAACCCGGCAGTCCTCCCTCAAAATGAATAAATTTTCAATGTCACCTTCTATAAAAAACTTCATAGCGTTTTTTTTTCAAATTATAGTTTTAATTGTCCTTTAAATGAATATATATGTCCGTCAATGAAAAAATGTTCCCAAGTATGGCAGAAGTTAGGGGTGAAAATTCGAAGGGATGACACCTCTTAGGATTCTCATCCCTAACTTCTGTATCATAATGTAGGTCTTGAACAGCCATTTACAAAAATATATAGTTTCTAGGCGATAGCTCTTGTTGTTTCACAGATAAGCAAAATCGAAAAAAGTTCTAATTTTACCCTCTTAAACCACGTAAGAGCACGAACGGAATACAGCTCTTGATTAGGGTTGACGAGTGCTACAATCCTGCAAAGTTTCAAATTTTTCCGAGATTTCCACCTGTCTAACCATCTTTGTAAGCAATTTTATACCTCATTACAAATCAAAAAAGTCGCCTTGTTACCAACTTTTATGCAAATCTGAAACTTTAGCTCTTTTTCTTATTGTTAGTAATAAAAACTTTATATTTTAAATATAAATAGCAGAATTTTAATTTAAAAAATGCGATTGTATCAACTTTGTTTTACATTTCATTATTGTTAACAAATTGTGTTAAATGGTGGCGTTACTGTGTTAAACAGAAATACATACATATGTACTATGTTACTATAATATAATAATTTATGCTCATATTGCGTTCTCTAACAAATTACAAAAAATACAATAACATTAAAACTTCAACTCGTAGTATGCGTTATTCTCGGAATTCATTGACAGTAAATCAGTTTAAAATAATTCAAGTTGGGCACGGCTAAGGATAAGTTACGTGATACCTTACGTGCATCCAAATGCGATATATTTAGAATACTTGTTGTTGCAAAAAAGGGAAGATGTTCGGCAGTTACTTAAAAATTGTAAGTACAATTAAAATTATTATCACTAACGGAAAAGTTTACCAATACAATTTAATTCTAGATATTATAAATTACGTATCTGAACGAATTTGATAATGATGTAAACAACGATCCGAATCCGACTCGACTTGAGCTTCATCACGTCTAAATAATAAAGGACTCCATTGAAATAATTAAAAGGATAGTTTAACATTAAAGTTTAGCTATAAATTAAACAATTTTTATTTGTTATACCTATTCGTATTAATTATAATAATAAATTGCGTAATCTAATTTTCGCAATTGTTGAAAACTATATGAACATCAGTAATTTATTTAAATTGATATTTATGATTAGTAACTTTATCAGTCAGTAACAAATAACCTAAGATTACAATTTCAAAAACTACATAGATCGTGAAAAAATAAATTATATAAGTTTATGTAAAAAAAATTTATTGTACAAAAATAACATATAGTACCTGATTATCTATATTTTACAAAATAAATTATTACGCTTTTCTATATATTTATTTACAAAACTGCCTAAAAATAAAGCGATTAGCAAACGTGAAGAAAAAATAAATAAGAAATGAGTTTTAGCAGGAGGTTTATAATGAACGAGTTAGATGACCATCATGTGTTAAAACACGAATTTTTTTCGTCGACGTTATTGTTGCTGTTGTTGTTGATTATAATTCGGTATTTTATAGAGATCTTCATTAATTCCATAAAAATTTGGGGTAGAAGGACAATCTACGTTAAACCACCAATCGCATACTCTAGCATACTGATTAAAAACAGTACCGTTTGGACAAAGAAAACTGTATTGAACGCCATTGGGTAAACACCAATGCCATACCTGAAAATATTAAAGATTTTATTTGAATTTTTAACCACAATACCAACGATGTAAATTACCATTATTATGTTACAAAAAAAAATCAAGCATTTTGATGATTAATATACGCAAAGTTTACTATAATTCGTCATATAATAGTTATTTATGGAATTAATTGATTTATCGACGAATTAAATATGTATTTTTTGTTTACCATCATATGATAATAGATATAGGTATTTATCTATATGGTTTGTATAGTTACGTAATAAGTTCACTTCAAAATTGCACAATAATATTTACAATATAAACATGAACAATTTTATATTTAGATTTTCTTTATTGCAATAACCCGTTGGGTGGGTATAAATCTATTTAACGAAATATTTATCTATTATTTATTGTAATATAGACAACTATTTATACGTCTTCTAAAGATATGTTATGAAAAAGTTGTTTATTCTTCATCTGTATATTAAGTTGCCTATAACTTTCATTGCAATATATAATGAGAATAGGATTTTTATTATTATTATTTTTTTTATTATTATTATTATTATTCACGATAGGTTCCAATACACGTGATCAATAAAACCTTGAATTTTTACAGTATGTACTAATAGATAGTAGTCTTTGCCGTGTCATATGTGTGCAGGTAAATCATCAGTAGAAGATGCCATGATCAAAATTTTAAACTGAATATACAATTTAGTAACTTTTTATTCATGACGTCCATTGAAACTTATCGTGAAATAACGTGTACATATACATATGTGAACAAAATAAATTTTTAGAATAAACATGTTTTGAAGTACCTACTTATTTTTATCTAATTTGGGACAGCGCCAACATTACATTGACGCGAAACTTACATCATTTCACTTATTTACCCAAAAATCCGATTCTAAAAGTTTAATAAACTACCTCATTAATAAAATTAATATCTACCTACTCTGTAAACAATTTGAACTATTACAGGTACTCCTAAAATTGTTTTATATAGACAACCTATCAAACATGGGATTTTTAGCAGAATGATTTTTAATAACTATATTTTTAAGTAATAACATGTTAGCTAACTAGAAAAGCTACATATAGATATGTTATTTATATTACTTATTTTTATTATAGGTATGTTTATTTATTTTTTTTTGATAAGTATAGGTACTCTGAAAATTGATTACTTGGCCCTTATTTGAAATTTAAATGTTCGAAGTCGTTAATAAT
Organism: Rhagophthalmus giganteus; assembly: GCA_036326145.1. NCBI lineage: Eukaryota > Metazoa > Arthropoda > Insecta > Coleoptera > Rhagophthalmidae > Rhagophthalmus > Rhagophthalmus giganteus. The sequence goes on along the minus strand of JARFJA010000083.1, from coordinate 6,950,129 downwards.
TAAACAATATTACCTATCCTTTAGGTATTAGCATACCTGACAATGGGCTTCTGGATCGCTGTAATATCCTGGTAATCTTTGATCACATCTAAACGATAGACCCTGAGGAATGTCGTCATAGATGGGATAATCTTGTCCCGGCACGTAACCATCTAATTGCTAAAATATATTTGATTGTCAGTTAGATTGGGACAAGTTTATTGCAGTCTTTTAAAGTTCTATTGTGCTTCATTACAGACGAACTATAAATTTCATAATCCAAAAACAATAGTAGGTACCTATGTAAAATAGCTAGACTTTAAATCCTACATTTTTGGAATCTAGCACTGATTAGCCGTGCGTAAATCCTGATTTACAAATAACACACCAATGATATGTTGTTCACTTTTATAGAAGTCTATAACAATAGGTTGGTCAGATATGTGAGACTGCGTTTCCGCTTTTAAATAATGACATTTGAATGGTTTCCGGCGATCAACAGCCCACCGAAATGAATCCTACAGTTTGACCTCTGAAGTTATCTGAGAATCGTAATCGGGTTTTCTTGCGAAGGTCGTAAATAAAATACTATGAAGTAATTTAAAATTGTCGATACATTTTTGATTTGCAATAATACATAAAACCATAATAAAGAAATTAAATAAAATGCATCATAATAGGTATGAAATTATCGCGAAGGTTCCATTAACAACATATTTCGAAAGAATACTATATAGGTATTATAAATGTTGAAACTAAATTGGTTAAAATAAGAATACATAAATAAATCTAAAGTTTGGGAAATATTAAAACAATAAAATAAAGAAATTTATAATTAAAAAACTATTTTAATTTAACTTTTAATTAATTATTGCCGTATTTTAGAAATTTTAATGGATAGGTACCTTAAAGTTCTATATTTTACATTTATAAAGGAAATAAGAAAACATACAGAATGGTTTTAATAATAATAAATTAATATTTGAAAAGTACCCAATCTTCCAATACCTACTATGTATTACGAATTTTGAGTTCGTTTCTAATTTTATTCTAATAATATTGCAACAAGATCGTAATATTTTTTTATTCCATCGTTTCTATGGTAATCAAAGTTTTTATACGTGTGATTAATTAATAAATAAAGAAATTTATTAGCGACTTCTATAATAATAGTATTCTATTCTGCTTACTTATAAGGATTTGAATAAATGTATGTTACTCACGCTCAATACGTAATGAATTAAAAATCCACTAAAAACTGTAACCAAAACAAAACTAACGGTGGTATTCATGTTTGTTCACTTCACTTAAGAAATTAACAAAAGCCACTAAAAAATCTTGATAGTTTTATATTTTCGTTAGAACAGTTAATGATGAACAGTAAAAGAGTAATGAATCTCTTAATTGATGGCAGCTTTTATATATGGGAGATCTAACAGATTAAGTAAGATCTTCGACTGCAGTGTGATATAGGTCCCATTAAATTCTCATACTTTCTGCATCTGTAATCTCACGTTAAAGATTCTAAATGCGTTAAATATTTTTTTCCAAATTTTGTCGTAGTTTACAAACGTCAATAAAAGGGAAATTTATTTTAATTAGGTATTATCTACTAAGTGTAAGTTTAATAATAGTCGTTCCATGTCAAATCAACCAATAACAAATATTTTTAAACCTTTAAATTTCAGATTTGTAAGATATTTTATTTATTTATTGTGTAACCTATTAACAGAACGAAAAACCCAAAATTTTAGATTTTTTGGGCTCATAGTTTTTGAGCTATTAATTTTAAAAGACTTAAAAATCGCACAAATTTGGCAATATATTTAACTCTTTAAAAAGCTGTAACTGATCAACTATTTGACTTATGGAGACGTTAATCTGGTGTCATTTGCTTCTTTTTTTTAATGGGTCTAAATTTAATATGCAACTTTAGTATGATATTTAAATTTTCTAATTTTTGAAGACCTTAAAAGAACATTTTTTGAAATTCTCAAAACCATCACTTTTATTTTTTTGAAAAAACTATAATATGTTTTAAAGACGGGACGGGACGCCAATAAGTTCCCATGAAAATTATTTTTTTATAATAATGTACGTGAAATTCGCTAAAATGGACTTCCTCAACTATAAACTGAATAATTAAAAAAAAACGTATGGAGGTTTTCCTCGTGGTTTGACTTGCTCTACGTGTCCTCAAATTTTGACCATCTGTTTTAGGAACACCTTGTATAGGCAGCTTCGTTATTAAAAAAAATTAAATCAATAAATAAAGTAATTTTTGTATAATTATATATTGTACTAAGGTATTGCACCGGCAAAATATTTTCACATCTGAAACACTCCTACTTACGTACATATGTACCTTTGCTTTTTTAATATTATGTACTTGATACTTACTCATTTCTTTTTCTTCTGCAGTATATTTATTTTATCATATTTCAGTGTTATATTTTCATTTATTATCAGTATATTAATTTTTTTTTTAATTTAAATTAAAACAGCTTTGAGTTCTAAATATCTTAATTAAAAACTTTCTAGTGAAAAGATTTATACCTACGGCCTATCCAAACTTATATGCAATGTACGTCATCAATAAAAAGTTATTAGATTGTTTATTTGTAATTTGGTTTAAAGTTTGGAAAGTAACATATTCTATAGATGATTTACCTGCGCACATATTAGATTGTATAAAGAAAGACTACAATTTATTAGAACTGTCAAAATACGAGGTACGAGGTGGCAGCACTGTGTGAAACGTCATCATTTAGTAACCTTTTATTGATGACGTGTTGCATATAGGTTTGGACGAAGTGTATACCTTATTAATTTTCCCTATACAGTAGACAAAAACAAGCGCTACTGTAATGTGTATGTATTTACATGTTATGTTTTGCACGGTACTTTCAGAATTTTGAAAAGATCCAACTGTAAACATATTTTCCGACGACCACTATGAAAAGCGCATAATTTCACATAAATAAATGTTGCCAAAAGTTGACTATAACCTCGACCGCGACCGTGCGTAAAGAAACTCATTAGCCAATCGAAAATATTATAGCCCGTGTGCAATCATTACACACGCCACTTAGCCAATCAAAAGCCTTCTAGCCTGTCATGCAATCGTCTTTACGCACAAACAGTTTTATTACTAATTGTAGATAGAGGTGGCTTTTAAAGTGTCTAAGTTAAACGTCAAAAATCAAAATTTTTTTAATAGAAATACCTACTTGTGGTCGTCGGAAAAGTATACTGTATAACAGGTGCTGAAAGGATATTTCAGCACTTGTTATACAATATACTATGTTATCGTAAAGTTAACACTTCACGCATTCTCCACATGCATTATTATTTACATCTACTGCATGGGTTCGGTAAATAGAATATACCTGTATGTAACAGAATCGTGGTGCACCCCCTTAATTTTGTTATTTATTAAGATAACATGTTCAAACTTATTACATAAAATCTATTAATGTACTTCTCAAACGTCACTTTTCCACATAACAATTGTGTTTTTCCCACTTCTGGTTTCGCCGAAACTGACATCAATTTTCGATTTTCAGATAGAACACCATTATATACACCCGTATATTATTATATTATTGAAATCTGCATAATTTTATTAATATAATGGCACCACATAAGTCGCATTTCAACTGTCAAAAAAATTGGTACATATCTACCTAATTTATGTTTTCACATTTTCACATGTAAATTCGGTTGTATTAATCTCACAAACAAAGTGGGCACGCGTGGGCATTTGTACTTTTGTACTTGAATGTACTTCCTATTGGTGGCATAGTATCGTCATGGTACTATTAAAAAAATTAAGTTTTGATACAAAGACTATTGTTGTTAATTTTATCAGATGATATGTCAAACAATTACATGTTTAACGTGATTTTATTTTTCGTTGTGTTGACGTGGTCGATTAACATTAATCCGCGGGATTATGGCACCTATTTTGGAAAACAAAATAGCCGCCAATTTTTTTTTTGACATTTGAAATGCCTCTTATTTAGTAGGTACCATTATATTTAGAAAATTAAGCAGATTCCAAAAAATGTAATAATATATAGTGTTCCGTTTGAAAATCGAAAATTGATGTCAGTTCCGGCGAAATCGGAAGTGGAAAAACACAATTTCCACGTCAAAAAATGACGTTTGATAAGTACATTCGATATATAACAAGTTCGAATATTTTATTATAATAAATGACAAAATTAGGGGGTGTGCCATGATTCTATTACACACGGTATATATTAAAAACGTTTATATAGGTATAGCTTATCCAAACCTATATGATGTTCACGTCATCAATACAAGGTTACTAGATGATGACGTTTCGCACAGTGCTGTCACCTCGTACCTCGTATTTTGACAGTTCTAATCAATTGTAGTCTTTCTTTACATAATCTAATATGTGCGCAAGTAAATCATCTATAGAATATGTCGCTTTCCAAACATTAAACCGAATTACAAATAAACAATCTAGTAACTTTTTGTTGATGACGTGAACATCATATAGGTTTGGATAAGCTATATATAGATACCAATTAACGGGCGATAACTCATAAAAACATTGATTGTTAAATAGCTTCACAACAATTAAGTAGGTGTTAATTAAGGGGGTATTGTTTTATCTTTATTTTATACGAAGGAATAAACTAATTATACCCGTCAAATGTTGCAAGTAAGACACTTTACTATAACCTAGAATTGTAGTTTGGTCTATCAACGTCGCTCTTTTAGGAAATAAAAAAAAATGATTACAAAATTTTATTAACTCTCTTTGTTACGTTAGGTGTCGTGGAATTCACTTTCAATTTTTGGTAAGTTTTAGTTGCTCTGGGTAACCACGTTACGTTTTCTTATAAATTATGCGTATTGATGTATAATGGTTATACATACGAAATATGACGGGTGAGAATATTTCTCATGTAGTTGACGTGAGAATTCAGGTCATATTTCAATAATGCCGTATCATAAATTTATATCATCTAAACTAAAAAGTGAACAGTAATTTATACTCTATAATTCTCAAGATTTTATTTTGTATTGCACTAATTATTATTATAATAATAGTGTCATTTTGATATAACCGGCTGATTAATTATTTACTATATAGCGTGTGTAAAAGATGTAATAACAACATTTTGTATTTTAAATAAGTGCTGAGAAAGGAATTTTTATAGGTTACGGTTTTATTAACATACTGAAGGTCGATATATATAATTTTGCATAATAATAAACTTCACAACGTTACAATAAACTTTGATATACATAGGTACTTACTTACCTACATAATCAGTATAAATACCTACACCTACCTATACTACTGTTTTTTATATGGAAACGTAAAATTTAGAATTTGCAATTTGAACAACTTCTTTTTTATAAAAAGATATTGAGCAATTAAATAACTGTAATGTCAAGACTTCGAATTAGGTACATGTTCCTTGTTCTACAACGAATAATCATAATATGAGAATTGTCTTATACAATGTATATACTTATTTCATTTTCCTGTTATAAAAACTTAAACGATAATAACAATGCCATTTAAAACAAACGAGTTTTGTGCTGTTGCGCACAGTTTAAAGCAACGGCTTTATTTAAAATAAATGGGTATTTACAAAACAAGTATTTAACGTTACACTAACATAAAGAAAGTTAACTGTTTTTAGTAGAACAACGAATAATTTGGATAATCGGCCCGATTCACTAAAATCTTACTAACATTAATTTAGCGTTACGAGGCGTTATTGCTTTTATTCGACAATTGTTTTCTATAAATTTTAATTCAGAATTTATATTATAAAGTTACAGGGATAAACTAACACAAGACGCTATGATAAAAACTCTCGAAAACCTCTACGACTGTAGCACATAAACAGTTCCTTATCTATATGTAGGTAGGTACAGGACATGTTTCACAAAGCAAATATTCTATATTCTATATTACTTACTGCATTTTTCTCTGTACATCCTAAAACATTATAATGAATTCTGAATTGCTCTGTATAGCAGATAACTTTATCGTCTCGTCTTATTTCACGCTCTCCTCAATTTCCAGACATTTGTTTGGATTACCTATCATTATTGTAGTAGAATTAACGACAAAAAAATGTAGTGCAGGCATATAGTTGTAACAATTAATTAAACACGACTATCGGATAATTCGAGCAGAACCAAACATTCCTAAAAGGATGGAGGTTTTTTTTTAAAGAACATAGAGTTTCTGTTGATATAAAAGAAAGGCATTTCAAATTAATACCAACAATATCCAACACAGTTCCACTTTCTTTAAAAATAATGTAATTAAATAAATTATTAATACTCTGTTCGATTCTTTAAAGTCTTGCTGACGTTTAACAAGGAACTTTATTGATTATTTGGAAGTCGATAGTGTCTCATTGTCCATAAACTAGAGGTTAAATTATAGGCACGGTAACATTGTGTTAATTAGATAATAGAGTGTGAATTACTATAGCTATGGCGATATTAAAGAAAAAAAAGTCGAATGCTGCGTCTCTGGCGTCTATAGAAATATTGTTCATAATTTATCACTAGCTTCTGAAGACTTTCATACCATTTACAAATATAGTACCTATAAGTTTCGACGGGGAAATTCTCAAAACTAATCGAGATATAAGCTTGGGTGGTGAAGTCTGAGACACCCCGTATACTTCATAGGACATTTACGTTGATTGAAAGGGCATCATTCGTCAACCTGTTTATAACATACTACACTTCTTATTGTTAACGAAAGTTATTATTTGTATTTTAACAATGTCATTTCGTTAAAAATAAACTTGTTCTTAAATTGCATTATGTACTTTTTATCAAGCTTATGAAAATAATAGCATATGTATTTAGATATTATATAGCCTTCACGATGCAATATAAAACCGGCCACACTTCAAACCGACATGTATAAATATCATAAAAATTTATTAACTATGACGTAAATTCATTATTATTATTTTTTTGAAAAGTCTTAAATACGTAATCATAGTCCTGAAATAGCAACTAATGACTAGTTAAATATTAACACTATTAATTAGAGAATTTTTAATTATTATATTTTAATTTATGATGCAAACCTAAATCGAAAAGGAGAAAAAAATTAATTTTAAATGAACTACATATTGTATAGGTATTTTAGATTACATAAACAAGGTAATGTAATCGTAAAATATTTCGTTTTACCTAGTCAAAAGTTATTTTGTTTTACAATCTTCCCATATTCAGATAATTTATTGGCATACCTACCAAAAGTAAAATAATATAAAAATAATTTAAACCAAAGAAAATATTTAAGACAGTCTGTATAAAAAGAAAGTAAGTAATAAGGTAACACGTAAAAAAGTATTAAAAACATGGATGAATAACATTTAGAATAGAAACGTTTATATAATATACAGGGCGTTTTAAAAATATATCGTGTCTTTTAGCGATTAATTTCTCATGTAGCACGATAGATGACAAATGCATGTTCACAAATTATATTTACTATCGTTGTAACACGTGCCTGGAACTTTTTCCAGATAATGATCTTCAGTTTACTTGAAAAAGACACTACCACATTTTGTGTCATATATTGTCGAATTAAGGGCCGAACTATTCGTGAGGACCGTTCTTTCGATTTCGACAAACTTATCGATTGAATAATGAATTTCGGGAATGACGAGACCTATTTAACCGACCTATTTAATTCTTTTAAGTGACCTTCCGCGCATCCTAATTTTAATAGGGAAAATTCTTAAGGTTTAGAAAATCATAATATAATTAAATCAGCAAGAATTAAATTTCTGAGGTAAACATGATAAGAATAGTTTAATCAGAAATTATATAGCAAATGAAATTTATAAATAGTCTAATACAACAATATAATTACAAACTATATATAATAATACATTTTTATGTCGAATCAATAATAATTATTAAAAACTATAATGTTACTTAATTTTCTATAGTTAAAACAACTAACCGTCTCATATGTTCGAATATATCTGTCTACTCAAATGTCTTAACTATTTATTAAAATTAAAACGTCGAAATATTTAGTAAAATTTATAAATTTTAACCAAAATTGTATTAATTAAAATAAATTGGAAATTTCTACTAAATGTCGAATATTATTAAGTTTAAAACTAAATTAATGTATTAAGTAAACATTATGTATTCATTAATTTTATGTCGTTGTCTAATAATTGTTTTATAGAAATTATAATTAAAGTATAAATCCATTAATGATAGAAATTGATTATATTAACTTGATTAATCTTATAACTAATAATATATTATAAATAATTATACCTTGAATTTATTAATGAAATTATTACTTTAATTATTAAATTAACTGTTAAGTCTCATGTTTGTATAATGTCATATTAAATAAGAATTTATAATTACTTAAATATTAATTAGAAATTGTTTAAATATTTGCTTTGATTTTCATTAATAATTACTACAGATGCTTTCGAACTTTTATTTAGTTAAAGTACTACTTAATGTTTTATAAATGAAATTATAAATTAAGACAAAAATTAAAACTAATGAATTAATAAATACTAGATGTTTGTAAATATTTAATTGTAAATTAATTAATATTCTTTAAAAACTACAGATTGTAATTTACTTAAGTTTTATCACTCATAAATTTTTCAAATTGACAATGTTGTACTACAAATTACGATAATAATTTAAATAAAAATTAAAGACGTTTGATAAAAAGATTTTAAATGTTATATACGAAAATTTAAAAATGAAAGCGAAAATGCAAGATTCCAATGATCCTTAATTTGAATTAAAATATTATACATTATAATGTTTTTTATACTGATTAAGGAACATTGATAGATACAACAGACTCCCCAAACCACTTGCGATACCATAAGAGGCAATTTGATGAAATTAACTGATGATAAGTATCTTATAAATGTAATAAGTAATTTCATTTACAATTTTTTTTAAATAACTGTCGAATAAACTTTACCGTACTATTAATTTAAATATTAGAAATTTAAAACGTTTTACATAATGATTTATCTATTCATCATCTAACAGTTATCTTCCAATAAACGTTCTAAATCAGATTGATTAAATAAATTTGAGATTTTAGAATTGAAGTAAGTCATAACTTGATTCAAAGTTAATTTATTTGTAAACTGTCATAAACTTTATTTGTTACAAATTATCATAATATATCATTATTAAATGATATTATACTAATTACAAAATTATATTATATTGTTATTAAGTTAACTAACACAGTTCAATTAATTAAAGTCACGCATTCTTCATTAATACTATTAATAAGACAAATAATAATAACTGCGTAATATTAAAGTACATAGAATATTAAAATATACTAATATAAATATTTAAATACAATATTAAAATTATCCATATTCATAATACCTATGTTATTAATTTAAGAACATGTAAGTTTATAATTTATAAAGGATTGTTAAATAATATTAAAATTCAATTAAAGATTTACATAACATTGACACTTTACTTGAAAATACAGATAAATGTATAAACAATTACTAATTGAATATGTTACATATTGAATTTACGTAAGATATCTTCATTCAAAATATCTTTACAGATACTGCTTCGATATTAATATTAATTCGGTTCATTACGGATCGTGCAAATTTAATTCATATAGTATACATTGACTATACAATTTATATAACAATGTTGACGACAAATAATTTAAATTTCCAGAATGAACAATGTAACAATAATTACAAATAATTTTTGCAGTAACGTAATTTAATTCTCCTTCGACGAGTGCGTAAAATGTAACAGTTTACGCAACTTTACTAATGTAATAGATTACCTATGGATCCTTATTCAACCTATACTAATCATTTAAGACTTTCATTTCATAGTGGTGGTTTGAACATTCGCATTCAGTTATGGTTCTCTATGCGTTAGTCATATTCAAATTCGTAATAAATGAATTTCGCCAATATAATTTAATAAACTAATTTACCTATTTTCACATGTTTTAATTAATTCAATTAAGAATTAATGTTCCAATACTTGTAAACTTATTATTAACATAGTTACTTAATATAATATTTTGATTCTCTTTAACTATTCACCATTTGCAATTTCGCATTTAATGTGCTCCTTCTCATCTGCAAATATTTATAGCCATGCACGATGTGTCGCCATCGGATTGTCTTGCCACACTTTTTCTGTCCACATAATATTTAGTCCATAGTCAACATCTGCTCATTTATTATTCTTCCCAAACTACAGTTACTGTTTACTACGATTCATTTACTACTTACCAATATTAATTTGATAAACATTAGAATTTAGCTATAATCTCGATTTTAAGTTTTAAATTCGCTGTAACACAATAATAAAATCAAGATAATAGGTTTATAATTTAATAATAAATTAGAAATTAAGTATATACAAATGTTGACTAACCATTAAGATATACAATAATTCGATAGCGTAATATTGCAATTTTGGAAATCCAATTCAAATCGATATTCCGAAGGATAATAGCAAATTGAATATAACAATGCAATTAATACCAAAGTTAAATGTATTTTCTGTAAATATTTGAATGAGTTATTTTAAAACATAAAAGCAATTTTTATTACATGAGGCAATAATAAAAGTATATAAATATATTAGTAAGATTTTAGCTTAATTACCATTTGATTTTGAACTTACAATTTAGGATGTTTTTTAGTTAACCTCAATTACAATTTCAATTTGATAGTTATATAAGATTGTACTTATTGAATTAGATTGAAAATATCAAATATAAGATAAACAATCAAGTGTTTGAATATTCAATATGTTTTTCTATGCAATTTTCTCAATTATATTATACAACCATACATCATTGTTCCAATTAGCGGTTATGAGCCAATCCAATGATGTTAACTTGCGTATTACTCTATAGCTTTCATGTAACCTGTTTATATTATTACTATTTATATTAAGCAAATGTCGTACTAATTCCCTCTTTAAAACTGTAGTAATTTTAACAATCCATGATGACGCATTCCAACTATTACAATTCGAATAATTAATAATAGTTTAAATAAAATCTGATTCTAATAATATATAGCATATTTTAAATTAGTATAAATTGCTTTTTTTAACAAATTCATGAACGCAATCATATAATGCCAATATATATAATAGTGTTTCAAAGTTATGTGCGAAAAATGCCTATCGTCAATTTCAAACTAAATATTAAGAATACTTTTAATAAAATAAATGTTTTAAAATTACTCAATATAGTAATCCTATAGACTTAATATTCCTACTGTAAAATCAATATGTGATTTTAGAAGTAAATCAAACATACACGTCATTATTAGAAGTTGAATAAAGACTCGTTGTAAGTCTATTACTTTCTAGAATCATAAAGTATCACAAAAAAATCCTCTTCTTAGTTATGTTTTAAGTAACTTAAATAACAATAACCGATCCTGTCATACAGTAAATTGCCAAAATCGAATTCAACATTTCAATTATATGTTTAATACTAAATAATAAGATTTTTAAATGTTAAAAATATTCAGAAGTTTATCGATATGAAAGCCCTTATGATTTAATACTACATCATTTTTCGCATAATAAATATAGCAAAATGTAGGTCTGATTTAAAAATTTCTATTTGGCCCAATTTTAAATAAATAGAGAATACTCAAGTTGGTTGATAACTTCAAATAATTTTTAAATTTTAATGTTTAAATAATTTAGTAATATATACAAATCAAGCAGTTTTCAAATATACAATTAATTCTTTCAAAATTCATAAACTTTACAATTAAAATATTCGTATTTTAATAATAGTATATTTAGAAACACATGTTCAAATGCGCAATTCATTCGTAAAAATACATTATCTATCAAATTCTATATGGTTTAAAGTTAAATTATGTTACATCATTAATGTAGTGTATGAATTCAATAAGAATTGTAATAATTCAAGTGCACGTGGATCTATGTAAAACGTATTAATTTTTTACAATTAAAGATTTATGTCTAAATTGTAAGTACAATTTCCTATTTAATAAAAATCGAAGTTACAATTTATCTTAAATTACGATACAATTTAATTAATCTCGATACTATTTACATCTATAAAAGCGTTGAAAATTTCAAATATTATTTACAAATTCTAATAGCTACCTTTTAAGTTCAATTGTACTAATCGATTATAAATATAATTTTGTCACTTTTAAAAAATGAACTTAACTTTATTATTGTATTTGATAGTAAATCGCATTAAAATATTACCTAAGATTTCAATTTAAAACTATTGTAGTAATCTTTAATATTACAAACAAATGTAAATACTTGTAAAAAAATATGAATTTAAATTTATAATTACTAATTTTATATAACAAACTCCAATAAATGTTACACTAAAAATTAAAAAATGATTGACAATAGTTTATAAATTACATTGTTATACGAATTGCGGACTTCATTGTATTTAAAAGGATATACATCAGTATGTATATTTAAAATCTAATTTGAATATCTATTGTTAAAAATTCGAACAATCAATTAACTAAATTAACGTAGATCAGATTATTGAATCATTTAATAGTTACAATCATTAATTAGACAAATATACTGAATTACCAAAAACTAATTAAATATTATGTTCAAAAGAAATTTGCAATTATTAAATAATAAGACATTTATAATTAAATATTATAGTTTATATAATTTAAAAATTTTATAGTATTAAACGTAAATTAGTAATATAAGATAATTTTTTGATTATAATAACATTAAATCACTATTATTTAAAAGATATTATATTTTGTTCTATAATAATTGGTATTATAATCATTTAGTAAATATAAATTAATTATTATAACTATTCAATATTCATATGATTAAATTTCTATTATATACTAAATAAATTATTACTTTAATTGGTAATATAATAGTATATTAAAAGTTCATAACTGCATAATGAATTTTACAAACTAATAGATAATAATTTATATACAATGTAATTTCATATAAATAAGCTTTATACTATATATTTATTATATAGTATTTAATTATCTAATAATTGTAAGATAATATGCATCAATGAAATTAATAAAGATTATAGGTACTATGTTAGTGAATGAAGATTACACTTACACTTCAATTCCACTAATATTAAAATTCATTTAATGTTTAATAATCTATTTAATACCATTTTATCAAAAATAATTTAAGAATATACAATTTTATAACATCAATATATTTCTAAAGATATTTAATAAAATATTTTGTAATTAACTATAACATAGATAATAGAATGTATTAAATTTATATATTTATTGAATTATTAAAAAATGTATTAAATTCGATAAGTTATATTTAGAATTTTCAGATTTAAATTTAACGAATTTTACATTTATTAAACATATTTATCTTATTATTACAAATAAAAAGTTGTTATCATATTGATAATTGTAATCTTATCTTATTTAATATCTAATGGAAAGCTAATATTTTATTAACCAAATTTTTATATTATTATTAATGATCAACTTATCATATTAATTATTATGTTATTAACATTAATTTCGTAATATCAGTATACTCTAAAGTAATCATGAATATTTACTTAATAATGTTAACTTTATTCATATCTATAAAAATTTAAATATGATTAATTATCTATATTTTATAGTTAAAAGTTTCATAAGTACATATGATTTTTTAATAATTGGACTAGATAATTATGCGTGATTTCGTATCTTTCCAAAATCGTACATAAAATTATTGAAATACTATGTATTTTCAAATTAAATTATGAATCGAATTTAAAATATTATATTAATATAATATAAATTATCAAACAATTGTACACTATAATTTAATTAATGGAATTCATTAAAAAACTTTCGACTAACATAAGTTAATAATTTATATCATATATCTAAGTTTATTATCATTTAAATTATTTTTATAATATTAAATAAATTAAATTACTCCTTGTAATATAATTTAATATTTAATCTAATATTAGCTATTATTAAAATAATAAGATATTTTAATTAATGAATAAATTGTAATACTAATTTTACCATTTTAGAATAGTCTTGAATGTTTCATCAAGTAATATTGTAAATTATATTTATATTTATTTAGTATCTAATTTAAGTTTATTGAATTAAGATACTAATTTAAATATAATTCATCATTTAATAATTTAAAATTATAATTAATACTTGATGATAAATAGTCATAAATCTGTATCCAAACTACACATTCAAGATATGTTCACTATTTAAAAGTCATAAAATTTGTAATTTGATACTATAAATCATTTAATGTTAAAAATAATAAGAAATATTGACAGTTTATATGATCTAATGTATTGAGTGAAATAGAATATTAATTTCAGAACCAAAAAATAGATGGTTAATAAAATTATCATATGTTTAAATACCAATTTAAACTATAGTGACGAATTTTATTTATTACATAAATTAGTTATTTAATAGTCGTTAGAATGTTTCATTATTAAACTAATTTCGATTTTAGATATATAATTAATGTTATAAACACCAAATAGATCTATAGTTGATTAAGTTAAATAAATGATAACTTTCTAAGTAAACTAATAACTTAAGTTTCATTGTGTTAAATTATTATGAATAATAAATCAAATATTTAATTTATAATTGATAAATCATTAATGATAACATAAAAGTAATTTGAACCTATCATACTTTATATAACTAAATAGATTAATATGATTACTCATAATTATCAATAATTTGTATAAATTAAAGATTTATATTAATTTAAATGAATATTTTAATATGGATTTTAATATAATTATTGCTATTTAAATTTTATTTTACACTTAAGATGTAATATTAATTTATCAGTAAATCAAAATTTTAATATTATAAACTTAATATTCAAAATGAAATAATTTTATCTAACATAACACTAATGTATTTAGCTATTTTAATTTGTATTTATATTTATTGCATATAACTTTAAGTTCGTAATTTATTTATTAGAGTATTCTATTATCATTATTTTTTATAATTAAATACATTTAGTTAAATATTTAATTGAAACTTTAGTTGTAAATTCTCTCAAATCTATAATTTAATTGAAAGCTAGTTATACTTCAAAGAAACATTTGAATTATGGTTATATAATAATTGTAAGTAATAGTTCATTCATATACTATTAATTAAAAGATGATTTATAGAATTAATTTTAGTTAATTTGTGAAACATATATTTAGATTCGTGTATAGGTGTTAATATATTTAATGATAGTAATATAATCAAAATTATATATGTATTATATAGTGTCATGATTAACTTATTTATTAGACTTTGAAATTTCTAATATTAACTTAAATTATTATTGAACTTAAAAGATATTTTTTATAATAATTTTTCAAGTGTATATTAACTTTATGACACACATTACATCAAAATATATTTACTTAATTTAACTTAATATTTTAAAGACATTATACACGCCAAATAGTTTCCAAAATTATTTATTTATATATATAATTTTAAATTTATTCGTACAATAATAAATTTAATTAAATACTTGTAGATGATTTACCTATTGATTTATGAGATCTAGTTAATTTACATTTTAGGACACTTTAAGATGATTTAAAATATCATTTAATATTTTATTTAATATAGTTTGAATAAAATTATGAAAAAATCTTCACTATTAAACAAGCATACATGTCAATTATTTATTAATATGTATGATTTCATATTTTTTCTAATTAAAAGATATTAATACTATGATTTCCGATTACATTCTTATTATTTCAAATTTACATTAAAATCGTTACATTACTATTAAACAAATTTATAATATATACATAATATTATAAATGCGTTCATATACTTAATGTATTTGCATCAATTTACTGAAAGTTCTATTAACATTTCATACATGGTAATTTTGATATTATTGTAAAATAATTTTCTATTAGATATACGATGAGTTATGATGTTATCAAGTATTTAGCTTATTTATCAGTTTATTAAATTAACATTTACTATTATATTTGTACTATATAACTACGCACTATGATTGAAATAATATTACGATTTGATTGTATTCCTCTTAAATTTGTAAAATAACAATTAAAATTTTGCGACCATATAATTACATAAATAACATAATTAGTTGCGAAAATGATTCGACGGTCCGCAGTAAACATATTCAATTGATTATTATGCCGTGTGCATAACACGAATATCATATAAACATTATTCCCTGTATCAAATATTAGAAACGTTTCTAATGTAGTAGACTTAATGTTACAGTATACGAATTAATTGTCAATAATCTATTGTGTCAACATATTATTTGAAATTCAATAATTGATTTCACAAAGTACTATTAACTTCGCGAATATCATTACACAATATTGCTTGAATACTCATTAACGTTAATAAATAAACTTTGTATATAACGTTGACTAATTATAGTTATATATTAAAATTAATGTTAATTAAATTTTATAAACATAATGAATTAAAATTTTTACAATTTAAACTATTTGAAATAATTATACGTTATTGATAGACTTTATAATAAATTTTATTTATAAACGACCATAATTTTATATTACATTAAAATGATTAATAAATAATTTTAAGTTCTTGAATTAATTAATTGTAGTCATTAAATCTTGATAACACAATTCTAAAATGCGTATTATTATTCTAATATACTTCAATCATGTTTTATTGTATTAAATGTCAATTACGTTCATAGAATTTATATCACGATAATTAAAAATTAATATTATATTTCAAATTTTATTTTTGCACTGCGTTATATTAATCAATTTGTATGACTTTAACATTTCAATTATTTCACTAATCTTGTATTATTAACATAATTAAATGGCAATGAACATTTATATGTCGTTTGATGATTCATTAGTTCGTAATCATCTATAAAAATTTATACAAATATTATAGTCATTGTATAAATCTATATATTAAATACAATTACGTTTATTAACGTTAAAATTATGTAACTGTTAACATTGTCACTAAAATTTTAAATGAGGCATTTTTTATTAGACTCGATTAGGAAGTTTAACTAATTGAATAAGACTTTCTCATAATGTAATATTCATATCCTCTTTAAAATCTAAACATTAAAAATCATTAACCTGAATTTTTCGACGTAAAGTATTCAAGCTTTAATTTTAATTAAATTGTTTAGTACAACAAGTATATAAAGGTTAAATTTATTATATAGTAATTTTAAGTGAAATATTTAAAGTTTAGTAAACTTTAATAATAAATTAGTTTCAAACCTTTTTAAATAATGGTACAAAATTTATTCTCTATTATGTGAACCTAATTTTAAGTTTATTCAAATTATTTTTTTAAATTTTTGGAAAAGTATCATTATGAGGGTTTTCATTTAACGGGAAAAAAAAAATTGAATTTTTTTTAACTAAATAAAGATTTTATATTTAGATAATTTATGCATATAAAAAATTATTTTTAAATTATTACAAACTTAAATTTATAATGGGTTTATTTAATTAAAATTTATAGTATTATAAATTATGTTTTATTTGAATAAAAAACTTAAATAGAAATTTTTTTAAAAATACCTTTAAAATAAAATGATACAAACTTAATTATTTTAAGTTTACATTCATAATTTCATTAAATTTATAATTATTTTTAAACGTTAAATTTTTTAAAATGTTTTTTCTGTTATAATAAAAAACCAAAAAGGGTATTGCGTTAACAGCTATTTAATAATGTATAATAAATTTTATTAAAACAAAATTGAATCCCTTTAACCATTCTGTACAAGTATAGTGTATAGTAGGTATAATATAGGTATTAGCGGGTACTTAATAGTGTTTTTTTTAAATGTGTGGTTTTGGCAGTTTATTCTTTGTGTATTAGCAAGTGCCACAGTGGTTCCTTCCGGCTTATTACAATATCAATATATTAAAAATGCAACTTTGGACTTGTCCAGTCTTATTTGTTTTATAAGCAAACTTTGTTATAAAGAATAACAACATTTTTTGTTTGTTTGAAAAACCAAAAATACAAAATATCTATTTGGACAATAATTCGTGAACACATTAGGAACAAACAACGTACTTCTTAATTATTATATTACAAAAATATCTATTAAATAAATAATTTATAAATAATATAGTAAATAAACTAATAAATAAAAATAAATTTATAAGACTTGAATGTTTATGACTAGCTACTCAAAATTAACGTAAATATAACGTTTTAAAATTTTCATTTACAAAACTGTTACCTCTTTTCCACTTACCCCAATTTTAACCATTAATACCCTTTTAAAAATTATTTAAAAATATCTAAATTCTAATTGTAGGTATTATTTAACAATAATAAAAACATGTAAACATTTTAAACACATTTTTAACAAACTACATATGTTATTTTAATAATTACAGCGAGTGGTGATTTCGCGAAGAGAACATAAGAAACTTCAATAGTAATTAATTTTAAACTATCAAAAATTTGCTTTTAAAAATCTTTTTTAGACTAAATATTAGTGTTTATTAATAAATTAATTTGAATCGTTTAAATCAGTCACTCGACTAAACCACTAATAATAATCAGAAGTAGGTAGGTAGGTACCTGTATATAGATATTTATACATATTGAATACGTTCTAATCGTATTTAAAGTATATTTAATAAAGAAAATATATCTACTTACGGTAGAACAGAGTTTTAAATACCTATATACCCATTTCGAAAATAAGTTCAATAAGCAACTTTAAATTTTTTCAGCAATAACTACTATAAATTTAGTTATACATAAATATCGAATGTTCCGAAAAATATTTCTGTAATGAACTTTCAAAAGAATAACTTTTTTTAACATTAGTAATATGACAAGAGTGAGCGTTACAAATTAATTAATAGTAGGTACTATTAAAATTCCTTCATTCCCATCCACCAATTAAGTATCACCAAATTAATAAACATATTACAGGTACATAAAAAACGTCAACTGACTATTTCATATTTAATTGTAAATATAATAACGTTAGAATATTTAGAAAAACGTTCATTATGCAAATAATTTATTGCCTAGCATTAATAAATTTAGTTCGAGGTCAAATCTAGGTAGATACGCACTGGACACTTATTGTTTGTTAGCTACTTGTTGCAATTGCTACTTTATATAAATTTTCTAAATATTCTATGATTTACCTACGTTAAATTAATATACGACAAACTTATTAATTTATTTTTGAAAACTATACAATTATTAAAATTTCCGAAAATTAAAAACTAATAATTCTGGCTTTCTAATAAATTTTCAATGACCGTTAGTTATATTTCGAATAGAAACCCTAGTGTTAGAGGTCAAAATCTATATTGTCAATTATTAGAATTAGCTGTTTTTTATTTTATTAAATATAAACTTTAAGTAATGTACAAAAAATAAATAATTACGCCCATGGATTCCAGGAAATGTTAGGTTTATCGTCAACTTTACTATAAATGGTTCCTGCAGGAGCATATTTCGCATACGCCAAATCTTGAGGAGATAATCTATTCTGTGTTTTATCGTAAGTTCTGGCCCAATAGCTATCCCCGCCACCAGGACCAGTATGACCAGAACTAGAACCAGTATGCCAATCTTCAGGTTCCTCATAATGATGCTGATGTTGAGCGTGTTCGTAGTAAATTACTTTCTGTGGATGATGTTCTTGTTTACTCTTTTTTACATCCAACCATAAGCGTATGAAACTAATCAGTAAGTTACCCGCAGCGACAAGGGCGAATTTCACTTGTACTTTTGCCGCTATTATTTTTAAAATGATCATAATCACTGCTTGCGCAACTATTCCTCCTATTATCAATTTAATGAGCGTCCTTAGTCTTTGATGCTTGTCCTTCTTTCTAGCCACTGAAATTACAGAATAAATAATTAAATAAATACTTATTACCTAAATAAGGCTAGGTATTGGAAATTGAATTCTATATAAAATTACCCTATTAGTAAAATTGTACCAAGGACCACAGGTAAAATAACAGGATTTCTACTTTTTGCTTTTTGAAAAAATGTAGCGTTTACACTAGACGCGACGCCAGAAACCAAAAATCAGGACGTTAAACGTTCCGCTATTGGAAGGTGCAAATCAAATAATCTAAACCGCGAATAAATGTCAACCCTAAACTTAAAATACCAACGGTGAGAGTAGTGAATCGCTAATTGAAATTAGTGATATGTTACCGTAAAACGTATAAATCCGACTTTAAATAAATTGCAAAATTAATTATAATAACGGGGTATGTCGAATGAAATTCAATTATAGATAATGGCATTTCCCACTAACACTTGGGTTTACATATTTTTGAAGTAAAAAATTGTCATCGCGTCGCGGTGGTTGGAACGTTTAGACTACATAATGAACAATTATGAAATGATCATCATACCTAAGTGAATTGAAAACAAAAAGCCTTGGATCAATTGCCTTTCTTTTTGTTTGTTATGGTCAGAAAATGTTTTAAAATAAACAAGAGTAAATTGCGCAGATACCGTCTTCCATAACGATGTACGTACGGTTAAAAGAAGATTATCTTGTTGTCTCCTTCAAGAATAATAGTACGTAAACGGCAAAAAATAACTTTCGATGCGATACAATTAGAAAACATAATAAGGATGATGATGATGACGCGACGTCGCAGAGTGGACGAAAATGTTAAATATGCGATATAAAGCAGCGTCTTCGCGGTAAAACTAGTTTTATGAAATTTGTTCCTATCAAAATATCTGTACCTATCAAAATATAAACAAAACTTGAAAAATTTCCTTATTTCCGTGATTGTTAAACATGTTTACCGTGTGGACGCTCGTGCGGTAGATAAAACTAGTCATGAAAATGTTTGGCCAAGTTCAACTTCCAAAAATTTGTTTTATTTACATTGTGGGGGAATTTTGTAATAAGTTTTATAGTGAAGATGCTTAGTAAATCTTGTTTGTCAAACTTTCATCAATCAACCAATGACAATGACCCGCGTAACGTCATTACGTTATACCATGCCTCGGTAAAATTCGACTAACAATGAGAAGTTACTTTCTCATAATCTTCAAGGTAACTTCTCCTCGTTAGTCGAATTGTAGCTTTATCTTTGTCTTTAACGTAGAACAACGACTATCTCGCGTTTCGTGATAAATGGGAGTTATATTTCTAGTGAGTTGTCCAATTTTACGTATGTCTAGTAAGTAAGACAAAACAAAAATTTCTATTTTATCCTTTTTGCTCGTCATGGGCGTTTAATCCAATATAGTTCAGCTAAAATGCAACAAACTACAGTAAGAACTGTGTAAAACAAAAGTTAGAATAAAACGTTTTACCAGATGAGATGCAGTAAACAAGATATTATCCGATTATTTTATCACATGTAATAATATAGATTTATTTTAAGTATATTTAAAAAAAAACAGGTAGGTACTTGAACAGATAAAGCAATCTTTATGTTACTTATAGACCTTGATCAGAAAACAGCGTTTTTTCTGACAATAAACTTCTTACTTCGATCCGTTGCAAAGAGAGTAATACAGCTTCAAAAAAAATAATTGTTATTATTTTAGAATATCTGAGTTATTTCGTAATGTTTCTGCAGTAATTTTACGTTAGTCTGAAAACTTTCGAAAAATAGGTTTTACTCACATATTTGGGTATTTTGGCCCACGCCACTGTTCGACGTGTGGATAAATAGTCGATAAAAAAATTCGAAAAATTAATAAAATGTAGAAGAACGTAAGGAGATTGCGAATAGACACACACACACACACACACACACACACACACACACACATATATATATATATATATATATATATATATATATATATATATATATATATATATATATGGGACAAAAAGAACAAGTGCTAACGATATTTAGGTGAACAGGGTCCGGACTTCGATATTTATCAGGTCATATAACGGTGATTTGATCTCGCTTTTCTCGCAATAGCCATTAGACTAAATTGTACCTCTCACTAATTAAGTAACTGGATATTTACCTAAATCTTAATTTATTAATTTGAAAAAACCTATTATTTAATAATTATCCATAAATGAAGGCAGAATTTTCTTATAGATAGGTACAACCTTTGAATAAATGACCTCATTTAAATCTCCCTTACGTTTACCTACATAATTGTATTTGATTTTCATTTAAACAGCAACTTACAATAATTATGTAGTTGTAAATTTATAATTCTTAAATTCAACGTAACTTCTAGATTATCTAAACATCATGTTTAGGAAAACCATTATTTTATAATTTTAATTTAACAGGTACATAGATATATAAATATCTTTCGTTTACAATAAATTATTTATTATTAGCTCTTTAATTTTAACCGGTTACTAGACATTTTGCTGAATATTAATAACGTGCGTTACAAAATTTGGGTTAAGCATTCATGTACCGTAACTTGATTTAAACATACGAATATATTTTTTAATTGACTATAAGTACTAATTTATCGATCTTCCGTATTTCACTTAGTAAGTGTCTAATTGTTGATAGTTTATTTTATAGCTTAACTTGTGAATTGAATGTTTTATTTTCATATAAATTTACTTATTTACTTATTAATTTATACTTTACTATTTATATTAGATATATTTACTACATTATATATTAAAGACTACCTCCGTTTCAGAATTGAACGTATTATAACAATAAATAAATTTATATACCCGTAATTTTATAATTGAAATAAATA
This sequence comes from Rhagophthalmus giganteus, assembly GCA_036326145.1. NCBI lineage: Eukaryota > Metazoa > Arthropoda > Insecta > Coleoptera > Rhagophthalmidae > Rhagophthalmus > Rhagophthalmus giganteus. The sequence continues at coordinate 6,927,351 of JARFJA010000083.1, read as the reverse complement.
ACCTATATACTTGTTTAAGTTCACTTTTTTGGTCAAAAATCAACTGAAAAATGTAGGGGTAGGCATCTACACGGGCCAAATATTTTTCGAATTTTTAAATGCCGAAAATTTGATGCAATGTCAAGTAAATGACGAAAATAAAGGACAACAAACGGAATTACTCTCTTCAAAAGTTCAAAATGTTCTTATACGCAAGTTATTTTCAACGAAATTTCGCCAGAATATAAAGGGATGCTAGTATATAGGTACGGTATTTAATCGTTCGTTCCGTTATACTTATTTAGACTAATGATTGTCAATTACAACTTACGACTTATCGGTAAACTAGTTAACGAAAAATTATAGTAAATATATGTAACTATTAAAGTTTCATTGTTTCATTTCAGTCTATATTATGGCAATTATAATTAACTGGCCTACCTATATTTAATAAGCATAAATATTCACTCTATAACCTTGTAATAATCTACTAAATAGCACAAAAATAAATTGAAAGAAAAAGTTTATAAACATTATAAAACAAAAAATACAATTACGCGAATTACGCTAAACAAAAAGACGTATTTTTTGCAGTTACAATCTACTTTTTATAAAATAAATAAATAATTAATATCTAGTACAATATCATCTAAATAGATAACAATCGAGATAAAAACAGTTTAGGTTCTTACCTCTGCCGGTGTGATTGCGTACATCAATTGTACCATTTTTATTATCATTCGATTTATTCGTTAAACACATTTTCCCTTTTTTACATTTCTTCCTAACGAACCCTTTTCCTTCATTTTCGGCATCTTCTTCACTATATATATCAACTATACCGTCACGTAATTGTTTCGGAAAACTCCTTAACATTGCAATAACGTAGGATATTAAAGTGGATGGTCTCTCCCATTTTGCTTTTCTTGTTATTTCGGCTAAATGATGTCCATCTGCATCGGCTTCTCCTTAAAAACAAACATTTTTAATTTATTTATTTAGGTGTAAATATAGGTACTTAATGTTTGTATAATTAACGATATTAATGGAACGGAATGAACTTTAATTATACCGATGCTTATCTCTAGGGCACTTGAAAATATTGGCGTACGAAGATCCACTTGAAATATAGATGAGCTTTATGTTTCAATTTAAAATTCTTTAAAAGAGATGTAACATATCCTTTACTTAGGTGTTTCTGAACAAATTCGACGATCCATGAGAATATACATACATAGGTGGGAGTAATCAAAAAAGAATCGATGTTATTTAACGCACTTTCTTAATTTATATCTCTAAACGATATATTTTTGGATATTATGTAAATATGTATGTGCCCACTTCTTGTAATATTTATTGGACAATTTTTATTTCATATTGATCCAGGCGCAGAACCTATTTTTGTGAATGTTGCGTATTTTATAGACATCATTTATTATCAAATTATGTATAACTTTTTAATCAGTACAAAGATTACATCAGCATAAATTATTACGCCATATATCCTTAAAAAATCCAAGGTCTTACAAATTAAAATTTACAGGATTTTGATTTCTCATAAACACTTCATTTAGACAATTTAAAAACTGCAATCAAAGAAATTTCCTAACCTGACCATTTAAAGTAAGAAGTTCTAAATTTGAAACTAGCAACTGTAAATATGGTCGAAAATATACAGGATGTTACAAAGTAACGCCCGTCCTTTGAAAGATCGAATCAGTAGATACACTAAAAGAAATCTAAATTCGAGGGTAACAAATTTCTGATTGGCCTTGCTTGTAGGATATCTCAAAGAAGATGTTTACCTTGAACATAACTTCTTACAGCTGTCGTTTTAATAAATGTACTTACGTACATACACATCAATAATATTTTCCTGTTAACGCGCAAGAAATTGCATTGATCTTAAAGAAAACATATTTGAACATCTTTTGTAAATTTGTTTTATTTTCATTTTCATAAACTTCGACGTTGTGTTATTTTCTATCAATAAAACTGAAAGGTTAGCCAATCGAAAAGTTTGCCACTCTTGACTTCCGATTTCTTTTAACTTACTGATTCGATCTTTGAAAGGACGGGCGTTACTTTTATAACACACTGTATAGGTAGACGAAACCTTATGTTTCGATCCACGAATTGAATGATTCAACGAGTATATTATTATAAACGAGGTTTCGTTTGCTGAATTACCGGTTGAAACTGATGACAATCTGTTTAAGAATGTTGGCAACATCAAATAAGTATTCCTCGCAGTTCTAAAGCTAATTTAGAGAAGTAGAATAAATGGTGGACTCGGTATTTATATAACCTACATAATAAGCAATAAATTTACAACCAGTTCCATAATTTTCTGAATTTTAATTTTTTTTAATTTGATTTTACCGTTTAACAATTCAAACTAAAATTCAAATTTATACGCTTGACTTCATATACATATGTAGATAAAATACATACTTATACATAATTTCACATTTGATAATGCTTTATACAAAGAATAGCAAAACTCGATATTATATTACGTTCTTTCTTTTTTTCTTAAATTTAAAATTCTCGATTATAAACTGTTGTCATCTACAAGAACTTTAAGTGAATGATTAATTTAGTAAGAGATTTTATTTAAAATTTTCTCTGATCTCGTTAAAATTGCTATTGTAGTTGTTACTTATTATTTACTATTACATTTTCTTACGTATAAATGCGTAAAGAGAAAAATATGCAAAATTCCAATAGATTATCAAATACAAAAGTTGACATTGAATAAAGAATTAGGTAGGTAAATATCTACTTAAACATTTTTCTAAACCGTAAGAGAAAAACATTATTCGGCGTTGTTTCTTTCGCTGAAGGCACTGTATACAATAAGTCATGCACTTTGGCGGTATCCCGCCTCGACCACCGAGGTTTTTCCACCGCCCAAGTCTCACACACACACACTAAAGAACAAATACCAAAATACCATTTATATTGATATTTAGTGACCATAAATATTGTCTAACAATTTTTTTCTGAAACGAACATCGCTTTCGCGATTTGATACAACAGTCTCTCCTTGTTCATAACGGCTATTACAGTCTTACTGAAAAAGACCCACAATCTAAAAACCTAATTAAATGCTTATCACCAAATGTAACTCCTCTTGTGATAGATCAGGGAATCATTCCAGTCATTAAAGGAAAATGCAAGTGTAATTTTTTAAACATAAGAAACCTGAAAAAGTTAAAATTGCGATATTCAAGATTTATGTTTTAAATATTGAACTATCTCACGAAAAGATAATTCATTGATGAAGAAGATTTCAATAAAGAAAAAGAATTATTGTATTATAGGGAAGTTCTTACAAGAAAACGTGAATCATTTTATAAAATAAGTTCATGTCGAAAATTTATTAAACTAATCTTGATAAATGATAATTTTATGTAAACTTCAATATGTAATTAAATAAATATACCTTTAAAATTACTAACTTTCATTGTCAATGTAATCTTTTTTATAAACTGCGGTGGTACACCAATTTGGTCTCTTGTACCGCGGTCTATAAGGCCTAAGGATGTAATCGTAGAAGGTACATATAGTATATGTATTTATCTACATAAGTATGTGCTTACATAGATATGTATTGTCTATATCACATTATTGTTTTTAAAACAATATAATAAAGATACGGTAAAGATATCTATTTACAGATTAATTAAGTAACAAAAATTGCAGGTAATAATTTTGTCGCTTTAATGTCAATCCTATAGGTACTTTTAATTGATTAAGATTTATAATATGTATTTACTATTTAGTAACAATATATTTACATCTAACATAAGCAGTAACCTAAAAATTTAACTTAATGTGTTAATATGTAAATATGTATTGTATAAATAATAACGCATTATTGTAACTTTCATAGAGTGCTAAAAGGATGAAATACTTTAATGCTAATTTCACGTTAAATAAATAAATAAATAAAATAAAAATAATGTGTAGGTACCTACGCGCTTTTATATAAATAAATTTGGGTTTGAGCTATTTAGTTATTCACGTGATTTCCGTTAAGAATGGAAAATATTGATTTCACTAAAGTAGTAATATCTGTTAACAGCGATTTAGTTTGTAACCTCGATTAGATTCGATGTTTGAAACTCACGTTCTACTTTATATAATTACCAAACATTACGATTAAAGAATTAGAACACTAGCATAATTTATAATAACACACAGCATGTGCAAATTTTCAGTAGACACTTTCCGGACAGAAAAAATGATCGAATAATTTATATCTTAACATAACAGCCGAAATTTTAAATAAGTAAAGAAAATATACGTATAGATACTTGTATACTGTACATTACATATACTGCACTGCACTTACATATTTCAAATTAAATGTAAATAAGATTAACTGTTTAAAATTAAACCATACTTAATTTATGTATTAAACTTAATATAATTTTATTTTTTAAATAGAAAAAAGTACAAAGATTGCATGCTAATTTTAGAATATGCAATTAAACGCAAAATGTAGATAATTTTAGTTGTTACATTCACAATTAGTTTACCTATAGGTACTTCAAATGATGTTATATTAGGTAAATATTATATACAGTGAAAGTGTTGTGGTAAGTATAATACTAAAATGTTTAAGTAGGTAAACTGTATTATATTCATCGTTTACATTTTAGCAAATTCACAACTAATTTTTATTTAAAAATATAGGAATCCTTTTAAAAATCGCTTAGGTAACCTACCTATATTATGTGGTGCAATAAGTTTGACCAGGTCGCGGATACATGGCATTAATTTTAGCGCAGTTGCCTCAGGGAATATAGACTAAAACCAGTTGGACATTAATTACTTAAAAAAAATTGGAAGACGATTGCAAGTTATATTATGTAGGAGATATTTTAGTACAGTTGGCTTCTTTAATTTTGACATCCGTAACCGTATCCGTATAGATACGTAACTGCGATAAGGCGAGCCTTATCGACTAGAGCGGAGTGTCGTTAATTAAAAAACTACTGTACTTAACTAAATTATTTTGTGTTTTTTAAAATTAAGTTATCAAAAATTTATAAAACTGACAGTTTTATATTTTTTAACTAAAATTCATACTTATATGATTTAATTTTTCAATTACGTAGAATAAACACTTTGTTCTAAACTCAAAAATAAAGGTGTTCTACATAGATAAATGTTTCATAATTTTTTTAATTTTCTATCACCCTGTATGTCAAATGTGACATTTTTAGACTTTACTAGTCTCACTTATTTGACAAACAAAATGTTTCTAAAAGTATAACTTTTTCGAAGAATAAATAACTTTAAATAAATAATATTAGTTTAGGTAGGTACCTAGCAGTTGTTTATTCAACGTTAGTAACCCTAACAAAATATCTATTACAGATTGTTTAATTAAACAATGAATCGTTCTGAATCTGACTAATTATTTAGATCAAAAAACAACATTTTCTGTCTAATAGCGAGGTCGAACTTCGTATCGCTAGTTTTCATTGTTTTTATTAAGTCATTGCAGATAACATAATTCCATTAAAGGATGATGATGTAAACACTCTATAGTGTTAGTAACTTATATATGCAATTACATATAAAAAAATGTACAAGTAATTAAATGTTATCAAAGAATAATCTGAAACGACCGTAGTTAGCATGCTATTTAAATAAATAAACGTATTTCCTAGTACACAAATTAGATAATTTTAATGACACCCGTAATTTTAAAATTAAATAGAAGTAGGTAACTACCTGTCTACTAACAGTATCATTAGATATTAAAATTAAACTAGATTAATAATTATTGGATATTGGCACCTCTAGAAAAGTAACAAGTTTTTTAAGCTATTTTTAACACATGTCCATTTCTATAAGTTAATTGAACAAATGCGCTATATATTTTTAAAAGTGTCATAACTACCAATTTATTTCTACATTTTAATTAATTAGGTACGGGCAGATTATTTATTTATAATATAATTATAATAAATCAGCTAATTATATATAATTCTTCCGTTAATCACTCTTTTGAATGTCATGTAATAAAAAATAAAGTAGGTGTATACAGTTAAAAATTCAGTATGGCAAGCTTTTAAATTTAGGTTTATATACCTAAATTTAAAAGCTTTCCCGATTTATATCAAGAAAGAACAACAGTTCAGTACTATTATTAAATAGGTACCTATTCGTTTAAAGCGTGGAAATTTTCTAATATTTTTAAGACCTAAACAATAAAGAATATTAATTCAATGTACAGTTTTGTACACGAATAACCTTCTTGCGGCAAATTTAAATAACGCTTTGCGCTTTAATACAGTTTGGTAATTTTTACGATATATGTAGGAAATTATAAAATAATGAAGTGATTTTTTGCGAAGAAATTTCTAATAATAAGCCTAAGTTTTGTATATAAAGTGTAACTGTGTCTATAGTTTCATCAATTGTTAATATGTTATTGTTAAGTGTTAATACGTATTATATTTAATTATTTAATTTTGCCTATTTTTGCTGAAATTATTGTTAAAAAAAAATATTCTTTTTATAAGTATATCTACATCCTTTTAATGACGGATTTCTGTTATCAAAATATAACAAAAATGTATATCAACGTGCAATACTTATTCGAAAATTATTCATTGTGGAGATGCAACCCTTGGAAGAGAAAATTAAAAAGAATTTTGTGAGAATTAAGCATCTAATGACGGTTACTTATTGTTAGTTAGAATAAATAAAAAATAAAATCTTGAAAACCGACATTTATAAATAATTAAAGGCTAATATTTTGGTTTAGTTTTAGTTTGGATTATCGGTTATTATTATTCTGGGTGTTATCTGTAAATAATTAATCAACACGATTCAATTAAAAATAATCAATTATAAAATAATCAATTAATCAATATTATACGAAAACTTGTTTTTCACATTTTTACGAAGATGAAGGATTATATGAAAATACGCACGAAAAATTATTTACAGGGGGGGAGTATTAAGGGCAATTTTTACCAGAATTATTTTTTTTGCTGCCATGGTTCTAAATGAACTAAAATTGTGTAATTCCACCTACATTTTAAAACTTTCAATCCGAAAACGAATTTTAGTTTTATGAAGTAGATAGATACATATAATGACACGATCCGGATTTAAACTAATTGGATTTTTACTTTTTCGATCTTTTAAAGTCACTTTTTTATACACATCCAATATATGACTTTAACGTATTAATAATCTAAAACGAAGAATAATATCTAACTAATAGATAAAATCATCTTGCAAGGAACTAACAAAAATAGGTACATACATTCAAAAAAATATTGCACATAATATTAATGATCGCCAGTTATTGACTTTTTGATCATTGATACAATGAAAAGTTCATTAATACTACTAATACACTGAAGAAAATAAGTGCCTAATTATGCAATTAAAATGATCGTTGTATTTACGAATCATTTATAATTTTTTACCTAATAACTTTCTTCATGCCTACAACGAAAATTTTTATCGAAATAACGAATTTTTCGTTACTTTTTAAGAGTTATCTAATGTACGTTTGTAATGTACTTTTATCTAATGTACGTTCATTGGACGCGTTCATCGAATTTTTCTTTGAGTGATACCTAATAGTAGAGAACAAAATAAGTAGTACCTAAATCAATTTCAAATCACTACGAACCAGGAGTTCCTCGAATAAAATATGAACATAATCTGTAATATCCGTTCAATAGATATACCTTATGACATACTAACATAAAATCACATACTTATGTGCTAAGTGATTCGTTTGTTATTTTGTAAAATTAACAAACTTTTAACAGTTAGCTACTATTAAAATAGACATTTCTTTCTTAACACAATTTGTGCATTAAAAGTTATTATTCAAATAAATATTTTAGTTGCGTATTTTGGATGGCCTACTTACAATTAATATTATTCAAATGTTTGAAATTTAAATACAATATAGTACAGAAGCACGTAGCTAATTATGATAGCCTTAAAAAACAATATACCTATCAAACATACAGTAATGTTTAAGTAACAGTATAAAATATAGTCACTTGAACCCAATGGGGTGGGGTGTTGCTTTTATAAATTGAGCGGCATACTCTTTTTAAAACATTTATAAGCAATTATATTCTTACTTAATTGTTTTCGTAATTAGAAATTCTAATATATGAATACGTACCTATACATGCAATAAATAATATAGCTACTAATATTTAATATAGGTATACTTTCCTTTGAAATGAAAAATCGATACTTTCACACCTATAATAATTTAATTAAATCTAAGGCTTATTATAATCGTATTTCCCGTTCCTTTCGAATTATTGACAACCGATATACATAAATAGGTATTTACCTAACGAGATTAATATTGCACGATTTTGTGAAAGCACGAATATAATACTTCTCGCAATATAGTAAATTGATCTAATTAATTTTATAAGAAATGTTAATTGCTAGTGATAATGTTAATTGATAGTGGATAACCAAAATTCGATTATAGCCGTTGAAAACGTATAGGACACTTCAAAATAAAACTTTAAGTTTTTATAAAAATTTTTCCTACAACGCTCAATTACGAAATATTCGCCCCTAAACTTTTGAAAGGACCCCCTGAGGTGGTATCAAAAAACCTATGGAATTGTTTTGAAATACTTCATCTATTACAAACCAAACTTAATTAAATTTTATTAAAAAATTAAAGTGTTATTTAAATACACTGATTTTTTCCTTTTAAGAATATTTTGGCATTGAGCGTTGTAGGAAAAATTTTTATAAAAACTGAAAGTTTTATTTTGACGTATTCTTCGTGTTCCCGGGAGATTTCTCATTATTTCCTAAACAGCCTAAACGCGCTTCGAATTTTGAAAGGGGGTTATTTTAAATTAGGGACTGGCTTCAAAACCGTTCTGACGTTTATTGTGATTAGTATGGTGACCAGAATAAATATACCCCTAAAATTTCATGATTGTATCACAGTCGGCCATATTTTTATACTAAGTACCCTATTATATAAAAACGAATACAGAATCTGCATGCACTAATTTTCTTGTCAAATACTTTTGAAATGTTTATATCTAAGTATTCTTCAATTTTACGTTTCGTTTTACTTTTTAAATAACGTCTTGATTAAGATGATCATGAGGCGTGTAGATCACAGGAAAATAACTTCACCAGGTCATGTATTTTTTATACTACAACGCACCCCTCAGGAATGTTCTGTCTTAAAGTTAAATGATATTTTACCTACGCGTCTTTATCATGTTGAATTTTAATCATTTTTGCGTAAAATTCTCAATGAATATGGGAAGTGCATGAAAAAATGTAGTAGTGCTTTCTGCAATAATCTGAACCAAATTTTTCTGATTTGCGCAATTTTTTATTTGTAAAATTTTGAGTTCTTCAAAAGATTTTAGAAAAAATATCAATAGGTACCTACTATATTTGATTTTAATAAAATGAACCGTTAAAATTGATAAATAGGTAGGTAATATCTAAGGAAATTAACAAAAAACTTTCAATTTTCCAATTAAAATCTAAATATTTCTTAAATTCGTTCGCAATTGCAATTTCCCGAATTTAAAAAAATAGTAGCGAATCGACTAACAATATGGTAATAAAAAATTTGGTAATTTTTAATATTAAGGAGTTTCCCATTTAAATAAATAACCGTTTTTTATTGCAAAATTGATAACCGTTACATTCAAACACCTGTTTTAGATTCTATTCCCAACAAATATTATGTTATTGCATTAATTATAAATCATTTGCAAAAGTAAGGTAATAGCTTCTAAAAAGTTGCAAAGTTACATTTATAAACTCCATTCAATTTACAAATATGTAAAATCATGTAAGAATCAACTAATTTAAATTATACCTCTTAATTAATTCCAGGTTGTACTGTTAGATAAAATAAGTGACGATTTTTCTTTAAAAAAAAGCGTTAACATACTACACAAATTATGCTTTTAATTTAGGTAGGTAAATAATTGTAAAACGACCATATTTTCTTAATAATTAACAGTAATTTTAGATGAAAGTTAATTATAACCGGATGCTAATTACTACTCGTTGTAATATAAAATTAAACAACGGCACGATATTAATAATTTTCTGGTAATTACTTCGATTTTTTTCTATACTACTTCATAATCATGAGCAGCTATATACATAATTGAACTTACTCAACAGATTATCGTTGGCTTTTTTCATTAAATTGTCGATGTGATCTAATATACAAGAACTATCGAGTGCCAATACACATGAAAATATGTTCTTAATCAGACTTGAAATTTTAAACTTTTCTGTCCTTATTTTATGCGAAGTTGAACTTTTCTGGTCACTTTGATTATCTATTTTTACCGCGCGTTCTTCAATGTCTAATCGAGAATAATCCTTAATTGGCACAACACTTTGCGCCATCGATGTGGATCCTTTTACAATAGTAATAGTCAATAATGTTGCCGTTAACACTATTTTTGACATTTTACCGTTATATATCGATGCACTTTGATTAAAACGGACGTTAAAAACAACGAATTAAAGTAATTTAAACATCTTAAGATGTTTTCACCTTGAACTTCGCAGAGTATCTGAAGACCATAGTCTTCAAGAAGCATTTATAGCAAGAGAGAGATTGCAAGAAACCAAGCTTATAGCTCACATACAAAAATGTAGAACAGCATGTCTGGTTACAGAAACTAAATGTAAGCACATGATGGTGTTTTTTGATTTTTTTAAATGTTGGCACACTGAATATAGATATCTACTTATTAAAATAACTTTTTATCTCGAACCGTTACATTTGATCCAGGTCCCCTGGGGACCTATTCTCAAAATTACTCGACATTTATCATATACGAAAAATGTCTCACGGCAAAATTCGAATGACATATAAAAAAATACTCTTGACAACCATTCGAATTGAAAGTCGTGTACGCCTGCTATGTGCGGTACAATAAATACTAATTAGTTTAAACGTACTGACAATTATTATCTAGTAAATAGTTTTTTTAGTTTTCCTTTTTTGCGGTACAGAAATGACCAAAATGTAAAAAGAAATAGTTATACCAGTGCGGAACAAAAGGCATAATTAATTAATTTATTAGAAAAAAAAAGATCATTTAATCAGTGGACAATTTTCATTCACTTTTGCTTTCAAAGAAGCCGCACTCTAAATGCTGTTCCAATCGCAAAACCTATAAAACTATCCTATAACCTATAAAATTAACCTAATCCTAATTAACCTATAAAATTATCTTTAAATTCGATTTAGCTTATAAACACTGATAGTTGTTAGTGATAGAAGTAGCAGTTGTTCTTTGATAGGAAGTTAAAAATCCGACCTCCCGCAAGCCTCGGAATCGAATTTTCATGTCATATGTCAAAAATCTCGCTATTTTTAAATATTACTCGAAAGAAATACATTTATTGAAAAATATCCGACCGCGCGCAAAGCTCGGTATCGAATTTTCATGTCGGATGTCTGAAAACTCCTTTTTTTTTAATTTTTCTGGAAAGAAATACATTTATGAAAAATAATATTTACGAGAAAAATTTTTAAGAATTAAAAACAAAATTACCACTTTTTTTCGATTATCTCGCAAACGGTGCATTTTATCGAAAATTATATAGACATGATCTGTAGAAAATTTCATGCCGATTCCAAAACATATTTCATATTATCGATCTGATGATTAATAACAGAGATTAGATTTTTTTTAATTTTTGAACGGCCACCAATTCGGAACGGGTAGGTCGATTTAGCCGGTTAACGAACTCGTCCTTCGTTTTCGTGAAGACAATACGCTGTTCAAATTTCAGCCACCTACGATCAAAATTGTGACCGGAATCTTGTTTAAAAGAAATTGATATTATATATATATATATATATATATATATATATATATATATATATATTACCGACCGAAAATAAACGATCTATATTTTCGTGATCTAAGGGTCGAAATAGGAGAAAATCAAAAAGGACACGTCTGGGTGCCGTCATCAGACAAACAGCAATAATTTTATGAAAACTCGCTAAAATTATTATTAGTGCTTCCCGAGGGCCGTTTCCGGCACAAGGTGCTCGATGTCGCCCCGTTTTTCAATCCAGGAATGCAGACTTATCGCGATTACGCCGTCGGCTATGGCAATTAAACGAATTTTCCAACAGATCTCGAATTCCATGGCTGAAAATTAAAAAAAGATCATTAACATTTCGCGAAGGGTAATTTTTCGCAACACTCTTCTATAGTCGACAACGATGACACCCACGGAGTTCAGGAGAAATCGGTTTTAACGTAAGATATCTCGTTGTCCTTCTGAAAATTACAAGCACTTGTTAACGCTTCTCGTTGGGGAAGTTTCTTCCTCCAGTTCGTTGAACTCGACGTGATGTAACCAGGAAACCGCGTAAAACTCGTTGTCGAGGACGCAGTGGGCGGCAAAAAGTTTTCAGCAGGTGATCTAGAAGCAAACACGGAAAATACTGAAATTTTTTAACACACGTAGAAACGCGTTTTCGACAACGGGCTTGTGATCTCGGCATTATCTTGCTAAGCAGGCTCGTTGAACACGACGTGGACGACGTCCTTTGTTGATAAAAAACTGGTATTAATCGAATTACTCGCGTATTCGACACCTAAACATTACAAACAGTTTAATTATTATTAGCGCTTCCCGAGAGGGTGCTTCCGGCACCAGGTGTTTGATGTTGGCGAGCTTTCAATTCAGGAATGCAGGCTTATCGCGATTACGCCGTCGACGGTGGCAATTAAACGGATTTTCTAACAGATCTCGAAATCCATGGCTGAAAATTAACAAAGTTCATTAACACGTTGCGAAGGGTGATTTTTCGTAACAGTCTTTTTTAATCGACAACCCCAAGCTGAGAGGGCTGGCTGTTGACGACGACACCCACGGTGTTCAGGCGAAAACAGTTTTAACGGAAAATATCTCGTTATCCTTCTGAAAATTACAAGCACTTATTAATGTTTCTCGTGGGGGCAGTTTCTTCCTCCAGTTCGTTGAACTCAACGTGTTGTAACCAGGAAACCGCGAAGAACTCGTTGTCGAGGACGCAGTGGGCGACAAAACGTTTTCACCCGATGATCTATAATCAGACACGGAAAAAACAATTTTTTTAACACATCCTAAAAACGTGATTTCGGCAACGGTCTTGCCATCTCGGCTTTATCTTGCTAAGCAGACTAGTTGAACACGACGATGACGACGTTCTTGTTGATAAAAAACCAGTATTAATCGATTCGATGTACGCCACCTAAATGGTAAAATTATTATTAGCGCTTTCCGAGAGGATGTTTCCGGCACTAGGTGTTCGATGTCACCGAGATTTTCAATCCAGGACTGCTTGCTGATCGCGATTACGCCGTCGGCGGTGGCAATTAGACGAATTTTCACAGATCTCGAATTACATGGCTGAAAATTAAAAAAAGATCATTAACACTTCGCGAAGGGTAGTTTTTCGCAACAATCTCCTGTAGTCGTCAATCCCAAGCTAAGAGGGCTGGCTGTAGACGATGGCACCCACGGTTTTCACGCAAAATCGGTTTTAACGCAAGATATCTCGTTGTCCTTGTGAAAATTATAAGTACTTATTAACGCTTCTCGTGGGGGCAGTTTCTTGCTCCAGTTCGTTGAACTCGACGTGTTGTAACCAGGAAACCACGCAGAACTCGTTGTCGAGGACGTTTTTACCAGGTGATCTAGAAGCAGACACAGAAAAAAAACAAATTTTTTAACAAATCGTAGAAATGCGTTTTCGGCAACGGTCTTTCGATGTCGGCTGCATCGGACTAAGCAGGCTCGTTGAACGCGATGATGACGACGGCGTTGTTCATAAAAATCCACACAAGACAAGTCTACGTTTAATATGTTTTTAGAAATTTCAATATTTTCAGATTTTGATTTATATGATTGACCGAATGAATTTGCCCGTTTTTTTATGGCATTTCTGCTAAGTTTTACAGTTTCATTCAAACATAAATATTCATTTATAATTTAGATAATAGGGTGGCTCTGTTTCCAACCTTCAACATCTTATTGCGACGCTCTCTTAACAACTAATGTAAGATATACAATATATAAAGGCACATACCAAGCCAAAACAACACATCACACACGTCCAAATAGAACGAAGGTAACACGCGACTAAACGGAATTTTTACAATGTGTAGATACTCATTCAAGATTATCATCTATTGTTATACAAAACCGAATTGCTTTGTTAAAGTTTTAGAAAGTTTATTTTATCAGTAAGTGTTTCTTGCAAGTGTTGATAATCAGAGCTATTTTACACTCAAAAAAATATTGTACATAATATTAATAAACACCAGTTATTGGCTTTTTGATCATTGATACAATGAAAAGTTCATTAACACTACTAATACACTGAAGAAAATAAGTGCATAATTATGCAATTAAAACGATCGTTAGAGTTATCTAATGTACGTTTATAATGTACTTTTATCTAATGTACGTTAATGTACGTACATTGAACGCGTTACATCGGATTTTTTTTGAGTGTAGTTTAATTCCAATACGTATATAGCTTATGCAAGGGGGTCAAGTATGATTTATGCAGTTATCAATTTAACCGCATGTTTGTTAAATTCATTTAAATTACGAATTTTTCGAATAATTTTAATTTATTATCATATATAGTCCTACGTTTACTTTGTAAAAATAAATTTTAGTTGGGAGGTAAATTCAATTTCTCACACTCGATATTCATATTTCATATACAAATAGGTAGTTTTTCAGTGAAGTGAGTGCAGTTTGTTCTACCGGTTCACATTAATCTTAATTTCATTTTATTAATTTTTCCAAAAATATTACCTTTAAGTGCACGTCAAACTTATTTAATCGTTAGATAAAACGACAAGAATGTACCTACACTTCGTCCAAACCTATATGCAACACGTCATCAATAAAAGGTTACTAGATGATGACGTTTCACACAGTGCTGTCACCTCGTACCTCGTATTTTGACAGTTCTAATATAATTGTAGACTTTCTTTATACCATCTAATATGTGCTTGCAAGTGTAAATCATCTATAGATATTATGTCACTTTCCAAACTTTAAACCGAATAACAAATAAACAATATAGTTAACTTTTTTTGATGTACGGTAATTCCATATAGGTTATGGATAGCCATAAATAGTTGAATTCCACGTCTCAACAAAACCAAAATCTTTATCAAACTCTTCAGAATAATACTTTACAATAAAGCACAAATAATCTTACTTGAAATTTGTTACACTATGTTATATTCTTAATTATAGTTTATATAATGAAAAATAATTTCTATTTACTTACAATTAGTTAAAGTTATATTAAATTTTTGAAATGTTGAAAAACACGAATAAACAATGAAATGTTTATATTAACAAGTGTTTGAAACTAAAATTCAAAATTCAATCAATTTTATTAGCAGAGATTCGGCTACCTATTTTCGTTTATTTAACTTCAACTTCAAATTTTTGGGGTGAAATCAACCCCACTTTTTGTGACCTCGGTTTTATGAGACAGGTATAGCTATTATATATGTTCTTCTTAAATATATTTTTATGAATATAGACATTCATATACATATATATTTTAATAAAAGATTCGTGCGGCGATTTAAACTGAGACATTGTAAATTGGATCAAACATTATCCCTTTAATAACTCTTATCCCAAGATATTATAAAAAATAGTTCCTGCAGTGATAGTGAGTTATTAAGTGATTAGGAAACCAAAAACCAACGATGACTTACGACCTTAAAATTAATCGCGTGAATAATAAACTAAATACTAAAAAATGGCATTTTTAAAATGCTGAATTGGATATTCTTTAATAAATAAAATAAAACCAAGTGCATTTTGATTAAATTCGGTTTACATTATTGATTATACTTTATAAATATATATAATAAGAGGTTATGTACTACGTTAGTTTATAAATGTCATTTTCTTGAAGCCTGTTGCAAACAATTACTCTCAAATTTTATTTAGGCACATTTATTTTCCTCTTAAACATCTAGAATTATTATGCCTAGTTAGAAAAAATTTTGAATTATCGCTTCTATAATTATATTTGCACGAACAAGTTGTGTATTCAAGTTGTTTTATAAAATTTATTTTTGTATTTTTGATATATTAAAAAATATATATCGCTATCACTTTGTTTCGATTATTTCGAAAACAGTGCATTTTGTCGAAAATTATAAAGAGACATGATCGGTGGAGAATTTTATGTCGATTCCAAAACATATTTCACATTACGGATCCGATAATTAATAACGGAGATTACGAATATTTTATAATGAAGTTTCCTTTGTATTTCGATAATTAGACATATACATATTGTTCAATATTTCGAGCACATGCATTTGCTCAAAATTGGCATACCCGGAAATTTTAGTGTCCGATTCCAGAAACTGATTATTTCATATATGACTGATCCGATAATTAATGAACGAGATTAGAATATTTTCGTAATCTAAGTGTCCGATTGATTCGTAAAGAACAATTACATTGTTACAAATTTAGACTCCAGTATCAAAGAAACTAATTATACATACTGACTGTACCAAATTTTACGACTATCCTTTCGTAATTTCTTAGGGTCGATTCGAAGTTTTTATTGCATTATTGACGATGCATAACCGACATAAATTTACTCTATTATCTAACTTACAATTAGTTACAGATGTACGATTGCTAATTACATATTTTATGAATTAAAAAACGAATAACTTATGCGTAGACGTTAATTCTCGCGCGAGTTTTCCTAAGAAACCCTATGTAATTTCAGAAAATGGCTGGGGGCATTCTCTAAAGTCGTAATCATTATATGAGTGAATTCATTCTGATGCATTTTGAAATAATAAATTATTTTTTTTGTACTTATCAAAAACTTTTGATTTGACCCGTAAATAAACTCCGTTATTAGTAAATGGGCCATAAGAGAATGTATGAAATATGACAATAAGAATTTAATTACCAAACTATGTGCGATTAAATATATTCTTTTATTATTTAACAACAGTTACTAACATTATAGATATAGAAAAAATGACCGATTTAAATGGAGGTAATTTGTGTAAAACGTGCATTTATGTTTTTTTTTATAATTCCCGTCGTATAATATTAATTAACATATTATTTTAAAACTAATAAATTGTAAGTGAAAGTATAGCAAGTAAGCATCTACTTGTATTTATGTTTTAAAATTAATCTGAACTTTGGATTATTTAAGTCGAATTTTAATGAGTTATAGTAATTATTTATTTTGCTAATACTGACGAAATTAACGTAATTTATTCGTTAGGTTTCATAAAGGAAAGTTCATTTTAACAATTAGTTAAAAAAACTAATTAATTTGTTACTATTAAACTAGTCCTATAATGTTTAGATCAATCGGTGCTAATTATTATTTAATAATTGGTTAATTGTTAAATGTTAATTAATAAAGAGATATATAAAATAAGAGTATGTAAGGAATACGCGTTTATGTTCATATTTACTTGTAAATGCGTATGAAATAAATTTCACAAAAAATGAGATCAGAAAACCGTACTCGCTCTCACTTCCAGTTTAGGTAGTTGCGGGTAATTTATTCAAAATTATTCCATCATAAAATATAAAACACTAAACTTGTAATCGACGAAATCAAACAATAAATAATAATGGATATAAGATTAATGTAGAAATCGAAATTACAATACCTACATAATTAAAATTCATAATCAGATAAATTAGACAATTGTTCAACGTTTTATTGTGTATCGAGAAAATAGTTTTAACCACGGAATTCCTAATTTTACGTATATATCAGTCTGCAGAAACAACACCTCTTGGGTCAGTGTGTCATTGTGCATAGTGGGTCATAACCTTCGCTAACTTAAGTAATTCCAACTTAAATCGTTATTTAGCTCATTTACATTTGCATGTTATATTTGCACAAATAAAGTTCCTTCGATTTCAATTTATTTATTTTTACCAATTGTTACTAAAAACCAGTAAAAACGCTAACATTCAACAGTAAAGCTTATTATTTCTAGATTGTCGCTAAATAGTACTTATTTTTAAATTAACACGAAACGATCGTCATTCTAGAGCACGTTTTTGTGCAAGTAAAAGTTATTAAGTAAGAGTTTCTGGGTTACTATAAAGAACAAAAATATTGTACCTAATATAAAAAAGAGTTTGTATTATGAAGCTTTATAAATTATTTATTTTAATTACACTTGCTTTGAAACGTATTAAGAAAAATTATAAAATTTATTATTACGTGGTGTCAGTTAAATATTTGACTAAACTTCACCAAAAGGTTCTATAAGATAGTGCATATTATAAAGAAAATAAAGATCCAATAAATTACGTCCGAAGCACTACTGTATTTAAGTTACTAATTTTTAAAATGTAGGTAGGTACCTACCTATCCAATTATATTTTCGCAATTTCCCATTTTGTTATAAAATTTTGGGTTACTTACTCCTAACTCAATAACTAGCTTGCAACAAAATGTTTAAAACTCCCTTTCAATAAACTCAACCATAAACCTAAATTTGTTTCGTTGTTAAAACTACCGAGCTACTCTAAATAGTACATGGCGGTAGCAGATGTCACGAAAACATGTATAAGCTCGTTATTTTTTACTACAATTACTAAAATAAAATAAAAAACAAAATGTAGATTTACCTATACTTAATACCTAGACAATTTTTTAAATTGCACTTCTTTAACGAAACGCGCTATCAACTTTTAAGATAAATATTTAATTGAACACCCTATATTATAGTTTTTCGATATTTGAATTTTATAGAAAATTTGCTGTAGGTACTTACATTACATAACTATCAGTTTTTAATTGATATGTAGGTAGGCAATTGAAAATAGATATCACGTTTTAATTTTTCAAAAAAGTAAAATAGGTAATGTACTTATTAAAAAATAATAATATTATGTACCTATTTGTAATGATAGACATCAACTGACTTATTTTTGACATGTACGATATGCAATGTTAAATAACGTAAAATTATTCAGATAAATACCTAAATACATATAGTACCTATCTAAATATAGCTTATCCAAACCTATATGATGTTCACGTCATCAACAAAAAGTTACTAGATTGTTTATTTGTAAATCGGTTTAAAGTTTGGAAAGTGACATATTCACAAGATGATATACTTGCGCACATATTAAATGATATAAAGAAAGACTACAATTTATTAGAACTGTCAAAATATGAGATATGAGGTGACAGCACTGTGCGAAACGTCATCATCTAGTAACCTTGTATTAATGACGTGAACGTCATATAGGTTTGGATAAGCTATAAATATTTTTTCTCAGTTTTTTTAACGACAGTCATTTAAATCGTCAAATTTTATATTTGTCATTCTAATCGTTTTTGAGATATCGGCTGACCGAAACATTGTGTTACACCCTCTATGTATTTACATAGGTATGTACTTACCTATACAAATATCAATAAGGCATTTTAACTTAACTTTATTAACTTGAATCTCTTTTGAAATTACATAGACCCCATTCTTTATTTGTCAAGATTGAAAATTATACTTAATTATGATACACAATTTTTGTAATCGTTTAACAGTAATACAAGTACTGAAAGGCGGATATTTCACGCAGGTGTGATAATTTGAGTCACGAGACGAAATCGAGTACACGAATACACTATGATTTTCCGACGATCAAAAATATTTTTATTAAAAAAAAAAGATTTTTGACGTTTACGTAAGTACCCTTGACATTTAAAATGCCAAATGTGACATTTAGTAATAAAACAGTTTGTGCGTAAAGTTATTGCATGACAGCCTAGAAGGCTTCTGATTAGCTGAGTAGCGTGTAGAATGATTGCACATGGACCACAACGTTTTCATTTGGCTAACGAGTTTCTTTACTCACGGTCGATCTATTTATTTGTAATTGTCAACGTTCCGTAATATTTATTGGTGTGAAATTATGCACTTTTCATATAGGTCGTCGGAAAATTGTTTTTAAACTTGAGAAATAATCAAATTTTGTATTTTCAAAGATAAGTTGGTTCGGTATCTACAGTGCAATTATCTAAAACTCCTATAATTAATTTAAAATGTTTTAGTGAAGAACTACATAATTTAACTTATAACTAGTACAAATTTATTTACAAATTAGTATTTAATAATATGTGTAAATTGAGTTTGGAGGTGCAATTGTTAAGTAGGCTTTTGTTCCATTAACCTGGAACCCCAACGAATTTAATTTTAAATTTTACTCATTGAACGTGCTATCGTAATTAAATTAAAGTTAGTTAGTTAGCAATATTATTAACAAACTATTTGCTTACATGACTGCAAACATTAGAAACGGAAAAGTAGGCCAACGTAATATTTAAATTATAATGTAATTGAATATAGGAAGGAACACACTTCTAGAATTAATCAGTTAATTGTAAAAATTGCTATATTTTTATTTAAAGCTTACCAATTACTGTGTTAAATAAACGATTTCATTAAATCTCCACTTTTAATTAAACCAAATTAAATTGATTTTCTAACGATTTATTTCGAGGTTAATGTTTATATACTTAAATTGCTAAACGTTCATTATATTATTATACTTACTTCCCGTTTTTTTCTATTAAGTAACATTTTTTTCTAACATACATAATTATATAAAAGTATAACAAAACTTTTATTTTTGTCTGGTTAATAAATACATATTATTATAGGCATCCCTACCTACAAAACAACTTTTTTTTGTATTTAATGGCTTTGGATCTACTGTCTATCTCTTAATTGGTCAATCTATTTTTTGTTACTAATGACAATCACAAACATACATGGTTTAAAGAAGACTCAAACTCCAAATAGCTAATTTTAAGATTGGAATAAATTTTAAATGACCTTAATATAAATATCTATGTGGTTATCGAATATAAAGATACTAAACCTCACATCGCTAAGGAAGAGGTCTACTTATTAAAATACTTTAAAATATATAGGATGTTTCATTTAAAATAAGAAAAAATCTTATCCCGTGTGAGTCATATGACGAACATCAATGAGTGTAAGCGTGTAAACCGGCTTGAGTGTGCACCGACACCAAAGAACGCAACACAATGGACTCGAAGACCTGACTGGCAGTGCTGAACATTTCTTATCAAATTTGTTATAAAAAAATTGGAGGTATTTCTGTAACACCGGATAAATTAAAGAACTGAAATATATACCTACAGGGACATATTTTCCTTGTCAACATATGGAGGCCTATTCTTGAACTATTCGCTTACATAACGTATGCGAAAATGACGTCATAACAACGAGTTTCTAAAGAAATCTATTTGTTTTGACGTTATTTTGTAAGCGAAAGATTCGAGAATAGGCACCATGGTCGCTTACTGACGAGTTTTCGGAATGTCGCATTTCAAATTTTAAGTGCGATCCTGTCCGTTCACAATTGAAATTAAATGCATTAACTTAAAGAAATAAAGTGGACAAATAACTTATTTTCAAGGTGAATCGAACATCAATGAGTAGTTAATAAGTAAGCAACACCTAGGCAGATGCGGGACGAATATCTAATATTAATAAAATTATTATTATGATTATTTTCGACAACATAGCATCGGCATATTTAATTGTTTTATTGTAGGGTAGTGCAAAATAAGATTAATTTTTTTAATAAAAGACTAGCTGAAAGTTAACGTTATTGCGCACAGTAACGTAAAGTTATGTTTTATCGTCGTTTTTTGTGCGTTTTCCAATGTAGAATAATTAGATGCAGGTCCGTATTTATTCCTATTATTTAATAAGGGTGTCCACAACATTTCTTTAAAAAGAATTTCTGACTTTTCCTTGACTATATTTTAAAATTCTCCTGACTTGACGGTGCAGAATAACAGGTTTGTTTACGAGTTTTTACTAAAAAAAAAGGAAGCAAGAAATTCAGCCTTCACCATCCCCTACAGCTCATCAGACACCAAACTTAAAAAATTCTTGCTTTCTTTTTAATATTGTATTTGAATTTACAGAATACATTTTAATAAATAGGTTAATATTTATAAGAAACTTTAACTTTTGCCAAAAATAAATAAATAGATACCTACTTTTGTTATCTATAACAAAATATTAAAAACATTAAGACATGGAACAAGTAACAAATATGCGAAACTAAGACCAAAATCTGTTGCATTAGTGTTATGTTTAGGAGTTAAAGCTAGGAAACTGGAGAATAATTTGGTTTAATATCTTTCACCGTAGTAATATATGTCGAAAATTTAACTCTACAATTTATTTGGTTAAAAGAATGCACAATAAAATTACTTTCTTTATCTACGAATCGCGGCACCAAAGTGTCCCCTTAATTATATTGTAGAAATTTACCGACTAATTCATGATTTTCCTGACTTTCCCTAATCATTTTTAATTTCCCTGACTTTCCAAAATGTAGACACAAATTTCAACCGAAATAGTTAATTGTTAAACATATAAGACGTTTATCGTCTTGTTTACTGGTCATTTCATGCACACCCCTTTCCAATTACTTTAGTTACACCCTATATAAGTTTGACTAAAACAAATAGGATAATTATTTGGATAATAAGACAAGTATCTGATGAAAGAAAAATTTAGATGTTTTAAGTTTTTCTTTGTAACCTTACCGTACCCATACCTTTGCAACTTTCATCACCTACACTCCCGTTGTAATACAAACGTCGCGACGACGACGCAACGCAACACGCGACGCGGCACGCGACGTAAAATGACTAGTAGCAGCAATTTCTGGGAAATTAATGGTGAGCATACCTGATATATGTCCGTCTTCTGTGAAAAGTGAGCTTGCAACTCTGCATCTTCAGTTACCAACTTCGATTACCTTCTTCAGTTATCAACATCAATTACCATCTTCTGTTTAATAACCACAATCACTAATCATCGAAGAATGGTTCATAACATACAAGTACCTACATGTTATGGATTATGTGTTTAAGTTATAATTTTTTACAAGCGTCTTTCGTGCGCGTAAAAGTGCTCCGATGTAGAAATGTATGTATTCGACATTTGTGACGAAATCAACACATAGAAACATCGAAAGCAGTGTTTTGGTTTGACAGAATTCCACTTAACACGTATTTCGGCCACTTGTAAGAAATCACTAACTTTAAAACGTAATTATTTTTTCATCGTGGAGACGATTGCGAATTATACCGCAACGTGATCTTTGATAAGAATCTGACGTGGCGCAATAACGATGGTCAGATTTTTAGAAATACCCTGTACATATCAACCTGCGTTGTATCAAATAGTTTCAATTTCAAAAAGAGCAAGTTTTGTCATATAGAATTGGTTTTAGTACTCAAGGCTATTTATGTATTCGTATGCCAAATGCATACACGTGTAGTGTTCGCAAATACCATCGTATACATAAATGAAGGGTTAGCAGAATACGAAAGTTATGCTTTCCTACCTTTGATCGATGGCTACAAGCTCAACAGTCCCGCGTCCCACGCCGATTTGCCTATAATTGTTTACCAATAAACATGGTAAACGATGGGAGGAGGGGTGCATTAAATTGCTGCTACTTTAAATTGTTCGATAGTACATCTTAACGTATTAAGCACCGTCGCATTTCTCACCACTAACGTGTAGATTTGTACTATTTAACTAAACGAAAAGTTTAAACGGCATTAACTATATTGTTACGTTAATTAAAGTTGAATTTAGATAGGTAGAGTTAAATATTAGTCTAGAAAAATACTGCGATAAAAATATATAATTTGAAGTCTGTATACGTCGCGTCGTGGTAAGAAAAACGGCGGTAAGCGGGGTATATTTTTGATTTCGTACGTTAGTTACTATCTACAATGATAAAACATCTTCAAAACTGATTCATTTTAATAACATGATTGAAACTAGTCGAATTAAAAATTTATCTAAACACTTATCAAAAACATTATTTAAAATTAAATTGAACTGATTTAATTATTTTAATTCATGTTGTAGGGTGGTGTTATCTAACACTTACTCCCAATTACTTTAATAAAATTTACTTATACGATTTTAACGATCTTTATGATTCAACTTCTGCGCATTATAGAAAAAATAAATAAAACTCACCGATAAATATAACCCCGCTTAATAAAATAGGAAAATCCTACCTGTAACAATCAAAAGGAAAAATTAGTCTACTTTTCGAACAATCTGTAAATAGGTAAATACCTTAATTCCTCGATGTCCTCCGATCTCAGTGTAACCTATCCTCCACTCCCTTTGTTTTAACTCAACAAATACAGGTAACTCTTGTATGGCCGCGCACTTAACAACTGTAAAAATTAAACAATATTGAAAAATTAACATATTTTTAACACTAAAATTAAAAGTATAATATGTATATATGTATAGTAAGTGTAATATGTATATTTATTTACAATAAATAATTGGATATATCATATAATCTGTTGTGCATTAAACATTGAATGTTATTTAATTCTGGTTTTTCTTTTTATAGAATTTTAATATTAAAAAAAAGTTATTAATACAGATAACTGAAAACAATCACTAACATTTTGTAAAATAATGTTTACCTTCTATACTGATGATTTATAAATTATTTATTACTTTAAATAATCCATTAATAGTTTTATAATTTAATTAATTAATGAAAAACTATCATCTAGTATTCTAACTCGTACCTTGAAATTCAAATCAACTAATGCTGATGTTAGAAAAATACTAATTGGCTACTATAGTGATTGAAATCGATAGAGTTGTATGTTGTCAAAAAAGGCGAGAAAGTTTTTCAAATGTTTGGAAATGTTAATATTTATCACTCCTATTATTTTAAAATCGATACCAATTTCAAAATAATTACTGCCAACATGCCAAAAGTCTCCTAAAATATCGTCGTCGAAAATTGGGAACTAACCATCCTTTTCTTATTGCCTTTTTGCTAATGAACAACCTTATTAAAACATTGAACTCCTATTATCAAGTTAATCAGCAAGAAAAAGATGGAAATTGCGTACTTTACTATTGGAATCCAGTTCCTTTCTATTTCCTGATTGTTAGTTCAATTAGTAAAATAATATAATACTAGAATACTAAATTCACTAGATTGTTTGTGAGGACCTTCGTAGTCTGCCCACGGAGGTGGGTGCCCACGTGGTTACGTGGGCGTGATCAAAACAAGTTTTGCATGACTAATATTGTACATTGGTACAATGTACAATCATGTACACAATGGTACATTGTGCAAAATTGAGGATGTGTTAGTAAACCATGTTACTTCTGTAAAGAAAGTTAAAGAGAAGAGACAGTGGCTTAAAGGTTTTAAAATTTTAAATCTATAACATTGGGATATGTAATGTTAAGCAGCGTCTTCACGATAAAACAAATTTCATAAAACTAGTTTTACCGTGAAGACACCTGTAAAAACATAAACAAAAGTTGAAAAACTCCTTATTTCGGTATTTGTTAAACATGCTTACCGTGTGAACACTCGAACGGTAGATAAAACTTGTCATAGAAATGTTTGACCAAGTTCAACTTCTAAACATTTGTTTTATTTATATTGTGGGGGGAATTTTGTGGCAAGTTTTATAGTGAAGGTGCTTAGTTGTTTATCAAACTTTCATCAATCAACCATTGAGAATAATTCGCATAACGTCATTAAGTTATACCAGGCCTCACAAACTACCTATACGTCATACTTGACAGCGTGCAAGGTACCAAAAATCTGTTAAAAAAAGCAGAAATAATCACGTGATATTGCTGACTTTTTTCATAAATTGTTCCATTTAAATCGTTCGCAACCTACGTTAGTAGATAGATGCCAATGTGTACTCGCAAATAATCATTTTATTGAAGGATAATAATTGTATTTTAATTAATCCAAAAAAAATAAATCAATAATAAATGTGTATATGTACTGGAACGCAGAAAATACAACAATCTTAACTGATTATAAGGGGTCGTGTGGCCTAGATGGTCAGCTTTTTGACTGGCCTTCTAGCGGACTCAAGACTGCGGGTTCGAATCCCGCTGCAACTACGGAGGTACACTTCGTCCAAACCTATATACAATCACGTCATCAATGAAAAATTACTAGATGATGACGTTTCACACAGTGCTGTCACCTCGTACCTCGTATTTTGACAGTTCTAATAAATTCTAATCTTTCTTTATGCCATCTAATATGTGCGCAGGTAAATCATCTATAGAATATGTCATTTTCCAAACTTTGAACCGAATTACAAATAAACAATCTAGTAACTTTTTTTTGATGACGTAAATTGCATATAGGTTTGGATAGGCCATATGTGATTGCTAATACAAACAAAATCTAGAAAACCGTAACAAAAATTAGACTAGCTAATTGGGTAGTTCAGAGCCAATTAAAAAAACTGACTATAAAAGGAGCATTCCTGTTTAGTATGGACCTGTTATTTGAAAAATGCAAGTTGTTAATTATCAATTTTTATTTTTTTATACAACAGGTTCCTATATGTGAAGTACAAACTTAAATTTCAAAAGATGACAGCACTTTCGCGTCAAACAAATATGTTTTATTTATCGTCCACACGACAAAACAATTCTTTTTTTGACAAGTTTATTAAACAAGTTTAACAAACATGCTTTACGTGAAGACGCTGCGTAAGATACGGGCCAAAAACCTGATCATCTCTTTTACCCCAAAAGTAATTTAATGCCGATGTTTATTAATTATATAATTATGTGAATGCAAGGAATTTGATTCCTCAAAATTTCCCAATTCTTAACTTTCTTAAGACCTTAAAATAGGATTAAGTTAAGATTTAAGTTTTTTATAAACCAACCTTAACAAAATACCAAGAGAATAAGAGCTTTAAAATAATGTATTAGGGATTAAGTAGCAAATTTTAGATACCAATCATTTATTTATAAGCTGAAAATTTTGAGTTTACTTTGAAGAATATAAATTTTTCAAATCTATTCTTATTTGTTTTTATTTTAATTCTAAGCAAGACGACTACCAGTAGGTACTCTAACAAAATTAATTTAGATTCTTGACCATTTAAACAATTGCAAATTTGCAAACCATTCAATGCACTTTTTTTGAAACATTTGTTTTTGTCGGGTATTTACAGATCTGAAATAAACTTAAAATTCTATTTTAGAAAAAGTTTGACCTTAATCCAACTAACAAGAAATATGAATTTCAAGACTTTTCCAATATTATAATTGATTTTAAAGTATAAAAAACCGCTTTATACAATTGAAAAATATTTGCATTTAATTATTTTCCGAGGTGGGGGAGTTGTAATTAGACTTTGCCCCCATCTAACCATGTATAATTTAATATCCTCTACAACAGGCATGTCAAACATGCAGCTTTGTAAACATACCTGTTATGTGCGGCCCTATGACAACATAAATGTGGCCCATATGATCCTGTTTAACATGGCTGCTCTCCAAGAGGGATTTAAAATGATTACAACTAGCTCCTGACCACATTTACCCAAATTCTTACCTTGTTGACTTTTATCTACTACCTCCAACCTCATGTAGTCACCTAAATATTATATTTTCAAAAAACATTTAACGTATCGGAATAACATGAGTATCTAAATTTTTACATTTGTAATTGTACCAAATATAAGCAAGTAGAACATGCCTATTATCTTTAACATTCGATGCGATGTAATTATTATTATTAAAGAATGCTAAATTTAAAGGAAGATTTTTTTATTTACTGCTTAAAACATTTATCAACTAGGAGCCAGTTTTACAACTATCGTTATCAGATAAATTATTCTCGAAATAATTTCCATGAAAATCATCGTTCAAGAAACGTTCTCATAGCAATTTTTCTAAGAATAGCTTATCTGATAATTGTAAAATTGGCTCTTAAGCAGTTAAACGAAATGAACATATGGTCCTATCCAAACCTACATGCAATTTACGTCGTCAAAAAAAGTTACTAATTGTTTATTTGTAATTCAGTTTAAAGTTTGGAAAGTGACAACATATTCTATAGATGATTTACTTGCGCACATATTAGATGGTATAAAGAAAGACTACAATTTATTAGAACTGTCAAAATACGAGGTACGAGGCGACAGCACTGTGTGAAACGTCATCATCTAGTGACTTTTATTGATGACGTATGGATTGCATATAGGTTTGGACGAAGTGTAAGTATAAACACTTGATATGAGCCCATTAGATTCAAAGTGCACCAAGTCACATTAAGGGCAGGGTACCCATGATTTCAGCGTATTTTACGCTCATCCTTAAACTAATTTTTGAGACATTTTGGATCATTAAAACCAAAATGTTTTTATGATTAGTTGTTTATCACTATTTTGTTTATGTATACTCGTAATTTGAGTACATGATTTTTATTCGTTAATTTGTTATAAATTATAATTTTGTTAGTTATGGTGGAATTTTATAAAAACTAAATAAGTTAAAGTGAAGTGGATTTTTTTGTTTTACAGAGAATAATGTACTCGAGGACATATAAAAGATTCATAACGAATGAATTATTTTAAACTAATAAAAAAATTAAATTAATATTTTAAAATCTTTTTTTTTTATGTAAACAATAATAAAATTTTGTGAGAACTTGTTAAGTCCTCGAGTACATTATTCTCTGTAAAATAAAAAATCCACTTCACTTTAACTTATTTAGTTTTTATAAAATTCCACCATAACTAACAAAATTATAATTTATAACAAATTAACGAATAAAAATCATGTACTCAAATTACGAGTATACATAAACAAAATAGTGATAAACAACTAATCATAAAAACATTTTGGTTTTAATGATCCAAAATGTCTCAAAAATTAGTTTAAGGATGAGCGTAAAATACGCTGAAATCATGGGTACCCTACCCTTAAGTAAAACAGAAAAATGGACAAGTTTTCTCTTATACTTTACAGAGGCTGCAAAATTTATTTTCTACGAATAAATGTTTTGCAACCAGTTTTGATAGATGCAGAATTTTACAACAAATTGAGAAATATAAAAAATTCATTTCTTTTATTTTTTGAACTTGACACTGCATCTAATAGGCACATCGTCTGTTTTGACATGTTTAGTCCTACATTTTGCACAAGTCACGAAACAATGCACAGTATTATTTTTAATTTCAAAGTATTTTATTATGATTAAGTTTTGATTTTTAAAATAATGGTAAAAGTATTTCTTTATACATATTGTATAAAATCATGAGTTTTAAAAATTGATGTTAAACTTTGTCACAATGGTTGCGACTTACATTATTGTAATGTTCTGGACGAATTTTTAAATTATTGACTAACAATTTTAACTTTTCTTTTAACAATTAATCATAACTTTATAAGATTGGTAAATATATCTACTTCATTAGAATTTTCCATTATTTTGTAATAATTACTATGTGCTATTAAATATAACACAAAACAATGTTTGTTCAAATTACTACAATATGAAAAATGACACTAAATCATTTTATATGAATAAATAAATGTTAACATATTCATAGAAATTATAGAACAGTATTTAACTATTTTCTCATGAATCTTTACGAAATTTCAAAAAATAAATATTTTGCAATCAATTCTGAATAAAGAATTTTCGTTTAGTTCTGATAAATAAGACATTCCTGCTATATTGGATGAAATCCTGATCAGATATCAACAACTTATTCTTTTTCATATTAATAACCTAATTAGAAATTTTTTTTGGTTACATCTTGTTATGCAAGAAACTGTAGACTTTATCCCCTATGCACGTCGAAATATTCGATTTTAAAAGATTGAGTGATGAATAGTGATAGAAACCATGGCTATCAAAAAGGCGTTCTCACAATTTATTTAATGAAGATGTCAACTTATTTTAAGGATTACTAAGGATCATCTAGGGCTGTCTCAATAGTAAACTTCACGATATAAGTTTATAAACAATCTTAATTTTTATACATTTTAAATTGATTGCGCGACTTATATCATGCTTACTCGACAAATCCAAAGTTAATCATTAGACACTCATTTTCATTTTTTATTTTTTAATTAAAATATAACTGAAATGTATTTCTTAATATCAAACAATAAATTAAAACCATTTATATAAAAATAAATTATCTGTAGTTACATACATGAATTTATTGCAAATCAATAATGAAAGTGAGTGGCTAAACAATCAGCTCAATCGCATAAGGCGATACATTTATAAATAAACCACATCGTTTCCTTTATTAAAATAAACTTTTATGTACCTGTTACACACATACATAAGCATAAAATGTAACGTTCTCTGTTGCACCAATGTGTAGAATGTATTGAGAGATTTCAAAATGATGAAAGTTGTCAAAATAAAAGTTTAACCAGAATCACGAAGAAGGAATATTTTTAGAAGAAAATAATCAACTAATAAAATAATACGAGAAGAAAACTAGATTTGGACAGAAAGTTTCAATTTAACTGTTTATCTTTTAATCAAGCGTCATGTCGACGTGGTTGGTAATGGATGTATTTTGTCCTTCCTAATCGATGAACCCAACATATGTCGACCAAACCTGAAAGATCTATTAAAATGAATTACCCGAACTAAATCTATTATGGATGCCACAATTCCAATCAGAAAGCAGTTAGGAAAATATTACAGATAATATGTGCAGTGAACATGCTACATGAAGTATGGACTTACAGGTTTATATGAAGTTTGCAGGAATAAAAGGGGAACAGCGGAATATTGATAAAAGATCAAAGAGGTTTGAGTTTATTTAAGCTGGTGAGGTTCTATTAGTTACAGTTGTTGATTGCTATGCATTACAATAAATATAATATACGCCTTAATACACACACACAAATAAATAAGCAGAAAAATGTACATAATCTTGTATTAATAATCAGTAGAATATAAGCACAGATTTGCCGATTTAAAATTAATGGAAGTTATTAAAAATGAACGTTTAGCCAAAATCACGATTAAACGAAAATAAGCCACATCATTACTTATCTATCTATCATGATAACAGATGTAGTCACTCCTAATCCAAAAATCAAAAGTATATCGAACTAACCCAGGAGGTCTAATAAAATAAATTTCCAAAACCAAATCGAAAAATATGGAATGATTTACCGTTGCCAATTAATAAGAACTTGTTTAAAATGCCCTCGATTTATTGCTTCGTTTTTACTATTGTAATTTTTTACCCCAAATTTTAGATGTTTGGGATTTATTCTATATCTAATTTAGACTGTACTTGCCGTGTTGGTGTAAGTAAATAATATCAATTTTGTTTGCTTAATTCTAACATTTTAAATACCAATGGTTTCCAATCATAAAGAAGTTAGGAAAATGTTATAAATATTTACAGTGCATAAATTACACTAATGAAGTGCAAGCTTTCAAGTTTACATGAAGGTTGCAGGTTTAAAATGAACAACCCAATATCGATACAAAATAAAAACGATTAAAGCTCGTGTAAGCTGGTGAGGTTCTATTAGTTACAATTGTTAAGATTGCTACGCAGTCAGATCATTCTCGATAATCTATGATTAATTAAGATTCCAATAACTAACAATTTTATCTTTGTCAGAAAGGAAAGGTAGTACTTACCATCATACTGCTATCAGAAAACTCCAGTTATCGCTAACAAATTCGAATGGTTACAAAAGTTGCACATCATACTTTTGTGCACCCTCCTCCTCGGAAAAACATGGGCGACACTACGCCGTAGCTTGCTTAAGCCAATCAGCGATTTCATGTGATCTATTCATAGGTTACGTGAGCTTTCTCTTGGTCGCTTTCAGTTTACTTTGCCTTCAACCATGTTTTCCTAGGGTATTGGTTTGTCGGACGATACGACCGAAGTATCTCAAATACGGCATCCTGATTCTGTCTGATAATCTCGTTAAAATATATAGTTCTTCTAATATGGAGCCACTGAAAAATAAATAAAAATTATTTTATGGGATTTATTATTAAGTATGTTAAAAACTTTCTTACATCGAATACAAACAATGATACGGCCAATTTTAAGTAATATTCTAATAAACAGTAAATATAAATCTTAACAACCGGTGTAGCAATTTACTTAATAAATAGGCTTAGGGCTCTTGGGTAGTTACATTTGAACTACTTTCAATATGGCCGATATATATACAGCTACTATTAAATATGTGAAATATAATATACGAATTATAGTAATTCAGATAATGCGTTAACCATTAAACGTTTAAAATTACTGTATAATTATATTTTGTTGGCGAAAAAAGCCAAAACAACAACTGAAGGAAACATTTCACAATTCACATTCAGTTATAGTATCTACCAAAATAACTAGATGGCGCAGTCCGTAGAGATTTTACAAAATTTGTTTAGATATATTTGTTTAAATTACGAAATGTAACTACATAAAACCCCCTTTTAGCAGATATTTAACACCAATTACAATACTTTCATTAAAATCGTAGCGAATAAACCAACATTAAACTAGATTTCAAGTCATTACGACGACTAATAATAACGATAAGAACAACGCTTTAATTATCACTTTCTACTCAAAACTCGAAGTTCGTTTTTGGCATAACAGTTTAACTACTTCGTCACTATCTATATATAAAATTTTATCCAAATTGGTCCAGAATAATTACATTACCCAAGAACCCTAATCGACTATAAACCGCAATAAAAAAATTCGTAGCTCCTTATCTAATTAAAATTTCGAGCTAATTTTTGGCATGCACGAGAATCTACTCCCCAATTATACGCAAAAAAAATTGCAGCTCGATCGGAAATGAAAAAATGCGAATACACGACTTACAGTGTTATCGACCATAAGAGTCACATAGGAAATAATTAAAAATTCGTAACATCGGTCTCGTTCGAAATTTCGAGACGATTTTTGGCACACAAATTATTGTATCCCGGTAGTATTTAGAAATAAAATTTCAGCCCCATCGGACCACGACAAATGCGAATACCCGAGATCTCTAATCGACCATAAAAGTCACATAGGAAATAATTAAAAATTCGTAACTTCGGTCTCGATCAAAATTTCGAGACGATTTTTCGCACACGAATTAAAGTATCCCGGTAGTATTTAGAAATAAAATTTTAGCCCCATCGGACCAGATTACATTTTATTATCAATTTTTTTTTAATTTTTTTTAATTTTTGTTACATACATTATATTATTATTATTATTGTATTGCATTACATATTACATCGTTTTATAAGAAACGAATTATTTTAATTCAGTTATTATTTTCCGTAATAAAACAAATGCGAAAATATTGAAATGTGCTATATTTTTCTTTACATTATTTTGAACAAACTCTTTAATGAAATAAATCGGTAAGCGGCGAATAATTATTTTTTCGTTATTTGTAAGCAATTGAAATTTAGCAAAGGTCGTATAATGTGTAATTTCTATTCCGACATGGTTTTGACGTCGACGTCGACGTCGATAGCTTTATACTTGAAAATGACGATTTTTCGGAAAGCGGTTTACGAATTCTAGCAACAATTACACCCTGTACTTTCGTATACGTATTCACTGAACCTTCTTCTAGTTGCTCCTTATAATATTTTAGTCATATAGTAGCTAAATATCTTATAATTTGAATTATTCGGAAGCATGTGTACAACTTAGCAAAACTCTTCCTTTAACTTTTTTAGGATAAAAATATATATAGAATATATAATTACCGAGCATAGTATTTTTAATTGCGCAATGGAGGACTTTAACTAGATCGACTTAGTTTAATTTTGTGTTAACTAGAACGCTCACGAGGGATGATGCAGAGAAAATCACTTTGCTTATACCACTACTTACTTATTTATTATTTATTTACAATTTATTTATTACAAATCACTTTGCTTATACCACTACTTACTTATTTATTATTTATTTACAATTTATTACCTAAATTACAACTATAAAAGAATAAAAAAATTAAAAACTACCTATCCTAGGATCCTCCTATTCGATTCCTATCCTATTCCTCGCGGGATTCCTGGGAGGGCTACGGCGGAAAAAAAATCATCGCGGTGCGCGTGGAGGCAAGGCAGATCCGGTGGCTGTAATCAAAATTCCGTATATAGAAAAACACTCGTGATAAAACTGATCTTAATAAAATTCAGTATCGCTTAACAGCGAATAGTACGCATGCAAACCCGAAATCAAATTAGAATAAAATAACATGTACTCACATCTACGCCCTCCACAACGGCGATCCTCCGTGTCGCCTCCCTGAAGTCACACTAAGTGAGGAGATTTCCCGGCGGGACCCTGTCGATACCGGTCCGGAGCTTTGCGGCCAACACGTGCCCGACGGCCGTAATCTCCGGGACGGTCAGAAGCCCCGCATCGAACAGTATTAGAAGCGCCGTTAACTGTAATGATGGCGAAATGCATCTTTGAAATGAATATTTGAGCTTAAAATCCTCCATTTATACTAAAAAGAACAAAGGGATGATGAGTTCCCACACTTACATACATACACGGTGGTCCAGAGCCCTTGTCTTTAGAGCCTTTAAAAAGTTACCGATTCCATAAAATAGAAAATATCACCGCCTGTTAAAACAGGATGGGCGATTTTATTACCCCCTGAGAAAATGTTGTAAAAACAAGTCGCCTGCAGAAACGTTTGTTTTCAAATATAGTGCTATTGTCACAGATGTTAAATACGTTCCGCTTAGATTTAAACTGAAAAGTTGTTTCGCACATTATTCACAAAAATTGCTACGATTACTATGCAACCAGATTAATATGAATAAACCGTGACTAATTATAAATTATAATAACTAAAAAATTTTACCTTCTTCGTAAAGGAAGAGTAGCACACTAATCATCGTACTACTAGTGATGATTCAGTTTTCGATATTGAATTCCAACGCAACGGTATCGATTGGTACTTTTACACTCTTCACTGAAAAATAAATATAGATTATTTATTGAACTATATATAACTAACGTTTGCAAATCTTTTAAACAATAACGATGCGATTGATTTCAGTAACTTTTTAATAAAGTGTACAAATTTAATGGCAAGATGAAGGGGACGGTTCAGTTAATAAAATAATATGATATAGGTGTACACATGCAAAAATGTACAAGTAAATACTTGTAAATAAAAATAAATATTTGGTAATACCTATAATTTAATATAAAACATTTACTGTAAATTAAATATGGCATCATAGGTCTTCCTAAAAAGTCAATAACCCCTCGTCTTACAATACATCGACTTTGCAATAATTACATGAAAGTTAAACTATACGCAATTTTAATTAAACGATCTTAGTTTCTTATTTTAAGATTTCATTATAGAAAAAAGATTCAAACGAAAGAGTTTACTTACTACCTAATGAACTTCGTAAGCGTAGCTGCAACGATATTCTTTTATTAGCCTACCTGATTAAATTCGTAGCTAACTTTTGATATCGCTTCGACGTATTCAAAAATACAAGCATAACTATAGACAATTTCATCGAAATAACATTTTAAATTGTTTAAAAATGCGATGTAAGTAGTTAAACATCTACACTCACAAATAGAAAGCAAACACAACATAACAATGGCTACCTATAATGCAGTGACGCGAGCGTGATCACGTGAACGACGTTTTCAAACGAACTTAAATTCTATTGGTCTGTTAAAATATAGCCGCAAATTATACGAAATTCAATTTTCAAAAAGTAATTCCATTCTATACACATTTATTGTTAGTTATAAACGTTTAGGTATTTAAAAAGAAAGCTTGAAAGACTTATGAATTTAAATCTTGAATTAATATTTAAATTAAAATTATCATCATGAATAGTGAACTATTAATTTTATTCCAAAAATTGTCTTTATTCTTATAACAATAATTACTATGATCGTAACTTACTATCCTCTTGGCCATAAATCTGTTTGTTATAACATATTTCGTTGATATTTACTAATTTCTGTTATTCGTCAATACTTTTTATTAATTAATAAAAACATTTTTACAATGAACTGTAGAATTGTAAGTAAAAATATATAGAAATCAAGTGTGTTGACAACAAATACGGGATGTTTAGACATTCCTTGGGTTTAAAAGCCCAAAACTTAATAAATAAGAAAGTTACGTGTCCTCGAAGGTTGGCCAAGGAATATTCAAACAGCCTTCAAAAATTGATAACACTTTGCAACTTAAGTCATTTTTTTCGAAATGATTTTTCATATTTTAAATAAAATGACAACTTGATTATTAGAAACTGAGTTTAAGTCTTCTTCTTCTTATGTGCCTTCTCCGTTTTCAGAGGTTGGCTACCACTTGATTAAACTGATCTCTGTCTTCGGCTATCCTGAACTGTTGTCCTGCAGTAGCAATGTTCAGTTACGTATATTACGCAACCACGACAGTCGTTTCCTTCCCACTGGTCTCTTTTCTTGTATTCTTCCTTTAACGATAGTCTGCAGCAGTTTGTATTTAAGTAAATAAGTAAGTGAGTTTAAGTAAAAGCCAGTGAAAGCTTAAAATGTTTTCAAGCGATTCTAATCAAACGGTAGCTTTAATCGACTGAAAGGAAGAACACCTTATTTTTATAATTTTGTATTATCTATCTTTTAAATTCCATAAATACCAAATCGATAATAAAACATGAAAACAAGTTAAGTATGACGAAAATGTAAGCGTACATTGCTTTTGGAACACGTAATTGTTGGAAATTTGGTACAGTGGATAGACCCTAGACAGTCAAGCTCATATGTTTTGTCCTATCGCCTGTGTTAGTTTTCATCGTAAAAGGCTCAAAAAAAAGATTACTGTGCGTTTTTATTTATTATCTGACGTGTCCCTTTTTACAATTAAAAAACAACTGCTACCCTTCATTTCTTTTGATCCTCTTTCGTCGCTCGTTGGCCTGCGATCGCATCTCACGGGACAAAACATATGAACTTGGCTGTGCATAGATAAGTAAAGTAAATCTGTTATATACACTTCGTCCAAACCTATATGCAATCTACGTCATCAATAAAAGGTTACTAGATGATGACGTTTCACACAGTGCTGTCACCTCGCACCTCATATTTTGACAGTTCTAATAAATTGTAGTCTTTTTTTATACCATCTAATATGTGTGCAAGTAAATCATCTATAGAATATGTCACTTGCCAAACTTTAAACGGAATTACAAATAAACAATCTAGCAACTTTTTTTTGATGACGTGTTGCATATAGGTTTGGATAGGCCATAGTTTATTATGCCTTAGTTTTTATACACAATTAGATAACGTACAATATATCTACTATATACATACTGTAAGTACATTTCTAATATAGAAATCATAAAAATGCATTAGGTATTACAAAATTAATGGAAAAGTGAACAACTTAAAACTACCCTCATACTTACATCTATCTAACCATATAAAACTAAATTTTCGCAAATGGTTGTAAATGACCGAAAATATAATTTTGAATTTTCATTATTTTATTGCCAGAAGTCAATCCCGTAATACTTTTACATGCATCTGCAATTTTTTTAGCATGAACTTGACTTAAATTGATGGCTGGGCCGCTACGGCCCACTACAGACAACATGGCCTGTTTAATTAAGTTTTCTATTTTACCATAATTGACGTCATCGTTGCCATACATCAAATTTTCGTTTTTCCACACGCAATAAATAAATTGATTATATACGACATTGTCTTCGGGTAGAAAATCTTTTTGATGCAACAAGTTTTTCAGGGAATTCTTATCGAAGTGGTTGACAAATTCCAATTTATTAAATTCGATCGTGTAGCTATCAGGTTTGATTCCTACCGGTATGCATTTGTGAACTGTCAATTCTGGAACAACGCTTCCCGATAAAACCCGAATATTTGCCTGTAATTGTAATAAATTAATAAACTAATTTATGTATACATTTATAATTTTCAAACCATTGTTTAAAGCGCATCAATATACTAAAAATAAAAATTATCTTAAACCGATAACTTATGATTCGAAAATAATTGCATAAACAAATATTTAATTTACTTCCTATTCGAGTTCATTATCCCCCACGTACTTTAATATTAATTTTTTTAATAAATTTGAGCATGAAACTGAAGAAAATTTAAAATCAGGGTCTAGCTGTAGGTAATTAATTATTTATTTATCTATAATTTAATATAGACACGTTTTATTAATGAAAATTTGTTACGACACGTTGTTTTACTTTTTGTAACAAATTGTTTTTGTTAAAACCATTTTATAATGTACCTGCTAAGATAATTAATTAAAACAATTTTCAAAAATAAAACTTACCAAAAGAAAGGCACAAATAGTAAAAGCGACAAATCTATTCATTGTTACAATTGAATTGTATTTAAAGTTAAGCTCTTAATTCGTTTGATTTTATATAGGCACTAATGTTATTATCATATGTCAA
Source organism: Rhagophthalmus giganteus (assembly GCA_036326145.1). Classification (NCBI taxonomy): domain Eukaryota; kingdom Metazoa; phylum Arthropoda; class Insecta; order Coleoptera; family Rhagophthalmidae; genus Rhagophthalmus; species Rhagophthalmus giganteus. Next base: position 6,888,960 of record JARFJA010000083.1, on the reverse strand, counting down.
GGAGGTTAATGCCTTTGATAGAAAGAGGTATACATAATAATTACGTTGTTTGAATATTTTAAGCCAATATTCTTATAGATAGATTATTAGTAGCAAAGAGATTTAGGTGAAACTTAAAAATAAAATTGCGAACTATAATCGTTACAATGTAATGTAATTTTATAGCCTAGGTTATAATAAATAAATGCAATACAAATTAAACAATATTAGTTATCTACCTAGACTTATCCGCAGAGAATAGGTGTTATAGAAGATGCTCATTATGATTGTGAGATCGGTACTATCGCGGACCTAAACCATTTAATTTTAAAGTGCTCTAAATATACCATAGAAAAACAGAAATTTTAGAAAAATGTTCAATCTGTTGTTTCTACGTTTCCTGTAAGTACGTTTTTTGTTAAATTTTAATAATAATGTTGTGGAAAGTGCTACATGTGATTTTATAAAAAATGTAAAACTCTATATATATATATATATATATATGACAGTCTAAGTTCGTATAACAATTTATCAAAAAAATATCTTTTTACTTGTAAAAATCTGTGATCGATGGGCAGCGATCCCAAGATCATTAAATAAATAAAAACAAAAAAGTCTGTACTTATAAATTGTTTTAAATTAGGTAACAATAAAAATAATCAAATTAACATTTTAATTTTTCTATATTAAGTATGTGTTATGTCGAATATGTGAAATCGCCTATTACACCTGATCAACAACATTTTACGTACCCATGTCATGAAATAAGTATGATCAGATCTTGCTGATTTCACGAATAAAGCATCTTTAGTAGTAAACGGTAAATTACTTTATTAAAGATGTAGTTTTTTTATATTAAATTGCAGCCCTTGAATAACTCTAACCTAAAGTACCTACTTTATAGAATAATATTTTTCAATGGTCTACTTTTCAATTTTTTTTATCGCTGTTATAGGAAAGTAAAATATATTGGACTCGGACTGTAAAGTAAAATATCTACCAATATTCAAACAATAAAAATATAACCTATAAGGACCGATATTTCCATCTTTTAATAAATTTATCTGACAGATATTTGCCATGGAAACAATTGTTCGAACAAACATTTCTATGCGACTTACTGCAGTTTGAAAAAGATCCTCAAAAGTATATATTTTTTAAACTTTGTTGTCATTTGTTATCTGTTATTATATCTGTCTTCATAGGTAAATACATAATACACGGGATACAGGAAAGGAGAGATCAGGCAGGAACATTTTTATTGCATGTGACTGTATGTACACTTTTTACCATAAACTTACCAAAGAAATCGAACAAATTTGATGACAATATATTTGAACAACGTGAAATTTATAATACTTTTCTTATAGATACTTAGGTTTCGAAAGGTAGCATCAAGTCAGTTTCACACTAAAACTGCATTTTCTAACATCAAGTTTGCCTATATTGTTTCTATTAATAAATTAACAACATACTATATCTACTAATAAATACTATACATAAGTTAATGCAACAACAAAATAAAATAAAATAAGATAAAACTACAAACTAATGTAAGATTTACGAGCTTTGACCCCAAAAAGTTCTAAATTTAAATAATTAGGTATGTAACAAAATAATTACGTTATCCAGGTAGATACATATTTACTAAATTATCATCTAAATGCATCCGAATGATATTTGTTTGTTGTTATTCCTAACCTATTATATAAATCAGAAATCTCCATATTCTCGACTGAAGTATGATCAACGTTATGCGCCATCCGATCTCTCCAAGAATATTCACGATCGTGATAAAGATCTCCATGTCCGCCCTTGCTATAAACATGATAGTGTATCATTTGGGGATGTTCGGAATGATGATTCTGCTTCAAAAGAGCGAATTTGGAGAATAGTCCCAACGAAGAGAGAACTAACAAGATCACTCCTATAGCGAGACTTTTGAACATCATCGCTGTTAGAAAGACCAAAGTTGTCGCGATCACTCCAAGTTTAAATATTATGAAATTTAAAGCCATCCTTATCTTTTTAATACCGCCTATGCAACGACCTAAAAATTAATTGTTACATTATTTGAATTATAAACAAATAGACAAGTAGGTATTTGTTATGATAAAACTTACTCTTTTTTCATCGTTTTCGAAGAAATTGTACTATAAGTACTTACATATCGTCATTTAAGTAAATATGAAAAAAATATAACACTTAACGAAATAATTTCCCAACCTTAGAGAAAGTTATATTTATTGTTCACCTCGAAAGGGACTCAACTTCTTTATTATCATCTGTTTTTGAAAAAAAATTTAGACCAATAAAAATGTTACCGTCAAATGGGGTAACTTTAGTTGTTTTGGTATAACTTTTGCCCAAGAAAAATATAAATGTTTATATTTGCCGCATAAATTGGGACACTCAAATACGTAGTTGTTTCACTGGCCAATTATGTACAATATGAAATGGAATTGTATCCTGGACGTGTGGTAAAATTCTCGTCAAATGAAGAATCAGGCGCAACTGTGGACTGCACGATGAAGACCAAGAAATCGTAGAAGTGATAAAATGAAAAGGACATTGTAACTTACAATTGATGTGTCATAAAACAAAAAATCGTTCCATCAAATAGATTGGAAAAGAGGGCCTGATTAATGTCTGGCCCTTAGTAATATGTTTGCTATTTATCTTGGTATGCCACTATAAGCTAGACAACGTGTAAATTTCATATATTTTTCACAACGTTGTTCTCAAGTTTTGTAATATCTTTCTTTTATCAATTTGTATTACATAAGAAATAAATAGTTGATACCAATATTTTTGTTTTTTATTTAGTAATCTTCCTGTGACATGCAGTTAACAAAAATTAGGGTTCCAGTGGGATAAGACGCGTTAAAACCTTAATTACTATTAAGTGTTGATTGGATTAAAGATACCCCATTTTAGGGTAACATTGGTCCAAATAATTAAATAAACAATAACAACATTCATGTCTATATGACTGCACTACCGTACTGCTTGCCACGTGAAGAACCCAAGGAGCGAAACTCGACAATTTTAAAATTATAAGTTCATTAAAACACAGCACTTTAACTTCAAGTGCACGGCAAAAGTGGACTAAAGTTGCCCACTACCAAAGTTATTTTAATTTCGAACACACCGTGTTAATTATAAATATCAAACATACCAACAAAAGTATCCCTGAAACTGGGCTTGCGTTTTAATCCACGTCCAATAGGATTTCAATTTTCTTCCAATTTCCTCTAAAGGTGCTATACCCTTTCTTCTTATTAAAAGTTCAGAATTGCCGTTTGAACAATAAGAAAATTCCACATACATAAAAAATATTATTAGAAGTGTTGCTGCACAATGCCTCATGATTTATTACGACAACCAGTTCGCATTGTTGATAACAGTATATAGAACTAAAAAGAGAACAGCAATTAACACAGGTTCTACATTTTTAAATACATGGATTTAGGTATATATTATAAGAAGCGGTTACGTAGTATACATGAGTGGGTAATTTACAAAATAAACTTAGGTACTTACAATTCGATTTAATATCAGTTTAAATGCACCTATACCTGTACAAGTTACATCTTCGTAAAGAAAATATTTACAATTTTACATAAATGTTTTTGAATAATTCCATTGTTTTAACTTTTAATGATGCTTACGAAATATATCTAATTATGTATATAAATAATTTCTTCCTGAAGTCGTTAACATTGTTCCAGTTACTTTTAAAAGTTGTACAGACTGATGTATTTAATCTTAGTACGTCGCGTCGCAATAAACGCGCTAATATATGGTTTATGTTTCCATTTTTTAAATTTTATTATCATAAATATTTAGGAAGGATTAAAACTATCACTTTAACGGTGTAAATTTGACTTAATTTGACAATTTAAATCGTATTCTTTATATTTGAGTTATGCTCTCATTTTTGTTTAAACGTCACCAACTTTTTAAAACTGAGAATGCATAAGATGTAATCTTTAAAAATTTTATCAGTTGTAACGTTATTATTAAATACTTATATGGAAATACCAGCTATGAAATTATTTACGTCTGCAAAATAAAGGGATGGGAATTGGTTTTAATTAAATTTTAAAAGAAACTATTTTATCAGTTACCAGTCGGTCGTGTTCTCAACTGTGACCTTGTAACATACTTTTATATGAGAAAATTCAATATTTAAATTAATGTTCCTTCCCGACTAACTTAAAAATAATGCACTATTTAAATAAACTTTCTTTCCCCGAACAACCAACCAGTTTATAGACCCAAATTCATAAACTAAACTAATTGTCATCTCATGTGTAGGTAATCAAATTAAACTACAACTCGTAGTTCATATCAGTGGTTTTTATATTTTGTTGCCAATAATCTTTGTAAACACAATAAAAACTACTTGAGAGTATAAATTGAAAACGAACGAATTTGGTTTATAAAATCGGCCTTTGGTGAAATAAAAACATTATTTGTGCAAATCGCTTTAAAATTTTTAAATTGTTTTTAATAGTTATACCTATTATGGAACAAATCTGTAACAAATAATAAATACGTACCTAACAACACTTGCACATTTATTATTTGGGTTTAGTTCAACTCGCCGCGAGAAGCAAATTTTAGGTTTATTAAAATTATATGATCAATTGTTTTAATTGGGTTTTACGTATTCACCAGTGTGTATCGATCACATATACATACATACGGCCTATCCAAGCGTATAAGCGATCACGTCATCAATCAAAGGTTATTAGATGATGCCGTTTCACATAGTGCTGTCACCTCGTACCTCGTATTTTTGCAGTTCCAATAAATTGTAGTGTTTCTTTATATCATCTAATATGTGCGCAAGTAAATCATCTATAGAATATGTCACTTTGCAAACATTAAATCGAATTACAAATAAACGATCTAGTAACTTTTTATTGATGACGTGGTGAATTGGATATAGCTTATCCAAACCTATGTGATGTTCACGTCATCAACAAAAAGTTACTAGATTGTTTATTTGTAATTCGGTTTAAAGTTTGAAAAGTGACATATTCTATAGATGATTTACTTGCGCACATATTAAATGGCATAAAGAAAGACTACAATTTATTAGAACTGTCAAAATACGAGGTAAGAGGTGATAGCACTGTGTGAAACGTCATCATCTAGTAACCTTGTATTGATGACGTGAACATCATATAGGTTTGGATAAGCTATAGAACGTATGTACTCTCAATGTTATCGCTAATATCCAAATTTAGCTAATACCGATAATAACTAAGCATTTCAGGAAATAATAAAATAATTAAAACGTATAGTTATTATATGCATAAAAAATTACGAGATTAACCTTTCTTTCAACCTTAACCTAACCCCAGGTGCGCAGACAATTACCACGTGTGCAGAGTTTTAGATGCGCAATTGTCTGTGTACACGGGATTAAATTAAGGTTGAAAAAAAGATTAATCTCGTAAATTTTTATGCATAATAACCATACGTTTTAGTTATTTTATAATCCTTAAACTGTTTAGTTAATATCGATATTAGCTAAATTTGGATATTAGCGATAACGTTGAGAATACATAATATACATGTACCTACCGGAGTCGAAATGGAATTTAATTAAAAAAAATATGCAAATAGTGACCAAAATTTTTTTAAATATATACTTTTTAGGAAATTTATTCTAAAATTATGTGGGAGTATTTTTTATGCAGTAAAATTATTTGAATAATCGCTGTCTACTATCTTTATACCGTAGAATTATAAATTTACGCTATTTTTGATTTAAAAACTATTGGTGTGCTCTTAAGAGCACAATGCTTAATGCTTAAGCATTGAAAATTTCCCTATTACAAACCATAAACCAGATAAAAGTTTAATCGCATTTTCATACGACCGATAAAATACAAAGCAACTAATAAAACATGTGCGCCACCTACTCGTAAGATAACTTATCGGAGGGCTGACAAACTACTGCACGTTTTTAAAATAAAAGCGGGTTTTCCTAGTACCCACGTATAAACTCGAATGCATTTCTACATAGAATTCCGGAAAAATTGCTTCAGATCTTTCACGTTAGTGGTACAGAGCGGCAGTGCTTGTTTCAGTAGTTCGAATTTTAAATTACGGCGTCGCATTACTCGTGTGTGCGAGGAGTGCTCGTTCGGTTTATAAGGCCTTTTTGCGTGTGATTGCGTGAGTGTTGTGTTGTGTTGTGATCTCTAAAAAGATTACAAATAAAAAGGATTAATACAATGAGAAAAGGTAGGATCTTTCTTTGTCGATTAATTCTCCATGTATTTATAAAGTGTAAATACATAGACCTTTAAGCTCTAACACAAATTCTCTGAAAATCGAGCTTGGTTCGGCTCTTGGACGGGAACTCGATTAGGGTCTTGGTTAGGACTCCTCTCAAAAATTCGACGATTCAATTTCGCGAACGAAATTTTATCATACGCGCGTTTACATTGATGAAATATGAAGCGTAGATATAAGTACCTACGTAGTAATGCAAGTTCGCAGTCGATAGAAGAATCTATACTGGAAATTGGCCAATTGGTTAAATGGAAAAGGATGACGAGAAAAGGGTAGGAAAATAAAAATAAAATTTAGAAGTTTCTAATTTTTTCTTATAGTCTGTTACAGACAAGTGGCAGTCGCAACAATAGCAGTGTTAGTCTGCATTTTCTGTGCTATAGACAATCTAGTCCAGGTGGACTATATCTTCAATTCCGGACAATATTTAAGCATCGCTGGAGGTAAAAGTCCATTTAACTTTAGAATTTATTCTTCTTCTAGCTAATATCAACTAAATTACGAAAAGTTACTCCATATATTAAATAACGTTTAATCACCAACAAAAATAATCATAAATGCAACAGTGTAACATAAAATAGGATCTAATTTACATATAAATTAATATTATTTAATTCGATATAGATAATAAATTTTTATAGATGTTTTAATTGACGTCAGTTAAGTATGTCATGATGTAAGTGATTATAGGATACGTTAAAAAAAGCGTAAAAACAAATTTTAGGAAGCATCCATTGAAAGTAAAATTACTTATTTTTAGATAAAACTACAGTAAGTTGACACTGAATTCTAGAACACCAATTTGTTATAATTTACTGTTGTGGACAAATAGTAATAAAAACATAATAGAGTTTAATTTGACTTTCCATTTAAATAACGTGTAATCCCCATAATACCATTTAAATCATTAAAAATATACTTAAAATAAAAATTTAATTAAGGTCGCGATGTCGCCTCAAATTAATCCGATCAAGTTGAAATTTAGCACTATACCTATTGATTAATCCAAAACTAACGTGAATATTTACCTACTTGGACAATGAAAATTACTAGGACTAGATAATTAGGTAAGTATTTTATATTAATTATATTAAACTAAACGAACAACCAGCGTTAATAAATAAAATTTTAAATGTAACTATTTGTATAAAGAGAATCTACTTTATTTCTAATTTACATCAACATACAATTATTACTTATGTAAGTAAACGTTTATATGCTGTTTAAACAAATAATTATGGATCGTTTAATTTTAAATGTGTGCAGTAAATTACGGATGAATAAAAGATTATTTCAAATATTGCAATTTACTTTAAAATTTTATAATAGGATATGAACAATTTGGGTTAAATTTTTAAGGTGATAGTGTCTACATCGTAAATACATAAAAGTGTTAAACCTACATTAACTTTACTGGTCTCGATACCTCGTATACAGTAATCGATGTCGATTTAAATTGTTTGCACGCTCAATATCTACATAAAAACCGAATGAATAACAAAAGAAGCTAATCCCGATTATTTTAAATTTATTTTAAACACACAGTATGGGTACCTTTTACTGAAGTTTCCAATCGAAATAAAATAAATTAAAAATAATATACCTATAAATTACAACTAAACAAAAAAAAAACACTTTCACGTTTATGGAATTAAAATATACCTAAACTTACCATAAATTTTCAGGTAACGTAGATTATCGACCACTCGTCAACAATATTAATTATAATTTAATAACATCGAACCACTAAATGGCGTCTTCATTAAATGCCACTTCAAGTTGTAATGAGTTACAACACGAAATGTACATTATGCGTCCGTTCTCTGTCTTTAATTCGTTCCAAATTAATTGTAAGTCTATCTTTCAGCTGTTAGTCGATAGTACGTCGAAACTACGCGAGCACTTCAATTCTTTTGGCAAAAATTTAGATGGATGGGTATAAGAATTCAGCAAGAAGTAGGTTCCTCTCTAACCAAGAAGTCAAGAACCAGTTCTTATGCATAACTGTAAAATCTTCAGCATTGGCTACACGTGGTTCGGCGTTGTAATTCGCCGATTACGGTTAGAAAGAGAAATTGATTTTCGTAAAGAAAGAGAACACCATAAGACACGCACGAAGGATTTGATAAAAATGTAGGTAATTTCTCTAAAAGGTGAACCTATTTTAATTTTGTCTTTTCTAAAAAAAATATGCCATTAATGTAATTGATCGATTTGATTCATAATTAATCAATACCGACGAAGGGTATTTCGTCCTTTTTTTATCGAATTTAATTTTGAACTTGATCTTATCCAAACGTTTGTTTTATAAAGCGCTACTTTGTATAGGATATTAGTAGCAATTAAAGTTAGGCAGAGGTACGTAACAATGTATTGTATACTTTGTACAGTTAAATAATAAGGCAGATAAATATTATCAACATTAATTAATTAAGTTCGTTATAGTTGTAGAACTTTCTCGTATCATTCGCTATTAGACTACGTCATGTAGATATGATAAACATCACGAACACTTTCATAGTTATTCGCATTACCTACCTAAATAATATATTTGTGTTCGAAAAACGATACAAATTAAATTCCAATATGTAAATTTAAAATAGATACATATAGTTACTAAGAAAAACCGATTTTTTATCGATTTTCTCTAAAGTGCCTACTAATCAGAGATTTCATTTGTTGTTCGTTTATGATACATAGCTTATAATGTTATCCATCCGGGGAGAAAAAAATGATACCTACATGACTTGCATTAGGTACTTACATTAAATTAAAATGAAGCTATACCTACTTTCACAATTTTGGTACCCTAATAAATTGCGAAGATAAATAAATAAAACGTGCCTATTAGATACTTGAATACTTATTTATTAGGTAAAATGTTGAACAAATAAGTATAGCGAAAGTTTTCTATAATATATGTTGTACTTTCCATGTCCAATCTGTCGGTTACAGGACACAAACGATTTTTAAATAGAACGAATAAGGTATACTAGTTATATCGTGGTGGTCGCGAAACGTCCAACATGATGATTAATACCTATATTTGTTAAGACCGGTTACGTGAAATACGCCTAGCATTTATGAGGATTATTCTTTATATTTACTTATTGACTTGTAACGAAATTTAATTAATAATTATGATAAAATTAGAACGCTATACGGTATAGTAACTCAATAATTGTAACCATATAAGTGAAATAACAATGAAGAGTCAGTCAGTTACCTACACTCTTTAACGTAAATAATTGACCAAATAACGAAATGGTTTTATTATCTACTTACGATAAAATAAGTGCCTTATAGTTTTATAGTTATAGTAAGTTTTATAGTTATTGCTTTTTACGTTTATTACTTCATTCTAATTAACAAAGTAAAGAAGACGAGATAAACCAAATTAAACCAACAAAAAATAAGAATGAGTACTACCTATTTAAATTCTTTTAAGAACTTAATTATCGAATCTCGTTAAAAGCTATAGATAAGAATAAAATCTATTTAATACATTAATGCAGTAAAGTAATTTCTTCAGATTAAAAAATACTTATTAACAATTAGATACGATAAAACCTTTGCAGATAACAACTTTTTTTCTATTTTATTCAGGTTAAGGAGTATTTCGGTGCCATTGAAATCTTGAAGTCACTCATCACGCGCGAAATTAAAAGTGGTTTCGCTCTAAATGTTCGATAGTATTTTATAAATATATCGTGCATTTTACTATATATAGGCAAATTAACATACATTTACTATAACCCATTTTGTAGAATGACAGATACAGATAAAGAATCAGACCTTAAAAACTCTACGAATTCACTTAGTTATCACTTGATATAATTATTAATAAAACAATTTAGGAATTTTTTAATAATCATTAAAATGAATACTGTCATTTACCTTTTCGTATTAAAAGGTATTTTTAAATTTTGAGAAAACTTTTGTATGCGAATTGACCTATCCTATATCCACCTATAAAAGTAAGTCAATATATACGTTATTCATGATAGGTAACGATGCCGTCATGCATACAAAGTTACTAAATTGTATATTTGTAATATTCCGTTTAATGTTTTGAACGTGGCATATTCTACCGACGATTTACTTGCACACATATAATATGACAAAGAAAAGCTACAATCTACTAGTACTGTAAAAATGCAAGGTTTTATTGACGACGAGTTCGAACGCATCGTGAATAACGTATACATAATATAGTATCGGACATCAACAACACAACATTGCACAAATTCATGTTGTCTATATATAGTAACTATATAAGATACATAATCAAATAAATCGTCCTTTATTTACAGCTGATTACACGCTTGTTTGTATTTCAAAAATACGAAATTAAAAAAAGTTCTTAATTCCAAATTTTTATTATTTGTTAATAATATTTAACGTTCCAAATTATTTATTGACCGTGGGTATTCAAATATACATATACCGGGTGATTCAGCGAATCTGTTCCAAGCTAATAACTCAGTAGATTTTAAAGATACCAAAATGAATTTTTGCATAGATAAATTTGGATTAAATTTTCTACAGTTTTAAGAACCATTATATCACTTCCGGCTTTACCGGAAATAAGGTCAATTTTATTATTTTAAATAAAAAGCTATATATTTTTTTAGCTTATTAAAAAGAGATTTTTTTCTCTTTTCAATGTTATCTATAAACATTGTCGTTTTTATTTCACCACCTTCTTATAAAAACTAACAAAATCGGATAACTATATAACTGAATAATCAAATTACTCAGGTAGGTAGCTTTTTCTGTATTGTTACGACAGTTGTCAATAAACACTGACATTGCTTTGAAATTGATAAATACTAAATACTAAAAATACTATTTTTCTGTTTAAACAGTCTTATCGCTTTCGGTTTCACTGAAAATAAAACGATTGTGTTTTTTTTAATACAACAAATATTGCTGTGTTGATTTTTTTAAATAAATAATGAAGAAATTACTAAAATTATGGTTATAAATATAAATACAAGTAGCTACTAAGTACAATAATAACATCAACTTTACACTTGTATGAATTGTTTCAACTGTTAATGATGACAAAAAGTATGTCTAACATAAGTATCTATATAATAAAACAATACATTAACTAAATTTTTACTAAATTAGATTAAAATAAACAATACCTACCTACATAATTAAGTTATGTAAATTACAATTTTTGCTAAAACCATTTTTAATTAGTTACATAGTTAATTATAATTATTTATTTTATTAATACATAAAGTTTAATTATATTTACTATAAAATATCGACAGCCTTTCTAACCAAATACCTTATCTGCGTAGGTTAGTTAACACATTAATAATTTCCTAAGAATAATTTATTTCGATAATAAATAACATTTATTTAATAATGATTATTATTTTGCTTTTGCACCTTCTTGATCGGGAGGATCAGTAGCGTATGTTAGTTCATTCAAAAAGTACCTAAAATAAAAGACAATCGGAAATTCTGTTCTTGCAGTTATTACCTACTTTAACTAATAATTATGTATAGGTATACGTTATTCAATGTAGATTCAAATGCACGTCATCGATAAAAAGTTACTAGATTTTTTATTTGTAATTCAATTTCAAGTTTGGAAAATGACATATTTTACCGATGATTTACCTGCACACATATTAGATCATACAAAACAAGACTACAAGTTACATAAACTGTAAAAATATGAGATTTTATTGATGACGTGTATTGGAACCTATTTTAAATAACGTACGTATAGGTATGTGTATGGTTCGTTCTCGTATAGGTTGGAAATAACATTTACATTTACAGAATTTATGAATTATTTTTGGTTTCTTGTTGTTTATTTTATTTTATTTGCCTATTTTTATTTGCGCATTCAAAGGCGTGAGATATAATGTATTAAAGAAATGTTTATCAAATATTCTGGAAATCAAAATATTTGGTAGGTATTTAATAAAATGTGTACTTATAACATCGTTTCCAACATATTGCGAATGAGGTATAGTATTACAAATTTCGACAATTTCATTAAATGCATTAAGTAGTTATAAGACGTGTCTCAAAAGTCGGACCTCCCTTTACGTTAAAAACTGAAATATTTATTGGGCTTATTAGGTACCTATATCACAAAAATTATTTATCGCCTTACGTATATGAGGTTATCGGTACTCAACTTACATAAACATTGAAATTTCCGTTTTCGAGATAAAAAGAGGGTCCCACTTTTGACATTCACCCTCTACTTATATAAGACACAATTTAATTATTGTAATATTGTAATTATCGATATTATTTTATCTTCTAAAAACGAAATAGAATTTAGAACACCAGAATTATTTAGAGATGAGTATAGCCTATATCTACCAATACCCACGGATTATTAGTATATTTTCCGTTTAGATACCTACCCACACTACATTTAATTTAAAACACAGATTAAACGTATATACCTACCTATAAATAAATATTAAATAATATTTAAGAATTTACAAATTAATTGTAACGAACACTGTATATACAGTGTTCGTACATACATATGTATGTACACATATCTTACCATTTTTCCGCTTCGGAACAATTAAAATTATACTCCCAATCACAAATTCTAAACTCCTGATTAAAACTAGTTTCATTGGCGCACGCATGCGGTATGCGCTTACCATTCTCGTTACACATATGAAATATTTGGCAGTTATATTCTTGGTCGGCATAAAAGCCTACAGCTTTATCCGAACAATCGAATGTGAAAGTCAAATTTTCAAATCTATCGGTCGTCTTTTCTGTTACTTCTGTTTGGTCACTTAATACGTATATGATTACTAAAAACGGTTTTGCTATTTTTGTAAAATATTTTAGAAACAGGCACACATTACTTACTAAAACAATATAATGTAAATACAGCTACATTCTGTATCATTGGGTACGGTACTAAAAAATAAATAAAATAAGACCATTTTCATAAACTACGTTGTACGTATCAAACTTACCGTTTAAATAATTTTTCATAACTAAACCGCTCGAAAATATGTTGTTTTCAGTTAAATCGTTTCACAGATAATATCCATGGCGTTTATTATTATTTTTTAATAATAAGTACATCGTCAGCTTTCGGTTAATCACTTTCTCCGGCCGGAACGAATCCACACTGTACCTACTCGAAGCGAAACTTGCGATACATCAACATGCATCGAGTATACTGTACACTAAATTTATAGATTCGCGCTTTTTTTTTATACCCTCCCATTGAGGTAACAAAATAGGCAGGATAAGTCACTGCAAAAGTACTTAACGTTTAAACTTTTCAACGGCCACATATTGTTATAGATTACGTGTTTCTATAAGTAATTACCGCTTTCACTTAAACGATTTTTTAAATCATTAATTAGGTATTAAATGAATGCATTTTGGATACGCTATCACCTATACCTACATAGGTGTAACCTAATCACTTTATATAACATAATTTTTCAACTACTTAGTCGTTAACTTTTTAAGCATTATTTTTTGATTCAATTTTAACCCTCATCATATATTTTAATTGCACGTGCCACGTTCGTACAGATGTAATCGTGTGTAATTGCTAATAACAAATTTATAGAGGAAAGTTTCAAATAATATTATCTCACCATATAACATCTGCTATATCGACAGAATTTTATCAGAGAATGTTGTAATTCGTTTTACCTTTAAATAATTGTCGGAAGTATTTAAAATAAACGTTAAGTGCAAGCGATTTTAACAAAAACTTTCTTTGCAGAAAGAAATCTCATGCATTTATGTATTTGTTTCGAAATTACCTGTGCAAAGCGCATTAATCTGTAATGACATCGATGACCGTAGAAACGCAGAAACAAAGACCCGGCGCGGTTTTAAATAAATAATACCTTAAACCTAATTGAACTTTTTTTTTTATTTTCGTGAATAAAATTGTTTATAAACCGATACTATGGAAACAAAAATTATAGGAAAATTTCACGTTTTCCAAGTTAATCGTCACTTTTTTATTGTTTAGGTTTAGGTATTTACCTATAATTTTTGTGACTATACCTATTAATTAGTAAGTAGTAAATGTAATTTTAATAATACCTAATCGAATTATGTTACAGAACATTTGAAAGGTAATTAGGTAACTGAATATACTGTACAGAATGCTGCTAAAATAATCAATCAAAATACTTACAGTCAAACATCTATAGATACATACAGGGTGTCTCAAAATTTCGATTGTCAACGATCTAGTGCAAATTTCCAGTGCCAAATCATGCACATTGAGGTAGGTAACTTATGTCCGTAACCATTTCCAAAATATATTAGGGTGTTAAATTTAAAAAATAAAAAATATATTATGTAATTTATTTTCAATAAATTTTATGGTTGAGTGAATTGAAATGAAACTTTATTAATGTTATCTGACCGTTAAACTACTTGTATTAACATAAATACGTACGCTCTAGTTTCTTCCAGTGGCGTGCGGTAAGGGTGTAACACCCCTTTTCTCCCCTAATTTTGTCGGCACTGGTTTAAATTTCTCAAATATTCCTTTGTAAAAAAAGCTACTACACATATAGCTTATCTAAACCTATATGATGTTCACGTCATCAATACAAGGTTACTAGATGATGACGTTTCACACAGTGCTGTCATCTCGTACGTCATATTTTGATAATTCTAATAAATCGTAGCCTTTCTTTATACCATCTAATATGTGCGCAAGTAAATCATTTATAGAATATGTCACTTTCCAAACTTTAAACCGAATTACAAATAAACAATCTAGTAACTTTTTGTTGATGACGTGAACATCATATAGGTTTGGATAAGCTATATGTTAAAATTAGGTAACCGTTATCAAGAAAATTTTCATTTGATAATTTCATTTTCGTGACTTTTAATGACCATTTATAGTATAATTTAATCTCTATTATAGTTAGAACTCCCATTTAATCAAATTTAAGAAATATTTTTAAAGAGTTTGCACTTTTTAAAAATGTGTTAAACTTCGTATGTAAGTACAGCATCCTTCGTTCAATAAAAGGATTTCATTTTTAAATGCGACCTTCTTTTTTGAAGATGAGTAGGTAAATTTAATCTTGTACTGCTACTAATTGTAAGAAAGCAACTTTAGATGCGTACCTAATAAGTATGTACATACCTATGTACTTACGTATATTTAGGTACCTATAGAAAATTTTATCTTAGTTTGTCTTAAAAAATTCATTAATATTTATTGATATTAAATAATTAAGTATCTATCTATAGAAATTTTACTTCGTTTATTTAGAAACAGTTTTAGGTATAAATTTTCATCAGTGTTCAGAACGAAAGTTCGTTATATGGAAGTTTGACTGTACATTCGATTCGACTAAATACGTAAAAATCTCGGAAGTCCAGAAAAATATAACATAGTTTTTAATTAATTATACCTAGGTAATCAAAACTATTCGCCAATAACTTGATACACTCTTTGGTACGATTAAATCTTGTGTAGGTACCTTCTATTACATAAGAAAAAAAATCGGCCAGTTACGGTCTGGGAAGCATGTACACAATTTGATTGGTTTACTTCCGCCATTTCATATCCATTCGATATGTCGCATCCAAATATTCCGGGGTAACAATGCTAAAATGCGCTCGCGCCCCATGCACGAATTAAATTTCATCGTTTATAAGCAATGGAGCGTTATCTGGGTAGTGGAGGTAATTCTGTTTCTAAAATGTGCTTAAGTTTCGTCAGAAGAAGATAAATGTTAATAATAGCATTTAGGCATAGGTGTAACTCAAATTACCTATAGAATAACACTACAAAATAATAATTATTATAAATCTTCGATTATTCCACAATACTTAATACCTATAACAAGCAATATAAAACGTAACGCCTCGTTCGGAGGGAGAAACGTCATCGAGGATAAATTCCGGGAACAAAATCTATACGAAAGCTGCAAGTAGTTCCTAACTGTTTGCAACCAATAATACAGTCAATATGAAAATCACAATAACGCGTGTCCAAAAAGTATTTCAGTTTTGGTTGTCTGTGGAAAGACAAAGGTATAACTTGGTCGAGGTAATTTTATTACTACGACACGATAAGAAATAATTTATAACATGATTTAAATTAATTGTAAGACATGCCTTTATCTTTACACAGCCGACCAAGACTGAAATACTTTTTGGACATCCGTTAGGCCCGCCAAACTGCACTGTTCGGTTTTGCCGGATGCGTCGAAAATTCAGTTACCTGAAAAATTTGAGTTGACGCAAGATTTTAAACGGTTCGGTTTACTTATGAATAGGAAATTCTGCATCTGCGATTTTCTTCAAAATTAACTGTAAGTAGGTACCTATTTGCTAAAGTTTTTTTTTTAACTAAACAATTGAGTAATCGACTATTTAATTTTAAATTCGAGCCTTCGATTCTACCTAACAGTAGAGTAAATATTAAATACACTAGATATTCTAACGTACGTATACGCGCTTTCTATATTAGTATATCGATATTAATACAAATGATCACATAATTTTTTTTTGGCGCGTTTAATGAGAAAAAATAAGTAGGTAAAAAAATTCGAAAAACTGACAAATCATAAAAAACAAATTTTATGTTTTCAAACAACTTTTTCCACGTAAAATACCCAAGACTAATTTGATTCTTCATTAATAAGTAATTATGTATATAATCTACTTACGTACAGAAAAATCAAAATATTATTTACATTTTCGATGTGATGCAAAACAGCATTTTCGTAGTAGGTAATCCATCATTTATGGAATTTTTGTTATTTCTCTGACGAGCTACGTCTTTTCCTCAAAAAAAATCGATTACAATTTACAATATAAATACCTAGATACCTACACTATATAGGGAGGAATCAGTCAGATGTTTCTATACAATTCATCGATGTAGGAAAGTTAACATTAATTAACCATAAATACGTACTTTCGCCTCAATTTTTAAAAATTAATCAACCGTACTTCCAAGAGATAAATATTTTAAGAGTGGAATTTTGTTTTATCTTATACTACAATAATTATATTGTAGAGATAGCTACAACGCACACTTATATATATGCATTAACCTTATTATGTCATTATACGAACGAATTAGATTTAACTATTTCCTTATTTTGTTTGGAAATAATAAACTTAATCGCTTATAAATATAACAAATAAATGGATAGGTACAAATAAAACATAAAAAATAGGTAATATGTGTTGATAATTTAAAAAATTTACCTTCAACACTGGAAGTAGATTATTTCCGATTAACTTCATTCGTTGACATTTAAAAGAATAGGATTAACCTCAGTTAGGCTATGTCTTTTTGATATTATAGACAAAGCCTAGGAGAGGCTACCCTTACCCTTTCATTAAACTGTCGAATTCGTTGTTCTTCCTACAGTGCAAAATGGATACTGGTATTTTTGAGACCTTACGTAAGTAAACATAATATATTAAGTGGCTCGAGATCTACTATGTAGGAGATGATGTATGAACACTTTAACAAAACAAAGTGTTAAATGTACACTAATCTACATGATTAGTAGCAATTCAAATCGCCCATCACTATATCTAACTAAATAAGGAAATTAAATGCAAGACGTTTAAGTTGTAGATGGACATCCTAAATGTACAGGACCGGTTTTAAAATAAATATATTGCATATTTATATAGGTAGGTACCTATAGTTACTTATTAGAATCGCTTAATCATCAATAGAGACATTTTTATATTTACCTTGATGGAACCTATTTTTACAAAATTAATTGTAATATGTAATTGCCCATACCTATGTACCTACCTAACTATACATATATATATAAAATCGATCATCCAACATTTTATTTAAAAAAATAATTTCCTGTACCTTTAAATTACATAATTTGGATAAAAATTTCTTGACCCAAATTTACGTAATAGCATAATCTTCGACAAACAATTAAGCCAACGAAACTTAAATATCGGCTTATCTATAATTTATTATATTAAAAGAATCGTCTAAAATAAGAATTAATGCGTTTAATCCGTATACGTATAGGTAACTTAAAGTTTTCACATTTTTTCGTTTATTAAATGGAAGTTTGGGCGTGTTATTTAAAAATATTAGATATTTTATCGACAAAAAATTAATATCTAATGATATTCTTTCCCTACGTAAACGTAAAGTCGATTTGAAGTGCAATGTGCAAGTAAAATAAACCCTCAAAACTCTTTGTATACGCAGTCATTCATGAGGGCGTGTGTGACGAATAATTTATTTCTTTTTAAGACTGATGTCCGTGACGATGACTGGATAGACACTACTAAATATACTATTATATTAGAGATTGTTCCACAGACTCAACAAAAAATTAAAATTCACATTTTCCTTTCAAAATATCCATCCCGCTGCGCTGCTACTAATATTAAATTTATGTTAGTTAGGTATTTATGTACCTATGCGTGTATATAAAGCACTTCAAAAGATTTATTTACTTATATAAAATGTCCCCAAAATATTCTTCGAAACTTTAGGAACGAATTATACAGGTCGATACGTAGAAAAAGTTCATGTTCAAGAACGCATCGGTTTTTCGTTGTCTATTAATTTTCGAAATAAATTTTTAAGCGAACCCTTTCGATAACGACAATGCTACAATCACCGGACGTGCTCAGAAACACTTGACGTACATATTCCGAATTGTCACAAAAAAATTTCAATTCGAAAATGAATCTCGTTTACAGCTCGAATTGAACATTCATTGTAAACCAGAAGTTTCGAGCAGCTCCAAAAATAAAAATTGATTGGATCGCAATCTAGGGAACAAGCTAGCCAAACGGTAAAACGTCACCTACAAATATAAGGACCTAAGTACCTACCTGTTTCGCCTAAGACATTTCGAACCATCTGGAAAAAAATGCATCGTCTCTGTAATTTATAGTAGATAAATAGTACCTACATACCTATATTTGCCTTATTCAAGATAGGTTCCAACGCACGTCACCATTAAAACCTTTTTTTTACAGTTCTAATAAATTGTAGTCTTATCTGATACCTTCTAATATGTGTGTAGGTAAATCATCGATATAACGTGACTCTTTTTAATCATAGAATTAAACTATGCACAATTAATATACAATTTAGTAACTTTTTATTGATGACTTGCATCGGAATCTATATCGTGAATAAGGTATACGTATTCGTAATCAAGTTTGTATGTGAATTTCCTACTCTTCTTGCCATATTATACGTTACGTGAAAATATCTACTAATCCTTAAACTAAATAAGAGCATGTGGGCTTACTTCAGCCTAAATGTGATTGTTACATGCGAAAATTTATTTTACGTAAATTTCGATAAATTTTATTTAGAAGTACGCGTAAATAAAATTAAGAAAATGTGTAGGTATTCATTAAAGATGATAGAGCACAAATTTAAAAATTTACTGACAAGCATTTTCAAAAAAAAAGTTTTCATTATATACTATGTATAACAACAAAATCTGTTCGTCAACGGCTTGTATTCGAATCGTTGACGATTTCCATCGACAACTATTTAAAAAAGTACCTACATAAAATAATTAGGCGCATCTAATAACAATAAAAGAGCATATTGCTTATGAAATGGAAAAAAAGCACTATAAAATTTTTTTTAATAAAAATTCAAAACTTACCTACGCATAATCGTCCAGGAAACGTTCCTTTAATTTTTAATTTTGTGATAACTAATGTAAATGACTAAGGCAAGTCGGGGAAAGATCTGATCTGAGCACTCGTAGTAATTAAGTATTCTAAACGACATTTTGTAGTCGATAATGTTGTCTCACACTAAATCAGTCGACGCGCAAATCGATTCGCGTAATTTTGTATTTTGTACATATTTTCCTATAAAAATGATAGGTTTCTAGATTAAGTATGTTTTAAACTATACTTATTCACATGCGTCGAAAAGATCAGACAGGAATTTTAGCACAAGAAGAAATAATTTGAAGCATTTTCTTAATAAAAAAAAATTTTTTGTAGCCCCAAACGCTACATAACTGCATATTACAATATTCATCTGCGAAAACACTCATGACTGAAAATTGAAAATAATCGAAAAGTGGAAATACTAAAGGGATAAGCGCCAATTTTTTGAGAAGTCGAGTTTTTCTATCAATAATGTTGTAAATGGCATTTGTAACATTTCTAATAAAAAAACTCGACTACACAAAAAATTGACACTTACCTCCTTTGGTATTTCCACTCTTCGATTTGTTTTCGACAGAAATACGTCAAAACTGTCACATGTTGCCAAGTCTTCCTGCGCGTTTTAAAACAACTGTTCTAACGACCAGTCAAAAACATTGACAAAGAAGAAGATTTTTAACATTTTTGTGCATATTATAAAATTATTTTCGCAGATCTATTCTGTAGGATATTAGATTTTAAAGAACTTTTTCTTATAGGTATTTCCCAAAAGCTTTAGCTTGTCAACTATAAAGACCAAATTGTAAATTTTACCTTCACTTTGCAAAAATTTCGAGACTTTTTAAACGAAATAGTTTAAAGTTGTTTGCCCGCGTTTACAAAATTCATTATTCTTATTTATTTAAATTCCTTTAAATAACTAACAATAAGTAATTTATTTTTTTTGAAAACGAAAGAAATAAGAAACCTGTAATTTAGGCAACACAACAAACCTAAAACTACGTTTTCAAATATTTTCAAAATTTTTCTGGTGCTACGTTACGCCGAATAATAATACGTAATTTCGCAAATTTTAAATAGCTCTCCACTCAATCCCGTATGAAAGTATTTTAAATAAATTTAACGTTTTATATAGGATTGTGATAGGTGATCTTCCTAGTTCTATTTTTATTTTATTTGGAGCGTTTCCTAATTTCGACTAATAAATTTAGAGATATTTCTGAACATTCTGTTTCTTAAGTCGTTACATTTAAGAGCAATTTGATAGCTATAGTCGTTGCTTCTGATAATAAGTAATCTATTTAAATACTGCTACGAGAGTGAACATTTTCTCATAATCAGTGTTGTTACCTAATACGTGTTTTATTAAATCGTCCAAATCCACAAATACTTATTGTTGTTCCGTTCTATAACGTCCTAGTTAAACCATTTTTGCCGTTCTTAATTCCGCATAGACGAATTTATAAACGTTTAACATCTTACATCGCGATACGGTAATAAAATGTAATTTAGAGGTCCATTTTAAGTAGAAATGATGGAAATGTTCACACCACGTACTTAAATTTACACAAACACTATATCCGGTTGGTTGTATTCGAATATTTTCTCATTCCTTTTTTGCGCACTTTACAACATAGGTAAGTATAAAATCAAAAAGTTATAGTCGCGAATACGCGTAGTAAAATGTTTTCTATCGGTTCCGGAAATCGAACACTGTTCGCAGTAGGTATCCATTTAACTTCGAATTGTGTCACAAACGAATAATTAACAACGACTTAAATAATATTACAAAGTTCATGTTCACAGTCACTGCCGAGGTTAGCACTGAGTTTACGAGGGAGTACAAGACTATTTATTAATGTTGTTACACTATAGTCGGTCGTGGGGATATAACATACTATTAATGGGACTACAGTTCGGTTACTGAAAGTGCCATAAAAAATATCGATACTGACCTTGCTAAAGACGGTTTTTGCATTCGTTTGTAATCGTAATGTTTGTTTTGATTTTATATGGAACGCAAAGTGAAGGGAAGAATATGAAGATGGTGTAGTATGGTATATAAATAGAAAACCTGTTGCTTTACTTTTGTACCTTGATTTATTTGATTGCATAAATGCGTTCACCGAAATTACACGCATTAATTTTAAATTTATATCGAATGTCACTCGTGCGAGAATGGCACTCTAAATGATATTCATTTAAAATATCGAAACATATACGTATAGATTACCTAATAAAATAAAACGAAAAGAAAAAAAGTGGTGTAAACTATCGTTCATTATTGTTATTAATTTAATTTAATTTATAATACTAGATATGTATTTACAAGAAATTGAAATTAGCTATAGAAAATATTTAAAAATTTCAATTTTATTCTATATGTATAAGTTAAAAAAATATTAAAATCGAAAATTATTCTAGGTACATAGCATTATATCTACTACTGTAATTGAAGTCATTTCGGTGTAGTTTATTTATATATTGTATTATCAAGAGCGAGTAAAACCGCACATCCTTTGTCGTTATATTATTATACAATCCTATGACATCACACGAAAAAAATGATAAGTTTCGCTATTTAAAAAAGTTTTAAAATTTGTTACTTATTTATTTTTATTTTATTCAAGTTATTACCTATTAGGTAAATAAATCGATGCAAAAACGCGTCATTCAAAAAGTATAATCGTTGAACGTTTGATTAAAAATTATTTAAAAACCTATATCTACCCTATACCAACAATAAGCCGTTATTGTTTTTAAAAATTAGTACTGCTTATATTTTTACGTATTTTTAACAATTTTATAAGTTTTTATTGCAGTTATACATATTGACATTTTTACCATAAGTTACCAGTCGTGTACGAGTGATTACTTTATTACTTTTCGACTAAATTTGTCAAGTTTCAAAGAAAATTATCCAGTTTTCTCTACAGAAAGTGGTGAAAATGTTCCCCGAAAACTAAAAACAATTTCAAATTCAGTTAATATGATTAGTTTTTCGAATTTTGAAAATGCATACGATATTTGACAAAAAGTAGCTAAATATACCATACGTTTTTTAAATGTGCAACATTTATTTTTATTACTTGAAATAAGGAAAATCACCATCGTCAGATTACAACCGCATCAAAACCAAAAAACCACTCTTGTTACTTTAAATTAAAAATCTTAGCTACTTTAGTTTAAGTATTTAAATAAAACGAAAAGAAAATAGACAATGTAAAGTTTTATTCTCGAAATCGACATGTTTAGGTAGTTCAGTCCTTAACAAATTGTTAACGAAAAAAAGAAAAACTGAAACCGTTTTGTTTAGAGAGAAAGAAAATGTTACCGAATATTCAAACGTTAAATTAAAAAAAGAAATTGTTATATAAATGTTATGTTTATAACATTATACACATGTCCTTTTATCTACACGTTATTCGAGATATGTGCCAATACACGTCATGAATAAAACCTCTCGTATTTTTACAGTATCTACTAATAAATTGTAGCCTTTCTTTGCCATATGCCAGAATATTCCTCATTTAAAACTTTAAACTGAATATTACAAATACATATATTAGTAACTTTGATGACGTGCATTGGAACCTATCTTGAATAACGTATAATTTTAATAGGCTAATGGTAGTACGTTGCTTTATTTGGAATTATTGTAGGTTGCAGCAATAGAAGTGGTGTAGGTCGGGAACACTTTAAATTTAGAATCCGGATAGTAACAAACAGTCCACAAATAGCAAAGTAAAATAGAACATTTTGTTAAGAAAAAGAACTGATGGAAACATCATTTTTTAATTATCGTAGATACATTCATAATTATAATCACTTCGACAAAATTCAAAACTACAACCCATAAAGATTCTATACACTGTTATACACTTTTCGATAAGAAAAAATTTGAGGTGAAAATATTTTGCACTACTTGATACATGATAATTTTAACACGTAACTGTAAATTACCATTACATACGTTATTTTTCTAGAAGGTGTTGTTCAATTTATTTAACTTACATAATATAATATATATATATAAGGTTTACTTACATTTGTATAAAAGTTTTCCAAACTAGGTAAGTTAAATAAATCGTATTTGCTTACCTAGTTTAATGGAAAAACTGTAAATTTCGACGCGACGTAGGCTAATTTATTACAAGTTTTATTAATTATCTTGATCAAATATGTTCGGTTATTTGTGGTTAGTACAACTTATACATTAAAATATTTACAGAATTATTTTTGAAATTGTTTAAGTACCTAATTAAAACCCAACCCTTGCGTCTCAACAAAGTTTCGTACGTACGTTAAATATTTTTTCTACAAATTTTTACTACTGTTTTCTAAATAAATTGATTACAACGAGGGGGGTGACAAAAGAGATTCTCGCCACGAGCGCAACTAGGTTTGGGGCTATATGTGAAGCTATTTATGGGTTAGGGCAAGTTAAATACTTGCCACAAGCGCTTCGTATCCTCGTTACGGCGTTGATTAGTTAATAGGCAAAAGAACATTTCGTCGTATCAGAGCCAGAACTAGTCTTTCTTCAAAAAGTACCGTTTTCGGAAGAGATCTGCATTAGATCCATGGTGGCCTGAACTATGCGGAAAGTTTTTGAATAGTTCAGGTTACCGCGGATCTATAGTGCAGACCTCTCTTGAAAACGGTACTTTTTGAAGATAGGCTAGTTCTCACTATCAAGCGACGATTTAGGGATGAACATGCCTAATATTCTAGAAAATTGAACGTGGAGGGCCTGAGCGAAAAAATGTTGATCTATTCTCTTTACCCAATAATTTGATTGATGGGAAGTCGTACCTATCTTAATTTATTTAAATGATTGTAGAAGTAGGTAATTGACAACACGACGTGAATATTCCGGAAGTAGTTTTCCAGTAGAATAATAAAGCTCAACCACACAAAGAAGATCCAGTTGAGTGGCTCGTCGAGTCACGCGATCTAACTCAACTAGATTTTTCCCTGGAGATAATTAAAATCCAAAATTTATGCTGCCATATCGGCTTCATTAGGAGAACTTCGCCAACGCCTAGTCGAACGTGTGCATCATAATTTCGTGGAGGTCGGGGAAACGAATTTTGAACATTGATAAAATAAAAATTGCATTTATGTAGTGTGGATATCTATCTGGAAAATTCGATTTTTTAACTTTATTTTCGTAATAAAAACTTTCGAATTTGCTACTCGTTTTTATAATTATTTCAAGATATGTATCTCATTTACAAAAGCATATTAATTTAATAAAAATATTTATTTTATTGCTAATGAGAACGTAGGTAGGTACTTTTTGTTTTTTAATTCAACAGAATCCTAGATTATTAAAAGTTTCTAATATAAACAAATTAGATAATAAATTAGTTATCGATGGAATAATAAGTTTTCTGAACTTTACGTTGTGTTAGTAAGTTAAGTCTCAATGGCACGAAAATTAGGGAGAATATAAATGTCAGTTTAAACTTATTTACGTGTGATCAATTTGAAATTTTAATTGTATATAATTTGAGAATTTTAAGGAATTCCCAATACCTACGTAGTTAAAATTTTCCAAGTGTTTTTGTTGCCTACTTAAAATGAGATCAGTTGGGAAAAACAAACATGCTTAGAAATAAATATTTCACGTATAGCTTATCCAAACCTATATGATGTCACGTCATCGACAAAAAGTTACTAGATTGTTTATTTGTAAATCGGTTTAAAGTTTGGAAAGTGACATATTCTATAGATAATTTACCTGTACACATATTATATGGTATATAAAGAAAGACTACAATTTAATGGAACTGTAAAAATACGAGCTATGAGGTGACAGCACTGTATGAAACGTCATCATCTAGTAATCTTGTATTGATGTCGTGAACATCATATAGGTTTGGATAAGCTATAGCTCTAGTTTTAAATAATGCAAATTATCTATATCTAGATCTATCTATCGAACAATTTAAAATAGGTAGTACATATACAATACGCAGAAGACGGACTGATCAAGATCATAAACGAAAATCCTTTTTTAAATTTTATCCGCACTTATCTACCAGAAAAAAAAATGATAAAAACCTTGGGCGCAACAAGAACAAAATAAGCAAACTACCAACCCCGTCTAATCCCTTTTCTTCATTCAGCAGCACATTCGAAAGTCACAACCTGAGCATCCGATGACCGCCACCGTCAGATGATCACCCTCCAACGGCTCCCTCCGATGGCGTCCACTACCACCAGACTCACACAACTACAGGTTCTTCCAGCAGTGCATGTTGTTACCATTCACATCAACTGCACCCGAGAACGCCTAGACAGACACCCGTCATTCGCCAGCAAAACTGCCTCGACACCACACACATCAACGCACCTGTTCGTACTCTACCACAAGCCTTTCCAACACCTCCATAACACAGAATTCAACGTTGACAAACCAGAATCATCCTCCCAGGACAAAGAACAGAAATAAAAGTACATCATAAACAAAGACCAAAGGCCCACACTGAATTCAATAAAATTTCCGAAACTAAACCATCAAAATTAACATTACCAATAGCCCAAAAATTCATAAAAAAATAATAGGTAGGTACCCTAGACTTATATTCCTTAAATTTTCGAATACCTAGGTACTTAATAAATTACTAAATGGTTAACTAATGAATTGGCTTCCTTTTTAATTGTGGTACAATCGTAGTACGTTGTTTAGAAACAAAAACCACATGCACGAAAGAAAATGCCCGTTTAGTCAAATTTGTTTATCGTAACGATTCCACATGGTACTTATGTTATTACATTCTAAACGGTCTATGGGAAAGTCCAACTATGAAATTAAAAAACGGGCCGCGGAAGACCTACCATACCGGAGCTAAACAACCGTTGCAATTCACAGACTCGTTCTTGGTGGCGCCTAGCAAGGCCTTGCGACTACTCGCGACCTTCAAAGTGCTCCCAAGAATTTCTGGTATGTACTAGCGAGACGCCTACTGTCACCAGCGCAGCGGCAGTAATAAGATCTACTCGGAAGAAGTGTTATTTTTGTGCAAAACGACATTTTTTTTTATTTCGCAATAATGCGTTGTAATTAAATTAATGTATGTAGTAGTAACATAGCCATTTTTTAACCTTTGAATGTGGTATTTTATGTAGTAATTCAGTTCGTTGATAGACGTCGGTACTTCTACAATAATAATCTCACTTAATCAACTACCTACTGATCATCAGGATATATCTCAAGGTTATGCTGGTTTATTCTATGTTTACCTGTGGTAAAAACTTTGAAAACATTTTCGTCAATTAAATACTTAGTAATCGGAATAAAATTAATATAAATTCGATCATTTGAATAATAGGTAGGTAGGTAGGTACTTATTTTTCATTTTACTACCTATTTGTATCTTCAATTAATAATTTCTTTTTTTGAGTTTGCGATAGATACGATGCATCTTTAATCATAATCTATTTTTTTTTTAATATTTTTCACCGTATTTTATAGCTATAATAATTCAATTCTGACTCATTGTGGAATCACCAACATGATCCATCGTTTCTTCAAATTGTAATTTTATTTTTTTTATAAGCTTACGCCACAAATATAAGATTGATTAGGTATATTTTATGTTTTCACATTTATCAGAAATGTGAACATATTCCTTTTTTGTAAGCAGGATATTTTACATGTAATATACTGTATACATAATATGTATGAATAAAGATAATACTTAAGGCGGTGTAGTTATAGTGTTTCATAAGGAACTAATAGTCATACTTTTGATTGGGTTAATGACAAAGAAACATCCTCCAAAAATAGCGGTAGTTAGTTTTCCATCTCCTGTAAAAGGACTACCTCTTGAAAACATAAGACACAACAAATATTCGATAAAAATTGCTTTCAACTACATATGTATTTCGTGGGAATTATAAAATAAAATATTACGTCGATTTATCTGTAAATGCAGAAAAAAAACAAATGAAAGTGCAGAAAATCGTTACAATATTAAAAGGTCATTGATAGGGAAAATTCCTAAAAATGTAGGTACGTACAATAGATTTCGCTTATTTGAATCATTGGTTAATCGAATCATTCACTTATACCTATAGGTATATGTATGTACCTACATATAACTCAAAATAATGACGATGATCGATGTTTTCTATGAAAAAATTTGCGTACTTATATCGTGTTATAAAATTTCCAAAATCTCGTCATGTTTTTCTTCAAATTGGACCGAAAAAAAGTACCTACAATTTTCAAATTACACAATTACGAATTACAAAAGTAAACGCTTTTAATTTGAATATCGTGTATTATTATCCAAACGTGCAAATTAAAAAGTAAGTAGTAAAAATCATTAGTAAACACGGATATTGGGACCGGCTCGTGTGAACGGCGCCAACTTTTTGCAAATTTAACCTTTAAATGTAACAACTTCCAACATATTATTTTTAGACTTTAACTTGAGTAGTTATATTTCACGGACCAGCAGTATAACTAAATATAGTCGTAATTTGGTTAATCTTCACTTTGCAAATTATTTTAATTAAGCGTAAAGCAACGGCACCTAATACCTACATTTTATCTAAAATGAAAAAATGAAGTATTGTAAAAAAGTAATATATTAAATCATTACAACAAAAAAGTATTATGGCGTCCGCCTGTCCGACGCGTTTGAAGGACTCATTAAAGAAATTCATTTGGATGTGATTTGGCGAAGGTAACATTTTTGAATTGGAAGGCGTACCTACCTATACCTACTACAAGAGAAAAATAATTTTCATCATCATTTTAACTATATTCTGTTCTAAGGAATCTCGATAATTTACATCCAGCAAGACGTTGTCCATATTAACTTCATTGTTATACGTCATTGTAAATAATAAGAAGGTATTTATAACTATTGTGTAAAGAAATTATTTATTTGTAAATACATATGTATAGGTATTTATTTGGAATTAATTCCTATGTATTTATTAGTGTTTCCGTTATCGACGACAAATGTTTTATTCAATTATTTATAGCAATGCAATATAACATTTTGATCTTATTTTTGTAACATCATTTTATGACCCAAGTATAACAATTTAAATTTTATTAGAGGATTCAAGGTATTTTTAAAATCAATAAAAAGTTTTTACAGAATCTTCTATAATAAAACTTCAATTATTGTTATTACCTAATCCGTGGATGCTTCCAAACCTAGAATGTGGGATTTAAATTTACCTATACATACTAAAATTTTATAAAAATATAAAAAACTAAAACTTTTATGTTAACTTTAAAGTATTAAAATTAAAAATTAAAACAAAATGCGTAGGTAGGTACTTAGAATGTTTTATTTAAATTAAAAGAATTGAGGTCGTCATTTCCATTCAATCTAGAATAAGTGATAGAACAAGAGAAAATAATCAAATATATCTATACTTACACCATAAATGTTAAATTATATGAAATTTTCACACAAAATGTTGTTCTAAAAAATAACCCCCCCTCCGCCCCGTCGAAAAAACTGCATTCGTAAAGGAGCTGTTAATTTTAAAAAGACGTAACAGATTTATATAATAAATAATCTATAAGTTTAGTTTTTATGTAAAACAAAGTAAAACTTAAGATAATCAATTATTAATTCATTGTTAATAAGTATCATTTAGCCCCAATTTCGTAATAAAACTAAAATCGCTTTAAAATTTAAAGTCTATTATTACTATAGTGACACACTCTTGTAACAATTATTTAAAATTTAAAGTAACTTTAGTTTCGATTATGAAACTGGCCTTTAATATTTTGTTTTAAAAAACAATAATTTCCCAAAAAATGCGCGTATTATTAAGCTACTAAGCTAAGCTATGTATTAATAAGCTACTC
The DNA here is from genome assembly GCA_036326145.1 of Rhagophthalmus giganteus. Lineage (NCBI taxonomy): Eukaryota > Metazoa > Arthropoda > Insecta > Coleoptera > Rhagophthalmidae > Rhagophthalmus > Rhagophthalmus giganteus. The sequence continues at coordinate 6,859,154 of JARFJA010000083.1, read as the reverse complement.
TAACCCTAATTTCTAGCACAATTTCACTTTCAACTTCTTTAAAATATTCAAACGATAAGTGCTATCGCTTATAAAATTTTAATTTCTATATAATTACGACCTCTGTACGATGCTCGCACAAACAATTACAAAATTTATGCACTTTGTTTGCTAGATGTCGCAACCTTACTGCTTTTTCAAACTTTTGCCGCTTTCACCTTAAATTTTTAATAGAATAGAAATACCTACAGAAATAATATGTTATGGTACATAACATAATTAATAAAAAAACATAATAAAAAAAATACATAATTCACGGTACGTGAATTTCATCAAGCACTACATGATTAAAATCTATATTTTTTGCACTTGATATATTTCAAGTGCAAGATTTCAAAAATGTTAAATAAATCTACTAAGTAATCAAAGTACTAAATTAAACTAATTTTAATCTAATATTTACGCTCATGTGCTAATATTATTTTATGAATTCTTTATGTGCATCTGATGTTTTGAAACGAAAAATCAAAATTTCCAATCGAACAAACAGTGCCCTGTAATATCAAGTCACTCAATTTTCTCCGTAATTCAACCATAAAATATAGGGGGCAGAATCGTGCACGCAAAACAAAATAAAATCGTAAAATTAGTCACTGAACTGGGAAACCTCCACGTGTAGCGTTACGTCATGATTAACAAAACTGCCCAACCCTGAAAGTAGTGGGAACGTACTGTTTTCCCCACTATTGTTACGAATTTTTATTTGCCAACCCGAGTTGTCACTTGCCAACGACAAAAATTACAACTTTTATCATTTAATCTTTATCAGAAATTTCGATATTCACAGCGATATTCTTTTTTTTAATGTTATACAAATATATTTTTTAGTATTCCTTTAGTTTTTGCACTTTTTTGCTAGTTCTGCGATCGGAAGTATTCGTGAAAAACATTCCAAAAACGAACTCGATCTACGCAGTAGTCAAACGAAGTACTTTTATGGCTGTGTTATTTCAATTTTCTCTAATTGTAAGTTATTAATTGTTAGTTCAAACAGTCGAGGAGCAGTTAAAACGATTACAGTTTAATATACAAATGTTGTTGAAGGTTGTTATGGAAATTTTAAAATCTAAGTTTAGTCAGTATGAATGAACCACACTCCATACTACGTGCGTAAAAGATTCCCGCGCACTGCGTGTTGGTAGTAAAATTTATATGGTTCCATGGCAGAGCCGCCATGATGGCTATCTGTATTACACGCTCAACATGCAAAGTTTCAAAGTTGTTTTACTGTATTTGTGACTGAGTGTGTGTAAACAAAAACAATGGGAACGTACTAAAGAACACGAAGAATCGTTTAGTGCCCGTCTCGGACGGTCCGAGGCGCGGGAAGGTCAATTTTAAGGAGTATTTTATGTTGGCCTTGTCGTGTGGTCCGAGCTGTCAACAAATATGTCCAAGCTTTCGTTTAGGGCGAGGGCCCTGGATGCTAGCAAACCTATGCCCATTTTTATGGCCGAGGAACTCCCGGATCTTCCTGATTATTCGGCGATCAACCGGGCAGTTCCTCAAATGCCGTCTGGAATGGAAAAAGAGGAGGAATGTGTAAGTTTTATACATGAATCTGACATCAAGGCAGTTGTTTAAAGGAAAGTGTCAGCCATGTTGTTTTTCATTGGCGCTACACGCGCCCGGCAAACACAAATATTCAAAAACTTTTTCTTTTCTGCTTCACTTATAAACACAGATTTAGACTAATATTTATGGCTAAAATTTAAATTTAAACACAAATAAATACGTTCCTTGAGCTGTCATCAGCGCACGGCCTCACTTTAATACACTTACCTAAAATTTATAATAAACATATTCGAATAGTATTTTTATCAACATTATACCAGTATACCATTGTAATTATGAAACAGGAGCATCACCTGCAACGTGCAATATGTGCGGGGCTTATTATTCCTACTCCGGAGGTGACTGCCATTTCAGATGAAGAGGCCTATCAAAAGCTCTATCCTGCCAACTACAAACAACCTCGGCAACTTATTCATATGCAGCGTAAGTTCTTTTCAGTTAAAAAATGTTATTTCAATGTAAATTTGCAGTTTTAAGCAGTTTTAATATACACTATTTATTATTCATTGCTATAGAAATGATCATTCTTAAATTGTCATAACCCCAAATTTGCACTATTTCAATGAAGATATGAAAAAATGAATGCATTTATGATTGGAAGCTTTGCAGTTTATCTACTTTTAGTACATGTACTTGTTAAATGCACCATGCCAGATTTTCCACGCTACACAGCTTCCGAGAGCATTCTAGTTAACTTAATTACTTAATCAATTAAATTAAATTAATAAATGATATGAGCATTTTTTATCATTAAATTATAATTGCCTATATATGTTTCAGCTTTTACAATGGAACAAGACATTATCGATTATGATATGGATTCAGATGATGAAAGGTGGCTGATGTCTCAAACACAAAGATTAGAGTTAACACCGTTAAAATTCGAGGAAATGATGGATAAGCTGGAAAAAAGTAGTGGACAGACAGTTGTAACACTCAACGAGGCCAAAGCTCTTCTTAAGGAGGACGACGATCTCATCATTGCTGTTTTTGATTACTGGCTCAATAAGAGGCTGAAAACGGTGAGCAGAAATTTGATGGTAAATATTAACAAATTGTCTATATTTATATATTTTCAAATTAAACTTTATTTCGTATACGTAAGCATAATAAATTAAATGAAAATCAGTAAACTTCTTGTTAGTAATTTATATCTTATTATATCCAGTTGCCATTTAAAAATGAAAAATTGAGATATATTATTTTGAGAAATGCAGAATAATATCAAACTATAAATAAAATGGTTTTTACAAATTTATAGATTTGCGATGTTTCTCTTATTCTTTTGAAGGTTGTGCCCATTTAATGTAGCAAGTTAATGATACTTGCTAGTATTTCTCTTTATATATTATATTGTTAAGTACTTTGTCAAATATTTGTAAAGCCGTACATTTCTGTCTAGTAAGTTGTTTATGAACAGCTAAGTAGTTTATATCAGAAATCTTTGTATCATCTCCTTTTTTATATGGCCTAAGTATTCTGCTTTATATCTTACACAAATCATTATAAATATTATTTTTATATCCCCCAATAAAATTTTCATCACGATTGATGTTCGTGGGATGTGTATGTGTTACAGGCATAATCCGTTAGGTGAGCAGCGCTAGTATTATCTGGGCACTTTTGATGTTGATTTTTATTGAAATTTGAATAACTATAGCTTATTAAGATCCTTGTTTTCAATTTATTCCTTTTTATGTTTCGACTATTCTATAATTTTAACTATTATAAAGTACTGCACCATATAATACTGTTATAATTAATAATTTTAAAAATGCCATGAACGAACTTTGTTCGTTTTCAAGATTTATATTACAGACAAACTTGTTCGTTCCTTATTTGAAGGGTTTATTGCAAGAACATGATAAGCTACACTTTGTTTTATGTATTGTTTTCTCAAAATCAAAAATTGTTATTTTATGGTTTGCAATAATAACTAATTTCACTTAAAGTTAGGGAACTAACACACTTAAAGCCTATAGATTTTCAAAAATACATTTGATACATTTTCAGACTTTAATGTTGATTATTCTAAACTTTTGTTATTGTGGCTTATCATGTTCTTGCAATAAGCCCTTCATTTGTAAAAACAAAATAATGATAAATACGATTTATGTTTATCATATTGTTATTTTTTTAATTTCTAATATTTATAAAATGTTAGTTTTATAAAACAAATCTGTTATTTATCGTGCTGTAACAGTTAGACAAGGATTTCAACAAAATAAAAACATCGACTTTTAGTCAAGTAAAGTAAAATAAAACGCCTCTTAGAGGTTAATTAAAAATCATGATGGAACTTCTTTTATAGAAAAACACTTGATTGCGTGTATACCTACTAACATAAAATAATCATAACTGTAGAATGGTTTTAAAACTAAAATTAACAAAAAGTTTACTGACAAACATTATAAACTTGCTTTTTGTTGTATATTTTTTAGTACTATAAACTATATTCTGTAATTTTAATTTAAAATATATCATTTTTTTGTGTTTTTATAAAATTTTATAGTGTTCTATTTTGAACACTTAGTTGGTATATAGAATATATTTAATTGTATGTGTTTATACAAAGTATACTTCTATTAATATATTTTTAGCAACATCCGTTGATTTTGCATGTAAAAACCGAACATCGTCAAGGAACAGCAATTAATAATCCATACGTAGCATTTCGAAGAAGAACGGAAAAAATGCAAACAAGAAAAAATCGAAAAAACGACGAATCCTCCTATGAGAAAATGCTGAAATTACGAAGGGACCTTTCTAGGGCAGTTACGTTGCTTGAATTGGTTAAAAGGAGGGAAAAAATGAAACGGGAACACGTGCATCTCACAATAGAAGTGTTTGAAAAGAGATATCAAGCGAAAGACTTTAGTGGCGCTCTGATTACAGAACTTACGGCCATCAAGTCATCATCTAGGCCCGCTTTTACTCCTATATTTCATAATCATTATAATCAAGGCTGGTCGAACAAGGCTATTCTTAAAGATGAGGTAAATTATTACAATTTTCTTAACAAAATGTCACTGATTATGAGTAATTAAGATAGTAGTGTATTGTGATTTTATCGAGAAATTAAATTAAATTGTTTATTAAATTAAATTAATATAAAATTGATTATCTTTGTATTACAATACGAAGTCCTTAATTTATTTCCGAATACTTGAAAATCTCCAATTTAAACAAGTATATTTGTAGGTTATACCACGCAAAGAAAAAAGACAGTATAAGAAGCGAAAACATAAATCTTCTAATCATCGGCTCGGTCTAGGTTCGGGGCTTGATTTAGGAAGTTTGTCATCCGACGATGAACTTTTACCCCACGAATCGCCCGAACCTGACGAACCCGAAGATGAAGGACAGTTTGCCTTCCGTCGTAACAAACTCTGCACCTATCACATGGTAAGAATTTTCACACGCTGTCTATTTATAATCGGTCATAAAAATATTATAGCCCCAAAAGACTGAAGGAAACTGGCCGTGGTGTTCGCAAGAGGAAAATGGTACGGGTGATAAAAGGTATCGCTACGCTTTAACTTCCCTTTCCAATCCAAAACGTTGCATTGGATTTGCGAGACGACGAATGGGCCGTGGTGGTCGTGTTATATTGGATCGTGTTACAAATGACCTGGACGATTTTTGGAGAACAGTAGATTTTACGATCTACGAACCTGAACGTAGTACCAAATTAAACGAACAGAAAACACGCGAAGTTAAAGATAGTTACAGTGCAAACATTAATACAAACTTATATACTAATTTAGATATAGATAGTAATACAAATAACCATTTGAACTCTTTAAAAACTTGCTTGAAAACTGAATCGAATCATGGAGATAGTAGTGTACGGACAAGTGTGTGTGATATTAATAATGAAAGTGGGATTAGTTCAAGCACGATTAAACAAGAACCAGAAGAAAATACCGAGGAATGGGGCATACCAACAACCGAAAGCGTTGCCGACGTAAAAACCGAACAACTTGAAATGGTAGAGTTTCTTGAAGAAATCAGAAGAGACTGGTAAGTTTTTTTTTCAGTTTTTATTAATTTTTATTTCACTCTCTTGTAAGCGACGATTGGAGCACGTTCACATCGTAACATGTGAATGGAAAAGGTGGTGCAGAAACTTTAAAAAAAAATTATAACAAAAATGCAGATAATTTGTCATTAACGGACTTCGCTGTATTGTTGAATCTGTTTGAATATTTTTGTTTCGATTGCAAACCTTATTTATGATCTTCAAAAATACTAAACCCTTGCCTTTATATACCTACTTACATGTATATTTTTGTTTATTTGTAGGTTACATTTTCGACCGAAAACGCCACCTCCCGATTATGAACTACCATGTCACCTTCTACCGGCCGAAGATGACATCTTTATACCTAGTGCCAACATGCCATTCTCTTTGGAAATACAAACAATAGAAGCACCAAGTTCGATCTTAGATACATCTACCTTTGTGACGAAGCCATTCACTCTCGAAGATCTTGTCTGTCCTAGTAATACCGAAGTTCCTGTGACAGACACTAGGCAATTTAGTGATACAAATGTGCAAACGGGCATTAATTTAAATGTTAGTGTTGGTCTGAATACGCTTACTCCTAGTGTTAATAATAGTTTTACTTCCAACATTAGTCGTGTTAATGATGATTGTACTGTAACTTGTAATAACACTCACGGTATAAATTATAACGACGACAGGACTATAGGTTGTTCGATGTTTAGTGTATCCGATATTAGTGAAGGCGAAAACGAGTCACCTAAAAGACATCCGATATTATCAAACACCTTAACTAGTCCTAAATGTAACAGTGTTATTTCCATCAGTAGCAGGTTAAAATCGAATAGTGATGCTTCTGTCAGCAGTGCAAATGGACTTTTAAATCCCTTTGGATTTGAAGGTATGATTGTATTTTAATTAGAATTTAGTATTTAATACTTTTATGACCGATTTCACGAGCACCAGATAATTTTATTCTTCAGTTATTTCTATGGTTACGATTGTTCCAACAATCTATTTAAACCATTTAGTACCAAACTAAATATTTAGACCTGCTTTCTGAAATCGGACAATAATCATACATTAGAATCAGTTTGTTCCGACACTTTCATGAATTTTGAGTCCTTAAAAAGCTTCTCTGTATTATCTTAGATTTGTCTTCAAGATTACAAAATGGAGGGACCTTTCCTCCGGGTGTCCAACCCCTTTTGGCTTTCCCAGACTCTGGACCATCCTTTTAATTAGCGCACCAAAACCTTTCCAGCCTCCAAAGTCATATATATATATATATATCTTGTATCTTCGAATGCCAAGAGCGGCAGACCACAAACGCCAATATTTTGGTAGCCTGCTCTGCTATCATCTTCAGGGCTAGAATGCTATAAGACTTATAAGCTTCGTTAGTGTACATCTTCATTATTAATTTAGTTGTTTTTTTTTTTAAATTAGATTGCATCACATAATATAAGTATAGCGAAAGTAACTTTTATCGGATATTGTAATTAAATGTTTGGGCTGACTTTTAAAAGGAAGTACTTCAAATATCGTTCATACTAAAAATTTTAATAATGACTATTTTTCATTGAATAACAATAAGTACCTAGCCTGAATTTAAAAAAAAAATGGAGTGAATGATATTAATTTGATATATTTATGTGAATGAACCTGTCTTTCAAGTTTATATTTTATTTTTCAGTTTCTGCAAGCGACAAAATAAAAAACAACAAAATCCATTCATACGCTTACAAAAGTGGGGTGGGAAACTCCAGTGCTCCTTCTAGCACACTAAACATTCGTACCTCCGCACATACTCTTAATACGCTTAATAGTCATAGGTAAATATTCGACTATTTTTAAAATGCATCTTATTTTAATTGATCTTTTATAATATTTTTAGTGCCAATATTTTGGAAATACCATTATCGAACGACTCTGATCCATTATCTCACAAACAATGTACAGAACCTAGTACGACACCGCCCAATAATAAAAACAAGGCCATCGTCCAAAAAAACAATCTTGTCATGGAAGTGACCTGATGCTCAACATTAAACCTGTGTTTTGGAACAAACACGGGGAGACTTCTAATGTTCTTGCTATTAAAGGTTGGTGGTATGCTTTAAGTTCAGGCTTTGAAGTGCCTGTTAAGATTTGTTTTAGCTGATTGGCTTTTATTTTGATCACGAAGTGATGGTACCTGGTTAATTATTACATTATTAAAAAAGTCAAGCTTTTATATTATTGCCGCAGTGACAGTATGTAATATGCATAAATAAAATCTTTAGACTGACAATTAAGTTTTTGGACAACCCCATACTGACACAAATCAAATTTTCAAGATCTGTAAAACTAATGTGATATTTCGGTTAGAAAAATTTTCATAACGTAACATTATGTTTTAACTATAAGTGTAAAATGAAATAAAAACTTTTGTATAATTGAAATTTTTAAGTATTCCTGTATACTCTACTTAGTTATTTGCAGTTTAGAACTAGAAGAAATATGTCGCTATATCGAAATTATATCTACCTATTGATCGTGCTGTAAATCTAATAGAATAAAATACATTATAGATTGATAACTAAATTGAAAACTATAAAAATATATGTACATGTATCTGCGAATAAATGAAATTGTACTACATATTTATAATATATATAATGTAAAGTTGAAAACTTAATTGATTTCAAATTACTGTGACATTTTAACATAATTTCCAGTTCGGTATAAAATTCTATTGTAAATATTTAAAGGGCAAGTAAAAGTCTTTAAAAATTAAAAAAAATTTAAGTTGTATTTTAGATACCAAGCATTTTGAAATTTAATCATCTTCTACGACATGCTTATCTTAAATTTGTTTTTGGCACAATTTTCTAAATGCAATCGTTTGTGGTTTTGTTTTGATTGAATAAAGATTGAAAGGCATTTCACTATTGCGTGTCATATTCTGTTATGCGATACCATTTTATTCTTTCCTTTTGAAAGGACAAACACTTCTATTGCAGTTACAGAAGCAGTTGTTTATTAAATTTGTCACAATTATAATTGAATAATTTAACTGTAAAAAAGGAACTTTTAATACTTACATTTTAAATGTTTCGATAAAAGTAAAAAAAAATTAATTTCATCTTTAAAATAAAAAATAATTACTAATCAATTTTTTAGAGTTTTTTACGTGATTTACCAAAAGAACTAAAAGGTGCTTGCTTATCTATTATTATACATCAATTAAAAATCTTTGTAATTACAAATATGTATATATTTTAGGCGACAATTCGAACAAAGCAGTTTATAACCATCAACATTTTGTTGGTTTAAGATGTTCCTTCAATTTTGGTTATTTCTATACGAAATACTAGTTTTGTTATTGTTATAATATTATTTTATTTTTTGTAATAATGAAGTTACAAATCCCAGAAACTTATTATTGTGTAAAAATTTAATTCAAAGTTCGAACATGTTGTTTGTTTGTTTTTTTTTAATTCATTAAAAGTAGGTATCTACATCATTTTAATCTTGAAGTGACCATGTGTAACTTATTTTAAGTATTAAACATTCTACGTAGTCAGAAAAACATAATATACCTCAAATATAATTGTTGCAAAATAAAATTTAATAACCCTTGAAATTATTGTAACGTTGTTATACACAAATGAAAAAGTAAAAAATAGGGTCCTTGCGAATTATTCCAAATATTTTATATAAAAGTAAGACTCTTTAATTTATAGTGTCATTTGTGTGATAATACTATATTATTTTAAACATATTCGTATTATTGTTTTTTTTTCTTTTGAAGTATACGTTTATTAGGTTCTTTAATAGAATAAAAATTTGTTTCATAAACTTTGTTTCTTTGCAAAAATAAATAACTAGCACTTAAATTTAGTATTATTTATTTTTGAATCCGAATAAAGTTTAAAGAATAAACAAAGCGTCTATATATTTATATTTAATTAATTCACAATAGAATTTTTTTAAGAACATTAATCGATTAATTTATGTTACCATCTGTTTTTTGATTAATCTAGAAATTTTCAACATTAATGTACTTCAATTAAAGTTCAAATTGAAATACTTATGTATAAAGGGTTGGTGTAATAAAAACCATCCAAAATGCATTTTTATACGTTTGTAAATAGAAATGATAAATAAATATTGTTCTTGGTTTACAAGATTTTTATTTTATCTGTACAATTTTTAATTTTTCCCACAGTAAAAATGTCTTATTTTGAATTGAATAATTCTTAGCAGACTTTAATTTGAATACAAATAATATTACAATATTGTGTTTACTAGGAGACATTACGTGGATAGGCCTCGAGCATTTTCTTTAGACTAATCTCTACTGATATATTACAAGCGTAGTCTTTCAATTGCCCTAATGTTTTTTTATCTTTTTTACCTATTTTTATAATCAATCTTTGGGTTTATCAAATCCAAAATTAATATGTAAATGTAACTAGAAAATTCAGTTTGTAATGTAGCAAAGTGGCTGGAATGGATTACAGGTATATTACAAAGTACAATTAAAAGATTTTTAATATAGTTTATTTGATTAAGTATCGATATGGTTTATAAACAGTTAATTAATCTGTATAAAATGTACCGTGTAGTAATTTAAACTACACATATAAACCTATAAGCTATTTAAAAACCTTTAATAGTAATGAAAATAAATTCTTGTCCATTGTTACTTTAAAGCTCGTACAAACTATTCCAAACTAGTTTAAAGCTTTCATCTAAAAAATTTTTAAATTACTAGTCAATAACATAATTTTTAATAATTTTCTACCCAATAAATTAAAAAACTTGATACGATAGCTATAATTTTCGCAAATAATATATTTTAAATCTGCACTAGTTTTTTATATATATATATATTATAATTTATGCATATTACATACATATCTCGAAATGCTGTTTGTAATTCATTTAATGAGTGTAACATTTTGCAGTGATTTTATGTGTTCCACTATTGAGTTTTCTATAATCAGTTGTTTTTTTTTTAAATCTATATAATTAGTATATTCAAACGATTGACTGAGAGCCGTTGATTCATAAACATTGTGTTCACTGTACCATTACTTATCCTGAAGCTTTTTACACTTTTAGTCGGAAGTGAATAAATAATAACTTCTTAACGATCAACATTTTTAATGCGCTATTGTAATATATTGTAAACTTGATTTTTAGAAATTGTTATAATTTATTTTATTGTAAAATCTTATTGTAATTACCTAACTAAATACTAGCTATAAGAATTCCGAGGCTGTTGAATACTATTAGTAATTTATTTTGTAATGAAAATGTTTTTGTGAAATGTACTTACACTTTTTCTGCAACTTTGTAAGAAGTAATTGTAATTTTAAATGATATTAAATTGTATATAATTTTTTATATCTCGATTTAATTTTTTTTCTTTTATCTTTTTCAAAAACTAAAAAAGATGTACGAAATCGCTATTCTTGGTAAATGAAATGTATGTATGTACATAGTAACGTGGTTTTTTCATACAGTTCTAAATATTATCGTGTTTCTTCTACTATTTTTTTTAACGCAATTAAAATAAAATGCAAGTGCTATAACAAATTGATTCTTAAGTATTTTCACAAAAAATATTTTCTATTAGCACTTACTTTTTAGATACCTATTGCAAAATAAATTTTTCTAACGAATTTGCTTCAAGCGAACTTTTCATATAATTATATTTGTTTTATTTCGGATAAATAAAATTTCTATATTTCTAATTTTAAATTTTTTATAAATATAAGAGAAAACTGTGGAATAACAAGGCTGTTAAAGGATAACAAAAAAACAATTGGTATAGTTAAACTCTCTTAATGTGCGATTTAAAATTTTAAAGTACCGTGAACTTGATTAATACGAAATCATATTGTCAGTTATAGTGTTAATGTATTTTATTGTTTTAGTAATTGTGTATATAAGTGTATATTAGGAACTGTAACAGTATTTTTTGTACAAACTATTTGTCAATTATTTTGTACATATTTTTTATTGAGGAAATTATTTCAATATGACATCAAATATCGATCAAGTTCATGTAAATCTAGAATCAATGGTGCAAATTGCTAGATTAAATAAGTAACATTCCCATTTCTATGTGTTGGAAATGCTGAATTAACAGTTTTAAGTAAAGATGCAACTTGTGATTGTATATTTTGTATTAGTTTCTTAGATAGGTAGTATAATTAATTGAATAAAAACCAAACTTTAGGCTGTTAATTCAATAATTCGATGATTTACAAAACACGGAAGTAATGTAGCACAGGTATAATTTTTGGTAAAACATTAGTTTGTTAAAAGAGGTACGTGTTTCTACCTGAAGTGATTAATTTGAAAAGTAATTATTTAATAATAAGAAAAATAAATCGACTTATTTAATCGATCTCATTCTGGCTTTAAAGAATTTGTAGTATTTAACCTTATAATGTAAGACATTAAGAGCCAGATGCTCAATAGTCGATTGTTAGTCAATCACCACAAGTTTATGTGGTGATCAACTATCGAAAACCCCCTCCTAAATATTTGTCTACATCTAATACTAGTAGGTGTTCATTATTTCTTTGCAACACTATTTTTAAACAATATTGATTTGTACATTTAGGACGGCTTGGTTCATTTTCATACTTGTTTCCAAATACCCACTCATAATAAACAAGACACCAAATATATCAAGATATAATTTTTTATTTAAGAAGTTTTATTAAATTTATCATAGTTTAACATAAAAATTGGTACAATTTTAATACCTGTGCTGCATTTACTTTTAAAACACAAAAAAATGCTTATATTAATGTAGGACTGATCAAATAAGATTGTCACATTCGTTTGCGAATTTTTCCAAAATTTAAGTTCCATCGACACTTTTATTAATTTATAAAAAATAAATGTAAGAATCTTATTAATTGGTCAGCGGATAGCATGTGTTATTAATTTAAAATGCGATTACTATACGGGTCTCTATGAACGTTCTGGGTTTCTGATTAGGATATCTGAATGTGAATACCTGTAAATATATAACTAGTTATGTGTACGAGTGATCAATAAAATCTGTCGTGCAGATATTTTAGGTTGGTATTTTTTATACATATCCAAAGTAATGTCCCTAAGTGTATCGACCTATTAAATCCGTTAATTTAAACATTTATAAATGTAAAAATAATATTGATAAATAATTTAATTAGGTACAGTATCATAAAATTAAGTATTAGGCAATAAAAACAATAACAATAGAAAATAGTACACGAATATACTTTAAAAGTGTCATTATTGTTATTTAATATATATTGTGTGTGTGTGTGGATGGTTTCATCTGTGAAAGACTTTTACATGGCAGCTTGCTAATCAGATCATCTACTACACTGTAATCAATTGTTTTGAAATGGTGTTATAGATAGTCAATGGCATAGGAAAATCAGACAACGCTCGAATGTGCTAAATTTGATGCCAAAACCATTTTGTAACTTTCGAATTTATTGTAAGCCCCATCCATAATTACGTTTTACTTGATATTTCCGAATGGATTTTGGAATCAATTAACTACACTCGGATGTTGCCTGATTTTCCTATACAGTTGGTTACACCCTATAATCAAAGAATATACATTGTCACAATTTAAAAAAAAACTTATTTACTTTTTTTAAATAACTTTAAACACTAAACAAATGTCAAGATTTTACTAATTAGACTTTACAACTAATATAATACACTTATTTATTTTCTTAATATTTATTAATCAGAAAATACTATTAATACAACCTTATGCTTTACCTAACACAAATTGACCATTATTAGAGTTAAAATGTACACAAATAGATTCAAAACAACATTTACCATACATTTATTTTATAATAATTTACGATTAGTTCAATTTAAAAAAACATCCAAAAAAATTGCAAATACACCATTTGTGCATTTAAAAAGTTCGAAATTAAAAATCATTATGTCTAAATGAAACCTTCATTCATCTAATGAACTGATATTAATAGTACTTGTGGGTTTGAGGCCCCTTATGCTTAAATCGTACACGATCTCCTCAATTTTTTTCACATCATACTTTAAAGCATCAAATCTCTTCCTTAGCGAATCATTTTTTAAATTCAGTAACCTAAAGCCACCGTTTAATTCCCCAACAAACTTTGAAATCTCCATAGGCTTGTTATAATCGCCACTTGTAGCTGAATTTATTGCAAACCTCACCTTGAAAAAAATGCATATGAAAAACAGAAATGTGTCTGTATTTATTTGATTGGGTCGTATACTGTTTTAAAAAATGATTAAAACCACACGATCTTCTTTTAAAATTCTAGTGAATTTAATATCTATGATTAAATGATAATTTTATCGGTACTACAAACATGCATTAAAAATCTTTTCAAAAATTAAAGCATTTAAACAGATAACTCTTACCAATTCTGAGCATAATTGTAAGAGTCCCATGAGGTAATCTTCAAGATCTAGATGGAAACCATCTGATCCTTTCATGTTCACTAAAAAACATTTACATAGTATTTAAAAACCTAATAGCAATATATCTATACTTACCACCTAATATTTCTGCTGTAGTTTCCAGAGAAATTAGTATACCTACCTCTAAATAAACAACTAATGCAGCTAAAAAGCACAGTCTTTGAGTGACGTACCGCCAATGATCATTAAATCGATAATACTGTCCCGAAGGTACAATTTCTGATAACTTTTTATAATTTACACGGACTTCTTCAAATAATTGTCTGGCTTTTAAACAAGAATTTGATACTAAAATTTCAAACAATTTTATCATAATTATTATGCGTTAGTTTATTATACTCACTTTCTTGAGTCCCATCTTCTTGGTGAATTATTTGTAAAATCGTCAATATTTCTCTTGCGTTTTTTTCAATTTCTCTAACAACATTCCGTATTTCCTTTAATAAATTATAGGTATCAAAATATTATATCGAACAAATATTTTTACGTACCTCCCGCACGTTTTGTTCAACATGTAAAAAATTCTGAAATGTTGTGAATATCTCCGTCATAATAATGTTAGACATATTTATATTTCAATTTACTGAAATTTTTATATCGATAATTAATAAAAATAATATTATTTAACACTTCTTCTAATTTAGGTTAATTTTTTATACCACGACTAAAAATTAATAAGCAAAATGTCCCTAGAATTAAAGCTATAGGGGCTTTTAAAATAAATGTACCAAGCTTATTGTTAGCTGAAAGTAAAATTAATTATTTGTTATTTGTACATAAATTTAATAATCAACTACAACAAAAATGTCCGTTTATTTTAACTGTAATAATTTAATAATTAACAAAAAATAACAATAACTTATTTTCAGAATAACCTATACCAGAATCATAGAACGCAACCAATTTTCAAACGTTTTCGTAACTGTCATTCTAACTTTCAAACTCATTCTAACCTTATAACACTATAAAATTGCAATTCGAATAAAAATGGAAGAAATTATAAAGCTTTTAAAAAATATAGAGACTATACATTACCCTTCTGGTCCCGTTTATTCAAGTAAATACATTTACATGTAGGTAATTATTGTTTTCGTGTAACGGTCATTATCTCTTTTCAGAAAATTGTAAAGCAAAAGCTTTGCTTTACTTACCCGAAAATGAACTAGAAGGTATTTATCACCTAATGGAATCTCATGCACCGTCTTTGCGTTTAGGTGCTATTCATCGTTATGAAAAGGCACTGGAGTTCTCCGACTGTATTAGAACGATAAATAAAGAACACATCAATTTCCAGTGTAATACTTTTAGTGCAGAAAATAAAATACGGAACATGATGTTGTATTTAAAAGAAATGCCAAAAGGTATTGATCTATATTATTAATCGCTTTTAATTAGCAATAATTGTTAATCATTTTAGAATGGACGATAATTCAATTAACATCTCAATTTAATATAAAACAAAATCTAGAAGTAAATCCTGAACAATTTTATACCAGCCCATTACATATAACAGTATTTAATTGTGGTAAATGTCAAACCTCACCGTTTACCGTTACTCTCCTACCACCCAAAGACGAAATAAACGGAAACATTATAGAAATAACCCATGAAATGCATTCTATTATAGCAGATAGTGTAAAATCTATGGACACATTTAAAGCGTTTTTTGGTAAAAAAATTAAAACTCTTGGAGAGAAACAAGCATTTATGGAAACTAGATATTCATTAAATTCTAGATTACAAGTACATTGTTATTGCTGTATCCGGATAAAAATATAACAGTTTGATTTTAGAATCTGGTTAAGGTAGTCCAAAATAAATGGTTAAAAGAATGGCGATGTTTATTTACTGGAAAATTTATAGATGATAAAATTGAAAAGCTAATTACATCCAAAATTAAAACAATTTTACAGAAGAATGATTGGTAAGTATAGTCATATTGACTTTTGATTTTTTAATAAACACTTAAATATTTCAGCAATAATTTAACGGAAAAACAATTAAGTATCTTAAAATATTTAATCAAAGGTAGTAGTAAATTAAACATAATGGAGATTAAAGAGGGACTTAAATATATTTTTCCTGGTGATAAAAGTAAGGATTTGCGCGTTGTGTTGGTAAAAGCAATTAAATCTTTATCCGAAAAAAATTGTTTAGAACGTCAACTAAGGCATCCAGTTATTCTAATTGTAGATGAGGTAGATATTTGTTTAAAATTATTTAATTCAAAGATTGTAATTTAATTTTGTAAGATAAGGTTTTACTACTATTTCTGCGTTAAATCTGCTAAAGACTATTTTATTCTAATAGACTGTTTTCTAGTAATTTTCAAATTGTATATGCAGGGTGTCCCTAAAAAGGGGACATAAATTACGAAGGGTAGTAGAAAACCTTGCATATCCAGTTCTGTTGTCCACAATGAAAATGCGGTATCTGCATAAAAATAAAAAATTTAGTTCTTGTATTGAGTTAACTGCAATATCTTATGATACTGAGTTTTAATACAGTACATGCAATATTAACTCAGAAATATTATATCGTTAAGAACATGATACATGTAAAATAAGGTTACAGGCAACAATTTTAACTAACAATTTCTCGAGTTTGCTTTGCCTGAAATGCCGCTTTTTCATTGTGGACGGCAATACTGCTTTTAAGTGGCCCCCATAATCAAAATTTAAGGGAATTGGGTAAATATATACCACTAATGCAATCTTCCTATTTGATTGCACTTAATATAAATATTTCTGAAATGCAGCCTACAAGTTATTAAACATTAATTTTAGGACTTGTGGTTTATTAAAACTTTTTTTTTATTAACTCTACTACTCCCTAAAGTTCGTAACCTTTTTTAGGACATCCATGTTCAGAATTTAAAATAATTTAATTTTTAGAAATTGGATATTATACCATGGGAAATGGTAGACACTTTGGTAGATCAACCAGTTTCGCGCATGCCCTCGCTGCATTTTACATATGCATTATTTAAGGAACACAAAGATACTATAGTTAACGGTTATAAAGAATATGAAGGTTCTATAAAAGGAATGTACCTTATTAATCCAGGTTTAGATTTAAAAAATATGGAAACTCGATTGAGCAACTTTTTTAATTATTGGCTCCCCGAATGGTCAGGAATAGTCGGTGTAACTCCATCTGAAGAAGATTTCAAAAATATGTTAACCAACGGGGATATATTTGTGTAAGATTTTAATTATAATTCTTCTATTAGTTATATAAGATAAAACAGTGATATGTTTATAAACGTTTGCATTAATATTTGTATTTGTAAGAAAAGTAACAATTGTCCTGCTTTTATTAACTTGTTTTTCTTTACATCGTATGACATTATTATATACTGTGAGTGTTGACATTCAACTGTTCACCTCTATCATTTCGTGGGTCTGTGCGAGATCTTCTTCTCAGCGATTTAATTCATTACCATTTTGATCAGCATTTATAATTGTCATTTCATTCTTTTTACAAATTTGTTGATATCTTCTGTTATCTATATAACTTCTTGTCTTTAATATAGATATTCATTTGTTATGTAAAGCAATGTTTTATTCCTGTCCCATAAAGTCTACTACTGGTCAAATAAAGATTTTAAATTTATTATGATAAATTATTTTAGTTACTGTGGACATGGTAATGGAACCCAATTCTTTTCAAGCGAAAAGATACCAAAAATACGAATTAATAAAGTGATACTCCTTTTTGGATGTAGTAGTGTAACCTTAACGACGCTAGGAGCTCAAGTTGAAATGTATAGTTCGTACCAAATGTATTTAATTGCTTGCAGGTGTGTGCAACTCATCGTATTTTCTTTTTATAAACTTAATGTTAATATAAAGATAATGGGTTTTATATAAAATAAACAATTTAATATTTTGAATTATTGCCCTTTTATCTTTATACTAACATCATAAAATCTGCATAATTTTTATTTTAAAACCCTCTGGTTATTTTTAGTCCTTGTGTTGTTGGAATGCTTTGGCAAGTAACAGATGTAGATACAGACTTAGTAACAACCGAATTCCTAAGTCAATGGATAAAATCGACAAACGCTCCAACACACTGGAAATTAATTGATAAAAAGAAATGGCAAATAGATGGATCTTGTAGGTAACGTGCTATTTTTAATAACAGTTTTTGAGAACTACATCATTTTAGTTACTTCTACTCCTATTGAAAAAACGTTATCCGAACTGGATAAACATGAACCAGAATTATTAAGAGCTCTGTGCAAAGCAAAAAAAGTGGCAAAACAGTATTTAACTAAGTGTGCTTGTGTAGCCAGGGGTCTACCAGTAAAGATAAAATCTTAACTATTGTTTACTATTAACAGGTATAATTTTGTTTCTATTATTCCATTAATTTTTAGTTATAATGTAATTTAAAATTAAAGTTCATCGTTGGAGAAATTGTATTTCAAAGTTTAAATAATCAATCTTTTATATATTAAACATAGTTTGTATTTAAAAAAATATTATAAAACATATACTGCCCTCCACAATAAAAACGCAGTATCTGCATAAAATTCAAAAATTCAGCTATCGGCATTCATGTTTGTGATAAGGTAGTTTATTACCTTATCGAGTTTTAAGACAGTATATGCAAGCAATGCTGCAAAATATTTATGAAATAAATTAACAATCGGGGTCATATTCCCCATAATAAATTATCGTATTTAAGAAATGATTTCAATTTATAATTAATCATAATTTGTTAATAAAGCCAATAGAAATTTCATAGCAACCTACATAAGGAAATTAATTGATTGTATAATTATAAAAAAAAAATATATATATATATTTTTTTAATAGCTCTTAACTTAAACTATTTATAAATTCAACACTTTTAGTTAAAATTATTAAGTATATTCAGTATAAATAACAAAAATGCCATCAATTTCATTCTTTTAAATGATACATTTGAAATTTCAACTGTTAAATAATTGCTACACTTCTTTTAATTATTAGTTATGTTTTACTAATTGCTTGTTTAGATAAAACTGTTTTCATTGCTTTCATAATAGATGGAATTAATTCTACATGTTTGTCCACACACTTAACGGCACAGTTCTCAAATAATGCATTATACTTGTCCAGCTAAACATAAAAATGTACATTAATAATGGACTGTTAATACTACCTAAGGACGGGATTTATTACATCAGCTTCAGATGGATTTGGCCCCATTTTATCTTTAATTTCATCGTTGCATTGCATAACACATCTTTGAAGTCTATTTTGTAAGTGCTCCATTTCTTTTTGTACGTAATTTTGCGCTTGATTTAACGGAGTGCTACAGTTATCCACACATTTTTGTACTTTTTCTAGTGATATGTCTAGATTGTCACAACATTTAGCTGCACATCTATGCATGTCTGCCTGAAAAAATATATGCTTTATAACATTTATAATTTTAATGCATAAACATTACCTGCATTTTTCTAAGAAGCTGTTTATCTAATTCGTCTACCATCTTCGTCATTTCTTGTTCAATACGTTGTCGTTGGATTTCGACCATTTTTTCGTTTTAATTAAAACTAATTGTTTCTATAAACACGTGAAATCCTTGTTATTAACCTCAAAGCAATTTTCGATTTTATTATTATGTATTAAAAAGTAAGGTTATGAATTTAAAAATATATAACGTTGAATTAGAATGGCGTACGTATTAAATTTTAGTAGTATGATGAGAAAATTAATGGGTAAAACGGCAATTCGTGAGTACTCAAAATCGATTATTCAACCATTAAAAAATGTAAAGTCCGAAATAGTTATCAGTGACAAATGCATCGAGAGACTAAATAAGGTTGTAACCGACGAAAATGGTTTCTTAAGAGTTAGTGTAGAAGGAGGAGGTTGTTCTGGTTTTCAGTATAAATTTGACTTGGATAAGAATTTGAAAGAAGACGATAAGTAAGAATCTATAAATTTTGCTGTAGTTAATTTAAAATACCTTTATAGAGTTTTTGAACGCAACGGAGCCAAAATAGTTGTAGATGAAACATCGTTAGAATACATTAAAGGTGCAACAATAGATTATCAAGAAGAATTAATTAAAGCGTCATTTAAAATAGTGAACAATCCACTTGCAGAGCAAGGGTGTTCTTGTGGTGCATCTTTTGCAGTTCGATTAGATTGAAAGAAAGACATTTATAAATATTTATTTGTGATATTAAATTGTAGATAATTTAAATAAAAATGCATCGATATTGCAACAAGTAAAAACAAAAATGTTGATATTATTACATAGAAAGATATATATATAATATAGTGTTTTCAGCGAGGAATGAGTCCGTGCAATATTTTCAAAATGGATGAATATATTTTAATTTTATTAAAACACGTATTAATCTATCTCTTATAATTTCGGCAAAAACTACTTTTAGAAATTTTAACAATAAGTATTCAGATGTAATTTTGTTCTTAAAACATTGAAAGAAAGAAACATGAAACAATTAAAACTTAAACAAAATAAAACAAAAGACTACTTAAATTAATTGCTCAAATGTTTGGCCGTCATTTAACATGCATAGTTCATACCGCTTATTAATATCGCACTAGTCACCCCTCTCGGAGTTTCTTGAGAAATATTTGCACATGCAGCCCTAATTTTATTCTGTAATTCTGCAATGTTTCTCGATGGCGATACATACACCACACTCTTTAAATATCACCAAAGAAAAAAGCAAGAGGGCTCAGATCGGGAGAGCATGTGGGGGGCCATCTCGTATAACCATTCATACCTATCCACCTTGTGCTCTATTAAATGCTCTATTTAAGTATTCTCTCACCAAATTTCTATTATGTGTGGGTGCACCGTTTTATTGAAAATACATACGTTCCTGCTCGGGATAGGTCATTTTCCAGAAAATCCAAATATAGCTGGCCAGTTAAAGTGCTATTGTAAAAGTAAATGCAAATGAACTTATTTCCTAATATTCTGCACCATACGTTTATGCTCCATCTTATTTGGAAATTCGTTTCTCTTCGTAAGGATTTTCTGACAATCAGTAGTGAGAGTCGTGGCAGTTCGCTATTCTTGTTATTTGAAAAACTGCTCTCATCAGACCAACAAACACGACCAATAATATTAGGATCTTGCGCATACAGTCCCACAAAATCTCCAACGATAAAATTGAGCCTACGATATGCATCTCTTTCATAAACAGTTTGAATTTATCAGATTTTAGTATTTTGTGAATGGAACCAACCGATACGCCTCACTCTTCTGATATTGCTCTCATGGACACATGAGGTTTATTTGCTGCATTAGCTAATACATCCACGCTGTGTACTTCATCAGTCGCTGTTTTTGTGTGATTTGGTCATTTTCCTTGAGGAAAACTATCAATTACTGATAAAATATTTGTTACACGAATAAATGTATTTTTATCAGGACAGCATCTTTCGGAAAACCTCGCAGCATACGTTCTTCTGGCGGCCCTTGCGTTCTTTCTGCATTCTCTGTAAATTATGATCATATCGAAATATTCTTCTACCAAGAACTAAAACTACCATTCTATTTAAAAAAATTCAGAAGTGGTTAGTGCCACCTGGCGCTGGTGAATGCCAATTCAAATTTTTGTATGGGTAAATGTGAGCCCGGATGTCCGATTTAACACATTTTTTAAAACTAAAATAACTTCATCTATTTCGAAGATATTGCACTGTCTCATTCCTCGAATACACTGTATAAACAGTAAATTCTATAATCCACTATATTAGATTTTACATTTGTATAATAAATTATAGAGTAGAGGGACATTATTTACTTTTCTTTTTTATACTTAATCTATGTTTTAGAACTTGAATTTCATCACATTGTCTCGTAATCTTCTCGTTTTGTGTAGCTAAATGTTCGGTCATGGCATCCAATTGATTTTTATAATTATCGCTAGTAGTGTGTAGATCTTCTACATTAGAAAGAATGCTATTCTCCAAATGACTTTTTTCTAAACTTAATTGTTCTAATCTTGCACTTAAAGCGGCATTTTCGGCCCACAAACTACTCGTTTCTGATTGTGCCATTTGTTTGGACTTGAGCAACCCATTAATTTGAAATTCGTAATATTCAATAAGATCTTGATCGTTGATTGTTTCTGGTTTTGCACGTAACAATTCACATTCGGCACGCCATCGTTCTGCTTCTTGTTTCCAAAAGTTATCCTAAAAGATGATAATAGACTAGAATACGCATAGTTTAACAAGTAAATTCCTACCGGATTATCTTTCACTGGTTTATCGGCAAATGTGATTGAAGGGGTAGAGTTTTTTAAATTTATTTGTTTCAATTTTTCCAAATCTTTTTTGTATTGCTCTTCGATATTACATATTTCTTTTTGTAACTGACAAATTTTCTGTTCTAACAAACTCGTTTTTTCCTTATAGTTTGCAATTTCTAGATCTTTATCTACCATCTAATAATAAAAATATAATAACTGTTTGTTTACGTTTTACGTACAAGTACTTACTGTACTGACTAATTCTGCATTTTCTAGAATCTTCTTATGTAATTCTTCATCAAGAATTCCGACATCAAAGCCATAACTCACATTTTCTACTTGTTTACTTTTACCTTTTTTACCGTGAGTGCTTGCTTGCAATTCTTGTTGTAATACCGAAATCCTTTTTGTTAGCTGGTCATTACGGAACATTAAACTATCTATTTCTTGATCGTGTTTACGTATTGTTTGTTGTAAATCTTTTACTAATTCCTTTAGTTCTACATTTTTACTTTGTTCATCAAGTAGAGCTTTTTTTAAAACTGTCGCCTGCGACCTTGCCTGAAATACAAAATTTTCTAAATTATACCTTATAAAAATAATAATGTATACATATTACTTTTGAATATTCCATTGCTATAATATGATACTTTTTTTCTAAGTCTGATGATTTTTCCATATTGATAGTTTATTTTAAAATACTTTTAAAATAACACAGATATTAAAACTTATTATTAAAATAATATTTAATTTAATAACATAGATTGTTTGGTTAGTTCTTTTTGCAGTGTAGATAGTTTTGTTTCTCAAACTATAATTTGTAGATAACCGCAATTAATAATAAAAGTTGCACTATTTATATGAGAAATACAGTATTTTTTACAAATTAAGTAAAAACTAGGTACTTTCTTGTTGTTCCATTACAAGATACGCCATATTGTTTCTACAGATGGCACTGGTAGTACAAATTGAAAGAGTTTTGTAAGAGTAAAACCGTTGATTGGAAAACGAAATAAAACTTTATTGTTGTTGTTATTTACGAAATTTTGATATATAAGGCAATGTTTATGTGATATAATGTGCAGGATGCAAAATTTTAACAATGTAATAGTTAATCATCCGACAACAGTAAGTATTCAGATGTAATTTTGTTCTTAAAACATTGAAAGAAAGAAACATGAAACAATTAAAACTTGAACAAAATAAAACAAAACACTACTTAAATTAATTGCTCAAATGTTTGGCCGTCATTTAACATGCATAGTTCATACCGCTTATTAATATCGCACTAGTCACCGCTCTCAGAGTTTCTTGAGAAATATTTGCACATGCAGCCCTAATTTTATTCTGTATTACTGCAATGTTTCTCGATGGCGATACATACACCACACTCTTTAAATATCACCAATGAAAAAAGCAAGAGGGCTCAGATCGGGAGAGCATGTGAGGGGGCCATCTCGTATAACCATTCATACCTATCCACCTTGTGCTCTATTAAATGCTCTATTTAAGTATTCTCTCACCAAATTTCTATTATGTGTGGGTGCACCGTTTTATTGAAAATACATACTTTCCTGCTCGGGATAGGTCATTTTCCAGAAAATCCAAATATAGCTGGCTAGTTAAAGTGCTATTGTAAAAGTAAGTGCAAATGAACTTATCTCCTAATATTCTGCACCATACGTTTATGCTCCATCTTATTTGGAAATTCGTTTCTCTTCGTAACGATTTTCTGACAATCAGTAGTGAGAGTCGTGGCAGTTCGCTATTCTTGTTATTTGAAAAACTGCTCTCATCAGACCAACAAACACGACCAATAATATTAGGATCTTGCGCATACAGTTCCACAAAATCTCCAGCGATAAAATTGAGCCTACGATATGCATCTCTTTCATAAACAGTTTGAATTTATCAGATTTTAGTATTTTGTGAATGGAACCAACCGATACGCCTCACTCTTCTGATATTGCTCTCACGGACACATGAGGTTTATTTGCTGCACTAGCCAATACATCCACGCTGTGTACTTCATCAGTCGCTGTTTTTGTGTGATTTGGTCATTTTCCTTGAGGAAAACTATCAATTACTGATAAAATATTTGTTACACGAATAAATGTATTTTTATCAGGACAGCATCTTTCGGAAAACCTCGCAGCATACGTTCTTCTGGCGGCCCTTGCGTTCTTTCTGCATTCTCTGTAAATTATGATCATATCGAAATATTCTTCTACCAAGAACTAAAACTACCATTCTATTTAAAAAAATTCAGAAGTGGTTAGTGCCACCTGGCGCTGGTGAATGCCAATTCAAATTTTTGTATGGGTAAATGTGAGCCCGGATGTCCGATTTAACACATTTTTTAAAACTAAAATAACTTCATCTATTTCGAAGATATTGCACTGTCTCATTCCTCGCCGAATACACTGTATAAACAGTAAATTCTATAATCCACTATATTAGATTTTACATTTGTATAATAAATTATAGAGTAGAGGGACATTATTTACTTTTCTTTTTTATACTTAATCTATGTTTTAGAACTTGAATTTCATCACATTGTCTCGTAATCTTCTCGTTTTGTGTAGCTAAATGTTCGGTCATGGCATCCAATTGATTTTTATAATTATCGCTAGTAGTGTGTAGATCTTCTACATTAGAAAGAATGCTATTCTCCAAATGACTTTTTTCTAAACTTAATTGTTCTAATCTTGCACTTAAAGCGGCATTTTCGGCCCACAAACTACTCGTTTCTGATTGTGCCATTTGTTTGGACTTGAGCAACCCATTAATTTGAAATTCGTAATATTCAATAAGATCTTGATCGTTGATTGTTTCTGGTTTTGCACGTAACAATTCACATTCGGCACGCCATCGTTCTGCTTCTTGTTTCCAAAAGTTATCCTAAAAGATGATAATAGACTAGAATACGCATAGTTTAACAAGTAAATTCCTACCGGATTATCTTTCACTGGTTTATCGGCAAATGTGATTGAAGGGGTAGAGTTTTTTAAATTTATTTGTTTCAATTTTTCCAAATCTTTTTTGTATTGCTCTTCGATATTACATATTTCTTTTTGTAACTGACAAATTTTCTGTTCTAACAAACTCGTTTTTTCCTTATAGTTTGCAATTTCTAGATCTTTATCTACCATCTAATAATAAAAATATAATAACTGTTTGTTTACGTTTTACGTACAAGTACTTACTGTACTGACTAATTCTGCATTTTCTAGAATCTTCTTATGTAATTCTTCATCAAGAATTCCGACATCAAAGCCATAACTCACATTTTCTACTTGTTTACTTTTACCTTTTTTACCGTGAGTGCTTGCTTGCAATTCTTGTTGTAATACCGAAATCCTTTTTGTTAGCTGGTCATTACGGAACATTAAACTATCTATTTCTTGATCGTGTTTACGTATTGTTTGTTGTAAATCTTTTACTAATTCCTTTAGTTCTACATTTTTACTTTGTTCATCAAGTAGAGCTTTTTTTAAAACTGTCGCCTGCGACCTTGCCTGAAATACAAAATTTTCTAAATTATACCTTATAAAAATAATAATGTATACATATTACTTTTGAATATTCCATTGCTATAATATGATACTTTTTTTCTAGGTCTGATGATTTTTCCATATTGATAGTTTATTTTAAAATACTTTTAAAATAACACAGATATTAAAACTTATTATTAAAATAATATTTAATTTAATAACATAGATTGTTTGGTTAGTTCTTTTTGCAGTGTAGATAGTTTTGTTTCTCAAACTATAATTTGTAGATTAACCGCAATTAATAATAAAAGTTGCACTATTTATATGAGAAATACAGTATTTTACAGTATTTTTTACAAATTAAGTAAAAACTAGGTACTTTCTTGTTGTTCCATTACAAGATACGCCATATTGTTTCTACAGATGGCACTGGTAGTACAAATTGAAAGAGTTTTTGTAAGAGTAAAAACCGTTGATTGGAAAACGAAATAAAACTTTATTGTTGTTGTTATTTACGAAATTTTGATATATAAGGCAATGTTTATGTGATATAATGTGCAGGATGCAAAATTTTAACAATGTAATAGTTAATCATCCGACAACAGTAAATAAACACTACACCCATAGGTAGTAATAAAAATTTATCTAAATCACAGAAGTATCCTAACTTATTTATTTTATTTTTCAGTTTTTCTCCTCATTCTAATAAGAACTTTTATTGGAAGTGAACGTAAAGTTACACGAAGTCCGCAATTTTAACCGAAAGAAAATGATTACCGTCAAAGAGGTGTTCGATAAATGGCGAATCATAAATTAAGAATCAGCTGTGATGATAAATAGAGGATAGAATGTTATGGTGTTCAGCAAATCTATAAGTCTGAAATTTTTCCAGTACCTTTTGGTAGTGGAATATTATAACTTGGAATATTTCAGAAAATTTCTTGAAGTAAGTGAATAAGTAAGTTATAAATAAACTTATAAAGCTTTAGTATTACGTATGAAAAATTTTAAGTTTATCTTTGGGGCCGTACACAATTTACATTTTCTCGCTCCCTCCTTCATTAATTACATTTACATTCATAGTCCGGACTCCCCTTACAGAAAAGCAGTTTTTAAAATTTTAAATCGAGAAAAAAATGTTCAGTTCAGTTAATATAAATAGACAAAAATATAACGTGTAGACGTGTTATAAATGTAAATAGTCTTCTATCTCATCGTGTACAACTGTGTACAAGCTTATGCATAAATAAAAAAATTTACCAGGCAGGAGTGTGTTTTGTTGGTTGCAATTTATTCACTAGGCTATAGTTGTTATAAGTAGTTTAGTAAGCAATGTGATATAAATATCATGTTAACTGTTATGTTCACTGCGAACTTCTTCGATCGAATGCAACCAACAATACATGTCGTCTTTCCCAGTATCAATACCCTTTTATTTATGCATAAGCCGTGCAAATCCTCTTTTTTCTAAACTGTTCATGTAATTTATGTACATCTCCTATGAAAAACAACCAATGGGTAAACTGGTCAGGCAATTAAATGTGCATTGATTAGTCTTCGTATTCTTTAAAATGCTAAAAAAGTCCACTTAGCTTTGCAGGGTCATAGTTTGAATATATTGAAATTATTCTTAAATATCTGCCGTTTGTTTGAAACAAATTTCAAATATCGTGCCTGCGTGTCTTTTTAATTGGTACACTTTTGATGGTGTTTTTGTTTTTGAACGAATTTTTTAAAGAACCAAATTAATCAAATAACACAGGTATAATGTTATTGTCGTGTTAATGCTTTTGTAGTAATCTTAAGTATTATTTCGAATCTAAACAATTAACTTAACCCGCTTACTCCTGGGGCCCGTTTTATAAAAAAATGCCAAGTTTACAAATTACAAATGTTTCTTATTTAGAAATACAATTTTGTTTAGCTTATTGGTTTATTTTACTCATTACCTATACTGTATAGTAACATTTGTAATTGTAAACTGTTTT
This sequence comes from Rhagophthalmus giganteus, assembly GCA_036326145.1. Classification (NCBI taxonomy): domain Eukaryota; kingdom Metazoa; phylum Arthropoda; class Insecta; order Coleoptera; family Rhagophthalmidae; genus Rhagophthalmus; species Rhagophthalmus giganteus. The sequence continues at coordinate 6,831,326 of JARFJA010000083.1, read as the reverse complement.
TTGTGAAATGGGCCCCGGATGTACTTACTAAAGCGTACTGTAGTTCAGTCCTTGTAAGTCTCGACAAATTTACCAAGTGCCTTGTGCGAAATACACTAGTCTTGACGGCAAATAAAGTTAATTGAAATTAAAAATATTGATATAGTTCACATCAGTTGTTGCTTCTTTAAATAAATACGTTGATTATGTTAATTTTTATTGTAAAATGAATGCGATTATGTACTTACTTTCTGATAAAATATCTTATTCGTTGAACATATTAAATTTTGAGTACTGTTATCAAGATACATCATTTATAATGTTAAAAATAGATTGAAAATTCTAAAAGCGTATGAACTGATTATACCACAAACACTATTAAAAGATAAAATGGATTGCTTTGTTTTTTCTTCTACTGTTCGCTTTTAGAATTTTCAAATACATAAGTGCTTCGTATAACATAACATTTTTAACGAATAATTTACCAAAATATTGCGTTAAACCAAATTATGTATTTAAACCCATCGCAGATTTGCATTTTAAAGAAATTGTCTTTTCAGATACAACACATGTAAATTCAAGTATGCACTGAACTCGCTTTGATTGCCGATAGATGTTAGTCATGCCACGGCCCATCCGAAATCTTATCGAACATTCCGAAATGCGGAATAAGTAGTGATTGTGTTCCCGTCGCGTTAATTGTGTACGTTTCGTTTTTGTGAACTCACGTTTTATGTAGTGTAAGACTAAATGGATGTTCCAGAAGCTTCTACAGACGTGATGGGAAAAGGTCGGTGATATATTTTTTCTAATGATTTTAGGATTTGAAATGTTGCGTAACATCTGTTTCGTATATTAATGTGAATTTGATAGTAATAATTTGACAAAGGTCGATGTCAAAATTGGCCCTCCGATAATCAAAACAAAATTAGTCTTTTCTAGTAGGTATACTTAGTATTTTTTACGACGATTTTAAATATTAATTGAAATAAATGTTAGTTCAATCGCGGTGCTATCATTTCCGAAATGTAAGTACGGTTTTAAAAATGTACGTCATATTAAAAAGAGCAATTAAATAAACACCCTATATATTTGATTAGGTACCTGTTCATGCTCATTTAACTATTGATTTTGATTTTGCTTTCTTCCCCGGTTTATTTATTTTTTTAGAAAATATAAATGGAACGATTTTAGTAAAAAAATTTAAATCATTTTAACAAATCAAAAAAAAAAAGTTCCATTCGAACTTGGGTAGGTACTTATATCTTAAGAGACATTTCTCTGCCTGCCTTCGAGTATAATAATAGCTTGTAGGCATCTAATTGTATAAAAAGAAATCCGCAATTTTACACCTGTCAATCAAACTGAAGGTGGTCCAAATTCGACGGAGCCTAAATCGTTTAACGTGCACGGGAAACGACGAAACAAGAATAAAAGTATACTCTCATAGCTCACTTACCCATATAGGATTAATAATATTATAATAGAAATTACTTTCTAACCGTTGCGGGTATTAAAAAAATAAGTAGGTACGCGAATTTAAATGTCTACGTACCTATTTTTAAATAAGTATGTAATAATAGCGTGCGATGTGCAAAATGTTTAGGTATTATAATTTTACACGAAATTATTTTTTATTTCCCATGGCTAGTAGAACCACAAAGGACTATTTACATCACCTTTTGGGCATAAAATTTTCTATTATACGAAATTTAACGTTCAATAAATCACGTTACGCGTGAAAACATCCCCCTATAAGAATCTAAATCATTTTAAGGTGGACGTAGAGATTTTGGGTTCGATTGTGTTAGTTTTTGAACCTGTTAGGAGGGTATACGCTTTAAACGCTAGTAATATAGAGGTAAAAAAGTTATCAAACAACACGTGTTAAAACAAAAATAACTTGTACTTTAGGTACGTAAAAAGCGAAATTAATAGTTGTAAATCCAAAGGGCGCCTGCATCGTTAGGGTAGGGGTTGCAGCACCACAATCTGTCAAACTGCGGTGCGGTGTCACCTTCACTTATATAGCAATCGTTCATGTGACAATTACGGGCTTAGGTCGTCTCGCTTCTTATTATTTTGATTTCTCGTTATTATACTGGTCGTGTTATTTTGGTTGATTAAGAAAAATTGATTAGGCCGTCTCGGATATTTCCAGTTATCTTGTTATTTCGCGCCTGTCGTTGCGGTCGGAGATCTCATTTGTTTGCACTGCGGAGTGCATTTCCATATAATCCAGTGAGGGTTTATTCTGTTAGCAACGAAACGGGATTATAGATCATATTAGCTTTATATTTGCCGATCAGATCTGTCATGACCAACCAAACGGTCTCACGGTACAAAAGTTTTCTCGAGCCGATGTCTTTCCGTTGCTTAGGTATTATATTTTGAAAATTACTCAGTACCTACTCGCTGAAAATAGCGTTGCGTCGAGATATGGCTTAATTTTTAATTACCACGGGTATTATTTTAAAAGCCGGATTATTCAAATGTCTGCAAATAATATGTGACAATATCATATGTAACTGGATAATATAGGCGATTCTCTGGGGATTGTTTCAATGGTAACTTCCCCTTCAGTTATGGGACATTTGCATGATAAGAGTATATGATTAGCAAGTCAGACCAATTTATCTTTGCAAATATGTTAAATATGTATAGCTATAAATAGGTAGGTACGTTTGATAAGAAATGCCCTCTATATGAGTAAACTATATTTAAAATTTTATTAAGCAGGTATTGTTAATACGTTTACGAAGCAGACATGGCCACTTTAGCCACAATCAAATGAAACGATTTAAGAATTTAGTTGCTCTATGTTCAATTTTTTTACTCCAGCCATTTCGATAAAAGCCACGACTGGTCACCCACTGGACCCCAAAGTCACCCAGATATTTATAAAGTTAGTACTACTTATTTTGTTGCTTATTCTCGACATTATTGCTCCAACTTTAGTACGAAAAAATACTCCTAAACTTGCCACACCAACGCCAAACTTAAAAAGTGTAAAAATATCGAAATTTTTGATAAATTATCAATCAGAGGGTGCGTTACAAGGTGTTATAACATTATTCGAAATTAACTTTTTCGTGCTTTTGAACACGATACAGTATGATATAATCAGAAATTTGTAACACTGCATTTCTAATGTTGTAATAGTTTCAACCAGCCATTGCTCTCATAGAGCTTATCATGACCACAGCGTAAATACGTTAAAAATAATTTGGAACATAAATTTTGTATATGTCGTAGTCATAATGCAAAATTAGTCTTTTCATAAAATGCCTAGAGATTTTATAAAAAGCTGGCAAAACGCGAACGTACAATGCAATTTTCGTTATGACTACACCAATTCAAGCAAATTAATAAAATACCGACAAAACGTGAACAGAAGAATGCATATCTCGTTCTGCTAATATTTTCAGCATTTTATAATTTGCACAGCGAAGTAGATTACAAAACGTGAGAATAAAAATAATAAAATTACTATTTAATAAAATAACACAATGACAATAAACAAAAACAAATCTCTCTGTGAAATAAATCTAAATAAATACTTCACAATATAAAAATATATTAACTTTCAATTAGCTAATCTTAAAGTATTCAAATTAAGTACTCAGGTACCTATATTTATTTTCACATTATATATTATATAATAATATAATATAATATATTATTATATATTATACATTGTATATATATATAGTAGATATACATACCTATGTTGAATGTGAAAATAAATACAGGTACCAGTGTAATGAATTTGAATACTTTAAGATTAGCTAATCGAAACTTAATATATTTTTATATTGTGAAGTATTTATTTAGATTTACTTAACAGAGAGATTTGTTTTCGTTTATTGTCATTGTGTTATTTTATTAAATAGTAATTTTATTATTTTTATTCTCACGTTTTGACTACTTCGCTGTTGGCAAATTGTAAAATGCCTGAAAATAATTAGTCAGAACGAGATATACATTCTTCTGTTCACGTTTTGCCGGCATTTTACCAATTTGCCTGAATCGGTGTAGTCATAACAAAATTGCATTGTACGTTCGCGTTTTGTCGGCTTTTTATAAAATCTCTAGGCATTTTATGAAAAGACTAATTTTGCATTATGACTACGACATATATATTTAATTTTCAAATTGCATTGAATATGAACCCTTACCAAACATAATATACCCATAACACTTCCAAACTAACAATTTTTCCACGAACGCGAAATTATTCCTTACTATATAAGCATAAATCATACTATTTACTTACTTTACTTTTTAGCAATTGTACAATTATACTTGTCTATTTTATTCACTGCCCTTACCTGGATTTCAGGTCATTATCAACCGTATGCATAGACATTTGATTAGATTTAGTAGCTATTAAATCATAGGTGTGGGGGTAGTTTTTTTCGTACTAAGGGTAAAGCAACATATTCGGGATATAAGAAAACGTGAAGCAACAAAATAGTACTTTATAAATATCTGCTTGATTTACGTTTTTTATTTCGTTTGTGGGTGTCTGTGTTTTGTTTGTTTTTTAAAATGAGAATTTAATTGGAATATACATAATTATGTAAAGTACCTATGTATATCTGGATCTCGGAGCTGGAGAGTATTAAGCCATTTTTTTAAATATATTTATATATTTTAATGCATTTTATATATTTTTTCCCGAGTAATAGGTACATAGCGGCGCTGCGGTGCCGTCCGTTTGTGAAATACCATAAAATCTAATATTAAGTGCCAATACAATCTTAATCAATTTAAATTTTCGAATGGCTCGAAAAGATTGGTTACAAAATCTTGGTTTTGTAAATATTTAAAATGTGACTTAATACTCGCCGGGTTCTGAAGTCCAGATGTAGAGTTTGCGCTTATTGCAAACATACCTACCTAGTACAAGATTACCGCCCATAGGTGTTTGATAAGAGATAAAAGAAAAGTTATAGCATTTTTCGCGATTTCTCACTATTCTGTAATTAAATCACACGCATTCGTGCAGTTTTTGAGTTACACCCTATAATACAAAACATGAGCTAGAACAACAACCTCGGCCAAAATAAATGCAAATCTATTTTGTTTTAATTTATAATTTTTAACTTTTAACTTTAATTGTTATTCCCAGTTTTACTTTATATGCTAATGTATAAAATATCAAACACATGTAAATATGTGTAAACGTGTCCCCCGATTAACTTTGCGATAGGTGTAAATGACAAATAATTTTGGAATTTTGAAATTATACTCTAGGAATCCAAAACTGTTTGGTCTAAAACTAAGATTTACCATGAAAAAGTTGAAATAACTCTATATAGGGTGTTTTATTAAAAAATATTTAATAATTAATATCAGTAAGGGTCAGTTTTACAAACACGATTTATACTAATACCTAGAATACCTATTCCTGGAATAACTGCTATGGAAACGTTTGTTGGGACAATGGTTTCCATGAAAATTATTCCAGGAATAGCTTATCTAACGTATATCTTATAATTGTAAAACCGGCCCTAAATGGCAATTAATACATATCGAAGATACGATAAAATGTCATTAAAAGTTGTTTAAAAGTAAAAGCTATGATAAATAGGTGAAACTGCGGTATGATATGCGGATTTTATTTTTTAATCACAACCAATAATTTAAAATAATGCAACTAAAAACTTATTCAAACAGCCCCTCCCCCGCCCGTCCAAATTACTCTTCTTCTTCAAGTGCCATCTCCGCTTCGGAGGTTGGCAATCATATTGGCTATTCTAATTTTTGATATTGCTACTCGAAACAGTTGACCAGAGCTGCAGCCAAACCATTCTCGTAGATTGCGCAGCCATGACATTTGTCTTCTACCGACGCTTCTTTTTCCCATGATCTTGCCCTGTATTATAAGTCGTAGTATGTTATACCGTTCTCCAAGCATGATATGTCCCAGATATTGGAGTTTTCTTTCTTTGACTGTATTTGTAATTTCCTTCTCCTTTCCCATTCTTCTCAGTACCTCCAGATTTGTCACTCTATCCGTCCATGATACTTTTAAAATCCTCCGATAAGTCCACATCTCGAAGGAGTCAAGTTCGTTTAATGCGACTTGATTTAACGTTAAAATTACTACCCACGTGTAAATTCCACCCTTCTAAATTCTTGTTAACTGTTTTTAATTTCTGCGAGAGGTATAGCTCTGGATCACATTTGGGTAGAAAGATTTAGTGATGATGGACGCGATTTTTTCCGTACGCTTTATAAAAAGTATCTACAGGTACTTACTTATAGAGTAATACTTGCGTTAAATAATATGTTATCGCGTGTTTAAAATTCATAAAATTACACATCAATTATGTCAAGATGAATCAAATACCTTCTTCTTTTTGTGTTTATCCGTGTTCATCAACATTACCTTTATCTCCACTTTGTTCACCGCTCCTCTAAACAATTAAAATCAAATAAATACCAATACCAATTGTTAAAATTTGTTATATGTATAATGTTAATGCTGCATATTCATTTGTATTACATAATAATTGATTTTAAACAAATCTGCGTTTGTACAATAATAGTTTGGTTTAATTAAATGTAAAAATACGATAAAAATCGACGTTATTCTTCGAGTGGGTGTTAACCGGTGGGAACAGATTTTTGTAGAAAAACTGGAATGATGATTGGCGACTCCTCTTGCGTGTCTACCACATCTCCCACATAGCAAATTACACGTCGGACGCACGCACGGTGCATACCATACGTACCTTTATGATTATCTACCATAATATCGCAGGACTCATACAATATTCATAAGAAGGCAAAGTTTTCCACCCGCGACTAAAATCCGGATGCATCTTTACAATGTTCAATCTATAAAAGTAAACAAGTTCGTGAATTGAATCAGTTTCTTTATTATTTAGAACATTTTCCAAGTACCTACCTATAGTTGGGTAATGAAGTTCAGTTATATTTTATCTCTTTATCTTATTATGTTCATCTATTTAAGTTAATTCGTCTAGGTATAATTTTCAATATTAGGAACATATTTCTAAAAATGCCTTAAAATAAATTTTATTCATTTATTTATTTTTAAATAACCGACGTACAAATAAGGTGTCTGCTAAACTAAATTTATATAGGTACGTACCTATCTATTCGTAAAACTGTACTTACATTTAATTATATAACTATACCTAGATTTACCTTATTTGATTTTCTAAGTGCCTATCACCGGTTTGTAAATACTCGTCCGGTTGGAAAACAGAAACTGTAGACGGTTAGTCAATCGAAACAGTCGCACCTGAGGCTTCTAATACTCGTTTGTTATGCGCTCCTGATTTCATCTACTCCTGTTCATAAATAAAATTAGTGAAGGCGGGCATCCCTCGACGATTCAAAATCGCCGCTATGGTTCCTTGCACGATAGGTACCTACTTTAAATCCCCGTATTTGCCAAATTTAAACACTTTCTCGAAATCCGAAGGGATTCTGAATTATTAAATGTTCCAAAAATGCGGTTATAAATTACACGCTTCGCTTCGCGAACTGTGTTAACGAAGACTCGAGCATTGTTTGTGGTCATAATGACAGGGTTTGATGAAATTTCGTCTGTGGGAATGCGACTCGTTATCACGCATCCAACAAAATACTGTCATTTTATAAACGACACGTTAGTGTCCACTTGATTACAAAAAGCACGCCAAAACATTCGAAATAAAAAGCGGTAGAGTTTGGACGATTATTTTTCTAAGAAACGGTTAGCCTAATTTGTAAAGTACTAACTAATAAAAGGAATACGGTTTAATATTAAGAAAATTGGGCGGTTTTTATTTCCCATTTTTACATCGATGATAATTTTGACTTCGCTAAATAAGGTAGCGCAATTTCGTTTTTCGTTTCGCGCTCTATTGTTAGCAATACAAAAATATTAAGTAGGTACCTAATGAGAAATGGTATAATTTTTATAAAGCTGGTACCTGTAATCTCTATTGTCGTTTTATTTAAATGTAATGAGTTGTAAGTAGATTAAATTATAAGTATATAATAGTTAGGGTATATCCATAGATATTATTTACGGAAGTTCTTAATTTTATTATGTCTAGAGGCTTTTGAAGGTTCGATCGAGGCCCGGTCCTTATAGGTCGGTATAGATATTATCTAATGAAATAGCAACTGTAACCTAAACTATTTAGCTGTTAGCACTATTTCACAATTGCGATGTTCATAATAAATATTTCAACATGCGTAAGTATTTTATCTTACCTATCACGATTTTTCATCTTGACCAAGAAGATATTAATTTCAATATTTTTTATCAACGATTAGATTATAAACACCACTATCGTTAAATTTCAGATGTTGTATCCTAAAATATTTAAATTAATAATTATAGTAGGTATTAATATAAATTTCCAACTAACTGTTACCGAAATATTCAGGAACAAACGGTTTCGAGATATAGGTAGATACCTATGTACCTACATTTATCCTCGAACACAACATCAATATGGCAACATAACCATTTTCAACATCACGTTATTATAAAATAATGGCAAGCGTGTTGAAACTTAGCTTATTGACTGTAAACGTAGCTTTAGCCATCCATTATGTTCATTGAAATGAGTATTGATTCTGATATTTCATTCAGCTTTCGTCGCGTATAGTGTACTTACAAATTCGACCATCTTTTCATCGTCATGTCGAACTCGAGAACAGCAAAATAGTAAAAATTAATTGTTAGGTTAACATTTTAAGCGATTTTTTAACCGTCAAGATTTTTCCACGTACATAGATACATAAGCAGCAGTTTTTCTTACCTTCTAACGTAAATTATTTTAATTTGAAACAAGAAGTAAAAATTCATCGAATGATGGGCCTCGAATTTTTATCGTCAATGCATAAAAGTGAAATCATGGGCTCTTTACAGGCATATTGAATTGTAAAGTGCTATTTTTTGTTCAGATTTGATAGAATCGCAGATAAAACACTTGGGGGATGTAAGCTGAATTTAAAACAGTATATGGTTTGCTCGTGCACGTCCTGATTGGACCACATGATAACTCTCAACGTCGGTATTTTAAATTTTAAATTATAGTCTTCCATTATTTATGGATTATGGATTGCTTTTATGTTAGAAAATTATCCGCATTAAAGAGCTCTAGTTTTTTCGTTGTAAAATTTATTGTAATAATTTTTAGAACTACATTTTTTATATGAATATTTAGGTAGGTGCATATTATTATTAAATGGTAGGTTACCTGTCAGACTTTAATTAATTAATAAGCATTCCTCAATAAATTATATCTGAAGGTAGATATTGTTAATAGAATTTTTTAAATAATTCAAAATATAGGTATACATACCTATAGGTATCGATACGTATTTTGAAGAAAACCGATATAAAAGGCTTGGAAATTTTTAAATGAATATTTTAAATATTTTATAAGTATTATTGATCTAAATGATGGGAAAATCAAGGTAATATCTCAGAGAAAACATTTTTATACGAATAAGGTTATAAAACATCAGGTATAGCTTATCCAAACCTATATGATGTTCACGTCATCAAAAAAAGTTAGTAGATTGTTTATTTGTAATTCGGCTTAAAGTTTGGAAAGTGACATATTCTATACACGATTTACTTGCGCACATATTAGATGGTATAAAGAAAGACTACGATTTATTAGAACTATCAAAATACGAGGTACGAGGTAACAACACTGTGTGAAACGTCATCATCTAGTAACCTTGTGTTGAAGACGTGGATTGCATATAGGTTTGGACGAAGTGTACCTACTTTCAAATAGGTATAGGTATACCTACATATACAGAGCGAGTCAAAAGTATGGAATAAGTATACCAAATAAAATTGAAACAAATGAATTTTATCGAAAAGTTTCTCATACTGTCATTTAGACAATCGAAGAATACATCTAAATCACGCAAAAATCATGGGTTACCGTTTAAAAAAAAAACTCCGATGACGTCATAACTTAAAAACAAACGAATATCTGAAAACGTTCTTGACATACCAATTTTACTTTTCTTAAAAATAAAAACGACGCGTTTCGGGTTTTTTACAAAAAATTATTTGTTTCAATTTTATTTGATATATTCCCTACTTTTGACTCGCTCTGTATCTATGCTCGCGTTAATTAGAAGAAAATCTCGTGCTAACTAATTCTTTTTAATATTTTGGCGTTTAAAAGATTTTATTTGTTTGAAATAAAACCGTAAAGAATGACAATGCAATCGTAAAATTGAGGCTTGCGCGACCACACGGTGAGCCACGCGTACGCATATGTTGTTCACATTCATCCTTAATGACCGTACAGTTCTAACCCTGCAAGGGTGCCATTCGCAGCACTAATCAACCCAATAACGCCCTTTGCTGCGTATTTAACCAGAAAACCGCACGGACACCAACGAACTGATAAATTAAGCAAGCCATAACGTGGTCACGAACGATTTTTTTTTATTAATAATAAAATTTAAAAAACGTAAATTTTTTTTTGATTCTCTTGATCTCTTAGGTTAGTTTAACTATTAAACAATTATGATTATTTAAAAAAAAGAGTTCTACGTATTTAAAAGCCGCTCAGTGAACTCAGCAAAACGATATGCATAATTATGAAAGTGTTGTCAATTACCGACTCGATTCGACTCGATGAACGTTGTTTAACGTTATAAAAGTATCGACCAAAGTATGGCCTATCCAAGCGTATAAGCGATTCACGTCCTCGTATTTTTACAGTTCTAATAAATTGTAATCTTTCCATGTGATATGCGTGCAAGTAAATCATCTATAAAATATGTCACTTTCCAAACATTAAACCAAATTACAAATAAACAATCTAGTAACTTTTTTTTGATGACGTAATTGCATATAGGTTTGGATAAAGTGTGCAGGCGTCAAAAAATTTTTGAAAAAATAAACTGCTAAACAACCTACCCGAATTATATTAGCTTCTGACACAGTGACAGTTTGTTATTAACGAGTAACTTATAACAATTTATTTTTATTTTAATACTTATCTACTTCGAAGATTTTCAACTCAAATCGAAGTGGTACCTACCTACCTACCTATACTTACTTACTTATAATTAAAATAGATTAAACGTGTAATAAAATATTTTGCATCTACTAGTTATCCGACACGCTTCAATTTAGGTAATATCTCACTTAAAAACTTATGAAGTTTTTAAAGACAGTTATAATTACATTAATTTAAACATAACATCCAAGAAGTTACTTATATCTTTATAATACCTAACTTGTTATTCTCTACCAGTTCGTGCTGGATAAAACCGTAAAAGAAAAAAAAGATAATAGAGAAATTTAGCCATGAGCTCGGAAGAATCTTGTTTTATATTCTAAAAAGGCAAATTCACGTATAGTCTTTAACGGCAAGAAGGAAAAATAGCGAAAAAATGGCTTTCACGTCATAAGTAGGGACTAATTGGAATAGCCCGAAGGCTTTATGTGATGTTAAGCTAGATCTATATGCACCCTGAACAATTTACTACCCTTACCACACTAAAAGATGAATAACAACGAAGAATGTTTCGAATATATTTTATATGCTTTACCAGTTCCGTTATATATATATATAGTAATTTTAATGTTAAAATAATAGACATGATTTGAAATTCACAATTCGAAAAAACAATTTTTGTTTTGTAACAAAATATTTAAGTTAATTTTTATAGCTAGTGCTCGTGTTTTGTATTTTTTAGATTTTATGTTAAGGTAGAATATCTAGATTAATTTTTATATAGATATAGTAAGTTCTTTATGATATATTCTAAAGTACTTACTTTAAGTTAAAAGGCCGCAACAACGTAGCTATTGTCTTACAATTAGTAATGACAAACTTTAAATTTTAAAGTCGCATTTAATTTTATTTGGAAATTGGAACTTAAATCAATATATGTATGTAAACTATATTTTCTTGGGTTTAAGCGCTGTAGATAAATTCTGGCCAAACCAGAGATATTCTCATATCTATAAGGTAATATAGATAATAAGACGTTTAATAACAGTAATAAACTTCATTGTGCTTCGTTTGCAATAACAACGCGAAATGATCGGCCATATTGCATTTAAGTCCCTCCGCCCTACTCGGACTGCAATGTTACAATGCAAGCCCCAAGGCGACAAGTGCTGTTTACTTTATTTCTTATCCCAAGAGTTCATTTCATTTATCTTTTGCATTCTCTATGAACTCCTGTGTGTTATCCACACAGTGAATATCAAAATGTTTTACGGACTATATCGATTATTTACCTATGTATCCAAAAAAGTAAACGTAATTTTGAAAAACAAACCGTTTCCAAGAATTTTGATTAATTTTAGTACATTAGATGCATGTATTAGGTAGGTAAATAATATTTGAACTAACGTGTGTTTTTTAAAAGAAAAAAATGTGTAAACAAAGTTAGTTACAATAACCTTCCATTTTTTGTCAACCGTATATATTTTTTTACCGTTTCTTAAACTCGAAATTCTTTTATTTTGCCCAATTTTATACACAACGAAGCTAAAGCTTTTTAGTTCAATAGAATCAATACCCAATCCACTAGACATAATACAGCTTTATATTGAGCTTTCAATCACTTGTAAAGATGCTCGTCTATCACACGTCAAGTAGGCTCTACGTACTATATGTGTGGCATCGATATCGAGAGTGCCATGCGTATACATTTGTTTGGTTAGGCTGATCCTCGCTGAGGGCTAATTTGCCATTATAGGTCATATGTAACCACGCATTCAACAAAAGGGTGTATTCGTGTATAGTTCAGTACTCAATAACAATTCATCGAATATTGAAGGTATAATTAAAGTTTTCGTCGAACAATTATGTTTATGATAAAATTTGCAATTATGTGTAGATTTTAGGTACGTCTAATGAACTTAACTTTGAATATTTAAACTTTTATACATACACGTTTCAAACGTTAGTAAAGTAGTAGGTAGATAATATTAATTTAGAAATAATATCTAGAAAATTATGTTCTAATTTTCGCGTTTTAAACTTCTTAAAAATAATAAGATGATAAATTCAAGACAGATGTCTAAGAACTAATAAAGGAAGTGTAATATACGAATGTAAAATTACCGTAAGGCAGAACTTTTTTGTGCTACTTAGCTAATTGCAGTAGGTTAGCCTAACCAATTTCGGAATTTAAAAATTTAAACACTTACAAGGAAGGTTACCACCCAAAGGGTACACATCGATTTTGATGAAAATTTTATAAGACTTTATTTACTTGTTTTATTTAATAAAGTTTTAAAAATTGTGATTTTCAAATTCAAAGGACTGTTATCAGAACGGTTTTAGATATGAATTTGAGGTCATTTTGTATATTTTCCAATAAAAAAATTGTTTTTTTCACGCGTAGTTTTTGAGCACGCCCGCCATCTTGATTTTTTTTTAATGGAAACACGAGTTATGTGTGACATATCATTAGAAAACTTATTTTTTTCTCTATTTAACCATTTAAAAGTTGTATGGGATTACATAAGGAAAAATTGGGATAAAATAGAAAAACGTTTTTCATATATCTACCTATAGCTTATCGAAACAATATCATCAATACAAGGTTACTACAAGATGACGTTTCACACAGTGCTGTCACCTCGTACCTCGTATTTCGACAGTTATGATAAATTGTAGTCATTCTTTATGTTATTTAATATGTGCGCAGGTAAATCATCTATAGAATATGTCACTTTCCAAACTTTAAACCTAATTACAAATAAACAATATTGTTCGGACATGCGTCCGCAAATGGGTAGTGGAAGGCGCACTCCCCCAACCCTTTGGGTGAAAGTAAAAACGGAATGACGAACGAATCTTCGTCGAGTAAACAGCGACGTTCATCTCGCTAAAAGAAAATAAAAACAGGGTACCAAATCCGCAACAAATATAGTGACATTTTATTGATGACGTGAATTGTATATAGGTTTGGATAGGCTGTATTCGTTCGGCTATTATAAATACACGCTGATTTTGATACACATTTTATCATAATAACCACGACTTATTGTTAAAAGATTATGTTTTCGGAACGAAACATCCTTGAGTAGGTTAGTAGAATTGCTTTTGCCACTATTTATAAGTGGTTAGTTTTACATGAAAGTGGAAGTTGTTTTGGACCAAGAGTAACGCATTTGTTCCAAGCACGAAAAACATTTACGTTACAATATCAGCATCGGAGAAACTGACAAAACGTCACTTAAAAACTTGGTTCGAAGAAATCTTTCGACTTTGCTCGATAATTTTCTGGCAGAGTCCTAATAGACAGACCTGACATCGTTTTGCAACACTGAAATAATATCCTCAAACTACAATCGTTGGTTCATAATCAATCAATTCTCACGCTACGTTATAAGGATTTTATTAAATATGCATGGTCGAAAGCAGAATATCTACATAATAAACTATCTCCTCGTAAAACTCGGAATTTGTTTTTTAGTTACAGAACGGGGACTGTTTAGGTGATAATATTCACAATCAGTATTTAATATCTGCTCGTGGTGCAAACGCCCTTTATATTTTACTCATTTTTATATTAATAATCATTACTGTACCAATTTTGTCATATAAAAAATAAATGGAAATTATTAGCAGCTAATTTTTTCACCAAACATGATCTTTCTGATAGTGGTTATTATGATAAAATGTGTAGCAAAATCGGCGTGTGCGATTTAGCTATAGTTTCCTTTAATGATATTTTGTAAACGTAATGCTTCCAGTATTTTAAAGTAAGTAATACGTATATGGTAGATATACGAAAAACGTTTTTTTTAATTTTATCCCAATTTTTCCTTATGTAATCCCATACAGCTTTTAGATGGTTAAATAGAGAAAAAAATAAGCTTTCTAATGATGTCACATAACTCATGTTTCCATTAAAAACATTCAAGATGACGGGCGTGCTCAAAAACTACGCGTGAAAAAATAATTTTTTTAATCGAAAATGTACAAAATGACTTCAAATTGAGATGTTACGAAAAACCTATATCAACCTATATCAAACCGATATCAAACCTATATCTAAAACCGTTCTGATTGAAACCGTTCTTTGAATTTGAAAATCACAATTTTTAAAACTTTATTGAATAAAACGTAAATAAAGTCTTTATGGCAGCTAATTTTTTCACCAAACGTCATCTATTGGGTAGTAGTTACTATGATAAAATTTTACCCTTTGGGTAACCTTCCTTGTTAGTAAAGAAAATTCACACGATATGCCTACTTTCAAATAATACCCCGTTTAGTACCATATATCGACCCCCCGCTTTCAAGGTGTTCGTGAAGTTAGCAGCCACTTTCTTGAATTTTTCAAAATCCGAACGCTAATCGTTAGTAATTATTTGTAAGTCAAAAAAATTCGTTTGTAAGTCGAAGGTGGCGGAGATATTCGCACTTTAAAAAAGAAAGCCAGCAGCCACTTTTTGTCAAAAATGAACGAAAATGGTCTCTATCGTTAGTAAGTATTTGTAAGTCAAAAAAAAATGATTTTACGTTTTATAGTTGTCATCTGTAAAAGTAGATCAAAAGACCCAACCATACAGTAATTTAAAAAATATGCCGTTCGAAAAATATTTTGCGAGGAAAGTAAGGGCCAATTTTATAGTTTTATAACCACAGTGTACTTTGGGTATACTTTGTACGAATTAGGACATACGAGTCTCGAAGTTTTGACTTTTGTATCTATCGAAATATATCCTACCGATTTGAAATGAGTAAACCGAACTGTACTGTGGTTTTACCCATGTCAACTGGAGTTTTATAATTTCTTAATTTTAGAACTTTTATCAATTTTACAAGTTAATCTTACGCACGGAAGAAACAATTAAAATTATTAAGAAAGCTCAATAATTGTAGTGTTAGCACTAAATTATAATTATTTAACACAAACATAATTCTAGAAAAAAACTTTTGTAAAAAAAGTGGTAATTAATTTTTTTCTTCTGAAATTCGTATAGAATATGACCACATTGATTTTGATCTTTACCACATTTGACTTACAAACAATTTTTCTTTTACTTATAAGTAAGGACAAATAAATATTCGTTAATTCGTTAAGACCACCTTCGTTTCTCATTATACCGAAACTTAAACGATTTCTTTACATATATTACATTGTATTATAAATTCTTACTAATGTTACAGACAACTGTCATTTATTTTTGAAACAATTCCTGTTGACTTCATTCTTTCTCTTGAAACATGAATATTTCTGTCACCTGCGACTTACAAATGAATTTTTTTGACTTACAAATACGATTAGCTTTCGGATTTTGAAAAATTCAAGAAAGTGGCTGCTAACTTCACGAACACGCTTTCGAGTTGAAGTTAGACAAACGAAAATACGCCACTAACCTGTCATCCTAGCAAACAAAATCGACGTGTTCGAGCGCCTTTTGAAAAAAATGATTTATACATCCCAAGACATGTTGTGTATATGAAAATTGACTAATTAAGTCGACTTCGGCGGTCCGTAACTTCGGCGTCCGGACAATTCGTTCAGTGAAAGAAATTGGTTAGGCTCGTACGAAAGCCCAAAGAATGTCTTTAATTGATTTTGATTATATTATTACATTTGCACACTTCCCTTGTAAAGTCGTAGAACACCCATGCAAGTACTACTTACCTATAGGAAAATGTGCATATATTATTTTGAATAACATACGAGTTTGTATTTTAACGCGGCTGGACGGAATGGTTTTTTACGGGACAGATGGTTCACGCCCCTAATGAATATTGATAAGAAATCGATTCGACTAATTTACTGTACGTATACCACAAAAAACGCATGCATTATTTATATTCCAATTTACATATAGCACATACCCACCTAGGTAGGTATACAATAACTGGGTTACTTGAAATAAAAATGATTTTAGAAAAATTTTAATTTTTATTACTATTATTATAGAAAAAATTCGGTGGGCGTTAATGATAGTTTTTACAGCTATCTATGGCGATTATGTATTCGGTATGGTTATCGCTACGTAAGATGTGTCGAAAGAGATACGACGAAACAGTTAATTTTGTTTAAAATGCGCTAGTAGCTTGTTCATTGAACTGAGCTAATAATAACATCGGCTATTTCTAAATTATTTAATTTTACCATAATTGCTCGACTATCGAGCGGTATAATTTTTTGCGCCCTTTATAAAGATTTTATCTAATTTATCATTTCATACAGAAATTAATGCTAAAATGATAAATTAAAAACAAAGATAGGGCCTTCGGCGAATAAGATTACAATTGAAAAAGAATAATAATAAATTATTTTCTCGAATGATATCAGTTTTCAAGTTTACGCTCCCTCGCATTAAGAATTCCTCCCTTTATTTTTCCTTTTCCGAATTTTGTTCTGATTCTATTTCAAATATTCATGGAACAACATCCCCTTTGTGTGTATTTTTGAGGATAATATTGAATATGGATTATATTTTTACCAAAAAGTTGTTTTCGAAACATTTACTATATACCTACCTATACATAGGTATCTACAGTATTTACGGACTAAGTTTTAAATTTATTAAATAAATTGGTTATCGGCAAATATAATAATTAAAGTAAAATAAGAGCTAGCGAAATGGATTTTATGTAAAGGTAATAAAGTGTAGCGAAAGTTCGAAAGTTCGATGCTATATTTAGGGATTATATACGCGCGTCATCGGCATACTTACTTATACATTAAGAAACTTCCAAATACTTTGGTATAATCTTTTGTCAGTTATCCGGTCGATATTCTGTTGAAGATTGTGTTCTGCGCTAATGATGTGTAAAATGGCGTTAAGTAAAATTAATTTTATTAGTTAACTGGCGAATACAGGTACAGAAAATTGAGTGCAACGTGTATCGTATGAAACACTTACACTTACGTACGTATATTATAAAATAAAAACGAATGGATTAATTGACGTTTATACAATTATTAATTCAAATTTTTAAAATCGGCTAAATTCTTTAAATAAATACTAAACCAATTCTTAATGAAGTTGCACGTAGGGATGTATACGTATAAATTTATATGATGGTTTTGAAAGTGATTGAACGTGATTCGGTTATTTGCACCTGTATACTACCTACGTTTAAAATTTAATAGTAGGCTTATCGTTAGGTAATTCCAAAATAAAATTAATCCGTAACGATTTTACTATTTATCAAAAGAAATATAACACTTCATTATATCATATTAGGTATACGAAAGCAAAGAATCGCTCGTCGATATTTATGCGTGTTATATGTAAGCGCCATTAAGCCTTTGTAGCATTTATGTTTATTTTTTTAAATCACGTAATTTTAATAAGTTATCTTGCAAACAAACAAAGTTGTTTAATTTTAAATTTTAAACCAACTAAAGCCTGGATTTTAGCCACCTCGTTTACACTTAAACCTAATTTTTGAGCAATTTAATGCAGGTTTCAGACGAATCGACATTTTTTCAACATTTTCTTCATACATTAATTTCACCATAACACCATTAACTACCTTAATAGCACCATAATTTTTCAACGTCCTTCTGTAAGTAAATTGTTATTGATTTGATACCGTCTATGTTGAAAATTGTTGGTGCAAGATAGCGATTATCTTTAATTTCAATGGACGATTTCAGTTTTCAGTTGTCGTCGTCGCATGGGAAAATGATCGCAAATGAATACAAGAGGAAGATTCGAATCGATTTCTATTCTGTATCGTCACCAAATCTAATTCACCAGCACCTACCTCTATATCTAATTCAAGAAATTCTCGTATCTGCCAATTTCAATGTGTCAATAACAAACAGTTGCGGCTAAACGAACACAAAACAGATTCCATCGACTTAAATTCCATTAAATTTCCATTCCACGAATCGGGGTAACATAGTACTTACAACATATTTGACAAACGGACGACTCATTTCATTTTCAATAAGGCAAATCTCACTATTATCTACTCATTAGCATAAGTAATAGGTACTTGCTGCGACTAGTTATTAAATTAATTCCACCCTTGCAGATTTTGGCGTAGGTAATCAATAATTAAATGATTTCAAAAAAAAAAACAAACGTTAAGACGATATAAAAACACTAATTAGGATTGCGCTATAATTTGTTTTATATAGTAAACGATAAACTGTTAAAGAAGTTATGTTAATATTAAGTCCTAAGATACGCGTGCCATAGCCGTGAGGGTCGCCGGGGTCAGATGGCACCAGTTCGCTCGTCCCGTTAAAGAACGTGCTTGGACTTAAATTGCTTATCTTCTCGCTCACGAAGCTTAATCAAAGAGCATAGCGAACACAGATAAAATACCAAATCCATTGTGTACGAAAGTTAAATGTAACCTTACTTACCGTTCGTCGAATATAACGTTTCTCGAATTCATTAAAGATGAAACGATTAACGAGTGAAAATTTTACGAGACCGTTAGATACATTTTCAATTTTCAACCCCCGAAGTTAGACGGTAATCTATGCTTGTTTATTCAGTTCGAATTATAATAAATCATCGGGAATGGGCGATTCGCGAGGTTCGCTGCAGCAAAGAATATAAAATCCGAAGCTATTATAGCGCAATTACATTTGCGAATACCTGGTCGATAATTTAATGCGTTCATAACAAGATGTTAATGGCATTGTTTAAATCTGTGGTACTAAACCACGAAAGGATCGACCACAACCTGACTATTACCGCGACCGTAGCCGTACCCTACTTGATTGTAAGTGTGACTCGAGATTTATGGTCCTGTAATAAATTTAACTTCTTTTACCTTAACTACATATTAGACAGGTAAAATACGATACAGTCGGCTCTAACAGCCATTACAGTTTAGAACGATCTTCTTAAAAAATTTATAATTGAAAAGCTATTCGTATTATACCTATATGATAAGAACATCGGGTACAATTTTATTTTATTCGCCAAATTCGATGACGTTTTGGCAGAACAGTGTTTATGTTCAATGTGTACCTATTGTTAGACAAATCATTTTTTATAAAATTAAATTTGTTTAACTGAATCGACGAATGAACGGAAAACGTTCGATGGGGAAAATAATTTTTATAAATATAGTACCTATTCGTGTATTTCAAACTCGAAAGCAATTTTGAATTGCTTGAATTTTTTCACAAAGGTGAAATGGTTTCTAACTCAAAAAAGAAATTAGAATAGAACTTTTTTATTGTATCTAGGTATACACTATAGGTACATTTTTGGAAATCAGGTCATGACAGCGTCGCGCTGTTCGTCGATTGTTGAATTGCAGAAGATGGTTCGTAAGGGTGCGAGGAATCGAAAACATTGGAAATACGTACTTACCTAGGGTATATTTCATTTGAGTGTATTCTTCAAATATGCGGAGTGAATATTTATTCTTAAAAAATGTGGCGGTGTTTGTGTTTTAATGCGGAATATTTCAAACATCGATGTTTCGTTTCACCCAAGATAGGTCTTCATATTATGCAATTAGAAACGCATTATGTTTCTAACATAAGTAGATTAATTGGCAGGCGAGGTGCTATTGCGTAGAGAAATTAATGTAGTCGGTATTTTAGAACGTACAGAGGTCGAATTTGATTTAGCTATTCAAAAATTCGTGTTATTCGAATTAAATATCACATTACATATTACAAATTATATCTGCGATTAAGATGCACAAGGTTCCGACTACCTCGCTTATCAAAACACACGAGAGGAATATTCGTCGATAACATACGCTTTTTAAAATTTAAACGAACGCGGCCAGTATTTATATCATTACGATAACACAATCGTGTTGTGCCTGCAAATTTTCAATAAATTATTTCCAGTTGTGCATCAACTTTTGTACTGTTCGGTTCAAGTGTGTCCTTCGTTTGAATTATTTATGTGCATTTCTTTGTAATTTATGATGGAAGCTTTTTTGAATATACGTGACGAATTTTTACGGCAAAAAGGTTAGAATTTGATTATCCTATACCTATATAGTTAGTAATTTAAGGGAATATATATAACACTAGAATTTGTTTTAAACAATTTTAGGTGTAGGTACATCTGATGGGTACAATTAATAGATATATAAAATTAATTCGACGATATTTTATTGTCGGTTACCATTAATTAAACAAGAATATTCTTAAATCTTTATTAGATTGAAATTTGTTTCCAATCATTTACTTGTATAGATTACATTTTTGGAAATAAATCCTCGAGATGCCGTTTCTACGCCAGATTAAATTAATATTTAAAAAAAAAAGTTTAGAAACACGCTAATAAGCGTTATTTGCACATAATTTTTGGGATGTAAATTATCCCATCCAAAAAATACAAAAATAAGCATCTATAATTTAGACAACTGTGGAAAAGCTTATGAAGTACTCTTGGTTAATTTTAAATCTATTATAATAATAATAGCAAAAGAAAACGGATTGCGTCGGAGTCTGCTAAGATTAAGTTTTCCATGTGCAGTAGAAAAGCCTGGGGCTCGCCAACTCCGAAGGCGCAGACTCCTGGGGTATCGAGCGCTGCCCCGAGGGCGGTGTCGCCCTGCCAACGCAAGATACCCCTCTATACGAGCTGTATCTCATAAAAATTTACCATACTATAGTCTGTAAATTGTAACTACATCTATGTATATAGGATCTAAACGTATCAATAGATACTTGAAGAAAATCCCATAGATTGTCAATAGTCGATAATGTTGCGAGTTCACGAAATACGTAGGTATTTGTGGAAATGGAAATCAATTTTTGAAATGAACAGTAGAGGAAAGTACCGCACAGTAGAATATTTCAGAAATTAAATAACATTTTTTTGTCTGTTTACGTGGAAATTAATAAAAGCTACAAGTACCTATAGATTTTTCAAAAAATAGTAGAGTTTGACGAGTGTACGATAACCCTAAAAATTACTGTTCTCTCCCGGTTACTTATATAGATATCTATACTCTCCCCTACGTTTTTCCGATTTTTTTAATATCTAATTGCCTTCTAATATAGATACTATAATACTTATAATATGATTAATTAATTGCAATCTATTTTTATAATTCTCTTAGATTAACGCATTATAATTAAATTTAATTTAACACATTTTTTTATTTCATTTTTAGTTCAATTTACCTATAGATAAGTATAGTAGGTATATCTAATATTTGTTTAATATAAGACTTATAATAATACAGTTTATTACTTCTTTTATTACTTAAATACAATTTCGGATTGCGTATAGCCTACAGCTATAGGTACAAACAAAAAGAAATAGACTTGTCGATATTATTTCCGATTGAATATATGTATTTTGCAAACAAACAAATTGTTTATTAGTATTTATTGTAACTATATAGTACACATGGAAGGAGAAAGATTGTATAATTTATATCTATTTCTATGTATTAACACTAGATTTACGGACAAAATTATACCCGTCATATTGACGGGTCTTCGGATCCCACATACGGATATTCAAAATTAAGGTGACTAGAGAAAAATGAATAGAGTACAATAGAGATATTCATATCAATAAATCACTAAAGTCAATATAAATTTGGAACAAATTATGTTTATTTGTCTTTGTTCAATAACTATGAAATTTGAAATCCGTCAAATTGACGGATTCCATAAATCTAGAAATAAAAAAATACTATTTAAACTATTTAATACTATTTAAAAAATAACTATTTCAAAAATAAATAAGTACATCGAGTAAGTATTAATTCGTAATTAATAATAGCTATTAGATAGGTACCAATACCCATATATGTGCTATTACAAAGAATTAAAAAAATATTCGCTTAAAGACAATAATTTTATTTTATGATCTTAATAAGTCATAATAATCACGATTATCTCGTTAATATATAAGTAAGTAAAATAACAATATAGATATAACTTATAACTTATAAGATAGTAAGATATAAGTATAATATATATAAGTATAATGTATAAGATATAAATAAGGTAACTTATATTTGATTCATTAAATACAAAAAAAAATCCGACCGCGCACAAATCTCGGTATCGAATTTTCATGTCGCATGTCAAAAAACTCCTTTTTTAAAATTTTTCTCGAAAGAAATACATTTTTTGAAAAATAATATTTACGAGAGAGTTTACTATATTTTTAATTTAAAAACTATTCGTGTGCCCTTAAGCATTGGAAATTTCTCTGTTACAAGCCATAAACCAGATGAAAGTTTAATCGCATTTTCATGCGACCGATAAAATACAAAGCAACTGATAAAATTTGTGCACCACCTACTCGTAAGATAACTTATCGGAGTGCGGACAAAGAAATGCACGTTTTTAAAATAAAAGCGGGTTTTCTTAGTACCCACGTGTAAACTCTAATGCATTTATATATAGAATTCCGGAAAAACCGTTTCAGATCTTTCGCGTTAGTGGTACACAGCGGTAGTGCTTGTTTAAGTAGTTCGAATTTTAAATTACGGCGTCGTATTATTCGTGGGGGAAGCGAGGAGTGGTTGTTCGGTTGATAAGGCCTTTTTGCGTGTGAGTGCGCGAGTGTTGTGTATTGTGTTGTGTTGTGTTGTGTTCTATAAAAGGATTACAAACAAAATGGATTAATAAGACGAGGAATGGTAGAATCTTTCTTTGTCGACTAACTCTCCATGTATTTATAAAGTGTAAATACATGGACAAGCTCTAGCACAAATTCTCTGAAAATCGAGCTTGGTTAGGGTTTCCCTCAAACATTCGACGGTCCAATTTCGCGAAAGAAATTTTATCTTAATAGGTAATAATGCAAGTACCCAGTCAGAACGCAGTCTACGCTCGAAATTGGCGATAAAAGGAAAACGATGACGAGAAAAAGGAAGGAAATACAAAGAAAAATTTAAAAGTTTCTAATTTTTCTTATAGTATGTTACAGACAAGTGAATAATCCTAAAAGTAATTACTTAACAAATTTTAATTATTCCTATGTCGATAAGTAATCCCGGATAAAATAGCTTTTGATCCTTTTACTGGCACAATACAAAATCAAACTCAGGTGGATGCATTAGATTAATCGAATGTTACGAACACTCCGGCAATTTGGCGCAGATGGTTGATCAAAGGTTAACCTGTCTGTTGCATATATACAACTACAAAACTGCATTTCAGGGATATTCACATATAGGGGGATGTATTTTGTTTGGTAACTGTTTAAGTTTACGAAAACTGTCATCGGTTTTTAATAGGGATAAAACAAGAATTTTACCTATACCTTGCAATCAGGTTAATTTCAAATTTTCAGTTAATTATCGCATTTTTTGCGGTGCACTTTTATTATTCCCCTTATACATTTTTAAAGTGATTTAGTAAGTATAACATGAAAATGTGCCATAATTTTTAGTCGACGCTTGCGACGGTGTATTAAAAGAGGAGTCAATGAGTTGTATGAATTATGTAGTGGATCTATAAACTCATTGACAGCCTCGTAAAATCCGCGACGAGTTCATACGCGCGGCTAAACAAACACCCGCAATAAAATAAATTACTAAAAGATATAAAAACTAATTAGGTTGTTGGAGTTGTATATTTAGAAAGTAATTTATATAGGTATTATTACTAATTTATATACTTACATGTATTGTTTGGGGGAGTTGTCGTTTAAAACTTAATTAGGTACTTACGTTTAAAATAAACACACGCATATTATAATGATATTTTCGTATACGTACGTACCTATAAATAATTTTAAATAAGGGGTATTTTGTAAAATTAAATTAAACTTTTGGCTATGATTTAAGTACATATAAGTAAGATTTTTTATGAATAAAATAATAATAATTTACCTATTACCTACTGAAGCTTTTATTTTCGAAATATTTTATCAAAATCAAATTTTAACAATAAACAGTAAAAACGTAATTCTCATTATAGGTATTCTCTGGCTCTATGGTGGCTTCGTCCGTCCAAACTATTTTTCGTAAAAAGTTCATCTCTGTATCGATTTTGTCCATTAACAAAATGCAAAAATTTGTCCGACTTACATAATCGTTGTCTGTGAGTTGTTGCGTAAAGCACAAATGATAGGGACGAAAGCGTTTATTAATAATACGAACGGTCGTAGTTTGACTAATTTCGATTTGTGGCGACTAATAATATATGGATGGACATTTATTGCAGTCAAGACATCTATTTCAACCTCTTCTACGTATTAAATTGATTAAATGTTTTGTTTCACGGCTACTGTAGATGAGATTGCTAGATATAAATAACACTTTTCAACTTTAATCGCGTTTAACAGTGTAATTTTGTCATCTAACCCCACAATATTTTTATAGCCCCGTATAGAGAAAAGATCGTTCTTTCGAAAAATTGCAAAAAATATACAGTGTCATTTAAAAATAATAAGTTGCATATTACAGTTCGAATCTCATTAGGCCCTGAAATAAAATAAATGAATATCATTCTGAACATCTTTTGTTAAGAAAATATTTTTCTACTACGAATATTTAACGAACTAATGGGGGAGAGGGGTGTTACTATCTTAACTCACCTTGTACAGGCTACTAAACAAATCCTGTATAGAGGTTTAATTTAACCAGAACCGTCTTGTAGTCACAACCAAAAGTTTGACTGTCGCTATTTCAATAGTAGTTTTGTAATTTTTTTCCGTGTAGATAAATACATTTAAAATTATAAATAATTTTATATACCTAAGTACCTACTTATCTATATTAGTAGATAGATATACCTATAGCTTATCCAAACTTATATGATGTTCACGTCATCAACAAAAAGTTACTAGATTGTTTACTTGTAATTCGGTTTAAAATTTGTAATGTGACATATTCTATATATGATTTACTTGCGCACTAATTAGATGCCATAAAGAAAAACTACAATTTATTAGAACTGTCAAAATGCGAGGTACGAGGTGACAGCTCTGTGTGAAACGTCATCATCTAGTAACCTTGTATTGATGACGTGAACATCATATAGGTTTGGATAAGCTGTATACACTAATTTTCTACTTGTACATATAAGTATGTATCAAATGATGTAGGAATATATTAGGAAGGTACCTATTTTGTAAACATTAACGATCGAATTTAAAAAACACCGATGTTTATGCATCTGTCACGACTTTGCCATTTTCGCTACCGCATCACCATCTCCTAACCATTAAAATAAGGACCGGAGGGTCTTCGTCCAAAATTCCACGACTTCAAATATCGAATCGTATAATAAAGAGTCATTTACTTACGAAGATTTAAAAGCGTTTCTCGAAAATTTCTTTTTCAATTGAAGCGTAAGAGCTTCGAAACGATCATTTCACGTAATAAATAGCGTTTAAATAAATTTGGGAGCATTTTCGGTGAATCTTCACACAATGCAAGTAGGAATGCCAGCGCAATGACTTGGCTTCGGGGGACAATCGTGGTCTGGTGTAGTGTAACAGGCTGGAGTTCTGCGGCTCATGAGGGCCCCACGAGGGCCCTGGGCCATCATGCCGACACCGTAGATTGTAGTGGAGCTCGTACAGTTTCTACACGCGACCGGCTGCCGCGGGGGTGGTAGCTTTATTATAAAATATTGGAGATTGTTACGATCTTTGAAGCCGTTCTTACTGCGGCCTATCAGGAACATCGGGTTGCCGTATAGGTTGGTTGTTTAAGTTGTTTATTGCTTTCGAATACCTTGCGAAATGTCTTTCAGCGTATAATTAATTTTTAGTTTGTAGCAATATAAGTAAGTACCTATCTAATGAACTTTGGAAACTTTTAGGTGTCGAAGTACCTATATAGATAGATAGATAGGTACAATAGGTGTTTTAGAGGTTTAGATTTGGATATACATAGGTGTATATGTATAGATATTAAAAAATCGTGCGTTTGACATATAAATTATTCACAAATCGACGAGTATTTTAAAAAAAAAACAGACAGAATAGTTCATAAATAACTCAAATGCGGTGAGTAGGGGCTGCATAGGTATGTGTGTTGGAAACATTGGAAACAGAATTTAAAAAACAAGCGTCAGTCAGCACCCTATATCTGTACTAGCTAGTTACTTGAACAAAATTAAAATTTTGCTTTCAGACATTTAAAACGTGATAGGTATAGGGATAGATAGATGCTTTCTCGATTAACACAAATGGAATGCAATTTATGGAACACAAATTTCACCTTCGTACCTATTTTAACGGGCATTTAAATGTGCACGTTCCGACATAACATAACATTATCTAATTGTAAGTTAGTATTTCGATAAATCGAATTATTTTTTTTGGAAAAATATCGTCAATAAAACAAAAACCGACAAATGGTTTATTTACGTTACGCAAGTAGCGGAAATTGTGCGAAACGATTGCGCCTATAAATAAATATGTTGGAATAAAGTACCGAGATTGTAGGCATTAAAGGAATATTTTTAAAAATTCCGTTCCTTTTTCCGCAACGAAGAGACAGCCTGAGGCTGGGCGTGTTCTCAGACTGCTATTGGTCGTCGGAGCTTTGCCGAGGGCGGAGAAAACCCGGGCACCGTAGGAAGCCCTAACGGGGTGCCCCAGGCCCAGCTGCGGGCCAGTTATCCTGCAGTCTTTGTTTGGGATACATCAAAGTGCGCGATTCGCCAATTTCTTTCTCTACACCTTGCAATTTATTTTATGTGGTATGCAAAGTTAGGGTAAGATTTAAATAATTATTTTTCGCTATATAAATTTAGATTCCTGCTAAAATAGCTCGAGGGCAACCACTTCTTGTTAATTACTACCCTTATATCGTGGGCATTACCGGCAGTTATTTCTGAATACGTATCAATTACGACTGACGTGAAATTATATTGACAATATTTTTCGACGAGGAATTTTGATGACTTAATTTCATTATATGATGTGGTTTGATATCCTTTAAATATAATAAAGTAGGTATAATCGTCTCTTTATACCTATATATACAAAGTGTAGTTATTTATTAAAAGTTATAGGTAGAATTTTAGTATAGTACCTACCTAATACTTTAATAATAAATGAGTACTTATATTAAAGGTACCTAAGTACTTATTATTTATTATTTGTGTTTATATAGATGCGGTGAAATGACATACTTATATTAGTAAAACATAAATTGTACGCATAACTATTAGTTTATATTGTATAGTTAGGTACGTAATACCTATTAAAATACATAGTTGAAGTTTGCTGTGCGACGGTATAATATCGCGGTTTTATAGGTATATAAACGCAGACGAGAATTTTTCATTTTTGTGCCGATTGTAAGTTTCAACAACGCATTTATTTACCACATCGAAATTTTTCGATAAATACGTCCATAGGAATTTTTACAACGAATTTAAAAATTAGCCTTGTAGGTTAGGTATACCTATATATTTAATGAAGCATCAAAAGTTATACCTTCACCTACCTATACGTACCGTTTGATTAGTAAAAATAGAAGAGGCGCCTCACCAAGCGATAAAATGTGATTTAAAGGCCAATTTCATAACAAAACATATTTCTGTTACCATCAAAATTATATACCTATAAATAAAGTATTCGAGATAAAAAATATTAAAAATAAAATGATGTATTTTTTGATTAATTAACCATTAAAAAAGATATTCTGAAACTCTCTAAAGTACCTAGTATATACCTTTACCTATATGCTATGCAAGATAGGTTCCAATACACGTCATCAATAAAACCTCTCGTATTTTTACAATTCTGATAAATTGTAATTTTTCTTTATACCATCAAATATGTGTGCAAGTAAATCATCCGTATAAAATACGACGTTTTTCAAACATATAACCGAATTACAAACCTATATATATATTTATATATATATATATATATATATATATATATAATATATACGTTTTGGTAACTTTTTATCGATGACGTGCATTTGAACTTGTTTTAGTACAGGTAGACAGATACCTATATATATAGGATACTGCACTTTAAAAAAATATTTCAAGGAAATCATAGCAAAACTAGTTTATAGGTAAAAACTAGCTGAATATATACAAACAAAAAATTTGCACTGTGGACAATTTTTTTTTGTTCTTATAAAATTTAAATATAGAAGATAATAATAGAAACATAACAGGTTAAATAGATATTCTGGTATTTTTAATAGGTAGCTGCGTCACTTATGTTTTCAAGTTTCTCGATTTGAACTCGTCGAATTGTCTATTTTTGTTAAAAAACATTTTAAAGTTCAATATTGTTTAGGTAATTTTGTAAAAACACCACGATAAACAAAAAATAAGTAGGTAGGTAGGTACATCGTCGAATTAAAAAATTAGTAGATTTCGTGAGAACAAAACATCTGGCAATAAAATTAATTTTCAATTCAAATTTAATATAATAATGGTCCTGTTAAAAAACTTGAGTATTTAGCGCCCGAAGATACAAATGCGAAAAACAATTAACCTACTTTGTTATATTTGAAAATTAACCTTAAATTATATTTTTATATTAATAGGTATAGGTACCGAAGGTATTCCAAGATCTTTCTAAATGAGTTTTCATTAATCTTTTCAGAGTCGAGTTTTGGTAGCAACGATTTCTACAGAAATGGCGTATATTGCAACGTTGGACAGTAATAGCTGGCACGTGAGTACTTTTTAAATATCTCATAAGTTTTACCTATGTAAATTCGAAGATAGAAATAAGGCGTCTTTATCGGTTTAAACGAAGTGAAGGGAGTTGAAAGCAAATAGAATTTGCTGTTCCGGCGGAAACTACCCGGAAATATCTACTTATTTACACTGTCCACGCTGATTTAATAATCTCTCTCCTTTTGAACGCGACAATTTCTACGGTTAAGCGTTCGCTTTTTTTTATCAATTTTCTAACCAAAATTTTAAAATTGTAAAATTTATTTTAATGTCTATACGGGTCTTATATGTGCGCTCATATCATACCTAAAGCGGCGAATTTTATGTTATTGTATTTTATAATATTAACAATGCACTTATAATACTTACCTAATACTAAATAGCTATATAGATATCTTTAAAAATTAAAATGCGGAAAAATGATAGACAATTTTTTAAGGTTTACACTATTACCGTCTAATAAGTATAAGTACCTACCTACGTAACTACCTATACAACATTGTCTCGCCGAATACGTCGAATTGCGTGTATAAGTACCTAAACCTATAGATTATGCTTCTCCGGAAACAATGCATCGCCTTAAGCGTTTATAATTTGCATCGTAAAATATGTAAAATTATATTATCCATTTATCTGTTTAGTAATTATCTTCTTCTGAACGATTAAAAACATAAAAATACTTATATTTAGTTGACATAAAATATCTGCCAGAAAAACGTAACGTATTTCTGTATCGAAGATCAGACGAAATTCAGATCGATTCAGACGAGAAGATCAAGTGACGAACTTGTTCAAATATTTACCTGTTATGAAATAATCATTATTAGGTGGGATTACGAGAAACAATTGTTTTTTTTAAGATGATCGACCGATTTTTATGATTTGAGTCAGAGTTGACGCAAGTTGCGTCATTGTTGTATTAGGAACGTATTATTTAGGGTGGCACCTTTTCATATAGCGAAAAGAGAAACCATGCAGGCCGAACCTATTTATGGAGGTGTTAATCTTTTGCCGGAGTATCGAAAAAAAAAAGAACTAGACGTGTAATAAACGTGTAACTAACGCGTGTAATACATTTTCGTATTATATTTTTACATGGTAGGTAGTTTCAGAATCTTTAGGGGATCCAACTGTGTGTATAATAGACGTCCTGGCAAAACCCAACATAAGATTAAAGATCGGCAGGTAGTTAAGTAATTATTGAACAATAGGTGTTAAAGAAATTCGCTTTAATTCCATTAAGCGCTGGTGCAACTTTCTCTGTCTGTAAATTTCAGAGACGGACTTTAAACCCATACCTCAAAAACGCAATAATTTTAGTTAATTTTTTACTGCAATCTTGTGGCATTTCTTGTAAATAATTATGAAGTGTTTATTAAGAATCGAATTTTCAATTAACCCGTTTTACTGACGTTCATGTTTTTACGATTACTTAATTCTGTCTTATATTTAAATGATCCTAGGTACGGCCCATTATGTTTGTTGTGCTTACGAAGCTTAAACGTTATTAGTAAATTGTTGAAGTGCAACAAAGTTAAATAATAATCTGCAAATATCTATTGTTCAATAATCGTCTGTTTGTCTGTTCTTCGGCCGATTGTTGGGTTTTGCCAGGACGTCGACTATACCTACATGTGATGTTGCAGAGGTTGTTTGGTGGGAAATGCTCTTGCGGTTCTCACAAAAAATTTAAATCTTCTTCTTTTTATGTGCCTTCTCCGTTTTCAGAGGTTGGCTACCACTTGACTAAACTGATCTCTGTCCTCGGCTATCCTGCAATTAGACCTGTCCAGTTACGGATATTACGCAACCACGATACATCTTGATACTTGATCAAAATACTAGATAATAGCAAAAACGTAATAAGAACAATCACGGCCACAATGTTTAGTGTTCATTTGCCCTCATTCGGCAATGTACGTTTGCCCTCATTTAAATTATTTCGGTTTTATACCTTAAAAAAAAATACCTTTTGTTATTCCTAAAGCGAAACTTTTACGAATTAATTTTAATCTACACAGAATTTTATATTTTCAAACAATTCTTTATTGCAACGACAACAGAACTTCAAGTTTTACGTACTTTTTATTGTATTTATAGGTAATTGTTCGAATAAGCGATTTCGATGTAAGCTATATCTGAATGATATTTCTGGCAACACTTAATTAACAGTAAATGTACTGCAATATATCAAACTATACTGGGAATAAAATTCTTGTCGACTCTAATACTTTAATGTTCTCAATTTTCTTAAGAAATGTCCGTTTGACCCACCTTAACCTAAATTAGGTACCTAAATGTTTATATTAATTTTGAAAATTTTCTTTCGTTTTTCATAAACTACACTCGTTTAGTAAGTTGTAAGGCCATTAAATAAGTACTTAGACACATCAGACAAGACCG
This sequence comes from Rhagophthalmus giganteus, assembly GCA_036326145.1. Lineage (NCBI taxonomy): Eukaryota > Metazoa > Arthropoda > Insecta > Coleoptera > Rhagophthalmidae > Rhagophthalmus > Rhagophthalmus giganteus. Next base: position 6,799,409 of record JARFJA010000083.1, on the reverse strand, counting down.
AAGATGGTCGGTTAAGCGCTCGACTGAGCGTGACGCGGTCGGTGATACGCTACGCGAAGCGTGTCATCACTGCTCACACCCTTACTCCTTGTATCACTGATTTTGATTAAAATCTGAATTGCTTAGGGTTGAACATCAAGTGAACGTTGATTTAAGCCGCAAAAAAACAAAATATCTATAAATAACTATACCTAATATATTATTTGTAAATATAGATAAGTATTATCAAATTACTGTCATCATATTGTACATTCGTGGGTAATAATTACCCACATACGATTATAATAATTATATCTATCCGTTAAAAATCACGCGAAGGAAGGTCGGACGATCGGAATTCTTTTATGTGCCCCAAAAATAAAAGTGTCGAACTCGATAACTAACGAAAAAGCTAATTCTACACATAAACAAAGTGAACGTCAAAATAGTTATTTTAAAAATCAAAAAGCTTTACACAAACGTTCTTTTAAGACGGATTATAAAACGTACCGGTAATAGCTAGCGTGTAGGTAATGAAAATAAAGAAAACGTTTCGTGGAAAAGTTAATATAGGCAGGTCGTGTGTCTATGAGATGGAATCGGTGGCCTTTGAAGTGTTTCATATAAACCGTGTTGACAGAGGCCGCGTGCTCTCTGAGTCAAAAACCACAAAGGGCGGTATCGGTGCTCATACAGAATGCACGCCACCCACTATTCACGTACCTACTAGTTTTTAATTATTCTTAACTTATTAGCTGCGTGACAGGTTCTTAATGGTTTTCATTTGATGGGAATAACTAACAACAAGTACGAAGTACGAATAACGGGTACGACGAATTGAAAATCAAATCGCGAATTATTTTTATCGAGGATTCAGCACAATTTAGTTATACATACTTTTGTCACTTATAGGTAGGTACAGGATGTTTCGAAAATCGTGCATGCGGAAAGTAAGATGATATTATACAATAACAACTGAATTAAAAATTCCTCTACGATTTTTCCATTGAACCAATATTTTTTTAGGTATTGTGACATTAAAAATTTGGAAAATGGTGCTATCGCGAATATGACCCATAGTGTTTATTTTGAATTTTAAATGTAAATAAATGTAGTAGACTGTGCAGAAGATTGTTCGAGCAATGCAACATGTTTAGCGGCAGTCGATGAATATTTTGAACAAATGTAACATTTTTTTCATAAATTTAACTTGTAATTTCTTTTGTTTTTAAAAATTTGTTATCGATAGATTTTAACCATCTACTCGATTCGTACATTTAAAATTGAAAATAGAGACTGTATTCGCTCGTTTTCGAGTTTTTAAAAATCATTTCAATTAGAAAAAATTGATCTGAGCGAAAAATCATAAAGGAACTTTTTTCAGTTTTTTTTTTTGTATAATATCATCACACTTTCCGTATATGCGTGAATTTGTAAACCCCCTGTATACCTACTGTTTTAAAACATTTTTAGGTTATTATTGCGTATAGAAACGTGTATTTTGCGTAACTAGCGCAGTAACGTATAACGTGCTGGGGGATTATTCCGCGGACAATGGCACTTGAATCAGCGTTACTTACCGTTTTGAAAAGCTCTTGCTGACTCGTTAGCAGAACAAACACCACGCCACGCGACAATACTCACTTGAGCCATTGTTAAGCCTTATACTTATTATCTCTGCAGTTAGGAAATAACTGAACTACTAACAAAGAATTATTCTGACGTTAATTAATAGATATATTTTTTGTGTGATGGTAAATAGATTAATACCCTAATACCTAATACCTTATGTGTACAAGTTTAGCTCAACGTATCTAAAATAAAAACCTATGTTAAAATAAGACCGATATCTTTAATTTACGACGTATATAGTACCTAAGTATAGCATTTTTTATGTATACGCCTACGTTTATAATACTGCACCTGCCCCGAATAAGCTACATTGCCAACAGCTACGTACAATTAGACTTTACACCCTTATTAAACGCATGCTTCGACGAGACAGTTCATTTTATGTAGATGTACACGAACTTATAATACATACTTGCAGGCACAACATGTGAAGCATGTATGTATAATGCATGGATTTACTGCAGAAAATTATATTAAATCTTACGTAGGCTCGTATGTATAGTACGTAAAAAGCATTTACCTCTTAATATCTTCCTAAAACGAAGAATGTTAACTGCCCAGAAATGTTAACTTACGTGTATTTATGTAATTTAAGTAGGTACTTCTTTTATTTTTTTAATTTTAAACAAAACTTTTATAAAGTTCAAGATAACTGTCAGATCGGTTAATTAGTGTTTGTATTTTATTCTACTGAACTAGTTTTTCTGTTTTATTTTATACTGTATACCAAGTATTCACATTAGGTTCCAATAATGCATAAACAGTTATTAAATTGTGTATTTGTAATATTCAGTTTAAAGTTTTGAACGTGACTGATTCTACGGACGATTTACCTGCACACATATGACATGACAAAGAAAGGTTACAATCTATTAGTACTGTATTAAAAATACAAGGTTCTATTGATGACGAGATTGGACCCTATCGTGAATAACGTATACTTAGCTATTACTTACGTATTTAAATTTTTCATGTTTCAAATTTCAAATTCGAAATACCGAAATTTCAAAAGTCGCGAAATCCACAAATAACTTGAAAAACTAGTGTGTTATTTTAAAATTTTTAATTTATTTTTTTTAGATAGTAAGTATTAAGTACATATTTTAAATAGGTACCTACGACATATTAGGGAGCAACGCCGTAACGAGGGCGTGGCAAAAGAGACGGTCGCCACGGGCGCAACTAGGTTTGGGGTACAAACATGTAAAAAATAAAAATAAATAAATGCTTCGAAAGTCCACTATTTTATATTGTATTTTCGTCATTTTTGCGATAGGGGGGCAAGTTAGACATACCATCGTTACGGCGTATATATAGGGAGTATATTACAAACACAACTCATATTTTGGTGAAATCAGTCGTAAATGAATTCTGTTATCATTCCCTTAAAGGAATACGTCGATTTTCTAATCAATCCCTGTATATACACTACTTAAAAGAGGCAATCATGGAAAAGAGGAATCTGGATCGAACAAATTTTACTGACGTTCTAAGGAACAAGAAAGTTGAGAATTAAATGAGAAACGCCGTTGAAATTGACTAGTTTAAATCGGGTTCGTATTTCTTAAAAGAAACAATTTTACGTGCAGGTATACGCGTATGTCATTTTATATAGTTTAATCAGGAATCTTATTAACCTGTCAAATTCAGTAAAGTTATTCCGTTATCTGCAATGTAGGAAATGGCAGTCGACGTCCTTTTAAGGCAAATTCATTCTGGTAAAGACGTCCCGTAAACAAATTTACGAAACAACTCGACAAAGTAAAATAGAATAAGCAGAAGGAAGAGAAGAGAATTAAGTTATCTCTTAACGAAGCCGCAGTTATTCCGCTCAAAGACAATATTAAATATTTTTTATTTACTTCGTTGAGCTACTTTGACGTTCCGGAATAATATTTGAATAAAGCTTCTTTGCGTAGCTGATTTTCATAATTTTGTTTTTAAAACAAGGGGACGCTTTAATTGAAGATTTGTGAGCTTTAATTAAACTGTCGGTGATGATGTGCGCTTGTAATATTGATTATTAGATATTTAACGCTAATGATCGAAGGTTAATTGTTACGTTAGGCACCACAAATAACACGAATTTGAAGTTAATTACAGGAATTACCTAAAATAAGAACCCTTGCACCGTCATCAACTCGTCGTGGCATCGAAATTGCTCGTTAATTGTTTAATATTCTCTGATGCAATACATACATCACCATTAAAAACTTTAATACCGAAATAGGAGATTTAATACAGTACAGATACGATATCGTGTAATTAAAACAAAACGATTGTCACATTTTTTTGTTCATCGCACGTTTAATAGACAGATAATAACATAGATGTCCACGTTAAAGTATCAAGTCGAACAATTAACAAGCGCACCTTAGAATCTGTATAAAAATATTTACAAAGCAACCGTCGAATAGAGCAGGGCTCGTCATAAGGACGAAAAAAATTTCAATAAAGATTGCTTCAAAAAAGTATCCTTTTGGAGGTTATGATTCGTTTAATCATTAATACCCGATTAAAAAAGAAATGTAAGTCATGTAACAAAAGAAAATTTATTTTATTCTTATTTACAAAAGTTGTTGAAAATGTCCACCGTTAACCATAACGCACAAGCTTCCATAGGTCTAACTTGATCGATATTGATTATTAAATTAGCTATAAGTAATTCGGGAGGGATACTTTTTTGGACCAATAGGAACTTTTTTCGTCCTTATAACGAGTCCCTACTCGATCCTGCTCTATTTTGACCAACTATCTTAGGACCAGTATATACTGCAATGAAAACTTTAAAATTAAGTATTTGTCGGATTGAAATGTTGACAGTTTTCGTATCAAACTGTATCAAACAAATGGTTTATAAACAACACTCCTCTCTCCCTCGTACAATTACTTACATTTACCTAACTCGCACAATTATACCTATAATATGTAGTTATATATGTTAACATAAATATTTAATGTTAACTTTTCGCAAATTCTTAATTATTGAGCACATTATTTACAGAATTCCAAAATTATATTAAACACCATTTCGTTTTCATATACCTACATAAAGGGTGTTACAATAGTTTGGACAGATGTTAAATATGAATGGAGCTTAAACGTCAATTGTTTTTTGAGGTTGTTTTTTTGTTTTGACATCTTCAGTCGTTTACAAATTGAATCGTGGAAAAGTTGAGCATCGAAGAACGTGTTAAAGTTATTGAAGCCTATTACGAAAATGGACGTTCAAACAAAAGTGCATTTCGCGCTCTTCGTGATTTTTTCGGCCCGCATAATCGACCAACCGAGGATTGCTATTGGGAAAATTGTGAAGAAATTCCAAGAAACTGGGTCTGTGGCAGATGTTAAGAAGCCAGCACGTGCTCGTGCAGGACGCTCACACGAAAACATTGCTGCCGTGAGGAAGAATGCGGCCGAGAGCCCAAACACCTCTATTCGACATCGAGCACAGGAATTGCACTTGTCAACGGCCACTTTGCATCGGATATTGACAAAAGATCTGACGTTGCACGCGTACAAAATTCAATTAACGCAAGAACTTAAAACGACGGACCATTTCAAACGCCGTACAAGCAAATAACGAATTTTCCACCAAAATCTTCTTCAGCGACGAATCCCATTTCCATCTCAATGGCTACGTCAACAAGCAGAATTGCAGAATATGGGCTGATGAAAATCCAAGGGCAATTGCCGAAACGCCAATGCATCAACAAAAAGTCACTGTGTGGTGTGCTTTTTGTGCTTGGACCACAATCATTGAACCATTTTTCTTTGAAAATGATGCTGAGAATTCGGTCACAGCGAATGAACAACGTTGTGTGGCCAATATTGGATGATTATGACATCGACGACATGTGGTTTCAACAAGATGGCGCCACATGCCACACAGCCCACGCCACAATGGCTCTACTGCATGAGAGGTTTCCCGGGCGCATAATCTCCCGATACAACGAAGTCAATTGGCCACCGATATCTTGCGATTTGACACCGTTAGACTTCTTTCTTTGGGGCCATCTGAAGAGTAAAGTCTATGCCAACAAGCCAACCACCATCCAGCAACTCGAAGACGAGATTTCACGGCACATTGATGAGATCGAGGAGCAATTATGCCGAGATGTTATAAAAAATTTCGATAAGCGGATCAACGTGTGCCGCCGGAGCCGTGGCGAACATTTGGCGGACATTATCTTTCACATTTAATTGTAATGGATCAAATAACGTGTTTCGTTAAAGAAATCTTCAATTTTGTACACCACTGATTTTTAATTAACGTTTAACATCGATCCGTCTTATTGTAACACCCTTTATAATTAATAGATACTTCACCGGGAGTACCTAATACAAATTAGAAAACATATATTTCTCGATTTAAATTATAAATTAGCATTACAAAAACTCTTAGAGTTAAGTATACCTCCCTATATGAGTCTGAAAATTGTAAGTAAAGAATGGCGAGTTGAGCTGCGCGCACGTTCTGCACGCGAACACAAATTCCGTTCCAGCACTCGCCAAGTCACGCAAGTACACTTAAGTACTTCAATTACAATTTAAAAACGCCAATGGTAAACTTTCGAATACTATCAATTGTTGTGGTATAGCTAGCAAAATGTTTAGGAAAAATATTGCAATTATAGGCATCTATTCTTGTAGGAAATTCATTACAATGATCGTTCTTAAATTGCCGTTGTTATTAACTTTTCTTATATTATACACGTTCGGTTACTTTGGCATTTCTGATTTTATTATTTATGTCATGTTAAGTATTATATCAACGTTTATTCTAGATAATATTTCTTACAGTTAGTAGGTAACCTTTCTATTAATTGTTTTATTGCAAACATATTTTTAGGCTAGCATTTCAAATTAAAAAAAAATTAAGTGGTATAGATAGGTATGTTGAAGTGAAACAAAGATAAAAATCTACATTAAACGCTTTTAATAGATATAATACCTTTAGGTACATATAGCCAACGCTATCCACGAATTTAAAGTAGTTACAAAAATATTTCGAATGCTTAAAATTTATTGTGTAGTTAGTTACTAATAGATTAACGAGGATAATTATAATAATTATAGTCGGGGTTATTTTCATTTTGGATGCATTAATAAAAGCGCGTAAGTAAGTGCTTTAAATCAAAAACATCATCTGATTGAGGATACCATGGTCGCACTTATATCGGAGGGGGGAACGAAATCTTTTTACAAGGCACGTGCAGTTCATTAACTAGCTACGTTAATCCGTAAAAAGCTGGTTGTATCGTGTTTACGTTTTATAAAGTAAAGCACACTCCAGTGAATACGTAATTCAATACGGCAATTTTTGTTGTTGATTAAATAACTTGATAGGCACTGTAATTATCTTCTTTCTTCTTGTTTTTATTTCGGCTATACAGATTTTGTAAATAGCACGAGCTTAGAAAATTCGTGCTTTGATTAATACCTCGCGTGCCACGAATTAAATAATACGTTGAACGCATGTAACACCTAAGTGTGCGTCTATCTTTTTAATTTTGCACGGTTTTTTGTTTGTGATCGTGAAACTATCTTTGTATAAAAAAACGAACGATATTTCGACCGGATAACGGATCATTGGAAATTAAATTATTAAATATGTGTACGTGGTCGTTCGTAAATAGTATTGGTAATATTAGTAGGCATATAGGCAGTACGTATATATTATTTATTTTAATTAAATCAGCTCGTACGTTCACTTTAACCATCAAATTCACAAATTAAAAAAAAAACAAGTTTTTGATAAATGCAAGTGTAATTTTTTAATTCAGGTACTATTTGTTATAATTTTATCAAAATGGAAATCTCTAGATTATTAACTATTACTATATACACTTATTACGGATAAAAGTGCCTACAGCACATATTTCCGAAATTCTAAAACTTATATTAAAACTACATAGCGGATTAAAAGACTAATAATAAGAAAAACAAAAAATAATTTTTATTTCCATATTTTATGTAAAAACTGAGCCTAACATATTTGTGTGCTCGTCTGAAGATTTGTAGATAAATACCGATACAAATCCGCGAAATAATACTAGAATCGCAGTGAGATGATTCGTCGTTAGATAAATCGTACATAAATCCCGTGTGGGGGTCCCTTTAAGTACAACGACTAATCATTGCGTCGGTGGGCTCCTTTAAATTTTATTAGAATTCGATATCGACAATGGTCAATGTGTTTGCAGATAAAACGTTATCACAGGTGTTGCAGCTGCGGTTATCTATCGAAGCAAGCCAGTTAATTTTTATGATATTGCGGAGTGCTGCGTGTCGATCGTTCTTTCTTTAAAATACCAGATTAAAATTTAAATATTGAACTTTATAAAGTTATCAATTAAAGTTGACGACGTGAGTAGGTATAAGGCTTTTTTTAATCGTGTATTTGTGATATTTAACGACTATTTTTCGTTATCTCATGTACCTATTAATTATGATCTTACAACTGAATCGATTGTTCAACTTTAAATTCAAAATTAAAATTAGTAGTTACGGGTGCAAAACTTTTCGTATGTCTAATATGACGGGATTTAACTCGCGTAACTTTATGTGTTAGTAAGCAGATGTGTCGAATGTTTTCGTCAGCTTCGTGTCACGTCACATCGCCGACGATTTTCATCGTTAAACAGGTATTTGATAATATTTGTTGAAATTTTTAAAATTATTAAATTAAACTTTTGCCCGTTATATCCGGGAACCGAACTCGTAGTACCTACACGTGAATTTCTAGCATCGATTGAATACAATTTCAAACGTAAGCACGTAAAATACTCGTAATATCCGTAGGACCTCGTTATAAACGAGTTCGATTGTATATTAAATTATACTTAAATCGATTTTAGTTTTAAAATTTTTTATGCCATCGTATTTTAAAAAGTACATGTCACGCTACCCCGAAACAGAGTAAACTAAAACTAATTGTGGTGCGAAAGAATATTGGTCTTCGAAAATTGCTGACCTTTTGAAGTAGGTACCTATACCTACCTATAACGTATAATATTCTTAAAAAAAAAACAGTAAGTCAACAAAATCTTTTGTAACACGCCAAGTTCCGTGGATTTTAATATAAAAATTTTAATTTAATTAATGAATAAAAATGTTAGTTTCAATCAAATTAATGTAAACAGAAAAACTGGCAAATATTGTCTTGCAAAAAAGATCTAGTTAACCTTAATCTCATTTTAAGGTTGTCTTTACTCTAATTTAATGAAGCGAAAGTAACCCGTTTGTTAAAAAAATGCACTTCGCAAATTTAATTTAAACTGTTTTAATAGTTTTTATAATCGTATAAAAAGTCCACAGTTTTAAAAATTCTTTGTTACGATACGAGAAGGCAATATTTTAAAAGCGCCGAGCTTTCGTGTTATACCTACCTAATTAAAAATCGAAATCCAAATGCGATCGAAAGTAATTAGGTATATCTTCTCTCTCTCATCCCATATCTGTTTAATATTTTAATGAAATCGATAACTCGAAGTAGTTTAAAAAAGTCCAATAAATAATAACGAGCCTGTTTGTCATATTTTACACATTTCATCAGTTCTACGGTCGTAAAAAATATGTAGGGCTAAATGTCGATATTAGTAATAAATTTTACCTCGGATTTAAGTTAGGTCGGAAAATTATCAGAAAGGATCGAAGTCAGCACGCAATCGCGTAGTGTGAAACAAGGGTTTCGGTATTCTTCAAAAGAACTCCCTCGCCTCTATAAATTTGATCTTTCCCTCACTTAACTATAGTTAATTTAGATTTTTTTTTATAAACACATATGAGATCCGGTCGATTCATTCTATCGTGAACTCGAAACGTTTTTGTTTTAGTGTAGGGTGCGGACCCTGGCTAATTTCGTCGAGAAATTCGAGTTTTTAAAGATAATTTTCATGACAAAATGTGATAGATTGATTAGTAGATTAAGCGAGTTTTATAATTTATGTTTGTACAGTTATGATTGATAGCGCGGTTATCACGCAATTATTGTACATTTTAGGTTTTTTTCCTTTGTGTTTTAACTGCGCCAGACGAGCAGGTACGACCAGACGATGTTTTTAATTGTCCGGTTTTTCGTTCTGGTCTGCAGTTTGAACTTTACTGCCTCTAATCTATTTCGAACTGCCGAGGGTATTATAGTTTCGCTAGGTTTTTTGTTTATTTTTCTCATTATAGTTTGTCTTCAACGTCAATTTACCGTAAAAGCTTATTACTTTTTCTAATTTGTCTTATAGTTTTACCTAATTGTTACGAGGTCCAGTCGACGTTCGTATTTAAGATAATTAACTGGAACTCGGTTAACTATGTATTATACCTATATATTTAATTTAAATCTTTCAACGATTTATAGTTAGTTTTTATGTAAGCACCTGTGGGGATGATGGAAAAATGCAAAAATGTAAGGTTTCGGGGTGCATTTTAGGTTATTTAACTCTCTTCAGTTACATTATTTTAACCTGGAGTGTTATCGACATTATCATAACATCGCAGCTGAAAGTAATTCACTTTTGTTTGGCAGCAAGATCGATTAATTAATTTATTATTATAATTATTATTAAAATGATATTTTTATGTGAAACTTCATATTAGGTAACTATTTACGTATAATTTTTCGTACGAATCAGTATTTGATGAGCGTACTAAATTTTGAAAACTATTTCAACGATCGTGCGTAAAACTTAAAATTTTCGGAACTATCTACACTCAAAGCTTCCCCATCTGACGGCTGATACATATCTAAATTACAGAGTAATTGTCGAGCGGTGGTTAAAAGAGCTTGAAATTGTCCCTGGGTGATATTTACATAGAACCCTCCACCGCCCACATTGCCTAATTAACCATGAGATGATCTCCACCGAGCCGCCCGTCACTGGGGACCTTCAGTTAAAGACGCTTATTGCATAAAAATGTATGTGCATACCCTATGACGAATAATTACTACTTTGGGGTGATTCGATATGCTTTTAGGCTTTTGATTTCGGTCGCTTATTTTTAATCGGTTTTCGGATCAAATTTAACTTGTTTTCTGGAACCGAACAGATTATCTATTATGTAATACATTTTTAAATTATCCAACAAATATTATCCTTGAACATTCGCGCCTATAACAACCTGATTTGCGTTTGTTCTGGTATAGGTATGTAGTATATGTATACCCATCGATACGAATACATACGTGGTTAATTGAATTATAGATGTTACGGCAAAAACAAATAAAGTAAGGTAATTGAAAAGTGGTGTTTTCGAAACGATAATTATTACAGTAGTAACCTAATAGTGGTATCTATACCTATATAGGTAGACTCATCAGAAAGATTTATAACTTTGCAGATAATTTGCGGTCGTAAAATATTTAAGCAAGTATCACCTACAGCCAAAAACGATATAGAATATGTAGATTGACAGTTCCCGCCTTCAATGAACTGAATAAGTGACGGAATTATAGATAGTAATCAGCTCTTTTACGGGCGCCACGACAGATAATTGAGACATAAAATTGTGTATTAATTTGGCAGGCGTGGAGCGTGAACAGGTAGCAATCAGGTTGTGATTAGAGGTAACTAACTAGCTACCGGTTAATTGGGGGTTAGTAGAGGGCGTAACTACATCAAACAATCACTCCACTATACCTACTTCACGCCGCGATGCCACTATAATGCAGTTACCGTATCTCAGGTGTGTTGAAGTGCCTTAAATGAATTTGTGGTGGCGCCCACGGGTCCACTTAGACGACGTGTGCAATTTTTTTCCTCCTTCTAATACCTATACCCGACGCCGCGCCGCGCCGGGGCTTTTGTTATTTAAACCGATCACCCCGTCACGTTCTATTCCAAAACCTGGCTACTAAATGCTAAACAATCACAACTTGTGATGGCATCGCTCGATCATAAGTTAGTTTGGAAAGTTGAAAATCTCGAAATCGCAAATCCACATTTGCCGCGGAAATAGGTCACCGAAGAAAGAAAATAGTTAAAACGAAAGTTTGAAATAACATTTACGATTAACAATATAAGACCGACTAAGATACGCTACAGAGAGTTTCCATCTTTATGTTGACGGTCAACGAGGATATTTTCTTTGGCCTGTGGCGACGACGTTGTTTGTACACAGACGCCTCTTGATAATGTCGGTCGATATAGCAACCCCTTTAGCCTGCCGAGGCTCTTATAATCTTCGGCGGAAGTTAATACTGCAGTTATTCGAAAGTTTTGTTTTTTTCTTCAAAGTCGTATACGATGACTTCGTTCACTGGCATCTATCTATACGATCGTAAACAATATAAAAGCTTCTATTCGTATACCAGATATTATTTTAAGGAGTTTCTCGCGAGATGCAAAACCAAAACTTCTTTGTTCGTTGTTTCCTTTTTTTTCCGAGTCCAAGTTCGGTAGCACGAACGTAACGTTAGCCACGACGTTCGATATTTTACTACCTCCGACACGAATAAATCAGCAACAGAGGTAGGTAGGGTATATATACACATATCGGGAATTAATTACCTCGATTTTTTTATAGAACTCGTAGAAAGCCATTAAAATATTTCGTAAGAGTTAATTTAGCACCGTTAATGGTAAACCCTAGCAACCAATCTTCATGAAAAGTCAATCTAATTCTCTCCACCAACGCCGCGTCATATAACGAACGACCCAATCTACCTGGCCGCTCATATGTAACCGCTTGGCATTTCATTTGCTGTATGACAGATTCCTGTTACTAATTCATTTTTTAATTAACGGAGCCAGTCCCGGGTGCCTGTTGTTGTTGATTGCCGACCCGGTTGTTAGCTGCAATCATCATATAATGAACTCGCATAGTGGATATTCAATGACCGAAAGTGTTTTTTGTTTTGACTTCTTTTATGGTTTTCGAGAAATATGATCTCGAAATAAATTATGGGAATAGCGTTTAATTTTGATTATCTCTATCGGTCATCGCTTTTGATTAACAGCTTTAAATGTTTCAGCACCAATACGTAACAACAACGTAAAAAATAATAAACATAGTAATAATATAAGTATATAATAATAATAAGTATAAACGCGAATAAATTGGTCGTAGCTTATTAGGTAGTTATCAACGAGGAAAACGAAAACGTAATTTACCAGATGCTAAAGACAATTCATTTCGTGTTAAAGCTGTAGAATTATTCAAATTAGTCTGCTGATGAGAAACAAATGAAACGTTGCACGGTCTGCGATTACTCGGGAATGTTCAAATGCATGCAACATTCCAAACTTTTGATGGTTCCTTTTGGGGTAATCAAGTTTACGTTCTCCTATACCTACTTACATGTGCATTTCGATTCGCGTGATTTGAAACATTTATTGCAAATCTGGGATCAAAGTTGAAAGCGCCAAACCGCTCTGCGAGCCCTTCTTCTTTCCTATAAATAACCGGCTTAGCGTTTAACGGCCAGAAGAGTACTCGAAATTATAAACTTAAATTTAAATTATTTGGCGGATAGAGTTTAGATCTGTTTGGTTTGTTCCCTCTTTTCATGAATGACAATTCAATATGCGATTATAGAAGGGTTCGTACGGTGATTACAGTGGGGTTGTTTTTTAAAACACGTACCGACTGAATGGAACATATAATAGCGGGAATACAAAGGACTGTTTCAATTACAAATTACTGTATTAACGATACATATCACCTATTCCAGACAATTTGTCGATATTTCTAATCTGCGATTTTCTAATTTTAATATAGATTATATATACTTATTTAAGTATATTGATATCGATTATTTTACGTCGACTTTCGTTGGTTTATTAAATATAACTTGTTTATGTAATAAATATTATTTATTAGGTATCTGTTATCAAAAAAGAATATCTGCAATGAAAATCTCAGTATTTTTATACGGTAAGATATGTAAAAATGCATTACACTTTCTCGATGCCCAATATGCTCCCTATAGGTACCTATTATCTATCTCTTATCGATATCTATAGTTGGACGTGTTTTGCACCTGAGTTGTTCTTAGGTATATGATAATGAAAAAGATTCACGATTCATCGTCCAACTTCTAATATCAAAAAATGCTCGTTTCTCTTTCATAGAAATCAGAACGCGTATAGTCAAAATCACCATAACTCGTGTATGATTCATCGTTTAAAACATACGAATTAAGCAACTTGAAACGTACGTCGATATTTTCTGACTGTATAATGGCAAATTCTGCGGAAAAGAATAGCCGAACGCCACATTGGCATTACTTATTGCTGACATCAATTAATCGTACTCGAGCTCTCGTGATTTTGACTATACCTGCCTATACTTGCATACATTGTCGTAAAAATTGGCATTGGAGAAGTTTATCACATCGGAAGGTACACAAGTAATTGGGATAACGTGTTGTTTTTAGTCATGAAGAAAGTGGAATCTTTATGGCATTTAAATGTGGAATAAATGAAAGACTTGAATTAACAACGTGCGTTTTCACAGGCAAACTCCACCAGAAAGATCGGTAATTATTTGAGGGATCGTCGATCGTCACGAAATTAGGAAGATAATAAGGAATTAAAATAAGATGAGATGGTTTAACTATTTATATTCTTAACTTCCCATATATCTGCTTTACAATTTTGTATTAAGTGGGTGTCCATTATTTAAATTTGATTTCCTTTTACTTTGTATAGGTAATATATGTAGATATGGTGATGACACCATTAAATTAAATAGCGAAATTCGAATTTCCATTAAGTTCGATACACAAAGGCCTTTAGTGTTTCCGAGTTCACCCTCAAGTTTACATTTATCGTCAATTATCGAAGATATGCTCGGAGATTATATGTCACGAAACTTGCGCGGTAGGTAAAGTACATCAAGTATCTAATGGCAAATTTGTTATTTCGTTGCACTTATAAATGACGTACAACCTATACGTTACGTTCGTCTAATAGTTCTTAATAAATTTGGTAATTTATTGTACCCATACTGATTAATATCAGTACGGTATAATTACGGTAATCCGTAATTGTTTAAAATATTCAGTAACGTAGAGGATCGACGATCCTTTAATTTTAATTTTACCCATCAGTAAAAACTGTCGACAAGTTGAAAATTCATTCATAACGTCGACGTCGTTGGACGACTCATTACATTTATTTTGTTGATTGACTGGTCACGCAAATTCTTACAGTTATTCGGTAGCTGGACGCAGTGGGAATCCTGAATCCCGTGGCGACGTCCTGCTGCGACGGTGGCGACCCCTGCTGCTGCGACATTATATCGATTTATCCCCGCGGCCATTACACACCCTTCCTGCCACAAAATGGTCGACACATTCACAATATCTCCGATTCGCGTTTTTTCTTTATTTCCCTTTTTATCGCCTCTTTGCCATTTCGTTTTATGTCGTCGTATTTTAGTTATCGTATTGTGGGCCAGAATATGGCTTGTCATCTCTTTTTATGAACTTTTTTTATCGAAAGTTTTATATCGTCTTTTATCTAACGTATTATCAGTTTGTTTTATGGCTTGTTCGAGGGAAATGTGTTTTCCAGAATTCTAAATACTATTTTTAGATAGGTAGGTATATAAAATGAATTACCTACCTAATAAGTAGATAATATCTAAAACATTCGATTAAATATCACATAAGTTTTGTATAAGCCTTAATGTACTTAATTAAATGAACGTACGTATAAGTATATATAGCTTATCCAAACCTATATGATGTTCACGTCATCGTCAAAAAGTTACTAGATTGTTTTTTTTTGTAATTCGGTTTAAAGTTTGGAAAGTGACATATTCTATAGATGATTTACTTGCGCACATATTAGATGCCATAAAGAAAAACTACAATTTATTAGAACTGTCAAAATACGAGGTACGAGGTGACAGCACCGCGTGAAACGTCATCATCTAGTAACCTTGTATTGATGACGTGAACATCATATAGGTTTGGATAAGCTATATGTAAGTACCATAGATTCGGGAAAAAAGCTAGGCACTAAATAGGTAGGCATTTAAATACCTATACATATTTTTTAATTACAAGATTCATCTGTAAAGTCTCAATTAAACTACCTACATGTAATTAATTAAAAATATTACTTTGTTTGCTAATTTTATTAAAAACAAATAAAAACTATAGATACACAAACGACAGTAAGTATAGTTTAATTTGAGCATACGAAATCAGAATTGCTTTGGTTTATGAATGCGAGCCTAAGGACCGGTATATTGCTAAAATTGTGAATTAAAGTGATTAAATATATAATTATATTATAGTTATATCTTATTCTAACAAAATTCGTTTCAATCTTTTCTGAAATTAATTTTACCCTTTTTATTCCCTTAATCCGTCGAGTCCCCTTCATTTTCCCTCCGAAGTAATCAAATTTTATGTACCTAGGTATCTATCTAATCTTTAAAATTAGTTCAAAATTAAATGTATACCTATATATAACTTTATAACTAAGAAACGTTTCTAATTTACTTCAAGACAAACGAATCTAACAACGTATACACCTACACGTCTTTTTGGATTCTTTAATTTAGGAACGTATAGTTAGTTACATAACAACCTGCTACGTTAAACAATTTTTCAATGTTTCTCGCTAGGTTATAATTTGGAATATGATTTTTGATATATAATGTCAAAAGATCGGCCTAATTTATAGGTGTAATATCATAAGAGATCGTATATTCTAAAAAATGTTCTGAAGAGATTCAAGTATCGTTAACGCGCGCTTGCTTTCGTCCACGTGTATAATTAGGTATGGTAATGCTTGGCGGGCGGTGAGGGCGAAGGCCTAATGAAGGGGGTCCAGGCCACGGCCTGCGGCCAACGTGTACACACGCGATCATCTATAGTTCTACGCTTATCATATTCTATGAAATATATGATACACACAAAACAGATAACGTAAAAGTTAATAATACTTATTTTCTGTTACATAAATTTATGTTTCCAATTTTTTATCGTATAGAAAGCTAATACGGACTGGTCCGATAAATTAAATTGTCGTACGAAATTGGGATAATTTCTATACAGTCGTAATACTTTTATGAATTCGATAACCTTACTGTAAAATAATTTTAAAAATTACTTGGCGAACACATTATAATAATATAATGAACGACCCACCATAATTTCTGGGTTTTTTTCCCTTAATTTGACGAACAATGATTTATGACTGTGAGTTTACAGAATGAAATTATCTACTTAAACAATTTATGCATTTGCGTGTATTTTTTATATAAATAATTGAAATTAATAAAATAGCTAATGCAGCATTCTATATACAAGGTGTTCCAAAAGTCAACGATCAAATGAAGTGAGGTGATGGGGAAGGTCGGTCATCGGCAACCAAAATAACCATATATGTGGTTATCCAAAGGTTAGTCAGATGGAAATCTCAGAAAAATTTCAAACTTTGCAGGATTGTACTAATCAACCCTAATTAAGAGCCGTATTTCATTCGATTCTTTAAGAAGGTGAAATCTACCCTTGAAAATTGGAACTTTTTCGATTTTGCTTATTATACGTGAAACAACAAGAGCTATCGCCAACAAACTATATATTTTTGTAAATGGCTATTCAAGATCTACATTATGATACAGAAGTTAGGGATGAGAATCCTAAGAGGTGTCATCCCTTCGAATTTTTTCTGCCATACTTGGGTACATTTTTACATCGGCAGACGTATATATTAATGTAAAGGACAATTAAAATTATAATTTAAAAAAACCAACGCGATGTAGTTTTTTTACAGTATTGAAAATGTATTCATTTGGAGGGAAGTTTGCCAGGTTTGCGAGGCAGACCACAACAATTCTAAATAATTGATATTTCTCTAAAGTCTATAATAAATTTTATCAAGTATCAAGTTTATCAAAGATTATTAAAACAAAAATTCAATTGTCTGCCACATTGGTTGAATATTTCTCACCATAATATTATTATCTCTTAAACAAACGTAAGAAAATTTTAGTAGTGTTGTGACATAGGTTTTTGTGCGATGGGATCTTGGGCTATTACAGGGGTCGTAGTGGAGTTTGATAAAAAAAATTGGCAGATAATGACCGCAAATTTTTTAAATATGTTCTTTCTAGGAAATTTATTCTAAAATTATGTATTTTTTATGCAGTAAAATTATTTGAATAATTACTATCTACTGCCTTTATATCGCCAATTATAAAATTACTCTATTTTCACTTTAAAAACTATTCGTGTGCCATTAAGCATTGAAAATTTCCCTATTACAAACCATAAACCATATAAAAGTTTTATCGAATTTTTATGTGGCCGATAAAATACAAAGCAACTAATAAAACATGCTGTACTTTCATAGCTTATCGTAGTGCGAAGAAAGAATTGAATGTTTTTAAAATAAAAATGGGATTTCCTAGTACCTACATATAAACTCGAATGCATTTATATATAGAATTCTGGCAAAACCGCTTCAGATCTTTCGCGTTAGTGGTACAGAGCGGTAGTGTTTGTGTCAGTAGTGCGAAATTTAAGTTACGGCGTCGTACTATTCCTGTGTGCTAGGATTGCTCGTTCGGTTAATAAGGCCCTTTTGCGTGTGAGTGCGCGAGTGTTGTGCGTTGTGTTCTCAAAAAGGATTAATACGACAAGGAAAAGTAGGATCTTTCTTTATCGACTAACTCGCCATGTATTTATAAAGTGTAAATACATAGACCTTTAAAATCTAACACAAATTATCTGAAAATCGAGCTTGGTTAGGCTCTTAACTTGTTCACAGTCAACGGAAGAATCTACACTGGAAATTGACGATAGAGGGAAAACGTTGACGAGAAAAAGCTAGGAAATACAAAGAAAAATTTGGAAGATTCTAATTTTTTCTTATTGTCTGTTACAGACAAGTGACAGTCGCAGCGGTAGCAGTGTTAATCTAAGCGTCCACTAGTCTGCATCGGATGCACAGTACCATTCCTTAAAATTTTCACCCCTAATTTTTGTATCATACTGTGGGTCTTGAACAGCCATTTACAAAAATATATAGTTTGTTGGCGATAGCTCTTGTTATTTCACAGATAATAAACAAAATCGAAAAATGTTCCAATTTTCAAGGGTGGATTTTACCCTCCTAAACCGCATAAAAGCACGAACGGAATATGTCTCTTGATTAAGGTCGACTAGTACTACAAACCTGCAAAGTTTCAATTTTTTCTGAGATTTCCACCTGCCTAACCTTCCTTGTAAGTAATCGTTAGCCTTACAGGGTGCGTCCAAGAAATTTCCGGAATTATTTTTTACCGCCCAAGTGAAGCGCGAGCGGGCGGCCGCTCCTGTCGGGATTGGTGGTGGGGGTTCTCAGGCAACAGGGAAAAATATTCAGTTGCCTCCGAACCGCCGGAGAGTGTGGATTGCTTGAACAGTGAGACCCTGTTTGGGTGACGCGTCACGACTCACGATGCAGCGAAATGTTGAACAGCGTGTGAACATCAAGTTTTGCGTTAAACTTGGAAAGTCTGCTGGTGAAACTTTATAAATGCTTCGGACAGCTTACGAGGACGAAGCAATGAAGCAGTCAAGTGTGTACGAGTGGTCCCGAGCAGGACGACCGAGTTCAGCGACAGCCGATGAAAATGTGGACCGAGTGCGAACCTTGTTGAACTCTGACCGTCGGTTAGGCGTGCGATTGATTGCTCAAGAGTTAAATCTTTCCAAATCCAGTGTGCACACCATTATTAGTGATCATTTGAACATGCGAAAAGTCTGTGCAAAGTTGGTACCCAAGGTGTTAAGCCACACATGCCTTCTCGTGACTGAGCTGTTGATCAAGTACGGTGTGACAATGCTTCCCCAACCCCTTCCCTTCCCTTCCTCATTTTGGGACCACCGATGCGGTTCAAAAGCCTGTGACGAGGCAACTCAACAGCATGTCAGAAAACGACTTCAAGGGCGCGTATGAAGATTGGCAAATTCGGTGGCAGAGGTGCTACGATGCCGATGAGGACTACTTTGAAGAATTTTGAACAGTTGTACGCTTTATTTGCAAGAAATCGTGTTTTATGGCCTCGTTCCGGAAACTTCTTGGACGCACCTTGTATAACACTGAAAGTAAAGCGTGTTTTTTTTAGAATGTCACAACTTTGAATTGGCATCACTGCTTTATTTGAGCACCCATTTAACAGCTGATAGTTGCTTTTTGTTTAGTTTGCTTTGAAATTTCATTATGAATCGACTTACACCAGAGCAACGCGTGCAAATTGTTGAAATTTTTAATCAAAATAATTGTTCTATTCGTCAAACACATCGTGCACTTCTTCCATTTTATGGCGTACATAATCATCCTTCAGAGCGGCTAATTCGAAGAACAATAGATCGTTTTCGGACCACATTTACTGTTACTGATAATGTGCATCCCGTGAGACGCCGAACAGCGCGCACTGAAGAAGCTGTAGCCGCTGTACAGGAAAGCATTGAAGATGATCCTAATCAATCAATTCGTCGCCGTTCTCAGCAACTGGGGTTGTGTTCTTCCACTTATGGAAGATTTTACGAAAGGATCTTGGCTTAAAAGCTTTCAAGATTCAACTTGTGCAGGAATTAAAGCCAAACGACCATCGTATGCGCCGCCAATTCGGCGAATGGGCTGAAGCACAAATTGATATTGATTTTGAATTTCCATTCAAAATTTTATTTTCCGATGAAGCCCATTTCTGGTTGAATGGGTACGTAAATAAGCAGAATTGTCGCATTTGGAGTGAGGAGAATCCACAAGCTTTTGTCGAAACACCATTACATCCACAGAAAATTACTGTTTGGTGCGCTTTATGGGCTGGCGGAGTCATTGGCCCATATGTCTTCAAAAACGATGATGGTCAGAATGTTACTGTCAATGGTGAACGGTATAGGAACATGATTCGAAATTTTTTCGTACCTCAATTACGTGGTATTAATCTTGCTGATATGTGGTTCCAACAGGACGGAGCCACATGCCACACAGCGCACGCTACAATTGATTTACTCAAAGAAACTTTTGATGAAAAAATAATTTCACGTAATGGCCCAATTAATTGGCCACCAAGATCGTGTGATTTAACCCCATTGGATTATTTTCTTTGGGGTTATGTTAAGTCACTTGTCTACGTCGATAAACCACAAACAATTGAACACCTGGAAATCAACATTCGAAGAGTTATCGGCGAAATACGGCCGCAAATGCTGCGAAAAGTTGTTGAAAATTGGTGTTCCAGATTGCGCCTTCTACGCGCCAACCGTGGCGGCCACATGGCAGAAATCATATTTAAACATTAATTTCATAAAATTTTCTTTCCAATAAAGCCCGTTTCATTGATATTAAAAATATATTTCCTTGTTTTATTATGATTTAAACTTGTGTCACTCTATAAAAAACACCCGATATATACCTCTAAATTATGTCAATTTATTTATCACTGATTTTATTACTACGACTGACAACAATACTTAAATAACAATGTATTGTACATTTTAACAGTAATTATTTTTATATCTATTAATTAGAATTGCGATGTGTTATTCTAAAAGACATTTTATAGATTTACAGACTATATAAAGTAATTAAAGAGCGATATATCCATAATAACTAGGACGCGACTTGTTGATTGAAACTTTTTAACTTTTGCTTTTTAAATAAATCATTGAATTTCTTAATGCTGAACCTTCCAAATAACAGACGCTGGCACCGAAATTTAGCAATATTATATAGCGTCCCTATACCTACAACAGACAGTATAAATATAACATTTTCATTTTAGATTTTCGTATAAAATAACTTTAAATTTTTTTTAAAAATCTGATCGCTTTGGAGACGTAAATTTTTACGTTTGAAGATTTTTCAACAACTATTTATCAATAGGTCAACAAAAATAAAAAGAGACGGCAGTTTATTTTTTTTTTAGTATTTAACAATAAGTATATAATGAGATTAATTAGGTATAAGTAACACATGCACGTTCGTAAATTTTCATAAAACAATAAATCTTATTGTTAAAAAAATGTCATTTTTAAATACACATAACGTAATAGATAGCTAGATATCTATTTCTAGAAAAGCATAATCACAGCGTCTGAACCCTAATAAAACGTTTATAATAATTATTTATGTACTTGGTAAAGTTAAACTCCCACTAAAACTGAGAAATTTTAAGCACACACTCATAACTTGGCCCAATAATGACACGTTAGCGGCCTACATGATTCAAACGAACTTAGGTATATTTAACATTTCCGAGATCCGTTTAGTTACGTAGGAAAAACGATTCCCGCAAGAAAACGAGTAGAAGAAAGAACAAAGCATTTCGCGTTTTTCGAGCTGCCGAAAGCAAAGGTTAAGTTTGTCTGACCACCCTCACTTTGGCGCTAGGTCAGATGAAGTGTGTGTATAATTTTGAACGTTTGACCTGTGATTAGGCGGTCGGGACAGTCGGCGCCGGTTCAGCTAAGTGTCTATTTATTAACCTAATCACAGGGTGCATTGATATCTGAACTTCTCTACGTGCTTGGGGGGGACGTACGCGAGGCGGATCCACGGGAACCGCCCATGGCTCACGACTTGTACATCGCTATCGCTCGATTTCTCCCTATCTCTTGTGTTGTTAATACAGGGTTGTCTTTATGCAGATCGTATATAGGAAAGGGATGATACTAGTTTACGCATTTCAAAGTTTCGAAACGTAAGATCGCACCGTGCATTAAGGGCTGTTTGGAAATTAAACGGTGCGAGAGAGCGCAAGGGGTTGAAATTGATAAACGTCTGCATAAAGGGTTAATGTGGGGTTTTAGCTAGTTGCCTCGGGCCGGCTTGTAGTTGAGTAATCCTTACAGGACACCGATGCAGTCGGAGTGAAATGTTCTGGCGGCCGAGTTTGAAAGCTTAGATCTTAAAAAGTACCACCTACCTAACGAATTTCACTCGAACCAACCGTATGCTTTCAATTTCATAATTTCATCAAAAAGACGTTAAGTTGCCGCAGTAATATAGGTTTTAAAAAACGTGATTTTTATTTGATATTTTAAAAACGCCTATTGGATTATTCAGAAACTATTAAACGGAAAGCAACGAACGACAGGTATTTATGTATCTATATGAGAGACAGAACCTTATATGAGAATTTAGTGAAATTTTTGTGGAATTTTCTTAATTAATAAAAAAGTATTCCGTCATTCCAATTCGTTCATTTGAAGAGATGTTTAAAAAATTCTCGCATACACGTGGGTGGACAAAGAAGGTAAATTACAAAGTAAAACAGTTGATAAAAATATTAACGTTTAAAGGCTCCAGAAATTATAATATATTTGGTAGACAAAGTGCGATGCTTGGATATTCTGGCCGAGGTGGAGTAAAGTGAATGCTATATCGCGTATACCACCATTATTACAAAGCGACAATATGAATACCGCGAATTGTGTAATTAATTATGCACCATATGCGTAAAAGACGTATTCGCAAAACGTATGAAAGATATGCACGACTTATTTATTGAAAAGATGCTTATAGTTGTATTCAGAAATACATATATTAACCGCTCACTACGTAGAACACGAAGACCGCCGTCCGATCTAATGCCACGTCTCGTTTTAACAACAACACATTATATTATTTATTTTAAAAACATAACGAATTATTATTTAAACAAAATAATGATACAATTTTTGTTCAAAAATGTAACTTATATGCACAAATAA
The DNA here is from genome assembly GCA_036326145.1 of Rhagophthalmus giganteus. Classification (NCBI taxonomy): domain Eukaryota; kingdom Metazoa; phylum Arthropoda; class Insecta; order Coleoptera; family Rhagophthalmidae; genus Rhagophthalmus; species Rhagophthalmus giganteus. The sequence goes on along the minus strand of JARFJA010000083.1, from coordinate 6,776,137 downwards.
TGTATGTAATTTAATGGCATATGACTGTAATTGCGATGGTTCGACTTTTAGTCTCTAAAGGCACATTAATTATAGAAATTAAAATACAATATATATATACAGGGTTAGTTAAAAGTATGGAGACGGCGATTTATTGTCGTTAATATTCATTTTAGGAAATTATGTTCAATACAAAAGTTTGTTATGAAATTATTATCTACATTTGAGAATACTTGAATTTTTTTTTTCCTCAATTGTTTTTAAGTTACGACGTCATCGATATTTTTTTGAAATGACAACCTATATTTCTGATTATTGATTTCGATAGTACATTCTATTCTCTTTTCAACGGTATACAATTTTCAATATGTTACATTTGAAAAAAATTGAGAAAAAGTGCCTTAAAGTTCAAATATTAAAGATCCATTAAATTAGCAGAATTAATTAACATGGTAACTAGACTCATTTATTTGCAATAAACTTATCAGTCTTATAAATTTAATTCTTATAAATAAAATTATTAAAATAAACTTATTAATTCTGCTAATTTAATGGATCTTTAATATTTGAACTTTAAGGCACTTTTTCTCAATTTTTTTCAAATGTAACATATTGAAAATTGTATACCGTTGAAAAGAGAATAGAATGTACTATCGAAATCAATAATCAGAAATATAGGTTGTCATTTCAAAAAAATATCGATGACGTCGTAACTTAAAAACAATTGAGGAAAAAATTCAAGTATTCTCAAATGTAGATATTTATAATATATATATATATATATATATATATATATATATCTATATATATAAAATTCACGTGTCACAGTGTTTGTTACCAAACTCCTCCAAAACGGCTGAACCGATTTTAATGAAATTTTGTATATACATTCAGTAGGTCTGCGAATAGGTTGTTATCTATTTTCTATACTCCTAATTGCTATTGTTTAATAAATAATCTTAATTTATTAATTTATTAACTGCGCAAGTGATATTTACTGAGTAAGCAGCGACACCTGGTGGGACAGACTGGTATCAGCTGATAAGGATAACTGATGAATTATTTATATACAATATTTTTTGTTATTCCAGGCATTAATGTAAAGTAACCGGGTTAGTATACATAAGTGGTACAGTGGGGAGCATTAATGCCTGGAATAACAAAAAATATTTCACACTCTATTGCATTAAGGGATTGAGAGATATGTATTTAATTTTAAAAAATCAATTTTAATAAATTAAAAAAATTAATATTTGATGTTCTGTAATTTATACATTTCGTCACCGTTCACAGCGATCCATAACTGCTTCACTTATATACCATATCCTTACACATTTACGTTTAATTATAAGCTTATTTTTTTCTAGAAAAATATTCTCTAAAATGAATTATATGACAAAACAACGTTTGTCGGGTCAGCTAGTATATATATATATATTTAGTTATGACGTCTTAAAGTTGCCGATACAAAAACTAGCAGCAAAATTCGACAGTTTTTGTGAATACCTTACAAAATCTTCAAAACGGTTTTACGTACAAAACTAAAATTTTCGCTGTACAATCTCGAATAGCGGATGAATATACCCAGTAAACATTTTATACAATTTGACTCCAAAATTTTTAAGATATAAGCTTTCAAACTCTGCCGCCAGAACATTTTATTCCGACTGCAGGTATACGTATACAATGTATGCTTATAGAAATGCCCATTTTACAAATTTACGAAAATTAACATTAAAATTAGATATTAAAAGTCGTATTGTTAATTTTATAAGTATTGTACTTATAGATATTAGACTTGAATTTTTTAACTTTGTTAAATATGAATATACAAAGATAGATGGATAAGTAGATAATTAAACATTAGGTCGTCGAAAGATCGAAATTTGAAAAGTTACGAAAATTGATTTATTGATGTTTATTTAATTTTACATATTTTTGTAGTTTTATTCTAGTAGCTTTTACCTATATGGGTAACTCGGGATGTCGCTTAGAAAAATACAAATTTTGTTTTTACGGTCATAAGGCAACAATCGAGAAAATAGTATCACGAATAAAGAATCGATGGTGTTCTATTTACAAAATCAAGAAAGTCGTCTTTTTATAAGTAAAGGCATAAAAGTACCTATACTTACTTACTTTGACAAAAATCTATTCGTTTCAAATTACTTTAAAAATTAACTGCCTTCAAAAGTTTTCTTGTGGAAATCTATTGAAAATGCGGTTATCGCGCGCGTTTCCTAATATAAAGTGTTACAGGGAAAATCAATTAGAACGGTACCTAACGCACAAAACGTCGTCGCGGCGCACACATGATGTGAATCAGCGGCTGCATTTCGGCTTGTAAATAGCCCGGGGCTTTAATAACAATCTGAATTAGATATAGGATAAGGGTCGGTTTCCGCAATTTTAATTTCGTTCTTTGAAAGTTTACCTATATTTAATTCCGTCGTTTCGGTTTTTTCATGTCTAGTATAAACGTCATAAAAACAAAACTTATACTTTTAAGGAGCGACTACTTTTGTTTAGCTTTTGCGGCCGCTTTAGCTTCGGTTTCCCTGATTATCGCCAATGCTGCTATCACTATCAGTCGTCTCTTCTTTAAAGGTGTTTTATTGAACCAATTTTCAAATTTCTGCCATTCTTTATCGATAACGGGTTCTGGAGCATCCAACATAACTTCGAGTAATTCGTGAACGTCCAAAGGTTTATAACTTAGTTGAATTATTCTCTCGGGTACCATAACTGTTTCTACAACATCCCTAAGTGTAGGCAACGGATACGTTTTCGAAATAAGCGCGAGTTGAGAAACGTTAAAATTTCTATCGACGCCGGGATATCTCATCAGTAAATCTTTCCAATACAAAAAAACACTTCCATAATCCGTACGTGGAATTAATATGATCTATTTTTAATAATTTATTAGGTAATAATAATTAATAAAAATATTTTGATACTCGCCCTTTCGAAAGCTTTCACTATACCTCCTGACGCCTCAAACGGCTTGTCACTTATAGCTAACACCAAAACTTTATCGTCGGCTTTGATAGGCCTGATTATATTTTTTAATAACACCTTTCCCAGTTTTCTCGGTTCCAAGGCCGCTTCTTCGTGCGGAACTTTTTTATAAAACGGCTTTTCACCGCCGTCTATGTAAATTATCGATGGTTGAAGAATACGTGACATTTTATTGATTAAATGAAGTAACTTCTTCAGACCCTGTAAAACATTTTTTTTTAATCATATAAAATATTCATTCTAAATAACATTCTAAAACATTCATTCATTCTAACATTCATTAAATAACATTCTATCGAAATGTACTATGCATTCTATCAATAGGTAAGTAAGTACCTAGTTAGCACACCTTACACGATCATTATTATCATTATTAATTATTGTCATCATAACAAATAATGGCGGAGTAATACTGATAAAGTAGTGATGACAATATTAAGCTGGGAACACGCTGCCGACACGTCACGTGACGACACGCAACATTATGACACTGATTTCTACTCGCCGGCATGTAAAAAAAGTATAATAATAAGTAAATATATAGGAATTTACCATTTAAGTGTATTTGATATACCAATTATAAGCCAATAAATAGCGGCGGGCAGATAATATATCTTTAATTGGAACGTGCTGCGTGAGCATCTGAACAGATGCGTCACGTGTCGTCGTATGTGTACTAATGTACAAATCCATGCCGGCACGTGACGTGTCGGCAGTGTGTCCCCAGCTCTACTGATCGTGTTATAAAGTTAGTGTAACGTTAAAAAGTAGAAACAAATTTTATCGAAGTACTTATTTGTTCGAATAAATTTTAGTTCAACGTTCGTCCACCTTTTCGAAACAGGGGATTGATGCTCGACAGCTTAATAAGTTACCTAGCTTTAGGATTTTTAAAAAATGCAACGACAACGCTTATTATATCGACGCAGTTTTTCCAGAAGAGAGTAACCCACAAAAAGTAAATTTTAGAGGAGAGCACATTTTGTGTCGCCGCGTAGTTATAAGAAGATGCGTTTCGCGGAAATAATCGGAATATTGTTACTAGATTTTAATATAACAGATGAGATTAGATTTTAAGAAGATGCATAAGATAATCGGAATAACTCATTTTCACAAAAAGCTATCGAATTATTATCTTCTATTGGCATAATACAAAATTATCTTTGAACTTTTGTTGTCTGTGACCTTAAATATACTTACCTATAATAAAAATAAGGTTGCTGAAAATTACAGTTTATTAGGTATTACCCCTACAATTATCTACAATTCCACATTATTGTAATACAACGAAATAAAATTCCCTTTAATTTGGAATAATAATTTCAGGATTAGTTAAAAAAAAAAAAAAAAATCATCTGTACAGGTTTGCTACTTACTGTTTTAATAGTATTCTATTATTCTATCTATTGTAAAAATACCTTTTTTCCGCGATATTTTCCTGCCAATATCGGCGGCGATAGGTCGAAGAGCACACACCGTGTTTCGTTAAATATGGCATTCGCCAATAATTTTTTTCCACTCTGCCGATGCCCCACAATTAATACGGATTTTGGTCTTTTCATTGTTTCTGCTCCTAAAGGTAAAATGCAGTTCATCATTACGGCCATCCTTATATCTCCTAATGTCGAAACAGGATCGCACTCTTGTTCTCGTTTTTCCCAGTTACAATAACTAAAATCGCCCTTAAAATCGCTTAGCTTTACGTGAGGGTAAACGTGAATTATTCCGTTATCGACGAGCTCTTGAAATAAGTCTTCGGTCGTACGATGTGCGGTTGTATCTTTATTTTTTTTAACTTTTTTAGGTTTCGTCCGTTTTTTAGCTGCAATTTCATTTGGACCTTTTTTACCATTCGTTCTTGCTTTGTCAATTTCCAGAGCTTCCTTTAGCATATCCAACTCTAATCTATAACACGTTTTTTGTGTTTACATCACACCCAACTTAGTTACAAAATATTACCTCATTAATTCATCAACTTGTCGTCGTATTTCTAACTGCACTTCGTAACATTTTTCCACCGTTATCATATCCATATGGTATTTCTGATGGGGATTTTGCGAATCCGGCCTCTCGTTCCAGACCCCATATTCGTTAAAGGCGAGATTAAATCGATCTGTCGTTGAGGTATCGGGAAACTTGAAATCAAATAACCCATGTTCCTCTTTCTTTTTGGCAGTTGCGGCTTCTTTTTTTCTCTGTTCCTTTTCTTTAATCTTTTTTTCGGCTTCTTGCCTTTTTGATTGCTCTTGTTTATCGTTATCGTTTTTTACTTTTTTTGGCCTTCGCGTTTCTGCTTCTATGCGCAACCTTTCGGCTTCGGCAAAATAATGTTCTGGCGTTTCCGTTTCGCCGCGTACGATTAAAATACTGCCCCCACCTCTTCGAGGGGGTAATTATCGAACGTCCCCGTTAAATCGTACCACTCGTGAAACCATTGTCGTAGCTCGTCTCCTATATCTTCCATCAATCGTGGGCCGATGATGCGTAGTATTCGCGCCTTTTCATCTAAACTCGCTTGAACGTAGTCTCGCAAACGTTGTGCTCGAATGGCTCTTCGATATTCAACTGTTTGTTGACATTTCTCTTCTTCATTTCTTGATCGCGTACAGGGCTGTGTCATTCCTGATTTTAACCACGTGTTTTAGAATTTAGAAATATCAACCTGCTATTGCTTGTAGGTACTTATTTTGAAATATTGTACATATTGTCATTTTTATACTTTTCATCAAATATTAAATAGATTATAATTTTTGTATAATCTCGATAAAATGACATGATGACCTGATACGCATAGAACAGGTCCGGAATTATTAGAAAAGCAGTTTTTCGAGAATAACAAAGCAAGAAATGGAAATCTAAGCGCGTTTCCGTCGTTTCAAAATTTTTGCGAAATCTCGAAAAAATCCCCTTTTTTTTGGCAAAATTTTGACCCGAACGTTTTGAGACGTAACGTTCCAGAACAAGTAGAAAACGATTAGAAAACTCGCATTTCTAATATAACGAAGCAATAAATGACGTTTAAGCGTTTAAGCAACGCAGTTAAGTAGGTAGGTTTAGATAGTTATACCTACGAAATGATAAAAAATTAAATTTTACGTTCTGATAATAATATTGATTCGCCGATAGTTGAAATGTTTTTTTGTTGAAGTATCTAAAACGACCTAAAATGGTTTAAAAGTTTTGCTTCACTTACCGATTAATAATCTTCTGTCTCTCTCACGTTGTTGCGCATGTTTTCGGGCAAAATGTCCTTTCCAAACCTTTTGAATAAGAATAGCAGCTTTTTTCTGAACTTCCGCGGGAGGCGCGGGTAATAAAAGATCTGCAATTGCCTGTGCTCTTAGTTTCCTTTTATCGTTTAGGTCGCCGTAATATATTCGTTCCTGTCTTGCACGTTCATTTATCTGTATCAGCATTACCGCACTAGTGATTGTGTTTTTTCTTTTTTGTTCTAATATTTCTTCTTCGGTTATTACGCGTTTTTTAAAATACGGTCTGAAATGAATTGTAAAACACATTATATCAATAGTATAGGTAACTATACCTTTGGCTTTCTTCTTGTTTTACTATTGTTGCTTCTTCTTCTTCTTCTTCAAATTCGTCATCTTCGACTGGCCGATGAAAAATTGTTTCGCCACGCTAAAAGAATTGTAACAAATATTTGTCCCGCTTATACTTATAACGAGGGGGTCGTGCATAGGGGAAAGATTTATAACGTGCACGTAAAATCTGTAACGGCCCTACCTTGATTTTAGTCCACATATCCTCGATATCGGTGTCGCGATCGAACATGTACGCCGAATCCAAAATTTCGACGTTCTGCGGAGTAAGCTTGAGCTGTAGAAGATTTCCATCGATGTACTGAATTTCCGCTAAATTAATTTTAACCAATTCCTCTTTCAGTTCCATTAGACGGGCGACGGCTACGTCCACAAGTTTCCTCATGGCGAATCGTTTTTGAATCTGCGCGTATTTATTAGCTTTGCGAGGGTGCGTTTTTGTAGCATACAAATTATTCTTACTAAACAAGATTGGTCCAAGCACGTGGTAAGTTCATTTACCGCCAAAGAATATTTCGCGTAAAGGCCGCCGACCAGCGAATTCGCGAGATTTCTTTTCTTCGCGAGCTTCGCAGTTTCTCGGAAAATTTGTTCTTTGATGTACAAGTCCTTCAGTTGGTCTTTGGCGACTATCCACCATTCCGCGTAAGATTTGTGCGACATTTTTCCCCGAGGATTTTAAAGCTTACCTGTACTAGAATTTTTATGATATTTAAAAAATGAAATTAAAACGCTACATTATTTTTGTTTGTGAAACGTGACAGTTGTTGTCAATTTTTACAAAACCGAGTTAATTGCCAAGAGATAAACGAGGAACGGTTTTTGCGTCAGCAAAACCTAGGTATCCATAATTTGAGTACGGTTTTGAAATAACATTGACATTGATTTACAGTTAGAGACCTACATTTTAAATTTATTAGTAAATACTTTGAATTTCTATACGAAATATTTTAAACAATTTAACGATGCTAAATTATTATAAAATATTGGAAGTGTTTCCCGACGCTAGCACAGACGACATCAAAGGGCATATAGAAAATTAGCTCTTAAGTGGCATCCAGATAAAAACCCCCAAAATACGGCTTTCGCAAATAAAAAATTCAAAGAAATCTCCGAAGCGTACGAAGTTTTGTCGGATGAAAAAAGGAGGGAATTTTATGATAAATACGAAAAAAATTGCTTAGCGAATAAACGAAAAAAAAACAGGGAAACCAGTAATTTCGACGTGGAATTAGGATTTTTTAAATTCAGCAATCCGAGGGATATTTTTAACGAAATTTTCGGTAGCGACATTTTTACGAACTTCTTCTCCGGCAGTAACAACTACATTTTGACGGAAAAAGATGGAGTTCGGTACGTTTAAGATACCTATGTTTAAGCACGCCTAAGAGTAAATCGTATTATTTATTGTTTAATTTTAGAACCGAATATTCACCTGAAAGTTTGTGTTCCAGTTCTGAATATAGTTTATCGAGCTCTTCTAAAAGTACCTCTTCAAATTCTATATAAATATTAATAAGAAAGGCACGACTTACAATGTCGGTGTATCGGGGAAAAAATTTTTCAATAATAGTTTTAAAAACTTAAAACCAAGCAAAAGGACTTGGGGAAATGATGTTTTGAAATCGAAAATCGTTAATGGTAACGTTAAAATCACATTCTCGTTCTCTCCGATTAATCAATAAATGCGCGGCAGTAGATCGCGAGTACTTAATATTTTTTGTGAATAATATGCGTTTATGTCGACTTTGGAAAACCTAATACGTGTGACTGTATCGTTAATTTTTTTTCTAAAAACCCAATAAATGTGTGTTTACATTTCATTGTTACGTGTAGGTAAAGTCATCACTTTATCTCTTATTGTTAGTTAATTGTACCTATAGGTACTTAGTATACATATACAAATTTGAATTTTATCTGTGTAATGATAATCGAACGTCGCAATGGTGGGGAAATAAGAAATTTCGACGAACAAAAACAGAATAACGTGTGTATATATATATATATATAACTTATATATTCATTGAAAAAAAAATTTTGCGGCAAATACCTTTGGAGGACGAATTTCATATGTAGGTTTATTATGCATATAGGTAGATGGCATTACATTACAAGTTTGGGTATGTAACAATGGGTAGTCGGCCATATTGGCTACTCAAGAAGCCATGATGTGTCCTCGGGCAGATCAAGCAGGCCGCCCACGACATATACTTGATCACAGAGATCAGACCGCATATTCCGGTATACATCGCAACCACTTGACCAGTACAGTACCTGATTCAATATTTTTATTAAGTATAGATATAAGGTACCTATACGTACGTACGTTCGCAATTCCTAAACGAGTACCTAAGTACGTAATTTTTAAATTTTCTAAGTTTTGGTAAAATAGTAGAAAATGATTCTGATCGTACACGAAATCTAAAATAACTAAATGTAATTACGAAAACGAAAAATATTTAGGGCTGTTCCGTCGTTCCTATATAAACGACGCGACGAACCAGATGATTATGGTCATTATGTATGTTGCGGTTTCTTTATTTTTTATTAGCTATTAGTGGTTCTAGGTAACTAATTTTGGTTATGAAATAGCATTTAGGATAATAGAAGAGATTTTATTCAACGTAAACGTAGCTACATTACTATATAATTGCACCCAAACGATTTTTGTTATTTTCAACATTTTAAGTATTATCGGAAATATGCATTTGGTATAATTTAAAAAAATTAACATATTTTTAAATCGACGAAATAAATTAATAAATTTTTGATGTTGATTAGATATATACATCTATACTTTTACATTTAATTTTATTTAGCATAATCAGTATCAATTTCGTCAATTCAAAAGACAGTCCTTACTGTAGTACAACGTAGTGGTTTTTTTTGTTATAAATGCGTATAGGTATACCTAACTACATAACTTTCTAATTTACAATTAATTAATTACCTACTTACAAGGAAGGTTACCCAAACGATACACACCGATTTTGACGAAAATTTTATCATAATAACTACTACCCAACAGATGATGTTTGGTGAAAAATTTGCTGCCATAAAGACTTCGTTTACATTTTATTCAATAAAGTTGGTAAAATGGTGATTTTCAAATTCATAGGGCTGTTATCAGAACGGTTTTAGATATAGGTTTGAAATTCGTAAGATTTCGATTTGAGGTTATTTTAACATTTTCGAATTAAAAAAAAATTTTTTTCACGCAAAGTTTTTGAGCACGGACGCCATCTTGAATTTTTTTAAATGGAAACATGAGGTATGTTATATATCATTAGAAAGCTTATTTTTTCTGTTTAACCATCTAAAAATTGTATGGGGTTACATTAGGAAAAATTGAAATAAAATAGAAAAATGTTTTTCATATACCTATTCGTTTAGCTTATTCGAAAAATAAGCTTTCTAATGATATATAACATACCTTATGTTTCCATTAAAAAAATTCAAAATGGCGTCCGTGTTCAAAAACTATGCGTAAAATTTTTTTTATTCCAAAATGTACAAAATATATAAATGAAATATTGCGAATTGAATATTGAAATGTTACGAATTTCAAACCTATACCTATCTAAAACCGTTATGATAACAGCTCTATGAATTTGAAAATAACCATTTTACCAACTTTATTGAATAAAACATAAACGAAGTTTTTATAGCAGCTAATTTTTTCACCAAACGTCATCTATTGGGTAGTAGTTACTATGATAAAATTTTCATCAAAATCGGTGTGTACCCTTTGGGTAACCTTCCTTGTTAATATCTACCTAATTGAAATTAATAGATATAGGTAGATACCTATAATTAATGGCACAATTTGATTCAACAATTATTAAAATCATGCCTATCAAGTCATTTTTCGATAAACAAACGTTAGCCATTGTAAATATTTTATTATTTCAGTTGTCACACTTAAACAAAATCAGGTAACTATTAGATATTAAATTTTTTAAATGTTTTGTTTCGTGGCTACTAGATGAGATTATTAAATATAACGCCTTTCAATTTAATCGTGTTTAACAGTGTAATTTTATTATCTAATCTCACAATATTTTTATAGCACCGTATAGAGAAAGATAGTTCTTTAAAAAAAAAATGTAAAAAATATAAATCTCATTAGACCCTGAAATAAAATAACTGTACAATATCATTCTTCTTCGACATCTTTTGTTAAGATAATATTTTTCGATTACGAATATTCAACGAACTAATAGGGGAGTGCTACTATATTAACTCGCCTTGTATAGTAGGTAAGTCGATAAATTAAAAATACTAAAAATAAGAATAATTTTAATTAGAATAAGTGGTGTGCATTAGGTAGATGCATTTTCAATTTAAAAAAAATGTCGCAAGTTACAATAAAATTCGATGTGGCGAATTCATAAAATAATTTAAAAAAAAAACACTCCTTCGCAGTTATAAATTTCGAGAGCAGGTGCATTTGTAGATGTGTATCATTATTATTGGCTAAACAATAACCCGGAAAACGAGAAGAATTATATATATATAAAAGCACCTATATAAACCGCAAAAGTATGTAATTCGCAACATAACGAGATGATAAACGATCGTCCTCCCCCTAGATCCAACCCTGTGGGGAAACTATTCCTTCTCTATAACTTATTACCACTTGCATAGCACGGCATATACCTACACCCACAGCAGTACCAAGAAGTAAATCAAAAGATGAAATTGCAGGTTTGTGATCGTGGTCGCCTCTGGCACGTAACTCGGTGCACCAATCGCGCGACTTTGCTCGGTTACTCTGGCCAATGGCCGCTAGTGTTACCCCCGGCGCGCAAGAATCACTAGCCAAAGGATTCTTACACCTTTACAATCACACAGTGCCTGCAAACCTGCCTAAAACCAACATATCGCGTATACAAACGTATTTTGATAGTCCCTTTGTTTTCACGAGTAATGTGAATTATGTGCTGTGGGTATACGGTATGACTGTGATAATATCTGGAAATTTATTATTCATTAAACAAAGTTTAAATGCACTCGTTGGCGTACGCGTTTAATGTTTTTAAAAGTGATATTAACCGAGTTCTTGTTATCTCTGTGTTAGTTGGTGTTTTTTGTTCTGAAATTTGATTTTATTGTACAGATTTATTGAAGCACGATGGAATGATGTCACGATTTTATTTGAATTCAAATGCGACCTTGGCAAATTACCAGCAATACGAAGTAAGTAGTATTCTCTTCATTAATCATACTTTTTCAACGATAATTAGTTTAGTATTAAGGAAAATGAATGAACGCGCGGCGCAGACAGGCCGTGCTCGTGGAGCGTTCGGCCTCCCGTTATCTCTTCGTTTCGATGCGTTTTTTGTGGCATCGATGATAACTCACGGTTGTCAGTTGACCGCGAAATAATCGATTAATAATTCTCGTCTAACTATAGATATTAGGTATCTACCTATATCTATATTATGTATTTATCGGGATATCGACGATACTTATGTAGAAAATTTAAATTAAACGTACACCAGCAGTGGGTACCTACCTACTGTGCCTACTTACATTATAGATTTATAAAGTGTTAAATAATTACAGTACCTTCGTTTCCAAAATTTGATACAAAATACCTAAATATTATCTATGTTGCCTATATTAAGTAGGAATTTTTCAGTTAATTATTTTGATTCGACCGTCTTCTTTCTTATAACAAATGAGTAATTGCAAGAAGTAATTTATTAATTAAGGACCTCCATGGAATTAAATATAAAGTTCATATTGTACCTTTAGCCAAGTGAAAGTTGCGGCCGTAGTGGGCACCTAAGAACCAATAAATATCATAATGGAAAAATACATTTTTGTGTTACCTTATGCTTTTGATGTAACGTTCTTTCATCGTGATTTAAACTTTTCGTTAAATTTGTTAGTTTTTCTTGAACACATTTATATTTATCTAATAAATGTGTTGTGTGTACTTGTCTTACTTGTGCAAAAATTTAACTGTAACGTTGTATCCATCAAAACAAGTAAAATATTAAAATTTATAAGTATAGGTACCTATCGTATTTTTAACAAAATCGTCATTGTTTTATGTGATTAATGAATATTACAAAGTTTGCGAATTTATTAAGTATTGGGTACCTATAAGTGCCCCTCTAAATAGATACCCGTTAGGTATCACCATTTACTTCGGTGCGTGCATGAATTCTTCGCAAAGAGCTTCGAATTTGTATTTTTTTAATCAAATTAAACCTTGTTTAAATCACTATTTATCTCCGAAACTATAAATTTTCTAATACATTTATATATTTATTAGGTCTTTTTTGCTAGTTTTTGACTCAAAAATAATCTGGTGGGACACCCTGTATAAAATAATCGAAATTTTGATATAAGTATCTAGTTATTTATCAGATCGCACGAAGAATTCGTCATAAGAAAATGTTTTTTCAAATATTTCTATTTTGCATTATATCTTACCTGTAATAAAAGATAAGTGCTTGTGAACCGTATAGATTTTAAAATAATATAAGGTTGATGACAATTCTATTTCCAGTAGCTTGATATATGTTGCAGTGTAGGTATACAGTAGTGTGTCCAAGGATGAACCTAACTATACATAATTGTAAACTTTTTATTTCTCGTTTTTAGAAAAATAAATCATTCTTTATTAAGTGTTTCGCTTAGTTTGAAAAGTCCTTAACCATAATCAGAATGTCGATATAACATACAAAGTTGTTTAAAAATAATGAAACATTTAATTGTTCAAAACTAAAGTGCCAATTATTTGAGTAAAAACGAGAAATGTTAGAGGAAAGAATGACTCCTAATGTCAATAAAAATTTAATATGCAATTTAAAAACCTCGTCTCGAAGTCGACACTTTTGCTTTGAAGGAATGTTCGAGCAAGAAACCGGCTAGATAGAATTTTTTCTAATAAACAGTTTGATTATTCGTTGTTGTAACATGGCCTGCACCACGCAAACACCTTATATTACTCCACTTGATTTTTATTTATGAAAATATTTAAACCAGAAGGTTTATGTGAATAATTTTAATCATAATGTAGGCATTTTAAAACAAAAAATAACAGAAGCAGTAGCCAACATAAATAAACATAAACAAACATAGTTTACAAAGAATTTAGAAAAAAATATATAAAAGTGTGTAGAGGTAGGAAGGCAACATGTAAATTAATATTAGATATTCGCATCTTTTTGTTCATACATATTTTTGGTTCTGTTATTCAATAAATTATGCGCTTTATTTATGTTTGATACGGCTGCATTAATTTTAATATAGACAGAATATCAACTTTAAGACAAAGCTTTTAAATTTGATATTTGAACTTGTATAGGAATAATTATTTCCTCTAACATTTTTTATTTTTACTCAAATAATTGGTAGGTAATTGGCTCTTGAACAATTGAATGTTTCATTAGTTTTAAACAACCCTGTATGTCATATCGACATTCTGACTATGACTAAAGACTCTTCAAACTAAGCAAAATTCTTTGTAAAGAATGACTTTTTGTCTAAAAATTCAAGTTATTGTAAAAGTTTGCAAGTATCTATAGTTAGATCGATCTGTGGACACACTGTATAAGTACTATTATTTAAGTGTTACAAGAAACATCAATCAAATATCTTAAATCGAAATTATTTATTCGAACGTTTAAATATACCAAGTACCTATTCGTAAAAATTGATGTAGGTACACCTACTGTCGCTATTACATTAAAACATTGTTTAAAAACATAAAATTCTGTGCAGTATAATATTAATTCGTGGAAGTTTCGCTTTGGGGATAAGAAATGGCAAGGCTTTTTCTTTTTTTTTAGATACATAATAAGATGGGAATCCTGTTTTTGATATCAAGGATATTTTTTTAGGAATAAAACCTAAGCAATCTACACTTATCAATTTAATTATTTTGTGAAGTTTTTAATTTTTTTAGTGTAACAATATAAATGAAAAAAAATTAAATTTTCATTTATTTTCACCAAGATTGTTGTTCCAGTTCATGTTTTGCATGCCGCAACTCTCAAACTGCACGAACGAGTGTTGTTTTAATTACAGAATAATGAAAAATGACGGATGGCTGGTTCGTGAACAAATTAATAAAAATATACAATTTCGGTTTTTTTCTCTTAAATGACCGTTTGCTCCTACTATCGGGACTAACGGACACGCGTCCGTCACATGTTATTTTATGCCGTTTGTCTTGGTACATCAGTTAAATTTTCTAATAATTGTATTAATATATCATAAAGCAATGTTCAGACTAACAGTAACAATATTTTCTTACACGCAGAGAAAAGTTTGCAGCGATTATACATAATACGCTTACTCTATACGGAATTGAACTTATTGTTAGAATAATAAATTATATTATATGACTATATATAATAGAATTGTAAGACGTTATGCAGTACATATGAATAATCCATTAAAACTACCTAACTATTTTTAGATAAACCTCTTAAACCTCCATTTTTCCCACTTTTACCCTATGTAGGTATCAGCACCGTTTTTTATAATATGTTTTAAATTATCATTATTACAGAAACTCAATTAAATAATAAATTGCATAGCTGTTAACAAAAATTATACTATACTTTTTACACAAACAAATAATGGTCTTAAGTAGTTTTGCTGTTATTTTTCCGTTACTATAATTCGCTGCTGCGCGCGTAAAAGCGGACAGGTCAAAAATGAGCAAACTGAGAGAACACGATTTGAAGTTTTTCACATGCAACCTTTTATGAATGTAAGTTATACAAACAACCTATATACTTCGATGACATAGTTCTTTTACATAAAGCTGCAAAACGATAAATAGATGTATTCGTATAAAATGTTTACATAAGTATTAAAAACATAATAATCTAAATATCATTTTGGCAATGCCAGGTAGATAACATCGATAATTTACTTAAAAATTGGTGGGGAGTACAGTTATAGAACGATGTTAGAACGGTAAAACATTTGTTTCAGAGGCCAGAGGAAAACATCAGATTATCCCACGTAATAGGTGATGACACTCACATTCAGTCCGACACCGCTATCCATCCAGACAAAAATTCACATTTTTATCGTTATGAATTATAAATTTGTAATAAAACGATAAATCATGTCAGTTGATGATATAACCCAACTGTTTTCACCGACTGTTGACTTATCCCCTTTTACGCGCGCAGCAGCGAATTGTCCAAAAAGTCTTTTAGTCTTGGTTGGCTATGAAATGGTTGGCTCGGTTTAAGTATTTTCATCAATACTATGACATGACAAGAAATAATTTCAAATTATCATAAATTTTGAAACCCTATAGGAGTAGAATAAACAGTAAAAATTACAACTTTGATATTCAACTGATAAGCAGAAGACACGACAGTTGAAAAATATACGAAAAATTGAAAAACCGCAACAAGTATTATTCCTTGTAAGAATTTTTGTTGTGGTTTAAATGCATATAATGCCCAAAAACTATATTTATATACATATTAGTGTTTAAATAGAAAGTAGTAAAAGGTCCTTCTAATGTGACAAATCTAGCTTAATATTTAGATTAACTAGCGATTAAAATATTGAATCGCTTATATTGTTAAAATAACCCAAGTGATATTTTTGTTTTTGGTTATTTTCGTTTTTTTTTGTTTGGTAGAATGACACATTATAGATAAAGACGGATCAGTTGGTGCAAAAAAACTTAAGTTTTCATACCACACATGGGTTAGTTAACTCACAGTTTAGTTATTTACTGCAGCAACAACACAAGTGCAGTACTATTAAAATACCATCTACTTGATGTTAATATAAAATCGCTTTTTTCGTTTCCTGTAAAGTTGGTAAAATGTCACTTGTATTGTTCTAACAAAAGCGATTCAATCGGTAATAATTGTTTGTTTTTTTAATAAAAAGGGGTTAGAGCTGAAACCACCTAAGTACAAAAAAGTAAATGTTGAGATATACCTAACAATACGCTTTTAAACTTTTTTTTTAGTTTATAAATTATTCTGTGTTTTCAACTTAAATTTGATAATGGAATGTATTTCCTATGATTATTAAAAATTAATAAAAAAGAAAATAAATCGAAAATTTGTGTTTTTACTTTATTTTTAGAAAAAACATGGTACTTAAGCGCTTAAATATGAGTTTTCGAAAAACTTTTTTCAAGAAAATTTTTTTGTGATAGTTATACAATAAATCCCATCTTTTAGAACTCTTAGTTTAATTGAAATCATGTCTTAACGACTTTTAAATATTTTTGATAGTTTGTCAGGTATTAAGACGAATAACGTACGCTATACCCTGAACATCGGCGATTGGGTCGTTCAAAAATATAATACCTATGCAATGTTCTTATCCGAGAAACTCTACAACCCTGCCGAGTTTCTGAATTTTGCATAGCCTGTGTACCCTTGTAAGCGCACTTGGACAGTTTTAAAATTAAAATAATCTCAACTGTTGTTCGCAATGGTTTTTTCTCTCGATCATAAATGTCACACAATCGGAATAATCGCATGGATTGTTTTATTGCTTTTTATCTATTTACAATCATAGTGCCTATTTTTCCTATTTACATATTATATAGAGTTCGATGTTAGACAAAATAATACCTACCGCATAAAATTATAAATTTTTATTTGATAGATAATAACTGTAGATAATAATAATGCAAAATTAAAATAAGACTTTAATTTCAATAGCCAACATATTTCGTTTAATTTTCTATTTAAAAACATCGCGGTCATTTGCTTCTACTAAATGAATTCATATTTACTCCTTTTTTAACCAGACATTTTCTGCAAATCGCCTCCGGGCAGATGAATGAATGTTTCCCTTTTGTTTTTCTCGTCGTCACTTTTTTTAGGGTCCCACACAAATTTGAATTTTAGATTATTTTATAGGAAAAGGTCTGCATATATTATACAGGTGGTAGTAGATATATAATTACGAAATCGTTCGCATTCCTTTTAATAATTTCGGTTTAACATTTAAAAGTGCTGCATGTTTTATTAAAATATTTAGATAGGTACACGTATTTAATATAGTAAATCTTCAAAATCAACAAAACATTACATATTTTCTAATCTACGAATTTAGTGGGAATCCCCAATACTTATCAGTTATTTTAAGTCATAAGACGCACCCCAATTTTAAGTCAATTTTACTAAAAAAAAAATAATTACCTTTTTAATAAAAAGGTGCATTTTTATATGTTCCGGAAAATATGCTACTTATATGATCTTAAATTAATTAATTAAATTTAATTAACTACCTAACTTTAATCTTTGATAGATTCGTCCTAAAATAACGTTCACAAATTGATTTAGATCTTTCTCGTTTGTTTAATATCTATAATCGCTCATTGTCAGAAAAACCTTACGGTAACATTTAATAATGTTTCAGGTCACAAATTAATTAGTTACGTATGTTCGCGCAGATGGCTAATTTTTTTGAATCGCGTTTTCTTGATTCTAACATAACATGTTAGAAGTCGAATTTATCCGTCAGAAAGCTGATGGAACTGCAAAACAATAATCAAAATGTGACGCATTCTCAGCTTGTATCGAATAATTATTATAAACGTAGGTATCTATTGTTAAACACGCGCTATATTATGTATATGTGGTTGTCCAGTTTATTCACAATAGCCATAGAAATACCATCATTAACAAATGTCGATATCGCTCTAGAGAACGCTTTCTTTTGCGTTTAGATTAGAGATATATAACACCCTATTATTTTTCCAATTTAATCTGTAAAAAGTTTCTTAAGAAAGTGCTAATTAATTAAAAATAGTGTAAAAAAATTAATTATTACAGAACATATAATTACCAAGATCAAATGCCCTGAGGTACAATTTCCTTTCGTCGATAATAATAGAATACAAGTAAATAAAGTAGAATAATACAATATTTATAACTATTCGTCGATTCGTAGATTAATCAGTGAATTAATCAATGATCAAAAATGATAGATAATAGTCTTAGTTAATAATAGTTTTTCTAACTTTATAATTTACAGGTATGCCCTAAGGTTTTCTTTAAAATTGCTTTTACGATATCTAGTATCTTAATTAATTACTTATCTATAACAATAAGAATAGGTAAGAATAGAAATTTTAAGAATATGTACCTACAGGACAAAACCAACAACTACAAAATAAATATTCTAACTTTTAACAAATTTCAATTTCATTCGATATTCTTAGATATTTTGTCGGCCAAAATTAATCAAAAATCAAAAGTGCTCGTTATGTATTTATTAATAGCTTAATTGATGAAAATAAATAATTAAGTACCTACACCTACCTATTTAGTTTTATCGCCTAATAAATAACTGAAACTTCGACTTCCTTACGTGACAAACAATGATAAAAATTAGTGCTATTAGTGCTACCTATACTTCTGTATTTAATTTAATTTCTAGAATGCGTTTTAAATTAATTTTTATTGTACGAGGTATTTATTTGAATTTAACAATTATTTAGTCAATAATAAGTCAATTATTTCCCTTCTAAAGATAATAAAACTAATTAATTTTTTCGTTTATTAAGTGTTACATAGGTATGTGTATTATTAAACGTGGATTAATTTTGTAAATAACATGCTTTATACAGGGTGTCCAAGAAACGGAGGAGAATCTCTCGGGAGCGTATAAACCACATCAAAATAACGCCATAATTTTCTTTTCTAATACGACGCTCCCTTGTTGAGATATTCACCCTCAAAGTTGAAAGATAAAAATCAATTTGTTTTGAATAACATTTTTACTTTTCGTTGGAATTTAATAATTTTCGGCATATCTACGTAATAATTGAAGGTCTATAAAACTGTGTAATAGGTTCCTCGACATCGCCTTAGACTAGCCAGGGAGTGCACTACCCCTAACGTTTCTAACCTCAAAATTTGTCAGTGGTTTAAGTTTTTAACATTTAAGGTCGTTTTCGGATTTTCTAGACATTTCAAGATAAAATAGGTATCTATTGTTTAATTTCGATAAAATGAACCATATTTGAAAAAATTGTATAGGTACATAAAGAATAAAAGGAAGTAAAACTTCAGTATTCTTGTCAATATGATATTTAACGCGAGCAAGATTATTTTCTGAAATTGCAACTACCGCAGACCTCGAGAAAATTTCGTTAATAAGATAACTTTCGAATTAACTAATCAAGCTTCGTAGCACAAGGCTTTTTCAACTTTGGAGCCGAATATCTCAACAGAGAAGTGCCCTAAGAAAAAAATTTTGTAGAAACTCGTGGACACTATTTTGACGTGGTTTATATGCTCCACCATTTCCTGGACACCATGTATAAGGTATCCATATGCGAGTATTTTTTTTAAGCGAAGAAATAATTAGAATAATTAAGCGAAGAATTTTAACGACAATAATAATATTATAAATCACGTTTTAAAATAAATTGGTCGATTTTTAAATACTTTATGTTAATCGCGACAATAACGAAGGTGTCCCTGAAAACGTAAATACGAATATAATGGGTTTACTATTCTAATAAGTAATTGACACTATTTTTATCGAGATATGTGTGCCTATGTACCTACATAATAGACCGTAAAAATAACGCGATTTAATCTTTATTGTTTTTAGAATGAAAATTAGTCCTTTCGTTTTATTTTTAAAATTACGAGGTCTATAACGTTAGGCAGTTCGTATAAGAATGCACACTGCCTTATATTTAATTGATGAGGGCTACAGGAATGTAGATAATTACTCACCTTAGTCGCTCCACGTTACAAAGAACAGGTGTTCTTCGTATGATGTACACGTATAACGAAGTCGGGGATGTCAAACACGAAATATTTCTGACGCTTTTAATAATTCGTTACTTATAAACGAAATTAGTTTTTTTCTGTTTTAAATTATTACCTATATGTATATCTATACTGCATACCTATTACTTGCAATAGGTAATAATATAAAATTACGAAGACGTCCACTTTTTACCCCAAGTAAAATGATCAGTATTTAATATGTAAGTGTACCTATACATGATATACACACGTACCTATTATCTAATCGGACAGCGAGGACATAATTACAAATCAATATATTGATCTATTGACGCTTTCCATCAGTGATCATTAGGTACCTACCTATTGCGCTTCTTTCTGTTTTGTTCAGTTTATGAAAGCATCAAAACCCAAATAACTAACTTTTTACATACATCCAAGTTGCTTCAGTTTAAAATTTAATTTTCACGAAGCAAATTAATAGCACTTTTAAACTTCAACTCATCTAACTTCGTATAAGTTTTTGACATTAAATTAAATATGACGTTCCTGAAATTTGCCTCATTTAAAAACAGGTACTAAACCTTAAACACTGGTAGAATGTTTTATTCATCGTGTAGCGCAGGTACGAGCTTCAAACCTGTATTTTATTTTTGCTAGGAAGCTAACATTAACCACACATTTCATCTCTTAAATTATACTAATGCTACTTCTGAATCATTAATAATTATGTTATCGATGATAGTCTAAGCGTCTAAGAACTTCTTATACGAGGACTCGCTCTGACGGGATACCTACTGTACATATACCTATATATGCACAAAAATAGAAAATTCTAAACGTTTTACTAGAACAAATGTATTGTTTTGGAAATGTGGCTCAATCAGCTTTAACTATGGGTTATTTATGCCACAACCATTAGCTACACAACGCAAAGCTGTTATTTTCAAACCGAAATTGGCGATTTAACTTAGAAGGAGCCGTAGTTCAGCATTTTACGAGCCCTTGATCTCAAACGTTAAACGACTTCTCTTAGTTCGTTAGATCAAACTGGTTACAAATTGCATTATTTAGATGGTGCCTACTTTAACGAGCATGAAACGAAACAATAAAATAGGTAGTATAAGCAAAACAATTTTTATCATAAGTATGTATGGACCTACCTATACGTTATTCTCAATAGGTTCCGGTGCATGTCACGCATAAAAAGTTACTAAATTATATATTTGTAATACTTATTCGGTTTAAAGTTTTAAACGTGACGTATTCCACCGACGATTTACCTGCACACGTGTGATATGGCAAGAAAGACTACAATCCATTAGTACTGTAAAAATACGTGGTTTTATTGAAGACGACGTGGATCGGAACCTATCCTAAATAACGTACACCTATCTGTTGTTTTTATTGTAGTTACCAAAAACAGACCAATATTCGAAAACCCGGTTATTCGTGCAAAATAAATTCTATTTAAAGTAAAAATTAAAACACTTTCGATGTTAAATTTTTTGTACTTAATACAATTAGGAAATTAAAAGGGCCGAATAATACGTCAGTACTTTTCGTATAAGTACTATGATTTTGGGTCTAATAAATAATTCTCCTAATAGGTAATGGCCCAGTAAAATTAGATTTTAAAAAGGGGAAAATTGTAAGATAATTATTAACAAGCTAGATTTTTGTATGGATCTTTACTTTTATGTTTTGAACTAAACCGAAAAAGACCCCTTCGATAACATCCGCAAAAATTGTTTTAGCATGATTTTTGCAATGATTTTGAAAACTATCCTTTTTTTATCCAGAAAAAGGTCAGTATCAAAATTGCCCTTTGCCTTTTTTCGTATAATTATAATCGTTTTCGAGTAAACAAATCTAATTTTACTGGGCTATAATTGTTTGTTTTTTTTAATGAGTATTTTTAATATAATTAGGTATATTCAAAAATTTATTCTTAGTGGCACATATTTCAAGAGCAATAAAATGTTAAAATATCTGACTATTTTAACATAAGTTTTATGGAGACTGATTCGAGATAAGAATCGATTGGTTATCGGCTTAATCGCCGTTTGGCAACAGCTGACCGACACCAACAAAATCCTGCAACATCGACAATTACAAAATTTGTAATTAGCACACAAATAATCTATCAGTCTCGAATAAAACTGTGCTGGTGGTAAATCATAATCGAAAACGTCGAAAACATATCTCTACCGTTTGCATAATTTTGCTATAAATTTAACTACCACGATGCATTTCCAACATGTGCATTCGCATACATTAATAAATTACTTATATGTTAATTGTGTACATGTCGCGAAACAAGCTGGTTTACACTTATTGAAAACGAAATTCCGTGCAATTAAAAATTGATGCAATCTTAAAAACAGTTTTTTTGCATAGGTAGATATTAGGTACTTACTTAAAAATCTATATTTAAAAATTTTAATTGGTACGATACGCATTTAAGTAATAA
The DNA here is from genome assembly GCA_036326145.1 of Rhagophthalmus giganteus. NCBI lineage: Eukaryota > Metazoa > Arthropoda > Insecta > Coleoptera > Rhagophthalmidae > Rhagophthalmus > Rhagophthalmus giganteus. Next base: position 6,753,380 of record JARFJA010000083.1, on the reverse strand, counting down.
CACCTATAAGTAATTTATTGTCGAAAATTAAAATGGTATTATAAATAAGATCGATAAATAAGTAGAAGATATTTATTTATTTACTTAGAGATCTTGGACGGAAGTGTATAATAGGTACGCGAATGTCTATTTCAAACTAAAATATTTCTAAATGTCAGATAATACAGGTACATACTACCTATACGTATTATTATAGCGCTACAAGGAAAATCCTACTTATTGTTGTTAGCATAATTATTTACCTACAGTTATTTATAGATACCTGGATGTTATTGTACTATAATTACTGGCTAGTTGACTTTTCTCTATTTTAATTAATATCGCATTAACGTTGCGGTTAATTAAGCGCACATTTTTTATAATGTCGCAAGAACCCTTAGCTGGTTGTTAATCTTTTTGTGCTAGATATAAATTATACGGAAAATAATAAAATTACATACCTACATATGTATTATACATGTAGTTTAGAAAAAGACAAAGAAAGTATTATATAAGATACCTATATTTGTTTTCGTATCTTCTTACCTTTATTTTGTGGCGATGAAGCATATTGCTGGAAGCATTCGAACTGTGTTGTTGCAGAAGAAACATTTTTTGTCCTGAAATTTGAACTTTTATCGTCTTAAAAAAATGATTAATATATTTGGATTATATGTATAATAAGAGGCGAGAGGTGTTCCAGTTTTAAATTAAATGTGTAAGGAAAAATGAAAAGTAGCCTATATAGGATAGCAAAACTCGAGAGATTTCTTTTAAACACACCATTACAACACTTTAGTCAATTAATTACAACACTGCACTGATGTAATTTCAATCAGCTTTGTTTTATGCTCTTATAGTTCTGGAATAGTTTTTTTCGTAACAAAAATGCATGGCTGACTAAAAATAGTTTATGTGCTAGTCCAAGAAATTCTATTTTCCACCCAAGCACTTCTATTTGACTTCCATCGAGATACCGTCGCAAAATTGAGCACCTATATTATCAATTAGAGTATAAATAACATGTATTTGAAAGTGAATAACTCGTAAATCAAATGCCCAAAAATCTGAAACTTTGCATTTTTCATCATTGGCATAGATACAATAAAAATACAAAAAGACACAAAATTTAAATGGAATGACCCACGTTTACTTTTAATACAATCTAAATGGAATTAAGTATTTGAAGGAAGGCACGGGAGTTAAAACAAGAATAAATTAAAAAATTGTACCTACCCATATTGTTGGCCGCCCATCGAACTGTAAACTTTATTAAAGAACATTGTGTAAAGAAGAATATAATGGAACAATGAATATAAAAGAAAGAATGAAACGAGATTTTGACTTTAAAAGAACAGAAAAAGAAATACATAATGGAACATTACAAAGGAAACGTACTACATACGCATATATATATATAGAGGTTTTATTTTATAATTTTCGAAAATTCATATTTTGCAATAAAACTAAAATTCAAACCTATTATTACCTAACACTTATTATCCGAACAAAAAATCTAACTACTTTTAAAATGATTCTAGGAATTTGCCCGTTCACTTAAAATATTCAATAACGTCGTTGTATATGTGCAACTAATTAAGTTATACGGTAATTATGAAAAACTACTCTACGTATTTACAATTTTCACTTTTACTGTTACATAAAATTAGATATCAGTAACTAGGTATCTACTATTTTTAATGTACTCACTTTTACGAATTCTTTACTCGACGTTGGTCAAACAGACCGTCATCAGGCATAACGTTTTCTAATTTGTTCACATTTCTATTAACAATTTATATCTTCGAATCAAATCCATGTCAAATCAAAACAAAAAAATATTTTTAAACCTTAAGATTTCAGATTCGTAAGATTTTTTTATTTATTCATTGTACATATCAAAAGGACGATAAACCCAAAATTTCATATTTTCCATTAAGCCATCGATAAGCCATTGATTTCAAAAGAAAGGAAAAATTGCACAAATTTGATATTTTTAGCTTTTTTTAAAAAGCTGCAACTCAAAAACTAGACAATTCAATTTGATGTGATTATCTTCTGCTTTTAATGGTCTTTAACTTGATATGCAGCATGACTATAATATTTAAATTTTGTAATTTTTAAAGACCTTAAAAGAACATTTTTACCATATCCTCCAGTAAATCGTGACTTTGTTAACTGTAGATATACGTTGTCTAAATTCGACACGCACAGGAATTCCTAGGTACAGATATTACGCGCGAACGTCTGATAGTAAAGAGAAGCTGCGTGCCAATTAGAGTTAAAAGATTACCTTATCAAAATAAACTATAAATGTTAACTACATATATTGCGATACAGATTTTACCATAAATTCATAAAAGTCGTAATTTTTAACGCTCAAAAATTTTGCCCGTCTATAAATGTTTGTGAATTTTGTTTTTTTTTAAATTTGTTAAGCAGTTTAATATCTAATGATATTTCATGGTTATTGTATGTACTACTTCGTAATACATAATTGTCTTTATCCCTATACAAGTTCATACTACAAGCATTGAGAAACATTGTTACTGTTGTGCAGGCAACCATACTTACACTATTACATTGCTCGTATTTCTGAACTTAAATTTGCTTTAAATTCAAATGTTCAACGTAAATGTACTTTAGGTCAATAATTTTTTAAGCATATTCACTTCTCATTTAATACATTACGTAATTTTTCTAAATAAATAAATTTCTCGCTGCCGTTTTCTTGTAAGGAGATGCTGCTAAGAAAACGCAATAATAAACAAATTTAAAATTCACGTACCATCTTCTTAATAATTGTGAATAATTAGTACGGTAGTGGTGAACAATATAATAATACAGGGTGTCTATAAATCATCTTATTGGATAAAATCAAATTAATGCACTTTTCGTTATAAGATGAATCTCAAAAAAAATTAATATCGCCATGGCTTTATTATCTATAGATGAATTACAATTATTAAGAATAATTGTCATATTCAGTGGACATAACTTCAAATAATAGCGATTATACCATAACAACTGATTTCGAACATAATATTATTCGTTTGTTGAAATATAATTGGAATTCTAAATAATTTATAGACACCCTGTATCATATTAATGTCATCAACGATGCGCACAACGGCATTGACGTTATGAAAATTCGATTAAGCTCGTCTTTATTGTGTAAATCACATTTGAACTCTCATAAATAATTTGTATACGGTCGATTAAAAATGATAAACTACTTTTTTTTGTTTCGTTACTACATAAAATTATTGTCGATTTTTTATAAACTTATGTAAAGACGATTTTAGCTGTCCATATTAGTGTTATCTATGCGAGACTTATAACTTTTAAAAAGGCAATTTCTTTGACGTATTATCAATGCACCGGTTTTTCGGTTATAAACAGAAAATTTTTAACGTCTCGAACGTCTCTCGGTATTTTGTTTTTTAATTTAAATTAGATTGAATTTTAATTATTTGGAGAAACATTCTAATTTATTTTTTAAGCGAAGCGAAAGTCTTTCTTTGAAAATTCTACTATCTGAAACCCTCAATTTTTATTAGTAAAATAATTTTAATTATCTATAGGTAGGTCCGTACATACTACGTAATTTTAATATCTACTGATAACAGAAATATTCCATTCATACACCGCTAGTGTTTGAACCGTCGCGTCACGAGAAAATCTGTATTTAATTTAAAAAAAAAGACCGTTTTACGTAATACGACATTACTTACTATCCTCGTTCCTAATATGATAACTTATCAAAAATTTATAATTGCTGTACTTAGAACATTGTGTAAATCATAAATGATGAAAAATATCAATTTGTCGCCTTGCATGATTGCGTAAATGAAAATTTACGTAGATTATTTGAATTTTTAAAATTGAATTTACTAAAACTAAATTGATAATTTAATTTTTGTAATCAAATATAAAGCTGACGCTATTGAACCAATTTAATACGTGTAATATTGCTACTTGCCCAAAGATGGCTTAATATGTTTCATCTTCGAACTCGGTATTGATTAGTATTCTAATTTTAATTAATTCATTTTGACAGAGATGGCGCCCGTTGCATACTTTAATACATACACACGAATTGCTAAATTTGATCATTTTGTCTTAAACATACATAATGTACCCTAGACCTAAATAATCTCGTTTATAAAAAAAAGTAATTTTATTTTTTGTGAGTAGCAGTTTATTAATTTCGCTAATTGACCAACGAGATATCCACTATTTATTATTTTTAAATAATAAAATATTTTTATATCTACATACATGAAGAGCGTCGTAGGTTTTTAAGTAAAAATAAAATGAGGGCGTCGGTTCACCTGATAGAGACTACAACTTGCTCTACAAAGGACGGTCGAAGCATTTGAGGAAATTGGAATATCCATAAGGCAGCGCCAGATAAGTTTTTGAATAGAACGATATGTAGGGTGCTATCAAGCCACTATTCAAAAGTAGATTATGTACATTTACAACATAGCACAAAAACCAACGTACCAAGCACGTATTAGTGTTCGAGCAAAAATATATACCTACTTGGTATAACATGACGTTCTATAGTTCACCAACTAAAATATAAAAATAGTAAATGTAATTTTTGGAAATAATTATGTATAGGTAGGTACAATGTTAAATATCGAAATATTTTTAAAATATCGTTTTTTATAATGAAAATTAATGACGGACTTACAATTAGAAAATTTATCAAAGAGGATAGTTATGAACCTCACGACCAGAAATAGTGCACAAGCTTAATAAAATACATAAGTAGGTACTTAATAAACATATCTACATTAACTTTTTTTTGTAAATTGATTTACATAAGACAACGCTTGAAATTTATTTTCTGTCGCTTTTAGCTCAAATAACGTAATAGATCTTCGATATTATAAGTGCTTTATTTGAATAATTGAAAAGACTCGAGTGCCGACGTTTCCTTTTTTACATTTATAACGTTATTGATGGCCCCAACGAAGTAAAGTTACATTTGTACTTCGTTCAATATCTTATGTATAGGTTATACCTACTTTTTTCTTTTCGGTTACCTTTTGTAGTCACAAAGTGACGTATGTAAATAGTGCATCTGGCTTAACTTTTAGAGATCGAGATTTTATTCGTATAAAATAACTAACAAAATAATTTTCCACAAAAAATTGTAATCTTCCGGCGGAACAGAAGGGAGTTGATTATTTTCTTAAGGAAATGGTGTATTTCCAGCGCAATCAAAATGGTATTGTTTCGAACGTCATTTTTCCAAAATTGCAAATAATATAAAAATGTGCTATTAGAATTAAAATTTTGCCGCGCGATAGATCGGAAAAAAATAAACAAATAAATTTAATGTAAAATAACATTATTAATATTAATCGTTTCCAGTCTAACAATTATCTACGTATAAATTAAGTCAGACGAAGCCGTATAAAAATCGGAATGTTCGCGCTACTTATTTATAAGTATTACACCAAGACACACGATGAGATGGACAGATCAGCATCGATCTCTAATTATTGTTATTTGGACTTGATTAACTCATCCTGTTCGGGAGTTCGGGAAAACACTTAGTTCCTTTAATATACTTTGGCAATTAACCGCGTACCGTAACTAAAATATCATTAGTCTGATGGGCAATATTTTTGGAAAACTGATGAAGTACGGTATTTTTCATGACGATTAAAGTAGTATGTATAAATGTATGTAAATATATCAATTAAAAATATTTACAATTAACTAACTATAGTTGTAGGTATGTACTTAATTATAAAAACTATAGGTAGAGATTAAACGAAACCATTTCTGTTTCTCAATTTTTTTTAATTCTTAATCTTTGACAATACAAAAACTTAATGCAATAACTGTTATTTAAATTGAGTTACCTTCATTGTTTGGTAATAAAAATGTATAAAACGCCTTTCTTCAAATTAATACGTTAATTTTCAATGTTACGCTTAGTTAAGTGTGCTCGCTTCGGGGAAAATATTTACCTTTTTTGTTACTACTTTACTATTTAATTCATAGACATTTCTGATAAATTATAATTGGGCATCTAAATATTATGTACACGCTTCGTGCCGTCCCTTAAAGCGAAATTAGTTATTAATGAAAGTCATTAATTTATTCATACCGTTGTTCCGTAATTTCTTAAATAATTAATAGGTGATTTAACGTCTCACATGTTGAAATATTCGGAATTAATTAACCCTGCTGTATAGATGAGGTGGAAAAGGAACTCGCAACGGGGAGCGGATAATTGGGCCGCTTCGAGTACGGAACCCCGTGGACTCGACGTACCCGCCTGGGGCATATGCGCTATTCTTCTGAGGGTAATCACAATGTAGTAGTCTTTTCACACCTTTGACGTATGTCAATTCTACAAATATTATTATACACCAGATTTCATTTACTTTGTAACCGACTATTGAATTTTATTTCTGAAGTTGTTTCATAAAGGGGTTGAATCACTGCAGTCGTTTGTAATCAAATACATTTGTCGTTAATTCTTTAAAAATATACAAAAAGAAATGACAATAAGCCCAACGCGATAAGCAATAAGCTCGCGAGAGAAAAAAGTGTTTAGATATACGTAAACGAGCATTTAATTTATAGTAGTAGTAAAAAAATTAATTACAAATCTACGCGTAATACGAATTAAAATAGTCGAGACGAGACGCAAGATAATTGTTTTTTCTTATGTCTCTTAGTGAAGATTCAGAAAATCTTCGGCTTAGTTTTCGATTAATTTCCTTTCGTCTTACGTACGTACCGTAAGAAAGTAGGTAAGAAGATTCTTCTACGTACATTTTGCGACGAAATTAAATTGGCGCGATTAATAACTATAGACGTGTAATGCTTTCAAGGCAATAAGGTAATAAAAAAAAAAGTTAATACTCCACTTGCTAACAATAATGATACTATTACGTTTATCGATCGTTTTTTTAAACCGAATCGACACATTACGAAATCAATCAACTCGAAAACGAGGCAATTTAAATAACAACCCCGATAATAAAAAATTGCCGACAATTACGAGTGAAAAAAGCGCTAACGGTACCACCGCGTACATAAAACCTTCCATCTTTATTTTCGGATTAGAGAAGCTTACAATTAAGACGAACGAAAAAGGAAAACGACAACGAGAAAGCAGAAGAAAATACTGAATATCGAGAAGGAACGGTCGGTTAGTCGGTTTCGATCAAACGACCATAGTTTATATAGTTATGCGGGGTGACCAAGCGGTCAACAACCGGCCAAATCGTTGCTTCGGACCGCGGAGGTGTCTTCGGATGACCCACATCCCGGAGTTTTTGCAGCAAGCCTAACAGTACTGGACCCAACCTGTACGAACGCATTCCGCCGCCATACGGCAACGAATACATGATATTTCTGGATATGTGCGAATGGTATGTAGAACGTCAAAGGATGCGTGAGAAATGTATCGGAGAAAAGGTTTTTGGTACAGCTAAAACGTCGCGTCGGTCGCCCAGAATCTCGCGGCAAATTACAGGCCACGTTATTTGTTTGCATTTAAATTATGTTGAGTGAATGCATGATTGCTTATCGGAATGTATGTAATTTTCCGAACACGACGTTGCTTTTTTCCTTGAAAATATGTACGTATGGCGTTTAGGCGAAACTAGTTGCGAACTAGTCGAGTTTCGTCATTTAAAAGTTTAAAGCTCCTTTAAAATTGCCAAGTAAACATTTAGAAAAATGATTGTGGTATTGCATAACATAATAAAACCATTGTAATGCCACTTTATATTTTTAGGGCTTGTTTTACAATTATTTCTAGTTTAAGTCTGACTTTGAGTCAATTACCATAGAAACGAGTATTTTAATAATCATTTCTCTGTAGTGATCGAGTGACGGTCAGAGTTAATTAACGATTGATAAAACGGCCCTTAATGTCGTTTAGAAAAAAAATTAAACTGTGATTTACCTATATAATTTTATACCTACATTAAACATATTGATTGTAAATGCATACGCCTAAATTACTGTAGGTACTTATAACAAAAACTTAATCTACGATAGATACCTATCTGCACTCGCGGAACTTTTCTAAATCTTTAGGTAATATTGTTTAAATATACGGTATACAAACAAATATTTAATATACCTACATACAAGTCCGTTTACACGGAATTAAATTCAATAAGGGATATTATTAGTATGTGATTTGTAACCGGCTATATTTTAAAATATAGGTATAACGCCGTAAACGTTTGTTGTGTGAAACAGTCTTTAAATAATGATAATTCTAAAAATTAAAGGTAAACGTCTAACGATAATTTTATATGAAAATGTCCCGCCTGAAAGCCACACCTTTTAATATTCTGTATTATCTATACTTTAAGAATAAAATTGTTTTTCAAGTAGAAGATTGAAAATAACATTGTATATATTGTAAATTCAAATCAAAAACAATATTTCAAAAACTGGTCCCTGGTTTAAATTAATATCTGGGAGATAAGTGATTATACCATAATATACAATTCGTTTTCTAAACCGAAATTAACAAAGTGATTATTCCGTTTAACGATAAACAATTCTTATTTTTATACAATAAGGATTAAAAATACTAAAAGAAAAGGAAACGAGAATCTTGCTTGCAGGTGTGACATTATTAAATTGACGGACTGTGCGAAATATAGGAATATCAAAAATTGGCATGTTTTACATTTAATATTGGAATAGATTTTATAGTACTTATAAAAGTACTAGCAAATCTACAGATACATCTTCGTGTACGCACTATAATAGAAGTTTGATTTAAAAGATATTTTACGACTTTGTATGCAACGTTTTCTTTAGGTGAAAGTATGCGTATTATCTCTTTTAATATACGTTACCTACAACAACAAAATTTTAAAAACCAAAAAGTAACACTAAACGTTTGTTTATAACTTACATTAAAAATATAGATATTAATACCGAATTAAGTTATTTCACATATTTTTTTAAATACTTCGTTTTACATTTCATTGTACGTCGATTTATAAAATACGTTTTATAGTTGTAAATCCGAAAATTATAACGCATTTTATAAGCGGTGTAAAATTACACGCACCTAATATGTATAACGAAAAGCTGTTGCTAACAACTAACTAACTACCTTGCTCCTAATACACCAACTATTTTGAATACGAATAAAGTAATGAAATATTTTATTAGAATCGATAAAAATTTTACAACCTCTTAATAATGAAATACGAGTTAAACCAAAAACGGTACACCTGCAACTTAATTCGTAACGCGAGTTTTTAGGTGTTATTTATTATTCTTCTGTCCGGTACAGGAAAAGTAAATACATTTACTCCCCGGAGAGTATCACAAACGTAAGCTTAGCATGCCTGTTATTTTATGATGTTCTATCAAACAGAAACAAATTATTGTTTGTGAATGTTAAGTCTGCTTCCGCATACCTACCTGTATTTTAATAATGTAATGTTGTAAATTTAAATTATGTTAATATTTGTAATTTTGATGAAAACAGAAGGCGATCGCAATCGTGGTACAATTTTGTTTTGATTTCAAGAGTTAAGAAAGTCATCAATAACTGGTATGTAAGTATACTATACATACGTATATACATACAAACCGGAAATTATTGCACAATTTACGGCATGGAATAAATTCGTGTAAAAATTGAGCTTCCTCCAATTTTTTTAATGTTCTTTTTTATATCTATCTGTCGTTTAGTCAATGGAACAGATACAAATTTATTTTGTAATCGATTTAGTACCTACGAAAAAATGTTTCGGCAAAGATGGGGCAATTTATTTATGCTTATGCCCAATGGAATTTTCTAAATTTGTATGTACATACATAGTTAATTTTTTACTAACAATAAGAATTGATAGATACGTTAACAGTAAACCTTTGTTATATGTCGCTTGCATATTTTTACGATCAATTTTATGGGAATAGAATTTTAGAATGTTTTTAGCAAAATAAATTTTCGCTTTCGCTTCTGACAACGACAAGTTGGGCAGGGCCAAATTTAAGTTTCTTTGTGTTTTGAAATGTGAGGAACCAGAATATTCAAACAAAATTGATCTAACTCGACCCGTTCAAAAGTTACCTATGGGTTGCCAAGCCTATGGTATACACTCAAAAAAATATTGTGCATGATATTTATGAACACCAGTTATTGACTTTTTGATCATTGACACAATGAAAAGTTCGATAATACTACTAATACACTGAAGAAAATAAGTGCCTAATTATGCAATTAAAACGATCGTCGTATTTACGAATCATTTATAATTTTTTACCTAATAACTTTCTTCGTACCTACAATGAAAATTTTTATCGAAATAACGAATTTTTCGTTACTTTTTAAGAGTTATCTAATGTACATTTGTAATGTACTTTTATCTAATGTACGTACATTGGACGCGTTACATCGGATTTTTTTTGAGTGTAGGTACAGGAAAATGTAATCAACAATGATTCAATCGTATAATTTATTGTAATATAAAATAGGAGTAATAAATAAAGGGCCGATTGCACCAAACTAAATTATACAAAGAATTAATTCTAGAATCTAAAGAATCTAAGATTAAATCTATTAATAATGATTTCCTATTGGTCAAAAACTTTTCTTTTCGTGACCACCACAACATGCATAGAACACAGATATGTATACATAGTTGAATGCAGACTTTCACGGCCGTTGTCCATTTCGATGGTATCTCTCGGGTTTTGCCGTGTTCGTCTAAAATTAAAATTAAAACTTGACGTTTCGTTGATCATACTGTCTTATATAACACTTCTGAAGAAGCTGACAGTACGTTCAGCGAAACGTCAAGTTTTAATTTTTAATTTTAGACGAACACGGCAAAACCCGAGAGATACCATCGAAATGGTCTTTAACAGATTCAGATTTTGTTTTTAATTCTTATTGTAGTGTAATATTTTATAAAACATTTAGTCGATGGCACCAAACCATCAAGGTTTTGTGAGAAATTGACAATGAATCTAAGGATCCGTGCCCGGAGCGAAAGGGTAAAATATAAAAACAGTTATATGGTCATATTGGTACATTGTTTCAGTAAACAAGTCGAAATATTACCAATCAGGTTATTTTAAGCAGAAAAGTTTTAAGCAGTTTTAAACACGTTTCCGAATCGTTTTCGTAATGTAGAGCTATACGTTATTCGAAATAATTTCCAATTCACGTCATCAATAAAAAGTTACTAAATTATAAGTATATCTATTTGTAATTCAGTTATGTGTTTGAAAAGCGTCGTATTCTCTCGCCGATTTACATATTAGATGATATAAAACAAAACTAAGGTATCTGTCCGAAATAAGGCATTAAGGGTTTGAAACCCCTTTAATAAAATTCTTATTTTTAATGAATAAACGATTTTCTGTGATATTTTGTTTGCTAAAAAGTCGAACAATAAGTCGCAAGAAGTGCACATAAGTAGATTAGTTTGGTACTCTAAAAAAAAGTGAAATACCTACGTGAAGGTTGAGAAAATTGAGAAAGAAAAAAACAATTTTTAACGTTTTTAAAAAATAATATCTAATAAGTACTTAAAATGTACCTACCTATATTATCTGTAATAGCATCTGACTAATCGTTTTGCCGAAATTCAGTTACCTATTCCTCAGAAAAAATTAACAAAAATTAAAAAGAAATTAGTATTGCGCATGTCTGTGATTTTCGTAAGTATACCTACGTATACGGTTGCTTCTTGAAAAGATCATCGTTCGCGGTTTATGGACATATACCTAGTAAAATTGCTAATTTTATTGGTTTCCACCTTTACATATTTACATTTACATTATTAATTAATATATATTTCTTTAATCTTTTAAAAAGACAATAAAATATGCAAATGTTTTAAAGTGGACGTTTTTTTATTTACTCAATATTGTTTCAGAGAAAAACTTACCAAGAACTATAGGTAGGTAAGTAGTTATTGGGCCGAAATTACAAAAATACAGTACAAAATAAGCTTTAGGTTATTTAAATAGTTAAGTAGGTAGGTACTTACACTACATTTTAGCGAATTTTCTTAGAAAATATAGTTATTGCAGCTTGTCTGATGACGGGACCCAGACGTGCCGTTTGGATTTTCTCCGATCACGAAAATATAGGTCGTTCATTTTGGGTCGGTCATGTAGATTCCGGTCGCAAATTTGATCGTAGGAAGCTGAAATTTGGACAGTATATTGTCTTTACGAATACGAAGACCGTAAAAATCGACGACCAGTTTCAAAATGGCCGCCGATCAAAATTCTTAAACTGATTGTGAGTTATCTCCGTTATTCATAATTGAATCGGTAATGTGAAATGTGTTTTAAAATCATCATATAATTCTCTATCGAAAGTCTATCTTTATAATTTTCGATAAAATGGACCGTTTTCGAGATAATCGACATAATTATAAAAATACTCTTTACATTTGTCTGGTAAATGTAATTTTTCAAAATATGTATTTATTTCGAAAAAAAAGAAAAAAAAAGAGTTTTGTACCGAGGCTTTTGCGCGATCGGATCTTTTAATATCTTCGAAACATATAGAGAATACTGCATATCCAGTTTATAAGGTACGACGTTACTATTTTTATTTTTATTTTTTATTATTAAAGTAAACCCCATAAAAATCGTAAAATAATTATCATCGCATATCTAGATACTAATTATATAGTCTACTAAATCCGCTTCGCCTTCATTTCATTCCAGACAAATAAATTATCGAACGGTTTTTCTACGTATAGTCTTCATACGTTTCTGTAAATCAGCTTTCACAAATAAACGGTTTCAAATACGCCAACTTCATTCATATACTATTAAATGTTTAAATACAACTTTCTCTATTTCGAGTCGAAAACAAATCTACGCTTTTCAGGGAACCTGTTTCAGAATTAGGAACGAATAATTAAAATTTAACAGGTGTAGATAGATACATAGTTTATGTTTACGTTTTTTAAACCGCCGATAAAGAGACTTTTATAGAAATAGAAATAGGAAATAAAGTGGATAATGTACAGATCGACGGTTCGGGCAATGCCTAATTAAAATTTTCCCGCGTTAATCGGAATCTTAAAAAATACGAACGTTTTGGGGCGAATGCTTCAAAAGAAAAATCAATTCAAAACCGTTAGTCACTAATGATGAAAAGAGATGAACGTAACGATAATACAAACTCCAAGTGAGAAAGAGAAATAGGTACATACAATTTCCAAGGGAAAGGTATTTCAAGGCTGCTTCCAGTTACTACCTGAAGAATTGCAGGTGCAAACAGTGGGCACCACCTATACCTCAAAAAGGCGCGTTTGCTTCTCAAATTACAATACGATTTACAAACAACAGATTTGCATTTCTGTATGCATAAACAGTAGATACTCGACTAATAATAATTATTATTTATATGTCTTGGGTGTAACGTTAAAACCTAGACCTATGCTAGATACGTCAAAATACAATTTAATTAGTTATCGATATGTCGTGTTATTAAAGCGTGTATCGACAACATTTTTTTTACTTATCCGGATATGTAAATGTTTATAGGTACGCAAATTTGCCATCACGAAATTTTATGGTTGGTTATTCTTCGCCCTATAGGTAGATACAGTTACATCGATATAGGTACCGATAGTTATTTATGTTTAGTATAACTATTTATTTTGACATATTTAATATTTTGGCGTTAAAATACCTACTTTTACGAAGCTCATGAATTTTTATTTATTTTAATAGCTACAAGACACGAAAGAGAATTAACTTTGGTAGCACGCGAATGTTGCACTATCATTTAAAAATTGCATGTCGTAATTAGATTATCTACACTTCCGGGTTGATTTTCGAATTGCTTTATTAACTAAAATTTTGTTAATTTTTTTGACGGTATAGGTGCGTAATTCTTGGGGAATACCTATCTATACGAAGTGATTGTCGAAACAATTGTTTCTTTGGTGAATGACAGATTGTAAGGTTTGTAGGTAAAAAGTTGTTTAAGAATTATAGGACTAAAGGTTGTAGGTATTTAATTCGAATATAATTTAAGCCCAAATTTAGTGGCCCATTAATTGAAAATAAATAATTGTTCCCCTATATGTTAAAAAATACAACAAAACTGTACCGAAGTCGTGTAGCCTATAATTATGCAAATTAGTATTCGGTGGCTACTTAATCCTGTACCTACCGATATAAAATAAAAATTATAAACGTAGAACCACAACGGTGTCTATCAAAGTTAATTACTCATCGAACGAACAAAATTAAAAATATTTATCTATGGACTGAAATATTTATCCTTGTTTTGTATACTTGCAGAACTAATAGCTATATAGATAAAAAACAACATTCTCTTATAAACGTAATTCGATCCCACATACAATCAAAGGAGACCTATTTTCTTACATTTGAGATCATAATAATAACAATAATAAAAAACTCGTAAAAAATCCCACAAAATTAAAATGTTGACGTCTAGGTGTACGAATTTTGGGTTCGCGCGCGGATTTGATTTAAAATGTATAGATTTTGTATAGGTACATTTATACCTACATTTTACACGAACGCCTAAAATGATTAAAACGTTAACGTAAAATTACAAGCAACATAAATTTAATCAACTTTCATCGTTACCGAAGACATATAATCTATCGGAAGATCCGTACATAAATCTAAAGATCGACACGGTTCAATATTAAAAGGTCCATTCGGGGGTCCATTCGCGAACCGGCTACTACTAACAATAAGACGGATAATAATAATTGGTTCGCGATTACTAACAATCGGGGAACCATAAAATTGTTTAAAAATCCCAAATCGACGTATACAATTCGAATAAAAACAATTTTCAATAAAACCTGTAGATTATATAACAAGTGGTTGGTGTTAAACAGGTGGGAAGGGGGGGCGAAGCCGTCCCCGTCCCCCCCCCATTGGTCAACTGCTCGCGGCCAAGTAGACGTCAGTTTGCCTCGAGCTTTCTTACTAGTCAAGTTCTTGCCATAAGATGTGCCTTACTAATTAATATAAGTGCTTTATACGTTACTTTTATTAGTTGTCGATTTTAAAATCAAATATATTCGTACGAAATGGACAACAACCCGGACTCGCCAGATTCCATCTCGAGCGACCAATTAACCGTCGACTTATTAACGCCGCGTTCTAAACGTCGCAGAATTCTCATTAACGATCCCAATAATATCGTAAATGAAGTCGATCGACGTCAAGAAGGGCACGCCACCCCCGACATTAATAACAAAAACACCAACAACAACGACGTTAGCTTCGTTTTGATGGACGACGAACAAAACCCCGAAAATGGAGAAGATAACGACAAAGTACGTATTTTTTTGTGATTTTTCTTTTCCGATTTAGTCAGGTACCTGCGTACCTGCGTTTTATTCGGTAAATTCGCCATTTCGTACCTATAGTTAGAAAATACGACATCAAAAATCAGTGCGCCGCCACGCTGCGCAACGCCAAATTTTAAAACAAACACGTTACAAACGCGCTCTTCTTCCTTTTGCAGTAAACGATGGAAAGATAAATATTTCACCACAGGTATGTGTTGTGGTACGAGGTTAAAGGAACGGCAACTCATGTACCCTGCGGGAGGGTTTCCTAGTTAACCCGGGGCAAATCTACCTGCTTGCTCGCAGGTTCCTGCCGTGACCAACCGTTGCAGGCTCTATAATAATACTTCACGGTTTATTCTCGACGCTGACATTCGATTTTATTGTTGCTCTTTGCTCGGCTCGCGTTTACGGATGGTATTTTAGAAATTGTTTATGGTAGCTTGTATTTTCGTTTATGACTTTTACTTTACAACTGGGCTTTAACGCGCTCTTCTGTCGGCATTTCCTGAATATAACCTTAATGCCAAGGTACAACAATAAAATTTTATAGGAAACGCCATAATTTTAAATGCTAGTGCAGGATTTAACTTCGAACTGAGGTAGGAATTTCGTAAAATAACACAATTTTATTATTTGCCACGTGTTAATTTCGTTTCAAATTTTGGAGCTTCTCGTTATAATCGCGTAACTATATTAAATACCGCATTTTTGTAAAACCTTTCGATGACTAATTGTAAGTAAATACGAAATTAATGAATTTACCATCATATAAGCATAAATACTCATTTCGAATGTAGTAGAAACCGTTTTATCGTTAATAATATGACCTTAAATTTGTATCATTAGAAATTATAACTTTTTGTCAAACACCTTTTTAAACAGATTAACGCTTGAAAACACTTTCTTATTTTCAATACAAAAGTTCTATTACAAAAATATTTGAAGATTAACGAGTACCTACCTACACGTTCGTTGTTAGGTAATTTATCTTTGATAATTAAATTATTTAGGTAACGATTTAAATTTATATACACACATATAGGGTGTTCCTAGATGAAATTTTATTGATTTTGACGATTGCCTTACTCCACGAAAAATTCCGGCAACGATTGCTCCTCGTTACACGGTGACAAGGAATGGCCGGCAAGTTTGTGAAATCATATAGGTATACGCCAATCATACGCGTAATTGGAGGCATTGAGCCAATTTTGAGGAGCGCATATAAATGCATGCAGACTCACATTAATGGGGGTGGACGTATGCCTGGCATTGTATTTCATACGTAAATGGGAGATGTTGTTTTCACGTACGTAAAATGACGTTTTCATGGTAATGTGCTTGATTTATTCAATTTTCAAATTCGGCGTCTTTTCTGGAGCGCCCTATATATATATTTTAAAAATTTTAATCATAATTATTATCTGCACGTTGCACTTGGTACTTCCATATTAATAATTATTAATATACTTCTTTGTCTAAAAGAAGTTACTATTTTCATTCAGTTATCCAAATTAACTTAGGTTAGGGACGTCTCCAATACGTTCATGTTTTTGATGGGTTAGTAAACCCCGCTATTATCATTTTATAAATCTCATTTTTCCTTAATTTGTTTCTGAACGAAGCAACTTTATTTTGATAAACAATAAAATGCAGAATTATTTAAATAATATAATTAATAATAACGCGTTACTTATTGTTGGAAAAGTTTTGACATAAAAAACTGAAAATAATAAAATGTAAATACCTACAACTTGAGTTTATAAATGAATTTTCAATAAACAAAGCTCACCATAAAACTTGTAATTGGACATAAAGCCGTCGAGATTATCTTCACTTCGATTGCTTTTCAAGGATAGCGAAAAGCAAATTTTCAGCAAACAGTAACGCGATCGTTTTCGAACAAAATCACTTCTCGAATCTCTTCTCTTGGGGGGCAACAAGATAGGATTGAAATTTTGAAAGCAACGTTCTCTGATCGAATTATCTCAAAAAATGATGACGATTTAACGGCCCCAGATTTTTTGGATGCCTATACTTAACCAGACAGGTCTGCAAAAACAAGGCTTATACCTAACTTTTCGTGCATTTTTACCTTACAGAGTGGGTAAATGTTGATACATCTTCAAATTCTGCTGAAAGTTGAAGTATAGGCATCTACTACAAAGTTATAAGGTAGTCGATAGGTTGGAATAGAAACCAAATTAAGTTTTCTTCTTTTTGATGGCTTATCTACATTACATTTTTATACCTACTCTTATGTGGAGATTCCGTCATTATTAGAGCGATTGTCCCATGCCTGTTAAACGTCGATATATCACTTGCATGACAGTCACTTCTCTTCTCACCTATATCTTATAATAATTAGTTTTCGAAAATCTTTAAGAACAATATTAAACAATAGAATGAATTTGTACTTTTAGTAGGTATCTACATATGTTTTATTTGATATAATTATTGTTAATAATTTAGCACCTCTACGTTGTTACAACGGTCACTATAAATGATGGAAAGCTATAAAAGCTTTTTACCGATCAGTAACGGCAAAAACCATGTTCGCGCTCAAAATAATAAAATTGCTTTAAATTTAAACATTAAAATTACGTAAATAAGTAGGAAAGTAGTACCAATGATTTAAAAAAAAACTGTTTTGACTATTTGCCAAGGTACCAACAAAATACAAAGATTTGTGTAAGAACCCTATTGGCAAAGAATTAATTACTTGCGCTGTAAAAATTTCTCTAAATTTAACAATAATCATTGGTTATTATTATGATATATTTACTAAATACTTTTAACTGCGTGATGGGTCAATTTTATCAGTATAAAAAACTACACTTCCCACAGTATCGACGTGTGTTGTAAAATTATTCTTAAGTAACCTTTTACTTATTAATGACGATTTGATTAAATAATTCGCGTGATTAATTATGTACATATGTACCTATGCGATATTCAAGATAGGTTTCAATACAAGGCATCAATAAAACCTCATATTTTTACAATACAGTTGAACTCCAATTATCCGGATCGCTTTGAGAAAAAAAAAGAAATCCGCAAACAAAATCTTCCCGCGAAAAATGAATATTCAGAAGCGCAAAACAACATACTTTAACTGATATGTTCAAGCAGTGATATTTTAATTCAAATATGTAAGTATACAAAATATAAACAAGATTGTTTTTAATGCAATTAAATGCAAATGTTATAAACAGATTTCGTTTTTTTTTTCTAAGAAATGAACTTTTTTTCGTCAATTATCCAATTATTCGGATCGAGTCTGGTCTATTGTACTAATAAATTGTAGTGTTTCTTTGCCGTGTCATATGTGTGCAGGTAAATCATCGGTAGAATATATCGCATTCAGAACGTTAAAGTGAATATTATACAAACATACAATTTAGAAACTTTTTATTGATAACGTGCATTGGAACCTATCTCGAATAACATATACTTATTTTCATTATCCTTTACAATAAATAAATTGACGAAATAAAACGAAATTTTGAAAACAGCATTTCGTGATTAACATTCGTGGATAGGTAGAGTTGCTAAATATGCATGTTCATTAAAGAGGTCGAAATACCATAAATTTTTAGAAAGAGATAAAAAATGATTGTGCAAACCAACCCATTTGTTGTTAAGAACTAAATAAAATCCGCTTCCGCCCGTAGGCACAAACTATAGTTAATTATGTAATGCAATATCTTACAAATAGCCGGAGGGTAAAAGGGTCGTGGTGCCAGTAGCAGTTCTCGTGCTGCTGATGACTATGAACGAGCCGCGAGGATGTGCCCGCGTAGAGGCTCCGGGCAATTCGTGCCGTATTTGCCCCGCTTATTGCCTTCCGGTAAAACCCTTTAATGAGTAAACCGTAACAAACGGTAGCTTACCAATAATTAAAAGTCGAAGGGTAACTAAAATTTCGCGATTGATTATTTTTTTTATCGCTCACAATCGAAATCGCACTTTTCGATAAATTCTCGTTTTATTGTTAGTTTGGAAAATGTCAGTTGGATAAAAAATTTCTTTTCGGCCTAAATTGTTTAAAAATTGTTGCGACAATAAAAACTTTGAAGTTAATTTTTTATCCGTAAACGAACGCATTGAAAAGGTAAAATCTCTCAAAATAAGAGAAATTAAAATACTGAAATATTTTTTTTTAAACACTTACGTAAAATGCAAACTAATACTGCTGCCGCTGGGATTGCCACTTATCTGTAACATATTATAAGAAAAATTATAAACCTCTAAATTTTTCTTTGTATTTCATTCCTTTTTCTCGTCACCGTTTTCCCTCTATCGCCAATTTCGAGCCTAGATTCTTCCGTTGGCTGCGTACTTGCATTATTACGTATCTATACCTACATTTCATATTTCACTGTATTTCACCAACCACTGCAATTGCAAAAATGCGCCATTAAGAAAAAAATCATTCGTGAAATTGGACCGGCGAATGTTTGAGGGGAACCCTAACATAGTCCCAATCCAAGAGCCTAACCGAGCTCGATTTTCATAGAATTTGTATTAGAGCTTAAAGTTCCATGTATTTACATTTTATAAATCATGGAGAGTTAGTCGACAAAGAAAGATCCTACCTTTCCTGGTGGTATTAATCCTTTTAGAGAACACAACACTCGCGCACTCACACGCAAAAAGGCCTTATAAACCGAACAAGTACTCACACACACAATTAATTCGACGTCGTTATTTAAAATTCGAACTGCTGATACAAACACTACCGCTCTGCATCACTAATGCGAAAGATCTGAAGCGGTTTTACCAGAATTCTATGCATAAAGGCATTCGAGTTTATACATGGGTACTAGGAAATCCCACTTTTATTTTAAAAATATACAGTTCTTTGTTCGCACTCTGATAAGTTATCTTACAAGTAGGCGGAGAACATGCTTTACTAGTTGCTTTGTATTTTTTTTCGGTCGCATAAAAATGCAATTAAACTTTTATCTGTATTATGGTTTGTAATAGGGAAATTTTCAATGCTTAAGGGCACACGAATAGTTTTTAAACTAAAAATAGAGTAAATTTATAATTTTGCGGTATAAAGGTAGTAGATGGTGATCCAGATAACTTTATGCTGGTAAATATTAGCAAATTTTCGTAAAAAATAAAGCTATTGCAGCCTGTCTAATGACGGGACCTGTTGACTTCTCTCCACTCTCGATCCCTAGATCACGAAAATATAGGTCATTCATTTTGGGTCGGTCATATATGTATTGATTTATATATATATATATATATATATATATATATATATTATATATATATATATATATATTATATATATATATATATATATATATTATATAATATTATATTATATATATTATATATATTATATTATATATATTATATATATTTATATATATATATATATATATATAATCAATTTCTTGTGAACACGATTCCGTAGGAGGCTGAAATTTGGACAGTATATCGTCTACGAAAACGAAGGACGAGTTCGTTAACCAGCAAAATTTTTAATTCTAATTTCCGATATTGCTTATCGGATCGGTAATGTGAAATATGTTTTGGAATTGGCATAAAATTCTCTACCAATCATGTCTATAATTTTTAATAGATGCTCCGTTTTCGAAACATTCGAAAAAAAGTGATAATTTTTTTTTAATCATAAATTTCTCTCGTAAATATTGTTTTTCAAAAGACTCTTTCGAGAAAAATTTTAAAAAAAAGTTTTTTTATACCTTGCACGTATGACGTATAGGTAGTTTGTGAGGCCTGGTATAACTTAATGACGTTACGCGGGTCATTCTCATTGGTTGATTGATGAAAGTTTAACAAACAAGTTTTACTAAGCGTCTTTATTATAAAACATGTCACAAAATTCCCCCACAATGTAAATAAAACAAAATTTTAGAAGTTGAACTTGGCCAAACATTTTCACGACAAGTTTTATCTACCATACGATCGTCCACTTGGTGAACATGTTGAACAAACACCGAAATAAGGAGTTTTTTCAAGTTTTGTTTATGTTTTGCCTCACGGTAAAATTTGTTTTACCGTGAAGAAGCTGCTTTAAATATGCATTCTCACACTTATATCATAAATAGCTATATATCGATTTTTCGACGTTCATTTTAATACAAATACTAATGTGAGTTTAACTCATTGATATTGGACTTATCGTCATATTACAGTTCTAATAACATGTATTTCTTAATGTCATTATACTAATATGTGTACATAGTAAACTCATTTATCCGAATATGTATTTCATTATTCTAAACTAAGTTTTAAATAAAAATCTACGAATTTATTTGAGACTTGAAATCATTAGATTTAGATTAACTAATTAAATGCATTATCAGTTTATAGATTCGCATTTTAATAAAACATCCTCTTGTATGTTTAACTCATGATATGAGCTTTCCTAATATACGTTCAAATGCGAGGAATGATTTTCTGCAACCATGGATTTTTTGTGATATCTTACAACACTATTGTGTCTCGTACAATTGAACGATATTGCATATTTTTCTAACTAATTTGGATGAACCATGCAACATTAATAAGGTTAAAGTTTAATTAATAAGAATTACGATTGATCGTTCGTCAAAATTGAAAATTTTGTATTAATGTTCTGTATTTGAAAATAACTAATATTTTACCTTTAAACAAAGCTTGGTACCTGTCAATACTTATCTCACACCATGATGTAGTGATTCTACCACAATAATAGTGTACGTACAATTGAACATTCGATGTGATTCTGGAATTCGTTTACCTTCACTGTTCTAAAAATTTCGAAATTTTCGAAAAACCTTGTCTATGCAGTTGTTCGGTATTTTTGATATTTAGATACTATCGAAAACAATCTAACTTATTCTTATGAATTATTTATTTTTAATTCCTTTGATTCTTGTTTAAACATCTGTTTAGCAAATACGTTACTTCGAAATATATTTTAAAAAAATAATAAATGATAAGGCGAGTCAACGTTAAAGTTTATATATGAGAGTTATAGCAACGTTTTTGTTTCTAGTTTCTAAGTAAAATGATGGTAAAAATCAAGATCTTTAAATAACTTTTATAACGACCTTAGCAAAGTTTGTTTAGCTCGCAGATTTGCGAAGAATTAAACAAAAGGCTTTAGCCTAATTTTTTAAACTAATTTAAACCGTAAAATGCCTGTACTTATAATACCTATAGTATAAGTAGGTATGTATATCATCTTTTATATAAAATAACCTTATAATACAACCGGTTTCGATCAAATCTTTTTCATTCACAGTTTTTTATCTTGCGAACTGTTAAACTAAAAGATAGATTTATGTATTGAACGAGTGTTAATGACTATAGAGTTAAAATTTTGGTACATGCCTTCCAGCCATGTTTGCTGGAGGCAACACATCCGGCAGCTCGCATTTATGATCAGGTTTGATGTTTTGTATAATCGGTTTTATTTATCTATTATATATATATATATATATATATATATATATATATCGCTATTTAAGTTTTGATATGTCTAGGTATATTATTAAAGCGTTTTGTCGTTATAATTTTGATAATTGCCATATACAGAGAATTTCTAAATTGCACGAACAATTTTGCTTGATATACTAAACTTGAAGAGTTTACTAAGATTGAATTGTGAAGTCACCTTTAAGCTGTGACCATCGAGTAGTAAAACATAAACTAGATATCTATTGTTTATATTAAGTTAGGTACAACACACCTATCTGCTCTTCAAAGAATAAATAGGTAATACGCATCGACGTTTAGGTCTTATTAATATCTATGTAATATGTTATACAATGCGTGCTGTGCTATTCGATTTCAAAACTAATTTTCTGACAATCAAAAATGGTTCTGAAAATGTGTTGTATCAAAAATCATCGCGACCAAGACCGACAATTTAAGCTTAAAACGACCACTTGCGGGCTTGTGTTAATCTTTTTTGTTTACTTACGACCATTTTTTAATGGTCGTTCTATAGGAGTTTCACTGTATTATAATGTGTACCACCCTGTTATTTTACATTATAATTTTATCTTCTATCTTTTTAACTGTTCTTTATTATTTCTTCATATTTATAATTATATATTACTTACTTACATATAGTTCCTATATAGTTTTTAATGTCGCATTTAGATATTCATTAGTTGTATAGGTAAATGAATTTCTATTCGTTGTCAGTTAAAACTGCACACTAGATACGTACCTAGGTATATCATTACCATACCTAAATATTATGTATATAAAGGCTTACATAGTGAAAACTTAATCAGGATATTTCACAGTTTATCCTATGTCTTTATCTGACTGAAACTATCGAAAAAAGAAGCGGTTTAATAAAGCGTGCTTTAAAACCAGTAATAAAGAATCGATTAATAATCGATTTTAATAATTAATTTCTAAATTACCTATACTGCCTACATAAAAACTGTGGATAATATTATTTAGAAAAAAATTAGAACTATTTGTCTATTAAACAGTTGCCGTTACTAACACTGTAAAAATCGGAAATCTTTAACGATCTATAAAATAAATAATAGACAACCAGTTAATAAGCAGATCTTAATCAATAGTTAGTTTTTATGATCGAAAACATAGTAGTTTTTAAAATAAGAACTCTTAACCTGAATCGTTAATTTCCTGAGCATAAATCAAGATGTTCGAAGACGAAATCTCAAATTACCAAATGAAATTCCTTAATCAAACAAGTTTAGACTAATTAGGACGCCATTTCGGTAATGACGTCTTGGCTTTTTGAATTTGTAAACCGTCATCGGCGTCAGAAGCCGCTGTTATTATTAAGATTCGGTTCACAATTTAGCGAGGAAAGGGGAGAAACACTGGAGGCAGGTTGCCTAGAGCGTAGGAATGCCGTCAGGCAAGTGCACACCTTGGCCCCAGCCCCCCTCGCGGTCCAAGACGCAGCATCCGTGCAAGTCCCCCCACTAGTTCGCGTCTTTCCTCTCTAATCAACATCTACATAAGCAATAACATTAGCGAAGTTAAGCTAGAGAACCTCGCGTACGAGACCGCTAGCTCGATCTGATATGAAACGAATTAATGTCCTCTATCTGGTAAAGAGGTACAGTGGTTCTTTATAACCTGTGGCCCACACGTGTTGTGGCCTCACGTGCCCTACCTTGACCGACACCTGTTATTATTCCGTCAAGTAGATATCGTACCATCGTGGATGGACGTGGTGGTCTTCTCCGAGACCAAATTACATAGCGCTTTGCAATTTACTGTGCATGATCTAATGCTAAAGAAATTACCTATCGTTTAGCTGCAAATCGTCCGTGTCACACTGGTAGGTAGTAATTATCGACGATCTGTAAAGGTTAAACGCGCTTCTTTGAAATACAAATTCATTTTTTACGCGCGAATAAAACGCCGTTCCCTTAAAGATTTTAATGCCGGTGCAGACGATGAACCCTTTTGGTCGTCGATACTCTTGCCTTTAATTTTGTATTTAGCTCTCTAAAAAATGTTGCGTATAGCGAAAACGGGATCAATTATCTATATATTATTATAGGCATGTCATTCTAATACCTAGTTTTTGTAACTACAAAGGTATGCGTGACATAATTTGATGCACGTCAACAAAGTATAATTTTCTACCCGTTTGTTTGTATAAATTGTGAATACAGGTAAAAAGGAAGAACGATTAGAAGGTGTAATTGAATTTATAGGCATTTATTGAATACCTACACCATTAAAATAATGGGCACTTAGGACAGTAAATTCTCCATATTCGCGGGTAATACGTTCCCATAAAATACCACGAATAAAGAGTGGCCAATCAAAAAATACTGTTTTATAAGAAAAACTTTATTGAAACATATGGCCTGTCCAACTTGTCTAACGATCCCACGTCATCAATAAAAGGTTACTTACTAGATGCTGACGTTTCACACGGTGGCGTCATCTCGAACCTCGTATTTTTACAGTTCTAATAAATGTTCAGTTCCAAACGTTAAACTGAATTACATATAAACAATCTAATAGTAACTTTTTACTGAATGATCGTGATTGTCAGGCCGTTTGGATAATATATATATATATATATATATTGGTTTTTTATGTGGAACTGAAAAAAATTGTTATTTTACATTGTTGTTTTTTTGTTTTGCAATTTTTGATATCTTTGATATCTTCATAGCTTCGTGAAAAAGATCACTTGACCAAAATGGGGCTTATTGGCCGTGGACACTTATCACTCATACCGTACACCGATTGCCCCCAAATTTTTTGAGTGTTATGGCCCATCTAAAAATCCGGAAATCCGTACATCCTGGAAAATTTTATTCCGAATCGAATCATCCATACTGTTTTTATATCGTGTTGAATATGCATATTGCATTAAACAGTAGTCTATTTAACGCCAAGTGCCTTGACGTCTGACGATAATTCTGTGTGCGAGTTAAGCAGTACATATGGGTTCTTCCAAATGGGAGGTATGCAAATTCAAAACTTGTTTTCTCTATCTGAACGTTTCCCGATAAGTTCACTTTTCGCAAAGGCCTGCAAAAATAATCGAGCAGATTGCAATTTAATGAACGTATTTTCAAAGTTTATCAAAAATGACAAAAATAATCAATAATTTTTACGGCTTCTCTTTTATAATCACCATTAAATTAAAAGTAGCAAACGAAGTTGTCACGTACATCTACCTAATTAAAGATTGTCGGTAGGGAAAAGTTATATAGGTACCTCTACTTATAAAAAATTAAATACGGTTTGTGTTTTTCTAATGATGTTTAGTTTTGCATCTTGTTATATTATTCAAGTACATACCCGATGGGATATCTTAATTGCTATAAATATTTTCCAACAACAACATGTAATTCAGAGTTGAACGACCTAAAAAGCTTCAACGCTCAGCTGGAAACCCTTGTATTATTGTTAATAAATAATTATCCTATTGCATCTAAACGTGATTTATCCTTGAAAGAATTACAATAGGATAAACTCCGAACGCCGTGCCACATGTTTAGTTGACGGTTAACTTCTAAAGAATTTTCGACCAGTTTAGTCCATTCTGAATGAAATGTTTTAAGTTTTTCCTAAAAAAGTAATAAAATTTATCACCCACTGTCCACGTAACAAAACGTTAAATATAGGTTGCTAAGTGCCTATATTTAAAAACTGAATTATATTTCTAAAACATCTAATTTATGGCTTGCATCGAAACTACCGGTGTGGTCTGATAACTGTTTAAAATAAGTTTATATCTATAGGAAGAATATTATTTTGCAGATTCCAAATTTATAAATTTCATTTTTCACATAAATTAACGTTACGTGAAATTTATAACTATATTTATATTAAATGAATTTATCGTGGAATTTAAACAAGTATTTTAAGATGCACATATTTAGTGGTAGGTATTTAATATTTTTCTATGTTTTTTTATAACTCTACTAATAACAACCTTTGCTTCCTGCTTAGGTAAGTTTATGCCGCCAGTCAACATTTGTTCCTACAGATAAAACATTCACCTACTTCGTCCGAACCGTAAACATCGTCAGTTATTCGATTTGAACCATAACGAGATTTTCGCCTTTAATATTGATCCTAAATTAGGTAGCCACTTGATTTTTAATAAAAATTGTGCACTCTACATATTCAGAAACAATAATCAAGACTTAATTACGTCTTATGAATTAATCGCAAAATTATTTTCAGTTTAATATCTAACAATATCACGTGGTTATTCATAATGACATGTCTACCTCCACATAATCATAGAATATTGGAGATAATTAACCACACATCAAAAATATGAAAGTTTAATTTAGCAACAAAGAAAAAACCGAAATTGAACATTTCGTTAATTATTATTATTTTGATAATTTAGTTTTTTTAATTTTCATTAATAATGTATCCATCATACAATAAATTGCTACATCTAATCTATCGATGTATCTATTTTTTAGAAACATTCCTTGGATATATCTACGAATTCGTAAAAAATAAACTTTACCTGATGTCGAATTCTTCAGTAAAAAAAAAATGGTATCTATATGAAAAAGATTTGGAGAAACATTTTTTCATTTAATTACCTACATTAAAATTATTTATTTAAATAAGTAAGTAAATGGCGAGAAACAGATTAAAGATTGTGCGCATACCCTACAAGTAAAACACACAACTACCACCTACTTATTAAAAAATCGCATTTTTCTCGTTTATGCCGATACATGCTTAATTTATGTTAACAATCCGTAAAAACGCTTCGCGTGCAAGTTGTCGAGCAATTAAGATTAAAGTAGAGGTAGGCAAGACTGTGTAATGCGTTATTTCCGGTAAGTTCCCATTGGCTAAACGCTAAAGACCATTTTCCGGTTAATTACAATATATAGTTGGGGAGAAAGTGATTGCATTTGGATTTCAGAAAAACCACTAGGAAACCGAGTGAACAACACGCAAACGCACATCTAAAACACCATTCGATCCGATTATTTAATTTAAATTTTAAATTTCGGCATTTTAAATGCAAAATACGTTTTTTCTAAAAATATTTAAGAAATCGCAACAGGTTGATTATGATGTACTTGCGTTATGAATAAAAAACAAAGTGGGTAAGTATCTACTTATATATCAGGTACCTACTTAATTATTCGAAAGCGATAAAATTGACTTAATCTAAATATACACCTGCACAACGAAAAATGGGTTAGGTTTCAAATGAATAGCTCAGAATAGGTTGGTTATAACTAAATTTTCATGTAGGCATTTCGAATAAAATTTGATTAGTATAACGTGTTGTTTATGTTTTCGTATTTTATAACAGGAAACAGAAGTCAAATGTTTATTAACATATAGGAGTATTAGGTATTATTTTATTGAAGGTACCTTATCAATATTAATTCCTTGTCAACGTATGTGGTTATACTTAGTTATGTATGTGCATTATTTATGTAAATATTTAAATTATAGCTTAATCTTCTTCTGTTCTATCGGTACGGTGCAAACGTATTCCTCGACTCCTTTTATTATTAAATAATGAATTGGATCTTACAATTAACGTGATCAGTTATTCTTTGTCACTATATCTTTTATATCTTAAGAGGATTATAATGTGTCAAACTACCGTGTCATCTTTTAGAGACTTACAATTATTTGCACTCTCGCTTTCGCCTACATCGAATCCGGCTAATTTACTTACATTGATGTCAATTATTTAAAACAATATCTATTAGTTTCTTCTCTTTACTAAACTAACGAAAACCATTAATTTTCAAAACAAAAACACGTTACTTTCGAAATAAGGAAATGTAAAAAAATTCGATTAAAACTAAGGTTGGAAAATACTTAGAAAAAAAAAGTTTTATTCCGTCTGTTCAATTTGAAAACCTTCACGTTTAACAATTTTTTTGATACGTAATCGTCTTTGGTAACAAAGTTCGCCTCTTCGATAACCATTTGCCTTAAAACTTTATACATAATGTCGTTTTCTAAATTATTTGTGTAGACTTTTGTTTCAAATAACTCTGCAAAAATTTAACATCGGATTTAAATTCGCTGCTCGGGTTGGCCAATTGACTGGCTCGCAACGACCTATTTATCAATTTAAACAATTTTTTACAAGTTTAAAAAATATTATTTTTATTTTTGTCGGAATTTATTGATTTTCGGTATATCTACGTAATAAGTATAGTTCTTTGCAATGACGTAATAGGTTTTTTGATATCACGTTAGGGGAGCCACGGGTGCAGCACCCCTAAGTTTTCTAACCTCACAATTTTTCTGTGGTTTAAGATTTTAAATGTTCAAGATCATTTTCGAATCACCTGGACGTTATGGAATAAAAAAGGTACTCTTGTTTAATTTCGATAAAATGATGCATATTCGAGATTATCGTGCATAAAAAATAAATTATAAATAAATAATTATTTTTTATCCGACGACCACATAAATTCGCACGTCTAATTATTACTGAACAAAACAAATTATAACGTACCGCCAATTCTTACACACATTTGTGCACGTTTAATTAAAGATCGCCGAATTCGCCACATAATTTCACGATTTCTTATCTCTGTAAAAGACTGGAAAATTCTATTCGCAAGTTTTTCTCGAGTATTAACGGGTCTTGCGTAGATCGAATTTTTTAAATGGCAAAAAACAAATTATTCTGAACAACACAATAGTTATTTATGTAACTAGAAATTAGACACTTGATTTTTCCTAAAATTTCACGTTTTCGTTCATATTCGGTGTCTAATTAAATGTTTGTTAATTTAATTTATAAAATAAAATAAATAAAATTGATTTGGCGTTTTAAAAGTTTACGAGAAGTTATAATAAAATGATACTTTTTACTTTTCGATATCTTTAAAAATAACAGCAAAAACAATAGTTTAATAAAATTATTATCTGAGTTACTCTGTATTTCTTATTCTTTATGTACGATTTTCTCAAATACGGTTTATTTTATCGAAATTAAACAAGCCTTTTTTATCGTAAAATGTCCGGGCAATTCGAAATGAACTTGAAAATTAAAAATCTTAAACCGTTGAAAAATTTTGAGGTTAGACGGGTTAGGGGTAGTGCACTCCCGACTCCCCTGATGTGTTATCAAAAAATCTATTACGCCATTTTAAAGAACTTTATTTTCTACGTAGGTATACCAAAAATTAGCAAATTTCAACGAAAAACGAACATATTATTTAAAACAAATTATTTTTATTTTTCAACTTTGGGGATGGATATCTCAACAGGGTAGCGCCGTAGGAAAAAAAAAGTTTGTAGGAACTGCTTCCTTTATTTTGACGCGGTTTATACGCTCGCGAGAGAATTACACCATTACCTGTACACCCTGTATGTGTACTCACATTCATACTTATATTTATGTAAAACTTAAATTGTTATAACTGTTTTTTAAAAAATAATAACACTTACAATAATTAGTGAAATGATTAAAATTTTGGCTTCTGAATACGAATCGTTTAAAGCTCGTCTTTATAGACACAAATTTTTATGCGAAACAAAATGGCGATCCGTTTTTAGATACTGTCGGCGATCGAAATTATCAACAACGACCAAGACGAAGGTGGTTTCTTTTGTTAAACTACTGGGTTTTTTAGCACTCTATAAATTTATTTTGAACGCGTTTGTTTTTATATATTTTTGAGATAAAGAAACAATATTGAATTATTTAAAGTCGACTATAATTGATGGGAAACCGGCAACAAAGGGCCAAGTTAATGTACGTGTTCAAGCTACCAAATGTACCTAACCTAATTAAATCTGATACTATATGGATAAATGAACGGTTTTAATTGGTTCCTACTTGATGCTGCCTTTTCAACAACGTATTTAAACATGTCCAACGATAACTTTGTTTTGCGCGAATATTATTTCTAAAAATCGAGCTAATTAAACAATCTGTTATACTAATAACAAGACCAATTGTTTATTTTACAGTTTTAGGACTTATTGTTAGGTAGATAATAGGAAAATGAAACTTCACGAGGTTTGTTATTTTTGTTTTGTTTAATTTTATTCCTTATAATTTTTCGTTGCTAAAGCACTTAAAGAAATTTGCTGTATATTAGGTAAACGATACGACTTTTACGTCAAACACATTTTAGATAAATATTTTTCTGTTAAATATTTACAAAACAATTTGTAAGGTAAAGATATAAAATGATATGATAATTAGTTAATTCTGTTACTCTAACGGAATATTACCTACTATAATTAACTCCTGAAAAGATTTTCCTAATACTTACTAAATTGCAAACTCATCTTCTACTTAAATCTTACCTATTTTACGGAAACTACTATTTGGAAAATACTGTTTATAAGTTCATGAAGATTAGGTAGGTACATTTTTAAAATAAGTAGGTAGATAAATACACATTATTACATGGCATTTTAAATCGAAATTGTGAAATCTCTTATTGCGAGAAACATGTTAAAAAGGTTACAAAACGAATCTTTCTTTATCGGTGTTTTTCAAGGGCCACGATTCTTTCTAATTATCGTGTAAGTATAGGAAAGTCACGACACCAATTACGTTGCCAAATCATTTGATTGTCGTTCGAAAATTTAGCAGGCGGAATCGAGATTAGTTAAATAGCAACGCGATCTTCGGTAAACAAAAATATTCTTGCATCGAACGCTCCGGTTTTACTTTCTGTCGGTAAATATGAGGAAATCGGAAACAAAAACCACCAAAATCGCTTTTACGTAATTTCTATAATCCCCGTTTTTGGGCGATCTTAATATGTCCATTTTTTTACAGGCATTAAATTGTTTGTATTTTAAATTCTTGGTATAGTATAGATACGCACTACCTGCAACATGATGATGATTCGGATGATTCAAATAAATATTAATAAATCGGAAAATTTTTCCAATTTTAATAAAGTACCTAATCACGAATTAAAACTGTTATAAGTATTACCACTTTAGCTGAAATGCCCAATACTACGTGCCAATACCAATTACTACGTTCAACGCGAATGAAGGTCTCGACTAAAGATAATTACGCATTATGAATCGCTAATCTATACCTATGTATTTAAATTAAAATCTATTACGTAAACATAAAATAAATTTTCCTAATCAGTTCCTGCATCTTTAATAATAATATTATTATTATGTCCGGATTATGTTCAGTGCTTGTCGAGCATTCGACTTGATTCGGCCGAATTCGATTCCACGTGTTTTTGGCTCCGGGCTACCCCCGTAGATACTTTATCACGACACTCCATGACTGGAGGTGGTGAACCGTTGATTGACTTATTTCTTGTGAGACCTTGCGTGGTTCAGTGCACCAGTTCGAAAAAAAATAGCGCGCGCGCGCTTTAATTTCGTGTTGTTTTTTTTTTTAATGTGATACTGTGACTTTATTTCTTCGAGTTCTTAGAGCTATCATTTCGATCAATTATAGTGGCGTCGTAAGTATCATTTTTAATAAATTTCATATTGCACGTTCGAGTGAAGAAACGTTGCTCGATTTTACACAGAATTTAATGGATAAAGCGGTGCTAAATTAATCGCTCTATAATTTCGATAGATAATTTAAGAAAATACTCGTAATTAATACGAAAACTTAGGTGGTAATTGTTAGATGTATCTAATAATTTTACTGAAGTTGAATTACTGAATAATATATATATAGCGGTACCTACAGTCGTGGCTAAATTATTATAGATTTCGTTATGTATGTGTTGTTTTTACAATTTATTTACTTAATAGTTCGTGGCTTTTAAACCTAGAAATGATTTTCCATTATATATTTACAACTATGCCTATAACGGTCTATTTACTATTTATTGGATTTTATAGTTATTTTTCTGATAGGTTTCTTGATACCTTCTAGAAGTGTAATTCGATTTTAAAACAATGAGTAAATCTAAAGATTTGAACGCTGTCATCGTGTAATTAAAATTATTTCGGATAGGTATACATCATGTTGTTTTAAAGGCTAGTCGAGGTCGACACAATAAGTATTCGGGTTAAAAAATTAATAAAGTTGTAATAAGTTGATTAAGAAAATTCATAATCATTTGGTCGTGACTGTAATTAAGCATAATTTTAACATTTTTAATTGTCGTTTTTAAGTACCTATGTACCTACTCCACATAAGTATACGAAGATAATAAATTGTTACAACTAACTGTAAATTAAAGTTAATTTATCGTTATGAAAAAGTTCCGATGATAATTTAAAGTAATAAAATTCCCCAATATAGGTAGGTACGTAATCAAAATATATTCAGTAAACAGAAACCACGTGTTCAAAAACTTTTTAATGGCCACGGCGATAGAATTTAAGGAAATTCTACGCTAAATTTGTTATTTATAAATAAACATTTTGCTAGCAACAAAACGTGAATTTTAAATATTAGATCATTAACATCAAAATTATGTATAAACAAAAACCGGATAGTTTATTCTATATTAACAAGAAACAAAGGTCACCACAAAAACGATATTAAACATTTTTCACTTTCCTTCATCACCTATATCTACTGAATATCAAATATTTTACAATGACCGTTTCATTTTAATTTCTGAACGCCCAACAATTTTTGGGCTTTTAATTGATTGGTCCCAAATTGATTTTTCGACGTTTTAATTTACTAACTTAAATACTGACGGCGTCAAAAAATAATGGCCATTCGTTTTACTACTGCCCATTAAAAATCCCAGGATATGTATAGATAGGTACCTACATATTTAAACATTTAAATGCGGTAGTAAAATGATTAAAAAATTACGTCATAACTAATTTTTAAAAACTAAAAATTCCAATTAAATCGGTTAAGGAAATCCTTGACAAAATATAAATGTAAGATTTACATCAAGTTTTTGCGATATTAATTGTCCGATATGCTTATAATGCAATAACTTGCTTAGGTATAAAATATAAATATAAGTAACTATCTATCTAAGTAGCTACCTTGATGACCGATAAATAACATAAACATTATCTAACAATAAGTATCATTTTTCATACTTATTATTAGAAGTAGATGCCTATTACTGTTTCTTTTTAGATTACGATATATCTAAATAATTACAGCATTGTTTATACGAGTCAATAAAGTGATAAATGTATTTTAATAATTTATTAATCATCAGTTATAAATATCCGCATAATTGTATAGGTAAAACTATGATTTTTCGAATGCACCAAGCACGAGAATTGGACATTTTACAATTACCCTTCGGAATTTTGTTACACGTTATGTTATGGGCCATTTAAAAATCTGAACAAAATAAGTGTAGCGCTCTTTAAAAAAAAATTAGAAACATTTTGATTTTTTTCTTGTAATAATGTTGAGAACGATATACCCCCCTAAATTTGCACTTTCAGAGAAGATTGCAGTTTTGTTACATTTACGTGAAACAACTTATATTATGTAGGTGTAAGTACAGTATAACAGGGATAGCTCTGCACGTCGAAGAAACGAAAGCCAAGCTATTCCTGTTGTACTGCACCTATACCTACATATTACATGCAATCGTCCAACAATGCTTGTCAATTATTTACGTTTTAATTTTGTACAACCTAGTTTCGTAATTTCTAGATTATTTTAGACTAAAAATATATTCCGCCAGTTGCAGGCATCAATGTAGGAAAATTTATTCGAAATAAATCAAAACTTTGTAACAATTATAACGGTATTCGTGAAATGGGAGACAAATTACGAGCTTTTAAAAATTCTTGAATATTTTTAAATTAGAATCTGTTAGGTAGGTAGGTAGATGTTTTTTTTTATAGAAAATTTGATTTGTTTTAATGTTTATTTGCGCCGTCTGCTTTACTTTTTTTCGTGACCTCAAAAGCACTGTCCATTAATTAGTCAGAAACTTTTGCAATAACAAAATAAGATAGCAACAGTTTATCCTATACAAGTATGAAAAATATGCGTTGAATTTTTCGTTTCATTTCGCTCTCGCGCTCATTTACCAATAGCCCTTTTTACCAATAGGTCCACTATTACATTTCCTTTAATCCCACAGTATTTTCTAATCTGTATGACGTCTCCATATTCCTTTACTTTGTAATTCATTTCGAGCGAGGGGCACTATTTCTCGGCTATTACCCACTACTGATATTTTCCTGAACGTTGTACACCATAATATTACCCCAACCATTTATGAGTACGTTTCTTACTTGTAGTTTTCGAATCGCCCTGTAAAATAATTTTATTTTTGAATTCATTACTAGAGGGAAGGAGGGTAGGTTGGGCGGATCTGTAAATTGACGAATTAGTTTATCATCGTGTTAAACTTTTGACATCACGGCCATATTGATGTCATATTTGCATCGTGGCAGTAGTTAATCGATGACAAAGCGACAAGCTGATTGCACACGTTAAAAAAATTATTTTGTAATATAATATTTTGTTGTTTAAAAGACGAGCAAATAAATACAATCTTATTACTTCGTTTCATTTACATACACGTGTTACTTGTACATCATCTGTATGTCAATGCTAATGAACAACTGCATTCATTAATATACAAAGCCATAATACAAACGGTATCTTGGGGACAGGTTGTCCACGATTTCTAAATTAAGCCAAAAAAATGTTTGTTACTTTTTTTTAATTTTCAGTCACTATAATGGTGTTAAATGAACGTTTTTCCAATGACGTAACAAAAAGGTTTGATTTAAAGGACGAATTTACG
This sequence comes from Rhagophthalmus giganteus, assembly GCA_036326145.1. Classification (NCBI taxonomy): domain Eukaryota; kingdom Metazoa; phylum Arthropoda; class Insecta; order Coleoptera; family Rhagophthalmidae; genus Rhagophthalmus; species Rhagophthalmus giganteus. The sequence goes on along the minus strand of JARFJA010000083.1, from coordinate 6,717,907 downwards.
AAATGTATGCAACATTATTTTGTTCAATTTGTCCACAGCACCAAAAAACAACAGCCATCACTACTGCTTCTGTTGTACAATTTGTTGGACATGTTCATTTTTTTTAAGTTTAACTTCAATAAAAACATTTAAAATTGCAAAAACCAAATTTTTTGTACCCAAACATTCATCCGAAGAAAACGGCCAACCTACGAGGACAGATTGGACACCGTGACATATCTATCTAGAAAAAAGTATCGCCGAAACTGTAAATTGTCCGAGAAAAAGATTTAGCTCGTTGATGTGGGGATTTAGTACAATAATCATTTTATACGTTATATCATTTTTTACAACCCATCTACAGGCCTCCGCACCCAAAAACGGCCAACCTACCCTCCCTCTCTTTACTATTAAATTTAATTTTTATTAGGTGTCGAAAAGTTTTAATAATATGAATATTTATTTAACAAAATTTGAATGCGGTATTATACACACTTAAATTGCGGATAATCAAAAAACAAAGATAGATAACTTATTTATAAACGTCTTTTTTCCTTAACGTAAGTTGTTAATTACAAATCTGAATGTAATTAAAAAAAAAATACACACATAAGTTAAGTAGGTAACTATGTATAAATATTTTATTAAAGCAGAATTTCTTCTAGGTATCTAGATTTAATTTATAGATTTATAATATTATTAAGAAGGAATCGTTCTGAAATAAAAAGAAAAAATAAACACCTTTAGGGTATGCAGATGCGAAATTCAATAATGATGCGTCACACGTGTCTGACCATATTATGATTACTACTTAATTTTTTAAGCTTCAGATTACGTCCGACAGCTTATTTTGTTTTAATATGGAAAATTTGCATGAATGCGCCATAATTTTGGATTTTATATGCCTACTATACACGTATTTTATTTAACAATAAAATGTTAGTTTATACGAAATGCACTTATTAACATTCTAAATCCTATAAACATCCCGAAAATTAACGACCTGCAATTTTCTCTTGTTGTTTTTGATATTAAACAAACGACGACGTGAATTAAGCTATTTCGTTAAATGCTTCAACGTTATTGGTCCGCGTTATCTCCTCCTACGGGTTATTTTTAATTCGTGTGGGACACTTCACGCTTCTTGAATTCGTAATAGGGTCCGCTCTGTACGAAACTAAATATCTAAAATTGTCGAATTTACAAACGTTTTTATCGCCGGTAATTAAGGTGTTTTGTTTTTCAGGAACGTTTAACAACAGGTGGTCACGGTTCTTTGGCGTTAAGTGGAAATTCTCCGGGATACGGAGCGGGTGGCTCCGGGGCTCCGCATCGTGGCTCCGGAGGCCTTCACCATAGCTCTGCAATGCAGCATCAGCTCCCGCAGCCCGACTTTCAACCGCCATATTTTCCACCTCCTTTTCATCATCCTCCTAGTCCGCCTCCTCAACAACACCTGGAATACCTCACGGATCCCTACGGGGGTCTTTCGGGGCTACACCATTACAATCAACTTGGACTTCGTCGGGAAGCCGATCCTAACCATGCACATGTCGTAAGTTCAATTTATAATACGTAGAAAGCTTTTTATTTATTTTTTCGAGGAACGAACGAATGAACGTCGACCTCGATACTCAAAGGGTGCTCCCCCCCCTCCTCCTTTATAGAGAAATACTTATAGAATAATAAATATAGGTACGCTATCGTTTTTTCGAGAAGAATAAATTGGTATACCTAACCAAATCTACCCTTATTTGTATCGCGTCATCAAATGCCGAATTCTCGAATAATCTGCACAAAATTTGACCACTTTATTTTAGAAATGTGAATTTTCATCAAAGTAGAGGATTGAAATTTTTTACTCCGATAGTTTTTATTCGCAAGTGTATAGCTTATCCAAACCTATATGATGTTCACGTCATCAATACAAGGTTGCTAGATGATGACGTTTCACACAGTGCTGTCACCTCGTACCTCGTATTTTGACAGTTCTAATAAATTGTAGTCTTTCTTTATACCATCTAATATGTGCGTAAGTAAATCGTCTATAGAATATGTCACTTTCCAAACTTTAAACCGAATTACAAATAAACAATCTAGTAACTTTTGTTGATGACGTGAACATCATATAGGTTTGGATAAGCTATAGGTACATACATCCTACGCCTAAAAGATGTACACGTTTACTGTAAATCATTTTTCATTTGAGGTGTGAAGTTCCAGTAGTTAATATTCGTTATCTTTTTATCTGACACTAAAGTATAGGTATTTTTAGAAAACATTCGACACCACACACTACAATCTGCGTCGGTAAATAAACAAAAAAAAATCCTGTTACCCCGCGCTTACTTTACGGATACTTAGAAACGGATATCTTTATACTAGTTTAATATTTATCGTTAATTTTAAAGATAATTAACTCGAATAATAACGTGCCAAATTTAAGACGTTATCGCGCCCGTTTAATCTACGACATCGCGCCCCGTTTTAATTAAAAAAAAAATGGTCTACTCCGATTAAATTTGACCGTATTTATTTATCTACTTATCTAGTTACACGAGTATCGCCAGAAAAAAGTTTCTGTCTTTTAAAAAATTAGTTACGTTATTTATAATAATCCGAACACTCCCCATTTACTGTTAGGTAATTCGTCTTTACAACACTTTAAAATCTGCCACGCTATTAGCAAAGGATGATTAATTATTATCGCTGCTTCGATGACGCCTCCTAAAAAATTTTTCGACTAGTCCAATTACTAGTTGCATACAACGTCGGCGTTTTTAAACTAACGGTTACGGTTAAAATATGTAAACTTCTTCGTCTGGTAGTTAGTTATAGGTATGTACATACATGCCTACTTCGAATAGTGAAACGGTCCAAAAACTAGGTATAATAATAGTTAGGTTAGGTTACTTTTTTGCTCGTTATATTAACACAACAAAAAGTTGATGAATATCTGTAATGGAAATTTGTTACCGGATATTTTCTATTTTCGCAGACTGATTACCGAATGTTTAAACTAATTCTTGGGCAACGTATGAATAGCGAACCAATTAGCATATATATATATACCTGTGTAGGTACGTAATTAAAATCCACAATTTTAAAATGAAACTGTCTTATCTCTTATTATGTTCTTCTAAAACAGGACAAATTTGACAACCTTTAATTTCGACGATTGATGTTGCCCACTTATTAACAAACTATCATTATTCGCTAAATAAATTGTGTTAGAAAATTGATGTCAGACGAAATATAGGAAATTGCTTCTAAATTGGAATTTTTCTAAATTACTTTCAAAGTAAATTATTGCCACTATAAATATCTTAAAATTACAAGTTGGGAACGAGACGTCGGTAATATTGAATTTTAATCGATGCGCGATCGTTAGCTACCTATATGAAAAAAATAATAACTGATGGATAAAACATAATCTTAAGCAAGAGGTTCATTTAGATGTCGACGAAAGTTCAAATTGTTCAAATAATTATTAAATTAAAAATTAATAGGTACTTAGGTAAACCTGTGTACGTTTCTGTTGTCATCGAAAATGGAAATTATTCGAAGCTATATATATATATATATATACCTACATACTAATTAGTTATACACACGACAGAAAATAAACGATAAAAATATCTTTTAAAATAACAGTTAAGGGGACGACGAAGAAGAAAAAGCATTTTATTTGCAGGATTCATAAAATGTTTAACACGTAAACGTATATCTATATCTATATATACATACCTTCACGGTACATAATTAACTATACATACTGTTCGAAATATTCAAAGAAAATTATGAGTCAGCTTGTTTATAACAAACATTTTACAAAAAAAAAAACAATTTACCAAAAAAGCAGTTACGGCGTTGTTACGTTATACACTTGCTGACTTGTTTCGAACCTGAATCTATTATAATAGACGAATTTATTCGGACAGGTATTAAAACGCTTTTTATTAAAATAGGCTCTTGTAATTTTGATTAATTACTCTTAGATTACACGGTAGATCCAGTTTGGTTAAATAACGGTTCTTTTATTATTTAGTCGTTCTCGATAGCTCCCGTTTTTGAAATATTATATCGACTCGTCAATTTAATAATTTATCTATTAGTAACGTTCGAGTTTCACGTCGTTATAAACCCCACCGTGCGGACAAACAGGATCGTGACTTTTCAGGTGATATTTTTTCTGTTTCTACATATTCTTTTCGCCTATCGCGGTTGGTTTATTTACATTTTCTTATCATGCCAACGTAAATCTTCAATTATTGCTACCAATTAAGCCGATGATACTTTTTAAATCAAATTATACTTAATTACTTAATTGGACGCAATAATACTCGTTATTTAAAATGATCGTCTCACAAACTTTCATGCAGAGCTTATTATTTCCTTTTTAACGCAATGATTCTTATAAAAATGTTTAAATTGACGTGCGGATATGAACTCGATCATACAATATATCGACGACGCAGTTTTCGCAGAACGTCTTAACCGTCACTTTTTTGCAAAAATGAGTTATTCTGACACTTATGCATCTAAGGCAAAGACATAATCTGTTAAAATCTGGTAACGATATTCCGATTTTTTCCACCAGAAAAATCGATTTGTATTTCCGTAAAAGGTATCTGCTTATAGCTACGCTACAACACAAAATGTGCGCTTATGTAAAATTTACTTTTGTGGGTTAAGTCGTTTTGCCAAAACTACGTCGATATATACAAATGTGTACACGGGGTGTCTCAGAATTCACTCTCCAGCCCTACATCTCGACTATTTTTGAGAATTGCCTTTCGAACCCCGCATGATATAAAATTCTTTATAATAGTTACAATTCTTTAGTGGTAAATTAGTGGATACGTAACTAATTTTTGTAATTCGTATTTAATCAGCGATGAAAACATAGCAGAATTGAATGTGCCAATGTGTTATCAGAGACATCTTATTAATAGTCACAAATATACGTCTGCTTCATCTAGAGATTTATTCAGATAATAACGAAGGCAATTTTGAACAATTTTTGTTAATATCGATTTAAAATTAATTAGTTAAAAATAAAATTATGAAATATATATATTTTTAAATCTATTGTTTTCATCGCTGATTAAATACGAATTACAAAAATTAGTTACGTATGTATGTTCATGGTGAGCCTATACACTTGAACTTTAAATTGTATTTTTATTGGAAAGTTTCGGATGTTAAGACCCATATCGATTGACACGATCGAATAAAGAATAAGGTCTAGTATCCGAATTAATAGTTAAAAAAATATCGTTCAAAATTGACCACTAACTTGCAAAGAATTTCATACCATTTGCGAATATATATGGTTTAATGGGAAAATTCTCAAAATTAACTGAGATGTAGGTCTGGGTGGCAAGTCGGCGATACCATGTATATTGTATACTAACTGAATGTTAACATTTTTTTTATAAAGTCTGGAAGATTTATTGCGAAATTAATTTCAAAAATTTATAATACGTCCCTTTTTAAGAATTGTGATGTAAAACTACTCTCAACAGATCGACCAGAACTGAATACATAGCTACCTACGTTATATTATATATACATATGTAAAAGGAAACTGGAGGGATGTAGAAACTGCGCAAATGTAACTTAAGCCAATCGTAAAGCTTAAAGCTACGGTTGCGCAGTTTCTACATCCCTCCAGTTTCTTTTACATAGTATATATAATATAACGTAGGTAGCTATGTATTCAGTTCCGGGCCATCTGCCGAGAGCAGTTTTATATCACAATTTATTCTTAAAAAGGGGCGCGTCGAAATTTTTTGAAGTCAGCTTTGCAATAAGTCTTCATCCAGACCTTATAAAAAATTATTAACATTCGGTTAGTATGCCAGTATACAGAGTGTCCCAAACTTCACTGCCCAGGCCTATATCTCAATTATTTTTGAGAACTTTCCCGCGCGTACGCCCGGGATACGCACACATGTTGTGACCTACACCTTTTAGTCATTTTGTTTAATTTAATAATTGCAATTATACCATATAAATTTTAAAACCGTTTGCTTCATTTCCTGTCATGTGAAAAAACGTGACTTAAGGTGTTTCAACAATAAGCGATTCGATTGTAAAAAAACTTTGATAAGTTTAAATAGTAGGTATTTCATTTTTATTTGATTAATATCATAAGACAGAGGTGAAATTTCCGAATTAAAATTCACGTACGTTTTTTAAATTAACAATATTACCAAAGAAAATAGATAGATAATATAAGAATGATAAAGATATGTCTTATTTATTTTCTATTAATCTAATTAATTCTATTAATCTGGGAAAATTATTATTATATTAGAACAAATGCCAAACATTTAAATGAATGGCGTAATTTTTGTAACTACTATAAAAGTAGGTATATTTCAAAAATTGCGAGGAATAGAAAACCACTCTCGTAACTAAAAGTCGTCGCGAAAAAAGGGCACCTTTTAAGAATAATCTAATCGACGATAAGTCTTGATTCCCGTTAACAATAGCCTGAAGGTAAAGTTTGTTGTAAAAGTCGAATAAAAAGTTCTTTTTAAAACATCCATCCAGTCGACATGTAAATCGTTTTAAAAAATAAAGGATTAGTGTAGGTGCGACAATAGCTATTTTTCTACAACGAGATAGGAAACGTGATTTTTTCCTTTCTATATAGACGTGAGAGTTTGATCGTAAACGTTAGCAGTAACAGTAAATCGCAAGTATTCGACACATATTTTTGCATTTCTTAAACTTTGCTTTGCAATATTTGTGTTGTGCGCTTGTAAAAGTAACCCCTTCGAGAGCGACTTTGCTTGTAGAAATGCGCCCGACGCACAGTGGGGTATTTAACACAAAAAGTTGGCCAAAACTATTTTATGCGTTTTTGTGTCTCTACTATGTCCAAGTAATCATTTAAAGCTATTTTAACTCGGATTTTATAAAATTTGAAAAAAAACGAAAATTTTCGAAATCAAATTTGTTGCTACATTACAATAAACTTATAAACAACTAATGAAATAAATTGAAACAATTAGGAATTTGAAACTTGGTACGACCGGATTCCTTTATTATATCAAACAAAGCCTTCCTTTTCATATTGGTAAATGTTTCTGTGAACAAAACAGCAATTTTATTGACTATACAAATATTACATTAACACGTAGACCTTATTTAAAAAAATAATAAAAATTTAATGGGTGTACTTTGGTAAAAAAAAGTTAATTATTACAGCTACATAATTGACATTTTATATGAAACAACTTTTGTTGCTTGGCAACGCTTGGAAGTATAACTAAATGACCGGTGATTATTAAAAGTAATCGAAAAAGAAATTATTTTTTATGTTTAATTTAAAACAAAAAATATATACGTATCTTTCGATATAAGATGTCATATATTCTACTAAATTATATACATACCTTCTAGATCAGAATCCTTCTTCGAAAATTTCACAAAAACTCTCTAATACACTAATATTTTGAAAATAATACAAACGATTTTGTAGAGCTTTGACAAAGTTACCTGTAAGCCGGAGTTACGGACAAATTACAAATGAACTAGACCCTTCTATAGTTGGACTGACGACAAGAAAATGGTGCAGATAGACGGCCCAGAGTCTTATTTATTCTGGGAGATTCTAAGCTACATGAAGCTAATTGATTTAAGAAATGCGACTTTTGGCCAACTTCTCAATCATATACTCCACTGTGCGACGGCACTTCGCCTACCCCTTTAATCAAAAACGTCGACCGATTTCCTCTGAAAATCAAATATTTACGCCGATTATCGAGTTTGATAATGATGGGTCCGAATAATTTCGCCGTTTTTTCGGTATATTGAACCTTCGAAAAGAAAAATCTGATCGAAAGCGCGTCCCGTGGCGGACGACGCGACGTCAGAAACGGTACCGAAAAGCTTCCGTGTGGCAGTTTTTATCCAGGCACTGCGTCGCGACGCCAGATTTTCGCTCGAGTATATTTTTTATCGAAATCTGAAGGTCACTCTTCGCATAGCACAGCGTCCGGGCTGTTTCGAACGCGAAAATATGGTTGTTTTTCAATTAATGAACGAGCATATACTCGATGCGACGCTCATCTTTCCACTTCTTTGCGACATACATTCCGGTCAAAACGTCGGCGTTGGAAAAATATCGTTAACGCCGCCACTTGGAGGTCCGGGTTTGCTCCGGTTGATCCGCCTCGACGCCGGCTTTTTCCTCCGGGTGCGTAAGACCAACAGGACGCGCACAAACAAAAACGAAGGTGCGAAATTTATGCGATTTTCGCAAAACTGCGCTAACTTCCAAACGTCTGTGCGAAAGAAGACGATTTTTGACTTTCGAGGTAACCGCCCTGACGTCGGTGTCGTGTCGTTCTCCAATAATTTTCATTTTCATTTGAGCCGATTTTGTTGTTGACCTTATAACCAAAGCTCTATAGTATTTAATTATTCTCTAGAACTATTTATATAAAATATAAGTTGCCCTAGTATTTATGTAAAGCTGATGAGCGGAATTTGTAGTAGTATTTTCCTGGTATAGGTAAAGTATTATTAAAAGCGAAACCTTTGTAAAATTAAATTGTAAAAACATCGCCGTCCACTGAAATATTTTTATTAAAACGAATTTTAATTGTCCGAAAATATGGTATACATTTGCGAAAAAATCAATAAAACTAAAATTAAATATAAGAAAAAATTAAATTCATTTTATTGTCACAATACAACGAAATACAAATAATTTTAGTGTAATCCAAATTTAGTTAAAGTGAGATTTAGCCTTGTTGCACGCTTCTTCTGAACATATATACTTTTCAGCTAATCGACGCTCGCGACGAAGTTTTACCTTATTTAAATGAGGAATTTTATAGGAATTTCCCCCTCCTGTCGACATAATTGATTCCATACACGTTTGTAATGTTATAAAAACGTTACCAAGAGTATTTCTCTCTAATTTATTAAATGCATCTTGAACACATTCAATCAATTCATCAATTGTATTTGGCGAAGCTTCATGTTGTAGTTATTGATTAGAGTTAAAAAAACCCAAATCGAGAACGTTTAAATCTGGACTGTTTGGTGGTTGTGACTTAAACTGAATATTCCAACCCTCAGTAACAATATCTGTATCATTATCAGAGGAATGTGGTTTTGCATTATCTTGCTGTACGTAAATTGTTTTGTTTTTATACTTTTGAGGAAATTTTGATTTAATTGCTGAAATAACATTTTCTACAATCATTTTCTTACAGCGCGCTGCTGTAACGGATTCCACATTTTTCGTTATTAATGTTCCTTTAGTTCTATTCTTGGAATTTCTTTGAGCCGGTTCTTGATATACAAAGGGCCATATTCCAATTTTACCGTCAAAAAAATGCTTTCGATGTGTGTCATAGCGAGGTCGAGCCACTGCAGCCATAAACATCACTTTAGTGATAAACCGTTTGCTTTTGCAGTTTCTATGGGGTTCTTCTTCGTCTAACATTATGTAATAGGAGCGTTTAACTTTAGTAAGATAAAACCATTTCTCATCAATATGAACGTAATCATATGAATAATCATAAAGAAAAGCTCCATTACTGGTACGATTTACCTTTGACAAGCAAAACTGTAATCTTTCCAATTTGTTTTACCTATTAAAGTAGGTTTAACTGTAGAAGATATTCGCTTAAAATACTTTCGCTGTTTAAAGATATCAAACAGTGTTGATTTTGGAATATCAATTGCGAAAGAAAGACTACGAATCGTTCCTCGACGATTGAATGGTATTTTCTTTATTTCAGTCAAATTGGCAGAATAGTATTTTCGTTTTCTTCCGCATTTTTCTTTCTTTTTTGAAGAAACATCGGCACAAATTTTACCTTCTCTGTATTGAGCTTGTGCTGTATGCCAGATTCTACTTACGGTCAGACGGGATACGTGGAATACAGCTGCAACTTTATTAATAGCACCGCGTTCTAATTTTTCTTTGTTCTTCATATAGTGTAATAGCTGTTGCAAGATACCATGACGTTGTTCGTTAGTCAATTGCTTCGATTTGGCATCTCTTCTTTGTAAATTCGCGTTATTTGGGTTAAAATTTTTCATTTTGAAATTGCAGCGGTGACTGTTTTATTTTTCTTAAAAAAAACTAATTTTTGGTCTTCAAATTCCAACGTAACTAAAAAGCAACGCCTGACAAATATGTTAGGTTATTTAGTTATCAATGTAAACAATACCAATATAATGAGTATTGATAGTTGCTTTCGAAACTCTAGATAATCTAAGATTTTCTTTCAAATGTATACCATATTTTCGGACGGAGGGAGTAATAAATTACCAATTGTTTTTGTATTTCTAAAATGAATCGGATTTAAAAGTGATTAAGATTTTTTTAATTTCCATTTGAAAATCATCTTCTCTCTTTCTCGATAACTTATCTTTAGTCAGTTTTGATATAAAATATACACCTATAGGTACTTACCTACCTATAATACCTTTTTGTTTCATTAATTTTGAGTTAACATTTTCGTATTATCATAATATGTACCTATACTCATTTGTTAATTATAATTACTCATAAATTACCACAAACAATAAACGAGTAGTACTTAAATATAATTTTCCTTCATAATTAATTCATCATAAATTTTAACGTAGGTGCCTAACACTATACAGTCCTAGTGTAAATAAATACTAGTAAAATTCCGATGAAATCTAATTTCTTATTCGGGGCGTTTTTAAAAATTTTATTAGAAAACTATTTCGCAACCCTGTCGCGCTAATTAATATTCCAGTATTTGTCCATTTAATAGGTTATATCGGATCGATAAATTTTATATTATAACTGCATACAGCTGATAAGATGAAGAGCGACGATCCTGGCATATTTGCGATGTCTTGACATAGTTGCAACGGAGAATACTTGCCTGGGAATGCGAGTTATCCGGGCGCCCCCGATAGCCCACCTCGCGATAAGGCAATTCTTTGGATATCCCCTCGTCCTGACGCCCCTGGTTTCTGATCTTAAATTCTAACCCTTTGCGAGCTTTCGTGCGCCCTCAAAAATTTACTGCGTCAAAAATCTCCGTAGACGTTGTTGTATAATATAAGTGTACGTACGTACCTACCTATATCGCGAACGATACATTTTTAAAATGCCTTTTTATTTATTTTTCAGGGACAATTAAGTCACGGCGCGGGCTTTCCCTACAGCACCCCGGGTGGCGGTAGGCCAGATTACTCCTTGTCTGGCCATCAAAGGCCGCACGACGATCCGTTGTCTCTTCACCAAGCACTAGGTCAAGCCGTCGAAGAAGCCCAAGGAGGTATCGACGATAATACGGGCTTCATTTCAGACTTGCCCTTGATAAAAAGTGCGTTCATAGGTAACCTAATATTGTCTACTTACAAATGCAAAAATGGAAATTGTATTGAATTTTATATATTTACCTAGTGATTTATTGCATCGTAAACGCCCTTCCCGGCGAAAAACGACAGATGGTTGAAGATATGCCTATACAAATACCCAAAAAAAAAACACAAATCGTTTTGTTTCTTTGGCATATGAATAAAATTTCTAATGAATGACAAAATAAATATCTACAAGTAATTGCGAAGAACTTTACAATTTTCTTTTCTGCGTATTAATGATAGTTATTCTTGAACTTTTAAATTTCGTTGTAGGTATTAAACGATTTCCCAAATTACAGTTGCTTACGTTCAAAAGAATGCCAAAAATTTGTAAATAACTCATTAGATTTATATTTGTAAGTAATTTTAGATGCTTATCTTTTGTCGGAATGCGTAAACAAAATTTTTTGGATAAGTTAAATGACGAAGGTCGTTATTGTAATTAAGAAAAAATAACAAAAAAAAAACAGGAGCATATCCATTATTACGACATATAAATCGATATAAGTAACTATCTGCAGTTAATTAAATTCATAGTTATACAACTTTCACTTGCTCCTGCCCTTTTTAAGTTGTTCAGGAACTTCTCTCTATTTATATACTATTTGATAGTTATTTTAAATTTGATTTTTTAGGTACGTAACTAACTACACAGTTTATATAAACAGAATATGTAATAACTAACCGGTCGTTTTAAACGAAATTCGGACATCTTCACTTTTTGTGCTATCACCTACCTATAAAATCCAATAAAATTTAAAATTTGACGATTTACTTAATATTTTTTCTAGGCATAAAAGGAGGAAAAGATCACGGAGGCAACGCTGTCGTTTCTCCGAGCGACGTTTTCTGTTCGGTACCGGGACGATTGTCTCTGTTATCGTCAACTTCAAAGTACAAAGTAACAGTAGGAGAAGTACAAAGAAGGCTATCTCCGCCAGAATGTTTAAACGCGTCTTTATTGGGCGGAGTTCTTCGTAGGGCAAAAAGCAAAAACGGAGGTCGTATTCTTCGAGAAAAATTAGAAAAAATCGGCTTAAATCTTCCCGCGGGTCGTAGAAAAGCGGCGAACGTGACCCTTCTAACTTCGCTAGTCGAGGGAGAAGCCATTCATTTGGCGCGAGATTTTGGATACGTGTGCGAAACGGAATTTCCCGCACGACAAGTCGCGGAGTACCTCAGCAGGCAGCATGGAGAATCGTTAAGGCGTAAAGAACTTCTCCAGGCGACCAAACAAGTCACAAAGGAACTCATGGATTTATTAAATCAAGATAGATCGCCGTTATGCAATACCAGACCGCAAATTATACTTGACCCTTCCATACAACGGCACTTGACGCATTTTTCATTAATAAGTCACGGATTTGGTAGTCCCGCGATCGTAGCCGCACTTACGGCCATACAAAACGTGTTAAGTGAATCGCTCAAATATTTGGATAAAATTTATCCAAATCAAAATAGTCAAGGACAGTCTATGTTAGTAACTTCTTCTTTAGACAAAGCGAAACTAGAAGACAAAAAGTGACACAATTCCTTTACGAAGACGTTCTTGTGTTCACTAACCTTTTTGTATAAATGTATTGTGATCTGATCTGATGGAGACGCTCATGTACGAAACGTAATTGTTCGTGGCGTTTTAATTGTTTAAGACTTTGTTATAAGTATTACTCAATTTGTTTTTTTTTATTGTAATTTATGCTCATTGATAATGAAATATATTTTTTTCAAACAGTGCCAATTACGCCTCGTATTAGTACTACATAAAAATTTGGGTAATTAATAAATTACACGTCCAAAACGTTGTCTAACTGAATTTGTTTTATTCGCCTTTATTTTAAAAGCCGTTCTTTGACTTGTTTTAATGAAACCTGCACTTTTTATTGTTTGTCGACGAATACCATATAAATAAAAATTCAGTTATAGAGCGATAGGGGGAGATAGAAACCTATTAACAATAATGTCCCTTTTTGCTCCGAAGTTGCAAGGTATATGTGACATACCTGGACTATACGTATCATAAAATGATAAAAATGTATCTTTTTTTGTCTACCTCTTGCTGTAAATTCTAAAAAACCGTGATCTTTCGTGTATACCTAAAAGTAAAGTCACCTTTAAGTACGCTTGATGACTTATGAGCGTGTATTTGTTCTCACCAATCCTTTTATCTTATCCTAACATCTCGACCTAGCATTTGATTGTGGACTTTGCCCTATTTCCAAAAAAATAATAAAACTTACCAAAACATCTACTAAAACAATTCCGCACGTACCTATAATAATTTTAAATGCCACTAGTTTTAGTTGGAAGGATCATTTTTTTTCGGCGTTCTTTCCGATTTGCTAAAATTTTTGACAATCATTTATACCAATTACCTATATTTCTACAAAACTATTTATCGCCCTTCGGTTTTAAAAACAAAAAAATAACCACGCCATGTTCGAGTTTTCAGTAGTTTATCATCCCAATGCAATTATGCAAATATACTTCAATTCCAAATAAGTTCGAAATCAATATTAGAATCGGTTAATCTTCATCTTTTTGCATTTGTTGGATATTTATTTAAATTAGTACATTTATAATAATAGATCGTTTGGATATAACAACAGTTGACGTTCTACTTTTATTTAATTCTTTTTAAAACTTGAATGGCTGTAATACAATTCTGCATTGTCTTCAAAACAACTTCTGAAAATGACTAATTTAAAGAATGATTTTTAATTATCATTCATTTGGATTCCTACATTGTTATTGTTATAATTGTGATCCCTTTAGATAGCATTCCTAAATTCTGTATCGGACAAATTTGCAATCAAACATGAAAAAAAATCATCAAAACATGATTTTAAACAATGATCTTTGAATTTTTTCTGTAATATGATTATTATGTAAATAACATTACATTGGATGTTTTCTGTTTTAACGTTATTTATAAGTTAATAAGGGTATCTTAAAAATTTATTTAAATGTCGGCAGTAATAATAATAAGTAAACGGTGGGTAATAAATAAAATGATTTTAGAAACATTTGAGTTAGAAATTGTACTTAAAACAAAATTTCTTACAAAATTATAAAAAGAATTGTTTATATATTATTTTAAATAATGAAGTTCTTTATTACAAGTGTTTTAAAATAATGAACGGCATTGTTTACAGAGATCGTTATTTTTCTGTATTTAGAGACATCTACAGGTGAATAGTACAGTATCGCGTAAGAGACAGATATAAATACATAGATGGAGTAATATTCGTTAGTCTCGGAAAATGGCGAGTGTGTAGTGCAATTTTTAAAGTTGATAGTAAATAATTATTAATAAGACGAGTAGTAACTCAAAAATTATTTAATAAATTATGATTTAGTAACAGGGGAATACCGTTAAATTATTTGTGTGATTTACGAATGTAAAAATTAGTTACCATGTTCTATAAAGATTACCTGACGAAGGAACAATTGCTGGGATTTGAAAATTATCAGGTTAGTCGTGTATTTTTAATTTATTTTGCTAAACAATGTTACATGATTACATTTTTGTGTGCCATTTTCTATTTTCGTGACTAAACAAAATTGCCCACTATTATTCTCTTGCACGTGTGGTTTAAAACGTTACCTCCACTTACTTATACCGGTATTTGGGAACAATTTCACAATTTATACATCAATCACTTACTCGATAAAATGCCCTTTAAAAACGACCTTACAATTATCAATTCATATTTAGAAATTATCGGTCAATGGGGCGTGTTAAAAAAATTAAACACCAACCCCCGAATAATTTGTACATAGGGTAGGTAGGCAATAAAATACTAATCAATAATTAAATGCATAGGTATGATTTTAACAAAAAAATTTAAACACGTGTCTCGCAATTAAATAAAAAACATGTTTACTTAATCACTTTATCAAATGTGGAAAATGTAAATTATAGATAAGACTATTATTTAATTTTATTATAATAACGTTTTAATTGTGGCTTTTGGGATCAAATCCCATTTTTTAATCTAAATATACATTTTTAATTAAATACCTATATTTATTTGTTAATTGAGCAAATTCAAAATGTATCCCAAATAGCCTTCAAGGTAAAATAATTTGTGCACGTAAAATAAATGATTTTTATTAATTAAGATTTATCGCCACAACGTTTGTAAAAATTAAAATGCTTAGGTATAAATAAGTTATCGTGCACATTGCGAACAATTTAAGTTACTCTTAGATACAATTAAATTACAGGTCAAGTACTTAATTAAGTTAACGTTAAGTAATAGGTAGAAGTCATAATGGTGTTAAGTATTAAAAAAAATTAAGCGCAGACTTTATTACATCTGATTCATTTTTATAATATGATCATATTCAGAGTCAGCAATTAAATTTATAGTTATTACTAAATGATTGTTGAAACAACCGTTTCTAAGAAAACAAATTTAATAATAATTAAAATTGTTTTTGGTCTTATTAATTTTTGTTTCAGTTTCTTTTAGAGAAATTATGCATAGAAACAGCAATCTTTTAACATTAATCGTTTCTATTGTTTTTATTTGATAACTTTTGTTCTTTTACTATCGTTTACTTATCTAAAATAGACAAAACAAAAACAAGTAGCCATATAAAACTATTACTATGGTAATCAATTTTTTACTCAAACTGTGATGTTGAAAAGTATTTATTAAAAAGGGAATCGATTCTGATAATTTTACGGTCTGTTTACTACTTGTTGGTATGTGGTTTGCTTTCTGTCATTGTCACCTATTTATCAGGCAAATTACTATTGCTTCGAGTACTAAATATTTATATATTTCGCTGTTTATCATTAAACAAAATTAGAGAACGTTTCGATAGAGAACACATTTTCTGACCCATTTACTTATTTGATGTGGGTCAAAATTTTACAAGATAAACTTATTTTTGAGACCGTGATCTCTTTGTAATCGTATTCGATATAAACCATGAAATAATTTTTAATAAATTATCTTAATGTATATCTTATTGCATTACTATATTACTACATTTGTTATTTTGGCATAAATTTTAACTAACCCGGTTAACAATCATATTCACAGACATTGACATAATTTATTGAATAGAAATGTTTACAAATTTTTATTCCGCTGCATTTGTTATTGACATTACCTTAGGCGACGTATTGTTTATAATGCAGGTTATACAAGTGCACTTTGAATAACATTTTACCAATAATGGTAAAAATTAAAATGTTAAATTCAACAAACGATTACTGCCGTATTGCCATTTTCTGTTAATTTTTGTCTCTGCTTCGGCGATCTACAATAAACCATTCAATTTGCTCAAAAGCGTTCTACGTACTAACAACAATTTTATCAATTATCTATCTACTAATAAAAATTGATAATAAACAAATTTTGTTCATTATTGAGTTGTAATTAATATCAATCTTACCGAATTTACAAGATAGTTGGAATCTTGAATTAATATGTCTAAAGTATACCTTCTAATAATTAATATCTGTAGGTACTTGAAAATTAAAAACAAAAATTAAAGATTGGCAATGTTAAGAAATTGGAGCGAGCTAACAATAACTCAACTATGGCGATAGAGAGGAGGGTGGATGATCTTCTATAGTTCTTTCTCGTTAAACAAATGTATTACAACAAATGCAAATCCACACACCAACGAATAGATGGGATGACAAACAAGTTCCTACTAACAAAGACATGCTATTATTATTATAGGTAGCTACATATAACCTACTTATACGGCTACTAAATTTGAGTATACCATTTTTTTGTCACCAAAATTATACACATCTGTATTTTTACTTATTATCTTCTGTCTAACATTGCTGTTTGTAAGCATAATTTCCTAGGAAATTTCACGTGGAAGATTTTTTATGACGTTAATCCTAAAGCGTTACTTTATTACTGCTCTTCTTGTGCACACCATGTGGAATTAAATTCTGGACATTTCTTAAAGGTTCGCCTTCTTTTACTTTTTTACAGTGGTCGCGTGTGCAGTTTATAAACTAGTTCCTTTCGTGATCTAAAAATAAAAAAAAATATTATTATTCTAATTGCTCATAAAAGTTGACAAAAATTTTGCTTTGATAAGCAACAATGTCACTTTTGAATTTCTCAAAAACTGCAGGGCGACTGCCTTTGGTTGAAGTAAAAAAATTTCTTGTAAATATTTATAGTTAATTGACATAATAATGTTACACATAATTATTATGAAGTTTGTAAAATATTTTACTAGATTACAAATGGTATCTCGACATTTCAATCTTTAATAAAATGTATTGTAATACATTTTGTCAAATGTGCTCATCAATATAAATAAATGAGTTTACAATTAGTGGCGAATTTATCACGAAACTAATGAAGCTTAAGCTTCATATTGCCCCTCGGGATTACGGGTAATTTGTGAAATATTGCTCTATTGTTGCTGATTGCAAAGCGACCCCCGCCCCAACAGTTTAAGGTTCTGAATCTCAAAATGTAGATCCGCCACTAAATAAGCGACTTCACTAAAACGTTTTCCAAGCAAAACGAATTTTTACAAAAAAATAAAATATCGTGGAAGATATTTATTAAAGCGGCATTTAGGAAATTTAACAGATATATTCTGGGGTGATGACTGCAGGTCATACCTGGCAGGTCAGAATTTTAGTAAATTTTAAGAAAAGAAATTTTAAGTGGAATAATTTTTATTTCTAGATTTTGAATAGCCAAGGGCTAACATTTGACATTTGCAGCGCTCACTTTTTTCACTTTTTTCAACAATTTTTCTATGAACAAAGAAATGCATCGAGTAGAATTGGGAACGGGAATCATTAATCACGCTCCAGATTATTTTAATGATTCTATTAATGCACCAGAATGCTGTGATACTTTCTGTGCGAAATTTATTGTCTCTTTGTAGAGAAGCTTTAAAAAAACAACAAGGAATGTACAAATAAAGAAGGATCATCACTAAGCTGGCATTAGGAAAAGAATTATAGAAAGTAAGACAGAAAATGTTGTAGCATATTAATTCTGTGACTTGTATAGATGAAGAAATTAAATCTCTATCTGTAGAAACTGGAAAAAATAAATACTAGGTATAGGTGAACTTATTGTGTTGCTAATTGGTTTGTGTTTTTTATTAATAATTCGTTAAGTTTGTTATTTCTGGAAATTTAATGTATTTTTTGTGATAGATCTTTAAAATTATGCAAGAGGGTTATACTTTTAAAATTAAAAATAAATTTTCACTCCGCATTCAATATTATAATTATCGATTAATTATAAAAAAATCTATGTTAGATGTTTGTAAGGAATGATTATCAACTTTTCCCAGAAGTTTTTCGCAATATATGTGTATATAAGTGTTCAATTGATTAAAACATGTTTATAAGTAAGTATGTGTAATATACTTACATAATTTTACATGTTTTATCTGTTTTTACTTCCTTCAAAGATATGTAAAAAGGTTATTCTACTATACAGTTTATAAACTAAATAGTGATTTATTATATTAAATCTAACGTAATATATCGATTTAAATTTTCTACCACAATAAGCGTTTTTAAAATTGGTTTTCACTTTGATTTTTTAAATACTATTTTGAATTATCAATTGCAGGTGATTTAAACTATCGGTCTAAATTAAATTAAACTGATTTTTAAATGAAAGTTCATTTGTATCTCAAAAGCATAAGTTTTTTTCCTGCCATATACTGAAATAGTATTCTAATTTTTAAACATGATGATGGTTAGGTGAGCGTACTTCGACCTTCGTATTCTCCTAATCTCTCTTGTATAAAATAGGTTTATGATAGAACTTGCACGAAACTTCGACGTTAATCCTACACCCTTGCATTATCCATCTGGCTTTTATTTTACTACCTATTCGAAAGATCTAACTACCTTTAATTTTAATTAATAATTCAAGCTGTATATTGGAATCCTTTTCGGTGTGGTCGATTCCTTATATTTAATAATAATGATTTTTTATTGCAGTACAACTGTAGGGATTCGAGTCCGTTCAGTACGTATGTTATGCACCCATTTTGGAACAAAATAACAGAGGTACGTGTTGTTACTGTATCCAAGTAATGACAATAATATTTTTAAAAATTCTTGATCTTTCAATTGCTTCAACAAATTTATCCAAGGAAGTTACTACTCTACCAATAGCATATTCGGAACCATTCGATATTGTCATTTTATTGTCAAACATTCTCATTTGTACACCATAATAGGTACTTTTAATTATTTTAATAATTTTTCAGTACTGTCCAAAATGGGTTGCTCCCAATTTGCTCACATTTACCGGCTTTATTTTTACATTAGCCAGTTTCTTAATGTACACCATTATGGACTACGGTTTCTTAGCATCGAGTCCGGAATATCCAGATGTTCTGCCGTTACCTAATTGGACATTCATAGCTGCGGGAATTGGTTTATTTATAGCCTACACGTTAGGTAAAATTAATGTAACTTTTATATTTACGAATGTTTAAGTATAATCATTATTATACAGATGGTATAGATGGCAAACAAGCTCGTCGAACTGGAAATACCGGACCATTAGGAGAATTATTTGATCACGGTTTAGATTCGTATACGGCAGCTTTAGTTCCGGTTTCAATGTATTCAATTTTTGGGCGTGGTACAGAATACAGTTTGGAGCCGATTCGTATGTATTTTATAGTATGGAACGTATTAATCAACTTTCACCTATCTCACTGGGAAAAATATAATACAGGTGTACTATTTTTACCATGGGGTTATGACATTACAATGTGGGGCACAGTAATAACATTTATAATTGCTGGAGTAAGTAAAAATTAACATTTATTCCTTAAATATGTCTAATTAATTTAACGTAAACTGCGAAGAAATGAGAAGGGAAATGATAGATGCGAAATGATATTTGTGAAATTCGGCTCGTGTTTGTAAATGATAATTATTGCTTAGTTGCATATCGAGTAGACCGTAGAGATGTAATGAAATTTCTAAATTAAAAGCTAACACTAGCTATTTTTTGAGAAGTAAAAGTGGTACTTTTAGCTTGTTGCTTTTGTTTAAAAATAATTACCTAATTTGATCGACTTTAAGAAACACAACTCGACATGCTACATGTAACGGTTGATTAATGAGGGAACTGAAATGTTTGTAAACCTTCAAATTCGTCAATTGATGGATTATATTAATGATAATAATAAAATGTTTATTTATTTTAGATATGGGGTCCTGAAGTGTGGCTCTTTGCACTTCCTAATGGCTTCAATACAGGTTTACTATTTGAAATAGTAATATATGGATCATCGTTGTTCTCTAATCTACCTGTGATTTTATGGAATATTTATGTATCCTATAGAGATCGGACGGGATTAATGCGTCCTTTAAGCGAAGTATTGAGGCCTTTCGTATCTGTTGTGATATTATTTATAATTATTTTAATTTGGATCCTAAAATCTCCGAGTAATATCTTAGATATTGAACCGAGAGCCATATTTTTTTTAAGTGGAACTATGATTTCAAATATATCCGTAAGTCTTTTAAGCCTATTATTATCGTTTATAGTTGAATTTCTAAATTATGCTAACAATCGTATTTTTCGTTAACATTACAAATGATGAAATGTACTTTTTAAATATTAATTGCCATATTATAGTCAGTCGAACAACTTGTAATTAGATAAATTTTTACACGGTATGCTTACACGTAAATACTCGCTCGAAAATATCGATTATAAAAATACAAAAAATAAGGCAATTAATATGTTAAGCTAGTTCTTTGTTTTCAAACGACTTAAACAAATCTTGAACGTTTTAGTGCCGACTAATAGTTGCCCAAATGAGTAATTCGAGGTGTGAATTGTTTAACTGGCTATTGATACCTACAGGAGGAGTAGTGTTGCTTTCGCTAATTTTTAAATCGAAACCGCTAGAAATTGGACTTACTTATATTCTATGCGTGTTATGCACATTAGCACACGTGCATTATGCTTATTGTGTGGTAAGTTTTTATTTCTAACAACAGAATAATTTTTATGTGCTTTAATGCTATAGAAATTTCAAAAGAAGTTAAAACGTTTCCTGTATTATCGATATCGTACACCATTATAAACACTTTCGTTGTAGGTAAAACAAATGTGTCGGCACTTCCGGATAAACTGTTTTAGTTTGAAGAAGTATTCGGATTGACTACTTGCTGACAACGCATGATTAATATCAGGCGTTGTCCCTCGGACGTTATTTTCTAGTTAATTTTGTTTTTGTCAGATTAATATTATAAGTTGTTTTTATATTAGGTTCGATTATATAGACAATTTATTTAAAATATGTTTAGGTCTTCTTTACAAAGACTTCTTTCTTTTCGCATTATTTATAGTATTAAATATATTGGTCACTAATTTTATTTGACATTAAACATATCATTTCTAGAAGATGTTCTGAGGGAAACGTTGTGTATAACACGCTATTTGTATATAATAATTTATGGCACTATAAAGTTCTCTTCGTAATTAAGAAAAATATAATATAATATATAAACTTATTTATTTAAAAAATATGCAGGCAATGTCTTTCGCAGTTTCTTTTTCTTAATATATTTGCATATTAATTGTAGATAATTAAAAAAATTATACGAACGTTTAATTTTTTTTTTTTTTTAATTGAACTAATGTTAACTGATTAAAGGACAGTTGTACCAAAGCCGATCATGCTGAACGTCAGTCAATCACTATAAAAACGATTATCTACACGATCGTTTCTATAGTGATTAACTGACGTTCGGCGTAATCGGCTGTGGTACAACTGGACCTAAGAAAATGTTTGCTTAATTCAATTATATATACTTATATAAATTTAAAAATGTGATGTAGATGAATTAATTAAAATAATAAATGCCACATTTTAAAACATTCCCCAACATAATAGTAATGTATAAAAAATATAAAAATATGATGACCAATAATTTTTAAGTTCCTATAAAAATGGAAGTTTCAACGGCCAATTCTAATAATAAATAATTCCGTTAATGACTACTAAACTTCAACTTTAATGATCTATTTTTAAAATGGCATTTATATCAGTTACTTACATAATATATTATTTCTATTTTTTAAGCGACTATAATTAATATATATTTTATTTGTTACAATGATTAAGATGTTTATTTAATATGTAATTGTTTTCTTTTTTTAATTTTAAAATAAAAATGTACTTTTTAGGGTAAGTTTACAATATTTATTGTATGTATATGAATTAAATTTTGTTCGTGATATTCACATTAATATATTTTTTAAGACTACCACAATTTGGATTCTAAAGATACATTTTATTTGTTTCGATTATAAGCAATACTGCAGATTAATTCCAATTAACAGCACCAGCTATTTTAAAACCAAAGAAAACAAATGTAAATAGATTACGAAGATCAACTTACGATGCACTACTGAACATTAATTGATAAATTAGTAATGAACGTAAGCCTGCTCACTAACAGAAGTTTTTGCTCGTGAAATTCTAAAAACTCCTTATTTCAAACAAACAAAAACCTAATATTTATAAAAATGTACAAATTGTAGAACTAGATCTTAAGATATTTATTATATTATTTTATGTACATATTAAAAATGTATAAGAAATGACATCATTTATTATTACATACCTAAGTATGATCTTTAAATTGTTTAAAGTATTCGGTTTTAATTTGCTCACGTTCTTCTGGTTCGGGTAGATAAGGTTTCGTGCCTTTACGTTTTCTTTCCGATCGTACATGACCCTAAAAAATTCTCGAATGAAAATAAGTTTATACGGCAGTTTTCTTTACAAATAAATACCTACCCAAAATCTTTTACATACATTGTAATTCTGTATTTCTAATTCGCACTTTTCCTTGCTGTAATTATTCTTATCGAAGCATTTGTATGTAAGGTTTTGTTCTTTCAAGCAAGGGTTTGTTTTCTCTTGATCATACTTCATTGTTTTAATCATATTTAGGCTTTATTTTAATTAAAATGATTGATAATAAATACCTAACCAAAGTTTTTATTTTTTTTAACGGTAGGGATCCCAAAACATTTACAAAATTATATATATATAGGATGATGTAAAATATAAAAGCAAAATGAGTTTGTAATGTTATTGTAAATTTAAATAAACGTTGGGTTGCCCAAGATAGATTATAACAACAATCGCAACATATATAAACAATTACTTTGTGTGAGTCGTGGGTAAATTGTTGCCAGGCAGCGGATTTCAGCAACAAATTATGTACCTGCTTTCGCCTAATGTTGACTTATATACATAGTTCATATTTCTATCTATTTATAATTTAAAAAGGATAATTTCTATAAAAGTTACTAAATTGTATATTTGTAATATTCAGTTTAAAGTTTTGTACGTGGCATATTCAACCTTATTTACGACGATTTACCTGCATACATATGGCACGGCGAAGAAAGACTTCAATTTATTAATACTGTAAAAATACGAGTTTTATTGATAACGAGTTGGAACCTTTCGTGAATAACGTATACGTAATGTAATAGAAATAGAACACAACTATTGACAACTGCAGGTATACGTATAATCATCGGTTCGTTCGGTGACTATCATGAAAAGAATGAGGTACAAACATAAATAAAGTGGAATTTCTTGAGTTATCGCGTTTTTAATTTGATTTTTCTTTATTTACTGTTTTAGTAAGTTTAAGTTTAATGTCTAGAAGTTAGTGCAATTACAATTTCAACGGTACTTATGCATCGAAGCCAAAAATGTCGAAAAACAAAATTATGATAAGAGGTGTTGTGATTGACAGCAGCGTAGTTGAAGTAAAAAGCAAAGTAAGAATATTTTTGTTAATACTTTCCCAAATACGTACAGTACGTTAATCGTTTGTAAACGTTATTTTTTATTTGTTCCAACCCTTATTGCACGTTCAAAATTAGCAAAAAGTTCATTTACCCTAATTAGGAATATCTTATGTTAATGACTTTCTACACCTGCTTAGTAAAGAGAGCATGAATCATTGCACGTTGAAATAATTTTTAAACATTTCAATGAATTGTAGATTAATTATATAATGATTTATTTTGTAGTTCGATGCGGAGTTCCGGAGATTTTCGTTAGAACGTGATAAACAATCAAAATTTGAAGATTTTAAGGGTTTATTAGAAAGTTTACATAAACTTAAGGACATTGCATTTCTTGTATCGTACATAGATCCGAGCGATCAAGACCTGCTGCCCATTAATAACGATGATAATTTAAGAAGAGCCCTCATTAATGCAAAACCTCTACTTAGAGTTATAATTCAAAGGAAAGGTATGATTTTTGCTTAAACAAAATTTCTAATTAAACTAAAGGAGTAATATTAAATTAATAATAGAGATCCGAACGAATATTTTATATTCCAAACGTATACCTATTCTTATATCGATCCATATTTGGTTTAAAGAATGCGCATTGCGTCATCAATTAAAATTGTTTTGGAACATATTATCGATGTAGTCGAATAGAAATAAGTAATATTGCACATTGTTACTGGATTAATCATCCAATAAAATTTTATTTGTACCTATTTACTTTGTTTTAAGTTTTTTCTTTAAGGTTTTTAATATGACCGCTTATGGTAGGTTAGCCTATTTAAATCTAGGAAGTAGATTAATCTTAATAAGATAATTTCGAAACTTCAATATTATTAATTTCAAATTTACTCACACGAGATGGTTTGTTTGTTTATTTGTTTGTTAAGTGTGAATATAATGTTTATTAAAAAAAGAAGGCGACAAGAACGAAACTACGTGTACGTGAGGCAACTAGTCTTCCAGCCTTCTTGACAGAATGTCAGATCATCGACCAATCCCTTAATATACCTAGTTCTGTAATACTTTTGCTCTTATAGACTTTTAGAAAGTTAATTTCTTCGATATAAGATAATGTTGTGATTTGTGTTTATTTTAGGAGACAGTTTAGAAGAACTAAACGGATACGGTACGATAAAACCTCGTAATCTTATATCGAGTATTCTTGGAGGAACACCGGGAAGAAACAAAAACCTAGCCATATCTAATCCGCATGATTTTCGTCAAGTGTCAGCAATAATAGATGTTGATATAGTTCCTGAAACGTGTAGACGCGTACGTTTACTTAAGCACGGCTCCGACAAGCCTCTTGGTTTTTATATTCGTGATGGTACAAGCGTACGAGTTACACAAAATGGCCTCGAAAAAATTCCCGGTATATTCATATCCAGACTTGTACCCGGAGGGTTGGCAGAATCGACCGGATTATTAGCTGTAAACGATGAAGTGTTGGAAGTAAACGGAATAGAGGTGAACGGTAAAACATTAGACCAAGTTACCGATATGATGGTTGCTAATTCGTCGAACCTTATTATAACTGTCAAACCTGCTAACCAACGAACTATTGCTCCCGTAAGAAGAGGTAGCTTTGGCAGAAATTCGCAATTATCCAGTGGATCTCAGCAGTCTGCTGGTACGGCCCCTTCGGATCCCGAAGATAAATATGATCAAGACGAGATTGTCGATTTAACTGGTGTTATTATAGAAGAAACTATTACGAGAGACGATGGTGTTCTGCATTTGTAGAAATGGTTAAAAAAACATACAACTTTTTAATCCAAATTTTGATTTGTTTGAAGTGTGATTATGTTGCGAGTTACTTAATTGAATCCTTAAGACTTATCGATAACCATATCACAGAATATAGGTATTAAATATTAATGTTTTCCTTCCAATTTCGAATTTATTATCTAAAACTTAGAAGTATTTTATACGCTGTTTTATTTGTTTATGGTATTTTAGATATTGGCAGTATTTTAATAGTATTTTTTATATCTTAGTTAAAATTTAAAACTGTTATATCAACTTTCTTTTGTTAGACGTTGCTGTTTTTTTTTCCAATGCAATATTTTAGACTTCTAAGTTATAAGGAAATATAAATTTTTAGCATTGGGCAATATGTTTGTAACGTTATTTTCGGTTAATTTGTAAAAAATTCGTTTTAACTTTATATAATCATTTCCGTGATTAATCCAAAGTTGATGTATCACTTTTAATGTTGATATTTCTGCAGTAATTTATTTAAGAATCTCTACTGCGGAAATTATCAGATTTTATGAGTTTATTATAGTTATATAGTTTTGTATATATTTTAATTGTAAGTTTTACTTGAATTGGAAAGGTGAAAAACGATGTTTCTGTCTTAATATTTTTATAATAAAATTTGATGCTTCAATGTTTAATCGTGCTTATCGAATTCAAAATTAAAAGGAATAATTCATATACATCCGTCCTAATTGTGGCCTTGTATTATTTTCACTAGTGTATAAATACATAATGTAATCCAACATTATCGACTGTTAAATTTACATTCCATTTTTATATATAGTATACAGATATGTTAAGTCGCATCACATGTACTTATTAAATTAATTAGAAATACATATTATATTTCCAGTTATTATTTTGTTTAACTTTTTTAATAACGAATTTTAAATGAACGACCGTTATAATTATAATAATTTATTTAGTAACGTGGTATCAAAAAGATTTGCAATATTTAATTTCATATTAATGGTGACCACCATCGTCGGCTGGTTGTTTTACCCAAAATCCCCAAGGCGCAAAATGTTCGTGGTGGCCGTGACCGTGCTCTGTGGGACCACGGTATACCTTAATTTGTACTCTTCCATGATCTGAAATAGATTTGTCGACTTTTAAAGAATTTTAGTTTAGCAAAACTAAAACGTTTTTAACTGGACATATGCAAATTGTTATCGACAATACTTATAGAAATTTGTGTACTCACGATCGCCGGATGCTGCAGTATCAGAATCTTCATAAATCGGTACAGACTGTGAAAATGTGGCAATCAAAGATATCATAAGAATAACAAACTGCAAGTATAATAATAATTAATAAACATTATCTAATAAAAACGTATAGTAAAACCGACTTTAAAGAACATCTTGACTTGTATGTTTGTTGCAAAGTGTAGCACTTACAAATACGTACTAAACTTCCAAATACTTCACAGTTTATATAAAGCATACTTAATTCTCTGAATAATATTTATGCCACATTTAAATAAAGATCATTTTTCTTTACATTTATTTCGAAGTATTGACTGATCATGCAGAAAAATTCCTTTCTTAAAAGTAAAACCGATACAAAATTGATTGGCATAAATATTAAACAAAAACAATATTATTTGTATTATAATATTAGTGAAAGTAATTTTCACTATTATTTTCTATAATTATTATGTATAACATTCAGCATAAAGTTATTTTTGAAGCCATTCGATGATGTCATCGCAACCATCTCCATTAATAGCACTCGCTTCGATAATCCTAATATTTTGTGAAATTTCTTTTTGTAGTCGTTTTATTTGCAATATTAAAAGTGCTTCGTTTCTCATTTGCCTATAACTCACGTCCATTTTAGTCAGAACTAGTAAAAACTGCAATTACGGGTATGTTTATATATATGAACAAAAATCGAGTAGGTAAATGCTGAAATCTTACTTTGGCTTCTTTCAGTTCGGGATTAGCTAAAATTGTATACAACAACAATCCTGCGGCAGATATTTGACACAAATTAGACACATCTACAACGTAAATGATTTTCTTAATATCCTTAAAATATTTGTACCAAATCGGAGCCATCACGCCACCCAATTCTCGTACGGTAATTACAAAATTGTTTCGTTTAATAGTAAACATATTTGTGCCGACCGTAGGGACCGAGGAGGATGTTTCATCGACTTGTTCGAAATTTTGTAATTTTTTTAACAATAAAGTTTTGCCAGAACTGATCGGTCCTAAACAGAGTGCCATTTTTTGTACGAGAAGTTATTTTGTTGCTAGGATACTATATTATATTGATTTTTAAGTGGTTAAAATATCGAAAAAATACCAATTTTTCATAAATAATAGGAGTAATATATTCACAATCATATAGTGTATTTAAAAAATATTCCAACAATCGCTTGGATTAATGATAATTTTAAAAACAAAAGAAAACTTAAAATTGGCGGGGGTGATGCGAGGTACCATTTCTATACATATAATCATTATGAAACTGCGGAACAATGTTGCATTATTCGAAAAAGAAATAAAAGTAATAAAACTTAGGAAGGAGACAACTTAGAACTTTGTTTCTCTCTTGAACTTTCTACGTAGAAAATTACGCAAATATAAATAGTAATTTCACGGCGATTTTTTTTTAAATCAAATCAAATCGTATGAATTAATACCAGTTCGTCTAAATATGGAGATAAATTTCCAAACAATATATTATAAGTTTTTCAATACATAATGCGTATAATTGCGATACGAAAAATATATAAGTACATAGATAATAAAACGCCAAAAATATATTTATATTAAGTAAGCGTTTCATAATAAAATTATTTATAAAATACCACTTTTTTACTTGTTAAATGGTAATTTACATTTTCAATACTTTTAACATATTTTTTGCAGCATTATGTATGATATTGTTCTAAATAAATTTGATGCGCCCGGTATTTAAAAAAACGCCAACCAATCTCGGCCATAATATGTGGCATGCGCGATTGGTTCCGATTTGATTTCAAATCTTTAAAACAAAAAACAACAGTTGACGTTAAAGAAAATGGCAGAGTAGTGTTCAAAAGCAATTTTAATAAATCTATCTATAAAAATGTTTATGAATGATGTAAATAAAAAAGAAGAAATCAAAAGCCTCGCGATTAAGAATTTAAGAAGTTTTGGTATAAAATATAGACTAAAGAAACAAAGACATAATGTACAGGTTAGTTCTTTTTATTTTATTACCTTAACTAAAAATTACGCCGTTTAGGAATCTGGAATTGGTCGTCGTGTTTTTAAAACCGATTTACGACTTCTTCCCACACAAACTGTTACTTTGATATCCGGACAGCAGTTGGTGGTTCCTAAAATAGTTAACGATTTGTGTTCCTTCATATTAACCAAAGTAGAGACCGAAGGCTTATTCCGAAAAGGGGGTTCGAGGAATAGACAAAATGAAATAAAGGTGAGGTTAACTGTAATTCGTTGTGCAAAATATTGTACAAATTCCTTTTAGTTGGCCTTAGACTCTGGATGCTGTTTAGACCATAGTTATCATGAAATAGACGTTGCAAATATTCTTAAGACATTTTTTAGAGAATTGCCAGATTCTCTTCTTCCTCATTCGCATCACGAATTGTTTATACGATGTACTTTATTAGAAGAGAATAAGTTAGAAGCTTTATTATTGACATGCCTTCTGCTGCCAAGCGAGCATTTGAACACCTTGGCTTATTTTATGCAGGTATATCGACCTGGAAATGGTTAATATAACAGTGCCAAATACGTTTGTAATTTCAGTTTTTACGACAAATAACCGAATACTCGCATTTAAATAAGATGGATTCTTATAATTTGGCGGTTATCGTAGGACCGACTCTCTTTCCAGTTGATGATAAAGTAACCATAAATAAAGCTAATTTTTTGAAAAAACTTTGTGATCTTTTTAAAGTAAGTTGATTTATTTAAATTGACAGGAGCTTTGCTAAATAAATCTATAGTTGTTAATAGAAAATGCGAACGATATTGGATATATTTCGGAAAGCATTATTGATGAAATGGATCCCGTTACTGATAATGGTAAGGTTTCGTCCGAAGAAGAGGGCCTTAAAAATAAGGGAAAAAAGAAACGCAGAAGTGGATCTTTAACAAGTAATTATTTAGAATTATAACTTAATTTATACAATATTAATACGTTTTTATTTGCAGGAATGTTTAACGGATTGCGAAAAATGGTTAGTAGTAAATCGGTGGATGATTGTTCTCCTCCGAGATCGAAAACTCCCGATTTAGTATCCACTCCACGTCTATCTAAATCGGCCAGGAAAAGGAAATTAGAAGGTGGTGGATTTTCGAATAAAAAAAAGTAAGCCTTTTACATTTTTTGACGTTTTATCAGAGTTGTTATATTTTCAGACGAGAATTACTTCAAAATTTACCCCAAGGTACTATGTTAAGTACTCCTATTAGTATTCATCCAAAGTAAGTATACTTAAAAAATTAAAATTTATTTTATTACCACATTCTAAATTCTAATTCATTTTGTAGTCCAAAAAAGAAATCTTCTCCAAAGTCTAATATTACCATGTAAGTATTTCAACTTTTATAATAATGAAAAAATGTTTACGTGATTTATTTATTTATAGGGCAAAAGAAAAACGATCGCAGTGTAATTTAAATACTAAAAATAGTAAGCAAATAAAACAAAATTACGTAAATTCGAGACATTCATCCGGATTAGAACACCGTTGGTTCTCTGTCGGTCAAGTTCCTGGTCTGAAACGCAATAAAATTCAAAATTTATACGCTAGAAGCCCCTCGTTTTGCCAACAACCTATGGCGAAGCGTTCGAATGAATTAGATCAAAACTCCTTAACCCCAGCCGTAAAATGTGATGTAAATCCCGAATCTGATTATGTTAAAATACCACGAACCGAATATGAAGAAATAAAAAATCGCGTTTCGGCTATCGAACAGCAAATCTCATTGGAACTGAACAATTACGAAGAACAAACAAAGACGGAAGAAGCCGATGGAATTATCAATGTTCAAACTGCGTACGAAAAAACGTTAGTGGAAGTCGAGCCCCTTAGTCCAACTGCAGATCATCTGGCCAGACGCTTAAGCAAGGAACTTAAGATTCGACGATCGATCGAGCAAAAAGTTGTTAGATCTCCGAGTGCTCGCAAGAT
The DNA here is from genome assembly GCA_036326145.1 of Rhagophthalmus giganteus. NCBI lineage: Eukaryota > Metazoa > Arthropoda > Insecta > Coleoptera > Rhagophthalmidae > Rhagophthalmus > Rhagophthalmus giganteus. The sequence continues at coordinate 6,686,800 of JARFJA010000083.1, read as the reverse complement.
AGGCAGTTTAAGGCGACGTTCTAAAGAACTTGAAAAGCAAAATGTCAAATTATCTCGTAATCAATCGTGGCAAGTAGATCAAACTGGAAGAGTTAATTTAAAACGTGGCAAACCGAACACCGTACTTACGGGACTGCGACCTATAAAAGGTAACTTTTATCACATTTATTATTGAAATATTAATGCATATCCGAGTACCAGTATTTCATTGTGGCTAGGTTAATGTCTTAAAATTTAATAGTAGTATATAATGCTTAGGCTGCTTTTTTTATTTTGTTTTAGCAAGTGAATCTGTTCCTGACAATAATTCTCAAATCTCGACTCCGACAATGCGTTCTGTTTCCTTTTACGGAAAACCAACCGAACCGTCTCTAGAATTACCTTTAAATTTGAATACTTGCAATATATCTGATGATTTATCATTTGAAAAGTGGACAAGTGCTAATGAATTTCTAAGAAATCTAGGATCTTCTACTAACCTTGACGAATTAGCAGATAAAAAATCTTCTTTAGTAAGATTACGTAATCAAAATGCTGGTAACGTTTTAGCTAAAGCACGTCTTTTTGATGAATTAATAGAATCCGATAATTCGAGTATTTCCAATAACTCGTCGACGACAATTTCTTACTCGAAAATCGAAACAAAAATTGGCACTATAAGAAATGTGGATAGAATATCTCAAAGAATTAAATGTTTAAAGTATGATGAAAAACATACAAATAGACAAAGCATATCGCCAAAAAAAAAGCACTTGCGAAACCATAAAATTGGACTCAATACACATTCATATCCGTATAAATTAAGAAAAGATGAAAAGGAGAATGAAATGTCTGTAGTTGTTTTAAGTAATAACGATAAAGCTCAAATTACTGCCCTAAAAGACTGTAATCGTATAGACGCAGAAGAATCTAATTATACACCGAAAGGTATGCCACATATTAAAAGATCTATTACAGTCAAATCGCCAAGAAGGACTTGCCACACGCCCTTAGGATATGATAATAAACAAACACCTATGAAAATTTTAACAAAATGAAATATATATTTGTAGAATTGGTTTTATGTTAAAAATAAAAATATATTTTACTATTGTAATCACCGCCCGCCGTTCGATTTTGATAAAGTACCGAAGGCATGTGATACATATAGATATACATTTTTTTTATACATTGAGGTGTGTTATATTTCTTGCATATTAAAGATTTAAATATTGAAATAGCATTTTTATATAATTTAAAAAAAATTATAGTCGTGTTCTTTTAAAAGCAATATTAAATTATTTTGAATTTCGAATGTAGTGTGAATGCAATCTGATTACGCCATTTTTGTGCCTTTTGTATTGTAACAAAAGATCAAACTGCTATTTATTTAATGTAAAAAATTAACAAGTATTGGATATTAATTTTATTACATTTACTTAAATGTAATTGTGATTAACATTATAAACTGATGAAATCTTAAATATTTTAAACATTCTATTACTATCATGTTAATGTGCGGTGTCTTTTCCACACTGGATTCCTTTTTTTTTTCATTATCCTATCGCATAATTGCTTAGTGATTAAACCTTTGTAGTTAATTGTCTGCAATAATTTAAAACGATCATCCAAAAATGTTTTTCTTGTCCCTTTACTGTTTTTAAATCCCAAAAAATGATCCAATACAACCTTCCTTGTATGAGCAACATCTTCGTATAACTCGTGACATAGATATCTAAAATATTTAAGAAACTGAAGAATTTTATTAAAAATATGTATTATTAAATAAATATAATAATAATGCCTTGAAAATGAACAAGTTAAGTAACCATTCTTACTTGGCATTTTTAAGCATTATTTTTTAGTCATATCATTAAAAATATAATTATCAAAACTTGCAATTTATATAATATGTATTAAAAAAATCGTATTTGTGTAAAGTTTGATGCAGTATAAATATGTTTTCTTATTTGCTTACGGGCATCAAGTTTATAGACGTGTATTGCTTATATTGGCGCTCTTAAATTTAAATTAAATTAACAATAATAGATCAATTTTAAATAAAGCAATTTATAACAAATCCTGACAAGTAAAATTAAATCAAATTATCAATCCCCGCAGCTGTACTGTTTACCATAAATTAGTACGTTGCGAATTTCATTTTAATCAGATTTTATGGCCACAACTGAAGGACCATAAAATCCAGGTTTATAGTTTATAATCATATGATGAAAATATATATTATGAAAAACTTACAATGCTAGATAGAAGTTCCTCACGTTATAATCCTTTTCTTTAAATTTTGCTCTCCTAAATATGATTAAAATTATGGCCAATAAATAATTATCGGCGAATATTCTCCTGTGGTCGAATATTAATAAAATTTTAATTTCTGTGTTTTCTGAAAAAATATTTTGTATTATAAATATTTATAATTAGAGACTTACTATATATTATTTACTTTACCTAATAACTTAAAAAATAAGTTATAACTAGTCGCACTGTTCATAATTAAATTTATTGATTTTAAGTTGTTTTTGTTAAGCAAAATTATAATATTTGGTTGGAGAAACATTTGAATTATGTCCGCGATGGGAATCCAATAAGCGACAACACGTAGTTTTATTAATCACCACTAGGTTGCATTGTTTATTTTGACAGTAAATCGACACATCATATAAAAAAAACAAGTAAAATTAAGGGTATCGAAAAACACTTTGAAAAATGAGAGCAGTCGCAATATCTTTATTTAGTGTAGTTCTAACAACAGTAGTAATTGCAAATGCTTATTATCAGAAAAAACAATTTTATCCGTCTGTCGTGTACATAACAAAATCTAATCCAAGTATGGCTGTGAGTACTTTGATTTTTTTAATATATAAATTGTTTTAAATGCTTTTTCGGACAGGTACTATACATTCAAGCGTTTATTTTCGTTTTACTAGCTGGAAAGTTGATGCGGAAGGTATTTTTTGGACAGCTGCGTACGGCAGAATTTGAGGTTTGTCATGTCATAATCGATGTAATAATTTTGATCGATATATTTCTTTTAGCATTTAATGGAAAGAGCATGGTATGCAATAACCGAAACGTGTTTAGCATTTACGGTCTTTCGAGACGACTTTAATCCAAAATTTGTTGCCTTATTTACATTATTACTTTTCTTAAAATCGTTTCATTGGCTCGCAGAGGACAGAGTCGACTATGTAAGTACTTACTTATTCTTTCAATAGTAGAATATGATTTATATTTCGTTTATTATTAATTCGCATATTGGATGCCGTTCGATAACTGATATTGTTCGAGTTGACAAACATTAATGAATGTATTTATTTTTGATGTCATTTTAAATCAAAAAGTTTTTATATGCATATTCGAAGATGTTATAATTTTATTATTTTGTTAATTATGTTAACTTTTAATTCACATATACTAGGTGCCAACGAAAACATGTATCATGTAGTCATTTTTAAATAACTAACCAAAGTAACATTTTGAAACTCGGGACATATTATGTTAGAAAGGCAAACACACATATTTTAACAGATACAGATCTTTAATTGTACTTCAAGTTTAACTAGAAGGGCTGTCGACTTTGAATTTTTATATAAAACTATGTAGTTTCGATATTTGAATTTTACAGAAAATTTTATATACATACCTTATAGTTAGACTAGTTTCGTTATATCTTGTAAAGATGACGTAACATAATCTATACTATTAGAAATCGTGCCACATAGAAAAGGTCCCGTCGATCATTACAATGGTCAGGTTATAAACCTGAATTAAATCGAGTGGCACATAAATATTGTTTAGTGACCATCGAAAAAAGCATACTATAATAATTTGTTCCGTTTCAAAAATACAGATGCATCAAGAATTGTCGACGAACCCTTTTCTATATCTACACGATCTCTAAAAAATATTTCTTGGTCTTCCAGCTTTAATTAGAATTTTTTTCCTGTTGTAGATGGAAAGAAGTCCAGTAATAAGCTGGTTATTCCATATAAGAGTATTGTCACTGCTGTTGGTATTGGGAAGCTTAGATTTTCACTTTGTACAACATGCATATCTATCAACAATGTCGAAGGGAGCATCGGTGCAATTAGTTTTTGGCTTTGAATATGCTATTCTTCTAACGATGGTTGCAAATATTGCTATTAAATATATTTTACATACTATTGACCTTAACAGTGAGGCACCTTGGGAAAATAAGGCTGTGTTTTTACTATATACCGAGCTCGTAATGGGTCTTATAAAAGTCATCTTATATGTAGCTTTCGTTGTTATTATGGTGCGAATTTACACATTGCCTCTATTTGCCTTTAGGCCCATGTATTATACAATACGTAACTTTAAGAAGGCTTTTAACGATGTAATTTTATCACGACGAGCCATCCATAACATGAACACTCTGTATCCTGATGCAACTTCTGAAGAATTACAAGCAGCAGATAATGTTTGTATCATTTGCCGTGAAGAAATGACGACTGCATCGAAGAAATTACCTTGCAACCATATTTTCCACACGGCTTGTTTAAGATCGTGGTTTCAAAGACAACAAACGTGTCCGACGTGTCGTTTAAATATATTACGAACCAATCTTCCATCGACCCAGCAAAGACAAGATCAAAGGCCGCAAAGACTTCAACCCATACCGAATCCATTTGTTGGACCTAATCCATTTGTGAACTTTAATCCGTTCCAACAGATTATAAATCAAAATATACCAAATCCAAACATTCAAGCTCCAGTTCCAGATGCAAATCAACAACAACCTGTTCCTCCTGCTGGACAGAATGCCCCGACCAATCCGAATGCTGCTCAGCAACAAGCTAATATTCCACCATTTGTTATTCCCCCTTTTATGCCGTTACCCTTTATGCCATTTATTCCCCCGCCCGTACCACCAACTAATTTTAGAGCTTTATCTCCTGAAGAACTTGCAAGATTAGAAGGAAATGAAAGAGAAAATGTTGAAGCAAGAATAAGGTGTTTGCAAAATATTCAGGTATGTTAAAACGCTTCGAATCGCACAAATTACTACCAAATACGTATAAATCGTTTTAGGTGATGCTAGATTCTGCTGTACTTATGATGCAACAATACAGTACAGCAATAACTGCTTCAACAAGAATGCCAGCCCAAACTCCACAAGGTGCTACAATAACAGAAACTTCTTCAAGTCCTACAACCAATTCGATAACTACCAATTTAAATAACACAGACAAAGAATTACAAGAACCAACTGCAAGTAATTCTACTATTAATCCCGAACCTTCTACGTCAGATACTCAAGTTTCCAATAGAAATAGTGCCGACGAAGAAATAAGAAGGAGAAGGTTACAAAGGTTTCAACAAACTGTGGATCCACCTCAATAGTTTATTTTGTTTTCGGTAATTTCTTAATGTTTGCTGTGTATGAAATTGATTTGTTATGTGTGTTGTGGTATTAAATGGGAGCTAAAAAGACTTATATAAGAATAAATATTTTTTATTTGCTGACAGGGTTGTTAATCTTGGATGCAATTATTTCTCCGATTTAACTAGTATTTGTTACTTAAAGATTAAGTTTGTTCGTATACATTTGTTTCACATATTTATCTATAAATTAATATTGAATTTTTATCATAATCGTTGTATTATATTAGTTATGAAATATTCTTTTCAAATTTTGCGTTATGAATCAAGTACATCTGTATAAAAGAAGTAACAAATTTTGACACAAATTGTTGTAGATATGTTAGAATATTCTGTTTAGGGCTGTTTTGTTCTGCATCGATCGCATCGAAGTTTAGTTCTGAATCGGCTATTTACGGAATCAATCATTTCCATGGAAACTTCTGAGATTAGCTTATTCGGAACCTGTTTAATGATCGAGAGACCTGTCCTTAGTTTAACAGTGATATTTAAACATTATTACATACATAATTTATGAATTATTTTTGTGTCTTGTCTGTGTTAATGAAATTTAATATATAAAAAGTATTATCACTTTATTCTGAATAGTTCATGGCAAAATAAATTATTTTAAAGATAATAAAGAATTAATTGATTGATTGTAAACGCACATTATGTCGGGCCGCAGTACATCACAAAAATCCACAACCAATTGCTGACGTGCATTTTATACAAGTCGACGCTGGGAACTCTGTTGTGAATTTATGCGTTGCGTTGTGGACTTACCTTAAAGAGCCATAAACAAATAAATAAATGATTGATTTTGTCATTATCAAATTATGACTATTTCTATGGAAACTATTGTTGAAACAATCGCGTAAACAAAGTTCGATGATGATGACTAAATTAAATCACATTACGATTTGAAATTGTTATTTATTTTCAAGTAAAATCAATTTTAAAAATTATACCATCATGTTTTTAGCGGTCAAAGACTGAATATTTGAATTTGGTAAACTACGAAGAACATGATAGATGATTTGATTTCTAGTTACTTAACATTACAAAAACTATCTCAAGTTATTATCTAGTGCTCAAAATGTGGTAATTTACAAGTTGGAAGGGGAACGATTGACCGCTAAACTTGCAGATATACATTTAATTTATGAGTTCCATAATGGCAATGCATCAGCAGCTATACAGGAATATCGGAGAAGAATTCCACGTAAGACGATGTTTAATAATATTTTTATTTAGATCAATTTACTGAAATTCCAAATTTGATATTCTATTTCTAAACAGTTTCAGAAATATTCGGAAAAAAGACATTTGAAGCATTTAAAAATTTATTTTATTATTAATTTATATTTTAAATTTATTAGATATTGTATAAAATGCAAATTTTTAATTTTTCATTTAAATTCGTAGCCAAATTTTAATGCACCAATAGAATAATCGTATTCGAAAACGCCAGATCACGTGATCCTTTTTAGTTTAGGTAATGACACTTCGTTATAGGTGGCGCGTGAGTATTCGGTTTAGTAATTTTTGTCGTTCAATTATTTATTTAATTATTGCATCTTTTTAAAATTTAAAACGTTATTGTTACTTTGAATAAACTGATGATATTTGTGCGTGTATTTTTGAATATGTCCAAGTGATTTTAACAATTAGCAGGTAGGCTAATGTTTATTATTTTACTAGAATATAATGGCGTCTGCGTCTGGGTTCATTACGAGTTTATAGGAGATGCGAGGTATTACTAAATTCGTTTGTTTAAATCTTCCATATTTTTATATTAAATTTTAAAATTAAAAGTGGAAAACTTGCATGTGAACGAAACGTTCAATTAATTTAAATTCTATATAGGTTAACTGTTATTTATTGTGCAAAACCGAAGTATTATAAAAGGAGGGACGATTAACTTCCTAACGCCATATTTAATACCCCTCTTAATTTACAGTAAACGCCTTATAAGTAATTATAAATCTTCGTTGTTACTTAACAGATATCAGTAGGTACTGTAATTGCCAATATCATTATTTGTGTTTTAAGTGTTAGACATTTCTAAACTTATAGGTTCAGTAAACGTTCAGTCTAATAAAATTTATATTTATTTTACAGCGAGCACAATCTACATTATGAAGTATATTTGCCATCATCGTGGTGATCTGATGGTGATGGTAGTCATGACTTGATGGCGAGTACTACACTCTTTATGGTAAAGGTATAACTTGTTGGTTATTACAATCTTATATTACTCACGGTTTATTCATAATAATCTAAGATGTTTTGCAATCGAATCAATAATTATAAGCAATAGAACTTCACTATAGCTTAAATGAATTTTAATTATTTATATTTTTTATCGATGCTACATTATTCTTTTTAAAATTATAACTTTCATATAAATGCAAAATGCTACGCTTTATTTAGTATGTAGTAAATTCACTGCAAATACTTACCTATAATATTTTTTCTCGTAATTGGTCCTTGATAGAATTTACATCCGCAGCTAAAATAATATTAGTTGTGGCAATTTATTTTAATAGACCTTTTAGATTAATTGAACATATTCTGAGTTCTTCGATTAGGAGCAGCCACATATTATTTACTCTTTTACACTTATTTATTATACATCTCAAAATAGGTACTTATTTTATCTGGATGTAATAAAATTATTTATATTGCTTTTACTAATTTTGGTAAGTGTTTAATACATAATAAATACAGTAAAACCACTATTAACGGACACCTCTCAACAACTAACACCTCTCTTTAAGGAGAGAGTTTCTTATTCCCCAAACTTAAACATTTGCCTTAGCTAACCCTCCCAACAACGACCAATATTTTCTACTCCATACCTGTTCCTTCTTGGGAGGTTTCACTGTACTTTTTAGTTTAGGTATACCTTTCATAAATCAATTAATGTAAGTCATTATTGTCTTGCTGTTGGTTTATGTAGTGTAAGACCCATTGTAATGTTTATACTTTCGGTTGACAAGAGATCCAGTGACATGGACGCTTTGTCAACTGAAAGTATGAACATTGCAATGGGACTTCACAATATAAATTAATGGCAAGACAATAATGACTTACCTACACTGATTGACTTCTGAACCCTTTATATCTTGTAAATAAATAAACAAAGCAGTTTCTGGCGTCATTTGCAGTTTATAAATCAACATCTCTACACATATATGTACAGTAAAAGTCGTTTTATTTTGCATGTATCTGCGTCACCCCGAAAGGGTCAGTTTCGATAATCCGCTTACTTCAATTCTCTATTGACCAGTAATTACGGATATGAATCATTCTTGAAGTACAGAATAAGAATGATGTGTTTTTCTTTTCCCATTTATGTATTTTGAATATTTTGTGTAAACTTTTTAACAACCTTACAGGGCCAATCTTTTCATCTCTTGGTAAATTTATCCGATAGGTATTTAACGTGGAAACATTTGTTTGAACAATCGTTTCCATGATGAATATCTGTCTGATAAATTTACCGAAAGATCAGCTCTAAGAACCGATTTCACCAACGCCAGATAAATTTTTTCTCCGGTTACTTCTATGGTAACGGTTGTTCCAAGAATCTGTTACCATAGAAGTAATTGGAGAATAAAGTTATCTGGCCTTGGTGAAATCGGTCATAAAGACTGATCTCTTTAATTTATTTAATAACGTGGAATATACCAATAAAATATGTTAACTATTTATAATTATGTAAGCAGCAGGTTTATTAACAAGGAAAAAGCTGTTACGATTACTAAAAATAATGCCAATTTTAAATAGGTAATTTTGGAATTAGATACTATCACAATAAAATTTTATCATCTATTAAGTCAAGATTTAAAAACCAAAGGTTTTTAAGGTTTATTCTTTCAATTAGTTTGTATTTAAGATTTATTAAATATTCTAAAATGCACATAATAATTTGAAATTTTTATAATTTGTGTTTAAATTTTGATGCACCAATAAAATATTTCTTTATAAACGTCACATCATGTGATCGTAAATGACGTCAAAAACGCTACTTTGTTGTAGATGGCGTAAAGTTGTTGGTGCAGTGATTTCGCGTCTTGATTATTCAGTTAATTGTTGCATTTGTTTTGAAAAATTAAATTCTTATTTCGATTAAATTGACGATATTTGGGCGTGTACTTTTGATTATGTCCAACTGATAACAAAAATTCGCCACGAATTTGAGCAGGTAACTTGTAATAATTTACTAAAATTTGCTTATGTATCAATGGCGTCTTCGTTCGCGAATTACGCAAAATAACAGGTGCGTATTCCGAAACTCGTTTGTTGGAATCTAACTTTTATAATGAATTTTAAAGTACGAAATTGATCGAGTTACATAACTATAAAAGAATCTTGATTTTTAATTATGCTGGGGTTAACCTTTATTTATTTAAACCCGGTGCATTTATAAAACGGAAGTTGCTTGATGACTTGTTAACAATGTACGCCATGGTTAATTTTAATTTACGGTAATTATTTTAAAGGTTCTTAAAGACATTCATTGTTATTTACAAGTATTTACTAGTAAATGTTTGCACGTGTGCATTATATTTTTTTAAGTAAATCTACTACTTAAAATTGTCCATATTATTGTTTGTGTACAATATAAGAAAGTTTTTTAACGTTATAGTTAATAATAAAGGCCATAAAGTAATTTTTATTTATTTTTCAGTGATGTGTGCACAAAAGTATGAAGGGTAACTATCGTCACTCCTCCATATTAGAAGAACTATATATTTTAACAAGATTGTCAGACAGAATCAGGATGCCGTATTTGAAATACTTCGGCCACATCGTCTGACAAACCAATACCCTAGGAAAACATGGTTGAAGGCAAAGTAAACTGAAAGCGACCAAGAGAAAGATCACCTGGTCTATGAATAGACCAAATGAAGATGAAATCAATGATTGACTTAAATTTGCACAAAGCCATACACTGTGCACAAAATAGGGAACTGTGGAAAGCAAAAATAGAACAAGCTATAGCCATGTTCTTCCTAGGAGGAGGGTGCACAAAAATATGATGTGCAACTATCGTAACAGTTAAAATTCATTCATAACTGGAGTTTCCGGATAGCAGTATGATGGTAAGTACTGATTTTCCTTTCTAACGTAAAACTATTAGTTATTAAAATCCTCAATTAATCATAGATTATTGATAATGTTTGACAATCATAACAATTGTAACTAATAGAATCTCGACAGCTTACACGAGCTTTAATCATTTTTATTTTGTGTCTATATTGGGTTGTTCTTTTTAAACCTGCAACCTTCATGTAAACTTGAAAGCTTGCACTTCATTAGTGTAGTTTGTGCACTGTAAATATTTATCTGTAACATTTTCCCAACTGCTTTATGATTGGAATTGCATTGGTATTCAAAATATTAGAAATAAGCAAAGAAACCGATAATATTTACTTACTTGAACAATGCAAGTACAAAGTCTAAATTAGATATAGAAAAAATCGCAAACATCTAAAATTTAGGGTAAAATCTTACAATAGTAAAAACGAAACAATAAATCAGCAGAACTATTTTGGTAGTAAACTAAACTTGGTAGTACTAAACTTTATATCGAGTGCATTTTAAACAAGTTGTTATTAACACTAAACTGGCAATGGTACACTATTCAATTTTTTTTCGATTTGGTTTTGGCAATTTATTTTATTGGATATGGGTTAGTTCGACATGATATACTTTTGGTTCTTTGATTAGGAATTATTACATCTGTTATCCATTTCACATCGATAGATACGTGATCAACAATGATGTAGTTTGCTTTCTTTTAAAAATTTCTTATTCGTGATTTTGGTTAAACAGTTCACTAGAAATATAACTCGCATTCACCACGAAATGTGCGAGAGTCGTTCTGTGTTAAAGAGAAAGATAAAGCTACAATTTGACTAACAATGAGAATTTACCTTCTTGTTAATCTAATTGTAGCTTTATTCGTCTTTAACATAGAACGACTCTCACATGTTTCGTAGTGAATGGGAGTTATATTTCTAGTGGACTGTCCAATTTTACATATGTCTAATAAGTAAGACAAAACAAACATTTCTATTTTGTCCTTTTTGCTTGTCATGGGCGTTTAATCCAATATGGTTCAGCTAAAATGCAACAAACTATACATTTGTTGCTTATGTACGTGTATAATAGGCACGTCGTGTTTGTTTTAATGCATAGCAATTATAACAGCTGTAACCTCGCTGGCTTAAACAAGTTCAAACCGCTTTTATTGATATGCCATTGTTCCCCTTTTAAACCTCCCAACCTTCATCTGAACCTGTGGTCCTCAACTCATTTCATGTAGCATGTTCACTGTACATATCTGTAATATTTTCCTAACTGCTTTCTGATTGGAATTGTGGCATCCATAATAGATTTAGTTCGGGTAATTCATTTTAATAGATCTTTCAGGTTTGGTCGACATATTTTGGGTTCATCGATTAGGAAGGACAAAACACATCCATTTCCAACTACGTCGATAGACGCTTGAACAAAACAATAACAGTTAAACTGATACTTTCTGTCCAAATCTAGTTTTCTTCTCTTATTATTTTATTAGTTGTTTATTTTCTTCTTCTTGATTCTGGCTAAACATTCGTTTTGACAACTTTCGCCTTTTTTAAATCTCAATACATTCTGCACGTTGGTACAACAGAAGACAGTACATTATGTACTTATGTATGTATATATGTGTGTGTAACAGGTACACAAAAATTTATTTTAATAAAGGAATCGATATGATTTATTTATAAATGTATCACCTTATGTGATGGAGCTGATTGTTTAGTCACTCATTTTCATTATTGATTTGCAATAATTTTCATGCTTGTAACTATAAATAGTTTGAATTTATTGTACGATATTAAGAAATACATTTCTATTATATTTCAATTTATAAATTAAAAAATGAAAATGAGTGTCTAATGGTTAGCTTTGAGTTTGTCGAGTAAACAGGATATAAGTTGTGTAATCAATTTAAAATCTGTAAAAATTAAGATTGTTTATAAACTTATATTGTGAAGTTTACTTTTGAGACAGTCCTAGACAATCCTTAAAATAAGTTGATGACATCTCTATTAATAAATTGTGAGAACACCTTCCGACAGCCATGGTTTCTTCTGCTGTTTATCACTTGATCCTTATAATCGAATATTTCAATGTGTTTAGGGGATAAGGTCTATAATTTCTTGTGTAAGAAGGTGTAACCAAACAAATTTATAATTAAGTTATTAATATGAGAAAGAATTAGTTGCTATTATATGATAAGGTTGTTTTTATCCAATATAGAAGGAATGCCGACGACTCGGTGGATGAGTGGTCAGAAGACTGACCTTTCACCTAATGGGTCCTGGGTTTGAGTCCTGGTATGGGTGGTGTAATAACTAGGTGGTAGGTATGGTTGTTTCGGTGGGGGACACTGGGGTAATGCTAACACAGTCCCAGGTGTCTTGGGCGTTTAACTAAATGATTTAGTGTGATTTTCTTATTGTAATTTGAACAAATATTTCGATTCATAATGTGAGAATGGTTGTATGGTATTTAATTTGGCAAATGGTATCTTTTTTCTGTAGGTGTTTCATGTTACAGCACATACAAATTATTACAAAATGATAGAAAATTCTAACGAAGTAGGCATATTTATCAATCTTATAAATGTACAATTAATTGTTAAAAGAAAATTTAAAATTGTTACAGTTAATAATTTAAAAGTTCATCCAGAACATTCCAATAATGTAAGTCGCAACCATTGTGATAAAGATTGACATCAATTTATAAAGCTCGTGATTTTTGCTTTTATATAATATGTACGAAGAAATACCTTTACCATTATTTTAAGAATCAAAAGCTTGGCAATAATAAAATACTTTGAAATTAGAAATAATACTGTGCATTGTTTCGTGACTTATGCAAAATTCAGTACTAAACGTGCGAAACAGACAATGTGTTTATTGAGCTGGGAACACGCGACAAGCAACATTAACATTATGGCATTGATTTCTACTCGCTGGCGTGCAAAAAAGTATAAGTAAATATATAGGAATTTATCATTTAAGTGTATTTGATATATCAATTATAAGCCAATGAATAGTGATAGTCAGATAATATATCTTTACTTGGATCGTGCTACATGAGTATCTGAACAGATGCGTCACGTGTCTATGTGTACTAATGTAAAATTCCATGCAGGCAGTGTGTTCGCGGCTTTAGATACTAAGGGCCGATCTTTCCATCTGATAAATTTATCCGACAGATATTTACCATAGAAACGTTTGTTCGAACAATTGTTTCCATGGCAAATATCTGTCAGATAAATTTATCGAGAGATGGAAAGATCTGCCCTAAATGTGTCAAGTCCAAAAAATATATAAAAAATGAATTATGCATATCTGTCAATTTATTATGAAATTCTGCATCTATCAAAACTTTGTTTGCTTGCGAAACTCGCTTTTGTTTGTAGAAGATAAGTTTTGGTCTCTGCAGAGTATAATATATGCATTTTTTTTTTAGTTTTACTTAAATATGACTTGGCGCACTTTGCATCTAATGTTTGTACTTAATGCTTGTACTAGTAACTGGCTCCTAGTTGATAAATATTTTAACAGTAAATAAAAAAAAATCCCTTAAACTAAGCATTCTTTAAATAATTATATCACATTGAATCTTGTTAAAGACAATAGGCACGTTCTATCTGTTTATATTTGATACAATTACAAATTTAAAAAATTTAGTGCTTATGTTATCCGATATATTAAATATTTTTTGAAAAAGTAATACTCAGGTGACTACATGAGGTTGAAAACATTGCAGATAAAAGACGAGGTAAGAATTTAAGCAAATATGGTCAGGAGCTGGTTTTAATCATTTGAAATCCATCTTGTCTTGTAGAGTAGACATATGTCAAACCAAGGGTCATATGGGCCACATTTGTTGTCACGAGGGCTACACACAAGTGTGTTTACAAAGAACCACCTATTGCAGAAGATATCAAATTATATATATGGTTAAATGGGGGTGGGCCAAAAAGCCTAATTACAACTTCCTTCATTCCAGAAAAAAATTAAATGCAAATATTTTTTAATTGTATAAAGCGGTTTTTCATATTAATTACAAAATTAAAAAAGTCTTGAAATTCATATTTCTTGTTGGTTAGATTAAGGTCCAATTTTTTCTAAAACAGAGTTTTAAGTTTATTTCAGATCAGTAAATACCGGACGAAAACAAATGTTTCAAAAAAAGTGTATTGAATAGTTTACAAATTTGCAATTGTTTAAAAAATGGTCAAAAATCTAAATTAATTTTGTTGGAGTACCTATTGGTAGTCTTGCTTAGATTTAAAATAAAAACAAATCCAGTAAGAATCTTGACTTGAAAAATTTATATTTTTTAAAATAAACTCAAAATTTTCAGTTTATAAATAAATTATTGGTATCTGAAATTTGTTACTTAATCCTAATACACCATTTTAAAGCTCTTATTCTCTTGGTATTTTGTTATAGTTGCTTTATAAAAAGTTAAATCTTAACTTAGTTCTATCTTAAGGTCTTAAGAATTAATAACTTTTTAGGTCAAGAACTAATTATTAAGATAGGACTGTGGTTTTTATAAACGTTAATAATAGATTTCATGCATTAACTTTTTGCAGTAGATTACAAAGATTAAGATAGGACAGTTAAGATTTAAGTTTTTTTATAAACCAATTCCAATATCTGTACCTTAAAAAACTGCTTTAGTAAAAAGTTTGATTTTGATCCAAAATAGTAGGAGTATTATATTATCAAGTTTGCTAGGTCCTTTTGTCTGATAATTATTTTACAATTTTCAGAAATCAAATTTCTGCATTCATATAATTATATCATGAATAGACATCCACGTAAATTATTTTTGGGGTAAAAGAGTGGTGATGAGACTTTTAGCCCATATTTAACATTACATACCCCAATGTTATAGATTTAAAATTTTAAAACCTTTAAGCCACTGTCTGTTCTTCTCTCTAACTTCCTTTATAGAAGTAACACGGTTTACTAACACATTTCCAATTTTGCACAATGTACCATTGTATACATGATTGTACCAATGTACAATATTGGTCATTAAAAACTTGTTTTGGTTACGTGAGCACCTATCTCCAAAAAAACAAGCAGACTGCGGAGGTCATCCACAAACAATCTAGTGAATTTAGTATTCTAGTGTTACCTTACTAATTTATCTAACAATCAAGAAATAAAAAAGAACTAGATTCCATTCGTAAAATATGCAATTTCCATCTCTTTCTTGCTGATACTTGATAATAGGAGTTCAATGTTTTAATAAGGTCGTTCATTAGCAAAAAGGCAATAAGAAAAGGATGGTTAGTTCCCAATTTTCGACGACGACATTTTAGGAGACTTTTGGCATGTTGGCAGCAATTATTTTGAAATTGGTATCGATTTTAAAATAATAGGAGTGATAAATAATAACAATTCCAAACATTTGAAAAACTTTCTCCCCTTTTTTGACAACATACAACTCTATTGATTTCAATCACTATAGTAGTCAATTAGACTCTTTCTAACATCAACACCAGTAAAAATTACTTGATTTGAATTTCAAGGCACGAGTTAGAAATACTAGATGATAGTTTTTCCTTAATTAATTAAATTGTAATTAACGGATTATTTAAAGTAATAAATAATATATAATAATCATCAGTATCGAAGGTAAACATTTTACAAAATGTTAGTGATTGTTTCCGGTTATCCATATTGATAACATTTTTTTTTAATATTAAAATTCCATATAAAGAAAAACAAGTAGGTATTAAAAAGAATTCGATGTTTAACACACAACAGATTATATAATATATTCAATTATTTATTGTACATACTATATATATATTATACTTTTAATTTTAGTGTTAATTATATGTTAATTTTTCAATATTGCTTATTTTTTACAGTTGTTAAGTGCGCGGCCATACAAGAGTTGCCTATACTTGTTGAGTCAAAAGGAGTTGAGGATTGGTTACACAGATCAGAGGACCTCCAGGAATTAAGGTATTTACACCTATTTACACATCGTTCGAAAAGTAGACTAATTTTTCCTTTTGTTTGTTACAGGTAGGATTTTTCTATTTTATTAAGCGGGGCTATATTTACCGGTGAGTTTTATTGATTTATTTTTTAATGAGCATAAGTTGAATCATAAAAATCGTTAAAATCGTACACTATAAGTAAATTTTATTAAAGCTATTAGGAATAGCGCAGTTAGATAACATCACCTTATAACATAAATTGAAATAATTAAATCAGCTCAATTTAATCTTTAATAACATATATGCAACTAGTCGAATTAAAAATTTATCTGAACACTTATCGAAAATATTATTTAAATATTGATAAATTAAATATTAAATTATATTATATTATTAAATATTGATTTGATAATTCAAAAATTTATAATGAATCAGTTTTGAAGATGTTTCATCATTTTAGATAATAAGTAACGTACGAAATTAAAAATATACCCCGCTTTTTCTTACCACGACGCCGACGCGACGCGTGCAGTCTTCGAATTATGTTTTTTTATTGCAATATTTCTCTAGAATAATATTTAACTATCTAAATTCAACTTAATTAACGTAACAGTATAGTTAATGCCGTTTAAACTTTTCATTTAGTTAAATAGTACAAATCTACACGTTAGTAGTGAGAAATGCGACGGTGCTTAATACGTTAAGATGTACTATCGAACAATTTAAAGTAGCAGCAATTTAATGTACCCCTCCTTCCATCGTTTACCATGTTTATTGGTAAACAATTATAGGCAAATCGGCGTGGGACGCGGGACTGTTGAGCTTGTAGCCATCGATCAAAGGTAGGAAAGCATAGCTTTCGTATTCTGCTAACCCTTCATTTATGTATACGATGGTATTTGCGTACACTACACGTGTATGCATTTGGCATACGAATACATAAATAGCCTTGAGTACTAAAACCAATTCTATATGACAAAACTTGCTCTTTTTGAAATTGAAACTATCTGATGCAACGAAACTAGGTTGATATGCATACGGTATTTCTAAAAATCTGACCATCGTTATTGCGCCACCTCAGATTCTTAAGAAAGATCACGTTGCGGTATACTTCGCGATCGTCCCCACGATGAAAAAAATAATTACGATTTAAAGTTAGTGATTTCTTACAAGTGGCCGAAACACGTGTTAACTGGAATTCGGTCAAACCAAAACACTGCTTTCGATGTTTCTATGTGTTGATTTCGTCAGAAATATCGAACACATACATTTCTACATCGGAGCACTTTTACGCGCACGGAAGCTGCTTGTAAAAAATTACAACTTAAACACATGATCCATAACATGTAGGTACTTGTATGTTATGAACCATTCTCCGTTGATTAGTGATTGTGGTTATTAAACAGAAGATGGTAATTGATGTTGGTAACTGAAGATGCAGAGTTGCAAGCTCACTTTTCACAGAAGACGGACATATATCAGGTATGCTCACCCTTATTTCGCTGAAATTGCTGCTATTATATATGTATATTCAGCGACGCGCCGGACCACTGCGTTTGTATTACAACGGGAGTGTATGTGATGATAGTTAAATAGATATGGTAAGGCAATGTTTGAAAGAAAAAATTAGAATTAAATATTTATTTTTTTCTAAATTTTTGAAGTATTCCTTTCATTATCGAAATAATTACTTATGCTAATTTTTGTTTTTTTAGAGCTTAAACATGCCATTTCTTTTATTTTACTCAGTTTAACAAAACCATTTAAGGAAATTTTCTATAACAAATCGGAAGTGTTTTCAAGATATATTATTAATATATTAGGTGTACAAAAAAGTTCTGAGCTTTTTTTTGTAAAATTCAATATTTATTTAAAAACAAACAAAAAGATATTAATCAACGAAATAGTCCCCGTTTGCATCGATAACCTTTTGCCATCTTTCGGGCAGCTTGCGAATTCCCTGATGATAGAAGCTCCCTGGCTTCGAGGCGATAAAGTCATCAATGCATTTGCGTAGGTCTTCAAGTGCCACGAAGTGTGTATCAGCCAAGTGATGCTGCAGCGACCGGAATAGGTAGTAATCAGACGGTACCATGTCTGGACTATACGCCGCATGCGGGAGAAGTTCCCAGCCTAACGCAAAGATATGATCCCAGGTCGCTTTTGCAACATGTGGTCGGGCATTGTCATGAAGCAGTATCACTTTACCACGTCCTTTGCCAGTAAATGGCCTCTTTTCTTCTACTGCATCGCTCAAATTAGTCAATTGTTGCTGATAGCGGTCTTCCGTAATTGTTTCACCCGGCTGTAACAACTCGTAATACAATACACCTCTCAATCCCACCATATGCAGAGCAAAACTTTCTTGGCGTGGATATTGGGCTTTGGAGTCGATGTCGAAGGTTGACCAGGGTCAACCCATGATTTTACGCTTCGGGTTATCATACAGTATCCACTTTTCGTCGCCTGTAATGATTTGGTGCAGAAAATCCTTTTCCGGAACCTTGAAAGCAAAGTGAGTGCGGTGTCACGCCTTCGATTTTTGTTGTCTTCGGACAGTGCATGCGGAACCCATCTGCCTTCCTTCTGAACTTTTCCCATTGCATGTAAACGTGTGGAAATAGCTTGCTGCGTAACACCAAGCAGCTTTGCAAGCTCCTTTCAGTTTGTGCAGAGTTTATATCCAACAATGCTTGCAATTCGTCCGTTGCAATCTTTTGAGGGCGTCCAGCACGCGGTTCATCTTCAAGACTGAAATCTCCTTGGCGAAATTTTGTATACCACCTTTTACACGTAGCGTGACTTACAGCGTTCTCTCCATATGCGGCACAAATCATTTCAGTGGCTTCAGCAGCATTTTTCTTGAGATGAAACGCGAAGTGGATGGAAAATCGAATATGCTCTTTGGTTATTGCCATCGTAAACACTACTGATTTTTTAGGTTATGTGCATCAAACGTCAAACCGCATGGTATTTTCAAAGACCAAATGTCAACGTTGTAAACCCGCAAAAGGGCGGGAAACTTCATGAAATTTAAATTGTGGTTTCGGTTGTATGAAATCTAAAGCTCAGAACTTTTTTGTACACCTAATATTATCCCAGATAGCACAGAGAGATATCCAGTGAATGTCCATATGATATCCATAAAAGATGTACACTTATGTATTTACATCTATGTATGTATCTTACAGGTATGTATATGTACTACAAAACAACAGCACTTTACAATTAGATGAAATGCAGGACGATTATAAAGAAACCAGTTCGATTTAGAACATTATCAACGAAGCATATGAAATTGTGATGGGAGTCTGAATGGGAGACTACAAAAAAAAAGAGATGTCGAAGTTCAAAGAAAAAATTGAACTAGAATACTCTGTAAAAGTTAAAAACTGATGACAATTCGTCTAATACAATCATATTGATGATAGCCGATTTCGTTGTTTCGCCGAATTTATTAAAATTAGTTTTAATTGGAATATTAGGTAAGCAAATCTATTTTTTAAGCTGATTAATGAACGGTTTCTGTAAAATTTATTCGTTCGATAAGTTATTGGTCCAATAAAGTATTAGTATTAGCTATTGGCTAAACTTTAAATATTGAAATATTAATAAATATATGATTGGTTAATTTAAAAGTTTTATCAATAATTGATAAAATTATGTATTGTTTCAGAAACTGATCATGAATATTTATTTGTTTACTGCAAACGTTAGGCAATATTTACATTTAAAATCCTTTTACTTTTGTTTCTAAACAAAATATGTAATATATAGTTTCAATAGGAAATGTTAGCACTAAAATTAAACAAGGATTGTAAATAAGCCTATCGTAGTATGCATTCGTATGATTAATGTGTTGTACATTATTGCAACGTACTCGTAAAACGTTACTATCTAATTTCGTGACACCTTGTATGTAACAATGTTGGTCACTCTGTTTTAGAAATTAAAACTACTAATAAAACACTAACCGCATGTGCTGAAACAAATGTAAATACATCTTTTAGGTTATATTTAAACAGATCATCATTTTTCTAAAAACATTACGATGGATGATTTTGAAATAGTAAGTAAACATTTGTAGGTATGTAGGTACTATATGTAAACGTATTTATTTTTTATTTAAGAGCAATGAATCGGTTAGTGAAGAGGAAAATGAAGTTTCTTCGATAGATGAAAATCACGTTTTTCAAAATAAACGTAAATGCGACTCCGAATTTACACAAAACAAGAAATTAAAAATAGAAGATGGTAAAAAGAAAGGAAAAAAAGATTTATATAAACCTCCGACTGCAGAAGAACTAAATCGATTGAAGGAAATAGAGAATTTATTTAATTCTAATTTGTTTAGATTACAAATCGAACAGTTATTGGAGGAAATTAAAGTCAAACAAAAATATAAAACTCTCTTTGAGAATTGGTTTAAGAGTTTTATGGAATTTATTGAAAATATTCCGGAATATGGAGAAATTAAGGTGTCGGAACTTGTTCCTAAAAAGAATAAGAACTCATCGCATAAACAAACATTTATCAATGAATTAATAACATTTCATACAAGTAGTTTTAAAACCGATCAAGATGCGGTATTAAAATTTATAAAACCTTTAGATTGTACCATATTTGGTCTATATAAAATTAATTCAACAATGGGACCTTCACTTCAGGTTGATATTCACATAAAGATACCAAATAATAATTTCCATACAAAAGATTATCTGAATAATAGATATTTAGTAAAGAGAGATTATTATGCATCATATATTGCTTTACACCTGAATAAATCAAGTTTATGCAATAAGTTGATCCATATTCCAAAAACTCCCGTATTACAAGTAATACCAAATATCTCCAAAAAAATTGAAATTAATTTGCATATTACGGCAACAGAAGATTGCTTTAAATTATCACGATTTGAACCTAACAAAAATAATGTGAAAAAAAATGTTTTTGATGAATTTGAGGATGTTGAAAATTCACAGTTACGAGATAATGCAACTCCTTATTATAATTCGATAATTTTACACGATTTAACTCTTGCGTCTAATTATAAACTAGCAGAAGATGTTTTAAAAAATCTTAGCAACGTTCGAGATGGAGTTAAATTACTTATAGTATGGCTTCGACAGCGGGGTTTATTTTCAGAATGTTACGGCATCTCGAAAGTACTTTTAACGCAAATAATTTTATTCTTGTGCAATAAAAAGAAAATAAACAAACACATGAGTTCGTATCAAGTGATTAGAAATTTTTGGGTTTTTCTAAAAACAAGTAATTGGCAAGAGAATCCGATAAGCATATGTGAAGATGTAAAAAGTGAAACACTACAAAAGTTTAAAGAAAATTTTGATGTTGTCTTTATCGATAAAAATGGTTGCTATAATTTAGCTGCCTTTCTACATTACAATGTTTATATTAAACTAAAAAGTGAGGCAGAATTAGCTGTTAAATATTTAGATAATGTTAAATTTGATTCATTTAAGGCATTATTTATGACTAAAATGGATCCAATTCTTCAATATGATGCTCTGATTATGTAAGTTTTATTAATTATTATTAGACTTTTGTTATTTATGTTATTTGTTGTTTTAGTTTAAAAGATGGCAACGACTTCAAAAACTTATACAATACTCTTATTTGCTCTGAAAAATGTAAATATGTAGGATCTTTCCGAACATTAATTGTAAAAAATATATTATTAACGTTATGCAAAGGATTAAATAAAAGAATAATTAATATAGTACCATTTTCTACAACATATTATGTTGATAAGAATTTGATGGAAATTACGTTAGGTGTTACTTTAGATCCTAATAATGCATTTACAATAATGGAAAAAGGTCCAGAATCTAATACCTTTGAAGCAGCAGCATTTAAGAAGTTTTGGGGCGAACTAGCCGAATGTCGAAGGTCAATATGTTATTTCTCCAAAAGAATGCTTGTACTTTGAATGTGATGCAAGTGACGAGCTAGTTTGAACAAGTAAATTTCGTTTGTATAAAATTCCGTAAACTGTAAAAGTAATTTCAAGGAGCCGTAACGCCCGAATTATTTGCTAAAATAGGTGTATCTACATTCAAATACAAGGCAATCTGTTTATAAAAATTCTTATTAACATTTGCTTAATTGAAATTTCTTTTACAATAGGTTTGCCGATGGTTCTATTCGGGAAGCAATTTACTTTCCCACTAAAACTATTCGCGAAAAGCGAAACATTTTCAAGAAGATTGTAAATTATGTATTGATGAGCAAGCTTAAAATTAAAAAATCTAAAATAATCGGTAATCAGTTTGAAGACATGGAGGTGTTTAAATATTGCATTCCTCCATTTCCTGTTGGATCTAATGAAGAGGCCAATCTGAAAATAATCACTGTATTTGATGAGATAGCAAAAAAATTAAGGGACTGCAGTTTACCATTAGAAATTACCACAGTACAAGGAGCATCAGACGTGTTTAGGTAAGCAAGGGATGATTTTTTTTTATGTCCCTAGTTTGATGAGCAAAATATACCTGACTTTCTTTGTCAGTAAAGGGCAAAAATTATTTAAGACTTCTGGCACAAAAATGTAGTTACGTCGAGGTCCATTTTTTTGTTTCTTTTAGTATCATCTTTGATGCAGTTAAAATTATTAATTTTTATTTTTTTGGTGATGAATTCTAAATTGTCATCTCTGTCGATCCCCGATAATACCTGTTGATTATATTATTTTTCATACACCTTTGAAATATCGGAAGAATACTTTTTCTGAAATTGTGCAAAAATTATGTAACAAATAACAAAACAAAATATCATTTTAGCAATTTTTGTTGCAGCTACACGTCCGTATATCCACCTATACCGACCAACTATAAATGGGACGGAAACTTAACTACATACAAAAATGATAATCTTATTTTAAAAGAATTAAAAAAATTTGAATCTGTACCAAGATATATTGAACCTGTAGAAGGTGTTATAGTTTTAGGTAAGTTAATTAAAGTTTTAAAATTAAATAAAAACAATTTACAGTTGTTTATATATTCTATTTTTTGAATACTTTTATATTTTCATATTGCTTAAAAAATTGTAAGTTTTATTTAAAAATTACATGAGAAATAAAATATTTTAGGAATGAATTCAAAATGGCCTAATAACTTGGAAGCTCTGCAACATATAAAACTGGGATTTTATTTAGAATTAAGTAAATACTTACATAATTCTAAAATTGTATCTAATGTAAAGTCACAATACATAGATATTCTGTATAAAGGATTAGTATTTCGGTTTAGGCTTTATAACCCTAGAGAAATTACGGCATTAAAAAAATTCGTGAACCCAGAAGGACTAATTGCATTTAAAGATACAAAAGAAAGTGCAGAATTAGACAAAAAATTGAATATTTTACCTCGAATTGTTGGAGCATTACACGGGTACGTTTTTTTTATAAATGAATTGTGGATAATTAAAATGTTTGTTTAGTTTGCAGTTACAAAATCCGAGTTATGGCCCTAGCACGGCTTTAATAAAACGTTGGCTACGATCTCAATTAATCGACGAGTACCATCTACCAGATATTGTCGTCGATCTTTTAAATGCCTCGTTATACTTAAATAGTGCACCTTATAACATTCCAAATTTACTGCAAGTTGCCTTTCTTCGTTTTCTTAATCATATAGTGGAATTCGATTGGAATTTGCGTGCTGTTATTGCGAACTTCAATAATGAATTAACGAGTTTAGAAGTTAATACGATTTTTATATAGTGAACTAATAATCCCATTTTAGAAGAACAACTTGATCAATTCGAAACAAACTTTCAACAAAATCGACAACAATTTCCTCAACTTTGTATATTAACCCCGTATGACGAAGGCAAATCATTGTTTTCCAGGAAGTGCACAAAAGAAATATTAAGGAGATTTTCGCTGTTGGCAAAATCTGCATATAATATTATTTTTGATAAATGTTTAATGGAAGATGCAGCCACGTTGAAGGTTTATATAATTTATAAAATTTGAAATTTTTATTTATCGATTTTATATACTATAGGAATTATTTATTCCAAATCTGCAAGGATATAATGTAGTGATACATTTAAAACCATTTTAAATTCAAGAAGGTATCAACAAATTGATTTTATTAAAAATAATAAGATGACTCTTGAAGAATATGACGAGTTTAAATGTCAGAAGATTCCTATTGTTGGTTTCAATCCAGTTCAAAATTATTTAATGGAATTACGGGTACGTACAAAAATAATAAGCACCAGTCTTTTATCTTTGAAATATTTTAACTAACTAATTTTAGAAACATTACGAAGAATTGGCATTATTTTTTAATGATCCATATGGTGGAAATATAATTGGAGTTTTATGGCAACCAAAGGCTTTGGAAAACAAAGAATTTAAAGTAAATTATCAGTATTCTAGTAAAATATTAAACTATAGTTAATATCAATTTTAGGTGTCAAATATTGAAGGGAGAAAATTGGTGAATAATTCCTTGGAATTAAATGTAAATGCCATAATAGATGATTTCTATGTACTTGGAAGTGGCTTAGTGAAAACTATTGAACGTTATTGAAACATTTTATTAAATAAAACATGTTGTGTGATGATTATTTATTAGTCATTTTTGTAACATTAATCTTGACCGAGAATTTTATTCGATGTACTACTACATTATTAATTTTAGAATTTTCTACTTAATTTTTAATTTACGCATTACCTTACCTTTTTGCTTGTTTATACTAACTTGCTTTCGTAACATTTCTAGTTGTGCTATTTTTGATATTATGACTAGTTTTATCGAGAAAGATTTTTTTCCTTTATACAAGATATCATTTTTAAGCAAAGTACATTAAATTTATAAAATTAAAAACTACATAACAACCTGTTTCTCTTACATTCAATTGAAAATTAAATTATTATGTAGCTCTCTAAATTATATAATTGGAAAGCAATTTTTATGCGGTCTTAACTGCAACATTTTCTATTACTAATTTGTCTGTTCTGTACAGATCTCCAATCAACACCTACAAATAAACAGTTTAGTAAGTTTAAATCAAACATAACATGTAATTTTATACTTGTCTTTTTATGATCTTTAAATTATTTGAGCCTTTAGTAACCTCTTCTGCTATTTTACTTTGATCAGTTAAATCCTTATTTTCTTTAAAAGCATCCCGTATCCTTCGGAGAGCATAATTTCTATAAAAATTAGGTTAGTCTTGTTAATTTCAGTTAAAGTAAACTACCTATAATTATACGAAGGAAATTTTTTAGATTCTTGTATTAATGCTTTATATAGCGACAAAATTTGATTTTGGACATTATAAACTTAAAATATTTTAGTATTTTTACAACACACGAACGTACTTCAAATAAAAAAATTAATCACTTGACGTTGTCAACCTAAGGAATTGATTAGATTTTTAAAACGAAGATGTACATGGTAAAAAACTATTACTTAAAATGGCAGATTAAAACCACATAATCTATAACCATACGAAATTATAAAATTTAATTATTTGTTATAGAGATTATTATAATTAGTTTTTAAACTAAATTTTTTTAAATAGTGTAAAACACGCTTTTCGAGATTAAATCTTTGTGAACGCAACATAATTTTACTTGTGAACACGTCGCAATTTAACCTATTTGTGGCGTCGCGGCATGTTATTTTTGTTGACGTTTCCACACCAAGTAAATAAATTTATTAATATCAAAAACGGGTCTTTATCGAGACTGTAAAAATAAAAAAAAACATGTCGGATGCTTGGGAAGAAATTCAAGCAATAAAAAGTAAGCGAAATAGTTTACGTGAAAAATTAGAGAAACGTAAAAAGGAGAGGCGAGATATTTTGGGCTCGAGTTTGGGTTCAACTTCTTCTCCGGTAAATTGCTTGGAAAATTCGAACAGCGGCGTGCCAAGTCCTGTCGGAACAATCAAAGACGATACCAAGATTTCTATCGAAACATCGACAACAGAAGATTCTGTCAAGGTTGATCCCGAATTAGAGAAAGAGTTATTGAAAACTTTGAACGAAGTAACACTACAAATACCAATTTCTTCTACAGATTTAGTTGTTACATTAAAATTAAATTTAGATCGATACGTTTCTCACGGGGCCGTATGCAATCTTTTGCAAAAGTTCGAAACACAAAAATTAATTAACATCAAAGATATAATAAAAGATGGCAAGAATATTGTCGATGTAACGTTTGTAGAACATAGCAAGTTAAATGCCGTTGTGAACGAAGCCACATCAGAAATAAAACCGTTTCTGAGAAAGAAGATTGTTTAAAACGAAAACGCGAAGAATCTCCAGACGAGAAGAACGAAGAAGATGACGAAAAAAAGAAGAAAGAGAAAAAAGATTCGAAAACAACAGATATTTTTGTAAGACACTTTTTTAATTATGAAATCTCTTATATATTCTCGTTTCTAGTCTCTTTTAGCCATGCCATCTACAAAAGAAAAAGAGAGTAAGAAAGTTGGCGAAGAAATTTTGGTTCTACTTACTAAACCGACGGCAAAAGAGCGATCTCTAGCTGAACGTTTTCGATCTCAAGGTGGTGCACAAGTAATGGAATTTTGCCACAAGGCACAAAAGCAGAGTGCCAAAGAAATGCCACTAATAAACAATGTAAAAAGTTACACTTTAAAAAAATCATTCAGAAACATACCGATGAATCTTTGGGAGATTGTTCATTTTTAAATACGTGCTTCCATATGGATACCTGTAAATATGTACATTATGAAGTAGATCGTACGGGACAAAGTAAAGATGTAGCTCCTACAGTACAAAATAGAGCCGTTTCTAGTACAGAAAGTACGGCATTATATCCGCCACAATGGGTTCAATGCGATTTAAGATATTTGGATATGACAGCCTTAGGTAAGTTGGAATATAAAAAGAATGATACAAAACTTAAAAAAAAAAACGTCCCGAAACAGGAAAATTTGCCGTGATTATGGCAGATCCGCCGTGGGATATTCACATGGAGCTGCCATATGGTACTATGTCGGATGATGAAATGAGACAATTGGGTATTCCACAATTACAAGATGATGGTCTTATATTTTTGTGGGTAACGGGACGAGCTATGGAGTTGGGTCGTGAATGTTTAAAATTGTGGGGTTACGAACGAGTCGATGAAATTATTTGGGTGAAAACTAATCAGTTACAACGAATAATTCGAACTGGCCGAACTGGGCACTGGTTGAATCATGGAAAAGAACATTGTCTAGTCGGGATGAAAGGAAATCCGCAAGAGTTAAATCGCGGTCTCGATTGCGATGTTATAGTGGCAGAAGTTCGTGCAACTAGCCATAAACCTGACGAAATTTATGGTATGATAGAACGGCTATCGCCTGGAACGAGAAAAATCGAATTATTCGGAAGACCTCATAACATACAGCCTAATTGGATTACTCTTGGGAATCAAGTCGATGGAATTCGCCTTGTAGACCCTGTTTTAATTGAAAATTTCAAGAAAAGATATCCAGACGGGAATTGCATGGTCCCACCTCAAAATGCAGCTCATTAGCGAGTTAAATTAAAAGTAAGCTATGGATGGATGTGTATTTAGATTACGAGTTTGTTGTTATACGTCGTGTTTATATTAGTGTTTTGGAAAAATGTCCTCTATCGACCGTAACATTAGAGGTGAATTTCAATGGCGCTTGTTTCGAATCAGCTGTTTTTAGATGACAGTTGAATTTGTAATATGGCGTCGCTGTGAATTGAAACAAAGAATACGTCGTAATTAACTTGTATTTTACACAAGTATTTGTGATTATTTTACATATTATTGTGCGACAGACTCTCTTTTTAATTTAACAAAATGTTGGATTTGGAAATCGTCCCGGAACGTTCATTGGGTTGTGAACAATGGGAATTTGTTCTAGGTAATTATTTTTTTAAAGTTAGTGCGTTTTATTTCCAATTGTGATGTTTCTATTTAGATAATCTGTAGGTAAATGTTATAGTTTAAACGTTTGCCATTTATTTTTGTAAAAGTGCAATTAATTAGCTATTTTGAGGAAAGCAATATTGACGTTTTTTACTGTGAATTTTGTTAGTTTCATCAATTTATGAAATCCATAAAAAATTAAATACAAATTATTATTTAAAAAAAAAACTTCGTGAAGTAGAAAATTTTAAATCTTTGGTAGAATATTTTGTTTTGAAATTTACTCATTCGAATGAGTATTTAAAGTTAAACAATGTAAAAATCTTTTTTATCAAATAAAATAATATTTATCTTTCATTAGATATTCCTGCAATAAGTAAATCCTGTATTTGTTGCCATGGAAACTATACTGAAATTTGGAGGACAAAAGATTATATAGTTTTACATCAAAGTTTGTTTGATAAATTCATTTTATCAAACTGCAATATGTAATTAATGTCTATGTCTATAGTATTTTATTATTTATTGCTTTTAGTTAAAAGTCACAGCTCTTTATGCAATGTTTATGTTTGTAAAAATCATGGCATTCGTCCAGTTACCTCAAAACATACATACATATATTTATTTGTAATAATTTATATTTATCTTGGAAGTTTTGGAGCCAAATAATGAAAGCAATGATTTCACAAGAACGTTAATATGACTTTGAAATATCAAAAATATTATCTCCTATTAAAAATACTCGTTCAAAAAAAAGTATCTATAATGGGACAAATTAGGTTTTATGTTGATTTTCAAATTTTTATCAAGTAAATGTCAAACAAATTGATATTTCGAAACTGATTGATTATCACACATAAGTTTAAAGATAACAGTAAAAAAAAAAATATGAAATCTCACATAATACCTTAGTTTGATAAAACTAATGCAATGAAAACTTGTATTTGAATTTATTATTTTTATATTTCACAGACTATAGTTTATTAAACTTTTACTAAATTAAGCACAATTCATACTTAGCATGTGATGCTACCATTCAGTAAGTGCGACTCGACGTCCACAAATTTAATGAGAATTGATCTACAATTAATTTTAAAGTAATCCGTATTAAATTAATCTTCATTTAACTGTTTTAGATTATCTGAACAATTTATTAATCAAAAATTAGTTTAATTAAAGACCTTAATATTGTTTTATAAACTATTACGTTTAACTAACGTTTAAATTTTACTTCTAATATGACTATTCATATTGATGATGATAATTTTCTATCATACAACGTGATTTAGAAGGTGTGACAACACCTTTAGGGGTTGATTAATTATGTAGTTTGCAGTAAAATAGTAATTTACATGATAAGTCCAGGAAATGAGTTTACGGTATGAGTAAGATGTTTCTGAACAAAGCAACGATGTTTTCCTTTGCCATAGTTTTCCAGCCACTCTTGCAATGTCCTCGGCCGATCGGAGTGGTGGTCTGCCAACCTCTAATATCCTTTTAGTCCATCTGTTATCTATCGTTCTCATGGATATGTCCTGTCCATCTCCATTTTCGTTTTGTTACTAAATTTACAGCGTCTTCTACCCCTGTTTGTTGTCTCACCCATTCATTTGTTTTTCGATCTCTTAATTTTACTCCTAACATACGTCTTTCCATTGTTCTTTGAGCTTTTCTTAGTTTATCAATAATTTTCCAAGTAAAATATCGCAAAGTCATTGCAGTCATAAAATTATGGTAGCAATCAATTTTGTTTTGATGAGAGATGAGTGATATGTTGTTTGGCAATGCCTTACAAATTTTGAATCTAATACTGTAATAAATATTACCGATTAGCCGTAAATAAATTATTTCTGGTAATTAGTCCTTATTTATCTCAATTACCATTGAAAATCAGGCATGGGTATATTACTTTTTTTGCATAATTAATCAACCCGCCCTAAAGTTAATGTCTGCATCTTTCAAATCACTCTGTATGAATCACGGTTTCTAAACTTACAGCAGCACTTTTGGAGGCATTTGAAAGTGATAGTGTATAACACATAAGGCCTGCAACTTTAGATCTATTGTATTGTATTGCTTGTAAAAATTCAGAAGTTCTTTTGCAAAATGTCAATATTATTTTTTTGTTCTACAAAATTTTGAGAATACGTTGAGATATGAAACACGCATAATACTACCTGATTGGTAACAGAGAGTGCAGTACTTATGTAGGTGTTACATCTTAAACAATAACTATTAATTTTAAGTACTTTATTAATTACTCGTTTTTTGTTATGAAATATGGAATAGGACAGATTTTGTTGAAAAGATAAATAATTCCTTTAAAAATCAAGTTCTATCTTTACTTGTGGGATATTGTGTGTATGTACCACTTAACAATGTACATAGGTCTTCTTGCTAAAAAACTATATAACTGTGAATAAGAATATCTAATTTAAATGTAGCCGAGGACGGAATTAATACAATATATTATTTGCTATCATATATATTAATAATTTTAGATGCACTTTATCCAAACCTATATGCAATTCACTTCATCAATAAAAGGTTACTAGATGATGACGTTTAACTCAGTGCTGTCACCTCGTACCTAGTATTTTTACAGTTTTAATAAATTGTAGTCTTTCTTTGTATCATCTAATGCGTGCGCTAGTAAATCATTTATAGAATATGTCATTTTCCAAACTTTAAACCGAATTACAAATAAATGTAATGTGACTCTAGTTACTTTTTATTGATGACATGAATTGCATATAGGTTTGGATAGGCCGTAAATTGTAAACTTGTATATGTAATGTACTATTGATTTACAATAGTTAAGACTGTACTTATTTATTGTTAACATATTTTAGGTATGCATTTTTCGCAATCAGTTGCAATCATTCAATCCCAAGTTGGATTAATTAAAGGAGTTCAGGTTCTTTACAATGATGCTGTAAGTATAATTGATAATAAACATTTTAAAATACATTTGTTTATCAATAAGTAAAGAAAATAATATACACTGTAAAGGTTAAATTTAACCTTTTATTTAAAAAAAACCTAATCTTATGGTTTTAAAACTTGTTTCATATTGATTTATATTCTACATAAAATTTAGCATTGATCTTGGGAATCCTTTTTGAACTTTGATCGACTATTACATCAGAACTGTTATTTTTCTAAAAATGTTTAGGTTTAAATAAAAAACATTTTGTTTATAACTTTCGTAAAATTAAATATATGTATTTTTCATTGTGAATAAAAATGTTTATTTTTGTTTATAAGAAAATTTGTAAGATGATACTTGCAAATTGCTTTGTTGTTTAAAACAGTATTTTACTAACCGTTAATCGTTTAATTATATTATTAAAGTTATCAACCATTAAAAATGTTAAAATTGTGTTTTTTGGAGTTCAATTAATATATTACAATTTGAATATAAATTAAAGGACTAGCTTTTTCGTTCAGTTAGCAATTAATTTTGGACCAATCAATTAAAAAAATTCCGGTTAGGTACCTATTATTATTTTTTAAATAAGCAATCTTTTAAAGTTGATGAATTATTATCAACTTTTGTTATATGTATTTATATATTGCGTATTAATTTTGAATTTACGTTGTTATTTGATAGCGATATCAATTTAAGGTTACTTTTATTGCTATAATTAATATTTCAGTTTTATCACGTTAGCTAAAATATGCCACTCTACGTTGGAACAAAAAGTTTTCTTACCCTTAACTTTAAAAGTTCATAATTCTTCTTAATTTTATTTCATAACTTTTATTAAACTTTTAACGCTTTATTAATAAACTAAATTTTAATTCTTTATGTAGGTAAAGCTGTTTCGGTTATTTTATGAGTGGTAGCAAGAAGATTACCATCGTATTTTGCTCCGTGTTTCTGTACGAATAACTAATGTAACATAAATAATTTGTTTCTGTATCAAATCTTATAAAATTCGGAAATAATACAATTTAGACCTTTTTCAACCATACAGCAAATTAAGTTGCAAATATTCTTTTATGGCATCATGATATGTTGTTTTGTAGGATTCGAAGATATTTAAAATAATGAAAAAAGAAAGATTTGTAAAAGTAGAGTATTTATTTAAAATTCCTACTCATAACAATTCGGTCGATATGATTTTGTCCAAAATTTGTCCGACTGCAAATTAATTTAAACTATGTGCCGCAAAAATTTGCATAAAAATGTGCCCAATAAAAAGACTCTTACTGTAACGATCAATATTTTTTTTTAGAATCCTTTAGATGTAGATATAATTGTAAATTTACCCCAAGACGGTATTAGACTGTTCTTTGATCCAGTCGTTCAAAGATTGAAAGTTATAGAAATATACAACATGAAGTTAGTTAAATTGAAGTACTGGTAAGAACTTCGTTTTGTTTTTATATTAAGTAAAAAGTAACATCTAGGTATAACTTGATTTACAGTGGACTGTCTTTTAATTCCCCCGAAGTGCTGCCATCAATTGAACAAATAGAACATTCATTTGGAGCAACCCATCCGGGAGTTTATGATGCCGAAAAACAATTATTTGCTCTTAATTTTAGAGGATTGTCTTTTTATTTTCCAGTAGAATCAAAATTTCAAACTGGCAGTACACATAATTTGGGTAAGCAAAATTCTGTTAAAAGTTTAGATTTAAAGTGTCATTTATTAAATCCACACCAAATTTTACAGTTACGATTAATTTTTTTTTTTAAATAACATCGTTAATTTAGATAATTTTACTTTTATGGAAGACATGATAAGTACAGATGCTTCGATGCTTAAAAATTAATTAACATACGTTCGATAGTTTTAAAAACATTTCAGTTTCATTTAAAATTATAATATGGATAATAAAACAGATTTACACTTGTAATTTAATAATTTGCATTTGAACATTTACCCATTACAACATATTAATCAAAGATATTTTTGAATAAATAGAATTTGTTTGAAAAAATGCACAAGAAAGTATTTATACATATATGTAAAATTAAACAGTAATCTTCGTTTAGGCTCCTTACATTTTCCACCAGGAAGTTCGCCTCTTGTATCTCGCACGTCGATATATTGCGGTTCAAGTGTAGAACAAGCGATTCCACCAGAATTACCTCTTTCGTGCTATCACGGCCAGCTATATCTTCAAAAAGCGAATCTACTTCGAGGAAATTCTTACACTAAAGGAATTTGGTTAGTTCTTACTGCTGGAGGCCATTCTCGTAGGATCGATTCGACAAAGTTACAATTTGAAAGACAAATATTATTAGGGGATTCGGCTCAAGATGTAGCAACCACGTTAGGTGCACCTTCGAGAGTTTTTTATAAAAGCGAAGACAAAATGCGCATCCATAGTCCGAATGCTCATCGCAGGGTAACGCAAAGGCGAAGTGATTACTTCTTTAATTATTTTACTTTGGGAATGGACGTATTATTTGATGCTCGCTCGCATTTGGCAAAAAAGCTGGTCTTACATACAAATTTCCCTGGCCATTATAATTTTAATATGTATCAGAGATGTGAATTTAAGCTACCTTTAGGGGATACCGAGGTTACGGCATATTCTCGTTGGGAAGATTTATGCAAACAACTTACTCCCAGTGAAAGACCTGTTGTATTAAATAGGGCTAGTTCCACGAATACAACAAATCCATTCGGTAGCACTTTCTGTTATGGTTATCAAGATATTATATTTGAAGTAAGAGATATTCTTTGTTATTTCTTAAAATTATAAAAAGTGAATTTTGTAAACTAACAAGATTAATAAATTTTAGGTGATGCCAAATAATTACATAGCTTCAGTAAGTATATATGGCGATGGTCGACCGACCGATTCAGAAATTTTAGTAGAACACGCATGACAGAGGCTATCCGCCACCTACCTGATACTGGCTAATAGGTACTGGCAACCATAACATTAACAATATATTTACATCATACCTATTTATTGTATTTGAAATATGATAGATCGTTGTAATTTATTTATACGTGTGTATGTACCTTTTACCGATTTTTATTAAGTAAAAGTTGGTAACATTTAGAAACGTAATGTTTGCACATTTATGAATGATTAGGTAATTTTTTATTTTTATTATAACAGCCTACGAAATTATAACATTTTCCCAAATGCATTCATTGAGCTTAACGAATACCTACAATACATACATTTCAACAAATGTAATTTTTACATATACATACCTATTAACCTGTTAAGTGTAGAATTTTGTTTTGATAATCACATAATGTATACTTGACAAACAGACCATATTTGTGTTTTTACACGACCGTGTATACTCGACAAATGCACTTAACAACTTAAGAAAGGTTGGTTGTTAATATAAAAAATTGACTCGATAAAAATAATTGTTTTTATTTCTCAATCATCTTAATTTTATTTACTTACATACATTTTTCGATACAACCCCGATAGAGTCATTTTATTTAGGTTTATATTTCTGGAATTTTATATGATTACTTTTTAGATATTATAACCGGGCATTATTAGATTGTAATCATTTAAGTATAGCTATACTATATGTGAAAATTACCTTTTTTTGATAAAGATAAAATCTAAACGTACTGTCATTTATTTTCAACTTTCAAAAATGAAACTTGTGGGTATTTATGCGTTATTATTAATTAGTAGGTAGATCTGAACATTTTTTTTAAAACCGTTCCGTAATTTTGATTACTTACCTGTAAGATTAGTTGATATATTTATTATGTACACAAAAGTGATAGATTAAAACACTAGTTTAATGTTTTATTACTAATCTCTAATTATATTAATATTTACTTATTTATGTCATTATTAAAATTGATAATGTGAAATTGTGTTAATACAGTCTAATGCAAAGAGTATTTTTGTGATTTTTGTTTATTTTGTATACCATTAATAAAAAAAAATTAAAAACAAGTATTAAACACAATTGAATGATTAATTATAGTTATTTATATTTAAGTGCTTAAGTTAATAACTTAGAATTGTGAGTTTAGGTACTTTTTATTACTTTAAAGAAAATTGGGATTTTGAAATTGAATTAATCCATGTTATTTGAATTATTTTGTCATCTTATTAATTATAAAATGTCATGTGTATATAATTAACAAAATCCTAATATTTGATGGTCAATTTTTTTTTATGTATGTGATCATTTAGTAATATTTCTTCAGAACAGGCATTCGGTTGGATCTCATAATTGTATTAATTAGGAATAATGAAATTATTTTATAAACTACAGTCAATATTATCCCATGTGATTGACCTTTCTATATAATAATATATAATGCTACATGCTGCCATGTTTTTGTGTTTATTTAAAAATTGTATTAAAGTCACCTAAATAAATAATTCGAAAATTTGAAATTTCGGGTTATCAAAATTTTTATTAAAGCGACAATTAGTGAATGTTTAATTTAATTTAAACACTTATTTATTAATACATCTGTTAATATTTATAATGTGTAATGTAACGTTGTTTCAAATAATGTTCGTGGACATTATTATAGTATGTTCGCTGTAGAATTATTCGTGCTAATCATTCTATTCGAACCCCTGTTAATAGCAGCTCATGCTTTTGGAGTGTTTTAAAATAATTTATGCGTAGCGGTCATTGGTCGTTAGGAGTTCGTATATAGCTGGCACCTCCCCAATTCTACTTGTACAGCGTTCAAGCTATATAAAACATTGTATAAATGTTTGCAGGATAAGGAGACAAATTCAAAGATAATTCAGAAATGTGTATATTAATAAATTAAATGATTAAATAATATTAAATTTGTATACACTGGTTTTGGGTTGCAATTTACACATTAAGCTTATTCCATTCTATGTAATTGTCATTATTAGCACTCCCTTATTTGAAAAACAAATAGATTCGAAAATACAAAAATTTATCCATCGAATGACGTACAAAGGTGATTTACATAGCAAAATCTTCGTTCGCAACTGTTGTAGTTTCCAAACTTTTAATTATTTAATGGTGGAGCTATCTTATCCTCTATTCTATATAGTTTTCAATTTTAAACCAATAGGCACTGGAAATCAGGTCATTGAAATAACCTATTTTCTGAGCACCCTGTACAATACAAAAATATCTACACTGTATATACTCTTGCTGATAATTTATCACACAGATGGTGTTTGTATTAGTGTGAAAGTAATAATATATTTTTTTATCAATGAATAGTATTAAATCTATAATATAATACAGACCAATATTAAAAATTTATTTATTATGTGTATTAGTTGTGTTTATTGGACAAATTAAATTTTTGAAAAATCATTAATTGCATATCAAGTAATATAAATTAACTTTCTAGTTTTATACATTTCCTTGCACGTTCATTCTATAATTATGTTGACATCTTTGAAGGATAAGTTGATAAATGCAAGTAAAATTGGTTTATTAAGTCCTTCCAATGAAGAAAAATCAGTAAGCGTGTCGATCGATTTGAATGCCGGAGCTGCTATATTGAATCATTTTCAAAATGAATGGGTTAAATTGCATCAAATAAATGAAGAAAATGCAGAAAACGCTGCCAAATTAGCTGAAACTATCAACAGCATATACACAAAAATTAATAAAGATTACAATAATATCATGGAAATAATTCATTTATTGAATTCAACTCCAGTATTAAATAAAAGCGTACAAACGTGCTTAAATCAAATTAATAATTTGCATAAAAGTTTCGAGAATGCCGAGAAAAAATTGTTAGATCTCGAGGATGTACTCGAAAGAGTAGAATTGGAAAAAAGGAAAATGGAACATGCGTATCAGTTAAATTTGTATAAAGAAAAGAAAATCGGTAAGACATTAATAATAAAAAATGTAAATAATTAACTGTTTTGATGGAAAAAATTAATGTGGAAAGAATAATTAGGTACTTACTTTTAATGTCAATTACCCAAAACGTCGATCGTTTGAACAGTCTTCAAAAAATTTCAGAAAACTAATTTTTACACGTGAACCAAGTTAAATATTTAAATGGTTAAAAACCATTACCTACATAAACATTTAATTGAAATAATATATCTATTTCTTTTTTTAAATTTTTCTTTAGACGTTTTTTATCCATTTGAATAATATGTTTGATTATACGAACTAATTGTAAATACCGTTGGTTCCAATTAATTTAGACAATGGTTTGCTCTAATGTACCCTAATTGTTTTTAAATTATATTTAATTTTTTATACAAAGTAGAATTTTCAAAATTTTATTAAATTAACAGTTCAATCGATTTCTAGCAAATCTAGAGAAATTGAGAGTGGAATTAGCAGTTAAACATACAGAACATGTAAAGCAACAGGAAGTGAAAGAGAAAAAGATTTTAAAAGAAAGGCAGCAAGTATTTCAAGATGCATTCAACAGTGATTTAGAACTGTATAAAAGTCTTGGAAGCATACCCAGTAATATTTAATAATATACAATAAATGCTTGAATTCTAAATTATTTTGTATTTGTAGAAATTGAAACACATGTTCAACCTAGTGCCTTGTTGGAAGAAATTCAATTGGACTTAGACCAAAATGATCTTGAAATATTTTTAAATACTAATTAAATTATATTTTATATGAACGTATTAGAATAAGAAGTGCCGAAGTTAGGTTTGAAGATGGTTTTGAGTTTTTTAGTATACATATTACGTTTTTTAGCTCTTAATAATTTTAGCTTGAAATCAGGGTAATAGTTTTTGGACTTTCATTCTTTTACTTATACTTATTTATTCTTTTTTTTTATAATTGTATACATACAACTCTATTTATATTTTTAAATGAATTTAATGACCTATATTAAACTTCTACAAAAAATTAATAATACATTGTACCTATTTACCTTGTGTACCTTTATTGTACTTGGGTACTTTTTGGACAAAAATTAAAAACTTATGTTTTTTAGCATCATGCTTTTATTTTCGAATTAATTTTTGGGTTTATTTATTTAAATAATCGTATTGTGATTTTATCGTTTGGTTATAGTAATAAGTAGGTAAAATAATAATAACGATCTTAAAAGCTATGTTGTTCTTATTATAAGTAGAAGTACATCACGTACATGGAAATATGTTAAAATTTAACTAATATCTCTATTTTCATAAAAATATTTTTTAGGTAGGTAGTTCTTGCACTGAAACGTTCATATGTATTATTTGTCTTCCAATATTTAATAATATAATATAATATATATGTATATTTTTATTATTAAAGGAAGTTTATTATCTCAACTTTTAATAATGTTTAAAGGACTTGGGAGTAATCATCAGTGTGTCAATGTAACAATTTTACAAACGTTTAAACATGAAATAAATGTTCTAGCTATTTTTATGTAAAAATAAGTATTGTTATGAAAGAGTAAAATGCCACGTAATACACCTCCACATCTCTACAATAATGGGTATAGTCGCCGTTACTATAAATTTTCGTCTCCGATTAAAATCTGTTACCATATCCTTATGAAATGCATTTCGTTAATATCCGCCTATTTTTGTTTACGTCAATCAAAAACCTATAAATTTAAATAGACTTAGAATAACAAAAACAGGCGGATATTAACGAAATGCATTTCCTAAGGTGGTAACAAATTTTAATCAGAAAGATGAAAGGATAATATAAAATAAAGCAACATATTACTGGCATAAATGGCTTTTTTTAGGCGCTAGCCATACAGCCAGATTCCGTGTATTGGTATCAAACAGGGTCGTGCTCTTCTCACCCTGGGGTGCTTCGGGGTTTTTTATTTAGCAAACGTATGAAATGTATAAAAATAACATTTCTTAAATAGGTAATATATATTGATGCAAGTTCATGTATAATTTAAAATGTAAACATTTGCTCGATACCTAATAAGAATGTCTGTGAACGTTTATGTTCTTTTAGAAGAACATGTTCTTCTGTGTTATGTTCTTTTTAGTATGAATATTATTTTTATTGCCTTGATTTTCAAATAAACAGCAAAAGTGAACTTGAAAGAAATACTCCTTAAATTTTTGTTTAATATTAAAATGACAAAGTGATCAGTTATGTGATAGTACATATGGCCTATCCAAACCTATATGCAATTTACATTATCAAAAAAAAAGTTGCTAGATTGTTTATTTGTAATTCGGTATAAAGTTTGGAAAGTGACATATTCTATAGATGATTTACTTGCGCACATGTTAAATGGCATAAAGAAACAGCACTGTGTGAAACGTCATCATCTAGTAACCTTTCATTAATGACGTGGTTACATATAGGTTTGGACGAAATGTAATCAGATACAAACTGAACATTTTGTTGAAATAGTGATTTTGTTGTACTAAAAATCTACTAAAAGAAGAATAGTGGATTATGTAGAACATGTTCAGAATTATGACAATTGATAATCGAGTTTAAATTTCGTGGGTACATATGGTCATAAATCGATTGATAATGATTGGTTAAAAACATAATGTAGGTATACATAACAACTTAATTGTAGATTATACAATTTATTTATTAGGACTTGTTTTATAATTATCAGATAAACTATTGATAAGCTATTCTCGGAATAATTTCTATGAACAACTATTGTTTGAAGAAATGTTTCATATTTCATTTCCAAAATATGGACAGGTGGGGGTTTCTCAAATAAGTAATTCAATTATAAAATCGACCCCCATTTGGTACAACCGGCCTTAGGTAATTTGTGTATTAAAAATTAAATAAATATAGGTCATTCAAATTTTATTCCGAACGTCACCAATAAAAATTTACTACACCTTTTCCAGCTGTATTTCAGAATTTGTAAATTTAATTTCAGAAAGCGTCATTTGTATTTGAGAAAAAGTAAATTGTATTTCGGATTAGATATTTAATATGTCTGTATATTTTTAGAACGTCCTAATTACCTTATATCAGAAAGCGTAAATCGCTTCTCGGAAAGTGCGAGTTCACAATTCATTTTTGCGTGTTTTTCTTGAACATTTTACATACCTATTGTAGAACATTGTAAATCTTACAAAATTTTAATCAGTCAAATTAAAATATGTATATCTACATAATGTGTCAATCAATTTATAAAAGTACATACTTAACTGACCTTACCAAAATGTGTATGTAATACATAATAATATGTACATTTGTATGCTGTACATACCTGTAACAACAACTCCGTCAATATCTAACAAAAATAAACACAAAAACAATAATAATAAATACAATAAAATTTAGCGTCCAACAGGCATATCTTCTTCCATTGCTAAAATTTTATCGAATTATCTGAAATATATTTGACATTTTCGAAAATACAAATGACGCTTTACGAAATCAAATTGACAAAACTGAAATACAACCGATTATTTCTGAAATTTATTTGATCAATCTGAAATACAATTGACTATTATTTTGATATACAATTGGAAAATGTGTGTAGTTGACGACTAAACACATTTATATTTGTAATTCAGTTCAAAGTTTGGAAAGTGATTTACGTGCACGCACATTCATGGCAAAGAAATAAACACCTAAAACTACAATTTATTTGTACTTACTTTATTAGAACTGTAAAAATATCTTTTACTTTTTCCGCCATGCGTGATCTACAATTTTTTTTTTGTTATACCCACATCGAAAAATTTTCAAAGTTGTCGGCAATGACAACACACATCTGATCGCGAGTATGTATAAGTAGGTACCTACATATTTAAAATTTTCAAAAAGGTGCAATGAAGAAAACGTTCAAAAAAACATCTCAAAAAAAATAACGAAATTGTAGCGGGTAAATGTCTCCATATCGTCGCAGTTAATCCTGATGATAAATATTTCTTTAATTATAGTTAACAGAAGGTCTTGAATTAAAAACAAACGTATCGCACGAATATAAATTTATTTTGGGCGTTTAGGATAAGGAAGATAATATGAATCAAATTAAAAGCAGACTTAAAGCCGCTTACGAAAATATAGAATATTACGCAAACGATACTTGGACAAACGATTCAAACGTCTATCAAAAAGCAAATGAGGTAAAGAAATTTTTTTATCTTTAACATGATAATCGTCGTTACAGTGACTAAACTTGTCATAAAATTATAGGAATTATTTATTAGACGGAACAAAATCAAAGATGTCCTCGAAGAGCCGACCCGTGCCAGGACAGTTCGGGATAGTATTCCTCACAGTAAATTAGCTAAATATTCTAATTACAAATATGACGAATCACGAGAACTTTGTTACGCAGTCAATTCTGCAGATATCCTCTTTTATTATCCTTGTATTTACAAAAGAAATTCTATTAAAGAACCATGGATGTTTCCGGAAGTGGAGCGACATTTTATTTTTTACTCCCAAATGCCGGATTTTAACGTTTTTGAAGTTTTACAATTGGAAGGATTACACGATCCCGAAGAACGGGAAAAACTGAAATGCGACCACACCGTTACTTATTACGAACGTGATTTACACGAAGTTTTTCCTGCATTTTTTAACGCTTTTGAGAGAACACCAGGAAAATTGCGGCATACAAAGCCTTCGATATTATCTAAAGTTGATTTTTCCAAGTACAAATCGAACAAACTGAAAGTTGAAACGTTCGAGGATATAATTTTGCGAATGAAGATTACATCAGGTAATTTAATAGTTTACTTACGTAGTAGATTTGTTTCCATGTAATTAACTACGTATTTGTAAAATTTCAAAATGATCAATACCGAGATAATATTATGTACCTTATTGAAGGGATTAATCTAAACATCTGTCAAAACGACGCCGACGCGACGCGACGCGACGTTCAGCTCACAAGGTTACGATTTTCGGGCGTTTTTTTATATTTATTGACCGACATTGCATAAAAATGTCTACCATTTAATATAATCACATTCACACACAACTTTTCCAAATACTATCATAATGTACAGCCAGCCACGAAGTCAAGATATCTTTCATCCGAGAACAGCAGTCGGATTCGGTCGGCCAATATTTTACATAAAAGTACAAATTTTTGCTCCTAGTACATAAAAACACATATTACGGACAATTTGTTCCTAAAAGTACATATTTTATAATTTATGGCATTTTCTCTTAAACGTGATTATTCGGTAAGTTGAAAGATTAACCAGTTTCAAAAACTGACTATAAATTTTTATTATACGGGCCGCTTTGTGTTATTTCTACGCTGATAACATCCAGTTGCTTGCATCTAGGTAATCTGTTTAATTTTAAAGCTATTTTCTAAATTTCAAAGCTTGAACTCTCCAAAAAGGTCTTCACATTTTTCACCTTCTTGTGAAGATAGGAGATGATTGAAAATATTACTATAGGAAAGCTA
Source organism: Rhagophthalmus giganteus (assembly GCA_036326145.1). Taxonomy (NCBI): domain Eukaryota; kingdom Metazoa; phylum Arthropoda; class Insecta; order Coleoptera; family Rhagophthalmidae; genus Rhagophthalmus; species Rhagophthalmus giganteus. The sequence goes on along the minus strand of JARFJA010000083.1, from coordinate 6,644,200 downwards.
CTAAATGTTATTGTTTTACAAGCTGAGAAATAAAACGAAAACTTAATTTTACCCTTCCTCTTTTGAGGGGTGTAACGCCAAAAGGAGACGTTTTAGGTAGAAATTTATGTGAAAGGCCTCCTTAATTTTCGACAAGGAATCGCCCCTTGAAGTTTTTCGCATTATTTATGAATCACCATGTATATCGTAATTAGTACATAAGCAGTTTAAGTTCAATTAATCTTCTTTTTATTATTATTTAAGTTTACAACTTGTTCTATTCCAGATTGTCTTTCCACCGATTTTTTGTCTTTTGTCTCTAGCCAATCTTACTTGTCTTGTTTCGTCCATTGTGGATACACGCCGATTCCATTCTTCTCGTCTATTTCTGACCCGATCTCCTAGTATCTGAATGCTATATTGTTGTCTCGTATGTCTTCGCTCCGTATTGGTCTTTTAATTCTAGCCCAATAATTTTTTTAGCGTTTTCATTTCAGTCGTTTCCTTATAAACGCCTTATAAATGTGTACTTTTGTTTCTGTTCTTAAGTATTTATTTCTCCATAAGCAATCATTCAAACATCCAGAAATTTTGAGCGCTTTGTTTGTTTCTTTTTATACTTCTTCGTTTCATATTTTTGTGCAGGTTATTTCCACTTACAAGTAATTGAAGCTATTGACCTTTTAAATTATGACCTTCTATGTCTTCATTTATTCCTGAATGCTTCATTTACGTCAACTTGCACCGCAACATCCCAGTCATTGACGTGCTTTCTTTGAAGATCAATTTCAGACTTCAATTTTCAGACTTAACTTAAATTAAGCCTAGCTTAACAGTAAATGATAAGACAAAAGATCAATTTACATCAACTAAACCCCATAAAAACTAATATCGAAAGTGCTTACTGCAGTTACTGGTAGTAAGTTGCTGCAGTAAGTTTCAAAATTTGCCTTATTTTTGAGTTCATAGGTAATCGGTAAACTAACCGCACCGTATCTTTACCCTCACACAGTTGCCTTATTCTCACTTTGTTAGTAAAATAACTACAACAATTGCATTAAAATATTAAATTTAGTAAAAAAAGAAGACAAATTCAGAACAAACAGTATTTATTAGAAGAATGCCACGAAAAAACTGGAATTATTAGAATATTTTTTTAAGTGGAGAGGTGGTAAAATTAAAAATTATTCGAATTACTTGCGTATTAAACATTTTTCGATGCACAATTCATACACATATGACCCAAATAAATTAAATTTGTCTTTAATTAAACATTAATAAGGTATTAATAAAACAAAGGTTAAACAAAATAATATATTATTGTAATTACTCATTTAAAATAAATCACTCTTGCTAATATAAACTAGAAGTAAACTAACTACAATACATTTTAATAACTGACTCGATTATTCTTAAAAAAAAGTACAGACTTAATTTTTACAAATTTTAGTGTTTAAATTTTGCCTTGTTGTTAGTCTAAATTGTTTAAAAATTGTTGCGACAATCAAAAATTCGAAACCCGTTTTTTATCCGTAAACAAATGCATTGAAAAGGTAAAATCTCTCAAAATAAGAGAAATTTAAAAAAATCAAAAAATTTTAAAATCCTGAAATCTTTTTTTTTTGTTTTAAATACTTACGTGAAATGCAGATTAACATTGTTGCCTCTGGAACTTCCACTTGTTTGTAACATACTATAAGAAAAAATTAGAAACTTTTAAACTTTTCCTTCGTATTTCCTACCTTTTCTCGTCATCGTTTTCCCTCTATCGCTAATTTCCAGCGTAGATTCATCCATTGTCTGCGAATTTGCATTATTACGTACATATGTTTCATATTTCACTGTATTTCACCAACCACTGGTTGCGAAAACGCGCGTAAGATAAAATTTCGTTCGCGAAATTGGACCGTCGAATGTTTCAGGGGAGCCCTAATCAAGACCCTAACCGAGTTCGAGTCCAATCCAAGAGCCTAACCAAGCACGATTTTCAGAGAATTAGTGTTAGAAATTAAAGGTCCATGTATTTACACTTTATAAATACATGGAGAGTTAGTCGACAAAGAAAGATCCTACTTTTCCTCGTCTTATTAATCCTTTTTATTTGTAATCCTTTTAGGGAACACAACACAACACTCGCGCACTCACACGCAAAAAGGCCTTAACCGAACGAGCACTCCTCGCACACACGAATAATACGACGCTGTAATTTAAAATTCGAACTACTGAAACAAGCACTACCGCTCTGTACCATTAACGCGAGAGATCTGAAATGGGTTTGCCAGAATTCTATATATAAATGCGTTCGAGTTTATACATTAGCACTAAGAAATCCCAATTTTATTTTAAAAACATCCAGTTTTTTGTTTGCACTCCGATAAGCTATGAAAGTAGGTGGCGCACATACTTTATCAATTACTTTGTATTTTATCGATCGCATAAAAATGCGATTAAACTTTTATCTGATTAATGGTTTGTAATAGGAAATTAATGTGTTTTATAATAGCGTAAATTTATAATTTTACGGTATAAAGGCAGTAGATAGTGATTATTTAAATAATTTTAAACTGGTATTAGGTTTTTTTGTATTTTTTATTTGTATGTCAAAATTTTTATTAGAAGCGGTGGTACGAAATTTTTTTTTGATATTTTTTGGGTGATACGCGTAACGCGTACAAATAAATTGATAACCACTGCAATATATTCTTGTCGAAAACAAGTCACTGGCAAAAAACAAAACACGAGGTTTTCCAATAGTTCCAAGCCGGCCGTCGTGACCAGGGTAAATTTTTATACGTAAGATCAAATAATACCAAAAGACAACAACAAAAACAATTGACAAAAACGTTTGATACTATTGTTAGTTAGTTATTAGCTCTACTGATGGTGTCGCAATCACACCACTCACCGGACTCTTTGAAATTCAAATTATGTTCACAATTTCTACTAACTTCAAAAAAATGATAATTAATTTAAAGATCCGACTACGCGCAAGCCTCGGTATCGAATTTCCATATAATATGTCTCAAAACTCCTTTTTTCATTTTTCATTTTCATATCGTTTGAAAAATTACATTTACTAGAAAAATATTCTCAAGAGTATTTCGAAATTTTGTTATTCTTAATTTTTGTCTTATTTTAATTGTAAAATATATAGTCTGTATTTAAAATAGGCGCAAGTAGTTGCTGTAATGTTTGGAACGGCAAGATTTTTTCTTAAATCAAAACAAATTGCTTCCTCTGGTTGAGATAATTAGTTATACGTTTATACTTTTTTATTATGCAACTCGTGTCAAACAGTGAGTGCTAAGTTCTTTTTCTAAATTTTTTGTTTGATCAAAATTTTTGGATTTTAACATTAAAGATCTTTTGCTTTTATCGCAAATTCGTCGCAGATACTGGGGCTCGATTCTCGAACCATTCGCTATCATAACGTATGAGAAAAGACGTCATAACAATGGGTTTCTATAGAAATTTGTTTGTTGCATCGTCATTTTCGCATACGTTATGTTAACGAATGGTTCGAGAATTGTACCCCCTGTACCTTGTTCGGGATTATAAATTCTAAGGGGTTTTTATACATTAAGTGTAAATTGTTACATGATTTTTTTTTATTCCGTTTCTTTTGGTACATTGTCTTTGCACAGTTTCGTGGTATCGACTGACTCATTTTTGTTCTTCTAATGTTTGTTGGTATTATACTATTATTATCGCTTACTGCTATTTTTAATTTGTTTAGTTCGGATGTATATAAGAGGTCCTTGTTTTTTGTTTACCTCCAGATTATTTATATACCCTTTAAATACTATACGATTTAGTCATCATCTAGTAACTTTTTATTGATGACGTGCATCGGAATAAAATTTGAATAACCTATAGTTAGATGCGGACGATGAGAAATTAATAAATAGCGTAAGCAAATTTGAAACGCTATACAATGTCGAGAGTGTACATTTTAAAAATTTAAAAATGAAGGCAAAAATGTGGCGTATAGTGGCAGCAACTGTTGGAAAAGATGGTAAGTAAAAATCTTGATTTTTTAACATTTTTTAATTGGGTCGTGTTTATTACCGAAATAGTTGTATTAGTATGATTTGGAATCTACTGGGTTTTAAACAAAGACTTGTGTTATGGCTAAAATGCAGTAAAGCCTGTAAAGTGACCACCTTTCTTAGTTGACCACATTTTGATTATATATCGAACGATCCCCATTTAATTACATGAACACTATCTCCATAAGAATTTAACGATAGTTAAGTAGTCGGAATTGGTCAATTTAAAGTCTGTTAACGCCCTTTTATTGGACAATATCGCAACGTTTCGACAGACACTCTGTCATCATCAGAATGTCCGTTGAAACGTTGCGATATTGACCAATAAAAGGGCGTTAACAGACTTTAAATTGGCCAATTCCTACTACTTAACTGTTGTTAAATTATTATTTTATTATTTGGTCGCTCTAATTCGCGCTAATTTCTCTATAAGTTAATCAAATTTGAACAGAACTAGTGGTGGTTAACATAAACAGAATTTACTATGCAGGGTGATCTATAATTAGATGTAAAACATTTGTAAATACTTTCAAAGGGCTATTTGAAACAAAAAATTGCTCTAACTGTTTTTTTCTATTTGCCTTCCATTACAAAATTATTTCAGTCTCAAAGACATACATAATTGGAATTGTTCGGATAGGTACCTATTGCATTTACCACACATTAGGGGGCTCATTTTGAGCATTTGTTTTAGGTTATTGCTTTAAATTCGTTTATAGTTATTTTTCTTAATAAATCGTATCTTTTCAGTGGAAAATGTAGGTAGTACGGTTTTTCTTCACACAATGAGTCTATCTTTGAGCTTGAATATCTTTCTAAGAACACTTCCAAATGTGGTGCTGAACATATTTACAATTTTTTTACATCTAATTATAAATCGCCCTGTATAACCATCGGTGTAGTACCTAACCAGAGCGTAACTAAAACGATAAACTATCTAATCCACATCATTTGAATTACATATTACATTTGCATGGTATTTTATTGTGCTACTCTAACAATTATTATACATTTATGCGAGGCCACTCGATTCCTGAAAATGATTTTGATAAAGTTACATTTCTAATGAACTGTCCAACTTTACGTACTTATTACCTGCGGTCGCGGAAAACGGTATTCAAACGTACTTTGACATCATCGGTCTAGGTTTAGACATAAATACTTTCAACTTTAAAGAGAGAAAGTAAATGATATCAGATAAATTTCAGTCAATTATATCAATTAGATATTATAGATCATTATTTTTTTCTATGTATGTCAAGTTTTGTTTTTTATTTGTATCATTTGAATGAAATTACTTTGTTTTTCTTTTTATTATTCAATAAATTTTATTGAAGACGACGTGTTTATGTGTTCTTTTCATGGTCGGACACAAAAATTCACTTGTTTTTATTGTTAATTGCAATTATAATAATTGTCTAGTCATCAGCTGATCGAAAGTTAAATTCGATAATACCCTTTTATGTTATCCAATAATAAATCAATTTTAAATAAATTCGTTTTACGTAATACACACAGGGAAACGAAGAAAATAGGCCAAAAGGCAAAAAGATATTTTTGAAAAACGTGACTATAACTTCGTATTTGACATCTTGCAATTATAAAAAACTTTTTCAAATAACATTTTTATATATTTTCAAAAATAAAGGTACTTTATTCTTGAGCCGATTCATATTTTTGAATGTCCCACGTATACAAAAGGTTATATTCAAATTTTAGAATATGTATTTTGAATTTGGAACTATACAGAGGTTTTTATGAAAAATAAAATTTTCCTATTAATTTCAAATAAAAGAGTTTTCCATTTGTGTCCAATTTTATGCCGGTGACTGTATATTCCAAAAATATTTTTTACCATTTCCTAGACAGCATGTATTTTGTTGTGAGAATTGTTTAAATAATACAAATACTTGAGTCCGCCAGCCTGACTGTTTTTGATAATCGACGATTACGAAGATTACCTAACTAAATTTAAAAATTGAATATGATAAGTTCACGAGTATAAATTTTGTAAAGAAAAATCAAATATAGATACTTCAAAGAACGGATTACTTATTTGTTGTTTAGATACGGTTAATATGAATGGCAACGCTTATCAAACTTTTTTATATTATCCGGTACGTTTACAATATTGCAATACTGCTGAAAAACCCATTCGGTCGTCTTTCTAATGTTACGAAGTAAAACCGCCTACGCACATGCTATATTAACTTTATGCTATCAAACAACGTAGTTCTGTTTTTGAACTGAAAAAGCAATCTCAAAACAGGACGCGTTTAATAAGTAAGACAAGATAAGAATGTGTATTTTATCTTTTTTGCTCGTTATGGGTGTTTAATCCGATATAGATCATTCAAAATGGAACAATTTATCTATAACTAATAAGTATAATGTGAAACTGTGCTATATTTCGATTGATTATTTTGGATTGCTTATAAAAATTTGTTAAATAAAGGAATCGAGACGTCTCGATGCCTATAGATATAAATTAGACAATATTATAGAATGCAACTAGAAAGGTGGCCAAAATTCATTAATTTATTATCCCATAAATATTTTAATACTAAGTAGGTATTAAATATGATACAAATATATATATAACATTTTAATTATCATCTATCTACTTAAATATAATAATATTATACTCTCCTTTTAGTTGTAAATTGTAAAAGACGATGGAAAGACATAAAAGATCATTATTATAAAATTAAAAGGAAGAAAACATTGGAAACGAAGTCAAGTGTATGGATTAATTCCAAATGGTCTATCATTTTTAGCAGGCATTGAAACGGAATAGGCGGTTGGTCTTGACGAGTTGATTAAATTTTTAGATCGTTTAAAGTTACAATTCAAAGTTTTGATTTGATAATTTTTAGGTTTTACACAAACGCATTTTCCCGAATTAACGTAGAAGCGAACCCTGGATCGCAAAATGAATCGGGAACTGAATCACTAACGGCAACTCCTCCCCAACCAGAATGCTCCCTAGAATTAACTCCTATTGATTCGGCATGTAATTTAACTTCGAATAAAAGAAAACTCGAAAACGAACACCTCGATAAAATACACGGAGAGCAACGCGGCGAATGGAGCTTGTTGGAAAAATTAACAGCACACGCTGAAGAAAACGATGTCGATCTTTTCGTGAAAAGTATAACGTTGACCATGAAAAAACTGCCACCTCGTTCGATTGCACACGCCAAAATAAAAATATTATCGATTTTAAATTATTTGCAGTTTCCTGACGCATCTTCTTCGCCGCAGCATATTGACAATTAACATGTATATTCATTCCATCGAGATAACCATTAAATAAGAAACTTTTTATACAATTTACTATTTTTTCGAAAAAAAGATTGTAGAAATGCATCTGTTGAAAATTTTTTATAATTTCGATAGTAGGCACTACCACGTACTACGCTGGGCCGGTGGGCTTTTAATCTCTTGATGTTTTAACGGTTTTTTTACGGTTAAAATATTTCATATTAATATGTGTGTATACACCGTGTCCAAGATAAGAATGCACAGCATGGGGATCTTGAAAACGGTAGAAGATACAGGGTGGCTTAAATTAGAAAAAAGTTGCGCTATTTAGAGTATGTTCACATGCTGGTCGCAAAAGTTCATTATTGTTTATCGTTTTCAAAATTCTCAAAAAAATGTGATTTTTTGGATTTTCGTTTCTTTTCATTTTTTTATTTATTTTAAATGATATTAAAAAACTACCGGCACTTTCTCATTGCCACTTTTTAAGCTCTATAAAATGGCGTGTTCAAATTTTTAATCCGACGTTTCGTATCCGAGAACCCATCATCAACTTTATTTTTTTATATGACCACAAACGAAGAGACACCCTGTATTCGGTAGCATTATTCATTACAAATTCAACGATGTATCACACATTATGGTTTTGAAGCCAAAAAAGGGGAAAAACGTGAGTTATAAGGTTTTTTATTTTTTAAATTAGTAGGCGCTGGTACAATAACAGAAACAAAATATCAAAAAATTATAATAATTGCTCAAATAGGTTGCCATTATTTTCTAGACACAAGTATGCTCTGTCTACAGAAGAATTCAAAACATGGTCTAACATTTCTGGTGTGATTGTATTAACTGCTGCTAAAACCAATGCCAATAACTGTTCTTCAGTTTCAAAAGTGGCGTCATACACTTGGTTTTTTAAATAACCCCACAGGAAAAAATCCAACGGAGTTAAGTCAGGTGATCGGGCTGGCCAGGCTACTTCACTGTGAGTTCCAATGCATTTTTCAGGAAACCTCTGGGACAAATATTCCCGCACAGTTCTTGAATTATGCGCTGGGGCACCATCTTGCTGAAACCAGCAGTTGTTAACTATAAGTAATGGTAATTCATCCAAGGCATTCTCCAAATCAGTCTGCAGTAGGTCGAGATATCGTTCGGAATTTAAATTGTTGTGATAAATAAAAGGGCCTATTATTCTGCCACCCAAAATGCCTACTCACAGATTAAATCCAAATCGATGTTGATGCCTTGTTTCTTTTATTAAATGAAGATTGTCTGTTGCCCAATAATGTTTGTTACGCCGGTTGAAAATGCCAGTGTTGGTTATCATTGTTGGTTATTGTTTTTCCCCTTTTTTGGCTTCAAAACCATAATGTGTGATACATCGTTGAATTTGTAATGAATAATGCTACCGAATACAGGGTGTCTCTTTGTTTGTGGCCATATAAAAAAATAAAGTTGATGATGGGTTCTCGGATACGAAACGTCGGATTAAAAATTTGAACACGCCATTTTGTAGAGCTTAAAAAGTGGCAACGAGAAAGTGCCGGTAGTTTTTTAATATCATTTAAAATAAATAAAAAAATGAAAAGAAACGAAAATCCAAAAAATCACATTTTTTTGAGAATTTTGAAAACGATAAACAATAATGAACTTTTGCGACCAGCATGTGAACATACTCTAAATAGCGCAACTTTTTTCTAATTTAAGCCACCCTGTATCTTCTACCGTTTTCAAGATCCCCATTCTTATCTTGGACACGGTGTATATAAACATTCAAAGCCGATTAAAAAAAAAAAAGTTAAGTAAACAATTACATACCTATTTGATTATTTTAGATAAAATTAAATATTTGTGGTCCGAACATTCTCAATTTCATACTGAAACGTCACCAAAAAGGACTCCACTAGATGACCAGTTATTCTGTCGAAATCGCGAAAGTTTTAAGGAAAAACGTCGATTCGATCACCCAAAAACAATTTGTATTACGCAACTTCAGGTATTTCTCAGTATAGTATATATTCTCCTTGTATAAATAATAATAATAATAAACTTTTACAGAATTTAGCTAACTCCTTTAAAAAATTGGATATATTTACATTTAAACTCCGAAACGAGAGCTTCGAACCTGCCACGTTCAACACCAATAAAAGTAACTTTCGCGAAAATAATGAAAACGAAGAAATACCTCCTCGTCGATTATATTCGGCAGTTCTTCAAGGTTTGCCCAATGGAAGATCTGTAAATTATAGAGATGCGATTCAACCGTCGAGGTTAATTATTAAGAAAAACCAAACGTCGATGTATCTAACTCAAACTCCCGATATATTTGTTTCTTCGTATTTAGCAACGGACACTTTGCCGCAAACTGCTTTCCGAAAGACAATCGATTTCGATTCCGGAAAAGAAAAACTTATCGACATATCTAAATACTTCGACGTTTTCGAAAAAAATTGACGATAACGATATCGATTCGTCGAAATCCGACAATTTAAATTCATCCACCGTATCGTACAACATCGAAGCCACATTAAAACGTTCGTCGTCGAGCACGATAGACACTTGCATTCCTGCTGCCACAAATACCACTTCGTCGACCGTTTCCTGTATGCAGTCGCAAATAACTTATTCCTTATCCAATACTTACATAGGCAACGCACAAGAAGCCAATAACGTTTCGTGTTGCAATGGCGTATTCGACGGCAATTATTACCTAAACGGCACCTACAACTTGAGTCCCCAAGTTGCAAACTCCTTTCAAAATCAAGTTTTACAAGTTAACAACGTTAATAACGTTTATTCAAACAACGCATACCAAACGGGAAATCGAGTTTCGTCGCAAAATTCCGCGAATTATATATCGCAACCCAACCGACCTGCGTATCCGTCCAATCAGTCGCATTCGTTTTGGTACCTTCAACAAAATAGACCGCCGTCCGCCGCGTATTCCGGCACGCATTTTGCTAATCAACCCTATGTCCTTTTGTCGCATCCGTCGCAACAAACGTTCACGGTGCAAAGGCAAAATCAACGATGCACGCCGCAGACACCGCATTTTGCCCGAAACACTTCGACCGTGCATACTTATCAAATGTCGGCTGCGACGACGTCCAATGTTTGCAGTTCTCCCACACGTCAACAATGGAACGCGCAAAACCACGAATTGTCCAGAACAAGTTCCAATCAACAGCTCGCCGATAGTTCCGCACAAAATCTGCGTGCAAAAATTAAACCGAAAAAAATTTGCAAAAGCCAAAGCAACTATCAACAGCAACGAATAAGCGGCACGCCGTCTGCGGAAATTGACGATAGCACCCGCAATCAGACGTGTTCGGGGGGCGCTTATTCGAATACGTTCTCTAGATATTACAAGCCGTCGAATCCTGGAATTAATCTTTCGCCGACAGAAAAATTGTCACTCATCAAATCGACGGTGTCCGCTTCTTCGTTGGATAATAAACGAGTGAAACTCTATAACGAATATAAAATCGTCGATAGATCGACCGCCGAAACGAAGACGTCGTTGAACGCCGACAACGAAAGTTTTCAATTCCTGTCGAGCGACTCCGAGGAGTCTCGCACGTTATTACCGGTTACGCGAAGTCTGTCGGAAGACTTAGAGCGACAAGCGATAGAACAATATCAAAATTCCAACGAGAATTTTTATCAGGACTTGGAGAGGCAAGCCGAGGAACAGTATTACGAAGATCATACGGAAAACTGGATGCGTCGAAGGGCGAGCGATGTATGATAATTTTGAAACTTCCCCTTGCGTGTACGTCAAGAGGAATATCGTTAATTAATTCTATTTATAGTTTTTGCAAATTGATAAATTATTGTAACTGCAAATAAAATGTTTACACTTTATTTACGAGTTTAATTAAAATTGTATGACTATTTTAGATTGGGGTATTTAGACGGGGAAAGTTCTAGAACGTCTACTTTGCCATTCGATGGCCGTGGTCTCGATTCGAAATCCTCCGTTGTCTAGGCATCTTTAATATGCAAAAGTAGATTCGTTGTAACGTCATAATGTACAGTTGTATGCAAAAGTTTCCGGCCAAACAAAATTTTGTGATTAAGTGATGTACGAGGCGCGTTTTTTAAGTAAGTACCGTTTTGGAATTGAAAAAAGACGTGCAAAGATATCGCAATAATTTTATTTTTACATGAAAGCCTGTACATTAATCTACTTTTCTACATAATTTCCGTGAATATTGAGGCACTTGTCATAACGTGGCACCAGTTTTTGAATACCCTCCTCATAAAATTCTGCCGCCTGACTTGTTAACCACTGTATCACAAATGTTTTGACTTCGTTATCGTCTTGAAGATGCTGACCACCCAGGTGTTTCTTCAAGTGCAGGAACAAATGGTAGTCGCTGGGCGCCAGATCAGGGCTGTATGGAGGATGATCTAGAGTTTCCCATTTAAAAGATTTGATGAGATCTTTGGTCCGATTAGCCACATGTGGACGGGCATTGTCATGCAGCAAAACGATACCCTTACTCAACTTGCCACGTCTTTTGTTCTGGATTGCACGACGCAGATTGTTCAATGTCTCACAATAAGACGCTGCATTGATTGTCTCATTACGAGGCAGAAACTCCACTAGCAATACTCCTTTTCTGTCCCAAAAAACTGTGCACATGATCGGACCAAAGATCTCATCAAATCTTTTAAATGGAAAACTCTAGATCATCCTCCATACAGCCCTGATCTGGCGCCCAGCGACTACCATTTGTTCCTGCACTTGAAGAAACACCTGGGTGGTCAGCATCTTCAAGACGATAACGAAGTCAAAACATTTGTGTTACAGTGGTTAACAAGTCAGGCGGCAGAATTTTATGAGGAGGGTATTCAAAAACTGGTGCCACGTTATGACAAGTGCCTCAATATTCACGGAAATTATGTAGAAAAGTAGATTAATGTACAGGCTTTCATGTAAAAATAAAATTATTGCGATATCTTTGCACGTCTTTTTTCAATTCCAAAACGGTACTTACTTAAAAAACGCGCCTCGTATGAAGGATGCAAAGAGGAAACAAAAATATATCATCGTGAAGTACCCTTACTATCAATCAAAACGTGTAATTCAAAATTTTTATGTAACGATTAATAAATATTTATAACAAAAATAACAATTTTTGCCTTTTCATAAGTGTCCGGCCAAATATAAATTCTCCACTGAACATGAAAAAAAAACACGATAACTTGAGAACAAATTCCAAAAATGGTAACAAATGTAATATTTTCATCAGTACTCAGTAGCCATACCCTTCGAAGCTATCACGGCGGCACATCGGTGAGGCATTGACTCGATGAGTTTGACGATTCGATCTTGTGAGATATTTTTCCACCCTTCCTGAACTTTCTCCCACAAAACAGTTTTATTACTATGATTTTCAACTCCTATTCTTAGTTTGAGTTCTTGCCACAAATGTTCTATTGGATTCAAGTCTGGGGATTGACTCGGCCACTCCAAAACACGAACATTTTTCTTCCTGAAAAATTCTTGGAGTAGCTTCGATCGATGTTTTGGATCATTATCTTGCCGAAAAATCCAATTTCGTGGCAAATTTCGACGAGCATAAGGTAGCATTTGTACTGATAGAATGTCTCTATACATATCAGCGTTCATGTTGCCTTCAATTTTGTGAAGTGGACCGACGCCTTTCCATGAAAATGCACCCCAAAGCATAATACCACCTCCACCATGTTTTACTGTTGGTATTTGATACCTAGAAGAATTTCTAGTACCTTTAGGTCGACGAACATATCTTCTCCCATCATTTCCAAACAAATTAATTTTAGTTTCGTCTGAAAATAGCACTTTTTCCATTCTTCAGTAGTCCAGTGTGCTTTTGCAAATTCCAATCTGGCCTTCTTATTTTTTTTACTAATTAGTGGTTTTTTAGTTCCAACGCGTCCAAAAAGTCCCACTTTATTTAATCTACGCGAAACAGTACTTTGACTAATGTCAGCTAAATTTTCCTCGCGTAATTCACGTGCGATGATCGCAGCATTCTTTTTTACGTCTACGACAGCCTTTCTTTTAATAATTTTATCGACACGATTCGTTGTTTTTCTGGGCCTTCCAGGACAAGGTTTATCTTTTAGATCACCTGTAGTCTTCCACTTATTTATAATATCGTTAACAGTGGATTTTCCTAATGACAAAAGATTGGCTATTACACGTGAAACATTCCCTTCATTGTGTAACTTAATTACTACTTCGCGTATGTCTAAAGACGTGCGTTTAGGCATCTTAACCGATTAATACTAAAGGTAGAATATGAAAGAAATATAGTTCTCGATGTTCACATACCTTTGTAACCGATAACATAAACGAAACAGAGCGAATTGTAGCTTCTTGGAATTTGGCCGGACACTTATGAAAAGGTGAAAATTGTTATTTTTATTGTAAATATTTATTAACTGTTACTTGAAAATATTTAGTTACACATTTTGGTTCTATAATAAAGATATTTTGTGATGATATATTTGTGTTTCCACTTCGCATCCTTTATACATTACTTAATCGCAAAATTTTGTTTGGCCGGAAACTTTTGCATACAACTGTATATCTATCCGCTATACATTTAGTGGTACATGTACAATACAGGGTGTCTAAAGTTGTCTCTTATTGGAACTACGGAATAGTCAATATTTTTATAAATTTTTTTTCGTAAAGAATGTCAAAATTGCCGAAGACATGTGCACATTTTTATTTGGAAAATAATTTTAATTTCTTGCAGATTGATTGTAGCCACATCGGCGTGACCAATAGTGGTACAGCATGTTGGTGTCTTATTGTTAGTTAGATTTTAAATTAAATAACGGCTTCGAATCAAGTGAATCGTTTATTGTTAAATCAACACGAAAATCATCATTTTATCAACATTACAGGAAACGAAAAAACGATTTATATGAAAAGTAGGTAGGGGAAGGTCGGGTAGCCCCGGGCACTTAAATGAAGTAGAAATATAAAATACAATCAACAAATGTCAGTTTGTATTTCAGAATTAAAATAGAGTAAGGAACTTTGTTAATCGTACTAATGAAAAAAAAAAGGATATCTTAATTATTGTAACTAGAATATTGAAAAAACTTAAGCTCCCAATTTGCGGTAATATAAAAGTCGGCGGGTAGCCCCGGACAGATATCAATAGTGGCCTAAACGTGTTTTGGCCTTACAAACGTCACAAATGTAGTAAAAATCTGATGCGTCAATGTTAACACATGCTTCGTGGGCCCAATTTTTGCAGTCACGACACTGAATCCAATTTTTTTTAAACGTTTCGGCACATATGGTACACGCTGTCTCTTCAACTTGATGGGAATCACCTTAAATAGTTGTCGTTGTTTTCAATTTTTTGCCACCTCTACCTTTTTGTTTTTCCTCTAAATCTTGTTTGTATCGAGAAGATGTTAAAATCTCACTCTTTTGTGTCTTTCGAGACCGCCTCACCAAGCGTTTGTAAGATACGTCAGGAAAAGGTGACAACTGCTGTAATAAATTTGTAAATAAATAATAAATTGCAATGAAATTCGACAGGGGCGATGAGAAATGTTTGGCAGGAACAAACACTCACTGTAGCTTGTCAATCAATCTGTGCTCATGCATTGACTAAGTTGCATATGCGTACAAACTCTATGGGGGGCCCCCGAAACTATGTTTTGGTTTTCCAACGTGTTTACTTACTTAGTAATTGTACTGTCCGGGGCTACCCGACCTTCCCCTAAATGGTATACCATTTGAACTTGTGCTGTTTCTGCAGTCCAAAACGCGGTAACACATATGCGGTATGAAAACTTGAGTTTTTCTTGCATCAATTGATGCATATCTGTCTATAATGTGCCATTCTACCAAAAAAAAAAAAAAAAAACGAAAATAGCCAAAAATGCCTTTTGGGTTGTTTTAACAATAAGCGAACTTGCTCGGTATTTCGGTTTTTGGTTCAAATTTGATTTGGTCGTATTTGCAGAAACAATATTGTGTTTAATGGGTAGCGGGTAGGAATTATCAATAAGATAATCCTTACTTTAGGGAAGTGAGCGACCCTGCCCACGCGAGCTCCGAGTTGTCTCCGTTTCGGAGAATAGCAACTTGGCACGCAACATTTATTCGCGATTATGAATAATGCACTGAACTACTTTACACTGTAACACTAATGCACTTAATATTAGAAGTTTCTACATTCACTGTTTAACAATTTTTTTACTGCAATTCGCATATTTAAATTAACACGGTAGAAAATTTTAGATAGGTAGGTAGGTATGTACGTAAATACCTATGATTTTCAACATGTGTGTGATAACATATCTTCTTCTTACATCATAAATAACGAAATTCAATCGCATTCAAGTCCATGCCATTTATTATCGCTAGTTGGAAGAATCATTCTTGATAAAAGAAACTTTACAAAATTTAAACACGACGTTTTGGTATTTATGTAACAAACGGTATTTATGTAACATTCGAATAAGTGTTTTAAAATATTTCCTTTAGTCGCACGTGAACTTAGGCTTTGAATATTGTGTTTTATCTTGCTATTAATGGAATACTTTCTGTATTCGGGAATCAACTGGATGCCCTATTATAGGACAAAAAAGTTAGGATTCTGTGAATTTATTTATTATAAGGGCGTTAGAATCGGATACTTGCGATTAGATTCGGATTTTTAGTGACGAGGAAGGTTACCCAAAGGGTACACACCGATTTTGATGAAAATTTTATCATAATAACTACTACCCAATAGATGATGTTTGGTGAAAAAATTAGTTGCCATAAAGACTTTGTTTACGTTGTATTCAATAAAGTTGGTAAAATGGTGATTTTCAAATTCATAGGATTGTTATCAGAACGGTTTTAGATGTAGGTTTGAAATTCGTAACATTTCAGTTTGAGATTATTTTGTATATTTTAGAATAAATTTTTTTTTTCACGCATAGTTTTTTCTCTGTTTAACCATCTAAAATTTGTATGGGGTTACATTAGGAAAAATTGAGATAAAATTTAAAAAAACGTTTTTCATTCGTTCGGCTATTATAATAGGTATATTGTACTTACTTTAATTCTTCTTTTTTAAACTTAATTTAGAAAATAGGATTACATTTATAGAATATTATTAAAGGAAACCATAGATAAACCATACACATCGATTTTGTTAATCACTAATGTTTGGTGAAAAAATTGGTTACTAAAAAATTTCATTTATATTTTATATGAAAATAGATGGAAAATAGTGACGAGCCACATATTGGTCAAAATTCAGTTTTCAATATAAATTGGTGTTAAACGAAGGTAAAGCGCTACTATAAAAGTATCGAAGCGATTTATTAATAGATGACGATATAGTCACGTAGTTTTCTTCTTTAATAAATCAAAAATGCAGAATTTTTTGATAAAAAACGTAACAAGCCACACAGTTATCCAACATGACAAGCGTTAGCTATCGCCCAGCCAAGAAAAAGACGTATTATAGTGAGAAAAATAATAGTGATAGTGATAAAGTCAACGATGATGTTAATACAAGTAGTGGCAGTGAAATCAGCAGTGCTTCTGATATAGATGTTTAGAGATACGTAGGGGGTGCAAAACTTTTGAAAGGCCGTGTGTAACCATTATAATAGCCGAACGAATGATAATATGAAAAACGTTTTTCTATTTTATCTCAATTTTTCCTAATTTTACAATACAATAATACAAATTTTAGAAGGTTAAACAGAGAAAAAAATAAGCTTTCTAATGATATATAACATACCGCAGTTTCTATTTAAAAAGTTCAAGATGACGGCCGTGCTCAAAAACAATGCGCGAAAAAAAATTGTTTTTATTCTAAAATGTACAAAATAACCTCAAATTGAAATATTACGAATTTTAAATTTATATGTAAATGCGTTCTGATAACAGCCCTATGAATTTGAAAATCGCCATTTTACCAACTTTATTGAATAAAACGTAAACGAAGTCTTTATGGCAGCTAATTTTTTCGCCAAACATCATCTATTGGGCAGTAGTTACTACGATAAAATATTTATCAAAATCGGTGTGTACCCTTTGGGTAACCTTCCTTGTGAGTATACACAGTAATCCCAACGCGGAGGTTACGTTCTAGGAAACCATCGCGAATGTTGAGAATATCTTTCTGTGTAACAAAGGGCATTAGGTTCTATGAAATTTTAATTGCAGTGGATACAGCAACTGGAACGAAAAAAATAAATTTACTAATTGTAAGCATTGATACGTATACATATAGGCGTAGATATTATATTATAATTTTATATGCAGTGGAACCTGAGTTCACGAACTTAATCCGTTTCTGAACCCCGGTCGCGAAGCGAATCGGTCGTGAACCGAAACACTTTTTCAATTAATCCGTTCCAGGTTCTGAAACTTGGTATTTTTTAAGTAAAATATTTTTGTTTAGAATGCACGTAAATTACATGTAACATTAATTATAGTCTGATTTGGTAGTTTTCTGTACTTTTTTAGGTGGTTCATCTCCCGATTTATCGTCTGCCTTGCGTACAAGAAATTTATCTAAAGAAATTTGTCTTTTTCTTTGTTGCAAAATTTTTCTGAAGTGCGACATAACATTCTCATTGACTACAACTTTGATCGTCAACCGAGTTATTGTACCCCAACCGAGTCAAAATTTGGTCACCAAAGTTGGCCGTAAACCGATTTGGTCGTGAATAGAGGTTCCACTGTAGTTCAGATGGGGTTTATTTGCTAATCGATGGCTGAAGATATTTGGTGATTAGTGTCTGTTTAACAAAACCAATCTGTTCTTTTGTTCTCAAATATTTTAATGAATAAATCAATTCGATGCACTATTAATTAATAAAAAAAATCGCGAATATCCAAGTTGCGTCCTCGCGAATGTTAAGGGCTTACTATAAACAAAATTTTATATCTAATATAATACTATATACGTAAGGTATTGAAGAATAAGGTCAACTTACTGTTTTATCATCTCACCAAATAAAAAGAAGTACCTAATTCAATAATTTTTTAAAATAAACACTTAAGCCAGGCGTGCACTATCAACACCAACACCAGTCGACCAACAGTTTAGTCGGATCTGCAATAATACACCAACACTATAAATAAACTATTCTATTTAAAATACTATTCAGTTATAAGACATTTGTAGTCGGTGATAACTTTTCAATTAACCCAAAAATTTAGTTCAGTAAAAGTTTAGTTTAGTAAATAATAGAGGTTGTCGCCAAACCAACTATACCGTTTACTGATTACAAATTAATAGTACGCGTCTAATGGCCTTAATTGTATAGGGGAAGGTCGGGTAGCCCCGGACAGTACAATTACTAAGTAAGTAAACACGTTGGAAAACCAAAACATAGTTTCGGGGCCCCCCCATAGAGTTTGTACGCATATGCAACTTAGTCAATGCATGAGCACAGATTGATTGACAAGCTACAGTGAGTGTTTGTTCCTGCCAAACATTTCTCATCGCCCCTGTCGAATTTAATTGCAGATTATCAAGTGCAAAAAGTTAGTATACCGCCTTGTCTATTTTTTAGAGTTGTAATACATTTAATATAGTTTATGAATGTATTAGTATTCGTTTCATTCCATATACAATTTAAGACCTATGGGCAACAACATCGAATGATAGCGATCGGGTAGCCCCGGACACGAAAACGTCGGGTACCCCCGGACACCATTATAAATGTCGAATTTCATATTTCAATTTCAATTTATTATATTTTCAACAAATATAATGATTCAATTTATTATAGCTTCTCTGTGGTTAGTACATTAGATTATACTTTTTGTATTGCAGGAACTTATACAACATGTCTAAATTTAAGGGACCAACAACTAATAGAGGTAAATGGGACGAAAATAAAATGAAAACAGCAGTGAAATGTGTCAAAGAAGGCAAGTTATCAATAAGACTATCTGCAGAAAGGTATGATGTGCCAAGAAGTTCCCTTCAGAACCGTCTAAAAGCAGTGAATAGTCACAAAGAGATCACGTTTCGTCCAAAGTTAGGACGATTTGAACCCACGTTTTCTGAGAACTTTTCTAAGCAACTGTATAATCACGTTAAAGAACTAGACAATCGTTTAATGCCCCTGACTAAAGACCTAGAGGAAAAACAAAAAGGTAGAGGTGGCAAAAAATTGAAAACAACGACAACTATTTAAGGTGATTCCCATCAAGTTGAAGAGACAGCGTGTACCATATCTGGCGAAATGTTTAAAGAAAATTGGATTCGGTGTCATGACTGCAAAGATTGGGCCCACGAAGCATGTGTTAACATTGACACTTCCGATTTTTACTACATTTGTGACGTTTGTAAGGCCAAAACACGTTTAGGCCACTATTGATATCTGTCCGGGGCTACCCGCCGACTTTTATATTACCGCAAATTGGGAGCTTAAGTTTTTTCAATATTCTAGTTACAATAATTAAGATATCCTTTTTTTTTTCATTAGTACGATTAACAAAGTTCCTTACTTTATTTTAATGCTAAAATACAAACTGACATTTGTTGATTGTATTTTATATTTCTACTTCATTTAAGTGTCCGGGGCTACCCGACCTTCCCCTATATGATGTTATAATAAACCTTTTTATGATTTTCGATGATTTTGCTTACAATTACATAATATCTACTATCATGTTTTGGTACGAGATCTTTCTTTTATTAAAACCAAATTTGTTTAAAAATACAATAGAGAAAAATACACATATACATACAGGTATATACAAAAGGTAGAAATAAAAACATCATTGTAGTAAATAACTTGTTATTTTTGTTGCGAAACATGTCAAGGTCATTCAAATTTTATTGCTCATGACGTCGTACACATTTTATTATTTTCTTTATTTCTTGATGTTTGTTTTATCTAATTTATATATTTTTATTTACGCCTTCGAATGCACAAAATAATGCATTAAACAAATAAGTGTTAATTAATTATTTAGGAAATCAAAATATTTAATAAAATGTGTATGATGTCATGAACAATAAAATTTTAACGAACATTTTATTTCGAACAATAAACAATTAATTCGTTTCAAGTTTTGTTTTCTAATTTGTATTGTAGATCAGGGTAGTAAAACGAACGGGTTTACTTTTTCGGCTTATTTTTGATTAACCACGTTAAATTTTGTTCATATACCTATACCAGGTATACGTATATATATAATTATCTAAAATTTATTTAAGGTCAAATTCATAGAAGAAAATCATTTTCATTCGATATTTAAACGGTTCTATTTTGTTTTTTACAACCAATAAAAACCAGTTTAAGTTTGATGTGAGAGTAAGTTTCATTTATGAATTTGGGCGTTAATTATCGAATAGTACGTTCTAAACGTATCTACAGACATTAAATATAAATTAAAAATGCATTTTTCATTGAAATTTAAAATAATAAAAGGCCTTACTGATGCGTTATTGTTAAGGAAATCTTTCCCTTCGGATTATAAAGGAGTGTAAAATTTAGCACCAAATTTATCCTTATAGTTAGCAAAATTTCCAATAATTATGGTGAGTGTCAAATTTGACTTTGTCTATACCTACAAAACATTCCCCGAGTGTAATGTTTTAGATCATATTAATGTTACAACATAACATATAAATATATTATAACATATCGATACAGTTTTAACAGAAGGGTGTAACCAACAAAACTACATTTTACAAGAGCGCACATTTTTTTGTCGTCGTGTAGTTATAAGTAGTGTAGCACGAGGATATTTATTGGACTGTTGTTTTTTAATTTGGTATCCTCTGACAATTTTTGTTTTATATTTGGGTTGGAATTGATTTCGAAAAAAAACTTGGGAATATTAAATTTATGTTGACAAGACTCACATATTTATTGGTAACTATAGTAATTTAAACATTCGAACTAAACATGCCGCCCGCCTTGAAAAGGCCAGCTTTTCAATAACCAGTAGGCAAAGGGTATAACTTGCAGACCGCGCGTTTTTGCACCTTTGTTAAGTGTCCATTTGGTCCTTTGCCGAAGTTCAGCTAGGTACTCTTGATGCCAACGCTTCCAAAAAGTTTGAAGAAGTTGTTGTATTCGTTCGTACTGGCAGAGGCGGTTCGGCGCAGTAGCAGTGACATCGGCTTCTGGCAGCGCGGACATTTCCCTCGAAATTAGAAAATGTGCAGGTGTGAGCGGTGATAAATCAAGAGAATTAGAAGATAAGGGAGTTAATGGGCGTGAATTTAATATAGCTTCGACTTGAACAATTAAAGTATGGAACTCTTCATAAGTTAAAAGCGCATTGGATGCAACTCGTTTTAAATTATATTTAATTTTTCGTATTCCGGCCTCCCGCAAACCGCCGAAGTGAGGTGAGTTGGGAGGTATGAAAGTCCAATTTATGTCACGATAGGCTGCGGCTTCAATTAGTTCACGATTGTTTAGTTTTAGGAATTTAAATAAAGCTCGTAATTTTGAATTAGTATCAACAAAATTGGTGCCGTTATCGGAGAATATTTTAGCGGGTCTCCCTCTCCTGGTTATGAATCCTTTTAAGCATGATATGAGAGAGAGCATCAGTTGAAAGGCTGGTAACCAGCTCAATATGCATATATTAGAGTGCTCAGCGTCCCGAAAAACGCTTAAAAATGACTTTTGTGGGGAGGTCGGGGTTACAAGATGAAACCTCGACAGATCGAAAGAGCGTATTTTTTTTATTTAAAAAGTCAAAAGCCGTCAAAAATCGTCCAGTGCAAAAGGGCACTATCTTCACCGAAAGAGTTATTCAGCGTACGTATAGAAGGGAACGTGAACTTTCTTTTGCCATAAAATTCGTAATTGGTTTTGTGGAATTAATCGTTTAAAAAATTTTGGAAAAACGCAAAATACACGGGCTCTTATGGAGAAAAATAACTTTCGGGGCCGATATCTCGGTTCGAACAGCTAAAAAGTTCACTTCGATTTCGCGTTTTTTACCGTTTATACTGTGTCATAACTACAAAACAGTACGACATATCGAAAAATTGTATTCTTTAAAAAAGTTTGGTTTGTCCTTGTAGCATCCGACGATAGAAGAATTATATTTTTGTAGGGCTTCATAATTATAATAAATAATTAAAAGTGAAAACATGCGAAAATTGCATTTGCGAGAGTCGCGCTCTCGAGTGGGCGCATCGCGTCTCCTATCTCACTTTTTCCCGTAGCTCCCTCTCATTCTATACGTAATTCTAAAACAAGTCAACATACTATTATTTTTATTACAAATACACCTTATCCGTTATTTTAATAATTAAATACACAATATAAGAAGCGTTTTGTATTAAACAAATTTACGAAAAGTTCCTATTTCATAATAAAACTGCAGCGGCTTTAAAATTTAATGTCTGTTACTGTTATTCTTCTTTTTATAAAATTGTGGTAATAAGCTAATAACAACAATTAATTACACCATATATACACCATATATTTCAACTCTGTTTAGAGTTATCTTCAAGTGGTAAAATATAATTTTCGCAGTAAAAATCAAAAATTTGGTGCAAGAAGGAAACCCTGGTAGGTATTAATTGTATCCTTATTATGGCAATTTATTAGGGCTATTAGCCCTAATTGTAAGTGTATTAAATAACCACAAGTTAATCACCATTTTTCTACTGCAGTATTCCAAATGTGCCTTACAGCCTTAAGTTTGTTAACAAATTTGGTATTACTACATTCAAAATTGTACTTTTTGCAGTTTAAATTAACAGCCTTGATATTACACAGCCTTAATAATTTAACACTCACCTTATTCATCATACATTGACACATTTAGAATTGTCACTGCATTGGTACATTTTTGTTCCAAAAATCTATTTTCCACCCAGAATCGGTTACGTTGGGTAATTGTGGTTGTAGTTGTAATGAATTTAGCAAAACTTTAGTTTGATAATATGATCTTAAGGTGAGGATACCACTATTTTTCGAATATCGTTAAAATTAATGTACAAAATAATGTAATGGTTACTTAAATTTGATTTTTAACATAGGTAATACCAAATTTGTTAACAAACTTAAGGCTGTAAGGCACATTTGACATACTGTAATAGAAAAATGGTGATTAACTTGTGGTTATTTAATAAACTTACAATTAGGGCCAATAGCCCTAATAAATTGCCATAATAAGGATACAATTAATACCTACCAGGGTTTCCTTCTTGCACCAAATTTTTGATTTTTACTGCGGAAATTATAATATTTTACCACTTGAAGATAACTCTAAACAGAGTTGAAATATATGGTGTTAATTAATTGTTGTTATTGGCTTATTACCACAATTTTATAAAAAGAAGAAGAATAATAACAGACATTAAATTTTAAAGTCGCTGTAGTTTTATTATGAAATAGGAACTTTTCGTAAATTTGTTTAATACAAAACGCTTCTTAAATATAAGAAGCAATACGCAAATAAATAAATACACAAATAAATACGCAATAAATACACAATAGTGTATTTAATTAATAAAATAACGGATAAGGTGTATTTATAATAAAAATAATAGTATGTTGACTTGTTTTAGAATTACGTATAGAATGAGAGGGAGCTACGGGAAAAAGTGAGATAGGAGACGCGATGCGCCCACTCGAGAGCGCGACTCTCGCAAATGCAATTTTCGCATGTTTTCACTTTTAATTATTTATTATAATTATGAAGCCCTACAAAAATATAATTCTTCTATCGTCGGATGCTACAAGGACAAACCAAACTTTTTTAAAGAATACAATTTTTCGATATGTCGTACTGTTTTGTAGTTATGACAGTATAAACGGTAAAAAACGCGAAATTGAAGTGAACTTTTTAGCTGTTCGAACCGAGATATCGGCCCCGAAAGTTATTTTTCTCCATAAGAGCCCGTGTATTTTGCGTTTTTCCAAAATTTTTTAAACGATTAATTCCACAAAACCAATTACGAATTTTACGGCAAAAGAAAGTTCACGTTTCCTTCTATACGTACGTTGAATAACTCTTTCGGTGAAGATAGCGCCCTTTTGCACTGGACCATTTTTGACGGCTTTTGGCTTTTTAAATAAAAAAATACGCTCTTTCGATTTTTCGAGGTTTCATCTTGTAACCCCGACCTCCCCACGAAAGTCATTTTTCGGGTCGCTGAGCACTCTACTAATAGCCTTTGTTGAAAAACATACAAACAAGCAAATGTAACATTTTGTGCATGGATACACGATTTTTCTTGCTAGGTTGCGGCCATTAGTGGGCCAAAATCTTGATCTTAAGTTGGATAGCATTAATTGTGGCCCTGCATGCAGAAGGCGAAGGTGTTCGCGTTCGAGCAGAAGTCTAGCAAAAACATGATTACCATCTACTAGGATGGAATGCTTTTTGTTAAAGTCATAGTCCGAATTGGAAAGGCGTCCGCCTACTCTAAGCAATCCATCTTCATCTAAGAAGGGAGTTAATTTCAGAAGACGAGAACTATCGAGAACTTTGCCCTTGCGTAATAGGTTTAATTCATTTGAAAATGATTCATTCTGGGACATTTTAGCCAAGCGTAGCAGCGACTGATCTAGTTCATTAACAGAAAGAGGTATGTAGTTTCGTTTGGAAGCAGGGGAACGACAATTATGAGCGAATCTAAAACAGTTAGAAAGGACTTACAATTAGTAACTTTTTATTGATGACGTGCATTGGAACTTATCGTGAATAACGTATATGTAGGTTTGAGTGTATGTATGTGTGTACATACATAGATAGTACTTCAAATAGCCCTCTAGCAATTATTATTAATATAATTTGTTTTTAATAGGTTATTAACTCAATGCGATTTTTATAAATATCTTTCGATATTTATTAACGTAAACTATAATTTCGGTGAAAAGTTTATTTAATAATGGTAAACAAATAAATTAAATAAGTTAATAAAAAAATATGATATCGCGTTTTAAAAAAGTACAAGAAGTCGTAAAAAGTGGGTACAGTCGAGTGCCAAATTACTGTCGCGGATCACGAGCATTGTGCGGACAACACATGACACAACGAAGAAATCTACGAAATGTATTTACGATGAGCAAGACGAATTACAAATACAAAGCTGCTGTTTCGAATATTCATAATTTGTTCGTTGTATCGCGTGTGTCCGTGCAATTCTCGCGATCCGCGACAGTAACTTGGCACTCGACTGTACGTAGATATCTAAACGAGGATCTTTTATCGTTGCAAGAATTGATTTTCGTTGATTTTCGAAGTATTTAAATGTTTTAAGATTTACAATTATCATCGTACCACGTTTTACAGTAGAATTTTACCATACGTCGTGGAGAACAAATTATAATTATAATAATAAAATGCCGACAACACGAAAATACACTCTACAAAAACAAGAACAACGACCCTAGTCCATACAATTTATTATCAAGAACGTTCTAGCTGGAACCCCTGGAGGTAGAGTTGGTTGCAGATATTCGATCACGCTCTAAGACTACGCTGTGTTGTACCGCGTGACATTACGCATGACCACGCTCACGCTTCATGCTACATCACAACACGCCTCTCAGTGCAAAGGTTCTCTTCGTTGCTTCACTGGAACGAAATCCACTATTTCCAAGGTTATTCACATCGCAGTAACGACGGGAATTAAATACGTTCTCTATGTCTCTCTCTTTTTTGTAGAAGGTCGGTGGATCGACGTAGCACATCCAATGCTGCCTACAGAATTTGCTCGAGACATTTCCTGTCGAGACTAATGGAGTCCATTATTTACATGTCCATTGAGTTCGTTTTTCTAATTTGAGGCTACGTTATGACCAAGATTCTTTTGTGTTCGAACATTTCGAACACGTTTTTATTAACGCGTTAAATAGTTGTAAAGTCCAAGTATAAAATTTACGTAAAAAATAATCGAGACTTTCTTATTTTAATTTTATTTACGTTGCTATTGAATCAATTTCGAAAATGATAAGTAATTTATAATGGTTCAACATTTTAATAACTGATCGACGTCATTTATTAAAATGCATTAGATAGTTGACCTGTAATTTAACTCACGGTTATTTTTAACCTACTATTTTAATGCGTGTAGGTATGGGATATAAATTTTGGAGCATCGTTTGTGCACATTCTCTTTATCTGGAATGATTACGCTGTAACGCTTGCTATCTATACCTACGAGATCGTCGTTGGTTTATTCGCCATCTGATTACGGATAAGCTATGGCATCAGGGGAAAAGCCAAATGTGCAATTTAATGCGCAGTTCAGTTGAGCAACGCAGTTAATATTGATTTTGCCCAATAAAAATGTTTTGTTAACAACTTCAAATTGGACATTTGTTTTAAACCAAATCCTGTAGAGAAACATAGTTTTCAAATGTCATAATTTTGTATTGTCAAAAAAATGCAAGGGAATCAAATATTGATACAACTAGATTTATACATACATGGCGCCCATTTCTCGAGTCTCTTTTATTTGAAAGAACACATAAATATTGTCTATTTATATATTTTATTGGCACTTAATTGTATCAAAACTGTTTTCAGAAATAAGTGAAAGGGCTCGTTAGTTTGTGTCTATCTACGAGAAATCCACACAACTAGACGCCACAGAGCGCCATTTGAGAGTCAGAACATTATTTATAATGTTATTATGTATAATAGCCTGTTCAATGTTCGTGATTCGTGACATTACATCTGCGCTCGGTTGTCATAAATACATAGTGTATCTGTACCTCTTACTATATGGCTACACACTATCGTAACGATTAAGTTTTCTTGAATTTATTATCTATTTCATAAAAAAAATTACGAGAATAAATGTTGCGAGAATTATCATTATGTATTTTTAAAATGCATTTGTATAGATTGTTTTAAAGTTTATCTTCATAGATGTTGATTACTACCTGTTATAGTAAGTAGGCAGTCATTCTTCTATTTAACGAAGTCGGTAAACTCTAAAAAATTCGTTATATAGGAATGTTTCGTTATACCTACGTATTATCGATAATAATAGGTACCTTTTAGTCAATACTATATTTTAAAGTCTTTTAATGTCAATTTAGTGTAATTTTAATCCTTTTCAGAACTTCCATTCGGACTCTCATTCATTTAAGACTTACGCTTAAATCTTAAGACGCATCGGTGCAATCGGTCCTTAATCTTGCACTGCTGTTAAGAAAACATCCTTAGATACTTAATATCCAGAAAATTTTATTTTAGTTTTACTTAAAAATTCGTTATATAAGTAGAGTCTAAAAGAATTCGTTATATGGAAGTTTGACTGTAGTAATTTGTATTCAAATTCAAATAGAGCAAAAATATAATAAAAAAGTAATTAAGAACGCGCGAATACTTATTTTGAGAGTTATCAAAAAAAAATAGAAAGTAAAGAGCGATGCGCGATAAGAGAAATACCCCTTGTTTTAGATAAAGTCATATGTACTAACAGGAAGATTTCATAAACGATAAATAATAAAGATTTGGTTGAATTAGACAAAAGTTACGTAACTGTAAGGTGCTTCTCAAGAAACACTAAATATATATCTACATTATCTGCATCCACTTTCGAAATACATTGAAAAATTGAAATTGCGCACTTTCAAACTTTGCAAACAATCGATTTCAGTAAACAAAATTTTCTAAACTTATCTATTATCAGAGATATGATGTTAATTGTTCGTTTTTCTAAGGTTCGTCTTTGAATTTTAGTTTTTTAGAGTAGTAATCAATTCCAAAAATGTTCTTAAGCTATGCATAGCATTAATTTATTAGTCTTCTTTAAAATCGCGGTAAACAGTCAATTAACAAAACTTATAACAAAGAAAAAGAAAAAAGAAAACAAATACGTTGTCGTTGACGTTGACGTTGTCTGCAATGTCTAGAATTTGCTCAAATAATAACGAAGGCAATTTTGAACAATTTTTGCAAATATTTAAAATTAATTAATTATCAATTAAATTAATAAAATTATGAACTAAAATATTTTAAAAATCTGTTGTTTTCACTTGCGGACACATCACAAAAATCAGTTATTTCCATGGCAAACCTGCACTTGAACTTTGAATTGTATTTTTATCGAAAAATTTTAGATACTAAGGACCATATTATTGCAAACATTCAGTTATTTAGGCATTAGTACTTTGAAAGAAAGATAAAAAAAAATGGATATGGAGGCGGATCTGCGCATATTAAAGAGGGAACGTGACATCGCTCGTGAGTAAATAACAGACTGTCAGACAGTTTCCGAATACCGATGGTACGGATACGTTGTTCACAAGCTATGTGCTACTACTCACGGATGACGTCACTGCGCGAAGGTAAACGTGTTTAACACACGCAAATAACTTACCTTTAGTTGTTATTATACCATGCCACGTTAGTATATGGTATGTAGATACATAATTATGTAAAATGAAACTGAAGGGATACAGAAACTGCGCAAGTGTAACTTTACGCTTATCATAATATCCCTTCTATTTGTACCTATTAGTATTAAAGTGTTTATGGTAATGTTTGCAGATTCTGCTCTGCTATTGTTTTCATCGCCGATTAGATACATACAAATTACAAAAATCAAATATTTTCATAACAAACCTCTATTCACTTGAACTTTAAATCTTATTTGTATTGAAAAGTTGCAGAAGTTAAGACCCATATTGGTTTGCACGATCGAAAAAAGAGAAAAAAGCTCTATTAGAATAGTTAAAAAAAAATAGTTATGGTGATGCTATTAAAGAAACAAAAGTTGAATGCTGCATCTTTGGCCTCTAAAGAAATATCGTTCATAATGTACCATTAACTTGTAAAAAATTTTATACCGTTTACGAATATACGAGGTACCCAGTAAAAATAAACCGATTTGAGCCAACTTACAACTTAGATTAGTGCAATTATACTTCCTTGCAAAGTTATGCGCCTTGAAAGAGGTTCTTTTAATTTCATCTTTTTACAATTAGTAGGTACTCGCTTATTTTTGCGGATATTTTATTCAAATTTGGTATATCAGGATTTTAAATGTGCTCAAATAAGACAAGATAATTATTCTTTGCCTAAATTATAGAGCCACTGTTAGCGTACGACCCATTCTTTGCTGGACACCCTATATAGGCAATTCTCAAAAATAATTGAGATATAAAACTGGGAAGTGAAGTCTGTATTTAAATACCTATGGCCTATCCAAACTTATATGCAATTCACGTCATCGACAAAAAGTTACTAGATTGTTTATTTGTAATTCGGTTTAACGTTTGGAAAGTGACATATTCTATAGATGATTTACCTGCGCACGTATTAGATGGTATAAAGAAAGACTACAACTTATTAGAACAGTCAAAATACGAGGTACAAAGTGGCAGCACTGTGTGAAACGTCAACATCTAGTAACCCTTTTATTGATGACGTGGATTGCATATAGGTTTGGACGAAGTATATCTACATAATTCGGTTGCTTGTAATTTTATAATAAGTACCTATATATGTTCAGTTATTTCTTCATCTAAAACAGACACCTACTAAGAATATATAACAGTTAATTTAGTTTAATTACTCTTTTACTGATTACGGATTACTCTTTTGAAATATTTATATTATTTAACTAGTTTTTACTATCTTACTTTATTAATACGCATTTTATCTATTGTAATCAATTACCAAGGTCTTTGTTATCTCTGCTCATACTATGATTATCTACTTAAGATTCTAATAAATTAGATTAATAAAATAATAAAAATTCAGTTATTTAGGTATTAGACTTTGAAAGAAAGATAAGAAAAAACATCAATCGTAATCATTAACTAGAAAACACAAGAGATAAAACAAACTTGAGTAATTTTGCGTATAAGTAAGTGCCTATGAGTACAGTTGTACAAGGTTCTTTATCTATAGATGAAGGTTGCAGGAAGAGATGACTTACCTTTTATTATCAGTGATGCTTCGTATTTTCGTTATAAGGCCATTTTAAATTAATGATTAGTAAGATAGGTCGTGTATAATTACAAAACAGACTGGTCGTTCTTTCTTTGTAGTACATTATGCACGAGCAGATGCAATGAAAATGCCCTCGTCCGAGTTGTGAGAAGATAACGTAAGACTTGACTCGAATCAATCAATTATTTGCCGAGTACCACCCACATATCAATGTATCAGGATTTTTCTCTTAAAAGGTTATAAAAAACTCGGGTGCATTTTGGCGTACCTATCGACTTAAAACTTATTTATTCACCTATGTAGCTGTAAAATGATGCAGATCACCGCAGTAACGCATATTTTTTACTTTTCTTCTTTTTTTCTTTCAGAGTTATTTCTTTTAAAATAATATATAAACAATTTCATTTGTTATGGCATACCTAGACATTTACTTACATTAGTGAAATTGATTCGTTATATCTATATGCGTATCTATCAATAGTTTTATCTTTGTTTCTTTATATAGTGAGATATGGAAAAAATTAAATTCGTCTTGGTCTTTTTGACGTAACCTTTTAAATTTAAAGCATACATAAAATTTTAAATACATCTGATAGAAGAGAACGTACAAATCTTCTCTTCGTGGTTGGATATAAAAATAACAAAATAAAAACAAAATATTTTATACTGTATCGATAAAATAATAAAGAAATAAGAGAACATGAAAAATGTTAAAGATAAACAAAAATCAAGTCGATTTAGCACTAACATAAAAGTGTTATCGTTTTACTAAAGACAAGAGGAAAATCTTATGATATTTACCAGTAAAACGTTGAAAATGTATGGTCGTTTTTTTCAATCAGTCAAATAGATAAATGGGTAAAATGCTTAGACTACAAAACCATCGATTTGTTAACAAATTTTGTTTGAAAAATATTGCCTCTTATAAGATTTATTTTTAACTCCGCCTGCGATTTGTTGTGGAGGGTTGCGTAGCTCTACAACAGTCGTTGTCGGTCCCAAGCCCCAATAAAGAAGGAGGGTTGGGTGTAGGGCTAACAACCCACTCCCGTAAAAAGTCATTGTTACGAATCCTGAAAGCACGATCGAACGAAACTTAAAACGACACCCAAAAAACCGGAAGAGCAAAGGAAGGTAGAAAGATCAAATAGAAAATCGATGAACGCCGTTCGGAGGAAAACAAATGAAAATGACCAAGTAAAGAGAAGACATTAACTCGAAAAAATTGATGGATCAAACTACCCGAGGAAGTCAAAACTCATTCTGACTTACGTAATTAGTTATTAAGTTTAATAAGGTACTTAACTGACAATTTTGCATTACTTTATACTTATCAAGGAAATACTATTCGAACAGTTCTAACTTTATAAAACTATCGTTCTGAGTTATATTATGTCATTGCTTTTAAACAAACTAAAAGGACAACAGAAAATTTATTATTCGAAGTTTTAATTTTAGTTATTTTGGTATAGGTACTTACCTAATTAAAGTCGAACGTTTACACTTAAAAGTCTACCTGCTATTTTGGTCGGGGTGTAAAATTACTTTGTAATTTTTTTTTTATTTTATTTTTACCCTTTTTACTTCCACAAAGCACTGTATAGGTATTTTCATCAGAATATGCTTACATTTATAAAAGCGTTTGACCGAGCAAAGAGTCCTTTCGAAACTTCTACCAAATCGAGTGGATGTATCGTGTGTAGAAAATTTTCCAGCACAAGTTAAAGGTGCAAGAACAGAATGATCTTTTGAAGTTCTCGTCTGGTAGTGCCCATGTATGATTTTATTTCTCCCATTTCGTCGTTGGCTTGCGAACGTTCAGCAGTACATCTGTTATTTCTCATTAGATTTTGGAGGGCGTTTTTAATGTGAGTGTTAATTTTAATTGCTCATTGGAGTTTAACCATATTTATCATAGATAATCCAGTTTTCGTTATCATAAAAATTTGCTTTCTACGAAAACAACCTGTCCTGTGTACCATATGTAACCTGTACCATATGTTGTACTTATTTACACTTTATTTTTATATGCGTAAATTTTGGATTTATAATCAAAATGGTTTATGATAAAGATTTTTATTAATCGTGGGTTTTATACGTTTTTAAATTCTCAGTGTTTGTTGAACTAATTGTAAAATTGAAATACGAAAACGAGCTCTGCGTGGAATTTTTTTAAAACTACTACGTACTGGAAATGTAAGGAGGAATGCCCTCGATTAAAGTGCTTTTATAGCGTTATCCACGTTGATTATGGTTGCGCTACTAGCGATGACTATCACAGTACAAACGCGTTACGGCGATCGAATCTATACATATTATTACAGACGAGTTGTGTACTGTACGCTTTATACTTTGTCTCGGTTTCACAATCAAACGAAACTGTTTAAAATACCACAAAAAAAGATTAATTTGCTTTTTAACACTTAACATTAACCCTTAAGTAGTATCATGTTTTAAAATCACGTATATACTATCATGGGGTGTTTTAACACCCCACATCTTCTAGTGAATTGTTTTTCTGATAATAGGTGCTTTTTTGTTGTTTTTTATTTTTAGGCAATGAAAGAGGTCTTTTGCTTACTACTCATGTCACAAAAAATAATATTTTGTTTAAAATAAAAAAGAAAATTGATAATTTACAAAACAGTACAATTTTATTTTATAGAAATACATGTATACATAGAAATAATGCTTTATACACTAGATACACTTTTTTTTAAATAATTTTTTGCGGAATGGTGCCTGAAGGAGTAACTTCATTCCCTGAAAAATAAAAATGGAATTACCATGACATACGAAAATTCTAACAAGCTTGTTGGTCGACAAAAATTTTTGAACCCCGAAATATGTTATTTTACAGTGCAGGTAAAATGTAACAAACTTTGGTCTAATTACCTTTCTAAACATGTTGCGCAATGAATAATGCTTTTGAAATGGTCCTTGCAAACATGCTGGTAACCCTTTATTACAGGTGGTCTTTATTTTACGGTCCTTCTTTCTCCCACAAAGGTAACATCGTCCGTAGCTTCTTACAGGTCCTGATTCGGAATGTTGTGGGCTTACTTCCACAAAGTTTTCGATTATTGGTTTTAATTCCCTTGGCAGTTGTTGCATGCTAAGTCTTCGTATCATGTGTTCTTTAATAAGTCCTTTTCCTAACTCAATAGAAAAATCTCTTCTATTCAGTTTGATGCTTTCGTCCAAAGCAGCTACAAAAAGCACGTAACTGTTTACCCGTGACATATCTAACATTGCTCCAAATATAGCCATTGGCCATCGCCTTGTCCTTCTTTGGCAAGAGTAATTCATGCATTTTTGGTCCAAGGCATCAACTCCGCCCTTATTGTCATTATAGAATAGTATTATTTCTGGTTTCCTATTTTCTTCAACATTGGCATTATGGTGCATTGAGGAAATCAACAGAACGCTGTAGTTCTTTTTTGGTACAAATGATACCAATGTAGTGTCGCGTGTAAAGCCAAACTGGCTAGAATTAACGAGTTTCTGTTTAGATGGTAAGAATACTGGAGGAATTTCAGCTTTATTCTTACGAAGTGTTCCCACGTATGTTAAGCCAACTTTTTTCAATTCACTTACTAACTCTATAGAAGTAAACCAGTTGTCTCCTGTGACATTTCGGTTTGTGTTTATTATGGGTGAAACTAATTTCAGAACACTACGTGTAGGCACCGAAAGCTTTTTGGGTTAGCGTCTGTTGCTTTCCTGAATAAACAAACGAATTTATCAAGTAATGTGTTTTCGAATCACATAAACACATT
Source organism: Rhagophthalmus giganteus (assembly GCA_036326145.1). Classification (NCBI taxonomy): domain Eukaryota; kingdom Metazoa; phylum Arthropoda; class Insecta; order Coleoptera; family Rhagophthalmidae; genus Rhagophthalmus; species Rhagophthalmus giganteus. Next base: position 6,610,241 of record JARFJA010000083.1, on the reverse strand, counting down.
ATCTTGATGCCATATTTTCTTGGCTTGTTTTTTATATATTGCCGAAAAGAGCAACGGCCACGAAATCCGACAAGCATTTCGTCTACAACGGCATACTCACTACATACGTAATTATTTTTACAATTATTATTGAATATTTCATATATTTTTGAAATTGCTGCAAGTTTATCACCACTTTCAATTTTATCTTTTCTAGTTGCCTGGTCGTCGAATCTTATTGTTGACAAGAGAAATAAAAAACGTTTTTCAGACATAATAGCTCTACAAATATCTCTACCTGTGCCATCTCGTGCAAAAGACATCTAACATCTTCGTGGTTGGATTTGAAAACACCTGTCAAAATTAGTAATCCCAAAATGCCTTTAATTCCGTCATATCCAAATATCCCACGTAACTAGCTGTCGGTCCATAAGTAAAGCTTGCATCAGTTATCTTTTCATTTGTATGTTCCAATATGTCATTTAGAATATCTTCTGTAAACAAAAGCGACCAGGCTTCGAAAGGTGTTTTAGGAGGAGCATTTGCTGCTGGACCTTTTATTCCCGGTAAATGGGTAATTATATTAGATGCTCTGGTACGAGAAGCAGCAGGAGGATTCTTGGACCATTTGTACCGATTACGCCCATAAAAATAATTTGCACCTTCGTTAACATTTCCCTCAGGTTCATCCTCGTCTTCAGAATCCATTTCAAATTCAGAAGCTGTGTCATGATCACTGTGTTCACTTGATGCATCACTTAAATCGTCAACATCTTCGTTAAGATAATATTCACTCACGTCAATATCCTCACCAAAATTCTCGGCAAGATGTGCCAACTGTTCCTCGCTTAAACACTTACTCATTTTGAAAATAACACTTGTATACTTAGTTATTGTTGCCGATTCTAATTAAAAACTGGCCCAACGAAGTCCCTGGATCATCTTTTATAACCTACGGATATCAGGAGAAATACAAAATACCCCGAAATTTAGTGAATTCAGTAAATCCCCGACACGTTATGTGCTCAGTAGTACAAAACTGTGTAATGGGGTTCCCCTAAGACAAAGTATATCGAATTGCCTAGTTGAGTTATTATGAAACACCCCAATTTCGATGTGACTGGGTAAATCCCCTACATATTGAATGACAAATATTATAAAATAGAAGTTGTAATTCTCTAAATTTAAAAAACCAAATTTTTTAAGCAGATACGCCAAGAATCTACGATTAAAGAAAAAGCTTATTTTTAAAAAAATGTACCGTAACTGCTATCATGGGGTGCTCCAACACCCCACCACCTATTTTTCTCAAAAACAGCAAAAAACAGCAGAAAATGATTTACGGCATGTTAAAGGTTCTGTTCTTGTAGGAGAATACCTTGAATCTGAAGAGCGTGAGAATAATAATTTTTAACAGATTTTACACAAATATGATGCCTGGGGTGTCGAAACACCCCATAATAGCAGTTAAGGGTTAAATTTCATTTTTCACCATTTTTTACTAATGACACTAGTCAACGGCCATTTTGCGACTGTGGTAAAAAAATATTTTTTTTATTAATTTGTGTGTGCCGAACTTTTATCTTGATTTTATTATGATATTTTAGTACGAAATGACCAAATGTGGGTTAGGATTAATTTATTTTTGAACATTATTATTGCTTTCGCAGATTAGTGTGTTTGATTTAGAATAAATTTATTAACAGGTAATAAGATGATTTTTCTTGATTTTCTTATATTGTTACTAGCGATAGTTTATTATGGTTATTTTGGTTTTAGTTGATTTAGCTTTTTTGACTTTGTTTGAACGTAAAATTTTGGGTTATATTTAGATTCGTAAGGGTTCTAATAAGGTTGATTTAATAGAAATCGTTCGGCCTTTTAGTGATGCAATTAAACTTTTTTCTAAGGAAATTAATAGACCATTTATATCTAATTATTGATCTTATTATTTATTTATTTATCGTATTATTTTATGTTTTTTTTCTTTATTTTTATGGGTTTGTATTCCTTATACATATAACTGGTTTAGTAAATTTTTCTTTTAGTTTATTGTTTTTTCTTTGTTTATCAAGTTTAGGGGTTTATGTTATTATAATTGCTGGATGATCTTCAAATTCAGACATTTATTATTGGGTGGTTTATGGTGTGTGGCTTAAACTATTTCTTATGAGACCGGCATAAAGTTGGACACAAATGGAAAACTTTTATTTTAGTTTTTACTTTTTTAGTTTCAAACTAAAAATACGCATGTCAAAATTTGAATATAACTTTTCGTATATAAAGGTCGTTCAAAAATATGAAATCGGCTCGAGAATAAAGTACCCTTATTTTTGAAAATACACAAAAATTTTATTTGAAAAAGTTTCTTAGAATTGCAAGAAGATATAAAATACGAAGCTAGTCATTTTTAAATTATTAATTAATAAAATTTTCTGCGACATTTTAAATAAAAAAGTTTGCATTTGTGTCCAACTTTATGCCGATCACTGTATATAACCAATTTCTTGTGGACACGATTCCGGTCGCAATTTTGATCGTGGAAGATTGAAATTTGGACAGCGTATTGTATTTAGAAAATAACTACAACAATTGCATAAAAGTATTATAATAGTCAGTAAAAAAGGAAGAAATTTGGAACAAGGAGAATTAAAAGAATGCCACGAAAAAACTGGAATTATTAGAATATATATATTTTTTTAATAAAGAGGTGGCAAAATAAAAAGTTAATCGATCAAATTTTGTCTCCTTGTTAGCCTAAATTGTTTAAATATTGCTGCGACAATCGAAACTTTAAATTTCGTTTTTTATCTGTAAACGAATGTATTGAATAGGTAAAATGTCTCAAAATAAAAAAATCAAAAAACATTAAAAAAATTAATCCCGAATAATTTTTTTTAACCACTTAATACACAATATTTCTATTAATTTGAAGTAAAAAAAGCTAACAATTTTTTTTAATGCAGAAAATGATAACTTATATTATTGTTAATTAAACGGATTTGAAGTATTTGGATAAAAACAATTTCATATTAAACATGACATATAATAATTGATAATATTTAAATAAACAGATATATGTGGTGACTGTGACGTTCACGGAGCCGCAAAATTCTGCAAGTAAACGCCGCTCGTGTATGTCACGGAGCTGTGCTTACGTGTGGTTAATACTAACGTAAAATGCAAACTAACACTGCTGCCGCTACGATTGCCACTTGTCTGTAACATACTATAAGAAAAAATTATAAACTTCTAAGTTTTTCTTTGTATTTCCTACCTTTTTCTCGTCATCGTTTTCCCTCTATCGCCAATTTCGAGCGTAGATTCTTCCGTTGACTGCGTACTTGCATTATTACGTACCTATACCTAAGCTTCATATTTCATTGTATTTCACCAACAACTGAAATTGCGAAAACGTGCGTAAGATAAAATTTCGTTCGCGAAATTGGACCGTCGAATGTTTGAGGGGGACCCTAACCTAGTCCCTATCCAAGAGCCTTAACCAAGCTCGATTTTCAGAGAATTTGTGTTAGAGCTTAAAAATCCATGTATTTACACTTTATAAATACATGGAGAGTTAGTCGACAAAGAAAGATCCTACCTTTCCTAGTCGTATTAATCCTTTTTGTTTGTAATCCTTTTAGAGAACACAACACTCGCACACTAACACACAAAAAGGGCTTATAAACCGAACGAGCACTCCTCGCATACACGAATAATTCGACGCCGTAATTTAAAATTCGAACTACTAAAACAAGCACTACCGCTTTGTATCACTAACGCGAAAGATCTGAAGCGGTTTTACCAGAATTCTATATATAAATGCATTCGTTGCTTTGTATTTTATCGGTCGCATAAAAATGCGATTAAACTTTTATCTGGTTTATGGTTTGTAATAGAAAAATGCTTAAGGGTACACGAATAGTTTTTAAATTAAAAATAAAGTAAATTTATAATTCTGCGGTATAAAGGTAGTGATTATTAATGATTATCTAGATAATTTTAAACTGGTTAGTATTAGCGAATTTTCATAGAAAATTCGGAATTCGGATCAGTAATATAAAATATGTTTTGGAATCGACATAAAATTCTTAACCGATCATGTCTCTTTATAATTTTCGATAGGATGCACCTTTTTCGAAAGAATCGAAAAAAAGTGATAATGTTTTTTTTTAATTCTTGTAAATTTCTCTCGTAAATATTATTTTTCAAAAAATTTATTTTTTCGAGAAAAATTAAAAAAGGATTTTTTTGACATTCGACATGAAAATTCGATACTGAGGCTTGAGCGCGCTCGGATTTTTTATGTTCTTGGGATCGCTGCCTATTGATCACAAACTTTTTACAAAAATTAAATTAATTGTTGTAGAGCTTAGGTTATCCTATACACAGAGTTTAACACTTTTTACAAAATCATTATCCACAACATTACTATTAATCAAATTTAACAAAAAAGGCACGCTCACTTACAAGAAACGTAGTAGGTACCTAACAATAGATTTGTCGTTTTTTTGAAAAAATTGTCTTTCTATGGAATATTTTGATCGCTTTAAAATTAAATAGTTTAGATCCACGGTAATACCCATCTCACAGTCACAATGTGCATCTTCTATAACATCCATTCTATGAAGATGTGACGGATTCAGGTCATGCTTGTTGTGTTAATTCAAGTAATGCAATTGTTGGAATGTTTACTTAAGTAAACATTACAACAATTGTACTTGAATTAACACATCAAGGTAGTTCTGAATGTTTTTTTACGTAGATAATAATTTTTAGATGTTTTAGTTTCTTTTTTCTATCTTCTTTTTCATAGGTTTATCACATATTTATTAATGTATTGTCTAAGATATGTATGTATATTTTTTTCCTCTGCTTGTGCTTGACTTTGGGTTAACTCTCTTTTCGCCAATCTATCAACTGCATCACTTCCTTTAATACCACAATGACCTTTTATCTATAAATAAATACATATTTAAACTACTTTTAAATTTCATACGTAATAATATGATGTTTTAGGATATATGTTCATCACCTTTGAAGGCTGTCCCGTGGAAAAAACATTTAACGTGACATTTTGTTTGTACAAAAATTGTTACTATTACACGAAAAAATAGTTTAGTAGCAAAATAAGCGGTTAAAAGAAATACAAACTAAATAAAACTACCATTACGGATCAATAAAATAATAATTTCCTTCACTTTTCCTGCCTTCGTAGTTTGTAAACCTGAAGCGTCTAAAATTCTAATTGTTTTCCATAACCAGGGTAAATATAAATATTTAAATCCTGTAAGTTTTACACTTTTTCTGTTCTCCCACCAAAGATATTCGCACTTATAAATCACCAAAACTAGAAAATCGGCCATGTTTAAGGTCACATAATAAGAAAATGGATGGATTCAAAGATATACTTGATATATTGCAGAAACGCCATAAAATGTGAAATTTCAGATTCGACCTCTTTTTATATTTTTCGTGACTTAAAAACTGATTTTTTTAGAACAAACACTTTAGATTTCAGATCGATTTATGCCACTTAAGTGTCAAATTAAGTAAAATATGATAATAAAAAGAAATATAGTACCTACCGTTTATGATAATGAATTTAGTGTTTTTTACAAGTCTCTATAGTTTGTTGCATTTTAATTGAACTATATTGAATTAAACACCCATGACGAGGAAAAAGGACAAAATAGAAATGTTTGTTTTGTCTTACTACTAGATATATGTAAAATTGGACAGCCCACTAGAAATATAACTCCCATTTCACCACGAAACGCGAAATAGTCATTGTTCCATGTTAAAGACTATAAGGTTGCTACAATTCGACTAACAATGAGAAGTTACCTGGAAAGTTACGAGAAGGCAACTTCTCATTGTTAGTCAAATTCTAACTTTGTGTTGATTCATTTTCGCTTACATACATGCCTATGACTTCTAGAATGTTTGGCAAACTTTTTAACGTCATTAATAGCACACTTTCACTTATTTTAACTTTGTTAAAACATTTCCAAACCGAAAACATTGCTGTTAATGCTTTAAAAAGTGTTATATTTCGTCGACGTATAGGTTAAATATCGATGTTCCTTATTTAATAAAACTCGATCGTTTGGGAATCCCTTCGATAAAAATTGTGGACTATCAGTATTGATTTTTAAGAAAATGCAATAATGTATGTTAGGGTGCTTTGTAGCCTGCTGATGCTACCCAAGGTTTTACAGAAAAATGTTTCGTTATAACCGAATGCCTTTGTTGAATACATGAACACTTTGTTATCTGTATTCTAATGTGTACGCGTAAATATAATAATGCATACTACTACTAATAAGCAACGATAAACAAGTATTTATTAATTATTTAAATAATTAGGATGCTATTCAAAAACAATTTTAGTCACGACTAAGGGCCAGTTGTACGATACAGATTTAACCTATAATATGGAGTTTAAAGCATACATTTTCCTTAATTACTATTTTTTGTTACTATGGAAATCAACAGTTTAAACATTGACATTGACATTAAACTGACATTGTACAATTGGCCCTTACGCCCAACTGAACTACTTAAGCTTAAAATTTAAGTGTAACTTAACTACCTAATTTTCCTTTGATACCCATTGCGTTTCCATGGATAATTTATATTTAAGTTACACTTAAATTTTAAGCTTAACACGTTAACTGCTAATAACGCGGATCCGCGTCGAAACGCGCATCGCGCAAGTGCGTCTGATGGGGATCCGCGTTACGGGCTTAGTCATTTACACTTTGTATGAATTAAACATGGGTACTGGGCGGTGAAAAGCACATAGAAAAAACATGTAAAAATAACGGGTTACCATCTGCGAGATACCATCTCTTTATAGAAAAATTAAATTATATCACGTAAGTGCCGACTTTTGAAAGACGCATTAAAAAATTAAAATAAAACCGTATGTTTAACTGTAAATAATGTTTAATAAGTCATGATTCAAGTTTTTATAGCTTATTATAGATGATACCTACCTATTGTTGTAATTAGTGAACTAAAAAAAATAATGGGAATTTAAAACCTAGATAGGTAGGTACAGTCAAGTTCATATGTTTTGTCCCGTCGCCTGTGTTAGTTTTTATCGTAGGAGGCTCAAAAAAAAAGATTACCGTCCGTTTTTATTTATTATTTGAAGTCTCTTTTTACAATTCAAAAACAACTGCCACCCTTCATTCTTATTGATCCTCTCTCGTCGCTCGTTGGCTTGCGATCACATTTTGCGGGACGAAACATCTACGAACTTGACTATACCTATATAAAGAAAATTATGTAAAGGTTTAAGTTTTATGAAGCAATATATTATACTATTAATTACAATCAATTAATTTGCTATTACCCTGGCTAATGTTATCATTGTTTTAATATTTTTTATTAATGTTTTTGAATTTTTGAATAAAACGAAAAATTTCTTTTAAATTTTTTAGTAAATCATAATATTTTTACCCCATCTTTTTTCGAATTTCCTGTCATCAAAGTATGAATATTCTTCTGAAGGTATCAATAGGTATTTTTCTTACCTCTTTCCGTCCATTGTTATTATTAATTTTTTTATTACAAGGGGACGTGGATCTAATATCTCCCGGTGCTTCGACCCTTTTGGCTCTCCCGTACATTGGACCGTCCAAAACTGTAACACCATCCGGTTCTTTCCAATCACCAGAGTCCGATATGTGGCCCGCACTCGCACCCTCCACATATCTTGGACAGCCAAAAAAGGGCGAAACACTTGGAAATAGTGCATTCACGTCTCTTTACAATAAATGAATTATTAAGTATTGTTGCAAGACTTTTCTAGTGATACTCCTCCCTTTAGCATCTTATCTTCAGATATGTCATCTATCCCCAAGCGAGGAAACGCATAAAAGTGAATATAGACTTTCACATTTATTTATTTATTCGTATAGGTAGCTACTATTATATTGTCTTAAGAAGTGGTACAATTTAGCATTTGCAACCGATTATAGATAAATAGAACACTCTATTAACTTCATGTTCATGTCGTCAAATACTTCAAATTGAATAAAAATTAGCGTACTCATTGTAACGGCAACACTGCCAACGAACAACTTACTAATCACAGACAAAATAAACGATTTTGATCGAACAAGCCTCAGTTACATTGCGCGAGTTTACCTACTCGCTGTTACACAACTCGCTCAGTGAGTTAACCATTCAGCATTATTACATTGAACGAGTTTGATTGCAGCGAGTAAATTTAGAATACTCAGAATACTACCGTTAATAGTATAGTACCGTAATACTAATAAATAAATGGAGAAATATTTGCACTTGAAAAAGAAAAGATACAATATGAGAACAATAAAAAACTGAGCGCAGATATTTTACCACGTTTCATTAAAACATATTCTATAATGCAACGATTGCACTCGCAGCTTCAACCGTGAACTATTCAAGCTGGAATATCCAGTTGCAGGTAATGAGCATTATCTAAACATATCTATAAATAAAACAAAAGTCAATGGTACTATCCCTTCCCAAACAAAACTAGCTTCGGTATCGTCGAGCGAATCTTTTTTATGATCATAAAACGAAAATCTAAATTTTAACTATAATGACGAAAATTTATGAAACGCGAAATATTAAATAAAAAATTATTTATTAAAATTAACCGTCGTTTTTAACACAAAATATGTAATATTATTTGCTTCCCAGGACCAAGACCTTGGAATTTCGAATTCATTTTTTCTACGTTTAATTGCGCGCAAACGTGCCGGGGCGGTAAACTTGGCGGTTAACTCCCGGTTATTTTCAACTTACATATGTACGTAATTACAGTCAACTGTTAAAAGTACGATGAACGTTAAAAATTAATTTAAAATTTCAAAGAGTGGAATCAACTTACACGATTATGAGCCATTCTTCAAGTTTATTATTAGCGCAAATCGTTTTCTCTGTATGTAATAGGTATTTGTACATACTTTAATCGTAACAACGTAAAAGTCCACTAATTACGTTTGCTTGACTATGAGTTTGCTTTTTAGTGAAAGTTGTGGATCGCGTCCAGTTAACCAATACGGTTGGGGGAACTTAAGGCTACATTGCTTTCTTTTCATAAATACGTACATGTTTTTGCCCTGTTAATCGACGTTTCAAATGTAGCCCAAGATATTTGATTAAATTTAGAGTCTTTAGATACTATATAGATAATTATCTCCTAGATACTCTTTATTTATTGTTAGAGAAAAGATTACGTGCATGCATTTAATTTTATTTATTTTGATTTTGCATTTTTTAAACATTTTTGAATTGTATATGAGTACACAGTACTTTAGTTGATGCTGTTAAATTCGCTGTATACAACAAATATAACACAGGGCCCCAATATGTTACCCTGAGGCACTGCTGTATTTCAGGTGTGTATGGTGTGTGTGCGTGTACGTGTCTACGAATAAGTATATAAGTTTTGGTATTTAGCAAAACTGTCGTGCCTCAATCTGTACCTTCCGCCCAATTAATTAAAAAACACGTTAAGAGAACCAATATGAGAATCGAATTCTATGTGTAAAACATTTTGAACGGTCCTTGAGCAAAAAACAAAAGTTTTGCATACGATTATATTTAGATCAATGTTTTTGGATAGGTATCTAAAGATAAGTTTTCACCAAGACAAACAAAAACGTTTATCTTGCTTTTTTCGCAACAATGTTTCCCGTGAAAATAATTTAGCCGCTCCAAAACTGTATTTTTCCACGGATGATTGAGATCAAACGTGGAAAGATAATTTGATATTAAAATAACATTGTAAGTAGGCAATGTTTAGCAACAATTAGATTCCTAGGTATTTGTTGTTTGATCATTTTTATTGATGATTATTGTTCGATCAGTTGAAAGCTTATTTTCTCCAATTCTGTTTTGGGAGTTTGTTTACATAGCATTTAACGTGAAATCTCGTGCTTATTTAAGATAAAAAAAATCTAACTACTATTAACTTTTAATGTCTATGATAAAAATAGATAAATAATTCCATTGTTGTGGAATCGCTAATTTACTAACTGTAAAATAAGATGCAACGCAGAACGTCAATTGATACATAAATGTACGTAGGTATACATACATATACATACATAATTAGAATTTGACGCGAACCGTGCGAGAGCATTTGAATATGTATTTATAACAAAATACTGTCTTGTACTACGCGGCCGGCCAATTAATTTGAATCAATCGTTAATATATATATAGTTCTTTCGAAGACGAACAATAGTCCTTCGAACTGGTAGTGGGTATAATAAATTTCCCAACAAAGATTCAAAAGCAAACGCCGTAGAATACATATTAGGTCAACGAGTTGCCTTGGCAACGCCTCAATTTCCGGTATAGCATTTTCAGAGCTGCTAGCAAACCGAGCGTAGAATTTCGTATTATTGCCACAGGTTTAACTTACTGATGATTCATACTGTCCCCTCTAACTCCTCAAACCAGATCCTGTTTTCATTCGCCTTTTTTGTTTAGAATTCATTATCATTTGGTTGTCTTGACGAACCATGCCATGCCGAGTTACCGGTTGTGTAAGCATTGGCGGGGGATTCTATTTATAGAATGAGCTGCGAGGGGAAAGCGGCGACCCAACAAATTGCCAACGAACGGGAGACTCACTTGGTAAAGCTCGAAAATATAATCTATTCGGAATATTCCATTTCTGTGACGGAGGGGAGTTAGTTCGAATTTAATGTTGTGCTACTTTCTAGAACTAGCAGTTCGTGCAAGGCTATCTTGAGTTTCCTTTTACAACTCCATTTATTACATTCTACATGCTGTTGCAATAAAATTCTATTTCATGACAAAATATCGCCGCGAAATAGGTTTCGTATTATAATTTATTACTCGGTTAATATAATCGGTTAACTCGAATTCTGTTAAAGCTGACTACGTAATTTGGGAGTTATTGACTATCACGTCAAGGTGACATTCGTGGTTCGGCATTCTGTTTGTTTAACTAACCATTTACCAAATGCCGCATTGCACCAACACGTCATGGCTACTTTGGGCCTATGTTACCCATATAATTTCACAATTTTATGATGGATTACTTCATAATTTATAAGTTTGTTTTATCCATTTCATTAAATTTAACAGACAACTCGATGTTTATGTGTTTATCGTCACGTTGTAAAGAAACATTGATGTTTCGTTTAAATGTGATGGGGTAGTAATTTATCGAACACGTTAAACTACATATACATAGGCGCATGCATGTATATACGGTCGATGTAAAATTGCCGGGGTCATATTTCATCTCTGATTTCTCCTCAAAATTATATTTCTTTTTGTGTTAATCGGTGAGCGTTCCCTTCCTCGATACTCTATTACAATAGAATTTGTATTCATGATTCTACGTCTTTTTTTGTATTTCGTTCGTACACTTACGTGTGTACAAAAATTAGTAAATATGTACCAAGATGTTAATTATAATTTTGTTGGTTTTTGCTTTTATTTTTGTTTCTTTTTTAAATTGTCTTAAATTTTATTTAAATATAATTCCTAAATTAATATAATTTATTAAATTCGTGTTTCTTATCTAATTTTGTGTTATTATTTGCGTAATCTTAATTTACTACTTTGAATTTTATTTTTTTTAAATTAAATAGATACTTAGTTACCATACTGTATCTAGTGCTGGTGGGGGGGTTACAATTTCATTTTTTTAAAATTCTCTGTTAAAAATTCATCAAATATTCTTCTTACAAACAATTTACATAAAAATAATAATTAAAATCATTTTTTTACTACGGTACTATGTTGTGGGAGTTTAATTTGAAACTGAATTACTATTTAAAAACGTTGGATCAAATGCACTTGTTGAAACAGTAGAAAAAATGTCCCCCTTTACGTCCTAAAAGTTTAATGTTTTTGATTTAGTGCATCTAGCTTCGTAATATGCAAAGTAGGTGCATATTTTAATGTGGCTCCCTAAAATTACACAAAAATGTTATTTAAATAAATTTATATTTAATCCGCCCCTAAATTTTATTTTTGTCGTTGTACCTCCTACCACGTCGTAAATGATTTGACGAAAATAACTGAACATTTTTTATTTCATATTATTTTAATATGTATAAAATATTGCTCCTAGAAATATTATATAATTATTTTAATATGTATAAAATATTGCTCCTAGAAATCACACCATTATTAACGCAAACAAACCACATTTGGTATTAGTACTTGGTTATCAGACTTTATTTAGAGCCGTTTAGATAATATGCAATAACGTTTCAACTATCACAACTATCAGCAGGGCTGTAAAAACGTGTACAAACTTATTTAAAGAAAATTAATTAAAATTACCTTAACCGTCGTACCATATTAATACAAATGTTGTTTAGACTCGTGGTCAGTCATTTCATTGTTTTAGGTATGGTAATTATAATCGTGATACAAATTTTATAGCAAAAATATAACTAAATTGTTAAAAATCGTATTGTAATATCATTTATTTGATGAAAGAGTAATTATGTAATTATTAATTAAGTAACTATGTTTAGTAGGTATTTATTTACTGTTAATATGTATTTTTGTTGTTTTTTTTTTCTACTAACAGCCTAAGTATATCTTTTTTCGTAAAATAACCGACCGCCTTGAAATTACATGATTTCAATAAATTGAAAAATTATGAAAAAATTAAAATTATTAATAAACAAGTAACAATTAGTTTTAAAACAATAAATTTTTAGTTTTTTTTAAATTAAGTGAAAGAAAAAAATATATAAATACCTATTAATATAAATTGTTAAAATTGTTGATATGGAATTACCTAATTAAAATTATACTAACATCAAACTGAGGTCTTTATAGCCCTAATAAAGATAAATATTATGAATGTCGATACCTTGGCTAGTTTCTATATGAATATATAAACGTCACTGAAAAAATCTGAAAACCAAATACAGTAATCCCTCATTATACCGGACTAATTGGGGTTTGAAGGTTGTCCGGTTTGTAACAATCTTGTACAATAAGTCCTGTAGAAGCGAACATAAATGAAACTAAAGAAATACATCTACAGTCAAGTTCATATGTTTTGTCCCGTCTCTCGTGTTAGTTTTTATCGTAAACGGATAAAAAGAAAGATTACTGTCCGTTTTTACAATTCAAAAACAACTGCTACCCTTCATTCCTCTTGGTCCTCCCTCGTCGCTGGTTGGCCTGCGATCACATTTCGCGGGACAAAACATACGAACTTGACTGTGCAATATATAGGTAGTAAACGTATTTATTGTATTTTACATTAAAAATAGGCTAAAATACAAAATGAATTGAAAAGACTTCTACATACTGTATTATTCGTTAGAACAAGAAGGGCCTGCTTCACGTTCATCATCTGTACGTTAACTGATTTGAAAAAATACTTAATTTTCTGTTGTGTTTGTGTTTGTTATTTATTTATTTGACGAAGAAAAACGATCAGACTGCTTATTTTTTTTTGTACTGTCCTTTATAAGCGACGTCCGGTTTGATAGAGTCCGTTATAATGAGGGTTTACCGTACTAGTGTGGTTTGTTTGTATAATTTATGGACGTGTAGACGTTCAACTGATCGTAAGTTAATAATAATACCTATTAATCTCTCTCATCTTTATTCCGTGTTATGTTTAATTACCGAAATCTCCATATTATGATTGAAAAACGTTTTTCAGGATTTTTATTTGTAGATTAAAAAAAAATCCGAAACCGTTCATAGGTTTATTTTAAATCTGTAAGTAGTACAAATGTCAGCTTGAATTTAACCTGCAACAACCGAACGAAGCAACTTAAATTATTAACGTTACGACGGAAGAAGAAAAAATTCAAGTTAAAATATTGACGCGATCGCAAGTCATGTTGACTGACGAGTTACTAAATTTCGCGAGCAAAATAAAATAGAGAGACGTAGAGATAAACGCATTTTGAACACGAAAAGCCCTACTTTTCAGGTAATGGTGATCCAAAGTGGCGGTCGAAAAGGAGAGACAGCTGAGTTTTCTCAATTCCATCCCCAGAGAACCCGCACTTTCCATTGGTGAGAATCGCGATCAATATTTGAGGCTACCAATCCTGACACTCCTTTTTTTACTGCCCGTTTTCTTTTTGAAGATTTATGAAATGTATTTATACTTTAATTTGGTCGTTTCATGGTTTTGAAATTTTATTGTTTTTTTCAAATTTCTGTAAATATGGAAATTTTCCAATTTTAACGCAAGAACGAATACATTTTTACTGATAGTAAAATGTGTAAGTATAGATTAATTCGTTTTACTGTACATACAATAACAGTACGTTTCAATTTTGAGGAAGCAACGTGCACAGCAGGGGAACGAGTAAATATAGAATCATCTCTGTTAGAGGTTAAAATCGTACGTTGAACCTAACGTACAGTCAAAGCTGACGTGCGCAAAATGTATGGTGCTGGCTGTATCACGAATCCGGTTCGAATGCATTCCGTGCACTGGCACGGTTGTTCTATAGCTCTATACTTACTATCTTCTACAATGTAATTATGATTCTGACTGTCGATACTACCCGTTACTGCTTCGTGAATATGACCTCAAATATCTAGACGAAACGTTCGAAATAGAGAGTTAGCATGTGTCGTACCACACGGCCTTCGTCTACTCCTACTATTTTCTACTAATTCGAGATGGTCATTAATTACCATCGTTAGTACGTTATTAACAGGATTTTTAACTGGAATTTTTTTACATCATTAAAAGTCCATAAATTTCCAATTTATTATGATCAAAATAATCTAAGTTATTTTATCGATTGCTACGTACGTTTCCATTTGATTAAACGAATCATAGAATGACATAGATTAATATGGGGAAATAAAACATTTTAAATAAATAGTAGCTGAGCAATTATAAACTTTTGTATTTTTATAATGTTAAAAAAAATAAAAATAAACCTTTGGTAAGTAGGTACTTATGTATTTCAAATATTTGATTATCGTATTGGTATGTATTAACTTAATCAAATTTGTTTGTATTAATCTATACATAATATGTTATCTGGTCCTATTTATAATATTTCGATCATTTATAGGTACCTATTAATAGAATTTAAATATTCGTCTCACTGTTAACGCTCTGAACATTGGAAAACATCATTACTCTACATACAATAAAGCATGTGCACGTGCTAAATTATAAATTTCCAAATTAATTTAATTCTAAATCGATTAAAATTAAAATAAAATAAATTAAAATTAAAATAAAATAAATTAAAATTAAAATAAAATAAATTAAAATTAAAATAAATTATCAACCGGTTTAGGAAGATAGATTAAATCATTTCACCGAACCGGTCGGAATTAGTCGTTTTCAACATTGCACAGTTGTGAAACTACATTTAGACAATTGCCTACAGACGAAACAGTCAAACGCGACTTCTTCGATCCAGTCATTTTTATGACAGTATTTAATGTTTAATTTCAAATCATAAAACGTTTTACATTTAACCGACGTGCACTTATTTGGTTGTTTTGCGTGCACTTCGTGTCGTCCTTTGAAAAGGCGGTCGAAGCCTCTCGAATCAAAGTATTTTATTGAAAAATGTCGAACTCCTAAATGTTAAGATTCTTGATACTATAATACATATCTACCTGCATTTCTTTAATGTAGAACATCATTTAATCACTAATTTTGCTTTATATTTATGTATGAATATTATCTAATTGTGAAACGTAGTCAATCGATTTCTTATTTGGCGAATGAACATTTCCAAATACAGTAAAACCTGTTTATGTTGACCACTGTTGGTTAATAATGTTCTATTCGAACCTGGATGATTTAAGCATTTCATTCGTCAGAATGAAATCGATGAAATTGATTGGTTTGAAATTCATGTAACATTCATGCTCCGTCAATTGTTTTCATCGATTTTATTTTATTTTATTATTTTTTTTAATTCCGTTTCGTTTTGATCGGATGTGTGGTGAAATTTATAGAGAAAAGCTATACCTATAAATAATTACTTAAATGGGAATTCATCATTTGAGTTTATTGAAATACGGTCAATTATAAGACGGTGATCAACATTACACGTTTCACTATATCTACACTTCGTCCAAACCTATATGATGTTCACGTCATCAATGAAAGGTTACTAGATGATGACGTTTCCACACATTGCTGTCGCCTCGGACCTCGTATTTTGACAGTTCTAATAAATTGTAGTCTTTCTTCATACCGTCTAATGTGTGCGCAGGTAAATCATTTATAGAATATGTCACTTTCCAAACTTTAAACCGAATTACAAATAAACAATCTAGTAACTTTTTGTTGATGACGTGAACATCATATAGGTTTGGATAAGCTATACATAGTTTTTTTTAATTAAAGTAACATAATTTTGAATTCTTCATCTTTCGAAATTCTCATCTATACAAACAACTCGTGAGATGTCTCTATAAAGATCAAAATTTATATCGTTAATTAATCGAAATAAAAAACTTCATTATTTATTTAATCTCTTTTTAGCTTGTTAGAAATTCGTGCCATTTAAATATTTATATATTTTTTTACATTTTCTACTTATAGAATTTTAATTATAGGCACTTACATGATTAACTATAAATCACGCGAATTTGGTTCATGTACTGCGATGTACATCATTTGTGGCATTAGTGTTTCATAGAACGCTATACAGTATAATTCAGGGGGACTTAAACCCCTCTAACTCAGCAACATTTTTTTAGGTTGGAAGGTTCACATCCTCCCGACAATCGAGACCACCGTCTTTAAAAAATTCACATGGGAACTCTTACAAAATCTGTAAATGGGCGCATTCAGTCGGAAAGCGCTGCCTTGGTGCTGTACGTAAGCGCTACGTTATATTATAGCAGCTGAACACGGCTGAAGGACCTGAACCTTTTGTGATAAGCACATGGTACAAACTGAAATACGTCATACGTCAATTATAAAAATAAAATTAAAAAACGCAAATAAATAGCCGTTGAATCGAACCGCTTTTTTTCGTGTACGTTTTATTCACAATACGATAGGTTCCAATGCACGCCATGCATAAAAAGTTACTAAATTGTATATTTATAATATTCAGTTTAATGTTTTGAACATGACGTATTCTACCGATGATTTACCTGCACACATATGACATGACAAAAAAAGACTACTACTATATATTAGTACTGTAAAAATACGAGGGTTTTATTGATGACGTAATTGGAATCTACCGTGAATAACGTATTATACGTAAACATATATGAAGATAACTGCAAGAATTTATTTAATACATTTTATTTTTAGTTGTATCAAAAGGAAGTGTTAATATGTATATATAGTTATATATATGTATTACTAAAATCGATTTTTGAAATGTCAGCACGCGTTTAAACTAACTTCCGATGTGCACTAATAATTTTTGTAAATATCTATAGAACAGAGTAAGCTGAGTAATATATTATCTAATATTTACATTTAATGATTAAAAATTATAAACCATGAATATCTGTTTAGGATCATCTAAATTACTACGTCGCTCTCAGTTTTTGACATGCCCCCCCCCCTCCGCACACACACACACACACAGATAAAGATCGATTGGGGTCAAGTCCGATGGTTTCGTTGGCCATTCACTATATCTCTTATTGTCTATTGATTTGTGAAGAAATAAGCTCCTCATTTAAATATTCCCTAAATCTAAATAGCATAATTTAAAGACGTCCTGTTATCCATTTCTATTCCTACAATTATCTACATCAGCTGTTCATTTCTTAATAAGTTTACAGATATAAGTGAAAAAATAAGTTAGGTGTCATGGAAATTTCAATGACAGAATTGAAACAAACAAAGTGTTTGATAATATTGTATCTATTATTATTATCTTGACTTTGTTTTAGTAAATAAAATTATGTTAGCAAAGTATTCTGAAACCTATGTAATTAATGAATGTGTGCTGATGTTTTTCAAGTTTATTTAGCGACACTATTTATTTTGCTCATTTGAATTCCGGACCCGTTTTTCCATT
The DNA here is from genome assembly GCA_036326145.1 of Rhagophthalmus giganteus. Taxonomy (NCBI): domain Eukaryota; kingdom Metazoa; phylum Arthropoda; class Insecta; order Coleoptera; family Rhagophthalmidae; genus Rhagophthalmus; species Rhagophthalmus giganteus. Next base: position 6,592,251 of record JARFJA010000083.1, on the reverse strand, counting down.
TTATTTAACATATTTTTACCATGATAACGTTTTTCGGAACAATTGTTTCTATGTTAAATATCTGTCCAATTTACGCAACAGCCGATCACCGTTGATTGTTTACAAGGCAAATGACTGATTGTGAGATTAACGACTGGCGATCGACTGCTGTGCAACTGGACCTAAATATATTACGGTTAAAAATTTGAATTATCTACATATTTTTTGTATATACCGTGTGTAACTGAATCATGGTACACTCCCTTAATTTTGTTATTTATTAAGATGAATTTTTTAATTTGTTACGTATCAAACGATACTTTTCGACATGAAAATTGTGTTTTTCGTACTTCCGGTTTCGCCGGAATTGACATCAATTTTAGATTTTTAAATGGAACTTCCTGTATATTATTGCATTTTTAGAATCTGCATAATTTTCTGAATATAATGGCACCACATAAATGGCGTTTCAACTGTCAAAAATTGCAAAGGGGGTATTCGTATTGTTGGATAATGCGAGTGCAGCAGAAGCGAGAAACAAGTTACCCTAAAGTTGATTATTCCGTCGCCGATCGTCGATCGGGCGACAGTGCAGTTCAATAGAGAAAATTAATGAAATTCTTAGGTCATATTTAGCTTGATCTGAACCAATAACGCGACAACTGAAGGCTGTTTAACAGGAAGGTGGAGGTAGAAAATCCTCGTTACAAGGCTACAGATGTGTTAAAACACATGCAAACGAATCGTAACATACCTAGCTGTTAGATAGCAACATCAGTTAGGCTGTTATGGGAGAATTGTCAGGCGGAAACCACTTTCGCCTCTTCCGATATTTCGAAAAGAAAATTGTGGGCAAGCACTGTGGTGGGATGCTCGTTAAACTTTTAGCATCGTGTCATCTTTTCAGGCGAGTCCTCCTTCCCACAGTTTTTATGTGGTGGACGCGCATGGTGGGTTACTAAACAACTCGCAACACATCGCTAAAAGAGCTCAAGTCGATCACCTGACACTACCTATAATCTCACGTTTGATATATGCTTGATCGTACAGAGAGGCCACATTCACAAAAGCCTGTTTTCCACGGAGAGCTGTAAGAATGTTTGCGAGCCGATTGTGAGTGGGCGAACATTCCGCAGGTCAAAGTAGCAGAACTCATCGATTCCATACACGACCGGGTTAAGGCTTTGAAGACAACAAGCTGTGCAGCAACTAAATTTTAAATAAACATCATTTTTCGATAGTCACGGCGTCTATTTACTTATGGGCCGTCTTTGTACATATCAAAATATTTAATCTAAATTTCGTTGTAATTTTAAGATCTTTTTTGGCCGTTTGAAACAATTCGGCGCAAATACGTTAAATAGCGTCGGTTTTAACTTACTTCGTTGTATTTAATTACTTAAAAAAAATGTGACAGTTCGAAGTTTAATCTAAAAGAATTAATAAATAACAGAAACGGTAACAGTTAAAATCTTACTATAACGATATCGTATTACGCATCGTTAAACGCATTATCGAGGTTTTAGTAGATGTTTAAAAATGATAAAACCAGTTTTTTGAATGATTTTTGCTACCAAATAACAGGCAAAACATAGTGGTTCATTAATAAGTGATTCGATGATTTATATAAAAGTTTAAAACATAAATATTAAATTATTAATATTTTTTAATGACCTCTTCATTATTTTTTGTTGTTTTAATTTAAATGGTGTATTTTATGAAACAATAACCTTTGACAGCAGCGATAACCTTTGACGGTCGAACAACATACGCTTCGCGTTAGTAATATTATAATGTCAACGTGTGGTAATGGTTTTACCGTTAGGTATTCCACAAATTACAATAACTATAAATTCCAATGTATAACTATATATAAATAATACTTTTAAATGTTTATTACGTATGGAGAGTTTGTAAAACAAGATACACATACATATGTATGTACGCTACAGTCATTTCTATCACTATCATACATAAGTAACATTATCTTAATCACACATTTCACAGTTGGTGGTTTTCTGTCGATCCTTTAACGATACCGTCAAGTACCAACTACAATATTGGTATGCCGTCTATAGTTGAATACATATTACAAAGACGATAAAAAATAATCGAACATTTTAACAAATAAAACAAAAGATAAATCGAGTATAAAGAGTTGTTTTTTTTTCAATGGTGAAACACTTCGAAACACACGAATAAACGTAGATATGTAAATAAATATTTTTATCGTGCCAGTTTTAATACAAATAGTTCCTTCGTGAATATAAATAGTACGCTAACAGATCGTATATTTGTATAAACAACGTAACTATGTTTAGTAATCAGTTCGCATTTATTAGTAGTCGTTATCTCCATGACCACAAAAACCAGCATAAACAAGTTTCGTGCTTACAGTGTTCAGGACAAAGGAGTTTCACAAGTTTCGGTTATCGGTTTTCCCCCGCATGCCATGGTACCAAATGGTTCGTTTCTGAGCGCATGTGCCGTCCCCACTTTATTCACAGTTAGTTCTAGACCATTGGACCATAGTACGTCCCCGTTCCCCGTAACCGTGGGTCCGCGAATGTGGATACGAAGTATGCCTCTTGAATTCTCTCTCCTACAGCGAGACATCAACACGTTGGAAAAGTTTATACGCTTTCAAGTTCCGCGTCGCGTCACGTCACTATTTCGTAACAACGCCGTAACGTATTCGAGTGCCATCATAAGATTTTTAAGTAGTGTTAACGCAACTTCAATTTAATATTGTATTTGATCGCAAGCCATTTACCATGCGTGTGAGTATAAATCGTTTGTTTTCGTAGTTAATTTACTAACATCGGCTTTTGGCTTTATTACTCGAAATTACGTAGATGACAACTGTTTGTGAAAATTTACACCATTCGTCGTAATCTACGCAAACTTTGTTTCGCTTTTTATCTACATCGAAACTATTTTATCAACTTAATAGCGTTAGAAATAGAATAAATTGTGATTATCTATGCTCTTTAAAGTGGCATTGGGATAAGTTTAATTTAATTAAAGGCGTGCCGACGTTTTGTACCATAATTAATACAACGAGTTTAAATGGAGAGTTCGGGAATTTTTTTTAATTTACGAGTTACAGCTGAAATACAAACCTAACCTTACTATGATTAATTTGTTAATGTTCTTATCAACATTTGAAGTCCATAAACATTAGATAATTTATTTAAATATAATCTTCTTTAACTGTTAATTGAATTTAGAAGAACATTTATTGCGAATTCGTCGATGGTTCTTTAAAAATAAATTAATTAATTAATAAACGAATTTTGAAAATGGGGTTAATGTGTATCTAGGTATTAGTAATTACGACATACTTAGATACTACTTGAGACTAAATATGTAGTTGTACTATTCTGTTATCAAAATTATCTGTTAGTGTTTTGTTATCAACTTTTTAAAAACCTAATTACGCGTACGTACCTACAACGGGAAAATAAACAATTCCGAATATTCTTAGTTAATAGTATCTATGCCTATATATTTTTGTTATTTTTAGCGGTATCTATGAATATTTGTAAAGCCCCAATGATAGCGATTATCGATGAAATCGCGGTCCATTAGTGGAAAATGTTTTACCACTATTAATTATTATTTTTAATACAATTAAATGTAACAAATATTCTATAAATACTTATTACAACGTAATTTGTTGCAAACGTTAACGTTTTGTTTAAAAATACCTCGGTAATCGCAAATTTTAAACAAAACCATTAAACGGACGGAAGCGCTTATTTTTTTTTGAAACAAAATAAATGTACGAGATAATAATGTTAGTTGTTACAACTTGTTAGAATTATCAGATAAAATATCCAACGATAATGTCGACAGGCGTCAGTTGAATTACATAGCATTTATGTTACCTACTGTCGTTCAAGTTTATGCTAGTATTCCTGCTTTAATTGTTATTAATATGTTATTTAATTTTGATTGTTTCATCTTTAAAAGATAACTCGTTGATGTCGCACCAATTTGAAATTTTGTTGCATTTAAATATTTTGTCGAAACGTTTGCTCCCATGCGTTCGTTTGAAAGCGAACAATATCGAATGTTCATTTATTATTATATAATTTGTTTATAAAATGACTGCAATGTTTTATAATTTGCTTACTATTATTTTTTAACTTAAGTTCGATAATTTGAACGAGATTAATCCCCGATCAGTTCGGATTATCGACGCTCTACTGTACCTACGTACTATCTAAATAGTTTAAATGCTGATTTTATATAGTATATAGTAATAGTATATAGTGCATTATTATATGGGCGCTTATTCACCTAATTCACGACGATGAGATTTGCAGCACGAGCCGTAGGCGAGTGGAACAATGAAATATACTTTTTAAAAAGCAACGTTAGTATACGTTACTAAAACTGCATAACTTATTCCACCTGTTCCTTAACTATCTTAAAAAGAATAAAGGAAATAATCGATACTGAAAAATTGCAAACTTATCCTCCACTCGTGTGCATTTATGATTTCAAAATATTACCTGTACCGTAAAACGGGGTTACATTGAACGGCGGGGTAACTTTGAATAATTGTAAAATTATTTCAAAGTAATTATCAAAGTAATTTGATATTCATTTTTGGGTACCTGCCTATATATTTTGCTGCGTGTATTTTTTTATCAAATAAATTTTATACAATTGGAAACACCGCTATATTTTGTTATTAGTGATAATATTGACATTTAAGTTGTTTTAACTGGTAGGTATTAAGAAAATGTTAAACCTCTGTCTGAAAAGATACACGCCAAAACTTTTGTCTGTAAAGTGTAGCAGAACAATATATCGATCAAAATCATACTATTGTATTATTCAAAAAAAATTATAATTATTAATTGTTGAGAAAAATTTGTCGATAATTTAACGTCGCGGGGCAACATTGAACAACAAGATTTTGTTTTTTTTTAAATTAAGTTTTTCGTGGACCCGATTCAAGAAAAATCAATCGATGGCAACTACGTCATAAAGTTCTTGAGAAGAAAGAAAAAATCTCTCTTCCATTGGGCAGAGGTAATCTTATTAATGCTTATATTAATTACGTTTGTATGATTCACAACTGTTTCGTTTGATATTTTATAAAGAAGACGTAGCACTAACATAAAACTTTTACCAGCTCCAGTTGAAGATCGGGGCGGAAATTACTATTTTCAATCCCCTTTACTGGCTGCTCGCGCACAGTAGGCTAAAATGTTTAAAAATAGATGTTTAAACTCGTCTTCACTGAATAGTACATTTGTTTTATAATTATTTCTCAAAACTACTTTTAGGTGTGTATTTTTTAACCCTTGTTTTAGTGGCGTTGCTACTTCGAGCAAATAAAATGAGTTTTAGAGCAATAATTGCAGTTATTCAATGTTGTCCCAACTATGGGGTACTCGTTTATCTTATTTTTCCAGCTGACTGTATTGTTAAATTCATAATCCATTATATTTACAGTAATCCTTTTATAGTCGATTATATGTGGTAATTTTTTTATTTGGTTTGTACAAAAGATGTTAGATGTTATTAAACAAAATGTAAAAACATTGTTCAATGCAACTTCGGTTTACGGTACCGATATCGGTTTGATACTATTTTTTTCAGTTTTCAATTACAGGTACAATAACTAATTTTCGTCTATTTTAAAAATGTTTAATAAACACTTTTAAATGTTTAAAAATTCATCTTCGTTTTCCAGGCAGTCTTTTCCAACTTCTGTAAATTTTGGCATTTACTATAGCATCGATTTAAAAAATCATTTCGTTAGATTACAATTTATTCGAATGCAGCGTTTTATTTCTCAAGTTTTTTGGTTTGACTCGTTGCTCGTTCATTGGCAAACGAATTCTCTTCTATTTCTTCCGTTTCTAATTTACTTTACTTCAGAGTTTCGGTCGAAATTCTCGATTTCTTGTTCCTGCTTTTGAAATGGCCACAAATTTTGTGAAAAATTTCGTTTCGATACAGCTAAAATTTGCATTGTCGAAGTAAGCGTCGCGTCGTCGGTCTGTCTGTTGTTGAAACTCCATCCCGCTCAAAACATCTATTATTGAAAACAAGTCGATTTAGTAATAAACTAATCTCTGGCTTAAAAAAAATAATTTTCAATTTTGAAAGTTTTATTTATAATAAAATTAATATTAACAGTAGGTTTCATATAGTAGGTGAATATAACTATTTTACAAATCATCGAATGTTTCTTTTTCATTTTTTTTGGAAATGTATTTTGACCAAAACGTGGCAACAAATAATACAGAGTGAGTTCTTTGTGCGAAATAGAAATGAAAAATAAATTTATAACGTCGATGTGCTCTATATTATTATTGTTTTCAAAAGTGACATTAGTTTGCTTATAAAAAATTTCATCTTCATAGACATGTAAGAAATTTTTTCGATAATAATTGCACTTGTAAATACCGGATTAATTACATAATATTATAACATGATACAATTTTCAATCGTGACAAATAATGGAGAGTATAATTTTGAAGGTTTTGTTGGTTCATGACAATTAAAATTTTAATACAAATTTTCTCGGTAGATAATCTTGTTCAGTTTTTGAAAGTTTAACCATTGCTCATTAGTTGCTCGCATTTATACTTATGAGCCTAGTATTTTCAGAAAATACTTCATACATGTTCATTAATATGTATTTCTTGTTATTAAAGTGAAGGACTTTTATCATAAGTCACAATAAAAATCAAGCATCGTTATTATTTAATAATCTCGCGAAACTTTATCGATAAGACACTTGAATAACTAATTGTAGAATCGGTATCAAAATAGAGTTATAGTATAAATTCTAATCTTGGTAAACAAATTTAACAATGGATAAGATTTTATCGTATTAATATTTCCGGATCAAAGATCCGCCAGATTAGATTTTGTACATACTTTTTTATTCACTTTTTAAGTAGATAAAAACAACTATCAAATATATTTTCAATGATATAGGTAATAAAAAAGAAATAGTGTAGGTATCCACTATCATTTGTAAATTTTTGTGTTATTGTAAACATTTAAATGATAATGTTATAAAACACATCGTTTTTTATTTATTCTCTCATGCGTATCCAATAATGAGTACCTGTCGTTTGTATTGAAAACTTAATTGTTTGTATACTATAAACTGTGATTTATCAAAGTGTATGTGAGGTTCCTATTTTATAACATTATTTTATATTTTCGACTTTTTTCCTTAATCGCGCCCCCTTTTTTGTTATACATATTATTTTTTCACGTCCGTAAAATCATAATTTGACAGTAGAGCAACGCATTCTAGTACTTTCTCATTATTTTTATCACATTTAAAACTTTTATAGTGTGTTGTATTAATAAAATATAGATTCAGAACTCGAAAAAATTTAATCAATAAAGATAAAAGCCGTCAATATAGTATGTTATTATTTTTTTACCGATGCATATCTTGAAATCCGTAACACTTTGCACCTATAATAGTATATTTGATTAGATAGATATCGAATGACCGTCTCTAATCACGCCTTTCCAACTTCACTTCGATTCGATGTTCCTAAGCATCCTGTATATTTAAAGATTTACTGTACTTACGTACTATATATGAAGGTAGATTAAAAATATATTTTTCTTTTTAAAAAAATAAATAATAATTATCTAAATACTTATCATATACATGGTATCATATCTTATCACTGTATAATAACCTACCAGTAAAACCTGCTAGTGCGGAACTTGTTGTTGAAAGGCTATATTTACAATTATCATATCGATGGCGTTTTGCCAAAAGGGCGTAACCCACACTTTTTATGAAAATGAGTTATTCTGACTATCCCTATGCATTTAAATGAAAGGTATCATCTGTTAAAATTTGGTAAAAATATTCCGATTTTTTCCACCGAAAAAATCGATTTGTATTTCCGCGAAACGTATCTTCTTATAACTACGCGGCGGCGATATAAAGTTTGCTCTCCAGTAAAAATTACTTTTTTTGGGTTACGCCCTTCTGGAAAACCTGCGTCGATATGTGGGTATCTTTATGAACTACAGATAAGTTATTCCCGAAATAATTGCTATGGAGATGATGTTTCAAGAAACGTTTCCATCACAATTTTAGTTTTTTTTTTGTTATAGGTAGTATTAAACATTAATGCGCAGTTATGTATATAATACAAAGCTTTAAAAAGTTAACGACGATAGTAAGTTATAAACAAATTCTTACAGAGATTAGTCCAAAAAGACTTTTTTTTTTTAATCTAGGTTATATCAAAACACTACCGATCGCAGTTTTTTAACCAGAATTATGTTCTTTATATTTGGCCGATTCGCATGTTTGAGTACCAGCATATTTAGGTAGGTAAAACACAACTGGCCTATTAATAGCTTATTGTTAGTAATGTAGTAATATTATTCTTTTAATATATGGAATCGTAGATGTACCTACTCCGGAAATCTCGCCCCTTTTTGATTTTTCCAGTAGACTGGATCATGGTTTAACTACTACAACATCAAGATCTTTCCTGCCACCAAAGTCCGATATATGTATGTATGTACGTATGTTTGACCCACACTCACGACACCATCCACATATCTTGGCATCTTGGAATGCCAAAAGCGGAGACCCACCTGTCACTCTTCTCGTAAACGTCAGTATTTCAGTGCCTCGCTCTGTTACCATTTTCAGGGCTAAAACTATTAAAAGACATACAAAGACGTCAATACAAATGTCAAATTATAAAAAATGAAAAGCAGGCTATCTACCGAAATATTGGGGTTTACGGGAAGAGTGCCAGATGCCAGTGCCTTGCTTTTGACATTTCACGATATACATACATACGTGCATGGTACATGGTGCATGGTACATACGTATATCGGGCTTTGGTAGCTGGAACGATCTTGATGTTGAAGTAGTTAAGGATGGCCCAGACTTCTGCAGTAGGTGAATCCACGACTCCATATAATAATTGAATAAATAATAATAGTGGATGGAAAGAGGTAAGACAAAAAAATATATATATATAATTGTAATATAATTACCAATCAACTACAACTGACGAACTAAACATAATTTTTGGGCAAATTTTGTCTTAACACTCTACTATACGAATAACAGGTGCATGTAATAATTATTTTACTAGATGGCTGCTACCTTGCTACCTAATTATTTAATCTATTTTACTAATAAAGACCGTATAACTGCTACTATTTGATTGACCTTAGAATTAAATAAAACGCAATAATCGCAGGTCCTGACTTAAAATCTGCAGAAATTGGACGTCATCTTAAGGATCCTGTCGATTCGATGCGATATCAATCCTACGAACCAAAGGATAATTAAGGTCAGTTTTCTACATTTATAAATCTGAAAAATACTCAAAATACAACGTTAAATTAAGCCTTAAACGTTGAATATAAAAGTTGCGTCATTACATTCTATAGTGTAATAATAACGTATATTATATGATGGACTTATTTAATTTGGGAGATAAGCTGTTGCTCGATCGTTTCAACCCCTTTTACGGTAAAGAGCATAAGTTATTTTTTGTAAAATTTTATTTACAAAAAATCGCGCGTACTGCTATTTACGCGTAACAATGCAGATTATTAACCGAAGTTAGTTTAGACAATTAAAAATGTTTTGGCTTATGTATATTGTGATCGCAGACAACCATAGATAGTATTTTTCATCAAGTGACGTAGTTACAGCATGATGTAGTGTGAATAGTCATCAAATCCGTTAAATCACGTTGAGGACTGTATAATTAAACCATAAACATCAGAATGTTGATTTTTAATGACCGTGCTTGTTTTTTTTTTAACATATTTTGCACAGACCGTTGGGTACATACATGCATTATACTTTTCTGTTTGTTTAAACCGATATCATCTAATAATTCATTTTACACGTGTTGTGTAACTATGTAGGTAATCGAATCTTAATATGTTGTAATTTTATTTAATACTTTCCCATTTTTCTTGTTTTCATTTTTTAACCAGTATTAACTATTAATATATACTTTATAAATTCTAGTGTTTAGTTTAAGATTTATGGTAGAGCATCGCACTCGCTCGTTTTGTTTTTTCGCTACGTTGGGGATTTTATTCAATTTAATTGTTTAATACTACTAATATTTTTTACTTCTATTTTAATGATTTGTACCTTTTCCGGATAGTATTAGACTTATAAAAATGTTTTCTGGTTTACATAATTTTATTATATCGTTCTAATATAATTCTGTCCAGTTTACTACGTCAATAATAATATTTTCTTATTGCCATTTCAAAAGTTACATTTTCTTTTGTTCAATTCGCTGTTTCTTCCGTTTCACAATAGTTTTTCTTTTCATTAATTTAATTATTAGATAGGTATATTTTGCATGTCTATAATATAAATTATGAATCGCTATATCAGCATTTAAATGTGTTCGTAATTATTATTTGAAATGAATGGCGAAAAGTTCTGGAATTGCTTTTAATTATACCTATCTCACTTTTTTCTATTTCGATTGCTTATTCTCGTTATCGTTATCTATGTCGTTTTCACGTTCCACAATTTTCTATATTTCTGACGACTTTTTCTTTTTCTGGGTCCTTTTCGATAATAATTTATATTGTTTCTGTATTACGTTTTCCATTTAAGTCGATTTGATAAAAATAATGCGGCGTATATGATACGACTCTTTTGTTTGTGATATTTATCAAGTGATACATATGTATATTGTTGGAAAATGCAAGTATATTTGCGGAGGTACATTCTGTATGTACTCGATAGGCAAAAAAACAAATGATGAATTGTTCTACATGTCATGGCCATTCCGAACTTATAGCGTAGAAATGAATTTCGTTCATTGAGAAACTTAAACTTTTATGATTCAGGCGTAGGTTCAGATAAATTTATTATAGCTTATCCAAATCTATATGATATTCACGTCATCAATACAAGGTTACTAGATGATGACGTTTCACACAGTGCCGTCGCCTCGTACCTCGTATTTTGACAGTTCTAATAAATTCTAGTCTTTCTTTATGCCATCTAATATGCGCGCAAGTAAATCATATATAGAATATGTCACTTTCAAAACTTTAAAAACCGAATTACAAATAAACAATCTAGTAACTTTTTGTTGATGACGTGACATCACATACACTTCGTCCAAACTTATATGCAATGCACGTCATCAATGAAAGGTTACTAGATGATGACGTTTCATACAGTGCTGTCACCGCGTACCTCGTATTTTGACAGTTCTAATAAATTGTAGTCTTTCTTTATGCCATCTAATATGTGCGCAGGTAAATCATCTATAGAATATGTCATTTTCCAAACTTTAAACCGAATTACAAATAAATAATCTAGTAACTTTTTTTTTGATGACGTGAATTGCATATAGGTTTGGATAGGCTATAGGTTTGGATAAGCTATACTAGAGTTCGGTCGGCGTAGAAATAGAATCGGGGGAGGTGCCATCCGTGTACGAACCCGACTTAGCGACCAACGAGCGTCAAGTATAAATTACAGTGAAACCTCTATCTGTGGACACCTCTCGTATGTGGACACTCCCATATTATGGACAATTTTAGGTATCCCGAATCATTTGCATAAGATTATATAGAAAATATACCTTTAGATTGTGGACACTCCCTAATTCGGATATGGACAGTTACACGCGGCCCCTTATTACACATAAACCTCTTTATTTTGGACAATTAAACAGAAAAAATAAAAACCATTTGCACATTTTAGACTTTTAAGAATTTATGTTAAAATATTTTTTCTTGAAAAGGCTTATTACTCACAATAGAAAAATTTCCTTTGGAGTAATCTTGATTGGCATTTCATTGTTAAAAATAAATACAAATTTAAAGGATTAGTTTGAACAACTGTTGGTACTTAGATGTGGATTTACAATAAGAAGCATTAAGGGTAATTATGTAAATTTCTAGAAATCGGTTAGCAACATACTACATATAAATACAGGTAAAGTGTATTTTTGTTTAGTTGCTCAATTTTTTTCGCGTTGTTAAGATGGCTCCGCGAAAAGATCTGACAATCGACCAAAAATCGAAGTGATCGACTTTGATAAAAGTAAAAAGTGGGGCGTTAGAAAAGTAGCGGAATATTTTGAGATATCGAAAAGTACTGTAGCCAACATTTTAAAACAAGAAATCGATTTGCGGAAAATATGGCAAGAAAATAAAAATCCAAAGTTAGTAAGGCAGTTCTCAAAAACAAATGGTGCAAATATTGATCAAATGATTTTTCCGAGTCCGTACAGATAATTTGCCTGCATCTGGACCACTCCTGCAGGAAAAAACTAAAAAAGTTGCAAAAGAATTAAGTTTCGTAGTCGTCATTCAATTTCGTTTAAAGCTATTTGCGGTGAATTAGCCGAAGTTAATCAAGAAATTTGTTTCTACGTGGATCCAGAAGTTACCTGAAATTGTTAAAAATTATTCTCTCGAAGACATTTGGAACCTTGATGAAACTGGACTATATTTTCGTGCTCTTCCCAATAAAATAATGTGTTTAAAAGGTGACTCTTGTAAAGGCGGAAAAATATCGAAGGAACGCTTAACGGTTATGTTTTGTGTAAATATGGTGGGCGATCGTGAAAAGCCGCTTGTGATTGGGAAATCCGTCAAACCCCGTTGTTTCGAGGAATTAAAACCTAACAGTTTTGACGTAATCTGGAAGGCAAATAAAAAATCGTGGATGACCAAAGAAATAACGATGGAGTGGCTTCGTCAAATCGACCGCAAAATGAAAAGGCAAAATAGAAATATTCTGTTATTTCTTGATAATGCAACGTCTCATCCGGATGTTATGTTAGAAAACGTAAAGTTGATATTTTTCCCTGCTAATTGTACTTCTGTTATTCAGCCGCTTGACCAGGGCATTATTAAAAGTTTTAAGGTTCGTTATCGGAATCTTTTTCAATCAATTTAATGCACAGTAACTTCTTGGTTGCAAGTTCCGAATGACACTATAAAAAACTGTTTCCGTAAAGCTGGTTTTGCAGGCGAGATAGTGAGAACATTGAAGATCCAGAAGAGGACTTGGATTTAGCTACTTTAGCCAAATTATTAAAAGTAGACAGAAATAAAATAGAGACTCCAGAAGAAGATACAACGTGTGTGAAATAATAGACATTATAAATTCTTTTAGTGTTAGCTATTCATCAGACAACGAAAGATGCAGATCAGATCGATGAAAATATGAGTGAAATCGACGAATATCAAGATTTACATAAAATTTCCAATTTTTCTGAAGCACTATCGATTACAAAATCTTTAAAACCATTCTTTTTAAATAAAAATAATCCAAAATTATTAAATATAGTAAGTTCTTTACAAATAGAAGTAGAAGACTGAAACAAACAAAGATAAATGACTTCTTTCAATAATTTTTTAATATGTATAATAATTTTTTGTTTGTTTATAATAAATTTTCTGCTATATTTCTTCTTCTTGTGCCGTCTTCTTATTGAAGGTTGGCGACCACCTGCCTATATGCTTCCCTATCTCTTGCAACATGGAACAGTTGTTCCACTCTGAGGCCTGTCCAGTCCCCGATATTTCTCAACCACGATTTTCTTTTGCGCCCAATGCGCTTTTTTTCCTTCGATGTTTCCGTGCATGATAGTGTGCAATAAGGAGTATTTATCATTACGTAGTATATGCCCAAGATAAACGGTTTTTCTTATTTTAATTGCAATTAAGAATCTTCTACCATGACCAATACGTTTAGCACTTCTTCATTTGTGACCTTATCTGTCCATGGGATCTTAAGTATTCTTCGGTAAAGCCACATTTCAAAGGCTTCCAGTCTTTTTATTGATTGTGCCTTCGGTGTCCATGATTCCACCCCATATAATAACAGTGACCACACATAGCACTCCAGACTATATTTGCATGATAAATATGTGTATTTTTTATTTAACAAAATTTGAAGACCCCTCCCAAATGTGGACACTTCCCTAATTTGGACACTTTATTTGATCCCGGAGGTGTCCAGATTAAAGAGGTTTCGCTGGATTTCAAACCACTCCAAGATCTAGCGGCACAGCACTGTGCCATGTTTTTGCTGATTATACACAATATAATAGGAGTTCGAACAGAATGATTGGCAGGACTAATTCTACACCGGACGAACTCTATCTACCTCGTTTTCGCAATTTATAACATCTATTAACTCTCTATCTATAAAAAGTGTGCATATGCAGTTATAAGCATTTCTATTTAGTCACTTGCTATTTTGATGTTGTCTTAATAATCGGTCGGTTTTTAAATAAATACTTATTACAAAATGAAAGTGTTTCAAAGTTGGAGACAAAAGTGTTCGAAAATGTGCGTACTTAAGGATATTAAACAAAACGAATTTACCTCAAAATTCGGCATCGCCGTCAATAGTGTAGCAGTTTTAGAAACAATGGGTATTAATCAATTTAATTCTATGAGAAAGCGTATTAGGTTATGCATCAGGTAAGAAGATCAGAATAAAACCGTTTTAAGGTGGATTTGTATGTTTCGTGATAAATGTGTTGCATTTTTTTTTGGCATAACACTCAAACTTTCAAACCAGTTGTGGATGTCTTCACAATTTTAAAAAGACATTACATTTTTGTGAGAGCGTTAACGTTGATGAAAATTGTATGAATAACAGAACTTCAGCGTTTTATCGACTTAATACATCTACGTATGTCACAGTAATGTTTATTGGGAAAGATACCGCATTTAATTAGGTAGGTACCTATCTATTTCATTTATGAATTAACAATGCAATAATTACAATCAGCGTAGGTATAGTCGACGTCCTGGCAAAACCCAACATTCGACCGAAGAATAAGCAAACAGACGATTATTGAACAATGTGTGTTTGCAGATTATTATTTCACTTTGTCGCACTTCAGCAGTTTACTAATAACATTTAAGCCTCGTAAGCACAACAAACGTGATGGGCCGTACTTACGGCCATTTAAATACCTATAAGACGGAATTAATTATAAAAACATAAATGTCAAGAAAACGGGTTTATTACAAATTCGATTCTTAATAAACACTTACTTATTTTACAAGAACTGAAGAAATATCACAAGACTGCAGTTAAGAATTAACTAAAGTCATTGTGTTTTTGAGGTGGTCTCTGAAATTTACAGATAAAGTTGCACTAACGCGTATTGGAATTTTTTTTAACATCTATTGTTCAATAATTACTTAACTACCTGCCGATTTTTAATTTTTGTTAGGTTTTGCTAGGACGTCGACTATACCTATACATTATTCACGATAAGTTCCAATGCACGTCACGCATAAAAAGTTACTAAATTGTGTATTTGTAATATTCAGTTGAGCGATTTTTCCGCAATTTTAAGATATAATGAGATAGCTTTACTTTTGTACAACTTATTTTAATGACATTTGATCGTATCTTCAATACGAGCCCTTTACTGATGTTAATTATTAAATATATTTTTTAATAAAACATCCTGTATAGAGTTATTCCAACTTTTTTCACGCTAGGTACAGTGCTCTTCCTCTACAGTTCCGCAGTTGGGCACGAGGGGAATAACTTTTCTTAGAAATTAAGTCGAACAGAGTTCCCCTACCAAGCGCCTTTCGTAGCGCTCGAACGAATTCACTTGCGTCTTTCTTAATAGTTCCATCTTACACTCGTCCTAATAAAATGTTTTTCTTTTGTTTCGATTTCCTACTGATGGTTTTCCTCTGTTCGACAGTTAGTTGTTGTTCGTACGCTCGTGCTAATCTATATTTTTATAATATAAAATGTCACAAATCAACGTAAAACGAAAGCATAAAGATGAAAATATTGAAACATTATCGGAAAAAAATGTAGAATCTAATGTTCGTCTAAACGAAAGTGATTCACAATTAGAAGTGATAGGGAAACCTATACATAAACGTAAACGATTTACGTTTAAAGAAAAAAGTGATGTACTTGATGAAGCAAAAGTTCATTCGAGTCAATTCATATGTGATAAGTATGAAATAACTGACCGAGCTCTAAGAAAATGGAAGGCAAACGAGGTGAAAATCAAGGAAATGTGTAATCACCGTTATTATAAGAATTGTAAAAAAGATGCAAATGTGAGAGAAATGGACAAGACTCTTTTTAGCTGGTTGGTTGATGCACAAATAAGTGGAGTTCCAGTTTCCGGACGTATTTTAAAACAACAAGCGATTATTAATAATAAAGAATTGGGTGGATCTCAAGACTTTCGTGCTAGTGAAGGATGGATAAACCGTTGGAAAATTCGTAACAATGTGAAATCATTAAAAATTACAGGTTAATTCTATTAATATATTTTTTCTTTTTTTCTAACAATTACTCTGATGATAATTTAAAATGCATAATACATTAGCATGCTTCTTAGTGTACGACTTAACTAATTCTAATCTAGTTGGAAATAATTATTACAAATATTTAAACTGAATATTATAGTAACTATATATATAAAATTAAATGACTCTCTTCGTACCCTCATAATTTTCTTAAAATTCAAGATCGTGTTTAAGGGAGATTTTTAAATATATATCATTTTTCGTTATATTATAGGCGAAAGATTATCTGCTGATAATGCGGCAGCAGATCATTTTAAAGTTACATTTGCAAATATCATTGCTTCAAAACATTTATCTCGTAAGCAATGCTTCAACATGGACGAAACTTCATTATATTTTAAACAAATGCCTACCAGATCACTTGTGCGGAAGAATACGAAACAAATTTCGGGAACTAAGAAGCAATTAGAACGCGTCACTGTAGGAGCAAACTCCCTCTTATTTTAATAGGAAAATTCAAAAACCCTCGCTGTTTGAAAGGTATAGATAAACAAGAACTACCAGTTACGTATAGACATCAAAAAAATGCTTGGATAGATATCGCTATATTTAAGGAATGGTTTGAAAATATATTTGTTCCTAAAGTAGAAGAATTCCTTGTAAAAGAAAATTTACCACCAACTGCTGTTTTATTAGTTGATAATTGTAGATCGCATAAGTATTTTAAAATTCGAGATATTGAGGTAGCATTTTTACCACCTAATGTTACTGCTTTAATACAGCCTTTAGACCAAGGAATAATTCAATCTTTCAAACTTCACTACCAAATAAATTTGACTAATTCTATTGTCCAAGCTCATCAAAATAAAATTTCAGTAATTGATTATTTAAAGACAATTCAGATTAAAGAAGTAATTGATTGGTCTTCAAAAGCTTGGAATGATGTTAAATCATCAACCATTGCTTCTTGTTGGTATAAGCTTTGCCCAATCATTACAAAAGATGTAGCTACACAAACAGAATCAGAAAATAATAATTCATTGCGCGTACTCGATAGCTTCAATACATCCGTACAAGCAGAATCTATAATAACTGCTAATACAGACAATAGTACTATTCACGATTTATTACATATTTTACGGAATATTGAGGGATATGAGTTAGTGGACGAAGAAACTGTACTTTGTTGGCTAAAAAACAGTCTCGAAGGTAAATAATAACTACCCTATATTTATAATTATCTTCTCTACGAAGAGTTAATAGTTGAAATTATTTTCATTGTCACAAGAAGATTTTTTGCATGAAAAAGGTTGTAATGAAGATCATGAAGAAGATATTAGCAAAGAAAATGAACAAACAAAACAAGGGAAAGAAGACTGCACTGATTTAATTCAAATTAAAGAAGCTTTTAAAATTTTAAATGATATTAATTAATTCAAAAATAATTTTGTTTTTATACTTCTTTTAATAAATATAAATAAATAATAATAATAAAATAATAAATACAATATAAATTACTTAATTTGTGCTATATATATTGGATACACTCGATTTTTCAAGCCTTACAGCGCGCGGAACTGTATGGAGAGAGCCATTTGAATCTCGAGGTACGCGCTGATGTCTTAAGAGTGGGGGTACTAGTCGAGTCGAAAACTGGGGAAGCGGAACTGTTGAGGAAGGAACTATAGAGGGAGAGCACTGTACTTCTTAGTTTTGAACCAAGGGGGGCTGGTTCACAAAATATCATTTAAAAACTTCAAAATATTTATCATTTACATCTATCGCAAAGTCAATTCTGGGACACACTATATATTGGTTTCTTAAACATACAAATACGAAGTATTTAAATGCGGCACTAAATCTTGGTCAGTTTACGCAATATAATTGTACAATCACTCAATACCTACTTAATATTGCACAACCTTTCAATCTCTCCAACATGCATTAATTATTATTGTGCAATATTTATAAGGCTGCGCAATAATATTGAGTGCCTAAAAACCGCTTAACTGCCCATGGGCTATTACCTACATATCAATTTGATGTTATTCTGATTGGCTAATTTCACAGACGTAATTAGAAATAGAAGAAGGTATCCATTAGATATTATGGATATCCAAAACTGATATCTTTTAGGTACCTATCCATTAGATGTTTTTGTGCTGTATGGGTACCTACTGCTGTTATACAATAATATATTATCATCCTGTATTGTGTATTTAGTATTTTTATTTTCGATATCAATTTATAGAAGTATATTATTATCTTCCAAATATATTTTTTATTATCAAAGGTAATCAAATTTCGATAGTGAATGACGTTTAAATTTGTGACGTTTTCTCTTTGTGATGTCACCATGGAACGTTGTGGTTCGTTTTTATTGGTTCAAAGGTACAAAAATTGAATACAAATTGCTGAAATAATTAAAAAAAATTAATATGAAATAAATTTAGGTAATTTGAACTATTTGTTTATCATTTGTATCTGTCAAATGATATATAATGTATAAATTTAGATCTAGTTATTACATTTTTGAGTTCATAGATTTCTCTCAAATGTAATTACTCATTTGTTAACAGGTATATCTACATGTCAGTAATTTACAAACTTTAGATAATAATATTAATAATATTTTATTAATAAATTGTAAGTAGGTAGATTTTTTTCTACATAGTATTAAAAAATATTTCTATTTAATTTTTAGGTCACGCCATGCGTACTCCAGCGAGGGGTAATTTAAGTATTTCATCAGCAACCTTAGGTAATGATGGAAATTATGAGTTGTTGTAGTATATGTATATTTATCGTGTTACTGCCATTTTAGAAACTGAAGAAAACGGAGATTCGGGAAACTATCGATGTAACGATTGCAATGTGAATTTTACAAGTGAACATTATCTACTCGGCCACCTTTTACATCACATCAAACAACCGACAATACTTGTCCACCGGTTGGAATTAGTTCCGATCAAACTTACTCTTAAAACCAATAAAAGTAATAATTTTGAAATTATTAATTCTTCTACAAGCACGGCGAACTATAAGTCTAACTCGGAATATTTGGCCGAGCAGAGCCGAAATAATAGCAGTATCGACGATTCGGAAGAGAATATCGATGAACCTGAAACAATTAATGAAAATAGACTTGATTCTGATGAAACTAATACCATTCGAGATTTACTCAACCAAAATTCTGAAATCTCTAATGATATAACGAATATTAATTTTTCTTCAAATTTTGTTTCTGAAATGATTGGGGAATCTCCACAAAATCAAGAATCAAATTCTACTACCATAACAAATGGTAATATTAGTGGTGATATTCCGGGAGCAGAACCGACACCTCCACCCGAATCGCCATCTCCCACCGATTATCCAAAAATAAGAATTAAAACTGTCGGACTTTTAAAAGCGGCACCACTTACAATCACAGAAATCACCGATGATAATCCTAATGGAGAATCGCTTCCTGCTGGTGAGTAATGTAAATTTATTGTTATAAACGGTTTCTAGCGTACCTATAATAAAAATAGCGCTATAACAATTTTTATTTCAATTTAACTAAAACTAAAACAACGAGTGACAAATATGTCTGATTATTGAAAAAATCTTGTTTTAATTGCAGAGGTTATAGAAATTCCAAATTCCCAAGATAACAACAGCGACTGTTCAAATTTCTGGTCATCTCAATGTTTAGAAGATCCTCTAAAACTTCCCGATAATGATCGTGATGACAGCAATCTCTTATCAAATTTTCTTAATAACAACAATGACCAAGCTAAAGCATTTGGCATTACAACAGACAATGAATTTATGTCCCTGGATCGCTTGGATGATCGCAATCGAACTGCTTTGGTAATTATCGTGAACCTTCGATTTATTAAATTATTTAAATTATTCGTTGCAGCAAATATACAATCCAACGTCATCGGCAGTGGCTACTAGTTCGCTAGATAGTCTAACAGGTTTACCTATGCAACAGTTAGCCGAACAAGTCTCAAGATTACAACCCTCCAGTAGTGGTATGCACCAACAAAATGTACTTATCAATATTCAACAGTTTCCACAAGCTGCTCCACCACAGCCACCTCACGGTTATCCAATGTATCCACATCCACCTCATCCTGGAATGAACGCGCAGCCTCCACCTATGTATCAACCTTATCAGTATCAGTAAGTATTAAACATTTACTGTTATTAACCGTTTTCAATCGTGGATAATTCGATAACATATTATTAATGACTTAGTGTCGACTCACACCAGTGATGTTTAAAACTGACAGTGATTTGAACAGTATTTTGGAACATTAAATACTTACTACTTCTAAGCAACATCATTTGAGCAATAGTTGAAAACGTGTTTCAATGTTGAAAGGATTCTTAACAAACGTTGCACATTATTATACAAAAGATCTTTATGATGAATTTGAAATGTTACGTGCGTTGATTCAAAAATGTATAATTCATATATATTATTTTTGGAAAATACCAGATTATCCATTTCTTTAGTTAAATTTCAAATTCAAATTTGCCGCCAATGTTTTTTTTTTTCTAAAAAAGGTAACAATGGAGGCAATGGATGTGCTTGTGTAGGTTAAGTTGCAATCAAAAGTTTGGCTTGATTTGCATAGTGATTTTTTCACTGATTTGATTTTCTTCCCGAGTCAGTTTCTTAAACATTAGCAATCCTGTGATTCCCACGTGTATTCTACTTTTTCTCAAACACCCTATACTATTTGTGGTTATAATATGGTGCGTCACTTTGGAGTTTGAATACGTATAAAACAGTTGAAGAAATAAAAATTATTTTTATAAGTTCTACTCGATACAAAAAAAAGTATGTCCGCATTAAACAATTGTAAAGAACAACAGGAATCCGCCTAGTGACGAAAAAAGAAGAAACGCTTAGCTTTATAGGCTATTTCAGGTGGTAAAGTACTAATGGTTGTGCTGTTGATTTGGATCAACGTGATAATGAGTTTTGTGCAGTGTTCTACGAAAAACCTCCAAAATGTGAATGGGACGAGTGCACCACATACAAAAAATAGTTGTTGCACCGATGGTCGGACTTCGTGTCTATAAATTTGGGCCAAAATTATCATCTTCTAGTTTTCATTTTATACTCAAATGTTTATTTTGTTGCGCACTACATAAATTACAAAGCAGCATTTGGATAATGATCATGTTACTAATGTTAGATTCGTCTATATAATACAAACAACAATTTAAACTCGAGTCCATAATTTCCATAATTTTTTTAATTTCATACAAACTATAGATATTGAATTTTTTATAAAACTGTTAGTAGACTTCAAAAGTGCTTTTTTGTGGATTATCGGCCTTTCTTTCTGCGTAACATTTTTTATATAATTCATGTATATTATATAACTGCCCAAATTATAGTTTGCAAAAACAAACTACCAAATTCCACCATCAAAAATATAATTTGTCCAAAAGTCTAAATTTAATCAGCCATTGAAATAGTTTTGCAACAACACCGATTTCAAATAAGTATCAATTTCTTGTCCCTTCAAACATAATGGCGTGTAAGTGGTAATTAATTAATTGATTTTAAATTTACATGTTCCTTTATTTGTCAGTAGATATTTTCTTTTTCTTTATAAAGAATACTTATTATAACTTTTTTGCAAACGATCGATTCTGTCCACATACCACCAAAGGACACCAAACAAAGGACAAACACAATGCCGATACATTTTGCACAGTTTGTAACGATTGTCGATTTGGTTATTCAACACTAGAAAAGATACAAAAATAATATTAACAGTATGTTATTTAATTTTAAACAATTTTGTTTCAGACCCAATCCGGTATACTATCCTGCAGCGCCACCCGCTTATCCTCCCCCACCTCATATGCCTCCACCCTCCCAAATGTCACAACCAAATCAACAAATGTCTCAACAGCCCATGGGCCCTCGTCCTCAGCAACCTATGCCGCCTCCTCAACAACCACCACAATACAGACAAGCAATGCCCCCAAGACCACCTGCGCCAAGACAATTCAATCAACAGCCACAGCAGCGAGGTGTCGCACCACGAACACCGATAACTCCAAGACAAAGAGTTCCTATTATGCGACCGAGAGCGCCGATGCCGAATGCAAATGTGAGAGGTCCTCGTCCTAGAATGCCTAACGCTAACACAACAAACGCGAATGGAGTACAAAATAATCAAATGCAAAATCAATCTAGAATTATTAAACGAACACCAGAGCAGATTCAAGGCTTGCAAGCCAAAAAGAAAAGAATGGACGTTTTAGTACCTGATAAAAATGACGATGCCGACTGCCAAGTTATTGCTGTGCAACCCAAAAATACAGACGGAGGTTTACCGCAAATCCAAAGCGTTCAGGTAACTGCGAATCTTGCTTTTTATAATTTGAACATATTGAAAAGGAGTTGAGTGTTTCTTTTTTTAATTAATAATGCAAAACTTCCTCACCGGACATGTTAAAATAATCATTATCATATTATCATTTATAAATAAGCAAGTTATTAAATTTTTATTTTGATTTAATATACAGTGAAACCTGGTTATAACGAGCACAGGTTCGACGAGATCCTGAATATTACGAGCTTACATTTGAAATTGTGTTCTCTCGTGCACAGTTTTTTTTGTTCCCGTATACAATGAGCAAAAACTAGTGGCCCCGACAATCTTGTTATAACCGAGTTTGACTGTAATTGAGGAGCAAACATACAAAACCATGCAACCACTTTTTATAATTTGCTAAAAATCATGAAAAACTTCTACTGCAAAATACCAGACTTTCTTGCAAAATTTTATTGCACATTATTAAGGTGTCTTATAGCTCAAACGGCAATTTAAGCTCGAGTCCATAATTTGTTCAATTTTATACAAACCACAGATATTGATAACCCCTAAATTTGAAAACATCTGTTTTTTTTCTGATTTGTTATTAACAATTTTAATTTGGATTTAAGGGGTTTTGGACTTTTTCATCATAAAGTTGATCATTAGCAATATATTTACCTTACAAAAACATGTTTATTGGTAAAATATTATTACAAGCAAACAAAAAATAAATTCCTAACAAAATTATCAAAAAATTGAAATTTTTGACCGAGAAAAACATTATTAGATATTGACCGCAATCTCCACTTCTAGACAGTCACATGATTCATCTTTATTTTGAGATTTCTTTTCTTTCTTTGATGGTATGGTAAGAGGTTCGTAATACCATCGAGATTTGCTTGAATTGTGGATTTAACGATTTTTACTCGGAACCCCACATTTGGATTTGCTTGATTCTGAACTCTTAGATCGAAAGAGCACCACTGAATTATATAGAATTGATGGATGTAACTCAAAAAAACAAACAAGGCGAATTTAACGGGTTTTGCACGTTTGCTCCTCAATTGTACAACAGTTTTTGGTATAACATATACAATGAAGAATTACATTTCAACTTCAGTAGATCATTAATAAAACATAAACATAGATAATTTATTGAAAATAAATTTGCAGGGTGGAACTGCGGATCCTGTAGATAATGTAATGCATTTATCTGATTCTATAACATTATCGGTCCGAAATCCTCCTCCGAAAAGTCAAAGTCCAAAGAAATCCGACGCTAAAGTTGTAGCTAATATATTAGCTACACGCGGTATTACTGTAACTGCTTCTCCAAAACTTAGAGAAAAAACAACAGCATCGAAAGAAAGTACACAAGCTCCGTCGGTGGCAATTAACTTGAACAGTGCAGTTAGCATTATACCAACGGCAAAAAGTAATAGTTCGTCGAGTAACAATTCAAACGGCAGCGATAAGGTTAATTATACAATTACTAATTTAATACGATTATTGTTCGAATTGTTACTTTTCAGTCTGGAAGCGATTCTCGGCTTCCCACCGTAGATTTAACAGATGATACTATTCCCGACACTCCACGTAATCAACAAATCAAACAACAGTCTACTGGCCAACAAAAAGTCAACAACAGAGGCGGCACGGCATTACCGTTCAGGTGTGATCTCTGTCCGGCACAGTACCCATCGATAATGGGATTAAATAAACATCGTCAGAGTTATCATAAAACAGGCTCCCCGTGTGAAATTGGAATACCTTTAATAGACTTAAAACAGACAGGAATTGTTCAAAAATTAACAAACATTGGTATTTATAACTTTATACCACTTCCAAGTTCAACGCCCGACGGGCATTTTGCCCTTCCAGTTGTGTCTGTGAATGCAGCTAGGAACTCTGCCGTATGTAACTTAAATGCTTTAGGTGCGTCATCTATTCTTACATTAGGACCAGTGAGATCTCTACCAAAAAGTCAAACAAATAATAATTCCACAAATAAGTAAAGTTAAAATTTATATGAACCCTGTGTACAAATATTTTGTTTTTTTCGAAGATTTTTTAATATTTTTAAAATGCGTTATAATAGAATTACTACTTGTTTTGGCATGTAATAACAATAATTTTTTTTAGTACATAGTATTTATAGAGTTCGTAGACTGAAAATTTATTTTCTGTATAAATTTCAATGTGCAATTTTTGTTCCTATTGTGCTCGAGTGAAGAAAATTGAAAAATGTTTTCCATTTAGGCATTAAAACGAAATTGCTCTGAGTTTGCACATATTGAGGATGTTAATGGTAAAGTTCGTTATTGAATAACATGTATTTGAAGTTAATACAGTTTTATGTATTTTTATATTGAATCGATGTACTCTTAAATTAAACTAATATTAATTTAACTGATACATACTATCATTAGTAAATCTACTCCCTTGTATTCATCCTTTCAATAAAGATTAATCGGATTCATAAATTGGGTTTTCAATAAAAATTTAGGGCCGATCTTTTCATCTTCCATTTAATTTATTTGACAGGTATTTACCGTAGAAATAATTATAACAAACATTGCCATCATGTAATTAATTTGTAGTAAACGTATTTTTTTATGTTTAGTTACAAATGTTTGAAAAAACGAAATTTTAAACAAGATATTTATTATTTAGTGTTACAGATATTACTTGATTAATGTGTAAAACTGTATAACTGTGAAAATTAGATTATTGGTATTAATAATTTTGACGCATGGTGTGCAACAAGTTTCGTTGATTAAATATGTTCACCTTTTAATAAATGGTATTTTTCAGTGATGGGATGCACGCGAAAGCGCATGCGAGACACGCAGTCAGCTGTACTAATAGGAAATGGCTGCTGGCAATCGGTCAGTAGTGCAATATTCAAAATTGCATTTATAACAATCATACGAAAAAGTAATATGTGATAATTAAACATTTCAAATAAAATAACCATACAAACAAAGATGGAATACTATAATTTGTCCAATACGTAAGTTTCAATTGATTTTTACAAAATCCTAGTTTTGTTTATGTTGCAATTCCAAACAATTGTGCAATTAACGATTTTATTGATTTTCAGAATACATTTGTTTTTATCGAATTGCAGGCTTTAGAGATAATAAACATGGAATTTCAACTTGGATATAATACAATGCACAAAATATAATATTACGAAGAATCTCCACTGCCTTTATTAGTTATGACTACCATGATGTATCCAACTCTTACAAAATCTCAGAGTATGCGTTCTAAACGCAAATCTGCAGTCGAATTATTAGCCGAAAGTAAGCCTTTTTATGTAAAATCCGAAATGGTACGTGATACTACCCAAGCACAACCAGCCAGACCTCCACCCACGTTTGCCATCGGACACGCGAGTTATATGCGTAGCAAGTCTGTAAATGTTGCCGCACCGAGTAGCAGTTATAGGCCTACGACGCTTCCGCAGTGTAAGTTGTTAACGTTATAATAATTCCTCACTTGATGGTACTCCTATATCATTATAGATATGGCAGTGTCTCCTTCAAGATCCCTGCCACCATTATCCCATCGACGTTCAGTATACACAGCTAGTAGTGATCTACTTCAGAATAAGTTACGTCAACTTTTAGATTGCGATAGTGCGGAAGAGCTGAGCGTCGAACATATGGCTCCTCTCAGTCCTCCTGCCGAATATGCACAGCGTTGTCATAAAAGCTTGCCAGATTTACATTGTCGGGCGGAACCCAGTTCAAACAAAAGCAGCAACAAAAGCCTTTCGAACAGAGATAGTGGAGGTTCTAGTGGTCATTATACGCAAAGAAGTGAGCCAGCGCCTCCACCTAGACAAGTAAGAATTTTGATTTTTGTAACTAACGAGATTTATAATCGACATAAGTAAACTTTCTCGATTAGATATGAATATAAATGTAACGCAATTAAGTAGAGTATTATTAATTCGTATTATTAATTAATCTATTTATAATTGCTCGTGCACGAGTACTTGGGTATTTAAAAAAAATTGCAAAATTAAATTCCGAATACTAAATATTATAATGAATGTTTAATCGGTGCATCAGAATTTATTAATGTCAAGTTACTGAACTATATCTACTATACTAACTATAGTTACTAACTATATCTATATCTACTATATACTGGAATAGGTAATATTTTTAATTGTGAGTCGACATTTTGCTTATTGCATAATTTATTTTTAATTGAATCTGTTACATCGCTTAAGCTAAAGAATTATTAATAAGTTCTGCTATTTAACAAAAACACTATAAGTACAAAATTAACAAATTAAAACAAAATTGAATAAAAAATGCATAGCTTTACTACAAAAGGCATTTGTGTGTGTTTCCTGTTTTGCAATTCTTTTGAATTGACTATTTATAATCAAACAATGAGTGAAATTGAAATTAGTTTGGACCTGTATTAAATACAAAGGAAATGGTTTAGTATTTGCCAAATAAATATTTTATCGTTAAACATATAAAAATTACCTTGTATATGTAGGTTAGATAAAAATATTACATGGACGTTATTTAGAGACGTAATTTTAGAGAAACATTTAATAAAACCTTAAACATCAATAAATTCAAATTGTTGTAAATCTATCGTAATCGATTACATTGGTAGTTCTAGTAGAAAACGATCACATGAGAAACTACTCACAAGCAAAATTGTCTGGAGATGGAGCTGTTAAAAACTTATGGGGATTGTGAAAAATCTCGCATTTAAAAAGTTATTTCTAGTTTATTCTTTTCGAAGTTGAAATTAAAACTTTTTAAATTATTTTCCTGGACAGTACAACTTCGAAACTATGAATTCTTATAAACAAAAATCACAGTTTTAGAATTTTTCTGATAATTGGTACCAATAATAATAATTTTATATAACATTGTACTTTTTTTTGGAAGTGCTAAATATATTTTTTAACATAAACGTTTGCTGTGTTTTATATTTGTCTACATTACAATTATTGTGAGCTATCGTGGTCCAATGAATTGTCTTTTATCTCGATTTCAAATGTCTATTTGGAGTCCTTGCACCCATTTATATCTCAAATATAAAAATATCCATAAAAACATAATCACATATACATTGCAAATTTCCATTACCATCTTAACATATTTGTATATTAATATTATTATTTCAACTATATTTACAATTTAGCAATTCATAATGAATTATAGTCGATTGTTAGAATTTGGTTTCAAAATACTACAAATTAAACTAATTATAAGTTATAATTAAAGTTTATTCAAGTGTATGTTTCATTATTGAAATGCAAAGTGTAAAAGAAGCGTTTAAGATAAATTACTAGTAATTATTTTGGTACAAACCGTCAATATCAACAAATGCGGTAAAATTTAAAGTACCTAGGCCGATATTGTTTTTGTGCATTTTGTGGAATACCTACATAACTCTTATATTTTTTGTTTATGCATTATCTATGCATTTTATCTAAGGTGCACAATTAATTAGTTAATTGTTATATTGAAATTCATATGGTTTATACATACGTTAGCACCGATTTACTGACGTGGTGATTAGTTTCTGTACTGGTTCTGTCTCGACAAAATGATTAAAAGAAATGTTAACTTCAAGTTGTACCTAGTTATTTAAATTAACTTTTAAAAACAAGTTGCGTTATAATATTCTTAATATCTGCAAATGCGAAACCCTTGAAAAATGTTCCATCATCTCTTTTTATAGGTGTATTATAACATTTATTTTTAAATTAGAATTTAAAAAAATGAAAACTCTGTACCATAATATTTTTTAGCACATTTTATTGTGAATTTAGATCATTTCTAAACTGGCATTTTAAGTTACTTTAATAGAATTATAATAAAATAGTGTCGACACTAAAAAAATAATAGGAATTTATATATTAATTATGTTATTACATGTAAATATTAATTTGAGTTGCCCAATTACAGGACACTAGACGAGATTCGGGATCGAGTACACAACATAGTGGTGGAAGTTCTTATTACTGCTGTCAGGAGCAAGATTGCAGATTGACTCGTCAAGGGTACGCTCCAATATCCACATTTAAACGACAAAAATGTTTACGATATAAGAAAGATCGTCCCATTTTGCGTTCGAAATCAGATATCAGTGATCGCTATTGGCGACCGCCCGAACTTCCAATTAGTCATTTAGAGCAATTTTTTGAACAGCTGGGCCTTACGAGTGATAGTTATGAAGAAATGCTTAGTAATAGCAGATCTTCGAGCCCCGTGTTCTTCTCGGACGTCTCCACCATAGATTCCTGTAGACCGCTGGATAATAATGATTATTGCCCCTCGTCGTACAGACCTAGTGAACCCCCGTCGATTGTAGAACGTAATGCTCGGATTATTAAATGGCTGTGTAATTGTCGGAAGTCGCAATTATCATGAAAAATGAACTGCAGTTATTGTTAATATGTGGGTTTTTATTTGTTTGTGCGTTGTTTTATTATATAAGGAAACAAATCACTTCAAAGTCTATAGTACAAAGTTGTCTTTCGTTTTGTTTCAAAATATGCGCCGCCGCAAGTGTGTCTTTTAAAAATATCAAGATCGAAAATTTTTCATATTAGTAGTTCATAAAGTTTTAAACGGATGTTTGTTTTAACGACTAATTCCGTTTTCAAATTTTAAAAATTCCTTATTAAATATTGTTAATAGTAATTTCGCTGTCTAGACTGATGAGATGATTTACAATTTTTATCCATCACTCCATGTATTTCATTCAAAAGAAAAAAACGGACCACTTCATTTTGCTTTTAGTAATTTGACTTGAGACTTGACACTTTCGAGCTGTTTCTTACCAAATTGTTTTGCACAAAAATGTATTTTTCTCTATCCTTCCTTTTAGATCTAATTTTAATATATATATATAAACAAGTTTATAAATCTTTCGTAATAATTAATTGTAAATAGAAATTTTATACGTTGTTATATAATTAAATATCTTGTTGGTGAATTTGCAAAGAAAATACTGCTTATATTATATTTCAGTATTGCCGGTACTGCTTTATATTTTCTCCGATTTAATACCCCGGTTCATGAAAGTATTAGGTGGTTCGTATACTCTGATTTTTTAGATACAATAATGGTCGCAATTTTGTTCCTATAAGACTTAAATTTTATTTTTTAATATTTTCTTCTCTATTTCAAACAATAGCTGGTCAAAAATTTCAAGTTAATTATTGCATCATTAACATTACAAATGTTTGTATCATATGTCCACTGAAATTTACTAGGACAATCTGACAATGAGCTGGACAAATAATTCGAAAACTTGACAATGTTTTAGCACTTGACAAAACTGTGGTAATGGAGAAGTAAAACTAGTAAAAATAAATTGGGGAGATAACTAGAATAAATACATTTCTAAATATTATTTTAATAGTATTCTGTAAAATTAATTGTACTGATTTTTGTATTTTTTTTGTTTAATAGGTATATGATCTGAATTTGATCTCGATTGCTAGTACGTGATGGAACTGTTTCGTTTAGTTGTTCTGCAAATATTTTTGGATTTTCTAAATTAATGGCGAAAAAGAAGAAATAATGTTACGGGTGCATTTATGCAGACCAAATAAGACATAAGGAGAATATTGTTAGAACCCAATCGACACGTAAGCCCATATTTTTTATTTTTATTCAGTTTCGGTTTGCGTATGACCTAAAAATAAATTACAACAGCCCATGTTGTATCCAATTACATTTAATTAACGGGTATTTACGCTATTTTATTTACTTTAAAATTTAATGCACGAAATTGAATTTGTCGTTTGTTTGCTCGACGGCTTTTTAAACAATATTATACATAGGTACTAAAAGTGAGAAAATCAATTTTCTATATTTTGTATTTAAAGTACAAGTATATAAAGTCAATTTCAATTTAAAACTATAGTTCTACACTTCTACAATTATTTCTGTGATTAAATACTGAAAATTTTACTACATCTTTCTGGTGCAGTTTCTCGATTTTTATCTATTTTATGTTGTATTGTAATTGTTTGTTTTGTTGTCATTTGCAGGCTGCCGAGATGTATTTTATTTAATTAGGCATTGAACATTAAGGCAAAATTCGTTAATACATGTTTTTCATTTAAATCGACAAATTCGGTCGCTAATTACTTCTGGAAGTATCTAAAAATATCGCAACATTCCATTTTGTGTTTTATAATATTTTTCGGTGTTACGATAGTTCGCGAATAATTCCAAATGTGCTTTACCTATAACAGAATACTGCAGGTGCCTTGTAGCAGCTGTATTAAAACAATAAGAAGCAGAAACTAAACGCTATTTGATGATGCTTTCAAAATTTCTTATATTAAATTTACCACCGATACAATTAGTGGAATTAAATAGTAATTTTGGTTTTCTAAAATGTACCTAACTAACTTGTTCGTATTTTAAATATTTTTTTCGATTATCGTAACGAAATTCTTACCTAATCGTAAGTATAAAATTAGACTTAAAAGTACCTGATAATCGACAGCTTCTATATTTTATGTTTATTAAATTCGTTTTAAACTTTTTTTATTAGTAACTTAAGGTTGTTGTCGAGCTTTTTCCATTGTAAGACTTGAATTTGTTCTTGTGTAAGATATCGGTTTTTATCAAACCAAATCACTATATTTTAAAGATTTGCATCGAGCATTAATTAGATTGGAGAGTAATAAGAGCTGAATCTGAATAATGTACAAAGAAATTATTGTTATAAGAAAAATTTCTGTTGCCGTTGATTTTTTGACATGATACAAAAACTTTATCTCGAATTTATAACTGTTTCTAATTAAGTTTTTACATATTTTATAATGAAAATATTGCCACGTTTCAAATTGAAATAAAATAACGCAATATTCTACATTCCTTGGAAGACTGGTTATTATAATATTATAAAAATTAAGGGATCCATTTTTGAACGAAGTGATTTGTTTTCTGATTTTGTGATTATAACACTGGGTTACTAATATTTTAATATTGCAAAATTTTCATTTTTATGTATTAGTAGTACCTATTGTGTGTTTACATTTTTATAAATATTTCCGCAATAGATAATCTATAAGTGTCGATCAAGTTAAAGTACACATTAACTGTTATTTATTGAGTCTGCAAATCTTCGTTTTATTCCATTTATCGAATCTCATTCGTATACTAACATTTCGTATCATAAAATATTATTGTAAAATGTAAATACGTTTGTAGCTTTAGAACCCATATAATGGACTACTGTTAGTTACGATGCAGTGCATCGACAACGTCTAGTCTGTACTTAACTCTCATTATTTCTATATGTAGCATAGCTATGATGATGGCTATTTGATGATTTTTAAATATACATTATTCGTCTCGCCTTCTTATTTTTATATTATTCGGTTTATTCGAAACTGGGTAATCTATTATAAAAACTGCATTGTGACAGTAGTTTCTCTGGAAAGTTTAAGATATTACTAATCTTAAATTAATATATAATAATGCATTTAAAATATAATATAGAAGCTCTTTATTAAAATAAAGGATTAAGTAGTCGTTTATTATTTATTTTAGCGGTTACTTTATATTAAATGGACGAATTAGTGAGAATGGAAAGATGAAAGTTAGACGGAAGACCGGACTTGATAAGAAGGAACGGATCGGGGACGAGCAGAGAGCAGATCGTCCTGCGTAAAACTTCTGCCGCGACACCTACACACTTTAGGGTAGAAGAGAAACGATTGTGTGCCTACCCAGGTATGTAATTAAATTTTTTGCTGGTCGCAACACACATTGGTATCGTATATCGAATTCTAATGGCAGCTTGTAAAAAATAATTCCCCGATCTTCGTGCTGTAATAAATAGTTTAAGCCAGAAATATTTATTTGAAGATTTATTATCATTATTGATTTTATATAAATTCTAAATGGTTTACGACATAAAATATTTCAAATAAGTTAATAATTGACAGGGCAGATGACTTTATCAAAGGCAAAGATAGTAGCATTAATTAATTACTTGGTATTAGTATCGGTCGTAGAATAAATTTGTCTTATTTACGGGTCTTAGGTTTTTGGAAATATAATTGATTGTAATTTTTGTATTGTAACGAATCAGGTAATTTATTACCCTTAATTTTCTACTTTTCGATAGTCTGCCTGTGTAACGATTTTCAAATTGCTTTCGATTGTTTTCTTCGAACATTAATCGGCTAATCAAATTCGCTTAATTCGAATAAATAATTAATGTCAATAATGTGACCTGCAGAGATGCGAGAAATACTTTTGTTCGTTAAAAGTCGTTTTATATAATAAAATTTACTTGTGTCGTAGTGATTATTTTCGAAAATCGTTCCGCGTACGATTTAATTCCTTCCTTATAATGTAGCGATTTTGATTCATAATCTTGGAGGGGCGGATTTGTTCGAGAGTGCGCCGTGCGTCGATTGCGTTTCTGCGCATGGCAATATGAGTACTAACTTGTCGGACATGTTGGATTCACCTGTCTGCTGTCATCGGGTTTTGCGAAACATCGCAAAAAGGGGACAGTGACGAGTGTTTATTACTTTGACGGAGATCGATTTGCATCTAGTAACGTTGGTGTCACATTTTAGTGTCCCGGTGAAATATCGCACACGAAATATTTAGTGAATTCGATTTACTGTCAGGGTGTATCAAGTAGTTTTTGGAAACTCCGGCAGAGGATTCGTGATAAAACTGAAAAATTCGCTTGAAATCTATTTTTAAATAAATACGCGAGGCACTAATGCATATCTGGTGTGGTATTTGGCTATTTTTGTAATTCGTAATTTATAAATAGAGTCCGATTCTCTCTGCATAAAGTTTAGCACCTATGTGGCGGAGCGAGCCATATTTATTAAGTATTTTAAATTGAGGCAGATTACCGCCATCGTTTGTCGTTAAATCGTGTTGTGTTGTTTTGTGAAATTGCCCAGATACGTTTTTTTGCAGGGTGAGTGCGCGACTAACCTGTTCGACATATGTCAACATCTTGAATGTACGGAATCATGAGTTTGTGTAGGGAACGGCAACTTTGAAATTCTCAAAATGGTAGAAAAGAAGTGATCGTTCGAGCAAGTAAGGTGGATGTCACGAAAGTGAGCACAGCGGACACGACGTCGGCCACGGTGGCGACGGGTGGCCCGGAGTGCGGCCCCGGGGCCGCCGAGAAGGGCGCCGGCTGCTGGTGGTCCTCCCTCGCGGCAATGGGCTGCTTCGGAAATCGGGAACCTCAACAGACCGCAGGCGGTGACGATAGTAGGTCGCAGAAGCGAATCAGCGACCAGATTAACAGGCAATTGCAAAAAGACAAGCAAGTCTATCGGGCAACACATCGTTTACTGCTGCTCGGTGCCGGAGAGTCCGGTAAATCGACAATCGTCAAGCAAATGCGTATTTTGCACGTCAACGGCTTTAGCGAACCGGAAAAGAAACAGAAAATAGAAGATATAAAGAAGAACGTTCGAGATGCTATTCTGGTAAGTTTCATATGTTAAACTTATGTATTTTCATTCGTTGTTGTCAGAAACCAATTTTTATTCTATTCGAACTTTGGATAATTGGACCGGTCGCTTAATCGGACCAAAATGTGCCGGTCCCGAATTTAAATACTCCACCGTTTATATCGAATTATAAATAAGTTTTATCCGTTTAAATATTTTACAACATGTTTTGCATCGGCTAACCTTTTATAAAAGTATATTTTTGAAATGTCAAATTTGTTATGCCTAGTGCATTGTAATAGCAAAAGTATCGGTTGATATTTTGGATATTCACCTCCAAAATTATTCCGTAGGATTGCGTTATTATTTAGATGTCTTGGGGACATCTGACCTTGTAGGACACACAGGAGATAAATGTCACAAATTCATAGGGTCATAATTACTCGTGATCTAGATTAATGCCATATTAAACGGTCAGGTAGGTCGGTGTAATATAAAATTTAAACGTCAGAGAACATCGTGTTGCCATTAAAATTGTTTAGTTATAGAAAAGTTGTTTTAAAACATATTATGCTTTAAATTTTCAATTTGTTCCTTTCATTTTTTTAATTATTTTTTTATATATCCGCTTTTATAGTCCGCTTCTGTTTCCAGATTAAGTTAATTGTCTATTAATCACCATAGAAATGATAACTTTAGACTAACTGTTAGATTTCACACCACTAAATTTTTAATGGACCTACTAAAAATCACAAGTGTACAATGATGATTGCTATAATGGTAATTTTGGAAATGCAGTACAAGAATTCAAAGACGGGCTTGCTCGTTGCTTAACTAGTAACCGGACAGATCTAGTACATGTACTGATATTTTTAGAACGTTATTATTGTTAATAACAAGTATTTTTAAACGTTTTAAATCGATATTAAAGTAAATATATCTAATGCTCGACATGTTCAGAAAAACCTTTGTCGTTCATTATGTGTGAAACTAGTTTGTTGGCCATCTAAAACTACCAATCGATACATTTGAAAATGTTAGCTTTTAAGTAAAAACAAAAAATGAACTGACCCTCCTCGCAACAATTAAAATAATAAAAATATCGAAGTTGTTCCGGGAACCAATGTTCGACAACCCAATTCCGGTCCACGACATAGTTCAACTCCAGTCCTCGACACCCACAGAAGCAGAGCTTTCAATTGATAAAACAAGTGAAACAATGTTTTGTTTTCACGATTACATTTTTAAATTAATAACTAATTTTTCACAAAAATCGAAATACTTGCAAACAATTAAAATTTAGACCTTTTACAAAATATTACACAGTAAAAAAATTTTTTTATTTATTGCCAGATCAACAAATGGGATTTGTTATACATAGCAGAGATAATGTTGCATATAGGTACAGTATTATAATATGATGAGACTAGCTAGCGGTCTCGAGGGAATGCAAAAATAATAGCAGATAACATTAACAGATAACAATATCAATTAACAATAACAGTAATTTAAGTGTGTTCATGAATTTGGATGATGTCTTGAGGTAACACGCGCTTCAGTCTGGTGTGAATATTTGTTTGAAATAGTTCAATAGTGCACTTGAGTTGGTAATAAATTTGTCAGCACATTTTTTAATAAATTCTTCTACGTATAAAACGCCCAGCTCTTGATGGAGTTGTGTATTTCTAATATACCATGGTGCATTGACTGCAATTCTTAACACCTTGTTCTGAAATCTCTGTAGCTTTTGGAAGTATTACACCACACAGGCGATGCGTATAATGCGAGAGGTCAATATTGTACATTCAATTTTTAGTGTTGATCTTCGGTTTATTAATGGGCACAACTGTCTTAGCCTATTATAACATTGTGTTAATTTATGGTTGATGTGAAATTTCCAACTTAGCTTGGTGTCAAGGTAAACTCCTAAGTATTTCGCCGCTGAATTATTTGTATTCCAGGGTATTATATTGTTGTTGATGTGTAGATGAGGGGGGTTATGAATTCTTCGCAGCGTAAATATTTTGGCTTGACATTTACTTGAGTTGATTTGCATATTCCATTGTTGAAACCAGGAGAACAGTTTGTTTGTTGCACGTTGTAAAGCTATCGCTGCGTCTTCGAGTTTGGCTGCTTGGGTAAAAATGGCGGTGTCGTCTGCGAATGTTGCCAGAGTTGCATTGATTTTAGGTATATCTGACGTGTATATATTGAAAAGGATAGGTCCCAATATGCTACCTTGCGGAACCCCAGCATAAATGTTTTTAGTTTCAGACAATGTTGAGTTAACTCTAATTGCAAAAGTTCGATTTTCCAAGAAGGAGAAGATTATGGTTTTGAGATTATTTGGAATGTTGATATCTAGAACCTTCTTTTTAAGACCTTCGATCCACACCTTATCAAAGGCTTGTGCGATGTCCAGGAAAATTCCTGTAATGTATTGCTTATCTTCAAAGCCCCGTTCGATAAGTTCACTAATTCTTTGAAATTGATGACACGTGGAGTGACCTTTTCGGAAGCCAAATTGAAAAGTGGGTAGCACACCGAGATTTTCGATATTGTTAAGCAGACGTATGTATATGACCTTTTCCAGGAGTTTGGACAACGAGGTTAGTAGACTTATCGGTCTGTAGCTGTTTACTTTTTTCTTGTATTTTCCTGGTTTGGCGAACATAACAATGTGCGCGTGTTTCCATAATTTAGGGAAATAACCTTGTCTCGTACAAGCGTTAAATGTATTACTTAAGTAGGCGAGTGTTTTGCTTGTTAGGTGCTGGAGGATGGTGTTTGTGATGAGGTCGTGACCGGGAGATTTATTTTTGGGTAGTTTCTCTATTATGCTTTTGAGTTCATTAGGGGAGGTTGGTTTAATGCGATCAGGAATGGGTATTACATGTGTAAGATGCGATGGCGTACAGGTGATTGCAGGTGTAAAAGTTTTTTCGAGATGAGAAGCAAATGCAGCAGCTTTTTCAGCGTCGGAACAATAATTTTTGTTGTCATATTCTGTATTCAACGTGGGAATTTCTTCTTTTTGTCGTAATATATTTCTTGTTGTTCTCCATAATCCAATGTCTCCTGGACTAAGATCAGCTATCTGCCGTTTGTATGAATTTATTCTTAAGTTGTCCAGCTCCCTTTTGATTAAATGTGTTAAGTTGTTTAATCGATTTTTGGTTACGGAATTCTTAGTTCTTTGCCATTCACGTCTAACTTGGCTTTTCTTTTTGATTAGCTCAATAATATACCTCGGAGGATAATTGTAGTCTGTCGGGAAGGTTCTTCTTCGTGGTTTGCAGGCCAGTTTTATACTGCTTTGTATCGATTCAGTAATGTTGTTAATCGTCGAATCTATGTCCTCGGTGGTATGGAGGTTTTTAGAGTTTTGCAATTTGTAATCTAAGAAATTTTTGAATTGATTCCAATTCACTTTCCCGTTGATAAGTTTTTCGTTGGGTTTTTTTACAGATAAGGTATTCGCAAAGGATACTAGTACTGGGAGGTGATCTGAATTGAGTTCTGTTATAACATTTTGAATCATAGGTTTATTAAAATTTTTTTGAAGAACAATATCAAGAATATCAGGCTGGTGATCAGGCCGGTAAGGATAATAAGTGTACTCGTTGGGTGTCAGGATTTGGAATGCGTTAGCTATCGCGTAATTTTCGAGTTTGTTTCCTTCTGGATTCGTTGCTCTGCAGCCCCATAGGCTATGTTTAGAATTTATGTCGCCTATGACTAGTAATGGTCCAGTTACGTCGAAGATTTTTTTTATATCTTCTTCGATTAATTAAAAAATTATTAGGTGTACAACTTTGCTTCCGCCGTTTTGCAATAAATGGCTGTAGCGGTAAGTGGTAGTCGAAATAAATAGATCGTAGCTGTCATACAATAAGATTAGGTATTTGTAAATATAACGCCATCGAAATATTAGTCGATTTGTGTCTGCATCATAAAGTTATTCTCGATTAAACATGTCAGCTTACGAGCCAAATTCTCGTCATTTGCGGGAGGTTTTAATTTTCTGTTTTAATATGAAGAAATCTGCGGCTGAGGCTCATCGAATGCTCTCAAATACCTACGGTGAGGCCGCTATTAGTGAAAGAACGTGCCGAGAGTGGTTTCAACGCTTCAAGAACGGTGATTTTGACGTCGAAGACCGGCATGGCGGTGGAAGAGAGAAGTTTTCGCAGATGCAGAATTGGAGGCATTACTTGAGCAAGGCTCAATACAACGAGAGACATGATGAAGTAATCTTACAGCATGACAATGCTCGACCCCATGTTGCGAAAGTGGTCAAGACATACTTGGAAACGTTGAAATGGGATGTCCTACCCCACCCGCAGTATTCTCCAGACGTTGCTCCCTCGGACTATCACTTGTTTCGATCAATGGCACACGGCCTGGATGACCAGCACTTCCGGTCTTATGAAGAAGTAAAAAATTGGATCGATTCGTGGATCGCTTCAAAAGATGACCAGTTTTTTCAACGCGGGATTCGTACGCTGCCCGAAAGATGGGAGAAAGTAGTGGCCAGCGATGGACAATACTTTGAATCATAAATGTATAACCAGTTTATTACAATAAAGCCTCGAATTTCGGAAAAAAACGGCGGAAGCAAAGTTGTACACCTAATATTAAAAGAGCA
This sequence comes from Rhagophthalmus giganteus, assembly GCA_036326145.1. NCBI lineage: Eukaryota > Metazoa > Arthropoda > Insecta > Coleoptera > Rhagophthalmidae > Rhagophthalmus > Rhagophthalmus giganteus. The sequence goes on along the minus strand of JARFJA010000083.1, from coordinate 6,553,541 downwards.
AACTACATAAGAAAACAACAGTGAAATTTTCGAGTTATACGATCTCAAACGCACCTGGATAAATAAATTGTGTTTTAAAAACAAAACTCTGCAACCGAATGCCACAAAAAGTGGCAGATAAAACAGTGGTAAACATATTAAACCACCTATCAATTGTTATATCATATTTGATATCCACAAAACTATGTAAGGCCATTCAAACTGTATTCCGATGAACGTCATCTATAAAATATTACTATATAATGGCGTTTCGGTTCTAATAAATTGTAGTCTTTTTTCCATGTAATATGCATGCAAGTAAAGCATGTGTAGTCATCGTCTGAACACGTGATCGGAATAAAATTTGAATGACCTATAGAGTGTTCGTTCCATTTACACCTATGTAGCGACCTGTTTTCGACACCTAACTTTGAGATTTTTTTTTTGAGAAGAGGAAAGGAATTAATCGAAAATTCATTTAAGTCGGCTTATTATATATGTCTTGAGGAATACAAATTATTTTTTTTTATGTATTTATTACACAAAATTTCGGCTGTAGCGATTTGAAAAGGCAGGGTCTTTTTGTGAACGGGGTTCCACGGCCGGATAAACAAAAACCACAAATCTTGATCTGCAACAAAAACCCAAAAGTTTTCTTAATCTACATACCTAAGGCTGGAGAAAAGCGTAGGGGGATTTTAAAAATATTGATTTTTGTGAAAATGGCGTGCATTTGAAAACGAATGTTCAGTTTTCGCTACAAAAATTCATGAAAAATTGTTTATAAAATGAAAAGTTTTCAATATTTCGCAAAATCCCTACGCTTTTCTCTAGAGAATTTAGTTTTGAAGGAACAGTTAAAATTTGAAGTGAATCGGATGAAAATTGTTCAAGTTATGAATCCGGCCGATTTGAAAAACATGATTTTAAGAAAAACAAGTTTAAAGTTTTCAGTCACAGTAATTTACGTTTAACTTTGAAAATTGACTAGCGTCGTTTCAACATTTAAGATCAAAAATACTTCTAACGCTATCTATAAATATGCTAGTGAACACTAGAAATCGATGGCAAGTCGCATTTTTTATACCTGATTCAGGTAAACGTTTTGGAGTACCGCGCGCTTTAACTATATAGCAGCACCGTGAGGTGCGGGAGCCTATAACTTCGGGAAAAAAACTTTTATCGCTATAAAACCACTTCATTTTTAAGACCTTAAAGTGTAAGTTAAAAAATACAAAAAAAAACGATTTTTTGAAAATTCTACATAGGTGTTGCCCCTTAATATAAAAAATTAATCATAATTTTGGTATAGTCGCAGTAAAAACAATGCCTTTAATACATCTAGATTTTTTGTTATCAACAGTCGAGTCGTTTAGGAAATATTCGCGCAATATCCAGCCTTTTTTGGTACTGAATATTTCATCATTTACTTCCATTTTTCACATTATTTTATTCATATGTTATATATTGAATCGATCCCTTACCGATCCCTCTCCCTCCACATTGCTCTACTTTTTGATTTTATTATATTATTTTATACATATTAGAAAATGCATTTTATTTTAATTTTTTATTAATGTTATAATTAATTAATTTTATTTATGCAATATGTATAATTAAAAATCTGCTTTTATGAATTAATATATCTATAATAATTAAATACAAACAAATATACGTACATAAACTTCCTGTCCGATTATGGTTTTTCCTGCGATTTTTTTAGATTTTCATTTAACTCGAGTTAAACCTCTTCCTGTTGCTGGCCTTTGGAAATTCTTATTTTTATCTTTAAATTTTACTTTTCCAAGTTGTATTAAAAAACATAAAATCTATTATAGTCCTTGGTTTTGGTAAAATTTTGACCTAACCTGAAGTGTTTAGTACAGGTTCGCAACTACTAGAAAAGTCCTTTTTACATAAAACAAAGCAAAAAATAACTAAATACCCGCAATTAGACAAATTAAAAATTTTATCGAAATCATGAAAAATAGATGAAAGACGGTCTATTTTTAGAGATTTTGCAAAAATGTTAAATCGAAAGAACCGCACGTAATTCCTCATTTCCTACTTTGTTATACATAAAAAAACGACTTTTTTAGTCGTTCCGGACCTATTCTGAACGTTTCATGTAGGGTCAAAATTTTGCAAAAACCATGAACTATAATGAGGGTTTATTTCGAGATTTCCTAAAAATTTTAATTCGCCAGAAACGCGCTAAATTTGTCGCTTCTTGCATTGCTATTGTCGAAAAACTACTTTTAAAGTAATTCTGGACCTGTTCTATGCGTGTTAGATGGCGTCATTTTATCGAGATTATAAAACGTTATAATATTTTTATGAGTACGTTATCTATTGCTTCCTAATAGCTGAAATGCGAGTTTTCTAATCGTTTTCGACTTGTTCTGAACGTTACGGCCCAAAAACTAGCGGTCAAAATTTTGCCAATAAAAAATCGCTGAGCTATACTAAGGGATTTTTTCGAGATTTGGCAAAAATTTTAAATCGCCGGAAATGCGCTAAGATTGTCATTTCTTGCATTGTTAATCTCGAAAAACTACTTTCGGATTAATTCCGGACCTGTTCTATGCGTATCGCCTGTCATCATTTCATCGAGATTATAAAAAACTTTAATCTATTTTAACGCCCACAGTTCCTTATTTATTGCTCGGTAATGCCCGAAATACGAGTTTTCTAATCGTTTTCGACTTGTTCTGAACGTTACGACCCAAAAGCTTGCCGTCAAAATTTTTCCAGAAAAAAGAAGCCGTGTTATAGTAAGGGATTTTTTCCAGATTTGGCAAAAATTTTAAATCGCCGGAAATGCGCTAAGATTGTCATTTCTTGCATTGTTAATCTCGAAAAACTACTTTCCGATTAATTCCGGACCTGTTCTATGCGTATCGCCTGTCGTCATTTCATCGAGATTATAAAAAACTTTAATCTATTTTAACGCCCACAGTTCCTTATTTATTGCTCGGTAATACCCGAAATACGAGTTTTCTAATCGTTTTCGACTTGTTCTGAACGTTACGATCCAAAAGCTTGCCGTCAAAATTTTTCCAGAAAAAAGAAGCTGTGTTATAGTAAGGGATTTTTTCCAGATTTGGCAAAAATTTTAAATCGCCGGAAATGCGCTAAGATTGTCATGTCTTGCATTGTTAATCTCGAAAAACTACTTTTCAACTAATTCCGGACCTGTACTATGCGTATCAGGTAGCCTCATTTTATTGAGATTATAAAAAACTTTAATCTATTTTAACGCCCGTAATTCCTTATTTATTACTCCGTAATACCCAAAATAGGAGTTTTCTAATCGTTTTCGACTTGTTCTGAACGTTACGGCCCAAAAGCTTGCGGTCAAAATTTTAAGGGAAAAAAATCGCTGGACTATAATAAGGGATTTTTTCCAGATTTGGCAAAAAATTTTAATCCCCGGAAACGCGCTTAGATTGTCATTTCTTTCATTTTTAATCTCGAAAAACTACTTTTCAACTAATTCCGGACCTGTACTATGCGTATCAGGTAGCCTCATTTTATTGAGATTATAAAAAACTTTAATCTATTTTAACGCCCGCAATTCCTTATTTATTACTCCGTAATACCCAAAATAGGAGTTTTCTAATCGTTTTCGACTTGTTCTGAACGTTACGGCCCAAAAGCTTGCGGTCAAAATTTTGCCAGAAAAAAGAAGCCGTGTTACAGTAAGGGATTTTTTCCAGATTTGGCAAAAATTTTAAATTGCCGGAAATGCGCTAAGATTGTCATTTCTTGCATTGTTAATCTCGAAAAACTGCTTTCCGATTAATTCCGGACCTGTTCTATGCGTATCGCCTGTCGTCATTTCATCGAGATTATAAAAAACTTTAATCTGTTTTAACGCCCACAGTTCCTTATTTATTGCTCGGTAATACCCGAAATACGAGTTTTCTAATCGTTTTCGACTTGTTCTGAACGTTACGGCCCAAAAGCTTGCGGTCAAAATTTTGCCAGAAAAAAGAAGCCGTGTTATAGTAAGGGATTTTTTCCAGATTTGGCAAAAATTTTAAATCGCCGGAAATGCGCTTAGATTGTCATTTCTTGCATTGTTAATCTCGGAAAACTACTTTTCGACTAATTCCGGACCTGTTCTATGCGTATCGCCTGTCGTCATTTCATCGAGATTATAAAAAACTTTAATCTATTTTAACGCCCGCAATTCCTTATTTATTACTCCGTAATACCCAAAATAGGAGTTTTCTAATCGTTTTCGACTTGTTCTGAACGTTACGGCCCAAAAGCTTGCGGTCAAAATTTTGTCAGAAAAAAATCGCTGGACTATAATAAGGGATTTTTTCCAGATTTGGCAAAAATTTTAAATCGCCGGAAATGCGCTTAGATTGTCATTTCTTTCATTTTTAATCTCGAAAAACTACTTTTAACTAATTCCGGACCTGTACTATGCGCATCAGGTAGCGTCATTTTATCGAGATTATAAAAATTATAACCTATTTAATCGTCGGCAATTTGTTATTTATCGCTTCGTATACATAAAATACGAGTTTTCTAATCGTTTTCGACTTGTTCTGAACGTTACGGCTCAAAAGCTTGCGGTTAAAATTTTGCCAGAAAAAAATCGCTGTACTATAATAAGGGATTTTTTTCAGATTTGGCAAAAATTTTTAATCGCCGGAAACGCGCTTAGATTGTTATTTCTTGCATTGTTAATCTCGAATAACTACATTTCACCTAATTCCGGACCTGTTCTATGCGTTTCAGGTAGCTTCATTTTATTGAGTTTATAAAATAACTTTAATCTGTTTAGACGCCGTTAGTTCGTTATGTATTGCTTGGTAATATCTTAAATATAAGTTTTCTAATCGTTTTCTACTTTTTCTGTACGTTACGGCTCAAAACCTTGGGGTAAAAATTTTGACAAATAAAAACCGCTGGGTTTTTTTTCAAATTTGGCAAAAAGTTTAAATCGACAGAAGCACGTGTAGTAGTTTGTAATTTATTGGCTTGTTATAGTAGAATAACGGGTTTTCTGGTAGATCCGCACCAGTTCTAAACACTTCAGGTATGGTCAAAATTTTGTCAAAATCATGGACTTATAGTATATATTTTTTTGAGATTATGGAAAAGTTTTAAATCGATTTAAACGCGTGTCATTTGTCATTTCTTCTTCTCGAAAAACGAGTTTTCAGGTAGTTCCGGTACTGCACGAAACGCTTCAGATTGCGTCTTAAATTTGTCCAAAGGAAATACTTACGTGCATTTCTAATGATTTAAACGTTTCTCGCTCACTTGAAAAAAGAAAACATTCATGGTTTTGGCAATATTTTGTGCCAACCTGAACATAGTCATAGTACAGGTCATAGGCTAATTGAACTAGACCCTTAATAGAAGAATTGTTTACTCTCTTAATACTGCAGTTGTCCGTTATGGTTTTTAATTTAAGAAATTACTAGATTTTAATTTGTAAATATTTTATTTAATAAGTTTGTGTTTACAATATCCTCATCAGATCATGTATTATTGCACCATTAATAAAATTGTTTTGATTTGTAAGTACTTTATTTCTAAAAATAGATCAAATTGAATCGAATCAAAATTTCCGCCTAGCCGTAATTTATATATGTTTTAAATTAATATTGCAGACTTACATTTTATTAGCAATAAAATTGAACCGTTTTTTTTAATATTATTAAATGTTACTTTGCATGTTTGAGTGATTAAATGCTTGTTGTACGTTTTAATAAATCCGATTTAAAACCATCTTAAGCAGCAGTTGTAAATGAATACGTACATTGCAATACAATAATCCAACTAAAACTGTACATTTACTTACTATACCTACCGCGAATAATATAAAAGCTTATTGTATAATAGATAATAATATGTTGTATTATATAAATAAAGGATTCAAATATATTAATTTTCTTTTATTGTAGACTATAACAGGTGCGATGTCTACCTTAACACCTCCAGTAGCACTGGAACATCCCGAACATCAAGCAAGAGTAGATTACATACAAGATTACGCGTCGGGACCTGATTTCGATTATTCGCCGGAATTCTACGAGCATACGGAAGCTCTCTGGAAAGATAGAGGCGTACAGGTCGGTTCTTTTTGCTATAATTTTTATTCGCACGTATATAATTGTGCCCGTTTTTAATTTTCAGACCACATTCGAACGAAGTAACGAATACCAACTTATAGACTGCGCAAAGTACTTTTTAGATCGAGTAAACATTATCAAACAGGCAGATTATACACCTTCGGAGCAAGATATTTTGCGTTGCCGTGTACTTACCAGTGGCATTTTTGAGACGCGCTTCCAGGTTGATAAAGTCAACTTCCAGTAAGTTCAATCGATAGCGTGTCGGAAGTTGAAAATTATATTGTTAAACGTTAGCTCTTCGGTTAAATTTTTCAACAAAGTGTTAAACGTTTAAATTTTGTTTGGTAAGATAAAAAATTTGAATTAAATATCTTTGACGTTTTTAGCATGTTCGATGTCGGTGGTCAACGAGACGAGCGACGCAAATGGATTCAATGCTTCAACGACGTGACTGCGATAATTTTCGTGACAGCCTGCAGTTCGTATAATATGGTTTTACGTGAAGATCCCACGCAAAACCGCTTGAGAGAAAGTCTGGATTTGTTCAAGTCTATTTGGAACAATCGATGGTTACGCACAATTTCAGTAATTCTATTTCTTAATAAACAAGATTTACTGTCCGAAAAGATTTTGGCAGGTAATTTTGAAAATATGGAAATATTTAACATGCTACTACACCGACTGTTTTACAGGTAAAAGTAAGTTAGAAGAATATTTTGCAGATTTTGCCAGGTACCAAACGCCTCTGGACGCGCCTTCTGAAACGAGCGAACCTCCCGAAGTTATACGGGCTAAGTACTTCATACGAGATGAGTTCCTGGTAAATGCAATTCGATTAATTTATTTAGGTTAAAGGACCACGCACACTTTATATGGAAAAATAGGAACCACTCAAATCGATTTTTTTTTTATATCAATCGACGCGTCTTAATGTGAGGAATAATTATTACCGTTGCGCCAAATCTGTAACTTCGTTATTAAACCCGTTAATGAACAATTCATTGAAAAAATTTGGACTTTAAATTATGTCGGGAGTTAATAAATTTGTCGCTCGTTATTTATGGAGGGGTCATTGTAAATACGTTTCTAAGAATATTTTAAATGACACAAATATAAGTAGCAGGTAGAAAAGTACTCGCAGAGTATTATATTGCTTGGCTCCTTGTCATAATTAAGAATTTTACTCGTATTCATATTGATTTGACGGTAGCATTTAAATTCTGAATTCGATCCTTCTATTTTAGAGTCGTTAGAATAGAATTAGGAAGGTACCTACTATGAGTAACTTAAAACCAGGAATAAAAGAATTGACTAAAAACTAATAGTTTTGTTAGCCACAATTTTATATGGAAGATTTTTTCTTCGACGGAGATGCACAGGCCGATTTTTCAATATTAACGATTTATCGATTTATTTATTACGTTACAGAGTTATTTTAACGTTACTTGACAGGGATCTGGGATGATACTGATCATTACCCCCGGCCCTGTGAGGATTTTCTTGGTTCCCTTTTGGGAAAGGATGTTATAAATATATAAATCGTTGAACTTGAAAGTCCGCCGACTAAAAACGTTCGTGAAAGAATGTAGTTTATTCAAAATAGCGAGGGTTGCAACAGTTTTCTTAAAAAAAAATATTTGCTAACTTCCCTAAGTCGTAGTGGGTTAACTCTATGGTGGGGACAGTTATCGGTTATGTTTATTTTTATCCAAAATGTTGCTTTAGCTCATTTATGTGATTGCCTTTAATGCGAACACGTTAACGTTAATTTTTGAATGTAATAGTTCTTCCAATTCCTTTTTGTTTTTGCTTCCTAAAATCAGTTTTTTTTTGAAAACTTATATTTTGTGTTAAAGACTTTCGCCGTAATAATACAAAATGCAGTGTTATGTGTGTGGAGAAAGGGTTCGACCGAGAGGATTTCGTCATTCAACAGATGACATTACTCCAGAATTTCAAGAAGCCGCTTTAACCCGTCGTCTGAACCAGAATTTGTCAAATGGAATTTTGAGGTCGATGATGTTATACACACCAATTGCTACCGACACATTAATGATGATATTAGTGTAGTAGATAATAATGACAACAACCGCTGTCGATTCAACACCACCGTTCATCGAAGAAACGCTTGTTTCGTTTGTGGTCGACAGGGTAATCGGGGATCGTACATAAAAATAACGTTTGAAGCGAGAATTAAAGTGTATTTGGAAACAGAAATCTTTATTCCAAAAGATTCTTTGTGCTGCAGGGAACATTATGATAATAATAGTATGCTTCGTAAAGAATTTGTTAACGAATTACGTGCTAGCATACGCGATGTCATATCACCTAAAGAAGTTTGTCGGTGGTTTAAAGCTTTGCGACAAGCAGCGGTCTACAGTGTTCCAAATCTTTATAATTCTGAAGACAACTTTTCGAACGAAGATTTCAAAATAATCACAAATGTCGATAAAAATCATTTCGGAGATCTTTTTAATTTTTGCGAAGATAGCGTTGTTTACGATAAACGAAGAACAATTAACAAGAAAGATCTTATAGCTTTCTTAATTAAATTAAAACAAAGTCTAAGTGATGATTTTTTAAAAGTTTTGTTGTGCTACAGCAGTAGACCGCGGTTAGCCTGGCTATAACTAGTGTTCGAATAAGTCTTTCCCATAGATTTGTTTTAGAAAATTTAGGTCCATCAATTATAACACATGAACAATTTATTAACAACCACGTCACAGATTTCGCAAATGAATTATATAATTCAAATCCAGATAACAAAAAAGCAATTGTTTATTAAAAATTCAAAAAAGTTCTAATTTTAGAGCTCTCCGTCAATCATATTGTTTACATAAAGGTTACCACTTGCTGAAATCTGCTTTGGTTGTTGCTTCTGACGGATATATCCTAGATGTTCATGGACCTTACTTTTCTGATAGTAGAAACAATGATGCCGCTATGTTGCAGCATGATATGGAAAATCAACAATTGCAGGATATAAATAGATTAAATAATTGGTTACAAGTTAATGATATAATTATTGTTGACCGAGGATATCGAAATGCAATTAATTTTCTTAATAATCTAGGCCTGGACTGTAAAATGCCACCGTTACTTTTACGAGGTCAGAAACAGTTTACAACTGAAGAAGCTAATACTGCACGTCTAATAACAAAAACACGCTGGATTGTGGAAGCTAGGAATGGACACTTAAAGAGTATTTTTAAATTTTTTCGAGGTGAAATACCTAATCATCATGTACCTCACTTGGGAAGTTTTTTTCGCATTGCGTGTGCAATGATTAATCGATATTTTCCAATGATTTATATGCAAGGAGCTACGGCAGAGCTTGCCAAAGAAATGAAGGAATTGGCAAATCACGAAAACGTTGTCAGGGCGAAAGTAGAAGTTGAACGTTTACATCTTCGGCACATTCGCAACGACAGGTGGATTAATTTAGATGAATTTGGTTTACAAGAATTTCCACGAATACCTCTACAACAGTTGAGAGATATAACCGTTGGCGTCTACCAGATAAAACTAGCACCGAGTTATATTCAAGATCGTCTCCAACGAGAGAATGTGCAACATTTTGCGTTTCAGGCAACGCTTGAAGAGCAGGGTTTTCTTAGGGCAAGAGTTTATTCTAGATTTACTCAAGCCACGAAACACCAACTATGGATTGCATTTCGACCCCAAGATCACAACGAACAATACGAAGAAGTAGGGGAATCGTCTATTTTTGGATACTATTGCACATGCAAATCAGGATCAAGGACTGTGGGGTGCTGTGCTCATGTGGCAAGTGTGATGTGGTATTTGGGATATGCGAGACATGAACAAAACGTCAAGTATCCCTCAACCAAGTTACTTCATACTGTATCTGACGCTGCTGAAAGGGAATTGTTTCCCCTTTAATTAATCGTGGAAATGAAAGATAATAATAGAACGGTGCCGGGGAACATTTTAACATTTTTAACTTTCTGAACATTTTTGGTACCTACATGCATTTTTTAGTTTGTCAGGAGCAGCGAAAGAAATCCATATACATGCGGCATTCACGTTTTTATACTTTTTGTGATTTCTTATCGTTCTCTGATCAATCTTTAATTTTTAATCAATTTTTTAATATTTTAATTATAGATGGAGAACATTTTTAATAGAGGTAGAAAAATAAACAGCTACATTATGTGTACTTTTATCTTATATTAGATTATTTTATTATTTATTTGAGAGTCACAATTTTGAATATTGAAGAATTATTATTTTTTATTGATTTGTTATTCATGAATGTGTTTTGTTTTTTATTTGAATTGTTTGTTAATATTATAATGTTATATTAATAGACTTTATTTCCAATTTTTAACGTTATATATTATTATTATAACAGCAACTGTAAAAAGCAAGCCGATATAAATATTATCTTTTTATAGGTAGGTGCAAATACAAGCTGTTTGTCATTTAATCTTTTAGTTTTGTATATATTTTTAATCTGCACAAAGCCAATATCTATTTGTAGAATTATTTCATTCCTTTTAAATCTCAGGCCAGTTTAAGTAGGTTAGGTTAAGTTGAAATTAAGACGCGTCGATTGATATAAAAAAAAATCGATTTGAGTGGTTCCTATTTTTCCATATAAAGTGTGCGTGGTCCTTTGGTAGAGAGTTTTCTTGTTACCGTTTTAAAATTGTAATTGTCGACATATTAAATAAGGTAAAAAAAAATTTCAGCGCATCAGCACGGCCTCCGGAGAGGGCAAGCACTACTGCTATCCACACTTCACCTGTGCCGTCGATACGGAGAACATCAAGCGTGTATTTAATGACTGCCGTGACATCATCCAACGCATGCATCTTCGCCAGTATGAACTGTTATAACCGCCCACTTCATGTTTTAGCCGCTTTGTCTCCAACGCTTTTTTACTAACACGTATATTTTTTAATTAATTTTTCTGTCTAAAATGATAAACGATACTACTACGTACTTTTGACCATTGCATTTCAATATCGAAGGTGGTTTAATGTAGCTCGGCAAAAATTGTAGCGTTTATTTTAAAGGTCAGAAAAGGTGATGGTCAAATAAAGCATTTCTGTGTTAAGTGTATTTGATAAATTGTGAGCCATTTCTTCGTTCATTATAATTAGTACAAAACATAATCGTGCATCACACTTACATTTATCAAATACATATCTTTTTAAGGTTTTACATGTAGGAATATCTATCGTCGTAGTATATATGAACTTTTACTAATTCGTTTTCGTCTTTTTAACTCTTTAATATTCAAACATCTGAATTAACTATTTGGAAATCATGATAAATAATGAAATTTCAAATTACTCGCTTTCCATTAGCTATCAGTTTTCGTCCTGAAATAATATTGTAAGTTTATTAAATTGCATTTCTACATTTTTAATAATGCAAACTGTTAACTTTGTTTTTTGTTAGTCGTTTACTTTTCTTAACCCTTTGTAGTTCACGTTTGTTTTGTTCAAATTCATCCCATCGAAATCCAGTATGAAATATTATTTCCCTAAGGTTTATATTTTGTATACTTGTCGTTATACGTATTGCTATAGATTGCGTATTTTTTATATTGCCATTCGATTATATTTTGTGATAAAAGTAAGTATTTCATTAATACTATACATATTTAAATTTAATCGAATGTGGTTCAAATTCGGATTCGGTCAAAAACATTAAATTACCCAGTTTACACTTAGAATAGTTAATATTAATCATATTTAGAGTTGCATGTGCCAAGTAGTACATTTCACGATGTTTCATTAATTTAGGAGTAATTTGAGTAAATCAAAAAGAACCGGTTAAGTTTTGTGCACAACGTAATAGAAAAACCTACTTTGTTTATTTTTCGAATAAAACTAAACCGACGCCAATAACGAAGTTTAGTATTTGTTATCGATATTATAGTTTAAAATGTGTAGTTTTGTTACTTTAAGGATGTCAAATTTTAAATATATTTAAATTGGACGAGCAAAGGGCTTAAGAATCTGTCGTTCTTGTTTTGTTTTAAAGTTTCTCGTTTGTAATGAAAAAAATTTTAGTGCAATAACGTTTCGACATTTACCTATTTAGACATAAAATTTCTGTGCACAAAGCAAAAAGTAAAGTATTGTCAAATAGTTTTTCGAATGTAAAAATTTGGTATTCACTACTCAATATTTGCAAGTAGATTTAAGCGATGGAGACTTTTTATTTTTACAATCATCTGTAGAAGCACAATTGAAGAGTGTGAATTTAGCTGAAGAGAACGTGCATAGAATAGTTCATAAGATAAGGTTAAACTGTGCGTCGGAAAGCCTCTTTGGTGCTCTGTATTTTGTTAAAGATTTATTATTTGTACAAATTAGTAAAAATCGCTTTCCGAGCTGATAATTCTTTTACCTTATATTATGAACATAATACTTAGGCAGAATTACCACTCTCAGAATGTCATGCTTTTATTAGTTTAGTAGAAACTGATTATTACTAATTAATGTATATGTGCCGCTAGTCTAAATATATGGAGGCCCGTAACTGCATTTGATGCCAGTTGCGAACTTCCATTATCAAAGTTTACTGAATGTTATATTTGTTAATAAATTATAAATACATATTTATATCTGTAAATTTGACAGGTTGTGTTTTATCGGTGTATTGTCGGTAGTTTGTTTATATGCCCCTTTCGTCATCGCGTCGAATGTTTGTTTTGTACGAATTCTCCTTTGTTAGTTACGAACTTGTTTTAAATCGTGTAGTATATCATTGTTTAAATACGTTACATGCGTAGCTTCACTTAAATTATCATGTAATTGCTCTCATAACTTTTGTACTGAAAAACTTGTCGTTTCTTATTATGTAATAGGTGGTAGTAGTAGTAAATATGCCGATCATATACAACTTAAACTGTCAAGTCCCTAACGGTTTGGGCATTTAAAAAATGTCACCCGGTTAGGCGATTGCACAAGTGCAGACAAAAGCAATTCTTCTATAGGTACAGACTTATCGGAGGAGTGCGAGTATGGGTGAACTAATCTTTGTGAGCTGATCTAAGCAGTATTCTTTTGTTTTACTTGTTTATTGTTTTGCCAATATTGTATATGTGAATATAATGCGAGATTCATCGCAAGTGCCGTTTTCAAAAACTGCCTGAAATGAATCTCGTATCTATAAATATATAAATAAATAAATAAATAAATATGAAATTATATTAAGAAATGTAACTGAATGATCTGTAATAAATATGTCTTATTTAAAGAATCGAGTGTATAGTTATTTCTTCCTTACCATATAAAAGTTGAACACTTCCATCGCATCACGTCAATAACTCCATATCTGATTTTTTAAATATAAAGGGAAATTTAAATGCGTCTAGTTTGTCATTTTTTTATTTGGTTTTACCTGATTTTTTCGACATTTCGAGAATGTTTTAAATCCATAGAAACATTGTCAATTATCGTTTTATTATAAGGTACAGTAGACCTTAATTTCAAATGCGTATTTCATCAAAATATGAACTTTCGACGGAACCTTTTATGGGTTATATAATAATGAAATGTGTTTATGAAAGTATCTTCGTATATATGGAGGGCTCGGCAGTTGATCAGTGTAAGTTCCTCGTTGTCCTTCCATTGATTTGTGCAGTGTAAGTTCACAACGGTCACAATTTTGGTTGATAAGCAGCTTGTCAACTGAAAGTATGAACATTACAATGGGTCTTACACCACATAAACCAATAATGACTTACACCGATCGAATTCCGAGCCCTCCATATAAATATGTAAGTCATAACTTGTTTGTAAAGGACTAGGCACGACTTAAATTGGACACTAAATCAATCAGAATGGTATAAAAATTATCAAAATCGACTAGCGTTTAGTTTCCCATTTAAATGGTGCCTAGTAGCCCTTTGCTAAAAATGCCCGGAAATCGCTTTGGCCCATATTTCTCGGTTTGGTTGAATTGACATTGAAACAGCTTAACTGGGATTCTCGCAGTTTCTTTATAACTATTAAAAGTTTGTTCGAAAGTTGAAGAAGTAGGCGAACCTATGGAGGAAGAGATAGCATTGTTAACTTTTTATTTATACTATTAAAATGGTTTTTCAGTACCTGCCGTGCTTTGTAATTTAACGTCTTCCTGTGAGTTGTCACTAGCATCTTATTCACAGGAGTCGGTAGAAGTTCTTTAAATAACTACATTTTTTACCAAAATAGGCTACCAATTCTTCAGCGGACGATCCTGAGGAATTGGTATAATTCGGTTTCTCATTTTCATTGTCCGAATTATTGGACATTTTCTCTCTTAGTAACTAAAGACGTCCATCGGCAGACGCTGATTCTGGTATGGCTCCGGGATTACGAGGAAATAATCCTGTTGCTCTAAAGGTACTCGATACGTTTTCTAGTGTCGTGCATCTCGACTAAACTTTGGACAGAGTGATATTAAACCTTGCCTTATTGAGGTTTCTTTGTGGAAAGATGGTCGATTTCTCAATACCAGGGAAGCTCTTAGATCTTAGAAAAGTACAGTTCACGTGCGTCGTGTTGGACTGTAAACAATAGAAAGTGATGCCATCTCTGCAATAGTAAAGTCTAAATGGCTGGAAGCGCCGTTAAAAGTAAATAAAGTTGGTTCGCTGGATCTGGTAGTCAACGAGAATATCTGTGGTCATGTTTCCTTTTGGATCGCACCACAAGGTAGGTTGTCGATATATTCGGGTTACAAACGTTTACCCTCGAAAATGATCATATAGGTGGTATAGAGTTCTCCATAGCATTACAACGTACTACAATGGTAACATTCTCTGCGAGTTCGGGTACTACCATACGGACAAGTTTCTCTGCATTTTTCGCATGTACCTGTTGCTGATGGTGGATTGTTGACCTACGTCCCTTTTCGTCCACATTGTACACATTTTGTGGTTTATCTTCAATATTAAGATCAGTCGTCGGTTGAGTATGTTTCGAAAAATAGTCTGAAACAATTTTCCTTTAAGATTCTGCGCTTTCCTTATCGATAGGTCTGGGAAACACTCGCAACCAATCTTTTCCAGCTAATTCTTAGTTGCCATTTTTAAGCGAATTTTGAGACCATCGTTTGCACAAATGTAGACCTTGAACAAAAGAAAAGATGAAACCATCAATCTAAGATAATGTGCGCCGCGCCCTATACTATAAGCCGACAAATCTATGGCCCTTATTAAGCGAAATGCATACAAAACATAAAATTTGCAGAACAAGAATAATAAGTCACGAGTCAGATACTCGATAAATAATCAACAATAGTGTACTTACCTTAGTATTCAAATAATTAGTGGACGTTCAAACAATAAATGTGAAAAAAACCTAACCGGGAATGTAGTAGTGGAACTTTACGTAAACGTCCGCACTCACTCACTGCCTGGCAGGAACTAAGCGCGGACGAGCGAGATTGGAATGACGAACTTCAAGGATACGATATAACGGCTTTCACACACGCTATCGTCGGGTTTTCCGCATAACCTCGAAATTGACAATATTTGCTTACTGCAACTGAAGTAGTAAAAAAACTAGCCGGACGTTTCAGGTAGGGTCAAAATTTTGCAAAAATTATTTTTATTAACATTATTAACTATATTGTAAAAATTAAATTTTTAGTTTCACTTGCTTTAAAATATATATTTTTTTTATATTCCGCTTATTTATTTTATTTATTAAAATTTTATTGTTTATATATTTTTTTGAATTATTTTTTTATCGAATTCTTGATGTTGGCGAAAACGCGTTTAATTAATTATTTTATTCGTTTTACTTCAAAACCGATATTTCTCGACGTAGGGAGACGAAACAATAAGTTTCAGATCGGATCAAAATTTTGCACAAAAAAACGGATTATAATGCGGCGTTTTTCGAAATTTCGCCAATGCCGAATGTTATAAAACCACTAATATTTAATAATTTCTTTTTATGTTTTAACCGTGTCTCCACGATCTCGATGGGGGCACCAGCCACATTAGCGTTCTCGTTACTGGAGGCATGAGTTTGCTGTAAAGCGATCTGTTGGATGAAACATTCCTGGAGATTTTGGTGCCCATTCGACTGTAAAGAATTATAATTTTATTAATTGTTGTAAATTCTTTTTTGAATTGTAATAAACTGTAATTGTAAATAATAAATAAATACGAGTAGTAAACATAAACAGATTTTGTTATTTTCGTATTGCCTTTATATTTAAATAAAAGTTATATAGAATAAATATAATTAAAAAGAAATTAATAAATAAACCTCGCATTTTTATAAAAATTGAACTATATTGATATAGTTGAAACAAATTTACATATTTGGGCTTACAGCGTAGCTCAGTGGTAAACATTGCTGCCTCTCGTCCGATGGACCCGGGTTCGAATCCCGGGCCGGGCAAAAATTTTTATTGGAAATAAAATGCAAGCGGCGGCCCCGGGGGTCAAGCAGGCGGCTTTGCCGCCTGCTCATCCCTGCATTAGACAGTCGTCCAGGAAGCCAAGAAATCCGGGGAACAGGCGGGCGGCGAAGCCGCCCGCCTGTTCCCCGTATTAGACAGGCGGCTTCGCCGCCTGTCATTATTAACAATCCGGGACCGAAGGTCCCGGGCAGGCGGCTTTGCCGCCTGCCACATTATTATTAAAAATATGAGTGTCAATTTTTATTAATCTTCACCCTCACCGGGGTTCGAACCCAGAACCTCCGGACGAGGAGATTATTTTGCAGATTATTATTGAGAATATGAGTGTAAATTTTTATTTATCTTCACCCTCATTGGGGTTCGAACCCAGTACCTCCGGACGAAGAGATTATAATTGAAAGTACGAGTCTCAATTTTTAATTTTGTTAAAATCTTCACCTTCGATAGGATTCGAACCTGGGACTTTTGGACGTGGCAGTTATGACACCTTTGGTTCAAGAAACGATGGCTTCGCCATCTATGAGTAATTTACCACAAAATAAATTCTAGATAACTTTTACTCAAATATAAAGGCGATACGAAAATAATAAAATCAATTCGTTTACTAAATGTATTATATGTATAGAATACAATACATACATTATAATTACATTTATATGTACATTGTAAGGTTTTATTAATTGCAATAATAAATAAATATGTACTTATGCTAAATGAGAGTTAATTTTTTCCTGTTGATGCCGGGATTCAAGTCCCTGCCCCATCGGACGATAGGTTGGCGTCCTGAATACCTCAACATATCAGCACCGCACATATCTAGAGGGCTCAGAACTCGAACAGTATAAGCCATTATTTTTCTGGCATTGATTTATGTCGTAAGTATAAACATTGCAATGCAACTTACATTACATAAATCAATGACTAACACTGTTTGGCTTTTGAGCCCTCCATATAATAAAAAAGTAAGTTGTTAGCAACTTCTGCACTTCTAACAGCAAACATCGATTTTTCTTTTAAATATTGACGAAAACGTTCAGAAAGTGCTAATTTTTGAACGAGAACGAGCAAAATTTTATTACTAGTTGTTAAATAAAACACAAACATTGCAATAATAATTATATTTATCGTTTATATCAACTTATACGAGTTAATCAACAAAAATAGAGCAATACTTAAATATTAATTAAGTACCTACTTATATTATTTACATCACTTATATTAATACAATCAAAATAAAAGTGCATTTCTTTCACATTTGTTATCAAACATTTGCTAAGCACATAATTGTTATAAGAAAAATGATTTTTGTTATTTACATTAAATAATAACGTAAAATAGTCAAAATTAGACAACATGCAAACAACATAAACGAGCATTTTACCACCCTTCGAAACAGTTCATTATGTCGAGACTTTAAAAGCAATATTCTTTTATTCATTTCATAAATAATTTATTTAAAAATTAATAATTAATTAATAAGGAAATGTAAAAACAAATAGAATAAAGAAAACAAGAATTTATACATTACAAATTTTTATAATAAAGAACTCAAACAAAATCACCAGATATAATATAGAAACCGATAATTAATATATTACAGATTTCTGCAATAACGAAATTTATAATTATGACCTAATCAATTGGCCTATATTAAAAATTATCAGAAAAAATTGGAATCCCCGTAGAAATTTTAATTTCTTACAATTTCCAAGCTATCAATGACAGCTTAATTTAAAGTTATAATATAATGTTATGTTGTTAAGAATTTTTACTATTTACTTATTCTAAAAACCATAAAAATTACTGTTATATTAAAAAATTAGTAAACGTCGACTCAATCGATTACAAATTGGCCGATATTAAAACAAAGAGCATTATTGCACATTTGACAGTTGTTTGCTATAAATTCATATTACAAAGTTATATGCATAAACTAATATAAAACACTAATAAAAATTCTGTACAACTTTCCACAAAAATATCTCAAAATACTGCAAAAATTACATTTTTTAAGCAAACATCTAACCTCATTGAAATAGAAAATACATCTGACTTCGTTGCAATAAAATTGGAAAAAATTACAATTTGAACAGTTATGAAAAATGTAAAACAGTCGTTATTTAACCTTACAACAGTAGTGGCAGGCATACCCATTTTTAACAAATGTATAGAGTTCCAAGATAGGTTCCGATGCATGTCATCGATAAAAACTGGTGACAGCTTCATTAATCATTACATGATAAATTGTCTTAAAGGGCAGTCTCAGAACGAGTCGTCTTTCCAGCCATCAAAGGTCGAAAGAAACATCTGGATGGTCCAATGAACGGGACAGTCAAAAGGGGCGAAGCACCTAGAGATTAATAGAACTAAATTAGAATTACACAATTTAGTAATTTTACTTGGGGCGTCTTTTTGAACGTCCTTCACAAACAAAATCAAAACAAGAAATATATAAATCTACTAACTTCTAATTTATTTAACCCTTAGAATACCAATTTTTTATACCCTACCAAATACCAACCAGGCGTAGGAGGCCCCCAATTAATTTCATAACTACTTTGCCTATTTCTTAATTGCTTAATTTTGTGCAGAATGATTAAGCATATATGCATGACGATGGTGTTCAAGCTATATCACTTCAGGGGTTTCCGAGGCCACTGCCGGTATTCTGAGACATTGCAGTGACGCACGTACTGTTTAATAAAATTTAATTCAACAATTTTGTTGAAAAATTAATTTTCGATTCATAAAGCAATTTTAAAAATTAACTTGAAAGAAAGGAATTTCTTACCGGGAATTAGGTGTCTGTGAGATATTGCTAATTCGTTAAATTCCTAAAATTGACCTAATGAAATACCTAAACGTTCTACAAATCCAGGTTACGTTAATTTTAGTTATTATAAATTAAATATTTTTTATGAATTTCAAAATGAAAAAGGTTTCTGTAATTTATACATTATAGATTTCTATAATGAATCGATATATTACAGATTTCTATAATGTATCGATATATTACAGATTTCTGTAATTTATACATTACAGATTTCTACAGTAAAAAAATCGATATATTACAGAATTGAGTTTTTTATAACCTGAAAAGCTGAGTTTCTTGTACGATCCTCTTGTTGACAAATTAGACGGTTGAATTCAGCCGAAGTACTCATTCTCAGAACCAAACTATTTGTCACAAACATGGACGATTGTGATAAAAACCGATGTGCAGCTTCATTAACCATTACATGTTGAGTTATGTTGAAGGGCAGTCTCAGAACGAGTCGTCTTTCCAGCCATCAAAGTTCGAAAGAAGCATCTAAAAACCCTAGAGGGCATCTAGATGGTCCAAAGAACGGGTCAGTCAAAAGGGGCGAAGCACCTAGAGATTAATAGAACTAAATTACAAATATACAATCTAGTAATTTTACTTGGGACATCTTTTTGAACGTCCTTCACAAACAAAATCAAAACAAGAAATATATAAATCTACTAACTTTTCATTTATTTAATTATTTATTAAGGACGTTGCAGTGACGCACGTCGTATTGCTTAATAAAATTCAATCCAACAATTGCGTTGAAAAATTAATCTTCGATTCATAAAGGCAATTTTAGAAATGAACTTGAAAGAAAGAAACTGCCAAGACTGACCTAATTAAATACTTTATTACCGACTGCACCGATGCATCTTCAAATTTAAGTACAACTTGAATATAAATTATCCATGAAAACACAATGGTATCCAACGAAAATTACAGACAGTTAAATTACACTTAAATTTTAAGTTTAAGCGATGCAGTTGGGCGTAAGTGATCTAAAATTCGACGTTACGTTAAACACAACTATTACTTACCGCAAGCTAAATATTTTTTAACAAGATATTTTTTATGAATTTCAAAATGATTCAAAATAAAAATGATAAAGATTTCTGTAATGAGAGAATTGTAAAACAAACAAATGCAAAAAAGAAAACAGTAATTGATATATTACAGATTTCTTCAACACAAAAATCTGTAATAAGTATTTTCAACTTATACAATTTTAACGTTATAATAGGTCTGTTCCAACACACCATCAAATCAATTTGCAAACGGTACAGTACATGCTTTCAACCAATCAGAATTTTAGAATTTACTCAACTGTCAAAATCAAAAATTTTAATTGGTTAAAAGCATGTACTGTACCATTTGCAAATCTGTTTGATGATGTGTTGGAACAGACCTAATATTTTTATAATAAATACATTGCCACATTTATAACATATAAGTATGGTAAACTATTATTTACATATTCTATTTGAATGAGTGCGAGTGAAATGAAACCAGAAACTCAACGTAAATGACAGAGTTAGTGGGATTTCATCGGCCGTCGTTCGCTTTTCACTCGGACGACATAACAAGGGCGCAGGAATACAGGCAACATAGCACCTATATCTCTTTCGTTCTAATACCTTGTTTTCCTACTTCTCTTCGTTTCACTCGTTGCAGTACCTATATGTAAATTATAGTTTACCATATCTGTATAGTGTAAAACTGGAAATATTTATTACCCAAATACTTAGTAAATTTCAAGGAGTCATTCCCTAATTGGTAAAAAATGTTTATCACATTATACTGCAAATACCTTTATGATAATTATTTAATCCGTAATGTTTGTGATTTTGCTAAAAAATTGTAATACAGAAGTATGAGTTTCGTATTCATATATAAATATGATTATATTGTTACGCTTTGATTTCTTTTATTATTTTTGTATATTTTGATTTAAATCGAGTATTCCGAGTATGGCACTTTTCGTTTCATTCCGTACGCAGGCGTTGAAATTCCACTCGACACGCGGCGTAGTCAACCTACGGGTCCAGTATAAAAGAAAGAGTCCGAGGACACTCTTGGTCTGGTTTTTTCGAGTATTGTTGTTGCCAATGGCGTTGGGAGATGTTTTGAAGTTGTGTTTTGTTCAGTAACCACGTTTTTGTAATGGGTTTGAGGGCCCAACTGCATGAGTGCCCGACTGTCTCAAGTTGTTGGGTCTTGAGGTCAAACCCCTTGCAAGATGGTTGAACGTCAATGCCCTTGAGGAGTTCCAGTGCAAAGCATGTGGCGTCGAGCTCCAAGTTTGTGTTCCACTCGGTCGGTGAGCATCGCATTGTTAACTTGATTGTTTGTAAAACTAATATTAAACTTTAAATTGAACTCAATTATCTCTTTGTAAATGGTGTTAATCTGTATTACTTTTAAGCAAATATCGCTTTTGGTGAACAACGTCTGGTAAATGGACTGTTTTGTTTCTGTTACGATAGTTCTGAATTTTATTGAACCCTATAAATGGGTTTTACTGTGTAAACTTGAAATACCTTGTAGTATTTCGGGTTAAATTCCCGAGACTTTATATTTATTGTTGGTTTGTGTTCGTGAATGTTCATAAAAAAAATAAAAATAAAGGCGTGCCTATTCACAATGTGTTCTTTGTAATTTTTTATTGCTAGGCCAACCCAAATCTCCCGGGATATTGTATTAATATGACACTAAGTTTTTTACAATAATAAGTAAATAAAGTAAACTTTAAACTTCCAACGATAATTCGATTTATGATTTAATATAAAAGTTTTTGCGACATAATAAAATTTCATTTCAAACCAATAATTTCTAACAAAAATAAAAATAACTTATTTGTTATAAAATAGAGATAGGTATATTTATTTTCTTATTTGATTGAACGTCTATTTTCTCATTATTTGAGAACCTGTGAAAGATAACCTATCTTTTGGTTGAATGTACCTTACTCGATTGATTTAATAACATGACCAGAATTATAATAGACTACTACTCACGGTATTGTCCCGACGATTTGATAACTGATCTAACTGTTAATCTGGACAGTTCCAGGGAATTGGTTCCTCCATCCTTTCATTCCTATTCTTTGCAACACTTCTTTCGATTTGCCCGATATCGTTTTGTAACCCATTAATCAAGCTACCAATATTTGCTCCTGACAACAAGAAGAAAAGAATTAAAGATAAAACTGAATAACTCCCAAATTCTCCATAATGGCTACCTACAATCGCCGGCGCGTCCACAAAATATACCATCCAGCTTCAGCACGAAACACTCTCCACGCGAACACTCGAAAGAATAAAACAAAAAAAATAACTATTACATACTAAAAAAAAAAATAATAAAAAACCGATCAATTACAAGCGTACGTAAACAATAACAAAATTACACTGAAATCATGCCATATTTGAAAGCGCCAACTAGGTGGCATAACACGGGACTAACGTTTATACAGCAAGTATCAAAAACCTTTATACAGAGTATTTCAAAAATTTCTTTCCACAGGGAAAATATTTTTATTTGTCAACAATGTTGAATAGGTATTGTACGACCAGCGTAACTTCCGAAAAGATATAAATCGTCATTGCGCATCGTGATTTGGCACGTGTTTTTTCATTCAGTCACAAACAACTTAATAGATGCTCTTATCATAAATTTGGAAGAGACCGACATCGACGATAACGACGTTACAAGTGAGAACTCAAGAGTACGTATGGCATAAAAATTCTGCCAGAGAATTTCGGAAGCACGCCCAGTATAACTGTAATTACCTATATAAAAATTATTACGCTAATAATTGGCAATAATTTATTTTTAAATAAATAAGTAACTATCGAAATTTTGAAATTATTGTTTTGAGATATTGAAAAATTTTGCAAGTGCCCTTTCATTTTAATAATTTGCTAAAATTGTTTAACTTGATATCTGTTGTAAAACTAATACAAACTGTAAATGTAAATTTTTACAATTTATGATATTAAATATGTTACAAGATTTATACTTATTGTTAAATAAATAAGCAATATCGACGGTGCTAAATTAAATAAGTAACAGAAATAACTGAAAATAAATATGTAGCTAAACGGATTTAGTTTTTTTCAAGATGAAATGATCATAACAATTGTTCTCTTAATTAGACTGCTTCTAATTATAAAGATTTTACAATACTGTTTTGTGATTCATCGAGGTTTCCTAAACCTTAGATGAAAACAAAATTAAATGCAACAAAATAACCGAGGAGCTCATTTTCAAAACGTAACAAGTATATAATTACTTTCAGTTTTACAGTATAAATGGAATTGCAAAGCGTCTGTATATTATAATAAATGTTTAAAAGAGGAAAAATCTCATTAAAATATGTCTGAAAAATCATATCTTCTATCAGAACGATACAAATCCTCAAAGTGCATTTTTCAAAGCGTTACTAGTTCAATTTTTGTTTACCCAGTACTCTATACTATGTACAATAGCACTATATTAATATTATGTGATGCTAAAACCAAATACAAAATAAAATTCCATGTAATACTCGACGTAAATGAGAACACAAACTTGTTTCATTTAGAAAATGAGCTCTTCAACTATAATACCGATACCTACACTGCTACGTACATGCCTAACGTTTAGGAAATTAGATGCAAGTTCCGAGGACTTATAACCACATTAATATACAGTAAAAGCTGTTATCTGGCACACTCGGGATCGATATGTCGTCAGTAATGAAGATTTTCCTGATATCATAGTATCTTCTACTGTAACGTCAACAGCACCGCAGGAAGAGAGTTCGGAAGATCAAAAATTCGATTAGGCAAACTAAGCGGCGTAATGGGCTAGGGAAAGAGTCCCATCGACTTTCTACCACATCGCCTGTCTTCCGAGAACTGCAAGGTTCCCACGTGAGTTCCACGTGCAGTATGGAAGTAACAGTAAATAAATACTACAAATATTGGTAACGGTGTTCGAATATACGACGAGCATCGGTTTGTCAATTTCCATTAACTATCACTAATATTCGTAATAACAAATAAATACAAAAGCGTTACCTTGTTGGATTTTTCAATTGCGGCCGACCGAAATTCTGCTTATGAGATTTTATGTAATTTAGAATGCCTTTTTAGGTGGGCAATTTGAGAAAACCTTCTATTGCAAAATTCACACAGAAATGCCTTTTCGCCGGTATGGACCACCAAATGTTGCTTCAATTCTTGTTTGGTGTAAAACGCTTTGCCGCAATGTTCGCACGTAAAATTCTTTTCGCCCGTGTGGTGTTTTAAATGCGAATACAAATTGCTCGAACTTCCAAAACGTTTTCCGCACATTTTACATATAAAAGGTCGTTCGCCGTTATGAACCTACAAATAAAGATTAATTTTTTTTTGGTAGGATTGAATTAGTAGAAAATTTACCATTGTGTGTTTATGTAATTCTTGTCTTGTCGAAAAGGCTTTCGGACACAAAGTGCACACGTGAGGTTTCTCGCCGGTGTGCGTCCTCATGTGTGTTGTTAGATGGCCGGAATTAACAAATCTTTTTTCGCAAAGGTGGCATCGATAAGGTTTTTCTCCTAAATGGATGCAATTAAAAAGAAAAGCAACAAACGTCTATGCTACATACGGGGGTATTACCTGTATGAATTCTAATGTGTTGGGTTAAATATTCCCTCCTATTAAATGTTTTTCCACAAGTATCACATTGATGGATTTTTTGTTCTTTCTTGTCAGTTTTTTGCCTTTTCAATCGTTTTGTGTTCTTTTTCTTGGAATATATCGTCTTTTATTCCAGATTCAGAAACCTGTAATTTATTTATATTTTATTATCTAATGTAACTTTATGACAAATAAAGATAAAACTTTTCCAAGTTTTTTAATCGAATAAAAAAGTCATAAATTTGTTTAACAACTGGAACTTTCTTATTCATAAAAAAATTAATCGAAATAATTTTTTAATACGTACCGTTATGGAATCTGTCGCTATATTTGTAAAATCCATCGACGTCACGTGTTGATCGGACTTTAATAAACACAAATTCTGTTCCTGTTTAATACTGAAGTTAAAACCGTCAAAATCTTGAGGAATTTGTATTTGTTGAGAATTATTAAAATAAAATTGTCTAAGCTTGGCATCCGAATTTTCGCATTGAACTTTAAATTGCCAAGCTACATTTAATTTGGCTAAACACTTACTGCATATGGTATTAGGTAAACCGTCGCCGTCTAGAACCTAAAAAACATTATTATTTCTCTTAAATATAACGTAAAGAATTGTTACCTGAACAGAAGCACAAGCCATCATCATCGTTGAAATTTCGTTGGACGTGTGTGCTTGTTTCGGTTCGAATATGTTACTCATCTTTTTGTGAGGTTGGTTCTTCTCAAGACACACCCTACACACCATATTTAAACTAATATCACAATAATAATTTACTAAATCTTCTTCAGATTTATAATGGTCGTTCATCACTACATGGCGTCCGTTTTCCATTTCGATCATTTAAAAATTCATTTTGTACCAGTTAAATTAAGCCAAATTCCCATTTAACAAAATACCACTGTCTGAAACCAATCCCAGTAAATAAACGACGACCTCTATTAGCCGAAAATAACGATTAGTAGTAAATTATTCGTTAAAAAATAAGATAACGATAAAATTACGATACATAATATATGTTGTTACCGAACAGTAATATATTAGGGTTGTTCTTTCTTCAGTTTGGTTGCATACGATCCTTAGGATTAATTAGTAAATCACTTTTGTTTATATTATACAGTTTGTACCTACTAGTTATTGTTTAGAAAATGTACGATTTAAACTAGTGTTTTTCGACCATACCAGTCTCCAAAGCAATTTATCGTGCTAGTCCCAGACTATTGGACATTTTACCAGTTGCAAGAAGAAAGTTGTCTAACATCGTTCTAAAATCATGTTATGGTTAAACCTATTTCGAGAATTTACCTTAAAAGCATTAAAGTTCTCAGTTAATATCACTTTAAATAGTTTATATTATCACAGTTAACTGTCATCATAAACAAAGTAGATTCAAATTTCCTTCTCACAACCGATAAATGTACAACTTCAACTAGTGTTCGGTTTGACCACACCAGTCTCCAGAAGCAATTTATCGTGTTATGAATCTCGGACCTTATTGGACATTTTCACCAGTTTGCAAAAGAAGAAAGGTCATAAAACATCGGTTTAAAATATGTTACGAAGTTAAACCTATTTCGAGAAATTTACCTTAAAACATTAAAGTTCTCATTAATACCTTTAAACTAGTTATTATCAAGTTAACAGTCATATAAACAAAGTTGATTCAAATTTCCTTCTCACAACCGATAAAAACAACTTCCACTATTTCGGTTTGAACACGAGCCGAGAATAGTTTTCGTTTATGAATTTGGTCCTTAGGGTCGGGCGGTTTTTCAGTTGCTAATTAACTCTAATCATCAGTCGATCATCAAATAAACGATTAAAAACAACCGAAAATTCAGTCCTCGATGAACAAATCCATTCTCATCTCGTACTCGTTTAATTTTGTTTATGAACTTGGGCCTAATATAACAAGTACGGTATATTTATTTATTTATTCTGATCGTGCCTCGGACAACATTACAGGCGACTTTTCAACTAATAAATTGCCCTCAGCATTCTCGATGCTTAAGTTCACCACTTACATTAGTTATTTTTCTTTAAAAATCCTTTTACATAATAAACATTATTTTACCTATCTTTTGTACTTTACCAAGTATATACAAAATATTGTCATACAATATATAACATTATAAAAAATATACGTTTACAAAGTTAAAAAGCTTTTTGTACCGGGTTGTACTAATTCAAGCACAGCTTATACATAAATATATAATAACATGTATTTACAATTTACTATATTACTAACTTAATAATATTCATCTATATCAAATTTAATACATAAAATTTAACAAGTAACAATGATTAAAACAAGATAAAAGCGTTATATTGCTGAATTGTGATATGTATGTTTTGTTAAAAACAATGCTTAACATGTTGGTTTATTGGTGTATTTATGGACAATGTAAAAATTGAAGATTTCAATAATATTCTATAATATATTATATTAACGTAGATTTTACTTTAAAATTGCAAACTCAAAAATTCACTCTCGCTAGTTGCCAGAACGAAAAACGTAACTGGAACAACATCGTTATAAAATGGTAAAAATACATTTATTTATTCAATCAAAAAATAATTCGTAAATTAGATTTTAAGACTTAATAGCTGTTAAAACAACATCTAATTTATTTGTTTCGATAACAATACTAGATCGTCCGTTAAACTATTAATACTATAATAAGAACGCTTTATCTTAATAGTTCAGTCCGTAATAATACGCATTACTTAATAATTGGCTTGAGTATAAAAATTAAACTGCCGTTATCTTGTATAATTTCCAACATAAACATAGTTTCCTCTTTGATATGTTTAATAACTTCGTTATTAAGATGCACGTGAATCGACTGCGGACCTTGTATATAAATATCTCTTACTTGCTCTTCTGGAAATCCAGTTAAATTAGTTAACTTTTGTATAAGGTCCATACTAGTTAAAGTAGATAGAAAATGGCATTGAAGACTGTCGAATTTTCTCTGCACACATAAATGGTCAATTTTGGCGCAATCGCTCTAAAAAAATTAACACAGTAATTATTTGAACTTTTAACATTTAGGATACGAACGCACTTCGAATGCATAGTGTTGTACAGTCGAATGCCGTCCGCTTGACCACATATTTGTATTAAATCGTCTCGCGACATTCGCAACATATCGGCACCGCAGAAATTGGAAAACGTCGATAAATATTTATCAAAACGATTTGCAGTCAGCCAATTAACGATTAGTTGCGGCGAGGATCCTGGCAGTAACTGTTCGGTCGGGAAGACCTAAAAATTAGAAATAATAACCAGGACGTCTTCTTTAATAGTACATTTCATTCATCCGTTTTGTATTAAAGAGTTGGCTAGAATTTTAAATAAATATTACTCGGAAAGTTCCTATACGGTCAATTTAGCAATTTACCAATAAATTCGTAACGCATCATTTACTTTAAAATTGATTATTAAATGTGTGCGAACACATTAAGGGTGGCTACCGAAATAAACGTTTAAATACATAAGAGACGAGCGATTTACTTTCCAAATACAGATTAAAGCGAATTTATGTTGATTATTTTGATGCATAAAATCGGTCCTTACGAGATAATTTGCCCTTAATTTTTTTTTAACAACCCTATAAATCGTCCCCTCCCTCACGCCCGTACAAATTTAAATAATTTAAACCGATATGCATCCTACAAAGATTAATAATTTACAAATAAATAAATTTCTGCAAAAAGCATCGCGACGTGCATCGCTACATAAAAAATACTTACATTGCTATTTATATTCGAATAATTATTTTCAATCGAATGTGTAGGCGACTGTTCCTGATTGAATTTTCCCAAGCCGGCGTCTTCGATGTGATTTTGGAGTTGATTCGAAGGTCGATTTTGCGTGGAACTGCAAGGTAACGGGCAACATTAATTATAGTTGCGAAAGTGCGGCAGATTATTTAGTTTACTAGAAATTAGGAATGGTTTTGAAAATTATTTAGAACGTACATGTGAATGGCGTGCAGTTGATGTTTAATATGCGAGGCGCTTCGTTTCATTGCGGTTTTCAAATTGGAATAATTCATTCTTTGCAAATTCAATTTATTGTGATTCCTTCTCAAGTTGGGATGAATTCTTAAACTTAATCGTTTCCCGACAAGCCTAAAATCGTTGGCTTGCACTGTATTGTTGACGGTGTGAAAGAACTGCGCCTGAATAACGCAGTCACTTTTGGTAATAGTCATTGTGTGTACCAGCAAATACATTTTATTGCGAATACTGTAACCGAAGGTTCCCACTCAAATGAGGGCCAAGCAATTCCTTCCGCGACAAAGGTAAATAAATTCTAGATCGTAAGACATGTGGTCTCTTCTTTTTACGGCTTTAGGAAGAATACGCCGTCGATTCTTGTCATCTAAGGTAGAAGCTCTGTGAGACTCCTCCGACGATTTGTGCGCGGCAGCAGTTTTTTTTTTGAAATCTCGAAGGTAACGTTCGTATAAGTACTTGCTCGGGGACCATTCCTGATTATCCGACGAAACACTTTTTAAATTAAAACGGTCGAAATCACTTTCAATAACCGAGCCGAAAAGTTTCTCCGGTATTTTAATCATAAGTTTGCGAAGTTCAAATGTTAATCGAAAAATTTAATAATAAAAGTCGCACTGAAACTGAATAGGTAGAAAACATACGTTCCATGCATATTCACGTTCTTTTTAAATGTTTATAATGTTCGGAACAATATCGTTGTTCATTTTCAAATGGTAACTTTATAAACCGCAATTATTATTAATAAATTAATTACAATAGAAAGTCGACGACGCGACGGTCGCAAAACAATAACGATCTATGCGTCACTGGTTATTCGTGATAACCGATAATCGAAAAATACCACTATCATCGACCGATCGTAAAATGATATCTGCATTTGAAACCGTTCGCTTTCGTTTACAACAAGGTAATATTTAATTTACGTTGAACAAAATATCGTCTAGTTAAAGTCAACTTCGTGCTAGATACGGACATAACCAGATTTAACCGGTTACGCCAGGAATGAGCGGTTTAATTCGGTAGTGGAATACAGTTTTGATAGCGTAAACATTAAAATTGAAGTGAATTTACAGTGCTAATATTTTAATGTAATACAATTCTTATTAAAACCGGTTCCTAAACTTATTTATAGATTTATCGTCGCCGCATATTTCTATTTATATTACCACCTATATTGTTTACAAATAAAATAATAATTTACAAATTCCTTATATTTGCCTATTTCGTTCGAATCGAAAAACATGCTAATGCTTATACATCAATCATACTGTACTGCGTAGGTACTGCACAAAATAAAATTGACATCGTTTATTATCTTTTTTTTTAATTTAAGATAAAAACCAAAATAGGTACTAAAAATATTACGTCTATGATAATAATTATTTCGTAACGAGCCAATCAAGTTTTGACTGGTTTTTAATTAATTTCCTGTCGTATGATGATGCCAGTATATTATAATGGGGCAATAGGTACCATAATAAATGAACTACACTTATTCAATACTGTGGGTTTTTAAATTACCTAACGCGTTGTAAAAATTCTAATAAAATTATCGGAACAACACTTTGTTTAGGTATAAACAATCTATCGATATTTTTTATAAAGAAATTATATAAAGGGCAAAGTGTCCGGGCCTTTTTACAAACGTATAATTCGTACAAATTAAATAGGTAACAATATATACAATACAACCTATTTTAACTGTACCTAATTCCAACAAACGTATATTAACTGGGAAGGTCAGTATAATTAATCAAAATTAACGAGTATTTTAAACGACCCCCCTTTAACTAATCGATAATAAAATAACGCACGAAATTTTTGGACTTCGGTTTTAAATTTGTTAGGGCGGCAACGTTGCAGTTTTCTCAAATTTCTCATTAAAAATGTCCCAATAAGATTGCGACATTTAGGTGAATGGTAAATTTGAAAATATTACAGCGCGACATCGCGATAATTTCAAACTGAAGTGAAAACAATTTATGTAGGTAGATATTACAATTTGTACAATTTATGATTTAAGTAACTGTCAGTTTATACCAGACAATAATAATAAACGGCATAAAAATTATGCCTATTCATCGTCACGTCATATCGATACAATTAACGGGTATTTTTAGGTAAATTATTAGTATCTAAATATTAAACAAATCCTATTATGCTTTGAAAAGTATTACGATGAACGTCATAAGCGTCACATTTTGTTTTAAAGCTCTAAAACATTCCTTTTTTATGCTTATAAAAAAAGTTGCTAATATATTATGATGGATCTAAGATCAAAGTCGATAATATCCATTTTTGGCGGCACTATCCGTTGGTTTTAAAGTTCGTATTTCTGTGTTATGGAGAGGAACGACTTGTCTGTTCTTCCAAATCAAAGCTAGCAAGCGCCCCGGCGCTTAATTTTTACTTCAGTCAACCTAATTAACCGACACCGAACAATTAACGAAAGATCAGGTTGCTCTTAACAATGCCGCAACGAGGGTACGAATTTCTCTTTTATATCTTTAGGTATAGTGAGCGCCATAAAAATGGGACACCAAAATTTGTACAATGTAAAACCGACTTTAAAACTTAAAATAAATAATATATCGATGAAATGACATTTTAATACTTAAAAAAAAACGTAAGACCAAATAAATAATAACAACTTTTGGAGTGCCTAAATGTTGTACCTACTTGTGTTAATAAACAGTAGTTACACCATCATAAATTATTAAAAACTTGTTTTTAAATACACCAGTATTTTCTTAGAATTAGGTAGGTATATAGGTAAATATATCAAGTAGCTGTCAAGAAATCTATGAAATATATTTGACTTAATTTAACGAATTTTATTTAATTTTTTACGTAAATTATAAATAAAATAGAAATAGGGCTTGTTTGGCTAAACAGTTTAAAATAATGCGGATGCAATAGATATTTAAACAGTAAGGTCATGAACCCACGTCCGGATTAGTTATGTAAATTATTTATTACCCTATCAGGTAAGTCCGTTTCACACAACTATTAAACTATTCGTTAAAATCTATTTCAAGACATGTCCCAGTTTTCACGGCACCCACTGTACCTACTTATGTGTTTAGGACGCTTATTGGCCGAACGTGTGTTTGTCTCTTGCGAAAGAAATAGATCAGTAACGCTCAATTTCGATTTATATTGGTGAGAGTCAACTACAACCATTTCAAAGGCAAGACGACGATTAATTTCCACGATAAAATGGAGAATTTATATTGAACATAGGGGAGCAGCACATGCGCATGGCAACATTGTTCGTTTGTCTTTTACGAAAAAAAGAGATCGCTAATACTTCGATTTATATTATTGGGAGGGGTACGGCTTAAAGTTAAGATGACGACTATAAAATGAAAAATTTATATTGAATATAGAGGGAGCAGCACGTGCGCATGGAATCATGGTCCGTTTGTTTCTTACGAAAGAAAGAGATCGTTAATACTTCGATTTATATTAGTCAAACGCTATCATCTCGAAGGTAAGAGAACGACTAATTTCTACAAAAAAATGGAGAATTTATATTGAACATAGGGGGAGCAGCACATGCGCATGGCAACATTGTTCGTTTGTCTTTTACGAAAAAAAGAGATCGCTAATACTTCGATTTATATTATTGGGAGGGGTACGGCTTAAAGTTAAGATAACGACTATAAAATGGAAAATTTATATTGAATATAGAGGGAGCAGCACGTGCGCATGGAATCATGGTCTGTTTGTTTCTTATGAAAGAAAGAGATCGCTAACACTTCGATTTATATTAGTGGGGGGGTCAAACGCTATCATCTCGATGGTAAGAGAACGACTAATTTCTACGATAAAATGGAGAATTTATATTGAACATAGGGCATGCAGCACATGCGCATGACAACATTGTTCGTTTGTCTCTTACGAAAGAAAGAGATCGCTAAGACTTCGATTTATATTATTGGGGACAAACACTAACCATCTCAACGTTAAGATGACGACTATTTTCTATGATAAAATGGAGAATTTATACTGAACAGTAGGGGTGCTATTCCCAGTATGTAGAGAACATGTGGCTCGTACAGTATGAAAAAATAGATAGAGAAAAAGACGTGTTGCTTAAAGAAATGTTAAAATGATCTAGGGAAAACAAAATGACTAAAAAAAAATTGGAAAATTACAATTTTTTCGTTTTTGCGCCAAAACCTAGTTACGTCCGTGACGGGCGCCTCTTTCGCCACGTCTTTGTTACGGCGTTGGTTCTTAATTATCTCAAATTAAAAGATGTAGATAAATTGCTATCCAAACATTTTGGCAAAGACTGGAGAAACATAGAAGGTCTATAATAGGTACTATAAGCCAGTAGTTCCCGAAGAAGCTGATTTACATGACACGGACTCTATTACTACAAAGTTGTTTTGATTTAATATTAATTGTAAGATTTTTTATTGTAAGTTGTGTTTTGAGTTTTCTTCCAATATTTTGTAATTTATATTAATACATTTGAGTCGAAAGAAAATAAATTTAGGTATAAATAGTGAAAACTTAAGCATGTCGTTTGTTACACATTACAAATAATTTCTGATCTTTAATCTTAACTAATAATGAATGAAGGTTGAATCTCGTCCATAATCATTATCATTATTGTCTCTCTTAAAAATCAAAAAATTAACATTGCCGACTCCGATTTTAGACCCCCGTATGCATACAGAAAGTACAATCACGGGCAATCGAAATGTCCATAAAATGTCCAAAAAAAAACAATAGAAGACGAATCGAAAATGTTGAAATATTGCAACAACAAATTCGAACGCAATCCGGCGAAACAGCACATTGAACATTTATAATATTTTGGTCTGTAAATAAAGTATCTAACATAAATCTCTACAACTACAACAATAGGCATTGCTTTTAGAACCTAAATATGTTTATTCAGACTTTTTTCTCGTCTTGATCTGTTACGCCTCAAAGTTTGTCAATTTCACGTAGCTTTCAATTTACGATTAAATATAAAATAAGGGTGTAACACGTGCCCGTTCCAGCTAAACAAACCTGTCTGCAATCCCTCTTGTTTAGAGAAACAAATGAATTTTTTAATTTCAAAAATTTTTCTTAAGCAAATCTCTTTTCCAAACCGTAAATACAAAAAAAATATGTTTAGTTTAATTTAAAAATACTTTAAATGGAATAGATATTAATTTCGAAATTAACCAGTATTGGCTAGTATTCTTATCAGTTAACCACTGGTAGTGTGGAAAAATACAAACGATTGTTTTGTCATTCCAAAGATCATATTATGCTGTCTGCATAACAGATCACCTTTAACTCGTAGTAATTTATATTTTTGATAAATATTTTGTTACGTATTTACTGGTAAATTTAAAAAAAAAACAGCAAATTTAGAGCAATAGCTAGCTGTTATAATGATATTATTTACAACATAGATATTACTAATAAGAGCTTATCAAGTTATTATCTGCATAATTTTACTCGAAGGTAGTTTGTAATTGAACCAAAAGATAAGAGTTTTATAATTACCTAATGATCAAGATTTAATTTACTCAATAATTATTATCGAAACTATGGTATTAGCGAATTTTCATAGGTCTTGCGATCTGTTTGGATTTTCTGCGTCCACTCTACCCCTCAAAATGCCACCCTAGA
Source organism: Rhagophthalmus giganteus (assembly GCA_036326145.1). Classification (NCBI taxonomy): domain Eukaryota; kingdom Metazoa; phylum Arthropoda; class Insecta; order Coleoptera; family Rhagophthalmidae; genus Rhagophthalmus; species Rhagophthalmus giganteus. The sequence continues at coordinate 6,518,915 of JARFJA010000083.1, read as the reverse complement.
CCCCTAGATCACGAAAATACAGGTCGCGTAGGAAGTTGAAATTTTGACAGTGTATTGTCCTTACGAATACAAGAACGAGTTCGTTAACCAGAAAAATCGACCACCCGTTCCAAAATGGCGATCGATCAAACATTTTAAACCGAGTTATTTCCGCTATTAATTATTAGATTGATAATGTGAAATATGTTTTACAATCGCCATAAAATTCTATATCAAATGTCTCTCTTTGCAATTTTCGATAAAACCCATCGTTTTCGAGATAATCTGGAAAAAAGTGATACGAATTTTTTTTATTCGCATGAAATACTGTTGAAAATATCTCTCTAGTCCTTGTAAATTTGCAAACGGTGTATTTCTTTCGAGTAAATTGAGAAAAGGGTGTTTTAAGACATATAATCCATAGAAATTCGCTATCATATCCCAAACGTTGACCGATCTTATACACCGTGTCCAAGATAAGAATGCACAGCATGGGGATCTTGAAAACGGTAAAAGATTCAGGGTAGCTTAAATTAGAAAAAAGTTGCGCTATTTAGAGTATGTTCACATGCTGGTCGCAAAAGTTCATTATTGTTTATCGTTTTCAAAATTCTCAAAAAAATGTGATTTTTTGGATTTTCGTTTCTTTTCATTTTTTTATTTATTTTAAATGATATTAAAAAACTACCGGCACTTTCTCATTGCCACTTTTTAAGCTCTACAAAATGGCTTGTTCAAATTTTTAATCCGACGTTTCGTATCCGAGAACCCATCATCAACTTTATTTTTTTATATGGACACAAACAAAAAGACACCCTGTATTCGGTAGCATTATTCATTACAAATTCAACGATGTATCACACATTATGGTTTTGAAGCCAAAAAGGGAAAAACGTGAGTTATAAGGTTTTTATTTTTAAATTAGTAGGCGCTGGTACAATAACAGAAACAAAATGTCAAAAATTATAATAATTGCTCAAATAGGTTGCCATTATTTTCTAGACACAAGTATGCTCTGTCTACAGAAGAATTCAAAACATGGTCTAACATTTCTGGTGTGATTGTATTAACTGCTGCTAAAACCAATGCCAATAACTGTTCTTCAGTTTCAAAAGTGGCGTCATACACTTGGCTTTTTAAATAACCCCACAGGAAAAAATCCAACGGAGTTAAGTCAGGTGATCGGGCTGGCCAGGCTACTTCACTGTGAGTTCCAATGCATTTTTCAGGAAACCTCAGAATAATTATCAGAGTACATCTGTTCAGCAGCTACACAATTTTTGCGGCACAAGATGTAACACGTCAACATATCAAATTTTTCTTCGTTTGTGAAACTTTCTCTTTCCATGGTAACACTTGTAAATAAATTAAAAGCACGAAGCAACAAACTAACGAATAAGTTACTTTAATAAGAACAAAAGTTAAAACACTTCAAATTCACGTAACAACAACTTACACAACACCAAATTGCGTTTTCAACAATAATGTGACAGATAAAACAAAAATATTGCAATTGTTCCAATGCCTACTAATTTAAAAAATAAAAAACCTTATAACTCACGTTTTTCCCCTTTTCTGGCTTCAAAACCATAATGTGTGATACATCGTTGAATTTGTAATGAATAATGCTACCGAATACAGGGTGTCTTTTTGTTTGTGTCCATATAAAAAAATAAAGTTGATGATGGGTTCTCGGATACGAAACGTCGGATTAAAAATTTGAACAAGCCATTTTGTAGAGCTTAAAAAGTGGCAATGAGAAAGTGCCGGTAGTTTTTTAATATCATTTAAAATAAATAAAAAAATGAAAAGAAACGAAAATCCAAAAAATCACATTTTTTTGAGAATTTTGAAAACGATAAACAATAATGAACTTTTGCGACCAGCACGTGAACATACTCTAAATAGCGCAACTTTTTTCTAATTTAAGCCACCCTGAATCTTCTACCGTTTTCAAGATCCCCATGCTGTGCATTCTTATCTTGGACACGGTGTATTTAGAAACGATCATTGCAACAATATCAAAAATTATCAGTTTTATTAATTGTGGGATTGTACTTCTAACAATAAGTAAAGGAGTAAAACATATTTTTCAAATTTGTAGATTTTTTAAAATTATTAGCGGTTTCTAAATTGATTTAATTTCTTTGTCTATTCGTAATGTTCTGTTTAATACATAATATCTTATCGTGAATAAAGGTACACAAAAAGTGTTAAATAAAGACATGATAACTGAAATGGAAATTATTTGCAAAAATAGTGCATAGATCATGGCTGTGAATTTTCAGTCGTGCACCCCAAAAGACTACCGATTTTGTTTTTTAAATCTCAATATGTTTACATTCATTTTATATAGAACAATTATACATGCGAGGTTCCCCATATTAATAATTAAATTCTTTTAATTATTGAACTAAAAATGGTAAACCTGGATTTAACACAATGCACGTTGATGTACATTGAACCAACCGAGAAGTTAAAAATTAAGAAATTGTAGGCATAGACGATAATTTATTTCATCTTGTTTTACATTTTTTATCGTTTTTATTGTTAAATACTTATGAGGCCCAAGTAAACTACCAAATCACATGTAGTTAATCTTGAAATATACATAATTATATATTATTAAACAGCAAATATAGATATTTGCCAGGTATTTAACTAATAACTATACTACTGTTGTAAATGAGGCAGTATAACGAGATGGAATACTGAAATAATTAACTTATACTGGGAATAGGGCACTTGCATGAATTTTCCAATCAACAAAAATCTTTTTATATTGTACATACACACCCTTGTGTGTTCTAAAGTATACTATGAAGAAAAAATTGTACTTAATTTAAGAAATCCAGTAAGTTTGTACTTACCTTTCAGGCGAATAAGGACCGTTGCTCGGCACAGATTCATTAGGGGGACTTGTTACCACCGCATCAAACGGAATCTAAAAATTTAAATGTCCTCACTGATTATAGGTACTTTACAATTAACAAAGTTTATATATGTATGTACACTAATACGTTCTAGTTAATTAAATTAAATTAAAAACAACTAATTGTTTATTTTCTACGAAGATGGAGAAAAATTCAAAATCAGTCAATTTATTGAACGGCCTACAAATCGAGATTGCTCAAAAATTGTATTAATCGAACTTAAGGCAGTATAAGCACTATCAGAACCAAAAGTTAATTTCAGTTCCTAATATCATTTGATACCAAATTTGTTATCATTAACATAGAAAATATATGTGAGAAAATAAAAGTTCCGCATTTTTGTTTAATACTGTCAAAGGTGCATTTAAACAATTTATTAAAAATTCCAATTTTGTGTAATAATTATAATGACCCATCTAAAATTTTTGATACACGCGAGAGTACAAGCGTTACTACTTCCGTATTCTTATAATTTATTATTGATTTGTTTCTACAAGTAATCCGTGATTAGTTTAAGACTTTTTAGCCAATAGAAATCTATTTTTTTTTTAATCGGTTAACAATAATAAATACATAGGCATCATAAATTGTAGTGAACTCAATTTCATAATACCCAATCGCTGAATATTACGTCGTAGGGGTTCACATTTCTATAACAGCTTAAAACTATTAGATGAATACAAAAACATCGTCTAATCGTACCAGCTGTACAGTGTTTTAAACCTAACGTGACGATAAGCAGATGAATGTTGTTTTAAATGTGCAAAACACTTAAAAATACTTACGTCATTCAAAACTGTACAATCGTAACTTGGTTGGTACTTTTCTTGCTCGGACATGGGGCGCTTTAAAATTTTCTCTCGATCTTGTTTGTGTTTTCTATCTGCTCCTTTCAGTTTGAATACCTTAATTTGACAAGCGGCTGCATGTAGACGTTTGGAAGCATCGCAATTTTCAGATATTTGATATGTTTCGACTTGAATACGAAAAGGCACTCCTTTCTCACCACCATGTTTTTTGGGAGTGAATTCGGTACTTATGCAATTTACCTGTAGGTAGAAAAAAATATTTGTCGTGCAGTCGATCGATTGTTTTAAATAATTTTTAACACGATTAATTAGACATTTATTCTTTTTGTGTTTGTACGAGCTTCGATATTTAACATTTGGTGTCAACGTGCTATAAAATTGCGACCGAAACTGTTACGGCACTAACTGTGCATGTAATATTATTAAATGTTTTAAATTCTAACCAATTATAACAATAACTTCATAGTGAACTATTTACCTAATCTCTTCGATTTAATTTCCAAAACTTTGATGTAATCAAATAATCGTACATTTTTTTATTTTACACCGATATAATGTCGCCTCACACGGTTGCGAGTTGCACCTGCATAATATGCAATATTGCTGCTCAATATGAATAGAATAATGCCTAGTCTTTTTTTTTGAAAAATGAAAATCTCTTGCAGTAATTTTTATAGGTAGGTATTTCAATTTTTTTTATAACAGAATTTAATTAAGCAGAAAAGTAATAGTTTGTAGATAAAGCCTATTTGTATGTCAAAAAGTGTGCTTTAAATGAAAGTTTATCCGACTTGTTTACCTTAATATAAACTCCAACTTCTTTAGTTGGATCCCAACTAAATACAATTACATTTAAGGCATTCGACGGCTGCAATACATCGCAAAGGCCATACGATAAAGGCACATCGACTTCTAAAATTCTATCGCCTGGTCTCGACTGTTGCCACAACGACATCTGTTCCCTTTCCATATACTGAAGCCTTCTCTCGTGAAAACATATACGAATTATTGTCTAAAGAAATTAAGAAAATTAAACAAGGTGTAATATTTTCAACTCTATTCTATTTTAATTTATACTTTCGGTAATTAATTTTAATGTTTAAAAAGTTCACCTATACCTTCAATATTTTTCCTCGATATGTGGAAAGATCGCCTAGTTTCTTTAACTTAATTTCGTAACTCTGTCCCTGATTAAGATATGTTAAAGTGTCTTCGTTAACTTTAGTCGCAATACTAGTTGCAGCAGCTAGCACATACTGGAAGCGGCAATCCTCATTGAAATTACTACTACTCGACGTAACATTCTGTGTAACATCCTGGGTGACAGATGTCGAGGAAGTAATCATGTTACCTATTTATAGTTACTCGTTAACGTTTAATAAGTACTTTTTATATTTATCCTAACCATCAATGTTATTTTGGAGAGTCGAGTATGCGGAAGTTCCAAGAAGATGATGTAGAGTAGTGTTAAACACATTTTGATTGTTGTTAGTGTCGTTTGTGGACGTGTTGTCATTTGCGTGGTTAGTGGACGGCACGAGACAGGAGGTAGAATTTCCTTGTTTTGCATGTTGTAGATTGGCAACTTCGTTCGAGGTCGGAGAAGGTGCTTCTTGTTTAAACACGGGGAGTCCAGGCAAAGTTAATATCGCTTCACTATAGCAATATAAAAATATTAGTAAAAGTGAGAATTTTACAAATTTTATGTCGACTTTACCTCATGTTATAGGAATTATTGCTAAGGTCGCCTCCCAGACCGGTGAGGGAGCCTTCTAAATCTGCATTGAGATCGGAAATGTCGTCTACCTGCCATGATGGCATTCGGGATGTACCTATAAAACGATTATTTATATCAAAGAATTCATTTTCGAGACACCTTTATATTTAATTTAATTACAAATGTAATTCGACTAATTTGTTTTAAATAATTGCGTTATAATGTTAAACAAACTATTTGGCAGTCCTTTACCAACAGAAATGTTTAAAGGCTAATTTTGTCTGTATTTAATATTTCAAGTTCAGAATCGTTTTTGCGCGTTGTAAGTGAACATCCTTAAATTTGTTTTTTAGTATAAAAATAAATCGAAGTTAAGCACAATAAATGTTATTATGTTAGGTAAAAAAAAAGTAAAAAGATAAAAGAAAGACGAAGAATTTCTTTATAAAGATCAATGCTTTTTAAATCACCGAAGCCCTACATATGCAGAATAATAAATAGGTACTTAATAATAAAAACAAATTAATGTAATAATAAAGCTAAATAAAACTATTTTATATAGAATGTTTAAAAAAAAAGTGAAAGTCCTAGTAGTAAAAATAAATGTTTATTTATTATTAAAGTATTAAGTATTAAATTTCAAACTGTTAAACGATTTCTATAAGCACTTTTATATTGAAAAATCGGCGCTGTAATTGAAGGAAAATCAAGGGAGAGTTATGTATGGGAAAGTCTTTAAAATTGAATAAACAATAAAATAAAACTTTAATGTTTCATTATTAGATAAGTACCTATATATCCACCACATACGTAAGTATTTCATTTTCGACATAACTATTACAAGCGCTTAACTGACAACGAGTAATAATAATTTACCATAAGTAACTACGATACATGTATAAATTAAAATTAATAATTATTATTCTTACTGAATTTCATTAAAGTAAAAAAAAAAGAACCACTTGTGTATTACGAAAGAGGAAACGAATTCATTTTCTTCAATATCTATATCTCCTTTTAATTATTCAGAAATTGAAACGATAAATTGAGATTACGATATATATATATATAATTTACTTAAACAGGAGTTAATTGGAGAATCGCGTCACAAGTAGTTGACGTCAGCAACGTTAAACGATTTTTTTTCAATTATTACACGCGCAACTTCATAAATCAAATGAGCTCATATCGATCTACACGATTTAAAGTGTAAAATGTAAGCATTTAAAGCACAATTATTATAAAGGCACTGCACCCTACTGCACTACTATTCTTCTAAATAACTAAATACTGGAAATATTTTAACAACGGACGGACGATGTTCTTTTGTTGACCTGCTTGTAATATTTTTCTTGCTCTCAAATCGGTGTAAATTATTATGTACTTGTTAAAAGCGTATAAACCCAACAAAATACGACTTATTTGCTTATGATAAGATAATTATGTATTAAATTAAAATGAAAGAACAAACATACATTTAATTAAGCAGTCCATTTTTTCGAAATCCGAGTAAAATTGAAACATGGGCGTCTCAAACGGTCGCAATACCTATTTACTGCTCCTAATACATTGCGTACACGTGCGTCAAATGTGAGAAGATATTTTTGTGGTCATTTTGGCTGAAAATTTTATTCTGATATACATATTAACCACGATACTACTACATATGTAATTACATCGAAAGACTACGTTTAATTCAGTTTTTGATAAAAACAAGACACGCGATAAGGAGCTGATAACTTTTGTCTTTGAAAATGGTGCTACGTAGAAAGATGGACTTCAGTTATTACTAAAATTTAAAGCGGTAGTTTAGTTTTTAATCGTTACGTCTCGCGACAAATAAAGTTGTTAGAAACTCAAAACTCCGTAGAACAATACATTCATCAGAAGATAATTAATAGACAGAAACAATTATAGATAGAATTACATCCAAACGCTATTATCTATAAAAGGACAATTTTCAATACAAGTAATGTGTACGTCGAAAGAAATTTGAAATTATCGAATACACAAATGAGTTTAAATTCCTTTGCACAATAAAAAAAAGGTCAGACTATCACCGATAAGGAACGACGAGTAATCAAGAGTAATTATTAATAACGGTTATGTTTACAGCCATATATTTTTAATATTAGAAACAACATATTATTTATGTACAACAATCGTATGAATGAAAATTGTTCGAAAAAACCAATTTTTTTTAGCTCGATACTTACTCGTTTCTCAAGCAAATGTAATGTGATTAACGAAACACATAAAAATATGTACCTAATCATTTTTAATTTGCGGCAAATTTAAGTAAATAGTGGAGAAAGGGGTAATGCCGGCATGACGTGCGAAAAAGTAGACGTGCATTTTGATTAAGGGCACAATCTGTAGGTTTTGTGGCAAACCTTTGTGTCCCAAATTTAGTTGCAGTGTCGTTATTCTGCGCGTTGCGGTGAAAATTGTGCAAAAAAAAGTGAAATTAGCTTTTATAATTTCTATTATTGAATGATTCGGATGAATTTTTATTTTAAACTAACGCTAATTTAGTTATTTCTTACTGAATAGTAGTTGTAATGTATACAATTTAATTGCATTGTCGATAAAGTACCGTAAAACGTTTATGGTATTGACTCCAAAATATTGTTTGTTGGTAGATGACATGTCTTGTCTATATACGATTGAGCCAACAGTTTTTCTGCAAGTTGTTTTTTTAATTTGGTGACAAAGTAGCTCCGTAATCGGGACACGAAAAAATGAAAATTGGACCTTTTGTATATCTGTTTACCTACCTATAATTTCCTATATAATTAATGAAAGAATCTATCATTAAACAAAAACAAATATTTTTTTAATAATATTATAACGGTTTACAAACGAACGCAAATATAGAACAAAAATAAGAAAATTCCTAAGATTTTCTTCTCACAATCAAAGCACTCAAATTGTTTATCTTTGGATCCATCGTTGAAGACTCCACAAATCCAATGGAAGCGCACCTAACGCCCTGTAACCAATCTTTATTTTCCTACATAGAAACGGAATTCACACAGGTCGTTTGTATCGAGATGAACTTTTGGACATTTTTAGATGTACAGTGGCGGCCATATAAATAAGCTCACTGCTCAAGATTTTTGTTTTCGACTGAGTTCTCATCGCAAGAATTTATGTTTTGAAAGATCAGCCACACATAAGATGTAGAATTTCCTGGAGAATAAGGTGGTATAGCTCATTTTTCGATTGCCACTAATTTGTTTCAATGACAATTAAATATACTCATAGGTGGTCCAAATTGGCGCGGCCATATAAATAAGCTCACTGCCAATTTCTCTAGTTTAATGAGTTTTTCAGCACGTTTTTTTAATTTAATCGTGTGTTCTAACAGTATTTATAAATTTATTCTGTATTTCTGTGTTGCAGATGGGTCGCTCTCGTCATATAACCCCTCAGTTGCGTGCGCGTGTTGATGTTTTAAGGAAGTCGGGTTCCAGTATTAGATCAATCACGACTGCGTTGAAAATTTCTTATGGAGCAGTGAGAAACGCACTGAAAGTGCTCAAGAACAATGAAGGACGCGTTGAGAATCCAGTGCGCAAGGCAAGACCTCGGAAAAGCAACAAATACGTTGATCGCGCCATTGTTCGTCTGTCAGAATCCGACCGGAAGCTCACGGCAGTAGATATTTTTGACGAGATGAAGAAGAACCGTGAGTTCTTTTAGTCAAATTAGCCTAGTTAACGCCCTTTATTGATCATAATGCAACGTTTCGACAGCAATTCTGTCATCATCAGGCACAGACATTAAATTATTAACCAATTGCAATTAAACGACTCAACTATTGTTTATTATTTGATTTGAATTTGGTCGCTATTAATCTGCCATTGAAAAAAAAGGAAAATGAAAATGAAATGCAATTCTATCAATTATATCTATTTAGGATAGATATAGTATTCGGTTTAGGTTCTTCTATCGAAGAGTTGTATTTAAAACCCCATTGAACATTTGTGGGGAGACTTTGAAACAAGCGGCTTCTTTCTGGCAACCCGACCCATCAAGCCGCGTTCATTCAGACGACTTCTCACAGTTGGAACACTCAGGTTAAACTCACGGTTCTTCTTCATCTCGTCAAAAATATCTACTGCCGTGAGCTTCCGGTCGGATTCTGACAGACGAACAATGGCGCGATCAACGTATTTGTTGCTTTTCCGAGGTCTTGCCTTGCGCACTGGATTCTCAACGCGTCCTTCATTGTTCTTGAGCACTTTCAGTGCGTTTCTCACTGCTCCATAAGAAATTTTCAACGCAGTCGTGATTGATCTAATACTGGAACCCGACTTCCTTAAAACATCAACACGCGCACGCAACTGAGGGGTTATATGACGAGAGCGACCCATATGCAACACAGAAATACAGAATAAATTTATAAATACTGTTAGAACACACGATTAAATTAAAAAACGTGCTGAAAAACTCATTAAACTAGAGAAATTGGCAGTGAGCTTATTTATATGGCCGCGCCAATTTGGACCACCCATGAGTATATTTAATTGTCATTGAAACAAATTAGTGGCAATCGAAAAATGAGCTATACCACCTTATTCTCCAGGAAATTCTACATCTTATGTGTGGCTGATCTTTCAAAACACAAATTCTTGCGATGAGAACTCAGTCGAAAACAAAAATCTTGAGCAGTGAGCTTATTTATATGGCCGCCACTGTACTTGCAAACTAATTTGGTTGCTCAAGAATTATTTTTTTCTTCCTTTCCCTTTTCCTTTATTCGACTTTTCGTTGGAAAACTGAATTTTCTAGTACTACGACGACATCACCATCAAGTCTATTATCGACTTCTTTCAGAATCATCGCTTGTTCTGGTGCAGTTTTCAGTTCTTTCCCCCTTTTACGAACATTTTTTTCGCTGTTTGCGTATCCCCTAGATTCTTTCAAAAATTCTACAAAATTGCCGTTTACTGCTCTAGCAGCAACATCTCTGCAGCAACGTTCTGTTGGGGGCTTACGGGTTGAACGGACACAGATTTTAAATTATTTTCAACAGTGAGAGATAGTCGTCTCTTTCCACTCTTTTGAATCATTTTGGCATCAACACATTTTTTTGCTCCTGGGTCGTCTATTATGTTAGTTTCATCGTAACTGCAGACATTTTTACATTTAGCGTGTTCTAAAACTTTCTGGACGTGTTGAAAAAATTCTTTTATTGCAGAAGGCCCAACTGCATCTCTCTGTCTTTTAATGTCGGTTGCCAAACGCACGCTTAAATTGTTTCTTTCGGAAAATAATTCGACCAAGTTCGGGCCTGGAATATTATCGCGCCATTGTCGAATCTGTCTCTCTTGCTTTAAAACAAATATTGAAACAACGCGTCTCAGGTCCGTAGATGAAAATGGAAATCCCCAGTCAAATGGATGTTGCAAAAGTGCACCTGCCAGTATTTCTTCTTCTATTTCTTCAGTATTTTATATTTTTCACTTGTAGCTTTTTGTGACGTGCCACCTTTTATATCTTCTATGGCTCACGCTAGATTTTCTTCAGAGTAATTTCTATAACTACGGGCACCTAACTGCTTCTTGTGCACTCTAACTAACCATTTTGTATTATATTAAACTACACACAGATATAACTACAAACACGTAACCACACAAAACCACACCAGCTCGCAAACACGTGGAGAACGATAGGTAGGTACGTACCCTGGTTATGTTTAATTGCCGCGCGTAGATGCAGCAAACAGTCGCGGTATCAAAGTAGCCCCGTTTTACGGTAATTTTTTTAGTAATTTTCTCGTGGTTAATCTCAAAATGAAAACGTGCACATCGGTAATTCTTACGGGGTAATTCCGGTCGGCTTACTTTTTTAATTTTTTGATATATTACTCTATACATCCTCCCGATCAAAAGTCCCAAGGCCTCGAAATTTTGAGCTACTGACCTTCAAAGTTCAACGTCTTGCCTTGAAAATAGTTTAGTAACACTTTTGGCCACCAGGTGGTATAGGATTTTCTGCAATAGAGTAGTTCTCTTAAAAGCTTAATAAAAGAGCTCGCTTCTATGATAAATGACTTACTCGCTACAGATTATTAGCAACACACAGAATTAGTTTCTTTGTTACTTAGGCACATTATGGCACATCGTATTCGATGTTTTGTTTGTAATGATCAATTTCCTTCTAGAGTCATGAGGATTGTTGTTAATTTCAACAATGAAAAGATTGAAATCGCGAAACATCATAGAAAAGAACTTGATCACCAACATGTCGAAATCAATAATCACACTCGAGTTTATATTAATTGCGATGAAATAATACAAGCCGATTTGGAAAACATGAACAATCGTGAATGTTTACGCTTACAAGTTATAAAGCAAAAGTCGACAGCCTGTTGCTTTATATGTGACGATATTGAAGGTGATCTTCATCATCTTTCTGTCAAGGCAAGAGTAAAAATATACCTTGACACGAATATATATATATACCTATTTCTAGTCGTGTATATTATGTCCATCTTGACGATAGAATGCATCTGCACAATTTTTTGTATGGTGGTTTGAAATCGATAAATAGACCATTAAGATTAGCAGGTTCAGAAGTTGGCAACTTTTTTGTTGAGTTACACAGAGTAGAGCAGAGGAGATAAATTCATGGAAGAAAATGATTTAACGGACGCTGATTTCTATACGATGACTTCTTTGACAAAGATTTAATTTGAACAGCTCTACACTTATTGTGATCCGGTTCAAGATGGACATCAACAACACTTTGTTAAAAAGAAAGATCTCCTTTTAATTTTGTGCAAATTGCGTCAAGGTTTATCTGATGATTTTTTGCGTGTTATTTTCACTTATAAGAGTCGCCAATCCGTTAGCATGACAATAAGCATTGTTCGAAAATCACTAATGCTGCGATTTGTGCCTGAAAACATAGGCTTAAACGCTATTACTCGTGAGGAATTTATAAATCAACATGTCACGGATTTTACTAATGAGTTGTATAATCCCAATCCTAATAATCCCAAGGTTGTTGTCATTGTAGATGGAACGTACACTTATATTGAGAAGTCAAGTAATTACAAAACGTTGCGGCAATCCTTTTCAGTTCACAAAGGTCGACGCTTAGTTAAGTCCGTTATGTTGGTTGCCCCTGACGGTTACATTTTGGATGTACAAGGCCCTTACTTTACAGACCATCCCAATAATGATGCAGCCATTCTTAGAAATCAGTTAGATTTGAATATAAATGGAATAAAGAATTGGTTTCAACCGGGTGATATATTTATTGTTGATCGTGGATACAAAGACATTATTCCTTATCTTAATGATGAAAATTATATAAGTAAAATGCCTGCTTTTTTAGAGCCACCACAGCGACAATTAACAACTGAACAGGCTAATGAGTCAAGAGTGGTTACGATTCAAAGATGGATTGTTGAATCAAGAAACGGACACATAAAATCTATTTTTCAGTTTCTTGATGGAATTCTTCGTAGAGCTCATGTACTGCATTTAAAAGATTTTTATCTAATATGTGGTGCATTAATAAACAAGTACCATGAACCTATTAGCATGCAAGGAAAAACTCCTGAATTAGCTCGAAAAATAAAGGAAAGGATACACGAGCCAAATATAGTACAAGAATACGTAGAACTAGAAAACTTAGCACGAAGAATTGCAGTTTGGACTAAACTGGATGAAATAGAACTTCAAGGATTTCCGATATTAGATCTGAATTATTTGAAATCCCTAACTTTAGGGGTATATCAGTTAAGCTTATCACCGTCATACATTCAAGATAAACTAGATCATGATGGAACTGAAGTTTTCGAATTAGATGAGAATATAGAAATGCCAGGTCTAATACGTATTCGAATATACTCGCGGTTTCGGAATGCTACCAAGTACCAACTATGGATTGCTTTTGAGCAAGATTTTGATGAAGAATTTAATCAAGATGGACCAATCACAGGATATTATTGTACGTGCAAATCTGGCGCTCGAACATTGGGATGTTATGCTCACAGAGCTAGTGTCCTAAGGTAATATTAAGATATGCCAGACATCAAGCCATGCTCAACTATAAATATCCCGATGCGGCAAGCCATGCTGGAACAATATTCAGAATAATGCAGGTAGGTGGAACATAACTTGAGAATAATGAATGAAAAAATGGAATATGACGCGAATGATGAAGAAATGGAAGATGACGCGAATGATGAAGAAATGGAAGATGACGCGAATGATGAAGAAATGGAGTCACTCAACAGCAAGATTATTAAAAATAATGTTTAGAGTTATATTGTGCAATAAAAAATCATTTTTTATAGCTGAACTTTGCGTGTTCGCGGTTTCCACCCTCTTCCACCCCTATATCTATTTCTTGTCTATCTCTCGTCCACCCCTCGTGCAAGGGTGAGGACGAATTATTGAGCGAATTGATAATGAGAAATAATAATGAGATTTATTTTGCATATAAAAAAATCATTTCAAATAGTTGCTTTTGAGCTTACGCGAATGCCACCCCCTTTCTAACCCTAAATCAACCCCTAGCGTAAAGGAGGATGAATATGTCTCATAGTCATTCTTCCTACTACCATCCTTGACAGGGTGAGAAATATTCAACATGTTAACCTAGTATTAATCCACAGATCCCACTACTCGAATGATAGCACCTGTGAATTATTACATAGGCAAGACGCTGAACTTTGAAAGTCAGTAGCTCAAAATTTCGAGTCCTTGGGACTTTATGCCCATTGGGACTTTTGATCGGGAGGATGTATAGAGTAATATATCAAAAAATTAGACCATTTGACGGAAACCTAATTTACACCTAATAATTGCGGGGTCCTTTAATTATTTTTTTATACAAATTTCCTTAATTTACAATATTATTAATCTAAGTACCTAACATTAATCATTTGTGGTACTGTAACAATAAAAGTTCATTTTAGCATTAGCTTTTTTAACGCTTTTATTTCCTTTAATTTAAAAATACTGACCGTCATTATCCCCGCACGGTAAGAAAATATCGGTCAGTGCACTATAATAAATAATTTTTCAGGTGTATCTATCTAAAAGTTAATATTTTAAGCTATCAATTCGGTTACCTAAATTTGAAAATATTTTTCAATACAGTAAATCTCCTTTAAGCGACGCGATTACTCCACTCTCCCCCCTTCCTATGTATACAAAAATAACATTTTTTTATGCAGAATGTCTAATTATCACTACCTAATCATAGAAGCATGACTTACAACCAATGACATACCAGGACAAAAGTTAGTGGATATTTTTTCTATTTAAAAATTAGGAAAAACATTAACTAACATAACTACTTATAAAAATTCGTTTACGATCCACATTATACATTTAGTTTTTACTATATTCATATAAAAAAAGCATGTAGGTAATAGCTACAAACACTAGAATTTATTGGTTTAAGCTATTTAATAAAATGCAAGTGTGTAAAATAGAAGCCAGCCATGGTCCAATTAAAATGATTAGTAACTGATGAACTCATTAGGAACTGATATCTACTAAAATTATTGAACCTAATCGCAAACTACAAAACATATTTAAAAAACGAAACTTTCGTTACAAGGAAAAATCACGAAATTAACTTATCTAAAGGTCGATACATCAAAAGATAAGAAAACAAACTGTTAAAAGGACGAACAGATACATAAGTACCTATTCGAATATGATGTAAAATAATTTTAAAAAATAGGTAGGTGCCTATTGCATAACACAGTGTTTTACTTTTCACCTTCACTTCGCATCCCCATATTTTTTCTATTTGCTCGGTTTCAAATGTTGGTCAATTACGTTATACGGTCTATAATGGGTAGTTATATTTACAGTTTTTAAATAATTTTACTACAAATCAATAGCCTACAGTCATCTAGTAGGTACGTACGATTCAAAAACTTGCTTACATTAGATTCGCAAAAATAAAGAAAATCACTGTCGAACTTCTCTAAATCGAATCTCCCTTGTTCACTGGAAACAATCGACAAAGGAAATTCGAGTTATAGAAATACCCAATTTAATGCGTTTATTAATAGCAAATATATATGGATATATATGTTATTCAAGATAAGTTCAAATGCGCGTTATCGATAAAACATTATGTAGGTATTAAATTGTATATTTGTAATATTCAGTTTAAAGTTTTAAATGTGACATATTCTACCAATGATTTAACTGCATACGTATGACATAGCAAAGGAAGACTACAATTTATTAGTACTGTAGTACTAAATACGAGGTTTTATTGTCGACGTATATTGGAACCTAACTTAAACAACGTATACATATTTATGTAAAACTACACTACAGGCTACTCAAAGTATTCACTTTCACTTGCGATTAATCCGGAAATAAAAACCTCGCGAATCCTCGTAATTTTCATGTCGCATGTCAAAAAAACTCCTTTTTTTAAAAAATTTTCTCGAAAGAAATACATTTTTTGAAAAATAACATTTAGGAAAGAAATTTATAAGAATTTAAAAAATATATATCACTTTTTTTCGATTATTTCGAAAGCGATGCATCCTATCGATAATTATAAAGAAACATGATCGGCGAAGAATTTTATGTCGATTCCAAAACATATTTCACATTACTGATCCGATGATTAATAAGATTAGAATTTTTTTAATGTTTTTTTTAAACGGCCGCCATTTTGAAACGGGTCGGTCGATTTGGCTGGTTAACGAACTTATCCTTCGTTTTCGTAAAGACAATACGCTATCCAAATTTCAGTCTTCTACGATCAAAATTGCGACCGGAATCGTGTCTATATTGACCGACCCAAAATTAATGATCTATATTTTCGCGATCTAGGGGGTGGAGATCTGAGAAAACCAAAAGGAGACGTCTGGGTCCCATCATCAGACAGGCTGCAATAGCTTTATTTTCTATGAAAATTCGCTAATACCAGTTTAAAATTATCTGGATAATCACTATCTACTGCCTTTATATCGCAGAATTATAAATTTATTCTATTTTTAATTTAAAAATTATTCGTGTGCCCTTCAGCATTGAAAATTTCCCATTACAACCCATAAACCAGGTCACATTTTTATGCGACCGATAAAATACAAAGTAACTGATAGAACATGTGCGCCACCTACTTTCATAGCTTATCGGAGTGCGAACAAAAAACTGGATGTTTTTAAAATAAAAGTGGGATTTCCATTTTTAACCACGTATAAACTCGAATGCATTTATATATAGAATTCTGGCAAATCCGTTTCAGATCTCTCGCGTTAATGGTAGTGCTTGTTTCAGTAGTTCGAATTTTAAATTACGGCGTCGTATTATTCGTCGCGTGTGCGAGGAGTGTTCGTTCGGTTTATAATGCCTTTTTGCGTGTGAGTGCGCGAGTGTTGTGTTGTGTTCTCTAAAAGGATTACAAACAAAAAGGATTAATACGACGAGGAAAGGTAGGATCTTTCCGTGTCGACTAACTCTCAATACATGGACCTTTAAGTTCTAACACAAATTCTCTGAAAATCGTGCTTGGTTAGACTCTTGGATAGGGACTCGGTTAGGGTCTTGATTAGGGCACCCCTCAAACATTCGACGGTCCAATTTCGCGAACGAATTTTTTCCTAATGGCGCGTTTTTGCAATTACAGTGGTTGGTGAAATACAGTGAAATAAGAAGGTATATGTATGTAGTTCGTTATCTAAGTTCGCAGTTAGCGGAAGAATCTACGCTTGAAATTGGCGACAGAGGGAAAACAATGACAAGAAAAAGATAGGAAATATACAGAAAAATTTAAAAGTTTTATGTTACAGGCCGCCATTATGAAACGGATCGGTTGATTTGGCTGGTTAACGTACTCGTCCTTCATTTTAGTAAAGACAATATGTTGTCCAAATTTCAGCCTCCCACGATCAAAATTGCGACCGGAATCTTGTCCACAAGAAATTGATTGATTGATTGACAAGAATTGATTGATATGACCGACCCAAAATGAATGACCTATATTTTCGTGATCTAGAGGCCGAGATCGGAGAAAAGCCAAAAGGACCGTGCCGTGGGTGCCGTCATCAGACAGGCTGCAATAGCTTTATTCTCTATGAATATTCCCTAAAATTAAGAGGAATGTTAAGATGGGACACCTATAAATACAAAATATGGAAAAATAGACACAAAAAACTAAAATATAATTGTGGGTAATGTAAACATACAAGTTAAAGAAAATCACCGGCCTGAAAACTCTCAAATTTTACTATGAGTTATAGAAAACTTCAACTTAGGTACATTATGGAAATTCAAGGTATGGAAACAACAGTTTTATATGTAAAATACGATCTTGGCGCAGAAATTTCTTAAAAAATTCGAGATACAGAAAAATTTGGCTAAGGGTCGGTTTTTTCATCTCCCAATAAATTTACTTGACAAATTTTTACCACGGAAACAATTGTTTGAACAAACGTTTCTATGGTAAATATGTGTCAATTAAATTAAATGGAAGATGAAAAGATCGGCCCTAAATAAAAAAAAAATTTTTTTAAATATTTTTGGCCACCCAGTTCCCCAAATAACATTCCATTAAACATTTACCTATTTGTGGAGTTTACCGACAATGAAAGAAAAATGTGCCTACATACTAATTAATAATGTTATTCACAACAGAAAAGACCTTTGTAATAAAGCTATACTTCGTCCAAACTTATATGCAATCCACGTCATCAACACAAAGTTACTAGATGATGACGTTTCACACAGTGCTGTCACCTCGTACCACGTGTTTTGACAGTTCTAATAAAATACATTGTCTTTCTTTATACCATCTAATATGTGCGCAAGTAACTCATCTATAGAATATGTCACTTTTCAAACTTTAAACCGAATTACAAATAAACAATCTAGTAACTTTTTGTTGATGACGTAAATTGCATATAGGTTTGGATAGGCCATAGGTAAGTAAAGTTTATTTTAAATTTTATTTCGATGCACGTCATCAATAAAAGGTTACTACACCGTTTCCAATTGTATTTCAGAAATCGTCAGTTGTATTTCAAAAAATGTCAAATATATTTCAGATACTTAATTCAATAAAATTTTAAAACAATCCATAGCATAAGCTGATATATTTTGTTGTCGTGGAAATGATTTTGTGTTGTACATAATTTGTTTATTTATTATTGAGAGTTTACATTGTAAAACTTTCTTTGTGCGGTGTGTGAATTTCGTGCCCTTTACAATTTAGATGTCTAATCTGAATTACTATTTTCTGTTTCTGAAATACAAATTACGTTAATAATACAAATTAGAATTTCTGAAATACAATTGGAAAAAGGTGTAGATGATGACGTTTCACACAATAGTATCACATCGTACCTCGCACATTTACAGTACTTATGTACTACTAATAAATTGTAGTCCTTTTCTTATCATGTAACATGTATGATGTGCGCAGGTATAATATGTCACTTTCCATTACAAATATAAAATAATCTATGTAGTCACTTTATTGATGACGTGCATCGGAATACATTTTGAATGGTCAATAGTCGAGTGGGCACAAGGGCCTAATCACGATGGCGCAAATCCTCATTTAGTCGGATGTCAACGAGATAAACGTAACACAGAAAAGTTAAATAACAACTAACATCTTGTCAATTCAATACGAAAAGCACCGAAAAGCCTGTAATTTAAAAAAACCGTAAATGTGAACCTTAATAAACGTTAAAAACGCAAAAAAATGTTAAGAAGATAAAGTAAAATTAGATTAAACAGATTTTTAAGATAATCTACAGAATTAATTTGACGATTCGTTATAATTATTTAAACTTTAAAAATTAACCATCGAAGAAGAACGAACATAAGAGCAACGGGTAACCGTTTCAAGCATGGGTATATAGGTACTTACTTACATAGATAATACATGTTACCTAATTATCAATCTTATTATAAGATAAGATTAATCCATCAATAAGTTTTTTTAGAACAAATCAGAATTTTTAGTGAACTTGCCTCATATAGGAAGATAACGAATTTATCTACGAGCGTTTTTTTTTAAGTGCATTAATAAGTACTATTTCTAACCTTTAGAAAAATAAAAATTCGTACCTACCGTACCTATGGACATGAAACACTTTTGTAACCGATTTCTGTTTAACAGTTTTAAATTTAAAGTTCTTAATAATATTATGTAAGTATGTTGAGATATTTGATGTGTAACATCAAAGAAAAAACCTCAAGAAACACGTAGATAGATACTTGGATTATCTGAAGTTTCATACATCAGAAGTTACTGTTGAATAATAAACAACTCGCCCACTAAAATAGCTAAGGTGTTTTGCAAATGACACTATAGTTAAATTTCGAAGTAGGTAAATATTTAGAAAACTGATCTTACGATAAGGACGCCATCGCAGACAAATCCCTTGTCTTAACATCGAACGTTCAAGAATAACCATTTTGTTCGTGAACGGACAAAATGAAATTCACTTATTATAGCTTCGTACCTAAATTGAATCTATAACTGTAATAAGCACGAATCGTGATATCATTCGATATCATTCTACCCACGTAAAAATAATTAAATTAGATACAACGCTTCTTATCTGCAATAAAATTTTGCTAGAAAGTACCCATAAGTAAATCCTGCGAAAGTATAAATTTCTATAAGCTGACTGATTATAGGCATCAGTTCTTTCGGTCTTTTTTGCGAATAAATTATTTTTAAATAGTTTTACATAAACATGTAAAACATGGTACTTATTAAAAAATCTGGCTCGAATATTTAATTAACCATTCTAAAATCCTCAGATCTATTAACGTTTCAACGTTACTATTTACCATAAAATCAAAATATGGATATCTCACACTCATGGTATAATAACTGCTAAAGGTAAGATCTGGGGGCGGATTTGCGCATATTGTTTGACGTCGTCGATGGAGGGCGAATAAGATCGTCAGACACCACCAGACACCGTCAGACATTTTCCGAATACCGAAATAATAAAACGTATAGTTTCGACGTTAAAAATTGTTTTTATGTCTCGTAATAAACTTGAGGTGCGCGGTGTTTTGATTACAACTCTGACAAATAACTGATTTTTTCTGTTGATTTTTTCGCAACGAACCCGAATTGTGGTTAAAGTGAATTCATTTGTGTTACCGGTTGTTGACTCTTCAAGAATTTGTTCGAAACATTTTAAAAATGACGATTGGGAGATAAATTTCAAATACGAACTATTGAACTTGCCCGAAAATGGTGTTTTAAATTTCTACACGTAATTGCCACGTGCTACTACTCGCCATTAACGTCACTGCGCGGAGTTGAACGTGTTTAGTACACTCGGAGGTCCTACCTTGTATAGTTATTATCCCAGGTATTATACCGCTTCATTTAAAATTGCGTTTAAACGTTCTTGCATCGGAATGGCCATGTCGAAACAATTCTGGGGTCGTAGTGGAGATTGATAAAAAAAAATGCAAATAGTGATCGAAATTTTTTCGAATACGTACTTTTTATGCAGTTTTTATGTTAATTATAAATGGAAATACGTAATAAGAAACTACTTCGAAGACTCGCACATTGAAAATTTGAAAATATATTATTAGAAATAATTGTCGTAAAAAACCAAATTATGTACTTTGATATTTCACGATATCAATAAAAAGTTAGTAGATGATTATAGAAATTATAGTCTTCCTTTATATCGTTTTATATGTGTGCAGGTAAATCATCTACAGAATGTGTCACTTTCCAAACATTAAACCGAATTACAAAGAAACGATTTAGTAACTTTTTATTGATGACGTGAATTGCGAGGCCGCTTAAATAAGTTACATTGCCGTGTTCGTCTGAAATTAAAATTAGGATTCAGACGAACACGTCAAAACCCGGAAGATATCATTTCAATGGACAACTGTCGCAAAAGCTTGCACTTAACAAATGGGTTAAGGTTCCGAATTTTCTCTTTTTTAGAATATTTTGTCGAGCTTCGAAGAGTTATAGGTGTCTCTGGAACTATCGAAAGTAAAAAATTCGATCTGGACTCAAATTTGTTAAAATTTGAACAACTTTAAAAAAGTATGCTATATGTTTTTTTGAGCTCCATTTCGCCAGCCCCCCCCCCACTTTTGATTTAGGGGTTGAAACTTCGTCAGTCGTTACTGCTACGTTAGTGCTGTGCCGTCATCCCCGACGTTAGTGCTACTCGTTAAAGGGGTGAACCGGCATAGAGAATTCATTAATTCCTCCACATCTTATTTTATAAAATCTTGATTGTGATTGATCGCGATGTGGTTCTGTTACATAATATCGATGGCGTTTTACCAAAAGGACGTAACCCACACTTTTTGTGAAAATGAGTTATTCTGACTAATTTTATGCATCTAAAGCAAAGATATCATTTGTTAAAATCTAGTAACAATTTTCAGATTTTTTCCATCAGAGAAATCGATTGTTATTTCCGCGAAACGTATTTTCTTATATTTACGCGACGCAACAATATGTGATCTCCTGTAAAATTTACTTTTTGTGAATTACGTCCTTTTAGAAAAACTTTGTCGATATGTATGTGTACTCGTGCATGTACTGTGCATTATATGTCGCTGTTAAATTAGCTGGATTATGGTTTAAATAATTACCTATACTATACATACCTATGTAACAACTGATAAAGTTGTGTATAGCTTATCCAAACCTATATGATGTTTCACATCATCAATACAAGTTTACTAGATGATGACGTTTCACACAGTGCCGTCATTTCGTACCTCGTATTTTGACATTTCTAATAAATTGTAGCCTTTCTTTATACCATCTAATGTGCGCAAGTAAATCATCTGTAGAATGTGTCACTTTAAACCGAATTACAAATAAACAATCTAGTCACTTTTTGTTGATAACGTGAATATCATACAGGTTTGGATAAGCTATAGTTTCTATGCAGTTTAGTAGGTAGGTAACATATATATTTACCAAACTGAATTTTAAAGTATGTATTCTTTTTATATCATATACCTGCCTAATTACGTATAAACGGTAGGTTTATTGGAATATAATTTTGATAAAAGGCAATAAATACAAACCTCCTTTTCCACAAAATCTGTGGTGAACTCATTACCGACCAAGTGCTGAAATAATGATGAACCCAAGCAAATTTTTATAATCATCCTACAAATATGTGAATAGTTTATAAACAATAAATTACTTAATAAAAAGAAAAATAATTAATAAAGTGGTTTAAAAAAATGATTCAGGACCGATTGTAAAATGTCAGTTTAGGCTTACAATTAAATTAAAGTTGAAACTGTTCATTTTCGTAGTAACAACAATAATAATTAAGAAAAAACTATAGTTTAAATTGCGAGTTACAATTAACTCTAAGTCGGTACAGCTGGATCTTAAATGATCATAAAAATTTCTTGTAACTACAATCAAATCTCTTTAAGTAGATTCGTCAGTTACCACTTAAAACCGTTCAACTTTAGTATATGTATATTTATCCATATAGCTTGTATAGCAACTATAGCTTGTTTCTATTCTTGTTTCATCTTGTTAATTTGCAAAACGTCATTTTTATATTTTCGTTTATAATGGACAATAAAATATTGCCGGTACCTTATTTTCTTCAATTTCATTAATGAGGTTGGCAACCAGCGTTTAACTGACAAAATAATAATAATTTTTTCTAATATTCATAATATTCTTAAAAGAACAAGTTTCATAAGGTGTGTTTTTATTGCACCATTCCGTTTAAAAGACGAGCTTATGTTACAAAAAATTACCTATTTAGTTCACAAGCCGCGGCTTTTCATACTAGGTTCGTGTTTAAAAAATTAAGTTGAAGGAAGAAAATGAATAAAATGAAAACAAGTTATAATTTCCAACTCTAAACTGGCTCGCATTTCGCCAGCCCCCATGCTGATTCACCCCTTTAACGAGTAGCACTAACGTCGGGGATGACTGCACAAACCAGCACTAACGTAGCACTAACGATTGGCCAAGCTTGAGCCCCCAAATCAAGAATGGGGGGCTCGCATTTCGTCAGCCCCTCATGCTAGTTCAACCCTTTAACGAGTAGCACTAACGACTGACGAAGTTTCAACCCCCAAATCAAAAGTGGGGGGGGGCTAGCGAAACGGAGCTGTTTTTTTGTCAGACGCATAGTTTGGCAGAAATTTGGCAAAAACTAAAAAAAAGTCCGAAAATTTCGTTGTTATTTCAAGATCACGGCGCCGGCGGTGAAAAATTTTATTGGCAAACCTATGAAAATCAGTCGGGGTACCGACCCGTACAATGTATAAAAAAATCAAAACTACCTAATTAACGCACCTATTTTTTACTATTTGACTGGACTATACAATTTTTGAGTGAAAAAATAAAATAAGTCCGAATCATTTCGTTGTTAAACTTTGAACAAGATCATGTTCCGGCGGTGATAAATTTTATTGGTTAAACCTTGAAAATCTGTCGTGGTACGGACACCGTCGACAACTGTAGTTAAAATTCAAAATCTCCAATTAACGCACCTATTTTTACAATTTGATTGGACTAACAATTCTGAGTAACAAATCAAAATTAACGTAACATGCAGCTATAGTAAAATTTGAAAAACTAAATATTCAAATTTTGTTGGTTAAATTCAGTAACTTGGCGTGTCGGAATTGAAACTAAATTTTATTCAACTAATATTAAATTATGTTTCGTAACACAAGGTTAATCAAACACTATGATAAGAATCTAATATTAAAATTATAATTCTTATTGATAACAAATTTTTCGTATATATATTATATATAGTATCATATATATAGTATATATATAGTATATATATAGTATATATATAGTATATATATAGTATAGTATATATATAGTATATATATATAGTAATCCCTTCTATATAACTCTCGATCATTTTTTAATAACATAGATAACCTTGCAAATACGACGAAAATGGGACACACTGTGAATGTGTTCCAATAAATTGCTTTATCAACTATAATTAATATTTCGTAGAACCTAACACAGTTTTTTACGCAGGAAGATAGTCCCAATATTCGCGAGCGTTTTTTAGAACGTAACCCCCGCGAATGATTAATGGATTACACCGTGGTTTATAATTTAAACTTTAAAGTGCTTACTGTTTATTATTTAATTGTCATTGTTTTTATAACAATAAAATATACAATAAACTTTGTAAATCGAAATATCTCTTGTTCATAATATCAACATTCAAACAATAAACTTGGAAGTAAGATTATTTATTTGTTAAGTAAATGTCAATAACCAACATGAGAAAGAATCAATATGAATTCAGAAGAACTATCTACACAACGATTTTACGTGAAATATTTGAAACGATAGCTTAATGTATTGATAAGATAATGAAAACGACACTTTATAAAATACACCACAAGTGATACCCATATTAAAAAGAACAACACTAAATAATTCAAATTAGTCAAAAAGAGTCCACATTTATACGTAATTGAGAATAAATCCGTCCTTCGAGTAATTCAATTTTCTCAGACGTCATCCTTCGATTATCTTTAAAAAATTCTGGTTCTACTGATGATAGATAATATAACAATATGTTCTATTAGTAAATTTGCTAAAGCACGTCATATTTTACGCCTGTCTATCGTTTCTTTTCAAAATTAATCGAAATAAATTTATCATCGAACACCAACACAATCTATTGAATTGGTCGCGAATTTCCAGTTTTACTGGATAAGGTTTAACAATATGTAATCGACGAGTAAACGAACTCTGCTTTCGACCTTGTGTGGTCATATCGACTAATGTAAATCCGGTTTAACGCATACGAAACAAAATAAGTATACATGGGTGATTTCCTTTTCATTTTACTTATTTGGATATAGGAAACCGTAATAAAAAATAATTGAATGGGAAGATTATTGGTAACGAGCTTTTGTTCTATCAAAAATGTCCACGGCCTACTTAGAAACAGAAATAAACTATCGAAATAATAGTTTCCCATATTTTTGTCTCAAGTGATCATCATAAAAAGTTGCGAATGTGAGGATCGCCACTTTGGTCAGTTTCTGCGACGTTTGTTATCAGGTTGGTAAACAAGATAATTGCGGTTTTCACGTTTAGTATCGGTTAAAGATTATGTATAGGTACATATTTATCGAAATAAAGACCGTCGGCCTGCATACATTTCTCCCAACGGGAAACGAGTTTATTTATTCCTGTACAAGATAGAATTCTGGAGCCCCGAAATTAACGAATTTATCGAAAGCACTTTGAGTTGCTGATTAACCTTTGAAAATCTTCACTCGCAAAAAATTATTCGAATGTTTGAAAAACAAATGATAATTTGTCGGAGGCGGGCCAAGAGAATAAGGTGGGCGAGGAAAGGTCTTATTATTCAGATCATTTAATTTTTTTAAGTCACTTGTGAAACGTGTGGTTGGGAGTTGTCATGACGAAGAATTGGTCCTCTTCGATTGACCAATGCTGGCCATAAACAATTGTTTTTTCGATTTCCCGACAACATTTTTTTCCGTTATTGTTTCACCATCAAGATTTACGATTTTGTCAATTCTGTCACTTGCCAACTAGACAGGAATGACCATAATGTTTTTTTTTTCATGAAGCTTCGGTTTAAGTAACTGTTTTGGTGCTTCTCCTCGGTTTAACCACTGCGACGAACGTTTCCCATTGATGTAGAGGATCAACTTTTTATCAGATGTGACGATGCGATCAAAAAAGAGATCGTTTTTGTTCGTTCAGCTCAAAGGTATTTGAGAATTTCGTTTCCAACACAAAAGTTTTGGAACCAGCGTCGAACTGCAGGTTCTAACTTGACCATCGCCAAAATGAATGTTGAGTTTTTCTGCCCACCACTCGAGTTTCTTTACTTATGGTTCCCAATTTAATGATGATTATAAGTAGAGGATCGTATGGAGTTGGTACATGTAGATTGGAATGTTAATGTACTTGCCTCATCTGGTTGAGAATAATTCAGATTCTAACACACCGTTAAGTGTTTGGAACCAGCGTCGAACTGCAGGTTCACTAACTGACCCATCGCCAAAAATGAATTTAGGACTCTTTAATATTTGTCTAAAGAACAGTATTACTGTTGCTTTATGTTCCAAGTATAATATTTGTAGTAAATATGATTTATTTTAAGGTTATATTAGCAGTCATGCCGAGTTGGTAACTACACGAGAGGATTGGGATTATACGTTCTTTACATGTACTGTGCCAGTCAAGTGAGACTTGGGACAGAAGTAATGTGGAGAGAATTGGGACGTGCAAACACACCGATACTGACAAATACAGTTACAGAGTAAAGAACAGAACGATATCTGAATGTGATAAAGTGCGAGAATTTAACGGACTCTTTAATATTTGTCTAATAGAAAAATAATTACAGTTGTCCCATTACGTTTGCTCCAAACGCCGACGACCCAGTAATTTGTATGTTAAATATAGTTATTTATTACATATAAAGGTTAATTAATTAGCAGTCATGCCGAGCTTCTAACTACACCTCAAAAAAATTATTATACGTTCTTTACAGATGTGCAGTCAAGGGAGACTTGGGACAGAAGTATGTGGGAGAGAGAATTGGGACGTGCAAAAACACCGATACTGACAAATACAGAACAGAAGTAAAGAACAGAACGATATCTGAATTGAAAGTGCGAGAATAACGGAAAAAATCAAACAAAAATTATTTTGTCCCATTATTTTGCTCCAAACGCCGACGACCCAGTAATTTTGTATTTTGTTACATAATAGTTTTTTAGTTACATAATAAAAAATTACATTCAACAATTAATCATTTACTGCCCCAACACTCCCATACAGATGACCCAACTGTCCCTCACAAAGGGACATATGGAACACAACACATAGGTACGTGTTTTTATTTTGCAATTTAAAGTTTCTATTACATGTTATTGGTTCAATTTTTGTTTGTAATGTAGGTACATAAAACTATACTTATTTTGATTATATCATTGTAACATGAAAATATACTCATCTCACAAATTATAGAATAGAAAATGAAAAAAACTGTCCCAAGTCTCCCGCACTTCCCCTAAATTTGCTTTTTTCCATGACTAAGTGGTTATGTCTAACAATACTAATGAATGGAAACACTGGACCGATAAAACCGCAATTAGGTATTTTTGCACCAAACTAATAGGTACTTATGATTTGATTGATTAAAAAATACTTAAGTCTTTTTTGTCTACATTTAAAAAATATATAACGCAGGATATGGGCATTTTCGAAAATAGATTTATTGGCTTATAAGATCATTTTTATAAGTATCTACAAGGTCTTTCAAGTTCGAGTTTCTTTTTCAATTTCAAATTAAACCCATTTTAAATGGAAATTCATCATCTGTTTATTGATATATATGTAGTAGAGAGTCTACAATTTATGAATGATAAATAATATCTTCCAAATGTCCCCCGCATGCACATTTGCAGATGTCGATTCTTTTGGTGAAATTTTCGATGACATTTCGGCATAATTGGGGCTCTATCTTAGCAATTTCTCGCCGAATGTTGTCTTTCAAGGCTTCAATTGTTTCTGGTTTATTTGCATAAACTCTATCTTTGAGATGGCCCCACAGAAAATAGTCCAAAGGTGTTAAGTCGGGCGATCTTGGCGGCCAAATTACTTTAGAATTTCGTGAGATTATTCTTCGTGGGAATTTTGTTTGCAATAAATTCATTGTTTCCTTGGCTGTGTGGCATGTCGCACCATCTTGTTGAAACCATATATCATCAATATCGATACGATCAACAATAGGCCAAAAAAATGTTGTTAACATGTCACGATATCGCAATCCGTTGACGGTAAGTGCATTTCCAGCTGCATTTTCGAAGAAAAATGGCCCAATGACACCACCAGACCAAAATGCGCACCAAACAGTAATGCGAGAAGAATGCAAAGGTTTCTCAACATATTGCCGTGGATTTTCCAATGCCCAAATACGGCAATTTTGTTTGTTTACATGCCCATTCAAATGGAAATGAGCTTCGTCTGAGAAGATAATTTTTTCTGCAAAACCGCAGTTTTCTGCAAAAAATGTAGTTTTCACGGATCCACCATTTTCGTAGTGGATTTTAATTATTTTTATGCGGTTCTCAAGTGAAATTGAACTCATTTTAGTAAATTGTAAACCGTCTACTTTACATCTGTCAAAAGAGACACATCGAACCGTGACAGTTCTCAGAACAAAACAATACCGAAAAAGAAACTCGAACTTGAAAGACCCTGTATATAGCACCTTAAGTTACGCTAAACGTCGTAACATAGTCACGTTAGCACCCTGTATAAAATTTTCGTGCGGTTATTTTTGTAACAATAATTTAATTAATACCCTATTGGTAGGTAAGTACGTGATTTTTAAATTTCATAAAATATTTATCAGTTTATCTATATAGAAATACTTACTTCGGTATTTCTAACGTTACCGATGTCTGGTGATTTTGTTTATTTTTATAGATTAAACTTATTTTCATTGTTACATATATATATAAGTGGATAAGAAAAAAAAAGAGCATTACGCTCCTACAGATTACTACTGTTTTATCGAAGATTTCACTGCGAGATTACTCCGTAATCTCTAAAAAAAAATTGTGGTCGAGCGCAAAACGAAGTTTAAATAATTTTAAATTTCAATGCAGTAACTTATAATCTAGAACAAAAAATACGACACCTACCGTTTTGGGCAGTCGATCTCTTGGGATTTTCGCTTTTTTCGCAAGTATCCAAAATGATCAGGGAGTCCTTGAGGGTTTTAAATCCGTTGACCGATTTAACTTTCGGGGAATCGTTCGAATTGGCAGAGAGTTTACGTTTTCGTGAATTTTTAGGGTCTACACTGTCAGAATTGCCGGGCGTAAATTTTTCCTCGTCAATTTTCAAATCGTTCGTCCAACCGAAATATTCGTCGTTATTGTCCATGCTATTGTCACTAGGTATGTTCCACAAATCTTGAGAAACTAAACAACGATCGTTAGCAAAAATTTCTATGCTTTGATCGTTTTGGCACAAGTGGAACTCCATAATAACGAAAATTATGGGGCGAACGGCTTTATTTGCCGAAAACAATGCACGAAGTTCTCTACAACGCAAGGGGGCTGGAAATTTGTTAGAAGACGATCTTTATTATAGGTATGTAATTGTATATGCTGTCTTTTTAGTCCCTTCTAAAATATCGAAGGTACCGTTGAACTAATCGGGAGCTACCGATGTAGTTCAAATTATCACGCCACGTTTGTTTAAAACATAACGAAAAACGAATTATACAACTTTTTGATTCCGGTAGTTTCCTGTTGACGACGACTTTGCACAAATGAGTTGTGGATGTTTAGCATTTTAATTTGCAAATAATGACATTCAATATCCATTTAGCACAACGATTTTAATAAACCGATCAAATGTCTCAGAATAACACAAGGCCACGTTTACACAACCAACTGATAAACTAAATTTAACTTTCGGGCCCTTTAAGGCTGTGCTCGTAAATAAGTATAAACTTCATTTGGATTATTCGCTATGTACACCGTTTCACAAAACTACGAATTCGCGTGTACTAGTAATCAAGGGTAAAAATGAATAAAACTCGTCGAGATAATAGGCTATTATCACTTATCGGATTTAAAAGTTCGAAACTCGCGCAAAGTTTATATATATGTATATCGGCATGTACTTGTTATATTGAAATTTTAAAGAAACGACGAGATAAAGCTTACGAGTCAACCGTTCGACATAATAGCGATGCGATGTTTAAATTAACTTCAATTTACGACGAAGTTCCATTAGAAGAGCCTCTTAAATTACAGCTGCAATTTTAAGAAGTTGGTTGTGGAAATTTTATTTGTGGCCTCATGAACTAAAGGAATTAATTGATGGTTCGCAAATTTAGAGGTCAAAGTGTCTTTGTATTGTGACAGTTCTACGTCAATTAATTTAAACCCTCTGCTATAGTGGAATAAATGGCCGTCGATTGCGAAAACTGCCAGGACGGAACGTTCGATGCCTGAAACAAAATCATAATTAGCGATTTAACAAATTCACTCTATTAGGTATAAGATTTACGGGCGTTACGTCGGTCGAAAATAAAATGAAACGCGCAAAACGAATTAAAAAAATAAGACATTAAATAAAAATAATTAAGTAAACTAGGTACTAATTTTTAATTGTATAATAAACAATAATCGAGCAAAATCTTTACTTAAAAATTACGCGAAGGTTATCGTTAATTTAGTGTAGCAATCGAACAACGTAGTATATCTATCTACTATACACCCTGTCCAAGATAAGAATGCACAGCATGGGGATCTTGAAAACGGTAGAAGATACAGGGTGGCTTAAATTAGAAAAAAGTTGCGCTATTTAGAGTATGTTCACATGCTGGTCGCAAAAGTTCATTATTGTTTATCGTTTTCAAAATTCTCAAAAAAATGTGATTTTTTGGATTTTCGTTTCTTTTCATTTTTTTATTTATTTTAAATGATATTAAAAAACTACCGGCACTTTCTCATTGCCACTTTTTAAGCTCTACAAAATGGCGTGTTCAAATTTTTAATCCGACGTTTCGTATCCGAGATTTTATATGGCCACAAACAAAGAGACACCCTGTATTCGGTAGCATTATTCATTACAAATTCAACGATGTATCACACATTATGGTTTTGAAGCCAAAAAAGGGGAAAAACGTGAGTTATAAGGTTTTTTATTTTTTAAATTAGTAGGCGCTGGTACAATAACAGAAACAAAATGTCAAAAAATTATAATAATTGCTCAAATAGGTTGCCATTATTTTCTAGACACAAGTATGCTCTGTCTACAGAAGAATTCAAAACATGGTCTAACATTTCTGGTGTGATTGTATTAACTGCTGCTAAAACCAATGCCAATAACTGTTCTTCAGTTTCAAAAGTGGCGTCATACACTTGGTTTTTTAAATAACCCCACAGGAAAAAATCCAACGGAGTTAAGTCAGGTGATCGGGCTGGCCAGGCTACTTCACTGTGTGTTCCAATTTTGACATTTTGTTTCTGTTATTATACCAGCGCCTACTATTTAACAAATAAAAAACCTTATAACTCACGTTTTTCCTCTTTTTGGCTTCAAAACCATAATTGTAATACATCGTTGAATTTGTAATGAATAATGCTACCGAATACAGGGTGTCTCTTGTGTTTGTGCATAATAAAAATAAAGTTGATGATGGGTTCTCGGATACGAAACGTCGGATTTAAAATTTGAACACGCCATTTTGTAGAGCTTAAAAGTGGCAACGAGAAAGTGCCGGTAGTTTTTAATATCATTTAAAATAAATAAAAATGAAAAGAAACGAAAATCCAAAAATCACATTTTTGAGAATTTTGAAAACGATAAACAATAATGAACTTTGCGACCAGCATGTGAACATACTCTAAATAGCGCAACTTTTTCTAATTTAAGCCACCTGTATCTTCTACCGTTTTCAAGATCCCCATGCTGTGCATTCTTATCTTGGACACGGTGTATATACTTTTTTGTTTAAACGTAGGTATCTGAAAATAATTAAATTCGTTCATAAATTTCTTGTGATCAGCTGTAAAATTATACTATCAGAATTGTATTATCTACCATTGTATCTGCTGATCAATATTAAGAGATAGATCAATATAAGAAACGAAATTAATATAAACAGCTTCGAAAAGTTGATTTAATCTGCAGTTGAGGGAGAAACCGTCAAGTAACAAAGATGATTTAACTGCTATGCTACTCTATATAATGAAATGTTATTTAATCCGAGGAAATAATTCCAACCCCATTCACAAGTCAAACATCACATCGACACGGAGCCTGTAGTTTCACTTCTTTCTCCGAGAAGGAAACGTGCGTGTTCAAATTTTTTCCCGATAAATTTCGTCATTAAAAGAGATTTGAATTAACAACTTTTCACACAAATAAGACCAACGTGAGCCCATTTAGTGGTTTAAAATTTTACGTAGAAATCTATTTTATAAATGTTTACGTCGTGCCCCATTTTCAATCGTAACAAAATATTCTGATCGAAAATATTTCTAACAATGAAACATTATAGCACGATACCTAAATCGAAACAAAACTCCATCACAATAAAATTAACTCTGAATATTACAAATATTCATTAAATCTAATTAATCTGTGAGCCTTGATAGCAATTCGGCAATAGATCCTACAATAAATTCGTAAGTAACAGACTATACGTACTTATAAACCTTGAAAGTCAATTTAAGAAGACTATAAAACGTTAAACACATGTTCTTTTTATGTGTGTTCTTAGAAAAGACCAATTCGCATTGTTTTAATATATTTTTGTCAATAATTATTGTAGTACAGCTTGATAGCTATCAAATCTACCCTATACTAGACAAATAAATTGTAACGGTTTTAAAAAATAATATTGATTCTATAATTATGATTAATATTATCAATATTATTTTTTAAAACCGTTACAATTTATTTGTCTAGTATAGGGTAGATTTGTCTGTTTACGGCCTATTACCTATTCGCGACCTCGACAGGCATTTTATGCAATAATAGGTACACTTCACAGAAAAAATCGGGATAGTAGAAGGATAGAATTTTAAAATTGTTTAGTTGTGAATTGAGTTTTAGGTAAAATGCTTGTATTTTTAAAAGGGATTATTGTAAGCCATAAACCATCATTGTTATTTTCTAGAAAGTGGACAACTCTTTGTGATTTCCGATAATAATAGAACAAAATATTTCAAAAGCAATTGGTAGTAGGCAGGTTTAGTTTATGCTTTCTGTAAATTAAAAAATTTATTGATCGACGTAATATATGACCAATAACATGTAGATTTATATAAAAAAATGGTTATTTACACACTTACAAAATTGATGTAGCTTGAAAAATATTTCGTCTTGTTAATGGTGCTTCCTCGATTAAATTTAATAAATCACATTTTTGATTTTTTGGCTTGACTTTTCTTTAACAAGCCATAACTTTTCTAAATCGGACCTATACATTACTTAAAACGCCCCTAACGTTTGGCATATTTCCCCCGGGACACCCTGTATGTATCCTTAATTACTGTACGTGTTATTTAACCTACGAAAATTATATATCCAAGAACAAGAAACGATAAATAAAATAATTATTTAAATAGGTACGTAATCATTCCTTGTGTGTATAGTAAAGCAATAAAGATACAATTCTTTGGCCGAATTAATATATTACATATTCATTAATTGTTTCCATCGTTTATATATTTGTAGCACTAAAGATAGCTCCAACCAGAGCCGAAATATATGGTGTTAGTTGTTTCAAGTTTTTATATTGGTTTATTACCACAATTTTTAAAAGAAGTATAGTAAAGTAAGCATTCGGTCACTAGTTTTAATTTTAAGACGATCCCCTATCTTTTAGTAAGATCATAAACTTCAATCAAGATTTTACACTTTTTATGTTTTAGAAAAAATTTTTTAATGATATTTGGTATCGAAATCATCAGTTTAAAAAAATAAATTATCCCACAGCGACGAAATTATCGTAAGACGTCAAAATTATTACATTTAATAATAAAACAGGGTTACAAACAGATTACAAACAGAACAATGGATTATAACAGAACTACAGGTTCTAGACGAGAGTGATATTATGGAGTATCGACAGATATACAGGACACATCTTTCACTGGAAACAAATATTTTAAAATGTATTTTTAGACTTCATCAGTAATTATAATTATAGAGGAAGGAAATCAGTATATAATTCAATACATTGACATTATTGTAGAAAAATATTTAAAAAAGCATCAAAATAATAAATAGTAATATTATCGAAATCGTAGTTGTTTTCATAACGATCATATTCTAACTTAACTTTAGCGAAATATAGCTTATCCAAACCTATATGATATTCACGTCATCAACAAAAAGTTACTAGATTGTTTATTTGTAATTCGGTTTAAAGTTTGGAAAGTGACATATTCTATAGATGACTTACTTACGCACATATTAGATGGTATAAAGAAAGACTAGAATTTATTAGAACTGTCAAAATACGAGGTACGAGGTGACAGCACTGTGTGAAACGTCATCATCTAGTAACCTTGTATTGATGACGTGAACATCATATAGGTTTGGATAAGCTATAAGTAAGGAAATGCCAAAAATCATAATTCGCACCTTGGTAGGGTGAAGTTTGCCTGTTACGTTCTCGTCTAACAATAAGTAGAACCTGTAAATTCAATATAATGTTCTCTTTGTAACCTTTTTCTATTCTTTTACTACGGATTAGTAAATGTCATATATTTGATATAATTTTGACGTCTTACGTCTTAATTTCGTCGATTTGGGACGATTTCTTTTTTTGTGCTGATGATTTTCGTACCAAACATCACATAAAAAAATTATTCTAAAACATAAAAAAGAGCGAAATGTGGATTTTCATTTGGTTTACATTGAAGTTTGTTAGCTTACTGGAAGGTGGGGCTCGTCTTAAAATGCAATAAGCTTTTTCAACCTTTCCGATGATACCTAACATCTTTAGAACCTCTCATCTATGTAGGTAACAATAATGCTTTTACGGCTTACAGTAATCGTTATGTACTTGCAAACAGTTTATTTAAAACCCGATTCACAACCAAACATTTTTAAAATTCTGTCCTTCTACTGTCCCGATCTTTTCTGTGGCGAGCGTACCTATAGTAAAACGATTAAAAAAAAACAGTCAAAATAAAAAATATAACAAGTATACGAGTACCTATGTATGCTTTTCATTTTATCTGCTTTCTTATGGTTTTATTATTATTACATAAAATATTCGTTGGAGGCGCGAGGGGCCGTAAACGGGCGAATCGATCCTATAGTAGGTACTTGAATATTTAAAATATATCTAGATAAATTAATACTTTGCTAAAAATAAACTTATTAAATAACTCGATTTTTATTAAAATTACTATAAATAGATTCTCGGTGCACATATTAAAAATAGCTCCTTCAATTTACTTAACATGTTATTTATTATACGTATGTAGTAATAGTGCTAATTTGTGGTAAAAAAAAGTGAAAATAATTATCTTAAAGCAAATAGATCGTTGTATAATTTATTAGCGGAGTTATTCGATTGTTTTTGGCATTCAAATAATGATGTGAATGATTATTTTTTTACCCAATTAAAGTGAAAACATACTGGAGAAAGTCGCGTTTAAATTTACATCGTAGTCTTATCACTATCTCATTTTATATTATTACCTACATCTGTATCACCATTTGTTAGCCAACCACGACACAATGAACTACAATGCTTATTAAAAGAGAAGATGATCGATCTACTGGCAAATAGTTCTATTGTACAGATGAAATCACGTCGACTAAAAGGTTCATCAAAGACAAAGTCGAAACCGCAGGCTTTTAAACTTCAGATATAACATATTTCTTATGATGACTCTTGTTTCTATGACCAAGTATAATATATGTAGGTACTAATTCTGCGATAGAAACGCTTCCGATTTTACAAAAGTTAGAAAAGAAAAAAACAAAGTATATGAAGAGATGATTAACCCATTCTTAACCTGAACAAGACAATAATGATACAGATAACGATGATATCAACACATATATCTACTAACAACGAAAAATACTCGATGTACACTAAAGAAAATTCTCGGATATGCTAGCAAAAAAAGGTGGATCGATGAGTACCTAATTTGAAGAATATAAGATGGAAAGACCGATTTCAAAACGAAATTTACAAACTCAACACTTTCTGTATCGAATCAATACATTTAATAAATTAAAAAAAAACAAGAAGATAAGAATATAGAACAGATACTAAAAACTAGAACCCAAGGTTTCCGATTAGTATTAAGACTTTATTTGAATTTTAATTATATTTATTTAAGAATTATAAACTTATAAGTTAAATACGTTTTGATAATAATATATAATACTTACAAAAAATATATTACTCCTATATTCATTATGATTATAGTTTCACACGACATTCTGTTGATGGATACGTTAATTCGTTTACCGTATTTTATAATAACAAAAGTTATACCTACAGTTTAAGAAACAATTAACAGACGAGGATCGATTCACTTAAGAAATATGATGTACGTTTTCTTACTAAGCGAATCACCTCTGAAGAAATACCCACAGTTATTTCTCATACGAATCTAAAGGAAAAATTATTTCGAATCTCGAATCTGCGATCTAATCCGAGATAACTGACAATTAAATGCCATTTTTGGTTTAAATGACCATAGAATTTTTTAGACTTTTCGCACGGTTTTC
The DNA here is from genome assembly GCA_036326145.1 of Rhagophthalmus giganteus. Taxonomy (NCBI): domain Eukaryota; kingdom Metazoa; phylum Arthropoda; class Insecta; order Coleoptera; family Rhagophthalmidae; genus Rhagophthalmus; species Rhagophthalmus giganteus. The sequence goes on along the minus strand of JARFJA010000083.1, from coordinate 6,482,208 downwards.
TAAACCTGTAACAATTTTGGAATCGTTTACAGAAAAAAAAACACAACTCCCTGAACCAACCTAGCAAATAAAAATGGTTTTAGCTCGATTTCGTCCATAAAAATTTAATTTTTTTTTAACAATAAATCCGCGAAAGCGAGGTTTCGAAAGTGATTGTAACGGTGTTGTTAACTGTACTTCAAAAAACAAAAACGATGCGACATAGAAGACGAATTTAAATCGAATCTATACACGGTGCGTTAAAACCTGTTTATGTCGACCATTGCCGGTACTTTTCAACAACTATTTGAACGAGTGCGAGCGAAACGAAACTAGAAACTCAACGTAAACGACAGAGTTAGATAAACCCTCCACTGTCGACATTTCTCGTCGATCTTCGTTCGTTTTCCACTCGCACGATGTAAAATTATAGGCAACATTGCACCCATATCTTTTTCGTTTTTAATGCCTTCGCTTTGTTTTACCCGCCGCAATACCTATATGTAAATAATGGTTTTCCATACTTATAGAGAAAGATTACTAAAAGTACTTATAATTAAATACGATAACGCCATTCGACAACAGGTAGTCGAGTTATAGAGACGGTCGACTTGACAGGTTTTACTGTATTTTATCAAGGAATTATTTTAATTAAATTGAACACAAACGTTTAAAATAATATTAAAAGAAATTGTTATTGAAAGGTATGTTTTAATATTTCCGTAAATTATATGCGTATTATAGAGGTTATCTAAAGGTAAAAGGACTAGCCCTTGTTGCACACATTGTGTTAATTACATGGGAATTAAAAACTATAAATAAGTATCGATGGGGGAACGTGGAGGAATATCGACCGCGAGGTAATAATGTCGATCATATTTAAATTTAAATATTCTGCCGCCCTATAATCCTTGTGTCCATCCCTGCCGTTAGTAGACTTTATGTGCACGTGATGGCCATGTTTGGTTGAATTATTTCATTTGTTACGAGTGTATGCTAGTGCATCACCGAAAATTTTACGATTCCTTATAAGTTTTCTATTGATATTAACACATTTTAGGCGGGTAGCCAAACAGACCAAACTTATATGCGTAGCGGGCGAAATTCGCGAAACATTGCGCGCTTGAAATATAATCTATACATTGACATATTTCAATAAAATTTGATAAAATCGCGATAATTTATAGTTTATAATGTACTATAATAATATAATGTCTTTTAAACTTTTTACACAAACTATTTAAATTTATTATAATGTATAAATTATCTTATTGTTTTTTAAAAATATTTACTAACACTAATATTTTTGAAATGTGTGGTATTTAAAAACAATCTCTCTTATGAAGGGACACATTGCAAAACTGACACATAAAACAGGTTAAACTCTTTTTCTTGTGAGTAGCACAAACACGGCATTGTTTCTGGGGGTTCTTTTTTTTGTTACCCGTAAATATTTTTACAATTTTATGTTTTTTGGCATCCAATAATCTATTTGAAAAATCATTTCTTCTACATGTACCAGATGTACTGGTTCCTGGATCAACAGGATTATCTAGAACATTACCACTTATCCATTCTTTGGCCACATCATGCAAAAAGCTTTTATAACTTTTTTTGGAATTGGAATTTAAAGTTTTAAAAACTTTAAAAGCGTTGAAAAGAGCTCCATTTAGCAAGAACATCACTGTCCTTTTCGTCCATTTTTTTGTGTGTCGTACAATAGAATAATATGACAAATACTGATCAGCACGATCGACACCTTTCATGAATTTATTATAATCTATAACACATATCGGCTTCCAAATTTTTTCTTTTGTCTTCCAATCAATATTTGTACTTTCTATGATACTGGCTAAATGAATTGTTGATATCATTCGAACGGGTCTTTTTGATTGCCAGCATTGTAAAAGAATATCTTTTCGGCGACGAAACATAGATTCACCTTTTTTAAAATTTGCATTTTGTAAATATGCAGGAAGGCCTCTATTTTTACGTATAGTACCACAACTTCGGAATCCATTTTGTAACAAGACTTGACTCGTATCGACACTATTATAGTAGTTGTCCATATAGACGTGGTGCCACAAGTTTCTATACGGCTGTAGGAGGTGTAGAATTGTCTCCCGAAGTCGACTTTCTTCACCATGATATATTCGGAAATTGCATATATATCCTGTTTTTGCTTCACAAACCATTCGAATAAGAACCCCATATTTGGTGATTTTTGAAGCATTATACACCTTGAATGATAGGCGGCCTCTCCATGGCATGATACTTTCATCTAATGACAACTCTCGTTGTGGCTTATATACGTGATCAAATTTTGTTATAAAATAAGATACGATTGGGCGAATTTTTTTAAGGCGATCTCTTTCATTAATGTCATTTTCATTATTAGAAAAATGCCACGAATACCATATTTGGCGGAAACGATCTCTACTCATCACTTGCGCAAAAATTGGGATTTCAATTGTACTGTCTGTAGACCAATATTCATCCCTACTATCTTTACGAACTTTGCCCATAAGTAGAAGTAATCCCAAATTTTTTTTCACTTCTGTCGCAGACACGTCTTTCCATTTTACAGATTTTGCACTGTCTTTAAACTTATCAACATTTTGTGAGTGATAACGATTAGTTTCTTCTGCCATGTAGTCAAACAAATCGTTCCCTATGAAAAGTTGAACCACTTCAACCACACTTTCCGGATTATTTGGCATCACAACAACGCCACTTTCTCCTAAAAATTGTTCAATAATTGGAGGATTATCATATTCTGACCACTTCACTTCTTCATTGTCACTTTGTTCAGAATCACTAGACAGTATTGGTAAAACTCTACGTCTTCTAGGATGAAAGAAGTCTTCATCACTTTCACACTCGCTATCAAATTCGGCAATATCGAAATCACTTGAAATTTGCGATAAATTATCTGCATAAACTTCACTATCACTATTAGAAGCCATTATTATTATAATAAAAAAATTATTATAATAAAAAAATAATTAAAAAAAAGAAATGTTCAACCGTCTAAAGCCGACTAAAAACTGAATTATTTTTAAAAATATATGTTCAACACCCCTTTCTAGTAAATTCTGAATGTTTATCTAAAAAAAGTGTGAAAGATTCGAGTTTACTTTGTATATACATTTAAATTATGAGTGGTCTGCACGAAAACATATTCAAGACGAAACAAATTTATGGCTCCTTATCTGTATTATGTAAACAAACGTTGAAAAAGTAAAGTTATTGAATCTAGACGAAAAGTACGAGTTAACTCTTTTAGTTTTGTATGTAAACCGATAGAGTAAAAGTACCTTGCCTCGCTTTTAAAGTAAGTACATTCAAATAGGTAAAAATACCCGGCCCGCTAATAGACAGCAGTTCTCGAGACAGGTATTTTTACCCGCCCCGCTTATAATGTGTTAATAAAGTAAGAAGATGTATAAATATAAAGAAACATGTTTCATTTTTACGTAGTTTTCTATAATAAACTAACAAAATATATCGTTATACAAGCTTCTATAAAACTTTTGCGTCGTTTGAACCATAAAAATACTCACAATTCACCATAGTTCTTAAATAGTCGATATTCTCCCACGTTCCTTTATACAATCTATATCACAGGGTGATCTAAGCTCGAAAGAAAAAGATCGATAATCGACCTAATTCTAATTGTAAGAATTCCACAGCCTACTACCCATTTAGACACGATTTTGAAATTAGGCGCACGATAATTTTTAAATCAATTTCGGATTCGAAAACGACGCGACCTATCATAAAGAAACGATAGAAATATTTTCAACAAATTTAAAAAAAATGAGACGTAAAAGAAGTTGCGAAAATCGTAAATAAAACACGAAATACAGGAAATACATACAGGAAATGTTAAAAATAATAACGCTACAATTTAATTCAAATTTAAAAGTAACAATACAATATAAAAGTCACATCAATACGTTGTCGTATTGTAAACATTTTCACGTTGCAGATGTATAAAACACATTACGCGCCATTTAATTCGAAACATTCTTTTTCTAATAGTCCGGCAAAAACTTCATAATGATGATTTAAATTTTGGATAGTATGTATCTTACATAAAGTGCCCAAACCACCTATATCACTTTTTGCACCATAAAACACCCTTTTAACGCGACTGTGAACGAGAGCCATAGAACACATAATGCATGGTTCGTGAGTGCTGTACATCGTGTAATCCGTGCACAAGTACGGCCCATCACTCGGACACCGAATATCTCCCTTTTCCTTAAATTTAGTAGCGCCATATTTACGGCCAGGAAAATGGTCTCTACACGAAGTTAAAATGTTAGAAGGTATGCCGTTAAGATTTAAAATTTCGCTTTCGTTACAAGGTTCGCCTTTTCGCCAAGCTCCTCCATTTTGCGTCAAAGCCACGTTGTCGATCGCCACCATTACAGCATGATGACAAGGATTGCGGACTTTCTTGTCGCAGCCCACCGCAACAACTGACTTTACTTTGGGATCCACCACAACGACGACCATGGGATTTTTGAGCAGCTTAGCGATAAATATAGTTAATCTCATATAATTAACATGGTCTTCTACTTCTGTGGCGTCGAACAAAGTGTTAGTGCACAATTTCTCGACGTGCTTGTCACTGTGAAAATTGCACGGCCAAAAGTTTTGCGCAAACGCGTGTTGTTTTTTCGTTTTTGGAGAAATTCCAGCGACCGACACTATTTTTACATTATTTTGTAAATGAGAGACGTCGAAATTTTTTTGCCTCAAAATGTCGTGAACTTCGCTTGGTGGAACATCTGTCCGGCGAACGAACAATAAAACGTCTCTACCTTTTATACGTTTCAGATGAGGTAGGTCGATCAAAGGAAAAACCGCATTCAAATCTATTACAACTTTCGAAGTGTTCTTGGGATTCGATATGGTGTCGACGTAGGCCTGAATCAATGGTGGTGGGTCGATTAATTCCCGTGGCAACACCGGATGCAACGACCAGGTCTTCTTAACTTCGTCAGTTTCTTCCTCTAATTTTCGTTTTTTAATCGTCGAACTCATTTTATATTAACTTACGAGTTTCTGGATGATTTTATTTATTCCTCTTCTATTTATTTTTATTTTTTATTATTGTAGACGATAGCGTCTTGGACGATCGATCACGGCACGTGCACCTAACACAATTTTTGTTGTAAAATTATTTTAAAATGAAAACATGAAATTGATTATGAGTTAAGGCGCTTGCTCGAATTGTTTATAATATAAACTATCGTTAAAAAATTTTTTGAAAAAAATCAGAGTAGTTTCGCATTCGATCCATTTAGGGCCGGTTTTTCAATCGTTGGTTAATTATGATCATTGGTCAATCATCGTAGAAACAATTGTTTCAATTTCTATGGTGATTGATTGATGGTCAAAGTTAACTAGTGATTGAAAAATCGACCCTAAAACCTCGTTCGCGTCCACATTAAATAAATAAATAAAGTGTGGTACCTATTCGCGGACCCATCAAATATTTTACGCGATAATAATAGTAAAACGATTAAAAACGTTCAATATGAAAAACATGCCCCGCACTTATACTTTGTACAATGGTACTTTTGGTACGTTTTTAATTTTAACTGTTTTACTGTTGTATTGTATACTTAATTGAAATAGCTGATGGGAGCCGCGACCAGGCAAGGGGTATGAAAACAAACGAATCGACCCTCCATTAGCCCTATAAATTTATATAACAAAAAATTGTTGGCATAAAAACGGTAAACGTAAACAAAAAAAAGGGCTCCTTTTCGTGCGCAAAACTTAACTAGCAACTTCTGTTTCGATTTAAACGCAATTTTATTCAGAAATAATGATAGCCCCATAATATAAACCGCTAACTTAAATTTATGTTATTATATTTATTTAATTATCTACCATATATATGCAGTTAAATGCTGTTTTCGTTCGATAGTTGAAATAAATATCGCTTCTGGTTTTATCTGGTATTTTGTACTTTGAACTACCTTTAGGCGATTTGGCAAATAGAATCACCGCAGAACAAATTAATTTACATAAGAACACTCCCAAGGGGGAACTTTTCAGTTTTCGAATAGATACTGTCGTAAACAAACAGGTTTCGCAACTACTTTTTTGGTTTTGTTTTAGTGAAATAAGAATGAATAAACGTTATTGTGGGACGTTTTAACGATAACACCGTAACAATTTTGTATTCCGCTAAAATACGTACCTATAATCAACATTTAAAACTTTCTAAATTGTCCATTTCGTTTTTAAATAATGTTTAATTGTATCTTCTACGTTCGTACAAGCCGTTTAACCCCCATTAACGGTTTGATTGGCGATTAAAATCGTTTAAATTTTTATCTTTATCAATTTGAGATGGAGAATCTCGAGACGCAATATGTAAATGTTTATTTCAGGTTTCTTCCACTTAATGACCTCACAATAATGTAATTAAACCGTATAGGTATTTCGCATTTTCGAAAATATAAAAACGTAACAACAATATTTGTTACTTTAGATGTTAAACTACAAATTTAAATTCTTGGCGCGCTCTTGTGTACTAAAACTAATTTCTTTCTAGTATCGATTGGTACCATTTAAGTTACTATAAAACTTAAAAATCCTACCTTATTAAAGAACGATGAACCGAAACAAACTTAGGTAAACGTTACAATGTATTCACTTTTTTCGTAATAATTTTTTAAACGTAATATTTATAAAAAAGTAAGGCAGTTTTTTATTGCCACACATCCGTTTCTACGGATCTACTGTTCTGTAGACGCAACGTGCGTGATAAAAGTGATCGAAGCACCATCTCTGATTCGAAATCACAAACACGATTATTTCAATTTAAAATTGATTTAAAAATAATAACAAAAATCATTAATTAACGATTTATAGCGCAATTCTACCGAGAAGCCGACGAATAAGTTCGAAAAAATTTAACTTATCATTTCAGTTTCTAATTCGGAATTAAATACTTTTCGAATTTCCTCATCGTTAATAATCGTAAATAATTATATTTAATGTGTTCACAACAACGCATTTAGACAACGATGGGAAATTTTTTAAGATAAGCCAGTATAGGTATAAAAGATTTTATTAAAGTGACAACGATAATCGTAAACATAAAATTATAAACACTTCAACCATCGACGTGTTTGTTATAATTATGTTATAAGTAGTAAATAAAATTTTAAAACGAATTTTTTTACGAAAAAAATATTGAACGTTAAATATGTATATTTTAAAACATTAGAAAATAATTTTATATAAGTACGTGCCTACTCAATCGTATGTATTAAATTAACGATCTTCAGTTTTTATTGATTCGTTGCTTGATTATTTGATAAATCTTTTAAAATTGTTCGGTTGACAAAAAAACTCACTATAATTTATGTTAAAAAGTAAGGGACAACAACAAAGTCATTAAGTGTCAACTAATGATCGTCTAAATAACTAAAATAAATATGCATACCCACTTATAATTACAAACCAAATATCACTACTAACAGTAAATATTTATTTACCAAGCCTGAATACGATTTTTTACAGTTCAAATAGGAAAAATTAATTTAAAAAATGGATCTCAAACTAACGTGTTTGTGATGTGTATAATTAAACTTGCAGATATTTCATATTTCTCTTAGAAAAATAGGGTGGCCAAACGATTTCGACACTAATGCAAATATAAATTTTGAAATAATTTTGAAATTTTAATATACATTTTGAAAAAGATCTCTCATTTTTTCATACATAAACATATGGAATACTTAATTATATTTTCTATATCTTAAGTCCTCTTTTGAGTGCTCATTTTATATTTCATTTATATTTATTTTTTTAATCAAATTAAACGATCTTTCTGATGAAATTTGCTTTGATTTCTAACCACTTTCGAATGGCATTCATGTTAAATATTCAGTCACATGAAACGAATGGAAAAGGTCCTCAGAGAAGCACAAATATTCATTACTACTACACCAAACCTAACGGTATTTGAAAGAACAGTGGAAAATAAACATAAATACCTACACTAAAAATTATGATGCTAACATTCTACTAAATAATTTTTTGTTTGTATCATTAGAAAGCACCTTGTAATGGCTCAAAAGTGTTGTACGAACAAAAGAAATAATAGGAACAAGATAACAAGAGATGAAAATTTAAATGAAATAAACATTATGCTCCGATACAAGCCTCACACTTAACATAATATAGCTGGTTTTCAACAAATGACTGTTGACCGTATATTCATTAAGCAACCCACTTAACAAATTGCTTATTACCATCAGAAGCTTCTATAACATCTATAATAGCAATGCAACCAAAGTAAATAAAAAATCTTATGTATGCTTATTAGAAATTGCTCGTTTATTTTTCGAGTAAATTCTTCTAATGTCACAAAAAGAATTTATAGTGTACTACAACCACATATTGATAACTGCAGGACAATTTCACAGATTAATTCTTTTATTATGTAGAGAAGTGGATGCACTATCTCCAAATGCTTCGAACCCTTTGCCTCGTCCAAAACTATATCGTCCAGATCTTGAGATCAGAGTCCGATATATAGCCCGCATTCATTCCCTCCACATATCTTGAACAGTCAAAAGCGGGGATCCACCTGGCTTTCCTATTTACGCTATCAATATTTCGGTGGTTTGTTTCCCCACCATCTTTAGAGCTAATTAAACCATTTAAGAGTTTTAGTCCTGAGGATGGTGGCGGGAACTGGCCACCGAAATATTTGTAAATTAAGTAGGAAAGCCAAGTGAGTTCCCGCTTTTGGCTGTCCAAGATATGTGGAGGAAGTGAGTGCGGGTCACATATCGAACTCTGGTGACTGGAAAGATCTGGACGGTGTTGTAGTTTTGGATAGCCCAAAGTGCGGGAGAGTCAAAAGGGGCGGAGCACCCGAAGGTAGTGCATCCACTTCTACATATAATAAAAAAATTAATAGTTTTAGTGGATGGAAATGGATAAGTCAAAACTTTCACACTTACAGTGGAACCTCGATATCTCGAATCTTAATAAGTCGAATGCCTTGATTACTCCAACTGGTTGTGTGAATTACAAACAAAATTCTCAAGTAAATATATCTCGATTGCTCAAAGTTTTCTTCTCTTCCCTTCAGATTCGCGTTATCGAGGTTCGACTGTATTTAAAATTTCGAATAATCAATACTGGGTTTGATTTAATAACCCTTACTTCTATGTCAAATTATAGTTACCTATTGGTAGTGATTTTGGATACACTAATAACTAAAGATATTACAGTTTCTCCGACGAAAATTAAAGAAAATCCACTACTGATCCACGTATTATGTCATTATACGAATTTCATTAGCATCATCGATTCAAAGTAATTATTTAGTAACATCAAATGCTATCCTATATCATCTATATGCTATCAGATCGTATCCTATACTATACAAAATTTAAATTTGAAAATCTAAAACTCTATATTCACAAACGAAGCATATTCTTACCTCGTACTCAAAATGAACTACCGTAAATTATATTCGTGGATTTTATTTGTTGTCAATATTAGTGTATTGAATATTAATAAAAAGCTATGTAAGTGACTGTGAGTTTATGAATTTGGGCGTTAGAGACCCTACAGTTAGATTCCAATACTTAATCTATATGCATAAGAATAATAACGACTTTATAATGTAGTTACTTATTCACTTACTTTTTATAATGGCCTGGTACATTATTATGCTCTTTGAAGTGCTTTCTAACATCTTGTTTCAGTCTATTTAGAACTAATTAACCAACTTTAAACTAATTAAAACCAGACGCACTCGCGACACTACTACCGCCCCGTTACGCGCATTTCACAAACTAACCACTCTGGAATAAAAATGGCGCGAATTTATGAAAGTAATTGTTGTATTTTGCATTGTAATAATTGTTACACAACAAGATGTTAGTGCGGTATTTTCCAAACGTCCACTAATTATTTTTCCCGATTATATAGTAAATTTATATTTTAGTCCATGCAGTGACCCTCTATGCGTTCTTGTTCGTAACATTAAAAAAATCTTGATCTCTCGTAGTTATCTTGAACCCGTGTATGTGGTAAAACTATAATTTATAATGTTCTCTATTTAAAATTGTCGCCCTAATTAAATTTTTCAAAAGACGTGGGCGTGTCAGCCGTAGTCGAATAGTGGTAGTTTTTTTAGGTTATATCCACGTTTACAAACGCTAAAGTTTATTTAAAATAAATAAATGAATAAAAGAAAGATATTATAATTTAACGCATTTCGAAGATGGTTTTGAGACGTGTACGGGGTTACCAAGATATAGACGGATCAACAAATAATGCACAACATGGCTCGGAGCTTCCAGATCCCGATTCGGAAGTTACACAGGAAATTGAAATGGCATCGGTATCTGTAGTGCCAGACGGTGAATTTTGAAATTTCACGTAAATGTTATTTAAGCTTAACTCGAATATTTACAGATACATTTACTGTGACGCAAGCTGTTAACGCATTAGGTTTCGGTTGGTTTCAAGTGAAACTTTCCCTATGGACCGGCCTGTGTTGGATGGCCGATAGTATGGAAATGACCATTCTGTCGATATTATCGCCAGCACTTCATTGTCACTGGCATATTTCAAGGTGCTTAAATGTATCGGTTTTTATTATTCGATTTAATATAATTTTTATAATTTAGGTATCAACAGGCTTTAACAACAACAGTAGTTTTTTTAGGAATGATGTTATCATCTACATTTTGGGGTAATTTAAGTGACAGATATGGTCGTAAACATGTAAGTAATAAGATTGTAATGTTGCTCGATTCATAATTATAAATTATTTTAGGCACTTACATTATGCGCGATTTTACTATTTTATTATGGCCTATTGAGTGCAATAGCTCCTAGTTTTATGTGGATTTTGTTGTTACGAGGTTTAGTCGGTTTTGCAATTGGATGTACACCGCAGTCGTAAGTTTTTTTTAATACAGAATATAATTATTAGTGCGATGCACAGAAACTGTTGTTTATTATGTGCTTCGTTATTGTATTATTTTGCTTACCATGTAACATTAAATACCTATTTTATTTGTGATTTTGTATCAAATTTTATTACGGAATTATGTTGAGAAAATGGGAACTTTTATCTTGGCAAATATAGTACCTACGTAATTTTTAGAGTAGGTGATCAAGTAGTAGTAATGGAGTAATCACGTTTCGAAAATATGCAGTGAATATCGATGTTAATCTTGTATTTGTTATTGTGACTTATATTTTAATAGATATGTAGCAGTAGTAAACTTGATTACCTCTCATTAAGTACGGTCATGCATTATTTTTTATACGTAGATAAAATTTACCTAATTATTTAAACGTGATTTTGTTACGATATTTACAAGAGCGATCAGTTTCGTTGCATCAATTTTGAAATAAATACATTTTTATTTTGGGTTTTTAGTGTTACACTTTATGCAGAATTTTTGCCCACTAAACAAAGAGCTAAGTGTGTTGTATTGCTTGATGTAAGTTAGATGACATTTTCATTTTTCATAGATTTACCATTTGTTTTGTTACAGTGTTTTTGGGCATTAGGTGCTTGTTTTGAAGTTGCACTTGCTTTAGTTGTAATGCCAACGTTAGGTTGGCAATGGCTACTTGCACTCTCGACCGGCCCGTTATTAGTGTTTGCTTTAGTTTGTCCCGTAAGTTAAAAGTATTTAATAATAATAATTTTATAAAATGCATAATGTGTACTTAGTGGTTACCTGAGTCTGCGAGGTATCACGTAGCAAGTGGACAAACCGATAAGGCGTTGGCGACGTTAGAAAAGGTTGCTAAAGATAATAGGAAACCTATGTTACTGGGACGTCTGGTAGTCGACGATTCTAATCCTCAATTGCCGCATAGGGGACGGTTTCGAGATTTGCTGGTTCCAACTTTGAGAATAACGTCCTTATTGTTGTGGTTTATATGGTACAAGAAATTAATTCTATACGTAAAATTTATTCTAAATACACCTTTGCCTCGTTTATAAGATGATAAATTAAAGATATGTTACAGGATGACGTGCGCATTTTGTTATTACGGATTGGTTTTAATGACTACAGAATTATTCGAAAGTTCCGAAAATAATTGCGACAATTACGGGAAGTCCTATTCACGAATCGAAACATGTGCAGCAGATTGTAGGCAATTACAAACTACCGATTACATGGATTTGCTCTGGACAACCTTGGCAGAATTTCCTGGTCAGTTTGATATGAAAATAAAAATATCAATTACCCATAAAATGTATTTTTAGGAATTTTTGCGACAATTTTTATAATCGAAAGATTCGGTAGAAAAAGAACAATGGCCGTACAGTTTGTTGTTTACGCTGTATGTTCATCATTTTTAGTCATTTGCACACAAAAGTATGTATATTTATTTTTTAATTTAAAAAGCAAATTTAACATCGATATTTTTTGTTGTAGACGAGTATATTTAACAGTTATGCTCTTTGTAGCAAGAGGCATAATAGCTGGAGTATTTCAAGCAGCCTACGTGTACACTCCCGAAGTTTATCCGACATCGTTACGAGCAGTCGGGGTGGGTTCTTGTAGTGCAATGGCCAGATTAGGAGCTATGGTTACGCCTTACGTTGCTCAGGTATTACAGCTGCTATTTAATCGATAACGTATTTCTTAAAATTGTAATATTCAGGTGTTACTCAAGTCTTCTGTTACGTTCGCGACAACAATATATGCAGTTGCGGCAGTTCTTGCCGCAATCGCTTGTTTAATGTTACCGATCGAAACAACAGGGAAAGAATTACCCGACGGCGTACAACAACAGAATCGATGAGCAATTGGGAGCTTTTATTACTGGTGCTGATAACAACCAACAGTATTTGCTTAAGCAATGATATTAAACCAAAGTATTATTTTAATTAATGACATTTTTGTAAGTATTTAAGTAAGGTAAAGAGAGAAGTTCTGAATCCTGTTTTTCAATTTAACCTCGGTTTACTTGCGTCATGTTTATTCGATCAATCATGGGAATGGGAGAGGGGCTTCGGGACTCTCATTTTTACTCAGTTTGCTTACCAATTTTACAATAAGTTATTGTTATTAATTAATTTATTTAATTTATTCTTTTTATAATTTTGTGTTGTTACTGACTAGGTGTAGGGACTTTTAATAAAACATTTATATTTACATATTAATCATATTTGATTGAAAATTGTAATTTATTAATACCTATTCGCATACATATCAGAAACTTGTTTGTAAGTATATCGATGGCAGTGTTATTAAATTAACTAGAAAACAAGAAACATTTTGTAAACGCTTGTGCATTTTAAAGGAATCTCTAGTTGTATATAAATGCCAAAAATCAACAAAGAAGGATTTTTAAAACAAGCTCGGCTGCATATATCTCCCGTTAGCTTGACAATTTTAATTAATTTTAAAATTCTACCTGGTTAAACTGGAAAAAACTGTACAAAAACATTTAGTAATTAAGCTATGTTTAAGTTTTGAGATGGATTAGTGCAACCAGCTATAAATGACCTAATTTTCATTTTGTTTAGTGGGTTGATAGCACCATGAGTTGGTGTGCGGAGGCGTTTGAAACGTTTGCACCCTACATATGCGAACCGGTGATGTAACCCAATTATAATTTTCCTGCAAATTTTTGAATCCAGTATAGTCAAGTATAAGCAAAAGTATTTTAATAAAAATTAACAAAGAAATTAGTTGGACATAAAAGATGGTGTGTTTTTTTAATTTAAATTATTTGGAATATATTTTTCAATTGCACAGGTATTCGGTGCCATAATAACTAAAGGTGAGTCCCAAATTTTTTTATATTTTTTCTTGTTTATTGCAATAAATTGTTGTTATTTAAAATGAACTTGCTTTATTGCTTTTCTGTTTTTTTGTTAAATTTGTTTATTGTAGTGAAATTTCGTAGAAATTCGAATAATTTTGTGTTGTGTATAAAAGGATGGTTGTTTCAAACTACTTTTAAAAGTCTATTATTATTTGATGACAGGAATCTGTTCGTTAAAAAGCTAATTACCAATACGTATATTAGGTAGACAGATTTAAAATTCATTGTCATGTGATTAAAACATGGGTGCGGCAATTAGAAATAGTAACGGGCTTGGAAAATTGATCTCTCTTACAAATGTAAGTAGTTGTACTTCTTGGTGGACGAAAAAGTGTCAATAGTAACCGACATCCACAGAAATGTAAGAAAGCTTACCTATCAAAATTTTACCGATAATTTTTAATGCGCCTATTTTACAATTTGAACGTATCTTCCATTGATTTAAGAGTGCTCGTCGTTAGTTAATTAGTGCTGGAACTATACATATTTGGAACGAATAAAACTTTTCTCTTGTTGTGCCATGATTGTGTAGATAAATGGTGTTTAGTACAATTGCAACTGTGCATATCGTTATTTTTCTTTAACAATATATTTTCTTTGAATTATGTCCACATTAATGAACGACTTGTATCTAATTTAAAAATATATATATATACCTAATAATAATGTTAATTCTTTTAGAACTATTTAATGGTTTGCTACTGTTACAATAAAAAAAATAGTAGTTTTTCGAGGTATTATAATTTTAAAACACACTGTGCAATTAATATGGACTTTACTATTGATTGTATGCGATATAATTTATTTTTTAGTTAACATGTTTGTAAATTATTTCCCATTTTTAAACGGGAATTTTATTATCAATTCCTCGTGTTTTACCACCTAATCATTTTAAACGTAAAAAATCGTAATTCCCGCGTAAAATATGGATTTAAGTGCACACGTACCGAACAGCTGATTTCGATTTATGACTTTTGGAAAACGCAGAATGTCAAATATGCGATGTACGATTACAAAACCGAGTTTATAAAAACCGCTTGTTGTTGTGATGGTTTTAAATATAATTGACGTGAATCGAGGCCTTGAGCATAATTAACTTTGCAGGTGAGTATGAATTAGTATTTTAATTGTGGGTCAATTAACAAGTGTGCATATTGATCTTATCGAGTTTGAATTATTAATGCTTTTATGCAATTCGAATAATTATACCTACCGTCACATTTTGATGTTTTAGGATGTCGGTCAATCAGACGACGCCGACAGGTAAACCGTTTAAGGGCAAGCGAAATTCCATGGCTCGGCCGCAAAGTGCCATCGAAGAAATGTATAGTAGTTTTCGGAACGATATCGATAACGACACGCTTGCCCCTGCATATCGAATACGGTTACATAATTTGTTCAGGCAAATCGAAAAGGAATTTGAGTTATTATATCAAGAAAATCAAAGTTGTAAGTCCTTTGCAAGTTTAAGTTCTACTTAAAAGCTTATAGAAGTTGTTGTAGTACATGAAAAAGTTGAACTTTTAAATGAAAAGATCGAAAGAGAAGCCTACGATAAGCAGAGTTACGATTGTGTCGATTTTGATAACAATATAGCAAAGGTTTTAAGCAAGAAACGTGCGTTTCCCATTTACATTATGTATTTTATTCATACGTGTATGATGTTTTAGTGAGCACGTCGTCTACACAAAAATTAAAAACGGCCTACAAGTTGAAAGCGCAAACTAGCAAAATTGTATCCAGCTTTAAAGGGCCTCATTTAAATTGTTCGATTGTTAAAGAATATGTGGGACATAAAGATGGTGTTTGGGAAGTATCAGTTGCCAGACTAGGACAGCCGATCATCGGTACAGCTTCAGCAGGTATAAAATTTACATTTTAATAGTAGGTAAATGTCTTTAGGCGTTGTAGAAAGCGAAAGTAAATAAATAAAAGCAAACTTATAGATTTTAAAAAAGTTCATTTAGGATTATAAAACCTTAATGTTGTTTATATTTATTTAATTAGTTTTTGTCAATTTGTAAAATTACATTTAATTACTACCTTACTTTGTTGATGGTATTCTTTCATATTCGTTAACTTGATTTTAATAAAATTGCTAATGTAATTATTATCAAAGTACTGTGCATTATATGTGAATTCCTAGTATTAGTAGCAATTTTAAGTGTTTTCCATCATTACTGTTAAAAGTGAAATAGTCAAGTAGGTGATCATACTTTTATAGGATATTATTTTATTTTGATTAATTAGTAGCATATATAAATACCAGAATAGTAACTAACGTTTTAGCAACATAGTATTTCGTTATTTTGCACTTATTTATGTTATTCACAATGGAAGAATATTAGTCGGTAATTTTATTCATTAACTTATCACCTTTTTATTGAACATAAGTTTGGTAAAAAAAAAACGATATTTAAAAATCGGCCAATTAAAAGATCTTACACTTCATTACATTTCATTAATACAAAATTAAAATATAAATGTATGATTCTTTTTTGACGTTAGTGCAAAGAGAGTATTTTTGCATAAGGATATTTAATTTTTAGGATTATTACTGAAAGTTTGGATAAGCCACTTCAAAACATAAGTATTTTTCTCATTCAAATATCTAGAAACCCTAAAGAAATATTAATATTATACGATATACATACCTACACACTTAAATAAATTATATTTTTATTGATTTATCAAATGGTTAATCAATTAGGTATTGGTTTCTCTATTATTAGTTTATTTATTTTGTTATCGTTATTTGCTTTCTCATCATATGTACGGATTAACGATATTATATTCTCATCTTTCCCTGAAATTATAATTATAACGGGTATTTTTTTTTAATTAAATTTATAATAACCATGTATTAATACATGATGCCGAGACACATTATTGTTCATAATACAAAAATCAGGAAAAAAATAACAATATTATGCCATTATGCTCTGCACAAATTGTACCCCTAACACCTATTATTGATCTGCATCAAACGTGTTAATTAGAATAACGGAAAAATTTATAAAGTTGTAAAAATGTTTGTGGTCCGACAAGCATTTTATTATCTTTATATTTCTTTTAGATCACAGTGCATGCATATGGAGCGTAGAAACCGGTCGCTGTTTATTACAATATAATGGTCACAGCGGATCTGTAAATTCGGTAAGGTTTCATCCATCCAAAGATTTGGTTTTAACGGCCAGCGGAGATTGTTCGGCTCACATCTGGCAAGCCGTGGTCAGTTGGGATTTACCAGTAAGTCTTCAAGTTTTATAAATTTATAAAAGCATTTTATTATTAATACGGAATCGTAGGTGATTAATTGAATTGTTTTTTTTTAATATTTGTCACATCGATACCGTCGTAAATAATCCAATAAAAATGACAATTGATTTACATTTAACATTATACATTCATCGAAATTTTCTCTAGAAAGGGCATTCGTCCGAAGAGGAATTGGAAATGGGAGAGGAATGCGAAGAACGCTCCGATAGCAAAGTTGCTTCGCTTCGTACTCCAGTTTGCGAACTTTGTGGACATACTGGTGCTGTTTCGGCTGCAGATTGGCTATCTGGTAAGTTTATGTTACATAAATAATTTAGACATGATACTATCGATTTTATATTAAAATGCCGAATTTTTTTTAAAACACAACGATATTACGTTTTTTTAGTTTAATTTTTTCTAAGGGGCCGAACAAGTAATAACTGCAGGATGGGATCGGCTTGCCGTTTTACATGACGTCGAAACCGGTGCGACTATTACAACGTTAACGGGCCACGATTTGGAGTTGACACATGCAGCTACGCATCCTAGTCAGAAATTGGCGGTAACATCTTCGAGAGATACCACATTTCGATTATGGGATTTTAGGGAGAGCGTGCAATCTGTTTCCGTTTTTCAAGGCCACTCGGAGTAAGTCCTTAAAAGACATGCATTATTCGATGTAAATTTGTATCGTTTATTTTAAGGAGTGTCACTTCGGCCGTATTCTCTCACGAAGATAAAATAGTTTCTGGTTCGGACGATCGATCTGTAAAAGTTTGGGATTTACGAAACATGAGATCTCCAGTAGCCACGATAAGGGCAGATTCTGCAATTAATCGCCTTTCGGTTTCTTCGAGCGGCGTCATAGCCATTCCTCATGATAATAGGCACATACGACTTTTCGATTTGAACGGACAAAGAATGGCACGTTTGCCGAGATCTAGTAGACAAGGCGGTCAAGGACATAATCGCATGGTGTCGTGCGTCGCTTGGGCAAACGATTACTCGAGCAACATCAATTTATTTACTTGTGGGTTCGATAGACGGGTGCTAGGATGGTCCGTCCAATCACTAAAAGACTTGTGAAACACCAAATTTGTTGTATAACATATTTATTTTAGCTATCTGATGTGGAAAGGCTTCGAAAGTTTCTTCCACGAAAGTTCAGTTTTATGTTGTGATAAGAGAAACTTGTTTTATTCCATAAGAAATTATATTTTTTTATTTGCGTCTTTAATTCGTTTTGGTAAAAGTTTGCACGTTTATGATCGCTATTTGTGAAAATTTCCTTTTTGAAATTATCATATTTTTTTAACGTTTTTGCAAATTGTTACGAAGTAGTTTTATCCAATTTTTGCTCACAGTGTTCTCGTAGGGAGGTATTTCTGAAATTATTAATCAAAATGTAAAATTTAGGGTAGATAATAGAGAATATGTCTTGTCAGATGAATAAAATAATATGCTCATCCTATATTTTTGAGGCTTTAGAATTTCAGTAAAACTGCATTATGAACTTATAGAATCAGAATTGTCTTTTTATTGATGTTTAAATGTATTTACGTGTTTTTGAGTTTAAGTGATGATAGTTGTTATAGGTACTAAAAGAGTTTAACGACAATTTCAATTAGATGTAGGTGATTGTTCGTACACATTTTAATTTTATTTTTGATGTTCCGTATATTAACGTGTATTTCAATTAAGGTATTCTTCTTCACTGTTGTTGTTTTTAATGATGACAATGTTAAATTATTTGTGATAATTATGCAATTTCAATAAATCAAAATACATACACATTCAACTGTTTGTTGTTTTAAAAATGTACCATCGCGGTAACGAATTTTGAAATCGTTTTTATGCGATTTTCTCAAAAACGACGTATTTTATCGAAATTTTCCCGGAGAGGTATTCGATAGGGAATTTTATGGCGTTTGCGATTAATATCTGATGTGAACGATCTGATAATCAATAATGGCGATGGCCACGTTTGAAATTTTTGGAACGGGTCGGTCGATTTTTACGAAGAACGAACTCCACGCCACTATTCTGGAGGACAATACGTTTTCAAAATTGCGACCGTAATCGCGTTCACAAAAATTATGTATACAGGGTGTCCCAGTGTTGCGTCCGCAAAAGATTCCGTTTGTGTGTTGTTTCTGTATCACAAACATATTTTTGGAGCGTATGCAGAGTGTCTCGACAGACCACGAAACCCAAAACGAACACACACAATTGCATATTCTCTTAATTTTCCTTGAAATGACGATTTTATTGATATTCACGTATTTGTGCGAAAAACAGGTCGTGTTGAAGACGTTTATTGGGCATCAATCGAGCGCTTTAGGGATAACATGGGCATTTTTTTATTGGTTGAGTTCATGTTTACATAATGGACATTGTAGGGACATTCTGAGGCATCGTTTTAAACACAACGGATGAAATAAATGATTGCAAGGTGTAATCTTGGCTAAATTCATTCGACTTAAACAAACGGCGCATATATCGTTCCAATTTTGTATTTCACTATTCGTTGCAATTCTAAACGATTCGTACGTCTGCATTTCTTTATGTAATGTTACCACGTAGTTGCAAACCAAATGTTTCAATCTAAGGTATAAAGTAAAATAAGATGCAAATATGGCAAACGTAAAATATTCTTCTCGTAGTAAATAAACCGTTACTATTGCGCTACTGATTGCGGCATATCCATTTAGAATTATCGGAATATACAAGTGTTCCATCGCATCGAAAACGTTAGAACGGCGACTCGCAAGTTTGATTAACGAATCTACGAATATTTTTTCCG
The DNA here is from genome assembly GCA_036326145.1 of Rhagophthalmus giganteus. NCBI lineage: Eukaryota > Metazoa > Arthropoda > Insecta > Coleoptera > Rhagophthalmidae > Rhagophthalmus > Rhagophthalmus giganteus. Next base: position 6,462,302 of record JARFJA010000083.1, on the reverse strand, counting down.
TAGATAAATAATATAAAAATGTTATTGTAACGTATAGCGGTTCGAAATTAAAAGTTACTCCGTGATCTCTTAATACAACCACCATCGCAATTGCTCTTGTCGATTCCAAAATTAACTTGAACAACAACTTGGAAAAAATTCTCAAACGCGAATCGTCCATCGAGTGCGACTCGGTTCTTTCAAGCAGAAGCGTTAATCTTTCCGTAGAATAACCGACGATGCAGTCAAATAAAAGAGTCGATACACCAATTAATTCGTGTCGGTCGATTTGTGTAGTTCGATTGCCGTACAAGGCAATTTCGGTCATCGTAAAGAATAACAACTACAAAAACAAAAATCGGTTTAAAATTAACTGGCATTTCTAAAGTACATAGTCCGACACGGAAGTAACGAAATTGATCGATCGTTTCGTTCATTATCGATGAACAAACGATATGGGAGCTTTAATATAGAGGTGTTTTTACCGTTCGGTCAAAAATTTTTGAAGTAAAGATAGAGAGAAATCGAAAATGGTATAGTGGCAAAGAATTTTCGAAGATAAGAAAATTGTGAAAAATGATGATTCGATACACAGGACCACGGAACGTCCTCGTGTCGATTTTTAGTCGAACAAAAATTTCGTCGTGCTTCGACGTGTTGCGGAAGAATGTGAGATATGTTCCACCTACTCTGGGAGTTTAATATCCGTTAGTTTTTACTTTGCCATGCGAGCAAAGAAATTTACAAGGGCAATTTTCGTTATTTCTGCGTCGGACGATATTAAAATGTTATTAGAAAAAATATGTACAAAGTAAATTTCTTGTAGGCACAGAAAACGCGTACCTGTCGTTCTCGTAATTAACGAAATATTAAAAAGGGCACTCACTTGACTTATCAGTGCAAAAATGTTGTTCATTTTTAAGAAAATTTGCTCCAACGAATCTATTTCATAAATTAAACATAGAAATATATTATAAAATATGTTGTAAAAGATTGCTTTAGCCCATACTGAAAAATTAAAAAACTCGTTTAAAAACTCGCGCTTTTTATTTTGCTGTAATTTCCGTTACCTAATGGAATAATTATATAATGCTTAAAAGGTGTAAAATATTTTCTTTTAATTTGACTAATTATTTGGGCCATTTTGTTGTAGAAACTATTTATAATTTTAGAAACATACTTAATAACTGAAATTTCGAAAAACTATGTCGAAATGTCAATATTTTGACAAAGCCCTAAATATTTAAATTAAATTGCATAATATTAAGTATATATACCTTATCAAATCCAAGCGGCCTGGTAACACGTCATCAGTAAAAAGTTACTATATAGATATAATTGTTTATTTGTAATTCGGTTTAAAGTTTGGAAAGTGACATATTCTATCTGCGCACATATTAGATGGTATAAAAAACGATTACTCCCTCTGTCCGAAAATATGGTATACATTTTAATATTATTTTTGTCCGAAATTATGGTATACATTTTCGAAAAAAATCAATAAAACTAAAATTAAATATAAAAAAAAATTAAATTCATTTTATTGTCACAATATAACTAAATACAAATAATATAGTGTAATCCAAATTTAGTTAAAGTGAGATTTAGCCTTGTTGAACGCTTCTTCTGAACATATATACTTTTCAGCTAATCGACCCTCGCGACGAAGTTTTACCTTATTTAAATGAGGAATTTTATAGGAATTTTCCCCCCTCCTGTCAACATAATTGATTCCATACACGTTTGTAATGTTATAAAAACGTTATCAAGAGTATTTCTCTCTAATTTATTAAATGCATCTTGAACACATTCAATCAATTCATCAATTGTGTTTGGGGAAGCTTCATGTTGTAGTGATTGAATAGAGTTAAAAAACCAAATCGAGAACGTTTAAATCGGGACTATTTGGTGGTTGTGACTTAAACTGAATATTCCAACCCTTAGTAGAACCTACAGTAACAATATCTGTATCATTATCAGAGGAATGTGGTTTTGCATTATCTTGCTGTACGTAAATTGTTTTGTTTTTATACTTTTGAGGAAATTTTGATTTAATTGTTAGAATAACATTTTCTACAATCATTTTCTTACAGCGCGCTGCTGTAACGGATTCCACATTTTTCGTTATTTAATGTTCCTTTAGTTCTATTCTTGGAATGTATTTGAGCCAGTTCTTGATATACAAAGGGCCATATTCCAATTTTACCGTCAAAAAAATGCTTTCGATGTGTGTCATAGCGTGGTCGAGTCACTGCAGCCACAAACATCACTTTAGTGATAAACCGTTTGCTTTTACAGTTTCTATCGGGTTCTTCTTCGTCTAACATTATGTAATAGGAGCGTTTAACTTTAGTGAGATAAAACCATTTCTCATCAATATGAACGTAATCATATAAACCATCAAAAAGAAAAGCTCCATTACTGGTATGATTTACCTTTGACAAACAAAACTGTAATCTTTTCAATTTGTTTTTACCTCTTAAAGTAGGTTTAACTATAGAAGATATTCGCTTAAAATACTTTCGCTATTTAAAGATATCAAACAGTGTTGATTTTGGAATATCAATTGCGAAAGAAAGACTACGAATCGTTCCTCGACGATTTAATGGTATATTCTTTATTTCAGTCAAATTGGCAGAATAATCTTTTCGTTTTCTTCCGCATTTTTCCTTCTTTTTTGAAGAAACGTCGGCACAAATTTTACCTTCTCTGTATTGAGCTTGTGCTGAATGCCAGATTCTACTTACAGTCAGACGGGATACGTGGAATACAACTGCAACTTTATTAATAGCACCGCGTTCTAATTTTTCTTTGTTCTTCATATACTGTAATAGCTGTTGCAAGATACCATGACGTTGTTCATTAGTCAATTGCTTCGATTTGGCATCTCTTCTTTGTAAATTCACGTTATTTGGGTTAAAATTTTTCATTTTGAAATTACAGCGGTGACTATTTTCTTTTTCTTAAAAAAACTAATTTTTGGTCTTCAAATTGCAACTTAACTCAAAAGCAACGCCTGTCAAATATGTCAAATTATTTAGCTATCAATGTAAACAATACCAATATAATGAGTGTTACTAGTTGCTTTCGAAACTCTAGATAATCTAAGATTTTCTTTCAAACGTATACCATATTTTCGGACAGAGGGAGTACAATTTATTAGAATTGTAAAAATACGAAGTACGAGGTGACAGCACTGTGTGATGACGTGATGGCAAGGCCGTTTGGATATCCCATAGGTACTACCACGTTTGAAAATATTCACGTGTGCAGTGGTTGGAAATATTTGCACTGGCCATCACAATATTGAGGCAGACGAGACGTTTTTTCAATGGAATACATCTGAAATCGTCTGGACCGACGAATCCTTTTAAATTAAAAGACCACCTTCTATAATTCGCTATTAAAAAACGAATAGGGTAGTCGATTGTTATCAGCTACAGTTTCGAAACAAGATGGTTTAGAAATTTTTATTTTTTTTAGTTGCATAACCTTTAGAAATAAAATCGTAATTTACGTTATAAGTCCGCGAAACGAGTTTTTACGAGGCAACGAACGAGCCGAGTCTGGAATTTTGAAACGAGTATTGTAAAATCAGTTCGCGGACGTGGGTATGACGTTTACCCGCAACGTTTTATTTCATTACTGTGTGGCATTGTTGATTTTTCTAAAATATTTGCATTCTTTGCTTCTCTACTTGAAAATAATCTATACACCGTGTCCAAGATAAGAATGCACAGCATGGGGATCTTGAAAACGGTAGAAGATACAGGGTGGCTTAAATTAGAAAAAGTTGCGCTATTTAGAGTATGTTCACATGCTGATCGCAAAAGTTCATTATTGTTTATCGTTTTCAAAATTCTCAAAAAAATGTGATTTTTTGGATTTTCGTTTCTTTTCATTTTTTTAATTTATTTTAAATGATATTAAAAAACTACCGGCACTTTCTCGTTGCCACTTTTTAAGATCTACAAAATGGCGTGTTCAAATTTTTAATCCGACGTTTCGTATCCGAGAACCCATCATCAACTTTATTTTTTTATATGGCCACAAACAAAGAGACACCCTGTATTCGGTAGCATTATTCATTACAAATTCAACGATGTATCACACATTATGGTTTTGAAGCCAAAAAAGGGGAAAAACGTGAGTTATAAGGTTTTTTATTTTTTAAATTAGTAGGCATTGGAACAATCGCAATATTTTTGTTTTATCTATCACATTATTGTTGAAAACGCAATTTGGTGTTGTGTAAGTTGTTGTTACGTGAATTTGAAGTGTTTTAACTTTTGTTCTTATTAAAGTTACTTATTCGTTAGTTTGTTGCTTCGTGCTTTTAATTTATTTACAAGTGTTACCATGGAAAGAGAAAGTTTCACAAACGAAGAAAAATTTGATATGTTGACGTGTTACACTTGTGCCGCAAAAATTGTGTAGCTGCTGAGCAGATGTACTCTGATAATTATCCTGAACGAAGACAACCTCAAAAATCCATTTTTAGACGTTTGGTATCTAATTTAAAGGAATTTGGTTCATTTAAAAAACCTGTTGTATCTCGTAAAAAACAATCCAACGAAGAAAAAGCGACTACTGTTTTACAAACCGTTGTTGAAAATCCTGAAATATCGACAAGACTAATTGAACGTCGAACTGGAGTAGCTAGATCTACAGCCCAGTTCATTTTACAAAAGAATAAATTTCATCCCTATAAATTTAGAATTTGCCAGGGTCTTAGACCTGGTGACGAGAGAAGGCGAGCAAGTTTTTGTGAATGGTATACCAGAAAATGTGAAGAAGATCAAAATTTTCCTTTTAAAGTAATTTGGTCTGATGAAAACATGATAACCAACAATGGCATTTTCAACCGGCGTAACAAACATTATTGGGCAACAGACAATCTTCATTTAATAAAAGAAACAAGGCATCAACATCGATTTGGATTTAATCTGTGGGTAGGCATTTTGGGTGGCAGAATAATAGGACCTTTTATTTATCACAACAATTTAAATTCCGAACGATATCTCGACCTACTGCAGACTGATTTGGAGAATGCCTTGGATGAATTACCATTACTTAACAACTGCTGGTTTCAGCAAGGTGGTGCCCCAGCGCATAATTCAAGAAATGTGCGGGAATATTTGTCCCAGAGGTTTCCTGAAAAATGCATTGGAACTCACAGTGAAGTAGCCTGGCCAGCCCGATCACCTGACTTAACTTCGTTGGATTTTTTCCTGTGGGGTTATTTAAAAAACCAAGTGTATGACGCCACTTTTGAAAATGAATAACAGTTATTGGCATTGGTTTTAGCAGCAGTTAATACAATCACACCAGAAATGTTAGACCATGTTTTGAATTCTTCTGTAGACAGAGCATACTTGTGTCTAGAAAATAATGGCAACCTATTTGAGCAATTATTATAATATTTTGACATTTTGTTTCTGTTATTGTACCAGCGCCTACTAATTTAAAAAATAAAAAACCTTATAACTCACGTGTTTCCCCTTTTTTGGCTTCAAAACCATAATGTGTGATACATCGTTGAATTTGTAATGAATAATGCTACCGAATACAGGGTGTCTCTTTGTTTGTGGCCATATAAAAAAATAAAGTTGATGATGGGTTCTCGGATACGAAACGTCGGATTAAAAATTTGAACACGCCATTTTGTAGAGCTTAAAAAGTGGCAACGAGAAAGTGCCGGTAGTTTTTTAATATCATTTAAAACAAATAAAAAAATGAAAAGAAACGAAAATCCAAAAAATCACATTTTTTTGAGAATTTTGAAAACGATAAACAATAATGAACTTTTGCGACCAGCATGTGAACATACTCTAAATAGCGCAACTTTTTTCTAATTTAAGCCACCCTGTATCTTCTACCGTTTTCAAGATCCCCATGCTGTGCATTCTTATCTTGGACACGGTGTATAAACATGGGATTTCTCTCATAAAATTACGGTACCTAGCAGACAATTTTGTTTTGATGATAGATGAGTAGTAGGTTGTTTAACCACGCCGTAGGAAATTTTATACCGTGTTATGCTTGCATCGTTTTCTGGATTAAAATCATCCCTGTAAACATTGAAATACGATGCAGTATGAAATAAATAAAATTGGACGCATAACTTATACGATCATATTGTTTACCGGTTCATTATTTTATCGGTTGTTGTTACGACTATTTAAAAATAAAACAATTTAAAGGCGTTACAAAAGTTTATTAGGTATATCTTCGTATAAAATGCACTAAATACATAATACAGTCTGTTTTCTACTCCTAATCGTTTTATATACGCTTACATACGCATATAAATACATCATAAGCCTGCACAATTTTTTAATGTTTACAATAAGTTATAAAAATCATAAATATTAGAATAATCTAAATTTTGTACAATTGCAAGATCTAATATTTCTACAAGCTACAAAATTACGTATACATATAATCAATAAAAAAGTTATAATACTCACAATCAGTTATCTTTAATAAGTAGTAACATGTGGACTTGTGGACAAGTCCTATAAAATTTAATAAAATGCACGGTATCTTAATTACGTAGATAGAAAGTACACCAAGTATTGATGGTATACCGCTTATATGGTTATTGTGTAATTTCTATTGCATGTCGGTAATTAACTATCCTACTGGCCCAGTTATAAGCGGAAGCTTTTATTAACAAAAGCGACAATAAATACGGAATCTAAACGTTTGTTTGTGAAAATTGTTTAAGAAACAATTTATAACGAAAAACAAAAACAAAAAAAAACGAGGAAAACTCGTTAAGTTTTCGGTATGTCGGAACTATGGGCAACCCACCCACCGTGAGCATTCGGCAATATTTATTTCTTTTTAGGTCGAAAAGCACACTTCCGGCCCACGTTATAGGACCCCTATATTGAAACAAAGAATAACCAAAAACTCGGAAGATCCGCTTTAGAAAGTAATTTTGATTTTGCTTTTCGTCTTTCCAAAAAATTTTAAAACTACCTCATAATCGAGCCAATCGGTAGAGAAATAAATCACGCCCTTCCCTTCTTCGATTCCACAAACGTATACTCCCTTTTACATATTGGGCAATTGTAGGAATTGTTTAGACAACGTCTGAGACAATCCGCGTGGAACAAGTGCTGGCACGGCGTTACGCGAGCGCGTTCCATCGTATTTAAACAGACCGCGCACACGTCATCGCAATTTTCTATTTCTTCGGAGGAGGCCTTTCGAAATTTGACCAACGTCGCCTGTTCGTCTCGTAACTGTTTCAAACAGTTCAGTGTGGTATCTTTCGCTCTAAGGTACACCGTCAAATAAATGGCGACGAGGCTAAATCTAAATTGACCGTAACACAGTAATACTGTGCCCAAAATCGAGGCCAAAGTGATGGTGTAGTAACGCAAAATGACGGCGCGTAAAGCACTTCCAGCGCTTCCAGCCCGTGCAAGCGCAAAAATAACAATACCCGCGGGAAAAACTCCACGAAAACCCTTTCCGTGCACATGTAGTACGTCCACGTGATTAAGTTATAGAGAGAAGTGGGCTGGTAATATTCGAGACCTTGTTCTAAACCGAAGACCAATAACATAAACGTAACGGTGATGATAAAAGTGATCGCTTTAGTCCACTCCAAAACAATTTTTGTTGCGGACATCGCGACGTGCTTCAGATTACTGTGGTGCGTCATGTTCACGTACGGCGACCAATCTTCCTTTTCCAGAAGCTCCTTTATGTAAGAAACGCAATAAGCGATCACGTTATAAAACATTAACGAATACAGTCCGGTCACTCGTTTTTGCGGACAGTTGGTGCCGCCAAAACTGCAAAGCAGTACTCGGTCGCACATCATGAAGAAGACGAGCTGAAAAATAATGTCTTAGGTTAAAGGTAATTACGACTTTTCGATTGTTTTATCGAAAAATCACTGACCTATTTCGTTTTTAATACTTTATCGTCGTATATAACTGATTTATTATAGACGGCAAGACAATGACTTTAGACTCAATATTCAAAGGTCAAGTTTATTTGTTAAATTTAGAAAAAAAAGTGGTGACGGTGATTTTCGATATTCACACACGAAGTAACAGGTTAATTATGCGTTTTTGGGGGGCGTTTTTAATTTTAACATGTACATTTTATGGGGGGAAATAGTTTTTTCCAAATTTTCGCAGGAATTTGGCGTTTACACGTTTCTATTTAAAGTGTTCCGTAAAAGAATCGTCGAAATTTTGCCCATTTTTTTACATAGGTGTACAATTGCATACGCCTCGGAGGTAAATACCCACTGATATTTTAAAGACCAGCTGTTTTCCTATTAAATATCAATAAGTATTGCAATAGACTAAAAAATGAAGTGTTTACGTCTACGATACTTATAATTAATGAAAAATGATGAAGCTTGCTTGGTGGTAAACAAGTGCTCGTGTGTGTTTTGTGGAATGAAGTACATGTGGTAATCACGCTCAAGATTACAAAAACCACAATTTTTAATACTGGAAGAGATTTTAAACGAAATAACGAACGACGTTATTTAAGTTGTTTTTTTTTGTAATTTTGAAAATAGGTAGTTTTCCAGCAAGAAATCTTATCGAAATTTCGATTTTTCTTCGACTAACTATAAATTATTGTCCTGAATTATAAACGTAGTGTGATATGAAATGGACATTCCAATGAACTTGATTTAAAGAAATGACGAAGAGATAATTATTCAATTAATTAATTTAATTACTTGATTATTATTAAAACGATAGTTTAAGTTATTTTATAGTACAAGGCTACTTCTTGTTTTCTTCATTGTTAAAAAGCATCAACATTTGTTTTTTTTTAAATCAATTTTCATACGTGTCGACAAAATTCCGAAAATCCCAATCAATTTTTTTTTAATTAACGTAATACAAAGGTTATTTCAAATTATGGATATTTTTCCTACAAATGCAAGAAAGGATAACTAATATTTTCTGATCAAACAACTGGAGCTTTATAAAAAAAGCTTATGATAAAAGCTTTATGATAAAATGAGCTTTATGATAAAATGCGAATTTCGAAATGATAAATTCTTATTAAAGAATGCATAGTTTTCCGTCTAGCTACCTTCTTGAATTTTTCTAAATAGCGACATGGATCGTGCGATCAAGTCTGAAAAACTCATTTCCTTATTTTTACAGCCACGCATATGTAATACGTAGTTGTGAAAATTAATTGAGAGAAAAACTTAGAATGTTTGAATGTAGAATATTAAGGACCAAAAAAAGAACCAGCGAGCTCACAGATGAAATAAAGTATAGTAGATACCTATGTGTGTATTGGTACACAAAATTACGTAACAAAACAATTTAAATAAAAATCGCGAGAAAAACCAAATTGATTTTATTAGATTATTTTATTTATTATTTTTTATGTTATTTATAAGACCGTATTGTCCCTACTGTACAATTTGTAGCAGATGCAACTATGGTACGGGCTTGTTTTTCTTGTTCCGGACTTGGTTAAATGCCTAGACCTACGTATAAAACAATGTTAAACAATTCAGTGCCACCTACGCCGTGGCAACAATTCGGAACTGGGCCATTTCATTTTCGACACGATAACGCACCAGCTCGTAAAGCCAGGGCCATAACTCAGCGATTTGAGGAAATAGAAGTGGCCGAACTCGACTGGCCGACCCAAAGTCCTGACCTGAACCTAATCGAACATCGTTGGGATTAATTAGAACACTAAACCGAAAGCCTCCCGCAAAACACCACCAGCTAATCGCCATGTGGAAAGAGCAGTTGAACCAAATACCGACAGATACTTATCGCAAACTAGTCGAGGCTGTGACAGACACTATACCAGCTGATCTAAATTAGTACATTATTACATGTGTCCGGTGATTGATTGAAAAAAGTCAATAAATGCAAATTACCTATGTATATAAAAAACGTCCAAAATTAAAATTAAACTATTAGTTTCGTATTTATTAGTACTACCCTATAGTAATGATATGATCGCAGATATTTAAAATGTTCATCCTCTTACATTTTGAACATTAAATCCGTTGTTAATTTATACCTCGATGACTTTAATTTTATCCACGCTTTTTTACAAAATCGATAGATTTTTACCTGCGTAGCCATGTTGGAAAGATTCGACATTTTCATGAAGACTCTCTCGCATTTATCGATTGGCGCGTATAACTGACGAATTAATTTTATTATTGGTCCTGACATCGACGTTATCAAGCCTACAATGTAAAAACAGAATTAATTATACAAACATAGTAGATAATCAAAAATTAATCGTGACAAATATTGATTTGGTATGGGAAATGAGATACAAAAAGTATAAATTGAAATTTATCTCGTTTAGGACTGGCAGTGAAGTTTGGGAGCTTTCGAAATAAGTTAGTAGAACCAAAACGTCGACTGTATAATAATATAAAATAATTTCCGATTTGGCGACACGTAAGAAATCCGCGACCCCTTTCTTTCGATAAAGTGCAATAAGTACGTATACTACAATAATAGTTTTGATGGAACTGGCGCGACCAAGCTTTGTACAAAATACGCGAAGTAATTTCACATGTTTCTTGTGGTATTTACATTTATTAATAGAAATAGGCACCATCGGTTCTTTATCAGTTATAAATAACTAAATAAGCAAATGCCGCGATAAAGAGGTCTCGGTATATCCGGAAGTCATAGAACTTAACATAGCAACAACATGGTTAATATATGTACACATAAGTAATACAATTCATTTTTTTTTTGATAACAAACTAAATTTAAGGTGTTTATTTTAATGGCCCTTTCGCGTACAAAGTACGCCCGAAGATTCTGACTACGGGCATAATAGTGATGTAAATAAATTTTATCGTTGCGATTCAAGATTCTTTCCGGCAACAAATAAAAAAAAAAGACAAAAATCTCCCCTTTATTATTTTTTTAGCGTTCGCCCGGTTTGTTGCATCGAAAACATTTTTTTAAAGGTCGTTAACTTTACAATAAGAATATTTAAGATGCGATCGTATAGATCGATTTTTGTCAATATTTGCTTCCTATTCTGTTGACGCCAAATTTAACTATGTATAAAATATTATCAATTAAGTAGCAAGTATATAGAACAAACAATCTTTCTTTCAACTTAAGCCGAAACAAAAACAAAATCCAGTTATTCATGTTTGTACACAAATAAAGAATTGTTTTGAAAAATCCGATAATTTTTGACGGGCGACTTTTCAATTATATATATATACACCGTGTCCAAGATAAGAATGCACAGCATGGGGATCTTGAAAACGGTAGAAGATACAGGGTGGCTTAAATTAGAAAAAAGTTGCGCTATTTAGAGTATGATCACATGCTGGTCGCAAAAGTTCATTATTGTTTATCGTTTTCAAAATTCTCAAAAAAATGTGATTTTGCGGATTTTCGTTTCTTTTCATTTTTTTATTTATTTTAAATGATATTAAAAAACTATCGGCACTTTCTCGTTGCCACTTTTTAAGCTCTACAAAATGGCGTGTTCAAATTTTTAATCCGACGTTTCGTATCCGAGAACCCATCATCAACTTTATTTTTTTATATGGCCACAAACAAAGAGACACCCTGTATTCGGTAGCATTATTCATTACAAATTCAACGATGTATCACACATTATGGTTTTGAAGCCAAAAAAGGGGAAAAACGTGAGTTATAAGGTTTTTTATTTTTTAAATTAGTAGGCGCTGGTACAATAACAGGAACAAAATGTCAAAAAATTATAATAATTGCTCAAATAGGTTGCCATTATTTTCTAGACACAAGTATGCTCTGCCTACAGAAGAATTCAAAACATGGTCTAACATTTCTGGTGTGATTGTATTAACTGCTGCTAAAACCAATGCCAATAACTGTTCTTCAGTTTCAAAAGTGGCGTCATACACTTGGTTTTTTAAATAACCCCACAGGAAAAAATCCAACGGAGTTAAGTCAGGTGATCGGGCTGGTCAGGCTACTTCACTGTGAGTTCCAATGCATTTTTCAGGAAACCTCTGGGACAAATATTCCCGCACAGTTCTTGAATTATGCGCTGGGGCACCATCTTGTTGAAACCAGCAGTTGTTAAATATAAGTAATGGTAATTCATCCAAGGCATTCTCCAAATCAGTCTGCAGTAGGTCGAGATATCGTTCGGAATTTAAATTGTTGTGATAAATAAAAGGTCCTATTATTCTGCCACCCAAAATGCCTACCCACAGATTAAATCCAAATCGATGTTGATGCCTTGTTTCTTTTATTAAATGAAGATTGTCTGTTGCCCAATAATGTTTGTTACGCCGGTTGAAAATGCCATTGTTGGTTATTGTTTTTCCCCTTTTTTGGCTTCAAAACCATAATGTGTGATACATCGTTGAATTTGTAATGAATAATGCTACCGAATACAGGGTGTCTCTTTGTTTGTGGCCATATAAAAAAATAAAGTTGATGATGGGTTCTCGGATACGAAACGTCGGATTAAAAATTTGAACACGCCATTTTGTAGAGCTTAAAAAGTGGCAACGAGAAAGTGCCGATAGTTTTTTAATATCATTTAAAATAAATAAAAAAATGAAAAGAAACGAAAATCCGCAAAATCACATTTTTTTGAGAATTTTGAAAACGATAAACAATAATGAACTTTTGCGACCAGCATGTGAACATACTCTAAATAGCGCAACTTTTTTCTAATTTAAGCCATCCTGTATCTTCTACCGTTTTCAAGATCCCCATGCTGTGCATTCTTATCTTGGACACGGTGTATATATATATATATATATATATATATAATTTTTTTTTTTTTGGAAATGCTGCCCTTACATTTTGTTTATTTTATAAAATTATACCAAACAGGTTTTTATAATGTGAAAATAAATGAACTTTTAAATTTTAAAGCAACTTAATAGTCTGAATATGTACCTATTAAAATTGTTATCGAAAGTTCTTTGCTTTCTTTAGCAATACGCGATCGGTGGTGGAGATTGGGAACTCGTTTAAACCAGCTTAGACGCATCGACATTAATATACCAAGCAAATTCGTATAACGCAGACGTATTTTATACATTATATAAATCATCTGTATTAAATAAGTTACTATATGTATACCTAAATCGACAAGCATTACAATTTGTAATAAAAATTTAATTTTACATAGGTACAAGGTTATCGGTTTTATTTTGATCCGTCCCCCATTATTTATTTTATTATTATCGGTACAAAAAAGTTTCAAATGAAAGTTATAAGAAGAGTACCTATACCTGAATTTTTATAAAACGTATTAAAAATCCGGTGGCGTGCATAGGTCACGTGATACAAATCGACGCAGTTTTTCCAGAAGGGCGCAACCCACAAAAAGTAAATTTTACAGGAGAGCACATTTTGTGCTGTCGCGTAGCTATACGCAGCAGATACGTTTTACGGAAATACAAATCGATTTTTCCGGTGGAAAAAATCGGAATATTGTTACCAGATTTTAAGAGACGATGCCCTTGCTTTAACCCCGTTTCTTTAATTATGACGATATAATGTTATACATGTCTATGTTTTATAATTTCTGAGAGGTTGAACTTTAAATGTGAAAAAGTGTTTATTTGAACAATTTCTTTAGTTTCTTTAAGTTTAGTAAATTGCTTATGTGTTAAATTAGTTTTTTAATAAATTAAACGGTGTTTTCGATTTTTTGTAAATTTGGTCGTTAGTTTCTAGTTTTCAGCTGGAATATAAAACCATTTTTCACTCACACGTTTTTATCGGTCATGGCCATCTGTCATTTCATTGAAGAGACACTTTTGCACATATTTTGTCTAATATCTTAAAAATTGTAAAAAAATTAGATATGTATAACATTATATGGTCGTAATCAGTCAAAAGGGCAAACACGAAAATGTCATAATATACAGGGTGTCCCATTAAAAAAAATTAAGTTCTACCTATTTGTATTACGTGACCTATCACGTCCCTGGATTTTTTAATACGTTTAATAAAAATTCAGGTAACCCTCTTACAACTTTTATTTGAAACCTTCTTTTGTACCGGTAATAATAAAATAAATAATGGGGGGTCAAATTATAACCAACCAATAACAATCCGGTAATTTTTCCTTTGTTTTAATTTTTTTGTCTGGCTTGTCCTAGAATACTAATCCCGCGTCTATTTGCCTTAAAATATTAAACATTCGTAAATGTTTTTATGTGCTTTCGAAAATCGAATTCGGCGTTATTTACTGGGATATTTTACGTGTTAAGCAATTATAAACGACACGTAGCGATAAAAATGTAGATACATTATATAAAAGGATTAAAAAAAGTGTCGGTGTATATTTTTTAGTGAATTACTGATACGTTTTTATAATAATAATCAGCTCTTCGTGAGAATATTAAGTACATGTTTTATTTTCTTATTTTATCTTTTGATTGTAACATGTTTGTCTTCCGTAATTAACAACAAATTATGTAACATAATTGCATAATTACTTAGAATTTAACAATAAAAGGACACTCGATTTACAGGTACATAGATATGTATTTAATGCGTAGAAATTTTCCTAATCGCTTATTGAAAATTTAGTAATCAATAAATTTTCCGACAAAAAGATAAATACCATTTTTACCATTTTAATCAAATAACAAAAAAAAATACCTTCAATAAATTACTACTTCTTAACATAATTATTGTCTACTGGTATTCGGTTAATAATAATTAGTTATCGCGCCGAATAAGTTCCATAGTTCATCTCGGTCCATCAGTTATCTATTAATTAAAAAATTTATATTTTAGATAATTTGAATAATCTAAAAATATTCCGACAGAACAGGAAAGATCGATAAAGGCGCGGATGACATGGACGTCTGTCTCAACCTATAATCTTCAATTTTTTTTTATCGTTAATTGGTTATAGATTTTTACTTCGGAAATTTCCCCATTTTTTTTAAATCATTTATACCTAATAGAATTTGACACAGTAGATAAGCCGTAGACGAGTACATCTAAAATTAATTTATCCGCCAATTAATTTATCCTTTTTGTTTCGGTAAATGAGAATCCACCGATCGTAGACAACCGTCTTGGGAGTAAAGGTTTTTGCATGCATATATTTACAATTATTGAACCATGTCAAAACAACCATTACTCATCTTCATATCGGTTTTTTTACTAGCATGTGTTTTAATTAGTTGTTTTACTTATAATGTTTATTATTTCAAAGTTATTTTTGTAGTGCTTGGCGATTTTAGCGCAAGCCTTACGTGATGGACCGCATGGAAATTTTACCTGCACGCACGAGTATTGCAATTTTTAACATTTTCGAAGTATAGTTGTTTGATTTTTTGAAATTTAAATTTAACGACATCTCCTTACTGTTATTTCTATAACCAATAACGTCGAGTTACGAAAGGTAATTCGACTGTGAAATATCTATAAAATAAACGGATATCGTGATTTACGAGACGTTCGTTTATCATGAACTGAATGTTATTAACATTTTTTTCGCATGAAAAGTCGAATATGGGTGATTTTTTAAATCGAACGACGAACGACGTTGTTTCGTTAATTCCCTCCTATTTTCGGTTGTTCGAGATTCCAAAAGGATTTTCAGGGGAAAAACAAACAAGGATTTGCCTGAATTCACTTTGAATACATCGTTTATTATACGGGGGGTTTCCAAAAAACCCGAGCCAACACCAACTCCGATTCTTCAAATAGTAACTCCCCCAATTTTTTTGACAATTTCGAACTTTTTGTAACGCGCTAAACACTTTCTATGTATTATACCCTATACTTGAAATCAATTGTTTTTGAGTTATTGTCGCTTAAAATCTGTCAAATAATTTAAAGAACAAATCCTGGAATAAAATAAATGTCGTTAAAATCTTTCATAATAATGATTTTCTGTTTGTATTGGTCATATTTAAAAAATATTTTTATTATATAAGGTGCGTCGAAAAAGCTGAACCGATGTTCTGACAACTAATAACTAATCATAGTCGAGATTTTCATAGGTTTCCATGGTGATAACATTAGGGCATTAATATTAACAGATTCGTTACAGTATAGACCCCCTAATGGTTTTATAGACATCTACATAATCCGAAAATATAAAAATATTAATAAATCTTATCCCAGATTTTTCGAAACACATTGTGTAACAAACAATACGTTATACGGGGATATAAAATGCACCAAAAACGTGTTCAGGGTGAATTAAGGTTCTCCAAAAAATTCGATAGGTTTATATCTATATAAAAAAAATTGTAATCGTTTTATGCAAGTTCGACCGTATTTGAAGAATCATTATTCACTCGACGGGTGCAAGCGATTTCTTTAAATATTAAACGTTTTTTAAATACGTAAGAAATTTATTCCATATGAAGCTTTGAATTGTAGTTACTTGGAATCTTAAGCGTTTAATGGAATTAATTCAGGATGCCATTTAACCATTTGCGATCATTAGATATTTGATTATATTGAAGATACAATTTAATCCATGTTTCGGTAAGATATTTGAAGAGGTTAGAGCGATAAGGGTTTAGGTGCAAAATTATATATTTGGGGTTATTGGCTGTCAAAGCATTGGACATTATGGGCAACGTGTACACAATACACTTGTTACTATACGTATACGTAGTATATTTGAGAGTTAAAAAAATGGCATTGCAAGTTGCAAAAGCACTTGTTTTTCTATACCACCAAATAAATTACTCCCTCTGTCCGAAAATATGGTATACATTTGAAAGAAAATCTTAGATTATTTAGAGTTTCGAAAGCAAGTAGTAGTACTCATTATATTGGTATTGTTTATAATGATAGCTAAATAATCTGACATATTTGACAGGCGTTGCTTTTGAGTTAAGTTGGAATTTGAAGACCAAAAATTAGTTTTTTTAAGAAAAATAAAATAGTCATCGCTGTAATTTGAAAATGAAAATTTTAACCCAAACAACGTGAATTTATAAAGAAGAGATGCCAAATCGAAGCAATTGACTAATGAACAACGTCATGGTATCTTGCAACAGCTATTACACTATATGAAGAACAAAGAAAAATTAGAACGCGGTGCTATTAATAAAGTTGCAGTTGTATTCCACGTATCCCGTCTGACTGTAAGTAGAATCTGGCATTCAGCACAAGCTCAATACAGAGAAGGTAAAATTTGTGCCGACGTTTCTTCAAAAAAGAAGGAAAAATGCGGAAGAAAACGAAAAGATTATTCTGTCAATTTGGCTGAAATAAAGAATATACCATTAAATCGTCGAGGAACGATTCGTAGTTTTTCTTTCGCAATTGATATTCCAAAATCAACCCTGTTTGATATCTTTAAACAGCGAAAGTATTTTAAGCGAATATCTTCTATTGTTAAACCTACTTTAACAGGTAAAAACAAATTGAAAAGATTACAGTTTTGCTTGTCAAAGGTAAATCATACCAGTAATGGAGCTTTTCTTTTTGATGGTTTATATGATTACGTTCATATTGATGAGAAATGGTTTTATCTCACTAAAGTTAAACGCTCCTATTACATAATGTTAGACGAAGAAGAACCCGATAGAAACTGTAAAAGCAAACGGTTTATCACTAAAGTGATGTTTGTGGCTGCAGTGACTCGACCACGCTATGACACACATCGAAAGCATTTTTTTGACGGTAAAATTGGAATATGGCCCTTTGTATATCAAGAACCAGCTCAAATAAATTCCAAGAATAGAACTAAAGGAACATTAATAACGAAAAATGTGGAATCCGTTACAGCAGCGCGCTGTAAGAAAATGATTGTAGAAAATGTTATTTTAACAATTAAATCAAAATTTCCTCAAAAGTATAAAAACAAAACAATTTACGTACAGCAAGATAATGCAAAACCACATTCCTCTGATAATGATACAGATATTGTTACTGCAGGTTCTACTGAGGGTTGGAATATTCAGTTTAAGTCACAGTCGCGATTTAAACGTTCTCGATTTGGGTTTTTTTAACTCTATTCAATCACTACAACATGAAGCTTCCCCAAACACAATTGATGAATTGAATGAATGTGTTCAAGATGCATTTAATAAATTAGAGAGAAATACTCTTGATAACGTTTTTATAACATTACAAACGTGTATGGAATCAATTATGTTGACAGGAGGGGGAAAATTCCTATAAAATTCCTCGTTTAAATAAGGTAAAACTTCGTCGCGAGGGTCGATTAGCTGAAAAGTATATATGTTCAGAAGAAGCGATCAACAAGGCTAAATCTCACTTTAACTAAATTTGGATTACATTAAAATTATTTGTATTTAGTTATATTGTGACAATAAAATGAATTTAATTTTTTTTTATATTTAATTTTAGTTTTATTGATTTTTTTCGCAAATGTATACCATATTTTCGGACAAAAATAATATTAAAATGTATACCATATTTTCGGACAGAGGGAGTAGATATTTCTCTACAATTTGCGCCACTTGACTCAATGTTCTCAGAATATGCACTTAAACCCTTATGGCTTTAACCCCTTCATTTAAGGTTTTCGATTGGAAATACCTTTTTTCGATAACCATATATTTCGTCCTTGTTGTCAATACAACAAATTGAAAACTTACGTTGAGACCTTGCATTAGAGATATAAGTTCTGGGGACGTTTTGACTCGTCACCTACCCTTTTATTTCCATATTTAAATTTTAAGTACCTATATTTTATTAAAATTGCTTTTAGGTCATATTTTGAAGTTAAATTTTATAGTTAAGTATATATTTAAAATAATTCTTGGTAATTCCGATTGTTTTGATACAATATAGTTATAAACTTCAGATTTTTGCTGTTAATTAGAATAAATAAATAATGAAGACAATTTATTATTGTTTTATTTATAAGTATTTATTTAATTAGGTATTTTCAATTTATCGACGTTTGAAAATCGTTTTCCAGTTTAACGAAGATAATTTGTATTATCTACAATTTAGCTTTGCTTTTACACTATCGTCGATTATTAAATTAATACTAAATAATTAATATTGTATCTATAAGTACCTACTTATCTATCTACCCCGAATAAAATGAAAATAAAAATCATGTCGCGACGTTATTATCTAAAGTCGACAAGGAATTCTTTGTAAAAACGTTACAAAATATAAACAAAAAGATCTATAGTTATCGTCGTTATTAATTAAGATGCCAAAAAATTGACAAGTTTACTCGATCAACTGTTTCTTTCTCACACCTCTGCTATTGGAATCACCTCCATACAAATCGCAAGAACTTTTTATCGCCACAAATACCTGCATATATTGGGTACATACTTATAAAAAAAATTGTAATTTCCTATCTTGTTATGGTCGCACCGTTGTTTTAATTTCGACCGTGCATTCATTAACTCGAAAATCTATTTTCGTCATTACATTATCGGCATCTCAGCCGCTGTCAGCATGGAGAAAAATTGACATGGCCTTTCACAATTTCGCATTTTCATAATGTTTTCGAGGGCGTTAGGTTACTATAAAAATGCCCGTCGAAGGTGGACTCCATCAGAGTTCCCTTGATTCTTAAACAAAACATTCCTCCATAACGGCCGCATCTGAGGTAAGACCTAACCAAGTTTCTAAAAAAAATTGTAAATATTTTCATCGACGCAGTAGAAAAGTCGCACACGCTTTCCGCTTAATTAAATTGTAAACAACAAATATGACGCCTTGTTAAAAACAGGACTAGAAATTGTCAATATTTGCTATCAATTCTTGTTTATTCGTGTCTTGGATAATTTCCAAAGTTTATGAGATATTCTGATTCAAAATATATGTATGTAAGATACGATTATACGATAAACAGGCGTATTTTTTTGCTTTTTTTCAAATGTTAAAGTTTAAAAAAATAGTACGTCGTTTAATTACAATTATAATATTTGTATCAGATAAAAAGTCGTAAAACTTCTTCATGCGTTTAGTTTGTGTATACACACATATATTGCGTGACCTTGAAACCTTGATTAAAATATTTATTTTACCCATTATGTCGCATTTTTAGCGTGAGGAGTTTTCCTCGTATTATTCGAGACCGATTTAAAATTGAAAAATTTCGATTTTTGAATTCTGCTTAAAGTGTTGGTCGGTTCGATCGTCGATGCCGAACGAATAATTTTTTCTATTAAGATAATACAAATCTATCGAGACCCCTTTATTTTTAATTATTATCGTCTATCAAAGATGGACGTGCGAACTCGAAGAATCTCAAAAACTTTTTGAACGGTTTATTTACGATTTCAAAATATTTGTTTTTAGTTAAGATAATAAAACATTATTGCACGTTCGTCGTATACGTAACGGCTCGTTAATTTCCCACGAAAACTATAATAAACCACGCTGTCCGATATTCGATCTTAAATGCGACAGTCGTTTTAACAAGTTTATTACCTTTTAGTAAAATTTATGATTAAATACATTCAAATGTATTTTTGCTAAAAGGGACTCGGGTATTTCAAAAATGTCATCGACGTTACCATAATAACTTATACTGGAATAATTCAAAGAGCATCGTCTCGATGTTTTTATTCGAAAGAGATGCCGCGTACAAAAACGCGTAAACACGCGAATAAATCGTTCAAAAAAAATTATTGAACCCTCATAAAAATAGAAATTTACTCACCGGGCGTAATTCCGATGATATGTTTGGACCATCGTACGGGATATTTATAATTTGCCGAGATTAATAACGGCAACACCAAGCAGGAATATGTTACCAGCCATACTCCCCCGAGCCTAAATATGAGGGGCGCGGGCCCCTTACAACAGTATGGAAGTAACAGCAGGACCGTTAACAGGCACACTAAAAATACAAAAAATTATAACTCAATTTTAATGTTCATCGAACACCGTTAAAGTAGGTATAGAGAGTCGTTACATGCGTAACGACTCCCTATCATTTTAATAGTTTATTATTAACAGGCCGAAATAGTATAGGTACCTACCGATTACTTATTTTAATACTTTCATTTTTTAATAAATATAAGTATACCTACATAAGTACAGTCGGGTGCAAAATTAATGTCGCGAATCACGAGCATTGGACGGGTAATAAATACATGGCGCATTGAACAGATTTAGGACAAGTGGGACAAATTACAAATACAAAGTTGCGCTTTAAATATCCTGATCATAATTTGTTCGTTGTGTCGTACTTAATGCTCGCGATTAACGACATTAACTCTGTACCCGACTGTACCCGTAGGTGTATAATTAACTTATCAGTTGCGTATGCACAAAAGCTGCGGTGACTAAATATTCAGAAGCGAGAAATTTCCAAAATGCCAAATGTCGAAATTTTCCAATTGTTTCGCCTGTATTTTTCTCGAGAGGCTTCGTCGACGGGTTCAAAATGTTATTTAAACAAATTTTCGTTTCGAAAAAGCTTCCTAAAACTTTCGACAAAGACGGTATCCGATGATGAAAATGATACCGCATAAAAATAAATACAACTGAAAGTAAACAAATTTATATCGGTACCTATACGGCCGAACCCTTCGGTAGCACGTGCCTTTGTTTAACTCGCGTCAAAAATGTATTAATTCGGCCAAAAAGAAAAAAATTTTCGTCGCCGGCCGTGCCAATTTCGAATATTAATAAATAAATAAAAGAAAAAACCCGCTGATAAAAATATCAGCGATGCACTACTTTTCGAATTAAATTATTGAAAAATTTCTGGAAGTAAACACGAAACATTTCGGTGTCATTTTATATGCAAATCTCAGGGTTGTCCGGGAAATTTATCTTTTTAACGCCATTAACACAAATAAACAATATACTCGTAAAATTAGCAACTGGTATAGAATATAATCTTAAAATAATAATTACTCTCTCAAAATAAAACAGTATTTATTTACGTACTTTGACCTAAAATTCTTGTTAAAAATAATTACGTTATTGCTGAAATCGTATTTTGTTTGCGCTTCGACAGTTTTACGACAATAAACGGTTAAAAACTTACCGCTTTCCGCTAGTTTTTCTTCTTGAAGTTTAGGGTCCAATTTGGGCAACGTGTGTAAACTTCTTAATCGTCCGCGTACTCTTGTGATCATTCCCATTTCGTAAACTTAACATAAATCCAAAACTTAATCACTTATAAACCGACGGGCATTTTTTTTTAGAGCACAACGATGAGCGGACGACACGTAGAAAATGAATTCTGCCACGTATCAACACGTTTCCTTTTATTTTTGTCTGGCGAGTTATGTTTTCCTTGTGCTTATTCGTCCCACCACGCGGACTTTGCGTCACGTCGATTTTTGGCAGCAATTAAGTTTAAATACCAAAAAAAAATAATAATAATAACGACCGACTAGAAATTTGTACATAACGAGTGCGCCTTGTATTTTATACGCGAAGTTGGCCAATTTTTAATGTATTTACATAGATATGTATGTGATAAGATCTTGCTGATGGTTAAAATTTAAAATAACATTTTGAACACGCGTTTTGTTAATAATCAACTAATTTTCCCATGCGCTCAATTTGTTTTTAAATTATTCACCTACCTATCTATTTGGCATGACGAAAACGACAATATCAAAAATTGTCGGGTTCGATTCCCGGAAAATTATTTATAGTTTCATTGATTGGAGTTTTGGTATGTATTTAAGTAAGTACGTTTCAATGGCAGTGGGTGTTAAAACTGAATGACTTCGTAAGACGTCTAAAAAGCAAGTATCGTGGGCGTATATATGCCTAACGTCATATTACGTATAGGTAATAAAAAAAACAATAGGAGTTTTATGTGTTTCTTTTTTAATAATAAAATTGTATTCTGGAACAGTTATTTTTAACCGTGTTCAAGTTAAAAAAAAATCCTTTTGGCATAGAAATCTATTGTTCGCACTGTGTAGATATTACGTTTCCATTTATGTAGGTATATATTTTTCTATGTAGGTATTTTTTATTTGTATTCGTCATTATTAAATAAAAATAGTACCTATTAAGTATGTTTATACCGATACCTATACCTATATAGGTAAGTAAAGGTACCTATACGTTATTCACGATAGGTTTCGATGCTATCATCCATAAAAGTCACTAAATTGTACATATATGTACTTCTTTGTAATATAAAGTTTAAAGTTTTGAACATTCTATCGACGATTTACATGCACACATACAACATGACAAAAAAAAACTACAATATACCCACTGCAAAAATACAAGATTTTACGTTATTGTGAATAACGTATTTAATTATTTCTTTTTTGAATTAATGGTAAAATTGATAAAATATAAATGGTATTAAAATATCATAGAATTTTATAATTAATAAATTCTTAAAAGTTCAAAGCCAATAAGTAAATGATTTAAAAAGGATTAAAAAATATAGGCAAGTAGGTATTTATCTACAGGGTAGATAGTAGTAGCCCCCTGCTCATTAGTTCGTTAAATATACATATTAAAAACATATTTTCTTAACGAAAAATGTTCAGAATGATATGTTGCATATTATTGTATATTTATTTTATTTCGGGCCCTAACGAAACTTGAGCTGCTATATACTACAACTTTATATTTTTAAATGGCATTCTGTGTATTTTTTACATCTTTTGAAAAACTATCTCTTCTCTGTATGACTTTATAAAAATATTGAGGGGTTAAATAACAAAATTACACTGTTAAACACGATTAAAGTTGAAAAATGTTCTATTTAGAAGTATCGTATAGTAATCACAAAATCAGCAAGTATTTATTAACGAAATAATTTATTTTAACAATGTAATTTTGCCATCTAACCCCACAATATTAATGAACACCGTATAGATACAAATGTCTCAAGACTCAAATCTCACTAAGCCCTGAAATAAAATAAATATACAACATATCATTCTGAAGATCTTTTGTTAAGAAAACATTTTTCTAATATGAATATTCAACAAACTAATTAGAGGAGCTGTTACTATCTTAACTCGCGCGACGTATTTCTACTTCGAATATTTGTTTTTTGAAAAGATATTTTGATCGAAAGTCGAATTTACGATTTGTTGGAACAAAAATGTTTAAAATTTAAAAACATTTCCCCACATCGCCACACATTAATATACAATGTCTTACGCCGATTAAGTAAATACCTATATATAGGTAAATCGGTTCGAATGCAAAATTCATTAAAATCGGGATCCAAGAACATTTCAATTTTAAACAAATACCTAACATTGTTGTAGTGTTGCTCATAATCCTTTATTAAAATTGACGCGCTTTTATTTCTTACGATTCTTTGTTATCCGATGTGGGTTTTGTTGATCGCAAACTGCACATCCTAACGACTATTATTAGATGCGCGTATGGGGAAGAGGACAAATTAAAATAAATATTCCGCTTATTATTAGTATATAATGGTTAACGACCAGCACTCTGATCGACTTAGGTACCTATTTATAAATTTTTTAAAGGAACGCGAATCGAAAAAATTTAAGTAAGTCTTGGTCGTTAGTCTTTTTATATCGGAGAGACAGGCGAAACAAATAAGTCGTTCGCCCCCTTCCAAAATTAGATTGAAGATCAACTCTCAAAAATAAGCGTGCAAATAATGCGGATTCGTTTTTGCACGCTATACCGCCGACTAAAAATGAAATTATTTAAATGATGTATGAACTTTTTCAGTTCCTTGCACTCGAATATATTTTGGGAAATCAATTTTTTTATTATTATTTTTAATAGCTCGGCGATAATTTATTGAACTGTACATACATTTGAGGTCGAGGATTCGTTTATATTGTTAAAATAAATTGTTACTTTGTGATTAATTCGTGTTTGATTAACATTAATTAACTGTAATTGTTCAATAAAGAGCCGAATGAATTTGTAGGAAGGCACGAATAGTATGTATGACTCACACTTTATCTTTTAATTTTACATAGCATTAATACATATATTATTATTATTAAAGTTACGTTACAACATTACATCGTTAGATTCGCGCAGTTATATAAAGTTAATGTAGATAAGATAATTAAGTATTATGAAAATAGAGGCGATCTTTCACGCTAGAGATTACGAAACCGATTAGGTGCACTTACTTATAATTTTTTCCAGATCGAAATGGGAGCACATTGTTTTATGTAAATTCGAAAAGAGTTTTTATTTGGATAGACTGACTGCCCAGAGAAATCATAATATAAAGGTTGCTTTATTACGAGATAATAATTATGTTGATGGGTTGCTGTTAAATATTGTTTTAACGACCTAGCTATAAAACTAAATATATCGAACCTTTTATTATTAAAAAAAAATGTGTTTTGTAACACGCGACTAATTTAAAATAATTTTTTATTCGCTTGCAGGTAGGTAGATATTATCATCTTTTTTTTAACTCGGATTTGAATTTTAATCGTTGCCTCCTACAATTGAATTATTTTTGTACCTAATATTTAAAAATTTATTAAATTAAATTTGCGCAAATTTTACGAAACAAATCTCGGGTAAAAAGCTGCTAACGATGAGGAGCTCCAATTTTATATGTAACTTTGCCAATGCGATTTTAATATTTTTGCTTAAATGTGATAGGAAGGGATTGTCGGTGGAGGGAATAGGCAATAACCAACGACAGCGGCTACAACTTGTTACAAATGTAGAATTAGGTTTCTTTTTCCAATAAATATCTATATTTTTCATATAGGCAGACTTCATTTTGCGCAGCTCTTACACTATATTATCTAAGCGGAGTAAATGGTGGGGGTTCTGCGAAGCACGATTTTTGAATAATGCTACGAATACTTACGAGTTAAATAGTGGGTAACTTGTACAAAGTGATGTCCATTTTTCTTTAACAATAATCATCGACTTTAGTAATTTCAATCTTACAAAAAATCATAAATTATTTTCTAGTTTAAAATAATATACCGAGTGTTAACGAGATTACGATTCACGTGATTACGATTTAACTTTTTGTTGAACTATTGAATTAATTTTTAAAAAATTCATGTACACGCCGAAACCTTGTTTTTTCAAAGTTAAAATTGTTTAATTTTGAGATTAAGCAGATAAATTTTACCACACACTATTTATTCGGTATTTGTAAGACTAACTAACTACAACTACCTATGTATATAAAACCAAATTGATTTTTTGTTTTTTTAATATCTTTGACTGACCGATCGCGAGTTTATTTCCGGTGCCTCCTAAAGTTTCGTTTACAATATTGAAAAGCACACATACACCTAGACACGCACAAAATTGCGATATCAATCGCCGCCACTGTTTTACAATGCCGGTAGTATACATCTTCAATTGGCTCCTTTACAGTTGATTCGAAAACAGAAAGTGGCACAATTATGTAATCTGTTATAGTTAAGATAAATTATTATTGATGTTACTGTCTATCCGGAACCTTTTGATGATAGATACCCCATGAGGTCTTGGTCCTTCTAGATTTCAGCCACATAAGGTCACTGTGTTTGTTATTAAGTAAATTGTAAACTTTGACCTTGTTGTTTTTACTTATAAAAACAGTAAAATTGAAAATGATAATTCTGCAGACTACACATCGGTATAATGACTGACGATTTTAGTCTGACAACGAGAATCGAGTTCTCTACCATAGATTTTCGAATAACACGATTTTTTAATATTATAACACTAATTGGAAGTATAGGTATCTAAATAGAAAATTATCGACAAATACCATTTATCGTTAGTTACGTGCTACTTATTTTTTTTTCTAATTTATAGTGTGCTACCTGGCTTAAACTGCGTGATCGCCACCGACATCGCGAACGATCTTCGGGCAAAAAAGTCGTTATCTACAACAAATTGTTCCGTTATTTTTACATGCGTTAACTATTATGTCCCTAAATCGTCTACGACCGAATATAAATAATAGCCGTTGTCTATAACTAAATTATAGCCGTCAGTGGCGTACTTTTAAAAATTAAAATCCTCCGTTTATTAAATAAAAATTTAAAGTGAATAGGTAACAATTTTAAATAAACGAACTTAATTATCGAAACCGCTGCATTTCATAAGCGAAAGACTATAATATAAAGCGAAGGCAATAAAGTTTAAATTATGACAGTCGTAAACGCTTCGCATTTTAATACCGCAAACTTTAACTGCGCGTTGCTGGAAAAAATAATAAAATTTATGTAGTTATAAATAACCGCTTAGTTTGTAGGTAAGCGATTTCGATATTGTAAAATACTTATTAGAAAGATAATGGCAAACGAAAATAAATTACCTAACCTTCGACAAGTAAATCTGATGTAACTGACGAATTACCTACACGTAAATGAAAGTCTCTTTTTTTAATTTTTTCAGTACTTATAGGTATAGGTCGATAGTTGAGCGAAACCACCGTATTGTTCGCAAACACGGTCTCAAACCGTGCGTGAGGGCATAATAATTATTTATTATTCAATCGTTGTTGCACATATGTATATTATAAATATATTAGAGCTTCCTTGAATGGTTATCATATATATGTTTTTTTTTTAAATTAGCACGAGCTGATAATCAAAGTAACACGATATTTAAAATATTTTACTATTTTAAGAACTTTATAATAAAAAACTGATTATTAACATAGAAACACATTTTGTGATATCGTTAGTTAGTGTATTTTATAGATGTCACGATACAGTACATGACAAAAAATTCACAGATAGCCTTTGAACTCACAAATGCAATCCGTAATAAGTGTAAAATTAGGTATATCGATACCTATTATCCAACATCATTTTCGTGCACGTCGCTGAAGTTTTTTTAAATGTTATTATAATAATGATATCGCGTTTATATCACTTTGTAATTAATTTGTATAATTTTAATTATATTTTCGAGATAAACGTTGCTTGTTCATCGTCAAGACGCGCCATCGAATGTCTATTTGATTGAAATCACGATTACTACCGAATCACCAGTATAAAATCTTATTTTTTTTTTGAAATGAGAAAGATCGAAACTACCATTTCTGCCAACAAACGCATCAGAAGATGTGGGCGCGCTTTGTCGAATTTCAAAGTCGCTCGATTATCATCTCAATTGTGATCGTATAGGAAGCTAAAATTTCGCCAGTGTATTGTCACCTAGAATACTATCTAATTGTAAATAAAAATCGGCAGACTTGTTTCAAAATGACAACCGATCAAACATTTCGAACCTACCTAATAGACAGTGTTCGCCAACTACCTAATCTGCACCACATGGAAAACTTCCAAAAGCATTTTATTCTTGATAAAAGTTGGTGTATGGTCTAAAACCCAAATTACAACCATCAGAAATCAAAATTTATCAGTCATATACGATAGATTTTGTTTGTTTTTTTTAAATATGTATAGGATGAAATATCAACTTTGCGCCAAGAAAATCAATAATTTCACAACAGTTTTGACTTAAATTCAGAAATCCCATGAAAATTGCAAACAAAATAAACGAACTGGCTAAATTTAAATTATCTATATTATAAAGAGTAGATATATATACCATACATAAGCACCTTCAGACATAAATTGTGGATAAAATTCATTGTTTTTGAGAAGATTTAACAACTATTTTGAGGTGTTTGACCTTGACAATTCGCTGTCGAGGCCTACACGTAGTTGCATATTTTTTACAGCGTTACTATAATTATTTTTAAATATTTATTTGTTTATTTTTATATTTTTATTTAATTTGTTACCAAAAATATTAAAACAAAAAAAAACGAACATTACATCAAATCCACACGGTGCACTAACTAAACCAAAATATAAGCAAAATAGACGGAAAAACGGTTTATAAAACGAAATTGTACACGTTTGGATCACAATACAAAGAGATTTTGTAAAAAGCTGCTCTTATGAAAGTCATAATGATGTTTTTTATTAGTAAGTATTTTTATTAGTAGAATCAAATAAATGTATTACAAGACCCGGGTGTAGGTACTGTACCGCAGCCAAAATTTTAAGCACCACCGAACAGTAAATAGAAAAGCGAAATCATCGGTGAAACGTTAGATATTGTTGAATATTTGTTAACCGTCAGGTAGAATTTTTTTGGGACCCCTTGTACCTCTTGAAAAGATCGCCAAAAATCTACGTTAATTCTCAAATTTTAAATAAACGTTCGCTTATTTCCATAAATAAGTATGGCAAGTAAGGCGCCCGGCGACAACTAAGCAATTTTGAGGAATCACATACCTACCACAACACAACATTTCAGCTTTCCAAAAATTTTGTCCGCTTCCAACATTAATTTTCCTGTACTAGGTAGCTATCTACTTATATATATAAAATTGCAATTAACACATTATTTATGACAAATATTTGTATTACTAAAATAGTTCCGTTCGAAGTTTGTTTTTAATTTTGCTGTATTATATAGTATTAAGCGTTATCTTGTTTTTTAATCAACCATTAACGCTTAAATATTTGTCACGTCTAAATTCCGAGCAAAGATACGTAGATATATGTACATACATAGGTAATTTAGTGGATATCTATCTATACGTTTTGTTTTATTTTCGTGTATTTGTTAGTAAATAACGTGTACCCGTTTAACGCGCGACTTTCGTAAATATAAAAAAATAATTAGTTAACGTCGCTTATGAACGACCGTTGTTTTAGTAACAAAATTTTTAATCAAACTTGTTGCTTCCATTTGATGGGTCGACTACTACTTTTTTTGAAAAGATTGCGACACTCAGTTTAGATATATATATATATATATATATATATATATATATATATTTTTTATTTAAAAGCAGTAAAAAAGATATTGCTATGCGGTAATATAAGTAATTTTATTATAAATAAACTAGTTATAAAGGATTATCAGGTTTTCATTTTAACAAAATATAAAATTGTCTTATTTTAATTGTCTGGCATTTTAATTGTTAATTAACTTTTGAAATCGACATTAATTAAATGAATTTCGAATAATTAAATTATGATAGTATATAAGTAGGTACCTATTTATGTCGTTTCATAAGTGTAGTGTAAGTAGACACTTAGATCATTATTAGACCTATACTTATATCAATTTACGAACAAACGATATTTTGATTGTTTTAAATTAGTCAAATTTTTGTATCGTCGATGTCAAAAAAGATAGGGCTCCAAGTCTAGTTGTTTTATGTTGTTTATAAAATTTATTTATCGCTATTACGCAAGTAAATATTTTTATAATGGCTTATTTTTTACGGCAACTAAATCGACCACTCCTATTAAAAATGACGGGGGGTGGGGGGGGGTAGAAAAGTGATCGAAAGTCGTGGGATGAAATCCCATCGATGTGCCTATGGATGTTTGTGAGCGTTTTTGCTTATGGTTATAAGAAAAAATAAGTGTAAGTCGACGAATAAATAATGATAGAATTCTTCGAATGCATACGCTATTTAATAAATTATGTTTAATTTGGTAAGTAAATCGGTTAATCAAGTAAACCTCTATACAATTTTGTTTTTCAACGTCACCACCGACAGCTTTTTGGAATTCCCAAATAGCCAATGAACCTTGAATTACGCACTTTATCAACTTCGAATTGATATAGTATTTACTATTATTTGCTTAGGTAGTTAGATACGTTTACCTAAAATCCAATACTAGAATTGCAAATTAAATGAAAAATAAACTTCAGTAAAAGTTTTCGGTATTTTTGGAGCGAATTTTCAAGACGTAAAACGCACGACCCCAATTTCGATCATTACTTAAGCTCATGCACTAATAGAGATAAAAATGTAGCAAATTAGCAAGTTCCAAACATTAACAAAATATAAACAAGGTTTTGAATATTGCAAACATAGTTTGGTTTGAAGTAATTTTATTAAACAACTCGATAATAAATCATCGATTATAATTGGAATTTTGTTGTTTTCGCAAATAAGATAAAATTATTAATTTAACGCTCCGCAATTCCGTAAATAACTCACGGTGGGTTTTTCGGTAACTTTATTTTAATCCATACCGTGCCTATCAAAAAAATTAAATAATATTAAGGGAAGTTTTTTGAAAATTTTCAGTAGAAGTAGGTAGTTGCGCCGAAAAAAGCGCCTAACACCTACGCCACAATACCTACTATGTGAAAAATCAAAAACAATTCCTTTTGTTTGCATCCCAATATCCGCACGGTTCCCAAACTGGATTACGTCGGTTACGTATGGAAACATCGCGAAGGTTTCGCGAAAAATTTCAAAAATCGTCTC
Source organism: Rhagophthalmus giganteus (assembly GCA_036326145.1). Classification (NCBI taxonomy): domain Eukaryota; kingdom Metazoa; phylum Arthropoda; class Insecta; order Coleoptera; family Rhagophthalmidae; genus Rhagophthalmus; species Rhagophthalmus giganteus. The sequence continues at coordinate 6,431,219 of JARFJA010000083.1, read as the reverse complement.
AAACCTCGATTTTCAAATCTACCAACATTAAGTAGGTACCTAGAGTACCTAGATTTAGGTACTTTATGGAAAACACTTTGGCAATTGGAGAAGATTACAGAATATAAGTTTTATAAGAATTCATGTCTACATTGATTTTATTTTTTATTTGTAATTATAGAATACAATCAACTAGAGTAAAACATTGGTCCTTCGCAGGTAAAACTTTGACTCATATACCACAAAAAGTATTATTTAAATCTCTTACTGTTCAATCAAAAAATATAATTTGATGAGGAGCCGAAAAGAGGAGAGGTCGACCAACGCACAAACTTCCCGCCAAAGAATAAAAATGTAACCGACAAGAATTATTTATTTGTTGATAATTTTGTTGTCGTATTATATAAGGGAAAAAATGTTGGTGTTTCCAAAAAAGGGCCTAATGTGTTTATGAAGAAACTTTATGGTTCTCATATCATCCTAAAAATTTGACCGTCATAAGCTAGTTTTTGCATCTAGATATAATAATAAATCGATGTATACTTCGTCCAAACCTATACGCAATCCACGTCATCAATAAAAGGGTTACTAGATGATGATGTTTCACACAGTGCTGTCGCTTCGTACCTCGTATTTTGACAGTTCTAATAAGTTGTAGTCTTTCTTTATACCATCTAATACGTTCGCAGGTAAATCATCTATAGAATATGTCACTTTCCAAACTTTAAACCGAATTACAAATAAACAATCTAGTAACTTTTTGTTGATGACGTGAATTGCATATAGGTTTGGATAGGCCATACCTACTATATTTAATTTAATTTAACGTTGATCAACAAGTGAATTGAAACGAACTTTTAATTAATTAAGCTTAATTTTAGGATCTTGGAAAAAGTAATAGAAAAATTCTATCTGTGATATTTTTATAGTTATTGGCAAGAAATTTAATGATAAATTTGATGGCAACATGTCTGGTAAATGGTTATACGCACCACATTTTTTGTGGGGGCACGTGGGGGCACACAGTGCCCCCAAAGGAAAAAACACAGTGGAAAGGGGTGGGGAGAGGGGGTACAAAAAATTATGGACTTAGAACTTTCGAGAATTAGCGTGCCCCCAAAAAAGAAGTGACAAAAAAAGGCCTGGTTATACGTATTAAGTCCCTTAAGTCATTATTTGTTTAAATAATAATTTATTATTTTTCAAAATGTTAGCACTTCGTTGCCAAATTCATTTTTATAACGGCTTCACAACGACAAGCAAGCGTTTCTAGCCTTTTATTCTTATTGGACAGTACATACGTAGCAAGGGCGCGACGGTAACGTTTATGGAAAATGATGATGTCACGTTTGAAAATTGCTAGGAATAAAGAAGTTAAGTTCTCTACTTCAAAATTTTCGACGAAGGACTTTTATTGATTTTCCCGGACTCCGTTAATGGTCCCCTACAACGTACCATAAAGTTGGTGCGCCATTTTGGAATCCTCAAATCTTGGCTTAATATTTAGACAAGAAAAAAACGTGCAAAAGTAGGCCAATGTTACCCCAGCCGACGGTGTACATAAATATGATTTATTTTACACCTACATCGGCCTTATTATCACGAGAAACGATTATGTTATAATCGTAATTGTAAAAATAAATTTAATGTCGCATTTAATGTAACGGGGGACCATTTCTGTTCGCGACTGTACATCAGACCTAACGCTAATTTAAAAATCCACAAAACCGAGTATAGGCGCCTCATTTTGAACCGTAGACGACGAATTTGCAATTCCATTCCTGTCTGTACAGCAACGATCAACTTGCAACAACTCGAGTTTTATTACCTATTTTGTAAAGGTGAGTTAACGCACATTTTTAATTTTAACATTTTAAATCCAATTAAACTTTCAAATAAAGACGCGAATTGTGAAGGTACATCGAACGAACGCGTGCCACTATAATATGATACGTATCCTTGCAACGACATATGGCCTATCCAAACCTATATGCAATTTACGTCATCAATAAAAGGTTGCTAGATTGTTTATTTGTAATTCGGTTTAAAGTTTGGAAAGTGACGTATTCTATAGATGATTTACTTGCGTACATATTAGATGGTATAAAGAAAGGCTACAATTTATTAGAACTGTCAAAATATGAGGTACGAAGTGACAGCACTGTGTGAAACGTCATCATCTAGTAACCTTTATTGATGACGTGAATTGCTTATAGATTTGGATGAAGTGTACCTATACATAGGTACGTATGTAGTATATGTAACTCTACATATCTACAATGTAAAATAAAACACGCGATAACTCTTGTTCCATAAAATTGCAACAAGTTTATTTTTAATATTTAAGTATCTGATTATTATTTAATAAAATTTATAACGAAATTTTGTTTATTCGCAGAATTTCGAACGGCCCAACGCGCGTATCGTATTTTATATAGGTAATTACGGCAATTTAATTAATACGCCATTTAACTTTCTCCAAATTTTAAATAACAATTAGATAATTTGTTTTGGTTCAAGAAAATGTTTCGTTAGAAAGTTTTCGCCACATTTTCGGGAAAACAACCTGTACGGCCGCAACGTCGCCGCTCGAATGAAAGTTTGGCAAGTGCTACTCGATTCGTTTGTTTCAAAATAATAAGTACACGAGCTCGTAGTTTGATTTATTATGTGTTACTGATAAGAACTTAAGTAGTGGACAACGAATGAGGATGATGAACAGTCCTCGGGCATCGCTTGCTCTGCATGTGCAACAGTGATGTTTCTGAAATGCAATCGTTCCGCGTCTTTGACTTGTTCCCGCACAATTGGGTTTTCGCAAAAAGGGACCGCTGCCGATTACAAATCGAAGTGAAAAGTTTTCCTCTTTTTTTTTAATTTTATTTTATTAACTCGAAAGTTCTGTGTTGTGGCGTTTTCGATTTCTTGTTAAGGCATCGTTTCACTGCTTTATAGATGTGCTTAAAATTTGATCGTGCTTGTGCAGTTCGTTTAAGTGTGAAAAGTAGACATCAAAAAACCCGGAATTACCCTGGCGATAGAACAAGGCAGGTAAATTTTAAAAAATCTTATCGACAAATAAAGGTTTCTAGAGCTCGATTAGAAGCAATAAAGGTCGAACTATTTGTTCCAAATTCCATGTGCCGAGTTAATTGTAAGACGTTATTTACGAGTAAAATGAGAAAAATAACGATTGCAACGCTCATTAAAACTTATAAATGCAGTAAACAAGCTCGCTATTTATTTACAATAATTTTCTAGAAAACGGTTTTTTATATGGTGTAAAAATTCTTTTCAGGCTCGTGTACACACACATCCTTGCTTCTACGCCACTGTTGTCGCCCTCAGAGAGATGCGGGCTTCATCACTACTGCCCTTAATTTTTGCCGTTACCGTTACTGCCTTTTCTTATATGTAAGTAATTTTTGTATAGGGGTCGATAATTACACATAGACGACATATTCGTGATCCTTAATAATTGAGGAATGCGAGCGATATAATCTCGAACGCGCGGGAATTTGTTCGGTCCGTTTTTAACTCCAATAGTTCGGTTGATGTCTCGAAACGATTAATAACAGATCGTCGTTAACCTCTTCCGAAATCGTTTTCCTTAAAAATGTTATAATTGTCGCTGGTCGTTCCATTAAAATTACTTTGAAATTAGCGTATCTCTCGAGATTTTTACGTTCGAACGTGGAATTTACGAGGGTTTTCTAAACGATTTAAAATCGAGACGGTTTCGAAATTAAAAAGTTATTAATAAATATTTGTTTGTCTTATAGGTAATTACTAATAGCTATCGAAAGAACCTAAACGTAGTCGGCTTAAAATCTACTTTTCACGTTAGAAATTTCCCGTAGAAACGAATTTGACTTAATTTATTTGAACGAGGTTTTTAGTAACTAAATGAAGTTTAGAACTGATTACATTAACGATTTTAACCGAAAAAACTTGAATAATATTTTCCTCGTTTTTATTATTAGATAATAATTTAGATTAACGATAATCGAGATGTTCATTCTAAAATTATTGATTCGTTCCTTTGCACTTAAAAGCAATACATTGCCAATTAAATCTGACCTACTAATAATACCTTTAATAACCTAATAATGATTTTTTTTTAACTTCCGCGTCAATTCATTTTTCGGCGTTGTTTGATTGGTAGGAACATTTTTTCTTGCGTAAGGTACCTACTCGTTATTTTCAAAATTTTCTGGAACCGATCGGTTATTTATCGAAATTCGATATCCCGAGGTCGACGATTTCTAAATATGTAATATATTTACAATGTAGCATATACATGGGGTCGTTGAAATTTTTAAATGATTATGTAAACATTTATTAGAATTATTTTGACCGATCGAAAGATGACAGTTTACAAATTGTTTGTCCTTTGGTCGCTTTTTCCGCCTCAAAATTACATTCATATTCAAAACTAGAAGGAAGACAAAATTATTAAGTATATAAAACCGTTTCGAATTTAAATTGTCCGTAAACACGCTTAGCTCCAAATTAAAAGTCAAAAAGAAGGGTTGCAAGTTTGTTTTTTTCGTAAAAATAAATACGAAAATCGTGCGTTTTTTAGTAGACAGGCTACGACCTTAAAGGCATACACCTTTAAAGTAAATGCCCTGTCTCTTAAAAAAATTGACAGACAAAGGAAATCATTTAAAAACAATTTTAAACGACCTTCAGAGATGAATTTGTATTTCGTCGCTCAATTTACGCTATCATTAGGTAATTATTAATGCGCCTAACGTTCGATAAAAATATTTACTTAAACAAATGCACATTATGGATAAAATATTTAAAAAAGCACATGAGAAAGTTTATTTTTGAAACTTATTTATAACATCTTTAACGTCCACCATATTTCATAAAAATCTTTATATGACTATCTATCTATAAGTACAGTAGAACCTCGTTTATCCGGCCTTCGATCAACCGAGCCTCCGCGTTATCCGAGGCAACGGACTTACCCGAGCACTCCGCATTAATTGAGGTGTATGCTCGGATAATACGGAAAAACTCGGATAAAACGGATGAAGCCGCTATGCCGATGCAGTACGCACGTAGAATTTTGCGATTTCTACTTTGTTTTCATGCATACGTATGTACACGCATGAACTTATTATAACACGGTTTGTGCGTTCTATTTTTATTTTGATATACTTTATACTTTACTTATATACTTTTATTTTGTTCTACCATCTTAAATAAATGAGAAAATAATTAAGATTTTCGAATTTTCTATTTCTTCCGTGTTATCCGAGTTTTCGCTTATCCGAGGTACCCCTTCCCCACATTACCTCGGATAAACGAGGTTCTACTGTACTTCCTAATACATAATAAAACCATAAATTCATTAGTTTTACTGTGTAATATAAGTGCTTTCGTTTAACAATTCTGACGAAATAATCTAATTAGGTACGAAAAACTCGAAAACGGTAGGTAATACGAATTTGTGTAACGCATACGCCAGCGAGATCGGGAACTATCGATTTATTGCTAGATTGAAATCATCAAATCAACAACACCAAACATTATATTTCCTAGTGCGTTAAAAAAAGGTACCGCAATATACCTACTATTATTACAAATGAAAATAAAACGGAAGGACAAATTCCTACTATTAAAGAATTTTACACACACATTAAAATAAATTATGATTTGATTTTTAAAAGTTCGACCCGTTTCAGGAGCGACGCAAGGTGGGTCTGTAGTCCGTGTCTAACGCAAGAAGAGTGCGAAAGAGAGCCCGTAGAATTTTGCATGTGGGGAGAAGCCAGAAACAGTTGCAACAGAAGAGTTTGTGCAAAAGTAAGCGCGAACTACCTACATTATTTAAATGATCGTCACTAACGAGTATTTTTTACCTTTAGGGTCCCGGAGAAAGATGCGGCGGCCCGTTAGGCATTTTGGGACAATGTGGAGAAGGAATGATGTGTAAGACAGACGAGAGGTGCCACGGCTGCTCAACTCAAACATTCCAGTGTCATCCGTAAACTATTAGAAGAAGCTATGATCTCAACTACCTTCAGCATCAGTATTATGTAGTTATAATTGTTTATTAAGCAATTAAAGTAAAATTAGCGATTTTTTGAATATTTATTAAATAAAGAGGTGGCGTGAAAGTTCACCTTCATGTGATCATATAATAGTTGACGGTTTTATTTATATTATATTTGATTTTACGAATTTGTATATATTTATTTGGTTTTAAAACAAAATGTATGCAGGAGACGAATATGATCGACGACGATACGAAAATAAACTGTTTAGGTATATTCCAGACTTTTAAATTTCATTCAGCGCCATCTAGATATCTATGTATACTAAAAAAATATTTATATCCATCGATATTTTCAAAAATCAATATGAAAACGAAATCACTAATAAAAAGTAATCGCATTTTTAAAACTAAATGAAGAAATTTCGAACCACCGGATCTCAAGCATTCATAATACAATCCACCCCAAGTAGCCAAGTTTTTCTTTTCTAAGAAAATATTTACAATGTTCAAAGCAACCCTTAAAACATTTACATATTGACACAAAGTCTTTGCCAGAAAAACAAGTATACCTACCACAGAAAGAAAATTACATAATGACGAGTTGTTAAAATAATTGAAATTAATGGAAAAAAATTTGGAAAATTACCTCAAACGATCCTCTCGTCGTTTATTCGAAAACGAAATGGTGTCGAAAAATTACCAATAAATGGCGCTGTGGTAATACAATAAATTATGAATAGAAAATATTGTTGACAACAACAAAAAACACGCAATGAACATTTGCAAGTTTAATTTATTATTTTCCAGGTGATTTGTATTGCAGCAGCGCAATCTATTGACAATTTTTGAATAGTTTTTTTTAGAATAAGCAGCGAGCGCATCGTTTGAAGCGCATCCTTTCCGTCCAAATTTCTTTGAATCCTTAAAAAGTGCTCTAGAGCCGTCTAACAGTAAGTAGAGGACTTTAATTTTAACAATCCTGTATGTTACCGTCATTTATTGTTTAAGATTTTATTACAAAGTCTTCTCAAAGAAAAGAAATCTTTTCTCCTATCTTCTTCACAAGCGGCTCGGGAATTAATTTGGCCAGATTATAATAATACTGATGGTGAAAAAATTGACAGTTTCGATGAATACGACGATAGAACTTTTCGGAAGATTTCAATCGCAAAAAACGTAATTAATATTTAATTAAATAGATCAATTGTTCTTGTTGATAAAGCAACGGAGTAAGTGGATTCTAATTAAAATAATATGTTCCTATTAGATTGTAATAAATTTTTAAGCGCTTAGATAAGTCGGTACAGATTCAAGAACGCAATTTTTGCTTTTAAACGCCGTTTGTTTTTTACCGCTTTTCACCGGCATTTTTTAATGGTATTCGCGCCTTTGTAATTCACGTCATTCGGAGAAAATTAATTAAAGTACCAACTCCTTGTGAAAAAAGGACGCGATAATTCGCGTGCCGCAAAATTTTCTTGTCAATGAAAAAGCGAAAGCTACCCAACGTTATTAGTAATCATTTGCAAAAAAAAATTGTTTGCGAACACGAAAATTTCATTAATTTGCATAAACAATTACCTAATTATTAAAATTAATACTCTATAATATAAACTATAATTTCACAACGAAATTGGGGCGTGAGCTTGAAAAACTGAATGAAACCGAAAAAAATTTACCTAATACACATCATCAAATAAGGATTTAAGCGTTCCATCGTAACACTCGTCATTATAACTAAAATTTATTAATAACTTTCGCAAATTTTAAAACCATTCCCTATAGTTTTGTATTTAAAGTATAATATGTATTTTATAGAGGCCAACAAATTCGAAGACCCAAAATGGAAAAGAAATTCCAATTTTACACCAGGAGAACATAAGTTTGAAGCAACAATTTGAATCGGTTACAGTTTCCTCTTTTGTCTGTTTAAAAAAAAAAACATATTCTAGACGTGGTCACCATATTGCATGTTGATAATAATATAAACTTGTAAATGACGTTCATATCATCCGCTATACAGGTAACAAATAAATAATATTCGAGAACCGCAATGAAAAGAAATTCAAATCTTACACATAAGTTAAAAAAAGAGTGTTGTGCAGTTTCCTTTTTAATTTATTTAAAGAACACTTGCGTAGAAATCGTCAATAAATTAAAGCAGTTTAAGCTTGTATATAGTTAACGTTTATGCCGATAAACGGCGCATACGTCGGATTTACTCCTGATACTTTTTCCAATGCCATACCGCCCTTATAATTTTATGCGATCCTGGTACAAAATGAAATTTCTACCATCTTTAAACCAGGATTTTCCGCTAGAGTTTTAGGATGTTGTTTCTGAAAGTCGTTCGGATGAGGACTTTTATTTTAGAGTAAAGTTATCTAGAATTGTTTACACATAAATTAATCAAATTTCAAATTCTCAAACAATTGTTTTAAATAGAAATTTAGCAATTAATTATATTTGTTGCAAACAAACAAATATTCAAAACTATAAGAAGGATGCGTATGTACCTATAATTTCGTTTGTAAAAATAAAATGATATAAAAATCTGTATTAAATTTCTATGACTAAATTTTATTACTTGAGCAATAGCCACGAATTACGACTCGTGATATTCAATTTTGAAGATTAATTACCTATACTTGTTTCAATTTCTGACATAAATAATAAGTAAAATCTTGTCTTTCAAAGCATTCAAAATTTAAAAATAGGTAAAATAAAATAATCAGACTGTAATAAATTGACATTTAAGTAATACGAAGTATCGATAATTCCGATTTTTATATACAGTATGTTCACGGATGTGGTTTACAAGAGGGCAAACGAACAAAAAAATTCATTTTCGAAAAAAGTCATTCTTGATAAATGGTTTTTCTTCTCAAAAAAATTATATTCATCTTGGAAAATTTCATCTTTTGTGTACAGAGAGCTCCAAAAATACAAAAACGGATCATGAATTGTATGCAATTAACAAAAACGATTGAATTGAAATTTTCTATTTTGACTGCAAATCAGATTCTTTTCTACTTTTCTATTTCTCATTTGACTCGAAATCTAAAAATAAAGGTAGTTTATATTTCATTTTTATATTTTCATTTTCATATTTTTGTATTTTTGAACTCCCTGTACACAAAAATAAAATTTCTCAAGATGAATATAATTTTTTTAAGAAGCAAAAGCAATGACTTTTCTTCGAAAAATGAATTTTTTTGTCCGTTTGTTCTCTTGTAAACCTCATCCGTGCACATATTGCATAAGTAAGCATATAAAACAAATATTTCGCTTTACGACGATATTATTTTTATACCTATATACTTTTTGAAATAATTGACTATAATTAGAGCTTTAAGACATTAATTCCAAAAGGACTTTTCGAAGTGGTCCTAATTTTATGGCAAGGGGATGTAGGTAAGTATATAGTAATATACATATATATATATATATATATATATATATATATATATGCGGTCGAAGTATTTATTACTTCTATAAGTAAATGATCATTACATTATAGTCGGGGTCGCATTCAGAAACGACGATTATTAAACTATATTTATTTCTAATTTCAAGAAGATAGATATAATTTAAGACTCGCTATTTTTAATACGACCTTAACCCTGTAAACAAATACCTACGTCTTTAGAAGCCGTTACCATTGTAATTCAGGCACAATCTACACTACGAACTCCTCAGCGACTTCTAAAGAATTACACTTGTATAAGTAAGTACCTATGTATACTTATATTTTTTATCCAACAATAATGCAAAAAAGCATGAGATATAGTAAGGCTCTTTACTATTGTAGGTAATATATTTCGTATAATGCGAAAACAAACGCGAAGACGTGCGCTTCTAAAAACCCTAACCTTCTCAAAATTTTATAATAAAAAGGCCGTATAATTGATACCAAATTAAAAATTCGGAGAAAAGAAGATTTTGTCATAAATAGAGAATCGGTATTAGTACAATGGCTGCGTATTTACAACATTATGCAAATACACGTTAAAGATTAGTAACATAAAAGTACCAACCCCTACCTTTGATCGTTGGCTGAAAGCTCACAGTCACGCATCACTCGCTGTGTGACACAACTAAATTTAAACACGGTGGGAGTGGGGAATACAACGTTGTTGCCGTTTCTAAACTAATAACCACTGACATTCCATTGGTCACCAGCACATATGATTATATTTATTTAACTATTATTATGTACCGGATATGCAAAATTAACTCATTTTCTTTTTCTTTTCATTTTCAGTTCAAATTTATCAGTGAAAATTTTCGAAAATACTAGATACCGGTTGTGAGGGAAATGTCAGTGGGCGGGGCTTTTCTTAAGGTGTTCATACAATAATAATACCGAATTATATCCGATTAAGATTTGCGATTTGATATAACTATGCTTAAATTTAATTTTCGTACAAAATTACCCAATTACCCTAACATATTATGTAATTATTAAAAATTATATTTAACTGTAAAAATTTAACGTAAATTATATTTTTAATCTTTTCGTTAAGTGGATCGAATTTGAATAAACCGAAAAATTATTAAATGAATATTAATATAAGTAATTGAAAGCTAAGTAATTATTCGTTTAAATGAACCGGAAACTGTAAATTTTAATAGTTTTAAGCAAGAACCCGATTTACTATTAACAGTAATAACAAGCATTACCTAGGTAATACCGTGTGCGCATAGACACGTTGTGGATAAATTAAAAACTCACCGTTTATAGCCCCGCATTAATATATAGAAAAATCCTACCTGCAATAAGTAAAGCAAATTAGTTTACATATTCTACGTTATGATCGTCTAAATACGTACCTTATTCTTCGACATCTAATCACCAACCATCGGAAACCAACCGGAAACCATCAACCACCGACTGTTGCAGAATAGGCACCTCACAACTGTAATGACAAATTTAAAAATTAGTACTACGTATAGATATCCACACATACAACAATTATCTATACACGTATTAAATAAATGTCGACACTAAAAAATATTTTATCGTTTCTTTTTAATGTAATAATTAAATTAAAGCTTTTAACGTTTTACAAAAATCTGATTTTATAATTAAAAAATGTAAATACCTACATATTTATTTATATTTAATGTACGTATAAGTGCCTAATATATTTATTATAATATTTATAAATACATATAAAAAAATTAATTAGTTGCAAAGCTCTTCCAGATTAAGATTTATATTACTTTAAATTTGTCGACAATACAGTATTATGTTGTTTTATTTTAAATGATTAATAGGTACCGTAATGTGATGTATTCAAATTTTTTACGCGTCACTTTACAATCAAATACTTATTTCAAAATGTCATCCGAATAACTATGCAATATTTTTGCTGCAGACAGTCGAAGACGTCGAGCTTTATATAAAATAACAACAATCACGTCGCACCCATACAGGGTGCTCAAAATATACGAACCTTTCAACTAAAATTCGTATTCCTGTCGCTTTCAAGTCGTTTATTTCAATTTTTTTTAATTTTTTTATATGAACAAATTATTTATATATGTGTGTAGTAATATTTAATAATTTATATTAAAAAAACGCATTTTTAAAATATAGATATACGTTGAGTTCGAAATAGATGCACTCTCACCTAAAAATTCGTAAAAATTGATAACAATCAGATAAGTGTAAATGACAAATAATTTTGGAGTTTTGAAACGATACTCGGAATCCAGCTCTGTTCCAAAACTAAGATTTACCACGAAAAAAGTTGAAATAACTCTATACAGAGTGTTTTATTAAAACATATTCAATAGTTAACATTAGGAAATGGTCATTAATATTGATGATACGATCAAATGTCATTAAAAGAAGTTGTTCAAAACTAATAGCTATTGATTATAACATTGATAAATAGGTAAAACTGCGGTACTAAAGTAAACAGCTTTTATTTTTTTAAATCACAATTAACAGTTTAATTAAAAACTTATTTAAACAGTCTCCCCCACCTCCCCCCCGGCCCAAATTACTGCATAATTCTACTCTTCTACATTCTTGATTAATGCTTCTTAATTTCTGTAAGAAGCACAGCTCTGATCACATTAGTTATTTTGTTTTTTAGTGTTTTCTAACAAAGGTTTCAGAATAAACTTATTACATTAGTTTTCCCCAAAAATAAAATCCATAATATTGTTCAATTTGGACTTCGTGGTGGGTAGGGTACTTGTAGCCTAGATTTATCTCAAAATGTATTATGCAATCAATTTCTTATTAACAGAGTCGAGTGTGGGCCGCACCGTCTTCCTGATAATAATTTTTTTGTCAGTTTCGCTTATTTATCAAACTTTGCATAGCGACATAGCTTTTACTTTTGAACAATTCATTTTAATGACATTTGATTGTATCTTCAATATTAATGGCCATTTACTAATGTTAATTATTGAATATGTTTTAATAAAACATATAACCCCGTATAGAGTTATTTCAACTTTCTTCGTGGTAATTGTTAGTTTTGGATCAAGCAGGGCTGGTTCCCAGAGAATCATTTCAAAACCCCATAATTATTTGTGATTTACACCTAATCGCAAAGTCAATGCGGTAACACACTGTATAGCTAATATGGAGTACGACCTGTTACGATTTTTAGGTAAGCAAATGTAAATTATTCCTGATACAACACATTGCACATATTTAAAACAATTACTTTTTGAATCTAAAAACAACCGTAGGTGCTTTAATTAATTTAGGAAAAATCAAAGAGGAACCACGACACGAAAAATTTAACAAGTATCGAGTACAGATCGCCCGGTGATGATTTACTGAAATAAATTAATAAAACAAAAACGCATTCAAATTTCCAGCCGATAAGAAAAAAGAATACCTACGTATAGCTTATCCAAACCTATATGATATCGACGTCATCAACAAAAAGTTACTAGATTGTTTATTTGTAATTCGGTTTAAAGTTTGGAAAGTGACGTATTCTATAGATGATTTACTTGCGCACATATTAGATGGTATAAAGAAAGACTACAATTTATTAGAACTGTCAAAATACAAGGTACGAGGTGACGGCACTGTGTGAAACGTCATCATCTAGTAACCTTGTATTGATGACGTGAACATCATATAAGTTTGGATAAGCTATAAACGTAGTTAAATCATCGAAAATTGATAGGTTCCACGTATTATGAATATTTGTCACGTAGCTTAGGTAGATAACATTTTGCTCGAAGCTATGACTGGGGTTTGGCGATAACGGTCGTTCCTAAACCAAACGAAGGTATTGTTATCAACATCTGTGGGTACCGAACGAACACTGGCATTAATATTTAAATTTTATAGATCGGGATTTAACTAACATGTCTGATGAACTAATTTGAAAATATACGTACTTAATATGTAGACGTATTAAATATTATTACAGCAGAATCTTAAAATTAATACTAGGTATAGGAGGTCCGTGACGTTAGCAGCACATGAACGGCACAAATCTTGGGACCTGGTCCATTCGTTTGTGCCGATTTGTGCCATAATCAGTTTTTCGGCAACACGAACGTTCCCGAATTATCGCGATTTATAGATGTGCTGCTAACTTCACACGATTTTCGACACACAATTTCGGGACCTGGTAACTTTTAAACGTATTGTGCCGATATTATGCTGTAATCAGTTATTTCGAAGCAACACGATCAACCCGTTAACAAACTCAAGACAATATCGCGATTATTCACGATCGTACTGCAGTACCGTCTCGCAACCCTGATTGATCGCACAAATCTTGGGACCTGTCTAACCGTTAATGTTCGTTTATGCTAGTTTATGTCATAAGGTATTCCTAATTAGTTTCTCAGCCAATTATTAACGTTTTGAGTTGTAAATCGCTTGTTTTATTTAAATATTTCATTTCTTTTGTCCATTCACCGCCACGCATGTTGTTTACCGCTAAATGCGGCAAACATGAACTTGCATTAGGGTTATTTATTCGTAAATGGCGATAAAGCGTATATTAAAATTAAAATTGCGAGGTAACTATAAAGAGGTTATCGCATTAACCAATAAATTTTTATTATGTAGTGACAAATCAAAAAAACTACCTCATTTAAAATACTAAGAAACTTTACATAGACGTTACCGATGATAAAAGATCGACGTTGTTGATGATGATTAGTCCAGCATATTTATTTAAGTTTTTGACCATAAAAGGGCACTAAAATAGACCAAATCGTTAGGTACAAGAGTTAAAGCTCAGATTTTCTCAACATGTTGAAATAATAAATTCTTAACATCTGCAAAAATTGTAATCTCTAAAATAAGGGATAAAAGCAGGTAACCACCAATTAAGCAATAAAACTGTTTTTGAAATGCAGTATACTATTTAGTAATACTTCATGCTTATTTAAAATCACGTTCCGTTTTGCCGTCAAAAGAACGAATATGTCCAATTGCTTTACTATTGCAATAAATAGATATTAGCATGCGATAAAAATCACCTTAAACATAAAGAAGTATTGAAGTAAAACCAACAATAAAAGTAGTTTTAATGCACCTGCCTACCCGATGGGAACGAATTTTTTGCAATGGGTAACTGATGGCACCTATACGAACTTAATTCCTTCTTGCAAATACATCACGTTCCAAAATGAGCAATAAAAATATCAATGCTAAATAAGTTTTTAAAAGAATTTATTTCCAAATACTTAACATCTTTTTCCTGCCCACGGTCACATTTGTACCGTAACAAGTATCTACACATTTAATTCCTTTAAAATTCCCATAACTACTTCAGCAAAAATACAATAAGTTTAAAACAGATTTTCTCAACATTACGATGTTAAAATAATTAACCCATAAAGTTTGCAAAATCTGCATTTCTGGGAATATTTCTGATGTTTTCATCAATTGCTGTTAGTATTAATAAATAAATAGAACACATACTGTAAAACATAGATTCAGGAGTAAGTACCTATGGTAATATAAATTTTTTAATGAATGGAACAATATAAATAGAGGTGATCCATCGAAAACGAAACATGTTTCGGGCACGTGAATTATTATTATTTTTTAAACGCTCAAACACGTCAATTTAATAACAAGGGTACATGTTAGTAGTCTAGTTTCGTTAAAACTAACTGCGACTCCAAAATGATAAATAAATTTTACTTATAGGAAAGAATTTAAAGAGGATTTACCACGTAATTCATGAATTTATTCAAATTTCAGTTCAACAACAAATTAGAAGTAGTAGACCGCCCGGTGCGATAAGCATTTACTTAAATGTTTGTAACACTTAATAAAATTCCAATAATAGGTAAGTCCTTATCCTACTTTATACTTCATACCTTCGATAAGAAAATAGAAGGTAGCTACGCTATAGACTTATCCAATACCTTATATGATATCGACGTCATCAACAAAAAGTTACTAGATCTGTTTATTTGTAATTCGGTTTAAACGTCTATGGTAAAGTTTCTTAGTATTTTAATATGATGTAGTTTTTGATTTGCGCACATAATTAGAAATTTATTGGTATAAATGAAAGACTAACTATTTATAGTTACCTCGCAACTGTCAATTTTAATATACGCTTTATCGCCAGGTGACGAATAAATAATCCTGAATACAAGTTCATGTTTGCCCATTTACGGTAAACAACATGCGTGGTATTGATGGACAAAAGAAATGAACATCATTTAATAAAATAAGCGATTACAAGCTCATAAACGTAGTTAAATCATTGCTGAAAATCTGATTAGGTTCCACGTATTATGACATAAACTAGTCAAAACGTAGCATTAACGGTTAGACAGGTCCCAAGATTTGTGCGATCGAATCTATGACTGCGGTTTGGCGAGTAACGGTCGTTTCTAAACCATAACGAACGGTATTGTTATCAACATCTGTGCGGTACCGAAACGAAGCACTGGCATTGATATTTCGAAATTTGTCCGATAGATCGGGATTTAACTAACATCGTCTGATGGAACTAATTTGAAAATATACGTACTTAATATGTAGACGTATTAAATATTATTACAGCAGAATCTTAAAATTAATACTAGGTATAGGTACTTGCATTTTCATTCGAGGCTTTCGTCAACGTAGTTTTCACCACAAATAATTTTAAACGACGACGATTTCGTTATAATTATCCACTTTGACCACAACACCTTAACTTTTAAACGTATTTAAATATTATGTTTAATTTATTTGAAGAAAACGATCAACCTCCGTTAACAAACTCAAGACAATGAACGCGCTATCACGTCGCTGAGTACCGTCTTGCAACCCTAACTGTCCCAAATTGATTTAATAAAAATATGAATAGGCATAGGTATTCCAAAATTTCTCGCCAATTAGAAAACATATTCGGGTAAAACTGACCAACCAGAGCAATTTGAAAACTTTCACTTACGACCGATGTATCGCCGAACGTTTTATGTAGACGCTGCCTGCCTGCCAGTTCCAACAAGTTGAGCGATTAGGACCTGCGCTATCTACAAGGCGCGATAAGCTCGTGACGAACGAAACTGCAGGTGCGAAACACGTGCGCGCCAAATGTATTATGCAGTTATTTTCGAAAGGGCTTGGGATCATCTAAATAAATAATGTAGAAGGCAATTGTTCGCCGACTACACATACACAAAAATAAATACTCACATAGGTATTTTTAATTTATGTATGTATGTAACTTTATTTGAATACGTATATAAATTGTTACATATATATTAAAATACAAGTTTGGTCATTAGGTACTTATTCTACTTAAATTAATAAAATATCAGTTCAAAGTGAATTATTGGAATTTAACGATAAATATAAATATTCTAATTGTAAATTTAATATTACTTAAAATTCTCACAAGTTTACTAAAAAATAATAATATAATATGTCAATAACTAACGGTATTTCGTGAGATATTACCTGCAAAACAGTTATATACCTACTTATTGTTAGATTAACGTTTATATAATATGTTATGTAAGTATTAAAAGCTGTTGTTGCACATAAAAATATATACCTGCCTATTCCTAATATGTAATAGCAATTGATTTACAAATTTTGAACCTTTTTTTGAGTGAATTAAAATATTAAATTTAATTCGTGCACATCAAAATCTACATTAGGCCCAAATTCATAAACGAAATTTTTATTGATTTTCAAGAAAAAATAGAACTACTCTAGTATGTATGTATCGGTCGAGAACGAGTTTCATTTATGAATTTGATACTTAGTTATCTAATGCAATAATCACCCTGTAACTTCCTATTTAAATCCCCGATGTTCCCGAATTTTCCGTTAGTTATAACTAACATTCGGGCGTAGCACCATCTTTACTTTTCTTCTGGCGTCTTCGAACAAGGAATCCCCTTACTCCTGCCTGAATTTTCGTTGCCGATTGTTCTTCTAAATTGACGATGGGCTTGTTTGACGAATTTTGCGGCAACATTTCCGCTCCCCGGAGTTTTCCCGAACTTTTACGGCGCACGTTGCGTTTCTGATTTCCGGAATCTACTCCGCCATTCTAAAAAAATAAACAAAAATATCGTAATAATGGAAATAATCCAACTTATAGATAGATAGGTACAGCATGTCCATTAAGTAACGTCGCCATTATAGTACACCCATACCTCGCTATACAGCCGCTCTTTATACGGCATTTCGCTATAACGGCCCTCTTCAATTAAGGCACGTTTTCGATTTACGGCCTAAAATGTTTCGCTATAACGGCAAAAAAACTTTTTTTCGATGTCGATATATCTACATGTTGCCAATCTTGCGCAAACGCAATCTCGATGCACACTCTTTTCTATTTCTTCTTGTTTACGAACGTTATTCAGTGTGTGCTCATAAAGCGGCTGGCTTAGACTTGTCTGTGAGTGTTTTATATACATATTTATTATTAATTGTTACACATTTACATTACATTAAAAATTTTTAAACAATTAGGGACATTTTTGGTACTTAAGTACATATAAATACATGTACAAATTAAAAATTTTTAATGTGTATTTTTTTATTAAACTTATTTTATAGTTAATTATTTTTTAGACAAAATGCCATCGAAACAATTATCGACTTCGGAGACTGATAAAAAGAGATGCCAAAATCAGTCACGCTAGGAACTAAACTAGAAGTATTACGTCGTATAGAAGCTGGAGAGAAAATTGTTGAAATTTGCAAGGCAATGGGACTTGCGAAATCTACAATTCAAACTATTCGTGATAAAAAAGAAGACATTAAAACATATTTGCAATCTGCTGCACCTTTAAATGTCTCGAGATTAACACGCCAAAGAAACTGGTTTATGGAAAAAATGGAAAAACTATCGATTATATGGATTGAGGACAATAACAAACGAAGAATGCCAATGAGTCAAATGACTATCCAGGAAAAAGCTTTAAGTATTTTCGAAAATTTGAAGAACGGAGATACCGATGAATCTGCTATAGATGTCACATTCCAAGCAAGCCGAGGATGGTTTGAAAAATTTAAAAATAGATTTAATTCGCATAATTTGAAAATGAAAGGTGAAGCAGCTAGCGCCGATGAGGCCGCATCTAAGGAATATCCCAACATTTTAAAGGGAATTATTGAAAGAGGTGGTTATAAACCTGAACAAGTGTTTAACGTAGACGAAACAGGGCTTTATTGGAAGCGAATGCTCGATCGCACGTACATTTCAAAAACCGAAAAATCTGCGCCTGGTTATAAGGTGTCTAAAGAACGATTAACTTTGCTACTTGGTGCAAATGCCGCGGGTGATTTTAAGCTAAAACCACTTTTAATATATTTGTCCGAAAATCCAAGGCCTCTTAAAGGACTAAATAAAAGTCAATTACCCATCATATGGAGATCCAACAAGAAAGCTCGGATGACTAAAGCTACCTTTGAGGATTGGTTCAAAAATCACTTTTGTACAGAAATGAAAAAATATTTGCGAGACAATAACTTAAGCAACTTTAACTTGCTAATTTTGGATAATGCACCAGGGCATCCTACTAATTTATCCGAACTATCTGAAGATGTCATGATCGAGTACCTTCCGAAAAATACAACAGTTCTGATCCAACCAATGGATCAGGGTGCAATAGCCACTTTTAAGGCATATTACCTACGCCGAACTTTCCGACAACTTATAAGGGAAACCGATGGTAAATCTTCAATTAAAACATTTTGGAAAAACTATAACATCAAGGATGCTGTTGACGGCACCAGTGAATCATGGAAGGAATTAAAATTAACAACAATGAACCATGTTTGGAAAAAAATATGGCCAGAATGTGTAAAAAGTACTGATACAGAAGTTAATTTCCTCCCTGAATTTAGGCAAAACATTTTGGATCTAGCACATGATCTCGGCTTTGAAGGTTTGAACGAACGTGATGTGCTTGATCTACTTGAAGCTGATAGAGAATCCCTTTCATATGAAGAACTCATTCAGTTGCAAGCAGAACCGGCATTTGATGAAGAGACAGAGCTTGTTGTATCCAAACAGCTAACATCAAAAAATCTGTTCAAAGCTATTTCCTATTTCGAACAAGGAATAAACGTCCTCCTTGAAAATGATCCTGACATCGAACGTAGCGCTAAAGTTTCTCGAGGAATTAACTCAGCCATTAGCTGTTATAAATCACTGAAGAACGAAATAGACAAGAAGGCAAGACAAACAACGTTGGACAATTTTTTAAAGCCAGACCCATCCTTACCAGCGAAAAATGATGACGACAGTGATCTGCAAGTTACCATTTCTTCATCGTCTTCAGATTAAAGCCATTTTATAAAAAAATTATGTATGTATACATACACATATTTTATGTAACATGAAGTTGTTTCATTTTTGTTTATAGATTATTGTTGGTTTTTGGAGTCTGTTATTATTTTATGTACAAATGTATGTACTTGTTATGTATGTATTTTTTATTTAAATGAAATAAAAAGATAAAATGCATTTTGAATTATAAACCATGTTACATATTTAACAAATTTGGAACCGATCCCATTGAATTTGTATTAATTTGTATTAGAATAATTGATTTCTTATATGGCTTTTCGCTTTGCGGCCAAGTTTCGTGGAACGTATCTAGGCCGAAAAGCGAGGTATGGGTGTACTCAAAGGTAGACAACTTATTAGTTCTTTATAAGGAACTAAAAAAAAGTCAGCTCCAACACATCGTTAAACCGGTTTGCGAACGGTAAAGGACGTGCTTTCGACCAATCAAAATATTAGATTTTGACTGTTTAAATTCTAAAATTCTGAGTAAAGTTTGAGTACTTATTAAGTTGTCTAGGTACCTAACAAAACTACCGGTGACGTCGTTTTTATGAACATATAGTACCTATAATATTTGGAAATTTTCCAAATAAACGTTGCAATCTAATTCGAGGTTATCTTTTTTGGAAACCTGGGCATTCTTAATATTTTTGATTTGATCGCCAAAGCCTTTGAACACCTTTCAGTCAGCGTCTCAATTACTATTCCACTTTAGTATGGTGAAATACATATTTAAATAAATAGAACGTAATTGAGAACACGTAATTTCTAAAATTAATGATTTATTTGAGTTTAGTTTAATTTATAAACAATCAAGCATACCTACCAATATCCATATCGTAAACGTTCACAAACATTATTATTTCAAAACAAAATTGATATGAGTTGTTCGGGTCCCATGAGTTCACAACAGTCTGTTTGTCTTTGGTATTTGACGCCTAATTAATTTTAAGTTAAAAAATGAGCCTGTCAATATTACTAATAACGTTACAACTGGCGTCCAAAAAGTCTTATTGTTAGCTGAAATCGTGTCAAACTATTTGTTATCGTGTCACAGTAATAAAATTACTTTTTCCACTGCCAACCGAGACTTATTGGACACCCGTTATATTATATTATTATGATTAATAAAAAATAAAAGGCCATTCTTTACACAAGCAACTATGATTTTTGAAAAGTACCTAGTAAGTACTTTATTATAAGCGCTCAAGACATCAAGCGTGTTAAACACATAAAGCAAAATAAAGAAATAGGGATAGGAAAAATAGTAAAACAAAAAAAAACGTAGTTATTTTTAAAAATTCTTTGCTGGATGTTAAAATGTTAATTTATATGTTGGTTTTCAAATGTCTTCTCAAGTTAACATACATTCAAAAATGGAATTTCGTGGCTATTTTCATAATTTAATGTCGCTAGTCCCTGTAATCTTTACGTCTTTATGGCGCAATCGTCGAGTTGCAATAAATCAATCATAGCTAAAACGCCCCGTTATTATTGATTTGTTATAGGGTCTGTACTGTATTTAGGCAACTCAAATGCAGCGTTTTCTGTTTCCCTTGCGCTAGTGGCGCAAATGTCTGGCAAGAAAAAGAAAGACAGGTGCGCGGGTAGTACATGCGCGCTGTGTTAACGATCAGTTTCCTTTCTAACATCTTTGTATTGATCATAATTTTATCTACAGTCGCACACACGACGTTATCAAGACCATACTATAGTACATTGGAGTTCTGAAGAAAAACTTGACATTTAATACACCATGGTCAAACCAGAGGGAGTACGTAAATGGAAATTAATAAACTATTTAGACCTAATCAAATTTATTTACAGCTAAATCAAGCAACTTTGGAGCGCATTGATCTTATGGAGAATAATGGTGCAAAAGCAACAAAGGAGTTCAGGATGAAGCAAATAGGTAAATAGGTAGTTTACAGTATTATCTCGGTGCATGGTAGAAATGAATTGAGTTGGTATCTGTCGAAATTTAATTGGCATGAAAATATTCAGTTTACTCATGTACTTATGTATGTCGCTGTTAGTTCATCTTTTATTATCACCGATGTGACACACTGTTGAAATTGACTTTTGAAATCTTTTTTGACGATTTCATTAACTTTATTTTAAATTAATCTTATTACTTGGACAAATTTTGAATCAAAAATATTTAAGTTAAGAATCAACAACTATGCTTTATCTTTAATTTTTATTCTAAGATTATTTTTCCAGAAAACCGCAACTGGGTAAAGTACTACGAAGAACTTATAGAAGAAACGCGTAACTCTGCTATTCAAATGCACGATATCTTTGTAGTCATAGTGCAAAGGAAACAGAGCGCAATTGAATATTTAGAAAGAATGCTGGCCGAGCATATCGTCGAATTGGAAAGGATAAGGTTCCGAAATAACCAAAGGCAAATGAGAGCCTTTGAATGAATAAAATACGACGAAACAGTTTCAAATTTCCCTATAATTACAAACATCAATTGTAAAAATTGATTTTAACAATTAAACCTAACGTAACCTAACTGTTTTTTTTTCTCTTTTTTGATCGACCCACAACTATTCGTGCACGGTGATCATAAATGATGGCCATCATCATCAAAAAAGTTGTAGCTAACGTTAAAAAAATTACGTAAATTGGCAAACGCAATAATTTACGAATTATAATCGAAATACCACCGAATTGTATAAGAAGAATGTTTAAAAGCAAAAACAAAACAGCCTTTACTGTCCTTGATGTTTTAAATAAACGAACGAGCGCTAAATCAAAATACTCTGGAATGCTATTTGGTGTACTCGTAATATTATGAACCAATTTCATCAATGAAAATTTATTTATAAAGTTTAATGAAGTGCCGTGTAAACTTTTAAAAATAGATATTTTATGATAACGTCCCCCACTGATGTTGTTTGATTTATATCTAGTTGCGGATAACCAAATGTAAAATGATTTATAAGATTAAATAGTAGGCAATAAACAATTTTTATTTTTAATTAAACGATGGAAGTGAGAAAAAATTATTTACTTTTATCGAGAAATCAAAAATATTTATTAAGATGTGTATGAAATCACGAGCAACCGTAAAGGGCCGTTCACACCCTACGTCGGCGTCGTTTTTATTAGATACGCGTGTGGACAGAAAAACGGAAGTTTGCGCAAACCACAAGAGCGCTTTGTATGACTTACTAACTACACTGCACACGTTAGTTTCATAAATACAATTGAATAACAAAATGTAGAAAAAAAAGCGCAAAGCTCTGCGGACACTACCACGAGCCGCACAAGTTTTCGTAAAAAAAAACCGTACCTACAAACAAAACGTTATCAAAAAATAAAAATAAAACACGCAGCGTATGAACGGCCCTTAACGTAACAATTTCCTCATAAGACGTAAAATGTTGCTATAAATAATGTAAAGACATTAAAAAATTAATTCTCCGAAGGACAGGGTATTAAGTAAGATAATCGGCACAATTTTCTTTACTTGTAAATTAAACGGAAATGCACAATCAGCGGTAAATTGCTCATTCAAAGAATAAAGTCAAATTTTAAAGTACAGCAGGAACTCGATTATCCGTCAAGGTCGGGACCGAGGCCGTAACGGATAATGGAACACCCCACAACCTAGAATTTTTACGAAAAAATAATGCAACTAAAGAAGAGTTTTTCAAAATTTCAAGTTTTAAATTTATACCTACGCTATAGCAGTTACAATTTTCAACCATCGATTGTAAGATTTAAGGGCGTTATTTAAATTAGTTAGTTTAATTAGTTTATACAGAATATGTACAAGTAAATTGTACTTTATATCCATTAAAGTTACTTAATTAATATGTTGTATCTTTCTTTGATAAATATTTTTTTATTTTGCTCTCATTTTCGACTGGCCCGATGGATAATCGAGTTTCTACTGTATACTATTAATATAGAGATGATTTTTTAACTGATTTTATTACATTTTAATTTGCAAATGGTAATTGCAAATTGTAATAATAATGTTTTAACATTTCGCCGACTCGTAGGACCAACGTAAATCGAGCTTATAAAAAAAATCGAAAAACATCAAAACGTCACAAATGATTTATGTACGGTAATTCGAATTAAACCAGATTCGCCATCCACCACCTAAACTATTAATTTTCCTTTCTCTGGGATATTCCCTACAGTAAATAAAATAAGTTATTCAACTTTCAAATATTAAAATCATTTTACCTATTGCTTGGGAATTTAATTTGTTTTTAAGTAATTTTTTATCTAAAATAAACAGACGTCCTTATTTGTTTTTGGATAAGAATTTATTTACCTATACCTTATTGTTTATTAGATAGCGCATTTTTACGAATTACGCATAATCAGTTTAAGTAAAAGGTATCGCGATTTATCTACGTTCGATTTAAATAAAAATTGACAAAAGAAAAAGGCCCGAATTATTAGCGTTATATTTATCTAGCATAAGTATGTAAAAACATGGTAAATTAAATAGAAAAATCGAAATCAAGTCAACGTCTTCCGAATAGAAACCAGCGAGGGCTTTTACAAAAGCTCGTTTATAAGATTCTATGTATTAAACAATAGCCGAAAATGATTTTCATCTAACAATCACAATTGTAATACATAGTCCGTTTATACATACCACAATTTTTATAATCTCCACATATTGTTAATGTTCAATCAGAAAACGCGTGTCACTTATCCTTGTAATCTAATAAAAAATAATAATTTTTTGATAATTTATAATTTCGTATATTCGCTCATATTTGCCTATACAAAAATCGTATAAATAATAAAAAAATGTCAATTTTATACCTTATCATATTTACTCACACCATGGAACCGTTTGTTCCAAGAATTGTTCCTAAGACAAATATCTATCATATTTTATCGGAACATGAATATACCGGCCCTGAATGATTAATTCGTTTTTTTTTCGAAATTAAAAGTAAAAAATGCCTGTATTTCGATATAACATGGGTATACATACATAGGTATGCAGGTGGTACCTACTATAATACAAAATGTACCATAACAAAATCAAATAGGTACTTAATTAAATTCGCCCTTCGCTTATTGTTAGCTAAAAATCCGTTAATATTAAAAATTTTCTTATTAAAATACGGTTATAAATTGATAATTGGTGGGACGACATAATATAATTCAATCAAAACGGCGCCGACGCGACTCTCGGCAAACAATAATCACAAACAATGCCCAAAGATATCGATAACATTTAAAAATGTATCAACCGCCTACTTTAAATTTGTCTAAAACAACCCAAACACTGCCTACGTACCTAAATAATTAATTAAAACAACGTATTACCGACGTATTTTTCAGTTTTTCAAAAAAGTTTTCGTTTCGATTTCACAATTTCGTTGATATTTTAGTGCAATCACGCTTATGTTACGTACGTCAACAAATCATTTAGAGAACTAGAAAAATATCTAATAATGCATTTTTACAAATCGCGTCCGTCTTTAATTATAATTATTTTAGCCCTAAAAAGATAGTAGATCGGAATCGACCAATTGTTGCAATTGCACAAATGTGTCGAACATTTTATAGATAATGCACTCGTATTTAGAAAAAAAAAAAAAACGTGGAAAATGGGACCGTTAGGGTGCGCTTTACTTAAGGGTCGTGATAGCTTGTTAAAAAAATAAACAAATAAAGCAAAGCAATCGCAAAAAATCTCAAAAACACGTACGTTGCAAAGCAATGATAAAAACAAATCTTACATCGAGACTCACCTTTAATTTGAGCTGTTTTCTAACTTGATAGCCCCTGAATCCGGCTTGGATTTTGGTGGCGGCGTCTTCTTCCATTTTTTTCTCGTTAAAACTTGCGTTCTTACGTTTCTCCGCTTCCATACTGCTTGAAAAATGCGCGCTGTTTTTTGAGGAGCTCTCTTTAGTTGAGGCGTCTTTTTCGGGCACATGCGCCGGCGCTTGTTGCACATAATTGCTAGCGTTGGACACCCCGGCGTCGTCAGAGATTGATGACGTCAAGGCCTCAGCACCTGCTTGGATATAAACCAACTGTGATATAAATTAGGAAACGTGCATTTCATAATAATTATGAATAAATTACGAGTTCAATGATAGAGACTTTATGATATACAGAGAAGATAGAGTAATGAATGATGATATGTATAATATACACAGGTTAACAAGTTAAACATTTTTCAATTTTGACACATTCGATTACCTACATAAATCACGTTAAAGTTATGAATATATCGAATTAGAGCCGTTTCAATTATGAACGATTTATTTATTGATTTGTCGAAATCGTTCATTGCCTAAAATATATTTGACCTCGATAATTTTAATAAATTTATTTTATAAGCATTTTCAATTATTATCTCTTTTCGAATTATTTCCGCCTCTGTCTATTTAACCAACGACAATAAAAAAATTATCGTCAATTTTTGCATTTGAAATTATGCACAAGGCATTGTTAAAAATTGCTATCTTTTAATCAAAGCAACCTTGCCAGAATTACTTGGGTGTCAAGGTTAAAATGAGCATCGCATAAATTTTGTACCTACCTATATGTACTTATATGTACTTTTCTAAGACGACACGCTTGCTCAAAATTTGACGAGTGCGAAAACTAAAGGAACTTATTAAAATAGAAAGTATGCGTCAACACCACACCACCTCAGGAAGAGGCGCATGATAAAACATCAAAATAGAACGATTCGACAACTTTATCAACGTCAATGGAAAAGCTCGAGCATTTCCAATATCGACCATTATGGTCTTGAACGTCCATGTCGCTCAACGTCGACGTAACAAAACTAACGATTTCAACACTTCCTTCAAATCAATTCTTAATGTTCAATAATTTGATGTCGGATATAATAGAAAAACATCCAGAGTTTTCGTAAGTTTACCAAATATAAAAAGCCCCGATTTCAAAAAATGTTCCATCAGTTTGTTTTCGGAAGTAATCTCGGAAATTGTAATCTCTTCTTATTTAGGCTTAAGAAAGAGAAGCCCATTTACATCCGGGATAGTCCAACTAAACGATTTTTAAATTTCTGTTAAAAACGATTTTAATGACATTGACCTTTGAGGAATGGTTCGCGGAAACGAGTAGATGAGTTGCGTGATCTGCGATACAAATGAATTAACATTTCATATGTATGTAACTATAGTTAAATACTTAATAATCACGCGAGCGATTGGTATAAGTACTTTCTATATACCTAAATCGATGTTTTTCCATTTATTAAAGTCCAGTTTATTGAACCAAATTAGGTACTAGGTACATACATACGTTCGTTCGAGAAACAAGATTTTTAAAAGAACCTAAACAAAACCTCGTTTGTGGACGACAAAAACTAACTGAATAATTATTAAAAATGATATTCAAGAGCTACGACAGACAGGCGATTGTTTCGTGTACACCTACCCAAAAACAGCACGGTTGCGCCCGAAATCCAAACTGTAAATGGAAAAGTTTACGTTAGGGTCAAAACTTGGTCGATCGAACGCATTCGTTGTATTAAATCACGCTCCCGGTCTTCCCAATCGCCCGATTTAGCACCGATCAAAAGCAAATTGAAATGGTAGAGATCCGAAGAAATTTCTTTGTTCCCACACAACCAAGAAATTTATCACCACGCCACGTTCTTAGTTAGTACGAACATTTGTTGTCACAAAAAAATTAACTTCAAATTAATGGCATGGGAGTATTTTCTTTATTTAAATATTATTGATCGGTTGCGTCATTGTACTTGATTATATACGACTTTATTTACTTAAAAAATCAACTACTTATTTTATTTCCTAGTAACCCATGAAACAGACGAAGAAATAAATGAACTCCTCACAATAGATTAGAAAAATATCTGTGCCAAACGCATGGCTTCAATCATATCGAAAACATTTAGTTATTTAAAGTCGGTTTAAACTGCATTAATTTAAAAATAACACGCAAAAGATGGAGTAATAGGCAAATGACGGGTTTACAAATTATTTTAAAATGTACTATTTTCGGGTCTATCTATATTTAGAAATATTTTCAACTTAATTTTTGACGTAAAACTGCCGTGCATCCAGCCTAGAAATTAACTAAAGCAGATAGAACGATCAGTTTTCGCCAGGCTCTTTAAAAATTAAATTGCTAACAACGAATATTTTGTAGGGATGGTAAAATAATAAAATTTACGAAGATGAAACCAATCATACCAAAGCAACCATTACCTAATTTTATTAACCGAAATGTAAAACAACGAAATCTAAATTAATAAATTAATATGTTTAACGAGGTTCCAGAGTGGAAGTAACAAAATACGTACCTACGTACTATGGTATCTTTAAAAAAATCGACCGAGGACGATGAAAACTGCCAACGAAAATCAAGCACGAAAAATCATTCGACAGATCAGCCATAACGACTATAAGTCATCAATTTCTCACAAATTATTACATGAAAAACCAAAACTAAAACTTTTAGAAAGTTCTTAAAAGGCATCGCCCTTAAAGGCTACGGGGCATTCAAAATTTCAGATTTTTTGAGCTCGCAGTTGTTGAGCTATTTAATTTAAAAAAGCAAAAATCGCACAAAATGACACGATCTTTAACTAATTAAAAGCTGTAACTCAAAAACTATTCGACCTTTATGAAAGCTCAGTTCGAAGTCATTCTCTTTTGTTTTTGATGGGCCCTAATTTGATATGCAACACAGGGGTCGTAGAGGAGTTAATTTAAAAACTATTCGTGTGCCCTTAAGCATTGAAAATTTCCCTATTACAAACCATAAACCAGATAAAAGTTTAATCGCATTTCTATGCGACCGATAAAATACAAAGCAACTAATAAAATATGTACTTTCATAGCTTATCGTAGTGCGAACAAAGAACTGAATGTTTTTAAAATAAAAGTGGGACTCCTAGTACCCACGTATTCTGGCAAATTCTGGCAATTCTGGCAAATCCGTTTCAGATCCGTCGCGTTAATGGTAGAGCGGTAGTGCTTGTTTCAGTAGTTCGAATTTTAAATTACGGCGTCGTATTATTCGTCGTGTATGCGAGGAGTGTTCGTTCGGTTTATAATGCCTTTTTGCGTGTGAATGCGCGAATGTTATGTGTTGTGTTGTGTTCTCTAAAAGGATTAATATGATGAGGAAAGGTAAAAAATTTCTTTGTCGACAAACTCTCCGTGTATTTATAAAGTGTAAATACATGGACCTTTAAGCTCTAACACTAATTCTTTGAAAATCGTGCTTGGTTAGGCTCTTGGATAGGGACTCGGTTAGGGTCTTGATTAGGGCTCTCCTCAAACATTCGACGGTCCAATTTCACGAACGATTTTTTTCCTAATGGCGCGTTTTTGCATTTACAGTGGTTGGTGAAATACAGTAAAATATAAAGTTATAACAATGGGTCAGTCCACGTCAAGTGATCAAGGGCTCCCCGCTCGACCATCTTCGATTTTGATTAAATTTTGGGAGGTTGGGGATTTCTGGAGGTACATCATCCAAACTAACTTTGGTAAAGTATTAGCTTTTACAAAGCAATAGTCGTTGCGCTACATGTGCTTATATGACCCCGTGTTGCACACGATTACAGTATGTCTAAAAAATTAAGCAAAGTTTAAGTGGTAATTTTTCAGCCAATATTCAATCGAAAATGTTGAAACTAAGGGTGTTTGTACAGTTTTTTGTGCTCTTTCCAATGGTGCCTGTTGTATTTGTAGCTTCTCAATATTCAATGAGCTAGACCAGCTTAAAGTAAGCTTAAAATATTAGCGGTGCGAAAAAAGTTGAAAGTTTAGCTTGTGATGTACTGTTGATATCCCTTCCAAATTTTAACCATACGTTAACCCGACTATAAGGTCTTTAATCCCCAAATATCACGAACCTAGCTTGCTTATTTCTTTCACGGTGAAGCTTACTATTTCTTATTTTTGTGAAAAATGTCAAAAGTACGGTAAATTCATTCGTATTTTCCGGAAGAGAGCGCTTTGGGATCGTCTTCAAACCACTTCCATTAGAAAGAGTATATCATGAAGTACTATAAAACGTGTGTTTAATTATCTACCTCGAACGGCTAATTTACTAAAAATCGAATCCAAGATAGGCGGGTTATTGTAGGTTCATGGAATGTGTTAGTGATATTTATGACGAACTATATTTAAGATAGTATAATCTATCAAGTAAATTGTGTGTAAAATAATGTTCGTATATACTTAGGTGTATTGCATTGGTCCATTATGGAATATCCACTGCCAGTTCAATATCAGATACTGATCTGACAACCTCATCGCCATATAGGTCACGCCTGATAAGCCGCTCAATAAACAGCCACGGATGGGTTTCTTTGTTCAGGATTCCAAGCCTGTCGTTGGTTTCTTCGTCAAGAGTCCAAAGCCTTTAAAGTGGGTTTCTATCTGGTTCCCAAGCCAGGTTTTGGGTTGCTTTTATGGTTCCCAAGCCGTCATGACGTCCGAATAACAGTCAAATATTTGGAGCTTGATTAGTTATTCGTTGCCGCGAACACACGTCTTGCCGTTCTGGCCAATAAAACGAATTCGCCGGTCCATGAGGATGCATGAAGTTGATTTGTGCATCATTTTCAATCAACGAAACCTCGATGACATTTCCGATCCACCATTTGTTGTCATAAACACACGCAAAGTAATTACCAGGCTACAAATATGTGGTTCGAAGCGTCGGGAGATCGACCATGTTGATAGTGTAGCAACTTTGATAGTGAAAAAACTGTGTCGTCTGAAACTTTTCTCACGCGAATGTTGCCCGAATCGAGTGGAATGAACTTGGTGATAATCTCTCGTTCCCGCAATCGTGCTACTACTTTGCCATCGTTTCTCTTGAATGTCTTTACTTTCGATAATATCTACTTTCGGTACGAGTATATATTTGATACCACGAATGTTATTGTCACAGAATTCGAAAAGATCTTCTGGTGTCAAGATTTGGTCGTTAGATGGTCGTCGAAGGCTAGCTCTCGCAGCTAAACGTTTGCTGGTTCCCCCAACTCCGTCACACGGTGACTTTCCATGACTAGTGCCGAAAAAATTCCATTTCGCTTCGATACCAAAGTCTTCTTTGTGATGGGCCAAATTTACAAAATTTTTGAAATTTCTGTATTGGGCACCGGAGCCGTCACTCAAATAGTGGATTTTGGTAATGTTCGTTCTTGATTTCAAAAACTTGCTAGTGCTAGTCTATTTTGAAGTGTTAAAAGACTATTAATAGCACATAATTGCCTACATATAATAAATATGTATGCACCGAGCACTTCAATTATGAAAGTCAATAAATGTCGCGAATTTCACGTACACTGCCCACAGAAAAAATCGGGACAGTAGAAGGAGAGAGTTTTAAAAATGTTATGTTGTGAATCGGGTTTTAAATAAACTGTTTGTAAAAGGTTGAAATAGCCTTGTGCATTTTAAGACGAGCCCCATCTTCCAGTAAGCTAACAAACTTCAATTCTATTGTTTCAAATTGTTCTATTAGTATCAGAAATCACACAGAGATGTCCATTTTGTAGGTAACAATGATGATTTATAGCTCCCTTTTAAACATACAAGCATTTTACCTAAAACCCAATTCACAACCAAACATTTTTAAAATTCTATCCTTCAACTGTCCCGAATTTTTCTGTGAGAAGTGTACCTACGTAATAATATAAAAAAAAATATTTCCGTAGGAACCCATTATGAAATTTGACACATAAATTAGCTCAATCGATGTCCTTAAAACATATATTTTTTCAACAGTTAAAAGGGTTGTTTTTGAGATTAAAAAAAAATTCTGGTCATGTTGCATGTTAAGTTAACGTCCATTAAAAGCGCAAGAGAATGACACAACATGAACTCTGTAGGTCAAATAGTTTTTGAGTTACAGCTTTTTGAAGAGTTAAAGATGTTATTATTGTGAGATTTTTGCTCGTTTTAAAATTAATAGTTCAAGACCAAAAATCTGAAATTTAACACAATTTTTGTCAACTTTATTGGTACTGCCATTGTGCCAAATATGATTAATTTCTGGGATGTCAGGTATGTCTGGGAAGATTCAGATCATTGGCATTGGTCGATTTAACATGGAATGACCCCTACGCAGTCAAAAATATGACGCGAACACTTCCAGTTTGATGAAAGTTTATTGAATAAATAGGTATCGTAAAAACAAAACAAAAATCGATAAAACGCTAATTGGGATACGATATCCTACTTGCGATAAGAAAAACAAGATGCATATAGGTACCTACTTTAAATAGGTAAATTTTTGTGTCTCCACGCAAAAACGATATCGGTGACGTTTTCGAGCATCGAACATGCGTGCAAAGATGAAATCAGTGAACTTTACTTACTATTATGACAAATACTTGACCTGGAGGCTGGTTCGGCTGTACATCTAGGACCGTCTGTGATGATTGTACAACACGTTGGACGTTTTCGGGCGAAATCGACGTTTCTTCGGTCATCATACCTCTGTCGTTGCTAAAATTAAAAATACGTGTTACTATCGCGATTACGTCGAACAAACTTGAAAATTAAACGAACCTGTTTTTTCCGGCAAAATCTGGATAAGCACTTTCCAGACCGTTTTCGACGCGTAGATCGACATTTGGGGACGTAGAAATCGAATATTCGTATAGTACGGTAGAACGGTCGGGTTTGTTTAATTCATTCAATTGACTATCCCCGTTTTCTACAGATATCGAAATATACTTGCGATTATCTGTAACATCGTTGTCGTTCGTCTTTGACGGAGAACCGTTTATTGATTCTCGAACTTCCGACTCGTCATTTAAGTTCTTCGATTCTTGATCTGGATCTTTCAATGGTATATAAATATAATTTGGACCGTCCGAAGCTGTCACCTCTTGATTTTCTTTTATTGCGCCCGGCGGCGTTGCTATTGCGAGTTGTTGATCGAGAACACGTTCGAGTGTTGAAGATAGGATATTTTCTTTAGGTATCACAGATATCGGACTTTTTTCCGATAAATTGGCTTTTTCTTGGTCGTCTTTTAACATTGGCACTACGACGGGACCGTGCAATTCGCCAGTATGCTGGAGTTGAGAACGTGAACGGTCTTCGATTGGACCCTTCAAAGGTATGTATATATATTCGGGACTTTCCGTTTTGGGCGTTCGTTGTTGCTTCGCAATATCTGGCGCGGCCAGTGGAAGTTGTTGATCTAAAACGAGTCCCAAGGTTTTTTTTACAAGCCCGTCGTTTTTGTTATAAAATTTACGTTCAACTTCATCGGTAGTTTCAGACGATCGAGGGGAATTCTCCGACATATTAGACATATGTTCGTCTTCTTTCAGCCACTTAATAGAAGGTACAATGGAATCCTGATATTCTTGTTTGTCCTTAATAAAAACGTTCATTTTGATTTCGTTATTATCTTCGGTCGGTGTCATTATTTCAATTTCACTTCCGACAACTTGCGCGGGAGGTGGTTCTTTATTTTCTCCAATTTCCGTCTCACGATTTGAATTACTTGTGGAATCGTCTAGTTCTAGAGGAGAGCTAATGACAGGAATCACGGTTATAGCGGAATCGGTCGACGTTGTAGAAGTTAAACTTAACGGACGTTCCTCGTATCGTTTGGTTTGCTCGATGTTGTCGCCTTCGCTTTTATAATTTTGCAACTCCGTTACGTGAATAGTCGGGTTTTGTGTATTTTCATTCGAAAATATGTTTGGCGTGACGTCGGCCGTTACATATTGCACGGAGGCAGTTTCGTTTACATTCGATAGTGATTCGTTCGTCGAACCACGTCCTAAATTGTTGCTGGTTAAATTATTTGTTTTTATTTGTTCCGATTGTAAATTGGCTCCATTTTCCGATTCCGAATTTACGTTCGTCGCAGTTGCGCTAGGGGTTAAATCAAGGGTGTTTTCGATTTCTTTATCCGTACCTTTAGATGCTTCTTCTTTTTTAAGCGTTTCGTTCGAATTTTCAACATCTTTATTATCTATCGATTTCGTTTCGATTTCGGTACTGTCGTCACTGTTCTGTTTATTATCATTATTAATTTTCTTTAAATCTTCGTTCGTTTCGTTTTCATCTTGAACCTTTGCGTTATCGATATTTTTTTCATGTGTAGATGTTCGATTATCGTCTACGTTATTCTTGACACCAATCGCGGACTTTTTATTTTCTTGACCAAGCAATTTGAGCTTCAAAACTGGTTTGGGAGATTCGGCATCGGTATTAATATTTTCAATGGCGGCTACAGATTTCTCGTTGTTGACAGTATCGTGTATTTTATTATCTTCAACACTATTAACATTTAACTTGACCTTTTCTTCAATATTCGCCGTACCAACTAAACTGTTAGATTATTTTCATCGGTATCGGTTTTTTCAATGTTTTCTTCGGCTTTGGGTCTCTAATTTCATCACTTATATTTAGAGTTGTTTTTTAAAGTAGGCGTTTCTTTTTCGTCATCGAATTCTCGTTTACCGTCTTTATCACTCCTCGATCTCTAAATGAAGATTTGATAAATCAAAAGCCTTCGATTTACCAACCGTACCCGACTTTTTTTCTCGGTCGTCAGATTTCGATGAGGTTTCGTCGTCGTTTTCTTCCAGTTCTAATTGAAGATTTTCAATGTCGAACACTTTTTTAAAATCCCCATCGACAAATTTTGTTTCGTTACTTTTTGTTGGATTTTCCACGCCGTTCTCTTTGTTTTCGGATAATTCGGTCGAAATTATATTATCTTTTACGTGACCCGAAATATTTAAGGGCTCTGCCCTCAAATCATGTCTTGAAAGTTGAGATGTTTCGTTATTTTCTTCTTTCACCATCACTACGTTAGAATTTCCTTTCGTATTGTGAACGTCGTCAACAACGAGTTTTACATTTTCTTCCACTCCATCTACATCTTGATGAAACAGCTGCGTATCTATTATTTTATTTTTACCTCCGTCGTCATCTATAATATGCGGCATTAAACTTACGTTTTGTGTTTCTGTTTTTAATTCCTCTAATAATTTTGGTACTCCTATTTGATCATTATTATTTTCCTTATTTATACTTTTATCTAAGTCATTGTTATCGGCCATACTTTCCGCTTTCTTTAATTCCAAACGTAATTGAGAAACATCAAATTTATTGGAAATTTCGATTTCTTTGTCTCCTGTATTTATATCATCTTCATGTAAAATAAATGGCAAGTTATCTTGTTTTTTAAAAGTATCTGATGCCAGTTCCGTTGCCGTTATTTCTTTATCTTTATCATTGATTTTTTCAGCTTCCCTTAATTCCATGCGAAGTTTAGAAATATCAAATGAATTTGTTGCTGTTACGTTGTTTTCGTCGATGTTTTTACCGTTTTCAGTATCTTGTTTATTAGTTTCACGCTCTAGATCGACCTCATTATTTAGTTTATCGGTTGCCTCGAAATCGTCGACTTTCTTATTTGAATTTTTTGCCGTGACATCGTGCACACTCCAATTTTAACAGAAATTTCGCTTTCTTTCGTTTCTGTTGCATTCAAATATTTATTATCAATAACATCCAAAACTGGGACATCGTGTATCACCACATCTTTTAAGACAATTTGATCGTTCTCCGTTTCTAAATTGTTCCCAGACACGAGCATCTCTTCCTTTTTATCGGATAATAAACCATCTGCTTCTTTTAACTTCGAACTAAGTTCAGGCATATCAAACGTACTGGTAATTTCGCCATTTTTAATATTTACGTCACTTGCCGCCATAGAATCTTTACCATCGCCGACTTTCTCGTCTAACCCATTGCTATATTTAATATGACTTTCATCTTCCTTTCCTTCTTCTTTATTTACAGTTTCTGCGAGGTCTTGCGTTTCTATAACGTTTACATCAATTTTCGTTGCATCTAGCACTACTACATTTTCTTTAGTTGTGTCCGATTCTGTATTTGTATTATCGTGTTCGTCGATATTTCTCGATTCTATTTTTACTGTCGTCGAATCACCATCAGATACACTTGTCCTCCGACTTTTATCTAGTATTCCTCCAGCTTCCATCTCTAAGCGAAGTTTGGAAATATCCAACGAACTCGTCGTCGGAGCACTTTTAACATTTGTCGAATCTTCGGTATCGCTAACTTTTTCTGCCGCTTCATCATTCAAAATATTACATTTATTTTCATCGACATTTTCTTTACTTTCATTTTCAGGTAAATTTTGTTCGGCATTTTGAAGAGTCGACTCTACATTATCGGCAGATGACAAGTTGTTTGTTCCTGGGTCATCGTCATTTTCTATCATTTGATTTTCATAATTTTCCGTCGACGCCCCACCTTCAATATCTAACGAATTAATTTCACGTTTTGCACGCGATTGGGGTAATATTTCTTCTGTCCGAACTTCTAAGTTGGTTTTGTGAAACGGTCGTTGATGACTCTTCATTTAAAACGTCCTTTTGATTTTCAATTTTTGTCGATAATAATTCCATCGGCACATTATTTTCATTTAAACTAGTTTTGTCTTCGGACATCAAATTTTCTTGTATTTCCGGTGTCTCAGATTTTGAGTTCGATTGTGTTAAAATATTTACCGATACGCTTTCTAATTTATTTTCGTCCACAATCTCCTCATTTTTATTAACGTCTGAAATTTTTGGAGATTCAATTGTTCTGCTCGATGACGAACGTTGTTCGTGTAATGCATTTTCTTCTTTGTCATGTTTAACTTTTACAACGTCTTCTATAAGTATTACACGATTTTCTGACTCTTTATCTTCATCGTTCTCATTATTTTTTTCTACATTTTCAGTTTTATCTTCCTCCGATACGTTGTTCTTTTTAGATTCTTCTCCTGGCCCTCGATCGCGACTGTTATCTGCAATATTTACTAAAGCGATTGGACTATCCGAACCTTCAACATCGCCAATTTGTTTCGATAACATTGTATCGCTGGGTTCAAAACTTTCCGGATCGGTTTTTTTAAGTTTATTTACTGAATTATCATCGTGAATTAGTACATTCGATGTTACATCATCATCGGATTTCGACACATGCTCCGAAACCGTATCTTGCAATTTTTTATTAATAAGTTGATTTATATCTTCGTTTATATTTGCTTCTAAAATATCGGTACGTAACACGTGAAATGTTTGAGGTATCTCACCAGTATTATTATCAGTTTCGATTACTATTGACGAAATTCCGCTGTCGCTATCTGAAATTATGTTACTCGCTATTAGGTCGTTTGGTTCTCTATTACGTTGAACAAATTCCACTTCGACAGCTTTATTTTCTTTTTCTGTTGGTATTGGAGACTGTTCGACAGAAACGTCGCCTTGACTAGGATTTTCAATGTTTCCACCATTTAATTGCTCATTCAGTTCGATTTCTTTGGGCGGGTTTGCATCTTTTTCTTTCAAATCATTTAACTGCCGATTATTAATAACAGTGTCGTTCGGCATTTCTTCTTCCTGTGTTACTTCGACCAATTCTGCATTCGACGTTAAATTATCGATTTTTTCAATTCCATTTTTTTCCGAATCAATAATTTTATCTTCTTGTTTTATTTTTATCTCGTCTGTTCCTGCAACACTTTGGTGACCGTTCGATACTTCCATCATTTTAATTTGTTCTTCGACATTATTGTTACTGATATCGTTTTCTTTTCTATAATAATATGATCTGATGTCCGATGATTTGTGGTATTTTCAGATTTCTCGTTATCGATGCCACTTTCTTTGAAATTTGAAAAATCGTGACTAGCAGATTGTTTTTCTTCGACTTCTTTATTTAATATAATATAATCGTCCAATTTAACAATCTCTTCTTTCGATTTATTTTTATCGTTAAAAGCAGCGTTAGATTCTTTGGATAATAAAAGATCGTGAAGTTCGCCACTATGTTCCAAACTTGAATTCTCCTCATCAATTTCTTTTGGGTTTTTGCTAACAATAGAAACTTCTTTTTTTAATACAATATCGTCCGGTTTAGTATTACTGGAGTTACTTTCTAATTCTTCAACGACACTGTCAGTGTTTGTTGGAATCGCAAGGTCGTGAAATTTTCCGCTATGTTGAAGGTTACCGGGCCTTTTTGATTCTTCATCAAGCGACGCAATTTCTTCCTTTATTACGAGATTATCTAATTCATCTGTTAACTTGTCTTGATGCTTAATATCTGATTCTTTAGATATTGAAAGATCGCGAGATTCGCCATTATGTTCAATTTTAGCAGACTTGTTTCCTTTTAATTCTTCATCAATTATCTCTACTTCTTTATCAACCGTAAAATCATCTAATATTATAGGTTCTTGAACAGCAGCGTCTTCACTCTGTTGTAAACTAACAGATTTTTCTTGACTTTCGTTTGAAATTGTGTTAACAACTTTAATTTCATTTTTTGTTGTAAAACCACTTAATTCAACCAAATCCGTTGTTAATTTCTTCTCATCGTCAACAGTAATACTTGAGCCGTTTGGTATTATTATATCATGAAGTTCTCCACTATGTTCAAGATTAACGGATTCTTCTTTGTCCGATTTCAGATCTTCGTCGATAAGTTTGCCTTTATCGAGTTCCTCGACAGTTTCAGCGTTTTTCGAAATTAATACATCATAAATTTTCTCAGCGGGTTGCAGGTTCGTACTCTTGGTTTCAGTTATGTTCGGTTCGTTTTCAATAACAATATCGGATTTTTTTAGTATCTCCGTATCATGAAGTTCTTCACTATGTTCAAGATTAACGGATTCTTCGTATGCCGATTTTAGACCTTTACCAATAAGTTTGTCATTTTTGAGTTCGTCGGGATGTTTGGCATCTTGCAAAATTAATAAATCACGAAGTTCCTCGCCGTGTTCAAGGCTCATACTAATTGCTTCAATTTCTTTTGGTTCATTGTCAGCAACAATCTCGGATTTTTTTAGCAGCACTGTATCATGAAAACCTTCACTGTGTTCGAGATCGATCAATTCTTTTTCCGCAGATTTTAGGTTTTCCACAACTTGTTCGTCTTTTTCTTTTATATCAGTTACATTGAGTTCTTCTTTCGGTATCAACAAATCATTAAGTTTCCCACTGTGTTGAAGGTTCATACTAATTGTTTCAATTTCTTTTGGTTCATTGTCAGCAACAATCTCGGATTTTTTTGGCAACACTGTATCGTGAAACTCTCCACTGTGTTCAAGATCGATCGCTTCTTTTTCCACGGATTTTAGGTCTTTTACAACTTGTTCGTCTTTTTCTTTTATATCAATCACACTGAGTTCTTCAACAGAGTCTATTTCTTTCGGTATCAACAAATCATGAAGTTCCCCGCTGTGTTGAAGACTCATACTAATTGTTTCAATTTCTTTTGGTTCATTGTCAGCAACAATTTCGGATTTTTTTGTCAACACTGTATCGTGAAACTCTCCACTGTGTTCAAGATCGATCGCTTCTTTTTGCACGGATTTTAGGTCTTTTACAACTTGTTCGTCTTTTTCTTTTATATCAGTCACACTGAGTTCTTCAACAGAGTCTATTTCTTTCGGTATCAACAAGTCATGAAGTTCTCCGCTGTGTTGGAGGTTCATACTAATTGTTTCAATTTCTTTTGGTTCATTGTCAGCAACAATCTCGGATTTTTTTGGCAGCACTGTATCATGAAATTCTTCACTGTGTTCAAGATCGATCGCTTCTTTTTCCGCAGATTTTAGGTTTTCCACAACTTGTTCGTCTTTTTCTTTTATATCAGTTACATTGAGTTCTTCTTTCGGTATCAACAAATCATTAAGTTCCCCACTGTGTTGAAGGCTCATACTAATTGTTTCAATTTCTTTTGGTTCATTGTCAGCAACAATTTCGGATTTTTTTGGCAACACTGAATCGTGAAACTCTCCACTATGTTCAAGATCGATCGCTTCTTTTTGCACGGATTTTAGGTCTTTTACAACTTGTTCTTCTTTTTCTTTTATATCAGTCACACTGAGTTCTTCAACAGAGTCAACTTCTTTCGGTATCAACAAATCATTAAGTTCCCCGCTGTGTTGAAGGCTCATACTAATAGCTTGAATTTCTTTTGGTACATTGTCAGCAACAATCTCGGATTTTTTTAGCAGCACTGTATCTTGAAATTCTTCACTGTGTTCAAGATCGATCGCTTCTTTTTCCACGGATTTTAGGTCTTTCACAATTCGTTCGTATTTTTCTTTTATATCAGCCACATTGAGTTCTTTGACAGAGTCTATTTCTTTCGGTATCAACAAGTCATGAAGTTCCCCGCTGTGTTGAAGGCTCATACTAATAGCTTGAATTTCTTTTGGTACATTGTCAGCAACAATCTCGGATTTTTTTAGCAGCACTGTATCTTGAAATTCTTCACTGTGTTCGAGATCGATCGCTTCCTTTTCCGCAGATTTTAGGTTTTCCACAACTTGTTCGTCTTTTTCTTTTATATCAGTTACATCGAGTTCTTCTTTCGATATCAACAAATCATTAAGTTCCCCACTGTGTTGAAGGCTCATACTAATTGTTTCAATTTCTTTTGGTTCATTGTCAGCAACAATTTCGGATTTTTTTGTCAACACTGTATCGTGAAACTCTCCACTATGTTCAAGATCGATCGCTTCTTTTTCCACGGATTTTAGGTCTTTTACAACTTGTTCGTCTTTTTCTTTTATATCAGTCACACTGAGTTCTTCAACAGAGTCAACTTCTTTCGGTATCAACAAATCATTAAGTTTCCCGCTGTGTTGAAGGCTCCTACTAATTGTTTCAATTTCTTTCGGTTCATTGTCAGCAACAATCTCGGATTTTTTTAGCAGCACTGTATCGTGAAGTTCTCTACTGTGTTCTAGATCGATCGCTTCTTTTTCCACGAATTTTAGGTCTTTCACAACTTGTTCGTCTATTTCTTTTATATCAGCCACATTGAGTTCTTTAACAGAGTCTATTTCTTTAGGTATCAACAAGTCATGTAGTTCCCCGCTGTGTTGGAGGTTCATACTAATTGTTTCAAAATCTTTTGGTTCATTGTCAGCAACAATCTCGGATTTTTTTAGCAGCACTGTATCGTGAAGTTCTCTACTGTGTTCTAGATCGATCGCTTCTTTTTCCACGGAATTTTAGGTCTTTCACAACTTGTTCGTCTATTTCTTTTATATCAGCCACATTGAGTTCTTTAACAGAGTCTATTTCTTTAGGTATCAACAAGTCATGAAGTTCCCCGCTGTGTTGAATGTTCATACTAATTGTTTCAATTTCTTTTGGTTCATTGTCAGCAACAATCTCGGATTTTTTTGGTAACACTGTATCGTGAAACTCTCCACTGTGTTCTAGATCGATCGCTTCTTTTTCCACGAATTTTAGGTCTTTCACAACTTGTTCGTCTATTTCTTTTATATCAGCCACATTGAGTTCTTTAACAGAGTCTATTTCTTTAGGTATCAACAAGTCATGAAGTTCCCCGCTGTGTTGAATGTTCATACTAATTGTTTCAATTTCTTTTGGTTCATTGTCAGCAACAATCTCGGATTTTTTTGGTAACACTGTATCGTGAAACTCTCCACTGTGTTCAAGATCGATCGCTTCTTTTTCCACGGATTTTAGTTCTTTCACAACTTGTTCGTCTTTTTCTTTTATATCAGCCACATTGAGTTCTTTAACAGAGTCTATTTCTTTAGGTATCAACAAGTCATGTAGTTCCCCGCTGTGTTGGAGGTTCATACTAATTGTTTCAAAATCTTTTGGTTCATTGTCAGCAACAATCTCGGATTTTTTTAGCAGCACTGTATCGTGAAGTTCTCTACTGTGTTCTAGATCGATCGCTTCTTTTTCCACGGATTTTAGGGTTTTCACAACTTGTTCGTCTATTTCTTTTATATCAGCCACATTGAGTTCTTTAACAGAGTCTATTTCTTTAGGTATCAACAAGTCATGAAGTTCCTCGCTGTGTTGAATGTTCATACTAATTGTTTCAATTTCTTTTGGTTCATTGTCAGCAACAATCTCGGATTTTTTTGGCAGCACTGTATCGTGAAACTCTCCACTCTGTTCGAGATCGATCGCTTCTTTTTCCATGGATTTTAGGTCTTTCACAACTTGTTCGTCCTCTTCTTTTATATCAGTCACACTGAGTTCTTCAACATAGTATATTTCTTTAGGTATCAACAAGTCATGAAGTTCCCCGCTGTGTTGGAGGTTCATACTAATTGTTTCAATTTCTTTTGGTTCATTGTCAGCAACAATCTCGGATTTTTTTGGTAACACTGTATCGTGAAACTCTCCACTATGTTTAAGATTAATCGCTTCTTTTTGCACGGATTTTAGGTCTTTTACAACTTGTTCATCTTTTTCTTTTATACCAGTCACACTGAGTTCTTCAACAGAGTCAACTTCTTTAGGTATTAACAAGTCATGAAGTTCCCCGCTGTGTTGGAGGTTCATACTAATTGTTTTAATTTCTTTTGGTTCATTGTCAGCAACAATGTCGGATTTTTTTAGCAGCACTGTATCGTGAAACTCTTCACTGTGTTCAAGATCGATCGCTTCTTTTTCCACGGATTTTAGGTCTTTCACAACTTGTTCGTCTGTTTCTTTTATATCAGTCACACCGAGTTCTTCAACAGAGTCAACTTCTTTCGGTATCAACAAATCATTAAGTTCCCTGCTGTGTTGAAGGCTCATACTAATTGTTTCAATTTCTTTCGGTTCATTGTCAGCAACAATCTCGGATTTTTTTAGCAGCACTGTATCGTGAAATTCTCTACTGTGTTCTAGATCGATCGCTTCCTTTTCCACGGAGTTTAGGTCTTTCACAACTTGTTCGTCTTTTTCTTTTATATCAGCCACATTGAGTTCTTCAACAGAGTCTATTTCTTTAGGTATCAACAAGTCATGTAGTTCCCCGCTGTGTTGAATGTTCATACTAATTGTTTCAATTTCTTTTGGTTCATTGTCAGCAACAATCTCGGATTTTTTTGACAGCACTGTATCGTGAAACTCTCCACTGTGTTCGAGATCGATCGCTTCTTTTTCCATGGATTTTAGGTCTTTCACAACTTGTTCGTCTTCTTCTTTTATATTAGCCACAATGACTTCTTCAACAGAGTCTATTTCTTTCGGTATCAACAAATCATGAAGTTCCCCGCTGTGTTGAAGACTCATACGCATTACTTTCGGTATTTTTATTTCGTTTTCAACAGTTATATCGGATTCCTTTGTTAACATTATATCATGAAGTTCTCCAGTATTTTCAAGGTTAGAAGATTGTTTCACAACTTCTATAACTGCTTTCTGAACCGTAATGTCATCTAATCCGGCCAATTCTTTCGTCGATATTCTATGACCTTTAACTTCGTCTTCAATTTGTTCATGTTTTTCAACGATGCGTTCGTCGTCTTTCATTATAGTAAAATTGTCCTCTTCAACGTTATTTGTAGTAATCTCTTTTGGAAGTAATATATCGTGTAGTTCTCCGCTATGTTGAAGACTGGTGCGTCGTATTTTGGTTTCTTTAGATTCTTCTGCAATCTTAATAATTTCTTTCTGCGTTGTAAGATCGTCTAATTCGGCAAACTGTTTTTCTGATTTATCGAAATTGTCGGCTACAACGTCAAAAAGTTCTCCGGTGTGTTCAAGGTTGGAGGGCTTGTTTTCGGCTTCCTTTGGCGTTCCTTCAATAAGAACTTCCTTTATTTTGAGTTTACCCGATTCAGAATTATCTAGATGGCTTTTGAACT
Organism: Rhagophthalmus giganteus; assembly: GCA_036326145.1. Classification (NCBI taxonomy): domain Eukaryota; kingdom Metazoa; phylum Arthropoda; class Insecta; order Coleoptera; family Rhagophthalmidae; genus Rhagophthalmus; species Rhagophthalmus giganteus. The sequence continues at coordinate 6,387,806 of JARFJA010000083.1, read as the reverse complement.
CTTCGGTAATAATATTTGGTTCTTTTGGTGTCAATAAACCGTGAAGTTCCCCGGTATGTTCGAGGTCAGAAACTTCTTCTGTTTCCTTTGATTTCCGATGAATAAGTTCGACATCTTTATCTATTTACCTCCATTTTGCTTATCAGGCCGTTCTTCAATTTCTTCCGATTCTTTGTAGATCAGCTCAAAATTTTCCTTTACGGAAGTATCGTCTAAATTAAAACTGTTTGAACGACTTTCACTTTGGTCAACAGTAATGGCAGGTTGTTTTTCAAGATCCTTCGTTTCTTGATTAATAAAATTAACTTCTTGTTTTATCATGGAATCCAATAGTTCTGAATCGTTTTGACGTCCTTCGCGTTCGTTTGTTTCTTTTGATATTGCAAGATCGTGTAATTCTCCACTGTGCTGAAGACTGATTGACGTTCCCTCGTTTCCATTCGGTTCTTGATTAATAAGTTCATTTTCTTTGTTTATTGCAGTTTGTGGACTCGCAACTTTATCGTCAACAAATTCCGTTTCGTTGCTACATCGAAGAATCGGTACGATTAAGACGTTTGATTCGGATCTGGGTAAAGCAGATTTTTCACTATAAATGCTCGTATCTTCAGATTCAGTATCTTCGACTGAGTTCCTAAATTTTTCCTCATCTTCTTCTAACGTTTTAGATATTACAGAATCTGTTACAGACACCTTTTTCGATAAAATACTCGCTTTGGCTTTTTCCGATAATGAATTAATTTCTTCGGAATTATCGCGCGAAATAATGCTCGTTTCGAAACTTTCGTCTGCCACTAATCGATCGAATTGTTCTATATCTTTCTCGTTAATTTTTGTACTCGTACCGCCGATATGTTTTCTGGTCAAATATCCTCGAACGCCAGCTTGTATTTTGCTGGCTGCTAACGTAATGGCGTCATCGTTTACTGTAGTGTCGGGAAATGTTATATTTGCCTCGCCGTTATTTTGTTTATCCTTTCGTACTTTGAAACCCCTCCATAACGATTGAATTTTAACAGCGGCATTAGCTAAAGCTGCAGATAGTCGTCCGGATTTTGTCGGTATCACTGAATCGTGTAATTCTCCCGTATGTAACAATCCTGAAGGCGTTCGACCCTCAAGTTCTGTATTTAGTTTATCCACTTCCCCGGTGCTCGTGAATTCTTTGGCGACATTTTCGTTGCTCGATCTGCTAATTATAGGATCGTGCAACTCGTCGCTCTGTTGTACTGGAGTAATTAAATTTTTTGCGTTAACGAGGCCACCTTCGTCTTTCGCAGTCTCTTTATTTCCGTCACCTTTTTCTTCCGTTACTTGTTTAATTTCTTGTCGCAAAATGTAGGGATTGTAACTATTCGTAAGTTGCCGAGCTCTACCTGTTCATCGACGTTCCGTAACTCTTCTCTAAGAATAGAGGGGTCGTATTTATTAGAATTTACATCCGTTTCCTGGCCGTGTACTACATCGAGGGCAACTGGAACGAGCAACGTTGTCGGAAGATCTAGCTTACCGGATGATTGTATTTCTTTGAGTATTTTTGGAGGCGTCACGGTCAATCTCCCATCCTTCACGTAAATTGGATCTATTTCGATGCTGGAATCATTGAATGCTTTTTCTCGCGATTTTTTCTCTTTCAAACCTGTTTGCGTCGATTTTTCACCATCCGCAAAGAAACTCTTCTTGTCGTCTTGGTTTGAATTGCTCGAAGATTCGGCGGGTCGACGAGTTACAAGTCGTTTTCTCGTCGATTCCTTTTCGTTCGATGCCGAACTGGCAATTTTATTTTTACTTCCCGGCTTCGCAACGTTCACTTTTCCTTGTTTGATCTTGCTTTCGTTTTTAGGAGTGGCACTTCTTTTTATCGTCTGTTTCTAGCAGGCGATAATGCCCGGATACTTACTTGCTTAGAAAGTTGTTTCTTGGTATTATTTTGACGAGCCTCGTCTTTCGCTGAATACTTTTTGACATCGTCGTGTTTACGTTCTTTGGCAATTTTGTTGGAATCGTCTAAAAGAATATGACTGAAAAACCGTCGTAACACTAATTAATGTTGCGATTACCTTTACGGTTGACATTGTCGCGTATAACAAGTAGATGGGCGAAGTATTCTGAAGCAAAATTATAAATATCTTTAGGTTGATTCCTGAGAACTTCTTTCGTTAAGCCGGACATAAGCTCTTCCAATCCTATTGGGACGCTCAATCTCTTCACCGTTGTTCCCAAATCTTGTTCCTTCCATTGAAGATCCGATTCGCATAATTTCTTGTATTAAGAAAATTTAAATGACAGATATTAACCGTTTAGTTATGTAGTTATACATAAAAATTTATTTTAAAGCTACAAAAAATGGATTGTTATAATACGTTTGGCGAAAATATTTTGCAAGAGATAACGTATTTATTTCGACCTCAGAAAAACTATTGTTGTCAAATAAAGAGTTGCAAATTTAAACGATGTGACTTTTAAAAAATGCAAATTTAAATGTAGGTAATTATTAAATTTAAAAATATTTTTATCATAAAGAGTGCAACACTTTAGGATAGATCGCAGAATTACTGTTAAATATGAAGTCACATTTGTCAAAATTGATTAAAAATAGGTACCAATAAAAATTACTCACCCATTGCGAATTTTACTGAAAATAAATTAAATCGTTAAATATTATAAAATTTTGCTTTGGCATCCTATATATTATTGTATTTAACAATAAATTAATGAAACGCTTACTTCTTTTCACCAACGCTTGAGCGCACTGGTTTAAGAACTAATACTGCAGTGTTGTAGGTAAAATACGTTTCCAAGAGAATATTGGATCGAATTCTACCCTTGTTCGTGATAGGGTAACGTTTGCGTGCATGTGCTCGTTTCTTAAAAAATGCAAATTGTTCGTATTGATTAATACTATCTTAAAATATTAAATCGAAATTTCATTTTACTTCAACGAAATGTTAATGAACTTATAAATATACATCGGTATTATTAATTTATCATAAAAATGGTGTGATCATCAACTTTGAGCAATAAGATACTTATATATTATGTACCATCAAAAATAAATAGTAAAATAACAGTAATTAAAAAAAAGTAATAAAATTATGTAAGCACATACTTTAAGAAACAACATTATAGACTCTCATTTTTTAAATGTACGTCTTTGCCTCTTCTTTCACTAATAGTCCCATTACGAGAAAGTATATTTACGTTTTATAGTGACGATATTTTCAACGAAGGAAAAATGATAGCTTAATTCTAATTCTACTTGAATGCACACTCTGTATTGTACTTAATTACCAAACGATAAGAACTCGGCGATGTAATGGAAAATAGGTGACCTCAAATGTATTTGCGACACGTAATGTATAAACGAATATTACGAATTGTAATAGTTGTACTCCCACGAAAACGACCGTAAGATAACGTTCGAAAAATCGAGCCACTAAATAATTAAAAAGAGCTCAACTAAGTTTGTAGAATGCCTATCCGACTTTCAGGCAATTAGTGTTAGAGCTAAAGGTGATGTATTTGCACTTTAGAAATGCACGGAGTGTTAGTTGAGAATTAAAAAAATACTACCTTTCTCGTTGTATAAATCCTTTCCATAAGTAGGCAAACCCTTATATTCCAAGAAAACTTCATTGGCATCGAAAGACGTACAAAATAACACTCGCGCACGCACAAAAACAAAAGTACTTTTTGAATACGTTCGAATACAATTTGAATACGTATACACTGAATAACACTACCGCTGTTTTCTAATAAGCAGACGGAATTGAAATGATGTGGCTGAAATTGTGTTTATAAATGTATTAAAATTATTACATAAAGACCAAAAAAAAAACCCGTTTTCGTTTTAGAAAGTTTCTATTGTTCGAATTCTAATAGATAAGATAAAAAATAACATACCTACCTGCCTACCTACATATTATTATTATTATGTTCTCTATTACTCACTAGGTCATAAAAACTATCTATTTATTTAACTAAATGCACGCAACTTAAATTATTGAAAAGAACTAGGCATTTATTTAATGAGTAGATCAGCTCCTCAATTTTGAATTTAGAAAATTTGTTAATACATCACTTTTTTTTATTGAGATTTCACTTTTCATATTTTATTTTTCAAATAGGCACTCAACAGACATTTCTGTCGTTGCTGTCTGGGCGGCAAAATCAATTTTAAACGTGAAACAAAATAAAAATTCACTCTGAACCATAAATAGGTAAGAAATTGCTAAAAACCTATATAATCACCTATTAATGAAGACTATTTGACTGTATGATAAAGTTATTTACAAAACCATTATTATTGTTGACTATGTCATATCACATATTTATATTTTCACAATAATAAATATTATGTATTATTATTAACATATGACAATTTACTGGTTCGTTTCATTCCAACAATGAATGATAGAATGGAATCTCTTATAAAATATTTTATATTCTACACATTACTATTAGAATTTAGTGTGCGAATGGGAAACCCTTTAAAAATACAAAGTATGGAAGGTACTTGGCGTTTAAAAAATATAGAAAAAGGTGAGTAATTAAAATAATGCGACAATAATATACAGTTTTTATCATTTAGGTTATGATTTGCTAGCAACCGTGCCTGGAGGTATTTACAGTGATTTAATGAGAAACGATATAATCGAAAATATTTTTTATGGACTCAACGATATCGACAGTCGTTGGATTTCTAAATTAAATTGGAATTACACGAGATCATTTATGGGTAAAACAATCGCTGGGTAACATACCCCCCACTAATTTCGACAGATTTTAGTTCAAGAAAATTTATTAAATTCGAATAATATTAATATAGTTTTTGATGGTGTCGATACCTTTTCAAAGATAATTATAAACGATGTGACGATTGGTAATACAGAAAACATGTTTGTTAGATACGTGTTTGACATCAAGCGACACCTTAAAGTTTGATTATTTAACTAACTAAACTGCCCATAAATTAACTCGTTCGTTTATTTGTAGTCTGGAAATAATACAGTCGAAATTCAATTTTTCTCTCCAGTAAATGTTGCACGAACATTATACAAACGACAAGCCAAGAAATACGTGGTTCCTCCCGAATGTGTTCCAAAAAAATATAATGGCGAATGTCACGTGAATCATATACGAAAAATGCAGGCTTCGTTCGCTTGGGATTGGGGACCGGCTTTTCCTTCGATCGGTTTATGGTATACAGATTTTTTGTTTCGAATAGGTCATTAGTTTTCTTTTTTGTACTCAGGAAGACGGTGTATATAGAAGCTTATAATTCTACTGTGTTGAGAGACATTACTGTCAGCACGAATACAAATTTAAACAACATTTATTGGAATATTCGAGTTTGCGCTTTTTTTGCCGAAATATCTACGCACAATACGATTGAAGGTAGTTTAAAAATAAAAATGTTAACAGATGCAGCTGCAATCACAAACATTTATTCCATTCAAGTAAAGAGGAACAACGAAGGGGAATTTTTAGCAATACTGAACTTTACCGTACCCAAGGTAAGTGGTTAATGAAATCTAAATTTATTTATTTATTTATTTATTTAACCAGAAATATACATAGAGTTATATTTACATATACCAAAATATACAAAATAAACTCTAAGACTATAGAGGTAATCAAATACCTGTACATAGTTCTGGAATTCTTAAATCTAATTAAGATAGGTTTTACAGTAAACTTAACATTAAGAACACTTTATCCCGTTTATCACCCATAATTGATTTAAATGTGTATATATAATTAACAGAAGAAAAAAAAAATGTAACAATCTTAGAATTTTTATATTCATAACACACGAAATTATATAAATATTATATTCTTTGTCCTTATCCACTTTATCACTTTGTTCTTAATGGATTTCATAGATAAGTTGATATTCTTCAATTCAAGAGGCAGTTGGTTGAAATATTTCACAGCAATGTACTCGCTATTTCTTGTGGACAAGGTCTTGTTGATTCTTGGAAGCATTATGTTTTTATTTCTTGTATTACTGTTCGATTGTAGAAATTTAGTTTTCAAGTCATCGTAATTGTGTATAACTGACTCAATAATGAAACATTCTGTAATGCTTAAAGGCACTGATGTGCTTTGTTTATTGTTTTTGAGAATAATTTTAAACATTCTCTTCTGTAACGAGATCAAGGGATTAATCACATCACCATAAGCGCCACCCCACGCTAAAATGCCATATGTAGCGATACTATGAAATAGAGCATAATAGATTGCTAATAATTGTTTGGTATCCATTAAATAACTTATTTTCTTAAAAAATAACAGCAGATACCTGACTCTGCTCTTCAGATTTTGTACATGATGTTTCCATTTTAATCTACTGTCAATTATTACTCCTAAATATTTGGTTTTTTCGACTCTATCAATAGTTCGTTCATTTATACGAACATCAATGGCATCAGGAACACTATCACAATACGCTCCAAAAGTTATACAAACAGTCTTTTTAATATTCAAAGAAAGCTTGTTGGTTGATAGCCACTTACTTATTTTTTTGAGGTAGTTATTCATATTTGCTTGGGCTGAAGCCCAGCTCAGGCCATCGCTAATAACTACCGTATCATCCGCGTAGGATATGATATTACTCTCTGCATTGCATTGTATTATTATTGCACTGCATTATTATTGTATATAATAATTACAGTCCTATGTCAAATTGTGGTGGCCAAACGGTTATGGTGAAGCTTCGCTTTATACAATGCAAGTCACATTTACAGATTTACGAGGACTGGAAAAAAGTAATAAGACAGTTAAAATTGGTTTTCGAACTATCGAATTGGTCCAAAACGTTTTAGGTACGGAAAAAGTTTATAAATAAGTCAGTTTGTAAATGTTTATAATTATTTCAGGCAGTGGACGAACATTTTATTTTAAAATAAATAACATACCCGTATTTGCGAAAGGTTCAAATGTGATTCCTGTCAGTATTTTGCCTGAACTTGGTCAAAATGAAACAATAGTCAAATTTTTATTACAATCCGCTAAAGATGTGCATATGAATATGTTACGGGTATGGGGGGGTGGTTTGTACGAAAGTGACACATTTTACAAACTCGCAGACGAACTAGGAATCTTGATATGGCAAGATTTCATGTTTGCATGTTCGATGTACCCGGCCACCGATGAATTTTTAAGGTGACTCCCACGTCTACTGGTCGTTTTATTTAAATTATAAAATCGCTCGTTTTTCAGAAACGTAGAACAAGAAGTTAAACAGCAGGTTCGAAGACTACAGCATCATCCCAGTATAGTTGTTTGGGCGGGCAATAACGAAAATGAGGTTGCACTGCGCGCAAATTGGTATGGAACAGAAAATAATTTTTCTATTTATCAAAATGATTATAAAGCACTGTACGTTGACACAATTAAACGAGAAGTTTTGAGAAACGATAAAACAAGACCCTTTGTAACGTCAAGTCCCAGTAACGGCATTAAATCGGATGAAGAAAATTACGTTTCGAAAAATCCTCAGAGTGCTTTTTACGGAGACGGTAAATATTAGGCACATTTTAAGAATTCGTTACTAATGCCAATTAAAATTTTTATAATTCCAATACAATTTTAGTTCATTATTATAATTACATACTCGATAGCTGGAACAAGGACATTTACCCTATAAGTAGATTTACATCGGAATATGGATACCAGTCGTTACCGTGCGTCCAGACTTTGTTAACGGCAACTAACACTACCGAAGATTTAGAAATAAATAGCGAATTTTTAACCAGTCGTCAACATCATACGTTAGGATATTTGCTGATGGAATTGTTGATTAATTATCAGTTAAAATTACCGAACGAAAACAGTAAAACATTTTACAAGGCCTACATTTTCTATAGTCAGGTGCGTTAATTTTAAACTGCGAAATTTATAAAACGCGCTTTCCGCAGATCGTTCAAGCGATGGCTATTAAAACTGAAACGGAACATTACAGACGATGGCGCAGTAACGTAAATAATGCAGGTAAAGGCTTGACGATGGGCGCTCTGTATTGGCAACTTAACGATGTTTGGGTCGCACCTTCTTGGTCTAGCATCGGTATTTATTTTTTACGTCTCTGCGTTAATACTATGTTAATATGTCGTAATTTAGATTTCAGCAACAATTGGAAAATGTTACATTATTATGCGAAAAAATTTTTTGCGCCCGTTATAATTACGTCGGAAGTAACTAATTGGAAATTAATTGTCTATATTGTGTCAGATTTACAGAATTCTATTTTCGACGCCCTTCTCGACATTACCGTATATAGATGGGATAGTTTAAAATATGTGTATCGAAAAAGTGTTAAAACCGACATTGTTAGTACAAAATTTTGGACTCGTATTTTTTTTGATCGTTCAACGCAATTGTTTTAGGTAGCAGGTGCTTCACGCAAAGTTTACGAAAGTTCACTTTTACTACACGATAATTTATGCAACAGAAATATACTGCCAAACTGTTTCGTGTACTTTACGCTGACAAATAAGTATGGTGAATCGATTGCGCCAGATAACGTAATTTTTCTGGTCCCTCTAAAACTGGCAAATTTACGTATACCTTTAGTAAAAGCAAGTTTAATGTCAAATATTTTTGGAAACTAATAATTTATAATTTGTTTTAGATATCGAACGTAACACAATCGATAATACAGCTACAAAATTTCAAATAAATATAACAACTACTACGATAACTTTGTTTGTTTGGCTCGAAGCAAAAGATATACCGGGGCAATTCTCCGAAAATGGATTTTTACAAGTAACAAAAGAAAAACTTATTCAGTTTTCTACAATGAAACCTACAAGCATTGATCATCTACAAAAATCGCTTAGCGTTATCAATCTATTAGATCGTCAATATATGTAATTATCTGTAAAATTTAATTTTCCTATTTGACGCTATTAAATTAATTCAGACAAATGTCCCACTATTTTGTAATAATAATATGTAGAATAGAAAAAAAAAAAGAAACGTAAATTTCGCATGTACCAGTTATTATTAACGATTGAGAAATATTAAATAATAATAGTTTTTGAAGACTTAGACTTTCTTTTATCTATGTATACAATATGTCGACACAAACTAAACAAATCGAACATACCAAATGCGATGATAAAAAATAACTCGAAAAAATTAATTTCGTTAATAACGAAAGCAATTGTTAACAACGGCGACAATTAGCAGTTCGCCTAGTTAGAAATTAATTATAATAAACGTAATAATCATAATGCCACAAAATTTATCAAAAAAATTCCATAGGTAGAAACAAAAAATGCAAAAATACTCCAAAGTTTGACATGAGCTTAAGCTAAATTAAAAAACGACTCTTGATCGAATCATTAACGAATTGGCTACGTAATTTTTTAAATCGTTTAACCAGCAATGTTCAAGGTACAAAAATGTCGCTGTAGTGTTACCTATATCAAATTATTTTACAACTACTACATAAAAAACTTAAAAACAATAAAAACTTACCCATTAAAAACGACATTTCTTAAGTATTTTTAAATTGTTCCATATATTCCGCTTCCAAAGGGTGCAAAGTCGGACTTGGAATTATTAAGGAATGTAAAGGTCCTCCTAAATCGGTCACGGCCATATTCGATAAAGAACACGCGACAATTTTTTGAGTAGTCGATCCAACACGGGCCAACCCAACGCATAAACTATCGGCAGTTATAACTAAAACACAAATATCATTAATAAACATAATAACACTCTTGTATATATCTAATTACCTTTTGCGGCCGAATTTTCGTACTTGGCAATAATTTCCAGAAGTTGCCGTGAAGCCTCGGAAACTGACATAAATCGTGGAGGCATGTATTCCTTCTTTTTTTTCGTTAAACTTTCAAGAGTCGGCTCTTTCACTTTTATATCTAAAACAATGATAATTCAATTAATTAATCGAAATTTGCCTTTGACGCTTACCTAAAAGACAAAGCGTGTGTAAATCTCTATTATAATTGGCCAAAATTTTTTCATAAAAACTATCGGGTTTCCAAGTATCAGTACAATAGGGTATGGAAACCGTTTCTCCAAAAGAATACAATTGTAAACCTGAACATCCTACGGCATTTAAAATCGAAGCATTATGAACAACTCTAAAGTCTATATTTTTGTTTTTGGCTCGTAAAATTAAATCGGTATGAGTTGTAGCTCCAAATGGATCGCCTACAACTAATAATGCGACATCTATAACATTTGATTTGTCCAATATATCATCGGCGCCTTGCTCCACGAGATCCCTATCTGCAACTATTATCTTTCTACCGTAAAATTCTTCCTGTAAATACATAAATGCATTTCTATACGACTGAGAGCTTAAAATCAATTACCAATGCTTCGGTGCCGCAGGTTAATATTGACGTATAAGCTTCTAAATAAACACGATCGCATCCTTTTATAATTTCCAAACCTTTTACCGTTACATCTTTACAGTCGCCTAATCCTAAACCAATAATATAAAACATTATCAAATTAATATCGTTTCACGAGTTAAACATATAAACTGAGGTTACAACATAACTGCAATAACGGTCATATTGTGATTGTGCGCATGCCCATTAATACTTTTTTCTTTTTTTTTTAAATCGAGCACGTGCTGCATGAAACAATGTACAATCGGTTTTTAATTAGAATTAATTTGTGTTCCAGCAGGTAGCATAATAAAAAATGATTAAATCAACTGCCCCGTTATTAACGGTGCTTCCAAAGTATTAACTGGAAAAAGAAAACGAACGATAAAAACATGTGATTGTAACTATAACCCGAAATATTTTATAACCAAAATAGAATGTGATAATAATAAGAATATCAAAGTTAAGCCGGGCCGTTTGTGTACTGAAAATGATTTTGATGAATCCGAAGAAGAAGAGTTTAATTTAGCAAACTTCAGCGCAAACAACTCCGTTCCCTATCATATTAAAGGTAAGAAATCGCAAGATGCATCGAAAGATTTAATTCCAACTAAAAAAGATGTCGAGTCCGATTCTATAATATACTCGGACGACTCTATCGTGGTTATTTTAAATAATAAGGAGAAGATTTACTGTCACGGATTAATGACCGTTATCGTATTATGCGGAACTATAAACATACTAGGTTACAAATTGGACACTTTAGGAACTGCAGAAATTTACTCGCCAAGAGGAAGCCCGTACCTATTTTTAGAAAATTCTGGACATTCGGGAAATGTCGACTTAATGAAAACTCTCGTCGATTTGAAAATAAAACCGCCCTTGTCAAAAATTATTTTACGTAACTCGCAAAAAAGAGTTGCTATAATGTTATTCAAAAGATTAAACAAAACTAACATTCAATTTATAGAAAAGTGTATTAATCAACCTTTATTTCCTAATCAAAATAACCCACAGTTGCCGCAATGCAATTTTACCTACAAGACCGGTGGCAAGAATGTTCTAAAAATTAGCCCGGAATGGGACTCGTTGATTAAAAGATGAATAACTTTACTAAAACAATTATTTGTGGAGGAAAGAACGTCGGAAAAAGTACAATGCTCCGTTACACGATCAACAAATTATTGCAGCAATATTCAGAAATATTGGTTATCGATTTAGATCCCGGACAAGCGGAGTTTACAGTTCCCGGTTGTATTTCGGCTTGTCTGTTAAGGAAACCCATATTTGGACCAAACTACACACATTTAAGAAAACCCGACAGGTATACATAATTTTTGTTTGTTTGTAATGTTATTGTTTTGTTGTTCTATAATTAAAAAAATACCGCAGTTCCACAAATTTAAGCCTTGCAGTATAAATAATTCTCGACCGGTTACACCATAGCAACTTTGAAATATTAATCGAGTATTAGATTGTCGTGAAAGGTTCGTTTTTGATATAATAAATTTTTGTATCATTTTCAGGTGTGTACTAATACCGAACCTCGACGTTTCCAACAATCCAAAACTTTACATAGAGAGCATTCAACATTTAATTGAAAATTGTGAAGACATTCCGGCGGTTCCTACTCTTATAAATTATATGGGTTTCACTCAAGAACTCGGTTTTGAAATATTCTCCGCGGCAGTTGCTTGCATCAAACCAAATTGTATAATAGAAATAACAAGTAGCAATAGCCAAAAAAATTTTAAGACAAACATAAATTATCAACTGATTTGTGATGCGGCAAAACTGCTTTCTTCCAGTTTTAAAACAATACCATCATTTGAAATATATAGGATATCCTCGGTAGCTGATAAGTTAGAACATAATTTAAATCCAGGACAAGCGAGGGAACTGTGTATTTTATCCTATTTAGGCATGTTATTACCCAGAGATGTCGATTCCTTATTGGACCCACTTATAACAACATATGCGTAAGTATAATAGAAAATCTTATTTAAATTAATTAAATCTGAACTGATTGTGGATTTAATTAAAATAGTGCAATGGTCTTCCACGTCATAGTTTTAAAGCAGTAATGTTTCGTGTTGTTTCTTGTTTACAATTCACAATATTTTATTGATAATTACTCATAAAAACTGAAAAATATATAGCGTATGGCACTTAAAAAATAACTAAATTAAAACTCTAGTATAATGTTATTATAGAGTCGATATGTCGTGCATAACGATTGTGTGCAATGGTAAAACTGTACCGCCTGCCGTAGTCAATGGAAATTTTGTTTCATTATGCGCAAATAAGAATAAAAATACTTTTGAGTGTTTAGGTTGGGGTAAGTTATACTTTTAAAATAAGTTTTTTATGCCTAATTTTTTATTTATTTAGGTGTTGTTCGAGCAATTAATGTAGACACAAATCAGCTATACATTTTAACCCCTGTTTCTCAAGACGACTTGGAAAAAACACGTTACATTGTATTAGGTTCTGCAATGTTACCACCTAATTTATATATGATGACTGACAATTGTAAGGGTCTAATTCCTTTTATGTTAAATGGTAATCTTTCATCTTTGGGTCGTACTGCCAAGAGATCGTACTTTCCATCGAATCGAAAATGAATATGCAATAATTAAACGCATTAATTTTATATTTAGATACTATTATTATTAGTCGAATTCGAAGATTTGATTAGTGTTATATATTTTGGTAAAATTTAACTTATTTATATGTTAAATACTAATGTTAAATAAACACTCACCCTTAAAACAGGCCAAAATCAGTAGAATAGGTTCTCATATTTTCCGAGTTTCTTTGTAATTATAACATCGACCAAGTAATGTATAAGTGTCGTCATCTGAATTGTACAAGACTGAACTGAACTCGTGCATACGAGCTGGGCTGATGAATTGCTTTAGAAAGTCTTCTGCAACTTCTTTCCTTTACTCGTTCTTGCTTTGTTGTACCTAAATCCAATTTAACATTTACTATAAATAATAAAAACTTGTAGAGATGGGTTACAATAAATTTATTTATGGTTTTTTTATTTAAATATAAAAATTAAATTGGATTTGAATGTAATATATAAATTTAATATATATATTTAATATATAAATTTATAATACGATTATAGTTCTGGAAATATGCACATATTGCCCGTCGCTCTCAAGTAAGTTGAGATAAGTCGTAACATAGTAGATGTACTGGAAAGTGCATCTAGAAAGATCAGATTGGATCTTGAAGAAGGTTTTTTATTTACATTAAAAATATTGTGCAATTCAATGTGATTTGATATTTATTATATTTATTTAATAAATAACACTCTCTTAGACTTATATTTTAACAATAATAATGTACTTTCTAAATCATTTTGTTTGTAAATAAAAAATGCTATGTAACTACAACTTTAATCTGCATGAAAATTATGTACGCAAACATGTTTTCAAATATATAGATATCAAATAAACTGACTATTAAAAATTAGTTTACGTAATTATAAAATTTGAAATATTTTTACTATTTTCGAATTATTTTCAGTGTTGCCAAAAATAAAATGAGGATGCTGGCAAACCTGATTGCTGTTATTAAAAAAAAAAAAAAAATTGTTGCCATGATAGAAATGTCATGGAATCAGCGATTGAAAGTTTATCGGTGCCAATTATGTTTCCATTCATTATTATTTTGTTGCATATCATAGTAAACACAAATAAACTATGAATAATTTAGTATTTTGTAATTATATCGTGCAATTATGGTTTTATATTTCGACTTATTACATCTGCGAATCTGCTGTTAAATGCTTATTAATGTTTTGCCCTAATTAAAAACTCTGTGTCTGTTTTAAGTGAATTTTAATGTTATTCGTTATATATATATTCGAATGTGTAAGCGCTATCCAAACATTAGTTCATTGTTAACCAAAAATGGTAAGCAGTGATTATTGATCATGTAACAAAAATATGTGTAAAATAAATATCTTTCATTTTTTTAGCAAGGAGACGATCCTCCTTATCTTTCTGTAGGCACCGCTGTTAGTGCAAAATATAAGGGTGCATTCTGTGAGGCAAAAGTTTCTAAAGTTGTTCGTGTAGTGAAATGCAAGGTGAATGCAAGATAATGAATAAATAAACACTAAAAACTTTCTAACAATATGAATTTTTGTTTGTTAAGGTTACTTACAAAATGGGTCTAGGAACTGCTACTGTTAGTGACGAGCAAATAAAAGGACCTCTTCGTGTCGGACAACTCGTGCAAGCCAAACACCTCGACAAAAAGGAATACGTGGATGCCACAATTAGCAAAATACAAGATTGTAGTCAATACACAGTTGGTACGTTGTTTATGCCAAACTGAATAAATATACGTTAACTACGGCATTTCAAATTTAGTGTTCGATGATGGAGATATTACCACTTTACGAAGAACGGCATTGTGTTTAAAAAGTGGACGACATTTTAACGAAAGCGAAACTCTAGATCAACTTCCACTTACACATCCAGAACATTTCGGAAATCCTGTAGTTGGTGGTCGAAGAGGAAGGCGAAGTCGACAACCCAAGTACGTCCTTGTATATCTTTATTATAAAATTTCTTGTGATAGGTATAGCAGAAGAATTCATTCTACAAAAAATTTTATACATTAAGTTACCTAATACCTTGTATGTAATAATTTAGTTTTTCAATATCTCCCCAATGATGTATTAAAATATGATCGAAATCGTATGCTCCAAAATTCAAATTGGCAATAAACAATTAATTTTATAGGGAAGACAGTAGCGAGGGGGAAGCAGAAGAAGAAAATGAACCAGACTTAGAAGCTTATACTATGGAGGTCGGAAGAGTCGTTTGTGTCGAGCAAGCGATAAAAAGAGGAATAGAGATAACTGGTTTCCGGGATTAGTCGTAATGCCTTCGGCTCAACCTACCGTACGCATTAACGTGAAGGACGAATTTCTAGTGCGATCGTTTAAAGACGGACGATAGTAAGTCGACATTTCCTTTCTAGTTCGGATGCATAACGATTTTATTATTAATAGTTACACTGTGCCCCAGAAGGAAGTAACAGAATTCAGTTGTGAAATGGTGACAAAAATTGAAAGTGCATTACTTGCGGAAGCTGTCGAAAAAGTAATGCGATATCTAGATAACGATGAACTACCAATACATTGGGAGAGGAGTTTATTGTTTAATAATTCGGCACAAACTGCTTCGTCCGAGTCTGAAGAGCATCTTACTGATGTAAGCGTATTTTGATTCGTAATTCTCTTTATTCGTAATACCACATTTTAATTGAATAAAAAAACAAAGAAAATACGAATTATTTTTATTAATTAAATTTGATAAACTATCTTATTAATCTCTGCAAGATCTCATCAATATATTGTTATTATTTACTAATAAAACAATCTAAATTATGTTTTAAAAAAAGTTTAATTTCTATTTCAAATTTATACCTAATTATCCACTAATAGACTTTTATCGACCAGAGTTCCGACGATGAAACGCCAGAAGAAAAAGATCACTTTGTCGCGCAACTTTATAAATTTATGGACGACAGTAATACTCCATTAAATAAAAGTCCAATGATAGGAAACAAAGATGTCGATCTGCATCGTTTATTTCGTGTTGTTAGAAAATTGGGCGGTTATAATCGTGTAACAAACAAAAATAAATGGAGATCGGTAACTCTTAGATTAAAACTACCCAACAACCTTAGTACTCATAATCAAGTAAAATTGGTGTATAAAAAATGCTTACTGAGCTACGAGGCATTTCATCGTACCCTCGGCGTTACGATGCTCAATCACCCACGTAATGCAAAAAAAAGTAGAGGTCGTAGTTTAATACGAGACAAAGATCGAAATACTCCAGTAAACAGTCCTAGGCCCGATAAAGATGAAGAACCAATACCGATCGATAAGAAGGAAGAAGAAAAGGTTGTAGACGATAAACTCAAACAGGTTAAAAAATGTGAATTAAAATCAAAAGTAGATGAAGAAAAGAAGCCCAAAGAAATTGCAGAAATTAGCGATACAAATAGTAGCGACACTACCGACGTATCAGAAGTTGCAACAAATATTACGGTAAGGTTAAGGAGAGCAGATTCAAAACCCGTTAAAGAACGCAAGATGAAGCTTCCGACTGGAGAAAAGGTTAAATCTATCGTCGAGAAGTTTGAAGAACAAACAAAAAGAGGAAAAAGAAGAAGATAAGGCTCAACAAACGAGATCCAAAACTCAAACACCAAAACTTAAAGAAAAGGAAGTACCGGCAGAGAAGAAACTTCAAGAAACAAAGGTCAGAGATATTCCTTCTCCAAATAAAACTACAGTTAAACCTGTGAAAAAATTGGAAGACGACAAAAAACGGGGTCGAAAACGAAATACTGACGAAAAGGAAAAGCCAAATACTGTAGACAGGTATTTATCGATTTTGTTTATGTTTTTTTTGTTTGTCTATCGTTTTTGTTGCAGTAATACTGTTGATTTATCGACAGTCTCGTTTCCAACAGTAGGAATTGGCGACAAGCTTAAAGTTTATTATGGACCGACGCACGAATCTAAAGTTACGTACGAAGCTAAGGTAATTGAAATTGATAAGGAAGCAGTAAATCCGATGTATTTGGTTCACTACACCGGTTGGAACACACGTTACGACGAATGGATTACGCCTATTCGTATTGCCGAAAATTTAAGTGCAGTTACTAAAGCGAAAAAATTAAAGCAGAATACAGCTACATTTGCAAAGGTAATTTATTTAAATAGGTAATTGTTCGGGTAAATAAACGTCGAAAAAATCCTTTTCAGACGCCGCCTTTAAAATCTATGGGTAAACGTGGCCGTAGAATGTCACTAACCCGCAGCATCTCCCAGGAAACGCCAAGATCTACTACTCCATCTAGTATGGTATCTACAACTCCATCTAGTATTGCTTCCGGTTCAAGCAGAACAAAAAGTCCAGGTACGCCTGCTACCAGAACATTTCGAATTACTCGTCTCGGTAATAATCAATTTTATGACAACGGCTATATATCTACATCGTTAAATATTATCTGTTAGGTGAAATTAGTAGAAGAACAAGACGTACTTCCGCTCAAACAGATGTTTCGAATCATTCAGAATCCGATTCCGATGGCACAGAAAGCGATTCGGACATCATTAGAACCAGAAGTGCGATTAAAGCTGAAGATAATGAAAATCGTTTGATTAAGAAAAAAATAATAAAACCTGTAATGGTAAATTGTTTGTTTAATTTTAAATGTTTCTTAACTATTTATTTAAGAGGTAGGTATCGATTTTTTTAAAATTATATAACCTGGCGCTTTGCAGTCAAATGTTGGAATAGTAGTTTAAAGAAGAAGGTTGAAATTGAGCTTGTTTTAATGAGCATACACAGACACTTTATTTTCCTACCATTAGATGTTATAAAATATCGATATAGTATAACAGTAAATTGCAAATACTTCTAAAATATTACTATGTCTCATTGTACTATTTAATAAATGTACGAAAATTATTTTTAGCAAAAAAATGATAAACGAAAAGATAAAGAAAGCGAAGAAACGGAAAAAGAAGACGAAATTACGCCCGAAAAGTCGAGACGCACAAGGAGACTGAAAAAAGTATCGGAATCAAAAGCAGTCGAAGACAGCGACGAAGATAGTGGAAGTCCTCCGAAGGGTCGCGATTTTGACTTGAATCAAATTAGGTCGGAGCTAAAAGGATTTGTTAAAACTGTTAAAGCGACAAGTACAGATACGAGCGAAAAAGAAACGCTTTCGTCCGACGAATGTACTAACTTGCCGGCTTCAAAGTCTTTACCTAGCGAATTGGACGCCATCGAGAACGTAGAGGAGAATGCAATACAGAAATCTTCGAGTTCCGATGATATATATGAATTCAAAGAACCGGAACCGTTTGAATTTGAATCGCGCTCGAAATTAGTCGACGAGAAAAATAAAAAACGTCTAGTCCCAAGAATATTTGATGATGTCGATAAATCTCCGAAAAAGAAAAAGGTTAATTTGCCGATAAAATCTGAAAATAAGGACGAAGGTGATACCGAAAAGAAACGCATCAGACGAACTCTTATAAAAAAACCCGAATTGTTAGAGGAGGACGATGAAGACGACGACAATGAAGATGATGATAATGATGAAGATGATGACAAGCAAGTAAATGACAATACGACTAAAAGTCCTGCAATCGAAGATCCTTTCGATAAATTGGTGGAATCGCCTTCTTTTCATAGCGGCAAAGAAAAACTGCCGACAATTCCGCAGGAAACTAAGCAGAAAATTCTCAAAAATTTAAATTTAGACGAACCGTTAAGTTTATTTCATGTTTTACCAGAAACTGGGGAAGACGATAGCGGCGATCATCTTGACATATCCGATGCTGAAGAATCACAAAACGAACCGCTTTTTACACATAAAGAGCAATTATTTTCAGAAGCAACTTTTGCTAAAGCTTCTCCCGATCGCACTAGCTTGGATCCTATTTTTAGGGGTTTTATACCAAAAATGTCCGATAGGAAACAAAAGGACAGTGACGACGACGACGACGACGACGATACTATCAGCACCTCCATACAAAATGTAATAAATCAGAATTCCTCCACGGACGAAGATAGCAACGATGTTCTTTTAGTAGAACCTCTATTTATCACTTTTCCGACAGACAAAAATGAATGTAAGTAAAATAAAAATGTGCTTTTAATTACTAAATTTTTTTTAAAATTCAGGTAAAACTAAACCTGCCGTCGCTTTAAATACGGTCGAAATTGACAATAACAAGAAATTGACCGAGTCGATTGCAATCAAAACGGACGTGAAAGATCTAAAGGCAGGCCAAGATGCCACTTATGCAAATGTAAAACAAATATCACCGGCTCTTCAAGAAACAGATAGCACATTGTTAGAAGAAATGTGCTCTCAAAATGAAATTTTAACAAAAATAGAAGACGCAAAAGAAATCAATGTAAAAACTGGCACAAAAATTGCAGATACTTTACTACAAAAATTCAGTTTGATTAAAAGCACTTCGGACGATAAGGTTGTGAAGGAAAATCAAGATGAAGAAAAAGTTAATATTAATCTTGAAGCAACTGTCGAATGCAAAATTGAGCCTTCGGAAATTCCGAAGGAAGAATCCAAAGTAAAAACGGAAACCAAAGCAAAATCTGCAGATGCCAAATCTAAAACGGAAACAAAACCTAAAACCACCGAAACAAGGTATAAAGCGGCCGAATCGAAGTTAAAACTAACCGAGTCTAAACCTAGAGCTTCGCCAAGTAAATGCGACACTGCTTCAGAGTTTAAGAAGCGATCGCGCAAAATAGTAAGTCGCGAATTTATCGAAGAGTCAGATACGGACAGTACGGATTCCGAAGAACGTCTAATAATTGCACGGTCGGACGAAGAATCGCAAAACAATTTATTGTCCGAAATAAAAGTCAACATCAAAGAAGTTTCGAATAGTAATTCGAATAAAATCGAGAGCTCGCAGTCTACACAACCCGAGTCCAACTTCAAATTTGAAACTGTCAAAAAATCAGATACTGACGTACCGAAAATCGATATAAAACCTGAAAAGGAATCTAAAGAAGACGAGCCGGATTCTCATTTAAATTCGTTACTTTTATGCGAGGAGACTATACCTGGTAGTCCGGCACCTGCGCCCGAAGGGTCATGTTTAACTGAAAATAAGACAAAACCTACTAAATCGATACTTGAAATGCCTTTTGCGAGCGCACCTGGTAACAGTAACAATAAACCAGAAATACTGGTAAGAGAAAATAAGCTGGTAAATAAAGAAAGAATTCCACCACAACCGCCACCACTGATTCTTCCCTTGGAGAATAGAGAGAATCAAGCTCGAGAAACCTCGACAGTTTTAGACAATACTCCTCCGACGACGCCAGAAAGTACATTGAGTAATTTATCGCCGAGAGGGTGAGTGGTCCTCTTGGTATTATTATTAAAATATTTTTTAGTTATTTAAAAGTAACTGACTCGCATATGCAATATAATAAATTATGTCGTACCTTGTTGTATAACAAGTAATATTAATAAGTGTAACGGTAACTGTATGGAACTTATATTTGTGTTGTTTTATTTAGAGATCTCGGGGATTTATCGCCAAATATAGCAGATATTGATAGCTGTAAGTCCGCAGACGGTGAAGGCGACTATTCCATGCAGAGGAGAAGTCTGTCCAATAAAATATCGCTATACAGCGAGGACGGCAGTTTAGACACATTAATAAATCCCGAATCGAGTACTTCCAATAAGAAAAACCAAGATGGTAATATTGCTTCCCCGTGTAGAAAAAGAAGGCGATCTTGTAAAGGTCTTGATGATGTACCATTAAAACGTGGTAGAAAACCTGCTAATCGTTCCAGGCACAATAGCGATAGCGATGACACTTCGGAGCACTCGATGTCTGGTATTTTACCTATAACTTCAGGAATGAATGTCGATGGAAGACTGACGCGATCCCCTAAGCCTTCAAAATATAATTTTTATGTAGAACTGGGTACGTAAGCATTATTTTAAATTATAAATTGTTTTAATTAAACAGATTTGCAGATCCTAACTTGGATAGCGCACAAAGAATAGCAATACTACAGCAGAAGTTGCAAGAAATTAGAAAAACATATGCCAACGTTAAAGCTGAATTGGCGACAGTCGAAAGGAGAAGAAAAAAATTGAGGCGAAGAGAAAGGGAAGGTGAGTTATAAAATTCATGGTGTATATTAAACCTTTGTTTGAAATTATTTACATCCTAAAAGGATCTATAGAAAAAAACATTAGAAAGCATTTAAAGATTTTAAGTTTTTTTTAATAAAAAATTTTTAGTCATATCCGAAAAATATTTATTTTAATATGGCACGTGAGCAGATAATATAATAATTAAAATGTTTTAAATTAACAATTTGAAATTAACTAAATCTCTTTATCAAGTGAAAAGATTACAACTATTCTCAATTAACAAAATGCAGTGAATGCACGTTTAAAATTTACAATAGACCTTATTAAATTGGCAGTTTTGATTACACAACAATTTTGAAATTTATAATAACGTTGTAATTAATTACAATTTCAAAAAAAAAACTGATTATAATTTATTATATTAATAAGTGCTCGTGTGATTTATTGATAGCATTGCTTCAATTTAAATAAGTCACTTAAAAAACATTAAAAATGTGTGGTGATTTGTGAGTGGTACTTATATTATCATCTTTTCAGCTGTTAAATGATTATATTTTAATTAAAATCTATATAAATTTCTAAAAAAATCAAGAGTCTTATTAAATATTTTATAAATTTTAGCTAAAATGGCAGCTAAACAAGAATCGATGACCACATGATCAAGAATGAATACTTAATTATTAGGCAAATAAATAATAATTTATTAGTTCATAGTTTTAAATATACTGACATTTTAGAGGTAAGTAGCGATGTGCATTATTATTTTGTCTTCATTTTATTTTAAATAATTTTTACGTAATATTTATAAAATATAATATATATGAGATGTATAAAATAAAACTAAAAGGCACATTGACAGAAATTATTTTAAATAGAAATAATAAAAAGTTACTAATAATAAAATAACAAATTGTTTAAATTATCTTTAAAAGGTTTAATTATTAATCATTTCCAAAACGTCTCGTAACTTGTTATTTAAATGTAAACATACATTATGCTGAGCGCATCACATCGCATTACTCTACAACCAATCATTGTCGCGTAACAGAAATCCTGACATTGACTCGTTTAAAATGTACCCCAGCAATTGGTTGCGCTGAAATGCGACCCGCTGCTGCCCGGCATAATGTACGCTTACCTTAAATCAGCTGGTTGCTAAATATATGTGTTTGTAAATTATTAAATATGTAAAAATTGAATAGTTTTTACATTGCTCCTAATTTTAACTGTTAAACCGTAATAACAAAATCTTTTAATTTACAATCTTGAATGTATTTGATATTTTAGCACTACATATATGTTCAATATAAATAATTTATAATAATTATTCAAAACTTATTTTATATTCAGAATTAATTGTTGTACATTTATTGTAAAAAATAAGTGTTTATCATAATACTGCGGTTTGCTTATTGAAGCATTAAGATATCGATCTACGAAAGTTTATATTGACATTTATGATAGACAAAAAGTCAATACTCCAATTATATTCTACGATTTTGCCATAATTATATCGTACAACGAACTATTATTATGACATTGATTTTAGTGAGATAACATATTCTATTTATCTTTTAACCTTATATTATTATTTTATAATTATCACGATTATGTATTTTATTGTAAGGGTGTTCCTTATTATTTTGACTGTTACAAAAATATCTCTACAAAATGCGACCTGGAGATAAGCTCGAAATATATACGAATCATAGGTTAAATTATATTTTATAGCGATACAAATTTATTAAAACAACTAGTATGTCTGACCTATCCAAGTGTATAAGCGATTCATGTCATCAATAAAAGGTTATTAGATGATGACGTTTCACACAATGCTGCCATCTCGTACCTCGTATTTTTACAGTTTTAATAAATTGTAGTCTTTCTTTATACTTCCCCTACTTATGTGCACAGGTAAATCATCGATAGAATATGTCACTTTCCAATTCAAACCTTTCCTTCCAAACTAAACCGAATTACAACTTTTTAGTGATTATGTGAATTGCATTTAGGTTTGGATAAAGTGTAGTCATTTTTAACTTATTTTTTATAGACAACAGAATTATTTGAGCACTGCGTAATTTTATCAATAGTAAGTTTGGTATGAAATTTTCAATAAAAATCAATTCTAAAAAAAACTAGTGTAATCTTTATTTATAAAATAAAAGGAAAGTTGCTTTGCTATCCACGCTTCAATTTGAAAATAATTTGCAAATGCACCATTATAACTATGTCGGTTTTGTAATGTTCGGATAAACTTAGTACAACAATATTATAACCATCATCCCAAATCTTGGTGCTAAACACACTAAATAATTAAACTAAAATGGATGTTATAAAAAAACTATTCTTCGTTTTAAGATGTAAATAATGTTTATCGTACCTTTTAGTTTGTGGATATTTTCTGATAATCATCATAGTTTGGACACCCCATATCGATTTATTGTAAATAAATCTGTTTTAAAACATAAAAGATTTTATTTTGTAGATTAATGTATATATTTATGATAAAAAAATAAATTTAAAAATTTAATCAATAACACGTTTTTATCTATTAACAATTTGTGGAGTTTATTTTGTAAGCAGGTATTTGTGTTTTACGTCATGTATTTATTTGAAATATGTCTGTTGAAAAAATATTAAAAAGAAAGACAAAAGAAGATATTTTATGTGAAGTTTTAGAAAATGTAGAAAACACACGGAGGAGCATGAAGAAAAAGACGGCAGTTAATATTGAATAAGTAATCGTAAAACACGAAAAAAACATATTTGGTATTATTCGAGAAATTAATTGACGTTTCGTCTGGCAAACCCGACTTCTCCAAATATTTTAATTGGACTAACTACACATTCTGAACAGTTTTGTTGAAACGGCAATTTTTTGTGCCAATTTTTGGTTGGATGCAAAATTAATTTGTTAATTATTACCTGGAAAACTGCCATAAATGTAACAGAGTTATGAATTTGTATCGCAAGACAAAATAACATGTCAATGTCAAAGAGACCAACATACTTGCAAAACAATTACCTAATATTTTGAAAGATCAATTTCAATTACTTAATTTCCTATAATTTTTTATTGTATTTTTAACACGTTGACGGACAATTGCGGCTATAGCCGTCAAAGCGAAGTTCACAATGTGGCATGACTGCTATAGCCGTCCAAAACGAAACGGTCGTTTTTAGACACTACGGCTATAGCAGCACAAATGTGCACTTACTGGCGTATACGTAGAAGCATAGTGTCGTGTTTTGAAAACATCTTTTTAGGTTGAAGTTCATATTTCACCTGTTATACGAGTTGCAGATTCAGTATGCACGTGGTTGTGAAGGGAGTAGTGCGATCGTGTTTTCTATTGAATTTATAGTTCTTATTGATACGTTTAACGATATTTATTATTATTTATATAACTATACTGGTATGTATTTGTTTATTATTCATTTTATACTTTAAACAGAAATAAAAAAACAAAATTTAGCATTTTAGGTTAGGTTAACGATACTATAGGTTATACTGTTTACTTTTTTTTTTTTGAGTTTTACATTTGAAATATAAATAAATAATGATAATGTAAATGATAAATATATATTATATATATAATATACAATAAATAATAATACAAAATAAAATGTTTTATTCAATATTTACAGAAAATGGACAGTTGGGAAAAAGATCAGGCTAGGCTGCTGAAGATTGTTGAGGAAATGAATAGTGGATCAAGCAACAGTGAGTCTGAATCTGATGCTGACAGTGCTGAAAATAACAATTCGGATAGTGAAGATGATGAATCAACTACAGATGAGGAATATGAAGCACCAGAAGAACCAGAAAATGATGAGACATGGCATACCAATACAACATCTATAAGAAACTTTTCTTTTGATGCAGATGCCGCTGGGATTCTTTTGGATATAGAAGAAAATGTTTCTCCAATTCAGGTTTTTGAAAAAATATGGGATGACCAAGTAATGGAAATGATTATAAAATCTACGAATGATTACGGCATAAAACTTTGCAATCAAGCACGGCCACATACAAGGCATAGTAGAAAGGCAAATTTCAAAAATACTGATATGATCGAAATGAGAAAGTTTTAGGTTTGTGTTTGCTTCAGTCCCAGCTAAAATTCTCCAGCATTAGAAAACTCTTTTCCATTGATGCATTACATTACCACCCAGCATTTCCGTCACAAATGTCTGGAAGGAGGTTTGAGCAAATATTGAGGTGTTTTTGTGTTGAGGAAGAAAATTCAAACGACCCTTTGAGGAAAATAAAATATTTCTTGATTTGCTCATACAAAAGTTTGCGAATGCATATGCACCAAATGAAGCATTATCATTAGATGAATCGTTGTTATTATTTCGAGGAAGGCTTTATTTTCGCACGTACATGAAAGGCAAAAAGGCAAAATACGGAATTAAATTCTATGAACTTTGTTCAGCCCAAGGTTACGTTTTGAATATAGAAGTATACAAAGGCCATCGAGAAAACGATGAAAACATGACAACTATTGAAAGTCTTGTGATGCGATTGATGCAGTCATACTTAAACAAAGGCCATCATTTGTTCATGGATAATTATTACAACAGTCTACCATTGTCTAACAAATTACTTAGCAAAAGACACATGTGACAGGAACTCTTCGTGTAAATAGGAAGGGTCTGCCACAAGAAATAACACGTCGTAAGCTTAGAAAAGGAGAACATGTATGGCGACGCCAAAATCAGACTTATGTGTCCAAATGGAAAGATAAACGGGATGTGCTATGTCTAACAACAGCTTACCACCCAAGCATGATAAACACAGCTAACCGGCGACAACAGGAAAAGAAAACCAATTGAAATAGTGAATTATAATCAGAATATGTCAGGTGTAGACAGAGCAGATCAGATGATGTCCTATTATTCCTGTCCACGGAAGACAATTAGATGGTATAAAAAGGTAATCTTTCATCTACTGGATGTAGCAGTATGGAATTCTTTCTACATCTTTAAAGAAAAGACAGGTTCTCAAATGAAGTATATAGAGTACAGGGAAGCAATCATACGATCTCTAACTGGTATCTCTCCTAAACGGGATGGAAGAACTTTGGTTCAATTTAAACGTGCACAAATCCAAACCAATGAAATCAACAACAATGGAACACAGCATTTTCCTGAGAAAATTTCACCTCCTGAAAATTATCAGCGAAAAACATATTTTCAGCGTTGTAAACAATGTTATAAACAGGGAATAAGGAAGGAAACATCATATTGCTGCAAGAATTGCATGTCAAAACCTGCACTGTGTCCTGCACCATGCTTTGAAACATGGCATACCGAAAATAATGTATATAAAAATATATTATAATAACATATATTATAATAATTAATTATTAAAATAAAAGGAAAGTTGCTTTGCTATCCACGCTTCAATTTGAAAATAATTTGCAAATGCACCATTATAACTATGTCGGTTTTGTAATGTTCGGATAAACTTAGTACAACAATATTATAACCATCATCCCAAATCTTGGTGCTAAACACACTAAATAATTAAACTAAAATGGATGTTATAAAAAAACTATTCTTCGTTTTAAGATGTAAATAATGTTTATCGTACCTTTTAGTTTGTGGATATTTTCTGATAATCATCATAGTTTGGACACCCCATATCGATTTATTGTAAATAAATCTGTTTTAAAACATAAAAGATTTTATTTTGTAGATTAATGTATATATTTATGATAAAAAAATAAATTAAAAAATTTAATCAATAACACGTTTTTATCTATTAACAATTTGTGTAGTTTATTTTGTAAGCAGCTATTTGTGTTTTACATTACGTATTTATTTGAAATATGCCTGTTGAAAAAATATTAAAAAGGACAAAAGAAGATATTTTATGTGAAGTTTTAGAAAATATAGAAAACACACGGAGGAGCATGAAGAAAAAGACGGCAGTTAATATTGAATAAGTAATCGTAAAACACGAAAAAAACATATTTCGTATTATTCGAGAAATTAATTGACGTTTCGTCTGGCAAACCCGACTTCTCCAAATATTTTAATTGGACTAACTACACGTTCTGAACAGTTTTGTTGAAACGGCAATTTTTTTTGCCAATTTTTGGTTGGATGCAAAATTAATTTGTTAATTATTACCTGGAAAACTGCCATAAATATAACAGAGTTATGAATTTGTATCGCAAGACAAAATAACATGTCAATGACGAAGAGACCAACATACTTGCAAAACAATTACCTAATATTTTGAAAGATCAATTTCAATTACTTAATTTCCTATAATTTTTTATTGTATTTTTAACAAATTGTAATTAACAATTTTATAATACATATTTTACTCACTATTTGTTTAATTTTTATTTGACCAATAAAGATAATTAAATTCCAACTAGTTATCTTTGCTTTTCCCATAGAAATCGGAGCCTCGAAAGATAATCAAGAAAATAAAATCGAAAACAATGAATAAATAAATAGAGTTATAACTATTAGCTAAATAAAATGTTGTTTAATTAATTGAAATCATTTATATTTAACAATAAAATGTAGGAACGATAGTTTTTCAAATTATTAGGTGCTTATAAAATTAGAAATTTACCGAAATTGTTAAAAATTTATATTGGCGTTAAACTAAACTAATTTTACTTGAGCGTGTTTTTTTAAAGCATGTAAGTAAAGTTAAAAGTCTTAAAATATACTTAAAGTTTATTTAAATATACAGTGCGTGTCATGTAAATATGGGACAAGTTTTGTGAACCGATTTCGTTATACATACATACTTTGATAGGAATAATCCGCGTTTAAAAGTAGAGGTTTATTTTTCGATCGCCCTGTATTGAACGTAATGCCTATACCTATCTACATAGGTAGGTACTTAAATATTTATAAATAAAATTTAACTTAAAAGATTTTATTGATTATTTTCTTATTGCATAGGTATATGAATTGGAACGCTCTGTATACTTACGTGTAACGTAGTACCATTAATGGTAGTACATACTGAAATCATTATTCAAATGAGATTATCTTAAATTAATTATTTTAATATAATTATTATGTTATAGACATTTTTTACGATTACACATTTATTTTATTTATTAAATCAAATAATATCGAGATGTGAAAATGTATTTGTGCTTTTAATAAAGGAGCACGTATGTATAAAAAATCCGTTAAATAAATATGTATAGAAATAAATAACACCGCTATGACCCACTTGTTACGTGACTGTATCTGTGTGTTTCCTGAACAGTTAAATACCCAAGCGTCGCGTCGGTGGACTACGAGGGTAGTTTGATATTATATATGTACCTATATATTTTTAATTTTTCTCTCGTATAAAAGTCAAATTTTTGAATCTAAAAATCTCGACTCTAAAAAAATATATTTTATCGCCCAATTTATTTCGAAATTGGAGCATTAATTATACGTCTTAGCTTTATTTATTAGGTATATACTCCTCTGATGCTTCACGTTTTAAACTAATTTCGCATTTTACTACCAGAACGAATACGCTTGTGAATATATATTTTTTAAATTCGGATTTAGAATTTAACTTGAAATTCAATTATCAAAAATAAAACGTCAGAAAACAAGGAAAATCTAACGCTAATATAAAATAAAGATTTACCCCCCATCCGCGTTAAATTAACATTTTCAAAAATCTTTTTTTAACTACGATTGATGTATAATTTTTATGTGCTGTTGTTATCAGCGACAATATTCCACGAACTACATAGTATAACATGATATCTAATAATGTCAATTAAAATTTTGAAATAAAACAGCGATACTGTTTAAATATAATAAACATTAAGCTGTATTTTCCCTATTAATTAAAAATTATTTATTAGTAATCGCCCTAATATTTTTTCATCGATACCTATACTAACTTTGCAGCTTTACCTCACATTTTCCAATATGGGTAATTTTCCTAATTCAAAATTTAAATCTGTGTCGACTGGTATTACCTAATTTGCGAATTCAGAAAAAGACTGTTTTTCAAAATACAATTTTTGAGTAGATACTAAATCTATAGTTAATAATAAAACAGTAATAGAAACGTCTAAGAAGGCCACAACAAATCCAAAGACCGGATGATCGTAATACAGCTGGAATGTGCAGCTTGATGGTTGCTGTTCAAAGTTCCAACTTTCTAGTTTCTATTGCTTGCTCTTTTCTCTACCGTAATAACGTAGCAACGGAACATTAAACGGTAAGACTATATTATACCTATGAATCGACGTGAGCTTGGTTTTTGGGTTACATATCATTTCTTTCCGCTCCTGGAAGAGCAACAATTTGTATATTTAAAAAAGTTTTTGTTTTAACAAACGAACAAGATTTTTGTTCTATTGAAAATAAACATTCATCAGAATGATAATAATGTTTAAAAAAAAGTGCGGCAAAACGTTCGTTAGATCTTGACATCATCCAGATCTTCTTCGTATGTGCAAAACTTAATCTAATTTCTCCCGAAAAGAAGTTGCTCGCGTTGCTTTAAAACCTTTTTTTTTAAATTTTTTTTTACGATTGCCGATACACTTACGGCGATGATTCCTACCGATTTTTGCGGCAACTCCACACCTACCGACAACATCGGTTCGTCTCCAATACTCAAATTAAGAATGAACAACTTTTAAAACATTTTATCTGATGTACAGACGAATTACGTGCATTACACGGCACAATGTACAAATCTACGAAAAAGTATTTACGACAAATTACAAATAAAAAGTTGAACTTCAAATATTCTGATCATAATCTGTTCGTTGTGTCGTGTGTGACCGCGTACTGCCCGCGATTTGCGACATTAATTCTGCACCCGACTGTACAATGGGTCAACTCATTCGTTAAATGATAGTTTCTCCGAAAAAAAAAGCACAAATCCACGGATAATCCACGTAATTCGCTCGTGGAATTTTATCTATAACATACCTGGTTTTTAAAGTAAACGTGTCCAACTAACAATACTACAAGTAGGTAAAACATTGTAATATGGAAATTTCACGTCGTTATACAGAAACATTTTTATCTGTTATTAGCCTCAAAGTGTAAAACTCGTCAATAGCATAACTACCTACTATATGGAAGGTCGTTATAATTACCTACTATGTGGGAGTTACACTATTTTTATGCATTTGCAATTCTATAACTTAAGATCTTTATTTGTATATAATATTAAATTATTAATTAATATAATATTATAATATTATAATATATTATAATATATATAATACTATACTTTTTATAATATTAAATTTTAAAAAGGTGAACAAAAACGTTATAGTTCACTGACGGCAAATTCATTAGTAATTATTGGGATCCTATTTTGAGGCAACGTGCAGTTTGATAATTCGTAAAAGTTGTCAAAATGTATTCAAACGAGTTTTAATTTAATAATAGATATACAGGGTGTCTCGGTCTTCACTCCTCAAGCCTATATCTCGATTATTTTTGAGAATTTGTCCATCGAACCCTATATATTCGTAAATAATCTCTATAAGTTAGTGGTAAATTATGGACGATATTTCTTTATTTTTAACTTTTGTTTCTTTATTAGCACCATAGATATTTGTTTTAACTATGTATTCTGATAGAGCTTTTTATTCTTTATTCGATCGTGTAAACTAATATGGGTCTTGCATCTGAAATTTTTTAATAAAAATACGATTTAAATTCCAAAATTAGGTTTGCCATGTAAATAACTGATTTTTGTAAATTTATATCTCATCGGCGATGAAAACAATAGATTTTTTTTTAATTATTTAATAATCTTCTTAATTTCATTGATAATTAATTTTACATAAATATTTACAAAAATTGCCATCATTATTATTTGAATAAATCTTTAGACGATGCAGAAAACATTACCAGAAACACGTGATTAATAATAGCGTTAATAACGTGTTTCTCCGGTAATGTTTGGACATTTCGTTCTGATATTTTTATCATTGCCGCCGATTAGATACAAATTACAAAAAATCAGTTATTTCCATGGCAAATCTAAAGTTTCAAATGTTAAGACCCATACTGGTTTACACGATCTAAAAGAGAGTACATAAGAAGTTCTATCAGAATTGTTAGTTAAAAAAAATACGCATGGTGCTATTAAAGAAAAAAAATTGAATACTGCATCTGCATCTGACGTCTAAAAGAATATCGTTCATAATTTACCGAAAGAATTTCATGCTATATAGGGTTCGACAGGAAAATTCTCAAAAATAATCGCGATATAAACCTGGGTGGTGAAGTCGGATACAGTCTGAAAGAAGATTTATTGCGAAATTAACTTCAAAAATTTTCGAAGCGTCCTTTTCTAAGAATTGCGATTAATACACACGAGTACGTTAGTATATAGATACAAGATACATAGGTATATAAAAGGAAATTGGAAGGATGTAGGAACTGCGCAAGTGCAGCTTTAAGCCTATCATGGGTCGGAGATGCATAAGCGATTTTCGAGCGCATGCGATCTAGAAGCACGTAATACGTCGTTGCACTCAATCGCAGATCAGTTGATTTTGACGTGCTTATGGGCGAGCATGCTTTTTGAGGCGTGGGTGGAAGGAACTATGTCGTGTGGCATGATACTTTGTCGCACGAGAGCATGCTCGATATTCTTCATAGGTAGGTATAGGAGATCAAAATTTCCATCCTTATTATTTGAGCATATCTCTAGACGGCGCAGACAACGTCTATTTGTGGCTATTAATAAGGTGTTTCTGGTAATGTTTGCACATTCTGCTGTGCCATTTTCATCACCGATTAGATACAAATTACAAAAATCAATTATTTCCATGACAAACCTATTAAACTTAAATTTTTCAGGTATGATACCCATATTGATTTACACGATCGAATAGAGAATAAAAAGCTCCTATCAGAATAGTAAAAAAAATACCTATGTATGTTGCTAATAAAGAAACAAAAATTGAATGCCGCACTCTGGCGCCTAAAGAAATATCGTTCATAGTTTATATCTAACTTGTAAAGAATTTCATACGATTTACGAATATATAGTGTTCTATGGGGTGGGCAATTCTCGAAAATAATCGAGATATAGGTCTGGGCAGTGAAGTCTGAGACGCCCTGTATACACCGTGTCCAAGATAAGAATGCACAGCATGGGGATCTTGAAAACGGTAGAAGATACAGGGTGGCTTAAATTAGGAAAAAGTTGCACTATTTAGAGTATGTTCACATGCTGGTCGCAAAAGTTCATTATTGTTTATCGTTTTCAAAATTCTCAAAAAAATGTGATTTTGTGGATTTTCGTTTCTTTTCATTTTTTTATTTATTTTAAATGATATTAAAAAACTACCGGCACTTTCTCATTGCCACTTTTTAAGCTCTACAAAATGGCGTGTTCAAATTTTTAATCCGACGTTTCGTATCCGAGAACCCATCATCAACTTTATTTTTTTATATGGCCACAAACAAAGAGACACCCTGTATTCGGTAGCATTATTCATTACAAATTCAACGATGTATAAATAAATAAAACAATGAAAAGAAACGAAAATCCAAAAAATCACATTTTTTTGAGAATTTTGAAAACGATAAACAATAATGAACTTTTGCGACCAACATGTGAACATACTCTAAATAGCGCAACTTTTTTCTAATTTAAGCCACCCTGTATGTTCTACCGTTTTCAAGATCCCCATGCTGTGCATTCTTATCTTGGACACGGTGTATACGTAAGTGTGAAAAGTGACGTTATTTTTCATGTTCGCCCTTTATAAACCTTCTTTTTTTTTTAAACGCATTGAATTCAAATTTCACAAGGAAGATAGTGAAATCATTCTGTGGTGCAGTCGTCGAAGTAAATAATCGCGTAGTGTCGTATTTTCAGATTATAGTGGATTTTTTTGGCTTCGAAAATTTGACCCATTACCCACAGACTTTTATTATTGCAACGGTGTATCGGTACGTGAAGGTGCGGTGTTCCTCTGGAATTATCCGCCTGGGTACTGATGGTGTCCAGCACTTGTTTCTTATAGGTGATCATACCATACCGGTGCTGGTAGAGTAGTAGATACATCTAGCCATTGCATTTCCTCCAGCTGGGTCCTCGGCACGTTGTACCATTAAGAAAGCCCGTGGTGAATACCGATCGTCATCTTTTGTTCCAAAGCCAGCGAGTTCCATATCTTTCACGAAGTAAATCATCGATTGAAGAGATTAACATCTTATGGAATACCATCGAAGATAACAGGTTGGTGACGATTTAAATGTGAGATTGCAGATAAAATTTAATTATCGCATTTAGTGAACGTTTCTTTTGATGGAATTACGTTATGATTTTCTTAAAAGTACCTACAACTTTTCACTAAAAACGTTTTTGCATTTAGTTTGACCGCTTATTTTTGTGATTTTTCCCGAACATCGCATTTTGCGGTGCAAAATGAAGGGTCCCGATAGACATAAAACTGACAACGGCTCTTAAAATTTAGAAAAACTGAAAGGTGTATACACGTTATACATTTATGTCCAAGTGCCTGGATGCCACAAAAATCCAAAAATGTAGGTAATGTGCCACTTTAATTATGTATAAGTATGTGTACTAAAATAACAGCCGACCTACTTTAATTTTGCTATTAAAATAAATACGTGGTATAGGTTTCCGAATCCCGAATCAAATTAAAAAATCTATCGGTCGGCTAATTTAACGAATTCAAAATCCGGGTAATTTCGGTTTCTTCACAGGATAGTTGATAAAATATTAAGAGAAGCATTTTGAATTTTTTTGAATCCATTTTTTAACTAAGTAGGTATCGCGAAGAATAAATTTTGGGGGGTCAAAATTGCGCATTTAATAGATCAATTAACGTTTGCTGGAAATTATGTAGGTATGTGGAACTTCCTACTACTTACAATCAATATCAACA
Source organism: Rhagophthalmus giganteus (assembly GCA_036326145.1). Lineage (NCBI taxonomy): Eukaryota > Metazoa > Arthropoda > Insecta > Coleoptera > Rhagophthalmidae > Rhagophthalmus > Rhagophthalmus giganteus. Next base: position 6,353,827 of record JARFJA010000083.1, on the reverse strand, counting down.
GATACCTATCATCTATACAACATCAAATCTATATAAATCTTTTATCCTACGGAAAATCGAATTATATGTTGAATATTTAGTCATGCGATCAATACCCCCGATGGACAATTTGTCGAAATATCCCGAGATTAAGTAATATTGTAAAATATCTAAACTTGCGGAAACTATTATCTGCATTACCTACAATTATTAAACAAAAATTTAATATTTAACGTGAGAAAATGTTAGAGAATGAAAAATTACGATAAACTCAAACAAGTATTTTAGAAACCAAATAAATGTATTTCATTGTTTTTTATTTGCAGTGTCAAAATCAATAGGAATACGAATGTCCAAATATGATATTCAAAAGAAAACATTTTCAACCAAAATTTGTAAAAAACGCTTTTAAGTATATATATATATATATATATAATGCGAAAAACATTAGATATCAACTTGTTCAATAGGTACCTATGTAGGTAATTATTTTAAGGCCGACAATTCAGTGTTATGAATTGTGATCGAATAAGCCATAATTTAGCTTTAACCTTATGTAAATAAATATTAAATTGTTGATGATGCCAAAGAAAATTCATTTCATCAAATTGGATTAGTACATTTCAAAAAACGACAGCAACGTAGGAGTGAAACCCGGATACTCTACTCAAAGCACTCCCCGACTACGCTATGCGCCTAATAAATAAAAATTAAATTCTCTCTACTGAAGCATTTTTTCTACGTCTGTCTATCTTTATAATAAAATAAAAGTCATTAGGTACTTATTGTTGATAGCGCATGTTTAAAAACGTACCTAAGTAGGTGCTCTTATTCATAATTTTATTGGCATTTTACTAGTTACCTAATTGTACTCAACAGTAACTTCAGATTTAAATAATTGATTTGCAGTATCGAAACTAATATAATTTTCCATAGCAAGTATTTGAGTCAATACAAAACGGGAAAGTAACACGGTATTTTAAGTAAAACGTTGCAGGCATACTGTGTGAATCTCCTCTAGAAATAACATTATTTTGATAAATAAAACTAATATAGTACTCCTAATTTTTTGGTGTGATTTGTTAAACTTGTTAAAAGGCGTTCCTCATAAAATTATGTGATCTTAAAGCAACAAAAGACGATCGTTTTGACTCGCCCTATAGCTATAATCAATTCCAAAAAAAGTGAAATGCGATCATTTCCACGATTTTATAGACTAATTGTAAAATAATAGAAAACACAACAATTGAAACGTTAATTTGGGCGTAATGATTTTAAGAACAAAAAATAAAGATAACAAATAATGGTTATAAGGCCGTGTAACATATTTTATACATTTAAACATTAAGTGTTGTTTATTAATCGTTTCTGTTAGATGTTCAATTAAGAACATTTAACCGTTTAAAACAACAGTGTTGCTCTTCATTGGTACTAAATATGTATATCAAATATACATTGTCTTTACTGGTGATGTAATTTTGAAGATGAAAAAAAAAACATTTAAGACAATTAAAATAATTTATAGAATATCCCTCGTACTACATCGTTTATTATAATTTACGCGCAGTTAAAAATAATCATCTAAAAATATAGTAAGTAGTTATGTGTATGTGTTATGGAGGGTTTGTAAATATTTCGACAATTTTTTTGCAAGCCCCATACAAGAAACGCGCATTTACTTTTCCATTTCACAATTATTATTTATTCATAGAAGGAAATGCGTATTTATCCAAAGAATGCTAAATGCGGCATATCAACATTTTATCGAAAATTAACTCGAATTTCATGTTTATATGCTAAAATTCGAAGCCGATTAAAATATTTTCCAAGCTACTTATCGTAACCTCTCGTTTTGTAATACGTTTAATTGAAACTTTTATTAATAATTAATCTGAGAAGTTAAAATAAATTAAATCCTCATTAAAAATATTTCGACGTCCAACACGTCGCAGACATTATTTCGTGTTCGAAGTTTTTCGATGCCGTTTTGAAAAACTCGGAACGAATTACGTAAATCAAATGTCATAGTTGAAAATTACATTTAGGATATAAAAATGGTTCTACCCCTAATGCACGAACAAATCAAAGGATCCGAGTTTGCGCCGTTCGAAATTCGAACAAAACTTATTTGGCCCATCGTAATTCTGGTCGATTGTAGTACTGCTCACAATGTGACCGGGACACGTTCGGCATCCTCGTTAGGTACTGCTAAATCGACATGTTCTCTCTCTCTTGTATGACGTCAGCTATAGATGTGAAGGGACTCGTACAAAAATAACTCCTATCGCTGTTGTGCTACATAGAGACTAGTACGTTAAAAACCCTTACTTTCGTTGAAACTACCAACTAGCTATACTTTAAAATCGTCGTCGACGTTTTTTATAATTTTTATTTGTTGTTTTACGTACGAAACCGTTTTCAATTTCGTCAAAAATCGATTTTTATTCGTTTTCCTAAAAAATGCCGTTTTGGTCTAATTTTATTGTTTTATATCGCCTACACAATGGAACACCGTGCAGGGTAGATTTGCCTGTTTACGGCCCCTTATGTCCTCGTGGTCCCCGGACTGCTATTTTATGCAATAATAGTTAAACCGTAAAAACGGACTCGTATGCATTGTATGTTGACATAGATACTTGATGATATGGTTTTCATTTTGACTATTTGTTGCTTTTCTATTGCGTACAATAGCTACTCAGAGCAGCGAAGAGGTAAGTGGCCGTAAACAGACGAATCTACCCTATGTACTTTTGTACGTATCTGTTTTGCGTGTGCGTGCAGGTTATGGCATTTAGATGCCATAATATATAAAGAGTATATTCACGCGCTAATAAAATGGTAAATATTTAAAGAATTTCTGTTAGGTTTTAGGCCGAATAAAAACAATTTCAAAAAATCGGTTATCGTGTTAGCGGTTACAATTTTTATTATAAACGAGTCTACAATAGCACAGATTTAAAAAAAAAAACTTGCACGACCACATCGGCGATCGCTATTATCGTAGAATAATTTGGTCTTGGCCGAAAGTTGTATTAAATTGGTGAAACTACAATATCTAGAAGGAGACAAACGATACTGTATAAAAACAACTCTATGCTATATGCTATGACGAGTATCGATAGATTCCAAATATAAGGTCAACGTTGTTATAAAATTTTAAGCTTCTGGCCGAACTCTCCCCAGTCAAACACATTAACTACTTCTCGCGATTACTATAATATACCTATACATACATAAGCATGTATACGTTATTCACGATAGGTTCCAATTCACGTCATCAATGAAACATCGTGTTTTTACAGTGCCAATAGATTTTAGTCTTTTTTTGCCATGTCGTCGGTAAAATATGCCACGTTCAAAACATTAATCTGAATATTACGAATATACAATTTAGTAACGTTTTATTCATGACGTGCATCGAAACCGACCTATCTTAAATAACGTACACTTAGGTACCTAAACCGCCTCCTCGTAAAAATCGACCGACTGTTTTAAAATGACGATAGCTGGTAAAAAATTTCTAACGCAATTATTTCCGGTCATTAATTGTAGATTCATTAAAATTAAATAGGTGCGTAATCAAATATCTATAAAAAAATCTTACAAAATTCTATTTGAGGAGGGGGGACGGCTTGCGCCATTTTTGATAAAATCGGGGCGAAAGCGATTTAGAGCGCATGACCGAATTCGCCATCGCGACCTGTGAGCGGTCGGATATTTAATTCACTATGTCGACCAGGAAAGCAGAAATAATAATGAAAACTATTATTATGCATTTCGATTCTCGGTCGTAATTTAGAAAAATAAAATAAATAATTTTGTAATAGAATAATTATAGTAAATTAGAAAAATTTCTCTAAAACGATTAAAAAAAAAATTATTTACGCCTGCTTAGATTTATCAATATTGTAGGTAAAATTCGTAACTTTATAAATTTTAAAATTTAAATAAGCGTTAAAGAAAAATTAATTTTAATGAGGTTTTCAAACAAAAAATTTACACGTTCGAGTAACAAAAGTTGTGCATTTGAAAACGCTTTGATGCAGGTAAAATTAAATATGGAGGATGTTAATTTTTATCAAAAATCACGGAAGGTTTATATGTCGGAAGGTTTCGTATATTCCTTATATTATTTTCCAATTTTAATGTATGGCGTAATGTAGTCGCGTAATTCTAGTTTTTCTAACAACACAGATTAATTTGAATAGTTTGGTATAAAATAATACAAATTATCTATATTTATGTGCATACATACATAATGGGAACATATTATGTATGTAGGTATTCTGATAAAATATTAAATTAATGATTCGATGCGTTTCTAATATTATTAAATACTTGGGTATTCAAAAAAAAACAACAAAAAACGACACATTAATATCTAATGGTACAAAAATTTTAATGTGTGGTCAAAATGACAGTCAATCGATGCCCATTTCAAAAATTTTATTTAATACGAAACGTGTAAACGAATTTTGCTCGATAAAAATTTCAAAACGAATAATTTCCAGATTTCGTTTCTAAGAGAAATATGCACACCAGTTCTTCATAAACAATTATGACTTTTCCATCAGAAAAATGAATTGTTTTCCCACACTGGTCTCTATTCTATCGAGGTCTGCCTTGGCCGCGCAACGAACCGAGCAAGCTATCTTTGTTTTCTCGTAGATCGCCATCCTTTACCACCGCGTGTACCAACTGTTGTGTGTTCGCTCAACCGTTATCGTCCGTCTCTTTTTATGTTTGTAGGATATTGCGGGTACCTATGTATGTATATTGAAAATTCGCGGCAAAAACGATATTCTTAAAGAAAATACGAATGCCGTCGGCGATTATCGTTAATTAAGAAAAATCATTTTTCTTTTTAAGTAGAAAGATTCTTCTTCGATTTTGGTTGGCATTAAAAACATTTTAGACTTTATTTCTCTTTGTCTATTCGACAAAAAAAACACGAGCAGGAATTATTTAATTAGTTATTTAGGCCCTATAGGTGATTATTACGGCATACCAGAACGCTGTAATTTATTTTTAGTATCAAAATAACAATTCTGCGAAGTCAGCTAGCTGACATGCGCTATGACGTATATTGGGAAAGTACAAACACGGATATCTCGACATACAGGCGAGCGTACATTGTACATAATATATTATTTAATTTATGAAATATATATTCTCGTCGTTACATCGAATTGACAAAAATACTTTGCGAGAAATTATCGAAAAAGACTTATTGTTAAATTTGTAATTCCGATATTTAACCGATATTTCGTACTGCGAACTTTAATCAAGCGTGCTGCCCTCTGGAATCATCGCCCAATATCGTTTTTTGTAATACCTACTAAGAAAATACGTGCTGTATGGCACAAACTTTTGTATTAGCTGGTATTTTCGGTGATTTTCAGAAATTTCTCCAAACGTCAACTGTATAATTCATATATAATAAATACCTACGATAATTTTATTAGAAATGGACAACGAAATATTATTTATCCGAAGCGTTTTGCAAACTAATTTATTTAAATATGTTCGTATGTCCAGCTAACTGCTGGACATTAAATTATTTTCTCTCGAATAACCGGGAAATTTAAATCGACGGATTTTCCAGTTGCGATGGTATTTTAATTTCTGGCGGTCGTTGCCAGTTAGTTAGACAGGATGAAGCGAGACAACTAGAAACTTGTTTCGCCGGCCGTATCCGTCTTTTTTAGATCTCTCCGCAATTTTATTTGAATTTATATTATTCTTTTTATTATAATAACTTGGACGTTTCGTGTCCGAATCCCCGATAGGATAGATGAATCCCTGTTTACGGCCTCTTACCTCTTCGCGATCCCCAGCACCCATTTTATGCAGTAATAGTAAAACCATTAACGGTCAAAATGAAAACCATACCAAGCGTACCAACATCATACTACGATGCATATGGATGCGCTTTTTATTTCGACCGTTTTTTTTTACGGGTGTACGTACTATTATCGCATAATATACATGGCCGTTGTGGTCCGCAAAAGGTAAAGGGCCAGACGAAACTGCCCTTTGGTAGGTACTCGGGTCGTGGCTATTCTACGGCGCATTTGATATTTGTACAAGACGCTTAACAAGTGACAATCGGTATTATTGGTATTTTGATATCGGTGACGTCATGCGCGGGTATGACGAATCCGAGAAATGCAGAGCCTTCACCGAAGACTGACTCAGTTAGAATTGTTCAAACCACAACGAAGTATGTTGTAGGCACTAAATACTAACATCATCGCTTTGGATGCAAATGTTTACTTTCAAAATAATACGAGAAGGCCGTGAACGTGAATATTCTTTGTTCGACAAAACTCTCGATGACGCTTATTGATGCTCGAGATGTTTTTTTTTCAACAATCAACACGAATTTCGGGCGAAAATTATTTAATTTAAAACTAAAATAATTTAAGACATATAATACACGAATTTTGATAATCTTATTTCAATTATTATGCTCGAAATACAGGGTAGAAGTTTCGAAATTATCCATTCCATGGTTATATGTAACTAGACGAGCGATCCAAACAAATAACTAGGCGCTTTCGCTTTGTTTGTCGCTCCGAACTACACAAAATGGGACTGGGCAACTGTAGAGAGAAATAGACAGGAGGGTCGGAGCTGTAGCTTTCCGTGAAAGCAGTACACTGTAGCTCATCTACCCATACTGAAATAGTGACGTCATACAAGTAAGAGGCAAATATAGCGTCTGCGTGCGCGCGAGAGAGACGCCGATATAAGAAACTTATTACTGTAGGGACCGAGGCGACCCAACCTAACCGTACTACAACCGATTCGTGGGGAACTCCAAATGCCGGAATAGAGAGAGAAAAGCTATGTTTTATACATGGTATTGATTTAGAGAACGGCTGTAACCGGCTGAGTCACTGTAATTGATAATAACTTAAGGATAGCGAGGTTCTACGTTAACTTGTATATTCGCATAACGTTGACGTAACACAAGACTTACTTTTAGGGATTTTGTGAGCCAACATTGATTGACTAATACTCTAAAAGAGTTTCCGCTAGTTTACGGGCACGGGGAAAGTACCAGACATCAATAATTTTGATCTAGTGTGTACATACGTACGTATTTCGTTTGGAAATATGTACTATGTTCGCTAATTAATCGGCGGCGCGTTAATTCGCGCTTATTATAAAATTCTTTTATCACGATCGCGATTAAAAATCGACATTTTTATAAATTATTTTAACAGTTTACGCTTTAGTTTTAACGAAACCGTAAATGCCCACGATGCCATATACTTGTCTTGTTTTTATTTCGACGAAATAAAACTTGGCATCTTGAAATAGCATTCGAGCATTATACGAGGGATTTTCGGAAAAATTCGTATGTGACGTTCGTTAAAATTTAGAAACTTAAGGTTAAGATTCTGCCGTTTATCATTATTTTAATGATGTGTGTGTGGTGTGTGCTCGCTCGTACTAGGCAGTTGTCAAAATTAAATATTTTCATTATTATTTTTTTTTAATATTTTTTTGACGTTGCTCTTTCTTTAAAATTTTGTTTATTAATCTAGAGTCGATTCGCCTATTTACGGCCCCTTGCTTATTCGCGTCCCCAACGCATAATTCATGCAATAATAGAAAAACCATTAAAAACATTTAAAATGAAAAACATGCTATGTATATTTATGCTCGATATGTTTTTTAATGGTTTTACAATTGCTGCATAAAATAGCTACTGGGGGCCGCAAAAAGGCGAATCGGCACTATTGCTTTAAAGTTTAAAGGAATAATTGTTTAAAAGCATTTGCGTTTCCATTTAATTTTATGTATGGAAACGGGGTGAACATTTCTGATTGTTTATTTCATTGCAAATCAAATTTTAATTATCCGACTTGTAACTCAAAATATTACGATGACATTTCTGGTCGATTTATAAATATTATTATTATGTAAAATGTAAATATGTATTCGAAATTATTTTATTTTATACATTTTTTGGTTAAAAACATTTTGTAAATGTATTTAAATTAAAACGACACGTAAATTAAAAATTGGTTAAGTATAGTTCGTATTCGTAAAATCATCTATTCGGTACCATTCCGATCTTGAAATTTTTATAAGCCATCACAGAGTATCGACCACCACGTAGAAGAAACTTTAGTTATATATCTTACACGTATACACGATTAATTTAATTTATATAATTTGTTCATTAAAAACAAACACCTTCATCAGGGAAAAGTTAGTAACAAATGCGTCATGAAAACCGGTCGTAGGTACTTACATGCCCTTGAGATAAAACCTAGAATTAAAATTTTCGATTTTAAAATTCGCCCAATGCAGTAACGCGTTATGATTATTATAATACTGAAATTTTAAGCTTTCGGAATGCTAAACTAGTTCTATAAAATTGACAATATTCAATTCTAACAACGGACTTTTCTAGGAACGCCCTGTATATTAAGAAATTTAATTATTAGCGTTTTTGAAAAGCCACAACGAATTTTTTCGTTTACGGTCCTAGTATTAGGGGGACCGGAAAATAATGTCGTTTTTTTACATTAAATTCAAACAAGTTTTTATTTTTAATCGATGATGTAATCACCCTCGTTATCAACAATCTTTTGCCATCTAGTGTGCAAATTTTCAATGCCGGATCGAGAAAAATCAATTCGTTTTTGAGCAAAATATCTGGAGATGGCATTTTGAATATCGTCCAAATTTTAAATTTTTTTACAGGATCTGGACTTAGAAAACCACCTTTGGCATTTACAAACATCTAATGCACTTGGATAAACATTGTAAATGCAACTGTTACGTTACTACCCTTGTGAAACTTAAAAAGCATACAATTCCAGATATGTTCCACTTATAGTAATTTGGCTGACCATTTCACCCAAAATTGTAAAAAAAATTGAAGATTTAATTATTTATAAGTAAACAAGTCACATTAACCTTAAAATATCTTTGGTGCGACTTTGAAGTGCACAATGAGCTGATAAATGGTAAACAAATATTGATGTGCGCAGAAACGACATTACTTTCCGGTCCCCCTAATACTAATATTAGGTACACGGACTTTTCGTATTTTGATTTAGATTTAAAAAAAAAAACGAAAAATTAAGTACTACTGTAAATATAATATTTAATTGTAAGTCGATAAAGGTGAATTTAAAAGGTGCACACATACAAATTGACGATCGCCGGAAAAGCTTGAGGAATGCAGTAAATTATAAAGCCTATTAACGAAATTTCAAACCACGCGGACATTTATTCAAACTATTTATTACACATTATTGATGTATTCAACTTATAGACTATATCATTTTATATTTTAACAACAAGCAAATTAAAAGTTATTTTTTTTAAATTTACGTCGCTTTGTTTAAAAAACGTACAAATGAAATAACAAATAAAATAAAAACGAAATTTGATATTAAATTACTTTTCGAAAGCACGAAAGTGGCATTTGTCAAAAATAGTGCGACAATGTGAAAGTCACGGCGTCAATAAATTGTTACACTGTTCATTAATTAGTGTTAATTAATTTCGAAAAGCGAGTATATTTTGAGTTTTTAAAATGATTATATATCTACCTATAGAATTTTATTATTTATTTGTATATGGCACTGAAAGACGTTTATAATATTTCAGTTTTCGTATCACAGCGCGTAATCGGAATTTATAAATGGCGAATTTGTAATAATTGTTATAAAAATATCACTTTTGCGAGTCTTAGTCGTTGGGTGGTCAGAGCGTGTTTTAAAATTGTATACGGAACAAAAATGAGGGGCGTTATTCCGTATATCATAAAATTCTTTAATGAAGAATTTTTAATTAAAAAAGAATGTTTGAAATTTCTAAAAAAAAATTTCTTTCTCTGGGTGCTATTTGATGTTACGCATTACGAAAATTTACAAGTTCTCCCTGTACAAATTCATTAATTCGCCAAGTTAACATACCTGCTCTTGCACGAACGTTGGCCTTAAAAACCATCTGTGATAAACATATTCTATAACACTTATAAGCCATCTCTATTCCTTATTGTTAACACTAACGTTATTTCAGTTATATCTACAGGGTGTTTCAAAATAACTATTCCTATTTTTCAGATGTGGCGAAGGACAAATAATTATACATTTTTTTGCAATAAGGTAATGTCCGGAAACGCTTAGTTTCCGAGATACGTCAAACTGTTACATTTTTTCAGTTATAACTTCTACGCCACTGGGTTTATTGCAAAATTGGCGGCATTTTAAAATTTTTCACGCCCTGTATCACGGAAACTAAGCGTTTCCGGACATTACTTTATTGCAAAAAAAATGTTTAATTATATGTCTTCCATCACGTCTGAAAAGTAGGAATAGTTATTCTGATACACCCTATGTAGGGGTAAAGTGGAGGAATTCCGATCACGACTTAACTTTAAAAGTATCGTGTAGTTTTATCGAGAAACAGACCTTAATTATATCCGGAATGAGTTTTGGTAAGTAACGCGTAGGTACTGAAACAAAAAGGGTTTCTTTTTAGCGTAACGTTTCTTGTAAACATTTCATTGTTAGATAATTGATATAGTATTGTTTAGTCAATTCCAATATTATTTCTAGTAGGTTTGAAATTTAGTACAGAATGTAGCAATGTCACAAAACCACTTTCAAAGTAATTATCTAACGTTAATCAAGTATAGTCGAGTATATTTGGAGTAATTCCGATCACCACTGATCAAACTTGCAAAGAAAATCACTGTTTCAGGAAAAAACATAAAAAAAAACAAAATAAAGAAGCGTAAGTTTCTTAAACAAACTGAACAGTTGAAGTCAAATTCAGAGTCAAAACATCGGAGGCTTTCAACGTCCAAACCGACAAAAACAATGTCCCAGTAAGATAATGGTAATTTTTTTTAACTTTAGTTGTATGACTATCGTCCTGGGTATATAAAATGTAGAAGAAAATAAAGATGACTTTTAAATTGTACCTACATAGGCATTTTATATTATTTGGATTATCTACCCATCACATGTTGGGGAGTCCCGATCAAACGTAATGTCTAAAAAAACAATATTATTTGCAATTTATCTACCAGTAATTTTATGGTTTTCATATACATATCGAGTAGTTTTGGCAGAACGACTTAACCCACAAAAAGTAAATTTTACAGAAACGCAATTTGGTGTTGTGACGTAGCTATGTATAAGCAGATATCTTTTCTGGAAATACAAATAGATTTTTCATTTGTAAAAAATCGAAACATTGTTACTAGATTTTAATAGATTATGTCTTTGCTTTAGTTGCATAAGATAGTCAGAATAACTAATATTCGCAAAAAAGTGACGGTTAAGACGTTCTGCCAAAACTACTCGATATAGTCGTGCACTTAAAGGATAAGAAAATAAATAAGTATCGCTTTTGTTTTATTTCCTAGCACAGCTATACAGTTTCTTTGATGATCGGAATTCCCCCACTTTGCCCCTACCTAAGACACGTAGTACCTACCTACACTACCTTTTTTTTATTTTCCTTTTTAGTTAAGAGACACCCGACGCGACGCCCTACGCCCTAAACATAAGGGATAACTAAAGAAAACCTAACAAACCTAAATGTTTCAGATAATTTATAAAATGGAACGGTAAACGAACTACTTACTAAGGATAATTTATTGTTAGATAGTTTTCGTTTTAATACAGATTATGAAGAATGTATAGATATTTTAATAATTGCGCGAAACATACTTGCCACGGCAAAGGAGATAAACCATGACCATTCGAAATAATAGTTTATACCAAAATATGTAGAAATGCGAATCTTGTATGTTAGGAGTTTATTAAACTAGGCAAGTACCTCTTGAGTTATCAATGGAGTTATTATGGACATTAACAGATTTATGTTTATATCAAAACGCTACTTAATCTGGAATCTGGTGGTTTTCTGGTGAGACCGGAACGATAGAAAATGGTTTGGACAGATGAAAATTTCCAACGTAATTTTTAAACCAAAATGATAATATCCTTGAATTTGATTTAGTAATTTTGGGCGATCAACCCATAAGTACAGTTAGTACGATAATCAATAATAGGTAATTCTCCAACATTTGTCTTCAAATTGCATTAACTTTAAGTTCGAGAATACTCCATAACTTACAAAATCTCTCGTGAAATTTCCAAAACCTAATTTTAATAACGAAATATCTAAAATTTTTGTATACACAAGTTACTCTCTATTATCTGCAATCTCATGCGGCCAACAAAAGTTCTGGTATCTAATGTGCGACACAATTCCATTTTTATTCTGATCACTCCGAAAAAGTGTAGATATCATCCTGTATTTATAACAATAATAATTCTTTATAATTGTTTCAAAAACAATTTCTTGCGGGGTACACCTTTTCCTACATATGTTTTTTAAGCAATATTTTAAAATGAATTGTTGTTTTTTTTAACTTATATCGTCGGTGTCCAAAAGTCTCTCGGTCTTGGTTGGCTGTGGAAATTTTTGACATGCATTTGTCTTTCCACGGCCAACCAAGACCGAAAGACTTTTTGGACAACCGTTATGTCACTAAATAGTTTTTTGATATTATTCCTTTAACTCTTCGCCCGATTCTAAAACAAGTATTACTCCAAAATTGACCCCGCTAATCATAATTATCATGGCGCATGTCGCATATTTTGTTTTCGATAGATAATTTCATTTTAATATTGTAGGTAATCATTTTTTTAAAACGCAACATTTATCTTTTTCTAAGATTTTTCATATACCTACCTACGTTTGACAAAAAATCTAGAACGACCAATTTTATCGAACGAACCGAGTTTTGTTATTGAAAATGAGCGAATACCTACTTTAAAATATTATTATGAATGTTATTTTAGTCAATAACGAATGGAGTTAATAAGGTTTGCCTCTGAAAACCCTTTTCACAATTATAAAATTAATTGGACGAATTAAATTATATTGCTTAATTAATCAATAATCAAGAAAAAAAATAAGTACCTATAGGTAATTATTTTTATCAAAAATGGTAGGTATTTTGAAAGTTGTTATACGAAGAAAAACAATCATAAACTTATTTATTACAAAAATCGATGTAGCGGATACGCTATTTTGTCTTTGGTTGTTTACGCGCAAATAATAAAAATTAACTTTTTAATCTCCCTTCTAAAAGATACGTCCCGTAATAAAAGGGACTCTTGACAATTCAAAAACATTTTGATGTATAAACATACGCTGTGACAGACTTGAACTAATAAGCTACCGTTATAACCATGGGAAACTCGATCCACCTAACTCGATATGCACGCAAGAGATGCCCGTGTACAAAGAAAAAATTGTCAGTACGCATCTACAATAATTCGGCTTTAATTTATTTTCGTCAAACGAGGGCAACCTGTCTTCTTTAAATTTTCCACAATAATCGCTCAAAATTACATTAGTACCTAGCCTGGTATATAAATTTTCAAAAAAATATTGATCATTGATAGTGCATTAAATAAATAACTAAAAACTAATAAAACTAAAAAAAAATTATCAAAATTTTTCTCTACAGTCTTTTGGTGCCGTTTTAATCGAATCGTGTATTATAAAAAGCTACCAAATTACCTACGTGCAGTTAATTTTGAGACAATGTTTTAAGATTCCTCAAAAATAGTTTTTGAAACATAAGCAATTTATACAAATTGCATTTTATCAAACAAATGTTTAATACTCGAGTGTTTTTTGCACAAATTTTAAGTGGTTTTCTACTCCCGACAACATCTGTGGGTCATTCCATGTCAAAACAACCAATAAACAAATATTTTTAGACCTTAAGATTTCTTATTCACTGTACATGTCAAGAGGACGAAAATCCCAAAATTTCAGATTTTTTAGGTTCATCGTTTTTGGGCTATTGATTTTAAAATAAGCAAAAATCACACAAATTTGACATCTTTAACTCTTTAAAAAGCTATAACTCAAAAAATATTTAATCTACAGAGCTCAATTTGATGTCATTCTCTTCTGTTTTTAATAGGTTTTAATTTGAGCTGCAAAATGTCTATGATATTTAAATTTTGTAATTTTTGAAAACTTTAAGAGAACTTTTTTTTAAATCTCAAGCCCGTCCGTTTTTATTTCTTGTATTTAAATACACGTTTTAACGACTTTCATTGACTATCTGTGTGCCAGATTTCATAACGAGACGACAATGGGTTCTTATGAAAATCAATTTTTTATATTATATGTACGTGAAAGTCATTAAAATTGACTTCCACAACTGTAAACTGACAAGGAAGGTTAGACAGGTGGAAATCTCAGGAAAATTTGAAACTTTGCAAGATTGTAGTACTAGTCAAGCCTAATCAAATATTTCGTTCGTGCTCTTACGCGGTTTAAGAAGGTGAAATCCACCCTTGAAAATTGAAACTTTTTCGATTTTGCTTATTATCTGTGAAACAACAAGAGCTATTGCCAACAAATTATATATTTTTGTAAATGGCTGTTCAAAACCTACATTATGATACAAAAATTAGGGATGAAAATCCTAAGGGGTGCCATCCCTTTGAATTTTTACCCCTAATTTTGCCATACTTTGGTACATTTTTACATCGGCAGACATATATTCATGTAAAGGACAATTAAAATTATGATTTGAAAAAAAACAACGCGATGTAGTTTTATACAGTAGGTGACATTGAAAATTTATTCATTTGAAGGGAGGACTGCCAGATTGCCAGGCAGACCACAATAATTCTAAATAATTGATATTTCTCTAAAGTCTATAATAAATTTTATCAAGTATCAAGTTTATCAAAAATGATTAAAACAAAAATTCAATTGTCTGTCACCGGTTGGATATTTCCCACCATTTTAACTCTTGAACACACTAAGAAAATTTTAGTAGTGTTGTGACGTAGGTTTTTATGCGATGGGAGCTTGGGCTATTACAGGGGTCGCAGTGGAGATTGATAACAAAAAATTGGCAGATAATGACCGAAAATTTTTAAAATATGTACTTTTTAGGAAATTTTATCTAAAATTATGTATTTTTTATGCAATAAAATTATTTGAATAATCACTATTTACTGCTTTTATACCGAAGAATTATAAATTTACTTTATTTTTAATTTAAAAACTATTCGTGTGCCCTTAAGCATTGAAAATTTCTCTATTACAAACCATAAACTAGATAAAAGTTTAATCGCATTTTTATGCGATCGATAAAATACAAGGCAACTAATAAAACATGTGCGCCACCTATTTTCATAGTTTATCGGAGTGCGAACAAAAAACTGGATGTTTTTAAAATAAAAGTGGGATTTTCATTTTTACCCACGTGTAAACTTAAACGCATTTATATATAGAATTCTGGCAAACCCGTTTCAGATCTTTCGCGTTAATGGTACAGAGCGGTAGTGTTTGTTTCAGTAGTTTGAATTTTAAATTACTGCGTCGTATTGTTCGTGTGTGCTCGTTCGGTTAATAAGGCCTTCTTGCGTGTGAGTGCGCGAGTGTTGTGTGTTGTGTTGTGTACTCTAAAAGGATTACAAACAAAAAGGATTAATACGACGAGAAAAGGTAGGATCTTTCTTTGTCGACTAACTCTTCATGTATTTATAAAGCGTAGTTACATGGACCTTTAAACTCTAACACAAATTAACTGAAAATTCAGTTTGGTTAGGCTCTTGGATAGGGACTCGGTTAGGGTCTTGATTAGGGTCTTCCTTCAAACATTCAACGGTCCAATTTCGCGAACGAAATTTTACTTTTCGTAGGTATAGGTATGTAATCATACAAGTTCGCAGTCAACGGAAGAATCTACGCTGAAAATTAATTATAGAGGGAAAACGATAACGAGAAAATGGTAGGAAATACAGAGAAATTTTAGAAGTTTCTAATTTTTTTCTTGTAGTCTGTTATAGACAAGTGGCAGTCGCAGCGGCAGCATTGTTAATTTAAACGTTCACGAATCCGCATCGGACGCACAGTACCGTCCCTTAAAATTTTCACCTCTAATTTTTTTTATCATAATGTAGGTCTTGAACAGCCATTTACAAAAATATATAATTTGTTGGCAATAGCTCTTGTTGTTTCACAGTTAATAAGCAAAATCGAAAAAAGTTCCAATTTTCAAGGGTGGATTTCACCCTCTTAAACCGCGTAAGAGCACGAACGGAATATGGCTCTGGATTAGGGGTTGACTAGTACTACAATCCTGCAAAATTTTCTGGATTCAAATTCAAATTTTTCTGCGATTTCCACCTGCTTAACCTTGCTTGTGAGTAAATCCGATTTGAAATTTGCTATTATAGTAATTTATTTTATACCTAATATTATAACATAATACATTGCTACCTTTTCGTTATGGCAGATTTTCCTAGATTTTAAAAATAAAAAGAAATCAAGGTAATTCTCCATGAAAACATACATAAGTATGTTTTTGCAAAAAAAGTTAATTTCGATCCTAAAAGAAAACCATTCAACCTTGAGAAAATCTGACCTACTTGTTAAGCATTATTACTTTAGTAAATATCAATTTATTAAACTTGTGACAAATAATAAACCACATTTCAACAACGCGTTTAGAAAAAAAATCATCTGGATTTGCCACTATAGTTAACCCTCCTACAATACGGTTTCGCTCTAACACGATAAGAAAATTGCGAAAATCCTCGTGCCCTCTAATACTAGATAACACGATTTTTATTTAACATAAGCGCCTACTTATTTAGAAAATTACAATGGACAGAAATGTGACCTCATATAACACGATTTCGCACAAGACGGCATTTTCTAAGAACCTATTTACCGTGTTGTAGGAGGATTACCTGTATAATCTATGAAGATTAACTTTGATCTGAATAAAGATGATTTATTACTTATTAAAATTGATAAATATTAAGTAGGTACTATTTTTATATTATTTATGGTGCGAAAATTATAAAATAGATTATTAGTGGAATTTCATGTAGTACGTATCCATTATAATATAAAAAAAATAATTTTCGTAAGAACCCATTAGCGTCCAATTATGAAATTTATAACACAGGTAGTCAATGAATGTCTTTAAAACATGGGAGTATATTTTTTTCAAAGAAATTAAAAGGGGAGTTTTCGAGATTTAAAAAAAAAAGTTATTTTAAGGTTTTCAAAAATTACAAAATTTAAATATCAGTCATGCTGCATATCAAATTAAAGCCCATTAAAAACAGAAGCGAACGACATCAAATTAAGGTCAAATAGTTTTTCAGTTGTGACTTTTTAAACAGTTGAATATGTTGTCAAATTTGTACGATTTTTGCTTCTTTTAAATTAAATAGCTCGAAAAGTATGAGTTCAAAAAATCTGAAATTTTACAATTTTGGTTAACTTTATTGGTACTACCATTGAGACAAATATGATGAATTTTTGGAATGTCAAGGTTCAGACCATTGGTCAATTCGAGATTGAATAACCCATGACGATTGGTAGCTTTCTGCATAACGCGATCCAATTTTAATTTGGTTAAAGTTGTATCGGCGATGGCAACGTTTTTCTCAATATAAAAGAAGTAACATGTTTTGTTCTCAATGGTAACGTGTTTGGCACGACCAATTTATTACAACACACATATGCTGCGTCCACATGGAACTGAATTTCCATAGAAATCTCTGTGAAGGTGAATTGAAACCGATCGACGTGCCGATGAGAAATATTCGTGAGCGGTTATGGTAAGTGAATCATGTGCATAAATTCGTGTCAAATACGAGTAAAATATTTTTCAACGTACCTACGTAGACAAAAACGTTCCGTTTGTAATAGTTTGAAATGAATATTACACTGATATGTTGCTGTGAATAATATCTATAGATTTTTGGAATACGGCATTCATCATTTCAGAAGTTATGGATTACCATAGCATCCATAGCATATGGGCATCAGAATCTAAACAAGAAAATCCATAATTATAGGTAAGTTTGACTATAAAATATAAATTAGCTTTTAGTAAAAAGATCTTTATAGTCTGATAGACGATAAATTATTTTAAAAAAAATGATGACAAACAAATATCGGGAGGTTATTGAATTTGTTTTATATTGCAACACTATACTTATTAAATATGTAGTGACAAAATTACTGTAAAAACTTTATCAGAAAGTGCCTAATAAAGTATTGTCGCACCTCAATATACATAGGTATCACAGTTTTTCCAATATATATTTTTTTAAATCTAAATTCAATTATATTAGTATAATTATATAAACGGAAAGCTAGCTTGCTGATCAACAGAAACGACTACAATGGCAGTTTAAAAAGAAGATTTAACTCTCATTTACTTTCTAAAAAGAACCAAATTATGGTTTAACTTCTTTTGTCAGCTAAGTAAAGAGGATTATTTTAAATGGCCTGCGTTTTAAATATTCAAATTTTGGAATTATTCTCGGTAAATTTAACAATAAGTTTATGTTCTAGTCTAGGGAAATTATGAAGATTCTTTCAATAGGAAAATAATATGGAAAGTGTGAGTAGTTCAACTTTACATTTTAATCGACATAAAAATGTATTGAATCTTAATAATCGGGGGTAATATTTTAAAAACATTATCTAAGTAACACATATGATCTACTCTCCAAAAGCAAATATATATTAAAAATTCTAAAAATTTTGTTTTTCTGAATTTATTCAGAAAAAAGGGGCCTAAAAATGCCCTTGTCTACCCACATACCTTGTGAAGGACATTAATTAATACGTTTAGAATTTTTTACTGTTCTACCGTAAATCTATTAATACACGCAATTCATGGCATTTACTTCTAAATTTAATTTATATTACAGGAATGGCTTTTTCTAAACTGGCGAATTTTGTTTTTACTCGTGGAGACAGGTAGGGAAATTCATGAAAGTTCTTCAAAAATATTTTTTATTTAAAAGATAACACCCGGCTTTTTAACCCTCTGCATAATCAAATTTCATCTTAATTTATTAATTAACCAATCCATGTATTAGGTAATCTATAAGTATGTATTTCACTATATACATATACGTTCATAATCGTTAGTCCAGTCAAATGGATAAAATTCTCTAAAATTCACATCTGCACAAAACATTCAATGTACAATATACATTATATACATATTTCAAACTACTGGTATTTATTGGGGCGCGTATCACAGCTTAAGGTGGCCATTTTCAATACTTATTTTAATGCTTTAGTTTTCGTTTTATTTTCATCACTATTATTTATCATTAGGTATATTCGTTTGTGATTCGTTCAAGAATAAAATGTGAAGAAAGTTATTTGTATTTTTTAATTTCAAGTTTTTACTTTAAAAAGGCAGGAGGCAGTTTATCTAATAGTCGAGTTTCAGATTTGAACTTAAAAAAATTGTTAAACTTGAAAAACATCTATTGAAATTTTTCGTTTTTGACGTTAGTAAACGTCGTTAGTGGTGTCGTTCAGTACATTTTTTAACATACAGGTCTATCGTCTACTATTATATTAAAGATAACCTATGATACGTTATGTTTCATCAAAAATTGCACTGTGAGGCAAAACCGAGTACTCTTGGGAAGGTGATTAGCTTATAATACGTTTATAATGTCACGCAAAAATGAGGTGAAGAATGAAAAAAAAAACTGAAAAGAGCAGAAAAGAAAGGCGTCAAAACAAAACTGTACAATAATTAAAAGAAACGATACCGATGTTGAACATTCAAGCAAGCAAGCAAGCAGAAGAGAATAAATCCAAAAAGAATGCCAAGGAGATTTCCGAAAAAACAGACAATTTTGAATTTCCTAAGAATTTTAAAAATTACAAAAAAAATCTGAAAAGCTAAAGCATTAATTGTATTTCTAAGCCGTAACATAAAAATTATTGAAAGGAAAGTTGTTTTCTGTTGTTTTAAATAGATACCTATCCGGTTTTGCGTTACCCCTGGGGCAAAACCGGGTTTTTGTCACAAAGCTCAATTTACTAGGAGATATATACAAAATGTGTAGTCCAAAAACTACTGTTTTCGATTTTTTAGACGTATAAGGAAGCCTAATAAACTTTTCTGTGATAAAAATATTTAAAAGGAAATGTACGTAACAGTTCAAAATATTGGTATCCGGTTTTGCCCCACTCTCCCCTATTTTAAAAAGAATCAGCGTTAAGTTTATCGAATCTTTCAAAATAAACTAAAAATGTCTCCTTCAATTTTTGTATTTAGGTACTTTAGAAATCGCCCTGTATATTTACCAGTTAATGAAATTCACCTTGCAAATAAGTATCTATGTACTAATTTATTTTATTTTACTTCGTCGAATAAATAAATATATATCGTGTTTAGATTGATTATTGTGTTTTAGTCATCGGTGCTCGTCCGATTTGATATGAATGTCAAAAAGTCGCGCTTCAAATATTTATACATGTAATGTGTACGACGTTCTTCATCTATTTTTAAATGTCACTCATAGGATTATCTACTTACAAAAATATTTATTGTTGATGTCTGGCGAGAAGACAATTGAAAAGAATTTTCCGCCTAACGTTGTTGCATTATTATAATTTTTGTTTTATATAGTAAAGCGCTATTATAAAGTAGAGCAAGACCGATGCGAGCGCGCAAATTGATTTCAAATAAAAACTACGCAAAAGATTCTATTCCAAATAAAGTTTTAAAACGGTTTCGTAGTAAAATGGATGATTACACAGGGTGTTCCGGAGAAGATGTACTTCGTAATTCCGTATCTACGCACGTTTATTTCTTGTCGAATTTTAAGTAACGTTCATAGAAAGTTTAACACGCAAAATATTGTGCGGTAACTTTTTTATCGAGGTAAACGTTCTGGAAATTTCTACTACCGTCCGATATAATAATGCGTGCACCTACTAACATTAGAACATTCCGAATAACTATGAAAGATTCTGAAACACTATATATTTAAAGATCAGGATAACGGAAAGATGGTACTACGATTAAATCTACAACGACTATTTTAAAAATGATCTAACAATATATATATAAATCAGCTGTCGTTTGCATTGATTAAATGAACCTAATTAGCGCAACTCTATCGAAAATGACATTGTAACATTCGCATCTCGCTATTATAATGTAAACATTTCGTAAATGCAATAAAAGCGTTGCAACATCAACTCTTACTCTAAAGCAGTGTGAATGAAATTGGCATTCGACGCATGAATAGCATTGTAATTTCATCGGTACTTGATAAGCCAGCATACTTGTTTTAAAACCAAAGAAACGCAGTTTTATATTTAACTATATTAATCGAGTTGAAATGCATATTTGTATCGACCTGTAAGTCGACAGAGGTTTGCGCAAACAAAAAGAACGACTTTTAGGACAGGTCAGTTACATATCGATGGCGTTTTGGCAGAACAGCGTAAGCGCCACTTTTTTTTCGTAAATGAGTTAAGCATAATCTGGTAACATTTCGACTTTTTCGACCAGAAAAACCGATTTCTATTTTCGTACGTACTGAGAAACCGTTCTGCTACAGTCGAAATATGCGGTTTCCAGGAGGTATTTGTTTATAGTTGCGCTGCAACTCAAAATGTGCACCCTGTAAGATTTGTTTTTTGTAAATTACCCTGTTCCGTCAAAACGCCATCGATATAAATACAACCGAACAATAAAGTGTAGCAAAAAAAAAACGAAGCTGCATGGATACTGTCGCGAGTCGCATCAGTTTGAGCGAAAAAACCGTGCAAACAAAGCGTCGTGCGCGTGGAATTGTTTAATGACTTCGATGGGAAAAAATGTTTATTAGGTTTTTCAAAATCAGGTGTAGGTACATTACACTTTTTGGAATATGATCTAAGAAGTCCGACTATAATAATTAACGCGGATTCAAAGCTTCAAACAATCCCTTGAAATTGTCAGTTTTCGCGAGAAACGTCAATGTTTTAAAATATGTAAATATATATTAAATAACACATTGGCACGTTTAATTAAAAAAATTATTGCCGTTCACCGTGGATTTTCAAATCGGCGCGTTTATATTTTGTTAATTTATAAAATCAAAAATTTATAATGGCGGATGACGCCATTTAAAGGTCGCATTATTTCTTACCGCAAATATTACCAACATTTCTTAATTCTTTTACAATAATGTTATTCCAATATTAGTTATAGGTACCTATATACTTAATACTTAAATAAAATACGGACATTATTCGGCAGCTTTTTTCTTCAATTAATATAGTTAACTTCGGCGCATTCTTGAAATTGTCAAATGTATTCAATGATTAAAAAATAACCTTGTCTTAATTAAATAAATCGTGTAAATGTTCTTGGAGAACGTACAATGAGACACATGCCTTACCGTACCTTTGACATACAGGAATGAACGGATTTTGGCATTAAGAATACGTCGAACGTTTGTCATGACATGCAAATCTAAACGTAATTAACTAATAGATTTATTGCTTTTTTCTTAGCCTGAAGAAAAAGGCGATTGAAATTTTGTTTTAATTTTTAATGGACCCCTTCGAGATAGTGTAAAGCGAATAAAAATTAAGGAACATCGATGTTGAAAAAAAGTTTTAATAATTCTGCATTTTTCAATTTCATCAGAATAGTATCAATTTTTCTTATATTTTAAGGGATCATAAAAATATTATCACAGAAAGTGTAAGTTGCCATTTGAAGGCATTAGTAGAAGATAATATATACTTATAAACTGGGAATTTGTAGTAAATAATAATTTGGCATTAATTTTTATTTATTAAAAACTTCGATGTTACTTACTTTTTAACCAACCTGTATATTTGCAATAAAATACACGCCCCTAATACTCGAGCACCCGTATAAAACAACTTGAATTTATCTATATTAACAATACGCGCCAGTTTTTAAATAACCGTTTATAGAAACAATTTATTGCAAAAGTCAATTCTAGATAAACCTAAGTTCGATAGTTCGATATTGGTTACCGATTTGTTTCTGATTTTTAATTCTATTTAACAAAAAAAAACAGTTATTATTATAGAAATGATTGCTCAATTTTCCCCGAAGTGCGAAACTGTTGGTATATTTCAAGTAACTAGATTACATCGATTTATTTTAATATGAATAACTCCATTTGGTTTTGGTTTGGTCTCTATGTTGGAAGACCAATAGAATTGGATAAGACCACATTAAATTTATTAAAATAATAGGTATAGGTACCTTCAGTAAAAATCGCTTATAACAAATTACCACGGGAACTTGCAAAATGAGTTCTTTATAGATATTTGATGGATCGCTATAAATAATTTTAACTGTATGTATGATTACATACGCGTCGCGTATGTCGCGTCGCGTCGCATCGCATCGATTTGATTACTTATAATGGCGCGACGCGACTATCAAAATCTGAAACAATTCGATGTAAAATAACACCAATATTTCTGCGTACGAACGAAGTTAATTTCATATATTTGATAAATGAAACTGTACTAATAAAACGAAAACACAAAAACAAAATGGAGCGAGCATTTAATGACGACGCAATTGAAAAACGAAGAAGTTAACAGTGTTAGTGTATGGAGAAGAGAGAGGGCGATTCACGTTCGGAGGGTTAGGAAAAAATTCACTTTTTTGGGAAAAATAATAGGCGAAACGAAGTGACGAATGCCAACGAGATCGAAGTATTTAAGAAAGTCTAAAGATCCAAAAACTATTCAACATTATTATCAATTATTTGCGTTACGTGGGCATTGCAACTCAAACAAAAATGTAGGCGCGTTATATATAGGTACATGTATTAGTATCTACGGTAAATTAGTATCAAACCTCGACAAATAACTACTGTTATTTTTGTCAAAATTTTTAAGATTATTTTATACATCTTCCTATTAAAGATTAAATTAATATAGTTGACACTCAATTTTGGACCACTTTGTATATACTGCACTAATAAAATGACGAGTTTTACAATACTGACAATAGAAAAACCTGTTGGTTAATGTCCTTTCGACAGATGCAATATAAATTGTTTGTGGCACGTTTTCGGTAATTTATGAATTTACCGGTTTTTACCTTAACATTTATAATTTCAGCCTTTGAAATCTAACAAGGGAATCGATTACGCTTTATAGGGATTTTACAGCAAGCAACCAAGTTAGTTCTGATATTTTTAAATCCTCGTATCTGCATAGCAATTATCTTACTCGTATTTTTAAAAAACATAAACGATAATTGAATTTTTATTTTTTACTTTTGAATAAACTTAAAAAAATATACTACATATAAATGAAAATCGTCTCGCGTTTTAATAATTTTTTTTTTATTAAATAAGCGAGTAATAAAGGCTCCACATTGAATAATTTAATTAAGTAGGTACTTGTTATATTTAACAACATTTCGCAATTGTTTCGTGTGCAAGATTTATCTATAACGACAGTGGCGTAATGCAATTAAATGAAACTTCGATAATAAATAATTTCACCTTTTTGGTGGGGGTACATTGTTTATTTTGATCGGCGATATTTTTTAGAATTTTGCCAAACAGAATACGGGAAAAACACACTTCAAAACCTTCGAGAATTTCTATCGATAAAAATTTGAACTAAGTACACACTGATAGGAACGTCGACCTTTAAATTATTATTTATACGCGACAGTTTCTGTTAAATTGAAAAAATTAAGACGGTCCTTTTTTTTTGTTGTAAAACAAAATCATTATCCACGCCTATTCTATATTTATAGTTAACAAAGATTGTTGAACGGCCATTTAAAAATTGAAATAAGCAACTTGTGCAGTAGATATTCACGTCACGAGAATGATGGTTGCTGTCTAATCAGCAAAATGTGAGTCATTGCTATAATATACGAAATGAACAAGTTTAAGTTTTCTCAGCCTTTTTATTATTTATTATTCTCGGTTTCGAAATAGTTTGTATACGCTATTTATTTTTTATAGGTGACAAAATTGATTTTCCACAACTTTTTTCTCGCCATTTAGGCGGGTAATTTGTTATTAAAATATATTTTGTTGGGAGATAAATTCCATATCCGAAGATTTTTTTTGTAAATAATTTTAATCGTGACACAAAGTGAATATAATATTATTCGATGTAAGGATTTAAAAACGTGTCCAAATTTTCCCATTGCATTAATGCGAGCACGATAAAAATTATTTTGTATAGGTACCTACGTATTTAATGTGTATAATTACAATTAAAATATGTAGTACCATAAATTTACATATTTTCCGAATAATTATGCGATAAACTCCGTAAGCTTTTGTGCATATAAACCCGCAACCTATCCGTTATGTAATCCAAAACAAAGTTTGTTTGGGTTCCCAATTTTAAATTTGGATTAAACGAAAATTTTTGTACAACAATTAAAAACGGATCGTTGTAATGAGCATTATATACAGATAACGTAAGGGCTTTAATTGCGATACGCGCGCATAAAATTTTCCCTCCCGACACCGGAATTATTGGAAAATGAATGATAAATTTACAAGATGGAAAATATGAAATATATTATACGTTCTAACGTAAGTCGTTTATTAAAATGGAAAATGTACGTGTTACTTTTAAGAAATAATTTAGTCAAATCATTAGACGTTGTGCGTCTACGTCTGAGGATTTTGAAATTTTATAATCTGGCGGCACGATTGCTGGGAATAATTCCACCAACATAACCTTTTCGTCGTGGGTACGTACTAAATGCAGGTGGGCCGAACGTGTCCGATCGTACCGAGGACGTACGATAATAAACCGGTCTCCGCGCTGCTAAATGCCTAACTTCTGCGCTGGTTAGACTGTGTAGCACTGCGTTTGATTATAGTGCTGCTGCATGTGGTAGTGTTTTTTCGTGAATATGTTGCATTACGCAACAATGACAACCCCCGGCGTGTATTAATCATGTGGTTTGAATCTCAGGTATGTACAAATCTTAAATGTTACCGTTTAATGCCCCCCCTAAAGTTGGCGTTTCGCCGTTAAATTTAACGGTTTCCGTCGTAAAAATATCCGAGGGGTAGATTTTGTGCGGCGCGCAAAATTTTACGCGGCCGGTGTCGTGGCGTCTTTTCGAATTTGCCCGATTTAACTTGGCGTTCCCGAACGGACGTTGCCTCAGAACGGTCGGACGCCCAAAATCGAATTGGAAGCGAACACTTTTCTATCAAGAAATTGAGATTTTCAGTTCCACGTGACAACTGTCAAACTCGATCTAGTTACCTATGCTATCTCCGCATGTGTTTTGTTTTGAAACGAGCGGGATCGCAGTGCATTGAAATAGTTTATGCGCAGTTGACCAAACAAAATTGTTGGGCACGTACGATTCGGAGTGCACGTAGACTATGCGCACGCTCCAATTGGGCGATTGGACATTAGTCTTGCACTCCAAAAGGAAGGTGGAGGGAGTCGGCGCCACGGTCAGACGGTTCGCTGTTTATGACGCTAACTTCATTTTTTCCAATAACATCTTCGGGAAGGAACTTTGAAAATTTTCTTGCGACGCGAATTTAAAAATTTTAAGAAATTCAACGGATTTTTATCGATTTAAATGTAATCTTGACGTTTTAAATGCATAATTTATAGGTTAATGTCGATTTCAAAAATGTATGTAAAACGGGGATTTACTTTATGTTTCTGAAGGATAAAAACGAAAGTTTTTTTTATGGTATTCGCCGTGGAATTTTTAGACTCGTTTCTGTTTTAGTATATTTGCGTTGTTTCTAGGTGCCGCCTTTGACTTAATAAGTAAATCGAGGGCGGTATAATTATTATTTGCAAATAAATGATGCATTAGATGCCCATACATTCCAGAGATGATAAGAAATTTGCCGTATATCGATTGTATTTAGATTACCGCGATTAGTTTTACCTGTGTTTTCCGGTAACAGGTTTTAATGCACGCGGCGTTGGTGTCGTTTCCATGGTGATGTGTGGGCGTAACTAACTCGCTGTACACATGATGTGACAATATACATAACTTCATTCAATAAAGTGCACACGCCACGTAAAAAACTGGCGCTTTAATTATTAAAAATACGGAGTTAAAGTGCCTAGTTAGTCGTAAATTAATTTGTGTTATGAATACGAACCAAATTGTCCTTTTTAATCTTCATCGTAGATAGGCACCTACCTCTACGAGCGATCGTTTATTTTCGGTCTGGAATTTTTAATACATAATTATGTGCGAATTTTGAATATTATCTATGTTGCGAATATTTGGGCTGTTATAGCAGGACTTGCACTTCGTTGTTTCGTAAAATGCATTCATCTAACAACGGGACGTTCTGTCCCTAACCCTTTAAATCGACATGTACTCGAATTGTCTTTTTTTTCAAGTTTTTATTTTGGCCTATTTTTGGACAAAGACCTCCCGGGAAATTCCTCGACCCTCCATATCTTGCGCTTTATTTCCTCAATTGGGTAAATCACGATGTCGTGGACGTTTCGCTGTCCGTGATCTCGCAAGTTTGAATTTTCTCGTTCTATTTATGTTATTCAATTGACAGTTGTTTGTAATTCGTCCGTAAATTAACAAAATCAACCTTTAACGTACGTTTACGCACAGGTATTACTGGACAAACTAAAATCGAAATCTTAGGAGTTACATCGAAACGTCTATAGCTGTATTTTGGTTTGTTCTCGTACAGCAAACGGTCGATATTTATTTATACAAGTTTAACTTGTAAATACGTAAAATACAATTTTCTTGTAGTATCTCATATTTTGTCCTTTCTCCTTATAAAACTGATTATTATCGGTTTCAATAATTTATTTACATTATTTATGCCCACTATGCATAAAATAATACGACAGTGCATATTCTCCGTCTTTCTCGAACGCGAACAGTATAAGGTAAATGTTTAAAGTCGAGACTTGCTCGTCCGACGAATCTTGGCTATTATACAATACAAGCATTGTGGTGTAGCGACAAGTGCCATAAATAAAACACCTGTTGACAGATAGTAAACAAGCTATTAGTTGTAAAACGAAACAATAACATCAATACTTGGCCAACTAGACTACTCATAAAAACGCCATAAAACCAACGCATGCTTCATTAATCATTCCAATTGGCTGGTCCTAGTACTGACCTAACGCAATCTACAGATCTGACGTGAATGAAGGAGCAGGTAATGTCACACTTCCGATAATAAAGCGGCGATTGGGTCCAGAACACGTGGTTCGCCCCTCTGTCGTCGCCGTTTTTATTGCATTATTGGCTTATTCACGTGTTTTGTATCGTTAATCTAGTGGTTGTTATGACAGGTGACAGTCGGCGCACGTTAAGGCAATCTTTGAACCGCATTTCCCAACTTCCGTATTGGTTACCGCACATTCGATCCCTTAAATCTGCTCCGATTGTGTGCATGTTGTAACGCTCGAACAACGAACCGTTTTTGGAAATCTATTTGGCCTTTACGTTATGTTGACGGCGAAACAGTTTTTGCTAATCGATTATAAAAGGACAAGAGGTCGGCTCGAGTCGTTTCGTTCGGATGCCGCTATTTTAAAAAAAATTTAAAAAAAGAACCAAGCAACGCCCAAAATAATTCGAAATAATTACTGCTCGAGTAATTATGTATAATAAAATTAGATACGATGTTAAATCATTGTGTTGTACTGGTCGATTTAGGCCAGGGTCGCGCTGAAAATACGTTTTACTTTTCAAATACTCCACGATAAGTTTTCAACAAATTCCTACAACTACTATGTTTCAACGTAAGAAGTTGTAGAGTCACGATTTAGCGGTAAGATTTCATTAGTCGATTTTCAAATCCGATTATCACGTGATAGTAGTATAAACCACGTGGTTTGCCCAACAATCGCTCGGCCGTACAAGTCCAACTTGACCGCTTTAGGCATTGCCGAACATCTGTCGGAGCAGGAACGCGATGTAACAGCAGGCATTAAGGCGCATTAGAGATCTACCTCATTCAACATACTTTTCCCGTTAGTTGGGCGCACGCGGCGTTTTCTATTTTTAAGTCCCCAAGAAAACGTAAAGGACGTCGCGAACTATTTAAAACGTTAGAAGGCGCCAAAATATACGTGTAGGTATCGATCAAATTTTATCTATACAGATTAGAGGCACGGATACGTTGTATACACATACATACATACGTAGATTCAAAATTGTGTCAGTTTCGAAAGTTTCGTTGGACATGGTTGATATCTCGATATAATTAATTATATTATAAAAACTTCAACATCATTTCCCAGTGTCTCTTCACAATTAAAATCGGATTACACGGCAATGCCTTCGTCTAAAACGCAATATCGATGAATTTCAATTAGAGAAAAATCATCATCTCTGTTATTGAAACAGTAAATTGCTGAGTTAGCGTTGTCAAGAAATATGGAATGTAGTTTGCATTAGAGGGTAACAACGTATCTGCGCAATGCGCCATACACAAAGTCTCATTTCGCTTGCTTAGCATGTAAACGGACGCGGTCGCAAGCGATTACGGTCTTTATGAAAATCCCCCTGCTGGGGCCTCCAACTCGACGATAAGAGAAAATGTTACAAAGCAAGTTCGTGCTAGTAGCGCTAATATTGTAAGTGGTACGATGGCGATCGAGTCCGCACGAACAAAGTTGTTTTTATAATGGCGAAAATAAAAGAAGGCCAAGCTTTGAACTTTTCGCTCTCGGGAACGGAGAGACACTGACGTAGCTGGCGATCACATAACTGTGAAAAAAAAAGGCTGATTTGTCGTTTGAATTGATGATACGGAGAGGCGCTACTTGAGAGTCATGTGACCATGCAAGCTTCACTTGTTTGAATGCAGCACGTGGATGACGTTGCGATCATATTATTTAAATTCACGCGAACTTACTTTCCAGTATTCGTTTATTTTTATTGGTCGAGAAGAATTTGCCGGTTTCAAAATTCATATGGAAGTTGTCGTCCCTGGATGTGTCCGACGTAAAAAAATTCTCGTAAATGACGCCTCTGATTGTTGATTTTTTTTTTAATCGCCGCGCAAGTCGATTAAACATTAATTTTTAGTAGATGTATAGGTATTTTAAACAATTTTTAATTCGGAAAAAAGCGGTCGAATCTGTCTAGGTTCTTGAGTGAGAACACCTGCGATTACGTTTTATAGTCTTACTCGATACCTACTAAATCTAATTCTACCTATGTATAATAATTAATAACTTAAAAACGAGCGGTTCTGTAGGAGACATCGATGGCGTGGGCATTATACGTATAAACTTAAATTGAAACCTAATTAATAAATTAAAACCGGCGGCCCTTTAGGAGATACCGAGGGGTGGGCATTACATATAAACTTAAATTTAAACCTAATTCTATTCAACGGGCCTTCGGAAGACTTCGAGGGCGTATAGACATTATATATAGGTATAAATTTAAATTTAAACCCAATTCTACCTATAATTAATAAGTTAAAATTAGTAGACCACGCATATTATAAATTGCCGATTTAGATTGTTGTATTTTATTGATTTTTAATAGATCTTAATCTATATAGTAAATCGCGACGCCGCACCGGCAGAAAGATGCTTTATACAGTATTTCTCTCCTGGTAATAATACCATGGACAGACACATGGTCTTCTAACAAATTAAAGTATTCCCACGTATGTGAAAAATATCGAAAATATTTAGCCATTTATATTTTTTATGATATTATTTTAAGAAATATAATTGCCGCAAAGACCGGTTTTTAGATAAAGATGGGAATAGTGAGTAAGATACACTCTAACATAGAAGCGAAACAATTGAAGACCGGGAGAAGACCGACCGACTAAAACGTTCAACTGGAAAAGAACCAAATAAGAGAAGAAATAAAGGAAAATTAAGAAAAAGAAATAAAGTTGAGATACAGAAAGCAAAAAAAAATAAATAAAGAGACTATATTTAACAATGTCGTCGAAGGACGTCCTTAAAAAAAAACTAATGCAGTGCCCCTTCGGTTTACCACGTACACGTTATTAGAACGATCTATTAGAATTTTATCACGGACGATTACTCTAATCAAGACCCGAAATATACGGAAATTTTTAATCGACCAATAAATATACCGGTTAACTTTAAAACGCAAAATTTTTAACTTTGTTAGAATGATAATATAGACTGACGTTTCGTAAATTCCAATATTTTGGGAATTGCGCGCAATAAATATAGAGGTGCCTTACTTGAATAAAACTACGAAAATCGAACGGCGGGTAGTAATTGTATTAATAGAAGAGAAGCACGTGCTTTTTTGCGAGCGTTAAAGGGGTTTGACGATATCGATATCGGATATATCATGTAGGCGGCGCCACGTCAGAGCTTACTACGGTTGGAAAGTTAAACGCGCGGTAAAAGCTCGCGCCTCCCGCGTACATTTTCCGAGAAAACGTACCCGTCAAAATACGAAATCGTCCCGTGTTTTACTGAAGCGTAGACGTATTATAAGTCGCACGGATAATATTATGCATTTTGAAATTAAAATTTATTAAGAGGGCAAAAAAGCTTTTATAAAATACATTCCCTGCAGGATCCCTATCGCAAAAGCTCAAGCTCCGACGAGTGGTGGTGGGAAATCTCGCAACTTCATTGGCTCGTTACCGTGGCAACGCGCCTACGCCACCCTGGCTGTCCTCGCTGAAAGCAAAAACAAAATGCCCCGCTTCGTCGAACTCCGTCTCTTGGTTGCTTTGTTCGGGGTTGAAACGGCCTGTACGTCTCTTATCGTTTCTTTTTTAGGGGCTATTTTTTGTAAACGTTTTTGTGACGTGCAGAATGTTTTGTCGAAAGGATCGTGCGCAAAGCGGGGCAAATTCGGGGAATATATTTTTGGACGGTTTCGAACTTTGTTCTCGGCTCCGAAGAAAATTAATGTGGAAAATAGCTTTGAGCGCCGCATTTGGGCTGGCGTGCTGGGGAAAATTTGAAAGTTTGTCGAGTCAGTCATATTTTGTTCTCTCCCACTTTAGTTCAGTTTGAGTTGGGGTTATTTTGATGGAAAGGGTTGGTATTATATTAGAGGGTCTAGTTTCACTTAACTTTATTGATAACTGACGGGCCTTTCTCCTTTCACTTACAAAAATCTCACTATTAGCGTTTTACGCCTAGGCAATAATGTGGAAATGTCCGAGTCTTTGAAAAATTGTCCCAAAACACTTACGGCAAGGTAAATGGCAAATTTCGAAAAAAAAATCTCGTTTTTCATATTATGAATAAAATAAAGGAATATGTACTGTCTTTTCAATTCGTGCCGTAATGACGAATTAAAACTACTGTAGAATGTACGTACGTACATGGCTGTTATCGGATCGAATATAGGTGCACGGCTACCGTCGGTGGTTATAATATGTATTGGCAGATTCATTTATTCGTTATTAGTTAGAACGGTTCGTGCGGATTAGGTCGAAATTTGTTAAACCTATGTAGATCGAAGTAGCAGCACTGTTAGTATACGTATAGGTAAACGTGTCCCGCTATAACGAAGCCACTTATTCGAGAAGACCGAGTAATTTCGATTGAGAGCTAACTAACACCGAAATTTATAAATTAAAATTGCGCCTGTATAATTATTCCGTCACACATTCGCAGGTAAACATTTCACACATAATCAGAAAATCGGCGGTAATTTTTTTTTTCTAAACGGCAATAGAGGTGTTTCGCATGCAAGACACCTACCGGTATTCGATTTAAAGGCAAAAAAGAAAACCTCAAAGGGTTATCTAGGAAAAACTATGACGAATAGCAGTGCCTACGGGAAAATACATAAAAACATTAGTAATGGACGTGCGTTATAAGCGAGGCAAGAAAGAACAGTGTATCCGTTATTATCTTTGTATAGCATTTCGTTCTGTGCTATATTCTCGGGTCTCCTCCTCCCTCTTCTTACTTACTATTTTTGCGCTTCTACCTCTTTCGAAAGCAACAGTCGAGAGTTATTTGAAAATGACAAATGATAATAAAGGGGCGATTTATACAACCCCTGCGACTTATTCTTATCAAAATTATGTACTGCTCCTCTTAAACTCGAAAGAAAACGTTACGCCTCCGCGTTTCGAATGGAATTATAAGACAAGTAAAATGAAAACTGGGACTTCCCCGAAAACAATCGCTAGTGTATGGGTATATATAATCTACCTATAATGCCAGCTAAAAGAAACTAGTCGTGGATTCGTTCAGAACGTGCGTTTAAAAAGAAAGTAGATATCTAGCTGTAAAAACGAATGTGCCGCTTTCTTGGATCGCCGTACGTTTCACATCTAAAGTCGAACGCGGCGTAGTTTTAAAATATTTTGGTTGTTTTAATTTTGGATCGGCCGAAAACAGCGCAGGCAGCTTAGGAATTTTGTTAAAATAAAATGAATTCTACTTTTATTTATGTATATTTTTGATCGGCGAACGTTTTTACCGTCGCGATATTAATTTTCGAAAAAAAAAGGTAAAAACTAGGTGTTTCTATTAAAAAAAAGATTGGGCCCGCCGTCATTAACATACTTTATACGAAAATAGCCGAGACAGGCAAAAGGGCCCCCGTCCCTGTTTAAGGGCGCACCCCAAGCTAGGGTAGCAGCCCCTACGAGGGCACACAAAGCGCCTGCAACAGCCGAGGGGCTTCGTGTTACAGGCGCCGAAGCTTATACCGACTCGGCTGCTAGGAGGCAGGCAGTTAGTTATACATTATTTACGGAGACCGCCAAAATGTTTTAGGCGAAGTTACTAAAATTCCCGTTTTCTTTTGAAAGTTCCGGTGTCGAATGGGATTTTTTTTACGTGTATATGTACCTATGTAAATTAAAAATTGGTGATATACATACTATAATACGTCGCAAATCCCGTTTTGGCGAATTTTAAAAATCTTCACGAATAAAATAGGTATTTTCGTGCTGGTTTAGCGTTTCTTGTGGAAGCACCTCGTCCGTTTTAATTAATTAAATTGTAAAAGATAATTTTATAAATCCCAACGAATGGATTCCCCACATTAACAATTTATGTTTCAGTTCCTGCGATAATTTCTCAAGGTGTGTAGGGATAAAAGCATGATAACCTTGAACAGTTTCTCAGGCAAGCGATTGGCCTTCGCCCGTTGGCTGCCTGACCGGCCGCTGGCCACTCACTCTCCTTTGCTATTATAGAGTTCTGGTACCAAAAGAACTTGTTGAGCAAACGCATTACGAAATGGCTCAATTATGTCGAAGGTTTATAGGATTCTTCGAAAAATTATTAAAGCCTTACCGTTTTGTTCCCCGATTTAATATAGCCCGTGATTATTCGAAGGCAAAGGAAAGTAACAGTCAATTTTAGAAAGTTGGTTCTCGTATCACCTTTATGTACGACTACTACTCTATACAATCTTAAATTCAGTTTTGTTAATAAGGATAACTCGTGGTTCTTTTTTGAAAATTTGAAATACCGAAACGTTTCTTTTTCGAAAAAGTCGATAACCATCTCTCCGAAGGCGCGAAGTATAAACAGTACCCTACAATCGCCACGAGAATGCTGATTATATAATGTCTTTGTAAGATTTGTTCGCCGACGCTTTCAATTTCCAATTTAATCTGCGATATGGGGATTTATTAAACGATCATTGTTCAGTTATAAAATAATGTGAAATACGTGCAGTTTACATTTTGAAAAAGACGTAAACTAAAAATTTCCCAGTAGGTCGGTACCTATACCTAATTGGGAAAGAATAATTTGAATATTTTGTTACTCTTATCTTACTGCCATTATAATACGAAGGCAATTCGTAAAATACTATAGTTGAAAATAGGTATTTGAAAAGTTTCTAAAATACATGCATGGGCAACGTTGCTCTACAAGATGTCCAAGAAATAAGTGTTTATTTTCTGTAAAATTTATCAAACTAGGTAGGTAATCTTTTGCATATAGGTACCGAATTTAAGTAGAAATAAGCTCGTCTCGATCCAAATACTACAAGCAAACAAAACTGATTATCAATTTTCAAATTGTTTCCCAAACGTCCTTTTCTCTTCTTGTTTGTGGTGAACGTGAACTTTCCAAACTTAAAAAAAGTTCGTCACTAAATTCGACGTGCGCGTCTGTGCGGTTTTCAGAAAATTTTAAATTTTGCCTTCAGATTCGGGGATAAAACATTAAAAAGTAGATTAGAAATATCCAATAAACTAGCGGTTTTATATCCTGGAGAACGTGAAGAAAAATGGCGAAAAAAATCCGATTACGTTTTTTTTTATCTTACGCGAATTTTGGTAACATCCTAAAGTTAGTTAATCGATCAAAAAGATTTCGAAAAAACTTATTAACATTCATTTAGTTAACAGCGAAAATTGATATGATAGTTTTAAATCTTTGAAATGAACGTATTTTTTAAAATCTAAATTTTATTAAAAGTATTTAAATTTGTGTTTATGGATGATGATAAATTAGATGTAATACCTATTAAATTTGATACACCTATGCCTTCTTATATTTTTTAATCTCGTAAAATTAATAATAATTAATCCGTTAAGCAAGTTATCAATGAAAGTTTATATTCTTTATTTACAGATATGTATTAGGTAAGAGGCAAAAATTATTGCTGCCCCGGGGAGCGCTAAATATTTTTATAATTCTTATAAGTATGTGACTAAAATAATATGTTTTAGAATAGCACTTTCGCGATAATATTTAACAACATTCTCTAAAAATTATTTCGCAAAAATTGTTCAGCAGTTATAGGTAAAATACCTATCTATCGATAAAACTGCGGCTTGAAAACGTGGCGTTGTTAAACTTTCGAAACAAACATCTTAACCGGAAAGTCGTTATGTAGGTGCTGCAATTGAAAGGAAGTCGATTTTTTTGACAAGCCTGCTTAATGATATTTTAAAGAATTTGTTTTAATTTCCAAATGTTTAGCCTTGCAATTAATAATTTTAATAAAATTTCAGTAGTTTTTAGGCGGCGGCGCCCTCTATTGGCCAATATCGAAAGATGTTCGCTCTGGGGCTTTTATGGTCATTTCCGAAATTTCGCCCATTTTTAAAGGAATATAATATTTTATGCAGTTACAATTACAAATAATTTATTTACCTAGTACATAAAACTCGGGGGGGTGGATTGTATTTACCATGCTTTAAGAAAATTAGCTAATTTGTAGACGTTTTCTAAACTATTTACTTAGGTACATACCTAAAACAAGTTTTATTTAAAAAACCATCGTAAAAAAATGTTTTATAAAGTTATACGAATACCATTACCACCTATCGATCTATCATTTAACTAAAGAAATTATCCAAGTTAATCGCACGTTATATACAAATTTCGTAAATACTGGCTCATCATTATTTTATAAAAAAAAAGTGAATCCACTACCCACGACTTGATAATGATATAATTATAATTGTTGTTTCAATTTCGGTTCGATAAACATAACCGCTTATTATTATTTTTTATTAACCGAACGAAACTTTCTTTGTTTTATGTTAACTATGGGCAAATGTGCATACGTACGTATTTTAAAAATTAAAGTAGGCACTGTGACGTTTTTCCTCTTTAAATACTTTGAAAAGGAAACGAAAATCGCAGTACCATTTTACGAAATTTTTTTAATAAGTATACCTATAGCTTATCCAAACCTTTATGCAATTCACGTCATCAGTAAAAAGTCGCTAGATTCTTTATTTGTAATTCGGTTTAAAGTTTGAAAAGTGACATATTCTATAGATGATTTACTTGCGCACAGATTAGATGGCATAAAGAAAGACTACAATTTATTAGAACTGTCAAAATAAGAGGTACGAGGTGACAGCACCGCGTGAAACGTCATCATCTAGTAACCTTGTATTGATGACGTAGATTGCATATAGGTTTGGACGAAGTGTACAACTAAGAATAATTGATAAACTTGTTTTATCTCTTTTAACGGCAACGATGAGTTGCGCCATTTTGTTGCATATTGTTATTTTGTGCAACACAGATGTGAAACAACTTTATTATACAGGATGTCCGTAAAACAATCGACAACGTTTTACAGTAAATTGATGAGATAAATTTGGCTTTTGGAGAAATAACCCTCTATAAAATATAGATTTACTTATTTTTTTGTATTTACCTATATTGACATAACCGTTTTCAGAAAAGCAAGGAAAAATACAATAAAAGTGACGTTTTCTCAAAAAAAAAAACGTGAATTTTATTTTTCGTTATTTCCTGAAAACCAGAAACGACACCCCAGAAAATTATGAGAGTCGAACATTAGCTGTGTGTGCGCGCGCGCGCGCGGGGGAGAGAGAGTCGCAAACATGTTTTAAAATTCTCAACTGTAAAAGGACATATTTCCGAATGGATGCACATTCGAATCTAAACGAGTTTAAACGCGCGCAAAACGTCGGTTGTTTTTTAAGACACCCTGTATGTAAGTATTTACCTAATGTTAATAAAGCCGTTTGAAACCGACAATGGCAAGCGTATATATGAACGTGTTCCTTTTATTTCAGAACTGTGCCATGATGGGTCTGCAGGGTACTACAGGGAAACGTAAGTTAGAAGCAGCGGTTGCTCCAGGTGAACTTTCTCCAGCCAAGAACGGTCGTTGGGAGGCACAAGACTGTATAGCGCGGCTACAGGCGGTAGCGGTACCGAGTGACACGTGGCGATCTCCAACTCCGTCTTTAACTGCCACCCTTCTCACCGACGATTTCGACGACGACGACGATTTTGACGACGAATTGTCCGACGACGACCGTTGTCCGGCCGTACCCGAACCCGCTAGGTACCCCCAGTACCCCCGATATCCGCCCGACTATTGGCAGTATTATCAACCCCCTCAACAGCAAACGATACGTTGCGAAGAGAACGGGAAATCCTACCTGGAATTGGGAGCAGCTCCGCCACAACGAACACGATGCTGTGATGGTAGAACGCGATGGTGTCATATCCCGTGTTACAGACAAAGGCGCTTAGCGGTTCTTAATCTGTCCATGTGTAAGTTAGCCAGGTATAGGCAGTGTTCGGACCCTTCGTTACGTCGTTCTGTGTTAATATGTAATACCTTGAGGAGGCTCGAGCGAGAAATGGAAACCGATCCTCCCGAACCCAGTTTTCCTTCCTTGCCCGAATTATCTTCGCCGAGTAGAATATTTCCCGTGGTTCCCGAACCAAGTTACGAGCAAACTCTCAGAGAGATGACTTGTTCGTCCGGTCGTGCTACGCCGTTTCCTACGACGCCTCCCGATACCGATTCGGGAATCGGGGATGATGAAATGACAAAACCCATTAATTGGAGTTCTGTTTTGAGTCTGACGGCACAAACGGACTTAGAACCTTTAAATAACAACGAGCTTTATGCCGAACTAGGGCTCTCTAGTGACTTAACGCACGATTGGAAAGAACCTTCGACATCGAGAACGGACGATTGGGATGGCTTCATGCATGTGCTAGTTGGGGGCTCGTAGCATCAACCCCGGCTTCTGCCTCCTTCAGGTTGTGATTTTAGCTAAAGACATTATTTAGTGTGCAGTGCAGGAATTGTGCAGCTGTTGTTGACTATTTTTATTTTTATATTAATAAAGATATTTTATCTTAATATGAACTCAAGTACTTTTCGTAGTACTTAGCCATTTATACATATTCTCGAAATACCTTTGTTGACTTACCAATGTGGTTTGATCTCCGTCGCTCAATAATTTTAAGCTCAACGCGAGTTTTAATTGTTTATCTATATTAACTGGTGTTATCGACCCATTACGGGCATTCCTGGTGTACATATTCAAATAGTTTACTGTACATATTGTACATAAGAGTTTTAATTAGGATTATATTTGTATAATAATTCATATATATATATATATATATCATATATATATATATATTATATATATATATATATACATATATATATATATATATATATATATATATACATATATATATATCATATATATATATATATATATATATATATATATATATTTTAAATGATGCGTGAATTTACAGTTCTTAGCAATATGGTTTCTATGTTTTATTTTTAAAAAGCCTCCCTAGCTGTTATATTGAAAATTTTCAAATTCACCTACAGGGCACAAAGTTCCTCAATTTTTAAAGTTACCGCTGCCATCGTCGTGTAGTTTTAAAAATGATGGCAAACATTTTAAATAATAGTAATCAAAACATGGTTTGTTGCCGAATGATCGATTAAATTTTAACCAATTTAAGAATTTACGTTTCTTCAAATTTTTCTCAATATCATCGACATTTTCGGTAAGCTGTTCAGTAATTAAAAAAAAAAAATTTTTTTATGCAAGCGTTCAAACAGAATTTTTGTTTCGTGCAGCAAGTCCATTTTTGAAAGTTGTCAATTATAATTTTGTAGCAGTACCATGGAATATTAACAGTTGGGAGCAAACTCTAGTCTAACGATAGCCGTTGTCGAATAAGAAGTAACACGAGCCAGTATTATTTTGAATTTGATTTTAATCTTGACCTTAAAAAAAATGATACTTGTTCAAACCGTCCTAACTTCTTAGAGATAATGGCTATAATGAGATTTCTGCAGATGGTATTTCGTATTATATTTAATAATCTTGCCATGACAATTGTTTAATTTCTTTAATCGGGTAATACGTCTATCTACCTGAAGGGTACAATGGAATTGAATTGAATAATGGCAGCATTGATTATATTGGGGGACGTATTCTTGATATAATAAAATATGGCTATAAAAAAAAAGGCAACATAGAAAATATTTTTTGAAATACTTTTCTTACGTTTTTAACAGAAGAATAAATACAAGGGCACAAGTAATATTGTTATATTAAAAAAAATTGAAATAGTAAATTGTTGTGGTACGATAGTGTAATTACTTTGTTGAGATTCCATTTAACAAAATAGTTTAATATGGAAACTAAGGCAATCAATATTATACAGTTTTTATGCAAAATAGCTGTGTTTTATTCTAAAACATATATTTGCGGAAAATAAATTTTAAAAGTATTTTGATAAGATTGCAATAATAAATTTTGAAACTTGTTGTTTCTGCACTCGATTTCTATCGATAAATAAAATTATTTATTACAGACTTACAACGACATATAGGATTATTTATTAAAAAAAGAGCCACTTTTATTTCTTGATGGAAATCGAGTTTTAGTTATAAATTTAATTACTTGTACTTCGTCCCCACATCGACGTGATGTCAATAATAATTACGTACAACACTGATTGTGTGCAAGTAACATGTGATATCATGTAATATGTTAGTGTTAAGAATAAATTCGTATATATATGATATTAATATATTGTAGTTTTTTTTTATATCCTAATTCGATATGTACGAACCAATACTTATTGCAATAGATGAATTTTATGTTGGTCGTTGAAACTTGCAGTGCAAACGATCGATCAATTTCTGTTATGTAATTTAACAGTACCTGACTGAAATAATTTATAAAATATTGTATCGTATGTAAAAATTTATGCTACCTACTTTAAATAATCCGCTAGAAGAAATACTTGTATCTGCTATTTCAGCCAACATAAACTCATTGTTTGTACTTACTTCAAATCTTAAGAATCTGTTTAAACGAGTTCTTTATAAAGTATAAAGAAATTTGTGATATATAATATAAATAAACTTTTTTGTTATTTTTAATGCTTTTAAATTCAACCTACTGATACGTGTTTATACTACAACTCGACTAAAATCGGATGGCGCATTAACTTTACAGAAGATAAATTAGTGGCAACCGTTACAACCGAGCATAAAGATATGCAAAGTACCTAATCGTCGTCCCCTAGTTTTACTCGATAGAATTGTAATATTTCAGAATTTACGAGACGTTAATAAGACCAGAGACAAAACCAGAAATATGAATAACGATATTAGAAAAAACATTATGTGGTAGAGTACAAAACAATGAAATAATAGAAATGCATCAAATCCAGAATATAACGAGCTCGGAATCGAAGAAAATATTGAAATAAAGATGCACCTAAGCCGGAAAGGAAGAAAACAGATTAGCGAAAAAGGTTACAGGGGGCCGCCCGGGCCGAATGGAAAAGGCAAAAGGGTAGGCCTCCCGAAAAGGTGTAGGGTATATATATAGGTGCTTACAGTACTCAAATAGACCTACTGCCTATTTAAGAAGACTTCTTGATATAGAAATAAAAGTAAAGTAATCCCGATGGCATTGCTGCTCATGGTTTAACTTTCGCTCATATACATATACCGATTAAACTTGCAAGATAACGCTTCCCCTAATGCACGCTTATACTAAACTTAATTATAATAAAAACACTTACCCGTCATTTGATACAAATCACTTGCGATCACTAATTGTTCTAATCGCGAAACTCAATTACGACAGCACAAAAACTACCGATGGCCGTTACTGTGCGAGGGAAACTTATTAATTCGGCGCGTAATTCGAAAATAATAACGATTGTTTTAAGGTGTCGCCCCCGCTCTAAATTAAAATATTTGCTTTACGGTTAGTTTATTAATTTACAATAATAGTGGTTATTATATTGTAAAAAATAGACAACAAACTCATGTTTGTTTTTAGTCGTTTCACTTTGAAATTATTTGAGAAAATTATATTTTTTTAAATTCCCATGTTCAGAATTTTGAGAACTTCTGGAAGACCGATTTTGAACAGAAACATTTTGGGTAAACGTCCATTTTTATTTTATCCAATGTAAATATGTAGTATTTTTATAAATACGTTTATTTTGAGAACGTCTATTAAATAGTATAGTCTTGATTTGAAACCTTTGCAATACCTCAACAGTGAAATTAAGTTCTTTAGCAGAACCTGGTTCTAATAAACATCCGATAGTACATATCTTTGCACTTGAAAGATCATTGTGAGTATACCATCTAATCTACTGCGTACCAGAAATAATAATAACTTCGTGGTAACTTAAAAAACTTTAAATTTTAAAATACTTTTTATTTTTATTGAATTTAGGACCATTATCCAATGCAAGGTTGTGTAACGAGTTTGTCATAAGACTTTATGTATCCTACAAGTTTAAAATTAAACGTTGAAAGATAGAGAACAAGATTAAAAATCCGTGATAGAATGGTTAAACAATAAATCGGCACGAACAACAACCTCCA
Source organism: Rhagophthalmus giganteus (assembly GCA_036326145.1). Taxonomy (NCBI): domain Eukaryota; kingdom Metazoa; phylum Arthropoda; class Insecta; order Coleoptera; family Rhagophthalmidae; genus Rhagophthalmus; species Rhagophthalmus giganteus. Next base: position 6,311,898 of record JARFJA010000083.1, on the reverse strand, counting down.
TGCACTTTGATATAGAACTTGTTTTATGGGTGTTGTCGATAATAGCTTTCTATTTTTAACTGAAGCAGTTTTATAGAGTAAACTGTATTTTTTCCAGAAATGGTATGTTTATCGAATCCAAACTGTGATACCTGCTTGATTACATACATGTATTATTTTGTAGGTTTTACAAGTTATATATCTGATGTTAAACTGTGGAACACCTGTCGAACAGGAATATATTATATAGACACAATCCACATATATTTAAAACGAAATGTCTGGAAATAGAAAAGAATATTAAAGAGTATATCTAAACTTAGGTACATGACGTCATAAATTTTAAAGATCTGTTTGTACGGTTCAATGCATTTATAAAAACAGAAGAACAAGAAGAAGTTGATTTAAAGAACGACAATAAAATAATGGAACATGCACTTTAGAATGCTAAATTTATTTCTGTAAACATTCGAGCACTAAAAATGTGTCGATGTACAAAAGAAACATTGAAATATCAAAAATGTAGATGTGATATCATATATAGAACGTCTCTCTAACACATTAAAAAGCAATTTTATTAGATATATTCGTATACATACTGGTGAAAAATCATTGAAGTATTCACAGGGTGAATACAGTGCCAATAACGTACCTATAAATGCGTAAAAACAAAAAGAAATACAGTCCGTAGCATCCAAAGATGAAGTTATAAATGTAGAAAATTTGAAAAATGGAATCCAATTACGAAAGTACCTATTACATATTATTTATAGGAAAGAGCTTAACTTCGTCTTTTCGCACGACTTACAATATAATTGTCTATAAAATTTTCCTTAATCATTCCCTGGATAACTTGCTTAGGACGGACCTGTCTATTGATCTCGTGACTTAAAATGAAAACATGTCTCCTCGTGGTAAATATTTAAAAAGTAATCGTTATCGTAATTCCAAAAAACAGCATTCTAAATTCAAGAATAAAAGAAAAAGTTCTTTAAAACCTCATCAAGATAATGTCCAGAGTAAAGTTAATACCGATAAGTGCAGTTTTAAAGGACTCTAGGGCACTTAACCTTAAATATGTTTCCAAAACTGAAAAAACCAAGGAAATCGCAAAGGAATCTTCTTCAGAGGAAGATGAAGATTACGTAAAGCAATTGTTACAGACTTTCGGTTCAAATATATCCGAAAAAAGAACTGAAGCGATAGATAGTAGTGATGAATCGATGAGTGAAACCGAAGGAACTGTTAAAGATGAAAGCGATATGGAAACTGAGTCAGTTAATAACGAACACTTGCAGCTTAAGTCGGACGAAGAAAATGAACAAATTCAGATTAAAATTGAGGAAGCGCTCGAAGATCTTATAAAAAATAGTGAAGATCCTTTTGTTAAACATTTATCTTATGAAATAAATGATAGTTTATTATCATCTGTGCAATCTACCCCAATGCAAGTCACAAATCACGTCTTTGAATGGTCGGCTTTAGGTAAATTACAGATACAAATACCGAAGTGTATAGAGAATGCAGACAATTTGTCGGAATTCAATATCGCAGAGAAAAAACAATACGCTCCACCTGGAGAAGTTCCTACGGCGATCTTAAAAGAAGCAGCACTGGATTCATATTTTGTTAAAAGTCAGATTTCAAATAATATCGCTAGGGCAAATAAACATTTCACCAATTCAGATAATAAATTTCCTTTAACCGCTTTACAGAATGAAATATTTGCGATTATAAATAACTATCAAGATTTGCATTTCACTCGACGGACTTTTGAAAATGCAGAAGAAATAAGATTTATTTATTCGTTACATATATTAAATCACGTTTTAAAAACTAGGTCCAAGGTATTACATCATAATGTGAGATTAAGTAAAAAGGAGAACGTGCCGGAAGAATTTCGTGACCAAGGATTAGTCCGACCAAAAGTAACAATAGTATTATATATATATGTATGCCTAATTATTCATTTATAGTTTCTAGGTGCTCGTGATTGTACCTTTTCGAGATAGTGCTTATCGTATTATTTCAATGTTAATTGGTATTTTAACTGAAGAAGATAAAGGATACATAATGAATAAAAATCGGTTTCTGGATGAGTTTACAGGACATGAAATTATTATGCCTAAAAAGAATCCTAAACCGGAAGATTATGAACTGTTATTTTTGGAAATACTGGGGACGACTTCAGAATTGGAATTACAACGACAAAGAAGGGTTTAAAGGTAGGTCTTGTAGGATTAAAAATGTGGATTTACCTATATAAGAGTATGTTTGCAGTTGTTTGCCGATTTTTATTCTGCCGATATAATAATAGCATCGCCGTTAGGTCTTCGCACTATCATAGGAGCTGAAGGCGAACCGGACAGAGATTTTGATTTCCTGGCATCTATAGAATTATTAGTTTTAGACCAGACAGAAATATTTTTGATGCAAAATTGGGACCACGTGCTTCACGTTTTTAATCACTTGCATCTTCAACCGACAGAATCGCACGGTACAGATTTTTCACGTGTTCGAACGTGGAGTCTCAACGGTTGGGCAAAGTATTACAGACAAACTCTAATATTTTCGTCGTTTGTGCTGCCCGAAATTAATGCCATTTTTAACAAGAAATGTTACAATTATGCTGGAAAAATTAAGATTCTAAACGTCGTTCCTCGCGGATCGATTTGCCAAGTGTTTTTACAGTTGCCGCACGTTTTTCAAAAGATTTGCGGCGACGACGTTTCGCAGTCTACGGAGGCACGTTTTAAATTTTTCATTAGTAAAATTTTACCCCAACAAAGAGAAACATTAATGAAACAGACTGTCATTTTTGTACCTAATTATTTCGATTACGTTAGATTGAGGAATTATTTTAAGGGAAGATATTGGTTTTGTGCAAATTTGTGAGTATTCTAAGGTGAGTTAAAATTTATCGAAAGAATTCCAAGTCGAATGTTATTTTTTTGTAGGAAGGCAAGGTGGCTCGCGCAAGAGACATGTTCTTTCATGGGGATGCGCACTTCCTATTGTACACCGAAAGGTATCACTTTTTCAATCGGGCAAGGATAAAGGGGATTAGGCATCTGGTTTTTTATCAACCGCCAGTTTTCTCCAATTTTTACTATGAGATGTGCAATCTCATGCAGGTAATTTAATTTAAACACAATAATTGGCGGTGAAATTTGTATTTCATTCAATGGTAATCCATCCAGTTTAGTAGTTATGAAGATCTGTTTGTAATCTAGTTTAACTACTTTTCTACTTTATATCTTTTTAAGAAGCAAGCTTTATTTTATATTATTTTGATTATTCATTAATTATGCGCCCTATGTAATTCTCTTATAAAAGCCATTTAGGCAAACTTAGCTTAACGCTTAGCGAAATGCTTAAATTCTAAGAAAGTTAATTTTTAATCGCTTTAATCGGTCAGTGATGCAATAAAGTATATAAGAAAAAATTTTAAATTCAAAGAAATAAGGAACAATAAATGGTTGTTTGAAAAAAAGCAGAACTTGCGACGACATACATAGGGTGTATATTATTAGTCACGTCTTTTTAAAGTTGTAAATGGGGGTCTGTTTGCTTATATAAACTAAGACGAGTTTCGCAAAAGTATAACCAATAAATTTGTAGGTATTTACGTGTCTCAAACCATTTAAAACATTTTTCATAATTTCATATCGTACAAGTATTACTTTTGCAATGTTTATATGTGTTATAAATTTTAGGAAGGTAACATGAACAAGAAGATTGGAAGTATGTCTAATATGACGGTTACGGTTTTATATTCCAAATACGACGCCAACCAATTGGCGGGAATTATAGGAACTGAAAGAGCAACGAGAATGGTACAATCGGAACGCAATGTACATTTACTCGTTACTGATGGAAAATAACTACCTATAAATTTTATCTATTAATAGCAAATAATTGTAATTAAGAATATTATATATTTTTAAATACAACTGCTGGTTTTTTTTTAAACAAAAAGTTAGTCATTAAAGTCATATTTATAAAAACCCTATTTCTGTTTCTTTAAAAATGATCGTTTCTAAGTAATTAAACTTGATTTAGTAATGATTGAATGAACGAACCGAACAATTTAATAGGAACTTCAGAGATAACTTTAAACACGTTTTTGTTTAAAACACGTCGAGGATTGTTTGTTTTCTTGGTTTCAATTTTCTACTTAGGTTAATTACGATTATGCAAAAATGTGGTTTATTTTGATGCACTATTGCAAATTATAGTCGCATTTATAACACTTTCTGAATTTTATTATAATTTGAAAATGTTTGTACCATAATTATTTGAATCAATTACTTAGGTAATTATTGATAATATTAAGCATTAGTACTCTAGAATATCTCGTTTTGGTTTAAAAGTTATTTGGATCTTCACAAGGTATTTTGCCCAATTGAGGTCATTATTTCTATAAATTTTGTACTAAGAAATGTATTACACAATAGGTACAAAGTATATTTGCATACTTTTTAATCTGTAAAATAATCTGAGAAGAACACATTTTCTAAAAAAAGTTTTTTATTAAATTGCACGTATCTTTGTCTAGACTGTAAATTTTTACATAGTAATGTATTTTTTTTAAACAAAGAATAAGAATAGAAGTTGTTGACATGAGGTAGTTTTGAAAATATAGGCAATCAAAGCGATTATTATGGAATAGATAAAAACGATCAAAAAGGGTAATAAAACTGTACAAAATAAGACTTTATAAAATGACTAATTTTGAATGAACGCTCTCCATTTCGCTAATATTCGGTATATGCAGAGGTTGTAGTTATTTGAATGCACATAGTATTCTAAAAATAGGTAATAAAACAGAAAAAATACCAAAAGATTAGATATTAATAATGATTACTTGTGAGAAAGAACTCTAAAATAATAACGAACAATATATTTATTTCTCATTTTTATAACAAACATCTTTAATATCTGTTTATTTTCACTGTTTTACAATTTTATTTACTTACAATTGCTTAAATTGCTCAGTTTTAGTTACAGTTGAACTTATTTAAATGCAAATCTTTAGTGAACGGGAATATTAGAATTTTTTTTAAATTAAATCGGACGCTCCTACTTTAAGTAGGTCCTCGCTTACGTAATTCTATATGTATCTAATACTTGGACAGTAACAACGTTCGAAATTTAATAAAAACAGCTTAGGCATTAACTATATAATAATATTATAAATTATCACCGAATATCAAATGTAAATTTGTACAAATAAATCACTAGTAACTGATTCGTAACAGTAAAAAAACTGTCGGAACGTTTCTAATTCAGTCTAATATTTTATTATTACGTTTTGATGCCCAAAAAGCTTTTTTATAAAAATTTTCTCTTTTCTATATTCGTAATCTGATTGCAGTTCGATGTCCGGCAAAAAAGTTGAATTTTCTTCTGTTGCCATGGTGATGGGCAGTGTCGATTCATCGACGTCCACTGTCGGTTCCGCTAACACGGTTTGATCGTAGTCTGAAAAGGCGATGTATTAGTTTTCTGAGGAAATTACGTACTCGTTTAAATTTATCGGCACCCACCAGTATCGCATTTTGTAGAAATAGGTATCACGACAGTTTTTAATCGCATATTTTCTTTTTGATGCCCGTTCCAAATGAAAACGTAATAAAGGGACAACATAATAGCGGCTAAAGATACAAAAAATATATATGCCACGACGGTGAGGACGCGCACGACTTTTTTTTTGTGTTTTGGTTCGTACAGTCGGTCTTTGGCTTCTTCGCCGGCAAATTTTACATTAACGTCTGTACTTGGAGTCTTGTTCCAATGTATTGTTTCGCAATTAGCTTTAACACTATTGTTTAAAGGTAATTTGCACGACATCGCGTTCGTCTTTTATCACCGACGATGGGGCAGAGGCAGCGGGGGAGGCGTGGGAATTTTCGAGTTATCTATTTATTCCGCGATTCAGATTCACACTTTGTCATCAAGGATACGTTGCGAGTACGAAACATAATTTAATCGAGTCGTTTTATTCGGAAATTTTGTCGGAATAGACGGTGGCCACGATTATTGCTTATTTTAGAAAAGTAGGACGCGCTGATTTGTTTATGAATCAATAGGTGCGCCACAACTGCGCCTGTCGAATCTGGTTCCTCCGAAATTTAAATCAAAAATGAAAACGTTTCGAGCTGGAATTTATGCGTTTAATTTTGAATGGTTTTTGTTCGAGTTACAAAATGAAGTGTTCGAAAAGCACCCAATGCCATAGTTTAAAATGTTGACCGAAAATGAATCGTCATAGTGTCTTGTACTGTTAAACAACTGTTGGAAAACTTCCATTGGAATATTTTCTAAATCCAAAATTCTTTCGGTGCCCCAATTTGCCCCAATTTAACAACATTTTGACTCTGACGTGTTTTTTTTATTTAGGTACATTTTATAATATTCTTTGACGCAACGGTTAACGTCTCATCAGTGATGATATGGACCGCTCTTTCCAAACCTCTCTTTATCGACATCATACATTGCTCAATTAATGCGTCAGACTGTTATCTTCGCCCCACGTGCCATAGATGTCTATTTGACGCCCCCTAAAGCGAGAAGGGAACCCTTCTATCGTCACTCTTCCGCATAGAGTGCGTTAACTTACCCATTTGCAAAGAATTATCTGCAATCGCGTAAATTGAGGAATCGATGGTTCCATCTGCGAAATCCGTTTTGTTTCGAGTTCGATTAATGGCAAAGTTCTCGAATATCGTTTTACATTTTTTTTCCACCTGTGAAGTTTCTCGAGCTATTTCGTCTATTTTATCGGCACCGGTTGGAGGAACGCATGGGTTCTTGATTGACGCTGATGACTCAGTCCATGCAAAGATGTAATAAATCGATAAGAAAATTGCCGCCAAAGAAACGAAAAAGACGTAGGCAAAAACGGTAAGCAATCTGATCGCCTTTGATTGACGTTTTTGATCGTAGATACTACAGCTGCTCGACGGAAGTGGAAGTTCGGTCAATTCTACTCCTTTAAACGACATTTTCCTTTATGCGAAAAATGTATTCATTTTAATTTGCGTCTGGAAAATCTTCGATATGTGGTATAATACGAAAACTAAAATAGATAAACACACGATTAATAAACATAAATATATATAAGGGTTAGTTAAAAGTATGGAGACGGCGATTTATTGTCGTTAATATTCATTTTAGGAAATTATGTTCAATACAAAAGTTTGTTATGAAATTATTATCTACATTTGAGAATACTTGAATTTTTTTTTTCCTCAATTGTTTTTAAGTTACGACGTCATCGATATTTTTTTGAAATGACAACCTATATTTCTGATTATTGATTTCGATAGTACATTCTATTCTCTTTTCAACGGTATACAATTTTCAATTATGTTACATTTGAAAAAAATTGAGAAAAAGTGCCTTAAAGTTCAAATATTAAAGATCCATTAAATTAGCAGAATTAATTAACACGGTAACTAGACTCATTTATTTGCAATCAACTTATCAGTCACAATCTTATCATTAAAAACAAATTAATAACTAACTACATTAAAGTAAGTGTTCAAATTGTTGTCCATTTCTAATTTGACAATGACCCAATCGATTTACACTTTTTCTCAATTTTTTTCAAATGTAACATATTGAAAATTGTATATCGTTGAAAAGAGAATAGAATGTACTATCGAAATCAATAATCAGAAATATAGGTTGTCATTTCAAAAAAATATCGATGACGTCGTAACTTAAAAACAATTGAGGAAAAAAAAAATTCAAGTATTCTCAAATGTAGATAATAATTTCATAACAAACTTTTGTATTGAACATAATTTCCTAAAATGAATATTAACGACAATAAATCGCCGTCTCCATACTTTTAACTAACCCTGTATGTATACGAGTATTTTTGGTACTACCAAATTGAACGATTGATAATGATGATTTAAGGGCAGGGTACCCATGATTTTAGCGTATTTTACGCTCATCCTTAAACTAATTTTTGAGACATTTTGGATCATTAAAACCAAAATGTTTTTATGATTAGTTGTTTATCACTATTTTGTTTATGTATACTCGTAATTTGAGTACATGATTTTTATTCGTTAATTTGTTATTATAAATTATAATTTTGTTAGTTATGGTGGAATTTTATAAAAACTAAATAAGTTAAAGTGAAGTGGATTTTTTTGTTTTACAGAGAATAATGTACTCGAGGACATATAAAAGTTCATAACAGAATGAATGATTTTAAACTAATAAAAAATTGATTTTAAAATATTAATTTAATTTTGTTATTAGTTTAAAATCATTCATTCGTTATGAGAACTTTTATATGTCCTCGAGTACATTATTCTCTGTAAAACAAAAAAATCCACTTCACTTTAACTTATTTAGTTTTTATAAAATTCCACCATAACTAACAAAATTATAATTTATTAGGTGTACAACTTGCTTCCGCCGTTTTTCCGAAATTCGAGGCTTTATTGTAATAAACTGGTTATACATTTATGATTCAAAGTATTGTCCATCGCTGGCCACTACTTTCTCCCATTTTCGGGCAGCGTACGAATCCCGCGTTGAAAAACTGGTACTTTTGAAGCGATCCACGAATCGATCCAATTTTTACTTCTTCATAAGACCGGAAGTGCTGGTCATCGGCCGTGTGCCATTGATCGAAACAAGTGATAGTCCGAGGAGCAACGTCTGGAGAATACGGCGGGTGGGGTAGGACATCATTTTAATTCAAATTCATTTAACGGCTGTTACATTTCGACAAATAAATGATAGCAATGATGGGAAAATTTGTGTGAAAATAGTATAGTTGTTATCTTTTAGAGATGATATACTTTCGATTATTTCGTGAAGATTAAATAGAAATTAATAGAGAAGACAAATTTGTAACAATATTTACTAAAAGATAGCCACCGTCAGTTCATATCTAACATTCTCTTACATTATAGATCATAAAATACAAATGATATTGTAGTGATAGTATGTATTTCAATATATGTTATAGACAAATTTATATGTTTTGTCCCGCGAGATGTGATCAAAATGGACGAAGGGTAGCAGTTGTTTTTGAATTGTAAAAGGGGACGTCAGATAATAAATAAAAACGAACAGAAAATCTTTTTTTTTTTGAGCCTTTTACGATAAAAACTAACATGGGCGACGGAGCAAAACATATGAACTTGACTGTACATAGTTATTTGATGTAATATATTCAGTTCTATTTGTGAAATTCATTATATGTCACTATTGCATAATACGTACTTCAATTATTTATTCTTTCCACCGTAAGGGTTGTAATATTTTATGATGTTTTTCATTGCAAACTTGATTTTAAATTTAGGAAATTTTCGAAAAGTAGTTCAAAATGGAAGTATACAAAGTATTAATTAGATTTTAGCTATACCTACTTATCTTTAGTTCGTAAAATATTTTTAACTACACTTCGTCCAAACCTATATGCAATCCACGTCATCAATAAAAGGTTACTAGATGATGACGTTTCACACAGTGATGTCACGTCGTATCTCGTATTTTGACAGTTCTAATAAATTGTAGTCTTTCTTTATACCATTTAATATGTGTACAAGTAAATCATCTATAGAATATGTCACTTTCCAAACTTTAAACCGAATTACAAATAAACAATCTAGTAACTTTTTGTTGATGACGTAAATTGCATATAGGTTTGGATAGGCCATAGCGCTATTGATTTTAAATTTAGGAAATTTTCGAAAAGTAGTTCAAAATGGAAGTATACAAATTATTAATTAAATTTTAGCCATACCTACTTATCTTTAGTTCGTAAAATATTTTTAACTAGCGCTATTTTTTATAATTTTCCAAATTAAAATTACCCTTCGTTTGCATACGTCGCGAAACATTAATTAACTAACGAGAAATTAAATTTAAGTACAGTATAATCTTCAGCACTTATTTATCATTTATCTACTACCCCGTAAAACCCACAGTTCGTAGAGTACACATTATAATTTGTTATCTTTAGTATATAGCTCGAAACGTTAACCCCATAAATTGTTGGTCGGTAAATTTAGTTTAATACCTGTTCGCGAAATAACTTTAAACAGTGTCGGTTTTATTTTAAATTAATTATTAATTTTTATTTTACGATTTATACGCGCATGCACAGATTTTCCCATAAATATCGGTAGATAATTATTTTTGAAAATCGAGGTAGCTTGCATTTTGCGGAAACAATGGAAAATAAAAAGGTCGACGTCCTAAAACTTTACCCATTAAAATATTTTTACAGTTCAAAAATTTTAAAAAATTAAATAGTTTGTATCGCAATGATTTTTATGATTATAACAGTAACGACGACTTTGGGTCTATTATACACACATTTTAATTGAACATATTTAGCAATAGAACTATTAAGAAAAATATGGGGGTATTTCTAAAATAAAGAAAAAATTTGGTACACTTTTTCGCTTAAATCGAACGTTATTCAACTACACTTATTTTGTTTGTTTGTTTGTTTTTACTTAAAGTAGGTACTCGTTTCCCACGATTACGATATTTTATATAGGTACACAAAAGTTAGTTATTTGAAAAATATGCGAAAACGAAATTAGCCAAATTCGCCACACTCGCAAAAAAAACACGTTAATTTGTATAGGTATTTTTTTTGTAAATTTCAATTTCCGTACTTACCAAACATTTGAAAAATTGAAAATTTCCTCAACTATTTTATCGTTTTTACATGCGCACCTCGCTTCCCACTACGTTTATTACTAACAAAGTCATGCTGTAAGATTACTTTATCATGTCTCTCGTTGTATTGAGTCTTGCTCAAGTAATGCCTCAATTCTGCATCTTCGAAAACCTTCTCTCTTCCACCGCCATGCCGGTCTTCGACGTCAAAATCACCGTTCTTGAAGCGTCGAAACCACTCTCGGCACGTTCTTTCACTAATAGCGGCCTCACCGTAGGTATTTGAGAGCATTCGATGAGCCTCAGCCGCAGATTTCTTCATATTAAAACAGAAAATTAAAACCTCCCGCAAATGACGAGAATTTGGCTCGTAAGCTGACATGTTTAATCGAGAATAACTTTATGATGCAGACACAAATCGACTAATATTTCGATGGCGTTATATTTACAAATACCTAATCTTATTGTATGACAGCTACGATCTATTTATTTCGACTACCACTTACCGCTACAGCCATTTATTGCAAAACGGCGGAAGCAAAGTTGTACACCTAATATAATAACAAATTAACGAATAAATATCATGTACTCAAATTACGAGTATACATAAACAAAATAGTGATAAACAACTAGTCATAAAAACATTTTGGTTTTAATGATCCAAAATGTCTCAAAAATTAGTTTAAGGATGAGCGTAGAATACGCTGAAATCATGGGTACCCTGCCCTTAAAACGCGTTTTTTAATAGTTACGTACATAAAAAATAAATATACATATTTTAATAAATTATTTAACGCTGTTACATTTCGACAAATAAATGATAGCAATGATGGGAAAATTTGTGTGAAAATAGTATAGTTGTTATCTTTTAGAGATGATATACTTTTGATTATTTCGTGAAGATTAAATAGAAATTAATAGAGAAGACAAATTTGTAACAATATTTACTAAAAGATAGCCACCGTCAGTTCATATCTAACATTCTCTTACATTATAGATCATAAAATACAAATGATATTGTAGTGATAGTATGTATTTCAATATATGTTATAGACAAATTTATATGTTTTGTCCCGCGAAATGTGATCAAAATGGACGAAGGGTAGCAGTTGTTTTTGAATTGTAAAAAGGGACGTCAGATAATAAATAAAAACGAACAGAAAATCTTTTTTTTTGAGCCTTTTACGATAAAAACTAACATGGGCGACGGAGCAAAACATATGAACTTGACTGTACATAGTTATTTGATGTAATATATTCAGTTCTATTTGTGAAATCCATTATATGTCACTATTTCATAATACGTACTTCAATTATTTATTCTTTCCACCGTAAGGGTTGTAATATTTTATGATGTTTTTCATTGCAAACTTGATTTTAAATTTAGGAACTTTTCGAAAAGTAGTTCAAAATGGAAGTATACAAATTATTAATTAAATTTTAGCTATACCTACTTATCTTTAGTTCGTAAAATATTTTTAACTAGCGCTATTGATTTTAAATTTAGGAAATTTTCGAAAAGTAGTTCAAAATGGAAGTATACAAATTATTAATTAAATTTTAGCTATACCTACTTATCTTTAGTTCGTAAAATATTTTTAACTAGCGCTATTGATTTTAAATTTAGGAAATTTTCGAAAAGTAGTTCAAAATGGAAGTATACAAAGTATTAATTAAATTTTAGCTATACCTACTTATCTTTAGTTCGTAAAATATTTTTAACTATCGCTATTTTTTATAATTTTCCAAATTAAAATTACCCTTCGTTTGCATACGTCGCGAAACATTAATTAACTAACGAGAAATTAAATTTAAGTACAGTATAATCTTCAGCACTTATTTATCATTTATCTACTACCCCGTAAAACCCACAGTTCGTAGAGTACACATTATAATTTGTTATCTTTAGTATATAGCTCGAAACGTTAACCCCATAAACTGTTGGTCGGTAAATTTAGTTTAATACCTGTTCGCGAAATAACTTTAAACAGTGTCGGTTTTATTTTAAATTAATTATTAATTTTTATTTTACGATTTATACGCGCTAGCACAGATTTTCCCATAAATATCGGTAGATAATTATTTTTGAAAATCGAGGTAGCTTGCATTTTGCGAAAACAATGGAAAATAAAAAGGTCGACGTCCTAAAACTTTACCCATTAAAATATTTTTACAGTTCAAAAATTAAAAAAAATTAAATAGTTTGTATCGCAATGATTTTTATGATTATAACAGTAACGACGACTTTGGGTCTATTATACATATTATATTATTATACAAAATATTTCTAAAATAAATTATTTTAAATAAAGGGTATTTCTAAAATAAAGAAAAAATTTGGTACACTTTTTCGCTTAAATCGAACGTTATTCAACTATACTTATTTTGCTTGTTTGTTTGTTTTTACTTAAAGTAGGTACTCGTTTCCCACGATTACGATATTTTATATAGGTACACAAAAGTTAGTTATTTGAAAAATATGCGAAAACGAAATTAGCCAAATTCGCCACACTCGCAAAAAAAACACGTTAACTTATATAGGTATTTTTTTGTAAATTTCAATTTCCGTACTTACCAAACATTTGAAAAATTGAAAATTTCGTCAACTATTTTATCGTTTTTACATGCGCACCTCGCTTCCCACTACGTTTATTACTAACAAATGCAAGTGGCGGCGTTTTTCAACATTACCGACGAACAGACATGCGCGACGTTTGTAAAATTTTCCCGAAAATTTTAAATGTAAACTAGAAACCCTATTAATAACTATAGGGACTTATTTAATTTTTTGCGCCCCCAGTTGTTATTTTTCGTTTGTTTTTCAACAACGGCAATCTCTTTATTATACAGGTACTTTCTTTATTGCTCCAACTTTATTGATCACTTAAGAGAATTCATTATCGTATTGGGACCTCTTTAATATGACGTAAATATGAAACTTGATTCCGAAGAAGTTAGGAAATTAATTTTATCAATTTAGAAAATTACCTCTACAAGAATGAGCGAATCGATTTTATTGTTATTTTGTTTGAATTAAATTACGGCCGATTTACGAATTTTCTTCAACTCTCATGTCGTGCAACGTTGCGACTTAATTTCGTGATCGAAATATTAAATGGACCGTCAAAATGAAAAAGAAAATTAGATACAGCTTATTTTCGAAATTCAAAAAAAGTAAGTGTTTCGATCACGTTATTGTTTTTTAATTACCAAACTGTTTTAGAGCAAAGACTCGTAATTTTAATTTTTGTATCTTTAGTTTTTTTCGCGATCGATCCATCAGATTTCGGCACACAAAATGCGATATAGAACTATAACCACACGAAATATCTTAATAATGATTATATCAAAGCGATTTATGGTATTATAGAGAAATCGTTAAACGCATAATATTGTTAGGTTGTTTTTTTTTAAATCCATCAAGTAATATACTATTACATAAATACGATACATAACAACTACAACCGTAGATGGTTTGGAACGTTGAAAAAAGCGGCTTGCGTAAAATTAACATCCTGTATATTTTGTCTCTTAAATTAATTTAATTTCGAGTCGTTTTAATATTAAAATATAAACGCTATCGTTTTGACCTAAATATATTTATTCCTACATGAATATATTTGAGATATAAAGGTAAGGTTTTTCGTTATTCGCTTTTTCGCAGAATTTTAATATAATTAAAAACGAATAGGTACTTTTAATCGTAATTGTTTTACGTTTTGGTATCCCAAATGTATTTAATTTAATGTTACAAATTGATTTCTCTTGCAATTAGTTTAAAAATAACGACATCGAGCGCGTTCACGAAGCTCGGCGGCTAGGTAGCGAAATCAACCAATCGAACGTAATTGCAGCCCAATTGCCGAGTTTTCCGGAAACCATTGGCGTAGCATGCTACAAATTTAAATTAAACTACCATAAGCATTTTTATAAGGACACCTTCGTGTCGAAATACACAAAACTGAAGTAGGTAAATCTTTTTAATCACATGCACCGATTTACGGCGGTACCAACAGAAGGTTGTTACCCCGAAATTTGAAAATTGCTTGGTGGTCCATTTATTACCGAGCACGCTGTACATCATAATAAATAACACACTCATAATATTATAATATAAAAATAGAGGAAACGTCAAACATCTACTTAAAAAATCGTTGATAACAATTTAATCGCCGATGTGCCGCATTAATTTGTGTCACATTGGTTGTTCGAAAACATCAGTGCAATGAGATGGTGAGTTTATCTCGAAGCAGCAATATGCATTCGGGGGTAAGTTTTTACGCGGTTTTAGTGCATTTTGTGTTATAACCGTAAATGCAAGTGGGTTACTAAAAACAATTGTCATTTTTAGGGTGCAACGTTCTTTAGCGAATCTACTAATATGGATGATTGCGAATATTTACAACCAATACTAGCATCGTATGGAGTTTTTAAGCCTCTAAAAACGATATTACCAGTCAGCCTACATTTAATAGCAAGTCTTTGTATAGAAATCGTTGCTATTGTTTTTGCGGTGTGTCGCCATCGAGAAGAATTTAGATGTAGAGAATATTTTATAATAATTTATGCACACGTTGGCTTGTGGTTCTTGACTTTGGTGAGTAAAAATGGACCGATTAATGGCATTGTCGCCGATACTATAACATTTCATTGCTTCAGGTGGTAGATCAAATAGCACGAATTAGTCATTATAATTTACGTTTGAACGGTTATTTGGAATTTTACACAAAAACACAAACTCATCATCAATTGCCGTTTTACGTAGTCAGCTTATGGACCACGGTGATATTGTTAATACAAGCCATAATGCAAGACCTGTATCCAGACGACTTTGTCGAAAAGTGTTTAAAGGGAGGAGTTTTGTCGCCCACCAGCTATTTATGTTCGATAATTACAGTAGAATTTTGTGTAATTTCCGGTATTTCTTTAAAGTACATCTGTGAGTATATATTTACATATCGGGAAATACCGATTCCTAAGTTTGAAATGCTTTTTTAGTACACGTGAGGAAATTTAATAAACAAAAACCGCCACCCGACGTGCAAAGGGAAGAATGGCTAGCTTGTTGTTCTGCGGAAACGTTCGCTCAAGGAGAAATTGGTTATAGACAGCCGAGCGATAAAGTGTACGATTTTATCGAGAAACAGGTGCGTATGTTTGCTCGTGTTTATTAGGTTTTTACAATATATTTCCTAAGGCGGACTTAATAAGGCATTTAAAAGATCACAATAAGAGGCTGGGAGAAAAATTAATGGTCGTGAATGCACAATTGAATGCTCGAAATAGAACTACAACTGGTAATTAAAGCAATGACATTTATTTCAACGAAGTGTGATATGTAGATTAGTATTTAAAAACGTTGGATGATATTAGATTTATAATATTGAACGGTTTATTGTTAACACTTAAATTGCCGGCACAAGTTGTATAAGGATATGCGGCCGGCAATTAAGTGTTAACATTGTTTGAAATTATTTAAACTGGAATTAACTTCTGGGATTTTATTTTTAAGGAAATGTTACATAATATTTTGATACATTTACGAATGCTATTATTTTTTAAATAAATAACATTTGCGATTATGTTATCGTATTATTTATGTCGATATAAAATGTTTGTTAATTTTTCCATTGCGAATAATATCTACCCCTCGCTTCTTTTTTTTCAGTAAGTAGTCATCGTAAATCGCATCCTATTTTAAAAATCAAAATTTTAACATTTTAAACATAATAATTACTTATATTAATAAAAATTGGCAAACAGAAGGTGGCCCGTCTGTCAACTGGCCTTCTAGCACATTCACGGCTGCTGGTTCGAATCCGGCTACTGTCGTGGATGTTTGTAAATGTAAAATTAGAAATAGGAAAAGCAACGATTCTGGGCATGCTACACTACTTACTGGTGTGTTACCTACACAATTTAGTACTCCGAAGAATACCTCCTGGGGAACACCAATGTTGTTTCTAAAAACACAACCGCTGGGCGTACGAGCACAAATACCGAGTCCAATAAAAAAAAAAACTTTAACGCATTATAGTAATAAGCCATAATTCACCTTTGTTAGAGTTACCTCGACAAGCAAAGTTAATTATCATCTGTTTCATATACTAGAGACGAAGAGGGATAAAATGTTAAAACAAATTTTTCGCAAAATTTGACAATTGTTGATTCTCAAGTTTTTTTTTCGACATTTCATTAAATAAGTCTTCGAATTTTAGAATTAAAGGGAAGTACTTACCTACATCGATTTTGATGAAAATGGCGTGGCACGGCACGGCAAGCGGCGACTTTTGTTAATAAACCATAATATTAAGTGGATTCGAATTTCCAAGACCTGGTCGTAGTAGTAGATTGACGATCATAGGGAGTCTTTGGCGTGCTTCAAGACATTTAGGTATATTATGGTTTATTTTTTTTTTAAATAAAAAACATACTTGCCGTGCCGTGTTAGGACACGCCGTCCCTCCAATGGTTGTCGCGCCGCGTCGGCTCTTATTATGGAGTTATTCATCTTTAATTTTTAATTCCCATTCAACTTTTTATTAGATATATTATTTACGTGTGATTTGGTGGCGCGCGGAGTTAGTGATAGAAAAAAATACCATCGAAGCCCAAAAAAGATCGAATTAATGTCAAAATAGATTTTTCATTTTCTCGTCATTTAAAACAGTTATAGTTTATGCCGCGGAAAATAAAATCGCATATTCTAAAGAAAATGCGTCAACAACTCCGCGATTAGATTATTTTGTGTTATCAAAGCTCGTGTATGTGAGGGATCGTGATGATGATGATGATGATGATGTGGTGACTGATATTCGAAATGAAAAAAAAACAACTTATTATTTTAAACGCCGCGACAATAATAAACTTTCGTGACCTACCATTAAGTTTATCTAAAAATATTAAAATCTTTTCCGGAAATTTCGAATTCCATCAGTATCTTAAAAACAAAGTCCGAATGACCAAAAAGCTATTTCCCGTGTTTTTGACTTTTCAGAATTGATACAACTTAATTTCGTTTTTGGTCATATTACCCATTTACTTATTATTTATTTATCTCTTCTACTTATATAAGTTTATTTGTTTTTAATTGTTTACTTTTTATTATACCTATCGATATATGCAGTTAGGTAGTAATTTCTAGTCTAATTCGAGGTTTTTGTTGAATAACTTTTGATTACCTTGACTTCAATATTTCCAATTAGATCTATGTCGAGAAATGTTTCTAATGATATTTTATTTATTGTGTAATTTGTTACAGTTGCTTTTTTTGCGAAACCGTTCGTTTTAATGTCGTTCGCGCGTTTTTTTTTTAACTAATAATTTGTGCATATATCGACTGTAAAGCTTTGGAGCTTGTAATTTTTAATAACAATATAAGAAGATGCAAAATTTATTGTATAATTTATACGTACAAAAGCATCAGGTCCGTATTAAAAAAAAATAAAGTTTAGTTACCTAATAGAAGAAACGTTACTCAAAAATTGCCTTGACGTTTATTAAAAAGTAGATATATACTGGGTGTATTGGGGATAAAACCGAGACATCCGGTATATAAAGATAAGTAGAAAATTTTTAGATGAAGTAATTAACTAAAGACATTTCCTAACATTTAAATGTCAGTTGAACACTCGAAATTTTTTGGCAAAAACAATAAAGACGATGTTACGCCGCGGATGCGGACAAGAATCGGGTAATTTGTAAAATTAGTGAAAGTATTGCGTAAGATCAGGTTAGTAGTAGGTAAGTATTTCACTTGCAGTCGAAGTAACTTTCAATACCTTTTTTTTCTTATTTATTGTTAAATTTTAAGTATTATCATGTATAGGTAACGTAAGTGTAAAAATAATTACTTTAATTAAAATAGTATAGTTATTTATAATTTATATTATTATTTTCGATTACAGTTGATGGCCACTTAATTTTTCTTACTGACTCAATTAATTATGGGACAACACGTAACAGAAAATTAATTTTGGGCTAATGAATTAAAAATGAGTTATCGTAAATCACGAAATGTGATGGACTTTCTGCGAACAATCACGTTCACTTCCTATTAGCAAACACTTCATCCGAAAGTGTTATAACAGTATTTTGTTATTAGTCTTCGAGGTATGTGAGAAATCACTTTCTGTCTTGCAGTTCCGCCGATGTATATATCGTATTTATTGTATTTCCTCACGGAGGCGTGTGCACGTCTTGATCTAAAATGATTTGGAATTTTTGGATTATTTTTTATCTTTGTTGTGTGCTGTGCGTGTTTGTTACGTTTACCGTTGGTGCTCAAAATATTACCACCTGTTAACGTCGATAAAGGTATTAATAAATAACGTATTCCTAGTTTCAATTTCGCAAAAATCTTTTTCTAATTTTATTAATCGACAGATTAGTGAAAAATAATTGTAGGTACACGGTTTGTTTTAAAACAGTTTTTCGAAAAGTGCTTAGTTTCCGAGATACACAAAATATTAGAAAACGCGAGCGACAACAAGCTATATACAAAAAAAAAGAACTTCCAGACTTAATTTATTCAAAAATAAATTTTTTACCAATTTTATAAAAATTTTATCAGTGCGTTAACTTACAATTGAAAACTATCACTTGCAATGTTTCAAAAGGTGTTTTAAAATAAACTACGCTTAATTTTTCATTCGTCTATCGATAAAAATTAACGAATCACTCTGTATAATAATAAAAGATAGTCAAATTGTTTATCTTTTGTTTTCGATTTACCTACACAGAATATTTCGGCTTCACCGCTTTAAGTTTGACGGTCGGTTATTCTTTTTTTAAACCCAAGCGCGAGGGATGACAATTTTAATCAAAAAAAAAAAAACAAAAAACGAATTAAGCAACTACGATGCAATCTTATGAGATTAATTTGGATTTAAATTATTCAATCAATATTGGTTTACCTAAGTAGATTAAAAATGTTTATTTATAAAACATTTTCGAACTTATCTAACCGTAGGAATTACTTAATTTTTTCTGTCCATACAAATTTTCGTCTGGTTATATTATTTTATTTAGTTATGATGGCATTCGATTAATTTATGACTTGCTATCTATATATATATATATAAGATCATGGCGATTCAAAATTATGTATTTCTCCAATATTTCTTACATCCAAAAATAATATAGTTTGATCATATTCGAAAAAATATTTAAACGCAAATTTTTGTGCACGTTTGTAATTTGAAGATGAAGAAAACATTTTTGAATTGAAATACAATTTTCAGCTAATGCAACATTGATCGAACAGTCGCATATTCGGCCAAAAACGGAGAAAAGAAAACTGATGTGCCCAAATAGAAAGTCGCGAATACCGTTTTTTTCGCTTTGGTGCAAATCTTCGAAAGACTGCGAACCACTAGGGTCGAAAATGTTGTGCTGCTTCTCACGATGCCTCGAAGGCGTTGAACCTGAACCTAGTCATTTACGTAAGCAACATTATCCTTATTATAACGACTAAGATTAGCGTTTTTTTGCGTCAAATTTTATATTGCGTGTGTATTTAAATATTTACATACCTCCAATAATTGAGAAAAGGAATTTGAAATGATCGTGACAAATATCGAGATAAGTAGGTAATCTAGCTTGCCTTTACCTAGATTTTTGTAAAAGTTCATTCAACTGTTAAAATAGTTCACATTATAGATCTATGATAAACATAAAAACAAATAAAAAACAACTTTCACCCGTAGGTATCTAATATGATGATAAATCCAAAATTCCGATCACTTTTATTTTTATTTTTCGTATAGGACGATCGAATACATTGTAAGAAATTTAAGTAATTTCTTAAGGTTTGGTGTTTCCCTTTAGTTGATATCATTTTTTTTTAATAAAAAATAAGCGAGTAGATAAGTTTTTTAAAACGAATAAATACATTTCAAATAATGACGAAATAAAATAAATCCCTCCAATTCACTTTATCATTTTTCTTACTGCCTGCGTAAAACCGTCAATTATTTCTTCATTTTCTTTAGTTAGATCGCAAGTAGGTATTTACACATTGATACCTATGTATGTATTATATGTATTTATGTAGAAGACGTTGGTTTCTGTAAGAAAATACGTAAATGTTGTTACTTACATTCTGGAAATCATTTTAAAGCGCTTTATAGATTCAAATGATGTAAAAAACAATTATCACAATGACTGACAAAAATATTAAAAATTGAATAAGTAGGTACATAATAATATGTATGACACAAAACCCCAAATAAATTAAAACGAAACAGAATTTTATCGCGTGCGCATAACTTCCATGTAAATTATTTACAAACGAAGTTATTTAATAGATATTATTATTGTTAAAGTAAATGACGTTTTCTATTCTTAGATATGGATAATTTGATTTTGAATAATTAATTTAGGCGAAAACAGGGAAATACCAGGTCGTTGCTAATACGTGCATTTTGATTTTTTGGGGTGCAATTTGTAGGTTTTCTGGACCAACCTGTGTCCCAAATTCACTTGTAGTATCATTATTCTACGAAATGTGGTGAAGTGCAGTTGGCTTTCATAATTTCTGTTATTAAAAGTTGTATCGTTTACTATTAGGTTGAGTTTTTATTTTAAATTACTATTACAATTAGTTATTTCTTTCTGAATAGTATAATTTTAATATGGTTTAATTTTTTGTGTAAACATTACATTGTCGATAAGTTGTTAATCTCAAAATGAAAACGTGCATATATCGGGTAATGGCGGCCAATTCATATGGGGTAATTCCGGTCGGCTTCTTATATGACCGGTATTACCCACCGTGTAACTAATTGTAGGCTGTAAATTTATCCTGGCTTATGTGATGATAAAACAAATGATGATTTGGCACTGGAACAAGACTTGTTCAGATTATCAAATCTTCTTCTTCTTAAGCCCTTTAAATCCATTTTTGGATTCCCTTCCCTAACTCCTTCCATCTATCCCAATTTTGTGCAATTTTAATCCAGTTTAATCCAGCTGTTCGTTTAAAGTCGTCATACCAACGCATAGGTGGTCGTCCTCTTCCTCGTTTGTGCTCGTACGGTCTCCATTCAATTATTTTTCGATTCCATTTGTTTATGTCACTTCTTGCCACGTGTCCCGCGTAGCTCCATTTTAGTTGGGCAATTTTAATGCCAATGTCTTTCACTTTTGTAATTGCTCTAATTCTGCCATTCCTAACTTTATCCCTTCTTGTTATGTGTAACATCGCTCGTCCATTCCTCTTTGTGCCACTCTCATTGTTTCTATGTTACCTTTTGTTGTTGCCCAATTCTCCACTCCATACGTCATGACAGGTAAAACACATTGTTCAAATACTTTGTTTTGAGACGCTGATTAATTTTGTTTCTTAGAATGAAGGATAGCTTTCCGAACGCAATCCAACCACTTTTATTCTTCTTTTTATTTCCTTCCTTTCGCTGTTTCTTCCCAATTCTATTCTTTGGCCTAGGTATATATATTCTACTACTCTTTCAATCTGTGCTTCGTCAATTTTAATTTCTGTTTCTGGATCAGGGGTGCATTATTTGTTTCAGATTCATTTTAGTCCTACTTTATTTGATTCTCTATTAAGATCGTCAATCATTTCTTTTAGATCTTCTACACTTTGTGCGAGTAGTATGATGTCATCTGCATAGCGTAAGTTAGTAAGCTGTTCTCCGTTCACATTTATTCCTTTCCCCGGCCAATCTAGTTTCTTAAATACATCCTCGAGTACTAAAGTGAAGAGCTTTGGGAGAGTGATCCCCGTCGTATCCTCGTCTAAGGTGTACCGGGTTGATTTTAGCGTGTAGGATATATGTTGCTGTGGCTTCTTCTTTTAAATCTCGTATCAGTTGTATATATCTTTGGTCTATTCGACTATTTGCTAATGCTCTATATATTGCCCAATGCTCGATACTATCAAAGGCCTTTTCATAATCTATGAAGGCCATACATACCGGAAATCCATATTCATTTGACTTTTCAGTTATTACTTTTATCGTTAAAAGGTGGTCTCTGGTGCCGTAGTTTTTTCTGAATCCGGCCTGTTCTTGTGGTTGATATTCATCCAGTTTTCTTGCTAATCTATTAGTAATTATCTTTGTGAGTAACTTATATAGATGTAATAATAGGCTAATTGGTCGATAATTTTCAAGCTTTGTATTTTCTCCTTTTTTATATAATAGTATGACATTTGAGTTTTTCCAAGTTTTGGGTATTTTCCCTAGTTTTAGGCATATATTTAGTAGCATTGTTATTTTTGATATTAATTTATCTCCAGCTTCTGCGATCATATCTATAGATATTTCGTCTTCTCCTGTAGCTTTGTTATGTTTGAATTCCTTTATAGTTTTCTTTACTTCCTCAATAGTTATGTCGGGCTGTTCTTCGGATCCCACGTTTAGAATTTTTGCAGTTTTTGCATGAGTGCTTTCTAATTCTTGTGATACTTTGGATTCGTATAGGTCAGTATAGAATTCTTCTGTAATTTTTAAAACTTCATCTCTATCATAGATTATTATACCAGCTTTATTACGTAGTGCGTATGTTTCTTTTCTTCCCAATGTTTGCTTGAGTATTTTCATTCCTTGATTCCTTTCTATTACTTCATTAATTTGTTTTTCTTGTATTTGCATTTTATGTTCTCTTATTTGTTTATTCACCTGTTTAAATTCTTCTGTTGTTCTTTTATCTTCTTTTACTAGTCGCCTACGTTTTTCCATTAGAATTCTAGTTGCGTCGTTAATGCTTTTTTTGTTACTTCTTTGTGGTATAGCTTTCTTTAGCTCTTTCACCGAGGTATTTATTATCATAGTTACTTTATTATTTATTTCATCCAATGTTAGATTTTCATCTTGTGTAAACATTACATTGTCGATAAGTTGTTAATCTCAAAATGGAAACGTGCATATATCGGGTAATGGCGGCCAATTCTTATGGGGGTAATTCCGGTCGGCTTCTTATATGACCGGTATTACCCACCGTGTAACTAATTGTAGGCTGTAAATTTATCCTGGCTTATGTGATGATAAAACAAATGATGATTTGGCACTGGAACAAGACTTGTTCAGATTATCAAATATACTTATATTATAATCCAAGTACCATTATATTAGGTTGGTGAAAAAGTTATTGCGGTTTTTAACCTTCAACTTTAAATGACCATAACTTTTTTTGTAACAAACTTTATTAATCGAAATAAGAACCATTAGAATCAATACATTTTTGCCAACGAGAAACAAGTTTATTTATGCCGGTAGCGTAAAAATCAGGGCTTCTGGAGGCGACAAAGTCGGCAAAGGCGTTTTTTGCGTCGTCGTGGTTTTTGAAGCATTTCTCCCGAAGAAAGTTGTCCAAATGTTTGAAGAAGTGGTAGTCGGTGGGCGAGTATGGTGGATGAGGCAGAGTCTCGTAGCCCAATCTGTTTAACTTCTGCAGGGTCGGTTGTGCAACGTGGGGCCGAGCATTGTCGTGGAGCAGAATTGGTCCCTTTCTGTTGACCGATGCCGGGCACATACGTTGCAACTTCTGGTGCATCTCGTCGATTTGTTGACAGTACTTGTCCGCCGTAATCGTTTCACCCGGATTTAGGAAACTGTGATGGACGAGACCGGCTGCAGACCACCAAACAGTCACCATAACCTTCTTTTGGTGAAGTTTCGGCTTGGGGAAGTGCTGTGGAGCTTCGCCGATTATCGTACAGGATCCACTTTTCGTCACATGTGACAATCCGGTCGAGAAACGGGTCGTTGTTGTTCCGCAGAAGAAGGGCAGAGCTCACCTCAAAACGACGATTTGTTTGACTGTCGCTCAATTCATGCGGCACCCATTTATCGAGCTTTTTTGACTTGCCTAATTGCTTCAAATGGATAACGACTGTCGAATGGTCGACGTCGAGTTCTTCGGCAACTTCTCGTGTAGTTTTGCGAGGATCGGCTTCGATTAAGGCTCTCAATTGATCGTTATCAATCACAGACGGACGGCCGTCACGCTCTTCATCTTCAAGGCTCTCGTTGCCGCTGCGGAATTTCTTGAACCACCATTGTGCCGTACGTTCATTAGTGGTTCCCGCGCCAAATGCATCGTTGATATCACGAGCTGTCTCGGCAGCTTTTCGACCTAGCTTGAACTGGAACAAGAAAATCGTGCGAATTTGCCTCTTATCCATGTTGTATTTGAAGCCCTGAAAAAAGTGGCTAAATAATTTCAAAACAAAAACAACACACCGAATAGATAGAGCGAAAAACGAGCTTTAAAATGATATATAACACGACCACATTTAATCCAAAATTTTATTCAGAAATCATTCATAAAAGTAGATGACATAAAAACCGCAATAACTTTTTCACCAACCTAATAGTTAGTTTTTTTAATACAGCAAATCTCCGCAATTACTCTACTCGCCCCTAATTAAATTAGATATACTATTTAATTATATTTTTAAATTTTTACCCTAACAAAAATTGGAATTTATTTCCGTTTCTGGATTTTGTTAACTTTTATAGCAATTGTGTGGGTGTTATTTAAATTGAATTTGAAATTTATATATAACTAAACGATCTTAATTCTGTTCTTAAAAACGAAATTATAAAGAAAAGTCTCCGTAATTAATTGTAATATCTAAACAGTTATTACAATCTAATACCAAACATTATCAATTTCATCTTCTCAATTCTACATTGATTTTAAGAATACATCTCGCTTTACAGTTAATTATTAAGAAAAATTTATTTTAGCAATATTTGGATTCATAGATCGTGTATGTCCTGAAGATCCGCTACCTGAATTACTTTCAATTCAAGAATGCGAAGTCGACGACGATTGTGACCCTAGAATATGTTGTCCCGAACAACTACCTCAAGGGAAAGGAACCAAGAGTTACTGTAGAAATGCTGCACCCAGCTTTAAAAAAACACCTAACATTATGAAATTTTTACAACGTAATGAAGTATTTTTTAAATACGCATCCGTTATTAAACAATTTTAAATGTTTACGTTTTATTGTCAATTAAATAAGTAACTCGATTATCTTTTAGCACTGAAAATGCTCCTAGGCTATTTACAATGTACTCCGGCACCGCCCCCGTTTTTAGATTTATTTCCCAAACCTTGCGAATCGCCTTGGGATTGTTTTCCAAATTTATGCTGTCAAGAAAACAATAAGAAAGTTTGCAGACCACCAAAGAGATCTCTCTTTACACTTTTAGCTACTGCTGCGCAGGTAAATTGTATTTAACGATGTTGCATTCATAATTTTGATTTATTTCAGAGGCTGGGCACGTCGGGTCTTCTTAAAAGTCTCATACAACGAATTTCATAAGCAAAACGTATTAAGATTAACGTTGATTTTTATAATAAAATAAACGATACAATAATTACGAAGATGGTTTTATTAAAATCAAGCCTTCACTTAAAAACCTATGACATTTGTAACAGTAATTGTGGACGTTTTGGATAACGCTTTTAGTCCAGCTGAAACGGAATACGCTTTTGTATTAAGTTCATTTTAATATACCATAGATTATCGTTTACCTTTTTGAATCCTATAGCAGAAGCGTACTCCCTGAAACACTGTCTGCATATATTTAAGCCATATTTACGAATTAAACCGTGTCTGTTTGAACACGATCGGCTGAAAAATTAAAATACATGTCAACGTGTACAGCTAAAGCTTAAAATTAAGAGTTAACACGTGCTACTAAAGTGATTTTAGAGGTTAGATTACTGTTTTCGTGAACCAATCTTAAAAACGCAATTTCAATTTGAACGTCTGTAAAAATTATATACGTACCAGGATCTAGATCCCTGACCGTATTTACGGGGATGAGAATACCAAATATTCTGGAAACCCATGTTAACGCTAATAATCTAAAGCCAAGAAAGAACGTAATGACGTCAAAAACCTATGCAATTCTAAATTCATTAGAAAAATACAATCCCCTAGATTTTATACTGGTACATATACAGTTGCTGATGAATATAATATCTACAGGGTAATCCAAAATTATTATTATAAAGAATCTTTTAATTTATAATTATAAAAAAATTTATAACTGTATATTGTAAAAAATTTATTATTACTATAGTAAATAATAAATGATTATACTGTATCAGACATGCTTATTTGACCTTCCAATTTTGTTTTTATCGACTGCATGAGATAAGGAATCTTTTCAAAATCTGCCATGGCCTCCCATATCTCCAGGCAAACGGTAACAACGGTATATCTTTTAGCTTCCAACGTTTTAATGATAAGGGACGATGTC
Source organism: Rhagophthalmus giganteus (assembly GCA_036326145.1). NCBI lineage: Eukaryota > Metazoa > Arthropoda > Insecta > Coleoptera > Rhagophthalmidae > Rhagophthalmus > Rhagophthalmus giganteus. Next base: position 6,285,010 of record JARFJA010000083.1, on the reverse strand, counting down.
ATTTTCAATCTCTTCGAATTAAGAGTATAATGCGAAGCACCCAAAGCAGAATCAAAATCCTGAAAATATTAATATAATTAAAAATGATTTAAATAATTATAATAAATTAAATATCTACATGTGACTATCTTCTGGAATTTCGATTTCTTCCAAATATTGATTGCTTGTCGATAAAGGCAACGGAAAGCCTCCTCTACGTAATACCACTAAATGATCTACAAAAGGCACACGTTAGTTAGATTAAAAACTCAAATTTCAATAATATATACCTATATGATGGCCTAATTCAGTTTTAACACAAGTCTTCAAATATTTATCGCCACCAAGACCTTTCTGTAGATACGCCTCGAGTGGATATTCGAGAACTGGTTTTACTTTTCGTATCACATTTTCCATCACCACTTGTGATGGTAATAGATGTTTATAATTGGGTTCGAATGTGCAAACTGCTTGATTTATTAAAAAGAAGTTATCGTAACTTGAAGCGGGCACTGTAACAATAACAAAAGATATTAGCTTATTTTTTCACATTTTATCTTAACTTACGTTGTCTAAACGTGTAATCTAAATTTGACTTTTCCAAAGCCGCTTCTATTACTTCAAATTTATAGATATCCAAAGCACAAAGAATTGCAGCAATTTTCAACCATGCCATGTCTCTTTTCTTATAATTTTTAAAACAATCCGTCTTCACCAACATATCCCTGACGCTGCTCCAATACGACGGCTTAAATTCAGATAAGCCCAATGCCGTTATTAAATTACTTGTGTTTAGTGCGGACGTTTCCAAAAGTAAATTGGGATCTTCGTGACACTTTGTACAAATGTAGTTTAACAATTTATCGTGAGTGTGGTTCTGAAATTTATTTTCTAAAAATTTAATTCAATTTTAAAATTTTATACGTACAAAATGGGTACATCTCCTTAACATGTGAATAGATTCTTCAAATCTTAAATTATTATCGACTACATAATTTGCGCAAGAATCTAAGAAAATTTCATTGTAGTAGAATGGAAATTTTGATACGTTTTTAGTCACCATTTTCGAAAGAGTCGTTTCAATATTGGAGTAATCTAATTTGTCGATCTCGTCCAGTACCACGTACAGTGCCTTCGTATATAAAGATTCAAAAAATTCATCTTCTTCCATGTCGCAAATGGACCACAGTATACTTTTAGCAGTCGAAACATTTATAACACCACCACCATTTAAATATTGATTTAAAGAATTCACTATAAGTTCTATGCATTGATTTGAAACGTTCTTTCTTGCTACAAACTGTAAATATTCCGCTAAATGTACTGGATTTTGCCTATCTATTTTCGTCGGTAAATGTACTTCGAATACAATGGGCAAAGCAATTAATAACCCGTCGACAAGAGGCGAACTTTTAAATTGCTTCAACAGGAAATCCAAAAATATGATTTGAAAAAGAGACAAATCGTTAACGTTCTGCCTAAGCAACTGCAAAAGCACCTGTACAATTGTACTTTTCGAAGATACACCAACGTACGAGACCACTTTTAAAGCTTCAATCGTTTCGTTCAATTCTATCATACCGGCTTGTGTTTTTAACTGATGACACAGCTTTTCAAAATCCGGGTGCTGAATGATTTGTTGAGTGGATAAATTTGAGCTGTAACAAACAGATTGCATAAAATATAGATCGTCGTCGAATTAAAAAAATATCCTTACTTTCCATATTTATGTAAAGAAAAGAGAGACCTCAACGCCTGCATCAATTGTTTAGTGTTCATTATTTTAAAATGAGAGTTAACCAATTCAAAAATATTCTGAGTACTCCTCGCATTTTTCAGGTTTTGTAATAAATAATCTGGCGCAGAAGTTGGAATTGCAATCGATTGTTTCGTCAATTCTGGAAGAAGACTTATTATAGTGAAATGTAAATAATTATTTAAGTGCAACTAAGAGTACTAGTCAATCGTTACGGTAAACCGTGTGCTCCGATTTTGAATTGGTATTATTTTATGTCGTGTGTTCGTGTTTTGCAACGATTAAATCTTCGGATTCGAAATACCTTTGTTAAAGCTCGAAAGATATTTGACGGAGTTTGCATTGTGTTGGTAGTTTTTCATTCCATTCGTCACCGAATTAATTAGCAGCTTTATACGGTACGTTGTCATTTTCCTTAAAAAAAATACAGAATTAGTTATAAATTGCATAACATTTTATGGTGTAAATACATGTTTATTGGTATTCTATAAAATCTGAAAATATATGATCAAGAAATTTAATAACAATTGAAAATTAATAATTCGCTTTTTTTTCTGTTCATCTTAGGACATTTAAATTTGGTGACAAATTGTGATTGGCTAGCATGAAATTGCAGTTTCTAAACTTGATTTTTAATTGGTCACGAAATACACATTGGCATTGTAATAGAAACAAAGATGTCTGTTCGTGACTGGCGCAAAAATAGCATAAAAATAGCAAGTTGTTGTTGAGTTACTTCATAAATTTGTTATTGATGCTCTAAAAGTGTAGTGCTGTGAATAAATTGATCGCAATAAAGAAGTAATTCGTCTTAGAAAAAATGAGCGAAGACGATAAAAGCGAACGCGCTAAAATATTGGGATTTAAGCCCCAAAAGGAAATTATTTATAATAATTTTCTACCATACGCGGACCAGCTGGACGAGGAATCCAATAGATTATTTAAAGATATCAAAACTAACCTCGTTAAATCCGTATTGGCACGTGAAATTCGCCCAGGAATTATGATGTGGACGTCCAGGTTAAATAAGTAAGTGTCCGCTTTTCAGCTTCATTCAAACTATTGATAAATGACGATTTTACATGAATATTACGTTAATTACTTGAATAATTATAACTTTATGCAAGCTACGAAAATGTTGACAGTTCTCAAGTTGAGGTAGCCATTACACTGACGTCATAATGTCCAAATTTTGAATTTTTCGCGCTAATCGGGTCGATTTTTCAGATATACGAAGATTTATGGATTGAAGTTCTCAAAAGAGGATCATATTGCATTAATTAAGTTGTATTACGAACTTGTAACCATTCCAGAATTAGAACCGACTAGAATTAATAAATTCGGTTCGACGTTACATTCGTTATTAAAGTAAGTATGAATATAACTAACAAAGTAGCATGCTGAATATCGTATCAAAGTTATTAGCATATACATAATTTTGTACATGTATTGAAACAATTATAAGCGATTTAAATTGCATTAATTTAACGAGGAACTATTATAAAACAGTTGACGATGTGTTAAATACTGATTACTATATCTATTGCATCGAATTTGATGAATTTTAGACTTAAAAGAGTACCAAAATAATTATTATTTATAATTATTTATACTTGTCATGTTAACGTTAAAAAAATACATTATCTACTTATTTCACATCCAGGCTAAATTAAAAAAAAATTCAATACACATATTATGTAGGTATTGTATTTTTTTTTAATTATCTTTACTTAGTAAATGATTTTTATTTATACGAATGAACATAAGTTATAATGCGATTCGATATCTTTCAGAAAAAAAATAATTTCTCCCGAAGAATTACAACTAGATTGGAGGCCACTCTATGATTTATGTGTTAGAGTGATGGAGAAAAGTAAAAGTGACATACGAATGTATAAATATTTAACATCAGTCGAAGCTATTATAGAGAGTTTGATACGTGTTTGTCGTATGTAAGTATTAATCGTAACTTATTGACGACCAGATTTAAGATTAACATCGTTTCAGTTACTTTCCTGTAGAAGTGACAAACGATATCTTAGACGAGTTTCGTCCAAAGCTTTGCCCGTACGGCAGTGCCGACATCACAAACGCCATAGAGTACTTGGAATTATTTTTACCTATCGTCACGCCACCAGAAAAGAAGCATCTTGGATATGAACTTTGGTTGGAGGAGTTTCTACATTTATGGGAAGTTTGCCACAATGCCAGTCTATGGGAAAATGTAAGCTCGGCACTAAATTTCTGGTTAAATATTAATCGATTGCTTCGTTGTAGCATTTAACGTGGTTGATGGCACGTTTAGCAAATTATAATATAGGACGTATTAACTGGGAACCTTACATTCCGATCATGTTTGTTCGGTTTAGACGCGCCCTCCATTTGCCGGTTAGTTATCGTCAAAGACAGTCGGGAAAACAGTTTAAAATTGACATTACTCCGATGGCTACTTTGATTGTCTGTTGTCCTTGGCGGTCCGAGTAATACTGCATTTTTTCACTTGGAAAAGTTTTTGCAAACTCTCGAATCATATTATCACCCGGCCAATATAGGAAAGTAAGTGTCGAAGATAGCGAACATTTTTATTTATTTTAATAAATAATCGTTTGTAGGTGGACTCCGAAGATACGCGACCTATTAAAAAAATTGGCGTTTAATTTTGTTCAGCGAGTCCACGACGAGCGGTTTAAGAAAAGGACGTGGGAACTAGAAGTGCCCGATGAATTTAAACTAACCGATAACGATATAGAAAGATTCGTTTTAATTATGAAACCTTGCGTGGAACAGGCGATGTTTTCGAGGCAAGGCACTCAAGATGTTGCGCACGCAATGCAGTACTTGGGAGCCCTACGTCCCGATATTATCGTTCCAATTGTTTTGGATAAATTGTACGCTTCTATGGATAGTTTAACTGAACCGCACAAATTAACATCATCTATGATATGTACCATGTCTATTGCTAGGTAATATAATTTAGGTATTTCGTTACAAGTTTAAATGTAGATCATAATTTAAATCCTACATTTGACCGGGTTTCAAATAATGAATTTGATTATTAATTATATTAGTAGACGCACTTTATTTATAGTAATATAAGAAAAATTAGCAATTCGCTTTATTGTTAATTTAATAATATTCGAGTATTTCAAACTATTGTAATTTCTTAAATTTAGTTTTTAACTTATTTATTTAAAGTGTAAAAGTTAATAACATTTATATAGGTATTTTGAGGTAAATGTGATACAATTTTTGCAAACGTATTCATAGTTAAATTTCAGATTTATGGTGCAAGGTGCCAAAAATAATTATCCAGAAGGACCGACTCACGTATTTCCCTTACTGACATCTCTCTTGCCGGGCATCGACCCGAACGATATTAGAAAATGTCTCATGACCTTTAACTTGATCGCGCACTTTTCCAACCTCGCACCTCTCATAAATTCGTCGGAGGCCGCAAAATATTACGATCTTACCGAAGAAGAGCATACGATTTGCGAAGCCTCTGCCGGCCTAGAAGATTTTGTGCTGCAGTTTTTCGATAGGATTTGCGCCTGGGTCGAATCTAATTCTGTCGATTTTATTCGTTTGGAACAAAGCGATAACGACCACAAAAGTAAGCTGGAGACCATTTCAGAAACTGCACTGTTTTCCGTGATTACTGCCTTATTGTATCAGTGTTCTCCGGAGATATATTTGGTAAGAGATCGATAAAAATTTAGCCGTACGCCGACTTTCAAATGTTTTGTTTTAAAGGCCTCGTTAAAAAAGGTTCACAATTTCGCTACAAATCGTATATTAGAATCTAAAGTGTCTGGAAAACTAGTTGCGATATTATGCACCTGTTTTGCCAAGACAAATCCCAAGGAAACGTTGAGATTATTTGTACCTGAATTGTGCGATACTATTGAAAGACTACTGGGCGACGACGAAGATATTCTTAAAGAAGAACAACTCGACGATGAATTGTTGTACAATTTACTTCTTTTATCAGAGGTGGTCGTTGTTTTATTTACGTTAAATTGTCTTCAAAATAATCCTTTAGATACTGGACGGGCATTCTGAATTAATTCATTACATAGAAAGGTTGAATAAAATATTAGAAAAGACTTTACATATGTCTTCTAACCACGGGAGCAGAATGGCGGCTCACATGTTGAATTTGATCATGACGACCCTTAGCTTCATACATCCGACCGATTATCGAAGTTGCAGTAAATCCTACGACACTCCGCTTAAAGATTTTTTTTCCGTTAGGTGAAACTGTTATCATTTACAAATATAAACGGGAATAATATGTTTTCCGTAGGGAATGGGCCGAACCAGGCGACATAAACGACCTTAACATTAATTGGTACATTCCGGGAAAAATTGAAATAGATTGCATACAGAATTTATTAAACACATATTTAATTCCCGAATTAGACGAATTAAAAAAATACGCCAAAGGAGAAATTACGTTGGAAAGAAAAGATCTACGAAGAAGTTTAAGAATTGTTAGTGCAATACTGGGATGCCAGAGTGTTCTTCCGCAGTGGCAAGAACCTGCAATTCAATTGTGCGTAACTATTTTTTTCTTTGTTTTAAAATTGCAATCTTCTATTCTCGACTATCGATGCTCAATAATTAACTATTTAATTTGATAAATTGAATTTTTTTAGTTAGGAAGGTTATAAAATTAATTTTGATCTTTTGATACGATTAATAACGCGCCAATACATTTTGCAGAGTGGACTCTATTTTGGATCCATGGGCGTTTGAGTTGGTAATAGGCTCTTCTAATTTAATTACGATGCCAGATGGTCGTAATGTTCGAAAAGCTATTGTCGGTACAATCCATGATGTTCAAAAAAAGATATTGGAAGTAGACGAAGGCGACACAAAGAGTATTTATAACATTGTTTATGTAAGTTATTACCCATACTTTTAAGGGGGATTTCTACTTTGTGGGACACGAAAATAGGCAATTTTTGAAGAATTTGTTGTAAAGTAACTGTTAAAGATAAAATAATGAAACTTGATATACGTTTAAATACATCTTTATTTAGTATAACAAAAATATGGAAAATTAATAATTTCGAATAGGAAGTGGTGGGCAGAAGGGCGTAAAGTCAATATGCCGCGTCGAGATGAGTAGGTGGTGGAAGTTCCTGATCCTCGGCAAATTATTCGAAACACAAAAATCGATCAGATTCTTAATCTGTAGATGTTTGCGCATAGTTGGAACTAGAATAAAAGAAATATATGAATTTTTGTAAGAATGGCGCCTTGTCAAAGCTAAAATTACTTTTTCGCAAAAATTTGCTTAGTTTTTAGTTATAAAAAAAAATTGTTGCAATATTTTTTTATTATTCTAGTTCCAGCTATGGAGACGACCTTTCTGCACATTTTAAAAAAAAATTCATTAAAACTGCTCAATTAGGGGATTGTGCAAGACTTCCACCAACTTGAAAAATATGTTTTCGAGAAAACCGCGTTTAAAGTTAAGCAAGAGTTTTGCAGGGTAAAAGTGAATGCTTACATATATGCCCGATTTCTTCACCTCTAGATAAGTTCTGGATAACTGTATCCAACAGATAACTGTCAGATTTCGAGGTGTGAAGAAATCGGGCATTAGTCAGCTATCCCAGGACCATATAATATTCCCTCTTCTTCCTCGTATAATTCGTTTTTGGCAGATTCTTCCATACGACAAGCCAAACGAGCCTCTTTTGATGCTGCAGTAGGTCGTTTCTCGGCAATTCTGAGCCTTTTGTTGTCTCGTTTATCACCCATAATCTTCGCATTAATCCCAATTTTTATTCCCATTCCTTCCATTATTTGAAGCAGAGGCAAGCCTTGATTGAAGCAAGCCTTCATTAAAAACACATGTTGCCAGAAATGACGAAATTTGAATGATTTTTGCTGAGCTAAAAATGTGTTTTGGAGCCATATTCCACAGCAGCGCATTAAAGCTCTCATTATTGTTTTGTGTGTGGCCAGCCAAACATCGCTCCAATAAATCATTGGATGATAAATCATCGTAAATAGGCTGAAGAACTTCTTGAACTTTTGATGTGAGTGGTGGTGGGTGTCTATATTCAGAGAGCATATTGTTTATTTCCGATTGTCTCCATTTACACCACGAGTCAGCACCGGGTGGACACTTTTCATGCTGCGGATTCTCGTCGGTTGAGCACTTGTGATAAAAAGTTGCCCATATTGCATCTTTCGTAGCATTAATGGAACTACTATTTCGGATTATTGCCAAGCCGTAATAAATTGTCAAATCTTTAATTAAGCTATCAGTTAATTTTCCAGGGCCTTTACCACCGATTCCCTTATTATTTTTCTTTGCGGCTCTCAATCGAGAACCCATGCGTTTTTTGACGTGTCCGACGCATTCTTTTTTTTTCACAATAAGCTGATCTCCATATGGTTGACTTTCTAATAATGCTTTAAAAGTTTTTGTGTCACCATCGCCGATGTAATTAACGTATTTAACGTTATGCAGCTCCTCCGATCGGGTAAACATTTCGATGATGCCGTCTACTTCCATTTTACTGGCGCTCCCAGAATGATTACACGCACAATTTTTATTGTGATCTTCATACCACTGTTGAAATTCGTCGTCAGTGATATCGTCTTTGCTTCTCCAGTTGTTACAAGCTTGGCAAAAACTGGACTTGACAATCAAGTCAATCAGCTTATTAGAATGCTTTCCAATTAGAGTGACTACTCCAAACAATGACGAAAAGCCTCTCTTGCTCCAAGTTCCATCACCCGAAACGCTCAGATGTGAATGTTCATTTCCCGCTTCGGCATTTTTCGCTTTTTCTTCTAATACAGCCTTTCGTGTAATGATTTCAAACACGGCTTTAGCGGCAATCCGTATATTTTCTAAGCATGAATAATATACGTTAGTGGACAGCCCTTGGCCTAAGTCCATCAGCTCACAGAAAATATTTATTCCTTGTAAACCGATTCCCAGTACACGCATAGCAAAAACTATTCTTCGATTGATTTCAAATGCCTTATTGTTTATTTTTGGGCAGGAATTTATTTCATTTGAGCCACAATCACATTTGACAAGAAGTTTGAATCGCAAGCCTTGTTCCCCTTTAATTTTAAATTCCACATTATTATCACATTCCTTACACTTCAATATCGTACTGAGTATGTTAAACACAAATAAAAAGTGTATAATCCGGTACCCGTGCATTAGATCAACAGTAACTTCGAAATCGTCTTTACTTTTGAGTTTTTCCGCCGATGTACTCGCAAACGACACGTCTGTTTTATTAGTATACCGGTTACCACAAAATTTTCTTTTTTTACATGTATGTCCTGGACGTTTATTATCCACTTTGGAAAATTTCTTGTTCTTATACATAACGATAAAGTTTGAGAACTCACAAGTATGTCCTTTACCGTAAACGGTTTGGAATAAACTAAAATGTAGTCCGTTAAATTTGAAACAAAACACATTCAGGCTTCAAAACTAACAATACATGAAAAGAGAAGAAGGCTACTGCGACTCGCTTCCTTTCCAGCGCGCTCCGAATTCTATAATAACTGACTTTCGATTGTCTAATGGCTTATAACTCTGTAAATTTTACGAGTTTTGATTTGAAATTTTAACCACATATTTTCAAGACTTCAATCTTTTAGAAAATGTCAAAAAAAAAATTCGGTTTTTTCGACCCAACAAAGTAGAAATCCCCCTTAAGTCATCATAATATGTTTTTTTTTTTGTACGTCTTGAATTAAACGACTCGTAATAGTTTCGATGAAATTTGTATTTACGTTGTTATTTTGTTGTATCTTGATAATTTTCGATTGGTATAAAAATAACAAATTGTCAATCGATATTTATTTAAACCTGATGTGCGCGCGTGTAATACAAAAATATTTGCAGATATACGACATCTTGGTATTTAACAAGTTTCGAGGGCGCGACTTTGAATCGCACTGGAAACACTTTCACATGCTTAAAAAAGTTTTAGAAGACAGACTTCATCAGAAGAAGAGCCATTTGAGATACACGCTGATCGACCGAATTATGCTCCAACACGAATTTAGGAACGAAAGTCGCACTTGCTCGTTCACGGAAACTCACAAACAAATTATTTTGAACCTTTTCGATTTGAGCGTTAGTCATTACAGCGAGGTACAAATGCACCATCTGCCCAAACATAGAATTTATATTAATTAGGTACTGCGTATTTTAGGTACGAATTGCAGCTCAAAGCAAATTGTTTGCCATTTTAGCGACTTTTCCATACTCGTACAGAATATTAATTCCTAATATTAAAGAAATCCTTCAGTTAGATACAACTGAACACCACGAAACATTTAAAGGTTGTTTGTACGTCCTTTTAGGCTCAAAAAATGCAGCTATAGCCACACGACACGATTGGCATATGATTAGCGAACTGTGGCCGCTTATAATAAAGTCAAAACCATCCGAGAAACTGTCAATTGTTAATCTTATGAATGCTCTGACAGAAGCTGTTCGACATTTTCCAACTATTTCGATCAATTCAGAAATGCCGGACAGATGTCTAGTTGCTGCTTATGAGGTTGCTAAAAATATTCCAAATGTGTCGCTAGATGGTTTTCAATGCTTTATAGATGCAGGTTCTGCAATGTTAGATGCTGATAATCAACAAAAAGTTATTGCCTATAATAATGCTCTTAATTCGTTGTTAAATGCTTGTCTAAAAGATAATCTGTATGTTTCTTAATTTCTTAATATTACCATCTAATTACCAACTAATTTTTAGACATTGGCGCTACTATTCGATGGCATTAAGTTTCATTAAGGATATGGTACATTCCGATGTCAAATATAATGCTCAAGTCGTTAAATTCTTTTTGAACGCCATGATACACGAATCCTTGGAAATAAGAAATATTGCTTTGAGAGTCTTTCTTTTTATTTTAATACAAAATAAACCAAAATATAAAAAGGTTACGATAAATCCTTTCAGCTTTAGCGACGACCATAAAGTAACTAAAATAAGACCGGGAATACGATCCGATAATCAATGGTTATTGTACAATTCCGCAACTGTACCAAAGTCAATCGAAGAATGGGAGCAACCGAGATATTTACATAAGCGCGATTTTGGATATTACTCGTGGCCGAAAGAGCTTCGAGTGTACGCACCTTCGTGCGATCAACCCAATCTTGCTAGTAGATTATCTAATTTATGCGACCAAGAAAAGGAAATTATAGCATTTTTCAATGAACGAAATGTCGATACTCTCCTTAAGTACCTGTCTATGGAAGAAAAAAAAGGGAAAGATCAATTTAGTGGATTTCGTTTCCTCGTTTTTAAGGTAATTAAATATTATTAACTACTTTTTAATTTTATTCATGATATAATTTCTTGCAATCGATATTGTATTTCTTTACCGTAAATATTTAAGAAGTTTATTAATTAATTTAATTTATTTACTAGAAAAAAACTACAAAAAGTAATCCTGCAGAGGTAAACACAGTTACCTGTACGCAGAATCTGGTATACTTATATACTAAACTTAAAACTAAAGTAACAATGTATTCACTGTTTCTTTACAATATTTACATATTTCCAATACATTATATTATATAATAAACCCATCTTAATGCATACAACCGTATCTGAAATATATACCCTCTACTTATCACCACACCGAAATGTTGGATTTAATCCAAACCTTTAGTTTATTTTTACTTGATTTTTTTGTTATATTTAGTAATTTGAGATCATGTCTAAGTTCATTGAACACTTTTATTGCTGTATAATAACTATCCTTATAGCTAACAGTCTTAGTTATCCTAGGAAGTGGAATGCTTTTATTTCTAGTCTTGCTTACCGAGTTGACATATAAACTAGTAAGTCGCTTATAATGATAGGCTAAACTCTCAAACGCAAAATTTTGAAATAAAGACAAAGGATTATCTGTACTGAATTCACCTTTGTTAATTATTCGAATAATTCTATTTTGGATTTTTTGTAACGGTTCAAGAATACTTCTATATGCACCTCCCCATGCCATACTATCATATGTAATAATGCTATGAAAGAATGCATAATATAACAATTTTAAAGTATCTGTTCTCATAAACCTTGACAATTTGTATGTCAAATATATCAAATACTTGGTTTTTTTCGAAATATACTCTATATGTTTATTCCATTTTAAATTATAGTCAAATATAATTCCCAAGTATCTACACGAATCAACTCTACTCAAAATATAATCTTCAATTTTTATATTGATATTCTTAGGAATACTATCACAGTAATTTCCGAAAGTCATGTACACTGTTTTCCTTATATTTAACGATAGTTTATTTAGTGCCAACCAATCTGACACTTCTTTCAGGTATTTGTTCATATTGCACTCAACTTCTTCCCAATTATCTTCTGTAGATATCAAGGCTGTATCATCAGCATATGATATTGCATTATTTGGCATTTCAATTAATAGATCATTAACATATAATATAAAGAGCAAAGGGCCCAATATCGTCCCTTGTGGTACTCCTGTATTTATGATTACTTGATCACTAACAGAATCAGCTACTCTGACCTGTTGTTTCCTATTGCTTAAATAGTTAAGAATTAATTCGTGCGAATTACCTCTGATACCCATAGTTATATAGTTTGTCCATAAGTATACTATGGTTAACAGTATCGAAAGCTTTTGCTAGGTCTAGAAAAGTTATAGCTATTGGTTTACTTTTATCTAGTCTACTATAGATTTTGTTAGTTATAAAATTCAGAGCATCTTTTGTGCCCTTGTTTTTTACAAAACCATATTGATTTTGCGCAATAATTCCTTTTTTCTGTATAAAGTCTTGCAATCTATTGTATATCAATTTCTCGAAAATTTTAGCTATATTAGATATTAGGGAGATGGGCCTGTAGTTACTGATATTGCGCTTGTCATCTGATTTATGAATAGGTATTACTTCTGCTATTTTTAGTGCATTAGGCCAGACCGACTTCTCGATACAAAGATTAAGTATATGTTGCAAGGAATCAACTATATAGGCTGCCAAAATTTGAATTGTTTTTGTATTAATTCCATCCAAACCTCCATTTTTTACTTTCATATTATCAATTACTTCTAATATTTCAGAATTATGTATTGGTTTAAAAAATAGGGTATTACTATTCATTGGAGGCAATTTTAGATATTTGCCTATGGGTAATTTAATCTTACTACTCAAATTTTTACCGATATTACAGAAAAACGAATTCATTCCATCAGCTATGTCCTTTGGATTTTCAATTATCTCATTATCCTCTGTAATTATCTGTGGAATATTATTTCCTTTGCTTACTTTTTTGCCTAGTTTGTCATTAACGATGTTCCATAGTACTTTTGAATTACTCAAATTCTTTTCAATTATATCTTTATCGTGTTTTGTTTTGGCCGCCTTTATAATTTTATCCAAATGCTTGCAATATTCTTTATACTCAAGCTTATATTGTTCTTCATTTGGATTAATTTTCATTTTATTATATAATTTATTTTTTTCCTCGCATGATATCATTATCGCTAATTAATTTTGCAGATGTTATTTAAAATTTTTGAAGATCATTTCTTGGATCTGTTCGTGCCGCATCTGCAAAGATTCACAAAAGACACACAAGAACAAAGCCAACGGTGTGCGGCCGAAATAATCGGCGGTATAATTCGCGGTTCTAAACATTGGGAGTATACAAAAGTCGAAAGATTATGGTCGATCTTGATTCCGATTTTGCGCACTGCCTTTTCGAACATGTCCGTCGAAACTTTGAGCGACTGGGGCATCTGCTTCGCAATGGCGCTCGATTCCAGAGATCCGAATCGTCACCATTGGTTATTAGAATTTCTAATGGACAATCCCCTTAACGAGCAGACCTCTTTTGCCGGATGTTGCCGAATTTACATCTTACAGAGCGCTTTAAACCAACAATCGTGGAGGAATGCGGAACTTATGCGTCGACTGTTGAATTATTTGAAAGAGTACCTTTCGCACCCATTTCAAAATGTGCGAGAAAAAATTAGTTCCTGTTTGACGGTAATTTTCTCAGAAGACTTAGGATATAGTAATGATTGCGCCGTAAGTTGTCCGAAAGTCGAGGACTTCTTCGCGTATGTTATACCCAAATTAGAAATATTGTACGAAAGTACAATAGACAATATTAGGAAATTCGATGATGATAAACAAATCGACGATACTGCCAATCAAATGAAATTAATTAATTTAAATAATAGCGAAGAGAAGGACAAAGCCATCAGATTATTTAAAACAGGTTCGAATCATAATTAATTAGGTTAAACGATTTAACGTGGTTGCTTGTAGTTTCGAAGTACGTTACGGGTAGTGTAACTCGTACAAATTACGCAGCAGTGCCGGCCCATTATGAATTGTTGCCTTTAGCATGCATCTTACAAAGTAACGATATCGACGACGAGCTTACTGCAGTTTGTTCCAATCTGTTGGCAGTTTTGGGTCATACCCTTCTATTAGAGAAATACGTGCCTGCTGCGTTAACTGCAATTAAGAAAGTTTCACTATGTCCGTTTTGGTCTGCTAGAGCAGTTATTGCCGAATTCATTCCAGTTCTGGTGTTCCATAATTTTTCCACGATTATTGCTCACGAAGAATGGGTTACAGAGGTGAAACGGTATTTAGTGACTCTGTTATTGTTGTATATAAATTTAAATTTTAGATAAAGAATATAGTATTGTTATTATTAGAAGATATACAACCAGAAGTGCGAATAAAAGCCGGTAAAATACTTAGCGGGTTTTTGCATTGCCATTTCGTGCCCGACTCACGCAATCTGTTGGTAACAATTTAAATCGAAACTTTATTAATATTTACGTTAAGAGTTTTATGTCGTTTGCAGAGGGAATTTAAATTAAAATCTAAAACCAAATTGACTAATAGAGATTTTAATAAAACCTGTAGCGCTAATTCCCAAAGGAATAACAAAAGCATTTGTATCAGGCACGCTGCGGTTTTGGGAATGTGCGCTTTTGTGAGTTGTCATCCGTACGATGTGCCGGATTATTTATCCGACATTTTCCTTGAACTGGGAAAACATCTAAACGATCCACAACCGATCCCTGTAAGTTATTTAATTTTAGTTTTAATCTCTCGATTATGTACTTTGTTTGTGATTGTGTTATGATATTTCTGTAATTTTTTTATTAGGCATCTATTCGTCAAACATTGGGCGATTTTAAGCGAACACATCATGACAATTGGGATGTTCATAAACTGAAGTTCACCGAAGAAGAACTGTGCATACTTAGTGATCTCACAGTGCCTCCAAGTTATTATGCCTAATATGTATTTTACATTTCCATCTATTGGAGTTACCAATTTAAGTGCTGTTAACGTCTGATTAGAAGGCATGTGTGCGGCTGTTGTAAAGACGCCCATTTTAGAATTTTCATTGCAAGTTATCGAAATTATCAAATCCGATATCTTCCTTTTTAATTATTTTTAAGATGAACTATTCATACATAATATTCCCGATTCGATAAAATCACCGTAAATGTTTTAGTATTAACCTATGTATAATAGTTTTAGTTGTGTAAATGGTTAAATTTGCAGTAAATTTACAGCAATAAAATATTTTTTCACAATATAATAAATCTGCAAATATAAAAAGTATTTGTCTTCACAGGTACAATTACTAAAATAAACAGCTTTTGAAATTTAAAAATATGACGTAAATAAAAAGGGGTTTCTTTTATTTATCTATTGTATAAGAATTATTAAGTACTTAAATATTCAAGCTTAATCTCACACTTCTTTAAATCGGCTAACTTTTTGTAGATAGATATTTAAAGAAAAACGTTAGTACCATCAAAGAATTGATAAATTATACAATTTAAAGCTAATTTTTATTTTAATAAAAAATATAAATGATTGGTGTTTCCTATTTGATCAATAGATATTTACTGTGCAATTTTAAATAGTTTAAACATACACCAATATAATACCTAAACTCCTTTCGCATGCCTTCTCAGTTGCTAATAGTAACTTTTTAAAATATTACTAGTAATTACAATAAAAAATAACTATATATATATATTTTTTTTTCTTAAAATAAATATACCTATTACATTTTAAATTAATTCACTGTTGTAACAAATTCAACATTAATTATAACATCTAATAGGTATATTTATTTATTTTAAGAAAAATATTTTTAATAATTAAATTATAAAAATATGTATAAAACTGGAGCTCGAATTATTTATCAAATTTATAGTTAGCGATTCCTGTTTGTTTTATTCAAGTTAAGAAAGTTTTAATTTTTAAATCTTAATTCACATTTCTTCAATTTTTATTTCACAAAATTATAGTAATAAATAATCGATATACAATTTTGTATATTAAAAATTATGGTGTTGGTGGTTATTAGACTGTAAGATTTTTAAATAACGGTTTTATCGATCCTTCGTAATTAATTACCTTAGTTTTTGTTATGCAATTAACAGTTATTCAATATTTAAAACTATTTTAATTACTCAGTTTTTGTGTTTCTATTTTATTGTTATAAGAATTTTGTACATTTTATTAAAATATATTGTTTGCATAATTTTCTTTAATATGTAGATAAATAAATACTAAATAACTAGTAAAATTTTCAAACTGTTTATAACGATAAATATTATTAATTTTTAACTAACACAATGCTAATAGTTTGATTGCATTGTCATTTACTGAAGAACACAATCAACATGTTAAGGTATTCACATGCAATCTGTAAATCTAAAAGTAAGACTAAAGTATTTCTTTTATCATTTATTTATAAATTAAAAACTTGTCTAAAAAAACAAACATGGTATAATATTATAATATTATGTGTGTTCCAATTCTCCAAGAAGACTTAAACATTTACTTTTAAGAATTTTAATGGCTTCTACGAATATAACATCGGCCGTCATTGCGCCAACAGACTCGATGGTAACTATAAAATAAACACAATTAATAAATTGAACGGGCAACAGTTTTCGATACGTACAAATAAAATGATCTTGTATTTTGGTCATGCATACTGCGTCTGTCAGATCGTCGTACCGAAACACGTTTCTACTGCCCGAGTCATATCTGGCATTATTAATTACAGCGACCGTCTTGCCGTCGTTCCTGTGCCTTAATGCCACCACGCCCGGCGAAAAACACTTTTGTAATCTTTCCGCCGCCTCTCCTTCGACTTCTCTACATAATTTTATGTCGGGAAGAAGCCGATAAAATGCAGTAGCTAGAAATTAATTTATTAGAAAAATATTTTTAATGTTTCTTCAAGTATAATACTAATTACCGACTGGAGAAAATTTGGCATGATCCTTGCCGATACCTTTCACGGCCACGAGTTTTAAATCTATCTCGTGGCCGGGTCGCAATTTAGCAATTAAAATGTCGTCATGTATTGGACCTACGTCTGTCTCATTCAACGTTTCAGATTGATTATTTATCGGTAACCATTTTATGTGTTTCGAGTAAACTGTAAAATATTTATTAATAACTCTCTCATTTCTCAAATAAATTATGTACCATTATTGTTTTTATAAATATCGTCGACCCTCGATGAATCTTTGTTTTCGTCCTTATTCCACATGCACTTAAGTTTCAATTCGAATTCCAATGTATCTTGTTCGGTTCCTTCGCTGTCTACAATTGATATTATTTTAGACGGTTTAAACGATTTAATTTAATAATTCTTTTAGTGTATGGAGATAGCGCATTCACATTTTCATACATCAAAAGAATTAATAATAATAGTGGATGGAAAGAGGCAAGACATGATCCAACTGAATATTTACCACTCGATTTAAATTCAAACAAACGCGGATCGGCCTTTAAAGGGATTAAACCTAAACGGTGACAAAGTACTTCGTCTTGTATAATCGACGTATTGTTGTACATATGAATTTTTTCGATGGCCATACTTGGTACGTCGCTGATCATTAATCTACGAAAAGTGTTTGCAATGAAAGGATGTATTCCGATCAGGTCAAATTCCATTTCGTAATTTTCATAACGAACAATTACAATTCGAAACTTTTTCTTAAAGGTTTTTATGTTAAGCGGTTGATCGAATATAGTGGGTCCTGACGGTAGATTCTAAAAAATTAGATTTGCAAATTTAAATGCACCGGGTTATTGTAATTTCACTTACTTGAGTTATTTTATGCTCCTTTAAAATAATTCGAGGTTTCTCGTCATTTACATCTGCCATTTTTGATTAATTCACAATTTATTATAAGTATATATTATACAAATTATATTTTACAACATGCGATTGAAAATAATATGCCTTTTGATTTGTGAGGTTATTTTAACATATATGAACTAGAAATTATTGTAATATTTTATAATGTACAAGTGGTATCTTAAGTAATGGACAAACTTAATTTAACGAAACATTTCTGAAGCACCGTATATGTATCGATTTATAAAATTGGAAATGTTTATTAAACAATTTTAAAGGTTATGTTGCAGAAGCTATAAAAACTTTATATTATATTGCATCGATATAATCGATAAATAAGAAATGCGAAAAAAAGAAGATTGTTTTTCCTGTAAAGTGGTTTCGGTATGTTGCTTGACAGGAATCGGAGCTTATTTAATTTATAACGGTAAACAACAAAAACCCTTATCAAAATATTCCTTGTTTTTAATGGGAACTGGTAATAAAAACGTATCACATATAAATAAATTTATTAATATGTTAATATTTTCAGTAGCAGCAGGACTTGGAATTGGTGAAATTTTCAACAAATCACCATTCCGATAGAAAACAAATAAAATTAAGTATGCGGCACGTGTTAATATAATAATTAAGAACATTAATTTTGTTTAAATGTATCGTTAAGCGCAATAAAACGTAAGTATCTATCTTCCCACTTTTCCAAGCTTCGTATCAGTTTTAGGATTTGCGGTTATGTTTTGTACAGTAACAATAAGCTCATTTGCTCTCGTCTGTAGATCACGTAAATTATGAATATAAAGTAAACGAAGTATTTTTGCCGCTTTGTTCAAAACAATGTCGCCTAAATCAAATCTCAAGTCTGCATCTTCAAATGGAAATGGCGTTCCCTATAAAACAATTTTAAAATTAGGTATTTCTCAATTTAGTTTAATTTACCTTTATGATAAATTCATTGGGATTTTCCAAAGCTGCTGCATGTAGTCGATTAGATATAAGTTTGCTTACGGTAGTTAAAGTTTGAAATGAATCCGGATGAGGTTGAAAATTCAGTATTTGTGCAATTTTCGCAACCGCATCATGGAATTCTTTGCCGTCAACTGTAACGTACAAATGACCATTAACTTATTTTGAATAATTACATCCATAAAATCAAATAATTAAAATATCCTGAAATTTGCCAACGATATATTTACACTTTCTTGTTTTTAATCAATCGTCTAATTCAAATTACTTTGAACTCACAGTCTAAACGATCTAAAGGATTATCAGCAACTACTTTTGGAACATTGGACGATTTCGTATTACCCACGGTATGTTTTTCGTATGTCCCTTCTAAAAATTCATCGATACAAATTTAAGAGATGGTATTTATTTAAAATTAAGTAACATACTTTTATATCCGTATTCTTTTCTGATAGCATAATTGATAAACCATTCTAATACTTCCACAGTTTCGTTAGCGTTCACAGAACAACCCACATCTCGTTTGTATACTTCGAAATTGTTTTGCCAGTCCGAAGAGCCGACATTTTTGAGATTCTTTTGCCTCTCGGATTTGTGCCCCCTGATTTTGTTTTCTTCTAGCCAGGATATGATTTTTCTGAACGTTTCGACATCTGTTAACAAAATAAAGAAAAAAAAAAGAATGCCAATTACAATACGATATTAGTACGTGCAAAATGATACCATTTATATTTGAAAAATTAGTATGTGGACATTTCAATGCGGATAACTTTTTCGCAAACATTTCACAGCTCAACTTTGGTGTCAAAAGATTCTTGGGTTTGGAGATTCGAATTCGTTTCTATTATGGAATAGTGGCTCTAATATCGTAACGGTAGTGTAACTGATCATGGAAGGTGTCATTGGTCGCATTCAGGGAATTGTAGCGTCGAAACGCTGCAGCGCTGTAACGCTTTATCTTGCCTGAATAAACATTTTTGGTACTAGTTATTTTCAGCTTTTAATTCTTAGGATGGCAATTTTGTTTGTTTTTGGTTAACACTCAAATTGTTACGTAAAACTTACCTTGTAATATATTCAACCTTTCTTCTTACGTTACTGCAAGGGAAACGACTTCGTCTCCGAATTGTAACGTTATAAGCCATCTTTATTTTTTGCATAAACCGAAACATACACAAGCAACGTAATTTGTTAGGTTAGAACGCGTGGATGCGTCATTGCTTTATTTAGTTATAAAGCGTTAAAGCGGAATATTTATATGCTTTACTAAAGCGCTGCAGCACTGCGAGTAAAGCAGACACCATTCAGAGCATCGCTTCGATAAAGCGTTACAGCGCTACCATTCCCGGAATGCGACCATTTACTTGACAAAGTACTTGTTTATTTTTGTAGTGCCTATATAGTTTTTTAAATTTTAGTTTCGAAAGCAGTATTTTCCGAATAATAAATAAATTTTGGGATTCATCATTTTGACATTTGTTTCAAAAGTCGGCCATTTTTTATAATTACCCTGTATATCTTAATTTAACCTTTTTGAATTTTTGTATTTATTTGACTAAAATTATTTTAAAAGATAATAGTAAAACAACGGATAAGAAAATAATGTATTCATAAATTATTAAAATGTTCAGAAAGAATTGTTATGTAACAATGGTGATTTGTTGATTTTATAAAAAGCGTTTCCCTATCTGTTGAATAAATGTTCTGCGTTCGGGTACTTAAAATTAAATTAAATTAAACTAGATATATTTATTTTTATAAATTCAGGAAAGAATATCCGGTGCAAAACGTATTATTCTACGTACGCATGCGTATTGGAATAGTAATTTGTGTTATCGTTTGTGTAGGTTGTTCTTGTGTCGTGGAATAATTGTTTTTCTTTTCGTCCTAAATTACTACAAAGATTTTATAAGGTATCTATTTTCGTCTCGAATTTTAGTCACGTGTATATTTTCATTAATTTTATAAAAATCCTTGTTTACATTTGCCGGTGCATGCAAATTTACGTTGCCTTCCATAATTTTGCTACGTGGCCTTGGCTATTCAATTTACCTTAGAATTCTGTTATAACATTTCTAATAAATATTTTCTTTTTCTAAATAATACGATTTTCAAAATTTCAACACGCAAACCGGAATTTGAATTGGGCCAAATCTATTTTAATGTTTTTGTAACAATGCCATTGGCCTAATTTTTTACGACAATTAACTAGAGGAAGTATTAACGATTAAAGAAACAAACACATTAATCGCTTAAAAACTACACGGCAAGCGGCAAGTTATTTATATGCTTTTTTCTTGTACAGAAATATGGATATTCAAACCGCTTTAATTGGTGTGGCCGCCTTCATTGTCTCTGCGGGAATCTTGCTGTTTATTTCTATGTTTGGAATGAAAGAAAAGAGTTACGAAGAAGCCCTGGCCGAACAGCGGCAGCACGCTAATTCTCTTTTAGGCGTTCATAATCGTGCTAAACCTAAAGAAAAGAAGATTAAAAAAGTTAATAAAAAGGTAGTCGTTTTAAGTTCAAGTTCGAGTTTCGATCCATTAATTTTTTTATAATTGATACGTAGACAAAGGAAAAGTCTCCTGTGGTACACGTCGAATCTGAAACGACCGAGGAGTCGGAGGATACAGAATCTCGAACGACCGTTGCGGCCCAGGCCTCTCAACCCAAGCCTCACGTCGAATTTAAAGAACCCAACGTTACAGATTCGCCAGTCGCAAAAGTACAAGCTCCTTCAAAGGTAAAAGATCAGTTTTAGCCAACATTTAATTTACGATAATCTCTAATTAAGGGCGTTATCGATTTAATTATGTTTCCAACACTAGATAAGTTGCTAAATGAGATTAAATTTGCTGTGCACGTTAAATTCTATTTCGCTACCAAATGTTCTTAAAGGTCAAATTGGGCAATCGAATAATTTTTAATGCGAAACCGTCCGATGCGTTAGGGTTCGCGCTCGTCACAAATCGGAAATGACAGTTGTTTTTAATTGATTTTCTTTTTAAAAGAAATGCGTAAAAGATAGTACGTAAATAAATTCCGAATTAATTAGATAGGTTAACGTTCTCGGTTAATATAAATCTATTTTTACATTGTACTTCAAGGTTTTCGCAATCAATTATTTTTAATGTTATTGATTGCTACGCATCAAAGATTTTAAAGACTTGTTTTTAAAATTAGTTGGAAGTACGATCGGACACTCTTAAATATTTAATTGAACTTTTATGACTTTATTAACGATGATGTTTAAGTCGTCATTCGTAACTATATGACAATATTAAATTTAAATGTTACTTGTCAGGTTCCTGATGCATTATATTTTTGTCTTGTAATTATAATTTACAATTCTTTCGACCTGTAGCCCTGTATTATCATTATTGGTTTGTGTAAATTTTGAATTTTCGGTTGAATTTTAGGAATCGCCGTGCTCTTAAAAAAACACTGTATTGCTCCGTAAAAATTATTTACAATTAGTCGTTTTAGGATTGTAAATATTGCACGCTGTAAATACTTGCAGAAGCGTGGCAAAAGGGATAAGGTGCGGCCTATTCTCGTCCATAAGGTTGTGGAAAATCCCGTGATCACACATCCTACAGATGTCCCTCCTGCAAATAATTTTGAACAGCTGCATCCTAAAGACGAGTTTGAATTAATGCACTCCCATTTGCATACCGTAGTAAGTGGTACTAACATTTCTAAACTTTAGTTTATTTACTACCAATTATAATTTTATGGCGCTTTATTTGTTTCGAGAAGTTTATTTAAACAGTATACTTATATTATTCAGACGGTCGAACGATCGATGGGTAATTAACCGAATAAGTATTTTGGCTTTTTTTAACGGTCACTGTTTTGCTGGATGATCGTTTCTCGTAATTAACTAAATGTACATGTTGCATAGTAGTTGCTATAGCAGAATTTATTATTTAATTATAGCTCGGTTAATAATAAACCTATACACTACTTAAAAAACATTATTCGTCAATTGTCTGTTCCACGTATTTAAAGTTCTCACGACGAAATTTCGTGTAGCTATTATTGAAGTAACAATGGATGTAGTCCTTGTTACGTTTTAAGTTTTGAGACTTAGACGACGTTCGGTGAACGTTTTCTTCTTACATACTAGAAAATGCATTTAAGAATATCTCTAGCGATGCAAATTGGAACAGTAGGTACCGACTTTAAGTGTGGAACATACAATAAATGTGCTTTCTACATGATTCTTTCGCACGCTTTTTCTGCGATTTATAATAATTAAAACATTCAACAGCTTTAACATTGAATTATTGCGACATTTACGTATTCTCTAAGTTATTTAATTAATTGTTTAGAAAGTGTTTAGCAAAAAGAAAATAAATTGCGGCAGCTGTTCAGATCTTTCAATTCAGATTTATCTCGTTAAAATTACCGTCTATATAGTTATCTGAATGGGAAATGGGTTTTGTGGGTTGCATCTGTTTATTTTAAGCGATAATAATGTATTATATTTGATAAAAACTAATTTTATCCTAAAAGAAAATAATAACTATAGATACTTTGTCGATGTTCTCATACCTATTTATTTTATAGCGAACTTTATTTCTACAATTTTAACAAAAAATACTACAAATTTCTTTAATTGTTATTGGTTTTAGAACTTATATTTGTTAACATAGAGTATTTAAAATGGTTTTTTATACATACAGGGTTAGTTAAAAGTATGGAGACGGCGATTTATTGTCGTTAATATTCATTTTAGGAAATTATGTTCAATACAAAAGTTTGTTATGAAATTATTATCTACATTTGAGAATACTTGAATTTTTTTTTCCTCAATTGTTTTTAAGTTACGACGTCATCGATATTTTTTTGAAATGACAACCTATATTTCTGATTATTGATTTCGATAGTACATTCTATTCTCTTTTCAACGGTATACAATTTTCAATATGTTACATTTGAAAAAAATTGAGAAAAAGTGCCTAAAAAGGTTATTGTTTATGTCAAATAGTTGACATATTTCAATTGTGTAATTTGTTGCTGTTAATATTAGCAATGGCGAGTTTAAGTGAACGTGAAGGAATTGAAATACTTATGATGCTGGGTTATGGAAATAGACGCAGAAGTTTATAAGACGTTTGTAATTTATTTAATGACATGCATCCAAACAGAAATCCAATTTCTAAATCCGTTGTTGGTAAAACCTTAAAACGCTTTGAACAAACCGGTAGTGTTAAAGATTTGCCAAGGAGTGGTAGACCTAGAACAGCGACAAGCGATGATAAAAAACTGAATGTTCTATTGGCCGTATCTGAAGATTCCCATTTATCAACCAATCAATTAGCGGCCAATCACAATATTTCACAGTCATCGGTCGTTTCAATTTTAAAAAGTGAAAAGTATAAACCTTATAAAGTACAACTTCTACACGAGTTGAGGGAAGATGATTTTGATAGGAGACTACATTTTGTGAAGAAATGTCAAATATTTGCAATAATAATGCAAATTTCGTCAACAATATTCTTTTCTCTGACGAAGCTACCTTTTGTCTTACCGGTGATGTAAACAGACATAATTGCAGATATTGGTCATCGGAAAATCCTTTTTGGTTTATGGAGCACCGTACGCAGTACCCCCAAAAGGTTAATGTTTGGGTTGGCATTCTAGGAGGTCATATTATCGGTCCCTTTGTCATCAATGGCAATTTAACTTTGGCTCTGTATTTGCAGTTATTGCAAAATGAAATTATACCTGCTTGTGCTATGCCGTATCCAGATGAAAACAATGAACACCTTCCCAATAACAGTATCTGGTTCCAGCAAGATGGCGGCCCACCACATTATGGTGTAAATGTTCGTCAATATTTGGAGAACGTCTTTCCAAACAGATGGATTGGGAGACGAGGAACTATTGAATGGCCAGCTCGTTCGCCTGATTTAAGCCCTTTAGATTTTTTTCTTTGGGGATACGTAAAAAACAAGGTTTACAAAGATAAGCCCAACAATGTCGAAGATTTAAAAATCCGAATTACCAGAACGATAGAAGAAATTCCCGAGAATTTTTACAAAATTCTATTCGGGTTTTGTAAATCGATTGGGTCATTGTCAAATTAGAAATGGACAACAATTTGAACACTTACTTTAATGTAGTTAGTTATTAATTTGTTTTTAATGATAAGATTGTGACTGATAAGTTTATTGCAAATAAATGAGTCTAGTTACCGTGTTAATTAATTCTGCTAATTTAATGGATCTTTAATATTTGAACTTTAAGGCACTTTTTCTCAATTTTTTTCAAATGTAACAATTGAAAATTGTATACCGTTGAAAAGAGAATAGAATGTACTATCGAAATCGATAACATTTCAAAAAAATATCGATGACGTCGTAACTTAAAAACAATTGAGGAAAAAAAAACATTCAAGTATTCTCAAATGTAGATAATAATTTCATAACAAACTTTTGTATTGAACATAATTTCCTAAAATAAATATTAACGACAATAAATCGCCGTCTCCATACTTTTAACTAACCCTGTATAAATTAATATCATCTAATTTAAAAACTGGAATTAAGTTGCATTGTACCGTGTCTTTGTTATTATTAAAAAATACAGGTTTAGTTGGATATCTTATAATAATAATAATAAAGAGAAATTTAATACCGATTAAGTTGCTTGCTTTGAATAAAACAAATATCTATTATTTTTTTTGCTTATCTGCAACTTGCCTGTTTTAAAGGCACAATATTTTTTATCGCACTCGCCTAAACGCAATCGATAATTTACGTTGAATCAGGTTTTAATTTGAAATTTTAATATAGCGAATATGCGCGAAAACAATTTATCGGCGCAGTTTAAGAAATGTTTTGAAATTGAATTTGTACGTAATTCGTAAAATCGACATTTACAATAAACACAAAGAACACATTTACAATTACTGTAATAAATAACATTAAAAATACAGAAAGAGGATACCGCAACTAAAACTGAAACTGTAAAAGAAAAGTCGAACAAAACCAAACAGAACGGATGCGAACAAGAACCTTCGAAAGAAAAAGGGAATAAAGTTCGCCAAAACTCCTTGGACGGCAAGGAAACTAAGCCGAAACAAACCGAGCCCGTTAAAGAAAAAATCAACAAGGAAAAGCAAAACGCATTAAATGCCGAGGTTCAAAAATCGAAGAGGTTGCCAAAGCTAGCCACCATCAATCAGCAATCGGTCGAAAAAGAAGAGACCGTCGCGGAAGCCGTTCCCGTCACCTTCCAGACAAACGGTTTTGCTGCTAATCCGGGCAAGGAAAAGAAGAAAAAGAAAAGCGAAAATAATGCCTTGCAACAAATTTGTAAGTTGGCAATTCGTAAGCGTTCATAACTCAAAAATTACTTTTGTAAATTTACTTCAGCGGGATCCAAAGATGGAGACGTCAACTTATCTCTTCTATTGAATGTGGTGCGTAAAGCTGAATTGTCTCGCTCTGAAGTTCAAATACTTATAGATCTCTTACTAAACAAGCAGCACGAGGCTCCCGCAGTGGTGGACGAGTGGAGCGAGGTATTTCTTAAATTATTATTTTAATCGTACTATTACTAACATAATAATCGCTCGACAATTAAACTGAAAATAGGGAAAGGCAGATCCCGTTCAGAGGTTAAAGAAGCAGTTGGCGGAAAAAGAAAAGGCCCTGACTGAAGAACAAGAGGCGCTCGTGGGAGTTCAAACGAAACTTCGCGAAATACGTGCCGAACAAGTGGCAGAAAAAAATCAACTGCAACAAAGGGCCAGAAGTTTAGAAGAGGCCCTGCAAGCCAAACATCTCGAACTGCAAGCGATCAATGGTCGCGTGCATTCGCAGAATCAAAAATGCAACAAATGCAAGCCCAATTGAACGAAGAGACGGTGGCGATGCGTAAATTGCACGAGGAGAATGCCGCTCTTCAATTACAACGTCAACAGGTCGACATTCACATCTCGCAAGCTCAAGAGGTAATTAGATGGCAATATATACCTTTGCGTTGATTAGTTTCGTCGTTTTTTTTTTTAAGGCCGACGCAACAATTCAAGATTTACAAGGTCGCAACAACCAGTTAACGATGGAATTGCATTCTTTGACAGAACAAAATATGGTCGCCAAGGAGCACCAACAAAACTTAATTGTACAGCTGCAACATCAAGTTAATCATTTCAAGAGCGAATTAGATGAAAAAGATAATATTAATCGACAGTTCGAGGTGAGAGATTAACATTTTCAGTTGAAATTTTTTCTCTTTTTTTTTGTTAATTGTCAAATTAATTTTAGGAATTACATCGCGATCTAGAGCATCGTTTGGCAATGTCGCTTCGGCAGGAAAATGAAGCGAAGGTCGAGTTGACGCAAATCAAAAATGTCTGTCAACAAAACGTCGACGAGATAAGGCGTTTAGAACATGGGAAAGGTCAGGCCGTAGAGGAAATTAGGAATCTTCAAAAGCACGGTGACGATCTCGAACAAACCATCGCCGATGTAAGTAATTTGTTTGTGTACTTTGCGCTCGCCGATGTGCGTTATTATTATTTTTTGTAATAATCGACAGTTAAATGCCGAACTACAAGACGTGCAAGCGGAAAAATCGGAATTGCAGCAGTCGAAAGCTAACGGACTCGCTCAAGAGACGCAAATTTATAAAGAAGAACTGTTGAATTTGCACAACGAATTGTCGTCTGCGAATTCCAAACTTCAATATGTCGAAAAGAAATACGCAGCAGATTTAGAAGCTTCCAAGACTACGGTGGCCCAGCTAGAAGACGAACTGGAAGAGCAAAAAAATAAGAACAACGTAGGTATAAAGTTTCTATGGGTAGATGTTTTGTTTTTTTTTTTAGTATTTTTGCTTCGTGTTTAAATAAACTGCTTCATTTAGGAGTTGCGCAAAAAGAATTGGAAAGTGATGGATGCCTTAAAAGCTGCCGAATGCAAGCCCTCAGAATCTGTGAAAGAGACGACTGTTAATGTAGATGTAAGTCATTCTCTTCGATAATATTTATTAATCTGCTTCGTCACTTTCCATTTTTCTACAATGTTAATTTTGCAAATTTGAAATTACGCAATTGTCGCAATTATAGGAGATTGTCCTAAAAGTTCGATCGGAAGAGCAGGAATTACAAAAGAAATTCATTCAGAGGTTATTCCCGGATATTAAACTGTCCGAAGCCTTATCTCATAAAGATTGGTTTGCCAACGTCGAAGTAGCAATTAAGGATTATGTTGCCAACTTAGGAACGTCTAAAACAAACGAAAATCAAGAAGTTACAAAATTGCAAGGTCAAATTCAACATTACAAGAGCATCATCGAACACACGGTGATTATATAAATATTTTAGATTGTGCCGAGCGAACATTTTTATTGTTTACAGGAAGGAATTTTAAAAAAACTCGAAAATCACATAGAACAAGAAGAGATACATTGGCGAAAGGAGTTGAAAATTAAAGAAACGGAGATAGCGATGTTGAAAGAGAAATATCACGCCGAGGTTAGTAATTTTAATCGTTGCACATTTTTTCGTCGAAACAAAGCTGTTTAAAATCTATAACCTGTCGGTCACATTTTACTGTCGGCAATTATTCGATTTGTGTTCTATAAATAGAAAGAACAGAAACACCATCGGGTGTCTACTAATTTTGTTTACATTGGAATGTCTTATTGGATAACAAGTGCCTTTTAAGTCTTTAATAATCAAATATACACCGTGTCCAAGATAAGAATGCACAGCATGGGGATCTTGAAAACGGTAGAAGATACAGGGTGGCTTAAATTAGAAAAAAGTTGCGCTATTTAGAGTATGTTCACATGCTGGTCGCAAAAGTTCATTATTGTTTATCGTTTTCAAAATTCTCAAAAAAATGTGATTTTTTGGATTTTCGTTTCTTTTCATTTTTTAATTTATTTTAAATGATATTAAAAAACTACCGGCACTTTCTCGTTGCCACTTTTTAAGCTCTACAAAATGGCGTGTTCAAATTTTTAATCCGACGTTTCGTATCCGAGAACCCGTCAACAACTTTATTTTTTTATATGGCCACAAACAAAGAGACACCCTGTATTCGGTAGCATTATTCATTACAAATTCAACGATGTATCACACATTATGGTTTTGAAGCCAAAAAAGAGGAAAAACAATAACCAACAATGGCATTTTCAACCGGCGTAACAAACATTATTGGGCAACAGACAATCTTCATTTAATAAAAGAAACAAGGCATCAACATCGATTTGGATTTAATCTGTGGGTAGGCATTTTGGGTGGCAAAATAATAGGACCTTTTATTTATCACAACAATTTAAATTCCGAACGATATCTCGACCTACTGCAGACTGATTTGGAGAATGCCTTGGATGAATTACCATTACTTATAGTTAACAACTGCTGGTTTCAGCAAGATGGTGCCCCAGCGCATAATTCAAGAACTGTGCGGGAATATTTGTCCCAGAGGTTTCCTGAAAAATGCATTGGAACTCACAGTGAAGTAGCCTGGCCAGCCCGATCACCTGACTTAACTCCGTTGGATTTTTTCCTGTGGAGTTATTTAAAAAACCAAGTGTATGACGCCACTTTTGAAACTGAAGAACAGTTATTGACATTGGTTTTAGCAGCAGTTAATACAATCACACCAGAAATGTTAGACCATGTTTTGAATTCTTCTGTAGACAGAGCATACTTTTGTCTAGAAAATAATGGCAACCTATTTGAGCAATTATTATAATTTTTGACATTTTGTTTCTGTTATTGTACCAGCGCCTACTAATTTAAAAATAAAAACCTTATAACTCACGTTTTTCCCTTTTTGGCTTCAAAACCATAATGTGTGATACATCGTTGAATTTGTAATGAATAATGCTACCGAATACAGGGTGTCTCTTTGTTTGTGGCCATATAAAAAAATAAAGTTGATGATGGGTTCTCGGATACGAAACGTCGGATTAAGAATTTGAACACGCCATTTTGTAGAGCTTAAAAAGTGGCAACGAGAAAGTGCCGGTAGTTTTTTAATATCATTTAAAATAAATAAAAAAATGAAAAGAAACGAAAATCCAAAAAATCACATTTTTTTGAGAATTTTGAAAACGATAAACAATAATGAACTTTTGCGACCAGCATGTGAACATACTCTAAATAGCGCAACTTTTTTCTAATTTAAGCCACCCTGTATCTTCTACCGTTTTCAAGATCCCCATGCTGTGCATTCTTATCTTGGACACGGTGTATAGTCTTTCTGTTAGTCTTTCAATAAAATGAACTCGTCAAACTTTATATTGATTCCATTCCATTCAGTTACAGACTAAGGTGGAACAGTTGCAAGAAAAACTTAGGGCGGAAGCTGAAGAAAAACAGCAAACGACGCAGTTATATGAAAATTTAAAAAGTAGGGAATCGACGCAAACAGAATTGGCCGAAAAATTATCGGAGGTAAAATCGTTTACGAAATTATTTCGATAATTCAGTTTACAGTCTGAATTGAACATTTTAGGAGGTGAATCGTGCAGTTGAACAGCTAGTTCTCGAGAAGAGAAAAAACGAAGAACTTTTAAAACAGTTGCAACAACAAAGTAGTGATATAATTATAAAAGTAAGTGTTTCCGGGAGGTAATTGCAAAATTGATAATTTCATTGTTGTAGGAGCCAAGCAGTACTTCAACTAATGGACCTTCTATAGAAGTAAGTTTTCGTTATACATATTATTTGGCGGGAAGTGGAACTATTTTGACTCCCCATTTTTGGGAACTAAAAAACAGTTCGGGCAATAAATTTGACCACTTTGGTCGCTTGTTTGATAGATATACTATTGTACATAATCATGCTAACTATTTTCTTTCAGGCCGCCGCAAAATAGTCAAATAGGCAGTTTTATAGGATCGTGAAGTTAGCCTAATAAAATAAATAAGCTTAACATACGGTAATTCCCAAATTCGAAACGATATACACTTACGTAAAAATTGAGAAGGACACGTGCATGTAAAACTATTCGATTTATTTTGTAAAACATTCATGACGGCGACAATTTTGGGAATTACCGTTTACACACTATTTTTCAATGAGATTTATCGAACTATTCCATATGATTTTGTTTTATATGTAGGTGTATAACCTAGTAATTCATTCCTATTAAACTATACAGATTTGTGCAATAAGACTTGCGGGTTCCTTGATGCAAATAATAGTACACATTGAGAGCCTTAATTCTACATTATTGTAAATTGTGATTTTTCTTATTCTTTTATGAAGTTCTTAATGGCAATGCAGTTTTGCTGAATATGACTTAAACTAGTATTTAGCTAGGGAGACGTTAAATGTTTATACCTTTATACTTAATTTAAAGTGTTGTACCGATTTTATGATAAAAATATTGCTCGACTATTAATACTAGTACTTGTGTTTAAATGTTGAACGTCTCGTCTCTAACAATAATAATGAAAGCTTATAATAATATTTTAGGTAGTATTTTCTTGTATGAGGGTTGGATATAATAAAATTACACTAGTTGAATGATGGCTTAAAAAATATACGATACTTAACTGAAATAAAAGTTTTATTATCATAATTGCTTTATTTTACAGTTGAAAACATTTATCATTTTATAAATTATTTTGTGATGATAATAGTTAATGTAATACAGGTCGATTTTTAAACATTTTTAACAATTCCTTCTCCGCTTTTTGTTTTTTGGAATAAGCCGATAAATTTCCTAATTGAATGTCTAGACTGTATGCATGCAGCACAGAATTTATAATTACAAAGTTCGT
The DNA here is from genome assembly GCA_036326145.1 of Rhagophthalmus giganteus. Taxonomy (NCBI): domain Eukaryota; kingdom Metazoa; phylum Arthropoda; class Insecta; order Coleoptera; family Rhagophthalmidae; genus Rhagophthalmus; species Rhagophthalmus giganteus. The sequence goes on along the minus strand of JARFJA010000083.1, from coordinate 6,253,351 downwards.
TTCGACATCACATCGGCGTATAATCGAGTTGTACGTATAATTGTCGTACTCCGGCTGCTGCGAATATCATTTGCGTATGTGAAACTACGTATTTCGGATCGACGTTTTTAGAAACTTCTAATTTAAGAGCACCAACGTAAACATCACTACAGAGGGTCCAAAAATGCGGTTCTTGCACACTATACACGCCCGCCAAACTGATAACTTTTTGATAGCACTGCGGCAAAATATTGTCCAAACTGTACGGTTGCCTCTGCATTAAAATCACTAGTGAGTCTTTAATTAATGGAAGAACACTAAGAATTATTAGACTAGCAATAAACATGGAGCAAATCGGATCGGCTATCATCCATCCAAACATTTGCATAAGAATGGCAGATATGATGACGCCGACGCTACCAAGTGTATCTGCCAAAATATGGAGAAAGACTCCTTTCATAATTTGCGAATTACCGCTTGCCATGAAATCCATCTCGATACTGTGATCGTGTCCGTGCCCGTGCGAATTGTGAGCATGACCGTGATTGTGTGAGTGCGAGTGACTGTGACCATGCGAGCCTCCATGGCCATGTTGGAATGCATAAATTCCTACTAAATTAACACAAAAACCTAATACAGATACGAGGAAAAGTCTTTCGTGTTTCACCTGCAAATATCCCAGATTAGTGAATGCAATATGAAATCCGATAGTATGATATGTACCTCTGGTGGTTCGATTGCACGTTCTACAGCTTCTGACATGATAAAAAATGCTATGAAAAGTAAAAACAGCCCGTTTACGAAACCCGCTATTACTTCGGCCCTCACATATCCATAAGAATACTTATCGTTTGCTTTCCATTTAGTTATAACCGAGGCCGCTAAACCGGCCAACAAACCGGTACAATCGAAAAACATGTGAAAGGAATCGGATATTAAACCTGAAACGATTACAAGTCACACGATTGCCGTTGAAAAGTTACACTTGTTTACCTAAACTGTTGGTCCAAATGCCATATGCAAGTTCGACAAATGCGAAGGAGAAATTAAGTATCAAAAATAGAAACAGGTTTCTCGAATTCCTGTCGGAAAATATTAAACGCATCCATCCATTCAATCTCTCCTTAATTCTAGTACCCAGGCCGCCTCCTGCCGCGTCTTTATGCGATAAAGGAAGCATTTCTTTTAGTCTAACGTCACAGAATTAAATTATGTTTAAATTTACTTCACCGGTGCATATTTTACGAGCATATGTTAACGCACAAAATTGATCATAAACAAAGTTGCATACGTGTTTATATTTAAATAACGTTCGGCTTTTATTGATATCTTGAAATTAAAACTACCGCTTTTGCACTAAATCGCATACTAAATTAAGCGTAATTAGTTTTACTTAATTATTAGTTAACGTTTTTTTCTTGTTAACAGCCAAAAATGGCTGTTTTACAAAAATTTTACATTGCACTTAACCATATTAATGTGCAATTGACACTTCATGTACATGACCACACTAAAACAGTGGTACCAATTAAACTTCTTTGAACTAAACGGTATTTATTTCTATAGAGGGGAGTTTCCACTGCCCTTTTAAAATCTTAACTGTTTGGAATTTGTTATAAATAAATACGAGTAATACGAAACAATTTTAAATATTGCAGATTTTATATTTACAAGAGTACTACTAGGGTATAAACAACAGGCTGGAAAAATAAGATTCAAAATTTATATAATTGTTAAAGTTAAGCATCGAGTTTCTTTAATACATTTACAATTTAAACGAATATTATTAAATGTTAATATTGATTTAAAAACTTCCGATTATCTATCGTACGAAGGTATCTGTCGAATTACAATTTAACAGGTGCAGAATCGCCTTTACATTTTGTTAGGTTCAAACGCAGGTCGGCCACTACATTGCTAGTTTTAAGATTGCCATATCCGTAACGTAACTTCCGTTGGTCTCTTATTAGAAAGCATGGTGAGTATAAAGTTGTTAGCACATAAATTTTGCTGGTTTAACATGTAAAATAAAACCGTATGCATGTAAAATTGTCTTTTTAAAGTATTACTCATAAACGCTTTTAAAAAACACGTAATGCATGTTGATTTGTAGCCGCCCAAAAAGGACACGAAATCGTCCTCGAAGCAACCGCAAAAGACCCAAAAGAAGAAAGAAGGGTCTGGAGGTGGTAAAGCCAAGAAGAAGGCAAGACTCGATTTTTTCAATTTATGGACGTAACAATTTACTTTTAATTCGCAGAAGTGGTCCAAAGGAAAAGTTCGCGATAAACTAAACAATCAGGTGTTATTCGATAAAGCTACGTACGAGAAATTATATAAAGAAGTGCCCCAATATAAATTGATCACGCCGTCCGTGGTTTCCGAACGATTGAAGGTTAGGGGATCTCTTGCCCGGAGAGCGTTGCACGAATTGCAGCAGAAAGGTATATTTTACGTATAATGTGTTATGTTGAAGAATCGTGGGGTGGCCAGGGAAGTTTAGTGCTTGCCTGTTATAGTAGCTAGGAAAAATAATTGTCGAAATGTTTTATTTTGTCGGTTAGGGTTTCGTGATGATCATTTTACAACTGGAATTCTATGATAGCAAATACTGATTTAATGAGTCTGAAAAAAACGCAAATCTAATTTTTAAAATCCGCATTGCCATTAGTTGTGCCTACAAAACTCTCGTTACAGGTTTGATTAAACAAGTGGTTCAACATCATTCCCAATTTATTTATACACGGACGACCAAGGGTGACGATCAAGCCGCATAATATTCTCACACAATGTAGATTATAATCTAATAAACTACAAAATTTCCTTTTGTATGTTTATTTTTTTTACCCATGATATGATAGTTGTGTAGAACTGGATCGAGGATTTGTTGTGCATAATTGTATTTTATAGTAAAATAGGTAGCGTTTATCAAGAACGATATACAATATGGATAAATACAAGGTTTACAGTGAATTAAACAATACATGAAATTCGTGCACTTCACATTTATTATAACTATTAGTTAATAAAAAGCCTATGTATGTACTACATAGGTAATTTTCATTAAGTTCAAATTTTAATACGTTTATCCACAAATTCTGTATCGACTCCTTGCATCTGTAAGAAATTGTTGAGCGACTTAAAATTGGTAGTGGAAATATTCCGAATTAAATGTTACGGTGAGGTTTTTTTGCGTATTTATGTACGGTTGAAAAAGTAGTGTAATGCTGGTTGTGCTCGTTTCTGTCAATTTTGCTTAATAGGGTTAATTGTGGTGTGCGAAACTATTTTTTGGCACCACAGTTGAAATTTAATTATTATCTAGTTTGCAGTTGAACTTCGATAAGTTAGAACAAGGTAAAAACCGTGTAAATTTTATTTAATAAAATCCAGTAGTATTTTACTTATCATTATTACTTGAGTTTGATGGTTTTTTGTGTAAAAGCGAGTGTAATATTGGTCGCTTTTTTTTAGAATTTAAAAATTGATAAATACTTATATGAATGTAAGCATTAACTAAAAATGAGAGCTAAAGTAGTTTTTTTTTTTGATACATGTGTTTATTTAAAATATTGAATACGTATATATTGCATATTTTTGCATCCCTATAAGAAAAAAGTTCATTGGCTATTTTACAACCTATTTCGTTTTAATTAAAATAGTAAAGTGTAGTTTAAATTTACCGCCAATCGATTTGAGTGGAAAAAAAAGGTATCTACGTGCGCACTGCCACTTGGCACTCCATTTCATCTGTCAGAACTGCTTGAGAGTGTACGTTGTGGTAGCCATTGTTCTAAATTTAGGTATTTGAATATAAAAAAAAATAGTAATTTGTGTAATTGTGTGGTGGTGTAGTGACTATAAAACCGAAGAATACATTTTGGCAAATTTATAAATATTTCGTACTGTCTTAAAAATGAATCCCGAATAGTAAGTATTGATTGGTTACCTTTGATTAGTTCGTTTCTGTAATGGTAATTATTTTCATCGTAAAATTGGCTGCGTGGTGTTTTAGGAATTTAACCGATCGCGAACAGTCCCATATTGTATAATTTTACGTAAACCACAGTAAATGCGATTTTATAACGTACATTCCTTTTTCAATCCACCCACCGTATTCCCTTAATCACTGGGTGTCGAACATACGTCATGGTCTACTCGACCCGACAAATTTAATATTCACCTTTTAATTTTGAACCCGCATTCTAATGAGAAACGAATCGTTTTTATAAAATTCTTTTCCTAAAAATCGATAACAAATAGAAATTGTTTTTATACCATAAAGATGGTGAGAATTTATGGAATGATTCATATGTATTTTGATAGTGCTTTGTGCTAAATCACAAATGACGTCTTGAAAATAATTAGAAATATATATAAAAGATTGTGGAACTTGTTTTTTTTGGAAATTTAACAATTTCCTCGTTGCAGCAAAAAGAAATAATTGGAGCATGACTTTGATAGTTTTCACTTTTTCTGTTTATAATAAAGTATTCGGTAAATTGTTGTAATTTTTTACGTTTTTAACGCTCATTTATGTTCAAAACGTTTCTATTAGTAGCGATTTCGACATCTTCAATTACTTTTATTTCGTTATAAATTACTTTTAACAGAGAAGAAAGTTCTTTGTTTATAAATAAATATAAATTATTCATAACTGTATAATTTACTATTTGATTTAGATAATAATTGTGTTTAGGTAGGTACCCGATGAAATACGATGTAATAATGTGATGAATAAACGATTGGTTCAACACCAAAGTTCTTATAAATAGGAACTCGTTTGTTTTCTATCGTTATCGAGAAATCAATTATATTACTAGTTTTGCTTCTTGCGACTTATTAAGTTCAGGAAAACTAAATTCTACGAATAGCTTATTTCAGTGTAATTTTTGTTTCAGCGATTATTTGTTTAAACTCTTGTTGATTGGAGATTCTGGAGTCGGCAAATCCTGTTTACTTTTACGATTTGCGGTAATAACTAATAATTGTATTATGCACATTTCGAATTTGCTAATTAAATTGCAATTTTTAGGACGACACTTACACGGAAAGTTATATTAGTACTATCGGCGTAGACTTTGTAAGTAAATCGAAATATCGCTCTCGGTTTTTTAGTTTTTCTTTTCATTTGTCTTTGCTTTTTAGAAAATCAGAACTATCGATTTAGACAAGAAAACAATTAAATTACAAATATGGGACACGGCCGGCCAGGAACGCTTCCGAACAATAACCTCCAGTTATTATAGAGGAGCACATGGAATTATTGTGGTGTACGACTGCACAGATCAAGATTCATTCAATAACGTTAAACAGTGGCTCGAAGAGATCGATCGTTACGCCTGTGATAACGTGAATAAACTCCTTGTAGGAAATAAGAACGATTTGACTACGAAGAAAGTCGTCGACTTCACTACCGCTAAAGTAAATTATAAAGGGGCTTAGTACAATAGGAGAACCACCGCACTGACGCGATACAGCGTACAGTATGCCGTGAAATCTACATCGACACCGGGACGTCTTGTTTCGATTTTATTTTTGTGTGTTTGTAATTCGCGCTCCGTTTTTACATTTGTAAAATAAATTTTAAATCAGATGTACTTGGGAGTGACCGTTTAGTTCAAAATAGAGTGACCAGTAGTCATTTTTAAAAATAGCAATTTTTTTATCGGAGTGCTGAAATTCATAAAATAATACATGTGACTTTAGCAAACGCAACCTTAAAATGAGTGGGTATTATCGTAGTATGTCACCACTTTTAAAAAACTTTTTTATTGTCGAAATTTGGTCATTATACATAAAAACTAAAGAGATTAACCTTCCTTCCAACTTTAACCTAACCCCGTGTACACAAACAATTATGCATTTAAGACTGTGCACACACACACACAGAGCAATTGTCTGTGTATACCAGGTTAGGGGTTAAGGTTGAAAGAAAGGTTAATCTCTTTAGTTTTTATGCATAATAACCAAACGGCTTAGTTATTTTCGAAATTCCTCGTTTTCATTGAATTTCATACAAAACGGCCGAAAGATGACAGCATTTTTGTTTTTAAATGCTTCCATTACAAAAAGGCTAGAGGTGCCTTGAGAGTCGTATTATAAAAAGACTATGATTTATCAGCCAATTTGAGATACCTATACGCATTTTTTCTATAATCAGGTGGCGTTTTGTAAAAAGGCCGATTTTACGATTATCCTACAACATGTATACATAAATTTTAAACACCAATCGAATACGATTTTAGCATACGTCGATAATATTCATTTACCTTTCTAATGTAAACAAAAAGTAAGAAAGTTATTAATTATAGAAAATAATAGTGAAGAAAAGTGGTGACATATTAACGATAATACCCACTCATTTTAAGGTTGCGTTTGCTAAAGTCACATGTATTATTTTATGAATTTCAGCACTCCGATAAAAAAATTGCTATTTTTAAAAATGACTACTGGTCACTCTATTTTGAACTAAACGGTCACTCCCAAGTACATCTGATTTAAAATTTATTTTACAAATGTAAAACGGAGCGCGAATTACAAACACACAAAAATAAAATCGAAACAAGACGTCCCGGTGTCGATGTAGATTTCACGGCATACTGTACGCTGTATCGCGTCAGTGCGGTGGTTCTCCTATTGTACTAAGCCCATTATAAAGTGTCTTTTTTTGGGAGCGACAGGTTTTTAACTGTCATTTTAGGAATACGCCGATCAATTAGGCATTCCATTTCTCGAAACCTCCGCCAAGAACGCTACAAATGTAGAACAGGCCTTTATGACTATGGCGGCAGAAATAAAAAATCGCGTTGGGCCGCCATCGTCTGCTGCCGACCAAGCTAGTAAAGTTAAGATCGATCAAGGTCGTCCTATCGAAACAAACAAAACAGGTTGCTGCTGAAAAATGTAAACATACATTTAATTTCCTAAAGGTTAGTTTTTGATCGTGTAAACTGGTAAAAGTGTTGTTTATATTATTTATTCGGTCTCGCTATGCGTTAATTAATGATAATTATGTTTTATTTAAAAATAGCTTGGAACTGTTTTTGAACTATTGAAATTTGCTACATTTCGGCCGGTATTTTTTTTAGTAGGCGTCGAGTACAGAATTACAATTAAATAATTATATCGGTTGTTTTAATCTTTTTTTAAATTCAAATTAAAATGCCATTTGTTAGGTACTTTGAAATAATCGTGGTAACGTCGCCGATACTTAATTCACCACATCATAAATCGATCTTTCATCGGACGATGCTTTTAGATGGATTCTGTTGTTCGACATTTACGATTACGACTTTTAATCGGATATTTTTCTTTCAAATGTTAGGTCTTTAATTATAAGTTTGTAATGCTGTTTTTAATTTTCAGATTTTGTTTATATTTGAAGAATTTGGCCTGGCCAATAAAGATATCTTTCTTTTGTGGTCCCAGCGGACCAACGTCTTTCTATATAAAATGTAGTTATCCGTCTATTCTTAAAATACATGTATAGTTAATTAATAATATTGATTTGCATAATTAATTGTGACTTTTTTAGTGTTTGTGCATATTTGTTATGGTATAATCAACACCAATATAATTATTATAGTTCTAATTCTTCATTGAATAGATTATTCGTGAAATTGTTTTATAATTCCTTAGATAATATATAAAAATTATTTATTTAGCAACTAGTTTTGTTTTGTTGGTGGTATACTATTCTATATTTCGGAGGCGGTAAAGGTAATAGTCATGTTGTTTGTTTTTATTCTCATTTTTTAATTGTATTAGGATTTATAGTGAATACTTTGTTTTGATATTTGCAACTTACAAGATGACTATTTCTGTACCTTTGTGCATAAGTTTGAATGTGTGGAACTGTGCGTCTGAATTAGATAAATTTAATTATAATTAAACGTGATTTTCAACTACCTTTCGTCCCGGTTATAAAGAAAGCACTTCTGTTGTATGCAAGTTACATAGTAAGGTATACGGAGAGATGCTATTTTTTATATATTAATTTTTCCGTGCGAAAGAATTTTATAATGGCGTGCACGAAATCTTCATGATCGAAAGTAAATACTTTTTTATGTACAATTAAAATAATTTGCGTATAGATAGTATTGCACTTATCTAAAATTAACATCACCGAGTTAATTTTGTTTTTAGGATAATCAACCGTAATTAAAAAATCAAACGAAAAATCAGTCGGTGGGTTTAAGGATGCGATTGCGTCATCTAAAATTTTAGGTGATACGATGTAAAATTTTCCCATCGTATCAAATATCACGCATGTATTATGTAACTTTTGTAGTCCATATTTGTACAAGGATAATTGTAAACTAAATATAAATAATTAAAGGATAGAACGTGGAAAAGGAGTTTAATTTTAAAATATGCAACAATGTTTTATATTTTTTCAATTGTAAAAATTCTTGTAATTTACAATTTTAGAATTTAATTTTTTCTTTATTTTCCGCAGTTCGAATGGTAGCGTCGTTTTAATTCGAACTGTGTAAAATCGGGAGGCAAAGTTGAGGTCAGATTCTCAACCGCTAATTGACTCTGACAAATTAAAATTTATTATTTATGGTGCACTTGTGAATCACTGGATGTAAAGCAGTGGACTTTTTAAACCGGAAAGTCGAGCTGTCGCGCGACTAGCGTGGCTATCCGAAACCCAGATTACCATCAATTGTATATTATGTTGCCTATCACCTTTCAACAGTATAGAATAGATGGAAGTTTCCTCGTTTGTTATACGATGCAGTCTTGTAGCTCAGTTAGATGCTCGGCGTTTTTACATTTTGTCTAAACGAGGTGACTGAAGTTCGAATCTCCCTTCAAGATTGTTTTTTTTTTAAATACGTATTGAAAATTTTAATCAAAGCCATATTCGGCATGAGAGATGAACATCAATGAATATGTTTAAATTATTAGTTGTGCTTAAACATAAATTGAATTTTGAATTAGTTAATCTAAACTACCAGATTATTTTTTCCTGAAATAGATTGTATTTACCGCAGTTAATAGTGTCAAATTAAAATAAGGTAAGTAATCCTTTAACGACGCCGAGGATAGCATTATTATGTTTATTATCACGCATTCAAATTGACTGTCCGGAAATTCAAGTGCTGGTTTACTCTAATATTATTGTAGCAAATTATAACTGTTATTTTCTGTGAAAGAAATACGCAATTTTTCACAATTACATAGGTATGTCATTTAGTTACAGAATAAGGAAACAACAAAGACAAAACAGTTTTGTACAAAAAGGGCGGAGGTATACCTTTAGAATTTCATAACAAATTTCTGAGACAAACCACGACACATATTTTGAAAAATAATTTTTTCTATGTGTTAAAATAGAATGTGAAAGATAACCGACAAGGGGCTAGGGAAGGTTTCGGTATTCTATTCAAATCTTGAATGGATAAATACTAACTCCCTGCTTTACTTATTTTTACAAGTTTACGAAAAGTTTCTTAGACGGTCTGCATCATAAAAATGTGCAATTTTCAAAATACATACATATATCTATTACTAAACTGTATCATTACCTATACTTAAAAAAATATTTGTATACTTAATTATAAATAAATAATATTTAGGAATCTATATTTTTAAATGTTAATTATGAATTTATTAAATTAATAATTTTTAAATGCTTAGGGTGATATTATTTTTCACATTGGGATTGCAGTTAGGTAAATGTAAATGACAAGTTCAAGTATTGTTCAAAACAATTTATTTGTATACAATAACAATAGAGAAGGCTTGCTTTTGAATCCAATTATTTTTGAACAGAAATTGTGATCAAACGGTTAATCCAAAAAATTGTTTTTTTTTTAAATTCAGTTATATCTTATTGAGATCTTAAGACACTGTTCCATTTTAAATTAAATTGACGGTTTTTAAAAGATTTACATGCATTTCAAAAAGCATGTTATAATTAAATTTGTTGAAAGTTTGGTAACGGTATTCCAATAAAAGACTCAGGTGATTCTAACCAAAAAAAAATCATCTCGATAAACCCAATGCTTTTTGAGATGTTCCTGTTCGAAAAATACATGCAATTTCCCTATCTCGATAAAACGGGAGTAATGTCCTTAAATCAAAATGTATATACACCTATTAAAAAATGGATCTTCCTATATATTTATAATAAATTGATATTTATAATTATAATTAATAATAATGTATAGGTAGCCTAGATACTATGTTACGTTCGCTAACCGTTTGAATGAAAGATAAAACAATATATACAGGGTGATCCGGGACTCCACCGACAAACTTCTAGGGGTGGTTGAACACGTCAAGACAAAAAACTTTTGCAATGGAACCTCGAGTCGAAATACATTTATTCAATCGGAAAACGAAGTAAGGGCTGAAACAGCCGCAGGTCGCGGAGATCAGAGAAAATAAAACACACCAATGTAACAGGCTATGCAAGCACTCACAGGGGCCTCGCCCTGTTATCTGTTTTGCATATGTTGCCTCTTCTGCATGGGCTGTAACATACTGCTGTTTGCTTGCCGGTTCTCTCATTGCCAACGTAGTTTCACCCCTAGAAGTTTGTCGGTGAAGTTCCGGACCACCCTGTATATATATATTTGGCGTCACATTAAGTTGTCTTTAAATACAAAATACATAAAATAAGTAGAGGTTCTATAATAAACGACTGCATTTTACAAAATATCAAAATAAACTCGTTTTTTTTTAACCGCGTGGTGATTCCTGTTAGATGGGGATTAAAATTCTCCAATGAGTAACAACGAGTAAGGGTCAGGTAAACCGAAATAAATTGTGAAAAAGGTATCCTGTAATGTAACTTTCATAGAATTATCGATTTTAAAACCCCCAGTTTCTATTCTTTAACTTTTGTTTTACTATCGGTAGATATAATTTATTAGATATGTCGTACACATTACTACCACTGTAAACATATTCATTGATGTTCATTTCTCATGCCGAATATGGTTTTGATTAAAATTTTCAATAGGTATTTAAAAAAAAAACGCACTTGAAGTTTCATTCGAACTTCAGTCATCTAGTTGATCGTGCATCTAACTGAGCTACAAGGCCGCATAATATAAGTAACGAGGAAAATTCTATCTATTTTATACTGTTGAAAGGTGATAAGCAACATAGTATACAATTGATGGCATTCTGGGTTTCGGATAACCACGCTAGTCGCGCGACAGCTCGGCTTTCCGGTTTAAAAAGTCCACTGCTTTACCTAGTGCTAATTCGATCTAACGGTTCTAGAGAAGTTTTTGAAATGCACGGAAATTGTGATTTCTTTTCATTAAAAGCGATCGAACGAAGAAATCGTTTAATTGCATCACGAAAAGAAATCTAAAAGAATAATTCTTCGTTTTTTTTTTTCTTAAAGAAAATTACAAGTATTTGGTTTAACGATTTATTTAGTTTTGGAAAAAGTCGAAGCGAATTTAAAAACAGGTTCGATACAGTGAACATTTTGTTATAGGAAAAGTTTTAGTACCGTTCGTAATTTGGTATAACATATTTTATGTCAAATGGCAATTGGATCCACTGCAATATTGATTTTTCAACTACAAACATCGTGCGATTTACTTTTCAAAGTTTATTTACTTGTACGATTCCGGTCGGTTACGATTACGATTGCGAGTCGAGAAAGTTTAAGATGTTCATCAATTTTCCGTGAATAATAATTTAAAAAAAAGCGCATTTGTTTAATTCGTAGATCGTATAATATAAGTGGAAAAAATGCCTAAAGATTTAAAATTGTTTAAAGACATCTTAGAACCTAGACGGCAAGAGCCGAGCAATTTCATGTGGATTTCTCGCAAGTTGGAAACTACAGCTGCCTACAAGCAATCGAATAAACCTAGCCCAAATTCGCACAAACTGGAGGTTTTACGAAGTCAGAAAATACAAGGAATCATTCAAAAAGTAAGTTTTTAATTTAGGTAACCTTAAAATCGTTAGAATTTTTTCTTCGATTACTGGAAATCGTGCTGTATAATGCTTGCACTTTTCGGTCTTCCACGATTTAGAAACGAAAGGTAAAAACATTTTAAATATCTACTTTATATACGAAATTAACGAATTTTGTGTAATTTTGGTTTAGCCTGTGCGACACGAAAGAGTTGCCGATAATAAGTTCATTTGTGTTTACTAACCTAATCTTCAGTTCGCTAATGTAACTATCGATAATTAGGTATTTATTTGCACGGTTTATGGTCCTACTGCTGCATCCTAACATACAAGTGCAAATATCCATGCTGGATATTCATTCCAGATTCTGGATTTTATTTGTATGACTTTAAAAATTAAAGACTGTTGTTATTATAGCAACACATTGTTGTAACTGTGATTAATGGGTCCATTCTGTAACTTTTATGGGATTGTAAGAAAATGAACAATCGATCATAATCGAGATTTTCATACATTTCTATAGTAATAACGTGTTAATAAGTCTGTAAAAATTAAAATCTGTTACATAATAGACCCCTTAAGTTATTGTATTTCCATAGATATTTTATACTTAAGTAAGGCTTAAACTATCCAGGTAATGTCGGTGTAAACGGCCATTAAAGTCACTTTTAATATAATCTAGTTTAACTATGAAATTGTCCTTAAATTATGCTGAAATTTGAAGATATATCGGTGCAACTGGCCATATTATTTATTTTATTCGTTCCATCTCATTTTTGGTGATATTTGTAGAAAAGTGCGATTAGTATCTCAATTGAAACAGCCATTTCTTGAAAGATAATAAATATGGTTAATTAAAATATAAAATGAAAAGTTGGCATTTAATAATTAAAATGTGTAGAAATGACATTGTAGTAGATAATATTTCTAGAACGTTAATAATTACTAAATTATGTTGCAAGTTATGCGAAAAAAAAACAAGTTTGTAAGAATTTTATGATAACATTTTATGTTTTAAAATTGATAACCAAAATTATGTCACAAACAAATAATTCATAATTTCAAAACGTTTATTATTTTAGTAAATCTGTGAACATAAGAATATGAAAAACTTATCTGAATTTGTACCTAGTTATATCTTCTATTTTACATTTTTAACAGTAATCGACTGTACAAAGTTTAAATATTATGCATAAAAAACAGCTACTTTGTGTTAATTGGCCAATTAAAACAATCAGTAACAAGAAAAGTAATTAATATATAATATATTTACTATGTTAAAAGTTTAGTTTCCATGTATTGGAAATTCTGAGTAATTACTTAATACCCGACCTAATATAATATTTACATGGGTCATTTCAATTGTTTTTTTTAAATTTTGGTCAACAATGACCTGAATTATTAAACATAAAAACGAGATGACATTGAAACGATTACAAAATATACATGATATTGCATAAATTTTTAATTCGTTATAGTAAAACTAAGTAAAGATTTAAATGAAATCGTAGCCTTGAAAACAACAATAAAATGTTTAAATTTTACATCCAACAGATCTAACACCAACATGTGTATATTTATGCATAAATGAGTAACAGATCGATACTATGTTATGTAATGTTTATTTTATGTCTTTTCAAACTTCTTCAAAACAAATTAAATTAAATTAAAAATAAAAACTAATAAATTCTATAAAAATAATTGCGTGAGATTGTTGTGTGCATTTTAAGTTTATAAACAAACCGATGTACCGTGCACGTGTGTTTATTATCCCTTTTTCGATTAGTGTTGTAAAATGAAAAATAAGTTATTGTACGAATTTCAGGCGTGTCAGGATGGCGGATTGTCGAAAGAGAAACTCGTGGAAGACATTAAAGCGATACTAGATGAAATTGGTTTTAACAGACGCGTTCATATAATTCGATGGTTGGGATTGGTTTTAGTGAAAATCTGCTTGAAAGTGTATTCGGGAATTTACATTCACGAAGAAAATATTTACAAGGTATTATAAATCGTCTGTAATTTACAAATTTATATTAGCTTATTTTTATATTTTAGGTAAAGCAAATGATGGGCAGCGCACCGGTTATATTTCTACCGACACACAGAAGTTATGCCGATTTTATATTGATGTCGTACATTTGTTTTATGTACGATATAGAAATTCCAGCAATAGCGGCCGGCATGGGTAGGCTACATTCGGTTAAACATAAAGTTGTAGAGGAAAAATACGGAATTTTGTAGATTTCCATGGCATGTGGGGGATGGGAACAGTTTTAAGAGATACGGGCGCATTTTTTATGCGCAGATCTTTTAACAATGATAGTTTATATTGGGACACATTTCGACAATATATTAATCAAATTGTGACAAAAGGAGATCTTCCGATCGAATTTTTCGTCGAAGGCACTAGAAGTCGCAGTTGTAAATCTTTGTTTCCGAAATCCGGTAAGGTGTTGTGGATTAATCGGAATTTATCGAAATTATTTCAATTTGGTTTAGGACTTCTTTCGATGATTCTAAGGCCGTTTTTTACTTCCGAAGTTCCCGATATTTTATTTGTTCCGATCAATATTAGTTACGATCGAGTTCTCGAAGAGAAACTGTTTGCTTTCGAATTACTGGGAGTGCCGAAACCTAAGGAGAGCACGTCGGTAAGTTTTATTGTCTTTTTTACGAGTTTTAAAATTAAACATAAACATGTTTTTAGGGATTTTTTAAATCGTTGAGTATAATTAACGAACGGTACGGAAATATATACGTAGACTTCGGCGAGCCCATTTCTACAAGGAAATTCTTTGAAAACCACATCGACAGATCCGTACATAACATGAAACCCTTGCACTTGCAAGAGTCTACGCACCAAGAAAAACAATATGCAACAGAATTGGCTCACGAAATTGTCAATAATCAAATGAATCTTGCGACAGTTACCACTTTTAATCTCGTAGCTCTTAGTTTAACAAACCACTTTGTGACAGGAAGGCACCCTCCGAAGTTTGATGACGTCGTTGGCGACATAATTTGGCTCGATAGCGTATTAAAATCGTTCGGTGCTCGCACGGATTTTTGCGACGTAAATGATGTTAGAGCAGCCCTAAGCATCCATAAAGAGTTGGTTCAGGTTAAGGACGATTCAACTGTGGTTCTAGTGGAAAATTTAGTTGCATCGGAAAAAGTAGGAACCTCAAATTTAAAGGGTTATTCGTTAGCACAAAAAACCATTTGTTCTGCACTACCGCATGTTATGCTTCAAATTTATGTAAATCCCGTTTTGCATTATTTGGTGAAACCGGCTATCCTGTGCATCATTTTCAACTGTCGTGGTGGAACAAGTACAGGTAAATAATGCTCTTTTTTCTTATATTATGTATTTGTATTTCATCTTATTGTTTATTATATTTAGATGTTTTACGTGAGCAATACCAATTACTTGTTGAACTTTTTTCAAATGAATTTGTTACAATATCCTCGGGAGATCACCAGGTATATTTAAATATACATTACAACATAATGTTGTCTACAATAATTATTGTTTTAGGAATCTTTACGGTGTTTATTTGATCACAATGTTGTACAATTAAAAAATAATAAATATTACGTGACCGAGAATAATAAGCTATTTCAACTATTATGTAATATATTAAAACCAACATTATTTACTTATTATGTTGTTTGTAATGTGATAAAACAAGTATGTAAATTATTATTCATTTATAAGTCGACACCATTCAAATCGTAGTGATTTTAGAAAAACATTCCGTTGGACGAGAAATCTATTATAAAGGAATCTCAAGCTCGATTAGAATTTCTCACCAATACAGATAATAGTTTTATACACCCTTATTGTTTAAATTTGGATACGTTGGGGATTTGTTTGAACAGCTTATGTTCGATAGGACTGTTGGTTAAGATAAAACTGTAAGTAGAAAGAAATTTGACTTTATCGATTCGTTTAATTTTTATCTGTAGTAACGAGAAAGTACTGTACGAGACGAATACTAAAAAACTAAACTTCGTTATAGGACAGTTGTGTAAGTTGTTGTGTTGTATCTATTATAAGTGTGTTATTATTAATGATACTTTTTTAGCGATGTATTTATGCAATGAAGAAATTGAGATGGTCAATAAACAATTGATGTTAAAATCATCTTTATAAGCAATTATATAGTATTATTATTCAGAGTGTTGATTCGATAATGATGTGTTGTTTGATTATCAATAAATCCTGATGAAAAGGTTTTTTGTTTTCTGTGGAATGAGTTAAATTAATTGAAGTTGACGTTTCTGTTATGATTGGCAATAATGAAATTGTCATAAAATTCCCTAGAAATCTTGAAGAGATCAAAAATTAAGCGATTTTTGAAGTTTTCGTTAAATTTTTGTAAAAAAAATGAGCGGTGAAAATATTACGAATAACGTTGTCTCACAAGAAGATATAGAGAAAGCGGAAAGATATAAAACGGAAGCAAATGAGTATTTTAGAAGTAAGTTTGCATGTTTTAATTCAAACATTTACACTTTAATAATTTTTACCGTTTTGTTTGAAGTGCGATTTATATGTTCATTTTACAGGCTTAAACGTTTATAATTTGTTAATCATTTATTAATTTGTACGGCCATGTGATGATCTTCGAAACATAACCTCAAATTTATTTTAATTTAAAAATTTCAGAACAAGATTTTAACGCTGCTATCGAATTGTATTCGAAAGCGATAGAAGCGAATGCAACAATTGCCATATATTACGGTAACCGTAGCATTGCATATCTAAAAACAGAATGTTTTGGATATGCATTAACGGATGCTTCAAAAGCAATAGAGTTGGACCGAACGTACGTAAAAGGTTTCTACAGAAGAGCAGCTGCTTATATGTCCTTAGGGAAATTTAAAGAGGCTCTTCGAGACTACGAATATGTGAGTATTTAACGGGTTCACTTGCCCTTTTATTTATTATTAACGTTTAGGTTACAAAATCTAGACCTAACGATAAGGACGCAAAGCTTAAATATACGGAATGTAATAAAATAGTGAAAAAATTAGCATTCGAAAAAGCAATATCGGTCGATGACACGAAAAGGAATATTGCCGACAGTATTGATTTAGAAGCGATGAGTATGTGGGCGTAGAACGTGTAGGATGTTTTTTAAGTAACGTTCTGCTTTCAGCCATTGAAAACGAATATAGCGGACCAGAATTGGAAGATGGTAAAGTTACATTACAGTTTATAAAGGATTTAATGGAACTGTATAAAAAGCAAGGAAAATTGCATAGAAAATATGCGTATAAGGTTTCGTACTTATATTTCTGTATTAAATTCAGTAACTCTTTACTTTTATTAATTACTCTTAAATTAGAAACACAAATCAGTAATTTTAGGAAATTTTAAATGTTACGTTGTAGGTAAATTGATTAAGATCCAAGACTGTAATTAATAATTTGTGTACTTTTCAGATATTACTAGATATTAAGACGTATTTTATGACCCTATCGTCGCTGGTGGATGTACACATTGAAGATGACGATAAATTTACAGTTTGTGGTGATATACATGGCCAATTTTATGATCTTATGAATATTTTTTATTTAAATGGGTTACCGTCACCTACAAACCCTTATGTATCCTTTTTAACAATTTAATGCCTTTCTAATTGCGAAATTTGAATAATTTTTCTTACAAATTAATCTAGTTATTCAATGGTGATTTTGTTGACCGTGGATCTTTTTCTGTCGAATGCATATTTATATTGTTCGGATTTAAATTATTGTATCCCAATTATTTTTTTATGTCGAGAGGTAAGTTCTCGCATCTACAGAGTAAAAATGTCAAATTCTTTTTTTTAACCACAAGGCAACCACGAAAGTTCCGTAATGAATCAAATGTATGGATTTCACGGGGAAGTTAAGGCTAAATATACTGCGCAAATGGCCGATTTATTTACTGAAGTATATAACTGGTTACCATTAGCTCATTGTTTAAATAAAAGAGTACTAGTAAGTTTTTCGATTCGGTTGTTTATAGAGATTTATGATCGCTTTTATTTTAATGTAGGTTATGCACGGTGGGCTATTTTCTCGTGATGATGTCACACTAGCAGAAATTCGTTCTATAGATCGCAATAGACAGCCGCCGGAAGACGGGCCAATGTGTGAGTTGCTTTGGTCAGATCCCATGCCTCAGAATGGGCGGGCTGCTAGTAAACGAGGTGTGGGCTGTCAATTTGGTCCAGACATAACAAACACCTTCCTCAAGTTAAATAAATTGGATTATATTATACGTAGTCACGAGGTTAAAAGTGAAGGTTTCGAAGTGGCCCATGATAATAAATGTATTACTGTTTTCTCGGCACCTAATTATTGGTAAGGTTTTTTTAAATTAGTCTGTACACTATTTTATAGAGAGCATTTATATTGAATAGTAAAATTAACGTGAATAGTAAGTTATTTTTGATATAAACCTGACTTGACGGAACTAAAACAGTTAAATCATTTCTATATAATTTTTGTAATGTAGACGGAATATAGAATTATTCGACACCCCATTTATGTCGTATGTGTTAAAAGGCGTTTTGACTGTTTTTCTTTTAATGCACAAGTTTTCCTGTTTTTGCGTTAGCTTTGATTACAAGAAATTTAGTATTGCAGGGAAACTTAAATCATAAATTTTTGTGGAAAATATCTTTTTCACTAGGTGGTAATAGAAATCGATTTTTACGGCGTAATTTAATTTTCATAACGAATACTAATAATTCAAAATTAAGGTTCTCATCATATAGTAGATAGTTATTTGTTAAGTAGAGATGCTTTTGAATGCCATCACGTTTTCATTATGTTAAAATTTTGTTTTAGTGATACCATGGGAAACAAAGGAGCTTTTATAACACTGAAAGGCAAAGATATGATTCCAAAATATACAACTTACGAAGCTGTGGTAAAACATTGTCGCCTCAGATTAAAATAAAAATCTATTACAATTTCATATTTCAGCCGCATCCCAACGTGAAACCCATGGCTTATGCTAACTCGCTATTAAATTTAATGTGCTAGTATCTGGTCATTATTATGATGTAGCGGTGTTGTATAGATTAATTTTACAGTGTTTCCATGGATTAATTAGCATTATCTTAAGTAGGAAATGAACGATTACCACCTCCTTTCCGACATAATTTAATTTTTGTTACGTTTGTTGATTCTTTTTAAGCAGTTTTTTTGTTTTCCTTATTTTTTGTATTCATAGTAATTGCATCCACTCCATTTTTAAATAAATTAAACTGTAAAGTACAACTTGCAAATAAATTTATTGAATCAATTTACTTTAGTGGTTTTCTAAAGTAAATTTAAAACCAATTTATAGATTACTCCTTTTAGATTAATTTATTCGAAAGTCAATATCTACTTGTAGGAAGCAACTGCCCTAAATCCTAATGTTTAAGGAAATATTTTCACTATGTATTTTTATAGGAATTAAGAAATATTCCAATTAAGTTTTTTCTGCTAGTCTTTTAATAAAATGTTTTAAGTATTAATGTTTTAAATTTTTAGATTGGTAGATTTTAATAAACCGGACATATTCAGAGTAGAAATTCTTTTATTCTTATTCTTTTTATTCTCATTAAAAATAGAAAATTCTAAATGATTATATGTGGGGAAAATTGTAAATATTAGAAATGTACATTTAAATCAAAGATTTAATAGGACTGGTTTTGTTAAATTTAATTTAACAAAAGTTAATGGGCCATTAAATCTTTGATTAAGAATTTATTTTATTAATTTATTGGATTATTCCAACTGTCCATTTTCCATCCAATAATCGAGGTTTTACTGTATATATTCAGGTATCTATAATAATCGAAGTTTATTTCATATACTAATTTAGTCTAGCAACATATTGGTCTTGAACAACAAATTTTCCGCGTGTGAAATATGTGGAGTTTTTATGTTATCTTATTTCTTTTACAATACCTTTAATACTGTAAGTTAAATATATTTATAAATATATCATAGATATAAGGGGATACTAAGGGATTTTTTCCAGATTTGGCAAAAATTTTAAATCGCCGGAAATGCGCTTAGATTGTCATTTCTTGCATTGTTAATCTCGGAAAACTACTTTTCGACTAATTCCGGACCTGTTCTATGCGTATCGCCTGTCGTCATTTCATCGAGATTATAAAAAACTTTAATCTGTTTTAACGCCCACAGTTCCTTATTTATTGCTCCGTAATACCTAAAATACGAATTTTCTAATTGTTTTCGACTTGTTCTGAATGTTTGTGCTCAAAAGCTTGCGGTCAAAATTTTGCCAGAAAAAAGAAGCCGTGTTATAGTAAGGGATTTTTTCGAGATTTGACAAAAAATTTTAATCGCCGGAAACGCGCTTAGATTGTCATTTCTTGCATTGTTATTCTCGAAAACTACTTTTCAACTAATTCCGGACCTGTTCTATGCGTAGTAGGTGGTGTCATTTTATCGAGATTATAAAAAACTTTAAACTATTTAAACGCCCCCGGTTCCTTATTTATTGCTCCGTAATACCTAAAATACGAATTTTCTAATCGTTTTCGACTTGTTCTGAACGTTACGGCCCAAAAGCTTGCGGTCAAAATTTTGCCAGAAAAAAGAAGCCGTGTTATAGTAAGGGATTTTTTCGAGATTTGACAAAAAATTTTAATCGCCGGAAACGCGCTTAGATTATCATTTCTTGCATTGTTATTCTCGAAAAACTACTTTTCAACTAATTCCGGACCTGTTCTATGCGTAGTAGGTGGTCATTTTATCGAGATTATAAAAAACTTTAAACTATTTAAACGCCCCCGGTTCCTTATTTATTGCTCCGTAATACTTAAAATACGAATTTTCTAATCGTTTTCGACTTGTTCTGAACGTTACGGCCCAAAAGCTTGCGGTCAAAATTTTGCCAGAAAAAAGAAGCCGTGTTATAGTAAGGGATTTTTTCGAGATTTGACAAAAAATTTTAATCGCTGGAAACGCGCTTAGATTATCATTTCTTGCATTGTTATTCTCGAAAAACTACTTTTCAACTAATTCCGGACCTGTTCTATGCGTAGTAGGTGGTGTCATTTTATCGAGATTATAAAAAACTTTAAACTATTTAAACGCCCCCGGTTCCTTATTTATTGCTCCGTAATACTTAAAATACGAATTTTCTAATCGTTTTCGACTTGTTCTGAACGTTACGGCCCAAAAGCTTGCGGTCAAAATTTTGCCAGAAAAAAGAAGCCGTGTTATAGTAAGGCATTTTTTCCAGATTTGGCAAAAATTTTAAATCGCCGGAAACGCGCTTAAATTGTCTGTTCTGAAGATTTTGGGTTCGGCCAAAATTTTGCCAATATCATGAACTATAACACTTTTTTTTCAAGATATCTCGAAAATTTAAAATCGTCGGAAACTTATGTGTTACGTTAATTTGTGCTTGTTTTTAATGGAATTCGATATTTTGCGCAGTGCGGGTTCGTAATAAAATCTTATAGGTCGGGTTGAAATTTTTGGAATAATCGAAAGATTTTTGGGGCGTTTTTTTCAAGACTTCATAAAATTTCTTTTTTTGTTTAATTTATTTCATATTTTGATCTTATATCGTTGTTTGTTTCAGATAGTGTGCGTTTATCTTTGTAGAGCCATCGTCGACGCCGACGTATGAATTTTCAACATCTGATTTGTGTTGTCGGATTAACTTGCGTTTGATTATCGTTTTTAATTTATACAAACTTCCATTACTTTTATTATTTGATTGTAAACATTATAAAAACTGTATTAACCTGTAAATATTTATTAAAATAAAACTTCGTAAAATAATGTAAAACGTATACTTGTCTTGTACGGGGGCCGTTTAAAAATATTCAATTTCTTACCTCTTAATTTGATCTTTGTTGGTATGCGAATATATGGTTTATACAATGTGGTTACCGGTATTCTTTGTATGTAAAGGGTGTCCAGAAAATCTGTAACCACATTACATAAATCACATATTTCCCATACCAACAAAGATCAAATTAAGAGATAAGAAATTGAATTTTTTGCAGGAACATTTTCAATTTCTTATCTCTTAATTCGATTTTTGTTGGTATGCGAAGTACGTGGTTTATATAATGTGGATACCAGTATTCTGGACACCCTTTGTATATAAATGGTGTCCAGAATACCTGTAACTGCATTACATAAATCACATACTTCGCATACCAACAAAGATCGAATTAAAAGAGAAGAAAATTATTCTACTAACAACTTCTGATCTCCTAACACTAGACTTCAATTTTTTGTTAAGACGTACCCTAAAACGACCAAAAAGGATTCGTTCTTAAACGAAAACGTGCAAAATTTTACTACTAGTCATTGAATAAAACACGAGCAATTTATTTTATAACTTTTATTAATATTTATATTTTAAAACAACTTAAAATCAAAATCATCAAAATATTTATTTACTATGCACATAATTGTCGCAATAGGGAAACTGATTTTAATGACTTATGAGTAAATTAAATACTAATTACCTAATTCATGTTTTATTACATTTACAGCACTGGTTGCTCAAATTTTCTTCTGCTAACACTTACTGAATAGAATTCCGCAGTTCAATTTCCTACGTTTGATTTACAACAAGAGAGCCTTACTATATAAGTATTTGGACCCTTTGTTCTCTGACATCTTGTAATGTTGTCGAGGACCCCACTTTGTCTGCAACAGTTCCAACAAAGATCCAAAGTTCCTGCAACAAATTATTATGAGAACCAACAAGGAAGGAATCACTTGTATATTTATTTTATATTTAGCAAAAAATGAATTTAGGATGAAGCGCATCAATAATTTTGTCGTAAACTTCAAACGTACTACCCTGATGCTACTATTTTGACACATTTCCACTTAATTTATATAAAAACCAATTAAAAATACTCAATAGCTTAAGAAAACAGTTTTATTGTGATGAAATGTAGATTTTGAACAAATTTTGTATAACCTAAGAATTTAAAAATATTTTAGCCATCTGTTGGATTTTCTGTAAATTACGAAATAAAAATTGTACCATTCTAAAAAATAAACTGTAATCTAAATCATACAAAAGAAAACTGTAAATTTGCTAAAAAGTTATCCATCTATGACGTATTTATATTAACTATAAAATTAAAAAACTGCAAAAAGAACTTGAAAACCAAAAGGAAATTTTAAAAATTAGACATCTATAAAACGATATTGACTACAAAATACAAAAGATATATAGAACAGTAAATAAATAACTGTAATGTAAACGACACAAAGCAATTTGAAAATTGCAAATTGTGTTGGACGTTTTTGTAACAAAATGCATGCTTAACAAATCAATTACATAATTATTGAATAAGTCGATGCTATACCTGAAATGTTTCTCCGAAACTCCACAATAGTGCAGCTCCAATTCTAAATGCACTCCAAACGTCTTTCACTTCAGACGATTCATTTTGGTTCTCCCTTTTCGTACCTTTTTTAGCAGCATTCCACTCTGTAAATATACAGAGCTTAACTAGAAATGTATTTCACTAGAAACAATGACTACCTACCAATACCTACTTCAAATGTTAGATTTAAGCACGAACAAGTTACAACGTTTTAGATCAGGTAACAAATTTTATTACAAAAGGACCACCTATTTATTTGCAATGGTATATTACATAATTTAAAAATCGACCAAGATTTTTATTACAAAAGAGATATAAAAATTAAAATATAAACAAATACCCAATATAATCAATAAATGTCATTGAAAAATTAACGATTCTTTAACTTAAATAATAAAGTTAATTACAAAATATTCTTACTTTCTTTTACAAATCTGGAAGTTAAGCGTTTCCCTTTAAAACTGAGACAGCAAAAGTCTGTTCTGGCACAAGATGTGGTCAAATAGATGTCCAATTTGTTAAAATTTCTTTGTGACCCAACGAATTGTTTATAAACTTTATGCTCGATGGCATCATTAAGTACAACACGAAGCCTCAATACTTGATTTTGAATTTATATATTATGATGATTACACATATACCCGTGTAATAGAGACCTTCCTTGTCTGCAACGGTTCCAACAAGAAATTCACAATTCCTGCAACAAATTTTTATGAGAACTAACAGGAAAGGAAACTATGGTTGAACTACTATTTAATCCAATTATATACTTAATTGCTTTATACCGAGAGGATAAATAAATAGGAATACATAAGTCGAAACAATATTTTTCGATACTCTCGATACTTTCGATTACTGTCCTGCTTCTACTTTAATATGTTTCCACTTAATTTATGTAAAAACCAAATTAAAATTTTAAACAGCCTAACAATAAGAAACAACAGTTTTATTATATAATGAAATGTAGATTTTGTGCGAATTTTATAAATATAATCAAAAATTAAATTTTTTTTAGACATCTATTAGAATTTCTATGAATTACAAAATAGAAGAGTAAAATCTGTAAAAGTAAACTGTAATCTAACTTGGACAAGAAAAACCTGCAAATTATTTGAAAAATTAACCATCTACGAAATATTACGTTAACTAAAAATATTAAAAACTGTAATTAAAAATAAATCTATAAAATTCTAGAATATTAACCTATGACCTAAGCGGTACAAAAGAAATTTGAAAATTACAAATTGTGTTGGAGATTAGTAATAAAACGCATGCATAACAAATTAATTACAAATTAACAAACAATAACAATTACCACGCACATCACAACACTCAACGGTTGCGCTGTCAATTGCTGGTTGGAGCTGGGCCTGACAATGAGCAGACTTTGGACACGGCACGCTGGGCGAGACCATTCGAGGTACGGACGGTGACGATGCGAACCAAACCATCCGGTCCATATTGCAGCTGCACAACACTACCATCATCTTTGCTGATGACTAATGTATCTAGTTGGAGATTTCGACTGGAAAACTTCCATTTAAATTGCTGCTGCAGCTGTGAAACATATTCCTTTGACCAACACTTTCAGAAATTCTGATCGAGTTGCTGCATGCGTCGATACGATGATAATCTATTTTCGTTTAAGTGAGTAGCATCAGGGTCGAGCACAGTCGTTATAGCACATCAATAAGAAAATGAGATGGAATCTTGAGGGCTTTGTGATAGAGGAGACGATGGTGAAGAATTCAAAATCTCCTCAATCTGCACCAAAACGC
This sequence comes from Rhagophthalmus giganteus, assembly GCA_036326145.1. Classification (NCBI taxonomy): domain Eukaryota; kingdom Metazoa; phylum Arthropoda; class Insecta; order Coleoptera; family Rhagophthalmidae; genus Rhagophthalmus; species Rhagophthalmus giganteus. The sequence goes on along the minus strand of JARFJA010000083.1, from coordinate 6,228,300 downwards.
TGCTGAACTGTTCATAGTCTAAAGAAGAATTACGCGACAACTTCTTGGACGCTTACGTAGTACCAGGTTTACTTATTCTTTCAGCTGGTTAATTTCATTCAAAGCTTGCTGTAACTGCACTTGTAGATTACTAATCATTTCATGCTCTGGCACCTGTATCTGCCTTTCCAGTAATAGTAGCTAGCGACCCGGTCTCAAAAATCATCGGAGGCGCAGGACAGTCGCTGGCTGACGGTCGGGGACAGCCCGTCCGCACACCCACCACACCGACCGGTACTGGAGTATCCCTCCTCTGCACCGTAAACTTATTTTTTCTGTCCGTCATCTCGTAAGAAGTTTGCTTTAACCGTTTTTACCCTTCCGGCAGGAAACATAATCGCGTTAAATTGTCAACTCGAGTAGTCCAGGAAGAAAGATACACTAAATGAATGCTCCTTAGCCCTCGCCAACACTAATGGCGAAGCCATCGGGAGCAGAAAGTTTACATGTAGGACGAGTTCAACAGACACAAATAAACACATAACAATCTCGGATAACACCCATAGAAAAGCTTAAAGATAGAGATTTCGCTCGTATAGACTAGTTGAAGTGAGGGCGAAATCGGCGTAGGGATTCCGGGGAGGCCAACCCCCGTACCCACTAGTTGCGGGCCCCTGAAGTGCAATCCTGTTGGTTCGCGGTGAGATTTTACGCCACTGGCCAGGCGGGCCGCGCGGCCAACTGACCGCTTGGACCGCCAGACCCTCCCCTATCCACCACCCGGGGACGCGCCCGGTAGGGGTTTCAGGTCCCCCTCGGGAGTCGCACCAAGTACAACGGAAAACCCGCGTCTAGCATCTTCCGCAGCAATCCCTCGTGCCAGACCTTATCGAACGTCTTGGCGACGTCCAGAAAGATCGACCCGGTACACTGCTTGCGGTCGAAGCCGTCTGCGATGTACTCGACTACCCTTAGTGCATGTCGAACTGTCGAGTGTCCCTTGCGGAATCCGAACTGTTCGTCCTGCACGAGATGGCTGTCGTCCGTGTACTTCTTCAGTCTCTCCGGTACGACCGACCTCTTCCTGCCATAAATTAGGCGAACAGAGGCGAACAATCCCCGGAAGACAGCTCAAGAAGCCTTGCATTACTTCAGCGCCAGACTTGGCGACCGAGATGGTCGCGCATAGCTTCTAAAGAACGGGCGGCGCCTTCTCGAGGTTCAGCTTCCCCAAATAACGCCATAATGGAGGAGCCGACTGTCATAGGTGGCCAGGGGTTGCCTGGACAACGATATATAATAATAAAATAGACGGTTTTGGCAGAATTATGTTAGCACATAAAACCTAAATAAATACATACCAGAGTCCCATATAAATACAACTAATACATGGCGCAGTCGTAAGTGAATAGAAACCTATTTAACAGTGTTCTTAAATCAAAATTTCAAAAAAAAAAAAAGTGTGAAAATGGGAGATAGTAGAGGTATTACGGCGTTATCTTTGAAAGGGAATATGGCAGAAAATTGGAAATTGTGGAAAGCCCGTTTTGAAAATTACTTAGTTGCCTCGGAGGTAATAAAGGATGAAAAGACGCAATGTGCACAGTTACTTCATTACATAGGGGATGAAGGTTTTAAGATTTTCTCGACTTTTAAATTCCAAAAAGACGAAGAAAAAAATTTGCAAATACTTCTAGAGAAATTTGATCAACACTTTCACGGCAAAGAAAATTTAATTTATGAACGCTACAAGTTTTTTAGCTACAGACAGGAGACAGGTCAAACAGTAGAAAGCTTCGTTACAGAGTTAAAAAAGAAAGCAGCAAGATGCAAACTGGATACATTAACAGATAGTCTAATAGTTACAATGATTGCATGCGGCATAAATAGCAACACAATAAGGGAGAGACTTCTTCAGGAAGATAATCTAACGTTAGATAAGGCGGTAGATCTCTGTCATGTGATTACATCGTCAAAGTCCAGGAGTGAGGTGATAGCTCAGTCAAGTGTAAGCTGCAACAGCTTTACTACAACAGTAGATAGTGTAAAAAAAAATACAAGTTCGTACGGCCAGAAAGGTTCCCAATGGGGAAAGAAAAGTAAAGCTGTAGTGATAAACTGCAGAAAGTGTGGTAATAAATCGCATCCGATTAATAAATGCCCAGCATATGGGAAGAGTTGCAACTACTGCAAAGTACCAAATCATTTTGCAGTAGTGTGTAGACAGAAAAATAAGAAAATACAGGAGCTTTCAGCTGAAGAAAATGGAGATCAGGTCAATTTAATTAGTGACAATAGTGAAAGTAACAAGTTTATGTTTATAGGTTCAATCGGTGAGGTGAAAGGAACCATCAACAGGCACGAGTGGAAAACGGAATTGGAAATTAATAACAAAAAGATAAATTTCAAAATTGACACTGGTTCCATGGCTAATGTACTGCCTGTGAAAATTTTTCAATCTCTAAGCTATCAAGAAGCAAAAATCAAAACTACGAAAACTAGGTTGAAGTCATATACAGGTAGCAATTTAAGAATAATTGGTAAAGTAACTTTAACAGTAGTCAGACAGTCAAAAAATTACGAATTAGAATTTTTTGTTGTCGATTCAAATACTCAGGCTATTTTAGGGCTTGAGTCGAGTATTAATTTAAACTTAATAATTAAAGTAGATTCTTTAAATTGCAAAATAAATGAATATGCTCATTTGATAAAAGAATATAAAGATGTTTTTGTTGGAGTAGGATGCATAAAAGAGAAACATCATATAAATATAGACAAAAATGCAAAACCAGTAATACACCCTATCAGAAAGGTGGCAATTCCGTTGTTAAATAATTTAAAAGAGAGTCTGGAGGAACTGGAGACTACAAATAATTGAAAAGGTAAAGGGTAGTTCCGAATGGGTTAATCCACTAGTAATAGTGAGGAAACCAAATAATAAATTACGAATATGTCTAGATCCAATTGATTTAAATAAGGTCATAAAAAGGGAACATTGCATAATTCCAACGCTTGAGCAAATTACAAGTAAATTAGGTAACGCTACAGTATTTAGTACTTTAGATGCTTCGCAAGGGTTCTACCAAATACCACTAGATAAACAAAGCTCAGACTTGTGCACGGTGGGAACTCCGTTTGGGAGGTATAAATTCTTAAGACTACCATACGGCATAAAGTCGGCGCCTGAGGTTTTTCAAGTTAGGTATAAAGAAATTTTCAAAACTGATGGTACAGATACCTATATTGATGATTTATTAGCTTGGGGTAGAAACAAAGCTGAACATGATGCAAGGCTCAAAAAAGTATTACAAATTGCGAGAGTCAATAATGTACGATTCAATTTAAGTAAATGTCATTTTGGTAGAAATCAAATAAATTACATGGGGCATATAATTTCAGAGGACGGTATTAGTCTAAGCAGTTCAAAAATTAAAGCTATAACAGAAATGCCTAAACCAAAAGACAAACAAGAAGTACAGAGAGTGTTAGGAATGCTAACATATGTAAGTAAATTTATTAAAAATTTTTCTGATTGTACCCATCCACTGCGATCGTTATTAAAAAAAGATACGGAGTTTAGGTGGATGCCAGAACATGATAAAGCTTTCGATAATTTAAAGAAAGTTTTGACAAGTTGCCCGGTACTACAGTATTACGATGTCAACGCTGAAACGGTAGTATCAGTAGACGCGTCGAGTACAGGGTTGGGGGCAGCTTTACTACAAAAAGGGTTACCGTGTGCATATTCTTCAAAGGCAATGACGGAGGTTCAGTGTAGATATGCACAAATTGAGAAAGAACTACTGGCAATCTCCTTTGGATTGCAGAGGTTCAATGAGTTTATTTACTCTAAGAAAGTGATAGTAGAAACTGATCACATACCCTTAGTTAGTATATTTAAAAAACCTTTAAATGCATGTCCTGCACGCTTACAGAGAATGCTATTACAAATTCAAAAATATGATATCGAAGTAAGATACAAACCTGGGAAGAAACTCATAATTGCAGATGCTCTTTCTAGAGGATACATCGATAAAGTACAGTCAAATGATGACTTTGATGAAGAAGTTGACTCGCAGGTTTGTCTTATAATTTCAGAAATTAACATTACAAAAAAATAAATTTAACGAGTTTAAAGAGAAAACTGCATCTGACACTGAATTAAAGTTACTAAAAAAGGTAATTCTAGAGGGATGGCCAAAGAATAAAAAGAATTTAGACGAGAAAATAAAAAAGTATTGTAAATACAAGAGCGAGCTAACAGTAATGAGTGACTTAATTTTCAAAGGTAATGCTTTGGTAGTACCAAAAAGCTTACAAAAGGAAATGATAGAAAGAGTTCATTACAATCACATGGGGGTCACAAAATGCTTACAATTAGCTCGAGACTCAGTATTTTGGCCAACCATGTATAATGAAATTAGACAAAGCATTTATAATTGTCAATTTTGCCTTACATACTCTAGATCCCAGAGTTCAGAACCACTAGTAAGTCACGAAATTCCAAAAATTCCATGGAATAAAGTGGTGGTAGACATTTTCGAACTAAAAGGGGAAAAATACATTTTAGTAATAGATTATTATTCAAAATACGTAGAGATTGAAAAATTGACAGAGAGTACGACAAGCAATAAAATTATGGAAAGTTTGAAAACGATGTTTGCACGTCACGGCATACCATTAACAGTAGTTTCAGATGGGGGACCACAATTTGCGTCCCACGAGTTTAAGTCGTTTTCGCAGGCATGGGAGTTTAACCATGTCATAAGTTCACCAACTTATGCACAATCAAATGGTATGGCGGAACGCAGCATACAAACAACGAAATGCACATTAAAAAAAGTTTTAGGTGATAACAAAGACACTCAGTTAGCTTTACTAATGTACAGAAACATGCCTGTCGACGGTACTTATTCGCCCGCAGAAATCTTAATGTCTAGAAGGCTAAGGTCAATTTTACCTTATAAGAATGAAATTTATAAACCTTCCGTTATAGACAATAGAAAATTCAACAATTTTTTAAAACACCAGAAAAATAAAAATGAAAAATACTACAACAGTAAAGGTGTAAAAATTCTAAAGTCAATAATAGAAGGTACTAACGTATTTGTACAATTAAAACCGAACTCAAGTTGGTCAAAAGGAATAGTTATTGGGAAAATTAGAGATAGAACTTATAAAATAAAATTAGATAACAATTCCGTAGTCTTTAGAAATAGAAGGTTTCTGAAGCCGTATAAAAATATTATGCCTTCATCGACGGAGTTAAATCCTAAATTGGTAGAAGAAGAAAGGGGCGAAGATGAAGAAGTTCAAGTAAGACACTATTTAGATTTAATGGAAGAGATAAATGGAGAGACTACAGGGGAGGAAGATAATGTTATGTGTACGAGGAGTGGCCGCAAAATAGTCCCTCCTCAGAGACTAAATGTATAGGTGTTAATTAATAGTTGAGTATGTGAAGATAATAATTTAATTGTATAATAAAAAAAGGGGGATGTCATAGGTGGCCAGGGGTTGCCTGGACAACGATATATAATAATAAAATAGACGGTTTTGGCAGAATTATGTTAGCACATAAAACCTAAATAAATACATACCAGAGTCCCATATAAATACAACTAATACACCGACGTCGCTCTTGGCGTACGCTTGGCTGGTCGTTGCCGACCTTGCCTAGGAGCGTGTCGACGGACCGATCCCCGTCGGGATCCCGCACGTCGTATCTCCACCAGTAGCTTTTGCCGATGGGGGCGCTGCCGCGTTTCGGGCGAAGCCCTGCGGCTTAGGAAAAGCCAGGTCGAAGACCTTTCTTTCCGCGTCAGTTCGCTCAAGTTGGGCGAGTACCAATGGCATCGTCCTTTGCTCGGGGCTGCGCTTCATGCGATCCACAGGTTTGACGGGCAGGCCGTGTTCAAGGAGCTCTTCTTGACGGCCGTCGCCTCGATCATTGCCGGCATTCCGCACCTTTAGCATCTTCTCGTCCTTCAGTAAGAAGGAGTGATACTGGATACCCGCTTCATTTAAGAAGTGGGCGATGTCCCTGTGGTCGTTGAGGGTTGCCGGGTGAAGGCGAATTCCCGCGGTAAGGTTCGTCGCCTTCAGAACCGCTAGGTTTCTAGCCTAGAACGCACGACGAGTCAGCTCGACCCACTTATCCTTCTGGCGAAGGACGATCGGGGGAGCACGCTCTCTACGTTCGGCTAGTTCCTGGCTGTCCTCGGCCCCGGCAGCCTCTGAGCGCGCGGCTTCCGCCATTTCGGCTTCCTCCACAGGGAGGACGCTAAAGGCGTTGCCTAAAGTAAGATTCGCAACAGCGTCAGCGGTCGGAGGCGGGGAAGCGTTCTAGCTTTTTAAAGCCGTCGTCTTCTCGGTCGGCCAACGGTACGACTACCGGCACTGCGGGCCCTTCCGAAGAGGGGCCGGGCCGAAAGTCGTCCGCTAGTGACAGCGTCGACGATGGTGCGGACGGGGTGCCCGACGTCTCGGTCACGGTGGAGTCGCCTAGTTGACCCACGATCTGCTGGGCGAGTCGAACGAACTCTTAGTAGATCTCGCACTTGAGATCCATCGGAAGCTCCCTCGGCGCCCCATCGCAGTTCGCCTAGAAGCTAAACGGTCTCGAAATCTAAACTCGTAGGTAAAAGTCTCGAAGTTCGGGTGTCTCGGATCGCAGCGATGTGTTCACGTCGACGGTGGAACTAGATTGTCCAATGAATTTGCAATGAATGAAAATCATATTATTAGATACACTAGTCCTGGATCTGTACGTAGCAATAATTTGTAATTAGTACTCGTATTATTAAGTTTAACATTTAGTGATTTTGTCAAGAAAGTTGTCAAGTACATTTGATATTTCTTGATGAAAATGAAGGAGCTATTATTCGTTTCACTGTCTACTCGATCGACCATTCTGGGGATCTTAAGCATTATCATCATCTACGACACAACTGCGAGGTTTGCAAGATCGTCTTAATGATGCGTCTAGATGATTTAACCACCTTCGTAAAGGGCATCCGAAACCTCAAGTCGTTAACTTATCAAGTCTCTGTCATTTAAACAGGTAGTAGAAGATAGGTAGGACAAAAGGACAGGTAGGATAAATATGAATCTGCGAGTGAGAACTTTCGTCTACCATTAAAATCATCAAAATTATATACAAAGGGTATAGCCGGATAAGCATGGCAAAATGGCCCCCAAAGAAATCTACGAAACAACCTATATTATTACATTGGCAAGTCATAAGGAAACGATATATACACGTTTTACTCCCTGACCTTCGGTAGTCCTTGAGAAAATTAAAAAAGTGTGTACCGGGGGAACTATTTTTTAAATTCGTTTATCTACGAAACTATTATAGCTACGAACATAAATCAAAAACAGATTGTTAGAGAATACTTCATAGCATAACATATGTTTTTTCTATTAGTTTCGACTAATAATAACTATTACAAAATTAATGGAGAAATTTTGAAAATTGAAAATTTTACAGTTCAGCCAGAGTGACAATCATCAAAAAAATGTCAAATATTGCTACTAATGTCTACTACTACTCCTAAAAGTTTCGTGAAAAAAAAATTGGTACAACACTCTGAAAAAAAAATAAAAGCAAATATTGGTAGTGTCAAAACAAAAACGACAAGTTAAGTTTTTTACGTTGTTTAAACCGCGAATAGAAGTAGTGGTCAAGTAAAATATAAGAATGTTTCACTACTTACTGTAGTTGTGTAAAGCGATCTCATTGTCAATACCCATCACCATACAGGAACAGCGCCGGCGCGGCGCTTTACTCGGACATGCAGTTCAAGTTCTAACATTCTTGTAGTGTTGTTAATATTTATGTTCGACGATTAAAATACGTAATTCTAGAAATTCGAAAATCGTACTCAGGTCCAAAAAAAAGTGCCTTTTTGTAAGCCGTTTACAATCTGTACAACCTTTCTACCCAATCTCTTTCGGTGTGGTTCCTCCAACAAGTCAGCCAATACTTCATCCCCACTACTTTCTCCAGAATCTGGTGCCATCTTGGTAGTTCGCACCTCAAGTTCTCCACATACATCGGCCGGTTCTATAGGGTCGAGGTCATTATCATCGATATCTTCAACATCTGATGCTTCCAGATTATCAACAGGTGGAAGAATAGCAATCTCAGCTTCTTGGATTTCTAGATCAGCTTCGATTCTCTCAACAACTTCCTGCACAGTTAAATAACGACGAACTGACATTCTAACAAGAAAATTATCTGAAAAAATCAAAAATTAAAACTTCGAACCCTGAAGGGCCCAATGTTCCAAAAATGGAACATGGACATTCAAACATGCATAATTCATGAACGAAATCATTCTGTAAAATAATAAAAATACATATGCATAGCGCAAACATGTGGGAACAAAATAAAACAATGAAAAAAGTAAATATTTTATTTCAATACAAAATAAATGCAATGATATGAAATCCATTGAAATTTCATAAAAATGCAGAATTATAAAACAAAACAACCATAAATGCAGAAAAGATATCATCATGAGTTTTGACAGGGTCAAAGTTTAACATCTCCACCATACATATTCAAAATATCAAATCAATTGATTAGATCCAACTCCAGCAGTGTTGTTTTAAAGATATGTTCCATTTTTGGAACATTGGGCCATCAAAGGTTAAGATAAAATTATTTTCGCATCAAATTTTCAACGAATCCCGAAAAAAGGACGTATTATAGTCCATGTCACTAAATTGCAATTTAAACCATTTGTATTTTTTCCATATTTACAAAATCTGACCTGTTAACAGGTAATTATAGTACCTAATTCAATTTAAAACGAAAACCGACGAATTATCGAAAACATTTAAACTTTGCAGTCTGCTCTTAACAATCAATTTAATAATTGCAAGATTTTACTTTCTAGCGGGTAATAAAACGGTTCACTTTGATCTGATTTCTAAACCGGAATTTTTTTTGAATTCATAACTAACAATCGACGGATAAAATAATTTAGAAAAAAATAGAGTAGGTGTGTACGAGTATCCGTAACAAACCCACAAGTACACTATTCACTTTATAAGACATCAAAAAACTTGGCAAAATTGCGCTATTAACACGTTTTATACTACGTAACGTGTGTTTAAGAAAGTCGACGAAATAATAAACAATTTTAGTAATAAAATTCTAACCTTTTTGTCGTAGACATCAAATTCTACCGTTGTGTAGATTATCGACGGTTTTCTTCCAAAAAGTCCTCCGTTAAACGCAAAAATGAATACGTAAAAGTTCCGCACAAAGTCCGAACGTCACACATCTCGCGCACTTTCAAAACACTGAAACAAAAAGAGTACTATTGAAATATAATATCGAAAACCGAACTTAATTAGCTTAAAAACCTTCACTTAACGTTTGTACTCTTATCGGGCCCCACATGGGTTCATAATGTTACACATGTTTGTTACGTTTATTTAAATTAAAAATTGTCATTTAAAAAATCAAGAAAAATTGCAGATTATTTTGTAATTAAAAAATGTAATGTACTATTACTCCTATTATTCTCGCGTGAAACAATTTAAAATTATAACGTTTAAGCGGAATACTAATAAATACCATTTCGAATAAAGTTAGAATGCCCGAATGAAGATAAAATTACACCCCATGCACCTACCTACTTATATCATAACAATATAATTTTAAAAAATAAACAAGCTTCACATAAAGGATTTTATCTATGACATTTTTAGGGGCCATCGATACAGATGGTAACTACAAATCTAACGTGTGCAGTGCCTAATAAATTTTACGCTTTTAGTGTTTTTATAACTCGATGTAGATAATTTCTGATAATTACCTGTACGGTGCGACGCACGTACGTTTTAAAAGTCGATAAACTAATTACTATTTAAATTAATAAAATTCTGACCTTTTTGTTGTATCAAATTCCGCAGTAGACGATCCAAAAAGTTTTTCGTTAACCGCCAATATACACACAAATGTTCCACCTATAGTTTAAATGGCGCTCGCGCGCGTCCAAACACTTCGAAAAATAGAGTACAACTAAATTTCAATAACAATTTTCCTATCGTCGTACCCTTTCGTACACTCATACCTGTTATGCTTTAATCGCGTAATCACACATGTGGGGCTTGACGCAAAACGGCGAAGTGTGCATTGTATTCTTTTCGACCACATGTGACGATAACATATAATGTCTTTTATTTATCGCATTTAGTTAAATTAAAAGTTGTCATTGGAAAATTTAAAGAAATTACGTAGGTACTATTGTAAATATTTTAAAGTGAGGTCTCTACTTTTATTTATCACAAATTAACTCAATTTAAAATTGTAATGCGAGCGAAATAAATAATATTATTAGGTAGGTAAGTACATATAGTTACAGACTTGAAATAGGAAATTAAAATAATGTTATAGTAATGTCCGAGATAGAATAAAATTACGTTTATGTATTAATAGGTGCCTATACATAATATACAGTTCACCAAATAGTTTGCACCACGTGGAATTTTTTTTATTACTTATTGGTTTCTCAAAAAATTTTATTCTTGATTCAAGTTAGTGCATGGTCTAAAACTCGTTTTTCAAGTATGACAAAGCAAGAAATGACAATCTGTACGTGTTTCAATCGATTTAAAATTTTCGAGGAATCTCCAAAAAAAGACGTACTATATACTATATAGTATAGTATAGTATAGTATACTATATAGTATATGAAAGTCACCTCTATATTATAATTTTTTAGTAAAATCACAAACAAATTAGATTAAATAATAAGCATAAAAGGTATTTGCAGTAAATAAAGTAAATATTAAAAATTATATGTAATATGTTAGACATTTTTTACCAATTAATAAATCTATTTCTAACTATGGACTAATAGTTAGAATTAGACAAAAATTTGTATGTATGTTTGGTTGCCTGTATTTTTTTTAATTCTATTGAAGTATGTGACGTTCGTCCGAAACACACTATTTGAGAACCTCTGAAAGATAACCCAACTTTCGGGTGAACGGACTTTCGGCCGAACTCATCTTCACAATATGAATCTTGAAGAGAAAATAAATCGGGAAAATTTGCAAAGTAGAAATGAGAATGACGATGAACTTAATATACAATCTCGATTATCTGATAAAAATGAAGAAATAAATAACGAAGACCATGTTGAAAATAATCGACAGGTTGCAATTAATAAAGCCAATGGTAGTTCAAAAATTAACGACGATAACGAAAATAATGTTGATCGTACAAAAAACTGTGAGATAAAGGAAGTGAATAATATCGATGATGAACTTGAGGAGAGTGAAAATTTAAGTAAAGTAACATTCAAAAGGAATAATCGATTTGCAATTATTGACAGCGAATCGGATGAAGAAAACAACGATACAACAAATGGTAATAATATTACAGACACGTTTAATGCTGACACATCTCAAGATTACATACAGGTTCGTATACATATAACTACAGAGGTTTAATTACTTGCTCAAGTTTATTTTACAATCTGTTTATTAATGTTGAATTTATGTGTATGTAACTATGATTTTTTTTAAATAACATGCGTAAAATGATACATCGAGACACATAAAAGAGTTACCAATTTTGTATTAGTCAATATTTTTCAGCCGTAAATGGTTATTAATGATATTTTATTAATTATTTTGTTATACAGAAATCCCGTTTAGCTGAACTGTGCGATTCTGAAAGCTCGGAAAATGAAGAAGAGCCCATATCTAAAGAATCCACTAGAAAGTCCTCAAAGAAAACTAAATCTACAAAGGAATCCGTGCCACTAAAAGTATTCCTATTTAACTCGTTAATTATGATCAAATGTTAATAAATTCCGTTTTCACGTAGATGACGGCAAAAGAAGCCGATACGCAACGGCACGAAATAAGAAAAGCATCTCAAAAAATGTTGAGAGAAACTCGGTGTTCCTTGCCGTATCACAAACCTAAAGTGCATTCTTTTAAGGATTTTTTAGAGAAACGTTCCAGTTTAGCGTCGCCCTTTTCGAGCACTTCTCAGAATCTACCGCTATCGCTTGCCATCAAGATGTCGTTAGAACAATTAGAAGAAGTAACGTAAGTTAGTGATGAGCTGTTGGTATAATTATTTCGAATAAGTAAATTTCAGAAAAAAACTAGACGAACGTGAAAAGGAAGTTCAGGAGTTTTATAAATCCGAAAGTGAATCTGAAGATGAAGATTACGTATCTACCCGCCTAGAACATAACGATGCCACCGAAAAGACGACGAATTTAGATGAAGTATCTGAAACGACTAACGAAAACGTTTTAAATGCCATTCAAAATGCAAATATTTTAAATGATTCTGATAGTGTTCACATAACAAACACTGAAAATGCGTTACAATCTTCCAACGTAAATTTAAATAACGAATTAGATTTACAAGTAAACAGCTCTGAAATTATTATTGATGTAATGAACCAAAATCGGGAAAAAATTAACGATAATGACGCTGTTATTAATGTTATTAATAAAAACGATACTGTCGATAACGTTTCTGATAAAAATATCGAGCCAGAGTGCACTACTAATAAAAAATTAAGTAAATTGGAGTTATTAAAACGTGTTGGCACTTTAACACCTTCTTTGAGTGGTAAACCAAATCAAGATATCGATCTCGAAGAAGGAATAAACAAGGACAACTGCATTTCGAAATTAATGGAGCGATTTATCAAACATACGGCCAAAAAGCGGGACACTCAAAATAAAATTAAATTGAAGTAAAACCGTCCGTACTGTTATATCGATGATATTATGTAAATAATCATTTTGCAGCATTATAAATTTAACACGAGGAGAAATCCACAAAGAGACGGTTGCGATAGCAACAGTGCCCGAAGATGAGACGGCCGTTATTATAGAAAAACCGGGATTGCGGTTGAAAAATTTCAGAAACGAACTTCAGCTTAAAATGGCACAACATCGATTGCAGGTGTGGAAACAAAAACTGGATTTGTTAAGTGTCGAAAGAAAAGAATCCGAAGGTAAGCAAATTAGTTTGTAATTTCGCGTCAATTCATATTATGTTTATTTAAAACAGTGGTAGAAAAGATAGTTAACGATACCGATGAAGCCATTTTGGACGATGATGATGAAGAAGAAGTGGAGGAGGAGGAATTATCAGACGAAGACGATTTTGATGCTTTCCGTGAGAATACAGAAAATCAACAACCTAAATCTGTTTTTGTCGACGACGAGGCAAGATATTGCATGTTTATTTTTAGTTTTCTGTTTACCTTTTAACTGTTTATTATTTTTTTAATTAGGCCGAAGTGAGCGACCCGGACGAGACCAGTCAGTCATCGCAAAGCGATGAGAACATAAATGAAAAAATTGACAGTAATAATGAGGATGATGTTAGGCCTTCAGTAAAGAAACCATTAAAAAGGATACTCAAGGGATTTGTAGAAGATTCTGATGATGACGAAGATGGCGGACCCAGTCGATCGTTTTTATCACTGGATTTTGACAAAAAATAAAAATACCGAATCAAACAATTCGTATACTTGTAAGTTATTAATTTGATCGAATGAATTTGTCGATTTTGATTAACAAAATTAATCGTTTTAAGTGGCAGACGATGTTGACGATTGCATCCCGCCCAATCGACCGAGACTAGATAAAACTCCACGCAGAGAATCGAGCCAATCTAAATCTGATTTAGTATTTCACACGCCCGTTATGCAATTAACTGCTCTTCAGAATTTAAATTCGGGATCGAAAGTACGTATTTATTTCACATTGTCAATTTAAATTCTTAACTTTACTATTTAACAGTATCTACGCGAATCGCCAATTTCTCAATTTCATTTTCCTTCCGACGACTCGCTCGATGACGAGGTAATTGCGAAGACTGGTCCTCAGAAGAAACTATTTTCTGATACGTACGACGATAGTTTTAACTCGCAGGTTATTTAACGTGACTGGTATTTTACAAATATTTCATATTATTTATAAATTTTAGGCGAATTTGAAGGAGATAGCACAACTGTGTTCGGGGAAATTTAGTGGCATTTCCTTAGACGAGTGTTATAACGATAAAGACGATACAGATCGAAATTTTTCTAATATTTCTGCCGGTAGTTTTCCTGCAAATACAGGTGCCGTGCGTTCTGAGAGTTCTAATATCGTTTGTGAAAGTACTTCGCCGCAAACTGTAAATGTTAACGATTTTGCTAATAGCAAATTAAACAAAACAAAATATTTGGACGACGATAGATTCATTTCACAGCTCCTAGACGAAGAAGAAATGGAGCGGTTTAAGAAAAAATTCGAGTCGCCTGTAGCACCTTCGTTTAGTAATATCGATGATGGCGAGCCGGATGTACTGCAGGGTAAAAAAATTACCTTGGATTCTTCTGATGATGACGAAGATGAGGAAATTAATAAAATCGGCAGTAAACGCAATAAAAAGTTGATATTTTATGGTAAGCATTTGTATTTATTAGTTTACAATCCATAATTTGGATTGTAATTGTATGGATTTTGATCGACTAATCGTCAAAAACGTTTTTAGACGAGGACTCGAGTTCGGATGTCAATGATGACGAAAAAATAGATTTACAAGATCATTTTTCTGAAGAAGATTTAGAAAATGTAGGTGATAATAATGTAGAGAAAGTAGTGGATTATGATTCTGAAGAAAATGAAGTGGAGTATTATGATGATGATGATGATGATAAAGGTAACATTATCTTAACATTTTCTTTTATTTTAATGATTTATTTTATATAGCCTTTCATAGTATAGTTTTCGAGTCTTCCTTTATTTAGTAAATGATACGTGTTTAAAATCATACGAAAGGTTAAATGTGGGATTTTTAACTTTTTTAATATTGTAGTATTTTGTCTTATAACGTGCAAACCAACCAAATGATTAATATTTATTTATTTATTTATTTATTTATTTATTGATAAACCAGAGTATAAAATACATGTAGGTCACATCAAGATATACAATGTATAACTGAAAAAATGCTTACATCCTAAAAGAGGTAATTAAATTTACCTGTGCTTTAGGTCTGGTTACTAAAAACTAACTTACGAGCTAAAAAAAAAAAATTTGGCAGAGTCTATGCCATATACATTTAGATAAAATTTCTCATAATTCATAACATAACAAGATAAAATATCAGCCACACAAAGATTTAAAACAAATATAAAAACAAATAACTTCAGTTTTTTTCTCTTTCCTTGTACCAATTAATAATTTTTGTCCTTATATTTTTGCTGCTAAGATTAAGTATCTTTATTTCATTCGGTAATTCATTAAACATTTTTATTGCTATAATTTCGTTATTTTTGAAATTAACAGACTTATTGATTCTAGGTATTCCAATACTTTTATGTCTGGTAATACTTTTTGAATCAATAAAATCCTTCCTCAAATCATTGAAATGATACATAACCGACTCAATGTTAAACGAATCTTTAATTTTCAAGGGTTGAAAATTACATTCTTTAGATTTATTAATAATTTTAATAATTCTACTTTGTATAGATTCCAGTTTATAAAGTACATAATCATACGCCCCACCCCAAGCAATTATTCCGTAATTAGCCAGGCTATCGAAAAATGCATAATACAATGTAATCAAATTTTTAGTCTGCAAGATACTTCTCAATTTACCAAATACGAAAAGTAGATATCTAGTTTTATCAACTATATAAGCTACATGTTTATCCCATCTCATATTGCTGTCTATAAATATCCCTAGATATTTTGTAAAATAAACTCTTTCGATTTCTCTATTATATATAAAACGATTATCTATAACGATTCTTAGGTTATCTGGCACACTATCACTATATATTCCAAACGCAACAAAAACGGTCTTCTTCACATTTAAGGATAATTCATTAGCTGCCAACCAATCACTGACTTCTCGTAAATGGTTGTTCATTTTAACTTGAGTTTGGTCCCACGTCTTTTCCATGCTTAATATTACTGTATCATCAGCATATGAGATGATATTTTCTCTAGGTATAACAGTTAATAAGTCATTAATGTAAAGCAGAAAAAGTAGCGGACCTAAAATTGTTCCTTGTGGAACTCCTGTTTCCACAGGAAGTATATGGCTCCTGTGGTCTGTAAGTTTGACTGATTGAGTTCTGTCCTTAAGGTAGTCTTTTAGTAGGTTCAGAGCAGTACCGCGCACTCCATATTTTTCTAATTTTGATAATAAGATTTTATGATTAACAGTGTCAAAAGCTTTGGCCAAATCCAAGAAAGTAGCTATGGTCGGTACTCCATCATTTAAATTGTTATAAATTGTACTAGTAATATAAGCTATTGCATTCTTTGTACCCTTTTTTCTTTGGAAGCCGAATTGATTTTCCAAGAGAACTTTATTTTTATTTAGAAAACTCAACAAACGAGAATGAATTATTTTTCTAGTAGTTTAGCAATGCTCGATATTAACGATATTGGTCTATAGTTGGTGGTTAAATGTTTATCTCCTGATTTAAAAATTGGCACAACTTCTGCTGTTTTTAGTTGCATAGGCCATAAGGCCTTTTCTATACATAGGTTGAAAATATGTTCCAAAGGAGTTATTATATAGTGACTTAAATATTTTAGGATTTTAGTATTTATACCATCAATTCCTCCAGCCTTATCTTTCATATTCGAGAGGAAATGATATATTTCACTACAGCTGGTAGGGTCTAAGAAAATTGTAGGTTTTATTCCATTTGGTAATTTATACTTACTTTGAGGTTTATTTATTTTCATCGCCAATTTAGTCCCAATGCTGCTGAAAAATTCATTGAAAGTTTTAGCTATGCACACTTTATCATGTATATTTGAGTCATTTATTGTCAGATAGTCTATATTATTGTTTTTGTTTTTGACACTATTAGTTCCATTAATTTTCCTTTTGACAAAGTCCCACATTTTCTTGTTGTTGTTACTAACTTTCTCAAATTCTTTTTTATCAAAATTGTTTTTGGCAGCTGTTATCACTTTGTTCAACCATTTTTCATAATTTTTATATTGAAGTTTGAGAACTTGATTTTTTTTGTTATTTATCCATTTTCTATACAGTCTTTCTTTATGTACGCAAGAATTGATAATTCCTTGTGTAATCCATTTACTTCTAGGTGCGTTCTTCTTAACTTTTTTAGTTACAGTTGCTTTATTTATAGTTGTTTTTATATTGCTAATCAGTAGATCTAGAGTAATGACTGGATCGTCATTTCCAAGAATGTCATTCCATCTTAGTTTATTGGCTTCAGAGCTTAATTTAATATAATCAATGAAACTATAATACTTCTTAGAGTTTTTGATTTTCTTAGACATTGCTAAAGAGATCATTAAAGGATAGTGATCCGATATTCTAGGTATAAACTTATAAGAATTAATGTTATCAAGTTCAGTCTTTAGAAACATATTGTCAATACACGTACCCAATTCTGAATTTTGAGGATTGGGTCTCGTAACACCTTTGAAAGCAGGTATATAGCCCAACTCATAGAGATGATTTTTATATTCCATGGTGATTTGATCATTGTCCATTAAATTCATATTAAAATCACCAATTAAAAAGTGATTTTTACTATTCTTATTGTCTCTTAGAAAAGTAACTAGATCTTTAACAAATTCTTCTTTAGTTAAATTATGGCATCTATAAATTGATGTGATTTTCAATTTTTTTCCATTTTTCGTGTTAATAGTTGTATTTAGAAATTTTGCTCTGCCTACCTCTTCAATTTCAGGTGTTACATCAATATGTTTATTTATGTACACAACCATACCGTCAGATTTATTTATGTGACTGTGATTATAATACATGTTGTAGTTAGAGTCGATTAGACTGTAAAACTGATGATGTGCTAAGTAGCCAGTTTCAGCACAAACTATTATGTCTGGCTTAATTTTAAAGTTTTCAATAAAGATTGCAAGATTCTTATGATTCGTTTGTAGTCCTCTAATATTAAAATACAGTATTGATAAGTCTTCACTGCTGATATTTATTGATTCCTTATTATATATGATTGTTTCAACTTTATCTTCAAAAACATATTCAGATTCCATTTTAAATTATGAAACTTGTTTTAGTGTAAAAACTGCTTTATCGCTTGTGGAAGGCTTAATTACCTTTTTCATAACGTCAGCGTTAGTGTCGTCGGCGGGTGTATTGTTTCCAACACTTGCGACTTTCTCATTATCATATCGTTGATAATATAGATTTCCATTATATCCCAGGTATTTCGGTATATTAGGCATAATTGGATAGTCTATAGTTCTAATTTTCTTATTAATTATATACTTTAAATACTCACAATTTACTGTATCTGTAGTTATGTGCTCAGTATTGTTTGTTACCATGGCAGCAGTTGATACATTTAATCAGATTTTTGTCATTACAATCTTTAGTAAAATGATTCCCTGCACATCGTAAACATGCAGCCTCGTTTTTGCATTTTTTGCCACTGTGGCCAATTCTTCCACACAAATAGAATCTTCCATAGAATTTGTTATTAAATTACTTGTATTGGATCATCTTTCAAAAAATAATCGACACATTTAACACGAATAACAATAGAAAACTAACTTATCTTTATTGTTCAAGCGCCAAACAGCATGTGAAAGCAAAAGATTTTGTCGATAATGAAGCCGAATTATCCGAATCTGATTGGGATAGCGCAGATGAGGACGAGAAAGGTTTAGATGTTTTAGAAGCCGAACAAGGAGATGCCGATTTTTTCGACGAAAATGAAATCCGAAGTAATTTAGAGAAAATTCATATGTAAGATTATTTTTACTTTATGCAATTAATTAGACTTTTTTGTATTTGTAGGCGGCAATTACTGGATCAGGATAATGAAGAAATCAAGGTTTTACAGGAATTATTATTGGAAGATGGGGAGTTACACGGCACTGGTCGTCAAAGGCAATTTAGATGGAGAAATATTAGTAAGAATTAATGCAATTTTCATTTTCTTTTTACTCCTTTGACGTTTTAGATAACTTTGAGGATGACAATGAAAAAGATGTCAAAGAATTAGATCCAGTAGATCTGGATGAAGAAGATACAGAAGAACAGTTGAGAAAAGCAAGATATCAGAGAGAGTTGTTCTTGAAAAGCGTAAATATTTTATTTGATCCGATATCGATTACATATTGTATAGTATGCAAATTCAATTTTGCTTGTTGATAGATTTGTCCAGAAAATAATTAATTTTAAATTAATCATTACAAAAATTAATATTTTATAAAATGTTTTTATGTTCTAGCAACAACATATAAGCAAAAACGACAAAATCCTTTTAGCGGAGACCGATAGTCGAGTTTTAAAAATGGGACACGAAGTTATTAAAAAACATCTCTCGACTGTAAATAATTTAAGCGAAAGTTGTCAAATACCATTAAGTAATTCGAATAATACGAAGTCTCTTATGCTCGTGGTAATGTATAATACTTAATTACACAAGTACTAACAAAAAGTTAAAGTTATTCTTATCCTGCGACTAACTAGTTGGCCAAACTGAACCGGAAATTTAAAAACTAATATCTGACATTTTTATTGCTCAATAACAAAGAGTATGTGTAGTTTAACAGTTTCATTTGTTACAGTAATACATTATTTATGTTTGCAGTAGTAATTTCTTACAAAACATTTCAGAATAAGAGAGGTTCGTTTTTATCACGAAATGATAAATTTTTAACAAAGTTAGCCGAATTTACGAAAGTTTCAACTGTTGCCGCAGCGAACGTACAGAAGAATTCAAGAAATTTCTTATTTCAAACTAAAGAAGCGGAACTGACAACACCGAAAGTGTGTAAATAATTGAATGTTAAATGTAAATGATTTTCGTTATTTTTTTTTAGGGTTCAAAAAGAAAAAGTAAAAGTGAAACGCCGTCAATTATTAAAAAAATTAGAATGACTTCTGATACCACAAATGCAACTTAAGTAATTCGTTTATGTTACCTATATATTTATCAGATAAAGTTAATTAAATTTTTTATTCGAATCTCTTTTGATAATCATTATTGTCTGTAAATAAGGGTAAACCCTTAAAAAGAGGACTGACACTTCTGAACTGTGATGTTCAGACCTTGGGAGGCATTATCTAAAAAGACTAAAATCAGGTTTTTTAGGTTGCATTGAATAAGAAACGAGTTTCTTAAAATTATTTAAAACGATTGTAAATTAATTATGAAAGCAACGTAACATATTGCAATATATTGTACGAGCCACATTTTGAATAGTGTTATAATGTCTTCGAGAAATTCAGACGTCAATTAGAAATTATTTACATGTGATATATAAATTGAGTTCTGCTAAATGGCGAGTTATTCAGAAAAAAAGTGTACTTTTATGAAAATGATGCTTTTCATTCCCAATTTATGTCGGGTATGCGATCAAAAATTTGGATAGTGTCGCATGCACATTCTCGATCGTCCTGAAAATTTGTACTGCATGCTTGCCGATATAGATGTGACGAGGTACAAGTTGAAAGCGTCAACTTAGACATGTGATTGTCATTTATAGGTTCACGAGATGGTTTGGATATGCCGGAGTCGTTCCTGGCAACGTTGCTGTTATTTTCATATGACGCACGAATTGAAATTCTAAGAGAAATATGTTGATTGAAAATAATAACTGATCAATACGGATTTTCATATTATACTGAATTGTTTACAAATTTTACTGCTAATGAAAGTTAAAGGTAATAATAAATCAACGTGTAGAGTGTGTTGCCTATTCATGGTTTTCTATTTACATTCCATTTCACATTTTTATAATTGTTTAGTAGAAGTATACAGATATTAAAATATTTAGATTTTAAAGTGGCAGTTCTTTGATTTAGGTGTTAGTTTTAAATGTATTATGATTTTTTTTAAACTATAATTCAAGTATTTCCTCATAGGGAGCGTGTAACGGTATAGGCAACTTATTGTGCACCTTGAACATTTAAGGGTTGCTAACGTACAAGTGAAATATCAACTACATTATGGACAAGGGATAATGAGTATAATATACAGGATTTAGGGTTGGTTTTACAACTAACTAGCAGTTATTCTAACAAGAATTGTAAGAATAGTTTATCTGACGATTTAGGTATTATTTTTAAATGTAGAATTATGAATTTGTTTTTAATTTGTACAACTTTGCTTCCGCCGTTTTTTTCCGAAATTCGAGGCATTATTGTAATAAACTGGTTATACATCTATGATTCAAAGTATTGTCCATCGCTGGCCACTACTTTCTCCCATCTTTCGGGCAGCGTACGAATCCCGCGTTGAAAAAACTGGTCATCTTTTGAAGCGATCCACGAATCGATCCAATTTTTTACTTCTTCATAAGACCGGAAGTGCTGCTCATCCAGGCCGTGTGCCATTGATCGAAACAAGTGATAGTCCGAGGGAGCAACGTCTGGAGAATACGGCGGGTGGGGTAGGACTTCCCATTTCAACGTTTCCAAGTATGTCTTGACCACTTTCGCAACATGGGGTCGAGCATTGTCATGCTGTAAGATTACTTTATCATGTCTCTCGTTGTATTGAGTCTTGCTCAAGTAATGCCTCCAATTCTGCATCTTCGAAAACCTTCTCTCTTCCACCGCCATGCCGGTCTTCGACGTCAAAATCACCGTTCTTGAAGCGTTGAAACCACTCTCGGCACGTTCTTTCACTAATAGCGGCCTCGCCGTAGGTATTTGAGAGCATTCGATGAGCCTCAGCCGCAGATTTCTTCGTATTAAAACAGAAAATTAAAACCTCCCGCAAATGACGAGAATTTGACTCGTAAGCTGACATGTTAATCGAGAATAACTTTATGATGCAGACACAAATCGACTAATATTTCGATGGCGTTATATTTACAAATACCTAATCTTATTGTATGACAGCTACGATCTATTTATTTCGACTACCACTTACCGCTACAGCCATTTATTGCAAAACGGCGGAAGCAAAGTTGTACACCTAATATAATAAAATTCGGCTACAGTAAAACTCCTACAAAACGACCACCGGTGGTTCTTCTAAAAAAAAATGGTCTCTTGTAGAAGTGGTCGCTTTAGAAGATTTATTCTTTCAAGTTTCATCTCGTTCTTAGAAACTGCAATCGGTTATCGGAGTGGTCGGTCGGAGGAGTTTTACCGAATTTCGTATTGGGAGCGTGTAACAACAGTATAGGCAAGCAGTTAGACACCTTGCACGGTTGCGGATTGTTAACGATCGCGTGTAATCGAAATTGTTTAAAGAAAAGCAAAATAAATGAAATTAACTAGTATTTTTAGAGTAATTAGAGTTCTAAGAGTATCTCAAGTTCTCAACGGTTTTTGTGCGTTTTCGCTTTTTTGCGTCGAACAACTAAAGTCCCGTTTTGAAATTTTTAGTCTTTCAACTCCAATTTTTCCTAATTAGAACGTATTTTATAGATCGTATAAAAATGACGATAGCGTATGTGGAAATAGAAATATGACCATTATAGGTTATCGTTCGGTAACAGCCGGATATTGTTTCTTGTTTGTATTGTGAAGGCTGTTTTAATGGGAATGCCGTTTTCGGGTTACACCTACGTCCTAAATTGCAATAAGGCAGGCATACAGAACGAATTTGTTTGAAGTAGGTATAACAATTTCGCAGCTAACGAGCGTGGCAATTTAAACGGATAGTTGAATTTGCATCGATACACTTAACTGACCAAGATAAAAGGAAATCGCGAACGATTTTTGTAAGGGATAAATGTTTGCCTCTTTTATTATTACAAGGGGCCCATCATATATTGTACTTGGACTTGTGGTTTTCGCAACAAAATCTCATCATACACAACACTCTAGGAGCGTTTTTTCAAAAATCAGGGCGTAATTCGCTGCGGTCGTAAATGTTGGACATGACCATTTTTAAAAAAAACGCTCCTCACTCGATGTTTTCACAAAGACACCGAGTCAAGCCAAAACAGTGCAAATCAAACGTAGTAACTGTGGGAACTCCGTCGACACCCTTGATCCACGCAGATTAAAGTCGGCAAAGGGACGGGGAGATTTCGTTGTAGTTACACACTCACCCACACGTGTTGGTACTCGCAATTTTCCATTACATACAATATTAGTCACGTGCTATAGCTTACTTTTCCGTACCAATGTACGGCGCCTTTCAATCAGTCCCTAAAATTCAAATTATAATAACGATACTCTCAAAACACCGACAATTAAATTTAGAATTCCCGTGGTAATTTCTTGTTTCCCCCGAGAACCGTTCGCTTGTCGTCAAATTGTGGGAATGGAAATGGAAGGGCACGCGGACCGCTCGAAATTAATCGAATTACAGTAAAAATCGACGAGAGAAACGATAAGTTTTGTATTCGTATACAAAACATTCTATTATACAATAATATTGTATGTGTTGTATAATACATTAATATTGTATTGTACGAATATTGTATTTGTCGCCCTTCGAGTTAGTTGTTCTAATAATTTCTAATAACCTCCCATCACCGAAGGACCGACGAAGCTTCATGAGCTGTGGTAAATTAAAGATTACAAGAAAAACAAAATTAATATTTATAATATTTTAAAATTAGATCGCGTTCTGATCGTGTTTTCGAAAAAAAATTGTGCCTCAGTTACTGCATTTATTTTATATTAGATGTTCACCCTGTATATAATACGTATGGTGATGTTTTTGTTGTTATCTTTAACTTTAAGGCTATAATCGCGAGCTAAAAAGTTTTTTATGATAAAGTAAAATATCCGTGTTGCGATATGTTCCATTTTGGCCGGCAACGCGTGCTTTAAAAATCGTGTTCTCGTCTCTGAAACTTTCGTTTTATGAGCGAAGTATATGGATAACTTTTCTTAAACGTTTTTGTTCTTATCGCAGCAAACATACAACATTTCAAGTTTGCCCGTCGAATATAATCTTTGGTTTTCCCTGGCGAGAAACTCATTTACCTAACAATTGCTTTCAAAAAAAGAAACGCCTATTATTCATTGTGAGTTTTTATTGAAATTTTTACCGACGACTTTAGATTGGTAATACATACAAATAATTGAATTTTTAAAATAAAAGAACATAAAACAAAAAAATTATTCGATAACTAATGAGTAGCTTCGCTGTTTTGTTTCTTACATGCACTCATTTACTCGCAGGGGCCGTAGTGGAGTTTGATAAAAAAAATATGCAAATAGTGACCGAAAATTTTTAAAATATGTACCTACTTTTTAGGAACTTTATTCTAAAATTATGTATTTTTTTATGCAGTAAAATTATTTCAATAATCACTATATATATCGTCTTTATATCGTAGAATTATAAATCGATTTTATTTTAATTTAAAAACTATTCGTGTGTCACTCAACATCGAAAATTTCACTATTACAAACCATAAACCAGATAAAAGTTTAATCGCATTTTTATGCGACCGATAAAATACAAAGCAACTAATAAAACATGTGCGCCACCTACTTTCGTAGCTTATCAGAATGCAAACAAAAAACTGGATGTTTTTAAAATAAAACATGCATTTATATATAGAATTTTGGTAAATCCGTTTCAGATCTCTCGCGTTAATGGTATAGAGCAGTAGTGCTTGTTTCAGTAATTCGAATTTTAAATTACGGCGTCGTATTATTCGTGTGTGCGAGGAGTGCTCGTACGGTTTATAAGGCTTTTTGGGTGTGAGTGCGCGAGTGTTGTGTTCTCTAAAAGGATTACAAATAAAAAGTATTAATGTGACGAGGAAAGGTAGGATCTTTCTTTGTCGACTAACTCTTCATGTATTTATAAAGTATAAATACATGGATTTTTAAGCTCTAATAAAAATTCTGTGAAAATCGAGCTTAGTTGGGTTCTTGGATAGGGACTTGGTTAGGGCTCCCCTCAAACATTCGACGGTCCAATTTCGCTAACGGAATTTTATCTTACGCGCGTTTTCGCGATCACAGAGGTTGGTGAAATACAATGAAATATGAAGCGTAATGATACGTAATAATATAAGTTCGCAGTCAATGGAAGAATCTACGCTGGAAATTGGTGATAGAGGGAAAACGATGTCGAGAAAAAGGTAGGAAATAGAAAGAAAAATTTAGAAGTTTCCAATTTTTTTTATAGTCTGTTACACAGACAAGTGGCAGTCACAGCGGCAGCAGCGTTAGTGTGCATTTTACGTAAGTATTAATAAATATATATTTCAAGATTTTGATTTTCTTAGGTAAATGTCTTTTTATTTTTTTTTAATTTCTCTTATTTTAAGAGATTTTAATTTTCAATGTTTACGAATAAAAATCTAAATTCAAATGTTTGATTGTCGCAACAATTTAGATTGACGAGATAAAATTTGAGTGATTTATTTTATTTTAAATAAGTATTAGGTATAGATTCAATAATATATTAATTTTTTTTTTTAAACTAGGTATGTATTTAATACTTTATTAATGTCGAATTAAAAACAAATTTAATTTATTTGGGGCATGCGATGTGTATGAATTGAGCGTCGAAAAATGTTTAATGTCCAAGTTTCTCGATTAACTTTTTATTTTGTCACCTCTTAACTAAAAAAAAATATTCTAATAATTCCAGTTTTTTCGTGGCATTCTTTTAATATTTTTTGTTCTAAATTTTCTCCTTTTTTTTTACTAAATTTAATACTTTCATGCAATTGTTGTAGTTATTTTACTAACAAAGTGAAAATAAGGCAATTGTGTGGTGGTAAACGTACGGTGCGGTTAGTTTCCTGATTACACTTAATACTCAAAAATAAGGAAAATTTCGGAACTTACCGTCAAAACTGTAGTAAACGCTTTCGATATTACTTTTTATGGGGTTTGGTTGATGCAATTTTATTTCTAATCTTACGATTTATTGTTAAGCCAGGTTTAATTCAAGTTAAGTCAGATCTAAGATGGATTTCTTTTGGAAAATGATCTTCAAAGAAGGCACGCCAATGACTGGGATGTTGCGGTGCAAGTTTACGTAAATGAGGCATTCAGGAAGATACGAAGACATAGAAGGGGTTGGCAGAGCGCTAGAAGGGACGCGTTGGATGAAGAAGAACAGGCTGTGTGCCTATTGTGTATGTACATAAAATAGAATAAGTTCGAGAGTTGTAAACAATTGACAATGAGTTGCGTTGTGAAGGTCAAGATTTTGAATGGATCTTGGCTTGTTTAGAGACCTTGTAGAGAGTTTGAAGCTGCGATAGGGCTATAAGCGAAGTCTCGACTTTACAGAGACTTTACACCTGGGGTAGTACCTCGAAGGTGGTGTGAAAAATTCCCCAACGATGTAATGTCTATTATATTTTGCACATTTTCTCTTTTTAGCGAATTTCAAATTCGAAGTTGTAGTTAACTAACAAATGTAAAACAGGCAGATTGTGTGTGCAAACGTACGAAGCATTAGTTCTGATACACTAATACATTAAAACCTAAGAATAATTCGAATAGTCAAACAGGTTCGCCTTTCATATTCACTTTATGGTTCGTCCTCAATAAAACACCCAGTACATCTAAAAGTTTTCTAATGTAAGCGCGCACCGTGCAACAAACATTATCTCTTTATTACCGATTCAAATACTTTTTCGTAAGTGCACCTACTAATTAACTCCGGTAGACACCATTGTGGTCGTAATTTCGATCAGTTTCAAAATGGCGCCCGATTAAGAACTTAAAACGTTCGTAAAATGTTATTAATGATTGTCGGTTTGTTAATATCAAATGTGCTCTGCGATCCGCAAAAATCACGTCTATTAAGCTGACACAGCCACTACGGCACAATCGAATGAAACCTATTTAGAAATTTAGTGCTAATTTGTTGCTAATTTTTGCTCTATTCCCGATTTTGTTGCTCCAGCCGTTTCGCCAAAAACCATGGCTGTGCTAACTTAACATTAAGCTAGCACAGCCACTGCAAAAATTAAAAAAGTAAAAACGAGGAGGTATTTCTAAACTACTATTTTGTTGCTAATTTGTTGCTCTATTGCCGATATTATTGCTACACCCTTAACACGAAAAAACCACCCCCACACCAACTGCAGTAAAACAACTACTTAAAAATTTCGATTTTCTTGATAAATTTACTGTAATGAATTAGTTGCTTTACATTATATTATATCCCAATTTTGTTGCTTCACCCCTAATACGAAAATAACCACCCCTACTACTTAAAAGCCAGCACAACACCTTAGAACTTAAAAAATATCGATTTTTTCGATAGTTTAGGCCTTTATGATTTAGTTGCTCCACGTTCTAGCATATCCCGATTTTTGTGCTCCACCCCTAGTACGAAAACAGCCACCCCTAGTACTTAAATGCCAGCACAACATATTAAAACTTAAAAATGTCGATTTTTCGATAGTTTAGGCCTTTATGATTTAGTTGCTCCACGTTCTAGCATATCCCGATTTTTGTGCTCCACCCCTAGTACGAAAACAGCCACCCCTAGTACTTAAATGCCAGCACAACATATTAAAACTTAAAAAATGTCGATTTTTTCGATAGTTTAGGCATTTATGATTTAGTTGCTTCACGTTCTAGCATATCCCGATTTTTGTGCTCCACCCCTAGTACGAAAACAACCACCCCTAGTACTTAAATGCCAGCACAACACATTAAAACTTAAAAAATATCGATTTTTTCGATAGATTAGGCGTTTATGATTTAGTTGCTCTATGTTCTAGCATATCCCGATTTTTGTGCTCCACCCCTAGTACGAAAACAGCCACCCCTAGTACTTAAATGCCAGCACAACATATTAAAACTTAAAAAATGTCGATTTTTTCGATAGTTTAGGCCTTTATGATTTAGTTGCTTCACGTTCTAGCATATCCCGATTTTTGTGCTCCACCCCTAGTACGAAAACAGTCACCCCTAGTACTTAAAAGCCAGCACAACACATTAAAACTTAAAAAATATCGATTTTATCGATAGATTAGGCCTTTATGATTTAACTGCTCCATGTTCTAGCATATCCCGATTTTTGTGCTCCACCCCTAGTACGGAAACAGTCACCCCTAGTACTTAAAAGCAAGCACACCACATTAAAACTTAAAAAACATCGATTTTTTCGATAGATTAGGCCTTTATGATTTAGTTGCTCCACGTTCTAGTATATCCCGATTTTTGTGCTCCACCTCTAATACGAAAACAGCCACCCCTAGTACTTAAAAGCCAGCACAACACATTAAAACTTAAAAAATATCGATTTTATCGATAGATTAGGCCTTTATGATTTAGTTGCTCCATGTTCTAGCATATCCCGATTTTTGTGCTCCACCCCTAGTACGAAAAGTGCCACCCCTAGACCTTAAAAGCCAGCACAACTCCTTAAAATTGAAATTTTTTTTCTGGTTCACGAATAGGTGATCTTGATTCATATTGTTATACTGAATCCAAATCTGCTATTGGTTTTTCTCTAGCACATATAGTTTCGGAGAAAACTTGATTTTGTGTCGAAATAAAACGGTCAAGTAATTAGATGTATTTAATGTTACAAAATGTTCATAAAACCCTTTAAAATGTTCTATTTGAAAGTTTTCTTTTGTGTAATAATCTATTCTGGTCTTCTCTAATCAGTAACCAACAGTAATCATCCAAAATGTTCACATCCCAACTTTCCTGATACCATTTTTGTTGTTGAAAGGTCTTAATGGAAACGCTCACCATGCTCATCACTTACGTATCCCAAATTGTCTGGGAAAAAATTCAAATGGGAATGTAATAATGCATCTTTAGCGACATATTACATCCAATTTTATGGTAAGCTGTCGGCATTTCGTGGATGGGGGTTTGTAATTGTCCGCTTTGTTGTTTCCTAAAAAGTCGTTCACCACTGATTTGAAACAATTCCATGCCACCTTTTCTTTTCAACGAAAAACCGCATCGAAGCTGTTGTCATTCATTAATTGTCAAATTTGGGGAACCACAAATATGTCCTCCTTTATCTTAGCTTTGCTGATTTTTGGAAATTTTTCTTTTATGTATTGAAAACTTCTTTCACCACGGCCCATACCTTTTATAAAATTCTTTATCAGCCCTAACTTTATATGCAAAGGGGGTAAATCGATATTGTTTCTATCCACAAGGCTTTCATGTAAAATATTTTTTTATTAAATTTTCCCAAAATTTTTTATAGCTAATCCATAATTACCTCATGTCATTATAATTACACTCTCCAGTGGAACTTCATAACTCAAAAACTCCACGTGATAGAAAAAATTTAAACGCAGATTTAAATTCAAGGTGAAAAGTTACATAAGGATTACCTAGTTATGTTCAAGAACCAAAAATTCTGTTTAGCAGTGTAATTAATAATTGTTTACCATCGTTTGTATAATTGATACCACTGAAGATAGCCCCAAACAAAGCCGAAATATATGGTTTTATTCATTTAAAGTTGTTTATATTGACTTATTACCACTATCATAGCAGAAGAAATAATACATTTATGTTCCTGATCCTAAATAAAATAAATTGTTCATAAAATACCTTAAGTAATACATATTTTTTCAACATCTACATAACGTAGATCCCTATTACCAGAAATTGTTTTCGTACTAGAGGTGGAAATAACAAAATCAGGATATAGCATAACGTATAACATAAAGGCCTAAACTATCGATAAAAACGATTTTTTTAAAGTTTTAAAGTATTGTACTGGCTTTTAAGGACTGGGAGTAGGTTTTCTCGTACTAGGGGTGGAGCACAAAAATCGGGATGTACTAGAACGTGGAACAACTAAATCATAAAGGCCTAAACTATCGAAAAAATCGATATTTTTTAAGTTTTAATGTGTTGTGCTGGCTTTTAAGTAC
This sequence comes from Rhagophthalmus giganteus, assembly GCA_036326145.1. NCBI lineage: Eukaryota > Metazoa > Arthropoda > Insecta > Coleoptera > Rhagophthalmidae > Rhagophthalmus > Rhagophthalmus giganteus. The sequence goes on along the minus strand of JARFJA010000083.1, from coordinate 6,198,532 downwards.
TAGGGGTGGCTGTTTTCGTACTAGGGGTGGAGCACAAAAATCGGGATGTACTAGAACGTGGAGCAACTAAATCATAAAGGCCTAATCTATCGAAAAAATCGATATTTTTAAGTTTTAATGTGTTGTGCTGGCATTTAAGTACTAGGGGTGGCTGTTTTCGTACTAGGGGTGGAGCACAAAAATCGGGATATGCTAGAACATGGAGCAACTAAATCATAAAGGCCTAATCTATCGAAAAAATCGATATTTTTTAAGTTTTAATGTGTTGTGCTGGCTTTTAAGTACTAGGGGTGGCTGTTTTCGTACTAGGGGTGGAGCACAAAAATCGGGATATGCTAGAACATGGAGCAACTAAATCATAAAGGCCTAATCTATCGAAAAAATCGATATTTTTTAAGTTTTAATGTGTTGTGCTGGCATTTAAGTACTAGGGGTGGCTGTTTTCGTACTAGGGGTGGAGCACAAAAATCGGGATATGCTAGAACATGGAGCAACTAAATCATAAAGGGATAATCTATCGAAAAAATCGATATTTTTTAAGTTTTAATGTGTTGTGCTGGCATTTAAGTACTAGGGGTGGCTGTTTTCGTACTAGGGGTGGAGCACAAAAATCGGGATATGCTAGAACATGGAGCAACTAAATCATAAAGGCCTAATCTATCGAAAAATCGATATTTTTTAAGTTTTAATGTGTTGTGCTGGCATTTAAGTACTAGGGGTGGCTGTTTTCGTACTAGGGGTGGAGCAACAAAATTGGGATATAATATAATGTAAAGCAACTAATTCATTACAGTAAATTTATCAAGAAAATCGAAATTTTTAAGTAGTTGTTTTACTGCAGTTGGTGTGGGGGTGGTTTTTTCGTGTTAAGGGTGTAGCAATAATATCGGCAATAGAGCAACTAAATTAGCACAAATATGTTTAGAAAATCACTCGTTTATACTTTTTAAATTTTCTGAGTGGCTGTGCTAGCTTATGTTAAGTTAGCACAGCCATGGTTTTTGGCGTAAACGGGTGGAGCAACAAAATCGGGAATAGAAGCAACAAATTAGCAACAAATTAGCACTAAATTTCTAAATAGGTTTCATTTGATTGTGCCGTAGTGGCTGTGTCAGCTTAATAGACGTAAAAAAATCTTAATCAAATACCTCGTACCGACGTGATAGGCAATTTTCGATCAAATGCGTCGTTTTCGAGAAAATGGGAAAACGCGTTGCGGTACGTGTGACTCTGGAAATTCGTTGCAGCGACGTGTACGCGGTCGGATATTGTTTATTTACGTTTTGAAAATAAAAATATTTCTACATATTATTTGAAATTTTCGAATTATCAAGAACTATAGGTATGTCCGTTCTGAGCTCCCCCGAAATCTGTAAGTGCGAATGTATTAACAGAAACGGATTACGAACTTTACCTAATAGAATTACTATAGAAATAAACGATGCAGAGTTTGTCGTCAGAGACGGCTTATTTTTGCGTTTAAAAGTTTGCTTTTATTTAGCTCCGACACTTTCCGACTATCTATCAATTTAAAATATAGGTACCTGTTTATATTTTTGGTATAGGTACAAATTTTTCTGAAAACTCTAATTGCTTTTAGCGTTCGATAACAACGGGTATCGCTGTGTATAATGACTAACCCAGGTAAATACTAGTAATACAGGGTGGGGCAAAAGTAATGTCATAATGTGAATGCGCCATAATTTTTGCAAATGGCGTCAAATGTCATTGTGCTGTGACATTTGTGTTGTAGACAGATAGAGAATTAGTTGACAACAAGCAATGGAGCGATACACACCTGAAGAACGCGGAATTATTGTTACTGCTTATTTGACCAATTTCCGGATCTGTTGTTTTAACGCAGCGTGAATTTCGTCGTCGTTTTCCTCATCGTCCTGCACCATGTGCGCGAACAATGAAGCGTATGGCTGAGCGTCTCGTGCAAAGTGGGTCCACTAGAGATGTCGCAAAAAGTGGCCGGCCTCGTATTGCTCGTTCGATCGAGAATATCGCTGCTGTGGCCGAGGACGTCCGAGAGAGTCCACAAACCTTCGACGAGACAACGATGCACACAATTTGGCATCAGCAGACGTTCGTTGCATCGAATTTTGGTGAAAGACCTGAGGATGTTCCCTTACAAAGCGCAAACCATTCACCAATTGCTGCCTGCTGACCGTCAAGTGAGGTTAACTTACTCACGTGCTCTGTTAAACCTGGTGCAAGAAGAGGATGATTTCGTATCCAAAATCATAATGAGCGACGAAGCCCATTTCCACTTAAGTGGTTATGTGAATAAACAAAATTCGCGTTTCTGGGGCACGGAGAATCCACATGAAATGCACGAAGAGCCATTGCATCCCCTCAAAGGGACTGTTTGGTGCGGCATTTGCAGTGAAAAAGTGATTGGCCCTTATTTTTTTGAGGACGCCGATGGCACCACCATAACCGTAACTGGTGAGCGCTACAGACAGATGTTAAACCAGTTTTTTTTCCCCCAAGTTGCTGAATTGGGTCTCCAGCATTGTTGGTTCCAGCAGGACGGAGCAACCGCTCATACAGCTCGGGCAACGATACAGATTTTGAACCACCAATTTTCGGGCCGCGTGATCTCCCGTTTTGGCGATTTGAACTGGCCGGCCAGATCGCCAGATCACTCGGCGCCAGACTTCTTCCTTTGGGGCTTTTTGAAATCTCGCGTTTATCACAACAAACCACAAACCTTGCAAGTCTTGAAAGCCAACATTGAAGAAGTAATCGCCAATTTGGAGCCAGATGTTTTGCGAACAACAATTCAAAATGCCGTAAAACGAGCACAAATGTGCATCAACTCAGGAGGTGGTCATTTGACCGATATCATTTTTTCAACTTAACGTCATCAATTTTACACCTTCAAATAAACTTTCCGTGAAAACGGAGCCCAATTTTTTTCATTTCTAACAAAATGGCAGCCAATTCACATTATGACATTACTTTTGCCCCATCCTGTATTTTACAGCCTTTTGTTAGACGATTTAGACGGAGATCAGGGAATGTATAATACTATACAATACTATAATACCGATTAAAAATGTTTTCAAGTGTTTTTTTTGTTGTATTTTTCATCACCGCATGGGAGTTTAGATAGATAAATACGACCGTTGTTACACTTGTTCGTAGTTTTGTGTCGCTTGGATCTTTTTGTAAATAAAGGGTGTTCGAGTCTTGGTTGGCCGTGGAAAGATAAAGGCATGTCTTACAGTTAAATTATTTCTGGTCAGATCAAAGTAATAACATTCTGACTAATTGTAAAGGTTGCCAGTTAACTCTGACGATTATTAGAAACAATTGTTTCTATGGTGATTGACCGATGGTCAGAGACAATCGGCCATTAAATCAAGACGTGCCTTTATAATTCCACAGCCAACTATCGACACTTTTTGGACACCCGCTATATTTTAAATAGGCAGTAAAAATGTCGTTATTATTCATACGAGCTCTTCGATTAATGTCGCAACGTCCTTATTTTATGTCTATAGTTAATGAATTATTCCTCGAACATTGAGAGTCAATGCAGCGGTAAATATTGCGCAAAGGGAATTTAACAACTATTAGGTACTTTGTTTAGGACGTTATGAAATTCCTCGGGCTAAGTAACGCGGATATTGAGCTAATTAATTTTCCGTTTCACGTAATTTCATATTAAAATGATAATTGTATACAAGTATATTAGTATGTCATTCATTATTCGTGCCGTGGCCGTTATTATGTTTGAGTTAATTATTTATTGAACTCGGGATGATTACTTTTATATAGTTTTTTGTTGCGACGAAAGTTTGACACTAGGGACGCTCTAATCTTTTGAAAGCCTTCATCTTCTAACATCAAATCTACTAAGAAATAACAAAAGCGTTGTACACTCGTCGCGATAATGTTGTATAAACGATTCGGATGTTGTTCGCGTTTTTTTTTCGACGTTTATTTTATCGATATTTAAAAATTTGTTTAGCGTTTCTGCGTCTCGATAGCGAAGTTATCGTCGTCGACGGAATCGCAATTATCAAACCTTAAAACGGGTAATCGACGAAAATTCATTTCGCCGACGATGATAACTTCACTATCGATACGTATTCGAATAAAGTTTCGGTTTTTCAATCGCCTAATTAACACTGACCATCGTATATAATCATTTTTACAGTGATCGATTGACGAGTTAGAGTTAACTGGCGATTGAAAAACCGGCCCTTATTGTTCAGTTATCGGTGTTTTGTTTGCGACGTTAAAGATACCCATGCTTAGGTATTATTCCAAACGACGATTATTATTATTACCTAATTATTCGATTACCTAACGTCGTCGATTAAATGTTTATAAAATTACAAGTCGATAATCAAAACTTTCAATGTGAAGTGTACACATCCCCGACGTTCTGCACTGCAGTAAATATCCTGCTGTGGTTGTTAGTCCTAATCGTCATCCCGTACAAAGCTTTTCGCGGTGGACAGGTTGTAGGAAGGATCAGGTTTAGGCGAATTAAAGACGTCTGATGCCGTTGTCATCTTTCGTAGATTTAATCATGGAGACCAAACGGAAATTGCATTTCTTCTCTTTGTTAGCTTTATAGCAATCGACTTAAGAGCGGGCTTCTGCTTTTAAAACATAACAAAGTTTAAATACTGCAGATACACTTATATAATAGGTTTATATACCTATATACCTCGAATAATATAAAATGGATTTTAAAAGCGTTTTTCGAAGCAAAAAGGGAGCCGCTAAACCGACGCGACGCGGCGCGAGGCGACGCCGACGTTAGTATTTTAAATTTGCCTCGACCCTAAAAAGAAAATGTCTTTTTTATAGAAAAAAAGTTTTCCTCTTCGCACTTATAATGCGAAAAAATTCAATTCAGATCCAATTTTACAAGTTCGCCGCTACAATAGCTCCGTAATAGATAAGAATAAGAACCAATTTTAACAGTTTATTGAAAAGAAGCATCTTCAGTGGGTACCTACCTACTTACAGCTGGGGTTTTCAGAACGTATTCCCTAGACTGTCGATGTCGGCGGAAAATTTAGACATTTTAGGAGATGAGATTAACTCTCGCGCCTGATTTTTTTTTACGTGCCGCAACGAAGACTAACAGCCTCGATTTATTATTCACCATAAAATCCCTAACCCAATTAGCCGGATTATTTTATTTTTCTATTTAGCCGTTCCCCTTCTCGAACATTATCTAGAAACCAAACGTCGTAAGTATACCTATTTATACTTATAAAATTTTATCCGATAATCCCTCTAGTGAGGTAAAACGAATCGGAAGGTCCCCTAACCTAATTCCCGATATGTTCAAAAGATATTCTTCATAGCGAATCTAATAACGCGCTCCTTCGGGAAGAGGATAAAATGTCTTTGACGGCGACCCTCGAACTTGTTGAATATCTGCTCGCGGAATTACTCTTTCAATGCACCGTATTAAACCTGTATAGGCTCGACTCTTGCAGTTTACGAAAAAAGCTTTTGTATTTTTGGTTTTTCGAAAAAAGTTCATTTTTTTTAATAAAAAGTTTAGGTTATCGAAAAAATTTGACAAAAGGAAAATTATAAGATTCAGAAAATTCTAGAGAGAATTACTTTTTTTTTTGAGTTTCACCACTCACTGCCACATCGACGAATTTATCGTACTTTTATTTTACTGCCCAGCTAACAATTTTAAATTTCGCGGCGGATTTCTGTCGGTACTACTCGTACATAAACGTCAATGTCAGTTTAAATAACAAAGGCAGTAAAGCAGTACTGCGGTAAATGATTAAATTAAACTAATAATATTTTAATGTAAACATGTTCAAAAATAACATAAGTGGTAAAATACGTGAAACTGGACGTAATTATTTATATACGTGACAGCGGGTGTTCAATATTTCGTTATTCAAACAATTCAAAATTCCTTTCGTCTAATTTATCATCGCTACTGACTGCAAATGTTTTCATGTGACACCAATAGAAATCCGCCGCGAAATTTAAAAATTGTTAGCTGGCTGTAGACATACATTACGGAACAACCTGTAGGCGTATTTGCCTATTTAAAATAATATTTGAAATCGAAACTAAGAAAATACTTATTTCATTAATAAATTATTGTACGGACATCGTCCGTACGATTAAGTAAATTTTGTCTATTACGAAAAAAACACTAGGTACCTATACATTTTAAATTATTTCAATCGAAACTTTTTAGGATACAAAGGACCACGCACACTTTATATGGAAAAATAGGAACCACCCAAATCGATTTTTTTTATATCAATCGACGCGTCTTAATGTGACAAATAATTATTACCATTGCGCCAAATCTGTAACTTCATTATTAAACCCGTTAATGAACAATTTATTGAAAAAATTTGGGCTTAAAATTATGTCGGAAGTTAATAAATCTGGCGCTCGTTATTTATGGAGGGGTCATGGTAAATACGTTTCTAAGAAACGACACAAATGTAAGTAGCAGGTAGAAAACAGTAAAATAGTGCTCATTTCCCAGTTAACAATTTTTAAATTTCGCGGCGGATTTCTATTGGTATCAATTGAAAACATTTTTAGTCAGTAGCGGCGATAAATTAGGAGAGGAATTTTGAATTGTTTGAGTAACGAAATATTACACCTGCTGTTAAGTATATAAATAATTTCGTCCAGTTTCACCACTTATGGCCTATCCAAACCTATATGCAATTTACGTCATCGATAAAAAGTTACTAGATTGTTTATTTGTAGTTCGGTTTAAAGTTTGGAAAATGACATATTCTATAGATAAATTACTTGTGCACATATTAGATAATATAAAGAAGGACTATTTATTAAAATTGTAAAAATACGAGGTACGAGGTGGCAACACTGTGTGAAACGTCATCATCTAGTAAACTTTTATTGATGACGTGGATTGCATATAGGTTTGGACGAAGTGTATGTTATTTTTGACAATGTTTACATTGAAATATTATTAGTTTAATTTAATCATTTACTACAGTACGTCACTGCCTTTGTTATTTTATCTGACATTGACGTTTATATACGAGTAGTACCAACAGAAATCTGCCGCAAAATTTAAAAATTGTTAGCCGGGATAAAGTATTATATTATTCGGTTTCTTGTGGTAATTAAAAATTTTAAACCCGTATTCATATTGAATTGAGGGTAGCATTTCAATTCTGAATTCAATCCTACCATTTTAGAATCGTTAGAATAGAATTAGGAAGGTACCTACTATAAGCGAGCTTAAAACCTGGAATAAAAAAATTGCCTAATAACTAATAGTTTTGTTAGTTACATTTTATCCAAACCTATAGGCAATTTACGTCATCGATAAAAGGTTACTGGATGATGACGTTTCATTCAGTGCTGTCACCTCGTACCACGTATTTAGACAGTTCCAATAAATTGTAGTCTTTCTTTATACCATCTAATATATGCGCAAGTAAATCACCCATCTTTCCAAACTTTAAACCGAATTACAAATAAACAATCTAGTGACTTTTTATTGATGACGTGAATTGCCTATAGGTTTGGATAGGCCGTAATTGTTATAATAGTCACAATTTTATGCGAAAGATTTCTTTTTTGGCGGATATACATAGGCCGATTTTTCAATATTAACGATTTATTGAATTATTTATTACATTACAAAGTTATTTTAAAGTTACTTGACAGAGATCTGTAACAAGGCTGGTCACTACTACCCCCACTAAATTAAAATTAATAATTTGGAGTTACCTATAGATATTTTATGGTGAACATTTTTAATAGAGGTAGAAAAATAAACAGCTACATTATTATTTTTGTCTTATATTGGATAATTTTATTATTTATTTATTTGAGTCACAATTTTGAATATATGAAGAATGATTTTTTTTATTGATTTTGTTATTCGTGAATATGTTTTGTTTTTTTATTTGAATTGTTTGTTAATGTTATTAATATATTAATAGACTTTATTTCTAATTATTAGCTCTAACAGCAACAGCAACTGTATTACAACAGCAATTGTAAAAAACAAGCTGATGTAAATATCTAAATAATGTAAATATAAATATGATATGATATGTAAATATAAATATCGACGTAGGTTTTCAGAAGGGCGTAACCCATAAAAAGTAAATTTTACCGGAGAACACATGTTGTGTTGTCGTGTAGCTATAAGAAGATACGTATGGCGGAAATACAAATCGATTTTTCCGGTGAAAAAATTGAAATATTGTTACCAGATTTTAACAGATTATGTCTTCATTTAATACAATAATTCATTTTAATAGAAAGTATGGGTTACGCCCTTTTGACAAAATGCCATCGATATTATCTTTTTATAGATAGGTACAAATAATCTCTTAGTTTTGTACACATTTTTAATGTGCACAAAGCCAAGAATTTTTAAGCCATTTAAGCCAGTTTAAGTAGGTAGGTACCGACCCGTCGTTGTTAAGTACCCCGCAATAAATAACAAAGTTGATTTATGAACTCAAACAAATTTGATTTTAGTAGGTTCTCTTTTGCTCTCACGAAATTCTCATAAGAGCGTTAATTAAAGATTGCGGCTTTATTAATAAATTAACAAAATTGGCGCAATGATAATAATTATTCCTCGCATTAAGACGAGTCGATTGATATTAAAAAAAATCGATTTGAGTGGTTCCTATTTTTCCATATAAAGTGTGCGTGGTCCTTATTGTCATTTTAATTTCAAAATTCATTTGCTGGACGTGTTGCGAATCGAATTTCAGAAAAAAAGGCACAAAATACTAATTTACATGACGGGCTTATCATCAAACAGTTGTAAAATCAATACCTACGTCTAAATAAACAATAAAGTAACCCCCTGCATTCATTCCTTCAATGTATTATACCTAGATAAATGCGAATTAGGGTAGTTTAGGAATAGGTAAAAGAATCGAAGTGGTAGACAGGGAATGGCGTAGTGAGTCATCTACGACGCCAACCGTCGCTACCAGTTGACGCCGTATTCAATTTTAATAGACGGCAGGTGAGGGTGCACAGAGGTGCGGTACGTACGTTTTCGACGCGAAAATCGTTTTGTATCAAATTAAATTTTGATAATTGGCCGATTTACTTTTAAGACCCCGTCGACTAGTGACCAATATTATAGATTAAATTAATACTTCTCAAATTTAATCGGTTATTTATTTGACGCTATTATAGTTTACAATTTGTTATGAGTTTATTCGTTTAAACGTTCGTTCGTTGTTCGTTTACAGTTGGTTAAATACCGAATCGAATTGCCATGTCTTTTTTTCGGAGATTTTGCGGAAATTTTAAATCGACAGAAACGTGCGTCATTTATCGTTTCCCGTTTTGTTGTACTTGAAAAACGACTTAACTAGTGGTTCCGAACATTTCACTAAACACTTTAGGCGAGGTCAAAATTTTTAAAAAATCACGAACCATAAGGCTTTTTTCTCATAGTTACTTTATTAGTAAAGCATAAAGTAACTATGATAATAAATACCTCGGTGAAAGAGCTAAAGAAAGCTATACCACAAAGAAGTAACAAAAAAAGCATTAATGACGCAACTAAAATTCTAATGGAAAAACGTAGGCGACTAGTAAAAGAAGATAAAAGAACAACAGAAGAATTTAAACAGGTGAATAAACAAATAAGAAAACATATAAGAGAACATAAAATGCAAATACAAGAAAAACAAATTAATGAAGTAATAGAAAGGAATCAAGGAATGAAAATACTCAAGCAAACATTGGGAAGAAAAGAAACATACGCACTACGTAATAAAGCTGGTATAATAATCTATGATAGAGATGAAGTTTTAAGAATTACAGAAGAATTCTATACTGACCTATACGAATCCAAAGTATTACAAGAATTAGGAAACACTCATACAAAAACTGCAAAAATTCTAAACGTGGGATCCGAAGAACAACCCGACATAACTATTGAGGAAGTGAAGAAAGCTATAAAGGAATTCAAACATAACAAAGCTACAGGAGAAGACGAAATATCTATAGATATGATCGCAGAAGCTGGAGATAAATTAATATCAAAAATAACAATACTACTAAATATATGCCTAAAACTAGGGAAAATACCCAAAACTTGGAAAAACTCAAATGTCATACTATTATATAAAAAAGGAGAAAATACAAAGCTTGAAAATTATCGACCAATTAGCCTACTATCACATCTATATAAATTACTCACAAAGATAATTACTAATAGATTAGCAAGAAAACTGGATGAATATCAACCACAAGAACAGGCCGGATTCAGAAAAAACTACGGCACCAGAGACCACCTTTTAACGATAAAAGTAATAACTGAAAAGTCAAATGAATATGGATTTCCGGTATGTATGGCCTTTATAGATTATGAAAAGGCCTTTGATAGTATCGAGCATTGGGCAATATATAGAGCATTAGCAAATAGTCGAATAGACCAAAGATATATACAACTGATACGAGATTTAAATGAAGAAGCCACAGCAACATATATCCTACACGCTAAAATCAACCCGGTACACCTTAGACGAGGAGTACGACAGGGGGATACACTCTCCCCAAAACTCTTCACTTTAGCACTCGAGGACGTATTTAAGAAACTAGATTGGCCGGGGAAAGGAATAAATGTGAACGGAGAACAGCTTACTAACTTACGCTATGCAGATGACATCATACTACTCGCACAAAGTGTAGAAGATCTAAAAGAAATGATTGACGATCTTAATAGAGAATCAAATAAAGTAGGACTAAAAATGAATCTGAAAAAAACAAAAATAATGCACCCCGATCCAGAAACAGAAATTAAAATTGACGAAGCACAGATTGAAAGAGTAGTAGAATATATATACCTAGGCCAAAGAATAGAATTGGGAAGAAACAGCGAAAGGAAGGAAATAAAAAGAAGAATAAAAAGTGGTTGGATTGCGTTCGGAAAGCTATTCTCCATTCTAAGAAACAAAAAAATTAATCAGCGTCTCAAAACAAAGGTATTTGAACAATGTGTTTTACCTGTCATGACGTATGGAGTGGAGAATTGGGCAACAACAAAAGGTAACATAGAAACAATGAGAGTGGCACAAAGAGGAATGGAGAGAGCGATGTTACACATAACAAGAAGGGATAAAGTTAGGAATGACAGAATTAGAGCAATTACAAAAGTGAAAGACATTAGCATTAAAATTGCCCAATTAAAATGGAGCTACGCGGGACACGTGGCAAGAAGTGACATAAACAAATGGAATCGAAAAATAATTGAATGGAGACCGTACGAGCACAAACGAGGAAGAGGACGACCACCTATGCGTTGGTATGACGACTTTAAACGAACAGCTGGATTAAACTGGATTAAAATTGCACAAAATCGGGATAGATGGAAGGAGTTAGGGAAGGCCTATATAAAGGGCTTAGGAAGAAGAAGAAGAAGGCTTTTTTCTAGATTTCTTGAAAATTTTAAATTGATTTAAACGCGCGTAGTTTATCATTTCCGGTTTTGTTGTACTTTGAGAAGCTCGTACTCGATAACAAACTCGTTAAAAACAAAATATTATAGGCAAAGTATCCGAGGTAAATGAGCATTTATTAAAAGCTTGTTTTTTCAGCAGATAGCCATGGAAAACAAATATGATCGGGCGGCATTTGTCAATTTAGTTCATTGTTATCACTGGTGCGAATTGTACGCGCTCAGTTGTGTTAATTGAATATGACAGAAAGATTGTATCGAGAAAGACATCTTGAACGACAGGATATTCCTCGGAATTATTTTAGCAGTCTTATAGAGATGTTGATAAAAATGGATAGCTATATAGATATAATAAGGTATCGGCAATCCAAAGTTAATTATATCGATTACTCTTACGTGGAGAAAAAAATTTTTAAATCAATGAAATTGAATGTTACACATGTGGAAAATAAAGTGGGTAACTATACAAGAAACGAGATATTTAATTTCCATTTTTTAATTGTTGCTTGATCGACATTCGAGGAGGCTTAATTTCCACGTCATCTCTACCACTGATGTGGTAATGTCTTCTACCGTCATTAAAATTTTTCCTAAATTGAATTAGTTCGAATTTTGATAGAACAACTTTTTTTCAAAGTTTCCTTCAACTTCATCTGTTTTATTCGGCACAATAATCTTTATTGTTGCCGCCGAACTACAGAACATTTTTCACAATTATATTTTAGAAATTTTTTAATTGGCCGCGTCCCTCGACTACGAAAATGTGAAAATTAAAACGGCGCGTCTCGAGACTACAAAGAACGAAAAAGGGACGATCCGAGGCACCTTAACAAAATGTCGATTTTTAACGAATGCGTACATATGTTTCCATTTCGCCAAATAACAAGAAAACGCCCATTTAGATAGGTAAAGGTAGATACACATCAAAGAGCCAATCTGATCGGCTTTACTGAAATCTGCGTTTGATAGATATTTGATATAATTTATTCATAGACTGAGTGCAGCAGCAATATGCCATGTAAGAGGCTTATGGCTCCAGACACATTAAAATGATATCAAATATGCATATCGCAGCCTGCATTTACTTGACGATTTTTATCAAAGACATCTCTCTAAATCTCGATGTTTAAGAGCTATCTCTTCTATATATGCTGTGTATTTGTACGTTTTGAATTATTTGTGGAATTTCTAACGACTCGCTCATCGAGTAATTCAAATGTAATCCACGTATTTTTCGTAAAGTTCGTAAAAATTGCGTTTTATAATGAATTTTAGTATAGAAAATTAGTCGTTTAAGTAAAAATGCAAGATTTATGCGGAAAAATTGAAATTTTTAAAAATTTCTAAAAACAGGTAATCTTGTCAATTACCACTCGATTATTTCTGAAGCTTGTTGCCATTTAGCAATTTTCGAAAACGCCATTTATTCTAGCTTTGTATTTTGAAATTTTTATTATACATAACGTAAAATAATCTGATCGAGGCGTACCCATTCGAGCTCTGAGGTTTTGTTGGTTAATTTATCGTGCAAAGCGCGACGCGACGTCACTATACAATTCCGAGCTTTTACGGTATTATTAAAAAAAAAAATAACTTGTTGCATCGGTAAAAGCAATTCGATTCGATTCTATCCGCGTTTTACGAACGAGAATAGTTATTTTGTTAACTTTTAAACTTCCTCTAGTCCTTATTTAAATCTAATTTACGTTTTCCAATATTTTCGCAATACCAAACATATAAATGTTTTCTTTATTTTTCCGTGGCTCGAATTTCGCGGACGACCGATGATGAAAATATCTAAGAGGAAAATTATTAATAAATTTGTTTTAATAACACATTTATTTTTTATTAAAATTTAATCATGTTTAGTTTACTTGACTAATATTAGAAGATCCCACCGTAAGATTTGTGTTATGATAAAACTTAAGCAAAAAAAATAGCTGGTTAAACTGCGTATATAAATCTTTACAAAACTCAAATACTGCCATCGATAAGTCGTTGTTAAAAAATTAAATGTCTACTTGTTTTTTTGTAATAATCACTTAAAAATCTAAATTTTATGTTTAATCAGATTTATTGTAATCCACTTAAAACACTACTATATAAACGCAATATATTATGTACTTATGTAAGTATATTCAAAAGGGAATTTATCTCCGTAAGAAGTTGTAATGAAATTTTTTGTTAATATTTTTCCTCGTTGAAAAAAATTGTAGTGTGATAATAGTGGTTGTCTTTAAATACATACTAAAGTAATAAAATATACGTACTCGCTTCCAGCCCATTTTGGGGTTAAAACGGTTTTCTTGAAATATTAATAATTAAAAATGTCTAATATTTTTCTATTATTATTTTACGACGGCACGACGTAGTTTTAATATAATACCTATGTCTAAGTAAGGAAATTTACCGTCTGACCGAAACTTACCTAATGGAAATTTTATTTATTCACCTGATGAGACTTACTGCGGCAATATTTATGGTTAGTCATAGTGTGATGGGCGCCACTCCTAAATATGTTGATTTTTCGCGAATGTATAGTCAAGTTCGTATGTTTTGTATCGCGAGACGTGATCGCAGGCCAACGAGCGACGAGGGAGGTTCAAGAGGGACGAAGGGTAGCAGGTTGTTTTTGAATTGTAAAAAGGGACACGTCAGATAATAAATAAAAACTGACACGGGCGACTGGACAAAACATACGAACTTGACTGTACGTACGGTTAGTGTATACGGTTAAATAATTAAAAATAATAAAATAGGCACGGCGCGTTCGCAGTTACAATACGAAAAATCGAAGACCAAAATTGATAAACCAAACTTATTCTCATCTCACACTCAAATTGATCTGTTGCGCAGTTCATTTCCATATACGGTTTATATTTGTTGTTAATCTTTATAAACAGAATAAGTTGGGCTGTTGATGAATTTGGCATAGGCACTTAGACAAATATGTATGACGCGAACGTGTTTTTCCGCGCGCAATAATTAAGCACGTAAATAATTTTATAGTTATAGGTAAATCAATTGGAAAAAGACGAATATTTTTGTTGAAACATTTCAAAAGTTGTGTTTTTCTATAAAGTTATTTAAGGGCGGTTATAAATGGAATTGTGTGTTGAGCGATGTAGTATCTGATAGGACTTCGGGCGTCACGATGCAAGTATGAATGACGCCGCACGCAATACCCTTGAATACGTCGCGTCGCGACGCACTGGCGGTGAAAAACCGCTTATTAATGGATACTTACAATTACGTTAAACTTCGATTTTTAATATCGTCACTTTGTAATCTTTTTGGCGCACGTTCAAATATCGAACGTTATGTATGCATTTTGAATCGGCACAAATAAAATATTTACATTGGGCATTCGTTCGCCCCCCCGGTTTAAAAAGCTTATGTATCGTGTGCAGCTGTCCTATCTTTCTGCATAACCCGATCTGATCGGCAATCTTTCGGTGGAAAAAGCTTATTTTAAAAGACTTGGTGGGATAAAGCGGGGCGAAACATTATGTCGACCGAGGCATTTTTATTTACCTATAGGTAGGTATATTACTTTACGATTGTAAATCAAAAGGAAATGTAAAATTTTGTATTTGTTGTCGTCAAAAGAAGCGGAAGGTTTTAGTTTCCATATACAATTAATTGTTCAACGACTTATACTCGAGTATTTTTCTGCGAACGGGAATTATTTACAGGGTGTTCTGATTACACGTATCTTTGCTTGGTCGTTTACTTTGTTGCATATGACGCTCCTATTAATAATTTGTCATTAAAAAAGTGCTCGACTACTACACACATATGTACCCGCATTGTTATTTAACAATAGACACTTACGTAACAACGTCGAGGGTAGCACAATCGATAAATAAATTGCAAATCAATTCAACTCGTTCTCGATTTTTCGTCGACGCGCTTTTGTTTTTCGCAACCATTTCGATGACAATCTATTGTACTTAACAGAAATGCGAGTAAAACATTATTCCATAAGAATCGGTGGGATTTCGGTACTAGATTAGGGTAGCGCGTTCACGTAAGACAGGTGACACACCGACGACGGTCGATATCGAATCACCCTAGGGATGAAAGTGAATCATTTGTTCCCCGACTAGGCTGCTTGCTACCTACGTTAGACAGGTCGGAGACGGAAACCTTCCTTATCGAAATTTAAAAAAAAATAATAATATAAACGCGACGTTCTATAGAAATTTATTACTGAAACTGTTGTTAATTGATTTTAGGGCGGATTTAACTGTACGGGAAAATTAACTTACAAAACGGCGCTAGAGTTTGAATAGCGTTGATGAACGTTCCCTTTATGCTTAATTACGAAATTTAATTATTGTCTATAACGGAAAATATCGTTTCGGGATTAGTTATTTAAGAAAATTTGATTTGCAGGTGAGTCGCAGAAGATGTTCTCTCGGCGTCGCGGCGCTTCCGTCGATCCGTGCCGATGAATACTTTCACTTTTAATGATGATATTTCTCGCTACGTGATTACAAAGAAATGCGACATAAATATAAACGATCTGTCAAGTACAGCTCCTCGTTTGCTAAACCCGAATCGTTCGTTAACTCTTTTAGTCGTCGTATTCTTTTTGGTTACGACGGTAATTTGACGGCGATTTTCCAAACGCTTTATTTCCAATTAAATTTATTCATACATTAATTCGTTTTCGATCAGTAATGGACCATTTTAAGATTTATGTATGTATATTGGCAATTTCGGATAAGGGGAGATTAATAACATTCCGCTAGGTTACACGCCTAAGTGCTCAAAAACTAATTTTCAATTTCTATTTTCAACGTTCAAATATTAATATACGTATTGTACGCGTAAAAGGCAGAGTAAAAATTTTAAGTTGAACTCAAAATTGTTTTAATACAAATAGATAATAATCATAAAAATATACGACGAAATTACCTGTCGTTTTAGGGGAAAAAAAATAACGATAAGAGGAGACTCGGTCCTAATTGAAATAAAACTGTGCAATTTTAAAACTTATTAACACGTTCGTTGTTCGCGCCACCGCGCCGCCACCACTATCTCATCCGACGCGATGTTAAACATGAATAATTCATGGCGAATTATTTATTGGGCTTGTCAAAAAACTTTTAAGCAACCAAACTGAAACACTAATAAAGTGAATAGTTATGATATTGTAATTAAAAAAAAAAATACTTTAACTGTAGATAACACAGGTCTGCGACCAAATTTTTTTCTTTAAAATAATGGGTGATTCTTATGTATTTTGGTGCGCTGAGTTCGGAAATGCCCTCAGTTTTTTCCCAGCACGTAAGCATTTTCCGCAAAATGCATTTTTCTGCGGGATTGCCTACCTTAAGGCGAATATTTATGAATATGCCGAAAAAAGTTGTTTTTCCTATTCGGCTTCATAGTTTTATATTAGAAACTATGAAATATGATAAAAATTAGTATATTTAACAGTATTAGTCAGCGTATCCTTTTAAAGAATTAATTACCTTAATAGTATGCAATTAAGGTTTATCGCTTTTCTTCGGTGTTTTCAGATTCCAATGTTACTGTAATAAATGTTTTTGTTATTAAAAGTACATAAATAAATAGGAGAAATTCTTTCTGGTAACTACCAGAAAGAATTTCTCCTAATTAGCGTAATTGTGGTGAACATTATTGACAAATGATGATTTAATAAAATAAAATTTAAATTTCCCATTGCCCTATATATACCCCTCGTAGTCCTTCGATTTGTTCATTTCAATTTAAATATTCTTAAAGTGTCTTTCAAAATGTCTTCAAGAGCTTGTGTTAATAAACCTGATAGTTTCTGTTACATTTGTGGCGAACTTGTATTAAAAAAACAATCTCGAAGTATTACGGAGTTTATTAAAAAAGTGTACTTTGCCTATTTTGGTGTGAAGATCGGAGATCAAGAAAAATCTTGGGCCCCTCATGGAGTGTGTTCAGGCTGTGTTGAAGGGCTTCGCATGTGGTCTAAAGGAAAGGTGAAATCTTTTCGTTTTGGGGTGCCTATGATTTGGAGAGAGCCGAGAAACCACGGCGATGACTGCTACTTTTGTTCTTGCAACATACAAGGGTACAATGCCAAAAATAAAAAAGATATATGTTACCCAAACATGCAATCCGCACTTCGGCCTGTGCCTCATGGACCCGGTATTCCAGTACCAGTGCCCCCACACAATTTTGACGATCTGCCAGAGTCATCAGAGAGCGAGTCAGAGCAGTTGGATGATGAGTTTCAAGTCGAAGACTATGGACCCCAACAGTTTTCACAAGAAGAATTAAACGACCTCGTTCGTGATTTAGGGCTTTCTAAAGAGTCTGCTGAATTACTGGGCTCTAGACTTCAAGAAAAGAACTTGTTGAGATCTGGAACTTCATTCTCTTGGTACAGAAGCAGAGAAAACAATTTAAGCCAAATTTTTCTCAAGATGGCGAACTTGTATATTGTTCTGATGTTCCCAAGTTGATGTCAATGTTTAACATTCAACATGTGTCAGATGAATGGAGGCTTTTATTGACTCGTCAAAAGAAGTTTAAAAGCAGTTTTGCTACACAACGGCAATAAATACGCTTCTGTACCCGTGGGGCACTCTGTGCATCTAAAAGAAAAGTATGACAACATGGCTTTTATCCTTGTTAAATTGAAATATAAGGAGTTTGGATGGCCTATCTGTGGTGATCTCAAAGTCATCTCTATGGTGCTTGGACAACAAGGTGGCTATACGAAATTCCCTGTTTCCTATGTGAGTGGGATAGCCGGGCAAAATCACAGCACTGGAGTCAAAAGTGTGGCCAACGAGAACTTTGAAGGTTGGAGAAAAAATGTTCACTTTGAGTCTTTGGTTGATCCCAAAAAGTGCTTTTACCCCACTTCACATCAAGCTTGGACTGATGAAGCAGTTTGTCAAGGCATTGCCAAAAGATGGCGAAACGTTCAAATACCTTGAAAAGAAATTCCAGGACTGTCTGAGGCAAAGTTAAAGGAGGGTGTTTTTGTTGGCCCGGACATTCGGAAACTAATGAAAGACAATCAGTTTGAAAAGGTGATGAAAAAGCTGAGAAAGAGGCGTGGATATCATTTAAAGAAGTTGTGACTAAGTTTTTGGGGAACAATAAGGACCCGGATTATGAAGAAATTGTAAATAAAATGTTGAAATGTTTTAAAACCTTGGGGTGCTCCATGAGCTTGAAACTTCACTTTTTGAACTCCCATTTGAGTTATTTCCCAGAAAACCTAGGTGCCGTAAGTGAAGAGCAGGGCGAGAGGTTCCACCAAGACATGAAAGAAATGGAACGGAGGTACCAAGGACGATGGGATGTGAATATGATGGGAGACTACTGTTGGATGCTTCATAGAGAACTTCCAAGCATCCCACACAAACGGAAAAGCTCAAAACGGGGTTTTGAGGGAAAAAGATGTAGATATTATAAAGAATTATTATAAATCCTTATTGTGTATACATATTATTTTTATCAAATTGTATTTAAAAATGTAAATAAACCACTAGTAATATATATTTTTTTAATTTCAAAATGCATTTTTACCTATATGTACTGCGGGTTTTACATAACTTTCTTTTTCATTTTGCGGAAAATCCCTACGTGCTGGAGAAAAACTGAGGTCATATTTGGACTCAGCGCACCAAAATACATACGATTCACCCATTACGGTGAAAAAAAAATCAAAAAGTGTCAATTTGCAGGCCTGTGTAATAAAACTAAATTTACCCTATTAAATTTAAACTGGGGGTTTCCGCTTATATGCATTTTTCCGAAAATGCACCTGCAAAAAATACAAATACAATATAAGCATCTTCGGCAAAGGTGGGATATTAAAGAATAAGCTTTAATTATTAATTTGGAACTTAAGTTTTTGTTGCGAGCTGCGTTCTTGCCTTCTTTTACGACTAACAATTACAGTCATTATCTATATTTTCTACAGAATGATTTTCAACGATTGATGAAAAAGCTGGAAATTTTGAATGAACTTTTGCGAACTTACTGATTTTATGTTTTTCACTAGGCGCACCGTCAAAGTTTACTCAACAGTTTCACCATGGCCGTTCGTTGCGTGTATTATTGTGGTTCTTATTTTCTTCTGTTCAAATGTATTTATATTTTCTTGAATTTTCCATAAAAAACGGTTCTTTTTAGAATTGTTTTATATTACTTGTTTCGTCGACCGGTAAGAATTACGACACATTTTATAGGTTAGAAAATAAATATTTTGCAATTACTGCTACACCACTGAAAATTCTAAAGAGATTTTTTTGCGGAAAATTATTAGTACCAATGTGTATACTAAGTTGCCTAAATCGGAATCGTCAGGGTTTCACACTCACTCCGTATGTGTGATTTTTTTGAAAGAATAAAAATTTGTTTTTGTTCGTAATAAATAATATAGGCAGGTATGTAATCCGTTCCCTTCGTTATTTTCTTTCGCACAATTTTTTATCGTCTAAATTACGTCTTAGTCCTGCAGCAACAAAATCGTACATCGACTTGTCTTTCTCGTATTGTATGTGTTATAAAAATTGTAGCGTTTCTTAGTGTGTTCGCATTACCAACACGTAAATGTCACCAAAATGAATATAAATATGACTCTAAATTGAATCACGCTATTTCGAGACAGTTAAAAAATTCAGTTTGATGACATTTCCTACTAACGAGGGAAATGTCTCGGGAAATGTGCGGATGTAACGTAAGATAGGGCATTTTTTGAGGTCTCGCGTAAATCTAATCAATTTTGTCGAGTCGTCCGGACATCGAAGCTGCAGATCGCCAAAACTGACTTAATTTTCGCGAAAATGAGTTATCCCG
This sequence comes from Rhagophthalmus giganteus, assembly GCA_036326145.1. Classification (NCBI taxonomy): domain Eukaryota; kingdom Metazoa; phylum Arthropoda; class Insecta; order Coleoptera; family Rhagophthalmidae; genus Rhagophthalmus; species Rhagophthalmus giganteus. Next base: position 6,178,260 of record JARFJA010000083.1, on the reverse strand, counting down.
ACTATCTTATGCATCTAAGACAAAGACGTCATCTGTTAAAATCTGGTAACAATATTCCGGTTTTTTCCACCAGAAAAATCGATTTGTATTTCCGTAAAACGTATCTGCTTACAGTTGCGTTACAACACAAAATGTGCGTTCCTGTAAAATTTACTTTTTATGGGTTAAGTCGTTCTTCCAAAACTTCGTCGATATGATACTTGAAACCGTGCAAATAATAGATAAATATTTGTAACTCGTATAGTTCCTCTACAGTTCAATTTGAATTTATATAATGCAATATTATTTCGTATACTAACCAGACAGCTCCGCTCTGTTGTTCCCCACTGTGCTTTTACAACTTCCTTTTATTAGTCCTATCAACGTCCAGCTTTTGATCTTCGGCCCATGCCGTTTTCCATGTTTCAAATCGGAAGTTCCGCATTTTATTAATATTAAAGCTTAAAATTAAATTATTATAAAAATCATAACCCTCTCCGTTTCTTTAAATGACGATACAGTTAATGATCTCAGTCACGTGAGAGCAATTTTATAATTTTTTACGGAATATCTTATATATTTGTATTACTTTCCTCACATTTTTTGAACAGTTAGACATTTTCAACCGTCTTGTTGAGCAGTCCCTTTGTAATAACGAAAACTTTCCGAAACATTAAGGGTTTGGAAAAGTGAATCACTTACAATTCGATTTAATAGACATGTTGTTTTTTTAAAGCTTTGATAAATTAATATTTTTTCGAATTAAACAAAATAAATTCGAATTACACACGATTCTCTTACTTTGTTTTGATACAATTGTCAACGAAACGATAAAAACTTCGAATCGTCCACGAATTCGAATTAAACAAGTTTGACTGTATTACATTTTTGAGATGCTCGCGCCAAAACGAAATCAACGCTACCGTTAATTTATTGAAGTTTTGTTGTAAAATAACCACATTAGAACAGAAAACGCGCAAAAACAATTAGGTAAATGAAACGGTAGGTAGCAATGATGATGACGCAATAACAATTAGGTAATAAACTTTATTCGTGCACAAAAACGAAACTTTTTCATTATTTTTAAGAAACTGTATAAGGAAGGAATTTAATTATCTCTAGGTTAATTTCGTTTGTAACACACTCGAGTGTGCTTTTGTAATGAAAATTAGCCTCGTTATTAAATAATAAATTCGTAACGAAACGGTAGTTTATTAATAAATATTAAAAAGTATACGCGAGGGTGAAGCGGAAATTAAAAAAATGTTCTCCTAAGTTATACCTGCAGAAACATCTTATAAGTACTACTTAAATGGCGTTGCATAAGTGATTTAATAAAACTCTATTTTTGCTACTATACCGGGTGACAACGAAATCGGCACGTCAAGTGGGAGACCGCGGCATTCTAGATGCACAAATAAAATCTGTCTAAAAAAATCAAGTACGTGGGCTATAAAAACTTTCGTGTTAAAAATCGATAGAGGATTCAAAAAAAAAGTCAAAATATACAGGGTGTTTCATTTAAACATCGAAAGTTGAGGTTGTTTCCGGCTTAACCGGAAGTGTAATAGTAGTTCTCTAACGGTCAAAATATATCACCGATGTACTATATTATTCACAAAAAAATTCACACCGATACATTTTTCATCGTCGAATATAAAGGCTCTCGTCTAGCGATTTCGTTGTCGCCCGGTATAATCAACTTTGTTTTTGAGAAGTTTTACGATTAATCGCAAGTTAATTTCCGTAGAGTTTGAAAATAATTATATCGAAAGAATTTGTAGATTTCGAATTTCGAATTCGTTCAACACCGTTTGTCGTACTTATCTAGACGAGTTTTGTTCGTCTTCATTAGCTATTAACGAACACAGCTCGAAACAGTTGATAATAAATGTACATATAACGTCAATTTTACTGGGTGTATGAATAATTTGACATACTTCCTTTGCTTTTCCCCATGTTATTAATTTTGATATTTAATGTTGCCCACAATTTTGTTCTATCTGCACGATATTTTACTTTGCAAATTTAAAAGTTTTAAAATATTCAACTTAAGTGCCAGAATGTAGTTTTTCTTATTCCACATATTGGTTCTTTGAAAGACTAAATAGTTTAACATTTATTTACGTAGGTATGTATATATAAATTTGATCATCAATAAGTGAAACAGGATACATTTACGGTAACCTGAAGGCATGGCTCGATACATTATCATATCGAATTGCAAAACACAGCTTCTATTTCTCCGCTTCGATATTCGCGATGCTTCCAAACATTTTGTTAAAAATTGTTTTATTAAAATAAACAAATTTCGACGCACCGTCTAATTTGGGAAAAAATTGCAACACGTAGGTAACTACACTTTTATATTTTTTTAATTTTTATAAATGGAGGGAGCGTGAGATAGGAATCGGTAACTAATAAACAGAGCTTTCGTTTTTCCTTCGCCCTCGAGTTGCAAATAATACATTAAATATTATAAAATGTAGTATTTGATTTAAATTCGTTTTATGTATACGGGGTGGTGAAAAATCGCGTGGCTATCCCGATATGGCCATTCGTTAATTTTCTTTTGATTAATTGTAAAGGCGTTCGAATCACGGGCTAAACTGCAACTTAGTCGTTCAGTTTATATAAACAACGAAGTTCGACTTTTCAACATGACTTCGACAACTTATTAAAATAAATTTCGTCTTGCCACCCCGTAGATTACCATACACTCGCTCTCTCTCTTTAAACAACAGCCTATTCAAGGTTGCAGCACAAAGCCCAGAAAAAAGTAAAAGTGTGTACGTGTAATCAGAGTGATTGGGCCAGGTGTGTGCGCCCTAACGGGAACCCACGTGCCTGGCAGCTGCGAGGGTTCAACCCCTCAATAAACTGCACACATGCCGTGACGTATGTGCGCTTATGTGTCACCTATACACATGCACATTACCTACCGTATTGTCATCTTATTCTGAATTGTGCGCGATATGCAAATGAATGTCGACTGTTTGAAGGCTTTGTAGCTTTTCGAACTTAAATTGCGCATTTCACGTTACATTTCATAAATACATACCTTACATAGGTAGGTATCCAATTAATAAGAGATTTATTCGCGACTGAAATTAAAGGTGCTACATCTAGAAACGCTTCTGACGGTAGTTTCTTGAATGAAATGACGTCATCGCATGCATTGTGTACTATAAGGAAGGAGGGTTCTCTCTCTTATGTTTGTATGTAAGACCTGCTCGAGATTAGGGATATAAGAACAAGTTTTTACAGGTGTCGTATAGTATGAAGTAGGTGCTCCGGAAACGACCTCGGGGTAGAAAGAAATTGCAACAGGTAGCTCATTTAAATAACTGTCGTTTCTTTCGATTTCTACAGGTTATTTCTATATGTTCGATGATTCGTTCACGGTGGTGTTTTCTTTAATTAAAGCTTCGCATAAACCCGCTTCCATAAATAATTCGAAACCGAGTACAATGTACTTTAATCGTTTTGCATTATTTTGTTGTCTTACAATTTAGCTATACCCGCATCGTACGTACCTATACGACAATTCACATAATTCATTTATTCATTCATTTTTTTTTACAGATGTCTCCTTTAGAATTTTAAACGGTTTTGGTCTTTAACGACCAAGAAAGTAAGGGTCGAAGGCTTATCATTTCTCCGCACTTGTGACCCTAACAGTAGCGAATACCCGCACTTTGTTAATGATCTCGAATTTGTAGTTGTTCGATACCCTTTCAAAGAAACAACGACAGGCCACTCTCGTCATTATTATCTGCCCATTGTTTGAAACTTTTCGTTTTACTTAATGAGATGCATAAGCGCTCCTTAGAAGAATTTCGTTATGGTTCTCACGGACATGCCGACATACATCCGAATACAATGTAGGTACTTGAAAGTTTGTTCCAATCTACAGTAAAGTCCTCTACGTACGAACGAGTTCCGTTCGCAAGTCGAATTTGTTCGTAAAGTCGAACAAAGGTGAAAAATTGTTAATTCTATAATTGAAGAAAGCAGTCTTAACCGTTATTTTCTTTATTTTTTTATTAAAAATCATAAAAAAAACTAGATAAGTATTAAATATAATTTTAATCTTACTTTGAACAGTACAATATAGCTGGAAATACAATTTATATGTGGTGGCAGTGAGTGACAAAAACGTGATAAATAATTAGAAGTTCAATAAGAGGTTTTAAGGTTTTGCTCGCGCGAAATTTGATGTTCCGTTTTTTCCGAAATTTTGTTCGTATTAGGGGGGACCGGAAAGTAATATCAATATTTGTTTATCATTTATCAGCTCATTGTGTACTTCAAAGTCGCACCAAAGATATTTTAAGGTTAATGCGACTTGTTTACTTATAAATAATTAAATCTTCAATTTTTTTTACAATTTTGGGTGAAATGGCCAACCAAATACTATATAAGAGGAACATATCTGGAATTGTATGCTTTTTAAGTTTCACGAGGGTAGTGACGTAACAGTTGCTACCAAAAACATTTACGATGTTTATCCAAGTGCATTAGATGTTTGTAAATGCCAAAGGTGGTTTTCTAAGTCCAGATCCAGTAAAAAATTTGAAAATTTGGACGATATCCAAAACGCCGTCTCCAGATATTTTGCTCAAAAACGAATTGATTTTTATCGATCCGGCATTGAAAATTTGCACACTAGATGGCAAAAGATTGTTGATTATAACATCGATTAAAAATAAAAACTTGTTTGAATTTAATGTAAAAAAACGACATTATTTTCTGGTCCCCCTAATAATTTGATGAGAGTTCGTATGTGCGGGACTTACTGTATTGTAATTATTTCAATTTTTTCGAGAAACTTCATGTCGTATGTTCGATTGAGAGGTGGTTGATGTGAACCGCCCTCTCTCTTCAAAATTACTGATCGAAAACAACGTTGTTGGCACCTCCAAATATTGTTAATCTGTATACCATACAGATTAGGAAAAAAAATTTCGGAGTATAGGAATTATAATGCACTTAAGCGGTGGTCTAAGAAAACAATCGAATACGAAAATAGTTAATTGTACCACTATTTGGAATCTCGCCCTTCCACTCCCACTGTAGCGCGATGCGATTCAATTCAATTACAACTCTACGTCCTAATGTTTTACATTAAATTTCTAATATTTGTTTATTTTTAGAATTTAACGTTACATTTTTCTCGAACTTATTGTATTTTCAAATCCGTTATGGCAAAAAAAGGAACCACAAAACTTATTTTCAAATGAGAAATATTCGTTACATTTACTATAGCAAATAATTATTTTCTCGAATGCAATAAAATGTCATAAAAATAAAATAATTTCTGTCTAACGAGAAGTATTCCGTATCACGAATATTTTTATACTAGGGAAATACTGAGTATTTAGTACCGGCAAGGGCAGTAGATAAGATGGAGGAGATAAATTTTACAATGGTATAGTGAAATATTTTTGTATTTATAGCGTATATCTGTTATATTTTCAACTGGTCAATCGTTTTCTTAAACCATCGCTTAAATGCATTATAATTCCTATAATCCGAATTTTTACCTAATCTGTATATGTATAGTTGGTTGAAATTGTACGAAGCAATCAGCTACCTACCCAGTTGTATTTAGTCTCTACTTACAATTAGTTTGTTTGGTCGTCGTTTTTTCGAAAATATGTTAGAATTTGGTTTCTAAATAGATTATGTGTTCTTTAAATGTATGTGCTTATACGTATTTGGATTGTCATCTGCACGAATGTCTACAGCTCGCGATGCAAAGGACCTTATGGGTTTTTATAAGGAGCTGGGCCCAACTGAAGATAGCAATAAACTATACACCGTGTCCAAGATAAGAATGCACAGCATGGGGATCTTGAAAACGGTAGAAGATACAGGGTGGCTTAAATTAGAAAAAAGTTGCGCTATTTAGAGTATGTTCACATGTTGGTCGCAAAAGTTCATTATTGTTTATCGTTTTCAAAATTCTCAAAAAAATGTGATTTTTTGGATTTTCGTTTCTTTTCATTTTTTTATTTATTTTAAATGATATTAAAAAAGTACCGGCACTTTCTCCTTGCCACTTTTTAAGCTCTACAAAATGGCGTGTTCAAATTTTTAATCCGACGTTTCGTATCCGAGAACCCATCATCAACTTTATTTTTTTATATGACCACAAACAAAGAGACACCCTGTATTCTGTAGCATTATTCATTACAAATTTAACGATGTATCACACATTATGGTTTTGAAGCCAAAAAAGGGGAAAAACAATAACCAACAATGATAACCAACAATGGCATTTTCAACCGGCGTAACAAACATTATTGGGCAACAAACAATCTTCATTTAATAAAAGAAACAAGGCATCAACATCGATTTGGATTTAATCTGTGGGTAGGCATTTTGGGTGGCAGAATAATAGGACCCTTTATTTGTCACAACAATTTAAATTCCGAACGATATCTCGACCTACTGCAGACTGATTTGGAGAATGCCTTAGATGAATTACCATTACTTATAGTTAACAACTGCTGGTTTCAGCAAGATGGTGCCCCAGCGCATAATTCAAGAACTGTGCGGGAATATTTGTCCCAGAGGTTTCCTGAAAATGCATTGGAACTCACAGTGAAGTAGCCTGGCCAGCCCGATCACCTGACTTAACTCCGTTGGATTTTTTCCTGGGGGTTATTTAAAAAACCAAGTGTATGACGCCACTTTTGAAACTGAAGAACAGTTATTGGCATTGGTTTTAGCAGCAGTTAATACAATCACACCAGAAATGTTAGACCATGTTTTGAATTCTTCTGTAGACAGAGCATACTTGTGTCTAGAAAATAATGGCAACCTATTTGAGCAATTATTATAATTTTTTTACATTTTGTTTCTGTTATTGTACCAGCGCCTACTAATTTAAAAAATAAAAAACCTTATAACTCACGTTTTTCCCCTTTTTTGGCTTCAAAACCATAATGTGTGATACATCGTTAAATTTGTAATGAATAATGCTACAGAATACAGGGTGTCTCTTTGTTTGTGGTCATATAAAAAAATAAAGTTGATGATGGGTTCTCGGATACGAAACGTCGGATTAAAAATTTGAACACGCCATTTTGTAGAGCTTAAAAAGTGGCAATGAGAAAGTGCCGATAGTTTTTTAATATCATTTAAAATAAATAAAAAAATGAAAAGAAACGAAAATCCAAAAAATCACATTTTTTTGAGAATTTTGAAAACGATAAACAATAATGAACTTTTGCGACCAACATGTGAACATACTCTAAATAGCGCAACTTTTTTCTAATTTAAGCCACCCTGTATCTTCTACCGTTTTCAAGATCCCCATGCTGTGCATTCTTATCTTGGACACGGTGTATACCGTTTGAAAGCTCTCAACGAGTACTACAACGTAGGTCCAAGCATAAGTCACGAAAACGGAGTACAACATTTTGACGAGCATTCAAATGTTTTATATCGGTTTTGTAACTAAAGACATTTATCGATAGAATTCATGAACAATTACTCATGTGTTATACATCATCGGAAAGTGCGCTTCGAGATCTACACAATGGTGACAAATTCAACTTCTTAACTGCTGGTACAAGTACACTTTTAATGCTTTAAATGGATTTTTGTCCGGGCCCAAATGAATGAAAATGAATTTATCACCATCGTAAAGATCTCGATGTGCGCTTTCCAGTGGTATATGGTTCGTGAGGGTCCGTCGACGTATGCGTCTTTGACGGAATGTACGTTGCTGAGCCCGGACAAAAATCCATTTAAAGCATTAAAAGTGTACTTGTACCAGCAGCTAGGTCGTTGAATTTGACACCATCGTAAAGATCTTGAAGGGTACTTTCCAATGGTATATGGCTCGTGAGGGTCCATCGACGTATGCGTATCCTAGACTGGTTACAATTTGCTGGGCCCGCATAAAAATTCATTTAAAGCATTGAAAGTGCGCTTGTACCACCAGTTAAGACGTTGAATTTGTCAACATCGTGTAGATCTCGAAGCGCACTTTCCGATGATGAGTAATTGTTTATGAATTCTATCGATAAATGTCTTTAGTTACAAAACCGATATAAAACATTTGAATGCTCGTAAAAATGTTGTACTCCGTTTTCGTGACTTATGCTTGGACCTACGTTGTAGTACTCGTTGAGAGCTTTCAAACGGTATATAGTTCATTGCTATCTTCAGTTGGGCCCAGCTCTTATAAAAACCCGTAACGTTCATCCTCGACGTCGAAGTCATTCGGTTGCGTCTAACGTCCACTAAATTGTTTAACGAATTTCGACTTATTCGATGTTTGATCCGGTCCCGAGAAATTCGACTTATCGCGAATTTACTTATTTAAAGCATCAAAGTGTTCACTTTTAAATGTTTATTTACCTACATTATGTATACATCTAATTGTAAGCTGCGATCAGAATAATCGGTATCCACGGGGCGTCTGCAAAAATGATAGACGACATCTCGCAGCAGATCTATTCTTATCGATATTAACGGTATGCGATGCAAAATTGTAAAATGAAACGGAATTAGTAACGTTTGTCTGACAAATTAAAATATGATTGTTCTCGAACGTCATAATAGTGCAAAATCGAAATTTATTTCAAAATCTTTTAAAGAACCAAGAAACACCCCCTTCTTCGCTTTATGGTCGTATAGGTGCGTAATAAAATCAGATGCGTTTAAGCTCAGTAAAGCGTATAAATAATTTCGTGTATCCATACTTATCTATTTACACGGACACAATCTAATCGCATACCAACTACCCCTATTAAAAGAGACCAGGCGTAACCATACGGCAGCTGCACCCTGACGTCACCGTGGTGACCGGAGGTGTTAGCAGCTGCTGCTCCTTGCACTAGGGGTCTATAACCCTATTGATGAATATCGAAATTGCAGGTGGTTTACCGGGTTCTTCGATAAACAAGAAAATAAGTTAAGTATATCGATCGTCGAAAAATACCTACATTCTATAACTTTCGAAAAAAAGCAACAAGCGGTATTTTAACCTTTCAGTTTTCTAAATCTGAAGGGTTAATAATCGTGTTTCTTACGTGTTATAAGTATTAAATCCTCTTCGATACGGTGGGTTTATAAAAACAATTTATTAGAAATGCAAGAGTGGTTTTCCCTTTAAATTATTTAGTACGTGTTAATAGTTCATGACGGAAATTAAAATGTAGGCCAGAATTAGGCGCATCGCCAAAGGGGGTCGCGCTTGGTAGATATTATTAATTAGTAGAAATAGATTGTGGTCTAAAGACGTGCAATAATAATACAGTTTAAACTTTTCCATATCGTAGCAGAGTGTTCACTAAAAGAGGTTTGACTGTATCTAATCGTAAGTGTAAATAAACAATAAATAATCTGGTCGAACTTCACAAGTGGGGCAAATTTAATTTGAAACGAATCGTATTACTTTAGTATAGGTATTATTTAATTTAACCTCGTAGGTGTATCTCGGTAGCAATTTGTATACCTAGCTAATTATGTAAATTAAAAATATGTAGGTACCTACATATTTATTAATCATGCAAATAAACGTTTTGCCTTCTACTTTTAAAAGTACTTTTATTTCATACATTATCTAATTAAAATGTAGGTGGGCAATTTATGTCGCGGTAAATAAATTTCTGCTAGGTACATACGTACTTATTCGTTATAGTCCAATCCATTGATATCAAACATCATAAAAACCACTTAAATAAATCAAAATGTAAGTGCAAGACTCTAAGGGAAATAACAACCCCCGGAGAAGTATTAAGCAATATTTACGACCATTAAATCCAAAGTGCGGGGTTTTAATTACAAATAAGTAAATTGAATGAAAATTACAGAAGTCTTTATGTTAATTGTCACGTAAACGTCTTTAAAACGTATGTACTCGTTTCATTTAATTTACACCGATTTGCGATTTGTAATTTATAAAACGTGTAATTTGTGAATATTCGTCTCATATTGACGTAATGAAGTTCTCTTCCGAAATAATATACAGTTGAGACCCGCTTATGGTGAACCACCGGATATAACGAACTCACTCTGCAAGTCCCTTGTGACTCGTTATAGTCGACTTTTACTGTAGATAAAAATAATGCTTGTTCTATAAGTGGATAATAAAATAAAATCTTATTATCTATTATTAGTGTTTGATTTGTTAGAGAGTATAGCTATTATTTTAACTGCTTACGGTATATGATTGTGTGATTACGTACCTACACGTTATTCACAATAGGTTCCAATGCACGTCATCAATAAAAATTTACCAAATTGTATATTTGTAATGTTCAGTTTAAAGTTTTGAACGCGGCATATTCTACTGATGATTTACCTGTAAAAATACAAAGTTTTATTGATGACGTGGATTGGAACCTATCGTAAATAACGTATAAGTATTTATATAAGCTATGACCTTTTATTTTTTAATTTTTCAAACACTTATGATTTTTTAATTAGTAGATAAGAAAATTTGATTTTTTTTTGCATACAATAATAAATCCCCGCGCCTGTATTTTACGTAAATTCGAGGAATATTTTATTTCGAACAAACACGGCGTTTAATATCATAAAAATGTAGGTAAATAAATAAGTCGTGACATCTTAAGCGTTCGAATTTAAAACTTATTATTTGTTCCAGTTGAACTTGAAAACAAACAAATTAAACGATCTATGGCAATTTTAATTTCATAAATGCTCAAAAACGTTGCCCTCATGATCAATACGTTATTGAGCTCACGTTTATTCATTATTTGTGATTCTCGCAACAGTTTTCGCCGTCAATATTGTTGTATAGTGCCTGTAGAGTTGCCTTTGTTGTATATTTGTTGCTTGTAAAATGAAACGTCAGAAAAAAATATTCCAACAGAGACTATCTGATTTTTGAAAAAAATGTTCGTAACAACCAACGGTTCCAACGTAATTACGAACGGGAGCACCGTCTCGTTGACAGTAAATTCGAAACCTATCAAATAGTGTGACGTTAATACTTTTTAAATTGACTTTTAATATCTGATCTTATAAATTAAACTCACTATAAATATTTCGAGTTGATATATTTTGTATAAATTAATTTTTTTAGTTCGACGTATGTAGCTTCGATTTGATTTTAATTCGAAGATTTATTTTTATATAGGCAGATATATTATTTGACTATTAAATTGAATTACAAAAATATTCGATATACCTATAGTACCTAATTATTATGTTCGCTGTAATTGATGGTTGAAAATACATCATTTATAGCATTTTGGTGCGTCAATAGTAACGAATTTTTGTGTAGAGATACGTCGCGGTTGGTCGAACACAATCACTACGTAATTAAGTGTGGGTGAAGAGGCCATATGGTTTTATTGAAGCATTCGGACACCCCTGCTAAATAATTACACGTATATATATATAGAAAATTCTGATAAATCGCATAAGGTGTTTGCCGAATATTTTTAACCTAGTGTTTGTATTAACGTAAGGAGTAAATAATAATTTTCCTTTAATGTTATGCAGGTAATTAGTATAGTGAGTGGTTTTAAACGGAATATTGGGGAGGGGGAGGGGTAAACGATAAAATGCTATAAATAGCACAAAATAATAGATGAGTAACTGATGAAAAAGACATCAACCTGAGATGCCCTCGTAAAATAAATGGGTCTAAAATACCTCGATAAATTGAGGTGTATAATACTAGAAAATTCCTTTCTCTATTGGGAAATATTTCTAATCCATTCCGAAACTGATAGTTACACAATATTTTTATATTTATAATAAAAGATTAAATCTCGGCGTCGTTTTTGCAACGTTTCCTTCCAGATGACGTTTTACTTATTATTATTATTGATTGTGAGTTGATTACGTATTAGGAAAAAATTATAATTTTTGTTTTGATAACGATAGCAGCAACACGAAACTTTCGATTTAATTTAAATTGCGTTTTCTTTGTTTTCTTGTAGGTGATTTTGTTGTCGGAAAGTTGTTGCTTAAATTTGAATTGTTGCAACTGCAATAATAAAACAACATCGGTTTTCGACTACTTCTTCATTCTGTGAGTATAACAGATTTTATCAGTGATAACGGTGATTTTTACGTAGATAATCTTATTTTGAATTTTATTTCATTGAAACAACGCACCGTCCCCTCTGCGTTTTACGTGGGGGCCGCTCTGGCCCATAACCAGCTGGTGAACATTTTAATTTGCTCCTTTGGTTTATATATTATATTATTGGTCTGTAAAGTGTAGGCTACATCTCAATGCCATATTTACGTCAACATAATATGCATTTCTTGTATTCGATCTGTTCAGAAAATTATTTTAATTCGGTATTAATTCGCTCCCTTCTTTTTCTCATTTTTTTTTCAAAATTTACGAGAAATTATTAAAGCTAACGAAACTGTAAATATGATAAAAATTGTTTAAATTCCTAAAATTACTTATAAGTATTTAAAATTGTGTTCGGTAGTGCGGTGCTTCCCTTTTCATAAATCCAGATATACAGATGTATGAACACACCGGTCTATTAATGACACAACTGTCGGTCCTTTTGTTCTCTCCTGCGGCTAAAGGTAAAGGGTGCGCACCGCACGCGACTGCTTTTTCTTTAATGTACGGATACACAAAGGTTCACAGATACGATGTTATTAAACCGGTTAATTTTTTTATTACCTACTTTCAATCTTGATTTACATAAACTTTGACTTTCTATGGAAGTTTAGTCGTAAAATTTCTTTTACTTAGATAGGTAAACAAACTATAAAACTATAATAAACGCTTATTTACGATTCCTTAATTTTTAAAATCTAGCATAACTAATTATATACGTATTTCTTTTGAAGAATTTTGAATTAATACAGTCCTAGTAAAATGTTCTGGCGGCCGAGTTCGAAAGCTTATATCTTAAAAACGGTGCGGTCAAATTGTATAAAATTTTTACTGGGTGTTCATCCACTATTTGAGATTGTGCAGTGAAAAATGCAGTTTTGCACGTAAAGCCGTTTTGGAGATGTTGCAAGGTATTCCACGAAAATTGTCGAGTTTTGTTTCTGCACTAAATTATATGACGTTTGAAAATGAAGTACCTCAAATCTGTTGCGAGGAAACGTATTTATTAAATTTTAACGTATCTAATTAAGGGCAGGTGACCCATGATTTCAGCGTATTTTACGCTCATCCTTAAACTAATTTTTGAGACATTTTGGATCATTAAAACCAAAATGTTTTTATGATTAGTTGTTTATCACTATTTTGTTTATGTACACTCGTAATTTGAGTACATGATTTTTATTCGTTAATTTGTTGTTATAAATTATAATTTTGTTAGTTATGGTGGAATTTTATAAAAACTAAATAAGTTAAAGTGAAGCGGATTTTTTTGTTTTACAGAGAATAATGTACTCGAGGACATATAAAAGATTCATAACGAATGAATTATTTTAAACTAATAAAAAAATTAAATTAATATTTTAAAATCAATTTTTTTTATGCAAACAATAATAAAATTTTGTGAGAACTTGTTAAGTCCTCGAGTACATTATTCTTTGTAAAACAAAAAAATCCACTTCACTTTAACTTATTTAGTTTTTATAAAATTCCACCATAACTAACAAAATTATAATTTATAATAACAAATTAACGAATAAAAATCATGTACTCAAATTACGAGTATACATAAACAAAATAGTGATAAACAACTAATCATAAAAACATTTTGGTTTTAATGATCCAAAATGTCTCAAAAATTAGTTTAAGGATGAGCGTAAAATACGCTGAAATCATGGGTACCCTGCCCTTAATGTGCCTTTGGAAAGGATAAAAATCGAACCATCGCAATTACCTACCAATTATTTTGTTTAAATAATAATTCGTTATGATTTATAATAAATAATATACCTAATGTGTTATTATTAAAACGAGACGCGATCGGTCAGCGACCTTCGTTATTCTACATAGTAAGTGGTTAATCTATGCATTTATAAATACAACTATAAACATCTCTCCAATGAATAAGCAGCGTGTTACACCAAAACTGAAGTCGTGCATGTCTTTCATAGGTTTTGCGAATACGCCTTTTACGCATATGGTGCAAAAGAATTAATTATATACCTAATTTTCAACATTTCCTTTACATTATTCATAATGCCGTTTTGTAATAATGTAGGCGCGATATAGCTCTCACATCACCCCACCCCGGCCCGAATACGCAAGCATCGCACATTGTTTATCAGTATATTATAATTTCTGTAGCCATTAAACGTTAATATTTTTATTAACTGTTTTACTTGGTAATTTATCTTGTTTTGTATTTGTCTTGTTTGAATTTTTTAATATCTCGTCAAATGAGCGAATTGGAGTGGCAGAAGACTTTTTATTATAACTTTTTTATTATTTTAACAAAATTGCACTAAATTATTACATAAGGTTCTGCCTCTCATATATCTACATAAATATCGTTACTTTCCGTTTAATATTTTTTTAATAATCGAGTGATGAATCTAAGCGTTTTTAAAATACGAAAAAATCACGTTTTTTAAAACATACGTTGCTATAGCAAGTTGAGGCCTTTTTGAAAAAATTATGAAATTACGCGTACATATTTATGTAGGAATGAAGTGTCTTCGGCAGGCAGTTTGTTGAGTGAAATCCGTTAAGTACCATAAATTGGGTATATACGGAACGATTTTTAAACATTTTTGTTTGTAATTTCGATCGTGTCGATAAAAATTTTTTTTTTTATTTTGATAATTGCGAAAACGTTTATATGTATCTTTAAACCTTAAAAAAACTATTTTTGACCGATGAAATCCTTAAAAAAAATAAAAAATAACTGTTCCGTATAACCCGGAGTTTGAGTATATACGGAACGCTAATATTTCTGTTATAAAAACACTAGCAAGTTTAATTCTATTTCGTATTGAATCTATGTATCCCTTTTCCGGAACAATTTTATTAAAAAAAAGTATTTTATTTTAAACGGATTAAAAGTAAGAAATAAAAAATGGGTAAAAGTGCGAAGTTTTTTCGATACTTTGCTAAACATTCAAATAAAAGACCATAAAAATATAGTTTTATAAGACAAAACGTAGTTTTCTATAAAAAAATGTAAAATGTGAAAAAAATATGTAATGTACATAGGTACAATTAAAAAAGAAACAAGAAAAGAACCTACAACTAAAGTGAACATAAATGCATTATAAAGGAACATCGATAGGGAATGTATAAATTCCTCTAGTCACGGTGGGTGCAGGAATACAAAATTTAATTTGCTGTAAAGATACTAACATTTTATCACTAACATTTGGAAAAACAAACTTATTTTTATAAAGTGTGTAATTACGAAGGCAGTCAACAACAATATGATTACTATGTTTTATTTCTTGTATTTTTGCAACAAAATGTTTGGAAACCTCTTTTTTGGTGTTAGCATTATAAATAAATTCACAAATGACAAAATTGTTTACTTTAATATCACTGATTTGTTTAACAGGAACTGTTAAATTTATTTCAGTCTCATCATCAGTCTGCATTTCGTCTTCAAATATTAAATTGTAGTCATCGTTATTCTCGTCTTCAACACTTTCAATCTCGTCACCTTCGTGTGAAGGTCCAGGTTTAGGGCCTTGCATGTCTGCCAAAGATATTGACCTTCCTGCTGGGACATCAATCTTTTTGCTCCGTTTTTTATTGGGTATTTCTGGAGGGTTGGTATTTCTTTTCATAATTATTTAAAATGTTTCAGTTATTGCGGGCTCATTAATTCTTTGGCCTGCCGAAAGTAATTTACTTAAAACTGCATCTCTGTTAATAGGAATAATTCCACATGCAGTAAACCCCATCTTAATATTCTGTTCTAGTTTAGGTTTTATGTTTTCTAGTAATTTTTTCAATAATGCGGGAAAAACAGTTTTGGGTAAAACTCCTCTACATTTTCGTTTCCATTCAGTTAAAATTGCACGCCAAGCTCCTTTAACAGGGCGAAATATTGAAACATCTAATGGTTGGGAGATGTGGGTGCTATTTGCAGGTAGAAACACAAAAGCAATATTGTGTACTTCACATTCTTTAATCACCCTTTCAGATAAATGACTTTGTAAGTTATTATCACCAACGATTACTTTTTCCCTTCTTTGCCCCTAAGGTAGCTAAATGCTACTTTAAAAAACCAATCCTCAAATAATTCTCCATCAAACCACCCATTTGGGGAACGGTTGTAATGACAACCACTTGATCCGCCTTCTAACCATTCTGGATATAGATTTTTTGCTTTGAATACGACGTATAAAGGAAGCAATTTCCCATCTCCAGTGACAGCAAACATAACTGAAGTGGATGACTTAGAGTTATCCAGAATTCTTCTAGCATGCTTATTTCCTCTCTTTATACAAACTTTTTGTTTTCCAGGATCGTCCGTGATGTTCGTCTCATCATAGTTAATCACGTTTTCTGACAAAACATCATTCATGGTCACTTGGAGCTCATCAAAATAAACATTGATTATTTCAGGAGTCACTTCTGCTCGTGAACGTTTTATGTTTTCAGAATTTCTTTGACTTAATTCAGGATTCCGTTTCAAAAAAGATTTTATCCATTCATCACCTGGCATATTGTCAGTAAAACATCGTGTAACAACACCTTTACGATTCAGGTAAAGTTGAACAAACTCTTGAATATCTTGCTTTACAAATGGATATCCATAGTTGGCTGTAGATACCATAGCACTAGTTATTCTTTTTTCCTCAAGAACACTTAAAACAGGTGGTTTTCCCAGCTTATCTGAGGCATATGTGCCCTTGTATTTATTGTACAGTGTAGTTTTTGGCACCTTAAATTGGTAGGCAGCTTGGCCAAATGACATTTGATTGTCTACAATCGCCTCCAGAGTCAATTCCATATTGTTTGAATCGTAATTTCTACGAAACGCTGTTCCTAGAACATGCTTATGTTTCCGTGGCATCGTTCCGTATAGTCCTGAAAATGAATGAAAACCGACGATTTCTCTTAAAAATTGTTTTTTTGCATTTTGTGATAAATTAAAAAAATAAACGAAAATAGCATTGTGATTGTAAGGTTATGTTCTAAAATATATTCCATTGGGTTACTAGTCTAACTTGATTATGAAATGAGATACAGATGAGACTATTTCACCTACTCATCTGCATCGATTTTTTATGCTTTTTGTATTAATTTATAACAAGCTTACCGTTTATCTTAAAGACGTGCTACCGGCACATATATATTACATAATGACGTAACTCCGACTACCACAAGAAAGACTGCGCACACATCGAACTGCTAGCAAAATATTGCGGAATATTTAAAATTTGTAGCTCTCGTTCCGTATAACCACCGCAGTTCCGTATATACCCAGTTTGCGCTACTTTTTGAGATATAAGCTTTCAAACTCGGCCGCCAGAACATTTTATTTCTATAATGGGTACATACCTACCTACTTATATTTTTCCTATCGGTGAATTGTTATTCAAAAATACATTTCACTATTAACTGCGAAAATAAAACTTATGTACAGTCAAGTTCATATGTTTTGTGCCGCGAGATGTGACCTTAGGTCAACGAGCGACGAGAGAGGATCAAAAGGAATGAAGGGTAGCAGTTGGTTTTGAATTGTAAAAAGGAACACGTCAGATATTCAATAAAGACGGACAATAATCTTTTTTTTTAAGTTTTTTACGATAAAAACTAACACAGACCATGGGACAAAACATATTCACTTGATTGTACCTATATGAAATAATAAGTATAGGTAGGTGTCTAACTATAATAAAATTGAGTAATTTAAAATTTTTGTATACCTGTAAAATCGCAAGAGCGATTATATATCTACCTAATAGGGCATTTTTTTTGAGACTCCGTCAAATGCATCCAACAGGATAACGGTACGGCGGTAATACGTCTTTTCTTTCGAGATTTTGCGAAAATTTAAAATCAACAGAAACGCGTAGTGTATTATGTCATTTCTTGCTTTGTTATGCATATAAAATTACTTTTCTAGTACACTTCAGGTAAGGTCGAAATTTTGCCAAAGTCATGGAGTATAGTACGTCTTTTTTTTTCAAGATTTTGCGTAAATTTTAAATTGACAAAAATGTGTATAATTCACCATTTTCGGTTTTATTACACAGTGGAACCTCGTTAAGTCGGATCTCCGAATTACCCGAACTAACAAAAAACTACAAGTAGGTACATACATACTAATGCTTAAATGAAAACGGCGTTTAAAAAATTAAATGTGCGTGTCAGCTTTTTTCCACCTTGAAGTTAAATAAATTATAAATATCTTTTGTTCGACATATAGGTGATCTTCTGTAAGTACGTACTATGTTTTTTTTTATTACTTTTTTCACATTTTCCGGTTAACCCGGATTTTCGATAATCCGGACTGGTTCGGCCGCGGTCCCAGTTGGTTCGACTTATCGAGGTTCTACTTTGAAAAACGACTTTTCTAGTAGTTCTAGACTATAGTAGGTGCGCTTTTTTCCGAGATTTCGCGAAAATTTTAAATCGCTAGGAACACGTATATTTCTTTATTTTCTGCTTAGCTTTAGTTAGAAATAAACTTTTCTAGCGATTCTAAAGCGAAACACTAAACGTTTCAAGAGTTGTTAATATTTTACCGAAAAACATCGATTAGGTATACCTACTTAAGTACTTCTAGATGTAATATGTATACTTTATAATTTTATTTTATATCTCCTTTTATGAAGAATAAGAATTCAATTTTATTTCCATTTATCAATTATACGTAACGTACTTGGTTAAAATCGAATTTGCTTTAGTTAATCTATACTTACGGCCGGTAACTAACACACAAATCGTTAAATTAGGTGCCTCAGAGATCAGAGGGCGAACTTCAGATACTTATTGATTAATCAATTTGTTGCTTGACAAACGTTTAAGGCGAGGAATCTGTATCTATACCTATACCGTAAACAGTTCGCGGAAAAGGGGAACTTTTACAAGTGAAGTATAGGTACGTTATGTACGACAAGGAAATGATAACGCATCAATAGTTAATGAAATAACGGAAAAGCGTGAATTGCCCCCCAATAAATTTAACGAAACGGTTAGCGGTTAAAGAACCGCACGAACAGTTGTTCGGGCATAAAAAATCCAGAACTTAACTAAATGTGATTGGAAATAACCCTCTTTAAAAACGGGGGTGATAAATTGACCATCTGCAACGGAATCCCGTTAATGATTTGTTATATAACAACTTTGCCGTTGTTATTATGGACTTCGCGTCGCGTCGCGTCGTATAGCAGTGGAAATCCGTTATGCTAGGATACTTCAGTTTTTATGTACAACCGAACACGTGGTTCTGGTTTAGCACGTGCCAATAAGCTGAGTGCTTGTGGCAACACCAATAAGGGCTGGTAGAACGCCACACCTTGCGCAAGCCCACGGAGTCCTTTAGGCGGACCTTTACTGTTATTGGGGCTTTATAGAGGGTTGGTATGGAGTTTCTCGAAGCAAAGCCAGTCCGTCGGTGTGAGCCGCGGTGGTGGTATGCCTCGTCTGCAGTACCACCATGAGATGGAACAATTCGCAACTTATAGACCGCACAACACCATTCTTCAGCATCGACTAAGTTTAGAAAATTCTTTATTGGCTCCCAGCGCCGCCGTTCATTTTCAGCAGCACCTGCAGTATTTGAAGTATTCGGAGCCGTTGGAGCTGACGGCGTGCCCTTTGGATTTGAGCATCAAGAATCAAGCGCCGATCACGCCGCCGTGCACGCCTCCAAGCAGCAAGAAACTATCGTCGACCTCTTTGCCGGCTCCCGAACTGCCTTCGAAGAAAATAAATCTCCGAACTCCGTTCATTCGAAAAAAGCTAAAGTGACTCGTAAATTGAATTTCGACGAGGACACGAGCTCCCCAGTTTCCGGTACCATCATAAGAGAATTAGATCCGGGCGAAACCCTAGTCGTACGAAAAGGAGATATCGATCCCGCTTTCAACGTCGTTGAAGTCACCGAAGAAGCTAAGGCCGAACTGGCGAAAATCGAAAATCACATCGGAGACTACGTTTGCAGATTGTGCCGCGAACTTTACGAGGACGCCTTCGGACTGGCCCAGCACCGATGCTCCAGAATTGTTCACGTCGAATATCGGTGTCCGGAATGCGATAAGGTTTTTAACTGCCCGGCGAATCTCGCGTCCCACAGAAGATGGCACAAACCGAGAACCAACAAGGAAATTAAGTCGGAAGAGAGCGCCGGCGAAAACGATTCGGCGGAGCAGTTTCCCTGCGCCGACTGCGGCAAAAAGTTTCGAAGATTGGCCTATTTACGAAAACATCAGTCCGTTCATCAGCAGGACTGACAACGGCTAATGCCTCTACGACCCATCCCTAGGATGCCGCCGCGACTGTGGCGACCGCCACCCCTACCACCGCCGACCAACAATTCCGCGTCGTTAATTAATTCAGACAGGTACGTACCGAACTGCCCTTGGATTAATCACTTTTAAAACGTTCGAAGGTCTCTATTCTTCTGCAGTCATCGACTGGTTTAGATTTGAATTTCGAGTTTACAGGCCCATGCCTTTCGAGGCTTTCCATATTAATTGTCCGTTTTCAAAAATGACGAAAAATCGACAAAAATTATTTTTCAAAAAGTTGCCCTTTGCATTTTTGAACCGAAGCATTTAAAACGTCTACACTTATTTGTCATTATTGTAATACCTACGAAAAATTCATTATAGCAATCATTCAAATGTTTGTCATTTTTAATGTCGGTTTTTTCATTGTCGGTTTTTTCAAAACCGCTCGAATTTAAAAAAAAAACTAAAATAATAAATTTATATTTGTATTTTAATTAAAACAATGGGTGGTTTACGAGCATCGTTAATCTGATGTATTGTCAAATATTTGCAAATATATCCTGCAACGAAAGGGCCAAATTTAAACCTAAAATATTATTAATATTTCTCGTTTGTAATCATTTCATAATCTGTAAAGTGAGACAAACCGTAACCCAAATACAGGTAGGTGTATGCTTGGCTTCGCCCGAATACGCGAATCTTTAACCAGTTTTAATAATGAAATTGTTTCTAGTCAAAAATCTAGTCAATTGTTTATTACTTTAACATTAAATTCTAGTTGCACATTCTTATAATTTTTTCTACTAGCATAATTACCGTCGAGCACTAGTCATAATTTATTAATTGCTTAATATTCCATAAGCACGATAACAATATTAGATTAGGTATTTTACAGTTTTAACAATAGGTACTAGTTGTTAAATACGATTACCTACAAATATAATTTTATACTGTTCTAGTCATCGAATAGTCATAAATAATAATTTTCTAGTCACTTCATCTACGTATATTGTAAAATATTGTACAGCATGTTTTGTGCCTATCTATCTATATGTAATAAAATAACGAATATTCGTTTTAGTTATAAAGGGGGCATTAAAGCGGCAACGTGTAAATTCTTTAGAAGAAGCCGGTGCTCGCACGTTTAGCAATTTCTTTGTGATTGTTCTTTAATGTAAGTGCGGGCATGGGAAATACATGCAATAAGCTTAAAGCTATTCTGCACTAAAAAAGCCGCTTATTTTATATATGTGTATGTATATTTTTTTGTTTGTTTGTAAAACGGGAAATAGGCCAGTACAAATTAGGTACGTACGTACTTATATTTTTTTAACGTGTACATAATTAATGTTGCGAATAAAATAAGAATTGAGAAAATGGTAGTATCGAATAAGATGTAATTGCAGCACTCTAGTTTTGTTTCCGTTAGTTATATACGACAAATTTCATGTGATACTGTATCTTAAGTCATAGTAAATTATAGCAAATGCTTGTAAAAATGTAATTATAAACATGCGAGTGTGTTTCTAGTCGTTTCGTAGTGAGCCATAGGCAAAGCAAATATAGATACATTTTTTCATAATTTGAAATGAGGATGTACTTATAAATAATCTATTGTTGATCTCGCCTATGACGATTAGTAGAATTCTTTATTATTATGTAATATACAAATTTTGTAATTAATGTATTTATAACAATTTTGTAAATACCTAGATTAAATATTAACGTACATAACTTATTAATTTGCTTGTAAATAGTTCAATAAAATAAGCTTTAATTTTTTTTATAATTATTATTACTTTACGTGTATAGATATTTTAGTTATA
This sequence comes from Rhagophthalmus giganteus, assembly GCA_036326145.1. NCBI lineage: Eukaryota > Metazoa > Arthropoda > Insecta > Coleoptera > Rhagophthalmidae > Rhagophthalmus > Rhagophthalmus giganteus. The sequence continues at coordinate 6,156,136 of JARFJA010000083.1, read as the reverse complement.
GTGTCACAAATTTGAATTTTTATAATTGTTTATCAAAATAAATGTTGCACTTAAATATTTATGTAAAATAAAAAGTAGTAATAAATAAAATTTAGGAAAAAGGTTTCATTTTAAATTACAAATTACAGAATTCTTTAAAATTTACTAAAAAAAAAAAAATTATAGACAAAAATAAAATTTGTAAATAATTACAGAAATCGACATCCCGATAAATTACCGAGTCGAACGGCAGATGGCGACACGAAGCAGCTTTCCAGGTATACGAGGGTTGTTCGCAATGTTACTTAATTTCAGCTGCGTTGGTATGCGAAAAATGTTTTCTACAAAGGGTGTCCGGAAATTATTTTACAAGCAGTTTTACACGTGTTAAAAAAACTGTTATGGAAAGTTCGTAAATTTGTTATCTTTTAATTTGATCTGCGTCGGTATGCAAAGAATGTTTACTACGAAGAGTGTCCAGGAACGCCAGTACAATAAGTTTCCTAATTTGAAAAGTATTCAGTGCCCCACTATTATGCGAACGAAATCAGCAGAACTCGGAAATTTTGTTCAAAGTTATCATTTATTATTCATACGGTCTAGTAAGAGTGACATTAATAATTGGAAGCAGCTATAAAAATAAATTACCACGAACTCGCAATTGGTTCTTTTACACAAAACTAATACCGCTGCAAGGCTGTAAAAGATTAAAAACACGAGCGTCGTGGGAGTGGGAAATTACATAGATAATGATTTCCTCTTTTACTTCCTTTTCGTAAGCAACCGACAACTCTTTACTTTGAAGATTTCATGTACGTTTAGCCAAGTTGCCAGGTTAATGAATACAACCATAACTCACGCCTTGGTATTATTATTTAAAAATTTGCTGCAAATAGATATCACGTCCAGGGATATTGTTTCAACTAATTTACTCAACCGTCAAAATCTAAAATGCTGATTGGTTGAAATAATTGGAAAGTATCACGAACTATCTGCCAAAACAAAAGTAACATTTCGGCGGGAAATCAGATGTGGTTATCAACTGAGCAAGTTGATCAGTAGGTATTTCCAGCCACATTAACCATTGCAAATATTAAAATGTTACGATTATAAAAATGCATATATATATATATAAAAATATGATGTTTATTTCGAACGAGTTGTAATGAGAAAATGATAAAAAGATTCGATGACCTCTAGGCTGCACTGTGTCATCGGGCTATCTTCAATTTCCTAGTGCAGTTACATTTCCACGATCAGCTTATGTCATTGCAATCGCAAGTCGCGTACCACCAATATAATAATTAAACATGCGCGACCTTGAAAAATTGGTAAGTTTATATAGTCGACGTCCTGTCAAAACCCAACATAAGGATTAAGGATCGGCAGGTAGTTACGTAATTATTGAACAATAGGTGTTAAAGAAATTCCATTAAGCGTTTGTACAACTTTCTCTGTCTGTAAATTTCAGAGACGGACTTTAAACCCATACCTCAAAAACGTAATGATTTTAGTTAATTCTTAACTGCAGTTTTGTGACATTTCTTGTAAATAAGTAGGTGTTTATTAAGAATCGAATTTGTAATAAACCTTTTTTCCCGATGACGTTTATGTTTTTATAATTAATTCTGTCTTATACGGCCCATCATTTTTGTTGTGCTTACGAGGCTTAAATGTTATTAGTAAAACTGCCGAAGTGCGACAAAGTTAAATAATAATTTGCAAACACCTGCTGTTCAATAATCGTGTACCTGGCCGTGTATCTTCAGCCGAACGTTTGGTTTTGTCAGGACGTCGATTATACTTAATGTTGCATTGTAGTGTTAAAATTGGGGACATTTTTTCAACGTATAAGTAATTTGAAAACTTGGACCGAAAATGAGATACGTTTGATACAGTAGGTATTGTGACAATAAAATAAATACAGTCGAAATTAAAATTTGAACACCTCGACCAGTTGTATTTCAAAACGCCAAAAACAAACTGATGTCCATCAAATTTATGATCTGACGTCCACGTTTTGTATTTTTTTTGTGTCGCTTTAATACCCACATCCCCTTTTTGTTCGAAATCTTTTCGATACTTTTTTTCAGCAGCGTCCGTTACAATCGTATACTAACTTTCCCATCTTACATTTTTTTTCTTACGATAATTAGTATCTTATCGTTGATCCAAGTGAACGTTTTTGTAAATTCCAGCAGTTCATACAGAAAAATCGATTAATTATTTTCTTACATTTTGAGTGTCCTGAAATATATTTCGCAAAAGTTTCCTCTCGAAACGGGATAAAATTTGTACGTAATTTTCAACGTATAGGTAAATTACGCCACCCTAAATTATTGTATCAATTAAACCATCACATTATTTTAAATTGAGAATCAAGATATTTTGCACCACTAACAATTTTTGAAAAGAAAAAGACGGTTTATAGTAGAAGTAAATCTGTAATTTAAAATAATATGCGTTTTTTCGAATCTTCTGTTAGTTGACTTTAAAGTAAATATGTGTGCACTCTTTTTCTAACAACTAAAAATGTTGTTTACATTAACGTATCAACAATAATTCTCGATATTCCAAGTAAATGTTATGCAAATATAATGGACGCAGATGTAGCCGTTAAAAAATTAAATATCAAATATTGTTTTTTCAACATTACTGCTATAATGTTTAAATGTATATATATATTTATATTTTTATTTTATATTATATTATATTATATATATTATATTATATTTTATATTTTATATTTTATATATCTTATATTTTTTGATTTCCCTATTTTATTCATTTTATAATTATGAATAGATATTTTATATCTATAATTTCACCAGTAGTACCACAACTTATAAAATTAGATGAATTGTTTGTTTGTAGTTTCCGTAGAAAATTCGTAGAAAAATGAGTTTGAAAATTTCGATTTTAATAAATTATTTAAATTGTTCTTTATTTTGTTTTTAAAGCAATTTTAGGCAGATTATCGAATGGAAGGAAAGTAATTGGCAAAAAAAGATTTAGATAAAAAGATACATTTCAAAAGATAGGAAAAAACCAATTTATAATGCAAACTTCAGTAGTATAACATTGTATGGTTGTGAAGCATGGAAGTTAAGCAAGAAAATAAATTACTAGTTCTAGAGATGGATTTTTGTAGAAGATTTGCAGGTATATCACGTCGGGACAGATTTAGGAATGAAAGATTAAGGGAAATAATGGACACTGGATTAGCAATAACGGAAGAGAAACAACAAAAACAATTACGATGAATACACAATTACGGGCGAAGAGAGAATACCGAAGAAGACCGAATTGAATGGTAGAGGGGAACCGTAGGGCGTAGAAGAACGTTTGAGGTTTGAGGTTTTTTCAGAAAATTCCCGTACATTTTAAATAAAATTTTTCCTGCCTAAAGTCCTATGTTAGACTATCAAATGATTTGATCAAAACCGAGATGATGACGTTAACCATTGCAAGTTGGACCAAACTACTCAAACCGCTTGTCACACCATCAAATTGCTACCATTAAACAGTTAACATTTTTTGATGCGATACGGCTCCGGTTTTACATAAATTAAATTACCCGCCAATGTTCTAATAAAACTTCTTAACCATATCTATTTTTTGTTTATGCGTTTCGTGTACTGCTTAATTCTTGAGATACTGTGTTTTCTGTTATTGTTAATTATATAAACGTAAACAAAAATAAGTACGAATATAACGAAAAACCAACAAAAGATAGAAAATCTTAAACGTCTCCTTCGCGTCATTTCTTATCATTTAAATTAACCAATTAGGTCACAGAATAGAGATTTTTTTTAAAAATTAGAGAGTTTGATCAAACTGTTGTAGTGACGCCATCATTTCAGTTTGATTAAACCGATTTATAGTGTTGATATAGACTTAACGTGGAAGTTTAGCTATCTGACGATATTACCATCAAATTATTCCCCTTCACTTCGTATACAGAGTACACATAATATCTATAGTAAGTTAGGGGTGGATGACGCGGAGGATAGATGGCGTAGGAGTTAGATTGCGAATTTTCCCCGCACATGGCCGTAAGGTTAATTTTGCCACGTTCACAATCATCTGATTTAAGTCTGGGCGCGGGAAGAGTTCCAAATATAGCTTCTGCGTTATCTACTCCCTCGCTTCAACTCCACCCCACTCACGGACCTTTATACAACCGAACATAAATCGAACGAAATTAACAATAAAATGCCCAACTTTCTATTTAGGTACATTAATATCTACTTTAAAATAGCTTATATTTATCGTGTAATAGGTATATGATCACGATCGTACATTATTCGTACGAGTGTATTTATGAACGATAATTAAATTTAATAGTGCACTAAATAGCAGTTTTCATTACTTACAACGTATTTTAGATAGCTCATAAAACAGATCGTTACATAATTAAAAAAATCAAATCGACAACTATCTATACCTAAACGAAAATTATAATCATCGCACATTCTTAAAACTTTAAATTTAAAATAAAAAAATCCGACCGCGCGCAAGCCTCGGTATCGAATTTTCATGTCGCACGTCACAAAACTCCTTTTCTTTAAACTTTTCTCGAAAGAAATACATTTTTTGAAAAAATAATATTTACGAGAGAAATTTATAAGAATTAAAAAATTATTATTATCACTTTTTTTCGATTATTTCGAAAATGGTGCATCCCATCGAAAATTATAAAGAGACATGATCTGTAGAGAATTTTACGACGATTACAAAACATATTTCACATTACCGATCCGATGAGTAATAACGGAATTTAGAATTTTTTTATTTTTTTTTTGAACGGCCGCCATTTTGAAACGAGTCGGTCGATTTGGCTGGTTAACGAACTCGTCCTTCGTTTTCGTAAAGACAATACGCTGTCTAAATTTCAGCCTCCTACGGTCAAAATTCGCTAATACTTAGCAGTTTAAAATTATCTGGATAATCACTATCTACTGCCTTTATACCGCAGAATTATAAATTTACTCTATTTTTCATTTAAAAACTATTCGTGTGTCACTCAACATTGAAAATTTCCCTATTACAAACTATAAACCAGATAAAAGTTTAATCGCGTTTTTAATGCGACCGATAAAATACAAAGCAACTAATAAAACATGTGCGTCGCCTACTTTCATAGCTTATCGGAGTGCGAACAAAAAACTGGATGTTTTTAAAATAAAAATGGGATTTCCTAGTACCCACGTATAAACTCGAATGCATTTATGTATAGAATTCTGGCATATCCGTTTCAGATTTCTCGCGTTAATGATACAGAGCGGTAGTGCTCGTTTCAGTAGTTCGAATTGTAAAATACGACGTCGTATTATTCGTCGCGTGTGCGAGGAGTGCTCGTTCGGTTAATAAGGCCTTTTTGTGTGAGTGCGCGAGTGTTTTGTGTTGTGTTAGGTTTTTTAAAAGAATTATAAACAAAAAGGATTAATACGACAAGGAAAGGTAGGAAAGGTATATTTTCTATGAAAATTCACTAAAAGACAATTTAGATAATTTTCGAAAATCATGAGCGTAACGTATAGGTAGTTGTTGAGTAAAAAGGTGTTTATATCCCCCGTGTCGTCGCCAGTCTATAAAATTATTAACCAAGTTTTATCATTTTGTCATCTTCAAACCTAAAATAGTAAACCTCGAAATTTACAACATATTTATCTATTTGATAGGTTACGATACAAACTATTTTAACTGCATACCCAGTATATTGGAAACTAAGCACTCTTAAAAAAATGTTTTAAACCATACTTATTTTTCATTGAATTATTAATTCCAGAAATTTCTGTATTTGTTGAATCACCCCGTATACATAATTTCTGTGACAGCTACAGTGTTTTACTACCTATTTATTTAAATAACACATTACGATGATTATAATAATTAAACGATTAAATTCTTTTTAATTATGATACGATTAATTAATATTTAAAGAAATGCTCGGTGAATTACAATTTAAATTGTGGGCAGTATATTCTAATAGGTTTCGTTCGTTTTGTGTCAGTCATTTTTATTGTGGTAAAGTCATTGACATTTTTTTAATGTGAACGCGTATATTTGATTGTTAAATTAGTTCTCCCTCGACTGTATAAATTTTTACGTTGTCTAAAAAAAAACGAACGCATCTCGGTAATAAAAATTTATTTTTTTAAAATATAGTTGATCTAAATAAAATGCGAAATAAATGGGAAACGATGCCCGTACGCCATATGGGCATTATTCGCAAAATGTTAAAAGCTAAGACACTGTATAAATAATGGCACGCGTTCAAGTTATTTTTTGATCAAACCGCGTATAACCTTCAAGTGAAATAATTATTGTAAATGAAACTATTGGAAATTACAGTTACGGAACAAGACGTTTTAATTTTTGTATTTATTAATTTACCTATAAATAATGTATCTGCTTTAAATCCTAATGTATACATGGTGATGCATAAAAAATTGACAAGAGTAGGTACCTATCCACGAATCGTGGACAAAAAAATCAGGAATCATCAATAACTATATTAGCCCAGAAAAATTAGACCACAAAAGGAAAAAATTATTAACAAGCTGGACCTTTATTATTATGTTTTGAACTAAACCTCAAAAGTTCCCTTTCGATAGCACGTCCGTAAACGTTGTTATAGGAGATTAAAGGAGGTAAATTTCAGTTTGTCGCAATGATTTTGGAAACTATCAATTTTTTCGAGGAAAAGGATATTATCAAAATTGTAGCTCGTAAAATTTGCTATAAAAAGGGTCATTTGACTTTTTTCGTACAACTAATCGCGTTGGAGTAAAACGTGTGACAAAGTGGCAATGACGGCAAATGGTAAAGATTCGCCCAAAAAATCTAGCTTGTTAATAATCTTGTTATATAGTTAAAAACTAATTTTACTGAACTGAAATATATTTTAATTAAATTTAATTTTACGCCAAGATTTTCAAGCTGCTTTAAATTCAAAAGTGACGTTTATGCTTGCATTTGATTGCGTCGTACTTTTTTTAATTGGATTTTGTGTTTATTGTTCATATTACTTACCTACCTATCGGTAAAAGTTTTAGAACCGAACTTCAGAAATTGAATGTAGGACGACAGCGTCTCTGTATAAGTAATTGTTATAATAACAAAATTTATATATTCTTACAGTACTTATAACTGTAGTTTTTAATCTATAGTAAATTTACATACAGTGTGTTCTCGGATAGAATTAATAAAAAGGAGCGAAAAAAGGTTTGTTCGATTTTACGAAAAAATGTTATTCTTCACAATATCTGCTTTTGCTGTTCAAAATCACTAATTGTTATATAACAAAAGTCATTATTGATTACTGCAAAAAGTAAGAAAATGACAATGTATATTGTTATTTCGAAGAAATTCCAATTTTTTTATTACCTAACCGGTCTGTTCTTTTTTAACAAAACGGAAGCGTTGCACACACAACACACGGAAGAGTTTGTCAAAAATTGTTTGGATGGTAATTTTGCAAACCACATAACATGGTGAGTCCAGTTACCGAATTTAAACCTTGCATTTTCCAATTTTTGTTTAAAATTTATTCTCCGAGTAACGAATATTAGATTCTTTTCTATTAAAAACTCGTGATTTTGGACAAAATAAAAACTTTTATTTAAAGAATAACATTTTCGTAAAAAATTTGGTGTTAATTAGAAACTGAAATACCTACATTTTTAGTTGCGCCTTAAGTTATTATTAAAAGAAGTCAATTTTCGCGACGACGTGTTTCCAAACGTGTAGTATACGTTGCGAAAATCCCCTAATACCGTTTAAAATTTCGCGAAGAAAACTTAAAATTTTCTCGAGATTTAGCTTGAATTAAGACGATAGGTAAACTAATTTTGATCAATATTTCGCGATAAATTTAAATTGTAGATAATAAAAATTGACCAATTCGCGTTCATCGAGAATCGGAGATCAATTTTTGATTTCTAAAACCTCGAATGGGACAATCACGTGGCGTTAACGTTTCGTATAGGCACCTATGTACAATTAATACATAATCGGATATTCTTATTGTTAGTAAACAATAGGTAGGTTATTTTGCACAATTTTGCCAATAATTAATTACTTATTTTGTATAAGTAATCAACCCATGAAATGGGAAATTACCGGAAATTTTTTGATTTCACAACAACCAGAATTTCTTATAATAATAAAACCACGAATATAATCGTCGAAGGGCTAAAATGCCGAAGGTACAGAAGACGAACCAGAGGGTATAAATACAAGCTGGACCAAGAGGCGGTTTATTCGGCCGTGACTTCTCGGTGTGTAACGTTATAGTGTTAGTCCCTTAGATTGGACCCCGAGCATTCTTACGCGTGTGAGGACTCTGTCGGGCCGGGGGCTTTTCTCATGCAGACATGGAATTTTTTTTTCGTAGACAATTACTGTAAGTTATTTTTATTTTTTTTAATATATAAATTTCTCGAGTTCGACTTGCTTAGCCGACGTTTCGGTTGTTTTGAAATTGATTTTTCGCGAATATCGAACTGAAACCGATTTATTTCTACAGTGACGGGACTTTACAAATTTTTCATTATAAGAGGCAATCGAATGATTGGTTTTATTTTAGCGAAAATTACTGTTACAAAGACATATGTGTGTGTGTAGCGCTTTATCTTTTACTGCAGTTGCAGTCGTCGAATGAAACTTTACAGGAAATGAAATTCGATAAACTTTAGAAAAAGTCGCGTGTAGTTGTTAACTTATGTTAGAAAGTAACGAGAACTTCCCGATTCAATTTAATTCGTCGCTTAATTTGTGGAAAAATCAAATTTATGATGGCAGATTAAAGCGTAAAGCGATTATATTTTATATGTAAAGTCGACGCTAATTGTTTTCTGACCCAAATAAATAATACTCGGGATCATCCTAATTAGTGCACTCGCTTCGTGCATCTCAAAATTGAATATCTCCGATTTTTATTTTAATAAATTATTTTTTTTTTTGGAAAACGATTCTCGCGCTTGTCGAAACGTTAAATTGCGAAAATTAACGTGCAATCGACAAAAAGTTTATGTACTACAATAATGATACTCACTTTGGCCTTGACTGTCTGTTCACGCCCTACAATTTACAATTACAATTAACCTGAAGAATGAAACGATGATTTAGTTAACCTGGAGGTTTGCAAACCACCACGTCGCGTAGTCTATATAAGAAACTTTTTATCGCCTGCATCAAGTTCTGTAGCTAATTATTGACGGGCGGCTATTTTTACATCTTTATTGGAACAAATCGATGCGTTCTAGTGAAATTTGATGTTCCAGCATTCGTAATTTTTTATTAAAAAAAGTTCGCAATTTATAGGTTCGTACCTGGTTACTCGTCGGTTATAAAGGAAGCGACCGAGAATTGCATAATTAAAATGATTTAATTAATTTTTAATAACGTTTTACGACAAAGTCAGTGCCCTTTTATATGTGCGTGGCTTACCTACGTCGTCTAATTAACTTTATAATTTATTTAAGCAATTCTAATTCTGTATCCAGCAACCGTATCTATGTATGAAGGATGTTAAAATTCGAATTTTGAAGTAGGCAGGTAAGGTGCCCGTAATTTTATCGTGAAAAAAAATTGAAAAGTCACCGGTGCCGTTTCGATTTTAACTTTTTTTTCATCCGAAATTTTCCGGATAAAAATCGAATATTTTTCACCGAAATCGTTTTTTCTTAACGTCGATATCCGGCTTTGTTCTATCGTCAACGGTACCCTAATGCCATCGGACGGACAAAGCGCCTCGTTAACGATACTCCGGGTAGACTTTCAGCTCTTTAACATTTTAACCCAACCAAGCCGGTGCAGACGATAGGAGTATAACAATAGAAGTTATGCCGTAACTAGAGACAGTGGACAGAGGTTTGTCTGTGTCGTAAAAACGTCAGCCCAGCTAGAGCGGCACAAGGAATTTTAATGGTAATACATGCCCATCGTCCAAAGAAAATTCGAACAATAAATTGATTCCCGACAAAATTTTGTGAAAACAAGTCTATACTTAATTATTTCGTTCGAAATAGCCAACAATGCTTACTTAATTAGTTCACGAATTTAACATTTATCGTCGTTACTTATTAAAATTTTCGCCGGACGATAACGTTAAACGTTAAACGTTAACGGACGTGCTTAAAAAATTAAAAGTTATCGTAATAAGTTAATGTGACGAGTGGTTTTTTAAAATATTTGCTATTTTCGTTTTCCTGGTGGAAAATCGATTTGAAAATTATAATAAATTGATAATTTCGAGGGTGGTAAATTGGAGCTAAGTTAAAACGTGTCCGTCCGTCCGTCCGTCTATCGTTTCGCATCTTGATCCACGTGGCCGAATGTTAATTAACGATAAAGAATTATACCGACGTTTTAACCCACTCGTATAATAATATGTACGAATCCACCGTATATAGAACGTTTCAATTTTATCTAAAAAAAAAATATATATATTATCGCCGAAAGCGTCGACTCATCAAAACGATATGGAAGCGACGATAAACATATCAGAAACTTACGCAATACCACCGCACGGCGATTATTAATTTTCAAATAAAAAAAGAATGATTTCGACAAGAAGCCGTTCCATCGGACAATAAAATACTTACTTAAAAATTATTTTCGATCAAGATACAACCTCGTTTCTTATCAAAAAACATAATCTATAATAATACACATTTTAATAAGACGCCTAAGAAACGAATAAATTTAATGACTTGTAAATTTTTCAACGTATAGAAGCCGTGCACGTTTTTGTTCGCTACTGTAATTAACGAGTTACAATGCAAACTTTTTGCCCGACTTGTTTTATTTTATTTGGCGGCAAACCGCGTACAGGATAAATATTGTAGTTTTATGTAATTTCCATTATTGCAAAGGTGGGCACTGGAAATTCGTTTAAGAAAGAACAAGAGCCCCATTTTATCGCAAACCAGTTATATAGGTACTTAATATCTCTTCAAAAAAAAAAGGAAATGAAGTTTCGTTTCCTTTTTCGACGAGGAACGCGATAATCTCTATTACGAAACGCGATTTGCCGGATACGATGCCGTTAACAACTTCAGATAATGTTAACGTGTGGACGAATTTTGGCAAGGCTACTTTATCATATGGGAACTAGTTCTAGGTCGCAGTTGTTTTCGTTTTTCTTGTGGATAAATTTTGCTTTTATTACCGCACCATAAACCTAAGTGGACGCGACACGTTTCTTAATTTTAAATCGATTTAATTTCAATTTTAATTAACATCAAAGTAATTGTAACCGGAATACAATAAATACAATACATTACAAATACATTAACACAATAAATTCAGATAAAATCAACCAATCGACAACTACGCGGTTTGGCCACTAATTTAAAAAAAAACTCCACGTTATATTACAAAGCCAGTCTATAAACAACCGATTTAGATCGAATCACATTTAAAATTATTTCGAGTTAACACCAAAAACTTTTTGTGGTAACGATTGACTTGGCATTCACCTGATGACGAATGGAAACGGTTGCTAACTGCTGTTACAAAAACAAACCGAATGCGAATAGTCGATTTAGTCGAGCAAATAAAGCTGAAAAATCACGAAAACTTCGGAACCCACAAGAACATAAAATGCATATTATACTGAATTATTTGAAATCAAAAACATGCCGGTTGACGCACTCAGATACATATTTGTATTGTTTAAACAATTATTACACGTTAGGTTACAGAAAATGGTAAAAAATATCTCGAGAACGTATAAATCACGTCAAGATAATGCCCCAAGTTCTTATAAATGTTTTTCGTACAGCGCTCCCCCGGTGAAATATTCATTCCCAAAGTTGAAGAGCACAAATCAATTTTTTTTTAAATAACACGTTTATTTTTCGTTGAAATTTAATAATTTTTGGTTTACATGCGCAGTCAATTAAGATCTTTAAATTGCCTAATAGGTTTTTTTTTTATATCACCTCAAGGGAGCCAGGAATGCACGCTCCCTAACCTTTTTAACTCCAACATATTTCGGATGTTTAAGCTGTTAAGCGTTTGACTACATTTTAGAATTTCTCAAACATTTTAGAATAAAAAAGGTAATTAAATACCATAATTTTGATAAAATGACCCGCATTCGAGAAAATCACACTTAAATAATACATAATTATACATCATATCTGGGATACTTCGCATTTTTTATTCCTCATGTATGATTTTCTCGAATATGGTTAGTTTTATCGAAATTAAACAAGAACCTTTTTTATCTTTAAGTGTCTGGGAAATTCGAAAATAACTTTAAAAATGAAAACCTTAAATTTCTGAAAAGCGTTGAGGTTATAAAGGTTAAGGGTAGTGTACCTTGGCTCTCCTAATATGATATCAAAAAAACCTATTCCGTCATTTTCAAGATCTTCAAGACCAACGAAAAATAAAAATGTCATTTAAAAAAATTGATTTTGCATTTCAACTTTGGCGGTGAATATCTTAACAGGGGAGCGCTGTGTCTAAGAAATAGTGGAAAATCTCTCGGGACCACATAAACCATGTCAAAATAATGCCACAAGTTTCCATAAATGTTTTTTCTATGGCGCTCCCGCGAAGTCTCGGGAATGCGTTCCCGAGAGATTTTTACCATTTCCTGCAATAACTCAAAAATAGCGCTCGTAAGAAAAAATTAACTTGTTTTCCGCACATCCGTCGTCATAAAAAAAAACTCAAAATTTACCTCATTGAATTATAAATTTAAAAATGCCTGTATATGATGTTTAAATGATAACGATTAAAGCAGTTATTGAATATTTTCGACAATGACATGTTTTGATTTTTTCAAAGTTGCTCAGAAACTACGATGGGGAATTAAATTGATTTTTTGAATTGATGGGCGCACAATTCTGCACTACTTTGTCTATTTAAGCAAGATTCTATCTTCAATAATAACAAATATACCCGCATGCATGCCAACGTGTAGAACACTCGGTATGCTACGTCAATAAGTTATCGACTCTCTGTATTTTATTGTAAGTGAAAAATAATTTGCAATTTATGTAATGGTTGGTTTAAGTATAAAATATTTATTAAACAAGAAAATATCTAGGTTATTCACCCAATAAGATTTTTTTCTGTGTTTTAATGTTAAAATGTTGCCTACTTTTTATTTTTGAATTGTGCAATTTTTACTTTTTACATCGTCACAATTGTACTCGTCGAAGTATTTAATTCTTATACCCTTATAACAAATTTTCCTTGAAAAAAATTAAATTAACATTTTTCTGACTTAAACAACTCGAGGCCATGAATTTAAATGGCGAAACGTTTTCGGCCGGATATTTTCTTTTTCAATAAACGTACGAATAAAAATAATATCTAATAAAAAAATTAGTACGTAAAATATTTAAAAAATGGAAACTCGCGTTAAATTTGAATCTGAAAAAGCAGAAATTGAAATCCAAATTCCCAAACTTCCAACACGTTTCTTCTGGTCATGACTTTGGCCTGTCTTGAAATTTTAGGAATTACCTAACGGTTTCACATACCTACTTAGCAGCATATTGTGAATTAATACTTTTTTAACTTGCTTGGCAATAATTAATTGATGGTTTTACGAAAAAATTAGATTCGTACTAAATGTGCTTTAATTAATTTTTCTATTTATCTCCTGTCCGGTTCACAAGAGACACGGTTACGGTTCGTTGGTTTACATAAAACAATTTCCGCTGAAAAATTAACGTCTATTTCGGATATATACAATACCTGTAGTTATATCGAATTTTATGAATACGAATTATTTATGTATATAGTACAGCCTATCGTAATTTAAATGACACTAGCACCGCTTTCCAATAACTCGATTACCTACGTTAAAGGGCTGTAAAAATGATATTTCTTACAAATAGCAACAACTTAGAACATAATTTATAGATGTTAAAAAAATTAATATGTATTATATTTACTATTAATTCGTAACAATTAGAGTGACATTTAAATTGCGATAGACTGTACCTACCAATAGGTACCTGTTAATTTCCACCACGGTTGTAGTTTGGATTAATACAATAGTTCCTAAAACAGTTTGTGGTAAATTTAAACAGTTATAAATGTTAACATTTCGATAATTAAAGCCGTTTTTAAAAAATGTTTGTTCGTGTTAGTAAAACAATCATTTTACAGTGTATAGTAGGTAGATAGTTATTAAGCTTTTGACGTGGGCAGTTTTTAAATCTTACTTTACAGCTTTGTATACGTTACTTTTCAGCGTCCTTATAATTACAAAAATTTACATTTTTTAAGATTGAACCGACATTTTAACGTGGCAATCGGAAAATGAATTTCTTTTACTTTATTATTTTTTAGATGGCAACAACTGTCTGACCATATCAAAATCTAAAAACGTTTAAGTATAACATTTTTTTTATTCTTAAATTGAACAAGAAGACATATTGCGTTATGTTTATATACTTACATCTCTAAATATTTTATAAGTAGATACAACAAAAAACGGTCAATTTTATTTTTGAAACTGGCCAAAAATTTCGTTACGATAAAATGTTAACTCGAGTTATGTTTACGTTACAAAGTAACGACCTTATTATCGTATTTACTGCATCAACTTATTGAACGAATAGTTAAATAGACAGGTAAATAAATCGCTAGGACACTATACGAAAAGCAAACTATTTACACGTCGGTGTAAAAAACCCGAATTTCGCAACGATCGAGTAACGTTTCTTTAACGAAACCGGAAAGTCCTTGTTTACTTAGGAACTTATTTTCGGCTAATCCGGGCTAAGAAAAAATCATAAGTAAATGAAACCGCTAAACTTCGATATGATGCGGCATATTCGGTCCGAGGAGCGTTCGCCGGTTCTTTTAACATATGCGACAGAGGAGGAACGGCTCTCCAGGACTTTTGATTTCTTTGGTAAAAGAAAAGCCAGCTGGCTACACACGTGTTAATGTGCATTTTTAACGCGACCACTCTCTCACGATTTCGAGATAAGAAATTCTTCGTATCTCGCGGCGGTATCGGGTTGACTTGTCATCAAATTATCGGTAATTGGTATTTGCGTTGGAGTTGGATGCTTCCCATTATACCTACGTACCTACGGAGAAAGCTTACATCGTGGACTAAGTAAATTTTCTGGAGGAATTTCTGGTTTGCTATTACCGGCAAACGCGATTTCGTAGCGCTCGCGGGAATTGAAAAACAAAAGTAAAACGATTCGGGCATTCGCAGGGAGTCGCTTGTTATATTTTATGATTTTTTTTATTCGTAACTTTTCGTGGTCGTTTTTGGTTTAAACGACTGCACACCAACTGCATCATCATCATCATCATGTGCAATTTAAATTTTTTGTTTGAATAAAGATGCAATCGCGCGATGGTCGAGTATTGTCGTAAACTCTTTGACAAACAACCGCGCATTCGCTTAACGAGTTCCTTTAAGTACACTAACGATGTGTTCTAAAACTGCATCGTGAAATGGAAGAACCTTAATTAGAAAAACCCTTCAATGTTAGAAAACGTTCAACGTAAACAGCACTTGTTAGTTTTCGAACTCGACTTTCACAATAAATGGATATCAGTCGAAACTCAACTCCATCATTTTAGGTTTAAATTATTTTCTACGCGAATACTAATGGGTATTTTAAGGGCAATTTTTAGACTTTATCTAAAATTAGAATAAATTGCTCCAGTTCAAAATATTACGATAATTTCGATTTATAATCGAGTGCAAACGAGTCGACAACTCGGCGTATAGGTAGGTGCATTTTTGAGTGTCCCCTTTTATGCGATTTTTACGGTTAACTCAACTTCGACCGTTTGTTTGTCCACGAGTGCTTAACTGTAGATACCAATTATTACCTACCCACAGTTTTTGTCGTTTTTTAATAGGTGTGAAGTCACAGATAAATCTCCCCCCCCCCATTATATTTACGACGCTGAGCGTGACATCGAGAATTGTCTCGAACCAGTTTATAAGACATATGAAAAATCCACTACATACGAAACAAAATAAGATAGAACGTCCGAGGCACTAGTATACTTGTAATGCAAAAAAAAAAGATTAAATGCAACTTACGAGTCCGCGGTTTATCGAGAACAGCCGCCGCGTTCGCCAGTTATTCAACTATACACCGTGTCCAAGATAAGAATGCACAGCATGGGGATCTTGAAAACGGTAGAAGATACAGGGTGGCTTAAATTAGAAAAAAGTTGCGCTATTTATAGTATGTTCACATGCTGGTCTCAAAAGTTCATTATTGTTTATCGTTTTCAAAATTCTCAAAAAAATGTGATTTTTTGGATTTTCGTTTCTTTTCATTTTTTTATTTATTTTAAATGATATTAAAAAACTACCGGCACTTTCTCGTTGCCACTTTTTAAGCTCTACAAAATGGCGTGTTCAAATTTTTAATCCGACGTTTCGTATCCGAGAACCCATCATCAACTTTATTTTTTTATATGGCCACAAACAAAGACACACCCTGTATTCGGTAGCATTATTCATTACAAATTCAACGATGTATCACACATTATGGTTTTGAAGCCAAAAAAGGGGAAAAACGTGAGTTATAAGGTTTTTTATTTTTTAAATTAGTAGGCGCTGGTACAATAACAGAAACAAAATGTCAAAAAATTATAATAATTGCTCAAATAGGTTGCCATTATTTTCTAGACACAAGTATGCTCTGTCTACAGAAGAATTCAAAACATGGTCTAACATTTCTGGTGTGATTGTATTAACTGCTGCTAAAACCAATGCCAATAACTGTTCTTCATTTTCAAAAGTGGCGTCATACACCTGGTTTTTTAAATAACCCCACAGGAAAAAATCCAACGGAGTTAAGTCAGGTGATCGGGCTGGCCAGGCTACTTCACTGTGAGTTCCAATGCATTTTTCAGGAAACCTCTGGGACAAATATTCCCGCACATTTCTTGAATTATGCGCTGGGGCACCATCTTGCTGAAACCAGCAGTTGTTAACTATAAGTAATGGTAATTTATCCAAGGCATTCTCCAAATCAGTCTGCAGTAGGTCGAGATATCGTTCGGAATTTAAATTGTTGTGATAAATAAAAGGTCCTATTATTCTGCCACCCAAAATGCCTACCCACAGATTAAATCCAAATCGATGTTGATGCCTTGTTTCTTTTATTAAATGAAGATTGTCTGTTGCCCAATAATGTTTGTTTCGTCGGTTGAAAATGCCATTGTTGGTTATCATGCTTTCATCAGACCAAATTACTTTAAAAGAAAAATTTTGATCTTCTTCACATTTTCTGGTATACCATTCAGAAAAACTTTCGCCTTCTCTCGTCACCAGGTCTAAGACCCTGGCAAATTCTAAATTTATAGGGATGAAATTTATTCTTTTGTAAAATGAACTGGGCTGTAGATCTAGCTGCTCCAGTTCGACGTTAAATTAGTCTTGTCGATATTTCAGGATTTTCAACAACGGTTTGTAAAACAGTAGTCGCTTTTTCTTCGTTGGATTGTTTTTTACGAGATACAACAGGTTTTTTAAATGAACCAAATTCCTTTAAATTAGATACCAAACGTCTAAAAATGGATTTTTGAGGTTGACTTCGTTCAGGATAATTATCAGAGTACATCTGCTCAGCAGCTACACAATTTTTGCGGCACAAGATGTAACACGTCAACATATCAAATTTTTCTTCGTTTGTGAAACTTTCTCTTTCCGTGGTAACACTTGTAAATAAATTAAAAGCACGAAGCAACAAACTAACGAATAAGTAACTTTAATAAGAACAAAAGTTAAAACACTTCAAATTCATGTAACAACAACTTACACAACACCAAATTGCGTTTTAAACAATAATGTGACAGATAAAACAAAAATATTGCGATTGTTCCAATGCCTACTAATTTAAAAAATAAAAAACCTTATAACTCACGTTTTTCCCCTTTTTTGGCTTCAAAACCATAATGTGTGATACATCGTTGAATTTGTAATGAATAATGCTACCGAATACAGGGTGTCTCTTTGTTTGTGGCCATATAAAAAAATAAAGTTGATGATGGGTTCTCGGATACGAAACGTCGGATTAAAAATTTGAACACGCCATTTTGTAGAGCTTAAAAAGTGGCAATGAGAAAGTGCCGGTAGTTTTTTAATATCATTTAAAATAAATAAAAAAATGAAAAGAAACGAAAATCCAAAAAATCACATTTTTTGAGAATTTTGAAAACGATAAACAATAATGAACTTTTGCGACCAGCATGTGAACATGCTCTAAATAGCGCAACTTTTTTCTAATTTAAGCCACCCTGTATCTTCTACCGTTTTCAAGATCCCCATGCTGTGCATTCTTATCTTGGACACGGTGTATAGGTAATACCTTCACGTCCGTTATCGCACCCGTAGGTACCTGAATCTCGTTGGTTAGAATCCGCATATCGATTTTGCCAGGAACTAGTTTTTTATAAATTTTCGACTCACAATCGGATAACGTCACCTAATTAAATTTTTTCCATAGATATTTTATTTCAATTTTGTTTTACTCTGTGTATGTTTCAACTAACGTAGGCCAAAATAAACTAACCCAATAAACGCATACAGGGTGTTTCAGGAGGATTCATTTCGAATAAAAAAAGTTCATATAAACGTGTGTCCAATTCCTCTCTATTGGTTACGGAAATACAGCTATTTGAATGTTTCCCATAAAGGACAAATGACTTATCGATTGCATTTATTAATTATTTAAATGAAAACACAAGAAAAATGAACTACCAAGTTGATGTTCGAAAATCCACCATCGACTTCGACGCACTTCGAACTCTCTTGACAATACCACGTGCAGCTCTTCTGAGGCGAAGTTTACTTTTTCTTTGTAGACGTCGCTTTTCGTCCATCTCACAGACAAAAATCTAAAAGGGTACGACCTGGGGACCTTGGCGATTTAGGGCCTGATTTAGGTGATGTGTGCCTGACGGCTAGATTGTGCAGGGGCTCCGTCGTGCTGCAAGAACATACATAACCAAACGTAGCCAAAGGAACTTTTTCCAATAATAGTAGAAGTTCGTTTTTAAGAAAACGATGCGATAACGCAACAGGCCCAATCAACTGATTGTTATTCACACCACACATTTACAAAGAAGCGTCGTTGAAATTTTCGTGGGACCACCGATGTGAGTTACGAGTATTTCGAGTTACAACTTCAAACAGCTGTAGATGTCTTTGTAACCATTAAGAATTAGACACATGTTTAAACGAACTTTTTTATTCAAAATAGTTCATACCACCACCACCACCTGAGCACAGATACTTAATACAGTGTAAGCTAAGATGTACGCTGGCCATTCATGGTTTCAGGCGTTTTTGATATTTCGCAGTGGTTCTCGCGTTAGAGAAACGTGGTAAAATAAAATTGATCTAATCGTAAGCTTAATTTTAATCGCTGGTCACAATTAGAAGTGATTCGCTATACTTAGTATTACAGGTGGTCGTTTCTAGAGGTCTTCACTGCGCATTTACGCTATAGTTTTAATTTTGTTAAAGTAGCAGAATAATTAAGCGCGCTCGCAACGGAAGTTTCGATGAAACTGCCAATTTCTATAGATTGATTTTGATAGTTAATCAAGGCGAATTAAACAGCTATTGAAAAAAAACTATAGACGAACGAAAAAATGGGGTTTTCTGATTAATGCAATACCTACTTAATTATTATCTCTTGTGCGCTTTTAGATAAGTTCATTATTTTTAATTGAGTTGTCTTGCTTTTTGTAAAAGATTGAATGTGATGTAAAACTTTTTTTTTAAGTATAAACGATTAAATTTTCGGCTTTATTCGTTTACAAAATACAAGTCCTTAAGTAGATGTTTTAAATTAAATGTTTTTGAAATTTGTTGAAAATAAAAATATGTATTATTTAACTAGTATATAGCCTTAATAATTCCACTATTAATAAGTAATAAGTGGATTATTATTGGCCTTTCAGTAGCGTAACATGATACGACGTAATCTTCACCTGATAAATTAGAAGTTAGAGAACCGTTTCATATAGGCACAGTAAACTTCTCCATATTTGTGGATTCGTCATTCGCGGTTTAGTTATTGATAGATTAAAAATTAACTCTACAAAATTTAATCCACCGATTACGATTTTTGTTGAAAGTTTATTGTATAAAGCAAATTCCCCACGTGTCCACAATTAAATTACGTCGACCATCTACGAAATTTTGCAAATAATTAAATCTGTCGATAGTGTTACTACGTGAATAATGTAGATTATTTTGACACTATCGACCCTATAATTATACTCGATTATCCAATCGTCAATAATAAATTTTAAATAAGTAACATTATGCAGTTGTCAAAATATATACTAGGTAATATTGAGAAACATGCTAGATTTCTAATTATATGTTAACAATAAGTTTTGTTCGTCGGGATTTAATCGTATCGTTAGAGAATTAACATTTCGGATCCAATCGTATAATCAAGCATTTAAAATATTATTTATATTAGCATTTTAGTACAATCATCGGCGGAGTAATAAAATAAATCAAATCAATATTGATGTAGTGCGTATAACCTGCAGCATTTCATTTAAATGTCGGTAAATCTCGTTGTAAAAATTTAAACTCCGTTCAAAAAAAAAAATTATAAGTATTCGTGCCCTACAATTAGTCTTTGCCGTCAACGTCACTTCACAGTCGTAAAATTTTTAACTTTCATCGGCTTCGACCAAAATGCAAAAACGAACAGTCGCCGAACCCTTTCACGTTGACGGTCGCCGCTACGTGTACTTTATCTAAATCGGTCGAAAGAAAAGACGCGCGAGTTTCTTCGAACGATGCGAAAAGAGATAAACGTCCAAGACGCGCACGACACACTGACACAATAAAAAAAAACAGAATGCGATGGATTTATTAATTTTTAATTTAGATAAGAAACCATCACGCCTCCCTACTAATAATAACATTGAAGAAGAAAAGCAGCAGCAACTGCAGGAAGAAGTTTTACACACTTTATCGAATAAACAAACACATATAGACGGCCTCTTTAAATTCTAAATGCCACATGTCCGCCAAAGTGATTTGTTACCGAAATATAACAGGCGGCTTCTGTTTCATTCTACCTGTTTTCTTGGTCTGTAAAAAGTGGCCCTAGATACGCTCGCAGGCCCAGTAAAAATGTAGGGACGAGAACCGGAGTGACAAAAAATTAGAAGTTTTGGTACAACTAATCTCTTAGATGCCGACGATAGATTAAGGGCTTCTCCGTATTTCATTTTGTACCCGTTCGAAAATAATTCTCGGGGCGGATTTTTAGAAAGGGCGGATTATAAATTTTTCCGCATTGCTTTACCCTAATTGACGTTTAAATTATTGAAGACGATCGCGAAAAAGGTGTTAATTTAACCCTTTCACTGAATAAACCGACGGTAACATTAGTATCGGTTAAATTTTGAACGTTTCGTCCAGTGACTTCCATCCAGTTTGTCTGGTAAAATTTTATTTTTTTTCGATATCGAGTTACCTACATTTCGAGAATGAAATAAGATCGTCTAAACCAACAATGAAAATTGAAACGTCTTAAACGACATTGCTAATTTTGCCTGGAATTCGAAAAACAAAAGACGACCCTTTGCAATTAATCGATTAATTTAATGAAACTCAAATTATCAAAGTTATAGCAATAAAATTTACTGTCATTCTTAGGTAAAATCAGATTCAATGAAAATGTCCCTGTCTTATGTCTCAATTTACAAAACGTGTATGTCCTAAATAAATCATATGCATACTGACACCGCTTAATTCGCTTTAAATAAATTAACGAACCGCGTATAAACGAACAAGTTGAGAAGCTTGTCGGGGGATTTTCCAGTCGAGGAATTGTTGTCGAGAAATATTCTGTCGGCGAATTGTTGTCGGGGAATTTTCCTAGACCCAAATGGAGTGTTTTCTTATTAATATAATATATTACACAAAAGACAATTACTCATCAGTAAAACTCTTAAATTTCAGGAATAATAAGACTTGTATTTGAATAAGTATAATCAATCTCCTTATCGGTGCATAAATAATTTCAGGTTTTATAAAATTAAGGAAAATAGTTCTTTCAAGATAATCAATAGCAATATTACTAACCAATATCCAAGCTAAAATAGAAAATTCCTTCAAATTGTATAGGTAAATATATTTACATATTATGTATACTTGAGTTAAATGTATGTGCCCCAACAAATGAAATTTTTTAAATGTTATTTAAAAAGAAATAAATCTCAAAGAAAAAAAAAAGGTAAAAATATGCGTTACTGCGGTGTTGTGCGCCATTTTAGAGCTAAATGGGTAAATAAATAAGTTTTAAACGTGTACGGCAAAGTGCGCCCGAGGGTAGATTGTAAATAAATCATAATCGTTTAAAAGCAAACTCCTGTTGTATTGGTATATGTAGGTACCTGGCAAATGATTGACTGATTTAAGCTAACAATAAGCCGTACGTTTTCTTATCACAACTCGGACGAGAGACATTTCCATTGGATCTGATTGTACATTAGAAATAATTAATTGTTGGTGAAAATTGCAATAAAATAATCTTCTACATGCAGGGTGCTTAAAAACAATGGGCTAACACTTAATAAAACGTTGAATAATACTTTTATATAATCGTTTTCTTCTGAATTGATTACAGATATGATTAATAAAGTTGCAGGGGGACCATTTCAACTGTTTTTAACATAATGGAAAATTAATCCTACGAGACCTGCATTTTTACTTATGCGCATAAAAAATAAAATGGGCGCTTTTCTATTAGAAACCAACGCCGCAATCGATAAGTCATTGAAATAATAAAATTTATGATAAACTGTTTAAACACTCACCCTTACGTTCAAAGTTAATCTTCTTCGATACACACAGCTCGCAACGCTCCCTTTCTTTTGCAAATTCAGGAAAATGGGGTCCACGCGTTTTCGTGACCGCTGTGGAACCACAGACTTCTTTTTTCCCCCCATTTGATCAAGTTTCGCACACACACACACACACTCGCACTTTTTTAACACAATTTCCACGTTCGTCGAGAAAATTCAACGGCACTATTTGTTTACATTCACTTTTTTGCCAGTTTTCCACTATCTCGAAATTTCGGTTTATCTCTTATAAATCATTATTTCGTGTATAATTTAAACTCTTATTTACATTTTTAGCACTCGATTTATGTTACTTTTAAGCGGGATTCACTTTACTTTCTCAAATTGCTTGCCGGGCCGGCCCGGGGAGGTTCCCTCCTTGTTTTTCGACCGCTCGGAACCGGTTGCGGTGGAGTTATGACGTATCTACACAAAACATGACCAAGTATAGACAGTAGAAATGAAAATATTAAGACAGATAAAAACAAGGTTAAATTAGATAAAATAAACAACAACAAAACATATTAATAATTAATCAAAAAGTTACGAGAAGGTTGAAAACAAATCTATTTCTATCTGAAATAAAACACCTTAATGTTTTTCAAAGAACTCAAACTCGCAGTTTCAATCGACAAAGTTTATAGGTACATTTACATTATAGGTGGCAGGCTGCAGCGCTGCAATCTGCTACGTATTCAACAATTCGCACAATATCGTCGGAAACTTGGTGGAGTACTACAATTCTTCCCCCATGTCGGGAGTGTGTTATCTTCCGTTACATTTACCAATGTTTCAAGTTCGTTAGTAATTTGTTGTCGATCTCGTTATTGTCCGAAATTGCGTGAAATACTTCCTAGATATGAACATTGAAAATTTTTGCATTTTATTTTTGAAGCTTGATTCCAATTGGCAATGAATTTTCGAAAACTTGTCAAATAATGTTTTATTAAATGATAACTTTTGCATCCTACGCAAATTAACGCGCCCCTACTATTTTAACCCTTAGGTAACTGATAGCGTTCCAAATGTATCGCGACGTAAGTTGGTAGGTACCTAATTTTTGCGAAGCGGCAATTTCTTTGTATTAAAACAATCGAATCCATAAAACATAAAGATGTTGTTTCTTATTGCTAGATGACTTCATCTAATTTACTATTACGCAATAACGAACTCATTTTTCTATTATTAAAACATTTATTATGGTCATTTACCTTTATTGCGGAAATAAGGCTTTTTATGGTGTTGAAGAAGATGCAAAAATTGCAAATAGAACAACACGCGCTATATAAATATAAAAATATTATTGGTACATCGGTAACCATAAAATTTTTATGGGCGGAAATAGAGATTTGTTATTTTAAAAAGAGGATCTTCTGTTAAGTAATACAGTACCTATCTATTTAAAAATATAAACACAACCCAAACAAAACACCACTAACTAACTATAAGTATACACTTTATTCCGTTATACTATATATACTTTCCGTTATTTCGAAATAAAGCGAGTTATAATTTGACGTTTTGTTTGTGTATAAGTCTAGTAACACAGTTTTATTTTTTTTTCAGTAAGTACCTATTCGTGTAGGTAATTATCTACACCACGATTATTGTTAATTGCGTTACTATGTCTCTTTTCAAAATTAACTAAACTAACTAAACGAAAAGCCAAAGGTTTTTTAAAATAAGATTTCCTAATAGAACGTTACAGTCCACACAATTTCTATATTTATATATGTTTAGCACGATAAAACAAACGGACAAGGAAGTGTTGCAACACCGGCAGGTGTTAAAGATACATCTAGTTGTATTTCTACAGGTCGAAGATTAAACATTAAACAAAGTTGTATGGAATTCCTATAGTTGATTGGTTACGCTAAATTTTTATTAGTTCCCTTTTTAGATGTATGTAGTTTGTATGCAAAGTAGCGGAAATTATGTTAATTTAGGTAGAAAACTCGCGTTTATATATATATGTATATTATAATTTATCTACTCGAGTTTTGAAGATCGATAGATAAATTAGAAAACGAACTTTACCGCCTCGTAATTTTTAATTTAAATAAAACCGAAAACCAACAAATGCTTAAAACATTCATACCTTTCGAATTAACGAGTCAGCTGGAATTGTGTAATATTCCGAATAATCTTAATACCTAATATTTTTTTATTTATCAGACTGTACTCGATTCATCCAATTAAAGCTTTTTTACCCATACGTACGTGCTTGCAGTCACGGATTTATCTCTATCTATATCTGGTACCTCTGCTGACTTTTTTCAAATCGCGCAGTTTTTATTAGACTAATACTTGGCTGGATCGTATCATTATATGCGTGTACTAAATTACAGAGTGGTTTAAAACAATGGACATTATCGATCTGTGATAACCTTGAAAATAAAATAATTTATTAAATTTTCAATCATTATTTTTTGAAAACATGTTAAAGAAAAAAATAGAAAAATGGTTCCGGAGTTTCAATTTCGAAATATAGGTAGGTAGGTACGTACCTACTTAAACACCTATATTTAATTTCAGCACAAAAAAATATGTAGATAAGCGTTTATAGGTGTTCTCATATTTTTGAAATAAAAAACAAATGACACCGAGCTGTATAAAAGAATCTCGGGCATAATTTATTAAAATATACTTATTATAAAAAATATCTAAAACTGATAAAACAGTTATTTTTCTAATAAAACTTTGAATAAACCTAATATCATTTACAGTCCTTGCGTCTAAGCGATCGCGAAGACAACTTTTAATTGCATTTTTTAATATTTTGTCATATCTAACCTGAAATAATCAATCCCCAAATTTGAAATACATATATACACCGTGTCCAAGATAAGAATGCACAGCATGGGGATCTTGAAAACGGTAGAAGATACAGGGTGGCTTAAATTAGAAAAAAGTTGCGCTATTTAGAGTATGTTCACATGCTGGTCGCAAAAGTTCATTATTGTTTATCGTTTTCAAAATTCTCAAAAAATGTGATTTTGTGGATTTTCGTTTCTTTTCATTTTTCCATTTATTTTAAATGATATTAAAAAATTACCGGCACTTTCTCATTGCCACTTTTTAAGCTCTACAAAATGGCGTGTTCAAATTTTTAATCCGACGTTTCGTATCCGAGAACCCATCATCAACTTTATTTTTTATATGGCCACAAACAAAGAGGCACCCTGTATTCGGTTGCATTATTCATTACAAATTCAACGATGTATCACACATTATGGTTTTGAAGCCAAAAAAGGGGAAAAACGTGAGTTATAAGGTTTTTATTTTTAAATTAGTAGGCGCTGGTACAATAACAGAAACAAAATGTCAAAAATTATAATAATTGCTTCAAATAGGTTGCCATTATTTTCTAGACACAAGTATGCTCTGTCTACAGAAGAATTCAAAACATGGTCTAACATTTCTGGTGTGATTGTATTAACTGCTGCTAAAACCAATGTCAATAACTGTTCTTCAGTTTCAAAAGTGGCGTCATACACTTAGTTTTTTAAATAACTCCACAGGAAAAAATCCAACGGAGTTAAGTCAGGTGATCGGGCTGGCCAGACTACTTCACTGTGAGTTCCAATGCATTTTTCAGGAAACCTCTGGGACAAATATTCCCGCACAGTTCTTGAATTATGCGCTGGGGCACCATCTTGCTGAAACCAGCAGTTGTTAACTATAAGTAATGGTAATTCATCCAAGGCATTCTCCAAATCAGTCTGCAGTAGGTCGAGATATCGTTCGGAATTTAAATTGTTGTGATAAATAAAAGGTCCTATTATTCTGCCACCCAAAATGCCTACCCACAGATTAAATCCAAATCGATGTTGATGCCTTGTTTCTTTTATTAAATGAAGATTGTCTGTTGCCCAATAATGTTTGTTACGCCGGTTGAAAATGCCATTGTTGGTTATCATTGTTTTTCCCCTCTTTTTTGGCTTCAAAACCATAATGTGTGATACATCGTTGAATTTGTAATGAATAATGCAACCGAATACAGGGTGCCTCTTTGTTTGTGGCCATATAAAAAAATAAAGTTGATGATGGGTTCTCGGATACGAAACGTCGGATTAAAAATTTGAACACGCCATTTTGTAGAGCTTAAAAAGTGGCAATGAGAAAGTGCCGGTAATTTTTTAATATCATTTAAAATAAATGGAAAAATGAAAAGAAACGAAAATCCAAAAAATCACATTTTTTGAGAATTTTGAAAACGATAAACAATAATGAACTTTTGCGACCAGCATGTGAACATACTCTAAATAGCGCAACTTTTTTCTAATTTAAGCCACCCTGTATCTTCTACCGTTTTCAAGATCCCCATGCTGTGCATTCTTATCTTGGACACGGTGTATATACCTAAATTTCTCGGAAAATCCGTTTTATGTAACGAGGCCAGAAACTTCAACACCCTGCATCCTTTAAAACTAACCGTAAGCGTTTCCCAAGTGTTTTAAAACAAATTGTGGGTACTTATGTTGGTCGGTACCTACTTATTTTTTCTTAAAGTGTTCCTATTTAGAGTTAAAACGCGCTACATACTAATAATTTAATCTTAGAAAGTATGATCGGAAACCGTTTTCGCGACGTATAAAACAGCAAAACAAAACACTACGCAAAAGACGAGGATGGGAATCGACCCCCCACTTAACGAGCAACGCGTGTAACTAATTGGCTAGCAAAAACGATTTTATGTATAGTTTATATGTCCACATAACTGAAAATAAGGGCCTCTATGATTGAGTATCTTGCATATACGATAGTATAATACATAGACAGTAAGTGGGGGTTGGCCCCCACTTCGTTTCTGTAGCCGGCTTTCGTATAGATAACAAATCGGTACCGGTGAAAATCAGTGAATCGTAATTCATATGTAGGATACGTAGATCTCGATTTGCCGAAAAATTACGTAGTATAACGAAAACATTAACGTTTAAATATGTTGATTAAAAAAATTGTATTCGATCGATTCCGCGACGCGTCGCGACCAACTAAGGATATTTTCACCTAATTAATATTAATTAATTACCTAATATTAAAAATTGCATTTTCAATATTTTTAACGAGGGTAAGTGTACGTGTATGGCGAATAAAAAGTTTGTGCTGAACCCTAAGACTCACATAATACTTACTTATCAGCGGCGCAACCAGAAATTATAAAAAACAAGGGATTTACGTTAAATACTTAATACCTATTAACTCAATCTGATGTCAAGCACTGGAAGGGGTTGTTAGTTCTAAATCCCCCCTCGTTGTGCCTTACGACACAAAAATTTAATTTAAAAATAGCTTTTAGGTACCTATAAGTACTTAATTATAAGTAAATACCTCTATAAAGATAGTAGATTGGTATATTGGTGGTTTTGTATAGTCAAGATCATATGTTTTGTCCCGCGAGATGTAATCGCAGGCCAACCAACGACGAGAGAGAATCAAGAGGGATGAAGGGTAGCAGTTGCTTTTGAATTCTAAAAAGGGACACGTTAGATAATAAATAAAAACGGACAATAATCGTTTTTTTGAGCCTTTTACGATGAAAACTAACAAGGCCGACGCGACAAAACATATAGGCTTACCTACACGTTGTTATTAAAAAAAAATCTAAAAATTAAAAATAATTACCTAAACAATTTCCATATTTTTGGTTTTTTGTTAACCCAGCAAACGACTCGTTCGCGGCTGGACGTTTCATACATTTTCGGCATGATATAGTATTCACTTGTTTGATATGTTACGGAGTCGTCTACAGAATTGTAAAAAGAACGTAAATCACGCGTTAATTTTTTGAGATGCCGCTTGAATAGCTAATTTCAACGGTCACATAATTTAATTCTGAGCAACTTTACTCGGAACGGTAAATATTAACATTTAAACTGTAAATATAAATTTCGCTAAAAAATAATTTTATAATTATCTGATTTAGGTGCTTTATTTACTTTATAGAACTTCCGAAAAATTGCATTTTAAATAATGCACAAAAAAAATGAGCAACTTTTGGTTTAAAGTAAAAAAACGCGCTATATTTGTGTTTCGTAAACGTACCTATAGTTCGTGCCATATAGAAAAGAATCTGTCAATCGTCTAAATGAATCAGAGTTTTCTTTGAACTTGAAAATGATCGACAGGTCATATTCCCATATGGCATGAACTAAAGTAACAACCTGCATATTTTCTAATACATGCATAGTTGGATTGCGATTTCGAACTGAGATGATTATCGAAACTATAGCTTATCCAAACCTATACGATGTTCACGTCATCAATACAAAGTTACTACATGATGACGTTTTATGCAGTGCTGTGACCTCGTACCTCGTATATTGATAGTTCTAATAAATTGTAGTCTTTCTTTATACCATCTAATATGTGCACAAGCAATTTATTTATAAAATGTTACTTTTCAAACTTTAAACCGAATTACAAATAAACAATCTAGTAACTTTTTGTTGATGACGTGAACATCATATAGGTTTGGATAAGATATAACAATAAAATAGAAAAGAGAAGCGGCAAATTTACATTGGTAAATAATTGATAGACTATTTTTGCTCACACGTAGTTCTTTTTAATGTTCTTAACAATATTCTGGAAGAAGAAGAAGAAGAAGAAGAAGAAGAAGAAGCGATCGCATATTGTTGAAATTCAAATTTTTATAGTCGATACTCGTCCGTTATTTTTTATTGATGTTCGATAAATTACTTGTCGTCCAAGTTTTAAAGGACACGTTTGGGTTTTATCAAAACGGTAAAATGATAGGTAGTGCCTACCTATAAACAAATCTGTGTGAGCAATTAGTCGACAATCCTTTATACATATCTATACCAATAATTAATGATAATCTATTTAAAGTTCTCTACTTAATTCACGTGAGCAAGCGGCTGTCTGTTCCCATTAAAAACTATTAATTAAAGTATGCCCCACAGGAACTTATCTAATGAAAAGGATGCATTAAATTGACGATTTATAATCGGTTATAAAAGTGGCCGAGCGCGATAGACGCCCAAATATATAAACTGGACCTATCTTATTAACACTAGGAAAACAATAACCCCTTAACATTTTCTTCCGATCACTAAAGAAGTAGGTAGACCTCGACCTCGGAATCTTGAACTCCAGCTGCGTCTTTACGTCTGCTCGTTCCTCCTCGCAGCAGAGGTTTATGAGCTTGCAGCATTGCATCACTGCATTCGTGTAGTACCTATACATTTTTATATTTGAATTATAGTAGATTACATACAAGAGCGTGCATACATTATAGTACTGTTTTTATTTCGACTCGCTAACCAACCGAAATTCTTCTGAAGTGAATAAAATCGATTTAGCCGCATTGAGTGTGATGGCACGAAACGTGGTAATTAAATTTTTGATTTTTTTGTTGTTTGCGAAGAACATAATATTAAAACTCGCACTTGAAATGATAAAAGAAAAACGGGACCGTTTAATTAAAACTCGCGCTCGAGGCGTCTTGCTAAAAACTAAAATGCGAGTTATGACATTGGGATTTTTACGGTGATTAACTAGTTTCTTTATGGTTATTCGCGCACAACAGACCGACGCTATTATTGTAGGTAGGTTGGTGTACTACATACTCAAAAAATAATTGGCGAATAGATAAGTTTTACTTGAAATATTTTGCTTTTGTTTTGCAACGCTACTTTTATCGAAGACCATTAACATGAACGCTGCACTTTAATAAAACATCAAACAGTTGCTATTTGTCGAAATAACATCGGTAATTTATCGAACTACAAAAAAATTACTCAATTAAAAAAAACCTTCCAAATTGATGCGCTTCGGTGCGCAAAGAATTCCGACATCGTAACTGACCACAATTAGAAAGTAACACTGATGCGAGTTGTACTACGTCATAATAATGTATTTATGGTGTTCTTTGTTGATCGATCGAGTTGACTTCCACACAACACGTTGGCCGTCTCTGATTTCGCGTCTACGGATTGTCTAGACAACATGGAAACTAACCGAACTGGCAATCGGAATTCCGTTAAAAAAACTTGTAAGTAAATTACAAGTAAATTTAATTGAATTAATTTGTTCAAATCGAGAATTGATAATAGTCACTGATGACATGGAAGGCGGGCAATGACAACAACGCAGGTGTGCAACAAGACGATCACCACACAATGACGGTTAATTAAATTTTTTTACAAAAAAACTTTTAATTAAAAGAGCGTAACTTTAAGATTTCAGAAATTCTTATGGGGAGACATACAGTGCGTTTCAATGAAAACTATCCACCCTAAACAACTCCCGATAGGTACGCTAATCTTTAGAAAAACGCAAAAAGACGCCAATAAAAAAGATCCAAATGGGGGGAACACATTTTTCATTCTTGAGTCCTCAGGGACATTTATTGAAATGAGACACCCCCGTATTTTTTTACATCTTTGGATTCTCTTCGACGAGCAGATTTCAAAAATATATAATACTCAGGTCTAACGTAACCAGATTGCAAGGTACACTCACCAAAAAAGTACGTAAATACAATAAAAAAATCATTATATTAAGAACTGGCGTTAATTAATTTTCGTCCGAAGTACGATTTCACCGTTACAACGTATGTCCAACGATTACTTGATGTTCAAAATCATTAGCCAATGAACGTTTATTGGTATCATGAAAACATATACGTTACTACAACGAATTCAGTTCATTACGCTAAAGAATAATTTGACTTCTTCAATGAACAATCTTTCTTTGTTTTAATAAATTAGTACATAAATAATATGAACTTGATTTATAGTGATAATAACTGTGTTGATCAGTTTTATCAATATTCTTACATAGATTCAATAAATTATTCCACTGAAATGCAAAATTTGTTTATTGTATCAACGAATGTGTTCATTAAATAAAGAAATATTCTTTCACTGTTACAATGTACACTTCTATTCATATTAAAAGAGTAGAGTTACTATTTCACAATTGTAAATAGGACAATGTAATAATTGTTTTAGTAAATAATAATTAATAATTAATTAATAATAATTAATAATTAATTAATAAATAATAATAATTTTAATAATTTTAGTAAATGGCGGTTCAAGACCTATATTATCATACAAAGATTAGGGGTGAAAATTTTAAGGAATGGTACTGTGTGTCCGATGCGGACTAGTAGACGCTTAGCTTAACAGTGCAGCCGTTGCGACTGGCACTTGTTTGTAAAAGACTATAAGAAAAAAATTAGACACTTCTAAATTTTTCTTTATATTTTCTACCTTTTTCTAGTTATCGTTTTCCCGCTATGGTCAATTTCCAGCGTAGATTCTTCCGATCACTGCGAACTTATAATATTTACCTACGTAAGGTAAAATTTTGTTCGCGAAATTGGACCGTTGAATGTTTGAGGGGAGCCTTAACCAAGACCCTAACCGAGTCCCTATCCAAGAGCCTAACCAAGCTCGATTTTCAGAGAATTTGTGTTAAAACTTAAAGGTTCATATATTTACACTTTATAAATATATAGAGAGTTAGTCGATAAACAAAGATCCTACCATTCCTTGTCGTATTAATCCTTTTAGAGTACACAACATAACACATAACACACGCGCACTCACACGCAAAAAGGCCTTATTAACCGAACGAGTACTCCTCGCACACACACGAACAATACCACGCCGTAATTTAAAATTTGAACAAATGAAACAAGCACTACCGCTCTGTACCACTGACGCGAAAGATCTGAAGCGGTTTTGACAGAATTCAATATATAAATGCAATGGATACTAGGAAATCCCACTTTTATTTTAAAAACATCCAGTTATTTGTTCGCACTTCGATAAGCTATGAAAGTGGGCGGTGCACATGTTTTATTAGTTGCTTTGTATTTTATCGGCCACATAAAAATACGATTAAACTTTTATCTAGTTTATGGTTTGTAATAGGGAAATTTTCAATGCTTAAGGGCACACGAATAGTTTTTAAATTAAAAATAGAGTAATTTTATAATTCTACGGTATAAAGGCAGTAGATAGTGATTATTCAAATAGTTTTACTGATTAAAAAATACATCATTTTAGAAGAAATTTCCTATAAAGTACATATTTTAAAAATTTTCGGTCATTATCTGCCAATTGTTTTTTATCAAACTCCATTACGACCCCTGTAATAGCCCAAGTTCCCATCGCACAAAAACCTACGTCACAACACTACTAAAATTTTCTTAGTGTGTTTAAGAGTTAATATGGTGAGAAATATTCAACCGGTGGCAGACAAGTGAATTTTTGTTTTAATCATTTTTGATAAACTTGATACTCGATAAAATTTATTATAGACTTTAGAGAAATATCAATTATTTATAATTATTGTGGTCTGCCTCGCAAACCTGGCAGACTTCTCACCAAATGAATAAATTTTCAATATGTCACCTACAGTATAAAACTACATCGCGTTGTTTTTTTTTCAAATTATAGTTTTAATTATCCTTTACGTGAACATATATGTCTGTAGATATAAAAATTTACGCAAGTATGGAAAGATTAGGGATGATAAATCGAAGGGATGACACCCCTTAGAATTTTCATCCCTAATTTTTATATCATAATGTAGGTCTTGAACAGACATTTACAAAAATATATAGTTTGTTGGCGATAGCTCTTGTTGTTTCACAGATAATAAGCAAAATCGAAAAAAGTTCCAATTTTCAAGGGTGGATTTCACCCTCTTAAACCGCGTAAGGGCACGAACGGAATACGGCTCTCGATTAGGGTTGACTAGTATTACAATCCTGCAAAGTTTCAATTTTTTTTGAGATTTCCACCCGCCTAACCTTCCTTGTTAGATCTCGGCAATGAAATTAAAAAACGTGCATGTAAAAAAATTAAAGAAAACTCAAGACTCCGTATAAACAAACGCAAAAAGTATTCGTACACTTAAAATAAAAGCTAAAATTAAAACAAATTACAAGTATACACCGTGTCCAAGATAAGAATGCACAGCATGGAGATCTTGAAAACGGTAGAAGATACAGGGTGGTTTAAATTAGAAAAAAGTTGCGCTATTTAGAGTATGTTCACATGCTGGTCGCAAAAGTTCATTATTGCTTATCGTTTTCAAAATTCTCAAAAAAATGTGATTTTTTGGATTTTCGTTTCTTTTCATTTTTTTAATGTATTTTAAATGATATTAAAAAACTACCGGCACTTTCTCCTTGCCACTTTTTAAACTCTACAAAATGGCGTGTTCAAATTTTTAATCCGACGTTTCGTATCCGAGAACCCATCATCAACTTTATTTTTTTATATGGCCACAAACAAAGAGACACCCTGTATTCGGTAGCATTATTCATTACAAATTCAATGATGTATCACACATTATAGTTTTGAAGCCAAAAAAGGGGAAAAACGTGAGTTATAAGGTTTTTTATTTTTTAAATTAGTAGGCGCTGGTACAATAACAGAAACAAAATGTCAAAAAATTATAATAATTGCTCAAATAGGTTGCCATTATTTTCTAGACACAAGTATGCTCTGTCTACAGAAGAATTCAAAACATGGTCTAACATTTCTGGTGTGATTGTATTAACTGCTGCTAAAACCAATGCCAATAACTGTTCTTCAGTTTCAAAAGTGGCGTCATACACTTGGTTTTTTAAATAACCCCACAGGAAAAAATCCAACGGAGTTAAGTCAGGTGATCGGGCTGGCCAGGCTACTTCACTGTGAGTTCCAATGCATTTTTCAGGAAACCTCTGGGACAAATATTCCCGCACAGTTCTTGAATTATGCGCTGGGGCACCATCTTGCTGAAACCAGCAGTTGTTAACTATAAGTAATGGTAATTCATCCAAGGCATTCTCCAAATCAGTCTGCAGTAGGTCGAGATATCGTTCGGAATTTAAATTGTTGTGATAAATAAAAGGTCCTATTATTCTGCCACCCAAAATGTCTACCCACAGATTAAATCCAAATCGATGTTGATGTCTTGTTTCTTTTATTAAATGAAGATTGTCTGTTGCCCAATAATGTTTGTTACGCCGGTCGAAAATGCCATTGTTGGTTATCATGCTTTCATCAGACCAAATTACTTTAAAAGGAAAATTTTGATCTTCACATTTTCTGGTATACCATTCACAAAAACTTGCTCGCCTTCTCTCGTCACCAGGCCTAAGACCCTGGCAAATTCTAAATTAATAGGGATGAAATTTATTCTTTTGTAAAATGAACTGGGCTGTAGATCTAGCTACTCCAGTTCGACGTTCAATTAGTCTTGTCGATATTTCAGGATTTTCAACAACGGTTTGTAAAACAGTAGTCGCTTTTTCTTCGTTGGATTGTTTTTTACGAGATACAACAGGTTTTTTAAATGAACCATTCCTTTAAATTAGATACCAAACGTCTAAAAATGGATTTTTGAGGTTGTCTTCGTTCAGGATAATTATCAGAGTACATCTGCTCAGCAGCTACACAATTTTTGCGGCACAAGATGTAACACGTCAACATATCAAATTTTTTTTCGTTTGTGAAACTTTCTCTTTCCATGGTAACACTTGTAAATAAATTAAAAGCACGAAGCAACAAACTAACGAATAAGTAACTTTAATAAGAACAAAAGTTAAAACACTTCAAATTCACGTAACAACAACTTACACAACACCAAATTGCGTTTTCAACAATAATGTGACAGATAAAACAAAAATATTGCGATTGTTCCAATGCCTACTAATTTAAAAATAAAAACCTTATAACTCACGTTTTTCCCCTTTTTGGCTTCAAAACCATAATGTGTGATACATCGTTGAATTTGTAATGAATAATGCTACCGAATACAGGGTGTCTCTTTGTTTGTGGCCATATAAAAAAATAAAGTTGATGATGGGTTCTCGGATACGAAACGTCGGATTAAAAATTTGAACACGCCATTTTGTAGAGTTTAAAAAGTGGCAAGGAGAAAGTGCCGGTAGTTTTTTAATATCATTTAAAATAAATAAAAAAATGAAAAGAAACGAAAATCCAAAAAATCACATTTTTTTGAGAATTTTGAAAACGATAAACAATAATGAACTTTTGCGACCAGCATGTGAATAATACTCTGAATAGCGCAACTTTTTTCTAATTTAAGCCACCCTGTATCTTCTACCGTTTTCAAGATCCCCATGCTGTGCATTCTTATCTTGGACACGGTGTATTGTAACATTAATATTAACTTGCAATCCAAGATGTTTATTGTAAATTCGCCAAATAACGGTGGTAACTCCCTTGTACGAATACTTTTTGCGCAACGTTTACACACGTTTCTTTGGAATTTGATGTGTAGTAACAAACGCAAACCGTTTTTAGAAATATTTTTCTACAACAGTTCTAATATAAACATTAATGTAAACGTCGTGATAATTTTTTTTGTAATTATTTAGTTTAAAACGGAATAATAAAAATTTTACTTTACAAATTTCAAGTGTACGAATACTTGTTACACTCACTGTATTTCAAATAAAATAAATTGATGCATAGGTACTTTTTATTCGACCAAGAAACATACATGTTGGCACAAGAAACATACTTTGTGTGCTCGAGTTTCCAAACTGCACTGTCTTGAATTTATCCTGTTTCTGCGAAGCCGTTAATATTGCTAGATTATTCTATATATATATAGAATTTAAAAAAATATAATCGACTGTATTTATATTGTATATTAGTGAATTTAGGTCATAGATACGATAAATGTTGTAATTATTTCAAACGACCTTACATTAATATGATGTTTTAAATTCATAAATTTTAAGTTCTGATGTTAATGTAGAAATTCGTAAATACAAGTAATTCAAATAATGATTGGATTGATGAAAAAGAATCGTCGAAGCAATCAAGTATCCATTAAATTATTAAATATGTTCATCAGTTTCTAATGAACATAATAACATTGGGTCTACAAACGTGGAAATTAAAAAATGAATTAGTAGTATTAATGAATTTTTCATTGTATCAATGATCAAAACTGGTGTTCATTGATATCAGGTGCAATAATTTTTTGAGTGTACAGAGCGTTGGAATTGCAGTTTCACAATATGTGCACATCGAGGGTCAGTATTTTACTATTGGCTGAACTTTAGATGCTGGCTGAAATGAAAATTTTCCTTAATTACCGTCGGTGTTACTATAGTGAAACTGCAATTTCAAAAATCCGTAGACCTTAGGTGTTTACATTTTTGAAATGTGCTCATCGAAGAGAATCCAAAAATGTAAAATAATACGGGGGTGTCTCATTTAAATAAATGAGTTAGTAACTCTGGGGGCTCAGGAATGAAAGTTTTACCAAGATGCAAGAGTGTGTCATCCTTTGGATTTTTTATTGACGTGTTTTTGCGCTTTTTCTAAAGATTGGTGTAGGTACCTATCAGTTGTTTAGGGTGGATAATTTTCATTGAAACGCACTGTAGGTATAGTGTTATAAAGTAGTGAGTGTATATTAAAGTATTAGTGTAAAATCTAAGCTTTTACATGTATTA
The DNA here is from genome assembly GCA_036326145.1 of Rhagophthalmus giganteus. NCBI lineage: Eukaryota > Metazoa > Arthropoda > Insecta > Coleoptera > Rhagophthalmidae > Rhagophthalmus > Rhagophthalmus giganteus. The sequence continues at coordinate 6,118,836 of JARFJA010000083.1, read as the reverse complement.
AGCATTAATATTAATTCTTGCAGTGAAATCGTCAATTTTTTTTTTGAATAGTTACCTCGTAGATCTCTTTGTATTTCGCGATTTTCTTTCTAGGTAGGGCGAGCACCCAATTTCATGTCATAATTTCACGCATTCGTGTCAACCTTCAGTGAAACCTGCGTAAGACGAACACTGGAAAAACCGAAATCTTGTCTAACTCGGAAATTTTTTGCGGTCCCGAATTTTTATCTACATATAGGTAAACGGACGCTTAAAACTGACTATTTTTTCGGCCCCGAGCGCTTCCGGCTTATTAAGGATTCGACTTTTTCAGAAATGTTTTTTGTTAAACGCCACACTTATCTACTACTACTAATCGTTTTAAGATAATTCATTACCAATTTCTAAATTTATCATTTAGATACCTAACTACTGATGAAGAAATTCAATTAAATTTACAACGATAATAATGAAAATTAAGTATAAAATGCCTTTTATTCGACATTTTTTCGAGACAACATGCTTTTTAACTAACCGTATATTTTCGTATATTTAACGTAAATAAAATCACGCGCGAATAAGTACACCTTACAATGTTTGTAAACCATAAATTAGCGTAAAAGAAAAAAAAACAAAGAAAATCGTCGAGTAACAAAGCTAAACCGTGGCCCCCGGGGTTTATCCCGTCGAATAAACGAGATGGCAGTAAAAGATTGAACGTATGCGAGCCCGCCAGTTTAGTAACTGAAATTGCATCGTCCCATTATTGACCAAAAATTATACGATCCCCTTTTTTAAATTTTACATCGTCGGTGTCTTAAATTGCCGATTTTAACGGGAGGATCGTTGAAATTTGATCCGGGCCGATATGTTTGAAATGTGAGAAAATGATCTGCCTTCGGGTATACCTATAATTTCATTGATGGTAAATCGAACAAGACTTAATTACTGTTATACGTATACTAAATACCCCATCATCATCACTTCGATCTAACAATTTTAACCGGCTCGATTAAATTTTTTCTAAACGTCGTTCTTTTAATTTATGTTCATGTAGTGCATGCGCCGCAAATAAGATAAGTACCATTTAGACTTATAATGAGCATCTTTATATTTCATTTCCAACAGCCGATTACTTATTGTTTAATCTATGTTAGTACCTAACTAATTGTAAATATATTTACGGTGGTTTAGATCTTTATTTTAATTGAATGTTGTTTTTTAATTACGCCAGTGCCCAAGTCCATTTTAAATGAGATTTTTAAAATACTGCCGTCGAAATAAAAAAACATACTGCGTCACTTACCTATATAGGTACATAAATAACTACACTTCTTAAATATTAATAAAACACAATTCCTAAATCCATAAAATTCGACTTCGAAACATTTTAAAATTTCTAAAATTTGACAGATACGATTAATAAAAAAATAAAGTTACGTGCAAACGCATACCCACCTAATATGTACATTCATTCAATAGATATTATACTTCATAAATTTAATGTGAAAATGTCACGATTTTAATTTATATTCACCTGAATTACTTTCGGACTAAGATTTAATAATTTACATGTTTCGGTTCAAAGATAATATAAATATCTATATAAAATTATTATTAGTTAACAAACCGATTTACATAAATTTAAAATGCATTACCCAATAAAATGTTTAACATAAAGTTTAGAAAATGTAGTACTAGGTAATAAAAACCGATTTTAAATTGATAACGAAGTTATATTGTATAAATTTGATATTAAAAATCCAAAAGAAGTATTTAATTTTAATAAATAAAAATATTCTCTTAAACGATGTTTGTTAATATTATGTTTGCTATTTATAAATCATTAAAAACGTAGGTAAGTATATACAGGGTGTTGTATGCTTCCAATAAAGTTCAGATACTATCCTTATTACAAAAAAAAGCAAAAAATTGTTTAAGAAAAGTTATTCAGGGTGTTAGTGAATTAATATCGCGGAAAAAAACTACTGGTAGGTAAGATTAAGACGTACAAAAAACCTAAATACATTTTTTTTCCTAAAATCAATAATTTTCGAGTTATTGCTATTATTAATTTGATAATCGTCTTACTCGAGTATATTCCTTTTAAAGATTTTTAAGAACTCAGAAAGTGAAACTGACTGTTGGGTTAACAGCTAAAACATCTGTGCTCTTTAATTTATGGCCCCCCGTTGTAAGAGAGTGCCGATTGTAGTGGATATTTTCATTTATGAATGCAATTCCTATTTTCGGTTTACACGTAAAAGTTAGATTACTTTATTTAACATAATTAATAACGTGCCTGTTTTTGGAACAGTTACGTTTAATATTGAGAGGCTCGAACTAAAAGGGGTGCCAGTACTAGTTTTGTGATTTTGAGAAATTGAGAAATTTCGACGGGTTTTTAAAGTATAATTAATGCAAATAGGTAAGCGGGTACTTTATTTTTTGTTTTTTTACCAAACATAAGGACCAAAAGCAAAATTTAAAAACTAAACATTCCATAATGGACGCAATGAGTGTTAGTAACTTTCAGTGTTATTTCGCGTTTTTTTCCCGTACATTTATCGAAGTGCCGTTATCGAAATTGATTTTTATTCCACAAAAATTCATTAGAAATTTTATTAAAACAACACGTGCAGATGTAAAAAATTAAAATAAAATGAATAACAAATAGCCACTTAGATATCTACTTGAATGAGGAAACTTTTTGAGTATTTGTTACATTACAACTTGTCAATGACCGCAAAAGATATTTACAACTTCAACCCCTACAATCGTTTTTGTTTATTACCGCAGTAACCTAATGGAATGCCAGCCGAGATAACGGTACTTTTCAGAACCCACCAATGTCACTTGTTGAAGTTTAACTCTTACCGGCTCAGTGGTATAAAAAATAAACCACTGAAATTTCCACTCAACCGACGCAGTGGACCACCATATGTAGACCACCAATTCAAAATTAGTTTTCTACTTCCGCAGCCGCACAAGTTGTACGCCACCGTCATTGTATCGTACTTCAGGGAATTGTAGATGGCGGCACGGGGTATTTTGACACGTAAAACTTGTTTAGGAATAGGCGGTGAGTTTTAAGGTTATATATATGTTCGCAGTTCGTTTATTATCTACAAAGTGTGTTTAAATTTAACAAAAATCATCTTTGATTTGTGTTTTTCTTTATTTGAAATAGTGTTATTACATTAGTAAGGTAAGTTGAATATACTGACTGGTTTACAAATATTTATTTTTGATAAGCAGTGATTTGATTTTGATTATTGGTTCGATATTTATACCACCGCTCCAGTAGTATTTTTTATGTGAGTAAATAAATATTTATAAAAATATATTTGCCTGCAGGAAATGTCACGTAATGAGGATTTACCATTCCGTCTAGTAGGAATGACTCAAAAGGAATTTGAGACTGAGCTTGAGGAAAACTTCGACGCTTATTCCTTGCCGTCTGGCGACGAGTCAGATTTAGGAGACATATTATAAGGATACAAATACAACTAATGATATTTATTCAAGCGAAAGTGGTTCAGATGACAACAAACCCTTCGAAACCCTTTGTACCAGAATACTGCTGAATACGGTTGAATACTGCTGCGCATGCGTGGATCAGCCTATGCGTGGATCGCGAAGAAGTTGCGGATTATGTAGCACCAAAGCAAAGCCAGTCCGCACTGACTGGCTTTGCAGCACCTGCCAGGTGCCACTTTGTTTGGGAAAAGTAAAATCTTGTTTCCAAACTTACCATACAAAATAATATTCAATTTTAAAAGTTATTTTTGTTTTTGTCAAGAATATACATAATAAATGTACAAAATAAATGTAAAAAAAATAGATATAATGTTTTATTTATATGTAAATGTAGATGGAGCGGTGATACAAAAAATTTTTGAAAAAAACTGTTTATGCTGTTACGAAATATCTAATGATTTCCACCTATACATGACCTTTTACCATCGTTTAGCCAAAAAATCTAAAAAAAACAAACTGGAAAAACTTTGCTCCAGTTGAGCAAAATTTTGTGTCACATATCTGCTCCAGTAAGAGTTAAAGAGGAACTACTGGTTTAATTTCTCGGACAAAAACACCCTCCCCCCTCAAAAGTAAATTTGCTCAAATCAAAAAATGTTACTAAGATTTTTGTTTGTATTAGTCTCAGGTACATCTAATTTTCTTCCGCGACATTAATGCACTAACGCCCTGTATAAAGAGGATCGTTACCTTTATAAACTGGAAATAACGTAGGTATTATAAACATGATTTAAGAAAACAATGGACCAACACTACGTATATTTATTTAAATAATTAAATTAAAATTAAAATTATTTAACCTGTACCACTAATATAAAAATGAATATAAAGTGATTTAACGTAAGTATCATAATAGGTACATAATTTTTAAATCTTATTTTTGCTCAATACCTACCATTATTCTTAAACTGGATTATATGGTCCAATAGATAAAATAAAACATTTCAATATGTATAGGTATTGTGCGGGGTAGTTTTTTGTAAAGTAATCTGATTAACATAAAAACCATTTCAATATCGTTCAAATCTTAAACGTCCACTTAATTGGCGTCGAAGGAAGTAATTTGTCTTAAATAATTTTATTCTTTTCGGATCGATCGATCGTCATTTAAGTTTTAATTGATTTTATAGTAAGTAAATCGACTAAGTATGCATTTTAAATTAATGACACCATCTGTATATATGCGCATAGTATATATGCCCAAGTGATGCCACTAATTAAAAAATATAAATGCATTATTTGCTATATATAATCATTCTTGCTGCATTTATTTTTATATAAGAAAGTAACAAAAAGTGCGACCACAAGTATAGGTAAATAGCGAAATTAGATGGTTCATAAAGTGACAGTTTATGTCTTGACCCTTTCCATTCACTATAACATAATGTAGACAACGCAATGGAACTCATTAGATCTAAACACACAATTAGCTGCAATTACATCTAACCATTACATTCCGCATATTTTTATTAATCTCAGATATGCGCTAATGTATTTAAACGTTCTTCTTAAAAGGAAATCCATAGTAATTACGTATAACGTTGGTTACTATATAAAAACATAATACTATCTACATATCTGTAGATAAATATGATGAAAATGTCCCAATCCTGTCCCTCTAAATGTTTATAATTTTAATCTTTTTCATACAAATTTCGATATTTCGAAATTTTTAAAGAATTGTTAAAAATATTGATTTTAAAATTTGTAGGTAGGCAATAATTATATTTTAATTTTGTCGTGTTAAAGTTTATATTTATAGATTATCAAATAAATTCACTTTATGGCTATAGGCCGATAAGTGCAGTACTCGTACTTAACGTAATCCGGCACCGTGCCCCTTAGAGCAATGTTAGTAAGTTAGGGGAAGTTAAACGAACGTGTCGTTTTAGCGTGTGCATAAAAAATTATCTTTCAGAACTGGCGTTTTGAACTGTCTCAATATGTGCACGAACATTTGTCTATTAGGTAGCAGCAACAACATTTATTTTGCAATTTTCTTTGTTTCATTAGTAGCATCCCTATTAATGCAATCACGTGATTGTGCAGTACCGACCATATTTTCTACTTCGTTTTTCTGCTCGTTAACAAATAAAATTCAGTCAAAGGGTTTGATCTAATCGTTCTTTTGTTTTGATGGAAAAATGTCCACAAAAGATAAGAAAAAAAAAGAAAATGTCGCCTTACAAAAAAGAGCTAGAGAAAAAAAAGAAATGACTGATGAGAAAAAAATGCAAGCAGATAAAAGAAAAGTAGGTAGATAGAGATGAGTTTTATTCAATTTTACTTTAGTCAATCTTGCCCGACTCTCGGCTATATCGCCGGTAGTTGCTGAAAGATGGAGCATAAACATAAGAAAATAAATTAACATATGGGGCTCAGAAGTTAATCGGTGTAAAGTCGTTGCACTCTTGAAGCGTCATTGTAATGTTCATATTTTCGGTTGACAGAAGCGTCCACGTCACTGGACGCTTTGCCAACCGAAAGTCTGAACATTGCATTGGGATTTACACGGCAAGGCAATGGCAAGGCTATAGTGACTTATTCTGATTGACTTCTGGGCTCTCTGATCGACTTATTTATTAGTATCCGCATAAATTCTTTTTGGTTTGACTCGCAGACTGTCAAATCTTCTTTTTCAATTTAGACCACGACTTTTCCATCTTATGCAGTCGCCTTTAATCCGCTCTCTTTATCAGTTCGGACATCCGTTTTTCAGGAGAGCAACTACTTCAAAATTTAACAACCATCACGTAGTGCAAAACTGCACCAGACACCATCACATTTAACGCACTTTATTTCGACATATTTAGATCCATCCGGTGCTGGCAAGGGTTCTCAAGCCCCTCCACCCCCCCCCCCCCCTCTGATAGTTATACATTAGTTATGTTGGATGTCTATTCGTTCCTTCTTTTAAAAATCCCACACGGGCGTCTTTGAAAATGCTGTCATTATTTCGTCCATTAAGGTAAACGTCAATTTATCGGCAGACACCTTAATATTTTACGAGGCGATTATAGAATACAAACACGAAACTGTTAAAAATTACCCATTGGCCACCCGAAAGTTTGTTCTCGAAAGATTTATTAACGAACGTGCCCGTGACAAAGGAAACACATAATACACCGAATAATACCTACGATCTGCCAAAATATTTCTCAAAGGACGTGCTCTTTTTAAAGGGCCCGACACAATAAACAATTTCAAACATAAAGTGTATACCGTTGTCTATTCGAGATTGATGACTCGCAACTTTCTCGAATAGATAGATACCTACATTTTTTTGAAAGCGATACCCACGAAATTTTCAAGGGGCGACCTATCTACAAACGAACGATTCTAATTTACATATTTAAAACGTTTTATTTATCAACGTTAGTCAAAATAAAACTAACGAGGCAGGCCCTTCATTCATATAAAACCAACTAAAAAACTATTTTTAATGCTCGTCCTTCCTACGCAATGAAAAACCAGTTCAATGTTAAAAGGGTCATCACGTCGTGGTGAACGATGCTGCTTTCTCTATATATGGATATTGTTCCCATGGACTAGGGCACTAAAAACGCAATTGATGTTTCGCCGTGCCGTTACATATCTCGTCAATTAAATGATCTACACCGTTAAAGAACTTTTAATACGCCGTTTTTTTTGGTCACCTTATCGTTATATCTTCGTGCGGCAAGGTAACCTCACCCTATAGTTACTTGTTACCTCGTTGAGATGTCTATACGTTCGCTTCTTAATTAAAAACCCACAGGCTCTTTCAAAATGCTGTCATTATTCGTACATTCAAGGTACTCAATTTATCGCAGTTACACCGTTAATTTAGAGTGCCTAATTATTTACAAACACGTAACTGCAAAATTACCATGGCGACCCGAAATCTCAAAGATTTATTAACGAAGTCCCGTGACATAGGAAACTAAGTACACCGAATAATCACTTAGATTGCCAAAATGGATTTCTCAAAGGATCGTCGCTTATTTAAATGCCCACACAATAAACAATTTCAAAATGAGTGTATACCTTGTCTATTCGAAGGTTGAGATCGCAATTTCTCGTATAGATCAGTATCTCGTCTATATTTGAAATGCGAATACCACGAAATTGTTAATTGCCCTATGCTACGAAGCGACGATTCTAAATTACCATCATGTTAAAACGTCTGAGCATATTACAACTAGTCAAAATATGATCAACTAACGACAGGCTTATTATATCAAAACCAACTACAACATTCACTTTAATGTCTCGAGATACTCCTACTTGCTAATGTAAGTAAACCCCGTTAATGTTAAAAGGGTCTCACGTCTTAACGGCTGCTTTCGTTATAACGGATATTCGGTTTCTCCATTGGAATAGTGGACTAAATGAGCAATTGCACTGTCAGCGATGGCGTTACCGAAATCTCAAATTAAGATCATACACCTAAAACACTTTTATACGCTCGTCTCTTTTGTCACGCATAGTATCCGTTATATCCGTTCATGATAAAATACAAGTACGTTGTTACTCGTAATTAAACGTCGCTGGTGTATATGCTACAAATGATTTTTGGTCGCTGCTTATTAGAGGCCTGCTTATTGAAAGCCTGCTAGATTATTCTTTATCTCATTTGACACTTAGCATTAGGTGCCTAATTATTTGTAACGTACGCATTACTATGCATCAAAAATCCAATAATAAATGTCTACAGTTCAAATTCTAGGAAAATCACTTTGATGACCATGGATTTTCAAAGATCGTCGTTAATTTAATTGCAAAAACAATCGAATGATTTATCAGGTAGGTTATCATCCTATGATATTGTATCTTCGCAGAATTCTAAATGCAATAAATTGAATTCACTTGCAGACGCGATTTACAATATCCTCCTGTTTCTGCAGATAGTACACTATACATCATGCAACATGCTTATTATAGTGAAAACATGTACACATCACCGTTTAATTCTAGAGATACTATCTGATTGCCATGCTAGTGGCCATAACCTATGCCCAGCGCTGTTCTTAACGATTTTATTGAATCAGTGGTATCTCGAGGAATATAAGAATCTCCACGCCAAAGTTAAGCGATATCCAACGCACACTTCTTCAATTGAGCTGCTTTCTAAGGTTATGCCGATACCGCTGATAAGGTGTTAACCTATTTTATTGATTCTCAACATTTTTCAAGCCGTTATTTAAGTATTAATTTATGTAATCAGTAATGAATGATATAGGCTGATAAATGATTATAATTTTCCAATCTTACTATTACTGGGTGATAATCAAAACTCAATGGTAAGAAAAAGCATTTCCTGGAAACTAAAATGCAAGTGCTTAGAAGATTAGATACTGGTGAACGTCAATCTCAAATTGGTGTTGCGTTGAACTTGTCAACTTCAACAATAAGGACAATTGTTAAGAATAAAGAAAAAATAGTATCATCAGCAACTACAACAACCTCTGCAACTAGAATTACCCGTTCTAGAAATAATACGATAGAGGTCACAGATTTTGATAGGAGTTCAAAGGCAAGACGGGGTGTCGTGGTGGACAAGTGTCTTGTCCACTTATCGACAATTTCTTGCAGAGCGTTGTTGTATCGTTATAAAAAACATATTTAATGAACTTAAGTGACAAAATACTTCAACATTTTTTTAAAATTTTCTATCCGTTTTCCCCTAACCCCATTATTTATATGACGAGATAACCTTTTTAACACTATTTCGTATAACGTTCTACTTTGATGGAACGATTATTTGGTATTCCGCTTAACGCGGGGCATTACTGTACTTACAAAATATAGGAACTATATAGGTATATTTATTACCGGTTGTATTGATAAAATAGTTTAGGTCAACGTCCTTAAAGTTTTTACACCTACATTTTATAAACAGAAAACAGTGATAGGATAACCTCGTATCTTGGCTTTAAAATATTCTACCGGGCTTATATTATCCACTCAGCCATCAGGATAAGATTAATAATAGGTATATCTACGTGTCGATTAGAAACTATCCAGAAGTCGTTTCTAAAAGTACCTACAACCGAATGTAGTAGGCATAGTAAAGCCTAAATAAAGCAGGCCGTGGGCCGAAAGAATTTGATTCATAATTTCCATTTAAAATTAAATTAGGTAATTTCTCTGCTCGCGTTTTGTAACGCGACGAATTATATTTCGATTTTTTTAATTAAACGCCTTTAGAAAACGACGGTCCGTTAATACGACATACGTCTGTGGACAGGTTAAACAACAGGAAAAATATTTTTCGATTTTACGAAAAAAATGTCCCAAACCAACTATTTATCGTACAAATCAAAAATCAAATATCACGATATTTGGTACATTTATGAATAAACATTTTTGAAAATGTTAATCAAAATTTTATTTGAAACTAATTTTTAATTTAGGTACTTGCGATAAGAGATTTAAAATATTATTTTTTCAACAAGAAGGATGACCAACGTATTTCTTGTTATAATAATATTTCTTGTTAGAAATAATTGTTGGATATTTTCCAAATCGATCCCTAAATAAAAAAAACGTTACGGACCAATAAATTTCAGCTAATTGAAATTTTTTTGCGAGGTCGTTTGAAACAAAGAATTCACACAAATAATGTAACAAGAGAATGACGTTGAAATTTTAAAGCAAAAAGTGTTAAGCACTTCATCATAACCGAATCTAATGTTTATAAAGAATACTGTCGAATAATGAATGAATTTTAATTAGGTACCTAAACTTACGAAAAGTGAAGTTTCGCCCCCTAGATCGAGATCTAGGCTCGAAGTCCAACAAGAAACAAAATATCAATCAGAAATACCTTTTAGGGGATAGTAGTCGCTCGAAAAATGCATACTTATACATCGTTTTTTTTTATCGTTGGTAACGACTTTGAAAAATTTCTTGACGTTGTAAACGATGTATTTTTTATAATTATTTAATATTCTGTAATAAAAATTTATTGATCTTATACGATAACAAAGATAAGTTTTTAGATATTTTCGCAAAATCTATGAGGAATTTGTAACAAATTTTTACATTTATAGAATCTGCATTGGTTTATCTAGGTGATAATATCAATAAAAATTAAAACTTCCCTTTAGTAATCTCACACTTTTAATTTTTATAGACGTTTTATGATCACACTTCATAAGTAACCATAAAACGTCTATAAAAATTGAAATTGTGAATTATTAAAGGCAAGTCTCAATTTTTATCGATATTATCACCTAGATAAATCAATGCAGATTCTATGAATGTAAAAATATGTTACAAATTCCTCATAGATTTTGCGAAAATATCTTTTAATAAAACTTATCTTTGTTATCGTACAAGATCAACAAATTTTTATTGCAGAATATCAAATAATTATGAAAAATACATCATTTACAACGTCAAGAATCTTTTCAAAATCGTTACCAACGATAAAAACGATATATAAGTTAAGTATTCATTTTCGAGAGTCTACTATCCCCTTAAAGCCCATCAAAATTGTAACGATAGTCGCTTTGTTTTACGCATACCAAACCGCCAACTTAGCAACGATAACGAACGAGCAAAATTTTATTTGCAGTGTTCTCATTACCTACACGAATAAATTATCTGGTAACGAAATTTATAGCGCCAGGGTCACGAAGTCGAATGCATCTCTCGGCAAACTTGAACTCGCGAGTTTATCGCCAAAGAACGAGTTTTATTTTGGCCGAAATGCTGCGACGTATATTAAGTTTTATTTTCTATTTGGTCGGATTTTAAAATTCGACGTATTGCGAAAATTTAACGCTCACTTAATTTTTCCGATACCTTTCCACGACTGAATTGTTAATCGACTACGTCGGCAACGTCCTAATTTACGGAAGATAATAAAATAGCGCAAGTTTTTTCGTTCAAAAGTCGATTTACTGCAAAAATTTACAACTTAACGCTCTTTATATGAATTAGTAGCATTATATATTTATGTAGGTATTTAATTTACAAAGATTCCAAATTGTCGTGGAGGTGATCCAGAGATATTTGCAATAAGAAACGCCTGGAACGAGCAAAAAAAAACAATTGCCTAATTTTAATTTTTAACAATTCGTAGCTTATAAGGAACGTAACCTAATTACATAAATATTACGAAATCCTTATAGTATAGCAATACTGAAAAGACTAACTGATAACGAAACTGTGCCATTTATTCCGGATGTAATTGACTGATCCGGAAATTGTGGGCGTGTGTGGGACAACTAGAGGAAAGATGTATATTTGAAACGAGACCCTGGCGATTTACAGATACCAAAAAAAAATCTAAAAGTGCGTGCGTATTAATTATTATTAACGATATCACTAACTACTATAGATAAGATCATTAGGAATTTGGGAGGCAACAACAATAAAATTATAGATATACAAACAAGTAGGTATACCTATTTTATGTATAGGCAAAATTATTTTAATTTTTGTAAATTTATAATCAAATAAGACTTACCAATTTGATATGTTCTTCGTATAATTTCGATTAATTATTTGTTCCTCTATTTTTCCAAGCAGATTTTCAAAAATTGCGCCCATCGCCAGGATGAATGTGAGACTCCAAAGTCCGGACAACGTTCGCACGAAACGTGAAGAAAATCTGAAAATCATGGAAAAAATGATGACAAAATAAAAATAATACGTTTTGTTTTATAAATATAAAGTGGGCATCATATGGAAACTTTTCTATTATGGATTTTTCGAATAAAACATATTCTTTATAAAAATTGGCGTTTCTTTCAAAAAAAAAAAATTAAAAATATCTCATAATATGCGAGATAGATAAAAAGTACCTTTAAAATGCTATTTAAAAAAGTTGCTTAGAATTAAAAGTTATAACATAGAAATATGAAATCACAACCAATAAGTCTAATCTTTTGTTTGTAATAGAGAACGTCAAATAAATACGCATTATTTATTAAAAAATGTTCAATAGTTGAATCAGTTTTACCTGAACAAGTTCAATGTTTAGTAAATTTACTAAATTTTAATTACCTACGTTGTAATCTTTTACAAACAAAATAAGATTACATTTACAATTTAGTTGGCTGCGACTTGATATTTCTCTATATAACATTTAATTCTAAATAACTTTTTTAAACGACATTTTTCGATATTTTCGAAAATAAAGGTACTTTACTCTTGAGCCAAAATTATATATTTTTATCTCCCTCGTATATTATGAGATATTTTTAATTTTTTATGTGATGCACTGTTAGTTTTGGGAGAAGTGCCAACTTTTCAAAAATTCATAATAAAAAAGTTTCCCATACGATGCGCACTTTATTGATCCACACTGTATATATTAAATAATTTTTGGCCGATCCAAATTTTTTTTTATCATTGTACGTTTTCGAAGAAAATGTGTAACTTTTTGAGATACAAATCTTCTAAGTACGTACATACAATTATTAGTTGAAGGACCTCGTACCGATGGCAGGAGCCGAAAAATGCATCAAAAGTGAAATAGCCATATTAGTCGCTTATTTAATTTAAAATACCTAGGTAAAATATGTGTTAAAAATTTAATGAAGTCCGCTTGTTCGAAATTTCCGGCAAGTTTCGCCCTAAACATAATATAATTAATGTTAGTCTGGAGTCGAGGTGAAAGTATAGTCACATTTTATAAATCTCCTTTTTTCTTGAATTTTTGCCAATTTTTGGTCGTGGTAAAAAGATTGTATGTAAATACGTATACATTTTTAAAGTGAAGTAAATTTTCGACCCTTGTATGATTCGCACTCTGGTCAAAAATAATTGCCTATTTAATTGTCGATTGCGCTTTATAGCAAAATAAAAATATGAAGTGTTAGCACAATATATTCGTTGTTATATAGTTTTTCAAATATTTATTAAACACGAGATTTCCTATAAAAATGCAGTTCCGTTTTTTTTTTCTTTTAATTTAAATTCTTTAAAACAAATATTTTATGTGTAAATTACTCGCACGAAAATTCTTTTCCGACAAAATTTTTAATTTTAATAGCTAACGAAGTTGTAATGTCGTAAATGTAAAATTACGTTATCGTCGATACAATACAATTAATCTTTATAATAAAGGGAAGATCGGAACGGTTCATTGACCGATTTAATATTTAGATTACTGGCATGCTTATGCTCTTACTAATTGGTAGTCAATGAAAACTCCTTACAGAGAAGAATTTACTATCATTCCATTAAGTGTGTATAATTATGTAGTTGGTCTCGATAATATTTTTATAGATTGATACTGAGCGAAATTGATGCGTACGTAATATATTTGTACGTCATTTTTGAATTTTTTGGTGTGGATTGAAAAAGTTTTAAAAATAATACGTCATAGATGTCGGTAAATTTAATAACACAGTAATCTCACCCAAACGATCTAATATCAATATATTGTATTGATATAAGTAAATAAAATTCGGTATAAAAATAAAATCGCACTATTTATCCTACTACCTGTGTAGTTTTAGTACTTATGAAAACAGAAAATGGGTTAAAGGGATGACTCGTACATACCTGTGTTGTTTCGCCATTTCGGTATTAGGAAAACATAAACGGCAGGTAGTTCGACAATTTGAAACCGCATAAATCTACCTGCCGAACGAGGAAGTGTACGCAACCCGAACGACAGTACAAACACTTTCTAGGTATATGGAAATTTCATCGACCTCGCTCCGAACAGGTGAAAATTACCTGCTACGTTTTATGCACGCCTGATTCTCCTAACCTAATGTTAAAAGCGAATCTCAACAGGTGTTTGTGTATTCCATTCATTCATTCCACTCACGTTGTTTCTTAATACCTTATAAAACATTCAACAAAAGTATGTTGGTAACATTTATTTTCCAATCTTAATAATTATGTAGGTATGTACCTACCTACCTTACAAGAAAACATTTTATAAAGTGCCTATTTAAATTTTCTAGCGGGCAAAAATTCAACAATTCAATAAAAATTAAAACAAAAATATCTATAGTCTTAGACCGCTCTCGCCCTTTTCCAATTGTATTTCAGATTGGTCAAATGAATTTTTCAATTTTGTGAATTTAATTTCAGAAAGCGTCAATTGTATTTCAGTTTAAGCATTTATAAATAAGAATTTGTCAAATTAATTTCAGAAATCGTCAAATTTATTTCAAAAAATATCAAATATATTTCAGATAATCGAAATAGAATTTTAAAACAATCCAACGCGCAAGCTGATATATTTTGTACATTTGTTTATACAGGGTGTCCGCCGGGAAGGTATACTACTTTGTTTGTTTATAATTTTTGATTAAATGAAAGAGAATGGATCTTATATTGATAAATGTTTTATTTAATGTCGGCAATTATGTATGGAATACAATATCAGATAAATGTCCGCCTCTGTTAGCCGCACAAATGCGAGCCCTTTTGAGCACATTTTTCATTACATTCTCACACATTTCACGCGGTATTTCATTAATTTCATCACGAATATTTTGTTTGAGTTGCTCAAGCGTTTCTGGTTTGTTTGCATAAACCTTGCTTTTCAGATATCCCCACAAAAAGAAGTCCGGAGCAGTCAAATCAGGCGACCGTGGAGGCCAATCAACATCACCATTTCTTGAAATAACTTGTGGAAAGAGGTCTCGCAGTAATTCCATTGTAATCCTGGCTGTATGCGATGTGGCACCGTCTTGTTGATACCACATGTTAATCAAGCCCAAAGCATGCAGTTGTGGCGTTAAAAAGTTTTCAATCATATCACGATATCGCTCCCCATTCACAGTTACCGTTACGCCGTTTTCATTGTCAAAGAAGTAAGGTCCAATGATTCCTCCTGACCAAATTGCACACCAGACTGTCACTTTTAATGGATGCAAAGGTGACTGATGAATAATTTGAGGGTTTTCCATTGCCCAGAACCGACTATTCTGTTTATTCACATATCCATTCAAATGAAAATGTGCCTCGTCACTCATTATGATTGTTTCATGAAAATCGGGGTTGTCATGGGCGAGCTGTAACATCCTATTGGCATATGTATGGCGGCGTAAATGGTCTTGTGGAAGAAGCTCTTGTGTCAACTGAATCTTATATGGAAACAAATGCAAATCCTTGTGCAAAATTGTGGCCAAAGTTGTTCTTTGAAGACCAAGCTCCTGGGCACGGCGTCGAATTGAGGTTGATGGATTGTTTTGAACACTTTCTTGAGCAGCAGTAATGTTTTCAGCCGATCTTGCAGTACGTTGTGGTCCATGCTTGGGCCTATCACCTACAGACCCTCTTTCTTCGAAATCATTCACTACACGATAAATACTGCGTTTTGTTGGCACGTTGTTTCTCCCAAAAATTTCACGTAACTTTCTCATCGTCACAGTAATCGATGATTGATTTTGATAAAATGTTTTAACGATTAAAACACGTTGGTTTATCGAATATTTTTCCATAATAAATTTGCCACGTGTCTACTTCACGACTGCCAAATATGAACTGTCAAGACTAATGTTTACCAAAATGGCGGCAAAACAAAGTAGTATACCTTCCCGGCGGACACCTTGTATTATCGAGAGTTTACATTATAAAATTTTCGTGTGCGAATTTCGCGACCATTCCAATTTAGATATCTAATCTGAAACGAAATTAACCAATCCGAAATACAAATGACACTTTTTGAAATTAAATTTACAAATTCCGAAATACAACTGGAAAAGGTGTAGTCGAGATCGGTGTGTACACGCAAACGTATCCTGGAAAGTATAAAAAAGGGGTTTTACTACCTACTGTAATAGCTCCTCCACTGAAGTGGAGCTCTGGACGCTGGACAGTCGTTTGAAATGGCGAGTACCACTTCATATTGAAAAAGAAAATGCGAGTCAAAACGTGCGAACGCATTGGAACTTATACGTATCGTATATAAATTGGTGTTTAAATAGAAATCGCGTAAAACGGGATTCTCTGTATTCTCTTTTCTCCAGGTTTTTCCTTATAAACTCTTTTATTTCGTTTCTTTTCCAAATTTTGCTGCAGTTCCTTTTTGGCCTTTTCCAATTATTTGTTTTGCAATTTTTTCAGATTCTCTTGTACTCCTCGATCCTTTTATGTTTCTGCCATATTTTCTATTAAAAAATTCCCCATTATCGCAAATTCATTCGCGTTCATTTTTTAATTATTTTTTTATCACTCAATCATACTTTTCAATTGTCGTTTTTGTTTGAAAAACGTCTCACTTTATTAGGATCCGTGCGAAAATTATTTTTCACGTGCAACTATCAACTTTTCGCGCTCAAATATTTGTATACTTTTCGAACTCGTTTTACTACTATGATGCTTCTCAAACGTCGACATTTTCAATTTTTATATATTTAAAGGTCGGTAATAAATCTTGAACGATAAACGTCTAAAAAATGCGTTTAAGGCACTTGTATGAATTACAGAACGAGCGTGGCGAGTCGTACGCGTGCCTTAGCCTTAAACATGTCTTTTTGAGACTTGTATCATAAATAGGTAGCTATTAAAATTTCATTAACGTGTAAAAGCATTAAATAAAGCGAAGGTAGGTAATTATTTTAATAGATAATCTGTTGGCGTCGAAATGGCCCATTGTCAAAATAACGCATTATAGGTAAACGTCCCAAAACGGTTAATTAATTTATTATTTATCAATAAATAATCTGCGGCAACACATTTATAAATCGCATTGCACGTGCTAACTGTCGAACGTTAAGCAAAAAAAAAGTTGCAATAATTTAATTATTATTGAATTTGCAAGATGTACGGGCACCAACTATAAACGTAAAACAAACGACGACAGCAAACCCTTTTTTAATATTTAACCCACTCCTACGCGCACACGACGTTTTTATAGTTCATTATGGCATATAAGGAAGCATTAGAAATTCAACCCCCCCCATCCATAAATCGTCATAATATCTACTCTAATTAACGTTCATTTTAATTTAAACAAAATTTTAGTATAATACGATGCTTAAATTCAGTAATAATAATCAATTATGTGACGATCAAAGGGCCTAACATTAAAAATAAATGTGGGTTTCCGAGTGAAACTAAACAGAACGAGTTTTTTTTTTGTATTAAGATAATTTAGTTGTCCGACATTTCTGTTTGAGTGCAACAGACGAACAAGATAATTTTTCATTATAATAGTCTCCCTTTTTGTCTTTTTTACCATTAAACCTAAAGAAATAGGCGTCTAAATTATTTTCGAAAATTAGATAAAATTTCAAGTAGGTGCCTATAGGCATTTTAGGATGTTTTACGCGCAATTATTTTTTAAAATAAAATGTTATTGTGTCGAGTAGGTAGATATTCGAGAAAATGTTAAATTGAGAAAAAAAACAACAATTAAACTGAATATAGCAGCTCACGATCAGTTTGTCAGTACGCGGTAACTACCTCTTATTTAAATCCCACTTGACTGTACATTTATTATAAATTAACGCTCACTCCCACTCTCGTTCTTATCGTACCTGTGACCCACATGCGTAACCCAGATAACGAACTGCGGTAGGTAAAAGTAAGGGGTCCCTTTCTATTAGGATATTAGAAAGCGAAGAAGGTACTCCACCCCCGGCGGGGGCAGGTTTTGCGCATCGATCGGAGGCGGCTACGTCACGATTTATCCCTTATTCGATACTGCCAGTACATTCTTAAGGGACGTCGGTCACGTTAACGGAAAGGGAAAAAAGCACGAAAGGTTATCGCGAAATTATATACTACTGTCGGTGTTACGATTATTTCTATTTTTGGGTATTAAAGAGATAACCGTATCTCGAGTAATTTTTAGTTTTCCGGTTTTTCAATCAGACTTTTACGAATTTCAGAACGGACCGCGTGTCAAATTACCTTTAATTCTAAACAAAAGTGAATGTCTTCGGACAATGCAAGACGAATAGATTTAAACGTATCGTATATCAAAATCTTGGATGCCCATTAGTCTTTCCCGCAGCACGAATAATAACGAAGCGACCGTAAAATTATTTTTCCGGCACAGCGTCAAAATGTCTTCCATTAAACGAACGACAATAATTCATTCGATTTGTTATCAAAATTACATCGAACGGGCTACACCCCACGTGCGACTCAAAAACGAAGCTGGCGTCGACGATATTTTGTAAATAACCACTTTGCTATGGTAGTTCGATATTATAATTTTGATGGTAGCCCCGAGTTGTCGAATTTCGCGGTCGTAAACCTCCACATTCGTGCGGTTCTCCTGATCACCAAGAAATAATAACCCGTAGGACGTTTTGAACTTTTCGGGTTACCGATAAATCTCGACCCCCCCTTAGTATTACGTTTACATTTTTCAAATGTATCTATAAAATTGTCAATCGCGACTTAAATCGCAAAAATTTTGCAAAAAAAAACAGGGAAAATACGAAATTTGATTGTAAAGTTACGGCCGATTAAAATAAATCGCCTTAATTGATTGTAAACGACCGATTAAAATGAAAAAGAAAACATCAAGAAAAACCGAAGGTGCACCTATCGTTAATTAAAATAAAGATCGTATATTCATCGGGCAACGCCCACTAGTTCTCTCTTGCCCCTTATTATCCGAACTCTTCTTTTTAACAATCTACAGGAGATGTCGTAAAAATTATAATTAAAATACCTTGTAACGGTGTTTACATCGGTTTAACATGCGCAAGAATAACAACGTAAATATTCGAACTAATTAGACGGAACTGTGCCGTCTATACGTAAATTTGAAATTTTCGAAGTTAAAGTGCGACGATCGCGTCGGGCACGTTTATAATTAAACTTGTTGAAGTTGACGTGCCGACAGATACTTACGGGTGCATTAACGAGAGACAGGATATCATTTTTTTTTTCCTATCGTGCGTAAGTTGCGTGAGGCGTACCTTACGAGAGTTATCGAATTAATTACGACACGTCGGTGTATCAACAGACGAGACGTTCCTGTCCGAGACCATTTATTATTTTGTTTATCCGAATAACGATTGCGCGCTCGTAATAAATTTAACAAGTACCTTCCCACGACAAGATTTAATTGGAAATCTAGAGAGTTGTATGTATATAACGACTCCGACGTAATTAGGGTTTTACATACATTTGTCAAATCGAGTTGTAGAAATAAGCTTCGTGATAAAACAACATCGAGTTTAATGAGGGGACGCTCTTATTTTATTACGTATCGACTCTTTTATAAATCAAATTTTCGAAAAATGTTCGGAGGAAATTTTTTATGGATAAGTGGGTAGGTATATACAGGGTGTTTCGTCGAAGACGGGCCAACGTGCGCACAACGATAGAAGACCTTAACCGTTATTTGTGGAAACGGCGAAGACGTCAATTTTCGCGATATTCGCAAAAGTGCCAAAATCCCGAAACTCAAGTTATGATATTCCGAACAGTCATGACCTGGTGTCCACTGCTTACGAAACACCCTGTATATACATATAAATATTCTCTTATCGTTAGTAAAATATTTAAATTTCCATGTTAAGGCAAATAAAATAAACGGCATAAATTTAATTTAGGGTCGGTTTTTTCATCTCCCAATAAATTTACTTGACAAATTTTTACCACGGAAACAATTGGGTATTATCGTAGTATGTCACCACTTTTCTTCACTATTATTTTCTATAAGTAATAACTTTCTTACTTTTTGTTTACATTAGAAAGGTAAATGAATATTATCGACGTATGCTAAAATCGTATTCGATTGGTGTTTAAAATTTATGTATACATGTTGTAGGATAATCGTAAAATCGGCCTTTTTACAAAACGCCACCTGATTATAGAAAAAATGCGCATAGGTATCTCAAATTGGCTGATAAATCATAGTCTTTTTATAATACGACTCTCAAGGCACCTCTAGCCTTTTTGTAATGGAAGCATTTAAAAACAAAAATGCTGTCATCTTTCGGCCGTTTTGTATGAAATTCAATGAAAACGAGGAATTTCGAAAATAACTAAGCCGTTTGGTTATTATGCATAAAAACTAAAGAGATTAACCTTTCTTTCAACCTTAACCCCTAACCTGGTATACACAGACAATTGCTCTGTGTGTGTGTGCACAGTCTTAAATGCATAATTGTTTGTGTACACGGGGTTAGGTTAAAGTTGGAAGGAAGGTTAATCTCTTTAGTTTTTATGTATAATGACCAAATTTCGACAATAAAAAAGTTTTTTAAAAGTGGTGACATACTACGATAATACCAAACAATTGTTTGAACAAACGTTTCTATGGTAAATATGTGTCAATTAAATTAAATGGAAGATGAAACGATCGGTCCTTAAATTAAAAAAAATTAAGTCGAGCATTTTTTTAAATAAATAAATGCGCACAAACTGTTTAAACCTACAGGTAGAAGTTACCGTAATTTTTTTACGTAAATCAAATCTGTGGCTACATGTACGCACTACTGTAAAAAAAAAACTGATTTCTGTAGGAAATATGAAACGATAAAAATACAATATTTTCATTGTGCGAAAATGTTGCACGAAAGCGATTTTGTTTTTAACATTAACATTGACTTTTATTCCTAAAGTTTTACAGTTAAATATGAATACTTCTATGTAAATAACGATAAGTAACTTTATAAGTTAATAAAATAACGAGAAAAAAAACAGACTGCAGCTAAAAAGTTAAAAATCCCTTAAATTTTTTATTTTTTTTATACACGGCGATTCACTATTTTAATAAAGCTCATTATTAAAATTAACATAACACGACATACAGAAGTATCGAAATTTATAAAAGCTTCACTTTAAAAAAATCTAAAACTTATTTTTATTTTCAACGAACTTAAAAAGTTCGTTATTGGTGAAATTGACGCGTCCGTGCGGTTTTACAAAAAAAATCTAAAATTTCGACTTCGCCTTCGGATAAAGCACGGTTATTAAAGTGTTTATTTACTATATTGCACGTGCCTAAAAATTTCGTGATGCAGGAATTTGTTAGACGACGCGTAAACATTGGGAAATGAGGAAGAGCGCGGCATTGCGATTCACACAAACACGCTAATATAAAAGATCCAGGTGATCAAAAAGAAAAAAAAAAGTCTAAACAAACACGCAGAAGTTAAACTGTAAATTAACGCACGTATTTCTTTTAATTTTCAGATCACCGTTACTCATCTGTACTTTATTCGTAGTTTCCGACAGCACCTTAAGCAAACACGTAAGTATTTACTCGTATGTCGTCAATCGATTCGATATTACAATTTTATGTGCCCTCCCACTAAAAATTTCGTTGCATCAGTGCACCACTTAAAGTGAAATACATCATCGAAATAAATGTCTAACTAATTTAAATCGGTTAACGAACCGAAATTGCATGACTACCATCAAATGCCAGCCGTTTTATTCTTGTTTATATTAATTTTTATTTTAGCATTTAATTACCATCTGCTTGTGGTTTAAACTTGCATTCGTATTACGTAAATCCGCTTTTATGTCGAGTCGTCGTGGTACAAAATGTAGCGCCACAATTTTTTTTTTAAAACTCCGCAATTACGCAAGTGCCGTAAGTGTAATTTCGCAAATTGAATATTTTATGTAATCGTAACTCACATATTAATGACACGTTTGTTATTACGGAGTAAAACTTTTGATTGACGGGTTTATCTCTGTTATCTGTTTAAAAAGAACGCAACACCTATTACGTTATTTTATTGCACATTAATTTATGAGCTTTTGATTATTTGAATAACTATCGTTGCTTCTGTGAATATAATTTACAAAAAGATCAACGCACAATGTATCTAATTCTATATTTTAAGAAAAGTTTTTAGTTTCAATATACAATCTAATTTCCATTCTATAAAGGGTGTCTCACCTTAATTGCATAATACTTCATCAGATTATAGTTGAATCAAAAACAAGCCTAAATATATACATAAATATATACATATTCGCAAAATAGTTTCTAAGATAAGCACTAATTAAAAAGAAAACTTAAATTAATTTAAAAAAAAAAACGAATACCAAGGTCTTTTAGGAGAAGAATTCGTGCATACGCTGAAGCGCAAACGGTAGTCAAATTAAACATCTTTTGTAATACTAGTTTATTTTAGTTTGTCCTTTATTTGTCTGTGTTTGTTTTTTAAATGTTAAAAACTATGCATTTGCAAATATATACCTACTTATTAGGCTTTTTTGCTTGTTTTTGACCAAAAAATAACCTGGTGAATCGATGCAATCAAGGTATAGCAATAGAAAATACGCAAAAATCGAGACAACATCGAAATAGCAACTGATCGTAAATACAAGGTCTTTCAAGTTCGAGTTTCTTTTTCAATTTCAAATTAAACACATTTTGAATGGAAATTCATCATCTGTTTATTGATATATATGTAGTAGAGAGTCTACAATTTATGAATGATAAATAATATCTTTCAAATGTCCCCCGCATGCACATTTGCAGATGTCGATTCTTTTGGTGAAATTTTCGATGACATTTCGGCATAATTGGGGCTCTATCTTAGCAATTTCTCGCCGAATGTTGTCTTTCAAGGCTTCAATTGTTTCTGGTTTATTTGCATAAACTCTATCTTTGAGATGGCCCCACAGAAAATAGTCCAAAGGTGTTAAGTCGGGCGATCTTGGCGGCCAAATTACTTCAGAATTTCGTGAGATTATTCTTCGTGGGAATTTTGTTTGCAATAAATTCATTGTTTCCTTGGCTGTGTGCCATGTCGCACCATCTTGTCGAAACCATATATCATCAATATCGATACCATCAACAATAGGCCAAAAAAATGTTGTTAACATGTCACGATATCGCAATCCGTTGACGGTAAGTGCATTTCCAGCTGCATTTTCGAAGAAAAATGGCCCAATGACACCACCAGACCAAAATGTAGTTTTCACGGATCCACCATTTTCGTAGTGGATTTTAATTATTTTTATACGGTTCTCAAGTGAAATTGAACTCATTTTAGTAAATTGTAAACCGTCTACTTTACATCTGTCAAAAGAGACACATCGAACTGTGACAGTTCTCAGAACAAAACAATACTGAAAAAGAAACTCGAACTTGAAAGACCCTGTACAAGTCTACTTTATTGTACCTATATAAGTATAATCCGCATAATTATATAGAGGGTTTATCGTTAAATTAGGAAAAACCAAAACGTACAGGTATTTTGAAGGCATCGAGCTTATACAATGATAATAATTAGATAATAGTAACATCGTTTAAAAGAAAGTTTATTTGCTTACCTCACTAATAAAATAAAAAGTTCTGATAAGAACACGAATCGGCGCGCATTACATAATTTGCTGGAAATTTTATTAGCACGTCTGATATTTAATGAAAAAAATCTCAAATAAAACGTTGCAGTATGAAAATTTCATCTGCGATTACCTTCAAAGTTCAAAACCCTAGCCGCCCATCACTTTTAGATTCGATATATAGTTGTCAGAAATAATTCAACAAAAGTAAATAACAAAAATCGTGTTTAAATAAATAGTAGATAAGTACCTACACAAACTTAGGGCCGCATAATAGTAACATTAATCTTGAATTAGATACGTATTATTAATAATTAAATATGCAGTTACTTACATAATTTAACATCAATATACAGGGTGGATAAAAGGTCTCGAATTCCCGAAATATACTACGAATTGTTTAATTTCTGGAAAAAAAACGATCGTACACGACGGCGTCGTTTTACCTTTCACGTATCCTACATTTTTGCGACACTCGTTTGTTTTTTTTTATTGACGTATGTAAAAGCAACGACGTTATCGTCATTTTTTTTTTAAATTGCAACATGGTTCAAACGACACCTCATTTAAAAGGTATTTTCGTTCTCTACACAACCTCAAATTTTGGTGAAATTTGTTTAACCTGTCTGAAGATGGCAGCACTTTGAAGTAAGATATTTGGAGATTGTTGTTGTTTTGCTTTTGCGTTAGTGAGCTATGAAATAACAATTTACAACCAAGTAGTCATTAAAACTTGATTTTATGAAAAATTCTTTAATGCCCTTAATAATTATTAAGAAACTAAAGAATAACAGGACAAAACAGATTAACAAAAATAAATTTTTGAACATAAGAAAGTCCGGGTCGCAAAAATATAGGATACGTAAAAAGTACCTAAATCGACTTGTACGAGCGTTTTGTTTTCCAGAAATTAACAATTCGGAGTATATTCCAAGGTTTTCAGATTTCTATCCACCCAGTATACGATTAAAAAAGAAATTGATTTATTTATGTCGATAAATGTTACTATATTTAAAGCATATACTTTTTTGAAAATATACATATTTATTTGCATAACAAAATATGTCGGAAAATACTTGTTGATTCCGCAGTTACGTTGCATGCATATGTAACATTTATTTATGTAAGAAAGTTACTTCTAGGAAAAACTTCCAACACTCGCGTCTCTTGCAATAAATTCATCGTTAATTTACGAGCTAAAAAATCTATTTAAGAAGTCTTATTTAGAAAATTAAGAAAACGATTTGCTAATACACATTAATGAATAAATATTGACATTGCACACACCAATACGAAATTTATAAGTTATGATCTGTTTCTTTAAATACGTCTGAAAAAAACTAACAGGTAGGTATTTTGTACAGATATTTACATAAGTTTGCATATTAAATTACCTACAAAATCAGTGCAAATAGTTAAGGTGGTTATCCTCAACTTTAGTTTATTAATTTATTTTTATGATTAACAAACTTAAACGCGTCGACAAAACTTTATGACTTTTTAATAGAACACACTGTAGGTATGTATATCGTAAAAATTATTATTCAAATCGAGAATAATGACGAGATAAAATTCTCACAACTTGAACTTTATCGGGTTTATTTCGGTTCATTGAAAAATTACAACGGAAAACTGCACCGACGCAAATTATAATAATTAATTTTTATTTTTTTTCCATTAAAGCGTCGTGGAAACTTAAATAAAACAATCAATAATGTTCCCATATTGTTTTAAACATAAAAATCGGCGAATAAAAGTTTTAGAGAAAAACTTCAATTCATTTTTCGTAGATTAATTTAAAAAAAAACAAGTCTTATTTAAAAAATTAACTTCCAACTTGTTTTTGAAAAATTAAAAATATTTATAGAGTTCTTAGTACAAAACTGATTTTAAATTTTTATTGGTTTTATTTCAAAAGTGTATTAAATGGCACCTAGGCATGAACTTTATGCAAGTAGCCTTTATTTACTTAAAAAGTATTTTTCAATAATGTAATAATATGCAGGATGTTTCATTAAAAAAATTCTCCAAATTTTTCTTTTGTTACGGCGCTTAGGTTAATATCAATATGCCGACATACGTTTCGTCTTTTAAATAACTAATACCGAACAATTGTTTTGAGAATCAGCGCGATGCCAAATTCGCTAATGCCGAAACTATCTTCCTGTGCAAAAAAGGGGGTTAAGTTTTATGAAATTTTAATTATAACGAATGAAGCAATTAATATGTACAACAGTGCAGATGAAGTTTATTTGCTAATCGATGGCAGTAGAAGACATTCATTCGGTGGTGATTTGTGATTGGTTTAGCAGAACAAATCTGTTCTTTATAAATTTCAATATAAGGAAGGGTCGCGGTCTCGATTCCTCTTTCGAATTTAAAATTCCCCACCAGTGCAAAGTCGGTTTCCATTGTTATCTTAATATGTAGTTAAAGTTTTAAAATTTCAATGTTCAATTTTAAAATATTAATGTTATGATTTGTATTAATATTTTGACGAATAAACTTTTAAACAAAATAAAACATTTTAAATAAAAAATTCGCAAATACGGTCTCGCGAATGTTAAATTTTTATTTATTTGTAGGTTCGTGAACAGTTAAAACTCGCGAATGTTAAGGGATTATTGTATAAAGTTCATCGAAATACGCAAAAAAAATGTATAACCTTTAGAAACCAACTTATTAAAAATGTCAATATAAGTATTCTAGGTCATATATTAAAATCTTTTCATTTAGGTAGTTACATACTACGTACACAACCTACGTTTATGACCTTCAGTTCGTAAAAGCACCTCGAAGTACCTACAGGCAGACACAAAGGATCGCAAGAATTACTTGCGATTCAAATTTAAAATACGGGCACATAAATCATATTTACTATTTGCAACGTACACTACACTTGAAATTTATTTAATTCCGTAACCACCATTAAAATTTTTACTGCATAAAAAACAACGATGTGTAGTCGGTGACTATTATGGTTTAGTTTTTCTTTTCTTATTTCGATGTTTATGGTTATTTTATGTACGCGCCGTAAATTGTTTATAAACATAATGACTTTAAAAATTTTTCAAAATTAAAATTACGGTATGCGACCGATTAGTTTGCAACAGCTTCCTTAATTTCTAAACTATAGCGTAAAAGAAACAAAATTTACAACACAAAGTACCTAATAACGGAGAGCATTTAAATTTTATTAACATCGCATTTAGTATCATTTAAGTTGAACTGCCTTCTAAACGATACCTAACACCTAAAGACAATTAATCATTATTTACAGTGTCCATCGCCGTCCGCAAATTGTTCAGGATATATATATATATATATATATATATATATATATATATATATTCTCCGGAAGTTTACAGTAAACGCAAGTTTCGATTTTACGCAAAGATCAAGTTCTGCATCATTAAAGTTATATGATATTGACATTCATTATTAAATGATGCCTTTGCGACATTGTATATCTGCTGTTATTCATTTACGCGCATTACACTTTTTTTACGCGACGTTACATAATTTAAGATACCTGTGTATAGATCACATGAATTACTTACTATTAAACTCTTTAAGACCGATAGTGGAAAAGGAAACCACAGTAAAATCATCCATAATGCGGCCACCTTATTACAAAAAAAAAACGATCGCCTTCTACAAATTTTACTGTATTTAGCCACAAGTTACCATGCTACTTTATAAGGGACGTTTGGTACGTCGATGATAGAGGAGGTTATTTGAAACATATCTGACTATATTTAAATAACCCCACAGGAAAAAATCCAACGGAGTTAGGTCAGGTGATCGGGCTGGCCAGGCTACTTCACTGTGAGTTCCAATGCATTTTTCAGGAAACCTCTGGGACAAATATTCCCGCACAGTTCTTGAATTATGCGCTGGGGCACCATCTTGCTGAAACCAGCAGTTGTTAACTATAAGTAATGGTAATTCATCCAAGGCATTCTCCAAATCAGTCCGCAGTAGGTCGAGATATCGTTCGGAATTTAAATTGTTGTGATAAATAAAAGGTCCTATTATTCTGCCACCCAGAATGCCTACCCACAGATTAAATCCAAATCGATGTTGATGCCTTGTTTCTTTTATTAAATGAAGATTGTCTGTTGCCCAATAATGTTTGTTTCGCCGGTTGAAAATGCCATTGTTGGTTATCATGCTTTCATCAGACCAAATTACTTTAAAAGGAAAATTTTGATCTTCTTCACATTTTCTGGTATACCATTCAGAAAAACTTGCTCGCCTTCTCTCGTCACCAGGTCTAAGACCCTGGCAAATTCTAAATTTATAGGGATGAAATTTATTCTTTTGTAAAATGAACTGGGCTGTAGATCTAGCTACTCCAGTTCGACGTTCAATTAGTCTTGTCGATATTTCAGGATTTTCAACAACGGTTTGTAAAACAGTAGTCGCTTTTTCTTCGTTGGATTGTTTTTTACGAGATACAACAGGTTTTTTAAATGAACCAAATTCCTTTAAATTAGATACCAAACGTCTAAAAATGGATTTTTGAGGTTGTCTTCGTTCAGGATACAGTCAACTCTCTCTTGAGTGCCAAAAATGTTTCGAACTCGAGGACTTTTCTCGGAAAAGCGGTTCCCCCACTTTCTGCATGTTTCACCGCTCGAAGTTGTTCGCACCATTCGCATCATTCTCTTGCTATAGTGCCACTCGCAACGATGCAAGAAAACTCGTAATCAGTTGTGTTCTACATTTGCGATGTTTCATATTTAAATTTATAATTTTAAATTGACATAACTTTTTAAATACTTAATTTATAATTATATTTATAATAATAATATTGATAATTATTTAATTGTTGCCAAAGACGTGCCAAACAAAAAATAAAGATTTGTATTTTATAAAAACTATATTTTTTCGACTTTTCGTTGTGGCACTATTGATGGAGAGAGATTGGAATTCCGGAGGGGAATTCAGGCCTCGAGAGCTACCTAAGAGTGGGGGTATAGCTCGAGCGAAAATCAGGGGAAGTAGCACTATTGATAGTGGCACTCAAGAGAGAGTTGACTGTAATTATCAGAGTACATCTGCTCGGCAGCTACACAATTTTTGCGGCACAAGATGTAACACGTCAACATATCAAATTTTTCTTCGTTTGTGAAACTTTCTCTTTCCATGGTAACACTTGTAAATAAATTAAAAGAACGAAGCAACAAACTAACGAATAAGTAACTTTAATAAGAACAAAAGTTAAAACACTTCAAATTCACGTAACAACAACTTACACAACACCAAATTGCGTTTTCAACAATAATGTGACAGATAAAACAAAAATATTGCAATTGTTCCAATGCCTACTAATTTAAAAAATAAAAAACCTTATAACTCACGTTTTTCCCCTTTTTTGGCTTCAAAACCATAATGTGTGATACATCGTTGAATTTGTAATGAATAATGCTACCGAATACAGGGTGTCTCTTTGTTTGTGGCCATATAAAAAAATAAAGTTGATGAATGGGTTCTCGGATACGAAACGTCGGATTAAAAATTTGAACACGCCATTTTGTAGAGCTTAAAAAGTGGCAATGAGAAAGTGCCGGTAGTTTTTAATATCATTTAAAATAAATAAAAAAATGAAAAGAAACGAAAATCCAAAAAATCACATTTTTTTGAGAATTTTGAAAACGATAAACAATAATGAACTTTTGCGACCAGCATGTGAACATACTCTAAATAGCGCAACTTTTTTCTAATTTAAGCCACCCTGTATCTTCTACCGTTTTCAAGATCCCCATGCTGTGCATTCTTATCTTGGACACGGTGTATATACTATTATATATCTTTATCATATATGTATAGGTACTATTATACAAAGTGTTACGGATTTCGAGATATCTACATTGATGGTAATATGTTACTATGTTGCAGCGTATACGACACCACCGAGACAGATTTAAACGACAACAAGAGGCCAATTTACATCTTCCAGGCACTTACGTAACTAGTGATGGTGAAGGTCCCGACGCAGGTCCTTGGGGCGATTGGTTTACGCCCAGTCATTGCTCGAGGACATGTGGCGGTGGAGTTTCTACACAATACAGGCAATGTCACCCTGGTTATCGATGTAATGGCCCATCGAGACGACATTTCTCTTGCAACACGCAGGTGACGAGTATACAAATTCCACAGTCCTCGTCATCGTTTTATTTAATCTTTTATAATATAGGGCTGCCCCGATTTGGCCGATTTTAGAGCGCAACAATGCTCAGAGTACGACAGGGTGCCTTTCGAAGGGATTCATTATCAGTAAGTTCAATTACCGACATAAATTCGTATCCATGATCTAACACGTATCGACATTTAATTGGTTTGTTCTAGATGGATTCCGTATACAAAGGCTCCTAATTCTTGTGAGTTAAATTGCATGCCAAGAGGCGAACGCTTTTACTACAGGCATAAAGATAGCGTAATCGACGGCACTCTATGCAACGATGAAAAATTAGACGTTTGTGTTGAAGGAATTTGTCAGGTCAGTTTATTGTACTTACTCGAGCACTCGTTAATCTTTAGTAACTAAAAAATTACTATCATATAGCCAGTTGGTTGTGACACGATGCTAGGATCCAGTGAAGCCGAAGATAAGTGCAGACAATGTGGTGGCGATGGTAGCATGTGCAATACGATTGCGGGAGACTTGGATATGCAAGACTTAATAGTTGGTAGGCATTTAAAAAGGTTTTAAACGAAATACATGTTATATTCTTGTAGGTTATAACGACATATTGTTAATTCCTAATGGCGCTACCAATATATTTATAGAGGAAGTGACGGTATCGAATAATTACTTAGGTAACATCTTTATACTGTTTAATCAATAATAGATTAGGTAATAGGTAATATTAGGTTGGCAAGAAAAGGATATGACCGGTTTTGTTCTTTATTGTTTGAGTATAAAAAAAGTGTACAAAATGGAATAATATTTAGGGATAGTATTCGCCATTCAATTCTATGATCTTCTGCCAGCAATCCCCTTGGCCCAAAACTCTGGTGATCGCGACTCAGGAATCACCATCCACTTCTTTTTGGGCTGCCTCTGCGGAATTGAAGATTGCGTCTTTCAGATGAGCTTGCAGGTGTTTGAATAGATAATAATCTGAAGGGGCAATGTCCGGACTATATGGTGGATGGGTCATCAAATCCCAGCCAAGATCACGCAGCTGCTGACGAGTACTAGCGCAAGTGTGTGGGTGCGCGTTATCTTGGCGAAG
The DNA here is from genome assembly GCA_036326145.1 of Rhagophthalmus giganteus. Lineage (NCBI taxonomy): Eukaryota > Metazoa > Arthropoda > Insecta > Coleoptera > Rhagophthalmidae > Rhagophthalmus > Rhagophthalmus giganteus. The sequence goes on along the minus strand of JARFJA010000083.1, from coordinate 6,087,895 downwards.
CGGATTCTTCCGCACAGCGACAATTCGGCGTTTTTCCATCAGATTTTTTTACACTTCGACCAGCATTTGGGAGTACAGCTCACCATCGATCGTCTCCTACTCTTAAGATAGCGTTTGTAGATGATACCGCGTCGATCCCGCCAAATACAAAAAGAGTCTTCTTGTTGGTGAGACCCCTCTTTGCCGCATCGGGTTCAGAATAACCTCCTTTTCGCGCTGTATTATCGTAGTAACACCGCACGTTATCGTTCGATCAAAAAAACGAACAAATTTCGCGATCGCGAAGGAGATCTTAACACGCACGAACACGGTCTAACTTGTTTCGGGGGCCGAGTCGACGTGGCACCCATCTATTTTACTTAAAAGTCAAATGAAGGCGCTTTAAGCTGTTTTGAATGATTGTATGGCTACAATCAAACATTGCGCCAAGTTCACGTGTTGTTAGAAATCGACCCACGGGTGATCACCGATCAAGAGATCACTGTCGGAAATCTCAAGAGGCCGCCCAGGGACGGGCTCCATTCTTAAACTTGCGAAACAAGTTTCCGCTGTTTTTTACTGCAACGATGCCACCACCGTAAGTGGCACATATGCGACGATGGCATTCTGCAGCTGTTATCTTGTTGCAATAATCATAATGCGTGATCGCTCGAAAATCGCGTCGGGTTAGTTCTATTTTTGGAGCGACAGTTGAGGATGAAGGTGATTTTTTATCAATTTTAAAATAACACAAGTCAGATGCAGCAGGCTTTTAGCTTCAAAACGCGACTAACCGGGTGTGCGTGCGCAAAAACAGCCGTGCAAGGTTAGGTTTTCGTGTGTGCGTTCAAAAGACCGGTCATTCTTTTCTTGCCAACCTAATAAATGTAAGGCTGTGCTTAGACGATTCGAGGCTTGCATAATATAGTTTCTTTTGGCATGTTTACTTTGCCGAAAATCCTCGCGTAGCCCATTTGACACCTACACGCGCGCTAAGGCGAGCCTCCTCGCGCCATGCGAGCCCGGCTTAACCGATACAAAACGTTTGATATCAAGAAAAGTTGCATAATTTTTATCAAGTTCCGCGGCCTTCAGCATATGTTTATTAAGTAGATGTTCTCCGTTCAAATTTTATCAATTTTTAAAATACCCCAAACAAAGATTAATACTACATCACGCAACACACAAACAATTGAACGGCACAATTTAAAAAAAATTCGAGCCGATTGCGAGCTTAATTTCATTTAAAAAATGCCGCCCTACCATCTATTTCCAGCAATATTAAAAAAAATTAGAAGATATTAATATATGTATTACTTAAAATTGTTCACTTGTTTACTGTTTTATGCAGCCGTTAGAAACACGAACAGTCAATTTTACCTTAACGGTAACTGGAGTATAGATTTTCCGAGAACATTAGAATTTGCCGGAAGTAAATTTCATTACGGCCGATCGACGAGAGGGTTTCTCGCCCAAGACAGTCTCAGGTGTTTGGGTCCTACGAATGAACCTTTAATTATAGTGGTATGTACGACGTTTAATTAACAGTTAACAGTTACGTTTCAAAGAACGTTCGTAAATATTTTTAGCTACTTTTTCAAAATAACAATATAGGAATACAGTACGAATACAGTATTCCGAAAGGCATTCGGCCTGGAGGTGAAACTGAAACGTACGCGTGGCTGTTCGATGACTTCACACCTTGCAGTAGAACGTGCGGTGGAGGTATGTTAAATTTATTTATTATACCACGTAAAGCAGTGGACTTTTTAAACCGGAAAGCCGAGCTGTCGCGCGACTAGCGTGACTATCCGAAACCCAGAATACCATTAATTGTATACTATGTTGCCTATCACCTTTCAACATTACAGAATAGATGGAAGTTTCCTCGTTTGTTGTACGATGCAGTCTTGTAGCTCAGTTAGATGTACGGCGTTTTTACATTTCGCCTAAACGAGGTGACTGAAGTTCGAATCTCCCTTCAATTTTTTTTTTTTTTAAATACCTATTGAAAATTTTAATCAAAACCATATTCGGCACGAGAGATGAACATCAATGAATATGTTTACAGTAGTCGTAATGTGTACGAAATATCTAATAAATTACATCTACCGATAGTAAAACAAAAGGTAAAGAATAGAAACTGGGGGTTTTAAAATCGACAATTCTACGAAAGTTGCATTGCAGGATACCTTTTTCCACAATTTGTTTCGGTTTACCTGACCCTTACTCGTTGTTAGTGTTGGAGAATTTTAATCCCCATCTAACAGGAATCACCACCGCGCGGTTAAAAGAAAACGAGTTTATTTTGGTATTTCGTAAAATGCAGTCGTTTATTATAGAACCTCTACTTATTTGAAGACGGCAACTTAACGTGACGCCAAATATATATATACAGGGTGGTCCGGAACTTCACCGACAAACTTTTAGGGATGAAATTACGTTGGCAATGGGAGAACCGGCAAGCAAGCAGCAGTACGTTACAGTTAATGCAGAAGAGGCAACATATGCGAAACAGATAACAGAGCGGGACCCCCGTGAGTGCTCGCATAGCCTGTTACATTGGTGTGTTTTATTTTCTCCGATCTCCGCGACCTGCGGCTGTTTCAGTCCTTACTTCGTTTTCCGATTGAATAAATGTATTTCGACCCGAGGTTTCATTGCAAAAGTTATTTGTCTTGACGTGTTCGACCACCCCTAGAAGTTTGTCGGTGGAGTCCCGGACCACCCTGTATATATTGTTTTATCTTTCATTCAAACGGTTAGCGAACGTAACATAGTATCTAGGCTACATTATTATTAATTATAATTGTAAATATCAATTTATTATAAGTATATTGGAAGATCCATTTTTTAATAGGTTTTGATTTAAGGACATTACTCCCGTTTTATCGAGATAGGGAAATTGCATGTATTTTTCGAACAGGAATATCTCAAAAAACATTGGGTTTATCGAGATGATTTTTTTTGGTTACAATCACCTGAGACTTTTATAGGAATACTGTTACCAAACTTTCAAAAAATTTAATTAAAAATATGCTTTTTGAAATGTATGTAAATCTTTTAAAACTATCAATTTAATTAAAAATGGAACAGTGCCCTAAGATCTCGATAAGATATAACTGAATTTAAAAAAAAAAAACAATTTTTTTGATTAACCATTTGATCACAATTTCTGTTCAAAAATAATTGGATTAAACAGCAAGGCTTCTCTATTGTTATTGTATACAAATAAATTGTTTTGAACAATACTTGAACATGTCAATGTTATTAGCAAAAGGGTCATTTATATTTACTTAACTGCAATCCCAATGTGAAAAATAATATCACCCTAAGCATTTAAAAGTTATTAATTTAATAAATTCATAATTAACATTTAAAAATATAGATTCCTAAATATTATTTATTTATAATTAAGTATACAAATATTTTTTTAAGTGTAGGTAATGATACAGTTTAGTATTAGATATATGTATGTATCATATTTTGAAAATTGCACATTTTTATGATGCAGACCGCCTAAGATTTTGTCGTAAACTTGTAAAAATAAGTAAAGCAGGGAGTTAGTATTTATCCATTCAAAATTTGAATAGATTACCGAAACCTTCCCTAGCCCCTTGTCGGTTATCTTTCACATTCTATTTTAACTACGTATGTAATAACACATAGAAAAAATTCTTTTTGAAAATATGTGTCGTTGTTTGTCTCAGAAATTTGTTATGAAATTCTGACGGTATACCTCCGCCCTTTTTGTACAAAACTGTTTCGTATTTGTTGTTTCCTTATTCTGTAACTAAATGACATACCTATGTAATTGTGAAAAATTGCGTATTTCTTTCACAGAAAATAACAGTTATAATTTGCTACAATAATATTAGAGTAAACCAGCACTTGAATTTCCGGACAGTCAATTTGAATGCGTGATAATAAACATAATAATGCTATCCTCGGCGTCGTTAAAGGATTACTTACCTTATTTTAATTTGACACTATTAACTGCGGTAAATACAATCTATTTCAGGAAAAAATAATCTGGTATAGCTCATCCAAACCTATATGATGTTCACGTCATCGATACAAGGTTACTAGATGATTACATTTCACACAGTGCTGTCACCTCGTACCTCGCATTTTAACAGTTCTAATAAATTGTAGTCTTTCTTTATACCATCTAATATGTGCACAAGTAAATCATCTATAGAATATGTCACTTTCCGAACTTTAAACCGGATTACAAATAAACAATCTAGTGACTTTTTGTTGATGACATGACATCGTATAGGTTTGGATAAGCTATAGTTTAGATTAACTAATTCAAAATCCAATTTATGTTTAAGCACAACTAATAATTTCACATAATTATTTTTTATACCGTAAACATATTAATTGATATTCATCTCTCGTGCCGAATATGGTTTTGATTAAAATTTTCAATAGGTATTTAAAAAAAAAAAACTTGAAGGGAGATTCGAACTTCAGTCACCTCATTTAGACAAAATGTAAAAACGCCGTGCATCTAACTGAGCTACAAGACTGCATTGTATAACGAACGAGGAAACTTCCATCTATTCTATACTATTGAAAAGTGATAGGCAACATAATATACAATTGATGGTATTCTGGGTTTCGGATAGCCACGCTAGTCGCGCAACAGCTCGGCTTTCCGGTTTAAAAAGTCCACTGCTTTACTTATTTGATACGTATAAAAAGTTGACAGAGAAATCGTTTTAGGTGTGCAATATCGAAACGTGACGTGTGCAGGCCGAAAAACTTTAGAACCGGTAGACCGCAACTTGTGCGACAGCAATAACGAACCTGCACCTATTCAGTCTTGCGACGAGCAACCCTGCGAACCTCAATGGACAGCACAAGGGTGGGAAGAGTGTTCGGTCGCATGTGGCGATGGAATTCAAAAACGAAAAGTTTATTGCCAACAAATAATAAAGGACGATTACGCGAGCGTAGTAGTCGGCGAAAAATGTGCCCATCTCGAAAAACCGGAAACAAAACGGCCGTGCAATCAAAATTTAACGTGCCCGGAGTGGCACATAGAGCCGTGGAAACCCGTACGTTAAACTTAATAACATACAGAAGATAATGTTTGCGAAACTATTAAATTACATTATTTTAGTGCGATCACATCTGCGGAATTGGCGTTCAAACGAGAAAAGTTACGTGTTTCAGAAAGACCGACGGAAGAATCGACGTGGTAAACGACCAGGAATGTATAAAGCAAAAACCAAAACCGAGCGTAGAAAAAAAATGCTACCTACGATCTTGCGAGGGCGTCGATTGGATCACTTCCAAATGGAGTGGCGTAAGAGACGAGTTTGAACGCGTGTTACGATTTAATTTTACAAATTTCTATTAATTTTCAGTGCGAAAATAAATGCGGATTAACGTACGAAACCCGAGAGGTCATTTGTGCCTCGCAGAAAAACGTAATGCTCCCTAAAAAATTGTGCGACAGCAAACCGATGCCCGAACTGGTTAGGCAGTGCGTACCGAATCAGCTAACCTGTTATATGTGGTATGCATCCGAATGGAGCGAGGTGAATATTATATTTTATTTATTTCTTATTAAACTAGTCGCAATACTCTATAGAAGTAGTATGTATTTAGTGTTCTACGAAGTGCGGTAATGGGGTCCAAACGAGAACGGTCTTTTGCGGCAATTCATTTTCCGGAGGCATCACAACGGTGGAAGATAAATTTTGCGATCCCACGAAGAGATACGAAACGAGAAAGACGTGCACCGTTAAAAAAGAATTTTGTCCCGGAGTATGGTTTACAGGTCCTTGGAGTACGGTACGTGATATTTAAATATATAGATATAGACTAAGAGCTGGTGAACATTTTCACATCCGAGTTTGTACCTCTTGAAATTTTGTAGGAACAGGGTATTTTTTTTTTAAGTGATTTTTAAGTGTGTTGTCTAGAGGAATGGACCACCATTTTAAGCAACCCGGTCTTTTCGAACTATTTCCGGCCACAATCGTTTAAAAATTGCACCAAAAACAAGGAAGGTGACGTACATTGATCGTTTGTACCTCTTGAAATGTTTGAAGGCTGAAGGTAGATATTTTAATAAGTCTGGCTAAGCAACCCCGGTCTCGAACTACCACTTAAATTCAATATATTCGTTACTATTTGAAAAGTTTTTAGTCGTAAGATAACAGAGGTGAGCAACGTTTCGAACTTGACACATCGTTAAAATGAAAAATGTATTGAAGGAATGGTAGTGTTTAAGTCTGATTTAAATTAGAAAAGAGCTTAATTCAGTCTTGGTAATGCAACCCGGGTATTTTCGAACTACCCCAATCGTTTAAAATTGCAAAAAGATGAAATTGTCAGTAGAATTTTGTGAAGGTAGCTTAATTTGAAGGAAGTAAGTTGGTTTCTGAACTACGCACAATCGTTTAAATAAATATTAGACAATTGTGTTAATTCTTGAGAATTTGAACATTAGGTATTTTAAGTCTGTTAAAATACGTGCTGCCGCGAACTACCCCAATCGTTTAAAATTAAAATATATTGAATTTTCATTTGTACCTCTTGAAATTTTGTGGGAAGGTATGCTTATTTAAGTACTGGCTTTAAGGAAATGAACAGTCTGGTTAAGCAACTCGCGGCTCTGCGAACTACCTAAATCGTTTAAAATTAAAATTATATTTGAAATTGAGTCATTTATACTTTGGTAGAATTTAAATCATTCTATTTCAATGCAAATTAATTTTACTTGAATTAGTATAAGATATTTAGAATTACACAAGTCTAATAAATTCTAGAAGTTCATACTTTGAAATTTTCGATATCAGTGGCAGATCCGTGAACGTGATACCCATCGTTTAATTATTTTTCATTTAAATAAATTATATCACTAACTATATAAGATACGAGTGCGATGTATATGAACGACAAGTGCTATTAGCAACTTGAACGTTTCTAAATACTTTAACTTTCACAATAATGTATAACTTAATCAAATGCTTTAACCTGTCTTAAAGTTAACGGCCGATGGAACTTTCTGTAATATATGTTTTAATTTAAGACATATTAGGATTATTACGGGATCGACTGTTAATCAATGTTTATTTCTTTCCAGACTTAAAAATACTTCTACGTTTCTAGAAATTTCAATATACAATTAACTTTCAGATCAATTTTAAATTTAAACAGATTAGAGGTAGTTCAGGACGTAATGTTCTAATCAGATGTTTATTCTTTTCCAGACGAAAAAATCTACCTTTCTACAAATTTCAAGAGGTAAAATTACAATTTCGAATTAAGTTTTAATTTTAAACGATTTAACGGTAGTTCGCGAACCAGAGTTCTTAACCAGACTGTGCATTCCTTCCAGACGTTAACAAGAGCTACCTTCCACAAAATTTCAAGAGGTACAAATGAAAATTTCGAATATATTTAATTTTAAACGATTAAGGGGTAGTTCGCGACGGATTTCTTAATCAGACGTTATTCCTTCCAGACTTAACAAAACTACCTTCACAAAATTTCAAGAGTTACAATTTAAATTCGAAAGTTTTCAATTTTAAACGACTAGGTAGTTCGCGACCGATTGCTAACAGATGTCATTCCTTAAGCAGACTTAAAAAGGCTATTTTCTATAAAATTTCAGAGGTAGAAATCGACAATTCAATATGATCTTTAAATTTTAAACGATTTGGGTAGTTCGAGAGACGTATTACCTAACAATGTTCATTCCTTAAGCAGACTTAAAAAGGCTACTTCTATAAAATTTCAGAGAGTAAACATCAATTCCTTAAAATACCTTCCTTTGCAATTTTAAACGATTGTGGGGCAGTTCGAGACCGGGGTTGCTTAACCAGACTGTCAATTCCTTAGCCAGACTTAAAAAAACTACCTTCCTACAAAATTTCAAGAGGTACAAACTCGGATGTGAAAATGTTCACCAGCTCTTAGTCTAATAGGTACGCGGTCCATAAAATATGACGTGAAATAATTTTAGTGCTCCAAAGAGTGCGACGGTGGCCAGCGTGCGCGACAAATTGTTTGTTTAAAAAATGAAATCGCCAGTCCTCCTAGCGATTGCGACATGAACACTATAATATTCTCTAACGAAGATTGTAATTCTCAACCGTGCGATAAAGGTACATGGACTTTTAATAAATTATTTAACGAGGCCAACGGCAAACCAATGTTTTAGATCAGATGTTCACGACATATTCGGCAATGTTATCAGATGTTACCCTACCAGAAGACTATTCGCGACCGACACCTTCAATCGCCGAACGACCGACAAAAGAAAATCGAAGTATCGATTATGAATACGAGGAGGTTTACGATGAAACATGCGAAGATGGAGAATGGGTAGACGACGTCGAAAATAAAGTTTCTAGTGTAATTTTATTATGGAACGCCTATTTATAATTTTATTGCAATTCACGTTTTACAGGACACCAAAAACGAACAACTCAACGATTCTCCATTCGTAGATGACGAATTGATGCTTGGCGACGAACCTATAGTGGACGACGATTCGGCGGATAAAAGTGATTCGGATGACTCGTTAGTTAACGATGAAAATGGATCGGGCGACGATCAAAGTGCAATAGACGATAATAACTTAGGCGGTGATAGCGCGATGGAGGGTTCCGGCGATTTATCGGATTCGTCTAGTAAACTTCCCGAATCTTCGAAAACTCGCGGTAGTGCACCGAGCGAATTGACGACAGCGCCATCTTCAAAAACGACAGTTGAAAATATTCCACAAGTTGGAGAAACGGATATTGGCGCGGAAGAAGAAGAAGAAGAAGAAAATCAGCCATTAGCTACGTTAAGTAGTCCGATTACAGACGCTACGGAGGTTAGTCAAACTAGTACTGAACGTTCCACCGATAGTACAGATACGGCTGCCAGCGAAGACAATAGTGTTACCACCGAACTTCAAAGTTCCGTTAGTACAAGCAGTGACGAAACAGAATCTACAGGCGTTACGGACAGTACAATCACTGTAGATACATCGACCGAAGTTAGCAGTAGTGAAATTTCACAATTAACTAGCGAAATTGAAAGCAGTTCCGAAACGCCAGGTGGTAGCGAAAGTAGTTTTGGAAGCACTAGTGAATCGGAAGCAAGCACCGAATCAAAATCCACTGATTCTATTACAGAAGGTACGGCAGAAAGTAGCGGCACCGAAAGTTCAATAAGTAGCGAATCGACAGTTAGTGATACGGAAATGAGTAGTACGAGCACGGACGCTTTAAGCACAAGCGAAACGGTTAGTAGTTCGGAAGGCGAAACAGACGAAACAAGCGATACATTATCGACTAGCATTAGTAGTGATATTAGCACAGAGTCTTCAAGTAGTGTCGAAACACAATCGACAGTAACCGCCGAAACTGCATCGAGTGTTACAGAAGTTACTAGTGGTAGTTCAGAAACATCGTTAATCAGTGACACTTCGTCCGTTTTCACCAGTGTATCAAGTTTGAGTAGTGAATCGGAAATGACTAGTGAAACGAGATCTGAAGGTACCAGCGTGTCTGCGAGCAGTGAATCTACAATCAGTTCAATAACAGAATCGAGTTCACTTACTAGTTCGAGTATTCCAAGTTCAGAAGAATCAACGACGATCGGAGATACATCATCAATAAGTACCGATACGAGTACCGAATCGTCTAGTGAGAAAACTGAATCGGTGACGGTTGGCGATACTTCAACAAGCTCTGAAAGCACTAGCGAATTAACGACAAGTAGTCAGTTATCAACGAGCGAGCAAACAGAACCAACAGTTATTACCGATACTTCTGAAAGTACTAGTGGTGAAACAGGATTAACAACGGTTAGCGAATTTTTATCAAGTATTATTAGCAGCTTAGCCAGTTCTGAAAGTAGTAGCGAATCAGCAATCAGTGGCGAGACAAAATCGACAACGATCGGTGAAATTTCATCGAGCCTCGGAAGTAGTTTAGCTAGTTCAGAAAGTAGTAGTGAATTACCGAGCACTATTACCAGTTTAGATAGTTCGAAGAGTACCGAATCTACAGTTATTAGTAGCGAGTCTCCAAGTAGGTGCTGGTACAGAATCGACAATCGGCGAGATTTCATCGAGCCTCGGAAGTAGTTTAGCTAGTTCAGAAAGTAGTAGCGAGCTACCGAGCATTACCAGTAGCCTGATTAGTTCAGAAAGTACCGAATCTACAGTTATTAGCAGCAAGTCGCCAACTAGTGTTGAAACGGCATCGACGGTAAGCGAAATTTCGTCAAGTCTCGGAAGTAGTTCAGCTAGTGAGTTAACGAGCACTATTAGCAGCTTGATTAGTTCAGAAAGTACCGAATCTACAATTATTAGCAGCGAGTCGCCAATTAGTGTTGAAACAGCATCGACGGTAAGCGAAATTTCGTCAAGCCTCGGAAGTAGTTCAGCTAGTGAGTTAACGAGCACTATTAGCAGCTTGATTAGTTCAGAAAGTACCGAATCCACAATTATTAGCAGCGAGTCGCCAACTAGTGTTGAAACAGCATCGACGGTAAGCGAAATTTCGTCAAGCCTCGGAAGTAGTTTAGCTAGTGAGTTAACGAGCACTATTAGCAGTTTGATTAGTTCAGAAAGTACCGAATCTACAGTTATTAGCAGCGAGTCGCCAACTAGTGTTGAAACAGCATCGACGGTAAGCGAAATTTTGTCAAGCCTCGGAAGTAGTTTAGCTAGTGAGTTAACGAGCACCGTTAGTAGTTTGGTTAGTTCAGAGAGTACAGAATCTACACTTATTAGTAGCGAGTTCGCCAACTAGTGCTGAAACAGCAGAATCAATAGGAGTCAGTAAAATCTCGGCGAGCACAGTTAGTAGTTTAGCTAGTTCTGAAAGAAGCAGTGAATACACGTCAAGTAGTATATTGCCAACAAGTGCCGAAACAGAATCGATTACAGTCGGCGAAACTTCCCCGAGCTCAATTAGCAGCTTAGCCAGTTCAGAAAGTACCGGGTCGCCGACCAGTGCTGAAGCAGAATCGACAACAGTCAGCGGTACCTCGTTGAGTACGATTAGTAGTTTAGCTATTTCTGAAAGTAGTAGCGAACTATCGACTAGTAGTAGTGGTGAGACTTCGTCTGTAATTAGTGACACGAAATCTAGTAGTATTAGTACTATTTCTGGTACAGAAATATCGTCTACGTCAACTGTCGAGAGTTCATCACAAATCACTAGCAGTTCAATAGAATTTACAACTGAAAGTACAGAAACTACCTCTATCGGTACTGAAGTTACTAGCGAATCTCAAAGTAGTATTGAACAGTTAACAGAAATTAGTGCAAGTTCGGAAAGTAGTGGTAGCACAGAATTTTCTAGTAGTACACCGTATACCAGCCGCAGCGAACTTTGGGCAATTACCCCAGAATCTACAATGTCTACAGAATTTTCGTGTAAGTATATATTTTTAACCTCTGCAGATAAAATACCTATTTTATAAAATATCTTATAACTACTAAAAATATCGTATTTATTATATTTAGTAGCTAGTACTAGCTAAGTACTTAGTACTTAGCAAGTTAGTAAATATACTGTATGCATTTAAGGGGATAGTAGACGGAGTTTTGAAAACTATTGCCGTTGCGATGTCGCTAGTGTAGTTCCACCGACACTTCGTAATAATAGGCAACCAAAATTTCTAATATCTTAACACAGATGTTTTGTAAAAACAGCAGGTAGTAAGGTTTCGGTTAAGTAGGCATAATGGGTCCCCAAGTAATCTCTTCTCATTGTTACTGAAAGTATTTACAAGTAGGTAAATGTATTTTTATATGTAAATATCTAGACTCTCTATCTACTTATAACGAATCAAGTGAAACAGAAAATGTTCAGATTGCATTACTTAATTATTGTGAGATTAACTGTTAAAAATATCTTAATTTGTCTAATATCTTAATATGTTAATTTGTAATGTACGAAAAAGCGAAGTGGGTAACGTTTTATTTATTTTTAACATCGTTGCCAGATTCATTTTTTGACTATCACGATAAAGATTTGGCAATTTAAAAAATACGATTTAAAAATTATTTACCAGTGATTATGAATTACTTTGGCATGAAACAATAAAGGTATTTTAGCTTTTTTTGGGAAATATTAGTTTTAAAAAATTTGCAGAAATGAAGAAGTTGAGTTCTCAACTTCTTCAAAGATTTTAAATTGAATGTGAGTTATCTCCGTTATTAATTATTTAATCGGTAATATGAAATATGTTTTGGGATCGGCATAAAATTGCACCGTTTTTGAGATAATCTGGATAATTTTCTTCTTTACTTCTTCATATCGACGAGAACGGTCAAGGAGAAACTTTTTAACAATTTTTTGGGATTCTTTGACAGTTCCTTTAGAATATACTGGAGAGCATATACGCAATTTTTTCACGACATACTTTACATTAAAGTTTTATTTTTTTACGATTTAATTTTACGATTTTTTTAAATTAAGACGATAGTTTTATCGTCTAAAATTCATGTCTAAATTCGTCTAAAATTTATGTTTATAAATTTTAGATAACCAGAAAACAGATAATAGTAAAAACCACACAATAAGTAAGGCAGTTATGAATTAGTATGATATTTCATAATCTTTTTACCTTAAAATTTAAAAACATTTTATCACTTTTTCAGATTATCTCAAAAACGGTGCAATTTTATGCCGATCCCAAAACATATTTCATATTACCGATTAAATAATTAATAACGGAGATAACTCACATTCAATTTAAAATCTTTGATTAGGCACTGTTTTGAAACAGGTCGGTCAATTTGGCTGATTAACGAACTCGTTCTTTGTTATCTTCAAGACAATACACTATCTAACTTTCAGCCTCCTACGATCAAAATTGCGACTGGAATCGTGTCTACAAGATTTGGTTATATATAGATATATATGACCGATCAAAACAAACGAACTATATTTTCGTAATCTACAGGTCGAGATCAGAGAAAATCTAAAACGGCACGTCTGAGTCCCGACATCAGACAGGCTGAAATAGTTATATTTTGCATGAAAATTGGCTAAAAATTAATTTTTAAGTATTCAACATTTTTACATATATACAAAATACCCACATCAGCTAAGTCCCTATCGATAAAACAGTTGTAAAGCAGAAATTACTACTTATTTTACTATTATTCGTTTCCTTGACATATTCCAAACAATGCCACCTTCGATATTTATGGTTGGGCTAATCTTCTGAGAAACACCTGCTTTCAGATTCTATGCAAATAACTAGAAGTATTATTTAGCACTTAAAAATTTGACGCTGTATTTTTGGTTGTCTACATTCACAAAGACAATATTTTTAAAATAATAAGAATATACCGATAATTTCTTAATTTCTAAATTGTTTTAGATGACCGTTGTTGTTCTAAAGTATGTGTTATAGTTACTAGAAAGTTATATTAAAACTTCAGAAGTTCATCTCTCATCGAATAGATTTAAACACCGAAAAATTACATTTTTTAATTAACAACATTAATTAAAATTGTTCTAAATACGAAACTGTTGAAGTGTACGTGCTGATTTTACTTCTCAGTCTGAAAAACACTATCACACTAAACACTATACGACTGCAAAAAGAACAAGCGAATATTAAATTATTTTTCAAAAAAATACCGGAAAACCTATTATTTTTGTTTATCACTTTGAATAAAAATTAATATATGTAAGAGCAAGAATAATCTTTTAAAATCACGTTTATAATAAAAAAAAAAGTTTCATCGATGTTCATCTTTTAGATTTATTAAGTTTTAAGTAACACTGCAAATCCGTCTACTATCCCCTTAAACCTCCATGTGGCGAATTTCTCTATATAACGTAATTTTTGTGCCGTACACCGTTCTTTTAGAAGCGAATAAATGCACGACAGCTACTACCTACATATAATTGCAGAATATTTATTAGTCTCCAAAGAGACAAAAATAAAAAAATTAAAAATTTTAAAAATAAATAAAATTAAAAATTAAAAAAATCGTTTAAAAATAAAATTGTTTTATTGAATTAACGCAGTGCAAAAATTTATTTATCAAAAAGTGTTATTTGTATATAAATACCTAACGAAATTTCCATATTGCTATATTTTTTGGGATATACCAACTTCGCTATTAAAAATTTAACTGTAACAGAGGAAAAAGTATCTTTAAATTAGACATAATTTAAAAAAAAAACCGCAATAACGAGATAAAATAAATTTCATTTAAATAAAAATGTGTTTAAATTAAATATAATACAATTTTAATTAGATTAAACGCATTTTCTCTGTATCGCGTTCTTTTAAAAATGTATGTTCAATTTAAATGTATACTTTTTCTTTCTAGTAATTTTAAAATACTTACAATATTAAATTTGTACATATACTATAGGCACGTAAAATAATAATTGTTATGCATTGGCAGCTCCAACAATTTGGGGTTCAACGTCGTTAGCAGAAATCTTTACAACTAAAAAGCTCAGGAAATGCAGAAAGAAGAAAAGGAAGGACTGCAAAAAAACTCAATACGGATGTTGCGTCGATAAAATCACCCCAGCCAAAGGTCCATTTAATAAAGGTAAAGATAAATAAAATTCAACATCTCTATAAATAGACGTAATGGTATTTTAACAGGCTGTCCAGTTATTACAACTTGCAAAGATACACCTTTCGGATGCTGCGAAGATGAAGTTTCTGTTGCTATGGGCAAAAACTTCGAGGGCTGTCCAGCAATAAATTGTACCGTGACTCTCTTTGGTTGTTGTCTAGATAATAAAACAGTTTCGCAAGGTAACGATTACGAAGGCTGCCCGTTGCCACCACCAAAATGCATTCAGTCTTTGTGTGTATACGTGATCCATATTTTGTTGCGTGAATTCGTAAATATTTTGTTTTAGATATGGCTGTTGCAACGACAACGTTACAGAAGCTAAAGGGTCGAATAAAGAAGGTTGTACGGAAGAGGAAACCACCATTTCGTACACTGAATCTAGCGTTAGCACAGAAGCCGCTACTAGTACACATATTAGTAGTATCAGTACTGAAATTAGCAGCGTCGGTACCGAAATTAGTAGTGCAAGTTCTGCAAGTAGTGAAATTACGAGTACCACCGAATCGACTTCTACTCCATTTATTACTTTTACTACCGAAGAGACTACCGTTTCCACAGAAATACATATTCACTGTTCACAAACGCCTTATGGCTGTTGTCCCGATAATATAACAGCTGGTAATACTATATACAGGGGATGGACAAAATAATGTGAACACCATGCTAAATATTACATATTTGTTTATGTTGGGCCCCCTGCGAACAGGTATGAACAGTGCGGCGTGTATATGCGGCGCACTTTACGTAGTAACCGTTCTAGTTTATATTTCAGTATACTACTCGCTTTATTCTACGATAGTGTTAACAATCAGACGGTGAAATGGGCGACCTGTCAGACTTCGAAAGAGGACAAATCGTGGGTGCTCGGTTAGAAGGAGCATCTGTGACGAAAACGTCTGAACTGTTTAACGTTTCACGAGCGGCAGTATCCACCGTGATGACAGCCTACACAAAACATGGCAAAACAACATATGCGAAGAGAAGGAGTGGACGCAAAACAACGTTAACAGACAGGGACCGCCGAATATAAAAAAGGATTGTGGTCAAGCAACATAAAACTACGGCAACAAAGATGACAGCAGAACTCAACAGTCACTTGACAAAAACAGTGCGGCGGGAGCTTCACAAAAATAACATTTATGGCAGGGTTGCAATTTCAAAACCTCTTATAACGGATGCCAATGCAAAGCTGCGAAAGAAGTGGTGCCACGATCATAAAATTTGGACGATTGATGATTGGAAGAATGTAGTATGGTCTGATGAATCATCATTTACTTTGTTTCCTACAAACGGCCGGGTTTATGTATGGAGAACCCCCAAAGAAGCCTATTATCCGGACTGCCTACTACCTACAGTCAAGCACGGGGGCGGCTCTGTGATGATTTGGGCGGCTATATCATGGTATTCTGCTGGTCCGATTATTACCATCAATGGCCATATTACTGCGAATGAATATCTAAATAACCTCAATGATGAAGTTCTTACTGTGACCAGTATATTGTTGCCAAACACTGCCATATTCCAAGATGATAAAGCGCCCATACACACAGCTAAAAAAGTTCAGTTTTGGTTCGAGGAACATCAGAATATTATCAAGCACAATCGCCAGATCTCAACATCATTGAGCCGACATGGGGAGTTTTGGAGCAGAAAGTGAGGAGCAGATTTCCACCTCCATCATCATTGAGGCAATTGACGGAGATGTTAGTGGAAGAATGGGACAACATTCCGTTGGATACTATCCGTACACTATACAAATCTATTCCGCGATGAATTACAGCTGTCTTAAAAGCAAACGGTGGCCCTACACATTATTAATTAACAAATATTGCACATTAGTCAGGTGTTCACATTATTTTGTCCACCCCCTGTACGTACCTATATTAAAAATCTAATGTGTAACTTTTTATTGCATTTTTAATAGCCACCGGGCCAAATTATAAAGGATGCAAACTACCGTGCGAAGACAATCAGTTTGGTTGTTGTGAAAACGGCGTAACACCGGCACACGGTCCGAACAGGGAAGGTTGTTGTTTAATTACGCCGCACGGCTGCTGCCCCGACAACATTCGACCGGCTCAGGGGCCAAATCTTGAAGGTTGCGGTTGCGAATATTCTCCCTACAGATGTTGTCCAGATAACGCGACATCGGCTAGAGGTTATTATAACGAAGGATGCGGATGTCAATATACAACGTATGGATGTTGTCCCGATAAGCGTGCGGTAGCTTCGGGACCGAACTTTTACGGATGCCACTGCAACACGTTCCAATTCGGCTGTTGTCCGGATGGCGTTACAATTGCGCGAGGCTCGTATCATCAAGGATGCGATTGTAGACATGCAGAATTCGGTTGTTGTTCGGACGAAAGAACTCCAGCAACAGGTCCGAACGTGGCAGGATGCGATTGTGCGTCTTCCAAATACGGTTGTTGTTTAGACGGAGAATTCGAAGCGCAAGGCGATAACTTTGAAGGTTGCAGGGACGTTCCGGTTAAATTGCAAGGTAAACATTTTTTCATTGTCCATTTTTGTTCAATTCGCGTACACCTTAAACCTGTCGTTTCTTTTATTTTAGCTAGTTGCGGGCTCAAAAAAGAAAATGGCCCTTGCAAAAATTATACGGTTAAATGGTACTTCGACACCGAATACGGAGGTTGCTCCAGATTTTGGTATGGAGGTTGCAAAGGTAACGACAACCGTTTTAAATCGAAAGAAGAATGCGAAGATGTTTGCGTAAAACCAACCGGAACGGGTAGATTAAACATTAAAGTTTGACGTTAAAAATTAAACGCTTTTTATTATTTTTTTTAGATATGTGCTCTTTGCCGAAAATTACAGGAGCATGCGAGGGATACTACCCGATGTGGTATTATGATAACGAACAAAATACGTGCGCTCAGTTTGTATATAGCGGTTGCTTAGGTAATAATAACAAATTTGAAACGAAGGAAGATTGCGCAAAATTGTGCGTTCGAGATATCAGTGCCGGTAAGATGAGTAATTCATTCGGTATTTTCCGAGTATCATAATAACGTTTGCCATGTAAAGATCCGTGCGAACAGTCTAGAGAAGAAGGTCCATGTCGCGCTAATTACATAAGATGGTACTACGACAAAGATACAGGAAACTGCGACCGATTTATTTATGGTGGATGCAAGGCGAACAGCAACAACTTTTTAACCGAATCGGCTTGTAAACAGCAATGTGCGCAACTGGGACGAAAACGAAGTGAGTATAATAATTGACATGTTCTTCGACTATTATTAATTACTGGGGTTAGATGGGACTAATTAATATCTATTTTAAAAGTAATTGCGTGCTTTCTAATTCTATCGTTTTCTGTAACTAACAAATTAGATTACTGTTCTTTACCAAAAGTAGAGGGTAATTGTGCGAAACAAGAAGCACGTTGGTATTTTGAATCATCTGAAGATCGATGCATGCCTTTCTATTATACTGGCTGTGATGGTAATAATAACAACTTCCTTAGTCAGGAATATTGCGAAGTTAGTTGTCCTAAAGAAATAGGTAAGGGAATAGTACTTACTTACTTACTTAATCCTAAATCTTTCTCCCTTTCGGTGTAAGGGAATAGTAAGATACTCTTATTTTAACAAAGTATTTAATAATGGTAAACTCGCTTATCTTGTATTTTTTGAAAATGTTAATCTGGGTCCAGACCAAACGAACATCAACCAATCAGTTGATTGGTTAGACAGATGTTCGTTTAGTTTGGATACGTATAAAAAACGTGATTTCAAAGAAAAGGAGAAGGTTCCCACCTTATGTAAAATGGAAGACCGCTCAAATGTAGATTTCTTGGTATCGATCGATTCGCCTTGAAAAAATAAACATTTCATATCGTTGCGCCAAATCGCTAACTCTATAAATAAAGTCGCAATTATAGATTAAAAAATTAAAAACGCAAATGCAGATTGCATTGGAATAACAGAGATGGCTATAAAATTTTTGCAACATGGTCTCGGTATATATTGGGAGTCCATAAATCAACAGTAAGCCGATCTAACAAAAGAGGCTTAAGGGCGTACGGTCCCTATTGCCGCCAAACGATAATCCGTAGATTAGATGTTAGTGAATTTTAGAGAAATTTTAAACAGATCATCCTTCTTGGTTGAAATAGCCTTCAGCTGTAAAGTCGTAAAATCTACCTGCTTTGAAGCTAAGGATATAAATGTTTAGATACGGTGTTTTTACATTAAAACGTATTCGAAGACGATTTTAAAATTCGCAATACAAAAGTTAAGATTTAATGTTAAGTACAGGAAAAATCTGAGATTACTGATCTGAAAAACTGATTTATTTAAAGTTCGCTAATAAATAATCTACTTTAATTTTAATTGAAATTAGAAAATTAATTAATAATTAATATTATTATTATCATAACAATATAAATAGGGCGTTCTCGAGGATATTGAATGCGAACGGATCTCGGTAATTATATTGTTATCAAAAAAATGTTGTTTTTAAAAAAATAATAGATTTCACATGTGAAAAGTATTACATTAGGAAAATTGTAATTTAAGTAGATGTTTATTAAAAGAATAATAGTATAGTAATATTGTATAACTAGTGCTAAAATATCCACCTTTCCGCACGTGTTATATACTATGCAAATCCGACGACCACAAGTATTTTTATTAAAAAAAATTGATTTTTGACGTTTACGTAAGTTCGTTTGTCATTTTAATAAATTGTCAAATTTGATAATAAAACAATTTGTGCGTAAAGTAATTGCATAACAGTGTAGAAGACTTTGATTGACCGTGTGCAATGATCGCACACGGGCTGGAACGTTTTCGATTGGCTAACGAGTTTCTTTACGCACGGTCAGCCTATTTGTTTGTAATGGTCAACTTTCCATAACATTTATTGGTGTGGAATTATGCACTTTTCATAATGGTCGTCGGAAAATGTAACTTTCCGCACTAATAATGTAGGTAATATACCTATTTCTAGTATTTTTATTTGTATTACACCACCAAGGTTTTATAAATATGTACAAGTAAATAAAGTCCATTTATTAAATAATGACGTCAAAAGTAGAAGGTGCCCATATACAAAAAAGACAATATCGTAAAAACTTCAATTACAAAATAGTCGTCAAAAAACTTAGTTACAAAATAGCAAGAAAAAAGAACAAAATTGATGTATTCCAGCGATCTTGCGAATTCCTCATTGTTAATTTTCTCAAATTTAAGAAATTTTATTGGTGCAATATACGATGTAATGAGATAGCTAATCGTGATTAATGTTTTGTAATCAGGATTCCGTTTCTAAAATATATGTAAAATGTCATATACTAACCGTTTATTGATGTTACAATAAATTATGTCTAAATTCACAATATTGACTTAAAGGACTTAAAAGGAGAACGTTTCGCTTGATTTATACTGTTAAGTGACCAATGTTCGCGTTAGATTTTACAATACCTTTTACAATACAAATAGGGAGGTCTAGTCATATTACCCAGTATTTAACAATAGTTGTGGGACGACCCACAACCATTGTCCGATATTGGGCGTCAACATTTAAACCAAAAATTAAAACTTCCGACAACCCGCTTTTGATTATTTATAAAAAATTGATGTAAAAACGAAAATGATCATCAGAAGTGATTCTTAACGGCAAGACGTGCTAAAATTTCTCCAATTTATTCAAATGATCGTTAAAAACACACATTGAAATTTTAAAAAATTGCGAAGCAATTATTTAATTAAAATAAGTATTTTTTAAGCAAAAGAGCACGTTGTGCCGTAGAGGGAATGTTACGTTACCCACTAGTTATTAATTTGCAAACTTTAGTTACCCCAGTTTTGAGTTATGATTGCAGTAAAATTGTACTTTTTACACAATCATTAAGGTTTTTAAAGGTGTTATGGAAATGATAGATTTTTTAAGAATTTTTCTGTGAATCGGACATTGTAATCTATGGAAAACGTAATTTATTTCATAAAAACATCAATCTTTCTATTTGGACCGTACCACCGTTTCACTGCAGGGTGAAATACTCAATTTTACCCATCGAAGGTAACGAGTTTGAAAAAAAACAACGTTTACATAAACAGATAAGTAAAGAAAAAGTTTGTTTTAATCAATACTAGACATTTCATTTTTTAAAACGCTTAGTAACCAATTGAAATCTATGTACGTGTACTTACATAAGTATTATTATACAGTTATAAAAAATATTTTAATACAATTCGCTTATTTATCATTTACATAAAGAAATAAAATCATTTTAATACACAGATCTTTTTTTTTAAACGTTTAATAGCTCATCTGACAAATCGTATTTTAATTTTATTAAAAAAGCAATAAGATCCTTTTTAGTAATGACTGTGTTTTTGTCATATAAAATGATGTCGGTACAAAAATTGAAAAGATCTCTAAAATTGTTTTTATTTAAGTTTGCAATTATTTTAAAGTCGACGTATGGAATATTTTCTTCAGAGGCAAAATGATTTTTTGACCATCCACAGCTGTAGTGTGCAAAGCTTGAAACCAATTTGAAACATCTTTCGGAGTCATAACTACAGTCAAAAAATTATTGTACATAATATCAATGAACACCAGTTATTGACTTTTTGATCATTGATACAATGAAAAGTTCATTAATACTACTAATAGATGTTCTTTTTTTTAATTTCTATGTTCGTAGTCCCAATGTTATTATGTTCATTAGAAACTGATGAACATATTTCATAATTTAATGAATATCTTGATTGCTTCGTCGACTCTTTTTCATTAATCCAATCATTACTTGATTGTATCTACGAATTTCTACATTAACATCATAACTTAAAATTTATGAATTTAAAACATCATATTGACGTAAGGTCGTTTTGAAATTATAAGTTCACTAATATACAGTATAAATACAATTGATTATGTATTTTTTAAATTCTATATATAGAATAATCTAGGAATATTAACGGTTTCGCAGAAACAGGATAAATTCAAGACAGTGCAGTTTGAAAACTCAAACTAAATAATTGCAAAAAAAATTATCACGACGTTTACATTAATATTTATGTTAGAACTGTTACAGAAAAATATTTCTAAAAACGGTTTGTGTTTGTTATTACATATCAAATTCCAGAGAACATTGTATTTCCTACAATCGACAGCATTGAACAATAAAGAACTAATAATCAAATTTTCTATGTAGGTATATTCGAGCAATAATTAACTGAAACATTACAAAAAATAAATTTGCTATAGAAACAATATACATAAACATTGTCCTATTTACAATGGGAAATAGTAACTGTACTCTTTTAATAGGAATAGAAGTGTACATTGTAACAATGCAAGAATATTCCTTTATTTAATGAACACATTCATCGATACAATAAACAAATTTTGCATTTGAGTGGAATAATTTATTGAATTTATGTAAGAACATTGATAAAACTGATAAACACAGTTATTATCACTATAAATCAAGTTCATATTATCTATTTAAGGTCATTATACCAATAAACGTTCATTGGGTAAGGGTTTCGAATATCAAGTAATCTTTGGACATACGTTGTAATAATGAAATCGTAGTTCGGACGAAAATTAATGAACGCCAGTTCTTAATATAATGATTTTTTTATTGTATTTACGTACTTTTTTGGTTGAATGTACATTACGCATATTTCCATGTAACGTTTCCAATTAATTCTGAACGTAGTAGGCATTATCGTCAAAGCGATTCGC
The DNA here is from genome assembly GCA_036326145.1 of Rhagophthalmus giganteus. NCBI lineage: Eukaryota > Metazoa > Arthropoda > Insecta > Coleoptera > Rhagophthalmidae > Rhagophthalmus > Rhagophthalmus giganteus. Next base: position 6,065,601 of record JARFJA010000083.1, on the reverse strand, counting down.
GCAACATTACGGAGGTTTTTGAAACAAAAAGTTCTTTTTTTTATATATATATTTGGCTTTAAATGATATTCTATGAATATTGCTATTATTGTGACAAACAAAACACGCGTTTCGTCGTTGAATTACACAATTAAATCCACAAAAATTAGCATCGCACTTCGTTATTAACTGCTTCAATTTCCTCAATAATCTGTCGGTAACAGTTAGTATGAATAATAGTTTCACCAACATCGATGTTTCGTTTCGGTAAATTATTGTTTTGACGACGGATCAAAGCGATTTCTTGGAATTCTTCGGGAAATTCCCCGAGTCGTTTAGGCGACGGAATCCCTAGGACACACTCTATGACCACACACGTAACACTCCATTATTTACTTATTGTCTTTAACAAATCCACTTCACACAAATGAAACGTCTGTAATGAAAGAAAGAAGTGACTGCAAAGCATTATGCTTTCGTTCAATATACCCCCACCTGAAATAACTTAAGCTAAATACAATAATTGTTCAGACTTACCTTTGAAAATAAACAATAGCGACGTGCAACCAAAGGGTGCCAAACCCCAACAACAATAACAAAATTGTTCTTATGTTAATCTGGATTTCTAATCTTCCTAATGACAAAATAATCACTTTATCTAATCTCTAGTGATTTCAAAAAAATCCGGAATTTACCTGGATTAAGTATGTATTTCAAATCACCGCACCGCACTTATTTACAATTTAACGTTAGCCAAATTGATTTACATAGAAACAATCATGATTAAAACAAAATTTGTTAGGAAAATTAACTATCATACATTAATCCTTGGCGGTTCGAATAAAAAACGGTGATTTTTTTTTAATAAATCTGCAAATAAAAGGAATGCGTTTTGTATTAAAAAACAAATTGTTCATACATTAATGCTGACGTCCTATTAGAATATAAACAAATAATAATAGGTAGGTGCCTATCTACCCCTCTGTCTACCCGAGGTGGTATTTCTTTAGAAAGTTGGATTACAATGCAACCTTCCTAAACTACAATCCTGCCATAAAATAAAAATGACAGTTTTGTGGACTACATGACGCAAGTCAATCAAATATTAATTTAATTTTGCGACATTATTTATAGAGTTAGCGATTTGGCGCAATGATATGAAATGCTTATTTTTCAAAACGAATCGATCGATATCAAAAATCTAATTTGAGTGGTCTTCCATTTTACATAAGGTAGGAACCTTTTCCTTTTAACGATAATTTTAATTGAAAATCAAAATAAGCGTTTTTAAATATCCATATTTGTAACAGTTAAAGATACATGCTTACTACCAGCCGAAGTAGGAGAATGTGGAATATACACAGACCGATGGTATTATGATACAAGAGAACAACGTTGTCGTCAATTCTATTATGGTGGTTGTGGTGGAAACGGCAACAACTTTGAAACCGAAAAAGACTGTCAAGACCATTGTCGACCTTCTATTATAACCACCTCGGCAATTACCGAATCGCCTACGCCAAAATCTATAGAACCATTTAGACCCGGTAAGCATTATCATAAGTATATTATACACAGAGTGTTTCATTGAGGACGGACCAGCTGGCGCAGGGCGATAGAGGACCTCAAGACGCATCGATTGGACCCCCATATGTGTCGTCCGAAATTTGTTAGTTTAGAAGTTATTTAGGTTTTATGTATTTTTAACTCAACTCCGGTTTTGTCCACAAATTTCGTTATTCTGGCTAAACTATAGGTTTTTTTTTATAATCGTAGCCCAATAATGGGCCTATCGTCCTAAACAATAATTTTTTTATTCGAACTGAAGGCATTTCGACAAAAAAGAATCTTTTAAACATTTTGTTAAAGCAAAAATTACGCCTTAGCTTTACAACCCTCTAGCTAAAAATAAATAAGTAGAAAAAAAATTAATACCCATCTTAAAAACTTCTCTACATTACTGGCAATTATCCCTAGAAATTTCATTTGACTAGCCTCGTGGCTTCGCATCGGAAATTTTGTGCAAAGTGAAAAAGACGAAAATTCCACTTTTTAATTTTAATCGAGAACATTATTCGAAATATAAGATAAGTTGTTGTGGATGTTATTATTACCTGCAATACATTAGAGTTGGATCGGTTAGCGTTGATAAGAGATAAGATGTCGAAGTGACGGCGTGCTATTTCTCGCAGTGATTTCCTTTGCCTTTGTTTGTTAGTTAAAATATCGCCTGCTTTAAGTGTTTTTTTTCGTATTTTTGTGAATTAGGCTGATGTTTTGGACTTTTTTAAATTTATTAGTTGTAATAGCCGAAATTTTGGCCTCCAAGGTCACCAGACTTAAATCCGGTCGACTTTTTTATTTGGGGCCACAAAGAATTGGCGTATCACAAAGAATATTCTTTTTTTACAAAAATTACAAAGAAAACTGACCGAAGCGCATGAAAAAATTCGAAAAAACAGATTAGCATTTTGAAAATTGAAGAGACATTTTTTTAAAAGATACCGTATGTGCATTGCTGCTAGAGCAATGTTATTGTGATGAAAGGAATAAATGTTTAATAATGTTATTCCAGTTGTTTTACTTGATTTAATTTATAATTGTACAATTTAAAGAAAAGTATTCCTTCAATAAGTAAAGTAAATATTCTCGATTAAAATTAAAAAGTGGAATTTTCATCTTTTCCACTTTGCACGAAGTTTTCGATGCGAAGTCAGGGGGCTAGCCAGACGAAATTTCTAGAAATAATTACCAGTAACGTAGATATGGGTATTAATTTTTTTTTCTATCTATTTATTGTTAGCTAGAGTATTGTAAAGCTAAGGAATAATATTTACTTTATTGAAATGTTTAAAAGATTATTTTTTTGTTGAAATACCTTCAGTTCGAATAAAAAAATTATTGTTTAGGACGATAGGCCCATTATTGGAATACGATTATAAAAAAAAACATGGTACTAGTATCTATAGTTTAGCCAGAATAACGAAATTTGTGGACAAAACCGGAGTTTAGTTAAAAATACATAAAACCTAAATAACATCTAAACTAACAAATTTCGGACGACACATATGAGGGTCCAATCGATGCGTGTTGAGGTCCTCTATCGTCCTGCGCCAGCTGGTCCGTCCTCAACGAAACACCCTGTATAATAATACGTATACTACATATATTGTATTTTTTTCCAATCCGCCTCCGTCAAAGTAAGTAATTTCGCCGGTATTAATTATTTTCATAACACTATTCCGATATTATAGAATTCTGTTTCTTGGAGAATGACGTGGGACCATGTCGTGACTACGATGCGAGATGGTATTACGATAGAACCGATGGGGCTTGCAAACAATTTATGTACGGCGGTTGTCCGGGCAACGGAAATAATTTCTTAACAGATGCCGAATGCGAAGAAAAATGCGGTGATGTACAAGGTGATTGATTATTAAAATGCACGTGCAATTTTCAATTTATAACAAGAACAATTTTTTTTGTTTCTAGACCTTTGCGGACTGCCAGCAGTTGTTGGACCGTGCAAGAGTTTGTACCAACGGTGGAGCTACAGTCCCACGACAGATTCGTGCGAGATATTCTATTACGGAGGTTGTTTAGGAAATAAAAACCGCTTCGATGATAAGCAATCTTGCGAACGTCGTTGCAAAAAATTCCACCCTACCACCCAACAAACGGAAATTACACCTCCGACGATACCAACACCCACGCCGAGTACCTATACATTTTTGATAATATTTTTTTAATTAAATAATAATTTTTAGCTACTACTATATCGGACGTGTCGAGGTGTCACGTACGAGTGGACGCCGGCAACTGTTCGGACAGTATACCTTCATATTATTACGATCCCAATTCGCAAAGATGTCTAGCGTTCGTGTACACGGGCTGTGGAGGAAATGCCAACAGATATTATAGCGAAGAACAGTGCGAACGTCAATGTGGTAAATTTAAAGGACAAGGTGAGGCGCGACCGATACATTCTAATATATATTTTAACCTGAACCATCATTGTTAACTCGAAGAAAATACCGTAACACCAAAACGTGGACGTGGTATAAATGAAGAACTTTAACCAAATTTGCCCTTATTTTTGAGCACTCGTTTGGCATTTCATTGCAAAAGTAGTGACTTTTAACACTATAGAAGATTAAATTGCAATAAAATATTAGGTGTACAACTTTGCTTCCGCCGTTTTTTTCCGAAATTCGAGGCTTTATTGTAATAAACTGGTTATACATTTATGATTCAAAGTATTGTCCATCGCTGGCCACTACTTTCTCCCATCTTTCGGGCAGCGTACGAATCCCGCGTTGAAAAAACTGGTCATCTTTTGAAGCGATCCACGAATCGATCCAATTTTTTACTTCTTCATAAGACCGGAAGTGCTGGTCATCCAGGCCGTGTGCCATTGATCGAAACAAGTGATAGTCCGAGGGAGCAACGTCTGGAGAATACGGCGGGTGGGGTAGGACTTCCCATTTCAACGTTTCCAAGTATGTCTTGACCACTTTCGCAACATGGGGTCGAGCATTGTCATGCTGTAAGATTACTTTATCATGTCTCTCGTTGTATTGCGGCCGTTTGTCTTTCAATGCTCGGCTCAAACGCATTAATTGCGTTCGATAACGATCGCCTGTGATTGTTTCAGTCGGATTTAACAACTCATAATACACTACGCCGAGCTGGTCCCACCAAATACAGAGCATGACTTTGGAACCGTGAATATTCGGTTTGGCCGTCGACGTGGAAGCATGGCCGGGATATACCCATGATTTTCTGCGCTTGGGATTATCGTAATGAAGCCATTTTTCGTCCCCAGTCACAATGCGATGCAGAAATCCCTTCCGTCTTTGCCTTGCAAGCAGCTGTTCACAAGCAAACAAACGCCGTTCAACATCTCTGGGCTTCAACTCGTACGGCACCCAATGTCCTTGTTTCTGAATCATTCCCATGTCTTTCAGGCGTTTTGAAATGGCTTGTTGCGTCACTCCCACAAATCCTGCCACTTCTTGTTGCGTTTGACACGAGTCTTGCTCAAGTAATGCCTCCAATTCTGCATCTTCGAAAACCTTCTCTCTTCCACCGCCATGCCGGTCTTCGACGTCAAAATCACCGTTCTTGAAGCGTTGAAACCACTCTCGGCACGTTCTTTCACTAATAGCGGCCTCGCCGTAGGTATTTGAGAGCATTCGATGAGCCTCAGCCGCAGATTTCTTCATATTAAAACAGAACATTAAAACCTCCCGCAAATGACGAGAATTTGGCTCGTAAGCTGACATGTTTAATCGAGAATAATTTTATGATGCAGACACAAATCGACTAATATTTCGATGGCGTTATATTTACAAATACTTAACCTTATTGTATGACAGCTACGATCTATTTATTTCGACTACCACTTACCGCTACAGCCATTTATTGCAAAACGGCGGAAGCAAAGTTGTACACCTAATAAAATTTATGTGACGAGACGAGAGGTACGGTCGAGCTCGAAATTAATGTACCAAATTGCGAGTATTGCGTGGGTAATACATGGCACAACGAACAAATTTACTGCTTTAAATATTCAGTTCATAATTTGTTTGTTGTATCGTGTGCGTCCGCACAACGTTCGCGATCCGGGACATTAATTTTAAACTTGACTGTACTTAGATAATATATTTCACATTTCGCGTCGTTTCAATTTTTATGGTCATTTAATGTTTCAAGATTAAAACGAGCCAATAAAAATATATCTATCTACACGTGCTTATTGTAATTTAAGTACCTATATTAATTTTACTAATTTTAGATGTATGTAGATTACCACGAGATCCTGGACCGTGTAGAGGATATTTCCGCAAGTTTTATTACGATTCAATTTATGGTAGTTGCGGACAATTTGTTTATGGTGGTTGTGAGGGTAATGGAAATCGATTCAGTTCGCAAGAAGAATGCGAATACGTTTGCGTAACTTACGAAGAAAAGAAACCGCACATCATCAACGAAACGGCCAGTGGTAAGTTAAATGTTAAAAAAAAAAATATTGGCTACGTCATCTATATATAGAATTAATTGAAATAGTAAAAAACACGTTTTTGTAATATTTTCTTAGTAATATGTCGATTACCACTTGATGTGGGAGCGTGTCGGGAAGGCTATCATAAACATTTTTATTTTGACGACTCTCGTGGAGAGTGTGTGCCATTTATCTACAGCGGTTGCGGCGGAAATTTCAATAATTTTAAAAGTTTCCAAGCGTGCGTAGATTATTGTAGGGAATTTATGGCACCGACAGAACGTAAGTTGTAAAGAGCTTCGCTTCGAACAATGCCGACGCTTTCAATTCAATGCCATTCAATTTCGCTTTCCGAAAATGATTTAATTTAGCTTCGTCAAAGTTTTAAATATGGACAAAATTATGATTTCGATTAATTTTATAGCGGTCATGGTCGGACCGCATGAACCTAGCAAAGAAGAACATCCTTGTCAGCACGATCTCGATCAATGTGGAACGTTACTTTGCGAATATGGCCCGGAAGCTTTTGTAGACGAAGAAACTCTTTGCACAAAGTGTAGATGCTACGATCCTTGTCGCGACATCGATTGCGGTGTAGATTATCAATGTGCCGTGGATATCAATAGAAACAGAACCGCATACGAAGATCCAACATTTATTGCCGTCTGCAGACAAAGTAAGTTTTATTATTTTTTCGCGCAACGAATCTAACAATATTCGTGCGCAGTAAATAAAGATGGAGATTGCCCCCAATTTAAGAGCGACGAAAACCGTTGCGAAAAGGAATGTGGAAATGATGCCGATTGCGCGTTGGATTTGAAATGTTGCTCGACTGGTTGCGGATCCGTTTGCGTTGCTCCGATACCACAAATTCCTGCGAAATTTGTAACACTTTCCACACCGTTGGCTGCATATACCAAGCCATCTGTTCAAGTTGGATGTAAGTGACTGTGTAAGTTGGATTTTGCTGAGTTCTAATGCAAGACGAAACGACCTTCCAGATTATCCACCTCGAATAGATGAAAAACGATTCGAGCCCGAAGTCAACGCAGGGGAAGGAGATCATGCGACGTTAGATTGCTCGGTACAAGGAAATCCTACACCTAGCATTACTTGGAAAAAAGGAAACCTTTTGGTAAGTCGCTTGCTTTTCGATACGTTCAATTATTAATTACGTAATTTATGTACCTATAGATTGATGGAAATCAACCCAGATACAGGCTATTGTTAGATGGCGCGTTACAGATCATTACATTGCATAAAACAGATTCGGGTTTATACTTATGTGCCGCTGATAATGGAATTGGACATCCCATCGAACATACAATTAAATTAGAAGTAACAGGTACCTATATTGTTTTTGCGCAAATATCGTTTTAACATTCAACTACAATTTCTAATATCTTCTATGTATTACTTCTAATGTTTTGTTGTGTAGAGGTCTGTGAAGTTGGCACCTCCACATGTGAATTTTTTGAAAAAAAATACGGCATTCGTTTGCCCATCGTTTGCCCATGTATGCCCAGGGAAAAGTTTTTTTTGCCCACCCTCCAAAAATTTTTTATTTGAAAAAAACATTTTTTGGCAAAAAAAACAAAAATCGAAAAATCAACTTTTTTCACGCTATATCGTTTGCCCATGTTTGCCCAGGCAAAATTTTCGCTTGCCCACCCACCAAAAATTTTTTATTTGGGAAAAAAATTTTTTGGCGAAGAAACCAAAAATCAAAAAATTAACTTTTCTCGCGCTATATCGTTTGCCCATCTCTCAAATTTGATTGCCCACCCTTTACTTTCATTGTAAGAATAATTAAATAATAAAAAAATGGAAAAAACCCTATTTACGATGTATACGTGAATACATTGGACTATAAGTTCATAACAAATAATAATTTTTAATCTTATAATGGCTATTTCGTTTGTCCATCTCTCGATTTCGATTGTCCAACCTTTATTCACTTTAGAATAAAATTTAGCCAATAATAAAATGGAAAAAACCCCATTCGCGATGTATAGGTGAATATATGAGAGACCATATGTTTATAACAAATGATGATTTTTAATGTTATAATGGCCATTTCGTTTGTCCATCTCACGAATTCGATTGTCCACCCTCCACTTACATTGTAAGAATATTTAAACAATAATTAAATAGGAAAAATCCCTATTCACGATGTATAGGTGAATATATGAGAGACCATATGTTTATAACAAATGATGATCTTTAATGTTATAATGGCTATTTCGTTTGTCCATCTCACAAATTCGATTGTCCACCCTTTACTTTCATTGTAAGAATATTTAAACAATAATAAAATGGAAAAAACCATTATTCACGATGTACAGGTGAATACATGGGACTATATGTTCATAACAAATGGTGGTTTATCTCATGTTTTAATCGCTTTTTCCTGTCTATCTCTCTCATTTATTTGCCCATCCTTCATTAGTTTCTATATTATTTAAACAATATCGAAATAGAGAATACACTATTTTTAAAATTTTTCTTAGAATGAATAAAGCAGGGATAATCGAATTCTAGAGATGGGCAAACGAAATAGCCATTATAACAATAAAAATCATCATTTGTTATAAACATATGGTCTCTCATATATTCACCTATACATCGTGAATGGAGTTTTTTCCATTTTATTATTGTCTAAATATTTTATTAATAAAAGTGGAGGTTGGACAATCGAATTCGAGAGATGGACAAACGAAATAGCGATTATAACATTAAAAATCATCATTTGTTATAAACATATAGTCCCATGTATTCACTTTCTCATCGTGAATGGAGTTCTTTCCATTTTATTATTTTTTAATTATTCTTACAATGAAAGTAAAGGGTGGGCAATCAAATTTGAGAGATGGGCAAACGATATAGCGCGAGAAAAGTTAATTTTTTGATTTTTGGTTTCTTCGCCAAAAAATTTTTTCCCCAAATAAAAAATTTTTGGTGGGTGGGCAAGCGAAAATTTTTGCTGGGCAATCCTGGACTAACGATGGGCAAACGATTTAGCTGCAAAAAATTTTGAATTTTTCACTAAAACATTTTTTTTCCACATAAAAAATTTTTGGTGGGTGGGCAAACGAAAATTTTGCCTGGGCAGACGATGGGCAAACGATCTAGCGTGAAAAAAGTTGATTTTTCGATTTTTGTTTTTTTGCCAAAAAATGTTTTTTTCAAATAAAAAATTTTTGGAGGGTGGGCAAAAAAAACTTTTCCCTGGGCATACATGGGCAAACGATGGGCAAACGAATGCCGTATTTTTTTTCAAAAAATTCACATGTGGAGGTGCTAACTTCACAGACCTGTTGTGTAGATTGCTATAAACACCGCATTGCTTTGCTATATCGATTTCAAAATACTTCTGCAAAACGTTCGAAGATAATATGCCTTATTGTACATAATATGTTTCCTTAGTAGATTAGTACTGAGTAGTTTTTTTGCTAACACTAACAGACTCCTTGCCACATCCAACGTTCATAGTGGAAGACAATGAAAACTCTATAGTGGCAGCATTAGGAGCCCCCACCACTTTACATTGCTATGCAACTGGCTATCCATTCCCGGCAGTAACATGGTGGAAGGATGACAGTATGGTTCCTTTACACTCGAGCCAATTTATAGTCCACAAAGACTATTCCCTTCATATTAATTCTGTCCAACTTTCCAATCTTGGCATTTACACTTGCCAAGCTTATAATGGTATAGGAAAAGCAGCTAGTTGGTCTGTTACGGTCCAAGCTTTAGGTCCTGTATATAGCACAAGACACGAAGATGTTAAATATATGCAGTATGTTATAAATCCTCCCGAACGTCCTACTACTTCTACTACACAAAGGCCTACTATCGTTCTTACTCGACCGCCAAAACCTGTTCCCCAGCCTCACATACCGTCAACAACTCAAACCGATCCTGCTCCTGTAGTTCCAGAAGTTGCTACAGAGGGGCATGTTGTTTATCAGGGTAACTATGATTAATATATTAACATTTTCTTTTTGCACGAAAAAATGAAGTATGAAGGTACTAATATTTCAATTATTCAGGTAGGTACTTAGAGTAAAATTGTTAATACATAAATATTTTATAGTGCCCGTAAAGGTTAATGTAACGCAGACACAAACTGGATACACAACCGGAAAAGACATATCTCTTGGTTGCGATGTAGAAGGATATCCCATTCCCCATGTTACATGGTATAAAAATGGACAACCTATTTATCCGGCGGAGTCAATTCAAATTTCAGGTAAAACGTGATTAAAAAATGCAGTCGAGAGGACTGTTCCATGCATTCCGTAAGACACCTGAACGCCTTGGTGCAGGGTACAAAGATTACGGAATGGGTGGACAAAACAACCAGGGCGCACACAATAAGTCTCTTAGGCTACAGTGTCTCCAGAACCTAGTGGCAAACGGATCCGTGGAAAAAAAAGATTAATATAGAATGTTAATAGAATTAACATGTTGTTTACTCGATCACAATATATTAATTGACGAAGATACAGATTTAAACACAAAAGAATAAAAATTAACGACATTTAACATTTAAATAAAATTTAACTCGAACTCTAATCTTTTTAATATTTCAGAAAGTCACAGACTTCACATAACTGCAGCAAGAGTTGCAGATTCGGGAGAATATCAATGTGAAGCGGTGAATCCCTATTCTAGATCTGTTAGCAGTATTAATATCGTCGTCAAAGGTAATTATTCGTCCGTCTACCTACATCTAGATATATCAATTCACTTATGTTGTATTTTTATTGACTTTAGAACCCTACATCCATCCAAAATGTACAGACAGTCCGTACTTTGCCAACTGTGAACTAATAGTAAAAGCGCAATACTGTGAACATAAATATTACGCGAGATTCTGTTGTAAATCGTGCACTGAAGCAGGACAGCTTCCACCGATCGGTCCACATTTAAGAATCGAATGAAATCAACTAGATTATTTGTTGTTGAGAAAATAAGCAAATTTCGCTACGTTCTCTTACACAATCAGTGGGGAGAACGAATGATTAAAAATTTTGACAGAATACTAGTCTATCATCGTCAATGTTCATTATTTTAAATGTAATAACCTCTTAATATGTTCATGTAGTGTTTTAACTGTTTAAAAAATACGAATGTTTTCACACAATTGTAGATATAATTTCTCTATTTGCGTAACATTTACGAGTACCCTCTGTATAGAAATCTAATAACTGTGCAATTTATTAATTATGTGTATATATCTTAATTAAATTAAAAATTCAAATGTATAAAATTATTGAGTTCGTATATTGTTTAGATTTTAATAAAATCATTTTATAACTTAATATTTATTTTAAACTGCCTGTTTAAAATTTATTGATAAAATAAAAGTTTACTATTCCGATCTGTTTTGTTTCAATGCGAATCTGACATCCACCTTAGTATTTTTCACCTCTAATTCAATTCGTCAACTTCCAACATGATCGTCTACACTTATATAAATGTTTGTGACATCCAATTTTTATACAAGTTTTAATATTATGCTATTACCTATATAAATTCTATAACCAAATAATCTAAATCAATAAAGTTATCTAAAAATCAACAGGTATCTAATACAACACTTACATAATAATTACCTCTATATATATATATATTATAATGGCTTGTATACCGCTATAGTATACCTATGTAAGATGTAAGTTTACGGATATCATAACTAGAACTCGTTGCTTGATTTTACAATAATGACTTCCAAGATTTATATAACGAAATATAACTTATTTTTAAGTACATACCTACAGTTAGCTGAATATAACATCATGGATTCTGGCAAAACTTGTACTACGGACCTCTTTCGGCAAATTTGCCGTGATAACATCAAACCTTCAATGATAACATTAGTTATATTTAATTAGTCGTATAATAAGATCTTACCATATTATTTATGTGGACAAAACAATTAATAATAACTAATTACACTGCACAACTTTTCAACTACCCTTACCGTTAACGTAAAACGCGTAAAACTAACATTTCAAATGAAAAACACCAGCTTTCTTACCAACCGTTAAAGAATAGTTTTAGGGACCCCAACGTATTTTAATCTACTTACAAAGTCCAATGTTCACTTTTAATTAATTTTATGTAAGCGAGCAGTATTTTATATTATTCTGAATAAAATTAATTATTTTTTGATCGATATAAATTCAGTAACGATGGCCCGTGTTCTCGTAGGTGTTAAAAGAGTGATCGACTATGCAGTAAAAGTAAGATTAATTTATTGTTATTAATTACATATTACATGATCATTATTACAAAATATCATTACTTATATTAAACAATTTTCCATATTTAAGATCCGCGTTAAGCCCGACAAAACGGGGGTGGTAACTGACGGAGTTAAACATTCGATGAACCCGTTTGATGAAATTGCCGTAGAAGAAGCTGTGAGAATGAAGGAAAGTAAATTAGCTTCTGAAATAATAGCGGTTTCTTGTGGCCCCACGCAATCCCAAGAAGTAATAAGAACCGCTCTTGCCATGGGGGTAGATAAAGGTATTCATGTAGAAGTATCGGGAAAAGAATACGAAACGTTGCAGCCCATACATGTATCTAAAATTTTAGCTAAAATTGCACAAAATGAAAAAGTCGATTTTATTATTGTAGGAAAACAGGCAAGTTCGTCGTTTTTATATTTAAAAATATGTAAATATATTTGGAATTTAATTGTAGGCAATCGACGATGATTCTAATCAAACTGCTCAAATGACGGCTGCCGTTTTAGATTGGCCTCAAGCTACATTTGCTTCTAAGGTATAATTTCTAGTACCTACTTTAAAATAAAATACAATGAAATTTTATTATAGATAGAGAAAGGCGATAATGAATTAATTGTCACTCGAGAAGTTGATGGTGGCTTAGAAAAAATTAAATGCAAAGTACCAGCCGTTATAAGTGCCGATCTGCGTCTTAACGAGCCAAGATATGCAACATTACCAAATATCATGGTAAGACGGTAATTTCATGTTTGTAAAAATATCTAGTAAAATATATATCCGTTTTAGAAAGCGAAGAAAAAACCAATCACAAAAGTTACTCCTAAAGATTTAGGTGTCGATATATCACCCAGAATTAAAGTGATCAGTGTTGAAGACCCGCCCGTTCGTCAAGCAGGCGTCGTTCTTCCAGACGTAGATACTCTTATAGTCAAACTTAAAGAAGGTGGCCATGTTCCGTGATATTCTTTCTTTCATTAATTGTTTGTAATGATTTTAAAGACACACTTATAAACTAAAACAACAATATATTTTTGGTTATCTTTGTTGTTACGTATTAGTTTTCTTTGTGATTACCATGTTTCTAAGTGTCGAACATTGTGAAATTTAATACTATATTATTTTAGGCAACTAATGATACTGTTTTAAGTATCCATAGGAATGGGGCGAATAATTGCTAGATATAAAAATAATTTTATCTCGGCTTTTGAAAATAAATTAGTCTATATATTTATTGGCAAAGTTTCTTTGTATAATACAGAATGCAATTGATTACGTAGAATAATAGTAACAATTCAATAAAAATATTTAATATCGGCAAATAATACATAGTGCAGTTCTTTGGTAAATAGCAAGGAATGATTAGTTCTTTATGGAGGGCATAATATAGCATTATTGTACAACTTTCCAATCGAAGCGTTGATTATTAGAATGCGTAAGAGGCGGACAGGGCGGTTCCATAATCTCCCATTTACCTCCGTTTTGACACAAAGTCAACAAGCTGCAATAGGGTACTTTTTGTAAAAGTTTCGTCATTTCATTTGAATTACGAGGCGAATCTCCTAAAAGCTCACGAGAACAAACATCGAGAGTAGCGGCATGCCCGACGAAAAGAATATTTCCACTTGTATTTATAGATAGTGCACTTTCAGTTACAAACGAGCTGCGCATGTAAAATTGTTCGCACGTCTCGTGAGTCTCTGCCAGTTGATGTTTAGGTATAAATGGCTGGTAATCTGTATCGATATTATAACCAGCTTCAATTAACTCCTCTGCAGTTAACCAATCGGGAAGAGACTCCGGATACCATACTAACCATTCAAACAAACCCGGTTCCAATTTAATTTTTAACTTGTTTCTTCTTCCATAGCTTCGCAGAACCCCATCGCAAGTTTGCACACAGCGAAAAGAAGGAGAACAATATACTTGGTCTATTTTTGTGTTCGACACTCTCAAAGCTTCTCCCACTAAGCTTGCTTGATAAATTCCAATTTGGGTTAAAGGACTATCTTTATGTAGCCCTTGGCACCCAATTTTCTATTTGGTAACTTTATGGGCATATTAAGATCCTTTCTTATGTAACATCCTTTTTCGTCAAAACAGTATGGGATCCAAGTACCAAAAGTAAAATCGATTCGTTCTCCGTGCCGCATAATAAATAATTTTCGGGGCGATTCTTCCTCCAACAATTCCTGAAAGTCGATAAATAAAATAATTAAAACTAATCTTAACCAGTCATCTCTGAGACTCACCAAGTCGTTTTCTGAATTCTCGATAACCAAAGTACTTAAATTTTCATAAGTATTCTCGGATGCATTACTAACTATCGAATGAATATTTTCGGTCGCAATTTCGGCATCTGCCGTCACACGAATTGAATCGTTGTTGCTCAACTCCAAACTGCCTTGTTTAGAGACATCTTGCTTATTAAAATTATTTAATTTGAGAGAGTGCTTCGGACTAATATTATTCTTTATGTCTACTTGACCACTTTGATGTTTCGACGAGGAATCGCCACCCTCATTTATTTGATTTAAAGCGACTTTTCTGTGCAGAGTCCATGCATCAGATTCGGCAGTTCGTTCGGTGTAACTTTCAGGTAAAAGTCCAGAACAACCGGTAAGCCAAGACGTGCCTTCCACCCAACCGTCTGGAGAATTAGCCAAAGCTTCACTGCTTATGTATACATAATCGCCGCTGTGCAACTCTAATTCGTCACATTCGGATGGAGCATACGGATGTATTACCTGATAATGAGAAATAAAATTAACGAATAAAAGTACCATTTATAGTATTTATAATAGAAGATTACGAAAATGTAACAATTTTCTAATCAAATTAAATTTGTAACCAATTCTAAATGCTTACTTTATGTATTTGCTTCCCGTTCACTCTAGGATCTCTCGAGTATAATCGCAATTCCCACGCCGAAGAGTTTCCTGAATTCAAAGTATCGACTAGTGCTTTTAATGCAGAATATTGCGAATTTGCGAACTGATAGGCCAAAGTCAAATGCAAGGACTTGACGTGTGGTTCCAAACTGATTGCTAAAAACAGGACAAAACAAAATATAATACAAACCCTAACGATTAAGTTTGAATTAAAAGCGCTTATGCAAAGCGGAACTTTGGAATAAATAAACAGTGGATTTAGTAAATGTTAGCACTAGCAGTCAAAACTAGTAACCAGATATCTTACATCTACTACCTCTGGGAATACAGCGGGCTGTGGTTGTAGTACACCAAGGAAAGCACGCTGTCAAGGCATCAAATTGCTCATAAGTATCACTAATAACTGAAAGTAACCAATACCATAAGGAATCATTATAATCCTTCTACCACATTATGAATAACTATTCTGTTAAATTATATTACTACACTACAGCCATAGATACATAATTTTCTTACTGGCATTAGAAACTTCCTTAACGTACTGCATCGCAATCCTTTTCAGATAATCGGCATGTTCTTCGGCTACAAAGAAACCCATAAAGTTGAGAGAAGCGTACGTTTCTAACTTTAAAGGTTCGTTTAACATCGCACCTTGTCTTTCCATGACCGATTTTAATGTTTGAGCCAAGTGAAGAGCATCCAAATCTGGAGCCTACAGTATAAAGAATTTTTACTTACAACGAGAACTTATTGAACTTTTAAAACCTTGAAAAATGAAACCAACGTAATGTGTGGCGTGAAATTGTGGGCTCCGTTCCATCCGCACAATTCCAACGATTTATCCCAAAACATCTGCAGTTGTTCTAAAAAGGAACCGGTGGGGCACGCATAGAGAATGTATTCCCTTGGGGAGCTGTCGTCTAATAATGGATCGTTTACGTGGGCAAGAAGCCAATCTGAAGCTAACTGGACTCCTCGATTACCTGTAGCAGCCAAAGCTTTTTCCCTAAAAAAAATTACGTTTCAAGTTAACGCAAACTAACCTATTAACCTGCGACTTACGCTCGATGTTTTGGAAATCCCATTTGCAGAAGGATTTGCAAGGGAGTTAAGTGTTGTTTGGAAATTTTTGTGGGCGTGGGATTTCTTCTGGGTGGAAGAGTTGCCATTATTTAATGAATATTAAACTTTAGTGATACAGACGAGAATAATTTTGACATTTAAATGATGACGTTTGTATGAGAATGTGGTTTCGATTTTCGTCGTAAGTGGCAGTGCGGTCGCGTTAAACATGTCGGTTTGTTAACGGTAAGTGTGTTCCGTGTGATTTTTGAATTTTTTTTAAGGTTTTCGCGAGACTTTTGTGATGGCAGGAGTGTTGTTCGAAGATATATTTAACGTGAAAGATATAGATCCGGAGGGAAAGAAGTTTGATCGAGGTAAGATTACAGTAGTAAGTCGATTTCTGTTTAGTCAATTGGACTCGGGACGTTGCAGTTAATTAACCGATTTAAAAGATTTAACGTTGCCCTTGTCGTTTCGAGGTATTATAAGAGACGTTTGTGCGTACTAAAGTTAAGAATAAATTTCGGTTTATTAGTTTTTAGGTTATAAATTTTATGAATTATCGTGTTGTTTTTGCTCATGCGCGAGTTATACGTGCAATTCGACCGACAAGTTATTCGTTCTACTGTGTAATTTTCAAAATTATATAGGGCCAAAAATAATCTGAAATGAGTATTTAGATTTATTTAATAGTTATAAATTGCGCAACATGTAAATTCGTTGATTTAAAAAAAAAAGGTCGGGTGCTTCCTTTAATACCTGTTGTACGAGTGCAAAATGTACAGGGTGTTGCAATTTTATTAAAGTTCAGATGCTTGTGTTTATGAAATTTTCTAGACTTTTTGTATTCGTTTTTCGAGATGAACGTTTATAGTATCTTGCAAATTATGTTTTTCTTTTACTAACAAGGTTGCTCAATTGATTGGTTAGGTTTCAAGTGTGTCTAAATGTTTATTAGTCTGAATAGAAGTACAAAATGGTTGTTTATAATAACTAGATAATAATAACTTATTTACAATTAGTTAAATTTTCGACTGGACATGGCAACATTTTATACGAACTTTTATATCTTTCATGTTTTCAAATAATACCGACTATCTACTTAACTTAAAAGACTAGAAATATGGGGATTTTTAACTATAATAAACGAAATTTACGATTTAGGATTACATTAACTGAATAGTTATTTGTTTTATTGAGGAACAATTGCGCCATTATTGTCTTATTACGGATTTGGCTAGGATGGGCTTTATATGTGTAAAAATATAAACCTATCATATATAAATTTCGGACCTAAAAATGTTATAAATGTTATAATATCCTGACAATTTTTTACTATAATTCGTAATTTAAATCGTTAATGTAGTATAATTATGTTAAATTGGTTTTAAATAGTTTATTGTTACCGCTGAAGATAATTCCAAACGAAACTGAAATATATGGTTAATTTTATTCAAGTTTTATCAATTGGTTTTCAAACGAAAATATTGGTATAATAATTAAATGAATACAATCGAAAATTGTAAGATATTGAAAGATAAAATTGTAGATAAGTGTAGAACTCAGTTTCTTACGTAAAGTATACCTTATTCTCAAATTGGAGGCCATCACATGTTTGATTATAGCGACCCGCCTGACAAAATAAATTTTCTATATAAAATTTAAACAAAGCAATTCGGAATTTACGTAACATTTTCTAAAAATTCCCTTCAGTTTTCCGTTTTCTATCGCGGTGTTCGGGTGTGCGCGATGTTATAACGTTTAAGGCTTTCATTGTGATTTTTGTGTACCTACGATATCGGGAACATTACAAGGGAATACGTTCTGGAAATAAGAATCCACTTTTGCAGTTGTATTCGTCAAAAAGGCCAGGATTTTATCAATTTATTTGTTTTTTAATTATTCACGTACAAGAAATTACTTACCAATTTTTATTAACGAGTTGTTTTGGGTTCGAAAATGTATTTTTTAAGTTTAGGTACTACAAAAACACTAAAGAGTATAGAGTAGGTACTTATTATGTTAATTATATTAGTTGATTAACTCCTTCCTATTAAAAATTTATTTTGAAACAAAACCGTCATGGAAGTTATATACCTACAAGTTTGTTAGAAAAGTAGATGCGATATTTCTAAAATTTATTTCAAGCAACTAGTCGGCATTTAAAAAGGCCGTACTTGCTTATTTTAAAATTCATCAATATAAGTACACAGTCCCCGACCCCGCATTTTCGAGGGTCCGAAGAACAGTCAGTTGTTCGCAATAAAATTCAATAAATTGCTTTACTTATAGTCGCTCTCACTTTTCATTTTTCTTGTTTTTTTGGATTTTTAATTTTTTCTCGACTGCAATGATTTGCTAAAGTTTTATTTATAATCGGGCAGATTATTTGGAAGTTCCTTGCTTTGTTAATATCCGAGTCGTAATTGTTGTCATGAAGGTTGTCTTACAAATACCCATGATGTTGTTAATGATTTTATTATATTATTTACTCTATATAATATTACCTAGGAATTGTTTGATTTCTTTGTTCTTCTTCTTGTTTGTACTTATCTTATTAGAATATAATATTTTTAAGGCACAGGTTAACTAACCTACTGTTAAAATATCGCGAACTTTTTGAATATATTTTGTATGTTATATGGGGCATATCGATAAAGAATAGATATTATATCAGTTGCAAACTTTGCCAACGTTGATCTTACCGGTTGTTTAGTTTCTTCACTCATCGGTATAGGTAATTGTGTCAACTAAATTTTGAAAGATCGATAATAAATAAAATTATTCACAGTTTGATGAAACAAGTCTACCGATATAATTGTTAGTAAATTAACATATTTTTCAACAAGTCTCGAAGCAACCTTTATTTTCAAACAATACGTGTTGAAGTAGTTGTTATTACAAGAGTACCTGTAATAAGAAGTCGAGAAAATAAAGGTTTTTCCCAGAGGATAGGATAGGTCGGTTAATCTCTTTCAAATTTAATATTGTGTAGATATGCATTTTTAATGCCGTTTACTTTTTCTGGTAGTGCTGAATAATTCAGAAACGAATGGTTGAAGGTAACACTTTTTTTTTCAAAGTACCCACATATTACCGATATGATTTCGAACACGCTGCGCCAGACCAGTAAATTAAAAAAGTCGAGGTGCTGCTTTGTTCGGAAGTCGTTCGACATAAAAACCGATACATCTGTAGCATGCACCTAAATGAAAATTCATCTCTACATTTACACTTAAACACATAACAACATTGTCGTATATGTTGACAGAGAATACTGTAAATAGGTCAAACGTATAAGTAAACAATTTGCAAATTCAGTAAGCACACATCAAGGTTCACATATCATAACGTACCAAGTGTTTTCCAACACATTTCGATATTAGATGAGACTTGCATTAAGACAATTTACGTCAATTGGCGTCATTTTTTTCCAAATACTACAAATACATTATGAACAAAATGTCAACCATTTACGCTATACACCTACTATGATCTATGAAATTTAAGTTGTTATTTTAGTTGCTTATTTTCCCTTAAACCAATCCATCTTCGTTGTAAAGAAAATTGAAACCAAAAGCGTTGTAGAGTCGTGAATTTACGAGTGCCGTCTAGACATGGAAGAATACAATTTTGAATTGGTTCAATTACTTTCGTGTTCGTGGTAGTGTAACTTCAAGATTTTCAATATATATGGCCTATCCAAACCTATATGCAATTCACGTCATCATTGAAAAATTACTAGATTGTTTATTTGTAATTCGGTTTAAAGTTTGGAAAATGACATATTCTATAGATGATTTACCTGCGCACATATTAGATGGGATAAAAAAAGGCTACAATTTATTAGAACTCAAAATACGAGGTACGATGTGAGACAGCACTGTGTGAAACGTCATCATCTAGTAACCTTGTATTGATGACGTGGATTGCATATAGGTTTGGACGAAGTGTATGTGCTCGTGCAATA
The DNA here is from genome assembly GCA_036326145.1 of Rhagophthalmus giganteus. Classification (NCBI taxonomy): domain Eukaryota; kingdom Metazoa; phylum Arthropoda; class Insecta; order Coleoptera; family Rhagophthalmidae; genus Rhagophthalmus; species Rhagophthalmus giganteus. The sequence continues at coordinate 6,045,432 of JARFJA010000083.1, read as the reverse complement.
TGGACGCCGGAAGACACCGAAAGAGCGCGATTCGAATGGAAAATTTCATTCGAAAAGTGTCGCGAATGTTTGAATTGCAACGGCGGCAATTCAAAAATTAATTTAAATAAATAAATTGTATTTATAAATCTTCAATTTCTTTCTTTTAAAAACTTTGGCGAATCACTCCTATAACCGAAAAAAATATATATAGCTTTTATAAAACCACCGGCATACTGATTGGTGTGAACCCTGTATTAATCTTCGATAGTTCCTTCTATTTTGGAACATTGGTGTGTTTCAGGAGGAATGGGAAAATATTTTAGGAGGCGTTACTATGGATTATTCCGAGGAAAAAAGTTGATATAAACATCTGTATAATTTTCAATGGGTGCGAAGATATATAGCTTATCCAAACCTATGCGATGTCACGTCATCAATACAAGGTTACTAGTGATGACGTTTCACACGGTGCTGTCACCTCGTACCTGGTATTTTGACAGTTCTAATAAATTGTAGTCTTTCTTTATATCGTCTGATATGTGCACAAGTAAATCATCTATAGAATACGTCACTTTCTAAACTTTAATCAGAATTACAAATAAACAATCTAGTAACTTTTTGTTGATGACGTGATTATCATACAGATTTGGCTAAGGTATAGTTGTTTAAATGTTGTACTCATCAAAAACCCAGCAAATAGTATAAATAAAAGGCAAATGACTTGACGGTTGCATTTATCGATTATTTAAATGTTATCGATAATTTGCCACAGTTCAAGATCAATGTTGAAAAATCTAGGTCCATTTCCCTGGAGTGCGATTTTTGTAAAACAAAACAAAAATTATGCCATCATTTTGTACAAGTTTTGTACAACCTTTAGTTTTTTTTGTACGCTTCCAAATAGTCAGCTATCGCAGATTGAAATTTCGCACTCCCGGGAATTGCTGGAGTGCAAAAGCTAAAAATGTCCTTTTTTTTTAATTGTAATAGTAAGAACTCATTTTGTACAGTTTTGTACAACCTTTAAAAAATTTTGTACCCTCCCGGAAATGCGCGAAAATGACCGCCAAAACTCGCACTCTCGATGTATTTTAGAATGCTCAAAATGTATAGCCTTAAAAAACATTTTAAGAAGATAAATGTCCTCGTTTTTATATAAAAACTAACTTATATTTTGTATTTGTTTAAATAATGTTAAACAAATATTATTCCTTTCAGATTTGTGGTTTCTTGAATTGTTGATAAAATTAACAGATGAAATTTATATGTAATAAATAAATTGAAATTCAAATAACATATATTTATTAGAATTTCAGAAACAGGTATAAAAATTTATTTTTTAAATATGATATATAAAAATATTACGTAACGTACTAATTCACAATTTTATAACAGTATATATAAAAAGGTCGTAGCTAAAACGCCGTGAACAAAAACGCCGTCAGTTTCAAAAATCAAATTAAATTGAACCTATTATTATAAGCATTACTAAGCAGTAATAGGCATCTACTTACCTGTATTTGTATATAAATCGAAATCGGCGAATTCCAGAATTTCAACAAACAGTGAGATTCGAAAATTTATTCTTAACAGATACCTGCTTACTTTTTAAAATACATAAGTATAAGCATAGTATAAATTCAAATTACTTATTATTATATTTGGCACATGCTAGATATAATATAATATAATATATATATACATTTACGTGATACATGGTTGGGATAAAATAATGTTAAAACTACTTTTTGTCTTTATACAAACTTTTTTAGTGGTAAACGTTCTTATGATAAGCAATATTTTTATATATCATATTTAAAAAATGTATTTTTATGCCTTTTTTTGAAATTCTAATAAATATATGTTATTTGAATTTCAATTTATTTATTACATATAAATTTCATCTGTTAATTTTATCAACAATTCAAGAAACCACAAATCTGGAAAAAATAATATTGGTTTAACATTATTTAAACAAATACAAAATATAAGTCACTTTTTATATAAAAACGAAGACATTTATCTTCTTAAAATGTTTTTTAAGGTTATACATTTTGAGCCTTCTAAAATACATCGAGAGTGCGAGTTTTGGCGGTCATTTTCGCGCATTTCCGGGAGGGTACAAAATTTTTTAAAGGTTGTACAAAACTGTACAAAATGAGTTCTTGCTATTACAATAAAAAAACGACATTTTTAACTTTTGCACTCCAGCAATTCCCGGGAGTGCGAGATTTCAATCTGCGATTGCTGACTATTTGGAAGGGTACAAAAAAAAACTAAAGGTTGTACAAAACTTGTACAAAATGATGGCATAATTTTTGTTTTGTTTTGCAAAAGTCGCACTCCAGGAAATGACCCGAAAAATCTCGCCATAAACTCATTTCATTTTTTTCGGCTCTCTCGACAATATAGTACGTGCACTTTTTGCGAGGGCGGCACCATTTAAAATGCCAGCGAGCGAGCTCCATAGAAAACAATCTAATGGAATAAGGCCTGGATGCATTGGTGGCCAATAAGCGTAACGGACACGGACGACCACCCCACCGTTCGGGGAATGTTAGAATTTTTAAGTTTATGTATAAATAAGAATGCGTTAATTTCAAACAGTCGTATCTTTCCGTACAACTTTTTTACTCGCCTCGGCATAGTCCATGCTATCCACCTAACTGTTCCTCCCGAAACGCCCCGTATTTAGTAGGCAACTGGTAAATAAAATCGTGTTTTTGCTACTAAAAAGCAATTTTGCTAGCATTATTGTTGAAGAATAGAAAAACGGTTAGATACTAAACAGATGTTGATGATGATGATTCTATAAAATACAAAGCACAAAATAAAACTATCGAATAACAAGTATACATGGGTATTTCAGTTTTGCAAACAATCTTCCCTTGGTCTAAACAGATATTACTTAAAATTATTTTGAAAACCGATAAATAATATAGAAAGGGCACCAGGGATCGCAATGGTAGACGCTTGCGCAATTTTAATATACGTGATAGCAGATCGATTCAGCTCTACAGTAGCGGCCAAGGTCATCGGGTCTAGGTCACTTTGTACCCTAAATACCCTTACATTCGTCTAATTCACCTATAAGAAGCTCGAACAGAACGTTACCTTTTCTAACGATATAATGTAATTTGCTTAATAAGGATGTTAAAACGTAGGTATTATTACACATTTTGATTCTCGTTTATTTCGTCGCAAATAACTACGTCTTTGTTCGCTTGGAAGTTTTGAAATCGATAAACGGTCTTCTGCGTTTTATAGTAGTAGGCGTTGCGGTCTATTTTCAAAGTCAAATTGGAAGACACAAGTGATATTATTTAAGGTGGTATCAAATCAAGTTTGTAAGATTAGGTCGTACCTACCTAATTCGATTTTTGATGCTCATTAATGTTCTGTATAATTGCTATTGTTTCTTCCGAATGCAAAGAGAAATATTATAACGTCGTAATATATTATCTAGTTAAAAACAAAATTGTAATTTTAACAGATTCCAAATTTTATAATTAATCTTTTAACTACTAGGTTAAAAAAGTAACGGATTACGTATTCGTAGCGTCGTAGTACTTTTATTATTGGAATGTACAAAATTTTGCGCTACGAAAAAAAATGCGATTAGGTAGGTAGGTAGGCACCTGACGGGCAAGTTCGGCCCTGTTGCGCGGCTATGTGTTTCACATTAAATCTAATGTCACTCTTACTCACCACTAGTAATTTTGAAAACACGAATAATGATAGATTGTATTTAATTTATTTATGTATAACCTGTAGGAACGGCAAACGACCGAATTTTTATTCGACACGTCGATAATTCGCAAAAACAATTGCAAATAAATGTTAATTACGATGGGGCATTATATATTAAAATTAATTGTATTGTAAGAAGGGCCCTTTTCATAATTCAATATGGCAATATTGCGCAATAGACTAACTATAGATTTTTCGTCGCGGAATCTCCTCTGACACACTCCGGAGTGGGGCAAATTGCGCATTCGGAACCGAGGTCCCCCAATCGCAAATTTACTGTCAGCATTCACTTTATACAAGGAAATTATAAGTCGTGGAGTATTTTTTTATTTTTTTTTAACGCGATCTGCACAGTTCTTCAAATTATTTTGTGTGTCGTTTTTATATTTAACTAGTCGCACGGTTATTGCCTTTTGATGCCAAAAGAATTTCCACGTCAAGGTCATCATGGAGTTTTCGCCAGTAGCACGGTAAATATGTTTATTTGTAAACTTTTATTAATTGTTATAGTAATAGTATCGATCTCGGAATTTATAATCGGTATGTGTTATGCCAGTCACCGTTTTTATATTGAAACCGAAAAACTGTCGATGTAAGATATAATTTAAACGACTTTTTAATCGTACATATTTAATAATATAAGCAGGTAGTTTATTTTTTTTAATCAATTTTAAAGTAAATGTTAAAATTAGGCAGTTTGGGTACAACACGTATTAAACAGCAGGATAATGTACACGTGGTTTAATTTCAATTTTTCTTAATGGTTACATTAAATGAAATAAAATCGTACGTTTTGTTTTCAAAATGATATCATTACAAGTATCTTGCACTAAAAGTCGTTTATCGGTAAATAAACGTAACAAAATCTGTAGGTACTTATTTTTAAAAGTCCGCAATTATATCAAATTTATCTTGATTACCCGTCACTGCGTATGTGTATGTATACCTTACAGTAATTTCAACATACGCCCCTTTGTGTTGTTCCATACTTCGAGAGTGTGCGGTCTTTATTACAAAAAAAAATGAATAATAATAGACGTTTGACTGTTGTATTAGGGTGCAAAACTCGCGGATATTTCATTTCTAGTTGAAAAATCTTAATTTATTATTTGTAAATTTCAAGAACTATTCTTTGTTCGACTTAACGTCCGAATTCATGTTCAGACCGTTTATTATTTTTTCAAAATAGAAAAAAAATCAGTTTTATAGAACAGAACAATGCCTTATAAATCAACTTCTGGGGATTGTTTTCGTATAGGTGCCAAAATAATTCCACCACCTTTATTGTAATACTTATCTCTTTCGATGCTTCTTTAATATTCTCTTTAAATGCATTGTTCTCTTTAAATTCGTATGTCAAAAATGCTAGGGGCCTGTACTACGGCCCAGAACAAGACAAAAATAATAATTACACGTAACCCGATTTTTTTAATTTTTTTTGTAGGTATCTGCAGATCCGTTTATTAAAAAATAATAATTTTGACTGAATATTTGATTGGTTTTTTCTTTATACGTACATATACGGCGAGTTTCGAGAAGTTCTTTCCATTTTTGATAAAAGTTGGCGCATCCTCTAATACTAATAACGAAATCGTCAGGTGTTATCAGGGATATAAGCGTAAGCGAGAAAACGAAGATTGGTAAATTTTGCTCGGGAATAAAGTACCATTATTTTGCAATATATCCGAAGAAAATGTTATTAACAAATATTCTATAGAATTACAAGTAGGTAATAATACATTTTGAACTTGAAACATTTTGGATTTTTTGGCTCTCATTTCTTAAGTAATTATTTGATGTCAAATTTGTGTCTAGAGAATGATTAATTCGGCTTATTTTCATTGTTTAACAGGAAAGTTGAGTTAAAATTGATTGAATAAAGTGTTAAGTGTGAATAAATAAGTTTTATTCGAGTGGAAATTTGACCATTTTTGACTAGATCAGTAACAATTTTTTTTAATTGACGTGACAGTACCAATTTGCAAATTATAAATTTTTATTTAGCAATGTTGAACAATTTTTTTAACAATTAACCCAAAATTTTTCAGTTTCAAAATATGGCGATGAAAATTTATATTTAAGTATTATTTGTAATTCTAAAGAATATTTGTTAATAAAATTTTCAAATATATTGCAAAATAATGGTATTTTATTCTTGAGCAAAATTTACCAATCCTTATTTCCTGGCTTACGCCCATATCCTTGATAACACTTGATGGGTTCATTATTAGTTTTAGAGGATGCGCCAACTTTGGAAATGAAAGAATGAAATTTTTTGACAAACTAATAATAAAAAAGTTTTCCATATGGAAAGAACTTTTTGAAACTTACTGTATGCGGAGATGTCAAAAGTTGCACGTGTAGTGTGACGAAGATATGAACAACACTTACATTAAAAAATTAATAACTAATCGATATAAAAATTTAATTTTAATATTGAGAAATCATCGATATTCATTTTACAAATAACGCGCGCCGCATCATTATTTGTCGTCTCTCGAAAATCGACTTAATATTAACGACCTTCTGATATGCCACCCTCGACGTAGGTACTCTAGAGGCGAAATTGTTAACCTATATTTCACCACTGTGCTCAAGGGTGTATCGGCTTAAGCAAAATGAAATTATATCAGTTGCGCATTTTCGTTGGAACGATAATATAGGCAATTGTTTGATATTTATGTTGTTTATACATACGTATAAATTATTGTTCGCCGTTATAAAATAATTGCGTCTGTTTGATGTGACATATTTAAAAATTTATACGGTTGCTTGCCGGCATTATAATGCTGTCGTTTTAAATAGAGAATAAAAACATAACATATTGATTGTACACAACTGATGTGAGTGCAGATGCGCAGTGTCATGAATTACGAGTATTCTGTGGACAGTAAACAATAAATAAAACAAATAAATCTACGACAAACAAAACAAGTTACAAATACAAAGTTGTGTTGTGTTTGTCTGCGCAATATTTGTGGTCTTACGTTTGCGTTTGATTGTACTCAATGTAAAAAATCATATATAGGTAGGTATAGCTCATCCAAACCTATATGATGTTCACGTCATCAATACAAGGTTACTAGATGATGACGTTTCATACAGTGTTGTCACCTCGTATTTGTACAATTCTAATAAATTGTAGTCTTTTTTTATACCATCTAATATGTGCGCAAGTAAATCATCTATGTATAGAATATGTCACTTTCCGAAACTTTAAACCGAATTACAAAAAAAAAACAATCTAGTAACTTTTTGTTGATGACGCGAACATCATATAGGTTTGGATAAGCTATATGATACCTATAAATAAACGCGATTTTCGATTTATTCAATCAACACGAATATAAGAATCTTGCTTAACACATTGTCTGCTACTACAAAGTGATTTTAAATGATCGACGATTCTCATTTGGGCAACTTAATTGCAGCAAGTATAATTAGTGTAGCAATAATTGAAAAACATTTATTTTCCAACGTATAAAATGTGTCGTAATCGTTATCGACCAACGAAACACGTAATACATAGAATAGTTCTAAACAGAACAGTTTTTATGGAAAATCCAGGAAAATATAAATAAATTAGGCCAATAATAAATTAATTAATAATAAATAAATTAATAATTAATAAATTAAAAATAAAATATAATAATATAATTAATTAATAAATATAAATAAATAAGGGCCACAAAAATACGCGCAACGAACGACTATGACAAAACTGTCAAGTACATACTAAACTTCGACAATGCACCTAGTGAAACACATAAAAATCGGCGAATTCCAAAAATTTCTCGTTTTTTCCTCGATCGAATTTTGAAATCGATGAAATTTTGTATGAATTTTGGATGCTTCGCCTCGTTTCTTGCAACTAAAACAAAAATAAATTGGATTCTGGCGTGGTTGGAAAGTTTTCTAAAAAATTCTTGGCCGATCAGATCGCCCGATCTCGCACCGTTGCATTTAAGCGCATTTCGCGTTTAAGATAATAACTAAATTTTAAAATGAAAGACGTCCGAGCGCACGCACGCCTGGCTCACTTTCGGATATCGACGAAGCAGATTATATTATTCGGTGTTCTTTTGTAAACCTGCAAGACCATGATACCAGTTTCCTTATATGGAAGTTTTTTAGGCACGTAATTCTGAAAATGCTTATTTTTAACGTTTGCGGAACTTACACGGTTGGTTTTCTGCGCGCGGTCAAGGTCGGAAGCTGCATCCAGTATGTTTTTTTTGTCTTTTAAATTTCCTTCTTTATATAACATTGACTTTTTATTGATGTTGACAAATTATTCTTTTATTTCGTTTATTTCGTATAATTATTGTGATTAATATTATCTCTGACATTTTTAAACGGTCTTTATTAAATAAAGTTACATTTTTACTGTTTAAAGTAATTGCAAAAAATATTAAGGCCGGAGATCAGAACATACTTGTATTTGAAAACGACTCGTCCAAAGTTATAGGTAGGTAGTGTCATATTATAGAGCACGACTTATTGTTATAAAATTTAAAAAAAACGAAATAAAAAGCTGTAGGTACCTAATTGGAAATACGATTAACAGATTTTAAACATAAATAGGCACTTCGTAATAAACGCTCTGACTGGGAGCTCTTATGGTCGGCCTACCGTTGTACCAATGAAATGTACGACAAGTTATGCCAGCGCCACTAGCGATAGAGTTGAACAAGCCTAATTGTACTACGTCCTTAAGTATATATTACTTATTTGTTTACGTTCATTACGTATAGTTTAATTTACAATTTATTTAACTTCGGTTTGTTATCATTGGTCTTCTAAAAATACGTGTAAGGTCAATTTAATTTGATCATATGTATTATTTGATCGCTTACCGCGCATTTTAGTGGAGGTTTTCAATGGACTAGAGTTGATTTATCGTTGATCGATTTTTTCGTTTTTGCCGATATTTCATTTTTTTATGGAACTACTGTAGGAAAGGGAAATCTTAAGAAATTACTCCGCAAAAGCGTTTTTATATTTATTATAATTTTGGGTATTCTCGGTGAGTGGTAGAAATCAATAATGATAGAATAAAATGATACCTAAATTATAATCTACTTTTACATTTATTGCAAATAGCATTTTAATATTTTCATGTTAACAATTAGAATATAGGGGAAAGTGAGAGCTGTTGCGGGCGGTTAATTGATTACTCGACTAACTTATACGTAAAAGTTTAATATGGACATGGGTGTAAAGTTTCCTGATCCGAAGTTAGCCTATCCTTTGCTCTTTTCAAGTAATGTGCGAGTTATTAATTTTTCACGAGGAAAGTTTGTATTAAAAAGAACAAGTTTTGTATGTAGGTATCTACCACAAAAAATTACGAAACCGAACCGAATAGTAGGCAAACTTCGTTTAACTTCAAACTTTAAATTTTCGCTTTTTCGTTTAAAATTTGTTACCATCATCTTAGGAAATTAATTTCGTTAATATCCGCCGATCAGAAAACAATATAAAGACCAACATGACGAGCATGTCAAGTTTAAAATTAACGAAATGCATTTCCTAGGATTGCATTCTTGCAAGGAGGTGGTAACAAATTTTAATCCGAAAGATGAAAATTTAAAATCAAGGATACTATACATACATTTCAAATAGTCGACACAGAAAAATCAAAAAGTATTATTTCTAGATATCTATTTTTTCTAAAAAAAACGAAGTTTTTGTTGATTCTTATACGTATAGTAGGAGGTACATATCGACGGCGTTTTAACAAAACATCTTAGGTGACAAAAAGCTAATTTTACGGGAGCGCACATTTTGTGTTGCAGCGTAACCATAAGCAAATACCTCCTACGGAAATACAAATCAATGTTTCTGGTGAAAAAATCGAAATGTTACCAGATTTTCACAGATTACGCTTTTGCCTGAAATGCATAAGATAGTCGAAACAAATCATTTTCGGAAAAAGTGAATTTTTGCTTAAGATGTTCAATCAAAACGCCATCGATAAGGATTGTTTTTATCTACATCTCTATCACAATATCGTTACTGGAGCGTTATTTTTTTTCATTTTGTTATTCTTATTCGTTTAAATTTTTGATCGTTTCTATTTTCTCTTCATCATCTTTACTATCATTTTCTTCGTTACGATTTTCTACTCTTAACATTTTTGTTGACAGTTTGCGTGGCATCGATTGATTTGTGGCATTATTACCTTAAGCTAACATGTTTGGATTTAAATTAAAAGGATAAAATAAGATAGAAAATATAATTCGCTTAAAATATTGCTGACTTTTATTTTTCTTCAATTTTTATGTTACATATTTATTACTAGGTTTAGTACGAATAGGACTCTAATTGTCATTCTTTATTTAAAAAAAAAATAAGTATCGCATCTGCTCGTGTATAAGCCGCATTAACAAATAATGTTAGCACAATAATTTGGAAAAAAAATATTCAATCGAATTCTCAACATATATCTTGCGTATAGGCCGCATGCTCATTTCATCAGTTACTTTTTGGGAAAAAAGTGCGGTCTACTATACACGAGCAAATTCTGAAGCGCACATTTTAAATTTTTTTCAAATGTTTTTCTACATTTTTTTATTATACTATACTTAGTAGGTGTAGTGTTGCATAAATTTTGTTTATTTCGGTTTGGCAAAGAAATTGCCGACTTTCAATTACTTTTTAATTGGTAGTATATACCTGTTGTCCTTTTGCGTTCTATAACGCACGATGAATACAACTACAATATCGCGAACAACGTTTTTGCATAATAAAGTAATTTATCATGCAACTTTGTAATGCAACAATGTATTTCTTAATAGTATTTTATTTTGATTAATTCATTTCAAGTAAAATTTAATTTACAATACTTAACAAATTTTACGAAGTATTAAAGTTTAACAGTATTTAAGATGCATATTAAAATGTATTACGACGATGCTTTCTTATATTTGTTTAAATGTTTTACAGCTTCTGTATTGTCATATTTTTATTTTATATAATATATCGTCGTAGTATTTGATACAATCTATTTTTCTTAAGTTCTTTCTAGTATAAGCAATTGTTTTTCTTCGAAGATTATTTTCTAGATAAATATTTGTACACTAATCGCCATTAAGGGGATAGTAGACTATAGTAGTTCAAAATCTATACGGAATTTATAACATTTTTACATTTATAGAATCTGTATTGGTTTATCTAGGTGATAATATCGATAAAAATTGAAACTTCCCTTTAGTAATCTCACAATTTCAATTTTTATAGACGTTTTATGATGACACGTCGTAAGTAACTATAAGACGTCTATAAAAATTAAAATTGTGAGATTACTAAAGGGAAGTTTCAATTTTTATCGATATTATCACCTAGATAAACCAATACAGATTCTATAAATGTAAAAATATGTTGTAAATTCCGCATAGATTTTGAAAAAATATCTAAAAACTTATCTTTGCTATAGTACAAGAACAATAAATGTTTATTACAGAATATCAAATAATTATAAAAAATACATCGTTTACAACGTCAAGAAACTTTTCAAAGTCGTTATCAACGATAAAAAAACGATATATAAGTATTCATTTTCGAGCGTCTACTATCCCCTTAAATAGTGTAATACAGGTACCTACCTACCTGCTGTACCTACGCCTTACAGAAGTTAAATTTTACTGACAAATGTTTTTTCAGACAAGATCAGTTTTTTAACGACAAGCTTTCACGTTTAACTCATCAGTTTTGTTGTATTATTTTAAATTTCTAATTGGAAAGACTTTAAATTCAGTAAAATTCAACTTCTGCGAGACGTGCAGATGAATGAGTCGCGAACATTATTTTGATAAAATGTGGTCCGCACATGGCGCTTGACAATAAAATATGTATTAAAAATTGTCAAAACTTTGAAGGTAGCTTTTTTGAGTTTTTTTGTGGGATAAAAGTCGTATCTTGTTCAAGGTACCAACTATACAAACATGATTTTATTATTAAATAAATCAAAAAGCGTTAAAATATTCTCATTGGTTTACTGACTTACTGTTACTGAAAAAAAATATCGGTCCCTTTATTTTTTATAAAATTTTTATACTTCAAATTTCATCAATATTGAAACTCCTAACCGATATCACAGTTACTTAAATTTAAAAATTAATTTCATATATCTATAAGCTACAATATTCTCCTGCAATATTTCGGTTAATTATGTTTATTTTTCAAATTTTGTTTTTCCAACAACGCCATAATATCCGGTACCTGTAATAATTGAAGACGACTTTAAATAAAAAATTTAAAGAATCAGTTATTTTAATGGTTAATAACGATCGGTTAATTTTTTTTCTACGTGTTATAGATGCAGTACAGTCTCGGTAATAACATGAACTAATTACTGCAAGTGGGGGAGTTCACATTTTCGAAGAGTTTATGTAACTGAATAGGTAGATATAATTACCTAATAATAATAATTAACGTAACATAGTGTGAAACACCAAAAACAGTTAAAATAACATTTATTTATGTAATGGGATATAAAAAGAAAAAAAATGTAATTTCTCGAAAAATGTTTTTTTTTTATTGTACACATACAGTTGACTTGGCAATTCCATATTGTTTTGATAAAAAAGTTATTCCGACATTCCTTGCATCTGATAAACGCTTGGTTTTGGTTTTTAAAGTTAAATAAGTTTATGCCTTTTTGAATATAACAATACTTATCAAGGGAACTTAAAATTGTTACACTCGCAAGTCTAAACAATTAATAACTTATCGAACCTGTCTGGAAATGAATACAATAGCTGATATGAGTTTGTTTGTTTGTTGTTTTTTTTGGTACCTACGGACTATACAAACTTATATGCAATTCACGTCATCAATAAAAAGCCACAAAAAGATAAAGTGTACACTGCATACAGATTGTAGTATATATATATATTTTTTTTTCAACACGCACAATTCAATGGCACTATCTCGTTTTAAAAGCAACATAGTTTAAAATTTGTATTTATGTTTTAGAATATTTGCGTTCACGTTTTGGAATATTTTGAAGTCGTTCGCGTTTTTGGATGTTCACATTATGGGATTTTCACGTTATAACTGCACAATTCAGAAAATAATAATAAAAGTTTCACAAATTTAATAAATAACAAGTATTGGGCTTAAACCCACATTTTACTAACGCGGTATGCGTAACTATCACTTTTTCTAAAAAAAAATGCCAAGGTTACTATCCTTATGGAATTTTGATGAGAAAAACGGAATTTGTTATTATAGTTTTTGCCGTTTGGGATTATAAACGGTAGAAAACGCTCTCAAACTCGGGGAGCAGAACATTTTACTTCAATAATAATTAGCAGTTGAGCTTTGATTGCAAACGTTTCTACGGTAAAAAAAAATTAAAACGTGTGTTTTTGGGCTCCGGGTCTCGAACCTGCACTCTGCATAAAACCGGGTCGGTTTAGTAGGTTAGGTCGAGGACTATTTCTGATTCAAAAAGAGCTTTATTGCCGTATTTCGCGCCAATTTTTTTTACTTTAAACGCGTTTTCTCGTGTTTATAATCTGCGGTGGCAAAAAGTAATACGGCCGATCGGTTTTCCCCCCAAACATCCGTAAGGATGGATGTCGCTAGGCATTTTTTAGGAAAAGTAATGGTTACGCGTTTCTGGTAAGTTTTTTCTCCCATTTTCACCTTTGGAAGCCCTTTTATCCGGAAGCTCCTCATAGAAAAAACAAAACTAATTCTAATCGTTAGATTAATTTGTACCTACCTACATTTTTTTTTCTGTAAACGTTCAGAGTCTATCTACAGTTTTATAAAATAACATATTTTCGATAACAATTCTTATAAAGAAAATAGAAGCACGTAGTATAGCTTTCCTTGCGTTTGTCAACGTCACAGTATAACATTACATAAGGTGCCCATTTAAATTTTGATAATAAAATCAGTAGTTCGTCTTGAACAAAGGCGCATAAAATCATTTTCGCGTTTAATACACCATCCTACGCCTGAAGGTATTTACTTACATAGTTAGTTAACGTGACTTCTAATAAATAAACCTATTTAATTATTAAAACTAAATAAACAAGTTTAAAATCGTTCGAATGATTTCTTTTTCACTTAATTATCTGTTGTAGGTAAGTACTTACTCCGATTTGAAGGGAACGTTTAAAATTGAATATTATTCCAACTTATAACAATAGAATTCGCACGTCATTCTTTTATGCAATTTTAAACCTTGAACCCTCACAAGTTTAAAACCGGATAGCGCGTTATATTAGATCTTTTAAACAATGCAGTACCGATTGTTAATACTTTTTAGGAAGACCTACATATGTCGTTACCCTCTTGAAATCGAGGGGCGTGGGGGGAATCGCTTTCTTAATTATTATATCTTATACTTACATTGATCCATCACGTGAATTAACCATTTTAATTGAATATGGCTAAAATCGCATTTTTCTTAAAGTAACTATTGCCATCGAGGTTTTGTTTGATTACCGAAGTTTTGAGTATTTATCGTAATATGGGCCGTACAAATTTTATTCCAATGCACGTCATCACTCGTACTTCGTACTATTACAGTGCCTACTAATAAATTGTATACAATCTGTCTTTGCCGTGTCAATGTGAATAGGTAAATCATCGGTAGAATATGTCATTTTTCAAATTGTGAACTGAATATTACAAAAATATACAGTTTTAGTACAGTGGCGGACATATAAATAGCCGCACCCGATAGGCGCAGTTTCCATTGCCGATTTGCCCTGGGTTTTCAAACTTGGGCAAAAACTTTATCGAGGAACAAGATGATAATGTTCACTTTCCATCCAGGACCCATAGTGCCGACTCAGATTCGGCGCGGACATATAAATAGCCGCACCCGGAACTCTCCTGTTTTCTGCGCGTTTTTGACTGAATTGTTTGCGTGATACCGTGTTATTTTGTATGTTCTGATAGTTCTGTTATTAATCTGGTATTCAATTCATCTAGAACATGGGAAAAGGTAAGCATATCACGCCTAAACTGCGTGCTCATATCGACGCCCTGAATAATGAAGGTATTTCCATGAGAAAAATTGGAAATAAACTGGGAATTTCTGAAAAGGCCGTGCGAAACGTTGTAAAAACGTTGCTGAAGAATGGTGGAAATCCGATCGATCCTGTGCGGAAGCCCAGGCCACGTAAAACCACCGTCCTCGTCGACAGGAAGATCGTTAGGATCTCTGAAGCCGACAGGAAGAAGACCGCTGTGGACATCCATAAGGAGTTAAGCGGTTCTCCTTGCTTCAACATCACCGTGCGGACTGTTAGACGACGTCTAAACCAAGCTGGACTGATGGGACGCATTGCCCGCAAGGAGCCACTTGGGTCCAAGAAAAACCGAAAAGTCCGCATGGCTTTCGCCAAGAAGCACGTCGACTGGCAAGCCGAAGACTGGGCCAAAGTGCTGTTTACGGATGAATCCAAGTTCAACCGACTAGGATCAGACGGAAAAACGTATGTACGGCGGCGCGTGGATGAAGAATTCGATCCACGCTGCACCAAAGTCACAGTGAAGCATGGCGGCGGCTCTGTTATGGTGTGGGGTGGTTTTCGGAGGTCCGGAGTCGGTCCGATTCATCGAATTCGACGGTCAGAAGGTTGTTGTGGGCGTCATGGAGAATGTGCCGAAGCCGTATGCGCGTCAAAATCTTGGACGGAACTGGATCCTTCAACAGGATAATGACCCGAAGCACACTTGCAGGATCGCGAAGGCCTGGTTCCAGAAGAACAAGTGGCGCCTTCTGGAGTGGCCAGCGCAGAGCCCGGATTTAAACCCGATCGACAACCTGTGGTATGATGTAGAAAAAGTGGTGCAGGCCAAGAAACCGAAGAACCTGAACGAACTAGCGGCCACGATCGAGGAAGCCTGGCGCAACATCCCCGTTACCCGCTGCATGAAGCTTGTCGACTCCATGCAACGTCGTTGTCAATCTGTTATTGCCAGCAAAGGGTTTTCTACTAAATATTAGGTTATTGCTGCATGTAAACTGTTGTTTTCCGTTCGTTGAGTAAAAATGTTCGTTCATAAAACAGGAGAGTTCCTCCGGGTGCGGCTATTATATGTCCGCGCCGAATCTGAGTCGGCACTATGGGTCCTGGATGGAAAGTGAACATTATCATCTTGTTCCCCGATAAATTCTACATTTGCTAGTTGTCGTAGTTTTTGCCGAAGTTTGAAAACCCAAGGCAAATCGGCAATGGAAACTTTGTCTATGGGGTGCGGCTATTTAACGGGTGTCCCAAAATTTACGCAAGATTTGAATTAAATATAAAACACATTTATTTTTCTTTAAATTATTATTTTTTTAATGAATCATAAAGTACACACATAAAGTAAGTATGAAATAACACATCGGGGAAATGCCCTCCACGGCTTTGCTGGCACATACGCACTCTTTTGTCGAAATTTTCCATGACAATTGTGCATAAATGTGGCCCAATTTCAGTAATAAAGATATTGACATCTGAACGGCTTGTTTTTGGACGACCAGAATGTTTAGCATCACCAGTAGATCCAGTCTTCCTGAATTTTTCAATTACTCTCTTCACAGTTGACGAAGTTAAATGAACATTCCGACCGTATTTTGTACGAAATTTTCGAACTGTGGCCGCCAAACTTTCATTATTTTTGAGATATTCTTCAACAATGAAAACACGTTGTTCTGTCGTGTAACGCTCCATTTTTACTAACCCTAGACTGTCAGCTGTTAAACTGTTTATTTTTCAGGGTTGCCAACACTTTACTGCACAAATGGCAGCAAATTCAAATCTTGCGTAAATTTTGGGACACCCTTTATATGTCCGCCATTGTATGTATCATCTACTAACTTTTTATGGATGACGTGCATCGGAATAAAATTTGGTTGGTATATAGGTGTCTACTTACCTATCTTAAACCGCAAATATGATCGACAATGAGTTGTTTTGACTGTTTTATGCATATGTTTAGGTATAATGTAAAGACATATTTTGTTAAAATGTCGTAAAAAAAAATCAAAAATCGATTTATGTTTTTATCGCAATAGATTGTTTACGATTCCGTCGCAGCACAAAAAAATGCTCGCTCCTGTAAAATTTGCTTTTTATGGCTTACGATGCTTTGGCCAAATGCCATCTTTTTTTTTTCAAAACTAACGGCCGGCCGCCTTCAGTCTTCAATCTATTTACCCGAATATCTTGTGTGGTGGATATATTTAGTGTGAAAAAGCAACCATAGTTTCACGTGATTGGATTTGCGTTTTAATACAATAGAATAAAAAAATGCATAGGTAATGCGATAACTTTGTTTTCTTATTTTACGTCTCATCGTCTGAAACGGACGATGCGTACCTAAAGATTTAATTTCCCTAGTCTTTTATACGCAAACAGTATTATATTTCCTAAGTATGTACGAGTATAAGTGTGTACCTTTATAGAAACAATCTTCCGATAAGTCCTCAATTACATTTAGGTACCTATTGAACATTTTATTGGATATCTACGAACCGAATATTTCACATTTTGTTGATACTTCGTATGACTAAATAACATTTTTGCGCTTTCTATACGTGGCGGAATTAGAAACGTAAATAAACGTTTTTGAACTCGTCGGTTCTTAGAAAAATTAGCTGTTTTTAGATCAACCATGCGCATATAATATGCTGTCATTTTTCTTAAATGCTTAGACCGATATCTATCTATAGGTACATATGGGTACTTATACCTTCTTCTATTTTTGCAATTCGTAATTATATATTAGGAAATACATTTCTTCGGTGATTTTTTATAAATCCAATCGCGATTAGCAGTGGCATTGTTCATTCTGTTATAAAATAGTGAATAGATATTTAAAAAAAAAAGTTATATGACATATTTTGAGTATGTATTTGTTTATCAGTTTAACACTTAATGTTAAAGATGTGCGTTTATTTTAGATAAGTACATTTAGGTAAGAAATATGTAAGTAAATAAAGAAAAAAGGGTATAAAATGGATATGAATCGACCAAAAACAAATAAGACATAAGATTTAATAAACGAAATACTTATCTATAAGTACACCTACGTTGTAAATTAACTCGTCATCCTTGATTTTTTTAAAATATAGGTTTATACAATAGTCGGACAGTTTTTAATCGTTTACATTGAACAAAGAATAAATTCAAGTCGACGTTTCATTAGCCTCTCTTACGTTAGACAAATGACCGGTGTTCTCGCTCGCCTTTAAAAAAGTTTGCAATAAATTTACATATGTATAGGTACGTGTGTGCATAAATAAAACCGGTAAAGAAGTGCTTTACAAAAATGTAACAATCCAATTTTTCACCTCGAAGTTGTTCGTTGAAAACGTAATTCAATTACGAGGATTTCGTCCACATTTCTGTTATGAAATGTTGTTAGGGGTATATGCATCCGATTGGATAACGCTTAGGTACATGGATGACTAAACATTCGAAATTGGACGGGTCATCGGTTGTACCGATCCCTTTCCCTATAGGCCCGACGTTTCCAAATTAATTTTAATTAATTGCAAGGAACGCATACGAATAAAAATAAAATTTGCCGTTGTTATGAAAGTATCGACATTAGTGCCTAATTATTTACAATAGCATCGACTATTATTGTACAATCTAAATTTTAGAGTCGCTTTTAATTAACCCTTGGATTTTGGTTTGTTTTTAATACCTCCCGAGCAAGTACCTATACGCACTTAATATTTTTAGAGACCAAAACTCGAGAATTTCAGCTTTTGAAATTCTGTGTTGGTTAGAAAGTGTTTTAAATAATCTTTACCTTAATTTTTGTTTTGTACTTTTTGTGTATAAACACAATTTTTACTTCCGACATATTTTGATTGTTTTCAAACTATAAGTAACTATTTGTTATTGCGACGGAGTACGAAATAATGGTGCAATTTAGATCATTTTATATTTTATCATGTTTTTTTATCAAAGTTATAGATCTTTCTATAGATTATTTTAAAGCCGGAAGAGAGTATTTGTTGTCTAATGCGCAGGTACATATTTATTTTATTCAACAGGCGTTTGAACATTGTGCATTAATCATTTAATAAACAAAACATTCGTAGGTATTATACCTACAGAATAACCTAAATAACTTAAATAAGGGACAAACCAATTCAATTAGTGATATAATAGTCTATTGATATCTAGATAATCCGTATAAAATCCCTACATTATACCTACTACTTACTTATTTCTATTTGAAATAATTGACTATGTTTCCCTATTAAGATTTTAACTTCCACATCGCCCTTCGTCTACTGTACTTATACCAAAATTAGAAGTATCATTTACAAATAACTTTGCCAATTAATGCAACGTAGTAAGTATTGTCGGCATAAAATTACACACACGACACCCACATTAGAAAGACGACATTAAAGGAGACTAGATTTCAATGGGAGAATAGTTAATTTACAATTACGCCATTTCTCCTACATTTACTCTACTTATGTAACGACCGGGCTCGTAACATTCTCTTTAACTCTTACTTATATGTGACACAAAATTTTGCTCAACTGGAGCAAAGTTTTTCCAGTTTGTTTTTTTTCGATTTTTTGGGTAAACGATGGTAAAAAGTCATGTATAGGTGGAAATCATTAGATATTTCGTAACAACATAAACAGTTTTTTTCAAAAACCGGAGGTCTACTTTTTGTACCACCGCTCCATTTACATACATATAAATAAAACATTCTATCTATTTTTTACATTTATTTTGTACATTTATTATGTATATTCTTGACAAAAACAAAAATAACTTCTAAAATTGAAATGAATATTATTTTGTACGGTAAGTTTGAAAACAAGATTTTACTTTTCCCAAACAAAGTGGCACCTGGCAGTTGCTGCGAAGCCAGTCAGGGCGGACTGGCTTTGTTTTGGTGCTACATAATCCACATCTTCTTCGCGATCCACGCATAGGCTGATGCGCAGCAGAATTCAACAGTCGTATACTCTCTGGTAAAAGGGTTTCGATTTCTTAATTTGGATTTGTGTCCAGATGTCGTAGACCTTTTAGATGTAGATATTATAACTGGGCCTGCAAGGCCGTCTATGATAGACCTTCTAAAGTCTTTTGCTGTTAGCCTATCAGGCATATCAGCCATATCAGGCAATATACATTTACAATAGAAGCGTCTAGGAAGTTGAAAAAGATACGATGCCACCATTTGTTGCTCTGACGACCTATTGTATAGCTAGCTAAAAGCTGGTCAAATTTATCAACACCGTTCATGTTGGCATTATAATCAGTTAGAGCTTTTGGACATGATATTTGTAATATATTTCCATTTTTTTCTCTTCGATTAACCTCCGTGCAATCTTCAGGA
This sequence comes from Rhagophthalmus giganteus, assembly GCA_036326145.1. Taxonomy (NCBI): domain Eukaryota; kingdom Metazoa; phylum Arthropoda; class Insecta; order Coleoptera; family Rhagophthalmidae; genus Rhagophthalmus; species Rhagophthalmus giganteus. The sequence continues at coordinate 6,025,362 of JARFJA010000083.1, read as the reverse complement.
TTGTGATAATTTGATAAAAGATGTACGGACCTTTTATCTTTCCATTTTACTGCAAACAGTTTTGTATCACTTGTGTACCAATCAAATTCGTCTCTTTGAGGAGCAGCTGCTTGTTCGTTTTAAAATTAGGTAAATACTTTCGAGAAACGCTCTCTGTTCCAATCGCATATATTCCACGTTCCGCTAAATTTTGCATTAATTCCACACTGTTAAAAAAATTATCAAAAAATAATCTATGGTTTTTTTGTTCGAGACCGGCAGTAAGCTTGCCCATAACCCTCGAACCTAGGCTCTTTTCCGCAAGTTGATCCTTAGATTTTCCAGCATAAACGTCGAATTTCAAACAATATCCCGACTTGTCGCGGAGCATCCATACTTTATAACCCCTTTTTATGGATTTCTTTGGCATATATTGTTTTATAACACTTCTACTTTGATCATCGACTCATCTATAGCCAATACTTCGCTTGGTAAAAGACAATACTTAAAACCTTCTTCTAACTTATCTAACAACGACCGTACTTTATGCAAGCGATCAAATTTTTCCGAATCACGGTTAGGCGTAACAGTGTTATCGTTGATATGAAAATTTCCTAAAAGCCAACCAAATCGTTTTTGTGACAAGACATAATAGAGGTAATATAAGAGTCATGTAAATTTGGTGCACTGGACCAATAATCTTTGTAGCTTGGTAAGTACTTGATCCCCATATTCCAGTACGTATTTGTTCTTGCTCGGCATACAGATTTGTTTGGAAAACTGTATGATTTATTAAATTTTCGTCGAAAAATAGTTGAAACAGAGAATACGGCGTCGTATTTGAGTTGGCTATTTCGTCACGAATACCGCTGATTTCGCCAAAAGGAAGAGGCAAAGAAAGTATTTCTGTTTTACCCCAAATCGGTGGTTGTAGAACTGTAGTTGAGTTTTTTTCAATTTTTGATTGAATCAGAGATAAAGGTTTGTTGTCATCTGAATCACTTTTGCTCGAATAAATATCATTAGTTGTATTTGTATTCTTATATATATAAATATATGTCTCCTAAATCTGACTCGACGCTAGACGGCAAGGAATAAGCGTCAAAGTTTTCCTCAAGTTCTGTCTCAAATTCCTTTCGAGTCATTCCTACTAGACGGAATGGTAAATCCTCATTACGTGACATTTCCTGCAGGCAAATATATTTCTAGAAATATTTATTTGGTCACATAAAAAATACTACTGGAGCGGTGGTACAAATATAGAACCAGCAATCAAAATCAAATTATTGCTTATCAAAAATAAATATCAGTATATTCAACTTACCTTACTAATGTAATAACACTATTTCAAATAAAGAAAAACACAAATCAAAGATGATTTTTGTTAAATTTAAACACGCTTTGTAGATAATAAACGAACTGCGAACACATATAACCTTAAAACTCACCGTCTATTCCTAAACAAGTTTGTACGTGTCAAAATACCCCGTGCCGCCATCTACAATGCCCTGAAGTACGATACAATGACGGTGGCGTAAAACTTGTGCGGCTGCGGAAGTAGAAAAATAATTTTGAATTGGTGGTCTACATATAATACCACTGCGTCGGTTGAGTGGTTTATTTTTTATACCACTGAGCCGGTAAGAGTTAACATCATTTATAGATGGAAAAGTCAAAGTTTAAGAACAACTAAAGCCCGATGTTAATTTTGGTACCTACCTATATGTACCTGTTTTATTTTAGTACGAAATATATATCAGGTTACTCACTTCCATAACATTTTTAAACCTGATGTAAACTTTAATGTTTTTTATTTAGGGCGTAAGGTTTTGTTTTTGTTGTTTCCTTACTGTTCATTAATCGTATAAGTAAATAAGAGTGAATTTCGTAGGTATATAGGTATCTAATTTAAAATAAGATCAGGCATTATTGAGTTTGAGAAATAAGTTTTAAAAGCTTTAGAATTACGTGGAGTGTAGATATCGTAATAAATATACCAATCACCTACGTTTCACATCGTTATATATAGTTTAAATCGGTATCTACTTATTTACATACATAGGTAATAAATTCCTATTTATATAATTTAAAAAGGAAAATAACAGTTAAATTGTCTTTTGCGGTGCAATATACTCTTAATCGTCATAGATAAGCAAATAAATTACTAAATGCCACCTTTTTCTACGAGACCCACTTTTTTTTATTCGGTAATTTTGTGGTTTTACCCTAACTAGTACAGGGAAAGGTCAGCAGGCGTGGTCTTTCAATTTTATCCGACCAATGAGGAACGGTTACTCTTTGCCCGATATATAGAATAGCATGGCGTTGTTGAGTTCTCGTTCATCGTTCACTTTTATTATCGAAATTCGGCCATCATTATATCATACACTAATTAATAATTTTATGTGTCTTGGCAAAATATGTAATTATCTATCTATTTTTTTAATAACAAATAGGTGCAACCAGGTAAACCATTTTAGTTCAATTCAACATAAATAGTTCAATAGTTTTGAATCTTCAAGTTCTATAAATATCTACAAAAATTATTTACAAGCAACTAGTAGTAGGTATAGGTACTTACTAAATTAATTAGGCACTTAATACTTTTTTATACACAATGCTTTATAACCAACCACCCCAGGTTGCTATAGAATAGAGTTAAAGTAAAAGAAAAACACATATAGGTACCTAGTTAACAATAAGTTTATTTAAAACGGCCATACGATACCTACAGGTATAGGTAATACGTAAGTACCACCGACTTATAGATAATTTAAAGTATTTGTCAGCTAGCATGTCGGGTACTCTCGTAAACGTAGGTAACTTTATAAATATCTGTATACAGACAAACCTAATACCTAATAATATATACCTAATAACTTCGTTTGCTTAAGCGTCAGTGACCAATTTTCAAATAGGTACTTGTAGGTATCAGGATCGAATTTTTATGTTGAAATGAATCAATTAATTACCTACCCACCCATAAAATGAAATTGTTACACAACCGCAACGTGTAGCTACTTATAGTAATTGCGGGATAGATGCCGCATGTTTTAAGAAACCAACGCAACGGTTCACAACCAAAACAAAAGCGTAAAAGAAGTATCATCGGCAAAACGAAAAATAAATACCCATAAAAAAATATTAGGGTTCCAAAAAATCGTTGGAAGGGGCGCGATTAAGACTGATATGGAAAGTTGGTTTTCAAATACTAAAAGGTTGAAAACCGTTGCTTTAGCGCAACATTTTTCATTTTATTTAGGTACATGCGTGATTAAATTTTTGAGAATCTTTTCTGAAAGAGTCCGGTGTTGTACCTATAGGCACGTTATTCGAGATAAGTTCCAATCCACCACGTCATCAATAAAATCTCGTATTTTTACAGTACTAATAAATTGTAATATCTTTGCCATGACACATATATATATACAGGGTTAGTTAAAAGTATGGAGACGGCGATTTATTGTCGTTAATATTCATTTTAGGAAATTATGTTCAATACAAAAGTTTGTTATGAAATTATTATCTACATTTAAGAATACTTGAATTTTTTTTTCCTCAATTGTTTTTAAGTTACGACGTCATCGATATTTTTTTGAAATGACAACCTATATTTCTGATTATTGATTTCGATAGTACATTCTATTCTCTTTTCAACGGTATACAATTTTCAATATGTTACATTTGAAAAAAATTGAGAAAAAGTGCCTAAAAAGGTTATTGGATTATTATTATAAAAATGGACAACAATTTGAACACTTACTTTAATGTAGTTAGTTATTAATTTGTTTTTAATGATAAGATTGTGACTGATAAGTTTATTGCAAATAAATGAGTCTAGTTACCGTGTTAATTAATTCTGCTAATTTAATGGATCTTTAATATTTGAACTTTAAGGCACTTTTTCTCAATTTAACATATTGAAAATTGTATACCGTTGAAAAGAGAATAGAATGTACTATCGAAATCAATAATCAGAAATATAGGTTGTCATTTCAAAAAAATATCGATGACGTCGTACTTGAGGAAAAAAAAATTCAAGTATTCTCAAATGTAGATAATAATTTCATAACAAACTTTTGTATTGAACATAATTTCCTAAAATGAATATTAACGACAATAAATCGCCGTCTCCATACTTTTAACTAACCCTGTATATATGTGCAGGTAAATCATCGGTAGAATACGCTTACGTTCAAAACTTTAAACTGAATATTACAAATATATCTGCAATTTATCTAGTAAACTTTTTATCGATGACGTGCATTGGAATATTTTTTGAATAAGATATACCTTATTGAAGACAAATTTTAATATACGTCGTCAATAAAAAGTTACTAACTTGTATACAGTGGATTCCGCTTAATCGAATCAGCCGCTTACCATCCTATTCGCCGTAGGTACGCGCGAATTTCGACACGCCCTGTATAAAAATCTGCAAATATTTTTTTAATAGGTGAAATAAATATTATAAAATCTAGTATATCTACTTTTCAAAAAATTACCCAAGTACTACTTATAAAGGTATCGGAGAGTGTAACGTTAAATTGCATTTCAAATAGATCTTTACTAACTTTGCCGTACAGTTAGTTTCATTTAAATATTGTTCGCCATAATTTATGACTAATTTCGAGTTTTACGTACGTGTTTGTAATGTAAAGTAAAATTACTTATTAATTCGTATTCATTCTTAATGCGCATTATTAAAATTTAAACTCATTTTTGTTTAACAATTTAAAATGTCACTAACCTTGTTTGCAATATATTAAACTGAACCGGTTTCACGTGTCGCTTTGTATCGTCAAGGGTTGATTAATTTTTCTGTCAAATTCAGGTAGATACCTACTATACCTACCTATCATTGTTTATTAAATCGTCCAAAAATGGTGAACTAAATGGTTTTTGCTCATTTAAACACGTGGTATTTAATTTGATTTTTTAATTGTTTTAAAATTTTTAACGCTCAACGCTGAAAATTCTAATTTTGTATCATTATTAGGTACATATCTACCTATATGTAAAATTAATTAGTATGTACCCATATAAAAATTATGTAGCAATGTATTACTTATAGGTATCTACGTGAAAATTTAATAAGTAGGTATTGTTCCAAAATTTTATAGTTTCTAGCTTTTTTTAATTCCGTATTTACTGACTGATACCAATTATTCTTCTAAGAAGAAGAAATGATGAAATTATAGCCCCCGTTACATGTTATCATCGTAACTTACAAAACTTCACCGACGTGTTCGTAATCATTTTCTACATTACGTCGCACAGTGGGGCGGGATACCGCGTAAAACGTGCCAGAAACTATTTTGATTCGTGTAACTGCTTTAACTATTCGGTATATCATTTAAATTGAATAAATATAGATCATTTATAATATTTTACAAGTTTTATTTTAAAAATAAATGTAGATAAAAGGTTTAAAAAAGTTAAAATAAAAATACCCCGCAATAATTGTATCTTATAGAAAATATGATCTCGTGACATTGATTGGCTGTTACATATGTTGTAATTTAGGACCTGCCGAACAAAAAATGTAATACGTAAAATATTATATAATGGTCAGTTTTTGAACTACAGTCAAACATGATCTGTGATGGGCGAGTAGATATTGTTTGAGAACAATGTTTTTCGAACATTTCATAGTAAACCATTATTTTTATTCATCACAAGAGAAATTTCATAAATATTTTTTATACTTACATATAAATTCATATATGGGGTGTCTCTGAAATTGGGTTTACTGAACTAAAAATTTCATCGTAATCGGAAAAAATATATTGCTTGTAGAATATTCGACTTATTTTGAAAACAAAGTTTATCAAGCAAAAAAAAATACATTTATTATATAGCATACGTACGTAAAAACTATCTTACTAAAAAAAAATTATAAATATTACTCCTATTATACTGCTCAAAAACTTCAACCTTCAAAATCTTCGTAAATAATTTTAAAAATAAATTAATAATTGAATTAAAGATGGCCTAATAAAAGAAAACAGAAAAACAGAAAATGTTTCTTCTTCATCGGGTAGATTATTCAGGTATCTTTTTCTATTGTAATTAAACTATTCTAATGGTAAAATTAAAATAAAATTACAGTTACAATAGAAAGTGTAGTTTAGTCGTCTTCTTCAAATTGCTTCAACTTTTTTTGTGGGAAACTAAACAGTTTGCTAAATTCAGCGATTTTAGAACACTGACAGAAAACGTAAAATTTTTGAAGTTTTTCGGCTTTCTTCTACTTCTACAATTGAAGATGAATAGGAAAGGATGGAAAGTTACTTTAAAATATTCGAAATATCGGTCGAAGTTTACTTAAATTATTTTGCAATAAACACAGAGTCGGCGACTGTAAGCTTTGTCTTATAGGCCATTATCTTTTAATGTCGCAAAATGTCGCAGTATTTTTTTTTATTATACAGTAGCTATATTAGCTATATTTCTATGCAAAAAATGTAATCTGCTTAAGCATTATAGCTATTATAAAATATGAGTTTAAACAAGTAAATATGATATTTCAATTTTTGATTTTCTGCCACGTTTTACGATATTCTGCTTCACCGTGCGTCGTTACAATGCATATAATATAGCTTGTGTTTTTTCCCAATTATATAATATTCCATCTTCTTGTTTATTTAGGTACCTATACGTTATTCACGATAGGTTCCAACTCGTCATCAATAAAACCTCGTATTTTTACAGTACTAATAAATTGTAGTGCGGTAAATCATCGGTAGGAATATGTCACGTTCAAAACCTTAAACTGAATATTATAAATATAAGTATAATTTAGAAACTTTTTATGCGTGACGTGTATTGGAACCTATCGCGAATAACGTATACCTATATAAGTATCTAAAATCGGTATTACGCCGAAAGTACGTACGTAAGCATATAACCTACACGTGAACTGTTCGTATAAGATTTGGATTGAATGGAAGGTGACAATTATTGACAACTATTTATTTATACATAGGTGAATCCAATTATTATGATAAATAACGGGGACACGTTTCGTTTTGAAATAAACTACAAATACAGTGCGATTTGTGCATAATTCCTGATTTGATCGGTTTTAAAATTTTGAAAATCTTCAATACGAGATTAACTTCTGGTAATGGATTGTTTAATTTTGATGCGCGAAATTTATAAAAATTTCGCTTTCTTTTACGACAAAAAGCGTCGAACGTTTAAATGGTTTTGATTCGAATTTCGTGTGACGACAAGTGCAGATTCGCGACTTTGTTTTTCTCGTTGTGATTTTAACAAATAGCTCTTAGGTTAATTCTCGTTGACGCCCATGTAGAAATAACTCTTGTTATTTTAAAACGGGAAACAAAAAACTGCATAGTTTAGTTTGAGATGATTGAACGCATATAATGGGTTCAAGGCTGGACTTTTAAAAACGCGAATGGCATAACATCCAAGTTAGAAGTTAAAAACAGCAAACTATACCTAATACATAAGTGGGAAAGACCCATTAAATATACGCGACACGTGTGTTAGTTTCTATCTCTGTATTATCTATCTGTATGAATCAGGTACGAGAAAAATGTTTTCTTGTCACAGAAACGAAAATTAATGGATTGGTGGTTTTAACGAGTCGGACAAACTAGATGCATCGAAGAATCTAATGATCGATCAAAAAAAAAACAACCTAATAATTATTAATTACCTATTTTTTTTTTTTTAATTTTCTACAAAAATTTTTATGCGCAATTGCCGAAATTAAAACTTTTTAAAATTTTGACTTGATTGATAACAAAAGGATATCTATCATAAGCGTGTAGTTGTGTAGGTAACGGGCGATGGTTTCTTTGACGTCAAGACGTCATGCTTGCGTCATGCCATGCGCGTATCTTCCCTTTAGAATTTTCCGGTAGGGAGTCGATCCGGTAAAGGGGAAAGTTCGTCGTCATAACGCGTTAAAATAGGGTGTGTGTTGAGAAATGCAATCGGAAGACAATAAAAGGTAAATTGTGATTGTTTACAAAAGGAAAATGTTTGTTATATAGCGACGCGAATAGAATTGTTTGTGGTTTTCTTAATCTACGTACCTACTTTCGTTCTTTTTCGAGCATTTTCCGATTTCGTAACGTAGGGAAAGTGACTTTCGGAAATCCAATTAAACTTTACCGGCTGCTATTATTTTTCGAAGTAAAAAATTGGAAACCACATTTAATAATAATATTATTGACCTAGAAACATAAATAAACATTTGGGATTAATATTTTGTTCGTATCTCGTATTTACTAGGATTGCGCAATTACAACACCCTCTTTATTAAATGCAAAAATTCCTCGAATAATTTCGTTTAAATAAAAAGAAGGGAATATTTTGTTTACTAGTAGTCGGTTAATTTATTTTTGTTCTTTTTTTTAAATTTATATACACAATCGTTTAAAAAATATCTAAATACAGATAAGTACCTACCTAGTATGACTGGACATTTTCAAAAAGAAAAATCAAGCAAATTAAATATTAATAGCAGAGTGGGTAGGTAACATACTTATGCCAGAATTTTTTTCTTCAAAAAAATTTCATCGGTAATTTAACCTATAAACGAATTTAGGTAAAACATTTCTGAATTAGTTCCTAATCATATTTTGCGCGCGAGTCTAATTTTCAAAGTATTTTTCGAAAAACACGAACAATAAACGAATCATCAAAATGCGCTGTTTAAAAAAAGAATATCGATCGATAAAGCTAATTAAAGCTCGATGTAGGTAAATATTTTTGTTATAGGTAGTAGATACTTATAATTATAGAAGTAATTTTATTTTTTCGACGTTAATAGAATAACCACCACCACCTTCCTATGTATACGTTTCGGGCGTTTTATTTTTGCCGATGTAGATGTGTATTGTTCTCAAGGGGTCAATTATTGAAGAAAATTGCGCGCATCGTATTTCAGGTAGATGTTTTATAAATATTTTAAGCATTTCCCAAGTATTTCGGTGGGTTTTAAATAGCAAAACCCGGTCCGATGATCAGGGATTCGAATCACGCTTTACCCCGGTACGAACACGCATCTGTTTGATATTAGTTTGTTATTTCACAACTATATCTATCGTACGGGCAAATCTAATATGAATGGGACAACTATAGAGATATATAAGGTTTAGTTCGTGCCCTTCTCTCGACAATGTGTATACTTATTTCTAAATTCGGGCATTAAAAAATTTTCAAATTTTCAAAATCTGGGACATTTAAATGGTTAACCATGAATATTTGGCGAATTTTCGTATAGTTATGGAATCACCCATTACAAGCTTAATGTTAAAGAAAATCAATTTTTAATTATTTCAGGGCTAAAGACTGGCCTCGGATTTTTAATTGTACTTATAATTATACTATACATCTTGATGTTGTTCTGTATATAACCTAATAATTTCACAAGTTTTGGTAAAACATTTAAATCCGGACTGGAAACTCGTATATAGGTCCAAGCTCCCACCGCATAAAATTTCAAAGATAATATGATAGGAAATATCCAACTGGTGCCGGTGGGAAACAATTGAATTTTTGTCTGATGTCTTTAAAAATTAAGTCTATCGTACTTTGGTACATTTTTACAACGACAAACCTTTTTTTTTAAACTATTTAATAAGTCGAATTAAAAATAATATTTTTTAAGGGGGAAAATACGTAGAATTCATTTGAAATCGTTATTGTGCAATATTATTGTGTTGTCTATAGGGAGAACTTCAATATTATTGCGTAATAATATTGAGCGTCTGGGGAGGGGCCTTTAAATTTACTAAGAAAATTTTAGTAGTGTTGTGACGTAGGATTTTGCGCGGTGGGAGCTTTTGCGGAAACAGAACGACAATAAAAATTATAACGTGATGCGAGAAGGACGTCAGTTCTTTTTTGTTTTAAATCCAAATTTTCAACTAATTTTTCAAACTGATACCTATAATTTCAAGGCTATTGTTTTTAAATTCATTATTCATAAAATGTAGGAGGTATTACCGTATGAATTTTTTACAAACCTTTTATAGTAATCGCTTCACCATATTACTTGTTTGTACTTCCTAGATAGGATCGATAAGTATACAATTGATTATATTATTATTCGCCATAACGTTTTATGAAAAATTAATAAGGCGTCAAATTGATCTTTCATATAAAAGTGATGTGTATGCTAAATATCAGATCTAAAAAGTAAATACCTTTACTTAATTAATGTTTCGTTCAGAAACCACGAGTATCCATCCACTGATTAATTAAATTTTTCTCGAATATAATTTTAAAAGAATCGCGAAAATTTAATTAGATATTCTAATAATACGGGTCAAAAATCTTTGAAAATAAATTACTTGGATGGTTATTATTTGAATTAAGGGTACAGGGTGTTAGGTACATATTAACATATGACTGTTAGACCATCTAATGTGAATAAATTCCTATTCGAGCAGCCGAAAGCCCACAATTTATGGAGATATAGATTTTAACACGGATTTTCCCCGTGAACTACAAAGAGCTAATTGAGGGAATTTTAAACAAATGCTAAGACAATTTTAAGAATTTCGTTAACGTTTGTACACATTTTAATAATCATTTGAATTATTTAATCATTTAAATCTTTTTATCATCATGTTCAGAATTGTCAGCTAGCTGTAGCTTTTATTATTCGCCTTTTTTAGGAAATCCGAAGACAAAATCTACAGCAATGAGGAAAACGATTAAATAAGAAAAACAAGTTATGGGAAGCATTGGAAAAGTTACAAAAATGCTAAAAAACGGGGTAAAAAAAGTTTTTGACATTTAACCGAAGTTATTACTATTTCATATGAAAGAGTATTTATTCTGCCGTAAATTGGCAGTTGTTTCATTACAATCGACCCAGTATAGGTCTCGAGATACACATTAAAGAGTTGATTGGTAGAGTAAAATGAAGTCACTCGCTTAAACAAACGATATCTCCATAAATTTTTAGCTTTCAACTGTCTGAGTTACATCAGTTTCTTTCTTCATGCGAGGTGGTCTAACAGCCATTATTAATATGTACACTTAGGAGCCAAACGTATAGCAAGGTATAGCATACGTTTTTGATAAATAAGTAGATAGAGCTTATGTAATTATAATTGACAAAGTTCTGGTTGCGCAGTAGAACAAGTGGGCAGTTTTAAGACGTTTATAAGAGCCATAATCGGCACAAAATTATGTTGTACCAAACCTACAGTGGCGAACTACTACGTTTTGTGATAACAATTCATATTGAATTGCTTGTTCCTACGCTACTGAAACGAGTAGCGGTGAAGATCGAGTTATTAGTGAAAGTAACCGCCTTTCCTGGCCGGTTTTTCGTCAATTATTATGACATAAGCTCTACCTATACATTTTAAGTGCTTGCCTGTCAATTCAAAAACTGTAATTATGCATTTTTCGTAATTTTTTTCAAATACATTCAAATCGAACTTGTATATAACGAAGAGTCATGGGAACCCGAAAAAATTTGTTACATAGAAAACGGCGATTTTGGCATTAAAATTTCGTGTTTAACAAAGACAATCCGCAAAAAGAACTATCCATACGTATAATCCTTTATAATCGAAAGATTTAATTGACTTAATTTATGTTTAAACATTTGATTATTAATTATTTATATTTATTCATAGTTATACATATTGTTTCATCTTTATATTTATTTTTATTTGGCTAATTTTATTTGATTTTTACGTAAATTAATAGCTAAAATGGAAATAAGACTTGCTTGGTTGAAAAAAAATTAAAAGTATATTTTAGGTATAGGTAAACAGTAGGCTCGTAGAAATACGTCCGGATTATGCAAATTCTTTATTACCCTGTCGACTAAGTTCGTTTCACACCATTAAATATTCGTTAAATTCTATTTCAAGACATGTCCCAGTTTGTGTGGCGGCCATTGTACAAAAATTTTTAAGATTAATGTAAAAAGTCCTTATTAATTGTAGAATCGTTAACGTCAAATATGTTGTAGAATTTCCAGGCAATAAATCTCTACACAATTGTTGATAAAATGCGTCGCATTCGAGTAAATCCTAAACTTACATTTTAGGGGCGTACGATCTCGTGAAAATTCGCTACCGCGCCTGTGTACACGATCGGGTATTGATTACTTATTTTTGTATTGATCAAAGTTTAGTAAGAATTATGGCAACCTTATAAAATTAATTTAAATGCATTTTAAATTTCTAAACGGGAATTGTTTTAGAAAATTGAAGAAATAAAAAGATTAAAAGCTATAAAAATAAATAGAATAGGTACATAATATATTTTTGTTCTGGGAAATGTCTCGTGTTTTTCGAGTTTCCCAAAAAAAGTATTTAGTAGAAGCAAAATAAAAAGTCTCTAATGTTTTCGCTGTATAGAAATAAGTTTGAGCAATTACCAACTGCAATATGCTATACCTACAGACAGTTGCCAAGCTGCCAGCTGGTGAACTTGGCATGCTAGTCGGTCATGTGGGCTTTAGATTACGTATGCGATCAAGGTCATTCGAATAAGTTGCGCTATTGCACTTTTGCGATATTTATGAGTTTACTTGATAATATACGTGTAGATGAATCCAAATAAAATTATATTTATGTACAATAACTGTTTAAACTGAAATACTTTATTGTAATTTCTCTTACCTACTACCTATTTGGTGAAAGTTTTTAATACAAGTACTAAGTATATCGTTTCATTTATAAATATATATATATTATTTCACTCTTTAAATTCTTATGAAATTATCGCGAAACGCGTCGTCGTAAGAATTTAAATAAGAAATAAGTGAAATACTATCTATAAACTGCAATATGTAGGTACTAATGCTTTTTTAAAATTCGAAAAATTATTCATTAATTTCAAGTAGTACCTAGATGTGTCCTAAAAAGAACAAAAAGAAACCTCAACTCGATTGATATATCCGGAGAATGGATTAGTTTTAATTACGATAGACAGAGCTCCACCATTCACTTTTATAATTAATTTCCTGTATTAACAGTAGTTATTTAAACACGCGTTTTCGTGCATCCTTCAGCTAGAACGAGGTAAAGCTTCACCATTATAAAATAGTCGTGCAAGTCCTTATAAAAATCCTTAGTCTGCAGCTTGTTCTCGTTAAATGTGTACGTCGGAAATTAAAATTCAATTCAAAAACGATTACATTTATATAATTATCTTATTAGGTATTCGAGTAATTTGTGTTTGTTGTATTGGTTAAAAAATGACTCGAAATTAAGTTCCGATTATTTTTGATAAATATTAGTGATAATTAAAATTACGTGGATTCTAAACGTTCTATACAAATACTTGCTATATTTTTGTGTTCCAACTAATACACTTACTTTAATTCGTGCCTGTATAAATGTATTGTTCTAACGCGGAAATGACAGGTATCCAATTTATTTGCAAAGTGTGTATTGTTGGAAATGCCGTAACCCACATGTTGCTCTGAACATGTTGAAATCTTACCAACTGTTTTACGAACCAAACAAAGCTTACGTTGTGCGCTTAAAACCTACAAAACAGGGTTCCTATTTATTGATCCCGGAAAACCTGGAAATCATAGAAAGTCCGGAGATTTTGTTTTTAGTCGTAATTTATTGTTAGTCAGGAAATGTGATTGAATTTTACTATGACGGCGAAAAATCATGAATTTGTTGTAATAGTCGTGAAATTTTACTTACTTGGTAAATTTACAAAATTAACAATATTTCATTTAATTAATTTAATTTAGCGGTAAAATTTCGAATTTCATGTAGCACAAATCAATTTGTTGAGCAAATAATTTCAGAAATGTATCATATCCAAATAACAATATAACAATGGAATATTGATCTTTCTAACTCATCATTCATATACGTATAAGTGTGTACAATGGAAACGTCTCTTACATAATTTTGCTGTTTTGCACGCTTTTACCTACGTATAATGTCCGTATGTAATGTATCTCGTTTCTAGCATAAAAACTTATTTTGTGGTGTTATTATAAGGCAGTAATGATATTAAAAATTTAAAAACTCGGACCGAACCTTTAAGTTTTTTAGTAGATACGGAAAAATTAGCCAATACATATTATTATTCGTAACCTTACCGAACAAATACGTAACTAAATATACAGATGTTGAAAAAAAAAGCTATAAAACCCTTACGCGGATTTCACTCAAACACCGAAGAAAAAAGACAAAAGGATAGGTGCATTAAGGGGTCAAACAGTGGAAAGTTCAATCATTTGATTCTGATGCATAAATATAATATAATATATTTGTACCATATAAAGTAATCGAGGGATGCCACAACTCCTACAGCATGTTCCAGAAATTCGAATTCGACTTTTACTGGCAGTAAAGGTAAAGTGGTAGAAAATGCTCACCCTTAGTACCTACGAAAAATCTCTAATTATATACCATATTAGCACCATAGGTAACTATGAATTATATTTTAAAAATTCGTAAGTTAACGAGTACAGTGCCAATTACGGTTTTGTTTTTCTATTGAAATAAACGGTTGGCGTCCAAGTCAAGACAAAGCTGGCTTAATTTTCTCGACGCCAAACGTGTTAACAGTGCCAGTGAATGATCACTTTTAAATATATAGTATTCTATATTAAGTCAGTGATTAATAACTCACTATTGTTAATCATTTACAAAAACGTTTGACAGTTTAATAAACATTTCTTACAATTAGTTTTACTCAAAACTATACATATAAAATCCAACAGTCGGACTCGGTCACTATTTTACATAAAAGCACATATTTTTGATCCTAATACATATGTACATATTACGAATCAATTTGTACCTAAAAGTATATATTTTATAATTTATGACATTTTCTCCCCAACGTGATTATTCAGTAAGTTGAAAGAAGATTAATCAGTTTCAGAAACTTAATCATAAATCTTTATTATACGGACCGCTCTGTGTCATTTCTATGCCGATAACCTACAATTGCTTGCATCTAAATAACTTGTTACGACGCCAACCCGCACAGGGTTCTAATTATATAATTTACAGGGTTTCATGAATTCAGTTTGCTGTTAACAGCTTAAAAAACGTTTAGAACGTTTATTTATGAACGTACTTACATAATCTACAGGGTGATTCAAAAATAATGTGAAAAACTTGAAGGGTCGAAGGGTCTTCTTTGTCGAAAATTAAGGGAGACCTTTTATATAAGGTTTTTTCTTAAAATGTGTATATATATATATATATATATATATATATATATATATATGAACAAAATGAACGTCGTCAGTCTAAATTATTGCGACAATCAAAAATTTGAATTTCGTTTTTTTATCCGTAAACGAATGTATTGAAAAGGTAAAATCTCTCAAAATAAGAGAAATTAAAAAAAAAATTAAAATCCTGAAATAGATACCTATTTTTTTTTAATATTTACATAAAATGCGGGCTAACACTGCTACCGCTGCGACTGCCGCTTGTCTGTAACAGACTAAGAAAAAATTAGAAACTTCTACATTTTTCTTCGTATTTCCTACCTTTTTCTCGTCATCGTTTTCCTTCTATCGTCAATTTACAGCGTAGATTCTTCCGTTGACTGCGTACTTGCATTATTACATACTTATACCTACGTAAGGTAAAATTTCGTTCGCGAAATTGAACCGTTGAATGTTTGAGGGAAGCCCTAATCGAGTCCCTATCCAAGAGCCTCGATTTTCAGAGAATTCGTGTTAGGGCTTAAAGGTCCATGTATTTACACTTTGTAAATACACGAAGAGTTAGTCGATAAAGAAAGATCCTAGCTTTCCTTGTCATATGAATCCTTTTAGAGACCACAGCACAGCACACAACACTCGCGCACTGACACGCAAAAAGGCCTTATAAACCGAACGAGCACTCATCGCACACACGAATAATTCGACGCCGTAATTTAAAATTCGAACTATCGAAACAAGCACTACCGCTTTGTATCACTAACGCGAAAGATCTGAAACGGTCTAGTCATTATTCTATATATAAATGCATTCGAATTTATACGTGGGTAATAAGAAATCCCGCTTTTATTTTAAAAACATTCAGTTCTTTGTTCGCCCTTCGATAAGCTATGTTAGTAGGTGGCGCACATGTTTTGTTTGTTGCTTATCGGACGTATAAAAATGCGATTAAACTTTTATCTGGTTTATGGTTTGTAATAGGGGAATTTTCAATGCTTAAGGGCACACGAATAATTTTTAAATTTAAAATAGAGTAAATTTATAATTCTGTGGTACAAATAAAGGCAGTAGATAGTGATTATTCAAATAATTTTACTACATAAAAAATAGATAATATTAGAATAAATTTCCTAAAAGTACGTACATATTTTAAAAATTTTCGGTCACTATTTTGCATATTTTTTGTATCAAATTCCATTACGACCCATGAAAATTGTTAATAATCATCATAGAATATAAGCAAGTTTTAACAGGCGTATGTAAATAAACAAATGATATTAGGTAGCTGTGATCTAACTTAACAATACAAATTGACATAATACAGTAGGACCTCGATTATCCGATTTTATTTAAACATATATCGGTGGCGTTTTGGCAAAACAGTGTAAGCGACAATTAGCTAATTTTACAGGAGAGTAAATTTAGTGTTGTAGCGTAACCGTAAGCAAATACCTCCTAAGGAAATACAAATCAATTTTCTTGGTAGAAAGAATCGAAATGTTGTTACCATATTTTACCAGATTATGTCTGTGCCTTAAATGTATAAGATAGTTAGAGTAACTTATTTTCAAAAGAAAATTGCGCTTAAGACGTTCTACAAAACTGTCGATATGTTAACATTGTTGTTTTCCAATCTTTACACTTTGAATTGTATTTATCATTATAAATGTTTTCTTGTTTTGGTAGGTTGTGAAAGAGTGTTTATAAACAAACGTGACCGTACTATTATTTGTAAATAGGGAATATAGTGTAAAATGTGGCGTTCTCGAAAATCGGGATAGAATCGCTGTTAGTCGCTGTTTGTTTTTCGTTTTTCGTTTTTACATTTGTGTTGTTTTTATTTTTCGCGTTGCTCCTATAAAGAAAATAACTATTAATTTATTTATTTGTAACATAGGGAACTAATCGTTTTCGATTGTAAAAAAAAAACAAACGAGTCTTTGCATCCTTCATTAAATTAAAATTAATTCGGGTGGAGGACTGATGAGAAAACTTCTTCAAACAATATTATATCTTGGCAATTGACCGTAAGATTCTAAAGGACCGTCCATGCGTTATGTTTTTTTGACAACGTTTTGTCTGCACGGTTTTTTTTTGCGCAAACAGCCGATGCGGCTCGCCGTAGGGTCCACCGCGCAGCTCCCGTCTTGTTGCCTGTGTAGTTTAGTAAGTCGTACAAGCCGAACTTTTGGCTTGCGCAAATCGCTGTTTTTCTTTCTACATGTTACCTGTGCAAACCTAATTTGTGGTAAAAGACGTAGTACGTGGACGGCCCTTGGGAGTAGGATGTTCGAAAATAAGGATTTCAGAGAAAATCCACCAAATTGTTTTGTTCGGTTGTTTGTTATCAATCGATTTTTAATTAGAAATGTCGCTAATTTGAAGAAGAGGGGAGTGTTGCCTAAGTCGTTTATCAAAAAAAAACAAAACAATATATGCATGCATGTATTACAGAAAGATCAAAATCTAGGAGGCACCCCCTAAATAATTTCTTTTTTTTAATGAATAAAGAAATAAATGATCTAAAACGTATTTTAAAAATTAAAAGATGACGTATTTCAGTAATTTAAAACTGTATAAAGTTGCATAAGTGCTAATGGTTTACATTCACCACAACGATATTGACATTGTGTTTGTTCAGCCGTAGAGGCCATAGTGATTCACTCGGTAGCCTGTTTCATGTGATATAACGTATAGTCTTCGTTAAAACGTTTGTCGCCTACAGACTTTAATCGGATCTTGACATTGAACTCGTTATTACCTCGTTGCAATATCTGTTCGCTTCCATACCGCATTGATGTCGTGTCGGTAATTAATATCTATATGTAGTTTGAAAATCTTAATTTTATATTTGCAAGTAATTGTTTTAAAAAGTAGTAAGTAAATAGGATAGATTGCAGTTCTGAATTTACATCTTCCTGTTGCGAATAACATTAATCTCTACCTATTATATTATAATTTATAATCTTCCTTTGATTACAAAATTTTCCCGGCTATTTTTGCGTAATGGGGCGCAAGTTAAACAGTTGCCACAGGCGCTTCGTATTCTCGTTATGGCATTGTTCTTCTTCTTCTAGACCATCTCCATTTTCAGAGGTCGGTTATCACTTTTTTAAACAGATCTCGATCTTCGGCAACTCGGAACAGTTGCGCTGCTGTCATTCCAGTCCAATTTCGTATGTTTCGTAACCAAGATAATCTTTTCCTTCCTACATTTCTCTTTCCGTTTATTCTTCCTTTTATTATTGTTTGAAGCAGTTTGTACTTGTCGTTTCTTAATATATGTCCGAAATAGGCGGTTTTCCTTCTTTTTATTGTACTCATTAATTCTTTTTCATTTCCTATTCTTCTTAGTACCTCTTCGTTAGTTATCTTTTCTACCCAGGAAATCTTCAATATACGTCTGTATATCCACATTTCGAATGCATCAATCTTATTCGTTATTGTTTTTTTCAAAGTCCACGCCTCCATACCATACATTAGCGTGGACCATACGTAGCATGGCATTGTTAGGATGTTTGATAAGGTGGCGTGAAATTGAAGAAAATTACAATATAACCGGCATTAAAAAAATAACAAAAACCTTCACCAAAGAAGAGTACAGTTGATAACTAATACGCTTTTGTGCCTTACGATGATTTACCTGCACACATGACATGGAAAAAAGACGACAATTGATTAGTACTGTAAATATACGAGGCTTTATTGAAGACGTGCTATTAAACCAAAATAAAAATGTTATTTTAGAAATTTTTCGATAATGATAAATGATTTTTTTTTAGTTAAGAACCTATTTTGACAACAACTTTTCGTACTCATTTGCGATTTAAAAATCAATCTCGAATTCTGCACGATGATAACCTTAATATTAACAACGAGTGCATTACATCGTATGTACTAATATTTAAAAAAAAAATGGATGTAGTTCCATTTACCTAAATTGCTAAATTTAGAACGATAAAGTTACGAAACCGTTATAAAAAAATATATTTACGTTGTTATAAATTATTTTTAACGTCTTATCTAATAAGACGATAGTAAAATATTGGACTTTTAGAGTGATGATTTTAAGGTTCGTTTTTGTACATATATTGACATTCGCTTATATCACAACATTATTTCAACAAAAACACTATTCTTATAAGTACCTACAACTAATTGTGAATGGAAATGGTTTTAATGTTTTTGAAAAATTGGTCTTTTGTGTTAACAAAGAAAACTAATCGTATTATTTACAAAATATAGGTATTAATTGTAAAGGAAACTGAAAATTAGTTGTGTGAGAAAAGAACTTCTTCCTAATATCTAAATAATCTTAATTAAAAAAAAAAAGATGACCGATAAAATTCTTACTGTATTTTTTAAACGAAACATTTACGATATCTACGTGCATTAATAATTAAGTAAATATTCTTTAAAAATATTCTAAAATTTTTTGTATTTATACCGTAAAGTGGGGTCATTTGATCCACTTTTCATAGTAGAATGTAATTATGGATAAAAAGAAAAAGATTGAGAGGGACCTTTTTTTATAGATTTTAGAAAGTTCTATGAATGGTCGATGTTTTGTAGCAATAGTTTCTCATTTTTATATATTTTTATAAGCCCCTTTCCGAAATAGCCCCCCTGGCCGGGGCTTTGCGATTTAGCAGTATGTCGATTTTCTCATCTACCGGGGTAGTTGTAAAATCAAAAATTGTTTTAAAAAAAATATTGCTAAATTGGAACCAGCTTGAATGCTGATCTACTATAACATCGGTAAGGGATGACATTTTTCCCGTTGCTACAATTTTGATACTTGCGCCGACAAGTTTTCACCATTTTAATGCAATCTAAGCAAAAATTACGTTAGGATTCCTAAATAGTCACACCTTTCATAATTGTCAATACAGTAAGATCCGGTTATAACGAACCACAAAGCACTCGCAACATGAGGTTCGTTATAACCACCTTATGGGTTGCATGTCTGATTGGGTGTTTAGGAATGGTTCGTACTATATCCGGAGGTTCGTTATAAGCAACTTCATCTGTATATAACGTTTAATAATCATTAGGAAGTTCGAATCTTAGTGGGATACTCTTTAAGTAATAGTGCAAAAATGGCAACAATTGATATTTACTTTAGAATTATATCTACGTTGCCAAGTGACAGAAGTTCGACATCGTCATAATTACCTCAATTAAAATTACTAAATCGGAAACTAGATGTACGGTAAACACTCAGTAGGTCACTACAAATACGCGGGAAAAAAACGTATTACAGCAAAACAATTCGTAATGTTAAATAAAATGTTTTCTCTTGTTTTCCCAAATAGCTCCACTTTACATTATTTTATGTTTGCCTTAAGGTGACTTATAACCTATAAATAGAATGTGATAATTAGCTAATTATTATTGATATTTATATATTAATTTTTTTTTGTTGTACTTGAAAAAAGTTTCCCAGAATTAACTTTGTTTTTGTTATATAACCTGTATATATTTAAATTATACTTAATATAATATTATGCGTTATGTAATAATAAATTATTAAACAGGCGCCTTTATTGTTAAAACACATTAATATCTAGGTACATAGTTAACGGCAACAAGTTATATTGTAAACTATTAGGTATAGGTAGTAACATCATTATAAATTGGGGAAGAAACGGTCAGGAAAAATAACTCTGTTCTTCGCTGCTACTCGTTTCAGTAGCGTAGGCGCAAGCAATACAGTTTGAATTGTCACGTGATTTTGTACCGATTATCCGTCCCACTTGTGCTACTGCGCAACCAGGACTTTAGCCAATTATAACGACATTGCCTGTACCTATCTAAATTTTCTAAATTGTGTATTTTATGTGCTAAATACATATAATACCTAAATAGAAAAAAAAAATTTTTTTTAACGGTTGTAATTAATTCATTCGTCCAGCATCGTTAAACCAATGTTCTATTAACTTTATCTATTCTAGTTTACCTATAAAAATAGTTACGGGCCATGGGCCGTGAAATAAATATGTAGTTATTTTCCGTGTTATCTTCGTATCGACATTTTCTCATAAAAATTAACATACTTTCAAGATAACTTCATAATTATGATCATTTAATTAAATTGAAACTTATTAATAAGTAGGTAGGTAGAGGTATATGGCTATGTATAATATAAAAGTCGAAGTAACTTCCTGGCATCGCCGAATAGAATACCGACATTAAAACCACCTAATATATAAAATTAGAGTTTGAGTTTGTCAAAGCGTGCGAAGACCCGTTTCCAAGGATGACTTCTTTTCGTTAAAAAAAAAGTTCTAAAAATATGATAAATCAAAAAGAAGGTTTGAAGAAATCAATTTGAACCTTTGTATAAATTTTGTTGCATCATTTCAAAGAACAAATAATTAATACAGTTTTAATATAAGCAATGAACAATTTTACGAGTATAAGTACCACCTATAGATATATCTTTTTTTCTTCTTCTAAATGTCCCCTTTTACAATATCGTGTGTTTGCATAAAATAAAAATAAATATTTTGTTTTATTTGCCGTTTTTGTAATCATTTCTTGAACAAAAACATTTTATTGTATAAAACACATTATAAACTATTTGTATGTAAATTTTGTAACGTTTTCGCATAGTTTATAATTACTAACTTACTAACTGGCTTCGTTAGCAGTTTATAATTTATCTCGTTTCGTTTTCACTGGGTTTAACGTTCTTTATTCACACAAGTGTACTTTATTAAAACTATAATTTAGTTAATTATCTACGATATAATAATAATTAAACTTATTAAGCTTTTGTTGTATAATTAAAATATTGTTGGGATGTTAAATTTTCATTTTTTAAATACCTTTTTACAAACGTAATCATAACATTGACGTTTCTACTACAATTTTATTTTAGTATATAGATATATTTAACAAACTAGCACTTTATTTAAACAGTTACGTACGTCACCTATATTTATTTGATAAATTTTTACGATCGAATCGTTTCTTGGAGTCATTGTTTTCATAATCTTTGTTCGATAAATTGTATAAGTATACATACATATTATGAAAGATAACGTTCAGTAAACGGATTGTTCAATTTAAAAATCGTCCAGATTAATTTCTAAATATTTTACGATTTAAATTGCAAACGTGTTTGCATAAAGGTGAGTCAAAAAATGCACTCGTCTCTTTGAATTGTAGGTATAAATATGAGCTCGGTTGTTGGACAGGTTTTTTTTCTCTTGTTGTCAAGGTAGTGTTGCACTGACGACTTTATTTACTTTAGTTGTGTTTAAGTTTTATTCTGAATACGTATACATCAATAATTACCTATATCGTAAAATTTTCGAAGAACGTGTTTTGCAGTAATAAATGAAGAAGAAAATAATGTTGGAATAATCGTTGATTATTTTAAGATTAAAATGAATTTAAATTACCTACCAAACTTTTGCACCTAATAATATATCGATTATAAAAAATTAGGAAATTAAATTAGAAGCGAAGTAGGTAACCCAAAAATAGTTCGATTTTTCTTTTTGTTTTCTTTCCTTTTTGTCTCTTTTCTTTAGAAAGCTCCAAAAACGACCAGTGAAGATAATCTATTTAATACTATAATAAATTGCTATGTTTTTTTTTTTAATCTTTATAACCCATCGATAATTTTACATGAACCGTTGTTTAAAAATTAATTTTTCGTGGTCTATTTTCATTCTTGAAACAATTGAAAGCGAATCGAAATGAATCGACATTTTACGAAATTAGTCACTACCAGAAATTGTGATTATTTCTTTAGAAACAATTGTTGCAACAAACGGCCCTTAGCGTCTAAGGGCCAGATGTACAATACAGGTTTAACCTATAATCTGGAGTTTAGACCATAGAATTTTCCTTAGTCACTATTGCCGTTACCATGGAAATCGACAGTTTAAACTTTAGCTTCAGTTTCAAACTGGCATTGTAGGTACAATTTGTCCTAAATTTAATCAAATAACTATGCGTACGACCGAAGGAGTTTATTATTTTTTTTTAGTTAAACTGGAAAAATACAACAGAAAATTTTTGAGAAATCTATTATAAATTTTTTCACTGACCTACTTACCGATTGCAGTTAATATTCACATGTTTGTTTTTTTTTTATAAATATTTTAGTATCATCTTTGCATTTCTCCTTGCATTCTACCGTTTCTAATTTAGAAAATTCGATAGCTATATAGTAATTTACTATAATTTCGTTGCTGTATGAATATTAATATGAACCAGTCAAAACTTGTAACACTCGAAGACATCGAGGTCAAGAACCCGCATTCACTTTTTGTCTAGTGGAAAACCGTTTGATGATTAGTACCGTTATATAATAGCCTCGCCTCGTATATCACTACACTTTTAGGTTCTCGGAAGCAGTTTTATAATTACCCGATAATAAAATATTAATTATCAATAATAAAACAAAATTATCAGATATGATGATAATTTTATCTAGTTGTTGTTTTTAAACACAATTTCTTTCTACAATATTTCTATTTTTCTATTGATATTTCTTTATTTATAGTTTCCCGTTTGCATTGCGAAAGCGAATCCTTCAAAATGGACCTAATCTTGGACATCAACTCTTGGCTTTATCCGATGGAATTGGGTAAGTAATTTAAACTGATTATTGGATTTTGGCAGTCTATGGCGCAATAATTGTAAACTAAAACGAATAGGTCGCACCGTACCACACCTGCGTGTGCATTTTAACAAGACTTAAAAAATATAGGCGCTCGTAAAGTTCATAAGCACCTTATTATTCTCTCGACAAAAGGCTTAGACTCTCCAAAAATTTAGCTGACAAAATATCGCGATTTTCTTTCTGCGTTTGTTTAGGATGTTGAAATACAAATGTTTTTTCTCTCTGTTTAATTGTGAGTTTAAAAGTTCAAGTACTTGAAAAATGAAAAATTTGGTTTTTGGAATCGTCAACCTTCAAAGCAACGTTTCAAAACATTTATTGCTGCCCATGTGTTACTTACATTTAGGAATAATAATGAAATACCTACTTTAATAATAATCATGGTTAGCTCAAGTTCGTCGTAGTAGAGGAGTAATCCCTGAACATTCGTGGGGGTCACGTTTTAGGAAACCCTCGCGAATGTTGAGACTATATTCCCGTGCAAAAAGAATGGTTTTGTATTATAAAATTTTAATTATAGAGGATAACGCTATTGGAACGTAAAAAAATATGCTTATTAAGCATTAATATGCAGATACATGCATATAGATATTAATTACTGCAGTATGCATATTTATAGTTCAGATGAAGTTTATTTGCTATAGTCGATGGCTGAATATATTTGGTGATTTGTGATTGTTCGACAAAACAAATCTGTTCTTTATCAATTCCATTATAAGGGTCGCGGTTTCGATTCCTTTTTCGAATTTAGGGCCGCTCGCCACTGAAAGGGCGGTTTTTATTGTTTTCTCAACTAGTTGTTGAAATTTTAAAATTTCAACGTTCAATTTTAAAAGGTTCATGTTATAATCTGTATTAATATTTTAATTGAATAAACCAATTCGATGCACTATTAATTAAATTAAAAAATTCGCGAATATTAAATTTTTGCTCATTTGTAGGTTCGCGAATAATTAAAACTCGCTAATGTTAAGGGATTGATTACTGTACCTACGCATTTGCACTGTACAGCTTTAACCCTTAATAGTTATTATATTTAGGTTTATACACTTATTTACAATTCTCAACGATACTATGAAATAATTGGATCATTATTTTGTTTTTACTGTACCATAAACGAATTGCGAAATTTAATATTTTATAAAGGTAAGCCTTATAAAACATAGATAATTCTCTTATATAATTTATTGCAGTCCAAATATTTTTACAAAATTCGACGATTTTTTCTTAAATAAGTACGTGGCGAAGAATGGTAATATAGGTACCTAGTAAAAAGTATTCAAATTTTTAAATTGCAGTAAGGATCTATCATTTCATCGTATCAAATAATTAAGTGATCTCGGTAACCACATAAAATCGGCCCAATTGGAAAATTGAACTTTTAATGAGTTTTCAGTGCTACTAGGTTAGATTCTATACTAAGATATATATTTTTTTAATTATTTTTGGGATGTTATCCGGTTAAAGTTAAACATTTGCTAGAATATCTAAAAATCAGGGCGCTTTTTATCAAAAATTGCAATTAGAGATGGCTACCTATGGCTATATGAATCGTTAAAATACCTTGAAAAAAGTCGATTTTTGCAGAAAATCCTAAAAACAGGTATTTTTTGGCATTTTATTTTAGTGCGAAAAAAGTAGTGGATAATTTGAAGTTTTAGTATAAAGATGGACTCACCTCTATTACTCGAATAACTACATCCTTAAAATTATTCATAATTGATAACTTTAATGTATTTGAGACCGATTTTGACACTTCTTTATCGGAAGATGAAGAGACTGGTCCTAAAATTAGCACATTATTGTCTGAGGCGCATTTGTCTCAAATTTAAATTTATTTTTTTCTGTAAATTTCCGTTTTAATTCGAAAACAGTTTCTTAGCCATAATAAATTACTTCTCCATTGTACCTAAGAGTGATAGACGAAGTGTAGGTCCGAATATTTGACGGCTTGTTGAGTAGGTGTAGTGCAACAACCTAGAAATTTCCTGTATACAACTTCATTTTTTGCAACGAAAGACGAATACCTATTTATGCATTAGGTGTGTACGTAAGTAGGTACCTGTTGTTCGGTATAATAGACCTGTAGCCGAAACTTATTGTTATTCCGCAACGCTACGTGTAAAGATAACAAAAATGATTCCTTATCAAAAGATTTCTTTTTATAAGAATAGGTACATAGAATCAAGAAAATCGACATAAATAAAAATTATATTAATTTACAATTGCATAGAAAATACATTAAGATTGTTGTAAAAGTTTATTTTGAAAAATAAATTAACAGGAGAGGCTAACAATCGGGGGGGTTTTTGAGCCCTCGATTTGGGAATTATGCTGGGTGTCATTTGAAAGATCTATTTGAGAACGTCCAGGAACTGGTTTCGCATGACTCCCCAGACCCCCTTGTCGAAAGTTATAGAGCGTCAAACTTGACTAATCCGCTGGGTGATCCCATCTTTATTTTCTAAACCAGCGGACTATTAATTTAATTAATATATTTTATTGGTTATCA
Organism: Rhagophthalmus giganteus; assembly: GCA_036326145.1. NCBI lineage: Eukaryota > Metazoa > Arthropoda > Insecta > Coleoptera > Rhagophthalmidae > Rhagophthalmus > Rhagophthalmus giganteus. The sequence goes on along the minus strand of JARFJA010000083.1, from coordinate 5,999,064 downwards.
CTTGGATTCCCGTGCGAGATCAAAATCACTTCCGGTTTTCGAACAACTTCCGATTCAAAGAAAAAATTTTATAGCGCATTTCATTACGTTATTTACTCGAAATATTGTTACTCCACAATAAATTATGGCATATTAAAAATCACATATAATGATAATCCACAATTATCATAATTATGACGTAATTCATATCCAATTTAATATAATCTGTTTAAAGAAAAAGACTCTAGTTTTATACTTGTAGGCATTTTCTAATCTATATTTTATAAGATTTTTTTATTTCCTTCTTATTTACAAAAATAATTCATCCGAATCGATGCCAGTAGGTATATCAATAATTTATTTTAATTTTTTCAGTTAAAATAAATTACACAATTAGAACTATCAACTATCGTACTATATTATTGTATTAATTTACGAAACTATGGAGTCACTTGACCACAAACGAATATTGTTTTTTGTAGGTATTTTCGAAACTACAGGTCCGATTTTGATTCTGATTGCGTCATAATACTTCACATAAACAACCTAATCAAAATTTCTTTGGCGCTACAAAAAATTTTCCGAAAAAAGTTGTCCGAAAACCGAAAGCGATTTTGATCTCCACGGAACCCCAATAGACACCCCCCCCAAATATTAATTAAACCCCCCTAAAATATATTAATTAAACTTAAATAGTTTCCATTGGTTTAGGAGTTCAAGGTGAAGTAACTTTTGACAAGGGGATCTGAGGGGCAGATTAAACCAGTTCCTGGACGTACTCGAAGAGAGCTTTTTCAAATGACACCCAAATCGGGGCTCAAACACCTCTTAATTTCTATGACCCGGTCAGCTTTTTGCAAAACTAACATGCGTAACACGAGGACGTCAATTATTCAATATTTGCAAATTTTTCACTGGCTCATTGTCTCACGAAACAGAAAGCTTCATTTAATTTTTTTCGTTATTTGCGTTACTGGTTACTGCGACACTATAGTTAAAAACTACAACAATTGCTTGAACGAGATTATTTCCAGCAGAAATTAAAATATATTGTAACTATAAATTCATTCTATCGATTTATTTCTTTCCCTTACTGTTTATATATTAAAAGTGCGAATCACCTACCCTCTGGAGGTTAAATATTTCGGAGAGCACATGTCGTACTTCGTTTCCAATCTATTTTTTTTTATTAACTATTACTTCTTATTTGTTGATTTAAATTGTTGTTTTTAAAGCTGCTCATTTTTATTAAATCTTGATAGCTTTCGATGATTTTACAACGTGAAAGAAATTCCAATTTAAATTTCGTCGAAATCGTACGTTTTCCTGTGGAAAATTTGCCGCGCCCTAAACGACCTATATTCCATCTTCTTGAACTATGACCTTTACGTTTTCTGCTCGTACGTCTCTTCCTATTTATGAAGGAAAATTAAAACGATACGCAACCTAAACGAAATATAGGTGGTACTCACATATGCAGTTGTACTAAAAGTTTACGGCACTTCCGGAAACTTAATTTCGTAAATGTGTAAAAATTCTGAGTTTTTACTTATAGCATGTTTAGGTGCGCGCGGTGGTAGTGTTCTAAAAAAAAATGTGCGTCGTCAATCGAAATAACTGTAATATTTTTATAGGCAAATTTATATAAAAACATACCTATACGTTGTTCGCGATAGGTTCCAATGCATATCATGCATAAAAAGTTACTAAATTGTATATTTGTAATATTATGGCGTATTATGGCGTACGATTTGCCTGCACACATATGACACGGTAAAGAAAGACTACAGTTTATTATTGCATAGGTACTGTAAAAATACGAGGTTTAATTGATGACGTCGATTGGAACCTATTGTGAATAACGTGTATGTACATATATTTATTTCATATTTTCTTTTAAATAGATTATTTTATTTCTTCGAATATGATCTAATATTCTGATGCGATCAGAATGATGTTTATAATAACTCGGGCACTAGTTGTTATATTAAAAAAAATTGATAACCGTATCGATTGGTATACGTTATTTTTACAGTTCTGATAAATTGTGGTCTTTTTTTTGTATCATCCAAAATGTGTGCAGGTAAATCATCGATAGATTATGACGCTTTTTAAACAAAGAACTGAATTACAAAATATATGTATAGGAGTGCAATTTAGTAACTTTTTATCGATAATGTGCATTGGAGCCTATCTTGGATAAGGTATAGTCGACGTCCTGGCAATACTCAATATTCGACCGAAGAACAGACAAGACAGACGATTATTGAATAATGTCGTGTTTGCAAATTATCAATAACTTTTAAGCCTCGTAAGCACAACAAACGTGATGGGCCGCACGTCTGAGTCATTTAAATATAAAACAGAATTAATTATAAAAAAACATAATCGTCAAGATGTCACAAGGCTGTAGTTAAGAATTAACTAAAGTCATTGTGCCTTCGAGGTAGGTTTAAAGTCCGTCCCTGAAATTTACAGACAGAGAAAGTTGCAGCGACGCTTATTGGAATTTCTTTAATCCTTATGTTGGGTTTTGCCAGGACGTCGACTATATTTATGTGTATATTTTTTAAATGGTCTTTAAAAAAAAGGCAAATATAAATTAAACGAAGTCGGTGGTCTTTCTAGAAAAAATAACTCGATTTGTTTGTTTTTTTTTTGAGATAAAAATAAAATACTATCCGAGTCCGTCCCTGTACAATCGCCGCATTTTATTTCTAAACAGTTCAATGAGTCAGCGGTGCAGTGAATAACGGAGTTTCCGTAATATTTGAATAACTTACGGCTCTCGACTTTTCTCGGTTAAGTTTTTGATTAATTCAAATCAATTATTAGAAAATACGTCGATCGACAATTCGATTATAAATAGTGATAATAAATAGTTGCGGTTGTTATTTATTATAATCTAGGATAGTTAATTTCGAAACGGACCTCGTAACGTTACATTATTTAATTAACCTATCAAATTAGCGATTTTATTACATTCTTCTTAGGTGTAATTCTCGAAAACTATTTTATAATTTAAATGGCCGATTAAATTCTCGTTGTTTTTTTGTTGTTGCATAGAATTCGCGGAAAACCAGGACGACGCAATTAGATTTATTTATGATCGTTCGGAACGTTTATACTAATTGCAACAGTTCTGGTACTTATCCTACTTATAAAATTGAGCATCAAACAAAAAAATGCACTCGATTCCGATAAGAAATAGAGAGTGTTTGCAGTTTTACGGGGTTATGGTCTATTGGGGTCGCGAAAATCACGATTAAAATTTGTCCCCACTTCGGGAAAAAAATGTTTGGAATTTGTCTCCTTTAAAACGGTTTTTTTTTTTGACGTCGAACGTATCGGGCCGAGAAATTGTTTTTAAGAAATCACCAAATCGACTCCCAGACACCCCTGTGTTTCGACAGTAAAAATACAAAATAACATGTAGAATTTCATCAAAAAAAAAAATCAAGAATATCGACCAAAAGCCGAACACCTTACTTCCTTGAGCTATTACGATGTTGATTTCCCCGCGCGCGCATTTTCAAGTTCATTGCCAAGGCTGGGCCGAACGGAACGCATGCGCCGGTGCAATGCGGCCTCCGCGCGCCTAGCCGGGGCCCCCTGGCTGTTGCGTAATACTGCCAGTCCGCAACGACAACATCTATAAGACCTAGCACCAGGAAGCGCAAAAGCCTTCCAAGTTACGCCAACCCTCCTCGAAGACGCTTTCGGCGCCTGCAAGCTCGAGAGTACGTTCCTGCGTTGTTCCATATGTGCACACACGCTTCGATGTCGGGCCGATTTCCTGAATGTAAACAAATGCGAGGCGACGCGGCGGGGATGATGTCCATCGGGAGCGACCTGATTTTCCAAACGTACGTACCTCTACCTCCAAGGTGACCCTCAATTGCTTGTTTTAACAGGGCCCAAGGCCGCGCCAGTAATCCGTACGAGCGCCCGTTGTTGCGCCTGGCAACAAACCTAATACCTCTCGTAATTTGATTTTACGTTAGTAAATATTTTCGTGGTGCTGCGAGGCCGACATAATAAATATTATGTGGTTAGTATCTTTACGTAGTTAAAAATCGCGAATTCGGAAGTTATCGATTCGAAAATAACCGGGTCGGTCGGTTTCGGCGTTGATTTAGTTAGTAAGTAAGTACGTGGCGCGATCTTCGGCAAATTTCATTTGTTATTGTTATCGTTATTAAGTAAATATATTTCGATCGATATTGTTTTATATTTTTATGGAACTATTATTTACCAAGAAGGATGGTTCGATACGACTACTACGTCAGATCATCGATAAAATATGGCTGACGAGAGCAATAATTATTCAGGTTCGTTACGTGGTATTTATAATAAATAAGGTAACCTACTTACTTACACCATTTTATGTGCCAATTATGGGAAATTAATTTCCTTCGCTTATACATACCACTTTTTTTTTATATCTGAAAAATCTTTAACGACGACTAGATAGACAGATATACACGGATTTCGTATAAACGTTGTACCTATTTATAAATAACTTCGTAATTGTTTATTTATTTTAGATAAAAAATCGTGTTTTATTGCAGACCGATTTTTTTTTTATTAGTCTAAAGATTTGTTCCACTAACACAAAAAGCGACGTAAATAACGATTTCGTTGTTAACAAGTGCGAATTTTCGAACGATTTACGGGGTACGTACAGATGGCAAAAATTTTAAACGTTCGGTAATTAATACGGAAACCCTATGATTTTCGTGCACGTTACCTAAAAATTCCTTTGTGCCGATGATGTAAATAAAGTGCGCATTAGAAATTTGGATGTGGGCGGGTCTAGTTGATTCTCGTTGTCGTAGGCCGAAATGGAAATAGTGGAAAGGGGTAAAGTATTGATCCAGATCAGCTGACAGCGAAAACAGCGCAAGGGCGCATCCGTTGGCACGTACAAGGACCAACAAGGGCACCGACAAAGCTGGGTTATGTCGCATTTAGGGCCATGAATGGAAAAGTGCGCAACGATTATCGATACCACCAACATATTTTACCTTATTCATTTTAAAGATAACGAGTTACGAACGTTCTTTGTCGCCATTAATTTAATTTTCTACCACCACCCATATACGTTTTCGTTCGTTGTTCGATACAATCTTAATTACCTATACGTATAGTTGAGTTTAGTTTAGAAAACCAAATTATTTTATTGCTTGCTCGTATTTTCCAAACTTTCGATAAGCCACGAACGTGCAATTTTGTTAAAAACACATTTTTCCAATCTGGAATCTGAACAAATTTTAGTCGTACAGTAACTAGTTAACGAGGGCATAATTTGGGGTACGTACCCACATTAATTGTTTTTGATGGATAACGGATTGCAATCCGTATAATTTGTTTTGGGGAGCGACCCTAATGTTTACGTTTCTTTAAGTCGGAAAATTATTCAAATCGTTACCGAATTATACGATAAACGTGCCAATTATTATACAAATAGGTGTAGGAAATGCGCATTTCTGATGAGCAATAATCAATCCGTCGTCTCTAGAACCCTTACCTATTATCATTTTCTTTTCTGATAATTTCTAATTTAATGCTTTTTATTGCAGATTAGCGCTTTACGTAAAATTAAACAAATGTTATATGTACAATCAGATCCATTGATAATGTCGCTATCTTAAACTCTAAATTCTCTTTCACTAAATTCTCTTATTGTTTAGACGGTCAATCGGTCGTTAAGGGTCAAATTATTTTGTTTAACAAGTAACGTAATGTCCAAGCATGCAGGTAAATTAAATAACTAGCAGGCCCGTACATTTTTGTCGACAAAGCACAAGTTTTATAAGACACGTTTTTATCGCACGAGTCCAATAGTTTAAGAAAACGAACCGTCTAAAGACAAATAAGTTGATAAACTAGCTTTAGCGTTGTGAACATTCTAATAGAAACAATAAAAAACCGCATGGAAATTTTAATACCAATTTAGAAAGTTATTATGTATTTGTTTATTTGTATTTGACCGAATTGAACTACTGAATTTGGTAACAAAAGCACTAAATGGAGAATCCCGTTTTACTTATATACATATTACGCAAGAGGCAATTACTCAGACACTTTCAAAATAATCCATATCGATATTACTACTAACTCGAGCTAAAACAGAAAATTCCTTAAAATTGTATAAATTGTAATATCTATATATTACGTAAACTTTAAGTTAAACGACTACGCCCTAATAAGAAATAGATTTGAAAGAAAAAATGAAATCTAAACACGCGACTGCGGTATTCTGCATCATTTTAGAACTACATAGGCAAATAAATACTCCTAAAAAAGGGCGCCCGAGGATAGATTGTAAATAAACCATAATCTCTTAAAAGGAAAATCCTGTTGCATGGTTGTGTGGGGCACTCCACAAACGATTGACTAATTTAAGCTAACGATAACCTCCTGCGTTTTCTTGTCAGAACTCGGTCGCAGGACATTTTCATTGGATCTGATTGTACATTAATCGCATTATTCAGAAGTCGAAATTCGTTTTTTTTTTTAAACCAAATCCTTAAAAAGTTCTTGCGTTTCAACGTCGCCAATTAACCTGAAACGAAAAAATCGTTGCATTATTATATAAAATTTAGCATCAGTGACAGGAAACAATTACTTAAATTCTTAATTAGGAAAATAATATTTAGCGTACGCTTTGTGTTATCAGTTTTAATTATACGATTTAAACATTCCGCATTGATTACCTAGACTGTCAGTTGTAACTGAAGAGATGAACACAAAAGGGGTTTTATAGAATTTTTTTTTACGTAGGTACGTACTTTAGTTTTTGCTATTTTGTTCACATCATCATCGATGTTCCTTCGTCGTTTTACAAAACGTTTAATAATGAAAAACGTCCAGAGTTGAAATCTCTTCATCAAAATAATTTTAAACATCGACCTATCGATTTCCTGTCTAAAAAGTTCAAATCGAAAATATACACCATCTTGTTACGTCGCGGAGATGATCGTAACTGCGCCCACCCCCGATTTGGCCGATTTCGATATATTGTGCACTTCTGAACGAGTGTAGTAGAAATGTAGAAGGACTAAAGGTAACATTTCTCAGGGTCCCAGATAATTGAGTTTAAATTTGAAGAATCGTACATACAAGGTATCTAGAAAATACGGAAAATCACATCAAAATAATGCCAGAAGTTCTTTCGTGCGGCGCTCTCCTGTTGCGATATTCACCCCCAAAGTTGAAAAATAAAAATATCTTTTATTTGTCGTTGGAATTTAATGATTTTTTGGTATTACCTACGTAATAAATGAAGCGTCTTTAAGTGGCGTTATAAATTGTTTGATATTTCTTTAGAGGAGCCAGCCCCTAACTTTTCTAACCACAAAACGTTTCAGAGGTTTAAGTTTTGAGATTTTTAAGGATATTCTCGGATTTTCCAGATATTTTAGGTTAAAACGCACTTCCGTTTATTTTCGATAACGTGAACCGTATTCGAGAAAATCGTACATAAAGAATAAGAGATGAAGCAGAAGAGCACCTACCTATCCCAAATATTATTTTAATTAGGTACTTTTGCAGTACTTTTTCCGACGATCAAGAAATAAACAAGAGAGTAGTACAAGCGAGGAAAATTATTGGATGTCTGAATGGGGTCCTGTGGAATAAAAATATCACGAAGAAAAGTTAACGATTAAAAGTACACTACTATATGGATGTGAAACGTGGAGATTAACAGAGAGAAACAAAAAGAAAGTGGAAGCGATCGAAATGGATGCAATTAGACGAGCCATGAGAATTTCACGAACGAATGAAGAAATCAAAAGACGTATGGGGATGGATAGACGGAACAATAACAGACGACATTACCAGAAAACGACTAATATGGTACGAACATGTCGTAGAATGGACGACAACAGGCTACCTAAACAAGCAATGGAATGGTTACCTGTGGGAAGACGAGGAAGAGGAAGGCCAAAGAAATCATGGATACAGGGAATTCGAAAATCCATAAGCGAAAGAAACCTAACAGAAGATCAGTGTTATAATAGGAATGAATGGAGGCTAGGAATCGAACAACGGCGCAAGACGTTATGACCGATTGATCGATTGACTTTTGCAGTTATTATTGGTAAAGATACCGAATAGCACAAAGTATTTTTTATTATTAGTTTCTTATTAGTTGTTATAAACTTTTGTAAGCCTTTAAAACGGCAAAAATAATTAGAATAATATTGGGAATAGGTACCTCCTACTCTTTATTATTCTTTAAGTATAATTTTCTCGAATATATTTCACTTTGCCGAAAATAAACAAGAGTGAATACCTTTTTATCTTAAAGTGTCTGGGAAATCCGAAAATATCTTAAAATTTGAAAACTTAAATCTCTGAAACGCTTTGAGGTTCGAGTAATTAGAGGTAGTGCGCCAACGGCTGTCATGAGGTGATATTAAAAAAAAAACTATTACACCAATTTAAAGATATTCATTTATTACGCACGTATACCAAAAATTATTAAATTCCAACTATAAATAAAAAAGTTGATTTTTATATCTCGACTTTGGATGTGAACATTCCAACAGGGGAGTGCCGCAAGAAAAAACTTTATAGGAACTTGTGGCATTATTTTGACATGGTTTATACGCTCCCGAGAAATTCTCTACCATTTCCCGGAATTCCCAGATAGCCTGTATGTGGGTATGATTGGCTTAAACTTGGCACCCAATTATTTCGGACCCTGTGGCGAGTGCAGTTGCGACCCTTAAGTATCGATTATCTAAACTTATAAACACGAAGACGGTTCGAATGATGAAACCAAGTAACAGATTATCCACATTGTGGAAAGTCTAGGAAATTTCACTAATGATAGGCAAAATCGAGGGAAAACTTTTGGTGCTCTAGTCGATAAAGAAAACGATTTTTGCGTACATCCTTTTAATCGGATAACATGTAAAGTTAAATTTTCGTGTCACTTGTGTTTCTTTTTTTTTCAGCAAAAATGTCATCGTATTTTTTCGTATTGACTGACAAAAGTCAGGGAAATTTTAAAATTTATTTAGGGAATTCTGTAGTCACCTTGAAATAATCAAAGAAAAAACGACAACCGACCAAAACAATAAATAATAATTTAGATACGTGCGGTTTTTGATCGTTTATAGAATATTTGATTTGATTTTAACAGAACAAGTATTCATAGGTAAACCAGTGGACTAAAAGAATCAGAATGGGCTGTCCGCTCGGCTACCAAATTCACCAATTCTACTAATTAATATTAATTACAATTACATTACATTAATTACATTTTCATTAAGTATTAAAGATAAACGCACTTGAAGGAAAATTAGAACAGCCCATTTCTATTATTTTAATCCGCTGATATATACCGAAATAAATACATCGGTAAAATTAAAATATCTACTTATTGCTTTGGAATTTTAAAATAAAAGAACAACGAAAAGCTTTTAAAAGTAAGTCTCGAACATTTTTCGTAATAAGGAATTTTTCAATTCAAATTAAAATATTTATTTGTATAGATATTTAAAATGTTTTTGAGGGTTGAAACGTTCGTTCATTGAAATTAAAACGGTCGTACCTATTCTCTTGTTTAGCGTAGGCGTTATTATTTTCCATTCAGAAATTTTTCGCAAACCGAAATTATAATATGTATTTGAATATTTGCTATAGATATTTAAAAAAACAAATCCTCGATTGCAAGGAAAAAAATTCTTCACTTGACGAGAAATTCGACATGTAATAAACAATTGAAATTTGCGACGAAACCCCGTTCACGTCAAGATGTTTTTAATCGACCCATTTCGGTGAAAAGAAAAATTCATTTATGGCGAAAATTTAATTTTAAAATTGGCAAATTTTACAGGTCAATTATCGAATTTGGGAAAATGTGAATTTTGAGAAGCGCCATAATTTTAAGTGAATTTTCGTGTTCGTGATTATTATTAGTGTTAAAAAACTTTCTTTCCTATTAAATTATTATATTGTCGTAATATATATGTTATTTACCTACCTCGTAAACTCCGTCGTTATTTTAAAATCTTACTACTTTACTTAAGAGCCCACTTCGTCCACTTTATATGACGTTTTTGTTTTAGAATTAGATAATATAATTATATCTAACACTATTTCTTTACTTGAGCAAATCCATAAAGTCATTCGGTGTTGTTAAAAATTTAAATGCAGATTCTGCAACTTCAAATATAATAAAACCCTACACGGCAAATAATACATACCTATAGCTTATCCAAACCTATATGATGTTCACGTCATCAATACAAGGTTACTAGATGATGACGTTTCACGCAGTGCTGTCGCCTCGTACCTCGTATTTTTACAATTCTAATAAATTATAGTCATTCTTTATGCCATCTAATATGTGCGCAGGTGGCAAAACATCTATAGAACATGTCATTTTCCAATATTTAAATCGAATTACAAATAAACGATTTAGTAACTTTTTTTTGATGACGTGAATTGCATATAAGTTTGGATAGGCCATATGTAGGTATAACTTTGGTCGATTTTGAATTAGATATCTTTCGCTTTTGCATTTTTTAGAGCTAATATTTCTAGAAATGAGTTGAAAACGTTTATTCGACATTTTTTTTATATAGGTGCAAGGTGTAACTAAAATAAGTCTAAACCTCTTTAATAGGGGTAGTTGTGATAATTTCAAACATATAATCGTCGAAATTGCTCGCTTATCGATGGTTTCCGAGAAAATTGCATTTAAAATTTTACGAACGACCCTAAAGAAAATTTTATAATAAAAGACCATTCTTTTCTGTCCTTAGGACATTTAAATTAACTTCATAATGCTAAAGATGCAAATGAAGTGCGCAAATGACTCATTTTCAAGGTAATACGAACGTCGATATAGTTTCTAAATAAGCAAAACCGGGACATAAATCTGATATTACCTAACTGTTATGATTATTGTCGTCAAGATGGCATCAGCACGTTTAATTTATTTTATTGTAGGGTAGCTTAGTGCAAATTAAAGTTAATTTTTTTTTGTAAAGGACGTGCTGATAATTATTTTGTTATTGCGCACAGTAGCGTAAAGTTCTATCGTATCGTTGTGAACGTGTTCGCAATGTTTTCCAATATAGAATAATTAGATTCTTTAAACGCAAAGCAGGCCCGTATTTATTTCTATCATTCGATACAAATTGTATTATAAATGTAATACACTCCTCTTCCACCCCCGAAGATCTTTCAAGTTATTTTAGTTACACCCCGTATAAAACAGAGTGCATTTAGTCATTTTTCTTTTTCTTATAACTAAAAACGTACATTTGCGCTCCTTCAGAATTAATTATTTATTTCCTGCTATTTTTATTGTTCGCTTATCTTCCATTTTACTAATACGTATCTGCATTCGTTTTTTTTTTCGTGTTTTTTCAGTTGAAGTTGTGATGTTGATCTGATGTTTACTTCCATTTTATTCCACGATAATTGAAAATTCATGTAAATGCTAATAACGGCGTTGTTCGAGAAAAATGTTAACAACTTAATAGATAATATTTAAAAAAAAAGGCAACCACCTATTTTTACCATTGAACATAATAATAATTGTGTTCTGATGTGATAGTTTAAAAACAGATTGCTTTGAATTTATGAAAATCTATATAAAAACCTTACAAAATTTTTATTTTTAGAAAATTTATAAGTAGTTTATACTTATATCATATGCCTACAAGAGTATTAATATCGGTAGAGAATCGAGGATCGCGAAAAATGAATTTTTTCGTATACGCACAGGAACCTGTCCTAAAGTAACGTCTACTTTTGGTAGTTCTGAGCGTTATAAGGCAAGGTCGCGAATAAAAGAATAATGCATATTGATTTTGACCTATTACATCATCTTAATTTAAACAAAATGCAAAGATAAAGCAAGAAATGTAGGTGCCCATTTAATTTGTTATATTTTTTCAACAATTCATCTTTTTTCGTATAGATATTTTTTTATAGATAGGTTTTGTTACTATACTTATACTTAGGTGTTTCGTAATATTTTTTTTAAGTAACTATGTGTAAAAATTATATAGGGATGTATAGTACATTCTGTGACTTCTGTTTAAATCGCCTAACACAGTGGTCGGCAAAGTGCGGCTCCAGAGCCGCATGTGGCTCTTTATTTTATTTAGTTTTATTTAGTGTACTACTTATTTAGTGTAATAAAAGTTTACTAAACAAGCAGATTTGGCTCCCAATTTTTTTAAAAATTGTTGTAATGTTCATATTTGGCTCTTTGGCTAATTAGTTTGCCGACCACTGGCCTAACAAAAGAATGTAAAAGATTACAACTATTTGCCTCGATTAGTCATTATACACAACGGTACCGGTTGTTGTTGAACGCTAAAATCAATTAATTGCAGTATTCAGATAAATATGTAGGGCCCCTTGAGTGGAAGTCCCAACTCGTTTTCAACTATTGAAGAAGGCATAATTGTTATTGCACATTAGCCGTATACCAAAAATATGAACATATTTTAAATTAATAGATAGTCGGGAAGCGCTGAAGCTAAATAAAAACAAACTTTTAAACGCAAAAAAATATACCGTCCTTGGTAACAAACTCTGCATCGTCTATTTCTAGTAATTCCAATAGATTAAGCTTGTAATCCGACTCGTTAATACCCTTCACACTTAAAACTTCGACGGAGCTCAGGGAATGGACTATATCTACTTCTTTAAAAACAACGTAGGTTAGCTAAATGATTGCTCCGCCATTTTCAAGTTTCAGCCGGTACCTTCCTATACAAATTTCAGGAATCATTTCACGCTTAAGACAGTAAAATCTGAAATAAAATTATGCCTCTACCGCAGAATGTTTAAAAATTTAAACAGCCCGAAGTAAATCTTGGGAAAATATGTAAATTTTTATGTCATTAATTTTCCATACAAATCAAATTTAAATTTAAAATTTTAGACGATGCCGCTATCTCGGTCGGTTATTGTAGGTATACTTACCCATACGAATCTGTGCGCGTTAAGCTTATCTGCATTTACATTATTGCGTATTTGTCGGTGAAAATTGGCGTGATGAATGATAATAAAAGTCAAAAAATTATCTTGAGTGGAATCTTCGACTGAGACGATCTAAATCTGATAAAATTGAGATAATGATGCGAATTATGCAAAAAGCCTTTTTTCATTCCAACACGTTTATTAATAACTACACACGTATAATTTCGATTTTAAATAGGCAGGTCTTTAGGAAACCAAAAATTCGGTCTGGGAAAATGGAAAATGAAATTAGGTAGACATTTAATTATTGTTGGACGAACTATTTGGATCAAATCGGTTTTAATTTTAATATTTTAAAATGAATTACTAATATTAATAATTGTTGCTGTCAATAATTATTTGAACATTAATTAACTGTAACGTAATTCTATCTGAAATTGTTCCAATCAATGGTGGGATTTATAAAACGTTCACGTTGTTCCGCGTACGAAATAAATAACCCCGGTTGAATTCTAGGTAGGCTTTTCCCTCTCACTATTGGCTAACATTTATTATTGAAACTTAATCGAAGTAGGATACCTACATGTTTGTCGAAATGCTTTCGAACTTCTTTTTTAGTTCGCGAACGAAATACCTACTTATCGTTAGCTTTATCGAATTCGTGCGTCGAAATACCTATACATCATACAGAGTGTAACTAAAATAACTCGAAAACTCTTAAGGGTCGAAAGGGAAGTATATGACGTGACCGTTAAACAAGATGATATTTATATAAGATGTTTATGTTTAACGAATTTTAACAATTTTGATTGAAATTTGTATCAAATAATCGGAATACCTAAATACGGACCTGCTTTGCATTTAAACAATCTAATTATTCTGCATTGTAAAACATCGCGAATACGTTTATTAGTACCACAAAATCACGGGCACAAATAACGATAGGATAAAACTGGAGCTTGTCATTTACAAAAAAAAAATTAAACTTAAATTTGTATTAACCTACCCTACAATAAAATATATTAAATGTGCTGATGCCATCTTGACGACAATAATCATAATCAGATTTCTGTCCCGTACGTACAGGCGATCAAGAAACAAATGCACGCGCCCGAGGCGATGGGCGGCGAACGGCACAGCGTAAGATCCTTGCAATCCTATCGTTGTTAACAAGATCTTTGTAAGGATAGTTGAAGTAGCCGGTGTGTCATTGTCGAGTTCGAATTTCTTTTAACGATAAATACAGGCAATGCAATGCTTTGAAGATTTTCGATATTTTTAAATGCGTGACGTGTAAAACTGCCGTAACTTTGATACGTTTTTTTTTTCTAAATTCAAATTCAATTTCGGCATAAGAGGAGTTGGCTGGCGTAGATTTTCGATTATTAAGGGCGGTTGTTTGGAAACGAGTTGGTACGAAAATAACGAGAAAAAGAAAAGTCACATCTTTAATTTCCGATATAGTTATTCCGTTAATCTTCGTTAATTTTTTTATATAGTTTGAGTTATATTTATCGCTTTAGAGCGGACAATAAAAAGAATAACGGCCAGGGTATTTAAGACCCACCGACGTAGTCGGATCAGATAAAATAGACATATATCGTAACATCGTGGAAATAATAGGACCTCCGTACCCACAGTCCTAGATTGAGATCATATTTTTCTATTTTGGATTTTCTCTTGTTGGATTTATTTTTGGTTACTGTTTTTTTTTTTGGATTTACTTGTTATTATTGGTTGGACTTGGATTGGGTTACCGGAGATCGTCTTGCAAGATCGATTTGAGTTACCACGCGGAGACAGCTAAGTTTGATCAATTACTGTTTGGAATCATTTATATATATATATTTTTTGTTATTGTTTATATTAATTATTGTTAACGAAGTGGTTCTCGAGAAGCATTTGCGTATTTACATATTTATATAAAATTGTTTGTATTAAATTTCGACTACATTTAGGCCCGTTATCCAAATTACCTCTTGTATATATTTACCATCGTATACTTTTAGTAATTTTTCATTTTTATAATAATTAATACTGTAAGGAAAAAATTACCTGGCGCCCCTTTGTTTTTGTTGAACCCGGCCAAACTCCACTGTCCCAAAAGCTAGCCGACAGGCCTTTAAATTTTGTTACTATTAAATAATTTTTTTTCCGGATCAAAGTTTATTTTATTTTTTTATCATTTGTTTTTTTTGCATGTAACAACTTAAATATTTAAACGTGGTAATTTTAGATTTGTCTAATAAGTAATTTATTATTTAAAAATAATTTTTAATTAAATTATTGCATTATTAAGTTACGACATATGTTCGTAAGTTAGAACCAAAAATATGGGCCAATTAAGAGGTTTAATGCCGGTCTTTTCATCTCCCAATAAATTTACTTGACAAATTTTTACCATAGAAACAATTGTTTGAACAAACGTTTCTATAGTAAATATGTGTCAATTAAATTAAATGGAAGATGAAAAGATCGGCCCTTAGACTTATTTTAATTACCTACGTCCTGTATAGTTACATCTAATTTATTACCTATACGTTATTCACGATAGGTTCTAATGCACGTAATGCACAAAAAGTTATTAAATTGTATATTTGTAATATTCAGCTTAAAGTTTTGAACGTGGCATATTTACCGACGATTTACCTGCAACATGTACGACACGGCAAAGAAAGACTACAATCTATGTATCTACCTAATGTAAAAACACGAGGTTTTATCGATGACGTGGATTGAAACCTATCGTGAATAACGTATAGATATTTGCTTCTGAAAAATATCACTTTTTCAATCTCTGCTTTGGATTTGTTTTATTATAACACAGAGTGAATCGTAACGAGTAGAACAAACTTTGACAATACTATATCAATACAGTGAAGACCTTTTAAGAACGTATGTCCCCTTAATCGACTTAATCTAATGTACAATCGGGTGTAAAATTAATGTCACAAATTCAATTTTGTATTTGTAATTCGTCTTGCTCGTCGTAAGTAGTTATTTTTTGTAGATTTGTTCATGGTGCCGTGTATTGTGCCCACTACTCGATGTTCGTTATTTGCGACATTAATTTTGCACCCGACTGTACATGGTCACGGAACCGTAGTCAGTTTTTTTTTAACGAATATTTATTAAATTGTTGGTTCGTAAATAATTTTTTGTTATGTTAATCGTTTTACCCCAGTTCAGGAAGGAACCGTTGACGCCTATCTTTTAAATAATGATGATGTAGGTAGATGCGAGAAAGCAGTATAGGGTCAACTCGGAGCGGTTGGTGATTAAACTTTGATGGGCGGAGATTGTTTAGGGTTTATAGGTAGATAGATTATAAGTCAGTTGCGGTTTTTATAGCTAACATAGATAACCGTATAAAATGGTGTTGAAGTTGTTCGAAAATCGACGGTGGTTGCTTAATATTTTGGTATAACAAGGGCGTTTTGAATTTTACGTGCAGTTCTCCATTTTTGACCGTTCCCTTATTCGTAAATAAAAGGACAGATTTCCTATTAGTTTGCGACTTAGCGGCTGTTTGAATTTCGTCACGCGATCGACAATTAATTTTGTAAACATCGAAATATCGAGATCTTATTTATTATGCGTATTTATTAAAAAATGAATTAAGTACTCGAATCCATAAAAATTTCGAAAAAATGTTATAAGACCGAAAATATTTTTGTGTGAATGTTTATAACATCAGAAAATTATTATTTATCTATACTTACTTATAGCTACGTATATTTCACCTTTTTTAATTTGAACAAAAAAAGAGTAACTATTGATAAGCAATTTGAAAAAATTAAAATAATTTTTTTCGGCGAGAAACCAGTTGTAATCTCTTTGCTTTAAATGTTTACGACAAGAAATTATTCCTAACTTCTCGTAATTTAAGAACTTGAGACTGAAATTACCCATGTACCTCATTTTGACTTTCTTAACTCCAACGTTAAGGTAAATTAAGTTCTCAACAACTTGTAAGCAAACGCATTTGCTAATAAAATGGATTTTACTTACTTTAACTTTAATTGTTCTGTTATAGCAGATTATAGTAAATTTATGTAAAGTGTATGTAAATCTACTGGTGGAATTAGTCTTAAACTAACTGTTATCAGCAGTGTAGTATTAGGTATAAATGCATTCGATATTTGATAGGTACCTAATATTCAGTTTAAGGTATAGGAGGAAACTGATACATTGGAAACTCTTAGGTACCGGGTGGGTCAAGTTTTATGGCCATGACAAAATCGCGATTTCTGATTAATTGTAAATAAAGTTTGTAGTAATATTTCTACGTATTATATGAACGGTACCTACCACTACGCGTTTTTTTTTAATTTTTCTATTGATTTTCTAACGAAGGCGTTTTTTTTAACTTTTCTAACAGCAAATATTAATTACTTAATTTAAATAAGATGCATGGTCGTACACTGCCACATTTACGTAATTATTTACATAACAAAAATCACTTAGGTATGTATTAAAATTTTAATGACTTATGCAGAAATTAGATTTTCTTATTGCATGATTTATTATAGAATTCGGAAGTATATACGGAAAGTAGAATGATATTACTCAATAAAAGCTGAATAAAAAGTTCCTTTACGATTTTTCGATCAGACCAATACTTTTCTAGTTAGAATAATTTAAAGAAAAAGTACCTAAACGTGTTCAGTACGTTGTTGTATTGTTTGAACCGAGTTTTCACATTTGATTTAAGTAGGACTACCATAGATTTATATATTAAAATTAAAAATAAACACCATTGATCGTATTCGATCAATGCCAATCGCCCTATTTTACTTACTTTCCAAATTTTTAAAGTAACGATATAACTATAGAAAAGTATTGCTCTAATCGAAAAATCGTAAAGGAACTTTTCTATTCAGTTTTTACTGTATAATATCGTCCTACCTTCCGCGTGCGCGAATTTCGAAACACGCTGTATATCTAGGTTACCTGTATTATCTACTGGAAAGAATTGTACGGGGCCAAACTGCCTAATAATTTTTTAGTTGTTACTAATAGGTATTCTACGAAATGGGGTAACTTTCTAATTCTTCCGGAAAGTTCAATTTAACATCTATATCTAATATAATATAATTCAGCGAGGGTCGGTCATTCCCTGATATATTCGCCTTATACCGAACACCCTCTAAAAATAGGCACGTTTCGTAATGTTACGTAGAATGTAATTCTAATACTACATTAATTGCATACCTATAATATATAAATGTAAGTCGTAGTAATAAATTATTAACGATCATGCAATTATGTCGAAACATCGTTTTGGTGCGCTAACTAAAATGAACAATAGCATTAATTATGATGAAATATTAGGTATTATACGGACAGTGTTCAAACATCCCGAATTTCGCTTCATTTAAACACGTGTTCGAACACATTCGAAAACTATCGCGGACGGGGACACAATATTTGTGTTGCAACCCTTAATTTTAGTCGCTGTAATGCGGACACTTACAAATAATATTAATCGCAACAAAGGAACGACAGTAGAAGATCGATAAATCCGCTGCGCTGCGCCGATCAGGATTAATAGCTTATAGATAACATAAAAAATTAGAGAGAATTAATTGTTAATACAAATTTAAGAATAAATTAGTTTAGGTAAAGCTTATGACATAATAAGTTGGGTTGGAATGGCCGTATTTTTATGCCATTATTTTGCAAATAAACCTAAAACATGTCAAAAGTTATTAAGATATTGTTGGAAGGGAGGGACTCAGTTGGGGTAAAGAAGTCACTTTGAACAATTAATTCAATTTAATTTGTTTTATTTGTTACTATAAAAATTTTTTCGTTGTTTCATTGTTAATAATACACACTTTGTTAAAACCTCGAATGCGTATAACTTTTTTAGGAAACATTTTTATCACTTTGGTTAGTATGATAGGTCTGTAAAGTTTGGCCAGAGTTACAGTTAACACTCTGTATATACGGCAAATGCGGTATATGTGCATATACGACTAGAATTGTTTTTCAGGTCATAAACAATCGGGTTGCATTAATTGAATCTTATCAGCTTAATTAAATATTGATAAATAATTAATGAACGTATATGCTTTGATTCGCGAGACTTAATTTAGGGTAGTAAGGAGGATTTTTAATAATGGCCCTGGTTATTAACAATCAGCGAGCAGCGAGCATATGTAGGATATATATTCGTAGGTTATATTGTGTTTTATCAAGACGATCACAAACATCTGTAGTTGCGTCAAATGTCCACTACGATCTCAGGGGATTTTTCATTTGTTAGAATTTCTAGCAAGAAAGGAATCTTTCAAAAAGACGAAGTCCTTTAATAGATACTTATTTATATATGAGACACTATCGTTCTCGTAATTTTTTAAGATGTTTACTTTTTTTCACTACAATATTAAATTTATAATAAGGGTGTTTTGCTCTGTCTATAAAAATATATTGTCGAAAAGCGTTTCAATAGTTCTCATTCTCTATTCCACGTAGGTATAACAATTAGGTAGATATCGTACGTTTAGGAAAAATTAGTTTCATTATTTAACGTATGCATTTACCCTAATTGCACTATTATTACGACTAAATTTAATTAATTTAAATTGAAGGATTAATGACAATTTAAATACCTAGGTAGATACTTACCCAGCTAACAATTTTTGAATTTCGCGGCGGATTTCTATTGGTATCACATGAAAACATTTGCAGTCAGTAGCGGTGATAAATTAGGCGAAAGGAATTTTGAATTGTTTGAATAACGAAATATTGAATACCTGCTGTTACATATATAAATAATTACGTCCAGTTTCACGTATTTTACCACTTATGTTATTTTTGAACATGTTTACATTAAAATATTATTAGTTTAATTTAATCATTTACTGTAGTACGTCATTGCCTTTGTTATTTTACCTGACATTGACGTTTATATACGAGTAGTACCAAAGTAGTACCATTCGCCGCGAAGCAAAACAACATTTTTAACACAAGAAAATGTTTATGATATAAATAGGCATCTAATTGAATATTTAATTATTTTAATTACTTACCTATGGCCTATCCAAACCTATATGCAATTCACGTCATCAAAAAAAAAGTTACCAGATTGTTTATTTGTAATTCGGTTTAAAGTTTGGAAAGTGACATATTTTATAGATGATTTACTTGTGCACATATTAGATGGTATAAAGAAAGACTACAATTTATTAGAACTGTCAAAATACGAGGTACGAGGTGACAGCACTGTGTGAAACGTCATCATCTAGTAACCTTTTATTGATGACGTGGATTGCATATAGGTTTGGACGAAGTGTATATAACAAATAAAGATTGCGACTATAATACTTATCTACTAATAAAACTTGATACATTTCATGCCTATTATCTACCTAACAATATGCCAAAGGCTTCTTAAATTCGATCCAAAATTTCAATAGGTAGGTATATGAATGCGAATTGTTTATAGGTTGGTCCATAAGTCCATACTCTAAAAGTAAGAAAAATCATTAGAAAATATAAAGATAAAACAATAAATTTCAATCTCAGTAATATTAAAAGTAAATGTTTACCCAAATTTCAAACAAAAAACAATTAAACCTATTATATACTTATTATATATATTTTTTAATTTAATTATCCGCATCAACCATGTCGATTATTAGCGGTATTTAATGTTTCAGTATAATACAATAAAAATATGGTATGATTTTCAAATGTGATGTAGCATTTCGAGTTCCCGAAAAAATTCTAGCGTGTTAAATAGATTTTAAATGTTTCTCGTACTCCATTTCGCTTTCTCTTTTCGCATAAATCTCTGCATTCGATTATGATATGACGGATTGTCAGAGGTTGGTTGTATGAGTTACAAAGTGGGGGTTGTTCGTTGTTAAGGATGTATCCGTGTGTTAGTTGCGTATGCCCTAGGCGTAGTCTTAATATGATTTCTTCTTTTTTGTGGTAGTGTGAACCAGTTGTTGGGCGAGTCTTTAATTTCCTTCAATTTAGTGTTACTGTATTGCCACGTTGAATTGTTTGCTTGTAGGATTTTTTGTTTAATTTGCCCTTTTAAATCAGATGCAAGACATAGATTAATATAATTTGTACGTGGTATTTCGCTTGTGTCCCGGGCCAGGCGATAAGCGCGTTCGTTTCCATGAACTCCAATATGTGAAGGAACAAAAATCAGGAGATTATAGGATACTTGCATTTGATATTTAATTGCTTCTTCTATTTGGTTGGTTGGGTATAGCCTTTTAATAGTTTGAAGTGAAGAAAGGGAATCTGAACATATTGCGAACTGTTGCGAGTTGTTTCGTTTTGTAAATCCTAATGATAACTAAAACAAAAACGTAATTTGCACTTGATGAGTAAAGAACAAAATTCGAGTACACTTTTAAAACGACCACTCGCGTTCAATTCACAATAGCGAAACCAAAAATTAGCCTTGTAAACCAAACATTAATACCTTTATACTTGAACGAAAGGACGTACCTATAATGTTTAAAGCTAATTTCTAATTAGCACGAATGAAACGACTAATGGATTAACTAAATTCGTCTAAATGCACGTTGCTGTAAACTTTGAAGGTTAGTGCTTTTCTTGGAATAAATTATTAGTATCTCGATTGTTTATTTTGTGCTAATTGTAGGTAGCGTACCTTACTTGCCATTTTTTTCACTCTAATATAGAACCGCGTATTTTTGTTTTCGTGATACCTATAAAAAATTGTCAGTTTTCATGTTGCTCATAAGGCTATTTTTTACTATTAAATTATAGAGTATTGTACGGTACCTATTTATAAGAACAAAAACCTTATTTTTTACCTTGTTTACAAACAGTTAACTAATGACGCATTGTTACGGTGAATAATTTCTTTGCAACTAAATTATTTAATTTTAATTATAATCCCCGCTATGAGTTAGTTTTTAATGTATTATTAAATTAATCAATTTAATGGACCCCCATGGGTGTAGGTAAGGGGGCTTAAGATTCGCTGGACTGTATAGGTATAATATTTTTTAGGTTGAAGTTCAAACCCAGTCCTGTATGTACAATACCTACATATTTCAAATTTGAAATTCGCTATAGCCATAAAACCACTATTTTAATTAAGTTTTGTTTCCTAGCGGCATTTTCATAGGTAGGCAATAACAAAAAACTTCCACGAATTATTAACATTGGAACGTAATAAAATTCGAACCGTACATAATTAAATTTAAGAAACTTCAAAAATAATTTAAATACCAGTGCGCCGTGCCGTTATAAACATTTCGGAAAACGAATATGCGGACATTTTAAATAAACGTCGAAATTCGCCTCTTAATAAATAAAATTGTTTTTTACGTTACGAGAAAATGTGAAATAAAAATCGGAAATTATCATTTGGTTAGCGATGTTCCTAAATTGATTTTTTTAAATTTCATTAATTGTTTCTGGCAGTCTGTTGATGTGTACCGTTAACGGTCGTATCTATACTTACTATTTTAATAACGATCCATAAAATTTGATTATATCTTTTCTTCATTTTTAAGTTAATTTAATACTATAACATTCGTGTTAGATTGATGCAGTGGTAGTTTATCACCGCGGAGATGCTCCACTGCTTGCTTTTGACTTTCCGCATGCAGTTGCCTATCTTTAAAATTCCGACTCTTACAACCCAGTCCAACACGATTCTTTCCACCAATACCAAATATGTAGCCCAACACTCTCACCCCTCACATATCTTGCAAAACCACACAAAAGTGTGGGTCACCTACATATGCTTCTCCTACAATTCATACAACGTATAGGATCTTATCCTTCGTGGTGGGATCGAGTGAGACGCCTCTATAGGGTGAGAGTTTCAAGGATAAACCAGTCTCTGAGAAGGCCAAAAAGCAGTAGTACATTAACGCAGTATCTATGCCTAACAATGTTATTAAAAACGGCAATGGTCGATTGTGTAAAAAATGACACGCTGATGAAAATGAACAATTACAAAAAATACTTATCGTGATTTTTCATTTCTAACTTACCTACCTACAGTGGATTTGATTGCATCAAAATGATAATAAATAGTCCATAAAAAATATGTAATCTAGAAATTTTAAAACTATATTTAGTTAGGTGCCGTAAAACGGGGTGTCTCTGCCAACTTTTCAACTTTAATCATGATTTTGGAATCCTTCCCCCACATAATTTTGATTGGGAATAATTTTTCCCATTTTTGCGAAATAATGTAAGTGATTTTTATTTAATTTTTGAGACACGATTTACGAGATCCGTCAAAATTAAAACGAAGCTGGGGCAAAGTCGCCTTTACAATAACTAATTTGTGCCCATCCAATATTTTTTTATGTTTCAATGCGAAAACGTCGTTTCCGGGCAATCACACCCAATCACTGGGATCTGAATAAAACCAGAATAGAAAAATAAAAAACAATAATTCACTTAGCCGTTAAAGTATTTATTTTTTCCTTCGCGAAAACATGTTATTATAAACTTATGTATCAAATAAAACGTTCATTAATTAGAAAACTTAATTTAAATAACTAATAGAACATAAACGAACATAATATTAATATAAACATGACCAGAATAGAATAGAAATACATTTCTGAATTTCTGTAAGGGCAGTGACCAAGCTTTCCTTGGTAATTATTTGCCATGATGACACAATTCTGCAACGAAAAAAATATTTATTCGGTGATGAGTGATTATATACTTTAATAAATTACAGAATAACAATTGACGGTATGCTTAAATGCTTCACAATCATTAAATAGTAGATATAGTAACCGTCGACAAACATGACTCAATAAAGTTGGATAATAAGGGTTGTTGAGTGGAACCCTACATTAAGGGGAGATACGTGGGTTGATACGTGATATAACGAGGGGTTAATCGCTGTGAAATATGTAGATAAGTGTGTAATAATGAACTGTTTTCTTTTTTGAATTATGAATATACGGGGTTATAAAAGGTGTTTTTAAATTAAGTAGTACACATGATACCACGTACAAAACTTAAAACCGAATATTACAAATATACAATTAAGTAACTTTTTATTGATGACGTGCATTGGAACTTATCGCGAATAACGTATAGGTACTATAAATAACGTTTACATAAACAGCATCTTGTTCAAAATTATTAATTCGTGAGACACCGCAGAAAAACAAAATATCAAATTAATTTATGTAAAAAAAATACACATATCCGAAGTAGCATTATAGAAAAAGTCGAAAAAATGTTAAGGCGTTTGGACTGATGATATAGGCCAAAAATTAATAAAAAAACAAAACCGGCTAGCACAGGATATTCATTGGGGACGTCCGTTTTATGTCCATTACGCATCCCTAAGTCCACATGAAACGGATGTCTATCCATAAACGACGTCCTGATGGCCTGCAGTGATGAATGTTAATGAATTCTGCATTTTTTCGTTGCTAGATAACGATCATAGTTAATGGTACTTGCGATCATCAAATATAAGTTGTGCTGAAATATTTATTAACATTGATCTGCAATGATCAACAATGTTTTTCACCGAAAGAGGTTAAGTTGTTGTTGTTATGCTGCAATTGGCGATTTATCCCGACATCCATAGATACGTTTATAATTTGGAAGCAATAATTATTATAGTTTATAGATTACACGAAGTCGATTGCACTGCTTATGTACACTGCCCACAGAAAAAATCGAGACAGTAGAAGGAGAGAGTTTTAAAAATGTTATGTTGTGAATCGGGTTTTAAATAAACTGTTTGTAAAAGGTTGAAATAGACTTGTGCATTTTAAGACGAGCCCCATCTTCCAGTAAGCTAACAAACTTCAATTCTATTGTTTCAAATTGTTCTATTAGTATCGGAAATCACACAGAGATGTCCACTTTGTAGGTAACAATGATGATTTATAGCTCCCTTTTAAACATACAAGCATTTTACCTAAAACCCAATTCACAACCAAACATTTTTAAAATTCTATCCTTCAACTGTCCCGAATTTTTCTGTGAGAAGTGTACCATTCAGATGGAAAATGACGATTTTTAAACCGCTTTTTAACGTCAGTTAGTTGTCTGGGATGAACATCCACATAGGATATATTATGGACATCCACTGGACATCCATACACATCAGTTCCAATCACTTCCAATTTAGGTGACACTTTAGTATCCTGCAATTAACCTTATTAACAAGTTCCTGGAGTTACATTATTCAATTCGACACGAAAAATATTTGTGTGTGCTGTTGCATTAGTCAGTTTATTAATCCAATTTATAAACGTTTACTAATGCACTACAATTGCTTGCCGGAGTGTGGAATATTTAAATTGTTTATATCCTTTTTTAATTCCCGTACCTATAACATGTTATATTATTGTTCATTTATTAACTACTTATTGTTTTATACGTAGGTATTGATGACTGCATTTTCTCACAGCATTTTGGAATAATATACCTACATATATCGATTCATTTACTTTATGCTTGTATGGTTTGCTGTTAAATTAATTACAAATAATTTGTTACCCATTAATGATTTTTTATGCTTCAAACATACGAAATTAAGATCGTGCAACCAACGAATCTATTAATAAACCGAATTCGGAGAAATTTTGTGCCTTAAATAGTTGCGGTTTCATTATCGGCATTTGAAGAATTTCCATGGCCGTTAGCCATGTGCATACAATGATGGCATGTTAAAATAGGTGAAACAAAATTTACTGACCGGAAGTTGCGAAAGTCTTGTATGCGATATTCTAACTAAACGAGCACAGATGCCTACTTAGGACTCGGCAGAAATCCCGAAACGACCATGTATAATAAACTTTTTAACGGGCAAAAAAAGTTAGAGCTCCTATCCTATAATAATGCGACAAATCGAAAATTTCAAATAGCAACCCCGTTCGACGAGCCCGTGCTTCATTTCAAAGATAGAAAGGTAGCCGACCAACCGAAAATCGTTACGATACCGATGGATCATTACAAAATTTGAGAGATTATAAATAATATCGAGCCTCGATGCGTGCATTCGATCCCGATGGATTCTGAAAATATTTGGTTTCAACAGGACGGTGCTTCCGCTCATTTTAATTGCATATAGTTCGAGGCTTTTAAATCGCATTTTTCTAAACAAGTGATACAAATAGCCGCCAACATACCCTAATTTAACGCCACTTGGTTTTTCGTTTGACACGGTTTATATGAATTTTAGTGTATTACATGTAACTACATGCCTAGACGGCCCTATAACGTCTCGTTCACAAATTGCCCGTTAGAGACGATACTGCATGGATTGATAGTTATAAATTACGGAAATTCGAATTATGGCTTTATTTAATATTAATTGGGAAATTCCCAAAATTCGAAATTTGTTAAATACAATGTTCAATTTCAATTGAGGAATCGACCTTTTTTGAGATAATTGGCGTAAATGAGAATTTAAAAAATCACATTTTAAATGTTTGCCTCAATTCTTGATCTAAACTTGATGATCTGATTTGAACTCGGTTCTCAAAATTTGATAAACATATCTCAAATAATAACTTAGAAAAACGATTTTCCGTTTACAATTGCATACCCATTGCTCTTAATGATTGTAGAAATTTAATTTAGTGGTAGAAGAATACGCTTTTATTAACTGAAGGCCACATTTTAATTGACAGGTGCAAGGCAACGCGTAACATCCAATTACATACATTGCTTACAATCACAAGTGGTGAGGAGCAATTTAAATGCAGCACCGATTAGAATAACAAATACGATGCGATGTGGGCATCGTAAACGTTATAAAGTCGTTACAACACTATACATTAACTCGAGATAGATTCCAATGCACGTCATCAATAAAAAATTATTAAATTGTATATTTGTAATATTCAGTTTAATGTTTTGAACGTGGCATATTCTACTGACGATTTACTTACACACGTGACATGACAAAGAAAGACTATAAATCTATTAGTTTTGTAAAAATACGAGTGATGACGTGTATCGAAACCTATCTTGAATAACGTATACTTATCTATTTAATTGTTACATCGTCAAATTAAAATTCGGATATATATAATATTTTATAAATCATAAAATTAATTACCATGTTTTTAAACGGAAAAAAATATAAATAATAATGTTTAAAAACAATTTGAAAAATACCGACAATTGTAGCAAATTTAAATACGCAATGTAGTAAACGCGGAAAGTATTGGAAAACCCAATAAGAATATATCTCCACTCCAATGTGACATAACAGCGTACAATTAGAAACGAGAAGTTAACGATCGATAATCTGGAAGTGGAAACCGTTAGCTACGTCACACCATTACTGCCGCGAAATAATTTTCTTTTTTCAATCTGCTACACGAGAAACCTCCTTAATTGATTTTAGTCATTAGCGTATTTTCTTAAACCTATTTAAATTCGAAATAATATCAGAATAACTATCGTTTTGTTTTGTGTAAAAGAGAAAAAAATGAAGGATGTCGTTTTTCATTTTCGCTAACATTAAACATCCATTAAGTTAATAACTATTAAATCTCGCCGATTAATTAATCTATATAATATAAAACATCAGATGATGGCTATTGTTAAATTACATTAATTAATCTCTTTAATTGTAGTTGAAAATAAAACGACTATTAAAGATATTATTAGGTACTATTTTTTTGTTGTTAATTTGACTAAATTTTTATATAGTGCATGCCAACAAAGTTAGGACCGTAGCTCAAAATAACTATCTAAATGAGAATGGAGATACATACGTACTTGTGTACTTACACTTATATCTTGCTTTTTAAAGCAAGGACATTTTTAATATTCTCAAGTTCAATTAAAAATTTATAGATAGGGTGCGACACCCAAATATCGACCAATAAAATTATTTATTAATTTAGAATGCCATGACTTACATAAACTACTGCGGTTTAAATAATTTTTTGTATTTTTTTTTTCAATGTTTGACATCATTCGCTTATTTATAGATAATATTTTTATAATTTTTGGTTACCTAAATCGAGAGCTTCGTGTAACTATAAAGTATGAGTCGGTAAAATTAAGAGAAATAAATATGGTAAATATTTATATTCCACGATGAAACTGTACTGAAAATATTCAGAAAACTGCAAAAAATGTAAGCATATATCTCGTATGTCATTTTTAAATTTTAGTTAGGTATAGAGGCACCTACTTATTATTCGATTACTTAAATAATATCGCATTTGCAACACACTGAAACGAGTAACTGTCCCAAAATTTACAAAAAAAAGGGAATAACTTTAGGTACAGTCGGGTGCAGAATTAATGTCCCTAATCGCGAACGCGGACGACACGACGAACAAATTATGATCTGAGTATTTAAAGTTTAACCTTTGTATTTGTCTCGCTTGTCGTAAATACTTTTTGCCCGCCTGATGCTCGTGATTCGCGACGTTAATTTTGCACCCGACTACACCTACTCGATACCGATAATTTGTCTTCTAAAAATACATCTTATTTCCTCATCACTTTAACTTAAAAGATCAGAATTTTTTTTAATGTGTAATAACAAAGAAAATGAATCGGCCTCACAATCAGTTGCGGGTTCGAATCCGACCGATATCGGGCCGGCGAAATTTTTCGAGCGACAAAAATTTCAAGGTAAATATGCTATCGCGTGCGAGAATGCGATTTTTTTTTTCAAACACTATAAAAGATCCTTAAGTAATTGATGTTGAAACTACATAAAATTATAGTCAAAATTTCGGTGTAGGTTAGTGTTAATGACCACAACAGTTGAAACGCATAGAACTGATGCATGGGAGTTCCGCCTACTTAGATTTCGACCCAACAACAAACAAATAAACAAAGAAAATAAGCTTAAGTACAAATTTAAATGTGTAATAATCTTCCTCAATTTCGAATTAATTAAGTAGCAGTGTTTTCAAACGCCAAATTTCGTTTTTGATCTTCGCTCTTGATGTCTGTTTTATTTGTTTATATTTTATTGCTTTTATAATGCAGCGAGGACCATAAGTCACGCTACCATTTAAATAATGAATAACTTTTATATAAACTTTTATAATACCTTTATATTTAAATTGAACTTTCTACACAATAATGTATTAATTACTATTGGAAGTTTATTATCTATACACTTCGAAAATTATTTCGCGCAAATGGCCTCCGTTTTCTTCTTTACAATCACGGGCCCTCTTGATAACATTTTGCATCACAGGAACCGTCATATCGAGC
The DNA here is from genome assembly GCA_036326145.1 of Rhagophthalmus giganteus. NCBI lineage: Eukaryota > Metazoa > Arthropoda > Insecta > Coleoptera > Rhagophthalmidae > Rhagophthalmus > Rhagophthalmus giganteus. Next base: position 5,969,925 of record JARFJA010000083.1, on the reverse strand, counting down.
GAACTGGTGGGCCATTGAAAATCACTATTGCATGAAATTATTGTTTCGCCAAAAATCTCTTGAAAGACTCTCTTGCCGTATGAGCAATTGCTCTATCTTGTTGACACCATAAGTTGGCAAGCTTTCGAAGAAATATGATCCGATTACGACCCTGTCTGATGTCGATATCAGTACTCCAAAATCGATTGTTTTGTTTATTCGTGAACCCATTAAGCTGAAAATGAGCTTCATCGCCAAACCAACAGTTAGCTCTGACCGTTTCTTGCAATCGAACTGTATATACCTAACGTGTTCGTTGTAGAGAAAAAGATAGTGATGCATGGTATAGAGCAACAGAACAAAGAACAGTGATCTATCTAAAATTGTTTGCCGCATACTTGGTCGTTTATTTATGGTTTGAACAATAAGATGTAGGTGTCTGTGGTGTATTATAAAATTTGGTGTCATTTTAAAAGAGTGCATGTTTCCCTCGCAATACAAAGAAAATCGATTTTCCAGGTGACAAGTTCCGCCTCGTGTTGGCCGTAACATTACGTGAAGACGGTTACCCAGACGGGGGAGATTGGAATCCTGTGGGCTTGGAAAATGAACGTTCAAGGGCTGACAGTTTTGAGTACGTCATGTCAGGAAAAGTATACCGGATAGAAGGGGATGAGTCAACTGTGGAACCTTCCAGCCGACTGTGAGTAGAATCAATATTATATTTGATTATTTAATTTTTATCTACGGACGGTACTTGTGTCTACACGCATATAAAATGACCGCCTACAAATCTGTGTAGTAAACGAGTGGGGAACCAAAAGAATAAGAATGGGCCGTCCCCGCTCGGCTACCAAAGTCACCAATTCTACCAATTAATATTAATTTACGATATCTACCTAATTATATATACATTTTTTAAATATGCTTGTTGAAAGCGCAATACTATCGAATAACAACTTAATTAATTGGTTATCTGTAGGTATAATTTATTAGATATCAAATATTACGACTAGGTACTGTAAACATATTTCAATATTTAAACAAAAACAAAACTCACTTGAATGGAGATTAGAACAATCGCCCATTCCTATTTTTTGAGACCAGAAGTTTACATAATATATCGAACATCAGCGTACCATAAACAAAATTTCGACTATCTACTAATTATAGGATGCCCAATTTTTCTTATAATTAGTGAACTGATGTAATGCGATCTCGGAATAGAAATAATAACCTGACATATCTACCAACAGAGATAGGTAGGTAATAAGGAAAGAATTTCACGAAAAACGAAAATTTAATTTCGGCTTCGTTCAATTCTTGAAGGAATGCTGCGGAAATAATTTGTCTATTATATATTTTTTTCTTCTAAAAACAACCTAAATGTTTACTTTGGTTATATACACTTCGTCCAAACCTATATGCAATCCACGTCATCAATAAAAGATTACTAGATGATGACGTTTCGCACAGTGCTGTCACTTCGTAACTCGTATTTTTACAATTCTAACAAATTATAGTCTTTCTCTCTTTATGCCATCTAATATGTGCGCAGGTGGTAAAACATCTATAGAACATGTCATTTTCAATCTTTAAATCGAATTACAAATAAGCAATCTAGTAACTTTTTTTTGATGACGTAAATTGCATATAGGTTTGGATAGGCTGTAGGTTACTATTTATTGTTTTATTCATCGTACACCTGCTTTAAATGCGTGTCCCGTTATCGCGGAGCCGCGCGTAACATACGATCAAAAATTACAAGCAACGTTAATTTATAACGTATTTACGCGAATTATATTTGCTATTTAGGTGGAAAGAAAGAATTTTCTAATAACTGTATAGGTATACAAATGAAGTTAAATTTACTTTCAAAAGTTTTAATTATAGCTTATCCAAACCTATATGATGTTCACGTCATCAATACAAGGTTACTAGATGATGACGTTTCACACAGTGCTGTCCCTCGTACCTCGTATTTTGACAGTTCTAATAAATTGCAGTCTTTCTGTATACCATCTAATATGTGCACAAGTAATTTATCTATAAAATGTCACTTTTCAAACTTTAAACCGAATTACAAGTAAAGAATCTAGTAACTTTTTGTTGATGACGTGAACATCATATAAGTTTGGATAAGCTATATATCAAAGAACATTATCAAAAGAAACCCATCTTATATCTGACTTAATTTAAAATAAGCCTAGCTTAAGTAAGGCCAGACGCGCATGGAAGAGATTTTACGCCGATTGCGATTCGTGAGTGAGTGCGCGCTATCACTGATTATTAAGCATTATTTATAATAATACTTATTTACTTATACTTATATTTACTTATATTTATTTATACTTATTAAATCACTCCCATTAATACAAACTAGAAGTAAACTAACCACAATAAATTTTAATTAGCGACTTTATTATTCTTAAAAAAACAACAAAAACGTTAAGAATTAATTTTTGCAAATTTTAGTATATATTCAAATTTTGTCTCGTTGCTAGTCTAAATTGTTTAAAAAAAATTGTTGCGACAATCAGAAAGAATTCCGTTTTTTATCCATAAATGAATGCATCGAAAACGTAAACTCTCTTAAAATAAGAGAAATTAAAAAAAATCAAAAAACATTTACCTAAAAAAAATTAAAATCCTAAAATAATTATTTTTTAATACTTATGTAAAATGCAGACTAACACTGATACCGTTGCGACTGCCACTTGTCCGTAACAGGCTATAAGAAAGAATTAGAAACTTCTAAATTTTTCTTTGTATTTCCTACCTTTCTCTCGTCATCGTTTTCCCTCTATCACCAATTTCCAGCGTAGATTCTTCCGTTGACTGTGAAGTTGCATTATTATGTGCTTACTTATATGCTTCATATTTCACTGCATTTCACAAACCACTGTGATCGCGAAAACGCGTATAAAATAAAATTTCGTTCGCGAAATTGCACCGTCGAATGTTTGAGGGGAGCCCTAACCAAGCTCGATTTTTAGAGAATTTGTGTTAGAGCTCAAAAATCCATGTGTCTGAGAGTTAGTCGACAAAGAAAGATCCTACCTTTCCTCGTATTAATCCTTTTTGTTTGTAATCCTTTTAAAGAACACAACACAACACTCGCGCACTCACACGCAAAAAGGCCTTATAAACCGAAGGGGCACTCCATCGCACACACGAGTAATACGGCGCCGTAATTTAAAATTCGAACTACTGAAACAAGCACTACCGCTTTGTACCACTGACGCGAAAGATCTGAAGCGGGTATGCCATAATTCTATACATAAATGTATTCGAGTTTATACGTGGGTACTAGGAAATCCCGCTTTTATTTTAAAAACTTTCACTTCTTTGTCCGCACGTGGATAAGCTATCTTACGAGTAGGTGGTGCACATGTTTTATTAGTTTCTTTGTATTTTATCGGTCACATTAAAATGTGATTAAACTTTTATCTGGTTTATGGTTTGTAATAGGGAAATTTTCAATGCTTAAGGACACACGAATAGTTTTTAAATTAAAAATAGAGTAAATTTATAATTTAGCGGTATAAAGGCAGTAGATAGTGATTATTCAAATAATTTTATTGCATAAAAAATACATAATTTTAGAATAAATTTCCTAAAAAGTACGTATTTTACAAAATTTCGGTCACTATTTGCATATTTTTAATTGGACTCCACTACGACTCATATACTTGGTAATTAATCAGAGGGTGTGTTACAAGGCGTTACAACATTATTCGAATCCAACATTTTCATGTTTTTGAACAATACAGAGACCTTTTATATTAAGTGTTTTCTTAAAACGTCTCCTTTGTAATTAATAAAAAGGGGAAGCTCTTGAATTAATTAATGACACATTAAATATTTAGTTGATTAAAGTTATGACACGTTCTGACAACGAATAACGCTATTTAACCAATGAAATATCAGTGATTCAAGTGATATACGTTCCAAGTTTCGCCGTAGTGTACGATCACTTATTTTAATTTTTTACACAAAAACTGTTTTGGATGTTTAGGTTTTGCGGGAAAAATGAATGAGCCAAAAACAATTCTAAATAAAGTAACGGGGTTGCAATTAGGATAGGAGATGATTGAAAATATTACTCTAGGACGCCTTTTGGAAAGTAAAATCATCTATTAAATGTCATTCTTCTACATTTCTCCAAGTTTGAGAAATGCAATGAAAACTTAATATTAATATTCAACAAGCAATCGCCCCTTGGAGTTTTTCGCATTAATTATGGACCATCCTGTATAAAACATACTAGTTGTAAACATTATATTAAGTACGATTATATTTTTTTATGAACATCACCTGAATTGGAATTTTTCTAATCAATTTTTTTTAAAGTTTTAGGAAAATTTATATCAAATAAGAAATTCACCAAAAATAATGGAAGAAAACCAACCAACTGATCTATTTTTAATTAAACTATTATTATCTCGTTTTTGTCAAATATTGTACTTTTTAGAAGTCCCAAGTTTGCTTAAAATTTTATTACCTAAACATAAAACAGCGATAACGATAATGCTGTTATTGTTATAATGTTATTACGGTCGTCTTATCGTAGGTATTCAATCGTCGTTATTGTTTTCGTTTTTATAGACGATAAAATGACAGTGTAATACGTATAACTATTTAGTTTAACAATAAGTAAAATACGCGACGAATAATATGGTAGTAGGTATTTATTACTAGCGATGTAGGTATTTCAAAGAAAATTATCGAGACCAATTTTGTAGATTGCAGAGCAATTGATTTACGGTTTGTTTAATTTTAACGAGACGGCCTATCGCTATAATACCGACTATAAATAATATCGACTTTATTGTATTTTACTGTCAATTAAATTAATCATTAATTATTTTTAAAAAATTTATCGTTTCATGTCTTGGCATTTTCATTTTCTAAACGTTTACGTTCGACACTTGTGTGATAAAAAGAAATGGTTGTTGCATCAAAGACACGTGTTCTAAAAATATTTATCGTACAATAAAGTCGCCCAAACGTGATTTATATATTTAGGTGTAATTAGGAACATTCTTCTTTTGTTATTAAATGTCTAATTATAGATTTGATTTAGTATTTCGAATGCCACGGTATCTATAAAAAAAAATACATAACTATACATTATTATGATTAAAGCTAATTGTAAGTTCATTGTTAGTTACGACCATTAGTAAAGATTTTAACTGCTTACTTATGCGTATTTTTTCGTAATAACTATTTAAAAATAGAATTTTTTATATTTATTTCGGAACAGTAAAAATTCCGCTGCATGTACGCGTATATAATATTGTTTAAAATTCCATATTTTTCGAGGAGCCGCAACGGTTGGACAGGTTTATCGCTCGTTTGACAACTAGCGGTCGGAGGTTCGAATTCTCCTGCATTCGTGCACATTTTACGAGTGCTTAATAATTAATAATCAAATTTAGTAATCCAAGCAAAAAATAGACCGTCAGATTGGAATTACCAGAGCCATTAATTAAAAAACAATTTTAAAATGTACAGGGTGTTAAACAAATATCGAAAATTAAAAAATCTTCGAATTTTAGTATCTAGTGCTCCTCCATTTTTTTCATTTGTCGTTAGAATAGAAGAACCAACTTCTCACAATTATTGTCGATTAAGGCCCGTATTAATAGTCGTGTCTTAGTTTAAAATATCATCTTAAAACGAATTTTAAGATGTGTCGCGCATTAATAGTGCAATTTTAGGATGCGATTTGAAATAGTTCTCAGGACGGGTGGGTTTTAAGTAAGATGTCACGCATAAAAGTGGTTGTCAAACGGCGTCTCACCGAATTAATAATGAGATCTTGAATCGTGAATGTTTTTGCATTTATCTATGCGTTTTAATAGTTGCGTTTCGAATGCTGAAATCGGTGGTTGAATAAGTGCTTGACTTGAGATGAGATTTGTCGTTTCAAGTAAGAGTGGTTGAAGGTTGTCTTGAAAATACGTTTTCATAGTTATTAGGTATTTTATTAAGGAATGGATATTCCACAAATACGATCGATGCTGTCGATGTCTACAATATTTATGATTGGGTACAAGAGTGACGATACAAGGTGGTCGACTACAAAAAAGATATGTCAGAGATGCTAAAAACCCAATGGAGTGGTTCGGTGAAGTAGAATTCCTTAAAAGGTTTATATTACTTCGCATTCCCCTTCTTTTTTAAATTTAGAAGCAGTGCCCGTGGATATTGCAGAATCAGTGCCCGGCGAAGGATTTGCCTTTAGGCCCAATATAGTAATGACACATTTTACATGAAAACTTAACAAAAAATAAAACTTAAAAATATTTGAATAGATAAGTATAAAGAATAATAAGTTATTAATACATAACATTTATTTATCTAATTATTTATCTGCATTTATCTGATACGTGCATTTTGCTTTGTGTATTTGGACAGTTATTTAATACTATACTTCGTCCAAACCTATATGCAATTCACGTCATCAATAAAAAGGTTACTAGATGATGACGTTTCACACAGTACTGTCATCTTGTACCTCGTATTTTGACAGTTCTAATAAATTGTAGTCTTTCTTCATACCATCTAATATGTGCGCAGATAAATCATCTATAGAATATGTCACTTTCCAAACTTTAAACCGAATTACAAATAAACAATCTAATAACTTTTTTTTGATGACGTGAATTGCATATAGGTTTGGATAGGCCATACTTATATAATTAATATATGTAGGCGTACACAATACGCATCTCATAAATATTATGAAATGGATACTTATTCTGTTACAAGTAATTAGGCAGGGAAATATATAAGTTCGTCATTAATATTTGTGAAAAAAATTGCTAAATTAGAACACAATAGATTATTTACAGTTAGAAAAATAAAGATAAAGTTCGTCATTAGCATTATCTTTATTTTTCTAACTGTAATAATCTATTGTGTTCTAATTCGGCAATTTTTCTTCTGAATTCAACTTCCTCTGCCCTTGCCGTATTTTCAAGAAGCTTCTGTTTTTCCGCACGCAGTCTTATATTTTCAACTTCAATTTGTTTTCTAAATAATTGTTCTGTCAGGTCAATCTCTAATTGAAGTTTTCGTCGTCTAAATTTTAATGTAAACGTGTCGAAAAAGAACAGAAGTAGTAAAAATGTGAAGCTGACGTAATTATTTACAACAACGTCATCTGTTTCGAAACTTCAAAAACTTCACTTCACATACCAAAACATATAAATAAAGAAATGAAACTCGATCTTTTTTACCGCGCAAACTAATTAACAATTGTTTACGTTTCCCAAGATACTGCTTACAAGCTTACTGCTTGTTACGTTAAGTAACAATTTCAGGAAATTCCCTAGATACGGTTTTAAAACTCGTTTTACTTGAGATGCGAACCGGTATCTCAAATTTCCGGCGTCTCACCTGAGATATGTTTGAAACCTGCTGACTATTAATACGTGTTCATCTCGAGATACGACATGGGTATTGAGAAGCGGGTTTGAGATGGGGTTTAAGAGCTGTCTATTTATTATTAGGTGTACAAAAAAGTTCTGAGCTTTAGATTTCATACAACCGAAACCACAATTTAAATTTCATGAAGTTTCCCGCCCTTTTACGGGTTTACAACGTTGACATTTGGTCTTTGAAAATACCATGCGGTTTGACGTTTGCTGCACATAACCTAAAAAATCAGTAGTGTTTACGATGGCAATAACCAAAGAGCATATTCGATTTTCCATCCACTTCGCGTTTCATCTCAAGAAAAATGCTGCTGAAGCCACTGAAATGATTTGTGCCGCATATGGAGAGAACGCTGTAAGTCACGCTACGTGTAAAAGGTGGTATACAAAATTTCGCCAAGGAGATTTCAGTCTTGAAGATGAACCGCGTGCTGGACGCCCTCAAAAGATTGCAACGGACGAATTGCAAGCATTGTTGGATATAAACTCTGCACAAACTGAAAAGGAGCTTGCAAAGCTGCTTGGTGTTACGCAGCAAGCTATTTCCACACGTTTACATGCAATGGGAAAAGTTCAGAAGGAAGGCAGATGGGTTCCGCATGCACTGTCCGAAGACAACAAAAATCGAAGGCGTGACACCGCACTCACTTTTCTCAAATCATTACAGGCGACGAAAAGTGGATACTGTATGATAACCCGAAGCGTAAAAAATCATGGGTTCACCCTGGTCAACCTTCGACATCGACTCCAAAGCCCAATATCCACGCCAAGAAAGTTTTGCTCTGCATATGGTGGGATTGGAGAGGTGTATTGTATTACGAGTTGTTACAGCCGGGTGAAACAATTACGGCAGACCGCTATCAGCAACAATTGACTAATTTGAGCGATGCAGTAGAAGAAAAGAGGCCATTTACTGGCAAAGGACGTGGTAAAGTGATACTGCTTCATGACAATGCCCGACCACATGTTGCAAAAGCGACCTGGGATCATATCTTTGCGTTAGGCTGGGAACTTCTCCCGCATGCGGCGTATAGTCCAGACATGGCACCGTCTGATTACTACCTATTCCGGTCGCTGCAGCATCACTTGGCTGATACACACTTCGTGGCACTTGAAGACCTACGCAAATGCATTGATGACTTTATCGCCTCGAAGCCAGGGAGCTTCTATCATCAGGGAATTCGCAAGCTGCCCGAAAGATGGCAAAAGGTTATCGATGCAAACGGGGACTATTTCGTTGATTAATATCTTTTTGTTTGTTTTTAAATAAATATTGAATTTTACAAAAAAAAGCTCAGAACTTTTTTGTACGGGCCCTAGTGTATCAAATACGGCGATAAAACGTAATATTTTGTTTTTGCGGTTAAAATGGGGATAGTTGAACTCACGAACTCAAAATTGCTTATATCTCGAAATGATCGGTTAGCCTAATATAATACATAATATAATAATAGATTATATATTTTGATTCACTTTATTCGGTGTTGTATATTTTTTTAGTCTTTCCAGTCTTTTTTAACGCCCCATAGAATAAAAAATACTCCCATTAAAAAAGCTGGACTATTAATAGTACCTATAGAGGAGGTATGTGATTACGATTTCTAATTTTCTTGCATTGCAAATAAAAATTATCAAAACAGTAAATTGTTTAATAATTGTTTATTATTACCTTCTTTGCTTGTCTGGAATAATAGTTTTGTAATCATTTCTTTATGATAATTTAATTATCGTTAAGACAATGAAATGAAGAAAGAAGAACAACGAATCGGATCTGATGTTTAGGTGCTGGGGACCACCCTGTGTTTTCTGATATTTGAAACAGTGAACACAGCTGGTGGTATCTCAGTGTCTCTACTTCACTACATCATGAGGCCAATGTACGTTTACAGCTTAGGTACTCTCAATCATATAGGTACCTACCAAAATTATTTCATTTTCATCATATTAGGCTTCAGTAATAGTAATCCGAATAAAAATTTAATTTTTTGGTCGGACGTTGATGCCGCGTTTGAGAATGTTTAAAATTCGAATTAAAAAAATACATACCTAGATATAGTAGACGTCCTGGCGAAACCCAACATAAAGATTAAACATAGTAGGCAGGTAGTTAAGCAATTATTGAAGAAATTCTAACGAGTCCGTAAATTTCAGGCTTAAATGTTATTAGTAAGTAAACTGCTGAAGTGCGACAAAGTTAAATAATAATCTGCTAACTGCCTGTTCTCCAGCCGAATGTTGGGTTTTGCCAGGACGTGGACTATACGTACTTAAATAGAAAGTTCGCACGAGTGACTAACGGTAGGTTTTATTTAAAATATTTCTTACGTAACTGACGTGACGTCGCCTTTAATCCGTAACGCTCCCTATTTTTTAAGACACTGTAAATAGTTTTTATTCGTTGTGGATAAAATTTTGATGACGTATGTGCCTATAACATGTAAACGTTTGCCACATACCTAAAATAGATATGTACAGTCAAGTTCATATGTTTTGTTCTGTAGCCTGTGATAGTTTTTATCGTAGAAGGCTCAAAAGAAAAGATTACTATTCGTTTTTATTTATTATCTGACGTGTCCCTTTTTTACTATTCAAAAACAACTGCTACGCTTCATCACTTTCGATTCTCTCTCGTCGCTCGTTAGCCTAAGATCACATCTTGCGGGGCAAAGCATATGAACTTAACTGTACCTATGCCTGTCTAAAGTGAATGCATCGAGTTTGCGATTTTACAAAAAAAAATTTACATGTTTATTTTAGTTCTAGTTACTGCTTTATCGCCCCACCCCATCGGTCTGCGATCTTCGGTAAAATTGTTAAAAATTATAAGATCACGTCAATATAGTTTTCGCATCGAGGGACCAAGTTTATGAACCCGTCTTATTGTTAACGTGACATGCAATCAAATATTAAATTTTAAGCGGAGCCTTATAAATAGCGTACAATATAATCGATCGTCTAGGGGGCGTTTTAGCGCCGCTAATTCAAACGCGAACAAATAATCCTGTAGGTATTCCAAGCAATAATTTTAACGTAACTAAAGTACTTTCAGCAGTCGTAGTTATAGTCGTAATAATGATTAAAAATGTCGATGCTTGAAATATGTGGTACAGGTACTGTACATGACAATTGAACTATTTTGTTATCGCACGAAGTCCCGCGTTCAACAACGATTTTAACATTACTTCTTAATTAAAATATATATTTATGCGCTTCAATTACGAATCGTGGTAATTAATACTACTTTTATTTTGTGTATCAAACCTGTTTCTTTTAAAAAATCTTATCTACCTCGGCTAGGTTCGAACTCGCGACTTTTGGACAAATAAAGCGAGCACGTTACTCGATTGCGAGGTCGATTCGAATATTTTTTATTTTATCATATGTGTATCTAATAAATCAAGTTGAAACAAAGTACAAAGTGTTCGGTAAACGGCGCTTTTATTAAACTAACTGCAAGTTAACACCACTAGTTGGCGAATTTGTGGCGGAACTGTTGTTCGAATTGAAAAAAATAATTTGTACGATACATTCGTACTGGTGTCATCTGTTGGCAAATTCGCGAACGGTGACTAAATATTTACGTCGCCCTACAGCACCAACGCACGCACAATTATCAAACGACACATGCGCGCATTTACGTAATTGCAAATTCAATTTGTGAATTCTTCGCATTTCTATTTTAATTCGAAACGCAATTAAAGTACTAAATTTCTTGCCGATCGCGTGCATAATCGACGGTACTTAGATATTTTTTTTGTCGAAATGCAGACTTCGTTCGAATCGTGCTAAATTTAGTGGGGAACGTGTTATTTTTAGCGCGCGCGCCGACGTTTGCGAAGTACGGAATTTTAATAATTTATGTGGCGACCTCGATGAAGAAATAATTCGTTTCTTTAATTTGCATTTGCATTAGCATCCCGTGATACGTTGGCACACTTTGATAATCGTGGTGCAGTATTTTGGCATGGTGCAGGAAGGTTGCATAATAAACAGTTAGCAAGTAGTGTAGTAGATAGATAGATAGATAGTAGTAGTAACAGCAAAGTGTTATTTTCGAGTTCAGCCCAGCTGAAGTGTATTGTTGGACCGCTCGGACGTTCGCGAATTATCTCTTATTTGACCACTAACTGTGCTGGTTTATCGCTTGCAGAAGTTTTCGAATGCAGATTTGTTTAATTGCACGCGTCGAGCGGTTCTGTATAGTGATTTTTGTGTGTCGATGGAAACTGTGCGATTTTGCCAAACTTCCGTTGTTTCAGTTTAAATTTTTATTGGTTTATTAATACTTGACCTTTAACTGTTTGTTAACTTTAACATTGGCTAACGATTAATATTAATATTAAATGTATGTTCGAATAAATTACTAACACATTTTATTTCAAAAAGAAAAGTTGAAGATCAACCGTTTTCGCACTACTTCCACCACCTAATATGATGTTTTTCCATATTTTTTCTCAAAAATTTTTGACTACGTTTTAATGCTTTTTTCGTTATCCGTCGAGATGCGGTCTATCTATTTTTCAAACAGAATAGGCATGTCAACCTTGACGGACATATTACCTTTTTAAAATTTGAATATATTTTCGAGCGAACGTTTCAAACTGATTTAGATTCGAATAAATTTCCTCGTTTCTAGCTTGGCCTAAATTTTACCTGGTAAACATCTGACATAACTAGTGCTTACCGAATTCCTCTTTTCTCTTCTTGTTCGACTCATTTTATTTATAGCAGTTCGTTTGAATTAACTGTTTAATGTATTTTTAATGGCCATTTCAATCCAGTTTTATTAACAATTAGGGCTCGTTGTTGTATTTTATTCTAAATTATTTTATCCCCTAAATTGAGAATTATGTATTACTTACGTCATCGGAACGTTTCAATTTTTTCATTTTCATTTCGTTCTACTTCGGTAGTCTTGCCATAAAAATTCAAAAATAAGGCATCATTTGCATATTAATGCTGTAAACTATTAATCGTTCATTGTGCAATAGGTTATAATGACAGGTAAAGGTCGTAGTCGTTTTTAACCATCTCCTCCCTTTTAATTATGGAAATGTTTGTTGGTGTCCATGTCCATTCTATTAACGCAGTCACGAAATGACTCGGCAAAGATTCTTCATCGCCTCCTCGTCGTTTTTTTTTGTAACGAACTTTAAAACGTACTAAATTAACCAGATTAATCAAAATTACGTAATAGTATCGATAAAACAACTTTGTGCTATTAACAATAACGGTAAAAAAAAAACATTTCCTCATTATTATACGTGGCCCTTCATAATCTTTATTGAGAAATTTCGTGCCATCTATCCTTTTTTTTCCTTCGCTTGACTCTCTGCACGTCGTCAACTAACCCATTTTAATTTGCTCCGTTAACGATTTTAACATTTTTCTTTCGTGTGCAAATTCGAATGAATAGTTCATGAGATGCATGCAGCGGGGAAAAAATTGAACCGAAACGAGCTTTTCTGATCATCTCATGAGCGAATAACGTTTGCAAGTCGCGGATGTAACATTGAAATTTTATTATTAATTCTAGGTGCTTTCGTTGGGGGCGTTGGGGCAATCACTTATCGGCACGAAAACTGTGCGCTTCTTCAAATTTAGTTCTGGACTGCGTGTCAGAAGTGCGTTTACATCGAAAATTTTTATGAAATCTGTAAATGCACTTTCTGGTACGACATGCCAGGACAATAGAATCTCATTTAGTACGTGCGTTGGTGTTGCTTGCGAGATGGCCCGTATCTATTGATGGTGTTAATCGTTTAATGTATCTTCTTTAATATAGTACCTATTTCTTTTTATATACTTATTACTTTGTTCTGTAAACCGTAGATATATATACTTATGTTTTTATCCGTAGCAGTTAAATTCGTCTACAGCAATTCATCTTCTAACAAACAATTGATCACAAGACAATTTATCTACAAACATTTGTCCGTTGTTGTTATTATTATTTTTTGGTTTCGTCTTAGAAAAATCAAATGGCAATTTTAGGTTTGAGAAATGTTCGGACAACTGGGCGTCGGTAAAAATTTTATGATGAGGCGAGCTTAGGTTATCGTATAGATCTAATGAATCTCTATTTGTAGTGAAAAGTCGGTTCGTGTGTTTCGAAATATATTGCACATCTGTAATAAGAATAACCGAACAAAGTTCTTAGAATTCTTGCTATTTAATTTTATTAATTCTAAGACGAAAAACAATTTAGAAAATTGTTGTGGACCAATTGTATTTTAGATCAATTTGTTGTGTAGATGAATTGCTGTAAACGAATTTATTTAGATCCGTTTTTATCGTCGAAGGAGAACGAATATTTTATTGGCGATATTTGCTTGTAATAATGATAATTGTTTTTCATTCTTTTTTTGTTTGAATAAAAATGTATCAAAATTAACGTCAATTTATTTTACGAATTCTGTTGTTAGATTGTTGAATAATTTTTTAGCTATTTCTGCAGTTCGTGTCCATTTACCATCTTTTTGGCTTCACTTTATTATCTTTACTATACTCGGAACGCTAACGAACCGTGCGCGGACGTAATTTTGAAAGTTTCAAACCAGAAGTGCAGACATTTTATTGTACATTATAATATTACAGATACTTATAATAATAAGAAAACCACGGAGTACAATTTTGATGTTCGAAAATAATTATGCTATAGCCCATCCAAACCTATAAGATATTCACGTCATCAACAAAAAGTTACTATACTTCGTCCAAACCTATATGCAATCCACGTCATCAACACAAAGTTACTAGATGATGACGTTTCACACAGTGCTGTCACCTCGTACCTCGTGTTTTGACAGTTCTAATAAATTGTAGTCTTTCTTTAAACCATCTAATATGTGCGCAAGTAAATCATCCATAGAATATGTCACTTTCCAAACTTTAAACCGAATTACAAATAAACAATCTAGTAACTTTTTGTTGATGACGTAAATTGCATATAGGTTTGGATAGGCCATAGATTGTTTATTTGTAATTCGGTTTAAAGTTTGGAAAGTGACATATTCTATGGATGATTTACTTGCGCACATATTAGATGGTATAAAGAAAGACTACAATTTATTAAAACTGTCAAAGTACGAGGTACGAGGTGACAACACTGCGTGAAACGTCATCATCTAGTAACCTTTTATTGATGACGTGAACATCATACAGGTTTGGATGAGCTATATGTCTCGTTTATTGTAAAAAAAATTACGTATTTGTTTGTGTAATAACAATGGATATTTAAAAATCAACAAAAAAAAGTATAAATCGTGAATACTCGTTAGGTGGGTAGGTAAACTGTTCTATACGTTGCGTCAGAAACGCTACTTGCCATCGTGTGGGCCGTACCGAAATCACAAACCACACGATAAAAGGGATTTCCCGACAATTGTAAAATGTAAATATTTGAATGCGCTTCAGACAATACGCGCACGAAAAACAGTTTTTACGGGGACCGCAGTATAGTTACATTCAACATTTATTATTGCACGACGCGACGCCTACAATACACGAAGTTGATAAACAATGGAAAATTGCTTTTGTATTTTTGAATATGTACTAACGCCTCGTGCTCGCATAATATGTTGTTGCCGATGTTTAAAAAAGAAGATTTATAATGACTCTAATATATTAAACATACCCACATATAATACACACCCTGGTGTTCTAAAATTATCAAAATGGTCGTAAGTCAAACTCAAAATCTCAAGTCATAATTTTGAAATATATATTCCCGATCATTCGATTACGTAATTCAACGCTCGCAGGGCCTATTGTTTATTTACTAAAATTTTTCATCGTTAGGTATATCGGCCACTTTTTATCAGGTTATAGGTATAATAATGTACAAAAATATCTATCCTTTGCACTATGAAAAAACTATAGCTTATCCAAACCTATATGCAAACACGTCATCAATACAAGGTTACTAAATGATGACGTTTAACACAGTCCTGTCATCTCGTACCTCGTATTTTGACAGTTCTAATAAATTGTAGTCTTTCTTTATGCCATCTAATATGTGCGCAGGTAAATCATCAGGTAATATATCACTTTCTGAACTTTAAACCGAATTACAAATAAACAATCTAGTAAGTTTTTGTTGATGACGTGATTGCATGTAGGTTTGGATAAGCTATAGCATATTAGCGAATTTTCATAGAAAATATAGCGTGACGGATGACGGGATCCAGACGTACCCTTTTGGATTATCTCCGATCTCAACCCCTAAACCACAAAAATGTGGGTCGTTCATATATATATATACAGGACGTTTCCAAATTGAGGGTCTTATTTTTATGGAGTGGTTCTATAAGTCGAAAGATGGTGATGAAAAGTTGGATATTAAAGAAGTTATGAATTCTTATAATTATGCACATGTTTGGCCACTCTGGTACATCAGAGCTGGGTAACTGCATAAGGAGAAATCCGAGTTTGTTTCTTTCGACGTAGCCATGCTTAGCATTGTCGATGCCGGCTATTATTTCTCACTTTCGTCAGCACTTCTCGTACTGTTGATAAGTTCCAACATCTGTCT
This sequence comes from Rhagophthalmus giganteus, assembly GCA_036326145.1. Classification (NCBI taxonomy): domain Eukaryota; kingdom Metazoa; phylum Arthropoda; class Insecta; order Coleoptera; family Rhagophthalmidae; genus Rhagophthalmus; species Rhagophthalmus giganteus. The sequence continues at coordinate 5,953,968 of JARFJA010000083.1, read as the reverse complement.
TCTGGTTGTTGCAACACGTTGGATATCAGCTGCTTGTAAGTGTGCGCAACGCAAAACCGCGAATAATGAATTAGTAGATATAAACATTCATTATAAATATCAGTGACTATCAAACTGCTTTGTGCCAGAATTTGGAGAATTCATAACTTATCAATTCAAATCTTCTAGACACGATTCCGGTCGCAATTTTGATCGTGGGAGGCTGAAATTTGGACAATATTAACGAGTTCGTTAACCAGCCAAATCGATCGACCCGTTTCAAAATGGCGGCCATTCGAACATTTTAAATTTAGTTATCTCCTTTATTAATTATAGAGTCTGTTAAATGTTAAATATGTTTTAGAATCGCCATACAATTCTCTATCAAACATCTATCTTTATAATTTTCGATAAAATGCACCGTTCTTGAGATGATCGGGAAAAAGCAATAAAAAATTTTTTTAATATAAAAATACTCCTGGGAATATTTCTCTAGTAAATGTAATTTTTCAAGAAAAACAAAGAGTTTCGCGACATTACCTACATGGAATCGGATCTTTTATATTATACTTTATGAAATAAAAATTAAATTAAAACATTTAAATCGGTTTCAGTCTTTTATTTATTAATGTTTAAGTACTTATCGTGCGTTTAGTTTAAATAATTTAAGCATTTGAAAGTCATTATTTGAATTTTGCATTTTGTTTTGATTTCTAGTACACCTCCTTGAGCTTTACTCGGGTCTATGCTAAATACTAATATTAATCAAATTAGCATATAAATCAAATAGCTACCTTACTTACATATAAATGTATACGTATGTACAAGCACGAAAGTTACATAATATGGAGATTTCTGTGGATTAGAAATTTCTGAAAAATTTTAATTTAAAACAGCCCGACGCGACAATATACCTCCAGTTAACCGGCGATTCACTCGTTGTGTGCGAGGGCGTTAAAAGTTTCCTCCAAACGAATCCACCCTAACAAAAATTGATCGTAACACGTGGAATTTTTTAAGACAGCTCCTGTCGACGGGACGGCACGTTTTCTACGTAGGTATATTTTCGTCTAAACAAATATGCGAGAAATTCATTGAAAAACGTACAGAAACTCTATTATATAAATGTCGGATTTATGAAATTTTTCTGTCGCATTCGCAAAAGACTTCCTGCTTCCCACAAACATTTTATTTTCTTTTCCTAAGAAAATGATTTACCGCGTCGCGTCCAGTTAAATACTACATGAAAATATCGCCATCTCGACATTTACGTGGGTGCTGTATACAGTGTGCAAATAAAGTAAGGAATAATATTCATATTTTTTTTATTATTATTATCGCTGTTTGGAAGAAAAGCTCGGACACGTCAATTTTATTTTTTCCTCCGGATTTTATGGACGTTAGTTTTAATTTTTAGTTCACTACCCTGAGACCTATGGTGTCATCGACTTTTTTTTTAAATGGAACCCCCTTATTTTTTGGTCGAAAATAAAAAGTAGATTTTTTCTCATTGTGAGCTCAGCAATATCTGGTATTTAAAATTAGTAGTTTAAGGGCCGATCTTTTCATCTTCCGTTTAATTTAATTGACACATATTTACCATAGAAACGTTTGTTCAAACAATTGTTTCCGTGGTAAAAATTTGTCAAGTAAATTTATTGGGAGATGAAAAAACCGCCTCTTAGAGGATCAAGCGTGTAATGTTAAGAATGACAATTGACGTAAAAATTTGTATGTGTCATTTGATTTCTAAATATAGATATAAAATGGTGCTTTTACCATTTGAGAAAGCTCATCATCTGGCCCAAGAAATTAAGCATTTCATTAAAAAAATTTATGGTTTGATTTATCGAATTTGAATTTAAACATCGATATGTCCGAGAGCGACGCAGGAAAATCATGACGGTTTCAATTAAATTAAACTAAATTTAAACTCGCATAAAAATTTTCTCGACCCAAATCAAAATTTGTTGTAATTATCACTGCAGAATAGGTATGTACTGTATGTCTATCGAGTAACGCGGCCGTTGTGGTGGTCACAAGAGGTAGGCAATTTATTAGCTCCATTTTTAAGGAATCTGCAGTTCGAATGCTCGATGAGTTGCCTACCTCGCGGAACTGTCGACGACGTTATTTTATGTACAGGTTGTACGTGAAACTTATTTTTGAATTGGCACAAAATACAAAGGTTGATTTTAGTGACATTTTTAATACTAAATATAAGAAAGGCGTTGTTACGTTGTTGTAAATTGTATTCGGGCCGTTTCTCCAAAAAAATATTGAAAATTGCACGTAGGTAGGTATAACAAGCCAGCATCACTTTATAATAAAAGTATTTCGTGACATTTTACGATCGGTTAGATTAGAACGTGCGCAAGTATTCAAGTAATCAGAAACGCTCCGCGTTATCACTCGAGAAGGAATTATTCCTAAGTGGGAACGATTTGGAAACGGCTTACGTTCTTTCAAGTTGTTACTCACTAGAAATTGCACCGAGCGTCGCGCCGCTATAAATAAACAATGCTGATATTATTATTTGTACTTCCTAAACATATAGAACGTTCAGACTTAACACACGTGTAGGTGGCGGCTATGTAATTGTGCTTTATTTATTTAGGATAAAATTGTAGAAATATAAATTAAGTACAATGAGAAAACAGTTTGTGCAAATGAGACGTTGCCGATAACATAATCCACAAGTCGGTCGGAATGTAATTGGACAAACATTTCTTGTTCTTGTTTTTGAAGAAGAAAGTAAACATATTTAAAATGGTTGCGAGTCTTGAAAGGATGAATGTTATTTAACCATTGTTCGAGTGATGGGTTCGTTAGTAATCTAACATATTTGTTTCGAGGTTTTTTTGTCATTTTCGGACACGACTGGGGTATTCGGAGGTCTCCGTCGTATAAATAATGTTCAAGAGCATCAAACGTTGCTCGATTTTTATATTTCTTTATTTTATCATGAAAGTCATGGTTTCGGGATTAATTGTAAATTAGAAAAAGTATAATATCTTTACGTTTATTCTCCAAAATAAGTTACTCACATAAAACACAAAAATTCTGGTGTAAAATATTGTTGTTGTTTTTTTATCTTTCAACCTAATTTTCATGTTATTTTTCTAAAAATAAACAAAATCAGTCATTAGTTTTAACCTGTGCCGGGCAATTACTTAAATTCTTGGCATCGATCGATACAAAATATACCCTATACATATGTATACAGTGTGTCCACTAGTTCTGGGATCCTTTGATAGACCCTAAACTAAACACAATAGAAAAACATATTTTAGATAAAAATTTACTGGTTGTAAGAGTTGCACAAGGCAAAATTATTTTCGGTTGTACAGGGCGATTCAATATTGCGGTTAGAACACACAACTTTATTATTTTAAATAGAATGCCCTACCTTTTTTTTGCATATTCTGCAAATTTTTTTACATTTACAAATTACTAAACACAATTTCAAGTTACAAAGCTTAAACAAGAACAAAAATAACTTATTTACAACTAATTCGTCAAATGTTCAAAATGATGTCCTTTCTCTAGCAAGCGCAAAAACTAAAAATATCTTGGAAACGGCATGTTTAGGTACAGAAAATGTGAAATTCACTTGACAGAGGACGTAATTCTACATCAGAATATGTAAAAAAAGTGTCGTTCCGTTTAAAATAAATAAGTTATTGTCGTTGTAATTTTGAAAAGTTGAATAATTTTTTGCGACTACCCTGTATGAGTTAGACAATAAACAAGCAATGTGTTCGATATATCGGTGTATTCGTAATTTTCGCCTAAAGTTTTCTTCACTTAAACTAATTTATTAAGAAGTTGTGATTTTTTTTAGTACAGGGTTGCATTTGATAAAATCTTAAAAAAACATTTTTTTCTCATAAGCTATAATCTTCAAGTGGATATTATTTTAATACTTTTTAACTTAAATTTACATGCTTAAGTAAAATATACAAAAAAAGTAGGGCGTTCTAATTAAAATAATAAAATTGCGTGTTCTACCACCATATTGGATCACCCTGTACAGGCGAAAATAATTTTACCTTATGCGACTCTTACAACCAACAAACTTTTATCTAAAATATTTTTTTCTATTGTGTTTAGTTTAGGGTCTATCGAAGGATCTCAGAACTCGTGGACACACTGTATATTTTTCATCTTAATTGCATAATTTCGTTTATGTTCTAATCGTTGGAACAAATGCAACATCCTTGACGTTTTAAAAAGAGCCACATAAAAAGAATACTAATAAACGAACGATACACTAACATTTAAAGAAATCAGGTTAACAAATACAAAAGAAAACAGTCGTCTGATCTGACCCAGTTTATATCGAGACACGATTGCCTCGTTGGATCTTATCCAATTGAACGTCTCCTTCATGCCAGGACCTTTCCGGATAGCTGAACAACGTAGTCTGTCAGTCTAACAATTATTAGTCGTAAATTGATGATTTATATTAGTTGAAATGCCTATTGTCGATCGAAGGATAAAGATAAAATAAACCGTTAGACGAATCCTAATTCAATTTCACAACGACGATTGATCTCTGATGGTTTTGACATGGTGAACTTGATATTAAATTCGTTTGCTTTTAGGTTTCGCCGTGTTTCTACCCAATTTCGGTAATAAATTCGCAATAGTTTCACAAAGGATTCGGCAGATCGGTTGTCATAGTAACCATACCAATTATTTGAGGGATACTGTCTGTGAGACGGCTTCAATTATGAGAAATTGGGTTCAAAGCGGTGAACGATCGGTGGGCGTGGTTTCACAATATGCTTCCTTTTCCCGAATTGTGGCAAATTAATTGCGAGCTTTGATGCGTTTTCGTTCGAGTAGAATTAAAGTAAATGTACGGTGCTCTTGTAATAATAATTACAACCGCATATATATTTTTTCGTCTTGAAAAAGACGTTTCGGTACGTGCAACGATAAAAATGCGGTTGAAAATAAATTTTGGCATTAGATTAGATTGTAGGTAGCAGCGATGTTTATTGCAAGAGTAGTTGCAATTTTTTTTTATTCTAGAAATTTATTATTTATAACTATTTTAGACGAAAATACATTTACACGATAACAAATGTTCGACCTCTTTTGTTGATAATTCTCAGGAAATTTTCTACAAATGAAGAATATATATATATATATCAGTTGATTTTTGCTATTTCACGCGACGCTAATGTTTCTTATTGTCCATAAATTGAAAAAATTGTCCATTGAAAAACGTGATGGAAGTGATGAAGTCGATAAGTGAAAATCGCAGTCGATTTGATAGACGAAAAGTTTGATTCCAAGCAAATCGGGTTCCTGCGCTAAATTGGCCTGATCGGTTGCCCGATTCGAATCCGATTGAACGTTGTCTTCTTTGAAGAAAAATAACAGAAACGCGACGTTGCGAAGTCCACAAGGAAGAATTAAAAGTTTCTCTTATAACAAATTTGAATGGCTAAAACTTTTCGGGGCCCGTTCGTAAGAAGTTAATAAGCGGCACGTTAAAAGGAAATCGAGCTGCTGTACAAAATTTTTTATTTTTGGTAAGTTCATTGGCAAAAAGTGCTTACTGTTGAGTAAGCTTAAATTAATAAATTTATTTTTTTGATTAAGGGGTCTTCAAAAAGGACGTCGCGCTTTTTAAAGAGGGAGGTTGCTGACTTTGTATGAAATTATTTGGTAATTTTTTGTTTGTATTGATACTGTGGCGACCTTTTCTGGGGCGTGGTAAGAATTTCGTGATATAGCGTGACAAGGGAGGGGGACGGGTAAAAAAGATCTAAAAAAGCGTGACGTCCTTTTTGAATGTCCCCTAAATAACTTCAGTAAAAATCTTTATTATTATAATTTATGCCGTGTTATACAGAAAATTAGGATGTTTCGTACATTTGACCAAAAATCCACGACTGTTACGATCCAAAAATATCTATAAGTACCGCCTATTTACTTATTCAATTTTTACTATTATTTTTTTCTAACAAGCTGCGGTTATGGAGTTACTAAACCTGAGAAAAAAAGACCGGTTTCAGTTTTTTCAGACTGCAATAGCTAAAATTTGTCAACGATGATGGATTGCCATTAACATTCAGCTCGATTTATCTAACTTAAATATATGAGAAAATGGCCACCCTTGTACAGTTCAATTTCGTTTTCATCTAGCACTTTCATTTTTCATTTTCACCAATACATAGTATTAAACTAATTGTGCTTTCTCTTTCGGTAATTTACTTAAAAATAAAAAATACACAAAATCACGTCCGATATCGTCGACTATTGAACCGATTAAAACTCGAGAAGAATTTTCGCATTGAATGGGATTACAGAAATTGATGGAGGAGCCATATGACAAATGTGCAACAGGCACAGTGGCAGTGTGGTTAGCTGGTTGTGTTTGTATAATCACGACCACTATCCATACTACCTTTGTAACTGTTGTTTTACCAACGTTAGACGACTGCCACCCACTCACTTTAACATCCAATCAAAATGCAATATATTAAAATTGAAAAATAAAATGATCAATTCCCGCGACAACCAAGTCCCAATTCTATAATGAAACTACAGCGAAACCCGATTATAACGAGATTCTGGATATTACGAGCATTTTTTTACACGCATATTTTTATTCCCGGTTATAACGAACATAAAGTGGCGGTCCCGATAATCTCGTTATAGCCGAGTTTGATTGTATTTTGTTCATTATGAAATCGACCCTAAATTTTACATGTAACTTTTGATTAGTTCACGTTTATTAATTACAATTTTTGTAGGGCCGCCTATGTGTCGTTTGGGGGATTGCTAATGAGACTACAAGGAGACGCAAATAATCTGCATGGCTTCGAAGTGGATCAGCACATGTACTTGTTAATGAAGAAATTAGCTTTTTAAGTGCTCTATTGTATTGTTTTTATAAATATATTTCTATCTTAAGTTGTAAATAAAGTTCCACATTACTCCAGACAAATGTGATCGTTAATACAGCGGTAACTGTGGTAATCGATAGTATCGGTGGTTAATTGTATAGATGATTGTATACAACTATTGGATCTCATTATCTGGCACAGTTGATTTGAAATAATCAATTTAAAACAAAAACAGTGTACATGACGTTTTTATAATAAATTTATTTATAAGACAAATGGGGCGTTTTTAAATTAAAACTCGAGGATCCTTAAAAAAATTGTATTTTTAAGTTAATTTTTAACCAACTAACCAAGCAATTTTATTTTAAACAACCAAGTTTTACAATGGCATTATAAGACTACGTTTATTTGATTGTTTATAGAAAAAAACTAAGAGATGGCTTTTTTTCAATTTCACTTAACTGAGTAATTTATCTAGAAATTTTTTAAGGTATATCAAAAAGAACTTGGTTTAAATATTAACTTTTTATATGTAAAATATTGCTAGCTCTCAACAATGAAGAAGCCGATTACACTTGGCATTATTATTAACATTTCGTGTATAATTGCTAAATTCTATTTACAACAATTAAATTCCTAATAAATTCGATATTGAAGATACAAATAAATATATAAAACTTGAAAAAAAATTTCTAGCGGCAAATTGTGATTTATATTCTTAAATTTTATTTACAACAAATACTTGGTTAATGAGAAACTCGTCAATTTCATTTATTGAGTGTAAGTAATCTTAAATCGAGTTTTTCACGCCAAATAAGTTCTTGGGAACAAATTTCAAAAATACGTGTAAGTACTTTAAGTTCTGCCTAGAAATTACGAAAATTCCTTTTTTCACCAGGATCACATAACGCGGAGATATTTTAAAAGTATTGGCTTAAGTTGTCACTCGTGCAACATCTGTGGATGTGAACGTGAACTATGAACCTATACAAAATCGTAAATTGTAACCACTGAAATGTTTTTAAGCGCACAGTTTACATTTACAAGCAGTGATGGCGCATATGTACAAATTTACCACAATAATTTCAAAATACTCCTTGGTTCTTCTGCGATCCCGACAGGAACTGGGAATTTTCGTTGTCCCTATGTCGCTGGTCACCAGAGTGCCCATAGGTAGGTATTTTTGAAATTTATTCTCAGGACACATGTTTGGAGGGAAACAAATAAATTTTTCAAATTCTTATTGTAAATGAAATTAAAAATTCAATTCTGTATTTCATAATGTCAGAATCTAATTAATCAGATATTCTTACATTATATTTGTTTAAGGATTTATATCGCAAGAAAATAGATTAAAAATTAACTTGATTCATTTATTTCTCAAAAATTTTCATTACAAATGATTGATTTATAATTTTATAACTATTAATACATGCCAGAAATTAAACAAATTTAAACGACTAAAAATACTAAAGACTAAAAATAAATATTCATAAAAAAACAATGTGTAATATAAGACATGCAATAAACAAAAGCTGAGGAATACGATCAAATGAAAAACTTGCCACGTAAAGTAAAAACTAAAAGCTAAACTAAATGTAACATTCTTGTTATCGACGAAGAAGCGACATCTAGATAAACGACAATTATTCTTAACCAGCACGTATCGAAAGGCCAAATTGTTACAGTTCAAATATAAATTTATTTATTCAACAATTTTATAAAAATAAGCGATCATAGAAAATACTTCTATAGCTTATCCAAACCTATATGATATTCACGTCAACAAGAACCAACAAAACATGTTTTTAACATCAAAAAGAATAGTAGATAGGCCTTATAATTAAAAAAAAAACATTGTAAATTAAACTGTTATGAATAGAAAAAAAAATTACAAACATTTCATACCTTGAGAATTAAAATAAATCGTATATCAAATACGAATTTATTTCAAAAATGAATTAAATCAATAACATAAGTTAGTAATTATTTATTAGGCTTGATGATAAAAAAAAAGATTAGAATGCGAATCACATTACAGAGCACACTTTTAAAATCATTTTTAATCGGATTCGTCTGTCGTACCAATTTTATCGTCGTAATTCACCTTTTTGCGTGTTCTTAAAACTTTATCGTGTGCCTCTACCTTTTTGGTGGTCCTTTGTTTTTTCTTAGATTGCAATTTACTTTTGATTCGCAACATTTCCGCAGTGAAACCTGCGTTGCTATCGTTCATATTTTCTTGAGTCTCCGATTTTTGTTTGATAACTTTCTTCTTTCTTTCCGCGACAGGTTTCTTAACGATGCCGTTCTCTAAGGTGGGTAGGGCTCTTAATTTTTTTATAGGCGTCGATGTTTTACCTATATATTTACGTTTCGATGGTGTTAATTTGCTCGTTGTAAATTTGAATGGCGATTTAAGTGTACCTCCGGCTTTTTCTAAACCGGTTAGTAGTATTTTTCTTAATTTTTCGTAATCAGGTACCGTATCGTATTTCATGGTGTTAATATACTTCATATAATGGTCAATGGTTTCTAAAAATATACTTGTAACAATTGAATATCGAAAATGCACGGATGCGTACCTAATTGGTTTTCGTCGTTAAAACATCCTTTTAGAAATCCAGAAATATCGTTCATATGTTCCTCTTTACTTTTTTGTACCTTAACTTTATCGGAGAGCGAGTTTTCCCAAGGAAGAACTCCACCGAGCCAATGTATTAAATTATACCCCAAGATTTCCAAGTCGCCCCTTCTTGTCTCAACTAGAACATCATCATTAACTTACCGTCAGGATTAAAAGTACAACTTACCTCCTAAATGACCATCTCGGCTTACATACTCTATGGTGCCGTTATGGGCTTTTTTTGGATCGGGTTTGTCTGTGGCAGAACAACGAGTGCTCAAACCAAAGTCGACTAAATAGACTTGATTTTGCGATTCTTTGCCGGACCCTAGTAATATGTTCGCTCCTTTAATGTCGGCGTGTACGTAACCTTTACTATGTATGTATTCCAAAACGTTTAACTACAATAAATACGATAAAATTACTTGTTGTAATGTGCACGTCATACCTACTTACGATTTGTAATGTTATTTTATATGCAGTTTCAGGAAGAAAGCTTTTCTTATTTTCTAGGTACAATTTCCATATATCGGTACCAAATTTTTGCATTACAATAAATCGGTATTTGTTTCCATTGTGCTCTTGAGTACCGGAAGTTATATACTGCGGCATGCCGAGCGTTGCTAGATTCTTTTCAGTCATAAACGCCGTAACTGAAACAAACAGTAAGAGAAAATATTCGATCGAATCTTTCGAAAACCTATCTTCACTTACTATCGGCAGACTTGGCGTTGCGCGTATAAAAATGCATTTCGACAAAAAGTGGCCCATTCTCTTGTGGCTCCTAAAGAAGAAAACGAATATAGTGTACCCGCGATAACTTTCATTACAATTTATACGTACTACTTTAATGACATACGGATAAGAACTGTTTCTTTTATCCGAGCTGTATTGCTGTGCCGAATAAATTTCCCCAAATCCACCTTTACCTATCGAAGGCCCCAATTTCCATTTCGTTTTATGGACGTCCTCGAAAACTACGCCCAACGGTAAAGGTTCGGGAGTTTTGTAGCCTGTCGTTTTTTTTCTCGGTTTCGCCATACTTTTAGGTTAGAATTGAATTATATCGAATCCGTTTCCAAATAGCCAACTATTTCTATTTTTTTTTATTTTATACGTGTACTAAAATATGTAAAAAGTCGTTGCAGTCCCTCAGCACAAGGGCAACAGTTTTAAAATCTGAAATGGTTTTGAAATCGGAAATCGGTTGGTTTTGATTTCCAAGGTAATTTTAAAAACTGAACGAACTTCGACGGTTTCAATTTGATTAACGTAAAATATAAAATGTTACTAAATCCAGTATAAGATTGGTTCACACTACGAACTTTGTCGAATTATCTTTTTATTTTTTTATCGGATACGGATAATTATTTATTTAGGAATTACAACAAAGATGAAGTTGACGAATAAAATTTACAATATTCTCAACGTGTGCCAGGTTGTTCAGTAAAACTTTACGTGTTACGTCGGTTTTATTTTATTTTTTGCATCTACTTTTATACCTAATACTTATTTAGTTGTTTGTTCTTTATTTGTTGAAATCGTTGCGTTGCTAATTTGTTTATACTGTAGTGCCATCTGTGTGTGTGTGTGTGAAGAACTACGTGTCTTTAATTTTGCATTCATACTGTATATTTACATAACATTTCTTATTTTTAAATGAAAAACAAACAAAAACAAGCTCTCCCTCAAATAATTAACTTACCTCTACTTGTGTTAAATTGTTTGAAGGCAATTTTATAAAATTACAGGTTGCAAAAAACCGCAGTCATATAATGTAAATAAATCTCTCTACAATATTTGTATTGTATTTTCTACAATAAATAAATATTAGTACCAATAATATTTATATATTATTATTTGATTTACATATTTGTCCTACGGCCATTTCTTGTGATTTAATTATTAAAACGGACGCATATTAAAAAACGACTAAAAGGTGAATCGTTTCGACACATTACGTATTCGAAAATTTCTTATTTTAAATGATAAACGTTTCTCCGAAAAATTCCTTAATTACGTTTTTGTTATTTAACGAGAGGTAGGGAGAAATCAGAAACATTTGTTTCTTCGGTTTTGTTCGGTCAGTGACGCAGTGTATTGAAAAATGGCCTCGAAGGGTAAGCTGAACGATGAGGTAAGTCAATTTTTAATTAATATTATCGATTCAACGTAAAATTTACCCTTAGCCTTGATCTTAACTGATTGCGATTAATTGTCGTTTAATATTTTGTGTATTAGTTAAGTACCTAATTCATTAATTGTCCGTATTCGATATATCGAAACAAATGAAGTCGGCGACAAGGCCACGCCTATTTAATGTTTTCATTTATTACGCCAACTTACAGGTGTTTTTCCTGTCGTATTCTTATTTTAAATAATCGATAAGTATTTTAGGGTGTAATGTTAATGTTGTATTCGCGTTTGGATACATAAATAGTCGCCAATTTAGTAGATGTTGTTTGTTTAACCCTCGGCTTGGTTACCTGTCGTTTGTTGGTTATGAGATTACGTTCGTACGTTTACAGTTCAAGTTGGATTTGCGATTTCGATTTCGTACATGCATATTATATGCGATTTGGGCCACTTTCGCCTATTTGCGAGTCCGCTGGCTTTCGGCGAACGTTTATTGATTTTCGTAGCTCCATTTTGACATAAATTTTGTAGACGAACGAGGCGTGAAAGGATAAATAAGAAGATTGTGTTGTTGCAATCCGACGACGTAACTAGGTTAGAAGGACCTTCACGTTGCTATGCATAAATTGCCAACAATTTGCGTCGAGCTAGTTTTCCTCGGAAGAATTCCAACTGGAAATCCCGGGTAGTAAGTAAACTAAGCTCGTTCGGATTGGAAGTTTGCGAAAATTCAATAAATTTTCCCTAGTTTTCGATAGGTAGATTTTAAATTGATGTTCCGCTAAAGATTTCTTGTAGATAATGTTTATTTTAGATTTGTCGATGAACAAGACGGTGTTCCGGTACAATACCTACTAAATATTTGGAACGGTTCCTCGCGGTTTTGAAATTAAATCTAATAAAACGGCGGATTCTTCATCATTATCCAGGTTAGATATTTTTAAACGCAACTTTTTTTTGTCAAAATAACCGAACCTAAAAAATGTATAGGTTTGGTCGCAAAATTTGTACGTACAGCTGTATGGTGTTGAGATGAAATATGTTCAGTTCGCAATTCATGGGGGCGTCACATTTATTTAGGAATTTTCTATCAAAATAGCTAATACAAAGTTCTTTTTAAGTATTTTTTAACTTAAATCTCAATTATCAACAACAAACGACGTTAACTTTATAAATTAAATTAGAAGGAAATGGTTCAAAAACAACTCGTAATTGTCTAATCGTTGTTTTCGTCGTGTCGTTTTGTTCCTAAAAATTAATGAATTCAATTTGAACTGTAAAACAAACAAAGTACTATATTTAGTGAACATGTCGAATAAAAATCGACGTTTTCTTGTTGTCGATTGTGTGAAGTTGGTCTATTGATTTGGAAAGTCCGTAATTTCCTCATGAATTTTGAAAGCGTATTATTTCTTCGATTTTTTTAAAAGTTCAATGTTGAGTTTATTTAGAAACGGTTTTATAGCGATAAACATTTTCGTAAATCAATTAACTAATCGTAAGACGAAAACGTCTCCGGCAAAATTTCTTCTAAATAGTGAGCGATTTTAATAAAACATTCAAAAGAAGAACGATATAGGTACGTGATTGTCGTCCAGTTTTGTACTACTAACACATATATAACGAGTAAATGAGTCACATTAGCTCAATGAATTAACTACTTGATAACAGTTGAATAGCGCTTAGCCTTGTGACGTAACGAGGGGGCGACCGGAAGTGCCCTTATTGTTTGTTGCGTCACCTGCGAATAATGCACTTTTTTCGCTATTAAACGGCCGATTAATTGCCAAACGGTATTAACTGGTCACAGTATTAAAAGTAAAACACGATTCGGCTTTTGCAGTTTCACATTTTCTTTTGGATTATTTTGCAACCCCATTATCAGTCTCAATAAACGTATGTATCATATGACACAATAGAAGTTAAATTAGCATAGGCGCGCTTTTTCATACGACGGCCGATCATGAAGTAAAGACGATTTTTGTTTGATCGGATGTGTTAGTATATTGTGATTATTAGGTATTCAATGTTTTCTTAAATAAAAACCAATACGGTACATATTCGTAAATTGAAACCGAACAAGATTGGCTATTTTAAGATTAACGAAATGACGGGGATGGCCCAATATTCATTTAGGTAATGCGCCAAGGATATTTTGCAAATAATAATAGACGTAGGTAGACATCTTAATACCGTTTTACGACTTCTTGACATATTTTGAGCCATTCTCATTTGAATGAAACGTTTTTAACAATTGGAGACTTTTAACGAAATTTCATAGAAAATAAAGCCACTGCAGCCTGGCTGATGACGGGACCCAGACGTGTCCTTTTGGCTTGTCTCCGATCTCAACTCCTAGATCGCGAAAATATAGGTCATTCATTTTGTGTCGGTCATATATACAGGGTGTTTGGTTCACCGACGTATATCCGAAAGGAGGTGGTAGGTGAGTCGGTTTGGAACTTATTTAACCAAAAATACCTTTATACAAAGTGTCACGGTTTCTGAGATAAAGCCAACTTTGTGATTTTATTAAATTACTGCAGTTTTAGTATGATTAATTTTAATTAGACACAACTGCAAACTTTTAATTTCTTGTAACTTTTATTTTAGTAGTCTTTGATATCTGTTCTATCAAATAAAATCACTTGATACACTCTACATGTGATAAAACAAAATATTTAATAAAATCACAAAGTTGGCTTTATCTCAGAAACCGTGACACTTTGTATAAAGGTATTTTTGGTTAAATAAGTTCCAAACCGACTCACCTACCACCTCCTTTAGGATATACGTCGGTGAACCAAACACCCTGTATATAATTAATTTCTTGTGGACACGATTCCGGTCACAATTTTGATTGTAGGACGCTGAAATTTGGACAGCGTATTGCCTTTACGAAAACAAAGGACGAGTTCGTTAACCAACAAAATCGACCGACCCGTTTTAAAATGGCGGTCGTTCAAAAAAATTTAAAAAAAAATCGGATCTCCGTTATTACTCATTGGATCGGTGAAATATATTTTGGAATCGGCATAAAATTCTCTACCGATAATGTCTCTTCATAATTTTCGATAGGATGCACCGTTTTCGAAATAATCGAAAAAAGGTGATAATTTTTTTTTTTAATTATAAATTTCTCTCGTAAATATTATTTTTCAAAAAATGTATTTCTTTCGAGAAAAATTTAAAAAAAAGTAGTTTTTTTGACATGCGACATGAAAATTCGATACCGAGACTTGCGCGCATTCGAATTTTTTATTATAACAACAGAATTACCCACATTGTGCAAATTTCGGTAACCGGTGTCGATCCTTAAAAGAGTTTCGAATGAGTGAGTAGTAAATGGATTACGAATTTCTTGGTATAAAACTTAAATTATCTGAATTCCATATAAAATTAGTAGGTTTTCATAATTCATAATTTTGTGCACGTTGGGGCCGTAATTTACATTCCGCTTCCGCGTTATAAAGGTTTCCGTTTTAGTATGATGAAAATGTATTAAATGTATTCTGCCGGGACCGAAAAAATATTCCGTTTTGTACAGATTCTATATTGACAGGTATTACCTTCTGTTAACCCATATTGTTTGGTTTTAACCTACTGTAATGGTCTAATGTGCTATAATGGTTTTATTTAAAAAAAAACATGCACTTTTAGAACGAATATTTCCAACACTCTGTATATACCATTTTTTCAAAGATTAAGTATTCGTTTCGATGCAAAAACTAATGGAATTAACGCCTCGTTTATTAGCGTCACATTATGTTGCTTCATTAGAATGAATTAAAATCCAGTTTCAATTACGTCTGTATTCATGGAACTAACAATAAATTAAACCGGTGCGGTAACGTAACAGGTTACTGATAAAACATTTAGGCAGGTACACGTGTAAAAGAAAAATAACCGTTTCCCATCTAGTCGGATGAGTTTCCAAAGACGCCTTTTCATTGAAAATGTCTTCGAAGAGGGGAGCATTTATTTTGAATGACGATGACGTTCTGAACGTTTATCATAATATCATGCAAGGTAGATAACGTATGACAGTTGGTTTGTCTTTCATTTTTGGCTGTAATTAGTTGTGTGTGTATACGACGTGTTCCACGTTTCATCCTCACATCCCTTTTCTACTTTATTTCTCGACCGATTTCAAATTTTGATCATTAGGTACTCATTAAAATGATTATTTTTAATATTTTATTACAGTCAACGTATTTCCGTAAAAGGTATAGCTACGCTACATCACAAAATGTGCGCTCCTGTAAAATTTACTTTTTGTGGGTTTAAATCGTTCCGCCAAAACTTCCGCCCGTTGCCGTGATTTTGAATTTCTTCAACCTTTTTATTTCACGTTAAAGATAATCAAAAACTAAATCGTCCCCTTTTTTACGTTTTATAAAACTAGCCGGTTCGACTCGTTTCGGATTATCGAAATTTCGGTTTACACTAATTCTAATATGTAGGCAACTAATTGTAAGTGTAAAATTTTGTGAACCAACACCAATAGATAAAGGGTTAACAGATTAAATAATCATTTGTTTTAACGTATTGTAACGTTCATTGATAAGTAATCAATTTATTTACCTACAATTAATTATCTACTTATAATTAAAACGATTAGATTGTTTATACTGTTCGTTTCGCTATCTATAGTGTTTTGTAAACTTGACAACAAAAGAATTAACGCGAATTTTCGAACAATATTCATTGCGATTATATTTTTTTAAATAATCCGTCGTATCCTTTGGCAACGTTTGTTACAAAAATATCGATGGCGTTTTGGCAGAACATCGTAAACGTCACTTTTTTTTCGAAAATGAGTTGTTCTAACTATCTTATGCATCTGAGGCAAAGATATCATTTGGTAAAATCTGGTAACAACATTTAGATTTTTTCACCAAAAAAATCAATTTGTATATCCGTAAGTACGTGAAAACCGTGCACGTGGCAACAAGGCGCTCCCACCAGTTGGTATCCAGCACGCGCTGCCACCGCGCAGACAGACTTACACATGGCATGAACCGCGATACGTTGCCATACGTCCAGTTGTGCGTCTTTGTCACAAAGACAAAGTGCCGAAAAATCATGGAAAAACAACCTTATAACCAGTGCCTGGATCTCGTTCAAGGATAATATCTAACCTCCGTACAATTCCATTTTTCATTCAAACCAGTCGTAGAATAAACACGTTATTTGATACAAACGTGCCGCGAACTACCTATATTATATATATATATACAAGTGTCCCCGTTTTTTGTAGCAGGACTTTCACAACTTGTAGTAAAATTCATTTTGAAAACAAAAGTTCATATAAACATATATATATATGGAGGCCTCGTTTTCGATTTACAGGGTGTCGAAATTTAAAAAAAATTGGATGTTTTATTTGTAAAACAAAATTCCCTTTTTTGATTTTGTTGAAACTTGGCAGTTTTGTTTGTAATAATAATATACACATTTGTTCACATCATTGAATTTGCCCTACTTCTTCCAGTGCCGCCACAACAGGGGACCAGCTTGATAAAAATAGAAAAAAATATGGTACGTGTCTGCTTTTTTGTAAGTTTGAAATTTTTTTCAGATTCAGCAATCAAAAATAAAACTTTTTCTATTACGCAACTTTTTTCCTATCTCGCTTCGTTTAGAGAGAAATAAAACTTATTTTTTTACAGAATTTATTGTTTGATAATAATTTGTATGTCAAAAATCAACCGCACGGTATGAAAGGAAACTTATTCAATAAACAGAGACATAAAATCAAAGGAGCTGTTCAAAATGCCTGCCATTTTGTTCAACACATAAATTACAACGACGTATTAAAGACTGCCGAACGTTTTCCAAATGATCTGGAGTTATTCTAAGAGCAGCATTTCGGATTCGTCGTTCAAGTTCCTCTTGTGAATTGACAGGCGTAGATTAAACTGCTTCCTTAATAAATCCCCAAACAAAAAAATCCAAGGGTGTTAGATCAGGCGATCGAGGAGGCCACCCTACTGGTCCTCCACGACCCACCCATCTTTGCGGATATGCTGCATTCGGCCAGTTCCGCACCACCAAAGCATAATGGGCAGGGCATCCATCTAACTGAAAAAACGAGTCTATTCTTTGTTGGATTGGAACATCCTCCATCATGTTATGATACTCTGCATTTAAAAATTCCAAAAATAATTGACCGTTTAATCTATTGGGCAGGATGTAGGGTCCCAACAAAAAATCGCCAAACACTCCCATCCAAACGTTTACACTAAATTCTTGTTGGAATCTCATTGGCCAATCATTGAATCTCATTGAATCAATCTCATTGAATTTAATTGTCTAGAAGCTTGCCGCGTACTTAATTGTCGGTTTCTTGCAAAAGTATTTAAAATTCGTTGTTCTTCCCTCCCACGCCTTTGCCGAATCTGTTCACCTGCTGCTGCTCGAAGCGACTTTAAACCGTGACTTCTAAACTGTTGATGTATTTTTACAAAAACGCTTGGATGTGGTTGTCGTCTATTGGGAAATCTTTTTCTGTACTCTCGAGCAGCACCAGCAGAGTTTCCATCACAAAATCCGTACAAATAATGCATGTCTGCGTATTCTTCATTTCGGAATCGAAAAGGCATTTTTATGAGAAATAATAATGTGTCTAATACCTACACACTTGGAACTTGAAATCGAAAACGTCTATTAAACACGTTAACAAACAACAAAACATTTGCCTTGGCAACTCGCAAAACGGACAAATAACAATCGTCCTAAGCCTACTTGGGGCAGCAAGCGGTAACAAGCATAAATAAATAACTTAAGCAAATCTCGAACTTTTTGTGAAAATGTTTTATTTCTCTCTAAACGAAGCGAGATAGGAAAAAAGTTGCGTAATAGAAAAAGTTTTATTTTTGATTGCCGAATCTGAAAAAAATTTCAAACTTAGAAAAAAGCAGGGTCGTACCATATTTCAAGCTGATCCCCTGTTGTGGCGGCACTGGAAGAAGTAGGGCAAATTCAATAATGTGAAAAAATGTATATATTATTATTACAAACAAAACTGCCAAGTTTCAACTAAATCAAAAAAGGGAATTTTGTTTTACAAATAAAACATCCAATTTTTTTTTTAAATTTCGACACCCTGTAAATCGAAAACGAGGCCTCCATACATATATGTTTATATGAACTTTTGTTTTCAAAATGAATTTTACTACAAGTTGTGAAAGTCCTGCTACAAAAAACGGGGACACCCTGTATATATATATATATATATATATATATATATATATATACTCGGTTTCCAGGAGGTATTTGCTTACAGTTAAGCCACAACACAAAATGGTGCGCTCCTGTAAAATTTGCTTTTTGTCGTTTGCGACGTTTTGTCAAAACGCCATCGATATAAAAAAAAAGATTGCAACGCTTCCGTTCTTCATCTTTGATTGTTTAATGTTTGTATATAGGAAATTGAAAAAATGCATTTCTGTTTGACTTTTATCGTGCATTGATTAAATCGTATTTTCCGAAAAAATGTTACAACCGACACTTGAACGTCATTTAATTGTAGCTCGTTGGAGGGACGTTAATTTTTTTCGTGCCAAAGTTTTTGACATCTTCTTGTCTTATCTGGCTAACTTAATTTTGTTGTATTTTTGTAAATTTTCAATCGGGTGCTTCTTTCTATTGACTTTCGTTGAAAAATAGGTCGCGATGATGGCGTTCCGCGGTCGCGTTGTCGAGATTTCGTTTAACTTCTTGGGGAAAATTTCGAACGGACAGCACGCCGTCCAATTTTTGTACGGTTTGTCCATCAGTTCGAAACCGCGTTGATGATGATAATATCACTCGGTTGTGATAAATTTTCATAACTCTCCTTGGCCTAAACGTTGGGTTATCTACTGGCGCGGTAAGTTTTCGCTTGCGTTTGCTCGTGCACATTTGGCCTTGCACAAAACGTCTAGGAATTGTATTGGTTGGCAAATTATATTTCGAAAAAATCGGCTAGTTTTCCTTCGCGCACCAATTTTAGAAATTCGACTCAATTTTTGAATTGTAGGTACATAAGTATTCGCGAGTAAACTTCAAAATTTACGAACAGTATAATAGGTGTAACATGTTTGCAGATTAATCGAATTTCACTATTACTATAATTGTTATTTTTGTAAGACGCGGACGTACGGACTATCATCTCAAAGGTCAGATGTTTTATCTACCAAATAATAAAGCAATACATCGAAGCGATTTAACGTATTCCACATTACTAGTCCGTATTGTAATAACCGAACGCATTTGTACCTACTTGGTTCTGGTTATTTAGATCGTTACAAGCCGATAAACGATAGCCGATAGTTTAAATGGAAACAGATTGGTTGCTGAAACATAAAGCAGTCATTAAAAAACCTCCCGTTGGTTGTACTCGGAAAAAAGTAAGTCAAAATGTATCTCTTTCCTCCTGACGAGTTTACATTTTCGATCAAACAAGAAATAAAATTAGGGTGTGCGCAATTATAGAGCGATTTCGAACTCGTTATTTTACGTCATTTATATCGATGCATCGTCCGATTTATCGGTTTGACCATGCATGTGGTTTTCCGTGTGAAATGAAATTTTTAACTCGCGTTGGCGAACTTTGAAAATATTTTAATCGGTATATATGAATAATAGTCTGTTGATTAGTAGGTATGAGTCGGAATGCGTGTTGTTACCCCCTCGTTATTTTATGACGCTTTTTTAAAATATGTTGTTAAATATAATTCGAGGTCAATAATTGTTTGCAATGTAATATCTATACCGTGTGTGACTCACGGTCGGGTCGTCTAGAAAAATTAACTTAAATTACTTAAAAATAAGCGTCGGGATTATGTTAAATATTTAATGGTGTTTTTCGAGTCCATACAATTTTGAGCTTAAACGAATCGATCGAAAATAAAAAATTGGAATAAAGTAAATCCAAGAAAGGAAAACGGCAAATACCTAAGTCGGTTCGGTTCGAAACCGCTGCAATAAAATGCCATTCACCACAGTTCGATAGACTAATCTGTATATAAATGACAGGAGGCAACGTACTTTTAATTTCTAAACAAAAACGATATGGTATAAGTACAACTATAGTCGATCCATTCGTGTTGGAAGGTTAAAACATTTTAACTGCGTTCCTCCTAACTTTTAATTACATAAATGTGCAGTTGCATCTCGTTTTCTAGTATTATCGATTAATTTGAAATAAGTTACGAAACGATTACGTATAATTTCATCTCGTTACTTTTAATTTGGGGGAAACTACTGTTACCAAATTTGTCGAGTACCGCTGGCCAACAGTTAGCGAGGCTTATCGGCCAAAATATTTTAATCCGAAAACCTTACCAATACACGAATGGATTGACTCTATCAATATTCGCGCATCATCATCAATTTTGTTGTTGAAATTTTAATATGCGATAATTATTGTAAGTTGTACTATCTTTTTTTTTTATGGGAAGTGTTAGAAAAGGAACGACGGCGCGAATGGATATGAAATTTTCGACGGTAATAGGAACGGCCGTTTTATTGTTGGTCGAGACCCCTCGTTGTTCTTTTTCCGACACTTCTAATTAAAAGAAGACGGCTACCAATTGAGGAAAAAGATCTGAAGAACTTGTAAAGGTATTAACAATTATTAACTCGATAATTTTGGACGATTAGATTTCGCGAAGATATAGCTTATCCAAACTTATATTATGTTCACGTCATCAACAAAAAGTTACTAGATTGTTTTTTTTTGTAATTCGGTTTAAAGTTCGGAAAGTGACATATTCTATAGACGATTTACTTGCGCACATATTAGATGGTATAAAGAAAGACTACAATTTATTAGAACTGTCAAAATACCAGGTACGAGGTGACAGCATTGTGTTATTGATGACGTGAACATCATATAGCTTTGGATGAACTATATGCAATTGCATGATCGTATGTACAAAAATTGTAGCACTCTCTTGGTTACGTGAACAGCGCCGTTTTATTCAATGTGGTTAATCGTCTTCCGATTTCCGTTCATAAGCATCTGCTTTAATGATGCGCGTTAAAATTATTTCCAGCGACAACCGCTGTTTTGTGTTTGTTCTAAACCGATGTGTTTAAATCGCGTGGCTATATAGAAACAGAATTAACAATTTCGTGGTTGGTCAAAATAAACAACAAATTTTCTTATTTTGTTTGCATTTGCGGGTGTAAAGTGATTATTATCTATACTTTAGTTCACGAGAAATGCAGTGGAAGTGAATAAAATTTGATTTTAAATTATTCAGGAGTGCAAGAAATTAGTAGATATAGAGGATGTCTCGAACTTCAACTATACCCAGGCCAATGTGTCGATTATTTTTGAGAATTGTCTTATGGAACCATATATATATTCATAAATTATATAAATGTCTTTAATACGAGTTAGTGGTAAATTAGTGGTACATATTCTAATAGAGATTTTTATTCCCTTTTGATCGTGCAAATCAAAATCTGAAATTTCTCAATAAAAGTACGATTTAAAGTTCAAGTGTAGGTTTGTCATGAAAATACATATCGACGACCTTTTGGCAGAAGGACGTAATCCACAAATCGGAATCGGAATCGGAATATTGTTACCAGATTTTATTAGATGATAACATAAGATAGTCGGAATAACGCATTTTCGCAAAAAGTGTGGGTTAAGTCCTTCTGCCAAAACGCCGTTGATATGTAGATGATTTTTGTAATTTGTATCTAATCGGCGATGAAAATATTACCAGAAACATCTTACTAATAGCCACAAGTAGACGTTTATATCGTCCAGAGATTCACTCAAAAAATACGGAACGGAATTTTGAACTCTTAAACTAAAATAAACTCCAAAATAATGCGCACAGTAAGTAATAAAATAACATGAATAATTAAGACAATAAAATGATGCCTCTTTAGCAAAAAAAAACCTCTATACGCTTCCATTTTGTTTTTTTTTTATTCTCACGAATTTCTCTACGACTATTACTATTTATAGGCCAGAAAAATGTTATTGTTGACTTCAAAACTTCGTGCAAAGTTTAGGACCATTGGACTCAAATACTTATTTGATATATTAAGCAGGTATATATTTTATCGAAGATTGTTGAACAAAAAATAAACGAAGATCATTACCACTAAAGCATTAAAAGTAATTTTTAAGTAATATGTATCTGATAATTAGTTTTCTTTTATATATATACTTATAACATTTTTACAAGAACGTAAAACGTGGACTACCTGTAGTCACAAATAGTTGTCTTACATTGTCAAGAAATGTATTCAAATAATAACGAAGGCAATAATTGCGAATAATTTTTGTAAATATTGATTTAAGATTAATTAATTATCAATGAAATTAAGAAAATTATTAAATACATTTTGAAAAAATCTATTGGTTTTATCGCAGATTAAATACAAAGTACAAAAATCAATTATTTACATGTCACGGTAATTATCATGTTATTTGCATGTCAATTTATTCACAGTCTAAAGAAATATCGTTAATAAAATTATACATAATTATAATGTATACATAATGAATAATTATTATACATTATAGTAATTTATCACTAACTTGTAAAGAATTTTATACCATTTACGAATACATAGGGTTCGATGGGACAATTCTCGAAAATAATCGACCAGGTATAGGCCTGAGAAATGAAGTCCGAAACTATAAAGTATCTTTGAATCGACTGGTTGTAAGTTTTTTTCAAAGCGACTTGAAGTTCGATCTCTCGATTTAAATCTCGTATAGATTTATCTATGGGGACACTTCAAAAACATGTTACTATACACATCAAACTGAAGCGCATAACGGAAACGAACTAATAAACAGAATTGTAAATGCTACTGCAATTGTTCGACAACAACGCCAAATTGCTTTTCCCGGAGTGCATACTAATTGGATAAAACGCGCCAAATTATGTGCGGCACCAAGAGATGGAAATATCGAACAATTGCTATCTGTGCAGTTTCTTTGTTTTACCAGTGTTACTTTTGTTTCTATAGCGATGCGATTTAATCTCGTCGGTTCCCAAATAACGGTACAGCTGTTAACCGGGCCAATCGTGCACTTTATGAGAAAAACGTTCAATTTCTACCATATGGTTGCTGCAACGTTTAAATGTGGAGGAAAGTCACATTTGAACTCTTAGGCCAGCGAGGGGGTGACCAATCCAATATGGCCACCATCTATTCCCTATAAGCAATTTAAAAATACTATTATTTGCATGTGTATTAAGAATTTCTAAGTTACCGTGAATCATAGTGATAACCAACCGTATTCTATTTCTGCTTTATAACGTGTCGTAATGATGGAGTGTGTAACATCTGCGAGGTGTTGTTATCAAACACGTACGTTGCAGTCTTGATTTTAACCAGTTTGTATCGAAGCGTCCGGGTAGATGTGACGAAGTAAGAACAGTGTTTAAATTAAAATAAAACGGGCTAAACGGGACTTTTCCTAATTAAAAGTGTATAATGTGATTGATATTGAACCATCAGTATTACGTCACATGGTTCATAACCATGTGACGTACGAGATATGTTTCCAAAACAAAGACTAGAGCCAGAGATTTAACTATAAATTAAGTAAGTTTTAATTAATTAAATTGCTTGCGGTACGTTGTTGAACAATATTAACATTTAGACGGTCATGAATTGCGGGCGCTTGACTTTTTAATTTTAGATAATGTATTGATATTGTACTTAAGTATATTTAAACATTAGGCTAATTTGATTTTCCTCCACGTATAAATATAAATATTTTGGCAAAACTATATTGGTAAAAAATTTTTCCTTCTCTTGTAAAGCGCACGATCGCACCAACATTCTCATGTAACCGTTACACTAGATGGACTTCCAAAATTTCGAAACTTTTCGAAACAATCTTCGTCTTGGGCATCTTCTTACGTCATACCTGTTGCTTCCATTACTACCATTATACATCCTTTCCAAGATCTCCTTGGTCGACGCCTTTTATTTTTCCAAGTGGTTTCCGTTTCCATAATTTTTTTGCTCGTTTCGTATCATCAATCCTCGGGTGGTGCCCAAACCATTTAAACTCTCTCTGCCTAGTGTCTTTTGTTTTTGTTATTCTTCTGATATTTAATAATTTTGCGGTTTTGCGCTGTTTTGTTTTTTTTTATTTCGATCTTGTATCCATTATTGGTCATAATAATCCTTAAGTATTTGAACTGGCTTACTTTAATAATGAGTGTAAATCTACCGTTGTTGACTATACAACACTAAACATTAAAGTAACAAATAGAAGTTATCAAAAGTTTAGAATTAAAATAATGGAAACCAATGAAACGATGATACGATGATCATCTAAGATTTAAATTTCGGAAACTGACCTCAAAAAGTCCATCTCTGCATTGGTAAATCGTGCTTAACACTGTACGGGGGATGGGCACACCTTGAAAAAAATAATATTTTTATCTGCATAATACATATGTATACGATCACGCTGTATTATAATACAAATAATATAAACACCGTTCAAGAACCCTTTTGATTTATTAAGATAAATTAAAAGATCAAATCAATGTGATATAAGGAAAATCGGGGAAGACGTGTTCGGATGGCCGAGTTTAAAACAAATTGCCGTTCGTCCATCGAGCAACATCCAAAAGATTTTGTAGATGGCTTTGAATTTTGCCCAAAGTTGTATTTGCGAAGCGAGCGTATGATTTAAAAATCATATTCGTGCGAACTGGAAATTTAGATAATGAAAATTCGTAGAGCGAAGGAAGAATCGAACATTTCGATGTTTCATCGACTATATCGAAAACGAGTTTTTTCTGCGAACTAAACTGTTGCGAAATTTTCAAAAGATACGCGAAACAATGGATTATGAATCATCACACAAGAAAATGCGATTTATCGAATTCAATGTAAAAATATTGTAAACAGAATTTTATCTCTTATTTGTTTTTATGGACGACCCTTATCGCATCTCGTTACATGGTGTTTCTTAATAGATATCGCCGCAAGTACAGTAAACATTTAATTTCAATGCCAGAATTTTATTTACGGATCAATCTGTGCCCATTTCCATTGTCCTAATGTCGGTTTAGCGTATGCGTCCTGTTAAATTGTTCGTATGTTAAATTTTCATGAGAGTCGCGTCTTTATCGCAATTACCGCATGATAGCATCACGCTGCGAGATAATTGAAATAATTATCTTTACTTACTGTAACTGCTGTCCAACATGAGATAAACTGCAAACTCTCCTTCAGTATCGAGATCGCGAGTGTTGTTGCAGTGCTGTTTGTTGGTTTGGAGGCTGTTCGACGCACACGTTTGTTTCTGTTTCACATCTTCCAGATTGCACTTTGGCATCTCGATTTTGCCGTAGCATGTCGGACGACGAAGTAAGTTTTTCATTTTGAACGTTTTTTTTTCTGCATTGAAAATATTGCGAATTAGTTGTAATAAATAGTCTTTGCACTTTTTGATAATTCGGAATAATTCGAATACGTTGTTATCGTGGTGGTAGTTGAAGAAATTACTGTATGATAACGTGTTATTTACGGAAAGACGTTTGGCGTCTTAGCTTTTCCTAAAACTTGAAGATAACAGAGATAACTTAAAGATGACAGAGAATCGTGTTAATTCTCGTTATGGAAAACCAACCGTTTTATTTCTTTAAAATGGCCTTCGAAATATAATACGGTGAAACCTCGATAACTCGAACTCGCCGTGAATTATCTACTAACAAATTGCATTTTATATATATAAAATGCAATTTGTTGAATATATATTCAAGTGAATATACCTACCTCGATTACTCGAAGATTTTTCTCCTCCTTTCAGATTCGAGTTATCGAGATACCGTTTGTGCGCTCGACAAAAATTTAGCAAACAAATCGGGAGCTTAAATTGTCGTGTATCCGGAAAATTGAATTGAATCTGCAACGATTAATTCCAACGTACTTAAAAACCTTTCGAAGCCCAATTGAATCCATTATATGCGAGATCATCGTTGGGATGCCGGTGACCGGACGAATTTAAATTAATTACGAACCGGCCTAAGCGCAATTGCTATTTTTTACGAAAGCGCTAAATTTCTGCGACCGTTTTCGAGTCGGTCGGTTGTTTAAGTTTTAATAAATCGCCGCCAGAATGCCGATGTTCTCAATTTTAAATTTACCCTCCAGTAGTTTTCCAGTAAAAGCGATAAATTGCGACCTAAATATTATTGTGTTCCAAATCCCCTATACAGAGATTTATGCGTTTTTCTACGACGAGAAGACGCTGTATTTTCTAAGGAAATTCCCAAACTGGATCACCCATCGAGTTTATACATTTAGGGCGAGGCGAGTTGGCATTTTCTTTTTGTACATCCTTTCATTGTAATACTAAGCATCAATTAAACCAGCATTTATTGTATGAAAATGGAGAGATGTGCATTTGAATTTAAATTAAGAGTATTATCAACAGTGATTAATGATACACGTGTGAGTTTCCGACCGTGCATTTAATAGAGAAATTATTCAATTATTAGATTGTAGGAAATTACGTAAGTAACGTGGATTAGACCGTCGGTCGCTTATGTCGTCATGATAAAAGTTCAAATTAAAAATGTATTTAAGCGAATTGCGCCCTTAACAAGATGTCTGTACATAACGGGTGTCCGAAAAGTCTCAGTCTGGGCCGGTTGTGAAGCGACAAAGGCATGTTTTGGTTTAAATGATTTTATTAGTACCATGACGCGATTTGAGCTAATGTAAGACGTGTCTTGTATCTTTCCACGGCCAATCGAGACCGAAAGACTTATTGGACACCCGTTAAGAATTTACCGTGTTTTGAAGATCATCGTATTAAGCGCCAATTTCCAAAACAAGCCAATCTTAAGACCCTTCTAAACGCCTATTACCGTTTATTTAACCCCCCATCTAGACTTTCCGTGTGGTGGTGTTGTGTTTGTTGTTGGCGGTTTCCTTTCTGTGGAAGATGTCGGCGTTGGACCAGTACACGGTGCGATTTGTTTACGTTCGGTTTTGGTTGATCGTCGATTTTTTTCCTGTTGGGAGGGCGGGGGTAGCTTATTCGAGAAGATATGCTTGTTCGTGGCCTTCCGCGTATGAAACTCTGTGGAAGTGAAACGCAAATCTGAAAGAAAACGGCCCGTATTATCATCAAAATTGGAGATTGCCCCTTTGCTCCAAAAGGCTTGAATCGAGTAGGCAAAACTTGGGAAGATTTTAATTGATACATTTCTTCTTCTTGTTGAGATTGTGTGGTTTGTTGGTGGCGTTGGAGTGGATTATGCCTTCTTGTTCGTGCAACCGTCTCCTCGATGGTGTGATTGTTAGTGTTATTTTCGGCAGTTGCGTTGTAGTTCGTAAAACATTTTTAATAGACTATGTTTTTAATTTTAAAAAAAAGCACGCCCACTTAGCTTATTTTCTATACACCTATCGTTGCAATATATTAAATTTCAAATTAAATTAAAGTTCAAATTAAAAATGTATTTAAGCGAATTGCGCCCTTAACAAGATGTCTCTGTATACATAATGGGTGTCCGAAAAGTCTCAGTCTGGGCCGGTTGTGAAGCGACAAAGGCATGTTTTGGTTTAAATGATTTTATTAGTACCATGACACACGATTTGAGCTAATGTAAGACGTGTCTTGTATCTTTCCACGGCCAATCGAGACCGAAAGACTTATTGGACACCCGTTAAGAATTTACCGTATTTTGAAGATCATCGTATTAAGCGCCAATTTCCAAAACAAGCCAATCTTAAGACCCTTCTAAACGCCTATTACCGTTTATTTAACCCCCCCCCCCCCCATCTAGACTTTCCGTGTGGTGGTGATGTTGTGTTTGTTCTTGGCGGTTTACGCTCTGTTTTGATTGATCGTCGATTTTTTCCTGTTGGGAGGGTGGGGGTAGCTTATTCGAGAAGATATGCTTGTTCGTGGCCTTCCGCGTATGAAACTCTGTGGAAGTGAAACGCAAATCTGAAAGAAAACGGACGGACCATATTAGCATCAAAATTGGAGTTTGCCCCTTTCTCCAAAAGGCTTGAATCGAGTAGGCAAAACTTGGGAAGATTTTAATTGATAGATTTCTTCTTCTTGTTGAGATTGTGTGGTTTGTTGGTGGCGTTGGAGTGGATTATGCCTTCTTGTTCGTGCAACCGTCTCCTCGATGGTGTGATTGTTAGTGTTATTTTCGGCAGTTGCGTTGTAGTTCGTAAAACATTTTTAATAGACTATGTTTTTAATTTAAAAAAAAGCACGCCCACTTAGCTTATTTTCTATACACCTATCGTTGCAATATATTTTTGTTCTTCCTACACAAGAACATTAATTATTTTCAAACGAATTTAAGATGCCCATTAGGGTTTACTTCAAAAGTTCAAGAACTCGCGTAATGTTCGATTTTATATCATTATCTATACCCTTAACCAAGCCGTGGATCGTATGATTTTAATCGAAAATGTTTTCAACGCCACCGTTATAGATATTTACGATCCCTCGTTTGCGAACTTTCCTGATACCTAAGAGGAAACGCCGAAAGTCGTATTTTACAGTTATTAAAATATTTCTGATAAATAGAAAAAAAAATGATGTGTAGTAAGTGATGAACTTTTTTCTAGATTTACCGTGCAGTAACCGTTTTAACTTTTGTCCCCGTTAAATACGTTATCGCGGAACCATTTATCCCGTTTATTTTTTATGGTAGACGTAATTTTTTGAGCTTAAAATTTCAATATCGCGGGCGTTATAAGATGTTTACAAAGTTAAACCGTATAACTTTTAATATAGGTAATACCTATCTACAAAAAGTGTTTCCTGTGCGTGCGTCACTTTAATAACACGACGTGGAAAAGTAGGATGAAAATTGGCATACCTACATATTTTTAGAAAGCCCGCAATATTAGAATAACGAGGCAATTCTCCAAATGCGTTATTTTTTAATCGATTCAAATTGGTTGTAAATTTATATTAAATTTCGAAAAGGACAATTATCCTGTTTCCTACGAACTAAATTATTGACGATTGTAGTAGCATCTTAAGACGAACGGTGCAAATGTTAGGTAGTTCAAAATGAACAATGCGTGGTCGCAGTGGGACGTGGATTAGCATTTTTTTTCAAATTAGAACTATTGCTAAATGTCTAATTATGGCAATAAAATGAGGCGACGTTAATGGAACGCTTTTTCTCCAAAATGCGGGGTAATAGGGACTTCATTCCGACCCACTTTCTCGATTCTCTCCATGTTCAGCGATCAATGCGAATTCGACGAAAACTTATGTTTGTTTAAATAATTTTTATTATCTGCTACATACTAAAAATTGATCGGTGGCTAAAAATATTTCGGGAAAAACTGGCGAATATAGACGACTTCGTTGGGTAATGACGTTCTCGCCGCTTTTTCTATTGTAAGTTTTTTGCTTCCAAACGATCTTTATTAATAATGCGATCGAAGATGCATTTTATTATCGTGTCGGTTAAAAATAAGCGGAATCGAAATTTATTTTCGAACAACGAAACATCGAATTTTTCCAACGTCAACTGCAACTATTTTCTAAACGCTTAACCTGACTTAATAATAGAAATGCCTCTTCCGTGTGCCGCGCAAGAAATTCCCGACACCCCATAAATTCCATCAACCTTAATATCTCGAATGCCCTCTTCTTGGCACATTCGCCATCTTAATTGCGTAATGTAAGACCAATTTCTCCCGCGCACACACTCGGTTAATCTCTCCGTAAATTGTAGGAAGGCTGCTTAATTTTGTTAGTTTTCCGCAGTTTCTACGGAAACGGTACCTTCATTTCTCCTTCTACGCTCTTCGTCTCGTTGTTGCGAAGCGCGACTTCTTCATCGGTGACCTCGTTGAAGTTGATCAATACGGACTAACACCCCTCCGAACGCCAATAGACTTGCTCGCCACCGGAGCCACCCCCCACGGAACAGCCGGCTCCAGATTGCGTCCTTTTTCCCTCCCGTACGAATTACATCGGACCGTTTCTATCGCACAACGTGCATTGGATGCATGCGATGTGTTATGTAAAAATCCCCGGAATGGGCAGCCATGTCCTAATTTTAAGCGTTTTGCTTGTTGTTTTTTTCTGTCAGAATTTCAGAAGTTTTATAGCTGTTTGATTTTCCGTTTTTGGCGAGGCGGGATCGAAAGAATTGTGTCCGCTTTTTTCTCGGTTTTATTGGGAATTGCTAAATCGCTTGTGCTAAACATTTAATTTGCAAACGAAAATGTTGGAAGCAGCAACATTTTGAATTGACTTGGCGTTCAATGATTACGTTGTGTAACATCTTGAAACGCTATAAAACATTGCAATGATTATTAAGATCGGTGCGTGGTATGGTTACGATGTACGAAGAAGATACATTTGTAGATAGATATGTGATTATATAATATTTGTACGTATAAAACGTTTGGCGGAAATATTCAGCTGTAAAGACAGATTATTAATAGTAATTATTACTTTTAAAAGAGATTTAGACGTTGGAGGTGTTCATGTACGAAGGTCGAATACTGATTTGTAGACGTCATTTTTGATTCGCTCTCTACGTCACGTGATTACAATTTATGCCGAGGGGCTGGAAGTAGTTCATCATATGTGAAAAAATAAATGTGACGGTTTTTGAAAGTAAAGTACTTATCCGTCCAGGATCAAATTTATATCCTCGCGAACCTCTGGACAAAGCAAAATACTTAAGTACTTACATATAAATTAGCAAATTGTCAGCCAGAAAAAAGACGGCTTACAAAATTGCTTATATCTTTTTCTTAACGTTGTTAAGCGGAAAATAACTTGGCAATTGTCTTGAGGATATCCTCAGTCTGGGCTATTAAATAGTTAAAACTAGCCTTTTAGTGACCTAATCTTGGTACTTGACAATGAGAGGAAATTCTCTCTTATATTTTTACGATTTTTTTTCGAATTATGTTTAAGTAAGTAGTCGAAACATAATCAATCGTTCGATTACTTTTGAACTTAATTATTAAACTAACGTTATCGCAGAGTAAATCAAATTGTTACTTATAAATTTCGTGTTTATCTTTTAAAATGTTCATGGCGAAAAAGACCCTTCGGCAAGGTATTTGTCGAATAAATTTTTGAATAGCCCGCGCCTCAAGAGGGGTAGATGTCGCAATTTACGAAGCACAATTTTCCAGAAACTCGACGGACATTTTTTTTTAGTGTTAAAGTAAAAGAAACACGTGTGCCCACTTTATTATCGAGGAATCGATGAAATTGAAAACGCGATTCCCCTATCTAGTCAGATGATCTGATAGATTATGGGTAGCTAATTGACCATCTCGTAAAATCTCGACGGCCGAAGCCCGTTTTTCCAGCGTTGTGTCGATTACTTTGGAATTGGATATTGCCGAGTTAGAAAGTTAGATCTTATCGAACGTTGTTGTTCGAATAATTGGTCGCTGTTCGAGTGGGCACGAGCTCTAAACCGTTCAGAATCTTTCGGTCTTGGTCGATAAGTCTGGTAAAGGCTTGCGTCTTAACTTAGATCATGTCATAAATTATTTCTCGTAGCGTCGTAGTAATAAAATTACTTAAACCAAGACGTGCGTTTATCAGTCGAAAGCCAACCAAGACGGAAAGACTTTTTGTGAATGTGAACGTTTCTGATGACCTAACGTTAAATACGATCCGTCGTTGAAAAAATCCTCCAGAAAAAGGTCGAGGTCAAAATGTATGGGATTGGCCGTTTATGTCTTCGCACGCTCACGGGATTCACGTAGGGTGAACTGCCCAATAAAAGAACGGTTAAGGAGATGTCTATATATTATAGTCGCTTATTTTAAGCCTAATTATCATTTCATCTTGAAACTTTTTTTGTTGTATTCGGAAACATATGAGGAATCAAGTGAAAAAAGAATTATGCTTTAAAAATGAGTTGAACATTAGTAATTTAGTAAAATATGAAAAAAGCGTCAAAATACCAATAAAAGAACACCTTGCCCAGTAGAAGAACATCAGACGCCCAATAAAAGAACAGAGCTATAAAATATTGTTATGGTCAATAAATCAGGGATTAAATAACGAGGGAAAATAGTTTTAATAAAAAAGTAATAAATATTTTGAATAAAATTCATTTATTTATGTTTTAAAACTCAAATCCATGGGCCGATTAATTAATGGAGTGAGTGGAGTTCTGTTTTTAATTAAATTAATCTGTTTAGCCTTCATTTTTTCTTCTTTAATCTTAGCTCTTTCTTCTTTCCTATTTTCTTTTTCTAATTTTAATTGTTTCTTCTTTATTTCGGTCTCTTCTTTTTTAATTTTTCTTTTCAAAATTCTTTCTTGCTTTTCGGACTCTTTCTTTTCCTTTTCTTTTTTTCTTTGGATTTGATAATCTCTAAACTTTGATCCTGTAGAACAAGTGGCAAAGATTGTCCCTCTTTCTTTAGACTTTTATTATTTGACGTACTTGATGGCCACGAAAGGTGTTTTTCCCAAATACTATTCGGATTACTTGGTGAAGTTGGAGATCGACAACTTTTTTCATCTGTGTCGATTATGTTTACTTTTAGGCTCTTGAAATATGGAAAAACATATGCATATATTTGATTTTCTATTTTCTATTGATTATTATTATTATATATTCTTGCTCAACATCATTAAGAATAGCAATATATATAATACACTTATTACATACCATCTCTTGTATTGCTGATAAACACGAATGAAGCAATGAAGTTGTAAGAATAATAAACAAAAAATCTGAAACAAAAAAGATACACGAGTTTCAATTGTCATTTGAATCACAGTAATTTAGAAAACAATTATAATCAATTTTAAAATCAATTTGATTCACATGGATAAAAGCCTGTTTTTTTACTGGGTTGAGGTTAGAAAATCATACCAGTAAACGAACATCATGATTATGTGAATTGTACATATTTTAAGATCATGATTCTTATACTAAAATTATCGTAATTTTATGTAGAATCTAAATATATAATACTCGATTTGTCGTTGAATTGCTGTTTTTTCATAAAACTCACTTTCTCTGTTGCACGTGTCTCTTAGTAGCGTCCACGAAATAAGCGAGGCGCTCCAAAACGTAGATCTTCAATATTTATTTACCGCGAAAATTTAAACTTTTATAAAAAAAATTATGTGAAAAATAAAGCTGAAATATTATTGCTTCTTCTCAAACAAAAAAAAGGGTATTTCACAGTGTTTGTAATTTTTCATAATAATTTTATCAGCAAAGTGTTCTTTTATTGGGCAAGTCACCCTAGTCCCGGATGGCGGAAACGGAATTTTTCTGCGGACTGGTGGATGAATTTCTGGAGAGCGGAAATAAGGAGTTTGAAAATTCTGTTGGAGTCGATACGATAACTGAAAACGGACCGTGGAACCGTTTCGGACTCGGCCGTCTGTCGTTCCTTCCAGGTTTCGACCTTCAGGTCAATATACAGAGCGTAATAAAAGAACGGTCGGCTAACTTTACTGATGACGAGTGACCGGTCAGTGATGATCATTAATCACTGTAGAAATGCGATTAACGTTCTGCGATAGACGATTATTAAGGTATCGGCTCTTACGAGTAATGCAACACCCTGTATAATCACATCCCGACTACTGTTTCAAGATATAAAAAAACCTAAAAAATCTACTAAAACTCGCGATATAACGTTATAAGTTTCTGCCATTTTATTTGCTATTTTATTGTTCTCGCAAACGTAATTTTTACTGACATTGTTTTGTAGTCGACTTGTGCTCTAATTTCTTTCGGTGCGCTCGTAATTGTCGTTTTTTGGCGTGCTCGAATAATTATGATGCGTAAACGTTGAATGAACTGCAACGTAATAAATTGTAATAAGGAATGCATGTTTAAATTCGTTCGTTAATCTCGGTGAGAAAATGTAGGTAAATTATGTAATTATTAATTAACGTTATCTATTAGATAAAGTTATTAATCCAAGTTTCGATCGTGAATTTAATAAATGTAATCTGCAGTTCGGATCGCCGCATCTTCAAATTGATTTGTCGTCGGACTTACATCCATTCCGAATAATTTATCGTATCTCTCGCAAGTTACGGATGTCGTCGATATAAATTTTGAAAGAACGTCGGTGCTTTCAGAAGTTTTCCATAATACTTTTCCGGAGTTTCAGTTCTAAGACCTGCACGTATGAGATAAGATATATGGCCATTTCTAAATCTTGGACGATGCCCATAAAACTTACTTTTTTTCTGTAACCAATTGTGTAAATAATTTTGTTTGTTAAAAACGTTGTGGATCTTCCACTTCGTGTATCGTTACCTATCTATTAAATTGGCAAATTTTATTAAATTAATTATTTATAAGTATCTCCCGAACGGTACATTTAAAGGTATAAACACTCGGTATCTTGAAAACGAACACATATTATATTTATAGGAACGTTTTGTCTTACGAAGACTAAGAAATCGCCTCTTAAAATCTTTCACAATCGTTTAAGGACGCCCTGTATAGTACATTAAATTGTTATGGGATCGGAAAAGTACTAGTCGTGAACCAATGAACACTAGCTATACATTATTTCAAATCGATGTGCCGTTGACACATTTTTCTGCTTAAATACAATATCGTGCTCTTGTTATTAATAGTGGTTCGAACAGAATGATTGATTGACAGGACTAATTCTACACCGGACGAACTCTAGTGTCTATTAAAAAAAAATCGTTGGACTACACTAACAATACACGATTGTTTGTAGAGATTTAGACATTTCAAGTGGTAAATGTTTATAATACGCCATATTAGAAATTCCTTTACGTCGTCCTAGGTATTTAAAATTCTTTATTCCCCTGAATATCTGCATATGGTTTCGTGTAGGGCTTTTATCCTCAAAATATCGAATTACGAGAAGACTCAATTAACAAGAACAAAGCGCTAATTGCCTTTTCAACGGCAACAAAATGAAAACCGATTAGTATTCCGGATAGTGAACGATTTAAAACGAGATAATTATTTGTTTTTAAGGAAAAACCTGTTCGGGTTTTTAAAAGAATTATTCGACAACAAATCCTATTAGAGGGTTACTTACAGATCGTTCGCGATAGGTCGGACATAACGTCATACACTTTTTATTAAATATTTGAATTTCCGGTAGAGTTGATTGATTTTTATTTAATACATTATCTCGCACATTCGAAGGCGTAAATAAAATAAACGGCAAGATATCAAAAATATGTAATAAAATGTGTATGATGTCATTTGCAACTTATCGTATATAAGGAAATTTCTCAATAAATGCAATTATATCATTACAAACTACCTATTGTTCCTACGTGTTTTATTGCACTTATTTTGTTTTAATATTCCAAAAGTGTGAACGTTTTATACGTCACGTTTACAATTGTATCGTGGCGATATTCGAAGCACCAAACCTGGCCAACGCACGTGTAACGCAGTAGTAGATGAAATTTTGATTAAACGCTGCCACGATGAAAAAGAATCCCAAACCGAGAACGAACGAATAACGTGACGTGTATCAAACGACAAACTTTTTGCAATTTAAATTCACTAAACAAGATATAAATTGTGTCATGAATAAAAGGCAGTTTAATTTAAAATTAACTAACAAGTTCCATTATGACATCCACTCAACGAAATTAACTTCATTAAAATTACAGGAATAGGAAAGAAACAGGTTGATTTGTGTGTGCTTTCGATGGAAGGACACGCACATCCCACTGTTCAATTTAATTTCCCAGGATACAAATGATACAGAAAAACTATTTGCCTTATATATTTAAGCGAAAGGGCCGTACATACTGTAATCTATTATTGTAATATCGAAATTTGTTTTCCGTTAATATTTTTTTGGGCATTTTCAAAATGTCACATTGCAAAGATTCTAATTCTCCAGCCTCTTCGCCTGCATCAAATTGTGACACGCTTACTTATTCTGTGCGTGCTGTTTTATTCAAAAGTTATTGATTTGCAAGAAAACGAAGGTTCCGACGTTTAAAGCCGAACCAATCGAATCTGTTTTCAGACGAAATAATTGGAAATGTAAACTGATCTCCAAAATAACGGAGACGAACACTTAAAATCCGATATTTTATTGAATCATCGATGGAACTGATTCTTGAATGCGTGATATTCGACCTTTGACTTCGATTAGTTTGTAGAATTGGGGGAAATATTAAACATGACCAAAGGACATGTAAAGGGTAACTCGATAATATCGAAATCAAATCAGAAGTATATGGTATGTCGTAGATTAGTTTGGCATTAAGCATGGGAAATAATAGCGGTTAAATGGGCCGCTCTAGTTCTTTTGCCTGGATCGTGACTAGACTGCGATTCTTTTTACTCATTTTCTTCCATCATCACGACTATACCATTGTCCTGTTTGTCGAAACATTGTTCTTTCCATTTATTTTGTACGTATTTCAGCATTTCTGTCTTTTTTGCTCAATTTTTTATAACATTCTGACATAATTGGGGCTCCATTTGTAATCTCGCGATTGTTCGTTTCTAGATTGATAACATTAACCTTCAATTTCACGTAACCTCGGAAAGAAGTCTAGCGAGATAAAATTATATGAAGTGTGTTGTTTTTTTCAAAAATGGTCACGTTCAAAAATTATGAAAACCGAATTAAAACCGGTTGTCGTACTTTTAAACGCATATCAATTTTCATC
The DNA here is from genome assembly GCA_036326145.1 of Rhagophthalmus giganteus. Classification (NCBI taxonomy): domain Eukaryota; kingdom Metazoa; phylum Arthropoda; class Insecta; order Coleoptera; family Rhagophthalmidae; genus Rhagophthalmus; species Rhagophthalmus giganteus. Next base: position 5,916,725 of record JARFJA010000083.1, on the reverse strand, counting down.
TATCCATCATCTGGAGCAAGATCTTGCTGATCTATTCATCAGCGAGTTGGATAGCTGTTTAAAAGTTGACCAAAATACACTTCGTCTAAACCTATATGCTGCAACACGTCATCGATACAAGGTTACTAGATGATGATGTTTCACACGGTGCTGTCGCCTCGTACCTCGTATTTTGACAGTTCTAATAAATTGTAGTCTTTCTTTATACCAGCTAATATGTGCCCAAGTAAATCATCTATAGAATATGTCACTTGCCAAACATTAAACCGAATTACAAATAAACAATCTAGTAACTTTTTTTTGATGACGTGAATTGCATATAAGTTTGGCTAGGCCATACGAAAACCAGTCTTGATTCGCTTTTCATAATTTTTTGACATCAACCATTTTTGAAAAAAAAAACGTTCGTATGATCTCGAGGACAATGTCGATGACGTCATAACTCTCGATCTGTCCAACATGTGGCGTCATCCTATCGAAACCACACCGTCTAACGCAATGCATTTGTAATTATTTTGTGAATAAGTCTACGGTTTTTTGTTTCTGAAATATGTTTATTAACAAAGTTATTCAGATGAACAAGTGCCCCCTCACTGAAGATGGGGTTTGATCCCAACAATTCGCGAACTTCAAACTCCTCCAAGTCCGTTAGTAAACGGTGATTTATTTTTACCGAGTTGATCTACTTAATGACGTTTAAAAACATTCGAACGTCATCGTTTTACGTTTTGCTATTCAGAAACCGTAAATTTAGATCACAGATTTGTTCGCTATATTTAAATTAACGGGACGTGTACGTCATTTCGCGTTGAAGTTGCTCCGAAAATATTGTGTCATTATAAAGACGTGTATTTTTTTCTTCGTAGATTATACTACAAATCCCGGCGTCGAATTCTCCATTTCGTAAGATATTTACATATTTGACAATTCGTAAAGAATAATGAAATATTAAATTTACGTAGAAATTCAGGGGCATATATATATATATATATATATATATTTTGTAGGGATCGAAACGGATGTTATTTAGTCGGCACGTTTTCTTTTCGCGTACGAAGGCTGTAAAACGAGGGGAAAAGGTTAGAGAATTTTCATATTCAAGTGAAATCACTTCAGGTGTTCGTGTTCGTGTATTTCGTCTTTTTTCGTTCGCACGTCGTGTCGTTAATTTTTCGTCAATTTAAAATTTTTCATCTATGTGTATTTACTTACCAACCTTCCAATCTGATCTTGATTGCCGGCGTTTCGTTTTTACAGATTTTTGTCCAATTAAGTCGAACGACCGACCGAACATTTAAATTAAAATTTAATGAAAATCTCGATAGTAATAGTGTAATAGTTTTAATTTAACGGAAGTCTTATTCGAATCTTACACAGAACGTTTTAATTATTTTGTTCAAAAACTACTTAAACGATAAACGTATTGTTGTTATTTATTATCAATCAACCTACTTCCTTTTAACCTTAGATATTAGTCATGATCCTAATTTAAATCGGTAATATTTATTTTAATTATGTTTACGCCGTACGTCTTCGATCGTGTTTTCGCGATTTTCTGTTCATAATAATTTTAAAATTCGAGAATTGTGGTTAGGACCATTTCCGCGCTGTTAGTCTCGTGCAAAATCCAAGTGTAGTCATTCAAAAGTTAGTTAACAGATCTTCGTCCATCCATTGCGATGGACGATCATCATATCACGAGGTCCCTTGTAATCCGCAATTCAGAATTTTCAAATTCCTTTTAACAATAATGTAGAGTTGACGTTTTCGAGGGGGGCGCGCAATAGTTTTGTGGACGACTGTACAAGTCATTCATAAAACCTATAACGGTAGTTTATTGTAATCGTTTTATTGACAGCAGTCAATCGTATTAAACTCGATATAGACACTTACCTTCATTGTTTTACTATAAAATAAGATTACCATTTATATCTTAAGATACGCCCATTTTGAAATAGGTACCGAAGATAAAAGTACACGACTACTATATATATACATATATAGGAGAAACTTTGCAATATTTGGCAAATGTACTGGAATTATACGATATTCTAATTATTTACTAACAGAAAAATTTGTTCGGCAAGTAGAAAACGAAAAACGAATAGTCTGTTCCCTCAGGCATATTGCCTAATAAATTTGTTTGCCCCGCTTCGATGTTGACGGTTTTATTCGCATTGTTCGTATTTTTGTGCCATTTAATTAAAGAACGGAGAAGTATTTGCATTCAACGTTCTAACTGTAAGATATGATTACCATTTTGTAAAGTCACTTTTCGATTAATTAATTACATATTATTCTATTCGATTTACGTTTTGATTTATATTCGTTGCATTTTTTGTCATTAATTTGCATACCTAAAGGGCGATTTGTTATTATTATTTTTTTGTAACGCCCGTTCGTGCTTTGTCCTTTTTTAAATGTTTTCCACGTTTTTTAGCCTTGTAACAATTTCACGCACCAACAATGCTCGAACTCGCAATCAATACTGAATAGATTTCCTTCAAACCTCATTCTCTCGTTTTTACAGTCGGATTATCACGAACGCCAAACAAATTGATTAAATGCTCATTGCCAATTAAATAATAATTTTTGTTATAATAAATAATACAAAATACATCGATTGTTGTAAACAATAACGTACATTTTTTAAATTATTTATCTAACGTGGGCCAATCGCGCAATTGTTTGATCGCGTTATGCGGGGTCCTACTGTATTTTAAAGCTAATTTTTGATTGCTGTCGTTATAAGGAAAAAAAAAATTTAATTATTTCTATAACAAACATTGCTTGTAAATTAACGTAATCTTATCACTTAATATTGTTTACGAAATAAATGAAAATTTACTTATCAATACACTTATTTGTATGTACTACCTACTTGGAATTTACTGGTTACACAAGACTAACAAGAACATCTACTGATTAGGTAGACTAGGTGTTCCATTTAAAACTAGTAATAATTTTCGATTAACTTTAATTTCAAAGATATTTGCAACTCTCTATATTTTTAAACCGCGCACCGAGGATGTATGTCGGTAGTAAAGCGATCCATTTCATAATCTGACGGTCGTGAGTTCGAACCTCGTTATAATAATAACAGACATAATAATTATTCAAATATTTGGTTTAGAAAAAAATGTTAATAGAGTTCGTAAAACATTTAAAAACCTGTTGGGATACGCTGATCGTTATTAAAACAATATTTTCCTAGTATGAGTAAAAGATAACGCGTCTATAATGTAATTTAATCGATTTAATAATGAACCTTTTAGTGTAGGTACTTGTATGCTTTTACCTTAATTTTATTTTGTATGCGTGACGAAACCTAAAATAGGTTCTACTATTGAACTTCGATAAAACTAACACCTTAATTAATTTACTTTTAATTTTGAATGTTAAGGAGAAGTAGTATGTAGTAGTAAAAAATATTCGAGCAAAATGTTTTGCATTCTGAAAACAGAAAACCAACCTAAATTGTTTAATACGCAAATTCTTTTGCAAACAACGAAGATCGTGGTCTCCATGGCGTCTTTCATATGTGTTCGAGTTTAATATTAGTCACTTTGACATTAAAAATCAAACTCTTAAATGCATACAGATGTCTATATCGCTTAACTAACATGTAACTGCCCTCTCGGGGCTCGATTCTCGAACCATTCGCTTACAAAATGTATGCGAAAATGACGTCATAACGATGGGTTTTTATAGAAATTTGTTTGTTGTGACGTCATCTTCGCATGTACGTTTTGTAAGCGAATGGTTCGAGAATAAGCTCCCTGGGGTCTCTGCGAATATGGAGAATCAACTCTAATTTTAAATCTTTTAATAGCTACAAAAGAAATGGCGCGTAAGAAAGAAAAAGAAAAACCGTGAATGTCGAGGGTCGAATATACATATATTTCAAATGACCGTTTTGTCAGTCATCAATATTAACTTGAACCAGCAAAGCACTGTGGAAAATTTAAGTTGCGTTGATTTGTTGTTGATTTTTTTGACAATTGACGGCCTTTTATTTCTAATTCGTATCATTTTTCAATGAATAACTCCAAAATATGACCTAATTTCATTTGCGAAATTTATTCCGCTAATTGATTTTAAAATTGCAGTTTTTAATCAAGCTTAATTACGTTTTTATGTGCTCATAAAAGGTACCTTACGTTGCCTACGTTATAAAAATTTGGTTGCTTAATCACATTGCTAACTCAAAAATGTCTAAAATTTAAAATTACAATATAAAATGACGGACTTTTACATCGATTTACTTATTTTTAGTTTTACGTTTTTACGTTTCGCGTCACGCCTTCGTTACGGCGGGTTCATTCACGCTTTTTTAATTTTTAATTTCTCCCCGAGTTGAACTCGAAATTTAACAAGAAGGCGTTTATTTTTTTATCGAGCTTTATTGTTAACTTTCAAATTTAAATTCGGTATTTAAGAGAAATAATTTTTTTTTAAATGTGACCTTTTTACGCTTCCCATGTACTTCACTATATAGAAGAAATATAAATCTTCGGATATAACGACGATCGGATATAGCGTCGCAAATCTCGCGGTCCCTTTGCCGTCCTTATTTGCGCGACTTTCATTGTATTTATGATAAATGTTAGTATAGGTAAAAACTACTTAATTATCCGTATAATTATTAAAAAAATAATAAAAACCGTCGATTCTAAAACATCATCGTGACATTTTATTAGATATATAATATCTATAACATGTGTAAGAAATAAACCTTTTTTTTACAGAACGAAGGCCAAAGTATTGTATTTATGAAATTTATTTCGACTTTTGGTTTATATCTTATTCGGTAGAAATGACGAAAATGATGAAATTGTCACTTTGTAAATTCAATAAAATTTTTGATTGTCTTAAAATGTAAACGTAAAAACGTAAAATCCATACAAAAAGTTTAAATGTAGGTTACGTAAAACTGAATCGAATTAATAATATTTTTATGAAACGATTATTGACGAAAAGAAACCGCGTTTTATCTTTGATAACATCTGTGTAAAGTTTCCTTTTCCTAATTCGAAGATCTATTTGAACGAATTTTTAAAGGACTTCTGCATCTTCATTAATATTTGCATTGAAGCTTTTCGCTTATAGGTACCTACGAATACCTACGTACATACTTTCTATTTTTAGTAACTGTAATCTGAAATAAAATCGGTGTTAGCGACGTTACTTGCGCGACAAAACGATGTTTCTTAGTTGAACATCAAAAGTAATTGGCGTTTTACTTACTATAAACGATCGAACAAACAAAATGGAGTAATATGTAATTAATTAAGAAATAGAACACCCGCTAACGTTGTGGCAGCACGAAAACTATGTTTATTTTTCATTTAAGATGGGAACGATAATTACATACTTTTATTGCGAACGCGTCGCTAATTTAGAACTTGTAATGACGTCCTCGTCGTTACGTCGCACATACATGCATAGAATTCAAATTTTTCAACATTTCCCATGCCTTTAGTGTTTATTTTTTTGGCTTCGTTTTACGTTCGTTGATCGGATTAAATCGTCGTGATTTCTTTAAAAATAAAATGCAAATTGTTGATCGAAAACTAGTTGATAGATGGAGGAATTTTTTAGTTTATTAATATGTATGTATATTCGATCGTGGGCAACGATCCAACGCCAAAATTTAAATTACCTAACAAGTCTTCCAATTCCGGAATTTTCAGTCTGGGTTTTTAACGTTCGAATGGGTACTTCGAAATTTTTTCTTGATTTGCGAATTACACAAGACGTCATCATCAAATAAATATTAATCGTGTTGTCTTTTCAAATTTTTTGTAAACTATGGCCGATTTAAAATTATATGTCTTAGAATACAATGTTAGTAATTATCGTGTTTTTAAAAAAGACATTAGTGCTGCAAAACCAACAATAAGCTACGTTTATTTCAAAATTCTCGACACCGAATCGGTAATTAAGGTTTTGATTATATACAGGGCGTTTCAGAAAAACATGTCAATATTGCTAGGAGTGATAAAACAGTGTAAAATAAGTGATGCTTTTTTAATAAAGTTAACCATTTTTGAGTAACAGGACTGTATCTAAACTACAAGCGATATCGCATCGAAATTCGGTATGCGTATGTTTTCGTAGTGGCTAAAGCTATTGGAGGCACCACTAACGTTCTTGTATATAATAGGAGGCGCTAGTTACACATCGTTCATGGCCAACTCTTGTCGATAACTTCTTTGAAGTCAAACTTGTAGGCACGACAATTTGATAAACTGAAAGATTATTAAATTTTACATAAAAAAGTTACTCTTAGTAAAAGTCGCCCAAACGCACCGTTTCCGAAATATTTCATAATTAACGATGTTGTGCAGATGAGGTGAGTTTAGACTAATGACGATGAAGCGAGGTTAGGTTAGTGTAGATGAGATTAGTCTAAACTATTGCAGACGAGGTCGTCCCGCTTAGGTTAGTGTAGATCTAATGGACAACATTTACGTCATAATGAATTAATGAAAAGCCGGTTAATGTGTTTTTAAATATATTGCAAATCTGTAATGATAACAACCGGACAAAGTTCTTAGAATTAATTACGTACTGCTATTTAATTTTATTAATTTTAAGACGAAAAATATTGTTGTAGACCAATTGTATTGACGAATTTACTTAGGTCACATAATTTTTAACGCGGATTTAGTCCACGTCGATTGTTATAGAAGTGCGAATTCGCTAGCGTCGAGTACCATTGCCGACTCGAGGCCCTTTTAAAAGGGAATTCGTGTTTGAGGATTTCCGAAATGTAAAATCCGTAGAGCGAGCGACAACTTTAAAAGCCAAATTTAACAATCAACAATAAAATAATAGATACAATTAAAGTTCTCCGTCGTTTCGTATATAAATTCGTTCGTTAACAGTTTTTATCTTTCTTCTCCCAGATTTTCGGGCAACGCGTCGAGATTAGGGAAAAACGATTTGAAAACGAACGGAGATGTTGAGAGGGGGGGGGGGATATTTCTGTTTTCCTTACCGCTCGATTACTTTTAGTGCTTCGGTTTAATTACGTTACGTAATATTTTTAGGACCCCCCCGTTGGGTTTAAATGGAAACGCAAAGCGATTCTTTATCAGGGAGACGGGCAGTCTAGTTAGATCTTTTTTTTTTACCTCCGCTATCTCGCTCGTTGTCAGACCGATATCCTTGACATTTCTTACCACGATCTATGACGACATAACGCACACGGCAATTCGCGGCCCCCCATTCGGGCGTTTACTTTATCGATTTGTGCGGGTTGCGTTTTTAGAATGGCCCTTTTTTGGGGACCGTTTACCTATATGACGTAATATATATTCGCAATCAATTTTAAACAACCGGCTTATCGGTAACACACAGAACTCAACCTAGGACCATTAGTAAAGGCTTGTGTCTGGCGTCCCCCTCCGTCGCGGCGTCGTCCGCAGTATGACGTCAGGGCTCAATACGATCCGCGACAGCGCAGGCCACCGGTAGCAGTGGGTCCGCGCCCGTCGTCTAGTAGTGAGTGCGCCCCGTGTGTGCCCTACTACATGAAGTTCTGCATTTAACACAACCCCAAGACCACTAAATTAATTGACCAACATGGGGGAGGTATGTTTAAGTTTTGATTACTATTAAGGGTTTGCCCGAAAGGGCCGATTGGTGTTTTTCCACGTTAATATTTTCACATCAATTTTCCACGGTGCTAACTAATATCTAGATAAACGTTGCCGGACGGAAAAACGCACGTAGATCTTAAAAGCGCTGTCGGAAAGGGGCGCACAAATCGTTTTCGAAAATATGGGGAGATTCGATCGAATGGTGACCTACTTTGTAGTTTAGTTTTGTTTCCGCAGACGTTCAAGGAAACTATTCGATCGGGGTCTCGTCATTGATTTTCGGAAGTTTTTGAGCAAAATCTATACAATTTTTTCCCAATCCGATGGGGGTCAGTTGTGTTCGTCTTTTAAAAATAGCTTTATCAATACTCAAGATAACCTTGAATTAAGTGGAAAAAGCGGTTGCCAATTAATTTTGCTAATTTTGATAAAAAGTCGCGCCTCCATTTCAATGACGATCGTTTTGAAAAACGATAATATGGCGCAACGTCGTTAAGATGGTAAAAATTGCATGCCTACGTTCGAGGGGCGTTGTATTCTTTTTTTGTACCAATATTCGTTTATCAATTTTAATTGTAACTGGAACATCGAAAGAAGTCAAAATTAGATGTTGCTCGCAATGTTTGTCCCTTACAAATTTATAGAGAACACGAAAGATCACTTTTTTATGTGGCAATAGACATTCTCTGGTCGATTTGGCCGCGTTATTTTCGCTTTTGGCGTAAAAATTGCGACGGTCGTAAAATTTCCCCATTTCGAACGATACTTTTCCGGCGTCGTAGTCGCCAAAAAGTTATCAATATTATACAAATTTATTGCTCGAACTTAAACGGCACGTGTGATATTTTTTTGTTAAACAGGAAATAGATACGCAGTCCCGCTTTATCTTTTTAGCACCAGTAAAATCGAAATGTTCGCGTCATGGGGAGTCGACAGAGAGGGTGAGCATCCGTGTGAAAATTGGGAACCAAATTTTGCGGGTAAAATCAATCGTAAATTTATATTTTCCGTGTATTATTGGAAGAGTTTTAGTCGGCGAGATTATGTCAACTGTTCATGATTGATTGAACTCCATTTTTGTCCAAAATTGAAATCCACATTTCTCAATTTTAATAATCGACTTGAGTTTTTCGAAAAATTTCGTTTAATTTATTACGTTTGGAATAAAACGCGTCATTTATAAAGTAAGTGCTTATGCCTAAGATTACTAGTAATACAATCGACAGTCCAATAAATTTGTCCTTTTCCGTATCAGCAATTATTATTGGATTAAGTGATGAAATTTCAATTTATCGCGATCACGCTTGCACGCTTGGTTATTTTTCATTTCGGGTGCAATTTTGGGTCTCCTTTTAGTCAAATTTAACGGTAATCGTCGCGATTACAAAACGAACAAAACACGGCGCCTTATTTGATCCCGAAAAAAACGTATCTAGCAAACTTTGTTCTTATCAGTGCGATTGTGAGTGAGAGCTGCTTTGTTGTTGCTAAAGAAGATAAGCAGAAATAGATCAAAATAAACGTAACCGTTCATTAATGTGAAAATTAGTAGACGCGCCCGAATCCCAAAACGTTTGTATCGAAAATCGGAGAACTTGCGACATTATTGAATATATTATTAGATTATTTTTTTTTTTACTAAATATCACTCACGTATTTTATTCTCGTGCATCTTATCCATTCAAATAATGAATACGAGAACCATAAATTATTGATTTTAAAAATACAGAGCTATATCAGTTTATCATATTTATGATAGAGTTCTATTGTCTTGGGAAATGACTTAAAGATAAACTTCGCCTTTTTATAAACGTATTTAAATTTTCTGGTCGTGTTATCTTAATGAAACTAGAACTATTCGTATTTATTTTTAGACGTTATACGTAATTTGCATTTCGTTCAAATATTGGAAGTCTTGCCAATTTTACCAAGTAGGTAACTGAATAACGTGCAGCGTAACATAAATAAATAGTGGGAAGAAGAATTGTTTTGTTATATTGACTTGATATTTACAAAATAACATTGCTGCCTCATTTACATTTTAACTTGATATGTTGGAATTTCAAAAATATCAATGTCCAATAATTATTTATATGTAGATACAATCACGTGCAATGAAAATGTTTCTGTCTTCTATCTCAGTCTACAAAAAGTGCAGATTTATATCCTTTATAGATTGGGATCGCGCCTAAAACACCGCGAATTTCAAAAACAAAACGAATACAAGCTACTTTCGTTATGACAATTAATATATCAACAAATAAAGTAAGTTCAAAACTATTCTTTTTTGACTCTTTTACAAATAATAGTAGAAAAAGTTACATATACAGGACAGTAACATACATATACAGGAAAAGTTGTTTTTTTCCCTACTTAATTGAACTTAGAAGACAGGCCGACTTAAGCTGTAAGCCGTACGTTCTTGTGCCGCGACTCGAACGAGGGACATTTCATTTCACGTGGCTGTACAAAAGATTTTGCACTCAACAACGTTCAATATCGTTATTATTATTTAATCGAATAACGATTTGTGGGTCGTTAAATTAAAAAAAAAAACAACAAAACTGTCAGGTGACCTTAACATTTCGACTTCAACTAAAAATATTGCACATTGTAATGTTAAATTTCGCATACATCACAAAACCATTGGCCTTACTTCTCAAGTTTTTGGCACATTATCGATAAAGCCTACACGCAACAGTATTGGTGTATATGTTTAGCTTATACGTTTGTTATGTTTGTCCGAAATAACCAAATCAATGAGCAGAAGATGAATCGTGTAGTGTGTATACACATGCGAATTTTAGCGCCTCTTTTTTTTTAAACTGATATTCTATCAAAACTTTGAAGATAAACAAAACGATTCCGTGGGTATTTATACCATCCGTAGGTACCTACATATAATTCAAAAATAAAAAAAAATTAGTAGTAGTTAAGCGGTATACAACTTGGCAAAAAGTCGGCACCGATAACTATATCGAAACTATTTCAATGTCCAATATTTATTTTTGCATGAAAACAGTCTAAAACCGACTAATCTATCATATCTGGGAGTTTTCAATCGACGCTTCGTTTGTTTTTAAATGCATCGTGGATCTTCTTCTTTGTTATCTTTAGCATCCAATTTTTCAACCACTTCCTTAATTTGGGCAAATTCAATATCTTCTGACATTGGCCACGATAATTTTGGCTGTTTTATGTGAAACTTAAAATTGCCTCTTATAGAAAGAGATACGTTGGAGATGAATTTATGATAAAAAAAATCGGGAGGAAATTTTTCGGGAAAATTCTTCTTTCGTTTTCTTTATTTTTTTTTGCAAAAACAGTTTAGGCACTTGGGTACCTCCATAAAGGACAACGCGACCTTCTTTTCTTTAATTTGATGTTCTATAACACGATAGCGTACGACCAACGTAACTTTGGAAATACTCGGACAGAATTTCTACGCCATATACTATAAGTATGTACACCCGAATCGATGCAATTACATTGCATTCTAATCGGGATTCTCACTCGTAACATCATTATCGTCGACGTCGGTCTTTTCTTCTAAATTATGATAAGAGCATCTGTTAAGTTGTTCATGTCGGAATGTAAAAACACGCGACACTACTTATTGCGCGAACGAATAACCGACGAAATCGCGATGCGCAGTGGCGATTCTTTTGGGAAGTTATGTTGGTCGTACAATATATATATATATATAGGTACTTTAAGATTCGATAGATGAACATTTACATAATATAATCATTATTCTTCGTCACTATCTTTATCTATCTGTACTATTATACAGCTTCCTAAAGAGTAAGGTGTTATTAAGATTGAAATCGATGCGAGCACTAGTACTTATAGCACTAATTTGCAGAGAATCGCACACGTGATATTATAAAGAAGCTTTGTCATAAATATTCAAACTAATTTGGGATAGTATCTACGACGGATACCAAAATTGTACCAACAAATATGATCAAAGACGAAGGCAATCAAAATGGCGATTCTTGGAAACGAAATTGCTTACCTTTAGCAATTCAAGTGGAATAGAAAGATTGGTTGCGCAAAAATTTCCATTTCAAACATTTTTCATCTAATCATGCAATCGACTTTCCTGACTGGAATGTCGGTATCAGAAATGAAGATTTTATTTATCGATTCTTATCAATATCTACCGTATGTATCTCTAATTGTAAGCAATAAGAGCTTTTAAATAATGACGGATCTTTGAAAATTCGATGCAAATGTGCAACACTGCTTTTTCGAGTCCGTATTCATGAGGGACCCATTATTTTTACGAATATGCAAATAGAATGAAGAAGACTAATTATTATTTATCACATGTGGAGATTGCGAAATCTGCGGAATTTTTAAAAGCGATAACATTTCCGTTGTCATAGATGAGGATAGCAACTAAAACTATAGCGATTATTTACGTAAATGTTAAAACTGTTCATTTTAGGTTTGTTCCAACATACAGTTTGTGTATCGTTCATTGAACTATTTTCTACGCATGCTAGTTTTAGGGCGGTATTCATAGTCGTTCCTTACCTTAAGGTGCGCATTTTCATTGTAACAACAATCGTTTCTAAGAAAAAAATAGTGACTTAAGGAAACACTTAAGGTAAGGAACGACTATGAATTCCACCCTTAATTAACTTACTGTACAGGTCTGTTCCAACACACCATCAAACCGGTTTGCGAACGGTACAGTACATGTTTTCAACCAATCAGAATGCAAAATCTAACATTCTGATTGGTTGAAAACATGTACTGTACCGTACGCAAACCGGTTTGTTGAAACAGATCTTATGTTTGGGACTAATCAATAATTGTGTTGAAAGTGCAGAGCAATGATTTGCCAAAACTGCCAAACGTCTGCCAAAAACATTGTAACATCTCATATTGAAAAATAGAGGAAATAGATAAAATGGAAAACGGTAAGGTTAATAAATACATGATTCAGTAGAAATTTTCTAAATGCACCCGGTATCCCGACCGTTCGTGAAACCGCTTTGGTGGGGTGTCTGAACAAACCTTTTATTTATACATTTTCCTATCATTTTATTTCACACCACCGAGCGCTTCGCACGTATTTAATTCGGACATTAGTCATAGGTCGGATTAACACATTCCATCGTGACGCACATATGTATACTTCATAGTTGCCATTCAGAAATTCCAGAAGGTCAGAACGACCGTCGACGCAACGATAACTAAACTTTTATTAAGTAGGTAAGTATCTAGAAATTTTATTTTTCGTCAACCATTTTTTTGCCTAACTAACTATTCGACCTACGGCTTTTGTGAAACTCGACGTGTTAGCGAAATTATGTGAAATAATGGCTTTAAAAAACAAAAATGTAAAAATTAAACGCGCCTAAAATTATTAATAATATAAAAATTAAAATTTTTATTAAAAAAATAATAAATTTATTATCTTCTTCGTAACCTTCGTTACACGATTAAATTTATTATAAGATTGTTTTTAATTTTTAAGCACCTAAATTTAAATTATCAATATTTTTGCAAAGTGACGCATCTTAAGATGTTAACGACTTGTGAAATTAAAGCAAATATCGTTTTTGAAATCCAATCGCTCATAATTATTTATTTATTAAATAACGCGAGATACGATGCTAAATATTTTTGGATAACTACATCCGTAAATAATCTTTTAAAATAAGTAGGTACCTATCGTCGCCTTTAAGTCAATCAGAAGGCGATAGAAAGACCACCATAATTGCATGTCAAGTTTTAAATGGGCTTAGAATAAGTTGCATTGGCGTAAACAAAAATGGACAAATATTAACAAAATGCATTTCCTAAGGAGGTGGTAACAAATTTTAATCCGAAAGACGGAAATTTAAAGTATAGGCGATTATACCAGTTTTACAGTATTTCCCGTTAGTTTTATATACAAGTGTTTGTGTCCAGATAATTATTATCTTTATTTGAGATTGTGTGCTCGGTTCGTTTATCTATTTTTACGTTCCGGAAATTAACGTTGTGTCGTCGGCGGTTTACTATAAAAATTGCTTTGACCAAAATGTTTTAATTTTTACGTATTATTATTTGCCCCCCCCCTCCCCCCCGGAAAGCGTAATTAAATGAGTTGCCGACAAAATATTCATACAAGCATTTTAACTAATTAAACCTTAAATATTTTAGAGACGACAGGAAGCCCGTTGTCATTTATTCGGGAGACTCTTAACCTGCTAAATTTTTAATCAACTTTGTTTTGTCGGAATGTCGATTACCTATATTTAAGTAATTTCACAAAGGACGAGGCGTTTTCTTTTATTTCGACTGGATTTATTTCTACTTTTAATACGTTCACTGTGAACTATTGTTCCGGCCATGGCTCCGGGGAGTTCGGCACCGCAGTTAACGTGTTAAAAATGTGTGTTTTTCAAATTTTCGCGAAAGGAATACGTTAGGAATTTAAAGTAACACTTCTTGGCGTACAAATTAGTAATTTTTGCTTTTTGCATTTTTACGAACGTTCGGTGGCCTTGCGTTCGATTTTCTTTTTTGTTGTCAATTGCATCTAGACATAAATTAGTGAAAACTGTCCCATTTTAAGAGTTTTGTTTCGCATGAGAATGTTTTTAGTAGTGGATATGCTAAATGTTGTTACAGTTTGGCCGCTCCGATTCATATCGCGTGGCTACTATTCCTCTCAACTATGACGACAACAAAACGGCAGACGGTAGAGCAAAGGTATTTTTTTTATCGTTCTTTTGTGTATTCGCACTTCGATTCTTCCTTTCCAAAGCACTGTGTAAATTTTTGGTGGATGTAAGGTATCTATAAAATAACATTTTTTTATATCTATATCTATTTCTTTTTCTTTTGTAAATAAAAGCCTAAAATGTAAATAGCTGAAAATGCAGATTAGTATGTAAGTATATATGGTTTGATTTTTGAAGTTGTGTATGTAGCACGACCACAATTTCCTTTGTGGTGTTGTTTCCTTTTTTAACGACCGTTATTATTTTGCATGGGTATTCACCTATAATCGAAGTCGTTATTTCATTGTAGTACATAAGTATTTTTATTCCATGACATTGCAAAAATGGCACCTTTTCTTTGTCGGTTCAAAAAAAAATCGACGAACAAGGTAAGTTTGGAAAATAACGAAACCGCGGTCGTTTCTCGTGCTCATTAGATAGATAATTCGAGGTTTGGCGTTTTTGCATGTTTGATGCAGGTACTATTTCACGGTCGATATCGTTAATGGGCCGCAATTTATTGCAATTTTTTCTGGCCGTCCCTAAACTTTCCGCGTGGAATGAAAATTAACGGTAAATATTAGCTTTGGTAATGACAAGGTTTCATTATCGGCATTTGGGCGGTGGCGGAACTAACCGATTGTTCTACAATTTATTATAGTTGTTAATTAAGACGAATAACAATCGTATAAAAACTGTTCTCTTCTGAAACTTGAGTAATTAGGTTTTAATGCTATCTATACTGTACATATTTGATGTTTTATATGTTTATAACGCTATCCACTCGACCAGTACTGTACGATTTGAAAGATAAAACAAACCAACGTGATCTTCCTCTGATGCGTGTTGTTAGTTTATTAAATTCAAAAAGAATTAAGACGACCACATGTAGACATTTTTGAACGTATTTTTTCAAATTTCCTTATCAAAATGTTGCAATGTTAAATTTCAAGTTCGTGACTCTGAACGCGTTTTGTTCGGTTTAGTTAAAGATCGCGTCGATTTATTTATCGATCAGTTTGAAATTAAGCGTGTAAATAACTAAAAAATAAAAAAAAAAATATCAAGTCGTATCTTACGAAAATTAAGTAATACAACCCATTTTTTCTGTATTAGTCACGTAGAAAGAACGCAAAGAAGCCCCGAAAGGCAGACGATTTAGATGATTTGAAACAGGAATTAGATATCGACTATCACAAAATTTCACCTGAAGAGTTATATCAACGTTTCCAAACTCATCCCGAAAATGTAAGTACATAACCTACTTAACGCGACCGTTCAATATACGCAACGTGTTTAGGGTCTCAGTCACGCAAAGGCGAAGGAAAATTTGGAAAGGGATGGTCCAAATGCACTTACCCCGCCTAAAACGATTCCCGAATGGGTTAAGTTCTGTAAAAATTTATTCGGAGGTTTTGCCCTTCTTTTATGGGTCGGCGCTATTTTATGTTTCATTGCCTATTCCATCCAAGCCAGTAGTGTCGAAGAACCAGTCGATGACAACCTTTATCTTGGAATTGTCTTAGCAGCTGTCGTTATCGTTACGGGTTCGTTAACGTCCCAAAAATTGCGAAATATTTTAATTTAAAACGACCAAATTTATAGGTATATTTTCGTATTATCAAGAAAGTAAAAGTTCGAAGATTATGGAATCCTTCAAAAATATGGTGCCGCAATTTGCAACCGTTATAAGGGAAGGCGAAAAGCTAACGCTTCGCGCGGAAGACTTGGTATTAGGTGACGTGGTGGAAGTTAAATTTGGTGATAGAATTCCCGCTGATATTCGTATAATCGAATCGCGAGGCTTAAAAGTAGACAATTCTTCATTGACCGGAGAATCGGAACCTCAAAGTCGTAGTGCAGAATTTACCCACGAGAATCCATTGGAAACGAAGAATCTGGCTTTTTTCTCAACTAACGCCGTCGAGGGCACCGCCAAGGGTGTAGTGATCAGTTGCGGAGACAATACCGTGATGGGCCGTATTGCCGGTCTAGCGTCTGGACTGGATACGGGCGAAACGCCCATTGCTAAAGAAATTCATCATTTCATTCATCTTATAACTGGTGTAGCTGTATTTTTAGGTAAACGATCCGAGACTTTTCGTAAAGTACGTCTCGTAAAAATTACTCATTTTTATTTATATTTATAGGTGTAACGTTCTTTGTAATCGCTTTGCTTCTAAAATATTTCTGGTTGGACGCCGTAATTTTCTTGATCGGAATCATAGTAGCTAACGTCCCGGAAGGTCTTTTAGCTACCGTCACCGTATGTCTGACACTTACTGCCAAAAGGATGGCTTCCAAAAATTGCCTTGTAAAGAATTTAGAAGCTGTCGAAACGCTGGGTTCTACCAGCACCATCTGCTCAGATAAGACCGGCACACTTACGCAAAATCGTATGACCGTTGCGCACATGTGGTTCGATAACCAAATCATCGAGGCCGACACTACGGAGGACCAATCTGGAGTTCAGTACGATCGTACTAGTCCCGGATTTAAAGCTTTAGCACGAATTGCGACGTTATGTAACCGAGCCGAATTTAAAGGCGGCCAAGACGGGGTACCGATATTGAAGAAAGAAGTTAACGGCGACGCTTCGGAAGCCGCTCTTCTCAAATGTATGGAATTGGCTTTAGGAGATATACTATCGATTAGACGTAGAAATAAGAAAGCAATGGAAATCCCTTTCAATTCTACGAATAAATATCAAGTGTCGATTCACGAAAATGAAGACTCGAACGATCCCAGGCACGTGCTCGTAATGAAAGGAGCGCCCGAACGAATTTTAGAAAGATGCGCGACCATTTTCATTGGAGGAAAGGAGAAAGTATTGGACGAAGAAATGAAGGAGGCGTTCAATAATGCCTACCTGGAACTAGGCGGCTTAGGAGAGCGTGTATTAGGTTTTTGCGATTTTATGCTGCCCACCGATAAATATCCGATCGGTTATAAGTTTAATGCCGACGATCCCAACTTTCCTCTCGAAGGATTGCGATTTGTGGGACTCATGTCTATGATCGATCCGCCTCGAGCCGCCGTACCGGACGCCGTTGCTAAATGTAGAAGTGCCGGAATCAAAGTAATTATGGTAACTGGCGATCATCCGATTACCGCCAAAGCTATTGCCAAATCCGTCGGAATCATCTCCGAAGGAAACGAAACCGTTGAAGACATCGCTCAGAGGTTAAATATTCCCGTTTCCGAAGTAAATCCACGTGAAGCTAAAGCCGCCGTTATACACGGAAGCGACTTGCGAGATTTGTCGTCGGATCAGTTGGACGAAGTGTTGCGGTATCATACTGAAATCGTCTTTGCCAGGACTTCCCCACAACAGAAACTTATAATTGTTGAAGGATGTCAGCGTATGGGCGCTATAGTAGCTGTCACAGGTATGTATTTTTCGATAGATAATGGATTTTGATGAAATGACAATGAATATACATCGTGTCCAAGATAAGAATGCACAGTATGGGGATCTTGAAAACGGTAGAAGATACAGGATGGCTTAAATTAGAAAAAAGTTGCGCTATTTAGAGTATGTTCACATGCTGGTCGCAAAAGTTCATTATTGTTTATCGTTTTCAAAATTCTCAAAAAAATGTGATTTTTTGGATTTTCGTTTCTTTTCATTTTTTTATTTATTTTAAATGATATTAAAAAACTACCGGCACTTTCTCGTTGCCACTTTTTAAGCTCTACAAAATGGCGTGTTCAAATTTTTAATCCGACGTTTCGTGTCCGAGAACCCATCATCAACTTTATTTTTTTATATGGCCACAAACAAAGAGACACCCTGTATTTGGTAGCATTATTCATTACAAATTCAACGATGTATCACACATTATGGTTTTGAAGCCAAAAAAGGGGAAAAACGTGAGTTATAAGGTTTTTTATTTTTTAAATTAGTAGGCGCTGGTACAATAACAGAAACAAAATGTCAAAAAATTATAATAATTGCTCTGTCTACAGAAGAATTCAAAACATGGTCTAACATTTCTGGTGTGATTGTATTAACTGCTGCTAAAACCAATGCCAATAACTGTTCTTCAGTTTCAAAAGTGGCGTCATACACTTGGTTTTTTAAATAACCCCACAGGAAAAAATCCAACGGAGTTAAGTCAGGTGATGGGGCTGGCCAGGCTACTTCACTGTGAGTTCCAATGCATTTTTCAGGAAACCTCTGGGACAAATATTCCCGCACAGTTCTTGAATTATGCGCTGGGGCACCATCTTGCTGAAACCAGCAGTTGTTAACCAGTTAGTAATGGTAATTCATCCAAGGCATTCTCCAAATCAGTCTGCAGTAGGTCGAGATATCGTTCGGAATTTAAATTGTTGTGATAAATAAAAGGTCCTATTATTCTGCCACCTAAAATGCCTACCCACAGATTAAATCCAAATCGATGTTGATGCCTTGTTTTTTTTATTAAATGAAGATTGTCTGTTGCCCAATAATGTTTGTTACGCCGGTTGAAAATGCCATTGTTGGTTATTGTTTTTCCCCTTTTTTGCCTTCAAAACCATAATGTGTGATACATCGTTGAATTTGTAATGAATAATGCTACCGAATACAGGGTGTCTCTTTGTTTGTGGCCATATAAAAAAATAAAGTTGATGATGGGTTCTCGGATACGAAACGTCGGATTAAAAATTTGAACACGCCATTTTGTAGAGCTTAAAAAGTGGCAACGAGAAAGTGCCGGTAGTTTTTTAATATCATTTAAAATAAATAAAAAAATGAAAAGAAACGAAAATCCAAAAAATCACATTTTTTTGAGAATTTTGAAAACGATAAACAATAATGAACTTTTGCGACCAGCATGTGAACATACTCTAAATAGCGCAACTTTTTTCTAATTTAAGCCACCCTGTATCTTCTACCGTTTTCAAGATCCCCATGCTGTGCATTCTTATCTTGGACACGGTGTATTGTCAAAGTTTGATTTACGTGTTTCTTTTGAAATTTCGCCAAACAATCGGATGTCAACGTTATAGATGGAAATTGAAGTTTTGTATGGGCTCGAAACCAAAATTTTTATGTCGCGTCGGGTCGAAATTTTGCAAAAAATCTTGAAATCAAAAGTTTAAATTTTACTCGTAATTTTAGGGGACGGTGTGAACGATTCACCTGCATTGAAGAAGGCCGATATCGGTGTTGCCATGGGTATTGCCGGATCGGACGTGTCGAAACAAGCTGCCGATATGATTCTCCTCGACGATAACTTCGCTTCGATAGTCACGGGCGTCGAGGAGGGACGATTGATCTTCGACAATTTGAAGAAGTCGATTGCTTACACGTTAACGTCCAACATTCCCGAAATTTCACCTTTTCTTGCCTTCATTTTGTGCGATATTCCTTTACCGCTCGGAACCGTTACTATTCTATGCATAGATCTTGGAACTGACATGGTAAGTTTCGTTCGTTTAGATGACGATGTTTTAATTTTTAAATTTAATCGTACGACCAAATTGGCAGATACATTTTTTATTAACAATTTATTTTGGATTTAGAGTAGAATATAACTGATTAGTTGTGTGTAGGTCCCAGCAATTTCGCTTGCGTACGAAAAAGCTGAATCTGATATAATGAAACGACGCCCCCGAGATCCTTTTGGAGACAAATTAGTTAACGAAAGGTACAAAATTTAACGCAAGCAAAAAAATAGCATGTAGACTTGAGGGTTTTATATTTTTGCACATAGTAGGTTGGTTCAAAACTGTTCTTGAGTATGCATTTCTTGTCACTTCTAGAAATGCATAGAAGATACAAATATTAGTTTGGCTATGATTTATATAGTATTTCTTTGTACTGCCAGAATCTTTTCAAAACATAAGCGTTCCCATACATAAAGGTACGTCCTTCAGATAAGTATTGTAATTAATTTTTCGAAACGTTTGCTTCTTTTGTACACGTAAGCTTCTTAAATAGAAGACTCATGATTCCTATCCATTCATTAGTTCAGTTTAGTATCGATTAGTTGTCACTTAGTATTTAAAATGAAATTTTACTCTTTTTTTTACGTTATCATTTCAAAAATCGAATAAAAAATGCAGGTACCGGCTATTTCGTTGGCTTACGAGGAAGCAGAAGCTGATATAATGAAGAGACCACCCAGAAATCCGATGACGGACAAACTTGTCAATAATAGGTTAAATATTTTAATTTATTTTATTTTTGTGGGTCGAATAACGTTCGTTTACTAATTCTAACTTTTTTTTAACAGTGTTGGGGTGTTTTTGGTTGCTTTAACATTGTACATATTGTTTTGTTTAACTGGTTGTCGCTAACGTGTTTGGTTTTTAATCTAATATGTATATACTTCATGTATCGATTGATGTAAAAATTAATAATTTAGGTGACATTTTTGAGCCTTGAATAATCGTAGAAATTAACAATTTATTCTGCATGGACTTGGAAAGTTTCTAATTCGATTTAAAAAAAGTAATTGCGTCTATGGATTTTTCCCGATAAATTAGGATTAAAACGTTTAAGCGAATACCTAGTTTAGTACATGGTATCGTTATTTAAAGTATAAGTTCTTTTATGATGAAATAGGTAATTAATAATACATAATAGGATAGTTTAGTAGTATAACATATTACACTAACATTATCCCTGTCATCCCAAATCACGGCGAGAGCGTAGTGCCCTTGCTTAGCACTGCCTGCTTGACTTAGTTTTTTTTTTAGTTTAGTTTTTGTTCTCGAACCGAGACTTATTAGTCAGTACTCTGTAGCAGAGGCAGTAGGGAAATGTGCTTACATCAGATCTACTTCTAACAATAAATTACTCTATGTATTAAATTAAATTTATTTTGATGTTTAATTTTCAATTTTCACTCTTGCTTTTGTCCTTCTTTGTTTTACATAATCGGCAATTATATTCACAGTCAAAATTGGTATAATTATCGCTTCCGTTTCATTTTTTGTTTTGTTTTTTTTTAAAAGTCCGAGTAAGCACATGTCCGTTTGAGATTAGTTAGTTAACGGTGAGTCAAAAAGCAGTGCCGGCATGTAAGTGTGCCCCCTTATGGTCCCTTAAACTCCCGTCACGTTTTGTTTTGATGTGTGTTTGTTTGGCCACGCTCAGGTCCCCGCCATATCCTTGGCATACGAGGAGGCAGAGTCGGATATCATGAAGCGGCGTCCTAGAAATCCATTCACAGATAAATTAGTCAACGAAAGGTATGCCATGTCTTGTGTTTATCTTTTGTTGGTGGATATCGGATGTATCGGTCGAGCGGCCACATCTTTAATGTGTCCGGTCGTCTGCCGTGCGCGAACTTCTGCTCTCCCAAAAATCCCCAAATCCAACCCTCTTACTCGTATCGAAAACGCTTCTCGTTATCACGTTCGTTTAAGATTTATACGTAATAAAACTCATTTCGCTTAGCATTTCTACTTTTAATGTTCCTATGTGTGCGTGTGTAGTATTTTTGACTTCCTGGCTTGTTCGCTGAATTTAATTTATTTCTTTGGTCTCGAGCTTTTTAGATTTTTTGAACGGTTATGCATAAAGATACAGTGTGCGAGGTAAGTAAATGGAATTTGCGACCCTTCACTGTCATTCATTTTTGCACTCCTGCTTGTCGATGCCCTCTCTCCGACCCTCCACACACTACTTCTCTATTTAACAGGTTACTATTAATCGATGCATGTATTTTTCACAACTAACTGTATGTATTTGCGCGGCCTCTGTATAGGTGCCTGCTATTTCTCTGGCTTATGAGGCCCCGGAGTCCGACATTATGAAACGCCAGCCGCGCGACCCCTATAGGGACAACCTGGTTAACCGCAGGTGGGTCACTGCAGTGGTGTCGTGACGGCTATCGCACCACACTACTATCTACCTCGGCATATTGGCATTGTTGTGATCTCCACTTTTGTGTTCGTTTTCACTGTGTGTTAATGTCAAATTTATTTTCGTTCAACGACACGGCAAATTTGAATTGAAAAGAGTTTACAGTTCGGTGGTATCGATGGTCTGAACAACGATGAATTTGTTATCTACGTATTACGTTTTACGGGTTAGAAGCCGCTTTACAGAATTTTGTCCGGCGACGGTAACGTTTAAACAGACGACGAAAGCGCGTTGGCTTTATTTAAATTGTATATCCTGCAGCATCAAAAATTGATTTAAGTTCAACAACACAAATTTGTCTAATTTGGAATTACAATTTATTCAAATCGAATGTAAGTTATTTTTAATAGAATATAGAAAAAACGATCATTTAAATGAAAGTAAATTTTAGTCTAATTTCAGGTGATTAATTTATTTTGGATTTATTGACCTCTTGTTTGTTTGTGCTCTTATAAAATTTCCCCACAGATACATACCATCTGTCCAAGACAGATTAACTTTTTATCTTTCTCCATTTTACTTGCAATTAATCAAGACAATTTAGACAGATAATTTAGACAATCAAGACAGATTAACTTTTTATTTTTCTCCATTTTACTTGCAATTAATCAAGACAATTGAAAGAATTTAAATTTAAAAAACGATCAACGGCACTGTGTTGTCGTTGCAGTTTTGTAGATGGTACGTTTATTATCGTGTTGCCAATTAAAAATATTACGGTCCGGACCGAATTCCACAAAGCCGCCTTAAAAGTTGTAAAAAAAATAATTAAGGTTATCTAAAAATCAATTTGAGATTATATTATGATTGTTCGTACCACTGTTCTCTTAAACGTCTAATTACTAAAATAAGAACTAAATTTGACCATTTTAAAACTTACCTCTTCTGTTTAATTTAAAACGAGCGTAAAAATATAAATGCGCACAAACAAAATTTATAGCAAGTTTACTTCGGTTATTTTATATACGAATTGGCGATACAATTACGTACTTTGTTAACC
This sequence comes from Rhagophthalmus giganteus, assembly GCA_036326145.1. NCBI lineage: Eukaryota > Metazoa > Arthropoda > Insecta > Coleoptera > Rhagophthalmidae > Rhagophthalmus > Rhagophthalmus giganteus. The sequence continues at coordinate 5,893,532 of JARFJA010000083.1, read as the reverse complement.
GAGGTGTGGTTTGGTGTGATATTGTAGTGCACAGTAGCAGCACTAGTCACACTGCAGTTTCGTTGACCATTTCTTGCAGCTCTTTATTATGTTGTCGCACCGGAAATCTGCTGCCTGAAGCCTGGAAACTAGAATATTTAGTTTTTCTGTATATTTTTTGCATCTGATGCTCCAGAATAGCTGGAGCGCTCAAATTGAAACGTCATTCTCGGCAGAAAATTCAAGCGCGCCTCCTCCCGTTTTGTCCGCTTTTACTTGTAACTGTTGCAATTTTTTGTGTGTCAATTCCACGGATTTGCCTTTGAATTTTTTGCCAGTGACTTTAAGGTATGTGATGCAATATTAATTACTTATTTTTGGTGCAGTATAACAGCCCGAGCCATTAGTAACGTATTGATCGATCGAATTTTGTGGTTTTCCAAAATTTTACTCTTTTAATTCTAAATCTTGATTAAATCCTAAAATACTTTATAACTTGATGGTTCTTATCATTTAACTTTTCCAAATGCTTTTTTTTAAATTAGCCGACTATTTTATTTTATTTTTTATTTTTAAGAACCATGTCGAAAATTGACTAATCCCAAATATTCCGAGGCCCCCGCCCAGCAGAAGTAACCCGCTTTAAATGTTACTCGATGTTTGAATTAATACATATTAAACTATCGGGTTTTTTGTTCTTATAATGAATTATACGTTTTAATTATACAGTTTAATATGTATTAAAACTATATGGTTTTTGTAAGGGTGTAATACTCAATTGTGTATATGTATAAAGCAATATTGTTGCATGTAATTTACGTAGCCATATCAAAAGCATGGGTGGAATGATGGATGTAACTATTGTAAGTATGCGCAGTTGATCTGAACATTTATTTGGTACGACATTTGGTATTTGGATTATAAATCGTTAAAAATTCTCCATTGGACATATCACTTTGTAATTTTCGATGAAATGCGCCGTTTTTTTGAAAAGAACGATTTATGCACATCTCCGCAGTAATCCGATAACGTGGCTTTTTTAATATTATTAGTTTAAAACAAAGTACAAGTCGAATGTTTTAGTAGTGTGTGCATATTTAAGTTTTTAAATATACGTGTATTTTATCGGATCGAGTTCAGACCAATTGTACTCCTGCTTGAACTGCAGTAACGATTTTTAAATCAAAATTCTTCCCGTATAGATTAATATCGATGGCGTACGGCCAAATCGGTATGATTCAAGCAGCTGCCGGTTTCTTTGTCTATTTTGTTATTATGGCCGAAAATGGTTTCCTACCGACCGAACTGTTTGGAATCCGCAAGCAATGGGACTCCAAAGCTGTCAACGACCTAACCGATTCTTATGGACAGGAATGGGTGCGTTATTTATTTAGAGACATCTCGTCTTATTATTATTATTACCGTGCATTTTATTTTCGAATAGACGTATCGCGACAGAAAAACTTTAGAATACACGTGTCACACTGCGTTCTTCGTCTCGATCGTCATCGTACAATGGGCGGACTTGATCATCTGTAAAACCAGACGTAATTCCATACTTCATCAGGGCATGCGGAACTGGGCGTTGAACTTTGGGTTAGTTTTCGAAACCGCTTTGGCCGCGTTCCTGTCCTACACCCCGGGAATGGACAAAGGACTGCGCATGTTCCCGCTTAAGTAAGTCTCCCGACGACCGTAACGATATACGGTACACTCTTAAAAACTGCTAAAACATTAATTTTAGATTCTTGTGGTGGTTACCGGCACTACCGTTCTCTCTCGCTATATTCATATATGACGAAACTCGAAGATTCTACTTGCGACGTAATCCAGGAGGATGGTTAGAGCAAGAAACTTATTATTAAATATTATTAAAAACACTGCCATTCGTTGGCCACTACGTGGTCATAATGCAGTTCACATAGTTATTGTTTCGATAGGAAAGATTTCGTTTTGTAATTTGTAATCGTGCACTCGGTTGCACGTTTTTTGGCCGCTTTTTTAAGTTCCATGAGCATACGATTGAATAAGGCACAACCTAAAATTAAACGATATCGTTCTCTATCGATACATTGTACAAATCCTGTTGCTATTTCTAGTAAATTTGCTGCTTATGCAGTTTTAATATAAGTGAAAAAATAAATTGCGGACGATGACGTACCGACGTTCATTTATATACATGTTGTTTTATTGTTCATTTCTCTGCGATACCACGTCATCGCCTGCATCTATTAGCTATAATTTAAATTACCCTCGGGACAGTCTGAATCTCAAGCAACACACTGTCTAGTGGTCGCAATAGTGTTTTCATACATTCCAGTTGAAAACAATTGCCTTAGTGCTGTCAGTCTGTTCGGTCCGTTGTTACGAGCCCGACCGGACGCCGCACTGTTGATTGTTGCGCTTGCGGCCGCCCGGGCTCTCTGCCTGTTTAGATAGTGTCGATGTGAATGAACGATGTAGTATTATTTAGCTTCAACACTTAGGTTAGCTAGAGTTGTAACTGTGTTGTTAAATCGTATTAAGTGTAAAACAGGTCGTGCTCAAATACACATGACTAATCACAGTTATTATTTGACATTTCGTTATTAGATTATTTTTTGTATATAGTCTCATACTATGTAACTTTGCATGCCATGGCAGTGGTGAGGATAAACACGAGAAGGTATTTTTGTTTAGTTAGTTATGTGTCGATGTAATCATACACTGGAGATCTGCTTTAGTAGAGTCCTATTTTCATATTCTCCAACCATTGCGGATTGGTCCGAGACCAGTTGACCACAATATTGTTATTGTAAATATTTTTAAGTAAGTAATCATTCAATTACTTTTGCTTGTTTCTTTCATGTTCATGTTTTAGTAAATAATGAAGCTGTATAAAATTTGGGTTTTAATAAAATGGATGATAGTATTTAATTTTTGTCTTTTGACTTGCAAAATATTGTTATATTTAATCGGTACCTAATAATTTTCTCTGATCAGCGACATTTTTAAAAACAAAACGATTGTTTAATAACGTGTAAAATTTAAACTTTTGGAAACTTTAGAAATTAAAAGACATAAACAAAATTCAAATTACCTTGATCTCCTTAATTTGCCAGTTTTGGATTTTTTAATCGAAGAAAGCATTTCGAACTAAGCACCAACATTTCAACGGTTACGAAATGTCATAATCACTTGAAAATGTAAGCGAAACTAAAAGTTTATATTTATAATTTATTATAATCGTGTTTCACTAAGTAAAACAAGACAATTAAGTTCTATAAAATTTTTGGTACACTAGTATATGTGGTACATGTAGAGCTCCCAACAGATCATCGATTCATTTTTATAGACTTAACAGACAGCATAAAAGGGCTGTATTAGTAATGAATGAAATATTTTAAAACCAATTGTGCAAAAGAAAAAATATATTTCTTTTAAATAAGTAAATAAAGAGAAAAAGAGGAAATGCCCTCTTGCATTTCTCTCTTTATTTTTAATACATGAATTAAAAATGAAGGAAATCATTTTTTATATAAATAATGTAATAGGTACACAGTAAAGTTTGCATAATATGATAACAAAATTAGAAGAATTCTTCAACTGTCTAATTAAGTAAGACAGAAGCATATTGTTGCCTCTCAGGGATTCTTCTTCATTGGAGCTAAAGGAATAATAAAAGACAATCATAATAACTTTTAATATAGTAGACACAAAGTCTATTTAAAATACAAATATATTATTTAAAGCAGGTTAAGTGGCAGCATAAGAAGGTAAATAGTCAAAATTAAGGTCAGACGACCATGTAAAATATTTAATATGGATCATTTTAAATGGACTGCAGAAAATTAAGAAATTTTCACACAAAAAGTGTAAAAATATACTTTATAAACTGACTTGGTCAAAATATAAAATTTCATAGACTGTTAGGGGACCCTGTACTTGTCTTAAGATATGCACTCACTAAAATGGACTAAGGGTCATGGGTTTAAATGATCAACTTCGTTACGTTCAGCGACATTTTACATATAATACATGTTTATTATCACTCGGGTCCTAATACTGCACATACTCAGCTATAATATCGTTGTATTAAAGATATACAGATATTTATGGGTTACTGGGGTCCCATTAACGGAAGCTGCTTGGTCGTAGCTAATTCTTTCACTCCGTCACATATATTTTGGTTGTATATAATATTATACAAATAAACTTCTAACGATTTGTTGAAATGTATATGTAATAAAAAGTGTATTTCTCTTTATTTTACAATTCAATATATACACGTACAAATTTATATATTATTACAATAATAAGATTGTCATATAAATAAATATTAATGCACCAAATTAATTTTAGTAAATTAAATTTCACCATATACAGATTAAAAGAAAAACGGCAGCGACGATCGCCGTTTCAATAAAATTTTCTAACAATACAATACACAATAATTTACACAAAACTGCTTGTCGGTTGTTCTAAATATAGACTTTGTTTTGTGCTGCCGCTACGAGGTACTCTAGGCACTTTGAACAATCCACTTTGGCCCCAATTTGAAGGTTTAATTGGAAGAATTTTTGGTTTAGGGGGTAAAGGTGGAGGTGCACAATTTCTAGGACTATCCGGAACACCACTGACAATCATCGACACATTTTCGACAATTGAGTTGTTGTTCAAGTTGAAGCACTTAGTAGGTGTCGATCGACTTGACTTAATACTATCGTCCACGAGAAACTTATTCGAAGGATATATGCGTAAGTTGTTTAGTCGAGCCATGTTAATATTACTCCTATCATTATTAGCAATAATGTTTCTATTTTCGTAGTTCGAATGAAGATCCGGTTTTATGTTTTGCGATGCCGAAACATTCTCTTGTCGTCTATGCAAGTTTAACTCGTCATCATAAAATCTAGCAGTTTCGGATAATCCTTTGTAATTGGAACGTTGAGCATTTTCTTTGTCTTTTAGGAAATCGGGTAGCTCGAAGTTAATTTCGGTTCCTCGTTGATCTTCGATTCGAGAATTCTGAGCTCGATTCAAACCTTCGTATAATTCTAAAATTAAAATAATATATATATCGATCACATAAAAGTCTTAATTTCTCACTTACTTTCGCTTTCACTGCAAGCTACGTGAAGTTTGTTAACTCCAGATTTCCATTTGGCAATTAACGGTTTCTTAATCGCTACATGTTCCTCTGCAACATCTTCGATACTACTATGATTTGAATTTCCTTTAATTCGCATCGCTAAACATTTTTTCTTTTTCTCATGAATGCCAGAATCCTTACGAAGAAATCTTCCTAATATTCCCGATGAATTCTCAGAACCCCAATCTTCACTCTGAATAACAAATAATACTTTTAATGGAGGAACAATAATTTAAATAAAATTGATAAAAAATTTTAAAAATTGATAAAAACTATACTGACATAATCTTTGGGTATTTCGATAAATAAGCATTATTTTACAATATGGAAATACGACTTTTCAGGGATTAGAGGGACTAAAATAAAAATTTCTAGTTGGGTCAAAACTTCGCTCATAATCATGGACTACAATATTGACTATTCTAATAGTTTTGGACCTAAACTAAAAGTTTCAGATAAGGTCAAAATTTTAGCAAAACATCTTGGATTATAAAAGGGCTTTATTTGAGATTATGTAGAAATATTAAATCGATTTAAACGAACACAGTGTGTCATTTCTTGCATTGTTATCCTTGAAAAACTACTTCTCAAGTAATTCTGGACCTATTCTATGAATATCAGGTAGCATCATTTTATCGAGATTTTTTCGAGATTTGGCAAAAATTTTAAATCGCCGGAAACGCACTTAGATTGTCATTTCTTGCATTGTTAATCTCGAAAAACTACTTTTCGGACCTGTTCTATGCGTATTAGATAGCGTCATTTTATCGAGATTATAAAAAATTATAAACTATTTAAACGCCGGCAGTTCCTTATTTCTCGCTTCGTAATACCTGAAATACGAGTTTTCTAATCGTTTTCGACTTGTTCTGAATGTTACGGCTCAAAAGCTTGCGGTCAAAATTTTGCCAAGAAAAAATCGCTGAGTTATACAGGGTGTTAGTGAATTAACGTCGCGGAAGAAAGGTACATGTACCTGAGACCAATATAAACAAAAAATCTTAGTAACATTTTTTGATTTGAGCAAATTTACTTTTGAGGGGGGGAGGGTATTTTCGTCCGAGAAATTAAACCAGTAGTTCCTCTTTAAACTTCAACAAGTGACATTCCATTAGGCTGGCATTCCATTAGGTTACTGCGGTAGTAAACACAAACTATTGTAGGGGTTGAAGTCGTAAATATCTTTTGCGGTCATTGACAAGTTTTAATGTAACAAATAGTCAAAATGTTTCGTCATTTAAGTAGATATCTAAGTAGCTATTTGTTATTCATTTTATTTTAATCTTTTACATCTGCATGGGTTGTTTTAATAAAATTTCTAATTAATAAATCAATTTCGATAACGGCACTTCGATAAATGTACGGGAAAAGCTCGAAATAACACTGAAAGTTACTAACACTCATTGCGTCATTATGGAATGTTTAGTTTTTAAATTTTGCTTTCGGTCCTTATGTTTGCTAAAAACCCAAAAAATATAGTACCTACTTACCTATTTGCGTTTAATTATACTTTAAAAGCTCGTAGAAATATCTCAATTTTTCAAAATCATAAAACTAGTACCGGCACCCCTTTTAGTTCAAGCCTCTCAATATTAAACGTAACTGTTCCAAAAACAGGCATGTTATTAATTACGTTAAATAAAGTAATCTAACCGAAAATAGGAATTGCATTCATAAATGAAAATATCCATAACAATCGGCACTCTCCTACAATGGGGGCCATAAATTAAAGAGAACAGATGTTTTAGCTGCTGACCCAACAGTCAGTTTTACTTTCCGAGTTCTTAAAAATCTTTAAAGGGAATATACCCGAGTAAGGCGATTATCAAATTAATAATAGCAATAACTCGAAAATTATTGATTTTAGGAAACATTTTTATTTAGGTTTTTTGTACGTCTTAATGTTACCTACCCGTAGTTTTTTTCCGCGATATTAATTCACTAACACCCTGTATAAGGGATTTTTTCGAGATTTGGCAAAAATTTTTAATCGCCGGAAACGCGCTTAGATTTTCATTTCTTGCATTGTTAATCTCGAAAAACTACTTTTCAGCTAATTCCGGACCTGTTCTATGCGTATCGCCTGTCGTCATTTCATCGAGATTATAAAAAACTTTAATCTATTTTAACGCCGACAGTTCCTTAATTATTGCTCCGTAATACATGAAATACAAGTTTTCTAATCGTTTTCGAGTTGTTCTGAACGTTACGGCTCAAAAGCTTGCAGTCAAAATTTTGCCAAGAAAAAATCGCTGGATTATAATAAGGCATTTTTTCGAGATTTGGCAAAAATTTTAAATCGACTGAAACGCGCTTAGATTGTCATTTCTTGCATTGTTAATCTCGAAAAACTACTTTTCGGTTCCTTATTTATTGCTCCGTAATACCTAAAATACGAGGTTTCTAATCGTTTTCGACTTGTTCTGAACGTTACGGCTCAAAAGCTTGTGGTCAAAATTTTGCCAGAAAAAAATCGCTGGACTATAATAAGGGTTTTTATCGAGATTTGGCAAAAATTTTTGAATCGACTGAAACGCGCTTAGATTGTCATTTCTTGCATTAATCTCGAAAAACTACTTTTCAACTAATTCCGGACCTGTTCTATGGCTATCAGGAAGCGTCATTTTATCGACATTATGCAAAATTTTTAATCTATTTAAACGCCGTTAGTTTGACATTTATAACTTCTTTATACCAGAAATACGAATTTTCTAATTGTTTTCGACTTGTTCTGAACATTATGTCTCAAAACGTTCAGGTCAATATTTTGCCAAAAAGAAAGATGGTAAAAAACCGGCATTTTAGTTGCTTATCTAAAATTTGATCTGTGTTGAAGCGCGAAGAATCTATTCCTCATAGTGTGGGGAGGGCGTTAATACAATCAAATAATGTAAATGTATTAATAATTATCAATATTTATTACACATAAGGCAGTTAGGAATTTTATGTCGCCCATATTTAAAGTATCAATCTGTAACATAATACACTATCTTCATTAGTAAATGCAGAATGTACCTTGTTTACCTTTTATGTCTCGAGACAAGAATATACGAAGGAATGTCTGTACAAGTGCCATTCGATATGTTCTCAATGTGTAATCTAAGCCTCACCGCATACTATAAACAAAACAATCTTTCGGCTGCCGTGTGAGACAGCACGCCAACAAAACCGTTTCATAGGAAATAACCCCACACACCAAAAACAGTGCACAACAGTTTTATCATGTCTCGGTGCTGTGCGCATGCTCCCATATAGCCCTCGCCTTTAAGATAAAACAGTTTGCGGGTAAACTGTTTCTGGTGTATGGTAGGTCTTATAAAAGATATTTATATTTATATGCACCTTGTAATATATAATTGACAATTCCTTCATATATTCCACATAGATATTATATCATTATATTATATTATTGTAGATAATACATAGATAATAATTATATTGTATATATTGTATTATCTGATAATCTGTGAAAGAAAGCTTTGAATAAGTTTAAAAATTGCGTAATTAGAAATAACCTCTATTCAATTGGATGCCTTAAGCTCTATAGGCAACCAAATATACGCTGTTGATAATTAATGATTATGACGTTTTATTGATTACATTATTATTTAAATTTCATTAAAAATGAAGTAATTACCGAATCAACATTGTATACTGGGTATTTTACTGTATGTACAGTCCAAATACGTTGCACCATAGCAACTGTGGGTACGAATATTAATTCGTAATTTAATAATAATTAAAAAAACGAGTCATAGTACAACTGTAATCATAATATAGGAAATCTCCAGTACAGTCACATTCACGTTCTATTTTTCTATTCTTAAAATTGTATGCAAATTAATAAGTTGTTTATACGAGATAATTAAAAATTATAAGTAAATTAGTAGAAATATCATAGATATTCAGTTAAAATAATAGGTAACCTATATATTCACAGTACAATCTCGCTAACGCAAACTAATTAATGCAAGGGCCATTCCGGACTAACTTTAAAGTCCAGATTACCGAAAATTGCATTAATAATCGATTAGATAACGTGGAAAATATTAACCATATATTAAAGGAATTATGATTGATCACATAAAATAGGTAGTAGTTTTAATTTGTAAGACAAATACAATTTCGTTTATTTAAATTTAATAAATCGGTTTATTCTTTAAATTTCTTATAATTGAGTAATTGAAAATTACTGTTACTGAGAGTTCGGATTAACGAGATTGCACTGTACTTTAAATTGTGATGTATCTATTTTGGACGATTACGATAGTTTTTATTTAAATGTTGCGAAGAAAATTATTAAAAACAGTCAGTATAGTTTGCAATGGGTATTCCTATCTTACGCGTGTATTATTAAAATTGGGAATTGAGAAATGTTAGTTACCTTAACAGATCCTCGATCAGACCCAGATTTATACTTGGATGCGGCCTTCTCGTGTAGCAATTCTTTAAAAACTTTATTGGTGATCTCGTCCAGAGAAGTGGAATTAAAAACTTTCACGTTGTCTACTTTATGATTTTGAATAGCTGCCTGTTCCGTCATCGAACCTACAAGTATGATTGAATCATTGAAAAAATAACCAAAACAAACAAGGCTTACCATCGCACAACTGTATATTCAGTCGCTTTCCATCTATAGATGTAACCGGTCGTGTAATATCTACTAAATCTGATTCGATCGTAACTTTGACTTGATCTAATCGATAACTGTATTTGTTTAATATCGGTTTTAACACGTCCATCAGAATTTTCGTGTATTTAGATTTAACGGCGATTACTTTTCTGTTGGGCAAATCTAATTTGAAAATAACCCGTTGTTCGATTCTAGTTTCGCATCCGGCTAACATTATCGAAGGTTCGCTGCTATCGAGAGCCTAATGATTATCGAGGTTATTGCGCGATAAGAAAAAAATAACGGCTTACCCTTACCTTAGCGTGTTTGTCCGTGAATACTTCAAAAGAAGAGTACGTAATGCCACGTTTATCTAGAACTCGATTCACTAACTGCTCTATAGTTTCAGTTTCTCTAATTTGAACGACTGTAGTACTACCGTTACATAAAATTACCCTACACAGTGGACTTCTGGAAGCTACTGTAGACGAAGAGGATAAATCATCCTGTATACCTTTGGCAGATTCCTACAGATCGTCAATTTTTATTATCTGCACTTTAAAATTTACATAATCAAATACCTGAGATGTTAATGACGATTTACTGCTATGTACATCGGTATTGTCGTTTTTATCAATTTCATTAGCTGCGTGCTCTTTCGTGTTATCTTTCTTTTGACTATATTCCGCTTCACCTCGATCTTTCGACTTCGAACGATTCTTCCTGTGCCAAGGTAAAAGAGACTTTCTCCGACGATCTTCTGCATTACTGAGAGATTTCTTCAATTTGTTCGGCGTAACATTCGGAGGTTGCAACGAAAGTCCGCTATCCAACGGCACTTCCACTAATCCGGATAAGCATTGCTTGTACAAGTCGGATTTCAAAAATCGAGGATAACTATCGAACTTCATTAAATTGAATATTTGCTTCTGGGCCTGCTCGAATAGGGAAGGATCTGCTTCTTGTAGAGATTGCTCCGTACATTGACGACCTTGGGAGTCGACGTTCACCGGTTCCAGAGCACCTATGCATAAATGACGTTGATATATTCTTTGGGCTTCTGCGACTCTTTCGTTTCCCGGAGGATGTTGACGAAACCGTTCGCACGCCGTCCAAAAGTATATATTTTCGGCGCTGAATTCTTTTTAAGAAATTCCTGTGAACAATACGGGAGATTTTTGTATAATTTTTATGGCAACTACTTATTTGAACATCCATTTTAAATATAACGTATAGGTACAGTTAAGTACGGTCACATGTTTTGTCCCGTCGCCTGCGTTAATTTTATCGTAAAAGGCCAAAAAAAGATTAGTGTCCGTTTTGTTTATTACCTGACGTGTCCCTCTTTTACAATTCAAAAACAACCGCCACCCTTCGTCCCTTTTGATCCTCAATCGTCGCTCGTTAGCCTGCGATCACGTCTCGCGGAACGAAACATACGAACTTGACTGTACCTATATCTAACAAAAATAATGTGGGTATTAAAACTAATAGTGCTAACTGATAAACTAAAGGAAAATTGGGCCGGTTACGGAATGCACGAATCTTCTTCCAACGCAAAAAATTGGCAAAAACCATTTCGATTACGAAAATGTTAACAGATATGACATCTTTTTGGAGCGAGTTAAATAAAAGCACGAGGGGTTTTTCACTGGAGCAATTTAGTGGGTAGGGGAGACCGGGGCAAGTTGGCAAAATTTCGATATTTCACGTTCTAAGCTATACATAGCTAATCTGCTTATGTGATTATCATCTACTATTCATTGTGTACAAATGCTATAACTTTCAGTCTCACAGTTGAATTTGCCTGGACAGCAAGTAAGTATTCAATAATTCACATTCGAGAAAAAAAATTTTCAGCCTTTTCAAAATTTAGTTTGTGAGTTCTATAAATAAATATTCATATTAATTAAGGTAGTATACTGTAGAGGAGCATCGATTGAAAATCATCACTTCAAAATTTTTTTAATACATACATTTAATAGTAAAAAAAATTTTGTTAAATTTTTATGAGCCTCCGGGGAAAGTTGGCACATTTTTTCCGGGGCATTTTGGCATTCTCATTTTTTGGTGTCAATCTAAAAAATCTTTTTAATTTTCTAATTTTTTAACTTATTTATCACTAAAACTCATTTTTTAATGTATGTATCATAGCACAATGGTTCGGACATATAAAAGGAAAACCAATAGAGGCAACATACCAAAAAATGTTATGTTACAAGCGATAAGAGAAGTCAAATACGAAAGAAGAAATAGTACCAGGAAATTGGCTGCTAAAAGAAAAATGAAAGAAATTGAGCAACATCCAAAATCAAGCAGCAAATGTATAAAAAAAAAGGAAAGTTGTTAAAAAAAAACAGAGCAGTGGGATTGCTTAATTTGCGGAGAATCATTTTCCAAAGATTTCAATGGAGAAACGTGGATTCAGTGCCTCGTATGCAAGGAGTAGGCACACGAAGAGTGCGCAAAAGTAAAAAAAATGTATATTTGTCAGGACTGTGATAACTAAGAACGTTGATTATTATTATATTCGTTGTATTTTGTTATTATATTATTTTTTATAATGTTATTTACCATTTTTTGTGAGAAATTAAAGTTATTTTCGATCTATGAGCAGAAATTCTACGTAAATTATTGATTGCCAACTTACCCCGACGTGTTTGACAACTTACCCCGTGTCCGGGGCAAGTTGACCAGATCAACGAACGATGGAAAATGTACTACATCTTTTTAAATATTAATAGTTCAAAATCAAAACCTGTGTTAGGAGGGCTTTTAATGCATATAAGATAAATTCATATTGCATTGATTGGGTAAGAAGTACAGGCACTTTTATAAAAAGTATGCCAACTAGCCCCGGTCTCCCCTAGTGCAAAAAAACGCCAATGTGACATTTCGATGTGCAAAATTTTATTAGTAAAATAACTCTCCGAAAAATATTTGGAAAAAGAAAAGTTGAAATGCAGTCTTCGCGTGCAGGCAGGTGGATACGACCACAAAAGTAAATCTAATCAAGATAATTAATCGATATTTATATTTAGTTAAAATAACGCGAAGGAAGCCTTAATTACTACCAATTTCGACCTTAATTTATGTAATCTACGACAAACATTTTTTACTTACAGCGAACGTTTGCAATCCTATAGGATCCTCCAGCAATTTTTCGAACGAGGTCGCCCAAGAAGCGGTAGCTTCCGTTCGTTTGGAGCTTTGCACCCCGTCATCCTCGCACTGTAATAAATTAAAATAGAAATTAAAAAGCAAAGCTCTCATGTGTCCATAGAACACGCAGAACGAAGAATATTTAAAGAAAGCCAACAAGCGTGAATGTGTGCGTAAGTAGTTCTATTCTATACAGTCCACCAAGCACTGACGTAACACATTTTAACAGTTTTTAAAGAGTATTAATTACTGTCAAGTATTAAGCACTGCTGCACTTTTATATTTGAGGCTCCCTAGTTACTGTCTTATACCACCATGAATGAGCCCACAACGACAATTGCAATTCAGACTTCTAAATTGAAATTAATTGATGGTTGCTGATGAAATGAATGTGATGTCACAACACTTTTTTTAATGGGTTATTTTTTACGTTACAAAAAATAACAATCGGCATAGCGTCTTAATGCAATCGTAATCCTCACGTACCTAGGTACCACCTACCTGAACTACAACATTAGAAGGAGCTAGAAGAGAGGCCGGCCGCCTTGAGGAGCGGCTGGAATCTCCACGTCGAAATGAACTGTTGAAACGTTGAAAGGGAGGTCTCAGAGCCACCACCAAGCCTGAACCAAAGTTACTGCTGTCGCTACTATATACAACCATACACCATTATTAGTTTTTTAATGCATTAAAGTAGGCGATGTTAAAACATTAATTAATTACTCCTCAAACTTTACTTTCACACCGATGCTTTGTTTGTGATGAATCGAAATTTCGAAGAATTTACAAAATTACCCATTTCAAATTTTCCACATGTGCAGATAAACAACAAACGTTTCCATAATCGTTCATTTAAAAAGCTTAGGGGGTGCGTTCAAAAAGGGCGTCACGCTTTTTTGGGTCTTTTTCTAACCCCTTCCCGTCCCACGTCGTGAAATTCTTACCTCCTCCCAGAAAGGGACGTCACAGTATCAATCTGACCCTCCTAAATATTACAAAACGTTTTCATACAAAGTCGACAATATTTACTTATTTGCCACCCTCTCCCCCCGAAGTGCGCGACGTCGTTTTTGAGCTTTTTTACCTACCTATATTTATTATTTTTCTTTATTTAAAATAAATTGTTTGATATGATTGTTGTAAATAAATAATCGTCTTATCTGTGCGATTTAAACTCAGAAGCATCAGATTGACTTGCTGGATTCCTTATAGTACAAGAGCTGGTGAACATTTTCACATCCGAGTTTGTACCTCTTGAAATTTTGTAGGAAGGTAGTTTTTTTAAGTCTGGCTAAGGAATTGACAGTCTGGCTAAGCAACCCCGCGCCCGAACTACCCCACAATCGTTTAAAAATGCAAAAAAGGAATGTGAAATTGTAAGGAGAATTGTAGTGGGATTTCTATCTCATGAAGTTTTATAGAAAAGTAGTCTTTATTTTAAGTCTTCTTGAGGAATGAACCACCTGACTAGATAAATACGTCCGCGAACTACCCCTAATCGTTTAAAATTAAAATATATTCGAAGTTTTCATTTGTACCTCTTGAAATTTTGTGGGAAGGTAGCTTTTGCAAGTCTGGTTAAGCAACTCCGGTCGCGAACTACCCCTTAGACATTTAAAGTTGTAAAAAGGGGTGTGAAATTCTAATTTCTATCTCTTGAAATTTTGTAGAAAGGTAAGTTTTTGTTTAAGTCTCGAAGAGAAATAAACCACCTGATTAGGTAAATACGTCCGCGAACTACCCCTAATCGTTTAAAATTAAAATATATTCGAAATTTTCATTTGTACCTCTTGAAATTTTGTGGAAAGATAGCTTTTGCAAGTCTGGCTAAGGAATGCACAGCCTGGTTAAGCAACTCCGGTCCCGAACTACCCCTTAGTCGTTTAAAGTTGCAAAAAATGGGTGTGAAATTCTAATTTCTATCTCTTGAAATTTCGTAGGAAGGTAGATTTTTTTAAGTCTGGAAGCGAAATAAACCACCTGATTAGGTAACTCCGTCCGCGAACTACCCCTAATCGTTTAAAGTTAAAAGATGCATTATTTCAAAATGCAACTTTAACACTGTCTGTAACTAGGTTAAAACCGGGCTGGACGTTTGGCAATTATTTTTTCATATTTCAATAGGTATGAGATCATATAAATTTCAAGAGGTACCAATAAAAACTTCGAATATATTTTAATTTTAAACGATTAGGGGTAGTTCGCGGACGTAGTTACCTAATCAGGTGGTTTATTTCTTTTCCAGACTTAAAAAAATCTACCTTTCTACGAAATTTCAAGAGATAGAAATTAGAATTTCACACCCATTTTTTGCAACTTTAAACAACTAAGGGGTAGTTCGGGACCGGAGTTGCTTAACCAGACTGTGCATTCCTTAGCCAGACTTGCAAAAGCTATCTTTCCACAAAATTTCAAGAGGTACAAATGAAAATTTCGAATATATTTTAATTTTAAACGATTAGGGGTAGTTCGCGGACGTATTTACCTAATCAGGTGGTTTATTTCTCTTCGAAACTTAAACAAAAACTTACCTTTCTACAAAATTTAGAAATAGAAGAAGAGATAGAAAAAAGAGATAGAAATTAGAATTTCACACCCCTTTTTACAACTTTAAATGTCTAAGGGGTAGTTCGCGACCGGAGTTGCTTAACCAGACTGTGCATTCCTTAGCCAGACTTAAAAAAACTACCTTCCTGCAAAATTTCAAGAGGTACAAACGACAATGTTTCACCCCTTTTTTGCATTTTTAAACGATTGTGGGGTAGTTCGGGCTCGGAGTTGCTTAAAATGGTGGTCCATTGCCTAGCCAGACTTAAAAAAACTGCCTTCCTACAAAATTTCAAGAGGTACAAACTCGGATGTGAAAATGTTCACCAGCTCTTGGACTATTAGAATTTCTAAGGATAGTAAGACTTGCCAGAAATTCGACCACTTTATCACACAGACCTTAATGATTGTAAATTTATATATTTCCAGAAAAATATTGCGGTTAATTTAAGTATTGTGGTTCGCCAAGTTGGCGAAACGACTATTGGAGCAAATTCTAAAAATGGTGTCAAAAGTTGCGCTCAATTTGCGGCTATTTTTTTTTTATTTCGACTTTTATCGCCTATTTCGGACAACTTGGCAATGGAGAAACGAAATATTTTCCCGTGTTTTTTTGAGAACGTTCGACATTGAAACGTTTAATTTCGATTACGTTTCTACATTGTCACGTTTGTGTCGCGTTTCTTCGTCTAGAGCCACGCCTAGAGATTTGCTCAAATAGTAAAGAAAGCAGTTTTGAACTCCTATAAAGAATACTGGATAGATACAATCATAAAGGGATACAATTTAAGAATATCCGATAGGCTTAAAGCTACACTTGCGCAGTTTCTACACCCCCCCAGTTTCCTTTTACATTATGTATTTAGAATATAACGTAGATTTACGAATTCAGTTCTGGGTGATTTGTTAAGACGAGTTTTACATCACAATAAGAGGGACGTAATCGAAAATTTTTGAAATTGGTTTCGCAATAAATCTTACACTTTATAAAAAAAATGTCAATATTCGGTTAGTATACACGGTGTGTCAGACTTCCCTGCTCAGGCTTATACATCAATTATTTATGAGAATTTTCCCATCGAAACCTATATATTCATAAATGGTATGAAATTCTTTTCAAATTAATAAAATTAATAAAATGCGATTTAAAGTTGAAATGTATAAATAATCGGCGATGAAAACAATGGCAGAGTAGAATGTGGAAACATTATCATAAACACCTTATTAATAACCACAAATAGGCGTTTTCTGCATCGTATAGATATTTATTTAAATAATAACAAATGCAATTTTGAACAATTTTTGTAAATATTTAATATTAATTAATTTTCGATGAAATTAAGAAAATTGTGAAATGTATATTTTTTTAATCTATTGTTTTCATCGCCGATCAGATACAAATTACAAAAATCACTTATTTCCATGGCAAACACTTGAGCTTTAAATCGTATTTTGATTGAAAAGTTTCAGATATTAAGGCCCATATTGCATGGTTTACACTTTACACGATCGAAAAGCGAATTTTAATTGGGACCAGCAAATCTCAATATTGATATTGTAACCACGATATTTTGATATTTTTGAAACAAGCGACTATAACTTCGTATTTGACATCTTCCTGCAATTCTAAAAAAAATTCTCCTAATAACACTTTTGCTCTTAAGCCGATTTCGTATTTTTGAACGTTCCTCGTATACGAAAGGCCGTATTCAAATTTTGACAAGTGTATTTTGAATTTGGAATTATTTAAAGATTTTACAAAGAATAAATTTTTTTGAGAAATTTCAAATAAAAATGTTTTCCATTTGTATCCAACTTTATGCCGGCCACTGTATATAAAATACATATTTTATAAAACATACATTTTTTTAACGTGTTTTAATGCCGTTCGTTTAATAAAACAATATTTTTTTTGACGTTTTCCTTGTTTTACAAGGTTCTGTATACGTACATAATATTTTAATCTTTTTATTTTCTCATTCTCCCTTAGACGACCACCTCTAAAGGAGACCGGTTTTAAGTCGCACCTAGCGTGGTCGTCTTAGAGAGGTTGTACTGTATATGCAGATTAAAACTTTTTACTCACAATCGGAAAGATCTCTTCTGTATTACTGGCAAAATTTTATCCGTTATGACTCATACATACATACGTATTTTCTTGTTTTCTCTAATATAATAAGTACCTACAGATATAATTTCGTCCAAACCTATATGCAATCCACGTCATCAATAGAAGGGTTACTAGATGATGACGTTTCACACAGTGCTGTCACTTTGTACCTCGTATTTTGGTCTTTCTTTATACCATCTAATACGTGCGCAGGTAAATCATCTATAGAATATGTCACTTTCCAAACGTTAAACCGAATTACAAATAAACAATCTAGTAACTTTTTGTTGATGACGTGAATTGCATATAGGTTTGGATAGGCCATAGGTATGTATAATAATTTTTACAAATATAAAAACATTTGATAAAAATAATCAACGAACACCCCGAAAACATTGGAAAATAATGAAAATAAAAATTGGAAAACGATTTAAATCCGATAAATACTTAGAATGTATTTCTTACCTAGAATTATAAAACAATTTGTAGACTAAATTTTCGTAACATTTGGATAGATTATCCATAGCTCGAAAGGCGCCCTAATCGTTTTATTTCGCACTTTTATTCAGGCCGAAATACAATTAATCTTCTTCAAACAGTGAACGTCGTATCCAATAACTATTATCTATCTGCCGAATTACGTAATTGCAATACATCCGCGTACTATTCAAATTCTGACGTAAATTTTTAATACATATTTAAACACAAACGACGCCGACGTTCAGGCGTCAACTTACTAATGTTCCGTGTAACAGTTCAAATAAAACTGTACTAAAACGGATAAAAACTAATCTAATCTACATTTCACTACTTCTTATTTAACGATAACGGGAGAAAGAATTGTTATCGCGCCAATTGCGTTCTATGAACTAATTTAAACGTTATTAATTAGGCGTTTTAAACAAGTTTCAGCTGTAAGTACCTGAAATTAAATTTATAAATATTATAATAAACGTCTTTCGATGGTTCAGACTGATATCTATATACACGGCAGTATTTTAGGTAAAGCTGCCACTACTTTCGCTATTTAAAATTGATCGATATCGGTTGGGCGATACGTGTTCAATATAACAATAATATAACTGGCCGTTGAAATTAAAACCGATGGAAAAGTCGTAACGAGATTTTGGACAAAATTGAAGCTTAGAAATTCTCTCCATTTTTGACAAAATTGGTTTTTGCAAAAAAAAACACTGTCTCACAATGGCCGAACGATGAGATCGCGCATTATCGTGCAGCAAAAATGACCGAATTGCCTGCATCACGATATTCATGCGATCTTCGATCCATCTCGCGAACGACTTCGGGTTGTCGACAAATCTTTGGACGGCCCGACTTTTCGTCGTCCTCGAGCGTCTCCATCGGACCGCTTTGAAATTGGTTAAATCATTCTCATTCACTCGAGTACGAAACAAGAATGCGACTTTTATCAAATTTAACACAAAAGTCAGTCGCGGCTCGTTGTTTGTTATTCATTTTCCGGTCGTTCGTCCGTCCAACCACACTATCACTCTTGGGCACTATAACTTGACTTCTACACTATAATGAAAGGTTGCCGATTTCGTCACCAAAAAAATACGAACAAGCGACGCCAGTAGTTTCTTCTATTTACGAAAATTTCGATTTATTTTTGGACAGACGGCGTAAGTACCGACAAGATTCTCATATCGACTTCCTGGGAATTTCCACTTAAAAGCATGACATGACAAAATAATAAAGGAAAATACGATAGTTGTAAAAGAATGAACGACCTTCAATTTTATAGACTGATTAATTTTAATTCAATTTCCCGAAGAAACAATAATTTATTTCTATTCTAAACTTTTATAAGAGATTCGAATAAATCTAGAAACATAAGTATTTTGATCGAGTATATACAGGATGATTCCTAAATATTGCGAAAAACTTCAGGGGACGATTCCTCGTCTAAAATTAAGGGAGGGGTCTTTCATATAAAATTTTTTCCTAAAACGTCTCCTTTCGGAGTTACATCACTCAAAAGGGGAAGAACGACGTTGAATTTTCGTTTTATTTCTCAAACTTGGAGCAGCAGAAGAATGACTTTTAGTAGATGATTTTACCTTATCAAAATGTTTCCTATAGTAATATTTTCAATCGTCTCCTATCTTCGTAAGGTCGGAGGGTGAAAATTGCAACCCCTGTTAATTTTTTTAAGGACTTTTGGAGGGTTGAAATTATACAATTCAAAAAATCTCTTTGAAAAGCTTGATTTATTCGGTACCTTTTTTGACTCTTTCATTTTTCCAGAGAAACCTAGAGGTTTTGAGTAAAAAAATCAAATAGGCGAACGTGCGCTATAGTGAAACTTGGAACACATCAATTCTACGATATTTTATTGATTAAATTAAGCCAAATGAATCAATTTTCATCAGCCAACATTCCTAAAATTGCCCCAAGGCAATAGAACTGGCCATCCTTTATCTTCTCGACTTTTCTGACAACGAACGACGCTTCTTAACCCTTAAATATCATAGAATGTTGATAATTATTGTCCAAGTTTCACTGAAGTACACGATCGCCTGTTTTATTTTTTTACTCAAAAACACTAGATTTCTCGGGAAAAATGAAAGAGCCAAAAAAAGTACCAAATAAATCGAGCTTTCAAAAAAGATTTTCTGAATTGCAAAATTTCAACCATCCACAAGGTTCCTTAAAGAAAATCAGCAGTGGTTGAAATTTTCACATATAAAATATTACAGTAGGAAATATTTTGACAAGTAAAAATCATCTATTAAACGTCATTCTTCTACATTGATCCATGTTTGAGAAATAAAATGAAAATTCAACCTTTTGAGTGGTGTAACTTCGAAAGGAGACGTTTTAGGAAAAAAAACCTTATATGAAAGACCGCCCCCTTAATTTTCGACAAGGAATCGTCCCTTAAAGTTTTCCGTAAAGTTTAGGAATCGCCCTTTATAAAAGACCGTGAACGGTTTAAATAGAAATTATTCGGCGGATCGGATAAAAAGGAAACGGATGTCGAGATTTAAAACATAAATTGCGTAAGCTCGAATGACTAATATATATATTTTAAACGGTCACATTAATTACTTTACTCACCTCGAGGGCGCCAATGAAGAAGCAAAGAGATAATCTTACATTTACTTGGTAATTAATTAATTAATTAATTTTAAAATCAAACCACACATCATCGATTGGTGTAAATTATTCTAAAATAAAATTGTTATATTCAGTTTCCATTCAGTTTCGAATTTTTTGAATAAAAACAATACAATACATCCTGTTTTCTTTTAATAGGTAATCGTTTTTATGGTTAGTTACAACGTTGTCGGAAAATTGATTAATTTAGAAATGCGTTAAACTAAAGCGAAGTGTCATTCAAACAATGCAAGTTCTACCTACTTATGTATGAATAATATGCAATTCTGCATCGAGTTCAAAAACATTATTATTATAGCCTACTTTTCACAGCACCACGTTGTCAGACAGACGATATAAGTGCCAGTATTTTATATCAAAACTGATTAAAAACGCCTACTGCACTTTTCTGAAGTAAACAATGCATAGGAAGTGAAATTGAAAGGAACTTTTCAATTTAAATTAGTTCCTGTTGTTTTCTTTTTTTTTCTTTTAATATAACAGTAGTTAATTCGCGTAGTATTAATCATTTATATTCAGATTTCCCTGAAGAAAAAAAACTGCGCGTAACGAACATAAAATTAATCGAAAATTGGCACAGTCGTATAATTAGCTAAAAATTAAAAACTCACCGCAAAACCATTTAAAACACGAACACTAACGACTTAAGCTGTCACAGGTGGTAACCGACGAAACGATCCCGTGTCCCCCGTTAATTGAACTATATGAAATATTAAACGAGCAACTGCAACACGGTTGGTACACAGGTGTGCGCACTTGAACGATTTAAATTCATAGAGAGGGACAATGGTCAATGTCAGGAAGTGCCGTATCATTTGAATACGGTACCTACATTATAAGCGTATCTGCTTTACTTTCAAACGTTATGCAACAGGTGTTATTCGATCAAATTAAAAGGCTCGGTGATTGATTTCATGATAAGTAAATGCTCCTTTTGGGTGCAATTTAACAGGGGTCATAGTGGAGTTTGATAAAAATATGCAAATAGTGATCGAAAATTTTTAAAATATGTAGGTACTTTTTAGGAAATTTATTCTAAAATTATGTATTTTTTATGCAGTAAAATTATTTGAATAATCACTATCTACTGCCTTTTATATACCGAAGAATTATAAATTTACTCTATTTTTAATTTAAAAACTATTCGTGTGCCTTTAAGCATTGAAAATTTCCCTATTACAAACCATAAACCAGATAAAAGTTTAATCGCATTTTTATGCGACCGATAAAATACAAAGCAACTAATAAAACATGTGCGCTACCTACTCGTAAGATAACTTATGCGTGTGCGGACAAAGAACTGAATGTTTTTAAAATAAAAGCGGATTTTTCTAGTACCCACGTATAAACTCGAATGCACTTATATACAGAATTCTGGCTACACCGCTTCAGATCTTTCGCGTTAGTGACACAAAACGGCAGTGCTTGTTTCGGTAGTTCGAATTTTAAATTACGGCGTCGTATTACTCGTATGTGCGAGGAGTGCTCGTTCGATTTATAAGGCCTTTTTGCATGTGAGTGCGCGAGTGTTGTGTTCTCTAATAGGATTACAAACAAAAAGGATTAATAGACGCAGAAAGGTAGGATCTTTCTTTGTCGACTAACTCTCCATGTATTTATAAAGTGTAAATACATGGATTTTTAAGCTCTAAAACAAACTCTCTGAAAATCGAGCTTGGTTAGGTTCTTGGATAGGGACTTGATTAGGGTCTTGGTTAGGGCTCCTCTCAAACATTTGAAAGTCCAATTTTGCGAACGAAATTTTATCTTACGCGCGTTTTCGCGATCACAGTGTTTGGTGAAATACAATGAAATATGAAGCGTCTAGGTACGCAATAATGCTAGTTCACAGTCAACAGAAGAATCTACGCTGAAAATTGGCGATAGAGGGAAAACAATGACGAAAAAAGGTAAGAAATTTCGAAGAAAAATTTCGAAGTTTCTAATTCTTTCTTATAGTCTGTTACAAACGAGTGGCAGTCGCAGCGGCGGCAGTGTTAATTTGCATTTTACGTAAGTATTTAAACAAATATATTTCAAATTTTAATTTTTTTAATGTTTTTTGTTTAATTTTTCTTATTTTGAGAGATTTTACCTTTTCAATGCATTCGTTCACGGTTAAAAAACGGCATTCAGATTTTTGATTGACACGACAATTTTTAAACAATTTAGACTGATTACGAGACAAAATTTAAATATTAAAATTTGCAAAAACTAATTCTTAACTTTCTTTTTTTTTAAGAATAATCGAATCAGTTATTAAAATTTATTGTGGTTAGTTTACTTCTAATTTATATTAATAGGAGTGATTTTTTTATTTTAAATAAATATTAGGTATAGGATACAATAATATACTATTTTTTTTAAACTATGTATTTAATACCTTATTAATGTTAAACTAAAAACAAATTTAATTTACTTGGGGAATCGTATGTGTATGAATTGTGCGTCGAAAAATGTTTAATGCCCAAGTTTCTCTATTAACGTTTTATTTTGCCATCTCTTTACTTTAAAAAACACCTCTTTACTTTACATTTTTGTCAATACACTTTTGTAACCTCTTAAATTTGTCCGAAAACGGCTTCGCTTTCGAGATTTGGTATCCTCGATTTTTATGAATTCTTATTACAATGAATTTTGCCTCGCCCTGTACATTATAAAAATATAAAACTTCAGCAAAACACTATATTAAATCTAGACTTATTGTTAGTATAAAAATTAATTAATTGAACTTCATTGCAGATAGCAAAGATAATTTACAGAGACAGTTATTTCATTTCTCACAATGATGCAATGACTATGATTTAAAAGTATCTACTTCAAAAATTAAATGTCTTACAATTAGTAAGGAGCCCGTACGGTGCAAGCTCGAATTATATGGACAAGTAATGGAACAGGTGAATGAATAGCTTCAATTACTTGGGAGTGGAAATAACTAGCGCAAAAATACTAAACGAAGAAGTACAAAAACAAACGAACAAAACGCTCAACATTTCTGGATATTTGAATTATGGAGAAATAAATACTTAACAACAGAAGCAAAAGTAGGTATTTATAAGGCTGTTCTAATGCCAATACTAACATACACGTGGCCGAAACTCGCGCAGATACAGCAAAGACACAACAAATACTCGAAAAATTACTGAATAAACTTTGAGGTCAAATACGGAGCGAAGACGTACGGGAACAATGTAGCATTCAAATACTAGGAGATCGGGTCAGAAATAGATGAGAAGAATGTAATCAGCATGTATCCAAAATGGACGAAACAAAAAACGAGTAAAATTGACTAGAGACAAAAGACCACGAGGAAGACGCAGTCCAGGCAAGTAAAAAAAAAACGATGGAAAAACAATCTAGAATAGAACAAGCTATAAGTTTAAATAAGAAGAAGATTAATTGAACTTAAAGCTACCTACGCACTAATTATGATTTACAGGGCGATTCATAAATAATGCGAAAAAATTCAAGGGGCGATTCCTTGACGAAAATTAAGGAGGGCCTTTCATATAATTTTTTTCCTAAAACTTATCCTTTCGGAGTTACGCCCCTCAAAGGGAAGGATAAAGTTAAGTTTTCGTTTTATTTCTCAACTTATAGAACAATGACATTTAGCAGATGATTTTTACTTATCAAAAGGTTTCCTATAGTAATATTTTCGATCATCTACTATCTTCACGATGCATAAAAGTCACTTCTGATGATCATGAATAAAACAAATGAAAACTGTTTTCAAAATAATTTTAGGTACTTTCCCATAGCACATCGTAAATTACAAAAACCAAAATATATAGAAAAGTTTTCATAATGTTCTGCCATATAATTATATAGTTATCTACGCTATCGTGATCTATTAAACAATTTTCACTCAGAAATCGGCGGAAAACGTGATCTACTACATAAAAGAATTTGTTAAGTGTATTTAACAAAACGAACCTACGGTATCTACTATTAAATGCAATTTTATACGTCAAGTTTCCATATTCTGCGTAAACGTGATGAATAGTTCGCGTTATTATTTAATGATTATTCTCCTTTTTTGGTAGTTTATATGGCACTGATCGCATTATTGTAAATTATCGGGTTTATATCAGACATAAAAATAATTTTATTGGTTTCAATAAAACTGTTACTTAAATAAACTTTTATGTATCGACGAGAGATTTTGAAAAAACTTTTACAAATCACGCGTTAGGTCATTTTAGCTCCGATTAATATTCATCGTTTTATGGAAAATAAATATTACATTTAAAAATTATAGAAAATTCAACTTTGGTTTTCAATATTTTTCAAACAAAAATCACTTATCGTTAGGTATAAGTACTTTCTAAACTGAACCTTTACCCCGTTGAAATAAACAAATGATTTAACGTACGTGTGGAATTTTAAACAAAACGCAATTTTAAATAGAAAGTTATACGGAAAACACGCATGGAAAATTTGATATGGGATGGGTACATCCCATTTAACAATTGTGCATCACGCTAAATTAATCTTATATAATTTACCGTTTAGATATTTATTGTTACGTATAAATTAGTCCCGACGATTTTTTATAAAATAGAAAATTCCTCGTTAAATAGTTAAGTATAAGTTTCGTTTGTAATAATATTATGTACCTACCATGTACAATCACGTGCAATACAAAAGTCCCTGTCTTTTATCTCATTTCGTAACACGTATGTCCCACATAAATTGGCATCACATCAAAACATCAGATTGACAGGTAACAGACTTCAACAAAATAAGTTTAAAAATATACCTTTGTGGCTCTTTTTCAAACAGTAATATAAAAAAGTATGCGTAAAACACGTAAGAAAAGTTTTTTTCCCGTACGTGACGAGTTTTTGATCGAGGGAGTAACAAACAAATTGAGTTTATAAGTTAAGCTCTACGTTCTCGTTATGTTACGACTTGGAAGAGGGACATATTCATTGACTGTGGTTGTACTTACAATTAGACATTATATTACGTTTTGTTTTATTTACTTCTAAAAGTTTAATTAGATTTATGTATCACTTAATTTTAGGATAAATACTTAGTGGTTTTCATTATTTTTTTATTAAACCTAATTGTTTTACTTATTAAAATTGTAAAAAATATTTTTTACGTCCACTGCGTTGTAATATTAAAAATAAGCTTGCGATACGACGTTACCTCAATAAATTAGTGACTCATTCAAATTTGTCAAAACCTCAATTTACGAAAACGCCATAAATAAATAATTTAAACAAATTAAATTAGGTAATAGCGGATTCAAAAGGAGAAAAACCATGAAAAATGTAACGTCGTTATTAAGTTGTCCGCGAAACTCGTAGCAACAATTTTTTAGGGTAACTAAAACAATTTTACTCAGGTATGAACATTATCCATCCATATTTGACGGAATAATGGTAAACGAAGTACATTGTATTTATCTACTCAATTAAAAAAGAAAATACGGATATCCTTTAAATAATTTTAAAAATTTATATTTATATTTTCTATGTTATTGAATATAATAGTAGCTAAAGAAATCGAATATAGCATAAATTTTAGGAAATTATAGATGTATACCTATTATGTTATAAATAAACTTAACAGAAAAAAAATTATTTAAGTATCTATATTTAAAATACTAAAAATAACCTAAAAATACCGCGAATATATTTGCATACACTAGATTAGGACGTACCTACATATATTATTTATATATATGTAGGTGTGGGTGGATTATATGTTTACAACATTTCTCCAACGGAAAATCCCTGAACCCACCACATCATATTTATCTATAAATGCAATATAAAACTATTTATCTTTTAATAAAATAATTTACAGTTACTAAATAATAAACTACAATAAAACTTGTCTATGTTGACCACCGTTGGTTTCCTTCAAACCTAGTTATCTTAAGGAGGTATAGTCAACTTATAGAAAAAAATCTTTATACATAATATGTATCTAACCGTAAGTAATTAAATGGGAATTCTCCATTCGAATTCATCGAAATGCGATCGGCTAATTGTAAAACATGTGGCCACGTTATGGTAGTGGTCAAGTTCGCAGGTTTCACTGTACAATGTAGTAAAATTTTACTCATAAATAGTTATTAATAATTAGAAGCAACAATTCAAAAGTCTGTTAACGAATTTAAAAAGGAAATAAATCTATTGCAATCTGCGTGATGACGGAACCCAGCGGAGAGCCATTTAGTTTGTGTTTTTAATTTCAACGGGATTATCGCGAATCCCTGGATCCGTGGATTCCTTTCTGAAATGCAACGTTTCCTGAACTATGCGCGAACAAATATCTACCTATGTTTATACAATGAAATATAAGTACTTATGTGCATATTTATTGGATTCTCAATTATATAGATCGAAAATCAACCGCGAGATTAACCGCAAGTTAGGTACGATCGTATACGAGGGTGGAGCGAGAAGTTCTTAGTATTAATACAGCTTTCCCATCCAACATAAATTGTTGAACTACAGGAATAAGAGTGACAGAGTTAAATTCGGTTAAAAAGCGGATTTAGAAACAAATCGAAGTGCACTAATGAATTTTAAGCAGAACAATCCACTGCCGGATACGTTACGTTTTTATATCGATATTGGATCGTTGCATGATGCTTTAATTATTCCAGCAAATAATATATTCACATACACTCTATATTTAAAACAAAAAAAACAACGTTACATAAACATCGATGGCAGATTACTTAACGTTTGTTGAGCTGGGGAACTTTTCAACTAACCCCTGTATTTCGTATTTTTCCGGCGCATTTTGCAATTTTAAAGTAAATTTCCGATTTCTATACGTGCGCGTGCTGTACACGTGCTTTTTTATCCACTTTTCATATCAGTAGCAGTATAATTAGTTTTTACTTGCAAGCAAAACGTTATCTATATTTTTTAACGTACCTGCAAGATGTATTAGTTACCTACTCGTTTGTTTTCTAATCGAAATCCACATGTGTACACGAATATTACGTATACAAATAATAGGAACGCCATCAAAAATGATAACTTGCAGCCAGAATTGATATCGAAAAAAAAAACGTTAATGAGCCAGCTTACGAAAACACAACGCAGAGATTAAATTAGTTTAACGAAAGGATATGACATTTCCTATTATCGAAGAACAAACCGCAGTTGGCACAACAATAATAATAATTGTTCTATTTGCTTTGTGACGCAACGGAAGTGTGTTCATTGGAGTTACCAAATTATAGAAACAATTAATTACCTAAGTTCAATGTTTTTTTCTTTCAATCGAACACCTATTTACGAAAAACTATAGTGCATTTTGCATCGATATAAAATAAGTTTGAATTGAAAATTAATAAAATTGTCTTTATTTGACAACGATACTAAATATTTATAGTACATAACGGTATTAGACTACGTGAAATAATGGGAAATTACGTTAAAGGTCAAGCAACCGACAATCATGGTAAATACATAACACAAATAAAGAATTATCATGCCGTGCGGACCAACTAAAAGTTTGCAGGGAGCTTTTTTGGAATCTAAAAGATTTTTCCGAAGCTCGCATATGCTCGATTTTGTTTGCGAGGCCTCGACAACAGCTCGCATTATTATATAAATTAACCCACGTTAAGTTAGCTCTCTAAAGAAGGTAACAGCCCCCAAAAATCGCCGCAATAAAATACAAATGCCGCTTAAAAAACACTTTTCTATTACGCTGTTGATTAAAAAAAAAATGTTCAAAATATTCGTCATAACAGATATATTATATTTCTGCATGAAGATCGATGAAGCACATTTTGAATACAGTCAAACTTCCATATAACGAACTTTTGAAGAGGCATTAAAGTAATATTTACCAAAAGGTGTTATTCTTTTATAACGAAATTAATAAATAAAATAATAAATAAATAATAAATTAATTAATAATTAAATAATATTTACCAAAAGGTGTTATTTTTTATAACGAAATTTCCCTATAGCGAATATTTTTTCGGGATTTATCGACTTCGTTATAGTACATAGAAGTTTAACTGTATTTAATAAAATAAAAATTGTTTTCTAAATTTGCATTTTATTTTGCACAGGGAGTCGATCCAAAATGTGTGCATTTGTAATAATGAACCGTCCCCCTTGCAAATAAAGTGAATATGCTTCGACGTTTTTCTTAAAAATCAAATACCAAAACAAGCAGGAAATTTGTTCAGACTTAAAATTAAAAAAAAATTATATCTACTAAAACATTTCTTTGTTGCGATTCCTGGTATTCGGCGACAATAATTGCTCTAATAAATGTGTAATTATGATAATTATTATACCAAGTATCCCCCAAATAATAAAAAAATGACGCTTACAATTAACGTATTCTACGGAACTACATTATCTAATTTATACGCTAATTTACAATTTATATAATACATATTTCAATTATACGGTAAAACTCATTCTATAACTTATTCCAAAAATACTAACAATGAGTAAAACGAAGAATGCACGACTATAGCATGACGAATAGCAATCTGTCTAGGGGGAAAAACATTAAAGATCACTTGTAATAGATGTGCCGAATACCGATTTCCTTTACGAGTGGAAGCTAAAGCAAACAGAAATAAATTGTATTTACATAAATAGATCGACACCTAAAAGCATAAAAGATGTTGTGGTTTAATATGTCGAGAAAAAAAAACAATAAGAATTATAATTTATAATACGTAAACAAACTCTTATTTGAGTAGGTACTTTAAAGATATCCAACATAATTCGCGTTAAAGAGGCGTTCGAATGAACGTAACTACTTATTAAACGTAAATATACTTTTATTTTATTTTTTTAACTGTACATCGTCGATTCTTCCTATATTTTCTTCGTTTTACTCAATAAAAAACACGTGCAGTGTGAGTACATGTACGTATAGCTCATTTAGAATGAATTTCGCCCATTATTTTCGAATTAGTTATAAACAAATGTTTAATTTTTCAACTTTTAGGTCGGCACTACACCTCAAAATCTTGATTGTTTGTAAAATTAGAGAAATGTTAAGTATTTACACTTCTTGAAACACAATGCAATGACTGAGAAATTTTCGATAAATTGCAAGTTCGAGAATTTACCGAACAAACCCCGTAGGTATATTATGAGGTATTAATATTGGGTGGGGAGAGGGCGATTTTTCTGTAACTTTGTATAATGACATAGCTTTTACTTCTGAACAACTTATTTTGATGATATTTTATCGTATCTTCAATATTAATGGTCCTTTACTGATGTTAGTTATTGAATATTTTTTAATAAAACACCTCGTATAGTTATTTCAACTTATTTCATGATGTACATCTTAGTTTTGAACTAAGCAGTAGCGATTCAACGAGTATAATTTCAAAACTCCAAAATTATTTATCATTTACGAGATTAGATCGACAATGAAGATTGCCTGCAGAACAGCATTCTTGTTAAAAACTTTCGCCAAAACTTGTAAACCCTCCCGCATTTCCAAGATCTTCAAAATATCACAGCCAGTGATTATATTTTTCATATTTGCAGAAACTAACAAAAGCTATACGTATTTCTGGCTCGACTTTTTCCCACTATTCGGTGTTATCTATGATAGATACTCACACCAACATTCCCTCAAGATAACAGGTCAAAATACCGCACTTACAAGAAGGGGAAGGTTGGGTCTAGCCTCTCAAAATTCGGGTAGTGTTACATATCAATGTCAGGAGTAAGATTTCAAATCATCCCGTGGGCTCTACGAATGACATAATCACATAATTTTATTAAGTTGATAGGTTACTGTCGACGGTAGATCTGACCTCACATCTGTTTCGGCTGGTGCAACCACTCACTACCCGAATTTCTGAGGCCAGAACCCGATCCCTCTCTTCGTTAGTTGAAACTTTTAAATTGAGGTTTCACGTTGTATTATTTTTAAAATAGTTGCTTGTGCGAAAAAAAGTGTAGGGGACATTTTTTGTAAGAAATTTCTTAATCTACAAATTTGATCTTAACAATTTTTGTTATAATATCAATAGATAACGAGATTTTTACACACGATGAATCGATAGTAGTTTTGATAGTTAAAGTAATATTCAGCTGAATTGAAATTATTTCATATACACCGTGTCCAAGATAAGAATGCACAGCATGGGGATCTTGAAAACGGTAGAAGATACAGGGTGGCTTAAATTAGAAAAAAGTTGCGCTATTTAGAGTATGTTCACATGCCGGTCGCAAAAGTTCATTATTGTTTATCGTTTTCAAAATTCTCAAAAAAATGTGATTTTTTGGATTTTCGTTTCTTTTCATTTTTTTATTTATTTTAAATGATATTAAAAAACTACCGGCACTTTCTCCTTGCCACTTTTTAAGCTCTACAAAATGGCGTGTTCAAATTTTTAATCCGACGTTTCGTATCCGAGAACCCATCATCAACTTTATTTTTTTATATGGCCACAAACAAAGAGACACCCTGTATTCGGTAGCATTATTCATTACAAATTCAACGATGTATCACACATTATGGTTTTGAAGCCAAAAAAGGGGAAAAACGTGAGTTATAAGGTTTTTTTATTTTTTAAATTAGTAGGCATTGGAACAATCGCAATATTTTTGTTTTATCTATCACATTATTGTTGAAAACGCAATTTGGTGTTGTGTAAGTTGTTGTTACGTGAATTTCAAATGTTTTAACTTTTGTTCTTATTAAAGTTACTTATTCGTTAGTTTGTTGCTTCGTGCTTTTAATTTATTTACAAGTGTTACCATGGAAAGAGAAAGTTTCACAAACGAAGAAAAATTTGATATGTTGACGTGTTACATCTTGTGCCGCAAAAATTGTGTAGCTGCTGAGCAGATGTACTCTGATAATTATCCTGAACGAAGACAACCTCAAAAATCCATTTTTAGATGTTTGGTATCTAATTTAAAGGAATTTGGTTCATTTAAAAAACCTGTTGTATCTCGTAAAAAACAATCCAACGAAGAAAAAGCGACTACTGTTTTACAAACCGTTGTTGAAAATCCTGAAATATCGACAAGACTAATTGAACGTCGAACTGGAGTAGCTAGATCTACAGCCCAGTTCATTTTACAAAAGAATAAATTTCATCCCTATAAATTTAGAATTTGCCAGGGTCTTAGACCTGGTGACGAGAGAAGGCGAGCAAGTTTTTGTGAATGGTATACCAGAAAATGTGAAGAAGGTCAAAATTTTCCTTTTAAAGTAATTTGGTCTGATGAAAGCATGATAACCAACAATGGCATTTTCAACCGGCGTAACAAACATTATTGGGCAACAGACAATCTTCATTTAATAAAAGAAACAAGGCATCAACATCGATTTGGATTTAATCTGTGGGTAGGCATTTTAGGTGGCAGAATAATAGGACCTTTTATTTATCACAACAATTTAAATTCCGAACGATATCTCGACCTACTGCAGGCTGATTTGGAGAATGCCTCGGACGAATTACCATTACTTATAGTTAACAACTGCTGATTTCAGCAAGATGGTGCCCCAGCGCATAATTCAAGAACTGTGCGGGAATATTTGTCCCAGAGGTTTCCTGAAAAATGCATTGGAACTCACAGTGAAGTAGCCTGATCAGCCCGATCACCTGACTTAACTCCGTTGGATTTTTTCCTGTGGGGTTATTTAAAAAACCAAGTGTATGACGCCACTTTTGAAACTGAAGAACAGTTATTGGCATTGGTTTTAGCAGCAGTTAATACAATCACACCAGAAATGTTAGACCATGTTTTGAATTCTTCTGTAGACAGAGCATACTTGTGTCTAGGAAATAATGGCAACCTATTTGAGCAATTATTATAATTTTTTGACATTTTGTTTCTGTTATTGTACCAGCGCCTACTAATTGAAAAAATAAAAAACCTTATAACTCACGTTTTTCCCCTTTTTTGGCTTCAAAACCATAATGTGTGATACATCGTTGAATTTGTAATGAATAATGCTACCGAATACAGGGTGTCTCTTTGTTTGTGGCCATATAAAAAAATAAAGTTGATGATGAGTTCTCGGATACGAAACGTCGGATTAAAAATTTGAACACGCCATTTTGTAGAGCTTAAAAAGTGGCAACGAGAAAGTGCCGGTAGTTTTTTAATATCATTTAAAATAAATAAATAAATGAAAAGAAACGAAAATCCAAATAATCACATTTTTTTGAGAATTTTGAAAACGATAAACAATAATGAACTTTTGCGACCAGCATGTGAACATACTCTGAATAGCGCAACTTTTTTCTAATTTAAGCCACCCTGTATCTTCTACCGTTTTCAAGATCCCCATGCTGTGCATTCTTATCTTGGACACGGTGTATATATATATATATATATATATATATATATATATATATATATATATATTTTTCCCCGATTAAAGTAGTTAGACAACTGTACTTGCCTACCTATTATATTTGCATAATAAATTGATTTTATAAATCTACAAATATTAATCTACTGCGGCTTTACTATTGAGGAAGTTGAACGCTGGTGTGCGTACGTGCAAAAACGTCGACGACTGATTATTACGGACATCCGAAAAAGTGACGTCATACAAAATTCTTAAACATCGCGATATAATTATCTATACATATACCTAAAAACCGCAGTCCTCAATGTTTAGTAATAGAAATTATAGGTATTAAGTTAAATATTTATAAATAAATAATAATTAATTTTATTTTGAGCGCTTGCCTATAGAAACATTTTGTTTCTAACTTACGGGGCAGTTCCAAACGCGTCGAATTGAACATATTTTTCGATCAAGTGGTTTAGAAGAAAAAAAAAGGGATCGTTGGACTTCATTCGTCCGAGATTTCGGGACCTCGTCACCTGATAAGCCCCACGTTGGGTGCCGAAATCGTCACGCGCCCGCGAAACGCGCGACAGGGCCGTGTTCAGGAACAGCGATTAAGTCACAAATTCATTTATTTCTATGAAAATAATTGTTGCAATAATCGTTTCCAATGAGTCCATAACTTGTGACTAAAACAACTGGCGAAAACTTGTGCGATTGGTTTATTTCTTCAAATCCTCCAATCGTGTGCGATTGCTACCTAGTAGCCGCTGAGCTTACTGAACGCACCAAATTACACGCTAAGTGCCTTAATCGAAACGCGAACAATAATGCTAACGCATTTTTTAATCTCGGAAAAATCTAAAGACATGATTCTCGCTAACGACGATTTTTCGATTTTTAACGACGTACATACAGCCTATACTGACCAAAACAGTAATGTCGTCTTCGGACTATTGTTTGCTAGCCTAATAATACGACGATTCGAAACCTCGATTCAATGTGTATGTATTAATATAATAAATAGTATCTACGAGTCATAAAACAGAAAATTTATTTATAATTTCGTTCCGCTTCGTTATTGCAATCGCGTATCACATTTGGAAAGTACAATCATTTTTATTACATGTTTTTTTTTGTAGTAGTCGTACGTAAGGTACTTGAATGTAGACGTTGAACGTATGTAACGTATTTTTTTAGAATTATAATTTAAATTTCGTAACTACGAAGTACAATATCCTACAAAGTTATCTAAAAACTGCCTACGAAGTATGCGAACTGTTTTAATTACAAACACAAAGTGTCGCCTTACGACTGACTACTCGATATAAGAAGTATAAATTTCTCGATCTATTATAACAGGAAGTACGCAGATACGGTTTTACAAATACCTACCTACGTTAGAACGTTATTACATTGGTACATTACATATATCGCTATGATCTAAGTAAAATAGATAAACTTTCGACCTACCCCAACAATTTTACCGATTTCCTTTAGAGCTGCGTTCGATTTAATTTTCGAAATTAACGCGGTTTTGTCATCAGTCAAGGTTATAGCGTTCTCATTAATCTAAAGAATTAATGAAAATTACTCGACCAACGACAAGAACATAATAGTTCAGTAATTAACAATTAAAACGAGTCTCCAATTTCCACCAATGATTTTACAGAAGCAATTTACTATGGGAAATTGTGTACCTACAACTATTTTAGTTACAATTTTAGACATACTTTCTCTATATCCCATACTATGTATGATTATTCTACGACGTCATTTCCTTTCAATTTAAATTAAAAAAACTTTGATTAAAAATAAAGGCGCAAACTTACAGGCATATTTCCATGTCCTCCACCATAGAAATAGGCACTTATCAAAATATCTCCAATAAAACTTGCTACATTTATAATTTCACTTAAAACACCGTGACTGGACATGCGTTGCACAATAAAGGGTTCGTCCCTACATCAACACCATTACAGCAATGAAACTAATCAAGTTAATCATCAAATCGGCATCTCCCGCTGGTGAAACCGTTGTACCCATCGTCGTACAAACGCTACACAAAACGTACTGCGGATCGTACATGACATGATTTCGCATTGCTGATTCACATCAACTACTAGAAAAAACGGTTCTAGGTAGGGATCACGACATCGACACATTCCCGTATTTACATTTTTTTTTAATTGAACAATTCCAATAGAATTACCGAAACTCGTTATTAAACATCGTATAATTTGAAAGTTCGATTACTAACTAATATTCAAAATATTTATTGTTAAGTACTTTAAAAAGTATTCATTCATTTCACGTCGACAAATATTCGAATAGAAATTTGAATGGAATGCGAAATGCGCCTATTTCGTACCTCACGAATAAGGAATAATATCGGACAGACTGCCTATACTATATTCTATAACGATAATAGTGGTGCTCGTTGAACGTTTCGCTAATTCTACACCATTAAAAAAACAATCATGGCCATAATAAGATTTTTTTTTGTTATTAAAAAAATCCAAAAATCGGTTTGGAAAGTAATGTTAAAAACGTAGCGCCATTGTAACGCAACCTGATTAAAATATAAAGTTATATAACTCTCTAAAGAATGTTATGGTCAAAATAAGATTTCGACATCAACCCCGTTGTTATTAAAAATTAATACATATAGGTAGTTGCTTTTTAATTTTTAATACGAGTAATTGTCGACGGTTTAGTACGTGTTTGTCCAATAAAAACATGTTCGTTTGCCCACCCTTCAAGAAATGTTATGACCAAAATAAGATTTCGGCAAGAGCATCGCCACTTTAACTTTGTTTTTTTAAAAAAAGAAAAGGTCTTTTTCTCATTATTTTCAAATGCGATACAATTTTTGAGACGTTTATCTACTCTCTAAAACAAGTCGTTTTTCCAAGGTCTGTGAAGTTGGCACCTCCACATGTGAATTTTTTGAAAAAAAATACGGCATTCGTTTGCCCATGTATGCCCAGGGAAAAGTTTTTTTTGCCCACCCTCCAAAAATTTTTTATTTGAAAAAAACATTTTTTGGCAAAAAAAAAATCGAAAAATCAACTTTTTTCACGCTATATCGTTTGCCCATCGTTTGTCCATGTTTGTCCAGGCAAAATTTTCGTTTGCCCACCCACCAAAAATTTTTTATGTGGAAATAAAATGTTTTAGTGAAAAATTCAAAATTTTTTGCAGCTAAATCGTTTGCCCATCGTTAGTCCAGGATTTCCCAGCAAAAATTTTCGCTTGCCCACCCACCAAAAATTTTTTATGTGGAAAAAAAATTTTTTGGCGAAGAAACCAAAAATCAAAAAATTAACTTTTCTCGCGCTATATCGTTTGCCCATCTCTCAAATTTGATTGCACACCCTTTACTTTCATTGTAAGAATAATTAAAAAATAATAAAATGGAAAGAACTCCATTCACGATGAGAAAGTGAATACATGGGACTATATGTTTATAACAAATGATGATTTTTAATGTTATAATCGCTATTTCGTTTGTCCATCTCTCGATTTCGATTGTCCAACCTTTATTCACTTTAGAATAAAATTTAGCCAATAATAAAATGGAAAAAACCCCATTCGCGATGTATAGGTGAATATATGAGAGACCATATGTTTATAACAAATGATGATTTTTAATGTTATAATGGCTATTTCGTTTATCCATCTCTCGATTTCGATTGTCCAACCTTTATTCACTTTAGAATAAAATTTAGCCAATAATAAAATTGAAAAAACCCCATTCGCGATGTATAGGTGAATATATGAGAGACCATATGTTTATAACAAATGATGATTTTTAATGTTAAAATGGCTATTTCGTTTGTCCATCTCTCGATTTCGATTGTCCAACCTTTATTCACTTTAGAATAAAATTTAGCCAATAATAAAATTGAAAAAACCCCATTCGCGATGTATAGGTGAATATATGAGAGACCATATGTTTATAACAAATGATGATTTTTAATGTTATAATGGCTATTTCGTTTATCCATCTCTCGATTTCGATTGTCCAACCTTTATTCACTTTAGAATAAAATTTAGCCAATAATAAAATGGAAAAAACCCCATTCGCGATGTATAGGTGAATATATGAGAGACCATATGTTTATAACAAATGATGATTTTTAATGTTATAATGGCCATTTCGTTTGTCCATCTCACGAATTCGATTGTCCACCCTCCACTTACATTGTAAGAATATTTAAACAATAATTAAATGGGAAAAATCCCTATTCACGATGTATAGGTGAATATATGAGAGACCATATGTTTATAACAAATGATGATTTTTAATGTTATAATGGCTATTTCGTTTGTCCATCTCACAAATTCGATTGTCCACCCTTTACTTTCATTGTAAGAATATTTAAACAATAATAAAATGGAAAAAACCATTATTCACGACGTACAGGTGAATGCATGGGACTATATGTTCATAACAAATGGTGGTTTATCTCATGTTTTAATCGCTTTTTCCTGTCTATCTCTCTCATTTATTTGCCCATCCTTCATTAGTTTCTATATTATTTAAACAATATCGAAATAGAGAATACACTATTTTTAAAATTTTTCTTAGAATGAATAAAGCATGGATAATCGAATTGTAGAGATGGACAAACGAAATAGCCATTATAACAATAAAAATCATCATTTGTTATAAACATATGGTCTCTCATATATTCACCTATACATCGTGAATGGAGTTTTTTCCATTTTATTATTGTCTAAATATTTTAATAATAAAAATGGAGGTTGGACAATCGAATTCGAGAGATGGACAAACGAAATAGCCATTATAACATTAAAAATCATCATTTGTTATAAACATATAGTCTCTCATATATTCACCTATTCATCGTGAATGGGATTTTTCCCATTTAATTATTGTTTAAATATTCTTACAATGTAAGTGGAGGGTGGACAATCGAATTCGTGAGATGGACAAACGAAATAGCCATTATAACATTAAAAATCAACATTTGTTATAAACATATGGTCTCTCATATATTCACCTATACATCGCGAATGGGGTTTTTTCCATTTTATTATTGGCTAAATTTTATTCTAAAGTGAATAAAGGTTGGACAATCGAAATCGAGAGATGGACAAACGAAATAGCCATTATAACATTAAAAATTATTATTTGTTATGAACTTATAGTCCAATGTATTCACGTATACATCGTAAATAGGGTTTTTTCCATTTTTTTATTATTTAATTATTCTTACAATGAAAGTAAAGGTTGGACAATCGAATTCGAGAGATGGACAAACGAAATAGCCATTATAACATTAAAAATCATCATTTGTTATAAACATATGGTCTCTCATATATTCACCTATACATCGCGAATGGGGTTTTTTCCATTTTATTATTGTCTAAATATTTTAATAATAAAAGTGGAGGTTGGACAATCGAATTCGAGAGATGGACAAACGAAATGGCGATTATAACATTAAAAATCATCATTTGTTATAAACATATAGTCCCATGCATTCACTTTCTCATCGTGAATGGAGTTCTTTCCATTTTATTATTTTTTAATTATTCTTACAATGAAAGTAAAGGGTGGGCAATCAAATTTGAGAGATGGGCAAACGATATAGAGCGAGAAAAGTTAATTTTTTGATTTTTGGTTTCTTCGCCAAAAAATTTTTTTCCCAAATAAAAAATTTTTGGTGGGTGGGCAAGCGAAAATTTTTGCTGGGTAATCCTGCACTAACGATGGGCAAACGATTTAGCTGCAAAAAATTTTGAATTTTTCACTAAAACATTTTTTTCCACATAAAAAATTTTTGGTGGGTGGGCAAACGAAAATTTTGCCTGGGCAAACATGGGCAGACGATGGGCAAACGATCTAGCGTGAAAAAAGTTGATTTTTCGATTTTTGTTTTTTTTACCAAAAAATGTTTTTTTCAAATAAAAAATTTTTGGAGGGTGGGCAAAAAAAACTTTTCCCTGGGCATACATGGGCAAACGATGGGCAAACGAATGCCGTATTTTTTTTCAAAAAATTCACATGTGGAGGTGCCAACTTCACAGACCTGTTTTTCCAACCTATTTTCCACGTTTATTTATTATAATAATGTAATAGACAAATAAATTAATTAGTTTTTATGGAAATAAATACTTAGGCAATTTACTAAATTTATTGGTTAAATAAATTTCCACATAACAATTTCTTATCAATTTATTGTTAATTAAGGATTACGTTAAGAATATTAAAAATAATTATTAAAAAAATTAATAGGTACAACGGGATCCCCTGTAACGCGAGAGCTACGTTTTGTGATGCCTCTAAAGGTTTGATGACGTACAAGACCAGTGAGTAAAAAAAGTTAAAATAAAAGATTATATTTTCAATATAGCAGAAAATATTGTCATGTCTATTACGTCACAATTTTTTTTTTTTTAAGAGTGAACAAACCGATATTTTTATTGGAAAAATCATGGACAAACGAATGTTACCGGATTTATATGAAAATTTTCATTTGGGGGGTGCCAACTTCATATAGAGTTGTATTACTAAGCATTTTTTAGACTTCCATAAAGTTAACGATTTTCTTTTCTTACTTTTAACATTCTGTATTGTGAAAACGAAGCCGATTAGGGCATAGGAAGCTTTTCGACGTAAAATACGTCAAAGAATAACCCCCCACCTATACTATACAACAAACGGCAAAAAAGAAGAAAAAAATTATTTTCAGTAAATAATATTAAAAATGCGCTTCGTTATTATTAAATTTATAAAACAAATGAACACTAGGCCAACTATCAGAAATAACAAAAAAATCTTTATAATACCGCGGAGAGATTGTTTAAAAGAAGGACAGAGAATATCGCGGAATTTTTATTTTAGATTAGTGCATCAAACTTAAGTTAACATATCAGCCATTTAAATTTTTGACGTTTAATAAAACTTATTTGATTATTAATTTAATAAATTGACCTGAATAGATAACTAAAATAGAAACTCCACGACACGCTCTGTCCCGCTTTTTAAACGATCTCGCGACATCAAAAATTAAACAGATACTATTTTGTGATGAGTTAATGATTACAAAAATACAAAAATCAAACATAAGCCCGTAAGAAAATTAAAAGTTAACATCTCTAGAGAACTAAACTAATAGATTTACTTGCAGCAAAATACCTATGTAAAGGATGATGTAAAAAATACTCTCAACAAAGTGCCTAAACAACGTGAAAATTTCATCATTATAGTAAAACCAAAATTAATTAACTATCGGCATAAAATTTGCAAAACCACGTGTAATCACACACATTTGAAACACACTGTATACATATAAGTACCTATTGTTCGCTTAAAAATGAAAATTTCAAATGTAATCAAATTTTTGAGATTCAAATAACTTATTTTTCCCAAAAACGACGTATACACTTTCTTTTGTCAATAATATGGTCACTCTTTCTATATCGAATTTTCTTAAATCTTAATAAAATGACACCCCCACTGATTTTGAAATTTAAAACAATACGTATCTAGAACATATTTAATTTTTTGCGACTTCACCATATGACAAAATCGAATCATATTTGGTACAACGGTGTGCAGATAAAAATGTACGACATAATTGTTATAATGTGAGCAATTATCTGTAATAAATCGAAAATAAACGTTTGCAATGAACGTGCAATAAAAATAATGGTAAGACGATTATTACGGCAATAAATCTTAATTTTAGTTTGTTCAACTACAGTCGTCCACGACATTAGAAACTGTGCTCTAAACCGGGGGAAGTTTGTAATCAATCGATGAATCTGTTAAAATTTATAGAATATTTTTTTAATTTTTACCACTAGCCGCTGTTAGTGTTTGTTATGAATCAAAATTAAAATACTAATAAAACAATTAATTGACTTATTTGCTCATTAATGTCGCATTATATATACAGAGTGGTTGATAGAAAGTTGGACGGACGTGAAAAATATTTATCTATAGTTTGCTTAGATAAAAGTTTGCGCATCTTCTAAAACTCAAAATATACTTGTAAAAAATCTTCTGTCGTGTACAGGGGAAATTCGAAAATATTAAATTAA
This sequence comes from Rhagophthalmus giganteus, assembly GCA_036326145.1. Lineage (NCBI taxonomy): Eukaryota > Metazoa > Arthropoda > Insecta > Coleoptera > Rhagophthalmidae > Rhagophthalmus > Rhagophthalmus giganteus. The sequence continues at coordinate 5,852,483 of JARFJA010000083.1, read as the reverse complement.
TGTAAGAGTAAATTAATGAAAATTATTATTATTTGGATTATTTTTTTAGTATTAGATACTCAAACATAAATTTTTTTCTTTCTAAATATTAATGTTTTACACGTATGTATTTGCAAAGCTACCTTTTCCGTTGCTGGCCACAATAAATTAATTGAAAGTTTTTAATAACAGTATCAACATTACGTATTTCCTAGTTTGTAGTCGAATTAAATTCAAGTTTAATAATATGTCCTTATCATATTCAATAATAAAACAGATTCCAAACAAACCGAAAATTCATATAAACAAAATTTTAGGTACTACATTTTCTCTTGAGCCAATTTTTTTAATTTTCGAATCTCCCCTGTATGTAACGGGAGATTTCCAATTATGTATTTTATAATATTTTAATTAGGTGTTTATTTCAATATTCCATTATTTACTACGTAATATTATTCTAGTTGCTAAAACTAGTTTATTTTTGTGAATTAAATAAAAATAATAAATTAAAAAACCACATAAAACGGTTTACACGTTCAATAAAATCAAATTTAAATGTGATAAGCTAGAAACGCATTTAGTTTTCCAAAAAAAAGACAAACCGCTCCAAACATCCAAAAGAGTTGGGCAAAAATTTAGTGGGCGTATTCTATACCCAAAACTAAATTTACAACGTATGGGGAAATCGTATAAATTTAACAACAGACCGAAATTGTAGGTACTCGTGTTCGTATAGACAATGCACATTTTAATTGTTTCAAATTTCGGGAAAATGTTAATTAGCAATAACATTACTACCAACTACTTACAAAATCATGCAAAACTCACCAAAAATTCTAATTCCTTATTTCGTCTTTGTAATCTGACATCCGGTTCGCTTTGCGCCGCCGTATTCCGTTTAGTTCCGTTTTTAGTCATCAAACTGCACAAGTCCTGTAAACTCCCGTAACTACACTTTTCGACACTGTCCAAGCAACTAAGTTCTTCGCAACTGTAATTCGGTTTCGATGCACTGTACACTTTAGGACTTAATTTATGATTGAAAATTGAACTTTCGTAATTTTCGATTATTAAATTATCGCAACTTCCTACCATTTTCAATTGATGCTTCGCCGAGCCCTTATTTTCCGAATACTTCGAATGAGGTATTTTAAACACATTTTTCAAATTATTCAGTTCTACACTTTTAAAACTATTTACCGAGATGTTGTCTATCGAACCTTTACCGTCGCTTATTTCTTCGGTCGTAGATGGTATTCGCGTTGATTCGATCGGTTTTTTATTAGGACTACCGTACGGAACGTCGACGGGACGTTCTGAAAATATTTGTCCAGTATCTATATCTGCACTCCGACATGAATCGTTCGTAGTATTATGATAAAGACCACGGGGATCGGGCATAGCCCTAACCGTAAGTCGATTTATACAATTATTATGCGCTTGATTGTTGTTTAGTGTAACATTAGTTTGTGTCGATTCCGACTTTATTGCAAGATGTTCGCCTTTATCTAAATTATTTTTGTTACCACTTTCGCAAGCACGGATGTTATTCAAATCGACCTGTTTGGTGATCTCTATCATCGTAATTATCTTCCTGAGAGTAAAGTTCCGTTTTTCAAATACTTAAATTCAAACTGTTTACATCTAATATTATTTAAATCGGAACAAGAAGCAAATTGTACATTATTATTTGAATTATCGAGTGGCATGACTAGATTTTCTAAAGAAATATTCGACGCGTCTATTCCTGACGGTCTTTTACTGTTTGAAGTGATTATCGGAAGGTGCTGTTTAGCAGGAAATTCGACTACTAAAATTCTATCACTTATATTGCCGCAATCGTCGCGAAATCCTATACCAGAATCCGAATTGCTCGACGCACTTGGCTGTGGCGAATTTGCCATAACTGGAAGCAAATTGTCTTCGCGGTTCCTACGAAAACCGCTATTTATTTGGTCGTTTGTCGAATCTTGAAGTTTATACATATTTTGCACTAAACTAACAATGTATAAAGAATTTTTTGGAAATTCCAGGCAATTTCCCTTGACCACATCTGGGGTGCAAGTGATTTTGAAGTGTTCCGTCTTGTCTAAATGTGCACTGTGCTCGATTATCTTGGAATCGGTAACAAATACGTGGCAACTATTAGATATTTCCATTTCAGCTTTTTCTTCGAGATTAGTGGCACTTTTTTCCATCCATACGGCACCGGTATTGAGATAGTGGTAGTCGCTGGAAAAAAAGATAACTACATTACGAAAACACAAACGTACACAGTTAAATAAAGCAATACATTTTTATAATGATAAGCAACGACGATTAGCATAGTCAATTACATTTAGATTTATAAGGTGCCTTACTTCCAAATTAAATAGAACAAACGACTGATTCTATCATGTATAAAAAAACTCGTTCATTATTTAATCACAAAATTATGTAGGTAATTTTAAATGATTGTTAATCGTTTGGTTGACGAGTTAATTTGAAAATATCCATCAGTATGCACTTTAAGGGTATCGGTTTTATAATGACAAACTATTTCTATTTCAACCTTCGACAAAAATAAATAATATACTAACCGTTTTTGTATATTTTCTGTAGTCCGGTTATCACAAATGGCACTTGTAACTAATCCGAAATATTTTGATTCCTTATCTACAGCAGAACTTATGTATACGACTCGGCTTGTAGGATATATAGCCAATATTTGATTAGAAGCATTCTTTAACGTAAGACAAGTCGGAAGAACAGTCATAAGCACCATCGTGGGAGTGCGTTTCTCTTGCCTCAATTTCCTAATACAACTACAAACTGTTTGTAATCGAGCGCTGGGTAGCAACTCCTTCGGCATTTCTATGGTTCCTAAGTATCCTACGAGTACTTTATATTCGATAGGTCCTCCTTCGTTTTCCAAAGGCAAAGAAATGCTAACGTTCGACGAGTTTTTTTCTAGATCGCTAACATCGTGTTGATGCGATTTATTTAAATTTTTATTAACAGAATGTTGGATTCGCATTATTTTCTTTATCGGACTATTAAAACCTAACCTATCGTTTGCACCGCTATTAGCTTCGTGTTTATGATTCCGGTGCGGTCTCGGTCTGTGCATATATTTAGGTTTCCGGTTGCTCACGATTCGATTTAAGTCCATGTCCTCTTCGCTACTGTCCGAATAATAATTTTCGGCGATTGTCATTTTAATTGGACCGATGCTGTTTCCGATTAAATTCACGACCGAGTCGTGAGTGCTCTTCGATACAGACATACCGTTTACGGAAATAAGAAAGTCGCCTGCACGTAAGCCGGCCTGATCGGCTGGCGAATTGTTAACAATGCAAGATAGAATACACGGCTGTTGACCAGAAATGGTAAAACCGAAACCGTTGGGGCCCCGTATAACTTCGACGGTGCGAATTCCATAATTGGGTCGTTTTTTTCGACGCCTACTCGGATGCATATTTTATGGTAAACCTATCCGATAATAGAAACAATCGCTAGAAAACAAAACACTAATTAAAACAACCGAAAACACACGTCACTAAACTATTTTGTTGCAATTTTTAAATGGCCGTTACCAAGAATGCGATTGGTAGGGCCCTCTAGCAGCAAAAATGCCACTTTCTAGCACAGAAAGCGGGTTTTATAAACGCCCTACTTTCTAAAAGGACAATTGACAAGGACATTTAACAAATTTTAGATAGTTGTAGCCAAATAATTACTGAAGCGATAATCAAACTATCACGAAAATTTATATTTGAAACATAGATATATTATGCCCTTTACGATTAATTTTAAATAATTTAATTATCGCTTTACGAATATGTACCTACACAATTTAATAAAACACCGAAAATATTAATTTGCATGACTTTTAATATAATTTTATTTCTACATTTATGGAAACACATAAAAACACTACTTATCAGTCTCCTCAAATAAATTACAACATTTACTTGTTACAGAAACGGGTTTTGTAACGCCCTACTTTCTAAAAGGAAAGTGTGATCGTTTGGACTATTTAACAAATTTTAATACTTGTATGACCAAAGTGTCACGGTTTCTGAAGATAAAGCCAACTATGTCGAAAATTTATTAAATTACTGAAACAGTTTTAGTATGATTAATTTTAATTAGACACAACTGCAAACTTTAATTTCTTGTAACTAATTTAATTTTAGTCAGTCTTTAGATATCTGTTCTATACAATTTAATAAAATCACTTGAATAATACTCTACATTTGCATTAAACAAAATATTTAATATAATTTTATTTCTACAAAGTTGGCTTTATCTCAGAAACACGTGAACACTACTGTATAAAGGTCTTTCGGTTAAATAAAGTTCCAAACTAACATTTACATTTTGTTTGAAAGTATATATATATATAAAGATGATTGGCCTACTTTAGTTGCTACAGAGTTTATGTGAAAATTAACAGCAAATTGGCTACAGTAAAGTATAATCGAAATAAATAATATGAATTTTACCAATTTTCTTATTTTGCGGTAATTAATTCGAAAGGGGAGTCTTGAGACTTTCGAGAAATAATTTACATACTTATGAATCGTAGTCAATTTCCAGAAGAGTTTGCCAATTAAAACTGTATTGTTGTATATAATAACGTTATACTTCGCTCCACTATTGACAGTGCAATCATACTTCTTGTCTCATACTATAATATACAGGTAGAGAAAAAGAAAAGCATCAAATATAATAAATAAATGTATAAATGTTATTTTTAAAGATGTAGAGTAAGCATACACGTACTGTACAGACTATGTATGCGATTCTTTGATATCATTTTCTATATCATTGCGGCTATTGCTAAAATTATTATAAACAATTTCAACATCGCTATCATCTTCGCTGAACGGATAACCTGAAACAAAAATTTATTAAATCAACGCATTAAATGTATTAATCATTTTACCATTTCCCAGCGACGAAGTGGAATTCCTTTTGCGAATACTTATATCAGGTTCGAATTGATCAAAGGAATAGTCGTTATCAAAGAAAGGCGGCGTAACTTGTAAAGGATGTGGTCCTAAAGACAGTTTACTAATTCTAGATTCCTTTTGTACCATGCTACGTGTCTCGCCAAGTTTTTTGCTACAAAAAATTTAATTTTAGAAAGAAATATTTTTTTCAAAGAACAACTTACATGCTATTTAATGGAATTAAATTGCGACCAAATAATTTTACGCAGTAAAGTAACAATAAAAATAAAATTAACGTAATACAAAAAGTAACAATCCATATTGTCGAACTACTTTCATTGTCGGGTTGTTCATATACGTAAAAGTTATGTTTTTCTAAATACAATTTGGCAAAGTTAGTCCACATTATTTCTAAATGTTCGGTAGCAAGCTGATAACCGGTAACTGTTGAATTTTCGTGCAACAGAACCGGCACGGCAAACTGAATCTTTACACAAGAGTCGCCATTAGGCCAGGTAAAAGAACATCGAATTAATAAATTTATCTGTACATTATTCACTCTGAAAATAGTAAATATGTAAATAATGATAAATATTATGATATATTTAATGTTTTGCTTACGTAATATTATCACGTAGTAATATACCATTTACGTCAGAATACTGAGTGGCCATTTCTGCAATGGCCATTTTTAAATTTGTTACGGTTTCATCATTTTCAAAATCCTTTTGTGTTTTTCCTCCTACATATGTAGTATAATATGTAGAATTTGGACTTGAAGCAGTTGGCCATGTAACTGCTGTTGTAGGATTTTCTGTGATCGTTGTTGCTTCTTCGCCTATAGTTACATCGACAATTTAATCGTTACACATGAAACTAAAGTAAAATAGATTTCCTCACCCACTCTCCGATATTTAATTAAAAAGCCTCTTTTACCAACAGTGTTGTTTCCTAATACGCGAAAACTGAAATACAAATTTTTTGAATGTAATAAATATTTTCTGGGACGTTTCAAATTATATGCAAAGATTTTTCCTTGATTATTGTTGTTGTTTAACGGTATTCCTAAAATACAAAGAAATTTTCTGGATCTCGTAGAAATTCAGTTTTATTAATAATTACCTGAATTTATGATTAAGAAATCACCATTATTACTGTCGAGATCGACGTCTTCTACGATTACTAACACAGAGTATCCATCATCAACATTTACCAATACACTTTGATTATTTGGGCGATATGCTTCTGGATAATTTGAAGAATTCCATGTGTGCGTTTCATCATCGTTGATAACTTGTTCGACTACTGTAGTAGTCTCGTTTGCAGATATACTTATAGTTATTTGAAGTAGTGTTACTATTTATAAACGCAATTTATTGGAGCAAATCGATTTATCTGATGGATGCATAACTTACCCTTAAAAAATAAAGTAAAAAGAACAAAAGAAATTAGATTTATACTCATAATTGTTGTGCAAAAGTATTAATAAAAGATTATTAAATTTATCTCGTAATTGAGGTATTATCATTGCTTACTTTTATTATCAAATACTTGATTAGATATCAATATACGATTGTTTTATCTATCGAGTAAGTACATACCTGAAATATCCAAAAAATTCAAATTCACTCATTAAGAAGCATGAAATACCGCGGGATCCACACTCATTCCAATTGAGGTTAGAGTCGAGTAATTTAAACAATTTTAAAAACAAATCAAATTAATTATAATATCCTGATAAAAGATCTTCAATAAAATGAAATTTCGTGGATTACTGGACGACGTGACTGCAATGAAAGATTTTATGGGTAATTTTAAGAAAATTCACCCAAGAGTTTTTATACCGTACATACTTTTGTTGTAGGTGTTACGAACAGCGTTTCGAAACTTGCAAAGGAATGTATTCTCAGACTTACTACTGATAAGGTATACTTTATAATATCGGATGAGGATGCAAAACCCCGACGACCACTGATGTGGTGCGAGTTACCCATCAACTTTTATTTCAGAGAATACAACTTGGTGGGTTTTTCGGAGCAGCACAATGAAATATATTTACTGTTCGTGACAGGTATTCAAAAATGTTCCTTGTATTTATGACACTAACGCTGTTACTATTATAGCCTTACTTGCACGATCTATAGCTGCACTAAAACAAAATGCAAAAGTGTTAAAAATCAAATTAACCCATAAAGTTACGCCTTGCCTTACGTTAGAAATCGAATTAGTAAGAAATAATCGCGTACAATAATGATTCTATATAAATAGCCTTGTATTTCAAACAGATATCCAGCGAAGTGACTCAAAATCGTCAATTAATACACGACATTCCCGTTGAAGTTATCGAGCCTAGCCTTTGGAACGATTATAGAGAACCTCATTACGACAATTTTCATGTAAATTCCAATGTATTTAACAAAAACAATTGTAAAGTATATTTTATAGGTATCGATTCAATTGCCACCATTAAAACCAATTAAAAATATTGTAGAAAGGATGAAGAATATGGGACACCTTTTAATTGTGTCTGCTGATAAGCTTGGCCGATTAAAACTGGAAATAAAAACAAATTTAGTTAAGTTGTGTGCACACTTCCCCGATTTAAATGTAGAATCTTTCGACGGTACGTTTCTAACCCTGTTCTTGTTTTTTAAATTACCGATTTATTTCTAGTGGGTCATATGGAGACCTTGACAGATGAAAATGACGCTATTAGTTGTACAATAGATATTAAAAAATTTTTGATGTTTCTTACTGGAATGCAGCTTAATAATTATAAAACAACTTGTAGTATAGTTCAAAACCAAATGGTGAAACTTGCTCTAGACCAACCAGGGGTACTTTTCTTGCAGTGTTTTTTTACCGAAGTATCTTTATGATTAATTAATCTATAATTAAATATTTCTCGTTATTCTATTTATCACGTAGTTACATTAAGTTACAATAAGTTAGTAATACATACATACATACATCAAATTATTTTTATATTATAGTAACAGAAACATTAGTGTAGAAACACTAACAATTAATAAAAATGGAGCCCACGTCTTTAAAACTCCTAAAAAACCGACATACCTTCCGTTAATTAACATTAAGCCAGCTAATTTAATCATATTCCAGTTGGTCGATTTGTGGTAATGCATTAAATTCAGGGACATCGCTACGTGTGAATGACAGTTATCGCAAAATAAGTTATGCATTCGACCTTTATAAATATCGGATGCTTCTGTTACTGCACGATCCCATCCTGCCGATCCTCCAATAGCATTCACGGGCTGAAGTTGCCAATATTTTGTTGGACGTCCAAAAGCCATATTGTCTTCGGATACAAAATATGGGCCAGCAAAGTCTCGTATTACTCCGGATGACAGTGCGATGCCCATATGACCAATAATTGGAAATAACCATGTTAGAAACGGTATGGGGGTCCATACTATGCAGAATGGGTAACGGTCCCGACACTGATCAATTTCATAATGTTCATCGATTCCCATTATAGGTATAGAATCTAAGGAATCATATTTACGCATTATTCCATTAAATTTAGTCGGAAACTACATTTTCTTTGCAAAAATGTACACTGAAATCGAGACGATTCCCAACAAATCTTTTTGACAGCCGATCAATATTTGACATACAACTAATATAAGGTATGTTCAATAATAATCGTTAATATTCTAAATGCATTTTAAGTCTGTTAATCGAAAAATCAAGTTGCGTTTTATTATTCTAAAATCTAGAAAAACACTTCTTTAACGTTTCGTATTTACGTACGTTGCATTTTATATTTTTTCTGGGTTTTCAAACAAGTAGGGAAATTTGCTGTTCTAAAATGGCAAGAACTATGTAAATAAACACTAGCTGGATAAAAATAAAAAACAAAGTGATGGCGTCTTCACAGGATGCTTGGTATTTATCCCTTTTAGGTTTAGCCGAATATTTTAGGACTTCCAATCCTCCAATGATCAAATTATGTATTCAATGCTTGCAAGCTGTTTTTAATTTTAAACCGCCACCCCGAGTGGAAGCCAGAACCCATTTACAGTTAGGCAATATTCTTATTACCCACACAAAAAATATAGATTTAGCTAAAACTCATCTAGAACAAGCAGTAAGTTGTATTTATTTTTGATATTCGAATAACCGACGTTATAATTATTATAGTGGCTACTATCGCAAATGATAAATACTTTCGACGACGTTAAATTCGAGGCCGCTAGTGTTTTAGCGGAGTTATACGAACAACAAAAACAATCTGCTCTGTCCAAACCGATATTACGAAAAGCTATCGAATTATCGCAACATAATGTATACTGGCATTGCCGATTAATTTTTCAGTTAGCTGTAAGTTTTTCGTTACCTAGTTGTAGTGATGGGTATTTTATAGATTGCATTATTTAAAGCAAATACATGCAACTGAAAAAGATTATCAATTAGCAAGTAGCTTGTTAGGTGTTGGAGTGGATTATGCACATATTTCTAATGCGTGTTATACAAGAGTATTGTTTCTTTTGAGTAAAGGAATGGTAATTATATTAGTTGAGTAACGGCAAAATATAACGACGCACTTATTTTTAGTTATTGTTAATCGACAAAAAAATGCAAGAAGTACAACCTGTTTTAACACAAGCAGGACATTTAGTAGAGACGTGGACTGGAAGCATGTATCAAAAGGAATATTTGAAAGTGTATTATTTAGTTTTACAGGTAAATGCCGAAATCTAAATTAAATTACTTTTAAAGAATTCATTTTGCTTAAGGTATGTCATTTTTTAATGGCGGGACAAGTGAAAAGTGTAAAGCCTTGTTTAAAACAATTACAACAGAGTATTCAAACAATCATGGCCACAGATGATGGTACGTGAACGTTTAATAATAAGTATATGAAATTGATGTATATTTTGCAGTTTTTTCTGGACCCAGTCCTGGCGATATGTTTCTTTGGATGCCAAAAGAACACTTATATGTTCTTGTTTATTTAGTTACCGTCATGCACAGTATGCAAGCCGGTTATATGGAGAAAGCGCAGAAATATACAGATAAGGCTTTGATGCAAATTGAAAAACTGAAGAGTACGATGTTTGTTTTTTAAATTAAACGTATTCCCTTATTTTGTTTGCAGTTGTAGATAACAAGCCTATTTTGTCGATATTTCAATTGATGCTGTTAGAACACATAATTATGTGTAGGTTGGTTATGGGAAATAAAACTCAAGCTCTGCAGGAAATCACCACGGTGGCTATTTTGTGCCGGCAGCAGCCTCAGCTGCTCGACAGGCACGGACCGCAGTTGCATACCTTATTAGGACTTTACGCGATGAGCATGAACTGTATGGAATCTGCAGAAGCACAATTTTCTGCCGTACTAACTGTAATTATAAATCGATGCGTAATTATATTTTAACTGCTTTAAAAAAAAAATTTTAAGACCTCTCAAGAACGTGAACTCTGGACATTTGCAAATTTAAATTTAGCTATAGTGTACTTAAGGGCAAAAAGGGAAACAGAATTTAATGCATTATTGGACAGAATAAATCCGGAAAGCTTACCGTCACATTCTCATAGTTTACGTGCTGCTGCTTATTATGTACAAGGATTGCAGGCATTTTTTCAAGGACGATATAACGAAGCAAAGTAATCATTATTAATTGCTAATCATCTATGACCTATTTAACGTGGAATTTTAATTTTAGACGATATTTAAGAGAAACTTTAAAAATGGCCAACGCCGAGGATTTAAACAGATTAACTTCGTGTTCCTTAGTTCTGTTAGGGCATATCTTTTTATCTTTAGGAAATAGTAGAGAAAGTATGAATATGGTTACACCTGCCATGCAGCTTGCCAGTAAAATACCTGATGTTCACGTACAGTTATGGGCATCGGCAATATTGAAAGGTACATTTAGGTCTACGACTTGAACGTGAAATTTTTGAATTGGGCGTGTATCGAAAGTAATAAATGAGTGATTTTGTTAAATTAAATTCTAGTTGCTAATTTCGAGTACTTCCATTTGATCCACGACATTGAAAATAAATTTTGTTTTTAGATTTATACAGATTAGCTGGAGATCCGAATAGAGAAAACGAAGCGTTTCAGAGGCATCTTAATTTTTCCCAAATGTTACTGAAGGATCATTTTCAAGCTTCGCAAATGCAAGAACATAATTTAATTCATTGGACTAACGGTCCGATTCCGAATTTTATAGGAAACTTACCTAGTACATCTGGAGTTTTGATGTAAATTGGAGCAGTCCTTTTGTTTTAAACTTAGTGGTTTTGAATCGAATACGTAGTTTAATTTATTAACAATAAATTGGTTTTTATTTGCGAGTTTTCATATAATTTTCCTATAACCGCATTTGCATCTAAACAGGGTATCTACTGAATGTGAATTTAGAATAAAATAAGAAAATCCACTATAAATTTTAACGTATTTTATTAAGTACAAACGTTCACATCAATATATTAAGCTTATAATAATTTTTAATTATTCATAAGCCAACTTTCCATGTAAATATATTTCTTGTACCCGTGTTTAAACATTATCAAAATAAATAAATAATAATAAATCGAATTTGTTTCAAACCATTTGGATTTTATTTTTCTTCAATTTCCTTTTTTGTCCTTGTTTATTTATATTTAATTTCATCGAGACAATATTCTCCTCATTACGATTAAGAACAATTACATCTTCATTCTCAAAAGGCATCTGACAATTTGGACAAATATTAAGCTTAAGTTCTTTATAAGCGCGTTCAGAAAAAACGCATCCGCAAGACCAGAATGCAATAAATCTGTAACTTCCGGTCATTTCTAGACCGGTGACTGAACAAATAAATGGCGCAGCACTAAAGTCTGCATCCCCTTCTTTTTTTGCATCGTTAACTTTATATTCGGGATTAGATGTTAAATTCAAATTTCTAACATTCCTTAAACTTTTAATATGTTTGATGTCCGTAGGAACATCACGATTTAAAAGGCTTTCTATTAGTGCCACCTTATTATAAAGATGACCAAGACGACACATGACAATTGGAAGTTGCAACACTTGCTGCGATAAACGACAACATCGCCATTTAAAAACGAGTTCGAATTGTTTATCTTTGGTTTCGGATTTTGTTTTAACTTTTACTAATTCACCCCTACGAGGGATGGTTCCACCGTCACAACCCATAAATTCAAATGATTTTAAAACAATTGCCAACTAATTAAACATTTCCAAACACTGCTACTTGACTTGTTTTTAATTAGAGAAGGTCGTCTAATTTTTGACATCAAAAATATGAAATATTGGTGTTTTATTAATTAATCATTAAGTATAACAATGTTTTATACTGTTTGCAATTACAATACTACATAGATTCACAATGCTTCTATTTTAAGCTGGTTATCCATATTGTCAATGTACATTGTACATTTTTAATTTATTGTTAATGGAATAATGTACATATAACAATGGTAAACAAAGAATGTTACAATTTTAAGTTAAATATAGTCAGCTTAGAATAGAATTAAAAAAATAGATAAATCTTGTAGAAAACCATACTATACAATAAATTTTTAACATGTACAGTATTTTAATTCAACAACATATTTATCCAAATAAATCTATTAGAATTAATAATAAATACAGGCACAAATATAGTACACTGATGACAACGGTCGGGTCTGATTTCTCAAAATTCGAAGTGTTGCATCAAATCAGTACAGACAGTAATAGTGCCAAGAGTAACAATCTGCATGTGCCACAGCAATTTGTGACGGTGACAAGGTCCACGAGATGATTTTGAAAACATATTCTTGTTTTGTGGATCATTACCTACATTTTGATATGCAACACTACCAGACTTTTGAGAAGTTAGACCCGATCCTCTCCTTGTGAGTAATGCACATCATCACGGACATATAATCATGACTCAATTAATGTATGTCATCAATAATATACCCAAATGCATTTGTTCACCTTAAAAAAAAAGAAAAATTTAATTGATAATGATTTGTAGTTAGCAAAAAACACTCATAATATCCTTTAATAAATAGTACCCTAATAAGTTTATACGCACAAATATGACACCATTATTTCAAGTGGAATACACTGTATAATTTCTTATAATTCTATTCTTTCTTTAATTATAATTTACTTTGTCTTTGAAAAAAATGTCGACAGTTTAAAATATATTTTAATTTTTATTATTTTGACAATATAAAAATATTTTATATTCAATATTGATATTCCAAAAATATATTTACAATGTCCGACACTTCATGAAATGATTACGAACTTTATATGCAGGTACCATGTGTATGTTTAAAACTGGTTTAATTCATCCCATCTTCACAAGCGATACTGCCAAATATCTGTTATGAAGCGAGTATATCCAAAATACAATTTATTTAATAAGTCAATAACAAGTTCTCCGATATAATAAAATAATAATACACATTATTTTCTATCACTAACCAGTTTTTTTTGTTTATTACTCATTTGACTTAAGTCGATGAAAGATGAAGTAGAATTTGACTACATTAGTTAACATTTGAATAGTAGAAAGTAGTTATGTTACACATCTAATGATCCAATTCCTACATATCATTAACAATTAAAAGTTATAATGAATAAAGAAAATTACGTGTGAAAAATATATTTCAAACAATTTAAGTATTACAAAACAAATTAATTAATAATGCTGTTATAAAAATGTAAACATAATGTGTTAATATTGTCAAGTTGAATATATCAAAAAATCAAACGTGACAATTTAACAAACTAAAATAAAATTCGCAAAGAAATTATAAACTAATCAAGGTAACAAATTGTCGCATGTACCATAAATACTAACTAAATAATTAAGTTTCCTTATAAAAACACTAACATAAATGTCAAACAAAAACATTAAACAAAGTATCAGAAAATATGTAAGAAACTTATTTACAAAATTTACTGATAGATCTATTTTTAGGAATTTTATGAAGTCGTTGCGATATCACAATTACCATACTTCATCTTCTACTTCAAAGGTTCTTATTTCACTGTCCTAAAATATAAATTTTAGCATTATAATAATATTGTTTTGTATTTTTTAATGGACTATATATATATGTGGGGTTCTTAATTTTATCGACTCACCCCACCATTCCGAGTTCGCTATCTTGTTGTTTTTTTATTTGTGGGATGGATTGATAGGAAGGTAAAATGGATCAAACATTTACACACATTCTAATGTACCGCACATATCATTCTGCTATATACTACAACTTAAAACTAACTCTTCCCTCTCTACCATCGGTGCAAACAAATACAGTACGGGAAAGGAGGGGGCGAAACAACTGGAAATAGTGCATTCACTTCTTCATATAATATACTGTGCCTTAAAATTAAAATTAGATAGAAAATTAGAACCATATACGTATACATTATTTTTTGACAAAATTATTAATACTACTCCTGCCAAAATCAAAGTTTTAAATTGCATAGTACGCCCCATGTAAAATGGTTCGTTATATTCAAATTAAAAAAAGCAGATAAAAAATGAATCAAATGTGTTTGATCAGATCATGGTCAGTAATCCGCTCGCTCTTCTGAATCATGAAATTTTTGCAATTAATATGTTAGCTGCGGTACATATTCCGAGGGTTATGTATGGTATATTAATAAAAACAAAATTTTTGCCCAGACTAACGAGTTAATAAAGGGATCATGATCTGTTCGTGCATTTTGAGGTCACGTTATGGTAGTTACTGGTTGCACTGATTTATGCTTTGATTAAACTATAAACAAATTACTTTGTACTTTAAACAGGGTAACACAATAAAATAGTTCATATATATTAGTTATTCTTTTTAGTTTCGCACAACGGTTTACTCAGATTATAATTATCAAACTGAACAAAAATATTGCTATTTTCTTGTAACTTCAGAGATCCTAAAGTTACTCGAATGTTAACTCGCCATTTTTTAATTTTCTCTTTGAAGAAAATCAATAAAACAAACCACAACATCTGTGGAAACATCATTAGTCATAATGCAAAATGCAATGGGTAATTGCAAAATGCGTTGCATAATTTAAAAGCGAAACTTTATAAATATATTTTTATAATATTGATAGTTACAAATAAATGGCATCTGTAAAAAACGAAAATTCCAATTTTTTTCTATTAATGTCGAAGCAAATCAATTTTTTAATGACTAAATATTTGTAAACCGTAATACTTTTAAACAATTCCATTACCGACAACCTTACTTTTTAAAAACAATTATCGTCGAGTTCGTGCGATGTGTAAACTATATGTACATCAACAAAGAATATGCACAGTTATTGACATCTCGTGTATAGTTTACATAAAGCACGTAAGCTCTAATATAAAATAATAATAAATTGAAAATATTATGACTTACACTTCGCACATCTTTACCACCGAAAGCACTGGTACTATAAGTACCCCCTTGTTCGGACGCTAACCAATCAGGTATCTCTTGTCCTGCTTGCTTCAATATGCGAGTTAAGTCGCCAGCAAGTGCATTATCACGAGATCCATCATAAAAACTGGTAGCTTTTCCACGATTACCTGTAAATAGTTATTAAAGCAAAATTCCATCTTTTTCTCTTTAATTAAAAATAACTTACCGACTCTGCCGGTTCTTCCAATACGATGAACGTATTCATCGATAGACTTTGGCAGATCATAATTAATAACATGTTTCACATTTTTAATATCTAAACCTCTAGCGGCAACGGCCGTGGCTACTAAAATATCTCGAGTTCCATTTTTGAATTCCCGCAATGCCTCTTCCCGTTCGCGCTGCAATCGGTCGCCATGGATACTCGTGGCTGGTAACTGGCCTTCGCTTAAAAAAGAAGCTACAAAATCCACGTTACGTTTGGTTTCGACAAAAATCAATGTTCCTTTGCTTCCTAAAAAAAAAAGAGATTATTAACAACCGCATTATCGATTATTCATTTGCAAACCTTCTTCTTTGAGCATCTTTTTCAATTGTTTTTGTTTATGGAATCCTTGTACTTGGAAAAAACGTTGTTCGACATCCGTGCATGCGCTCCCTACTATACCTACAGCTACGAAGATGTAATTATCTAAAAATTGTGCGGCCAAGAGCTGAACGTCCTCTGGAAATGTTGCTGAAAACATCAAAGTTTTTCGTTCCCCCTACAGAGAATAGTTAAGCATAAAAAATAGCATAAAAAAAATAAATAATCGAAATAATATTAACAAAATATTACCTCAAATTTCTGGAGTTGCTGCTTGCAAATTAAAATGGCATTTTAGTAATTACAGCAACATGTATTCGGTTAAATGGCAAATAAAAACAATATACATACAACATATGAAGAATGTGAAAGGAATACAGAAAAGTTTTCGCATATAAATTTATCGATATTATTATAGTTGATTAAGAAAGTTTTATTTCCTAATACAAACAATTAATTAATCAGAAACATGAAAATATATAATAAACGTGTTTGGTAATTATTGAATTTTGATAGTTTCAAAATAACACTTTACATCATAATATTGTTAAAATGTAGTAATACAATAAACCTTTACTCATTAACAATTTCTAATGATTTTTTAAAAATTCATAAAAATATTAGAACTCGGTGATGAATAAAATATAATCATCTAACTATTATGTAACTCACCGTCGGAACCATACTAGCGTGTTCCAGCATTTCCTTCATGTTAGGCAAAAACCCCATGTCCAACATCCGATCGGCTTCGTCTAGCACTACAAAGCGAGTCGAACTAAAGGTGATGCTTCCGCCTCTTACAAAATCATTCATTCGGCCAGGAGTCGCAACTAGGACGTGACATCCTTTGATGATGCGGCTCCGTTGATAACCAACAGAAGTGCCTCCGTACGCTTTCACAATTTTGATGCAAGAGTTAAAAGCAAATTTACGCGCTTCATCAAATATTTGTATGCAAAGTTCTCTGGTCGGTGTCACTATAATCGCCTGCGGTTCGCTGTGCTGTCCATCTATAACTACATCTTGCGGATCTTGCATTAAACAGTTTATTATTGGGAGCAAAAAGGCAGCCTAAAAAAAATCAACAGCCTTTAATGTTTCCTTACAAAAATCAAATAAACGTACAGTTTTCCCCGAACCAGTCTGTGCACAAGCCATTACATCTCGGCCTGCCATTATAATTGGAATAGCATTCTTCTGTATGGGAGTTGGTTTTGTATAACCTGATTTTTTAACATTTTCTAGAATTAAACGATTTAAATTGAAATCGTCAAATGACGACTTTGGAGAAGGAACATTTTCACCAGACACCTATCATCAAAAAAAAAAAATTATCATTATATCAAAACCACGTGAAAAACTTACTAACCTGCACGTCGATGTTATCGTATTTCACAAAATTAATACCAGAACTTATACCGGAACTAAATAATTCGTTTTCGTCCATAGTGGGCTCTGGAGGAACGTAAGGTATTCTTTTTTAACTTCACCATCACCTTCATCATTACCGCCGCTGCCCCATTCGTCGGATCTATTTTCGCCGCCATTATCACCACCAAAGCCGCCTCTACCTCCTCCTCTTCCACCACGACCCCCGCGACCACGGCCGCCCCATCCTCCTCGACCGCTGCCACGTCCCCCGTCGTTAAAATCGCTTCCATTGTCCATATCGCCACTGCCTCCCCATCCACTAGAACCTTCTTGATTTTCATTGCTTAAAATCACGTTTAGGACGGCCCTCCTTAAAATCTCTGCCGCCACCACCACGAAAGCCCCTGCCTCCGCCTCCTCGTCTACCTAGATTAAACAAATTAAATATTATATTATTAAATTTTAAAGTAATTTTACCGCGAAAACTTGAGCTATCATCACCACCTTCGCCCCAACCCGAATTACCATCATTTCCATTACTCTTAGCATCTGATCCCCAAGAGCCGATGTCTTCGTTTTTCTTGAAATCTATACACAATAAAAAAAATGTGATTGCGTATATGTAGATATATTTAAAAAAATAATTAGAATATCCAGTAAATGTTGTTGCACAATAATATCGATGTACGAGTGAAACGTAAAACATTTTTTAAAACAAGCTTGTAAAAGTTAATACAGCACAAAAGTTACGATAGGAATTGTTATAATACAAATACTCGAATATCATATTTTTATCGCAATAAGGTCGGTAAAGCATATTAAATTAACTTTTAAGATTTTACATTCAAGTTTACCTCTGCCTTTCCCAAAATTTGATTTATTTGAATCTGCACCCCAACCTCCATCATCGCCGCTGCCGTTCACAATTGAATTAGATTTAACTGAAAATCCTCGGCCCCGACTGAACATTCGGCCATTGTCCATAGCCGAATCGCTGTCCACTTTCGAGTTGCCCTAATTAAAATAGAAACTTTAATAGGAAATAAAATGTGGTAAATTACTTTTAAATTCTAAAATAGGTACCACCGATACGTGTTATAGAAAGTTATAGAAAGAATAACTAGAGAAGCAATCGAATTTCAATAATTATGATACAATAGCTATTTATGCTAAAAGTGCAAAAAATTCACGTTTAAAGCGCACATATGAAAGTTTACAGAATGAACATTGCTATGCTGGTTTCCTTAATTCATTACAAGCGGCTTAAACGAATCTTTAAGATGAGTATTATACAAGATTTTCTACGAACCTTTAAATATAAAAAAATTAAGAATTTCGACGTTTGAAAACGTCAAAATTAAAAAACGAGTACGAACAGTAAACTGTTGCATGCGAAGTGCTTTTCGCCTGGAATGTAATAAAGTGTCGTTTTTCGAACTAAAACAACAATTTAAAAAGTACGACTTTTCGATTGCGAATAATAAAATATTTAATATGAACCGTTTATATCTTTACAGCCAACATAATTACATATTCTTACCTTGGTTTAGATTTGTTAAGCATTAAAGCTGGGAACACACTGCCGACACGTCACGTTACGGCACGCAACATATGGCATATGGCTCATTTCTACTTGCCGGCGTGCAAAAAAAAGATATAATAATAAGTAAATATATAGGAATTTACTATCTAAGTTTATTTGATATATCAATTACAAGCCAATAAATAGCGGCGGCTAGATGATATCTTTAATTGAACGTGCTGCGTGAGCATCTGAACAGATGCGTCACGTGTCGTCCTATGTGTACTTAATGTAAAATTCCATGCCGGCAGTCGGCAGTGTATCCCCAGCTTAATAGACTTATACAAAGTAAAAATAATGATATAAAGACACAATATAAAATAAAAAAGGGCAATTTCTTTATATAATCATTATAGAATTCAAATACTTTTTACTTTAAATAATTACTCAACACAAAGGAATCATTCATCGTTCCAGTCTTATTTTAAAGCAAAACTTATTAATATTGCTATAATTATTGACGGTAAATGACCATTAGAATTAACTTTGAAAGTAAAGGCGAACGATAACCATAGCAAAATATTATAAACTTTCTTAAACACAAAAAAACCTTAAACAAGAACAAGGTTAAGAAGAAAAACTTCATTTATAATATTATTTTGCTGGAAACGATTCCTTACCTGCGGCACGGCTCCAGAAGGAGCATCATCCCATTCATCGTCCATATTTTTAATCTGCAAATCAACAAAAGCCTTACAAACAAGAAGCCGCCAAATTTGCTACATGTGCAATGTAACCTAGTCGTATTTTATCCTAATTTTACTTAAAATAAGTACCTCACCTTAAATGCACGCTATTTACAAATTTAATACGAAAATTATCGTGAACTTACTCGAATATTAGATTTTTCTCCGGGCCGTTCAAACAACTCTCCAAGCCAAGACAAAAATGGTGTAGATAAATGACAAGTTTGCAAAGTTGGTGTAGCTGATATGCGTTAAAGTCGTTATCACGCGATAAAATAAATGAATAATATTTATAAAAAAACTTTTGAAACGTAAACATTAAAAATTTGAAGTCAATTGGTCATTTTTAACGGCCAAGAAAAATTACATAATAATATTCAATACAAAATTGGATTTAACATTATGGTATAATTCTTCATTTATTAAGAAGTTTTTCGACAAATTGTATCGTGTGATGTCGGATTGCAATCAATAATTCCAGGAATCGAGGTAAATAGTTATTTTGGAGGGAAACAGTTTCTAAATTTTAGTACATAATAAAATAACGATGTATACCGTCTATTAATGATTTGTTGGGATTATTAAAATAAGGCGATTGCACAAAAACTAGTGCACTTCACCTAAATATAGCTCCTGTTCGTTAATCCTTAAATAAAAATTTTACCTCGACATTCCTACACAGCCCGACTACGAAATATTTCTTTTTTTGATGCTGCACAAATTTTTCAAACATTAAACAAAAATACTAAGAAATATATTATATAATCATAGACGTTTGCATAATTTTAAAATAATTATAATAGGCTTTGTTGCTAAATGGCCGATGACTGTTGACAAAGAAATAAAATAGATTTTATATTTAAATAACTAATTATAAATCTTAGCTCTATATATTGTAATAATGATCGATAGTAAATTTTTCTTCGTTTATCAACAATGCTGGCTCGGTACTTAACAAGATGTGTTGTAAAAGTTACAATTATAGTTAGTACATTTTACTTAATTGTTCATATTTAATGTTTGAAACTCTTTATCATCGAATTTATTAGTTTGAGTACAAAGTATGAATTCTCGATTATACTCCTAACTTCGATAGCTTTGCTTTGAATCGAAAATCTAGAGTATAAGTTTTGTTTACGAGAAAATCATTTTGAAACACAACAGCAGAATAAATATTTTCAACAACATAATTAAAAATTCTACTCATTTAATTTGGCTTATATTAAAGGACTATCTAAAGAATCGATTCTTTAACTGCAAACCCTATACTTTCTTGATGCAAGATATCCAATTCAAATTAAATACACGAACACCAATTATAATCGTAAGAAATTCAATTTCTTTTCAAATACATGTAGATGATCTATATATTAATTTTTATGTGAATTGAAACAAAATATAGATAGATATTATTTAAAAAGCCTACTTCGCCCTTTTATTGTGAATAATTCAAAATTACAACAGATAGATTTTCACCATTTGGCTGACACTGAACATTACTCATAGTTAATAGTTTTCATTTTCCAATCATTTCGATAATTAAGTTATAACATCGAATATTATTTACTAACAATTCTATAAATGTTACAAATGACTATGAGTAAATAATTTCATTACAATATTTTAAATACATTTTAATTAAGCGCTGAATGTCGATAAGAAATCTACAACAATTTTCTTAAGTTTACTGTCTATATCATCTGAAATTTTTCCTTCTTTCGCGATGATTTGCAAAACATCTTTATGGCTCGCTCTGCAAACAAGAAGCAACTATAAAAATACGCATACACTTTTATAAAAAAACTTACAGAATGTGTTGGGAAAACTCCTTTTCAAAACTGGTAATTTTAGATGGATCGAGTTTATCTAAGTGACCACGGACGCCACAATAAATAATGGCCACTTGTTCTTCGATAGCCATCGGTACGTACTGTCCTTGTTTAAGTAGTTCCGTTAAACGAACACCACGATTTAACAACTGTTGAGTGGCAGCATCTAAATCTGAACCAAACTGTGCAAAAGCAGCTACTTCACGATACTGAGCCAATTCCAATTTCATGGAACCGGCAACCTATCGAATTTGGTATTAATATTTATTTTCGGCTTAGTCATGTTAAATCTTTACCTGTTTCATGGCTTTAGTTTGAGCGGCCGATCCTACACGCGATACAGATAAACCTACATTAATTGCAGGCCGAATACCTTTGTAGAACAATTCAGTTTCTAAGAAAATTTGTCCATCGGTAATAGAAATGACATTGGTTGGAATGTAAGCAGACACATCGCCGGCTTGTGTCTCGATAACGGGCAAGGCAGTTAGCGATCCACCACCATTGGCGTCGGACATTTTAGCGGCACGTTCTAATAAACGGGAATGAAGGTAGAACACATCACCAGGATAAGCCTCACGACCAGGAGGACGACGCAACAACAGAGACATCTAAATGACATTAAGATAATTTATATGATCAATCATAGATCGGTAGTGTACCTGACGATAAGCAACGGCTTGTTTGGATAAATCATCATAAATGATCAGCGCGTGTTTACCATTATCTCTGAAATATTCGCCCATAGCACAGCCAGAATATGGAGCGAGATATTGCAATGGGGCAGCATCTGAAGCCGTCGCCGACACAATAATGCTGTATTTATCGGCACCTGCATCCGTTAAACGCTTCAGGATTTGTGCAACGGTTGATCTTTTTTGTCCAATAGCCACATATATACAATACAATTTCTTCTTTTCGTCATCGGCGTCGTTGAAACGTTTTTGATTGATAATGGTATCGATGGCCAAAGCAGTTTTTCTGTCAAATTAAACGATTAATTTCAAAATATACTTTTAATGGTACAACCAATTTTATTTACCCGGTCTGACGATCTCCAATGATAAGTTCTCTCTGTCCACGCCCGATCGGTACAAGAGAATCGACAGCTTTAATGCCCGTTTGCATAGGTTCTTTTACAGACACTCTAGGAATGATACCGGGAGCTTTAATACCAACACGGAATCGAGTTTTAGCATTCAGAGGTCCTTTGCCATCAATTGGATTACCTACGGCGACAAGAAAGATATTATTAATCTGAATCATCGAACTCTTAATATTTTTACCTAAAGCATCAACTACACGGCCGAGCAATTCCACTCCAACGGGAACATCCACGATGGCGCCGGTTCGTTTAACGATGTCACCTTCTTTGATTAATTTATCATTACCAAATACTACTACACCTACATTGTCAGGTTCCAAGTTAAGAGACATTCCCTACAATCCATCGTAATAAAAAAACAATGATACGACTACCTTAAGTAATACCTTAAGTCCCGACGAAAATTCCACCATCTCTTCTGCCTGCACATTTTTAAGACCGTATACACGAGCAATACCATCACCAATACTGAGTACTCTTCCGGTTTCATCGAGATCGGCTTTGGGTGCAGATCCCAAAATACGTTCTTCTAATATAGAACTGATTTCTGCTCCACGATTGTTTGAAGATACATGGAAGGCAGCAACACTGGGTACCTACCGAATTATATAATTAAATAAAAATATATAACGAGGTTACATGTTACATAACGTCATCAAAAAGTAAAATCAAATTTTTTCAATTAAATTATTATGAATAAAAGAAGTTGCGGGCTCAACTCTATTATATGAAATATTGCTAATTTAATTATAGGTGCCGGAATAGACGAAATTATTAAAATACCGAGCCATTGATGATTATGTCACAAGTGCCGCACAACGTTCGTTATCCATGTTTCACGTTTATACAAAAATTTGTTAACACTAAAGTATCGCTTAAAAAATACTTATGGAAAATGGTGTTACCTGTGAAGCTGCATTTGTTAATCGCCTCGCTGCGGAGGTGGCCAAACGTACAGACAAGAGAGACATTTTACAACTTCCCCAGGATGAAATTAAAGATGGAGAGCGGATTATGAAGAATCCCACAACGCAGTGCGCAGATACAGACGTCACCTTGGCAAATTGTCAAATTTTCACATCGATATTTATTTTTTTCTCAAGAAATTACCCAAATGATCTAAATATTTTAATTAAACAGTCAGTCGGTGTCTATTTTAAGTCGTTTTACAAGAAATTAATGTTACCCAAAACGGTTTTTATCATTATCATATCGGTCATTATCATCGTTTAAAATGCCGAATGATAAAATTTTGATTTGCGCCCTCTAACGGTATTATTTTTTAATAATCAGTAGGAAACTACTAATAATATACAGGATGTCTCACAATTTACTTATTTAGAAAAATTTTCTGAATTTGAGAAAGGATTTAATGAAATTGAGACATCCTACAAAACCCTTACTAATGTTCTATTCAATACATGTAGGTACTTCGTATTTTTCAAGAACATGTCCCGACAAATTACGATTTGGATATAAATTTATTATAAAAACAAAACTGTTCAATGTTTTATCAGAAATAATATAAGCAATAATTGATTTAACTGTAATAATAAAAACTTATCCAATTTAAACGTAAAATTAAGCTAAGCCTTTTGCTTCTGCTCCTTTTTAGCAGCTTCAGCTATGGCTTCGGCCTTTTCAAATTCCCCTATTAATTCTTCCACCTCTTTGTTCGTTAATATGTGTGTATCAGTCACATTGTCTTTTCGAGTAAGCACCGCCATTTCCACTGCAAAATAAATTTTAAAGAAACTGATATTTTGTTAATGAAAACAAAAAAAAAACAATACCTTTCTCTGAAGTTAATTTGGTCATATCTAGGGTTTTACTTAAAACTTTAATAGCTAACGCTTTTGCATCTTTTAATGTCATTTCTCCTTCTTTATATTCCTGCTTCAAACTGGACATTGCAGCCTATAATTTTTAAGTTTATTTTTTATATGTAAATATGTTTAATTAATCTTACTGCACTGTTATTTCCAATACAAGTGGCTTTCCATCCACTATAATTACCACTGGGATCCGACTGATATAATTGGTATCCATAATGTTTATCCCAACCCATGTATAATATCGAAACACCAAAAGGTCGTTTTCCTGAAAATTATTCTTAAATAGATTTTAATTTGCGGGAGAGTACTTGTTTATAATTAACCTCCGTATTGAGTGTAAGATTGTTTTACATCACATAACCAGGACACTAACTGTTCACAGGGAATTGATTCTCCGTATTGAATTAAGTATCTTTGTCCAATTAGGCGAAGTTCATTTGTTAATACGTTTGCATCTGATGTAATACCGGCAACACTACATACCATATCGCTGAAAATAAAATGTAATTAATTTATAGTTAAAAATTTTGAAGACGCACTTGTTGAGTTTGTAAATTTTTTCTGAAGAAAAAATTTCATCGAGTAACTTATTGGTGTTACGTCTTTCAGCAGCCAAAAGAATACCGTTATTGGCCAATATTCCTAAGCAGGTTCCGGCGTGACTTATAGCTTCCATGGCATATTCGACTTGATATAGCCTTCCTGGAATTTTGCACATTTATTTAGAAGAAACAAAATATCTATCGTATTACTTGCCTTCCGGAGAGAAAATAGTTGTTCGGGTATCATATCTGCGAGCCTATAATTGCGAGAAAAATTTTAAATAATAAATTATGAGAATGACAATGCACCAAATAAAGCATAACCTTAAATGCTAAGAACGAAAATATTTTTCATTAATGTGCTTGAAATAATTTAGTGGTTTAATCATTTATTTATTATTTTTTTTGATTTACTTACCATTTTATATTAAAATACAATTGAAATCAGTTAAATTATTTTATAAAACAACTTTTTAACAGTATTTGTTTCTTGGAATTAATTCTAACAACCCGTCCGTTGGTAACAATGCTGACAGTGGAGTAATGATTAATGATCAATTAAAAATCACTAGTATTGTTGTAGTTAATAATGTTTATAATATTTTATTATTTATTTGTTAATTGTAACTAGCATTAGAATAAAACAATTTGTTTAATTACATTCACTTGCATTACAAATTAAAAAAAAATATTTTGTTCATATATATAATATATATTTTATTTACTTAACTATATATTCTCAAGCTATGTATTTGCTTAACTAACTGTAATTAGTGGAGTTTTTTTAATATACTCAACAACATTTTATACATTTTAAAACAATAAGAAGATAAGTTGAAGTTTATGTTAAGTTTAAATAAGATAATTTTATTTGTTGCCTTTCTAATTTGAAGGCTGGTGTTATTATGGTTACAAAAGTTGCAGCAGACCTTTGAACCTTTTGGACTTCTGATCTATTAATCTTTTTTTAGAAAGAACGTTTATTTAAAACTGAGCGAATCAATTTTATACAGTCATTGTTTAGTCTCAAATATTTTAATCCAATTATTTACTTCAAATAAATAATGTCTGTTGTAAAAGGTGAGTTATATTGTTAATGTATCTATTTTATTTTCCAATTAAAATGGGTTTTTAATCAACAATCAATTTGAATCAATATTAAGAAATACTAAAATATTATGCACAAATAAAAGTTATCGGTTGGATGAATTGGATGGACGGTTTTGAATTAAATATAAGTAAAAGAGAAGGTGCTTTTTCAAATCAATTACATATGCATTATAATTTATGATATATGTATAGACAGTGCAATGCTGGAAAATTTAATTAATGGTATAATACATAATTTACATTAATACATATACTAGACTTTTAGTAATTAAACATATAACATTTTTTAAGATATTCACTTTAATGTAAAGAGCAATTATTATGATATAATAAGTATCCCTGCATTAGGATAATTTTAATTTTAACATTTCTGTTCTAGGTGTTGTCATTGTCGGGGCCAAAAGAACAGCTTTTGGTACATTTGGTGGGAAATTGAAAAACACCACTGCATGTGATTTACAAATTATCTCGAATAAAGCTGCATTAGCTGCTGCTAACGTAAAACCAGAAATGATCGACAGTGTTAATATTGGATGTGTAATACAGGTATGTATGCTTATTTTGTAATTGACGCTTTTTATTATGATTTATTTTGATGAGAATTTTAAACCATGATATTACGTCAATTTTGATTCAGAAAAATCGTTTCTAAATACGACATTCGTTAAAGAATAAAAATTATAATGAATAAGACATTAATTTAAAAGAACGCACGTGCCAAATTACATTTTAAACATACCATAAACAAGTTAAGTTTATCTAAAATTAGATTTTGGTTTGACAAGGTCCTATGGCCC
This sequence comes from Rhagophthalmus giganteus, assembly GCA_036326145.1. Taxonomy (NCBI): domain Eukaryota; kingdom Metazoa; phylum Arthropoda; class Insecta; order Coleoptera; family Rhagophthalmidae; genus Rhagophthalmus; species Rhagophthalmus giganteus. The sequence goes on along the minus strand of JARFJA010000083.1, from coordinate 5,825,727 downwards.
ATCCTTCAAGTATATAAATGTACAATTTTTGTGCCAATACTTACGAAATTACCCGGAATTAAAAATATCTATAAACAGGGAACATATTTTTATGAGAAAGTGTTAACAAACTTAAACAAACAATCAAAAATTTTTAAAACAAAGTTTTTAGAGTTCCGCACCCGATGGAATTTTCTTGGCAAGACATGCATTGTTAAAAAGCGGAATACCCGAGGATAGACCTGCGCTTATGGTCAATCGTCTGTGCGGATCCGGATTTCAAGCTGTTGTTAATGGGGTTCAGGTATCCCATACATAATTATAAAGTATATAGGAATTGCTATAAATCATGTAAAATATTACAGGATATTTTAGTTGGTGGAGCAAAACTATCGCTCACAGGAGGCACAGAGAGCATGTCTCAAGCACCTTTTTCTGTTCGTAATGTTCGTTTTGGCACACAGCTCGGTATGAATTATCAGTTTGAAGATTCTCTGTGGACAAGCCTTACAGATACTTATTGTAAATTGCCAATGGCTCTTACTGCAGAAAAGTTAGGTGCACAGTTCAATATTACGAGAGAAGAGACGGACAAGTTTTCTCTTAGATCACAAATGTTGTGGAAAGCTGGTTATATTTTATACCAAAATATAATATTTGATTTTATAAAGCAAATAATTTTTAGCCGAAGAAGCTGGACGATTTAAGACGGAAATCGTGCCGATCGAAGTAAAAGGAAGAAAAGGGCCGGAAGCTGTCAGTGTCGATGAACACCCGAAACCCAAAACCACCATAGAAGACTTGAAAAAGCTGCGATCTTTATTTAAGGAAAATGGACTTGTTACTGCCGGTTCTGCTTCGGTCGGTTTACAACTTTTGATTTAAGACGTTTTAATAAAAATATTTATTATAGGGAATAAGCGACGGAGCCGGAACTATTATTTTAGCTAGTGAAGCGGCGGCAAAGGAATACAATTTAAAGCCGTTAGCTAGAGTAGTGGCATTCGCAGCTGTAGGTGTAGATCCTTCGATAATGGGCATCGGTCCTGTTCCAGCTATCCAGAAAGTGCTGACAGCTTCTGGTTTATCGCTGAAAGATATTGATCTTATAGAGGTGAGTATTTAATTTTGGACGAGCAAGTTTTTCTACCACGTCCAATTCTAGGTCAATGAAGCGTTTGCTGCACAATCACTTGCATGTGCCAAAAAACTTGACCTCGATATGGATAAATTTAATGTCGATGGTGGTGCAATTGCTATGGGCCATCCGTTAAGTGCATCGGGCGCCAGAATTACTGCTCATCTTGTGCACGAGCTGAGGTAAACTGTTTAAATTTTGTACAGATCGGTTTTGATTAAAAATGTGACAATTTTAGGAGAAGAAAAGCTAAATATGGAATCGGTTCAGCATGTATTGGAGGAGGACAAGGAATTGCTCTTTTAATCGAAGCCTTGTAATTCGTTTTAAAAAATTCTACGGCTTACATTTTTTTTTATATTTGAATGTTTTAATTATTGTCAGGTATAATTTTAAATTATTTATCTATAAGAGTAAAGTGAAAATATACTTTTGGAGATAATTATATTCCTATATAAATGCGATGCTTTGCTTTTGTTTTTTTAAATTTTTTTATGATATAGGTACTATTTATATTGATTTGAATGCGAGTCAGTATAAAATCTCAAATTTTGTAATGAACGATTCGAAGAACTGATTAAGAATTTTAAAATAAAAAGACGAGCACAAAAAAATTAATAAAAATCTTTCAAATCGATAATGTTAGACAAAATACAAGCATATTTTTTCAAAACAAACATAGCATGCCCGAGCTAACTTGAGCATATACATTAAGTAGTTAATGCAAAATTTAAACTGGGATTGTGCAAGAAAATATGATGACAAAAACTTTTATATTAAATAATTCAAACGTAGTACGTGGGACAACAAAGCACTGCAGTAATTGATGAAAAATGATGTAATATTGGCATATAAAGTATAATAATAATTAAAATAAGTCTTATTGTTTTTAGATTTTCTTCTACATTTTAACTTCGTTATTTCCATTTTTATGAAATACTGTTCGAATCTACTGTCGTATCTCCTAATAAACGATTATTACAACAATTAGAAACAAACATGCTTCAATAATGACTAAGTTTAATCGCCGTCTACAATTAATATTCCTTTGTGCTTAACTGATGGTTGTCTTCAATTTGAAATTATACTTGTGGAGGTGCTAGTGACTGATACAATTTGGAAACTGCCGTTTGAACAATTTGTTGAAAAATTTCATCGGTCAAACACTCCACTTCCTAAAACGTTATATTGTTGTAAAATATATTTTTTAATTTCTGTATTAGTTACCAAGTTTAAAAGATCAATATCTGCCCTCTGATCGTTTACCACGACGTACAGTTTTTCTCCTTTAAACATTTTTGGTACCGAGTCTTCGCCAAACATATCTTGTAACATTTCGATGAGGCATTCCTTAAAATGCATCCTATCGACCTTAGCGTTCGTTGTCATGTTTTTAATGGGAGTATCCAAGGATTCCGCTTGTAATATGGCAGCAACTATGGCATCGGCGTACATGTCATTTATTGGATTTGCCACCCACTAAAATAGCTTTGAAATACAAAGTTACCATTCGAGATGCTTTAAATACCTCTAATGTTACTATTTTATTATCTATCGTAATATCCACAGCGTTGAAAGCTCTCATTTTTCTATCACCTTCAATTGCTTCCAATAAACCTGCCACTTGACTTATGAGATACCGTAAGACACCTATAGTTCCCGAATAGTGAATGCTTTGACGTTGTACAACTTGACTCATCGACATGTCAGTGTATTCTAAGATTTAAAAACAACTGTGCTAACGAATCTAGACTGTTAAATAAGTACTTACTTGCTAGATCTTCGGCAGCAAGTATGTGATAATTAAAATTGCGCTTTACTAAAATACCCGATAGAATATTGTTTGGCATTGGACTTTCTACAGCAAGAGCTCCCATAACTTTGGCAGTTTTTTCGCCCCGAAAATACAGCTCCACGGCGTGGGTGTTCCTTGGGTTATGCAATTGCATTGTGACATTAGGATCATCTTCGTATTCTCGCTGTAAAGCTGCTTTTAAGCGGCTCATTTCATTTTGTTCACCATGCACTAATACCTATACGAAAACATACATTTACATTTATATTTTAATAAGTTTATGATTACTTACAATATGAGGGGGTTTCAAAATACGTATGAATTCGCTTGTTTGTTGATAATCTGTGTGAGCGGAAAATGAAATATAGTCGACCGACATTTTCAAAGGCAACTTTTGGCCGACCATCGTGACTATTTCCTCTGGTTCTGACAAAATAGTTTTGGCCAAAGTTCCTTCAACGCAATACCCTAAAAATTTTTTATATTTATGCTATTTTTGTTCTTATTAATTGTTTGTATGTTACCTGCAATTATAACACCATTTTTTGAATCCGTACACCACGATTCAAACAATTCACGAGAAAGACCACTTTGCATCATACCAGGCGATGCCATAATCACACAAGGTCCTATATCATCAAAATGGTCGATTCCCTAAAAATTACGAGATTTTTAATCTTAATCTAAATTTCTTTTTTTAAATCTAAATAAATCTATTTACCTTCAAATTTGATATGTGCTTAAAAACAAATGGATTATTAATGGCAATTTGTCTTCTAATTTTTTCATTCATCGCATTAATGTAAGTTTGATAAACAGCCATGCATTTCTTTGCCAAGGACGATGCATAATAAATGGGAATATCGTGTAATTCTGGGTGCTGACTCCAGTATTCGTCTATAAAACAATAATTCTTATAAATATTTTAATATTAATTGTGTTCGTTTTCACCTAAAATAAGAAGAAGTTCTTGTGCGCGTCCTAATGCAAAAACTGGAATAAGGCAGCGCCCTCCCCTTGTTACTATATCATGAACGAGATTTGTAAATCGACTTTCGCGTTCTTCACGTTTCTCGTGAATATGAGTACCATACGTCGATTCCTATAATTTAGAAGTGCTATAAACAGAAGTTTTATAACAAAATACAGCTTACTGTTATTAACACGTCTGGCTTAACCGTTGGTATCTCCGCAGCCATAAGATGGCGATCTTCTTGTCTTGAAAAATCTCCAGTATATAAAATCTAAAAAACAACTCATTACTTAATACAAAAATGAATGTGCGCAACAAACCTTGACACCTGCAATTTCTATCATGAACATAGCAGCCCCTAAAACGTGACCTGCATTGTAAGCCCAAAACTTAATACCTAAAACATCCTTTTCTTCGTGAAAATTTATAGTTTCTATTTTATCCATGCTAGCCTCAAGATCAGATTCTGTATATAACATCTGTTCGGTCGCTATATTACTATAAAATGATTTCGTTTCAAATAACAAATTAATTAAAAATAGATAACCGTACCTAACTTTAATATAATCCGATAACAACCACCTGTAAATAGCTTTCGATGCGTGAGTCATAAAACACCTTCCTTTAAAACTCGTTTTCTGTAAAAACCACGGAAGTGCTCCACAGTGATCCAAATGGAAACTTAAATAATAAACGCAATTATATTTATCCTATCATAATTATATTTATATTTTTACTGTGAAATAAGTAGTAAATCAATTTCATCTGCTTCGATTAAATCCACAAAGGGCAGGGCATCCATTCCAGTTAGGCCAGGATGTATTCCGCAGTCGAGCTACAAAATAAATATAAAAATGTAGTTACAATTTCATCGTTAGTCTAAGTAATTACCATGATTTTTTTCCCTTTGAATTCGATCATAATACATGATCTTCCTACTTCTTGGCCGGCTCCGCTGCAAATTAATAAACATAACCTTAATTGTATATTATTGACGATTATACTTACAGTGGTCTAATAATTAATTGATCGCTTTCTTCTGCAGGTACCGCAAACTCTGGTTTTCTTTTTGTAGACATTTTTAATTAAATTTTACACATACAAAAATAGAAGCTTAATTTTTCAATAATCCGTTATGATAGGTTAATTCGCTGCTGCCATCTAGGTAGTATTTTACAGTGGTCGTAATTTTGAATTTCAAAATTAATTTAACTTTCATCGTTTATAAAATAATACAAAAATTGAAAAGTGAAGTGTTTTAATTCATTGCATAATCGCCAATTTTATAAAAAAATGTAATGTTCCTTATAAGAGGTCATATCCTCAAACCTGTAAATTATTATCGTAAAATGTAACAAATGCATAATGTTGATAATAGAATTTAAGAAAAATGAGGAAACATTCTCCATAGGTTGCTATATGGTTATAACAACTCAACTTTATTTTCCTTATAAACAAAGCCCGTTAAGTACTCACTTTTGATTACAAAAATCAACATACACTTCGTAATTTAATGAATTTTATTTTAAGTTATTAATTAAATGTGTTCAAAGTCTAAAACTAAAATCTTATCTCTAAATGATTTGCTACAACTTGGTCTGTCTGCCATTGAAATATAAACAACAGTATTTATTGTATAACAAATGCAATTATAATAATAATTGTGCTCCTATGTCGTTATCAGTACAGAATATTTGGCTTATAATACAGCTGCAACATGTGTTATTACTGCAAGCTATACTACTTCAATTTTACAAGTTTTTATAATACGTACTTCTATTTCTTAAAAATAATTAAATCTTAAAGCAATCCTAAAATAATTCTACTATTTAATACTAAATATTGTAATTAAATATTTTAATGTTAAATAAATATTTCCAAGATATGTATGACACAAACTCCATTTTATTAATTAGAAGCTTTCTATAAATAAATGCAGTTTAGAAGAAAAACCATCCCATAGAAGAATTCTTAAAAAGTTAATACTATCCCCGTTAAAAATATAATACTTTTAGTTTAATCACAATTACAATAAACTCTATGTTAAACTTTTTCTTCTGTTTTTAATTCATAAAAGATGTGCCAATTTGTAAAATTTAATTTTTAAAAATTATGATTTTGTTAAATTTATGGTAACACAGAATTCTTTGTGTATAAATAGTTTTTAAACTAAAATGAACATAAATTGCACAATTTTAAAAATACGAAACTGGAAAATTAAGGTAATAAAATATGTAATTATGTAACGACGCTTAAATGACCATAATCTTAAAAATATACTATGTTTTGATTCAATTTAATTATAATTATTTTTGGAAAAAAAAATGATAGTGCAAACACATCTTTTAAGATGGAGTTTATATTATCTATTGTAATTATAAATTTGGTTTATTTTTAAGTTATTAATTTTTAATCATTTAGGATAAAGAAAAACGAAAAATTAATCTAATTTTACATAAAACCTAAGGATATTTCGTTTTCATAAGATGTTATAGTAGTCACTGATCTATTATTAAATGTAAATTATTTGTGTAGAAAATGTATTATTATTACTAATAAATTGAAGATCTGTTAGTAATTATGTTAAAAATTTTGGTGAAATTTTACCTTATTAAAATAAACATAATATATAAAATAGTTTTCTTTGTGTTTAAAAGAAGTGTTCGATTCTTTAAGCATAAATAATAGTCTAACTTAGTTATAGCTACGATATTCAAATATATTCTGAACAATACTCCCTTTACTACGTAAAAATTAATAAAAAAATATATTTATATTAAACGAGATACACTATTATGAGCACATAAATATTCACACATGAAAGGCAAACATTGCTATTTTGCCAATAAATAATCTAACATCTTTATTAATAGTATATCATTTTTACAAATCAGTTGTTATTGGAATATTTTGTATAGCCCTTACTACATCCTTAATACCATTTAATACTGAGTAAAAGAAATTTTAATTACAAATGAAAATTTGAATTTTTAATTTTCATAAAAAAATTAAAGGATTAAATGGATTATTACTATCTAGAGTAGAAAAACTGCTATTTTTTCATTTCCACATTTATATTGACTGTCATGAGAGTTGAATAGTAGGAAGTTTTAAGCATCCACCTCTTTCAGACAATAATGCACTAACTAAAGGTTCTCAAACTCCTGCCCCTGTACAATTGCTTTATTTTTAGCCTCTAGACAGGAATAACTCCTTAAATGCATTTTTAATAAAACTAATAATTTTATTTAAATTTAGAAAAACATGTCAACTTGCGATAGTTTTGTTCTTTAAACTACCAATAATTCAAATAAACGTGAAAATATCAGTTTATATTATTTATGTATATTTAATTTGAATTAAGTAATACATATGTGTAGTGTGTACTTATTACACTAAAGACCATTATAATAATGTTTTAATGCAAAAAATCTAAGTACAGATTTAAAAAATGTAATGATAGTTATGGAATTCCAGATTTGTGTAAGTAAATGATTTCATTGAATATTGATACAGTGATTTGTGCTGAAAATAGCGATCACAAACAGCTAAATAACTTATTTTTAAAATAAAACAACATTTAAATAATAATATATTCATGGTAACGATGACTATTTATATTGAATAATAATTAGTTTGTGCAATTTGTATTCTATTGTTGCTATTTTTCAAAAATAAACACATTAGTGTTAGAACACAATCATTGCGCACGCTAATTGACCAATCAAAAGCTTTTTATGTACAAATTATTTTACTACTAATTGTTAATAATGGTCACTTTTAAAATGTCAAAGGTATCTACCTACGTAAACGTCAAAAATCAAAATATTTTAATAAAAATGCTGGTCGTCGAAAAAAAAAATATATATATATATATAACACATGCCAAAAGGGTATTTCACGTTCGTGTGATTAAGTCACTGTAACTCTATCACGCTCGCATGAAATATCCGTTTTTCAGCACTAGTTATACAATATACTATTATTAAATGGTCTTCAATGTATTCTAAATGATTTTTTAAATCGACATTAAATATTTTATATTTCGATTAATAGTTTAATTTGCTGTAAAAACATACTAAAAAATATCTATTAGAATGTTACTATCATTGGCATCGAACACTCTTCTAAATAATAAAACTACCTTGTCTTCCTAATTACAATGTAGTTTGTAAAGATAATTATTTATCAATTTTAAATATCGACTTTCGAATCCAGAATCTTCAATTTTAATCCTAAAAGTTCCTAATATTTTTTTCAATCCTTCGATCTTTGGTTTCTTTCTATCAATATTAACAACGTTTTAATTATACAACACATTTTGTTAATATGGCAACAAGTTGGTCCAAATCCATCTTATTTTGATTAAATGACTTTAAAACGCACATTTCGCATTAACGCGGTTATAATATAAATATAGCAAAATTTAAAAAAAAACAAATGAACGTGTGCTCTGTAAAAATTTCTAAATACAGTATTAAAATTGTATAAAACAAAAAATCAACAAACAAATTTTTACACCCGTTCTTTAAAATGATATAAAAGCGATTTTTATAAAAAACATGGCACTTAAATTAGTTAAATGCATCATTGTATAATACAAATAGGAATTTGTAAAATAACCCCGCCAATGACCATAATATAAGCATGTTTCGATACAATTATTATATGCTTGGTATGTAAAAATGTTCATCACCGATTAAATACTATTAATTTCAAAAGACTTTCACGTTTGTAATGCTGTGGTTATCTCGTCATGGATAGTAGCGAGTTCTTGAACTCGAGTTGCTAATTGTTGATTGAGCGTTACAAGAACTTGTCTCTGAGACTCATGAGCCCCCAATGCAACATCTAATTCTGATTGGGCAAGTTTTGCTGTCGTTTGAAGCTCCTGATTTTCCCTTTGTAAGGTCTAACATAAAATCGTGTTTAGTTCAGATTAAAAATAAAAAATTTACACATTATTTTTACCTGAGTAACGTCAGAAATTTTATGCGAACTGCTTAGTTGTTGAATTTCTTTGTTTTTGGCCTCGAGTTCGATTTCTAACTGTTCGACACGTTGCCGTAAATTTTGAATTTCTTTACGAAATTCGTCTGCCATATCTCCACCACCTGAAGAAAAATCTTAAAATAAACATATTTTAGAATAATAATGATCTTCATAATTCTGTTATTATGAATAATCTGTTATATTTAAATATTTTAAAAAGCTTTTATTGCAATCTGTGAGATTTTATTTTGTAAAATTTGTATTCTAGCTTTAAATGTTGCAGATGTCAATGTGATAGGACTATAATTGTTGTTACAATATACAGTGAAAGTTATTTCTTGTAAACTGACAGCTGCTTATGTGATTATCGAGCAACTTTTTAAACATGACTTAATATACACATTAGAAATTAATGATATCCTCTCGATCATTTATTGGGGATATTTTGGAAATGTTATTTCCTATAAATTAATATTAACAATCCTTTGACAGCCAGTTGTACAATAACCGATCATCGTTGATCGTCGGTCAATCTCTTAGATAATCATTACTATGGTGATCCACTGATGATCAGCGGTAATCGACAACTGTATGTACAACTAGCTCTGAGTATTGTATATCACCTTTTATCTGGGAAGTGAGCTTTTTTTTTAATAAGATTTACACAGTTGATTTTAATCTGTTTTAAAAAAAATGTATTACAACTGGCTGTCATTGTTATGATCAATTAATCAATCAATGGATTAATCAAATTACATACTTTTCATTAATAAGCAAAATGTTACTGTATTTCTAAGTGTACCGATACTACATAATAGTTATAATAGATCAAGTAAAATTGCAACGAGCATTTTACTTTAAAATTTGATAATAAAACAAATTTCCACACTTTTAAGCATGTACCTTTACTATTTTCAAGATCGGTTTGATATTTTGCTTTCATTCTCATATTTTCTTCTTTGTAGCTATGAAGTTGACGTTTCCATTCGTCTACATTTGCGGTGCTTTCTTGTAAAGCACTAGTTAATCGTGCATTATTGCTTTTTAACGTTGCCAATTCTATTTCCCACTTTTTAGCATTAGCCGAACTGAAAGAAACCATAAATTAATTAAGTAAATCAAGAAGAACATTAATTATATTCTAAATGTAAATTAAGCTCATTCATATTAACTCCTCGCTTTCCTTTTACAACTTAGTAGTAGGGAATCAACAAATCAGCTCTTCCCATAAGTTTCATTTTTTACTTGCAAAATTAACATGTTTTCAAATAATTTCGACATAATTTTAGCAAACAAAAGCGTAACAAAAAAGATTGTGTAAACAGGATAGGTTTTAAAATCTTTATTCAATTAAAGATTAGGAAATCAAGAAAATGATTGCAATAGGAATTAGATCAAACTCGTACTTGAAACATGTCGATAAAAATTAACATCGCCGAGGTATAAATTAATGTGTTTATTTTTTTAATAAACAATAGTATTTAAAATTAAATTAAATTTTAAATTAAGTTCTACTTCGGCACTTTCCACTTAAACATTTTTCGGATATGTTATTACATCATAATGTTAATCATTGAAGCATTTCCAATTGCCCTAATTTTTCTGGAGCATAAAGAAATATATCACCAACTTAGGTGCAGTGCACCTTTCTCTTTTACGACGCCTTTAAACATAATAATCTTGTAATTACATTTCATAATAAATTAAATAACATGAAATTCAATTAATAGATACCTACGGAAAGAACGTTTATATTAATTAGATCTGCTCGAAATATTTAAAATACGTTTTATGTCATAATTTCTCAACGTCATTGTTTAGTATGCAAGAGAATAACGATGATATATTTTTAAGGCCGCTTAAGGTTAAGGTTATATTGGAGTTTCCTTTCTAAAAGGATTTACCATTTTATTAACAATTAATTATTTAAATATTTTCGTCTCTTTAAGTATAAGTATTAATTTTATATAACAGAGTGTTACCGACGATCGACTAATATACTGGCACCTGATATAAAAACACAATTCAACTACACAATTAATAAATTTTATATTAAATGTGACACTGTATTATGTCACAGTTCATATTTGCATACAAATTAAATAGAGAAAAATTGTTATTTATCTTACAAGAGAGTTTCTTAATCGTCCAATTAATTACTGGGTTATTGTCGGGCTCTTGTTGAAACCGAAAACAACTGCATCAGTTTTTAGTGGATCAAGAAACCTCGATATTGCATTCACGGTCACGAAGCAAATAATTATTTGGGCTATTTGTGAAGTCTATTACAACTGTCTTTTTAAACAGACAGAGTTGTCGTACCACTTATTGTTTTACCCGAAGTCGATTCAAACTTTCTTACTTTAAATAATAATATGTACAACCATGTTGATTAAATGATATTTTAATAATAAAAAAAACGTAACACGACAGCGTTTAAAATGTGGATTGTAACTTTCATGAAATAGATGTGGTCCACAGATTTTTCATTCGCTGCATAGTATTATTTTTGGTCATTGTTAAATGTTGCAAATAAATTAGTACTTGCTATATTTATATGCATATAATTATAACATGCACTTTAATTTTGAAAAGGAAGTTTAAATAAAAACAATAGGCTCGGAACCCTTTACCTCTCAAAACAACTTGTAGCAAGAGTTTGTAAAACCGAAAATCATAAAAACTAATCTTTAGTCTTTCCTACAATGTTTTAAATTGGCAAATACAGATGTCAGCAAGTGTACATATCAAAATCGTTAACTTTTTGCCCGAATTTCAAAAATATTTACTTTAAATAATACGTAATCAACAAAAATCATTGCACAATCCGTACATATAAAAGTGTAATAACACCTTATTTAACTAGCAGACCGTATAAACGGTGTTTCACTTTTTTCTAACGACATCGACTACATAAACGTTAAATAATTTAAAATTACTAAAATAACAGATAATAGTATTGTTATGCGTATGAGTTGCACGTATAAATTAAACACATAAGCATTTTATAGAAAAATTGGTTAACTTAATAGAGAAAGTTAGGAAGGAAGCAAGGGAAGATGGTAGTAATGATTTTGGTGGGTGGAACTTACTATATAAGGTGATTTTGTATTTTGGAAGATATCAGTTTCTTAAGACTTCATTCAACTGTTTAACCCCTAAAGCAGACAATTACAATGTCCAGATATTTCTTAGTAAGAATATGTGCAAAATTAAGTGGTTTAAAATTGTACAATATCGTAATTTAATAGGTTATCGCCGTTGTGGCAACTTTAACTTGTTGCATTCGAGCAGGTTTCATAGGAGGATATGGCGGTGGTCTAGAACACGAAATTGGTGGACTCGAAGGTTATGGTGGTGGATACGGAGGTGGTAATGAAGAACATGCAGATTATTACGTAAGTGGCATTTTAAGGGTAACAACGTAAATTGCACGTAATTGTATTTACAGGCACATCCCAAATATGCCTTCAATTATGCAGTTCACGATCCTCATACCGGGGACGAGAAACAGCATATCGAAGAACGCGACGGCGACCAAGTTAAAGGTTCTTACAGTTTAAAGGAAGCCGACGGTACTACACGCGTTGTCGAATACAAGGCAGACAAGCACAACGGATTTAACGCCGTTGTCCACAAAATAGGGGAACCACAACATCAAGTTGGAAGTTACGGATCAGGCGGAGGATATGGCGGCGGATATGGAGGTCACTATTAAAACTGTACTTAGTTTATAGTAAATAATTTTAAAAAAATATGCGAGCAGATTTATTTAAATGTTGAAAATAAATTCGCGAGCTTATTAAGTGATAAATGTGAATTATTGTTATCGAGTTATTTTTGTACGACTATTTTTTTATTACTGTTTTCATATCATTACATAGAGTGAAATTTGTTTATATAGTTCATGATCATTTCATTATATTATGTTTAGCTTTTAATCGAAATCGAAAAACAAATTTTCAAAAAATAACGACATCTTTTACTCTTGTTATATTTATCATAATGATCACTTTTCATTGTTAAACATTTCATAAAGTACCTTTTCAATAAAATTAATAAGGAAGCAACAATTTCTTTTATTACAACATGTGTATTTACTGTTGAGTAATAATAATAATAGTAATAACTGTAACAGAAGCAAAACAAATTTCTCCAGTATTAGTGTAATAATAACAATAAGTGTATATCCATTAGAATATTGCATAAAAGAGAGATTTATAATATAAATTGACTTTCCCTTTTTGCAGACATGTTTCATTACGGTAAACGAGTATTAATTATCAAATTAGTCAAATATGCAATTCCGATAATTTTAAACGCATTTACTAACTAACAACATGGTCCTCTTTGTATTTAAAAAATTATATTTTGTTTTAATTCCAGTGAAATTATAATATTAATTTAAAGAGGAACCGATAATTGTTTGCACTTCATTTAATAACTTTCTAACTTATTCATTATTACAATTAAAATACAATGTTACCAACAACATTAATTATAATAATTTGAACATACTGTGACAGATGCACCTTTTATAAAAACTCGTTAAAGCAAATATTTTATTCAAACGGGGAAATTATTCGATTGCAAATTAGTGAACTCGATGCAGTCAATCAATGCTAAATATTAATGTTCAAAAAACCATATCAACGAAAATTTGTTTTTATTTCTGTTATTTATTATTGAGTGAAACTGTAGCTCTATGTTTCAGAGACTTCCTGAATACGTGCAAAGCACATAATTTCGTTTGTTTAAAGTTAGCAACATGTAAAACATTTTTATAAAAGTAAAGAAAAATGGCAAAAGGTTAATTAATGTAAAAACCGCTGATTATGTGGATAGTAACATAATCAAATTAAAAAATAATGTTGGTATATTTCCGAGTAAATGTTTGTTAAACACACGTCAAAACTTCCATTTAAATGTGCAAAACTGTTGTGAATAAAAATATTAAAATGCCAGTTCTTACGTTTCCTTAAAAATTTGTACATACAAGAACTGGTGAAATAATGCTTAAACATCATTTCAATTTTTTTATTATACACCGTGTCCAAGATAAGAATGCACAGCATGGGGATCTTGAAAACGGTAGAAGATACAGAGTGGCTTAAATTAGAAAAAAGTTGCGCTATTTAGAGTATGTTCTCATGCTGGTCGCAAAAGTTCATTATTGTTTATCGTTTTCAAAATTCTCAAAAAAATGTGATTTTTTGGATTTTCGTTTCTTTTCATTTTTTTATTTATTTTAAATGATATTAAAAAACTACCGGCACTTTCTCGTTGCTACTTTTTAAGCTCTACAAAATGGCGTGTTCAAATTTTTAATCCGACGTTTCGTATCCGAGAACCCATCATCAACTTTATTTTTTTATATGGCCACAAACAAAGAGACACCCTGAATTCGGTAGCATTATTCATTACAAATTCAACGATGTATCACACATTACGGTTTTGAAACCAAAAAAGGGGAAAAACGTGAGTTATAAGGTTTTTTATTTTTTAAATTAGTAGGCATTGGAACATCGCAATATTTTTGTTTTATCTGTCACATTATTGTTGAAAACGCAGTTTGGTGTTGTGTAAGTTGTTGTTACGTGAATTTGAAGTGTTTTAACTTTTGTTCTTATTAAAGTTACTTATTCGTTAGTTTGTTGCTTCGTGCTTTTAATTTATTTACAAATGTTACCATGGAAAGAGAAAGTTTCACAAACGAAGAAAAATTTGATATGTTGACGTGTTACATCTTGTGCCGCAAAAATTGTGTAGCTGCTGAGCAGATGTACTCTGATAATTATCCTGAACGAAGACAACCTCAAAAATCCATTTTAAACGTTTGGTATCTAATTTAAAGGAATTTGGTTCATTTAAAAAACCTGTTGTAACTCGTAAAAAACAATCCAACGAAGAAAAAGCGACTACTGTTTTACAAACCGTTGTTGAAAATCCTGAAATATCGACAAGACTAATTGAACGTCAAACTGGAGTAGCTAGATCTACAGCCCAGTTCATTTTACAAAAGAATAAATTTCATCCCTATAAATTTAGAATTTGCCAGGGTCTTAGACCTGGTGACGAGAGAAGGCGAGCAAGTTTTTGTGAATGGTATACCAGAAAATGTGAAGAAGATCAAAATTTTCCTTTTAAAGTAATTTGGTCTGATGAAAGCATGATAACCAACAATGGCATTTTCAACCGGCGTAACAAACATTATTGGGCAACAGACAATCTTCATTTAATAAAAGAAACAAGGCATCAACATCGATTTGGATTTAATCTGTGGGTAGGCATTTTGGGTGGCAGAATAATAGGACCTTTTATTTATCACAACAATTTAAATTCCGAACGATATCTCGACCTACTGCAGACTGATTTGGAGAATGCCTCGGATGAATTACCATTACTTGTAGTTAACAACTGCTGGTTTCAGCAAGATGGTGCCCCAGCGCATAATTCAAGAACTGTGCGGGAATATTTGTCCCAGAGGTTTCCTGAAAAATGCATTGGAACTCACAGTGAAGTAGCCTGGCCTGACTTAACTCCGTTGGATTTTTTCCTGTGGGGTTATTTAAAAAACCAAGTGTATGACGCCACTTTTGAAACTGAAGAACAGTTATTGGCATTGGTTTTAGCAGCAGTTAATACAATCACACCAGAAATGTTAGACCATGTTTTGAATTCTTCTGTAGACAGAGCATACTTGTGTCTAGAAAATAATGGCAACCTATTTGAGCAATTATTATAATTTTTTGACATTTTGTTTCTGTTATTGTACCAGCGCCTATTAATTTAAAAAATAAAAAACCTTATAACTCACGTTTTTCCCCTTTTTTGGCTTCAAAACCATAATGTGTGATACATCGTTGAATTTGTAATGAATAATGCTACCGAATACAGGGTGTCTCTTTGTTTGTGGCCATATAAAAAAATAAAGTTGATGATGGGTTCTCGGATACGAAACGTCGGATTAAAAATTTGAACACGCCATTTTGTAGAGCTTAAAAAGTGGCAACGAGAAAGTGCCAGTAGTTTTTTAATATCATTTAAAATAAATAAAAAAATGAAAAGAAACGAAAATCCAAAAAATCACATTTTTTTGAGAATTTTGAAAACGATAAACAATAATGAACTTTTGCGACCAGCATGTGAACATACTCTAAATAGCGCAACTTTTTTCTAATTTAAGCCACCCTGTATCTTCTACCGTTTTCAAGATCCCCATGCTGTGCATTCTTATCTTGGACACGGTGTATATTCATCTCCTGTGTATGTTTCGTGCCCCAGGTCGGTATACAAGGTCTTATATATAATTTTCAAAATTTCATAAATACCCATCAGGTTGTGAATCGAACTATATTTTTATAATACACGACACATAATATTTTATGTTGTCATTATTATCGCATTACCGCCATAGTTTCAAATAAAAATCGAAACATTAAAAACCATTACCTTTGAGCCAAAGCCAATTTGAGACGATCGTTTTCATATTTAAGTTGAGCAGCATCGACTTGCGTAGAGTTGACAGACGATGTAACTGCCGGCGATCCATAGGACACTTTATCACTTTTTATCTGATGACTGGGACTCTCGTTGCTTTGCAAACCCGACAGCGAGTGACTCCGTAAATGTGTCGAATCTTCTTCCGATTTGCTTGAATTTAATTGCAATCCTATATCAGCTCAATAAATTCTAAATTTTAAAAATATACTGCATCAAATACCTGGGGGTTCTAAAAGATTATCGGTGGTTGAATCTGGAGCAGCCGTTGCAGCTCTAGCAGTAATAGGACTTGCATTGGCACTTGTTACTGGCGTGGCTGCTCCATTTGCAGTAACTTTACTTATGGCAGTGCGTGTTGCTTCTTTTACTTCATTAAATTTATCGATAAACTAGAAAATATTTGATTATTTTAAATTATACTTTGTTAAGAGTTTAATTTTAATTTTGAGATATGTCTACTTGTACATGGATTTGAAAACAAACTCGACGAGTAACACTTTATAGTAGAACATACCTTCTGCAATTCCGTCTCTGAAGAAAATCCAAGACCATAAACAGTATTGGCACGAACATCAGACCACTGACCGAACTTTTGGGATGTTTTTGTAAATGTCATGTTTGGTGTCACGGTACTGTTTATTACAGCCTTTGAACCTTCTACGCTTATAATGCGATACAAACTGCGAGAGGAATCATAAAAAAAGGATACATTCACAGCAGTACTTGAAGCTGGCATCCATGACCGTTTTGTTTTGGGGTCAATATGAAATACGTGAGCTTTACAAGTGAAGATTGGTTGTTCTCTAAAATTATTGCCAAATTACTATTCAAAAAGGGGAGTGGTTCGGTGATATTGTTGAAATGAAAAACAAACATACTAGTTGATATTATATCAGATATTAAAATTAAATCCTCTCTTATTATATTTACTTATAACGTTAGATCTAATTAGTAATTTATAAAAGCAATGCTATGCGTACAAGTAATTTAAAAGCAGTAAAAAAAAATTATCAGCTTCGAGTAAAATTCAGCATCTTACCCCATAGCGTCCTTTCCAGACGTCATTTAAATAATTTTTATACCATATAGTATAATTTAATAATAAATATTACAGATACAAATATTGTCAATGAGTTACTATCAATACAATAACGAACATTAACGCCATGTTTCTTTTCAAACGGTTATACCAATAACAGTTAATAAAACTTGAAAGTCCTAAACCGTTAAATTTAGACTGCAGTGAACTTAGCAGCTTAAAAGATAGCAACCTAAACATATGTGGCAACGTCGCATTATGCGTTCAGATCGACAGACTAAAACACATGTAAACTAAATTATGGAACAAATAAAATAATATTTAGAATTAAACTACCTACCATAATATAAAATTCGATCATTCGCTTAAAAAAGGTGGTTAGCGTCGAGACCCCCGCGCCTCCTTTTCCATAAAGATGTCTTAATATGTTATAAACAATCTGTGAAAGTTTAAAAAATTTCTCATGTACGGAAGGCCTTCATATTTTCTAGCAGCTGTAATGCGGCAGTTTATTTCGTCCAATGTATGATGTAAAAATAATAAATTCAAATTTGAAAACGTTTTTTCAAACAAATTTAAACATGGAATAATAAAAAAATCCGACCGCGCGCAAGTCTCGGATCGAATTTTCATGGCCCATGGCAAAAAACTCCTTTTTCTTTTAATTTTCTCGAAAGAAATATATTTTTAAAAAATAATTTTACGAGAGAAATTTAAAAGAATTAAAAAAATATATTACTTTTTTTCGATTGTTTCGAAAACGATACGTTCTGTCGAAAATTATAAAGAAACGTGATCGGTAGAGAATTTTATGCCAATTCCAAAATATATTTTACATTACCGATCCGCTGAGTAATAACGGAGATTACAATTTTTGTAATTTATTTTTGAGCGGCTGCCATTTTGAAACGGGTCGGTCGATTTGGCTGGTTAACGAACTCGTTTTTCGTTTTTATAAAGACAATACGCTGTCCAAATTTTAGCCTCCTACGATCAAAATTGCGACCGGAATCATGTTCACAAGAAATTGATTTTATATATATATATATATATATATATATATATATAACCGATCCAAAACGAATAATCTATGTTTTCGTGATCTAGAGGTCGAGATCAGAGAAAAGCCAAAAGGACACGTCAGGGTACCGTCATCAGACAGGCCGCAATAACTTTATTTTCTATGAAAATTCGCTAATACTTACCAGTTTAAAATTATCTGGATAATCACTATCTACTGCGTTTATACCGCAGATTATAACTTTACTCTATTTTTAATTTAAAAACTATTTGTGTGTCCCTCAACACCGAAATTTCCTTATTACAAACCATAAACCAGATAAAAGTTTAATCGCATTTTTATGCGACCAATAAAATACAAAGCAACTAATAAAACATGTGCTCTACCTACTTTCACGTGATAACTTATCGAAGTGCGAACAAAGAATTAAATGATTTTAAAATAAAAGCGGGATTTCCTAGTATCCACGTATAAACTCAAATGCATTTATATATAGAATTCCGGCAAAACCGTTTCAGATCTTTCACGTCAGTGGTACAGAGCGGTAGTGCTTGTTTCAGTAATTTGAATTTTAAATTACGGCGTCGTATTATTCGTGTGTGCGAGGAATGCTCGTTCGGTTTATAAGGCCTTTTTGCGTGTGAGTGCGCGAGTGTTGTGTGTTGTGTTGTGTACTCTAAAAGGATTACAAATACAAAGGATTAATACGACGAGGAAAGGTAGAATGTTTCTTTGTCGACTAACTCTCCATGTATTTATAAAGCATAAATTCATGGACCTTTAAGCTCTAACACAAATTCTCTGAAAATCGAGCTTGGTTAGGCTCTTGGAAAGGGACTAGGTTAAGGTTTTGGTTAGGTTTCCCCTCAAACATTCGACGGTCTAATTTCACGAACAAAATTTTATCTTCCGCGCGTTTTCGCAATTACAGTGGTTGGTGAAATACAGTGAAATATGAAGTATAATACATAATAATGCAAGTACACAATCAACGGAAGAATCTTATCCTCGAAATTGGTGATAGAGGGAAAACGCTCACTAGAAAAAGGTAGAAAATACAAAGAAAAATTTAGAACATTATAATTTTTTCTTGTAGTATGTTACAGACAAGTGGCAGTCCCAGCGGCAGCAGTATTAGTTTATTTCAGGCACTAACGGTAGATGGAGCCACATTCTGTAATTCTATTGGCCTATAGTTAAAATATACATCCTATAGCAAACAAAAGCGAATTTTTTTTTAATATCAACTTATTACAAAATAATACGATCTAATAGATCTAATCTAATATATCAATTTTGAAACTGAATACTTATCGTTAGAAGAAATTACAGGAATTACTAATTACTCCTACAATAGCAAAACTCATAGGACAATTACTTCAACATTTTATTAAAAATCGAGTATGACGAGAAAGTGTTTATTATTTATATAAAATGTATTTATTTAGGAATTTTTGAATTGATTACTATATTATGGGAACTTGTAGCATTATTTTGAAGTGGTTTACTTGAAAAACGACTTTTCTAGTAGTTTTGGACCTGTTCTACATTTTCCAGGTTGGATCAAAATTTTGCCAAAATCATGGACGTCTTTTTTTACAAAAAAAAATACTGTTTGCCGTTTTTCATTTCTCGTCTTAGTATACTTGAAAAACGAGTTTTCAAGTAGTTCCGGACCCGTTCTAAACGAATCAGGTTTGGTCAAAATTTTGCCAAAATAATCAAAATTTACGTCTTATCTCGAAATTCTACGAAAATTTTAAATCGAATTAAATGCGTGCAGTTTATCATCTCACGTTTTGTTATATTCGAAAAAAAAAGTTTTCTAATAGTTCAGAACGTCTGCTAATTGTTTCAGGAAATGTTTCAATTTTCCCATAACAGACTATAAATATGCCCCTTTTTTCGATAATTATCGATAACTTAAACTCGTTAGAAATGCATGTATATTATTTCATGCTTTGTTTTAGCTGCAAATCGGCATTTCTAGTAGTTTAATGTTCAAAGTAAAAGTTTAATGTCTGGTAAAATTTGTTCGAAAGAGCATTCAATGATAATAAGGCGTTTTATCGAATTAAATGTGTGAAGTCTGTCATTTATCGTGATATTATACTGTAAAAGTGAGTTTTCAAGTAGGTTCAAACATGGTCAACAAGAGCAAGTCAAAAACGATTAGAAAACTCGTATTTCAGGTATTACGGAGCAATAAATAACGACCTGTCGGCGTTTAAATAGTTTAAAGTTTTTTATAATCTCGATAAAATGACACCACCTACTACGCATAGAACAGGTCCGGAATTAGTCGAAAAGTAGTTTTTCGAGAATAACAATGCAAGAAATGACAATCTAAGCGCGTTTCCGGCGATTAAAATTTTTTGTCAAATCTCGAAAAAATCCCTTAGTATAGTTCATGTTTTTTTTTGGCGAAATTTTTACTCGAACGTTTTGAGACCGAACGTTCAGATTCCGAATCCGAATCAGATTTGTTCAAAATTTTTCTTTTTCGTCTTTTTTTCGAGATTTTACGAAAATTTTAAATTGAATTATATGCGTGCAGTTTATCATCTCTCGTTTTGTTATATTCGAAAAACAAGATTTCTAGTAGTTCAGAACGTGTCCTAATAGTTTCAGGAAATGTTTAAATTTTCCCATAACACACTATAAATATGCCCCTTTTTCGAAAATTTTGGATAATTTGAACTTATTTTATGCTTTATTTTAACTACAAATCGGGGTTTCTAGTAGTTTAATTTTCAAAGTAAAAGTTTAATGTCGGGTCAAGTTTGTTCGAAAGAGCCTTGAATGATAATAAGGCGTTTTATTGCTTTAATGTTTTAAATAACAGTTTCCACATGATTTGCCGCAGATTACCAGTAATAAGTACATGAATTTCAATATAATACACACATATGATATTCCTTCGCCTGGACGTTAGCAACGTGTTGATCACTGGCGTATTTTGGGTTCCCAACTTTTAGGCGCTTGCTTTTAAACAATGAATAATAATTAGATTTCTAAGAGATTTTATCAAATGTCGAATAGTAAAACACGTAACCTGCAGGATTTTGGTCGTGTTAATATTATGCAAAAACCATGAACGTCTTTACGAAAATGAAGGACGAGTTTGTTAAGCAGTCAAATCGACCTACCCGTTTCAAAATAGCGGCCGTTCTAAAATAAATTTAAAAAATTATAATCTCCGTTATTTTTCATCGGATCGGTAATGTGAAGTATGTCTTAGAATGGGCACAAAATTCTCTACTGATCATGTCTCTTTATAGTTTTCAATAAAATGCACCATTTTCGAAATAATCGAAAAAAATGATATATATTTTTTAATTCTTTTAAATTTTTCTTGTAAATATTATTTTTCAAAAAATGTAATTATGAAAAATTAGAAAAAGGAGTTTTGTGACATGTGACATGAAAATTCGATACCGATGCTTGCCCGCGGTCGGATTTTACTGGTTATAATGCGAAGTACCGATATAGACTTTATTGTATATTTATTACAAAAATTTTATTTTCTTAAAAATTTTCGAATTTTATATTATGGTAGGTAGTTCAATTCTAAATATTATTTATCGATTTTATATATTTTGATGTTTATTATTGTTTAAATATAAAGTTAGTATAAGTATTTATTGATTTTATTTGTCCATAATTTAGTTTACATGTGTTTTAGTCTGTCGATCTGAACGCATAATGCGACGTTGCCACATATGTTTTAGGCTGCTAAGTTCACTACGGTAAATTTAGGGATTTTCTTTGCAAAACAATCGTCCACCGTAAACACTGGACTTCCTTTTGAGAAATTGCAGGAATAGACCACGTTTTTCTCCTACTGTTAATTGAAAACTAAGTAAGTTTTTTCTTTAATTAATGTATTTGTATTTAGTGTACGTGTATTAGGAAATTATACGTATTAGTTTTTACAGCAATGGGTCGCGTACGTACCAAAACAGTGAAAAGGCCTCGAAGGTTATAATTGAAAAGTATTACACTCGCCTCACTTTGGATTTTCACACAAACAAGAGAATTTGCGAGGAAATTGCCATTATTCCGACTAAGCCTTTGCGCAACAAGATTGCCGGTTTCGTTACGCATTTAATGAAACGACTTCGTCATTCCCAGGTGCGAGGAATTTCGATCAAACTGCAAGAAGAGGAACGTGAAAGACGCGATAACTATGTTCCTGAAGTTTCAGCGTTAGAGCACGATATAATAGAAGTGGATCCAGAAACCAAGGAAATGTTAAAGATGCTCGAATTCAACAACATAAGCGGGCTACAGCTTACGCAGCCCACTACTAATGCATTTAACAGGCGCGCATAGAATGTAATTTATGTTTTATCATTTCCAAATAAATAAATAAATTTTTTTTCACGCATTGAATTGCAGAATGTTTTTTCTAATTTAAACAAAACTTACCTTAATGTGATTATTTGGGAACTGAAAAAGTAGTTGAAATTTAAATGCACGTTAAAAGAAACAATAATAATACAAAATTCAAATATTTGTACAATTTTATGTTAAATATTACAATAATTTATTTATTATTGTGGTGTTTGATGTTTTTTCAACACTTCCTACGTTATTACTACCACCAATTTTGATTTCTTGTACTACCAATAAGATGTTCCTGAAATTAAGTTAAGTATTGTGGAAGAAATAAAGACTGTTATTAAATTATTATTACTATCGTTATACGAGTTACCTACTTATTAAACATATACTTTACGATTAAAAATCAAACATTTACCTTCCTTGAAAGCAATTCACTTAGAGTATTACAAATATTTTTTACTTCATTTAATATAAATTCTCCGAGGGATTGAATATACTTAAAAAAATCGACGCTCTCATCTTCAGTTACTTGTTTTATATGTAATAATTTTTTAATTTCGTAAGGAACGTCAAAACTTAATATTATGTACTTTAGAAATGACATTATAATTACTCCAAGAATCGATCCCAAAATCATATGAGGTGAAATATATCGATTTACTGAAATATAAAAAATTACCTCTTGTATCAACATTAAATAAATACATTTCAATCACGTTTAAAGATTCTTGATTTCAAATCTTCATTTTCACTAACAATAGTTGTACATATTTCAGTTAAATCATCATATTTGTATGTTTTGCATTTTTTTGTTTTTGTCAGGCACTTGCTAAATAAAATTGGATTTTGATCATATTTTTCGGACAGAGGAATTGTTATATGTTTTGTAATCGGATTAATATTTGAATATCTTTTAGTTAAAAACCGTGGGTCTTTCCAATATGGAATACTAAAAATATTTAATTATGATCATAAAAGTAGACTCGTTTCAACTATTTGGCTTGTTAGGTACCTACCGATTTTTAATACTTGCAATATTACAATTATTTCCTTCTATAAAACTCAATTCTTTTTTACTCAGGCAATACGGTTCTGGTTTTACTTTGTCTTCCCAATCATGGTGGTCCGCTATATTTTCATGTTGTTTATTGTACGTACAGTTACTGTGTGCAAATAATTAATAACATTTTATAGTCATTTTTTAATACTAACGTTCTAAAAGTTCTTGGTTTATCATTTCCCAACTGAAATTGTGAATGTGACATATTCTTTTTATTGGCAGGTGTAATCCTGTATCTATGAATTGCAGAACATGACCTAAAACAAATTTATAAACATAACAAATTACTAAATTTAAATTTCATAATATAGGTACCTTCTATATAGGAGTTTAATATTTTTCGACTGCGATTTATGCTTATGTTCGCTCGATCCTTTCACAGTAGATTTAATAACATTCGCTAATCTTTAATTTAACATTAATTAGACATATAAAAATGTAATTAACATGTACGTGTATTACACCTTTCATAAGCATCTAATAAGTCATATTTATCCTCCCGATTATCCTTATTCGAAATTAAATTTGGACTAAAATGATATTTTTAATGCGTCTATATTAATATTGAATTTAAAAATACTTTTTGGAATTATTATTTTCAAAAGTACGAAAATTGAAAATTTCATCGGACACTACAACAATTAGAATATACATAGGTATTATTTTAGAAATGTCAAATTTAACTTTACCAAAAACTTTTAATTTCAAATTTGTTTTATCCTTACCCATACTATGATAAATTTATTTTGGATTTATCTTCGTTAATGTAGTTTTAACACTAATTTTTTAATTTAATACCATGCAATTAATTTAAGTACGTGATAGTTTCTTTAAAATATCTGTGACATTATCGGACTTTGGCATGGGTACCTAGATTTTACAATCGACATAAATAATTCAGCTGATGGTTGAATTTATGCTAATTATTTAATGTAGATTTAACATTGGTTTATGTTGTTAGCGCTTTCCACCCTTGTAAATTATTGTATATAAAAACTTAACACAGTTGTTTAACAAATAACTTCTATATACAGTTTTACTATTGTGGCTTGTGTGTCCCCTGTTTTTGTTATTATACAATTTATTGTACCTTAATTGTATATTTTCAATATCTGTAGCCAATACAAAATGATCTTATTTTATATTTTACCTAACTACTTACATACATTTTGAACTTTTTCTGAGAATATCAATTAATATTTTAAAATGGCGAAGATCTCAAGAGGTCGAAACATCTACATGCAATTAAAGTAGGTATATACAAGGTCGTGTTCTACTGGCTACAGATATTAAAAATAATTATAAAAAACCAAAAAGAATTTTCACCATCTAATACTTTATATACATAAAGTTATAGTTTCACAAATAAGATTAGATCCAAACATAAAAGATACCTTTTAAACGATCCTTACTTGTATAGTGCTGTTTGAATAAATTAACAGTAATACTATCACAAAAATTGAATTAATCGGTGATTTTAAAATGTTAAATTTTATCATATATAGGAAGGATGCAGAAGTATAAGAAAAAAACCCATTTTTTTTACACATATATACTTAAATAGGCGTTTAAGATAAACATTAAGGAATTAAAGTTCCACATATTTATCTGAAAATATTTTGTATATACATTTTTTTACTTATTACAACATATAATAAAAATATATCACTATTTAGAGTGAATGTGTACATATCATAAAAGTACCCTTAAAATGTCACAAGTAGAATGGAATTATGTACTAGTTTCATCACAATAGCAACTTTATTGTGCCCAATTATTTAAGTTTTTGTAGTAGAAATTAATAATAAAAATTCCCTACAAAGAAATAACAATGCAACAAAAACTGTTTGAGATACAATATATGGTTAATTTTAATAAGGCATTTATATTATGACGCCGCTATTTATGAAATTAATCGTACAATTTTAATAGCTAGTTAAAATCATAACGTTTGTACGTTAAATATGAACTAAATGCATTTGTAATGATATCTACGATACGCCAAACAATTTAACATTTCAATAAATAATATACTGTCCAGAAACAATGTGTATATATTTCAAACTGTAGGTACTTTCTTTTTATCTTTTGAGGTAATAGCTTTATTTTGAAAATATAGTCTTTTCTAATAAATCAAAAAATTATGCATCGGTAAATTCTTCATGAATTTCTTGTATTGTAAAATAAATAATATTAAATTAACGTAATTCATCTGAATAATGGATTTTAAAAATATATACGAATGCTAAATAAACCATTTTAGCGAAGGTACATGTCAACAAGAAAATAAAAAGCTTTGAAAAATTTAACACCGATAAATGTCATTTTGTTCTCTTAAAAATATGCATAAATTTTTTAGGCAACAATTTTAAGATTACATTTATACATTAAAAAGAAATACATGAACTGGATTATTTACAGTAAGTATATTCGATTCTAGTTTTAATAAAATATTGTATAAGATGGAGATCATTAGTATTTATTCTGATAATAAGCTATTTCTAATACTTATCAGATCTAAAGCTACTGTATTCGACAAATGAAAATAAATAAGTTTTATTAAATAAATAATTCTGATTTGTAAACAAATTTTAAGAATGAAATTATAAATCGTTATTTAAGAAAAAATGTTTACCGTTTATGATTATTTAACAAGATAGTTTACTCGGTGTGACAAAAGAAGTTAAGATATTATTCTAAAAACCAAGGTGGAAACATTGTATAATGTACTAAAAGCGATGTTCAAATTCATTTTTAGAATTATACGAAATTGATATTTATACACGTATTGACCGTTACGAGTTAATGTAGTGTGTAATTACTATACATTATAGAAAAATAATTTTTTAAAAATCTAATACCGCAATAGTTATATCACTTTAAATCAACATAAATTTTGTTTTTCTTTTTTTTTTTTAATTACTGGAGAATTAATTACTTCTATACAGTAAAGGTAATAAATCAACAAATATCACAGAAATCTTCGAACAAAGAATTGGAAACAATCTACTAAATATCTATCACTTTATAATAAAACTAGTAAGTAACGTATAAAATAATGTTTAACAATTACATCTATAAAAATTTGGTTTTTGGGAAGATAATTTTTACTTTAAATTCACTGTCCGTTCATCAAACTCACATCTATAATCTAGTCATAAACAGTTAGTACAAATACCACATTTTTAAACAACATCCGAGTCTTTAGAAGTATATAGTAAGAAGTTACAACATTGTAGTTAAACATTTTTTTAACACCTTTCTACTTTATAATACTAATAGGAATGTAAGAAATTAGACGATTAGTATATCTTCAGTACGTTCAAAGAAGGCCTCTTGCACATTAGTTTCTTATGCATCGTGATCACTATTATTAATGCTGATTAATGCTTCCGTTTGTTCAGATTGTAATTCCAGAAATCGACAACTGCGAAATAAAAAAAAGTTTTAACCGGTTTCATAGGTGAAAATTCTAAAGTAAACATTTTTAGATGGACAACAAAATGATTACACTCGTCGAGAGGCTTACATTTTGTTTTAATGCGAATATTATTTATCAGTAATACGATTTTACTTACTATTTGTTTCATCTGATTGATTCTTGAATAAATATGTTAATTAAGAACATTATATAAAACTTACCGGTTCGTACGAGTTCGACGACACAAGACATGATAAGCACAGCGTAAAATATCAAATATTGGGTCCCAATTTTCGTAATGTGCAAGGAGAGCAACAGAGAAGAACGCCAACATAATTGGAATTGTGCCAGTGTAAAAGAGATACGAATAAGATACTTTCTTTAAAATAATATCTGCCATCATCGTTATTGGGATTGTTAAACTTATCGCAATTGTGGCTATCAAAGAAGAAGTTAAAAAGCAACCCCTGGAAAAGATGCCATTAATTATTATTGAAGTTTTTGCTCTCTTAACCCCTTGTCCTACAACAACAAATGAGACTCGTGGTACATCGTTTGGACCAAACGTAAACAACACGAGTCAGACTCAGTTTAGGTTCAGTTGTTCTCGATATTTATCCACTTTCAAATAATAAATAATTTTTGTTCACTGATGAAAAAGTTGCTTACAATTGCAAGAAGGTGTCAAATTCAAAATGCTAGTTACTGTTTTTAAAAAGATAATTTTTTTTATTTTTTGGCTTATTTTTTCTATGTATGTCAAGCTTTGTTTTTTATTTGTATCATTTGAATGTAATTGCTTTGTTTTTCTTTTTATTATTTAATAAATTTTGTTGAAGACAATGTGTTTGTGTATACTTTTTATGGTCGGACACAAAAATTCGCTTATTTTTACCGTTAATTCCAATTATAATAGTTTTCTAGTCATCAAGTGACCGAAAGATAAATTTGATAGTATCCCTTTTATGTTATCCAATAATAAATCAATTCTAAATAAATTCGTTTTACATAATACATATGAAAAAAACGAAAAAAATAGGTCAAAAGGCAAAAAAAATATTTTTGAAAAAAGTGACTATAACTTCACATATGACATCTTGCAATTCCAAAAAACTTTTTCAAATTACATTTTTATATATTTTCAAAAATAAGGGTACTTTACTCTTCGGCCGATTTTATACTTTTGAATGTCCCTCGTATACAAAAGGTTATATTCAAATTTTAGAACGTGTATTTTGAATTTGAAACAATGCAGAGGTTTTTATAAAGAATAAAATTTTCTGATAAATTTCGAATAAAAAAGTTTATGTTGGTCGGTGTACTTGTCATAAGACGCATACATTTTGCGCAAGTTCGAGCACATGGATAAACAGTTAAATGGCTCGACGCATGACCGATCCTCTTGCTTATTGTGACCCGAGCAATCGGGAATTAGCAGGTAGGACAAGGGGTTAATTTTCAGATTCAAAGGTTGCGTATTTGCGGTACGAATCGGCGTAAAAACTTCCAAGAATTTATCTTTGTGTTTGCTTTAATTTTACTTTCGCAATTGTTTAGGAACGAACTTAAGCAGCAAATTAAAAAAAAATATATAGGTACAAATTATACTAACCATAGCCATAAAGCTTCAGAAACAACGGTTCCCACTAAACCGTTTAACAGGAGAAATAACCACTGGTTCTTCGAGGGCCATTCGAAACTTTCCCAGTTACTATAATGTAGGAAGAAAAAGAACGGCCACAAAAACAAAAAATTAAATAATCCGACAAATCCTAAAACATTTAAGTTGTAAAAAGAAATACAGATTATGTTCCGATATAAAATTAATACCAAAAAACAATGGAATATCCATTTTGTCTTCGTGATCCACGTTTTTCCTCAGAAATACCAAGTAGGTTGCATAAGAAAATGCGCTAACTATGGAATAACTTGCTCCTATCGAAAAGTTATGTTCCGCGTTTGTATCGGACAAACTAATCAGAGTCTAAAATGTGTCATTTATTAAACAGATACTTTTAAGCGTAATTTTCTATTTTACCATTCCACATATGGATAAAATGACCATGACAAACTTGGAAATTGTAAATTTATCGGCTTGATTTGATGGAAAAACAGCCGCTAATAAAAGTGTAAAAAGACTAGAACTGGAAGACAGTAAATTCACCATGCCGGCCTCGGTTTTTGCCAAGGCCAATTGGTAAGTGTAGTTGGCAAAAAACCACTATAAAAAATTTTACGTTTAGTTATAAAATCAAGTGCAATGTGTAATTTATTGTAATACTCACCAACACACAGAAAATTAATGCAATTTTTGCGATTTTATAAATTGGCAGCTTTGTAGCGGCTTTCCTGGCTAATTCGTCAGCTCTTACGCTAGCTTGGTACGACAGTCTCGCCTGGAGAGCTTCCGACGCTTCCGATTCGGACATGTGTCTTACTTCTGCCAATTTATTAAATCTTACTGAGCGGATAGAAGAATCATCACTTTCGGTTCCCGAGCTGCGATCTAACTGTTCTCTATCAGGAACTTTAACAGGAACATATATGGGATTACTCTAAATAGATATAAAACTATTTTACTATTTTATCAGACGATTTTATAGACACACTTACAAGCCTTGCATCCGAATAAAAATTTTCATCTTCTTGATTTGGATCAATTATCTATAATTGGCAAAGTTTAATCAACAGAATATGCTACTAGCTAGATACATTTGATCGAACCATGTAATTTGTAGGTTTGTTGCAATAATCTCGCCAAGGTGGCCAAAAACAAAACCCCAACAAATACAAAGTAAACATGGATGTTTTTAGGTATGTACTGAAAAATGGTTTCTCGAAAGCTTCATTGTGGTAGATGTACTAAAATTATTCCATCGATTAATAGTTGAAAATCAATTTAAGATTAACTATCGTGCGGTACCTACCTTGGTAAGTTCCGAGGATGACACCCAAATAACATTAACTAATAATAAAACAAAGAAACCAAGCACGAGGCGTTGGGTTTTAGATAACATCGAACCGATACTTATATCATCCATTCTTAAAAGTCTAACGTCACTTTAATATTAACAGATACATGTCTGTACTAATAATATTATTATATTCGAAATTAAACATTGATTAAAGTGGGCGTTGAAATGAAAAAAATCGTGCGTAACTTTTGTTCTAATTAAATTCTTAAACTCCTACTTGAACGAATGCTTAAAATATATTCATTGTAAGCATTTAAACGATATTTTACACGTTAAAGAAAAGCTATAAGGCAACTATAAATAAACCATTATTTTTTGACTTTTGTTTGACAATTGCTCGGTAATTTTTTTTTGAAACATGTGGTATATGCATATGTACCCTCCTCACATTAGTAAAACTTGATCGTTTATCATACCAAGAAAATCATAAGTTAATAAACAGCTAGAAAAGATGCTAGACAGCATTTCGTTGTCATATAACATCTAGATTTTACTTTTGAGAAAATAAATAGTTCTCTACACTCTCCCAAAACTAGTAAAATATCGACTATTTCACTCGCTGAATACATCGTGGTGTGTTTAATGAAATGAAAAATCATACTAACTTGATTTTAGTTGAATTGAAACCGATTAGAATAAAAGAATTCCAAGTAGTGGGGACATTTTCTGTTTATTGTTTACATCCAATAACTGCGGTTGGTGAACAGAGCCACGGAACAATTACCTACATGAAGGCGCACCAAGGATGATTGGATCCTAAATTTTCACAACAGACTCATTTTCGTGGCATTTTTCAAGTAAAATTGGAAGGAATAACATGAATAATGAGGTATCTGAAAACAGCTCCTAAAGAGGAACAAGTTTCATTGCAGTGAAAAATGCACTTGCCATTTAAGAAAAAGCACTTCGGGCTTGCAGCTTGCAAGCATGACGTTGAAAGCTTAAAATAATGCATGCATCATATGTCCCCCTCGAAACCCTACAACTTTTATATCAAACATTTTTCTGTTAATTGCCTGCCTCAGGAGATATTTGGGTGGACTGTTTCAAATGGGACACCCTGTATATTTTTAAAAATAAGGGTACTTTACTCTTCAGCCGATTTCATACTTTTGAATGTCCCTCGTATACAAAAGGTTATATTCAAATTTTAGAACCTGTATTTTGAATTTGAAATTATGCAGAGGTTTTTATAAAGAATAAAATTTTCTGATAAATTTCGAATAAAAAAGTTTATGTTGGTCGCTGTACTTATGTCATAAGACGCATACATTTTGCGCAAGTTCGAGCACATGGCTAAACAGTTAAATGGCTCGACGCATGACCGATCCTCTTGCTTATTGTGACCCGAGCAATCGGGAATCAGCAGGTAGGACAAGGGGTTAATTTTCAGATTCGAAGGTTGCGTATTTGCGGTACGAATCGGCGTAAAAACTTCCAAGAACTTATCTTTGTGTTTGCTTTAATTTTACTTTCGCAATTGTTTAGGAACGAACTTAAGCAGCAAATTAAAAAAAAATATAGGTACAAATTATACTAACCATAGCCATAAAGCTTCAGAAACAACGGTTCCCACTAAACCGTTTAACAGGAGAAATAACCACTGGTTCTTCGAGGGCCATTCGAAACTTTCCCAGTTACTATAATGTAGGAAGAAAAGAACGGCCACAAAAACAAAAATTAAATAATCCGACAAATCCTAAAACATTTAAGTTGTAAAAAGAAATACAGATTATGTTCCGATATAAAATTAATACCAAAAAACAATGGAATATCCATTTTGTCTTCGTGATCCACGTTTTTCCTCAGAAATACCAAGTAGGTTGCATAAGAAAATGCGCTAACTATGGAATAACTTGCTCCTATCGAAAAGTTATGTTCCGCGTTTGTATCGGACAAACTAATCAGAGTCTAAAATGTGTCATTTATTAAACAGATACTTTTAAGCGTAATTTTCTATTTTACCATTCCACATATGGATAAAATGACCATGACAAACTTGGAAATTGTAAATTTATCGGCTTGATTTGATGGAAAAACAGCCGCTAATAAAAGTGTAAAAAGACTAGAACTGGAAGACATTAAATTCACCATGCCGGCCTCGGTTTTTGCCAAGGCCAATTGGTAAGTGTAGTTGGCAAAAAACCACTATAAAAAATTTTACGTTTAGTTATAAAATCAAGTGCAATGTATAATTTATTGTAATACTCACCAACACACAGAAAATTAATGCAATTTTTGCGATTTTATAAATTGGCAGTTTTGTAGCGGCTTTCCTGGCTAATTCGTCAGCTCTTACGCTAGCTTGGTACGACAGTCTCGCCTGGAGAGCTTCCGACGCTTCCGATTCGGACATGTGTCTTACTTCTGCCAATTTATTAAATCTTACTGAGCGGATAGAAGAATCATCACTTTCGGTTCCCGAGCTGCGATCTAACTGTTCTCTATCAGGAACTTTAACAGGAACATATATGGGATTACTCTAAATAGATATAAAACTATTTTACTATTTTATCAGACGATTTTATAGACACACTTACAAGCCTTGCATCCGAATAAAAATTTTCATCTTCTTGATTTGGATCAATTATCTATAATTGGCAAAGTTTAATCAACAGAATATGCTACTAGCTAGATACATTTGATCGAACCATGTAATTTGTAGGTTTGTTGCAATAATCTCGCCAAGGTGGCCAAAAACAAAACCCCAACAAATACAAAGTAAACATGGATGTTTTTAGGTATGTACTGAAAAATGGTTTTTCAAAAGCTTCATTGTGGTAGATGTACTAAAATTATTCCATCGATTAATAGTCGAAAATCAATTTAAGATTAACTATCGTGCGGTACCTACCTTGGTAAGTTCCGAGGATGACACCCAAATAACATTAACTAATAATAAAACAAAGAAACCAAGCACGAGGCGTTGGGTTTTAGATAACATCGAACCGATACTTATATCATCCATTCTTAAAAGTCTAACGTCACTTTAATATTAACAGATACATGTCTGTACTAATAATATTATTATATTCGAAATTAAACATTGATTAAAGTGGGCGTTGAAAGGAAAAAAATCGTGCGTAACTTTTGTTCTAATTAAATTCTTAAACTCCTACTTGAACGAATGCTTAAAATATATTCATTGTAAGCATTTAAACGATATTTTACACGTTAAAGAAAAGCTATAAGGCAACTATAAATAAACCATTATTTTTTGACTTTTGTTTGACAATTGCTCGGTAATTTTTTTTTGAAACATGTGGTATATGCATATGTACCCTCCTCACATTAGTAAAACTTGATCGTTTACCATATCAAGAAAATCATAAGTTAATAAACAGCTAGAAAAGATGCTAGACATTTCGTTGTCATATAACATCTAGATTTTACTTTTTGAGAAAATAAATAGTTTTATGGTTCCATAATTTTCAACAACTCTATACATACAACTGTTATACTGACGCTGTTGCCGGCGTTACATTTTATTATTTGTGTACGCCCCAGCAAACAATTTTTAAATTTCGCGGCGGATTTCTATTGGTATCACTTGAAAACATCTGCAGTCAGTAACGGCGATAATTTTGGAATTTTGAATTGTTCGAGTAACAAAATATTATACCTGCTGTTACGTATATAAATAATTACGTCCAGTTTCATGTATTTTACCACTTATGTTATTTTTGAACATGTTTACATTAAAATATTATTAGTTTAATTTAATCATTTATTACACTACGTCACTGCCTTTGTTATTTAACCCGACATTAACATTAATATACGAGTAGTACCAACAGAAATCTGCCGCGAAATTTAAATATTGTTTGCTGGGACGTTATTACAACAAATTCTGGACGAAAATTAAAGTTTAAAAATCAACAAGTTTTTGTCGTTCCAATATAAATTTTTAAGCTTCGTATTTAATTGGTAAAATTAATTAATAAACGGTAAACATTAAACGTATGGCAATGTCGCAACAACGGTTTATACGTTATCGGTCCGCTCATTTTAAATATTATTGAAACGGAAACGCCATTTATAACTTAAATAAATTAAGTGGTAAATAGAAATCGGTAAAAATTCAATAAAGAAGAAATTCAGATATTCGAAAGCAACATCGATCAAATTGGAGCAGTTAAAATCATACACAAGAGATAAAAGGTTCAATATATTGAATTATTACATACCGACGGTTGCTTAGCAACTATATATACAATCTTTAGGTAATCATCATCAGGTGGATTATTTTCCATAGCGTACCGTTGAAAATAAATTTATAATGACTTATACAACCAACGGCAAGCAAGAAGTGAAAGTGCCCCCCATTGGTAGATTAGTAGTAATCGGCGAAAAACGCAGAATTATAAAAATTATATTTTAGCCAAAGACCGGAACATGGCAATGGCTTTGATGGAACCGGAGCCTTTGGATAAATTGAACTGGTTGATGCATTTGTATCATGTCCGAGGAGAAATTTCGAAATGCAAGGAATTAATTAAGTGTCAAATAAATAAAAGTAAAGGCAAACACGAATACTCATTTTTAAAACAAGTATGTATATATAAAGATTAAATTATACGTATATGGTAAAAGATTATTTACTATCGATAATTTAAATAAATGGAAAAAGGTGAAGTAATGATATTTTTTTAAATTATTATACTTTTACTTTGTATAATTGCAAGACTGTAGACATCCATTTCTTGGTATCGCTTTCGCTCGTTTGATTGTGAGATAAAATTACAGACAATATTGAGTATATAACTGTTCTGTATATAACAGTGCTCGATAGAAAATAATCTTTTACCATTATATTATGTGTATAAATTTAATTTTTTTTACAGTAACTGTTTGTTTTGAATTATAAAATAATTTGAACAAAACAATTATACATTTAATAAATATTATAATTGTTTTATTAAACAAAGAGGGTAAAATTTAATATAATAATATAGATATAATATTGATATTTAATTAAGGTCATACGACACGGTGTAAAATTTCTAGAGAATGTAATATTAATATTCGTATTTATTGAGTGGTAACGTCGGTGATATGTAATTTGTATAGAATTTAGTATCGTATTATAAGTCTTTAGGTTGTACATATAGATTATATAGATCAACAGTCGCCAAACTATAGCTCATGGGTCGTGTTCGGCTCGTAAACCTAATGTATCTGGTTCTCAGTTTGAAGACTGTTGACATAGATAGATTTGTAATGAAAAATAATGCAATATTCGGGAATTATAACTTTTCGCGTTAAAAATTTTTTTTTGAGTCCATTTTTAAATTTCAAATTTCATTTTTGAATATGTTAGGTATGCTAAATATTGAAATTTTAAAATTAATCTTGTTTTAGGGTGTAATTTTACGTGAAGAGGGAAAAAAGCAAGAAGCTTTGGAAGCTTTTCAAATGTGCCATAAATTAAATTCTGACAATACGGATAACATCAAAGAGGTTGCAAAATGTTTGTAAGTAGTATCTAATTATTTATAATTTATGAATTTTATTAATTTGGAATGTTAGATTGTTAAGAATGGGTTAAATAAGCAATATTTTTCTAAACAGGATGTATTTTAAATTTAAAAGCGAAAACTCAAACCAAGAGCGAGTTGTTTTTAAGTTATACCATAACAACGCTAGATGTTGCCCGTTTCTAGTTTGGAAAGGAACATTTATTTTATTTCCTGCTTGTTTTTAAAACTATTATAACAGTTTTTGATATAATTTAATGTGAAAATTAACAAGATTATCAAGAGCGTTTATTTATGTTTAGATACGGGCTCCAAATCCATGGAATTGTAAAAAAAAACGTTTATTAGAGAAAATATCCTCTAATAATATTTTTTTTAAGAATTTTTTTATACTACGTTTATCTATATACAGATTGTTCATTTAAAATTTTTTATCCCCAATATCTTCGTGTAAGTGTAAGGATTTCTAAAAAATCATCAATAATATACATATAGTGAGTGAGATAATTTTTTGATAAATATATCTCGATACCTTTTATAGCTATTCTCCCGAAAATTTTTAATAACAATGGGATACACTTTATTTGAATCAAAAATTAAAATTTCAAAATCAAAATATCAAAAATTATTATTAAGAAAAGTTGTTTACACTTTATCTAAACCTGTATGCAATTCACGTCATCAATAAAAGGTTACTAGATGATAACGTTTCATACAGTGCTGTCACCTCGTACCTCGTATTTTTACAGTTTTAATAAATTGTAGTTTTTCTTTATGCCATTTAATATGTGCGCAAGTAAATCATCTATAACATATGTCACTTTCCAAACTTTAAACCGAATTTTTGTATCGATGACGTGAATTGCTGCTTATAGGTTTGGATAGGCCGTAAAATTAAAAGTTACATTTAAATATGCAGTCACAGCATCTATCTTAAAAATCCGTGTTTTGTTAGTCTTTCCAAATTCACCCTGTAGCGCTTAAAATTTATGTCTTTACATTAATATTAATCTAGTTAATTTAAATTTAGTCAATTCTTTATTTTGGTTTCTGAATTTAATTCAAAACTGTTGTGAAATGATGTGTAAAGTTGATATTTCATTTTGTACATAATCATAAAGAACAAAATCGTATAAACTACGTCGACTAATTTATTAACTAAACTTATTTAATAATGTGTTAGTAATAAAATTCGAATAAACAATTTTTAAATTATGTTTTTCATATTTTAATACATGTTATAGTGGAATACCCACAAGTAAATTTTTAATTTATTATAAAACAACAGCATTCTACGAAAGAAAACCGGGAAAAAAGCGAATTGAATGTTTAAAACAAACTTGAATTAATTGAAATTTAAATGAAACAGGGCGAGTTTGGAAAAACTAACAAAACACGATTTTTCAAGATAGATAGCTGCGACTGCATATTTCATTCTAAACAACTTATCCTAATAATATTTTTCGATAGTTTCAAAAATAAGGGTACTTTACTCTTGAGGTAAATTTATATTTTCGAACATACCCCATATACGACTGATAGATTTTGATTTTTGATGGTTGTATTTTAGATTTTAGACATTTAGACCACGCACAACTTCTATCGAGAATAAATGTTTTTGAAAAATCAATAATAAAAAGTTTTTCATATGATGCAGACTTTTCGGCGAACACTGCGTGTTTGAAAATCATCATACGCTATAAAAAAAAAGACTACGATTTATTAGAACTGTGAAAATACGAGGATTTACTGTAGATGTGTATTCCTAAATGTTTATTAATTAATTAATTTAAACTAAAATAATAAACCTAAAATAATAGTTAAAAATAAGCATCAAAATTATAGTTTCTACTGTTTGTTGAACGTTTTTTGTGTACGACGTCATACACATTTTACTAATAATTTTTGATATTTTTATGTTTGTTTTATTTAATTTATATATTTTTGTTTGAGCCTTCAAAAGTGCGAGATACTGTACTAAATATACATTAATCAAACTTT
This sequence comes from Rhagophthalmus giganteus, assembly GCA_036326145.1. Classification (NCBI taxonomy): domain Eukaryota; kingdom Metazoa; phylum Arthropoda; class Insecta; order Coleoptera; family Rhagophthalmidae; genus Rhagophthalmus; species Rhagophthalmus giganteus. The sequence goes on along the minus strand of JARFJA010000083.1, from coordinate 5,788,006 downwards.
GAACAAATAAAATTGAATTTAAAATTTTTAATCGTTTAATTGGACCTTACTAAACATATTTCTATAATTTTGAAAAACGACATAGGTAGTAGGAAACCATTTAATTACATGAATAGGTTAAATGTTATTTTAGTCTTATGTTGAACGTGAAAAGTTAATACATTGCGTAGTTTAAAAAGTTTGAATTAGAAGAACTTCTCGATCGACTTAATATTCGGAAGAAGCTTAAAAGGAATGCATCTAAATTTCCCTTTAAATTGAAAAGCACTTTTTAGCATAATGCTAACGGGAATCTATTGATTCAGGTTTTAGTTACTTTGCCAGTTTTCAAATGATCGAACAATACATATGTATGAATATAATGCAATGTTTATATTATATAGGATTTATTGACATACTTAAACATTTATAAACATGTTTTAACCAGACAGGTACATCTCTGAATTTCTGAAGTCACAGCCCTCTTTATTTTGAAAACGGGTAAAGACAGTAATTTTATTTCAGACTTGATTTCTGGCAATTTTATTAATGTTCAATAATTTTATTAAAATTATTTATGAAGTCAATGGTGTGTATACAGTGTGTTCCATAAACTAAGCACCGTATGGGAATTTTTTTTATTACGGATTTTTTGAAAAAAAATATTCTTTATAAAAGTTGGTGCTTCTCCCAAAATTAAAAATGCATCAATAAAGAATTTAAAATATCTCATAATATACGAGGGAGATCAAAAAATATAATTTTGGTTAAAGAGTAAAATACCTTTATTTTTCAATATATCGAAAAATGTTACTTAAAAAAGTTGTTTAGAATTAAATGTTACAAAGAAATATGAAGTCACAGACATTTAAGTCTAATTTTATTTTTGTTTGTCATTTTTTTTTAATAGAGCCTTGAAAAATAAATGTTGATCAATAAGTAATTTATGAATGTCGTTCTTGCAACTTAGGTACACTCAACAATGTGAAAATATCTTAAATTATTTAACATTAATATAAACTTATAAATCTTTAAAATATAGGTAAGTCAAATTTCACAAACTTTTTGATGAATAAGTAGTTTTTACAAACTGTAAACATTTAAAATTGCCCAATAAAAAATGTTTTAAACCTGAACAGGTTTATATTTAATAAAATTTGCTAAATTTTAATTATATTGTAATTTGTGCGATACCGTACACCTAATGTGAAATTACCAAATTTAAAATTTCTACCTATCTTTTTACGTACTTGCGATAAAGGTGATTTCGCTTTAGAAACCCACCCTGTATATAATTTTTTTACGATGATAATAATATGGGCATTTTGTAATTTTAGATTTTTATTACGAAAATACAGTGTTTCACTAGAAGCTTATATGGAGGCCGAAAGAAACGCGAGCAAACCCGATTGGGAAATTTATTATAATATTGGTAAGCATCAAAAATATACAGTATTATTTTTTATGTGTTTACCTATTTTATATATCGTCGGCGACGCCAAACGAAAAACTTGTAATCTAACTCCTTCAGTAAACATATCTTACAATGTGTCGTCAACTCAACGTTGTGTGATATAACAATATGTAATATACATTAGGATCCCGTATAATGCGATTAAAAATTGTTTAAAATTTTAAAAATTTATCAACACGATTCTGAGAGTGTAATAGATTTTAGTTGTACTTGCTTTGATTTCAGTTTAAAATATTTCTCCTATATACAGGACGAGTTGAGATAGTAACACCTGCGATTAGTTTGTTGAATATTCATATTATAAAAATATTTTCTTAACAATGATGTTCAGAATTATACGTTATATATTATTATATATTTATATTTCAGGGTTTATGTTAATGAATTTGAGCAGTAATATGCAACTTTTTATTTTTAAATAGCACCCTGTATATATTTTATATATTTTTAGAAGAACTATTCTTTGTCTATACGGTACTATAAAAATATTGTGGGATTAGACGACAAAATTACACTGTTAAACACGATTGCAGTTATTCATAAAATGTAATATATTTCTATACGTAGTTGTCACATTTTGTTTATGTGTCGAAACAAATAATAATGTATTTACAGTGGCTAACAACGTTTGTCTATCGAAAAATGACTCAGTAGACAAGATTTCAGTAATTGGTGAATTGAATTATGTTATTAAGCGAGCGAAAACGTTTGTGTTTAGAAATATTTTCTGATAAAAGGCAACCAAATAGGAAAGCTATTCGGAATATTTTAAGAAGGTTTCGCAAAACTGGATTTTTTCATTACCAGAAACGCCAACAAAAAGATTTAGATAATATTGTTAAATAGGACATTTTTCAACTTTAATAGTGTTTAATGGTGTAATTTTTCATCTAACTCCACAATATTTTTATAAAATGGTGTAAATTTTTATCTAATCCTTTTAAAAACATAATGTAAAAATATACAGGGTGCCATTTAAAAAAAAGTTGTAACATTACTACAAAGTCTCATCAGGTCCCGAAAAATTAATTACACTCAAATCTACATCAGGTCATTAAAATAAACCCCTCATTAGGTCGTTCAATATTCATATTAGAAAAATATCTTATTAACAAAAGATGTTCGGAATGATGTGTTATATATTATTGTGTACTTATTTTATTTCGGGACCTGATGAGATTTGAGCAGTAATGTACAACTTTTTATTTTTAAATGAATATGAATATTGAACGACCTAATGAGGGGGGGAGGGTGTTACTATCTTAAATCGCTCTGTGTAGTGTGTACAAATAGTACATGTTCGTATAATGAAGACAATTTTATGTTTTTATTGTTTAAAATAAGATATATAAAAGGTGTGTTTTCTGTTATAGATATTAAAATTTTTTGTTTAGTTTCGACCTTTTGCATTCTTGGTCTAGTATAACACATTCTAATGCGGAACGAGTCTCTCATATTATGAGAGGGGCGGGGGTTCAGTACTATATGTACTGAATACGTCAAATTATACAAAAAAATCTACAGCAGAAGAAATACGCGTAATAAAGTGCATTTAAAATTAAAATAAATTACTTAAACCAGATCGTTAAAATATTAATTTTAGTATTTTCCCCCTATCCGTATGAGTAATTTTTCGTCAATTTTTATGAAATTGATTTTCGCTTTAAATAAAAGATAAAAACCCAATTTCGTGCCTTATTTAAAAGTTAATGAAAATTGATTTTGTAAGTACCTATACGTAATCTTCATTTCGGACGTGCTGTCGCGAAAGCTCAATTGAATCTTACTTTTAATTTATTATCGAAATAGAAATTTAATTTTTAGCCAGCGAAATTTTAGGTTCAACCTTCGTAACTGTGTATAATCTCATTGAGTGTTATTTTAACTTTGCGTTGAGCATAATGTGTTTCGTTTACCTACATAATTCACTTTGAGTTGTTTGGTTTTATAATAAATAATTTATGAAATTAAGCAATGAATTTTTTAGGTCGTTGTTTGATGTGTCTCGGAGATGTCGCTAAAGCAAAAGAATATGCAAAACAAGCAGTACAGTTGGGGAAACAGGAAAGCGCCTATTTTTTGCTAATTAAAATTTTAATCGCGGAAGGCGATCTACACTCGGCAGTTGTTGTTTGTAATAATGCTTTAGAGTAAGTATATGTACTAGTTTATTTCACGTTGAGAGGTTATAAACGTACGTAATTAACACTAGGTAATTAGAAATAGTAGTTAGTACAATACTTATCTAATTGTTTATAAAAATAATCAAACTTAAAATTAAAAAAAAACAACTGATGATTGTAAAAAACATAGATTGCATGAAATTAAAATATGTATTTAATAAAATGCCTATGATGTCATGGGCAATAAACTTTGAACAAACCGTAGACATGTCTGTGAGAAAAATTTGATTATTAATGTACAAATCCGCGTCGGTTGAGAGTTGCGCCGCGTCAACTGTTTAAATAAATATTTTACCTTATAAACAATAGGTACACTTTCCTAATAATACGGCTTAGAAATCGTAAGCAATTGTTTTTTTACACGGTTTATTTAGATTTAACACTGTTCAAATAGCATTGATTTTGAAAATTTTTATTTGCATTAAGTTCTGTTAGAATTAAAGACGGTGCAGGTTTTATTTTATTTTTTTTACACGAATTGTTTTAGACGTATTTATTTTATGGGAACGCATTTATCCGTGAAAAACTTAATTGTATTTTACAATTTATTGAAGAGCGCCTGGAAATACTAGGGGGTAAGTGTCAATAATTAACACATCGAGTTTTAAGTTAGAAATATTTGTAAATGGCATTAAACATTGGTACTCGTCCCCTTTCCCATTTTCACTCTAATTAGTAAATTACTATTTTTGTAACTAAAACTACTTGGCATCGAACGCCTAATATAGAGTTGTCGAGTCGATAACTACTTAGGCATTTGCACTAAAATTTAACGATAATTATTTTTAGGACGTGTCCTGATAGCACGACCATGCTAACCGAATCTGGATTGTTAAATCTCAAAATTGGACAGACACAGAAAGCTTTTCAAAATTTAAGTTCAGCATTAGCTTTAGATCCTTCTTGCGTACAAGCTCTTTTAGGAATCGGATGTATTACACAAGTAAGTTTAAATAAAATAACATTCTTGGTATTAGTTTTAGGCGAATTTTAGATTATTTACATCGGTATAGACTTTTATAAAATACAAAAATTTTGATATTTTTTTTTATAATATTTATGGAGAATCCAAAATTACACGTATTAAGTTTCGATTGTATTTTGTTACACGTTTTAAATTCACCTTTGAGCTTTGTATAGGTACCTACCTATCGATTATTAATTCTTAATATTCAACCGTGTATCATTTTCGATTTTCTTTGAAACGATGCAATTAAAAAATATCAAAAAATATTAAAAAAATTAAAATCTTGAAATAATTATTTTTTAATTCTTACTTAAAATACAGATTAACACTTCTGCCGTTGGGACAGTCACTTATCTGTAACAGACTACGAGAAAAAAATTAGAAACTTATAAATTTATCTTTCTATTTCCTACCTTTTTCTCTCTATCGCCAATTTCCAGCGTAGATCTTCCGTTGACTGGTAACTTGCATTATTCTGTACCTATACGTTTCATATTTCATTGTATTTCACCAAACACTGTGATCGCGAAAACGCACGTAAGACAAAATTTCGTTCGCGAAATTGTACCGTCGAATGTTTGAGGGGAGCCCTAACCAAGACCGTAACCGAGTCCCTATCCAAGAGCCTAACCATTTTCAAAGAATTTGTGTTAGAGCTTAAAGGTCCATGTATTTACACTTTATAAATACATGGAGAGTTAGTCGACAAAGAAAGATCCTACCTTTCTGCGTCGTATTAATCCTTTTTGTTTGTAATCCTTTTAGAGAACACAACACTCGCGCACTCACACGTAATAAGGCCTTATAAACCGAACGAACACTTCGCACACACGATTATAACGACGCCGTAATTTAAAATTCGAATTACCGAAATAAGCACTACCGCTCTGTACTACTGACGCGAAAGATCTGAAACGGTTTTGCCAGAATTCTATATATAAATGCATTGGATACTAGGAAATCCCGCTTTTATTTTAAAAACATTCAGTTCTTCGTTATACCTTTGTTGACTCAAATAAGTTACACATAATAAGTAACACATGTTTTATTAGTTGTTTTGTATTTTATCGGTCGCATTCACATGCGATTAAACTTTTATCTGGTTTATGGTTCGTAATGGGGAAATTTTCAATATTTAAGGTCACATGAATAGTTTTTAAATTAAAAATAGAGTAAAAAATTTTGCGGTATAAAGGCAGCAGATAATGATTATTAAAATAATGTTACTGCATAAAAAATACATAATTTTAGAATAAATTTCCTAAAAAGTATCTACATATTTTAAAAATTTTCGGTCACTATTAGCATATTTTTTTAATTAAACTCCATTACGACCTCTGTTCAAAAACTATTTGACATAAAGAGTTCAATTTGGTGTCATTCTCTTTTGTTTTTAATGGGCTTGAGTTTAATATGCAGCATGATTATGCTATTTAAATTTTGTAATTTTTGAAGAGCTGTTTGAAGATTGAATTTTGACTGAATTTTTGAATATTTTGTTTGTTTTTTTTTTAATATTAATCAATATATACATTGTTATTTAGTTTCTTGCCGGACCTTGTATAATAATTTTGAAACAAAGAAAAATGTGATATACTACCGACAACTACAATTTATTATTTAATGTTAGAAATTATTTTCATGCTTACATTAATAATTATATTAAATATTAATCAACTAAGTATTCAGAGCCATCTCGTATATGTAATATAAATTATAAGTAAACCCTAAACAAGATTTTTTTTTTCAAAATTTTTCTTTACATTTATTTATAATAGTAATCCATCACTTTTAGGCACATGAAGATTACGATGTTGCACTATCTAAATATAAAGTTGCCGTACAATTAAATCCCGATTCTGTTGCGTTATGGAATAACATAGGAATGTGTTTTTATTCTAAACAAAAGTACGTCGCAGTAAGTAGAATTTATGTATAATCTATTTTATATGTAGATAACTTAAACCGTTACTTTGTTTACAAAATAAATAACGGTTTGATTACATTAATATTTAAAGCGGCACGGTTTTCTTTTTACCTAAACAAACATTTTTGTAATCAAAATTTGAAATTTCCAGTCTACGTATGCATGTACTGAATGAGTCAAGTTTTATGGCCAGGATAAAATCTTGATTTCTTGATTAAGACTCGATTAATTCAAGTTAATCAAAATTTGTAGGTATCTGTATTTCTACATATTATTGAGAGGTGTCATCGCACGTTTTTTTGAATTTTTTTATTAATTTATGTAAAGACTTTATGTGGAATTTATTTCATTTTGGATAAGGTGCTTGGCTACATGCGCTGCAACATTTAATTACGTAACAGAAATTATTAAAACTTTTTAATGGTTTATAAGAAAATTAAATTTTCTTATTGCAACTGGAAAACGTTGAATAATTTATTTTACGATTCGAAAACCTCCCAACAATAAAATCATGACTGTTAACAGATCATTATGAAACCTTGTAATTTATGACATAATTGACAATCTTTACTGCGATTTAATGAAAATAGCAGTTACAATTTTTAACCAAAACAGTTTTTTTTTTAATTCATGGCAATATTGAAGAAGTTAACGTAAAATTGATACCATACATCGAAATAATGATATAAAATAAGGTAGATATATTCTCAAATTTTCATTCTTGAAATATCTACCTATAGTCGCTGTTACTTTAAATTTTCGTCTTTCCGATTAAAATCTGTGACAACCTCTTTACTAAATGTATTTCGTTAATATCTGCCTATTTTTGTTTACGTCAATCAGAAAACGACACCATAAACTCGTGTCAAATTTAAATAGACGTAGAATAAGCCGTATTGGCGTAAACAAAAATAGGCGGATATTAACGAAATGCATTTCCTAAGGTGGTGGTAACAAATTTTAATCGGGTAGACGCAAATTTAAAGTAAAGGATACCATATATTTATGTATTTATAAGTCTTAAAACTTGATGCTCATAAAATTTGAGCTCACCCCGTATGCAACGTAGGTAAATTCGACCATCATTTGCATCAACGATTGTTTCGCTTTTAAATTTTAACGATACAAGTTTTTTTTTTACTGCTAAGTAATAAAAACTTTATGCGCAATTTTCTGTATAGAGAAATTCGTAAAACCACCGAAAAATCAACATGTTAGAAAGAAGTTTAAAAATTGTTTTTATGAATATACTAGGTACTTACTTATTGTTAGTGTTTATTTGATTACTAGCCTAAGTTAATTGAGAACTTTTCAATGATTATAGCTCATATTTCATAAAAAAAAAACGTTTATTTTACAAGAAATTATACATTTAATTACATTTTAATTAAACAAAAAATGTGTAATCTGTTGCAACTGCTTTTCTTTAATATTTGGGTTTATTGATTGTCACTATAAGTGTCTTTAGAAACCTTAGTATTTAATGTGTATTTAGGTAATCATATTTAATCTCTCTTTTAAAAATTTAGTTTAATATTCGAACCATTTTAAAGCCACTTAATCTATAGGCATTTAAATGCGTGTGTTTATGTATTAATTGTAATAACGTTTTAGGCTGTAAGCTGTTTGAAGAGAGCCTTATGGTTGTCACCGTTAAATTGGCGAGTGCTTTTAAATTTGGGATTAGTACACTTATCAACACTTCAGCCTGCGTCTGCGTTTAACTTTCTATGTGCAGCAGTTAATATTAAATCCGATTTGGGATTATCCTTCATGGCGCTTGGATGTAAGTAGATAACATTTTAAAAATTTTTACGTCTAGTAATCTATTGGAAAACGATTCGAATTGCAATAATATTTAGGGCCATAAAATGCACGTTTTACTCGGAAAAGTTGACTTAAAATTGGCGCGTGTCTAGGCTTTTAGGGTCGGTTTTTCAATCAATGGTTAACTCTAACCATCAGTCCAATCACCGTAGAAACAATTGTTTCAATAATCATTTTTATAGTGATTGACTGATGGTCAGAGTTAAGTAAGGGACAATTGTACAATATCAGTTTAAACTCAAACTAAAGTTTAATCTGCTCATTTCCATAGTAACAACAATAGTAACTTAAAAAATGTATGGTTCAAACTGCAAGTTATAGTTAAACACAACGCCGCCGCCGTATCGATGGTACGAAACGCCTGTGGCAAATGTCTAACTTGCGCCTCCCTAACACAAAAATGACAACAATTTAAAAATACAATATAAAATAGTGAACTTTTACATCTAAGTATTTATTTATTGTTAGTTTTTACATTTTTTTACGGTTTGCTTGTTGCCCAATTAACTGATCTGTTGACGTTTGTTTTTCAGTATCTTTTTCGATAAGTAGTTTTTTTCTTCATTTGTTACATCAGTCGTTTTCTTTTTTAATTTAGACATTTCTTCTTGTTTCTATTGCTTCTTTTCCTTCGCCAACTCATCTCTCGTTTTTAATGTCTTTTCTCGCATAACTTTTAATGTTTGTTTCAATAAAATTGGATTCGGAAGTTTTGAAAACAATTTGTTTTTGGAATGACTTTCCATTTTATGCAACTTACTGGAAAAATGAAGTGCAGAACAAATACCTATGTATTTTTATGCATTTGAACTAAACATTTTTACAACGCCATAATCGTTTTCGTTAGTTTCGGGGATTAAACATTAGGGGACGTTCAAAAAAAACGTCACGCTTTTTTGGGCCCTTCTCAACTCCTCCCTCTCCATGTCAGGTCATGTCATAAAATTCTCACTTCTTACCAGAAAAGAACGTCGCAGTACCAATCTGACCCCTCCTAAATGTTACGAACAATTTTTATAAAAAGTCAGCACGCACTGCTGCAATATTCGTGACGTCACTTAGTTGCTACCCCTCAAGCCCTCATGTCACGATCCGCAACCTTCCTCCCACCTAAAGAGCGTGTCCATTACCGTCCAATTATCCTCATTGCCGTTCGTGAGGTAATGATAAAAGCGAAATTAAAATGAGTTAGCTACATTATAATACATCGTTGAAAGTTTAGGTTATACGAGGTCTGACCAATAAGTAATGAGACTGATTTTTAGCCGCGCTTGTGGTAACACTGCGAACCTGAAACTTCGGTCGGTTAATCTCCCATCCCTCCTCTATCGATACATGTGTTCGCGACTTTCGTACGTTCGTTAGTTCTCCAGATGTGTTGTGTTTTCGACAACGTGTTTGTGAGGCGAATGTCACGAATATGGAACGACGTAATATTGAACAGCGGTACGCGATTAAATTTTGCGTTAAACTCGTCGATTCTGTTACTGAAACGTACGGTAAATTGGTCAAAGTGTTCAAAGTCCTGAGTCGTGCTCAGGTGTTTCGATGGCATAAAGATTTTAAAAATGGTCGTGAGTGTCGGGGATGAACCGCGAAGTGGGAGGCCGGTTGAAGCTCGAACTGACAACAATGTTCGTGCACAAAGAGTTTGTACCACCTGGGCAGACCCTCAACCAACATTTCTACCTGAAAGTACTCGATCGGCTACGAAAACGGGTCATTAGGGTCCGTCCAGAGATTGCCAAAACGTGGATCCTTCATAATGACAATGCTCCATGCCATCGTGCCTTCAGTGTGTCGCAGTTTTTGACCTCTAAAAACATCGCAGTGTTGCCGCAAGCGCCCTATTCGCCGGATATATCACCCTGTGACTTCTCTGTGACCCCAAACAAAATTGGCCGTGAAGGGAACGCATTTTGAGTCCATAACTGACATCCAGACCGCCGTGACGAGGGTACTCCAGGACATTCCAGTCGAAGCCCTCCCGAAATGTTACGAAAGCTGGAAGAAACGTTGGAACCAATGTGTAGTTGTGGGAGGGGAGTACTTTGAAGGGGATCACATCAATGTATCTTAATTTTTAAATATACGTATTTTATGGACTTAATCTCATTACTTATTGGTCAGACCTCGTACTATATCAGTTTACACGCTAGCGCTAATAAGATCTATAAATAGGAATGTTTGAATAGGAATGTATTGTTTAACATTAGTGGACGGTAATGAAATTAATAAAATTACTCTCCAAATTTTCGCCATTTTAATTTTATATCTAAAAATACATAAAATGTTAATAGATAAAATCATGTGCTCTATCGAAAGTATTTACGGACACAATTATTTTACACCGTCGCACAGTGGGGCGGAATATCATAAAACGTGGCAGAAAGTCAAAAATTGAAATATCATATTTACTTATTTAAACTTGTTATTTTATAATAGTTTAATCATCTATGGATGTAATACGTTTAAGAAATTACTGCTATCATCACATATTTCCGTGTAATACAGGCAGAACTGGAAATTCCGATAAACTCGTATGAATTGTTTATTACACGTTAAAATAGTTGTTCTGTTCTTCATTTAGTTTTATATAGATAATTAATACAAAAGTGAGTCGAAATCGAGATGAATGCAAAGTCTACAGGTACAATAAACTTATTTAATAAGTTATTGTTCATTAACGTGCCCAATTTTGTTTATTATAATTAATCTATTTTTGTACACTTCGTCCAAACCTATATGCATATCCATCGTCACTACAATACAAGTCGTTGACTTTTAGTTTACTATCAAGATGTATCAGGTTTCATTTCTGCATAGACTAGTACAACCTCAGATACATACAGTATTAATTACAGTTCTAATAAATACTGTAGACTTTCTTTATGACCATCTGAAGATAATTGGCACTAGGTAAGACAAAGCTTACAGCCGAATATGTGTTTATTGCAAAATAACTTTAAGTAAACTTCGACGATATTACAAATAAATATTCAAGTAACTTCCATTCTTTGTTGATTCGATCGTAATTGCATATAGGTTAGAGAAAGACGAAAACTTCAAAATTTTACATGTTCCTGTCAGTGTCACTAAAATCGCTGAACTAGTAGTAAACTGTTTAGTTTCTCACAAAATTCAAGCAATTGTATCAGATGTTACTTATATATGCTCGGGGAGAAATATTTTTCGATATGCAGACAGAATCGTACTCCCAATAGAAGAGGAATACAGAAAGTACTTTCTTCTGACATCAGACAGACTAAAATGGCACTTATATACAAAGCTTACAGCCGTAATTTGTATTTTAATTTTGCGATTAGAATAATTTAAGTTACAACTAGAAAAGATACCTGAATAGTTTCGAATGAAGAATTAAGTAACATTTTCCATGTCTTTCTCTGATTTCATCTTCAATTGTAGAAGTAGCAGAAAGACGTAAACTTCAAATTATTACATGTTATTTGTAAAATGTATCTTACGAATATCGCTGAATTAGTAAGATTTGGTTTAGTTTGGTCTTCACTAAAACATTGAAGCTAATGTAGGTCCGATGTTTCATATATGCTTCGTGGGAGAGAAATATTGTCTTCGATTGACCTAGACAAGAAGAATGCGTCTCCCAAAGTTTTATGTTATAAAAGTTATGGGTTGATGGTCTATGGCATAAGCTAAAACCAAAAATACACTATATTCTATCGTAACTGTAATTTTATTTTAATTTTCGCGTTATATAGACCTTATAAAAGATTCGAATGGTTACAATAGATGAAAAGATAAGCTTTCTGAATGACGTTTTGCAGGACCTAATGTACCTATTTGAAGAAGACAAGATTGGCGACTGTTAATCAAAAACTGGCTGTAAAAATTCTTTTAAATGTGCAAATCATTTCATTCAATATATTTAATTTATTTTTAAAACTATTTACGAATATTTTGTAAGATTTTGGTTTATTTGGTTTCCTAAAACATTAATCTAGTGGTCCGTGGTCAATCTGTTTGTGCGAAAAAATTGTCTTGATTGACCCCTAGACAAGAAGAGTGCGTTCCTGTTTTATGTTATAAAATTATGGGTTGATGGTTAGTGGCATAAGCTAAAACCAAAAAATATATATATTTATTAACTTCTATTGCATTTTTTCCGTTATATAACCTTATAAAAGATTCGAATGGTTATAAAGATGAAAAAATAAGCTTTCTAATGACGTTTTGCAGGACCTATGTACCTATTTAAAAAATACAAGATGGCGACTGTAATCAAAAACTGGCTGTGAAAAAAAATTGTTTTGAAAAAATGTGCGAAATCATTTCCAATTACATCATACAAAATTTCAACTTTATATTTCAAACAGTTCGAACAGTCGTGTTTTCTTACTTTTATTCCACCCCGTATAACGGTAATATATTCTTGAGTGCGTAAAAGGATTAACTTTGACAAGTTGATACGGGATTCGTGTGTAAAGGTCTCAGTCTAATGTAGTTTTAGTTTTAAAACATTTATTTTGGTGGAAGATTAAAATGTAAATAGATCTTTTGCACACGTTCATCCTTTTATTATTAATTTAATATAAATGCGATAAGTTACCTACATGTAAACATATGTACGCAAATTTTCGTGTTAGGAATACATAGAATCAAACGGATTGCCCATATTTAGCATTATCATAATTAATAATATTTTCGTTTTACTGTTATAAACCGAATAATCTATTTTATGGTTTCTTCAGGTGCCCTTTTCGAACTAAAAGACGTGGATAATTCTATAAAAGCATTTCGCCAAGCAGAGCTTCTTACAAAGGACGATCTTTCTATAATTGCGAATACTACTATGGCTTTAACAATCGCAGGAGAATCCGAGGAAGCGATGGAGTTCCTAGAAAAATTTAAAAGTTTGTCTCGACAAGATATTTTCGTCGATAAAAATGTAGGTTATAATATTAGATTTTTATTCGATTGCGTACATTGTCCAAAGTTTGTCCTTTATTTATGATTTTCACACCTAAACGTGAATTTTATTAACAACATAACAGGAGGATTAAAGTAAGGCAAGAGGGTATATTTACCTACAACAACAAGTGGCGACCATTAAATGTGAATTATATTCTTTATTTTTAAATTCTACAAAATTATCTCGTTTGAAGATCTTTCGCCATCAAATTATTTATCATTTGAGTTTTTAAAATACCTATAATTTAAAATTATTAATAGGGTAATTAGTACTTTTTTACTTTTCTCAAAATCCAATTTAAATTGCGGCTTCAATTTTAGTGTATAATTTCCCTATTAATAATTTTAAATTATAGGTATTTTAAAAACTCAAATGATTTTGTGGAATTTAAAAATAAAGAATATAATCGCCAAGAATAGAGAATACTCTGCCCTTAAGGGCAAGCGAAGAGCCAAACTCCTGTAATAACAAAGTTACCCATACAACACAGGTAGATTATCGTCAACCGGTATAGGATAGCTCGTTATAAGATCAGTTGAATCCTGATGAAAAAGATTTTAAGATCGTATTGATTATCGGAGATTGAGATGTTTGTTTTGCAATTCAACTAGAACAATTAAAGTTTTAAATGAAAATATCCGCAACTTATTTATTTGAGACTTTAGGGGTAGAATTGTAGTTAGGAAACTTTTTTGTTGGAAATTAAATCAGCGCATCCTTTTGTAACGAATAACTCGTATCGCGATAATCTTTACTATTAAATCATTAGGGTTCATCTGCGGTTCAATTTTTTTTTTGTAATTTACCGGATATATCGTTAATAATTTATTAATATTTATCATAGATAGGTGAAAAATGGGTAAAGTCCAAAACATTGCACGTAAACATTACACATAGGATGTCGATTTTCTGGAAAACCCGGAAAATCAGGGAAAATCTAATCAACAATTTACGTATCTTGTCGATTTGTCCGAATCATGAGAGAAGTTCCATTAAAATGCATACTACACAATATGTGCTTTTCAATTTTATATAGGTAGCGTTTATTTTTTATGACGAATCTTAACGGGTCTCACAAAACATGCTTGAAGTAAACAACTGATTTCTTAATAATAGTGTATATTATCAAGAGTGCCAAATCAGTCGAGATCGTTTTGATAGTGAATATCATCTCATCTTTTCCACAAATTGTTATTTTTTCTCATTTTCTTTAATTATGATAAATTATAATAAACAATGTATTTTGTTATATTTTTTATTGCAATTTGACTATAAGTCGCCTGGAATTTCTATTCCATATTAACGGAAAACCCGAAAAGTCGGAGAAAAATAATTTTTAAGAAGAATTACAGAACAATATATTTTGAATTTTAACGTTTTATTCTCATTTACTTATAGGTACCTACACTAACTCACGTTATGACTATTACTGACGTAACTCTAAATATTATGGCAGCAACAAATTTTAATTCAATGTACGATGTCACAATTATTCTGTTGTCACCGGAATCTATTTAATTAAAAAGTTATTAATCTATTTAATTAAAAAGTTATCTGTTAGGTAATTACCTACGTAAGTACTAAACTTTAACAATTAAATATGTCGAGCTTGTTTTAAACACTTGAACGCGCGAAGACAATTGATTTCCTTCGAGTTTTAGCGGCGACAGCCATCCTTTGTGCTTGTAGGGTTTTCTGGTAAGGTCTCGCAAACTATAACGCTTTAAATTTACGCATTCAACCCCTAAATTGTATTACGCGAGAATTGTGGGAAGTTCAAAACAGAAAACCTAGAACGGAAAAGCAGGAATAGTTTATCCAACAACCGAATACTAGACTCATCGTAAATACATATATATGTATGTTTGACTACATCCAGTTATCTAATATTCACGGTGGATTTTTAAAGCGAAAACGGCCTTTATTTCGAAACGGAAAAAACAGAAATTCGACATTTCGATATTTCGACGTTAGATCTATAATTCTACTTTTTTATACGAAATAAATTAATTAGTTTTACATATGAGGTTACAATCCCCCCACTTTAATTATCTTAATTAATGTTAATAATAAACTTAAGTAATATTAATATTTCCATACTTTTATAAATAAAAATTGTTGTGTCATTGCTTTAACAAGTAACTTTCACGGCACAACTGTTTTACAGTGCTATTTTACACTGTACTTCTACAATAATAAAAAAATATAAATACAGTAGATGCCGTTTAATAGAATCACATTGGGATTAGCAGCTTCGATTCCAGTATCCGACGATTCCAATAAACGGCGATAAATCAATTAGTTTAATTATAATATTTTCACTATACCTACCTATTTGTTATATCTTTGTAGTTTTTAGTAAGTCTTTGCCTCATTTAAATTGCGGCAAATATAATATAAATAAATAAAATATTATAAAACATAAAAGTTATCTACTTGTTTCAAGTCAATGTACATTGATTTTGATGTAAAAAAATTAACAGTGTTATTATTTAAGAAGACTAAAACATAAATTTTTATTTCATTTTTTTTTCATTTAGTGTTTATGTATGCATTATAAAAAGTTTAGGAGGTGTTAGAGACATTTTTAATAGTATAATACTATAGTATATGGCTATATTAGAGAAAGTTCTCGTTTTTGTTTTAAAAAATTCGTTAAGTGATAAATTATTTTTTTAGAAAATGTAATAATATACAGGGTGTTACATTTAAAAATCGAAAATTGATATCAAATCCGACGAAACGGGAAGTGGAAAAACATAATTTCTTTGTCAAAAAGCGACGTTTGATAAGTACATTAGATATGTAACAAGTTTGAATATTTTATCTTAATAAATAACAAAATTAGGGGGCTGTACCATGATTCTGTTACACACGATATATTTACATTAAATAGAATGATAGGTAGTACATATCTGTAATTATGCCTTATTTTTTTAAATATTGTAGATACTGAATTTGGGGATTCATTTAGAAACTATCCTTTCTGGAGGAAGCTCCAAGGACAACCGAAATTCTGAAATATATAACAAAGAAGATGAAAGAAACGACAATTCATCTCAAGAAAATATTACTGAACAAAGAAGTTCCAGTAAAATACCTGAAAGCGATATAAAAACGGAATCGAATGTAAATAACACCGAACAAGAAACGAATTGTCATTTAATCAACACACTAGAAGCAGACGAAGTTTAAACAATTTTTATTAGGGATTGCTCTGTATAATTAGATATATCCATATATTGTATAAATAGTACTCATTGTTGTATGTTATTTTAGTACGATTATTGTATGAATAAAATTTGGGTACAAGTAGAATGCCTACTAACACCTATGTAGCTATTTATGTCCTAATATGTTACATACCTATCCATAAAAAGCGCAAAAGAAATATTGTTGCCGCGCGACTGTAGCGCCTTAAGATTTCAAAAAATATGAGTTCGAAAAACAATGATCTTTTAGGTAGGTATTTTAAACATTTTTTTACCAAAAACGTATATTTCTCGATTCCGCGTATAAGGCCAAAAGGCGAATTTATATAACTTGATATAGCCCTTTTCAATAGCCCCAAATAAAAAAGATTTCTATTTATATGTATACAATATATTTTAGAATCGTTTCGATTTATTCGCAATAAGAACTTAAAATAATAATGTACCGACAATAAATACGAAAAAGTGTAAGGAGATAGATAATTATACGTCATATAAATATATAATTTGAGATAAGATGAAGATAAGTGTTTGAATAAAATTGTGTAGGTGCCTACTTAGGTAATGTTTCACCAGAAACGACAGTAAATACGTAATTGATATTCATAATTGAGTTCTCTACATACGAACGAATTCCGTTCCGTTCCGAGACCGCGTTCGTAAGTCTTTGTTCGTAAGTTTAACAAAGATGTATCAAAGTGAAAAATTGTTATTTTTTTTTAATTAAAAATCAAAAAAGTAGCAGTATTCAAAACAAAATTTTTCATCTTACTATGAAAAGTACAGTAGCTGGCAATACAATATAGGAGCTGGCAACGAGTGATAAAACATGATAAATAATCAGAAGTTTGTATTTTTCAAGACGACGAGTTGGTTCGGTATACCGGTGTAATTATGGAAAAAATGTTTATGGACTACAAATAATAAGAGCGTAGGTTTTGCTACCGCGAAATTTTGTTCTTCATTCTTTGAAAGCTCGTAACTGGAAGGTTAAGTGACCCACCAAAAACGATATTAAATATGTATTTTAGAAAAAAAAACTGTCGAAAACAAAAATAAGCCACAATCCTATTTGCAAATAAAATCTAGGTGTTTAACCGTTTATTGGAAAAAATATAACTATTCAATATAATACGTATTCAATATGTAGGTACTATTGTGTGCGACTCAATTTTTCCAGTGGTCGGTGAACGGTCCTTTTCTAGTTTCTCCCACCACAATTTTTGCGACTTATTTTTAATTTGAGAGTTTTACTGAAAACTAGATACCGATCCGCTTCGGATTTTTATTTAACTGTGAATATTTTCATTAATTTGCGATAAAACCCTTTATAAATATGGTACTGTGGAATTTGTTTAAAATAAATTTCATAAACGCGTAATAATGTCTATAGGGTATATCTACAGAAAATAAACTATAAATAATCAATAAAAATAAAAATAATAAATAATTTAAATTCTACTTCGGTATCAGTTTTATATTTTAAACAATTTTAAGCCAATAATAAAAATATCTATAGATAATTAAAAGCTATACAAGTTAACAATCGCATCGCACAAATGTTCCTATCGACAATATTTAAATTAACAAAAATATCATAATCTATTTAATAACGTGAAAGCCGAACAGTCAACAATAAAGGTTTAAGTATTATACAGGTAAATAAAACACAGATGTATGTAGCTATGGTTCATTATTCGTTTTTATTAAAATGCCGGTGTGGTGTAACTCACTATTTTGTGTTTTAAGTGAATTTTAAATTGCAAAATAACATTAGCTATTAATAATATTATTATTATTATTATTGATTGTGGAGCTGATATAATACAACTGCGTAAGAACCAGCGGATTTAACGACCTGAAAAATAAGCACCTGTCAATGTTTTCGTGAAAAAAGTATTTACATTAAAATGATGTATCGTGTTTCGGTAAACTGTTTGAAAATCAATTTTTCTAAAGCTGTTCTTATCGTTGTTTGGATTAAAAGTCAGCTATTGCGTTGTTTTTTTATGAAATTGAATATATTTTATGTAGGTAGGTATAAAACAAAGCTGACTATTCCATATATAATGAAATGTTATTTAACTGTTTTATAAATTGAGCGTTTAATCGAAGAGTGAATTACACCCTTAATAAGACCTGAATTAAGCTCTTAATTCGCTTGTCATAAGCTTTAAAAATGACCATTTATGAAAAAAACGCTCCTCGATCGTTTCTTAGATTCTCAAATAGTTAACAATATTTTTAATTTTGCTATATCAGTGGTTTCCAACCTCTCTGTATCTCTGCCCCTCATTTTTCATAAAAAAATAGTTGCACCCCCCTCAATCATTTTTTTAAATTGTTTGCATTAAAAAATTATATTTTGATAAAAGCAGTGCGCCCCCCTTGCAAGAATCTCACGCCCTCTTAATGGTTGCCCCACAGGTTGGAAAACACTGACCTATATGATGGCGAGGTGCGTTGTACCGGCGCACGGTGGGGCGCAATATCGTAAAACGTGGCAGAAAGTCAAAAATTAAAATATCATATTTACTTATTTAAACTCATATTTTATAATAGCTTAATCATTTATGGATGTTATACGATTAAGCAATTACTGCTATCATCAATATTTCCGTGTAATACAGTGCAGAACTGGCAATTCCGATTTTTTAAACTCGTATGACTTGAAATTTATTACACGTCAAAATAGTTGTTCCGTTCTTCGTTTAGTCTTTATATAGATTCCCAGTTGAAATACAAAAGTGAGTCGAAATCGAGATGGATGCAAAATCTACGGAGGTACTTAAACTTATTTAATAAGTTATTGTTCATTAACGTGCCTAATTTTGTTTATTATAATTAATCTATTTTTTCTGACTAAATTTCATTTCCTTCATGTCACTAAATCAACTTGTCGTTGACTTTTAGTTTACTATCAAGCTGTATCAGGTTACTTTTTTTGCATAAAAGTATAGCTAATGCATACAGCTACTGCATAATAAAAAAAATACTGCGACATTTTGCGACATTTGAAGATAATGGCCTATAAGACAAAGCTTACAGCCGACTGACTCTGTGTTTATTGCAAAATAATTTAAGTAAACTTCGATTGATATTTCAAATATTTTCAAGTAACTTTCCATTATCTTTTATTCATCTTCAATTGTAAAAGTAGCAGAAAGACGAAAAACTTCAAAAATTTTACATGTTTTTTGTCAGTGTTCTAAAATCGCCGAATTAGTAAACTGTTGTTTTCCACAAAAAAAGTTGAAGCAATTTTATACAGATGTTTTATATATGCTCGGGGAAAGAAATATTTTTCGATATGCAGAAGAATCGTCTTCCGAAAAAGAGGAAACAGGAAGTATTTCTTCTTCATCAGACGACTAAAATACACTTTTTTCTATCGTAACTGTAATTTTATTTTAATTTTACGATTAGAATAGTTTAATTACAATAGAAAAAGATACCTGAATAGTTTACCTGATGAAGAAGAAGAAACATTCTCTGTTTCCTTTTATTAGGCCATCTTTTATTCAATTATTAATTTATTTTTAAAATTATTTACGAATATTTTGTAAGAGTTTGTTTTGTGAAAGTTTTTGAACAGTTTAATAGCAGTAATATTTATTATTTTTTTAGTAAGATAGTTTTTTTAAGAACGTACGTTATATAATAAATGTAATTTTTTTGCTTGATAAACTTTGTTTTTAAAATAAGTCGAATATTCTACAAGCAATACATTTTTTCCTACTGCGATGAAATTTTTAGTTCAGTATAGTACTTACCCCTATTGTAAAGCCAATTTCATATACACCGTGTCCAAGATAAGAATGCACAGCATGGGGATCTTGAAAACGGTAGAAGATACAGGGTGGCTTAAATTAGAAAAAAGTTGCGCTATTTAGAGTATGTTCACATGCTGGTCGCAAAAGTTCATTATTGTTTATCGTTTTCAAAATTCTCAAAAAAATGTGATTTTCTGGATTTTCGTTTCTTTTCATTTTTTTATTTATTTTAAATGATATTAAAAAACTACCGGCACTTTCTCGTTGCCACTTTTTAAGCTCTACAAAATGGCGTGTTCAAATTTTTAATCCGACGTTTCGTATCCGAGAACCCATCATCAACTTTATTTTTTTATATGGCCACAAACAAAGAGACACCCTGTATTCGGTAGCATTATTCATTACAAATTCAACGATGTATCGCACATTATGGTTTTGAAGCCAAAAAAGGGGAAAAACGTGAGTTATAAGGTTTTTTATTTTTTAAATTAGTAGGCGCTGGTACAATAACAGAAACAAAATGTCAAAAAATTATAATAATTGCTCAAATAGGTTGCCATTATTTTCTAGACACAAGTATGCTCTGTCTACAGAAGAATTCAAAACATGGTCTAACATTTCTGGTGTGATTGTATTAACTGCTGCTAAAACCAATGCCAATAACTGTTCTTCATTTTCAAAAGTGGCGTCATACACTTGGTTTTTTAAATAACCCCACAGGAAAAAATCCAACGGAGTTAAGTCAGGTGATCGGGCTGGCCAGGCTACTTCACTGTGAGAATTTAAGCTACCCTGTATCTTCTACCGTTTTCAAGATCCCCATGCTGTGCATTCTTATCTTGGACACGGTGTATATGAATTTATATGTATAAAAAATATTTATGAAATTTCTCTTGTGACCAATAAAAATAATGGTTTACTGGTGAAATGTTCGAAAAACATTGTTCTCAAACAATATCTACTCTCTCATCACAGCTCATGTTTGACTTGTAAAGTATTATAAATGATCTATATTTATTCCAATCTAAATGTATACCAAATAGTTAAAACAGTTACATAAATCAAAATAGTTTCTGCCACGTTTTACGGTATCTCGCCCCACTGTGCGGCGCGGTGTGACCGGGGTTTAATTGCACAAAACCAAATTTGTATTAAATTTAACAAACGATTAAATTGATTAATAAAATTTTTTTGTTGGTTTGCAATAACATTAATAACTTATTCAACCGTTAAGTACATATGTGACGTATTTAATTTCTTTTCTAACCGATTATGAGTGACGTAATTTCCATTGTCAGTATCTATAAAAACATCACGTTTATACTCTGTAAGTACCACGTAAAAATATTTAAATTTTAAATATTAAAAAATTCATATTCAAAAAATGTCATCGATAAAATATATGATAGGTTTAGCGGATTCAGGTATATTAAGACCTTTTAATTTGTTTTTGATCGTACTATATATCCTTAAAAATCTTTAAACCTTTTTTCAAAGCCTTTGTAATAGAAGAAAATGTTATCTTACTGTAACTAGGGATGCAAGTGAAAGATTGACGAACTTTCCAGCAGTTAGAATCGAAGGACGTTTCGATCGTTCCATTATTAGAAACATGCTTTTACGAACTAAAGGTCCACAATACTCCCAATTCGTCATGTAAGCAAGCGTCACCAATCATAGAGCTCTATAAAAAAATATATACTGTAGCCACCTATATTTTTTCTAAATTGTCGAAAACGGATAAATGTTTTAAGTAGGTAGGTGGCTACGGTTTCGTTCAACTTTACATTATTTTATTCTTTTTAGTTCATATCAATTAAAATAACGAGTATAAATAGTTTTGAATTGGATCAAAATTTTCAAAAATTCTTATACACAGGGTATCGATTTTCTGGATAGCCTAGTAACCTTTTATTGATGACGTGAATTGCATACAAGTTTGGATAAAGTGTACTTACTTGAATCGTTACTTCGTTTCCATAAGAACAATATAATGTAATTTGAAACATCAGCGTGCCTAGGAAGCTCATGGCAAAAATAAATTCCATGCTGCCGGGCGCCGCCTGAAACAAAAATTACCTTTAAGTAAGCGTTTATAATCAAATAACAGTAATATCGTTACAATTCCAGTTTAATGCAGAAATTCCTGTCGCTTTAACCCAATTAAAAGTTAATTCAACTAAGAAACTGTGTGTGTGTGTTTGATTAGGACCGCTTGCTTAGGATGGCGTTTAAATAATTACCGATATTCACACACAAAAAAATGTAACTAATTAAGTAATTTTTTTAAGTATCTACGCGAGTTAAAGTAAATAGGCGATCTCTCGTTTTTACTGTAGCATTTTTTCAAAAAAATGCTATTATTTTTGTGTAATCATTTAATAAAATCTTTCTATACGCACAAACCACGGTATTGAATTTTTATAGATATGCGCATAAATTGTATTGTCTAGTTTTCTTAAAAACAGTGCCATTTATTGAAAATTGCAAAGATAGATGTTTGATAGAGAATCTAATAACGATTTTAAAACATATTTTATATTATAGATCCAATAATCAATAACGGAGATAGCTCTGTTTAAAAATTTTGATCGACCGTTATTTTGAATCGAGTCGGTCGATTTGGTTCGTTAACGAACTCGTACTTTGTATTCAGACAATACAAACTGCATTAAGGTACATACAGTGTTTACAAAATTTGATTATAAATATTATTATGACATGTCCAAACATCAGTGACTTATATTTTTGTGGTCTAACAATAAGGATTGAGATCGGAAAAAAATACAAATCGGCCCCTTTTGAATCCTCTCATGGGGAGTTCGCAATAGCTTTATTTCCTACAGAAATTTGCTGACGAGTTGGTGTTAAAATTGTGCCAAAACAGTTAGATAAAAAATGAATTTTTACATTAAGAAATGCCCTTTAAAAATGAAGATATTTTATTTCAGAATTATTTTGATATCAAAATGAATTTTATTACCGTTCTGTACATGTCGAGTTTAAACATTTTATTAAATAAGGCGGCAATATAATAAAATCAATTCGAGGTATTGTACTACTACGCGTAATACATAGTATTATTATGTATGTTAAGAATGTAACATATTATGTATGTTAGATACGGAGCATATGTAGCGAAGTTGATAAGATAAGTACCTACTTATGTACAAAACAGACGACTTTCCATCGTAACGTGTCGAGTTACAGTCCGCAGACTTGCTTATCACGACTTGCGGAACCGCTGTTCGATAAAATTGCTTTCTAAAATTTCGGTATTTATAATTATAAGAAACGATAACGTTCTTGAATAATAAAGGTATTTGAAAATATTCCGATTGCCGTAAATAGTGTTCGATCGATGATACGTGGTGTACCTATTGGTAGTTTGGACGTACAACATACAATTACTTATACGTATTACCTTCGTAGGTATTGTGCTTTTACTTAATATGCAGTTAGTTAATCGGTGAGTTACCTAAGGTTTTATACGACACGACGGAAAGGTCAGAATTTTGTTAATTTAATTAATTACCAGAGCGTTTTAATCACGTCGATATAGATTTAGATCATTAAAATTTCAGATTACTTACTCCACTTTGCCAGTTAGTTATTGTTAAACGTACCGAGGTATGAAGCTTTAATTTGTTTTCAGACACTCAATATTATTGCGCAATAATATTGAGTGTCTGGGATAATAATTATTATGGGTATTTTATGATTCTATTAAAATTCAACGTAAACAAACAAATATTATATACGTGGTCGGGCAAAATGGGTGAAACACCCAAATTCTGGCTTTATTATCAGCTAGGCTGAAAACTGACCTCTTAAGAAAAGTTTTTGTACATTTTATTCACTATTTAATGACGTTTAGAGATTTTTTTTGACAGTTTCCACTGATCCAGCCCTTTTTTATAAGTACATAAAGGAAAAAGTTCAATATTTTCCTTCAAAGTTTAGTATTTTAACCAAAGAATTTATCTTTTCGCATTATAGTATACTTCATCTAAACCTATATACAATTCACGTCATCAATAAAAGGTTACTGGATGATGACGTTTCATAACAGTGCTGTCACCTCGCACCTCGTATTTTGACAGTTCTAATAAATTGTAGTCTTTCTTTATACAATCTAATATGTGCGCAAGTAAATCATCTATAGAATATGTTACTTTCCAAACTTTAAACCGAATTACAAATAAACAATCTAGTAACTTTTTGTTGATGACGTGAATTGCATATAGGTTTGGATAAGCCATAGGTGCCAATATTTTTTTTTTAAACAACTTGTTTTCTGAATAGAAAGTTTTTATACGATATAATTTCCTTTTCACAAAGATATATATATATGTTCGCAATATAGGTAGGTAAACGCATCCATGTCGAAAACAATAATAATATTTATTTACAGGACCGTTTAGAAATACATTTATAAAAAGAGACAAGGGAAATCTAATCTTATTGTTTAGAATTTTACAGCTGAGGTATTTTCTTTCGATTAATGACCAACAAGCATCACTTTTTCAACGTAAACTGCAACGCAGCGAACGAATAACTGATGCAACGGAAGCGTAAAAGTTTATTTTCAAATCTTTCAACATCTTTTGTAATTATATGTTTGAAACTGCCAACAACATTTTTATAACAGTTATGAAACCATATTTTTGAATAATACGTAATTATTCGAATGTCTCGCATCGTTTTTTTTGAAAAATTTCTTGTGCAACACAATAATAATATGATAGACAACGGTTTAATTCCAAAAAGTAAAATTGCTAAAGAAGCAACTGTACCTATCAAAATATTCTAATCTTTCGAAATTTTTCAATTTAAGCCTAAATACTTAATAACTTTTATAATTCGATAAACAATTTATTTCAAATAAAATCTGTTTTTTCTGGTCTCTTTTTGTAAATTTATTTCTAAAACGCCCTATACATATATGAACGATTAAAATTGTTTTCCATTGTAACACGGTTTAAGGTCAAGCAGGAGCTAAATCCAGAATATGAAAATCTAACAATTAGTATTTCGAATTTTTTGTCAATTACACGTATACTTGTAGTTAATCCGTGGACACATTGTATATAAAAGATATTTCGGGGCGAGGCGCTCTTGGTGATTTACGACTATAATAAATTGAAAGCTCCACTAATTGCACCTATAATCTCTTTTTCTGTTTTTATATGACAGTTCTATTGTTAAGCAATTTTTTCAGGATCGTGTTGTAATTCTAAATGCCTACATCATTAATGAAACGTCTTTCTTTTTCGTGCGAATCGTAAAGTAAACAAAAATGTGTTATTAATTGTACGTAATTATGCAAGAGGTTTCTTTTCTAGATAAAATTTTGGTAAATAAACTGTTTAAAAATCACGAAACGGAATGTCGTTGGATTTTGCCCCATATTTTACGTATTTACATGCATTAGAAAATGTCTCATGTCTTTGAAAAATTTCTATGTGAAAACAAAGCAACTAATTACGGGCCATTAAAATGCCATGCTAAATGGTTATAATTTTAATTTTTAAAGTTTATTTTTTAATTATAACTATATACCGTGTTCCAAACGAATTCTAATTTTCGAAATTTTCATTTAAGAAATCATATAATAACTTTTAATTCAATAAGCAATTTAACCTATAATTTTTTAAATGTTGTAAATGTAAAAATTTTATGCTTTTAAGAAATGCCTTTTAGATTAATAAAAATACAATATTTTAGGAAACTTTAATTATTTTGAGGCTCTATAATATAATAGGTGATTTTTAATATTGAGGGCAGTCGGCCAAAAAAATAATGCATGTGCCCAAAACGATGGACGAGCGGCACAACGTGAGATCCTTGTAATCCTTCCATTGTTAACAAGATCCTTCTATAAATTAGTTCCAGTCGCAGACTCTTTGACTTGCGACTACGAATTCGATAAAATTGCTTTTCTAAAATTTCGGTATTTATTAGGTGTACAACTTTGCTTCCGCCGTTTTTCCGAAATTCGAGATTATTGTAATAATTCTAATTATACATTTAATTGAAACTCTTTCTTTCGTGCGAATCGTAATAATCAAAATGTGTTATTAATCCCGCGTTGAATAACTGGTTCTTTTGAACATCCAGAATCAATTTTTAAATCTTTTAAAGATCAGTAGAATCAGCGTTGCATTGACGAACTGTGATAGTCCGATTTACAGGTCTGGAGAATACTGGCTGAATAGACTTTCATTTAACGTATCAAGTATGTCTTGACCTTCTAACATGGGGCCGACATATGGTTATATTTTAGATTTATTTATCATGTCTCTCGTTGTATTGAGTTTGCTTAAGTAGTCCTCAATTCGAATCTTCGAAAACCTTCTTTTCCACCGCCATGCCGTTAGACGTCAAAATCACCTTCTTGAAGCGTTGAAACACTCTATTTTTAAATTAAATGTAACAATTTTAGTTTTAAGAAATCCTTTTGAGGCATTATAATACCAATTTTTCATATAGAAACTTTAATTATTTCTCAAATGACGAGAATTTTGTATAAGTGACATGTTTAATCGAGAATAATTTGATGCCAAACAGAATCGACAATATTTCGATGGCGTCCTATTGTTAACAACTTCCTTGTTAAAAATCTTATAATTGTTCCAGTCCGCAGACTTCTTATACGACTACCGCCATTCGATAAAATTGCTATCAAATTTGTATTATATAATTATAAGAAACGATAACGTTCTTGAAAGGTATTTGAAAATTTTCAATGCACGTCATCAATAAGAAGTGACTAAATTGTAAAGTAATATTCAGTTTAATGTTTTGAACGTGGCATATTCTATAAATAATTTACCTGCACACATATAACATGAAAGATAAGAAAGACTGCAATTTATTAGAACCTAATGTAAAAATAGGTACGAGGTTTTATTGATGACGTATATTGGAACCTATCTTGAATAACGTATAATTAAACACACTACTTCTATCCGTACTGAAAATAATATAACATGCATTTTACTTTGCGCGAACTGCGTCACCTCGAAACTGTCAGTTTCGTTAATTCCCTTTCTCGAATTCGCTAATAACCCTGTTGTTACAGAATAAGAATGATGTGGTTTTTCATTTCCCATTTATTTAAAATATTTTGCGAAAACTTATAAACTTATTGCCGATTTTTTCTCCTCTTGGTGAATTTATCTGATAGGTATTTCCCATAGAATCTAATCTTACTTTAATCGTAGTTTGCACGACCAACTGTTTCCACGGTAAATACCTATACGGTTACCGATAAATTTACCAAGAGATGGAAAAATCGGCTCTAAGATCGAGAGTAAGTTTTTGCAAAATATTCTAAATAAACGGGAAACGAAAAACCACATCATTCTTATTTTGAACGTCGTACTTTAAGAACGATTCATGTCTAATTATTAGTTATTATCGCACCCAAGTAAGCGGATTATCGAAACTGGCCCTTTCGGACTGGCGCAAAGTATAAACGTTTCTCTCGTTCCTTTCTTCTTTATTGTTCAACTTATTTGTAAATTTTACTTGGTACTCGTATTCGTCATTCATGACTTGTTTGGTGTATCGATCTTGGACCAACGTTAAAAATTGTTGTTTATTAAAAGCTTTTAAATGACATACGACTTGAAATGTGTTTCCATTTGAAATTTTTTAGTTGACCTCCACTTCCCACTCCCGGAGGTTACACACCTAAACATTTTCCATCAAAAATTGTGCCCTAATAATAATGGAATAGGTAGGTAAGTGCGTGTGCGCCGATTTTTCCATATAGGTACCCAACGATTTCCGAAAAAATGGTGCGGGGCCAGGCTTTGTGGACATTTGGTATATCTATGCCATTTAAAACAAAACAAAACGAAATTTTTAACATTATGTTTAAATCTAATAACATTTGCAACCATTTCATTCTGTTTATAATAATAACACTTAAATTTTGAATAGCTGATTTATAATGCATATTGTTTATTACAAACCACATTATTTTTTATTACACATATTATTATTATTAAAAATTATGTAGTAGCAGAGGTGCCCATAACGTTTTTATTTTTAAAAAGCAATTTCTGACGCTTTCTAACTATTTAAAACTTGCCTGCCATTTCGAATGTATATAGGTACCTTTATATGTCTGTCAGGATTATTTGGGTAATAAATATTTCTAACAAGACCACGTGCCGAGCTGTAGAGGTCTGCACATTCTTTCTCTTTCTGTGAGCCCTTTTTGTTTAATTGTGAAATTTTATAAAAACATTTGTACGATTATCGTGTTCTATTAGAGATGAAAACTTGATCGACATCTTAAATGGTATAAAAAAACGTTCTCTAGGCAATGACAAAACATGAGCTTGACATGTTGACGCATATATGAAATTTTGAATTTTATTCATAAAAGTAAACTTATACGCAACATTTTTCAATAAAAAATCTATTTCTACTTCAGCTATCTTCATCAAAACTTGTCATCTCCTAGATATTGTATTGAAGATTATACATTGTAAAATTGAAGCCGCAATTTAAATTTGATTTTGAATTGTGTACAAAAGTTCTAATTTCGTTATTAATAATTTTATATTAAATTTTAAAAACTCAAATGATAGATAATTTGATGGCGAAAATTCTCCAAATGAGAGAATTTTGTAGGAATTCAAAAATATAAGTAATATAAATTCACTTCTAATGGTCGCCGAGAATAGAGTTATACCACTCCCTTAAAAGAAATCCGATTTCTACTTCAGCTATCTTCAGGAAAACTTGCTCATTTCCTAGACTATTCATAGAAATTATACATTGTTAACAATTGAAGCCGAATTTACAAGTTGATTTTGAATTGCTGTACAAAAGCTCGGCCATCGCTTCGTGCTACAATTTTATATTAAATTTTAAAAACTCGAATTGATACGATCAATTTGATGGCGAAAATTCTCCAAATGAGAGACAGTTCATTGCTATAATTTACCAACTTTGGAATATAATTCACTTCTAATGGTCGCCGGAATAGAGTATACCCTCCCCTTAAAAGAAATCCGAACTCGACGAGGAAACCGGCTATTTCAACTATTCATAGAAAGGTCTTGTTAACAATAGAAGATTACAAGGATCTTGTGCTGTGCCGCTCGATCGCTTCGGGCGCACGCATTACTTCTTTAACCGATTGTACGTCATTTTATTTGCGAGGGGGACAGTTCATTGCTATAATTTACCAACTTTGGATTAACCAAAGGAGGGTAGCAACTCATTCAAAAATCTTAAGCAGGAATAAGGATTAAATGGCACATTTTTTAAAGTTCTTTTAATTTTATTTACATTGTTGTTTTGTTATTTAAATGGTTTATCATTTAGCTTTTAAAGTCGTCGTGGTCAGAATCTTTTAAGTCTGTTACTGTCACTGATCTAATACGTTTGAGATATAAGCATTTTATAAGTCGAAATGGTTTAACGTTTTCTTTATAACTTTGTCAGTCGAAGTTGATTTTATGATAAACATGTTATTTTTATGTAAATTTCAGTCGTAAACCACTTGTTTATTTATATTTTTAAATGTATTTAAAAACAATTAGGTATTAATTCTTGTTTTAAAAATTCTTTGTTTTAAATTTCATTATATGGAGTATCTAGGTTTAGAATTTTTCCAGAAATGAATGCGGCTGTTGGGTATTTTTATAGCGGTTCATTTTTCGACTGCGCAATTTTTGAGTCGAGGGATGTTTTGATTATATTACAGAAAGTTCTGTAACACTTGCCCTTTGCGATTGCATGCCGTCAAAGTTCGACTGCCATAGAGGCAAGTGGATGTAAATTAAAATTCTAAAAGTGCGACGCTATTCATAAATATTTGTCAGGTTAAGCTGCAAATCGATTTGAAAATGCAACAAAATTGTAAAGCTCAGATCTGCTCCGAGCTTCGACGAGTGTAGATATATTGATCTAACAATATGAGACACGTATTCTTTTTATCGGCAGATTTTCGGTTTTGACGAATTTTAAACATTTCTTTGGACAGTTGAACTAGTTTGTAGAATAATTTTTATTTTAAGATATCATTTTTACATCAGAATTTGCCTTTAAATGGTGGGAATATTTATTATTTTTAGCAAATTTTTATAGGAAATAATTAAGCTATTGCAACTTGTCCGATAACGAAACCCAGAGAAACCACTTTGTATCTTTGTCGATTTCCATACTTTATCACCGTTAGACCGTAAGTAATATTTATTCAAAATAAAACAATTTTAAACCTGTTTTAATAGCCTTATTAACTATGTTCTACTCGTCTTGTTTTAGCAAATACACTATTGCATACATATAAACAATTGCCTTATAAATCTTTACTAAAGGCTCATAAAAATGTAGGTACATCCCATTTTAATAATAAATTTTATGGGACGATCGTTACAAATTAAAAGTTAATTTATGTAATAGGGTCAAGCCTTTTCAATTTGTTTAGTTCATGCCGAATTTTGCAAATTTTCACATAAGGCTTTCTCGATAAAGTCCTTGTTCGCTAAGTAAGATAAATAGATTTTCGATAATACAATTTTCTGAATTTCATTCAAACGATGTCCTTAGTGTTTGACATTCAAGTATTACATTTAAGTACACTTCGTTCAAATCTATATGCAATCTACGTCATCAATGAAAGGTTACTAGATGATGACGTTTTACGCAGTGCTGTCACCTCGTACCTCGTATTTTGACAGTTCTAATAAATTGTAGTCTTTCTTTATGCCATCTAATATGTGCGCAAGTAAATCATCTATAGAATATGTCACTTTCTAAACTTTAAACCGAATTACAAATAAACAATCTAGTAACTTTTTTTTGGTGACGTGAATTGCATATAGGTTTGGATAGGCCATATATAAGCGAATGCTTTATACACGTAATGTATTGTTACGGCTTAGCATGATCGAAGCGAATTATTAAGCGTCGATAATTTATAAAATGTTCCGCATAATTTTTGGCAGTACCTAAAACAAGCAAAATGCCTTTGTAAAGTCCGCTACAATTTTGGACTCCTACATCAATAATTTAAAAATCGAGAAAAAAAAATTGAAAATCGCTGAATATCTGTCGGCGAACGTATTATCTAATTATAAACTTTAAGGTAGGCTGCGATGTCATGTAACAGAATACCATTAGCGTGCATTAGTTTGACATTTATCAAATTTTATTAATAAGAATGTTGAAAACTAACCTGTAATGGCCTTCTGTTGTAACATCGCAGCCTAGCTTAAAGTTTGTAATTATAGGTAAATACTTAATACAATTCGCCAACAGATTTTCAGCGATTCTCAAACCTTCTTCTAAATTTTTAACACTAGTTTTTGTGAAAATGATTGACTTAACGATAAGTCAAAAATTACGGAGTACTTTTCAATGGCATTTTGTTTGTTTTAATGCACAGCCAGATGTTATGCAGGACATTTGATTAATATTCTGTATATCCTCGTAACCTATACAGGGTATGTCACGAAGAGTTTTAGTTAGAAGAATATAGGAAAGCAATAAGAAATTTAGGAAGTAACGATTACGCCCTTTCTATTTAAAATAATTTTAGATTTTCACTTCTATCGGTTACATCGAAAATGGATACCAACTTCCTTATTTTAAATGGAACCCCTAATTTTTATTATTAATTTGTATTTCCGAGATAATCGTACAACTTTTTGTTCCAATAAACATTGTTCCTAAAACTTGCCCTTTTGGAATTGTTTCATGTTTTGTAAAAAAAATTAATAGTTAAAATTAACGAATGCCTACATTTGTGATTTTGAGACATTTATGCGTGTACAGATTTAAAATTTTGCGTAAGTATCTTAGAAAATATACTGCATCGAATGATGTATTATAAACTTAACAAAATAATACCGGATATTGAGAAAAAATGCCAAACTCCCTCGATATTTCGCAAAAGAAAAATCGTAAAAAAATAACAATTGGCATCTCTATAAATGTTATTTTTAAATTTTCAAAAAAGAATAGGTTCCATAAACAATTTTTGTTTAGATTTAGAGGCCCCCGTGCTTTATCTAATGTGAGCAGGATGTCTTGATTATTAAAAGTAATATTATGATATTTTGAATTGAAAATTGTAGGGTAGGTATCTGTTCGAAAAATAACGCCGTCGATAATCCTATGAGATAAGCAACTTATTCGCGATGTATAGTTCGTTTATGAGTTAATAAAGTATTCTACCTGTTTGGGACTTTACCGGTGACGTTATTTATGTTAATAAACATATTATACTTACATCAAGGCAAACCAATTTCAAAGTTATTTGCTTAAACTCGATCGTCAGATTGCTTTTTACCTAAACTTTCAGGGACTTTCAGTTTTTGTTAGATAGGTACTTACTAAAGTTTTAAGTGTGACGAACGCGCAATTTTCACACAAACTTGCAGTGACGCAGGAAATAAAAGGTATTTCGATAAAGAGAAGATTTTAACAGGCTCGTTTGCATATCCTACATTTTGAATTGGAGAACTTGCTTAAAATTTTAAACAACTCCGATGATAAATCAGTCTTTGTATGTATGTATGTATGTATATATGTATGTGTCGCAAGCTTTCAATATATGTAATATAGCGCTAGTTTCAATTATAATCATTTTCTAGTTATCAGGTGATAGAAAGTTAAATTCGATAGTACACTTTTATGTTGCCCCATAATAAATCAATTTTAAATAAATTCATCTATAATACATACATAAAAAAGAAAAAAATAGGCCTAAACGTAAAAACAATATTTTTTTTAAACAAGTGACTATAACTTCGTACATTACATCTTCTTGCAAATCTAAAAAACTTTTCCAAATAATATTTTTGTGTATTTTCAAAAATAAGGGTACTTTACTCTTGAGCCGATTTCACATTTTTCAACGTCCCTCGTATACAGAAGGTTATATTCAAACTTTGGCATGTGGCACTTTGATTTTGGAACTATACAGAGATTTTTACGAAGAATAAAGTTTTCAGAAAAATTTCTGTTAAAAAAGTTTTCCATTTGTGTCCAACTTTATGCCGGTCACTGTAGAGTATATGTGTATAGGGTGTTTCTAATCGATTGCAAAAGATTTTAAATCGCGACTCTTGCTCTTAGCCAAAAAATTCGTGTAAACATAATATGTCGTAAAATTCTTTGTTTCCGAGGTGTAGCGTGTCCAAAACACGGTGTTCGGCTGTCGATGAGAAAGAAAATTGAATCATGCAGCGTTTGAAGGTGGTCACTTTTAGTATACTTTAATTTTTAGGTTTTTTTTAAACAAGTATTTATATCTTAAAATGTGCCGTTTTGGATATACATATTATTGGTTATTTCAACTAAAGAAGTGTTTTATTTATTTTTCTTCTAAAACGATGTTATCTACTATCAATTAAAAAAAAAATTAATATAGCGATGAAAATTTATATTTAAGTATTACTTGTAATTTCTAACGAATTTGTTAATAAAATTTTCCGAAATATTGATATATATATATATATATATATATATATATATATATAACGGTACTTTATTCTTAAGCAAAATTTACTAATCCACATTTCCTCGTTTATGCTTATATCCCTGATAACACCTGTTAGGTTCCTTATTAATTTTAGTGGATTAGTGAATGCACAAACTTTGATCAATATTGAAATTTTTTGACAAACTAATAATAAAAATGTTATCCACACGGAAAGAACATATTGAAACTCACTGTATATGAAGTATGTATCGATTTTAATTTTATTTCTATAAAAAAATTAAAAAGTCGAATCATTTAATTATCAATCACATGATCAATACAATAAAATAAATGATCCGTTAATGAGCGGACAGCTGTGACCCCACGGACAATATTAACGGCGGTCCCTGTGGTGCTCAACGTGTTAAAAGCGATCTCTATTTAAAATAAATTTGTAATAAAACGACTTTTTACACTTTTAATTACGTTTGTGCGTAGAGATATTGCATGCAGGTTAGAAGGCTTTTGATTGACTGATTAGCGTTTGCAATGATTGCTCACGGGGCTACAACGTTTGCGATTGGCTAAAAGTTTTTACGTTACGGTCGGCCTATTTGTTTGTAATGGTCAACTTTCGGCAACATTTATTGGTGTGAAATTATGCACTTTTCATATAGTGTTTATTGAAATGGTTTATTGAAATGTAATTACAATAAACATGATTCGTGGCATAGAAAATAGGGTAGGTACTACCTATATTATAAGTCGTTCACGTGTAGGTGCAATAAGTTATCATTACGTATTGTGTGTGTGCTTTTTGAAACTTTCAGCAAATGGTCAGCATTCTTTTCTGCGATTTAAATAGTTTTAGTATAAAATATGCGCTACCCTCGTCTAATGATGGGATTCAAAAGTGTCACTTTGAATTTTCTTTGATCTCGACACTTTGATCACGAACATATAAGTCGTTGATGTATTTTTTTTTGTCGAGGAAAATGGAAAAAACGGGGATTGCGCGCGATCAGGACTTTCTTATTCAGATGTATTTACATATAGGTAGATGTTTGAAGGAAAAGATCTACATCGATGAAAATTGAATTTCTCTATTTTTAATTTTGTTCTTTATTACTCTTAAGCCATGTTTACGATAAAATCTGACGTGCATGAATTGTTTCTCGGCTAACATGTTAGGTCTTATTAACGAACGTAACTTTAAATTTAGCAATTCAATCAGCTATGTCTTGAAAGAAACTTCTAGGTACGGAAATTAAGCCGACAAATAATACTGTTTAATAATCGAAATATTGGTTGTTAATAGTGTTATGTACAGTCACTTGCAAAGCTAGTGTTTGTTGTCGAACTAAAAGACACTTTGTCATTAGCCTCACAATAATTTAAAAGCGACGTTGCTACCATCACATATAAACACATTAATGACCTGATATGAGACTACTTGCGGTTATATCGTATAAAAAACTTTAGGGATAGTTTTTTAATATTACGAGTTAACTTAAGCCATCCATCAATCGCCACAGAAACGATTGTTTCAGCAATCGTTTCTATCGTAATTTCCCAGTGGCTATGAAACCGGGATAATCGATGATTGATGAAAATTGGCTTTTTTTACTTGCTTGAAGATAGGTACCTAATTAGTTTTTAAATTCGACCTTTAATTTCGAAAAGTTAAAATTTTAATTAAAAGCAATGAAATCGTACAGAATTTGATTGTTTATTCTTTGGAGCAATTTTTTTGACACCTTATGGTTTTAATTTATCAACGTCTGCAATTTTTACCTTGAACGAGAACAGTCCAGTTTATTTTTAGAGTTCCTGTTAGTTAATAAGTTTATCACTTTCGTGCTAAAGTAAAATCGATTTTTCGTGCAGAAGTTGGAGTGGATGTTAAGTTTGCTCAAGTTTTAAAACTTTAAGTGATGTAAGTTTAAGCCGAAGGCGGCACGAAGCTCGGTTGTTTGGTAAAACAGGGTAAAGTTATTCTTTATCACCGTTTTATTTAATTATTACAATATTAGAATATTCAATTATGTATCTTTTTTGGCAAGTTAATACGATTAATTTACTTATTGTTAGTATAAAGTACCTTGGATATCGACAGATAATATTATGATGGTACCTACCGTCCAAAATAGCTGCGTTCAAAATGTACTCTCTATAATAAATAATCGTACTTTTTTGGACTAATTTCTATTAACCGTTTTTTGTTTAAAATAACATCTAAACTGTCACTTTTTGTTAATTGTAATATCAGATAATATGCAGCTATCTCATATATCTAATGATAAATTTTACGGCAAATTATTTAAAAATTTAATAATATCTTATCAAAAATAATCAATTGTAAATTTTAAATCGAAATATTTTAATGTTGGAAATGATGTTTGTAAAATCAGTAGTATCCTTAAAGATAACTTAGACCCTTGTTAAGTTATCATAAAATAAATTAACCATTTTACTTTATGTCTCAAATCGCGTAAGTTTTAGAACATTTTAGGATAAAGGCAGTTTAATTTCATCTGTTCCTTATTTAGATGCGAATAAAATTATGGTTATATACTTAATTTAATTTGGAAGTTACGAAAACTTTATAGGTAGAGATTAGTTTCGCTAGTAACTTAAGTATGTACTACGATTTTATATATGCGAAACATAAGTTGAACCGCATTTACGTTATCAAGTAATTTATACTATAGATTTATTTATTAAAACTAATTTTAAATATTATAATTTTATTATTATAAAATAACGTACCAATTTTAAAAATGCGTTTAAAAAATTTAAAAAACGTAATATTTTAATGTGAAATCAAACATGTATAAACCTACAATAAAAAAAAAATTACTTACCAAATTGCAAATACAAAAAAAAACGAACTGGATTATCTACTTATTATGAGAACTGTGGCGATTTTCATTTTAAAGGTTTATTTTTTAATATATGTACATACATACATATAAGTAATTTAAATACAGAATTATGTATCTGCCTATAGTAATTTATTATTGTATTTTAATACTGCCGAGATTCTTAATTACGCTGCTATAACGTTTTCATTAATAAATTCGCTTTTATATCGTTGTTATTACGGTGATTAATTAAAAATACGTAAATAAATGAGAAACGTATAGGATAAGGAAGTTCATAAATATCACAAATATTTCGTAAAATTTACCATTTGAAATTAAAGTAATTTACTTAAATGTTTTGTATCTAATAACTTACAAATGAAACAATTGTGATCCTATTCACAAATATTTGGCTATCTAAATATTTAAAGCTTACTCGGATTCAGTAGTTCTCACTTATATTATTATATATAACAGTATATTATTTATGCAAAGTTAATTTCATACTTCAGTAAAATATAGTTGAATTAACGAGACGGTTTACTACGTCATTAATTTGTAATGACATCACAGTTTACCATGTTTATATGTTATCTTCTTGGTATAGCGGTTATGATATTTGAGGTTATGTTATGATTTTTAAATGTCTACAGACATTGTATTCGCAATAAAACAAAAAACGTGCTCGTCGATTTATAAATATCACGTAAACACGGTAGATACGCAAGTTTCATAAGCAGATCTTAAGGAATTAAGAAACCCTAGTTTCAAAGCTTTCGTTTTTTTTTACGAAAATTATGACAATTTAGAAACAATAAAACTCATATAATCGTAATATTATGTACCACGGCCTTAAAATTCAACATGATTCTATGACGTATTTTAAAACAAAACAACTTTTTTTAATAGCTTTTCACAATTGGCATTACAATTTATTAATCAAGTAAACGTCACTGATGACGCAAGCGTACAATTCTCATTAATCCAACTATACTTGCTATACTTATATCGGATTAAACGTTAATAACAAGTAAAAATGACAAATAATTACAGATTCTTGTCTTGCCTTACTTATTATAGGCATACGTCAAGTTTGATAGTCCTTTATAAATGTAGTTTGGCACTTTAGTAGTACTTATATCAAAAATATAAAAATATTAGGTATATAAAATACGTGTATTGATTTTTCGAACATCTTTTCGTAGTAATAATAATTTATATTTTTGTTAATCTCTTTTATTCGGCGAATAACGATATTGCGAATCAATAGAACTTCCACGGTAAGCGAGTAAACGAGGAGAATACAATTTGACGACGAAATATATTATGTGATTCTGAAAGCGGTATTGAAAGTACCTAATTAAATAGCTAAGGATGTCGAGCGATGGTATTTCTTAAATCAGTTGATAAAATTAAGGAACTGATTTTCGTTAAAAACTACTCTAAAACACAATACATTCCTACGATATATATACAATTTTATTATAGGTAGTATATACTTATGACATTTTTTATAATTATTTAAAGAAACCATTGATTGTAAAATCAAACTCGTATGATTTATGTGTTGTATATACAAGATGATCCAACTTTAGAAATCGATAGACTAGTGAAAAATAACTATAATGTGTTTTATAACACTTTTTCGACAATTGTTTAGTTCAAGATTGAAGTTTTCTTTCAAAATACATTTTTATCTCATAACTGACGCATCTGTCAATAACAAATTTTCAGATTTAGGGCCGTTTTTTCATCAATCGCCAGTTAATTCTGTCCGTCAGTCAAACACAATAGAAATGATTATTAGAAACAATTGTTTATATGGTGATTGACTGACGGTGAGAGCTAACTGATGATTGAAAAGTCGACGCTTAGAACAAATTATACGATCAGCCCTATGATGCATCATTTTCTTTATTTTGAATTGCCCGTTGAAAAGTTAACAACGAATCTAAATCGCGATAAAATGTTAACGGAGTGTTGTAAATAACGGAAATTATACATCATACATGAAAGTAAAGTTTAAACAATCCATATTCATAATAACAACAATAATAACTAACAATAAGAAGAAAAATTGTTGGTTTAAACTGCAAATTATAGTTAAACCTGCATTGTGCAACTGGCCCATGGCGGTTATTATAGGAAGCCAAAAAATATAGTTATATGTAAATATCTTCCCCAGAGGTGTAGATACAGGGAATATAAATTCGTTTTATGTTCAACAACTTCTATACAGGTTACGACTAAAATAAGAGACTAATAACGAATATGTAATTTTTATAGACCTGTAAGAAAATTAACAACTAATCATAATCGAGAGTTTCATAGTTCCACGGTAATAACATGTTAACTCCTTTAAAAATTGCAGATTTGTCACAGAATAGACCCCTAAATCTTGAGCTGTATGCTGCAGCAATAATAATGCAGGACCGTATGCATTTGGCATTTCTACATTAATTTTTTATGGACATATGCGTAAAAATGGCCCCGCGATCAATGCCTGCATATCGGAAATTAACAATAATTTTTTTCAAAAAAAATTAACATAAACTACATAATGTTTACTTTTAACCGGTGTCTCGATTTCTGAAGTTTCTGTTCTTAATGTTGAATCATCCTGTACAATAAAAACGCGAAAATGACGTCCGCAAAAATTGTTATAGAGTAACAGGAAAAGAGGTAAAATTCAGTTTTTTGCAATCATTTTGGAAAAAGGTTATTTTCAAACTTATAACTTGTAAAATTTACTACAAAAAAGGTTGTTTGACTTTTTTCGTATAATTAATTGTTTTCGAGTAAACCGTCAGAAAATGAAAATGTCTGTGGTTTGTAAAAAAAGTACACTCCACCGCGGAGGTCGAGTAGTAGGTGCGTTTTTAATGTGATGTCCAGTGGAATTTTTCACTTTTCTTAAAAAAAATACGATAAAACTGAAAACATAAAAATGGCACTTATTTAAACAAGATACTTATGTTAGGTACCTACATGTTTAAATAAATTAAATTGGTAGCATTACTACAGTATTTACCGAAGATCTTTTTGTAATGTCGCGATGTTTCTATTTTCAATATACCTAGGTATACTATTTATAATGGGTATTTCTAGAATAACTGACAAGACACGAATTGTGAGATTATTGCTTGTACGTGTCACATTATTTGCCTATTTAGACGGTTTTTTATTTAGGTAGGTAGGTTTTCATATTTTACTGTTAGTTATAATAATATGAATTTCGATGAAAAACTCGTCTGAACTTTTAGACAGGTTGTCCTTGACACTATCGATAAATTAAAAACGCGTTTTATACAGGATAATTCTAAAATGGCGCACCAACGTGTTGTAGGGGATTATTAACGTAGTCTATAAAAAACGATAAAAACATCTTGGTTAATAATTTATTAAGAAATGAAGAGGTAAAGTAGAGGACAGAACTTTATTTTTATTTATTTTGAAACAAGACACCATTTTCTATAAACGTTATGTATTTACTTAAGTATACTATAAATAAAATTTTCATAGAAAATAAAGTTATTGCAGCCTGTCTGATGATGGGATCCCTAGATTATGAAAATATTAGGCGTTTATTTCGCTGCTGCGATTTCTCTAGTGCTGGCAAGTGATATTGTCTTTAAATTACCTTTTAATCAAGTACAAGAAGGTACTCGACGATCAAATAAGAAAATTGAATTTGATGTTAGATTTTTTTTAACTATTCGAAGACCAAAACATTAGATTTTGGTGAATTTTGTGTTGTATTGTAATACATTTTTTTAAGCTTTGTCTTATTTTTGCCTCCTCATTCCTGACATTCGCATAGTAATGAAGTTATCGACATGTCTTGTTGTTCACCGTTAGTGTCTCATTTTTGCACAAATTTTAAGATAAAAATAAGATACTCATTTTATTTTTTTTCTTTCCAACAAGATAACATTTTCAAATTTTAGTATTATCAACATGTAATCCCACTGTTAATTCAACAATTGCGTATTTTTGTTTTTATCTTGACGTAAAATTGTGCAAAAATGAAAAGTTTTAAAAAATGTCTCATTTTTACTTCCCTTCACCCTACACAGAATTTTGAGTATTTCCGTTGTTTTAAGTGGTACTTGATAAATTAAATAAAAAATAGCTGACTGTTTTTTTGCAATATAAATAAAAAATTAGGTAGCCAATGTGTGCATTTTTAATTCTTTGAATAAAAATTTGTTTTTTGTGGTTAGTATAGTCAGGAAAAAATGGATGTTAAGAGTCACGGAATTTCAACAGCTTTATTAAAGTTCAAACGCCGCGTAGGGGGGCGATGGGCCATTTAAGTTTCGCCCTGAGGGGTAAATTGCTGGGTTAATATGGTGTACAACATTCGGGAAATAGTGGTTAATAGTATGTAGGTGATACTGGAAACAGTGAACATAATTTTAAAAATAATAGTTGAAGAAACACGTGTATACTAACTTTAATATACTAATTTTTTTTAAACATAATTAAATTTTCAATCATTAGAGATAGATATAGAGATTAAAACAAACAAATAAAAGTTATTGACTTTGTAGGTACCTACTTTTCGAATAATTTATTGTTTTTCTTACAGTTACATAATCCCGCATTAATTAAATTGCCGTTTAAGATCATAAAGTCCTACTTTAGTTAGATTTGATTATTCAGTAGAACTTTCAAATTGCCATACATTTTTTTACGAGCGTTTAAATATAAAACAATTAAACACTTCGACGTTTGAAAAAAAAACGAGTGTAAAGAATTGATATAGTTGCGTGTGAAAAGACTTTTCGAATGTGAACAAGAAAAAAAAGCGATTTTATGACTTCAATAACGGACTTTCGACTTTAACGGACACCTCCTCGCTCAAATTTGATCGTTATACCGATATTTTACTGTACTATCACCGTGCACCGTTGAGCAATTTAGCAAATAATTAACTCCGAAATTACTTTCTATACAAGCAAATCTTTTGAGAATTAAAATTTAATAAATTAATAAGTAATCACGACCGGCTTTTAAAGCAAATCGCCGACTTTTATCTTCAATCGACAAATTTAATTACTTTTTCTTAGGTCTATTTTAATATAGTAATTATCATATTAAACAGTTTACAAATTGTAACAGATAATTATGTTCGAATGTAAACATAAATCGATTAGGTACTTCAAACCCTTCTTATTGAATGTTTTTTAAATGAGTCTTTTTTATGGTCATTTATATGTTTTGAAAGTTACATTAAAGATCAATAGTTTCCCCCTTCTGTTTACCGACAAAAATTTGATTACAGCAATTACTCACTGGTAATGGCCAGCGGAAGAGAAAAATTACGTTTTTTTCTTATGGTTTTACACGAAATTTCTTTCATTTTTCGTGAAACCTGCGCGCGATTTCACATGAAATTGTACGCGAGTTATTAAATTGCATGCGATACAAGTACATATCGACGAAATTAAAATTGTATGGTTAGAATTATTCGCGGATTTTCATATTCGTAAGATCCCCGCGAATGTTAATCAATTGTATACATTGTATAATTGTATATATCAATTGTAATTGAATCAATTGTAGACTCTACTTAATTATAGTTATTCTTAGAAAATTCTAAACAATCAATACAAACAATATCTCTACGATTCATTACTCGTGATTTATCTTTTGTATCGGGTGTGACTCGTACTCGGACACGGTTTTATCGGAGAGAGTAATCACTTAGGTATTGTTTTTTTTAATACCTAATACTTGATTACGAATCTAGTTTTGTTTAAAGATAGTACATTAGTTTACATTTTCTCAACCCCTCTTTGACGTTGATTTTTTTAATATTCATTTAATTTTATATTATTGATAAAATCGCAACAATTGGATCGCCAATCTATCCTCAACTTTATATACTTAAATGGCGACACCGTTTAAATCCAAAAACTTCCTTCGGTTTTTAAAACATACACCTATAAACTTACTATTGAATAATATTTTTGTACGTATAGGTACATTTATGTACTACACAACTATTACTTACATTTATAAATGTGAAGCCCACCAAACAAATTCCAAAGCCGCTAGATATGAACTGGCTTAAGAACACGTAACTGAATATGTCTTCGATTGATTCGGTAACTCTACAAAAGCGTCGCTTTACGGTTTTTTTATTTGACGATTTTAACGCTTAAATTCTTACTTGATTACTGCAAGATGGTGTTCAGCACATTCGTTGAATTGACGATAGAAAACGGAATCCATTATCTGGTAATTACTTAACGCGCCCGAGGGCGATTTATTCTTGTTAAGCATTTTTATTGGCACCGTAATATGGGTCAAAGTTTCTTGTAGAATGGAAAAATATGCGGAACAAAGGCCCATCATGCTCGTCGATAAATTATCGAATCCGATGCTGGTCCATCCTGCCGATAGCAGTGCTATACATTGAAACGCGTAAACGACGAAGTAAACGATGATGGGTTGTTTTTTAAGATCCAAGGGAAACGGCAAGGGGGTTTGTCGGCCTCCTTCTGGAAGAAGGGTCGGAGCGACCAAAATCGAGAGGATAGTAGTGAGGCCGCTGCAGAAGAAAAGCTTTACCACTATCGTTGCAAATTTTATAATACGCTGAAGGTAAAAGTCGTATTTTTCTTCGTAGTACGAAAAATGAGGGGAACGTAAGAAATCCAGAAGATCAAGAAAAGCTGGATATTTGAAGAAAAATATGGTAAACTTTACGGCGCAATTTAATATCGCGATAAACATGGATAGACTTTGAATGACTTGGGAAAAGTCATTTAAAACGATAGTGCTTATTAGCAAAGACAAGGCAAAAGAGGCTACAGATGTGTAGTGAAGGACACCGTATATCCTATAGAATAAAGTCGGATTTTTGTGAGGCCAAAAGCCAGTTTGCGTCATTAGTTTCTTTTGGAAACGAAATGCGTCCGAATTTTTTGATAACGGCATCTAAAATAATAATCGGTAAAATGGCATTTTTCGTATAATTCGTTTAAAAACGACTTACCTCGACCGTATTAAGCACCGTAAGTTTCTATTTTGACTATTGCTTGTTCGTCCGTAGAAATTGGGACGTTTATATGAACGAAAATTATACCTTATATACAGATAGACGTGTATAAAATAATCATTTCGTATATCGTATGCTGGCGAAACGCCTCGCTCGTAATACCCACTTAATTTTAGAAGTTTCTAATTATTAATTAACTCACGAAGTACATAAACTGTAATCATTCAATTTCGAATAGCTATACGTATGTATAAGGAGACAGTTTATTATACATATATAATTCATAATTACCTTCAAGTACCTACTTACAATTAATTGAACATATTTTGATATTTGGTTCTCGGAAGTCGAAGGTACGGTCCGAGGTGCGAGTTCTTCGAAATGCCAAACATACATAACGCATTGGTTAGAGTCAAAATGTAGCTTGGATATCAGTTGTTAATGAAACGATTTAATGGAGCATTACATACCTCATCCGAGCAGATATGTACCTAATAAAATCTAATTTCTAATCTATCGCTAATTTACTTATAGGCGCAATTATTTACGAAATAATAAACGAAGAAGAAAAAACTCCAGATAACAATTATCTATCGGTATCCAAAAATCGAACAAAGCGGAAATAATGGTATAGGTGAAAATTCTTATAAGTTCTATGCCGATAGTTTTTTTCTGTGAAGTAGTTACTTAAACCAAAACACACGGGATGTTACAAAAATAATGGACAGAAATGTGCAGACGTGTTATACACCCCATGAAAAAAATAACGGCCAAACAAATCCTTAATAATAATTTTTAATTTAAATATGACAAAAACGAGCGAAAGGTGTGATGAAATGGATTGCTTGGCGCTCCCTCGCTCGACTCTTACTTTTGGGAAGTCTGAAAAATCTTTCGAACCATTCACGAACCAATTCTCAATCTATAGGTCGCTCAAATTATATTACGACGCACGTCATCGATAAATGGCCGACTAGATTGTATTATTTGTAATTCGATAGAAAATTTGGAAAGTCTATCGATGATTTACCTGCACACGTATTACATGGCGAAGAAAGATTACAATTTATTAGCAGATACTGTAAAAATACGAGGTGACACCATTGTGCGAAACGTCATCATCCAGTAACCTTTTGTTGATGACGCGCATCGGAATAAAATTTGAATGGCTTTTGTTCGGAATTAATTTTGTCACGTTCACAACCAGCTG
This sequence comes from Rhagophthalmus giganteus, assembly GCA_036326145.1. Lineage (NCBI taxonomy): Eukaryota > Metazoa > Arthropoda > Insecta > Coleoptera > Rhagophthalmidae > Rhagophthalmus > Rhagophthalmus giganteus. The sequence continues at coordinate 5,743,177 of JARFJA010000083.1, read as the reverse complement.
GCACCGAAGTTCCAATTCTAAACCCATACGCCCTGTATCCCTCGCGTCATCTTTACCCCACTTATTATAATATACGGAATGATTCGACTTTAAATACAGAAAGTTCACAAGTTAAACAGATCGGCGAAAATAACTTAACTTTTACGCTTATGAGTTAAAATAGTTTGTTTCCCTAAAAACAAGTGGGAACCGTAAATTTTCTTTGACATTTTTTAAATACTAATTTAAAATATAATGTCGGAGTCGAGTGCACATGCGAAAGTAGAAGTTTTAGAAAACGTACGAGATATGGTAATAAACAGTTTGCAATCTATTATTTCGAATTTAAGAATTTGCGAATTTTCAATATTTTTAACGGATGTAGAAAATATCTTCTATGCAACATGTGTGAAATGTCTATTCTGAAACTCGACTTTCGGTCTCTATGAACAGTTTTCACGACTCGTGCGTAAAACACATTTATTTTACAATTTGTTACATAAATAGTTGTAGATGTTGAATTTCCAAGACGCGTTCTTTTCTATGAAAAGTGTAGTGACGATCTGTAACTACATAAATATAGTAGGCATGTATAAACAAAATTATAGACATGTCATGTAAAATATATTAATGTAACAGAATTGAAATATATAAATAAATTACGTTAAACATAAAGCTCTAATATAACACTTTCCCGTCCACAAACTCAACAAAAAGGTTAAATAATTTTGTTTTTTACTTGCGTGTTAATTTTGTTAACAATATCATTGGAAGTTCAGATGATAATATACAAATGTAACGTTTAATATCATACAATAGTTACATTGACAGTAATGTCGAGCGCAATTATTTCATAAATTGTTTGAAAATGCTTTTTTACTTTTATTAAATTTTATTTCCGTTATTAGTATTTTTTTCGATTAATACCAGTAGCCATAATTCACCGTTATTTAGTTCGACGGCGACGATTTGACTTAACAGTTGACAAATATTTTACAAAAATACATGTATGTACCTACTTGGTAAATATCGTTTACTAATAATGGAAATATAATTTAATAGAAGAGAAAAGGCGCGATTGTGACAATTATTTATTCGGATGATTTGCTCCACTCGCCTACGGCTCGTGCAGCAAACCTCATTATTGCGAATAATAGCTATCATAATCGCTTGAAGTGTGATTTTATAATTATTTTTTGTATTCCTACAATATTATAAATTTTTGTAGTACTATTAAATGTATTTTGCGTTCAACGTCGTATAATACAGAGCAGTATTTTAAAATACTTCGTCATCCACTATCTTGTTCCTTAATAATTAGTTTATCGTTTATCTTTTAATACAATTTACATACATAAATGAAACCGACTGGCGGTTACTCGACTTAAATTAAATTTAAATACCTACTACTTGCTGTTTAATTTTTTGAATTAAGCAAATAATTTAACTACCTATCAAAGCGATGAAAATATGTAATGTAAATAAATTAAAGCGAAATTTTGAGATAAATACCTACAGGTATTTTAAATGTATTTAACGTTGCGGTTGCGTCGCCTCGCGTTGATAAGTTTACCATCGTATTATCGTTCTCGAATTAGATGTCGACGTTATAAATTAGTTATTGCTACGTGAGCTTTACTTTTTGGACGTGATTGATGAATAGAAGTACACTAATGAACGAAAGCACGAAACGGTAATTATTTCTTGGAGCAATTGCCTAAACTGGAAAATCTTGAAAACTGCGCATGTAGTCTCAATCGGCGTCGGAACGCCTCTTTGATAACAGTTTAGTTACAACTGCGGTGCAGGAGCGACGGTAACTACCTATCACTTGTTGAACGCGTTGTACCTAAACGGTGTCGCTATTCTTACGGGAAAACATCCCTGTCGCGCTTTTCCAAATTTCCTTCAATTCTGGTAAGTGGCATTCTTTCCGATCGCCTGTAATTCATCACCTGTCGATTGCGTGTTGTAATATATATTATGTACTTTTAAAAGTTTTAAAAACAATTTTTAATTTTACTCTACAATTTTAAAGGTAGTGATAAAATTATGAAGTTGCGCAATTGTTTAAATTAACTGTTTATAAGAAAAGCTTTTCTTATTTTGTTTGAAGTAAAATACGAAAATTCTCGATTGAAAGCATACCAACGAAGTTAGAGAAAGTATTTCGGTCAAAAAAATATACATTTAAAATTTGAAACTGTTTCTATATTGGTGTAATATTGATGTAGGTAACTAAATTGAAGATATATATCGATATATATACTATATTGCATTTTATGGATGACTGTAAAGGGCAATAATATTTTATTGATTCCTATAAATTTATTATTTCCAATCTATTCATCTAAAACGACAATCTGCGTATAAACAATAGATTCAATAATATAATATTACATAATATACGAAAAAATAACATTTTTAGAACCTCATAGAATTTTAAATAAAAGTGCCATAGTGGCTATAAATGTTTTATCTTTTTAGAACGAAAATAAAGATTTTGTGATTACTCATAATATCAACATCAATAATGATGGTAGTTCGGCAATCGAAACGCGTCCGAAGTGAAGTAATATTAATTAGTTCATGATCAATACGAGTCTCAAATTAACGTTGTTTCTATTACATAAAGTACATTTCTATTACACGTCACCGTATTTTTGGTATATTCATAAAACAATCCGGTGATGGTTATTTCGACATTATTATTTATCATTAATTAATTTATAATTTATTCCAATGTCCGTTCAATTAGAACGTGCGTTCATCCATAAAGTTCATACACAATGTAAACAAAATTATTAATAATTTTATTAAAAGTTTTTTTCATAAATCTAAAATAATGATGATATAATAATGTGATTTCTAAAATAATAACAATAATTATTATAGATATTAAATAAACGTGAAAATACTTTGTGCTAGATAATGGATTGAACTACTGTTAAAGTTGTAGATTGTGTCTTATACTTATTAGCACCGTTGGGGTTGACAACTGTACTATATGTCTAATAAGTTTTGTCGACAATCGTCAATTTCATAAACGATACTGACAGCTCGGATCCGTTATTTTTATTGGTTGTCAATGAGGAAATAGAATGAGATGCGATTGAGTTACGTTTATGAACTCGATCCTTACGGATGGTTCCCTATTTTGTGCAGGTGAATTCTTCAACTAGTGCAGTCTTCGAAATGTCAAAGTCAATGAACTCGCAAGGTGCGTGAGCCTGTTCAAATCCCGCTTATTCAAAATAAGGAACTGAATTTCGAATTCTTAATAAGGTGCTTAGCTCTCACGATTTTGTCTGCAACAAAACTTATTGGTCATATAGTAAGTAATTACTTACACCTTAATTTATCGATAATTTTATGAGTAAACATAGTGAAAAATGTGGTAGTGTCACGAGGCCCTTATTGATATACACTCATTAATACATGACGAATTCTACTAGATGGAATTCGTGGTAGTTTATTTTTGATTGTGAAAATGTGCATATGAAAGGTTGAATTTTTAGGATGCAACAAATAAATTGAAAGTAAAGTGGTGACGTGCTGTTTAAAAGAAATAAATGATTATCGCCATAACAACAGAGCGGACAAAAGTTTTCTCCGCGACTAATACGTGTATTCTTATTGAATTTTCAGTTGAATAAGTAATGATATTTGCCAACCACAGGTTAATACGTCACCTGAATGTCCAATTGCAATCCGCAAAACTACATAATTCGTCATAACTCATACTCGTCTTCGACTCGTGCGGTAATAATCCTCGTGAATAATAACCAATGTGCTCGTTGAAGAATATACTATTAAACAACAAGGTGCTTTTATAGTCTGACCATGCGTTCATTTGATAGAGATTTGTTTATCTATTTACATAATTATGCAAAACATTAGTATTATGTTATGAACTAGTACTACTACTAATTATTAGTAATGAAGTATTGTTTGTCTTATTTTGATTTCGCATAGGTAGGTATCTAAATACCTATTAAATATACTCGTGTGCGTGCTGTTCATAATAGGTACTACTTATTGTATGAGGTATCTTCGAAATTTACAATTAATGGCCAAGGAAATCATTTCTACATTGACGACATTGTGACCTTCGCGATGATTTATTATGTCGACTTAAGAAATTCCAGTTCTAACAATAATCAATTCAACACCAAATTCTTTTACCAAAAAATACTTTTGTAATATTAGTCGTCTATTAACGATTTCATTTTAAAAACATTTTCAGTAAAATACAAAAGGTAGTTGAGTAACTATCTGGTGCTGATTTTCCTTGACATTTTCCGCTCTTTATATGTACACACTTACATACCTATTTTATATTCTTTTTCATGTGCATTTACTACGGCTTTATTTTTGTCGAGACACTATTTAATTTTCAAATAAAATTTTAAGGAATGCCAGACACAAATGTTGGTGTCTTTTTTAATTAAATTGCATTAATAATCCTATTTTGAGAATTAGCGTTTTCGTCCTTGCATAACTTAGGCTCCGTAATCTGAGACTAATTTAGAATTATTTCTGGCTTATTTTGGTAATTGTTTGAAAATTACGAGCCTACCTATCTACATTATTTGTGTTTTATAATAAAAAATTAACGTTTTTTTTTTTGATTAAGTGCTTCAATTAATTCTTGAAGGTTTCTTTTGCGAACTTATGGCGATTGATGAAGTGAATTCTAACCGTTACGTCTATATCTATAATAGGTACAGTTTATTTGTTACTTATTAGTGTAGTCAATCAACGATATACATATATTGATATTTGTATACTAATATATTTAAAAGGCAAAATAGATGCGCGGTCTGAAATACTGAAAGAAAACAACTTAAAGATTAATATAAATAAAATAGAATTAACGAGTATAAGAAGAGGAACCGTAAAAAGTAGAAATAATGTATGGGAATGAAATATTACAAGGAACAAATTACATAAAATACTTGGGCTCCATAATGGAAAAAAAAGTAGTGCTAGAAAGATACAACAGAATAATGAACACCAATAAAATGTTTCGCGCAAATGTTTATTAAACACACCCCACTTTTTTTCACTGTTCCATCACTACTAACCTTGTTTTTCTGAAACGCCCTCTATATATCTATTTGTCAAAGATGAGCGATTTTTCCGTAACTCTGTATAGCGACATAAGTCTTAGTTTTGAGCAACTTCTTTTAATTATATTTTGTCGTACCTTCAACATTAATGGCGCTTTAGTTATGTTAATTATTGAATATTATTTAATAAAACATCCTGTACAGTTATTTCAACTTTTTTTTATAGCATATCTTATGCTGTGATTCTGTAAGCAATGTTACGCTTAACATTATGTTAACTACATAAAAATGTAAAATTTTAAAGTATGCAACGAAAATGCAATTCTATAAGGAAAATGTCCGCTGTTAATAACATTATGTTAGTAAAATTCACTGTAAAATAACAGTGAGGTGAAACGTGAATGTAACAATTTTACATTGGGTTTGTAAGATTATGTTGGCAGGTAATTTTCGTTTCTTATGTCAATAGTTTTTGTTGATCTTTAAGGCATGAATGATAATATTGTTATAATGACATATATACTACTAGAAGAGGACGAAGAAAGGTAACTCGTATATATATTATAGGAACTACATTTCTTTATAAACTGCAATCGATGAACGTGTTTTTAAAAACGATTATGTCACATGAACATTTAAATCAAAGCCGGTTTTCGTATTTTAATGGTTTTTCGCTTCAAGAGTGTTTTTTCCAAAAAGGATTTTTTGGACACGATCGTTTTTGAAAAAAACGCTCCTCAATTGTACATGAATAATGCTATGTTAGGAATAGTCCTTAACACTTACCGGTACAACTGTAAATAAATGATGATATATATATATATATATATATATATATATATATATATATATATATATATATTATATAGGAATAGTATGCGACTTTACAGAAGAGGTTTACGAGACACGTAAAACCCGTTTGAAGTGCTATCAGATTTGTGTTTCAAAAAAAGCTTTCGCTTTACAAAAGACTTAGCAATAATGTTAATTAATCGATTGAAACCTTACTTATCTACTTCCCGTTCAAGTGCTATTCCTGCATATTTGAAAGTAATTATCATTACATTAAATAACATATCATATGGGTGCCTATATGTTTAAAACTTTGGTTTTGGATATTCCTAGATATTAGTTACACTTCATTTTTTGGTATATGGACATAACCTTATAACCTCATAACCTAATAACCTTACAAATCCAAACAATATTCGAAAATACCGGGAATGAAAACAATTCACTGTACATGTGATAAATCCCGTTGGTTCAAAAATGTACATTTTTCAACTTTTAGTAAAAATGTTAAAAGCATTTCAACATTACCAATTACAGAATACGATTTTAATGCTATAATGTTGCACATCACTTAACAGAGAGATGTTATGAACATAATTTAACGTTAATATAATGTTAACTAACTTTTACTTTGGACCAAACAGGACAAGTTCCCTGAATGTCATAATTATTTGTCATTTATCTCTATCGCAAAGTCAATCCAGGGACACGCTGTATATGATCCGCTCGAAATGAACCATCTCTGTTTTTGTGGTATAAGGATCGCGAACGGGGAGACAAAGTCGTAGTTCCGATTCACATTTTCACTTAGGTTGCAATAACTTTACTTCCTATGGAAATTCTTTAATTAAATTTTAAAAAGAATAATAAATCAAATAACCCTGTACTAGTAATTAAATACTAACATCTATGTATACATTATTTAATCTCGGGAGCTCATTAATTCATTATGCAAAATATTACCTAGATACTCTTTCAGAATATACAACAAATCAACAGTTTACTTAATCACAATTAAATTTCTCTAATGCATGTTTTCTTTAACTACAACGGTTTATGCTTTTATTCTAAACATCTCGTGTTTGAATTTTATTTTCAAAAATGTTTCGTCACAAAATGTGTAGTTTATTGAATAGGTACATATCACATTAAATTTTTTCATAAAATCAGTTTACGAATTAAATAATTTTCTACGTAAAATAGAAACCAAACGATTTAAATAAATTATTTAAAAATATTGTTTTGAATAGATGACTAAAAATTAAAATTAAATTTGATATTGATAAATATGTGTTAATCACAATAGGCAGACAACGTCAGGAACTTAGCACACGTGCGCCTTTACCTAACAATAAGTATATAGATGACGAGCCGACTTGCGTTGACAAGAAATCATGCATTCAGTTTGATTTTTAATTTTATCGTTGAAAGTCGATTTTCGACAATTCTTGTTACATCATAAACTAATTTTTCGAATTTATCGCGTATTATGTGTGTTTCGATTCGCGTGCAATAACTTTTTGTGCAAATAGACGTTTAAATTGCGAACTTTCGCGTTACTCGCGAGGGATTCTCATTCGATAAAAATTTGGAAAAGGTACTTAATAACATTTTATCAAGCTAGCGTAGTATTTTCATAATTTCATGCTCCTTTATTTCAAATACATAATTTATTTATACATAACTATTGTCCGCTAAATTTATTAATATTGAAATATTACTTAGTTTTATTGTTCCGCATTTAACGAGATAAGAATTGTCTACATATGCAGACGAATTGTCATGTAACTCATCTTTATTTTCGCTTTATCAATTTGTTCTGCACGACTAATGTTGCTGGGTTTGGTACCCCGTTTTTATTTTCTTTTAGCGAGATGAACGTCGCTGTTTACTCGACGAAGGTTCGTTCGTCATTCCGTTTTTACTTTCACCCAAAGGGTTGGGGGAGTGCGCCTTCCACTACCCATTTGCGGACGCATGTCCGAACAACTAATTTTAAACCAGAAATTGTTTTATTACAGGATGTTTTTAAATGATTTGCACATTTAATCATATTTACCTACTAAATAGCTAGCGCCCGATTTCATAAATGGCTAACCGGTTGTTAAATTAACCAACTGATAAATATTCAGCACAGATTAGTCCGAACGTAACGATCAGTTTAATACTGGCAAATGATTGATTAGTTAAATTTTAAACCGACGATTAAAATAAACTTTCTTTTATGAAATCGGACGTAGGTGTTTCAGATAGTTTGTGATTTTCCGTTCGTAGGCCGTACGCCATTGCATTGCCATAGTAACAGTTGATTTTAATTTGTCTAAAAACTAAAACTCGTTTTAGTTTTATAATGAAAACGGCCCTTTACAATATTTATTTATACAAAATTCGTGTTTATTTGTTTTTTTTTCGAGAGAATATTCATTTACTTGTTTTATGACAATATTACGCGTTGTTCCAATTGATTAAACACCAATATTCCTATTATACTAAATTTTGATTTTACGTTTCTCTAATTTACGTAATTTAATAATATGAAACAATTAATGACTAATTATAAGACGTCTTTTAAATAAATTACCTACATCGATTTCGATGTCTAGTAAACATTTCTCAGTTTGGGTGTTGTGATACACAGTGTCTACGGATGGAAATAACTATACTTGTAAACTTTTTATTTCTACTTTTTATAGAAATAATCATTCTTTATAAATAGTTTTGCTTAGTTTGAAAAGTCCTTAGCCATAGTAAAAATATCGATATGTCATACAGGCTTGTTTAAAAATAATCCAGTTCAAGAGTAAATATGTGTTAGAGTAAAAATAAAAAATGTTAGAGGAAAGAATTACTTCGAATGCCAATAGAAATATAAATATGAATTTTCAAAATTTTATCTCAAAGCTGATATTTTGCTTTGAAGGAAACGTTTGAGCGAGAATTTCTTTAATTTGATATAGCCGCGTTAATTTTAATGTAGGTAGACAAAATATCAACTTCGAGATAAAGTTTTGAAAATTCATATTTATACTTCTTTATAATTCTTTCCTCAAACATTTTTTGTTTGTGCTCAATTAATTAGTATTTTACTCTTGGATAATTGGATGTTTCATTATTTTTAAACAACCCCGTAGGTTATACGACATTCTGACTATGGCTAAAGCCTTTTTAAACTGAGCAAAACTCCTTATAAAGAATGACTTTTTCTCGATCAATACTTCAGTCTTCAATACTACAATACTACACTCCAAAGGCCAATTCGAAAATTTCGTTTAACCATAGCAATTCTCGTGTGTATCGGAAACGAAAGGTCTATTTACGTGCTACTTACGATATCACAAATGAAACGATAAATAAAACTAAAAAAGATGAAAACCCCACTTTATAGGTTCTGCAAGGCTTCATGAGTGATGGACGATGATTGATAAGATTATTTTCTAAGTGCGTTTTCTAGTACGACAACACGTATTTCGCATTCTTAGATCATCACAAACAAAAGACAGATTGTAAATTCGTACTAGTTGTTTAATTTTCGCCAAATACCTACTAACACATCTACGATTTGTTCGAAATGTATTGTTTATGACGTCAAATATATTCTATTAAATATTTTGATTTCTTGAAGATTTGTTTAATACATTATCTCGAGTATTCGAAGGCGTATCTAAATAAAAATATTAAATTAACTATTAAATATAATATCGAGAAATCAAAAAGTATTAATTGTTAAAATGTGCGCACGATGTCATAAGCAATAAACGACGATATATTAATATTAGATTATAATAACGTATGTATATATATATATATATATATATATATATATATATATATATAATATATATATTATTATGTAAAATATTTTAAATTATTATTAATTATGTAATTATTGTAAAATATATTTACATTAATATTTAAATTGCAACGTTATTATAATCTAATATTAATATATATAATATATAATATAATATTAATAAAGTTTTTCTATAAATTGTAGGTGCTGTATTTAAAATGACAGATGATGGGTTTTAAATGTATATTTCTTGTTTTAATGGAGGTGTGACAATCTACTCCCATATATGAATGTAACGATTGTATTATATTATATTCTTCAAACTCGCAATAGTGACCACGTGCAGTAGGACATCTGTTGTAATTTAATAAACTTGTCACTGGTACACCGCTGAATACGTTTGTAGAAATACCGCACTATAAACAAATATGTATTCAGTTCTAAGCATTTAGTTTTGTAAACATCCTTGATAAGCGGACAATTATATAAAACTAAGTCAATCGGTTCTGTAATATAATAACAACAAATAGTTGAAACAAGAAACGACTAGCTCGTTTCGAGTCACTAAAACGAAGTGGATTTTTGTCTTGACACACGTTCCATTTTTTAATTCGTCGACTGGTATACCCAGTGGCATTTTCCTCCATCGAGCAATGAGATGAACTTTACGTGAAATGAAAGCTTAAAGTTTCCCCATTTACGAATATCTGACGGTTGCCCAAGGCAGCCGGATTTTAACGGCGGTAATTAAACTTTTTTTTGCGCACTCCCAAGCACCCAACTTTCTAGTGTAAAGGTGGGTTCAAGGTTTAATTTAATTCGGCTTTTTCAAGTAGTTAAAAATTTAAAAACTTAAACCTCTGAAAATTTTGGAATTAGAAAGGTTAGGGGTTCTGCGGCCCTGGCTCCCCTAATATGATATCGAAAAACCTATTGCACCATTTTAAAGACCTTTATTTATTACGTACTGCTATGATGCGGGATAACAGAAAAAAATTAAGTAGAGTAAAAACATCAGGGAGACGGTGGAAAAAAAATAATTAAATTGTAATTTTAAAGAAAATCCAGAAAAAAAATGAGGGGATTAATTAATAAAATGTAAGGGAGAAAATGAGATGTGTAATAATTGTGAGAGAATGGTAATAATCGTAGCAAGAGAATACGCAGTAGCAGAAGAGTGAAGGAAGTCGAATAGAGAATGGAATGGAAATGAAGGATGGGAGTGATAGAAGGAACAGACAGTAAAAGGGTGAGAAATAGTGAATGAGTGTAAACAGATTAAGAAGGTTTAGTGTAGTGTAGGAACGGTAATAGAATTAGTTTAAAGTTAAGTGTAAATAATTTAATATAAGATATTAAAAAATAATAATATAATAATAATAATAACAACGTGACCGTAGCAGTATGTATACCGAAAATTATTAATAAATTTAAAGGGGAAATAGAATTGTTATTTAAAAAATTTGATTTTAATGTTTCAACTTCAATTTCGACAGGGGAGTGTCGTATGAAAAAGTTTGCAGAAACTTAAAGTTTTATTTTGACGTGTTCTATGCGTCCCCGAAAGATTAAAACTCACATCTCGTTACGATGTGACGTATAAATGCGTATAGAAAAATTAATCAACCTTTTTTATTGCCATCGGCACAGGATCGAAGGACTAATTTTTCGCGTTTCGAGTAGGTATTTCACACGTGTTTTATAGAAAACACGTCTTTACTCATCACTCGATGATGCACCAATAATTGGAGCAAATATCCAGGGCCACTTGGATAAGTTCTCGAGAGAAGAGACGTTCGAATTTTTTGCGCAGAAAATTATGAAATTATTCAAAAGACGGGATAAAGTCACTTTTATCAAACACTGTTTTCTCAACCGGAAAATTGTTTGTTGTGGTTTTTTCCCTTTATTATTGCAACACTATGTCACTAAACGAATTGGGGTAGAAACCACCTCTAGAGCGGGCGAGAACAAAGTATACTGCAAACATGAAATTTAGTTGGCAAATATATATCTACAATTTTCACATGAATTAATATATATGTTAAAACCTTTTAAGAATATTTAAATAAATTGCAATCCAATAAAGGTGGTGAATTATATTTTTTCTAAATAGCTGGACCATAATGATCTGTAAAAGAAAATTTAATCGTTAAACCATAGGGTTATAAACATAATAGGGTAGGTACTTGCGTGAATTTTTAAATCTAACGAAATGTAGATAAATCGGTAAAGATTTTAATTTAGTATAACTGTGCGAAAACAGTTTTTGTTAAAATTACTTTTATTTATCGCGTTTTCCCAAATTAAAGTTTGAATAAATTCAAATAAATTTCATGTGAAGCAGATCGTTCGTCTATTAGTGAAATACTAGAAATAGATTAATTTTACAGTACCTAACAATAAATATAATTTACTTATAATATTGCCTAATAAGCATCTTTGTTTGATCACAGTTGTAGTTCAATGTAGAGAAAGGTGTGTTCAAAATCTCGGATATTGCGACTGTAAGCAAGCGTATTGTCGAAGAATTGCCTAAATTTCCTTCGGATAATCCGGATTTTTACTAATCCAGATCGGGCTCGGACCTGTCAGCACTGAATTAGCGAAAGTTTTAATTTACCAAATTTTACGCTGTATATCCAAATACAGAAGGGTAGAGTAAAGACGAATAATAATCTTGAAATATAATTCATAATCACATTCGACTTTTACAAAATTAGGTATTACTAAGTCGTAAATGCAAAATAACCAAGCAAAACATTGGTCCGTTACAATCTTTAGGATTTATTTCCATTTAATACGTAATTGGCTATGTCCTTTAACAATCATGGCATGTAAAAGAAAATTGGATGACAAACAACTTTATGTGGAAATCGATTCTGATATTACCACAATGACAACATTTTAACGTTTCTTGCTACACAATTAACTTGTAATTTTTAGATGTGGGTATGCGATATTTTCGGCACCAAAATTTTCATATATACAGTGATCGACATAAAGTTGGACACAAAATGGAAAATTTTTTGATTTGAAATTTCTCAGAAAATTTTATTCTTGATAAAAATCTCTGCATAGTTCCTAAATTCAAAATACAATAAAATCCGGTTATAATTAACTACAAAGGACTGACAACATGAGTTTGTTATATCCGAAGTTCGTAATAAACGATAAAAAGCTTTCTCTGCTTGAAAGTGATTTAGGAAAACCAAACCAAGTACGCAAATTCTTATGTATTATTGTTAACATTTAAGGCTATTGTGTTTGGTTACCCCTTGTGCCCAAACAGCAAAATTTATAGGGGATCTTATGAGTTACATGGCGGGACTTTTAGAATGGTTCGTTATAGTCGGAGATTCGCTTTAAACAGGTACGTTATAAGCAATTTCAACTGTATTTCAAAATTTGAATTATTATAACCTTTCGTATACGAGGGACGTTCAAAAATATGAAATCGGTCCAAGAGTAAAGTACACTTATTTTTGAAAATATGCAAAAATGTTATTTGAAAAAGTTTTTTGAAGATGTCAAATACGAAGTTCTAGTGAGGCACTTTTTCGAAAATTTTTAATATGCACAGTTTGATTATTTTCAGTCATATAAAATAAATTTTCAAATTGTTTTTTTATCAAGTCATTTAAAAGAAAATTAATCAATAATACAATGATTTCGAATATTTTAATTTTGTATGTATATACATATATCGTGTTCATACATATAAACTTATAGGTATATTTAGAGGAAACGAAAATGAATTAGTTTTTTGTAAAACATTTCCTACACTATTTACTTAATGTTTTCTTTTTAAAACGGTTTTTCTTAATATTATGTACAATTTTACTTTCGTTTTTGAGTTATCACGTTATCGATAAATTCCAAAATCGATTTCCAAAGGGAATGTTCGCGTCCTTATTTGGAAAAATTCAGATCTCGAATTCGTTCAGTTTAAGATTGGGAATGTCTTGGGAATTTTCTTTAAATACAATATTCTGTCCAATTCACTAAAATCTTGCTGACATTTAGCAAGCACGTTCCTTGCGAAATGTTAGTAAAATTTTAGAGAATCGAATCGGGCAGTATGTCTATTTCTTCGTAATTCCGTGAGAGATAACTAGTAACTATTATGATTGATGTTTCCAACCTTAAACTGTACGAACTCTAATTATTATATTTTACTTATCAATTAAATATTATAATATGTATTGTGAATTTCGTCGTGAATATACATATGTGTCAATATCGTGTACCGCCTATTTAAAAAAAAATAAATAATTATGTCTTCTACTTTTAACGTTTAAAAATAAACGTACATAGATCGATGTCGGCGTCGCGTAGGAAAAAGGTGATTTTGAACTGATTCTTTCAAAATACGAACATCGTTGTCAACTACAAAATACACAAACAAAACATTCCGTATTTGTCTCGTTTTCTCAGCCTTATTCCCACTTTTCACCTATACTATTTTTAGATAAGCCTTTACGTTCAAGTTGATATGCAATCACGTCATCAATAAAAGGTTACTAGATGATGACGTTTCACACGGTGCTGTCGCCACGTACCTCGTATTTTGACAGTTTTAATAAATTGTAGTCTTTCTTTATACTATATAATATGTGCGCAAGTAAATCATCTATAGAATATTTCACTTTCCAAACTTTAAACCGAATTACAAATAAACAATCTAGTAACTTTTTTTTGATGACGTAAATTGCACATAGGTTTAGATAGGCCATAACTAAAAGTCAATGTTGAGCTATACGAGCCTTTAAATTTTTTTTTTTTTTAATTTATAAATTATTCTGTGTTTTCAATTTAAATTTGATAATGTAATGTAATTTCGTAGGGTTATTAAGAATAAACACGAAATGAATCAATCGAAAATTTTTGTTTGTTGTTTATTTTTGGCGCATTAAGGTTAGTCCTCATGATGCGGAATTCCGCATAATTTGTCCGGAATTCCGCATTCCGTCATAAACAGCAATTTTTAGCTGTTCTCATGGTGCAGAAAATATACTCCGTTTTTTCAGTTGTTTGTAGGAACTTATTGTCCATTATATATTTATCTTGTAATTTTTGTCGTTCTATTGTATTTACAAAATGTCAATAGTAAATTATAGAAGTATTAATGATTATAATTATTACGTGTGGAAAAGGCATTATTCTTTATCTTTGGCTTTAATTTATAATTTAATAACTAAACGTATAAAAAAAAAGAAATTAGAAAAAGGCGAATGTGGGTGAGGGACATTTTTTTAAAAAGATATGAACAAGGAGATTACCAAAACTTGGTGAAAGAAATGCGCTTAAGAGATCATTCTAGATATATAAATTATTTTAGAATGTCTCCCGATAAATTTGATGCTCTTCTATGTAAAATAAATTGTTTTATTAGTAAACAAAACGTTGTTCGAGAATCTATTTCTTCTGGAGAAAGGTTGGCCCTTACATTAAGGTAAAGATAACTAGGTACTTTAATTGAATTTTCAAAAAACTTTAACTATTGTTTAAATATGTAGATACTTGGCATCAGGTGACAGTATGATGTCAATTTCATATGCTTTTCGGGTAGGGAAAACAACTGTTTCAAATATTATAAGCGAAACATGTCAGGCAATTTGGGATGGTTTATGGCAAGAGCTGTTGGAGCCTCCAACCACCGAAAAGTGGAAGCATAACCTCTTGGTGACAACAATCCTGCGTACTTTTCGCACCACGAACATATGAATAGTTATATTTGATGAATAAGTTGGTACACAGTGATCGAGTGAAATAGAGAACATTAGACAAAGACAGAAAGAATAAATCCGCAAGAAAGTTGAACATATTTTAACTTTATCGGGATTTTTTTTATCCGGAAAAAGTTAAAACTTTCCCGCTACGGAATTTTTCAAACAATTTTTGCGGAATTCCGGACAAATTATGCGGAATTCCGCATCATGAGGACTAAGCTTTAGAGTACATTTTTCGAAAAACTTCTTTCGACATTTTTTTTGTTATATACATTGGCACCATCTTTTAGAACTCTTCGCGTCTTGAAAAAATTTTAAAAAAAACTATTTTTGATAGTTTGTGACTAACTTGTAACTTGAACAAACCTAACCTTGGCATAGTACTTAAAGACCATTCAATTTTTATTTCAATGCACGTCATCAATAAAAGGTTACTAGATGATAACGGTTCACTCACAATCAGCGGTGTCACTATCTACTAATAAATTGTAGTTTTTCTTTACCATGTTATGTGTGCAGGTAAATCATCCATAGAATATGTCGCTTTCCAAATTTTGAATTGAATATTACAAAAATATACAATCGATACTTTATTCCAAATAGATGGCACTACGTCGGAAGGCAAGTTTACAAAGGTACGTTTTTTGTTATCCACACAAACGAGAGAAATTTAAAAATAGTGTACCTTTAATTAATATTCTGCAAAAACCGGTATTGTAACTAAGAAAAAATGAGTCAACACAAGTTACCAATATAGCCAAATACATATCACTATTTTCAAAATATAAACCTGACAGTGCGAAATGGCAATCAAGGTAAAAGCTTCCCTAGCATAGTATGTTTCCTTCACTACCTTCTTATTTGGATAGACTATAGTAACTACTTAGTAACTACTGATGATGTGCATCGGAATAAAATTTGAATGACTTTTATCATATACATCCCGTATTTTTTTAGACAAGCAATGAGCGAGTTCGGCGGACCGCGATTGGTTTATTTATTTGAACCTTTCGATCACATGCAATTGTCGTGTGGCAGTGCTCAACCGCAGAGGTCCGCTGAACTCGCCCAATATTAGAATATGCTACGTTATTACCGTTTTGTAACTGTTTTGATATAATTATCTTTCACAAAAGAAAGATTAATTTGGAATTAATTTGCTCTTATTCTTATTGCTATCTTGTCGACCGTTCTGTTTCTATTTCGGCAGAATAAAATTGTTATTCGCGCTAACTTTCTCGTCGATTTATTTAATCAATCAATTTTACAATTTTTTGGTACCTATCACATTAAAAGTTTAAAATAGACGCTCGCCAATTAATTAGATCATAAACGTTTCACAAAAGTCGAAAACGTGGAGTGATTTACATAAAAAAGAGCAATTAAAATATCTAATAAGTAACTTTCTGTTAAATTCGAACGTAATAGTCGCTAACGTAACAAATATAGCTACTTGCTTTATACGGCGCAATCTACGAAGAGTAACAGCGTTGTAGGTAATTATCGTTGATTTAAACGTAATATTCGGCTTTCAAATACCTAGGCTCCCAATTTGAATGTGAAAGAATACGAACAATAAATATGCCTATCTTCAAAAGCAATTCAAATGGAAAAATACCTAGAAATCCAACGTTTTTGGAAAGTTAAATGTACTACCTAAATAAAATACTTTTAGTAAAACCGTTCTTGTACATTTCCCGATAAAATTAGTGTTCTTGAAATAATTCGGTCATTTTAAAAGCTTGTTAGATACTATAATTAAAACCAAATATATTATGATTATTGATTATTACGTTGTCATAATAGTATCATGATAAGCATGGAGTGCTTTGTATTATTATTTTTTTAATTTTCTTTTAAAATGTTGTATTAATAACTATTCAAAGTGTTCGTTTTCCAATTTTTTGAGTTGAAAATACCTATACACGTCATTTTATTCCACCTTATCTGCAGACACAAAAATACCGTTATTGTAATTAGTGCAGTTAAGACGTAATAAATTCTCAGGCGGTGATCGACTCCAATAACAAGTGGTTATGAAATAATCGAAATTTTTAGTACCCACATGAATCACTTTAATCGAATATACGAGGCAAAACGACTAAAGCTGGAGACACACTGCGGACACGTCACGTGTCGGCATGGAATTTTACATTAGTACACATAGGACGACACGTGACGCATCTGTTCAGATGTTCACGCTGCAGGTTCCAAGTAAAAATATATATTATCTGCCCGTCGCTATTCATTGGCTTATAATTTGAATATCAAATATACTTAGATGGTAAATTCCTATATATTTACTTATTATTATACTCCCTCTGTCCGAAAATATGGTATACATTTGAAAGAAAATCTTAGATTATCTAGAGTTTCGAAAGCAACTAGTAATACTCATTATATTGGTATTGTTTACATTGATAGCTAAATAATCTGACATATTTGACAAGCGTTGAGTTTGAGTTAAGTTGGAATTTGAAGACCAAAAATTAGTTTTTTTAAGAAAAATAAAATAGTCACCGCTGTAATTTCAAAATGAAAAATGTTAACTCAAATAACGTGAATTTACAAAGAAGAGATGCCAAATCGAAGCAATTGACTAATGAACAACGTCATGGTATCTTGCAACAGCTATTGCACTATATGAAGAACAAAGAAAAATTAGAACACGGTGCTATTAATAAAGTTGCAGCTGTATTCCACGTATCCCGTCTGACCGTAAGTAGAATCTGGCATACAGCACAAGCTCAATACAGAGAAAGTAAAATTTGTACCGACGTTTCTTCAAAAAAGAAGGAAAAATACGGAAGAAAACGAAAAGATTATTCTGCCAATTTGGCTGAAATAAAGAATATACCGTTAAATCGTCGAGGAACGATTCGTAGTCTTTCTTTCGCAATTGATATTCCAAAATCAATACTGTTTGATATCTTTAAACAGCGAAAGTATTTTAAGCGAATATCTTCTACAGTTAAACCTACAGGTAAAAACAAATTGGAAATATTACAGTTTTGCTTGTCAAAGGTAAATCATATCAGTAATGGAGCTTTTCTTTTTGATGGTTTATATGATTACGTTCATATTGATGAGAAATGGTTTTATCTCACTAAAGTTAAACGCTCCTATTACAACATAATGTTAGACGAAGAAGAACCCGAAAGAAACTGCAAAAGCAAACGGTTTATCACTAAAGTGATGTTTATGGCTGTAGTGGCTCGACCACGCTATGACGCATATCGAAAGCATTTTTTTGACCGTAAAATTTGGAATACGGCCCTTTCTATATCAAGAACCGGCTCAAAGAAATTCCAAGAATAGAACTAAAGGAACAGCGCGCTGTAAGAAAATGATTAAATCAAAATTTCCTCAAAAGTATAAAAACAAAACAATTTACGTACAGCAAGATAATGCAAAACCACATTCCTCTGATAATGATACAGATATTGTTGCTGCAGGTTCTACTGAGGGTTGGAATATTCAGTTTAAGTCACAACCACCAAACAGTCCCGATCTAAACGTTCTCGATTTGGGTTTTTTTTAACTCTATTCAATCACTGCAACATGAAGCTTCCCCAAACACAATTGATGAATTGATTGAATGTGTTCAAGATGCATTTAATAAATTAGAGAGAAATACTCTTGATAACGTTTTTATCACATTACAACCGTGTATGGAATCAATTATGTTGACAGGAGGGGGAAATTCCTATAAAATTTCTCATTTAAATAAGGTAAATCTTCGTCGCGAGGGTCGATTAGCTGAAAAGTATATATGTTCAGAAGAAGCGTTCAACAAGGCTAAATCTCACTTTAACTAAATTTGAATTACACTAAAATTATTTTTATTTAGTTATATTGTGACAATAAAATGAATTTAATTTTTTTTTATATTTAATTTTAGTTTTATTGATTTTTTTCGCAAATGTATACCATATTTTCGGACAAAAAAAATATTAAAATGTATACCATATTTTCGGACAGAGGGAGTACTTTTTTTGCACGCCGGCGAGTATAAATCAGTGCCATAACGTTGTGTGCCGTAACGTGACGTTTCGGCAGTGTGTCCCCAGCTTAAGGTATGTGTTCTGAGGATAACCTGGAAAATATTCCGCAAAATACTGTTTCATTGGAAAATTTAGTAGGTAACGAATCTCACTTTTATTTGTCTAGTTGTGTTAAAAGGCACATTTTCGATGTTGGGCGGATAATTGGCCTATTGCCGATTGTGGTGTTTGGGGCCCGAATTATTTATTTTAAGGGAGACACGTAACGGTTAGCAGAAGCGGAACGTAAATTACGGCCCCAACGTGCACGAAATTGTGAATATAAAACCTATTAATGTGGAATTAGATATTTAACTTAAATTCTTTACTTAGAAATTCGTAATTCATTCACTACGCATTCGAAAGCCTTTTAATAATTACCATCGGTTTTCGAAATTTGCTCATAATAATATAGTGGCAATAGTGTAACAACAGTAACAATAATGTGGTCAGTTTAAGATATTATTATTCCTAGAAAGAATGCTTGAATCTAGAATTTGTTTCCCTATACCAGGGGGGGCCATCCTGCGGCTCGCGAGCCACATGCGGCTCTTTGAAGGATTATTTGTGGCTCTCGATAAATGTACCCGAGTTCCCTTTTCATTTTTGTGCTATTATATTTAATAAATATAATTTCTGTAAAAAAATTTTTTTTAATACCTTTTTTGCATACCTTTTAAATACGTATTTAATTGCGGCTCGCGAAAAATTTCAAATTTTGAAAAATGGCTCGGACTATCAAGGAGCTTGGCCACCCCTGCCCTATACATTTGCATAAATACCTATGTAAGTAGTATATTCCGTTATATAAAAAGTAGTTAGAGAAAAAGTTGTCTAGTTGTTAAAAATATTTCGCTGGTGGTGTTTCAAGTAATAGGTTTTATCCAAATTATCAATAAATTACTAAATTAATAAAATTAATTACTAAATTAGGTACGTTAAGAATATCACATAAAAGGTATACAAATATCTTAATGTAAATAAAATAAAATAAACAGCATTTTTTTAACAGGCTTGACAAAAGCGAAATTTCGCAATCATCACAAAAAAAGTAGGTCAGGAATGTAAAATTTGCAACTCCCTATCATTTAAATACAACGAAAATGGAACGCACTGTACAATTAGGCTGCAATTTGTTGGTCACTATACGTCATAAAGTTCCAGCAATACCTCTGGAAATAACCGCCCGAGTAATGTAAAACATCATAAATCGATTACAATAGTGTAACAGTGTATATGAATTTTATTCTTGGGAATAATATGTCTCTCATAACCGCTAATATAATAATACATGATATGTATATACAGTAGAAACTCGTTAAGTCGAATCAGTTGGTACCGGACACGATACGGAATAACGAAAATTCGGGTTAACCGGAAAAACGGAATCAAAACACGTTATCACACATAACAAGCACATGTACAGTAAAGTCTATTTCTTGGAAAAATAACTCGTAATAAGCTTCTGCTGCGTATAATATCTTTGCCTGTAATTTTCGCACAAAATGCGTTTTTATTTTCTGAAAGTATTTACTTGTAACTTTTAGTTCTCTTTAATTGATCGTGTAAGGCTTTTTAATGTTCGCGTACATTTTTTTTTGGTCTTAAATCTTTGCAGGTTATCTGAAGATCTGAGTTAAAGGGGGCCTACTTAACGAGACTCAACGTATATTTATGTATTATTAAAATCGCACAATTTATTGGCAAATAAATGCCACAGTAATTGTATTTTGTAGTTTAAAAATTAATTAGCTATTTATTTATTCGTTCAATTCGTTCTTACCTCGCTCGCCCTGTATACTGGATAATAAGTTTCACAAGGTAAACATGACGACAAGCTGTAACTATTATGTAAACACTTTTTCCGACGACCACTATGAAAAGTGCATAAATTTACACCAATAAGTATCACGGAAAGTTGACAGTTACAAACAAATAGGTCGACCGAACGTAAAGAAACTCGGCGTTAGCCAATCGAAAACATTGTGGCCCGTGTGCAATCATTGCACACGTTACTCAGTCAATCAAAAGCCTTCTAGCCTGTCATGCAATGGCTTTAAGCACAAACTGTTTTATTACTAATTGTCAAATTTGACATTTTATTAAAACGTCAAAGGTATCTACGTAAAGTCAAAAAAGAAAATTTTTGTAATAAAAATACTTGTGGTCGTCGGAAAACATAGTATATAACATGTGATGAAAGGGTATTTCACACTCGCATGAAATATCCGCCTTTCAGCATTAGTTACACAATATACTATTTCGATATTATGTAGATTATCTTAAAATGTAGAATAGCTATATTTTGGGGCGCGTAAGCTTTATAGTTTTTATCAAAATAATTAAAAAGTTTACATACGAAAAGAATAACGAAAAGTTAAAGTTTTTAATTGAAATTTTTTGATCCTCTTAAAAACTCAATGAATTATTTTATAAACAACATTTCTTTAAGAAAATATAAATTAAATAAGATGCCTTCCTCCGCTAAAATGTAGAAAATCTTGAGGGAATAAACACGTTTACATATACTAGATAATATTTCTGTTTATCGAATAAACTGCTTGATTTTAGTAAAAAAATCATAATGTAACATCAATGTTATTTTTATAATGGATCTCATCAATTTTCCCATTTCATCATTATAATGAATATTATCAAAATTGCTTCCTTTGAAATATATATCGTGCTTATTATTTAACGTCAAATGTCTATATCAAAGTAACGTGGATATTACATTTAATATCAAAACATATTGTAGGTATACTACACAATATAAATTTAATATAAGAAAAACGAAATTCTTTCGTTCGTATTTTTCATTCAAATTATATTGTAGATATTGCACTTGCGATATTTTTAATATTATTTTGTAGTACATATACATATAAACAGTAACACTAACGTTATCAAATAAAAATAACTATAAATAAATATACAGTGTCCCAAAAGTTACAGACTTGTTAATAACGACTTTGTGAATCGAAAATGTTAATGTAAACTGACGTTCGATTATCAATAGCTATAAATTTTCAAAATTCACGTTAAATTAGGTATTACTTTTAAAACGCAATAAACAGAAAATTTTATTTGTCATTTATCGCTTTGTTACACATGAAAAACGAGTTTTCTAGTACTTATTTTGACGGTCTTATGCATCTAAAGCAAGGGCATAATCTGTTAAAATCTAGTAACAATATTCCGATTTTTTCCATCGAAAAATTCAATTTGTATTTCCGCGAAACGTATCTTCTTATAACTACGTGAAGACATAAAATGTACTCTCCTATAAAATTTACTTTTTGTGGGTTACGCCCTTCTGGAAAAACTGCGACGATAGAAGCATATGTCTCAAATTAATTTATTATCGAGATATTGAAAGTTAAAAATAAATATGTAAAAGTCTGATGTTAATCAAATAAATGTGGAAAACAATTGCATATAGTTTATTTGTTCAACAGGTTATTAAAAGTCTGTTATAAATCTGTTAATTAGTATTCAGCACTGTGTAAGTAACTAATCTGTTTTATTAGTTATGTGAGTTTTCGTGTAAGTTAATACTTTGCAGACACTTTAATTTTTTATTATCATAGGAAACACCACAAATTTGTTCACTTTTACAGAACAAACAGACATGCTGTTAATTTATGATAAGATACATAAAAATGGCACTGTTGCTGTAAGAAGATGCCACTCCCAAAAATTTCCCACTTGAAGCACGCTTTTCTCATATTATTACCGATTATTTAAACACAGCGTATAATAACCGACGTGTTAGTCGAAACGAACCTGTTAAATGGTCACAACGATCTCCCGATTTAACACCATTGGATTATTTTGTGTGGTTTATTGCTTATACGGTTTATTCTACATCTATTGGCACGCAAGAAGAGTTAAGGAATCGCATCGTAGTAGCTTCAGAAACTATCAAGAGTCGTTCTGATGCTAGAAGACTTTCCAGAAAAGCATGGATTCGTCGCGCTTCAACAAACCGAAGGCCACTTTGAACAGTTGCTCTAAATGTTCTATTCTTAAATAAATATCTTTATGCCTCAACTTTTTTGTTTATAATGTGTCTTGTTTGAAGATCAATTTCCGAAAGAAATTCAGCTTATATCTGACTTAACTTAAATAAAGGCTAGCTTAACAATAAATCGTAAGACTGAAGATCGGCTTGCATCAACTAAAGCCTATAAATACTAATATCGACAGCGCTTACTGCAGTTTTGGCGGTAAGTTCCGAAATTTTCCTTATTTTTGAGTATTAGGTAGGTAATCAGGAAAGTAACCGAACCGTAACTTTAACCGCACACAGTTGTATCATTTCCAATTTGTTAGTAAAATAACTACAATTGCATGAAAGTATTAAATTTAATAAAAGAAAGGGGGAAAATTTAGAACAAGGAGTATTAAAAAAAAAGCCACAAAAAAATTGGAATTATTAGAATATATATATTTTTTTAAGTAGAGGTGACAAAATAAAATGTTAATTGAGAAACTTGGGTATTAAACATTTTTCGACGCACAATTCATACTTTTTATTTCTCTATAGCTTTTAATTCTAAACAACTTTTTTAAGTAACATTTTTGGATATTTTTAAAAATAAAGGTACTTTACTCTTGAGCCAAAATTATATTTTTTTTATCTACCTCGTATATTATGAGATATTTTTATTTTTTATTAGTGCATTTTTAGTTTTGGGAGAACAACCGACTTTTATAAAGAATAACTTTTTCGAAAAATGCATAATAACATAAATTTCCCATATTGTGCGTAGGTACTTTATGGAACACACTGTATAAGATGATAAAAAGTATGAATATACAGCTGAAAAGCTATTGGAAGAACGTGATATAAATTACATTCATACTATTATTGTTAAATAAATAGATAGGTATACTTCGTCCAAACCTATATGCAATTCACGTCATCAATAAAAAGGTTACTAGATGATGACGTTTCACACACTGCTGTCACCTCGTACCTCGTATTTTGACAGTTCTAATAAATTGTAGTCTTTCTTCATACCATCTAATATGTGCGTAGATAAATCATCTATAGAATATGTCACTTTCCAATCTTTAAACCGAATTACAAATAAACAATCTAGTAACTTTTTTTTGATGACGTGAATTGCATATAGGTTTGGATAGGCCATAGCTACGTTCTTTTTTAGTAATAGCAAAAAATAATAAAATGCTTCTTAGAAAACCTTTCTCTGGATAGGTATCTAGGTATAGTACTCATTATTTTGTCAACGGATTTAGTTTTAATTACCTTCGTTATACTTTCAATTTTTTTGTTACCAAGTTTTAACGATTCGCTGCCTTGCTTGTTTTTACAGAAAAGTTCAGTTGTCGATAGATAAAATCATCATTTATTGTTAGATTTAATATAAGTATATATAGGTAAATGGGTAATGGGTAAATATCCGAATTCATATATTTTTACAACATAGTATTATTCAATCGTATTAAATTATGATCATCAAATTAAATTTCACACTTTTCGATATGCATCTGTTTTAATATTTTTGTAATTTTGCTAATTAGGTATAAAGTGTAGATAATTAACAATTTTTTGGTTGATGCTTGTCTGAGAAAAGAACGTAAGCCGAATCCAGACAAAACGAACTATAGTGTTCGCGAAGATGTAGTCGACCAACGATATCTTGAGAAATTAGTTAGCATTGCCGATTTGGATGCTTAGATTTTGTTTAGTTTGAATTCACCTTCGAAAATATGTCAAGTTTAAGCCCTTTAAATGTTGTGTAGCCTATAGAAATGCACAAAGCAACATGTAATAGGTATAAATTCGTTCGGAAGCATTCCAAAAAACACTTTTTTCACTATTAGGGTCACTAAAATTCGTAAACGAAGTTTGACCGGACTTTTGGAAAGACTACATTTTTAAATATATTATACTTTTGTATAGACTAAAATTTTTATGTAAAAGACCCGACGCACAGGTGTGCAAAGACCATTTTACGTACGGACAAATCCATTTTACTAATTTAAGGGCGTCAAATTAGTTTTTTTTTTTGATCCGCCGCGTCATTGTGTACGTTACCAATCTTATTGTTTTCTTGTGTTTATAATTTTTTTTTCCTTGTATTAATTAAGATTTCTTAAGGGCTAATTAGAATTCGTTAATTAATCGAAGAAAAGATTTATAAGCAATTTCTGCATTTCTCAACACCTATTTTTTTACTATATTATTTATCTTATATTAATTTACTTAATATAGGTACCTATAGTATTTTATGATTTATCTATCATATACATATATGTGTACTAAAACGATAGCCTCTTTTTTGATCTGTGCAGAAATCGTTAAAATAATTTTTTATACCTCATTTAAAAAATAATAAAAATCTAATTGCAATTAGATACTTAAATTGTATTTTATTCTTCTAATTGTTGTTCCTCGGTTTTTATACATCGCATATGTATGTAATTTATTACTTAAGTAAGTTAACTTTTCTGTAGCAACTTATTAATTAATATCTTTTTTTTATTATTAGAAATAGTACCTACTCGGTAAAAAATCAAATCGTTGAACATCTCAACTGGAAATAAATAATTAATTAATATTATATAGCTCATAATATCTACCATAGGACATATGAACACTTTTTGAATGTATTCGTGAATATTTTAACGAAAAATCAACTTTTTGTATAAGGAGAGCAAATTAATGTTATTACTTATCAACGGAAAAAAATTAACCTCCATTTAACAATAAGTATGATACATACTTACAAGAATGTACATAAATAATAATATATTACTCCTATTATATTTAATAAAATATCACACCGTAACACCCTATGAATAGTAAAGGTTATGATTATATATTACATATGTATATAATTACATTTAATAAATTTAGTAAACATAAATTGATTTTGTTATATTCGTACCGCCTTTATATTTGAATAAAAGCTACCTAGAATTTATTTTTAATAGACTAAGGAGTTGGGATCCTAACAAAGACTTACTATTTGATTACAACTAGTGCAAGATTGCGAAGCGATTAATATTATAACTCTGGGTACTCTCAAAAATATATGAAATAATTAACCAAGGTTTTAAATTAATGTTTTAAAATCAAACTTTTATTGCTCAAAATACCCAAGTAACTATGTAATAATTTTACTCTTTTAAATTTTACACTTTAATAATTAAATGAAAATGTTAAGTTTGTAAATGTAAATGTTTTTAATCTATAAAATTATCTACCTATAGTTTCGTAATTATAGAGAAAATTAAATTACTGTTATAAATGTCGAGCCGAGTTTATTTGCTTCTAACTTCGGATTAATGAAACATACGTTTGAAAAGAGAACTTTTTTAACACAATCAAGACGTACATACTTTCTCTTTAACTTATCGTAAAAGAATTAAATATATACTTGTTGTACTCGTATCAAGTTAAATCGCAATTAAAAAAAAAGATTGTGTACATTATGCGTATTTAACCGTATGAAAGTTACTTTTATCTATAATCTTAATGAATAGTAAATGTTCGATTCATTTTTTTCCAATTCAGTTAATTACCTATGTGAGGGTTTTATAAGCATATATTATGTTAATCAATGTAAAAACATGAAAATGGAACACTAGGATAAATTAACACATTAACTACACATTACATAGGCAAGACGTAAAAATGTGCAGTCAGGGTGTCGAAGTAAACTGTAACTGGCGGCTGACCGACGGTGGTACCCTTATTAGCCGTCTCACTTCTCCGCTCCGTGCAACGGCACGCGGTCAGGGAATGTTGAGGGTTTGTTATACCTATATTTATGCCCAATTTCATAAAAATCTAACCGCCCATCAAATTAACCAATTATTAATTACTCAACACTGATTAGTCTATAATTTATTAGAATCAATATGATAGTAAGGGCAGCAGGACACTTGGGCGCGGGACACTACAACATACGGATATTAGGGCGTAAACTATATTATAGAAATGTGTGACTAATGATTTTAAGTTGAATTAATAGTTTTTTTTTTGGTAAAAGAACCTAACTCCTTGATCTTTACTTTAGGTTACAGTTATTTGGTTACAGGTTGTAATCTAGCATTTATAATATAAATATGACACAAAGTATAATATTTTATATCACAATTTACATTAGAAATTGTATTGTGTATTTCTTACTAATAGCGTGTTCGGAATGACACAATTAAATGTTGTGTATCGGTGTCTGTAAAACGAAAAAGGTTAATGTGATAAATGTTTACTTTGAAAGCAAGTACCTACACTAAAAATTTTATATTTAGAAACTTCGGATTTTATTTCCCGGATTTGTTTCTTGGGCTATTTTTCCTAAATTCTAAAATTCCGACGATCACATTTTTTTAGTAGATAACTTTGAAATTTCATAATTTTTTATCAAAAGTTGAAAAACGTACAAAACGACGTACAAACAAATTAAGGTGATATTTACCCCCTACCCTTACTCTACCAATTTGACGCACTTCTGAATTTAATTTTGAGCATTTAGTAATTTTGATTTAATAAACATAAAAACAGTAATTAATGTACCAAATTTTCGTCATTTTATCTTAAAAAAAAACAGAGATTAAACAAAAACCATTCTCAAACTCATATTTGACGGAGCTCTATTTGCTTTTAGAGGGAGCATTTTAGGAAAAACAAATATTGAGATTTTTATCCTGCTTTGACTTGCTCTACGTGCCCTCAAGTTTTGACCACCTTGTATCTACATAGTATATACGTTATTCACGATAGGTTTCAATGCATGTCATCAATAAAAAGTTACTAAATTATATATTTGTAATATCACTTTAAAGTTTTGAACGTCGCGTATTCTACCGATTATTTACCTGCACATGACAAGGAAAGACTACAATCTATTAGTACTGTAAAAATTCGAGGTTTTACTAATGACGTGAATTGGAACCTATCGTGAATAACGTATATCTTAATGTCCTTGCACCTTTGCGTCCTGCGTCCAAACGGTCGCGCCCTAATGGCCGCATCTAAATGTGCTAGACCCGATAGTAAATTATTGGTTAGTTAAAAATCTTAAACCAACGGTTAAAACGAACTTTTCTTTATGAAATCGGGCGTTACTTGTGGTAATGAACGGTTTATATTTCCAGTGCAACAACAGTCTGTTCAGAAAGAAAAAATTTAAAAAGATTAAGAAAAGAAACCTTGAAACAACTGAAGCGTCAACTAAAAATAAAAAAATGACAAAGTAGTCAACGGGGGAACGGAAAAGGAAACAAGATGTCGACACAGAAGAAGACTTTAGAAGCACAGGGGACAATACGAATTTTGCGCATATTTCAAAAAACAAATAATAACAAGAAAAATCAGATCTAATAATATAATAATTCATATAATTCGTAACTTTTTTTGTTAATTGGACACCTGATTAAATTGTCCTCGTTTGAAAGGAATACGGCGCTGGTCAACGCAGGTAGGTTTTACTGTATAGTTAAGCCTTGTTTCTACGCAAACATTGTATGAGACTTTATTGCAGACAATGTTCGTGGAAAAGTTGCAGAATATTCGTCGTATCCATGCTACGGGATTTTGCACGTAACAGTTGTTTTAGCGTTTGCTCGCTTACAAAGTTCCTAACATTGTTGGACGAAATACTGTCGATTGCGTTCACACAACTCTTGACAACTTACGCAGCAACGACCAAATTAAAACAACCTCCTACGATTTGAAAGCAATTAAAATTAAAACCTTTTTACCTTAATTTTTCGAAATTTTACCATTATTCCGATAATGCAATACAGGCACCTGCCTTTTGTGTAGATATATTAAACCAAAATGTAAAAGAAGAATATTTGAACGTTTCGTGCGGATGTTAATAGACTGGGACTGAGAGACCAATTAAGAAAAATGAAAGCATCGACGGAAATTTAAAAGCAAACATAGAGACCGAAGTTGCCGATTACCACGGGCAAGTGAACTGTAATAGGTGATTACCCAGAAACCTGGAAATATATTTGAAGTTGTAGATATTTAGTCTTGCTAAAGTAATTTGTTTGACCAGGTTGTTATCTATGTAGTGAGTAAGTATATTGCATAATGGAGGGTAATTTTGCTTTAAAGAACATCCATCCGATTTAATATGTAGAGGTGATTATGCAATAAATGAGAAGCGTCGGTGCAAACTCAAACATGGCCACATAAAGTAGTTTTGAGAAAACGTGAAAAACACGTATAGGACGCTAAATTTAAATGTAGGTAGATATGCAGTTTATATGAGAAGTGGATAGTGTTTTAAATGGTGGTTTTGAAAATGACATTACTATTACAAACTTTTTATTTTCGAAAGAATAGAATGTAAAAAGAAAGCAAATGGACATATGAATGTCTGGGACATTTTCATTGCATCTGATTCTACATAATATGCTTGCGCCAATATTGTAGTGTACTGCGCACAATTGTAATCTAACGACCCCGTTCAATATTTCAAAATTATAAATCAGCAAAATTCCTTTTAGGAAATACTAGAAATGTGTCACACTTACATCATTTAAAGGTAAGTGACGACAACGACATTTCGCAAATAAGCAAATTCGTTTTAGTAATCAAATTAGGTCGGTGTCGACATTTTTGGAATGATATAAAAAAGGGGGTGTAAGTCGACACGACAGTCTTGTTCTTCGTTTGATTAAAAATAGTGCCTAATGAATAAGGGTAAGTGAGTTATTGTAAATGATAAATTGTTAAATTGTTAATTGATAAATTGTAAAGTTATAAATGATTAATGGTAAATTGTATATATAAACAATATATGTGATAATAATTTTATGTGAATGTTTAAACGTAACCCGTTCCAATAATTACATTCAAGAATATCAGTTACATTTAAACGATTACTTTTAACGTACTTCGGTTACACAATCGTTTTAGTTTTAAATAGAAAGTTTAGTAAGTATTAGTATTTATAGAATAGAATGGTATTGGTTTTCAAAATACAGTGGTCGTCGCTTATTGTGTTCACTGGTTATTAAAATCAGCCGCTTAATATATTCATCGTTGCCCGAAGGAAATAATTAAACGAATTGTTTTTTCGTCGTTTAACGTAATCGCCCGATATTGAAGTAAAGCTGCTAATTCCGACGTGATTCTATTAAGCGACATCTAGTGTATATCCTTTTAACCTTCCCTTTTACCTGTCACTGTATAATCAGTAGTTGATGACCAGTGCAATTAAACGAGTCCAAATAATTAATTAGTACAATCCGTATGTTTTTTTTGTTGTTGTTGTTTTATTTGAGTCGTAAACAGATTAATTGTTTTTGTGTTTTTATTTTATAATACAACTTGTTCGCTCAGTTTCCGGCTACGAACTGCCTTCTAGCAAGGTTCGGAGACTTCAGAACACTCCCTGAAACCATCGTTAATACATTTAACACCGTAATGTAAAACAACATGCCCTACATCAAACAATGTTAACGGGTTGATTCGTAATTTCGATAGAATTATATCCGACTTTGATATCTCTAGCGAGTAAATTGTGATTATTTAATGAAACTTTTAATTCGACTTGTCAGCTGTCGTATCTTATTGTTGGGAATTCTTTTTCTTTAAAAACAAGGAAATTACAACAGAAATGCGGCAGCAGTAAGAAAACGATAAGTTGATTGCGTAAAAAAAAACAAGGAGTTTATCAATAATGTAAGTTTTTGTTAATAATGTATACCTATGCCCAAAGAAAATAAGTGAGCGTTGTCTTGTCTTTACCAATTTATAGATAAAATTAATTGCGAGTAGATAGTTTATTTAGGAGAGTTTTTAATTCAACTACGAAAAGACATTTTATTTGATATTGTTAACAAACTGGCAAAATAATTTCTCACTTATTAAATCTACCCCGAGGTACCCTGCTATAGATAAGTCAAATATACTCCTAATAAACTTAATTAGACACAAAGACTGCAATGTTCGTGCAGATCATGATGAACAAAGATACTGAAAATTATGTAACTCCTTCAGGCAGAACTGTTACAAAACCTGCGAGATTTAGTCCGTGTTTCTAATTTAATAAAAGAAAAAAAAGTGGACGTTACTGTGGCGGTCGGAAATCAGAAATTAATAAAAAAATTAATGGTGCGCGTTTTTGTTTTGCAAGGTGATAGATTAGAATTTAATTTTGGAAAACAATTGAAGCGTATACAAGTTACGAAATAAAATTATTATATTGAAGCGCAGACTTATGGTCGAATAAATAACTACAACCTTGTTACGTTAATGTTAAATACATACACTTTATCAAAATATATATGCAATTCACGTCATCAATAAAAGGTCACTAGATAATGACGTTTCGCATAGTGCTCGTATAGCTCCTCGTATCTCCTCGTATCTCGTATTTTGCGGTTCTAATAAATTGTAGTCTTTCTTTATACGATCTAATATGTGCGTAAGTAAATCATCTATAGAATATGTCTCTTTCCAAACTTTAAACCGAATTACAAATAAACAAACTAGTAATATTTTATTGATGACGTGAATTGCATATAGATTTGGATAGGCCGTAGTTAGCTTAAAATTAGATCGAGTTATTATTCGTAGTTGACAATAAAAGATGTAACTACTATAGATAGGGATGAATGCGACCGTGAGTTTTCCACCGATTCCGTTATTTGTATAGATAATACTTGGAGTGGTCGCAGAAAAAAAAAAGCTGTCCCAAATTTTAACTTGAGAGTGTTCAGAGTTTTAACGTAAGGGGAAATTGTGCGAGGAAAATTCAATTTTCAAAATACGTCTTAAAAACTTAGGGGAGGGTGAATTTACGCGATGGGGGCAATTATTGTGCGCGTAACTACGGTATTTTCTTTAAAATTCATAGTACATAGTGGGTTTTACCAAGGATGTATAATACATATCTATATTTCGTTAGATTTAAAAAAATCCTGCAACGATTTTATACAGATATATACAGATTAGGAAAAAAATCGGAAAATAAGAATTATAATGCATTTAAGCTGTGGTCTAAGAAAACAGTTGACCAGTTGGAATTGTAACAGATGTACGTGATGTGTACGAAGATAGTTCACTGTATCAGTGTAAAATTGATTGCCTCCCACTTATCTCCTGACCTTGCCGGTACAAAAAACTCGGTATTTATCTAGTATCAAAATATTTGTGATATTGTTAGGAAGACATTTTATTGTATTCGAGAAATGATTTGCTATAATAAATCTATCAAATAATTTTTCATTTGAAAATAAGTATTGCGGTTTCTTTTTTGCCATAACGAATTTGAAAATAAAATAAATTCTAGAAAAACATAACGTTAAATTCTAAAATTGAATAAATATTACAAAATTAATGCAAAACATTAGCACGTAGAGTTGATAAGTTAAATTGAAAGTTAGCTCGGATAAGTAAGTTCTGCCATCGGGCCACAGTAGGAGTGAAAGGGCGAGATCCCGAATAGCGGTACAATTAACTATTTTCGTATTCATCGCATACATCTGTTATATTTTCAACTGGTCGACTGCTTTCTTAAATGCATTAGAATCTCCATGTTCCGAATTTTTTTTCCTACTCTGTATATATATACACCGTGTCCAAGATAAGAATGCACAGCATGGGGATCTTGAAAACGGTAGAAGATACAGGGTGGCTTAAATTAGAAAAAAGTTGCGCTATTTAGAGTATGTTCACATGCTGGTCGCAAAAGTTCATTATTGTTTATCGTTTTCAAAATTCTCAAAAAAATGTGATTTTTTGGATTTTCGTTTCTTTTCATTTTTTTATTTATTTTAAATGATATTAAAAAACTACCGGCACTTTCTCATTGCCACTTTTTAAGCTGTACAAAATGGCGTGTTCAAATGTTTAATCCGACGTTTCGTATCCGAGAACCCATCATCAACTTTATTTTTTTATATGGCCACAAACAAAGAGACACCCTGTATTCGGTAGCATTATTCATTACAAATTCAACGATGTATCACACATTATGGTTTTGAAGCCAAAAAGGGAAAACGTGAGTTATAAGGTTTTTATTTTTAAATTAGTAGGCGCTGGTACAATAACAGAAACAAAATGTCAAAAATTATAATAATTGCTCAAATAGGTTGCCATTATTTTCTAGACACAAGTATGCTCTGTCTACAGAAGAATTCAAAACATGGTCTAACATTTCTGGTGTGATTGTATTAACTGCTGCTAAAACCAATGCCAATAACTGTTCTTCAGTTTCAAAAGTGGCGTCATACACTTGGTTTTTTAAATAACCCCACAGGAAAAAATCCAACGGAGTTAAGTCAGGTGATCGGGCTGGCCAGGCTACTTCACTGTGAGTTCCAATGCATTTTCAGGAAACCTCTGGGACAAATATTCCCGCACAGTTCTTGAATTATGCGCTGGGGCACCATCTTGCTGAAACCAGCAGTTGTTAACTATAAGTAATGGTAATTCATCCAAGGCATTCTCCAAATCAGTCTGCAGTAGGTCGAGATATCGTTCGGAATTTAAATTGTTGTGATAAATAAAAGGTCCTATTATTCTGCCACCCAAAATGCCTACCCACAGATTAAATCCAAATCGATGTTGATGCCTTGTTTCTTTTATTAAATGAAGATTGTCTGTTGCCCAATAATGTTTGTTACGCCGGTTGAAAATGCCATTGTTGGTTATTGTTTTTCCCCTTTTTTGGCTTCAAAACCATAATGTGTGATACATCGTTGAATTTGTAATGAATAATGCTACCGAATACAGGGTGTCTCTTTGTTTGTGGCCATATAAAAAAATAAAGTTGATGATGGGTTCTCGGATACGAAACGTCGGATTAAAAATTTGAACACGCCATTTTGCAGAGCTTAAAAAGTGGCAACGAGAAAGTGCCGGTAGTTTTTAATATCATTTAAAATAAATAAAAAAATGAAAAGAAACGAAAATCCAAAAAATCACATTTTTTTGAGAATTTTGAAAACGATAAACAATAATGAACTTTTGCGACCGGCATGTGAACATACTCTAAATAGCGCAACTTTTTTCTAATTTAAGCCACCCTGTATCTTCTACCGTTTTCAAGATCCCCATGCTGTGCATTCTTATCTTGGACACGGTGTGTATATATATATATATATATATATATATATATATATATATATATGTATTAT
The DNA here is from genome assembly GCA_036326145.1 of Rhagophthalmus giganteus. Classification (NCBI taxonomy): domain Eukaryota; kingdom Metazoa; phylum Arthropoda; class Insecta; order Coleoptera; family Rhagophthalmidae; genus Rhagophthalmus; species Rhagophthalmus giganteus. The sequence goes on along the minus strand of JARFJA010000083.1, from coordinate 5,708,628 downwards.
ATTTTTATAAGTTTTGAACAAGTATACATATTAGGTATTAGAAAACTAACTTCGACATCTGAATTTTTTTTAAAAGACTAAAAGCCAACAATAAGGATATTACCGTTTAAATTGCCGATCCTCTACAAACAAAGTCTATTTAACTTAATGTAATATGTGAGTTCATTTTAACTAAAATTTTTAACAAAGAAAAGCGACCTTATTCACGATTCGTGTTTGCTTATTAAAATTGACAACAGATTTCGATTTACAGTTAAATACCTACGTAAGCTCTTTTGTACACGAAATATCGGAAAAAGCTTATATGTGTAAAAATAAATGATCGAAGATTAATCATACGAAATCGTATGAAGTTTTATAATAATCTTGATATTTTTAGATTTTTATATAGAATTTAAGTTAATTATTCATTTTTATATGAATAAATGAACTAAACAAGTTTAAATGGAACGCATTAAAGTACACTTCTGGTAAACAGAAACCCCACAATTCGCAAAACTCGTAGTTCGAACACCAATTAAACAACTCGTAAGACTAACATAAAAAATGTAATTGCACAATATTACAGAAAAAAAAATTCTGGCCTACCTTTGAAGCACGAGGATGAAACCCGAAGGCTACGCATGTAGCGAGGGAAAAATTCAAAAGTGGCGACTATTTTTTTACAAGCGGAACTAGAAGCACATATTTTCTAACGGGAGTCATTTTTGCATTTTGTTTGGTTCTACTTCCTGCCGTTTATATAAATATTTTGTTATTTTGTTAATTTTACCTAATATTTTGTTGTACCTACTTATGTAATAAATAAAACAATTTCAAATAATGATAATTGTGCCAATGTAATATTTTCTTGTAGGTAAACTATATCAAAGAATTGAAGTAACTATGTATTTTGAAGTAGGTACTTTACAATTTCGAAATAAAATGATAAATAAATACTTTTACGTTGTCGAAGTCTAGCTTATATAATATAATAAGTATAGGTATTTAAGTTACTCACATATTAAACAGCAAGTAAAATAAACATGTAATACGACGTATCTATGTATCTGGAAAATTACATTAGTTTCTTTTGCGTCGAAAGTCTTTTTGATTGGCAGAAAACGCGTATACGCGTAATCGCGTCCTTATAGCGTTCGCTCATAACTTTGAAAATCTGTTATTTTATCTGTCATTATTTTCGCCTCCAAAATCTCCAGATGCTTCTTTTCATCACGATTGCAATTTTATTGATAGGGGTGTGATATAATCGAGAGGTCTATTCTGTATATCGCATATATACAGTGCGTTCAGCGAAGAACAGGATATCGCAATACATCGAAAACAGATAAAGATTTTAAAATTACATAAATGACTCTCAATTAGGGGCACATATTTTGTGGTAAGAAAATTTAAAACTACGATTAAATAGCATTTTGTTATGTGCAACTACCTCGATGTAATTCTGTAAATGCGATGTTCTATTTTTTACTACATTTTTTGGATTCTACGATACATTTGTTTTAACATTTGGTTTTATTATAACTTCTATCAACTTTTCTTTTGTAGTTTCTCAGCGAGAGAAATAATTTTCAAAATTGTAAGGCAACGCATAGGTATACATACGTATGAATCAAATTAATTTTCATACTATTAAAACGTTAATGCGGAATAATAGGCATAATATTTAAAACAAGATTACAAATTAAGGGCCGGCTTTTCAATTGTCAATTAACTCTCAATTATCATAGAAACAATAATTGTTTCTAATAACAATTTCTACACATACGTTATGTATTGTAGTAATTTATTGATGATCAGACTTAACTAGCGATTGAAAAACCGGTCCTAAACGTTCTAATATTTTTGCGACATTTGCACAAATGCAACAAAACAGTGTTGTCGCGTTATTTTTGGAAAAAGCTTTTTCTTACTTTTCATCACGCAGAAAACTTATTGATTTTCAAAAAATTACGCTTTCGTCTTAAAATATTTAAAAAAAAAATGATCAAGTGCTTCTTTATTGGTCCTTTACCGCTAGTCGTTTTTTATGCTGTTATATGTCTTTCATAAATTTTTCTTATAAATAACTCGGTTGTATCGACGTTTAACTACCCAAGTTTTACAATCGAATAATACAGAAAAGATCTTACAACGTTTCGCTTTCGTTACGAGATGATCGGTACTTTATCTGCTACTTTTTTTCTTTTACAAATTGAGCTTTTTGTCTTTTAACTCTTTTGCTACGGTAAATATGGCCGCCGACACCGGTAAGTGGGAGTCTACATTTAGCCGTTGGATTAAAACTGTTAATAAAGTTATTTCAGCTGATTTTGAATACAACGATTATTATGAAAATCAAATGATACGCTATCGACGAAAAACACTCAATTACTAATGCGATTTTTAAACAGTACATGAGCTTCATTGTGGGCGTATATATACGTCCGTGGTAACTTCTGTTTTTATACCTATTTAGCAAACTATAAATATTGAAAAAAGTCTGGAGAGATTTAGAAAGTATTTAGAAGTATTTAAAAGCCACAGCAGTCACATTTTCAACTTTAAAACTAATGTGGATATCGTACAGGAAGATGTAATTGCGAGCGCTTCTATGCTGCGGTTAAGTAATTCTCGAAGTAAGTAAATACCTACTTTTGCGGTAGAGTTTATAATCCGGTTCCAGTTTTTATAAATACCTATCGTTTTTAATATCTACTTATTGAATAAGATTTCGATGGTTTTTGTTACCTGTAAGAATGAATAAGACATCATTATTCACCACACCAATTACACTATGTATTTTAATAGTACTTTCGTGTCGGTGGATGTTTAGCTTATAGCCTTAATTAACTCAAATGTTTGTAATTTTACTGGAGCGCATTTAAACGAATTAAACAATATCAATTAAATCGTTGTTTAGTTAGGTAATTTGTTAATTTAGAGAAATCTAACAAGTACTTAATTGTTTTTTAATTTCACAGTCGGGTGCAAAATTAATGTTACTGGTCACGAGCATTGCGCGCGCACGCACGACACAACGTACAAATAATGAGTTAGCATATTTAAAGTTCAGCTTTGTATTTGCAATTCGACTCAATCGTCGTAAGACCAATGCTCTCAATTTGTGACATTAATTTTGTACCCGACTGTACATAAATTTCCAATACATATATGATTTAATATTACAATATTTTTTCAAAAAAATTTATGCAATACTGTATTAAATTAGAAGTAAAAAAATAGAAAATTACATGGGTCCCAAATAAGATCCTCGTGGAACGTCAGTAGTAACATACCTACATATTTGTTTCTGATGTGACAACTGCACAATTGATAAGAATAGTAAAGTTTGTTTTATTTTAAATGAGCTGGATTAGATTAAATGTCCATAACGAACAAAAATAACAAAATATACATTCTTGTCTTGTCTCACTTATTAGACATACAAGTTCGACCACCCGTTCTGAACGGAAGAGTTAGATTTCTGATGGACTGTCAAACTTAACATAATTACGTCTAATAAGTGCCTAAGATAAAACAAGAATTTTGTTTTGTTTTTTTAATTGGGCGTTTAATCCGATACCTGAAACAAACGTTAGGTATTATCTAAACCATAACAGGATAATTTACCTACAAAATAAAAAAAGCAAATAAAATTGTACCTATCGAACGCTTTCGAAAAGATCTAAAAGTACCGAAAAAAGTTCGAAGTTTTATAATTAGTTTTTTTAAATATTCGGAAATTCAGCGTTCTTTTAAATCAAAATATAATAATAAATAATAGAGGTTTTTAATAGAAGAAACAATCATTGTTCTATAATTATGTTGCAGAAAATTTCCATTTAACTAAGGACGTCAAACGAAAAATTTGATATTCAGTAAATAGTAGATGGAAGCGCGGAACGAATATTACTTCGTTCCCAAGCATAGAATTTAATTTAAAACTACATTGCATACGAGAATGCAATGTAGACAGTAAAAGACGTAGGTAGTTTAATAAAAATTTCAAAGAAAAAAAATTGGCATGTGTTATCGTAAAAAACGGTGCGGCGTTTTAAATATATATATACATACATAAACGTTTGCAAATATAAGTTTTACAATTTCTTATTTAAATTTATTCGGGTAATTGTTTTAATTAAAAGACCTTATCTATTAAAATTTTTATTATAACGGTAATAATAGTGTTACAAATTTAAGCCGCGTCCTGTATAAGGCGTACTCATCTTACTAAAATAAGAAGAAAAGTTCCTGAGTTCTCAAATGTTGCGTTACCAAGATACAGGGTGTCGAAAAATATTTAAAATTTCGAATTTACTTAAATATTTAAAAAAGTGTTAAACAAAATCTACAAAGTTCGAAATGACTTAAACGAACGATTCAAACATTGTTTGATGATATTGAGACTTGATAAATAGGCTTAATCTTTTAATGCCGATAATAACAACAAAATTGTCACGTTATAAAACAAAACATTGGAAAAAAATCGAAATGTTAAATTTTTTTGGACGATCTGTATCTATCTTGGTAACGCGCCATCATTTGAGGACCCCTGTTGGTAAGAACGTTGCTTCTTATTATGGTAAGAGGAACCATCGCGCCTAATCAAAATAACTTTCGATTAATAATTATTAAGAATGAAACAATAACAAACCCCGTTTCATAGAGTGTTGTCGCCTCGTACCTCGAATTTTGACAGTTCTAATAAATTGTAGTCTTTCTTTATACCATCTGCGCAAGTAAATCATCTATAAAATATGTCACTTTCCAAACTTTAAACCGAATTACAAATAAACAATCTAGTTATTTTTTATTGATGACGTGAATCGCCAGGCCGTTTGGATAAGGTATAGTTAGTTATTATCGTTGAACGTGCACAAATAGGTCTTTTAAATAATAAAATTTAGTGTATTATTCAAATTGGAAAATTTCGTAATTATTCGGAGATCCAACCATTTTAAGGTCGAAATATAAGGTATTATATTTTGTGTACATACATTTAAGTAGTTTAGTTGTTAATTATATATTATTCTTATGGTTTTGTAACTGTAAATTCGTAGTGTATAGATTTGATTGTTTATTGATAAAAGATCAAATTGGGAAGAAATTATTATTTAACTTGTTAGGTCCTAGTCCCCTAAAGATAGTGGTGAGTTTTAAAACTAGGTGGCGCCATAACAATATATTATTGTCGAATCCCCCATCTTCCGTTGAGCTATCGGCACTCACTGAATTGTCCCCTACGATGAATTGGCGGCCATGAATTGTCTCATTTCATATAAAATATTTAATTTACGCGGTAAGAGTAACTCACCACTGCGCTGTTCATTTTTTAAACTTGGACTCGTGCGATAAAAACATACCTCATGAAACCTGTACTTTAATATATTATTAATTACACGCCATCGCATCTAAAGAATAAGAATAGTTATTCTGAAGCGCCCTGTATACAGTTATGAATTTCCAGAATTTCGTCACGTTTTCAAGAAATATTCGACAGAAAATTACTTAATTTAATCTAGGTAAAAAGCTTATAATACAATTTTGTTAATTAGAATGTAATTTAAGATCGCCCATTATTAGGCACTTCAACGTGACATTTGATAAACAACATTAATCATGATGTTGTTTCGTGAATAAATTACAAATGTTACTTACCTACCAATTTTTACCGGACAAGAATTATCTCTAAACAATTTTGCAAAAATTCGGAAATTAATATTTATTTGTTAGCGAAATTGCAGCCTGTTTGTTAACGAGATTCGGATAAACCGCTTAGTCAGTTTTTTCTCATTGTCAGATTTTGACCCCTAGAGTGCGAAAATAGGAATCAAACGCGGGTATCTTTGTTATTAATTATCAGATCGTTAAAGTGAAATATGTTTTAGAATCTTCATAAAATTACTTATCAAACGTCTCTCTTTGCAATTTTCGATTAAGTACGCCGTTTTTGAGAAAATCGGAAAAGGACGATTTATGCGCTTTCGTACACGTGCGTGTAGGTATTTTGTATTTTGTTTAGCGTTAAAAAATATTATTACATATTAGAAAAACGATGTAGGTGCCTACCAATAAAAATTAAAACGAAATAAATCTGAAATATAATAATTAATAGGCAATAAAATTAGTATTCTGAAAAAAACAAAGCATGTCATCCTGTAATAGAAATCCGTTGAGAGACAAAGGGAAACAAAACAAAAACAAAAAAGATATAATGCAGAAGCTAAGTAAACGTTTTATAAAAGCTCTAATCGTAAAATTTGCGTTCGTAAAATTTCAATAAAATCGTTAACTTCTGCGTTTGGATTTTTATATAAAACACCAGCAGGTACTTATGTACGAGGTATAAATAACGAGGGTATAATAACGAGGTATAATATTAACATATAATAATCTACTCAACGATAAGGGAAAGTTGTTATAAAAATAACAACCTAATTCGTTTGGTCGCGCATGTTTTGTTTATTTAACTTTAAAATTTTCAATTATTTCCTTTAATAGGCCTTGAATTAATTTTGTTTAAATTATCTACAAATTTTTGAAAGATTTTTTAATTTCGTTAATTAAAATGCAGGAATTAAGCTTGTTATTACAATAATGGATATATAGCTCGCAATAATCCTATCATTTAGTTCAAGATAGTAAGTAGCGATAAATTGAAATGAAGGAAATTAAATACCTAAATCAATTCTACGGCATTTATTGTGCGTCGTTCGTGTTTATTATTTCGTACATTTTATAATAATTATAAAACAACATTGATGGATAATTATATTATTTAAAAGCTCTTTTTACATACATAATATATTATGAAACGTAATACAGCTACATTATATAATTAATAAGTATAAATAATTACTTAAATTTAATTTATTATTTAATACTTATACGTATCTCCTGGTTAAATTATTTAAAAATAAAAAAGGCGTCGGAACAAATCAAAAACAACAAATCGTCGATTAGATAACGAAATAAAACTTTGCGATTCTGTTAAAAGTATCGGACGACAATTGATAAGACTAACGACGGTTTATCGAAATTTCGATAAAAATAATTGAATTTAATGACGAGAAAATGATAGTGCACAAACACCATTAAGTAAAGATAAACTGTATTATAGACATATGTACGGATGAAGATTTATTACATACATGAGCAAGTGAGGCGACTAATTAATAAACGCGTAGCTAAGTAGGTAAATCGAATAAAGATATTGTGCATTTTTATGGTTGATTAATCGCTTTTTTACTAGTTATCATTAATTAATTTCCGAAAGAAAATTACACATTTAAAATATTATCACAGAATGAAAAAATATAACGTAGAGAACATCCAATAACATCTGTTATTAAATTACTAATATTCGTTCGAATAGAATTTTAAGTTTTACAAATTTTTAAATAAATTTATACCTAGAAAGTATACAGGGGGTGATTTTAAAATGGCAAACCAATTCTACGGTGTGTTGTAAAGAGCGAAAACGAAATTAAAAAAAAATTCTATCTACTTACATAACAAATTATTGGTATGTACAAAAGACGTTTCGACATCATACGAAATGAATTTAATTACCATGGGAATATAGACATCGTAACACGTGACGGTCGTCATAATCTCAAATTATAAACTGGGAAATCTCCTTTAGATATTTAGGCTTTCGGGAATTGCATAGCGGTAGCCCACTTACAAATATTAGATGTTCATATAAAATTAATTGAAAATTTAAAGCTTTTCTGAAGTAATAAATGTCTTTATGAAAAATAAAAATAAATAAAAATAAATTTATATTAATTAAAACAATTCGTATACTTGATTCTAAATAAGAAAAAAGTAGATGGCGCTTTAGGACAAGGCAACTTTTAAACAGCTACAATAATGGAAAATGTTGCGCTAAAATTAAAAATTAATAAGATTTTATATCTGAGTAATAAAAATCACTAATCAATTTAACAAAAAAAATATTTGCTACAATTTAATTTATTAATTGAACAACAACGAGTTCTTATAAGAACTGCTTTAGAACAAAATAATGTAGAATAATAGGAATATTAATATAAATTATTTGACATTAAAAGAGGATAACCACACAGCGTTGTCACGTTTCATCCTTTTTACAGAGTTTTGTAATTGTATGTATTAAAACATATTTATATCGAATTTGGTGTTTTTTTTCTATTGAATCTACGTGATTTGATCAAATACCTTAATTATTTCAGATTTTAACACGGTTCTAAAAATGTTAGTTATAAAAATTCTAAAATGTAAATTTTCATACATCTGGTAACATCGCTTTTATATAAAATAGTTGTTAAAAATCAATTCACATTTTAACCAATCGCTATGAAATGTCAAGCACTCCCTATACTTTTTACCGTTATTCTTATTTGGAATGAACCTCAGGTACTTATGTTTATAATGTTCTTAAAAGTTTAAAATAAAAAGTACTTTCTCGGTCACATTTCCGTTGTTATTTTATTAACTGTTAATTTAAGAAAAGCAGAATTTAAAAAAGTTTTAATTAAAAAATATTCTTTAAATGCTTTTACAATTTATTTTACGATGTTGCAAAAGAAAAACGAATTTATTTACTTCGGAAAAGTTTTTTTCGATATATATATTTACAATGAATTTTTATAATTATCTTTTTTTTCGCCAACAGACATTGAAATTGGATTTTAATTACAGTTCACGCGTTTAGTAGGCACTGCCTAAGCAGTAAAAAGGTTCTTATGTATTAATTAAATACATAATAAAAAAATAAGATAAAGCATAATAAATAGGTAACGCAAATACACTTTAAACGCCCCCTTAATGTAAAACAATGTTGTTAGGTACCTATCTACAATAAAAAATTTGTAAGATAGTCCTAAATGTTATTTAAGTTTAAAACCGAATTTTATACAGGGTGTTTCACGAGGAATACTGTTATAATGGACTATTCTGAGTAAAAAAGTTCATATAAACGCATGTTTATCACCCGCATGACATCCGAAAATACTTATAGATATTTGAAAACCGAACTTTTGTTTTCTAACCAGTCTTATTACGAAATCGTGTAAGAAAAGTTCGCGTAAAAATAGAATTGTGTGAGTATTTACTTATTTACGCGAGAAAACGCCTATTTTTCCCAGTAATTCCAGTAAAAAATTAAGTTCATTTTCGCACTTATACAGGGTGATTTCAAAATGGCGCACCAACTCTACGTATGTTGTAGATGACCGGCGTTAACCAAACACAGGAAAAATTAAAAAAAATCGTAATCGACAATTTATGAGAAACGAAGAGGTTAAGTAAAAGACTAAATTAAGCCGTCACATTTTAAATACTTTTTTATAAATTGTTTGGTATAAATTCGTAGGAAATGAATATCTTTAAAATAGTGCCTGAAATCAACCGCCTTTCCTCTTTAAAACCAGCTATCTGTATCTCCTATTACGAAAAAGATTACAACAAAAAATATAATGATCTAATATGGCATAATTTTGCACTTTGCCACAGAAACAAGTGGCTCTACGCCGAAGATAGTTGAATTTAAAAATTTACAAGTCTTATTCTTGTGCTCTTGAAGGTAGGTAGAATTTTTGAACAACTTTTATAGGGTGCCCTTATGGCAATTTTCTGCGATGTGGCCCATAAACGGTTCATTTCCGGATATGGTCTCATAAGCAAATATTTATCTACTACATCCCCTCTGATCGCCCTAGAGGGTTGTAACAGGGTTGTCGTATTCTGAATCACCCCGACTATTATCTGTATAATTATTTATAAATTTACACACCTACACATTGTTATATTCTATTAACTTGTAACAAATTTGATTGAATTGATAGATAAATTACTCGGTAATTCGATGAATAAATAAGAACGGCACCTACCGAACTGAACTGACCTTTTCTCTCTCCACACTTTTCGCGCAGAAAATGTGTGACATCGAGTGTTTTACATAAAAATTCTACTCTATTATTACATTAATAGAACTTAGGCAGGCAACATTTTTTTACAGAAACTTTACCGTTGCTTAAATGCGAGTAAAACAAGAAGTTTTAAATTGAATTCGTAACGAGAAAAGTTTCACATAATACCTTTCTGAAAATACCTAGTGTACGTAATTAAATTTAATTAATCCAAACCTAATTCATATTTAGAATGAAAATGCTGGGATGCAAATGAACCGTAAAAGTCATCTAGATAAAAAACATTGAATATGTCGCTTTACCTTCACAAATGAAAAACTTGTTCTTTTCCGAGAAAATGCGAAAGAGAAATTTCAGTACAAGTACATAATAAGTAGTATGTACAGGAAAATTAATTACTGTTTATGTGACGCGTATAAATTATTTTCACAATTTTTTATGCGCTCGGAAATTCCTCTTAAAAAAATATTATTTTCTCTACCTCTATGATATTTACATTGGATGCATTAAAAAATACACGTTTCACTTGTATAACAGAAACTGCAAAACAAATACGTTTAGTACTTCTATTTGGATGGAGACGACAGCTTTACAACAAAAATATTCGTCCCTATACATTTCGGGATAGGGTATTTTTATTGTTTACACGCCCCAAGAACACTGTTTTTTTTATTTTCTCGAAAACTTCGCATTTTATATTTAGTAAATAATTTTATGGGGATTTTAAAATATATACGACACTAACGCGATCCGCGTATAAAATTTCCGATCGGCATCGGAAAATTTCGAATTTTCTTCCGACATAATCTCAGTATACATATAACGCTATAGAAACATTTTTTAAATGCCATCCTATACTTTTATGACAAACTTTTATAATGCTTTTTTATATTAATGATCACGTAAAAATATCATGTATTAATAATGCGAGAAGTGATCATTTTTAATAATTACGTAGGTACGTACAGTCAAGTTCATATGTCTTGTCCCGCAACATGTGATCGCAGAGGCCAACGATCGACGAGAGAGTAGCAGTTGTTTTTCAATTGTAAAAAGGGACAAATAAATAATAAATAAAAACGGACAGTATTCTTTTTGTTGAGTCTTTTACGATAAAAACTAATTGTTTTAAATATTCATTAATAAATATTCAAAATGACCTCATTTTGCTCCAGGCATTTTTGTATCACTTCTGTGAAAATCCTGTGAATAGAATCAAACCCAATTTTGAAAACATTGTATAGATAGAATCTGAGATTAACGCAATTTGGCAGACTTTTCACAGTAGGATACAAAATGGTGGTCATTTTAAGCATTTATTAAAAAAATAACCATTTTAAACTCCAATTAAAAAATTCTTACTTCCGAAACTAAATTTTTATTTTGGCTCGTATCTTGGAAACAAATGATTGTTTCGAAAAATTATTACGAGCTATCGATTGAGCATCACAAAAATACCCCATCCAGTTGAAAAACCAATGCGTTTCAAGGTCACTGAAGATCAACAGACTATACAACTATCATTGAACGTTTTTGAGAAAAACGCGTGGTGTTGTTTAAATGACTCAGAAGGAAGGTTAGGCGGGTGGAAATCTCAGAATTTGCAACATTGCAGGATTATAATATTAATCAACCCTAATCAAGAGCCGTATTCCGTTCGTGATCTTACGCGGTTTAAGAGGGTAAAATACACCTTTGAAAATTGGAACTTTTTTCGATTTTGTTTATTATCTGTGAAATAACAAGAACTATCGCCAACACACTATATATTTTTGTAAATGGCTGTTCAAGACCTACATTATGATACAAAAATTAGGGGTGAAAATTTTAAGGCATGGTACTGTGCGTCCGATGCGAACTAGTGGACGCTTAGCTTAACAATACTGTCGCTGCAGCTACCACTTGTCTGTAACAGACTATAAGAAAAAAATTAGAAGCTTTCTACCTTTCATTTTCTACCTTTTGCTCGTCATCGTTTTCCCTCTACCGTCAATTTCCAGCGTAGATTCTTCCGTTGACTGCGAACTTGTATTATTACCTACCTATACCTACGTAAGGTCAAATTTCGTTCGCGAAATTGAGTCGTCGAATGTTTGAGGGGAGCCCTAACCAAGACCCTAATCGAGTTCCTATCCAAGAGCCTAACCAAGCTCGATTTTCAGACAATTTGTATTAGAGCTTAAAGGTCCATGTATTTACACTTTATAAATACATGGAGAGTTAGTCGACAAAGAAACATTCTATCTTTCCTCGTCGTATTAATCCTTTTTGTTTGTAATCCTTTTAGGGAACACAATACTATACACAACACTCGCGCACTCAGACGCAAAAAGGCCTTATTAACCGAACGAGCACTCCACGCACACACGAACAATGCGACGCCGTAATTTAAAATTCGAATCACTGAAACAAGCACTGCCGCTCTGTACCACTGAACGCGAAAGATCTGAAGCGGTTTTGCCAGAATTTTATATACAAATTTAATGTATTCGAATTATTACAAGGATACTAGGAAATCCAGTTTTTATTTTAAAATTCCCGTTTCATTTCTTTGTTCGTACTCCGATAAGCTATGAAAGTAGGCCGGTGCATATGTTTTATTAGTTGCTTTGTATTTTATCAAACACATAAAAATGCGATTAAACTTTTATCTCGTTTATGGTTTGTAATAGGGAAATTTTCAATGCTTAAGGGCACACAAATAGTTTTTAAATTAAAAATAGAGTAAATCTACAATTCTGCGGAATAAAGGCAGTAGATAGTGATTATTTAAATAATTTTACTGCATAAAAAATCACATCATAAAATCATAAAAAGTGCACATTTTAAAAATTTTTGGTCATTATCTGCCAATTGTTTTTTTATAAAACTCCACTCGACCCCTGTAATAGCCTAAGCTACCTTCGCACAAAAACCTACGTCACGACACTACTAAAATTTTCTTAGTGTGTTTAAGAGATAATATGGTGGTAAATATCCAACCGGTGAATTTTTGTTTTAAACATTTTTGATAAACTTGATATTTGATAAAATTTATTGTAGACTTTACCTTATCGTAGGTGTCAGATGAGATATTTTTGCTCAACGTTGATATATTATTTTCCCTCCATTACTAATTTTCTTTTTGCGTACCCCTTAATAATCCTCTCGCATACCCCTGGGGGTACATTTTGCGACTGTGGTAAAAAAGATGTGTTTTTAGCACAGTTCGTTATTAATTGGAAAACAATTCAGATCTTATTATGTTTCTTCTAGTCACTGATCGTTAATTAGACGTTACGATATCTCGACTCTGTGCGCGATGGTGAATAAAATTAAAAATGTTCTCAGAGAATTTCATTCCTGATCACGTTTCACAAAAAGTGCAAAAATGTTTCAGCAAAACCGTCTCCTAGTAGTTGGAGAAACAATAAAATGTTGTTTATAATACATAAAAACTGTAAGACTTTATAACACGTTTACCTGTGTTATAAGATAAACAGCTTACTGCTAGCCGAAAATGTATACCTATGCCATCGAGATGATAAACCGTAAGTGGATTGGTAAAGTTCAAATTTGTTTTAAAAGTTTCTGTAACACAAAAGCTTGCAGGGTTTTCTTTAAAAAAAAACCGATTTCGTATTCTAGATTAACGCTCGACTAATACCGATCGATCTATTTCCCTGTTGTTCGGAAATAAAAACGTTTGAAGTTTAAAACAGCGTGCGGGTTAAAAGAGAATAACAATTAAAGTTTTTATAGCCTCGATCGTGTTGTCCTGCATGCGAATGCCTCGAAAATTGTAAGACGGCATTAGGTTTCGCAACTGCAGACTATATACATACATTATTTTAATTAATAGAAAGTTTTTCAGAAAAAAGAAGAAATTAATTTAATTAAATTTTCGAGGATATATTTTAATTTAAAAAAAAAGGTGTATATAAATAGGTATTTAGGTACTTATCCTTATATTAATAAAATACGCCAAAATAAATTAAGCTTTAAAATACTTTTCTAAAGATATAAAAGTTTATTCGAAAACTGCAAAAAGTGTTTGCGTGCGTATTGTCTAAATATAAGTAGGAATATGGAACTTATACGAAGATTTCACCCTTATCAGATTTTCAATGTCGCGTCAATTTTAACGTATGCGGTGAACAGCTAGTCTGCTTTAGGGCAATTTCAATAACAATTCTATAAAATGTCTTAAACACGTTATATTGAAGAGAGACGTGATCGGTTTATCGATTTCCTTCCTTTCAATATATCTACGTTTAAAGTTATTTTATTAACATACATCAAGGTTCGTATTTTTTAAAACAAGTTTAAGAAAAAAATTATTCTGAAACATCGAGAGGAATAAACGTTAATAGATTTTTTTTAATCATAACAACACTTATTATTAGCCGTTTATTTTAAACATTTTCCCAAAACCAATTAAGCGAATAAGTACGGAAGGCGCAATAGAAAATGGAACACCAAATTTTGTAGAATTGACTTTAAAAGTTCAAATACCTATCGATGAAATAACATTCAAATACTTAGAAAACTAAATAATAACTCTGTTAATTAAGTCGGTTTCACACCACTAAATGATCGTAAAAATCTACTTCAGGCACGCCCCGGTTTTTGTGGCGGCCACTATACCTATATGGTTTATTTTCTGTAACAAGACGACTAAATTACGTTTAAAATGACCTAAAAAATTATATAATATAGGCGCTAACTACATTAAATTATGAAAATCGTATTAAATTGTTTTTTTTTTTAATTTGTTAAAGTTGATAACACGAGTTCTTGAGTTCCACTAAAATTTGATCGATCACTTTTTACTCTTATATTTTATTTACTATCATTATTATTTATTAATCATATTATATTTGTTTAAAATAATAGAATTTCAAGCGTTAGTTTTAATAATTTGTAAATATTTTAGAATACAAAATATTTTGTGTACTAATAAGAAAAGCATGTAAAGTTCTGACTTTTCCGACACACCTACTTAACATGTAGAGTTGCCTACATGAAAAATAACATAATAATATGGCTGTATTTTCAGATAATGACGTAATCGTTAAGTTGCAGTGAATCAACTACATATATGGAAATAATTATTAAATTAAGGACAGTTAACATGTAGAACTTTACTATGAACCAACTTATTTCCAAAAATAAATATCGGATTTTAAAATGCTATGTAGAACAGAGTCCTAAACCGTTAATAAAATACAGCGAAACCTCTAAAAATGACCCCCTCTTCTGGCAGTTCAACTTTAATGGCCGGTTACTCCAAATAATTGAATTATTTAATCTAGAAATAAGTTGCTATGATTGTGACAACCAATCTTGATTTAATCTTGGATTAGTTAATTCGTTGTTACATCTAGTCTGGCACAACCGGACCCAAATGAGAGTAGTAGCACTCAAAGTTGGTAGACTAAACATTATTATATAAGTTGCCTCTCATTTTATCCTCATATTCCGCTACTATATCGATCCACAAATAAATAGAAGAATAAATATTATGCGAAATAAAAGAAAAAACTAAAATTTTTACAAATTATAAAAGGGGCGCGGGGGCGATGTTATTGAAAGTTTTTCTTGACGTTTTAAGATAATTGTTTTTCGCCAGTTCCTAATAAATTTATTTAATTTTTTATTTCAGACGTAAAAGAAAATCGAGCGACTTCTCGAAGAAAATTACCTACACGTTATCACATCTACTACGTGTTTAATAGGGGTAACCTACTGCACGAACCGAATCATGCCGAGTTACTGAATATGAGCATTTATCTTCGTTTGCTGCACAATATGGTGGACAACAAAACCATAACAGAACATCTTAATATTACGTTATTCGACATAAAATTATTTAAAAAATATATTCGAGATAATTTTAACTTTAACAACGAGTCCGAAGTTTATTGCGAACGGTGCAATTGGGCGATACAAGATTTAGTAATAAAGTATTCGCAAAACTATCACGGATATGTGGCCATTGCCGTATGTCTTTTCGGCATCGTCGCAAATATGTTAACGATAACGGTGCTAACGAGAAAAGACATGGCGTGTGCCCCAATTAATAGGATTTTAACGGGCATCGCAATAGCAGATATGATACTTATGGTGGAATATACGAGCTTCGCTTATTACTACTACATTGAATTGCCGGGAAAAATGAATTTTCCATATTGGGGAGCGGCTTTTATACTTTTTCATGCGAACTTCACGCAAGTGTTGCATACCATATCCATTTGTTTGACGTTAGCTTTAGCTATTTGGAGATACCTAGCGATAGGGTAAGTGAAATTTTCACAATTTACCTATACTTATCATTCAACTTATATTTTATAAATTATTAATTTTTATTATACGGGTCGATTTCAAAATGGCGCGTAATTCTTGGGAGACCGTCAACGAACAATTTTAGGTAAATACAGGGTGTCCAGGAAATCGTGGCGAATCTTTCGGGAGCGTATGAATCACGTCAAAAAAATACTAACTACAAGTTTCTAGAAACGTTTTTCCTACGGCGCTTCCCTGTTGAGATATTCACCCTCGAAATGGAAAAATAAAAATAATTTTTTTAAATGACAGTTCTGCCGTACCTGCCAAAGTAAAACGTAATTACTCGAGTTACTTGAATATTAAGTTTTTTTTGTTTGATTCCCACGGACGAACCTACTCGTGGTTATTGAAAAAACTAAAATCATAGCTCTGGTTACTGAATTATTAAACGTATGGCTTCTAAACATGTCGACTCGTATTTATTTTGATCTTTGAAAATTCTAATTTTATATTATTATTGCATATATTTTATTATATATGTTTTTAAGGTCGACCATACTTATTTCGTTTTTCTAAACGAAGAAACTTGTTTTTTAGTTATTACTTTACTTCAAAGTTATTATGTTTTGTTCAATAAAAAAATATTTTGAAATATTTTTTTTAATTTTAATTTGCAATTAGAGTTAAGAAGTTATAAAATATTTATTAACGTAGTATGTAGTACATATAGTACAGTTGTTATGCGAACGAAACGCCACTATGGCGCCCTTTGTTCCACTAAAAATGTAGATAGTACATATAATTATGAATACGAAAATTACAATCTAAATTGTGTAACTGTTGCAATTAGTTTAACATCAGGACATGTTTTTGTCCTTGGCAACGTTGTGGAGCCGCCACTTGGGGGGTGCTAACAGAATAGTACGTTGTAAATGCTTAACAATAAAACAAAAAGTGTTACTCAACAAAGCTTTTATTCAATCAAACGAAATAGCGTACTCGAGGGTGTAATTCAAATCAGAACAGTAACTACGTACCTACTAATTTTTCATTAGCATTCTTATTAGAAAGTTAAATCAAGTTACAGGAATTTTCGCAGTACTTCTTCATTAACTGAATCTACTTACTCTGTTTTTCAATTGTTTAATCCAAAACAAAAATGATTCACAAGCTTTCTAATTAACTAACCGAGCTTCGCCCCACAAGGCTGAGAGCTATTTATTTCCAATGGCCAAGGTTCAGTAATAATTAGACGTGAAATTTTATGCGCTCGATAAATGTTTGCTGAAAATGATTTTTCTAGTGGAAAAAAATCGAAATATTGTTACGAGATTTTACCAGGTTATGCCTTTGCTTTACAATTAGATGCATAAAATAGTCAAAATAGACTCATTTTCGCAAAAAGTGTGGGTTAAGTCGTTCTGCCAAAACGCCGTCGATATGTACGTACAAATATTAGCATGCCAAAACTGAATAAATTATAAATGAACGAATATAAATAAGTAATTGGAGTATAATATTTTGAACTTTATCAATTACCTTTACCTATATTAATTGCCTAATTAAACGAATTACAGTAAGGAAATACAATAATAAATTTAAATACGTTCGTGAATATACCCAATAAATTTAATAAAAATTTTCAGGTATCGGTTTTCGTTAACGAAATGCTAATGTTAGGTACTAAGGATGTATTCAGTTTAATTTTCTTAATTCATTTTATTTGATTGCATAGGTATGCGTTAGAAGTTTTTCTGATAATTTTTCTCATTAACTTAATTAATATAAAATAAAAGATTTCTTTTGACTGTAAGTATATTCGCCCTCAAATAACTTAATTAACCGTTGATTATTTAATTTCTTTCTGCGCCCTATATTTTTATAACGAATATGATTTTATTACGTCTATATCGCAAATAATATCTCCTCTATTATTTGTTATGGACGATGATGATGATTTGTTGCCATCGACATTCAATAAAAGCGCCATCAAATATATAGATATTTGTAGATAATGAAAGACTTTACGATCACGAAAAAATTGAATTGAATAAAAACTAAAAAAAATGTTTTATTACAAGTCACATTTGATGCTTAATGCTTAATAAAACGCATTTTAGGCATAAAAATACTGGAAGATTAAACAAATTACGAAATAGGTAAATTAATTTAATATATGAAAATTTTATAACTATCATTAAGAGAATCGATAAAACTTCATCAACTTCAACTTCAAACCTACTTATATTGTTAGCGTCGCCAATAATTATTATAATTATTTCCGTGTAGCTTCCGGTTTGTTGGTTTTACATGAAAAAATGGATATATAATTGATAATAACTATACAACTCCAAAACGTACAATTTCATTAATTAAAACTTACTCACGATCAGTTAAGTTAACTTTCGAACTTTTAGTCTCTTTTGTTTTGGAATGGAAATACACGATAAATGCATAACGGTTCGTGATTCAATCTCCATCACATACCTGCATTTTTATTTAAAAGGAAAAAGAACCAAAAAGTTCCGTTTGTCCCGTATTATTTTAATTTAAAAGATAATATATTGTAAGAAAACACTATTTTTACTTTTACACGTCTAAAGATGCGAACAATGCGATGGTATGAAATGCACTGGTTAAAGCTAAGACTATAATGAACGTGTTTGATAACATCTCATCGCCATTATAAAATAAGAATGGAAAGAGTTATCGCTATGAATTTTAAATTTTACAAAAGTCGTAATAAATTATAAAACAGAAATTAAATGAGTGTGGGTAAAGTGACCGCCACAGAAATTGGGACATGTCTTGCAGTAGATTTTAACGAATATTTAGTGGTGTGAAACGGACTTGCTTAACAGTGTAATAAAATAATTTGCATAATCCGGACGTAATTTTACGACCCTGTGTTTACCTACAATATTTTTTTTATTTTTTTCCAGCCAAGCAAGTCAAATAAAATTAGGTAGGTATCCAAATAAATAAATATAAAAATGAAACAATATGTATAACCATGAATAAAAATATACACAAATTAAATTGAATGAAATATCTGCCTATAACGAATTAAGCTATACCTAATTGTAAGTTTGACGTCCCATTAGAAATATAACTTCCATTAGGAGTAGACTGTCCAACTTGACGTATATACATCATAAATATATCCGATAAGTCGAACAAGAAAATAATGTGTATTATTTTGTCTTTTTTGCTCGCGTTTTATGGACGCCTAATTTGTTACAAGTAGCTTATTTAAAATGGAACAAACTTTATCTAAATTTCTTATTAACAATAGTACCTATAAATATATTAATTGCAGTAATACACAACCTTGTAGTCAAAAAGTGTATGCTCGAAGTTCAAAAAATAAAGTGATTGATTCAATGATTTCAAGTTCACGATGTTCAAAGGCGTTTGAATTTCCCGCTCATTAGATTAATTTCAAAGGTTGGCACTTACCATAGAGTAATTTACAAAGTAAAATTAATGAACCATTAACAAAGCAAATTACTAACAATGATTAAAACTGTCAAAAATTATTTTTTGTTCTATAGGTGGTAATACAAAAGTGGTAATTAAAAGTAAACCTTTTAATGATAGCTTAATATACAGGGTGTAATAAAAGTAACTTATATCGACTGTAGCTTTTTTATTAGAAGGACTACAAGAAAATGTTAAATACATACAAAAGTTTTCTGAATTATCCCGATGCATATGTCGATGCGCTTGGTTTGTTTGTACACCGTTTTGTTTTGTTGCTATGTTAACCAACTTTATTTTTTTAAATGGCGTCTCTATGTTTTCTTTGCGTCTTTGAAGAGAGCGTTTTTCCCCTCTATTTAGTAGTGTCATCATGTCGCAATGAAACAACGTCAAAAATAAAATAATATTGAAAGAAGAAACGAGAAAATTAATAACGAACCAAATTAATCAAATTATAAAAAAAACACAAAAGTAGGTATGTACTTTAAATTTGAGTGTTATTAAAACAAACAAGGACGACTAGGTCCCTTCTGCTAGTTAAAACGTTATTCTAGTTATGTGGAGGGCCCCATCTTGTTGGAAGACAATTTTATCATCAAATTGTCGATATTAACCTGGAAATTTTCTCGTCATCAGTCATATGATTACTATCAATTATAAGATTTTTATCATAAATAATTTCCTGCTTTCAATTCATTAATTTTTTTATTTTCTTTTTTACAACTATTATTTTATGTCTGACGTTGTAGCATTGCGACATAATGACATTACTAAATAGAGAAAAAAATGCTCTTTTCAAAGACGCAAAGAAAACATGTGTGCCATTTAAAAAAACCAAGTTGGTTACTACAACAAAGAAACAAAACAGTATACAAAACAAATCAAATGCCTACATCGTGTGCATCAAGATAAACTAGAAAACTTTTGTATTTTAAATTTTCTCTAAATTCTACTAATTAAGAAGTTATAAGTTCATGCATGTGACTGTTATTATATCATGTCTAATTTAAGTAAAAAAAAACAACGTAAAACGGTTAAAAAAGCATGATTTTTCGATCGTGAATGAGAAACATTCTAATTTTCGTTGTTATTATTAATTATGTAGTTGAACATTATTGTTAACGTTCGCCTATAATATTTCGAATTATGCATTTACAAATAAGTCTTAATTAGGACCTTTTGACTCAAAAACATACTAATGAAATATGGTACAATCGAGATTATTGCACCCAATACAATGATTTAGGTAATAAAATACGCAGTACCTATTAAATAAAAGATTTAATTTTTCGTCGAATATATAGGGTTATTCCAAAATGGCTCATCAACACTAGAATACGTTGTAGGGCAAAGTTAATGGAGCCTAAGAAAAATAATTAAAAATGCTATCCGCTTTATTTTTTATAGTTATTCGTAAAACAAGCCTTGCGAGCCTTTTTTTATTCGACAAATTATAGAAGATAACAAACGCTTATAAAAAATGATGTTATGCTTTAAAATTGCTAAAAATATACAATAAGTTAAAACTTCTATATTTCTTATGTTAGCGAATTGATGATCAAAATTTTTTAAATATTTTTTCTTTGCTTCATTGCCTGTTCCCCATAACGTATTGTAGAGTTGGTGAGCCATTTAAGAATCACTCTAAAGATTCTATAATTTATTATTCGACGATCGTTTGGAAACAACAAACGAAATATTTAATTTAAATTGATAATGATGACAAAATTGTGCTAATGTGGCAGTTCGATAAAATATAATGTACACGCGTTTTGTTTAAAAAATTCGAACCATATCGACCCGCAGGTAATTGAATAACTGAAAATGCTACTACAACAATTAAAAATGCTCTTATCAAAAATAAACTTTTAAATTTGAATAACTGTCCTAAAGATAACTTTTTATTTGACTTCATTATAACTTAATCGTCTGTTCATAAAACGGACGTACTAACTCGAGATAACATTTGCGAAAAAATTACGAACTGGATTTAATTTAAATTAAAAAGTTTGTCCTAACAAAGCAGGAAAAGAGCGAAAATTGTAACATAAAATAAAATTTAAAGCGAAAATACATATATATATGTAGGTACTTAATAAAGAAATGGGTATCTGAAATTGTAAAAATACACGAATTTAACAATATAAAATGGAATTGCACTCCAATCAGAGTTAAGTCTCATATCTCGGAAAGAATTTTACTTTAAAATCGTGAAACCGACCATATAATAAATATATAAAAAAAATATTTTTATATGGCAAGTTCTGAGGATATTGATAAAAAAGTTTTTGTGGATAAATCAAAGTATAATATTGATCCTATTGAACCACTGCGTATACAGAACGATTCACATAAAACTTGTCAGGCGAATATTTTGATAACTAACAACGATAAATATTTGAGATTTTCTAGAGATTTGAAAATATTAATTGAGATTCAAGATTCGAAATTTAATCCGCGAAAGAAAATGATACTTTTCTCCAGAATAATAGATAAGTAACATTTGTTACGTATTTTATGTTATATTGTCGTTATTTTATGCTATGTTATGTTACATTACATTTATGTATTTTATTAACTTAGTTCTCGTATTTTCTAAAGTTGCTTTTAATGATTGTGTCAACAAACGTCATAATAAATTATTGCAGAATTTATTATTTAAAATTATATTATATAATTTAAATTATATTAAAATTATTAAAATTTATTTTCTTCCGGACATAACGGAATTTTTCTTCTACTAATACATACTATCATTAAAACTGTAAAAAACGTTCCAAATAATCAACTAGGTAATTTAAGTAATTTATAAAAAAATACAGGGGTGGTTCTTTGTAAAATTATAAAATGGAAAATCTCAAATATTTCGAAAATTAATAGTTTTACAAAACAAATTGTATTCTTACAAAATTATTTACCATTCGATGCCCGATCGTGCATGCTATGTTTCAATGTTCCAGCTATCGAAAAATACGTTTACGTTTACGCGTTAAAAAATCGTGAATCGCCAAAAGTTAAAACTGTCCCTCGTAATCCCCTGTGACGACCGGTACCGAATTTCGATATCGTTGTTAATAACCAAAATATTCGCCTGGGAAGTTTTAAGTGAATCGCCCTGTAGGTGTAGTATTTAGTAATTAATTTTGATAATTATATACAGGATTACTACAAAGAAAATATATCCACCCACCAACCAAACTATAAATATTACAGTTATCTATAGACCAATATTTTACAGGGATTTGTAGGGCATGACATGAAATTTCTATAAGCAGATTAAAGATCTGTTAAATCTGATTTAAGATCTGTCTGAAAATGTTACAATTTTTTACGTCATCTCGACAATTATTACTGCGATTTCAAAAACTTTTCTACTTTAATTGGCGACTGAATTTTATTTCACACACTTAAAAAAAAACAAACATTAAAAACTCGAAAAGTTCAAACATTTTAATTAATTTTTTTCTTTCCAGATATCCAGAGAAAAATCATATTTTTTGCTCCGAAAGACGATGTACTTTGGCCATCACCTTCAGTTATATATTACCCATATTATTGTGCAGCCCAACGTATTTCATATTAGACATAAATTCTACAACCATTATGGAGGATAAGGAATACGTTTTATACCATACAAGCTTGAGCGAAATGGCGATAGGAAACGAAATGTATCTGTTTTTCAATTTCTGGACGTACGCGGTGATAATTAAACTGCTGCCATGCTGCATTCTGACGATAATAAGCGTGTGGCTTATACGCACTTTATTCAAAGCCAAAAAACGAAAACAAATATTGAAAGGTTATAGCACTTGCCCTTTGTCTTCTAACGGCGAACAAGAGACAAAAAAGAAGAGCAAAGCCGAAAGAAGAGCAGATAGAACTACGAAAATGCTTATAGCCGTCTTATGTCTTTTTCTCGTTACCGAATTTCCGCAAGGTCTCTTCGCTCTTTACATGGGCATGAAAGGAAAATGCGTATTTTTAATGTGCTATCAAAATTTTGGAGAAGTCATGGACATACTCGCTTTGTTAAATGGTGCCATAAATTTTATTTTATACTGCTGCATGAACCGCATGTTTCGCGCAACTTTTGGACAATTATTTAAACATAAAATTTTGTATAAATGGTCTGCGACTTCACATTCTGAGGTCAATACTACGTACGTATAAGTCTTATTGTTAGTTTTATACTAATGTAAATAATAATTTATATATTGCCAAAAATTTACTTAGTATTTTGGTTGCTTTCAGGGTGGGACTAAATGGAACAAACACGACCGATTTAAAATCAGGTATAGAACTATAATTTATTTGATGTGATTCATGTTGCTGTGTTAACTATAATAAGTGTGATAAAAAATTCCTGTTTATATTGTAAATAGTAAATGTACTGTCTATACAATAAAGATGATACCTATACAAAATTTCAGTAAAAAACATTTAATAAAAGAAAGTGTCGGTATTCAAATAATGTATTTGCACAATTTCTATAATTCGATATATTAAAACTAAAGGTGCGTTTAAAGTGTACAATGTATTGCCTATTTATTACAAGTACCTACAGACAGAGAAAACAATTAAATAGACAATACAATATACCTACGTTTTAAACGCAAACTTGTAGTGACATTAGTTATTAACGTCCCCCCAATTATTGACACACTTCACTTTTAAATGCTCCTAATAAGAAATTTATAAGATCAATTTAAATTTGTACCTACATGTGTTATCTATTGTTACGAAAAATGACTAACAATAAGTCTGTAACATAAAAGTCGCGACATACATTTTTTTTGACTAAATTACTCTCACCGAGTCGAGTCCACAAGTGATAACACTCTTTCATGTGCGCCAAATAATCTGCATCATATGAAATTTTTTTATTACTTATGGGTTTCTCAAAAAATTTTATTCAACAATTCAACAATTCGTTTTTCGAATATAACATAGTCATAGTCATAGTCATGAATATACATAGTCCATAGTTCTTGTAAAATATTAACCCGACCTAAAGCTTTTTTAGAAATATCAATTTTCAAAAAAATTGAACCTTTAAAAATACCATCATAATTTACATGCTTTGAAACATTTTGCACACCTTTTAAAAAGTTTTACTACCACCGCTAAATCCCACAGTCGGGGTTCATAATTATAACTGTTGTAGTTATCAATTCCTGATTGGTTTGCCCAAATTTGAAAAAAATATCTTGGAAACGGTTATATTCAGGTAAAGAGAACCTAATATTCTCTTGAAAAATAATGTAATTCTACATCAGCGAATGTTAAAAAAATTCGACGTTCCATTTAAAATAAATAAGTTATTGTTGATGTAATTTTAAAAAGTTGAATAATTTTTTGCGACTATCCTATACCAGTTAGATAATATACACCGTGTCCAAGATAAGAATGCACAGCATGGGGATCTTGAAAACGGTAGAAGATACAGGGTGGCTTAAATTAGAAAAAAGTTGCGCTATTTAGAGTATGTTCACATGCTGGTCGCAAAAGTTCATTATTGTTTATAGTTTTCAAAATTCTCAAAAAAATGTGATTTTTTGGATTTTCGTTTCTTTTCATTTTTTTATTTATTTTAAATGATATTAAAAAACTACCGGCACATTCTCATTGCCACTTTTTAAGCTCTACAAAATGGTGTGTTCAAATTTTTAATCCGACGTTTCGTATCCGAGAACCCATCATCAACTTTATTTTTTTATATGGCACCAAAAAAACAAGAGACACCCTGTATTCGGTAGCATTATTCATTACAAATTCAACGATGTATCACACATTATGGTTTTGAAACCAAAAAAGGGGAAAAACAATAACCAACAATGGCATTTTCAACCGGCGTAACAAACATTATTGGGCAACAGACAATCTTCATTTAATAAAAGAAACAAGGCATCAACATCGATTTGGATTTAATCTGTGGGTAGGCATTTTGGGTGGCAGAATAATAGGACCCTTTATTTGTCACAACAATTTAAATTCCGAACGATATCTCGACCTACTGCAGACTGATTTGGAGAATGCCTTAGATGAATTACCATTACTTATAGTTAACAACTGCTGGTTTCAGCAAGATGGTGCCCCAGCGCATAATTCAAGAACTGTGCGGGAATATTTGTCCCAGAGGTTTCCTGAAAAATGCATTGGAACTCACAGTGAAGTAGCCTGGCCAGCCCGATCACCTGACTTAACTCCTTGGATTTTTCCTGTGGGTTATTTAAAAACCAAGTGTATGACGCCACTTTTGAAACTGAAGAACAGTTATTGGCATTGGTTTTAGCAGCAGTTAATACAATCACACCAGAAATGTTAGTACCATGTTTTGAATTCTTCTGTAGACAGACATAGCTTGTGTCTAGAAAATAATGGCAACCTATTTCAGCAATTATTATAATTTGACATTTTGTTTCTGTTATTAGATACCAGCGCCTACTAATTTAAAAAATAAAAAACCTTATAACTCACGTTTTTCCCCTTTTTTGGCTTCAAAACCATAATGTGTGATACATCGTTAAATTTGTAATGAATATTGCTACAGAATACAGGGTGTCTCTTTGTTTGTGGCCATATAAAAAAATAAAGTTGATGATGGGTTCTCGGATACGAAACGTCGGATTAAAAATTTGAATACGCCATTTTGTAGAGCTTAAAAAGTGGCAATGAGAAAGTGCCGGTAGTTTTTTAATATCATTTAAAATAAATAAAAAAATGAAAAGAAACGAAAATCCAAAAAATCACATTTGTTTGAGAATTTTGAAAACGATAAACAATAATGAACTTTTGCGACCAGCATGTGAACATTTTTTCTAATTTAAGCCACCCTGTATCTTCTACCGTTTTCAAGATCCCCATGCTGTGCATTCTTATCTTGGACACGGTGTATAAGCAATGTGTCCGATACATCGGTGTATTCGTAATTTACGTCTAAAGTTTTCTTTACTTAAACCAATTCATTAAGTAGATATAATTTTTTTAGTACAGGGTTGCATTCGACAAACTCTCAAAAAAAAACATTTCTTTTTGAAGTGGATATCATCTTAATAGTTTTTAACTTAAGAGGAGGGTATACTCTAATCCCGGCGACCATTAAAAGTGAATTATATTCTTTATTTTTAAATTCTACAAAATTCTTTCATTTGGAGAATTTTCGCCATCAAATTATCTATCATTTGAGTTTTTAAAATTTAATATAAAATTATTAATAACGAAATTAGAACTTTTGTACACAATTCAAAATCCAATTTAAATTGCGGCTTCAATTTTACAATGTATAATGTTCAATACAATATCTAGGAGATAACAAGTTTTGATGAAGATAGCTGAAGTAGAAATAGATTTTTTATTGAAAACATATTGCGTATAAGTTTACTTTTATGAATAAAATTCAAAATTTCATATATGCGTCAACATATCAAGCTCATGTTTTGTCATTGCCTAGAGAACGTTTTTTTTATATCATTTAAGATATCGATCAAGTTTTCATCTTTAATTAGACCATGATAATCGTACAAATGTTTTTATAAAATTTCACAATTAAACAAAGAGGGCTCACAGAAAGAGAAAGAATGTGCAGACCTCTACAGCTCGGCACGTGGTCTTGTTAGAAATATTTAAGACCCAAATAATCCTGACAGATATATAAAGGTACCTATATACATTCGAAATGGCAGGCAAGTTTTAAATAGTTAGAAAGCGTCAGAAATCGCTTTTTAAAAATAAAAACGTTATAGGCACCTCTGCTACTACATAATTTTTAATAAAAATTAAAAAAATATAAATTATTATAAACAGAATGAAATGGTTGCAAATGTTATTAGATTTAAACATAATGTTAAAAATTTCGTTTTGTTTTGTTTTAAATGGTATAGTTATACCAAATGTCCACAAAGCCTGGCCACGCACCATTTTTTCGGAAATTGTTGGGTACCAAAAATCGGCGAATACGCACTCACCTACCTATTCCATTATTTTTAGGGCACAATTTTTGATGGAAAATGTTTAGGTGTGTAACCTCCGAGAGTGGGAGGTGGAGGTCAACTAAAATATTTCAAATGGAAACGCATTTCAAGTCGTATGTCATTTAAAAGCTTTTAATAAACAACAATTTTTAACGTTGGTCCAAGATCGATACACCAAACAAGTCATGTATGGCGAATACGAGTAATATTACACCAAATAAAACTTACAAATAAGTTGAACAATACTTCGAAGTCTCGATCGTCTCGATGTTCAAAATAAGAATGATGTGGTTTTTCGTTTCCCTTTTATTTACATTATTTTGCGAAAACTTACTCTCGATTTTAGAGCTGATTTTTCCATCTCTTGGTAAATTTAATTTTGGTAACCGTATTAGGTATTTACCTTGGAAAAAGTTGGTCGTGCAAAGTACGGTTAAAGTAAGATTAGATTCTATGGGAAATACCTATCAGATAAATTCACCAAGAGTCACCTCTTGGTGAAAATCGGCGATGAGTTTATAAGTTTTCGCAAAATATTTTAAATAAATGGGAAATGAAAAACCACATCATTCTTATTCTGTAATAACAGGGTCATTAGCGAATTCAAGAAAGCGAATTATCGAAACTGACAGTTTCGGGGTGGCGCAGGTACGCGCAAAGTAAAATGCATGTTATATTATTTTCAGTACGGATAGAAGTAGTGTGTTTAATTATACGTTATTCAAGATAGGTTCCAATATACGTCATCAATAAAACCTCGCACCTATTTTTACATTAGGTACTAATAAATTGCAGTCTTTCTTTGTCATGTTATATGTGTGCAGGTAAATCATTTATAGAATATGCCACGTTCAAAACTTTAAACTGAATATTACAAATATACAATTTAGTCACTTCTTATTGATGACGTGCATTGAAACCTATCTTGAAATGTATAGATCGAGAATTCGAACTATACCAGGCAAATCCGTTCTCAGAAAGAACTTCTACCTGCCAAACCAAATATTTGAGAAGTCGTAAATCAGTAGGTCATAAATAAACCGAGACCGATAATAAGCTTTTAAATTGTCTCTTCAAGGAACTAGTGTTAATATGGTTGTCTATGTATAAGAAATTTGTTATAGTACCATCTATTCAGACGTTTGGCTAAGTTCTAGACACCCTCCTGCCCTTAAATTTACATGCTTAAGTAGAATAATGTAAAAAAAGTAGGGTGTTCTATTTAAAATAATAAAGTTGTGCGCTCTACTACAATATTGGATCATCCTGTATAGGCGAATATAATTTTACCTTGTGCGACTCTTATAGCTAGCAAACTTTTATCTAAAATATTTTTTTTCTGTTGTGCTCTATCAAAGGATCGGAGAACTCGTGGACACCCCGTACAGTCATATTATTCTAACTTAATTTTATGAGATTTAAAAAAATACCTACTATAAAAATCATGATCATTAGTTTGACGTTGACATTGCAATTATTAAAATATTTATAGCTCGTATGTATGTAGATTCAAATAAAAATTTCCTTCAAATTTAAAATATGTAGGTACTTACTTCAAAAACCAGAAATTCTACGGTTTTTAATATCGGCAAAACTTATAACCGAGAAAAATCACTTTTAATTTGCAAAATATAATACGCCGAAACTATACATACTTACAAAAATGTGTTCAAATTTCTAGCCGATCAGAAAAAATAAAATCCAAAAGGAGGACACGTCTTGGGTGCCGTCATCAGACAGGCTGCATCCCAATTTACTAAGTGCATAATCGCATGAATCATAACGTATGCAAGTGTAGGTAACGTTTTAATCGAAGCAGTAAATTATACTTTGCCGATAAGACTTGTTTTGAAAGGAAACGATGGTATTGTTATCAACATCTGTACTTGCCAAACAATACCATATTTTCATTATATTTAATTTTTATCAATCGGAATTTTAGTTTTAAAAGAATCGATTTATTTACAAAACATTGTGGTGAGCAATTTTGTCAGTTTTAACCTAAACTAAACAACTAAGAAATATAGTGTATAGTACTTCGTACCAATAAAGTAAAAATAAGTATATTTTTAAGGTGCATAAGTTATGAAATAACACCTTTTTTAAGAGAAAATTCAACGCATTCCATAGCACGGAACCGAAGCGATTTTCAAAAAAGTGTTAAACACCACGGTGCCAAATTGTTATCAAAATATTTTTTGTAATACTTTCGGAATCCTCCTATATAGAATTATAGAAACGTTTTAATTTTAAAAGGCGGTATTACGTAATTGAATCTTAATAAGTTGTACAAATTGCAAAAACGAGCAGTTTTCTCAAAATTTCTGCTAACTATAGCTGCTATTTTATCGTCGATAAAAAATACTTATTTGCCCTTAACGTGCTCTTAAAACATTCAAACATATGTAGATACCTGAACAAATATATCAAATTTTAAACCACAAGTCGTAGGAATAATTATTGTGTAATAATCCTTTTACTCTCAATCGAATCTTACGAATTTCGAGGAATTATTATTTTCCAACTAACGCGTCGAAAACGTTGATTTATAACATAGTATCACAACGATATTTTTAAAATAATAATAATACGACTTACGTTTTAATAGCGTCCGATCTTGTCGCTAAGTTTCCATTAAATACAAAAAATGTTCGGTAACGACTTCGTTATGTGACGACGAGTAGAATAAAATTATTTTTAATTATAAAACACGCGGTAACGTTATTGTAAGTTCACTTTTCGCGCAACGCACTATCTTTTAAACGAATTTAAATAACATTAGCACACGAAAATTGCCACGTTCAATTGTCGTTCAAAAATTTACAAATTACACACCCTTATTATCGCGACGCGCACGTCTACACCGTTCAAAATTACTGTCTTTACTAACGATGCGATGTAAAAATCCAAATTAAATTCCCCACTCGCGACTATAGTGCATAACAAATGTTTTAGACAGGTCCATACCTGAAGCCTTTATCTTCATGTGGTTAAAACGATAAAAGCTTCGGTCATAGGTGTGTTTGATAAGCACGTGCGCTTTCAAATACCTAGAAAACAAATCGGAATAGAATTTAAAATTTTAATAACATACATCGGTTTAACGTGATATTATTCATTGTTCATTATCGTTGTTTTTTTAAAATTTGTTACAAGTCGGTGAATATTAATTTCAATATACATACGGGGTGCCCCGTTTTTCGTGTGAATGTATATGTATATGTAATCTCGGTTATCTTAAGAAATACGAAGTCGATTAAATTGGGTCAGCTTTGAAAATTTTCAAAATTAATTTGTAAAAATGGAAATTAGATGCCTACCTATAAAAGGGTCAAGAAATTTTCTTGACATTTTCATAAAATAGGTACGCACATTCAGACGAACTAAAATAAAAGTACAATGACTAAAGTTACAGAATAAAATAAAGAAGTAATTTAACGAGGATCCAAAGCCAAAAGCTGTTCGGGGGGGACAAAAATTATCCATCCGAGTACTATAGTCATATTCTGTGTGTGTTCAGTTCGCAACAGAAAGGACAATTTTGGGCAAACGAAAGATAGTTCGACATGCGATGATGACCCGCATTATTGTAGCAAAAAAGTGACACTACAGTAAAAAAATAATGCCATGGTGTTCTAGTACGAACTTAAATGCTTTAATTTAATGTAGGCACCCCGGAAATTAAATATATGATTAACAAAAATTTATATCGGTGGAAAGAACCGGTAAGTGTTGGATTTCGGTGGAATTGGCCGAAAAAATACTTTCATGCAATTTTACTTTTATGGGGTTTAGTTGATGCAAGTTGATCTTTAGTCTTACGATTAACTGTTAAGCTAGGCTTAATTTAAGTTATAGTCAGATATAAGCTGAATTTCTTTTGGAAATAGATCTTCAAAGAAGACATGCCAACGACCGGGATGTTGCGGTGCGAGTTGATGTAAATGAGGCATTCAGGAGGAAACAAAGACATAGAAGGGTCAAGGCAGGAAGGGTAAAATTAAATTTTCGTTTTATTTCTCAACTTGAAGAAATGTAGAACAATGACATTTAGTAGATGATTTTTACGTATCAAAAACTAATATTTAATAGTATAGTAAAATTTTCAGGCATCTCCTATCTTCAAAAGGAGGTAAAAAATACAATCTCTGTTAGTTTTTTTAAAGACCTTTTTGGAGAGTGAAAACTTTGCAATTTAGAAAATCCCTTTTAGAAGCTCGCTTTATTTAGAACCTTTTTGGTACTTTCATTTTTCCCGCAAAAACTACAATTTTTAGTAAAAAATAAAATAAGTGATCGTACACTGCAGTGAACTCGGAACGTATCAATATTTAATGATATTTTATTTATTAAATAGCATTGTTCGTTGTCAAAACTTGTCAACAACTGTTATAACTTTATTCGACTAAACATTCGTCTACATTCTAACATTTATCATTCACTAATTCAAGAGCTTCCCCTTTTGAGGAACCACGAAAGAAAATATTTTAGAAAAAAACCTTATATAATAAAAGGCCCCGCTTAATTTGCGACAAGGAATCGCCTCTTCAAGTTTTTCGCATTATTTGTGAATCGCCCTGTATATTATGTAGGTACATACATAAATAAACGTTCAAATATTTTTCATGCTGTTAACAGTAAACTGAATTTGTGAAATCCGGTAAATTATATAACTGGAATTATTGCCCATGCGGGTAGGCGTCGTGACAAGTTACCTAGATGGAAGCAACTAGACGTTTAGAAGAAAATATCATAAATTATAAAATACGTAGGTACTTTTAGGAACAAATTGTCCGTAATATCAAAGTACTTTTATGTAAAATAGTGATCGAGTCCGACCGATGGATCCGTTTTTACTTAATTCTTGAAGATTTAATTTTTTCAATTTAGAAAGATTTTAATTTGATAAACTTATGCACAAAAATATTGTCATATATTTATGACGTACATCAGTCAATAAACTTCTAACTGTTAACCAGTAATAGAATTCTTGAAATCCGGAAGAATACTGAATATCCTATCTAATTTTAAAACCCTAAATGCGACAGCGAACTCGAGTTTACGAGTTATTTTAATCGTGTATTTTAGGACATAATGTTAATTCAAAGTACTTTTATGTGAAATAAATGAGAGTCGCGAATCCGTTTGTATAACTGGATTATTGTCCATCGAGCTGTGACATTTGATAAGCATACTACCATCATTTATTAAAATATTTAACATAGAAAATTACGAACTTAATAGAACAATCCGTAAAAATAAATACTATTTATTTAAAACTGTCATAAAGTCCGACGAACGGATCACAGTTATTTTACATGTGTTAGATAATTATTCACAAATAATTAAGATAATAAATAAGTAAGTACTTTATGAAAATACCTGTATCGACTGTCATACAGCTACACCACATTTACAACCTCTAATAAGAACATTACGAACAATCGAAATTCTAATAAAATATTATATTAGTATAAACTGTACATATAATAATTTACATCCGTGTTTAATGATAAATATCTAAAAATAAATAGTAAATTTCTAAAATACTTCTTCCTTATACGACTTACTGTAGCTTCGAGAAGAATAAGCCTCTAGATGTCCTTCGATGTACAACCTTTATTAATCCCGGTAAAATTGTTTTTTAATTAAAACGCCACTAAAAGGAATAAGTACCATACACGAAATATTAGAAAAATGTCCACTTTTTTTCCCAATTAACTAAAACCTCGCGTCGGCGCGGGCGTCGATATACCTATGTATAGCTTATCCAAACATATATGATGTTCACGTCATCAATACAAGGTTACTAGATGATGACGTTTCACACAGTGTCGTCACCTCGTACCTCGTATTTTTACAGTTCTAATAAATTGTAGTCTTTCTTTATACCATCTAATATGTGCCCAAGTAAATCATTTATAGAATATGTCACTTTCCAAACTTTAAACCGAATTACAAATAAACAATCTAGTAACTTTTTGTTGATGACGTGAACATCATATAGGTTTGGATAAGCTATAAGTTCCAGACACAGATAGGGCGTGTCCGACAAAGCACGTGTGCTATCGTAACATTGAGATAAGCACATGTTTCTGACATTAACATACAGTGTGTCCACGAGTTCTGGATCCTTTGATAGAGCCTAAACTAAGCACAATAGAAAAAAATATTTTAGATAAAAGTTTTTTGGTTGTAAGAGACGCATAAGGTAAAATTATTTTCGTCTCTATAATGATATAGGGTGATATATTAATGCGGTAGAGTATCCGACTCTATTATTTTAAATAGAACGCCCTACTTTTTTTGGATATTCTATTTAAGCTTATAGGTGCATTTAAATCAAAAAGTATTAAGATGATATTCACTTAAAGTTTATTGTTTTTCAGAAAAAAAATGTTTTCTTTTAAATTTTGTCAAATGTAGCCATGTACTAAAAAAATCATACATTGTAAATTAGTGAATAGTTGAATTAGTTTAAGTAAAGAAAACTTTAGACGTAAATTACGAATATACTAATGTATCGAACACATTGCTTATTTATTGTCCAACTCCTACAGAGTAGTCGCAAAAAATTATTTTAACTTTTCAAATTAAAACGACAGTAACTTATTTATTTATTTTAAATAGAACGTGACATTTTTTTTACATGTGTTGATGTAGAATTACATCCTCTTTCAAGTGAATATTACATTTTCTATACTTAAACATAAGCGTTTCCGAGATATTTTTAGTTTTACGGTATTTTATGAGAAATATTAACAGATAACAAAACGGCAAAACGTACCTACGGCAAAAATAAACGCACACCATCGTTTAACATCTTGTACACCTGCGTAAAATAGTAAGTCGGTCTTGAAGTGATCGATAAGTTGCCTACATTTCGTGATTAGTTCGCGACGTTTTTGCAATTTTTTGACACACTGTACATATATACGTTAGGTTATAAAATAACGCCACTGGTAGTTCTTTAAGGTAAACAACTTATTAAGCATTTGAACCTCAGTTACTTATAGGGAGCTAATAAGTTGCCGATCTATCAGGACTCTACCGACGTCGCTAATTAATAAACGTGCTGTGCCTACAACTTATTTACACACCTTTTACAGGCTACATGCAAAGCATTAAAGCTACAGATCTATTGGATACGTACATACCTATATTTTAAAGTTTGAGTTATCCAATTAATTAATAAAAATAGATATTAAAGCCGCCGACGCAAAAGCCCCACGTCTTGTGTATCTTTTTATTATTCTCAACATCTATATAGCTATTGTTTCCTGACTTATAAAATGCCCCGTGTAATTTAAAATCAGAACACAACTAATTGCACCATTTCGAAGACTATTTAATCCTATTAAAGGAAGTCGTGATGTACTCTTAACAGTTAGAAGTTCTATTTCATTCAATTTAATTTTCCAGAAAATAAATCTTAATTTTGGAGTACCTACCTATAGATATTTGGTTAAGGGAACACGATAAACAATGTTTATACCTAGACAAGTCTTTTTCTCATTACGTTTACATACAAATTTTATACAACATTACAACAGATGTTACACCTACGATACTTATGCCCACGAGACGCGATCGCAGGCCAACGAGCGACGAGAAAGGATCAAGAGAGATAAAGGGTAGTAGTTGTTTTTGAATTGTAAAAAGGGTCACGTTAGATAATAAATAAAAACGGACAGTAATCTTTTTTTTAGCCTTTTAAGATTTAAACTAATACAAGCGACAGGAGAAAACATATGAACTTAACCGTATATAGGTACACTATCAAAGCTGGATATTACTTTTTAAAGTAATACACAATTTACACAAATCGTGACGAAAATGCTTTGAACACACATTAGAATTTCCTCCATCCAATAAACGGGAGCAATTATTGACTATTTCTTCTAAGATTTTCTACGTCGTCGCAAGTTAATTCATATCAAATCTATTTAATAAGTAGGTACCTAGTTTTTTTTCATCTCGATCAAACGAAGTTTCAACTGAAATTCTTGAAAAATGCTATCGATTGATATGTATTAGATTTACTTACTAACGGTTTTTTAACAATGTTAATAGTCATTTACTTTTGAACACTCGATACACAGTAAGTATAACATTATGAATGATCGAATTGCCATTAAAGTCAGTTGTAAATAAACCATAATATTTTAAAAAGAAAATTCTGTTGAATAATCGGCAAATGATTGCCTGCGTTTTCTTATCACAACTTGAACGGGAGACATTTTCATTGGATCTGTTTGTATTTACGTATTTACCTAGATATGTATAAGTTAGTGTTACTCGCATATTTTTCGGGTTCGTCGCTTACGCGATCATTGAAGTTTCTAGCGATTATAGTTGTTGAAGTTTCATATTTTGACAACAGGAAAATTTAACAAACTAATTTAATAATTACAGTACTATAACGTATTATAGATCCTAATATTTACGGTGTTCAAGTAGGTGCAATGCCATGCCGTGCCTTAACGAGGATGTGAAGTGCCTGGAACAAGTGTTTAACTTGCGCCCCCATAACCCAAAAATGACAAATATTTAAAAATACATACAATATAATATAACGGACTTTGATGCCTATCTATTTATTTATTTTTAGTTTTTATATATTTTACGTTTTTGCGCCCGTTGCGGGCGCCTCTTTCGCCAAACTATGTCGAATGTCTATTACTAACGTTGATATTTGAATTATTCACTTAGATTTTGAGGACAAATAAAATGTTTCTAATCTTGGAATTAGTCATTTTAAATTATTTTTTGAACATTCAATTGCATAATAAAAAAAATAATGGCGAAAAAGTACCAAAGGAAAAAATTATCTAGAATATAAAAATTAAACATTCATCGCCAGAAAGCAAACGTCCCTACTCTCGATGATTATTACTTATACGGGCATACAAATTGCCAATCGAAGAACTTGATAGACAATAAAACCAACATTTTTTCTATTTATTTTCTATTGATATAAAATACCTACTTTACTTTTTTATTATACATAGATATATATTTTGTCTTTTATACACATATACACATATAATGCAAAATGAATTAAAATCAATGATTTTAATGGACGTTGTTAAATAGATTCGTTTTTTACCAGTTAATTACAAAATTAACCACAAACTAATTTAAGCAGGTACACTTTATCCAAACCTATATGATATTCACGTCATGAATGAAAAGTTACTAGAAGATGACGTTGCATATGAATTGCTATATAGGTTTGTATAGGCCGTACCTACCTATAATTATGAAATAGATCTTAAGAGTTAGTTTAAATTTGAGATCCTCGCTAGGCACGTAAGTTGGCGTTATCTTATAGGTGAGAGGACCGTAATTATACTCCACCTTGTATTTTCGGAAAATCTAAAATTAAATGTATGTGGATAGTGTCACAAGAAATCATATTTTAAAACAAAAAAGAACGTCAGTACCTATACAGGGCGGTCCTGAAATAGCTGGCCAAAATTCGATTGAGCAGGACTCGTCATAGTTCTTACGAACATCGGTCCAAAAAAAGTATTCCCCAGGAATTACCTATACCTAATTTAATAATCAATTTCAATCGAGTTAATCGTATGGAATCATGCGTTATGGTTAACGGTGTACATTTTGAACCAATGCTTATTGAATTTTTTTCATCCTCATGACGAGCCCTGCTCAAATCCCTTATATTGGCCAACTGTTTCAGGAAAAAAAAACGTACACCACAGAAAAAGTACCTTTGCCAGAAGTATTTGAAGTTCGAGTTCGGCAAATCGTCTACCTAAACATGCCCTTCGGCCATATCCGAATGGTAGAGTTACAAATGGATGTATTTTATTACTGCGAATTACTGGACAATCCTCGTTTTGATCTTTTTCGCTGTTCATTTTCAACCACCGTTCCGGAATAAATTTATCGGGCTCTTCAAAGTATTTCTCCATATTACTTACCACCAAATGCGGGAAAATTATATGCGTCTAAAATAGTACTTAGGTAAGTAATTCGGTGTAATCAATTAAAATAACGTTTCGATCAAATACGTGGAAGTCTTACCCCTTTTGGGATTCTATAACCGCCGATTATTGTTTCGGATGTTAAACTTCTTCCATTCCCTATAATTACCGGATACATTCTGAAAATATGTAATAATTTTAACAAACTGGTCGATATTTATGAACGTTTATCATTTAACATTCGTTTAACACGTTTAGCGTTCATTGAAATACATACATTATTTATAATATTAATATTACCTCAACGTTTCCTTTATGCATGCTTTTAAGTAATGTAATTTTGCTTGAGCCGAAGTATCGATTGCCGAATTATAATTAGGTAAAACGGAACATAACTCCTTGTGCAGTTTATCTTGCTTTTCGGGATTTTGTGATAATTGATATAAAGTAGAGGCAACAGCTATTGATGTCTGCAATATTTCAATGTAAAAATTTAGATAATAAAGCGATGTATGGAATAATTAGCTTTCGATATCAACGATTATATCAGCATTATGCGCATATTTCGTTCGAAATGACTAAAATTTTAGAAAACCAATTACGGAACGAAAAGTTTTGACAGAAAAAAATAGCTCACATTCTCCTCTTCGCCCTCTCTTCGTTTTACGATTTATTACATAGGTAATTTTACTTAATTTCAACTTTAACGGTCAAACTGTCCCAAGTAAATAAACGGAAGAAATATTACAAATCGTATTTATCTAACTATATAGTTTTAGTCGACGTCCTAGCAAAATTCAACATTCGGCTGAAGAACAGGCAGGCAGACGATTACTGAACAATAGGTGTTTTCAGATTATTATTTAACACTGTCGCACTTCAGCAGTTTACTAATAACATTTAAGCCTCGTAAGCACAACAAACATGATGGACCGTACCTAAGGTCATTTAAATATAAGACAGAATTAATTATAAAAACATAAACGTCAGGAAAACAGGTTTATTACAAATGTAGATCCGAAAAGTCCGTCTCTGACATTTACAGACAAAGAAAGTTGTGTTACAATACGCTAAAATTCTCTGGCAATACCCAGTAAGTGTATTTGATTGCTAAGAGATGGTTTTTTAGTTTGTTTCAATAAATTAAATATAAATATTGATTGATTGATAAAATGTACAAAATATAAAAATAATAAAAATCATATAATAAAGTGAAATATAAAATAAGAAGTTGCACCGCCGCTTAATGGAATTTCTTTGACACCTATTGTTCAATGATTACCTAACTACCTGCCGATCTTTAATCCTTGTGTTGGGTTTTGCCAGGACCTCGACTATATCTACTTATACGGGGAGTCCAGAAACTCTCCTACCGAATGAAAACGTCGAATTCTAAAGATGATTTTATGTCGATTTGAGTTAAATCACCTCCATGCAAAAACGCTTCCTAAAGGAGTTACAGCCCTTTGAAGTCCATCTTCAAAATCTCGTTGATAACACATATTTACACGGTTCTTATTTTGTTGATTTGTCAAAGCCAAGTCTTATTATTGGTAGGTACTACTAAATATTAGGGTACATTGGTAGTATACGGAAACAAGAAAAGTTCAAATTAATTTTTCTCAAAACGATGCATCATAGCGATAATAATAAGAGCGCCTTAATATTATAAAAAACATATTTTTTTATATTTGACCTTTTAACATTTCTGACGTTAAATTTGAAAACTTTAAATTCATAATGGCCGTTATCCCCCCCCCCTCAATGAGACGCTAATAATCGTAATAAAGAAATTCATATTTACACTAACAGATTGAACATTTGAATATTATTTAATGTGTAAAGTTTGATCTTTTCTATTCATGATGTTTTGAAGATATTTGAAAAAAAAAATTGATGGCAACTCCCTTAGGACACGTTTTTGTATAGAGATGATTTAACTCAAATCGACATAAAATCATCTCTAGAATTCGACGTTTTCATTTGGCACGAGAGTTTCTGGACACCCTGTACACTTATATTGGAGTAAATGATGATGCATTAAGTAGTATGTAATTTGTGTGTAATTAAATAAAGGTTAAAAATGCACTAAACTTGCTCAACGAAAATACAAAACAAGTGATCACCATGTAGGTAAACAAAATGAAATAATTCGGACCTAAATTCATAAAGGAAACTCGTTCAAATCTCATACCGAAATTGAATTACTAAAGTTTTTTTGTTGGTCGTCAAACTACCGATGCCTAATTTGAATTCATTGCTTTCGTTGATTGTGAAAAAAAAAATAGAACGAGCCGATAATGAGTTTCGTTCATGAATTTGACCCTTAATTTCGATATCGTAACTGTGCAGATGAAGGTGTGATCAAAGCGTTGAAAAACATAGAATAGATTTAGGTTTCGTATTGCATCGCTTTCAACAAAAATACTATAAAATACAATACTCACAGTATCTACTCCAACGAGCAGTAAATCTAAAGCTAATACCGCTGCAACTTTTGCGTTCCCTGTTTTTATTAATATCCTTTCAACAATAGATATATCTTCTTCTTTTTTTATTTGTATGTCTGCTAGTGAAATGTTTTCCATCGATTTTAAAATATATTTCATACATAGCCTAAAATTGTTATTAAATTTAATGCACATCATTTGATAGACCTGATTAAAAGAACCAACTAAAATATATATTTTTTAAATCGTAAATGTGACCTTGATATTTCTTTTAAAATTATACGTTCAACCAGGCAAACCCGCAAAAATACATTCCTGAATCTTTCAACTGCAAAGAAAACGTATTATTATGAAAAATGACGTACTAATATTAATTAGCACATGTCTCTGTTTGATTGCAATTACTAGGTACCCCTGACATAGATTTGATTATAATTCAAATTTATTCTTACAATTTGAATAAATAATGAAGTACCTACATCTTATATTTTTTAACCTATGTTAGATGTTTTCTTCTTTCGATATAATGTAAACTTAACTAAATAGTGGGGCACGTGCGTATACAATAAAAAAAATTAACGTTTAATTCAAAATTAATTTGTAGGTAATACGTTTTACATAATATTAAAATTACACATATACCTACCTATTCAAGAACAAAGAGTTTTCTCGACGTTCCAAAATTGACGATAATTATTGTTATTTGATTTGTTGTTTGTTATGTTACACTTTAACATCAAATACACTAATAAAAACGAACTTGAAATGTTTTTGCTTTTCGTCGATAGATTTGTAAAACCTTCATTTAAAAATATATTTATTAATAGCATAAAGAAATTTCAATTAACATTGTTATCAGTCTGAACCAAATATTACAACATTAATAAGGCGCAAATTCGTCAAATACAGCTCGCGTTTACAATCATCTCAACAATTTTAGATTTTCGGTTTTCGATTTGCGACAATGTCTCTGATAAGACA
This sequence comes from Rhagophthalmus giganteus, assembly GCA_036326145.1. Taxonomy (NCBI): domain Eukaryota; kingdom Metazoa; phylum Arthropoda; class Insecta; order Coleoptera; family Rhagophthalmidae; genus Rhagophthalmus; species Rhagophthalmus giganteus. The sequence continues at coordinate 5,667,631 of JARFJA010000083.1, read as the reverse complement.
TTTTGAGGCTTAAGAATCTTAGATTTTCAGTTTTTTAGTTCAAAATTAATTTAGTTTAGAAAACATCACGACTAAAGATTATTATTACTTATGTTAGATAAAACAAATTCCAAACTAATCACAGATTGCAAATCTTTTACCTCTCAACGTTTAATAAATAATCAAATCAGAATACTATTATTGGTACAATAAATAATTGACGTTCATTTAAAAAGAACAAGATGAAAATTATTCAATCACGTATGAATTAGATAGGTACCGGACGAACTCTCTACTAGAGTTCGTCCAATTTAAGATTGGAAATGTCAATCATAATAGTTAGGTACTTACAATTAGTTTTATTCTAATATTCTAAGTTTTTCTCGATATTCTGCTAGATTCTCTAAAATTTCTCTAGTTAGTGGCATTTTTCGTTATCGAGCAATGAGATGAACTTTACATGAAATGAAAACTTAAACTCTCCCGTTTACGAAGGTGTGACGGTTGCCAGAGGCAGCCCGATTTTAACGACGGTAATTGAACTTTTCTTTGCGCGCTCCCGCACATCCAAGTTTCTAGTGTAAGGTTTTTCAATGTAGTTAAAAATTTAAAAATTTAAATTTCTGAAAATTTTTGAGGTTAGAAAGGTTAGGAGATGTGCACGCCTGTCCCTCCTAAGATAATATCATAAAAACATATTAGACCATTTTAAAGACCTTTATTTATTACGTAAGTATATCGAAAATTATTAAATTCAAATGAAAAATAAAAATTTTATTTAAAAAAATCGATTTTAATTTTTCAACTTTGGGGGTTTGTAAGAACTTAAAGTTTTACTTTGACGTGTTCTATACGTTCCCGAAACTCACATCTCATTGTCATGTGACGTATAAATGCGCAAAAAAAAATTAGCCTAAATTAACCCTTTTATTCTCATCGTTATAGGATTAAAGGAGCAACCTTTTGCGTTTCCTGTAGGTATTTCACGAATATTTTGTGGGAAATCTGCCTTTATTCATTACCCGATGATATATCTACCAAAAAGAGTCACCGGCTCACCTACTAAAAGTGCAACTGAAATAAAAGGAGTTTTATCGCAAAAGGAGAATAAGCTTTTATAAAAAAAACAACATCAATGAGATGATTAAATTTTTATGAAAAAAGCATCCCAAACGCAAATAGAAAATAAAAAATTAAGTAAAGATTCGAAAATTAAAGAAAAATTAACACCATTACAACTGTTGGTATAGTGATCTTATTTGTTATTAGGTTTACACGCACCCTCTAAATACGGAATTATAACTACTAACGTTAAGTGGCGTATAAACCCTGTTTGACGCCGAAGTTACTACGATCGACGTATTAACGCAAATACACTTGGCGAACAGGTGTATCGTTATAACTACTGACGTTAAATCACGTGTACACGCTTACTACTGTAGTTACGACAGGGTAACCAACTGAAGTACTTTTTTGTCGCAGTTTCACATGTGGGTTGTACTTTGTTTATTTTTGTTAAGACACAAAACGTTCGGTTTTTAGTTGATTGGATAATCATATTATTAATAATATTTCAAAAAAAACATTGTCAAGTACATAACTTCCTAACATGTTCCCTAACTTCCCTAATATGTTTGCACTTGCCAAATCTTATGATGGCACCACTTCAAACTGTAGTTAATAACTACAGTAACAAATTTGAAACGCACAAACGTGTCAACACCTGTGTAGTTATAACTATGTAGTTAGATGGCGTGTAAACCTAGTCGACCCATAAGAGATTCGTCAAAAATAGGAGAGATATACCATGGAAACAATTGTTCGAACAAACGTTTCTATGCTAAATACCTATTAGATAAATTTACCAAGAGACGGAAAATCGGCCCTAATTAAATTATTCCTGATACTACTTCTGTATTCTGTCCTACTGTAGTTTTCATTTTTCGCAAATGTCGAATGATTTTCAAAATCGCCAACTCCGAATTATGTTTTCTTTATCTCACAAAATAAGTGAATCTGTTATGTAAAATTTATAAAAATATATATACCTAAATACATAATGACCCACATATAAGCAATTTAAAATTCACTTTCCATATTCTATGGTGAAAGTTAAACTTGACTTTGAAATTACAAGATTGCATTTAATGACATAATACCGGTAGTGTACTGAAAAGTATGTCAGCGTACGGATAATAAGGCTATTATTATATAACAATCATTTTAATTTGAAATTTAAAATTCATATAAACTTTTATTAGTCAAGCTACATGTCGAAATTATAAAAATCGATTTTTTTCTGCCAATATGAAAAAAATTTCTTCACCGGATTGCAGTAGAAAGAAAAATAATTAGGTGGATAAGTACTTATAAAGATTGGCGTGATGTCATTTTGAAACGGCGACTAATTCCGAAATCTGATTAAAGGTGTTTTTAACAATAACATTGTAATAGGTATATACGAAAGCTAATGTAATAAATACGTAGGTATTATGTTGACATGTTTAATTAAAATTTCAAATTAAGTACTATCGGGTGTTACATTTTTATCTTGCAAAATTTTTAGGGTATCTAAATTTCGTAAATTTATTTTTATAATTTAATCTGTTATATTCAACTAAATCTTTAATTTAATTATGATGCCGACCTGAACAAAGCGACGCAAAAAAATTTATTAAAAGGTAATAATGTGTAAATTATACCGTGCAAACTACAAATAAATAAGTACCTACATAATTCTGTATGTAGAAAACACGCACGCATAAACACTTTGTAATTTAAATAACGGATTGTTCAAAAAGTCTTTCACTCTTGGTTGATCGCGGAAAGGTAAAGGCATGTCTTATCTTAAAACATGTCATAAATTATTTCCTGTCATGTCGCAGTAATAAAATTACTTACAATTAGTTAAACCAAGGCACGCCTTTATCTTTCCACGGCCAACGAAAACTGACAGACTTTTTGGACACCCGTTATTATTTGTGCGTCACTTTACGCACTCGATCTCTGTTATAACAATAACTTATGTAAATGCACATTCTTGTAAATACACATAGTACCTAGTTGTAACTATGGATTATATAATTAGTGCAAAAGTTTAATTACTTACTACTTAATTTATTGCACTTAAATACTTACTACACCTAATAATAAAAATAATATTCCAAAATCATTTGATTTAAGGTGCAGCTTAAAATTGAAAATTGTAACTTTTTAGTTTTTTATCTTAAAATATTCTTTAGTTATTTCTTTCAATAGTATTTCTATTATTCAAAAATAAAAACCAGAAATATGTACTGTAATTATTATTATTTTTTTTAATTTTCATATAAGATACTATATAGTTACTTACGTCCTAAAGCTCTCCAAAGCTCCAATATATTTTCTAAAAGCCTTATTTTTATAAACCTTCCATATCGGTAGTTTTAACTCAACTTCCGCGACATTCCAAAAAAAAATATTTATAGAATCGATTATACGTTGTGATTCCGAATTTTTGTCCGGATTTCGATCTAAGCATCCAAGCCGGGTATCCAAAGACACTCGAGCAACAGCTATAACGAAACTAATTAATTTTTTTGAAAGAGGACACGCGTGTAAACTGATTAAAAGGAAAAGAAATAAATAGCAAAATCAGCACAAACACTTCCCACCACGAGCTCATAGGGTCCGTCAATAATATTGTACAGGTGGGCCGCATGAGATAATCTGGCGTAGGTACAATCACATGTAATGATAATGTCCCCGTCTTCTATCATATTTTACAAAAAGTATGTCTTACATAGACATATTCAATCCTCTTAACATACGTAAAAACCCTGTCTGATCAAAGCGCCATCGATAATAAGGCCGTTATAAAACGTCGTAAGTTTAAAGAAAAATTAGAATTTATAAAAACGTCCGAAACGACAGATAACTAATGTCAACAAAGTAACATGTTACGGAAGTGAAAAATACCTACCGGAAAAATGAAAATACCTACATAATCGCACTTGGCAGACAGACCGACTTCAGCCCTACTTTCTCGTGCCATGACTCGAACGAAGGACATTTCATTACAAATGGCTGTACATAATAATACATCCATACTACGACAACTACCTACACATAGAAAAGTTAATTTAAAAATCCTCAAATTTCAATAATTGGCCAATTGTTGAAAATAAAAAATTTACTTATAGGTACATTAGTGTAGCGTCCTTCGCTAACAATTACCCGTGAAACGGGCTACGATAGCTGCGGGTAGGAAATTTTTCAAGTAAAATCATCGACACAATCGATGAAGAATCTAAAAACATCATTAACCCTTTTAAGCATATTACGATTGAAGTAACGTGACAGCAACTAAACAAACACAAAATTTTCACCGTTACACCAATTATTTACATGAGGTAAAAATAAAGAGAATAAAATCAACACCTTGTGAAATAAAAATGGAATAAGAATCGGATTTCGAATCGTCGCGTCGGCGTCGCATCGTATCATTGAAATCAAAGCAAACGAGCTACATGTTTATAGGCGGGTACGTTTAAGTATTTTAAACATTTGGCAATGCTTTTTATGGTTAGCAGTTACCATGATCAAAAACATACAGTAAAAGTACAGTGGTCGCCGCTTATTATGTTCACTGGTTGTTAGAATCGGCCGCTTAATATGCTCATTATTGACTGAAGGAAATAATTTATTAAACTAATTGTTTTATCGCCGTTTAATGGAATCGCCGGATATTGAGGCAAAGCTGCTCTGCTAGTCTCGACGCGATTCTATTAAGCGGCATCTACTGTACTTACATTCCAAAGCCCACTTGTATATTTCATAAAGAAATTTGTCGGGCAATTCTCGATTTTCATCTAGTGATTCTTCCATTCTAAAAGAAAAGCGATAAGTAAATAATATATTTGTCGAGACAAAAGCTAAACTTGGAAGATTGCCAAAAATATAGTCGCGCCGCGCCGTTTAATTTAATTACCGTTATTATCGTGACGCTAACCTTCTAACAAGTTAAAAACATTCGCATATTTAACATTGATCTAGAAAGTAAAATTGCTAACTGCACAAAAGTTCGCCTGACTTATGTAAGAACGCTGTATGTAACGCTATACCGCGGAGAAAGTGAATAAATTATATAGCGAATTTAAAACAACGAACAGACCTACCTCGCAGATGTTACAGAACGTCATGATGGAGTCAAATATAGATTTAAATTCAAAATTGCAACAGCCGTCGATTAATTAACTGACATTTTGTTATAGGTATCTAGGTATATAATTTCCACAGAATGAATTTTCCATCCCAGGAAATAACTGAAGAATGTGGAGTGATGTAATCCATCCAGTAAATATCATCCCATCAATAGATATCCAACTTGATTTATTGATGCCGTAAGGGTTTATGGGAACTAGTTTAAATGAAAAGGATTAAGTAACAACCAGTATTTGTAATTTCTTCCTGGTACGTACAAAATATTCCCTCGTTCGATACGCGATCTAATTAACGAACAATTACACAGTTAAGGCTAAAATTACGTTCTCATAAACAATTATGCATTTGTGTTTACATAACATTAGAAGTTCTACTTACTTTTAAACTTTAATGGCGAATTAATTTAGGTATAATGATATTTCTTTATGTTATGATTATAAGCAATTTTAAACGAACTATTTACTGTCAGACGAACTCGGTAAGACATTACCTAAGTATTTAACTAGAATTTAGTAAATATTAATTAGAACTTTCGGTTTAATCTGTTTTGTTATTTTAATGAAAATTTGAAATCCAATTTAAAAAAAATTAAGTAAAATTATATATATATTCGTCGATGATTTGAGCTTGTGTACTTGTGTAACATTAAACGTCTTTAATGCAAACATTAATGTTTTAATATTTATAACTAAATAACAGAGGTAGATAAAAGAAACAACAAGAAGCACCTAAATCAAATTTTTGATATTTAAATGGTAATTATTGAACTAGCCTGCAAATACCTCGAAATTAGACCACCCTGTGCGTTACTCTGTGAAATGAAAAGTGAAAGCATCGAGATGTAATGTAGTGAATGAATGCAACAGATAATATCGATGACGTTTTGGCAGAACGTCGTAAATGACAAAAAGCAAGTTTTACAGGAGCGCACCGTTTGAGATGCAGCGTAACTATAAACAAATGCTTCCTGAAAACCTCGTACATAAGTAATTCAGGGCACGTTTATACCAAATAACGTCGTATTCTGCGATGCAGGTTTGTGCGAAAAACGAAGTTGTACGGAGATTAGATACTATCCTTGAACTAGATAACATGACGGGTTATCGTACGTACTACCACGCATTTGCTGTTTTGCGGGACCACCAACGCAACTTTCGTAGAGAATGTGAAACGTAACGTATAACCACGTTGCCTAATTACACCGCTGGCACTGGTTGTTTTATGGTTGTTTTTCCATGATTTTCGCACTGTGTGATTTGTGGTGACGTATGATGTGGACGTATGACAACGTATCACAGTTCATTGCTATGTGTTCGATACTAAGGTAGTTTACACGCTGCTGTCGTTTGCACCTGTCCTATACAGAACGGTTTCTCTTGTCAGTACTTACGGAAATACCAACTGATTTTTCTGATGGAAAAAATCCAAATGTTGTTATCAGATTTTATCTGAGTACGTCTTTGCCTTAGATTCATAAGATATTCGGAACAACAGATTTTCTAAAAAGTGGCGCTTACGCTGTTCTGTCAAAACGCCGTCGATATGTGTTTTGTTATTTACCAAATTACTGTACCTGACATAATGAATCACGTATATACGATGCAGAAACAATTTGTGGAAGTATATAATACGAAAATACAAATAATATAAAAACGACAGAATTTTTCTGATTATAATATATAACCTTAGGGTAAGTACGTGATTGCAATAGAAGAATATATTATGTAAGTATAACAAAGTTGATCGTTTCGATTTATTACCGTAACAGCAGATGAGAATATTGTAGCTATTTATTTCCAACTTCGCTTAATTTCTTTCCTTACAATTTAATTATTTTTATTAGGTAAAATATTAACGGCCAATTTTATTGAATAGATTTAAACACCCGTAAGTATCGAGATTATCGAGTCATTTAATTTTGAATTTCACCAACAAGTTTCTAATTATTAACCTGATATTAATACCAGCACCACAATATTACCTATGGCCTATCTAAACCTATATGCAATTTACGTCATCAACAAAAAGTTACTAGATTGTTTATTTGTAATTCGGTTTAAACTTTGGAAAATGACATATTCTATAGATGATTTACTTGCGCACATATTAGATGGTATAAAGAAAGACCACAATTTATTAGAACTGTCAAAATACGAGATACGAGATGACAGCACTGTGTGAAACATCATCATCTAGTAACCTTTCATTGATGACGTGTTGCATATAGATTTGAACGAAGTGTAATAAATACAATATTAATATCCTATTGGTGGTCCTATTTACAATACTCATTTCTTATGACCTCTAAAACTATAAAAATACCAGAAAACTGATTAAATTTAAAACGATATTGACATTTTACGTTTAACAATATGTTTCAAATTAATTTTTAACGTTTCAAGTTGCTTATGAAATAACCTGAAAAATCAGAAATTGGCCAAATTAAAAATTAATACAGCAAGTCAAATGAACAGTTTGGAACTGCCCGAACTATTAAAAAACCATTCGGAAAAAGTGCTGGCATTCCTTAATCAAATAGGACTATTTCATCAAATTTAAAGAAAAAATCATAATCAATATTGTATTAGCGAATCATATATCTAACAATGTAAGTCCAACCTGTGCCTAAACCCAAAGAAGGTATGACACAAATAAAAATAAATTAAATTAAAAAATATATTTAATTCGAAACAGCTGACTAGTCGAATTTGGTCAAAATACAAGTCTAGTTAACACCCTTTATTAGTCACAATGCAACGTTTCGACAGAAACTCTGTCTTCACCAGGCGCAGACATTAAATTGTTAATTAATTGTAACTAGATGACACACGTGCGTTAGGCTATAAAATAACATATTAAAATGTCGATCAAATTTCATCGATGTGATGTTCGGTGAGATTTTATTTTATTAGGTACCTATGATATTTTATAGCCTTACGCATGTGTATCATCTAATTACAATTAGTTAACAATGTAGCGTCTGCGCCTGATGAAGACAGAATTTCTATCAAAACGTTGCATTGCGACCAATAAAGAGTATTCAAATCCAACTACTCAGCTGTTGTTTATTATATTATTTGAACTTGGTCGCTATTAATCTGCCGTTAACAAATAACTTTATTTTTATACAAGCTACCTATGTACATCAATACATACATATTAAATTTCGATGGTGTAAAAACACGTGCCATTTATTTTCTTTAATAACTATGTAGTGGTGGAGAATATTTTTAATAAAAAACTATCCCGATATCTTTGAAACATATGAAACAACATTGCTTCATGTAAATACATAGCAACTTAAGCTATATAGGGTGGCCATTATCTTCTCGTTGCACGAGAGCAACTTTAAATTAAAAGAGATACAGAATTTAATTAAATGTATTGTAGAAGGCTATCGTCATATTTGCTGCGAAATAATGAAGTTTTACCGATCGTGGCGGTAAAAATTTCGAAAAAATTTGAAATGGGGTAAAACGAATTAATCGACAAACATTGTAAAATGCCTATTATAATATCTCAGATGTTCTTAAATTATGAGAGGCGGGTCCCTTGATTTGTAAGACAAAAAATCCTATAAATTTGTGTTCTAAAACGATTCGTTGCCGAGATAAGTAGAGGAGAACCAATCGAAAAATGACATTTTTTCAAATATCTGTACAACCACAAAAAATCAAATTTTAAAAATAAATATGAAAAAAATTTACAAATCAAAGTATGCAAGTATCAATCGCCCCTCAAATTGATTCATTCATGATTCAATTCTTTTTTTAATCGACTGTCGAATTTTGTCGCATCTCGAAAATAAAGCATTTCAGGACATTATGTTTACAGGAACTGTTTGTGGTTAACAATCTTAAAATCTTCCGCCATCATTTAATAACAACCCTGTGGATATGATACAATTTACCTGCTCAGAAAATCTTCTGCAATAACATTTAACGGGTCCACGTACAGTTTCGCCGTAGAAGGAGGTAGCAAAATCTGTTGCACTTGTTTTCTAAATTCGTCCCATTTCTGACCATGTCTGATAAGAATCCATTCAAACAAACACGTTTTATTAAATAACGTGGGAAAATACGTACATGCCGATCACTCCCGCGTTTCCTTCAAAAAAGCTCTTCTGCAAAACTTGTTTATAATAGTGTAACGAAGGCATGGAAGGTCTGTGCGGCATTGCCTCCTCTCTTTGAAAGGTTCTCTTAATTTCGTCTCCATCGAAAACGAATAACAAATCGGGATGGCCGATCAAACCACTGACCTTCACTAATTTACCATATTCTCTCCAAAGCGACCACATTACCTTATCGAGTTCCGATATCTTGTATTGACCTGTAATCTAAATTTCTTGCAAAGAACAACAAGTTTTCAAAACAAACCGATTAACGGCGCGAATCTCCATGAATTTCCTATTATTGGCAAAGTTCTCGGTCCCGGAACTTCCGCAAACGGTCGAGGAGTATAACTCTCTTCGTTTTTCTCGACAACGTTTTCTAAAATAAACTCGGGAACGGCCGTCGAGGAGAGTCGTTTAAATGTACGACATTGCCTTACGTATTTTGTTAGATGAAGAACCGAATTGTTTACCATCTTCTTTTAAGTTGTTTATTTATAAGACTAAAAAGGTAGTTTTTACGTTATAAAAATTAAACTCTTACAGCAGAGATGAGATTATTTTAATGATTTTCATGTACATATCTATTTCAATTGATTTTTTTGGGAAAAGTATAACATTGTCGTTGTGATTATTACAATCAAGCAATAAAATTACAACCTTTCTAAATGTGTTCTTAACCTTCCTATTATCGTGATGTCGTTTCGACCCAAAATTCATCTTTAATTTAACATTACTTGCGTATTTTTAAAAAATCTGCTTTAAACTTTTACTACACATTATTTGTATGACAGTGAGATGCTTGTTTTTTAAAGTAATTTTAGCTATTTAAAATGTTTGAAATAATTTACTTGCACGCACCGATTATTTTCGGGGTCTTTAACACCCATTGCGATAACAACGACATATTTTTTTTTAAATATTAATGTAAAATATTAAAAGATTAAAAATTCCTGTTAAAATTTAGATAATTGACTACTTTACAATTAGATAATTACAGAAAATGCACTGGTTGTTATCCGGGGATAATATAGGTAATAATCTAACATTTTAGAATTCTGGAATGTTCGATATAATCAAACATTCTAGAATTGGGCCATTTTGTGGAAATGGTTGGTAGCCAATGATTACGAATTATAAAAATAGCTCGATTACAATAAAGACAACGACGTTACGTCGTTGAAAAATCATTTTTTGATTTTTCGATCGAACGTAACGTAACGTCTTTATTGTAATCGAGCTATTTTTATAATTCGTAATCATATTATTAATTTACTTATAATTAAAAAAATCGGAAAATTTCCTTTAAAGTTACTAATAAAAGGTTAATTCGTTAATACTTAGTTTTTTTTAATGTGTTGATTCTTGGTCTTTAGAAGAAGTTCAAAACGATAATAATTAAATCATAATTCGACGTATCCGTTAATTAAATATAATTATGTGAATATAAACATATTAATCTTGCTTCTTTAACATTGTATAACTTTACAACTAACGATATCGGTTTCTTCTTTTTTTTTAATTGCAGGTCCTTACTAAATGTGTTACTTATGTATTTTTTTATATATTTCATAAGTAAAAGATTTCTTGAACATTTAAACCCGCGACCTACATATTTAATGTGTACAAAGAGTTATCCTGATAATAATCGTGTTAATTGTTCTTAAAAAGTGCAAGACGTTAACCACATATTAGCACTTGATTTCTAAAAAATAAATATTTCAAAATGATTCTCGGAGAAAACGTAATCGACTAATGATTGGGCGCTAAGTAATTATTGTTTATCTAATTGCTAAACAAATAACAAATAGGTCGATCCTTTAGTTCTATTTAAAATTAATTATACGTAATCGTTATATAGTAGATATTGTTCTAGAGCCATATTATTGCAAAATTATTTGAAATCTCGAACTCGATAAATTGGATATCGTGTATGTTATAACCAAAACAAATTGAAAAACAAAATTCGAATTTTTATAAATTACCCTTATACGAAAAAATTTAATTAATATCTAATTATAATTACTTTAATATTTTTTTAATCTGAAATATACCTACTTAAAATTATTTAAAGGCAGTTTTCTAAATCACTTTCTTTAATACTTTAATAGATAAGACGTATTTCTATTTTATTTTCAATATAATTTACAAAACTAAACTTTTTTTTGATTAACAAATCAACTCGGTATTCGAATTCGAAAAAAAAACACCGGTTAAATTATTTTATTTAATATAGGCAAATAAAATATTATTAAATGAATCGATTATCAAAAGACAAACGTTACATACCCGCACAAAGAAGTACAAACTTCCAATAAAACAACCGGCTTCTTAGGGATTGTTGATAATAAACTACTTCAACTTAATGAACCAACGATAAACTGTAATCCTTTCTCTTAACCATTCAAGAAATTTGCATTACATAAAACGAGCTGCAGAAAGTTTCTGTATAAAACTAAAATATCATGTACGTTAATGTTTATTTTATAAAAATAACCGTGGAGGGGAACGTCATTCAAACTTGTGCAATATTTCGGATGTTATACTAGAAGGCGTTAGCAAGCATTACAGTATAAGCTAAGGTAAAAATATTGTGTGCCGTGCCTACAGAGAAAACATCGTTATGAAAGGTTTTTGAAGATCGGCTAGTTTCTTATATTATATAACGATGTATTATATTATATGACAGTATTATAACTATATAATTGATTACAATTCATTAATTCAAACTAATAATGCGCTCGTAATTGAATTAAATTAATACAGGGTGTGCGTGAAGCGGAAACCCCCCTTTATTTCGAAAACAAGAAAAATATAGAAATTTGAAACATCATAATTCGACATTAAGCCTAAAATTCTACACTTAACCATTAATTTAATAACAAAAAAAAAACTAACCCTCAACTTCATTCTTTTTTTAATTTCAACATAACGTCACACTGATTTTTTTTTTAAATTTAAACGATAGTTCGGAAGATCAAGGACTACGTGGATAAGTGGCATTGAAAAAGCCATGTCGGAAAGAAACCTAACACCTAATGACTGGAACGATAGACGATGCCAGATAGGAACCGTAGGGCGTAGAAGAACGCTATGAAGCGGATATATAAGAATACTACCGCCTTATATAAAGAAAACTTGTAAAGAGAAATAGGTCTAAGAGCACCTGTTAATTTTTAATTCTAACAATCACGCAGAGTTTCCAAAGGAGTTTCGTCCAAAATTTCGAAGAAAAGCAAGTACAGTCAAATTTCCAAATAACGAACTGCTATATAGCGAATTCCTCCGTATAACGAACTTATATAGAGACATTAAAACACTATTTACCAGAAAGTGTTATTTCTATTTAACGAAATATTTTTTCAGGATTTATCGATTTCGTTATACAGGGTGCTTCTTAAATAAGAAACAATATTTTAACAAGTAATAGACGACATAGAAAGAAACGTAAATACCCAAAATATTTGTTTGGGAATCTACGACGCAAAGAATTGCCTAGTACGAATTAAGAAAAACCATTTTTCGTGATCTTTACCCTCGAATATCTGGCAACGCCGGCATGATATCGATTGGAACTTTTAACACTATTAATGTCTATTATTAGGTCTATTTGTTAATGTTTAAGTATCTATTAGATTCCTGGTATATTATCTAATAAATGTAGGATATTTGAGAGTGCTAAAACGTTCAACTCCGCGCAGTGACGTCAACCGTAAGTAGTAGCGCGTAGCAATAAGTGTAGAAATTTAAAAATAGTAAAAATTATAGTCATGTAGGATATACGATAAAATGATAAAGAATACGAAAAAGTTGTGATGAATCAGTATTAATGCGTTCTCGCTAATTATTTAATTTGAATTTACGCACGAGTGACGTCAAATATGCGCATAATAGTTGTGCATTTATAGTTATTATACGATGTGGTATATTAATTTAATAAACATAATTTATAAGTTACATGCATCTACTTGTCTTTTATTCTTGCCTATAATGAAAGAATAAAACGATTCGTATGTTTTGAAAAAAACACGAAAACACGATACGTTTTATAAACATTCTGATTGGGTCATTAGATGGACATTTAAAATAGGTATAGGAATGTGGTTTGTTTTTTTCGTATAAAATCATCAAGAATCATGTCAGACGACTCAGGTTGTGCCTTTTTTGTTTTTTAAGAATCTCGAATGTTCATTTTGAATATTTATCTCTATTTATCTGTCTTTAGAAATAATTGCAGTTAAGTACATATAGGTAAAAACTAAAAAAACCTTGACCTCTCATCATAATTATTTAATAAAACGACTGTGCGACGTCTTTGCAATTCAACATTCGAACGATTAGAAAGATTAAGTCATCCATGAATGTAACACTATCACTTTTACATCATTTGACATTTTGTGTTTTATTTTATTTCTAAACGATTTTTTTGATTTATTATTATTAACAAGTTAAACGTTTTAATCTTTTTAAAGAAAAGCTTTTTAAAATGGCCTTTGGTAAGCCGCCTGAAAACAAAGGCCTAAAAATAAGCCCAACTATAGCAGATCAGCTTTGGCAAGCCAAAATCAGATCAGAAGATATGACCGCAGAAATTTGGAAAAGGAAATGGGGTTGGATCTTAACCCAATATAAGTAAGTATAGCAATCACATCGTTTCGTCGTCAATTTACTACTAAATTTAATTTTTAAGAATACTTCAAAACAACATGCAAGAAATGTCAAAGAGGTCCATCCAAGATCATGCAAAAAAAGACACGAAAGATAGAACTATAAAACCTATTCCCGAAAGCATCGCCCATGAATGTGGTTGGCTTGCTTCCCGAAAAGAATTTAGATTGGAAAAATACGGACCTGACGTTTATAAATACCCACCACTCTATAAATTGGACACTTCGTATTTTGAAAAATGATTTATTAATGGTCTTTTACTCAATTTGTGTGCGTAGGTATGCTACTTAATGTTTACATATAAATGATAAATATATGTTACTGTAAATATGCGACATCACTAACGAAAGTGATGTACCTAAGATAATATTGTTATAATAATATTAGGTATTATTATACTTATAGAATTTATTAAAATAACGAGCAACTAATAAACTTGTCAATATTATATAATTTATATCAATTATTTTTCTTCTGGAAATTAAAATAGAAAACAGCTTTGAAGTTTTGTATTCGTAACACGAATTCCCTCGTGAAAATTACTGGTATTATGTATACCATGTGACGTCACCATTGATTATTCTATTTTTTGTGTAGTAGCTCCTGGCTTGTTTTTTTTTTAATCCGGTGAAACGGTATGTAATTTATAACAATTGAAATGCATGCTTTGCCGTTTGCAAAGCATGCAATTTAATCTATTAAAACTTAGGTACTTACAGTTTAGATAAATCTAAGACTTTCTGGTCTGTTTCTTTTTTTTTGGAAACTCCATCACGTACAATTTGTTCATTAGTTCAATTACACACTTTATTTTAATTTAAAAAGCGCTATTTATATTCCGACACACTCGAATGCAAGTATACGAACGATACGAAATGTATAAAACCGTTTAAAACCGATTGCGACGCAGGTGTTTGATAACACTTCGCAGATGTTACAAATTCCATCATTACTGTTATAAAACAAAAATGGAAAATAGTTAATACTATATGATTCACGGCACTTTAGAAACTTCTGGCTGGAATTTCTACCACCCACACAAGAGGTGGAGCACTAGGTGCAAAACTCACAAGCAAGCTACCTATATTTGCAAGTTATTGAAGGATCACCGCCCTCAAACATAACAGTTATTAGTGAAAACGTACTTCTTGTAAGACATTTCACTAGTCAAAACGAGCGTGTTAATAACGAGTACACCTACGTCATCAAGAAGCGTGGTTAAGATTTTTTGAAGTATTGCGTACTTCGAATATTGTACATAAATAATGTATTTTTATAATAAAGAATACATAAGTATATTAACCAACAACATAGATAACACATAAGAATTGGACACGAGTACCTATATTAAACTACGAATTCAACTTACAAGGAAGGTTAGGCAGATGGAAATCTAAGAAAAATTTGAAACTTTGCAGGATTGTAGTACTAGTCGACACTAATCAAGAGCCGTATTCTGTTCGTGCTTCTTACGCGGTTGCAGAGGGTGAAATCTACCTTTGAAAATTGGAACTTTTTTCGATTTTGCTTATTATCTGTGAAACAACTAGGCTATCGCCAACAAACTATATTTTTGTAAATGGCTGTTCAAGACCTACATTATGATATAAAAATTAGGGATGAAAATTCTAAGGGGTGTCGTCCCTTCGATTTATCATCCCTAATTTTTCCATACTTGGGTAAATTTTTATATCGACAGACATATATATTCACGTAAAGGACAATTAAAACTATAATTTGAAAAAAAAACAACGCGATGTAGTTTTATGCAGTAGGTGACATATTGAAAATTTATTCATTTGGAGGGAGGACTGCCTGGTTGCGAGGCAGACCACAATAATTCTAAATAATCGATATTTCTCTAAAGTCTATAATAAATTTTACCAAGTATCAAGTTTATCAAAAATGATTAAAACAAAAATTCAATTGTCTGCCACCGGTTGGATATTTCCCACCATATTATCTCTTAAACACATTAAGAAAATTTTAGTGCTGTTGTGACGTAGATTTTTTTGCGATGGGAGCTTGGGCTATTACAGGGTCGTAGTGAAGTTTGATAAAACAAAATTGACAGATAACGATCGAAAATTTATAAAATATGTACTTTTTAAGAAATTTATTCGAAAATTATGTATTTATTTATAAAATTATTATTATTTATTTATTTAAATAATCACTATCTACTGCCTTTATTCCGCAGAATTGTAAAATTACTCTATTTTTAATTTAAAACTATTCGTGTGCCTTTAAGCATTGAAAATTTCCCTATTACAAACCATAAACCAGATAAAAGTTTAATCGCACTTTTATGTGGCCGATAAAATACAAAACAACTAATAAAACATGTGCACCGCCCTCTTTCATAGTTTATCGAAGTACGAACAAAGAACTGAATGTTTTTAAAATAAAAGTGGGATTTCCTAGTATCCATTGCATTTATATATACATATAAATTTTCTTAAATTTTCATAAATTTACATTCCTATTTTACTTTCAAAGAGGAAAGACGTACAAATCGTGCCTGCAAGTGAAAATATAAAGTGCGATAACCCGCGCCAGCGGTTTATCGGTGATAAGTACAGTGCTATCGAGAGGCCAGCGGTAAAATCGCCACGAATAAATTGTACGTAGAAATTTACTTAACTTAATCGTATAATTATTCACAAAGAGGCAGTCATGCGTGGCGTGCCGAATCTCGGTTATCAGTACCCTATCAACACACCAATGTTAACTGATCAACAATCAAACCCTTGCATATACCAACAAACCCTTCCACAGCAGCATCAACAACAAACACCTATGCAAACTCAATCAATTATGCAAGCTCGACCGCAACAAAATCAACAGTTTTATTATCCCCCACAACAATTACAACAGCACGAACTACCAGCATCAATAAACCCACACAACGAAGAATCATGGCAAACACCAAACATAAGGAAATCAAAACGTGGCTCTACGGAACTGCAACGTGTTAACAAACAAGTAAAAACATCCGAGTACTGGCTTAGCGCTCCAGGAACATCTAATCGTTTTCAACCTCTCGCTGATAGTGCGGAAGAAAAACCGACAGAAATCAAACCTCCACCAATCTTCGTTTACGGCGTAGATAACATGACACCTTTGAGGGATATATTAGAAGAACACGCCAAAGATAATTATGTCATTGAGGTAATCGGAAATACTTAGGTAAAGATACAACTAAACGACGCAAAAATATACAGTGCAATTATTAAAATTTTAAAAGCTAAAAACACGGAATTTCATTCCTTCCAACACAAAAACGATAGGCATTATAAAGTTGTTCTGCGAAACGTGCACCCAAGTACTGACCTCAAAGAGTTAGCCACTGAAATAACTACACATGGGCACAAAGTTCTAAACATATACAACATAAAACATAGAGTTACTAAAAATCCATTACCAATGTTCTTCGTAGAACTAGAACAATCGGAAAAAATAATAAAGAAATATACAACATTGAATTTCTCATGAAAACAAAAATTAGATTTGAACCTCCGCACGCCAAACGTGAAGTTATACAGTGTCAAAACTGTCAGAGATATGGGCACTCAAAAAATTACTGTCACAGAAGTCCAAGATGTGTTAAGTGCGCAGGAGACCACTTAACAAAAAACTGCAAACGCAAGGCTAAAAGCAAGGATGTTAAATGCATTAATTGTCAAGGAAACCATCCAGCAAATTATAGAGGCTGCATAGTAGCAAAAGAAATCCAAAAACGTAAATATCCTCCTCTGCGCCCCAGACAACTTGGCACTAACACTCAATTTGTCCAGCCAGGAGTATCATATGCTCATAAAACAAATAATACAAATGGGCAAGAACAAACCACCACAACCTGCAATCCGCAATCAGTACAGACTACATCGCAACAACAAACAGAAGCTAAACTGGAAATGCTGGTAACTAAACTTATGGAACGGATGGATACCATGTTAAACCTACTCACAGCCATGATAACTAAGATGAATAACAATGCCTAATATTCTAAGAATTGCTCAATGGAACGCCAACGGCCTCGCTCAACATACCTGGAGATAAAAACATTCTTACATACTCGCAATCTAGATATTTTACTTATCTCTGAACCACATCTCACAAATAACTCTTACCTAAAAATACCAAATTATTCACTATATATCACTCCTCACCCCGACAGCACAGCACATGCAGGAACAGCACTACTTGTAAAGAGCTCAATCAAACATTATGAAATGCAACAATTTCAAACTGATTACCTTCAAGCTACTACTATTGCAGTTGTAGAAAAACATAGAGACATTGTTTTTTCAGCGGTTTATTGCCCTCCGCGACATATCATTAAAAAATAACAATTTAAGTCTTTCTTTAGCACCCTTGGTCCATGTTTCATAGCTGGTGGGGACTACAACGCAAAAAATCAAATCTGGGGCTCCCGAGTAACAGTAACCCGGGGTAGAGAACTCTATAACACAATGGAAGAAAATAACTTGCACTACCTAAACACGTCAGAGCCTACTTATTGGCCCTCAGATCTCAACAAAATTCCAGATCTACTGGATCTCTGTGTCATAAAGGGCGTCTCGCAGAATTATTTAAAAATTGAATCTTGTTTAGACTTATCCTCTGACCACTCACCGATACTCATAACATATAGTACTGAAGTGATAAGAATACAGAAACTTGCATCGATCTTCACACGAAACACTAACTGGAGCTATTTCCGAGACCTAGTAGAGGACCGACTACTCCTTAATCTCTCCTTAAAAACAGAAAGAGACCTCTTTGATGCCGTTGAACATTTAAATCAAGCTATCCAACACTCGGCATGGGAAGCTACGCCAGATCGCGAAAATCAGAAAAATGTAGAGTACTGTTCCATAATAATTAAACAAAAAATAGCAGAAAAACGGAGGATACGAAGAATCTGGAAAACCACCAGAAATCCTAGAAATAAAACGATACTTAACCAAGCAACTAGAGACTTGAACAACTTGACTTGTACTCTTGACCAATTTTCGAAACCAGGGACTACAAAACTACCTATCAAACTTAACCGCCACGGAAGCTACCGACTATTCACTATGGAAAGCGACTAGAAAATTAAAACAACAACAACCCTCGGTGCCACCTATAAGAAAAGCTAACAGAACCTGGGCATGTACCAATCAAGAAAAAGCGGATGTTTTTGCAGCTCACCTGGCAACGGTATTTCAACCTCATGATAGACTCTGCTTGGTAGAGGATGAAAACTTCATACAACAAGCGTTGGACGAACCAAATACACCTGCTCTACCAATAAAACCAGTAAGAGTTAATGAAGTTCATAGTGTCATAAAAAATCTTAACCCAAAGAAAGCTCCAGGATATGATTTAATCACTGCCAGAGTCCTGAAGGAGCTGCCACGAAAGGCAATACAACTGATAACCTACATAATTAATGCCATTTTCAGATTACGCATATTCCCGGACCAGTGGAAGATGGCGCAGATAGTCATGGTACCTAAACCAGGCAAAAATCCGGAAGAAGTTACTTCATATCGCCCGATCAGTCTACTGCCGGTCTTATCAAAAGTGTTTGAAAAGATATTTCTAAAAAAACTAAAGCCAACTCTTGAACAACAAAAACTCATACCCAATCACCAATTTCGCGAAGGTCATGGCACAATAGAGCACGTTCATAGAGTTGTAACTAAAGTAACTCACGACCAGCATCTTAAAAGATATTGCTCATCTGCGTTTTTGGATATAAGCCAAGCATTTGATAAGGTATGGCACATTGGACTGCTGTGCAAGATTAAGAAAGTCTTCCTATTGCCTTATTATGAATTACTTAAGTCCTACCAATGGGAAAGAAGATTTCAAGTAAAATTCAAAGACGCGCAATCGAGTCTTCATCCAATACAAGCCGGCGTACCGCAGGGAAGTATCCTAGGACCTATCCTGTACGTACTTTACACAGCGGATCTACCAACCACTCCACAGACACTAGTAGCTACCTATGCCGACGACACCACAGTGTTGGCATCCCATACCGATCCTCAAAGAGCATCATTGTTACTCCAACGAAACCTCAACAAAATAGAAATCTGGTTGAAACTATAGCGTATACGTGTTAACGAAACAAAATCCACACAGGTAACTTTTACCCTCCGGAAAGAAACCTGCCCCCCGGTAGCATTAAATAATATCTTGCTCCCGCAAAACGACAATGTAAAATACTTAGGACTTCACTTAGATCGACGGCTTACTTAGAAGACCCACATCATGAAAAAGCGAATGCAACTTGGATTAAAACTAAGAAACATGTATTGGATGTTCGGGAGAAAGTCCCAGTTATCCTTGGAAAACAAAGTTCTGCTCTATAAGGCCATTTTCAAACCAATCTGGACTTATGGCATCCAACTTTGGAGATCTGCCAGTAACTCAAACCTAAAAGTACTACAACGATATCAGAACAAAATAATCAGGATCATCACAAATGCTCCTTGGTATGTTCCTAACTGGTTACTACAACAGGATGTTCCGGTACCTACAATTAAGCAGGAAGTTCAAAGTGCTAGTGAAAAATATCAAGTGAAACTTAGGGTGCATCCTAATGATTTAGCTGTGGCGTTATTTTAGATTAGGTTTAGTTATAGTTTAAGTAAGAAACTTAATTAGATTATGTTCTCAACTAACCCTTACTTGCTGCAGAATTGCGAAGTACTATCACTAGATATTACTTCCTCATGTTATGAATTATATGCCAAACGATTTACTGAATGTTATCCTATAACAGATTGTAAATACCCAATTAATAAACATGTGAAAAAAATTTATATATAGAATTCTGGAAAAACCGCTTCAGATCTTTCGCGTTAATGGTACAGAGCGGTAGTGCTTGTTTCAATAGTTCGAATTTTAAATTACGGCGTCGTATTGTTCGTGTGTGCGAGGAGTGCTCGTTCGGTTGTGCATTGTGTTGTGTTCTCTAAAAGATTACAAATAAAAAGGATTAATACGACGAGGAAAGGTAGGACCTTTCTTTGTCGACTAACTCGCCATGTATTTATAAAGTGTAAATACATGGACCTTTAAACTCTAACACAAATTCTCTGAAAATCGAGCTCGGTTAGGCTCTTAGATAGGGACTCGGTTAGGGCTCCCCTCAAACATTCGACGGTCCAATTTCGCGAACGAAATTTTACCTTACATAGGTGTAGGTATGTAATAATACAAGTTCGCAGTCAACGGAAGAATCTACGCTGGAAATTTACGATAGAGGAAAACGATAACGAGAAAAAGGTAGGAAATAGAAAGAAAAATTTAGAAGTTTCTATTTTTTTATAGTCTGTTACAGACAAGTGGCTGTCTCAGCGGCAGCAGTGTTAAGCTAAGCGTTCCACTAGTTCGCATCGGAGACACAGTAACATCCCTTAAAATTTTCACCCCAAATTTTTGTATCATAATGTAGGTATTGAACAGCCATTTACAAAAATATATAGTTTGTTGGCGAAATCAAAAAAGTTTGGGTGGGTTTCACCCTCTTAAACCGTGTAAGAGCACGAACGGAATACGGCTCTGGATTAGGGTTGACTAGTACTGCAATCCTGCAAAGTTTCAAATATGGGAAATTATGGGAAATATGGGAAAGTGTGCTATCACCGATCGCCATCGGCAGACCAAAAAAGCGTTCATGTGCGTGCCTAGCCACGTCATTAAAGATGCTAATCTACGTATAAAATACTGCGAAAGACGGACATTTTGTCGTATTGAAGATATTTGAAGTCATTTTGTAGACATGTTTTAGACAGTCTTATACAAGGAAAATGCTATGTGGGATTTATTTAAAAATTTTAAATATTTTTTAAATTTACCTACTAGAAAAATTTTTCGAATATCCTGCGTCTCCCTAGATCTCGACTCGTCACACAAACAAACAAACAAACAAGTATTATTTCGAAATGTAATTTTATACATCATTTCAATGTCATTTGGTAAACTTATTTTTATTTTATCTTTAATGTAAATGACGATAATAATTATTTATGTTTTTTTTTAAAATTATCGAGTAATAAACGAGAATCTAATTTTGAAAATGGCTTTCGGAAAACCACCCGAAAGCAAAGGTACGAAAGTATCCCCCACTATAGAAGATCAACTGTGGAAAGCTAGCATTCAATCAGAAGATATAGCTGCAGAAGCTTGGCAAACAAAATGGGGTTGGATTTTAACCGAATACGAGTAAGTATTCCACATAACACAAGTACATATATACCGGGTATCCAGAAATTCTCTTGCCAAATGAAAACGTCGTATTCTAAACCCTTATTTACCCCTATACAAAAACACTTCCTAAGGAAGTTAGAGCCCTTTAAAATGGCGCCTCACCATCGATTTTTTTTCAAATATCTTCAAAATCTACTATTACTAAGTCAGTGCTTCAGAATGGGGTTAGTAAAAATTAATACAATCCGAATTTCGTAGATGTATTGTTTGGATCATAAAGTGAAGTTGGATGCTGCAGTTGCACCTTCAGAGGGCATGCAACGCCAGTCAAACACATGATTCTACCATTCTGGAAACTTCGCCAAGCTACTGATTACGTGCATGTCAAATTTAGGATGCAGTTGTGAAGTTACAAACATCTGTGACTGTTACCACAAATGCGATTGTGCCGTTATCGAATGGAAGCATGACAGTTGCTGTCCCTGTTTAATTCGTGCTATCCCATTTTCTTCGAAATACATTTGTCGTGATTTTACCATATTTTTAAGCCTATTCTCCTATCCCTTCCATTTTTGGATGTAGGCCTCCTTTATTTGCTTCAAATTTTCGTATTCTGAGCTATTCTCTGCCACATGCCTTCATGCTATGTTATGTGCAGTCTCATTTGTGGTCTACCTCTTGATCTTTTTCCCATAAATGGTCGCCATTTTCCTATTTGGTTGTTCCATCGTTGGTCTTGGAGACGTTCATTTTATGTCTAGCGCATTTCCATTTTTGTTTAGCTGCTTGTTCAACGACGTCTATGGCTTTCGCTTCCCTTCTTATCCAATCGTTCCTTTTCCTGTCTCTAAGCGAAATCTCTAATATTTGTCTCTCCATTGGTCTCTGCGCTTTCCTTATCTTATCTAGGTTTGATGCTGTGCACGTACACTAGTACTAAACTGACCTCACTCGGTGGGATGCGATTATATGATATTATAAGCAAGGCCCCGCAATAGAAATGCATTTTGTTGTAAAATTTGAAGCTTCCATAAGCACTGGGCATAATTAAACTGGGAACAAAACACAATTAGCCGCAGATTCAAAAGTATGCCGAAACCGTACTAAACTAACACCATCTTACGATACCAATGAACTGTGTAAATGTCAAATTATTCTTATGCCAAACAGTTATTAATTTTTAGTAGATGGCAAGGCGCCATCTTCAAAGGGCTCTAACTCCTTTAGGAAGCGTTTTTGTATAGGGGTGATTTAACTCAAATCGACATAAAATCATCTATACCGTGTGTCCCAGGATGGAGTTGACAAGAAGAAAAAATCTTTATTATTGATTTTACGACAAAAAGTCATTCTTTATAAAAAATTCTGCTTGTTGAGTAAATAAATTAACCATCGAAAAATCTAAGATTAAATGTACAGAATGTCCACAAATTAAGATAACATGAAAATGCGTCAACAGAAAAGTATCATTTATTGCATGTTTTATAGTTTAAGTACAAAATTTCAATTAATTAAAGTCAACAAAAATTACTCTACAAGGCCACCTACAACTTCCACACATACATTCGCCCTTTTAATAAATTCACCATAGACTTTGCGTATGGTTTGTGGTCCATTTATCTCATTCACCGCATCCTGTATTCGTGCTTTTAGTATTTCCTGATCATGCGGCAGGTCTTTTTGCTTTAAAGAACCCCACAAAAAAAATCAAGAGGTGTCAGGTCAGGTGATCTAGCAGGAAAATTTATTGGTCCAAATCTTCCCATCCATCTTTCTCCGAACTGATCTGTCAACCACTGCCGTACCAAAAGCGTTGAATGAGCAGGGCATCCGTCTTGTTGCCAGAAAATGTTACGCCGCATTTCTAGCGGTAAATTATCTAGAAACGGTAATAGATAAGTTTCTAAAAGACGAACATAAACGTGTTGATTCAAATTCTCGTCAATAAAATATGGTCCAAAGATTCGATCGTAAAAAATTCCGCACCAAACATTTACACTTTTGACTTCGTTTTTGAATGGCGTAGTTTGGATTATGAAAAGCCCAGTAGCGACTGTTTTGTGATGAAACGTGACCATTGGTGCAGAAGGTTGCTTCATCAGTAAAAAATATCATTCTATGAAAACGTGTATCTACGAGGTAATTCTCACCAACCCATAAACAAAAATCCAATCGCTTCTCTTCATCTCCATTTTCAAGTGTATGTCGGAACTGTGGTTTAAACGGCCGAACTTTGTTTTCTTGATAAATTCTCTGCAAATGAGATTTACTAATATTCAGTCTTTGTGATCGTTTCCGTAAGGATAATTTTGGTGTTTCTATCACTGAATCTACTGCCAAAAGTGTAGCCGTATCGTCTTCATTGTATTTTTTCTTAGGTTTCTTACCATTTACTACAGATCCAGTTAAATCAAATTTTTGCACAAGTTTGCGCAGTGCTTCGCGCGATACTGCAGTGTTTGGGAATTTTTCGTGAAACATGTCTATAACATATCGATAACATACGTTTCCAATTCCATAACATTTAATCAAATAAATACGTTCTTCGATAGTTAACATTTTGCAACTCCAACGGAAAATAACTGACAAATCTACAATTAATGACGTTTTACAGTTCAATAGGTATAATTAGACAATACAACAACCTTTGATCGCCAAGATTAATTAATTGATTAATTGATTATCCACATTAATTTACAGATAACACAATGTCTCAATTAAACTTACCAACATACAATCATAATACTCAAACTTTAGACTTAATTGTAGGTTGTTAAAGAACTTTTTCTGTTAACAATAAACTCTAAAATGCAATAAATGATACTTTTCTGTTGAAGCATTTTCATTCTATCTTAATTTGTGGACATTCTGTACATTTAATCTTAGATTTTCCGATGGTTAATTTATCTACTCAACAAGCAGAACTTTTTATAAAGAATGACTTTTTGTCGTAAAATCAATAATAAAGATTTTTTTCCTCTTGTCAACTCCATCCTGGGACACACGGTATATATGTAGAATTAGACGTTTTCATTTGGCTGAAGAAATTTCTGAACACCCTTCTATAATAACCATTAGGTACAAATTTCTTATTATTTTTAAGACTACTTCAAAATAACATGCAAGAAGCTACAAAAGATTCAGTCCTAACTAAAGTAGTTAAAAAAAGTACAGAAAAAAGAAGTATAAAACCTATTCCGGAAACTGTTAGTCACGAGTGCGGTTGGCTCGCTTCCCGCAGTGAATTTAAATTGGAAAAATTCGGACCAGACGTTTATAAAAGTTTGCCTCTCTATAAACTAAGTAATAATTTTTTCGAAAAATAATAATATTAAATTAATAGGTGTAATAGGCATTATAAGATACCTACTTCTTAAATGCAGCTAAATAAATTATTTAACTACCTATACGACTTTTCGTTATTATAGGGCACAGTTTTTCCTCATGAAAACATTATTTCGTCAACGTGTGGTATGCTACCTAATACACACAACTGCATTGTGTTATATCGGCGAATAAGGGATTTCCTATAGAGAAAATAAATGCAACTGATCTATGTCATAAAAATTACTTCAATTAATTATTTGGCATTATTTATATAGTGGTTGAAAAAAATTCTTTATCAAAATGCTTTAATTTAGTTATATTTTTAGTATAATACGTCACGGTTTTTGCATTCAACAGGTACTACCGTTCGCCACGAAATTTGAAAATTGTTAATCGGCGATAACGTTGTATCATTCAGTGTAAATAAATTTAGAATTCAATTTTGTCTATTTAATGAATACATACGCAATAAATAATTTTACTGTTTTGATGAAGTTGCGGTTGCAACCTGATGGGCACAAATATATATAATTGTTAAATAACACAGGCCTGCAAATTGACACTTTTTGATTTTTTTTTTCACCGTAATGGGTGAATCGTATGTATTTTGGTGCGCTGAGTCCAAATATGACCTCAGTTTTTCTCCAGCACGTAGGGATTTTCCGCAAAATGAAAAAGAAAGTTATGTAAAACCCGCAGTACATATAGGTAAAAATGCATTTTGAAATTAAAAAATATATTACTAGTGGTTTATTTACATTTTTAAATACAATTTGATAAAAATAATATGTATACACAATAAGGATTTATAATAATTCTTTATAATATCTACATCTTTTTCCCTCAAAACCCCGTTTTGAGCTTTTCCGTTTGTGTGGGATGCTTGGAAGTTCTCTATGAAGCATCCAACAGTAGTCTCCCATCATATTCACGTATTCATATTCCATCCCATCGTCCTTGGTACCTCCGTTCCATTTCTTTCATGTCTTGGTGGAACCTCTCGCCCTGCTCTTCACTTACGGCACCTAGGTTTTCTGGGAAATAACTCAAATGGGAGTTCAAAAAGTGAAGTTTCAAGCTCATGGAGCACCCCAAGGTTTTAAAACATTTCAACATTTTATTTACAATTTCTTCATAATCCGGGTCCTTATTGTTCCCCAAAAACTTAGTCACAACTTCTTTAAATGATATCCACGCCTCTTTCTCAGCTTTTTCATCACCTTTTCAAACTGATTGTCTTTCATTAGTTTCCGAATGTCCGGGGCAACAAAACACCCTCCTTTAACTTTGCCTCAGACAGTCCGGAATTTCTTTTCAAGGTATTTGAACGTTTCGCCATCTTTTGGCAATGCCTTGACAAACTGCTTCATCAGTCCAAGCTTGATGTGAAGTGGGGTAAAAGCACTTTTTGGGATCAACCAAAGACTCAAAGTGAACATTTTTCTCCAACCTTCAAAGTTCTCGTTGGCCACACTTTTGACTCCAGTGCTGTGCTTTTGCCCGGCTATCCCACTCACATAGGAAACAGGGAATTTCGTATAGCCACCTTGTTGTCCAAGCACCATAGAGATGACTTTGAGATCACCACAGATAGGCCATCCAAACTCCTTATATTTCAATTTAACAAGGATAAAAGCCATGTTGTCATACTTTTCTTTTAGATGCACAGAGTGCCCCACGGGTACAGAAGCGTATTTATTGCCGTTGTGTAGCAAAACTGCTTTTAAACTTTTTTTTGACGAGTCAATAAAAAGCCTCCATTCATCTGACACATGTTGAATGTTAAACATTGACATCAACTTGGGAACATCAGAACAATATACAAGTTCGCCATCTTGAGAAAAATTTGGCTTAAATTGTTTTTCTCTGCTTCTGTACCAAGAGAATGAAGTTCCAGATCTCAACAAGTTCTTTTCTTGAAGTCTAGAGCCCAGTAATTCAGCAGACTCTTTAGAAAGCCCTAAATCACGAACGAGGTCGTTTAATTCTTCTTGTGAAAACTGTTGGGGTCCACAGTCTTCGACTTGAAACTCATCATCCAACTGCTCTGACTCGCTCTCTGATGACTCTGGCAGATCGTCAAAATTGTGTGGGGCACTGGTACTGGAATACCGGGTCCATGAGGCACAGGCCGAAGTGCGGATTGCATGTTTGGGTAACATATATCTTTTTTATTTTTGGCATTGTACCCTTGTATGTTGCAAGAACAAAAGTAGCAGTCATCGCCGTGGTTTCTCGGCTCTCTCCAAATCATAGGCACCCCAAAACGAAAAGATTTCACCTTTCCTTTAGACCACATGCGAAGCCCTTCAACACAGCCTGAACACACTCCATGAGGGGCCCAAGATTTTTCTTGATCTCCGATCTTCACACCAAAATAGGCAAAGTACACTTTTTAATAAACTCCGTAATACTTCGAGATTGTTTTTAATACAAGTTCGCCACAAATGTAACAGAAACTATCAGGTTTATTAACACAAGCTCTTGAAGACATTTTGAAAGACACTTTAAGAATATTTAAATTGAAATGAACAAATCGAAGGACTCCGAGGGGTATATATAGGGCAATGGGAAATTTAAATTTTATTTTATTAAATCATCATTTGTCAATAATGTTCACCACAATTACGCTAATTAGGAGAAATTCTTTCTGGTAACTACCAGAAAGAATTTCTCCTATTTATTTATGTACTTTTAATAACAAAAACATTTATTACAGTAACATTGGAATCTGAAAACACGGAAGAAAAGCGATAAACCTTAACTGCATACTATTAAGGTAATTAATTCTTTAAAAGGATACGCTGACTAATACTGTTAAATATACTAATTTTTATCATATTTCATAGTTTCTAATATAAAACTATGAAGCCGAATAGGAAAAACAACTTTTTTCGGCATATTCATAAATATACGCCTTAAAGTAGGCAATCCCACAGAAAAATGCATTTTGCGGAAAATGCTTACGTGCTGGGAAAAAACTGAGGGCATTTCCGAACTCAGCGCACCAAAATACATAAGAATCACCCATTATTTTAAAGAAAAAAATTTGGTCGCAGACCTGTGTAATAGGTTCCTTATAGAGAAACAAATTGAATTTGTCCGTATCATAAAAGTTACAACTCTAATTATCTTTAACCACCAAGTGCATAAGTTCGAATTAATTATGTTCACAATAAAATGTCATATCAATTCGCTCAGGAAAATCTATATAATCATCGCCATCAATGTCCAATGATATAATCATCGCAATGTTTAAAATATTTTTCTTATCTATCCAGCTAGAGTTGTATTTACTCTTTTATCTTTTTATTAATTGGACGGAATTTGCACAAACCGAGCCTCGAATAGTTCAAAATTTCTATAGGAGAAATCCTAACTTTCTTTGATAATAGAATGGGAATGCACATTAGCACACACATAGCGGGGGTAAAATAGGACCCAGTTCACCAATCGGTGAACCAACCCGTCTAAAAAAAAAGCACAAATAGTTTCATTTAAATGGGTAGCTATGTTTTTAGATTTTTAAATAGGTACCTATTTAGGGGATCTATACTAGGTGCCTCTATTATAGAGGTACTGCGTGCCCAATTAGCTGTTCGATTTATAAGTAAGTGGCTATCGTTAATTTCGTTAAAACGAAAACACGCCATCACAACGTCTTCAAACAAAAATACCAAAGTAGTCTAGTCAAAAATATTTCAAGAAAGAAAACATAAATAAATGTGGTCAAATTATCGTACCTATACTAACCAACCGTAGAAGTTAGTATCGAAATATTCAAATTATAGATAATAAACCATAAATTAACAAAAGTACTAAATACCTGTTCGTATAAGAGTGGTGATCGATCATTAACATCTTTTGCATAGACATGGAGGAATTGCAAGATGTAGCGTTCAGGTTTTCGCCCCCTGCACCCACTATGAATTTTACAGCACTGCGCACAACGCAAACGTATTAGTACAGTGATAAACCTAACACAACACCGAAAGTCGTTTATATCTTATTGTTAAATAATTACAACCACAACTGCCGCAAACATAAAAACAACCGAAAATAACGCACACCACTATGTATAGTAAGAACGAAAGTACCGACTTCTTTTTTTTAATAAATGGCGTTAAATCTCTTACTACCGTCAATTACTGTACATATTATAAAACCAGCAAAGTATTTTATAGGTATTTTAACGCATTTATTATGACAAAACATCGAAAAAGAAGTTCCAAGACGTTGAAATTAACTTTTTTCCTAATAAACATGGTCGAATGCGTCGAACAACCAATCACAACGCGTATAACCTAACAGGCCAAACTAATATATGGCGCGAAATATTCAAATATAGATTGTGCAAGTAATTCGAAATAAAGATCGCCACGTTTAGATCGGAACAAAACAGAAGCAAACTGTCTAAATAATATCGATGGAACTATTTGAGTTAAAATTAATGTGACGATTTTCGTTCTAAAAAGTCGTATCAGTTACAAGCCAAATAATTTCCTCAATATCATTTAGAGGATCCAAAGCGTTCGATTTCATTCCAAATTTTAATTCTAAACAAATTAAAAGTAAAATAATACAAATATAATAATAAAAAATAAAATAATCGTAATTATTTAGATATAGGAAAATGACAAACTTAACAGGTAAACTTTACTAATCTATAAAACTAATGTTTATAACAACTAAATACAACTATTACGTATACAGTACTGAAAAAGCTTCAATCAAGATCCTGAACTTTTTACAAATTAAACAGTACCAAACTATCACAAGTTAGACTCAAGAATTACATTATGTGCATTATTTAATTAAATAAAACCGAATATTATAAAAGTGCAGATGTTATGAATGAAAAGTGCTTATTACTTGTTGAATGAGCAGAAAAACTGATTGTACTTTTTCAAGGTATTTAAACTTGGTGAAGCTCCTGTTGAAAGCTTTATAGCTTTTTATACATTTTTGCAAATAAGTACGTTATATTTATACAAATGTTATGGGCTCCAAAAAGTATTTCGGTCTTAGTTGCCATATCTTATTGTTAGCTTAAATCAAGTCATAGAATCATTTTTCGTCGTGTCATAAAATTATGCCTTCATCTTTCCACGGCCAACCAAGACTGAAAGACTTTTTGAAGACCCGTTACTTATTCATTTTTAACACAATAAGTTTATGATCATGATAAGTTTAAAATGACGTCACACACATTTTATTAAATATTTCCGATTTCTTGAAATTTATAATATATTTTTATTTGCACATCTTCAAATGCACAAGATAATGTATTGAACAAATATCAATCTAAGCTTCAGGAAATCAAAATATTTAACGAAATGTGTACGACATCGTTTCAAACTTATTGTGAACGACGTATACTTGTAATTTTGTTCGTGTGTCCCTAGATTGCTTCTTCGTTATTATTCTCGTTGACTGCTAATTTTCGTGATTAAATCAACAGGCATACAGATATACTTATACATATGTCGGTGCTTTTACAAGTAAAGTGAACTACAAACATAAAAATTAATATGTTTTTAATACCTATATTGACAATTACCTACTATTCATTTACAACATCAATGGCATACCAAATCACTAACGTATGAACAATTTGTATGCTGAAAAATCGTACAATAAATAATTACACAAAAACCTTGCACATTAAAAACATCAGATTAATTCGACCTATTACTTGGAGGTGCACATTATTTCTGGTTTTTTTGTATGCTTTCGGTGGCCTTCTCTACTTCATGATTGGTGATCTTCAATCGTAATCATTTAAAACTTTAAAAAAATAGTTATCGAAATAATAAATGAACCTAAATAACGTATGGCCAGGAATTATGAAATATTAGTTCTTTAAAATGTCTGTAATAGTATAGCCTTCAAAATAGTAATCTATGTGAAAAAAGGGGGCTGCATTAAATTGTAATGTTCATGTTGTTAACTAATTTCCCCTTTGCCTTTGTTCTGCCCACAATAAAAAGTCCCAATGAAGTCAATGTTCACTGTTGTAGATAATGAAGTCAACTATTTTGTGTGTTCGTGCAAGCTCACCTGGAGTCAAACGTTGAAGCCTGCCCTTCGATTCTGACTTTAGTTTCAAATCTTTTAATCGACCAATTTTGATTCAGGAACAAGTCAAAATCACCGAATAAAGTATGAATTCAATAACACGAAGGACAGAGTAAAAACTCGCAAGTTTCAGATTTGAATAAAAACATTCCCCTTAACGACAAAAGTTCATGCCAAAAATCCAAATTATAATTAAGGGCCTTTCATTTATTACGTAAAAGGTTTTAGGAGGGGATGGGGTTGACTAACATCTTATTTTTTCTTACTCGAGGGACACAATCGCAAGAAAGGCTTCTTAGCTAATGGGCAACTAGCAACGAATAGACACGTTTTTTTGTAATTGGTTTTTCATAGCTTTATATTATATTTATGTTTGTTACAAATTGGAGTAAGAGTATTGTTTAAATGTATAATTCTTTTTCCAAATATAAAATAAACATACTTACAGGTTAACTTTACTAACATTAAAATACCAAAAATATTTTTATTTTACGTAAGATTAGATAGAAGGGGGTAGAGATTATACTTTTTCTTATTATGAAGAAGGAGGGGGTCTGAAAATATTAAAAGACATCTTACGTAATAAATGTACGGCACCTTACATGTACATTTTGTGTTCCTAACAGAACAAATACCATATTTATCATATTATGAAAAACCTTTAAGAAAATGAAATACAAAGTATTTACATCAAAGCCCGATGCAATATTTATTATTAACCTTTAACAGATTAATTCGGATTGAAAATGTTGAAATATAAATAACATGCATGTTAAAAAAATACCTTGTCTAGGAAAGTTGCACGTTTTTACTTGAAAATTTTACGAATTTTTTCCATACTACTTAATTCAAATATAACATAATATATACATTATTGGTAGATTGAAATTTAAATTTTTTACCTTTTTTTTAATCTCATATCTTTTTCATAAAATTTCAATACCTTTTAAATTCTCCACCTATAATGTTTATATATCCCATTATCGCAATACACATTAACTTAACAAAATACTTCAAATATACAATATTATACTTTTTGAATCTCTACATATAAATATTACAAAATCGGATTTAAAAACTTAAAAGATATATTTATCTGTACCGATTGTATTTTAAAAGTGATAAAAAATATTAATAATTTGTAGGGTTATAAAATGATAATATGGTAGTATAAAATTCCAAAATTTTAAATTTTCTAACTTTCTAATATCTACTAAGAAAATATGGATTCAAAAAACTAAACATAAACAACATATAAATAATTTTGTATAATAAATAATTTGTACCTATTAAACTTGATATGAATATTATATCTGAAAATAGATACTAAACCTGAGACAGAAAATTTACAAAAATTTATAAATAATCGTCTACATATACCGGTATTATAAAAATACTAAATATTTTTGTTCTTAAAATTCGCTCATGTTTCTTTAAAGTTTTAAATTAATCTATTACATCTTAACAATATATTCTACTACCTTAGTTATTAAAGAAAAGATCACTACCATTTTTTACACAATAATTTTAAAACTTCCAGCAACGCCGATATCAAGTACTTAAATTTAATTTTCTTCAATAATAATTGCGGCGCTAATTATAATTATTAATTTTATAAAACAATGAAAATATTTACAGTAAAATATTTTTTAAAGGTACACTTTCACATTAATCATTAAGTTCTACAATTTCTGAAGAACTGCCAGTTGTACTTTGGTTAGCTAAAGAATTTTTCAATATATTTCCGAGATTGTAATTCATTCTTGGCGTTATAGCAGATCTCTGTTGATTTATGAAGCGCTGTTGCAACAATCGCATCTGCTGTTGTTGCATATATTCGTGAAGTCTTTGTTGTTGACTGATTTGATTAAGTCTAATTTCATTCACTATGCGATTATATAGCTGAAACATTTTATTTAATTCTAGTATTCTCGATTATATTTTATTATAATAGGAAAATTTAAAAATGTTAATGCATAAACAAGGAAAAAATAATGTTAAAAGTCTAACTTTTGTCCATGGCAAATTCAAGTTTATGCAAGACCCGAAGGTCATTTACAAACAATTTAATAAGAGCACAATTCGCCAGCCAATTGCAAATTGCACTAGTATACATATAAATAAACCCTACTTTAGATAGCCCACTTAATTTTAGATAGTATAAATTGTAGATAAAAGTAATAAAAAAGGACTAAGCAGTTTATTTTTAAAAGCACAATTTTACCTGCATTTGTCCCATATCTACTTGCTCTCGAAGTTGTTTCATGATCATGGGAATAACACTGAGAACCTGTTCCTTAAGCCAAGTTGGATTATCCTTCTGAACGATCCTCATTAAAGCTTCTGTAACCGTATTTACAGGAAGGTACTTAATCCAACCTAAAAAATATAAAAACCTTATTACTTATTTAAAATTTGACGATCAGTTATTGACTAATTGTCTAACCTTCGTAAAAACTATTGTCACAACAATTGTTTCTAAGGAAATAAACACGGTTTTCTATAAACAAAATTTGTTATAAGTAAAAAAATTTCATATTATAAGTAAACTAGTAACTGAAAGTTTACATTAGGTAACTTTGAATAAAAATGTTTGTTTTCAACATCACGTGCATAATTAAAATTTCATATTAAAAATGCCTACACATTAAAATCGTCCGTAAAATAATAAAGTGAATTTAATCGACAAAATTAAAATTCCACATTCACCTGCATTGCTTGTAGCCGGCGCAATTCTTTCATTTTCAAATTCTTCCCAAGCAGCTTTTCTTTCAGCTTCGTCCAATTCCTCATCTTCTTTATTTTCGAGTAAAGTTTGATGCTCGTGATATTTATAAATACGTTCTTTTTCCTTTTGTAATAACTCTGCCAAAAGTACATCCTTCGGTAACAAAGGCGTACCTACCTTTGAAGGCTTAGGATCGAAACTGCAAAAAAATTCCATTAAATTTATTCGACGTAAATTTAATAAAAATTCATACTAACAAGTATAATTCTGCCAGATCGTTTTGATTATAATGCCTATCAATTTGTTGTTCGTCTATTACACGTTTCGAGATTGCTTGCTTCGTAACTTGTCTTTCATAGAGTTTCATTTCCATTGTGCCCTTTAACAAAATACCATATCGTAGTATTATATTGAAAGAAATATTCAACAATCTTAAAATAATTCATTCATTCTTTTCAATAACGATCATAACTTTATAGTAATTTTTTATGCTTACCCAAATAACAAATCTATATATATAAGAGGGTTTAGTTTGTCCAAAACGATATATTCTATAGATACTTTGAATATCATGAGAAGGATTCCACGAAACATCGAAAATAATTACTCTATTAGCTCCTACTAGGTTTATACCAAGTCCACCGGCTTTTGTTGATATGAGAAATAATCTAAAATTAGACGTAATATTAACATACAGGTCAAGTTCTTTTAAAAATTTAAAAATTGATCAATGTATTGGTTATAATCAGAATTAAATTGTATTTTTATCATTAAGCAAGAAATTGTTATTAATGTCGTATAAATACTAAGAAAGAAACTGCTGTAAAATCGCAATAAACTAAACTAACTCTTAAAACTAAATTATAAATTTTAAAATTAATGCAACACAATCCTTAACGAAATTTTTATTGCATACGAGAATGATGCACGACAAATATAAAATTAATATTTAATAAATAATCGAACCTGGCACGTGGATTATCTATATTATTAAAATTATTACACCAAGCAGCTCGATTATCGCAAGATGATGAACCGTCTAATCGAAAATAGTCCAAGCCTAAAGACCAAGAACCTGAAAATCCACAAACTTGATCGAGCTCTCCTTTTTGTGTGGCTTCATCTATCTTAGCTAGGAAATATTCTATCACAGTCAAAGAATATAATGACTGAGAAAAGACCAATCTATCAAAAAATATTGAATATTTATTTAAACAATTTCAGATAAAGGTAATACTCACAATTTATCTCCAATAAGTTCGCACTGTTGTAATATTTGAAATAGTAAATACAGTTTTGAACTATGTGCAATATTATCAAGCTCTTCGCCATCACAATATTGACTCCACCACTGATCTTCGTTAGCAGTCATCTTATCAATTTCCTCAACATCTAAAAAATTAGAACTTACATATCTAATACATTTTAGAAAATAATACAATACATAATCATTCTCTTCATAATCAAAACAACCTTCTAAAATTATTATTTCATCGAAACTATAGTAATTATTAATTACGGTCAAAGGTCTTTACACTAAATAACTGTATATCGTCATCGTAAAATCAAAACCTCATAACCCACTTTTGTAAAATTTTGAATTAAGAGGATTCGAGCGAATTATTATTTATGAATAATTAAACACAAAAGTTTACGACTATTAAATAAACTTTTACACAAAAATTAGTGACCATATCTAGAAAAATAACTTTGCCATGTTTTTGTTGCATTCGTGATTAAATTACAACTTCTCCGATCGATATTAAATAAATTTCATTACTAAAAAAAATAATAGATTACACAAAGATCAATATACGGTGGGATCGTAGTAGCTGAGTGTCCATCTAATCGGTCACCTGTCCTGTAAACAAGTGATAGGATTTCAAAGGATAATATTTTGCATATGCAGCAGCTGCATATAGCTGTCTCGTTACAGAGTACTCTATTCAAACAATTTTCTAATTACGGTGACTCCACTGTATTATACAATTTATTTATATGCTAATATACCTATTCCTGCAGCAGCGGCCGTATTTCTAGTAAGTCGTACATGTGACTGCTTCTTAGCTTTATCATTAGATGCGTTGCTTTCTTTAGAAGCAGAACTATCACTTAAATTTTCACCGCTACTACTAGAGGAACTACTATCCGAATTGTCATCGATGAAATCTTTCAAAGACCCTTCCGAATCTTCGTCACAATCTTCTAAAAATGCCTAGACAAAAATAAACAATATTACACCGATTATAACTGAAAAACAATAAATTACTTACTTTCTTTTTATTTTCTTCGCTTTTATTTAAAAGGATACGCGGATGAGTGCAAATCCTTTGAAATTCTTGAAAATCCATAAACAGGAAAGTAGACTTCACTTTATTGTCAGTTGGCCTTTGTGAATAATGATCCTTATAATGTTGATACAGCTTTATTTGAACTTCACTAAGAGTTAAAAATAATACATATTCATATTTTGGTGGTAAAAATGGCATTAATACTGAGTAATCTTTTCGCTAAAAAAATATAGAAATATTACAAAACCATAAAATAATTAAAAGTAATGAGTGGTTAAATTAATACTAATTTATTATTAATTTACCTGAACCAGTCCATCCAACATTTTATGAAGAACGTGCGATCGTTTTCTCATAATATCAATATCGTGGGGTGTCGAATCTGTATACTGTCCATTGGTGATTGGATTTACAAATCTGTTTAAATATTCTTTATAAGTACCTAATAAATTTGGTTTAACGAATTGAACCATACAGTAATATTCTTTTAGATTATTTTGCATGGGTGTTCCTGTAAGTACAATTCTTCTTACAGAATTTATTCTATTCATAGCAATACTTATATTAGTTTTTTCATTTTTTAAAAGATGACCTTCGTCACAAACAACTAAATCAGGACCTGCAAAAAATGTCTAAGATAAAGAATCTTTATTAGTGGCATATCTTAAAAAAAAAACCAGTTACAAAAATAAGAAAGAGACATTACTGAAATTTTGAAATATTTGTTTATCTACACTTAAATCTTTTGCTACGTCAAGGTGGATAGGACCTGGTCGTAGTCGGATTATGAAGTGGTAAACATATCTACGGCTATCGAGAACAAAGAATTGATTATAAAACCCACTTTATCAATAAAATAAGCACATAGGTGGCAGGTAAATATAACAAGTAGGAAAAGGTAAATATAAAGTTTCAAATTAAAAGAGAATTCGTGCACCAATGTCAAATAGGTAGGGTAATATTTGTGTCCTAGTAGCTTGCAGCAACCAATACTTAAATAAAACCAGACTTAAATAAAATAACCTAACTTAAATGTTTTAAAAATTTGAATCTATGTTTAAACGTAGAAAACACCGACATTTCCGAGTAAAATTTTTTTTAACAATATCAAACAAAATCTAATGTTTTTTAGATTTTTCCACTTTTATCGTATTCCCTATTACCATAAACGAAAGCCTATAGTGTGGATTTCATCATTTGCAATGGTTAATAAATAATGTTGATTATAAACATAGAAATCGACAAAATAATATGTTATTACAATCTATGAATAAATTATATTAATTCTATTAGTCAAAAAGTAATTTTAAAAGTCTCTTAAGAAGGAGTTAAAGGAAATATTTCCAGGACCTATTTTATCATAAATTTTTTAATATAATTAAAGTATTATTTTAATTAAAATTTAAAAACACAAAAATTTGTTCAGTACGCATTCACTACTTCCAACTGTCCAATTTTGTTAAAATTAACCAAATCTTAAACTGTCAATGAAAATGTTAAAGTGTAAAATGCCGCAATAATTTCCCTTTCCATTTTTAAACAATAGATAATTACTTATAAAAAAAGGTATTATCAGAAATATTTTATACCTGGATTTACTAATCCCTTTGAAAAAATGTCTCGAGCATTCTTTTTTATTCTCTTGTTTGTTGGATTTGTTAAATTCCTAAACATGTCATATCCTATTACAATTACGCCACCATAATTATGCCAATTATCAACTTGATATTGCCTTTCATTCTGTTTACTTCCCACCAACTCATAAACTTCTATTTCTTCCCCTTCGATATCATCAAGCCATTTTTTAAATTCTGACACCCAGTTTAATACAGTATTAAGTGGACAAACAACAAGAACTTTATGAACTCCTGTCAATTCTGCATTAAGTAGAAGCGTATGAATTAACGTAATAACCTACAAATTTTAAATTAGTATATTAATTTGCAAGTTATAAATTTGCAGCGATTTCTATATGAGCATACAATAAATTACAAATGCGGCAAATTCTCTGTTTATGAGAAATTTAATTACATTTATCTATTGTAGAAATGTTATGTTGATAATAAGCTGACTTTAATTAAATTGTAGATCGATACCTGTAGAGTTTTTCCAAGACCCATGCAATGAGCAAGAATACAACCAGATCCTTTCGTATTCTTAGCCCTTTCGACAGACTCGTAACATGCATCCCACATAAATTGCACTCCTTTGGCTTGATGAGGTTTCAGTTTTTTTACTAAATTTTTGTGAACAACAAGTATTTCTTCTTTAGTTTCTTCATTAAAATCGAGTACTAATTTATCAACACTGGCATCTATCGGTTCATCGCAGTCGAAAATTTTATTATACTATAATGTAATAAATATGAAATAAAAGACCATTCTTTATAAAATAATGTAGGTACCTTTTTCTGACGTTCTGTGATGCGTGCTTTTCTTTCTTTTTCATCTTTTTCTGCCTGTTTTGTTGTTTCTGCCAACAAATTGTGTCCAATGACCTTGAAAATATAATCTTTATAATATTACGAACATTACAATTTTAAAATGAAAATTTAAAAATCAATGTAAATTCTCCTTAAATTATGGTTACATCAAATTAATGTGACACTTGAACGTCGAGGGGAATTTAACAATTTATGTCATCAGTTGAGACATTATGAGGAAAAATTTTACAGGGCATTCAGGATGAAGTTTCGCATTCCCCTCGGTCTGTGCACTGCATAATTCACAAAACGATTAAATCATGTCAAGCAAACAACATAAATCTAGAACAAATTTAAAGTTGCAAATCTTTTTCAAAATTTCAAAAAAACTTAAGAGTCAAGGAGTCATTATGAGTAGGTAATCTGTCCAAACTTTTACGAAGAATATTAGATATTTAAAAAATTCAAAAAAAACACAAATAATTGTTGTTAATACAGGGTGCTTCATAAATAATGCGAAAAACTTGAAGAGTCGATTTCTTGTTGAAAATTAAGGAGGGCCTTTTATATAACATCTTTTCCCTAAAACGTCTTTTTCGTAGTTACTCAACTCAACAGAGGAAGCTCTTGAATCAATGAATGACAATAATGTTAAATATTTAGTTGAATAAAGTTACAACAATTGACAAGTTCTGACAACACAAACAACACTATTTAACTATTTATTAACACTATTACACTAACACTATTTATTATAAAATATCAGCAAATATTGATATGTTCCAAGTCTCACTGTGTATTGTAATGTGCAATCACTTATTTTATTTTTTAAATCAAAACTATGTTTTACAAAAAAATGAAAAAGTCAAGAAAGGTTCTAAAGAAAGCAAGCTTTCAAAATGTATTTTGTAAATTGCAAAATTTTAACCCTCCGAAAATGTTTTTAAAAAAAACA
Organism: Rhagophthalmus giganteus; assembly: GCA_036326145.1. NCBI lineage: Eukaryota > Metazoa > Arthropoda > Insecta > Coleoptera > Rhagophthalmidae > Rhagophthalmus > Rhagophthalmus giganteus. The sequence continues at coordinate 5,627,656 of JARFJA010000083.1, read as the reverse complement.
AGGCTTGCAATTTTCATCTCCTTGTGAAGATGTAGATGACTGAAAATATTACTATATGATACTTTTCAAAAAGTAAAAATCATCTAACTAAATGCCAATCTTTTACATTTCTCAAGTTTGAAAAATAAAATGTAAATTTAATTTTACCCTTCCTGTATTGAATGGTGTAACCCGGAAAAGAAACGTTTTAGGAAAAAACTTTATATGAAGTTTTTCACATTATTTGTGAATATTTTTCTTAATATCAATATTCTCCTCAATTGATTTATAACGCCAACATAATTTAACCAATGATTACACAATAACAAAAAAATTACCTTTCGAATAGATTTTCTTGTAGTTTTGTCAGCATCATCATCGCTGCTATCTATAACTGCAACAATACGGGTATGTTTCTTCCTAAAATAATAGGGTAAAAACTATAAAATATAATCTAATACAAAATGAAATTTACTTTTCGCTTATTTTTTTATTTTCGTCTTCCGATTCACTATTGGTGTTATCACTGGATTTTTCTTTACTGCCACTGCAATTTTTATCGGATTCTTCTGAATCAGAGCTAATGACCTTTTGTTTTCTCTTCGATGCTCTGAAAAAATATAATTAAGTATTGTCTTATTATAATTTGACATTTTTCTTGATAAAATGTCTAGATAAGTGTTCTAGCCCTGAAGTGGTGGCGGAGCAGGCTACCGAAATATTAGCATTTGTGGTAAGAAAACCAGGTAGGTTCCTACTCTTGACAAAATGCATATGTGGATGGTGCGAATGTAGGCTATATATCGGACTTTGGTGACTGGAAAAGTTTTGGAGTGGTAATTGAGGACGGTCCGGAGTCCAGGAAAGCCAAAAACACCCACTGCTCCATTTTCAAATAAAAATATAAATTTATGAAGAACAATGTCTTAAGATTATTTTCTATTTAATTAAGCAGCACATACTTGACTTTATCATTTTCTTTATTTTTCTTAAGATTTTTATATTTTAGAAAGTCTTCTTCCGAATCAGAGTCACTCAATTTATTGGTCAATAATTTATCCTTCTGCCAATCATTCGTTGTTGGTGATTTAGAATTACTTGTCGTCTGAGATTGATCCTTCTATTACAAAAATACACATTAGAAATTGAACAATTTATATAATGTGTAATAAATAAACAAGAATTTGTAATTTGTTGGTAATCAAATTGCTAGTAATAAAGGTTTTAACATATACTTCCAAAAATTTGATTAAAAATTCACAAAAACCATAATTGTAAATTAAATGGAAAAAGTTTAAACTAAATTTAAATGAAACTTTTTCATGATTAGATAGATAATTTTAGATAGATCTAAGTTAGATCTATTCTAGTTAGATAATTTTAAACAAAATAAAGATAACTTGAGACTTTCTAATTTATTAAATTTGAGACTGAACTCACGATAGAATAAGCTACCACGGCTGTAGGTGACCTTTTCAAGCTTACAGGCCATATTTAACTTTTCGTTTTAATAATGTAGGGTTGCAAGTGTTTAAGTACTGAAGTGTGGACACGTTGCCCGTGAGCCGCCAATTGTTAATTGCTGAACTAGAAATACCTATGCAGTATTTCTCTGTACTTATTAGACTATTCATTTTATGATATGTACTCGAATAAAATTTGCATAACTCAAGGAAATCATCAATAAATCTTACCCTGGGTTTTACAAAAACTACAAAGTTTTGATAAATAATGTTACAACACTTTTAATTTCAATTTTCAGATATATCGTGCATTTTTTGTTAGTTCATGATAAATTATCACCACACGTTAGAATAATATATTGCATTAAAAAAAATTGGAAAGTACTTTTTAAAGAAATAATATCAAATAATTCAAATAACATACTTCATTTGTTTGTGAAATATCTTCTTGGCATTCGTCATTAGAAATAATTTCTTCAGTGCATTGATTTGAAGAATCAGAATTTTCCTAGAATTAAATGTCGAATTTACAAATACATCATTATTAATAATTGCATTCACTTTTTTTTACATTATTAACCACTTGCACTGGAATGACATGTTATACACATCTATAGTCAAGATACAACGCATCATTTGAGCATGTGCATCTGTGAATTGATTGCCAATGCAAGTGGTTAGAGACCATGAAAGATTATTAATTGACTAAAACAACATATAAGATATACAGTAAAACCTGTTTTTGTGCGGTGGATAGGGACCGCATAAAAGAAATCGTACAAAAAAATATTCGGAAATTTTATAAATTCTTACATATAATAAACAACTTTGTACGATATACTACCTAAAATTTTTTTTATGCGGTGGATAGGGACCGCATAAAAAAAGTCGGACTTAGAAAATACATCAATGACTTATGAAATAGATGAGAGAATGCTTTCAATTAAATTAAATAATTAAATTAGACTTAAAGAAATTGTAAAAATATTTAATTCTTCATTGTACATATACATGGAGAAGTTTTCAAATTATACATTAAATAGCTTGGTCCTACTCGTCGTAATCCAAAACGCGCATCTTCTTGTGACGAATTGGTTGAAAATCGCTTTCGTCGCTTGAAGATAGGATTTCAATTGATTTGTTTTTTGGTACCATGAAGTCAGTGATCAGTTTTTGTGACGACGGTCGACTGGTCAGTTGCTTGTAAACGTCACGATAGTGAGACATGCATGATCTCAGCTCTTTTTGGAATTTTAAGCGTCTTTCCGCATTGGTATCTATTTTAAGAAAATGCGTTTCCAATTTTTTAGAAATCTGGATCCCTGCATATATTTTATCTGCTGTAATGGATTCCGGTTCTTCTTGTCCATTTTCATAATCTATCAAACTATTGATAATGTCATTATCATCGACAGTTTGATCCTCAATCATCTCGCCCAGGTCATTTTCGCCGAAAGTATCGAAGCCTTCTCCGCCGATGTTATGTGCAAGCGCACTAATTTCAGATAATAACGTTTCGATTAATTACACATTCAGGCCAGATCGCTTTCCAGCACGAATTTAATGTGTGTTGTTTAATTTGACCAATTGCTGCAATAATATGGTTTATGCAGTTTAAAATCGAGAATTTTTTCCAAACTTCAGTCAGGCTTAATTTATCGTTCTCTGGCTTTTTCAAAATGTAGCTGAAAAGTTAATTTGATATAATGTTTCTTAAAATTTGCGATTATGCCCTGATCTAGTGGTTGTATGAGGCTAGTCGTATTTGGTGGTAAAAATACTATTTGCACATTAGGATGTTCTATACAGGGATGACCGGGTGCATTATCCACAATTAGTAACACTTTAAATGGAAGACCCATCTCTTCCATGTATTTTTCAACTTCTGGTATAAAAGAATCATTGAACCATGTTGCAAATAGAGCTGATGTAATCCATGCTTTTTTATTGGCCACGAAGTGTACTGGATATTTAGATAAATCTACGCCTTTTAGCGCACGCGGGTGTAAAGTTTTATTTATAATAAGTGGTGTTAACATCTTTGCACCAGAGGCATTACTGCAAAGAAGAAGTGTGATTCGATCCTTTGCCGCTTTAAAACCACTTGCAGTTTTCTCTGATTTCGCAATGAATGTTCGGCTGGGCATCTTTTTCCAGAATAACCCAGTCTCATCTGCATTAAATACTTGATCTGGGCAATATCCACCATAATCAATGATTTCCGCTAATACTTTGCGATAATTCATAGCAGCTGTTTCATCGGCGGACGCTGCCTCGCCTTGTATCTTCACATTGTGAAGTGCGTACCGTTGTAAAAATCCAGCAAACCAGCCATTGCTCGCAGAAAATTTCACGTTTCGTAAACAGGATGACGAACTTGGTTCTAAATCCTTCAGTTGGTTGAAATACTGTCTAGCTTTTTCTTGAATTAATTCTTTGTGAACGGGGATTCGTTTTTTAGTTAAATCTTTAATCCACAACACGAGAGCCTTTTCCGTCTTCTCTATTACACTATTTCTCGAATACGACGCTCTTTTACTACTGTCGTTTGTTGCACTATTTAGAGATTCATATATTTTACTCGCACGTTTATGTATAGCTCTGATCGTGGATTCACCTAATTTAAATTCATTAGCAACAGCTGTGGATCCTTCACCATCTGCTAGTCTATTTAATATTAGAATTTTTGTTTCTAATGGAATTGTCTGTCTTTTTACTTTCTTTTGACTATTCATTTTAAGGGAGTACTTATGTCTAAAAATAAAATAAAAATCATAAAAACTACATATAAATAGACACAAAAGTGGCTAATTTATTTACCTTTAATCTCGCTATAAAATGAATCCTTAATCACGTGAATCGTGGATAAAACTCTGAATACGAAGCGTATACTGTTCGCGTGTCGAACGACAATATGTACGTAACTGACTCTGCCTTGTCAGTAGATTGTTTGAAATAAATGAACAGAGCATCCCGAAGTCCAGATACATCGTTGTCAAGGAAACCACGTAATCAGAGTTCGTCCACACATGTATATGTACATTGATAGGAAACATTAAACTGGTGCTAACGCCGCTAAGATTCATATACCGCATAAAAATAAATCGCACGAAAAAAATCGCACAAAAATAAAATCGCACAAAACTAATCGCATAAAAAAGGACCGCACAAAAACAGGTTTTACTGTATGTATAAAATCTGATTTCCATAAATCTATCTAGAATTACTTTTTTTAATCCTACAACCAGACACCTTTATTAAAATTAATTTAACTGCAAGCTCGGGCTCTACAAACTCAGTACTTCGAGTTAAGTACTTTCATTAGAAAAATACTAATAGAAAGTTCTAAGAAAGTCGACATCCTAGACTACTTAAAAGAAAGAAATTGCTATTAAGATATTAATCTGTAATAATCTTTTGTGTATTTTTTTTAATTGTACATATTAAAATTGAAAAACTTATTTGATCCAATAATCAAATGGAAAATTTAACATATTATTTTTAAAATAATAACTAATAATAATAATCTAATAACTAACCTTTTTATTCTGAGTCTTGGAAACCTTGTTATTACTTTCTGCTTTATCAGTTTCTTCATCATCTTTTATAACTTCTGTTTCTGAGTCGATGGCATCCTAAAATGAGTAAAAAAATGATAGCACCACTGAGTAAAAAGATCGGAGACGATTTGCCATAAAACTGTTATGGCCAATTTCTAATAATTTGATGTAAAATCATCGCATATAAATTGATACATTCACATTACCAAATAAAGACTAATTTTTAATGGGGAAAATAACGTATAAAAAGAAATACTAACAAACATAATATCTGTAATTTTATTATTGACAATGTTATTTGTTGTATTTGGAATAGGTTCAACTTCCTTATTTGCATCTTGAAGTACCGGCATAGAATCATCTTCTGTAACATCGCTGCGAGATGAATTAAAATTATTAATCCTCTTTCGTTTTCGGTTCGAACACTTCTCATTTTTATTAGAAGAAGACATTTTATTCGCATTTTCTGCAGAATACTTTTGAGTAGATTTTTCTAAATTACTTATATTTACTAATCTGAAACAAAAATATACTCACTAAAATAATTTTAATCGATAATAATGAATACTTAAATTAAAAATATTTAATTTGAAAACATTCAAAGTGTAGTAATACATATAATATTACTAAAAGCTAGTTTTTGAAATTCAACCCTACCTACATCACGTAAATACCTCTATGAATTTATCACTATTTTTATATTTAACAAGTTTTACTAGTAATGACAAACTGATTATGAGCGATTTTGGATGTCTCGGAATTCTTTTGACATACATTATCTCCGTTATTTGAAAACAATTTATTTATGTTTATCTGGAACCACAACAATTTCAACCGTCTCCTCGAAGGAGTTCAATTTTTTGTAAACGTTTTTTTGGCTCGTTCAAAATAGAAATAGGATCGGGGAGGTGCCAGCCGTGTACAAACTCGTGATAGCAACCAAATGAGCATTAGAAATTAAAAAACATTTAAAAAATCAAAATAAATACCTATCTTGTTTTAAATGAGCAACTAGACCGGATCAACTCACCATTTTTAAATGAAATTTTGAAGAACCAAGATCCAAATATATCTGAATGACAGATAACCCCCTGATGATGCCTAAATAGTAAAACCGGTTGGGAATTTATAAAATATAAGTAAAAAAAGGTTAGAGATATTTTAAACATGAATATTAATATAAATGAATATGCCAAATACGTGTAAATAAAATTAAATCAATGAAAAACCAAATTAGATATTGAGCTGACGGTTCTAGATAAACCATCTAAAAATCAATACATGTATATTGAAGACTACAATTTGCTAAACTAAGGAGAAGGATTCCTTGTATTTAAATATTTCAAAAAATTATGTATGTTAACACAAAATCTAAGTTATGAATGGTTCAAAATTGAAATCTAAAACTGTAAACAAACTGTTAATAATCATGATTGCAAAAATACATACCGTTCACTTTCATTCATTTCTTTTTGTTTAAGATAATGGTCCTTCAAATTTTCACAAGGAATACGTGGCAGTGGAAGATAAGCTTTTTGTGACAATTTTTTATCTTCTTCGATCAACTTTTTATAATCTCTAGAACTGGGATCTGTCGTCTTTTGACTTTTTAAAGGCAACATCGAACTCGAACTATCAGAATCGTTCGATACAGCCGAACTATATTGTTCACTTATTTTACTCTTTTTTCTTTTCTTCTGACTTTTCTTTTTATAACTTGATAATGTAGAATCGGTGTCTGAATTACTTGAATCATACATTTTTTTGTATCTAGCTCGTGCGTCAGATTTATACTTTAATTTGGTTTGTTTCGAGCCTAAAGACTCGCTATTGTCTTCATAACTTTGCTTTAACTTTTCTCGATTTCTAAGATTTCTAGAAGCTCTAGTCTTAGGAATGTTTAAACTATCATGTTTAAATTTGCTTTTAGGTTCAAAAATTGGATCGTCGGGATCTGAATCTGATATAATTAATATAGATTCGCCCAAACAATTAGTTTTTGTCGAATTTGTTGGTATAACCGGTAACGCATCAGGATTTATAAGTGTATTTATATCGACACACTTCAAAAAAACTTTCCTTTCGGCTTTAAATTCATCTTCATCTTTTATCGCCAACTGATCAATGGCATCGTTATTAAATAATTCTATTTGATCTTCATTATTTTGACTATCTTGTTCAGAACCTACACTTTCTATGTCTTTTTCACTTTCTTTATCGGTACTTACATCTTCAATCAAAGTATTTGTCGTTTGTTCTTCATTTTGTTTCTCTGAATCATTCCCAATTTCCTGGTTGGAATTTGTATTTTCAATTGACACACTTACTTCTTCACTTTTTTCACTTTCCATTCTGACTACCCGATTTCCAACTTTCCTATTCATTGCTGTTCCTAAACTTGATACAATTACTTCTAGACTTTTTTCATTTACATTATCATTTTCAACAATATCGATAACAGTATCATTTCGCAAACTAGCACAATTTTTATGAAAATATTCTTCAATTTTAATTACTTGAGATTTTATAGAATCTAAAATTGTTCTAGTACTTTCAATTACTTTGTCTATTTCATTTTCATTGTCGAAATCTAACTTAACACATAACTGCTCGATTTCTTTCGATTTTTGAATTACATTTTCAATACTTGATATATCCTTAAAAACTGTCATCAATACTTGAGAAGCATCGTTTTTCCTCATAATGCCATGTAAATTAGCAACTGCAACAATAATTATCATATAATAATAAATATTTCTCGTTTATAATGATTTTAGAAAAAATAATTACTTCAACCTAAACAGTGTCCTCAATTTTAGTGCAATTGGATTAAATCTGCATGGCTTTTAAAAAATTGGTTATTAATGGTTTGAACCCTATAGACCTTTGAACGGGCTTGAAGAAGAGACTGCATTTACTGCCCAGTATAACAGCCCACAAATAAATTGCAAAGAGGGTAATTTTGTCTCACCAAACTTCGTCACAACAAAAATGATAGAAGAGATATAATTTGGAGGATCACGACCCTTAAAGACAAAAGTATATAGCGTTCAAAGATTTAAAAAGAATGTCTCGCTTACAATAGGAGTGAATTATATAATGATCAATTTTGCCTGTTAAATTTTGATTCTAATGGATAATTATTATTGCTACGAGGATTCTTCGTTCAATAGAAACATGGTTGGATTGCACAGTCGCAACTTCATCGCCATAACAACAGAATTCGGCTTTTTACGTTGATTGTTTAAGTACTAACAACGTGTCTGTTAAAAATATTTGTTTTCTTCTTTTTAAGCATTGGCATTAAATTGGAAAATGGCATTTATGGTAAAAAATCTATCCAAAGATAATCTGCGTGCTGTTTTGATTTGACCCCTCGGATTTTAATGTCGAACGATATACAGACACCTTAAACTGTTTACATGCCAACACCAAGAATAAATTCAAAACCTCGCAAAAAAGTGTTATCCTTCTGCATAATACACATAATGCTCGCCACCATGTAACCCGAACTCCGGTCAAAGATCTGCTTGCTCAAATGCATCGGGAAATCTTAAATAACATCCACCATGTCGGCCCGACTTGTCCCCGTGTGATTTCCATGCATTTGGCACATTAAAATGATTGCTAAAAGAGCGACGGTTCAATTCGGTTTGCTATTAAAGAATGGTTCCACAAACAGCTGCAGAAAAACCATGCACCAGTGGGACTCGTGCATTAATGTTAATCTAAATTTCTTTTAAATTCATTGAAAAAAAAATACCTTTACAGCGTCTAAATGTTTCTATTGATCAATCCTGTAACTTCATTATCAAAGATCTAACTTATTAACTTATTGTTAAAATGTGACTACTTTAACATTCTTTTTATTTCAATAGTAAAAGTATGTTTATCAAAATAAGTTAACTTTGATTTTATAGTAAAAAAAATGTGACTAAATCAGTTAGTTACTACTATGAAAACATGTAGTTGGAACATCGAATTAAATTTTAAGTAACTTTAGAATTGAATATAAAACTGGCCTTTTTTTTTAATAACATAACTAACCCAACAAACTAATTGTTATCCATTATTCTGTTGGTCTTTAGTAAATTTGCAATATAGGCTATAAGCATTGTTTAATGAGGTCAACAGGCAAGTGCCCCTCGGTAACTGTAACTTAGTCACTGTTCACTACCACTATCAAAACCAGCCCTAAGAATTGAAATTTAATATTCATGACCATTTATTTAATCCAAGATAAAAATAATATATAAAAAGGAAGATAAAAATAATTAATGCATCATTTCATTACCTGCAGCAACATTATAATTATTTCGCTTTATTACTGATTTATATTAATTTAACACTAGAAAACGCGATTTCTTTCCATTACTCAGAAAAAAAAGGTATAAATGTCCATTATCCAACTACATTCATCAGGAACTACATTTCCCTTCTCAATAAGTAACCTAAATTTAAGCTTAGAATTCTTATACCAGACCTAAAACAAGCTTAAAAACTATCCCTGAAATAAATTACATGATTATAAAACAGTTAAGTGAAAATAAATAATAAACTATTGTTTACGATCAGTATAAATAAACTTTTCCCGCGCGTATAGGTAACCGATAAATGATTTTAGAACTAAACCGTAACCATTAATAAAATATTAATTACTCTTAAATGTATATAGGTAAATCGATTGTATTTAATTACCTTAAAATTCCATCAGAATTAAATAAACGTTTAAAAATACTAATAAACTGCCATACTTGTTCCTTCTCGTCACTGCGTCACATAACTATAATATGACCAACACAAAAACAAAAAATAGCAAGGTAAATAAATAGCACCAATAAATAAAATTTCCGAAAACTCACTTTACTTATTCGATTTCTTTTAGCAATTATTAAATATTTTTCATCCAATAATTATGAGAAAATTCGCGATTGACTTGCTATGAGTGTTGTATGAGCACATAATTAAAAGCAATACCAACATTACAACTTGTACATTTTTTTTTTAAATAATTGATAGTTTTTTAAATTAAATTAAAATAAGATATAAGAATTGATACTAATTTAAATGGTATCATACCGTATCTCAAAACGTTAGGCCATTAAACACATTAAAATAAAATTATCATCCGAAGCACGTACAGTGAAACCTCCCAATAACGGACAACTATGGGGTAGAAAATATTGGTCGTTGTTGGGAGGTGTCCACTAAAGCGACTGTTAACTAAGACAAATGTTCAAGTTTGAGGATTAAGAAACTGTTCGTTATTAAGAAGTTTTAAGTTTTACAGTTTTAACGGAAAAAACTGTATCTTAACTAATTGATAAATACTGTTATAAATATCAAATCGGCAATAAATTAAATTAATGGCTTATTTTCGTTTCATACTTTGCTAAATTTTAAAACGTCTTTGTTAATACATACTTTATTTATTATTTTACAATAACATAGATAAATATAAAATGTGTTTTATATGGTCATTGTCAATAAAATCTATATTTCTATAGTACTATGTATAATAATCATTTCAAAAATAAATCTATCAACTTTAGTACAAACTATTTAAAATATTGTAACACTGAGAAGTCGTTTTATTTAGAATACTAACAATAATATAATTTTTTTAAATTGACTTTAATCAAGATAAGGAATTAAAATACTATATACTAAATATTTTAAATAATATAACAATTAAATAACCACAAATTGTTAAATTTTTATGAAAACCAAAAATTAGTTTGTGCACTATATATAAAAAAATTATCTCGAGGTCTTAATTGGCAAATATAATATTCTGTTGGGTATTTACACTTCGATAAGCAAATCCAACTCTTTTAAAAAGCAGATTGCTACTTCCACAAAATTAAAATTTCTACATTCCCTTAAAGGCCACGATTAATATTAAATTAAGACATAAAAACACATATACGTTATGGATTTTAAGATAAATTTCGTATCAAAGCATTTATGTTAATATTTTAAGTTTTATATTATTAATTGTACGTTTTTATAAAGGCACTTGCAATATTGTTTAAAATTAAGACCATCCACCTGTTAACTTATGGAAAAGTTCTTCGTTCAAAGTTTGATTTACTTCCTTAGATCTCATCGACAGAAAAATGTAACCACCTATAAATTCATGAATGACCTTACAATCGGCAGATAAGCAGCTAAAAATAATATTTTCTTCTTCGAACTGCACCATCATATGTTTTACTTCCCAGTTTACATTCCATGCCTGTAAAAGATAATTATATGAAAAAATACTTTCAATTTGAACAAAATAATTCATTATAGATCATAGTAAGTATATTCATCATACAGTATTATAATATTGTTTTATTATTAATTAATTCTTTAATAGTAACTCGTGCTCACTTTTAAAACAGTATAGATAATTTTAATAAATAATACTGCTAGTAATTAATATTTACACATTAAAAACAAAATAAATTACAATACCTTCATTGTATTAAATCTCCACGTTTTTAAATGATCTCCGCTGTTTATATCCATTTTCATAAGTCTATTGTGAGCAACCCCAATAAATCGTCTTTCTTATGACCCATAAATCTTACAACAAACAAGGAAATTCCATATTCAGGAAGTGATTGCCATGCTTTGATGTAATTTAATTTGGCTTCAATTAAAGGTAATTCCTTAACATTTGCATGTGCCTCCAAAATTCGTTGAACCACCAACTGTAAAAAAAAAACAAAACATCACGTATTACATGTGTAATTTCGAATTAGTTTATTAATATGCACTTACTCGGCCCTTTAATTTTCGAGAAAATCTTGGCGCAATAAAATCTTCCGGCAGAATATCCAACGAATTAGGATTTATAGCAGGACCTCCCTCGCTAGGTCGCTGAATTTGTATGAAATCTAGAATAGTTTGTACTTCCGAATCGTATGAGCTATCTGCTAAGGAACGACCTTTCGCTGCTAACTTACAAGCGGCCATCCATTTCGCATATTGTTTTTCCTATTTAAAAAAGCAATTAATATTGCCCTGTCAATTTTTAATTACTTACATCATTGCATCGTATACACATTTCTGACATTCCTTCGGGACTAGGTACTTCTAATTTTATTCCGTATTTATTCTGACTTATATTAACATCCGGCGTAACTTCGCATCCTTTCAAATTGATCGAGTGCGTCGGATTAGCGCGATGCACCATTTCTTCTCGGCTTTTATACAAATATAGATGAAGATCTCTACACGTGAACCAGTACTTTTTAATCGCTTTAAGTGTAAACCTTTTTGGTCTAAAACGATAACTTTGTAACAAACCACTTTTCTTTCGTTAAAACTCACTTTAAAAATCTTAATTCGTCATAAAGTTCAGGCACTTGAGTAATATCATTTGTGTGGTTGCTTATAGTCGAACCTTCTAAAGTAGTCTGCAAATCCGTTAATGCAGCATCGATATCATCATCGACGGGACTCGACAAATTTCCCATTTCAAAGTTTGGTTGAGGTTGTCCGGTTTGCAAAACTATTTGTAACTACAAAATAAAATTTAATATCGAAATACTATAGAAATTTATATAACGTTTACCTGTAATGCGGCAAACATGAGCATTTCTTCTTCGGTACAGTCGATTTCTTCGTTTAATAATTGCCATTTGGCCTGTTCGTAAATTTGATTTATGCGAATAGCATCATATTTAGGATTAAGATCGTAAAATGTAAAAAACTTGAATCGTAAACATAATGTATCGTATTCTCTTACACCTTGTTCCATGATCGATAATGAAGAATCTAGCCACCTACGATGGTTTTGAAATTGAAGATTTGAAAATTATTAGTACTACGTCGGCGAACTTACGCTACATTCATTCTCGCCTTTTCGACTAAAGTTTTAGGCCTTATAAGGTGACTTTTAGCTTCAGAACTAGGACGGGGTGGACTTTGTGCTAAACTGTTATCGTAACTACTGTTCCACTGTTCATTACTAGAATTAGAAGAATAACTTCCATTAGCGTCGTAGCCATTTTTATTCCAAGTTGTAGGCTATAAGAAATTTAAAAATGTATGTTACAATCAAACATAATAAACTGTTTAATCTTTATATTGCAAGAGAAAACAACTTACTTGTCCACCAGGACTATTAACTGGTGTAGACGACGGCGGTTTCTGAGGTGTAATAGGAGCGCACATGAAACTGTTTTTATCTAAACTTCCCGTACTGCCCACCGGACTGGTGTTAGGAATAAATGTATTCGTATCTGGCGGCGGAACTCCATTTTTTTGTGTTTTAATTTCGTCGACTTTCTTTTTTGGCGTTTCCTTATAGTTATATTTTAAATGGTTTGCTTCTAACGGTTTACAAAACGAAAGCTCTTCGGGATGTCTTATTCCGACGTTTTTGCAAACGCCGACTACGGCAGCAAAAGTTTTTACAGAAAAATCCACTTTAACGTCGAGATAGCGTAAATCCGGAAGCTGTACTCTCAACTGCTTGTGCATCGGAGTAAAATATAGTAGAGCGTCTGCTTGAACGCCGCATTGGTCCAACGTCGATCTAGTTCTCGTTAACCAAATATTTCTGTAAGGCCACCAGAGCGCGTGATCCGACCAATCCATCGAAATCTCTAAAAATATAATAGAAATATTTTATAAATTAAATCGTTAAATATGTAGTTGCAATCTTACTTTTATGGGACTTTTATTTAATACCTATGTTAAATAATAATCAGTTTTTGTACAAACCATTTGTGACTATAGCAATAAATCATTTGGACCACTCGTTTAACTTGAATTCAAATAAGAAACAATATAGAATCTGTTCTATAGAAAAGAATAAAATTTTGCCAACTATTATAAATAACAGACTAATAAAATTAACGGTTGTATTTATTATTTCTGTGAAAGTATTTGAAAAGTATACATAACAAAACATAATAATTTGCAAGTACAGATTATCATAATTATACTCTTAAGGGTAAATTCAATCGACTCCAGTTAATTTTTACTGGCAGATTAAAGGTGAGCAAATTGTTCAAGTCTAAATATTATAATAAAAATAACAAAAACGATCAATAGAAAACAATAGAATAGAAATATTATTGTAAATAATGTAGACATAAAATGCTATAAATAAAAATTGCGAGTAAAATTTTTAATCATCAAAAATCTTAAACACAATAAAAACTATCTTTATGCAATTCCATTCCTGAACATTATTTCTACAATAATCACGAATAAAGGGCACACATTGTTTACCATCATTTTCATTAATCTCATAGAAAATATTGTGTGGCTAAATTTTGTGAATGGGCGAGTTGAAAAACATTTTAGTAGTAAAGTGGAATGCTTTTATTAATAATTTTAATTTGTAATAAACAAGCGCGATAATACAATATAATCAATTTAGATAAAAGCCTCGTTCGCTCAAACTATCAGATTGTGTCATATGTCATCACTATACTAAAGCAAAATTAGAAACGAAACGCCTCCTCCTCAATTTTCTACTTGTTGGATGTAACATTATTTGTAATTTATGAGCAATTCACCAATTGCTTAAGAGAGAAAGGAGATGGGTGACTAAATTACTATTTTTAGCACTACATGATAATATTTTGCATATATACCTACTTCAAGTACAACAGTTGGAAGTGGAAGGACGTTGGAACGATTTAAAAAAATAACGTTATAATTTATACAAGAGATTCGTGTACTTAATTTTTTTACACTTGTTCTAAAAAATTATAATTTATTATTAAATTAATACATTTAGTAAAACATAAGATTACGCCAAATATGCTAACAGGAAATACATAATTATCATAATACTTCCAAAGCGACAGTAGGTTAATACATATTATTTACATAGTATCTATGTATGTATGTAAATTAATCGTAGACCACAATCGAATTTTCCGATTAATATTTTTATAATAATACTTTATAATTTTTTAATTACTACATATATCTAAAGATAAAATACCTATGCTGTAAATAAAAATTAATTCTATTTATAGTAGCCTATTTATAGTACCTATGTACCTGTTTAATATGAGATGGTTACAAAAATGATTTTAACTTTAAACAATAGAATTTCCGGAGGCTGACACCTCTACAAAGGAAATGAAGAAATATGAATACATAAACTATATGATAATAACTTTTAAGAATATCGGACGAATAAAGATATTTTAATTGTTAGGAAAAATATGAGGAAGTCTGTGGTTGCGATTTTTAAAAGTAAATTCCGGTAAACGTCACATAGTTATGAAGGCTATTTCACGAATTGTTAGTCAGTTTTTACATAAATATTGATAAACTACGTCATATTATTGTACACTTATCGTGCATATTAACATTAGACTTGAAAGGATACATTTTATTTTGTTATAGTTTCAATATACTATGTACAAAAATAGATAAATCGAATTTTCGAAAAAATCCTTTTTGTATACATGGGATGTCCCAAAAATGAAGTATCAAATGCAGTGAGCTAATGAACGAAGTCATTTTAAGCACATATTATGTGATTATCCATTCGTTAACGATTCAAAAGTTATTTATTTCAAAATTTACACTTTCCCTGAAATTGCCTATGTAGCCATAAAAAATTTATTTTAAATAAAATACGAGTTTCTGGTTAATTTTTTATTTTAAGTATAATCGTGACGAGTATAGCTTTTTAATCCTAAAAGTATTTTTATGAACTCTTGTTATTTCTACTAGTCAAACAATAAAAACGATTTTTTGAACTATCGAACAAAGTTGTCCGTTTAATATAGATTTTAACATAATAATTATAAAATGCATAGGAGTATTCAAAGCAGATTTGCTAAATAGAAATTTAGTTAGGCTGCATAGACCACACGGCACACTTTCTCATTCCAATACATTATAATTCCTAGAATCCTTAAAAATTATTTTTATTAACTGCTTTACATAATAATTTACTTTCTTTGCCTTTAAACATATTATGCGCGACAATTTTTATAATACAACTTTTTCCTTATTTTTAAATGATTCGCCTAAAACAAAAATTTAATAATTCAATGTCTATATTTACATAATTTAATAGGTACAATTTTTAAACAAAAAAAAAACAGTTATGTAACATTTACCAAACTGCATTGGAATTCGCGTTATTTTAACATTCTAATTAGTATTTATGCTATATGTAATTATTATTTGCATAACCGAGTGAATAGTAAACATATATGTGACGTTTACCAATACCAAAGAATTATATAAATGAAGGCGTTAAAGGTCAACGCCAAATTTGGTCCGATGAAGTTGAAACTAAAACCTGAACCTGATTGTAATCATATTATTACAATATATTCGTGTTAAAATTTAATAGGAAGAAATATACAGAACAAATACAAAAATATACAAATGATGAGGTTTATTAAAACTTTTTTTGAAAACTGCAACATCCTCTTTACTTTTACAGGATTAGAATCTTTAATATTAGGAATAATAGTTCGGAATTCTATAAATTCCTGATTTTTAGTTTCTTCAATTTTTAGCGACAATTTATGTTTGTAATAGGTACATTAAAATTGTAATTGCAATTGCACCGGCAAGGTCCTTAAAAATGAAGGGACTCGACTACATAAAACTATATATGATTTAACTTACAACTGCAGTAACAGCCAAAATTAATTTTCAAAGTAAAAACTGAACAGAATCGAATCCAAATTTAGAAAGAAACATTAGTAATGCAAACACAAAGTAAAATAATTTTTAAATACTCGATCAACTTGATAGTTAAATATCCGTATTATAATCATTTCTTTTCTAATTTGTATTACTTAAAGTATTCTGATCTTTTTTCAAGTTATAATAATTATCGGAAGATCAAATTGAGTAGGAATTTTTTAACATATCACATAATCTCATTTACAAAACCTTTAATTAGTACAAACCGGTTTTAATAATCTACAAAAGGTTAGTAAGAACTTTATATGTATAGGTATAACATAATGATTTGAATAGTGTGTAAGTTTAGGAAACTTATTTATAAGAAACGGTTCTCAATATACCATTATCAGATTTTCACATTGTATTTTTTTGCTACTGTATTTAGAAGAAGAAACGTGCAAAACAATAAATTAGTTTGAAGTGTAGGTTCAATAATACAATGATTGTATGCATAATATTATCAAGTGAATAAATGCTAAATAGAATCCCTTCCATGTTACCCCCAGTTTTTTCTTATATAAATGAGAACATAGAACTGATATAAACTAAAGAAAATATAAACTTTCAGACAATTTTCACGGAACACAATTTAATATTTCTAAAAATTGAAAATTCGAATTGTTGAATCGTTGTTGAAACTTTGACCATTTCAGCAGGCATAAAACTAGACAATTACATTAAAACATTTCCGGTTTATTAAAATTTGCTAGGTTTTGCTTTGAATCGCATGTTGGGACAGACACGGAGCTGACATTTCATAGTTTGTTGTTGTATAAAAGTTAGTAAGCATAAACAAACACACAAAAAAAAGAATTGTAATTTTTGTAGGTATTATAACTGAAGTACTACTCATAAGCCTACTGTTTGTATAGCTCAATTATTTCAATGTTTTAAGGTGAGAGACACAAGATTACTCGCTTTTGTGACAATCGATAAAAGACAAATAAATATTGTATCATGTTTGGGCATCGGGAATTACAACCCCTTACTCGATCAAACTAATGGTATGTATTTTTTATGCATACAGTCCAATAAATGTGTAACTTGAACATGCTCTAGGTTTAGAATGTGTTATTAGACACAACGACGTTTACCATATTTAGATAGACCGGCGTTATTACCCTTCTTCTCCCACATGTGTTGTATTTTAACTTCCTAAATTTATCTTGTATATAACCTACCTATTGGGTATATTGATTAACTAATTAACTAATTCGAGCTTTCTATTTTATTGTTAGTTATGACAATTTAATTGCTAAAAGAATATAAAAATTAGATACCTATCTAATTTCAATTGCCCACATGCTTCGGCCTAGTTTTTTTAGGCAGTACTACCATACAAAACATCTTGACGGCATAGAAGGCGTAATTACATGAATATCGAGGACATGTTTTAGTGTTCCACAATTTTTAAAAAGATATATTTCCTAATTATTATTAGACACTGATGAACAAGGCACTTTAAGGTATTCCACCGACTACAATACAGCTTCTTATTCGATTTTAAAGTCATGGCAGTGACGGTAAAATAAACTTTTAGAAATTTATTACCTATACATAAACCCTCAAAGGGTTACAATTTCCAGATTACATTAGTTAAACAACTAGCAATTCTAAATATTTGAAACTTTGAGGTAAACCAAATTACCTACATGTCTACCGAATAAAACAAACTTAAAAAACTCTTGAATATTTACATCTAAAAAAATTGAATTTAACAATGTCCTCGTGGTAATTTAAATAGCCACAAGGTCTTGTCCCTGTTGTTTCTACAACCCTGCCTTTAGATCTAGGGAAACAACCAATAAATGTAGTTTTCAAGTAATTACTCCGGTTATACATATAATTGTAAACATATTAATAATAAACACAAAATATTTTGGTTTACAAAGTGCACAAATATAACCAAGTAACATTCAGTTCAGGTCAATAAAATAGTTACTCTTGTAAATGATCAAAATAATGTTTTATTAATTGGATAAAAGGATCTACTTAAGAATTTTTTTTTTAATAAAGGTATAATTGTTAATATTATAATAGATATAAATAGAGCAATTACTCCTCCAAGTTTGTTTGGAATTGATCGTAGGATAGCATAAGCAAATAAGAAATATCATTCTGGTTGAATGTGAGTTGGTGTAACTAGAGGATTGGCTGGGGTGAAATTATCTGGATCTCTAAGAATATAAGGTGATCTAAGTGTAATGATAGTTAAAATTATAATTGTTATATTAAATCCTATTAGGTCTTTAAAAGTATAGTATGGGTGAAATGGAATTTTATCAATATTTCTATTGGTTCCTAAGGGATTATTAGATCCTGTTTGATGAAGGAATAACAGATGGATAATAGCAAAGGCTACTAATAGAAATGGTATTATGAAATGAAGGGCAAAGAATCGGGTAAGAGTAGCATTTCTTACTGCAAATCCTCCTCAAATTCATTGTACAATAGTGGTTCCTAAATATGGAATTGTTGAAATTAGGTTAGTGATTACAGTTGCTCCTCAAAATGATATTTGTCCTCAAGGTAGTACATATCCCAGAAATGCTGTTCCTATAGTTATTAAAAGGATAATTACTCCGATTGTTCAGGTTTCTTTAAATATATAGGAAGAGTAATATAATCCACGTCCTACGTGAATGAATATGCAAAGAAAGAATATTGATGCTCCATTGGCATGAATTGTTCGTATTAATCATCCATTTCGGTTTCGCAAAATTTCGGTTTTTGTTATTACCGAAGGAATAGGGGAAATAGGTACTACATGTAATAAGTAAGTACATAAATGAAAGTGGTAAATGCTTAAAAACATTGGTGTATGTATGTACAATGCACACAAAAACAGATGCGACCTCAAAAATCTTCCACAGAAATACCTTTCTTTTTGTATGTTTTAGCAATTTAAAAATTCCTATCTGTTGCTGCCAAGTAGAACTAGGGAGACTAAATTTATTCAAATTTCATTATAAAAGTGTAGTTATTTTTAGCCGCACCTCGTAATATGTACAATTTACATTTTTATAAATTACTTAATAGGAAAAACGAGCGGCCAAGAGTTAAAATAAATTTATTTTATTATGTACAACTTTAGACCGTATTTTCAGTCCTATACTTAATAATGTTATGACGAAGTGTCTAATTATGTAAGGCAGAAACGCCTAAATTCCTCCCACTTATATCAATTTACATTACCATTTGAGGTTATGACTGAATTATTTTTTCTCAATGGCTACATTAATTTCTAAATTACCATCTAAAAACAGAACACCCTGTTTAAATGGGATGATTATTTATAGTACAAGTTGTTCTAACGATTTAAATTAATACCCACCTAATTCCTCTACGAGTTTTAACATTACTCCACCGATATGCAAGTCTCCTTTAACGCGAAGCACTCGCTCGGTTTGCAAGTCCGTAACGTACACACGTAAATTCCACGATCCATCGCCGATTATCTGTCCGTTTGATATCATTTTACTTTTTATATCAATTTCAAAACACCTCACGTTACAACAAATACCATACACTCACTGACCATATTCACGTTACACATCCGCATCCGCAAAACGCAATGCTTCCTACTACCTCGCTAATATTTATACAAGGCAGCTAATTACATACGATGACCGACGATAACAACTAAAGTACACTTAATTTTTTTTAACAAACAAAAGTAAAATTAAAATAGTCCACTAACTTGTTCCGCACAAAAACTAACACGCAATGCGTTTATTTTAATCTTCTATTTATAAAATTTAAGTTTCTCGTTCGGCTTCCGAAAATAACCGAAAGCAAATTAATTATAATTATCGAAACAATAAACACGTCCCCACCTCGAACCGTTCTCTTCGGCCAATGAATAGCCTGCAAAACGGCGGTCAATTTAAATTAATTTCTTTCAATACATGCGATTATTACTATCACTTTTATATATGTATTTTAAATATTTTATAGAATGAAACACAAAATAACTAGTGATTATCTCGAGGTGCACGTCCACGCATTGGAAATGATGATTTATTAAAAGTATTCCAAAGACTTTTTGAAAACCATTTTTCATTACCATTTAACATAATATTATATTGTATTATGTAAGGAAGTGCAATACAAAAGAAATATGAATAGTTTTTCCTACGAAAAGCTTGATAGCAGGTACCTATACAGAATTGCATAACACAAATTTTATTCATTATACAAATACACTCCTACGGATTATAAAATAATAAATACCGATTAATCATATGTTAAACTATTAAAGATTTGATTAAATTGTTTCAAATAATCAAAATAAATTCTTCCAGTATTTTATATTAGAATGGAAATTTGAATTTTTTTGCAAAATCTGTACGCACGCAAACTGTGCGCCTAATTTTTACTATACTTAATTTTAATATAATGGGAATATCTTAAGATTAGGACTTTTGTGTGTTTTATAAACATTTTTTTTTGTTGTTATACTTAACTAAATTGCTACAAATTGCCATATGTATATGGTAAAACAGGAATAAAAATATCAATGTCGATAAAATAAATTGTTAATATCATTTCTCCATTTTGATTTTATTACAAAAAAACGTGATCTTATATAACTCTGCAAGTACAAATGCTATTAATGTTATACAAAAAATAACTAAAAGAGGAAATTGTTTATAAAATGTTATCACAATGGAGACTAAACCCTTATAAATTGTATACTTATTGTAAATTTTCTGTCATGATGTGGGCGGTAGATATTGGGGCACATCAAATTTACTAAAATGTGAATTTGCTTTTAATACACATTCTGGTTTTATATTGTAAATTGGGTGTGTTTTTGCCTAAAATGTAAAAAAACAAACATAGAAATTATCATTACTGCTTAATGCGCTTTATTTAGAATATAACTGCTTTTAAAGTAGATTTTGAGTTTTATATTGATAAATATTGTGTTTAACATTTTCGATACAAATATTACTTCTATAAAAAGAAGACTAGAAAATAAGCCTCCACGGTAAAAATTATCAATTAATTCGGTACATTTTACTTACCAACTTATTTTCCATTGGTCCTAATACAAATAAACTGTTATCGACACAATGTTGAGCAACCGATAAACCACTCAAAGTATAACATGTGTGATATATATCTCTTGGTTTTCCAGGCTTATCTAGCAAACCTCCTGCAGGATATTGGCAACATATTAGTACGTATTCTTGTAACGCTCTTTGATCAAATAAAAGACGATTTGACGTCCTATTTTCTAAAAAAAAAGTAAACAAAAACCAATAAAAAATATTAAAAACGACATAACAAATCGTACCTTGCATCAGTAAACAATGTATTAAAGGAAATGCACCGCCTTGCCAGAATGAATAACAACCATCTACTAATTTGTTTGTTCTCCCTTGAAAACCACCCTCAAATCTCATTTGCCTGTTTACTGTCCATCTCTGTATGATTAACAGAAAATAAATAAATTGATATCGTGCAAAATTTTTAATTTTAAAAATAGTTTCGATATTAAACAGAAAATGCAATAATTACAATAACAGTTATAAGTTGTATATTTACCAATAATGCATCGACATCACAAAGATGTCCCTTATTTAATATTAGTAAAGAAGCTAATCCGCAGAAAGCGTATCCACCATGAGCCTCCATTCCGGGACATCCTGAAAATCCACCCTCATATGTCTGACAACTGCAACAGATAAGAAAATTTATATATTTATTTTTAAAAACTTAGAAACGGACAAAATTTACCTACGTAAAATGTTACCATCATATTCTACAAAACTATCTGATAATCTCTTCAACACTTACCTACCTGCCGATGCAGTCTTGTTTAAAACTATTTCCTACAATATAATTTTCTGAGATGTAAAAATAAATTACAAGAACAATACAGAACTATTACGGATAAATTTTTGAAATTTTCTTAGCTTAATCGCAGAATAAATAAATTTTTCTGAAAGCTTTAAAATGGACATGTAAACAAAAATGTATGACAATCATTACCTTATGGCATGCTATTTGTTTTAGGGGTTTAAAAAGGTAAATTTCTGAATAAATTCACGTATACGCTTAATACAATTAGTTAACTCCATAAGGGCTCAAATATCATTATCTACCGCGAAACCTCCCAAAGATACGTATGTAATAAACTTTTTACCTAATAACCCATTCTGCAGTATCTTCAAAAAGTTTTTCGGTGAAAATATTTGTAAGTGTGGCTACTGATAAAGCACAATAAACTCCCCGTATATCGATTTCACCTCCTCGATGCATACTAAACGCACCATCACAGGTTTTAACATTACATAAAAATCTTTGTAGTGCTCCTCTAAAAAGTTAAGTTCCATCGTGTATACTTGCAAAAAAAAGCATTTTGACTGCTCACCTATTTATAATATCATAAGCCTCCTTAGTACCAATTATACACAATGAATTAACTGCCGCATAAGTAGTGGCAAGATGCGGCATTTGCCCAGGTCCACCGCCAAAACCTCCTTCTGAACATTGACATCTAAAATGTAATTAAATTCAACTAACAAACTATAATACTTTATCAGTTTATTTGTATCTTTGTTAGTCTGAAAAACTTACTTTCCTAAAAAATCCACCAAGGCATCTTTTAAAGCTTCGGGAAGTTTAACATCTAATAACGATAAACTATGTAAAATCCAATAGCATATCCACGTTCGACTGGCATCCAGACACTTAGAAAAATACATGTAATGTAGATTTATGTAAAACACAGTTACTTAAACTTACTTTGTAGCCAGGAGGAAGGTACATAATCCAGTGTTTTAAAGCTTGAGTATGTTCCCATCTTAATAATTTCGGTAAACTATCATCTAATTCGTACCGAAGTCTAAAATTTCGAAATATTTCTTCGACGGATCTTTCTACTTTTTCCTGAAAATAAAGTGTGGTTATGTTAAAATTAAAGAAAAGCATGCAACCGAAAATTTTCCAAAAATAATTTATTAACCTGATCTTCCGAAGTAATCGTGATTTCATTTTCGTCATTGAATTTTTCATTTTCCAACTGTTCAAATTCTCTCAAAATAGCAGCCATAAAGAATAGGAAACAAAAATGTGTAGATACGACACTGAAATTTGATTGCGCTCTAATACCAGGGATTTCCAACAAATATTCTAAACATATTATTCATTTCATGAATATTATTGATTTTTTTTCATCTACATAGATAATTTATTGGTTAATATCACACTAAAACTGTGTATAACTAAAAGTAACTTACATAATGTGTATTTTTTCCTACAATATATTTAAATAATTTAATTTTACGATACTTAATTATTTAAAATTTTATATTCCTATACACATTCTCCTATATTATATTTTATCTATACTTTCAAATAAAATGAATAAGCCTACAAATTAGAACAATAACTTACATCGTATATAATGATGTACAGGGTGTCCATTTATAACTGGGTATAGTCACTATATTATGTCAGAAATTATTGAAAACAAACAGTTTAAAAAATATATTATGCATGTTGTATGAACACCAAATAATATGATAACAATCAGTCTTATATTAAAAGTTATAAACTGAACTTGAAAAACTGATTAATGTGTACTGATACTTAAATACTTAGATCAAAAAATGTAACAACGTGAAATGAAAATATATTTAAATATATGGTATTTTTGGTAATGGTGTTTTGATCTAATGTTAAATATGATTTTAAAAATTATTTGGCCGAATTTTAATATTTTTCTTTTATAAATTATGGTAATAAGCCAATAATAAACCTGCAAACAAATAATACCATATATTTCAGTTCTGTTTAGAACTATCTTCAGTGGTAAATTGAACACTTAACAAATATTATAATGGAAATATATTAAAAACAGATTAATAAAATAATGAAACTTCAAAATATGACATAAAAACAAAATTGAAAACAATCATAAATCAAAAATGGAACAGAGCTAAATATATCTTCTAAACAGAACTGAAATATATGGTATTATTTGTTTGCAAATTTATTATTGGCTTATTACCATAGTTTATAAAAGAAAAATATGATTTTAAAAATATAAATGTTTTAAATATTCAAAAAATACCACAATATGTGCGTATATAAATATCACAACTAATTATTTATAGGCCAAATACACACTGATTTACACTTGAGTCCGTTTGACGATGCCATTCCTCCATCTGGTAACTTGTACTTTAATTCATCTTTCTCCCTTTCAGGCGAAAATGCCTCCAATTGAGCATTACTTTTGGATAAAGACGTTAAACCCCAAATACGAATACATTTAGATTTACCCTGTCTTGCTATAACATACACTGCATCGTTCGTTTCAATGATTCCAACAATCAGAGCCCAATGAGCCATATGACCTTTTTTCTCACAAGGAGTAAAATTTTGATCAGAATCATAACTAACATGATTAAGAAAAAACCACATCGATAAATATTAGATACTAATATATAGTATAGCAGCTATAGTATAGTAGCTATATATAGTACTTATTTTAAAAAGGATACGGCACCAACATTAAACCACCTCCCAATAAAAATTCTTTGATTTCTTGAGATTCTAATAAACCATCATAAAGTGTAATTTTATTCAAAAGGTGCATCTTTGCTAACTCACACATGTTTTTAGCACTGAACATTTCTCCATTGTAAGTATAACCGGCAGCTTGAGCTTCAGTTAGTAATTGATCGACCATATTTTTCGTAGGCATTTTTAAACACATTGCTAAGGCAACAAGACCACATTGTGGGCCATCTTGTAATAAGTAGTCAAACGATTGATAATGTACATTTATTGGATCTCTTATTTCGGTTAAATTAAATTGCAAGCATAAGTTAAAAATATCTGGATATTGTTTTGCCCACAAAAACGACATATTATTATTATACTTGAAAACTATTAACAGAATGTAATTTGAAAATTTCCAGATATAAAAATTATAATTTATGTATAAAAAATTATTCACTATACAATTTATTTGATGGACCAATTCAACTAAACAAGAATGTTAAAACGATATTACTGTATAGAATCATACTAATTAAGATAATTTAAATGAGAGCAGGTACTAAATTATTTTAATATATGGGTTGGGTACTTCCCCGAGCATACCATTAAAACTTTTTTTATGACTTCCATCTGTTAATCTGTTGGCATTACTTGTGATAGTTTTACTTTTATAAGCTTCAAGGTTAATTTAAAACAATTCGCAACTGCAAAATTGAAATTAAAATAATTTGTGGGCTAATTATTTAGAATTAATAAAGTGAATTAAAATGTGATGAAAATAGGTTAACAAATTGTGTTATTTGCAAAAGAAAATAAGTAAATGGCCAAATAATAATACTAATATAAAATATTAAACAATTCAAGTAGTTTATACCTATTTACAATAAATTGGTATCTTATTATAGTTTGCCTCCAAACAATTTAATTTTACTTTTTTCCCATTGGCAACATAAAATTTAACAATATTTTTAGGAAAAAACCTCGTTTTATATCATCTATATCTATACATGTATATTCAGTTGCTTTTGTTCCATTTTACTTTTACATGCAATAAAATGTTTATTTTTGCCTGAAATATAACATAAATTAATAAACACAAACTATTTATCTTGCACATACTTTCTACAGAAAATAATATCAAACTTATTTATAAACATTTGGCAGTACTGTCCCCCACTCTTGTAATAGTACCTTATGGTTTTGGTTATGTTAAACGTCAAATGGTGAAATATTTTTAGAATAATATAAAGCGAATTTCGTATAATTGAACTGTAAATACTTATTAATTTGTTTACCTTTTTTTTACATTTGAAAATTAATTTTAAATTTTATTTGGTAACAATTAGCCACTAAACTATATAGTAATTTATAAAAATTGTCGTATGTTGTATTTACATGTTTTTATCTTTATGTAGACGTGAATGTCGGAAAGTGATACTGACTTTGAATTATCCACTGAAAGTACTAGGCTAATGGATGGTCACGTTGCAACGAGCGGGGGAAGTGGCGATACTTGCAATGGATCAATAGAAAATCCTAGAAAACGGAAGTCAAAGAATTATGTCGAACAACAAACTGGATATAACGAAGTATTGAAATCTAATAAAGTGAAACTTGCAAATTATATATATATTTTTAAAAACTCGTAGATGCACAATCCCTCCACGCCAGAGGTTCGAGTTCGTTCAAACACAAATACAGCATCGAACGATTCAAACAATCAACCGCCAAACCAGGAATGGGCCGACGAAGAAGAAGAATTAAAATATGGGGCAAAACATGTCATAAAATTATTTGCACCCGTCTCTTTGTGCATGCTTGTTGTGGTAGCCACCATTAACTATGTACATTTTTATTCTGTGAAAGACGTTTATCTGTACGTTTATAGATTGCTCCATATTAATCAATTAATCCGATTTTATTTCAGCGTCTATACGCCTTTCCACGAAAAGAGTCCAGATGTTAGTACTAAAGTGTGGAATGCAGTTGCTAACTCGTTAATTTTAATGGCTGTGATCGTTGTTATGACTATTCTCTTGATTGTTCTGTATAAATATCGATGCTATAAGGTATACAAATTAATTTTTTTATCAACACTAGTTCAAAGACGATTGTTTCTTTTGTAGATTATTCATGGCTGGTTAATTGTATCATCCCTTATGCTCTTATCTATCTTTTCTTATTTGTATTTAGAGTAAGTAAAAAATTTCCTTTTTAATTTATAGTATCTATGCTATATTAACTCCTTGACATACAAATAAAACGGAATTTGATGTGTCCGAAAAATACTCAACTGAACAGTTATGTGCAAGCTTAGAAACAGAACATTTTATTTTGAAATTTGTGTATTGCTATATAACATTTAATCAGATTGTTATAAAATGTTAATGGACAAATATTAAGTAACATTATAAAATAATAAATTAGTAGTTCTGTTCTGTTCAAATATATAATATGGCATTTGCCATGCAAGATCACTACTATACCAAATATTGCTTTCAATGTGCTTTTTTCTAATTTATTGGTTTGCTGTTGCAATTTTGTTATCCGTACTGTTGAGAAGGGAGGAGCATCTAAAACATTGTAAACAAAACAGAATCGATGCACAAGTGAAATAATTGAATAATCTAATAATATACTGCATGGTGTCTGCCGGAGACAGTTCTTGACATCTCGGAGATGTCAAAGTCTACAATGACACATGAAATGAATGATGTCTCCCAGACGTCATTATATGTCAAGGGGTTAAACTGACATAAATGAGTAGTTTTCAACTAAACAACTGATTAAATAAATTCGTTAAAACCATTGCTTCGATTAAAATTGAAGATTTTTAGATATTAAGTATAATTTTCAATGGTAAAAATTCAGAAAATAAATTTATTTTTGACTATTACAATCTAAATTTGGTCACGTAAAATAATACATATAATTAATTTAGAATTATTTTTAATTTGTTTAACTTTTATATTTTTAGAGAAGTATTGCGAGCATATAATGTTCCTATGGATTATCCCACATTGTTACTTCTTATGTGGAATTTCGGGGCAGTAGGAATGGTGTGTATTCATTGGCAAGGCCCGCTGCTGTTGCAGCAAGCGTATTTAATCTTTGTAGCTGCTCTCATGGCATTGGTGTTTATTAAATATCTACCGGAATGGACAACTTGGGCAGTGCTCGCTGTAATTTCAATTTGGGGTAAAATTAAATTTTAACCCCCTCGATAATGGCTTTTTTATTATTTTCATTTTAGATCTTATTGCTGTTCTAATGCCACGAGGTCCCCTACGTATTCTTGTAGAAACGGCACAAGAACGCAATGAACAAATTTTCCCCGCACTTATTTATTCGTGTAAGTATTTAATTATTTTTTAATTGCGCATTTTGTTTTATTTATATTAATGCAACAAGTTGTCATAAGTTGTTCGTATATTGTTTTTATTAGCTTTGCTCTAATTAAAGAAATAATATTATTATTATCGAAAATGTATTAAATTCTTTCTGCAATAATTCTATGAAATAATAATTTTTTAGCTACATATATGTATAGTTATATGGCAACAGCTGACAGTACAGATTCTAATCAAACTTATTCGCCACAACTGCAAACTAATTCAGCAGGTAAATATGTATTCAAATTAATGGGGTACTTGGCGTTCTGGTTCGCGTGATATTTATTTGAAAAACGCGTTAAATAAATAATTTTATCAAAAAACGTTTTCCACATAGTTCAAATAAATTAATATCTATTTATCTACATTTCGTTAGATTTAAAAATTCATGCGAATACCCTATTATAATTTGTTATTATGTAAATAATTAAATCGTGCTACATGTATTTGTTTTAAAGTGCCACTTATTACATTTTACAGGAACTGCAGCTGAAGAAGAAAATGGTTTTACTGATGAATGGATACAAAATCATGCGGCACGTGTAATTCAAAGGCGAGTTGATGTACTCGGTGACGATCACCATCACATTGTGCAACGTACGCAGCCAGTAATTGCAGAAGAAGAAGAACGTAATTAAAATTATTATTTTATAAATCTTATAGATTTGATCATCATTTTTGTTTAGGTGGTGTTAAATTGGGCCTTGGAGATTTTATCTTCTACAGTGTTTTAGTGGGAAAAGCCTCCTCTTATGGAGATTGGAATACTACTCTGGCTTGTTTCGTGGCTATTCTTATAGTACGTATATAAACATTTAATTAAAAACACAGAAATGTTTACATTTATCGTTATATTAATAATTCTAACAGAAGATACACACAGATGTTGTTCTTCTACATTTAATATTTATAACAAATATTGAACGATACAACTAATAAGAGAAGTGCATGATATACTTTTATGAAGATAGTGTACTTTAATAATAATATAAATTATATATTAAACACATTTTTGTTTTAGGGCTTATGTCTGACATTGCTGTTGCTAGCGATATTTAAAAAAGCCTTACCGGCCCTACCAATTTCGATCACTTTTGGATTAGTATTTTATTTTGCTACTAAAGAAATTGTTAGTCCGTTTGCAGATAGTTTAGCTATTGAACAAGTTTTTACTTAAGTGTTCACCAGTGTAATTCGTAATTCTATCTATTTATAATGTAATAGAAGGTAGTTTCTTGTAATTTTTTTAATAATAAATAAATTGAGTGTAAATTGTCTATTTTAAATATATAAGTGATTTAAATTATAATAACCAATTTTATATTAGTATAATTACTATTTAAACCTTCATTTTTTCCTATGCGATACCTAATTTAACAAATTTAATATCGTAGATTTTGTTGGTTTTAAATTTAAAGATAAAGTTAGTTGTAAAATCTTTCATAAGATGGTGCAAGGTCGAAAATGATAAAAAAAAAAACTGTAAAATTGAGAAGTTTCTGTACTTCCTCCTAAACGACGTAATCATAATATTAGTTAATAAAAAGTTTATTTTTGTTATTTTGTGATTAAATTAAGTAAAATTAATTGTTTCAGCAACAAATCTCCAATTGCCACATATGTAAGAATACAATGTTCACATTACAGAATCAAAATCAGGTAAGCAATTGAGATGTTTGCTTATTTTAAGGTTATAACTAACACTTCATTGTCTTTGTAGGCAATATTCACTCTTTCGCAAGTATCTGCAATATTAACCCCTAGACAAAATGTTTATTTGAATAAAAATTCTGCCTCTCAAAAAGAACAAAGCATAAAATTTTTATGCCTAGGTAGTTTTATAGAAGCCGTAAAGAACTGCGATCACAACTTTGGCAAATTTTTAAATGCTAAAATACTCTACGAAAACCATTTCTTAAATAAACATAAATTATCCTACGTATCTTCTGATAGTTTTTTTGAAAACAAATATGGATTCTCTGAAAAAGCATTATCAAAAGAGCCCATGCCTATGTTATACATTAATAGAAATAAACAGTTTCTAACGTTTAACACTTTTTATCAGAAATTTGTAGATACGTTACGGCACGATAATAGATTTAATTTTGATATTCAAGTTCGAGGATTCAAAACTGATCGAAATACGAATGCGGAGCAAGATAGGAATCCATCATTATTTACACGTATAAAAAGAACCTTAGGAATAACTGCAGTTAATGATGTAGACACAAAATTGATTTCGGAACTAACCGTTAATAATGAACGTTTGAAACATTTGTTAACTTCCGGAGAATCCAATATTACAGATGCAGAAAAGCAGAGAATTAAATTGGCTTTTGCAGAGGGCTACCTTATAGGAAATACTTCCACTTCTAGTCAAGGAAAGGCTGCAAGATATCTCAAAATTGTGCAACAAGTACTCACAATCGTCATATTTTTAGCTATCGTTGTTAGTTTAATGGCTAGTGCCAGTGGTTCTGTCTTTAGGCAAGAGTTTACATTTTTACATTTCAAAATACTTTTAAGTGTTTTCGTTGTAGAATTCAACTAGGAAATCAAGTTGAAGTAGATCCAGAAGAAATACACGTTACTTTCGACGATGTAAAAGGTGCGGATGAAGCTAAGCAAGAACTGAAGGATGTCGTGGAATTTTTAAAAAATCCCGAAAAATTTTCAAGTTTAGGTGGTAAATTACCTAAAGGCGTCTTATTAGTAGGTCCACCAGGTAAAGTATTATCTATTGACATTGAAATTCTAACCTTCACATTATTTACTTCGTATTATAGGAACTGGCAAGACATTACTGGCTCGTGCAGTTGCCGGGGAAGCGGGTGTGCCATTCTTCCATGCAGCCGGCCCCGAATTTGATGAAATATTAGTGGGACAAGGCGCTAGGCGTGTACGAGATTTATTTAGTAAGTTTCTTGTCCGACCAAAATAGGGTTTGTTTATTTTGATGTAATTTGCCTGCTTATAGAAGCAGCAAAGGAACGTGCCCCTTGTGTGGTATTTATTGACGAAATCGATTCAGTCGGAGCTAAACGTACTAACAGTCTATTGCATCCATATGCAAATCAAACCATTAACCAATTGCTTAGTGAAATGGACGGATTTCATCAAAACGAAGGTGTTATTGTCTTAGGAGCTACTAATCGAAGAGACGACTTAGACCAAGCTTTGTTACGACCTGGACGTTTTGATGTGGAGGTAAATGTTTGAAGATATGAATCATGCTTACGAGACAAACGAACAGTTTTTATCTATATAAATATATATATAAATTTTATATCGATGGGAACAGCAAACATTAATCCAAAATTATTTAACTTATCACAAATAATTATCGGTTCTTGAATATGAAAAAATATTAGACTGTGGTACATGCTTATATTAAATCCTGATATGGATTGTATCTAGAATACTGTTTTAATATATAAAACAGCTTTTCAGTTTGCAAACTTTCATAATTTTATTTCCATTGCCCTTGTATTTATAGTAAATTAATTTAATCATAAATTAACATATAGCTGACCCAGATCAACATAATACTTGATTTAATCCAATTCCTATTCTTTTAAAAATTAGTAAAATTTAAGGAAAAAAATATATATGCAATATCTATTGCAGTTTGGATCGTTGTTCATTAATACTTGTAGGTTACTGTGCCTGCACCCGATTATACTGGACGAAAAGAAATATTGGGATTGTATTTAGGAAAAATAATGGCAAGAGAAATTGACGTAGAGCTTCTCGCTAGAGGAACTACAGGTTTTACTGGTGCTGATTTGGAGAACATGGTCAATCAAGCTGCTTTACGGTAAAACTTAAAATTAATCTGTCAATATTCATCGATACTATCGTATTAATTAAAAATTACTTTTAAACAGGGCAGCTATAGATGGCGCCGACTGTGTCAGCATGAAGTACTTGGAGTCTGCTCGTGACAAAGTCCTTATGGGACCTGAAAGAAAATCTCGTATCCCCGACGAAGAAGCAAATATGATTACAGCTTATCACGAGGGTGGCCATGCCGTAGTTGCTTATTTCACAAAAGACAGTCATCCGTTACACAAGGTTACCATTATCCCTAGAGGTCCCAGTTTAGGTCATACGGCGTACATTCCCGAAAAAGAACGATATCACATTACAAAATCGCAATTGCTCGCTATGATGGATACGATGATGGGAGGAAGGGCTGCAGAAGAACTAATTTTTGGTCCCGATAAAATTACATCCGGTATTAGTATATCTAAAATTACAAATCGGTCCAAAACTTGATGTATCCGTTTAAAAAGAAATATGGTTAATTATTTTTGTGTATTAGGTGCTAGTTCCGACTTGAAACAAGCCACATCGATCGCCTCCCATATGGTTAAAGATTGGGGAATGTCAGAAAAGATAGGTCTTAGAACGATGCCGGAGAATTCGAAAGGGTTTGGTAGCGAACAATTAGGTCCGGCAACGAACGAACTGGTAGCTACTAATTTGTAAATAACGAATGCGAAATAAGCAATCGTTGTATTTATAGGTCGACAATGAAATTAAAAGGATATTGTTCGAAAGCTTTGAAAGGGCAAGAAATATTTTAAAAATGCATGCTAAAGAACACAAGGCTTTGGCAGAAGCTCTTTTAAAATATGAAACATTAGATGCAGAGGATATAAAGGCCATTATGGCCGATAAGGCGCCCAATATAGAACGGAAGTCGTAGCTGTGAATTACTTATAACGTACGTTAATTATAAATTATAAAGTTAAATCGATATAAAGATATAATACCCTGCTTTGATATTACATGTATGGGTTACAGAGACTTAATTTTTATTTGTGTACAAATTTTTCTTTTCATAATAAATGTAATAAATAAATATTGTTCGATTTAAAATAGATATATTTTCTTTCCGCATAAAGCAAAATTCCAATTTATTTAATGAAATGTTATAAGGCCGGTTTTTCAATTGCCAGTTAACTCTAACCATCTGTCAATCATAGAAACAATTATTTCTATAATGATTGGTCAGAGTTAACTAGCGATTAAAAAACCGACCTTCCGAAGTGTTTTTTAAAACATTTTCTAACTGGTTTCCAAAGAAATAATAATAGAATTTAATAGACGACCAGTTTATCAGACGTGTTAAATTTACAGTTTCGTTTTTGCGAATAACTATTGAAACAGAGCAGATTAGTTTCTTCTATTTTTTCGTGGTTCCCGGTCCCCTACAAACACACTATAGAGTTTGTGCGTCTATTTGGAATCGCCCTGTAGATTACTGTACGAAACTTGATGTTTGACAGTTGCAATTATGTTATGTATGTAAAGATTATGTTGAATAATCCGACTATTGGTTTGAAGTACAAAGTACATTTTTTTTGTGTTTTAATTTACAATTAAAAGCAATGCGTGATAAAAGATCTTTCCGATTAATGTATCAAGATTAAACAATTGCCAAAATGACAACAGAAGAAAAGTTTAACGCAGCTGTTAACGTAATACGAAGTTTGCCAAAAAATGGTAAGTATAAAGATCTAAGACCACCATATAAAATTTAAATTATCTAATCTGACGTCAAAATAATTATCAATTAAGGATCAGGAATTAATACGAAACGTAATTAATCAATTTACAAAAAATAATGTTGATTACGTTTGTAACAGGTAGGCCCCCTATGTATGAATCTTGCAAAAACCTGTACTCTCATTAAATTAATATTACTTACCTAATAATATATGACCTAGTTTTAACATGTAATGCTCATTAATATTGAAATTGTAAAAGTTGGTCACAAATATTCATCAAATCAAATAACTTGTATGAAAATATTTTAATCTACTTATGCAATCATCATTTTTGCATTATAATTACGTTTTTTGGTCCGTAATAAATGTAGATTTTTAAATACTAACAAGTCTATGTATTTTTTTTTAATTCTCTTCCAATATTATAACTATATTAACATTCAATTACAAATTATCTATCGATATAACAATGGAAGGAGTCTAGTACAAAAATGTTTTGTGCATAGGTATTTCTGTTTAACTAACTCGAACTAATAGCATTGTTTTAATATAGGATCATATCAACCTAGTCATGAATTGATGTTACGATTTTATGCATATTTTAAACAAGCCACGCAAGGTCCTTGCAAAGGACCACGACCGCCATTTTGGGATATTGTTGGAAAAACAAAATACGATGCTTATAAGGCCCTTGGAAATATGTCGAAACAAAATGCCATGGAACATTATGTCAACGAATTGCATAGGTAAATATTTCATTGTGCTATTCGCGTTGTGAGTTTACAATTCATTACTCATTTCGTAGAGTTGTATGTATCGATATCGTCTAGAGTAGTCATGATAATTTAACATAATGACGTTAATTTAAACTGATAGGTATTATGATAAAATTGATGAATCAATTGCTGTACACCTAATTATTTATTATTCCTATTACATTAATGTACTATTATTTGTAATATAAAATTTTAATTTTGTAATTTTATATTTTTATAAAAATATATACATACTAGGTAATAAAATACATAGATACTTTCAATTTCAGAATTGTCGAAACGATGAGTTATTCAGATAAAGTGGCAAACTTTCTAGAAGCTCCGCCAAGCGAGCTGGACTCCTTGAATATGGCAGACTTGGAGCTTATCGTAGGAGACGTTATGGAAAGAGTTCGGTCCCAAACAAATTCACCAGTAGGTCAGTATAATACAATTCAAACACTTGATATAGTTATAATTTTCTTATATTTTTAAATATAATTATATTGTAAAAAGTAAGGTATGGCTTATCCAAACCTATATGCAATTCACGTCATCAACAAAAAGTTACCAGATTGTTTATTTGTAATTCGGTTTAAAGTTTGGAAAATGACATATTCTATAGATGATTTACTTGCGCACATATTACATGGCATAAAGAAAGACTACAATTTATTAGAACTGTCAAAATACGAGATACAAGGTGACAGCATTGTGTGAAACGTCATAATCTAGTAACCTTTCGAAGTATAGCTACCTAAATTGAACGGCAACCTATTTATTTGCTTTATATGCGCTTTTTTAGTAAACATAGTACTATTGAAATGTTTAATTTAAATTTATTTAATTTGGATATACAGTTGCGTGCAAAAGTTTCGGGCCAAGCTATTTTTCATTGATAATAAATATATTAATTGAATGAAAAATAAGCTATTTTAATAACACTATGGAAACATATAAATATTTCATCAATATATCAATACAACAACCATATATTTAAAATAAATCAAATTTCTAATGTTCAAAAGTATCGGGCCAATGTTTATAAATTTACTTATAGCTATTATTAGCTTCCCTATATTTATGTTTTCGCTTAGAAGGTCAAGTAAACACAGGGAAATTCAGTAGGAAAATCACAATCTAGTCTCAGTTCTATTATGTCAATATGCCGAAACGCACGAACATTCAAGTACAAGAGACTGTTATGGCATTGTCCAAGAAAGGTAAAAGTTCTCGCGAAATAGCCGAATTACTATCAATCGGAAAAACGACTGTGAATAATATAATCAACAAATGGAAAACTACAAATACTTTAGAGGATAAACCCGTGACTGGTAGACCTCGAAAAACTAGAAATCGAGTAGATAAACTAATAAAAAGAAAAGCAGTTATTGATCCGAAGAAAAATGCTGCAGTTATAGCGCGTGAATTACGTGAAGAAAATTTAGCAGACATCAGTCGCAGCACAGTTTCTCGTCGGTTGACTGAAGTCGGACTTCACGGACGCATTGGTGCAAAAAAACCATTGATTTCTAAGAAAAATAAGAAAGCAAGATTAGACTTTGCAAAAAAATATCAGCACTGGGGAATGAACGATTGGAAGAAAGTTCTTTTTTCTAATGAAACAAAAATTAATTTGTTTGGTAATGACGGTAGGAAATATTATATGTTCGTCGGCCAGAAAATATGAGGTACAATTCTAGATACCAAACACCGACTGTGAAGTACGGTGGCGGCAATATTATGATCTGGGGTGCATTTTCATCGCAAGGAGTTGGTCCTATAGTTAGGATTGAAGGTTGCATGGATGCTGCGATGTACAAGGACATTTTGTCCCAGAATATGCTTCCTTACGCACGACAAAATATGCCAAGAGGGTGGATTTTTCAACAGGACAATGACCCGAAACATCAATCAGGTCTACTTCAAACGTTTTTCGATAAGAAAAAAATTCGAGTTCTAGATTGGCCAAGCCAATCTCCGGATCTAAATCCAATAGAACATTTGTGGGAAGAGTTAAAAGTGAGATTGGGAGCCGTAAATTGCTCAAATAAAGATGTTCTGTGGCAGAAAGTGCAGGAAGAGTGGACAAATATCGCTCAAGAACGAATTGAGACCTTAATTGACTCAATGCCCCGAAGATGTGCTGCCGTTATAGTTTCAAAAAGGTATGGCGACAAAATATTGAATGATCTTCAGTTTATTTATTATCCTGTAAAATAATATATTAGTTTTTTTCATAAATTGATTTGAAAATTTCATTTGGCCCGATACTTTTGATCATCAAAAGAATGTTGTTTCTGTTATAAGTTTTTGTTGTTTAGTTGTAATGATAAATTACTTGTATATATTTGATGTATAATTAAAGATGTTTATATACCCATGATCATTTTTTTCTTTCCTTCATCATTGATTTTATACTAGCGAATAACTGAGTGGCCCGAAACTTTTGCACGCAACTGTAGGTACTTGCTTATCAAATCTCAACTTCTTTAATTTACCACTTATCGACATATTTAGTGTTACGGATATGAATACTGAAGAGTTTGAAAATAACGTCGTCACAATTTTGTTCGAAAAATTTTAATGCCACAGGTTAATCGAAGAAATTGAAACAGTTTTTCAGATAAGACTAAATATCTAAATTTTATTCGGGCTTTTAAGCGATCCACCAAAAAACATGTGTAAGGTACGCATACTTGCCAAATAAAAAACCATGTATTTAATTTCAGTATCTAGAGAAACGTCGCCAGTTCGGCTGCAGTCAAGTCGCGGAATGCCCTCGGATATTGTGACCAGTCAAGAAGAAACCGATCACAGCGATGAAGAATACATCGATTCGGTTGACGTAAGAATTATAAGTTAAATATTTTACACGATAGCCTTCTGTTTTCTATTTTATTCTATTGTACTATTTTTGCTTATACTTTATTTTAATTTAGCTTTTATTGCTTATGCAAAGTATAAGGTTATTTTACAGTCGCTATTTTGCAAAGTTATGTAAGAAGTTAAGTAAAAATCATTGATGATGATAATATAGTTTATTCGTGATGGATTTCTTTAAAGTTTTATGTGTGCTTTTTGTACTTACTTAATTTTTTAAAACGTAATGCACTTTTTTGATTCAGTTAATTTGCACCCAAATAATATATTTTGTATTTAGCAAATTCTCGAATTCATTATTATGATATTAATTAATCCCTAGAACACTATTTGTAAATTTTATAATATGAAAATAACTCTCTGTTATACTGGATTTGCTTCAATGGTTTAAAATGTTTGTAACTATTTAATCCGAAATATAACATTATTTATAAATTATTCATGAAATGGCAAAGTAAAGGTTAGTGTGCAAGAATTAATTAAATACAATATTGACGATAATATATTAAATGAATGAAATTAATTTATCAAATATTGTTAGTAAAACAATTCAGTTACTGACTTATATCAATGATAAACAAGTACAAGTACATACATTTGCAAAATAAAAATAAGTATCCATTCAGGAAATAAACGGCAATAATCTCAGGTTTGTGAGATGAAAAATTTTAATTTTAAGATAAAGAAGTTTAATTAAATATATTCAAATATATCTTCATTACATAAGGCACCCAAAAAACTGATTAATATTACATCTGTGGATACTTTATTTATGGAAACTTATAGGAATAATAAATAAGTTCTGTCACAATAACTTAGATAATTTGTTGTTTAGATCAATTAATTTCGATTAGGCCGCCCATCGAAAACGTACTCGATCGGCAACGCTTATAAGAAAAAGCTTATTTCGGTTTTACTCAGAAAAAACCGTTTATTGTATTAGTAAAAGAATTAGGATTTCTTTTGTAATTAATTTTAACGAATTTTCCATGGTTGATACAAGAACATGAATTGTCGCAGCATACATTTAAACTATTGTCGCACTTAACCGATAACTGAAACATTTTCTTAGATTAACCGTGACTCTTAAAATATTTAGGTACCTAATTAACACATCTCCTATTAAGTAGTACTTTTTAACAAAACATTAAAATGTCTATTGTATATCTTTTAGAGCTTCGAAGTTGCTAACCTTGAACATTCTGTTAATATTACTCAGGTATTGGTACTTCAACTATCTAACAATCTACGTACTAACCAATAATAAGGCCTGTTAGCTTTTTCCTCTTACTATTTGCTATATTTAAAAAAATAATATTAACAAACGCCACTAACATTAACATAATTTATTATTTGCTTATTAGAATATTCATTTATTATATTTTATTAAGAATTGTGCTGTTTATTTTAGTTTTGCAGTTACAAGATTTCAATTGAAAACTTAAAAATTTTAATTACGGTCCATTTGGATCTAACATTAATTTGTGACACTGACATTAAAGTTAAAATCAAAATAATCGAACAAAATTAAAACATAATGTACAAGTTTTTCTGCATTTTCTTTAACTAACCAGTAATTGCTCGTATTTGATTTTAAAAAGTAAGCTTTGTAACTTAAAATAAATTTTTAAAATATAAAAATTGTTTTAATAGTTAAGGGGCCTTATTATCTTCTAATAGTTCATCATCGATTTCATAATGTAATGTGAAGCTTTTTTTATAGGTGCCCGAATCCAAAAAGATTCTCGTTAACGGTTCGATACATCATGAATTGTTATCGAGCGTAACTACAAGTGGCCACAAAGAACATAAATCGAGATTAAAAACTAGAAATCATTCTAACATCGATATTTCTAAAGAAGTTTCTCAGGCCATTAATAGTTTAAGAAGTGATATCGATAAATTGAGAAACAAAGTAGACGTAGCAGAAAATTCTATTAAAAGTATGAAATTGGCAATGAAAAGACAACCTGTTATGTTCGACAATTTATCACCTAAATTACTGACCTTTATTTTAATTTGGCCTTTCATAGCAACTTTTGTAATGCATCGGTTTTTATACAGGAAATAGATTAAATTAGTGTGATTTTTGTTAAGTTTGATCGACTTTATAGAAAAAGTTCCAAGTGAACTCTTTAAAGCTCACTATAAAATAATTAGACTAATTAATGTGTACTAAATATTAGTAAATTGTTGAGTTTTTATTGTAAGATCAGGATGTTTTTTTTCCATTTTTTTTTTTAAATGATACGATACATCATTCTTTTTATCATTTTATTATATACTTATTGTAATAAGTAATGGTTAAGGCTCGTTTATTAATTTCATTGAGATTCGTTGTCGGTGCATTTATAGTATAATGACTTATCGTGTCAAGTAGTCTTTAATGAAAAATCAACATAATATATGTATATACTTTGAACTTTTTATATAAAGTTTCAATTTTGCAACATACATAGATGTATATTTATATAATGGTGTTGTACTTCTTTTCATATATATTTTTTATGTACATATTTTATAATACATACTGTGGTTTGGAAATAAAATAGGAATATTATGTCATTTTCAAATTTTAATTATTTTATAAAATAATTCCTTTGCTTTACCTAAATTTGATTTTATAGACCTATATAGACCAGCAAACCGGCCTGAATAATAAGTCATTACAACTGCTATGAACGAAAGACCAAGAGGATAATTTTGTCTAGCTTAAACGCCATCGCCGCGACAGAAGAGATACCACTTGATATCTTTAACATCTCTATTTATATTTTTTTGAGAGGAGAGTTATCACTAAGATAAAGAGCTTGTAGGGTTCAAACTAGAAATAATCTAATCTCTTAAAAAAATTTAAAAGCGATAATTTAAAAATACCTTTTGCAAAACTTAGGTATTTAATCTCTTGATAACTAAAACCTTTTTTAAGTTCAAAATAAACTTTCATAAAGAACAAAGTCTTACACATATAGATAATTGTTAATACTTTTTATAATTGCTACAGATAAAATGCCTATATAAAAATTAATGGAATATTATTTTTATAATGTCATTAAACTTGATGTAATAAACCACACATCCAGTTCACTTTAATAAAATCTGATACATACATATCGTTACATAAATACAATATATATATTCATAACTGTAACATAGCTAATAGAATATGATTAGCATGTTAATTAGTAAAAAATATTTGTAAGTACTATAATAACTGTATTTAGAATCATTTCAAATATAGGTAACTATATAGTTTAAGTATTAAATGGAATAAGTCTGATAAAGATATCGCAACAATTTGGTTTGTAGTAAATTTTAAAGCAATATCTTATATATCTGAAACTAATTCTACAAACTGCATAATAATGTTTAATACTTTAAAAAAAAATAGCTCGTGTAATTCTCAACTATTCGTGTACATATCCCCTTTCTCTGAACCCGTAAGTAACATAAGACATAAACAATTAATTTCAAAAGAATTCTAATATTAAAATAACTGTAACTACTCATAATAAATATAAAATAAATAATAGAACTACAACCAACAACCCATAAAAACTATAGTCGAGCACAGACCTGTTTATTAAGCATTAAGCTCTTAACAAGTAAAATTAGTATAACATTTTTATTGCTGTGCACTTAATTCTTGCATAGTTTTTACAATTAATATTGTAATATCAACAAAACAATGCATCAAGGACAAAAAAATAATGGTACAATAAATGTTAGTAATACTGATCCTGCGAAGACAAGCCTTATATCTACCTTTAGTTGCTATTTTGCAATTTAATTGCACAAACTGTTAACTTTAGGACTTCAAATCAGATAAAATGATTAAATTTAATCGTTCCCTAAACCTTGTTTTTTCTCTTGAAATGATCGTTTTAATAGTTGCTACGAAACAATTGATTAATTAACATGTTCGACAAAGTTAATAAAAATTTAAAGTAACCATAAATATGCAAAAACTAAAACTAATAAATGATTAAATTCAATTTCTAAAACCAATCCTGTTTTGCGCATGTTGCCCAGTCACAATATGTAATGAAAATTTACTAATCATCTTAGTAACAGTAAAACTTAAAAAAATTGTGAAATTGATCATTACTGATACTATATTTAATACCTATTAAATATAAAATAACATAAACGATATCATTAGCATCTTTCGATAGCGACTGCAATACCCATTCCACCGCCAATACATAACGACGCGACGCCTTTCTTTAAACCCAGCCGTTTTAAATTGTAAAGCAACGTAACTAAAATCCTAGCACCCGAAGAGCCTATAGGATGACCTAAAGCGATCGCTCCGCCTGTAATGTTAACCTTTTCACGATCGAGCCGTAACTTGTCCAATACAATTAAAGATTGCGCCGCGAACGCTTCATTTACTTCGTACAAGTCGACTTCGTCTTTGGTCCAGCCCGTCATCTTCAAAATTTGTTCGATCGCGTCGATCGGACCTAGTCCCATTTCCATGGGTTCCAGGCCAGTTTGAGCGAAGGCCACAATTTTTGCAAGAGGCTTTAAATTATGTACATTCAATTGGGCTTTGTTACACAAAAGAACTGCAGCTGCTCCATCGTTGATTCCCGACGAATTGCCGGCAGTTACGGTTGGACTTTTCGACGGATCTTTTTCGAAAACTGTCGGTAGCTGTGATAATT
The DNA here is from genome assembly GCA_036326145.1 of Rhagophthalmus giganteus. NCBI lineage: Eukaryota > Metazoa > Arthropoda > Insecta > Coleoptera > Rhagophthalmidae > Rhagophthalmus > Rhagophthalmus giganteus. Next base: position 5,585,242 of record JARFJA010000083.1, on the reverse strand, counting down.
TTTCAAGCGTTACGTTGGGTTTTATAAATTCATCTTTAACGATATTTAATGGCGGTTTTGTTTGTACAACCGGAACAATTTCGTCGACGAAATAACCATCGGCTGCCGCTTTAGAGGCCTTACGTTGCGACTGATATGCAAACTCGTCTTGTTCTTTTCGTGAGACATTGTATTTTAATGCAAGGAACTCCGCAGTGTTGCCCATATGAATTTTATTAAAGGCGTCAATTAAACCATCAACAAGAATAGTATCCTGTAGCTCTAAGCTGCCTAACTTCGTACCGTTTCGCGTAAAAGCAACATGCTGAGCCATACTCATATTTTCTTGTCCTCCGCAAATGACTGTTTCAGAATCACCACTGCGAATAGATTGATATCCTAAATATATCGCTTTTAAACCAGACCCACATAATATGTTAATGGTGTAAGCAGGAACTGAATGTTTTATACCAGCCTGCATGGATGCTTGACGAGCTGTATTTGGTCCTTGACCTGCAGTCAACACGTGTCCCATTATAACTTCTGAAACATTTTCGGGAGCTACATTTACCTTTTCCAGACAATGTTTAATTACGATGCTTCCCAAACTAACTGCATTTATTCTGCTATATTGGCCATTAAAGGCACCGATACCAGTCCTGCAGGCAGATACTATATATACCTCTTCGAAATTCATCTTAGGCTTGACGAAAAATACTTTTCTGTAAGACAACAGTTAAAGAGCCGAATTAAACTACAAAGGATACGCAAAATTTCTTACCTCAATACAACACCCACTTCTTTTCTATTGGATGCTCCACTTTAACCTACTTAAGAATAAGGTTATCACCACGTTATCGCGAATACAAAAGTTGATGTAATCGAGAACAACCGGCATTTAAATGTACGTAGGTACTTACATTTAAATGCATAAATATTAATAAGTCTACTCTGATAAGAAACTTGATTCTAATATTCTTAGTTTACGTTACAAAAACGTTTACTGTATACATTAGGTACTAGTTATCTAATAGTAATTTCAAATAGTTAATAATAAAATGAGAATTATACCTATATGTAAACGCCGAACATAAATTTCCTTTTAATTTAACAATATGCCGTAAAATAAATATACCTATTTTGAGGTTATAAGTTATGTAAATTTAGTGAAGTAATTTACTTCGTTAGAATTTTTTTGTGAGTAAATACATTATAAGCGATAATTAATCAAAATGCTATCTATTTTGATATAGAATAAAACTCCAAATGTGTTGTTTACTACAGGGTAATTCATAAGAAATTCTGACTATTAGTTAATTAGGAGTATCTAACTATTTGAACATTAATTAGCTGTGTAAAACTATATTGTTTTAATCTAAATTGACCGAATAGTTTAAAAACTACGAATCAATTTTGTTATTTAAAGAAAAAAATTCAAAGGCCCAGCAAAAAAACGAATTAATAAATATTTCCGACCTTAACAGTATACTACGTAAATATTCTGTAGATGGAAATAATCTTATCTACTATATTGTATTTTCGTTTTGAGCAATTTTTGGAACACCCTGTAATATTTTTAATTTCGTCGTTACATGTTGACGTTCACTGGTTTAAACGTCAAACGAGAAAAAAATACCAGCTTATATAAATAAATTTTTCTAAATTCGTTGCACTGTAGCCGATTATTAAATTACGTCAAATTTACGTAAATGTTCCAAGAATTATTTAAAATGAAATAACCCACTTGTGGACCTACACTTCAAATTGAAATTGAATTCGTTTTGATTGGTCGTCGTTATCTCCATTGGCAGCCATTTTCCATCTGTCGTTTTAGATACGACAAAGGAATGTGATAAATAGGGAAGTAGCAGTGTGTCTACAGGTCATTGATAAAGTCAAAGTGTATTAGTGAACTTGTGGTATTTTTTCTTTTAAATCTTTTAATTATGATTATTAGTGTTACTGAAGCATTAAGTAATTCAGAAAGTAATACGAAAAACGAAGCCATGCCAGCCGTATTGAAGAGTAGTAATTTGTAAGTAACATTTGACGTTTATGTACGTCAGCACGTACATGTGCTTCCATACCTACTTAAAATAAATTTCCCACAAATTCGTAGACCCCAAAGATAAACTCGCATCTTACCTTGCAAGAATAAATAATAAAGCCATCTTTGTTTCTGCAATTTAAATGCTCTTTACATATTTGCATCAGTTTAAAATAATCGACAATGCATTTAATCATTTTGATAAGAATATTCTATAAATAGAAATGTTGTTCTATATCTAAATTGATCTTATTTATGTAAATTCGGTTTTATAAAAATTAATTGTAAAATATCGATGTGGGAGAATCGTGTTTTTTTTTGGGGTTTTCCTCGAAAATTATAGTACATTAATTATCAGAAGGTGATAAATTTTCCACGCCGATAATACTCCGCATTATGTACTTACGATTCCTTGAAAATGATTATAAAAACATTGTATGTTTAGTGTTGTTCAATGGAAGTTTGTTTATCTTTACCTAAATATGATAGATAGTAATTGTTTGGTCTGACGGATTACATACATAGAGTGGAATATTCCATTGGTTCGATTGTTTTTGCCAAGTATTTTTACGTTTTAAGTCTTTTAACATAATTTTTTCAAATGTCGCGCAACTATTTTTATTTTAATGCATTATTTATTATATTTTGTTAGAAATGATAAATTTTTTTATTAAAACGACGATATAGATATACGTACGTATTTTCTTAATTTATGTGGCAAGTTTATCTTGTACACATATGTATTTCTTATTTGAAGATATAGCATTAATATTAAACTGATAGTAAAAAAATTATAATCGAAAAAGGGATTTCGTATGTTAACAAGATAAATAATTGAGCATTCTATGAAATTTCAATACATTTATCAATTTCTGTATCTATCACAAGTAGATACTTAACTTTCTTGTCGATTTTTAACACGATATTAAAGAATGCGTTGTATTACTTTAATCGTTATTGTTGATATCACATTTTATCTTTTAATTGTTTGGACGCAATTGTAACAATATAAATTATTAGGTAAATTAATGACTAAAGTTCAATTTTTTTTTAAATAATTTATATTTTTGATAGTTCGATACTGTTCTTGTCATTTTTTTAAATTAAACTTTGAAATTCACCAAGTCGTCATGAGTATTTTTCCTGTTTATAACAAGTTACGACTTACAATTTGTAAAACCCTATTTAGGTAAATTTCAGAAAAATTAAACTCATCAAAACCGATACTGTTGTAAATTACCGATAAGATAAGAAGCTCTTTGTTTTGAATTGTAGATTTTATATTGGTGGTGTTGAAGTTTGATGCAATTTCTTGGTATAATCGCATTATTAAAAAAAAGGACGTGTTGTTACAGGGAAGAGTTTATGTTGAGTAGTAAACGGTCAGCATCGAGTACATCGACTGCTGACTGTTTCAACGTGTCTCTGGGCGCAGGGCCTCTGTGGTGGTCCTGATGTCGCTGCAAAGGAAACTGGAGGACCGCCGCCGCTAAGACTTACTTTCCGAACTGCTCGTCAACCGTGGGATGCAGTATTGCTTGGGCGTACGCTGTTCGTTGCGTTGCTACCTACCATGCTTCCTGAGGGATCGCGAGAGGCATTTGTCGCTCTCTTGGAGGCCGCCGAGGAACAACTGAAATGTCAACATGTCGTTGCGGTACTGCCTTGTTTTCAGCTCGAATAATCGATTGCACTAACTGATTTATAAATGTTTCAGGTATTTGATAAGGATCGTCCCGATCGATCCAATCTAATTCGCACTTTCATGTTCCTCGGTTTTGCAATATTATCACCGACATCTACTATCGTGCCGCCCTCGTTAGGAGCTCATAACGTATGCATGCTGTATCACATCGAGTAATTTCTAATGTAGCCTCGGATCTTTCATACCTGTTCAATTTTATAAATGTATTTAGTCATAAAATCGTGAAAATAATATATCCGCTTTAAATATTTATTGAGTTTATGCTTTGCTCGTTCGTAATTAATAACTCGATGTACAATCAACTAATAATTCGAATTAATTTGTAGTTATAGAATTAGATTTATTTGAGATTTTCTAGTTTTTATCGAATTTTTTTATGTAGTTAGTTACGCTGTTTAAACTTTCTAATGTAGCAATAAAACGTTTATTCTATTACTACACAAACATATTAAATATAGGAACAGGTATGAGAGGGCAGTGTTTCAATTATTGTAAGTCATAGTGTGCTTTTTTTGGTCCTAGTATGTTTAACGAAGTAAAAAAGTATTAAAACGTAAAAAAAAATATTTTAAATATATATATATACATATATTAGACATTAAATAGGGATATATTTACTAAGACTTTAATAGATCATTCACTCCATTATGTTACTTTGAACTTTTTGCGCGGTACGTTCTGTAAAAAAAGTACTAACTTTTATTTTTAAGTTGTTTTGCTGCTTATTTAAAATTTTTGTTTACGTAGTAGTGTATTTAATTGTAATAAGTTTTGTAAATTATAAGTAAACATTTACATTTTTTTATTTTGATCATTTTTGAAATCTGCGCATTCAAATAATAGAATTATTTAACTTGGCCGTAATTTTTATCGATTTTTAAGTAATGATGAAGTACCAGTTAATTAAATAAAACTATATACTCTTAATCGGTGTTTAATATACAATAGAATAACCATAGGTTGGAACGCTGGGATTTTGCTCAAATAATAAATTACTACTTACGGTATTATGAATTTATAATAGTTTTCAAAAAATATAAACCGAGGTAACAAAATTGAGATTACGTTTATATGGTTGATTTAAAATATTTCACATTTAAAACATCGAAATAGAAGAAGCCCACTGCACAACTTCTGTCGGTAATCCGTGAAACTTTTTGATGCCTTCCATTATTTGTTCGGAAGTTATCGACAATTTATAAAGTTTATATTCTTTCAATAAACATCCTCCAACAGTTCGAACCGATAAAATCAACTCCAAATTCTGAAATGTGTATGTCGTGTAGAAAATAAAAACATAAAATTGTATTTATCTTTTAATAATACTTGCCTCCAAATGTTCGAAAGCTTTAAGTACGACTGTCCGTTGCATTGTTTGTAAATTTGATTGCGTACTCGCAAATTTATTATAACGCGACAAAATCATTTCAAAATTAAATGGCCGATTATCATAAATCTCCATGTGATATTTCATTGCAATTATTAAACAAACTTCCAAAACACTGAGATCGTTAATGCCGCAAATTAAATCGTCTCTCTCCAATATTTGCAGTTGTGTTTCGAACTCGTCGACAGTAACGTGTTGATGAGTATCGTTCAATTCCGAAATTACAAGTACCTGGAAAACATCGCCAATTAAAACATCTAATGTACATTAGTCGGAACATTACTTACAAGTACATTTTTCAATAGTCGTTGGCTAGAATTTATATCCAACAATCTTTGCATGAGATTTTGAAATTTCTTATCTTTAATTAATTTTCTAATATTTTCATTCCACTTTTCTCTAAAGTTCGAATTAAAATGATTTGTATTTGTTATTAATAATAAATTTTGAACTCTATCCAGTCTCTGTTGGATATTCGAAATTTTCAAATCGTCTCGTTGGCCCGGAAATAAAAATATTTGCCTATGGGAAAATCTCGATTTCACACGTTTCTCAAATAATTCTATTACATCTAAGCGACAAGTTAATCCTAAAACAATTTTAACATTTTATTTTACACTGTCGGTCAATTCTTCTAAGACAATTACCTATAATGCATACAGGTGTTTGAGCAGATTGAGAAATATCAAACAAATTATACAATAAAGTTTGATTGTGGTGAGCGCAGAATAAGTCAAACTCCTCCAAAATAAATAAGATACTTTTGGTGGTTTCTTTTTGTCCGGATTTCAAGCAAGCCAAGAGAAACGACAGATTTTCGGCAAAACTACCAAACACCTTTCCGTCGACTGCATTGTCCAATTGCATTTGATTGGTAATACTCTTTAAAGCCAATCGATCATCCGTATGAACGAGACCATGCAAGCGTACTAATAATGAATTTATGCTAAAATTGGACTCTTGCAATTCTTGTAGTATACTGTTAATTAACTAAAAAACGTAATTTTAGAAAAACTCTCGACGCAAACTTTCAACAATTACCAACGTTTTGCCAACACCCGGGGGACCTACAATAACTGCAGAGTTTGATTCGCCTAAATCCATTGTTTTCTTAATAAGATTGTAAATTTGTTTGCGTTCCGTTACGTAACCAACAAAATCGGGATCGTTTATAATTTTATTTTTTAGGTGAGATCGCATTTTCAATATATTATTGTTAATTATCTCCATATTTGAAATGAATTTATATTACTTACATACAAATTCAAACAATAATCAGTCGAAATAAAATTCGAATGAAAATAGGTTAAATACCACTCGAACATCTTTAGTGTTCAGTGTGTACAACTTAATAATTGCAAAAACAATTCTCATAAAATATGCAAGATGAGACACAAAAATTTGGATTATTTACTTTTAAAATTAATAAACAATAATAAAAATTATTTTTTAGTTGAATGTTTCACATATTTACTACACATAACATCTTTAAAATATAATAATTTGATAGTACCACAAATTTCATAATTTTGGTGGTGATGTTAGCTCCTTTAATTTTTGTGTTATTTTTCAGGTAAGCTGAATGCAGTGAATTAATTACAGGTTATCTTCAACGAAATTTGTGAAAAATCAACACACAAATACCAAAATTACAATTTGTTTATATCAGTATCATTCGTGATATTAATATTATAATTTCAAACGTAATAGCTTGTTTCTGACAGAACTGTTCAAAAAAAAAGCATGGAGGAGAACGAAAATGTTACCTGCACTTTTATGTTCAAAAAAAGAATTATAAAAATCAGGGTACAAGAAAAAGGCAGGAAACGGCAACAACAACCGGTAGGTTTTAATTATTATGACAGATATCGTTATCTTTATATACTTCAATTCCATTATGTTTATAAAATTGTTTGCCATTATTATTTTAGAATAAACGATCGTTTTTATTTTAATTATCGCACTTTATCTCTTATAGAAAGCAGTGATAGTGATGGTAGTAGTAGCAGCAGTAGTGAATCTGAAACGACCGTGGTGCGACCAAATAGAAAACGAAAACTCAATCCTAATATACAGAGTTCTATCATGAAGAAAATTGAAAGGAATGGCGACGATAGCAATGAAAGTTCAGGTAACGATAGCGACGCCGTTATGGTTAGTTATAAATCGAGAAAATCTGCTGCGTCGATGGGCCCATCCGATCAAGGAGCCACGGCAATTTTGGTATAGTTTAATGATTTATTCGTTGTACGACATTTGAGTAGTAATCGTTTACTATTTCAGGAAACTGAGACGGAAAGAGATAGAGATGCTCAAGCTATATTTGAAAAACGACTAGCCGTTAATAAAGAATTAGACGGACAAGAAGACGATAAAATTTATAGGGGAATAAATAATTATGCGCAGTATTATAAACCGAAAGACACTGCGGCGGGAAATGCTAGTTCGGGTAATAAAATAATGTGTCTTTTACGTTAAATATGTTAACAAACAAATGTCTAAAATAGGTTTGGTAAGGAGAGGTCCAATACGTGCTCCCGAAAATTTACGAGCCACAGTCAGATGGGATTATCAACCAGACATATGTAAAGATTACAAAGAAACCGGGTATTGTGGTTTCGGAGATAGTTGTAAATTTTTACACGATAGAAGCGATTATAAACACGGATGGCAGTTGGAGAAAGAATACGTTCCTGGTAAAAGTCAAGATAGCGACGATGACGACAAAAAATATGAAATTGATTCCGATAAAGAAGATTTGCCTTTTAAATGTTATATTTGTAGAAATAGTTTTGTAAATCCTATCGTTACCAAGTAAGATTAAATATAATTTTTTATATGCATTAATATTACAAGTCATTTTTTAGATGTAAACATTATTTTTGCGAGAAGTGTGCCTTAAACAAATATAAGAAGACGTCTAGGTGTGCCATTTGCAATAACCAAACCAGTGGAATATTCAATCCCGCTAAGGAATTGATATCTAAACTAAGAAATTTGGAAGATACGTTGGAAAATAGTGATAACGACTCTTCTAATTGAAAATAACTTTGATTCTAGTTGTACTTGTTTTTAAAATATAATAAATATGTTAAAGTGTGTTACGATTTTAAATTAATTGTCCACAGCTTTCGGTATTAGGTAAAAAAAACTGATTTTTAATGATCATCTATTTATAATGATGTACTATTTTGTCAAAAATTAATTTGTAATAAAATGATTTTTTTAAACAGGTTCTTTAATTGAAGGTAAACAAAAAGTAACCAATTATTTAGAAGCATAAGAAGCACCTCTTTAAAGAACAGGCATAAACACGCTCCACCCAGTGCATCGGGCACAAGCACAATTCTGTCATGTCTGGTTTTATACATAAATATGTATTTAAGTATAATTAAGTGATCGAATTATAATTTTTAAATATTTATAAATAACTTTTTTTCTTACAATTAAATCATTTTTGCTTTATAAATTATTGTTTTTATACTAATAATTAAATTAAAAGTTTGTTTTAAGACCATATTTTTAATAATTTCATTTAGAATTATACCATATCTTTACAATAATGTTTCTACAAAATTATAACAATTGTAAATATGTGTACATATATCTTATTTGTTTATATAAATTTAATTACAGTATTAGCCTGAATATAAGACGTTCCCGATTATAAGACGAATCTTATTTTTTTGAAAAGAAAACCATTAAAAATTGTTTTAAATTTTAATAAAAAAATACAAATAATGAAAAATATACAAAAACGTACATCATAAGTATCATCATCACCTGCTCGAAAATCAAAAGATTCAAATATAAGACGACCCTGGTTTTTTAATTATTTTCAGTAGAAAAAAACTTTGTCACAATTTAATTATTTATTACTAGCATAAATTTGATTTATAATTGTTAAATATTAAATGAATAACATTATTCCAAAATTAAAAAAACATATTAAAATTATCTGCACATAAATAAACACATTCTTTTACTTTTAACTTTTAAACAAATTCGCAACTGAATATGCATCTACAAACGCCAGAAATTCGGATTTCCTATTAGGATCACATAAGAAGGAAGAGGTAGAAAAAAAAAGAAAGTAAAAAATCTGTATTATATTTCTATGGTTTTTCCTCCAAGTGTCCTGTCTATTATCTTCAAATTCTATGGATTTTTCGATGTGCGCGCCATCTAACGACATTACAAATTACTACAAAAACAGAAATGATAAACCATAGAAATTGATTATGATAGATAGGACACTTGGTGGAGGGAACCATAGACGTCTAATATAGATTTCATACTTTCATTTTTTGTACCTCTTCGTTCTTATGTGATCCTGGTAGGAAATCCGAATTTCTAGCGTTCTAGACTGGATTTTGTTCAGTTTTCGAACTTGTTAAAGTTGTAATAGACATTTATAATTTAATTAAGAAATAGATCTTCTCTGATTGTAAAAATTATGTTCACATTTACAATAATATAATAATTATATGTTATTAGGCATTTATAATTATTATAATTTTGAAGAAACACAACTGCAAAAATAATGATGTAATTTTAAATGAAATTAAAATATATGGTTTCAAAATAAATATTGAATTAAATTATTCATATAAAAACAATAATTTAATTATAATTTATAAAGCAAAAATGATTTAATTGTAATAGAAAAATGTTATTTAAAATTTAACAGTTATTCATGTTACTTATAATTGCTCATTAAATTTAATTTTGCACAATTTTAGAAGTTACTTTTACTTTATTTTATTTCTAAGAATAAAAGAATAAATATCGTTTATTTAAATATTTTTGTTTTAACAATAATTGAAATTTCTAATAAACATTTTTATTGCTAAAAAAAAAGAATGTTTATTTTCGGTACGTGTAAAGAGTCGAAGTCAGGATCGGGAAAAATTCGATTTTGCTACCAGAATCACAGAAGTTATAAAAGGTGTAAATGAATTATAATTTAAATGGTTACAATTAACTGTTTTAAAAAATTACCTAATTGTAATTTCTTGTTGATAGATGGCGTCTGTCTATTATTTTATAACCTAATTTTAGTTGGGTTGTAGTTTATTTTACAATATTAATACAAATTACAATTGAAATTCAGAGTAATAATACTTCAAGTGTATAATTATTATAAGCAAGGAATTTCTATCAAATTCGTTAAATATTGATAATAAAAGTAAGTGTTTATTACAAGTTATTATCGAGAATGCAATATAGAGATTGAGAAGAAGTTTAATTGGTATACAAATTTTTATTTATTCCGAAGTAAACGTATTATTCAAATTAATTGTTAAATATAGATATACAACAGGGTACTGTAAAGTGGACGAGGTACATCCTGTAATAAACGGAAAGCATCTGAGGATTTAATACGAAAAAAAGTCGACTTAATTAGGTTTTTATAAAAGTTCCCGAAGAAAAATCAAGGAATTTCTGGTAAACCAGTCACCGGAATTATTTTATTGTTAGAATACAGACAATGGTCGATTATAATATAGGGAAATAATTTACTAGGTTAATATTTTTTATTGTTGCTAATTTTCCTTTTTGTTATAAAAACTTTTCAATTAAAATAAATTCAAACATATTTGAATATTTCTTTTTATAAGCATTTGAAGTCGAATTATCATGTAGATAGGGCAAGTTCAATTTGAAATTATTGTGTGCTAAGTACTACTGAATTGAAAATAATGAAACAATGACGTTCTAGAAAGAATTATCTAATTTCTATTTTCGTTGTTTATAATTCTAGTTTCTAAATGTATTTGTGTTTTATATATTTAAAAAAAAAAGATTTGTAAACATTGAGAGATTGAAAATGTTACGGTTGCATTTCTGTTGATTATCACATTTATGTCGACAGATTTTGGTATCTGCCAACAACGGACATTGGAATTAATCTCTACAGATATGAAGAACTGCTTGTATATTGTAACGTGGATATGTTATCTAAGTATAGGTACTAATGCGATATTGTTATTATAGAAAATCTCAAAACAACCACAGCGCAAAATGATGAGATCAATTACAGCTACCAATTGAATGTTGATGAACTATATTTAGAAATAATGAAAAGTAGAAATTTCAAAAATTTCTCGAATAAAAATAGGTGACAATAAAATTGTATTGTTTATAATAATTAAGACGTAATAGTGTATTTATTTTAGATAGTAAAACGAATAAGTGTTTAAAGAATAAGTTTCAGCTGAACGGATTGGAGCAAAACCGGAGTTTATGAATTTGAAAGGAATAATGTCACGAAAATATTCGACGTTAAGTATATTTACGTGACAGGGTGTTGATCGTCATTAGCTCGTCAATTAAATTTTGGGTTTATGATACAAACGTCAGCAGAGATGAGATGAGATATAAAATTTATAAATCAATACGATTGTTTTTTAACGGACACAACCACATTTTATATTTACAAACCGCCAACCACGAACCAAGTTGTAGATTTGCACTCACCTTTTGCTCCCGAGGTCTCAGATGCAGCTCGTTTATTCTTCAATTTAAAATTTATTTGAACAAATTCGAAAACATGTGATTTGTATGTTAATAGTTCTCGTTGTATACTGATTGTGAATGATCTATTTAAAAATACCTGTATAATTTTGAGACGTTATGTCGGTTTGTCCAAATATTCCACAAACTTACATATATTCAAATATTTCTAGATGAGAAATTAGAAAATGTTTTCGGTGTGCAGTTTCTTATGAATCGCCCTGTATAAAACATTAAAAATTTGAATAAAATGAATATTCACCAACTTCCTGTATCTTTTCAGGTAACATGAAAAACATGAAAATGTAAAGTTGTGATAATTATCTATTGACAATGTAATTTAAAAAACCACTTTTAGGTAAGTGACCTCAGGCGTGGTGCACTTTTCAAAGTGAAAGGAATCTGATGGCAAGCCAGTTGCCATCCTTTTCTTTCTTATGGATAACCGGTATAGCTTGAGAATAAACTTAAATGTTAAATAACGGAATTTTTAATAAAATGTAAAAACCAGATTTCTTTTGTGCAAAGTGAATGGCAGTTTAATCTTTGAATATAATGAATTCGTATAATAATTATTTATTTATTACGTGTGTACTTATTTTCTTTTTGTATTTAAATATTGAAAATGGCAGTGCTGTTGCAGGTATGTTATATTATTATTTTATTATTTCGAATAACTGTAAATAGTATTGATATTAATATATAATAAAAAGAACAAATATTTTCAGAAAATCAATCAAATTACTTATGTTAATCTTATATATTGTTAGTTTTTTGAAAGGTTTTATACAGAAAAGCTCTAAAACTATTTTTATAACAATTTTTCTAGGATCGGATTATTTTAATTATAAATACAAATAAAATGTTAATTTATTAAAATCTGAGAAAAATGATGTCAGATGATAAATAAATTTTCTATATAACATTAAGGAACATATAATCGAATATTTCATATCCAAAAGTAAAAGATTTGTATCTATTTTGTGGTTCTCATTTTAAATTAATCATAATGATGTCGAATACATTTTTAATTTGGAATAAAAATTTGTTTTAGGTCCAAAACATGGTAAAGTGGTCGTCTGTTACATTGGCAGCTGGTCAGTATATAGGCCGCAACGTGGTTCGTTTCAATTAGAACATACAGATCCGACTTTGTGCACTCATTTAGTTTACACATTTGCCGGTTTAAATGTTACACACGATGCCATACGACCTTTAGGTAATTATGTTGTACACGTAACGCTTTATCAAATTGGTAAAATAGTAACGAATAATCTACCGTAACGTATACTTACAAAGAAATTTTAATGCATTTCAGATCCGTGGCAGGATTTAACCGACGATTATGGAAAAGGCGGCTACAAAAGAATAGTGGCACTCAAACAAAATTATCCGCATTTGAAAGTCACCCTTGCCATTGGTGGATGGAACGAAGGCTCCTTAAATTATTCGACTCTAGTAAAAGATCCTGCAAGACGGAGCAGATTCGTTGTTAACGCCGTCGAATTTATTAAGTACGTCGCATGGAATACGCATTTTTGATTGGCCACTACATAATTTTTTTGATTACAGAAAATATAAATTCGACGGTCTAGATCTCGATTGGGAATTTCCGGGTAAAAGGGGAGGCTCGCCGGACGACAAACTGAACTTTTTATTTTTAGTCAAGGTATTCGATGCGATTACTATTTTCAAATGACTGTTTGGCATACCTATATTATTTTTTAGGAACTTAGATCTGCATTTAATAAATATAAACTGTTATTGACGGCAGCTTTTGGGGCCGGCAAAGATACTATAGATGGCGGATACGATGTGCAAGGGTTATCTTACTATTTAGATTATATACATCTTATGTGTTACGATTATCACGGTGCGTGGGACCGAAAAACTGGCGCCAATGCGCCATTACAAAGCGACGATGTACTAAATGTGGTACGAATTAAGTGTGACATCTTATATTATTTCGAAACTTATTTATTTTTGTTTTGAACAGCGATACAGCATAAAATATATGATAAAACTGGGTGCACCACCTGAAAAATTAATTATGGGAATACCTCTGTATGGAAGGACGTTTATATTACCCGAATCCTTTTCGGTATCGTCGAATAAACCAAAATTAGGTGTCGTGGCAAACGATGTGGGATTTCAAGGGCCTTTCACCAAAGAAAATGGTTTTATGGGATATAACGAGGTAAAACATTTTACTCTGACCAGCAGTCGATCGCCATAGAAACAATTGCTTTGTTAATCATTTCCTACGTATAGCTTAATCCAAACTTATATGATGTTCACGTCATCAACAAAAAGTTACTAGATTGTTTATTTGTAATTCGGTTTAAAGTTTGGAAAGTGACATATTCTATAGATGATTTACTTGCGCACATATTAAATGGTATAAAGAAAGACTGCAATTTATTAGAACTGTCAAAATATGAGGTACGAGGTGACAGCACTGTGTGAAATGTCATCATCTAGTAACTTTGTATTGATGACGTGAACATCATATAAGTTTGGATAAGCTATAGTGAATACATTCTTTGTAATTGACAAAATGTACACATAAAAACAGATCGATTACAATTTTATTGTTATAATTTCAGATTTGTTTGGAGCTGCATAACACTACCGCAGGCTGGACTGAATATTGGGACGAGGATTCGCTTACTCAATTTGCCGTTAATGAAAATAAAGTTATTACATTCGATAATGAGAGATCGGTCATGGAAAAAGTTAAATTTGCCATACAACAAAGATTAGGTGGTGTAATGGTCTGGTCTATAGATACCGATGATTTTCAAGGAGACTGCGGTACTGAAAATTTTCCGATAATGAGAGAAATAAATAGAGCCGTAGAAGATAGTTTGCAAGAATTAGAAAAAATTCAAGAAAATGTTATACAAGATTCAAATACGCACAAAAAACCTGATGATAATAATAGTAGTTGTAGGAATGTCAAAAACTACGTATTATCGTACATATTATTTGTAATAATTTTGTGTCTTTATTGACGGTGATTTGTTGTAATTATACGATATTAAAATTTATTGTACAGTTAAATATAAAAATAAATTAGTATATTGTTATACATATAAATTATTACCTACATATTCTGATAAGAGTTTTTAATGTAAATGAAATGTATCATACGGTTTTAGTGTTGTTATATTAGGCCTTATTTCGAAATGGTTAACGCAACGTTTTCTTGGCGTATTATTATAAATTATTATGTTTTACAATAATTATCATAAATTCTATTTATAAAAATATTGTGATCTTCAAATATCATTTATTTAGTTTTAACATTAAGTATAACTTTTGTTTATACGCAAATAATAAATGAATTTTTTAAGTTTTCTAACAATTTTTGTAAATAAAGTTTAAGATAAACAATAAAAACTGTTGTGTAAATTTTGGTAAATATAATTATACAGGTACATATTTATATAATTTTGCTTTTAAGAACAAAATAAAGTTTAAATTAAATTCGGTTTTTGATTTAAAAAAAAAATCAATTTTAGGACAAAAGTTTTCGACCAATAAAATTGTCGCCTGAAAATCTCGAGCGTTATCTGTTAATTTCTAGTCGAACAAAGCAGAATCTGCGGTAATTTGGTTCGTGGCTTTGCTGTTGCAAGTGTCAGGTAAGTTCCATTATAGGTTTACACGTGAATTTATATTTAAAATTTACAGTAAAAAGTAGTTTAAAGATCGACTCGTTAAAATTTAATCGTTTTTTGATGTACTGTTCTAGTATATAATGGCAGATTTAGATGATTTTTTCGCAAAAAAAGATCGAAAAAAGTCTAAGGGCAAAAAATTTGCCACTACAGAGGAAGTTGCAAAAAAATTAGAGGATACCTCTAAAAAGGTCGAAAAATTGCCGAAAAAGGAACGTGGCCCCGAAGGCGAAGAGAGCAGGGCCCCCGTACATGTACGTATTTTTTATTTATCACCGATTTTTGTAACCCTCCATGTCAAGAAAGTATATCACTGTGTCAATTTTGGAAGGGTTAAATAACTATTGATTCGGCCATCTTACTGTAGTATTATTTTCATTGTCAGGAGCAAGATGAGTGGAAGGAGTTTGAGGAAGAAAAGAAGGATTATTCTGGATTGAAAATTGGTAATTTGAGCATAAATGCTCCCGAGGGCAGTATGGGCACTACCGAAAATTTTTCCGAACAAAGTCAAGGGGACGAGATCGGCAGCGATGTAGACAAGAAAACCGGTCCTTGGAAACGTATAGATACCGAAATTGTAGAACGCGAAATTGAAAAAAAGCCCGAAGCGGTACCTGCAACTTCTACCTCTTCTTCGGCTTCTACTTCGAACGTTTACGTGCCACCAGGTATGAGAAATCCGCAATTACAACAACAGCCTTTACAGGCTAGTCGACTCAAATCCAAGGCCGCTCCAGACATACATAACGAAGAATACTTTCCTAGCCTTTCAAGTTCAAAATCAGATCAAAGAAAGTAAGTGTAAAATTGCAGATCTAAATAAATTAATTACATTTTTTGAATATTTCGATCTCTTTCAGAAGTCGTAATGAGGGTATTTTTGAGGTTGTGTCTCATAATAAATCGAGTTCTCATCGGCATACCGAGCAAACTAAATTTTCAACTACCCAAGGTCCAAAATTAAATCTTGGAAATCGGTATAATACACTCAGCAACGATAGCTAGTATTATTAATTCAAATTAGGAAACTAATTCGTGTAGTGGCCATGTGGGACAGACTACTTTTTTTATCGTAAAATCCTTTTAATGTGCTATTTTATATATTTCTTAATTTTTTAGTGTCTATAGTTAAATTGTAATTGAAATAAGTTTGAGGGACACGTTCAGGTGATATTTTGTTGACTCCGTTTACGTCTGTGTTTTTACTCTTGAAATGCAAAATCAATTTTGTTTGTATTAAAAAATAATGTTTCTGTTGAAAACGATTGTTGTTTGGTCAAAGTAAATTGGATAATAATAAAAGGCTATTTTTATTGTAATTTATTGTTAATGTAGGCGGAAATCACAATCCCATGTCAACTTAAAAATTTCGAGGCGTTAAATTAAGACTTATTGTTGGCAGTTTTAATAAGCTCCATTATAATAAAATCTCCGATTTATAATTGTAGCTTGAAATACGATCGCATTTTGTTACATAAGCTAATCCGTGTTCGCCACTGCTGCTGTAGTTTTCCAACATTTTTAGTTTTAATAAGCAACGTTTAAAATTTTTTATAAAATAAATCCACGTTTTAATGCTTGGTTGATCATCGTCGAGGCATTTTACGTGGCATTCTTCACGCGTATAAAAATGCGGGTGCTCCTCTAAAATATCTAGATTGGCGAAGACATTTTCATTAACCTCGTAGACTTCTCCATATACGATATTTCCAGTGCCTAAAATAAATTCATCTTTCTTTTTGTTTTTGTTTTAATTTTATGGCCTCGAGAACTGAGCCCATTAGCCATAGACTTTTGTATGTGCAACAGCTTCGGTATATAGTACGGTGTTGTTTCCCTGGATACTAATTGTGCCCTGCACTTGTTTTTTAGATGATCATTAATGTATTACACCTAGCTGCTGCTCGCTCTTATATTTAAATTTAAATGTAATTAATTACTTACCCCTCTAGACCACCGCGACCTCTATAAATTCATCAAAGTTAAAAACGCTTACCGGGACTGTGTAGAAGAAAGGGAATGTTGTATTTGGTCGCAATAATTAATGGATATTTCTCGATTGTTCGAGCATTACCAATAAACTTGTAATAGTCGTTTGGATTTTTTGAAAACCAGTTATGATTGGGTTCTCCCCTTTTTAATGTACCATAAACAAACACCTTATGAATTTTTGAGGATGACATATTAGGTAACTAAAATTACAAAAATTATCAATGTAGGTATGTATATTATAAAATTACTTTCGATAATAAATTTTAATGATAAAATGTTGTCTAGTTCTTTTACTATTTCAATATAATTTTTTCTAAGTTATCTTCAAATGCACACGATCATACTTTAACCTAGGATTACAGATTAATCGAGAAATAGATAATAAGTGTAGTAATGTTTATAAATTTTTACTCTGTTTTGTTATCTAAAGTTTAAAGGTTAATAAATCATTTTAAATTGAAATAGGCGACTGCGTTCGCAAAATTAGCGCCACATTCAAATGGCGTCAAAAATGGTGAAAATATGGGGTACTTCTATTGAGATCGTCGTCGAAACGACATAACGAACAGGCCGCATAAAATTACAGGATGAAGAAAAAACATAATCGCAGGGACCTTACCTTTGATTTTGCCGAAAAGTCAATCTTGTAAAAAAATGTTGTAATGGTTGAAATTTGTCTAACCTTCATGAATTTTTTGTGGTCGTTCTACGCATCAAATCGAAACTGTAATGCCCTGCAAAATCACCTCTAAATTATGCTCCTAAACTATGCTCCTACATAAAACGAAGTAAAATTGAAGATGATCTCAATAAAGTGTTTTCGGAGCAAAACTTGTCACAAAACAGCTAATTCTTCAAAGTTCAAATTATTTTTTAGTTCAAGGGTTCTCTATTAGAGGGCGACTCCGTAATTTTGGTGAATTTTTAGGGATAGTTCTTAGTAACTGTTAGTGGAAAATATTGCGTTGTTGCCAAATATCGTAAAAGTTATACAGCCTTATTCATAGACAATTAATTAGATTTAGTAGCTACTAAATCCTTTTCCTAAGCTGTATTTCCATAGAAACTGTTATATAATAATCTAGGGGGTGGTGGATGATCACTAAGATGATAAGTAACAAGGAGTAGTTTATGTAATTGTGTGTTAAATGTAATGGTGCAATTTATAAATTAATAAACCTATTATAAAACAAAAACAATTGTTTCTAAGGAAATAAACACGATTTAGTATCTATATTTAATCAAATTAATATCTATGCATATACTGCTAATATTATGTAAATTTACAAAATTATGGTTAGGTACATTATATAAATATTATAATTATATAAAAAGTAATATTTAAAATAACGATATCGTGATCAACATCGTAATAATTATTATGAACAGATTATAATTATGTTACGAGTAAGCTACTTATTTATTGGTTATGAAAGTAGGAGTGTTTTCATTTTATTTGGTTAATTTGTCTATAAATTGTAATTTTTTAAATATTTAGTTTATTTGGCTATACTTTGATCGAAAAACGATTATCTATTTTCAATGGTAGTGACATGTGAATATAATAGCAAAATAAATACTGCATGACTAGTTGTGGACCTAACCTATAAACTACATACTATGTATAAACTAAGTATAGCTCATCCAAACCTATATGATGTTCACGTCATCGATACAAGGTTACTAGATGATGACATTTCACACAGTGCTGTCACCTCGTACCTCGCATTTTGACAGTTCTAATAAATTGAAGTCTTTCTTTATACCATCTAATAGGTACGCAAGTAAATCATTTATAGAATATGTCACTTTCCAAACTTTAAATCAGATTACAAATAAACAATCTAGTGACTTTTTGTTGATGACGTGAACATCATATAGGTTTGGATAAGCTATATGTAAGCAAAACTATGTTCTGTCCAAAGCTATTTGAGGTTCACGTCATCAATCAAAAGTTACTAGATGCTGACGTCAGGCACAGTGGTGTCAGATTATTTCAACGCTATCTTAGTAAACAAAAGATATAACCTCGAATTTTCACATTCGTAAACAATGTTAAAGTTTCGATACAAATTATTAGGCAATGCGTTACTACAAATTGTAGCTGTTGCTGGGTGAACTGTAGTTTGATTTTAATTAAGTTCATAGTGTGGATTTCCCGATGTGTTACTTGCACACGTTGCTTACATGCCAAAGAAAGATTAATACAATTTATTAGAACGAAGTAGGTCCTAATCATTGTAAAACGTTATATAATAATCGAATTGATGTTTAGATAGACGAGTTACTTTCTGGGGGGTCGTCTTGTATTCATGCAATTATAGTGGAACCTCAATCGTCACCTTTGATAAAGCAGAACATGTAAATATCAATATTATTGATAATAATTGACACTTTTATGACTAACTCTAATGTCTGCTTCTCCTACCGACATACACTGCAATGCATTTTGTTTCAGGGCGAACATATGTAGAGGTTAAAGCCACTGGGTCTTCACCTGTTACAAATTGAAATCTTGCAACGCATAGAAAGTTCATGAATGTATAGTAAATCAATGTTACCACAAAATTAAGACACCTCATTCGGTAGTAATTAACTAGTTGTTACTAATTACTTGATTTGAGAACTAACCGTTTATTATATGCATGTTTTTCTGACGAAGTGCATTTCCAGGATCAATTTGTCCAACATATGTACACAGGAAGCTCACAATTATAGTATAAAAGCAAGAAAAAGCGTATACCACTGAACGTTGTATAACTAATATAAAGCATTACATCTTTGAATATGCATGCATGGTCTTTTATAATAATTCATGTAATACTAAAACTCCGTGTAACTTGTTTACATCTGTATTAGTGCAAACATATGCATACAGATTATTTGTAAACAGAACTAAACTAATGACGATTAGGAATAGCAGAATGAAGTGTTATTTTTCCATTTTTTATGTGTTTTATTACAAGTACAGTTACGTACATCAATTACATAACTACCAAAATATATCAAAATCAAACCAATGTCATAAATGAAAAGCAACAAATACTACAAACACAACGAATTTGAAAATATACATAGACAACAGCTTGTAAACTTAAACTACACACACAAAACAATGTACATAACTAGAACCGTTGTAGGTTGCATGTCGAGCAAACCGTGGTGATAAGACGCATTATCCATGACGATCAAGGATGGTTCCTCTAAGGGCTTTAATAGCTGTTCTTCAAACCACTGTAGAAAATTACTAGTATTCATTTCCCCGTGGTAATTGCTAGTTGTTTTGGAATGAAATAGTAATTTTGCCTCAGGTACAAACCCATTTACTGTTCGTGCATGTACTACGATAATATACATACAACATAACTGACACAGAATAATCACTACAGTATGTTTCTAAACTACCTTTTTCATCCTTTCCACCTCTTTACAGTATTATGTTGCCACGACTTAATCGTTGAACCCATTTTAACAATCCATGTTTCGTTTAAATATACACATATTGTAATGGAATGTCACGAGTTGGATTTGCCTCATATTCTTGTAAAAATCTCACTTGTGTCAGCGATATGATGCAATTGAAATAATGTTCTACGATTACAGTCTTTCTTCCACTTAAATGCCAAGTTATTGTTATGTATTTATATTAATAATACAAATATCTTGCTAAAATTATATTGGTTATTATATTTTTCAGTTCTACACACACAAAGGATAACCTTGATCTGCTCCTAGTTGGTATTATAGTTTCCTTCCTA
Source organism: Rhagophthalmus giganteus (assembly GCA_036326145.1). Taxonomy (NCBI): domain Eukaryota; kingdom Metazoa; phylum Arthropoda; class Insecta; order Coleoptera; family Rhagophthalmidae; genus Rhagophthalmus; species Rhagophthalmus giganteus. The sequence continues at coordinate 5,564,172 of JARFJA010000083.1, read as the reverse complement.
TTATAATACGGTACAGTTATGTAGGATTTTTGCTAAGTTGTTTCGACCTACATCGTAAAAAGCTTTGTCCCTGAATTTTGCCAATAATGAGTCCAACGTCTATACACAATAAGGTACGATAACATCACTTTTACAAATCATTACATCAACTTACGTGCGGAATACATCTCATAAAATGAAAACACTTCGTAGTCTGCATTTGGTAACAGAGTCAATGGTAACTACACTTGTAGCACGTGGCTCGCGTGTAGTAACTGTGGACGCACTACGTACCTTTTGTACTGCATATAATGGTAGTAATTGACCATCTTCTTGCCGTTCCTTCTCAAAATGGGCTACTAAATTAAATATCTTTTTTGGCATATTTCGCGGTGGATTCCCTGCACATACTAAGGCGCAACACGTGCTTTGGGATGGGAGCAAAACATTTGGCAGCGTCGCATTTCTGATATATTTCTCGTACGCATATGCCGCAAAATTGACATACGGGCGCGAAGCATGTTATCAACGTGTTAGATAAAGATAACAACATACAGATATGTCGAAGAATGCAGATTACGCAGATATCGGTAGCGGTCGGATAGAGGTCCTTGTATTACCAATTACTTTTTAAATTATCGCATCATTTTTACACGGAACTGTTAGGAAATTTCATATTACGGTTTTGGTAGACGATTGATGGCGTGAACCTCAAATAGCTTTGGACGGGCCGTAATTAGAAATAGAAACAGTTTCTCATTGGGTATTATGCCCCACTGCATACAATAAAAGTTTCACAATACTTCGATAATTTTATCTAAATTGACAACAAAAGTTACAGTTAAATTGTGATATGCAAACTGTAAGGATTTTCGTACCTCAAAAAATACACTTTCGTTTTCCACGTATATTTTTATTACATGGCTACTTCTCACCAACCAACTAACGTTTTACCATAGGCGCGAAATTTAAAAACTAAAATGCCCTACACAAATGCAACATTTTTCTTTTATTTCAATACGGCCTATTAGCTCTAGCGATCGTCGTTTAAAACTTAGTGTTTTTTCAATACTGATATAACAAGCACATATCAGGTAACTGAACTAGTGACTGATTTATGATTATAAGGCTCCATTACAACTTAGCATACAATTTATCATCATTGTTATTACAAATACAGCGAACCGAACAGTCGCTACAGCTGTATATAATTCAATTTGAAAACACATTTCCAAGAAGCGTAGTTGCCAATCAACTACAGTAGACCATTTATTTTTTGAATTATTCAGGTGCAATTCATGGCATTTATTCTGCTGGCTCATTTAGGAGGCAAATCTTGAAATTTAAATAAGAATAATTTTAAACCGCACGGTATCGCCAGCTATGCAAAATGTTTGAAGCTTTAGTTCATGTTATGAAAATCGTGGCGTGCGAACGCAGTCTTAAAAAAGTTAAAGAAATTTAAATTTTGTACATTTCTTAGTTATCGAATAATAAAGATGGCAGCAAAGAAAAATATCCTGTAATGCCTTTAAATCTCCACTACTTCATATTTTAAAAATGGAAATGAAATTGCCTAAAATAATAAATAAAACTTTCAAACAAAGCGGTTACCTACAAACTGCAGCGCCCCTAGCAATAAATTAACGTAACTTCAGGGAGTGGTCTGAAAAATGTACAATACAAAACAATGCACCTATTTGTTTGTGTGCAATAATTAATAAAAACTCACGTTTTTAATAATGAGCGATTAATTCGTACTTGTAAGTATCTTAAGTTATTAATAAAAAATAATTCTTATTTGATTTTATTCATGTTATAATCAAAACTACAAAGCAAAGGGAGATGTTTATAAACAAACTTTCTTAAAGTTAGGCGGTAAATTTAAATGGGGCTGCCCTAAATTGACTTTTTTCTTTTGTAGGATCGTTTGCTTTCATTCGAAATAAGCGACAAACGTTTACTACAAGGGTTTTGTATCAAATAGTCGATGTCGTTTAATATGTCGACGTTTCCTACTCCAGGATTTCCTTCCAAGGAAATCGAAAACAATCCTTCTTGAACTGTACCAGCGCTCCGCTGATGTCTTAACATCTCGTTTATATCTCTGAATCCATATTCGGTAATATTATTATCTGAAAATTATCGACGTCACTCGTAATATAAATTTCATGTGGTACCTAACGTTACAGGATAAATTTAGATGCGTCAGTTTGAAGTTTCCTTTGCAATAAATTTCGTTGTTGATTTCGTAACAATCTTTTACGAATGGGTGATTGTCGGGTCCCATTTCATTTTCTACTGCTTGCATAATTGCTTCCATATCCGAATTTTGCTTTTTGCTGGCCGATGCGTAGTTCCTTTTACGAAACGAAGTGGTAGACAATTGACCTGTAAGTTTTAATGGTGTACATTATTTTTATTTTTAAATAGTGTCGCGATCTCTTATCGGATAAATAATTAAATTACAAATTTCAAAATCAAGAAAAGTGATGTGAAAATGTTGTTTTACTGGAAAATGTTATATTTGGAATCGGATACTGTTTTAATCTTAATTTTTGTGGCCGTTAAAAAACTTTAAAGTAGAATATTTCAATGTAATGCTTGTAGATACAGTACATAGTTTTTCTTAGCATTGGATTGGAAAAGTAGATTGATTACAAATACATATGGGGAATTATAAATGTGAATTAATTTATGCATGTGTAGGAAACGTTTTTATTTTTGTAAATTTATTTTACCCTTGCTCGAAGATTTTGCACTATCTTTTGCCGATTTTATTACAGGTTCTTTCGAAGGTTTTCTCTGTGCCATAGATGTTTTTTGCAATTGAGTTTCTGTAGCTTCTTGCGAAAATTTTTCTCTGTAATAGTTTATCTAAAATAAACGTTTAAAATTAAACTGATCTAGCTACGAAATTATGTACCAATTTTGCTCTTTTTTGTAAATAGTTCAATTTCCTAAATCGTCGTATCACAATTTCATCGTCCGTCAAAGGAAATAGTTGTAAAGAACTTATTAATTTGATGCACCCTAAATCTGTTAACCAGTTATCGGCTAAATTTAACGATAACAATGTGCGATTTAATCGCAATGCATTAGCTATTGCCGCGACACCTTCGTCAGATATGAAGTTACTCGATATGTCGATCGATCTAAGCGATTGTTCGAACGCCGTTTTTAATTGGAGTGCAATTAAACTAGCACCCCTTGCATTAACTTGACATAAACGCATCGATATACATTCCAACTGCGTGTCCTTTAATAAGATATAAAAATTTTGAAATGGATTAGGATTTCCATTAATACTTAACGTTTTTAACAAATTGTTTCTGGATAAAATAGTTTTGAGCGTTCTAAGATCTGTATTTTTTAATTGACAATACTCTAATCTACAATGAAAACTTGTCATTTGATAATCGATAAATCGATGGACCGGTGACGTACTTTAACGTCATGATAGATTCAAATTGTTGTAAAGTTTTTCGTAGAGCAATCAACATTCCTCTATCGACTTTGAAATTTTTAAATATAAAGATGTTCAAGTCTGTTTTGATCTCGTAATTATCGGTAACAACGTAGACCGTCGGCACAATCGATTTCGACGGTTCAATAACTCCAGTGTCTACATAGCTTTTACCAATTTCCACTTCACGACATACTTGAGGTTTTGTTAATTCGTACTGAAATGTAAATATTAGCTACTACTGCTACTACAAACGTTAATGTCGATTAACCTTTGTAAAATTTCCAGGAAGTGGTTCGTTTGGAACGATAGCAATTTCTGGTACAATCCACGATTTAAATTCTACGCAAAAGTTCCGAAACTGAATTTCAAAAGATTCATTGTTTGATCCTGTTGTAATGAACGATTGTTCTTTTTTCATGCAGATCGTGCTTAATTGGGAGGTTCTATTTAATGATTTTTTTAATTTTGTCGTCATTTCTGTGACAGTTGCAGCAATAGTACAATCGACTTTGTGTTGCCGCGCTTTTATTTTTATTTATTTATATTCATGTAACTGGATCAATAGACTTTCTTATAACACGGTGCAAAAATTGCAACCACTTTCTATATAATAGAACGATTTAATAAAACTTGGAACAACCCTCGTAGAGTACGAATTTTTTCGTCGCAGTCGAGTATCTGTTCGATACACCCAAGTTTCTTATAATGCACAATTTTGCTACGATACAGGACAAATTAATTGTGTTATAAGAGAGTCGATTGTATTTATAATAATTATTAATAATGTTGCGTTTTGTAAATGCTCTTATTTGATGGGGTCAAATCGAATAGATATGTGCAAAAGAACAGCAATTTTTATCTATGTAGAAGTGTAATTAAAATTTAGAATTTTTCTTTATAGGAACGTGCCTTACAAATTTACGAAAATGAAAAATATTGTTTCTTACGGACGATAGAAATCGACAAATGAGACAATGTGTTATGTGATAGTAACGGGAAGAAGTTTAGCATGGGCGCTCGTAAGTTTAGTGGCGGTGCTGTGCATGTTGTCCGCACTAGTCAGTCCAAAATGGTTAATGGCAACTCCGACGACTGCAATAATTGGAAATAATTCGTTTACATATACAGCGAGCGTGGGAGTTTTCAATAAATGCAAACTGACGAAAGGAGAATTTTATTGTACGACAATAGCAGTTCGTGGCTTGGCGACAAGTTCAGATGTATTTCCACTGTCTTGGAAGATGTCGGTGGTTATTATTTCTTTAGGTTAGTATAAATTATTTGTAATTTTTTAGTTAAAGGTAACGTGTTAAGGTTTAACTGTGATGACGATCACGGTGATGTCCAGTATAATGAGTTTTTGTTTTCAAAGTTTTTTCGGAAAAAGCATATTTACTATTTCCGGGGCAGTTCAGGCTTTCGCAGGTAAGCAGGAATACATAAATAATGTACCCGCAATCGTTAACGTTTTTTTACTCGTTTAGGTTTACTTTACATCCTGGGCGTGATGTTGCACCCTACGGCGTGGGGTTCGAACAGAGTGCAAAACTTATGCGGCAAAGACGCCTCGCCGTTTGATCCCGATAACTGTTCGTTAGGCTGGGGCTTGTGGAGTGCCATTGTGGGTGCTGCATTAACGTTCGTGGCTGCTTGTTTGTCGGTATCTGCCGAAAAATCTACCAGTAACGATAAAATACAGAATCAAATTTACGAGGGTCACACCTTTATTTGTGTGGCCTAAATATTCTCTAGGTAAATTTCCAGGTTGTATAGAACCTATTTTATTATAGTTAATATTTATTTATTTATTTATTTACCAATCACCATTTAAATTACACAGTATAGCCAGTATACAATGTAAGTCCTATAGAGATAACATAGTCATCTGTACATAGAAGGTAATATATTAAAATAAACTTAAACTACCTTAATACTAGTTGTTGATACAGTACTATATGCTTTTTTTTTTATTATTGTGCATCTTCACTTATTTAGTCTTATTATTTCATAAACATTATTGAGACCTGAGAAACAATTTCAACTTATATTTTATTGTCATATTTTTAGCAGTCATGATTTTTAGATCATTCGGCAATCTATTATACATTCTTATGGCAACTATGAAACTTCTTTTATTACTTATTGTTTTAGTTAATTTAGGTAACTGGATACTTCTATGTCTTGTGTTACGCTCATTACTTAAATACTTATCTTTCAATGTTTTATAGTGGTAGGCAACCGAATCCAACATAAAAAGTTTTGTAATGTTTAAAGGAAAGTTATTCCCTATTGAAAAATCTTTGTTTACAATTTTCAAAAGTCTAGATTGTATTCTTTGTAAGTTACCAATTAGATTCTTACCAGCACCACCCCATGCTATAATTCCATAGTTTATTATGCTCTGGAAAAATGCATAGTACATTGTCATGAGTGTTTTAGTATCCATAATCTTCCTTATTTTGGCAAAAACGTATATTAGGTATTTAGTTCTCCGCGTAATGTACTCGATGTGTTTATCCCATCTCATATTATAATCAAAAATAATTCCCAGGTACTTGCAGCTTTCTACTCTTTTTATTTGCTCATTTTGAATCTGAACATTCATATCTTCAGGTATACTACTTTTTTGATTTCCAAAGGTTATGTATACTGTTTTACTTATATTAAGAGACAACTTGTTTAGGATTAACCAGTTGGCGACAAAATTTAGATAATTATTCATTTTGCATTCTGCAAATGATCAAGTATCGTCATCTGAAATGACAACAGTGTCATCTGCATATGACATAATAGATTGTGCAGGCATATTTACCAATAAATCATTAACATACAGTATAAATAACAATGGGCCTAGTACCGTTCCCTGTGGAACACCCGTGACAATTCTTTTATATTCGCTCATGCTTTCTTGAATTCTAGTTTTTTGTCTTCTGTCAGATAGATAGCTAGTTAATAATTTGAGACTATTACCTCTAATTCCATATCTTTCTAATTTGTCTAATAGTATTTTGTGATTCACTGTATCAAAAGCTTTAGCAAGATCGAGGAAAACTACCATAATAGGTCTGCTTCCGTCTAGATTAGCATAAATTCTATCAGCAAGTTTGTTTAGAGCATCTCTAGTTCCTTTATTTTTCACAAAACCGTACTGGTTTTCGGATATGATTCTGTGTTTCACTAAGAAAACCTCTAATCTATCATAGATAATTCTTTCAAAAATCTTTGCAATATTTGATATAAGTGAGATGGGTCTATAGTTTGAAACACAAGTATTGTCACCTGTCTTAAATATTGGAACGACTTCAGCATTTTTTAGAGATTCAGGCCACGTTGATTTTTCAATACAGACATTGAAAATATGTTCAAGTGGCAAAACTATATAATAAGCTATTGTTTTTAATACTTTGGCATTTATTTTATCTACACCGCCTGATTTGTCTTTCATTTTGCTTATGATTCTAAATATTTCCTGATATTTGAGCTGATTATGTAACAAAACCTGAATAATTATAACAAGTTGTAATGCCACCGTCTTAAAGGGACACGGGAAGTGCAAGAAGTTCATCTCCTTGTTTTACTCCACACACAGTTATAATTTAAGAATTCTGGTTTTAATTGAAATAATTAATTTCTTTAGTTCGATCTTTAACATGTTCATGTATCAAATTTTATGTTTTAATCATGTCCAGCAATGAGCATTTAACCAATCGGCCCGATTGGTATAGTTTTTACGTTTAATAATTATTTTAAATATCTGGATCGACCAGACTATTATAGAAAGATACTAATAAACTAACGTACGAATAATATAAATAAAACTTGTTATTAAGACATACTTCATTCATAATAAATATTACATTAATATCTACATAAAATGTACTACACACTAACAATAAGTAATACTGATAAAGGCTAAACTAACTAATCTAATATTTTTTCCATATTAAACACTTATTATTAGCCGGCAAGTCATAAATCTGCAGTAGTTTTATTCCATTGTTTTCGGCCAAGATTTCTAAATCTTTAATATCTCGCAGTCCCCAGTGCTTATTCTGCATTTGTAAACTTCTATCGAAATCGATATTACTTTGTGGCGTAATAATGCCGTTGCGAGCGTACGGGCCGTATGTCACCAGTAAACCTTCATTTTTTAAAACGTGCTTTGAATTTCGAAAGAGCCCAACCGAACAACAAAACGGAGTTATATGAATCATATTAATGTTTATTAAGTAATCGTAATTCTGGCATTGTAAATTCCACGACGTATAAGGTTGCGTTACGTCTATTTTGATGGGATCTTTTACATTTTTTGTAGGCGTGTCCCGAGCGTACGATTCGATGCTGTCGAATAAAAAACCGTCATATTCCGAAGGATGGAAAGTTAGATTAGGAAAATGTTGGGCAAAATACGAAACGTGTTGACCACTTCCAGAAGATATTTCAAGGACGTCTCCTGGTTTTTCGGCGTCGAAGTGTTTCCGAAGCACCTCGAGTATGTAGGATTTGTTTCGTTGCGTGGCCGGATATGATAATTTTCGACTGAAAGTTTAGTAATCTCATTAATTTCACAAATATATTTTAGATAAATAATCAAATTTAACGGGACAACTAATATAGCTTTAAATATTTTAGTCTGATATTACAAATACTATGGTGCCTAATAAAAAGCATTGTAAATAAATAAATTACAGTTACAATTGTTTTGAACTAATACAAACTTTTATATTTAGAATTCCAGCACTTTCCTGGTTGTGCAAAAAATATTTACGTTTATAAGAAACATTTGTAGTGGTAATTCTAAGGCACATTTGGAACAGTGTTTATAAATCAATATTTTGTTAAAAATTAAGCTCCAATAATGGAGATTACTTTTACAAAAAACCAATAAAATTAATTCCATCGGGAATTTTGACAATCGACTTACCTCATTTTTCTTACTAGTTTATAGGTAAATAGCATAAGATTGGTATCTGTAAAAATAAAATATCAAAACAGTAAATTAGATATAGTAATCTGTTTAGCTTATTCGATATACGTATATATTTTTTTTAAGTTTACGTTGTATGTAATACATTACATTTAATCAGATTTTAACTACCAAATATTAATTATATTTATACCAAATATCATATTTAATTTTTTTTATGTGGAAACATTTATAAATAAATATACACTTATAATAATTTGATGCAGTTTTTGTTTTTTATCCTATTTATCACACATTTTAAAATTACTAAAAAAGTAGTACTAAGAGTAGTTAAGCCTTAATTCGTATTTATTATAATTAATTACTTTGTATGTATACTGGATTTTCTTTATTTTATTCTCTTCTTACTGGTCAATAATATACAAATTTGGTACATATACTTTTATATTACTGCATTTATTCTACAGAAAAAGCACAAAGACGATTATAACTTGTTTAGAAGTTCACACCAAATCAATTTTGAAGTCGACAAAATAGGATCACATTCTTAGACAATGATTAAATTTTCATTTTATTTCGGGGAATTTTAGAAACTTATGGATGTAAATTTGTCGAACTATATCTTTGTGGTCATAATACACATGCCAATTTGGAAACGAACATATTACAAACAAATTTAAATCAAATACCCAAGACAATTTTTATAAATAATTTATTCATATTCATAAATTAATTAGAAACGTTTTACATAAATTATCGTTGCTATTTTAAGAATTAACAGATATCGACAATAAATACTAAATCAATTCGTTTAAATTTCAAAGGTGGGCAAGTTATTTCTTTTTGTTTTTGGAAGCGGGAGGGATGTAAACGCTATGGCCCGTTTCTTTAAGATGTTCGAATAACTTGTTTTTCGACGAGAAATTTACTTTACAAGTCACACAGCAACGGTTTTTTACATCGGTCATCGTTTCTAACGCATCGGCCTCTTTCTGATTTTTTTTACCTTTCGCTTTGCTCACTTTTGCCTGATTGTTAATCTTCAACGGGACAACCATTTTCCCCGTTTTGTAAATGTTTCTCTGCAGTCTCCAAGTACAGATTGCTCAAATCTTTGATAATCTTTGAGCCGTTTTTTCGACTTTTGCGTTTCTGCTTTTTGGTCGATTCAAAACTACAATCGTCTTCAAACTGAACTGGATTACCAATTTCTTCATTTATCACTAGATCGTCGTCGCTTATGTTACTATTTATAACATTTTTCGATTTTCTCTGTTTCTTTTTTTGTTTAATACAAGGTTCAGTGTCTGTTCTATCTACATCGCTATTATTCGATTCTTTATTTTCATCGAGCAAGTCTTCGTCCTCGACGTTGTCCATCACACGACTTTTTAATTTATCGACATTTTCTTTGTGCTTCTTACTTAACTCGTGATTTTGAAAAGATTTACTGCTTCTAAATACTTTGTTACAAGCAATACAATACAAATTATCTGTGTCCGTTTCGCAATTGTCCTCGTCAATTTCCTCGTCCGACCAGGCTTCGCCAAATTCTCGAGCTAAACTCCTTTCGATTTGTTCAAGTTCGGTCTTAACATTATCAAATTTACTCCACTCCGCCTGTGACTGCCACTCGTCTATCTGTTTTTTTCTTTCCAATCGCTTTTGTTTGCTGAGCTCTTCTTGTTTACGTCTATTTTCTAAAATTTTCATCTCTAGCCTTTTAGAATATTCTTGAACGCGTTTATCTCTTTTTCTAACAAATCCAACTAAAGCACGGACTTCTTCGTTTCTCTCCTTTTGCGCTTTTTCCCTCACTTTCTTATTTTCTTTTTCCATCAATTTGAAAACTTTTCGATTACGTACTTCGTTGATACTATACGGATCTAGCCACACGTAACTTCTTTTTGTTTTATATGCCATCCAGTAGGCATAAAAAGGAGCCACAACTTCGTCGTAGTCGCTTGTGAACGTACCGAAACATGGAATCATGTCGAATTGTTCTTTATCGTCCATATATTCCATGTCTTCGTTGGCAATTTTCTCAAATACTTTTCTATAGACGGTGTAGAACCCGTTTTCTTCATCTGCATAACCACGAAAACAAGTGGTTGTGAAAAATGGATACACATCGAAAGCATTGTCGTTAAAATCGGAATCCTTCCCTCTTAGTATTTGTTCTCGATGATTATCATACCATGCCCTTTCTTGCCGGTCGCTTAGGATTTCGTAAGCCTGCTGAATTAATTGAAATTGTTCTTTCGCCTGTTCGGCGTCATTTAGATTTTTATCGGGGTGCCATTTTAAAGCTAATTTTCTATACGCCGTTTTAATTTCAGATTCGTCTGCTTCTTTACCGATTTGCAAAATTTCGTAATGGCACTTCATTTTTTAATAATTATTAAAACTAACAACCAAAAGAGAAAAGTTGTATCTGTATCGTTGTACCGTTTTAATATTTATATTTTAATAACGCGTTTTTTTTTAAATTTTGTAATACTAACTGCAGAGACTATCGTAAATTAATCCCAAATTGCCATCATAACTTAAACATTGAAAAATGGTTAAATATAGGTTAATTTGTACTCACCAACAGTTTATCGAAGATGGACGACAACCCAATCAGATGTTCTAATTCGTAGTTCTAATTTGGGAAATTATTAATAATATAATGAATGTTGTTTAATTCTCGATATTAATACCAAAATAAAAATCGGCATTTACATTTCTTTATTAGTAATGAACTCAAATAAATAATAATCGGTACTTCGTTCTTCGTGCGTTTTGAATTTCACTTTTGTGTATTTTTTCACGAATATAACCGAATTTTGACGTACGTTGAACAGCTGATCTTTTCGAAAATGGCGATCCATATATCTATCCATCAAAAAAGCAAAATAATATTTTAATCATCCGTCCTACATAGAAAAATAAATACTGTAATGTATTTTAATAATAATTAGAAATTAAATCTGCTTAATTAGTCACGATACGATGTTCTGTTAAAAAGTATGGTTATTTGTAGACGTTTATCGCATTTGCACGTAATTCTTTATGGATTTATTTTTGCCCAATTTAATATATTTTTGAGTGGTTTTTGTTTTTTAAGTACTCGGCAATCGTGAATTTGGTTTCCTTGAACTTTTGTAGGTCATATGACACAATTGTATGTATACTCAATATTTAATTGACACTAATTTAAATTAATTGAACATGTTGTTTTCTTGGCTCTTGATTTGTATGTTGTCGGTTGACGATTACAAATAATGACTTTAAACTAATCTTAAACTTATGCTATAATTGTTGTATTTTTTTTTAAGATACCAAAGATGCCCGGAACTAGTTTGGTGGTGCCAGTTGTTTTATGGGGAAAACACGCACCCACACATTGTATATCTTGCATTTATTTATCGAAAGATCAAAAAACATTAGCAACAGGTTGTTACGATGGACAAATATGTTTATGGTTGGTTCCTGTTTTGTTTATTTTCAAACATTATTTTTGATTTTATCGTAGGGAGGTAGATCCGAATTCCTTAAAGATGACACCACGTTGCTTATTAGTAGGACACACGGCGCCAATTTTATGTATATCGAAAGCGTCTATAATACAGGATAATAATTATATCGTGTCTAGTTCTGAAGCTGGAGAAATGTGTACTTGGGATTTAGTTGACGGGAAATGTAGAGAGGTAGCGAAATTGTCTCAAGTTCACACAAATATGCAAGTGAGTTTCGTTTGTTGTTATAAAATTCTTAAAAAAATGAAGTTTAAAAATGAGGTTTGTTCTAGGCATATCATATGTGCAATTGTGAAGATGTTAGGCTTTTTTGTAATGGATATTACCCCGAAGTTCTAATCATGGACCCTTTTAGTTTAGAAATATTATTTATGTTGTCTTCTAAAGTAAACCCCGATTGGATAAGTGCTCTTCATGTAAATTTCGTTGTATCGATATGTGGACAAAAATGTTAAATTTATGATGTTTATGTGCAGGTATTGCGCCCCTCAAAACGCAAGGATGACGTCGTTTTAGCACTCACAACAACAGGCATGGTGAAAGTATGGACTTTGTTAGGACACGAAAATAAACATTCGGAGCCGATTTACGAAAATGAATGCAAACAAACGCGGTGCCTAAATGCAGTCTGTATGCAGTGTTGTGCATATAATCAACGTACGGTACTTATAGTTTGTAGTAAATATTGGCAAATATATGATGCGGGTAAGTTGTTTTATTATATAATTTTTGTGCGAATCGTCGAATTTCAAATAAATCGCTCGAATCGCTTATGAATGTATTCTGTTTTATCGATGTTTTAATGTTTTCTAAAATTTTTAGGCGACTTCAGCGTATTATGTTCCTATTTGGCGCCTCGAAGTGAACGTTGGATGTCTGGAGATTTTCTAGCAGCCGATCGAATAATAGTATGGTCTGATGCAGGGAAAGGGTATCTGTATAAGTTACCATCCAAGTAGGTGTAGCCAATTTTGTTTTTATTGTTATTTATCTTTTTTAATATTTCGGAATAATATAGTATAATTTTATTTATGAAGAAGTAAACAAAATAATTTCAAAGTTATCATAGAAAAAAGCTTTTTTTTTTAAATTAAAATTTAATTTGGTACTGGCATTATGGCGTATTAGTAAATTAACATCTTAGTAATTAATTTTATTTTTTTGTGTTATTTGCATTATCGTAAGGCTGCTATTAGCTTTAGACAATAAATACGAATAATTATAAAATTATTATATGATAATATTCTCGCTGCGAGTTATATGTAAGTAAATGGAAAGAAAGAAAATTTTCAGAAAATTTTAAACTAACCGATAATACAAATGTAATAAGGTTCGACTTGATCAACGTGCAGTGCTAATTACCACTATCGACTTCTTAAATTTGAAAAGCTATTTATCAATATTTTACTTGTCGTTATTATTTGAAATATTAAAGAAAATAATTATTGTATAAAACCAGTACCTATCTGTTAGATAATAGTCAATGTTTAGGAAGTGTTGGTGAAATTGGACACAAATCACTAATATCACAAAATTACTAAACATAAAAAATGGTACGAAATGAAAATTGTTAAAAAGAAGGACTAATCGTATTAAAAGGCAATAATTACAGGATCGTTTATAATAAAAAGCTAATGTCAGATATTTAATTATTTGAAATTACATATCTACTTTCTATTTTTAGTAGTTGTAACACAGATCATGTTTCTGCACATTGGGTTTTTTTTAATTTCTGTTAAAAGCACCTTCATACGATTCATCTACTAGTGTTAATACTAATGGTTTATTTCTGTTTTCTCCGTGGACCGTAGCAAGCTTCGTGGCAAGAATGTGAATAGGTCAGATTCTCAAGTTTTATGTGTTTGTTCTATTTATTTGCTTTATGCACATATTTCTATAGCATATTTGTTTTGAATGTGTCGAATTTACTTCTTAGTTTGCATTTAGCTAATATAAGCCGTATATATATATATATATAGACCACTGCATCGAAGCTTTGCCTGTCTTCCCATATCTTAAAACATCTGTTAACGTTTCAGTAACCTTTTTACTTATTGTTAGATTTAATGTCTTAGTTACTAAAACTATTTTTTACTTTAAATATTTGCTTATTTTTCTTTAAATTAAAAAGAAAACTTGTTGTAAAATCAACTTTTGTCAGAAAATTTCGGATACAGTCTGAATATACAAAAAATATCGGGTGTCTCGATTTTTCTGTATCGTGGCACTTGTATACCGGATGAGGTAACGATGTGGTTTTACACTTCATCGAGCAGTGTACCTATTTGTTCTAAAATTGGAAAACAAAAATCGTAGCTATAGCCGTGACGTCTTTAATGCAAAAATCTTACAGGTCTTTGCGCATAAACTTTTTCTCGATTAAGAAGATACTTTAGTCCCAAGTTCTTACGCACATAAATGTTTACGAAATATGCCCTATTGGTGGCGATCGTTGATTGTAATCAATTTTTTTGTGTAACTATATGAAATTTAACCCATAAAATTTTAATTTATCAACAAAGTCGAATTAAAAATATGAAAATGACTTTGTTCTTTTCCTTGTAATAAATTTCATTTGATAAATATTGTGTAGTATTAATTGAATACGAAATGCTGTCAGTTTTTAATTCTAATGTTTTATATTTATTTTGTAACATACCAGGAATGAAAAAAACTTACCTGTAACATATTTCAGGGAATGAAATTATTAAAATATATATATTTTAATTTTCATATATCTATAATTTTAATTATTAAATATCAACAACTATAAAAATGTATTATACTAATTTCTTGGACACTATAAACCAGAATTTTAACAAATAAACGTAAAACTTATCCTTTTAATATTAATTAGTTTACTTGCAACGTTTATGACGATCAAGTAATTTTAATCACTAAAACTTTAAGCTTTTATTTGCAATTTTGCATGGTACTTTATGTTTTTCTATTCATTAACTTCACAATCTTGAGATTGTTAAATTATTATAGTCAGTACTTCTATATTGTGCTTGTTTATTTAACATTAATTAGATGTTATATTAGAATTATCAGGTTTTTATCTATATTACTAATTTTATAATTTTACCAAAGTTGTTTTTTACAATAAATTGTATCGGATATGTATTTTATGGTCAGTAACTTGATTAAAAATAAAAAACTTGATGGTTCTTTTAACGTAAATTTATTCATTGATAATTAATTTTACGAGAAAAAATGTTTCATGCTGTGTAAATAATATCTACTTATGTGGATAAGGTGAAGGGGAATTTTTATTACTTCTACTTGATTATTACCTACTATTAATTTTCTGATTAATCAAAGTACAGTAACTACTGCCAAGCATACAAGAGCTCCGAGGAAGCCTGTAGTACAGTACAGTATTTCGATGCAAAATGTAAAATTTCATAAATGACATTATCGCATTTCACTCAGACGAAAAATCTGTAATTCTAGTATCTGATGGTAAACACATAATCTTATTATTAACTAGAAATTTTATTACAAATGTAGGTACTTGGGTCAGTAATCAGTTTGCATATTTTCTGTGGGAGTTTGTAAAACTTGGTTGCACTATAGTTGCTAATGTTTTATCACATTTTGAAATCGTTTACGATTACATGCAGGAAATTAATAAGCCAATTTCAAAAGACAGTTCATGAACAATTTTATCTCATGTTTTTATACAAATCATATTTTAAACGATCGGAAGTATTTACAATGTGTTTTTAAATATTTTTAGCAGTATACCTGACAACAAGGATTTCCATAATGCAACAGTAGAGACCGACAGTCCATTTCTTTACTGCATTTTAAGTCAACCCGATAATAAGGTAGTGAATATGTATTGTGGTATGAAAATTGAATTATATACATTTTAATTTGCAGCCATTGTCTTGTCCGCCTGCAATGCGATTTGTGACAACTCAACAACAAACAAAATCATTTCGTTATCTATTACGAGGGGATTCTGAAGGTTACGTATTGGTCTGGAATATTCCGGACATTTCAGTAGCTCAATTGAACGAAATACAACAACAGAAACCACCTCAACCCATTCAAATGGTCGCCTCTCTTACAACTAGTTTAACAGAAGCTTGGGCCAGCATGAACCCGAGCCCCGTCGGAATATTAGATCAATTAGAAAAACAAGAAGGTCAGAGTAAGTATTTGTAATTTACAATAATTAGCCAATTTATATTGAGAACTTATTTAACTTTGAGAACTAACAGTTATTATGTAGAAAAGAAAAATCAACAACAATCTTTTATTTTAGTTATTAAATTAACAGCGAGTATATATTTACCGCTACAAAGTAGATTGGTTGTTGGGAGAGAAGATGGAACAATTATTATAGTTTCGGCCACTCAAACTGTTATGTTACAGTTATTGCACGGAAATCACCAGCAATACGACAGTGAGTTTTTTAAGTTTCAATTTGTAGTTCTAAAAAGATTATTAGTAAAAAGTCACCTCTAGGTTGGCCGCCACATCAAGTTTTAACCGGACACGGTGGACGAGTAAATTGTTTGTTGTATCCTCATCGAGAAAATTCCAGATACGACAAAAATCATTTGGTCTCTGGCGGTGTCGATTTTGCCATTTGTTTATGGGACTTGTATGCTGGTACGTTGTTGCATCGATTTTGCGTTCATGCCGGCGAAATTACACAACTCTCGTGCCTCCTAATGCTTGTAGTGTAAGATATTTTAAATTTACGTGGATAAAAAGAAATGATTAGTAATAGTTTTTTTTTTAGACAAGAATACAAAAATGTGTTTGTTCGGTAGCCTCGGATCATTCCGTGACATTACTAAGTTTAACGGAAAGAAAATGCGTTTGTTTAGCTTCCAGACATCTTTTTCCTGTAACTACAATCAAATGGAGACCCTTAGATGATTTTATGATAATCGGCTGTTCAGATGGTACAGTTTATGTTTGGCAAATGGAAACGGGTCATTTAGATCGTGTGTTACAAGGTAATTGGAATTGATATAAGATTGTCGATGTTAGGTTTTTGTTTATTTAACATGTCGTTAACGTATCGTAGGCATTGCAGCCGAGGAGGTACTGTATGCCTGTGACGAAAACGAATCAAGTTACAATGTATCTTCTGAAATGGGTCTTGTAAATCCAGCAGTGCATTTCTTTAGGTATGTCAAACAATCGGGTCGATTATGTAAGTGTCCAAAACGTCGAACTTAACATGCACGTTATAACATTGAAACGTTTTTAAAATTTTCATGCCGCATCGAATAATGATACAACGTAAAATACAATAATTAAAAGAAATTAATTCAAAAAACGTAACGTTCAGTTTAATTTAATGTTTCGCCACATAACTGGTTCAAATTGAACCGCCGAACCGAACGACAGCATAAAATTTATTTCAGTTTTGCACTTGAAATTTCTTTTAAAGATATACTTTTTAAAATTGCATTCGAATATGTCACTTGAAGCTTATATTTATATATTTTATTTAGAGTAGATTTTTAAATGCAGCATTCATTTTTATTAGGTAACGGAACTTTCAAATTTCTCAAATTTAAATTGAATAAAATATTTTACAATACCAACGTTTATTTACATTGTAGAGGTTTAAGACATCGTAATTTATCGGCAATAAGACATGCAACCCAAAGAGGTCTGCATCAATTACAGCAACTGGGCGCACATGCAAATAACGACGATCCCCACATGAAACTTAGTAATAATTCTCCGTTAGTTGTACAAGGTCTTAGGACCAACCCCAAAGGTAATAATTGTAATTTTAATACGGTCGAAGTTTAATTACTGTTAATGAAAATCATTTTTACAGATCCAGAAAGTCATATATTGTTTTTCGATATCGAAGCATTAGTCATTGAGCTTCTAAACGAAGAATATTCTGCCATGTCTCCTGGTAGTTTGGAAGCGGCTGGTCTGATCTCCCAGTCAGAATACCTTAAAGTAGCTGCTCTAACTCACAGTGCAAGTCCAGATGCGCATAAAAAAATTGCCGGTAAATATTAGCTTAATTCCCGTACGGTAATACGGGGATAATCGAATATGCACATATTGTATGTGCGTAAATTCGAATATGTTATTTTTTAACATTTTTGTAATTGCATTGTTGTTTGTTATATGCAGACTTTTTTGGAAAAGTGAAAGATAAAGCAGAAAATGTGGAACGGATAATAAAGGAAAAAGATAAACACGGTAATTACCTGTAACAGTAGTGCTTTTGACAATTAGTAATTTTGCACTTCTATTATGTTTTAATTTTTGCATATACGTGTAATTTAAAATGCAACATCTCGTGCACGACATTGAATAATTTCAATATAAACATCTATTCTAAAGCAAATTTTAAAATTTTATTAAATTGAATTTTGAAATAAATTATTCTTTTTTAAATTTAAAACTTGTGCAGTACAGAGATAACCACTTATCGACAATTTTTTGAGAGAGATGCGTATTAAAAAATATAAATAATCTTATTATTAAAACCAACATAAATTTTTTTTTACATTAATTCACTATCTCTGGTTAACTTTAACTGCTAAGTAAAGAATAAATGTTTTCATATTAAAATTGTTTTCAGTTAAAATGATACAATTTACAATAAATTATTGGTACGGTGGTCAAATGTTTAGATTTAGTTTATGGTTACCTAATTGCATTTTATTTATTAGAATTTAAATGTAAATAAATGTGCCTGTTAGTTTTACACCGAAAAAAGCAGGTTATTAGCATATAAATGTCCAAAAGCTTTTTCGGCACGTATCCATATAAGTATGTTTTATGAGTACACAGACTTTTATCACATACGACTACAACTTTTTTGTTATTAACCGACTATTTATTTATTTATAGGTATATTGGCGAAAATGAAAGAAGGTGCTGAAACGGTTCAAACCAAAATTCAAGCCAAAGCCGAAAGTGTTTTAAAACAAGGAGTTGATTCGACTAGAGGTGAAACTATTTATAATTACCTAGCCAGACGTTTTCCATATTTGCCTCTACACGATGCATTTAATGCTGCACCCATGTGTCGATTATAAACATTGGCCATGAGTGTGGTTTTTTCACATGCCCACTTTGTTTTTTTATTCGATTCCCAATTGTTTAATTTCAGGTAGCAATGAATCAAAACTACGACTGAATAGTAAACCTAGTGTAGGACCTTTGGAGACGAGTCATTGTATGGAAATTGCACAACTACTTCTTTCTTTATTGCATGCCTGGGGAATGGATAATGATCTCGATAGAGTATGTCAAGCTAAGTTAGGAATATTACGACCTATGGTGCGAAAATTGTCGTCTTTATATGTTGACGTGTACTTAAAATAAATTATATTCGTAGGTTCCGGTGTCATTTGGTGTTTTATCCAAAACGAATTATATGTCGCTGTTTCTTCCGACATGGCACAATACCATACCTTTAACTAACGAGCCGTCGGCAGATTATCTTTCTCTTACGGACAATTTACCTGTAGAGCTTGTTCGCAGAGAGCAACTTACTAGGATTTTTACTTGTAAAACTCATTGGGAACTCAGTACAACACTGACTAGTAACCACTTGCTTGCCATTATTGCAGTTAGCCACACTCTTATGTCTATGAGTAATGCAACTTTTATACCTGAACAGGAACGGAATAGAAAATTGCATAGGTTCGTATAACAATAGAGTGCTAATTGAAAAATTAAAAATGAATAAAAATTAATTATAGGCAGTCGATAAGAGTGAAATGGACTAAGTCGGACGAGGAACACGAAGAACTGTATTCGCAACAACAGGCTCAAATAAAACAGGGGTGGTCTTTACTAGCTACTTTACATTGTATATTATTACCAGATAAAGTAAGTAGTTGGTTCGTATAATATAACGAATTGTTTTAACTTGGCTGTTTTAACCTTATTAGGTTGTACAAGCTGGATCTAAACATTTCAAACGGCCACAGGTAGAAACTATGGCCAAGAGATGGCAACATCACTGTGTAGAAGTAAGGGAGGCTGCTCAAGCTCTTCTTTTAGCCGAATTAGGAAGGTATATTTAAAATTGTCTAATTTTGTATTTGTAGCTTAAAAAATAACCATTTCAATTGCACGAATCAATTTAATGTTCATTCTATGAATTGAACGATGTTGGTTTTTTTTGGTTTCAGAATGGGTCCTAAAGGTCGTAAATCTTTGGTCGACTCATGGGCACAATATCTTCCGTTATATACACAAAGTGAAACTATTAACCAACAAGCAGTTCCAGTTCAAAATAATGTCAATTCAAATTCTAGTCACTCGCATAGTCCCGAATTTCCTGTAAGAACTTTTTTGTAACTTTTGAAGAAATGATCATTAATAAGATATCTTATCAGGAAGAAGAATACGAGGAGGAAGAAGAAGAACAAGTAAGGAAGCCTTCTAGCTTGGCAGAATTGAAACGTAAACAAACGACCGCTGTGGTTCTTTTGGGAGTTATTGGTGCAGAATTCGGTCAAGACATAACGTCAGATAATTCGAAAAAGAAGCAAGACGAACGTCGAAAAAGTTCTGTCGTGGAAGGTTTCGGTCTGTATATTAAAAATTTTAACTCGAGCGATATCCATTTATAATTTTAATTAGGTATCGGTAATAACAATTTAGCAAGATTAACTTCGATGGCCTTATCTCACTTATTGTTGGCGTCCCCTTCGGTTAAATTACCGGCATATACGCCACTTCGGAGAGCCGCTATCGACTTGATCGGTAGAGGTTTTACCGTTTGGGAGCCCTATTTGGATATTAGCAAAGTTCTTTTAGGTGAAATCAAATGTATAATTATCTTGTTGAAAAAACATTAATTCGTTGTTTATAGGACTTTTGGAACTGTGTTCCGACGCCGATAAATTAGTGCCAAATATGACTTACGGATTACCTCTTACACCTCAGGCCGATTCGTGCAGAACTGCTAGGCACGCTTTGACGTTAATTGCTACGGCAAGGTAATTTTTATTGTATGTTATGTTTTGAAAGTATCGCTTTTTTTATCGTACTACAGACCGGCTGCATTTATTACGACAATGGCCAAAGAAGTGGCCAGATATAATGCGATGCAACAAAATGCGCAAGCGCTAAATGTAAATCTTAACAATTCCATTTTGTATAAAGCTAAACCAGAAATACTTCGTGGAGTCGAATTGTTAATAGATAAAATGCAAAATGAAATGGCTGAGCTCCTTGTCGAGGTGAGCGACGTTTTTTATATTACACATATTCGAAATTACATTATTAACCTTCAGTTAATGGACATAATATTGCATTGTTTGGATCCTGGACATCTTAAAACGAAAGGATTACAAGATGTTTTTCCAGCCGTTTGTCGTTTCAATCAAGTTTCGCATTGTCCTGCTACAAGAAGAATTGCAGGTGAATGATTAATTACGGGTGTAATTATTATAAATGTAAATTTCGATTTAGCCTTTTATATTTTGCGTTATAAAATCTGTTTATCGCTTTAATGCAATTACATAATAACTACGTACCTGATGATGAAAATTTAAAAGGCAAAATAATAATGTATTCACTTAAGCTGTCAATTTTGAACTAACGTTTTCTTGTTATTAAAATTTAAGCTACTGTTTTTTATTGACCTTTAAAAATTGACTATTTTTTTATTTTATTTTGTAAGATACGGTATTACTGTGGAGATTTATTTTGGAATCGTTTTATTTATAATGATTATCTTTGCAGTTGGTTCGGGTGCTGGCACTTTAACTCTTTACGAACTTAGACAAAGCAAATGTACTACAATTCATGCACACTCATCTGCCGTTACAGCCTGTGCATTTAGTCCAGATGGAAAATTTTTAGTTAGTTATGCCTGTGGCGAAAACAGATTGAGTTTTTGGCAAACAAGTACAGGTAAATTAAGATTTATTTAACACCAATTATGAGGTAAATATAGACGTTACGTTAATAACCTTCTGTAATAAATTTTGGCCCTCCCTTTATCTTATAACGGTTTAAAAACATTTTAAATCTATTTCCAACCATAAATGCATAGTAATATTATTATTTATAATTACAGGAATGTTTGGATTAGGGGCGTCACAAACAAAGTGCGTTAAATCATATAGTACCGCACCCATTGCCGATGTGAGTCGATTAAATCCGATGAGGTTAGCCAGACTAATATGGATAAATAATCGAACAGTCACGTTAATGTTAGCAGACGGATCAGAAACTCGTTTTAATATATAAGGCCATATTGTTGTTTCCCATTGTGACCCATTAACCTTTTTCCTATTGTGATGGTCTTACCGTATTTAGATAAGCTTTACCACATTTTAATCTTTTTATTTTAATGTAGCCAATTATTTTGTTTTTAAACTAGGCTTTTATTTATCATTACGCAATTTTTTTTATAGATTTTTTTAAGTCGATATTATTGATTTCGTCAGTTACGGATTGAGACAATAATTTAAAATGTTGTAATATATAATATTCATTATTGTCGGAGTAGTCTAGGTGTGATATTATATTTACAAATTATTCCATTTATCGATGTTCTCAATTTATGATATTTTGCAGCCATATAAATTTGAGAACGATACTGTATTCTTGCACATAAAAGTTGTAGCCTTATAAATAATATATAAAGTGTGCCTCTATGTTCTATTAAGTTATTACAAAGATCTTATGAATATATAAGTATATTAGATATTATTCTCAAATATATAATAATTTCAAGTGGTAAATTAAGTTCAAATTTTGTCACCGTCGAATAATAATGTAAAGCATTAAGATTCTTTGACTTTTTTTATAATCATTTCTATAACGGATTAAATTCTATTTTTTTGCAAAACTTACAAGTTTAAAATTTTACGTGCAGTATTGAAACAGTTTAGGGCGGATTATTAATTTCTATTTTGTCGAGGTGAAATAGTTACCTATTTTGTTTATTTATTAGAATAAAAAAAAAATAAGTTAGGATACCACTTGGGTATTTGATATAATTGAAAATAAAACTCTTTAAATGTTCTTCGTAAAAGTTAATGGACGGTTAATTTTCTTGTTATTAGAAAATTTCCATTTATAGATAAATTATATTAAACATGTAGTAAATATTGAAAATAAATTATAATAAAATACGAGCACTTACCAGTTGGGGAAACCTAATTTAATCAAGAAGCTTCAAATGTATTTATAAAATTTAGATTGATATTGTATAAATAATTATTTTGCAAAGTGTAGAAAGTAATTCAATTTTAGATATTGTTACATAGTTATTGTAATTTTATTTCAGATTTTTAAACAAACCATTTATTTGTAGTCAGTTTCTAGTTAAAATTTTGTTTACCTATAGGTAGTAATTGTTTTATATACATATTGTAAATATATTATTTATTTTAAATTATTAATCGATATATATTAATTTCTCACATACGACTATTAATTCAAATCAAATTGTGTGAATAGCACGTAAATAGCTGATTTCTTTCGCTTTAAAGTTTGGATTCGGATTAAAGTAGTCGAGGTGCGCGATTAGTAAATCCGGACGAAAACAGTGAGGCAAGAGAACATAAATTAGTTTTTCTCGTTCGGTCCAACTGCACTATAAAAAAATCTACGATTCAAAGGGGAAAGCAAATCCGAACGCGTTAAATGGCGTGTTGGGATTCAAATCTAGCGAGCGAAAGAAAATAGCTTATATTATCAAAGTGTATTATACTAGGAAACGTTTTGTTTAAATAAATTTGATATATATAATTAAATGTAATTGTTTTATCGTGAATATTGATGATAAGTTATTGATCAAATAAAAGTTACGAACTTACATTTATTATTCCCCAGGAACGTGATATGCGCACAAATATTTTTTTTATTCCATTCTTACTTTAAGTAGCAGTTAATATTAAAATTTAATATACCAATTCACTTAAGAACTTGGAAGCTACATTTATTTGCGTACATAAATAAATCCTAGATTGTTTTACAATGAACAGTAGCCCAGAAACGTATTACAGAAATTACTAGGAAAAATGTGGCGCCAAATATTCGCTTAGAAACGACGAAAATTTTAATTTTTACTACCAGGATCGCAGAAATGCGAAGAGGTATCAAAAGTAAGTATAAGTGCGCCACCTATGGATGTACAAACAGTGAAATCTGTTTATAACAACCAAATTTCTATAATTTGTTTGAAATTCAATGTGATATAAATGTACCACTAACATATTTGGATATAGCGACTTCGGTTATAATGTTCTAAAATAGCCGTGTTTATAAAGTTGTTCTGACTATCTTATACATCTAGAGCAAAGACATCATCTGTTAAAATCTGGTAACAATATTCTGAATTTGTCGCCAGAAAAATTACGATAAGTCGTTTCTTTGAATAAAAAAATAAAATGTCTGCTTGGTTTTTGTAATAACTAGTTTGATAATACTTGAGGAAATTTCTTATTCCAGTATTTAGAGAACAATTTTAGATTCGAAAAAGTTTATAGATATTGATCTGCTTGGACCTTTAACTAGAAAAAATTCTGTAACACAAGCATTATTTGTCAGATTATTCAACTTCAAACAGAAACTTTTATAATGTGGAAGTAGAGTATCGTTTTAATTAAATGAACCTAATAATTTTGATTCGACTAGTCTTCAATTAAGAAATACAATATGTACATAAATAAGTAAGTGCTCGAGATATTTACTCGAATCCGACAAACGAAAGAAAGCAGCTAATGTTAATTATTTTAAGTTTGTAACTAAAGTTAGGTATATTTTGATCGATACTGTTATTATTATACATAGCATAACATTGTTAAATATTCTGCGCCGATAGTTCCACGTACATTTTTATATTACATACATCTGATTGAATTAATAGCTATTTTTATTAAATCATAAGCATAACCCTTCAATATAAATTGCTGTAGTAGTGTAAAGAAAAATATCGAAAATATTTACAGTTTGTGGTAATGTACTATTTTGATTCCCACAACCTTTTATAAACAGTTTTTATATTGATTGTTAAATCGTATAAGTAACTATCATTATCTCATCTCTAGATAAGATTGGAAATAACTCATCTTTTCTAATATATTGTCAAAAATTACACTTTTAGTTTTTTTGCATTGATGCAATGCTTGAAATAATATTTATTTTAATACTTGCTCGGTCGCTTGACGCTTCGCTTTTGTGTACAAATGACTTTTGTAAGGTAGGTATAAGCTCTGGATAATTTGTCGGCATTTCGAATTTCAGATTTTTTCAATTAACATTGATTTCTAAGATGACATAAATTATTTTTCAAAATTATTTACTAGGCGACTTTTTTAATTGCAATTAGAACAAAAACAAAATTTTAGTCACACATAGTCAAAGAACCCTGTTATCCACTACCGGAAGCGTGCAATATTCAAAATGCTACCCATAATGGTGTATTTTTACCCGCACCCGGACCTTGCAATTGTTGCCCTTACTGTGTGGAAAATTTATGTAAGATTATGTACATATTTTTTGAAAGGAT
Organism: Rhagophthalmus giganteus; assembly: GCA_036326145.1. Classification (NCBI taxonomy): domain Eukaryota; kingdom Metazoa; phylum Arthropoda; class Insecta; order Coleoptera; family Rhagophthalmidae; genus Rhagophthalmus; species Rhagophthalmus giganteus. The sequence continues at coordinate 5,538,787 of JARFJA010000083.1, read as the reverse complement.
GAAATAAATTTATTTACTTTTAGATGAAGGAGATCGGTGTGCATTGGGTAACCCTAGCAGTCCAACGCCAACGTTCATGTGCGGCCACGGCCTTGCTTGTACTTTAAAAATGACGTTACAACATGTCAAATGAGTAAATATATTATATTTCCTTTAATTATCTTACTTGCATAAAAAGCCTCTCGTGTATTGATTAATTTAAATGCGTAACATATTTTTTTCAAATCCTATTGCAGTATTGCTTTTTTAATGTTTTAGAATGTAGAATTCTGATACATTTTGCTATACTTATTTATATTTATTCTAGTGAATACTCCTGTACTCGCGCTCAGTTGCGTTACGATGAAAAAAGGAAAAATGGAACGTTAGGTCATTTAGAAGTACGACCGGCATGTGACAGAAATGGTAATTACGAACCCTACTTTTGCGTACCAGAAGAAATGTAAGTTACGTTATTATTAAAAATATAAAATTAAATTAGTTTCACTATTTAGTTGCTATTGTCTATCGAATGATGGTAAAAGAATTTTTGGCGAAATACCTTTTACTAGTAATAGTAAATACTCTTTACGATGTAGTAAGTAACGTCATTTAAGAATTATTAACGAATGATATTTAAATATTTGTTTTAGAGTGTTCTAGAAATGTCAATAAGGGTTTCGAAATAAATAATAGAGACTTGCGTCTTGACGAACACCTACGGTGCGATACAAATGGCGACTATGATACTTTACAGTGTATCGGTGATAAGTGTTTGTGTGTGGATGCAGAAGACGGACATCCAACATATCCTAAAATGACACTCATAAATATGACATCGATATCAACAAATAATCTGCCGTGCTGTAATATTTAAATTGATTCCTCCATACGACTGTGACATACATATTTAATTTTAGTCAATAATAAAACTCACACGGAAGGCGAATATTATCGAGTATGCGAACGAACCTATATGGAGCAATTAAATAAAATTAAAGGATATGAAACCGATGGTGTCGAGCAATTTGGGTATACTTTGCCTAATTGTCAATCTGACGGGCATTATGCACCTGTCCAACAAACGACTGAAACGTAAGCTTTTTGCCGTATTATTTTATCGCATTTTTTAAAGCTCTGCAAAATTGTGCATCAAAATTAATTTTGTTTATCGTTTTAGAAAATATTGTAGCGATAAATACGGAAAACTACTAGAAATTTATGAAATCCCGATATCGGATCCTTTGAGTGTAAACATGAACTGCAGTAAGTATACACCATAAACTTTCTAATAAAATTTGCTTGAGAAAATGATATTTTACAGAATGCGCTCGAGCACGGCAATTGATTACTTTGGTCGAAAAACCGAATGCTGCAAAAATGGAAATTATAAAAAATTACAATGCAGAAGAGGTTTATGTCGATGTGTGAACGAAGATGGTGTTCAAATTGAAAAAGAAGTTGAATTTATTAATAGAGACAAGTTGAGTTGTTTCAAAAATGCATGTGATAATTAAATTAAATATAGATTGTTTAGTTAATTTTAATAGTAAATTATTTACAATATCTATTTTAGTACACCTATTATTATTATTTTTTTTTGGTAAAATTCCCACTTATTTTGTTTATATTTTCATGTAATATTGGAAAATTATATTCTATACAATGATGCTAAAAAAATTTAATAAACATGTGCCATTGAAATGAGAGAGTGATGACTAACAACAATTCACAATACCTATTTAGATAAAAAGCTTTCTCCAGCATTGGAAAGAGAAAATATGAACAGACAAAAAAATAAAATTTTATATAGGTACTATTCGATTTTCTTTTTTATAATAAACTCCAACTATCAATTGTTTATAAATTAATTTTTAATAAACAGCTATTTGAAGTTTAAAGACTATCGAAGAATTTTTCGGTTATTGTTCCACAAGTCTTGCGATGCCCGAAATATCTAAAAAGAATCTCCTAGTAAACTAGAATACATACAATAATACAAATCGCCAAGCTTATTAAATTTTAGTTCGCTAAATATGGTCACCATTGCGAAATGCCAAACGAACTGGACGAACTGCCGATATTTTTTCCAGGAAATTCAATCTACGCTAAAATAAGCAGAGCACTAGCTAGATTTTGTACGGTTTCAGAAACTAGTAAACATAGTAATCGGTTTCTACGAAGTCAAGGGGCCATCGCGAACGAAAAACATAGACATCTTGTACAATATCTGTACATAATTCATCCTTTCAGCGATATACGGTTTGTTTGCGGGAATGCAGAAATACCGTAATTAACCCTTAGCTGAATATAATAGGAGATATTTGAAAATCTTTCTACACATTTGTAGGTTTGCAATCAGAAATGCATCTCCTATATTTTCGATATCTTCACTATGATAAAAATTATTTTTTAATAACCCGAAACAAGTACTATTACAAAATGCAAAAATTTAGATTAAACATGCATAAGGGTTAATGTCGGTTGAAAAAATCTTCGCGTTAATTTTAACAGTTTTCCAGAAAATGGTGGGAATTTTTCATGTGCATCGTGTTTCTAATTCAGTTTATTATAATACCTTTGGACGTGGCTTACTTCCGCATGCCAGTTATGCACATATATCAAGGGATAAAATGGAAATATATACGAATGATATTTGACCTATTATGCTTTTTTGATGTATGGCTGAATTTCATTACGGGCTATTACAGCAATCAAAAACACGAAGTTATTTTAGAACCTAAACAAATTGCTAAGTACGTTTACTATATTTAAAATAGACCGTTACAAGTTGGGAATCTCCTTAACTTCTACGAAATTCCACTTTTTAAATATTCTTTCTTTCCCCAAATCCTTTCTACCCTTACGGGTTTCAGATTCTTTTTAGATATAAAAATTTAAATTTCAATATATTTATTTTATAGGCATTATTTAACGACATATTTTGTTCCCGATTTTATATCTTCGCTACCGACGCACATCGATCTTTTCTTTGATATTAAAACGAGCAGCAATATTTTTTTAATATTAGAATTGACTTCGATTTTAAAAATTTTCAGATTGTTCACATTTATTAAGTACTGCAACCATTTTGTAGAGGTAAATATAGAACGTTCATTTTTTTATGTCGAAAACTAATATTTAATTAATATTTCAGACGTTCGAAATATCCTACGCCGTTTATAAAATTGTGATGGTTTTGCTAATCTGCTTTTTCTATTTTCATATTGTTACTTGTATGTTTGTGTTTTTGTACGTGTATAATTTGGGTCTCATTTTCCAAACATGAGAAGGTACATTATTTTTATATTAGATATTATTTAAAATTGCTCCTACTAACAATAGAGCACGTTAGAAATTACTTTTGATTGGGAATGTATTAAAATAATACTCAAATAATTTATTTAGATTTAAATGTTCTTTTGTAATTTGGCGATAAATCGACAATTCAAAACGACGATACCTAATATTATTACTAATTTCAAAATTTCCAGTCGAAGTTTAGTTGCCGAAGGAACATATTCGGCAGCCTTTTATAGCGCCCTTATAATAATTTCAAATGCTGGATATGGAAAAATGAAACCGGAACATTCGAACGAGACATTATTAATTATATTCATTTGGGCGATGTCGAGAATATTACTTATTGTTTTGATAGGTTTGAACTGCACAATTTCGTAATTATAAATGATTGTATTCGATAATGTACATATTTGACAGCCAAAGTTATGCAAGTTCTAAAATCGACGACTTCTGCTAGTCATAAATATGTGGAGATGGTACGCCAATTACGTGAATACATGAGTCATAAACAATTACCTATTCAAATGCAACGGCGACTTTTAATATATTACGAGTTTCGTTTCCAAAAGAGTTATTTTAGAGAAAGCGAAATTCTCTCGACAATATCTGGACGATTACGTCAGGCATTTCTTGTGTGTATTTGATTTTTAACATTAAAAAAATTACCTATGTTTTTAGGAAATTGTAATGCACAGCTGTCGTAAATTGGTGGAAAATGTTGTTTTCTTCAAAAACCTCCCTTTAACTCTGCTGGTTCGAATTGTGTCTTGTTTAAAGTCCGAAGTGTTCCTAGTAAATGACGTAATTATTAGAGCTACAACTTCTGGAAATTCCATGTTTTTTATTGCCAGTGGAACGGTAGCTGTTTTTACAACATCTGGCAAAGAGGTAATTATTTTCTTCGCTAGTTCGCCGACAATATTCGCTCGATGTTGGTATTTGTAGGTCTGCCATTTAGAAGATGGCGCCCATTTTGGAGAAATTGCGCTCGTTATGAAAGACGAATTGCGAGTTGCTTCCGTAGTAGCTGTAGAAACATGTGAACTTTACAGGTTAGACCGCGATCAGTTTGTTAAAGCTATTCATCCATATCCAGACCTTCTCGACAATATACGACGTATTGCTGCTGACCGTATGGAAAGGACTAATGTGCTAGATGAACATAATCGAAGTGAACTAGCTAATAAACGGCTGTATTAATTAAAAATTTATTTTAAAAATTTATCGAATTAACAGCAAATATTGCTAAAAATATAGTTAACATGTTTTTATTTAAATTGCACGATAGAACTATGGCACATAATATAAAACATAAAATATTAAAAGTAACGATACAAAAATACCTATATTATAAAACTACATCACTACACTTAGTTGCACATTTTACAAAATTATGTAATTTGTACTAAAATATATTTTATAAAAGGTTGCAAGAAATACGATTTTTTTAATGAAATCAAACTATTCGCATTTTTTAAATAAAATATTAAATAAACAAAACCAACTATTTTCTGAAAAATTCAATAATTTGGTTACTTACATAAAACAATAGATAATTTCACTCGGAGAAGGAAATACAGATCTACCAATATAAGGAATACGCACGCATCTTTTTATTTATTTAATTAATAAAAGAATTTAATGTCGTAAATTTAAAAACAGTAAGTGCATTAATAAATATTTACCTATTATAGACTTTATTTCTGTAATATAAAAATCGATTAAAGAACGGCAAAGTTTTGGTGGACTTTGTGTACACCCAAAAAAATCGTCAGGAGGCTAAATAAATAATTCTTGTGACACTTCTTAACTGGCATATACACTGCATTTACAAATAAGTAATTGATCATTTAATAATCGATATTTAAGAATTTAATTTCTTAATTAAAATTTTAATTCTGTATTTAACTATTTTAAAAATTGATCATTACACATCTGCTTTGCGATACTGTATTATATTTTTAATCGCAATTAAATATCGATTCTTTACACAATATTCTAACAGAAACGGAGCTTATGTCGAATAACAATTACGCAACTACTATTCGACATTTTTCAATATTAAAATAACGACGCAACCTTTTTACACTTAAAAATAATTAAATGTTTAAAGTAAAGCTGTACATAAGTGGATTTTTAATAGTGAGTTAATAAATCATCAATTTCTCCACAAAGCTGGTCAAATGTAGGTCTTTCGTGGGGATCGGCTTGCCAGCAAGGGTAAATTATTCGAACATAAACAGCTTGAGGACACATAGGTGGACATGGAAATCTAATAGTAATTTTGCTTTAAAACTGATTTTATGATACATTTCACTTACCTTGTACCGCGTTCGATCGCATTTAATAAAATTTGCTGTTCTTGTCCTTCGATTTTTTCGGCCTGAGTAATTTGCAATTTCGGTTCTTCTCCATGAGCAAACATTTCGCACATCGTTACTCCATAAGACCAAACATCAGAACGTGGCGAAAATTTACCATCCCTTAAACTTTCGGGAGCGTACCTGACAAAATTTAATTTTTATGTTAATCCACTTAAAAAATTAATATTCGTCAATACCATTTGATCGGCAATTCTCGATTCGTTTTCAATATATAGTATTCGTTTGTTCCCATAACCTGCGCTAAACCAAAATCAGAAATTTTCACGTGGTTTTCATCGACTACCAAAATATTTCTCGCCGCTAAATCTCTGTGCACGATGTGCTTTGTACCCAAATAATGCATTCCCTAAATAAAAACGACGTGCATGTTAATAACAAATATAAAATAATACATACAAATTATTAACTGAATTTAAATATACAACAATTTAACTTTGAAAGTTGACAAACAAATTGAAATGTCGGTAACAATTTGGATTTTTAAAACGATTAATTTTACAGTTTTCCGAGGTCAAATTATCAACAAAATTTACACACCTTTGCAATATCTAAAGCATAATTCAGCAGCTGCTTGCTGGATAGAGATTCGCGATAAATTTTTAAGTAGCTCTGTAAAGATCCGTGCTGCACAAATTCCATAACTAAAGATATTTCGGGTTCTTGCAGTACGCCCAAAATTTCAACAATATTTGGATGTTTTAGGGCCTGCAAAATATATACATAAATATATATTAATATATTATGTGAACAATTAACAAACCTTCATAATGGAAATTTCTCGTTCAAAATCCTGCAAACACGTAGAGACTGCAGATCTTTTAAGTTTTTTTACGGCGATTTGTCGAGGTTCACAATCTTTGTCGCCCAAATATTCTAAAGTGCCTTTATACACTTCACCATAAAAGCCCTAAAACTCTACATTATTACCTTCCTTTTTGAATGAAAATACACTTATCACCTGACCAATACGACCTTGTAATATAACATTACAATCTGCATCCAGTTCAAATATACTTTGCAAAGAACTGATGCTATCTAAAGATGTGGCAGATGTTGCGACAGAAAAATTAAAATTCGACAATAATGCCGAAAAATTGCAGGACATGTCATCTTCGCTGTTTTCAATGTCCTACAAATAAGATTACAATTTATGCTACTATTTTACACCCCTCGATATTATTTGATTCGTGAAATTTTCATACGAATAATTATCATCTCAATTGTTGCTAATTTCAAAACAATCTAAATCGTTGAATCTTAAATAAAAGCACCGACCTGAGAACTAAAAAGCCATGTTCGTTCGAAATTGGTAGTTCTGTTTAAATTTGAAGAAGACAGATCGCTGTCAGCCTCGCTCATATCAGACACAGATATTAATTCGTCCTGATAACCCATAATGGCCGTACTTTCTATGTACAAAATATTTTAACAAATAACAATTAGTATAGGCTTAACTAATTAAATAACCTACCGGTGGTATTGGAAAATAAGCTGTTTACAGAGGAAGAACTGATTATGCTTTGAGATCCAAAATTCGAATGTGCAAACACCTTTGCATACGAATGTACTCTTCTAGAATTGTAAACTGCAAATATAAAAAAATTAAATTAAATCAGTTATAACTTTAGGTAAATCTGACAATAGATTAATACAATAAAAGAAAACAGTACACGCACCTTGATAAAGAATTTGATTTATATCTCGCATCAAGGCTTGCGGTTGTTTCCTTCTATGAGGATCGGAATCCCAGCATTCGCGCATTAACTGATAAATATCGTTTGGACAATGTGGTGGTTGGGGTAATCGTTTGCCATTACCGTAAAACTAAAATTATCGAAAGAGCTACACAAAAACACAAATAACAACGACAAATGCGCAATTATTAAGAGTGGTACTAAATGTTTTCCTTGAATTCTATTGTTCTGGTAAATGGCAGTATCAAACCATATATTGTTTATTTAATATCTATAGTAGTTTATTTTTAAATAACTTACTCTCATGGCTTCCAAATGATCAGTATGAGTAATACTTTCTCCATACATAAATATTTCCCATAGAGTAGTTGCAAACGCCCACACATCGGCCGCTGTAGAATGTTTCGCATATTCTAAATTTGAATAACATTCCACAGGAATCCAGTGTACCCTAAGGAAGAAATGTTATTAAATATTTATTTTATTTATTTATTTACCAGAAAAAAAACTACAAAAAGTAATCCTGCAGAGGTAAACACAGTTACCTGTACGCAGAATCTGGTATACTTATATACTAAACTTAAAACTAAAGTAATAATGTATTCACTGTTTCTTTACAATATTTACATATTTCCAATACATTATATTATATAATAAACCCATCTTAATGCATACAACCGTATCTGAAATATATACCCTCTACTTATCACCACACCGAAATGTTGGATTTAATCCAAACCTTTAGTTTATTTTTACTTGATTTTTTTGTTATATTTAGTAATTTGAGATCATGTCTAAGTTCATTGAACACTTTTATTGCTGTATAATAACTATCCTTATAGCTAACAGTCTTAGTTATTCTAGGAAGTGGAATGCTTTTATTTCTAGTCTTGCTTACTGAGTTGACATATAAACTAGTAAGTCGCTTATAATGATAGGCTAAACTCTCAAACGCAAAATTTTGAAATAAAGACAAAGGATTATCTGTACTGAATTCACCTTTGTTAATTATTCGAATAATTCTATTTTGGATTTTTTGTAACGGTTCAAGAATACTTCTATATGCACCTCCCCATGCTATATTACCATATGTAATAACGCTATGAAAGAATGCATAATATAACAATTTTAAAGTATCTGTTCTCATAAACCTTGACAATTTGTATGTCAAATATATCAAATATTTGGTTTTTTTCAAAATATACTCTATATGCTTATTCCATTTTAAATTATAGTCAAATATAATTCCCAAGTATCTACATGAATCAACTCTACTCAAAATATAATCTTCAATTTTTATATTGATATTCTTAGGAACACTATCACAGTAATTTCCGAAAGTCATGTACACTGTTTTCCTTATATTTAACGATAGTTTATTTAGTGCCAACCAATCTGACACTTCTTTCAGGTATTTGTTCATATTGCACTCAACTTCTTCCCAATTATCTTCTGTAGATATCAAGGCTGTATCATCAGCATATGATATTGCATTATTTGGCATTTCAATTAATAGATCATTAACATATAATATAAAGAGCAAAGGGCCCAATATCGTCCCTTGTGGTACTCCTGTATTTATGATTACTTGATCACTAACAGAATCAGCTACTCTGACCTGTTGTTTCCTATTGCTTAAATAGTTAAGAATTAATTCATGCGAATTACCTCTGATACCATAGTTATATAGTTTGTCCATAAGTATACTATGGTTAACAGTATCGAAGGCTTTTGCTAGGTCCAGAAAAGTTACAGCTATTGGTTTACTTTTATCTAGTCTACTATAGATTTTGTTAGTTATAAAATTCAGAGCATCTTTTGTGCCCTTGTTTTTTACAAAACCATATTGATTTTGCGCAATAATTCCTTTTTTCTGTATAAAGTCTTGCAATCTATTGTATATCAATTTCTCGAAAATTTTAGCTATATTAGATATTAGGGAGATGGGCCTGTAGTTACTGATATTGCGCTTGTCATCCGATTTATGAATAGGTATTACTTCCGCTATTTTTAGTGCATTAGGCCAGACTGACTTCTCGACACAAAGATTAAGTATATGTTGCAAGGAATCAACTATATAGGCTGCCAAAATTTGAATTGTTTTTGCATTAATTCCATCCAAACCTCCATTTTTTACTTTCATATTATCAATTACTTCTAATATTTCAGAATTATGTATTGGTTTAAAAAATAGGGTATTACTATTCATTGGAGGCAATTTTAGATATTTGCCTATGGGTAATTTAATCTTACTACTCAAATTTTTACCAATATTACAGAAAAACGAATTCATTCCATCAGCTATGTCCTTTGGATTTTCAATTATCTCAATATCCTCTGTAATTATCTGTGGAATATTATTTCCTTTGCTTACTTTTTTGCCTAGTTTGTCATTAATGATGTTCCATAGTACTTTTGAATTACTCAAATTCTTTTCAATTATATCTTTATCATGTTTTGTTTTGGCCGCCTTTATAATTTTATCCAAATGCTTGCAATATTCTTTATACTCAAGCTTATATTGTTCTTCATTTGGATTAATTTTCATTTTATTATATAATTTATTTTTTTCTCACATGATATCATTATCGCCTTTGTTATCCAAGAGCTTCTAGCTTGATATTTAGATTTTTTATGTCTTATTTTATTATACTTTTATTCTCACTTTTCTCATGATAAAATCTTTCTTTGCGTATACAAAGTTTTATCTGGCAGCAATTTAACTTTATTTTTATTTCGACTACTTACTCTTTTGATGCATAGGAATGATGTATACCTGGGTCTGCTAGTTTCACCGTGAACGCATTCTTTTCGTGACAGCTGACCAATAATTTTCTACATCGAATGTTGCCATGTACGATACCGTTTTCTTCCTGGAACGTGCGCTTAATTTACTTCGAAACAATTTAAAGTTACAATACCGAGCTTACGGGAATATTTTTAAATTAAAAGCTTACCAAATGCCATAAAGCGGATGCTAAATTCGAAGAGGCTTCAATTAAGTCGACGGCTTTCAAAATTGATTTATTACTTCTTAGAAAATGATCCAATGGCCCCAATTTCATATGTTCGAGAACCATAGAAACTGGACCCATTAATGTGATCCCGTACAATCTAACAATAGCGCTCGATTGCAAAAAAGCCCACTGTCCCGATAATTCCAAGAAATCCTACAATAAATTTTTATTTATATTTAATTAAACAATCGTCGCGAACAATATACTTTCAGGTATTTATTGCAACAATCGTGTTTCAACACTTTCATTGCCACTTCCATTTTTTGCCTTTAGCTAGACGCCACATGCTACGGTAAACTACCGTAATACCTTCTGATCCTTCTTTCTTTTGACCTACAAAATAATTAAGTTTAATTATTTATTTGTTGTTTTAAAAATATCGACTTCCGATCAAAATATATCTAAAGAATACATTTTTATTTTATTAACTAACTAGGTACAGCTACGATAGATAATTGATTGCGTCCACATTCAGGACCAAACTCTTAGATTTATGGTTACTTAATTATAATAATCGACAAGCTTATTTAAAATCGCAAACATTTATTATATTTTATTTCTATTTCATTATAAATTCAATACAATAAACACATTAATGCATAACAATTAATTATTTTCTCTTATTCTTTTATATCCGTTTTTATTTCTGCGTGCGGCGGTAGGTAACGTTCCCCATTTAAAATAAGCCAATAAACATGCCAAAACACTAGAACAGACAAGCACAATGATGAAAATTATTGCGATAAAAACGTTTGTATCAGTTTTTAACCAAGCAAATAGCGGTCGCGTCATTGCGTCTTCTCGAAGGTGAGTATACAAATTCGGAGCCTTCTTCACTTCAACTTTAATGATACTTGTAATCCACGATAATCCTAAATCTGACTGTTCCACTACACATTTCCATAGGCCAGTGTGCGAAATATTTAACGGTTTTATTTTCTCCGAACTAATGGCAGCCAATGTCGTTATTCCATAATCGACGTACACACTATCGTTTAACAACCATTTCTGATTTAAGTCCGAATAAATGTAACCCAAAATAACGGCATTCGAATTCAAAGTCAGGCCGAGAGTAGCTCTTGTCGATATTACATAATAAGATGTAGTTACTGCTAATGATATAACTCGTAACACCAAGCGTACTTTATTAATTCGATACAACATGCACACGTACAAGCCCATGTCCGATCTTCTGGCTTTTTGAATATACACACTCTTATTTTTTAGTTCTACATGACCGTCCTCGGGTATTATATTTGCGCCATTAAGAGTCCATTCGTAATATGCATGTGGCGATTGCGCTAATAAAATATTCAGAACTTCACGATCGCTTTCGAGTTGAACGGAATCGCCTTCGCCGATAATAAAATTGAATTGTTGAGTTTGTAAATGATCTCGAACTTTATCTACCATTTGCGGATTTATATCGCCACATTCAAAATCGTTGCATATTCCAGTAGTAGTAGATGGGCCTTCGCAAAGTTTTCCAAATATGTTTGGTGCCGGATTCGAACAAGTACGAGTCCTAAAGCCTTCGCCTCCACCACAGCTTACGCTACATTGCCAAGATTGACCAATGCGACCAGCCTCCATCCAATGGTTTACCATCAATTTCAGGCGGGTCGCAGTTTGCTGTCCATGTGACCGAGCCAGTTTTCGTGCCCACAGAAAACCAATAAAAAACCATAGAATATTCACTATTATAATTGAAAACGTTAATATCCTTTTTATATATTTTTAAATTTTTTTCTTCAAATAATATAATAAAATTTGTCCAAGAATTATTAGTAAATAACGATTCATTTATATAAACTCGAAGTAAAGTATTTATATTTTTGTACTTTTTCCTGATAAATCCGATAGTATTATCGTTGTTATTTAATTCGATCACGAAACCATCATCGATTTCCGGAAATATCATTAATGGTATTAAAACATCTCCGTCTCCTCTAATGTTTAAAGTTAGATTATTATCGAATACATTTCGTGACCGTAACCATAAATCGATCGGCATGATTTTAGTAAAATTTTTTGCGGTCGTAATTTCCGTGTGACAGGCATCGCATTTAAAAGAAATACCCATAGGATTATCTTGAATAGACATATAACTTAAAAATACAGGTTCGAAAATCTCGTGTTCTCGTTGTATCCATTCAAATAAAGAAGAAGGAATGCCCTCGTAACCCAGCAGAAGTTCGCCTTTTCTAATTTGCAGCCAAAAGGAAACCCATCTACCGGCAGCTATCAAATGTGGAAGTTTTTGTTGTTTGATTAATTCCGATTCGTAATATAATAGGACTTTTTCATTATTATCCGCTCCAATAATCAACTTAATTTTTTTACTTTTATCTAATGATTTTATTTCGAAAATTATGCCATCCAAAAAATCCGGATTCCACTCTTTCAGAGCAAAATGCAAACCGCCACGGATTCCCTTTTCTTTCCATTGAGGAAGGATGTAAATATCTCGATCTAAGTAAATGTCCTATTAATCGTAACCTTTCTCAAAAAAAGATGAAAAAAACAAAAAAATTTATATGGAAAATTTGGTCGAGTCCGACTAATTTACATGTAAATGGATCGTTCATCTTTTGTACTCATCTACAACGTTGTTAATTTTTAGTGCCTTCTGTTAAAAAATTTATAAAAGAGCATAAAAATGACTTATTACATCAAATAGTTTTTAACTAGTTGTAAAACAAAATAAAAACTTTATCAACACTAACTAAAACTGATATTTTTATTTTTAAAAATTGTCGGCCACATCCTCCATATATTATATCTCGTACTTATAATACAATATTATAATTTCATACCTTCAGCATAACCTTTAACGATAATAGTACAACTTTCAGGTTTATCACAATCTTTAACGTTACAAATATCTCGAGGAACGTTTAAATCCGTCGTAAAACACCAACTGCCTGGAAACATAACATTTAAACTACGTTCCGTAGTTCGTGTTTAGGAAAATTTAAACCTGCAATACTTCTAGATGGATTTCTACAAAAATTTTCTGCCGCAACAACCGTCATATCCGAATACAACGTGTCATTTAAATAATTAACGTAAGCGGTATTATTAAGAATGTATGATTTCCAGTGTGTGCAAGTTTGATTCGAACGAGTCACGTTCAGTTTTCCAATATAATCATTCCCCGTACCTGCCATCTTACATTCGACCGATTTACATTTTCGAATACGGCAATACGATTTTTCTACCGAATTTTGTTTAATGACATAACAATAGGTTCCTAAATTAAAATTAACTTAAAAATATTATTATAGGGATTAAGATGATAACTTTTGGCTTAGGTACGACTTAATAAATTTACCTTTATTTTCGCCTTTGGGATCCCTACAGTAATTCATATTTTTCAAAAGATCTTTACCGGAAAATAAACTTGCAGCAGCTTTAGGTAGCAACAAGTTACTTGACCACGGAAGACAGGGTAGCCCTTTATTTGTGACGTCCTGCGTTCCATTATAGTCAGACTCGTCGCTATTTAGAACACACTCGGGAGGCCAAGCGTTTGGGGCATCGGCAAATCGTGACGGTTTACAATGAAAAGCCCACATCGCCACTGCACGTTCAGAATAAGGCGAATACCAGCGCATTCTTTTAAGTATGTCGTGTTTCACTTCCAAAATCATATGAGTTCCAATGTCTTTCGTCCAATAAAATTGTAAGGTATTGGCAAATATCGAAAATGAAAATTCGTTCCATTTCCAATAATCAAGAATAGAATCGAGTTTAAGTTCTTTAATAACAACCCTCGGCCCATTTTCATATTCCGTACTCACAATACTCGTGAGATTAAAATTGTTCGCGGTATATAACATTATTTCGACTCGAGGAAAATCAACTGTAGGACTAGCAACCAGAACGATGCCGATCGAATGGAACGCACGTACGTAAAACTGTAAATCGTGCCCGATGTCGATTTCTCGCAGGGGCCAAAACTTTTGACAGATCGTCGAAGTTGTCACGTGCACGTCGCAATTACCGTCGTCGTCGCAAAACGGAAAACTCCACAACATGTTGGTACCTTGCGACGAATAGTATCGAAACTGATTTTTTTTTAATCCCAACAAGTTTCCTTTCGCGTTATATTCGGCAAGAAAAATCGGTTTAGTATCGCCACTTTTGGTTAACGATATAAAACTGGCGTCCCAACTTAATGAGAAAAATGTAAACTCGGTCGATGTAATTATTCCAGTTGTAGATTCGTATTCTGGTTGATCTTTATTTCCGAAAGTTAAGGCACTAAATCGATTCGAGATAAATATTTCTATTCCGATTCCGCCGTCGGCTACTTGTTTTCCGGAAAGAGGCAACGCTAACGCCGACAATAACAATCGAGCACTCGCCACAGAATAAGAGTCAGACTCCCATACTTTTAAACCGAACGTTAAGGTTGTTACTGTAGAATTCAAATTGACATAGTGCATGTAATCGGTGTTATTTTTCGTAAAAACTGTACAATCTTCGTCGTCACAAAAAGGTATATCGCAATAATCGCGTTCCACTTCTTCAGAATCTTCTATTTTGACAAAACACCAGGGACCGCCTACGTCGCCATCGGGATTACGACAAAATTTTCGAGAGGTCTTCATATTATAATCGGGGAAACTACTTTTCGAAAATTTTCTTTGTTCGATATAGTTTCCTCTATATCGCACTTTCAATCGAGATTTATTCCATTTTAAGCATTTCCTATCTAAAGCAAAATCTATTGTCTTTACTTAAATATCTATTATTATTAAAAACGTGTATTTGATTAAATACGCGAACCTGACATTCCACGACTATGATTGCCGGAATATTCGATTCCAGGTCCGGTAATCTTACATATATCGTGCGAACATAAGGGTACGGCGCACGTTTCGTCAATCAAATTTGGGTCCATGGTGTAACACCAAGGACCTTTGGGGTCACGATTGGGATTTCTACAATAATTTTTGGCAAGTTTTATCGAATTATCTGGAAATCGATTATCAGTAAAGCTTTTATCTACTTTATGAATTGGAGAATTTGTTTGCCAAGCTTGACATCGCACGCCCGATTCTGATTTAGACATATAACCATGATATTCCAAGCCCAAATGACTCAATTTGCATGCAGTAAAATCGGTTACGTTGTTAAAAAAACCTTTAGAAACAAAACATGTAAAAATATTCAACAGCATTACAATGTTTTTAAAATACATTTATGAAATAAATTATTTTTTAATTGCTTATTTAAATGTCAATTTTATAAACAGTCACAATAATGTTTCACAGAAACAGGCAAGTTTAAAAATTACATAACATACATAATATATTGCGAGTCAGTTATTTAACAATCGATTATTGTTAAATGTTAGGCAAGTGCTATAGAAATATGGAAACAAGAGGTCCAAAGCAAGTCACTAGACCTCTTATAAATACTTTCTTGAAGTCAAGAAAACACATCCACATTATGCACAACGAATTGAGGAATTTACCTTAAATATTTTGTACTTACTTAGGAATAACCCTGCATAATGTTGTTTACATAATTACATAATAAAAAGAGAAAATTATAGTGTTAAAAACACATGGTTGAAGGTTTTGATGTACATTTCAATACCTTCTTATATTTTTTTGTTAGAAAAATACCCATATTTTCGACTTTCTAATAATTTTATAAAAACTTACCTTTATAGACTTGAATATCTTTACTATTAATACAGAGAGGCATGCTAGGAATTATACCATGAACTGCAGAACTATCTGTAAGCGAATCGCCCGATATACTCGTATTTTGGCACAGCAATAGTGGAGATTTATCTGTAAGTTTCATGTTTGTAGTAATTTAACAAATAGTCTTTAAAAGTCTACGAGTAAGTACTAAAAACTAATATAAAGATGGGAAACACAAGTAAGGTTCACAAAGACTTAATAATTTAACTTTATAAACTCACCATATTCTGATGGTGGTAAACATTCTTGAAGAAAAATATATCCGCCTGGATCGTTGTAAGCCAACATTAATTGCTGAATACTTTTATACCTCCTTAAGTCATCATTAAAAATAAATTCGTCCATCGAAAGTCGCTCCAATTTAAAAGTTTTCGGTTTCATACTGAAAATATAAAATATTACCGGTCATGGTAAGTCAAAATTACACTAGCTTTACAAGTTATTTACGGTAAGGCTTATTACATTTAATCTCTCAGGGGAAGTTGCGTTGGCCAAGCACAAAAATTACGAAAAAACAAATTGAATCCGTATGCGCGCTTCTATTTATTGTATAACATTAATAAACAAAACCCAAAACACGTAGGAAAACAAAATAACATAATTCAGTATTACTTCAGTACATACACAAAAATTGTCCAAAAAAAAGTCTCAAGAATTATTATGGGTATTCCGACTTAATTTAAATTAACACAGTAATATAAATATTAATTGAGTTCAACGAATTCTGTATCCATATTAAACGGAAAAACTAAATTAAAAGTTGTTGCTCACCAAAAGCAGTAACCAGTAATATCGTATCGTACGACCTGAAGGTCGGTACCAGCTTATTTCGAGCTAACCTTTATTAAAGCTACGGACTTACAACCTCGTGGATAAGACGGGCTTGCCTTTCGAAAATCCCAACTTTGCAAACAATCTGTATACTCGCACAATTTAATATTCAAATTTTAAAAGCCGTTGACCAATACCTTTACTTATTGGGCAATTTTATGATTCAAAAACGTTTTACTCGCAGTCACTCAATAATCGTAAAAAAATCAGCAGGAACAGTAAGAAGCTAGACCCTCGAACTCTCTGGATGCAAAATTCTCCCGATTCCCGGAAAACAACTTAAGCGGGTTTAATGCGCAGCGTGCCGAGTGGATTTTAACGCCCAGCACGAAAAGAAACAAAAAATGCCATTCTGCGAAATAATCGACGTTTGATCAAAATATACGAAATTATAAAAAATAAAATCAGAGCGTAACAGGCTTAATAGGCCATTAGGCATTAATACCAAAACTTAAATATTATTATAACGTCGAATCGATTAGTTACATTTATTGAAAATTAAAATTTATAAGTAACACTATATTAGTCGATGGACTACAGATGAAGCCAATAAACTTTACAAACATAAATTATGCCTCCAATTGCCATTTATTAATTTTTGTTAAACCTGATGTTATCTGGAACATTTACGATATGTACAAAGACCATACAATCAAACTTCTTATAATTAGACCACAATAATTTTGGTTAAAAAAAGGAATTAACGTGCAAATGGCAAAATACCAGTCATTAAAAAATAATTGTAAACGGCTTTCTAATTTATAGAATTTTAAACAAACATAAATAAAATTTAATATTAAAAAAAAAACCAAAACTAACCTGTCCTTCATACATACATCCATATAATATGTACTGTATTTAGATTCACTCTCGCGTATAATAAAACAGCCCGGACGATTGCCTCGTTTTTCTTCTAATTTGGCATACGAAAATTCTCCACTAAAGAATCATTATACAGTCAACATTGTTAAATTAAATTTTAAATATAATTTTACCCTACAGGTCCGTGGCACTTCATTGCATATAATTTTTGTAACGATTGCGTAGAAACATCTTTACATATATTAAATATCCATTTACACGTTAATCTGTAATAACCATCTAATAAACTAACAAAGGACAACATGGACGGTAAAGAATTAAATTTGAGATAAAAAGGAATTCCATTTTTACGACTAAGTTCTACAGTATCGTCTTTTCTAACCGAGATGAAACATAATTCTTCGATTGTGCAAATATGATGCCATTGCTACAAACATTACGTTATTTTAAACAATACGTTTTCATTATACAATTTCTTTACCTCCCGTTTTGATTCGTAAGAAATTCTGATACCAGGTTCCGTCAAATGGTAAGGCGATACTTTAACATAAATATTACATATAGATCCGTCTTGGTCTGTTAAAGCTTTATATTCTTCTGCAAGATATTCTGGAGCCATTATTTCTAATTGCTTTAAATATTCCATCTTTACGTACCTGAAACAAATTGATAAAATTGGAGGTATGTAAAAAAAATAACACTTCCGTTACCATGCATCATGACCAGATTTTTTTATTTTTCCCAACGTATCGTGAATTGGCTTTTTGATAAAAATTGAATGTCTCTTAAGGGCTTCTTTAGGAATATATTTTTTATACTCGCCTTCGACTATTTCTCTAGGAATATCTTTTTCTAACATTACTCGATACATATCTGTAATCCCTAATCCAACCAATTCTTTCTTATATTTTTCATACACCAAATCGGGAATCTTATTCTCCAGAACATCACGACGAACTTGATGAAAATAATAATCATAAGCTAATCTATCGATTTCTTTTAATTTTTGTATGTTTGCAACTTTGTATCTTATTCGAAAATCGTATGACGAGTGCTTTTCCTTGAAAGTCGAAGCCGACATAAGAAACAACTGTTTGCCGGATATTCTAAGAGCAAACAAATGTCGTGCCACTGGTCCAATACCGAGTTGTTTACATAAAGTAATGCACACATCTTCGGCTATAGTTGATGTTGTAATAGGAATATATGAATTTTTACTATCTGTTACTACATTAATTGTTAATGTATCTTCGGTCATTTCGGAAATAAATTTGTAGGTTATTTACATAAAAATATGTACAAGAAAATCACAACCACGAAGGTATCGATATTATAAAATCCATCCTTATTTCTACTTATAGAAAAATGGTTATATGGACTTAATACAGTTCAACTGCATTTAAGACGTAATTACATTTCAAGATTTCGTTAAAAATTTTATCATCCATTATGTTGTACACAGTGTTGCCACATTATTTAAAAAGTTGGCAAATAACAATAATATAATTCAAACATTTTATTTTTAAAAATTTATAAATTCAATATAAATAAAAATACGTATAAATTAATTTGATATTTTCTTAATATATAATAATATAATTACCCAATTTAATTTAGATTTTAATGATAAATACATACACTTAATTTTAGTAATAGTTCAATTTTTCTATATTAAAATCAATTGCTGCAAGCAAATGTATGTATTACTAATATATTTTTCCTCTTTCGATATGTTTTAAATCTTTATATAATCAAAAACAGAAATACTTTTATAGGTATATTATAATACATTAAGTTAAAGTAATTTAGGTCATAGTATGTGATCCTAAATTCCATCTTTTACGAGATTCTCTTCGTAAAGTATCTCCATCCAACTTATTCACGTTCTTTTGAAAAGATTCCAAAGCTGCTAGTCTATCTTCCTTCGGAACTAATTTTTGAGTAACTACCATTTCACCATTTTCTTTTAAATAGGTTCCAGTTGTATCTTTCAGAAAACCGTTAGGAAACGATATCGGTACAATTTTTATCAAATGCTTTATTCTCCAAAGACGGCTGTTATTTTCTGGAATATTCTTAACTATAGAGAAACTATTTAATTTATCCTCCAGTTTAAAATCTTTCGCGATTCTCTTCTCCCAATATGGGCAGCCTTTTAAAGGTTTCACAAGTTGCACACGAAATAACTTTGATGGTTTATACGGAGGATCCTTAAAATCTGGTTGCCTAGGGTAATATTTAAAACCTGGATATTGTATGCCTTCTCCATGCCATTTGTAGACGTTTTTTCCTAGATTTCTCTGAAATTGTAAAATAGGTGAATGAATTCTAAATAAGTTTGCCATTCTTCGAATTATTTTAATAATTACTTTTTAGGTTAGAATGTTCAGTGTGGTTCTGTGGCTACGGTTGGCGATAGTGTTGGTAACATTTTAAAGTCTATATTACACAACATAAGATTACAGAATAAAATTAATTTAAAATAAAAAATATTATTGAATCGCAAGGGTAACTAAAGAAAATTTACAATGTAGGTAATTATTGATTTATATAGATGTTTGTAAAATTTGTAGGATAATTTTATTCGTATAAAATAAAATTTTAAATATTCGCCTGTGTGAACTAGGCTTTAGTGTAAAATAGGGAAATTTCGGTTTATTCGAACATAGCTTGATTACGTATTTCTCGGAAATTTTATGTTCGATATTAAAATTTAAAATTTTTAGATTGAAATTTAAATTAACGTTATTATAAAGATTACAAAAGTGATTTCTTTTAAAGTTTGTGGTACTAATAATTACGATTCCATGGATGTTGATTTTGCACCCAACACTTCATTCGGTTAGTTTATAATAACCTATAAAAATACATGGGTATCTACATAATATTATCTTAATTTTTGTGTTGTAGCCTTGTCGGGGCCAGGATTACCAAAAATCGAGGAAAATGTTGCAGTAGATTCTAAAACGCCTAAACAAAGATTGGTTGAATTACTCGACATTTTAGAAGGTCATGTTGAAAAATTACGAAAGGATGCAATTCAATTAGAGGAAGATCGGGACGCGTTACTAGCTTCTTTAGATTCGGTTAAAAATTCAGATTTACTATCGGATCTTATCGAAAGTAAGTTTTCGTGAAATGCAGACATAAGCATGTCTTAAGTTTTTTTCTAGACGAACGGGAAGATGTTTTGCATTTTACGAATCGTATTCAAAATCGTTGCTTGACGGTAGAAATTAACATTCGTACTCAAAGAGATAAAACCCAAGAGGATGCATTACATCAAGTTAACCATTTGATAGATTGCTTAGTAGTAGGTATGAAGGAAGATCCCGAAGGAATACAAAGTAAATGTGTTGCATATATGAATTCTTGCTCATCTCATAACGTTCAAGGTGTAATTGACAAAAATTTTGAATCGAACCTTTTAGGTTGTACAGTCGACGACCAAAAGAGGGTCAAAAAAAGATTACAAGGTTTACTTCATTATATTAATAAATTGAGTGTCATTAGCGATAATGATTAAAGAAGTTACTTTATGTAGCTAACTTGTAATTTACATAATAGAACATCATTAGTTCTTATATTTAGCAAAACTATGTTCTAATCTGTTTTTAGATTTTGAGCACATAAACAAGTGTACTTATTCCTTGCACGCAATTAATTATGAATACATCAAATTTATAAAATGTAAATTTGTAAAGTGAAACTGCAATTTCACGTTTTCAAATTTCACACTTATTTTTAAAAGTCTTGTTTTAATACTCTCTATCGTAATATTTCGGGTTTTAAAAAATGTTGCATGAAAATTTCATTGTAATTATATTCGTCATGTATTAGCAAAAGTATTATTTTTTGGGAACAAACTGTTTTGAATTAGGTTGTAAAAGTGACCATTTTTTCTTATTTTTTTTTAGCACATGACATTCCAGAATACATTTTTAAATTACAGTTAGCCAATATACTTTTATCGAACCATACATAAATTCTTTGTTGGTACATAAAGTAGCATTATGACACTCACGGAGGTAACTTTTTTACAGTAATGTAAATGATATATTGTATAACGATGGGGGCACTCTGCGAAAATAGTTCGTACGATTAATACAATTTGCTTATGCAAACTAAGCAACACGCGAGTTAAAGAAAAATTCCATATCGACTTCGTTCAGAGAACAGAGTGCCCCCGACCAATCGTTACTACAATAAAAACATAAGTAGTTTGAAATACCATAATCTGTTCTGGAATAAAAATGTAAAGTTTACAATATATAATCAAGTATAAGAATTTTATTTACAGTCGTATGCATTATGTAAACTTTGATTTAATTATTTAATTATTATTAAAGTATTGTATCTAAATTGTTTTAGTTACACCATAAATTTGTTACTATTTTAAATTTAAATAAAAAGAAAAATTTTATTTTTCATTGACTTTATCGTTTACTCGGATCAGTCTGAAATGTGGACTTCTTTCTGTGTACTGTCCTTGAAAATTAAGGATAAATGGTCACCTTATATTACCATTATACATTTTTTACGTATAAAGTTTTTCATAACATTGAAAATATAGTTTTCGGAATACATATTTGTTTCGCACTGGTCTATTATAGGTTTGTATAATTGGAAACCAGTCAGAGATTGCTCTACGAACGAACCTTATTTTAATTGCTTTTGTTTTTAAATTGCTTTCAAGTAAAAATTTGCAAATTTTATATTTATATCTCGTTATCAGTGTTTTATTTGAATTCAAATAAAATTGCCTATCTTTTATTTTGGAGTATCTTTTTAATATATTTCATAATATAAAGGCAACCTAGTCAAAAAAAAATAATAAAAGCTACAACTAAACGAAATTAATTTCATTGTTAGATGACCTTATTCTCACATAGAATTTTAAATGAAATTGATAATCTAACTATTAGAATTACTAATAAAAGAGTTGTCAGCTAATAAGTACTTTGTTCTGGAGCAATAACTCCATAATGAACAAATATGAATATGTTATTATTGACTTATTATTTTGAACCACCTTGTGAATTATTTAAGTATTTTATATGAAATATTTTTAAGATAAACACGTTTTAATATTAGTATTGTAATTGTTTGATAAAAATTACTTTTAGGTATATAAAAGATGTTAATATTTATTTATTATAATTAAAACGTCGCGTTAAAGAAGCTATCTTTCAAAAATTGTTTTCTTGTTCAATTTTGTTGATTGATAAATGATTTTACTGATTTTTTTTCAGTTGAATGCATATGCATCGTCATATAGAAAGTATTGTTGCGATTAGTATGATTTAGTAGCGACTAAATTTAATCGATTGAAATGATCTGCATGCTATAAGAAAGCGTTCTGTAAAGTTTCGGAGATATAAAATGAAATTATTTAAAATGAAAAATAAAGTTATTTTCGTTTTTTTTTTAAATTCAAGGTCGTGACCTATTTTTAAAGCTGAGTACGCCGCTGGTAATTATCAAAAATAAATAAAATATTCAAAAAACGTGTTGCACGTTATCCTGAGTTAATAAACCAGTGCACAATTAGTAATAGAGTAATTCAACTCGGAAAGACATTCAAATAATAAATGATAATAATTAAGATAAAAGAAAATAAGTTATTAATATTAATTATTTGTTAAGTTGCAAAATTACATATTTAATAGGCATAATGATTATTAAATGTTATTTATTGCAACGCAAAACAACCCGTGGCGATTATACATAAATCATTCAATATTATAAGGGTTAGATTTTTGAGTGCCGCCCCTGTAAAGCGTCGTTTGACGTCATCGGGACGCGCGTGCTCTTATCGTTTGCCAACATTGATTATTTCCATCGTGATTATCGCGACGCGGTCATGTACTCCTATCGTACGTCTGCAAATAGTTACTATAGTATTTATTGTGTGTATGCGGTGTGCTTTACTAAAATCAAATATTTATAAACATCGTATAAGACGCGTAAATTATTTGTAGTAACTTATCGTCCGTAGTTTATAGAAATCAAGATTTTCATTTATTGTTAGATTCGTTTGTCATTTAAGAAAATGTTAAAATGCTTGTCGGGATAACCGATAATAAATCGGCAAGAAATATTTCATTTTTGAGCAAGTAAATTATTATTAAACGAAATGCGCCGATACGATTTAACGATTTAGTTTTGAAATCGTTTAAACTATTATAATTACGTTACAATCAAATTCTTCTAAAATGAATATTTAAAGTAAAATGCTGTGGAGCTACTACAAAGTGATGACAATTTATTATTTAAATAATTAAAGAACGAAATCTTCATCGCAATGGGCAACTCTTGCAGTAGCGGCCAGGCTCACAAAGACAAAGACAACATGTCGCAAAGATCTGAAGAGTAAGTAAAAAAAAAATTGAACTCATTGTTAGTAGTAATTTAAAAACTAAGAAAAAAGCACAGACGTCGCGATAAACACAAGGTGAATATCCTATTCTTTTATTATTGAATTTCCGTGTTGCGATTTTTTAAATATATATGTAGTTGCCCGTCACTTCGATATTTTACAAATTAGCTATTTTTTTTATAATATTAATCAGCGATTCCCATATTGTATTGTATAATATTATAAACGGTCGCGTTATTTTTTTCACATTTTTTACAATCGCACATATATAACAATTTTATCGCCGATTTTTAACGCAGCGTAGTCATTCTCATAAATATTTATATTTATAATACAATTTATAGTTTAATTATTTTACCATTTCAAATTCAAGTCGAACCTCTATAACTCGAATCGGAAGAGAAGAGAAAAAAACTTCGAGTTAATCGAGAAATTTCGACTTATCGAGGTTCTACTGTATCGAGTAGTAGTTATACAGATACGTATATGTTCTTTTATTTTTGTTATTTTATTAAATATAAAAAGTTTTCCAGTATTAGGTCATAACTTTTTCCGTATTTTATGTTTAGATATACACATAATAATATGCTACACATATATATTGTGCATAATATGTTTTATATTATTTTTTTGTTATGTTAATATTGTATTGTTAAATTTTAAATTTAATATGATATACGATTAATTTTAGTACTACTACACGTACTATGAAAAATGATTTCCCAAATTCAATTTCAAGAACTCGATCGCCAAAATAATGAATTTGTTGTATATGTACCTATAATCATTTAAAAAGATTCTAACGATTGCCCCCAATATAAAAATATTGAAATATATACATATCTGTATTATTTAACATAGGATTTTTCTAATTACAATTATTCCTTTTAAACTTGAACTATATATATATTACAAACTTTTTTAAATTTATTCAGAAGGAAATAAATCGATACAGGGCGATTCAACATCAATATCACAATTCGAACTATTTTTCTTCTAAAATCAATTTTGCTTATTTGATATCTCAGCTTTATATTGTAAAAATCGAGGGAAATGGAAAAGTATTTTTTGAGTAAAAAAATCCATTTGTTAGGAATACTTTCGCGGAAACACCATATATATTATTTCCGAGGAAGCTTTAACTGCAAATTTGATTTAAAAAAAAAACGCGAGAGATTTCTGTTCTCAGATACAGAACCAAATATTTATTTTTTAAGTGACTATATGTACCTACTTAAAAATCTTTATCTGTTTTTATTCACTTAAATTAGTATCCCGAAAATACTATATGCTCTCACGCATTTTCTATTTATATTTTTTGTGAGCGTCATAATATAATCGTACGACACATTCTACAATTCATGGACGGATCGTAATGTTACATTTGTTCCTGAAATATTTTCAAATATAAAAGCGTCGTTTAATAGCCGTTTAGTAGTAAAACTTTTTATAGGCATCGCCATACGTAATTATTAATTGTGCATTAATTGAAAATAGTATAACTTATATTTGTTCTTTTTAATTTACGAATTAAACTATGTCTAAGCGCCCAGTGGAAATGCGTACATTATAAAATATAAATTTTGGAATTAAATTTTTTGTTTCGTCGTTCGTCACAATTTTGTTTTGTTTATTACTTGTATTGGTTAATTATAAAATAATGTAGGTGGTGTTTTTTCACATCGAGTGAAATTCACAATCTTAAATTTTTACAATGTCTTACATACTTATGTCGAACAAATTTTTGGATTGGATTGGATAGATAATTTTATTTTAATCATTTTGTTTTGTAATAGTGTTTTATCTATTTGTTTTTTTTTTAATCTATGTGTTTTAGTTTCGGAAATAGAAATATTTAGAAATATTGCGTATGCGCAACATTGGCAGGTTTTGAAATTAAATAGCTAATTGTGTAAATTCACCTTTAATTCTCGTGTAATTGGTCCTTTATGCCCGCATTGTGAATTTGGGGAAGTTTTGTGTTTTGGGTTGTGGTGATGTTTTGTTTATTTAAAAATAATTTTCATAAATTCTTTAATCGATAGGTTTAATTACATAAGATGTGACCACTATGTTGATCATAATTATATTTTTATGGTTATTTAATAAATGAAAAGTTTAATGACTATCGATAACTTACAAATTCGTCCGTTACGTTAGTTGATACAGACATGAGTTTTATGCGGAAATACGACGTTATTCATTATGTAAAGGTAAATATTAATAATTATCGATAATTTTAGGTCTGGCAGCTATCACGTACGCACCAGTTTACCCACAGAAAAGCAACAAGTATTATTAAATCATGTATCTCAACAACATTCTGGTGTATTACTCGAACCGAGCACGGCAGGGCAGCCCTCGTTGCAACCGCCTTCAGCGAATAACTTAACAATCACAGTTAATACTGATAAGAAGCCGGCACTTTCAAAAGTTTTACGAGGAGTAGCTACATCGAGCATATCCGGTAAGCATTATTTGAAGGTATTTGCAGAGACTATATGCTAATTAATAGTTATTATAAATATCGTCATACAAGACAATTTAAAAGAGCCGTCATGGTATTTTTCAATAATTAGGTATCGTGTTTAATTTATTTTATACAAGTTATATAAACATTTCTAAAGATTCACAATATCTAATAATAATAAAAATGTATGACAGGTAGTTTTAAATTTTAACAAACATACAATTGCATTGTTGCGTAAATTTTAACCGTTTAGGACTAATTTTTCAATTACTATTAGTTAAATTTGACCAATTATTACAACAATTGTTTCTATGGTAATTTAAAAACCGATCCCTAATAACATTCAGTTAATTTTGATGACTGTATGGTCTTTAGCAGATTCGATGTCATTGAGCTCACCACCAGGAGTACATAGTCCTAAAGGTTTTGAACATAGTCATGTTCCAAAGGAGATTTGCAGTTTGTCCGAAGATTTGCAGAACCTTATAATGGGCCGAGTGGCTGAAGCTAAAACAGCTACACGCACACGTAAAATTGTAATTTATGTCTGTGCGGCAGATTCGCAAGGTAAAACGATTATCAAATTAAATAGCTTGTAATTCAATTTACGTTCTCTCATCATTTCTTTTTCTATGTAGATTGCTGTGTGGAGAAAGGTGCACTTCATAATACAATATACCCCGAATTGCGAGCATATTGTAGATCGAGATGTTACGAATTACATATAGTAGATTTACATTGGAAAACATTACTAGAAAAACAACAGGATCACGAATTTCCCGAATTATGTATTGGAGAATTGACGAGTAAGTAAATTTCATTGTAGAAATAAACTTATACAGACGCATTTGTAATTTTTAGGACAAATGGAAGTAGCCTACACTATTCCTGTAATATTTTTAAATAATTCTCTGGGAACTCCGTTGTTACCTATAACAATAGAAAGTGCAGATTTTAAGATGGCATTGGACAGTGCTGAAAATCAATCGGCTCAAAATTTATTATCTAAATGGTAAATATTGCAAATTCTGTATTTATTTTGTACGTACTTAATTATCGTAAAATATGTTTATCGAGTGGGACTCCAGAGATTTTTATTTTATTTTGTTTAAATTCTGTAAACGGAACATTTTCGAAATTAGAATGTTTTCACATAGGTATGTAATCATTTTTCCAACCATCTCCAAATACTAGACACTCTTCATATCTTCTCTTAGTTCTCAAATATCAAAGATTGTCTAAACTTGACTCGATAACATTAATACTAAAGAGTTGATAATCAAAACTTTTTTAAATTACAGGTATCAGTTAGATAGTGCAGCTCAACCTCCATGTTACCGGTTGCAACCGATATCGTCGCATATACCTGGTTTCAAAGAAACATCTACCGAAGGAAGGGAAAAAGCGTTGGAGGAATGGAGAAGTGAAATAGATAGAGTACTTGCAGTTTTGGTTAATATTTTCTCTCAAGAATTAAGAGACACATATCTAACTACCGTTGTTGAACAGGTAAATAGTACGTTTACGTGTTCGATTAATAAAATGCGTTAATAGTTAGTTAATTTATTTATTTATTTATTTATTTATTGATAAACCAGAGTACAAAATACATGTAGGTCACATCAAGATATACAATGTATAACTGAAAAAATGCTTACATCCTAAAAGAGGTAATTAAATTTACCTGTGCTTTAGGTCTGGTTACTAAAAACTAACTTACGAGCTAAAAAAACAAAAAATTTGGCAGAGTCTATGCCATATACATTTAGATAAAATTTCTCATAATTCATAACATAACAAGATAAAATATCAGCCACACAAAGATTTAAAACAAATATAAAAACAAATCACTTCAGTTTTTTTTTTCTCTTTCCTTGTACCAATTAATAATTTTTGTCCTTATATTTTTGCTGCTAAGATTAAGTATCTTTATTTCATTCGGTAATTCATTAAACATTTTTATTGTTATAATTTCGTTATTTTTGAAATTAACAGACTTATTGATTCTAGGTATTCCAATACTTTTATGTCTGGTAATACTTTTTGAATCAATAAAATCCTTCAATAAAATGCATTAATTTATTTAATAAAAGTTGTCGCTGTTGTCTTAATGAACTATACTATATAATTTTAGGAAGTACATAACACGGTGTTTATGAGCCAAGAATTAGCAAAACGATGCATCTGGTTAAATAGAGTATATATGCCCATAGTGAAGACTCCAGAAAATTTAAATTCTGGAGAATCCGAATTATATAGAAGATTGAATAATTTACAGAGGGATCTTAGAGTAACTAGCACAATATTTAATGTGTACCTAGTTAAAAGTGATTATTTAATTTCAGAATCAATTAGCGGAGAAACATATCGTCCGCATTCCAGTTAAATTTGTAGAAGGCGGTCTGGATCTTGAGGTATTAGAACATAAACAGTACATAGAACAAGTAATTCTTCATTTAAAGAAACATCTCGCCGAATCAATCGATTCTATTATAGACGAGCATCAGAATAAAACTTTATTGAAACCTAGTTATGGCATTCATTCGTCCTTATTTGAAGAATTAAATCAACAAACTAGTTTCTGTCAGAAAGCAGCTCAATGTAGTCTCAACAGGGAGAAAATTTTAAACGACATTAAATGGTATATTTTGTTTTATACGAGTATTCATTTTGACCTAGACGGCAACAAATTAAACTTAAACATTTTCAATTTAACATTATAATTTTCATTGATTATTTTCAGTTATATTGTAAGCAGCAGTACATCACCTTTAGTAATTTTTGGTCCCGGGGGCTGTGGAAAAAGCACTTTATTATCACGAATTGCTCAGTGTTGTCAGAATTGGCAACCAGAAGCATTTCTTATCTTAAGATTTGTGGGAATTAGTGCTCAATCTAGTACCATAGAACAACTACTTAATTCCATTACTAATCAGTGTTCCATCCTTACTTACGGACAAAAAATTTACAATGCTCATGTAAGTTATTTTGTAAAACTAGACCTAGTTTAAACAAAAACACGAATGTGACAGATATATTTTCAGAATATGGAAACGTATGCCAAAATTCTTCCAACTCTTTTAAATGCCATAAGCCTACAAAGACCACTAATTATTTTAATAGACGGCATCGATCAAGTCAAATTCTTTAATTCTTATACAATCGATTGGCTTCCCAATAATTTACCTGATAATATAAAATTAATTGTATCGGTGGCAGAAGACAGCAGCATGTTTCAAGATATAAAAACAAAAATAGATAATAAATATTTCATAAAAATGTCTTCGTTAGGTGAAAATGAAGCTAAAGGTATTTTGTTATCGAGCGTAATGCAATACAATCATAGTGTTAATTCGAGAATACAGGATTGCGTATTGATGTCGGTACAAGAATGCACTTTGCCCTTATATGCGAAGGTAAAGTAAATTAAATGTAAATTGTTTCGATTGCTAACAACTTTAATCACTTAATCAATCTTTGACCATTTCTGTAGTAATTATATCTCCCAATAATTTTTAGCATTTTCTATATTTATATTCAAATTAAATATCTTTGATAACAATTTCAGTAAATCATTGTAAAATATAAGTTTTGTCATAACTAAAATATTATTTAATAAAATACGCTGCTAATTATTTTTGTGATAGATATTGGCGTGGCAGACGTCTTGGTGGGCCGATAATGAGCACGATATAGTTCCAAAAGGAAATGTTAACGATCAGTTAAGTCAAATGTTGGAAGAATTGGAAAAGATTTTAGGCATCACTCAAGTGCAACACGCTCTTGCAATAATGACGTGCACTAAACATGGCATTACAGATTCTGAAATGATCGATCTCTTAGCATTTGATGATCATTTTTATAACAATAGTACTTATGGTAAGATGATCTTTTTAATTTCGTACGAATGTATCCGTAATGAAAAAAATGACGAGGAGCTTGTTGGTACAATTGTTCCCTTGACAAAATATTTGTCGGACAAATTTATTCAAAGATGAGAAGACCAACTCTTAAATAAGTAAAATAGACTTCATTTTTAATCGATTTTGTTAAAATGTAGGCTTTCCACTGTTTGAAAGTCAACATTTGTTTCTTGTTGGGACACAAAATAATTTAGCCTTTGTCTTTTATGTGGTTTCCTTGGACACTAACAGCATTTTAGTTGTAAATGTCGATTTTTAGCACATAGTTTAAGTCTATTTTTATAGAAGATTGGTTCTCATTGCAATATGGTTCAGCATTTGCCGCTAAAAAGTTGGTAGTGCATATTTGTATATAGGCCGTTTACCTAATTAGAACAATGACAAGTGGAACTTGTGAAAATAATTTGTACCTATTGAGAAAAAGTGTTGCTTTCATTTTTCTGTAAATTTGAATATAAATTTATTACATTTCCTACCGTTAAAAGCATCAATATTTTAGTAATATGGGCGCCGGTATGCTTGACATGGTCTAGACTTAACAAACATTTAGCTCCTTTCTTACAATGGACCTTGACTGGCAATTCGTTAGGCGTGCAGTGGAGAGATAATCTTATTTTACAAGCCGTTAAATCGAGATACAAAGAATATACGACGTGGGCAAATAAAATGTTATTCGAATATTATACGGTACGATTTTACTTTAGTATTCTTTTTAAGTAGTAATCTATAACGTATTGTGTTACGAGTTCATCACTAAAATTTCTAATTCCTTTTTTTACTATAAATTGCATAATTCCACCATGTTCATAAAAATATGTGAGATCAGTTTACTTGGACTGTTACTGTGGGTGTAATTTTTAACGTATAGAATAAATTTTTAGGGTAAATGGTGGACTGAAAAACCTAAAAATTTAGCTGCGAGACTTGTCTCCCAAGACACATTATTAGGAAAATGGTATGAAACTTTTTGGGCTGTCTATTTATAGAACGTTTTATTTTTTGCATGGATTTGCTTATTTCTAGCGGGGACGTTCGTTTTTGCACCAAATTGACATCTACCATGTTAAATAATAGATTTAGAGCTGTTTGTTGTGTTGTATGTGTGTGTGTGTGTTGTGTTGAATTAAATTTGATTAAAATTACAATACACTTGTTTGTGCACAAAAAATTAAAAATAAGCTGGCGATTCTTTCTATTTTTATGATTATACAATCCTTTTAATATTAAATATTATTAACAATAGTAAATGGAATCAGATCAAACAAATTTTACTCCAAAATTAAATAGTATAAGTCATTAAACTAAAAGCTTATTCGATTATTTAAAAGTGCATGGTTTGTTTAGCATTATGGTGTTTTATAAACTTAAGTGTTTTAATCAATTTCTTTATTAAACATTCTCAAGTAAGTTTTATTTTTAGCTACAACAGAAAGAAGTTAGACGAACTGCCATTCCAATTTTACCAACTAAATCCCAAAGATTTACGGACCTCCTTATATCTCAATGATTTAAATTGGATCTACGATAAAGTGTGCGGTTCCAATAGTTTTCAGTTATTAGAAGATATTTATTTGTCATCACAAGCAGAGGTCCAAACGTCGAACAATAAATTTGTAGAAGTTTTAAAGGATTTTCTAGAGCAAAATACGAGTATATTAAATTATGACGGTCGACAATTTTATTCTCATTTATACAATTACCTTAGTAAAATTGATCAAAAAGAAAAAGAGTCTGATAAAATATTAGATATATTTAAAATAAGCGAGAATCCACCTGTATTATCGTTAATTCTCTTACATAATGACTTTGTGGACGATAAACAAGAATTACCCTTTAAATCGGAGAACATAGTTTTTAATTTAGTACTGAGGCTACCTGGAACCGAACAATTCGTTGTTAGTGTATCCACAGACGAAGAGGAAATATGCGTATGGGACATCAAACGGTAAGTTTTTTTTCTCTTTTAAACAAACAGTTTTGATTGTTAACATTACATAATTTTTTGTAGTTCTAAAAAGGTGCGAGTGTTAAAATGCATCACCCATCCGATAAATCTTATACCAATAGATCAAATAAAATGTGTCGTTTTATGTAGAAGGGAATTAAGAATTTACGATTTGGAATCCGGAAGCTTTATCAATAAATTGAAAGGTGTAATGAACCAAAAAATGCCTTACTACGGTTTACACGACCAGTCGCACTTAGTTGCATTGAGCAGGAATCGTATGTATGTGAATCTCATGAATTTAGAAACTGGTAAGTTCTTACTATGTCTATAAATTACAAAGTCTGCACAACTTAACTCGTGTTTATCTTCGAGGGCCAAAACCAACTTGGACGCCCGACCAACGGCCAGTTCACTTTGGACCTTGAATCTTGGGCTAGTCCACTGTGACTAAACTTAAGTAAATTTGGGCAAAATAAATGGCCGCATGTTGTGCAGGCTTGATACATACTGTGAAGAGTATACAATTTAGTAGAACAAAAGCATTTTAGTAAATTTTGTAATTTGACACCATTTATGGATTGTGTCTTTATTGTTTAATTTAATTATGCAATTGAAGTCGTTACGAAAGTGATTAATAATTTTTTCAGTAATTCGTAATTTTTAGTTGTTTTTTTTTTAATACCTTTAATTAATTGTTTAATACAATTTAACAACAGTAAACATTGCGTTTTTTCAGGCGATTGTGTTACCACATTCAAGGCAGGAGAAGATCGTTTTCTTAATTCGCTTTTGGTATCCGGCGATGGAAGGTAATGTGATTGTTTTATTGGAATAAGCAAAATTATGATTACTTAATTTTATTTGATATTAGTTGGTAAATTGTTCGAAAAAATGTATAAATTCGATCTTAATCGAATAGTGAATTTAATAAGTTTCGACATATTAGTTCAAATATAGGTATACGATAATCATTGTTTTGGTTAATTTTAGTCAAAATAAAAGAAAAGAAAATGCTTTTTATATTAATTCACCAATCATTTGCATTGTCATTATTCTACCAAATATTTATAATTGCTTGTTTAATTTCCTTAATAGATAATCGATTTACATACATCATTTATTTTAGAATTCTAGTTTGTGGGGACGAAACGCAAAAACCATTTCCATTACTCGTATGGAATTTAAGGTCCAAAAAATTATTGTACGATCTTCGAATACCCCACCACGATTTCATTACGTCTTTGGCAGCCATAACTTACGAGGGCATGTTAATAAATTGGAAGTTTTTCCAATTAATTATTTCGAAATTTTTGCAGGAAGTTATGTATGTTGTGTTTGTCACGAAATCGACGAACCGAACCCAAATTTTATAGTAGTTTACGATCTGCAAAGCGGTACTTTATTTAAAAAATGGAAACCTTCCTGCAGTACGGTAGCTTTAGAAATTAGCTCGCAAGGAAGTTGTGTCATTTCTGGTTTGGAAGATGCTAGAATACTCGTTTGGGATCTCATAAGTGGTAATCATTTTTGTTTCTTTTAGACATCTTTCCTAATTATTTGTTTTGAAATTTTTATTTACCAGTTAACTGCTTAAACATTTAATTTATTTGCAGGTAACTGTAGGTGGTCGTTGTGCGGGCACACGGCTCCGGTTAACTTTCTAAGATTAGATCCCACAGGAGCTTTGTGTCTTTCAAGAGATTCGTTAGGGAGAGACAAGTCAGTAAGAATGTGGAATCTTAATAAAGGTAAAAATTAAGACTTTCAACTTTTTATACTCGATTCTAAATCGTATCGCTTGCATTTAAAAAATATATTTGTCTGGCTTCTACATTATTTGAACAACCTTGTATGTCTTTTTCAAAAGTGTTAACTATTTCAAATTACAGGAAGTCAAGTTGCAGTGTATACACCAAAAAGTAATATAACTGCATGTGAAATAATGTCTGGGGGAAAATATGTAGTGTTAGCTCTAGAGGGAAATTATAATTTACTAACACTACAACTTCGGGGGTCAGATATTGAAGTAGAACAAACAGACGAAGTATACGGTATACCGGAAAACGAAGGAAAAGTTTTTGAATTGAAAGAGGTCGATCTGTGCTGACCATAATTATTCTAAATTTTACTCAATTAAAACAGGAATTGTTTCAAATGTTCTCATACTTTCTATTCCTCGCTGTTTTGTTAAAATCATAAGAATATGAAAATCATTTTATTTTATTTAATTTGAAAAAGTTCTTATAAAATACATAGTCATTTTAAATGCAAGTAAATTATGTAATAGGTAACGTTAAACTTTTCAAATTAAGTATGATTTGTTCCCGTAATGTTAATGGATTGTTTATTGCTTTTGTAGGATTTTTATTGTTAGAAAATTAATCTGTTACTTTTATTTTTAAATGTACATATTTTATGCTATTTTTAATATTTGTTAATTTTTTTTTTAAGATGATTAACATATAAAACCTTTTTAATGTCTACAAATGATTTTGAACGATCGGTCAATTTTTATTATTTCCAAATTTAAATTTGTTTTGGTATTTAACATGAAGTTTAATTTACAGAATTGAACTGTTGTTTAGGCAGTATTGTCTTAAATTTGAAATTAATTATAATTACGTAATTGTTGCACCACCACAGTAAACATTCTTGGTAAAGCAATTCCGAAATATTGATTCCATAATAAAATCAAGTAAATATTTAAATATATGTACATTTAATTAGGAATAGGTAATATTCGGTTATTTTTTCTGGTATGACGCTTATATTGGAAATATTGTAAATCACTTCTACATTGGGACCAGTAATTTATTATCAGAATACTTTAATAGAAATTTCCGACTAAATCATTTAAAATGCCGTAAATTTAATATTTGTATTTCTTGATGAGTTTAAATTGGTTCTTCCATATGAGTAGCAAGTGTCAAATAAGTCATTATGAAAATATAATTAATTATTATTATTAAGATTTGTGACAAAACGAGCCACATTAATTTATAAATTCTAATAACATTTTGACTTAGGTTATATCATTAATATATGTTTAAAACTGATTCTCCATTTGTTTGTGGACAATTGGGTACATACAGTGGAATCTTATCGAATATTTTGATTAAACAAAATTGAAAAAGCAAACGAAACCTCCAGTACTATTTTAACTTGTTACATTTTCAGCAATTATTCAGTTATGTTTCAGAATTGCTTTAATTAATTTACAATTGTTATGTTCTGTGAATATTTTTGCATGTGCAAATTTTACTATTGTCATTTTACTTCTTACTTATATTGTTGCTTTTGTGTGTTCCTATATTATTTTTTAATTTAAATAACAAGTACCTTTTTTTTTGTTAATGTTGAAGACGGCAAAACTTCCTTGCACTATTTAAAGCCGTCTTTCAAAAAACGAATTTTACAAACTTCGTAACATTGCGTAAGTCAATAAATAAGAAAAATCAAGAGATTTTTATGATATTAAAAGATAAAACTTTTTCGTAATTACTTTATAGGAATCTGCAATTATAAAAATAGCAATATTTGTATTACTTGAGGAATGTTGTTATATTTAAATCTGTTCTATATACAAAAGTAGTTACGTTGCAATAATAAGTTTAAAACATTTTATTTCTTATTATTTTGACAAATCAGTTGAGGTAGACACTGGATAAACAGCAGCATAAGTAGTTCTCTATTGTTAATATTCCCATCTGGTATGTGGAACAATATTAATTAAATATAATTATATTTGTATGTTGTGATTCTCGAGTATAAATAAATATATGTTCTAATTTATTTACTTCTTATTTTAAAAGCAGATTGCATTGTAAAAAGAATATTATTAGAATCTAACAATAAAAATCAAAGTAGTTGACTTTGAACGTCAGGTTTTTTTGTACAGTTGTCAAAAAATGGTAACTATACATACTTGTTTGATGGTATAATTAAGGGTGGGTTTTTTCACATCTATTAGGTAAGGATTTAAGGATTAGTAAGGATTTAATATTGACCAAAATCCAGATTTATTCTACGACATACCTACAGTTTATGTGGAATTCGACAGATGGAAGAAATAAATTTAAATAAACATCCAAAGACGATAACCATCGAGAAATTGTTTCAGCTACCTACAGAGTCTATACATTCTCTTCTTAACAAAAAGTCTCAGAAGAATTTCTTCAATAAACAAGCAACCGCTTACGATTCTGAAGTTAGTAATATTAAGAATAACAACAAGGAAATGACTTCCATTTGTGGAAACCGTTGAAATGTCCACATTATCCATGTGGAAAAACCATAAATTTATCAACACTGACACCTCATTTTATTACGAACATTCTAACATCAATACTTTTATGGTGAAAAGAGGAGAAGACCTGAATATCATCACGAATACAGGTATTATACAATATAATGCATCTGTATGTGTAGGAATGGTAGACGTTTATGAAGATTATAAATCATTTCAAAATCAAAAAACGGTAATAGCTACCGTTTGGATATTTGTAAGTGGATACAAAGGAGTCGAAAATGTAAATAAATATATTTTGTATTGGCTCGTCACCGATTCTAAAATTTCCTTTACATGCACCATAGAAATATCGAAAGTGTCTCAAGATAGTTCTTGTGCTGCCCTATGCAAAATTAATAATATACAAAATGATTTGTCCATCTCGTCTATTATAAACGAGTTAAATTGTTTATATTTATCGTACGAATCACTTTTATATTTAAAAGGAAAGGGAGATGTAGTCAATTTAAGAATTGTAATTTATTGAATGTTGAATTGAAGAAGGCAAAATATAACTTAACTAGTTTACATATCTCGAAGAGTTACAAACATATCGTAAAAAATTAATATCCTTTAAGATTCGGTTAAAAAAGTTTACATACTCATACCTAGATTGACACATGTATAGACTTTTTCTATAGAATTTTTTCGCTTTTCTGCGGTTCTGGTAGAAATTCGTTCGATTTGTCTCTTTTTAAAATAGAATTTGCCTCTAGAACTTATAGACAGTAGATATTTGTCATTGTTAATTTCCATAATCTCTTTCAAGGTGAAAATATCTATTTATTTATAGGTAAATAAATGAAATTTCCAAGTTGTCAAGTAATTTATTGTAAATAGAATTTAATCCAACCAGTACGAAATAAAACTATTTAGATCTAAAAATACTAGAGCACAGTTGCTTATGTAATTTTTAAAAAACCAATGAGCTACTGCACCTCGTGTATCTTTCATATTAAAATTTATCCGCTATTTTACTGTACGAAAAGTCATGTTTTATCATTTAATGCATAATATTGTTCTGCATTAACTACACGATGTGACTTTGGCAACAGTAATCAACCTTCTTATAATACAAATTTTTTAAGAAATGCTGGCTAACAACGTACCATAACAATAAATAAATCCACAACATTAATATTATCGAAACACAAAATTATTTACTTTTAGACTTATTTTTTTCCTTCGATAATTGCATTTTACTTTTTGCTCTCATAACTTGCTTTTTCTGCAGCTGTACTTTTTTCGTTTTATGGGATTCTGCATTTTCTATTTCTTGTTTGTATTTTGCCTTATTCTCTATCATCGTGACTTTCATTTGATCTTGTTTATATTTAAATGTTGTTTGTAACATTTTCATCATGTTGGACACCTGTATAATTAATACGATTTTTGTTAATATTTACAAACGTCATGCAAATGCAATGCTTGACAATTTCGAAACACTTACCTTCCGTTCGTGCGGTTCTCTTATAACGGCAATTCTGGTCGATGTGTCTGTCTTCTCCTTCTTATTCGATATCGCTTTAAATTTAGGTTTATCCCTGTAAGGAAGTGTTTGTTGTAATTTGCGAGGAATGGCCAGAGATTTAAACACTTTTGGATTACGAATAATTTCCTATGAAAAAATATATCGTTACATCCTATATAATAATGACATTTTACTGAAATAATTTAGTAAGTACACGATTAAAATTACAAGTGTACATAAATGTTGCCGATAATGAAATCATTTTGCAAGTCCCTGGTGATTGGCTATAACAGACTTCTACTGTAATTTGTATTTGAACGAGTCAAACATAATAATTAAGCAAAAAGATCCAAGCAGATTCAAAATTTTAAAATAAACTATTATTACTTACCTTGAATAAACTGTCTTTATTGGGTTTGTTTTGAATGTTTTCCTCTCTTTTAATCTGTCCTAGAGTGCGAGCTCCTCTCCAATTATTCTTCTTGTCTTTTGGTAATAACAGAGTAATTACGGGATTGTAAAATTGCGACACATTTACTTTAAACCAAGTTCTGCAGAATACAATATCTAAAAACAAGTGAAGATTACATAATAAGAATTAGATAATTAGAGAATAAGATTTTTAATGAAGTTCATATAAAAATTGTGATGTACTTTAAGCACTTTTAAAACAATTATAGAGAAAATTTCAATTATCAAAATCGGAAACAAAATGTAAAAATGTCTATTATATTAATAGTAACAACAAAAAGATATTTTGGTTGCTTTCTGGTCATGAAAGAGCTACATGCTAAATTAGACAGGTATGAAAAAAGATTGCAAATTTTTCCATTATCAACATTAATCGAAAACAACCTTTTACTTACCGCTAAGCTGAATTTTATCTTCAAATGTAGCTCTAAAAGATCCTTCCGGTTTACTGGTTGCCTTTTTGATTTGCCCTCTAATTCCGGAAACCGTTTTAATTTGCGCACCTTCAAATTTAGCAACTTCTAAAGAACTATTAAACATACCTATAATTAAATAAAGTGTAGATTTATGTTTTTTACCCTTACATTAATGTCTAAACATGTTGCTTACCTTTTATGAAAGCAGTCTTTTTGTAAATTTTTAAAGGGTGACCTATTAACTTTAGTTTCTTCATAATTTTTGTCGATTTATCTAATTCTTGAACAGCTCCCGTGGCAGCAATACGAAAATTTTGTTTTACAAACTGTAAAAAGTCAAGTGTAAATATCAAGTTATGCGCGTGATTATTTTAATTAACTATTGTCTAATTAAAGTTGAATATTATTTTTATAAATTTAAACAAAAATATTTATATGAAAAACTGACATCTTAAACGTAATATTTAAATATAAAACTGTGAACGACATACAAAATATACACATTTTGAACAACATATAAGGTTCACATACTGCAGAATCTTCTTCGCAACTTTGAAATGCCACAAAACCAGTGCCCTGTGGAGTGACCGGTCCCCAAAAATGAGCATTACAAGTAACATGTTCCGGAGTATATTTTAAATATCTAAATTTTAAATCGTCCTCCAATTTCGAATATATCGGAACCGTTTGAAAACGTCTCCACCCTAACGACACGATCAAAGGGTCGTTCGTTTTCAAAATCCTTTTGTACCATCGATGCTTCTTTATCTTAACATTGACGAAACCAATATTTTCTTCGCTCATATTTAACGCACCGATCACCAAAGGATATGTGGGATCAAAGTTCTCCACAAACTCGGCAGGTACATTTTGAAATTGAATTCTAACATACATTCCCGGCCTGTAGCCCTCAATTTGAACCCTCAAATCGTCCGGCAAATTTTCAAATATCGTTTTATTTAACTGCGACTGCTTTTCCATATTTGATTTGAGTTCGTTGTAGTAACTTTTATCCGAATTATCGTACTCGGCGTCGAATTTTTCTTTTAATTTACTTTTCTTTTCTGCTAAACTTTTCTTTACCTCGAGGTCATTTTCTATTTCGTGTTCTAATCTCTTTTCCGTGTCCTTTTCCTTGTCTTTCTTAACAGAAGTGTATTTTTCGCCTGTTTCTAAATCTTCAAAGTCATCGTATACTTCGGAATCATCGCTACCCATAGTTTCGGCATCGTCTAGTTTTAGAAGTTCAGCGGCATCTTCTGTATTTCTCCACGTACCCGTTACAAAACAATTCTGTATTAGGGTCTTGTTCTAAAAATACAAATATAACTTTACATTTAATTGAAAATATGTGGTAAAAATAATTTATTAACTTCTAAAATATAGTCGAGAAATAATAAATTGACTAATTGATATTGGTTTGTGCTAATTTTTTACCCCATCAAAAAAGAAAACATATTAAGAAAGTTATATCGTCGATATGCAGAAAACTTATTTACTTTATTCATTAATAACTGAACTTACTTCAGGATCTAGCCAATCTTTGCATATTTGAGACCACGACTCGTGAAGAGAAGATTCCTCCACGTTTGTATTAACATTATTTAATTTTTGTTTTTGTTTTTCGTAATGTGCAACTCTAAATAATCCACCAATTTCATCTACTGTATTATTTTGTTGTTTGGGCTCAATGTGATTACTTTGATTTTCAAATACTCCTGTAATGTTAGATTAAACAAAAAATGTATCGAATAATTGACCACCAAACTTACCATATACGGTTTTCATTATATTTTGCGATCTGTTATGCCTCATGAATGCTTTCTCTGCTAAATTTTCTTTCCATTTAACATCAAAGTTATCTTCGGAACTCTTCCCTTCACTTTCGGCATCGGATGGTTCTTCATCTTCGCCTTCGGTAGCTATTTCATCCAATTCGTTTGAATCGTCGCATTTTAATTTTTTCGACTTATCATTTTCAGGTTGCTCTATTAAATGCACTTTACGTTTCAATTCGTTGCTCTGCAACTCCTTTAATATATCGGTGACTTTGGTGTGCAATTCACTTTTACCTTGCTTCGTCGATAACAACGGTCGAGAAGATTGTTTATTGTTTTGTTGATCATCATCATCATCACTACAGGTACTAGATTCCTCGTCGTTCGAAGATGAAAGTTTATTAAATTCCTCGTCCTCTTGATCGAAATGGCCATTTGCCAAATTATTACGTAACTTATTTAATTCCTTTTCTAATTCAGT
Source organism: Rhagophthalmus giganteus (assembly GCA_036326145.1). Taxonomy (NCBI): domain Eukaryota; kingdom Metazoa; phylum Arthropoda; class Insecta; order Coleoptera; family Rhagophthalmidae; genus Rhagophthalmus; species Rhagophthalmus giganteus. The sequence goes on along the minus strand of JARFJA010000083.1, from coordinate 5,497,409 downwards.
TTCTCGGTTGTTTTTATTTTTTAAATGTAACCGTGTATCGTTCACTAGATTAGATTTTAAGGAATCTTCATTTACTTCCACGTCTTTAGCCATCAACTTTTCTCCGCTCCTAAATAATTGTAACGAAGAATGTTCCATTTTAATGTCGAGCGTTTTCTCCGTATTAATAAGATCACCTATTATATTATTTAGAAGATCGTCGCTTTGTCGTTTATGACTGTGTGACCCGCCTAATTCTATATAAACGGCATCTTTGTCATAAATTATACCGCCTACACCAGAAAATGGGGCATACACCAATCTTTCTTTTTCAACAAGGGCCCTCTTCTTAATGGCTTCGGGTAAAGGACATGGATCTGGTAAATACGAAATATCTTCTATTGGAAGATCACCAACGCCTGTAAATTATAATTAATTTGGTAATCTGTGCAATAACAAAATATGAATTAATCCTATTATTTACCGGCAATATGAACTGAACATTGTTTACTGAGCGGTATTCCACGAACATATCCATATAAAGAAACATTCCTACTACACTTTGGATTTTTTCTTATTAATTCTTGATTGGTTAGATCTTCGTATCGATCTCCTAATAAATAACTGTGCGTTGTTCTCCAAGTAAGCGGTCTCAATTTCATCACAGACACAAACCTCCCAAGATTTTTGATTTCATTATATAAATATTCGCCGTGCAAAATCCCAGAAAGATAAAATAGTTTAGCGCCAGCATACACTTCTGTCCAAAAACGATGTTTCAAAGTTTTCTTTGTATTTTTCAACGCCTTACTATTTTTTATCGTATCTAAATGAGTCAATATCCCCATTATGCGAGGCATTCCGTGTACCTGACATATGTTTAAAAATTCAAACACCTCCATTTCAAATCCAAAACTTGCATCGCACATTATTAAAATTAGATCGGCAACTTTTGCAAGATCAATCATCGAATTAATATCGTTATTACATTCTATCAAAGTAATACGACGTTTTTTCCGGTCACTAAAGTAACAGGACCTTTAACGTCGACAAGAGACGTTTTAGTAAAAAATTTAATCAAACTATGAATTAAAGTGCTTTTTCCAACTTTCGGAGGTCCTACAACCCCAACCAAGATGGGTGGAGGCTCCAATGAAGAACGATCTACAAGAGGTACGTGTTGCTTCTTTGTTTCGATATCTTGTTTGTGTCTAAATCTACGTTCTGCTTTCACTGCCGAATTAAACGTGAACGCCTTCGGATTCCTCTGCTTATCGGTGAGATCTTGATCAATCTTTTGTCGTTTATTCTTTTTTCGTTCTGCCTTACGGCCTGTAATAAACAACGAAAAATTATTGTTGTTTTAAAATATTCCTCATCAAATTTCACCTGATAATCTTTCTCTGTGCGATTTTTTTTTCTGCACATCTTGAAATTCGCTCATATTATTTTATAATAATAATTAATTTAACTGTTAATTAAAACACATGGAAAATTAAAAATTCTTTGTAAGGTTATGTATGCAGAGGCGGTTTCTATTATACCAGCTGAACGATTTTTATACAAGAAGTTTACTATAACGTTGCTGGCGTATAATTTCGAATACGATTTTACAGAAATAAAATGAATTCGATATTTAAGTCGTAGTTAAATACGTATTTGTCTCATTTTAATATAAGTAAATATTGGAATTTTATCCTTACAAGCGATTAAAAATTGGTTGTTCTAGGGTAACTGAGAGCTAGAAAAATAAAATAGGTTGGCTGCCCTGTTTACTTTGAAATAAATTATAGGAAAATAACCTAAAAATTAAACATTTGTGCTTGTCACGGCGTTAAAGTCAAGAGAAGCTTGTTAAAAAATTCTAACTATGAATACTTTAAACGATTGGTTAGGTGCTCCAGAAAGTACAGGGGTTTGTTTTTAATCATTTAATTTGGTTAAAAATTTTAATTTATTGTTGCAGACATCCATAATGGCAGCAGAATTTGATGGTGGAGTTATTATTGGTGCCGATTCACGTACAACTACGGGGTATATTCGCCTCTTACAATTTGCTTTATAATTTCTAATCGACACATATTCTAGTGCTTATATAGCTAATCGTGTCACGGACAAACTCACCAAAGTTACAGATCACATTTATTGTTGCCGTTCCGGTTCTGCTGCAGATACCCAGGCTATTGCGGATTTGGTGTCCTTCCAATTAAATTTTCACGCGTATGTAATTTAAAATGCTTTACGGCATCTTTGTAATTAATTATTTTTTGTATTAAAGTATGGAACTTGGAGAGGCTCCCCTTGTAGAAACTGGCGCAGCTATCTTTAGAGAGCTGTGTTATAATTATAGAGATTCGTTAATGGCTGGGATTTTGGTAGCAGGATGGGATAGGAAAAAAGGTGGTCAAGTTTATTCTATACCTATTGGTGGTATGTGTGTACGTCAAGCTGTATCGATTGGGGGCTCCGGATCTACCTACGTTTATGGTTATGTAGATGCTAATTATAAACCAGGAATGACCAAGGAGGAATGCATCAATTTCGTTATAAATAGTAAGCAATTAATAATGGACAATTTAATAATAAGTACTTGTATTACATAAAATTTTAGCTTTAAGTTTGGCCATGTCACGTGATGGATCATCAGGTGGTGTTGTTCGTTTAGGTATAATTACGCCAAAAGGTGTAGAACGACAAATAATATTGGGAACTGATTTACCCAAATTTTATGAAGGATAGTTTATTAGTAAGTAAGTCATTTATTTTTTTACAATCTATAATTGAATGTTTTTGTATCAAGTAAAAATAATTTAAATTAGTTCAAAAATGAATTTTGTTCGATAATAAACAGGTGTATTGTATGGGATTGTCTCGATTACTACATAAAGTCTTTAATATTTTAAATGTCGTGTACCAAATAATCTTAGCAAGAGGTCTACGATTATATCGCTTTATTAAAAGAAAGACAAACTCGGGTTTAATACGTTTTCATTAAATTCCAACTTGCATTTATAAGATTAGGAAGTCAACTATATCGGTTCGTTAGCTTAAAAAAACGTAATCTTCAAATTCGCGCATAACGGCAATTTAGATGTAAAATTATTTTTGAACTGAAAAATATTTAATAGGAGAATAGAAGAGACGTGTAAAAATTAACCATGTACCTATATGTTATATGGTATCGTACGATCTTTTAATCCTTTCTACACGACATAAGATTTAAATAGCCTTTAGTTGTCATTTAAAAGAATAATTGTATCAAGTTAACTGTACGTGCTCTCAACATAATTATTATATAAAAATAACATACGAACATAATTTTTTATATTATTATGGGATCATGGGTACCATAATATATTTATAAAAAAAGATGGCTATCAAATAAAAAAACAATTGATGGGTACCAGGATACAAAAGTTGTTTAGAAAACTGCATAACAGCATTTTTTGGTACTTGTTTATTTAAATTGTTGAAATAAAAATTAAATAAGATGAGAGAAATTGTGCATATTCAAGCAGGTCAGTGTGGAAATCAAATTGGAGCAAAGGTAAGAAACGATGGAATATAAACTTTTCGAGTTTCCTCCCGTTAAAAAAAATAATTTAATTATTAATAGTTTTGGGAAGTCATATCCGACGAACATGGCATAGATCCGACTGGGACCTATCATGGCGATTCAGATTTACAGTTGGAAAGGATAAATGTGTATTATAATGAGGCTACCGGTGGCAAATATGTACCAAGAGCCGTTTTGGTGGATCTCGAACCGGGAACGATGGATTCTGTTCGTTCAGGACCCTTTGGACAAATATTCAGACCCGACAACTTCGTATTTGGACAAAGTGGAGCTGGAAATAATTGGGCTAAAGGTCACTACACCGAAGGAGCCGAACTTGTAGATTCAGTTTTAGACGTAGTAAGAAAGGAAGCCGAAGGATGCGATTGCATGCAAGGATTTCAATTAACTCATTCCTTGGGGGGAGGTACAGGTTCAGGTTTAGGAACATTATTAATATCTAAGATTCGTGAAGAATATCCAGATCGTATTATGAACACCTTCTCTGTAGTACCTTCGCCAAAAGTATCCGATACCGTAGTTGAACCTTATAACGCCACCCTTTCTGTCCATCAGTTAGTTGAAAATACCGATGAAAGTTATTGCATAGATAACGAAGCTCTTTACGATATTTGTTTCCGTACATTAAAGCTGACTACTCCAACTTACGGAGATTTAAATCATTTGGTTTCGGCAACTATGTCGGGTGTCACGACTTGTTTACGTTTTCCCGGACAGCTGAATTCAGATTTGCGTAAACTGGCGGTCAATATGGTTCCATTTCCTAGATTGCATTTCTTCATGCCAGGCTTTGCTCCTTTAACGTCTAGAGGCAGTCAACAGTATCGTGCTTTAACTGTGCCCGAACTAGTATTACAGATGTTTGATGCCAAAAATATGATGGCGGCGTGCGATCCTCGACACGGTCGATATCTTACGGTGGCGGCAATTTTTCGAGGACGCATGTCGATGAAAGAAGTAGACGAACAAATGCTCAACATTCAAAACAAGAATAGCAGTTATTTTGTGGAATGGATTCCTAATAATGTTAAAACTGCTGTGTGCGACATTCCGCCTAGGGGTCTGAAAATGTCGTCTACTTTCATAGGAAACTCCACTTGTATACAGGAACTATTTAAACGAATTTCCGAGCAATTTACTGCCATGTTTAGACGTAAAGCGTTTTTACATTGGTACACCGGCGAAGGTATGGACGAAATGGAATTTACCGAAGCCGAGTCAAATATGAACGATTTAGTATCAGAATATCAACAATATCAAGATGCAACAGCAGAAGAAGAGGGAGAATTTGATGAAGAAGAAGAGGCAGATAACGAAGGAGATTAAATTATGACGTTCTGTAATGTTGTCTTATAAATTTTTCCGTGATATTGACAATTTTCCTTAAGTTTCTATATTTCACTTTCTTAAATTTTTTAAATGTATATTTTAGCTCTGATTAAAGCTGGTTTTAAGAAACGTTATTCAAAAGTTGATTTTATTTTAACTATACTGCATTCGCAGAGTCGAGTCTGCAAGCACAAACAGAGTGCTAGACGCGTTTGCCATGTAATTTCTGCGTTTGTCTTCTCGTTCGTGGCAGCATTTCTTCAATGTTATTATGTACTTATTACGTTTAGGTATCGGCTGTACAAGGGATTTTATTAGTGATGTAACTACCGATTTAACTCGGATAAATATAGTTCAGATAAATTATACAGACGAGCTATTCTTGGAATAATTTCCATGAAAACAATTTTCTCAAAAAAACTGTCCATAGCATTATTCCAAAAATAGCTTATTTGATAAATGTAAAAGCAGGCCTGCACTCTGGTAATTTGATAATTATATATCAATAAAAATACACTAATTATCGTAAATATGTTTTTTATTTGAACAATTCGATGTGCCTATTTCAGCTTTATAAAGTTATTTTTGTGATAGTTTTAAATGTAATTTAACAAAAATACAAAGAATATTAAAAAATTACAAAACTATTTTCTTTAGATTTTTTTGCAAAAAACTAAGATAATCTTCGAGGTCTTCGTTTTCACAAAATTCTGGATTTTTTAGTATATTCAGTAAACAAACCTAAAACAAAGATTCTATTAATTTTAAATTAAACTACATTGCATTGTATATTGTAACTGTTATGAATAGCTTAAGCATGTATTAAGGCCACTACGCAATTGAAGGGGAACAAAAACAAATAGTATAGAAGAACAGCTAGATAGATAGACAGAAGATAAAACTTGAATATCTTTTACATTCTTGTTCTTGAAGGACCAAAACGTATTGTGAATACATTTCACATATTGTGCAATAACTTTTATACTTCATCATGTTATTGAAGTGTGGTTTACAAGTACAATGGAAATAAATACAAATGTTAACAGTATGATCGATTAAAATTGAAATTACTGTATCACAGAACCTACAATTTTCATTTCACATACCTGCTTAATATAAGTAAAATAATAACCATTATGTTTCAATAGCATTAATAAAAGGCGACTTATATTCGACCAGTTGTCTGTTAATATGCAAGCTCTTATCATTTTGATGATGTACATTGGCGAATTCCACATGTGCATGTTTTTATTTGCAGCTCGATTGCAGTTGGCTATATAAATATCAAACTTATTTTCTTTTTTTGAACATTTCTTACCCGATTTCAAAATTGTTAAAGCTTGTCTAATGCTTTTTTTAGAAACAAAAGGTATTACTATTTTTTTGTCTTTGGCAATGATTTTTCTCGAGGGGTTATTTTTCTTCTTATTATGTGAACTTTTCTTTTCAGCGGTATTCCTAGAACTGACCATATTTTCAGTTTCTAATGATTTTCGAGTATGTAAACTACAAATATGAGATGTATTATTTTATGTAATTCATATTTACTTAATCAATACCTTAGTTAACGTGATTTAAATTATTTATGTAACTGATAACTTGATAATTTATTAAATCTAACGATTATTATTTAGGTTATATATTTTTTCATAACCTGGTTCGAAAATTAGAAAATTAATGTCACGTTACCTATAGACGAAAATGTTAACTACAAATAAAATTGATATAACCATGTATATATTTATAGAAAACTTTAAATATATCATCGATTTTTTTTTGTAGTAGACATGTATATCCGTAGATGGCAAGAAAGTATTTTTCTAACCTATTTTCGCTGTCAACTTTATTTGTTTTTTATTTTGTAAATATCATAGGTAACAGTCAGTCTGTAGTCAGACTCTACGTTATATAATATAATAATACTATGGTCCATGACAACATTTAACAATAACTACTCATTAGGTAGGTAATTCATCATCGTTAGTATCCATAGTTAAAATTATCGTTTCTATAGGTAGGCAGACTCCAGTGAAATTTTTTGAAGATAAGATTTTGTGGTCTGCAGGAGGTATGATTTGTCGGATAGTTTGCTCACTAATAAAGAATTGATAAATTGCAATTCCTGTCGAATTAGGTCTGATTGCAGAATAAATTCACATTTATATCGATAGATTTTAGTATCTGTGAACAACGAACCTTGAATAATTAATATCCATAGATATGAAGCACTGCCTATATTATAATGTGACAATTAAGAATCAAATAACCATAGCGCAAAATGACATAAATGTACCGAATGTAGATGAACTATTAGATATACATAATGGGAAATAGAAACTTGAAACATTTCTCAAGTAAATATAATAATTGTCTTGTTTATAGTAATTAAGTGATAGAGTGTATTTATTTTAGATAGTAAAATGGAAAAATGTTTAGAGAATAAGTTAGCCAAACAGATTGGAGCAAAACCAGAGTTTACGAATTTAAAAAGAAAATGGTAGCAAAAATTATAATAATAATTGCAAAAGGAAATCTTTAAAGTAGTAAAGCGTTGCTTAGCAACAATAGAAACGCCTTAAATAAGAGCTACCTAATCAGATTGTTTTCAGTTTAGAATTTTCAAAGTGATGGATGTGTCCAGTCAAAAAAAGAAAAAGCCTAAAAATTATTCGTATGGAAAGAAAAACCTTAAAAAGGTTATCGACAAAAAACCTACTCATCTGTTTTTAAATGACAAATTTTGTACCAGCATTGTAAGTATAATAACGAAGTTTTAATTGTTCACGTTATTAAGTGTTTACAATTATGCAGGAAAACATATTGTGTTCGAGTAATTTATCCGTGATATATTTACATAATAACGCTATAAGAAAAATTGAAAATTTAAACGCTGCGATTAATTTAAGGAGTTTATATTTACAAAAGAATAAAATATCGAAAATCGAAAATCTTTGTTGTCTGACACATTTAAAGAAACTCTATTTGGGACATAATGAAATAAGTGTCGTCGAGGGGCTCGAAAATTTGACGTGTCTTGAAGAATTACATATTGAAAAACAAAGACTTAATGGAGATTCATTATGTTTCGATAGTAGGAGCATCGCAACTATTGTAGTAAGATATTTGATGGGTTTTAATAAGAATGCGTCTAAACATGTGTCTGTGTTTCAGAATAGTTTATCACTGTTGAATGCTTCTCACAACAACATCACAACGATTGTAAATTTAATTCCATTACGTTACATTAAAGTAATGAACCTGAGTTATAATTGCTTGAGAGATGTAAATGAATTTTCTACAGCTTTGTACGCATGGAGTTACATTTACGAAATCAATTTGATCGGAAATCCTTTGACAAAACAAAGATTATACAGGGAGACTTTAATTTCTTTTACATCCCATTTAAGTAAATAGATATTTAATTTTATAATATTTTATATATTATAATTTTTATAATATTTTTATTTTTTAACCATTTTTCGTATTTTTTAGCTTTATTGGATAATAAAGAAATTAGTAATACAACACGTTCCTTCATGAAACATTTCGCAAAGCAAAAATTGAGTCAGTCCAGTAAGCACAGTATAAATCAATTAAACAATGTTCCTAGTAAGTACGAAAATTGTGTAGGTATATTACTTTTTTTTTTAATGTTTATGCAGAATAGGACTACCTATGTTATATTTTTTATTTTTTAGGCATAGCAAAAAATTATTCATTACCAGTACAAAAAGCAATTTGCCAATCGATACTGAAAAATACAAAGCCTTGTTTTGACAATTCCACATTACATAGTAATGTCGATGATATTTATTTACCATGGAAAACATGTAAGTAAATTTTCTTTCATTTTCATTTTTATTATCTATTAATTTAATTACTAAGTAAATATTTTTTATTTTTTAGTGCCTCAACGTAAGAAAATAATGGGTAAAGTAAATCCAAAGAGTAAATGTAAAAAAATATTCGATGAACATTTATTTTCAACCAAAATGTCTGCCAACATATAAATACATATATATATATATATAAAACATATTTGTATATTTATTTTATGTTAATTATACAGGCTTAAAAATTCTGATATAGAGTCGAGCATAAACTTAAGGGAAAATTTAATGATAGTAACATAACAAAAGTTATAATAGGTCGCTTTAACATTTCGTATTTTAATTATCAGCCGTTTAGTTGGTTTAACAGTTAGCAAAACATATATTATATATTATTATATTTGTTTAAATACAAATATAAATGATGTAATGCCTAATAATTAATTAGTAATTGGTTGGTTAATTTAATCAAGGAACATAAATATGCCGAACATCCAATTAAATTGAACAAAGTTTAAAAACTATTAAAATTTAATCATTTTTGCTTTATAAATTATAAATAAGTTATTGTTTTTATACTAATTATTAAATTTAATGTTTGTTGAATTGTTTAATGCACAGCTCCATGGGCGGCGTTTATTTGCAAAATTTTGTAGCTCGGTGAACGTCACGATTACCACATATTCTGTTTATTCAAATATTATCAATTATTATATGTCACGTTTAATATGAAATTGTTTTTATCCAAATACTTCAAATCCGTTTAATTAACAATAATATAAATTAACATTTTCCCCAAAAAAATAATTGTTAGTTTTTTTTACTCCAAATTAATAAAAATATTGTGCATAAGTGGTTAAGACCGTATATTTTACAATTTCATTTAGAATTACATTGCATCTTCACAGTAGTGTTTCTACAAAATTATAAAATGCATAATATTGTAAAAATATGTTACAATACATAATTAAATTTCGTGGTAATAGAAAGTCTAGAAATTATTCTAAATGCCTTTTTTTGATATTTTGAAATTTAAAAATTTTTGAATTTTGATTTGAAATTTTGATATAAACATATTACAATCGGATAAGATCTATTTCGTAATTGTTTATATAAATTTAATTACGTAGTAACAATTTAATTATTGGCATAAATAAATTATTTCAATAAAATTATACCGAAATTTAAAAAGAAAGCATGCAAATTTAATTTATTTACACATAAATAAACAAATTCGATTACGTTCATTCGAACAAGTTCGAAAACGAAATAAAATCCAGCCCACAAACGCCAGAAATTCGGATTTGCTACCAGGAGCACATAACTGCGAAGAGGTATTAACTAAGAAATCTATATTAATTTTCTATGGTTATTTGACACGTGTGCTATCCATCATTATGAAATTCTATGGTTTTTTTCGATGTACGCGCCATCTCTCGACATGTCAAGTAATTACAAAAACAGAAACCTGTACTGGTTAAACCATAGAATTTAATGATGATAGATGGCACAATTGTCAAAAACCATAGACCTATAGCATAAATTTCTTCCTTGTACCTCTTCGCACTTATGTGCTCCTGGTAGCAAATCCGAATTTCTGGCGTTTCTGGGCTGAATTTTGTTCCGTTTTCGAACTTGTTTGATTTAAAATTTTATGGAATTTGTTTATTTATGTGCAAATAAATGAAATTTGATTTATTTTATTTTTAAATTTCGGAATAATTTTTATTTAAATAATATTTAACAATTATAAATGAAATTTAGGCCAATAATTAAATTTATACATATAAACAATTAAAAAATAGGTTTTTTCCTATTGTTATAAAATATATGGTTTTACAATTAAACAAACATTGAATTTAATTATTAGTATAAAAACAATTTATAAACCTAAAATTATATAATTTTAATAGGAAAATGTTATTAATAGATTTAAAAATTATCTACTCAATCTAATCAATGCTCGTTAAATTTAATTTTGCACAATTTTAGAAGTTATTTCTCTATTAATTTGAATTAAGAATAAAGAAATAAATACCATTACTTAAACATTTATATTTTAAAAATAATTGAAAATACCCATGTAAAAAAAAGGGTTTTATATTCGGTACATTATAAGGCATTCGAGACCAGGATCGGGAAAAATTCGATTTTGCTACCAGGATCGCAGAAGTTATAAGAGGCGTACATAAACATATTTTTATTTGAATGCGGTTACAGATACCTGTTTTCAGAAATTATAATTTCAATTTCTCGTTAGCAGATGGCGCGCTCATCGTTATTTCTCGAATACTTTTTCGCGTTTCTGCGATCCTGGTAGCAAAATCGAAATTTTCGTAGTTTTCAAACCAGGATTTGCGGCTAACGTGTCCTCAGTTGCATTCATTTTGTTGAATTTATTGTTTTTAATTCTTTTAGATTTCATTAATTTATTTTATAAAAACTGAAATTTTAAATGTGCAACAAATGTATAATTGTTGTATATTTTCATTTCTTGGGCAACTAATCTATAATTCAACGTAATTGGTTTAACGAATAAAATTGTAAGAAAATATTTGTACAAAGTACACAATAAGTTAGTTTTTAGAAAAAAAACAAACGATAAAATACAACGTAATTACCTAAATGACTTTAAAAAATGAAATAAAACACTTAGGAATGATTTCAACATATTTATTAATTAAATAGATCTTTATAAAACGAAATATGTGGAAACACTTAATTTATTTATAGCAGTAGCTGCAGTGAATTAAAAATAAAACAATTTTTTATAGTCTATAGCTTGTGTTAATAATAAAAATCAGATATATAGCAATCAAATCATAACAAAAACTACGTTTACAGTTCAATATATAAAACTAAACTAATTATAATTACATATTAGTACGCATGCTAAACTATTTCAATATAAAAAAGTGAAAGGCAAACTTTCTTTTTTGCATTTGAAAAATTTATATTAATTAACGATACATTTTTTGTTTAGGATTTTTTCAAGGCTTTCGTAAAGAATTTGTATAATATATATAATGTGTACACTTACAAACCACAACAGTAAGTAGGTAGTTTCTCTGCTTAATCATAATGGAATGTATTTGTATTTTAAATTTGATTAGCCTTGATACGTACCTACTCAAATATAAATAATTTTATTTCTTATCTATCATGTAAGCGCACCCAATTTAATACTTATATGTGTATATCTATTACAGCTGCTCGAGTTATACATAAATATACTTAATTTTTAGAAATTAATTCGCATAACATATAATAACTAGAACATTGCAGGTAGTGTAACCATACACCAAGCACAGATGTCGTGCAATTAATTTTTTTTTTAAATAAACAACGAATAAAACAATTATAAAGGTACATATAAAAATTATATATTATATGTCAGCGGTGGCCAATGGGTCAATCGTAATGACTTTCAAATATATTATAGGTATAGGTATATTTGTACGTACAAAAATGCTGACTGGTGGACCGTAAAAGAAAAGTTGTTTTATTGTACGACATGACACATTTTGAAGGCGAAAAGTAGATAGCATTACAAACTAAATTGGGCACCGCTGTTGTTGTATGTTGTATAGAACATACTTGTAGTCACAAGCTTTTTCAAAATATGATCAAGTATAATCTAAATACTAAAGCAAAGCCAACTAGATTAATAGTGTTGTAATTGAATTAATAATTCTTTTCATTCATTTAGCAGAGGTATAGCGTTTTTGACTGTGTTTCATAAGAATTTCTGAAAAAAAAACAACATTAATAAATAAATGGGCAGATACAAAACAATAAAGACATCGTCACCTTCTTTTACTGTTGCTGAGTCGTTTGTTGTTGAATTTCGATCTTCTCCACTGTCATATCGGGATTCATCGCCGTAGCTTCCTGAATCGCCTCGGCAAGAGCACGATCGTGATCTATCGGATCGCCGTCCGATTGGATCGTTATTTTCTGTTCCACTCGTGTCTCGACCACACCATCACGTTCTGTTTTATACTGCGACAAAACATATTTTATTATTAAAAATTGCAACATCTTTCGTTTTAAATTCGAAACAAAAAATAATAGAATTGCTCACCGTAATTGTTTCAACAGTACGTGTTTTTGAACTAATGGTTTGTGAACTGACAATCTCCCCCGTCGCAGAATAATTGCCGTCTTCGGATTCTAAATGAACTTTACGCGCCTCCGTCGCAACTACAGGCACTTTTGTAGCGGAAATATGCGTAACGGTCGGATCGCCGCTGTAGATTACACTTTCTGTGTGTACTATTCCGCCGGGTACGTCTTCCTAGTAAAATAAGGTTAAGTTTGAAAAAATTTAATTCGCTCAATCCGGACAAGTGCTGTTGTATGAGTAACATATGATTAATCGAAACTAATGTCTGGAGGATTAAAAGTACATTTAAGTGGTTTAAATGTTGCAACATTGAAACGCATCGATGCGCATGCGTGCGTGTACTTACTTAAAAACGTAAAAACAACGTAATTGTTGTTACGACAACGATCGTATTGCTTACCTTATAGAAAACGTTATCGTAGTACGGATGGTTGGGGTCATCGGGAGGGTCAATCGGAGTTCCAGAATCACCTGAACTCGTCGAGCTTACACTGTCTCTTCGGCCCAGCTATAAGCCATGCATGCAAGTAAATGATAAAAGATGTGCAAGTTTCCTAAATAATTTTCTTAAAGAAAAAGCACCATAAATTTTTAAATATAGTGTAACTAAACAAAGTGTGCAATGTTTTGTTTTTTGCCATTCAAATGTTTCTAATCGTAAAAATAACTTCCAATCTACCAACATTAACCCTTCTATTGCTAGACAAAGAGAGAAGTACCAAACTGTTTTTGGTGCGGCAAATTCAAACTCTCTGTCTAGGACTTTAATAGTAAAAAAAAAAAAAACAATTTAGACTTAGGCCGTTTGCTCAGACAACCTTTTTTTTAAATTAGATTTAAAAACCATATATGGAGGGCTCAGAAGCCATTCATTCAGTTTGAGTCGTTATTGATTTGTATAGTATAAGTTCAATTGCAATGTTCATGCTTTCAATTGGCAAAGCGTCCACGTCAATGGACGCTTTGTTAACCGAGAGTATGAACATGAACAATGGAACTTGCAGTACCTAAATAAATCAATGGTACGGACAATAATGACTTATACTGATTGACTTCCGAGCCCTCCATATGACAATCATATTAATTATAAAATATTGATTTCAAAATGTAGATTATTCAATAAGAACATTGAACATTATATTTGACGTTTTCTACAAATTATTTAGGAATATCATCTTTGTCATCGTGAACATCAAAACGAATTGAAATAATTGTTTAAAAATGTGATGCAATAGATGAATGTAATTAATTATGAAATGTTCAGGTAGAACAAACAGCGTGAAGTAGTTTGGTGTGCTATTAGTGATATTGCAATTTCGTAATCTTAAAAATACATGTTTATTACATAGCAAATATTACGAATTTAAAGGGCAAGCAAGACAACTCGCAAATAACTCGATAAATCGCAATTAAAAGAAGTAAATTTGCACATGCATTCGAATTTCTAACAAACCTGCATATACTAGATCTTCAATTCGATCACTCAATCTCAATCAAGTATTAGTCGAATAAATGACGACGTTATCTTTGAAAGTGATTTGTCATAAAACACGTAGTTTTTCAAATTGAATTGAAAACCGACAATAACACAAAAATAAAATGAAATTAAATTAAAAAAAATAATAATAACCTGATCGCCACTAACAACCGTACTAGTGGTTTTGACTTCCTGAGTGACCGTTCTCTGTTCCTGTCGTGTAGCGCTCGACGTCATAGAATGAGCGACAGTTTTCTCTTCTAATTGTTGTGTGCGCGCATTTGTTCCTAAATCTTCGTGCGTCATGGCAGTTCGTGTGGTAACGGCACGTGCAGTTACAAACGGAGACTTACCGTCGGCAGGTGTGTCCGCCTTATGTGTTAAAACAAAACAAAACAAAAAAAATAAATGAAACAAAAATTAATACTACCATAAAACTAGGCTTAGTTGTTGAAAGTTTGTTAAAACGGTATAGTTGTGTAAAATCAAATTGCAAAAAATAAAACAATTTCGATTAAATACTTTTATCACCGTGCAACTACATATCTAATAATAAATTACGAATACTTACTTTATTAACGTGCGTAGAAACGGTAACTTCACCCGTTCGTCCATCCTCCACTCGTTCCTCTATATTTTGAGTAACTCCGCCTCGATCTTTTGTTACAACCTCTTTCGTGGTCGTTTTCACAATGATCGGCGAACTGCTGCCGCCTTTGGCTTTTGTTATTCTCAGATTCGCTATGTCCTTAAGATTGTCGGAAGCGTATTCGTTCAAATCGTCGTCGCTCGTTTCCGCCTCCGATGAACTTCCTTTGCCGATTTTCGAATAAGGTTTTTGCGTAATCTTCACCTTGGTCTCTTTCAAGTCCGTAAAGTGGCTAGGATCGATTTGGGCGTAATTTAATATCAACTTGCCCGTGACCGGATCCTTTCTGGCCGTTTTAGGATCGATGTCTCCGGTTTGCGGATCTATGTGTCCCCATTCGGTGTGTATTTTGTCGGTGATGGGATCGATTTCGCCGGACAGTGTCATAACCTGCGTTACTTTCGTGTTTGCACTTTTAACCAGAGGATCGTTGGGATCGACTTGGACAATTTTTCCGGTTTGCGGATCGAGCATCCTGTACATGTAAACCGTTTGCGTCGTGACGTTTATTATTCTACCGGACTTTTCGTCGATCTGACAATCTCGAGGATCGATTTCCTGCACTCTTCCGGTGGGATCCTTTTGGGAAATAAGATAAATTCGAACGATAACGAGCTTACCCGTCTTCGGATCGATTTTTCCGTACTTGGTGTAGATTTCGCCGCTTTTAGGATCGACTTCGGAAACAGAATACAAGGGCGAACCTGTTTCGTCCACTTCGATGGTTTTGGTGTAGACCTGATTCGTTTCCGGATCGATTTTGGCAATATTGGGATCGGCTTTGAGCACTTTCGAAATGGTTCCGGACGAAGGGTCGAGATACCCATAGATAGTTATTATGTATCCGGTAATCGGATCCACGTAACCGCTCGTGTAAACTTCTTGTTTTGTGACGGGATCTTCGTGATCGAACGTCCATACTTGATTCGTTTTCGGATCGACTTTTACATGTTTAACGTCCTTTTTCTTGATTTCGCCTTCGTCGGCCAGAGACGGTTCTTTTATAACTAGAGATATTAGTCTTGCGTAATGGGGGTCCATCTTGCCCGTTTTGGGATTAGGAATGGTTTTGAAAAGAATCTGTCCCGTATTCGGATCGACGATGCCCTGCTTAACTTCCACCCTTCCCGTTTTAGGGTCCGTGTAAGTTAACGTTCCGTGCACCGGGTCGATCTGTCCAAGTTTACAGTCGACTTTATGCGTGTCGTGATTATATAATCCAAGCAGGGCTTCCGGAGTAATATTTTTCGTCTCCATCACGTTTTTCTTCGGATCAATTTTACCGACGAACGTCGTAATTTGCACTTCGGGATCCACTTCCGAGCCCACTTGTATAATTTGGCGCAAATCGGGATCCACCATGTCCGTTTTAGGATCGACAACTCCGCCGATCACGAAAATATTTCCATCGGCATCGACATCGATCGGTCTCGGTTCCTCTTTGTTCGTTTTGGGATCTTTGGCGGTGATCGTCAAGGTTTTCAAGTTGATCACGCCGTATTTCGTCGTAATTTCTCCTGTGGCCAAGTTCTTCTTACCTTTCGTAGTTTCTAACTGCGAGTTCTTCATGTCGTACAAACCGGTTTTCGGATCCTTTTTTACGGTAGTGGTGATTATTTCCATCACGGGATCCACGTGACCGGCGACGCTTATAATCTGGCTCAACGAGTTATCGACTTTTCCAGTTTTTGGATCGATAACGCCGCTCGAAACGATAATCTGCCCGGTGTTTTCATTCACCAAAGCAGATTTCGCGTCTACTTTTCCAGATTTTGGATCGTTAATGATCAATTTGCCATTTTTAGGATCGATCAAACCGTATTTGGTTTCTATCAGGCCAGTAACCGGATTGACGGTTCCTGTCGACTGTTCGATTTGACTTTTTTCGGGATCGATTTTGCCAGTTTTCGGATCGATTTTCGTCGTCACGATAGTTATTTTAATTATATTTTTCTTAGGTTGCTGGGCGTTTGTGGGACAATCTACCAACATTAACCCTTCTATTGCTAGACAAAGAGAGAAGTACCAAACTGTTTTTGGTGCGGCAAATTCAAACTCTCTGTCTAGGACTTTGATAGTAAAAAAAAAAACAATTTAGACTTAGGCCGTTTGCTCAGACAACCTTTTTTTAAATTAGATTTAAAAACCATATATGGAGGGCTCAGAAGCCATTCATTCAGTTTGAGTCGTTATTGATTTGTATAGTGTAAGTTCAATTGCAATGTTCATGCTTTCAATTGACAAAGCGTCCACGTCAATGGACGCTTTGTTAACTGAGAGTATGAACATGAACATGAACAATGCAACTTGCAGTACCTAAATAAATCAATGGTAGGACAATAATGACTTACACTGATTGACTTCTGAGCCCTCCATACGACAATCATATTAATTATAAAATATTGATTTCAAAATGTAGATTATTCAATAAGAACATTGAACATTATACTTGACGTTTACTACAAATTATTTAGGAATATCATCTTTGTCATCGTGAACATCAAAACGAATTGAAATAATTGTTTAAAAATGTGATACAATAGATGAATGTAATTAATTATGAAATGTTCAGGTAGAACAAACAGCGTGAAGTAGTTTTGGTGTGCTATTAGTGATATTGCAATTTCATAATCTTAAAAATACATGTTTATTACATAGCAAATATTACGAATTTAAAGGGCAAGCAAGATAACTCGCAAATAACTCGATAAATCGCAATTAAAAGAAGTAAATTTGCACATGCATTCGAATTTCTAACAAACCTGCATATACTAGATCTTCAATTCGATCACTCAATCTCAATCAAGTATTAGTCGAATAAATGACGACGTTATCTTTGAAAGTGATTTGTCATAAAACACGTAGTTTTTCAAATTGAATTGAAAACCGACAATAACACAAAAATGAAATGAAATTAAAAACAAAAATAATAACCTGATCGCCACTAACAACCGTACTAGTGGTTTTGACTTCCTGAGTGACCGTTCTCTGTTCCTGTCGTGTAGCGCTCGACGTCATAGAATGAGCGACAGTTTTCTCTTCTAATTGTTGTGTGCGCGCATTTGTTCCTAAATCTTCGTGCGTCATGGCAGTTCGTGTGGTAACGGCACGTGCAGTTACAAACGGAGACTTACCGTCGGCAGGTGTGTCCGCCTTATGTGTTAAAACAAAACAAAACAAAAAAAATAAATGAAACAAAAATTAATACTACCATAAAACTAGGTTTAGTTGTCGAAAGTTTGTTAAAACGGTATAGTCGTGTAAAATCAAATTGCAAAAAATAAAACAATTTCGATTAAATACTTTTATCACCGTGCAACTACATATCTAATAATAAATTACGAATACTTACTTTATTAACGTGCGTAGAAACGGTAACTTCACCCGTTCGTCCATCCTCCACTCGTTCCTCTATATTTTGAGTAACTCCGCCTCGATCTTTTGTTACAACCTCTTTCGTGGTCGTTTTCACAATGATCGGCGAACTGCTGCCGCCTTTGGCTTTTGTTATTCTCAGATTCGCTATGTCCTTAAGATTGTCGGAAGCGTATTCGTTCAAATCGTCGTCGCTCGTTTCCGCCTCCGATGAACTTCCTTTGCCGATTTTCGAATAAGGTTTTTGCGTAATCTTCACCTTGGTCTCCTTCAAGTCCGTAAAGTGGCTAGGATCGATTTGGGCGTAATTTAATATCAACTTGCCCGTGACCGGATCCTTTCTGGCCGTTTTAGGATCGATGTCTCCGGTTTGCGGATCTATGTGTCCCCATTCGGTGTGTATTTTGTCGGTGATGGGATCGATTTCGCCGGACAGTGTCATAACCTGCGTTACTTTCGTGTTTGCACTTTTAACCAGAGGATCGTTGGGATCGACTTGGACAATTTTTCCAGTTTGCGGATCGAGCATCCTGTACATGTAAACCGTTTGCGTCGTGACGTTTATTATTCTACCGGACTTTTCGTCGATCTGACAATCTCGAGGATCGATTTCCTGCACTCTTCCGGTGGGATCCTTTTGGGAAATAAGATAAATTCGAACGATAACGAGCTTACCCGTCTTCGGATCGATTTTTCCGTACTTGGTGTAGATTTCGCCGCTTTTAGGATCGACTTCGGAAACAGAATACAAGGGCGAACCTGTTTCGTCCACTTCGATGGTTTTGGTGTAAACCTGATTCGTTTCTGGATCGATTTTGGCAATATTGGGATCGGCTTTGAGCACTTTCGAAATGGTTCCGGACGAAGGATCGAGATACCCATAGATAGTTATTATGTATCCGGTAATCGGATCCACGTAACCGCTCGTGTAAACTTCTTGTTTCGTGACGGGATCTTCGTGATCGAACGTCCATACTTGATTCGTTTTCGGATCGACTTTTACATGTTTAACGTCCTTTTTCTTGATTTCGCCTTCGTCGGCCAGAGACGGTTCTTTTATAACTAGAGATATTAGTCTTGCGTAATGGGGGTCCATCTTGCCCGTTTTGGGATTAGGAATGGTTTTGAAAAGAATCTGTCCCGTATTCGGATCGACGATGCCCTGCTTAACTTCCACCCTTCCCGTTTTAGGGTCCGTGTAAGTTAACGTTCCGTGCACCGGGTCGATCTGTCCAAGTTTACAGTCGACTTTATGCGTGTCGTGATTATATAATCCAAGCAGGGCTTCCGGAGTAATATTTTTCGTCTCCATCACGTTTTTCTTCGGATCAATTTTACCGACGAACGTCGTAATTTGCACTTCCGGATCGACTTCCGAGCCCACTTGTATAATTTGGCGCAAATCGGGATCCACCATGTCCGTTTTAGGATCGACAACTCCGCCGATCACGAAAATATTTCCATCGGCATCGACATCGATCGGTCTCGGTTCCTCTTTGTTCGTTTTGGGATCTTTGGCGGTGATCGTCAAGGTTTTCAAGTTGATCACGCCGTATTTCGTCGTAATTTCTCCTGTGGCCAAGTTCTTCTTACCTTTCGTAGTTTCTAACTGCGAGTTCTTCATGTCGTACAAACCGGTTTTCGGATCCTTTTTTACGGTAGTGGTGATTATTTCCATCACGGGATCCACGTGACCGGCGACGCTTATAATCTGGCTCAACGAGTTATCGACTTTTCCAGTTTTTGGATCGATAACGCCGCTCGAAACGATAATCTGCCCGGTGTTTTCATTCACCAAAGCAGATTTCGCGTCTACTTTTCCAGATTTTGGATCGTTAATGATCAATTTGCCATTTTAGGATCGATCAAACCGTATTTGGTTTCTTTTTTTTTTTTTTTTTTTTTTTTTTTTTTTTTTTTTTTTTTTTTTTTTTTTTTTTTTTTTTTTTTTTTTTTTTTTTTTTTTTTTTTCTTTTCTCGTCGTAATAACCAGTATTTTAACAATACGATTTCTTGCCGTCGCGGGCGGTTTCAATTGTTTTTGATGTGCTCTAACGGAGACGCCACTTGTATCACGGACGGGCCCGTTTCCGCAGGAGATGCGGCTCTTTCCGCGGCTTGTGGTTTGGTTACGGCAGTTGTGGACGTAACGGCGGCTTTTGGGGCGCTTTCGACGTCTCTATTGAACGGTTGTTGTGCAGTGATCGTGTCGATAACGGGTTCGCTAATTTGCACGGAAACGGCTCGACCGAAGTGAGAATCCAGTTTTCCGGTTTTAGGGTTCGTGAATCCGCCCCTGAAAATGATTTCGCCGGTATTCGGCTCCACCTGACCTGGCCTTTTATCGGACTTTCCGGTTTTCGGATCGACGACGATTAAGCTGCCTTCTACCGGATCTAGTTGACCATACTTTGTATATATCTTGTTCTTTTCCGGATCGTACAGGCCCGTCGTAGTTTCCGGCGTGGCGCCTTTACTTTCGACGTTATTTTTCTTGGAATCGATTTTGCCGACGTAAGTCGTGATTAGAATTTCGGGATCGACTTCCGAACCGACTTGTATCACTTGCACCAAATTAGGATCCACTTTGCCCGTTGCTGGGTTAACGATTCCTGATGAGACAATGACGTTATCGTTCTTATCGATTTCGATGGGTCTTTCGTAAATATGGCCGGTTTTAGGGTCCTTGGTGGTTATTTTAAGGGTTTGCAGATTAATGGTTCCATGTTTGGTGGCAATTTCTCCCGTTTTAGGACTCACTTTACCGTTAGTAATTTCAGTTCTTCCATCGCCGATATTAATTTTGCCAGTTTTTGGATCTTTTTGTGCTAAAATAGTTGTTACGGTCACTACAGGTTCTTGGGGATCTACGACGTTAATGATTTGCGCTAAGCTTTGATCCGTTTTTCCCGTTTTTGGATCGACAACATTTTCGCTGATGAATATTTGACCTGTATTGTTATCGACTTGTATCGGCGTTACTAAGACTTTGCCCGTTTTTGGATCTTTCGAAATAACTTTATTATTTTCTAAATCAATTTTACCGTATCTCGATTCGATCACGTTAGAAACTGGATCTATCGTGGCCGTTAATTTTTCGACGTTGCCCTTTTCGGTATCCACTTTATTGGATTTTGGATCTTTTTTGGCCGTTATAACTAATATTTTGATTATTCGTTTTGCAGGAACTGGATGCGACGACAGAGCGTTTGGCACCTTTTGTTTCGGTGTTTCTGGCGCTTTATCTCCTACTACAGTAATTGTCTGTCCCAACGTATTATCTATTTTCCCAGTTTTCTGATCGATGACGCCCCAGAAACGACGAGCATTTGGCCTGTTGTCGGATCCACTTGATAGCTTAGCACTTCTTTTTGTCCCGTTGCAGGGTTAGTTATGGCGATTGTGTTATTTTTGGGATCGATGTAACCATATTTACTGTCAATTTCGCCAGATGGATGAAGCATGCCGACCGAATGGTCGACAGAACCGTTTTCGATGTCTAATACTCCAGTTTTTGGATCTTTCTTAGCGGTAATTACCATTAATTTAACGACTCTGGTTTTACTTTCGGGCGTTGTTGTTGTTGTTGTCGGCGGCATTTTTTGCGTAGGCGACACTAACACAGGTTCTACTTTTTCACTTTCGCCCGAAAATGGTTGATTTTGTACGGCCGGATCCGGTTGAGCCTGTTCAATTTCAACTTTGATGGTTCGGCCGAAATTAGAGTCGGCCTTGCCAGTTTTGGGATTCACTAGGCCTTTAAATACAAGTTCGTTACAGTTCGGATCGTGATGCCCTTGTTTAATGTCTGGTTTGCTGGGTTTTGCACCGATGCACGTTAATGTTTCGTTGATCGGGTCGAAAATGCCGTATTTAGTTAATACCGTGTTTGTTTCGGGATTGAATAGTCCCTCGGAAGTTGTTGTACCAGCACCTTTCGTATCGAATCCCTTTTATTATCAATTTTACCGCCATCAAGTAATTTTGACTCGAGGATCGATTTCCTGCACTCTTCCGGTGGGATCCTTTTGGGAAATAAGATAAATTCGAACGATAACGAGCTTACCCGTCTTCGGATCGATTTTTCCGTACTTGGTGTAGATTTCGCCGCTTTTAGGATCGACTTCGGAAACAGAATACAAGGGCGAACCTGTTTCGTCCACTTCGATGGTTTTGGTGTAAACCTGATTCGTTTCTGGATCGATTTTGGCAATATTGGGATCGGCTTTGAGCACTTTCGAAATGGTTCCGGACGAAGGATCGAGATACCCATAGATAGTTATTATGTATCCGGTAATCGGATCCACGTAACCGCTCGTGTAAACTTCTTGTTTCGTGACGGGATCTTCGTGATCGAACGTCCATACTTGATTCGTTTTCGGATCGACTTTTACATGTTTAACGTCCTTTTTCTTGATTTCGCCTTCGTCGGCCAGAGACGGTTCTTTTATAACTAGAGATATTAGTCTTGCGTAATGGGGGTCCATCTTGCCCGTTTTGGGATTAGGAATGGTTTTGAAAAGAATCTGTCCCGTATTCGGATCGACGATGCCCTGCTTAACTTCCACCCTTCCCGTTTTAGGGTCCGTGTAAGTTAACGTTCCGTGCACCGGGTCGATCTGTCCAAGTTTACAGTCGACTTTATGCGTGTCGTGATTATATAATCCAAGCAGGGCTTCCGGAGTAATATTTTTCGTCTCCATCACGTTTTTCTTCGGATCAATTTTACCGACGAACGTCGTAATTTGCACTTCCGGATCGACTTCCGAGCCCACTTGTATAATTTGGCGCAAATCGGGATCCACCATGTCCGTTTTAGGATCGACAACTCCGCCGATCACGAAAATATTTCCATCGGCATCGACATCGATCGGTCTCGGTTCCTCTTTGTTCGTTTTGGGATCTTTGGCGGTGATCGTCAAGGTTTTCAAGTTGATCACGCCGTATTTCGTCGTAATTTCTCCTGTGGCCAAGTTCTTCTTACCTTTCGTAGTTTCTAACTGCGAGTTCTTCATGTCGTACAAACCGGTTTTCGGATCCTTTTTCACGGTAGTGGTGATTATTTCCATCACGGGGTCCACGTGACCGGCGACGCTTATAATCTGGCTCAACGAGTTATCGACTTTTCCAGTTTTTGGATCGATAACGCCGCTCGAAACGATAATCTGCCCGGTGTTTTCATTCACCAAAGCAGATTTCGCGTCTACTTTTCCAGATTTTGGATCGTTAATGATCAATTTGCCATTTTTAGGATCGATCAAACCGTATTTGGTTTCTATCAGGCCAGTAACCGGATTGACGGTTCCTGTCGACTGTTCGATTTGACTTTTTTCGGGATCGATTTTGCCAGTTTTCGGATCGATTTTCGTCGTCACGATAGTTATTTTAATTATATTTTTCTTAGGTTGCTGGGCGTTTGTGGGATCTTGAGCTTGTTTCAATCCGGCGATCGAGAATATTTGTCCGACATTTGTCATCGGTTTGCCAGTTTTCAGATCGGTAACTTTGGTGCTTGCGACGATAACGTTTCCTGTAGCCGGATCGACTTTTCCGGGCATTACTTCCGATTGACCTGTAGAAACGTCTCGTATCGTCACGTTTCCATTCGTTGGATTGATTAAGCCATATTTTGTATCGACTAGGCCGGTTTGTGGATCGTATATGCCAGAGATTTGCTCCACGTCGCCCTGGTCCGAATCGACTAGTCCAGTCTTTGGGTCTTTTCTCGTCGTAATAACCAGTATTTTAACAATACGATTTCTTGCCGTCGCGGGCGGTTTCAATTGTTTTTTGATGTGCTCTAACGGAGACGCCACTTGTATCACGGACGGGCCCGTTTCCGCAGGAGATGCGGCTCTTTCCGCGGCTTGTGGTTTGGTTACGGCAGTTGTGGACGTAACGGCGGCTTTTGGGGCGCTTTCGACGTCTCTATTGAACGGTTGTTGTGCAGTGATCGTGTCGATAACGGGTTCGCTAATTTGCACGGAAACGGCTCGACCGAAGTGAGAATCCAGTTTTCCGGTTTTAGGGTTCGTGAATCCGCCCTGAAAATGATTTCGCCGGTATTCGGCTCCACCTGACCTGGCCTTTTATCGGACTTTCCGGTTTTCGGATCGACGACGATTAAGCTGCCTTCTACCGGATCTAGTTGACCATACTTTGTATATATCTTGTTCTTTTCCGGATCGTACAGGCCCGTCGTAGTTTCCGGCGTGGCGCCTTTACTTTCGACGTTATTTTTCTTGGAATCGATTTTGCCGACGTAAGTCGTGATTAGAATTTCGGGATCGACTTCCGAACCGACTTGTATCACTTGCACCAAATTAGGATCCACTTTGCCTGTTGCTGGGTTAACGATTCCTGATGAGACAATGACGTTATCGTTCTTATCGATTTCGATGGGTCTTTCGTAAATATGGCCGGTTTTAGGGTCCTTGGTGGTTATTTTAAGGGTTTGCAGATTAATGGTTCCATGTTTGGTGGCAATTTCTCCCGTTTTAGGACTCACTTTACCGTTAGTAATTTCAGTTCTTCCATCGCCGATATTAATTTTGCCAGTTTTTGGATCTTTTTGTGCTAAAATAGTTGTTACGGTCACTACAGGTTCTTGGGGATCTACGACGTTAATGATTTGCGCTAAGCTTTGATCCGTTTTTCCCGTTTTTGGATCGACA
Source organism: Rhagophthalmus giganteus (assembly GCA_036326145.1). Classification (NCBI taxonomy): domain Eukaryota; kingdom Metazoa; phylum Arthropoda; class Insecta; order Coleoptera; family Rhagophthalmidae; genus Rhagophthalmus; species Rhagophthalmus giganteus. Next base: position 5,472,393 of record JARFJA010000083.1, on the reverse strand, counting down.
ACATTTTCGCTGATAAATATTTGACCTGTATTGTTATCGACTTGTATCGGCGTTACTAAGACTTTGCCCGTTTTTGGATCTTTCGAAATAACTTTATTATTTTCTAAATCAATTTTACCGTATCTCGATTCGATCACGTTAGAAACTGGATCTATCGTGGCCGTTAATTTTTCGACGTTGCCCTTTTCGGTATCCACTTTATTGGATTTTGGATCTTTTTTGGCCGTTATAACTAATATTTTGATTATTCGTTTTGTAGGAACTGGATGCGACGACAGAGCGTTTGGCACCTTTTGTTTCGGTGTTTCTGGCGCTTTATCTCCTACTACAGTAATTGTCTGTCCCAACGTATTATCTATTTTCCCAGTTTTCTGATCGATGACGCCCCCAGAAACGACGAGCATTTGGCCTGTTGTCGGATCCACTTGATAGCTTAGCACTTCTTTTTGTCCCGTTGCAGGGTTAGTTATGGCGATTGTGTTATTTTTGGGATCGATGTAACCATATTTACTGTCAATTTCGCCAGATGGATGAAGCATGCCGACCGAATGGTCGACAGAACCGTTTTCGATGTCTAATACTCCAGTTTTTGGATCTTTCTTAGCGGTAATTACCATTAATTTAACGACTCTGGTTTTACTTTCGGGCGTTGTTGTTGTTGTTGTCGGCGGCATTTTTTGCGTAGGCGACACTAACACAGGTTCTACTTTTTCACTTTCGCCCGAAAATGGTTGATTTTGTACGGCCGGATCCGGTTGAGCCTGTTCAATTTCAACTTTGATGGTTCGGCCGAAATTAGAGTCGGCCTTGCCAGTTTTGGGATTCACTAGGCCTTTAAATACAAGTTCGTTACAGTTCGGATCGTGATGCCCTTGTTTAATGTCTGGTTTGCTGGGTTTTGCACCGATGCACGTTAATGTTTCGTTGATCGGGTCGAAAATGCCATATTTAGTTAATACCGTGTTTGTTTCGGGATTGAATAGTCCCTCGGAAGTTGTTGTACCAGCACCTTTCGTATCGAATCCCTTTTTATTATCAATTTTACCGGCCATCGAAGTAATTTTGACTGTGGGCTCGATTTCAGAACCGACTTGTAAAATTTGCATTAAATTTTTATCTAATTTTCCCGTTTGTGGATCGGACACCCCGACAATATAATAACGTTTCCTTGATTGTCTAGTTGTACGGCCCGTTCTTGGAGATTCTTGGTGGCAGGATCCCACGAGAAAATTCTGCAATTTTTAGTATCGATCGAGCCATACTTAGTAACTAAGATTATTATTCTTGAGATTGATTTTCCCATTGGTAGTTTCTTTATGGGCATGTGCGGGATTCAACTGGCCAGTGCTCGGATCGCGTTTGGCAGTTACCGATGTTATAGGAATGACGGGCTCCGCCTTATCCGTAATCGAAATTAACTGTCCCAAACTTTCGTCTACTTTTCCGGATTTCGGATCTGTAACTCCGTTTCTAATAACGATTTGGTTGAGGGTTTCGTCAATTTCGAGAGGCTCCACTTCCGTTTTACCAGTTTTATTGTCTTTACGAATTAATTTTTGATTTTTAGTATCGATAATTCCACTTTTGGTCGTGATTTGTCCAGATACCGGATCTAAAGTTGCATTTTGTACTTCAGTATGACCGTTATTGGCTTCGATTCTTCCAGATTTGGGGTCCTTCCTGGCAGTAATCACGGTTATTTTAATTAAACGTTTCTTGGGCGCAATTACGCCGGGAGCCGCAAAAGATGGTGCACTTTGTTCGGATATAGAAATGATTTGACCTAGTTTTGGATCTCTTGTATTGGTAGTTGGATCTACGACGGCACCGTCGATTAAAACGATGTGTTTAAGTATCGGATCGATGTGGCCTTGCAATGTTTCTTTTTGTCCCGTTGCCGGATCTGTTATGGTAACGGTACCTTTTGTTGGATCTATTAAACCATACTTGGAATCTATCAGACCATTTTCGGTATTTTGATTGGCGGTCGACGTGTCTACGTGACCGTTTTCTATATCTACTTTTCCACTTTTGGCATCTTTTTTTGCAGTTATTACGTATAATTTTACGAGTTTTTGTTTTCCAGGATCTACAACTGAAACCGGCACGGAGGTAGGTACGGCTTGATTTTGCGCTTGTGGAGTCCGATTGTATTGTTCGCCGGCCAAAAAGGCGGCAGTATCTGCTTTAATATCTTTTGGTGGACGTCCGGGATGTAAAGGTGCAGCCAGGACCGGTTTTGCGAGCGTTTCTTTAGCCCCTGCTGGACTTTTCACGCCATCACGTTTTATGTTATCGTCTTCTCCGGGCGCATAATTAAATGCCAAACCAGTGGCACGTTTGCTCGATGGAGACTGCTGTAATTGCTCGTCGCTTTTCGGACTCGCGTCCTTTTGATTTTCGTAGGAAAAACCTTTGGGCTTGCGTGGAGTGGCTTGTTCATCAGAGGCATCGTAATCATATTCTCGTGTATAACCAGGCGGCTTTTCTGAAGCTAATGGTTCGTCTTTTGGTTCTTTAGTTCGGAGGGGTTCGTCTGTGAGCTTAGATTTCTTTGCTTTTTCATCTTTGTCTTTTGGAGATTTTTCACGTTTAGAACCAAACAAGAAACCGGGACTCTGCATTGCACAATAGGACATGCAAAAATAAAATCATGCAGACTTTATGATATACTATTCAAATTAAACATGTTTAAATCTAAAAACTACCTCAAAATATATAATTTAAAATATAGAGTGTCTTACAGAACAACACGTCAATCTAATTTATTTAATTACGCAATTCGAGATTTATCGATTTAATAAGTCAAAGCCTAATCAAAGATTCAAATTATTATTTCTTAAATACCTAACAACTGTGCGAACGTTAAATTTTCACATGAAAAATATCAGTTTTTAAATTTTGAATAAACAGGTGGCTTTTCGAGGTCTACAACTGTTTTGATAAAATATTGCTTTAGGATCCAACCTTCACCACAGTTTTTGATAAATACTTTAAGCTTTCAATAAAGTGACGTCTACAATAAAAACAGCAAGGCCAGTGCATGCATTGAGATATCAAATAATAACCAATATATTACTATTCAATTGCAATTTTTTATACCACTACACATTGCAATGTTTTTTATAATTTATAAACAATTTATCACACGTATCCAGACATAATAATAATAATAACAACAACGTGCTTTACTTTAATATTTAAAATGTGATGTTTGTACCTTTTTAAAAATAAATTGGATATAGAATTACATACTATAACCTACTAACCTTATAATCCATAAGAAGTGTTTTAAGAGTATTTTTAAAAATGTTTGTTCTATTATATATTATATTCGGGCTATTTATTATTTTATAAAACTATTAATTAGGGTCAAATCAGATCAATTTAAACTGATTAAACCGGGTCTGTTTTAGTTTTATGAAAAAAATTGAAGAGTTAACAAAAAAAACGGGTATGAAGGGTAGCAGTTGTTGAATTGTAAAAAGGAACACTTCAGATAATAAATAAAAACGGACAGTAATCTTTCTTTTGAGCCTTTCACGATAAAAACTAACGCAGGCGACAGGACAAAACATACGAACTTGACTGTGCATTGTACTTCTCGCTGTTTATCGGATAACTTACGCAATTTTGAGCATTGGCCCCTTCGTCGCTTTTTCTGCCAGCTCTTTAATTGTTAATGGTCGCAAGCTTTTGTCCAAATTCGACTTGCATTTTGTGTACAAAACTTGTGTGTGCTTTTTAAAAATGTAGACATACACGGTGTACGATGCAAATGGTAAAGGTTTTTTTTTTTATATATTTCGAAGTAGTTTCGGTATCAATTAAATCGTCACTAACAATTTTGGTACAATCAAGCAAACTCATCCTATCACATAATAACAACATATTTTCATTCATTAATTTCTCAAATAATCTAATTTACCAACCAATTTCACTTCAATTAATAATAAATTATGTTACCTTTGATTTCTCTTTTTTATCTTTGGGCGACCTTTCATTGTCGGCAGAAGAATTCAACTGAGACTCGGTGTCGGTACCGTTTTGATCCATCGCGTTCACATCTCGATTTTCTTTATCCTTCTCGTCTTTCTCTTTTTTCTTTCCAAAAAATCCACCGGCAGGCAAAACTGCTATACCGCCGATTGGCTTCTGTTAAAAATAAATTTCAATGTTATTTATATTAACACACATAACCAAATTATTTATTTTAACAATACAAGATTTTTAGAAAATCGAAATAAGAAAGTATTTTGTCGTTACAATTATGAGTACTAATAACTATCTTTTGCGATTATGTAACTAATACTATCATGATGAAATTTTTTAGTATTTAATCCTCGAGCACTTAATTTATTTCATTTTCATTATATATTTTTTGATATTACTTCTAGCAATTACCTATCAATAATTGCAACAAAAATAAAGCTACTATTTTAATACAACTAGCGCACGCACACACATGGCGAAATACATTGTACTCTTTTGGCTTCATCCATTAAATGGTTTAAAAAGCTACTACGTTGCCCCCTCTTAGCGAAAGCAAAATAGATAGATGGCAAAAATTTGATATTTATCAATGCTCGAAGATTAATATTCTATAATAAACTTTTTCATTCCAAAATTGATTAAAAATATATAGTAGAAATTTATAATTAAAATTCAAAACGACTACAGTTCAGCAAAGTAGGCAAAGTTAAACGAATCTGTGTCGTGTTTTTAAACAAAACACTTTACCTACGTAATGTAGACGATAAAAAAGTTTTATTAACTATAGGCTTAACTAATCAAAATTAATTTTATCATCTGACAATTATGGAATGAAAGTTTTATTCGCTAATAGTGTATGGAGCCGCAAAAGATGGTGCACTTTGTTCGGATATAGAAATGATTTGACCTAGTTTTGGATCTCTTGTATTGGTAGTTGGATCTACGACGGCACCGTCGATTAAAACGATGTGTTTAAGTATCGGATCGATGTGGCCTTGCAATGTTTCTTTTTGTCCCGTTGCCGGATCTGTTATGGTAACGGTACCTTTTGTTGGATCTATTAAACCGTACTTGGAATCTATCAGACCATTTTCGGTATTTTGATTGGCGGTCGACGTGTCTACGTGACCGTTTTCTATATCTACTTTTCCACTTTTGGCATCCTTTTTTGCAGTTATTACGTATAATTTTACGAGTTTTTGTTTTCCGGGATCTACAACTGAAACCGGCACGGAGGTAGGTACGGCTTGATTTTGCGCTTGTGGAGTCCGATTGTATTGTTCGCCGGCCAAAAAGGCGGCAGTATCTGCTTTAATATCTTTTGGTGGACGTCCGGGATGTAAAGGTGCAGCCAGGACCGGTTTTGCGAGCGTTTCTTTAGCCCCTGCTGGACTTTTCACGCCATCACGTTTTATGTTATCGTCTTCTCCGGGCGCATAATTAAATGCCAAACCAGTGGCACGTTTGCTCGACGGAGACTGCTGTAATTGCTCGTCGCTTTTCGGACTCGCGTCCTTTTGATTTTCGTAGGAAAAACCTTTGGGCTTGCGTGGAGTGGCTTGTTCATCAGAGGCATCGTAATCATATTCTCGTGTGTAACCAGGCGGCTTTTCTGAAGCTAATGGTTCGTCTTTTGGTTCTTTAGTTCGGAGGGGTTCGTCTGTGAGCTTAGATTTCTTTGCTTTTTCATCTTTGTCTTTTGGAGATTTTTCACGTTTAGAACCAAACAAGAAACCGGGACTCTGCATTGCACAATAGGACATGCAAAAATAAAATCATGCAGACTTTATGATATACTATTCAAATTAAACATGTTTAAATCTAAAAACTACCTCAAAATATATAATTTAAAATGTAGAATGTCTTACAGAACAACACGTCAATCTAATTTATTTAATTACGCAATTCGAGATTTATCGATTTAATAAGTCAAAGCCTAATCAAAGATTCAAATTATTATTTATTAAATACCTAACAACTGTGCGAACGTTAAATTTTCACGTGAAAAATATCAGTTTTTAAATCTTGAATAAACAGGTGGCTTTTCGAGGTCTACAACTGTTTTGATAAAATATTGCTTTAGGATCCAACCTTCACCACAGCTTTTGATAAATACTTTAAGCTTTCAATAAAGTGCCGTCTACAATAAAAACAGCAAGGCCAGTGCATGCATTGAGATATCAAATAATAAGCAATATATTACTATTCAATTGCAATTTTTTATACCACTACACATTGCAATGTTTTTTATAATCACACGTATCCAGACGTAATAATAATAATAACAATGTGCTTTACTTTAATATTTAAAATGTGATGTTTGTACCTTTTTAAAAATAAATTGGATATAGAATTACATACTATAACCTACTAACCTTATAATCCATAAGAAGTGTTTTAAGAGTATTTTTTAAAAATGTTTGTTCTATTATATATTATTATGTATTATATTCGGGCTATTTATTATTTTATAAAACTATTAATTAGGGTCAAATCAGATCAATTTAAACTGATTAAACCTGGTCTGTTTTAGTTTTATGAAAAAAATTGAAGAGTTAACAAAAAAAACGGGTATGAAGGGTAGCAGTTGTTGAATTGTAAAAAGGAACACTTCAGATAATAAATAAAAACGGACAGTAATCTTTCTTTTGAGCCTATCACGATAAAAACTAACGCAGGCGACAGGACAAAACATACGAACTTGACTGTGCATTGTACTTCTCGCTGTTTATCGGATAACTTACGCAATTTTGAGCATTGGCCCCTTCGTCGCTTTTTCTGCCAGCTCTTTAATCGTTAATGGTCGCAAGCTTTTGTCCAAATTCGACTTGCATTTTGTGTACAAAACTTGTGTGTGCTTTTTAAAAATGTAGACATACACGGTGTACGATGCAAATGGTAAAGGTTTTTTTTTTTATATATTTCGAAGTAGTTTCGGTATCAATTAAATCGTCACTAACAATTTTGGTACAATCAAGCAAACTCATCCTATCACATAATAACAACATATTTTCATTCATTAATTTCTCAAATAATCTAATTTACCAACCAATTTCACTTCAATTAATAATAAATTATGTTACCTTTGATTTCTCTTTTTTATCTTTGGGCGACCTTTCATTGTCGGCAGAAGAATTCAACTGAGACTCGGTGTCGGTACCGTTTTGATCCATCGCGTTCACATCTCGATTTTCTTTATCCTTCTCGTCTTTCTCTTTTTTCTTTCCAAAAAATCCACCGGCAGGCAAAACTGCTATACCGCCGATTGGCTTCTGTTAAAAATAAATTTCAATGTTATTTATATTAACACACATAACCAAATTATTTATTTTAACAATACAAGATTTTTAGAAAATCGAAATAAGAAAGTATTTTGTCGTTACAATTATGAGTACTAATAACTATCTTTTGCGATTATGTAACTAATACTATCATGATGAAATTTTTTAGTATTTAATCCTCGAGCACTTAATTTATTTCATTTTCATTATATATTTTTTGATATTACTTCTAGCAATTACCTATCAATAATTGCAACAAAAATAAAGCTACTATTTTAATACAACTAGCGCACGCACACACATGGCGAAATACATTGTACTCTTTTGGCTTCATCCATTAAATGGTTTAAAAAGCTACTACGTTGCCCCCTCTTAGCGAAAGCAAAATAGATAGATGGCAAAAATTTGATATTTATCAATGCTCGAAGATTAATATTCTATAATAAACTTTTTCATTCCAAAATTGATTAAAAAATATATAGTAGAAATTTATAATTAAAATTCAAAACGACTACAGTTCAGCAAAGTAGGCAAAGTTAAACGAATCTGTGTCGTGTTTTTAAACAAAACACTTTACCTACGTAATGTAGACGATAAAAAAGTTTTATTAACTATAGGCTTAACTAATCAAAATTAATTTTATCATCTGACAATTATGGAATGAAAGTTTTATTCGCTAATAGTGTATTCAACAGACATGTTATCATGCTTAATTTCAGTCTTGTTTTTAGTAATTTTTGTATGAAACGTACTTGTATTTTTGTTAATTTTAAACAAGACTAAACGATCTTGCTCCAAAAGCAGCAGGCAAGAAAACAACAAAGATGCAATGTAGAAGATCATTTATGGCACAAAAAGCGGAAGGCAATTGCTTAATAGAAAAATAATTATAAGAATGTTATGTACATTATTTAGTTAATAAAATAGGTGTCCTTTTCAATTATTTATTTGCTTTCAATTATTGTGCTATTATCTTAAGTTCGATGTTGTTTTTCTAATTTGGTAACTAAATTTTTCATCGAAACAAATTTAGAATTAAAAATATAAACCAAAGTATAAAAGGTAGCTAATAATAAACGGATACACCCGTTAATGCAGTACAAAATAGTTAAATCGATTAATTTACGTTTATAGAAATTTAAGAAAAAAATTAACATTCTTAAGGTAATTTGTCTCGTAATGGTTTCAATTTAGTCACGATCGAAATAAATACCTAATTAAATTTATAAACAGAGTAGAATGTACAATTTTTATCTTTTTTTTTCAATTAGAAAATAATGTATTTACCTAATTATTAATATTTAGTGTTCATTATTTTTTTCTACAGATAAGGATTTATTTCACCTTCTTATTAAAACCAATGCTAAATATTTTGCAGTTAATTTAATAAGAAACAATCGAAGGTTATTTACTATAACACATTTAAAAATTATTAATAATTCGTTTTAATCGAGGATCATTTACTGCGAAAAAATTACCTTAAGACGTTCCATATAGGTACCTTCGTATCAGGAAACTACACGCAAATAATTTTTTACACATGATAGAAAAAAAAAAGTAAAATGATAAATACCCATCACCCGCAACAAAATAAAAACATGAACTTTAAGCACACATAACTAAAATACAACTTATTCTTAAAAACTGAATATAAAAAGTTTGCGTAGCTGCAACAAACACAGCTAAAAAGCAAGTCTTATTATGTAATAGAATCTTAATTTTTAACACCTTTTGAGTTTTTTCGGCTTCAAATTCACCTTCCACAGAGCTATCTGAATCTGACGATGCTGTTCCTGTGCTTCCTTTCCTTGTGAGCTTATTTCAAAAAATAATTGAAAGCTTTCAATGAAACGAGAATTTGACGATTCGATTAAATAAAGAAATAGCTTTTAACAAATTGAGAATAAGTCATTTTCATTTTTTAACTGCGAGAGCTACTGACTGCAACACGAACAAATTGAGCTGTTTTAAACTTTAAAATAATCGATTTACAACTAACTACCTATAAGATTAAATGTCGAAAATTTAAAATTCATAAACAAGCGTGGCAAATAATTTCACGTCTGAGATTATTATTTACATATGTCTATCAAGTTTGGTCGTGTGGTGGTTTGGTACGCTTGTTTATTACGCTTAAGAGTTGCAGGTTCGAACCTGGTCGAAGTCGATGTGATTTTTCAAACAGAAAAACTACGAAAGTATGCCTTCTTCTTGGTTAAGGAACTAAAACTGCATGCGTCGAATAAGATTTCTACCCGGGATTGGACTGTCACAAATTCGGTACTAATAAAAGGGTTATACTAGCGACCACAGCAACTGAAAAGCACGGTATTCTCTCCTCTCCTTTCGTTTCCTATTTTATATTTTATTTGATTGCCTACTTATTTAATTACACAATACAAACCTAAACGGCATAAATCTATTTAATAGTAGTATTTACTTATAAACATTTTTATAAATTAATTATTAGCACTAAGGACATCCCAATTAACGTTAAGTTAATAGCCCAGTTTCTAAATGCATAAACCCTGCACTTTGTGATACAAGCAGAAAATTTTAGGCGTATATTCTATATGCGATACTAACCACAATAATTGTAAGAGCCCTTTCGGAGCCACTCCCTAATTCAAAATAATCCTCTTTTAATATTCGGAACAAAAATGTGGTGTCTAAGAAATGATAAGAGATCTTCTAGGGACATATAGAATGTCAAAATAAAATTTTAAGTTTCTATAAACTTTTTTCCTATGCCGCTCCCCTGCCGAGATATTCACCCTCGAAAGTTGAAAGGAAAAATCAATTTGTTCAAATAATACTTTTATTTTTTAATAAAATTTAATTATGCGATTTCATAGATTTTTTTATACCACTGCAAAGGGAGCAAAGATATACCACATCTAATCTACCACTTTTTTTCGGGGGATTAATTTAAAACATTTTTATCTTCATTGCCAGATTCCCCCCCAACAGTTTAGAGTAAAAAAAAGAACCTTTGCCCACTTTCCATAATGAGCCATATTCGAGAAAATCGTGTTTAAAGAGTAACAGGTGTATTATTGGTAATTATACTTTATGCACGCCGTGTACTAAAGAGGGGTTTATTTTGAATTAGGGGGCGATTTCCAAGGGCTCCGATGTTTACTGTGCTTAAGGAACACTTCAGATAATAAATAAAAACGGACAGTAATCTTTCTTTTGAGCCTATCACGATAAAAACTAACGCAGGCGACAGGACAAAACATACGAACTTGACTGTGCATTGTACTTCTCGCTGTTTATCGGATAACTTACGCAATTTTGAGCATTGGCCCCTTCGTCGCTTTTTCTGCCAGCTCTTTAATTCGTTAATGGTCGCAAGCTTTTGTCCAAATTCGACTTGCATTTTGTGTACAAAACTTGTGTGTGCTTTTTAAAAATGTAGACATACACGGTGTACGATGCAAATGGTAAAGGTTTTTTTTATATATTTCAAGTAGTTTCGGTATCAATTAAATCGTCACTAACAATTTTGGTACAATCAAGCAAACTCATCCTATCACATAATAACAACATATTTTCATTCATTAATTTCTCAAATAATCTAATTTACCAACCAATTTCACTTCAATTAATAATAAATTATGTTACCTTTGATTTCTCTTTTTTATCTTTGGGCGACCTTTCATTGTCGGCAGAAGAATTCAACTGAGACTCGGTGTCGGTACCGTTTTGATCCATCGCGTTCACATCTCGATTTTCTTTATCCTTCTCGTCTTTCTCTTTTTTCTTTCCAAAAAATCCACCGGCAGGCAAAACTGCTATACCGCCGATTGGCTTCTGTTAAAAATAAATTTCAATGTTATTTATATTAACACACATAACCAAATTATTTATTTTAACAATACAAGATTTTTAGAAAATCGAAATAAGAAAGTATTTTGTCGTTACAATTATGAGTACTAATAACTATCTTTTGCGATTATGTAACTAATACTATCATGATGAAATTTTTTAGTATTTAATCCTCGAGCACTTAATTTATTTCATTTTCATTATATATTTTTTGATATTACTTCTAGCAATTACCTATCAATAATTGCAACAAAAATAAAGCTACTATTTTAATACAACTAGCGCACGCACACACATGGCGAAATACATTGTACTCTTTTGGCTTCATCCATTAAATGGTTTAAAAAGCTACTACGTTGCCCCCTCTTAGCGAAAGCAAAATAGATAGATGGCAAAAATTTGATATTTATCAATGCTCGAAGATTAATATTCTATAATAAACTTTTTCATTCCAAAATTGATTAAAAAATATATAGTAGAAATTTATAATTAAAATTCAAAACGACTACAGTTCAGCAAAGTAGGCAAAGTTAAACGAATCTGTGTCGTGTTTTTAAACAAAACACTTTACCTACGTAATGTAGACGATTAAAAGTTTTATTAATACTGCATTTGTTACCTTAATGCAATTTTCTCGAAAATGGCTTATTTTATGGAAAGTGAGCAAGGTTTTGAGGGTCGACAATAAAGTTAAAATGTTTTAAATTAATTTGTTTGAAAATTTGATGGAATGGTCAGGTAGTTTTATTAAATTTTACAAAAGTTTTAAACGACTTCATTTATTAAGAAAGTAAACCAAACAATTAAATTTTAATGAGAAGTAAAAGTGTTTGCAAAACGGAATGCAATTTGCCTTAATAAATTTGGAAGTGAAAATTTTGACATTAGGAGTGGCTTAGGAAAATAGTGTTTTAAACTTAATTTTTTAGTTTCAATTATTCTATACATCCCTAAAGTTTTTTTCTCATCTGGTGACGTTTATTGTGGTCAATATGAGGTAAGAAATTTACCCTTAAAAATAAAGGTTTAAAGGTCTAAAATCGAATTTTTTTGATACCTTAATTGTTAAAATAACTATCGATTAATTTGTTTCAAATTTTAAAGAAAAATTCAAATTCGTTTGGTTTTTGTAATGGTTTCAATTATTCTTCACAACAGAATCTTAGTGTAAAATTTAAACCATTTCCGTAATTTAATTTAATAAACTAACGGACCATCGTTTTTATCATTAATTAGGAACATTTTCGAAACGTGTGTTTAATTTAAGTTCATAAAATTTTTCATCGTATCCGATTTACGACCTTTTACTTCTAGACTGCTAAGTATTTCGTTAAAGATTTTTCAAGGAATCAACATTCTGAACAGCAATTAAGTGACAGATATTAAAGTGTTAGTGCTTTAATTGTCAAGTTGACAAGTGAAAAATGATTTGAACCCTGTTCATGGTACAATTATCGAGTTTTTACCGTAATTCACAGTTTTGTCAGATATTCTGAATAAAGAAAATTGCAAAGGATGTTAAATTTGCAGAAAATAAATTCGTGACCTTGGATTCAAGATATTGAAAATTACAAGTGTGGATCAAAACAAATACAATCAGGTCCTTTTATCAATACCGGACAGAAAAAAGTCTTATTATGTATTAGTCATAACTTTTAACGCTTTTAAGAGGGTTTAAATTTATTCTGTAATTATATGGACATTTGCAATGGTTTAGCTGAAGATGCTGTTCCTGGAATATACACCTATAGCCAGTGCTCAAAAGAAAGTTATGAATTTTGCTGTAAAAATTTGAAGATGAAAAAATGAAAATGAGAAACACGAACACTTTGAAATTTCAATTTTATCTGTTAATGGAACCTGGAAAAACGCGCTTCAAATCAGTGTTTGGGTAACAACTCTTATAGGATAATTCGATTTACAAAATCCTTAAGTTAAATGTCGAAAGTATATTGTCATGCATGCGCAATTTGGCAAAAATAAACTTCACCGAATATTTAGCTTGGTCATAGATTCATGATGAGGAAGCGTGTACAAAAACGCTTGTGATTGCAGGAAGCTGGCAGGTTGAATCGGTTAAAATGATGTTTTCACGATCAGAGGAATTACATGGAGTAAAATACTGGAATTATATGGCAATGGAGATTCAAAAACTTTCGTCTATTCGAATTGATCCTTATGGTGATGAACTGACAGTGTTAAAAGCGAATGCATCGCCATGTGCAGAAAAGGATTGGTCTCGGTCTCCTTTCGTTTCCTATTTTATATTTTATTTGATTGCCTACTTATTTAATTAACAATACAAACCTAAACGGCATAAATCTATTTAATAGTAGTATTTAAAATCATAAATTTTAAAAATTAATTATTAGCACTAAGGACATCCCAATTAATTAAGTTAATAGCCCAGTTTCTAAATGCATAAACCCTGCACTTTGTGATACAAGCAGAAAATTTTAGGATATTCCTATGCGTACTAACCGATTAAATTGTAAAAGGGAAGCTCTCCGCTAATCACAACCCTCCTTTAATATTCGATCCTATGTCCAAAAAGGATGTCTACGAAATGAAAGAGATCTTCTAGGAGATATAGAATGTAATTGAAATTTTAAGTTTCTATAAACATATTTTAATTCTACCGTTTGGCGAATTAGCTCAAATGACAGGAAAACAATTTGTTAAAATAGTATTTGATTTTTAATAAAATTTAATTATGCGATTTCATAGATTTTTAATGACTGAATGGAGCAAAGATATTGTTGTTGAATCCGTAGCTTCAGTTTTGCAAGGATTAATTTATAACCACATTTCACATAATTGCCAGATTCCCCAAGTTTAGAATAAAAAGAACCTTTGCCCATTTCCATAATGAGCCATATTCAAGAAAATCGTTTTAAAGAGAAAGGATTGTATTATGTGCTAATCGGTTAATAATAACTTTATCTCAAAGGGTTTATTTTGAATTGGGTTTTTTTTAACGTTTCTAGTACAGGGCTTAGAATTTACCCTCTAGCTTAAAGTTTATCGCAAGTGCAAAGTTTATGACTTGGCATATTAATTCTTTAACTAATACTGCATTTGTTACCCTTTAAGTGCAATTTTCTCGAAAATGGCTTATTTTATGGAAAGTGAGCAAGGGTTGGGGGAATCCGACAATAAAGTTAAAAATGTTTTAAATTAATTTCCTGAAGAAAAATGTGATTGGAATGGTCAGGGGTAGTTTATCAAAAAATATACAAAAGTGTTTTGAAATACTTCATTTATTAAGAAAGTAAACCAAACAATTAAATTTTAATAAAAAATAAAAGTGCTTTTTAAACAAATTGATTTTTCCCTTTCAACTTTGGAAGTGGACTATTTTGACAGGAGGAGTGGCGTAGGAAAACAGTTTATTTAAACTTAAAGTTTTAGTTTGACGTATTCTATACATCCCCGAAAGATTTCTCATCATCTCATGACGTTTATTGTGGTCAATATGAGGTATAGAATATACCCTTAAGATTTCATGCTCGTATCACAAAGTGCAGAAGTCATCATTATTTTTACACTAAGAACCTGGACCTCTATAATCTTTCAGTTAACATTTTTTTCATAGTTAGCACAATAATTAAGAATAAATTGTGTACTTATTGTTAGTTTCAATTTTTAGTTTTTCTTAGCTAATAAATTTAAAACATTGATAAATTTTGATTTTTATGGATTTCTCATTCTCAGACCCAGAATAATTGAAAACGATTTAGCAAATCGTCTAATGCTCGAGAAACATATATCGATGGTTAGTTGCTTGCACCTTGTTATAACCAAAATAAAAATTGTTAACAGAAATTAAATGTATATGTGGCAAAATAATATATATCCAATTACTTTATCTATAAATGTTTCATTGGATTTGTTATCGCCGACTAACTATTAGAGAAAAAAAAGGTGACTTTATAAAAAAGTGAAGCAAGAAAGTAATTTTAATATGCGTCTAAACGACAATTACAACAGTTCAATTAGTAAACAAAAAAAAATGACTCAAAAATTATGCAAATTTGTTACTGTCGATTTGTGTAGAATATTATGAAGTCGATTAAGATAAACGAAATCGAGATACTCTTTAACGTTACTTTGTAATTACTATGTTCCATAAAACGATTTAGATACTAAGAAAAAAATTGTTCGGCAAGAAAATTTTATACTTTTCCGAAAAATAATAATTAGATACAATAAATACAATAAACATCGATAAATTCTTACCTTATCCTTTTCTTTTTTATCTTTAATTTCTTTAGGGGATTTCACCTTAGCAGGAGAGTGACTATCGATATCCGGAATGTGTTCCGGAGGATGAGACATTGTGTGTCTCTTGTTCGCTTCACTAAAATCATCTTCGGGTCGGGTTCCTCCTAAAGCTAAAAACAGCAAAAATACGCGCGTAGTAATAAATTACTAATTTGAACATGCCAATATAATTTTTTTTTTCAAAATACAGTATCAAGTAAATTACTTACGATCCATACTACGAGAAGCGAGACGTCTACCAGAAAGAGAGCGTTCAAATTGAGGAGCCGGTCTGTCGATAGGTGTACGTTTCGTTTCGTAATGGGTCCTTCCCGAATATCGAAATTTGGAACCGAGTCGTGGGAAAAGGGATGATTTTTGATTAGGTTCCGGTGTCATTAATCTGTAGCGACAAGAAGTATTACAGAAATTAATTAAAGGTTTTAGTCGCATTTTAAAACAAACGTTATTTATGAGGATTAAACATGTCACACCTGAAGAACGTGTGATGTTCCACACAAGTTTTCCATAATTTTTTTGCGGCTCTGTGATTCGCCAACTTAAATCCTATAGTAGATTCGAACTGCTCGAATTCGCCGGGGCGGATTTTAATGTAAAAATTATGTCTCTTATAGCTGATCTTCAAAATTTTCGGCCATGCAAAACGATTTATCCTCAAACGATCCCTGTACACTAACAGCCCAGATGCACAGACACCTACATTCGAACAAAAATAATTAGTACGCCGAAATGATTACGGAATAATTAAAAAAGAAAATTACCTAACATTATATCTACTCCTTCTGAATCTTTTGCTGGATGTAAATCTACCCCATACATGGCCAATTTTTTTGCATTCTCTAAATAATGTAACTCTGCTTCTGCAGGCGTTTGTCCTCTGAAAAGTGAAATACAATAATTAAATAACCCTTTCAGTTGATAGATTAATACTAACAAATAAAACAAGACAAAAACAAAATGAAACAATTACTAACTTATGGGTACGGTGCAGTTCCATTACTTTATCTTCTAATTCCTGAGTCTGATTAGGAGCAAACTTAAATTCACGAAGATAAGTACGTCCCATAGTCTCAGAATCGTAATCCCCCAACTCCGATTGTACTAAATACGAACCAAGTAAAGCGTGAGTTACAAATGAACAAGGCAAACGATTATTTAAAATATCATTTCGTATTTGCAAGCATAATTGATAGCGCGTAATATCTTCTTGGAGTTGTGCCGGATCTGGAGGGTAAAACTTCACTTCGAAATTAAATCTCCACGGTTCGACTGGAAACATAATCGACAGTTAGATTTCGGTATGATATATTTTTATATGTACATAAGTACCTTTAAGAAACTTAGAGATGCGTTTATCTAGATCTAACCAATTTCTGGGATCGTGGCGGTCAGTGTACACTAAACCGAAATAATCCTTTTCTACCAAATTTATAGCATCGCAAACTTTATGCAGTAAATCTTGACCCTTGGCTTTTCGCTGTAATAAAATATAAATCGAGGAAATTATTGGAGTTGAAAATTCAAAATGTACATTACACTACCATAAATTGCGATTATTTTGCGACAAATGTTTATAATATTTTTAGTCGTGATCAAATTAATGATTAATCCAATCGTACGTCTATAGGTTCATTCGTTCGCACTGCATTAACCTTCACTACAACGGCTATTATTGTTCTACTTTATTTGCAACATTTTAATTCAAACCACTCTTTACAATGAATTAAAAAGAGAGCAACTAATCGAACACATTCGCATTTTTTTTTCGAATTTTGGCTTGGTGCAGTTTTAAGCAAACAAACGAAGAGTCCTTATGTTTGTTTAGTCTATTTTATAATTATCTAAGAAGTTTATTACGGTCGAGAATATTTACCATGTAGTGTGCGTTTGCAAATCTTTATTTTTCTAACCAGAAAAAAATTGATATTATAAAAATGCTATTTTTTACTGAAATGTAGAAAAATGCATTGTTAAAAACAAATTAGTTTCGCGTTGTTAAATGATATTATTTTATAAAAATAATTTTAAAAACCATACTTAAAAGTACTCGACTATTTAGAAATAATCGTGATCATGTTCAACATCTAAAATATAAGAATAGATATTTAAGATGATGATAATCAGTGGAGGCCACATGTAGGATTAAATGCTACTTCGACTAAGGTGCCCGAGGGAAGCAAGACTCCTCTGCTTCAATTTTTTCCGCCTCTATTTTTCGCATCACCGAAATGATAATGAATATTGGGGAAATTTCGAAAAATTAACCAGAAAAATAGTTTACGACCGAACAAATTATTCGAATGAAGTAGAAGCCATTTAAATTCCGATCTGGGCAATTTGATACACCTATTAATCTCTAAAAGTGATAATAAGATTAAATAATCTGGATCCTGTTTTTTTTAAGAAGGAAATGGGATGTTTTTTCTTGTTTTCACTACTTTGCAATTTTGAATTGTATTTGTAGGTTTCAATTTGACATTATAGTTTACATAGTACAAGTGGGCGAACGACTAAATTCTTTCTAATATAACTATGCATTATATCTGCCTCTTTTCCTCTACATATATATTTGTTGAATTACTTCACCCACTAAAGGAAGTAATTAATAATAATTTAAGTTCTTGACTTGCCGGTGCTCGTGTTAGAAACTTAGAATATATTTTAAAATATGTTACCTACCCTTGTACTATTCAAAAATTTGACATTTTTCATCAATAACACAAAATATGTTGCGACATAGGTCACAACAAAATCGGTCATTGTATTATTGGTCATAGACCAATCATTTTAACGTGAAAAAAATAATTATTGATTTTAAGAACTATCAATTTGTAGAAATAAATATCCATGGCCTATAATAGATCTATCTTTATAAAAATGTACATTAATCATCAGTTACTTAAGGTTAACGGTTCACTAAACCAAATTATGTATTACGCAGGTACTTTATGTTTACATATCATTATTTTATTATTTATTATTTGTTGTTATTCTGACGTTTTCAAATGCATGTAAATTTTGTACATGTTTCAATAAAGTTTATTATCTCGTATCTTAACTACACATATTCATTTGTTTTTGTTTACCGATTGTAAGCAGATTACTAGAATTATTACAATTATCATGAATAATTGGCGTTCTATTATATTTATTAAAAAATAAGAATAATGAAATATATAAATTTACCTCTATATTAATATCCAGTATGGTTCCATCCAACATGGCGATTTGGGCTAAAACCGTTCGTCCCATTGTAGATGTTTTGCCTTTAGCCGGCGAGGCATTCATATTATCGGAATCCACTGCCATTTTTTTCTCTTCGGGCATTTCAGCCTAACAATCTGCAACAAATTTCATTACTAAGTAAAATAATTTTTGTCAATTAAAATTAAAAAAATTGTGCTTCTTCAAATTTATCACAAAAAAGATGTGTACATAATAACTTATATTCACATCAAAATGTTTGAACTACCCTCTCATAATCAAGTCGTTGGTTCTCAAAATAGAACTAAGTGTTTGCGTATTAAATTGAGGATGAGTATCGTTTATGAATTTAACTGTAAGACTCTTACTTAAGACAATTCTCATTGTGAGGTGCATCGATGATGTTCTCAGCACGAGCTGTTGGTACAAGAACATTTTACACCTCACATATGAAGAACTACATATAGAAATTTACGCAAATAGGTCATTTGAAGTCGATAATTTAAAAATGGTTATTGTTGAAAAAATGACCGAAAATATTTTCCGAGATGGTAGAAATAACGCAATAAATTGTTTGACGATAACATAACAATAATCTCCTCCATGTAAACAATCAAATAACTAACTGGTCGCAATATGTTAAAAAATCTATTAAGCAAAAGAAGTGACCAATAAATTATGACACAATTAGTTAGATGGTTCGAATATAATTTTAATCCTCAATCATGAGCAATCTCAAGGACTATCGTTAATTTTTATACTACCAATTACCTAATATATTTTACTTTGCATCAATCGTGTATTATGATTTCACACTAAAAAAATTTGAAAATAAATTTACGCCTAAAAAAACAATTTCATTGTCTGAAGGTCAATTGCAGAATTGTATAATGTGAACTTCAATTAACATAAAATAGAATTCAATGCAGCACAGTAAAAATTAATCCTAAATCTGAATTAAAAAACTACTAGAATAAAGAACTATACTCGAAAATCAGTTCAGTAAGTTAAAAGTGGGTGCGTAATCAAAAATTATGAGCAACAAATTTATGAACAAAAGAAGCAACAAATTTGTTCAATTGTTTTATTGAAATAAAAACAACTTTTAAACGAGTATACATTGCAAATAAAATAAA
Source organism: Rhagophthalmus giganteus (assembly GCA_036326145.1). Taxonomy (NCBI): domain Eukaryota; kingdom Metazoa; phylum Arthropoda; class Insecta; order Coleoptera; family Rhagophthalmidae; genus Rhagophthalmus; species Rhagophthalmus giganteus. The sequence continues at coordinate 5,452,664 of JARFJA010000083.1, read as the reverse complement.
TGGCAGGCAGTTGTTTTTCAAAACACATATGATGTAAAAAAAAAAAGATTTTTTAATACAGTTTAATATAGTTTATAACAACCAACTGGATATCGCAATGAAATCTTACATAACGACAGACTGTTCCATAAAAATTGTGTTTAGCTGTTGGTTAATCAATTTTTCAAAAAATTAACTTTTAAATTAAACTAAATTTCTTATATTTACCGTTTACATAAATCAGTAGTCAATGGGCGATAGAGTATATTAATCGTGACTATATTAGCACTAATATGGTATTGTACTTTCTTTGTCAATAAAAAATATAAAATATAGATATAAAATCGAGCATAACTTTGATCACTTTCAATTTTCGATTACATTTATATTTGTAATACCTTGTATGTTATATCAATATAATATTTTAATTATTGTATGTTTATTTACTGATAGTTTAATAATTAATGTAAATAATAGAAAAGATCTGTTTATACAAAAATTTCATCTCTATTAGGGACCTTACAAATGATCAGTAATACTGTCATTACTGCACGTCATTACTTGTTATGATAATAATAATTAATATTACGGTAGGTGTGACAAGTAATGACTAAGTACCCACTGGTAGAGTAACGATGGCTCAGTAATGACAGTATTACTAATCATGTGTAAAGTCCCTACATGATTTATAAATAATTTTTATCATTATTCATAACTGAATTATGATAACAGAATCGTTTAAAATTGGAATTATCTATTTCAATAGTTTATTAGCTTAAAATGAACATAAATTAAATACGTATTGTACTTATTTTAATGGACAAAAGTTTACGGCATTTTCAGTTTCATAAAACAACACACAATTGACAATATGAAAATTTATTTACACATACCTACAATATAAGATTGTTGAAACGACTAAAATTATAATCAAATCAGGTGATATATTTAATTGCCATTAGGATATTGACATCATCATTATAAATAAATAACAGGTCATTACCCACTTTCAAGAATAGTTTCACGTTTTTTTCATGGTCATTTTTATAAACTTTGCATTTTGCTGTACCGGCAAAAATTTCAAACAATAGCACGAGCTATTCATTTTGGTGAAGTGGTGTATGTGAGGATTGTTATCTCGAGTGGCATCTCGGCTTGATGAGTTCTCGAACTCACCGCTTTTTCCTAAGTTAAAATTTCATTGGCTACTGGGAATTTTTGCTATATTTCATGTGTACATCATCGATAATAAATAATTAACCATTTCTCTAATTAAAAGTAAGGTATTATTATTGTTATTATTATTTGAAAAAAAAAACACTAACCTCACCTAAACAAATATTTCTCTGGTTTACAACAAGAATTACATTTGATAAACTCGACAAATACCCTTAAAACGCTAAATTAATTTCAACGTTTTCCCTTAAACTGCCACACCTACTACAGGTCAAACATCAATTCAACACAGTTTGCATTTGCAATAAATATGAGCAATTCTTAGTGCTCGTATAAAGTAGATTATTCATTGAATGATTATTATGTCGTCATATTTGATAAAAAAATTAATATTAACTGTAATATCCTGTGGTTATTCTGTATTATTACAAAGCGTTTTCTGTAGAAATATAAAAATAGCATTTCAAATATTCTTTATTCATCAACATTGTTGTTTTGTACATTTTCCGTACGATGAATTTTAAAAATATTAATTTATTATAAATAATTACATATTTAAAATTTTAATAATGTATAGAGCGAGTCGTAACGGGTGGAATACCCGAAAGATCGTTTCGAGAAAAAAATTCATACGAATGTCCTAATCTGGATATTATTAGTTACGAAACTACAAGAAGTCAAAACCCTGTAAAACTGATACAAAATTAAATCGTTGGATGGATCAATAATAACATTAATTTCATTAGTGAACATTATAGCGTTTTTTATAGCTGTTGCGCCAATTTCTATTTTAAGAATTACAATGATGACCCAAATTAACATCGATCATCACCAAAATCTTAAACCTCTTAAATTTTGAATTCGACTTCGTAAAAAAAAAACTTTCGACTTCTTGTAGTTTCGTAACTATCCGATTAGGATGTATGGGTTTGATACAAACTTTTTTACTCCGGAAAGTTAATTCTGTCTACCGTCGAAATTTTTTCACCCGTTGTGATTTACTCTGTACATAACGTACATTTTTTTCGATATCGATTACAAATTAATTAAAGCTTTAGTTTGAGCTACAATTTTGACATTAGGTATGTATAAGAATATAGCGTAAGGACTGCGTTAAGTATGAGTAGTTTATAGATCTACTTAAACTTATGACATGATTATTATGATTATTACGATACAAAATAACATCACTTGACTTGAATTGATGAGGGAGATGGTTCTAAACTGTGATATTAGAATGACAAAGCGTTTGCATCGAGAATTGGAAGTTTTTAAAAAAGAAACAAACATTTAGATAACAATTAATCGGCAATCAATATAATTGCATTTAGAGGCCTTAATAAAACTAACACTGTTAAGATAAATTACCTACCTAATACTTACCAAAAATTGAATTTAATTTAACCGTAAGATTGAATATAATTTGAAAGTAAATTTAAAAGTACATAAGTGTGCACAAAAAGCTGGAATTAGGAACGAATTTGTGACAAACATTATTGATTGACATCTTGCAATAAAATTTAGGAAGTATCAGCAAACATGTTGAATTCAAATATCTATCTATAAAACAAGACGAATCGAAGGAATTTCCCAAATCTATTGGTACACGAGATAGTAATCACATCATGCAATCCCGTTGCTTCAGTATCGTCTAATAAACGAGCCACTTTAGAAAAACGGATAACAACATACAACAATAAGGTTCTTATAATATTACTTATTGTATATCTTATATATTATATTTATTATATAATAAATGATCAAATAGTTTATATAAACTTAAAATAATACTTTAAAAAACTAAGAATGACATATTGACTGTATTATACTGTTTTGACCCAGTTTTCTTTGAGTCGACTATATTTTATTGTGTTTAATCTAAAATTAAGTATTTCCTATAAATTAGCTCCTAGCATTTATATTTATTTTAGCTGTTTTTACTTCCAACTAAATTAATTTCGATACACTTTAAGCATTCCTATATGTTATGTATGATAATAATTTCATTATGCACCGACTTACAACCGACCGATAAAAATTAGACAAAATTATCTTTCTTTTGGCATACATATTTATTTTTAAATTGATCCAATACTACATATAACGGTCCATTGTTTTTTTTTTACTATTTAAAAAATAGGTCTTTTAATAAAATGAGCAAACATAAAAATAAAAATGTCATTTGTTTGTTCAAATGAATTAAATTAGTGTTTGGCAGGTGTATAGAAAGGTATAATTTTCAAGTTTTAAAAGAGGTTTTTAGAATGAATTGGAGAATGTTTCGCTTGATAGATTAAATACATATGGATTAATTAAATAAAACAGATCTTTATCTAATCTAAGGAGATTATGTTTGCGTAATCTTAATTAATTAATACAATCTTACCTTATCAGCAAATAATGTTATCCATTAATATTTAAATAAAAGTTGTTATCGAACGTACACATTCACAGCTAACTGGGATGGGCCACTATAAACAACAAACGGCTCCTACCCGACCACGAACAACCAAAACTGTCACGGAATTTAACCTGCAGTATTTGTTCTACATTTTTGATTGACAAATTAATAAAAATCTCGTTGGATTATTGAACTCGGTTACTCGAATTAAAATTAAAATAGGCTTATTTCTAGTGTTAGATTCCGTACTTCCTGAATAACGATGGTCTTTTTATGGCACTACTTTAACTGATAACTGGCGGATGTATACATATGACAGCAGTACATTTAAAAAGATTACGTCATTCATATACATAGCATGTCACGCCCTGCAGTAAATGAATGAACATTTTCAATAATAATTTTCAAAGAATTACAAAAACTATATATTTTGCGAAGTATATAAGATTTTAATTAAATGATATATTAGAAATATAAGTCTATTCAAATATATGTTAATTTTTTAATAAGAACCAACATTATAATTATATGTACATATATAATTTATTGTTTCTTATTATAAAACAGCATTTGTAAATTCAATCTCCAGTATCGACTTTCAATTTTTTTTCCATTAAATAAAAATTTAAGAAAATTTCAAAATCGATAAATATTAGGTACATTTTTATAATAGTTACATCACGACCGTAGTTAAGGGGGTTAAAAATATAGAACAATTATATTCATTTATTATTATCAAATGGCTTGCAAATATTAAAATTACTCGTTTATAACGTTTTCTACAAAATACACCATGCATATTTTGACCGAAATAAGATAATTTTTAAATCGCTTCTGTAAAGAAGAAATAGTTTAAAAAATTGCCCACGCCGAAATTAATAATATCTAATATCCAGCCAGTTTGAGATAATTGTGAAAAGGAATGTTATTATGTAATTGAAGTACATAATATAAGCTGAATGAACTTTTAATGGAAATTTAAATTGAGCGCAATTTGGAGCGAAATTCCCCTAACAGTAAAAAATTGGTGTTGCCAAACCAAACGACGAAAGTTACTGTAGGATATTTCTTCCATTTTGCCTTTTCAACTTGGTTCAGCGCTGTCCATTTTCCATTGAAAATCGGTTATCTCGACCAAGTAAACCTATAAAACTATGGTAAGTAATTCGTTCTGCAATTATCTAATTGAAATTGTTTGTGTTAGCCCTAAATCACAGACACGTGTTATTTTTTAAGGTTAGTTTTATAATTGTTACAATTTGCAGGCCACCCTCAAAGAAAATGCAGAAAAGCCCGGGCAAGAATCTGCGCCCATTCATCGTATTCGCATTACTTTGTCGTCTCGTAACGTTCGCTCTTTGGAAAAGGTCTGTTTGGACCTTATTTCTGGTGCCAAGAAACAAAAGTTGCGAGTCAAAGGTCCAGTGAGAATGCCCACAAAAGTTCTTCGAATTACCACGAGAAAAACACCCTGCGGTGAAGGTTCGAAGACTTGGGACCGGTTTCAGATGAGAATCCATAAAAGGGTTATCGATCTTCATTCCCCATCGGAAATTGTAAAACAGATCACCTCGATTTCAATCGAGCCTGGAGTAGAAGTAGAAGTTACTATTGCCGATGCGTAATTGTTTATGTATTTTTATAAATACTGTAAAATAAACGTTTAAGATACATTTTATTCCGTTTTTATTGCGATCACAACTATAAATGTAAAAAGAATTGCCAATAATTATATTGACTTCCATTTTAAGAAAGATTAAAAATTATAGTATAAAAACTGTTAGAGTTCTATTAAAAAGTTAGGATATACTGAGAAGCATGTTCACAAACAGCATCTCATTTAATGTGAATCGCCCTTAAATAAACATAATTTGGCATGTTTAAGAATTTCAAATTTCTTAGTGTATTGGAATGATATTTAGGAACACAAAATATTCATATTTTATATAATAGTTCATTCATCACATACAAAAGATAATTATAAACAATTTTATTTACCGGCTTTGTGCAAAATATTTTATTTCTTAATGCAACTACAAAATGACTTGTTCGTAATTCAGTACCATTTTCGTTTTTAAAAAAATTAACAACTCAATTCAATTCGCCATGATGCTAAATTTACAAATACCATAAATATGAAAATTATCACCCTTTAAAAATATATAGATATTTTTTTAATAATCCTTCCCAACTGCACTTTCTGGTAAAATTTTATATTTGTAGGATCTAAAAAAAAAATCCTACATTGCATGCATATTTTCTACTTTGTTTACATGTATTACTTTTAAAAATTGATAATCGGTTTCTTTCTGTGACTAATATAAATTTTGACCCTTTTCTTTTAATTAATCATATTACTGAATATTCTGTATGCACCTACTAATTTTCAATAAGTTACAGCACTAAAATTTGATATTTTTCTCTTGTGAATGCAGACAGTTTGAAATACTATATATTTATACAATTATATTATTATTATACATAAATTTTATCAAAATTGATGTCTCCCAAAACTGAATCTCCTGTGAATCTCCGATGACAATTAGATAAAGAAAAAGCGACACTATCTAATATTTATAATAAAATTTATGCATAAGCTTTGAACATAAATACATAGTTAAAATACATATTAATTTATCAAAAACTTAAACTCACAAAGTTCTGATATCTATAAGTAACCACATTATAAACCAATACAAGAATGAATATGAATGACAGTTAAACTTATAACTACTTTACATAAGTTAGAACGATTCCAAAATGTTTTTTAAGAGATCTATTCTGTAAAAATCTGTTAATTTTAACGTTCTGTTACACATTATCACTATGGAAATGTATGAAAATTTCAATTGCGATTGCTTTTTTAACAGGTCTTTAAAAATGACAATTTGTTATAGAATAGACTCCTAAAATTGTGACAAATCTGTCAAAAAAATGTAATAAATTCGCTTTTGTACTCAACATACATTTCGACAACTTTAATATTAATCAATCTTAATAATATTGATACTGCAGAAAAAGCTCATGTAGATATTAACTGTAAACAACATAAACTCAATAAATACCATAAAAAATCAACATTTTAACGATAAACATACCGATTTAACAGTACTCTTTATAAATTCCTTTTTGTGGGCCAAATCAAAATCTGGATAATGGGCATAAACTTGTTTACACACAGTTTTCATGGTGATCTCTTCCAAATTTGCACCATCTAAAATTTCCTTCACATACTTTTTAATTTCTTCATCCTATAAATTGCACATCGTAAAATTAAATAAATTCAAGTTTAAATTTCTTACGGTAGGAGGTTGAGGGCTCTTTGTTTTTTTAATTAGTGGTTCGTCTTCTGACGAACTGACATTTTCTTCATCATCCTCGGAATCTTCAGAATTTGTTCTATCTCGTTTGCGATTCACTTTCTTTGGCGTTTTCTTTTCAGCTTCAGCTGTTGGTTTACGCCCTCTCTGTTTAATGGCAGTAGGTTTTCCTTTGCCTTTATTGTTAACTACCTTTTTACTATTCTTTTTACGTTTTCTCGGTTCATCCTAAAATGCAGACTTCATTTATTCATTTATTCAAATACAGAATATAACTTTTACATACATCAGTGTCTTCAGAAGTTGCACTTTCATCAACTTCGCTTACATCGTCATCATCTTCATCATCGGATTCTTGCTTTTTACGACCACCCTTTTTGCGTTTGGCAACCCGTGATCGACTTTCACTTGTATCTGATGGATGAAATTCTTCGTCACTTTCGCTTGTAGTCTCGTCCTTTAGATTTAGGCGTTTACCTTTTCCTCGACCACCTCGTAATGTACGTCGTTCGTCACTTGAATATGAATCGTCATGCGACGAATAACCTGTAATCAATTATAATATATTAAAACATTATCAAGTTTTTTGCACTAAATATCTATGTATCGTAGCCGCTTCGTTTTAATATAGTCGGATTTTTAAATATATAGTATTTCTCCTAATCCAAGACGAAGTTTTTTGTTTGAAATTTTGTATGTCGGTCAATTATTCAATTGTATAACTCCACCTAAGAAAGATGTTGACAGTTAATATACATTTTTAAAAGGAAAAAGTAGGGGCCGTCTTGGATTCGGAGAAAAATACGGTACTCCATTTTCAAAAGCCAATCAAAATTTACAGTTTTAAAGTTTTTTTTATCGACTAAAGATCTCCCACACTAATCATAGATTACGTGTTAGAACAGGTCTAAAAATCAGTTCGGAAATGGAAAGGCCGAATATGAGAGTCTATTTAATTTAAAAATGGTTTTATTTAGTATAAAGACTTACCTCTATTATTAGCACGTACCGCGGCTGTACGTTTCGGTCGTCCACCACCAACAGCTTTTCCAGAGTCTTTTGGTTCCAATAAAAATTCAACAACACGTTCAACAATTTCATCTTTTGTTCCTTTTTTTTCTAAATCCAACATTTCACAAATACTTTTTAGCTGCTTGAGTTCAAATTTTTTTGTGGCTTCAATTTTTTTGTTGTACTCGTCCGATTCCTTTTTAAAATCGAATCCATTAAATTTCCTTATATTTTTCTTTATTAAAGTAGTTTTTCCTGGCGTCTTATACAACAAACGATGCAACAGCTTGAGATCATCATTTTTAAAACGAGATATCGATGCATCGATACGTGGAATTTCTCCTAACTGTACACCTGATCCAGCAGGAATATCAGTTTTTACCTATAAGTTACAATTAGTTATTTTATTAATAATAATACCATTTAAATTACCTCTTTTGTATCTGAAGTGGGGGTGTCATCATTAAGTCTCTGTACTTTTTTGCGATCCCGAATACTAGACTGTTCTACAGGTTGATCTGACGCTTTTTTATCTTCCTCACTATCCTCCGCTTCTTCGCTATCATTTTCAGTTTTGCTATCGTTATTTTCATGTTTATTTTCTTTTTCGCTAATTTCAGAGGTTTCTGGTTTATTTTCATCTTTTACTTGCACGTCCTTCTGTTCTTTTTTTTCTGTATCAGCAAATTTATCAGAAACCGCCTTTGCATCAACTTCCGCCTTATCATTACTTTTGCCATTATTTTCTACATTACTTTCTTTATCTTGTGAATCTTCCGACGTAGTATCTTCAGTATTATTATCGGAAGATTTATTCATTTGCTATCGAAGTGATAAAAATTAATGCGTTCACTTTATAAATTAAAGTTAATACAAATTTAATAAAAATAAGTTTCCCGCCACTTCGAAAATCACGAAACCGCCATATTGAATTAGAAATTACAAATGAAAGCTCATGAAATATAAAAACATAAGATGATTTTTATATATTATTTAGTCGTACACAATTTTCAGTTAGCGACATACAAGTCTAAATTCATATATACATTACCTCTATCGATTGATCTTTCGTACTTTCAGATTCACTGGACATCTTGGCTTTGTACCGCGTCTAGTAATGTCCAATGAGAAGTTACACGCATTGCATGAATGCCCAAACAAATACCGACCTTGATAAAGGAACGCTAACAGATAAAAACCTAACAGTTCCACTACACAATACTATTATTTACGATCAAGTCGTTCCACAATACACTACTATCACTATTAGAAAAATCATGCAAATACACTTGATTATTCTCCAAACAATTAAAACTGTTGTTATACACTAATACATTAGTATTTTAGTAATCTAACAACCACGAGAAAAACAAACTATCAACAAATATGTCAGTTTATTGCAGTGGGGCCAATCTTGTGTATTTAAAATTCCTTTCTTTTGACAGGATTTCCATAAAACTCAAAATTCAAAATAATCCGATAATTGGTCTCGTAAAAAGAGCATAAAGAATATTTTTTTGTTAATTTGAATTTATTATTTTCATCTTTATGTAGCTTTCTGACCGTAACCGGTTCTAGGAATCTACGCAGATGGCGCTAATTAAATACTAATGACACGTGTTAATTAAGTTGGTAGTGCCGGTGAAATTTATTACATGGTTTCTAGTGCTCTATATTTTATAGAGAAAAATATAAATTGAAAAAATATTATTAGTGAAAAAAGAAACTTATATAGTAATTTTATATAATTTTTGTAGCATATAACCTTCAACTACAGTTTTATCGACCAAAATGCCACTTTCTTGTCGATTTTACAAAGAAAAATATCCCGAAGTGGAAGATGTAGTAATGGTTAATGTAAGATCTATTGCGGAAATGGGTGCTTATGTACATTTATTGGAATACAATAATATCGAAGGCATGATTTTACTGTCTGAATTGTCCAGGAGACGTATTCGGTCAATTAACAAATTAATTAGAGTAGGAAAAACCGAACCGGTTGTAGTTATAAGAGTCGATAAAGAAAAAGGGTATATCGATTTATCTAAACGACGTGTTAGCACAGAAGATGTAGAAAAATGTACCGAACGGTTTTCTAAAGCAAAAGCGGTTAATTCCATCTTGAGACATGTGGCCGAATTATTAAAATACGAGTCAGACCAGCAGTTAGAGGAACTGTATCAAAAAACTGCATGGTACTTTGAAGAGAAATACAAAAAGAATAAAGAAAGTGCTTACGAATACTTCAAACAAGCAGTAATGTAAGCGAGATATATTTATATTTAAAATGCTAAAACTGAAATTTGTAAATTATTCATTTTTAGTGATCCAAGTATTTTATCTGAATGTGGTTTAGACGATAAAACAAAAGATATACTATTAAGTAACATAAAGAGAAAATTGACTTCGCAAGCGGTAAAAATTCGTGCCGACATTGAATGTGCTTGTTATGGTTACGAAGGTATTGATGCGGTCAAAGCATCATTACAGTCTGGACTTGCATTGTCGACTGAAGAACTTCCGATTAAGATTAATCTTATAGCGCCTCCGTTATACGGTAATTGTGTTTGGTATAACATTTTTAGTTATTAATTTATATTTTAGTTATTACAACATCGACGCCCGAAAAACAGGACGGACTAAAAGCTCTACAAGTTGCAATCGAAACTATCGAAACTACAATCAATAAACTCGGTGGTGTATTTAAAGTGCAAATGGCTGTAAGTTCTTTTTAATATATTTATAAAAGGTATTGGTCGCTCAAAGAAAATGCATTATAATAAAGCAAAATAAAATATACCTAAGTAAAAACTGATTAATAATTCACAACTTGTTCTTGTTTTAGCCAAAAGTGGTAACTGCTACAGATGAAGCTGAATTAGCAAAACAGATGGAGAGGGCAGAAGCAGAAAATGCCGAAGTGGCTGGCGATGATGATGGAGAAGATGAAGAAGAAGGCCAGGTATTTAGTGAAGAAGAAGAAAATAGCAACGAAAATGCGTCGGATAAAGAAAATTAATTTAAAATAAATTGTTTTTTTTTACAAATATTTCATAATAGTTATGTATTATATAATTACTCGAGTGTATGGTATATTGTATAATATACACGAATTAACTTCTCTCTTTTATTTTAATTCTTGTATAATAGATTTAAAATCCATCCATCATGTCGTATTCTGCATCTGGAACTGTCATTTGCATACCTAGTTCGTACACCTTTTAATAACATCCTTGTAACCACTAGCCATTCTAGAAATTTGTTCAGATTCATTTATGATAATAGTAAACAAATTAATCATAATTAAGACAACACTTCACAAATCTCTTGATAATTATTGTTATTCTAGATATAAAAAGTGTTATCTAGATTAAAAATTTCTTTGATCGATTATTTCAATTCTCATCATTTAAACCTCGAAACAATACCCATTAAGGACCCCTGCTCAGTTTCTTTTGATTTTTTAGTGTCATCATTATACTAGAAATTTGATACCATAGCTATGTCTTGTAAATATAATAAAATAAGTAGGGGGCCATAAGAAATTCTGCTTCAAGATGCTAATTAATTACAAATTTAATAATCTATTTTACATGTTAAAAATATTGTAAGTTTATTTTAAAATTATACAAGAAAGGAACTATTGGCCGATCCACTGGCTCCAGTAAGTACATCAAAAACAATATGTATACAACTGAACTATTTAGTTATTTTTAACAGGATGGAAATATTATAGTAACTAACAAAAACGGAGTTGTACATGTTTATTTTTAAACTTATAACTATATATAGGTAAGCATTATAAAAAAAAATTCAAGGCCACATAACAATTAAATATATTTTAATATTGGTTTTGTAATTTTTTATAAAGTTAAGTAAGATTGGGAGTCGACACACACTCGATCCATAATTTTAATACAAATCATTTAGATACGGTTTGTTCAATAATCAAAATGCTTGAGCTAATTGTGAACTATTAAAGCATAAATTAATTTATCTACTAGTTAACAAACAAAAACCATTTAAAATACTTTTAATCAACAATAGTCCTTATGTTTAAAATTCTTAATACCACCATTTATATGTTTATTTTTGTATCCAATTTTACACCTAAATCGTCGTCTTTTAGTCTTATAATACAATTTGTCTCTAGCCATTTTAGAAATTGTTTTGTTTTGTTCTAAATAATTTAAATCTCCTTGTCCCGTTTCATCATCGGTGATAGATGTATTAGACGTGCTCGACATATAATCATTCGTTTTGCTCGAACTGGGTAATAAGTCAATGTTAGGTAAGCAGTTATCATAACCTTCAACCGGAGAATCACAATTTACACCTCGTTCCGTTTGTTCGCCCTGATTTACTGTTTCTTTAGATTTTGGTTGATCACCAAATTGTTTGTTTTTAAGGGCTTTAGAAGGTGGCTTTTTGAAAGAAGGTGCTGTTTCGACGTCAGTCGAATTTAATGGTTCAGAAGTATTAACATCGTAATCATTTTGATGCATTATTTTATTTTGATTTATAAGCATTTCGGGACCACCACTATATATATTATAAAAAAATAACCATATTTCTTGATTAATTTCTATATATTCGTTATTAATACCGGGAATTTTTCGAACATTATCTATAGGTCCCGGTGGATCGTAAGTACGTTTTTGTATGAAGTTCTGCCAGAGACTAAACCATGTGGCCGACAACAAATGTGTCGACGGAAGAACATGAAAATCGTGACTTAATTTCAAAAACATCTCTAACTCTATGGTGATCCGTTTTTGTATAGATTGACAAGTCGAACACTCGTGCAGGTTAGGTCCCGAAGAACAGCCGCCAAACTTTTTATGCATATACTCATAAACCTGTTTTGGTAATAAAATTGCAAGTTGATGCAGCAGCTGTATTCTTTCTGGATGAACAAAGCCGTGATGACACAAAAAATCAGAATTATCTATGGGACCTGGTTCTGCACAAGTCTTAAATCTACTAAGCCATTGTTTTGAAATGTAAACTTTTTCTTCTGACCTTTCATTATATTTTTCTGTAAGTTCGTACACTTTTATTTTAGTCGATTGAGTTACCAAAGTGCTCTTGCGATAAAACAGAACGTACGCTTCGCATGCCTGCACCGTTTCTGCACTGACTTTAGTCACATATTGATCGTCAAATTCGTACCACTGATTTCCATTCAACGAATAACACGTATAATGGCCACCTCCAGCCGTTCCATGATGACAAATGACAGAAAACAACTCGTATGTGACGACATTAGATACACAATCGGAATGAAGATAAGGTCGGACATCTAGGCCTTTCAACGGAAAACTAACAAACGAAGATATCTTGCTACTAAACATCAATTCGTGTCGAAATCTTTTTAGATGTATGCATAGTATTTCGGGTAACTGTAGCACCTGCAAGAAGAAAATAATATATTAAGTCAATATTAATTTGAGAGTTACTTGAAATAGAAATATGATAAATGCGGAAGCATTTTAACCAAAAAAATTTTTTATTTTCAAAATTTAAGTGCACAAGATTTTAATAGATTAAAATTAGGTAGATAGATTTAGTTGAAGTGAAGTGAGGAAAAAATGAGAGAACCTAACGACCAGACGTGAAGAACTACTTCAGTCTGGTAACTGATTAGAGGTCGTGGCCCTTAATGGACCATAAAAGCCAAGGATTAAGTAAGAATACATTTAACATTACATTTAAGTTACTTATTACCAGACATCGACATTGTTTTGTCTCTTTTTAATACAATAGAGTACAGATGGTGTAAATTAATGATAGCTAGGCCCGTTCGCATTTGCAAAAAGCATAATACAGAAAATCAAATTATATTACCTTACTAAATTTTATTCCATTCCTTAGTTTATTGCAACGTTCACAGCTGTACATGTTGTCTCCTTTCAATTCGTCAGTGCTAAAAAATGCTGCCAAACAATCATGTAACGATACGGTGGGACCATAAAACCACGATCTTAACCATGATATTATCCAAGCAAGCCAACCATCTTGAACAGGAAGCATCACTTCCGAACAAGCTCCCACTCCTGTGTCTACATTACGACCATGTAAAACTACTAGATGATCGCGAGAAGGGATAGGCAAAGATAAATCTTGGAATGTTTCTACCCGACTTGATATTCTGCTGCAGGTCAAGCACTGTACTGACGATAAAAGTTTACCATCGAATATGTCCGATATTATAGATCTATATTTAATTTGTGTTGTTGGCGAACTCGAATATGATCTAGTAGATTGCGAATCTAAAAATAAATACATTTTTATAGGAATCAAACGAGGCAAAATCTTTACTATTTAATATTTATAGTAAACATTAAATTTTAAAATACATAACTGTACTAAATAAACTTGATATATACATTTATATCGATTATAACCATACAGATATACAGTAAATCCCCTATATACGAACAAGATTTTAGTGTAAGTTTAAATTTCACTCGGAGGCAAAACCCATGCTCTTATTATTTACATTAGGTGTTTTCCATAATTATACAGGTATACCGACTCAAATTTACTACCTTGAAAAATACAAACTTCTGATTATTTATCAGGTTTTTATCGCTCACTGCCGACTCGTTTGTATGTAGGAGACAATTATCGCACCTAATACGATTTAGTTTTAAACGCCTACCTATAGAAGAATTTTGAAAGTGTGGTCGTAATCTGGAACAAGGACTTGTAGATCTCATTCGTCTTTTACTAATACTTGTAGGTCTCTCTGTTTCGTCGCTGAGACTAGAGCGTTCGCTTACACCCGAATCGCACGTTTCATACTCCCCTTCGCTAGATTCAAAACTGGAATTCATTGCCGATTCATCTACAGTTAAACTGTAGGAGTCCATATCGATCAATAATTCGGGCGAGCACACTTGTTTTAGCTCTTCATGTAGCTGATCCATAAAATTTCTAAGAAACTCTTGAGTATCGTGTTGGTGGTAGCCTCGAAACATTGCATGAACATTTCTAATGCCGTATAAAATACCTAACAAATTAATTGAAATAAGTTTAAACCTTCGAAAATTTTCATGTTTTATATACCTATAGGTACTTAATTTAATGTTACGCATGGATTTGAAAAAAATATAATATTTGAATTGTAGATGCATATTTGTTTTATTATAAATTTACCGTTTGATATTTATTGTTAGTTTCAAACAGTTTGGATAATCGACTGTCTACCGAACTCAGATAATTTAATGAAGTCAAATATTGAAAATTGTACTTTAACATCAGTAATGGAGAAAATAAAAATATATAAAAAATAGTTCTAAACTATTTTGTAAATATGTTCATAAAGCTATCTACATAACTATAAAATTTATTTCCTTACTTCATCTCCAATTGTTCAATTTCGACTATCAATAGATTAATTAAATAAAATAAAATGTTACTTGCCTGAAGGTGTAACGTATCCGTATCTCTTTTTAATCCATATGTCTTTAATTAAAGTTTGATATGTTCGACTAAGTCCAGGTTTGCGACCTTCAGACAATAATATAACAGCTGCCGAACATTCTAAAAAAAAATTTGTAAGCGGCAAAGTATTACTGAGAGCTTGCAGTGCCGCATTCATGTAGCAAGTATTTCCTATATTTTGAAGTCCAACTAAACCGTACGGTTTATGCGATTCGATATGAGAAACATCTTCGCCGTCACTGGAGTCCGAAGTATTTCCGCTCATGCTAATATTTAGTCCGACTGTACTTTCAAATGCAAATATGTTATTGCATTCAGTACTGTTGTTGGAACAGGTTTTATTGTATCCTGCATTTTCGGCATTTGTTTTTCGACTAATACTGTCCGTTATTGAATCTAGAAATACTTCCACCTTACACTGATAACACCAGACTCTTTTAGTCGTTAAATTCATATGAATTGAATGTGTCGGTTGCATCTAAAAGTAATGACTTTTTTAATAAAAACAAAAACATGATAATTTATATTGGATTATTTATATAGTTCATCATAATTAAAAATGACAACGTTATAAATTCTACGACATTACAAAAGCCTACTAATAAAATTAATTTTTTTATTTTGAAATACGTGTAAATATTCCTTTTTTAATGGCATAAATCTCGTTCATTTTTCTTTCGTGTCCCTTACTATACGTTCCTAATTGTACATTGTTATGTTTAAAAAAAAATCGATATAGGTTTTAGTCTTAAACGTAATATAATTTATAATACAAGCATGTACCTGATTATGGAATGTACTGTGGTCATTGTAATTTTCTGAACAACCAATTTGCAGACAATTTTGATGTAAACATATCCATAAATTGGGCCCCAAGTAGTCACAGTTGGCACATACTGATTTCTGAAAACCAATAACAATTATACAATTTTACTTAATTTTCAAAAATACATTGTAATGATAAAGTTGTAGATTTTATTTTTATTTTTTTATTAATGTAAATTTTATTTTTGTAATTTTTAACTAATTATCATTTTAAAAATTAGCAGTATTAACAGTACAACCAAAATAAATAGTAAAACAAACGTTCAAAGAATAAATCTTCAAACAAAACAAATCATCACAATTGAACAAATCTTCAATTATTGTCATTTTTACTGTACTCAAAAAAAAAAGATGTTCATAGTAATAAGTGTTGGATAGTGAAGTACTTATATTCATTTTAATTATAAACTTTTTTACCTTTTTATAAACTTCACAAATGGGAATATCCGTTACTGTAGAAAGATGCGAACAAGAACTCCCCGGCATTTTTCTACAACAATAAAAATTAAATAAATTAATTAAATATTAAATTTAAATAATTTAATATATTTTTTTAATAATATTAAATAATTAAATAAATATTAATTTGTAAAAAATATGATAAAACAAATACATAATTAAATTATCTCAATATTTATCTCTAAAATAGATCAAAAAAGTGTAAAACTGTAAAACGAAGATAAAGTCGTCAGTTGACATTAAGACGAGAATAAATCACATAATCAACATTGTCTTCAGATTTCCCTTATTTTGATTAAAATTCTTCAAGCTTAAATACGTTGCTCTGCTGTTTTAAATTTGTTAAAGATTTAAATGACAGTTATGCGATAGAAATGACAAAGGTAATAGTTTAAAAATGCAATTTTACAGGAGAAGTGAAAAACGTGGAGTAACACAACTTCAAAACAACTCTCAGGATAATGAAATGTTTAAACAGCCAGCATTGGTCAATTCTCGAAGTCGTTCGATAATGATAGGGATCTTTGAATATGAATTAGTTCAAATTGTTAGGTTATATTGTCCAACTAATATTAACAAAATCACCTTCAGTCTTATTAAATTTTCTTAAATTGCTGTGATAGAATAATAACAATTAGTGGATGTAACAACATCCAAAAAGTATCCATTTATGATTGTTTTTTAAAGACCAAGCCAGTAATAAAGTACTTACAAATTCTCTTATGTATTAACGATTGATAATTAACATTTTTCTCCGTCATATCAATAATTAAAATTGCAACAGAATACACGTCATGTTCAACGAATTATTGTAAATATTTTTACTGGTGCCTCTGTAAAATTTTATAAATCTAATCTTTTTAGGCTAAACTAGAAACTACAAGACATACGTACTTTACTTCATTTCATCAGTAATTATAAATTAAATTGTATCTGTTGATTAAATCTAGAAATATCAACACAAACGTCATTATTATAGGTTATAATTCTCAACGATTTATCTGACGTATCAGCAAGGCTATGATGTATATACAATGTGGGCCGTAACAATTTTTCAAACTATAATTTTTCTGTTCATGCCTATCGATATCAACTCAAAACAAAAAAAACCATTTTAATTACCGAAAAATAGCATAAATTTAGAAAACTGCTTTTTATTATAATAAATCTTCAATTTTTTTTATCATAATTATGTATATACTACGCATCTATTCAAGACTATTTAAATCGTAAAAGTTCACCCGACTTTCTATAAAAAAAAATGTAGAGTATTGAAAGAGGTTACACAAAATTCCAGTAAGCATTTAATAAAAATTACATTACACTTTTATTTATAATTTCCATAAAACACATTTACTTACAAGAATCACAATATAATTTGTCGGAATTTTTAAAAATTAATTTAATGCCAGATTTATTTCAATTCTCTATGTTTTAAAGTGATTATTTTCAATTTAACTTACTTAACAATCTTTTAATTTAAATTCTTTGTCAAAATTTGAAAATGATTTATTGTAAACACTATAAATAAATAAATAGATCGTCTTTAATTAGTATACTGCACATTTTTAATTATTAACTAGGACTAATGTTTTTAAAATATCATTAGAATAAATACCAAATTTTGATATCCCAAATAATAAATATTCATTTATTATTTCTAATAATAAATCCTACATTTAATAAGTAGTTACATTTTAAATCGGTTATATAATACGTTTAATAAAATTATTTACAATTGAATTTGTTACAAATAATATCTATTATTATAATATTACATAAAATATCGCAATTGATCTAACAATTAATGGATTTTAATTCATAAAATAAATATATTAATTAACATCTTGTTTTGTTTCCTTATTATCGGAAATGTCAAAATTCTGTGCTAATTCCATATTAAAATTTGATAAAGAAGATACCTGTGAATCCTGCATTAACACTTTTAAAATATGTTTATTCCCAATGGTATCTAATGGTTGATTAGGTTCACTTACTATAGTTGTTGTAAATCGTGATTTTAATTCGCACATTGTCATTAGAGAATGAAAATTTTCGAGTTTTAGTATTCGAGTCCATTACTTTGGAACTATCTGGAAGGGAATATTTAGCTGTTAATTGGTGACGCTTATGACCAATTTGTTTATCTGACGAATCATATTCTTGATGTTCGGTAGATAGAGTAGAATTATTTTGATGTAAAATTTCCATTTGTACATTTGTTTTTACGCCATCGTTATTGCTTTTCAGTCCGCCTTCTGTAACAAAGTCGGAATAGATTAAGTTAGTGTATGTAAAACTTTCTAGAAAATTAAATTTTTACACGACGAAATAGTAATTATTACTACATAAAATATAAATATACAGGTTGTTGAAAAAAGGGCTAAATATTGAAAAGAGGTACAATAAAATTAAACTAACGAAAATGAAAATCTTTATACAACTGACTTTAAAAGGCTAAACTTAGGCGATTGGATTGGCACATAACAATGAGAAGGAACCTATGATGGTTTTGAAAAAGAGATTTTTACTGTAGAACGGATTAGAAATAGATTTGGGAACATAAGAACTTTGCGAGAGAAAGATTAATTAACATGTTTGTTTGATTAAAGTAGGAATAATGTATCCATTTTATGTGCTCACAATCAGAGATTAGAATTAAAAAGGAAATTACCTGCAACAATAAAAGCATCTGTGTTCGATTTTCCTGGTATTGAAAATACTTCGCTGGTGCTTCCTAAATAATAAAACATAATTACAATAATACATAATATGAATATATTTTATGCAACAGTCAATTTTTCGAATAAACATCAAAATTTTAAAACATTCAAGAAATAAAAGGTTTATTTGTACTGCACTGGCGAAAGGTGCTCTTTACAATTGATCAAAAAATGAACACATTCGAATGTTGTTTCTTTTTAATTTTTTGCCCAGTGCAACTTTGAGCAAACAAGCAAACAGATCTAAAGTTAAACAAAGAAAATGAACTTGGAATTATCAGGCTTACCACACTTAATGGGATATCTTGACCTTTGTAGGTTAACAAAGTAATTTGTAAATTTAATCGTTTCTATATCTTGATCGTTTGGATTCAACAGTATTCCCACAGAACTGAGATCCTCGTCCAACTCAGTCGAGAACATATGTGGCATATTATCAACCATAAGTCTATATTATAAACAAATAGTTTAAAAACGAACTAAGTTTCAACTTAAAAGATCTAAATAACACTTTACCTGTTTTTAATTTTCTATACTGGACGACATATAAATCCCATCTTGTGTCGGGATTTTATTTTGTACCGCATATTCAGACTAGCGTATTTATTTTTAAATAATCGTTATTATTTATTAAATAAATATGTAGTTTGAAGTGATTACTTGTTTTTTACACATGCAAAATTTTAGCGGCATAGATTTTCTCTAAAGCGAAAGAAAATCAAGTGTAAAAAATATGATAAATAAAATAGTCAAATGTTTCAATAGTAACGTTTCAGTTACATATAACAGCTTAACTAAATAATTTACAGATGAATAGAAGTGATGTATACATAGACATCTAAGTTTTTGTATTTAAATTTTAAAAATACAGTTTTATTAAAATCGTTTAAGATTCATAAATAAAAAAGAAAGTTTTATATTATAAAGCATGTCAGGCACGGATATCATGCACAAATGCACCATCATGCAATAAATGAGATCCTTCAAATTTATTTAAAAGTCTTAGCTTAGAATAATTGTAATTGTTTAAAAAAATTCTATTCCCTTAAATAACTATAGAAATGTTTTCAAATTAAAGGAGTAGGTACATAATTAATCATCTAATAATATTTCGTTAATAGCAGTAATTTTACTTGTTATATATATATAAACAGTTGAACCTCGATAACTCAATCTGAAGAGAAGAGAAGAAAACTTCGAGCTATCGAAAGTTCAAGTAATCGAGATTGCACTATATGTCTATTTTTATAATGCACAATAAACTGCACTGTAATAAAAAAATATATATATTAGGGTCAGTTGTACAACAGCCGATCAGTGCTGACTGTCAGTCAATTGCCTTGTAAAATAATAATGTTTAGACAATCGTTTCTATATAGTGATTGACCGACGATCAGCAATGATTCCAAACTCCACTAATATGACCAAACCTAACCAGTTTATACTGTCAAACAGTTGATTTTGTGAGTGCATTCATATCTCGCATAAAGTAACAATACAGACGTCTGCAGACGCAGGCCATGTCACTTTTTAACATTAAACATTTAAAACGTCTTTATTAGTGTGATCTTTCGTGTGTTAACTATCGAAATGATATTCAGATATTCGGAAAAAAATTACATAAGTTGATATTAATGAATATTTCTTTGATGCCGTTTAAATAAATAATAAAATTGGAAATGTGCTACTTTGTCAAGATCATTATTTGCTGACAGTAACTTTCTAGCACGAATGTACAAATAAAATTACTGCTAAAA
Source organism: Rhagophthalmus giganteus (assembly GCA_036326145.1). NCBI lineage: Eukaryota > Metazoa > Arthropoda > Insecta > Coleoptera > Rhagophthalmidae > Rhagophthalmus > Rhagophthalmus giganteus. Next base: position 5,431,564 of record JARFJA010000083.1, on the reverse strand, counting down.
TCGAGTGTGCAAAAATAAATTTGAGACTTACATAAGTAAAAAAACAAACGTGCCGTACAAGCTGTATGTGCATAAACATGCTTCTAACTTGAAGATGCATGTGGCAACATTAACATTGTATTCTTTTTGCTGCAAGTGAATAAAAACATGAGTAGTTGTTCAGTTTTATCGTTCCGAGCTAATGAAAAAGTTAACATTTTCCTTCAAATTTGTTATGCTAATTAATCGGTCATAATTTCCCTCGTGCGTATAAAATTTCCAGTTGTTTGATTTTCAAGTTTAAGTGACTTGGCATAAAATAATTACGTGCACCGTTCAAATATAAATTTTAGAAATGTAGGATAAATCAATCTTCTAAATAAATAATCTTATTTTTAGAATTTATCTGGTACGATAGATGCAAGTATTTTTATATACGTCACGATACACATCTTATTTTTACGTCAACGTGAAATTTGTATTTGGTGAGAAATAATAGTTCAGGGAGCAAATTAAAGACAATAAGCTGAATAAACAAAGCATATATTTTTAGAAGACCGACTATCGCTATTCGTGTTTGTTTATAAAGTGTCAATAACTACCCATCACTGCTGACTATACTAGAAGACATTTCGCTGTTCTCTTTTGAATTTGAGTTTGGGTCAGAAATACCGGGCGAAGATGGGCCACTACTGCTTGATTTTAAACTTGGCGGGCCACTCCAACCTAAACCTAAAAAAATACATGGATGTATAATACACATATTTATTAATAATCCCAGAATTAAAATAGAATAATAATATTTTAATATTTTAATATTATTTAATTTAGAATTTTATAATTCTATTTTCAGTACAAATCCCATTAAATTCAAACAAGGTTCACGTATTTATTAATTCTTTAATATTTTCCAAGGTATTACACCGATTTTGTTTACCGAAAATTTTTTGTTAATTTGAACTTTTAGTTTAGGGAAATTTAAACCGAAAATTGTTGAATTAATAATTGAAGGATTTTTGTTTATTTTATATTTTCGCAATATTACAAGGAATTACACGGTTTTGGTTATTAATATAAATTTTTTTTAATTTGTTAAACTTTGGTTTTAAATAATTTTAAACGAAAATTTAATTTAAAATTGAAGGGGAATTTTTTTTTTATTTATTAAGCTTGGCTTTTTGGCCAATTTAAATGCAATTAACACGGTTGGTTTTAAAATTATTAGTTTAAATTAATTTTAATTAAGGAAACTTAATTCATGGTTGTTTAATCCAAATGGGGATTTGATAAATTTACCTTTATTTTTGGATTGGGTTTAATTTTTAAATTTAGGCCTTTTGGTGTTTCCCTTGGACGCTTGGAATTGGCCTAGGATTTTTTAGTAAGACGAACCACAAATTTTAGGTTTTTGGAAAAAACTTTTCACTGTTAGTTTTTATTAATGAAACCCGTTAATTTGGGGAACCCTTAATTTCACTGGCTTTGGTTTTATTTCGAAAAAAGGGAATTTGGCCAATTCTTGAGTTTAAAATTTTTTGTTTGAATTTTTCGTTTTATTTTAATTTTCCCAAATTTTGGAAACCATGCCATAACGTTTAAGAATTTTGGAGGATTCCTTTGTGTAATCAAACTAGGTTCTGGGTGGGATTTTCAGTTTATGTGGATACAAGGCCACCCAAGTTGGTTGTGGGCACTCGTTGGAAAGGTTTTTATTGGGAAGAAACCCCGGGTTCCCCAAATTTTGCGGTTAAGGTGGCACGGGCCTAAAATTTTTTAAAAAGGGAAGTTTTGGATTAATTAATTTGGATTATTTAATTAATTATTTTTTAAATTTGCCAACCTTGAAGGTTTTGTAAAAATGTTTTTTTCTTTAATCCTTTTAATTTTTCACATTAAACGGTAAATCATAGAGTTTTGGAGGAGTTCAATTGCTGTATCAAGACTGGAGTTCTGTGTAATAATTGCAGTATCGTCGGCATACATAGCCAGCGATGAGTTGAGATCTGTGGGTACGTCGTGAACGAACAGGTTGAATAGGGTGGGACCCAGAATACTACCCTGGGGTACTCCGGCCCGAATAGGTTTTGAACTGGATAAGGTCGAGCTGATCGGGACTCTAAAAGTTCTGTTAGTGAGAAAAGAGTGAATGATTTTGATTAGGTAATTTGGAGTATTTAATAATCTCATTTTATATAGAAGTCCATCATGCCAGACCTTGTCGAAGGCTTTTTCCAAGTCAATAAATACAACCGCAGTGTATTCTTTCTTTTCGAATCCTCTTTCAATTGTTTCACTTATCCTGAGAAGCTGGTGAGAAGTCGAGTGATGGGTTCGGAAGCCAAATTGATGAGGAGGAATAGTGTCGTTTTGCTGGAGGTCATCTTGTAGTCTGGATAGTATCATTTTTTCTAAGAGCTTGGCCAGAGTCGATAGGAGACTAATAGGTCCGTAACTGTCAGGATTATCCTTCGGTTTTCCTACTTTGTAAATGGGGAGCACATTTACAGATTTCCATGCTGTCGGAAAGTATCCTAGTCTGAGACAGGCGTTATATGTTGAGGTTAAGCAAGCCAGAGCCTTTTTTGATAGGTGCTTTAGCATTTCATTTGTTATGAGGTCAGGCCCAGGAGTCTTTCGCTTAGGTAACTCTGTTATAAAAGATTCAATTTCTTGGACAGATGTAGGAGCTATTTCGTGGTTATCCTGTAACTGCATATTTCCGATTGCGCTTTCTACCTGCCTATCAAAGTGTTCGTCTTGTTTTACAATATTGGGCGTAAATGCCTGTTCAAGATGGATTGCTAATAAGTTGGCTTTTTCATCATCGGAGGAGTATCTGGCGTTATTTGATATCATAGGATAGATTATACTCGGCTGTCTTAATAAGCGTTTGGTAGTCAACCACATAGATGGGTCACCGGGTTTAGTATCTTCAAGGTAAGAATTGTATCTTTGGATTCTTAGACTGTCAAGTTCATTCCTTACTAAGTGACACAGTTGATTGTAGATTGTTTTAAGGTATGGTAACCGGTGCCTTTGCCAATCCCTTCTGTATCTATTCTTTCGCTTAATTAGACTAAGTATGTAGTTGGGAGTTCTAATATGTTCGGCTACTTTCCTTTGCTTCCATGGTGTGGTTGTTTCTCGTATACTTGCTTGTAATGCCGAAGTGTATTGTACAGGGTGGGGCAAAAGTAATGTCATAATGTGAAAGTTTATTTGAAGGTGTAAAATTGATGACGTTAAGTTGAAAAAATGATATCGGTCAAATGACCACCTCCTGAGTTGATGCACATTTGTGCTCGTTTTGCGGCATTTTGAATTGTTGTTCGCAAAACATCTGGCTCCAAATTGGTGATTTCTTCTTCAATGTTGGCTTTCAAGACTTGCAAGCTTTGTGGTTTGTTGTGATAAACGCGAGATTTCAAAAAGCCCCAGAGGAAGAAGTCTGGCGATCTGGCCAGCCAGTTCAAATCGCCAAAACGGGAGATCACGCGGCCCGGAAATTGGTGGTTCAAAATCTGTATCGTTGCCCGAACTGTGTGAGCGTCCTGCTGGAACCAAAAATGCTGGAGACCCAATTCAGCAACTTGGGGGAAACAAACATCTGTCTGTAGCGCTCACCAGTTACGGTTACGGTGGTGCCATCGGCGTCCTCAAAAAAATAAGGGCCAATCACTTTTTCACTGCAAATGCCGCACCAAACAGTCACTCTGAGGGGATGCAATGGCTCTTCGTGCATTTCATGTGGATTCTCCGTGCCCCAGAAACGCGAATTTTGTTTATTCACATAACCACTTAAGTGGAAATGGGCTTCGTCGCTCATTATGATTTTAGATACGAAATCATCCTCTTCTTGCACCAGGTTTAACAGAGCATGTGAGTAAGTTAACCTCACTTGACGGTCAGCAGGCAGCAATTGGTGAATGGTTTGCACTTTGTAAGGGAACATCCTCAGATCTTCGATGCAACGAACGTCTGCTGATGCCAAATTGTGTGCATCGTTGTCTCGTCGAAGGTTTGTGGACTCTCTCGGACGTCCTCGGCCACAGCAGCGATATTCTCGATCGAACGAGCAATACGAGGCCGGCCACTTCTTGCGACATCTCTAGTGGAACCACTTTGCACGAGACGCTCAGCCATACGTTTCATTGTTCGCGCACATGGTGCAGGACGATGAGGAAAACGACGACGAAATTCACGCTGCGTTAAAACAACAGACCGGAAATTGGTCAAACAAGCAGTAACAATAATTCCGCGTTCTTCAGGTGTGTATCTTGTTAACTAATTCTCTATCTGTCTACAACACAAATGTCACAGCACAATGACATTTGACGCCATTTGCAAAAATTATGGAGCATTCACATTATGACATTACTTTTGCCCCACCCTGTAGAACAGCATTGTCTATATCCAGGTGGTCCCAGCCAACGGAGTTTTTGATCGAGGGTCGACTAGAAATTGTCCCAATCGGTTCTGCCATAAGCTAAGCTAGGTGGAGGAGGTATTATTAATGGGGTGTTGAAGAATCTGATGATGACAGGAAGATGATCGGAGTCCAGTTCAGAAGCCACTGTTTGATACACTGGATTAGTGACATTTTTATGCAGTATAACATCTAAAATATCAGGTTGATGATCTGTTCGGTATAAATGGTAAGTGTAGTCGTCAGGGGCTGATATTAATATATCATGTTTGGCCATAATATTATGCAACTTGATCCCGTCAGGATTACTAGCACAGCATCCCCATATGGTATTTTTTGAATTTAAATCTCCTAAAACTAACGTGAGCTCGTTACTCTTGAAAAGTTCACCAATTTCGTCTTCAACAAGCCGTTTATTTGGATGTTTGTAGGAGGATGTAAGGATTAAAGAGCCACTAGTTTTCATGTGTATTTTGATAGAAATAGCTTCTATGTTTTGAAGATCGCCTATATGGAGGAGGAGGTGGTGGCTGAATTTCTTTTTAATTATAATTGCAACTCCACCTGATACTATTACAGCTTCTCGGTCTTTTCGATATACTTGATATCCAGGAATTCTGAATTTTTCCGTGCTGACGAAGTGTGTCTCAGTGATACATGCGATATCGATGCTGTGTCTTGTCATGAAGTCTATAAAAGTTGTACGTTGAGATTTAAGACCATTGGCATTCCAATTGATCACTGTCATATTATTTATAAACGGAGGATTATTTTGATCCATTGTCTAGCAAAGTTGGCAATAACGTTGTTATGAATGGCATTATTTTGTCCAGATGGGGGATTATCAGTTCTATTAATTTCTTAAGTATTATGGAGATATAGTCGGTTGATGGTTGCTGTTCGTCAGAAGAGGTAATGTTGGGACTGAGTACTAAACATCTTGGGGGTGATTATTCATTAGTCATACTTTCTTGTTTTCCTATTACTGCTTGGGAGAAAGATCTGTTTACAGTTCTAGAGCTGGAATTTCTTGTTTGGTTCAGGGTTACCTTAGCGTAGTAACTACAACCTTTGCAGTTCGCTGAGTGCTATTCCAAGCAGTTTACGCACTGAGGATCATCTCCAGGTCGTTTAGGGCATTCAGTAAATAAGTGATTGCCAGTGCATTTCACACAGCGTGCTTTCGAGTGGCAATAGTTACGTGTATGTCCGTATAGTTGGCATTTTTTGCACTGGGGGATTTCCTTTGATTTTCTTCGTATCTCTACTTCTACTATGCTATGGTTTAGTTTAGTTAGGGTGAAGATTTCCTTGCCTTCTTTGGTGTCATCGAGATCCACCGCGCACAGTGGAATCGGATATCTATCTTTATTATAGAATCTGGCTACTTTTTTTTACCGGATATCTTAGATTTGTTAATTCGTTTTTAATTTCATCTACCGTAAGGGAGACAGGGACGTTTCGGATTATTACAGTTAAATTGTTAACCTCTGGGTCTTTAAATGTGTGAAAGGCTAGATTGTTCTCGCTTGTAATGCTTAGTCATTACTCGGTAATCATCTATACTGGTGAGATTTATTCTTAATTGTTTGTAATTGAAGGAATAAGAGTGAGTATAATTTTTGAAAGTTATACATTGTGGTGTGTCACCAATGTCTCCACATACTGCACCCTATCACGTCTATAAATTTAAAGGAGCAGAAATATAACACGGAAAAATCGCATAAGAACAATTTCTGAACTTACCAACTAGTGGATGGAAAATTTAAATTGACTAAAAATTAAAATTTAACTAACCAATTCACTTAACTGTAATTTAATTCTTAAAAAACAATTTTGCGCGATTGTTAATACATAAGAAACGATTCTTCAAACACTTTAAACACATCATAGATTTAGTTTGCAAGTAACCAATCGACAAGAAAGTGTTTTAGGTATTTTAATTTACTCCTCTTAATTTACAAACATCATATAAATAAGTATACTTAATCTTAGCTGGTCAAAGAATGGCCATACCTACTTACTATTAGATGGTGATTGTAGTTTAAGCGGTGGAGGACGGCTTGAGCTACACAAATTACACCCAACAGCGTGTATTGAATTAGTAGGTGTCACTAAAGGTGTAGATGGATGTCTTGGAGGTGTAGACGAAGGTGTTTTATACAAAGGAGTTGCAGTAATTTGTTCCAAAAATGCATCTAACTGTCGAAGAGATAGTGCATTATGTAACGTTTCCAAAGGTCTTATAGGAGGCACACCGCCAAATTCTTCTATTGCTAAAAATAATCACATTCAAAGAATTAACTTTTAATTTGTTTTAAACAATATGGTTTATCAAATAAAATATACACTTTTTTAACATGTTCAAAAAAATATTACATAATAATTCTGTTATATCGATGCCACAGTACAATAGCGCAACAACTCAAAAAAATTAAATTTTGCACTGAAGCTATTATGTAACACCTTTTTCTCTACTCCATTCAATGCTTTACACAAACCTTATTTTAAATTTTAACTAATAAATTTTACCCATAGCGTCTATATACCGTATATATCTATGTCCGTATAAATACGTACCAATATATTATTTTTCAAAGAAAAATTTTTATTTAATATTAAAGTTAGGATTATAATAGAATTTAATGGTTATTTAAGACACAGTCAATTACTCTCTATGTAATACCTGGTAATACCAAGAACTAAAATATTTTATATGCATAACAAACTTAATATTTTATTAACTTTTTATCTGATAAAGTATTAAAAAATAGTTCTCCTTGAATCGGATTTATAAGGAACTATTTCAATTGAAGCCTGCTGTTAATTTTAAATGGAAGTACATTTCGAGTTCTTGAAAATAAGTTCATTTCCAGTGCAAACTGAAATTAGTAATTATTCCGATTATATTGTGGGGCGGTAATAAAAATAGCACTTATAATCAGTAATAACGAGAATAGTATAAAACTTAAAAAAGACAAGAATTAGAGACTTAACAATCAATCTAGAAAATGTTTTACAGGAATTATAACAAACATAAATTTATAAATATTATAAAAAATAAATAAATTACAGCTTGTTAGTAATACAAAAATTGGTAAAAATTACCTATTACTTCAAAACGATTTCAATTAAATTACTATTCCGTTTAATATTTACGATGATTTGCATTACACTTATTATAAACCCTAATATTTTATGTAGATATTACACAAAAAATTACGTGTACTGGATGTGCACAATAAAACAAATTACTAGGTATTTATCTCTATAAGTATTACAATAGTACACATAACTAAATAACTTTTTTAATTAAAATATTAAATCATTTTAATAGTTCAACTCTGCAATTCGGTACAAAAGAAGCTGCACAACAGCATAATAAAAATTCTTACCTGCTTTTTCATTCGATGTCACTTAATTTATAAGTATTACACCATCGTGGCTTCAATTTAATAATTATTGCACAAGAAAAAATGAACAACTACAATAAATGATGTTTCCATTTGTCATTACCGACGCATTTTAAAAAAGCTGACTAAAAAATGTGTATATTATGAAGGTATGTATATTATAATAAAACAGTAATAAAATAAATTAAAATACAAATACACAATAACTGCACGTTAATTTTGTCACAGTTTTTGTTAATACATAATTGTTAAATTAAATATAAAAATAAATTAGCGAATATATTTACCTGCCGTACTTGATGCGTTAGGAAACATTTCACGTAAGTTGGGAGCACTGGAACTACCCGATATGACTGCTGTTGAAAAGAGGGAGTTGGTATTTCCACCTGTGAGTTTCTTATGTGGCAAAAGACCTCCGTAAGCGAATCCTAACGATTTCAAGTAGCTCATCTGCCCAGCAATACTGTGACGATGGCGTTTGGTATTGTTGCCATTGTTGCTGACCTCTGAATCGGTTATAAAATAGGGTTTGGATGTGAAAAAATAAAAGGTGATGCTGACTTGGGCAAAGTTAAGTTTATCATGCATATATGTTAATATTATTTGGAGATCTAATGGTCATATGTATTACTGTAATACAAAAATGTAAGTGCCGCTTAAGTGTAATATATTTAGAGGGCTCAGAAGACAATCAGTGTAAGTCATTATTGTCCTGATTTATGCAGGGTAAATTTCATTGCAATGTTCATACTTTCCATTAATAAAGCGTCCAGCGTTGGCGAAACGTCCAGTGACGTAAACGCTTTGTCAACAGATAGTATGAACATTGCAATGGGATTTAAATCAATGGAAAGACGACAATAATGAGTTACACTGTTTGACTTCTGAGTCCCCCATTTATCGAAACACTATTTAAAGACAATGTATTACTTAAGCAAAACATACTTTTTAATAAGTGGTGATGGTAAAATGACCATTGATGACAAACAATTAAATAGGACATTGGTTTTTTTATAAGTCATTTAAATAAATCTTGAAATATTGCGACACTTCGTATATAAGCTTTTTCTGCTACATAAATATTAGGTTTATAATATTTACTACCTACAAATTTCTCGATAATATGCTTAAATAATATAAAGCGATATTGTCACACTTGTATTTAATTATACTATTAATTTAATTAAAAACAATGAAAACAAATGAAATATTTAACTCCATCGCACAGAATATCAATTATGAAAAAACCGAATTTTCAGTTTTTCAAATTACAAAACAGCGATTCAATCGATGAATTATGATTAATCGACAGTACCTGTTCTAAATAATAATTTTTGCTGATGTGTAAAATATGTGCGGTGGTTAAAAGTTTTAAAATAAAATTGCATGGATCGAAAATATTTGTAACCAAAATCGACCCATTATTCAAGGGGTCTAAAAGCTAAACCTGGCCAAGTTCAAAATCTGACACAAATGAATTTAGCTTATTGCGAGTATTTCGACTCGAAATTTTTTACACAACCACACAATTAGTTTAGTTGTAAAAGCAGGCCATTTACAGAAACATTAGCATGTAAAATGTGGATTAAAGATGCAAAACCCGCCGTGTCCATCTCAAATTTGCATGCAAAAGCTGCTAACCACAACCAGCTAACCAATAGTAAGCTTTAGCTTAGCGAAGTTATGACTATCCCTTATTGAAAGATATTACAATTTAACATTTTTATTAGGTGCCTATTGTTGTGTCTTTTCTCGTTTTTATATATTTTATTAAGACTGTATTCTACACAATTATAATTAACGAATTTGAACTGTCACATACAAAATATATTTTAATAATAAATGCACCTTAGAACAAAACAACGCGGCATAGCCGCCTCTACATAACACCTATCAAGAAATATTTAATAATTATCATTTATAATCAATTTTACAATAACAGTTTGTACTTGTTTACTTTATAAAAAATGTATTATGTCTTTGGAGATCACGATATACAAAATAGATTTCTACACAATAATAGCCAATACAGCATACTGCAACAGTTTTTTGCGTTTCTTGCAAAATCATTTCATGTGGATATGGCAGATTTTGTTTTTAAATTAATGCCAATTTGAAGTAAATTCATTTCATTATTATCTGTAAAGAAGTAAGAAAAAAAATGAAAGAATTCATTAAAATTTTGACAATAAATAACAAACACGACGCACTAGCAATCGTGGCTTCTTCCTAATTTCAAAATTTTAATAGCGTAATATTAACAACAAACAACTTGTCAGTGTTGAGCAATTAACAATAAAATAAAAATGATTTACTTAAGTAGATTTAAGAAAAGGTTGGATAAAATGTTATAATGGCTTTAACGACTAATGTGCCACATTCTGCACTTGTACAATAAATTAGTAACTAATTAATTTAAACAAATTTTGCATTAATAGAAAAATTAAACAAACAAGTACACTGATAGTAATAATTTATTAAATGTACCTGTTTAAATTGACTATTTGATGATAAAAAAAATTTAAATTATACTTAAAATAAATTCTCGAGTAAATTTATCACAAACTATAATCATTATTAGATGACTTACAAGAATGTTATAGTTTAAGAACATTCTTTATAGTTACTATAAAAAAAAAAGTTTACAAAATGAAATATAGACATTATTTATTAATTGCCCAATTATCTACTGTTAAAACTCAACTTGTATTAAAGTTGCACAAATAAGAATATCAACATCAAGAAAGAACTAACTTTAATATAATATGTACATCTGCAATCAAATTGTAGGATTACCCTTCATTTACTACCGTAATGTTTGACTGACACTTCTGCTGTTTTGAATTTTTTTACGTTTAACAAATGTATGCACGCACTCTTACAATAAAACTACAAACAGTAAATTAAAAGAAAAACACATAATACATGCAATTTGTATTAGTACGATTTAATAGATGACAAGTACTACTTAAACTTGTTAGAGGATTGTTATAGTTAATGCACAAGTACCCAAATTGCTACGAGCTAGCAAGGATTCTTAGTAAGCAATTATTTTAGAAAATGTCCATGTTAAATTAGTCAATCAGGATCTGGCAACAGCGAACGTGATGACACTCTTAAATGTTATTTGAAGATTAAAACTTCTTCTTTTAAGTTGTCAATTTATGGTGACATAAATTGAAAATATAAAGTCATGCAGAAAATACTTAAGTAAAATTGGCATTCAAAAATTAAAATTAGAAAGCAGTGTGTGCACATAGTTATCTATAAAAAAATATTTTGAAAACTTTCTGATATAAAATACAATTGGAGTGCTTAATTGAAATATATTATATTTCACATGATGAATAGATATAACTACTTTATGTATATATGATAGCTTGTTTGAAATTTAATGCAATAAACATTATTTTTAAATAATTCCAAATTATAAGTGTCGCCGATGTACTTTTTACAGTTTTATTAACCAAGCTTGTTTGATTAAATAAACAGGATTGTAAAAGGACAACAATATAAGAAATAAATTCAATACTACTTTTTTGCATTGCATAAAAACTAGTATTGAGAATATCTCCTGAAAAACGGAAACACCAGTCGTACGGAATTACTGGCAGACGAGGTACTCTACAACACATCAACAACTTGACTTTATTCGTTCTTACTCAAGACGAAGTTTCTACTAATATGTTAATTACATATAACAAACGCAACTGGTTTAAATGGTTTTCATATAGAAATGAAAATAGCGACTCTCGATAAACTGCAAGCTAAAATACAAAAATAAATGCCAATACAATACCAAAACAAAAATTACCATGCAGTGTTTTAAAATCTTTTCGTACTGAAAATACATTACTTCTACATTTTGATAATCGTTATGTACCCGATATGTTGTTAATTTTTAGAATATAATTATAAATTTTAAAGCTGAATTTATACTTTGAATTATCGAAACAAAGTACCTACCTAAGCTGTTAAGAAAAATAGAATTAAGATTAACAGGTTCTATTTCAAATTATTATAGAATTAGAAAATTTTAGAGAATGTAATAATTATATTTTAGTAACGAATATCAAATAAACACATTAGAAGAGTTTAAATATTACCTATTCGCAAATTCAGTTGATGTTGATGAGTAAATAAAATAAATTTCAAAATAATATCATTTAACATAATTTTGTTTTAGAAAAGGTAGTTTATATGAATGATATCGAAATGCGAAACATACCTTGATTATTTACAGCTTCCAGACTTTGATACTGCAACTGATTAACTGCTCGAATACAATTATTAAGTTATAATAAATTCAATTTAGCTAATATTAATAACTGAGACATTTTAGGAAATTCGACCTAAGTAATTAGTAGGAAGTGAAGACTTGTTGCAGTTGTTAATTGAACTTTGCCAACTAATTTGTCAAAAGATGTGCTTCAGTTGCCATTACGACGCCAAAAATGAGTTTTTCCCCAGGATCTCTTTTGTGGTTTATTTTACAACAACAATAGCTGTACAATAAAATAAACTAGGAAAAATTTCCTACAATTTATGTTCGTATCGATTTTTCTGTAACGTCAACAGTTTCGGAGTATTAGCTCCACAAAGTTTACTCTACCAAGAAACTACAAAATTGATTGGTAATTAGCATAGAAAAATTACATTTCGGCTTTCGATACAAACATAAAAATTTGTACATCGTTAGACTCATCTAGGATATACATTTTCGATTAAGGAATGCAAATAAATTCCGCCATGGACAAGAGTTATGAAGTCATAAAGTTTGACTATTAACACTTTTACCGCTGTATCATAAAAACTGTCAGTTTAATTTTGCTTTCCATTTCTTTGAAAGACCTTCAAAATATCTTTTAGACGGTTATAAAAAATTTCCGATTGAAAATCAGGCATCACTTTTTAATATTTTCGTTAGCAAGGCTTAATTAACGACCGTGCCAAGTCACCACTTCCTAATAATTACTTAGGTCGATTGGATTTTAATTCCTAAAATACCTTGACTATAAAGCAGACATGCATTTATAATAACTATCGTTAAATTAGTATAACGATATATATTTTGATGACAAAACTTTAATATCAACTTATTAAAAAGTATTATGATGTACCATTTATGAAAAATTTAGCTTTTATTCTAAAGCTGCAATATTACAATTAATAAGAATTACAAATAAACAATCTAATAACTTTTTACTTATGATTTGAATTGTTTATATGCTTGGATAGGCCCTACAGTCCAAATTAAAACCGTAAACACAAAATTTTATCCAGGAAAAAATCTCTTACATAATTATCTATAAAACCACAATACTAACAATTGTTCGTTGATATTAATCCAACAGTTATAGTTAATCAAACAGTGAAAACATCAGAACTAAACAAATTAATATCAAAATGTTAACTTAAAAATGTAAAATAATAATAATAAAACAAGCATTCATTTACGTTTAAATAAACCTAAGTATTGATGTTCATCTAGAGAAACAAATAAGTTTTATAATTGCTTGCAATATTGTATAAAACATCAAATTATTAAGAACTATATGAGCAAAAACATCAAGTATTATCAGAAATTAAGTACCTATATCTTATTCTTCAAAAGTGAGTTCGTGCTCAATTATTTTTTAATCGGGATCAATAACTTTGTCAATGTTCACATTACTATATGTTAATTAATCACTCAATTATAATGTAAACTATTTATGATCTTAAAGTCCCATTGTCAATTTACAAAAATGTGCAAAATGCTCAAAAAGTTTCTGTACTTTTTGAGTATAAATAACATACGTATATGGGAAAAATTGATAAAATAGATTTTAAATCTTGTTTTTGACAGAAAGTCTTGGAAATCAACTGCTGCGCCATATATGAAAATGAATAATCGATAATACTAATCAAAGTCAGCTGTAGTATATTAAAATTACTTATTTGAAAATATAATTATCTACCTGTTATAATTAGAACTATAACCTTCCTCGATATCACATGCAAATACAACAAAAAAATAAATCTCCTTTTCTAATGGATTAACTCTCTTAAGGATTAACCTGTTGAACGTTTCAACCTTGAACAGAAAACGATTTTTTTGCCGGCACTATGATTTTGTCGCTAGCAAATATGTTCATCGAGACAGATATATTCGACATAAACGTTCAACAGGTTAAAGATGTTTTAGTCAAAAGATGCGTTTAAGATAAGAAAATAACACATAAAATATCGTAGGTATTTGAAATTGCTTACCCTTAGTTTGAGTCGCAACGGTATGATCATAACTTTTCGCTTTCATATCTGGGTCCGGACTCTTTGCTCTTTCTATTCTGTATCCATACCGAGCCTGATGTGCTAGTTCTTCGTTTAATCGCTTTGCTAGATGCATCGCTTCGTGACCGCATACAGTATGAGAAGATCTACAAAATAAGACAAATTATTTCAACTAATAAAAACAATATTAATCTTAAATTGATGTACTGATAAAACACATGCCACATCCGAATCGAATATATTAAAATAATAATCTCTTATGATTTTAAATTTTCACCTAGAGTAGTTTATATTTATATCTTATATGAGGAGTTTAGAAGAAAAGTGGTGCAAATGACATTTGTTCAACTGCACGGTGACACATAATATGTGCAGTGAGTATAATTGTGAAGTGAAAGTTGGTCAAAATAATACAATTTATAGAAAAACCAGTAGTATTTAGTCCGTAATGGCAGTTATACGGCATTCAAAACATTTGGGAATATTTTTAGTTATGTACTTTAAGTTTAAAATTATTAAAATCTCACAGAAACTCAAATGTCACTTGTACCACTTTTCTGCTAAGTCCCTTATATATGAGAATTTAACAATTTTTATTTAAAAATAACCTACTTGATAATTACTTGATTTTGATTTACCCAATATAAAATATTTCATTATAAAAGACAAAACATAACATAATCTTACCCAATCGGAATAGGATTACTAGACTTGTTTACATGAATACGTATATCGCACGGAACAGAAGTTGGCGATGATAAATCACAAAAATTAAGTGGACCATGCGATGTTGGTGAAGCTCCAACGTATCGTCCATCTATAGCCATTTCGGTTTCTTCATCAATGCACGGAGAACAGTGACTTCTCGGTTCATCTGGCGTTGCAGTAGCTGAAGTATTTGTACTCTGTAATTGATAAGCGACTGAGATACAACTATCAATATATTTTAAATACAGCCAATTTTAATAAACACCAATTTGGTTATTTAAAGTTAATATTTATATAAGCGCTAGATTTAAAATATGACGTTCATCTATAAAATGGAATAGATTATCATTTGTTTATTAAAACACCATAAAACTATTGGTCAAAAATGTTTCCTTTTGTATAAAGAATATTCAAAGTTGTGCAATTTGATAATCATTACCCTGGCAAACATTTGGCACATTCTTCTACTGAATATTAAAACATCCTTTATTAATCATATTTGACAAATATATTAATTCTGTTATAATATCACAACTTACTTTACAATTTATAATTATTTAACATGTTCAATGATATTATCAATTTAAAATATATCTACATAACTTTTCAATGGAACTTTGTTTGTTAAGCCATCGCCATAAATTATGCAAGACATTTATGTTGAAACATATTAGTCAGCTTTAATATCCAAGTTATATAATTTTGTGAAATCACGGCAATATAAACAATAACTAATATAAAAAAAGCACTAACCACACTTTTACTTGCTACCGATTCATTACGGGAATGTGGCCTAAAACCTGGACCGGGAGGTAAATTCTTTTGAACACAACAGTTAACACCTGGACTAAAATGTAATTCGACGTGAAATCTTTCATCACTAGTTAGCTCTTTAGTGGGATCTTCGTACAACATGATTACAACTTGAGACATATAATTCAGCTCAGAAACCATCGAAACATATTCCATTGCTCTGTGCCATTGTTCATCAGTTTCAACCTATAAATATAATGCTTAATTTTATTAAACTTATTATATCAACTATTAAAGTGTACTAATAAGAATATTTGTGCAAATATACCTATAAAATCTTTGTAAGCAACAGAATTTTGTATCATTAACCATGTTTAAGAATAAATAATCATTTAACTATATAATAATCCCAAACACCAAAACACTTACATCAAGCAAACCACCATAACGAAGACAAGTAATAAGAGAATGTATGTGACTTTCACTAGTAAAATACAATCTTGTCCGAACATGCCTGCCAGGGCTAGAAACGCCATGAGAGTATCTTGGATTAAGACGATTAACAGTTTCATCATCGTCACATTCTTCGATATTACGTTGAAGATCTGCACGAATCTTCTTGAGCAATGGTGCACAAATTCCTTGCCCAATCGTTAATTTTTCTTGCGAAGTTATACCATATTCCTTAAAAAATAAACATATTTGTACAGTTCCTTAAATAAAAAATTTTTAAAAAGTACCTGAGGAATTACAATATCAGCTAAGTTTTTAGAATATACATATAATTCTTCGGCTTGCTCAAATTGTAATGTATGTTGATTATGTTGAAGATCATATTTTATACAATCATAAATATCGGGTATTTTACTTATATCAAAAGATTGATTTTTCGTACAAAAATCTTTTTCAATTTTTCCCCATCGACGACCCATTAATTCCCAAGTTTCCCCATGATATAAAAGAGCATCTACAAAATAATTCAAATAAAAATAAGCATTTAAAAATAGAATTTAAGAAACCTTTGGTTTTAAGATCATCCCGTTTTAAACGTACAACGTTTATAAGAGAATTTATTAATTTGTGAACATGCTGACAGCAGCTAAATGGATTTTTCACAAAGTCTAAAGCATCAGAAATACTAGAAGTATTACAGGGATTTATTTTTTCTATGTCCTCTGCTGTAAATTCTCTATTTAATTGCATAAGTTCGTGAAGACGTGCTTTACACCTGAAATGATAAATTAATAAGTACAATTTTGTCGGAGAGTAAAATTTACAATTACCTACACGTTTTGATATTTGCTACTGTCACAGTCATTATCTAGTAAGCCATTGGTGTTGGCACTTTTAACCATTTGTACTAGTATGGGTGTTAATTCGCCTTCCAGAGCTAATAAGCCTTTTGCAAAAGCTGCAGCCGTCATTTGTACTCGACCTTCATCGGATGCGTAAATTTTCAGGTCGTGACGAAAAGTCGAATGTAATCTCAATAGTCCTAAACCTTGAGCTCCTGCATATTCGCCTGGCAATTAAAAAACAAAACATTATATACATATATATACATAGGTAAGTTTGGCATTAATTAAGCAGTACAAGAAATTTGTTAAGAGTTGATAAGATAATTTTTCAAATTAAGTTTAATTTTGAATATATACCTATAAAGTTAGCATTAATTACTAATGTTGATTAAGCAAAATATTAATTTATATAAATTCAACCATTAATAATGCATGTTGCGACATCAGACAAGATGCGCTCATGATGAGTAAACATTAAAAAATCAAATTTTAAAATGAATGCATAAAAACAAATAAAGATTATAATAATTAGAGAATTTTCTGATACAATATAAATTTATACATAGTGAACTGAAATCCACGGGCAATTTTACATAAAAAAATTAAATTCCTTACTGTGTTACAACAGGCATTATAACAACAGGCACTACCTACAAGTAAAGTAACTATTACATAAAAACATTAAACATGCAAAGCACAACATAAAGTTAACAGTGTTAATTTATTCAGTGAAAATACCTACATTATGTACTTGATTATAAATGATGTTTATTGTTAAACACATAGTGATTCTATTCTTACCAGTTTTACTACCTAATTTATAAAGCATGATATTTGAATCTTCTCGTGCTTTTCTTTAATTTTTAGCTTCACAAGATTTCCAAAGACTAGAATATTTTATGTAAGTTTGAATTAATAAAAGCTGCGCAAAATGTATGTGATTTTAAATTTAATTTTGATTTACTTAAATTAACTATCACTAAATGCCGACAAAATAAATTTTATAGATATCCACTATAATTGTTATAAGGTTATCTAAAATGAAAAAAAAAACATATCATAGATTTAAATTACATCACATTTCTGACTTATTGTTATACGCAAATTTAACTTAAAAAATATTTTAGTAAAGATAGCTAATACAATAAAGATGGACAAATAAATAATCACAATAAAAACAAAATTAAAAAATGCACTAAAACTTTTAAGCAAAAAATGTGCATTTACGTAATTTTTTGTATATAATTACAATATAATCACGTTAATCCGATGCTATACCAGACCAACTGACATCCTTGCAATTTAAAAATTTAATCTTGGAGTAGTTACATTACCAATTTGTAACAAATGTAGTTACGTGTCTTTTCAACGTATTAAGATTAAACGTCATTAACAATTATTAAAAAACTAATCGTTTTGAGACAATTCTTTGATTTAGTAAATATTTGAACCTTTTATAATACTTACATTAGCCTAAATACATAAATAGGTACTTAAATCATCCTATCATCGATCATTCAAAATCAGAATCCCTGTTATTACCCCCATTGCATTGTAACATTCGCTGTAAATGAATTTCGTACGTTGCCGACAAATGATCGTATATAGCAAGATGTACAGAGTTTTGGAATTGTGTTTTTTAGAAGTTAGGCATATCTTGCTCCGCTTGTCGATAAGTTAGATGAAGTACCCAATGCCAGCGACAGGTTTTTATCAATTCTAAAGTATTCGCTACAGTTTCATTACATATCTATCTCAAGTTCAGCTATTTCATTTATCAAAGAGAAGGGGTTAATGTGCATAATTAACAAACACGCTTGTCGTTTCGACACAACATGAGTACTCCAAGGTTAAATAAGGTTTTCTCTCTCACAAAAAATGCAGCATTAATTTGAATTTCTTTGCAATTTTTTAAATTAACTATAAATATCTATAAAATTTATTTAAAGTTTGTAAACATTAATGGCATTAGTAAATAGTTTATTTTCACTATTAAGGAAATAGATGTAAAAACTTTAAATTTGTCTGCACGGTTTTTTAAATTAAAATGTGTGACTCGTCAATGTCAATTACTGTGGTATCTAAACAAATGCACAAATTATGCTAAATAAACATAATTAGAAATGAAAATATGAAAAAAGCAGCGTACGAACCGGCCAAATGTCTACCTTGGCCCCCTGGGTACATACAGCGGAAAATTCTTCCTAATTCTTCTGCCTGTATTCGTCCAGCCGGTGTAAGCTCTCCACCCCACTTTAATATTAAAACTAAAGATGGATCTGCTGGAGGATCTAACAAAATAAAAATTAATGTCATTCTATTTATAAATACAATTATGACAATTTTTAAAAATATACATTTAAATGTATGTCGTCCAAATTTTATTCGGATGCACATCATCAATAAAAAGTTACTAGAAGGTATATTTGTAATGTTCAGTTTAAAATTTTGAATGTGGCACATTCTACTGATGATTTACCTGCACAATTGACATGACAAAGAAAGACTACAATTTATTAGAAATGATGATATGTATCAGAATAAAATTTGGATGACCCAGTTATTTAATAGAGTAAAGTTACCTAAACGACATATAACCACTCAAAATTTACATTGTTCATGAAATATGAGTAAGAAACCATTCATTTTTTAAATATTTTTCTAGCACTATAAATATTTTAATGGAAGATTGGAAATTTTGATCAAAAACTTAGAAAAAATCTATATTAATTGTTTTTAAAAATAAATCGAAATTGTTACATAATCAAAAGCATTAGGTAATTTAGATTAAAACAAAAAATAAAGAAAATGTATCTGTTATTTAAAATGTTAGTTCAACTAGATTTCTATAAATACTAAAAAATGTTTACTGGCACAACAACAGCACCGATCTATTATAATTATTCACACTGATTAGCAAAAAAATTATATAATTTATTGTTTTAATAATAATAACTGCTAGTTACTTCTGCTAATAAATCAGATGGCAAAAATTAATTTCACAATATTTAAACCGACATTCAAATTGATAGCTGTTCAGAACTATTACTACTACAGATAAAAATAGTAATTAAAAGTGTCGTACTAAGGTGTGTTTTACCATCGTCGGAGCTGGATCCTCGCGGTCTGCCCTTCGGTTGATATTTCATTTGAACCTTCCTATTTATACCGGAAAAATGGCCATACCTTAAAAATAACAACCATAAACTACAGAAAATATAATAGAAATCTTCAACATTACATTTCCAATACACCTTTCAGTTGTTCCAGTTTTCCTTGTTTTTCTTCAGTTTCTGGATCTGCTTCGTGCTGTTGTATTTCTGCTAAAAGTGATCGAGCAATATCTAAAATTTCTTGTAACTGCTTAGGCCTCTTTAACTTAACATATCCATGTTTATATCCGTCGTATTTTTCAAAAATTTCAAAAAATCTGAAATTAAAAATACATCGTAAGGCTCACGCATCACAGAGTTGAGCGGCAAAAGTCTCAGTCAAGGCTACACAAATTTTGTAAACCACTTCTCTGCTGCCACTCGACTATGTGTTACAGTGAATTACAGTATATGGTATCTTACTTTGGATGTCGTACTTCGACCTTCATTTTTTGTTTGGGAGTACGATCTCCATGCCGGATAACTGCAACAACACAACGTAACTCCATCATTTTACCAAAAGTTGTAGGTACAATTGGAGGATCGTCCAACTGAAAAGGCACCGACCATGGAATATGAAGAGTTGGAGCTAAGATGTCTCAAAATCATATTCCCTAATATTTTTGCACAATCGTCATAATATTTATTGGAATTTTTTACAAAACTAAAGCCGTTTACATCGCACACAAAAGATTTACCATTTGCTCTAGAATTCAAAAGCAATTGATATAAATTTTCTATTAGGTACCATTAGTTTTTTGATTTTACCTCAACAAGTCAAATCCACAAACAGCTTGCTTAAATGCCAGACAAACTCTTCGGGATATTAATTTCTCTGCATTACTAAGTATCACAGGATATCGTATTTCTTTGCCTTCCCTGTCTCTTTCGACTTTTCCATCTAGTGCGGGGGATTTTCTTGCTTCTGCATGTGCATAATCAGGTCCCACGGTGTAAACCTAATATTTTTATGAACAAAAGTAACAAGCAATTCGATTTTTTTTATAAATTCAAACAAACAATATTTATATAAAATAGGGAATAATTTTAGAAACATTTTAACAGTGATATATAACCGCTCAACTTACTTTAACATCAGTTCCATCTGTAGGCATAAAATCTTCATATATGAAACTACCAGTTTTGCGTACTCTCGATTCTGGAGAATAAACGCTACTACGACTACCTATCTGCAATTTAAAAAGATTCATTACTAGTTTTGCTTTGCTCTATTTCAGAATAGTTAACAGATAGTGGGGTAAGTACAGTAATAAAATCTAGTATATTGTGTAATATTGAAAAGTAGAAATACCAATCAATTACTTTTATACACTGTATTTTTATGAATATAAAGTTAAGTTAACATTTAAGTTTGACAACAGTATTTTTGGAAAAAAGCAGTTTCAAAAATTTTGCAATTGTACTACATAAAAGAGTATTGCAAATGCATTTTTTTTTTGTATTTTTATATTTTATAATAGATTTCTACTTAACATGTAGTAACATTCTATTTTATATATATATATATATATATATATATATATATATATATATATATGGGGTAGCGGATAGGTACTCCTTTCTTTCCCAGAAAGAACAGACCTACTTCAGGGACCTAGCAACCCTGCCCACGCGATGCTCATGACTTCTCCTGCTCCCTTCTTGGGAAAGTCATGTCATTCCTTTAATCCTACCTATCAACATTATCCTTACCTATCCATTCCAATTCGCCAACCCGCAGTGGCTAGCGTGGCGTTTTAATAGCCAATAAGCCCTATGAAATGTCAACTTTGAACACACAATTACCCCAGGCGGGTAGGGATACTAACCCACAATCCCGCACTGATTCGGCAGTAAAATGCCTCACGGATTCTGGGGGAGGCACAACTTTGACAAAGAAAAAGCCAAACCAAACCAAACTGTATATAGCGACATATAACACACGGTCCATCTCATCCGAAGAAAGGTTGGAAGAACTGGATAATGAACTAACCCACATAAAGTGGGATTTACTCGGTATAAGTGAAACCAGAAGACGAAAAGAAGAATGTGTAAGACTAAAATCGGGACACATCCTATTCCATAAAAACAAGGAAGACTTAAGTGAGGGAGGTGTAGGAATAATGATACACAAAAGACTATACGCACATATAAAAGCAATATCCGATAGAGTGATGTATGTCACCATAAAAACAAACAAACTAACATCACTAAAGGTTATCCAGGTATATGCCCCAACATCAAGTTACGAAGACGAGAAAGTACTGGAGTTCTATGAAGATATATCGAAAGCCCTAGAACAAAACAGGACACAACAAGTAATTATAATAGGAGACTTCAATAGCAAAATCGGAAAACAAAAAGATAATAAAGAAAAGTATATAGGAAAGCATGAATTGGGCATTAGAAATAACAGAGGCACAATGATGATTAACTTTCTAGAACAGGAACAGATTTATAACGCAAGCACATTTTTTAAAAAGAAAGATGACAGAAAATGGACGTGGATGAGTCCAGATGGACAAACCAAAAACCAAATTGACTATGTTCTAACGAAAAATATGAATACAATAAAAGACGTAAATGTGTTAGCGAGATTTACTACAGGAAGTGATCATCGACTAGTACGAACCACAGTCAAAATAAATGAAAAATTAGAAAGATACACAAAAACGCGTAAGAACACACATAAGAAATTAAATACAGAAATGCTAAAACAAAACTCACAAAAATACCGCGCAAATATAGAAAATAATTTCAGAACACATCAAACAGAAACCCAAAACATTGATGATCTAAATGAAGACTTAATAACCAAAATTAAAAAAGCTGCAGAGGATTATATAAAACCAACATCGAAACTTACCAAGAATGATAAATTAAGCGAAGAAACAAAAGATATGCTAAAACGAAGAAGAATTTTAGTTAGTGAAAACAACAGAAATACAGCTGAATACGAAGAAACAAACAGAACAGCGAGAAGAATGGCCAGAGAAGACATAAGAAAGTATAAAACCAAACTAGCCCAAAAAATACTAGAAGAAAACAAGGGTATGAAGATTTTCCGAAGACAAACCAATGCAAAAAAAGAAATAATTAATCTAATAAACAAAGACGGTGTCCTAGTAACGGACAGAAATGAAATTATATGTATAGTTACACAATTTTATGAAGACTTGTATAGTTCAAAAGTAAGAAGTGATGTAGCATCCAAAGAAAAACGAAAAAAGATAATAAATGTGAACTCTGAAGACATACCATCTATAAACAAAGAAGAAATATATGCAGCCTTAAGTCAGACGAAAAATGGAAAATCTGCAGGAGAAGACGAAATTGTAAGCGAAATGCTAAAAGAAGGCGGCGAAGTCCTAATAGCAAAACTAGAACAACTATTTAATAGATGCCTATACGAAGAAAATATCCCTGCAGCCTGGACAAATTCCATAGTAGTCTTAATATATAAAAAGGGCAACAAAGACAACCTTGAAAACTATAGGCCGATAAGCCTGCTATCCCAGATTTATAAATTGTTCTCTAGAATTATCACAAACCGACTAACTAAAAAGCTCGACTTCTACCAACCAAAAGAACAAGCGGGCTTCAGAAAAGACTTCAGTACGACAGAACACCTACAAACAATGAAAACCCTAATAGAAAAGGTAACCGAGTACAACATACCAGCCTGGATAGCCTTCGTCGACTACAGTGGAGCTATGGGCGATACTACAAGCACTAAAAAACGCCAGAGTAGATTACAGATACTCAAACCTAATTGAACAAATTTACAACCAAGCTACACTACAAGTACAACTTCATGAATATACTGATAAAATTAGAATACAAAGGGGAGTGCGACAAGGCGATAACATGTCGCCCAAGCTATTCACATTAGTGCTGGAAGACGCCTTCAAACGTATTGATTGGGGAAGCAGAGGCTTAAACATTGCAGGCGAAACTCTGCATCACTTAAGATTTGCTGACGATATAGCGATTATAGCGAAATCAAAAGAAGAACTGACGAGTATGCTGAAAGATGTAAGAACAGCTTCAGAAAGAGTAGGCTTGAAAATAAACTTTGACAAAACAAAATATATGACAAACGCAGTAGAAAATCAACATGATGATGTGTCAATCAAAATGGACAACGATCAAATAGAGAAAGTCTCCAACTACATATACCTTGGACAAAATATTACAATTGGAAAGGAAAATCAAGAACTAGAAATTGACAGAAGGATACGACAGGGCTGGGCAGCATATGGAAAATTAAAAGATGTACTTGCGATGAAAATACCTATATCGCTAAAATCAGAACTATACAACCAGTGCATACTGCCGGTGGTAACGTATGGAGCGGAAACCTGGGTCCTCACAAGAGCAATAATCAACAAGCTACAAGTCCATCAAAGAGCGATTGAAAGGAAAATATTAGGGATCACCTTAAAAGACCATAAGACAAACATCTGGATAAGGCAACACACAAAAGTAGAAGATATCATTATAAGAGCAGCATCATTAAAATGGAATTGGGCAGGACATGTAGCCAGGGGAGTAGATAAATGGAGTGGAAAACTAATTAGATGGAGACCCTGGGGAGAAAGACGACGAGTGGGCAGGCCCCAGATGAGATGGAGCGATGATATTAAAAGAGTCGGTGGCTTGAACTGGTATGAAGTCGCACAAAACGGTGAGAATTGGAGGGACATGAAGGAGGCCTATATCCGGAGGATAGAGAACGGCTAGAAAGAAGAAGAAGAAGAAGATATATATATATATATATATATATATATATATATATATATATATATTCCAACACACCACCAAACCAATTTGCAAACTGCCCGGTACATGCTTTCGAACAATCGGAATTTTTCAATTTTAATAGTTGACTAAATTCTAATGGCATATTCGTTTGGTTGATCTAGATCTGCTCTAGACATACTACGCATGCGTAGTATGTTTGGAGTAATAACAAAGAGCAAATAACCAAACTATTCTAGCAACTATTGAATTGTATAATTATTCAATTCTGTTGTACTTACTGTTTTATAAATAATAACATTACTAAAGGAATTTCTTACCTTTCTAAATAATCTTTGACTTCCACCGCCAGCAGATGTTGGATAATAAATATAAATATTATGGTCTTCGGCTGAGACAGGTTTCTCAACAAATGGTTTATTAAAAATCACGCCATTTACTTCTACGTGATCTTCAGATTCTACTAACTCATGATCTGAAAAGTACGTTTTACACTAAATGAGTTAAATGGCAATATAAAGTATACAAACGTTTAGGATCTGAACTATCTCTATCTAGTACTGCATATCTCGGAATTTCAATTTCTTCTGCTTCCAGAATCGAATAAACTTTTCTACGATCTTGTATATCATACTGTATGTGTAAATTATTAATAACATACGGATTATGTAGTTGAGCATATTTAATCGCTTTATCTAAAGGAAATCCCTTGGAATGGAATGATATCAAACAGTCGCAAGCAAGCCATTCTTCCACCGGTTTCTGTAAAATTAAAAATATTATACAAGACGATCACACTTTCTAAATACAATTTTTTTATAACTTTAAAAAGCATGTGATAAACAACATAATATTCCATATAAGAGACATGCAACGAAAATGCTTTATAGCAATTTACAAGTAATCTTGTTCTACACAAAGTGACATTATTTTTTATTCTAATACTTTTTCTCTTCAAAACTGATACACTAACAGAAATCAGATAAAATTAATAATAATAAGTACGTACGTTAACAAAATAAAAAAATTAATTAAATATGTATTACCGCCAAAATAAAATCTTCTGGAAATACAATAACTTTGATGTATTCAAATTCTTGTAGCCTAGTAAGAATTTCTTTCATTGGTTTGCTTTGGGACTTTTTTGCCATTGCACATATGCCCACTACCACATGTTTGCTATTTTGGTCTACATCTTGAGGATCCGAACTTGAATCACTCAAGTCACTTCGATCCGGATCATTCTATAACACATATTTAAACAATACAAGTATTAGAAATGTTCCTTAGCACTTTCACTGTCAGATAATTTTTCTTAAAAATTGTCAAGGGCCAAGTACAAATTAAGAAAAGCATATTCATTTGTGTATTAGTTATAAAATGTTTCTATTTTTCACATAATCGATTAGCATTTAAAAATACAGTTCTAATATAAATAAATGTATTTTCCAATCATATCCAAAAATTATGAAAAAACAAATATTTATAATTTTTCTACAAAAATAAATGCTCGATAAATACAACTTAAATCGCATTGTTTTATGAATTGGGTTGAACCCAAAATTTGTTTGGTTGTTTACAAAAATGACTTTAGAATCGATATACGCCGGTTTCTTCGGAAACGGAACTGCTGTGTAAACCGAAGGCTATTTGCACACGAAGCATAATTTTAGAATGTTAATCGACATCGATTGATAACAAAAAACAAGAAAGTAAAATACATTTACAACACAATCAAGACTAGTAATATTAAATTAATTAAAAAAATTACATACTCCAGTAGATTTATGTAAATATTTATTTACTTTGTTTTCCATTATATCGTTTGTGTGGCATTCCTTCATCTGATTAATAATCAATTCCATATTAATTTTGTGATTGCATACTAAAACGTACAATTTATTGATACATAAAATTTGGAACAAAGTTCTGATTACTACATATTATTATGTTTGTATATCTGTGTAAGTATGTACATTACATTTACATTAGTTAACTGCATTGCAAATATAAAAATGACATTTTTATTATAAATATAAAACAACCTTGATCTATTATTACTTACTTGCCTTCACAACATCTGTAAAAATTTACGTTGTACAAAAATATCTAACAATAAATATTATATAGTACCTATTTAGAACATAATAAAATAGATATTAATTTTACAATTAGATATGTTAACTGATTTCCTTAACGTCACATATTTTATTGCTAAGTCTGGTCTACAGTAAAAAAAAATTAATCAGCGAGCCTTTTATACGTTACAATCATCAATTCTAATTTATTTGCTGTTTTTATTTTAAATAAACTTACCGCTCCAACAAAAAATTGAGTCGATCTAACTTTGCTACGTAAACCTTGATATCCATATTCCAATTCTGTGTAAGACATAGTAGACTGCAAACGTTCCAGTTAACATCACATGTGGTTAAGACGACCTATTAATTATAAGAAAATGTCGAAACATGAAATTATTCAATGAGCAAGTCATAAACTATTGATTATGTTAAAAAATACATTGAATATATTGACTTAATAAAAGTTATACTACTACTAGAAGTATATCTTACCGCGTTTAAATATTATTAAATGATGTATGCACAAAAGTATATTATCTTTAAATAAAATCGTTTTTTATTGAACAATAAAACACTAATCGCCATGAGGTTAAAATAATTACAGGGTCCACCATGATAACTGTTTATCTATATACAATACAGATAAAATAAAATGTGTTTGAGTAATTTGTTAAAAAGAGAAACTTTTACTAGAAAATTATGCTAAAAATGTGTAATTCGTTTATAATAACGAAGAAAAGAGTATCTCATAAGTGGAAATAACTTTTTAAATAAAAATTTGAAGTAATAAATTCTTCGTTTTAATCCTATAAGGTTTGACCAAACACATCTTTTGAATATTATTTCGGTGATAAATAGAACAAACATCGTTAATATCGTCATACTATTTTATTATCTTTTTTCCTATTTAATAATAATTTAATTTTGCAATGTCCTATAGAAAGATGTATGTTTAGACACCTTCGAATGAAATCATCTATTGATGATAACCTATTTAGGTTGTCATTCTACTTTATTAAACGTTAATTAATCGTGTTTATTAAGTAACAGTTTCTTAATTCCAATAAATATTTATTTATAAAACAAAAATGTCAGTAAATCAAGGTATGTAATTGCATTATATTAAAATAAATAGTAGTAAGTATAAAATTAACTACCTACAATAAAATCATATTTCCAGATAATCGACCAGAATTGTACGAAGAAGTAAAATTGTATCAAAATGCCAGAGAACGAGAAAAGTTTGTTCTTACTCAATATAAAAAAAAAATCTATAATATACGATGTGTTTTTTAGATTTGATAATTTAGCCGATTTGTATGCAGTTATAAATACTCTTCAGCAACTAGAAAAGGCTTACATTAGAGACTGTGTAACACCAAAGAACTATACTGGTGCTTGTAGTAAACTGTTAGTACAGTACAAAGCTGCATTTCGTCAAGTAAAAGGCGACGAGTTTCCAACTGTGGATGCATTTGTTCGAAAATACAGAGTAAGCAGTAGTGACGCTACGCAGTTTTTAAAATGTTTAGTCGAAGAACGAAAATTTTATTTTTACCATATATTTTTCAGTTAGATTGCCCTGCTGCTCTTGAACGAATAAAAGAAGATCGTCCTATTACAATCAAGGACGATAAGGGAAACACTAGCAAATGTATTGCAGATATCGTTTCAGTAAGAATTGTTTTATTTAATTTTTTTAAAAATTGGTCACATTAGGTGCATACGTCATTGTTTATTTTTCATATGAATAAATTGAAACACATTACAAGTCATATCTTTCAGCTTTTTATTACTATAATGGACAAATTGCGACTTGAAATACGTGCTATGGACGATCTTCACCCAGAATTGAGAGATTTGGTGGATACTATGAATCGTTTAAGTATTTTACCTTCAGATTTTGAAGGTAAACAAAAAGTAACAGAATGGTTAAACACTTTAAATGACATGCAGGCCTCTGATGAACTATCAGAATCTCAAGTTCGTCAATTGCTGTTCGATTTGGAAAGTTCGTATGCTGCTTTTAATAAAATTTTACACAATTCTTAAATTGATATTTCTTTAAAGTAACATTACATTATATAAGATAGCCATATTCAGTTTAAAATTGCAACATTTGTATGTAAATTGTGTTTATAAATTAATCACGTGGAATTTGACATATATAAAATTTATTGAAACATTATTAGTTATTTATTTTATATTAAACGTGGAAACTTCCTACGACTGGGACCTGGTTGCGATATATTGTCTTCGTACAAGGAATATTCTTGATCGACCGATCCTTCGTATGAATTTGTATTAGGATCACTTTCTTGCCATATTTTTTTGCAACTAGGGCATTTATTTTGTTTTAGCAGTATTTTATCTATACAAAATTTGTGCATGATCTTATTGCATTTTGAGCATGTTTTCCCCTAAAACAATGTATTCATTAACTTAAAGGTATACAGATGAGAAACAATTATTTAAAAGTTGAAATGATAACTCTAAATGGTCAAAAAGCAACATGTAGTGGCCATAACACGTGTAGTTGACCATTAAGTGTTCATATTCTGCAATACGAATTATTGATCATAATCTATAAAACTTACTACAAATACTGGTTCAAAACAAAGATGGCATAAAGTATAATAATCTTTACAATTGCTTTTAAAATATGGTCCAAATTCTGAAATACATCTTGAACCCAAACATATCGATGAATTTTCTTCCACTAAATAACCTAGATGTATTAAATCTTTTAATAATTTTTCCACATTGTCTTTACGCAAATTGCTATTCAAATTATAACAGAATATGTTCGGTAGTTTATGAGAGTCAACTATAACAAGTTCTTTCAACAAAACTTGAAAGTACTCTAATTCGGCAGCGCTGAAAACATTTTGCAGCTTCGATATTTCATCGTTGGCCGTATTCAATAAGGTGATTTTCAACATATTCGTAATTTCGCATCTTAAAAAAGAAATTTTCATTTCTTGTTGACTAATATCTGTATTAATCGTATTCACAAACTTCTTCAAGCTATTTTCGTCGCTTACTTCATCTACAAAAATCGTATGATAATTATTACTTAATTTCTTTACATAAATTAATAATTACTTATATTAAAATTATTACAAAATCTTAACGCTTCTTCAAGGGACACACAACTATTTTTAAACATAAATTGTAAAAAATATTTATGATTATCGTTAGTCATTTTCAAAATAAAAAACATAACCACGAAAAGTACAAAACAAAAAGTCAAATATCTCAAAAAGACTACAAAAAATTTAGAGGGAAACGTAGATTAATAACGACTGTATGTATGTATTTTAAATTTTACTTGTAATTGTTGATTAATAATAAAGATTTTAGGTACAATTCATCCTAAAAATGATTAAATTCAGGATCCCTTGTAAGAAACAAGAACTTCAATTATTGGGTACATTAAATGGTGGCCAAAGTTTTAGGTATTTTTTAACAAATTATTAGTTTTGTAATTAAAAAAATGAATATAAATCAAGTAATTTATAATTAATAGTTTAATTTTCGAAATAGTGTTACTAATGCCTTTTTCTATAGATGGAAAAAGACATTAATTGGTGGAATGGAACAATGGACTGGAGTATTTGCCAGTAAAGTGTGGATTTTAGAACAAACTGACGATAGTCTTATTTATCAAGTTTATGAAAATTTAGATGGAACACCAACCATTGATACAGAAAAACAAAAATCGTTTGATAAGTTGTTGCGGCTGTATTTTCAATTAGATCTGATTAATTTAGAAGAATATTACATAAAGTGGTCTGCTAGGGATCATTATTTTAAAAAAGCCGCACAACAGTTTTATGGAATTAGAATTTTACATCAAGATCCAGTCGAAAACATTTTTTCTTTTATTTGTTCACAAAATAATCATATTTCAAGGTACCTACTGTTGAATTTGATAGAAAATTTACATGTATAGCATTGTTAATTTATTTTTAGGATATCCGGTATGGTAGAGAAGTTGGCAAATTTCTATGGAAATAAAATATGCGAAATTGAAGGAGTTTCGTATTATGATTTTCCTGGAGTCGACGACCTGGCGAATCCAAAAGTTGAAAAGAAATTGAGGGATAATGGATTCGGTTACCGAGCTAAATACATTTGTAAAGCGGCACAGGAAATTGTCGATAACGGCGGGGAAAAGTGGCTTCAAGAATTAACAACTATGAATTATCAAGATGCTAGTAAAAACTTAATTAGTTTAACGGGAATTGGACCAAAAGTAGGTAATTTAGTTTGTTTAGTCATAAAATTAGGTACCTATTGTTTTAATTATGTAATAAGTGGCCGATATTTTACAACTTTTAGAGAAAATTTATAAAATACTATAACAGAGTAGGTATTACATATGATGAACTATAGAACCGATTTGCATTAAATCTGCATTAGATAACAAATTTACACATTGCAAGTCGGTTTATGAGCAATTATAAATAAAAGACTAGCACAGCTGAAAAGCCCTCAAAAGCGCCCTTTCAATTTAACCAGCTTCGTTGATATATGCTTCGGTTTTGAGTCTTTTCTGTATTTTGCCAATCACCACCAACAATAATACATTTTCTGGAGGTACATACGTTTCACAAATAAAACGTTCGACATTTTCACCTCTACATTAAAATGTATATTTATAGAAATAATATTGTTACAGAAATATTTAGTGACACTACTTAGTAAAAAGTCTTAAATAAGGATGAAGAATACTGATTTTGTTTATAAATATTCAAAGTTACTTGATATCGACCCATTCTTTCTAGTAATTAACTAGTTTTATTTGAGGCCTGTCTAGTTATTATGAAACAAACCACTTTGGAACCAAAAGCTTCAAAGAATAATTTTTGTTTGATTAAAACAAAATTAAGTGTTTCAACCACAATACATTATAAGGATCTAAAAAAAGTTTAAACTGACGAAAGTATTTTATTATCAATGCCACAATTTAGTCTTAAAAGTACACTTTGTGAAAGTGATAATATAAAATATTTGCTTATAGTAAAATTGTGTGGATAGCTAGAGAAGTTACAGGCAATTAAAAACAAGTAAAACTAGACATACTTAAAAATAAAAACAGTTCTATTGTTTCATGGTTCACATTTACGGTCCCTTCCATATAAAAAGATGCAAAATTACAAGCGTTACTATAAATTAAAAAAGTAATCTATAAGCCGAACAAGAAAAGTCCCTTTCTATAACAACACCTAAGCTTGAATTTTTTATGTTACCACACTCCTGAGAGTCTAATTCACACATTTTGCACCAACTTGCCAGTTTTTTTATGAAAATAATCAGAAACAACACAAAATAGCTACTTCATTTGTTTCACTAAATTTTTCTATTTTAATTGACTTAAGAAAAACTTATTTTTAATTTGCTTTATTTCTAAAATTCATAATTTTTTTAAATACCATAACTGTAGGTGGCAGACTGCATTTGCCTGATGTCTTTGGGACATTTAGAAGCAATTCCTGTAGATACACATATGTACCAAATTGCTTCCAAATTATATTTACCAAACTTGCCAAAAAATAAAACTGTGACTACAAAAATGTATAAAGAAATAGGAGACCATTTTAGGAATCTTTATGGACCTTTAGCAGGATGGGCACATACTGTAACATATTTCAAATACAATTACTATGTCATTTATATTCGTTATTGCTTTACTTTTAGATATTGTTTTGTGCAGATTTAAAAAAATTCAAACGATCAGAAAACGGCCATAGAGAAGAAAGATAAAATAATCGATTGATTTTTTTATCATATTATAAAATACAAATGTAATTTTAATTTTATATGATATTAGTTAATTACATATTATAAATAACAAAATCGATAATTACAGAACTGTAAAATGTTTCTGGGTAAATTTAATCACACTGCATTCCTTCGTCGTCGTCATCATCGGGCTTTTTATCTTCCTTGGAAGTTTCCTGCTTTTTTTCCTTCTCTTTCTCACTACTGGTCGATTCAGAATTTGTTTTTTCTAAGGCTTTTATGAAACCGGCCATATTACCTTCGGCAGCTGCAGCTACGGCATCTGAATTTACAGATAACTGAGATACTATTGGGCCAAGCTGGGCCGATTCTAGAGCACTTGAAAATTGCTGAACCGCCTTTAACAGAAAAATATATAGCAACGGTAGTTTTTAATTGAAAGACATGCAAAGGCATCAAATGATGTTTATCTAATTACAATTTTAAATTAACTCCTTGAATAGTACCCACGGCCATAGGATATAAATAACAAAGTATATAATGTAGGTGGTCATAACATGGACTAAACGACATAAATCGCATGCAGAAAATACTTATTTCTTGGATTATAATAGGTATACAAAAATTTAGAGAATTTTACCTGTTGAAAATGAGGCGAAGCAAGAGTGGAGCGTAATTCCTCTTCGGTGGTACCACCAACTGAAGGTAAATGATTTTCCAATTGTTGAATAGCTTCGGTGTTATTAAGTAACCCAGACAAGGCATCACCAGTTAACGCAGTAGACAAATCAACTATTAATTATTAAAATTCGCAGTTATATTTCAACATGACAAAGGATAATAACATTTTTCTTCTAAAATAAAGGTCATAGGAACTTACCAGACTGTTGATCAAGAGGTACCGATGTAATGCCTTGTAAAAAATTCTGCAAGTCCGTTAATTGAATAGGATTACTTATAGCAGGTGTCGATTCTGTTGTTTGCTGATTAGTCCTAGTAACTTTTGGTGCCTCTCCACTACTACTTCCAGTGGTAGTTGTTGTTAAAGTGGTACTTACAGGTGTACTTGCTTGGGTAGTTGCTGCTGTAGATAAAGAAGCTGCAGTACGATGTGTAAGTGCAGGTGTGGTGGTTGTGCGAGAACTTCCCGTAGGAGGACGACTATAAGAAACAACATGTGTATAAAAACCGATGTCTAATTTAACTCTCAACATACTTCATCGTTCCTAATAAACTGGATAATCCGCCGATTTGACCTACTCCACCACCAAACAATTGCATTAACTGAGACTGAGACATGTTATTTAGTAAGGATTGTAAATCTTGATCACTCGAATTATTACTTTGAACATTTCCAGAAGGATTGTTCAACAACTCGTTTATACGTTTGCAGTTATCTTCATCTTTATCTGGGCGAGGTTCCTATTTAATATAAATTTTATATTTCAGACCATTACTAAAATATACATCATATTACCTGCAGCCAAAAGAAGAATCGTCTATTAGAAGATTTAAACTTTAACAAGTAGGCTCGTCCAGTTGTACATTGTGGAACCTTAACATATTCGCAATCATCTGGGAAAATTATTAAATCGTCCTCGACCACACCTTTAATAATAAAATTCATCACACTCTCGAAAACAATCTAATTTGTGTTAGATACCTGTTGTACGATCTTGCCAACAAAAATGCATCAAGGAATCTTCACTTTGATAAACATAGAGCAATCCTTTACGTTTGTCTGGATATACCATGCGTCCTAACGAATAAAACAATCAAACTATAATTTATCTATTATTTAATTGCCATAAATTGTTTACCTTTTTGAGACATCTTTCCAGCTCTCATTTCAATAAGATGTTTGATTCCTCCTGTTGAACCTGGACCTGCAGCCGAGCTGCCGAAAAGTGCTGCTCCAGTTGGCATATCGTTGATACTGAAATTAGTATACACACTTTCTTTAAATACAGCACTGTGAAAATATCAAAAATACAGAAATTATATGGGGGAAAAAAGGAACTATTCTTACACTACATTTTTCATTAAAATAAGAATAAAAAGAAGCACTAACTATTGCAATATTTTACTTCTAATTTTTATCCACATACCTAATTAAATAGCACGAATAAATTTCTTAAAATTGACTTTTGTTTTTAGAAATCGGCTTGACTTGCAATTTCGTAAAATTTTTGACAATCAATCTCAAAATTCAGGTGGTGGGAGACAGTTTAACAGTATCACCAACATTTACAAAATTATAATCACCAAAAAAATATATATATATATATATCATATAGGGTGTATCTTAATTATTGTCAAAAAAAAACCTTTTTAATAACGTTTAAAAGGTAACTCCTATTTATTATTTAAAAACTATATTAAACCACAAATTAATGAACATACTTATTTTAAGGACAAAACATTAGCATGGTTGTAATGATATATTTATATATATATATTTATATATATATATATATATATATATATCTGTGTGTGTGTGTGTGTGTGTGTGTATACCATGTTTCATCCGATTTGATTTTAAATGTATGAATCGTATTGTTATTAAACTTTCTAATTAATATAGGCTGAAATTATTATAGCATAATCTAACTAGATATTTAATTCTTCGATACAGCATTGTACCAGACTGAACACTGTAATTAATTTAATGTTTAAGTTTCCGTATATATTATTGTTGATTTTGTTTGTTAAAACTATGATCAGCTCTTGTGGAAAAATCTAA
Organism: Rhagophthalmus giganteus; assembly: GCA_036326145.1. NCBI lineage: Eukaryota > Metazoa > Arthropoda > Insecta > Coleoptera > Rhagophthalmidae > Rhagophthalmus > Rhagophthalmus giganteus. The sequence continues at coordinate 5,396,229 of JARFJA010000083.1, read as the reverse complement.
TTTCCAGGATAAATTAAAAAAATTGTATGTTGGTAGTATGTAAAAGTACACATGCAGACATACGATTGTTACGTCATTATAGACATTTAACATAGGACCAGTCGATTATCTTCCATTGGAGGCCAGTTGATTTTACTTTAAACTAAAATGTTTTGGTCCTCATTAATTTACACATCTAAATGTGGTTAAAATAAAAGAATAATTAAATAACATACACAAATTTCTTTAAACAATAATGGAAAAACAATGGATATCAAAGAACCAAGTAGCAATGGAATTAGAAGGAACAGATGATTTTTTAAAAAATGGCATCTCGAACAATCTGCCAGATACTAACACCGAATCTGTATTTGTCGAAGGTAAAAAAAATGTTCAAACGAAAATTGAAAGAAATTCCCACATAAAACAAGTTGAAGCTGCAATTAGGTTGGTTTTATAAATTTTTTAAACGATTATACAGCCAAGTAAATTTTTAGTGAAATATCTAGAAAAACAATAGAAAATATTTTGGAACAAGTTAAAACTTTAACGCCGACTGAACATTTGTTGTTGTATTTGAAGCTACCGACAGAATGTAGTAATACGGGAGACCCTCTTCGACAACCTCTTAATCCTTTAGGAAGTAGATCGGAAATTAGCCAAACGATTATGTGGATTAAAACTCATCTCGAAGAGGATCCGGAACTTTCTCTACCTAAGCAAGACGTTTATAATGAATACCAGTAAGAGTTATTTTTTTACGTTAGAAGTTGTGGTAAGACAGTTAAAATTTGTGGAGGAACTTTACAAATAACGGTAGAATTTGAAATATTTTCTCTTTCTTTTACGATTAAAATATTTGAATTTTATATAATTTTATATTGGTCAACTAGTAAATCTTTAATCTTAGGCAGCATGAAAATAAGTTAACATTTTCTTCTTATTTTATTTTATTTCTTATTTCTTCTTAGAGGTGGTTTTAACTTATTCTACCTATATTTATAATTGATGCCTTGCAAATATACTCGACTTCTTATAATAAATAATATACAACATAATGATGACGCTCTTATGTTTATTTACAGTTCATTCTGCGGACCCAATAAAATAAAACCACTATCGACTGCAGATTTTGGGAAAGTTATGAAGCAAGTTTATCCTAGAGTAAGACCACGGCGCTTGGGGACAAGAGGAAATTCGCGATATTGTTATGCTGGCCTTCGCAGACGTTTTAAGTTAGATTCGCCACTTTTGCCTGATCTGTCTGATAAACCGCAGGTACTTTGATAGATTTATACATTATTATTTTATTAGTTTAAATGTTTATTTAGTCCTCGGAGGTTTCGTGTAGTTCGTCAGACTTGGTGGCGGCGGCATGGGCAATTGTTAAGGAATGGTCTGAACAACAATTAGGGATGCAGTTTTCTTCGTTACAAGCGTTGGCCTGTTATTTGGTTTTAAATTTATCCATCGGTAGTGGCTCAGAAGCAGCAGCTCTTATTGCTTCGTTTACAAAACATTCTAGTAAAGGTAACACAAATTCCACTTTTGGAAAAAAAAGCATTTAATGTTTAACGGTATTTGCATTCTGCAACTTGTGACATGCGTATTTATTACATAAACTGTGTCAAAACATAGCGTAACTTTGCAAAAAAGCTATTCGTACTTATAGGTGTAAAAAAAATATCGTTAAATATTTTATAAAATATTCGCTTTTTATAATTTCGTAACTTTCATGTAAGTGGCACATTTTTATGATAGCTAATTTTTTTTCTTGGGTGTGCTTCATAAGTATTACCTACACTTCTGGAGTATATTCCTAAGGTCAATGTATTGCTTAATATTGCAATAGAAAACATACAAATGATGATGCAAAGACTAGATAAAAAAGACAACAGATTTTTATAATTGTCTACTTTCACCTCGACACATTTGATCACATGTTTATGATTCTTGCACTTCACTTGCTCTTGCTCAAGTTAGCCACTTCAAAAATAAAATAATAAAAATATGCAACTTGTCACTTTCGTTGTTTTAAATATGGAATCTGAATACAGAAATAAGTGCTGAAATGTACTATTTTTGTTTTGTTTGGAAACGAGCAAGACATAAGAAACATTGAAGTAATATGAATGTTGTTTGCACATATTTCGTTGCAATTCCTTGTTTTGTTATTCTTAACAATGGTAGAGAAAAGTCAAAAATTAGTCATTACAGTTACATTTTGTGGCTGGCACGGATTTGAATTGCCGGTGAGTGTAATTTAAAACCATTCTAAATTTTAACTGCTTATAAAACGAGGTTACTGCTGCATATTCAAAATTTAATCGATTAATTTCTTTTAATAAGCAAGTACCTAATTTTTTTTTGTTGGCCAGGCGATGCACTGCCGCCGATGGACTACAGTAATAAACATAGAGAAGCCCAGTTGCAGCTTCAACGAAAAATTCAACAAAAAAGTGAAATTAATAGGGAACAAAAACGTAAAATTCAGGTTAGTATATTGATTTTAATTTCGATGCTGTAGTTAAGTTTGCCGTTTTAAAATATATTTATTACCATTATTGGTCGTTTAATTCAATTGGCATTGCGAGAATCGAATTGTATTACAATATATTTTTATCGTTGCAGCTTCAATCGCCAAAAGTCGAACAGAAAACGCGCAGTAAAAAGTGTAAATTGCAGAATCAATCGGCTAATACTTCTCTAAATTCATCTCCGGTCACAGTACCAACTGTAGGTGATAACAATTTAAGTCCGTCTGAAGGCCTCCAATCTGTCTGTGATAAATCTATTGATTTCACTAACCTACAAGCGTTACCTGACTTTAGTAGTTTTCAGAAGACAATTGCAACCGAGAAAGCGTGCGAGTATAGGAATGAAACGTTTAAAGAGTGTGAAAGTGAAAATTTAGCAGGTGATTTAGTACATAAAGGGAAGATACCCATACCACGTTTGAATAATAACATTCACAAATTTTCTCCTGTAGCTTCGCCCGATAAGGTCAAGAGTGCAAAGTACAAAGCCATTCAACCTAAACTAGAACCTTGTGATATTAACGCGTATAATCCGCAATATAATGCTGCGGATTTTCGATCTCAACAGACTAATTATACAGGTGCCGCAAAAAGCAAATGTGAAAAAAAACAAAAAGCCGCCAAAAAGTTTGTTCAAGATAAACTTAAAATTGAAGTCGATAATAATTTAACATCTCTAAACACAGTTGTCGGATCTGATATGTTCATTGCAAGAGAAAGATTAATAAGCATAACCGACATCGATAAATCGGCCCTGGACGACTACCTAGGAACCAGTAACAGTCAGGAACACGAAGAGGAGCTGGTGAAATATTTTGAAAACAAGGATAAATCCACAGATCAAGATATGCTATCTAAATTATCTCAGTTACGACAACTTTTAGTTAATCAACACAATATGACTTTAGAAACTAATTCTCATACCATGGAAATGGATTCTTCTGAAGCTTCATGCCAAAATGGTTTAAATTTAACATCGCTTTTAGGATCGAATGCAAGCGCTTTTACAAAAACCGGCAACAAAAATCCAACATGTATTTCTAACTTAAACGCGACGCACAACTATCAAAAAACGTACGATACCTCCAATTATTACGCCAATTCTCCCATGAATGCGCGCAGAAGAGTGAGTTTCGAAGTATTTCAACAGGACGAGGCAGTTCCGCCGAGCCCCAATACGAGAAGGAAAAATTTTAATTTCATGCCGATTTCGCCCGGCCCCGTTTCTCCGAATGGAAGGCAATCGAAGTGTTCGAGTGCAACTGCGAGTCCTTTTGTTAGTCCGAGGAATACTCCTGTACCCCGAGCTAAAGGTAATTTGCATCAAAATGTAAGTACTTCCTACGTAGTTAATCAACCTAATCCGTCGGTTGGGGTATTAAATTTTGCAATGTCTCGAAAACCAGCAATTTCAACTAAACCTAATATTAAAATTAAGCAAGAAATAGATACGCACGGTGAAAGCGAAAAAACTATTAACGACGTAAATGAACCGAACGAAATGCAAAATCTCGTTTCTTCTACAGATATACCCAATTATTTACCTATGTCTGCACCACCGAGCCCTAAATTATCGACGAAGGCGAAAAATTCAAATTTACTTCAAAAACTTCTCAATTCAAATAATAAAGTAGCATATTCACATAACTATTCGCGATCGCAAAGTTTATCGGGTAACGTATACGATACGTTATCTACGGAAATTAGCCAGTTATTTTCTAATAATGCTGTACAAACTAATATGGTGGCGGGTTATCGATCTCAGTCCGTTCCTTTACATCAGATGTCTATAAAAACAAATCAAAATATACATTCGCCTCTTGTACATAATACTTTCGTAAGTCACTTCCCGTTTATAACTTCGTCGTCTAATAATACCAGTTCTGTACAAAACGAATTTAACGACTACGACTCTTTTTCCGCCAACGAAAATATTAATATGAATAAAATTCTCAACACTTTAGATACGTGTCCGGCCGATGTACATTTACAAAATTCGGAGAAAAATATATCGGAAAATAATATGAATTGCGACGAGATTTCGAAACAGAACAATGTATTTTCTAATATATCCGACATTGGCATATCTTTAAATAGCAGTTTAAATTTATCCGCCAATCAGCAGTGTTTCGAAAACGAGCCCTCTTTAGATTTCGAGCAACAAAGTATGAATGTAGGATTGGTGCCGGCCACCATGTTGCCAAGCTTAAGAGGTTTGAATCGTTCGCAAAGTATCGACGTCGATATCGGTTCGGATATAGATTGTTCCTTAAAGTATAATCCTTCACGGTCAGTTCCGGGCACTCCTGTGCCTAGCGCTAATTCAAAAATAAATTCGAAAAATTACAGATCGTATCCATCGACACCATTAACGGTAAACGAAATATTCACGTTTAACCATGGACAAGATTGCCTGTTAAATGGGCAGCCGATAAAAGAAAAAATTAATGAAACAACAGAAATTAATCAGAACGTATCGTATTTTCAAAGCACAGAAGGCGACGACTCCATTTATAATAATGTCGACATATTTAACGTTAACGACGCGAATTTAAATTGCGACATCTTGATAGGCGACAACAAGAGCACCTTTAGTTTCGATGGTCAATTATGCGATGCCCCTTATTCTTCCAAGCATGTCAATAATGTACTAGACGAAACATGTGTAAACGAGGATGAATTCGCTTTTAAAGATTCCACAAACACAAACGGATCATAGTTTTTACTGTCGTCAATAACTATTTCTATTAATACCTACATATTATACAGTCGAAATATAAAACTATCAATTTTAATAATGCTGGTTCATTTAAACTTTAAAAAATGTACTTGAATTTTCCTTTATCGATAAAAAACATATTATGTAGGTGTACGTATTATGGAAAACTATTATTTACCTGTATGCTATTTGAATGGGCGAGTTGGTTGGCTGAGATGATGACAAGTGACAGCAGCTGGACATTTTAAACAATGTTAATTTTCTTCGCTGTTACAGTCAGCGCACGTAATCCCAACCTACAAATTTACCCGAGTTCTTTGTGTTGGGGCTAAGATGGAAAACGTTAATGGCCATTTATTTATTCGTATTGCGCAACACAAAATGAAGAAATTATGCATATACAAATACAGTGGAACCTCAGTTCACGAACTTAATCCGTTCCTGGGCCCTGGTCGCGAAGCAAATCGGTCGTGAACCAAAACAATTCTTCTCGTTGAAATTAATGTAAATACAATTAGTCCGTTCCAGACTCTGAAACTTGACATTTTTTAAGTACAATATTTTTATTTCGAATGCACGTAAATTACATGAAACGTTATTAAGGTACTATTACTAATTAAAACGTCAAAAATGACATTATTTTCGCGATTTTTTTTCTTGGCTCCTTTATTAAATATTTACATGAAACTTTTTGAGCATACATTTATAATGAATAACTACACAAACAAACAAAAAAAATTTTTTTGTCACTCTTCCTTCCGCATATAGAGAGCATCAAAGTTTGGTCCTTAAAAAAAGCGTCGTCCATGGCGGACAGATAATCTCAGGATTGAGAAATCTGAAACAAAAATTCAAAATGAGTTAGTTAAAGGAACTGCTCTTACAGGGTAATCCACCACCGAAATGGAAAAATCGAAAACAAAAACAAAATGGCGGCTCTTTGAAAAAAAAAGTTGAAAAATCGACCCTTTTTCCCCTCTTCTTTATCGCGTATAATTAAAAAAAAATTTTTTTTTTGGTTAAATTGTGGTAAATCACCCTGTAAGATACATAATTGAAGCACTGTACAAAATTTGGTAAAGATCGGTTCAGTAGATCCGGAGATTATCTGTCCGCCGTTTGAAAAAACATGATTTCGAGTAAAACGCGTTTAAAGTTTTTTTTGTGAAAAATTGTTGATAATATTGAAAAAATCGAGTTTTAAAGCTTACAATCAGTTAATCAGCTACGCCTGCACCATATAATAAAAGGCCACTGCGTTCATATTCCAATTGTTCCTCTTGTTGTCTTTCTTTTTGCTTGATGCGACCTTCCTTCGTGGCGGCTTTGGTCGCTTTTTCGGCCATGACGATGCGCTCATCGTATTTTGTCAACGCATAATCATATGCACATCTGCCAATTGTGCAGCCCATTGTTTCCAGCATTTTCAAGAGTGTAATCCTTCCTTCATTGAAAAGTGAAATTTGCACAGCTATTTCAGTTACATCCAATCCTACAAACGTTGATTTGGGTACGATAGCCCAGAGAGTTTTGTTGTAACACTCGTTGTTATTTTGAGTGTTCTTGCCTAAACAACGTCGCAGTAATTCCTCATTTGTTAGCTGTTCAAAAACTGGTTTTACGAGCTCTTGAACTTCTGCACTTAGTGCTGGCTTATGTTTGAAAGCAACATTGTCGGTTTGAACCTTCAAGTATTTGCACCATTCTGGATTGCAATAACTATGCTGCGGCTCAGCGTCAGTAGAAATCAAGTGGTAAAATCCAGCCCATATTTCCCTTTTCATTTCAGTAATGGAATCCGGATATCTTTGAATGGCTAAAGAATAATTTGTTGACATTTGCTTCATTATTTTACCCGTTAAATCCGTGGTTTTGACAGCTGGAGCAACTGGAGCGGCTTTTTTGGTTTTTCTTTTTTTCCAAGGCTGATCCACTTCTTTCTTAGAATTTTTTTCTTCTTCCTCTTTTTTTTCCTTTTCCTCGGCTCTTTTTATTTTCCGCATCTCAACTAATGTTTTTTTTTACATCTTTCAAATGTCGAAACATGCGCTTTCCAACATGCAAAACGCGCTCTAGTTTTTGTACAACAAAATCACCGTACGGTTGAGCGTCGAGAAGGTTTGTGAAGGTCTTAGAATCTCCATCACCTATGTAATAAGCATACTTTGCATCATGGAGCTTCTCAGAATTTTTAAACATTTCAATAATCCCTTGAACTTCCATCCCTCCAGAGCTACCTTCGTAATTTGCGGAGCATTCTTCTCTGTGCTCGCTCTCGAACCATAACTCAAAATCGACGTGATCCAATTTTTTACGCATTACTTCGCGCGCTTTACAAGTTTTTGACGACACAAAATAGTCTAACATTTTAGAGGAATATTTTCCGATAGCTGTTGTAACGCCAATCAAAGAGCTGAAGCCACGTTTGGACCAAGTTCCATTGCCTGATATCGATAATTCACCTTCGGGCATATTTTGTTCTTTATTTTTTTCCTTCTCTTCTTTACCGCTTTTTTCAAACAAGCTTCAGATACTGCATGCGTTGAAATTTTAATATTCTCTAGAATAGCATAATAGGATGAAATACTAAACTTTGAAACTAATTCCATAAGCGCATTACAAAAATAATTCGTTGTTGATTTCAAAACCCGTGTTTATAAAATAAGTCGAATTTATTGTTCTGTCTCCACAATTACACTCAATATTTATTTTAAATCCTAGTCCACGAATACCAGCCCTTGTAAACTTCACATCACTATCACAGGTTTTACATCAGCCAAGGCTGAAAAAACGAGATTGAACGTCAATATGCAATAAGAAAAAGTTTCATCTACTTTTACGTCAAAATCACTATTGCTTGAAAGTTTTTTTGCAGATGAACTTGTGAATTCTGTGCTTTGTTCTGATGTATGCTGATTGCCGGTAAATTCATGTGACCTTCTCGCACATTTCCTTTTTGCTGGCTTAGAATCTTTGCTACCTTTTTTGTACGGATTTCTTTTTGGAGCCACGATACAAACATATAATTATACAAACAAACGGGCACTGAACACAAGAGAAAGCCGAAAATATTGTGTTTATTCAAAAGAGATTTTGTTTTGGAGAGGGGATTCTTATAAAGGACGGGCAAACGACAGCTGCTTTGCCGAACGACATGCCGAAGCCGAAAATTCGAGCGCGCGCGCGCTCACAGAAAAGTTGCTCATAGACCGATTTTTAATTTAAATATCACGGAAATACTTTGAGAGATGATTCTTGAGACTATAAGGAGTCGAAAAATGATAAAAAAAAAAATTCGAGTTTTTGAAATTTCTAATTAGTAATAGTACCTTAATTATAGAAAAATAAAAAATAAATCAAAATTAAATACTTTAGGTAAATTAGTCTGATTTGGTGGTTTTCTGCACTTTTTAAGAGGTTCATCTCCCGACGTATTATTTGCTTTGCGCACAAGAAATTTGTCTTTTTCTTTGTTGCAGAATTGTTCTGAAGTGAGACATAGCGTTGTCATTGAAAAGATTAATTGCCTATTGGCTACAACTTTGGTCGTGAATCGAGATTCCACTGTAGTTGCATTCTGCTTTGCGCCGTGCATGTGCGGTCGATGAAAATTGGAAACACGTGCAGCAGAATTGTTAGCTGTTGACGGCTAACATTGAACAGCCGATGTCCACTGAACTCGTCCAACGAGTGTCGCGAAATGAAAATTACAGGCAACATTGCATCCTATATCTTTAAATTCGCTTTGTTTTACTCGTTGCAGTACCTATAGATAAATACTGGTTTTCCGTATGTGTATTTCCGTACATTTATAAGCCAAATTATCGTCTCGCTCATTCTCAAAATTGAATTACAATAGTTCGTACCTATGGTTTTTATTTATCGTTAGTAGTATTTATAAACAGAATAACAAATATTTATTTAAAGTGTAAAGTGTCAGTTTTCTTTACATCTTTTGTTTACTTATTAAAGTGTCATTCTAAAGGTAAGCATACATTATGCCGGGGCGCAGAAATTCGCAACCAATCGTTACACAACAGAAAGATCCCGGTATTGACTCGTTTAAAATGCACCCCAGCGCGTTACAGTGCGACATGCTGCGACCCAGCATAGGCATGGGCTTACTTTAACTGTTCTATTCAAAACAAAATTTCCATAGGTATTACAGTGAAACTTCTCGATACCAAATACTTGTGGGACCAAAAAAAGTCCATTATTCAGAAGTGTCTGTTAAGAGAAGTTTCACCGTATTTGCAGAAAAGGTGGAGTTTATTGCTAATTAATTTTAACCGATTTATCCTTTTTTCTACGGCCCTTCTTGTCGCCTCTTAATAGTTATAACATCATCGGTAAATCTCGAAAGTTCGATAAATATTTCTCATTTATGTTTACTTCCTGGTTCTTTTGCTTTCTTAATTTTGAAATTTGATTCTTTTATATGATGGCCTGTCAATGTTTTTATGCACATTTTTTTATGAGGTCGATGTATTTTATTTCTACTTCTTGTCGTTCTAGCGACGTCCGTAGGTGTTATTCAATCGAAAACCTTTGAAAAATCAATTAGTGCTATAAATAAAGGTAGATCGTACTGTGATTTATAGTATGCAAGTGGTCTGTTGTGGAGAATGAGGATCTGTAACTGACCTGTTCTTAAAATTGGTGTTTAATTTTGTATTTTGCTAAGAAGTATGATATTAGGCCGACGAACCTGTAGTTTTCTATTTTTGGTATCGCCTTTTTTATGTAGTACTATTAATTCTGAAAGATATTTAATAGTTTCAAGTAAAGATAAAATAGTTTTATACCTATACATTTTATTTACTCCCTAACATATTAACACATTGGTCGATATTCCTAGTAAATTAATTGACTTTTTTAAAAAATAAATATCACATTCTCTTACTGTAAGGATACAGTTATAAATTACGACCAGACGGAAGTTATAAATATTTTAAATTTAACTATTAAAAACAAAATTAAAAAAGTAAATTTAATTTTAGTATTTGTACAAAACGTATCTATTCGGATTGAACGTATCACTGCTAAAGATCCTGAAAGTGTTTGTGGAATATCGAAAACTCACACAAATCTTTGCAATTCTACATTAACATGCCATGTTTTATGCCAAGCCCATCTAAAGGTGTAAAATATGTAAAAGTTAAATAACTAAAGCCTCGATAATTTTACAAAACACCAATGGACTCGGCATTGCTTCGATTAAAATTAAAAAAAATTGCTGGACTAATCAGTTATAATTTATTATCATAATTTAATTTTTCATATTATGTAGTTGAGGATTTTTTGACGTACATATTTGAAAATTTACAGTACAACCTTACTGTTATCTGTATTTTAATAAATTATATGTGTCGATGGATAAAAATTAAATGATTAGTTTCTAAATTAAAAAGGGGAAATTTTTAATATTTCCAGTAGACATTAATTTCGGATACAAGTATTTCTTTAAAATTAATATTATGAAATAGACAATTTTTGTTGTGGTTACTCAATAAAGTATATCTTGTGCTAATTTTATGCCAAATTTCATTTTGAATAAAATATAGTATCACAAAGGTTTAAAAACTAGGATTTCAAATGTAATGTGAATTCAAATTGTAATTAGAACGTTGATTAAAGACAAAATGTGACTGTAATTTTTTTTTAAAACATTTTGATAAACAATGTGCTGCAGGCACGGATTAATATCGGGTATTTAGTTAGTTGCCTGGTCTTGTAAAATAAAATTGTGGAATGATTAAATTGGAATAGTTAAGTTTCTGAACCTTGACTGAATTATGTGTATCTGTGATATGAATATTCATGAATTATATAAATGCAACTAAAATCTTGTATTTTTTAAGTTTTTTTAATATTCTAATGTTAAATGGTGTCCTTGCCAAAAACAAAACTGTACTAGTTTTAGCTTTAAAAAAAAAAGATTATATTTAGAATCGTTTTAGACGTAAATAAATATTTTACTCGGTGCCGCATTAAAATCTAAATTCGTCATTTTTTTATGAATTTTATATTGTTTTACACGAATTGTGTTTTTAAAATACTTCACATGCTTGTTCATATAATCTGCTATCTTAAAAATTCAAATATTTATGACCATAATTTAACATCTTCGACCCGACCCTACACTGGCAATTTAAAGCGAAATAGTAAATATTTTAAGTAACTTTGGTGAAAATAACACTTAAATTTTTAGGTTAAATGGGTGCAACATAAGTTGTGTGTTCGGTTTTATATTACACAGAAAGAGTAGAATGCATACCGAGTAAAGTAGATCATGTTCCGGAGTGAAATTTTTTAGTAATGCCGGTTTTAAATAACGTTGTTTCGAAATCTTGTAAAACAGACGAAGAGATAAAACCGGTGTTATTTTGTGCGTGTAAACGTAGTAGTCTACGATATAGTGTTTGGAGTTAATTGTATTGGTTTTGCTTTGTAATAATCGAACACAGTATAAAATACTGCAATTACACTAATCGTTCGGTTGAGTCGTAAACGAACAGACTTGTGCAAGAAGTGTATATAAAACTTATAAACGAACACAGAAAAATAATGGGATTTTATTTGAATTTTTATAGAAAGCAGTATATTATTATTAATCATTTAACAATTTGATAAAAACATCATAAATAATTTATATAGTTACACGTTTGAGTTCGTGTAGTGATGCAAATAGACACCGATAAAGTATAAATAATTTTATTAAATAAAATTATTAAGTTTTTTTTTAATTTTTAACGAAATATATTTTTATATGTATATTCTGTTTTTGTTTGTTCAGAGAAGTAAAGTGAAATATTTTGCGCACCACAAATTTTTACATTCATTATTGGTACAATATCATTCATATATTACTTATGATTGCATAACAGAATTTAATTGCTTAATTTTTGTTTTCCTTCCAATAACAATAAATAATTTATAATTCGCACTATCTGATAGTAATTGAAGAGAGAAAATACAAAGAGGCAATTTGCAATATACATTGCGTGACAAAAGCCTTTACGCATACATAAGTTTTCCAATTTTTGGTTAAACTATGTTGGGATGTTGGTGAGCAATAAACCTCTATACCAATAACTATATCTCGTTATTGGGAATGAAACGACCACAACCACTTTAAGCCGTTGCCCTACTAAATTGCTGTCTTTGATTGGTTCAAATTCTTTACGTCAGTCGGCGGCACACCCGGAAATTGACTTTGAGGGTAAAAGGTTTTAGTTTAAAAAATAAGAATTAGAAACTCTCAGTTTCGGGTGCATCGCTGTGTTTTCCAAAATATTTTTAACACACAGCACGAATTATTTAACAAACTAAACGTAAAAACATTTGTCGCTCAGTGCAGATAACAATCTTGCATTCTGACATTCAAAAATGGAAAGTTTTTACGTAGGTCACTTATTATATGAGCAATCATCGACTCGACTTGATCTTAATGCGTTTATTTATTGATATCCCAGCTTCCAGTTTATATCGACACAGTTTTTCCAAAAGGGCGTAACCCACAGAAAGTAAATTTTACAGGAGAGCACATTTTATGTCGTCGTGTAGCTATAAGAAGATAAGTTTCGCAGAAATACAAATCGATTTTTCCGGTGGAAAAAATCGGAATATTGTTACTAGATTGTAACAGATGGTTCCTTTGCTTTAAATGCATAAGATAATCGGAATAACTCATTTTCACAAAAAGTGTGGGTTACGCCCTTTTGGCCAAACGCCATTGATATTTCGAAATTAAAAAATGCAAATTTCTAAACATGTATAATTTCAAAAGTTTTTGCCCTAAGGATTTAATAAAATCTATTGCAAATCTCGCTAATATTTTTATAAATAATTGATAAAATACAAAATATAAATACACGAGGTACAAATTGTAATGACATTAAAATTGATATTACTTATATGTAAATTGTAACAACTGTCAATTGATATAATTTTGATCGATACTCTTCTTCGTATACCTATACAACAGTCGATTAAAAATAATTTGATGTGCTGCTCAAAAATTACACTTCTAAATACCATTTTTATTTCTATGAAAATAGTCGTCTAAACCGTACATTTTAAATATTTTTCATAATCATAAGTATATGTATATGTTCATATGTATTTTTTTATTTTAAACTAATGGGACTATAGTTTACATAGCGATGCTAAACTTCACAACTAAAGTTTTGCAACTGTTTTTCCTCAAACCCACGAACAAAATCGCAAATAATAACCAATAATAAGTTCAAATTGGTTTGTTTGTGTTTCTCTGCACATATTATCACTGTAACTAGTAAGCGTTAGTTATGTATTACTTAATAGTTTGTTGTTTCATTACAATGTAGATGTGTGAGTAATTGTAAATGTGGTACCTATACATATATGTAACTTTTGACTATTAACTTAAAATAACAAATTTCATATCTTCACTAACAAGATAAAGATTTCGCTATTAATTATTTCTTTCTGCATTCCATAAAAGTTTCTTTAACGTGACAAAACAAATTAAATTAAATTAAACAAGGGCTGTGTATAAATTTGAACAATGTTTATGAGTATTACTGTTAAATGACTTTTGGATTTTTCGTAACCGGTAACATTTCTAGAAAACAATAAAATATCAATCCACATTTAAATAGCGAATACATCTCTGTGTATGTCGTGCTCAATCAATAATACCACTTACTAATAAAATACACTCATTTTAATTAACTAACTGTAGGAAATTGTATTTTGGATAACGTAAAATAAAAATAACAGAAGTACGAGTTTGTCTATTACAAAATTGTGCCTTGTCGGAACCGATTAAATCTCAAAATATATTTTAATATGAATGCCACGTCATTAAGCCAAAACATGTCTAGTTTCTTAGGGAAATTAATTAACGATTTTCGATGTAAAAATAATCGCACTTCTATCCATTTTTATTATGTACGCGTACAACGTTGCCGGTACACCATATCAAATTGGTGGTGTTAAAACTTTTTTTTTAACCGGTCCGTAACTCGTCCCCTGACAATATTGCAAAAAATATTCCCATAAGAACTAGTTGAATTTTAAGTATACAATACACCATTACAACGTCTCAGATTGAATTTGAGAAAAAAAAACAAAATTTTAACTTGGTGCTAATCGTGCAGTATAAATAAGTATATAATATTGTCTGTTTTAAGTTAGTAATTAATTAAATAGCTTTTTCGCTTTGCATTTAATTTTTTTAAGACAGTATTTTTAACTATTTCGAGCCGTTAACTTTTGAGGCGGTAATGTTAAAAAAAAATGTGCCAATTTTGCATTAGCTACTGGTAACTCGATTGGTTGTATTTTGAATTAAGATTATTTTTTAATCTCCGCCTATTTCATTACCTTGCGCATGGCGTTTTACATTATTAATTTGTAGATTTTAAGTAGGCAAAATAAAAAAATACTTTATTTTTAGTTGTTGTGTTTGGTAATATTTTAGAATGTAGTTGTCGAGTTTCTTAATTTTTAATCGAAAATTTGTCTTTAAAAGGCTTTGTTGTTATTTTGTATTTCTAATTTTAATGTAAATATGTCTTAAACAAGGTAAACAAAATATATTTTTAAATATGTATACTAACAGAAATATTAGATATGTCTATGTTACATGGTCTGCACGAAGTTTAGAAAAGTCAATTTCAATATTTAACTGGCAGCTTTGTTTTTCAACTGCATACTTAGGGTATATTAGAATCTGCCACGTATTTTAAGATTTTTGTATCAAAGTGGATGTGTAGTGGATATATCTGAATTTCTGCCTCGACTGATAGGCTTAAGAACATTACAATTATTGTAATATCGATGGCAGTGATTTCTAATCTTTGTATAAATTTGATCTCGCTTCCATTGCAGAAAATATTTTATAATAAAATTTAATGTATATATATATATATCTATTATCGTTGTTAAACGTTTTGCCAAAATGAGTTGAACACTATACTTTTTTAAAAATGCTTTACTTGTAATTAATTTTTGGCAAAACAACTATTCCTCGATATGAAGTTCGTAATGGTGTAATATCAATAACGGACACCCATTGCTAACAACTACCATCATGTGTGTGAACGTTTAAGCTCGGTGCACATTTAAAAATTGCAAAAGTCTGAATAGAACACTATCAGAGTGTTTGTATTTTGTATTGCACATTCTGACTAGATTTCAAAATGTATATTTTATATCGGTATAAGAATTGTTTCACGGTTGATTAGGAAATAATTAACACTACATTATTTTAACTGAATTATGTAAGCTGTGTTGAAGTACAAATTGTTTTAGTTTAACGATGGTGAAATAAACCAAAAGTAGGTTAGTATGGATGTTTGCTGTATGCTCTGTTCTTATGTGGATATTATAAAATGTATAAAATATATTCATGTACACTTGTTTCATGCTTGTTTAATTGTACCTAAAGTTCTTCGTCGATGACCAATTTCTAATTTGATCGAGAATTTGTGAAAAATGTTGTGCGACAACGACGGCCTCAAAATAACAAATGATAAATAATTGTCCGAGAATTAAGTTACAAAAATATTGTGAAAAAACATGTCAACCCTAGCAACAAATTCCGGTATAGAAACGACACATATTTTGATTTTTACTATTAGGATCGCAGAAAAGCGAAGAAGTATGAGAAATAATGAGTAATTCTACGTGCGCCACCTATGGATGTATATGCCAACTACAAATTATAACTTTACAGAGATCTGTAACTTTTTATTGTACTTTAGTTGTTGTTGACATATACATTCATAGGTGGCGCAGGAAAACTTACTCTGACACTTTTCGTTTTTCTGCGATCCTGGTAGCAAAAATCACAATATGCATCGTTTCTATGCTAGAATTTGCTGCTAACAAGTTAATTATGTTTTCTCATTGTAATTTTCTGTCCTATTGGCGAATTTTCATAGAAAATAAAGTTATTGCAGCCTGTCTGATGACGGGACCCAGACGTGCTCTTTTGGCTTTTCTTCGATCTCGATCCCTAGATCATTAAAATATAGGTCGTTCATTTTGATAAAATGATATTGATTTTGATATTGATAATAATGATGTTGTCTTGCTTTTAACTTTTAAGACATTACATATTCTATTGATTAAAAGGTTTTTTGAAGCGTTACTTATCAATCATTTACATTTATTTACTTTTTTTTGGCTTTTATTTGCTTTTATTTACTTTAAGTTTGAGAAATATTTACTTTATTTACATTTTTTAATGGGGTGTGTCGCTGGAAGCCCTGTATATTTGAAAAACTACTTTTCAAGTAAGTAAAGACCTGTTCTATGCGTATTAGGTATACTTCGTCCAAACCTATATGCAATTCACGTCATCAATAAAAAGGTTACTAGATGATGACGTTTCACACAGTGCTGTCACCTCGTACCTCGTATTTTGACAGTTCTAATAAATTGTAGTCTTTCTTCATACCATCTAATATGTGCGTAGATAAATCATTTATAGAATATGTCACTTTCCAATCTTTAAACCGAATTACAAATAAACAATCTAGTAACTTTTTTTTGATGACGTGAATTGCATATAGGTTTGGATAGGCCATAGTGTCATTTTATCGAGTTATGCAAAAATCATAATCTAGTTAAACGGCCGCAGTTCGTCATTCTTTGTTTCGTTATAGTAGAAATAAGAGTTTTCTAGTCGTTTCCGATTTGTTCTGAACGTTGCGTCTCAAACGGTTCGGGTAAAAATTTTGCCAAAAAAAGCTGAACTATACTAAGGGATTCTTTCGAGATTTCGCAAAAATTTTAATTGATTTAAAAACGTGTAGTTTGTCATTTCTTGATTTGTTATATTCAGTGCTTCCAGTGACTTGCTTTTATTTATTTTTTTTGCTTTTATTTACTTTAAGTTTGAGAAATATTTAGTTTATTTACTTTTTTTAATGGGGTTTGTCGCTGGAAGCCCTGAGTAATGTGAAATGTTTTGGAATCGTCATAACATTCTCTACCGATCATGTCCCTTTGTAATTTTCGATAAAATGCGCCGTTTTCGAAATAATCAAGGAGAATTGCGCTCAACTCCTGCCAAACGAATCGTGCAGACGC
This sequence comes from Rhagophthalmus giganteus, assembly GCA_036326145.1. Lineage (NCBI taxonomy): Eukaryota > Metazoa > Arthropoda > Insecta > Coleoptera > Rhagophthalmidae > Rhagophthalmus > Rhagophthalmus giganteus. The sequence continues at coordinate 5,378,910 of JARFJA010000083.1, read as the reverse complement.
AATTGGTCTATTGCTCGAGTCGGCCGTATTCATCAATGTATGGCATCAATTATTAGCGACTTTTCATAGAAAATAAAGCTATTGTAGCCTTTCTGATAACGGCACCCATATATGTCCTGTTTTCTTCAGAACTAATAAATCCTGACATCGTAACTTTTATTTCATTATTAACTTTTATAGTACATCATCAATATTAGTTAAAACAATTATATTTAATTATGTGCATAAAAAAACGTTTAAGTAATGTACCTATGCTTTTATATTTGTGATGCCAAATACATATATCGTCATAAAGTTAGTAAAAAGATAAAAAATAATTTAGAACTTTATAATAAAATTAATAAATGAATTCTATTTACAATTAGGGGTCGGAAACTCACCTATTCTTGATAGTGAATTTTTTATATAAATTGCAGCAATGCCATCAGAATAAGCATCCGAATTAATGCAAAAGTGTCGAAATTCGAAATGATTTATTATTGATTTTAAATTGAGAATATACAATTTTATAACTGATCTCTAACAGTGTAGGTAAATATCTACCAGTTTACTTTTATAATAAAGTTATTAGTTTTTAATTAATTTTTAATTTTTATTTTTTATTAATTAACTTTAATTAATAAGTAAATGTTAATAACTTATAAGTATAGAGATCCTATTGAAATATAGTACATTAAAATACGTTGCATAAATTTGGAATAAATTAAAACGGAACCGATTTTTGTACTTATATATAATTTTAATGCAGATCAAATTGTAGTACCTACTTTATAAACGAAAGTATTCGATATTATTATTGTCTAATCGAGTATAATCCATCTTTTTTTTTTTTAAGATTTGAAAAATATTATTTCATATTTATTCAATTAAATCTATTAAAAATATACGAGTGTATATTACATATTTTTTATAAACATTATGTTATATATTTATAATAAATAAATTTTATTAGCGTCAAATTGTTAACAGATCTTTTATTTAAATGCTACATTAATTGTATCTAATTTGAACAAAAACTGTACAAATGCAAAATTTCGGTTTCAAAAGCTTCCAAAATGTGGATTTGCTACCAGGATCGCAGAAAAGCGAAGAGGTAACAAAATTATTAAGAGCGCGCCATCTCTGACTGTATATGCCTACTACAATTTCAAATCAATAATAATGGTTACAGGTTTCTGTAAATTGGGAATTGTTACAGAAATCTGTAAAAGTATTTAATTAATATTTATTTCTAATTGACATATACAACCATAGATAGCGCATGTAATTTCACTTCTGATGCTCTTTGTGTTTCTGCGATCCTGATACGAAAATCCCAATATCTGTCGTTTCTATGCCGGAATTTGCTGCTACGGCCTGTTTTCTCATAGTAATTTCTGTAATCTACTTCTAATGAATTTACTTATATGAAAATAAATAAAATTGCCAAAATTTCTCCAAATCTGACCTACCATCATTAATATTTTAGATAAAACAATTACACTTGATCGTATCGAATTTATTTAAACCAAATTTTTGCTAATATGATACACTTATCGATATAGAAAAATACAAAATATATAACACACTGTTAAAATTAAAAAATATTTAAATTAATAGGTACATAACATGACAGACGTGAAGTATCGTAAGTACTTATAATTAACTTCTATTTAACTACTAGAACTAAAAGATTTACATAAATTTTCTATTTCTTAATTGTGGACTAGTCGAATAAAAATTATTAGGATCGCCGTAAAGTGATTCTCTGCTTCCATAAAAATTTCTGTTTGTAGACGAATTTGGCGATCTCGACACTCTTCGATTTCCTCTAGGTAAATATCCTAGCACATCATTATCTATAAAACAATAACACAATAAAACGAGCATTTCTTGTCGATATGTACAAAATCTTACTTGCGGTTAAAAATGTTCTGTTTGGATTAACGTTAACGTTGATCACCGGTTGAATATATCGCGAATAACCTAAAATGCAAAAGAATAATTAAGCATTACTTTGTATTAAATAATAAAGGGCATTCTTACCATATAAAGCAATAAAAAATATTATAAGAATCGAAAGAGTTATAATTAATATATGGCGATAATTATGCATAAACATGTACAGCGGTGAATGTTTAATAAACGTTTTATCCATATTATTGTACAAACCACTTCGCAATTTCACATGAACCTAAAAAGAAGCAAAATTTTCAATAGACATATTAACTGTACATTTTGTGGACGGCAAGTTTAGATACTTTCATCATATCGATTGATATTTGGGAAACCTACATTTCACTTTTATCGCGCTATCCTTTTTTTATTTGAAAACACAATTATTCCGTATAAGTTACTTACTTTTAGGACTTGTCTAGTTAACTTTGATGTAACTGTTAGACTCATCGACTCCACTAATTCCTCTAATTTCCAATGATAATCGAGAAGATTGATAGTATGAGTTAGAAAATTTTGTTGCTGACGATTTGCTGTATTTACTCGTAAAAGATTTCCATCCACGGCTGCTACCTACAAGTAAGTGCACATAAGAAATTAACCGAAATATGATCGATTCGATCTCTAAGAAAACAACGATACGATTAGAACGTGCTAACGAGAAGATAAATAAGATATATTTAAAAAATATATTTACAAAATAACTTACATGTACTTGATTCAATACGTAGTCCAAACCAGTAATTGATAAAACTGCGCTGTAGGTAGCTTCATCTAGTATTAATTCTTGAGCGACAAAAACTGCCGGTACGAAATGAATATTTATCGATTTCGATTTAATTTCGCCGTCAATTAATTCGGCCCAGACGGTGACGTTATCGTGTAAAGTACTTAAGCTAGAATCGTATTCCGGGGCAGGAAGTATGTCGCAGCTGTACTGTCCTAATAAATTACATTGTTTTTACAAACGAATCTCGAATTTTTTAAAATAAACGATGAACTATACGATATAAAATGAAATTTCAAATTTATCGTACGCAAACAAGTTTTGTAAAGGCAATTTAAATTATTTAAGACCTACTAAAAAGTAATAGATAAAAACGTTTTATATAATTTATAATGTATAAACTATAATAAGACGAGTGGAATATAGTTTAAAACAGTTTTTAATCTACTTTAATAGAGTTATTAACTATCTTCCACTCGGCTTGTTATAGCGAATACGCTATTTATATATTTTTTCAATTTCGAATTATTTATATATATTATTTTATATATATATTAAAAATTAAACTAAAATACAAAGTTTCGAAACTATATACAGATTTAACCTGTAATACTTTGACGAAAAGATATCGGTAATGTACATCAAAATCATGGATTATATTAGAATTAAAAATGCAAATAACTGTTTACCTTTATCGGCGTCAAAACTACTTTGAATTGTAAAGACCTTCTTGGCGTTAACTTGCGTGTTTTCTTTTTGAAATTCCAAATGACATGTAAATGGATAATAAATGGCAGTTACTTTCAGTTGGTCTTGACAATCTCGTCCACTTATCTAAAAAACAACAACACACAAATACGTTAATAATTATTAAATTAATCAAATTCAATTACTTTCGGCAAGTCGAAAATTCATTTCGTACTAATATTTAGGTTATAAATATAGATGTAAAAATTATTTAAAGATCAATACAAATAAAGTCTGCCCTCTCATGTAATGATGTAATTAAAAAATAAATCACATTCAAGTAACAAAAACGTATCATAAATCAAATGCTACTTCTATTATTTGTACATACCAGAAGATATTGTTTAACTGTAAATCTGGTTTAATACCTATTATCGATTAATTATGTTCTTTTCCTGAATTTTACAATATTTCTTTTAAGGACGTCACAATTGCAATAAAACATTACTATTTTCATTTGAAAATAAGCAACTTAAATACTTTATATCATTCGAGATGTCCTCAAACCTCGATGTTTACCTACCAAATTCTTATTTTTTGATGAAAATTTATCGTCGACAATTACTAATAGAATTCGATACGTAGATGCGTCGGGAGCATTCGTTAATATTTCATTCGACATGGGTAACATGACGATTTCGCTTGCAGGAAGAATTTGTGAGTGAAGCGAAGCACCCGCATGTAAGGAATGTCCGACAGATACTTGTCCTCCTTTAATTCCTAACACTTGGCCGATACCCGTTCTTGCGTCGATCATTAGCAAATTCTGATCATTGGACATCCAGTGCCCCGTGCTGCCATCCAAAGTTTTTACCGGTGTCCACATGCAAACAATATCACCAGTGGTTAAATACTCCTAGAAATATTTACAAAAATTAGTACCGATACCCCCCTTGTTAAGGGGAGCAAAATTAACAGTCGGGAATAAATATTGTGTCCCCATCCATAACAGAGGATTTTTGTTTAAATGAAGCAAAATTTGAGACAATTAAACACTGCCTGCAACGAGTCGGTCAGTAAAAATAGACTTACAATAACCGGAGTAAGAACTTGTCCGATATGCAATTTGATGAAATCCACCGTGTCATCGGTGAACGCTTTAAGTACGGTAGATCCGGTTTTTTTAGTGGACACGACAATGGACGAATTATCCGTTCCGGGACGCACTTGCACCAAATCCAAAAGTGTACTACTTAATTTCAGTTCCATACTACCGATAGTGAATCTGGCTCCAGTATTATCATGATAACTTGCTTGCAATTCGAATTCCACACCTAAAGGTAACGTATTATGCGGATGAATAGAATCGACCTTCCAATTTGCCATAACATTTAATAACATATATTCAATAGGTTTTACCTGGAAAAATATTGAGAAATTAAATTAAATTAAATTAAATTATTGCGCAAAATCAATATGGTTTTGTAAAAAACAAGGGCACAAAAGATGCTCTGAATTTTTTAACTAACAAAATCTATAGTAGACTAGATAAAAGTAAACCAATAGCTATAACTTTTCTAGACCTAGCAAAAGCCTTCGATACTGTTAACCATTGTATACTTATGGACAAACTATATAACTATGGTATCAGAGGTAATTCGCATGAATTAATTCTTAACTATTTAAGCAATAGGAAACAACAGGTCAGAGTAGCGGATTCTGTTAGTGAGCAAGTAATCATAAATACAGGAGTACCACAAGGGACGATATTGGGCCCTTTGCTCTTTATATTATATGTTAACGATCTATTAATTGAAATGCCAAATAATGCAATATCATATGCTGATGATACAGCCTTGATATCTACAGAAGATAATTGGGAAGAAGTTGAGTGCAATATGAACAAATACCTGAAAGAAGTGTCAGATTGGTTGGCACTAAATAAACTATCGTTAAATATAAGGAAAACAGTGTACATGACTTTCGGAAATAACTGTGATAGTGTTCCTAAGAATATCAATATAAAAATTGAAGATTATAATTTGAGTAGAGTTGATTCATGTAGATACTTGAGAATTATATTTGACTATAATTTAAAATGGAATAAATATATAGAGTATATTTCGAAAAAAACCAAGTATTTGATATATTTGACATACAAATTGTCAAGGTTTATGAGAACAGATACTTTAAAATTGTTATATTATGCATTCTTTCATAGCGTTATTACATATGATAGTATGGCATGGGGAGGTGCATATAGAAGTATTCTTGAACCGTTACAAAAAATCCAAAATAGAATTATTCGAATAATTAACAAAGGTGAATTCAGTACAGATAATCCTTTGTCTTTATTTCAAAATTTTGCGTTTGAGAGTTTAGCCTATCATTATAAGCGACTTACTAGTTTATATGTCAACTCAGTAAGCAAGACTAGAAATAAAAGCATTCCACTTCCTAGAATAACTAAGACTGTTAGCTATAAGGATAGTTATTATACAGCAATAAGTGTTCAATGAACTTAGACATGATCTCAAATTACTAAATATAACAAAAAAATCAAGTAAAAATAAACTAAAGGTTTGGATTAAATCCAACATTTCGGTGTGGTGATAAGTAGAGGGTATGTATTTCAGATACGGTTGTATGCATTAAGTTGGGTTTATTATATAATATAATGTATTGGAAATATGTAAATATTGTAAAGAAACAGTGAATATATTGTTACTTTAGTTTTAAGTTTAGTATATAAGTATACCAGATTCTGCGTACAGGTAACTGTGTTTACCTCTGCAGGATTACTTTTTGTAGTTTTTTTCTGGTAAATAAATAAATAAATAAAACGAGCTTTTCAAAAAGAGAAGTACAGAACTAACCTCGACGATCAAGCTCAACGTTTGCTTAAGTCCTTGCTCATCGACTGCAGCAACGAAAACCATGGCTCTCCCATAAACACCGAAAGATTGTAATAAACCTTTGTCCGACACGTTTATTAATGAATTTTGAACGCTTAACGACTTATCAGACCTAGTTTCGGTAGATGTTTCCAAACTTGTGGGTAAACTACAATTAAATTGTAAAATTACTGTTCGAAACTTAATTTTTTACTTACGAATATGCAAGTTTGGCAAAACCGTCCAAGTTAGTTTTCAATCGTAGTAAGGAATGAGGCGCCATAAGAATTAAATTGCCGTCGATTCCTTTAGGTGAAATAAGCGAAAGTCCTTCGAAAACTTCAAGAACCACACTAGCCGAATATGTTGCTTGCGAACAATCTAAGCAATTGACGGTATTTCCGGGAATAATAACGTTAAGGTATAAAGTGGTGCGTCCAGGTGAAAGGCCAGTTACCCGTATCGATATATCATCTTTTGGTAAATATTCGACACCTAAGAGCTTAGGCTCTATTAAGTTATTAAATGTTACAAAATTGAAAACGTACCAAACATGTTAAATGCTCCTTCTAAACTTATTATATCGTTATCTTCGACGCTCCATTCGAATCTAAGGGACGTTTGTATAGTTCCGAGGATAATCGGCGACAACTGTTCCGGCAATCCGGAAGCCCAGGCCGGAACACTAGCTCCAGTTCTAAATCTTACTAACGGTATTGAAATTTTGATTCCGATTATGGGTATGACGTGCAAATCTACTTCGTCCTAAAACGAAATGGTTAGCAAGTCACGAAGTGCGGCGATTTCTTATTACGCTTGAAATTTTTTTATCGGTTCTCTTTTTTTTGCCCGGCCTAAACAATTAATAATTGCTTAATTTAAGTAAATGTTAGGCAAAAAGTAATAAATTTCTACGACTCGAACACTAATAGAAATTATACGCTATTAGTAAATAAGCACCTACCTCAGAATAAATTATTTTTACTCCAGTATTGGAATCGATTCCTAAAGCGTGCGCAGATACTTTCGAATGACCTAACGATAAACCTTCCGCTAAACCGTTACTGCTAATATCTACAGACAAATTATAAGTGTTATTAAAAAATAATAATAATAAATAAACGTCAACAAAACATATGCCTACTTGCGATATCTTTGTTTTCTATCCAATATTGTACATTACTCTTTGGCTGCGGACCTCCTTTGATGCTAAATTGAAGAACAGACCCGAGCAGTAAGGTCGCATTTCGAGGATAGATTTTTAATGGAGAAAACACTTGTAAATCCACGGCAGGACTGACGGCTTGGCCAATCGAAAATACAAGCTTAGAATTACCCAATTTCGTTCCTATAATAAATACATTTGTATTAATTTGTAAATTTAAGAATTGCAATTAAATAACAGTTTGGGGTACCCAAGGCAGAAAATTAACGAAACGACAGATGGATAAATTATAAGTTTCTAACTGTTTTTAACCTTTTCACGACGACTAACGTACATGTACGATTTCTGAAAGCGACATCAACAGCCGACTGACGTACTTGTGTTATTTGTCATATTTGGCCCAGCCTGGGAACGTACACAATATTTAAAGAAAAACCTTCTTTTGTGGCCTATTAACGTACACATACGTTTTTAATTTTGCTCACTCTACTGTTTTCTGAAATACTGGTACGTCATGTTACTAATGTGCGGTAGCTGAGAGCCGCCTGCCGTACTAGTACGTCACTTGGAATTTGCGCGCATGTGTAAGACTTACATGCTTGCGCAGACACTCCAGCTGTTTACTAGTACGCGTTGCTTTGTTGACTGTGATTGTTATATGTGTTATAATGGATAGAAAGCGTAAACTGAGACAACGAGAACTGGAAGAATTGGCTAATCAATCTGATAATGACAGTTATGCAGAACTATCAGATTACATTGACAATGGTTCCGAATATACGGAAAGTGGAGGAAGTGATATTGCCGACAATATTGTTGACGGTAGGAAATATTTTTTGTAGTAATGCATGTGTTTTCAATTCTCTTTTGTAGTTGATAAGTTATCAGTTACTGATGAAATTGTAGTCAATCATCAGGACGATGTTCGTTTCCAGTGGGCACACAATGCCAATTTTACACCATTTGATTACAATTTTAATGCCACCAATTCTGGTATTCGGTCTATTTTCAAATTACCAGAAGATGCGTGTGAAGCAGAGTACTTTCAGCTATTTTTTGATGACGCTCTAAGTTCACAAATTGTAACTGAAACTAATAGATACGTAAATGAGAATAAAAATAGCAGTAAGCCTCTAAAAATGTTTGCTAAGTATCAAGATGTTGATACATCAGAGGTGTACTGCTTTCTTGCAGTAAACATTCTTTTCGGATTAGCGGAGAAAAAAACTATAAGAGATTATTGGTCTACAAAATCCAGTATCGCACTCCTTTTTGGTACAATTTTGCCAGGGACAGATTCGAGGCAATATTGTATGGGTTGCATTTTGTGAATAATGCTACCTTACAAGACGTAGACTCGTTACAAAAAATTAGACCAATCTTTGACTCACTGATGGAAAAATTCCGTGATATATTCCAACCATTTCAAAAGTTATGTGTCGAAAAGCTTGCTTCTTTGGAAAGGACGACTAAAATTCAAACAATTTATACCTTCTAAGAGAAATAGGTTTGGAATAAAGCTCTTTGTTCTATGCGATGCAGAAACGGATACATTTTGAAAATAATTGTCTATACAGGTGCTACGACAAATATTATTGAAGATCGAAGTTGTGGGATATCAGGAGCTGTTGTTCAAACATTATTACATAATTTTCTAAATCAAGGACACATCCTGTATATAGACAACTGGTACACAAGTCCTTTGTTAGTCCAATATCTCCACGAGAACAACACTGGAACTTGTGGAACAGTTCGTAATAACCGAAAACATTTGCCCAAATTTAGACAAAAGATGAAAAAAGACGAAGTAGATGTATTTTGTACCCCAACTCAGCTTGCTGTAAAGTGGCATGATAGACGTGATGTACATATGATCACAACAGTATCTACAGCTTCAATGACAGACACTGAGAAAAAAAGTCGTGAAACTGGAATGCCACTTCAAAAACCAGAATGCATTATTGATTACAACAACAACATGGGTGCTGTAGATAAGTTTGATATGCAAGTGAGTTTTGTTCAGATAACTAGAAAAACGATAAAATGGTACAAGAAGCTATTTTTTCATCTGATAGATCTCACTTTATACAACGCATTTGTTGTATACCAAACAAACACCGGAAAAAAACCATCAATCTACGAATTTCGAAGAAAAGTTGTCGAACAACTCATCGAGAAGCACAAGACGTGGACAGCAGCACGGACAAAGAAGAATGCTGACAATCCTTTGATACTTGTTCAAAGACATTTTCCAGAACTAATTCCACAAACAGCAAAAAAAGGTCGATCGCAAAGAAGATGCCATGTATGCTCTAATACAAGTTTAGGCCCGAGAAAACGCAAAGATACTACCATTTGCTGCAAAGAGTGTGATGTAGCCCTTTGTGTAGTTCCCTGCTTCAAGAATTACCATACGTTGAAAAAGTTTTAATTTTTTGTTTACATTACTGAAATATTATTTTATTTTTTTAGTATGTTAAATTTAATTTTTTTAATAAATTTTGATATTTTTCTATTTCAATAATTTTTTATCCTTATTGTTGAAATACGTAACAGTAAATAATAACCAGGATAATGAAAAAGTAAAAAAATGTATTTTGGAAGATTTCTCCCGACGCCGGCTGGTACGAGCGCCAAGCGATACCTAAGCCCGTCGCGAACAGGTTAAATTTATCGACAAAAGTTTGAAACTTTATGTATATAGAAACAAAAAATTTTCAAGAATTTTACGACCTAGCACGAAGAGATCAGATGCCCACTGCAACTATTCGCTGCCCATCGATTTTCATTAAAAAAACATATACTGTTAAACACAACTATCCTGGACGTTTACGAAATGCCACGACTGTTGCAAAAGTCGACGAAAAGTTGCATCTAGGACTATAAGCAACGATAAAAAACCACATATACATTTACCTGTTATTATATAATGAATTTCTCCTTGTGTCCACGGTTTGTACGAAATTTCCTTTTCCCTCTTTATATTTGCAATGTTCTTTTCCAAATTGAGGTTCAAGTCTACTAAATGCGTGTCCGATAAGACTAATAAATTCTCAGATTCATCGATAGTTTTACGATGCACAATATCCATCTTCCAACTTCCACTTTATGGAGCATTTCCACTTTAATCGTGCTCACAGACACCACGCACGGTCACGACGGCAGGTTGAGATATGAGACATAAATCGGCCAAACTAATCTGTAATTCGCCTTCGTTTAATGGCGTTATTTCTAGGTCACGACTTCCATCCAAATATTTGACGATAGCAATATTATCAGCATTAAGTGTTAACTCGTAATAACAGTTTGGGGTACCCAAGGCAGAAAATTAACGAAACGACAGATGGATAAATTATAAGTTTCTAACTGATTTTAAAGGACCCCGCACACTTTATATGGAAAAATAGGAACCACTCAAATCGATTTTTCTTTATATCAATCGACTCATCTTAATGTGAGGAATAATTATTATCATTGCGCCAATTTTGTTAATTTATAAATAAAGCCGCAATCTTTAATTAACACTCTTATGAGAATTTCGTGAGAGCAAAAGAGAACCTACTAAAATCAAATTTGTTTGAGTTCATAAATCAACTTTGTTATTTATTGCAGGGTACTTAACAACGACGGGTCGGTACCTACCTACTTAAACTGGCCTGAGATTTAAAACGATTGAAATAATTCTTTAAATGGCTTAAAAATTCTTGGCTTTGTGCACATTAAAAATATATACAAAACTAAGAGTTTATTTGTACCTATCTATAAAGGATAATTTTGTCAAAAGAGCATAACCCATACTTTCTATTAAAATGAATTATTGAATTAAATAAAGACATAATCTGTTAAAATCTGGTAACAATATTTCGATTTTTTTCACCGGAAAAATCAATTTGTATTTCCGCCAAACGTATCTTCTAATAGCTACACGACAACACAACATGTGTTCTCGGGTAAAATTTACTTTTTGTGGGTCACGCCCTTCTGGAAAACCTACGTCGATATTTACATCAGCTTGCTTTTTAAAATTGCTGTTATAATACATTTGCTGTTGCTGTTAACGCTAATAATTGGAAATAAAGTCTATTAATATATTAATAACATTAACAAACAATTCAAATAAAAAACAAAACATATTCACGAATAACAAATCAATAAAAATAATAATTCTTCATATATTCAAAATTGTGACTCAAATAAATAAATAATAAAATTATCCAATACAAGACAAAAATACACATAATGTAACTGTTTATTTTTCTACCTCTATTAAAAATGTTCACCATAAAATATCTATAGGTAACTCCAAATTATTAATTTTAATTTAGTGGGGGTAGTAGTGACCAGCCTCATTAGAGATCTCTGTCAAGTAACTTTAAAATAACTTTGTAATGTAATAAATAATTCAATAAATCATTAATATTGAAAAATCGGCCTATGTATATCGGCCAAAAACGAAATTTTCCGCATAAAATTGTGGCTATTATAACAATTACGGCCTATCCAAACCTATAGGCAATTCACGTCATCAATAAAAAGTCACTAGATTGATTATTTGTAATTCGGTTTAAAGTTTGGAAAGTGACGTATTCTATAGATGATTTACTTGCGCATATATTAGATGGTATAAAGAAAGACTACAATTTATTAGAACTGTGAAAATAGGACGTACGAGGTGTCAGCACTGTGTGAAACGTCATCATCCAGTAACCCTTTATCGATAACGTAAATTGCCTATAGATTTAGATAAAATGTAACTAACAAAACTATTAGTTTTCAGGCAATTCTTTTATTCCAGGTTTTAAGCTCGCTTACAATTCACCCTTCCTAATTCTATTCTAACGACTCTAAAATAGTAGGATTGAATTCAGAATTGAATGCTAACGTCAATTCAATATGAATATGGGTTTAAAATTCTTAATTACAACAAGGAATCGAACAATATAATACTCTATGAGCACTATTTTACTGTTTTCTACCTGCTACTTACATTTGTGTCGTTTCTTAGAAACATATTTACCATGACCCCTCCATAAATAACTAGGGACAGATTTATTAACTTCCGACATAATTTAAAGCCCAAATTTTTTCAATTAATTGTTCATTAACGGATTTAATAATGAAGTTACAGATTTGGCGCAATGATAATAATTATTCGTCACATTAAGACGCATCGATTGATATAAAAAAAATCGATTTGAGTGGTTCCTATTTTTCCATATAAAGTGTGCGTGGTCCTTTATCGACAAAAGTTTGAAACTTTATGTATATAGAAACAAAAAATTTTCAAGAATTTTACGACCTAGCACGAAGAGATCAGATGCCCACTGCAACTATTCGCTGCCCATCGATTTTCATTAAAAAAACATATACTGTTAAACACAACTATCCTGGACGTTTACGAAATGCCACGACTGTTGCAAAAGTCGACGAAAAGTTGCATCTAGGACTATAAGCAACGATAAAAAACCACATATACATTTACCTGTTATTATATAATGAATTTCTCCTTGTGTCCACGGTTTGTACGAAATTTCCTTTTCCCTCTTTATATTTGCAATGTTCTTTTCCAAATTGAGGTTCAAGTCTACTAAATGCGTGTCCGATAAGACTAATAAATTCTCAGATTCGTCGTATAGTTTTACGATGCACAATATCCATCTTCCAACTTCCACTTTATGGAGCATTTCCACTTTAATCGTGCTCACAGACACCACGTGCACGGTCACGACGGCAGGTTGAGATATGAGACATAAATCGGCCAAACTAATCTGTAATTCGCCTTCGTTTAATGGCGTTATTTCTAGGTCACGACTTCCATCCAAATATTTGACGATAGCAATATTATCAGCATTAAGTGTTAACTCGTAATATCCAGAACCTTGATTTACTTTTAATTGTTTTTTATTAACAGGATGATTATATACGGAGATTTGATTAGGTGTTACTTGTACGTCGCGTACGAGGTGTAAATTGATTTTTGCCATTATCGAAGACAAAGTTTTTTGTCGTTCGTTATCATCGAGAAATTCCGGCCATTCCGGTGTAATACTATTAGATCTCAATTTGTTCTTCTGATAACCTTGAACTATAACTGTGACTTCGAGATTTCCATTTTCAGATTTTGGTGTAACAATCTGATAACTTTGATTCGAAAACGTTATACCGTTTTCGGTAGTATTTCTTGAAAAAACGCCGTCGGCACTTCCAAGGTCACCTAATTCGGGTGGATCGACGGCCCACTGCAGATTTAAAGTGGAAATATTTAAAAACCGACGACCCATCTCGTCTGTAACTGTAACTTTCAGCTCTAGCGGTTTGTAACTCTGAACGACAACGTGATCAGCATTTAAATCCATCGGACAAGAGTTTATATCGGCGACTTTTATTTCCGGCTGCAAAAATACCGAACGAGGTTTTCCGCAAATCACTTTAACTATCAGTACGCTTTTTTGATTTTTACAGTTTGGCACAAGGGGATTATTGGTTACCGATAATGTCACAAAACTAGAACCTAATTTTAGGCACATAACATAAATAACGATATTATCTTGAGAGTCGGTGACATCTTCAGCAGTAACTATTGAATTATTATCGCTGATCACTAATTTTTTATATATCGACGATCGTCCTATGATGGGCTTAGGACCTCCCGTAAACATTACGTGAGTCGATGTACCTACTGCCAACACAATTTCGTTTAATTTCGGATATACTTGTTGAAGCGAGTTGTAAGTGTTAATTGTGACGGTATCTTCAAGAAGCACGCCTTCAACGATGTAACTAACGGTTACTTTGCAGATACCGATGTTGTTACTTGTAATGGCAACGTTTGCACACGAAACGCCCAAAGGTGCGATGCTGGCCGATTTGTTGTACACAAAATTCGAGTCGGACAATTTTACTTGGAACGGCAATTCCTCGCAATTTGTGAAAGGCATCTCGGTTGGTACCGAGTTTCCCTTGATACGTTTATTGGCATATAGGGCAATGTGTAAATAAATAAATGATCCCACTTCCGCTTCCATTATAAATTCGATAATTTCCAATCTCGCAGGCGGTAAAATGTGAACCCTAAAAATGAGATCTCGAATTTACTTTTAAAAGTATTTAAAAATTCGTTTTGGTCGAGTTTAAAAAAAATTGAAATAAAAATTTGCATTCGAAACAAAGTCAAGTTCAATTTACGGAGATTTGCTTATTTAAAAAGTTTAAAATATAGACAATGTTCATCTTCATCTTCGCTTGTCTTCACAAGCGATAACAACTTACACAGCTGCTTCCCTATTGTTCGGATTCTTAATCATCGCCACAGAAACCTCGAATGAACCGTGCCAGTTAGTTTTTACATATCCAGTTTGTGTTACGATTCCAATCGATTGATTACTGCTACTCCATATAAATTTTCCATCTCCGCCGAGCGCCCGTATTTCTATATCATGTCTGCAATATTAAACGCAATAGTTTTATTTCCTAAATGGAAATTTGAAACAAAACTTCAATCGAAACATCGAGAAATTAAAATATTGAATAGATTAATGCTAACATAAATAGATAATATCTTACTTAGGTTTTAAGTATGGATCCCAAGGCAAAATAATCTCTGCAGGAGACACAATAATGTGAGGATACACCGTAAATTCGGCATGCACGATAATTTCGGATTCCATACCAATTCTTCCAAGTGTAGGATGATTGACGGCTTCTAATGTTGCTATGACAGTGGCATCTCCCTCTTCTTTAGGCCATCCCGTTAGCCAGCTACCATTTTGTGATCGTTCTTGTACGTAAAATAGTTCAGTAACCTCTATAGTAACGTCTACATTTTGACCTAAATATATCTTGTGATCGTCGCTGAAAAAAAGTTATTATTATTATGAATAAACTAAATAACTTCTTACATGGAAAAAACTTCTGCAACAATATCGTAATGTTCTAAAACTAGAATCGCCCAGTTCCTATGCGGCAACATACTAAGGGTCATATACACCGGACACTACAGTTACGGTAGTCGAAGGCAATTTTATACCGTTATCGCTGTCGTCCATGTTTGAATCGTAAAGGATAACTCGCGTTTTACCTTCTTTAATCCCAGTAACTTCGCCTACAATAAATATTAAACAAAAACGTTAAATCGGTTAGTGAGAAATTTGGAAATAAAAAATGTAATCTAACGTCTCTAAAGTTTTGTTTTCCTAGTTAAATATTAAATATCAACTTACCGAAGTACTTTCATCATCGAGTGAGGGTTTTTAATCTAGTTTATGAATAGTTTTTGCTGTATAGTTACAATAAAATGCTTACCTAAATCCGAATTAATTGTTACAATATCATTGTTTTCAATGTCCAAATAATACTGAAGAGATGGAAAATCAATGTCGACCATTTTCCCATTATTTATCTACAAAAATGGAATAATAAGTGTTTGATCTAATTTTTATTTAAACAATTGCTAGTTGTATAATTTAAAAATATCATATAAAAAAAGAAATTTGAGTATTATTTACTATAAGTACTAGTAAGTTTTTCAGTATTCGCTTCAGTACAGCATATACTTACATGCGTAATCTGAAAGCCGACGGTATCTCCGATCACAATATAAATGTCAGATGGTGAAATTATTAAATTAGCTATAACCGAAAGTTGTACTTCAAAAATCTTCACATGTTTATATTCGTTATACGGCAATTTAACAGTTACCTGAAAAAAAAATACATATAAAAATTAATCAAAACAATTTTAGGTAATAAATAAAATTTGCAATATATTATAATTACATACCAGTCAATATACAGATAATAATGTCCAGGAAGCATGTCGTACATCATTTTTTTGATAAAAACAGATGAATATCAAATACCATCAAAATGAAATAAAATTGGGCAAAGTGGACTAAAGTTGAATGTGTATAAGTAATTCGACGATTTTTACTAACAATGAATTACATCGCTTACAACAGGCACACTATTTTTTACCTTTGCAGAACCCGTCTTGATACCCTCGAGGAGAACTATATTTCCTTGTTTGCCATCTGTTTCCATCTTTTCTATCAAAGGTGGCGTTTCATAAGGAGAATCTTTGAACATCATAAATCGTAAAATAGTTGCGCTTTTCTTTTGACTTAAACTAATTATATTCCAATTAAACTCCACCCCTTCGAGCGTTGAAAACTCATTTCCTAAATATAAAAAAAATCGATAATAAGCAAGTAAATTACATAATTTTAAAATTTAATTTCCAAATTTTTATTTGCATTTTCAATAGTTTTATAACAATTTTGAAAATAATCCTATATTGAATCATCATCAAACATTTTCTACACCCTACAACTTACTTTACCAAATATTTACTACCAAAATTCAAAACTAACCTTGAGAATCGTATGCACGAACTTCAAACGCTTCTGGAGCTTCCTCCATAAAAAGTTCTCTTGTTGTAGTTATCAGAGCTAAAGAATCTATAACGTCGACAATAATATCGCAGCGTAACATTTGCTTAGTATGAACATCTTCTGCTAATACGACTGCGATATTCCTGGTTTGTTCTTTCGTTATCGCAGTAACAATAACTTTTGAAGAACATTCGAGATCAGAAGTATCGAACGGCATCAAACTAATTATATCGTTGCGCGACGTGATCCTAAAAGGAAAAAATACTTAATTTGGTTAGTTTTATCATAAAACTGTTTACCATTTATAACATTCGCCTTCGGTGGCTTCTAAAAGAAATGTTGCTCCAAATTCGTTAAATATCGGCAGCAATACTCGAGGAACGTTTAATTTTGAATTTAACACGATTGGTAAGCATAAATACAAGAAAAATAACGTTGAAGACGCCATAATTCGATTAATAAACAAAACCGGCATGAACCGTTCAAATACACTTAGGTTAGATCATAGTGACCAACTATAACGAACGAAACTTAAAAGTCCCTAATGTTTCTCTACTATATACACTTCAGAACAAACAAAGCAACATTTCATAGATTCATTATATTATATTAAAAATAAATAACAAATCAATTGACCTTAAACAGACATTGATTACGAAAACATGAAGTTATTTTTATTCGATTTTATCGTGGGCAAAAATATACAATAGGTATAAGAATAAGTAGGTCAATAAAAAAAATCGATATAAATAAGGATACAAAAATGATCTTTTTCGTATGCTGCTAATCTATAATCAAATTTAATACGAAACGACTCAATAATTAACCCGAAAAAAGATTGGAAAATTCACTTTGCTACTCTCCAGTCAGTCAATTTGTATTGCAGAACAATTAAGACGCAATCTGATTAATTATTATCGACTGGTAAAGTAAAAATTTTAATTTTTCTTTAATATCGATAAATAAAAGAAATTCAAAGAAAAAAGAAAATTATGAACGTATCATTTTTAGGTTATACAGTTAACTGTCACGCTGACACGTTACTATCATTTTGAAACTATTCGACGGTGCTACAATAGTATATTAGTTTGATCTTTAATTTTGCGATATACTCTTATTTTGCAAATAGATTTATAAATTATTTTAATTTTAAGTGTAAACTCGTAAACGTTTTGTGTTAATCTGTAAGGAAAGCGATATCAAGTCACGTTTTTTATCCTGTTTTGGTGAAGAATTTATAGAAATGGTATTAGATTTGGATTTATTTCGCGTAGATAAAGGTGGAGATCCGGGAAAAGTTCGAGAAATACAACGTAAGAGGTTTAAAGATGTTGCTTTAGTCGATACGGTTGTGGAAAAAGACGCATTTTGGAGACAACTTCGGCATGCAGCCGACAATTGGAATAAATTAAAGAACATTTGCAGCAAATCTATTGGAGAAAAGATGAAAAAGAAAGAATTGCTTGGCAACGAACATGATGCAATACCTGAAAATGTTACGAACGGTTTAGAAACTCTAACACAAGACATTTTAACAGCCCTAACTGTTAATCAAATTAAAAAAGTATGTAGTGTAAAGTGTTGCTTATTGGATACTTGGACTTTTTTTTTAATATAGGTTCGATCCTTGATAGACGAAGCAATAGTGAGAAACGATAAGGCATTAATAGATACTGAAAAAGAAAGAAATGCAGCCTTACGTGAAATTGGAAATTATGTGCACGAGTCTGTGCCAATCGATGAAGATGAAGACAACAATAAAGTTGAGCGGACGTATGGCAATTGTGAAGAGCAAAAGGAGTACTCCCATGTTGACTTAATTTGCATGATCGATGGTAATGTTTGTTTTTTTTTTCATATTAAATACCTGTCGCAATGTAATTATTAAAGGCATGGATGGAGAGAGAGGCACGGTTGTTTCTGGTGGAAGAGGTTATTATTTAACCGGACCTGCCGTGTTTTTGGAAATGGCTCTTATTCAATTTTCCCTGCGGAAGTTGCACACAAAGGGCTATAAACCATTATATACTCCATTTTTTATGAAAAAGGAGGTAATTTTTCTCAAATTAATAATTCGTATATATATATATTTAAAGAATTTTAATTAATAGATAGTATATGTTAGTTCAAAGAGCGGTGAAAGTGATGTATTAAATTTTTTAATTTAAATTACAATCGGTTCATGTGTCGTCAGCTTTTATAATTAGGATAATCTGAGAACTTGAACCTTTGTACGATGGTTACTGCAATCGTTTATAGAATTAAACAAAAGTGCCATATTATATTACAAATGAGGTGTGTTTTTTCGAAAATGATCATGTCCAATACTTACGACCATTTAGTTGTACATGACATTGTGATTTTGATTTTGTGACATGACCATTTTCAGTTTTTATTTAATGTGCCTTTGCTTAGTTCAATTTCAAAATAATATACTAATCGATTGTTTGATGATTCATATTATAATATATTCATAAAATGTTCATTAAATGCTCTGTGCTATTAAATTAATTATGGAAAACATGATTATTAGCATTGTTTCGCTTATAATTTTAAATTACTTAGATTATTTAGTTCATAAAACAATTTTAGATCATGCAAGAAGTGGCACAGCTATCACAGTTCGATGAAGAATTGTATAAGGTGATTGGAAAAGGTGGAGACAGAGGAGATCAAGTTGTAGAAGAAAAATACCTTATAGCTACTTCAGAACAACCAATCGCAGCTTTCCATAGGGACGAATGGATTTCTGAAAATGCGCTTCCTATTCGTTATGCTGGCTTATCGACATGTTTCAGGCAAGAAGTCGGATCTCATGGCAGGGACACTCGTGGAATATTTCGAGTTCATCAGTTTGAAAAGGTATTTATCTAACGGTCGAATGTGGCTGTTTATATTTTGAAAACCTTTAGGTCGAACAATTTTGCTTAACATCTCCTTTCGACAATAAATCTTGGGAAATGATGGATGAAATGATTAACAACGCCGAAGAATTTTATAAAAGCTTAGAGATTCCATATCGTATTGTTAATATTGTTTCTGGAGCATTGAATAATGCTGCCGCTAAAAAATTAGATTTAGAAGCATGGTTTCCGGGTTCCGGTGCATTTAGGGAACTCGTGTCGTGCAGTAATTGCCTCGATTATCAAGCAAAACGATTGTTAGTAAGGTATGGACAAACTAAAAAAATGAATGCCGCAACTGATTTTGTCCACATGTTGAACGCAACCATGTGTGCTACAACTAGGGTTATTTGTGCATTATTAGAAGTACATCAAACCGAAAGCGGCATCAAAATTCCGACTGTACTTCAAGAATTTATGCCCGATAATTATAAAGTCGAAATACCATTTGTCAAACCAGCACCAATTGAAATTAAAAAGGAATTACAAAAAAAAGCAAAATAAAGATAATTAACTTAATAGATAGATAGCTGACTATGCCTGCATTTACTTATATTAATTGTCTTTGAAAAATTTACGTTTTCTTTTGTAATTTTGATATTATTGTAACTGCAGAAGTGTATTATGGGCAGATTCCAATTCGAAACGTGTTGTAATTTTTAAAAGTTTATCACAGTTTAAAGTTAATTTGATTCAATATTAAACTTTACCTCTTCCGTCTGTTAATTAAATTCAGTCGTTAACGCGCAAATAATAATAAAGATGCTCAATACGAATTGTTTTATTACAACTATCGGACTTTATAAAAGTTGTAATTTCAAATATTTTTAAAAGTATTCGTATACAAGGCATCAAAACTTTAAGTTCATGAAAAATACTGTAAATTTCACATATTTTATATCGCTAGATTACAAGTAAACTTCCACAAGTTGCATCTGAAAAACAAAAGTAAAGATCAAGAGCTATTATGCAAGGCAAGGGATCTATTTTGTACCCTAATTTTCACGCCCTGCTATCACCTTAGAAATGTATGAAAATCTCTATTGTGATCGGTTGTTAGTGCTTCGATGTATCTTTAAAAATAATAGATTTGCTACAGACTAAACTCCTTAACAATAAAAATTGTTCTCCATTTGTCAAAAATTAAAAAACTTGTAATTTAAAGGTTATTTGATTTCGCATCTTTACTCAAATTTTGAATAAAACCACAATAAAGTGCTATATATGTTGTTGTCGTATTTATTTAAAAATATATCTCGTTAAAAACGACAACGAATGTAAATATACTGAATGTGACATACTCGCCCGTTTTACACCACCTAGTAATACCTACCGATACACTTCTTATTCCTGATTAGTCGACCTTTTATGTTCTCGAAAAACCTCGACTTTTAATAATACTATACAGTGCTCCACGTAAAGATGAAGGCACACACTTTTTTGATCGTATCTCGTCTTGGACGAACTTTCGGTAAAGCTGGGTTTTACCATTTGAAAGAGCGCGCCAAATAACGTCGAATCGCGCGCCGTTCGTCGCAATTCGATCGGAATTTCGAAATAATTGTTGACGATTTTCGAAAATGTGCCGATTTCGCCGCCAGGAAATGATGGAGGCACCCGCATTTTGTGACCTGTTTTGCCTGTTTTTGCGTGTTTTCGCGTGTTATCCACTGTTATTCACGCTTTTTCTGCTATTCAGATTTGTTTGTAAGCGATGGGCAGCGGTAAAACCCTGTCGGAAGTCGAAAAAGGGCAGATCCGGGTGCTCCATGCCGAAGGACTCTCAAATCGCCAAATTGCCGCAAGAATCAAGCGAAGTCCGGCCGTTGTCGACTCATTTGTGAAGAATCCGGACAAATACGGCACGAAGAAGTCGCCTGGACGTCCCCCAAAGGTGGATTCGCACACGGAACGACGAATTCAGCGTGCTGCTTCAAACTCGCAGAAGTCCGCGCAAGAGATCAAGACCGATTTGGATCTGAATGTGCACAGGGAAACCGTGCGCCGAGCCATCAATCGCGCTCCTTTCATCGTCCGACAGAAGATGAAACCCGCACGAAGCTAACAAGTGTCCACATGCAAGCGCGCCGGAAACCGCACGCAACTGGATGAGTTTCGGTGAGAAGTGGGATCGCGTAAGTAACATCGACCGTGTTCGACAGAGAATAGCGCAAGTTTCGCTTTCAGGTGATCTTTTCCGATGAGAAGAAGTTTAATCTGGACGGCCCCGACGGTTTCTCCCACTACTGGCGAGATTTGCGCAAGGAACCAAGGACGTTTTCGACAAGGAATTTCGGAGGTGGAAGCGTTATGATTTGGGCAGGTTTTGCCTCTTTGGAAAGGCCTCACTGGCTTTCTGCTCAA
Organism: Rhagophthalmus giganteus; assembly: GCA_036326145.1. Taxonomy (NCBI): domain Eukaryota; kingdom Metazoa; phylum Arthropoda; class Insecta; order Coleoptera; family Rhagophthalmidae; genus Rhagophthalmus; species Rhagophthalmus giganteus. The sequence goes on along the minus strand of JARFJA010000083.1, from coordinate 5,356,847 downwards.
GCCGAATGAACTCAGCGGACTACCAGAAGATCCTTGAAGAGAACTTACTGCCTCTGGTTCGCCGTTTTCCAAGCGCTCAACTGATCTTCCAGCAAGATAATGCTTCAATTCATGCCTCCCGAAGCACGAAGCAGTGGTTGGATACCAAAGGAATCGCCGTTTTGGACTGGCCATCGCGAAGTCCCGACCTGAACCCCATGGAAAATCTCTGGGGAATAATGGTCAGACGCATCTACGGCAACGGGAAGCAATACGGAAGCGTGCAAGAGCTGAAAACGGCAATTCGGAAGGCCTGGGAAGACGTTGAGTCGGAAACGCTCACGAAGCTGTCAAGAAGTATGCCGGATCGCGTTGCAGAAGTGATTGAGAGGAAAGGAAAGGCTACGCATTATTAATTGTGTTTGTTTATTGCGCGAAACGTGTTAATTTGTTGTTTTGTGCCAATTAAAGCCGATTTTTGTTCACTGCCTTCATCATTCTGTGGCAACGAAATCGGCCAATTTTCAACAATTATTAAATTTTTCTTTAAGGAGTAGCATGGATTGTGGCGAATTGCATGCTTTTTAGGGTTGTTTTGCGTGCTCTTTCCAATGGTGAAACCCGTTTTTGCCAAAACTCTGTGCAAGACGAGATACGATCAAAAAAGTGGGTGCCTTCATCTTTACGTGGAGCACTGTACTATGAAATTGATAAAAAAAAATAAGTTTATATTAGAGCTTTCATAACATGTACAAAATATAAAAGTATAAATAAATAATTACAAAATACATAAATAATATACAATAAATATAGTAGGATTACATCATAATTTGGTTTCGTGTCTATAATGACAACGCAGTTGTCTTAAAGGCACAGATGGCGTATTGTAGTCGGATTCTTCGTCTGCAGAATCTACATCTCCATCGCTACTATTCGTCGATGCTACAGTTCGCATTGGTTTCCTTGTTCGACTTCGTCGATAATACTTAAATTCCCTAGGCAGGGTATAAGAACGGGGCAACGACAATTGACTTTCGAGATCCGACGGCGCATGCTGACCCGGTATTTCGATAGGTTCCGGTTCCGGTATAGGACAATCGCAAAATAAATACCTAGGAGTAAGGAGTAGTTCTGGAGTGTGACTACGAGGAGCTCTGGGCGGTGGTCGTCGATTAAGATTAACGCCGTAACTTGCTAAATTATTTAACGACGATAAGCTCAGCAATTGAGGTTCGATGTGGCGTTTCGTGCGTGGAATCGGTTGTCGATCGTCGGGGTCTGCGTTTATCGGGCCTCCCAGTTTTCCTTGCTTAATTTCTTCTTCGATTATCTTAAGTTCCGCTAATTGTTTTTGCTTTTTTTCTTGTAATTTCTGATGGATGTTAACTCGGGATCCTACACTGCTGCCTTCGTTCTCGCTCGAAGAAGGCAGGGGCCTTCTCCAAAACGGCACAGCCACAGAACCCAATCCTGGTGGCGGGACGAAACTGGTCGGCTTTTTCTTTTTTCGATATAAATCCGAATTAGTCGTGTTACTAAAGCGACAATTGAATACTCCAGGCGGTGCTACCGGTTTTTCCAGTAAGCGATGAATATGAAAGTATCGATAGTACAACAACATAAATGCTATGCCTACACCAAAGAGAACTATCGTTAGAACAGGTACAAGCGGCCAATACAAAGGCCGTACTGGCCATATAGCGGCTAACCAGGCTCCAACGAGAAGAGAATTTTCCAGTAGCATTACAATGTAGAATATAGTCATCGTTCTGCGATGGGGCTGGTCCTGCAAGTTAATATAAGCAAGTATATACATTGCCGCCACTAACACGCAAATTCCCAAACGACTTCCATGTTGCCCATGAAATGCACTACGTGGAGATAATAACCATAGAAACATGCACGCCCAATGGAGCGCAAACACTAATATTATCCACGAATGATAACAGGCCGCATATGCAGAAAGTGCCAATGCCCGAGCGGCAACTGTTCCCACACGCCACAATAACTGCGATACTACTCCTAACCACGTAAGAACTAATTTATCAACATTTTGTATATGTTTACTAAAAGAAGCCAAAGACCAACATATAGAAAACAGAGATAATGCAGCCGAAACTGTTATTAGATCTGAAGGCGGTCCTTCTGAAGACGAAGGCAATAAACTTAACTGCAACAGCAGCATAGGAGCGGCTTGTAAAAATCCGTGCACAAGTCGTAATATGCACAGATCGCGTACTTCGTGTTTTACGCTGCACAACTGAACAGGTACTAGTAATCTCGCGTAACGCCATAATACACCAAGTTGAGCTACGTGTAAAGCTATCACAAATATTCGAGTCCAGTTCGACGGTTTGCTGGTTAGATACCAATGAAGAGATAGAATTTGCATTACTAAAGTGGCCAGTAAAACCGCAGTCAAACATTGAGCGAACAGTAACTGCAATCCTCTTTCGTATAGTGCGTACACCATTAATAAATCAAAGACTATGTCACAAAAATATGCCGCCAAGGATACAACGTTGAATAGAAGATCACATAGCGGCAAAAATTCCGCCATGACTCTTGGTAAACCATTACGTTCTGGGCTGGTCCATAGTCTAAAAAATTGAAATTTATTTTAAAAGGAATTTTAGAAATTTCACCATTTTTTCCTGTTACCTATTTCCTTATTTGCATTCCTAACCTTTACTTGCCATTTTAGATCACATTTTATAATATGAAAATTTTAACCGATGATTTGTAAAACATGTCCGATTAATTTGATTACTATTTCTTCGTAAAAGAACGGTCCAACAAGACTCTACTGGCTTCTATATTTTAATAATTTTTAGAGTGCCATTTCAATCACGACGAACCATTAAAATAATAACAGTTGAAAATTTAACCAATCAACTTCTTTAAAGAATTGCTACCAACTTCGTGGGATATTTCTATATTTTTTTAAGTTAGAACCATCAACAAAATAATAATTGAAAATAAAATGAGTGGAATTCTTGAAACTACAAAATCCTCGAATAGTAATAACTGTAGCAGTCAAGAATATGGTACGTTGTAAGTCATATTACATATATAAATATCTGCATATATTTGTAATAATTATGTGATTTAAAGCAAGGACATTTTTTGTTCCTTTCTCTTTTGTATAAATTATATAGATCCGTACTTTTTAATTATAGATAATTCTCAAGAGCAAATATGTACTACTCCCATTAGATCTAAGAAATTAATGTCGAGAGAATTAAACGATTTCTACATTAGCGTTTTATCGCAGTGCACTCAAGAAGATTGTGATAATATCGACGTCGTATGGGACTGGTATTCGCCTAAATCGAAACCAAAAATTTTTAAACAGAAACGTGTTGTGCAGCAATCTCCCAAATTAACCGTTAAACGACAACCTTCAAATAATCAGCTATCGGCGTTTAATAAATTAAAGGAAGAATTAGAAACGTTAAATGATGAAGCTACCGTCGCAAAAAATTTAAAAATTCAAGTAAATCTTTCTCCATTACCTGAATTTAACGACGTGTTCAACGATTCAATGGAAGAACAACTAATCATGTGCAGTCAAGAAGTAGAACATAATATCGGTCATAAGAAGATCGATTTTTTGAATAAGTGTACACCTAAAGACAATAATCTGGAATGTGACGTCGCACAGGCTGCTGTAGATCAAAATAAAAACGAATTTGCCGATGATTCGTTCGACTATATTTTAGAAACGTTAAGAGACGAAGATCTTGGAAACCGCGATACTCGAATACCTAAAGTCGAATCGAATTCTTTTGAAGCAGAAAGTGGTGAGTACTCCAATTAAAGCAGTTTTTCAAAAGATACGACAATTGTTTTTATTATTTAAGATAAAATATCCAAAACAGTTTCTTCGAAAGGTAAGCTGCTATTGATTAAGTAAAATTATTTTGTAAAAGTCTTAGTTTTTATTGTATGTGTGTACATCAAGATAACTTTTGTTGCTGTTACTTAATTAAAAAAGAAAAATCCATTATCAACATAGTTAATAGAACAACATTGTTGTTTATGAACAATTTGAACTTTATTATGTGTGGAAGGAATTCTTTTCATTTGGACAAGTTGAACTGCAATTTTTTAGAGAAATATGGTATTCATTTGTTTGTTGGTTTTATACTTTAATTTTTATAGTTTACTTTAGTTTAGCTTTTTTAAAGATTCCATTATTTTATTTTCTATATAAAGAAATTATATTGACTGCTATTGTTGTAATAAGTAATGAATAAGGCATTATACATGCAAATTGCCACATTTCTGTACAAGTTGAATGTTTGTAAGTTTGTGAATAAGTTCAAGATTTGTAAACAAATAACATATATGTTGATTTATCATATTTATGTAATATTTTCAAGTTGATTTTATCTTGCAACTTAATCTTGCAATCGAGTATTCGCTCTGATTAGAGTAAAACAATTTTGATTAAAACAATTGACAAAAAACTTAAATTTATACTTGTGGTTATTCATATATAGTTTAGTAGATTTTACTAGATTTAAATAATCGTTTTAATTTTAGATAATTCTCCTATTAAATGTTCTCCACGAGAAATTGAGCAAAAGAGATTACTAGCATTAGCAAAACTTCAAGCAAAACGAAGGCAGGATATTATCGAACAAAATAGGCAAAAAGCTCTTAAACGATTGGAAATAAGTAAAAAAAGACGGGCATTAAAAGTTCAAACGATGCCACCATTTCGATAGCTCACATAGATTTACTTAAAACAATTATTATATATAAGCCATTCCTCTAACGTTTGTAAATAGTTATTCTTGCAAATATAATATCACCTATTTCATTATTATCATTTATTTATTTATTTATTGATAAACCAGAGTACAAAATACATGTAGGTCACATCAAGATATACAATGTATAACTGAAAAAATGCTTACATCCTAAAAGAGGTAATTAAATTTACCTGTGCTTTAGGTCTGGTTACTAAAAACTAACTTACGAGCTAAAAAAAAACAAAAAATTTGGCAGAGTCTATGCCATATACATTTAGATAAAATTTCTCATAATTCATAACATAACAAGATAAAATATCAGCCACACAAAGATTTAAAACAAATATAAAAACAAATAACTTCAGTTTTTTCCTCTTTCCTTGTACCAATTAAAAATTTTTGTCCTTATATTTTTGCTGCTAAGATTAAGTATCTTTATTTCATTCGGTAATTCATTAAACATTTTTATTGCTATAATTTCGTTATTTTTGAAATTAACAGACTTATTGATTCTAGATATTCCAATACTTTTATGTCTGGTAATACTTTTTGAATCAATAAAATCCTTCCTCAAATTATTGAAATGATACATAACCGACTCAATGTTAAACGAATCTTTAATTTTCAAGGGTTGAAAATTACATTCTTTTGATTTATTAATAATTTTAATAATTCTACTTTGTATAGATTCCAGTTTATAAAGTACAGAATCATACGCCCCACCCCAAGCAATTATTCCGTAATTAGCCAGGCTATCGAAAAATGCATAATGCAATGTAATCAAATTTTTAGTCTGCAAGATACTTCTCAATTTACCAAATACGAAAAGTAGATATCTAGTTTTATCAACTATATAAGCTACATGTTTATCCCATCTCATATTGCTGTCTATAATTATCCCTAGATATTATGTAAAATAAACTCTTTCGATTTCTCTATTATCTATAACGATTCTTAGGTTATCTGGCACACTATCACTATATATTCCAAACGCAACAAAAACGGTCTTCTTCACATTTAAGGATAATTCATTAGCTGCCAACCAATCACTGACTTCTCGTAAATGGTTGTTCATTTTAACTTGAGTTTGGTCCCACGTCTTTTCCATGCTTAATATTACTGTATCATCAGCATATGAGATGATATTTTCTCTAGGTATAACAGTTAATAAGTCATTAATGTAAAGCAGAAAAAGTAGCGGACCTAAAATTGTTCCTTGTGGCACTCCTGTTTCCACAGGGAGTATATGGCTCCTGTGGTCTGTAAGTTTGACTGATTGAGTTCTGTCCTTAAGGTAGTCTTTTAGTAGGTTCAGTATCATATTATTAATTATTAAAGCTTGTTCAGTGTAGAAATAAGATCGAGATTCAAGCCATGTATGTTCTTTGCCTAGTTGACAGGTGTGTGTCGAATGAGTGCAAAATACGTGGGAATCAAACCACTTCGAAATTAAATGGCACAGCACTGTGCCGTGTTTTTGCTAAACAGCGCCTGTTATTAATAGGGGTTTGATCAGAATTATTGACGGGACTATTTCTACACCGAACGTGCTCTAATAATAAGACCAAATATTGAATTTTATCTATATTTCATTTAAACTGCAGCTTTCGCCGTATTAAAATTATTGTTATAGTAACGGATAGTTGCTGATTGTATCTGGCTATTGTGAAAAAATTAACTCCCATATTATATAACAATGTAAATAGGCAAATGTGATCTTTTTAACGACCGGTTATTCTGCATCATTAATCAAATTCGTATGTGATAAATCTAATAATGACATTATTAAGCTGGTCGAATATACTGATGCAAAAATAAACTGATTGTATTGTTTAACTGGAAATACCAATTCACCAGTCGTCTGTATAAAAACACCCACCACTATAAAAGTATATAATATCATTAATACAATTTTAACAAATAACATTGCTGTTTTTGTCAATTTTATTCGAAATACTCTGTATGTAACATTTTAGGAACCATTGATTTTTACTGTTATTGGTACCCGTGCGTCCAACAATTGTTTATAAATTTACAATACTTATAAGATAAAATGAATCTTAAATTATTATTAAAAAGAAAATTAGGTAAATAATCTTGACATAATGGAAATTAGTCCGTATTTCACTAACGTATGATATTTTTAGAAAAGTATGGTCCGACAAAAATCATCGAAGAGAATAAATTACTAAAGAATTCAGAAAAAAAGGAAGATTTCTATTTCCAAAAACACATGAAAGAATGGAACACGAAAAAGAGCAACAAGAATGGCTCCAAAGAAATTGCGCAGTTTTTTTGGAAGCTCCCAAACGAAAATGATCTACTTCAGCAAAAAATTCGAGAAGAAACTCGATCTACATTTTTACAAAGACGTAGTCGCGAATTACTAGATAATAACGAATTAAAAGCTTTATGGGTTTTACTTGATAAAAATCAAACTGCACCCGATGAACAGCTCATAAGTTACAACGATTATAAGCACGTTACGACCTTGGCAGGGCCAAAATTACATCCTTACTTTACTGCAAATATATTTGCTCGTTTACAACACGGCGATCCTTATGGTCGGGTATCAATTATGTCGCTTTTCAACTATGTCATGCGTAAAGTGTGGCTGCAACAAACTCGTGTTGGATTATCTTTATACGATACAACAGGCCAGGGTTACTTGCGAGAAGCAGATTTAGAAAGTTATATAGCAGATTTACTACCGACGCTTCCTCAGCTGGAAGGTTTGGAAAGCTCGTTTCATAGTTTTTATGTCTGTACGGCAGTTCGAAAGTTTCTCTACTTTTTAGACGGGCCACGTGCCGGAAGAGTGCGAATATTAGATGTTTTGGTTTGTTCATTTTTAGATGATTTATTAGAATTGCGAGACGAAGAGTTAACTAAAGAACTTCAAGAACAAAATTGGTTCAGCGCACCATCTGCACTGCGAGTATACGGACAGTATTTAAATTTAGACAGAGATCATAATGGTATGCTGAGCCAATCGGAACTTGCAAATTATGGTTCGGGTACGTTAACACAACCGTTTTTAGAACGTGTATTTCAAACTTGTCTTACGTATGGAGGTGAAATGGATTACAAAACTTACCTGGATTTGGTGTTAACTTTAGAAAATCGATCGGAACCTCAGGCGCTTGCTTTCTTATTTCATATATTAGATTTAAACGATAAGGGCTATTTGGATTCTTTTGTTTTAAATTATTTCTTTCGTGCTATACAAGATCAAATACGAGCACATGGTGCTGCACCCGTCAGTTTTCAAGACGTAAAAGATGAACTATTTGATATGGTAAGGTCGAAAGATCCAGAACGTATTACCTTGAATGATTTATTTGAATGCGGTCAAGGAGACACGTTTATCAGTATATTGATAGAATTTCATAGATTTTGGACGTATGAAAATAGAGAAGCTGTTACTGCCGATCCTGCTCAGTATTAAATTTTATTTATGTCGTTCTGTGAATTTATCGGTTTTTGTTAATTTGTTTTATAGATACCCACTAAACTTTATTTATTGTCTTTAAAAATACAAACTTGTGATCATTTTATCACCTCAAAAACCATATCAAATGTTAACAAAGATTGCATCTTCATTAAAACAAAATTCATCCTACAATATGAATGATGTATATATGATATTTTGGCAAAAATTTATTGATATATTACATAAATTGTGTGATTTTGTCATATATTTGATTGTATCTATAAAATGCAAAAATAAATTTTATATTATTGATTGTTTATAATTCTGTTAGTTTAAATTTTAGTCTAGTTATAACAAAATGAGAACTTGGAAATTTCATTTATTTGTGTATTAATAAATTCTTAATATCTTTTACGGTAAAGCTATGGTACCTACGTATCATACAGCGCTACGTAATAGTAGCCTACCATGTTATTTCCCAATGGGTCTTCATGGCCTGTAAAAGGAAACTTATTATATTTTGTGTTAGATAAAAGTTCTAAGAAAGGTAATGATTAAATATTTTAAGACTTGCTAAAAAGTGACAAATAAGAAAACCATAAGTATGTTATACAGCAAACTCTGGCTGTGGAAACGACAAAATTTTGATTTTTGCTACCAGGATCGCAGAAGAGTGAAGAGGTATTAGAAAAGTATCGGGAGCATTAAATATGCGACATCTATTCACATAGATATCAACTATAGTTACTCTAAATTACAGAAACCTGTAATTTTTAGTAATGGTTCATAGACGTTTACAGAAATCTGTAAATTGTTAGAAATTTACATTTGCTGTTGTTAGTTATGAACATAGATGGCGCACACATAATTGCTCCTGTTACTTTTCGTGTACCTCTTCGCTCTTCTGCGATCCTGGTAACAAAAATCAAAATTTTCTTCGTTTCCATTGTCGGAATTTGCTGCTCGAATTTTGTATGGGCTTTCTCATAATGTTCCTGTAACTTGTTTCGGAACAGTTATTTAGCGGAAAAAGATTTAAGATTTATTTATTTCTACTCAAATAAATAAAATTTCCTAGTTTTGCTAAACTTTAAAACAATTTGCTAAAAAGTAACAAATAAGAAAAACCATAAGTATACAACAAACTGCATCAGCAAACTCTGGGCTATGGAAACGACGAAAATTTTGATTTTTGCTACCAGGATCGCAGAAGAACGAAGAGGTATTTGAAAAGTATAGGAGCCGTAAATGTGCGACATCAATGCACGTAGATGTCAACTATAGGTTAAATTAGATTATAGAAACCTGTAATTTTTAGAAATATTTCAAAGTCGTTTACAGAAATCTGTAAATTGTTGGGAATTTACATTTGTTGTTGTTAGTTGTGAACATAGATGGCGCACACGTAATTGCTCCTGTTACTTTTCGCGTATCTCTTCGCTCTTCTGCGATCCTGGTAGCAAAAATCAAAATTTGCTTCGTTTCCATTGTCGGAGTTTGCTGCTCGAATTTTGTATGGGCTTTCTCATAATGTTCCTGTAACTTGTTTCGGAACAGTTATTTAACCGAAAAGGGTTTAAGATTGATTTATTTCTACACAAATAAATGAAACTTCCTAGTTTTTAAACAACTTGTAAATAGAATTTAACGATTTTCAATAAAATAATTAATAGTAATGTCTACAATAGTAAGTTTATCGGTTCTTATTTGTCCCGAAGAAAATATTGTGGCATGGCTTGTTGCTAAATGAGTATGTGCTAGCAATATTTTTTTAATAATAATTTATCTAAGGGAAGAAGATAAACGAATGACCAATTCATCATCTTATTGTTAATTTTAAAGTATACTAATCTGTTTAAAAACATCTTTCGTGTAATAATTAAGAAGAAACGTTCAATAGGGTAGTTTTTTTAAATTACGAAAAGAAAACATATTTCTTAAAATGTTTATTAAATATTTTATAACACAGGTAATTAAATTTCCATCACTTGTAAAATATTTATTGCTGTTATTCACAGCAACTTTGTTTTTACCCTATATTATCCAATACCTGAAGTAACAACATATTTTATTAATATGTAACATTTACAAAGAATTTATTTTTACTAATGCTAGTAACAAAATACTGTAGAATTATAATAAAAGTAGGTAATCATTAAACAGTACTTATTTTACTCTATTAATCTACCGACTTCTAAATAAACTTGCTAATTAACTAAATTAAAAAGGGAATCACTCTACAGTAGATTAATAAAGAAAAAATAAGTAAACAGCGCCTGCTAATTATTTTCTAATGTTGTAAAGGAGTCTGTTAACAATTTTCTTTTGACAAAAACATGTTTGTTTAACATTAGATTTATGGACAATCGATTGTATGCATCTTTTTACTTATGAAATTTGTCAAATTCCCGGTTCCATAAATGTAATATTAAAGTGTCGTTCAATTATGTTGTATAGGAAAAATGAATATTTTAAACATTGAATTAACACAATACATCACTGGTATACTTTGGATTACTCTGTAAATCTTACAATATAATGTATAAAATATATCTAATAGTTTTAATCACCGGGCAATACAACATTAACTACAACATAACAACATTAGCGCCTTTTTAATAATTATAAAATGAGGTTTCTAAAGTTGCTTTAAGTTCTGTTCAAACTTATGTAAATAAAAATTTTCGCAGTTAATATATTAAAATATAATTAATTTTTAGTTTGTTTCACTAAAATCAATAAACGAATTATACAAAATTCTTTAAAATATTAAAAGTAGGTACTTACTAAGCACAACTTGTTCGACAGCTTTATTAAAAGTATTGTCTACTTTCCTTTACTTTATAATTGCACATTAAAATCGGCAAATAAAAAATGAAATATTTTGAATTGCCAATTTTGATCTTCTCGTAAATTCTATTAAAAGCTTAGTCCAAGAATTTTTATATATCAATTATTGTAATCCTAACCAACGTCGATAAATTACAATTAGAAGAAGGTAGTGATTAATAGAGAGATTATTAACTTAGGCACCTTCATCATATACTACAAAAGCTTAGATTTATGCTGGCATTTAAAACTCGTCAATTTAATTCAATTGTACTACGAAAAGCTAGCCCAGTGCATCACCACAGAAGCTCAAATTGAATTTTTTGGAAACCGGCATTTTTGCGAATATCCCAATATTTTCCGTTATACTGCCATTCCTCTTCTTCCGAAATCGATAACTTCTGGCAAAACCACTGAGGCTCGTACTGTAAATTATTAGAAATACGCTGCTTACGCCTTTCTCTTTGTGCGTTCTCCAACTGCAGTTTAAGTTCTTCGGCCTTGGCGAGATCTCCGTTTTCTAATGCGCGCTGGTCAGGTCTAAGCCTAGTATCTGTGGGAGGGAGCAAGTCGGCATCTGAGCCCAATTCGTTTAATTCAATTGTAAACCGCGTAAATCCATAATATCGTTCGTGATTGGGAGGTAAGGTGCCTGCACGCCACACGCATTTAGCGGAAGGGGCAACTCCGCAATATAATGCTTCAGACCATTTGCCGAACAATTTCTTTATCGGTTTACCATTCTCATCGTACACCGTTCCCAGAACCTTTTGATTAAGTGCTTTAAATTAGTATTTAATGGTGAAAATTATAGGTTATAAAGATTTTTCTTGACCGATTTTTAAATTAGTACAGAACGTTTTTAGAAGAAATATGACTCGTCGATTATAAGTAGCATATTGGAATACTAATCTCCTGAAAGAGCTAGATTTTTAGCTCGTACCGGTCGATGGTTACGAGCAATTTCGTAATAAAACTAAAGTATAATTTCAAAATTTTAAAGTAACTTTAGTTTTATCATCTCTCGACATTTGGGAAAATACAAAAATACAAAGGTTTCAAGGCCAATTTTATAATCACTGCTAAAACCAACTTGACTTTAAGTGCTTCAATTAAATGTTTTAATTCGAGCAATTTAATATTTCTATTGTTTATTGATATTAATATCAAGCATTGCTAAACTACTAGAAAAAATAATTCATTCTCGTTTGTTGAGTTTTCTAAATAAAAATAAAGTTCTCTTGGAAAATCAATTCGGCTTCCAAAGAAAAAAGGGTACAAAGAATGCAATAGCTCATATTACTAGTACAATTTATAACAATTTAAATGATGGAATACCGACCATAGCTACTTTCTTGGATTTGGCCAAAGCTTTTGACACTGTTAATCATAAAATCTTATTATCAAAATTAGAAAAATATGGAGTGCGCGGTACTGCTCTGAACCTACTAAAAGACTACCTTAAGGACAGAACTCGATCAGTCAAACTTACAGACCACAGGAGCCATATACTTCCTGTGGAAACAGGAGTTCCACAAGGAACAATTTTAGGTCCGCTACTTTTTCTGCTTTACATTAATGACTTATTAACTGTTATACCTAGAGAAAATATCATCTCATATGCTGATGATACAGTAATATTAAGCATGGAAAAGACGTGGGACCAAACTCAAGTTAAAATGAACAACCATTTACGAGAAGTCAGCGATTGGTTGGCAGCTAATGAATTATCCTTAAATGTGAAGAAGACCGTTTTTGTTGCGTTTGGAATATATAGTGATAGTGTGCCAGTTAACCTAAGAATCGTTATAGATAATAGAGAAATCGAAAGAGTTTATTTTACAAAATATCTAGGGATATTTATAGACAGCAATATGAGATGGGATAAACATGTAGCTTATATAGTTGATAAAACTAGATATCTATTTTTTGTATTTGGTAAATTGAGAAGTATCTTGCAGACTAAAAATTTGATTACATTGTATTATGCATTTTTCGATAGCCTGGCTAATTACGGAATAATTGCTTGGGGTGGGGCGTATGATTATGTACTTTATAAACTGGAATCTATACAAAGTAGAATTATTAAAATTATTAATAAATCAAAAGAATGTAATTTTCAACCCTTGAAAATTAAAGATTCGTTAACATTGAGTCGGTTATGTATCATTTCAATAATTTGAGGAAGGATTTTATTGATTCAAAAAAGTATTACCAGACATAAAAGTATTGGAATACCTAGAATCAATAAGTCTGTTAATTTCAAAAATAACGAAATTATAGCAATAAAAATGTTTAATGAATTACCGAATGAAATAAAGATACTTAATCTTAGCAGCAAAAATATAAGGACAAAAATTATTAATTGGTACAAGGAAAGAGAAAAAAACTGAAGTTATTTGTTTTTATATTTGTTTTAAATCTTTGTGTGGCTGATATTTTATCTTGTTATGTTATGAATTATGAGAAATTTTATCTAAATGTATATGGCATAGACTCTGCCAAATTTTTTGTTTTTTTTTAGCTCGTAAGTTAGTTTTTAGTAACCAGACCTAAAGCACAGGTAAATTTAATTACCTTTTAGGATATAAGCATTTTTTCAGTTATACATTGTATATCTTGTTGTGACCTACATGTATTTTGTACTCTGGTTTATCAATAAATAAATAAAATAAATAAATTTTGGAATGAAAAAAAAAAAAATACAAACCTCGTGTCGTTTAGAAGACCAGTAATTAGTTTTAGCGAATGTGAGTTTGGAAGAGCAATGCTCGTTCGAAATATGCAACTCGCCATACTGATCGACCCATCTTTGACCACTGAAAAGATTGTGAACGCACGTAGTAACCTTATTCCACGAGTATGTATCTCCACTCGGACGTAATAACAAGTGTACTTTTCCTAAAGGCTGAAATTCCATACTTTTACCCCAAAATTTCGTTTTAACGCGAGCTTCTTGCCAAAATATAAAATTTCGACTTTCAGCATGACAAGCACTGATAGGCGGATGATGAGATACTTGTTCGGAAAGAAACCTAAATCCTTTATCGTCTCTAATGCATTCGTACGTTTCCCCTAATAATGGGTTAAATGGTTTATTGCCCGCTCGACTATAGGAACTGGCATAGGCCGACACTGCAAAAGCAGCAACATATACCATTCGTTCGTAAGGGTCTTCGAGTTCTGCAGCTTTATCGAGGAGTTCCGAATATTCCAATTCCTCACATAACCGTTGCAATATATTAAGGGGTTCGTTAAGTGCCACAGGCATACTAATTTGAGATAGATCTTTGCCAATATTTTTATATAAGAGATTCCATAACGACAATCCTTCGGTCGAAGGTCGAGGAACTGGAAGAATCGTACGGCGACCTGTTAGTCCTTGTCCTCCTAAAATATTTAAGTGGTAATATATTAATTTACATCGTCCGTTTGACGGGTTAACATCTAGGAAAGAGACTTCTCTAATTTTTTTTTTGTTCAAATTTAGGAAATTACTAACTAAAATTTTGTTTAAATTTTAACTAACATGCCAAATAATTTATCAGCAATTTTATTATTTATAATACACCTAAGTGCCCAACGATTTTATTATCAAATTTGAGAGAAGTTAAAAAGATTAGTGTTATAAACCGACATACAGAGTGATGTCGACACATTATAACAAAGCAATTGCCTACTCTATAAAATTTAGAACTTCGTTAGTAGTTGTTTTGGTACGATCGATAACATAAATAATAACTAGGTTAAAATTAAGTCTTAAATGTAAACTACATTTTTATGTTTTGTTTATGTTGTGCAGTTTTGAATAGAATGTATAAACGCAGTAAAAGTATTTTATCACAAAGAAATATGCAAAATATGAATATGCAAAACGAAATGAAAATTGAAGAATTAGAACAAGACATAATTGAGAGAAACTTCGGTGATACTGATTTGCTCTGCAACGTAATTCATATATACAAGGGCTTCAATGGTAAGGTAACTAATGCCATTATTGAAGTAACATCTGATACATACAAGTATATAAAGAGTCAAGGTTACAAAATATATGTGGGGCATCAATGCTGCAGAGTATTTGATGACCTCAATATAACACCTTGCTATAAATGTGGCAGAATTGGACATAGTCCCAAAAAGTGTAAGAATGACATAGCTTGCCTCAGATGTAGTGGAAATCATTTAACTAAAGATTGTAATTATAAAGAGCCTGCCAAGTGTATAAACTGTTCCTTTTATAATGAGAAACATAATATCAAAAGGAACACAGATCACGTTACAACAGATACGAACAAATGTGAGTATTTACAGTATATAATACACAAAAAAATCAAATTAACTGATTATCCTAGTAAACCAAAGATTCCAAATTTCTTGGGATATAATGGGAAAAAACCTGGAGAAACAAACTTGCAAGAGGATAAATTATCGACTACGAATAGAGATAATAGACGAAATTAATGGATCAAGAAATTGATGATGATAGAACAGATCTTGAATTTGACGACATTACATCAATGAATGAGTATTTGTGCGGTAACGAACTAATTATGTTACATGTTAATATAAGAGGCTTAAATGCCAATCACAGTAAACTAGAATCTTTTGTAGAAAGGCTGAGTAATAAACCAGATGTAATCGTGTGTACTCAGACATGGATGCTGCAAAGCTACGAGTTTTTCAGTATGCCTGATTACAATATATACTACAATGATAGTACTATAAACAAAGCAGATGGAGTGGTCATGTATGTTAATAAATGCCTAAATGAAACGACTACAATTGAATATGTAGACAATTTCAAATTCTTGAGTACTAAAATAAATATCAAGAATAAAATAAATATCAAGATAACTGGTGCATACAGATGCCATGATATCACTAAAACCAACTTTATAAATATATTAGATAAGTACTTAAAAGGGAACAAACATATCAATAATCATTGCATAGTAGGTGATTTTAACATTGATATTATGGAAGATAACCAGATAGTAAATGATTACATTAATAACTTTCTTGAAAGTGCTTATCTTCTCTGCTTTAAGGGAATAACTAGACCGTATACCAGTAACTTATCAAGTGGATCATGTATAGATAATATCTTTATCAAAACCAATAATGAGGCTGTTAAGGCATGCAAGTACATGAATCCTTTCACAGACCACTTGCCACTGTTCCTAAGTTTTCATACTGAAAAAACGCAAACAAAGAAGACGTATAGACATTCTAGCATAAACTATAATAAGCTACAAATGGAATGTGGCGAGATAAATTGGAACGTTATCAATGAGCAACATGATCCTAATACAGCAATAAATATGCTAGTAGATGCAATTCAACACGCAATTAAAAGAGCAACAACAGTGACTGTAATGAAGAAAAGTAGACAAGGATCTAAATGGATTACTAGAGGAATTATCAAGTCTTGTGAAATAAAAGAAAAACTATACAAGCGCTGGAGAAATGATATTCACAATGAAATTTTGAAAGAAGAATAGAAGAAGTATGAAAAAAACCTGAATAGAGTTATATTCAAAGCTAAGCAAGAATATGAAAAAAACCAATTCAAAAGGGTAATTACGGACAGTAAGAAATTGTGGCAGCTAGTAAGCATGAAAATCAACAGAAAAAATGCAAGCAAGAATAAACCTCTGGAATACCTGATCAATGAAGATGGAGTAAGATTAGATAACACACGAGACATAGCTAACTGTTTCAATCTATTTTTCAGTAGTATTGGACCAAAGCTAGCTAATATGATAAGAACAATAGATAGTGTACAAGAAAGGAGAATCGTATCAAACAGCAATTCCATTTTTATAAATCCTGCCAATGAAATATCTACCATAGTAAACAGTATGAAAGAAAAAGCTGGTGGAGTGGATGGAATAAGTGTGAAAGTCCTAAAGCATATAATAACATACATTAGTGAACCTATTGTGCATATTTTCAATCTTTCAATCGAAAATTCAACATGGCCACTAGTGCTTAAAAGGGCAGAAGTAATACCAATTTACAAGTCAGGAAATAAAAATCTACCTACAAACTATAGACCAATTTCTCTGATATCAAATATTGCAAAAATCTTCGAAAAAGTAATACACGATAGATTCACGAAATTTTTCGTGAAACATAATATAATATCAGATAATCAATTTGGTTTCATGAAAGGTAAGGGTACTAGCCATGCCTTAGCACGTATAACAAAATTCATTTGTAGCAACATTGATATTTCTACTCCAACAATAGCAACTTTCCTTGACTTGTCTAAGGCTTTTGACACGGTCAACCATTCAATACTTCTAGAAAAACTTGAGCATTGTGGAATAAGAGGTGACGCGTTGAAACTATTGAAAGATTATTTAGCAGATAGAAGACAAATGGTAAAATTCTTGGATTGCAAAAGTAATGAATTGCGAATAACAACTGGAGTCCCGCAAGGAACAATACTGGGACCACTACTTTTCCTAGTTTATATAAATGATGCTTTGAAGATCATCCCAGAAAGTAATATCATATCCTACGCGGATGATACGGTAGTTATTAGCGATGGCCTGAGCTGGGCTTTAGCCCAAGCAAATATGAATAACTACCTCAAAAAAATAAGTAAGTGGCTATCAACCAACAAGCTTTCTTTGAATATTAAAAAGACTGTTTGTATAACTTTTGGAGCGTATTGTGATAGTGTTCCTGATGCTATTGATGTTCGTATAAATGAACGAACTATTGATAGAGTCGAAAAAACCAAATATTTAGGAGTAATAATTGACAGTAGATTAAAATGGAAACATCATGTACGAAATCTGAAGAGCAGAGTCAGGTATCTGCTGTTTATTTTTAAGAAAATAAGTTATTTAATGGATACCAAACAATTATTAGCAATCTATTATGCTCTATTTCATAGTATCGCTACATGTGGCATTTTAGTGTGGGGTGGCGCTTATGGTGATGTGATTAATCCCTTGATCTCGTTACAGAAGAGAATGTTTAAAATTATTCTCAAAAACAATAAACAAAGCACATCAGTGCCTTTAAGCATTACAGAATGTTTCATTATTGAGTCAGTTATACACAATTACGATGACTTGAAAACTAAATTTCTACAATCGAACAGTAATACAAGAAATAAAAACATAATGCTTCCAAGAATCAACAAGACCTTGTCCACAAGAAATAGCGAGTACATTGCTGTGAAATATTTCAACCAACTGCCTCTTGAATTGAAGAATATCAACTTATCTATGAAATCCATTAAGAACAAAGTGATAAAGTGGATAAGGACAAAGAATATAATATTTATATAATTTCGTGTGTTATGAATATAAAAATTCTAAGATTATTATTATTTTTTTTTTTCTTCTGTTAATTATATATACACGTTTAAATCAATTATGGGTGATAAACGGGATAAAGTGTTCTTAATGTTAAGTTTACAGTAAAACCTATCTTAATTAGATTTAAGAATTCCAGAACTATGTACAGGTATTTGATTACCTCTATACTCTTAGAGTTTATTTTGTATATTTTGGTATATGTAAATATAACTCTATGTATATTTCTGGTTAAATAAATAAATAAATAAATCTAAAATTTCTGTGTCAACACAGACGTGATTTCTCGGCTCGCGCGTAACTAGCAAAAAAATATCGAAAAAAGATCAAGTTAGTCGCTCAAGTTCTCGACACAATTGCATGTCTTAAAATAAAAATTCAAAAATGAATTGAATAGAAATTCGCGCACTTTTACCTTCGATAATCATTTGGTTACTTGTGTGACTATACTCTGTTTCCATTTCTGATCCTGAACTAATGCTGTCATTGCTAGATATCGATCCAGCTTCAGAACTAGTATCAGATCCCCGTGTAGATATTTGTGCTTCCAAATCAATTGTAGGAACTTCAGTTTTTTCTTGATCATCTTCAGGTAAGTCTTCAGCATCAAAAAATTCACTTGCACTAATACAAGAAGAATTACAACTTAATGAAGAATTGGAACTTTGTTTCTACAATACAAACACAATTTAGTTGCTTTTAACTTGTAATTGTTTAGATATATCGATGCGCACTAATATATTTAAAGCGGCAAAATTCTATTCTCTTCACTTTCTATATTTATGTTTAAATCGTGTGGTAAAAACATTACGATACACGCATTTGGGTCAACCGATTCAACGCTTGAAACGCCTTTTGACCTTGATAACGGCAGCGGTTGAATTGTATTTTTTCAAAGTCTTCAATAAGTAGGTATACATGAAAAAACAGAATAAGCGAAATTTATAAACCAACTGATCATTTCCACAATGACTTGCATACAATAATATTATTGTAAAACCATTCAAAATTTTAACAAACTGCCTGCAATATCCGTCGACTAAATTCTGGCCTGATCGGCAGTACACAGGTTAAATTTGAAGAATCTCAATAACATAAAATAACGATATGCCAATAATAAATAAAGCTATAAATTAATTTGAACATAAGAAATGCAATATTATTAAATGTTTAATTTCAATTAAAAATTCACTATTTACGACATGTAGGTCTGCATGAATGACGATTACGGTGCACATATCGATAAACAAAAACAGTGCACCGTATTGCTTCATGACGATTTTCTATTTACAACGGCAGTCTGGAAATTGATGTGTCGTAAATTCGAGTTGAAATGAAATATTAAATTCGAGAAGTCTTAAATTTGTTCGTAATTACCTATACAAGGTTATATTTAAAAACAAATCAATCTCGCACTATTATAATCTATCGAGTAAAAATCAATTACTTACTATTTTAACGTCTGTTTCGAGATGAGAAAGATTGGAAGAGTTTGAAGTATCGTGAATTTTTCTTAGCCGCCGTCTTAATTCGGCATTCTGATCGAGGGCTTCTTTAAGACTAATTTTAAGACCAGAAATGGAATCGACAGTGGCAAAACCTGAAATTAATTGATTCTCTTCATTTATCACTTTACTAAATGCGTCTCTTTCCGTCGTAATCAGCATTACGATACTCTTGAGATTGCCAAATACTGTAAAGAATTGTTTAACTATCTATACGGTTAGTTTTAATACCTTCTTACCTTCCTTGGCCAGCGAAAAAAATTTCTTATAAATCTGTGGATCTATCATATCCAAGGAAGGTGAATTGGTGCCAGCAGTGTTCAATTCTAAATTCGAAGAGGCCATATATCCAGTACTTAACTCGGAATTTATTGGAAAATTTAATAAAGAATTATTCTGTTGATAAACAAACACTGTAAATTATGTTACAAAGCCACTGAACATATTATTTAATCAAAAACTAACAACAAGAAACATTTTTACGATCTATAAAGGTCGTCTCATCGGAAAAATAATAAAATTGAATAAAAAGATGAACCAAAAATAAATCAAATTAAAGACAAGTAAGACATATTACGAGCGCTTTTAATAAGTGACCTCGTTTCTCTTAAATTTATAAACTAAAATTAAACAGCACGGACAACAATTGAAAATTATTACCTAGAATTGTAACATTCGAAGGTGCGATAAACAAGTTCAAATAAGAGAGTAACAAAATCAAATAATTAAAATTTATAATAAACATTATACCTCTAAATCTTTTACGGCACCTTTAATGCCCTTTACATTGCCAGGATCGATTTGTTCCAACAATTTGGCAAGTTGTTTAAAATACTTTTCTGTTAGCACAATATCGCGCTGAACTTGCTCTAGAGGAGACCTAACGTTTTTAATCCAAGTCAATAACCTGTCGTGCGAATGTTCTGGGGATTTTATACCGTCGGTGGAGTCGTCTTTTCTATTGATTTTTATAATGGCTGAAATTGTAAATAAATGTTAATGTAATTTTATCCAAATTTATAGCGTGACCATTAAGTTTATATGATGTAAATTCATCACTTACGTTCGGTGCACTGACTCGAAGAAAGTAATCCAATTTTACTTCCATAAGTAAGGCCATGTTGTCGATATAAACGATGCTCTTTCAATTGTCGCAGCCATCTAACAAAGGTATCTTCGGCCTTGGCCTTCAAATGATATATGAACTCTTCGGCATCAATATCGATTCGAAGACCACTTAATTTGCTAGAAATAACAGACAGTCCAACATCTACCGATCCATGACTCTTGCCTTTATTAATTTCCGATTGACTTTTTCCATAAATTAAAATGCCTTTGTCTAGTACAAAAAATCTCTGTAATAAACACATCAGGTATTAACTATGAGCATTCTCAGTTACATAAAAATTAAATTAAATTACAAATTAAGACCAATAGAAAGAATAAAATCTTCAATTTAAATTTTAAATAGGTTTAGAATAGAAACATTTATTAGAACGTTAATTGCAATAGCAATAAATTGCCAATTGAAATCGATAAACAGTCAAAATCGAGAAGTTACAATTTGTAATTTAAACAACTAGTTTTTCAAATTTAAAATAAACCAGTTATATAACAAAATATTACTTAATACACTGTTTATAAAATTTAATAATTGCTGTACTTTTGAATTACTGAAGTAATTTAGATTTAAATGAGATGTAACGGTTGACCAACAACAATTATATTATTAATGAACAAGTCATTTTGTTACATAATCCTATAACATATTTTTAGGTATATTTCATAATTTTTGTTAAACGCCAATGTGCATTTTTTAAAAATAAAATGTAAATACTACATTAAATAACAATAATTATTAAATAATTCATTCAATGATGCTTTGTCATTCTCTCGTCTATTGCGTATTAGATACCTTATGCCATCCTTTGAGGGGCCATTTCCGCTTTTATGTAAAAACCAGTACATAATTCGGGCCGTTTTTCAAATCTTTGACCTTCCTTTAACCCTTCGATAACTTCCCATTCCGAATCACGTCTGCTACCTTTCTTTCGTTGAGTGAGATGTGCAACATTTTCCGTTGTGCTTTCTGCACTAAGACTGTTCGTTTCGCCACTAGCATCTGAATCATTAGCTATATTAGTACTACTTAATTTAAACCTTTTATCCATAATTTTCCAATTTACATCAAGGTAGCCTGGAATAAATTTCACTGAAATCACAGTTAAAAGAAGGTTAACCTAAAAATTACATATTAGATAAATTGAAATTATAACCCTTTATACACATCTAAACGAAAGACGGTAAACTGGGAAAATGTTTTAATTTTTTATGCTAACGTACGAATTTATCATGTCATGTTTAAATGTTAATTAACACACAAAACATTGCAAAATTATATCTACCCAAAACTACAGATCAACGACAGTCATAATAAAATTGATAATTTATGACAGACGAGGAAAAAGATACGAACCGTAGATCCTAAAAGTGTAAACTATCTATTGTGATGTTGCCAAATCTTCTATGGAAATTAATTGTTCTTATTTAAATTTAACAATATACTATTATAAATTGTATATTATTAAATAACTAAATACACTACTTGCGTGTAAATATACAAATAGCAATTAGTACTTTTTATTTATAAAAGTAAAAATCAATAGAATTAACTTTTTTCTATTTATATAATAATGAAAATATTTATGTAATTAGAAAATAGGATAGACTAATCAATAATGCTTATATTTCTTTACATATAAATATGATCTAATAAATGTGAATCAGACTTTTCCCCCGATTAGATCATCATTCTCACGTATTTGAATAGTTATGTATTTAAAGTTTCCTAAATTTCATGCAGTTATTAATACTGTTAAAGTAAAATAAAACATATTTCACTTCTATTTATAGGTATAATAGAAGACCGACCCAATAAAATTGCAGTTTTCTTCATAAAGAAAAATTATAATATTTTATATGATTATAACAGACTTATAAATAAAAATATTGTAAATTAATTTGCAAATTTATTAAAATTGTGAATTAAAACAGAGAACTTTAAAATGAAATTTTACGTTTGGCAACTTTGACGTTTCAGTTATTTGCTTTTAGTAGATATTTATTAATAGGCATTAAATTTAAACGAACAAAATACAAAATTTTTCACAATATTTACCCTTTATTTGATACAAACTTTTTAATACCTCCTAAATCCTCAATTGTAAAATAGTTATATACTAATGAGCGCTACAAATCTAAATAAAAATTGATAACAAGTACTTGGCATGTTACACCATCAATTAAAATAAAAATTGTAAAGATATCACAGATTTTTCCATAAATTAATGTACATCTAAATAAAAGCAGATTAACATTACATTTAACAAACAGGCACTTCACGGATGCTCAGAATAGTACCTCTCCCACCTCGAATCGTCAGACTCATGAGTTACGTATCTAACACCTATTTGTGCCTCTAAAGTACGAAGATCACGCCACGTTTCGTAATCCTATAATAAAATTATATATTTTAAATTAACATGTTGCTGCAACACGTTGCTGCTGTTTTACCTGTAACCAAATATGTTGTAAAGATTTATCGACGGTGTATCTTTTTCTTTGTTTCACTTGTAATAGATTGTTGATTAAATCTATAGCTGTAATAATAACAGCAATAAAGAAATTCTTATATCTAGTATAACAAAGATGTCAAATTTATGAATTTTTTGATTTCATTCGATACGATCGTATAATAAAATTTACTAGTAGAAATACCAACCGTCAGAAGAAACTTCCTTCCAAGGATTAGAAGGATACATAAAGGCAGCATTCTGTATTTGTTCGTTAATATCTTCTTCCTCGTTAAATGGAAACGTGCCACTCAAACTTACATATATAATTACACCAACACTCCACATATCTAATGATCTATTGTAGCCTTTGTTACGAAGTACCTCCGGCGCTAAATAAAAGAAAAAAATTAAACGGCAAATTTTTTAAATTAATTTACTAATAGCCGGCTTACCTAAATATGCAGGTGTGCCCACCACAGATCTACGAAATGACTTTTCGCCAATTATTCGAGCAAAACCAAAATCGCACAATTTAACTTGTGGAAATTCTACATCGGAACTTAATAGAACATTTTCGGGTTTTAAATCGCAATGAACGATATTTTTACTGTGTAAATGTTTTAAAGCTACCAATATCTAAAATATATTTAATTTCAAATTCGTAATTTAAATTACATTTATGAGAAATTATCGCAAAATTTGTAAATTTTTATGTCTAGCAAAATGCTACTTTTTGTTTTTTTTTTAAAGATTCTATAAATTATGTTATAATATAAATATTATAGCTAATATTATCTTTATCTACCATTTTGTCACAAATATAATAACAATCAAATTTCAGAATATTACCTGAGTAATAAGAAATTTAGTCACACGTTCGTTTAGCCGCCCTTTATCGTGCGAAAGTATCATTTCCAACATGTCTCCTTTAAGTTTTTCCATTACAACAAATATACGTTCGGGCGTTTCGAACATACGTTCCAAATTCACCACACCAGGATGAGAAAAATTTTGAAGAATAGACACTTCATTCTTAAGCTGCGCTTCTTGCTTTGTTGGAAATCGTAATTTGTCTATTACCTGAAAATTTTAAAAACTATCGAATACGAATTTTATTTTAAAATTCAACACTATTCATTCCTTTGTTTAAATCTATAAATTTGTACATCAAGTGCGAGTTTAATTAATTAACATGCCTCCTTGATTTCAATGTCTTTGATATTTACGATAAAATTTTAAATATAAGTTTTCAGTTTGATTTGATAATTTCTTATTGATTAAATGCTGGCAACGTTATTTACACTTAATTATGTATCAAAAACGTTAAATATATTATAATATTAAAATCATCGTGCAATATCCTTAAAAGATCGAATTAGAAAAACTTAATTACAAAATATAACGAACATGCCGTTTTAGATACATAATTGGTTCAAACATTGGATATTATTAAACAGTTACGGATCAAACTTCGATTATTGCCGAAGAAAAAAAAACGTGAATATTTACATCTATCAGTTTCCATATTCGAGAATTATACCTTAATTGCAACGGGTCTAGAAGTTCTTCTATGAATACCACCATAAACAATACCAAATTGCCCAGATCCCAAAACTTCGTCTGGAAATATTTGATACACTTGATTCATGTCCGTAATTTGCTCTTCGGGTTCGCAAATTTCCTGTGATCCTTAAAAATACATATCGCGAGTGAAAATTAAATTTTACCTTTAAAATTTGACATAATAGTTACAACAGCAAAAATTAATTATTGATCGATATTAATTATATAAAATTCCTCTTACTCCCGACATTGTTTCGAGTAAAGAGAAATTAATCCTTACGGATATTAGCGGTGACTGGCATAAGAGCCTGTCGAATTGTTGTTTCCCAACTGCACGCTATGTACGCACCAATTCCACTATCTGGAGGCGTCAAAGGTACAGTATCGTTTTCTTTAAGACGATATAAAGGATCCTGACCGACAAAATAATCTATATTCAATGTTCTTACTTCGAAGCAATGCATTACGTCTACGAAATTAAATTTTAAAAGAACGAAAAGATACTCAAAACATTTCATTGATATACCACCGTGTTTAATACGAGCCGTGTCGATAGCTAATATTTGAGCAAGCGGAATTTCCTTATAATACTTAGAAGTATGTTCGTGTTGGAATAAAGTTATGGATTTTGAATCCAATCGCCAGTAATGTTGGCGCACCTTTAATAAAATACAAAATATAACTGGAAATATAACTTTATTCTTAATGTTACCTTGCTATCTTTACTAGTAAAATGAACTAGCCATCCTTCCTTTAAAATTTTAGAACCTCTTCGTTTCGTATGTTTTACAGATTGTACAATTCGTTGTAACGGAATATTGGCACTAGGTGACGAAGAAGTACTGCAATAAAAAAATAATAAAATACGTCAATGGTAAACATTGCAGGGATAACATTACCTAGAAGGATTTGAATCGTTGTCGTCATCACGAACAGGCATCACATCAATATACGTAGTAGAACCGTTCGAATGGGAGTCTGCTTCGTTATCGCTGTCGTCTTCCAAAAGTCTTGAATTACTAAGCTGCTCTTCACTACTAACAGAACTTTCTGCGTACTCGTAATTGCCTAAAGAAGATTAAACTTAATCGCCGTCGTTTACTGTTATATATGTTATCATCAATTTAATATGGATAACATCTTATCTTCTATTTCTATTTTACTGCTATGATCGGCATTAGGCAATGTAAAATTTATATTGGTCGTCTTACCTGTATAATCTTTAGGCAGTTCTCCCGTGCAGTCCTTCGGAATGTGTTCGATGCATTTCTTGTGAGCATTATAGTTACAATCTTTGCACTGCATGCCTTGCTTGAAAATACCTCTTAGTAATTTACGACAATGCTGGCATATAGTCGGGCGAGTATAACTGTGTAAAACGAATGTATGCGGAATTCGTACACGTCCTGCCATCTCCTTTTCCATCCATACAGGTCGGCCACCTAACGAAGGAGATCTGTTTTGCGACGGAGATCTAGTGTGGGACTGAAACGGATAACACTAATTAACTATTTAATTACCCACAAACAATACTCTGTACAATTGTAAACACAGAACTGAAAATTCAATAATACGAAAACGATTACAAACTCACATGATATTGTTATATATAAATACTTGCCAAATATAAGTGTTACGAGTGCACTTGCATCGTTAAAAACTGTTACAATTTACTACTTGAAGCTGTCGACTCTTGAATTTGCAAGAATTTCTTTAAATTTTTCTCTCTACTTGCTAGTTTTGATATGTAATTCTAAGCTGCTGGTGTAAAAATTACATTTTGGCAGTTTTACAACACGATATGACAATATTTTGCACAAAAAATTCAAATAAAAAACATTCTAAAATGTTATTTCTTTACATAATTGTTATCTTTATTTTCAATAACAAAAATACAAAAAAATGTAACAAAATAGAGTTGGAAATCACGTGTACATCGAAAGTGTAGTCGCACATAATACTGCATTTTGCACACAAAAATAATACAATAGATAATACCACAGAATAGAGAAATATATAAAAAGAAATGTAGTTGCAATTAATAGGTATAACGTACATGTTCAACTAAATCAAGAATTTTAGAGGAATTATACTGATGCCAAGACAAATTACAAAGTTGTAAATAATTTAATGAAAGCATACTGTTTTCTCGTTTGTTTAATTTCTATAATTGTATAATAATCAGAATACTTATCGAAAACTGTATTGAATAAAACGTTATCATTTACATTTAAAATTTGTTATAGTTTTATTAGATTTTTAACACAATTCTTTTTTATAAATTACACGTACATTACAAATCTACAATAATAATCAGAAATGCAATATTTTATTAAGCAATGCATTTAATAACTCTTTTTATATATACTCCGAGTCTAATATTTAAAAAATTAAAATGTCTTTCTGGAAATTCAATGCCATTATTATTTTATAAGAGTACTTATAGATACTAATGCAGTAGACTCTCTCTTAACCGACTTGGATAAGATGAAGCCGCAGTCAGATAATAAAATGGTCCTTTATAAATATTAAAAACAAAGGACAGACCTTCTATTTTATAGTGAAAAACCATTTTTATAGTAATATTTCTGCTACAAATTGAGTAAATGGTAAAACTAGTACAAACTAAAAAAATGGTTTATTAATTTTTGCGTTGTTAAATCTTTTAATTCCATTCTATTATCTTAAATCGGAAATCGATTAAAGGAGAGTCAATCGTAACTGCAAATTAAATGATAGGCATCTAACAAATAATAATAAAATCTGAATGCGTATGTTCACCTTTGGTAAATATTTTTGTTCACAATTAAAATTAACGTGGAATTCTATCTAACAATTTTATATAAAACCGTTCTGAATTACTGCCAACACTTTTGAAATTTCTGTTAAAACCATCCAAAAAACGATTATTTTGAAAATATGTCTTTGACAAATAGGTATTGCTAATATCTTATGAATGGTAAAAATCATCTTACTCGTCGTAGATTTATTCGTTGCATTATGTATTACACACACGATACTCATGATCCATGACATTATATTTGCACTTGGGTGTATCTCACACATTTCAAAGTAAAGTGTGCAATCAAACTATTATGAAATCTCCTAAATATAAGACCACTAAATAGAGGACATTTCAAGTAATCATCTCTTATATTGATGACATACATATTAATGCAACAGAGCAAAATAAAATATAATGAAAAAGAATTTAGGGAGAATGAAAAATATCAATAATTTTTTTTCTCGAATAATCTAATCAGTTTGATAAAGTTATCTCTCAATGGCTAATTTAAGAGTTATCCTGGTTGCACTATTAAGGTGACAATATGGTTATATTAATTAAAAATGTTTTCATTCTGTGCATCGATTACGATCAAACATACCCGCTTAGGTTTTCCTATAATGTCTTTAAAGTGAAAAGGTCCTAAATGTTTATAAAAAAAAATGTTATAATTAAAACAAAATTGCAAATGAACAATATCCACAGCCTGCTGATGTGAGTTAAACAATTTAATTATAAGGTGAATCCTATCCATGTAAGTTACATGTTAAAGTAAGCGAAACTTAAAATTTAATATCTAGTTTATTATGTGTTAATTATCGATCGTTTATTTCTTAACAGAAGAACAGTGACACCTATTATTGTATAATTAGGGAAGGTTTATCAATTATGGGTACATTCAGTAAGAGAAAGAGCAAAATTTGGAGGAAGTGCTGGAGTGGTCCTCTTGTTAGTACACAGTTAGAACTCCAATATTTAAACGAATTAATTTATTCTCGTAAAATGAAAAATGTTTTACATATTTTATTTTAGATATTAGTTAGGTATCTATATTTTTATTAAAGTGTAATTTAATAGCCAATATAATATATTGGTTAACTACATTATGCATTAAGTTAAAATACTACTCGACTTAATACCCTATTATAAGTAATAGTTATACACCATATACCAATTAATATATATTTATATATTAATTTTATTAGTTACCTTTAAAATATGAAATAAATATAGCTAGAGCAAAATAGTATTGCGTTTTAGTAGGTGTACTATAATATATAAAATTGATTTGAAGCGAAAAATGTTGGAATTATTCCGATTAAGTGTTACTACACAACATCTAATTTATTATGTTAAATTGCAGCAAAAGTAATTTAATACATTACAGTTCTTATTTTAAAGAACCGAATTTAACAATTAGTTGTCATAACTGTTTTATTTTTAATAAGAGGATAAGTTCACTAAAATGAACTTATTTTGTGGCTTCCCAGTTAAGCATTACCTAAAGTGCATTTATGTGTTCACTAAGCTTTTAGCCTGTGAAATGCACTTTAAGTGCAAGTGTAATAACAAACTCAAATGCACAAACATTATATATACTAAAGTTCACGGTACAACAGATTAACTATTTTATTCTAAAACGTGATTTAAAAATATTAACTTTGTGAAGTTTCACTTGTTCGATAATGAATATTTAAACAATACTGTAGCGGTCGTATGTATTCAGAGACAGTTATTAAATTTTAACCATAGGTTAAACTGCGTTATTTCGTTAGAAACAATATTACTACAGCAATTGTTTTCATAGAAATAAGCGTAATTTTATAACTATATGACCAGCAGTTTGCAGTTATGATAGCAGTTTTTCATATGAACAATTTAAAATGGCAAAACAGAAATATCCGAATAAAAATGAAAATTAATTTTAATATATATTAACACTTTAACCTCTAATTTTAATCAAATTGTATATTACCCAAAAACTTTTTTTTAAATATCTCCGAATTCCTAACGATTAAATATTGACCAAAGGTGTATACACACGCATACAAGTTATAACTTAAAATAAATCTTAAATACCATACTTAAATATAAATAAATTAATTAAAAGTATATTGTATTAATAAGTACAATAACTGAACAAACATTATTATAAAAACATTTGAATATGTTGGTTAAAAGTACAAAAATATAGATTCTATGATGGTGCATATGCACCTTTGGCTGTCAAATAAAATTATCAGTCCTTAATTTTTGCATTTCCGGTAAAAAAATTTGCTAGCCTTACCAAATTACTATCTTCTGTATGCAAGGAATTTCCCGAAGTTAGAGAAGACGTAGAGCTGCCAGACGGACTTCTAGGAAGTTGTAACATGCTAGAACGTCGTCTTTGTTTATCGTCTGAACCACCTTGTCCCAATAATAAATACGAACAATTATTTGGAACTTTCACAACGCAGCGTTTATGATAATTTTGCCCGCAACCTAAAACCGTTTTTAAGTTAAATAAATTTTCGCAAATATTATCCTGCGCAATCGATCGTACCTTCACATTTTAAACCTTGACGAACTAATCCAAATAACATCTCGCCGCAAAAATCACAAAATGTTGGTGTTTTGTAAGAATGCACGGACAATGCGTGTGGTCTAACAATTGTAATTTCAGGAATGTTTGGATGATCTATAAAACAAAATAATAATTAATAAACGCATTGACTAAATGATAATTTTAAATTGATTACGCCGGCATGCCTTTAAAGGGTAAGTTGTAAATTATTTTAATTATACAGAAAAATTATACAGTATTCAAATGTCACCGATACTAAATTTATTTCAAAATAATAACACTTACATTTCGCAGATAAAATAATTTCAACGATAGTTTCATCGTTGACATCCGATGCAGAATTGATAACATGAAGAATGTTGGAGGAATTGTATTCATGTCGAAAGAGTAATAAACGATCTGCTAGTTCATTAATACCATGATCGGGAATCTGTAGACATAAATTTTATTTTTAACAACGTTTTTAATTTGTTCGATATTGTTTTTTAGATACATATATGTTTAATTATATAACGTTACAAATAGGTACTGAACAGGTATGATTGCTACAAAAAAATTGGGAATAGTTATGGAGAAATTAACATATAAATATTTAAAATGCATTACCTTATTATCGATAAAATCGCAGGCTAGATCTTTTAAAGATTTGAGATTAAGGGAATGTTGTGGAACTGTTACCGTGTCTCGAATTAGGCCAAATTGAAAGATGAACGTAATATCAGGTCCTTTGTTATCCATATTTTATGAAATTGAAGGATCTGCGAAAAAACATCACTTTTCAATAACTTTGATTATTTTTATTATTTCAAACTTGCAGGTTATAAATTACGATCAACAATTAAACTTACATCGAGAAACTGTGGTCCTTAGAAAATGAAAATTTGTTTATATTATAAGTAATTATTGTTCACCCGTTAAAATGTAAATATGTAATAACTTTTTCATCGTCTTATAAGCGGAGATTTTTAAAAAATCGATGATTTCATCTTATAAAAATTAAATTTGATCCCCGTAATTGAAAATTTAATTTTTTCTTAGTCGACCATCCGGTTTCAAAATTAATGCAGATGATGTTTTAATAATTTCTGTATAATAAAAAGTGTGATTATATGTGTTAATTTTTCATTAATATTCGATAACATATAGTAAACACAATAACCGTAACATGCAATCATTTGATGAATTAATCGACAAACTAATAATTTTGTTTAATTAAAAAATATAATCACCAATTTAAAGGCGAACATATAAAAAAGCGAACTGATATTATTTATCTACTATTTCAGTATCCAAATATTTACGAATATTATTTACAATTAATAATACTATTAATATTATACCTACATGAAACATTTACAATTGTTTCATTTTTACTCGAAAACTAGAGAGATCTTAAATTTAAAAAATATATTTATATTCAATAAACATTATCTACCTTTTAATTACATGTCAGAAGATAAACTTACATCACTTATTGCTAGAAAGCACCGATATTTCTAAATATCCAGATTATTTTATGGCATATTGAAATAGTTTACAAAAGACGTAATTAAATAGAAAGTGTTTCAGCAGGAGTGCTAGTCATCGACTTACTTTATAATTACCCAGGATCAATATACACGCGTATCATATTATTTCTTTCTAATAAACCAATAAAATTAATAAAACTCTTACGGGCAAATATTAAACGGTGAAATTAAATATATTCCGCAATATAAAGGCAAGTAATTTACCGTTAGAACTTCGAACATGAAGAAATAATGTCAGGAACTTCGTGCATCTAGTAATGATTTAAAACTTGTTTTCTTTCTTCATATTTGTAATACGACGTCGTAACTACGTAATCAAATCTTTCGAATATAAAAACCGGTAAAAAAAATAAAACTAATTACACTTATAAGATATTCTGGAATCACACAATTCGTTAAACCCGTATCGCACATTAAATTATACTGAATTTTTTAATTCGCAAATGACGATAGAACATAAATCTATACATAACCGCTAGCGAAGTTACTTGACAACTGCAGTTCAGCGCTATGACGACAAAGTAGCGAATTAGATTGCATATTTAAAATATTGGCGGTTGTTATTAATTTATTCTAATGGGATTAAAAAAACTTTAATTCAAATCGTCCAATTTGAGAAACAATCACAATCGTTTGTTTGCTCGATTCGTGACGGATTAGCCAGCAAATTTGACAATTACATTTATTTTAATTTTAAGAGTACTTATATCAACAAAATCTATTATAATATTGCAAATATATTTCCCAAACAGTTTAACATAATTTTATGCGTTGATTGATTATAAAATTTGAGCGTAATAAGACTTTTTTATCGCAGCTGTACTGGGTGAGTCAAAATTATGATTAATTGTTCGTTTACTTTTTTAAAAAGAAATTTGCCAGTTTTTACAATATTATGGGTAGCAATCGTCGCAACTAATATATTTTTAAATTATTTCCAAAATAAATTCACTTTTTGTACTGTTGTAAATTTATTGATATAAATTCTAGTAAAGTTGTTACGGTGTATTTTTCTACATCATTAATACAAAGTAATTTAACTTTTTATTATCTAATCGTTTCTAAACTATAACGGTGATTGTTTGTTTCTTGATAACGTTTTAGACACAATAATTATGCTAATATAGACTGTATAATTGCCAAGAAAAATCCTTATTCGGTACCAGTTGACTAGTGACACTAGACGTTGCGAAACTAGACTTGACTCTATTTGAGCCACAGCCGCGATTATGTAAAATTGTATAGTACCCATTATTATATTTTTTAAATTACCTAAATAAAACGGGTGTTTTAAATGTGTATTCTAATCGTATTATTTATATTTTAGAACAATTAACGATAAATCGTGCAATTTTCCTAAAACCGTTGTTAATAATACCCATCGTCAATAATCGTTGATATTAAAATGCCAAATATAATCAACGAAATAAAATTAGATTTTAAAGATGTGTTGTTACGTCCAAAAAGATCTACTTTAATTAGTCGCAACGATGTAAGTATATTGCAGAGTAACCATCACGATATATTGATTTTTATGTTAGTTGTAATTGCAGAGGTTCCTAATTGTTTTTGTCTAGTAATCGCTAAAAAGCGAACACTTCTTTGTTTGAATAAAACGAAATTTAAAATGCGCTTCGTCTATTAATAATTTAATCATTCTCTTTTTATATTTGTTTTATTGTTATTGATATCATACTCATTATACATAATTATTATCTATAGATACTTAAATCAAAATATTCTACACGTCTCGACTTGTTTATTTTCGATCCACATATTTTAAATTTTATGCAATCGAATTGATTGTAAACTGTAGTTATAAATAAAATCAAGTTTAAATACGGGGCATTTATTGTTTGGTGCCCTGTGGTCAAAAAATAAGTTGTGTATATTAACAAAATATATACAGGATGAGTCTCTGAAAAGGGACCTCTCCATTTATCTCAAAAAAAAAGGATAGAAATCTAAAGTTTTTTAATTTGTCATTGGGCCCATAATAACATAACATAATAACATAATAATAATAATTTTTTCTAACATAAGTTGATATTATTATAACGATATGTTTCCATTATTTAGTAATTAATTAATGCCGTTATTTATTAGAACATAAATTTTTATAGGTCGACTTGTTCCGAACTGTTACATTTAGAAATTCTAAGCGTACCTATCGAGGAATTCCTATTATGGCTTCGAACATGGACACGGTGGGCACGTTTAAAATGGCAGTAACACTTTCGAAGGTTAAAAACAATAAAATTATACACGTTGCACGTACAATTTTTGAAATTTTGTCACGTTTAATGTTGCAGCACGGTTTGTTTACCACCGTACATAAATACTATGGAGTGGAGGAGTGGAGAAAGTTTGTCGAAGAAAATCCCGATTGTTTACAATTTGTAGCTGTGAGTGCGGGAATGAGTCAAAATGACTTCGAACGATTATCAGAAATACTAAATGCAATTCCAGATATTTCTTTTATATGTTTAGATGTTGCCAATGGATATTCCCAAGGATTTGTAGAATTTGTCAGGAAAGTACGAGCAGCTTTTCCTACACATACCATAATAGTAAGTTTGGAATTTTTTATCATTTTTTAATTTATTTAATGAGGACTTAACTTTTACTTTGACTTTGATTTATATATATATATTTTAATTTTTAAAAAGAAAATATTCCTTATTTAACAATTAAATAATGTTATATAGTATAGTCAAATATAATTATACTTGATTGAATTTGTCAGATCAAAGGTGAATATATTGTAGGCAGGCAATGTGGTCACTGGTGAAATGGTGGAGGAGTTAATCTTGTCTGGTGCAGATATAATTAAAGTCGGCATTGGACCTGGTTCCGTTTGTACGACTAGAATGAAAACGGGAGTGGGTTACCC
The DNA here is from genome assembly GCA_036326145.1 of Rhagophthalmus giganteus. Taxonomy (NCBI): domain Eukaryota; kingdom Metazoa; phylum Arthropoda; class Insecta; order Coleoptera; family Rhagophthalmidae; genus Rhagophthalmus; species Rhagophthalmus giganteus. Next base: position 5,322,096 of record JARFJA010000083.1, on the reverse strand, counting down.
TCAACTGTCTGCGGTTATTGAGTGTGCCGATGCAGCGCACGGTCTTCAGGGCCACATAATATCAGTAACTAAAGAATTATATTCTTCAGTTGAAACGAATACGAAATTATTTATAAATTTTAGGATGGAGGTTGTACTTGTCCAGGAGATATAGCGAAAGCATTTGGAGCAGGTGCCGATTTTGTTATGGCTGGAGGAATGTTTGCGGGACACGACGAATGCGATGGCGACGTTATCGAGAAGAATGGTAGAAAATATAAATTGTTTTATGGGATGTCCTCGAATACGGCAATGGAGAAGCACGCAGGTAATATTTGTTTGTAGAAATATATATATATAACTCGACTTGTCTTTGTTGCATTCTTTATAAACTACATAATTAAATATAAACATATGCTCATACAAAATGCCAAATAGTTAAATAGTTGATGGGTGTTAACTCTGTACTTATTTTGTTTTTTAATCGTATTATATTTAACCGTATGTGAATAAATTTTGGTTATTTGGTTATTATATTACGTTATCGAACTTCTTTATAAATTTGATAATATGTATATCTAACAACGTATTATTCAATAATTAAATGTAGTCTAAAATTAAGTAAAGCAATTAATTAAATTTAACGGTATTATTATTAGTTAATTTATGATGATTGTTATGGCTAATAGCGGAATTTTATTTGTTATCGAAATAAAAACATGGATTAACAGCAGATAAAACTACGTTTTACAATTAATTAAAATATTTCTGATAATAAGATGACCCAGAAAGTTTAAGGACTTGTTTGACATATTCTCGAATCCAGACAGTTTTTTTTGTCATTCGAAAAATAAACATTACGCATGCATCGAACAAAGTTTAATAAACCAAGATAATAGTCAAATGTAAAAATTGGAAGCCGTAACTAAAAAACTATTAAAAAAACAATAAAATCGAATATTTCACAAGAAATTTTATTATAAACCGTGACTGTTTTAAAGTTGTGCCAAATTTGCAAATATATTTTATAAGATTTAATTAACATTATTTATAATCTTTTGGAAAAATACGTATATTTAAAACTTGTGTTACGTATATTTTTAATGTTATGTAACTGAAAATTATTGAAATTCGTATCGCATATGGAATTTCAGGATTTGTAAAAAGTTGCAAGTATATTGAAGGACGTCATGCTTCTAATTAAAGTTAAATTTCAACTATTTTAAATTTACAATTTGTTTAGAATAAAGTTTATTTAAGAAAATTTTTATTTTTTCACTAAATTTGTTCTGTCACGGGAAAAAGTTGAATCGATCTAAATTTGAAATATTGTTTACATGTTGCATAGCAACGATTATATAAATGAATATCACGCGCACACACACACACACAAACATATTTTGTTTAATTAGGAAATTAATTTTCGGTTTAATTTTATCGAAATTGTATTTACAATTTTTAAAGGTGGAGTGGCAGAATACAGATCGTCTGAAGGAAAAACCGTAGAAGTTGCTTACAGAGGCTGCGTGGAAGCTACCATTTTAGATATATTAGGTGGATTACGTAGTACATGTACATATACAGGAGCGGCTAAACTAAAAGAGTTGCCAAGGAGAGCAACGTTTATACGATGTACTCAACAGTTAAACACGATGTACGGTTAAATTCTTAAAATCTTTCGCTGCAGCTTTAGGGCATTTTTCATAATTAGGTCACAAATTTCTTATGTAGATAGCAAAAATTATACTATTTTAGTTACTTATATTATACATATATCTGATGCACATAGTAAACTATGGCTGTGCTAGTAATGAATGCCAAATTCATTACATCAAATATAATTTGCGAATAAGTAGAATGTAATATAAAAGTACTTAAGTATATAATTTTAATTTTTATCAAATTGGTGATTAAATTATAGCACAAATCTGAAGTATTATCATATATTTTTTTATTTTATTTTATATTGTAAGTAATATTGAATGATGAATTCTATTTTATGTGACCTTAATAATATTCAATCGTTTTATTTTGATAAAGATGCAAGACAATTTTGAACTGTACATTTTCAATTTTTGCAATTAAGGAATGTTAAATAAGACATTATAAAAGACAGTAATTTAATTAAATATTGAAATTCACTTGTTAAATCAATAAAAACATTTTAACTAATTGTTTTTTTTTTTAATCATTTTACTGTTTAAATTTTTAGTTTCTCCGCATTTATAACAAGTATTGGTATTTTTCTCTATAATCGATTCAAAACGTCAACTTTTTGATTACCTATGGTTTTAGTTTCGAAATAATCTTCAATTACATTCTGCACGTGTACCTTTTGGATAAGTTGAGTAAAAAATAGTAATAGATAGGCGCGTTTAGTTTATTTACATCGCAACGTAACGACCTCAAAAATACGCAAGAACTCTAGATCTATCTATTGAATTATGGGCAAGAAGATTGCGATATGCGATGAAGGAAGACGAGTTGATCAGATCAAAAGCATTTGAATTCACTTTAGCAGTGCAAAAGAACACAAAATAAGAAGTTATGTTTGTTTTCGGTAGTTACAGTAAAACTATAGGCGTCAGATCAAGTTTAGCAACAGCAAATGGATGTGTTTTGCAATCATTTGCGATTAGATATTACGATCATGTAAGATACATTTCGATATGGTGGGTTTTTGTGATGATTTTAGATATATTTGTAGATTAAAGTTTAAAAAATGCAGTACGAGATCGCATTGTACAAACGAATCGTGTTTCCAGAAGAGAACTTGAACCGGAGATTTTAGTCGAGAAGATAGCAAACAAAATTATAAACGCCAGGCATGGACAATAATAATGCGTAGGACAAAAGATGGTTCGATGGGTAAGAATTAAGATAATATTTTCTTTAGTTTTTGTACAAAAATAATGATGAACTTTCTTATTTGGTGAAATGTGTTCTTAATTTATTGCGAAACATATGTCACACATGTGTGAAATAATAATATCTTACTGTTCGAATTAAAAAAAGATCATTACTACTTTCTTATATTTTAAAAGTAATTCAATTATGTACCTCACAACTAATTTCATTATATAGATGAAGAATGTTTATGATCGCGCTGTCATTTCTTGCAAAAAGTCGGCATATTTATCCATGTATTTCTTTCTTTTTCCGCTCTGATTGCTAGATATTACGCCATTAAAGATGGTCTATTTTAATAGTATGTAGTTCCAAAAGAGTGGACATCATATGCTACCACTTGCAAAACTTGCTTTAGTTGATTAATTACTTACTTAAATTAAACATCTTTATTTAGTCCTCGCACTAAATTACAATTATTTTCAATTTATATGTTATAAACCAATTGTAGGTTTAAAATATTTATAAGAATAAGTACCTAATAGTATTGGCGAAGAAACTCCTGATAATTGAATGTTTTGTATATAAGTACTAATAAAACAAAAATAAAGGTAACTTACAATTCTATTAAAAAATGAAATTAAAATGTTTAATAATGTGTATATAGATATTACGTGTAATAATAACAAACAATGGAATAGAATAAGGCAATTATTTCTTGTAACTACGAAAGCGTATAAGTACTTATTTCAAGATCATAATACCTATAAAGTAAAATTTTTATAACTGCGAAATGTATGTTTATAATCGTTATTGTTTATGTTTAGCAATAAATTAATAATTAAAATTATACAGTCCTCTTGCAAATTTTAATTTTTGTTTTAAGATTAGAAATCGAGCAACACAAAGTTACTTACAAAGTTACTAAAAAATCACTTATAAATTCTATAATTTACTTTAAGATTTAACACCTGTTTAGATTATCTTTTAAACATAATATAGATAATTTAATAACGAACATAAATTGTTTCTATACTTACTTTAATTTAAATAACAGAGTGAAAAAGGATCATGATTTCAGAGTCGTAGTGGGCAGTAGAGGGTTATAATTATTAACTAAAATAATTTCGTATGTTAAATAATATAATTAAAATAGACTGCAATCCTCATTTATTTTACTTATTGCATAAGTATATGTATGAGCGTTAAGCGGTTTTCCAAACTACCGCATTCGGGTACTACACATGATTTTAGTAATTAAGTGAATGTTTTATAAACCACTCATTTGTTAATTAAAGTTTGTTGAACTTTTAAACGATTAACCGGTTAATTATGCGATGTTTTAAAATAGACTATTAATTAAGTAAGTTAACAGGCTGTTACATTATTTTTATTAAACGAATAGCTGCCACCTTGTTATTAAATTTTTTAGTAACGTCTCTTTAAGATAAGTCTGTACTTCGTGTAACTTTGGGCTCAAACGCGCCACTCAATATCGTATACGTTATTATACCTATTGGTGTAAATGGAGCGGATGAAATAATTTTAAATTAAATATTATTTTTAATTCTATAAATCGATACTACCTATGTATATATTTGTTTTAATTAGCATTCTGTCGAGCAAGCCGGGACGTTCTCTTCATGAACGCGGTATAGAAAAATTATTTATTTGATAGTAACGTAGGTATGTGTTAAGCAATAACTTTTTATTGAATTGATTTTAGTAATAAATGTAGGGACAAGAATACATTGACCTTGAACTAAGTTTTATGGACCAGAAGAAAGTACATTCTTTGTTTAATTTTTATAAAAGTATGACACATTATTTAAACTCGTTGTAGGTCTTACAAACGATGTAAGAAATTTCATTAACATAATAATGTGATTTATCTAAAAAATGGCTCTTGTATAATTATTAGATGGGAAGCAAATTGTCAGGCGAATCACAAATTCTACTGTGACATTGAAAAAGAAAGTGTAGTTTACTTATTCAGGACCACCTAAAAACTGGCTTCGACTTTCCTTTTATTTCCTAAAATTAAATACAGTTTTTTTTTTGTTGTTTTATGCCTAAAAAACCTGTGAAGGTGTATTTATAATTATTAGTTTACTTACCATCGATCTTATCTATTCAAAAAACAGACATTTTTCTTCATAATATGTATCTATGTGTTGCACCAAAATGTAAAAATAATCGAATAATGATATTGGCTAGCCTCACTTAATATTGAAAATTGTTTATAGATAAATATTATGTAGGTACCCATCTAATTGTAAGTTATAAAAATAGACATCCTAAGACTTCATTTATTGTATGTATAGTGATGGAAATTAATATTAATTTATGTACGCTATTTGTTTATATACTGGGTGTATTATTTAAATGGGTTCTGAATGTTTTCTCATTAGATTAAATGAAATTAGATTGAGTTATTTCTTACCGATTTCACCTTTTTTGTAAGAGTTAGACAAAAATTCATTTTATGCCTAATTAAAATTTGAATTTATTAAGATATAATTCACAATATTCAGTCTATAATGCCGTTTATGTGAAGCAAACGCTTTCTACCATCAGAATGTGATTACCTGATAGTAATTTTACTCGCCGAATATCAAAATTGATATTAATTTCTAAGAGATATTTGTGCAAGTAGGTTAAGAGAAAGTAACTTTTACAATACAAACCGTATTCAGGGTTCAGTCTTTGTTCAGCAGTTGAAGAAGCACCTTCAGTTATTATTGTTTTATGTAAGTAAGTCTCTGTTGTATCTATTTTTTTATTTTAGGGTATAAATAAAAATGCACGAGCTAGTTTCTAAACTAAATAAATATAGTGTTCTAAAACTTCCGTAAGAATACATATCTATTAAAAATAAATAAAAAATATACGTATTTTTGTAGTATAGGCATCATTAGATTACTTATATCTGTTTTTTAATAGCAGTAAAATCGTTTAATATTTTTATTAGCAAATTTTCGTAAAAATATAGTTATTGCAATTTGTATCATGGCCAAAAATTTCATACATCGCTATCTCCATTGTTAATAATTGTCAGACTGTTAACATCGAATATGTTTCATAATTGCCACAAAATTCTGTCTCGGTGCTCGAGGTAGACCACAATCTTAACGCCATGAACGGCATGAATGTGAAACAAAGACTGTTATTTAAATAAATAACAGTCATAAATTTGTCTAAAAATACCGTTATTACAATTCTATGGAATTTTTGTTGCATCCACAGCGCGATCAGTCCATAGTGAATTGTACTTGTATGTAAAAAATATCAACGGAAATTATTATTTAACTGGATAATACAAGAAATCGTCATTATACGACTATAATGATATGAGACATCCTTTATAAATAGGTATGTTATTTAATAATAGCATAATAAACAAATTTGATAAAAACCTAAAGGGTTGGTCACGGATTAAATATTTATCTACAATACATACAATATAAGTAAATATTTTAATTAAAATTCTAAAATATTAGAATACGATCGGAATAATATTTTTTTTTACAATTTAAGTTTTAACCAATATAAGTTTATAAAATGAGAATTGGAATTCTGTTATTATTGGGCAACAACTAGTATTACAGAATCGCAGTCGCCAATTCATCATAGATAATATTTTTTCCCTAACATAAATTTAAAAAAAAAAACTCTACCAACAACAGAATGATTCCCTGCTGTTAAATTGTTATGTGATCTTACATTAATTTCAGTACGAAAGGCGAACTTGTAATGTCGATTTTATTAGTTATAAAGAAATATATTCAACAACATTGTCTTATAAAGTGCAATAATAAGTAAAATTCGCTAAAGTAATTGTTATTGTTTTAAACAGAGCGTATCCGCTTATTTGATGTAATTTATAAGCAATTTAAAAATACTTAAACCAAACTACAAGTAAATAATTATATTTTGCAGATAACTTCGACAATGGGTTTAGGAGGAAAAGATGTTATAAATAAAGAATATGTTTGTTCATTATCGGAACCATTACAAAAAGTGGCTTTGGAAGAATTACGTGAAGACGACTATACGAGACAGCAGTCCTTGGACCAAATACGAGAATGGATTAGTAAAAATTCAAATATTAAAAGCTGTCGTACTGGTACGAGATAAACTTTTAAAAATTAATTTCTAATTACTTGTTAAACCTCGAGTTAAAGTTATAACGAAAACAATACATCTTCCAAATTGTAATAGCTACCTAAAGATAAATTGATTTGTTATAATTAATCATATTCAGAGCATGACAGTTATAGCCGTACGATTAAAATGTAGCTGTTTTGTTAATTATCAAAATAAATCAATTTCATTCTCTAGATATTTTCTCTTTATATTTTCATGTATCGTACAATTAAAACTAATTATAAAGTTACAAAAATATATCTAATGTAAGTTTACCATATACACAAAATGGTTATCTTCAAAACATTTATAACAGGCGACCAAAGGGTCTTTCAAGACCGTAGAAAGTCTAAATAAAAATTTAATATTTTTAAAACACGACAGTTGTTATTTTGTCGGAAGTAGAAAATGACACATTTTCTAACTCGTTACTTTTGATCACCCGTTATTTTTGTAACTACCCGCAGTATACGAAGTAATTATTTTTAATTTACGAATACAATTGAGTTACTCTTAATACAAATCTTATTTTAATAATTTAAAATTTTAAACCTTTTTTAATAAAGTATATTAGAAAGTGATCTTACAACTTTAACAAAATATAAATTCGTATTTATAGAAAAATTGATATTCTAACGAATAACAACAAAACCAATTAAATGTTATTCTTTTCAAATTTTAGACGCTCCATTTCTCTTACGATTTTTGAGGACAAAAAAATTCAGCGTACCACTGGCTTGCGAAATGTTAGAACGCTATTTAATTATTAGACAATTGTATCCTCAGTGGTTCCGTAATTTGGATTTCGACGATGAAGATCTATCTCGATTAATCGAAACCGGTTATATAGTTCCTTTAATTGAAAAACACCAGGGAAAAACTGTGATTTTTACGTGCGCTGCTAAATTTGACCCGTATAAATTTACGGCCACAAATATGATAAGAATTCATAGTTTAATCGCCGAGACGTTAATGGACGACGAGGAAAATCAAATAAACGGATATGTTTATGTGAACGACGTTGCTGGCTTTCAAATGGGACACATATCGTTGTGGTCTCTTAAGGACGTCAGAAATGTGGTACGGTGCGTACAGGTAAGTATTACTTGAAAAAAAAAAACTTACATTAATAATTTAAATTCAATAATTTTAGAATTCATCTCCGATGAGGCACAAAGAAAATCATCTTGTAAATATATCGGCTCATGCTGCAAAATTAGTTGAATTTACTCTAACTATATTATCAGAAAAACTTAAAAGTAGAACCTTTGTAAGGCCAGTTACATACAATGACAGTTCGAATCACTTTTGCTTTAAATATTTCAGGTACACAAATCCATTAGCGATCTTCATGAAAAAATTGATGTAAATATCTTACCCAAGGAATACGGAGGCAAAGTACCACTTTTGGAAATGATAGAACATTTTAAGAATAAATTGAAAGATTCCCGCAAAGACATTTTATCTTTAGACGATATGTATGTTGAAATTGACGAAAAGAATTGTAAATTAATCGACGAAATGAATGAAGAATTAGGCGTGGGAATAGAAGGTAGTTTTAAGAAACTGCAAGTCGATTGAGTTTTGTTGTTGGCACATAGATATTTAATCAAACACGTTATTTAACTTATAATCATGAGAAATATGAAAAAGCACATTTTAACTTTACATTTGTTGTTGCATCACCTTATTTTACTTTATGTATAATTAGTAATAAAAGTCATTAGATAGAATTTAATTACTGAGAACGTTTAATTTTACTTAATGGAGAGTGTAGAATACATTTGAAATAATGCGAACGAGACATCTCTCAATAACAATAATCTAATCATCTAAAATAATCTTTATATATAAAATATAATATGGCAGTCAGTAGCGGGTATTAATACTTATTTTGCATATCGGCAAAATTTATTGAGATTATCCCTTAAAGTTTCCATATGACGCCTTATTTCTGGATTTAAATCTGGAACTTGCGATCGACGTAGGCCTCTTTCGGCTTGAATTGAAAAAATTCTACCATCTTCTAAAGGAATATTGATGTTGGGTTTTTCGTCACTCGTCACATTTCCGACCATTAGGGGAGAGCCTTGCATAGAGACGGCAATTTCTCCTAATTTAGGCCTGCGTAACACAACTTGTGGTGTATTTGGTTTTACCTAAAACATTGTTAACTTAGCGTGAGAGAAATTTTGAAAGATCGTAGTCTGCTTTGTAAAGTATTTTAGTGACAATAATTTTTCTTTTCAAAAATATCTTAACATATTAGAATTTATTTAACGGCATGAAATTGGTAACATTAGTTGTTTACACAGTCTATGTTAGGGTAACTTGCTACTAAATTTATCATTAATACATACCTTTGGAGTAATTAGACTGAACATGTTGTTTGACATATTTTGGTTCATGGGTGTGGTATAAGAATTTAAATTATTTTTCATGTATGGCTTTATTTTGTTTCGGGATAATGATCTGGAAACCCTAGTAATTTTCGTTTTGGTAGTAGGCGCTCTAGATGTTGATCGATTTCTAATTCCTAATATAAAAATACGATAAATAAAAATAGTATAAAAGTGATTTATTTTAATCGACAAAGAGGTAAATGTGGAACTGTAAGAAACTCACCTTTGCTGCTCATGGATCTGGATCTGCGCACAGATCTTGTCGAATTAAAGGTCGCTTCTTTGAATACGGTACTATTAATGGTAGTAGCAGATTCACCAACTTTCATATTTTTCTACACAAACAAAATCGATACTTTTACTTCACAAAACACAATTCAAGAGATAACGTTAAACGATTAGTTGAAAATTATTAAGATTTTATATTTGTTTTAATAATTACTATGAAGTTTATTACTTATTTACAAAAATCTGTATAATAAATAGATCTTAGTGAAATTTTCATAATTTCCATTAAAATAGAGCATATTTAAATTGTTTTGAAAGAAATGGCGCTCGAAAATTGTAAACGGTTAGATCACACAATATTGTCTTAAGCATGACCTGTTTCTTGTTCATAAAACATGCCCTATAATAATAGTACAGATTGAAGGGAAATTCAAAAAGGTAACCGGATATAGAGTATTCCATTGAAAAAAATAATAAACTTTCGAATTATAGTGGCTTCTTGGGATACCCTCTATCTAAGAAAATATGTTTTAAATATGCAAAATTATTATAACAAATACAAGATCTTCCTAGTACGCAAGATGGAGGCACCCCGTATAGTGTAAACATATCTTAAAATTCAAGTTGTTTAAAGCTATTAGATTCGTTTATATACATATAAATCCAATAGATCTTGGTTTCTTATTAACACACAAGATTTAGCGCAGCACTATGAATAAGTGAAATATTTTGTTTTATTATGTATTCTGTAAATGCAGTTAAGGGTTAAATTCATAAATGAAACTAATTCACAACCAATATGTACTCAAATCGTTCTATTTTGTTTACAAATAATATTGTTGACAGTCAAAAAAACAATGAATATGAACTGCAATAGTTTAGTTTGGGTATAAGATGTGAAGGAACGTATCATTTATGAATTCAGACCTAAAACAATAAAGGATTACAACTTCTATTCATATATCTACAAGAATTCTTAATGTTTGAAATGAAATTCTGATGTTGGTGACAACATCTTTCAAGTGAAAGGGGAGGAAATACGAGTATTAAGTTGTTATAAATATAATAAAATTACTTACAAGTTCGCCCATTGTGATATGATTGTAAGCCCGTAATTTAAAAAATTGTTCTTGACTGAAATTATTAATTTGTAACATCAAAGATTCACTTTTGGCTTCTATCACTATATTCCGCAAAGCCACTGAAAAATAAAATATATTAGTAATAATTTGCAAATAAGGAAAAACTCTACACATTACTTTCATCGTCTATATCTTTCAGAAAAGAGTTTATTATTGTTTTATCTAGTACTTTTTTATTAGGTTTAACATTTTCATCATTTTCGGCTTTCTTTAGACGCTTAGTTCTAGGCATATTCACTATCGACTCTGTTTCTGAAAAGTTAAAATTTAATCAATTTTATATATTAAAATTATTATAATAACTACGATATTACCTAATTTATAAAGCCTTTCAAAAGTTTTGCATCCCCTATGTACCTCTAAACTGATTATACAAAGATGTTCTTGAAAATTCATGATTTTATAGTACAAAATTTCATTATACAATAAAATCCAAAAATTTTAATTTTTAGTGGTTTATTTTGAAAAAAAATTAAGAAATGTAACATTAACACTAATTTAGAAAATTGTTTGAAACAAAAAAGTGAAAACCAATTTAAATTAAGAAAATTAATACAGTGTGTTGTCTCCTGTGCTGTTTATACAGGTCCGTACCTTACCTGGCATTGATGAAATTAGATTATTAACAATTTCTTGGGACATATTTTTCTATTCTTCTCGAACCCTTTAAATCAGCTGATTTGCCATGATGAAATTGTTTTCCGCAGACGTCAGTCGTTTGGAAGTGTAGCGCCAGAAATGTTCAATAGGATTCATGTCTAGAGAACAAGCAGGCAAATTCATGTGGCCAATTCCTTCCTCTTCCAGAAATTACGTGACTGCTCGTGTTCGATGCGGTGGAGCATTATCGTTCATAAAAATAAAATAGTGATGTAAATTGGTCTAGTTATTGTTTGGGATGTTAAAACCAAATTGGTTTTTGTACCGATCATAATTCCTCCCAAAAACAGTGTTTTTAGCCATTCTTAACCGATGCTGCACTCCTGTGGGTCTCCAAACAAGTATACATCTATCATCTCTCACTAATCCAAAATGGCTTTCATCAGAAAACATCACGCATGACCAGTCGTTTTGAGTCCAATTTTCATGTTCAGTTGCCCACTGTGCTCGTATTCGGCGATGTCGTAAACTTAGTCTAGATACCCTTTGAGGCCTTCTACATCTTAGACCAGCAGTTTTTAAACGCCAGCTTACTGTAACCGTGTTTAAATTAACCTTGCGAGTCAACCGAAACTCTCTTAAAACAGCTGGCACTGTAAGATTTTCATTTCTTCTGACTATTTGCACCAAATACTGGTCTTCATTAGCAGTGGTAACACGGGGACGTCCACTTTGAGGTAAATAAGAAACATTTCCTGATTCTAACACCCGCTTTATTGTAAATGGTACTTCGCACAATATCTAAAGTATCACTTATTAGGATATTAGGTTCTGTTTAAGTCAGAAATTCTGTTTCTGGGCATTCTGAGTAAGTAAATCATGATTACTAATTAAAAAAAGCAAATATTGTAAATTTTACCTCAAGATTAAATTCCAATTATTACAATACCAATATTTTTAAAAACTTAACTTTACAATTATAGACATCTCTTCGCTTACAAACAATTTCCGAATCATGGGAGGTCTACTTGAAAAAAAATTCAAGAATAATGGAGTTATAAGGGGGAGTACAAAACTTTTGAAAGGTTGCAAAACTTGACCATGACCTTCACCTTTATAATAATCTACATCAGAAATAACTGCTTTTAAAAGTTACAAATCCACAGCAAAAAGTAGCCAAAAATATTAACACAAGCATATTTAAATTGATATTGATATATTGAAATAATATTGAAACACATTTTAAAATATGAAGATCACGTAATTTTTTTATTTATTGTAAAGTTCTCACCTTATCAGCGATTTCTTAAATTATTTTCAAACAAAATCAAAACAGAAGTTGACAATTTTACTAACCGTCACTTGGTAAATTTTAAAACTAACCTGAAGTTATATTTGGATTGAAGCTTATAGTCTGCGTTGATCGTTTTCGTGCTTATAATAAGGTCTGTGCGTCTGTGCAATAGCTTTTAATTTACAATTAAAAGCGCTTGCGTCAGGTACTAATGAAATCTATTATGTATGGTTTAGAACTTGACTATTTGGTATAACTTTTTAAAATTGAAAAATAAAATTGTATTTTCGTTTTACATCTATTAAAACTGCAATTAATGTATTTTTCGTAAAGTAAACAAGAAATTATTCCGAAAATATTTAATAAAATGGTAGATACTGATCTATAAAGACTATAATTTTAAAATTTTTCTAGTTTGTGGTTTTGAATATACATTTTGATTAATTACTTTATCATTTTGCGCGTTACAGTAACTGGAAAATAATGGTTTAATTAGCTTTGTTAAAATGATGTCTGTGATTAAATTTTTATGATTGTAACAAGAAAAATGGGATATAAAGAATTTTTTAATAAGTTAGATGTCATTTTGAGGGAATTGCCTTCTTGAGGTAAATATGGAATTAGTGCTGTTATTATATTACTTGTGTGATATATCGATGAAGAAAAAAATCTATTTGGATATTTTAAAGATCCCTTATTTTGTAAATGAAGTAATCCCAGTAGTGGTGTACATGCTTTAATACTGGAGAGCGATTCTAAACAGGAGCTGTCTATGCTCTCTTCTAAAGTACGAAGGATGTATCCTGCTAACATTGCTACTGCTGCAGACATAATGCCATAGCCCATATTGTTATTAACATTTTGCAAATTATGAATACTGTCTTTTATGGTACAAGATAATTCCAATTGCATGTTATCCTCCTCGGACAGCTGAACAGGACTGCTATCACGGATATTAATTGTACTAATGTATGATACATCGGTTTGAAACACATTTGCAAAAGGTGCTGTATGTATGATCCCCGATCTGAGAATTTGTTTAATTGCATAATGAGCTGTTTTTGCATCTGTTGCATCACACGATCCTCCTCTCATCCGAACATTGCTAAACATAGATTGTACTGCGTCAGAACTAAACATTCTAGTTAATACATAATAAAAATTGCTTTCGGTAAGCAAATACTTAACACGTGCATTTGTACTTTCGGCTGTAAATATAAGTGCTTCTGCAGTTTCTTTACTTAAACCTTTTAGTTTTTGTAATTTAGACGTTTTTTGTATATCTTGAATATATTTTGGAAAGATTTCTGATAGCCACAGCAGTCTTTCATCTGTAATGTGTGTATAAGGCGCATATAGTTTTTCACGTTGTTTGAAGTGTTGTGTCCTATCACTTACATCGTGAAGCATAAAAAACATGTTAATATTCTCTAAATATTCTATGGTTGCATGTGCATTTGTAAAATCGATCGATGATGAATTATATCGAATCAAATATTTTAGTGATGCTATGACAATTGGAGAAAATATTTGGACAGCTCTTAATACGTTTATTTTGTCAAAGTTACTAGGATAAAGATGTTTATGTGTTAAAAATGGAATTGGTTTTATAATCAAGTTTTTTTTTGAATGTTATAAATGTTTCTTAAATAATTTGCACTTATTATACCAGAAGTTGAAGCCATTTCATGGTCTAAGAATAAATTTCGAGCATTTTTTACCAAGTGGCAATAATCAAAACTGATAAATAGTGGTAGTTGTGGATATATAGGATGGACAATTCTTGTTTTAAACACTCCACCATCAAGCATTTTAAATAAGGCTATGTTAGATTTATGATTATCACTAACAAGCCTTAAAATAGTAAACCCACATCTATGTACCTGCTTAAGAACCTTTACTGTTACTTGATAAAATTGTTCAGTCGAAAGTGATTTATGAAAAAAATAACCTACAGGTATAGTGTATTTTGTAGAGAGACACATTAACACATTAAAACAAAACACATTATTTTATTTGCCAAAATAATAGGCTGTTTTCCTAAAACTGGTTTTGTGGTGTTTGCCATACCATAAAAAGTATCTTCCATTTGACTATAATACAATTTTTCTTTTATTGCCATATCATCGACTGTAAGTGAACATACTGTTTCAATTTTGTTTAAATGATTGGCTTCAGCAAGTAATCTCGTTTGAATTAATTTCGATAAACCTATATAGCCTCGTGTACTGCCCATATATCTATTTAATTTAATTATCTTAAAGGAGCTTTCAAGAAGTTACTTCTTCTGGCGAATTCATATCCCTTGGAGGATGCATATCTCCAAACTATACAGAAACAAATAGTATGTTCTGACCAAAATGGTTTTTTTCTTGCATAATTATGAATTTGGTCCAGTATAAATGTAGCCAACGGATAAGATTTTTCAGCATCAGATTCTATTTTTTTAATGCAGATTTGAGCTTTACTTTTGTTTTTTAATTTATCTTGCATAGTTTTTAATACATCTTGCATAGTTTTTAATTCATCTTGCGTAGTTTTTAATTCTTCCAATTTTTGTTCATAAGAATTTTTAAAAAAATTATATTTTTGATTTGCCTTTTTCAATTGTAAACGTAAACTTTGTAATTCATCTAATAATAAAACTTTCTCATTGCAATTAGAATCGACTAGGATCGTTGAGCACATGGGTGGTAATGAATTTTCGGTATTGCACAATGGCATTTTTGTATCACTACTTGATGAAGTTAGCTCAAAGCGAAAAGGCAAAGGGCATTCAGTATTCTTAGTCATAGGATCGACAGGAGTGGCAGGATCTTGGGTGGATATACAATCAACATCCATAGTAGTGCATGACTGTTTAGGATTGATATTGTTGGACTTTTTCTGACGTACAGGATCTACATCAGGAGTGGTAGAGTCTAAGGTAGTTGTACGACAATATAAAGTTGGAATGGAATTTGCTTTTAATTTATACCTTTGATTTAATTTATTGGGATAGTAACAACTCTTTTCGAAATGTTTTTCGCAAACGTACAAATTGGGTTCAATATTATTTCCTGTAAATGTATAATTAAGTAGTAATAACAAGTTAAGTAAGAATGAATTATTGAAATCGCAATTATTTACCTGTTACATTAAATATTTTTTTACACCACAATTTTTTATACGTAATATCAGAAAGAAATTGGTGCATTTTAATTTAATTTCTATTTATTTGTGTGCAATTAGGCACACAACAATGTTTTAGCTTCATATTATTTACTGTGAATTCCACACTTTAAATGAAAATCCTAGTTGCAAATAATCATTACAGTTACCATTAGTACCCGACGCGAGCGACATCTGTTATTTCCATTAAAGTTGCAAGTCAGCTGTTTTATGCTATTGCACAGACCTTATAAGCACGAAAACAATCAACGCAGACAACGGATTGAAGTTGATGCATTTGGTTTTACGGCGTATTACCAACGTAACGAAAACATAAAAATCATCAACTAGATACTCAAGGTAGATACGTATCATGATCAACTGCGTAGTACATTACCACACAAATGTATGATATTTTGGTTGTACCGATTGAGGTTAACATTATCATAGTTAAGTAAATTAAAATATTATTATAAATTAGAGTATTATTTATTAATTAAACTATTTAAAAAAGTGCCATTACATTTTATATTTTACATAATTTTTTGTCGAAATAATTTCAGGAAACGTAAAACAAAGGTTTGTGTTTATAACAATTATTATTTTATCACTTTACTTGTTTTTATTTCTGTCATTTTTAGAAATTTACAATGTCTATAAGAACACATAAATTCGAAAGTGTAATTCCCTTGCCGATACCCGATTTACAATTAAAAGAATTGATAAAAAAGTCCAAGGATTGGGCTTTAATGCACGGAGCTGCGATGCGATCAAAGAACAATTTCTCAAACGATTCCTTGCAATTTGCACCTTTTATATTATTACCTTCGCCATTTCCTCGAAAGGAATTCCAAAAAGCCATCGATATTCAACCAGTATTAAATGAAATGATGCATCGAGTTGCTCACAATCCCGAATTTTTAAAGAAATGTTTGAAAGAAACTGTACAAGTTGACGAATTTACTGGAAATCTGTTTAAAATTTACGAAACTGTATTAGATGAAGGAATAACTCAGGTAATATTATTTATATTTTAGTTTTTAAACGACCATTTACAACTAGTTATGTACCTAGTTGAATTTCTTATAGTAGAACTCATGTCAGAGAACAATCTGGGAAATAATTAATATTATTTTTTGTTACAAGTCATATAAATGCTGATAATTTCTCAAAATAAATAAGTTGGTATGTCATTTTTATTCTGAACAGCTATTCTCATTTTACCTTACGTTCATTGTTCCTGTAAGAAACATTGTAGAAAGAATACACTGTTGACCGTTTTCACGAACGCCAGATAATTTTATTCTCCGTTTACTTCTATGGTTACGATTGTTCCAACAATCTGTTACCATAGAAGTAAGCCATTTAGTTCCGAACTAAATATTTAGACCCGCTTTCTGAAATCGGACATAAATGAAAAAATCCCATCTAAGCACTGCATCTGTTGCAACAATTGTTTCCGTAGTCACAGTTAGTAATGACTTAATCTGATCACTTACCTATGAATTTGGCCCTTGAAAGGCCCGTTTACTAGGCAATACTGTAGCAACCGGATCGAACAATCTCATCGCTTTAAATAAAATTTCCGAAATACTTCCTATATGGTATCCAAAAATAGGTTCTAATACACGTCATCGATAATAGATGATGATGTTTACATACGGCGCTGTCACTTCATACCTCATAGTTTTACAGTTGTAATAAATTGTAGTCTTTATATCATTTTATATGGGTGCAGGTAAGAATATGTTGCTTTTCAAACATAGAACTGAATTACAAAATGTATATAATCCAGTAACTTAATTATTAGATACAGCCTATCTAAACCTATATGCAATTTACGTCATCAAAAAAAAAGTTACTAGATTGTTTATTTGTAATTTGGTTTAAAGTTTGCAAAATGACATATTCTATAGATGATTTACCTGCGCACATATTAGATGGTATAAAGAAAGACCACAATTTATGAGAACTGTCAAAATACGAGGTACGAGGCGACAGCCTGTGTGAAACGTCATCATCCAGTAACCTTTTATTGATGACGTGAATTGCATATAGGTTTGGACGAAGTGTAGCTTAGATAAACTATAGTTAGTGGGAAATGCAATCAGATTTGTTGAGTAATTTCAGGGCAATCGCGTCCTACGATTTGATTGCTTCAATATCACGAACTGAACCGACAGCTTTACTCTTAAAAGCTTTAAAACCTCAAAGTATGCATTAAAGAAATTATAGATAGAATAAATCGAATTGCATGCTTATCACTTTAAACAAGTTGGAGGGCAATTCCGCATTATCTAAATCAAAAAACAAGTAATGATAAAGTAAAGATTTATATTGGTTCATTTATCTTTTTTATTATATACACATATTTTATTTATTTATTTATTGCTGCATCGATTTTATTTTGACTAATTCAAATAGTTCTCGTATTTAATATAGAAAGTCTGTTATGTTAAGAGTTGGAATTCTGCAGATAAAAAAATTATTATTTTTACCACATGTCCTGATACAAGTGCTAACGGTTATATTAAAAAATTCTAAATATCCGACTGTTTCCTAAATAAAATCTTTTAGTGATAATTTAATTTTATAAATTAAATGAATGCTTCGATTTGTCAACATTGAAGTAATAATTTCGTTTACGATTATTTATTATATTTAATAAAATTTCGTAGCCAATATCACTGGGTGCATTTCGTTCAGATTTGATGTTGGAAACAAACTGTTTTACTCAATCAAAGAATAGTCAGACTAATTTGCCCTACTGTTGTTGGAAACAAGTGGAAATCAACACAATTGCTTCGGGTTTTGGCTGGCTAGGACCAGTTTCTGCTCATATTCAGAGGTGACGAGAACCATTTCTATTTTATTTACATAGTACCTATATTGCATAATATAGATTTTGCTTTTATTGATGCATTAATTTTGTATTTAATGTGTACCTATTGTTTTTCATAGAGCCTATAACGTATTTGCATTTAGGGTCAAATGCACGGAATCCGCTTTTATCCAAGGAGACGTTTAAATTTTAAGATACGTACCGTGCAACTGGTCTTTAAATGTTGCCAAAGATTTTCGATCATGTTTATAGAGAGCAATTAAATTTAATCGTTACTAAAACAATGTTCAATTACTTACAATTAGAAACAATTGTTGCAACGATCATTTATAAGGAAGAAAAACAAACTTTAGTAATGACTAAATCTAATCACTGTCGATGAATGTGAGCTGTTTATGTTAAAACTTAAAATTGTAGAGTCGAATATTTGTTTATTAATTAAATTTGAAATTTAGTAGGGAAAAGTAATTTTTAGTGGTGTTAATTAATAGTAGAATAATATTAATAAAAGTAAGTAGTTTGCTATGTATGGTATATGGTACGATTTAGGTATTTATTCGCTGTTGTAATAATAATAGTTATTTGTTGTATTAGTGTTTTAGGAGACCTTTTATTCACGAAAGAATGTTTAAACTTGAGAATGAAGTTCAAGTGGACAAAAAGCACAAATGCAATACAACATTTTATCTGTAAAACGTAATCTGACATCTCAATGTCATACCGAGTGTCATTTCAAAACTCACATCGACGAATCTTGACTCAAATACTTAAATGTAAATGTCCAAGTTAATCGAACTAGCGTTGTTAATTAGCAATTATATGAATAACTGGAGGGCTCAGAAGTCAATCGGTGTGAAGTCAATGTTAATAATAATAATAATTTACATCGATTGACTTCTGAATCCTCCAATTGTCAGTTTTTCGCAAAGTTATTCTAGAAATAATATTAAAAATTTATTTACCTAATGGTTTTAATTGGAAAAGAACGAATTTTTGTCTTGATTGCCATAATAATGTGATTAAAACAATGTGTTAAATTTAATGAGCATAAAAGTTATTGGTGTTGTTTTTAGAAATTGTCACTGGGTTTACTTCGTTCCGATTATATGACACATAGAGATGCTGGAAATAAAATAAATCAGGTGGAAATTAACACCATAGCCTCTAGTTTTG
This sequence comes from Rhagophthalmus giganteus, assembly GCA_036326145.1. Taxonomy (NCBI): domain Eukaryota; kingdom Metazoa; phylum Arthropoda; class Insecta; order Coleoptera; family Rhagophthalmidae; genus Rhagophthalmus; species Rhagophthalmus giganteus. Next base: position 5,302,293 of record JARFJA010000083.1, on the reverse strand, counting down.
GAGGAATTTCATCTCTTTTCCAAAGTTTTAATAGGTATGCTATTACTACAAGAATAAATTATATTGGCACAGTAATTATAAAAGTAGCGGTGTAATTACAAAAGGCACTATTTTTTTGTGTTTAGTATATTTAAAAATTCATTATTTATTGTTGATTCTAAAGTTTTATTGTTCCTAATCATTTTGCTAAAAACTTTCCAATAACGATGCTTCGACATTGAAATCGAAAAGGATGAGCAGTTACAATACTTTGATTTATGCCTATATTACGCATTTGTCTCGTGTTTTATTTAAATTGATTGTTAGAAAAAGAGATGAAATAGAACTCTTGAATCTATTTTTATGGAAGTTTGCCAGAAGTACGTATATTAAAAATAGAAAATGTTTTATGTAAGCCTTAAAATTTTATGTAGCGGTATTTTGTTTATTTTAAAATTTAAACTGTCGTTTAATTATTAACGAAAATATTTCACTTGAAATTTTCTCTTTGTTTGTCTTGTTTGATCTGTCTATGAGCTTTTGTAATTTTATGATCTTGGTTGGAATGCATTAAGTTGATTAAAATCATTTTTTACTTGCCATTTTTAAAGTAAATCGTATGCCGTAAATGCCGATTATAACATACATAATAGTTTTATCATTAGATTTGCCATAAGAATGTCAAGTAAAAATGTTTTAAAAATATATATATCGAGCCATAATGTGTAAATGACGATCAAATTTGGTCATAAGTTAAACATTACAACGATTGTTTCAGATTTGTATTAGAAGAATTAGGACACGCGGATAAAATAGCCCACGTAAGTAAATATAAAATCGTGTTTCGATTACTTTCGTTGTTAAGCTAACGTGTCGTAAATACTAACTGTTTTAGTTGCCGGAGAATAATGCTTTACATGGCTTGTGCGAAGGAATGCTGGAGGCTTGGAAAATATATGGAAACGATAAAGCTGCAATACTATTTGTTATTGAAGACGTCACCTACAACATTTGCGACCAACGGTTTCACGAATTCGAATTGACCAAATTGCAGCCTAACTTAAAAGTCGTAAGACGCACACTAACTCAGTTGGCGGAACAAGCTTCTTTAAATTCAAGTAACGAATTAATTATGTAAGTAACGTTCGACGAATTAATCGTATCCGAAGGTAATAAACGTATACTACTATTATAGAGACGAACGTGTAATTGCGGTGATTTATTTTCGAGCAGGCTACGAACCGGGACATTACCCAACTCAAAAAGAATGGGATGCCAGACTTCTTCTCGAAAGGTTTTCTTTTTTTTTGCTTTTTGTTTAGTTTATGTACATTTTAAAGCCGCGAATCGTTGTCGATTTGCTATATTCAGATTTAACCGACTTTTTGTATTTTAGGTCTTTAGCAATAAAATGTCCTTCCATTCAGTACCACTTGGCAGGTACAAAAAAGGTGCAACAGTCCTTGGCTCATTCGGGAGCGGTGGAAATGTTTTTAGCAGATGCACATAAAATAGATTCTGTCAAAGAAATATTCACGGGCTTATATAGTTTAGATTTCGACGAGTTCGGCAATAAAGCAGTCGAAATGGCGCTGGATAGCCCTGAAAGGTGATAATAAAATTTTAGCTTGTACAAGGTCTTTCAAGTTCGAGTTTCTTTTTTAATTTCAAATTAAACACATTTTGAATGGAAATTCATCATCTGTTTATTGATATATATGTAGTAGAGAGTCTACAATTTATGAATGATAAATAATATCTTCCAAATGTCCCCCGCATGCACATTTGCAGATGTCGATTCTTTTGGTGAAATTTTCGATGACATTTCGGCATAATTGGGGCTCTATCTTAGCAATTTCTCGCCGAATGTTGTCTTTCAAGGCTTCAATTGTTTCTGGTTTATTTGCATAAACTCTATCTTTGAGATGGCCCCACAGAAAATAGTCCAAAGGTGTTAAGTCGGGCGATCTTCATTCAACGACATCACATGGAGGGTTACTCAAACTCATTGCAGTCTTATTGCGAAAGGCATTCCAATAATCCAAAATTTCACCAAAAGAATCGACATCTGAAATGTGCATGCGGGGGACATTTGGAAGATATTATTTATCATTCATAAATTGTAGACTCTCTACTACATATATATCAATAAACAGATGATGAATTTCCATTCAAAATGTGTTTAATTTGAAATTGAAAAAGAAACTCGAACTTGAAAGACCTTGTATAATAAAAAAGAAATTGAAAATAAACATAGTTCAAACTCACAAACTTGAGTCCTATAAAATTTAGAGCTTTTCTAAATATATGTTTTAGATTTGTATTAAAACCACAACGTGAAGGCGGCGGGAATAACGTCTATGGACAAGAAATTAAAGAAGCAATGTTACGCATGAAAGATACACGGGAACGTACTGCTTGGATTCTTATGGAACGCATCAATCCTCCTATTACATCAGGTTATATGATTCGTCCTGGAGGTCCGGAAATTCCAGATATTGTAGATTTGGTGTCAGAATTAGGAATATTTGGTGTTATTATAGGGTGAGTTTTTTAAGTATTAAGTATCTTTGTCTGTACAGTACAGTAGAAATAGTCCCACTCAAGACGAGGCCCAATTAGAGCCTCTCTCATTTCTTCAACGGTGTTATACTGTACTTACTGTACTGATTTATATGCAGTCCAGCAATTTCTGGACTATAACTTTTGTTTATTTATATTAGCATAGATTGGTAATAATTTATTAATGTGTTTTGTTGATGATATTAAATAGAAAAAAATTCAAATATGTTTTTATTTAATAACGAAGTAACAGACAAATTTGACAAATATAATTTGTGAGAATCTCGTCGTTATTTTTAAGTTGGAATCACTTTAATTTATATAAAATTTTAATATTCTTTTTTATTACCTAGTATTAAGTAATATACGTATTTCACTGCTTTTACTACATTTTATTTAAATAATGAATAAATTTCGTATTCTTTCAGCGATTCCCAAAAAATTATTACTAATCGACAAGTTGGTCATATGTTGCGAACAAAAATTGCTACAGCAAATGAAGGGGGCGTTGCGGCAGGAGCGGGTGCTCTAGATAGTCCGTTTTTAATCGATTAAGTTAAGGCAATATTAGTAAAATAGAAAACTGGAAAATAATATGTGTTTATTTTCTAATTTTACAAATGAATATTTATAATTTCATGACGGTATGGGACCACATTTTAATTTGTTTATTTCTAACATTGAATCTATAACGGATGTTTGTATTAAACCTCCCCAATAGCGGACAGCTGTAGAATAGAAAATATTGGTCATTTATGGAGGGTTAATTATGGTTATATTTTTAATGAAAACATATATATGATGATTTAGCTTTCGGTTTATTTAGCTAAGGTAAGTGTCCCTATTTTCGTCGGGTTAAGCATTTTTTGTATCTAATTTCGTCGCCTCTGATATTTTAATTGAAATAATAAAATACATAATTTATTACCTGAAAACAAAAACTTAAGATCTTTGTAGTGTTCCGAAAATACTTAATAAACCAATTTTTCATTTAAATTCTTAATATAGTTTTAACACGTTCAAAACTGACGAAAATACCGACACTTACCTTACATCTTCCTTGTAAAATATTGTTCAAAAGTTATTTACTTTATGTGTTTAAATTTATTTCTTATTATTGCTGATCAAAATTCCCTGACTGTAGCTAACTCCCGAAGACTACATTTGTTCTTTCTGAGCACACTATTATGGAGATTTAAGTGATGCATAAATTTATTAATTTTAATGTTCGCGTTCTTAAAACAGAAAATTTGTTGTCGAAAGCTTTTATTATAATTAGATTAGCTTTTATTAAATTTAGTTTTATAATTAGTCCTTTAAAGAGAGATGTTTGTTATTGATAGACATTTGTTAATAGAGGTTTCACTGGAGAGAAAAAATACTATAACATATGATGTGGAGTTGTCGGGGAATGGGAAATAGAAAGACTTAATAAAAACCATTTTATTTATTTAATAATGGAAATATATGTTGTTTATTAAAATTAATAAATATTAAATGAAAATGGTGCAGCCAATTAACAAGAATAAAATAATAAAGCAGATTATCCGAAACGAGGAATGTTATATAGAAAACTGGAACGCTTAAAATCTCAAGATAATGTTCCCAGTAATAAAAGGAAGATAATTTGTAAAATCCTCTGATAAAACTGTACAATTGACGTTTATGTTAATGAACAAAGAGAATTAAAATTATCCTGTAATCAAATTGTATATAATAGGATCCCATGTGAAGTACATAGTATTATCGTTTGAACTGTTTTATTCATGTTATATTTTATTGTTTGTCAGTTTATATTGCATTTATCAAGATATGTTTGTAAGAGCTTTGTTTGGACAAGTACAAATGTTCTTTGTTTGCATTTACCTAATATCCCATATCACACTTTGTCCACTGGACGTATACGCTGTAGATCCACTGCACATAAGATTAACACTAAATTCACTGGACGAAGTGCCATATGGACGTTCTCGTGTTCTTTATTTTATCGTTAGAAAATAATTATTGAATATTTTACAAAGCAATAGATATGTTTCAAATTATGTTTGTTTTGTAATACTGTTATTTCTTAGTTGTAATTTTAATAAAATGACGTATGCACCCAAAAGGCAACCCTATTTTTTAAATTGAATAAGTTTGTGTGCCGATGTTCGGATATGTTCTTTGGCCTACTCAAATTATGACATCGAGCAGTTTTTGTAGAGTAACTTTACCCACAAAAAGTAAATTTTACAAGAGAGCACATTTTATGTTGTTGCGTAGCTATAAACAGATTTTTCCGATAAAAAAAATCCAAATATTGTTACCAGATTTTAACTGATTATGCCTTTACTGTAGATGCATAAGATAGTCAGAAAAACTCATTTTCGCAAAAAGTGCGGGTTAAGTCACTCCGCCAAAACGCCATCGATATGTTTTAATTAATTAATGTAAACTATTTACCTACATGTCGAGGAGCTAAGATTATATTTATATAAATCTTTGTATAATATTGCATGTTTCCAATATGTTTGTTAACGTATCCTAAGTATCGATCTTTCCATCTTTTGATAAATTTATCAGAAGATAAAAAGATTAGCCCTTAATCTTATAAATAATAATCCAATCACAGAAAGTAATTAAATTGAATTAAAATTATGGTATACTTTCGATTGTTAATTCTAATAACTGACTGTTAATTGGTATTCTCAATTAACCAGTTTGCAGATTCACCGGGCCAAATGAATATAATTATTTTTCAAGAAATTCTGTATCTGTGTCTGTAAACTTAACGATTTTTAACTTTCCATTTTTTAGGAATTTGATTAATTAGATGTATCTAGTTTGTTAAAAGATTAATTTTTAATAAAACGATTTCTTTAATTTCTAAACATTTTGAAGGTAAAGAAAAAGTAACCAATACAGTGTGACACATCAGTATCTCTTTAACACTAGATTTACAGACAAAATTACCCGTCATATTGACAAATCTTCGGAAACATTGGTATCCCACATACGGATATTTGAAATTAGGGTGGCTAGTGGAAAATGAATAGAGTTAAATATATTTATAACAATAAAGAATTACCTATCACTAAAATAAATTTGGAACAATTTATATTTAATTGTCTTTGTTTCATAACTAAGAAATTTGAAATCCGTCAAATTGTTGGGTTCCGTAAATCTAGTTTTAAGGAACTACGACGTGTCTGATTTATCAATTAATTTGATTAATACGTTTTCTTCGGAATAACTAAAAGTTTGCATGCCGATTAAACTTCTTTTAAATGAACTTCTTTTCTCTTTTCTTTCATTCTTTGCATTCATGATAATAATAACCAGTTACTTTTATTTATTTAAACATTTCACAATCAAATAAGATCTATTTCTTAATTGTTTATATAAATTTAATAATTAACAACTTAATTATTGGCATAAACTTTTTGTATAATTGTTAAATAAAATTATTCTGAAATTAAAAAAAATACGCACTAAATATTCAAATTCTATTGGTTCACTTTAAACAAGTTCGAAAACCGAACAAAATCCAGCCAGAAACGCCAGAAATTCGGATTTGCTACCAGGAGCACATAAGTGCGAAGAGGTATTAATTAAAAAATCTATATTAATTTTCTATGGTTATTTGACATGTGTCCTATCTATTATCGTCAAATTCTAAGGATTTTGTGATGTGCGCGTCATTTGTCGAAAAATAAAGTAACTACAAAAGCAGAAACCTGTAAATAGATAACCATAGAATTTCATGATGATAGATAGTACACGTGTCAAATAACCATAGAAAATTAATATAGATTTCTTAGTAAATACCTCTTCGCACTTATGTGCTCCTGGTAGCAAATCCGAATTTCTGGCGTTTCTGGCTGGATTTTGTTCGGTTTTCGAACTTGTTTAAAGTGAACCAATAGAATTTGAATAATTAGTGCGTATTTTTTTTTTAATTTCAGAATAATTTTATTTAACAATTATACAAAAAGTTTATGCCAATAATTAAGTTGTTAATTATTAAATTTATATAAACAATTAAGAAATAGATCTTATGTAATTGTGATATGTTAAAAATACATATAAAGTGATTATAACTATCGAAAATGCAATAGAGATTAGGAAGAAGTTAATCGGTGTGCAAATTTAGAGTTATTTCCGAAAAAAACATAATCAGAAAGTTGAGATAATTCTTTAGTCAAATTGGATCCCATGTGAAGTACATAGTATTGTTGTTTGGACTGTTTCATTCGTGTTATACCTTATTGTTTGTCGGCTTATATTGTATTTATCAAGTAATCTACTTTGTTAAAAGATTAATTTTAGACTTTTTTAAACGTTTTTTAATTTTAACAAAAATTATACAATATGTAGTGTTATACAAAATAAGCATCTTTAAAGAACAGGCACGAAAGAGCTTCACCAACGCATAATGCTTGGATGTCCGTTAATGTTACAATATTTGACTGTTACACACATTAAATTTGAGTTAAAATTATCAAATTGCAAAAACAAAGTCCACACCATGTGCCGTAAATTACCAGCGCTATTTTAAACGGTTTTTATTTTCAAAAGAAAACTAAATTCAAACGTTTTTGACAAAAACATCTATTGAAGTTTGTATCTGTGTTGTAAAAAACAAAAATCGAGTATCGGCTGAGAGTGAATTTTGTTTATGAAGTTGTTAAAGCATTATGTTCAATTTTAGTTTAAATGTAAAATAATCAACAAATATAATGAATTAAACTATTATTGTCATATCTCTTTATTTTAAAACAAACAATTTACAAAAACAATACATCATTTACAATAAAAAAATATACTATTCTATTCGATCACAATTAAATTAAGAAACATAAATGGTAAAGTAAGATAAAGAAAAATAATAAAAATTAAAACAAAATGTGACGATTGCTATTTCATAAATTGATTTATTATTCAGCAACATCGTTTCCATCTTTTCACTTCTATTGAAACGCAACAGCAACAATAAAGGAAAAATGCCAGTGTTGCATTTGCTAATATAGAATCTGGAACAGAAACGTAAATCATATTCTAAGGTGACCCCTTTAATCATCTAATTTTTATTTATGCCATATTGCTCAATAGTAAATTTCTATTTAATTGTTTCTACTTAAAACTTTTAAATCACTTACTGTATAAAATTCTGTTCATGAATATATGTCCAATTTCTACTCCAGCAAAAAAATAAAAATTCGATATAGCGGAAAGTGCTAAGAGAGGACTTGTTACTAAACAATAAAGTCGACGACTCCAGTTGATGGTGTGGTCTTTCAAATCATAGTGAAGTGGACCAAATATAATTATAATTATATTCTCAATAACGATGCCAAAAAAATTAAGCAACGCCCATATTAGTATGTGCTGTTCGATTCCGTGCCAAACAAACACAAACAAAAAACAGAGCAAACTAGGAAACAGTTTACTTCTTGCAAAATTATATTTAACTGTCGGTATATAAATGTATCTAAAATAAACAAAATATAAGAAAATTAACAACAAATTTGTAAAATACGAGATGAAAAAATAAAAAAATTGGATGCAATAGATGGTTTTTAAACATAAACGTTTCTATAATTTATTTACCTTATAAGAAAAATATAAAGGCCCACATCAAAATACTTCCACATATCAGAATAAAGATGTATTCGTCCTATACATTTAGGAAGTGGCGGCACATCGATGTGTTCCAATTCTGATAAACTTGTACTTACACCGTAGAAGACTATATACTTTAAATGAAAAAATTGTCCCATACAATAACCGAAGCCAAATAATGACCAATTATCTAACGATTTTACCATCTAGAAAATGTGTTCAAATAACAAATATTTCCGTTTCAGTTTTCAGTTTTCTACTTACCTGAGGCTGATAAGATAAAGCATTAACATAAACATAATGTAACGAGTATTCTGTAAAAAAATACCATACTCCAACTCTACATAGACTAAGTAAAACTTTTTTCAGTCTAACATCGAAATTCTTCGAGCCACAGAATTTTTGACTCTTCTTAAAACTTTGAAACAAAATCAATGGTCCTAATATTAAAACTGGTAAGTATAGGCAATAAGACAACACATTTAGGAAATTGTGCTGTGGATAATTTTCATCGTCCAGGTAATAACTCAAACAGCGCAAGTTACTCCAACAAAGTATCACGATTAACATATAAAGTTGAGTCTCGTTTAGCTCGATTCCGTATGAATTTATTTGCATTACGCCGATCGTCTTGAAATAACATATTAACGTTAAGCAGATTCCGCCACAAACCCATATTAAAAATTTACTCCCAAAACAATGGATATATTCAAAGATTATTGGTTGAATTGCAATTAGTACTATTCCATTTATTCCTGTAGTAGCAATAATAAATGTAACCGATATGAACGACTGCCAATACGGTAGGGCCTAAAATACAATATCTAAATTTTTGGCATAGAGTATAATTCATAGAAATTAATACACAAGAACGAAATAATAAATATTTTACTACCTATTGTAAAATAAACAATCTTTTTTTAATAATTAACACAAAATAAGTTAAAAGTTACTCCTATATAAAATATATCGAATGCATACCTTAAAATACGTTTGCCTCAAGTATTCAGCAACCAGAAAATTAACAATGAGCCACGGATAAATTTGAAATAAAATTTTAAGGCCAGTTTCCCATTCGAAATCTGCGACATCTTTAAGTTTGGTAGTAATTAACCAACCCTGTCGAAAGTCACTGTATAAATCATTATAATCGTCAAATACTAAAATTTTATAAATAATTGATAGTATATAAATGTAACATATAGATATACAAACCTTTTGCAGTTTTAATCACACAATAAATTGAATAAAATACTCCTCCACACCAGAAAAGAAAAACGGCAATTATTTCACATTTATAGGTTTTCATTGACTAGAATTATATATTCTTGAATGTTTTAAATAAACATTTATTATATAAATTAGGTTACTTATATACACCTAAACAAACAATTATCGTAATACTCTGTTATTTTTTTAATAATGAAAAATGAATTTAAGCCAACTACAGCACATCCTATCTGCAAATTAAAATTACAGTAATAAAAATATTTAAATTACATAAATGATTATTTATTACACTGATTTTAAGTTTAAAAATGTAAAACTCATTTTAGAAACTAACATTATGTTAATGATAATTAATTATTTTTAAAAAACAAAACCAAAATAACAATAAACTCATAACCTCAATAAATAAAAAAAAAACTAAAGTTACTACGCCACACCAACTTCGTTTTTTTGTTGTTTCTGGCCAACTTCAGATTACTGATATGGCGCTAAATTTCGCTTGTTTAAATTTCACTTTTATTATTTTTAAATAGACACAAAATTTAATAATCGTAGATCTTGTAATAAATAGTTCTGGATTCAGCTAGTATTTTAAGTAATATTGCTGTTACAAAAGCACCAGTTAGTTATTGACGTACATTATATTGTTACTAAGATTTTTTAAGTTTGGAGATGTCATGTGTGTATGTGTTATTCTTAATAACATATATTTAATAGCTTTATATCCGATCTTTAATTAATTATTGGGTCTAAAAATTTAATACTATATAGAATGTGGTTTATTTAATGCACTCAAACTATCAATTATCTTATAATTTTTATAATATAAGAGCTGAAAGCTCGTGTATCGATGTATATATTAAGTCGGTTATAACTTACACGATTATTTTCAGTAAGGTAACTCCAATTTCTTTTTAAACCTAATTATAAGTAGAATGTAACAGAAAATGAACTAAATTAAACGTTTTTTACTTATATTGATTAAAACAGAGATATTCTGATTTATAAGTTTATTATATTATATTATGTTGCGCCTACTGGTTGAATCATTAATTCGTGCACCTAAAAATGGTTATTCTAAACAATAGAATTATTTTGCGTTTTGGATTATCTACCTGAACATGCGGCGGTGTTGATAAAACATAAATCACGGCATCGGCAACATCTTTAGGGAGCAATTTTGGAGCTTTGTTCAACATTTCTTGTATTTTTTCACTAATTTCCTTTGATCCACTACTAATGGCCGAAGTTGTAAATATATCCGTTTCAACAAACCCTGGGCTAATGCTCTAAAAATTGTTTTGTTTTATTATTATAATTGACAACTTGATAATGTAATATGTATTATAAATAATAAAAACTAATAGATTAAACAAATTAGTATTGAGAATAACAGAAAATGTTTAAATATCTAACATCTTAACTTCTGTCGTTAAATAATCTAATTCTTTGCATTTAATTTTAATTAAGTGTAGATTAAAAATATCGTAACGTCAAAGAACTAATTATAACTCTGGGTCTTAGGTCAAAAATTATCAAAGAAACGCACGTGCTTCTTGTATAATACTTACTGTAACTTTTATTTTGCTGCCGATCGAATTTAATTCCTGTCGTAATGTTTCGGTCAGTGCAGTAACGGCATGTTTAGAAGCGGCATAAACGTTAAATTCTTTAGTTTTCACTCGATGGCCAGCTAGACTATTAATATGAACAACATGGCCATCGACGTTGTTAGCCTTCATGTCTTTAATTGCTTCTTTGGTTGCAACACATAATCCGAAAACGTTCGTGTCGAAGACCTTTCTCCATAAACCACTATTTCCATCTATTAAGGATGTCTCTCGCAATATACCGGCATTGTTCACGAGAATGTGAACAGGTCCTACATTGTCTTTAATCCAAGCAAACGCTTTTAAGACGTCCTGTTCATTAGAAACGTCACATTGAACAGGATAAAAATTTTCAATTTTCTTTTCGAGTTCTTCTAGCTTTTCCTTACGACGTGCTAGACCTACAACCTTAAAAGTTGTTATAATTTATAAATTGGACCGATAATTTAAAAAGGAAAGCTCACCTTGAGACCGTTATGTACCAGTTGTTCTGTAATAGCAGCACCAATTCCTGCACTTGCTCCTGTAACCACGGCCACTTTGTTCGACCAGCGATCCATTGTAATAATCTATTACACAATACTTTATCTTATATTGCTGACCCTACATCTTAAAATTTGTGAAAGATAAAACATTATTTTTTAAAAGATTAAAATTTGGATTAAGATTTATAAAAGGATTAAAAGAATTTTTTTTTTAAATGCAAGTACCTATAAATTTTACCAATTCTTAAATCAGTGGACGTTAAAGAGAATAATAATTATTCTATAATCTTTTCAAGTATACGTGGCGTGTAATGAAAATTACCTACTCATTAGTCATTTAGATTAGATTAAATTCATCTTGTATGACAAATTATTACATAACTAGTTATTGGATTATCGATTTTAATGATTCAAATAAATGGATAAATTTACATTGAACAATATACAAACAGATTTTCATATGTAAATTATACGATTTAAGTGTATCAGAATAAAGTATAAGAATGACAATATCGAGTGTTGGTGAATGGAAGGTATCAAAAGCTGTTCTGATAAAATACATCTATTAGTTTTATTTGAATAATAAAAACCAATTGAAAACAATACAATATTTTTAATGTAGTTACTTAAATTATTATTATTTTTTTTAGAACCCGTGCATTTTTATTTCAGAATTAAATTAATTTTTGAAATATATCGCATTGTTATTTAAGAAAGGAAATTAACGTACAAGCAATTTATTACGGAGTAATATCCAATAATATTATATTTTGTACATTAGTTAACAATAATGTTTAAACTATATGTTATGCACTACATATTATTCTATAATTTATTTAAGAATCAGGCGAGCAAGCATCAAACACTCCCTTGTTTCGCATTCGTTCAAATTCTTTATCTGCATCATAAGTCCTAAAACAACAAAATCAAATTACTATATAGAAAAAAATTGTCTAACATAGACTGTAATACATTATGTACACACAAAAAATAAAAATGCGAGTCTCAAAACTAAAATTTACTTATTAACGTATAAAATTTTTGATAAAGTAAATGGTGCCTATACTATATTTTTCAAAAATTAACCAGATAATATCTATTAAAAAAAATAGATATTTTTTAGATGTTTAATTATTGAAATAGATGAGTTATATTTTTTGAATGTACAATGAAATAATAAACTACTGAATTAAGATTTTCGCATATTTTATACAATAGATACTCACTTATAAAAATTTAAATATGCCGCTTTTCTTGGCTCGACCACTGCATATTTAAATGCAATCCCGCACGCAATACCTAATGCAATTGAAACAATCAAATTTTTTTTAATTTGGGTTTGTAACAATCTCCGCAATTCAGGTTTAGCAACTGCAACCATCTGAAATACATTCAATAAGTAAATATGAAAACATATTAAATTACTATGTAAGTGATAGATTATTTGCGAAGCCTTAACCCCCAAAACGACATATAAGCCCTAACCGATCGATTTAATTATCATTCTTAGTTTTACATCATTTATTGTAGTTATAGCAACAATATGAATTATTAGTGTACATTTTTTGAATGTATTATATTAACTTTCCCTTATTATCTTTCATCTCGTAGATAATATCAAAAGGAATAAAATTGTTTCAAAATATCTCTACGATATTTATAAATACAATATAAATTTAATTTTTGTCTGACGATACTAAAGGGTAAATATTTCGATAATGGATTATTATTAACCATATTTAACGATTGCTTTATTGTTTCTATGGTGATCGATAGTTAATTTAACGATTAAAAAAGCTGAACTGAATCCCAGTTATTCAATCATTAGTTAATTCTATTAGGGCTGGTTTTTCAATCGCTAGTTAACGCTGACCATCAGTAAATCGCCAACAAACCGATTGTTTCTAATAATTATTTCTATAGTGTTTGACTGATGATCGGAGTTAATTGGCAATTAAAAAATCGGCCCTGACCTTTAATCAATTCTATAGAAATGATCATCATAAATAATTGTTTTTAAATTGTTTTGAAACAAATCAATACGGAATATGGATACACATTACTAGATAACGAAACGAAACTACACAACGAAATACAAAAACCAATGTTTGTTACCGATCGTCACTTACTTCTTTTATAAATATAGTAATGTGCAGTATCTAATAAGGGCAACTTTTTATTTTCATAAATTTCCGTTATCGTTTAATCTTTGCAATCATTTTCTACATAACAATGTTACATAACAATTTTATTTGAAATCGCTAATATTACTAAATACAGATCTTACCGTGTTATCGTTATTTATTTAATATATGGTATCAACTATTATTTATTTTAATAAGTTTGTTTTGCTGCAAATTATTTTCGTCACCACAATAACTTTTTATTTAAACAATATGGTGACAATGTCAATTTGCTTTGCGACAACCAATGTTGCCAACCAACTAGAGGATATGAGGACTAGAGAGTAACCAGGGAAAAATTTGTAGGGTAGTCACCCTGTAGTATAAATGATTATACTGGCAAATGTTCGACACGTTCTATGAAAAACAACACTAACCTTAAATGCTTATTAATGAACTTCTACTTATTTGAAAATTAAAAGGTGTTAATTTAATAAAAAGAAATGGATGTCGATTTATTACGTCCAGGAACTGTTCCTATTTCTCCCGATACAATTTTATGGTTTGAATTTTTGTTGAACGAAGATTTGCTATTTAAACACCTACAGAAAGAGGCTCCGGGTATGTTATGTGCAAATAAATTAATTAAAATACGAAAAGGCATTTTATCGCATACACGGACATATTATTATTATTATGTTATAAGCGGTCTTCAAACCAAACTCCAAATACATTATTTTTACAAATTCAAAATCTTCAATAAGTTTTCGAAAATGAAATTCTTTCAGATCCTTCGCCCATAGAACTGATCAGTAAATTTAATTCCGTTATTTTCGAGTCTCTTAATAATGAAATTAGTAAAAAAATCGATATAGAAAGTGGAGATTTAATGGATAACGTTTATGAAGAACCACCCAAGCAACCGCTTAAACATTTGGCACTTAAAATTTTATCGATCAAAGTTGCCGCATATATCAAGTGGGACCTAGGTAAGTTCCGTGTTTTTTATTTGTATCGATATTTATGTCGGGATCGGTTGTATTCTAGATATTATCAAATTATTGCCGTTTAAATTCCAATTGTACGTTTTACAAGATTTGTTGTATTTTACCAATAATGAAACTGCCATTGAAATACCTAATATACCAGAATATGGTAGTGTTTCTAATTTATCTCCGACTTATTTGTTTGCATTGGTATTGTATCACCGTTGGGTGGTAAAAATATCGTTATCGTACACTTATAACGGATTTATAAAAAATTTCGGGTAACTATTAGTTTATATTATTATTACATTTAATCTTTGTGTTTTGTTTTATAGAAATGCGGACGTTTCGTCATTGGAAGAAACTGTAGTACGTTCACCAGAAAATATTCAAAAAAGTATATGTTTTTTAATTGAAATATTAAACAGCGAATGTTTGCCAAATCTGTTAACGTTCGATTGTTTTACAATGCTCACCGAAAACAATACCGAAATACAAAATAATTGGAATTATTCAATTCCAATTTCGAAAGAAGAATTTTGCGCTCAAATTACTTACGATTTGGCCGTATTTTATTTTTTTAAGGAAAATTACGAAGCGGCAACTTCTTATTTTATTAACTGTATGCAGTACTATAATAACGATATTAATGCTGTTGGTTTTTTAACCGTCGATCGAAATACATTGGAAGGTTATCTTTTAGCATGTAATAATACGATCGACGGCACTAACAATCATTTACAACAATTGCTTAACAGTGTTGTTAATCAATACATAGTAAGTACGATTAAAAGTTTATGCTATTTATACGTTGAATATGCTTATAAATTTTAAGGGTATTTTGAATATTCTACTACTAGATAATGTATATAGAACGATTCCATTATCTTATAGATTAAATTTAGAGCTGGATATACGAGCTGCAATATCTAGCGGAAAGTTTACGGTAGCTCGAGATTTGTTACCAAAAATTCAAGCACTGAATATGGTTCGGTGCATTTTAAATAGAACCTGGACATATCATTATGACTTTAATTTTAATAATATCGAAACTTTTATTTGGGTAAGTTTTTAAATGTAATATTGTAATAACTCTGTATTATTATTTTTTTTTATTGACAATTAACTACAACAATCTAAAAACAATGTAAGAATTACAAATTTAGATGCGAATAAATAGCCGAAAAAAGTCGATAACACCATATTACACACACCATATTATTTAACGTATTTACGCTACAATTGAATCAACAGAGTTTAGATTGTTGATATTATTTATAACGCAATGCACGATATCGGACACACAAGTAACGAGCGATAAAATCGTACTACTCATTCTCATTACAATACAAGTTTTTATATACATAGATAAGTATAACATATTATTTGTAATTTTAGGCTATTACGCCTATTATAAAACAATGCAACAATGAAGAAAAACATCATATACGAACATTTTTAACACAGTCATTGTTCAAACAGAAAACGCCCGAATTATTATTAAAACAATTGCTGTCGAATGAGGATTTATCAGAATTATTATTAAATAGTTCACTGGAACAAATAAACAATTTACCATATAATAAAAGTAAAATACCGCAAATGTTAACAGAAAAGGAAAACGAAGTTATAGAACAAGGAACATTAAGTAATTAATTGTTATATAATAACTATTGCATTATTAATTTATATTTACATGTATTTTAGGTAATCCACGATTAGAAATGAGATTTTTGGAAAAACTCATAATTTCGTGTTACAATCCAAGCGAACTTAGGCAACTGTTACTAAAAATTACATCAAAAAATTCCAATAAATCGGTGTGGCAAATAAATCCTTGTTGGGAACTGCCAATTCCACTACAAAGCGTTCTAGTTTCCATGCCAAAAGGTTTACGAATTAATATTATTATCGTTTGCATTTCAAAACGTTAGTTTGAAAACTAGAACCAAGGCAAAGCATTTTAAAAATACTAATAAATTATTCTGACCTCTATATTGTATTTTTCGACTGAAATTTAATTCTGTTGGTTGACTTCCGAGGTGCATCATTTAGAGATGCATCTTTGTGAACTTTTTGTTTTATCGTCTAGTCGTAAAATTTTACCCAACTGTTTAAAAATCATCTGCAATTTCAATAGAAATAATAGTTTTAATTGAAAGTGGTATTTTTATTTTCAATTCAATCGATATTAATTGTACATACGTAAAAAAAATAAGAGATTTGTGGAAAATTTGTCTCTTAATTTGAACTTATGCAATCAAACAAAATGTTTATTAAATTTTTACTATACATACATCCTGCTAATAGTTTTAATCATTCTAATAAACTATTCGTATTGTCGTAACAAAATAAAATGATCAATTTTTGTTTAACAATTATAATTGGCTCTTTTTTAGGATTCCTGCAAGATTACAGTTTTGTTTTATTAGCAAAATCTAAAGAACTCATGGTAAGTAAAAACTGGGATTTGACCTACGAATTACTTAATACATTGAAAGCAGAACTTCAACTGGGAACGGGAAATGTAATACCAAAATTAAATCGTTTAATTAGTTGGGAAGTCTTACTTGTACAAATAAATCAACTGCTAGAAGAATGGCCGGCCCCCAATCTAAGTAACACTGTTGTATAGTAATAATAATTTCACATAACTAGACATTGCGTGTTTCAACAGATAAAAAAGAACTTGCCGAAGAATGCGAAGCCTGCTTGCAAACTGCCGAATCTGTTTTGCCGAGGACAGAAATAATGGAACACTGTGCCTTATGTTTACTAAGCCTGGGACACTGGGAATTCTTGTCTGTTTTCCAAAAGAGATGGACGTATTTCGAAATCGCCGCCACAGTTGCGACTGCATGTCAGGATCTTGTGAAATATAAAGGAAATAAAAAATTGTCCAGAGACTTGTGGGATTTGGGTAAGATAAATATTTTCATTTATACGGGGGACCTCTCGTCGAAATATTTTGAGTAGGTTCGTTAGTTTATTATCATGTATTATCACGTTTATAATGCATGTATTCAAAGTTTGATGGTTATTTTTGAAAAACATCTTTCCAAGCCTACCAATTTCTAATCGAAGTAATTTTGTTGTATATTAGATGTATTCTGTAAATACATAGTTAATAACATCATATCATCTAATAATCGCACATTTAAAAATAAATCAATTAATAGATATGTAACAGTTCTTCCAGTATTTGGATCTTCGTCATCACAATCTAAACGTACCAATTCAGGAACTACATCCGTCATACATAGAGATTCTCCTATTGCTAATACAAAAATGATACTGATATCGTTTTTCTCGAGATTAAGAGATTCGACTGTTCTTACTGTTGTTATATCTATGTTAGCTAGGCTGCATAATGTTTTGAGAGATGAGTCCAGTTTAGAACTAAATATCGACTATATTATGCTTTGGCCTGCTGTTGTAAGCAAGTAAGTTAAAAACCTTAAAAATTAGAATGTAATTAATTAAATAACTTTCAGTGCCAATTCGTATAGTTCAAAAGCAGTTCTGGAAGTGCTAATGAAAATTTTAGAAAAAACTTTACACTACTATCCTACGAATGTACAGTGGATTAGGTTAATGGGAGACGTCTATTTCGGTAATGTACATGTATTTTCGATAACATAATATTTATTATAAAAAATGTTCAAAAGGTTTATGAATGCAAATCGGTGTATAAAAGTGAGCCATTAATCTGTGAAATTGTTATGTACTCGTTAAATCCTTTTAAACATAATGTGTATGTACGGTTAGCCTTAAATAGCTTTGCGGGTAATCTCATAATAATAATAGTAATTGCGGGTAATAGTGCAGAATTAAGTAAAAGTAGGAAAAAAATCGCATCTTTAGTAGATTATAACAGTCGAAAACTGATTTTTGTTCTTAAGCGACCGGCACGGCTGTTTGATGTTGGTGATACATAAAACATACAAAAAATTTAAACATCAGTAGGTATTTTACAATTACGCTTTCGTTACAGTAAGTGGACATCACGAAGAATCCTTAAACTACTATTTAAAATATTTACTTATATTGACTGATAATTTTAGTCATATTTTAAGAAACTACGATTATGTGATAAGAAGAATGATAAAAAGCTGTACTACATTAAATTGTCATACGCAAGCGGCTGTGTTATGTCAATTTCTCGAAGAACCAGATTACACATTAGCTTTTCATAGTTTAGCAGAGCAGAAATTGTGTAGCGATGCCACAGATGCATATTATCATTGTATTTGGGATACCAGTATTTTAGAATATCTTGTAAATCTTCATCATAAACGAGCAGAATTTCGTCGTAGGAAGCATGCTATTCAAGTGATGGGTCTCTTAGAACTTAATTCAAACAACAACGAAGAAATACAACACGAAGCCAGTAATTTAAGGAAAATGATCTTCTTACGAGCCCTTTGTAAACAATATGTGCATTAAATGTTATTTAAATTTTAGATTAAATATGGATCGTTTTTGCATATTTTTTACTTTTGCTGCTTAATTTCCATCAGATAAAAGCTATAGAAACGACGATATAAACACAAATTTAGATTTCCAAGAGCAAATAATCAAAATTACGTTTTTTTAAATTATAACTCATTATCTATGTACCTACATTTTAAGAAGAAATCAAAATTTGACATTGCAAAACTCTTGTCGATAATATTGTATCAGTACTAACGTACGTTATGAAATAAGTCCTGCATTTCCACAGATCAAAACTAGTTGAGATAAGCCGAAGATGCGACACTCTTTTTGTAAGTAATTAACTGTATAAAGGATTTTGATCGAGAATGTGTTTTAATTAATTTCGATAAAACAATTTAATAATTGTTTCCTTAAATTTTCAAATGTTGCGGCAAATTTATGTTGCCAACACGTTTATTTCGGTAAAAAAAAAACAAATGTTAAGGTGCTACCAACGTAAATTCGCGTTGAATTTTGAAACTTGTTTGCCGCTTGTAATTACATAATATGCGATTTATAATATGGTTTAAACAATTACCTACCTCTCCCAAAAAAAACTCTTATTTGTTTAATAATTCAAACTTTAAATTAATCGACAATAAAGATATATGATCGCTAAATATTTTTATATGCAGATACACAAGTTTAGACAGTTTGTGTGTAATGTATTAGACGAAAACGTAAAAAAAGTTTTTATTAACATTAATAGTCGACACCGTAGTTGAGAACTTAATTTTGTAATTTAAAAAATTAATTTTTAGTTTTTACCGCGTTTTCGTTAAGAATTTAAAATACATTTCGGAAAATAGTAGTAGAGTTTGTTTTTTATAGCAACTGTGCATTTTTCCATGTCTGTATATTTATAATTAAAATTATTAACGAAAGTACAAATTTTAAAATGTCGATGAACGTGATTTTGAAAAATTAAAGAGTACTTTTAGTTGGTTAAAAAATGCCCTGCAACTTGTCTCCATTTTCTTGTTCACTGCGCACTAGTCATGCGCATTACGAATGGCGTGTAGTTGTTATTGTTCATAGCTTATAAATTTTTGCAACAAAATTATGGACGATTTTACTAACTCTACGAAAACAACTTTTACGTTATTTATGTCTTGTATATTTGTTTATTAATTACAAGCATCGGTGTGGAACTGTGGAGAGGTGTATGTGTTAAAAGTGTGTCACTTAAAATGGGGTATGTAATGTGTTGTGCCTAAAGCAAATCAATTTCCGTATTAATTATAAACTTATGAAAGTGTTTGCGGTTAAACGTTAAATTAACGTTGGGCGGGTCGTTTCAAAAAATGATTACGTATTGTGTAGGTTAATTTAATTGTATTTTATGGCAAATATTCGACAAAAGGCACATGGAAATATACACTCCCCCGTCTCGCATACAAGATGGCTGCAACCAGAACCATCTTTGGGCTAAATTGTTCCGATTTTGATTACCGTACCTAGCAGTGTACGATTAAAATACTTAAAATTCGTATTAATTCTTGATCTGACTTTTCTTCGTAATTTTTAAATATTATTACGGTAGTCGTTTTGGCAAATTCGGTTTACCGCACGTATTCTTAAAAAAAAAAATGATAGATATGTATGTATAGAGTAGTTATCATCTGATATTGTTGTAGATTCTGCCGGCAATAAGTTTTGTTAACGGTATTCCTGGACCCTTTCAGCATGTGACATTGTGGAATGGTAAGTTTTAATGAAGAAATAAAAAACAGGACGATTACAACTTCTATCGAAATGTTTTAGATGGCAGCGGATAGCGATGGCCGTAGTTTGACAACAGTAGTAACGTGCGAAGGAGATCTTAACGATCCCACGTTTCCCGAACGGTTAGAATGTGTAATAAGTAATCTTCAGGATTTATTAGGTGGAAAGTTGCATATTTGCAAACTGGAGCCGTGGAATTCCGTAAGAGTTACGCTGTCCATTCCTCGTGAAGCAGCAATTCGGTTAAGACATCTTGCCACCGAAGGTTCTCAGCAGTTACGCGCTTTAGGAATTCTTAGTGTGCAAGTCGAGGGCGACCAAGTGATCTCTCTTCGTTTAGCCGGACCAGAACCTCAGGAAATAATTTTACGAACTACTCAGCAAGGTAAAGGTTCTTTTGTTTTTATTTTCACATTTCTAATTGTAAAATACGAACCGACGCCACATGTGCGATCCAAATTGTAACCTCCGCGATATCGAGTTTTATTACTTAGGTAATAGAAACTTTAATAAATTAAATTAAACTTGTTTTTAGTAGTAAGATTATAAGATTTCGAATTGGGCACATATTTTTAATTTGATTTTGATATTTCCGAAAAATACTTAAGAAACATCTTAAGTCGTCCTCTCAACGGAGAGGTTTGAATCGGTTTGAATACCTCGTCGAAATTATAAATGCTTTAGAACTTTTAACCTGTTCTTGCCGGTTGAATTATTATTGAATTTCTACTTGTTACTGTATAAAAAGTAACCACTGCTTCTACTTTAAATCGATTATCATCCGAAATGTTCCGAGTCGTGGATATTTTTTGACTTCGCAAAAGATAGGATTTTTCAGTTCAGTAATAGTTTTGTTGTTGACAGATGGAACTGGTAGCTCGACAAGTGCGGAAGCGCCATTATCACATATCACTAGTGAAACGCAAATACCAACTGCAAGTGTTTCGACGCCTAATGAAAAAATACAGTTTCGGTCACCGAACGTGGTGTGTCCTACTGATACGGTAGTTCCGAAAGTACCATCACAAAATTTAGCTTCGAGTTCTGCGCTTCCAAGTACACGGACTTATTCTGGACCTTTTCCATTTACCAGCATGAACCAGGCCATACACAGTAGAGACAGCTTGCCTTTAGCAGCTAATTATAGCACGCCTCCACCGCCGTATCCGGGGAAACATCCCCCCATTACCATCTCTAGTCCTTTGTTGGTTAATTTATTACAAAACGATGGTACTAACTTGAAGACTTGTAAATCAGAGACAGAAACTACAAGTGCGTCCAGTACAAATGGTTCGTCGGTGCAAGCAATCGGAAATGCAACTTCTTCAAATAACGTTAAATACGGAACTGCCGCGTCAAGTTCGCAGGAATCATCTGTGCGAAGTTGTAGTTCGAACTCGGGGACTTTTTTGAAGAAATCGGCACCGAGTATCACCACAAAAAGCAATTGCGTTGTAACAACTTCCGCACCACAAACCTCCATGCATCCGGCCACGACGCCCGGCATTTCAGATTTTACGACATTGTTGAGTAATTCGCAACCCTGTATGTCGGCAACAACTTGTGCAAACCAGTGCAATTCTGTTATTTCAGTATCTAACAGTCCGCAACAAAGCCGCCTAATACACAAACCTAATAACTTGCATTCTATCGCAAATCATCCTGTTATTTGTACGCCATCTGTTAATTCGGCGAGCACTTCTCTAAAGCAAAACAATAGTACAACTTTACATTCTAATATATCTAAGTCCGTTAATAGTACTACCGTTAAATATGGCGAGCATCAAATGCCGAATAACGTCGTTAAATCTGTCAAAACTCAGTCTCATCTGTCCAATTCGTTACCTATTAACGCTAGCACCGTTATCAGTACTATAAATATATCGCAATTGTCGCATTCTCCTACAAACAGAAATATTAGTGCACGAACACTTATGCCTTTTCAACCTTGTCCGCCACCTTATGCTGCACATCATCCTTTCGAACCGCTCGCCCAACCCGTACCTCAACTTTTGGAGTTAACGCCATCGCTTACCGAATTAAAAGGAACAGACCTGGAACAACTTTTACCAACTCTCGAACAGGACTTGGCAAGGAGTCCTCCAAATTTACCGGACGAACTAACAAATGCAGAAAATCGTTGCAATTATCTTATAAATCCTCTAACCGGAGAATTAGAACCTCACACCAATAGCGATAGCGATGCAGAAGAACCTAGCGATATATTTACTGGACTACCGTCGCCCACGGCTATATCCGACGAAGATACAAATTCTATGAGTCGACTTGATACCACAGATCAGAGCGACAGCGAAAGTAGATCCACTCACAGTGATAGTAGCAAAAATTGCAGGTTAAAAAGCAGTAAAAATAAAGATAAAGGTCGGGATTCGCCGAATTTAAAGCCGACTGAAAAAATTAAATTACGCCTCAAATTAGAAAAATCGGAACCCGTAAATCCAGCATATAAAGTGGATGTGAGTTTTATCAACCTGTCGGCGAAAAAACCATCGAACGCTACAGCAGGAGAAGAACTACGAGTTCCCCCCTTACATATTTCTTTACGAGGCCGCAACCATGCAGTAATAAACAACAGAAAAAAACTTAAAACCGGCTTGGACGACAGTGCCTCAAAATCTAAGATGCGGAAAACGCAAGACTCGGTGAAATTAAAGAAAAGTTCTACTTTAAAAGAATCTCCGATCGTCGACGATCACTCGATCGTTGTGGAGGACGGCGTGGGCGCTTTAATGGGCGTGGATTACACGAAGAGTAATACTTCCGAACAGCGAAAAATTAAGAAAATCAAATCTGGGCACGAGCACAGAGAGCAAAATTTACTGACAGGTGGCCATTTGGTAGATAAAGACGCCGTAAGGCACAATTACAATTCGCACTTCAAGGAACGGCGTGGCAGCGATTCCGATTTGGCGCATTCTATTAAGAGATACGCCGAAACAAATGGAATCTTGTCGGGGGACAAGAAAAGGCGGCTCAGTCACACTGAACAGGTCGACATAGAGTCTCAGTTATTCGTATTGGGTTCCACTAATACTGGTACCGTGACTGCGCTGCCAATTCAGAAACCTAGAAAAGATAAAATTAAATGTAAAGATTCTTCAAAACTAAAGAACTTCACCGTAACAAAAGCTACGCTAAAAACTTATCGGATAAGTTAACGAAGCAGATACCTTTACCTACAGGCGAGATCGATATGGAAGCTAAATTTAAGCAAAGGTTGTTAGAAGATTCGGGAAAAGGCGTTTCGAGACCGCCGCATCGAACCGAAAATGCACCGAACATAGAACAGGTTCAGTACAGACAAAACGAGAATCAAGAAGAAATTAAAGTTTTATCCGAACCGTCGCCTATCAAGGATAAACCTCCCGAGTTGAGTAAAGGTAACATGGTAGATTGCAAGTCCGATTTGGTCGAGAAGCAAGCCAGTCGTTCTCCAAATTCTGGGGGACAGGGCGAAGATAGTGGCATAGAAAGTATGGACGCACTTAGCGAAAAGTCTCCTAACCAAGCCAGCCAAAGTCCTCATGCCGACATTACAGATACTATGAAATCTAAACCGCAAGTGCCTAATATTCTCGATATCGAGGCACAGTTGGCAAAAATGGAAGGTCTCCATGCGGAAGATTTAAACGAGAACAAACACAACAGTAATGCCAATATTGAACAATGTTGCGGTATTACGTCGGCTCTTCAGGACAGTCTTAAACAGGGAACTGTTAGCTTAACGACACTTACGGCTCCCATCCTTAAAGATCAGCTACCACAAGTAGAAGTTAGTCTAGTTCCCCTTAAATCTTTGCAGAACGAAGAAGATTTAGAACCGCAGCCGGTCCGGGTTTCTCCGCCCTTGTATACGTACTCTAATCCCGACAAAAGCAGAGGCTCGGAAAGCCCGAGTTTATCGGATTCGGATAGCAATTCTTGTCCTCTGTTATTAAAAAGTAAAAGTTTGCTAGAACAGCTTCTTATAGAGATTCCCGAAAACCAGAACCCCAGCTCTCCTAGCCCAGTGACGAGATCTTTACGTACTCGTGCCTCTTCCAAATTAAGCAGTCCCGAACTGAATTCGCCAATTCCTCCAAAACAATCTCGAATTCTTGCACCCAATAAACGTAAAAGACACGAATCTGACAGTTCGAGTAATAGTTTAGAAGATTTGCGAAATAGAAAGTCTAGAAAGTGCTCTGAAAACGCAACAGAACTGATTAAAGCATGCATGGGCGTGGAATCTAAATCTACTCATAGAAAAAATAAGTTAGTAGACGATAGTTCCGATAGCGATGAGCCCTTAATCGAAGTTGCGGGAAAAGTGCGTAAAAATAACGTTAATTCTTCGAGAAGCAAGTTCAAAACGTCTACATTCGGAATAGGAGGAGGTGCAAAAACGGGACCCGTTAAAACACGTAGTTCGATAAGAACTGCCACTCCTGCACTGAACACGCGCAGCAGCAAAGGGGAGAAGACACAAACTAATGCAAATATATTGAGGCGAAAAACGCGCAGCTCAGGTAAGTAAATAAATGATTGTTTGTTTACCTATGCTAATTGTGAGTAAGCTTAACATATTTTTCAATTTATGCCTATAAGTATATTTTGTTTTAGAAACATATCTAAACAATCATTGTTTGTTTATTTGTAATAGTGCATCTGCATATCCATGAAAATTTGAATAAAACAATGTAGATACAGACACATCAGGAGAATGGTAAAGAACTCGTTCGTAACAATACAAAAATCATAATTTAAAGTAGTTACTCTGATGGCGTTAACTGATCCGAGTTTCATGTGAAATTCGTTACTTAACTTGCGTTCAATTTTTGGCTGTAATAAAGCAAAAATTATTATTTTTTTATTTTGGTTGTTTTGTTTGGTGTCAAAATTGAATTTTATGTTCCTTAATCTATTAATACATTGTTTGCTAAATTATTGAATTGAAATATTATTATTACGCATGCGGTTGTTTTAATAGTAATAAAAATGTCGACAAATTCTTTTATAAACGATTTTGTTTCAGTATCGGAAGGAGAAGGCAAACGACGGAAAGATGTGAAGTGACAGTGTCTTGTAGGCTGCTCTTGTTGCAGTCCACACCTAAACCAAGAGCTGCTGCGGCCTATATACGTAACTCGTACTGAAGTGCTGCCTTGAATACTCGTGGCGGTAGTTTAAACGGTCCGCTTAATGTTGTATAGATTGTGATATACTGTACATAGCTAGATAATTGTACATAATCGTGTTGAATCGTATTATGTCGTGTGCCCATGCACGCACACACACACAAACGCATACGCGCTCCAGATTGTATATATTATGTGAATACACACATGCATTTCTTGTATACTTGTGTTCAAGTGTGAGTGAACGTATGTACGTGTGTATCATTTTGCGGTGTGTGTATGTATGCCAGAGTCATGTATACACACACATAATACAAACACACGTGTATATATACATATGTATATATAGTATTTGTATTTTACATATACAGTAATTATATAGAAACTTATTAATCATTATTTGCATTTTACGTGGATAAACATTAAATATTTTATTTTTAATGTATATTTTTTTATTATGAATATTTGTGAAGTTGTTGATGCATTGTTTATGTTGTAGCTTAATTTTGTTTAATTTATATGATGAAGCCTTGTAGGATGTTTCTTGTTTCTTTGCGTAAAATACAATTACTTGTATTGTTCTTTATTGTAGATTTGTGGAAAGGTTGACGAATTATAAGCTATATATTGTTAAATAGAAATCCCTTACTATTTATTTTTCTCGACTTTTTGTCGTTTATACCTATTAAGTTAAATATACAAATCGATAATTGCCGATATTATATTAAAAATGAGGATAAAACCGTTTTGTTTGTGTTATAAAAAGCAAATTGATCGAAATCTAAACTTTTTAATGCAAATATAGAAGTCAGCTTCAATGGATTTGATTTAGTCAATTTCAAACGTCTGTTGTTATTTTAATAAATATTGCATAGGTAATAGATGTAAGAATACAACTTATTACCGTTCCTGCGTCTACACGTCTACTATTCCTATAATTAAATTATAATCAAATTTTTATTTTAGTGCTATAATTTGAACTTTTACGAGTTTCAAATTATATATTAATTTAAAAAAATAAATAAACGATAAAATTGAAGTATATTATGAATTAAAAGAATACATAGTTTATTTATTTATGTGCGATTCTTAGGAGTACTCTTAAATTGCTTTAATTAATTGAAACCAAACATTACTTTCTATCTTTAAATGACTTGGTCAGTATTTTCGTTGCATCGAATTTTGAGAAATATTAGTATATTTATTTCAAAAGCAGTGGAAAGCACAATTAATTCCTTAACTAACATTTTGCTGGCAAAATATACATACATAGAATGAACTGTAACACACTTTTAGTCGACAAAGGATGAATAAAATTAATTTTTATAATAATTGTTAAATCTTGATTGCGAATTTGAAAATTTCATTTATTTAGCTATAAAATTCAAGATAAACAAGTTGTAAATAAATAATAATTAATTATAAAGCTGCAAATCGTCGTCAAAGAACTACCAGAAATCTGATTCTGCTATTAGGATCACATAAATCCGAAGAGATATTTTTATATGGAAAAGTATCAGGAGCACAGATTTTTAATTTGTAAACCCTACAACAGATGGCGGAAGAGTTATTCGATATACAGGGTATTGAGAAAATATAAAACAAATGTTGAAATATATTTAATAATGCACTTTTAATAAAATTCATATCAATTTCAATTTAAAAAGAGTAAACTTCTCAGAATTAATAGTTAGAAGATACGTACATATTTGTTTTTAGTACGTTATGGAGGAATTTTTTTATTACTATCGATTAAATAATAATATTCTTAATAATACTTTATGATTATCGTTACTATCTATTGTTGTATTATTATCAATGGGTACTTTAAAGTTTTTTTTTAATAGTCACTTATAAATTACATCATAGATGACGCTACAAAATTATATACGGCACATGATGCAATCGAAAAATTAAAAAACAATTATTCGTTCTGTCGTAATAGAACCTGCAAATATTTTTTTTAATTAAAAATTATATCGTACGTAAATTTAATGATGTATTCTCAAAAGTAAAAGTGCAGCGTAAGATTATAATTGTGTAATTTTAGACATGTTCATTGCTTTCGATAAACATCTTTAACCTTTACCACCTTTAAAATTTTATTGTTTCGATAACTATAAATCATCAAAATGTCGCTCACATCTGATATATACAACGATTTAAATTTGTAAGTTAATTCAAAATAAAATGGTGTGGATTTAATTATTGCACATGTTATGTTTTTTTTTTATTAGATTCGTAACGTCCGAAAAGTTTTATATACAACCAAAATCTAATGATAAATTATTACTGGTGATCGATCGTATAACAGAAGTAATATCGGTGCACAACAGTTCGACAGTTCGAATTTCAGCTGCAAGCAATAGTCGAGAGTTTTGTGGCATTTTAGGAACCGTACGCTTACTTGCTGGTCAATATCTTGTGATAGCAACCCAACGTAAATATATTGGAACTATTGCTGGACATTCCATATGGTGCCTCACCGGAAGCGAGCTCATTCCGTATTGTCCTAGTATGTTGCATTTAACTGGGGAGCAGCTAAACGATAACAATACATTTTTATCGATGATAGAGCAAGTGTTAGAAACACCGTATTTATATTTTAGTTACAGTTATGATCTTACGCACACGCTTCAGCGATTACATAGTACAGGGCCCGATTTTTTAAATCAATCGATATTGGAACGTGCAGATCAGCGATTCGTATGGAATTCGTATTTACTTAAAAACTTATATCAATCCGAATCGCAAAATTTTTGCCTACCTTTGATACACGGTTTTGTTTCGATTAATCATGTTTCGGTGAACGGCCACACGTTTACTTGGACGATAGTTTCTAGACGAAATGGTTTTAGAGCAGGTACGAGATTGTTTCGTCGTGGCCTCGACAAATTGGGAAACGCAGCTAATTTTGTAGAAACCGAACAAATCGTCGAATATCAAGGAGATAGAGCCAGTTTTGTGCAAATTCGAGGATCTATTCCGTTGTATTGGTCTCAATTGCCTGACTTACGATATAAACCTCCTCCACATTTGCAAGATATCGAAATAGAGGAACAGCAAGCTGCTTGCGGTCGTCACTTGGAAGCTGTCAGCATTTTGTACGGGCGTCAAGTGTTGATAGATTTGGTCGATCAACGTGGCGCAGAAGGAAATTTACAGAAAGCTTATAAAGATACAGTCCACCATCTTGCTTATTCGTCTGTACAGTATGAGCCTTTCGATTTCCACGCCGAATGTCGCCATATGCGATGGGATCGACTATCTATTTTATTAGACCGCGTTTCACTCGATCAGGATGAAATGGGCTTCTTTTTATTATTAAGGGACGGCTCTCTGGGTTCGTTGCAAGATGGAATCTTTCGCACGAACTGTATAGATTGTTTAGATCGTACGAATGTCGTTCAGAGCATGTTGGCACGCAGATGTCTGAATCAAATGTTACGTAAAATGTCAATTATAAGACCCGAACAATCGATCGATCAATTTTCAAATTTGGAAATGACTTTTAAAGAAGTTTGGGCAGACAATGCCGATTTAATTAGCATACAATATTCCGGAACTGGTGCTTTGAAAACCGATTTTACGCGCAAGGGCAAACGCACACATCTCGGACTTTTAAAGGATGGGATTAATTCTTTAACGAGGTATTACAAAAACAATTTTAACGATGGATTTCGGCAGGACTCTTTAGATTTATTTCACGGCATGGCCGAAACGAGGTCGCCATTGCACGTAGAACGCGGTTGGAAATATATTACTTTCCCTTCCGTTTTACTAATAGCATTGGCGATGTTTGTGGCTTGTGCTATATTGCCATCAGAATATTCGACGGAAACATTGCTTTTCTTATTATTTTGGGGATCTATGGTGGCAGCAACGTTTACAACCATTTTACGTCACGGTCCGGAGTTCGTCGATATGCCTCGTTTAGTAGTAATGTAGTTAGTTCACCTAGATTACAAGTAATAATTGTTGTTGAAATGGCGTACATTAAGTTTAAAATTTTATTACGGATTTATTGTAAATATATCGGTTATTTAATTACCAAATTAAGTATTTCTGATTAATTCCTGTTAATTCTTATTGTTTATATTATATTGGTTAAGAAGAAAATAAAATTACTTTATCTGAATAGACAATTTTTTTTGTTTTTTGTACGATACACGTAGTTATATTCAAAAACTAAATTAAAGCCATTTTCACTCTATATAAATAGGTATCAAAAATTAGATTTTACATAAAAAAAATGTAAAAGAAAATTTAAATTTGATATAAATAATTAATAAATTATGGTTTATTATGGGTCTGTCCAACACGCACCATCAAACCGATTTGCGAACGGACAGTACGTGCTTTCGATCAATCGGAATTTTAGAATTTCCTCAACCGTCAAAATCTAACATTTTGATTGGTTGAAAAAATGTACTGTATGGTTCGCAAACCATTAAAATTCCACTTTTAATTAAAATATAATATTTCAGATACCTACATATTTGATTAGACAAAAATTACAAAATTAATGGCAGCATCAATTTTCGCTAACTAGTATTTTTTATTAATAAAATGCAGTCATCTATAAGATACAAAAAAATCACAATAAGTTATAGAACATTAATACGAACTTTTCAATTAATTTAAATATTTTCAAATTGTCATTATACATGTTTTAATATTCAAAATAAGTACAAAAGGCAAATAGTAGGTGTTCTTCCAACTACTAGAAACGCTGTGTGCAACTGTCCTCCAACGAAACTGTTATTACATAACTACATAATAATTAAATGCTATACAGTGTAAATGTAATTGCTTGTGTTTTAACAGTAGAATTATTCATAGCGATAAATATAATTGTTATTGCTAAACATAAAATTAACTCTTCTTATTTCTTTCTGCATTGTATTTTATTATGTAATTCCTCAACAAGCATATATATGACAGCTACAACAAAGACTGCTCCATTTTAACAAAAATCATTTTAATCATAGGTTGTATGTTAAAAAAAAATCATCCAACTATTGAATAAGCATTCTTCCTAATTTTTGTCAATACTGTACATATAAAAAAAATAATAAAGATAGCAATTTTAATAGGAATAAACAATTAAAATAACAAAGCAACACTAAAACTACTCGTTATTATATATTTTATGAAGGAAATTAAAATTATTTTCAATAATAGTTCAAATTCGATCGTTAAACTATTTTCTGAAAACGTGCCATTTCAAAATTGAAACGGCTAAAACAAATTGTATTCGGGGCCGGTCTTTTTATCCCGCGACAAATTTTATCTAATAAATAAACGGGTAGTTAATAAATTTATCGAAAGATAGAAGGACCGATGACTAACGATAAAAAAATTGTGCTTATATTGTGCATCGTTTGACAAAATGTGTGTTACAATCAAAGTGAGAAACGTTGCAAATTATTCTAATTAACTAGATTATAAATAACAAGATATTTTTTTGA
This sequence comes from Rhagophthalmus giganteus, assembly GCA_036326145.1. NCBI lineage: Eukaryota > Metazoa > Arthropoda > Insecta > Coleoptera > Rhagophthalmidae > Rhagophthalmus > Rhagophthalmus giganteus. The sequence goes on along the minus strand of JARFJA010000083.1, from coordinate 5,270,907 downwards.
ATCTATTACTAATAATTAAAGGGCATCGCCAGAAAAGATGTCATAAAATATACTAATACGATTATTCTCTAACAAAAATATAATAAATAAATTAATTTAACATTCAACTAGTGAAACCCTAACGTAAGCAACTTTGCTTTCCTACTTTCACTGTAACACGAAGATAAATAGACAACTATTCCGATATATACATTCGCCTCTAAAGTACAAATTGTTTTGCTAACACATAAATTATCACCGATATAGATATAAACTTTGGCACAAAATGCAAATAAACTTAATGATAATCGTCTTACCACAGCAATTAAATCATGAAACCTCCGAGAGTTTTAATTTACAAATTCTGATTCTGAGAAACCTTCACTATGTATTGTTCGACCGGTTAGTTTTAAAAGCGTCTTACTTTCTTCATTGAGTACGCTCATGCCCACTCTTTCTTCCTTTTCTTGTGGAGTTGGCGGTGGAGCTCCTAAAGCCCAAACTTCCAAATGTCTGTAGTTAAACTCTTTGGAATAAGACATTTGGGAATATCCAGAGTATGTTATGCACGATTCGCTAGTATGACCAATACCGTATTCCTGATTCAACCATAATCCACAGTAACCATGCTGTCCACCCATTGCCTATATTTAATAGAAATATTAATAAGTATTATTAAATGAGAAGCCGTGTTAGGTAATAAAAAAAACAGTACTTACTAATCCATTCGGTATAGTTTGCTGATGCAAATTGAGATACTGAAAATGTTGATTATAACCTGTAGAGGGAAATATACGCATACGAGGAGCAAGTGTAAATAAAAAGCTACTATCATCACCATAAAATTTTGTCCCTAATAACCAGCTTCCGGGAGCAAAACCTCCAAACATGTGACCATTACTATCCTCCACAATGAGAACAGACGGTCCCTGATTGACAATTCTCCCTAAAAAAAAAACATTATTCACTTGAATTTTAAAAACATCGTTTACCTATCAAAGTTGCAAATGACTCTCCATGTATCTCGGATGAAAACAGAAACCTCCATTCTAATTGATATTGTTGAGGTAAATGAGCATTAATAAAAACTAATTGATTGAGATCAAGTAAACTTGGATAAGATGGAATTAAATCTAATCCTTTACAAAATGGAACTAAGCTGCGCTCCCTACTGGAATTAATCGAAATTGGTTCTTCGTCGAGATTTCCTACACTCGAACGTTCGGCTTGTGTAGTCGATTTTTCTCGATGCGATATACTATACAGATGTGTAAATACAAACGAAAGAAGCTGCCAGAATTCTGTGGAACCTTGTAACCAAACTTCTAAGGCCCTCCTTACTATACAATCGCCGCTTGCTAATTGATATGTAAGACTTTCGGCTAACCTTTGAACATTTTGAGACGACACAAAACAACCCCTGGAATGCCAACTTTTGAATTGTTTTGTATTGGCCAACTTTTGTATCTTCATGTACGATGATACAATACTCTCAACATACTGAAAGAAAAACATCGAAGAATTAATCAAGTGGATTTTCATATTTCGATCAAATATTAAACTACAAGGACAAAACTAATTATTTAACAACCGTACTTAAATTGTAAAATGTGCAATGGCAAATAAAATTCATAAATAAATATTTTTTTAATACCTCTTTTACTAAAATATATGGTAAATCGTTGCTCTCCGGATTACTTCTGCCTAATGACTGCAACAAAACTTTCAGTTTTTCATCCACAGTGCCCCTTGTACAATAAACAAACAATTCTGCAAATCTTTCCAACTCGACCGTTGGTGATCGCACTTCAGGTATTCCAAACAAATAATTATGAATGTACTGTAAAAGACGAGCATCCATTTGAGATCCCCATAGTTTCTATAATGGTCATAATTTTCATTAAATAATGCATTTATATTTTATACAAAACTTACAGTTAATTCTTCTTCTTTGATGCGATCCGAATTTTTACTTGCTAATCTAAAAGAATTGCTTACGATAACTTGTTCGTCTTTTGATAAAAACGCGCATTTTGCTGCTAAACGTTTACTACTATTCACCCCCATAATCTGAAATTAACATATTATTTTAATTTTAAAAACGTTTAAATAAACTTGTTTACCAAATAATTATTGTATATTGACTGCTCTTAAGTATGTATTACATACAAGGTATTTTCACACAGCGAACACTTGGAAATATCAAAATCGTGCAAAACATACGATTATCGTAATAAATAATAAAATGTTCATCCATTTTTTTAGTTACTTTAATCTGTGCTTTAGTTTTATTTCCATATCTGATTAAATTTTTGGATTCCCTAATTTTTGGCAATGTGCTACTACCTGTTATTTTTTATGCTAACATCTTAATCAAGCGATCGTAGTTTCCTACTATATCCTTAAACGCAACATTTAAGTTTTGCGGCGAATTTAGGTTGGTATTACACGTTTTCGGAACTTCCTTTTTATAAAAAAAACATTTCAACATCAGAAACGAATAATTTATTATAAACCTTCGATACAAATTTATTTTCGAATTTCGTTTACAACAGACACCTTTTCGGTTATACAATAGAAAACACAATACAACCCTAACACTATAGTACACGAATTATTTTCAACATATAAAAAAGGCATGTACGTAAATAAAAAATTCGAAATTAAAATCGCATAGAAGTGCTGCCAACAATTTCGAAAAACTGAATATGAATATTCCCTAGAAATGTCGGTAAGAAACTAAGCCACCGCGCACCGTAAAGAAAACATGTCGTATTCATATTTGTATATTTTGGCGTCTGTTTGTTAATAATGCAAAATGCTACTGTATATAGTTTTTTAGAACAACTTTCGTACCGTAAAAATGAATTACAATGTGTCTTAATTTTGTTTGTCAGTGTTATGTTGTAGTTACAGTAAAGTTTTAAGCGGTTTAAACTATCTAAAAAGTTGTGGTGCTACGCGAGTTAGATACAGGTAAACATACTAAATAAATTCGACGCTTAGTTCACACTTAACCTAAATACGGTGTTTTTATTCAAACGTTTTTTGTTGATTTTATTTTGATACACATAAATAAATGGTATCTTATCAAAGCATGGTTATTAATTATGTCCTTATTTAGGCAACAAAATGTCTGAGATAACGTACCCTCCTGGATGTAGACCGATTAGCGACGATTTGGGCGCCGACGAATTAATTAGAAGACTAAAAACCTTGGCTCATACTTTACAAGCCATGGGACAAGACGAAGGAGCTTATCAACAATATATACCTTTAGCATTACACCTTGCCGACGAACAGTTTTTGAATCATCCATCTCGAGATGTACAACTTCTGATTGCATGTTGCATTGCCGATGTGTTACGCGTTTATGCTCCAGAAGCGCCATACAAAGATGCAGAACAAGTAAAGACAATATTTCTGTTTTTAATTACTCAACTTTCCGGCCTAAAGGATCCGAAAGATGCCGCATTCAAACGATATTTTTATTTATTGGAAAATTTAGCGTACGTCAAATCGTTCAACATGTGTTTCGAATTAGAAGATTGCCAAGAAATATTTTGCGCCCTATTTCATTTAATGTTTAAAATCGTAAACGACGAACATTCGGGTAGAGTGAAAAGTTTTATGTTGGACGTTTTATGTCCCCTGATTACAGAAAGCGATATGGTCAGTAACGAACTATTGGACATTGTACTTATGAATATTGTGGAACCGAACAAAACCCAACGTAAAAATGCCTACTTGTTAGCAAAAGAGTTGGTTATTAAAACTTCGGATACACTGGAACCTTATATACAATCATTTTTTAATCACGTTCTCATCTTGGGGAAGGAAGTAAAAAATATACAAATTTGTGGCAAGGTGTACGATCTAATATACGAATTGAATCATATTTGTCCGCAAGTATTGGAAGCAGTTTTGCCACAGTTGGAATGTAAATTAAAGAGCGCATCGGAAACCGAACGATTAGGTGCTGTGGCATTGTTAGCCAGAATGTTTAGCGAGAAAGATTCTCAATTGGCAAAACAGCATAGTACTTTATGGTGCGCATTCTTAGGTAGATTTAACGATATATCTGTAGCAATTCGAACGAAATGTGTTCAGTATTCGATGCATTTTTTGTTAAATCATCCAGACTTGCGCAAAGATATCACCGACACCTTGAAATTAAGACAGCACGACGGCGACGAGAATGTACGCTACGAAGTTGTTATGGCAATAGTTACGACGGCTCGTCGCGATTTCCAAGTTGTATCGGATTCCGAAGATTTGTTAGAATTTGTAAAGGAGCGTACCTTGGATAAGAAATTTAAAATTCGTAAAGAGGCAATGTCCGGTTTGGCTATGATATATCGTAAACACTTGAACGATCCGGACGTCCCAAATGCCACCAAAAAAGCTGTCACGTGGATAAAAGATAAAATATTGCACGGTTATTACATGGCGGGCATCGAGGACCGACTTTTAGTAGAAAGACTACTGAACACGTGTTTGGTACCTTATCAATTGCCAACGGCGGAACGTATGCGCAAGTTGTATCACTTACTTGGAACGGTAGACGAGTATGCCACGAAGGCGTTCATGGAATTGCAAAGAAATCAACTGTGCGTTCGTAAATTAGTATTGGAATGGTTGGAGCTGCATCATCGTGCGTCTTCCACAGACACTCAAAAAGATTTAGCCATTAAAATACAAGCGTTGTCGCGGTGCCTTCCCGAACCGGTAAAAGCTCACGAATTTCTAACAAAGTTTAGTAATCACCTGAAACGCGATCAAAATTTATTGGAAAGCATGGAGGTCGTTGCGCGCCCGTCTGTCAGTTGCCAGGAATGTTCGGACGCGACGGCTGTAGTGCTGAAAAAACTCGGCCAACCCGTCATGACCAATTTGTATTATAATACGGTCAAAATGCTTTTGGAAAGGGTCAGTTCCGTTATGGTTGATCACGAATCGATTAATATATTGGTCGGTTACGTCGAAGATTGCTTGCGCGGCGGAAACACTTTAGAAGAGGTCGGTCTTCATCCCGCCACGGCCGGGGATCGCGGTCTTAAATTGTTAGTGATGTTAAGTTGCGTTTTTCCATCTCATTTTCATCATTCCGACGTTCTTAACAAGCTGCTGATGCTGCTGAATTTGGAGGACGAGAACGTGGCTCCCCTTGTGCTGTCGGTTTTCACTTTTTTGGGGAAGTATAGGTGCCTGTGTAAGTATAACTTTTACTGCCGTATTTTATTCGAAGTACGATCGCATTCGTTTGTCCGGTATTTTGCCGTTCTGAACTTGAGGAAATTCTTGAAGATTTTAAAATATTTATGATATGAACATAGGACATTTTTGTGGAAAAATCGTCGAGCACTTAGACAACTCTTAACCGGCCAATAATTGTTATTTGTTATGTACCAAAACTTCTACGTGCAATGTTTTAGTTGAAAATGCGATTTGTAAAAGCGTCAAAAATCAAAAAGTGTACATATGATTTTTTAGTACTAGTAAATAGTAATTATTAATCGACGTTAACTTTTTTTTTTCGATACACAATTCTCGAATTATTCTTTTACCTACTACGTCATAAATTGTGGATTGTGTGTTATTTATTATTCATTTTACTGTACTATTTATGTTGTCATAAAATGGTAAAATTTTACATGATTTTACATCTACAGATGATCAGTTCCCCGGTTTAATGGACAGACTGGCGCCTATTTGTAAAGAATTAGCCGAGACTGGCACACCAAAACAAGCTAAAGGAGCAATTCGATGTATATACGTCAACATGCCGGAATTACACGAGGCCTTGTTTCCCGCCATTTTAGAAACTGTCAAGGCAAACTTGTGTCCCGAGTCACCTCATTATCGGACAGCTATTGTCACTTTGGGTCATGTGGCCTATAATATTCCAGAGCGTTGTAAAGTCCAAATTAAAAATATTGTATCACGTAAGGTAGGCATAATATCGAATTAAAAAAAATAAATTATGGTATAAACATTCGAAAATCAAATTTTACGGTTACACAATTAACCCCATTATTTACATATAACTTCTTTTATGATAATTTGTTTCCAGATCGTCAAAGAGTTGCTGGTCAAGGAATCTCGCGAACAAGAAAACGAACACGACGATTTGGAATCGTGGTGCGCCGAGGAAGATTTGCCGGAAGAAACTCGTTGTAAAGTCGAGGGTCTCAAAGCGATGGCACGGTGGCTTCTTGGTCTAAAACAGGACACGGCGTCTGCGCAGAAAACATTTCGCATGTTGAACGCGTTCATACTTCACAAGGCGATTTACTTCAGTATGGTCGACTGTCGCAAGCGGAAATGTCCTGGTTGCGTTTAGCGGCAGGCTGTGCTATGCTCAAAGTGTGCGAACAGAAAGGAGTGGGTGATCAGTATACGGCCGAACAGTTTTACAATCTGTCGCAACTTATGGTCGACGATGTAAAACAAGTTCGTGAACTATTCGCTTCAAAATTACATAAAGGTTTAGGTAGAGGTTTGCCTAATAAATGTCTACCTTTGGATTTTATGGGTTATTACGCTCTTGCTGGACGAGAACCAGAAATAAAACTTAAATCTGTAATGCGTAATTACATGATTGCAGATATTAATAGGAGAAGAGATTATGTGAAAACGCTTACGATGAACACCGGTCAAGTTGATAAAGCTATAAACCAATTACCTCACATATTGCCAGACTACATGTTAGTTTTTGCAATACCGATATTGGCTCACGATCCTGCACTGTCACGATGGGATGACGTTCACGATTTGACACGTTCTAGACAATGTCTGTGGTTTATTTTAGAACCTCTTGTAACTAAAACTGAGTATTTTAGCTATGGATTTTACAAGAGTCTCATTGAAAGAATGAAAAACCATAAAGATGCATTACATCCCGATGATGACTCTGTTAATTACGTAAGTAATTATGTCGTGTAATTTTTATACGAATGCTGTCGTCAAAAAATTATACAAATTGATTAGTATTCGTACAAAATGTTCAGTAGCAGTTCAATTGTAAATTAATATTTAATAGAATATGAATGTTGAGCATTTGAAGTTAAAAAAAGTGAAGTGAAAAGTGAAATGAAGTTAAATATAGTATTTATTAAATAAGTACATTTCATTTTTTAATACACTTATTTAAAATCTGTTTTCAGAAATTATGGGCACTTTGTGATTTGGCGTCGGGATTATTGCTGACAAAGACAACAAATTACGATTTAAAAGATTTTCCATCGGAGACGAGAATTCCTACAATGTATTTCTTTCCTCAGTCAGATTTTGTAAATACGCGAGTTTTTCTACCTCCGGAATTACAGTATCAACCTAACAAAAAAACGGGAATTACGTTGGCAATGGTTAATGCCGAAAGACCTGTTAAAAAAGCAAAAGGAAAACCTAAACAAGAAGGATGTGGGCCACTTGGAACCGACGTTAAGGTAACATAATATATAAATTATAATAATTCAAAAGAAAGCTTGGAAGATTGCTTACCAATAATTTGAAGATTTTTTATAATCACATTCTTCAATATTTAAGTATTTTTATTCATTGTTTTTTTTTACAAATTTTTATTAAACAAAAGGTAGTAGTTGATAATTGTTAAAAAATATCTTTCTATTGATGTTTTTAATGCAATAAGATTCTGGATGTACTTTTAAACTTCAGTTTATAGATATACGAATTCTACTTCTTTGAAATGTCTCTTACGATTTAGCAGTAAATTTTAGCTTTATAGTGTTTATGGATTGCTATTAACAAGAATGTAAAATCGCTTAAAAATTTCTGCCTATTGTGTTGTTTTTTTTTGTTTTTTTTTCTTAGTTGATATCGGAAATAACATAAGACAAGGCTACATAAATTGACACATTTGTCAACGATAATAATTATAAAAAGTTTATGACCACCGTAGTTGGTATTAGAAGTTGTAATACTTTCGGTGCGAATTAAGTCTCAGTAGAAAAATTGCTAATCATTTTTGATTCACCGATTTGTTTTTAATCTCGCTGTCGGTAAGTAATAAAAGGTCACAAGTAATCGTGAAAAAATTGAAACGCCGCTTTTATTAAACAATTTAAAAAAATTTATTTACTTGTAATGGCAGTCCAAATAATCCGACCTTCCGATCGAAACTTTAGAATAAAAGTACATCTTTTCTAAATTGTTTTGTTGTCATAACTATTAACTTTTGGAAATTCATAAATCGATTTCCATGTTTTATTAAATCAGTAATTGTTTTTCTTTTTACGCTAGCATTTTCTTGCTGGAATTGATGCTCAGGTAAGCAGAGTTTTAAATCGAGACTATTTTCAAAGTAACTATTTAAAAATGAAACTGTAGCAAGTCAATAAATTTCTAATTATTATTATTATTGTATCTGAAATTTATCTTGATATTATTCTAATTCTATAATTTACCTAACTATATTTATTGCACATTTGCTCGACAAATAAAATCCAAAACCATTTCTTTGTAGCCCTCGGAGGCTTCAGAAACCAAAATACAATTGCCAGTACTGGACGAAGATTTAGGCGAACCACCTTCTAAGAGAATGCGAGACACGATGAAAATCGATATGGATAAGTGACTTATTTAAAGGAGAACTTTCGGATACAACACGAGTGTCCTCAGAACTACAACAAAACAAAATCGAACTGATGTGATTTTGGTTTTTTTTAATAAACATTAACTAATTATATAATACTACTGTATATAGTAAGTAATTTTGTTAAGTACAACTTACATTTATTAAAAGGCTTACGTCAAATTTCATTTCACGTGACAAATTATCTACTTTTTAATATTATACTTACAAAGAAATGAAAATTGAAAAGTCTTGCATGATATATTCACATTTTTTAAAATGAATTATACATTTGTGTGTGTAGATAATTCATAAATATGAGAGCATTCCGTATAATATATTTTCGTAGGATGTAAACACTTGTTGCAACAATTGAAATATCTTTAACACCAATGACAACACAATTCGTTTATTGTAAACTGTTGCATTCGCATGTGTAAGTGGGTGTGGCAAAATAAATATTAAGTTTTAAATGATTTAGAATAAATTTTACTAATAGGAAGTAAGTACCTACCATTACCTAAGCTAAGTTAAGATAGATTTATTAAGTTGTAAGTGAAGACACGATAATTGTTTTTTACCAATTAAAATTTATAAAAAAACTTAATGAAACTATTAGTAGCACGAGCACTGATTATTTTAATATATTACTAATAATGGCAATTGTTTGTATTCAGAATATTGGCCAACTATTGGAATGTATTTAGTTTCGATATTTCTACGTGTAGAATTTTACAATTGATTGACGACATACTTATGTTACGGTAATCTATATGTTCATTTATTTGAATAAATGTGGCAGTTACATTGCAACTGGAGCACTTCTGATTAAACTTTGACCAAGTATTTGTCGGAGATTGTATAATATTATGCTTTTATTGTAATCAAATATTATTACTTTTTAAAATGAAAAACCTTATATTTCTAAGATTTACTGTATGTTTTGCTACAACGGTTGAAGTTTATTGCTGCAGCCTGTAAATTATTTACTTTGTTGTTTTGTTTAAGAATAATTAATCACATTGTAGTATTGTATGGATTACTGTCGTATTGATTCGAGGTTTATTTGTTATAAATTCATCTTGTAATTATCAACATCATTATCTATGTTGTGGTTAATTTGAGCATATTAAAGCCCTTTAAAGCAGAAAAGGGACAATTATCTAATGAGAAACGAATTTATTTTGATAATTTCGTAAAAATAATAATCTTTCAATTCTCTCAATCACATAAAACTTGTTTATTGAGAATAAAACACAGCTTAAAAGAGTGTATCATTAACAAACTTTTAATCCGTAATGTATAATTGTCTAGATTTTTATTATGGATAGATATTAAAATATTTTTACAATTTTAATTAATCTTTGAAAAACTATTTCTATTTGTTATTTTGGAAAAAATTAAAACAGAAAGCTGCAGTAATGCAAATGCTATGTTTGTTTTTTATAAAAGGAATTAATACAATTTTTTGCTTAATTTTACGTTCTATAATATCTTAATAAATAACTCTAATAATTGTTCTAAACTTTAATTTAACTTCCTTATTAAACTGTTTTGTTACCGATAACTGGGAGAATTCGAATTCTAAATATATTTTGCTAATGAAATTTTAATTTTCCAAGGATACATTCTAATTCTTGGTAACGGTAACATTTCCATAATAAATAATCTCAAGTTACAACAAAATGGTCAAAATCCCTTGTTAAACCTATTGGTGGTTGGAATAATTTACTATAATTAATTTGTTATAAATATCAACGAATAATGAAATAAACTTTTCTTTAACAACAAAATTTCAGTCGGTCAATGATCAGGAGTTATCGAAGAAGATGGATAACAGGACGTGATAAAAATATGAAATATTGTGGTAAATGTATGCTAAACGATATAAACAATTAAAAATTGATTTGATTTTGTGTTCCAATATTATAAAAGGTGAGCATTTTAATGAAATTTCACAAGGAAATGTTGAATCGACATGTTTAAAGAAGGTATAAATTTTAATGTAAAATAATTATTCAATTCTATTTACAACAAATTAACTAAAATTGTCCAAACTAACTAAAACTATCCAATACAATTCTTGTTATTTTCAAAAGCAATTTATGTTTTGTTTATAAAAATAAAATAAAGATTGTTTAGTTATAATTTGAATATAAACTTATAATTATTATACAAAACTAACAAATCTGAAGACTAAAATGTGGGAGATATTCACATTTTCTACCAGGATCACATAAGTTAAAGGTGTTTTTAATTTTGAGGTCATTTTATAGATTGCTGTTTGTCTACAGATTTCTTTTTTACGTCGTAAATTTTTTCAAAAATCTGAATGTTGCTGATTATTTACAATAGATGGCGCACACGCATTTTACTCCTGTTACTTTTAAATACCTCTTCTAATTTCTGCGATCCTGGTAGCAAATGAGAATATATGCCTTCTTTTAAGTCAAAATTTGCCGTTTGAATAATTTCTAAGAAGTTGTTGACCGGCGCACTATTCAATAATTTAGGATAACTAGAGATTTACTAATCTACAGAATTTAAAATTATTATAAACACAAAACCTATGAAACCATACTCGTGTTCGTGTTTCATAAAAATCGAATCAATATAAGGGTGAAACCTCTATTAACTGACACCACTCAACAACGACCAATATTTTCTACTCCACAGCTGTCCCTTATTTGGAAGGTTTCACTGTAGATAATTATATGATAAAAAATTATTCACATCTAAAAGAATATACTGGCCTGTATCAGCAAATAAAATATTACAAATTTGATCTGCATTAATAAAATTATGTACTTAACGTAAATCTTTTTACGTTTATTTTATTGGGATTTACAAAAATTATTATTGTAATGCAAGTATGCATTTTAATAGAAGTTCTAGAACCTAAATAGAGTTAAATTCAAACTTGTTTTAAATATGCACTTTGAAAGTTTTTGAGGTAACAGAGATGCGCATTTTCCATTTATAAAATTTAGTTACAATTTTACTACGAACGCTATACGATCCTTAAATATTAACAAAATACCTGATAAAAACTGCCTAGTTTTTTTTTACTAGGATTTAATAATCAGATACATTAAAATACCAGCCCTACGTGTGTTTTTTAATAAACACTTTTACATTAATACATAAACAAACGATAAAAAATGTAGTACCTAACAATTTCAAATTAACGAATAAGAAGTTTGTGAACATTATTGGTTTGTAACCCTTGCACAACTTGAGCGGGTGTTGTCGAAAATACTTTTATCGGTAAACTCCATACCATCGTTTCTACAGATAATTCTGCAGGGGCTTGCCAGCCATTCTGATTTAATGATGCATTTTCCAAAGTTTTATTAGTACTTGTAACGAATTCAAAATGTAATCGCCACTGAAGGCTCACTGAAACAAACAATAAATTTTATTTCACATTTCATTCGATAAATTAGAGTAAAGTCACCAATCGATTTTCTCACAACTAATTTGTGTAAGAGCTGCGTATTGTGGCCACTTAAATATTTATTTCAATAAAATTATAATTGTATATTTTATGATTATGATAATACAATCAGAGTAGTATGTATTTTACTTACAAAAGTCAAATGTGTTTGCTTATAATTTGGTTTTGTTAATGCACAATCTTTTTAAGACAATCTGACAAGTTAAGATTAGATGTAAAAATCGAACTGAATCGAATAAATTTTTACTTACTTAATGAAGTAGTGAAAGCAGGAGTGATATGTAACGGTATAGGAAGTACCAGCTGAGTGTATTTTAAGCCAAGGCAAACATCGTGCTGTTTATTGAATGTAACAATTCGACAATGTTTAATTTTTTCTCCGTTACTTTGTTCAATATTGGTTTCCTCTTCGCATTGTAACGAAACTGAAAACTGAACGCAAGTCACCGTTGCTATTGTAAAATCGAATGTGCCAATAACATCTTCTCCTAATTTATAAGCAGGCTTAAATAAACAAAATCTTGCCACCTTCCCCCACGTATTCGAAATCATATAAAAGTTCGGCATTCTTCTTGCGGTTATATTCTAAAACTGATCAATTATAAAACTTATCGATTCATTTTTAAATGTGAAACCTGTAAGGTTTGAAGCGATATTTCAAATGGCGTATCGTTCTGTCTTACTTCCAAGAAGGGATTTGCCGGTGCTAAATCTTCATTAGTATCGTTACACAGGCCGCTCATGTCGTTAAGAGGTATACTGCTCACTGGCAGAACTCGCAATGGCACTTTTAATAATTTTACAGGAGAATTGACTCTTTGAGTACCTATTATTAATTTATACGAATATTTAATAAGCTGCCCTCTGTATGATGGGGGAGCGTCGTTTGGAATTTTTTCTCTAAAAATATCTGAAACGTATTTCATTTAGGTGTAGTTAATACTCACAAAATTGAACTTACACGTTTTTGATTGTCCGGGCGATAAACGTAAATCGCAAAATAATATTTTTGGTTTTGTGGCTAATTCGATTTGATCGGAATCTTTTACACACGACGAAAGAGCGGTGTCGTTAAGAAAATGATCCTTTTTAAATACTTCTTCGTTCTTCTTTAATTTAATATCGGTCGTACACTGACAATTGATTTGTGCAGAAGCCCAAGCTAAACTTTCGAAGACATCGCTGTGACTTTGTGAAATTTTATGTAACGGTGAGGGAGGATGAACAAAAGTTATGCTACACTCGATTTCTTCGCCGGTAAGGTACACGAATCCTTTAGTTAATTTTGCAGTTATTTCTATCATTATACAATATACGTAAAACCACCAATATTAAATTGATAACCTCAATTATAATTATGTAAAGTTAATATAATTTAATATAACGAACATAATTTTCAAATTAATTTTCTTGAATACTACTGACAATTATTAGTATTTAATGTAATTATAAATTATTCGAGTACGTTAATTACTTTATAGACGTTTCAAACAGTATAGGTTATGTAGTGGTGGTACTACTTTACAAAAACTTATATATGCGTGACTTATATATGTACATGTATATAAATGATGACTTCAATTTATTTATCATAATATTATTCAATTTTAATTAGTAATAAATAGATTTTAGCTAAATATTTTAAGAGGGTATTTATTGGTTAAATTTTGAAACTGGCAACACTGACCACACGTTTGGTTTGCAAGTACGTATGTGCATATGTAACCGAATCTGTCAGCTGTCGATTAAAAATACAAGATTTCATAAATTAATAAAATAATGTGAAAATTGTAGTTAAATTATGTTTTAAAACATCCACAAATATCATATTTAATACTTCATCTGGTCGTTTTCTTGTTTTTAGTCGAAAAAATTGGTAAGTTGAAAATTATATTTTGACATTAGGATATTTCGAAATTGCTACAAATTTTGCAAAACGAAAGCCTCGAATACCAATTTTATTATTGTTTAATTATTTATGTAGTTGTAATGTTTCATCATTATTTGATAACGTACAAGAAGCTTCTAATGTAATTATTTGTCGATTCACATAAAACTTGAGATTGTTTTCTTTGTACCATCTATTGTTTACCTACTATGTTTATAATTTATTTATAATCTTTACTAAAGCTCACTTACTTTACTTTAGATTACTTTAGATTTTAATGTTGATTTTGTCTCAATTAGTTATTTTTGACGAACAAAAATTTAACATTCGATTAAATCCTTACTAAATCTAATCACATTTGAAATTATTTATCACTTTTATCGATTTACGGGCAGTCATGAGTATTTGTTTCTATTATTGTAGTTTTCAAAATGATAAGCAATCTTTATAAACATCTTTCGTAGCATAACAGATTATAATTTTTTTTTTTTTATTTCAGATTTGAAATTTTAGTGGAATGATTCGTCATCTACTTCTAATGCCGCAGTTAACCAGTTGCACTGGCGATTGTTCGGGAAGAGGCGAATGTCACAATGGAACGTGCGTTTGTGAAATACGTTTTTCTGGAGATTACTGCGATGGCCCCAACTTACCGTATCATGCTGGCATAGGAGGGGTGTTTTTGTTAGTCGCCCTCGTTTGCGCGATTCAGCTTTTGATGTGCATCGTATCAGAATATCAACGTCTTAAAGCGCCCACGTTCCTGAAAGCTTGCCGCATAACAATACAGAAACTGTTGTATTTTGTTACCTTTCTTGCAAGTTTAATACGAGGAGCTTATTTTACTTCACCGGTAAGTGCTCTGGCATGGTATGTTTCTAAAATTTGATGGGCTTGGAATTTAGCAAGTCGATTATTTAAGATTTGCTCAGCACTGGCCCAAAAATTGTGATAGATCAGCTGAAATATATATTTTTTTAAATACAGAGCATAATATAAGTTGAAGAAAATAATCAATAGCGGTAAAAAACAAAAGAATAACAATTGTTTGAAATATTATAACAAATAGATAATTATGAATTCTTAAGTAGTTTATAAGAGGCATTAAGTAGTCGGAATATTTTAAATCGCCAATTACTAAACCAACAACGATCTCTACTGTTGGTACTATATTTTTTTTCATTATATCGAGATATGTCAAATTTGTTGCTAGTCAAATGCCAATAACGATTATTAAAGGGTAAGCGTACATTATGTCGGGACGCAGCCGGTCTCAATGCAGCACAACCAATTGCTGGGGTGCATTTTAAATAAGTCATTGCTGGGATCTCTGTTGTTTGGCAACGATTGGTTGTACAGTAATGCGCTGCGATGCGGCCCTCTCCATTTCCGTATCTTAAACGTCTTATTATCATAAACTTAATTATTGTTTTATTATTTCAGAATCACTTTAAAGATGGATGGTCTAGTAGTTTTGTGATGGCATATTACCCTTTACTTATGTCAGGTTCATCTTTAATTGTTTGTTTTTGGGCGGAAGTAAGTAGAATTTGCAGGATTTTTAATTCATTTTATATAAACATTCTCTAAGGAGAAGATCACATTTTGTGGATTTTAAATTAAATATTTGTAACATTACAGGTATTCCATATTCCCGGTATTCAGTGGGAGAAGCCCCAGTTTCTTTCTAAATCGTTTCTTGGTTTCCTTACCTTCAATATTATAAGCTACAGTTTACTTCTAGCAGAAGTGTTGACGACTCAGTTTGCACCACCGAAAGAAGATCACTCTTATTACAATCATATTTTCAACGGTTGTTACGCTGTATTACTTTTTATAGTAGTAGTTTTTTTTCTCATATACGGCGTCGAAGTCTACTTTAAGGTAATTTATCAATTCGAATTAGTTCAATATTTTACTCGGTATTTGTATTTTCAGTTACGCGGAGGTTTTATTAAAACGCACGTCCAATTGGCCGGGATGGAAGGAGAACCCGTAAATTCTAAACAACTAGGACGTCGCATAAATAATTCCCAGTTGCATCAATCTCGCGTGGGATTATTAAGTCACGCCCTTATGTTAATGATCATCGTCGGATTTTTATGTTCAGAAACGTTATCGGAATTCTGGAAAACCAAAGTACCCATCAAGTCAAGAAATTGGCATGACGTTCTATTTCGTATGGTAGAAATCGGAGTAGTCGTGTGGTTCCCAGCTGTGTTATGGAATTGCATATCGCCAGGCGAATTGTGGATCTTAAATCCACGAAAACTGCTCGCAAAATTAGATCACACGTCGTGGGATAATACGTTGCCCAACGATCAAGCTGCGCAAGAAACCGAAACGTTTGTCGATAAACGCGAATGTTGGATATGTTATGATGCCGAGAAATCCGAGTCGCTAATTCAACCGTGCGCTTGCATTGGCGACGTATCGAGCGTACATCATGATTGTTTACGTCGTTGGCTAATGGAAAGTTCGATCGGCAGCGGTGAAACTTTAAAATGTAAAGTGTGCGATCAAGCGTATAATGTTCACAAAACCGATAAATTGGATTGGGAGAGAGGTTTCACTGCACACCATTGGGGCTGCACCGCCGTTATTGTCACTTGTTTATGTACCGCCGTTGCAGTTGCCTGGACTATAATTCAATTATTCGAAGATCCATATATTCGTATGCTAAGTGCTAGTTTAGCTGTTCTGGTTATATACATTTGTATAAAGTAAGTACACTCTGTTTTTTTTTTGTAAATGATTTTCTAACAATTACTTAATTTTATAAGTAAAATAATTATTTGTTACAGATTCTTAGGTCAGAATACAGTCAGCGCATATCACAGAGCGAAAGTAGGTTCTTTAAACATTGAAAATCACGTGACTACTATAAGTGGTGCTGTCACCGTCGATGTTAAAACTTCATCAAATGAACCCGAAAATTTATAGTAAGTTAATAAACAAAAAATAATCCATCTACCAAATATAACCAAAATTCTTATTTTTAGAACATGAAGAAGGAATACAATTGGCTTTAAAAACTGTTAATGATGGTACGAATATTACAATTATCATTTAAAAATATTATTTTATTTTCTAATAGTAAGACATAAGATTATTTCGCAACTAAATTTGAAATTTTATGATTAGTTAACAAAAATCTTACAAATGTCTTAGTGTAGTGTATTATTCTAAATGTGTATTAAATTATTTGCAGAAAAACTTTAGAACGCGACTAGATGCGTGGCTTAAATTTTAAATATAACGATTAAATAGAGAATAGTAACTGATAAACGAGATATTTGCCTAAAAAATTCTGACATAATTTCTGACTGGATTGTTTTACTTAACCACTTGTCCAATTTAAAATGTATTTCGTATCTTTTATGATTTTAACTAATCGATTAAATTTGCTATGTAGTTAGTTATGTAGTTTATTCCCTTACTCTCAAAGATTAAGTATTAGTTTTAATTAAAAATACTTTTTTACTAAAATATTAGTATACTTACACGACGTACTTGTTGGTAATGCTGTATTAATCATGTATTGTTGGTTTCCGTACAGGGAACACAGTTTACATTCTAATAAAATTTCGAAGTGAAAACTAAAATTGTTAAATAATTCCCAATGTGTCTTTTTAAAGAAATTATTTCAGAATCTTTTAATTGCTATTAAAATACTCAACAAATAGAAGTGTAATTTTATTATTGCAGTAGTCAACATCTAATTCTTTCTTTACATGTTACATTTATTTCGCTACACGAAATCTATTTGTTTTGACATACGTAATGTAAACGAATGGGTCCCCCCCCCAAACTGTGTTATTTCAAAATCATGTAAAAAGAGCATTAGATGTAATTATGTAATTGTTGTTAATCATAGGCACTTATCAAAAAAAAAATTTATTTCACTAGACTACGTCCAGGGTAGAAATAGGATCCGGAAGGTGTCGGCCGTGAACTAACTCGACCTTACACCTAATGCGCATCAAGTATTTATCATTTGAAACCACTCGCAGATTCGAACAGAATGATTGGCAGGACTAATTCTACATCGGACGTAGTCTAGTATATATCGTAGGTCTTGGAACATGTCACTTGGGACTGCTGTATTAAATATGCTATGAAATTTTGACCGCTATAATGATTAGAAATCGGCGTTTAGTGAAATATTCATAAAATGTAATGTTAATTTGAACTCGACATAAGTAACAAAATATTTGCCAATTATTAGTATTATTAAGGAACAGATGTGATACATTTAATTGTTTAATTTGTTTGTGTATATATTGTTTTTTCCAACAGTTTAACATTGAATGTTTGTTATTTGTATTATTTTATAGTATTAAGTGTAAAATGTTAGAAGGTTGTCGCAAATAAATATAATCGATCACTTCAATTGTATAATTCTTTAATTTACAATAATTTGCTATTTTATAAATATTACTGCACCTGTTTGGTAATATTTACCTATTTATTATCTTGAACTCTTAAACGTTATGTTATAATAAGGAATTATTACGAATTATAAGTGACTATCATTCTAATGTATGTATATTGTATGAATGTTTCCAAATACCTCTTTTAACTTGTAAAACTTGGTGTAATATTGGAATTTTTTTTTTGACAGATCTAGATTTGTTCACAAACAATTCCTTATAAATAAATTTTATTAGTTATAAAAAAATATATTAATATGGTGCCAGTGCTGACGACTAATTGGGTTTTTGATAATGACAAAATATTACATAATAGGTATGTGTCACTAATTTTCTGAAATGTATTTTATTTTCTTTATTTAACGTTAGTGCCTGTACATAACTTGTGACAAAAATATATGAACACAAATATATATTGAAACAATTGAAGGTTATGCACGTGTCGCTTGCAAAACGTGTGTTTTGAAAACATAGATCGTCTTTATTAATATTTTAGTATAATGGTAAAGAAAAATGAACAATTCGGAACTAAAATAATAAGAACTATTGATGATAATGACGACGTTCAAAATTTTTCCGACAATTCTGACGAAGAAGTGCAGGTAAATCAATTAGTGATAAATTTAGGTTAAGGATGAACATAAAACTGTAGACAAATTTTCTGAAATATCTCCTTTAAATACGTTAATTGTAGTTTCAACCATCAAAACAAAAGAAGAAAGATGTCTATTTTGATAACGGTTTCGAATTTGTAACTTCGGTCGAAGAGTACAACAGAAACACTTGGGACGATTTACAGAAGTACGTAAAAAGAAAAGCGAAATCTAAAACCGATGACAAAATTAAAAGGGTTCGCGTCGCCGATGGTGAAAATACGGATGTCGAAGAAGAACAAAATAATGTTGCTACTGTAGATTACAATTCTGACATTTCGTTATCCAGCGACGATTTGCAGTATGATCATATAAAAACAAAGAAAAAAAGAAAAAGGTCCGCAATAAAAATGAAATTGAAATTGGTGATCATACGAATAAGGAGCGATTATATTCTCACGACGATAATATTAATTTTTATCAAATGAATCTTTCCAGACCTCTAATGAAAGCCATTACGCAGATGAAATTTACTCATCCGACTCCTATTCAAGCAGCCACCATACCAACAGCGCTTCTAGGTAAAGATATATACGGATGTGCTGCCACTGGAACTGGGAAAACTGCGGCGTATATGCTTCCTACAGTAGAACGACTATTATATAGACCTAATAATGAAGTTGCCACGACCAGAGTGTTAGTATTAGTTCCCACAAGAGAATTGGGCGTTCAAGTATATCAAGTTTCGAGACAGCTCTGCCAATTTACGGATATTCAGGTCGCTTTGGCGGTCGGTGGTTTAGATTTAAAGGTCCAAGAGAACATATTGAGACAAAATCCAGATATAGTAGTTGCGACACCAGGACGTCTAATAGATCACTTGCATTGTACGCCTAGTTTTCACTTAAATTCTGTTGAAATATTAATTTTAGATGAAGCGGATCGTATGCTGGACGAATACTTTGCAGAACAAATGAAGGAAATCATAAAACAGTGTTCGCTCACTCGTCAGACTATGTTGTTTTCCGCCACGATGAATGACGAAATAGAAGATTTGGCATCTGTTTCTTTGAAAGATCCGGCCCGTATATTTGTGGATAGTAACAAAGACGTTGCCTTCAATTTGAGACAAGAATTTATACGAATTCGGTCGAACAAGGAATCGGACAGAGAATCTATTTTAGCTGCTTTGGTGTGTAGAACTTTTCGAGATCATTGTATAATATTTGTACAAACAAAAAAACAAGCACATCGCCTACACATACTACTAGGATTATTAGGTGTAAAAATTGCAGAACTACACGGTAATTTGACACAACCACAACGTTTAGACACGTTACAGAAGTTCAAAGATGAACAGGTTAATGTGATGGTCGCTACCGACGTTGCTGCACGTGGTCTTGATATTGTTGGTGTAAAAACTGTCATAAATTTTGTTATGCCCGCTACACTTGAACATTATATACATAGGGTCGGTCGTACGGCTAGAGCAGGCCGTGCCGGCGTTTCTGTAAGTTTAGCGGAGAACAAGAACGAAAATTGGTTAAACAGATAATTAAAAATGCAAAACAATCGGTAAAAAGTAGAATTATACCAAACGATATATTAGAAAAATATAAACAAAAATTAGAAAAACTCGAAAGCAAAATTGTACAAATATTACATGAAGAATATCAAGAGAAACTTTTGAGTAAAACAGAAAATCAAATAAACCGCGTCGAGAATATAATGAAGGGCGAAACGCAGTCGAACAGGCCTTGGTTTCAAACTGCAAAGGAACGAAAAGAAGAGAAAGGGAGGCTCTCGCTTAGTGAGAAAAAATTGGATAAAAATAAGGAAAAAAAATCAGTCCCAAAAACTAAACAGACCTCTAGTTCGGAGAAAAAAAATTCGGCAAACGACAGAATAAGAGCGGAATTGAATAATGTAGCTTTGCTGCAAGCACGTTTAGCAAAACGTAAAGCGAAACTAAAAAAGATTAAAACTTGCCCGGATACTACTACGGATCGGCCAAAACATAAAAACAAAAAAAAGTCGAATTTTGCAGATGAAATTTGCAATACGACCAAATCGAATGCTAAACAATTAAGATATCGTGCAAAGAACAAAGTTGTTAAGAAGAAAGGTGGCAAAACTGTGAAAAGGAGGGCGTAGAAGATTAAAAAGGATATATTTTTTAATAATAATTAACCGTGTAATAAACGACTGGGATAAAAATACTGTTTGTATTAGAGTTTTTCTTGGGAGTTGGTAAAAAGTATTTAAATCGATCCTCGATAGAAAATTTAGATTTATTTTTAAAAATAGGCTAGAGAACGAACAATAATAAATTAAAACCAGTAGTCTCTATGACTGGTATGTTTTAAAATCTTCAAGTGCGCATAAGTGTGTGGAAATATCGATGAAAATGTGTAAATTATTTATATTAGCTATCTATTTAGGTAAATTGTTTACTTCCCATTTTATATTTACTATTTCAAGTCGCCGAATAATTTAAATGTTTCTCTTTTAACAAATTTTGGCAAGGAATAGTTTTTGCGGGAGATTAGATACATTCATAGGTATTTATAACAATAAATGCTTTGTGACGACAGCTGGTCTTTAATTGGTATGTATTAATTAATCTTTTATAGTTTTGTACAAATTTTTGAATTACTCAAGTGTAATATGATAAAATGATCGAATTTTTACTAACACCTTGTATATAATAGAAGTTGGGAATATCACAAATTCATGTTGACAACACTGATTTCCTTGTTTACTTTTATACCTGTTGATAATAATATCCGTAATAATTAATTTAAGTGACTGATATGAAATAATTTAATTTGCACACAGATTTATTAACTTAAAATGTCGTATCAATTATATCGAAATACCACTTTAGGACATACTCTTCAGGAAAGTTTGGATGAACTTATACAAGTAAGTGAGGTTAACCTAAACATTTTTATCGCTTATTTTACTTCGTTTTAAATTAAACGTTAGCCTAACCATCAAATTAATTTTTAGTATGGCCAAATAACTCCCCAATTAGGCTCTAAAGTCTTACTACAATTTGATAAATCCATTAACCAGACATTGGCTACACGAGTGAAGTCACGATTAACTTTTAAGGCAGGTAAATTAAATACGTATCGTTTCTGCGATAATGTCTGGACGTTCATGCTTAACGATGTTGAATTCAGAGAAGTACAGGAGGTGACAAGGATCGATAAAGTTAAAATTGTAGCTTGTGATGGTAAAAGTGAGTATTAATTTCTAATTTTATCGTGTTACTATTTGCAGGTATCTGCGTTATTGCATTGTTTGTTTTCAAACTGTGCATTACACACGCGACACCATTTTAAACTCGCCTGTAAATGTAATGCTGATCGTGCCAGATTAATGTTTACCTGATATATTTGTCATGGTTATGGTGATGTAATGAATTATTAATTGTAATATTTTTTCAGATGTTGGTGATGAGGGAAGTTCAAAGAAGTAGTATAAATTCCATTTATGTATAAATTTTATTTTCTAAGTATAATACATATTTATAAATGTAGATTTAAAACAGTAATTCAGTAAAAGTTTAATGCAAAAGCAAGATTTCTTTCTGTAACTTCGTTGAAAAAACATTGTCAAATCTCACTTGTACATGTTTATTATTTTTTGTTTCGTGAGCGTTTGATGCCTATTTCGACAGTTTGAGGAAATTTTGCTTTTAATCATTGAACATTTTAAAAATGTCGTTATTTTTTTGTAACAAGTATACGTTAAAATAATTGATATTACATAAACTAAAAAAAAATCAATTTGATATCGATAACATGTAATGTTTTTAAATTGTGGATATTTTCCCTTAAATAAAGCAATTATGTAATTGTCGGTTTTTCATTTTTATGATACGAGGCGAGAAGTGAATAAATCTAATGAGTAATTACCGATATTGCAGCAAACAAAAGCTAAAATTAAACGAAATACTTCTAATTTTCAAACCAAAAAATACATAGATTGTCTACTTTTTGAAGATTGTTGTAGAGATAGATATTGCATTTATTATTTCATAAGTTGTTGCAAGGATAAAGAAAAAAAATAGTCTTCAAACATGCCAGCATAAATATACAATGCTTTTTACTATGGGTGGTTGTTTAAAAACTTTAAAATTTCATTTATTCATTCAAAATCAATCCTATTGTTTTTATACTTATGTAGATAAACACTTTGTGGTATATATCAACAATGGGAAACAAACTTATAACCAAGTATCAAATTCTGGCGTAGAGAATACGGATATTCCCATTTGCTACCAGGATCGCAGAAACTTGAACAGGTACTTGAAAAGTATCAGGAATAACTAAACGCGAGCGTCACCGTGGTCATAACTAGCAACTATAAATTGATTTCTGTAAAATGCAGTAGAAAACTTTATCTTAAGCGCCATCTGTATATAATTATGTCAACTATAAGAAATTTTTGTACAGAACCAGCAAGGAAATCCGTAAATAAACAGTGTTCTGTAATTATTTGAACTTTGAGTATATCCTCTTTTGACTCATGTGATCCTGATAGCAAAACCGAATTTCTACTCTATTCTGGGCTAGATCTGTTTGCATAAAACTTTATTCAAATTGTTTTTAAAATAAAATTACAGACTAATATAAGTTCTACAATTGAAAGGAATTTGTCGATACATTTTAGTTAATAATCAAATAAATATAGTCAAAGAAATTTTTACCTACATAAACCGTTTGTTGTAAATAGAGAACTTTACATAAAAAATTAATGATAATGCTATTATAAAATTTATTTATAATTGAAAAAGTCATTACTATAATTAACTGGTTTCACATGATTTATTTTTTGAAGATTGTTATGATGTTTTACTCACAAATGTGCTGGCTGGTGCTTTTATGAGTATTACTGTTGGGACACAAATTTCATAAACTTAAAAACTGGATAAATAGAACTTGATGTATATTTAAAAAAAAATCAAAGTACAAGACTTAACAATACTTGTATGTTAAAATAGTACAAATATAATACATGCGATATTAATGTTTATATAAAATAAAATTCATTATCTATTTAATATCTAATAACCATAATTATTATATGAAATTATTCATAAAATAAAATATACTGGTGAATCATGTTGCTGAAATAAGTGGATAGAACCGCTGAAATTTTAGCACTGTTTACAATTACTTAATTCATTAAAGTTAGAGTCGGCGGCATTTCCTATTTCTTTTATTTATTGCTTCAGCAAAGCGACTCTTTAAATTTTCAAGCAAACGGAACATGAAGTTGTCATTTTGTTCTATTAAATATCGCTGAAAATTTTGTTTAAAAACGCCGTTTTAAAAATACAAATTTTAAATCATTCCAATTAAATAATAAATAGCTTTAAGTAAAACAATACTACGTTGGCTCCACCACCTATTTAAATTACAGTCAAACTTGGCTATAATGAGTACTTTGCATGTTTACGTTTGAAATTGTATTAGTTTGCATGCAATTTTTTATACCCGGTTACAACAAGCAAAAAGTGGCGATTGCGACAATCTCGTTATAACCGAGCTTGACCTTATTTTACATACATACAAACGAAAAAATTTACTTCACCAAATATAAATATTCGTTACAAAATGCTACTGAATGTGAAATAAATATCCTTGACCAAAGTTAAACATAATAATTAGAAATGTGAAATTTTTGATATAAATAGAATAAAACAAATTGTATTTATATTAAAAATATATAAAGGATCAAGAAGAATTTAATCTATTTATCAATAATTAACACGATCGTTTTCGAAAAAAGATTTGTAGAGGATGAAAATGCTACCTAATATAGCCGTACTATTTTCCTCAGCTCTTAATATAAAAACTACACTACTAGCAACAAATAGTCTTAAGTTTCTATCGTAAATCAAAAACTTTTCTGTAAATTAAACAAAAACAATTACAAATTTATTCAGACTTTGCTAATTTTAAGACGTGTAAAATAACTTCATCGATGGTTTGATTATTTAAAAGAGATTTGACGGCTTCATCGTCAATAACAACTGTAAATAACAATTTAGCATTTTCCCGCATACGTCCGATATAGTCAAAGTCTTCTTCTGATGCTGGTTTATGTCCGCACCTTCTAATTACCGAATCTAACAACTTATCTACGGGGGCGTCCGGCCAACCGAAAGCTTCTAAAGTATTCTCGTCGACCAGCAAATTTAAAAGTTCTTTGATAGAATCGGTGAGCGTAAGTTCGTTCCAAATGCTGTTGTCGACTAAATTCTTATTGCCGTTTTTGGCGGCATTGGAAGCAGCGGTCATTAGCTGCTGTTGCAGTTTCTTCTTTTCGGCGCCTGCCATTATATCTTCTAGTACGTCGCGATGCTTGGCACGCATATGACGCAATAAACAATCTTGTCGGATGAAAGCTCGGCCGCATTCGTCGCAGCTGCATGGTTGTTCTTTCCTGTGCGTTAACATGTGCAGTTTTAATGACGACTTTACGGCAAAGGATTTATTGCAAAGTTCACACGTAAATGCTGAAAATAAATACTGAACGAACGGTAGTCTGTATTGCGCCAAATTTACTTACGCTTGAGTCCAGAATGTAGCATGGTATGACGTGCTAGATCTTCTTTACGGAAGAACGTCTTATCGCACTGACTGCACTCCATCGGTTTTGCACCTTCGTGTACAAATTTAATGTGCATCGTTAGACGAGCTCGTCTGTTAAAAGCACGGTTACAGTGGGGGCACGTATAGGCGTTTTCTCCGGTATGGTGAAATATGTGTGCACGCAACTGAACCGCTTGAATAAATGTTTTGCCACAGAATTGACAGGAGTGCGGTTTATCGCCAGTGTGAGTGCGTACGTGCCGATTTAGCGTTTCTTTTGCTGCGAAACGATTCGAACACTGAAAATAATAAAATTGTCGTTAATTTACGACAGTGTCAGAATAAGTCGTAGATAAATTTTTACCTTGTTGCATTGATAGGGTTTTTCACCAGTATGCATGCGTCTATGTTTCTTCATTGCACCACCTGACGGAAAACGTTTCGGACACATATCACAGGGGTACGGTTTTTCTCCTACGAGAAAATGTTATAATACACAATGAACTGCTAATAAAAGTACTTATATACTAATATAAACATACGTTACTCATAAAATTATACAGTTACCAGTGATAGGTAGGTATGTTAAAATACAGATAGGTTTACAGATAAGCGTTTCATTAATATTTTTTACCTATAATTAGTAATACCAGTTCGGTAAATAATTATTATAATTTAAATTAAGATTTTAATAACCCATCTAATGTGTTAATTCTATTAATAGTTGCATTATTTCTACAATACAAGACAATAATAATGATTCGTCTTTTGTGAAAAAAATTAAAAAGTTGGAATGTAAAGCATAAAATTAGCCACAACTACACAACAGTAATTGTTTGACAATTAAGAATTTCACATTTTTAACTATCTAGATTGTCAATTATTGCAATTAATGATCATGACGTCACATATTTACATATTCACACTGACCTGTATGTGTTCGTACATGTACTGCCAGCAGAGCAGATCCTCTGAATTCCTTGTTACAATATTCACAATAAAACAGCTTCTTCTTTTTTTTAACTTGACCTGCATGGGCACGCAAGTGATCCCTTAAATTATCTTTTCGCGAAAAAACTTTCTGACAAACCTACAAAAGAAACAAGCTACATTTGAACAAAATGACTAGTTTTATACGTTCGATGTACAATTAAAAACTGAAATATGTAAAATTAATTTTCATATTAAGTAATATCTTTACCTGGCACTGAAATTCATTTCTAGGCGTTCCATCGCAGCCAGTTTGCGCAACGTGGCGGTCCAAATGGTATTTGCGACTAAATTCGCGGTTACACTGTCGGCAACAGTACAGCTTATTAAACGGATGCGACTGCATGTGATCAATCAGTTGTGATCTCTCGGTAAAACTATTACTGCAATCCACACATTTCCAGATACCGTTTTCTGTGTGTTCCATACTTTTATGCCTTTCCAAACTGTTTTGTAGTGCAAACAGTTTCTCGCATATTTCACATTTAAAGTCGCCATTCTATTAAAAATGTTGAAAATAAAAATTAATCCCACATTTGATCGAATTAAAGGCAAAATGACGTATAGTACAGAGGGCATGACTTATTTGGATCAGTTGTTTGGTTGAATCGGATTCTCAAATAGTATTTAAGAGATGTATAAACATTCATATAATATTTGTTGAATCAGCTCTGCTTAATTGCATCGATTCTTGAAATCCCAACCAAATTCTAATAAGCAGTGCCCTCTGTATTTCAGACAGTTGAATGTTTTATTATTATACCGTATAACAAAGCTAATGCTCATTTAAAAAAATCTTACCGTATGTGCAGAATCTAAAGGTTCCCCGCAACATAGACACAATTCAAACGCAAGAGGATCCTCTTGTTCTTCCTCGATAGCATGACAAACTGTGACGTGCCGTTTTAAACTCTGAAATTAAAAATAACAGTTAGGTCAAAATTATATTATATTACAGTTTGTGCAATAAGTTTGCAACTATGAAATAGTTTATTGTTTACTATATTTTTTTGAAATAATGATCGATTTCAGACAGTTCTTAATTTTATCTTAAATTTTGTTTAACTTTAAATAGTTTATTAACAATTACTGTATCAGAATATTATTAAAAAATGTGTATTTTATTTACTATAAGCACATCAGAAAGTCGCACACAGATAAGCGGGAGATATATAAAAATTTTGTAAGTTCCTACCGCAGAAGTTTTAAATGAACGTTGACAAATAGGACACAAATTTGATTCTTCCTGTCTGACTTCCATTTTGAAGTCTTCACTTTGCGTTTCTTCTTCGAATTTTCAGCATCGTCTGGAAGATAAATATCTTCCTCGGCCACAACTTCTTGCATAATAATCTCGGAGTCATCTATAGTAGTAGGACTGTCAGCCAAATCTTCTTGTTCGATGAAAGTTTGGACCTTTTCATTATTTTCATGCATTTCTTCTTTATCTTCCAAAACGGCATTTCCACTTTAACAAAACATATATATATATATATATAAACTGACAACGTTTAAGGCTAGTATTATTTTTATAAAGATAAATTTTAACAAATTGCAATACAAAAATGTATGAGTTTTATCTAAGAATTGAAATTAATTGGTACCTGCAGTTAATTGCTGGCGACACCAAAATGACAATGCCTAAGTCTATTTTCATGACACATATATTAGACGTTTCAAGCAAAACAGGCATCAAGACTAAATTAAAACAGTTGATGTTGGTAGCATAATGAATAAAGGTATAGAAGAATCTTCCATAATTTTTTTACAAAGCGGAATTATCTTATCGCATCTATATTTAACATATCGTACCTTATGTGTTCTACAATTTCATCCGTCTGTAAAATTTCCAAGTTTCCATCAGAATTTCCTATTAGAACTACATGTTCACCTAAAATTTGATCCGATTCTGTTTCAAGAATGGACATATTTCTCAAAACTGTCGTTTTTACTTCTTCTATTTTCTTGAATTAGAAACTTCCATTTTACTTTCTTCTGCATTGGAATTTTCATCCTCATTCATTGTATCGATCTAGAAATAGAAGCGGAGCTTTTATACAATAGCGAAAGCCTCTTAAAAATATATATATAAAAATCGATTAATACGAGTACACAAATGCGATAAACAACTACAAATATTGCATTATATATCATGTAAATGTGAATTTTATTAAATAATTGTCTGTCCCATGGTTTCAAATTAATTATGATTAACTTTGTTTCGACATGATATTGTAAAATTGATTTGATAAGGTAGGTACTTAAATATTATAGATAGCTTTTTAACAGGTCTTTTAAGCTCACTTTTCCATAACTGTTTGTCTTATTTATTCAGTTATTTACTTTTCTTTTTTCACGTTTGCCAGAAAACAGCATCTTTTCGCCTTTCTTTTGGTCTCCTCTATATTCTTTACTTTCCTCTTTTCTGTCATTCTTTTTATGTTGTCTATAGGGAAATTTTAAATGTATCATAATTGCATCTGTACCCTTATTAATGAACCCTCTAATAAAGAAAATTATTTCGAAATATATAAATATTTTTAATTTCTAACCTATTTAAAATTTATCAACTTCCTATGCATAAATACCTGTTTGGAGAATTTCAACAAGGTTAGTTAATATCAATACATTCGTAAACATAACTAAATTAAATAAAGATAAGCAAATACCTAAAAAGCAGTTCATATTAGCAGTTCATCTACTGTTAGGGTTAAAAATTCCAACTTCGCATAAAATCAACAGGTTTTGCATAATTTTACTATTGAAATCGAACCAATTTTCCACTAAAAAAATAATTTGTTATTGCAAGGCAAGCGAAACGTATTCGCAGGTTTCTACTAACTTATGGTAATTCTGAACCATAAATGCCAATTACTCTTGGACTTTTTTATTAAAAAAAAAAGCTATATTTTGCCTGTTTACCACTTATTAATTAGTTATCCAGAGATACAAAATAGAAAGCTAGCATACAAATGGTACAAATACGTGGTTGTTTTACTTACGCCCCTAGAATGTTGTCAACCGTTTTATCACGCGCATAAATAAAATGGAGGATAGACTAGTTTCCAGGCGCGGTTGACACTCAAAATATTCTGTGCGCATGACCAATAAATGGAGGTCACGTGCCTCGTAACCATGCAACGAAAATAACAACAAACATTTGAAGATTGTCAATTTACGTATGTCATGTACGACGAATTATCTGTAACTTTCGCACAAAATGTCAACCGACGTAGAAGAACATGTAATTCAAAATACCCAGAAAATATTAGAAAAGTATATAAAGAAACCGATGCTGTCTGACAAACTGCTACGAAAACCACCGTTCCGATTTTTGCACGATATCATTAACAACATAATAAGAGAAACTGGATTTCTAAAAGGTTTATACAGTGAAAGGGAATTAGTTTCCGAGAATGTTAAAAGTAAAGATGACAAGATCGCTTTTTTAAATAAACTTGTCGATGCCGTTAGTAAGTGTATTATTTTAATTAGCTTAGCAAAGTTTATGCACGTATTACTTTTATAGAAGAAATAACGTCACTTGAATTAGCAGTACGTCCGTCCAAAGTTGTTGCCGGTTTTGAACCTACAGAAACCAATTTATTACTTCAAGCAATAGGAACCGCACTGGATCAAAAGCTAGATAGCGGCAAATATGTAGCAGAATTAAAAGATAAAAAGAAATCCAAAAAACATGTTAATGTAGAAGAAAAGGAAAGTAAAAAGAAAGATAAAGTGTCATCTAAACTTGGCGTCAAGCAATCCGACAAGACAAAAATACCGGTATCGACAAAGTCAACGGAAAAAATTAAACCTGGTAAGACATCATCATCGACTAAAAGTAAAAAGGAAACTTTACTAACTGTAAAAGAATCGAAAACGAAAATCCAAAATAAAAAAATAAGGAAGAGAAAGTTATAAATCTAGATCAAAATAAAGTGATCAATGAAGTTGTTCCAGCACAACTAAATAATGTAAAAGAGCCAGCAGATACACTTTTAGATAAAGAAGCTGAATTAAAATTGGAACAACACGATGTAGTGACCGACACGTCGAACGATGCCTTTAAGGAAAATGTGATTATAAATCAAGACGATGTTGCCGAGCTTTCGTTAGTAAATAAGATATCCGATAATAAAATAAAATCTGCAAAACGATTAAAATCTAGCTTGAAAACGTCAGAAATTGAAACAAAACACGAGGAAGAAACACCTAAAATAATAGAACCGTTACAAATTAATAAAAGCGATAAAATTTTCTCGAGTCTCGAGCAAGAAGCTGAAGAATCACCTTCGGCACCACCTACGATTAATATAAATACATCACTACATGCAGGTATAAAAAATAGTTGTAATTTTGCATTTGAATGATTATGTTGAATATGACCTATATTTTATTGTATGTAACTTAATATAAATATATAATATAAAAATTTCATATTGTAATGCAATAATCAGTAGGTAATTGTTTTAATATTTGTTAAAGCACGTCCGAGAAGTTCCTTAAGACCCCCGTCTGTGCGACCTTCAAGTGCACGACCGGGTGCTCCACGATTACGAAACGAAATTTTATTAGTAGAAGACGAAATGGTCCCATTAGGAAAAGTTAACGTTATTTTAGAAAATTTTAATAATAAAGATCTAGACGACGAGGAAACAATTACAATTCAAACGGCTCCAGAATTGGAATATCAACCGCAACCTTTACAATTGCTTACCGACAAAGGTCATCTTGTCGAACAAATTCTAGAACAAATAAGTAATAACAATGATTTGGAACATGCTAAATCAACAGTTAATATTGAATGGGAAGAAGACGGTGGGAAATTAACAATTTTTTTTATCTGCTTTACCATCTCAATTTTTTTTACTCGTTTCTAGCATTACAAGACAGAAATGCAACCAATAAGGATATCGAACAATTGAGATATGCCATACAAACCTTAACTAGAGTGGCAAATCCTTTGGGCAAATTGGTGAATTACTTGCACGAAGATTTTGAAGCGATGCAAAGCGAATTAGACATGTGGAATAATTTGCTGAAACAAGTTATGATCGAAATTAGAACTCAAAGAAGGTATTACAACAAAACTGTTAAGCATTTAAAATTCGAAGAATCATTTTTAGAATTTGCGATGAAGCTAATAAACCTTTACAAATCAAATTAGAAGAAATAGAGAGCAACATTATTAAACACGAACAACAAATTATTACTGCTTACGGAAATATAATAAGAAACGAAGACCGCATCAAGGGGTTTTTGATTTAATACCAACGAAGTCTTTTTAAATAGTAATACGAACAACACTAAATATATTATTATAAACTTTGCATAAGCCACTTTCGATTTATTATGTATTAAGCAATATCTTGTTGGGTATAGAGTACTGTAATGTTACTTTAATAAATTGTTCACATTTTGATATATTACTCTTATACAGTCAATATTTTTATTATATTTATTATTTTTATATTTTATTCAAATTGTTTAAATTTCACAAATTAGGTATTTACTGTCTGTTTTATTAAGCGTATGTAGTATTTTACCAACCGATTATATGACAATTTTATTCTAATTGTAATTGTTACCGTATTAGAACAAAAACACATCTTATCAACCACTTTAAAATATAATTTTTTAAAGTAAATACAGTTAATATTTAATGCTAACTATTAAAAACGTAAATGAACAGTAATACGTTATTGATTCAGTTATAAGCTAGTGTTGAACTGCAACAATACTGTTAATTAAAAAAATAATTAATAAAAGCAAGCCGTCGGATCCACTCGGCAGCAGATTTAACAGTAGGTAGTTTAAAAACGTAAAGGTAAACACATTTTTAAAAACAGCCATATTTTTTAACCTATTATAATAAAATATAAAAAAAATGTTTATATAAAATAAATATGGAGCTGCTTCTAAAGTAAATACTGCTTTATAATGAAAAATATAACTATGTATACTATTTATATAGATATCTACACAGTTATGTTACAATTATTACTATATTGTTTAGAGGCACACCTGTGGGAGAGTTACAGTTCGAATATTTCATCCTGTTGCTGTTCCAGTCTCTGAAGTGAGGTTCGTAACTTACGACCTTCAGAATTTACTACAGTTTGATGTGCTGTGGTAGATTCGGGGAAGCTATTATTATTTAGCAGTTGTTTTCTTCTCGATGTTGCCGGCTTTCTTCTATCACTACCGTAATCACATTCTGTATTTGATGCATACCTAGAATCAAGTACTGCGTTGAAATTTACCATTATATATTTTAGATTCGGCAGAAAAATTTTCCAAATAAAAAGAGACATAAATGCAACGAATTTAAATAATTTTAATTGAAAATTAAGATTTCAAATCTGTATTTTATATCTTGATTTAAATACCAAACTTGTTTTAACTAAATACGAAATTATGGTACAATCGATATGGATTTATACGACTGCCTAATACTTGAACTACTTAAGTGTGATAGAAGGCAGTTTTCTTATAAACAACACATTATAGTACGATATGTTGGTTACTTACAAACTGCTGTCGTTAAACTTTTTTACTTCTTTTTTGGTATTAGCTATAGAAGAATCAATTTTATACAAAAAATTAGAAACTTCTTCATCCAAACTACTAGGTGATATGACTTCATCAGAATGATTATTTGAACAAATAGGTTTCACATCTACAGGTGTACAAACATTATCGGTTACGGGAATCATAAGATTTTCTCTTAAAAATAAGCTGTCTGATGCCCACAGACGATTTATTCGTCTTATTTGTTCCATCTGTAAAACCAATAAATTATATAAAGTAAGAGCAGTAATATTACCGTACATTCTTTCATATAGAAACAATAAGTAAATAACGATATAGGCATAATTTAGCACACTAAAACATTGTTATATTAAAGGTACAAAGGCAGCAACAAAGTAGGGTAATAGCAAGAATTCCGATATAATAAATAAAAGGCCAGAAGTCTGCCTCGTCAAAGATCGTCACTGCGACAGTGAAAGAAGAGATATCCCTAACAATAAGGTGAAGAGCTTAATGTTCAGAGTTAAATTTTTGCTGTTTAAATTCTACATTGTTATTAACATCATACTTATAGTGTTTTGTATTAATTTTCAAGTTAATTGTAGATAAATTACATAAGCTCGTTTATTAAACTATAAACTTAACCGGTATACCATTTTACATCTTACCGTCACTCCATATTTGAGTGCTATTCCTTGTAAGGTGTCTGAACTCGAAATTACATGTTTAACAAAGTTTTGATTTCGTGATATATGTCTGCTAGTGCTTCCATATTTCTTAAGCGATTTCGCCGAATCTCGAATCGACAATTTTTCGTGGGACCGTGAATCTTCCATTTTCCCGATTTCGATCGCAAAAACTCTCCTCATTCCACTTTTAAGTAATTTGCGCTAAAATTAATTTAATAATGTTTAAAATGACCAAATAAATTATGGCTTATCCCCTACCTAATCTCAGGGAAAATATACCATTATGTATTAGAAATACTTCTATAGATCTATTTATTAAATTGCTAAATTATTCGCATTTTCATTATTATTAATAGTGCAACGATAATAAAATTTTAATTCGGTGATAAGTTGACACTTTGAAGCAAATCTTATTAATATTGTTTATATGATTTACACACTGTCTCGTAGTAATTCACCTCTGTGTTCGTTTTTTGAAGTCTGTGGTTATGTTGCCGACTTATTAGAAATTGATCGACAAGCGGCAGTAACTATTGTATAGTAGACGGTATTATAAATTTCGTTTTTTTTTTAAAAAAGGCGATCGTAATTTATTTATTCAGTTTTATATTGCAATAATTATTTTAAAGAAAATTGTATATATTTAAGGTATATAGGCAACCCAGACTACGTTAGTGAATTGAACATGTAGATTGTCGGTTTTAGTAATAAAATCGGCTTTTCATGTAGGATACTTATATTGATATACGTAGAGAATAACAAATACAGTAATTATTAATTGTTAAAGAATCTAAATTGTTATTAAATGCGCCATAGGTAGTATGTACATCGTAAATAAACGCAGGAAAACTGGTCCACGTCGTACATGAGAAATACACGAAATTTTGATCAGCTGAAACTCAAAAACTTTACTAAATACGATGTGGAGCATATTTTCGGCATAGTTCTAAGTCGAATAGCTGTACAAATTACTGAATCGGAGTTGATCGATATTCAAATATGCACTTTGTTTAGCGAAAACGTATGTTAAAAAAATTGTTTAAGGTGCAGAAGTGCCTGATAACGAACCTGATGCGTGTACTGGCATGTTTTCATATGACGGTGCACGCAATAAAAGTATTTTAATCAATTTCCGGCATCTATCTGGAATGCTGATTGAAAAACCTTTATAATAATATGATTTTCGCTTGAGCATTCAGTTCTGTTGATGAACTTGGTTGTGGTCAGATCTATCAACATTTGACAATTGCGTTCAGTTCAGCAGACACAGTTTTCATTATTGAAATAGATGCGGTCTGTGAATCGTCAACGTAAATGGAAATTGTGGGAATTCCCACGATTGGTCCATTTTACTTTTGAAGTTTTCCTTTGCAATGGTTTTTTACAGAGTATTTTTCAAATTTGCTACAATAGGATTGTTTCGTCATTTCGCGATGAATCGTCCAAGTTATTGACATGCTCGAATTTTTACGCTTAGGGCGAAAAGAGCCGATGTGAAATATTTTCAACTATTCACTGTTCGCGACGATGTTGGCGAATTTGCTTTTTCACAGCAAAAAAATGAAGTCAAATATGAAGAAATTGCGTTCTACTGGCAAAAATGTCACTTATTTCCCATAGGTATCAAATTTCTACAAGTGCAATTTTTTTTAATTGTCGTGTTTCGCTTTCAATCGGAGCAAATTGCTTATTGGAAATTTCGATGATCAACTGAGTTTTCATACATCCCATCGGTAGCGGTATAAGCGACAACAAATCTACTCATTTTGTTACTTAATTATTAAATAAAAGCAAATACGAAGTGGAAAAATATCGGTTTAAATTGCAGACAGTCAGATCGCGTATTATGTATGTAACAGATCCAACTTCATTAAATTCGTTTATTAAAATATGTATATTCATAATTTTACATAGGTAGATATGTCAAAAATGTTTAATGCCAATGAGCAATTACAATATTTTTTTAATTTAAAGCTGTTTATCAAATGTATGGGCAAATAAATTGATTGGGAATTGATCGAATGACGTTTTACTATTTAAAAATTGGCGTTCAAGTTCGACTAATAAACTGTGTTACAAATGAGCCTAAAACAATTTCGTATTAAATTACCCGTTATTAGTCAATAACTAAATAGAAACGTTATCAACGTGTTCGCAAAATCGATGCCTATGACGTTAAGTGCGCGTCGCGGACGTCGCACTGAAAACACAAACGTACATTACTGTTTTACCATGCCTCTGTACTGGAGGCTGTTTTTTTTATTATGTTTCACGTATTTATCTTCTTCGTCGGCCGACTTCTTCAGTAACTCTTTTCTTGTACGATTCCGTAGAAATGTCGATTCGAACGAAGCTCACGTTATTGCCCGAAGAAACGGATTCGTCAATATGGGACCGGTAAGATGTCACATATGTTAAAAACTATTTCATGTAGGTGCCTATATTTTAAACATTGTGTCGTTAAAGAAATTTGATGTATAGGTATTATTGGGACGACATGTTAGAAATATGCTTCTTTTGTTTCATCATCGGTTCATGTACTTATAGCTACTTACGCTTTTTCTTTTCATATCATACTGTTTCAAAAATGCTTAATTGCCTTTATGAAACAGAGATTTAATCAAAAAGTTAAAAAGAAATTATCGACAATATTGTTAATCATGGTATTTGGATGCGTTTGGCTTTTCACGGATGAAAAGTGGCGAAAGGCGAATCGTTTTCTTTATCACTTTAGCGGTTTTCGAAGCAACAATTAATTTTGGAAACGTCTTTTTCCTGTAAAATTTTCGAGATAATGTTTCTCACGTCTCGTACGTTTTCGGTTGCCGTTTCTATTCTTCATTCCTCCGAATATTGCCTTTTCAACATATGGAAGCTCTTATTTAGATTTTTCGTCAAGATAAATTTATTTTCGTTGTAAAACGTCATCTTTTGCAGGTTTTGGGCTCCCGACGAGATTATCATTTCGTTACTCACACGCTTCCGGCATCCAGGTCCAAAAGAAGTATAACGCATACAAGACTTTTGAAGGTGGATCCTCTGGTAAAGAATTATTACAGCACTTTTATTTGTTACCTATGTATGCATCGGGTGTACTACGTACAGTTACGAGTTTTGACCCACATCACCAAAAAAGTTAAATTTGTTGGGACATAGTGAATAATCTTTATTTGGTTTTTTATATACGTTTAAATCAGAATATCACGTTTACGTTCAACAAAATAATCATAATTAAATTTATAAATAAGTAATAAAATATACCGAAAGTGCGTTTATTTGGAAAAACTCGCGCTTCGACCCGCGGCCGACGGTAAAGGAAAACTGACGGCGTAAAATTGGAGAATTTTCATTTCGTATGCGAAAAGACTTACACTCAAAAATTATTGTACATAATGTCAATGAACACCAGTTATTGAACTTTTGATCATTGATACAATGAAAAGTTCATTAATACTACCAATAGATGTTCATTTTTTAATTTACATGTTCGTAGTCCCAATGTTATTATGTTCATTAGAAACTGACGAACATATTTCATAATTTAATGGATATCTTGATTGCTTCGACGACTCTTTTTCATCAATCCAATCATTACTTGATTGTATCTACAAATTTCTACATTAATATCATAACTTAAAATTTATGAATTTAAACCATCATATTAATGTAAGGTCGTTTTGAAATAATAACTACATTTATCGTATCTATGATTAAGGTTCACTAATATACACTATAAATACAGTTGATTATATATTTTTTTAATTCTATATATAGAATAATCTAGGAATATTAATGGCTTCGTAGAAACAGAATAAATTCAAGAGAGTGCAGTTTGAAAACTCAAACTAAATAATTGCAAAAAAAATTATCACGACTTTTACATTAATATTTATGTTAGAATTGTTATAGAAAAATATTTCTAAAAACGGTTTGTGTTTGTTATTACATATCAAATCCCAGAGAAACGTGTACAACATCATCAATCGACAACATTGAAAAATAAAGAACTAATAATCAAATTTTCTATGTAGGTATATTCGAGCGATAATTAATTGAAACATTACAAAAAATAAATTTGCTATAGAAGTTTGTTCATTGGAGCAGTTAAATTATTCATTAACGTAATGAATTGCATTATAAGGTATAATGTATAAGGTCATTACACCAATAAACGTTCATTGGGTAATGATTTCGAACATCAAGTAATCTTTGGACATACGTTGTAATGATGAAATCGTACTTCGGACGAAAATTAATGAACGCCAGTTCTTAACATAATGATTTTTTTATTGTATTTACGTACTTTTTTGGTTGAGTGTATGAATGCGATTTGTAAGATCCTCGAAATTTGTTAATTAATTGAAACATTACAAAAATAAATTTGCTATAGAAACAATATACATAAACATTGTCCTATTTACAATGTGAAATAGTAACTGTACTCTTTTAATATGAATAGAAGTGTACATTGTAACAATACAAGAATATTCCTTTATTTAATAAACACATTCATCGATACAATAAATAAACTTTGCATTTCGGTGGAATAATTTATTGAATTTATGTAAGAATATTGATAAAACTAATATTTATTATCACTATAAATCAAATTCATATTATTTATGTACTAATTTATTAAAACAAAGAAAGCTTGTTCATCGGAGCAGTCAAATTATTCATTAACGTAATGAACTGCATTATAAGGTGTAATTTATAAGGTCATTACACCAATAAACGTTCATTGTGTAATGATTTCGCACATCAAGTAATCTTTGGTCATACGTTGTAATGATGAAATCGTACTTTGGACGAAAATTAATGAACGCCAGTTCTTAATATAATGATTTTTGTATTGTATTTACGTACTTTTTTGGTTGAATGTACTTATAAATTTAACAGATACCTAAGCACATTCCAAAATTAATTTACCAAAGGACTGTAATCGTTAGAAAAAGATATACGCTAGAAGTAACTTATTGACGGAGTCGCGTCGCGTCGGTGTCGTTCGCTTTATTTTTGATACCTATAAAAGTTTTCGACCAGTTCCCATTGATGATATCATCATATAAATTAGATATTTATGTGGCAAAGAGAGTGACGGAATATATAAAAATTTATACGTTTGTCTGTTTCGTTAGCTTATCTCTCATTCGTCATTCGTTCAATATCCATATTCCATTACTTGACTTGTTTCAATTGGTTCGTTTCGCCCATTCCATGACCACATCATTATAAATAGTCGTTCGTTTATTATTTATAAAAGTGAACTGCACTGAACTAAAAAAAAAATGCGACAAATGCCAATTTAACGTTAACACAATTTCCAGATACATATCGCGATTCAACAAACCGGTTTCATACGAGTAAAACGTGGATACAAACCGTTACGGGTCGAAAATCTGGTTCAAAATATTCAACCGCACATCGACCCATCCGATCCCTATTTTCCTTTCCAGTGGTACTTAAAAAATACCGGTCAAAATGGCGGCAAGGCGAAATTGGATTTGAACGTAGAAGCGGCTTGGGCCCAAGGGGTTACTGGGAAAAACGTTACAACTGCTATAATGGACGACGGTAGGTACCTTCTTCATATTTTTTTTTAACAGTAAATTGCCACCCATCGGAACGACCATTTGTCAAAAAACAATAAGTATGCGCGTGCAGTATTATTTTTTATTGGAGTTTGCTAAGAGTTTTTGAATGTGAGATTTAAAAAAAATCACACGTTTTTACGTCTATCTTGAGAAATAACCATTACAATACGCCTATCAACAAGATTGCTTTTTTTAAATGCCAGGTACTCTCGTATTACGAATTACGCCATAATGGAAAATGGGAGCACAAAAAACATTCAATTCGACGTTTTATATAACTTCGGTACCTACGTAATCTTAAAAATCGATATCAACCTAAGTAGATATGTTCAACAAAATAGCGTGTTTAATTTATTCGTGCATTTTATTTACCTATCCATACGTTTGTAGAATTGAAAGGTATAGGAGTATAATGCTCGATAATTTCAAGCAGGTACTCACTCACATGATTTAATACTTAAATTAAATTCTCTACATCGGCATTTTTTTGCTTTGTAATCGTGATCCTGATACATACGTATAAACTTTCCATTTCATTTTGGACAGACATTTTATCTTAGATAAATTCAATTTCAAATAAATTCTCTTGTACTTGTTGGCATCGGTCGTGTGTATGTGTCTATCTATCTAGCTTTTTTTATCTTCCTCCATCAGAAAACATTTTTACAATCAGTTCGTCGAAATTTAATTTTAACTTTGCCGATAGCTCGTGCCGTCGTTTAAGGGTGTCACGTAAATCTTTGTTTCGAAAATTAAATTACCTCTTGTCCCGTTGACCAATAGGCAATAGGGGAGAACGGGGGCAACGCCGTTCGGCGGGTAATACCGGTCATTGCTAATATCGCCATTTTGTAAAGCGATACATCTGAAATTAGCTTTTTAGGATGGATTTTTATTTTAAATTCACGCTAACATTCATTAGTTATTTCTTTCTGAATATAGTAGTTGTAATATGTGCAATGTAATGTGTAAAGCATTGCATTGTCGATAAGTAATTTTTTTGTAGCGTGTTTGATCTCGAAATGAACACGTGCGTAAATCGGGTAACGGCGGTCAATTCCTAGTGGGGTAATTCCGGTCGGTTTCTAAATTTCTAATGTTTTTATTTCCATTAATTTACATGCATTTTATATGGGAAGCATACTGACCGCCATTACCCGCACAGTGGGGAAATTCCGGTCAATGCACTTATTTTTGTTTTTTACGTGCATAATAGGTATTTCAGTCGGTATAACTCTTATAATTTTTCAGATATATCTATCTAAAAGTAGATATTTTAAGCAATCAATTCGATTACTTAAAGGACCACGCACACTTTATATGGAAAACTAGGAACCACTCAAATCGATTTTTTGTTATATCAATCGACGCGTCTTAATGTGACGAATAATTATTATCATTGCGCCAATTTTGTTAAATTTATAAATAAAGCCGCAATCTTTAATTAACGCTCTTATGAGAATTTCGTGAGAGCAAAAGAGAACCTACTAAAATCAAATTTGTTTGAGTTCATAAATCAACTTTGTTATTTATTGCGGGGTACTTAACAACGACGGTTCGGTACCTACCTACTTAAACTGGCTTAAATGGCTTAAAAATTCTTGGCTTTGGGCACATTAAAAATGTGTACAAAACTAAGAGATTATTTGTACCTATCTATAAAAAGATAATATCGATGGCATTTTGTCAAAAGGGCGTAACCCATACTTTCTATTAAAATGAATTATCGAATTAAATGAAGACATAATCTGTTAAAATATGGTAACAATATTTCGATTTTTTTCACCGGAAAAATCAATTTGTATTTCCGCCAAACGTATCTTCTAATAGCTACACGACAACACAACATGTGTTCTTCGGTAAAATTTACTTTTTGTGGGTTACGCCCTTCTGGAAAACCTGCGTCGATATTTATATCAGCTTGCTTTTTACAATTGCTGCTATAATACAGTTGCTGTTGCTGTTAACGCTAATAATTGGAAATAAAGTCTATTAATATATATATTATATAACATTAACAAACAATTCAAATAAAAAACAAAACACATTCACGAATAACAAATTAATAAAAAATAATAATTCTTCATATATTCAAAATTTTGACTCAAATAAATAAATAATAAAATTATCCAATATAAGACAAAAATACATTTACTGTAGCTGTTTATTTTTCTACCTCTATTAAAAATGTTCACCATAAAATATCTATAGGTAACTCCAAATTATTAATTTTATTTTAGTGGGGTTAGTAGTGACCATCCTCATTAGAGATCTCTGTCAAGTAACTTTAAAATAATTTTGTAATGTAATAAATAATTCAATAAATCATTAATATTGAAAAAAGAAATCTTCCGCATAAAATTGTCGCTATTATAACAATTACGGTCTATCCAAACCTATAGGCAATTCACGTCATCAATAAAAAGTCACTAGATTGATTATTTGTAATTCGGTTTAAAGTTTGGAAAGTGACGTATTCTATAGATGATTTACTTGCGCATATATTAGATGGTGTAAAGAAAGACTACAATTTATTAGAACTGTCGAAATACGAGGTACGAGGTGACAGCACTGTGTGAAACGTCATCATCTAGTAACCTTTTATCGATGACGTAAATTGCCTATAGCAGGGGTGGCCAAGCTCCTTGATAGTCCAAGCCATTTTTCAAAATTTGAAATTTTTTGCGAGCCGCAATTAAATGCGTATTTAAAAGATATGCAAAAAAGGTATTAAAAAATTTTTTTTTACAGAAATTATATTTATTAAATATAATAGCATAAAAATAAAAAGGGAACTCGGGTACATTTATCGAGAGCAACAAATAATCCTTCAAAGAGCCGCATATGGCTCGCGAGCCGCAGGTTGGCCCCCCCCTGGCCTATAAGGTTTGGATAAAATGTAACTAACAAAACTATTAGTTTTTAGGCAATTCTTTTATTCTAGGTTTTAAGCTCGCTTAAAACCTGGTAGGTAGGTAGGTACCTTCCTAATTCTATTCTAACGACTCTAAAATAGTAGGATTGAATTCAGAATTTAAATGCTACCGTCAATTCAATATGAATACGGGTAAAAAAATTTTTAATTACAACAAGGAACCGAACAATATAATACTTTATGAGCACTATTTTACTATTTTCTACCTGTTACTTACATTTGTGTCATTTGTGTCGTTTCTTAGAAACGTATTTACCATGACCCCTCCATAAATAACGAGCGACAGATTTATTAACTTCCGACATAATTTAAAGCCCAAATTTTTTCAATGAATTGTTCATTAACGGGTTTAATAATGAAGTTACAGATTTGGCGCAATGATAATAATTATTCGTCACATTAAGACGCGTCGATTGATATAAAAAAAATCGATTTGAGTGGTTCCTATTTTTCCATATAAAGTGTGCGTGGTCCTTTAAAAATCAAATAATTTTTTCAATACTACAGCGAATCTCCCTCAAGTGACCGCGATTACCTAACTCGCCCCTAACCAATAATGATGGAAGAGGTAACACGCTTACTTCAGTTTAGGCAAATCGATTTATCAAACAAAACCAAAATTACTCAAAAATTAAATATCAGTACCTAGATTTTATCGAATACGTTTAACGGCCTTTTCAATTGGTATCAAATTAAAAAATATCATATTTATGCGTGTGCAGCACATTATGACCTACGTGCAGTCAAGTTCATATGTTTTGTCCCGTCGTCTGTGTTATCTTTTATCGTAAACGGCTCAAAAAAAAGATTACTGTCCGTTTTTATTTATTATCTGACGTGTCTGTTTTTACAATTCAAAAACAACTGCTACGCTTCATCCCTTTCGATTCTCTCGTCGCTCGTTGGTCTGCGATCACATCTCGGGGGACAAAACGTATGAACTTGACTGTACGTTATGTATTTATAATAACTTTTGTTTGTTTAGGAGTCGACTACATGCATCCAGATTTAAAATTTAATTATGTAAGTTAATAAGATTTTCCCTTTAAACATCAATTCTTTGGTTATTATAATTTCAAAATTTTACATTTAATAATGGCTTAAATTCGAACGACGTCTTTGACCGTTATCTTTCCGATATACTTTCAGAGAATGTTTTCCCACATTTTAATTAAGTAGATACGTTCTTGTTTGAAGAGGAAAATTGATTCTTATTTTAATCTCACGCTCGATTTTTCCGATAATTGAATTTTGAATAAGTAGAAGTAGATAACGATGAAATTTTTGCATCAAATGTTTAATTTCCTTTAAATTATTATAGAATGCCAAAGCTAGTTACGACTTCAGTAGCAACGATCCTTATCCATATCCTCGTTACACCGACGATTGGTTTAATAGGTGAGTCTTTTTTTCTGGAACTCGAACTCGATACAATTCTAATATGTAGGGAGAATTAATTTAATGCAGTATCATAAATCGAGTTCTCTGATCTTTTTGTCGGTTTAAAATTACAAAAATTAACCTTTACATGTATTTACACCTACTTAATTTTGAACTATTGGAAAACTTGATGCAAGATTTGACCCAAATCGGTTCGGTAAGAAAAAAAAAACGAAACGTATTTCTAATTTTTTAAGTAAAATTTGGATAAGATTGTCGCAAACGTCGTTTACAAATAGAATTAAATGGAGGAAGATGTAGGTTCTAATTAAAATTTCAATTGCCATCAGAATCAGCTTCTGCTTATTAAATAATAAACACAACGTATATAAAGTTGTATTTATGAGTATAGACCGACCGTCTCTTTTCGTTCCAAGTACCTACCTGTATAAATTTAATGTGAAACGTTATTAAAATTTTAAACAAAACACCGGCTTTAAATGAGAAATTAAATCATT
Organism: Rhagophthalmus giganteus; assembly: GCA_036326145.1. Taxonomy (NCBI): domain Eukaryota; kingdom Metazoa; phylum Arthropoda; class Insecta; order Coleoptera; family Rhagophthalmidae; genus Rhagophthalmus; species Rhagophthalmus giganteus. Next base: position 5,226,713 of record JARFJA010000083.1, on the reverse strand, counting down.
AGAAATCTTATTTATTTAGGTAATCCGATTTGTTTTAATTAGTAAATTAACTGAAAGTATACAGTGTGTCCACGGCTCGGGTCCTGAAGGGAAAAAGCTTTCTTATTTTTAATATTAGAGAAAAATGTTATTCTTTATAAAAAAAACTCTGCTTCATACAGGGTGGACATAAATCAAAATTAAAAATAAGGAATAGTATATTCTTATATATTTATATGTTACTTCGACAAAAACGATTAATGAGGACGTGTACTTTTAAATTTGTTTATAGCCATGGTACTCGATGCGCAGGAGAAGTTGCCGCAGCAAGAGATAATGGAATATGTGGCGTCGGCGTTGCGTACGATTCAAAAATAGCCGGTAAGTTTCTTTTTAAATTTTCAAAATTTTATTTAAATTAAATAAATGAAAAACTAACTATTTACATCATTTAAAACTAAGTTATTCTTTTTTAATTTCAAAAAAAACTATTTATAGTTTTAAACAAAGAAGTTTAAATGCAGTATCGTTCCAAAGTTTATCGCGGCGTTTCAATTTAAACTTTGTCGAATGTAATATAATGGAACAAGAACAAAGTAAATTACCTCTATTGTGTGGCTTTTTATTAGATAAAGTTTAAATCTGTGTCGAGCCGTGCTAGCTAATTAATGTACTTTTGCGAAATAAATAAAAATAACAATAATAAATTGGTTAACTGCATTAAGCAAATATACTGTTAATTACACTTACAAAAATGTAACATCGACTAAATTGACACATTTCCTTCAATTTAAAAAATATTTTCATCCAATTACCTTTACACATCCCAATAGTATAAAGATCCTATAAAATACCGAGCTTCCAACAAAAATTCTAAATTAGGCAACCCATTTTACTGGAATGATATCCCCCCCCCCTTCCAAAACTACCAAAAGTTTCTAATCTAATTTGGCGATATAATTAAAAATTAAAACAATTGAAAAATCTTACTACTATAATATACGAACTTGATTAGAAGCTATTTATTTTAATCCGTGTTGAGCACAGTTTCTGTCGAATAGTCAATATATCTACTGTTACATTTTCGTTTGGCAAATACACATAAGTAAATAACCACCATAGGTGCTCGGTAAGTATTCTAAAATAAATTCAGTTATAAAATATTTACTTAACTACAGGTATTTATTTTCAACGTTAACATGGATGTAAAGCAAAATCAATTTGCATTTAAATGTAAAGTTTTATAATTTGATCTAAAAAATGTCACGAAAGTTCTTGCATATAAAACGAAACTTATTAAAAATTCCCCTTGATCCTATCCGGTTTATATAAGCTGTTATTTCAGAAAACAAAGTTCAATTCGGGGGGGGAATTTCTTGAAAATTTACACTTTGTGTAGGTACTTACAGTACTTACATAAATAACAGTTGTGAACTGAATAATTGTATCTATTAAAAATTTCAATTGGCTGAACCGTTTACATATTTTAGGAAATGAATCTATTATTTTTACACGTGTGCAGTTCTTGCTTTTAAATAAAACGGCGATGGTTTAATCTCTACATATTAGATACAAATTCAGTTTGTTTTCTTTTAGGAATAAGAATGTTGGATCAGCCGTATATGACGGATTTAATTGAGGCAAATTCAATGGGCCACGAGCCCAATTTAATTGATATATACAGTGCATCTTGGGGCCCCACGGATGATGGAAAAACGGTCGATGGGCCCAGAAATGCCACGATGCGTGCAATTGTTAGAGGTGTAAATGAGGTGATTATTAATCTTTTTTTTTTCAAATCAATTAACAGAGGTTATCAATAGTGTAACTTATTTGACTTAATTGAAACTCATTTTGAACCAATGTTATTCAAGTAAATTAGAAAATTAATAAAACTCGATAAAAGTCTACTTTTTGTAAAGGTATTAAAGAAGATTTTATTAATTGAAAGGAATACAGTAATTAATCCACCTAAATAGAAGAAAAAAAATAGGTGTTCCGTGAAAATCTTTGAAATTACAAGATATAACGCAATTAATATCGGCGAATTTCGAAAATAAAACATTAAAATGGTTTGCCTCTGGCATTAACCGAATGTAACACAATATACTGACTATAAAAAAATAATAAGAAGACTCCCAAGAGAATAGAAAAAAGCAGAAAAGCCATCAGTTAAATGGATGACATATATTAAATATATAATGAAAGAAAAACTGGAAACAGAAACTGGATGGACAAACATTTTTGCGATAAGTGAGAGAAAAAGCTGCAACGGGAAAAATGTCAAAAAGGAAAACAAGTTAGATAATTAAATGAATATTATTACTTAAGCAATAAACGCAAATCGAATAAACTTATGCAGAAATAAGATTTGAATGTGTAAACAATCGACAAATTAATGGCGGTGGTCCTTATTTGAACTACTTGCTTATAAGTAGATATATACAAAAATTCTTTAATTATTGTATGATATTTCGCCATTTTACAATTTGTTTACAGTCGAGTCTTAACGTTCGTGTTTTTTCTTTTCTCCAATTTTTATTTGAAACATTCATATCTCATTCAAATCACATCTTATCAGATTTTATACTATATGCAATACAAGTAAAATTTACTGCAGGGTCGCAACGGCTTGGGCAATATTTATGTTTGGGCTAGTGGCGATGGGGGAGAAGATGACGACTGCAATTGTGACGGTTATGCTGCGAGCATGTGGACTGTTAGTATCAACAGTGCTATAAATGATGGTCAAAATGCACATTACGACGAAAGCTGCTCTTCTACTCTCGCATCTACTTTCAGTAACGGGCCAAAGATCCTAATACGGGCGTTGTAAGTAATTTTTCAGTTTTAAGACAACGATTACATAAAACCATTTCACAATCAAGTCAGATTTGTTTAACATAATGAAAGCAGAAATACGCCTTTTGGCCATCATCGTAATATCGATGATGAGCCATTATAGTTATATGCTAAATTAAATTAATACACTTTTTACATTAGGCAACAACAGATTTATATGGAAAATGCACAACAACACATTCTGGAACATCAGCCGCTGCACCTGAAGCGGCCGGCGTGTTCGCTTTAGCATTGGAAGCAAAGTAATTAACTATCTATCGCATATTTAAACAATTGTTCGTCGCACAATCATGTTTCAGTACGAAATTAACATGGCGCGACATTCAACATCTGACAGTTTTAACTTCGAAACGAAATTCCCTTTTCGATGCTAAAGGTCGCTTCCATTGGACAATGAACGGCGTGGGATTGGAGTTTAATCATTTATTTGGATTCGGAGTTTTGGACGCGGGCGCCATGGTAGCACTTGCCAAACAATGGAAAACGGTTCCACCAAGATATCATTGTGAAGCTGGCGCAATTATCGAAACGCAGTAAGTAAATACAGAGTACGCTGCCTAATGTGATCACATCGGGACACTGGGTTTTTGATAACAATATACGATAAAAAAAATAAACAAATATTTATTGACTAAAAATGTTTAAAAATAAAGAGTGGATAAATTTAGCAATAAAGTGTACATAAAAATTTTAAAACAAATATATTTTTTATGCAAAGTTGAAAATGAATACGAAGGGCTTACTGTAAGAACGCAATAACAAAAAGAATAATCAATATTAAAGTTTGAATGTTACGTATAAGAAGTATTTTTGAAAATCTACATAGGCTAAAAGTGTGTTAGTACTGTTCCCTTACTTTAAGTAAAATTAGTTATTATTACAAAACATAAAAATCAACTTCTGATTTACAGAAAAAATAATACACATAATAAATAAAACAAAGTATGACTTTATCATGTTCTTGCAATAAGTCCTTCATAACAAAAAGAACTGGAATAGTGATTGTTACTCAAAGTGAAAAACCCTGAAATTTAACGATTCAAAATAAAAAAACCATGAAAATTAACAATACAAAAGTTAACAATTCCACTCAATGATTTGTTATTGAAGTTTAACCTGGGATAGAACTGTTTTTTTTTAAAGAAAATACTGATGGGACAGATAAAAAAACCCAGAATTGCGGGATAGCCCCGGAATACAATTACCTCTGAAGAATTTTCCATTAAAAAAAAAACTCATTAACAGCATTGTTTGTCTCTGTTGTTTGGTCTGTAGGCTGGTAACTTACGGGAGAGTGAAGTTCTTCGGTGTCACTTGAACTTGAACATTGTCCGTGATTCCAATAGACAGTGTGCACTGTATTTCTGAATTGTAACTTAGGTGCATAGGTATTTTGTTATTAAATTACATGCAAAAACAAAATCTGAAATTTTGTTTGATTACACGGGTACTTTCGACCATTTTGTACGTAGTCACACAATATACAATGTGATCGTAAAGGTTGTCTAATATACTTACATATAATATTCATACTACATATTATCGTAGACATCAGACATTAGTTTCGCAAACGATTGTATGTTTTACTAATTTATTTTTTTTTAATCAGACAAACATATTTTTTGTCTAAATTATTGTCAAAATTTATTCTTTCTTAATTTCAGACAAATTTCATCTAATAAAGCTCTTATTCTACAAATTAACACGAAAGCATGCGAAGGTCAAAATACCGAAGTAAAATATTTGGAACACGTTCAGGCCGTTATAAGTGTAAATGCGACTCGAAGAGGAGATTTGGAGTTATACTTAACATCACCGATGGGAACCAGGTATTATAATATATGCTACATAATAACCTTTAAATATAGAAAAGAACATGTTGTTCTTAGGTCTATGATATTGAGTAAACGACCTAACGATGATGATTCTCATGATGGTTTTACGAAATGGCCTTTTATGACAACACACACATGGGCAGAATATCCACAAGGTACTTGGCTATTAGAGGTAAGATGGCATATTTTTAATACTAATCCTTAGTTTTTTTTTTTTTGTATTAATAACAATAAATTCAGTGTATTTGATAAACCGATCCTTCATGTAAAATAAACCATGTTTCCCATCATAAGCTAAACAGCTCGAGTTTTACTTGGACGGTTATGATGGCAACTACCAATTTTGATGCCGTTACCTGTTACATATAAACATGAAATTTTTAAATGAAGAAGAACAGGATACGAGATAACTTATTATTTATTGCATAGAAACATAACAGCGTTTGAAAACTGTAAATAAAATATGAAAGTAAACAAAAAACTGTCACTAAACACGGCCCTAAAAATTTAAAGTTTAAAAACAAAAAAAACGAGTTCCTACTAAATGTCCAAATAAATTTTTGCGAATTGTTTCAACGATGATTGAACGATCACCAGATTTAATTAACCATTAAAAAACCGGCTCTAAGAATGTCACAATTTGTCACAACAACTATTATATGTAAATGAAAATTCAAGCTATTTAACTTACGGTATTGGACCAAAGCGATAATTAAAATTAATAATAATGTGTTTTTTAAATAAAACTTAATTTATTTTTAGGTGAGGTTTAATTCTCAAATACCGCAGACAGGATTCTTTAAGGAATGGACTTTGATGTTGCACGGAACTAGAGAACCACCTTACACGGAATTAGCCGTTTTAGATCCACACTCCAAATTAGCTATAGTAAAAAAAGCTCACGAAGGTCAAAACAAGCAGTATTAAAAAATAAACAGCATGTTCTGTTATCCTCTTTATAGTTTAATAAATTTAAAAATTTTAAGAATTATGTAAATTTCGAATGTTTAAATACTGTTAATTTGTATTTTATTTTAATACAGCACTTGTCGCATAACATACAATTCTTACTCATTCTACATGTAAATATAAACTGCTTATCAATTATGAACAAAATTTTGAGTGATACCTAGGTTAAATTTTGGGTGCTATATATCACACAACTAGAATACAGATTTAGAAATTTAAGTAAATTTATACAAAAAAAAATTTCTTAGTGAAACATATGAAATTTTATTGTAAATTCTCTTCCCAGAGTATAAATATGTAGAAATTCTATTCTGTAATTATGGACATAAATAAAAGAAATGTATTTGTATTTATTACTTTTACTAAAGTAATACGAAAAGCAATATTGAAGTATAAGTATATTATGACAATGTTAATAAAATAAATACTTCTACAATTCTTTAGATCGTTGTTTTCTTTCTTTAATTTTTTTCGTGTAAAATGCGTACCTTCGATTTTGGTTACACGTTAAAATTTTTTTTACTTTTAAGTTTTAAAACGATACCTCTCAAGCAGATCGGCGCAGGAGTTAGAACATAGTTCGTAAAGTTAAAAAGACTTACTTTTGCTTGTTGTCAGAATTAGATCTAATAAGGCAGAATTTCCGTGCATCGTTAAGTGCCGCAGTCACCGTAGCACTACCATATGTTTGAATTTTCTCAAATCCGAGAGTTCCATCTCGCTTAAGAATCTTTTATGTGCCAAACATCACAGCGGCGTGGGGTTCTACGGTTTTACTTCTTTATCTGAAAAGAAGATGTACGTTTTAATTTATTCCATTAAAACGTCTCATCACGTACTAAGATCGATTTAACGACAATGTTACCACATCGAGGGGCACTTAATATTTGGGAGGAGTTCAAATGATTATGGGATTGTCAATGTAGGTTCACACAAGGATAATTGTGAGATGTAATGGCGGTATCACTACATATGGTGAAACAAACAAGTTATAAGATAAAAATCGTTTATCGTGTGACTATGATCTTGCTAGCGATTCGTATGGTGGCACAAATATATTGAAGTACATACCCTGTTAAATAAACGAACCGACTGGAATATACAACGACTATAACCGTTCGTTTTGCGGGCTATTTTATTTAACCCAATAATTAATAATAGTCTATTATTAATTATGATTGCAAAAGTTTGACGTCAAGTTTAAAACTGCACGTCCATCTGTGCAGTGATGTTAAATGCAAAACTCGGAATGATTAGTAATTTTATGTGGGAATAATATGAAAATTACCTTTCCCTAAAAATAGGGATGCACGAATAAAACAAATGAATTCTATTTTAGAATAACCTAAAACTCACCTCAACGTCAGTGATAATCCATTCGACTCGTTTTATCAAACTTACAGTATTATTTCAAACAAACGATGGATCTCCTGAAAAAACGGTTTGAAGCAGGATGTGTTTTGTTATTTAGGCTTATCTTCAAATATGCTTAATATAAACAAAAATACAGAACAGTAAACGACCGTTATGTTTTAATATCTTTGTTTAAGCTCGCCTACCATTGGTTAATTTTAAACAAACAGTGTCGAAAATAAAGTTTCCTAACATGGATTTGATATCGACTTAACCCCGAATGCTATTCGTGGGCGTTCGACGAGCCGACAGATGTTTGACCGCCATCCTGCTGTCATATTGTTTAGCACGCGTTTTTCTGTAAAATAATTTGATTGCATAATTTCGCTATTTAAACATTCGTTCGATGTATTTGATAAACGTTTATAGTTAGTGGTGTGTGAGTGAAGTAAGTTGCGCATGCAGTTGTATCAGTTTCGGTGTCCTCTTGTCGTGTACCCGGTTTTATTATTAAACATTTTAAGTGACAATATTAATGACTATTTAAAATAGGTTAACAGTTGTATACGAATAGAAGAACTCGTGCGAGTTGCATTACAGAATAAAATTCGGTTAACGTTAACATTACAAATGATGAAAATAAAAGCGCGTAAGTAACGCTTCAGTGTATTTTACCTTTTACGTTGTAGATTGCGTTTGTAATTAATTTTAAGGACTTTATTTAATTCATTAATACAAAATTATGTCGATATTTATAACTCCTGTATGTAAAGTGAATAAAAATAGTACTTTATTGTTGATACGAACTGCATGGTAGCCATACTGTCAAGTGTCAACTGTCAATACGATGCCGGATTTATTTACTTTTCGTTTGAAATACGTTTAATTAGTTAAAAAATCACTCGAATTGATTCCTTTTTTAATGATATTTGCAAGTTAATTGCCCGATAGGTCGTTCAACGTAGAAATAACTTCAAATATTGTCAATTTTGTTTAGGCGTACCGCGTTGCACAAACGCACGTGTGTTGGTTTGTTTGGAACGACCGCACTTGTTACTCACACCTTACTTCCAAACAATACATTATTTAATAACGTAAACAACATTTATCTATTAATAAGTATTATTACGTTGTAGATTAGTAGGTGCTTGCTTGAGTTTCGCGAAATAAAATTATTTCTAAGGCGAATTTAAAAAATAAATAAATTTGGAATTAGAAACTTTCACATTATATAGAATTATATACTTAAATTAAATCGAAGACGATGAGAGAATTTAAACATAAACAAATAATGTGGTTGACAATTAATTAACCAACAAATGTACAGACTGTTTTAAAAAAGTATGGTCTAAAGGCGATGAAGAGATCGGCGATGGTAAACAAAAGTAAAAATGTTAATAAACTCTTGCCCTATTCTCCTCGACTGTCTGACTTCCAATTATATTTCTATAAAATTTTAATTACAGTAAATCGGTGATTTTCGGCAGCTGGTCTGCAGACCAAATCCGATCGGGCAGAAACATTCCCAAGTCATGTTTATAATTATTATACTAGATACTCCATCAGAAAAAGTCCTTTTTCCACACGATATATAAGTAAATTAATTTTTTTATATTTTAGTTATTTGTAACAACTAGGTTTTAGTGTATTATTTAATTCTTTATAGATTCCGATAGATTCCAGTCCGGCAGTAGCACCGACGAAAATGATTCGGGATCCGAACAAGAAGATGCCGTTAACGCGCTTCAAATGTCCAATATGCAAAGTCATAATATGACTGCCGTTAGAAAAAGAAGAGGAAACCTTCCCAAAAATTCGGTAAAAATATTAAAGAGATGGCTCTATGAACATCGTTATAATGCTTATCCAAGCGATACCGAGAAATTGATGCTATCTCAAGCAGCCAATTTAACGGTCTTACAAGTATGCAATTGGTTCATCAATGCTCGTCGCCGTATTTTACCGGAAATGATTCGACGAGAAGGTCACGATCCTCTGCATTACACGATCTCTCGTCGTGGAAAGAAAATTAACAGCATCAATACCATAACTACCAATCAAACTCATGACAATTGGGACGAAGATTCGGTTGCTGAAAACAAACGAATTCGATTGGATCATGATTATGACGAAAGCGTGTCTTTAATGTATCGTTCTGAAGAAGATAGCCCCAACGACTATGAAAGTCTGAGTCCTAGCGAGGAAGAAAAGTTTTCCCCTTGGGAGACTGTTATTCGTTATGGCTTAACAAATACTATGCAACATCCTGCTAACAGAGGGTAAGTTTGAGGATGTCTTTCCATTTATTAATTTATAATAGTTATTATAAACTTGAAATAATTTCAATTTTTACAGAAACAACAATATAATGGAAGAAGAGAAACTCTCGGTGCCTGATACCTACTGGAATTCTTCTCATTCGCAGTTACCACATCTACCTCAATTATCGGTTCCAAATTCGAAAATGCAGGTGATTCCTGGACACGCGATGGAATCACTGCTATCGCCACCAACTCCGCCGGAACACGAAGATAAAGATAAATTTAAATGCCTCTATCTGTTGGTGGAAACTGCCATGGCAGTCAGACAGCGCGAGAAAGAACAAGGAGTTGTTGACGTATAGCGAGTGCCATCTTTGTCATTAGTCGTGCCTTAAGATAATTTTGCTCAAGAATATACAAATTAATGTTTAAGATTCATAATGTTGTTAACGTGTCCATTTATTTTCAGTTTTTGTGCTATTTGTTTTTAGATTTAAGAATTATCTATCTAATTATTTCCGTAAAATCGGTGTTTCTCAAACTGTTAAACTATGCCGCCGGAGATTTACTATATTTATATTTTTGGTGGTAAATCAGTTTTCAGTTTTGTTCCATACTAAACGTTTATATGTTTTGTTAGGAAAAAGGCTCGGGAAGTAATTTTTTTACTGTAATTTTCAATTTAAAATTTTGAAAATTTCAGTTTACCATTAATTTTCTCTAGTGTATATTTGGAATTTAAAATATTTGCTAGTAATAAACTTTAAGTATGAAGTTCGTATCGTTGCTAAATTAGGTTTTTGAATAACCTCTTGTTGAACAACGGCAAGGATCTCTAGTCCTTTGTGTATTAATTAATGTTACATATTCAAGTGTTTTGTAGGATAATTCTATATTACATTTTTATCAAGGAAAAAAAATGATTATATCAGTTACTGCTCGATTTGTTTAAAATTACATTCCTCCTTGAAAATAACTTTTTAAGCAATGCTAATATTTAAAGATTTTATTCTGTTTTGATGATCTGTCAACTTTTATAGTTAAATATTTTGTTTTTTAATGTCGAAATTTTACTTACAATTAGATTCCTCATTTGTCTCCCTTATGAAATGCCAACTAACGGAAACGACAAGTTCTAGAAACACGTACAAAATTGTCATTTATTTAATATTTCTTTTTTTATGCAGCAGTATTAGACGAACGTATTTATTATTAGGTGAAAATGTTTAGATGCTCATTTGAGGAAAATAATTATATATTAAAAGGAATCTTTGCTGCCAACATATTTTATTTGCTAATACATTTATTAATCATCTTCTCTTCATTATTTCATTGAATATGTTTTTTTGTGATAATTTTTATAAGCGTGTATGAATTGAAAGGTCAAACTTTAGATATGTTTCGATGCCAAATTGCAAACAGTTTGCACTGCCAAATAAAATAACCCCTATCATAATTATAACTCCACAATCTACACTATGCTGCTATTTATCTCGTATTATATTCTACAGATGTGGAAAATATGAATTTTGATAATTTAGTCAAAGCAGGTTTTACGTGTACATATAAATATGTATAAAAATAATAATTTATGCACTCGGTATTCGTTAATAATTAAAAGATGGAAACCAACATTTTTTGCTATTATCTATTAATTCGTTTGTAGAAAGTAAAACCTATTAGTTCAAAATTTGAAAACGATCGTTCATTTTCTGTCGCATCTTCAAACTATTAGTTTGTAATATACTGTTTAATGGAAACATTGTTTTTATATAGTTTTTATAATTTCTTAGATTTATTATCTTTGTGATAAGTGTTTTTTTTTTTATTGATATTGGTCCATGAAAATGAAGCATAACAGCTGTAACTGTATGATCACTGTTATTTTCTATATTGACATAGTTTATGCAAATAAAAGTATTTGTGGTTTGCTTATAATTATTAATGGTGTTTTAACATCACATCTTGAACCTATAAGTATTAATAAATCCTATTATGATTTTAATTATTCCGACAATTGAACAGGTTGAGAAGCACTAAACGTTGTAAAATTAAAGTAATCATTTCTGGAAATTTTTGGATAACAAATTACCCTCTTCAAAATTTGTTTTGAATTTGATAATTCAGTTGTGTATATAAATGTAAAGTAAAATGTAGTTTAATATTTCTGATGAAATTTTATCGATCCACTTGGAAAATTTAATTTTGCTAACTGAAAAAAAACGGCGTTATCACATTTTTATACTACATATTGAAAAAAAACGTATTTAAGTACCTATCGGAGAACTTTACGATTGATCTGTAATCATCTATTTACATTTTTAGAACAAATTTGTATCATATGCATGTCGAGATGCACATCAATTTTTTGTAAACTTAATTTAGTTAAATTTTTAATTAAAAAAATCACATATTTATGGAATATCTTCGGTAAAAAATCTGTTTGTTAACAAGCTTAAATGTGTAATTGAGAAAGTTCAAAGTCGTAAAGTACAAAATATTAATTTAAGTCGGTTATACTTATAACAATCCTATATTTATGTAAATTGTTATGTTGTCAAGTTGTATAGTCAACTATAATAAATGAAATAAATTCTCTATTATAAGAAAGGATGTGTGTTAATATTTAAAAATTGAACTTGTTAAAAATATTTTTTGATTATATCAATAAATTATAATTTTCAAGCGATACGACTTATTTATTATTATTTGAAATAGTCTTTAATTTATCTATAAAATACACTAATCAAAACATTGTTATTGCTTACAATAAAATAAAATTTAAGACAATGCAATTGCTTTGTCTCTAAGTCTTTTTAAAATATCGCATTCTTCTAAGGAAATTCCATTTTGCTCGGCCCATTGTAGGCACATGTCGAAATTTTCCACTGCTATCTTGTGATCTACTTTCTTAATTGTAGTCGACGGCTGCTCGTCTTCGTCCAGAACTTCTCGTTTTTCCATAAAATCTTCTCCGATAAAGTTATGAAATTCGTTTTCCTCGACGTAAACTTCTGTAACCGGATTTAGCAACGAAAACTCTTGTAAATTTTCCTGCTTCACGACAACATTTTCCGGCGCCAAAGAAGAATTTTCATTTAATAAAAAATCGCTCCAAGACTCGCAAAAATTACTGTGAATTCTATTCCATGCGTCATATAAAAAACCTAATCCGTCTCTTAATTTGAGTCTTTTAAGAACTTCATTTATATCTTCGTTATGTTCATCGAAAGATGAAATGTAAGACATTAAATTATCTTTGTAAAAGTTTTTTAACCACCAAGTAGAGTTTTGATTTGAATTTGTCCCAAAAGTGGTAAAGTTTGAAGGAAGAAGGATGGTACTAAATTCTTCACCGTTACTTCTTAAATGTTTGTCGTAAACGTATTGTAACGAGTTACTGACTAAAAGTAATGTTCTAGACTGAATATTACGATTTTTTAAAAACATTTCGACCTGTGTCGTGTAAGAATTATAAAACCATTTAGTGAATAAAGTAGATGTCATTAAACCATTGGATGAAGCTTCGCATTCTATTGGAAATTTTAAATCCGATAAATCATGTAAATTTTGCTCTTTTACGACAATAAACAAGTGCAGTTTATGAGTGCCATCTGTGTTTAAACATGTTAAAAACGTAATTTTTTCTTTTTCTTCAAACACGTCTTGAAGAAATTTCCAATATAATTCGGACTCGTCGACGTAATAAACTTGAGCCGGCGAAAGTTTTAAAGACTGAATTTTTTCGGTTAATTCTTTTTCAAAGGAAACTTTGACCGTCGTATTTGCTTTCGCGGCTTTTTCTTTATTTATTATTAATCTTCTTAATCCGTGTCGTTTTTTAAAATTAGTAATCCAACCCCTACTAGCTGCAAAACTGTTTTTACCATAACATTTTTTGTAGAAAAGTTTTGCTTTTTGCGCTAATACTTCGTAAGAAATGGGTGTTTTTTTATTTTTTTGACTAATAAACCAAGAGTACAACATAGCTTCCATAGCCGGATGTTCCGCTTTTTTAAGAGTTTTTCTAAAACTTAAGTCGCCAGGGCTATTTGCGATAAAACTGAAAAATATACCGTAGGCATTTATTATAATTATTTTTTTACAAAAATAACCCACCTTTCGATTTTCTTTTGATTCTTTTTAAGATCCGATATTGTCGAATTTCCGATGCCATATTTTTCGGCTAATTTCCTTGCGCTAACGCCTTGTTTTATTTCTTCTAAAATTTTACACTTTAAATTTAAGGTTAACGTTGTATGTTTGCGTTTTATTATCGTTTTATCCATAATACGAAAAGTTTATGTTCGAATTACCGTATTAAAATTTAATTATACTTTAATAAATAAATCAATCTAAGTGACGAATAGTATATATATATAGTTATTTTATACGGATTAGCAAAGCAATTTTGTTAATATAAAGTATAGTATATGACAAAAACTGCGCAATAAGTTCGGATTAACAAGACTGTACATGACTATATAACCTACGATAGTAATCAATAATCCGGAATTTAAAATATGACGTCACTTTTAACGAATTTTCATTGAAAATAAAGCTTTTGCAGCCTGTCTGGCGATGGGACCCAGAGGTGCCGCTTTGGATTTTTTTCGATCTCGACCCCTAGATCACGAAAATATAGGTTGTTCATTTTGAGTAGGTCGCAATTTTGTTCGAAATTTGGACAATATATTGTTTTTACGAATACGAATAACGAGTTCGTTAACCAGCCAAATCGACAGAGCCGTTTTAAAATGGCGGCCGATCGAAGATTTTAAACTGATCGATTTATATCAGTTATTAATTATCGAATCGCTAATGTGAAATATGGTTTAGAATTATCATACAATTCTCTATCAAACATTTATCTTTGTAATTTTCAATAGAATGCACCGTTTTCAACATAATCGGGAAAGCGATAAATTCTTATAAAAACGTAATTTTTGTAGATTTATTTCTTTCGTAAATAATGAAAAAAAGAGATTTTGAGACATATTACATGGAAATTCGATATCAAGGTTTGTACACGGTCGGATATTATATAGAGCTAAATCGGTATAAAATTGTTTAATAAATTAAATCTGTATGTTTTATTACTAAATGTTTAAGTAAATATAACTATGCTTACCTATTGAAAACCTTTAATATAATAATTCATTATTTTATTTATTAAAATATCGAATTTAATTTCACAAGTTTAAAAACACACAGGTTGGTGTCTATAAACAATCGATTATTTACTATTATTTCTATAATTTAAAATATAGGTACAGCACATTTCCAGTAATTCGAATACCTTGCAGAATTCAACACTCATAAACAGTCTCCTAGACATACAACGTTTGCATAAAAAATGTGATGGACAGTATACAAAAGTTTACTGTTTACTTCAGTACGTCACCGATTGATACTTAATCCATATTTAATGAAATACCGAAATACTTACTTAATTAAATCCATATTTAATTCGATAAAATATTTTATTTATGAGGCCGAAACGGCTGGGTGCAAACGCTTAAAAGTTAAGCAACGAGCAACGAATAAAAATTTCAGAAAACAAAATTGCAGCAAACCGAGTAACTGTTTTAATAAAATATTTGTACGGCAATTATATTTATTGAAACTTGAAATGGTATTAACAGTTATTGCTAAACATTTTACGGAAATCTTCGTTACTTTTTGGATTAATTTTGATGGTCGTCGTTGTAGCAACCGGTTGTTTTAAGGAACGTGGTATTAATGGCACTTGTAGACGACTTCTTGCATTACGCATGGGAACAGACGTTTCAGGTAGCTCTGCTTTTGAAAACTCTTGTTTCTTTGGAGGAGGTGCACTTATAGCAACAGTAATGATGTGTCCTCTTATATTTAACTGGTTCGTAGCTTCCAAAGCTCTTTGTGCTTGTTCTTCGTCTGTAAATTCTACGTAAGCTATACCCTTAGATCTGCCACTTCTATGTAACACCAAACGTACAGCAATCGCTTCGTGCTCTTTAAAAATATCTTTCACTTCATCTTGAGTAAGACTTATAGGAAGACCACGAACGAACAATTTATTCTTTTCGCCTTCTTGCGAATATTTAAAGGCGCCTTCTCGTTTCGCTTGGTCCGGTAAGCATTTAGAAATAAATAATGGTCTACCATCTATAGGTTCCCTATCTCTAGTTAAAGCTTCAACAGCCTCCTCGTTGCTTGCAAATTGAATGTAAGCAAAACAACGAGAATTTCCTTTTCTATCTGTGGCCATGTACGTGCCAATTGCGTTAGGGAATATCGTTTCCAACTTTTCTTCCCCCACATCTTCGCACAGATTACTTAAAAATACCGTTTTTTCCACATCCATGTCGGAGATCTTCATCGTTCTTTTCGGAAATAATTCCACCGGTTTTTTTGTACTTCTCATACGCTTTGCTTTGTAATTATTATCGTTAGATTCGTAAGCGCGTTTTGTACCTTGATTACGATCCTCTTCTGCCGCCGGTTTACTTTGTTTCGCATTTTTGCATTTCTCTACGCATTTAAGCATATCTTGTAGAGAACCGCATTCTCTTTCGAACATTAACCAATCGTCAATAATATATCCTGGCCAGTCGGTACCGGTAGATAGCGCATTTTGATATAACATTCTTAAATGTTGGGGGTCTCCATACTGTTTTTCGATATGTGCATACTCTAACCACGCACTAGCTAAATATTTATGCTGCGGGCTATGTAATATGTTTTTCCAAATCTGACGAGAGCGTTTAATATTACCTTCACGGGCACATAAACGTGCTTCCAGTCGCAAAATTTTACAAGTGGGATCGCCCATTTCTCCCAACTGCTCGGCTGCTTGTGCAAACACTTTGTATAGATGTTCGGAAGGTTGGGACGAACGTCGAACGTATTCCAAATAACACATCCACAAGTCTAAACCGAAAGAAGGAACTATAGCAGTCAGACCCTGTTCTAAGCATTGCATTAAATCTGCGCTGGGGCAATCTTGTTGTTCCAAAATACGCAGTCGCATAATCCAAAGTTCTTCCTGCCAAGGACAATTACGACATGCTTTTTCGCTTACGAGGCATGCAACCTCGCCCAAAGTTAACGAGTAAGAACAATAATCGTTCCATAAGGTGGGATTAAGACTGAGATCGGCAACGGCGCGTTCGAATAAACACAAAATTGTAGCAGGATCTTTTACCGCCTTTATATAATTTTTATAAATATCATACTTATCGTTGTTACTCGCCACTTGCAATTTCATTTCAAACGGTTTATATGTTTCTATGGTTTTTAGTGCCTGATGATAACCCCACTCGACAGGTTTTGAATCTATTTTATGGTCATCTGGAAGCTGCTTTAACCATTCTTCCCATCCCTCATAATACGATTCCATCTGTAGAAGCGGCACGGATAATTTACGTTTAAACACGTCAACTATTTTAGCCACTTGTTCTTTCCATTCGTTACTCGATTCCTGATATAGCGAAAGAGACGACATTTCTATGTCGATTAAAGCGTCCCACAGTAAATGAGCTTCGCTGGCTGCAAGTCCGCCAGCATTTAAGGAACGCTCTACAACTGCACGTGTCTCCTCCAACGTGCAGTTGTCGATGCAGAAATGAATATATTCTAACCATACGTGAATTGCTAAAAAAACAGGAATAATTTTCGGTAGTACAGCAGCAAAATATACCTACATAAATAGTCTTCTACGGCTTTGTCAAATAGAGAAAGCACATATTTTTTTTCTGACGACGAAACGGCCAATTTGATTTCGTTTTCTATCCATTCCAACCATATGGTCGGAGTAAGAGGGAAACATGTTGAAAATCGTTCGTATGCAGCTCTCATCGACTTCAAATCTCCTAGTTTTCTGTACACGTCCACCACTTCCACATGAGGCTCATATGAATATTTGTTGTCGGAAAGTTGTTTTTCAAGAAACAAAGCCCTCTCCTCCAATTTCTAAAATAATTCGATATGCATTTCTAATTAAAATGTATAGCGCAAGTTATGCCGCTGCTTATCATTAGTCAAAGGTAACAAATAATTTCGCTAATATTTCATTTATTGTGCAGCCACGCAACTCGCAGGTCATCTTAAAATCTTGTTTCTGCTAACTTTGAATGTACCTGATTTTCATCGTCGCTTGAAGTATTGTCGCTGCTGTCATCAGAAGTGATCATCTTATCATTATCGTCCATATTTTAAGCTTTATATGAAGTAGCAAATCTGAAACAATGATTGGAAACCTGTTTAATCTGTTTAATTTGTGCAGTAAGAATGATGAGTGGTTGCATTGACTTATTCTAAAATTTAACTATAATGTAAGCATGAAACATTCCCGAAGATACATGACTGTTTTCCATCATCACAGTGCGGTGTTCAATTGAGGGCTGATTTTTTCATCTTCCATTTAATTTAATTAACACATATTTACCATAGAAACGTTTGTTCAAACAATTGTTGTTGTAAAAATTTGTCAAGTAAATTTTTTGGGAGATGAAAAAACTGGCCATGAGTAATGTTACATAAAATAACGAAACATCTTACGTATAACACGTGGTCTCGCCGTAATTCGGCTCATTAAAATGCCAGATTAACATGCAGCATTACCGAAATCTGATAATTACGTACCTAAATTGAGAATGTTGAAAGATTAAAAATAAAGTAGTCGATAAAAGAAATATTAAATTATATGGTATAATACTCTATATTTTTGTTGAAAATCTCGTATCTGGTTTTGATTTGAATTTATTATAAGGGAATTAACATTAAAGGTGAACGTTAAAAAATACACTTACCCCAAACGTTTTGTATTGAAATTTTTCAGTTTTACATTAATTACAAATATTTAAGTTGTATTAAATTGCTATTTCATAATATTTACTGTATTAGTTGAAGATCTATTCAAGGAATTATTGTAAAATTAGTATGTAAACAGTTTTTAATTATTTATAACCTTTTTCACGCTATACAAACAGTGGTGCACTCTAACGGTAGCGTTTTGTTAGTGCCGTTCGTAAAATTTAAGAACAATAAATAATTATTATATTACATTCAATTTAGATAAAATGCGATTTGTGAATTATAGTTAAAACATTTTTGAAGCAGAAATTTGTCGCCATATTAAACAATTTTTAAAAATAGGTAAATACAAAAACGCAACACAATTTAGTTCAAAAGGTTTCTTTATTGAGAATAAAAATCCTATTAATTTATATTTCAAACGGAACCAATTAATTTACATAATTCGTAAATAATTATTGTAGTACAATTCTATTACCATTTTAAATTCATGTATATATTATATTATAAGTGATAATTACATATAGTTCAAGCATTTCAACTCCCATATGAACAGGATTTAAATTATCCTTATGCATATATAAATTATGCCGAGTAAAAATATAAACACAAAAATAATTTTAGGTTGTAGTTATTTTTTTCAAACAATATACTTTAACAGAAACATTGATAAAATTTTAACCATCTTACAAGCCCTTCTTACTGCTTAAAACAGCTCGTTTCCTTCTGGGTAGATACCTATAGGTTTTATTATAACAAATCAATTTTTATTTGTAATGTAAAAAAATATTAATACTTGCGATCACAGATGACTGCAGCTTCGCACAAGTAACATGTTTGTTTACATTAAGGCTATTAAGTTGCCCTTTTTAATTAAATTTGAATATTTTTAAATGGGCAAACTTTGGAACAAATTACATTTTATTTTCAATTCAAACTTCCGCAATATTTCAGATTTTGACCTCGCCGTTATAACCAAATGGCGATAATTAAAAATGTAAGTTAAATTATAAATTTAACTATAATTATATAATATATTATAAACTTATCCGATTTAAAAATCTTTCTCGTATATAACTACATTCAACAAAATCTCCATTGCTGTAGCTGTAAATGCACATCGTTAGTGGCTAACGAAATAAAAAATAAACTATTGTATGAACTGCATACAAAAAACACTGCCAAAATACATAGTTTAATTATATAAAGCTGAATAAAAACAATGTACTTCAACATATAAACAAATAACAAATTGGATAGCGAATAGTGTGAGAATAACCTGTTATCTTAAAAAACTCGTTAAAATGAAATACTTTGAAAAAATCAAGAAATAACAAAAGTAAAATGGATAGGTACTTAAAACCCTTTTCATGAAGAAAAATACACTATTTCCTATTTTCTTGGTCACAATCACGGCTTATGTGGCCGGGTTTGCTACATATGTAACACGTTTTTATGCTTTCAGGACAGTTTCTTGATAAGTGTCCTCTCTTGTTACAATTGTAACAAGCTTGTCCCGCAGATGAACCTCCACCATCTGGACAGCTACGTGCGATATGACCTGGCTTGTTGCAGTTGTAACAAGATGGCTCGTCGGGACTTTGTGGACAGTCCTTGGCGAAATGTCCCTCCCCATTACACCTGTAGCAACGTTCGGATTCTTCTTTGCACTCGCGTGCAAAATGACCAAACCTGTTGCATTTATAACATTTCTCGCGGCCTCTATTGAAGCTGTCACGGGATCCGCTGTCTCGACCACCGGGCTGAGAACATTCTCTGGCAAAATGCCCCGGTCTACTACATTTATAACAAACGGTAGAGCTCATGTTTACCTGAAACGAGAAAAATTACAATTTATAGTTGATATCGAATGCATTTCGAATCGCGTAATTATTTCATAAGAAAATGTATACTTGTACGTGGTAAATCAAGATGTGCGAAAAAAAATTTAGTTAAAGACCTCTTAAGGAGCACGATAAAGTTGAAAATCAATTAAATATATGTATGCGGAAAATGTAAATTAAATTATTATCTTAGATGCGTAATTTTGAATAAAACTCGTTTATTTACTATGAAGGTTAAGTTCAGATGGTTTTTGATAAAGTAGAACGTTAATCGCTATGACACATTTATCGCAAAATGGAGAATTAATTTCTAACCTTGTTTTTAAAATTATGTGGACCGCGTGCTAACTTACTCAACTAGGAGCTGAATATTTTTACGCTACCTAAATATATGATCGTTTTGATCAACGTTTACGGATTCCTAAAAACTACGAAAATAAACGGATTTAAAAAATGAAAAATCAACCATTAGACATGGGAGCTATATCTCCGGTACCTACAATATGCGGTTTAAAAACTAGAATAAATTAAAGTATACGCAGTTGTTACGGCGGCACGTTATGCTACTATTTCTTATAAGTTAATAAATTCATAAATAAATGTATAAAATTATAATGAAATTGGCACATCGTAAAAATCCACCATTAAAAATCGATAGAAACTGAAAATATGCCGAATTTTATTAAAAACGTGTAAACGAGTACACGTGTGAAGGCATACATGTTTGTGTGTCACGAAAAAATTGATAAATTCTGACATACTCACCCTACGTGTAATTCAAGTGGTAACAAATTTAATAACTTGCGTGGGAAAAACTGATGTATCGATGGTATAACCATAAATATCCATTCAACCCACAAGAGCGACGTGTTCGACGAGTTTACCACGAACACTTGGCAAAAAAAATACGGTTCAATCGGAGAGATTGAAGCCGGTAGTCTTTGCATAAATCAAAAGGGCAACCTCTAGTCGTGTAGTGATTTGGTACACGTAGCTTTTTCCTAAATACTTTATGGCGGGAAATTTAAAATTTCCACGTTCGAATTACGTATAGATTTTGTGTAGAATTTTTTACGAAATTATTAGTTTGGATTTCGAAAACTATTTTTGTGTGCTAACGATAAACCGAATTTAATTTAATTTTATTATTCTAAAAATTTTTGTTGCCTTATTGTAACTAAATCAAAGATTTAACTCGATATAGAAAAAGATCTTATTTTGAGTTTAATTACATTAGAATTTAATTTATTATATTATTCTAAAAATTTTTGTTGTCTTATTGTAACTAAATCAAAGATATAACTTAATATAGAAAAAGATCTTATTTTGAGTTTAATACATTAGTTTTGAGGAAAATTTTGTTAAATTTCTATATGCTGCACATACTCCCAAGACCACGTGTGGGACGTTTTAGATAATCAGTAATAAAAGATCAAATCGATAATACATTTTCAATTTATTTTTAATATCTAACCAACGTGAAGGAACCAATTATACAATTTAAATAAATGGTTTTAATATGTACGATGGGTACATTATAAAAATGGCAATTATGATATACTAATAAACATAATAACATGAACACTTTTTAGCTATTCACAAAAACACAACTAAATAGTTTTGTTAAAAAAGGAATTTAACTGCCTAAGCTTACATTCAAATTATGTGAATTTGTTTTTATACAATTTATGAAATTAACGTGTTGATGAATGTCTGTATATTTTCAAATTCATTCCACACGAATGTAAGAATTTAATCAATCATGTTTGTTAACTAACAGTCTAAATAAAGTAACAATAATATTCTGCAACTCAAATAATAAGTATAGTTTATTGTATTTTTTAAATTCAACACATTAAAACCGAAGAATAAATATTGTGCTGTTTTAAATCAACGACGTATAACGCACAATAACATTTAATATAGGATTTCAAAATTATTTATCCGAACAAAGAGTCTTACAAATTATCAATAATTTATTACATTCAAAATCTACTTAAATATAAATCAGGTAACTATTGCAACTTCCAAAATCAAATTATTACATTTACATACTGTGCATTACAAAATTAGTCAAAGGCGGTACAAATCTATATTTCTTTTTAATTTCAAATGTCGGCTTGGGATTCTTGTCGTAAGATATTACAAGTGTTTCATTTGTTATATTTGTAAGAAGTTGAATTGGCCGAACGGAACCAAAGAAATTTGTCACCGGCACGTCGTACGGATTCCTTCCGTATAAGTCTCTCCTTACACCCACCGTCGATATACATGACCTTTTAGGGCACACTGTTAGCTGTAACATTAAAATGATTTACATCGAAAGTATTTTAATACTAATTTTTACTTACAAATTGGCCCAAATTTTTTTTACTGGATGCATCAACATTCTCAAGAAACTCGAGAGCGTAATACGTGTATCGATCGATTATATATACACCAATTGCTGGATCTACATGATGCTGTAATAAATAATAAATATATATATTTTTAATAATGGCAGGCACATTTTAGCAAAATTTGTACTATGTATATGTATGTATTTGAATATGCATGTATAGAAAATATTAAATGATAAGTTGAAAATTAATCTGTTTTAAAATAATTTATATTTAATGGTAATAACATATACATGTTTAAACTTTATGTCCTTTATACTTACCGATAAAGAATCTTCTCCAACTAAACTACTACCGACAGCTAAAATATTGGGGGAATAAAATTTTTCGTACATCGATGCTGCTTGGCAGGTGTCCACCATGAAAAACAATTCGTGGTACCTGCAAAAATATTTTGTGTAATACAGTGAAACAACAAAACCTTAGATACGATACATTTAGATAGGATTAAAATTGTAACTCATTGCAAAACGATACAGAAACCAGCATCCAGCATCTAGATCATGCATATAAAGTTATTCAATTTTCTGATCATACATAATTAATACAATACAAAGTATTTAAGCTTTAAAAATTAAGCAAGGCATCGAAATTTAATACATTATTACAACAGCACCATATTCCCTAAGCGAACAGAAAATGATATACCTTTGTTTTTGCCACATTTGTTCCAATGCGTCTGCCATTTCTTGACTTGTAATTTCTTCAGAATCTTGAAACTTTAAAAACCCATCGCCTCCATGACCGGTTAGGTAAACTAACACGTTGCTTCCTTCATCGGTAAGTAACTGTTTGGATCTCGGCGTTCCAGGGGCCAACCTGCCTGTCATCAGTCTTACAAAATTTTCAACTGTTACCTACGATAAATTATTTTATGAAAAGAAATTTTTTATAAAACATCCACGTTGAACAATTCTTTGCTTTGATAACTTGACGTATTATTTTTTATTTATTTAAAGGTAAAAAAATTGAATAATGCACAGTCGGCATAACATACAAACAATTTACATATAAATCATATAAAAAACACAAATGAACAAAATGTTGACCTACTGCTCAGTTTAGTACTAATCATCAATAATTTAAAAAAGTATAGGAAATAAATTACATATCTAATTAAAAATCGCTTATAAATTCTTTTGCACTTTGTGTTAAAACATACAAATATACTGCATGCCCAGTAAAACAAGCATTAAAGGAAACGCTAGTTGAATTTACCTCATAGCCTCTATAATCTACCTCTACATCATCTCCATAGACATTAATATGTTCGTTCACATTATTAAAAACAGTTGCAGGTCTTGGATTCCTTGGATTACACGCCATGTCGTCGGCTATCATGAGAATGATTTGACTATCGGGTATTCCTAAACGTTTAACACTTCGATATATCGAAGGACATTGGCAACATGACGATAATTAAACCAAAACCTCGACGTGTCGACGAGTATAGCCCAATTATTCGTATGTCCACTTTTGACAAAATCCTCAACCTATGCATGAAAAACAAAAAGACAACAATATTTTTGAATGCATAGAAACTACTTTAATGCCTACCTTATGAATGTTTTCGATACATCTACCACTTATAATTAAGCATAAACTAATTATATATAAGTGAAGTAGCATAATTGCTGTTTATCGGTTTTTAACAAATTTTTAGGTTAGAAATGTAAAAATTATGTTCTAGAGTAAAATATTGTCGCACCAATCCTGTTCATATATTTCACAAATTTAATTTGATTAATACAGAACGTCGATAAGTAAATTTATATTTTCTTTAAGAAAAAAATTTAAATTCCGCCATAACCAACACAATTACGTGACGTTTCCATGTCAAACATCACGTGCTCACATTTATTTAGCCTTACCAAATTAAAATCACATTATTTTTTCGCATTTTTCATAAATCTCATAAACACATTTTACAGATCTTTGTATAAAGGCCCAATTTTTAATACCGTATTGTTATTTTAGAAATATCTTATATGTGGACTAATAATATGTAGGTAATTATATCTACATTAATAATGTTTGAACGTTGTGAAATTAATTACACAAACGCTAGGTAATTTCTGAAAAGTAAGGTATGGTTCCTTATCCCACAATAATTATAATTTAAAATTGCCTCCAATAAGTTACACGGATACGGATACACGAAGCAGTTACCTCGTTTCGAAAGTTTCTAGGGTTGGTAGACACGTGGTACCAGCTGAGTGTAACTGGTGGATGTGTATGCGTGTCATGTTGTGAGTGTCGATAATGGTAGAAGCCGACAGGCAAAATATCACAATGTTGAAAATAAACAGCAAAGCCGGTTTAAGCAGTTTAATTATTTTTACGGTGCTGTTGTTGGCTTGGATCGCTGGCTTTTCATCTCGATTGTTTGCGGTTATACGATTCGAAAGTATCATCCATGAATTTGATCCATGGTAAAGCTTTCAAATTTGAATTTGAACAGGTATAATACGTTCTTATTGCCGTAGGTTTAACTACAGAGCGACAGCTTATATGGTAGACAATGGTTTCTATAAATTTTTAAATTGGTTTGATGAACGAGCTTGGTACCCTCTGGGTAGAATCGTAGGAGGTACAGTTTATCCAGGATTAATGTTAACGTCGGGGAGCATACACTACTTATTACATTTATTACATATTAATATACATATTCGTGATATATGTGTATTTTTAGCGCCAATTTTTAGGTAAGATAATTACATTATTGATAAAATAACGCCTCGTAAGATTTTTGTTGCTATTATTAACACAGCAACATGTGATAGAATAAGCTGTTGGTAAATAAGATATAACTACTATAACAGTTTTCAGATAAAACCTCAATATTAAAATAATTTATGATTGTAGTATTTTTCTGATGAAATCTTTATTAAAATATTCTATCTATGATGGGCGTGAAGGGTTATTTAGTACACCAATTTGCATTTTATGAATTTTATGACATCGTTGTTAATTCAAACTCATAACGATGTGTTTTTTTATAAAACAAATCCAAGTAAAACTTTTGTAAAAACAAAATCAATCAGAATAAATGGAATTGTAAATAAAAATGATCTATTCACATTGTCGCAGATAAAGTATTGAATGGTACGTGTTTGATATTAGCATCTTTGTCTCACTCAGCTCACCGCCCGACTGCACAACTTCGCACTTTTTTTTTATTATAATACTTGTATCAAATGAAAAAATGCAAAAAATCTGCGATTCTATCAATTTAATTAATTTCGTTAGATGTGTAGGGAATTGTAACAATATAATCTAACAACTACTATTAACGTAAAGTATGCAAATACTCATTTCAACTACTATTATGACTTATTCAATTATTTGAAGGCATTTAAAAAGAACTTTATATATTTTATAAATATTATTTTCTTTTATTGTATAATAAAAACATCGGAAACTAATTATTACACTAATAAACGTTAGATAACTTTTATGGTTAACTTTTTGCAATTATAATTGCTTGATGATTACAGAAATTTTTAATTTAGTACATTTGAATGTGATACTACATAATTACATGAAAAATAGACAGGTTAACTCTTGATTTTATTACTTGTGGTTGTCCGTGATTTTAATTGTTTCCTTGTTTGTTGTGTTTGTGTTGTGCGGTAGTATTTTACCTTTATTACTTTATTTTAAACAACTAGTTATCGAGTGTAAAATTCCTTTATTTTCAGCGGATTAACAGCAATATCGACATATTTATTAACGAAAGAATTATGGTCAGTAGGTGCGGGCTTGTTTGCAGCATGCTTTATCGCTATCGTGCCTGGATATATCAGCCGTTCTGTTGCTGGTAGTTACGATAACGAAGGAATTGCAATATTTGCATTACAATTTACTTATTACTTATGGGTGAAATCAATTAAAACCGGTTCCATATTTTGGGCGTGCATGACCGCACTGTCTTATTTTTATATGGTATGCTTATTATACGCTCTTAATTAGCGATTCGAATACGATATTTTTAGGTTTCGGCATGGGGCGGCTACGTTTTTATCATTAATTTAATACCTCTGCATGTATTTGTATTACTTTTGATGGGACGTTATTCGAGTAGGTTGTTTACGAGTTATACCACGTTTTATATTCTGGGTCTGTTGTTTTCGATGCAAATTCCATTTGTGGGTTTTCAACCAATTCGTACCAGTGAACATATGGCAGCGTCTGGTTTGTATTTTTTATTATTGAAAATTTGTTCCTTTACAGTACAACTTTTGTTTTTGTGTCATTGCAGGAGTCTTTGCCTTGATAATTGCAGTTGCTGCTCTGAGATATCTCCAGGGTTCCTTATCGAAGGCAGAATTTAAGTCTTTGTTTACAATTGGGGCGTTAGTTGCTGCGGTAACTGTGTTTTTAGCAGTTGTAATACTTACGTATGCAGGTTATATAGCGCCGTGGAGTGGCAGGTACGTTATTTTAAAACGAGCTTACAAATAATTAAACTTTTTTTGTTATGTGTAGATTCTATTCCCTATGGGATACAGGTTACGCCAAAATACATATTCCTATTATTGCTTCGGTATCGGAGCATCAGCCCACAACGTGGTTTTCGTTCTTTTTCGATCTTCACATTTTGGTCACTACATTTCCGGCAGGTCTTTGGTACTGTATCAGAAACATCAATGATGAAAGAGTGTTCGGTACGCATTATATTTTATACTTGTTATAACACAATTTCAAATTCAAATGTAATTATTTCGTTTTAGTGGTGTTATATGCATTGAGTGCTGTTTATTTTGCCGGCGTAATGGTAAGACTGATGTTAACTTTAACGCCGGTGGTTTGCATGTTAAGCGGTGTAGCGTTCTCGGCGCTATTGGAGCTGTTTTTGAGAGAAGACGACACGCCAAGGTCTGTGGATAGCGATGCCGACGATGACCAGACAACAACAGGAAATCGAAGGTTATATGATAAAGTTAGTGTTTAACCTGCGATTTTGAATAAAATAAAATTGTATGCCATTTGTAGGCTGGCCGCGTTCCTAAGATGAAACATGAACAAGTTCGCGAATCGGACGGTATTGGAGCAAATTTGCGAAGCATCGTGATTGTAGTAATGTTACTTCTTTTAATGTTGTTTGCTGTACATTGCACTTGGGTGACGAGCAATGCTTATTCTAGCCCTAGCATCGTATTAGCTTCCTATGGAAGTGATGGATCACGACAAATATTAGACGATTTTCGCGAGGCATATTATTGGCTATCGCAAAATACAAACGATGATGCTAGAGTTATGAGCTGGTATGTTTAATTACTTTAACGTATTTTATAATTATTATTCAGAAGTACTTTTTAAAATGAACGAGCATTTGTTAGATAATCTAAGGAATGTTGTGGGGGTGATGTTTTGTTGTCTTTTTTCTTGCAAAAAATAATAGAATAAACAGTGTTTTTTTATTTATTGTCACAACATTACGAATATACAATTTATTATCTTGTAAAGTTTGTATACTTTTTTATCATATTTGAAAATTATCTGACAGGTGGGATTATGGATATCAAATAGCTGGAATGGCGAATCGAACTACTTTGGTGGATAACAATACGTGGAATAATAGTCATATAGCATTAGTAGGCAAAGCAATGTCTTCAAATGAGAGTGCCGCATACGAAATTATGACCATGTTGGATGTTGATTATGTACTAGTCATTTTTGGAGGTGTCATTGGATATTCTGGTGACGATATAAATAAATTCTTGTGGATGGTACGGATAGCTGAAGGGGAACATCCTAAAGATATACGGGTAATTTGCAAATTTTTTGTGTACTGAAGTTCATACAAAAATGTTTTGTTAGGAAAGCGATTACTTTACCGAACATGGCGAATTTCGAATAGATGCCGAAGGTTCACCAATACTACTTAACTGCCTTATGTACAAATTAAGTTATTATCGTTTCGGAGATTTAAAACTTGACTATCGAAGCCCTGCAGGTTTTGATCGTACCCGTAATGCGGTTATTGGAAATAAAGATTTTACATTAACTTATTTAGAGGAAGCATATACCACAGAACATTGGCTAGTACGAGTTTATAGGTAAGAATTGATTTGTTGTTTTATTTTTAATCTAAATTTTCTTTTAAAATTGTAGAGTAAAGAAACCTCATGAGTTTAATAGACCGAGAATCCCCGTTTCTGGAAGAGTAGTGAAAACCCAAAGCTTTGTATCCAAGAAGGTTAGTTCTTGAAAAATGTCTATTTTCATTATATTATTCATTTTCGTGTGCTAAATAAAATCACACAGAAGTATTTATGATTGTCGTTTAAAAGACAGAAACATTTTATTTCGAAAAGCCCAACTTTCACACCTATATTGAATAAATTATAATTGTACTTTGTGTAAACATCGGTGAAATTGTCCACAAATGTTTAATTTACAACCAAACTCGCATACTTGGCAATATAACAATTTCAATATAAACATGCTTTTAAAAATTTATATCAATCAAACTTGCAATCTTTGAATTACCGACGATGCCTTGTAATTGTTAACACACAAGGGCTTTATGCTTATTATTAAATCAGAATTATAAAGTAACTGTAGATGAAGTTCGACTTGTTTATGTCTGCATCTTCGAAATTTACAATTTGTAGAAAAGAACACATCAGCCATATAAAGTTGCGTGTTTTGTCAGTTAGTACAACTAATTGCTTATATTATTTTTAGAATACGAAACGTAAAAAAGGTACAATAAAGAATAAACCGGTCATTGTCAAAGGAAGAAAACTCATCTTAAAATAAGCCTAGTCGCAGTAAAGGAAGGTGACCAATAATCGTTCAAACACGTATTTTTACACTTTCTTGTTTGTGCTGACTTTAATTTGTTGTTTTGTTGTTCATAGTAATAAAGTTTGT
The DNA here is from genome assembly GCA_036326145.1 of Rhagophthalmus giganteus. NCBI lineage: Eukaryota > Metazoa > Arthropoda > Insecta > Coleoptera > Rhagophthalmidae > Rhagophthalmus > Rhagophthalmus giganteus. The sequence goes on along the minus strand of JARFJA010000083.1, from coordinate 5,197,533 downwards.
TAAATTTCTTATTTGGTTTGTTTATCTAAATGTATGGTTAGTACATTCTATAAGAGAAACTTGTGATAAAACTGTAACGATAACGAATAAACGATGTTTTGTACCAAGTTAACTATTTTTTCCACTAATTGAAATACACCGAAATGAAATGTACTGTTAGTCTAAATAATTTGAACTTTTATTAATTAAAAGTAAATCGATTAACATTTTAAAAGATTTTTATTTTAGTTGTAGTTTAACAGAATATCAGAGTTTGATGGAAAAATTATTGCATAATAGACCGAATCTGGAAAATTCAATTGTATATTATTAGTTGTTTTACAATTTAAAGCAAGAACTCAAAATTGATATATTACTTGATTAACAATAATTTATAAGTTAACGAAATTTAGTTGATTTGCACTTCACAAAGGGAATTTTATAAAAATTGAACACAATTTAACATCATAAATAATAAAAAGTTGAAAATTAGGTATGTGTTGTTTAACAATCCCACCCAGATGTTTATATTTAAGTGCTATTTTTGCCAAGGCCAGTCCTCCGCATTTATCTTGTTGGAGGAGAACTACAGCACCTGTAACATGAGGGTCACAAAATTTGTAAATAGGAATTTGTATCACCTAAACATCTATATAATTTGCGACTTTATTTAATATTATCCTGTAGGTACACTTCTATCCGAGATAATCTGCTAATAAATATTCAAAATTTAATAATAAAATAAATTTTATTTTATCTTAACTAGATTTATTTAAATATTGTACCAGTTTTATTGCGGACCGAATCTTTTATAGGAATGTCGAATGGCAGTTTTAGGCCTAGTTTAAAAAAAAAGAATAAATGAACAGCTTAATTACATATTTAATAAAATAACTAGAAAAACTAGGTATTAGACAATTAAGAGAGTATTTTGATTTAGTCTTTTGAGAAAATTAAGATCAAATGGCTAAAGCGATCACTGTGAACATTATTTATTGTATTCTTTACCTATATGATGAATTAAAATATGGTGACTTAAAAAATTGAAAATATTTTAGTTTGTGTTACAAGTGCTTCACTTGTTTTACTGCAATCACACTTGCCAGATAAAAAAAACTATAGTTTTGAAAATAAAATTAAGTTTAAATTATTTGTAGTTAATCGGCTATTTTTAAGTTTAGTTATTTAATTGAATCTTGTAATGCCACCTAAGAAGATGACCCCAAACAGGGTCGAAACGGGTCGGTATATTTAAATTAATCTTCATTATTATTGAATATTGGCAATCGTATAAGAATTATTAAATTAGCTAAAAAATACTTGTTTCATTAATTTTTCATTTTCACATTTTTATGCCGATTGTGTAGCTTATTTTCTTCAAATTTACCAATTTTAATTATATATTGTTGAGGGATCGATGCAACAAAAGTAAACCATTTTCTGACCTTAAAAATCAGAACACTCCCTTAATAATGGTCGTCTTGAAGATGAGGATGATAAAATGAGGATGAGGATAATGGAGGGTCCTACGCAATATTTACATACAATACAAAAATATACTTAATTAAATTCAAACCTTAACATAAAATTTATAACTATAGTACATATTGCACAAGTAAGTTAAAAGCAGTGATGCGCCAGTAATTATTTTTTTAAACAACAATACACATGGACAAAAAGGTAAAACAACTGTTGCCTGTTAAAATTTCTATTTCGAATCTTCCTACATGTATATTTTACAATTTTAGAATTATTACTTCTTAAATTAACCCCAACTATAATACTTTTAAGACGAATTATCGCATTTTCATAAATAAAAAAAGGATAACAGACTTTACGGGCGTTTCAATATAAAAAGTTTTCTTTGTACTCTTGGAACATGAATTTATTTCTAAGGTTGTAATTTTATTTTATTTACAAATTTCAAAGAAAATATTCCTAGTTTTTAGAGAACACTTTCAGAAAGCAGTCTTTCTAAAGTTAAAAAAAATAACTTACAATTCATACTATTCAATGTCCGATACTAAATTACACTACTAACATTAAGACTGCGAATGTGGTTCCACCGAAAGTAGTCGTGAGGTTTGTGTTATTAAATTGTCTCCACAAGGGGCGTAACCGTTGTGAAAAACGTCAGGTATTTGTACCAACGATTCTACTAACGTGTGTTCGTCCAAGAACGAATCCAGCAAACCTTGCGATTGGCTCAGTTTTTCCAAGGATTTTACGTCGTTGTCGACTGCCGCTAAAGCTCTTTCCAATTCTTCTGTTTCTTCGCGTGTTGGTTCATATGCTCCATTACGATCTACTGAAATTTTGTTTTAATCAAAATGAGACACGCGGAGGACTATGTTTTATAATAACGTTGCTTGCTCGTAACTTTTATTTGTTAAAAACCTTCTTTATTTTACCATTAATTTATCATTGTTTTTAAGTAATGTTTCGTTGTTTTTGGAATCACCACCTATTAATGGTTTGTAAATAATTTGTTATTGGTTTATAAAAAAACTCTACGAATATACATTTTTTTCTTTAATATTAAAAAATGATTAATTTTTAAATTGGGAGTAATAAATATTTTTATTAATTATTTGGATTATTCTATTGGTAATAGTACTAGAAATTCGAAATTTCAATTGCACTTTCAAATATTTTTATGATAGAGACAACATCACATTTATCACATTTGACAGAATCGAGAAAAGCGATATTAAATAATTTATGCAAATCAGATAACAGCTTACCTGTAAAAAAGTCATTAAACTCATCAGCTTGTATTGTACTTAGAACGTTATTAATTTCACTCTCTTCTAATAAATGTGTAGTTTGTGTAGCAAGTGCATGATCTACAGATACTAACTCCAAACCATCAGATTCTTGTAAGGCAAGTACTTGTTCTACCATATCACCTGCTAGGTCTGGCGTTGTATTACAAATTTCTGTGATTTAACGAACGACAATTGATAAACATCTTTAATATTATATAGTGTTTACCTTCGGCTACTGTCGTATCTTCTGTTTTCATTGGTATGGAAGTTTCTGGTGGTTTGATAGGTTTCTTTTTCTTTTTATTACGTTTCTGTGGCCGTATCATTGCTGATGGTTTAACTTTTTTACGTAATTTCTTTGGTTTCGTTTCTTGGTACATTCTATAATTATCCTGAAACATAAAGTGTTATTTTTAGACTTTAATATTGCTATTCCTGCTGGACATTTTATCCTTCCTTTAATTAATTTTGTATCTCTTTAAGTAACTGAAATCCCCACGTCAATGAGAATTTTTGTGAACACGTCATATATTTATTTTGAACATTAATAATTCCAAGTATTACATACTTTCAATTAGAGTAAAAATACTCAACAAAATGTTCAGCACATGATACATTAACGTTTTATGAAGCTTGGTATCAAAATAATTAATTTCTTTTTAAAAGTATAGTTAAAGTAGGTACAATTCAATTTTTATATACACGTTTATTTCAAAGCATATTCAATTTGTAAATAAAAAGTACTTACTCTCTTTCTTGCATGTTCCGGACATAATGGAAGTTCGTGGGTTATATCAAATACAGGAATAGAGCACTGCGTGTTATCGGCAAATTTGGCAGTGCAATATTCATAAAGCACTTGGTCTGCATTATTCATGATATGCAGCGTACAATATTTTGTACAAGGCAGAGCCCGTCGTTTACATTCTTCGATATTACAGTTACGCGGCGACACTAATCTCTCGTAATTAAAATTTGAAGTTTGTTGTCGTGTTGCCGGATTAAAGTTCACTTTCGTTGTGTCGCATTCAATGTCAACATTCGATTTACCCAAATTACTTTTAGTTATTTGTTTTAAATGTCTTCGTAGTTCATATCTCGTTATTTCTAATCTCTCCTCTCTCGATTTGTCCTCTAATTTAAACCTCTAAATATAAGAAATACGAGTTTAAAAACTAGGTTTCTTAAGTTTTAGTTTATATTGTCTATCTTATTAACACATATTACCTCCTAGTTATAATATTAGGCAAGCGTTGTACTCCAGAATTGATAATAAATAAAATAAAATTACCTCCAAACTATTACTAAACCAATGTTGTTGATAATGATTAAAACGGACATCGCCTCCACCTATCCGTTGTAAAGATTCATGATAAGTACTATTGTGCTTTGAACGAGTTTTAGTTGTAGGTTCTATTTTATTAACTTTACATTCATGTTTACTTACACCTATGGATAAATTATTACACAAATGTCAACTTAAAATCATTTTATTTACCTATAATACTGTGAGTAGCTATCTTTTGTTCGACATTCTGATCAGACGCTTTCTTGTTATAACTTTGCAAAGAAGCGGTAGAATTTGGAAATGGAATATTTGTAACGTACGAGGAACATTTGTTAACAAGATTAGGCTTGACATCTTGATTTTGAGTACACAAAAATTTTACTTCGTCTGTAGAATAACACCGATCTTCTCTATTACCATATATAGAGGACGAAATCCCATTATACCTGTAATATAAGATATAACTAATTTTCCTTAAGCGCTTAATAAGTTTATGAGAAAAAGAAAAAGTCGAATAGATTTCTTAACAAATTATCAACAAACACAATCATACACTAAGTAAGTGAACTTTTTAATTTGAAATTTTATAAGCAATTATAATATCCATGTAATTTAGAAAAACAACTAGTTTTACCTGTGATTTCCTTTTAACATGTTAAGTTTATTCTTGCTTACATATAAAATTTAATAAATTAGATTTCATGTTTGACCACTGCTTAGTACACCAAATTATAATACGAATTTATCTAGAAAAGAGAACATTAAAAAGTACGATTTATAGCATTTTAATAAACATTAACTCACCAATAAGTTAAACAAAATATAATTATTTGTAACATACGAATAATAATAAACAATTTGACATTCAAATAAGGTTATATGTGTATATTAGCAAACATTAAATTCACTTTATACATTTTTCTTGTTCCAGTTGCATCATCGAATTAGTGAAAATAAATTCTCGAGATAATTATTTTGCCATTAAATATTTAAACAACCATTAAGTGTAATATTAATAAATACAATTTTATTCACTAAACAATTATAAAAGACAATTTACACAATACTGTCATGCCTTTAATGCGAAATTCCCTAGCAAGTTTCCATGGCCAACTTCGATAAATGTTTTATCTAAAATCCCTGTTGTTTATTTATTGTTTGTAAAAATATGCACAAGGAAAATGATTAAACTATTTTTTAATAATCATGTTAAGAGTGAATAACAACAATTAAAATGCTTTTGGAATTTTATTTGCAGTAACTAAAAGAGACTAGCTATAAGAAAGTTCAAGTGGACATTAAATATAGGTTATGAGATGTTGTTTGTGGAAGTTTGAAAATGTAAGTTATTTTACATGGGTAATTTATTTTTAAAATTAAGTAATTCCTTTCTCATTCGTACTTGTTCACGTTATCATGTCTTTAAAAGAGGTAATTTTGGGCTTTCGTATTATATTAACATTAAAAATACGCAGTTTACATTTTGTAGGCATTCTACAAATATGATGTATTGCTGCTTCTCTGTTACTAGTAACCCAATTAATTAGGGTCTAAAGCTTGATTTCGTTTGTGCATGTTGCAACTTTTGAAGCGGCTAGAAATGAGTACGTTTAATGCACGAATTCAGAGCTTGCTCTAATTTCATGCATCATGTTTTGAAGTAACGACCTTGCAATAAACAGACAATTGAAAAACGTACATTTTGGAACCGCTTCAAGTTACAATAACACGGAAATGCATATTTGATTATATGTTTTACCGATTACATATCAATTTTCCATGCTTTATACGAGCGTATTACAAGATTCCGATTTCATAAATAACATCCTTGTGTACAATTAATAAAACAATTCATTATCTAAATTATTACATTTTATTGCATAACATTATACATTTCAACTGTTTTTCAAAAAAGAAATACCAACAGAATACAAAATATGTTACTTTTCAAAACTGATTGAAGTTATGGAACATTTCGCTTATCGTAACAATTATGAATAGTAGTTGAAATTTTTCACACCTGGGTGACAAGGAAACTTCAAACTGATGAACAAAATGCACATTCGTGCTCGAATTTTAATTAAATTAATAATTTCGTTAGTTTAAAATTTATAAAAGTTGCATGTGAAAACATTGGGAAATGTGACTTTATCTAGCTTGTGTGAACCCACTTTGCTTGTCCCATTCATTACACAAAATTATGCATTTTTTAATTGGTTATATAAATAACTATTATAAAATTCTACCTTTTAATATAATTAAATCTACCACAGGACTATATTAAATTAAAATTTTTATATTGCCACTTTTATTTCTTTTCGCTCTATTAAACATTCGACATTTAAAAAAATATGTGAGTATCTATATTTTAACTGTTATATATTACAAGATGTTTTTTTCGAGATTAGAAAGTATTCGAGTTTTAATTTAAAAATAAATTGTATGTGAACCGTATGTAAATATTTTGTATGTGTAAAATTAATTTATAAAACACGCTAATAGCTTTTGAAAATTATGAATATTAATTTATAACAGAACTACTTAATCTAGTAAGATTCACAGAACGGCAGTAACAGTGTTACTTCACTGCAATTTCATATCTGTTACAAGCTTGCTACAACTATGTTTATGACTTATTAATAAAATTAGCAACGTAATCAAATAAGTAAATATTTTCGATTTTTGACAAAAGTGATAATAAATGTATATTTACATTTTGAGCCATGCAACAAAGATTATCGTATCTCAAAAATGGCAAATTCAAATTGATAGAATTATATCACCTTACGATAGTCTTGTTTGCATGGGTCGACGTGAAGTCGAATAAAGGCGACTTTTAGGACCCGTTGTACAACAACCGATCATCGCTATCTCAAAAAATACATTGGTATAAGTATATTGATGTAAATTTTCAATTTTTTGAGATACGATAGTCTTCGTTGCATGGGTCGATTTGTAACATCAATGGTACTATTGTGCGTGTTTACAAGGCAAATCAGTTACATCGGTTGTGAAAGTGTTAATGATTTGAACTAATCGTATCTTAAATCATTATATAACATATGCTAACTATTATACCATGCTTTAAATCTATCGACTGCCTTTAACCACATATGAAATTCTTTTAAACATTTTTCGTTAACTAATGTATCACATGAAGGTTTAAACACTTGATTTAATGTTCTCAATTTTTTTAGTTCTTTTTTATCATTCCATATACCTGTAATTAGTATTTAATTATATTAAAATAATTAAAAGAAAACAGTTTAAGAAAAATAGAAATATCTATACTTGCCTGTCTTTAGACCGACAATAAAAGCTAATCCCATCATTGACATTTCAGAAGATGAAGGTCTTTCCACCTTTACACCTAAGACATTAGCAAGTAATTGGCAGATAAAATCGTTATTTGAAACACCACCGTCGATACTAAAAAAAAATTGAAACATTTGAATACTTTGTAATATCGATAAATAAATAATAGTAAGAAGGAATTACCCATACACCATGAAATTATAAAGAGCAAAATCAGAATCTATAGAATTTGTGCGATTTGTAGAAAAAGTAGAAAATTTTGTTTAAAAATTAACTAGGTACCTAATAATATTATATTTACCATATTGATTTAATTTTATAATCTATTTCCTTCATTGCCATATTGTATAATAAAGTAATTCGATAGACGATACTTTCTAAAATTGCTCGAACCATATGCTGTCTCGTACTTGTTACTTTCAGCCCTATAAATCCTGAGGCTGCATGATCATCCGTTATGGGAGGCTACAATTTAATGTGCTGATTAGCTAACAGTTAATTGTCCGGCAAACAATTTAAACTGCAAGATTATAACAAAAATACATTACTAACAATACTTTTTAAAAATATTAAATGCGCACAAGCATATTATGATACACAAATTTTTAAACATGCAATTTATTTTTAGAAAACTAACGATTAATGATGGATACATAATGCAATTGATTTGACATAGGTAATCCAGATATCTCCGTTATTGTAAGTGAAAAAGGAAAAAAATCAATGTATTCAACGATACATCGAACAATATGAACATTTCAAATTTTAGCATTCAAAATGATTATCAATTATTTGGTTTAAAAAAGCTCGAATCGATTTTGTTTTTTTTTGTTTTCAATCATTTATATTTTCTAAAGTACTTTTGTAAACCTTTGTTGTTTAACATGACCTACTTTCTAATTGAATCATTTATAAAATACAAAATAGTTAAATAAAGATATCCGGTTTAACATGTCAGATTAATAACATTATATAATTAATACGTAATTAACTATAAAAAAATATATAGCAGAAGAGTTCTTGAGTTTTATCTTATTATTGTTTAATAAAACTGATTGTAAAATAAATTACAGACTTATTGTGTATTTAAATTCCAGACTTAAATAATTTTTTGAACTATTTCATTAAGATAGGTATTATTACTTTATTTATTTTTACTGTATGCCATTTTTTTTTAATGAGGTATAATTTGCAGATGTAAAGTCGGGATACAAGACATTATTTAAATAAGGAAGTTTGAAGGAGAGGAAATTTAATATATTCGTAAGTTCTCGTAGAATGGCCCTAATGTGTCATAATAGTAAAGCAAAAGCAGCCAAAATTTAGAGTGTGGTAGCAAATCAAATGCATCATTAAATGGAAGTGTCTTAAAACAAGGTATGTCTGTATTCAATTTTTATAACGATAAAGATGCAAACACTTAACCGTATTTAATGTTTCTTGTTGTGATGTAAAAATCTAGATCTCTGGTAAAAGTTGTTATTTTTTAATGTTTGTGCAAATTTCAGAACTAAACCAATAATAATTATGAGTGTTAAAAATATCATTAATAATCATTCAGGGCCTGTATTCTTGAACTCTTTCTATTAGTTGGAATATGGCTATACTATTTTAGAGCATGCAATTTTAAAATTCTATATATCTTACACCTTATTTACAAAAAAATATAAATCTTTCGACCATTTAAATTTGCGCCAACGGATGTAAAACCTAAACTATTAACAGGATAATTTTATCTAAAACTAAAAAAATTGTTACAAAAAATGCCGCATGAAATGCATTAACATTTCAACGGATAAAAAATATTAAGGTGTCCCAGTTTAATTGATTGGTCCCAGGTTAAAAGATATTTGTTCGATTAGAATTACCTTGAAAATATCATAAGACCACGTTTACCTCAATTCAAGTTGTCACTTTTTAGTTTTTCAAATTAATTAATTGGGATTCGAAGAAACGAGAAACGTGTAGGGAACGATGATTTAAATTGAATGTTGTTTTTTAAATACTTATTCGTCTAAAACTGTCATCTGAGTTTCAGGTAAACACGGTATATTTAATTGTGTTATTACCTGCGCATAAAGTTAAAAAGCATATCATAGGTCTAATATTAATACCCTGTATCTGTAAAATTTTAAAATTTCGAATTTAATGTAATTTTCAATAATAATTAAAATCACAAATTATAAAAAAAAGTTAACGATACTTATTAGAAATGAATGACTAATTAATTACATATAATTAAAAAAAATTACTTTCCCTCTTATGGGAAATATGTCGTATTTTTTAATTTAAAAATTATGTAAGTTTTAAGTATCTACTAAGTTTTAATGTCTTCACTTAAATACGGGTATTATGTTTAGAACAATGACATATTGAGGATTTAGTAACAACAAATAGCATGCAATTTTATACCACAGGAGTGCTTTGAAGCTTTCTCCCCATACAGATAATATATCTGTTAATCTAACCCCTAAACCGCTGAACGCTGGAATAAAATACACTCCGTCGGTGTTTTCGACTTCATTTGCCACTGCTGATGAATCCCGCACATTTTCAATTACACCTAAAAGTCGTTACATTTCATTAATATTAGTATCAATTAAATAAATAAATAAATTACCTGCTTGTAAAGCCCATTGTATAACAGAACCAGTGTCGTTGCAAGAACCTTCAATTAAGTATTTTATTTCATTATTTAATTTCCAACCAACAAGAGGATAAAGACCGGAGGTACTACCATATACTTTCTGATCTGTATTAACGTCCAAAAACGTTCCAGTTCCTAAAGTGAGTTTTATATCTCCCGAGTTAAAACAACACGATCCAAACATAGAAGCCGATTGATCAGATATCTGTTAGATATAAGGGTACCTTTCGTTTAAGATAAACTTGTTAAAATAGTTACTTACAATGCACGCTATAGGAATCGAAATTTCTAAGCTGTCAATTTTGATTGAACCGAAGTTGTGATCATTATTGACGATAGTTGGAAATATTTCGCTGGGAATTTTTAAGATCGTTTTTGTCCACGATGTCCATTGTAAAACAAATGGATCAAATAAACCTGTTGCGCTTGCGTTAGTGAAGTCAGTTACGTGTTGTCGACCCGAAGTAAGCTTATATATAAGCCAACTATCGACGGTTCCAAACAAAGCATTTTTATTCCTAATTGCCGGCTTTAATTCTGGTACATTATTTATAACCCAAACTAATCTTAATGTGGTCTAAAACAAACGTTTTATTATAAAAAATTTGTTTGATATAAAATGTTAACACAAAAAGCTTTTGTACAAATTAATATTGGACTTTCCAAAATAATTATGTAATGTAGTTGATCATTTTTTTTAAATCAATTACCTTTACGAAAATTATCATTAAAATAAAAGACCGTAAAAGCACAAATATGCATTACTACTCATTTGTAAACAGTCGAACTACATTATTGAGTTATAATTAAGTTTCTAAATTTAAAAAAAACTTAAAACTATTAATTTCTTTTGCTCTAAAACGATTACCTACCTCTGTATTTGTCAGTTTGATACAACTGCCAGTTAAATATCTCGGATTTCTAGTTATTAAATATAAACCATAACAGGTCATCTGAAATGCCTGCAAAAAAACAGCTTGAAATAATGTTATAATAAATAATGTCAGAATAAGATATTTTTGAAATAAATATTTATTCTGTAGGAAGTCATTAAATTAATATTAATACAATATTTTAATAATGAAATAATTAATAAACAATTTTGATTTATCGATCATGGCAATTAATAATTCTAAATGTTTAATCGCAAAATTAAATAGTTGGAATTTGAAAAAAACATAATCGTTATATTATTTAACATTAATGTTTTTTACAATTATTACCTTCATCACGAAGTTACTATTCCAATATTGAACTAAAGAGTCTGCCCTCAAATCTTTCCAGGTAATAAAATTATGGAACGGCTCGCCATTATCCTTTCTCCACGTTGTAAATGTTGCTCTTTGCGTACAAATACCTAAAGATGCTATCTGAGACGATTTTATGTTGGCGTCTTAAAAATGAATCGATTATTTAATTTTACTTAAGCGATAAGTTTTACTTACCGCAGATTGCACTTTTTAAAACATAACACATTCCATTCCAAAGTTCTTCGGGGTTGATTTCTACATAACCGGGCTGAGGATATATTAAGTTCATCTAAAATTACATGTATATTAAGCAAATTAAAATCAATTACTAATTACAAAAATGTGTCTAAACAAAAATTAAATAATCATAAAAAACGTGTAATTTGCCTAGAGAATTGACAACTATATAGTGGAAATGTAACAGGTAGTTATAGTTTATTACGGTTATTTAAATTTATACAATTTATTTAAATAGGTACTAGTTATATTTTTAATAATACAAATTACAGTTTTGGATGAAGCTGCTACACATTTCGCTTTGGAGTTTATGATGTGGCATCGTATTGATGTGGTTCCTATATCGATTCCAATAACATATCGAGACTTTGACATCTTGTATGTGCACTGTAACAATCAGAATGTTTCCGATATAATAAAATATTTGCCAATATATTTTGAAATTCTAGAATAACAAACAAATCGACTAATGGATAAAAAATTATAGCGTAGGTATTTAAAAAAAGCATTTTGTTGAAATTTGTTTCCAGTGAAACAGCGGACATGTCCTGTTGCGAACTTAGGTACTATTATAATGTTTAGGCGTACCTTAAAAAGTCAATCATTGAGCGGCTTTCCCCAACTTTGGCTTAGAGTATGTTTAATACAGGCTGCCTATCTGTTAAATAGAAGAGAATAGAAGTCAAGTATATGTGAAATAAATATTTAGAAAAATGTTCTAGTTGTTTACGTAGAAAATGTAACTTCTGTAAACTGTAATTTGTTCTGAAAACAAAAATGGTTTTTCATAAACCATTAATAGTAATTAAAATGAAATTAAATCAGTCAGGTTTTTATCGACGTATTTATAGATATGCAAATCCATGTCATGTACATACGTACTTTATGAATTAATTTTCCTATTGCTGTAACAAATCGTAGTGAATAAATTAAATTTAATAAATAAATCATTAGTTGATATCCAATTTTTTGCTTTACCGTCCCCGTTTTTCACTTTATTTTGTATTATAAGGGTAAAATTTGAGAGAATTACCTTTCTTAGCCTGGAATATAATAATTACACATCCTCATCGTAATCAATTTTATAGCTTCGATTGATACAATTTCATGGTTATCCCTGAGTTTTTTAATGTTTTACTTTATTAATTATTAAGAGCCGCAAGGTTATCATTGTCACAAATTTAATAATCTACACAGAAAGTTAAGAAATCATAATAATATAAAATGACTGACGTAACCTCATTTTTTATTAGTTTAAAAGAAACGTCTTGCATTTGTTTAAATAATTGTTTATTTACACGAAACAATCAAAATTGTCATGCATAATTAAAAATTTTCGGATCACAAGACAATAAGGTGCACAAGACGAGGTGCTTTTATACAAAGCGAGTCCAAAATGTAGTCGTGGTGCATGTAAAAATAAATAAATAATTACAATACACTTCCAGAATTTATCAATTATTTTCGGCGATTGTCATTTATACATAAATTAATAAAATATATGATAATAATAATAAAATATAATACGTACTTGTTAACATAGGTAAGTACACGGTGTTAAGTTTTGTTGGCTTTATAATTAAATATTATGAATTAAATTGTTGTTCAATTTATAATTTAATAAGAGTTCTAATGTTCATAATCGTTAAACATAATTAAGTGCTACGTAATATAAAGTTATCGAAATTTGAAAATTGCGCGAAAAATCACGAATGCGGTAGTTCGAACTTGCAACGCTACGTGTCGCTGTATGTACCATTTTGAGCAAATTCGTTTGTCCGTTTCTTTTTACCGAAGTGTTTGGTAAGAGTGATTTGTTTTTTGGTGTTAGTATTATGTGAACATAAAATGACGAATGAACAAACAACAAAGAATGTGCATCAAGTCTAATAGGGCTTTAAACGTACTAGAACATTAGAAATGTGAGGTGTTCGTGCGACTTCTTAAGGCGGCCTAGGAAAGACATGAGGCCCATGGCCACATAAACGGTGTACGGTGTAGGTATAAGACACTGAGCGTTCTAACGTTCGCGTTTGCGTGTACTGCTTTTCATATTAGAACAATAGTGCTGCTCTTAGAAAGTATGAATAGAGTTGTTCGTTAAACATTATCGTGTTAAGTGAAAAGTGTACTTCCAGAATGATTTCACGAGAACAACTTTCGATGAGGCCACGTTGATTACGGCACAACGGTATGTCTATTTTTTTTAAATATATTTTGGGAATTTTTTAATAATACGTTATTGTTGTTATAAGTTGTATAACAAATGCTCGAACACGCGTTTCTTTGTTTCAAGAAATGTTGGTAAATAGATGTTTGTGATTTAGACACTCGAGTAGGTAGATGTACTAATAGGAAAAATAACTACTAGGATATTATACTTGTTTATGAATGCTTGCTTAGTTGAGTTCGTTTGGTGCACTCCAAGTTTGATTTTATTATTATCCAACATGCACAACTAAATAGCACTATATCATTTTAGGAGCAACTCAAGTACACCGAACGATTAAACGAATTCAGCTTATACTTGAAATCTTTTCTACTGTAATTTTGAAGTTAGAGCGATAACTCATATCGGGCATTAGTCGAACATTTAAAGGCATTCCACTTTTCTATGTCCGGGTGAAGTCGTTGCGGCTCCAACGGGCTACTTTTTGGCATTCGGTATCTACTCGTGTTGTTTTACACAAAACGATTCATCTTTTTCAGATGTTTATGGGGTAAAATTGCTTAAAAAAAAAATACATTAAAATGTAAGTTTTTTTCATTTGCAATTTGTGAATGCTCTTTTCCTTGGTTTTCCTGCCTGTCATCTTTCACCGCAACTCAATCTTTGTCGTTTGTTTCTTTCAGAGATGTATTTTGCGAAGGCTCTTATATTGTTTATTATGTTCATGTCAGTTATTTTATTTTTAATTGTTCCTCTTCCTTTAATTGTTCCCTTTTAGTTCTGTTTTTATTTTGTTTTGGTCCATCGTACATCTTTTGTAGCATTTTTCCACCACCTCAAAAGTATACTCTTTGTAATTGATTTAAGTGTCAATGATGCATATGTATTGGACTGGAAGCTGGATCCGATTCTGGCTGTAAAGTTAGGATCGTTGCGTGGAGTCGACATTGTATTTTATTTTGTATTGTTTCCTTTAGCACCGGTTGGCTATCGTTTGGTCTATTTATGTTCATTTTTCTGCTCTGCTTGTTATGGGCAGGTTTTTATTTTGAAGAAATGATTTCTTAGTTGTTTATTCTTTGCGTTCCATTTAATTGGTTATTGTAGGGGGGCAAAGTATTTAATTTTTGAGGTTCGTTGGTTTTCGCACGTCAGTCATGTTGCTATTCTTGTCCTAATTTTCGTACTGTTGTTATTGTTGTTCGAAATTTACACCCCTGACGATGTAGTTTTCACTTTTTCAAATCTTATTTGTCGATCTCGTTGTAGTTTAAGTAGAACTAGAAGATTGTTTTCTTTTCCTGCTTCATTATATAATATATTTTTGTATAAAAAATAAATATCTAATTAAAAAAAAATAATTGGAGCCAGAATCCCAATAAAAGAAATTCACGAATATAGATAATATTCGAGTCAAATTAGGTTTTTACTTCGGAACCCATAAGAACAGAACCGATTTTGATGAAACGTTTTTTTAAATGTTTGTTACACTACATTATTTGAAATTAGAAACATTCCGGTTGACGCACTCGAGTATTTGTATTGTTTAAATAATCATTACAACAAAATACAGGATGTCAGAAAATGTTATGTAAAGTTATAGAAAATGGTGAAAATCTCTCGGGAAGATATAAACCACATCAAAATAATACCACAAGTTCCTATAAATGTTTTTTCTACGGCGCTCCCCTGTTGAAATATTTACCACCAAAGTTGAAGAGTAAAAATCATTTATTTTTAAATAACATTTTTAGTTTTCGTTGAAATTTAATAATTTTTGATACACATACGTAATAAATAATGGCCTTTAAAACTGTGTAATAGGTTTTTTGATACCGTCTTAGGGGAGCCAAGGATTACACATCCCCTAACCTTTTTAATCCCAAAGCAATTCAGAGGTTTAAGGGGATACCAGCGCACACAATAATCATATTTTTGTAATAATTCTTAATTCCTGTAACTAAACTAAGTCAAATTATATATCAAATTGTTCGTATTTACATGAGCCGGGGTGCTGATCGGTTTATAATAGCGATAAACTATAAATAAAAGTTTGTCCATAGAAAAACTAGTAATATGGAAATTATTTTTCAATTTTTGCTAGTTAAATGATGTCTGATAATTATAAAACTTTATACAGTTATAAAAAAAAGTAAGATGGAGGGTGCTGATTGATTAGTTTTTTGTATAATTCATTAATTTTTTGGTAACTACTGTTTAAAGAAAACGTTCATTATTTCACAAATAAAAATTATTTACAACTCCAATATTGCTGTATACGATAGGCAATGCTTAGATTAATCAATAGTAAAAAAATAATGTACCTAATTTGATGCTAAATGCGTTTTTTTCGATGTAGAAATATCGTTATTTTGTGTATTTATCGGTATTTAGTTCAGTACTATTCGAAAAGATGGCAGTCTTACAAGACAGGCGTATTCTTTTCAGAAGGCGTAAAATTGAAAGAGAAGTGGTAAATTCTAAATTTAGATCAAGATCTGTAAACTATATCTATCGTGTAGCGAAGTAATTGACAGCGAAAATTTATTTAAAAACTATTTAAACAGGATAATTGATACGAATACTTATACTACCTATATTTATGTATACCTATTATAAATAAATAAATAAAATAAATAATTTGAATAAATTATAAATAAATCAAATAAATAATTTGAATAAATTATAAATAAATCAAATAAATAATTTGAATAAATTATAAATTAATAAATGCATAATAAATTCTGTTGATTGCGTTGATACTATGTTTTTACTCGTGTTTTTATACAATTATTAAAATTTAAAAGCCTGCGTAAATAATGTAAAATGAAATTCACGTTGGATTTTTCTAATTATATTAATTATTTATATGCAGTGTTCAATTCCTGATAATTTGAAGGTATTTTGGAATTATGTACATTCCCTTAGAAGCGCTAATAAATATCCTGATGTGTGTTATCTACGTGATGAATTTGTCAAATTTGGAGCTGAGTCACAACTCAGCTTGAAATAAAATTCACAAATTTTATTTTCTAGGCATTTTTTGCGTTGTTTGATAGTGTGGAATTAGACCTTTTTTAATTGCAATTTAATCATTTCATTGATTTTCTTCTTGCATGATCGAAGTTGATGTCGTTTACAATGCATTATACAGTCTTGATGTTTCTAAAGGTACAGGACTATGATGAATAACCAGCGATACTTTCGCGGTACGTCTTTAGCGCATATTATTGCTGAATCTGTTTCTTATATTTTTAACTCATCGTTAAATACTGGTGTTTCCTAATTTTTGAAAAAATCTTAGTTTTATTCTATTATTTAAATCTGGAGATAGAAAGAATGTTGAAAATGATAGACCTATATCAAAATTATCTATTTTACCTAAGATTTTTGAAAAAATCGTGTTGTCAAAATTGATATACTTCATCGAACCACTGATTTCTCAAGCGCAGAATGGTTTTATAAGAAGGCCTTCGGTAATACAAATCTTTTAATTGATAAGAATGACATTTTTAATAATCTTGAAAGTGACAATCTTCAAGTTGATGCCATTTATGCTGATCTAAGTAAAACGTTTGACAAGTAAATTTTCAGTAATGAAACGCGAACTTCTGGAGTTTCATGGATATTTTCTTGCGTGGCTTGGATCTTACTAATAGAATTTTAATAGTTAAAATTGATAATTATTACTCCAACGACTCCAGCGACTTTGTTGCTACCTCCGGTGTTCCGGAGGACTCTCTCCGGGGTTCGTTACGTTTTCTAATTTTTTCAATGATATTAATATATTAATGTTTGTAGATGACTTAAAACTATTTAAAACCATGAATTCCTTAGAACCTTAGATGATGCTGTTATATTTTTAAATTATGTATTCCTAGGGATCATATTAATTATGTTCTACTTCGCAACTACCGTAAATTATTACCTTGTGTCAACAGAAGAATAGGTGTTGGACTTATTATTCGATTTAATGAAAGGTAACGTTGATTGTTCTCATCTTCAGAGTTCGGATGGTTTTCGCGTTCCTATTGCAACTATATCGGTTGCGTTATTCTATATTAGTGAGTATAAAAGACACTATACATTGAACTCATTTCTACCCAGGGCCTTACAATTATACAACAAATACTGTTTCGCTTTGGACATATTTTATATGTTCAGAACTACTTTAAAGTGTTTTGGTTGATATATTTACAATTATTTGATATTTTTGTTTTCCATTAAGAAATGTTTATTTAAAATAATACTATAGCTACATTATAGGTATGGCCTATCCAAACCTACATGCAACTTAGGTCATCAACAAAAGTTACTAGATTGTTTATTTATAATTCGGTTTAAAGTTTGGAAAGTGACATATTCAATAGATGATTTACCTGCGCACATATTAGATAGTATCAAGAAAAACTACAATTTATTAGAACTGTAAAAATACGAGGTACGAAGTGACAGCACTGTGTGAAACGTCATCATCTAGTAACCTTGTATCGATGACGTGAACATCATATAGGTTTGGATAAGCTATAATATGTAAGTAATTTAAACATTGTTTTTATTTCGTACATTCATCTGTAAGAAATAACTGTACATAGGCACCTTTTAAATATTTCAGTAGAAATAGGTACATAATTTTTGTTAATAGGTATTGTATATAATAGGTATTAGTCATGTTCAATATTGTTAAAGTTAGTAAAATACTTGCATATTTATTTCATTTTTGTTCTTATGTTTAATAGACTATTATATCAAACAATTGACTCGTATTAAATAATACGAACAGGGTTAGAAAATAACGTAAATTAAATGCATTAAACAATAAAAATTTTTAAATAAAGAGTTTCAATGACAATGTAAAATAAAATGCGACGACAAAAAGTATTTATCACATCAACTATAAACCAAAACACTATAAATAATAATAAATAGAGCTTCTCATATGGAAAGAACTTTTTTAAACGCAATGTATTTATAGATATAAATAAATAGAATAAAAGGAAATTCGCTAAGTAAGCTGCGGTAGTATCTAAACGTTACCCGTTTCGTTATAAGAAAATATCTGTAAAAAGATCTTCTATCATTCTCGGCGCGTCGAAATCGCACAAGTATTTTGAAATATTATCCTAAAATGGGATAAATAATATTCTATTGGTTCACTACACAAGAAGGCGGTGACGATGAAAAAACTAACTAATTATTTGCACGGCCTTCTTGTAATATTTGTTGCCTATTTTCAATATTTCTATAACGAGATTTGTAGTTTAAACGACCGCTGGTATCCCCTTAAGTTAATAAACTTTCAACTACTGCTTTTTAAGATTATCCAGATGTTTTAGGATAAAAAAGGTATTCTTGTTTAATTTCGATAAAATGAACCATATTCGGGAAAATCACACTTAAATAATTACTATCTATGATTCGTTGCATCTTTTATTCTTTGATGATTTTGTATGATTTTCTCGAATACGGTTCATTTTATCGAAATTACACTTTTTTATCCTAAAATGTCTGGCAAATCCGAAAATGATCTTAAAAATTAAAAACTTAAACCTTCGAAAAATGTCGAGGTTAGAAAGATTAGGGGTATTGCACCTTGGCTGTCCTGAACTGATATCAAAAAACCTGTTACACCATTTTAAAGACTATTATTTATTACGTATGTGTATTAAAAATTATTATGATTATTTCAAAAATGTTAAGTAAAGGTCTATTTTTGGTAGATATCATTCTAATTATAGATTTAAAATGAGAATTAGAATCTATAATAGGTATATTTTAGTAAACAACTGTTGACCATTTATCGGAAATAAGATATTGTTACGTATTTGAAGTTCTTTGAAAAATATTCTTTAATAGGTAATTTGTTTTTATTAAAGTATAATCATTTTTTTAAATTTTAATTATAAAACAAGATTTTAGTAATTACTAAAAATCTGTCCAATATTTGATTAAATATTTCAATTTTTCAACGCCAGTTAATTTATTGTTAGGAGTATCTATTATTTTTAGTAGATCGAAATTATACATATACGGAGTGTTTACTAAGCGTGCGGCAAAAATTAAGGGGGTTGTTCTTTGGGATATTTTAAGTCCTTAGATGATATTTAGAAAGATCCTTTGTTTCAAAGATACAAGGCGATAACAAAATTTCGAAAAACGCCACTTTATTACTTACATATTGCATATACAGATTCTTAATCTACAGAAACTGCTGAAAACCACCTGACTACCACCTTTCAAAAACACCAAGGTTGCCCCTTATTGCATTTCATCCATCAATTATCCGATTTCTTAAATCTTCTCCATTTTCTATTGGAGTAGTGTATAATAATATCTTCAAATGGTTCCATATGAAAAAATCCAAGGGTTTGGGGATCGAGAAGGCCATAAGTGAGGTCCACCTCGACCAATCCAGCGATCTTCGTTTGTTGCGTTTAAAAACCCACGAGCAATCACACTCAAATATCGACCCAATTAGCCGGTCACCCAAAATTCCAATCCAAACGTTTAATGAAAATTGATGTTGAAAACGATCTTCCTGTTCGTATTACGTATTGATTTGAACCAATATATGCAGAAGCCATTGAACAAAGTGCAATACACGGAGGAAAATCAGCACGAATAAATTTCTGAACGCGCTGAATGTGGAATGGATACAAGCACTGCTGCTTTAACATTTTTCACACAGTTCTATTAGGTATTTTCATTTAAAGTATCTACTATTTTTCTGGTAGAAATACCTGCATCTTCCTCTACCATTTTCAACACATTCTCTTCTAATTCTGTGTTACACATAACGTGTCAATATGCTTGTTTCATGAAGACGACGATGAACACTTTGGACATTTTTTCTATTAGGTAGGTACATGACGATTGGGAAATCTTTCTCTGTACAACCGCTTAGTCTCTAACGAATTTCCATTGGCAATTCCGTATATAAAATGCATATCTATCATCTCGGCGCCCGTATAGCGACTCATATTACCAGACCTTCACTTTCATACGAAAATGAAACTTAATTTTTTTCGAAAAACTGTATCTTGTATCTTTGAAACAAAGCATCATTCCAAAAATCATCTAAGGACGAAAAATTCTTAAAATAGTCCAATTAATGAATGACTTCCTGAATTTTTGTCGCATGTTTAGTAAATACCCTGTACGGTAAACCGGTACGCTGTAAACACACGGTATGTGACACATTTAATTTAAAAAGATTGTTCCACATTTATAATAATACAGATAATAATTCGGTTTGATTTTATGATTTTTGAGAAACTGGATTGCATCTATTCATTGACTCACGGTCCTTCTAGTTATAATTCTGTAGTTATAACTACTGACGTTGAATGTCGTGTAAACACTGTTTTATGCCGTAGTTGCTACGGTCGACGCACTAACGTAAATACACTTGGCGAACAGGCGTATCGTTATAACTACCGACGCGTGTAAACGTTTACTACTGTAGTTACGACAGGGTAACCGACTGAAGTATTTTTGTGTCAGTTTTACGCGTGGGTTGTACTTTGATTATTTTTGGTTGTCACAAAACGTTCGGTTTTTAGTTGATTGGATAATTATATTATTAATAATATTTCAAAAAACATCGTCAAGTACATAACCTCCATCATTATATGCTTTGTACTTGTCGGATCTTCTGGTGGCACTACTTAAAGCTGTAGTTAATAACTACAGAAAAAAAATTGAAACGCACAAACGTATAAACACGTGCGTAGTTAATATAACTATGTAGTTAGATGACGTGTAAACGTATTCATAAATAAAACATAAGTAGGTAAACTAATTTAACTGTTTGTTTATCTATAGAACGATGTAAATAGTCAATGACATTTTAAATAAACTACAGTAGACCCCCCTATAACATGGTATATACGTTCCGTGTTGTACGAGTCACTTAGATTATATACTTAGTTTAGGGCCGTTCACAGCCCAAAACGATTAACTTACTTGTTATATTTAAAATAACCTTCTTTAATAGTCAGACTTAAGACACTATATGACAACAATTTTTATGGCCGTTGAATAATAAATGTATTAATTATTGGAGCTAAAACGTAGTAAAATCGCAATATCTGTCTCATTATTTTACCGTGTTATACGAACACGATCACAATTTTTCCGCCGCGTTATACGAACCCGTGTTATAGGGGGGTGTTATCTACTTATTGATATTGTTGCAATAATAAAAATTTTAATTAGTATTCTGTGGAAAAATATAAAATTACTTGATACAATTATAATTTTAAATCTTATCAATTATGGCGCAATGATTCAGTCTATAATAAAAAAATTCCTGTTCCTCAATTTCCTAAGTTTTCGATTTAAATATTATAAATTACTTAAATACTGAAATTATTAAAAAAAGACGGTTATTAATTTCGTTTACGTGTTCTAAAATTATAAGACGTATACTTTTTAAATTTTTATCTGGATTTGCGGAAATAAATTCCCATTTCTCTTTTTAAAATAAAATTAGAGTATGCGTATAAACGATAAAATATGGCCGAAAACAACAATTTGTTTTCTTGGAATGTGCTATAACCAGAAACAATGGGTAATCTACCTTCTTTTTTATTTATTATAGCATATATTGAACTACCGGTATATTTATTAACAATATAATTACTAATATTTTAAATAGTTTTATTTGAAATTGTTTAGTGTTTGCACTAAAAAATGTACTTACCATAAATTGATTATAATAATAACGCAATCACAGCCTGCTGTAGTTACACTTCAACGAACATAACTGATTGTGAGCTGTAAATTATTGATAATAGTCGACAGTCATTCCATAGGATTCCATAGTTTAACCTTGATCTTTGTCTTATTTATCAAAACAAGTAAAATTACATATAGGTACCAAATAAAAAAAATAAAGCAGTTAAGATTATAATTAGGTAGGTATATAATTTCACGAAAATTAAAAAAATATACATACATAGGTATACATATATAAAATAAATTTAATCGTAAATTTTATAAACCTTCATTTTGTTACAGTTTAGACAACTGGTTAATAAAGGAATGTATGTAATGTATTATAAATTAACGGAACGGATGAACTACAGTTAACTAAACGAAAAGAACAATATATACCTTAAATAGGGTAAATGGCAACCATGTTAAAAATACGTTAATATTAGGTACATGATTATTATTAAAATGAGGTGCAAATAATAATAATAGGTATTATAATTAGGCCTCATGCCATTTATTATAGAAAAATGAATTTAGGTACCTATTTAATTATTTAGCTTGTGATTCCTATACAGCTCATTCTATCAATCACTAACAAAATGCATTTACCTATTTAAATTTACCTTTATTTTGTGCCCTTATAATATGTAGAAGTAGTTATATACAAGGTGTTGATAATTTATCGTTGGAATATCAGAAATTTTAGTAATTTTTAGGAATTTTCGTTGTGCAAATCACTGTCATAATTACCATCTTATTGAATTATATTATTAATGTTTGAAATTGCAATTGTAAATGTATTCGTATTGTTAATTCAGTATTTCAAGTCTGGTTTTAATTTCGGTCAAAACTGAGTTGATTATCTTTGTGGTAATAACAGACAGGTCACCTGAATAACGTATAAGGTCACAGTGTAATGCGTAAAGTGCATGCTGTTACATAAAATGCAGTAAAAGACTAAGGGTGTTTAGACCGCTTAAAACTATGCGAACAAAAATATAAATTCTAGGTTATTGTCTTTTTTTTGCAATAATTCTGGTTATTGTATATTACTTAAGGATGCATGTAATTATGAACATATTTATGAAAAAAAAATTAAATATTTTTAATAACAAGGAAAATCGATATCAATTTTTCCAATCCATTAAATTCCGATATTAAATGAATTAAAAATGTTTTTTGTAATTAAGTCATACCTATGATATACCTGTACTCCAGTCATGACGTAAAAATAATTCTCGTAATTAAATAGTTTTTATATTGAGTTACCTAAATTATTACTATTACCATTGAAAATTATTTAATTACGAGACTATAAATAAACTTAAGTCAATTATTTTTATGTCATGTCCAGCGTATGCAATGGATTATAAATAAAAAAGGTAATTTTTACCTTTTTTATTGTCGTTTTCCATATCGCCAATTTTCGGTGGGAATGAAAATGAGGTCTTAATAAATTGTAATATATACTACCTCGAAACCCCTTCCGTTGATTTTGGGTTTGCAACAATAGGTAGGTGTACACACTTTACATTTCATTGTGTTTCACCAATCACTATAAACGCGGGAATACAATCGCGAAAACGAACGTAAGGACGTCATTTTACCAGAATTACGTTTCTAAATGTGTTAAAGTTGCATAAAACCAGTAAACTCCGTTTCTATTCTTTGTTCGAACTGTGATAAGTTATGAAAGAAGACACTCGTGTTCTGTTGTCGGCCTTGTATTTTATCAGTCCCATAAAAAATGCGATTAAAACATTTAACTAGTTCATGGGTTGTGAATGGAAAGTTTTTAATCCTTAAATGCACGCCTATGATATTTAAATTCAAAATAAAATGTTAAATTAATGAAAACAAACTTGAGATATTTGAGATATAAGATTGGATACAATTTGTTTATGTGATGTGACAAAATACAAAATTAAATTCCGTGAAATACTCAGCATAAATTCAAAAGCAAACATTTCCTATTTGCCAAAATGTTGCAAAATGGACTTTGAAAATTATAAATTACTTTTAAAATGAATATTGTTTACGCACTTAATACATTAGTTATTTTTGACCAGTTTAATAAGTACATATGTACACTTTCCACAGAAAAAATCGGGACAGTAGAAGTTGAGAATTTTAAAAATGTTTGGTTGTGAATCGGGTTTTAAATAAACTATTTGTAAGTACAGAAGGATTACTGTAAGCCAGAAAATCATTATTGTCACCTACATAGATGGGGCTCTAAAGATGTGTTAGGTATTGGAAAGGTTGAAAAAGCTTTTACATTTTAAAACGAGCCCTACCTTTCAGTAAGCTAACAAACTTCAATGTAAATCAAATGGAAATCCACATTTCGCTCTTTTTTAGGTTTTAGAATAATTTTTTTTATATGATGTTTGGTACCAAAATCATCAGCACAAAAAAAGAAATCATCCCAAGTCGACGAAATTATAGTAAGACGTCAAAATTATATGACATTTACTAATCCGTAGTAAAAGAATAGAAGAAGGTTACAAAGAGAACAATGTATTGAATTTACGGGTTCTACTTATTGTTAGACGAGAACTTCACCCAACAAAGTTGCGAATTATGATTTTTGGCATTTCTTTACTTATTTCTCTAAAGTTAATTTAGAATGTGATCGCCATGAAAACAACTATGATTTCGATAATATTATTATTTATTATATCCTTGATATTTTGATGCCTTTTTAAATATTTTTTTACAATAATGTCAAGGTATTGAATTATATACTGATTTCCTTCCTCTACAATTATAATTACTTTGAAGTCTAAAAATACATTTCAAAATATTTGTTTCCAGTGAAAGATGTATCCAGTATATCTGTCGATACTCCATTATTCCTGTTTGTAACCTGTTTTAACCCCCGTTTCTTGTTTTTGGATATAAAGTTCGTAGGTTAAATAACACGTATAGTAATTAAGGATACGTACAGGGTGTCCCGGGAGGAATCTGCCAAACGTTAGGGGCGCGTTTCTTAAGTAATTTTAAGCAAAAAAGTTGTAGCAATGTATACGTCCGATTTGGAAAAGTTATGGCTTGTTAAAGAAAAGTCAAGGCAAAAAATCAAAAATGTGATTTATTATGTTTAATTGAGAAATCACTATTAACAAGACGAAATATTTTTCAAGCTATATCAATTTTGTCTATGTAAGTAACCATTTTTTTTATATAAATCTACATGTTATCGGTCGTATTTTATGCCGATCAATAATTTTTTTTAATTTACAGACAGCATAAATTAAACCTGCCTACAAATTGCTTCTAAAGTATTTTGTTCTATTATTATCGGAAATCACACTTTGTAGGTAACAATGATGATTTATGGCTTACAGTAATTCCTTTTAAAAATAGAAGCATTTTACTTAAAACCCAATTCACAACCAAACATTTTTAAAATTCTCAACTACTGCTGTCCCGTTTTTTTCTGTGGGTGTACATAATTATATATAATAATATAGCGATGAGATAACATCTTTGTTTAATTGACTATAATAAAAATCATTCTCATCTCTCATGAGATGTTTTTTCTGATGAGATATTTTCCCTCATCTATCATCCCTGAAACTTTGTAAACGAACTTTTTAAATATCCTGTAGAATATTTATACTTACTTACGTTTATCTCGAGTAGGTGTATTAGGTAATAAGATTTATTGATAAAATCAACATACAATTATTTAGATAATTATAATATTTTGGTTTATTGTCGACCCTAAGTGGACAATTACGTACATCACAATTTCGTAAAAATTAGGAGAACTAGCAATTTTAAGTTATAAAATTTATCGTATCAAATTATAACATTTGAAAGGCATTACATATTACAACAAATATTATGTAAAATGTTTATTGAAAAAATAAGTTCTATAGAATTAGACGCTAGGGAGTCTAGGGTCTTTATAAACGAAACTCATTCTCAACTGATATTAAAATATAGTGAATTCACTATAATAATACTATTACGTCATTCTTCAACCCTTTTAACATAGATATAAATTGGACGCATAATGTTTTGTATAATAATTAATATAGCTGGTGTGTAAAAAAATTTAAATTTCCCGCCGTATTTATTACCAAAAACATGGCGCAAGGTTATGAAAAATGGAGCCACTTCTGCTTTATATATAATAGGACGTGTCTTTTGTGGCATAACTAAAAAAAATTAATTTACAAAGATTGGCAACATCAGTTGTCATTCTCTGCTACATTGTTATTAATTATATTTGCTTAAAACAATACAGTTGTGAGTTTTTCTTTGAATAGTAAGTTTTTTTATTGAATATTTTGCAATTAAATAAACTTAAATGTCGTAATAAGTGATGTTTATCTTTTGATCAAATACAGTGACCGTGTGAAGTAGGCTTTATAACATTCGTTAGTTCGTAAACGCCTTTAAATTGTAAATTCATTAACAATTCAAAATGGCGTAAGTCAGGTGCTTTGATAATAATAATTGAGTTATACTTACGTTTGTAATAAAATTTACAAATATTGAAAGCTACGTTATATCCAGATTTATATAAAATTGCTGTTACATTATTAAAGTATTTGTGCCAATTGTGATTTATTCCACGCCTTTTAACAACTTTGAAATTTTTAAATAATGGGCGAGGTAACGCACACACCAGATGAAAATCATCAAGACGATAATCATTCGGAAGAATCTGATAATTCCAGTGCAGAAGAGTATTTCGATGATGATGATGTAGATGTGGCCACTTCTGAAGGTGAACCTATCCATACATTCTGTCTTGGCCTTTTTTAAAACTATGAAAAATTTTCAATATTTTTTTAGAGCTTACAGCAATTGATAATAAATTAGACGCTCTAAATTTAGTTTTGGATGCAATGGAAACAAAAAGGGAAAATATTCATATGCAATTAATGGAGCTATTAAAGTCTAGTCAGAATATTCGGAAAGAATTTCAGGAAGAGAAGGAAATGCAAATGGAATGTTCATCCAAAAAGTCCGAGTAAATAATCTATAACTTCAAAGCACAGTATTCATTCCATTTGTGTATAATAATGGAGATTTCTAGTTAAATGTGTATATATGTAGATAAAATAAAAGATTTAAGTAGGTAGTTGTAATTAGGTTTATATTGAAAAAGTTAAGTGTAGGCAATACGTACCAAATGTGAAGTTTTCTCAATAAGAAATTGATGCACTTTTACAATTTAACGAAGGTATCGTATTTTAACACTCATTTCATTATGAATAGCAAGTTTGTAAGGCAATTTAAAACAAATTTTGCGAAGTTTCAATGTGCTAAAGAAAACACTAATTTTTATAAGGTAGTTATTAATAGAATTATTTATAGACGTTGTGTAAACAAAAATACATATCTAAAATAAATGGATTTTGTTCGTGTAGTATATAGAAACAAAAGTTCTGACAAAATTATTGCTGGTTGCACTGGCTGTGTTATTGCCAGCCGGAGTGATAAACATTAACAAAGAAAGTTAATATAATATTATAATAGCAATCCATTCTACAAAGAACCAGTCCCGATTAAAAATGAGCTGTTCTTAAGAAGTATATTTGTAGTTATTTAAAATTAAAAGACCCATAGGTATTTTTTTTTGTTTTTCACTACAATGTATGGTACAGACATTAATATACAGTGAAATCTTGATAATTTGAACTTGCGCTAATCCGAACACGGTCCCAATAATTTTTCAATTACTCAATTATAAAAAAATTAAAGAAGTAAAATTAAAACGTGTATTAAAATTACCTACATTATAATGTATTTTATGTGATCAATGATAATATTTTAATATTTTAATTTCGTATTATCTTACCTAACTATTATTAACGCAACTTTCGGTAATCCGGACTTTTAAGTAGTCCGAATCGGCTCTTGCATTAGTTAATTCGGATTAGCGAGATTGCACCGTATATAGAAAAGTATTGTTGGTGTCATCTTTTCTGCATTATTAAAAATAGAGCGTTTGAAATGGTCATTGCCGGCCATCAATTGACGTATTAGCATTTTGAAACTATAATTTACATTAGTTTTGGTTTGTAGACATGTCCTATTTATTTCACTATTGTTTAAATATTCAGTAGTATTACTTTTTATACGAAACATTTTTTAATTCAGGAAGAATGTAGGTGTGGGAAGATACAGTGCTTTCATTATTAATTGTACCTTTAGTAGGTGCTTTTTAATAAACTAAAAATTTAATATGTTGGTGTTGTCACAGTGTTATACTAACAATTGATAGCTTCAGATTTCACTGATGCACGTTACAAAAAATCGTATTTTAGTATTTTTTTCTTCATTGTTTATTTTTGACCCTCTGGTCAAAATACTCTGGTATCCAGGGTGCAACTAAAATAAGTCTAAATGGGTCTTAATGGGGGATAGCTTAAATGATTTAAAACGTATTTTCCTTATTAGCATATGTTCGTTTATTAATACTTTCCGAGAAAATTGTATTTTAAATTTTAAGTACGACCCTGTGCTTACTCAATTTTAATTACATTCATAATGTTGAAGAAGCAGATGAAGCTCACAAATGGCTCATTTTTAAGGCAAAAAGAACATCGATATGATTTATAAGTAAGCAAAAGGTAGTACATACGCGATGTTTTCCAATGCAAAATTCTTTAAATTCTTTTCGATTAAGGGCCGGTTTTACAATTATGAGATATACGTTAGATAAGCTATTCCTGGAATAACTTTGATGGAAACCATTGTCTCAAGAAATGTTTCCATAGCCGTTATTCTACAGTATAAATCATGTTTGTAAAACCGGCCCTAAATTCGAAAGAATTCGATTCTTTAAACACAAAGCAGGTCCGTATTTATTTTTTTTATTTAATACAAGTAATAATCAAAATTGTTAAAATTCGGTAAACATACAAGACGTTTATTGGTTTATTGTTTAACGGTACACCACCCTTTCACACCTCTTAAGAGCTTTCGAGTTATTTTAGTTACACCTTGTACAAACAATATTTTTCTTGGTCCCGTCCTAAACTGTTATTGTATAAAATAAAAATAATCCCGATTAAGCGTTTTAAATGCCGCTTATAACGCTCAAAGAAAGTATTAGATCGGACAATTTATTAAAAATGACGAAGATTGGGAGTAGTAAAAGAGAAACTAGTTTTAATTTTTTCAAGTTTTTCTCCACTAGATGTTGATAAGTCTTTAAAGATATGACGAATAAAATAGGGTCACCTAATTGGGGAATACAAATAAGAAGATGATTACTAAAGCGGTGTTTATGTTTAACGTGGAGCCATGTTCGAAATCTCGCGCAAGTGCGTTGCACGTTTATTTATTCATCGACTTTAAAAACAAGCGACACAGCTGTGGCTCTATTGTAATGCAAGATTTCTAATCTTATCCCAACGAGAAAACAAACATTAAATGCTTTGGAAAGTCTAAGATGTTACTTTTTGTCCCTTCTGCGAACCTTTCAAAATTTTTGGCAAACGAACCATTAAATAATTGTGAATTATAGTCTTTATTTTTAAATTTTACAAAATTATTTCATTTTGAGATTTTTCAATTGAGTTTTTAAAATATAATTTAAAATTATTAATAACGAAATTAGTATTTTTTCACTTTTTTCAAAATGCAATTTAAATTGCGACTTCAATTTTACAATGCATAATGTGCAATACTAACGAGTTTTGGTGAACATAACTTTTATTCGCAACAACATTTATAAGAATTAAAACAATCATAATCTGTGTGAAAATCCACGAATGTCGAATAGTGATGTGTGCGTGTGTATAAGTAACATTTTTGTAATGTGTTTCAAAATTTTACTATTACAATTGGTCCGTGATTAAACCGTTATGTTTATTGAAGCTTAGCCGTAATCATATCATGTCGAGAATTGTTTATTTTTCTCTCGAGCTTTTATAAATGAATAAAATATGAAAGAAATGCACTACTTATTCGTTTTTAAATTGTCGCGTTTCGTGACTCTCATAATCGATCGTTTAATATCTAATTGTCGGCCGTTTGCACAAAATTGAAGTCGTCGAATTGTAAAATTAAATTTTTTTATTTAGATTTTTCCGTTGGTGCGGCACGCGTCGAGTCGCCTTTTATCTTTCGTCGATCGCAATCATTGTGGCCCAAAGAAAATTGTTTAAAACACCGAAAATCGAAACTAAAAATAAATACACAATTGCAGAACTATATTCATGGTGCTTATGTGTAAAATATCCCAGAGGTCAGTACGTATCTGGCGCGTAGCCATGTGCGAGTGTTGAATTTGAGCTGGTATTTTAGTATATTTCGGGTTTAGTAAGCGTAACCACAATTATTTTCCAAAATGGACCCCGAGGCCTTTTTAGATATCGCGAATCAAGTCATCAAATTGAAAATGTTTCCATATTTCGATATAGCGTATTGCGTTTTATGTGCACTTTCGGTTCGGGAAGATTTAGGAAACGGTAAGTATTTCGTTTGCAGCTTACCAAAGCAGCGCGCAGCAGCGGTCGATCGCTCGTCGAGGCGAGTGCGCTTTAGACCGTGCTTGCTGCTGTTATAAATATAGACGCAGTTATTGAGATTGCTTATCGTCTGATTGTTTTCCAATAATAAATCTCGTATTTTCTCGAAGGCGTAGGGTTAAGTCTACTACTTTTCATTACGGCGATTACAATGCCGATACTATTTATGAACAGTTTTCGTTCACAAATTTCGACTTTGACTTTTAAGTGACTTGAAATGAACACTAGATAATAATTTATTTAATACTACTTACTACTAATAGCAAAAGCATTTTTTTAATAGATACCATAATACGAATGGGCACGAATTAGATACTTATTTTGACCGAAAACAAGTCTTACCTAATCTTTATTAGGTATTTTGTTATGTTAATTGCAAGACCCAGTCATTCAGTCATCGGTTATCGTCAATTGTCAGGAGATTGTTTCCACGGTGATCGATCGATGATCGAGTGCTGATCGAAAGACTACCCCGAAGGGTCATGCGCCAATTTAAATGTGAATTACTGCGTAGGTACGACATCTAGGTATTTTTTAAATATTTGGTATTGAATTTATCGTCAAAGGACCACGCACACTTTATATGGAAAAATAGGAACCACTCAAATCGATTTTTCTTTACATCAATCGACTCATCTTAATGTGACGAATAATTATTATCATTGCGCCAATTTTGTTAATTTATAAATAAAGCCGCAATCTTTAATTAACGCTCTTATGAGAAATTCGTGAGAGCAAAAGAGAAGCCACTAAAATCAAATTTGTTTGAGTTCATAAATCAACTTTGTTTATTGCGGGGTACTTAACAACAACGAGTCGGTACCTATCTACTTAAACTGGCCTGAAATTTAAAACGATTGAAATAATTCTTTAAATGACTTAAAAATTCTTGGCTTTGTGCACATTAAAAATGTATACAAAACTAAGAGATTATTTGTACCTATCTATAAAAAGATAATTTTGTCAAAAGAGCGTAACCCATACTTTCTATTAAAATGAATTATTGAATTAAATAAAGACATAATCTGTTAAAATCTGGTAACAATATTTCGATTTTTTTCACCGGAAAAATCAATTTGTATTTCCGCCAAACGTATCTTCTAATAGCTACACGACAACACAACATGTGTTCTCCGGTAAAATTTACTTTTTGTGGGTCACGTCCTTCTGGAAAACCTACGTCGATATTTACATCAGCTTGCTTTTTACAATTGCTGTTATAATACAGTTGCTGTTGCTGTTAACGCTAATAATTGGAAATAAAGTCTATTAATATATTAATAACATTAACAAACAATTCAAATAAAAAACAAAACATATTCACGAATAACAAATCAATAAAAAAAATAATTCTTCATACATTCAAAATTGTGACTTAAATAAATAAATAAAAAAATTATCCAATACAAGACAAAAATACACATAATGTAGCTGTTTATTTTTCTACCTCTATTAAAAATGTTCAACATAAAATATCTATAGGTAACTTCAAATTATTAATTTTAATTTAGTGGGGGTAGTAGTGACCAGCCTCATTAGAGATCTCTGTCGAGTAACCTTAAAATAACTTTGTAATGTAATAAATAATTCAATAAATCATTAATATTGAAAAATCGGCCTATGTATATCGGCCAAAAAAGAAATCTTCCGCATAAAATTGTGGCTATTATAACAATTACGGCCTATCCAAACCTATAGGCAATTCACGTCATCAATAAAAAGTCACTAGATTGTTTATTTGTAATTCGGTTTAAAGTTTGGAAAGTGACATGATGGGTGATTTACTTGACCATATATTAGATGGTATGAAGAAAGACTACAATTTATTGGAACTGTCTAAATACGAGGTACGAGGTGACAGCACTGTGTGAAACGTCATCATCCAGTAACCTTTTATCGATGACGTAAATTGCCTATAGGTTTGGATAAAATGTAACTAACAAAACTATTAGTTTTTAGGCAATTCTTTTATTCCAGGTTTTAAGCTCGCTTACAATTTGCCCTTCCTAATTCTATTCTAACGACTCTAAAATAGTAGGATTGAATTCAGAATTGAAATGCTAACGTCAATTCAATATGAATACGGGTTTAAAATTCTTAATTACAACAAGGAATCGAACAATATAATACTCTATGAGCACTATTTTACTGTTTTCTACCTGCTACTTACATTTGTGTCATTTGTGTCGTTTCTTAGAAACGTATTTACCATGACCCCTCCATAAATAACGAGCGACAGATTTATTAACTTCCGACATAATTTAAAGCCCAAATTTTTTCAATGAATTTTTCATTAACGGGTTTAATAATGAAGTTACAGATTTGGCGCAATGACAATAATTATTCGTCACATTAAGACGCGTCGATTGATATAAAAAAAAATCGATTTGAGTGGTTCCTATTTTTCCATATAAAGTGTGCGTGGTCCTTTGGGGTACATTTTTAAATTTCAACTTAAATTAATATTGGAATAATTCCTCTTACAAGAGGAGGGCGAGGGCGAGGACGAGGGCGTATAGGGGACCCAATTTTCGGAGGAGTCTGAGTCGCCATTCCATTTAACTATGCATAACTATTGCAAAGCCGGGGTGGGAGCTTATGGAACGTTTACGTGAATTAAAAAAAACGGTCGAATGAATAAAGTTGATCGAATGCTTTTATTTCAATATTTTGAAAATTTTTACTAATTTATTTGTCCCGCTCGCAGTCTTTTGTTTATTTCGAGTACGAGCAAGAAACAAATATTTACTTCGAGTAGGTAGGTATACACTTTGATTTATACGAGTGGAACAATTTCAAAAAAAAAATGAAATACATAACGGCATTTTCTCAACTTTATTCATACGACCAAATGTTTATCCCGAATTTTTAAGATACAACGAGAGGTTAATGCACAAAAGATGTCGAGAGATAACGTTTTTAATGTTAAATCGTTTCTTTTGTCAGTTACCTACACGACTAGAGGTCCATTGCATAAAAACACACGTTTACAATTACAAGTGTTACTACAGTGATTAGTAAAATTAACTAATGAGTTTATAAGGAAAACTTTATTTTTATAACAGCATAGTTGTAAACTTGTATTTTTTATGCAACGGGGCCGAGGAGTCCATTTCACAAAAAAATAGAGGACAACTTTACAATAGCAAGTGTTACTGTAGCGTCGATTATCGCTAACCGTCAGGTAATTGCTATAGAAATGATTATTGAAACGATCGTTTCTTTGTCGATTAATTGAAAGTTAGAGTTAACCAGCGATGGAAAAACCGGCCCATAACGTATATTGTATAATAAACCCAATAAGTTTACCAAGAAAACTGTTAAACATATAACAACACTTGTAATTTGTAAACTTGTAACTATTTCTTTGTGATATAGGGCGCAAGTATCAAAATAGGTACTTGTAATATGTCTTCACTGTTTCTTCAAATTAAAATGTAGAGCAACGTCGAAACGAGTTTTAACAGCTGGTTGATTACCACGTACAACAAAATTATTGGCTCGTTCGGTCAGATTCATTAAAACGTTATTGCTTCTTTGACAGTTGTCTGCTGTACAGAGTGATTCAGAATTCGTATTATAATATTGTATGCTGTATAAAGTACCTATGTAAATATTTGTTTATAAAACCATGCCTGCAAATGGATCGTTTATGCGCTACTCGTGTATCTTTTTAATACGAAACCCGAAACACCCTTTATAGCAAACAATTGTCAAATAGGCAATAATTCTTCTTGCTAAACATCAACAACTTTTTAATAAATCGGGTCGATTCTCAGTTTTAGGTTTTACGTCTTTTATCTTTTTGTTCTCTATATTTTCTACAGTCAATGAGCCGATTTTTTCAATTGCTAGTTAACTCTGACCATCGGTCAATCACTTTATTATTTAAATTGACTAATGGTCAGAGTTAACTATTAACGATTGAAAAATCGGCTCTTAGTGCCGATCTTTCCATCTCTTGGTGAATTTATCGGACAGGTATTTACCATAGAAACGTTTGTTCGAATTTCCATGGTAAATACATATCAGATAAATTTACCAAGATATGGAAAAACCGGCCCTTAACCAAATCATCTTAGGGCCAGTTTTTTGGTCGTCGATTATCGCTAACCGTTGGGCAATGGTTATTGAAACAATCGTTCCTATGGCCATTGACTGAAAGTTATAGTTAACTAGCGACGGAAAAACCGGCCCAGAGTGCATACTGTATAGCATGCGTTAAAATATGTTTTCGATCTTGTTACTTTATTTCCGCTTTTTTTTACTTGTTACTATTCGTTATTCGCGGCGTTATTATTCGGGATAATTGCGAATATTGTTGTTAATATTATACACAAATCGGTTTTCGAATAAGTAATGCTGGCAGTCACATTAACATAATTTTGTTATAATTTTAAGGTGAGACACGCGTTTTATCATCGTTGTATGTGCCAATGGTTTTTCTTGCAGTTTTAAAAGAAATTTTGCGTTAAATGGTGGCGATTGGCATCTTAAAATGCAACCTAGGCACTTATCGATCTAATGGACGGTATAAATTAGTATAAGTAATACAAGTTTATGTTGTTTTCTGAGATTTTGCTCATATAAAAGTTTGTAGACACGTGTATACGTCTATAAAGCACGTTGCCGACGACATTAATTATGTCCATGACTATACGGCCTATCCAAACCTATAAGCAATTCACGTCATCAATAAAAAGTTACTAGATTGTTTATTTGTAATTCGGTTTAAACGTTGGAAAATGACATATTCTATAGATGATTTACTTGCGCACATATTAGATGGTATAAAGAAAGACTACAATTTATTAGAACTGTCAAAATACCAGGTACGAAATGACAGCACTGTGTGAAACGTCATCATCTAGTAACCTTGTATCGATGACGTGAACATCGTATAGGTTTGGATAAGATATAGCTACTTATATTATAGTTGTAGTAAAAGAAAGAGAAATAATGATTGTAAAAGAGTGGATATGGAATTTTATTTTAAAGTGAGAAACTCATCATATTATTATGTTTATATGTTTCTAAAAGTTAATGGAGATTTCTATGCGGTTCTAGGAATTATTCTGTGGTAGTTTTAAATTAACCACTTTTGGGGACAATCTGTATGTATTTACAGAACGTTTCATTGAGGACAAACCAATCGGCGCAGGGCTATAGAAGACCTCAAAATACATCGATTTGATCACAATGTATGTTAGGCGTTATTTGTTACTTTAGAATTTATTTAGGTTTTAATGTAGTATTTTTAGATAAACTCAACCACAAATTTCGTCATTCTGGCTAAAACTATTGGTACTAATGCCATGATTTTTTAACAGTTTTAGACTTATAATGGGCTACAAGTAGGATCGGTTAGTCTTGTTAAGAGACAATATTTACAGCGGTCGGAAACTATTACACGGTCGCTATTTTACATAAAAGTACATATTACGAATAATTTGTTCCTAAAAGTACATATCTTATGAATTATGACATTTTCTCCTAAATGTGATTATTCAGTATTAAATATTACTTCAATTATTACAACATTACATAATTACGTATATCAAACTCCTACTTTTCATATCTCACTTGATTCTTTTCATTGTCTCTACTTTCCATAAATTTATATGAAAAGCCCCCTTAATTTGCGACAAGGAACCGCCCCTTGAAATGTTTCGCATTATTTATGAAACATCTTGTATATCATAATTAGTAGGTAGGTAGTACATGGATAGCTTTATAGTTCAATTAACTAATTTTTATACTAACAATAAGTCGATATTTAATAGTGTTTTGCTGAAGTTTTATATTTTTATAATATACAGGGCGAGACAAAATTTCGTATCTTTATCTTATTAGCGAATTTTCATAGAAAATAAAGCTATTGCAGCCTGTCTGATGATGGGATCCAGACGTCTCCTTTTGGTTTTCTCCGATCTCGACCCCTAGATCACGAAAATACAGGTCATTCATTTTGGGTGGGTCATATATATATATATTATATTATATTATATATATATATATATATATATATATATATATATATATATATATATATATATATATAATCAATTTCTTGTGGACACGATTTCGATCGCAATTTTGATTGTAGAACGCTGAAATTTGGACAGCATATTGTTTTTACGAAAACGAAGGACGAGTTCGTTACCCAGCCAAATGGACCGACCCGCTTCTGAATGGCGACCGTTTAAAAAAAAATTCGAATATCCGTTATTACTCATCGGATCGGTAATGTGAAAAAAGTTTTGGAATCGACATAAAATTCTCTACCGATCATGTCTCTTTATAATTTTCGATAGAACGCACCGGTTTCGTGATAATCTAAAAAAAAAGATTTTTTCTTATAAATTTCTCTCGTAAATATTTTTCAGAAAATGTATAATTTTCGAGAAAAATTAAAAAAAACTGTGTTTTTTGACATGCGACATGAAAATTCGATACCGAGGATTGCGCGCAGTTGGATCTTTTTACTTTGCCAATAAAATAACTACAATTGCATGAATGTATTAAAATTAGTAAAAAAAGGGTGACATTTAGAGCAAGGAATATTAAAAGAATGCAACGAAGAAACTGGAATTGTTATAATCGTTTATTTAGGTAAAGAGGTGGCAAAATAAAAAGTTAATCGAGAAACTTGGGCAAAACATTTTTCTACGCACAATTCATACACATACGATGCCCCAAATAAATTAAATTTGTTTTTAATTCAACATTAATAAGGTATTAAATATATAGATTAAAAAAAATATATATATTATATCTATAATACTTATTTAAAATAAACTAATATAAACTAGAAGTAAACTAATCACAATAAATTTTAATAACTGACTGGATTATTCTTAAAACAAAACAAAAAACATTACGAATTAATTTTTACAAATTTTAGTATATTCACATTTTGTCCGTTGTCAGTCTAAATTGTTGCGACAATCAAAAATTTGAATTTCGTTTTTTATCCGTAAACGAATGCATTGAAAATGTAAAATTTCTCAAAATAAGAGAAATTAAAAAAATCGAGAACATTTAAAAAAATTAAAATCCTGAAATAAATTTCTTTTTTAATACTTACGTAAAATGCAGATTAACACTGCTGCCGCTACGATTGCCACTTGTCTGTAACAGACTAAGAAAAAATTAGGAACTTCTAAATTTTTCTTTGTATTTCCTACCTTTTTTTCTTCATCGTTTATTTTTCCTCTATCGTCAATTTCCAGTGTAGATTCTTTCGTTGATTGTGAAGTTACATTATTACGCACCTATACGTTTCATGTTTCACTGTATTTCACCAACCACTGTGATCGCGAAAACGCTTAAGATAAAATTTCGTTCGCGAAATTAAACCGTCGAATGTTTGAGGGGAGCCCTAACCAAGACCCTATCCAAGATCCTAACCAAGCTCGATTTTCAGAGAATTTGTATTAGAGTTTAAAGGTCCATGTATTTACACTTTATAAATACATAGAGAGTTAGTCGACACGGAAAGATCCTACCTTTCCTCGTATTAATCCTTTTTGTTTGTAATGCTTTTAGAGAACACAACAGTCGCACACTCACACGCAAAAAGGCCTTATAAACCGAACGAGCACTCCTCGCACACACGAATAATACGACGCCGTAATTTAAAATTCGAACTATTTAAACAAGCATTACCAAACTCTGTATCATTAACGCGAAAGATCTGAAACGGATTTGCCAGAATTCTATATATAAAATACGCGTTCGAGTTACTACATGGGTACTAGGAAATCTCACTTTTATTTTAAAAACCTTCAGCTTTTTGTTCACACTCTGATAAACTATGAAAGATGATAAACATGTTTTATTAGTTTCTTTGTATTTTATCGGTCGCATAAAAATGCGATTAAACTTTTATCTGGTTTATAGCTTGTAATAGGGAAATTTTCAATGCTTAAGGGCACACGAATAGTTTTTAAATTGAAAATAGAGTAAATTTATAATTCTGCGGTATAAAGGCAGCAGATAGTGATTATTCAAATAATTTTTCTGCATAAAAATACATAATTTTAGAATAAATTTCCTAAAAGTACATATTTACAAATGTTCGATCACTATTTGCATATTTTTTTTTGTATAAAACAACTACTACGAGCTTTATATTTATTTTAGCTTTATTGAAGAAATACGCCTTTTTAAATTTTTTAGATATTAAATTAAGTAAAACAACCGGAATGTAATTAATAATATCTGAATTGCAAGTATTAATAACATTCATAATTTATCTACAGGTACAACCTACTAAGTTTTTTTTTCTATATTTAATTTTCGCTAGAATGTTTTTGTCGCAAACTTTTGGTTTGAATAAAAAACTATTTATTGGACTACAATTGTAAAAAAAAATCATGGCACTAGTTAGTATCAATAGTTTAGTCAGAACGACGAAATTTGTAGGCAAAATCGAAGTTTTGCTAAAAATAGATTAAAACTTAAATAAATTTTAAAACTAACATTGCAAATTTCGCCTAATATAATAAATGTGTATGTATTGAGATCTTGTATCACCTTCCGTTGGCTGGTCCGTCCTCAACGAAACACTCTGTATATATTAATCGTATTTTTTTTAGTTGTTTTTCGTTTTTAAATTGTAACGTATTTTGTTTACGACGATTAACGCACTAAAAATTATACCAAACTCTTTTATTGGCACACCTGTTATCGTTTTATATTTTATTGGCAATGTTTCAACATATTTTACATAATAATATTTTTACCTTTAATATTTTCTACATGGGAAAAATATGTATAAATCAAAAATCTATTCAACTTTGTTCTTTATTTATAATGTCTATATAATTATATTTTCGTAAGTACCTAATTATATACTATACTTTATCTATACTATACTGCCAACATACGTCATCAATAAAAAGTTATTAGATTGTATATTTGTAATTCTGTTTAAAATTTGGAAAGTGACATAGGTATTCTATAGATGATGATATAGAGAAAGACTACAATTTATTAAAACTGTACAAAGTCATCATCTATTTTCTATAGTAACGTTTTATTCGTGACGTGATTTGGCAGAGCGCTAGGATAGACCGTACTTACCATAATATAAATTTCGATAGTCCTTTTAATTTCGTAACTTGAATCTTTGAAAAACTTCGAAATCTTCATTGAATCTCTGTTCTAAATTTACAGATGAAACAGTGGACACACACTACACAACGCCACAAACTCTTACATGCACAGTAAGAAACACTGATGTGAAGATTAACACGCCTTTGAATTTATAATATTAAACACGTATCTAACATGCAAAATACGTTATTTTACTTATGTTAGAATGACACGAGCGTAAAATAAACGTTAATAGTATTAAAAGTATATCTAAAGCAATAATCTATCATTGATATTAAATAATAAGCAGTAGTCAGAGTGGCTTCAGTAACATGAAATTTAAGTTCTGAGTTATTAGGAACCAAGTTTTTTAAATTATTATATCTAATTAAAAATTTCGTTTTTGTATATGGCAGTACAAAGGAGACTACAGCGTTGTGACGCCATCCTGCTGACAAACCAGCATGGCCGGACTACACTGTTAGATTCATTCGATGAACATATTCACTGTAAGTTTTTTGGAAACTGCTTCGATATTTTTAAATGATGACTATCATCATTACCTATAGGTAATAGGAAAACAAATTTTGAATCAAGTATCTAATTTTCGAATTTTTCTTCGTTTTAATGAGTTACGTCACCATTGTGCGGCATTTTCTTTTTAGAAATTTCGTTTTTTCAACGATCAATTATCTAATAATTTTATGTAGGTAAGAAAAAGTCGACACACGGTTAATTTTTTTTTGTTAAATGGCCATATTAACGTATCTAAACCCGACAGCAAAATAATTTAATTTGGTGAATCTTCGGACGCATTAAAATATCTACTAATAAAGTCGATTTTCTTTGCAAGGTTGGGGTCTGTGTGTGTGTGTGTGTATGTGTATTATTTTATTTAAACAGATCGTAGGTATAGCTATTTGAGAATTTTCCAATGCACGTAGGCCCCGGCCCCGCAAAGATAAGTCAATCTTAACATTTTAAAATGCCCGAAAACTCGCCAATCTTTTGCTATCCAGTACCTCCGTATAAAAAGTTGCCAAACATTATTGTTTTATCTCTTTTTTAAGTAGGTACTTAGTCATTATTGACTTTCATAAACAGACAACCTTTTTTTATTTAATAACTTATCAGGAATAAATCTCGTACTTACAAGGGGAGGTCGCGGTTGGCATGTCACCGATTGTGATTTTCTTTCTACGTACCTACATACAAAATGGGGTGTGCGAGCGTTTGTGCGAATGCGCCTTGTAAATAGTACTTTTTATGTTTGAAAGTAATAAAGTTTTCGGTAATATTTATGTTTTTTCTGTTTTTATGATGCACCTATATCGTTTGAATAACTGTTAAAGAAGTGAAAATACACATGAGTTTCGGCATATACAAATGAAAATCCAGACCAGTTGAAAATATAACAGATGTACGCGATGAATTCGAAAATAGCTCATTGTACCATAGTAAAGTTGATCCGCCTCCCATTTATTTACTGTCCTTTTGGTACTAAATATTCAGTATTTACCTACCCAGTATCAAAATATTCGTGATACGGAGTACAGTATAGCGTCGATTATCTGAACTAATTGGGGGGACATGGGTGTTCGGAAAACCGATTTATTCGTATAATCGAACTGTATACTTTTATTTATCAATTTACCAATAAAAACCATATTTATAATAATATTAATCTTTTTTATTACAATGGCAAGTAGGAATCAAAGTTACACAAACAGCCTAGTAAACAAAATATGTAATACATATGCATTCTGCATGTACGTATAGAATTAACGAAAAAGGAACGCTTTCAGTAGTTTCAGTATAAGCGTTGGCAATTCGACGCAGGTGCGGGGTGGGGGGCAAAGCGGCACGTGCGAGTGAGGATTAGCAGTTCGGTTAAACGGTCGTTCGGATAATCGACGCTCTACTGTACTTCTCGTTAGGCAGAAATGAGATTATTTTGACTACATTTTATTGCATTAGAGAAATTATTTGCTATAATAAATGTAACGAATAATTTCTCATTTAAAATAAGTATTGTGGTTCCTTTTTTGCATTAACGGGTTTGAAAATAAAATAAATTCTAGAAAAACACAACGTTAAATTCTAATACAAATATAATGTAAAACATTAACACGTAGAGTTGTAATCGAAGAGCGAGATCCGAACAGTGATTCAGTTAACTATTTTCGTATAGCTTATCCAAACCTATATGATGTTCACGTTATCAATACAAGGTTACTAGATAATGACGTTTCACGCAGTGCTGTCGCCTCGTACCTCGTATTTTTACAGTT
Source organism: Rhagophthalmus giganteus (assembly GCA_036326145.1). Taxonomy (NCBI): domain Eukaryota; kingdom Metazoa; phylum Arthropoda; class Insecta; order Coleoptera; family Rhagophthalmidae; genus Rhagophthalmus; species Rhagophthalmus giganteus. The sequence continues at coordinate 5,155,270 of JARFJA010000083.1, read as the reverse complement.
CCAATAAATTATGATCTTTCTTTATACCATCTAATATGTGCGCAAGAAAGTCATCTATAGAATATGTCACTTTCCAAACTTTAAACCGAATTACAAATAAACAATCTAGTAACTTTTTGTTGATGACGTGAACATCATATAGGTTTGGATAAGATATAATCATCGCGTATACATCTGTTATATTTTCACAAACGCTCGCACACCCCTCTACTTATTTTTTATGAAGATTTACTCATGTGAAAGGAAATCACAATTGGTGACATGTCAACCGCGACCACCCTTGTTAGTTGTAAAATTAGTTTCGATTTAAAAAATATTACATTGATACTATAATATTACTATTATTATAATATAATATAATAGTAGATATAAAGTGGTTCAAAATGCTAAAATTAATTTTGTAATTTGATAATTTTAAAAAGTTGGACCATTTTTCCAACGTCACATTATTTATTTCGGCTTTAGGTACTTTAGCCTTACTGTGAATTCATTAAATAGAATAACGAAGATACATAATTACAAAACTGTTAGTTTTAGACGCCTTAAATGTTGTTAAATGTCGAAATATCTCTGTACTCACACTTATTAGAGTTTTTTTTTAATAATCAGTTTGACGCTTTGGCTATCGTGAAGTCTTCATTGTGCTTTTTGCTACTGTTCCGTTTCGTTTGAAATGTGTGTTATATCGCAATACCTACGTGTTATTTTATTGATTACGTTGACAATTTATTGATATATTTAATAATAAATTTGACCTCCGGTCGAATTTCGAATTTTATCGAATTTCTTCATAAATCTGTAATTGTTATATATATATATATATATATACCGACTGTATCACGATATTTCAGTCAGCCGGTAAAACGGTTTTAAAACAACGAATAAGAAATTCAAAAACTTCAACATTTTAAATGAAACACCCTATATATTACATTTCTGGAAAACCTGCGCCAAGATAAATTCAACGATACCACATTTATTGAGATTTTAGAAATACTGACTGATAATTTACTATGAATTACTATTTTCAGAAAAATGTTCGAATACTGACCTGTACGAATTTGTTGCTCTAAAATGATTTATTTTCTGATACGCAAGGTATTTGTAAGAAGTGCTTACAACAGTTAACTTTTTCATGGTTATTATATTAGCGGAAATAAAATCCTTAGAAAAATATTTTTTTAATTTCAATTCCGACTTTATTTCCAATAATGAAATAAATAACCAAGTAAAGTTAACTATTGTACTTCTTACAAAATTTAGGAATTACTATATCGTATAACTAGTGCTGAAAGGCGAATAGTTCACGCGAATGTGTTATTTTGAGTCACGAGACGAAGTCGAGTTCCTTAGTCATGGTTACCTACGACGTGTGATCATAAATTTGTGAGATTATTAAAGGAAAGTTTCAATTTTTATTGATATTATAGCTTATCCAAACCTATATGATGTTCACGTCATCAATATAAGGTTAAGATCAGGTTAAGGTTATCAATATAAGATGGTGACGTTTCACACAGTACTGTCATCTCGTACCTGGTATTTTGACAGTTGTAATAAATTGTAGTCTTTCTTTATACCATCTAATATGTGCGCAAGTAAATCATCTATAGAATATGTCACTTTCCAAACTTTAAATCGAATTACAAATAAACAAAACTAGTAACTTTTTATTGATGACGTGAATTGTTTATAGGTTTGGATAAGCTATAGCTCCTAGATAAACTAATTCAGATTCTATAAATGTAAAAATATGATACAAATTTCTCATAGATTTTGAGAATCACACGAGCGTGAAATATCGTTTCAGCACGTGTTATACACTATGCTTTTCCGACGACCACAAGTGTTTATTAAGTAATTTGCGAACAAACGGATGCTCGAATTTTGACGTTTAACGTTTGACACTTTAAAACCGACCTCTATTTAGTAATCAAACTGCTTGTGTGCAAGGGCATTAAATGGCAGGTTAGAAGGCTTTTGATTGGCCGAGTAGCGTGTGCAATGATTGCACACGAGCTACGACGTTTATGATTGGCCAACGAGTTTCTTTACGCACGCACGACCGGCTTATTTGTTTCTAATGTTCAAATTTAGGTAACATTTAATGGTGTGAATTTATGCACTTTTAATAGTGGTCGTCGAAAAAAATCCATTTTACAATTAGAACAATATACAGGTCAGTATTCTAAAACTAGTTTATTTAATATGGTATCGTGCTGTCGCCGAAATCGCCTCGTACGTACGGCTTAAATTTCGATCGGTTTCATCCTAAGTATTTAGTTTATTAACTGATGAAACGGCATTTAGTTACCTATGACGTGTGATTACAAATTTACAAATACATTTACAAGTTACAAATTTCTCATAGACTTTAAGAAAATAGGTGACAACTTATCTTTGTTATCGTACAAGAACAATTCATTATTGAGTATAATACAATCACCTTTAAATATGTGTTATGAAATAGCGTTGCAGATATGTGAGAATTCAGTAAAAAAGGTTTTTAACTTCACAGATTTTGCATTCACGGTGATGAGAAGTACCCATGTGTGTTCAAATATTGTAACGACCTTTACACCATTTTTTTTGACGCTACTTTTGTCTGAATTTCTCCTGCTCTGTGTTGGACGACTTATATCTGTGCTTAAACTATTTAGTATAGATTGATGACATTTAAATTATATTTGAACAGTTTTGATTGATAGAAATTACAGTCAACGCCTTACAACGCTGTTACGCCGTTACGCTGGAATTACCCTACATTAAAATGCCTACATCGTTCTATGTAACACCCTGTATAATGAAATATGAAAGCGATACCTTTATTAATTTATGTAATAATACAATCGTAGATAAATCAATTTGTTCTTTTCAAAGAACAACTCGAGCTTATGCTAGCTTAATAACTAGGCTTAACAACTTAATTAAGTAAACATTCGTATGTATGTATGGAGAACTAACTAAAATATATTACAGTGGTATATTTTTCTAATGTGTGTTGCAATAAGTATCTGGTGTAGTGGTGATGAGTATGTTCGCTTTCTATTCTCTAAAGCTGTGACGTGGGTTTCAACCTGACCGAAGTCAATGTCAAAAAATCTCTACTTTTTGGACGAGGAAGTGAAATTATAGACCCCATTTGGCACGTGAAAGATCCCAATTTATCGGAGGGTCAGGCGCATGGAAATAAGATAAAGGTAGAGAGCTTTAAAGTTGGATTTACGCCCGATTATTTAAATTATTTCAAATTAATTAAACATATAGTTCAGTATTTAGGGAGCGAATATTTCTATAAGGGTTCTTCGTACGAGAAAATTTTGTACCTGCACTCTGATACTTTCCGAGAGAGTGTCCTTATTTATATCCTTAATAGGTACTTAATATCGGAAAATATAGGTAATATCGGTAATTGTTGTAGGTTCTCAAACATTTTCGCGAAAACATCCCTTAGCCTGCTGGCTGTCGTACATGTTGGTGGTATTTGCTGGTGGTATGGTATGCAATGCATTACTGGCCGAACCCATTTTGGCTCCGATGAAAAACACTCCTCAAGTTTTGGTCGCTTGTTTAGTGTGGTATGTATTCGGCCATACATTCGGCTATTGCGAGCAATTAAAACTTTAATCGCCGATATGAATAAAAGTAATATTGCAGGTATGTGATATTTTATACACCAGCCGATATAGGATACAAATTAGCGAAGTTTTTACCGATAAAAGTCGTTTGTTCGGCTATGAAAGAGGTGTATAGATGCAAGAAAGTTTACGATGGAGTAACTCACGCTGCCAAATTGTATCCAAACGCTTTTCTAATTATGATAATTATCGGCACGATAAAAGGAAACGGCGCTGGATTTGTAAGATTGTTTGAAAGGCTCATTAGAGGTGTATGGACTCCGACCGCGATGGAATTTATGCAACCCAGTTTGTAAGTACCAATTTTTATATTACAACACGTACCGTATGCTGTAGACGTTTTGGTATATCGAATTTAAAAAAATTGGTACGTTGCGATTTTTATCGATTAAAACGAAATAGAAACGAACGATATAAAATCGAGTTAGATCATATTATTAATAAGTAAAGTAACAGCGAATGTTTACGGTCATTTTCAAGTACAGTAAGGCCTTGTTTGGCACTTAGGATGCGTTCCTAGACGACGAAGCGTTAAATGAAACAGCGTTAAACGAGGCTAATTTAACACATGGTAAATAGAGATAGGGGAACGCGATCAAAAATAAACAAACTTTATTTTTAAGATATTTTAAGTTATCGCATTCAAAACGCCTTGTCTTGCTTTTCGCTCCTTTCAAAAATCTGGATCATTCGCTACAATTTAATCGACGATTTCGGTTATCGTTACCAAACTTTTACTAAGGAAAGTTTGCAGTTTGGGTTCTTCGTTTTCAGAATAACTATTTTCAAGTTCTATATGAATCCCTTGAATTGTCAGTTCTCGAAGGTCGTCGTTGGTAAGGTTCTCACCAGAAACCTGCAGTAACTCCTCAATATCCTGCGCATACATATACCCCCGGCCATGTTGTTATATTTTTTCCAAAATTGCACAATTGGTTTTTTATTTTCGTCGTTTGTTTTATCAAGAAGTTGTCGAAATGTGCGACGAAGTTTTAACGTGCTTTAAAATATGCCATGACTCTCCGATTATATTTGATTCATTGACTAAATTGACGACGTAGTCTTCGTTGGTAGGAAAACCACTTGAAGGCAGAATGCAAGTGTTTAAGTCGGACAAGTTGTTGGTGCGGCTCTTCAGTAATAGAGTCTTTGGTTGAATTTTTTTTTTAATTCGCAGTAATGTTTTCGCAACCGTGGACACCGTTTCACGGCTAATGAACGCGATGCACGAAAACAAACGCATCAAACAAACATTTTTTGTTTTTTTTTTGTTTGAAAAACCCAATTTATTTACAATCTGCACAAGTTGCATTTAGTAAATTCTGTGATAGATTTGGACATGTAGAAGCATCCCCAGTAGGATGCTCCTGTAACAATTGTCATCTAGATGTCTAGATGAGTTTTGAGTTATTGGGTATAAAACTAAACTTATAGACTATGAACTTGAAACTAAAATAAATTACGTAGGGAATCTAGTGGGCAAGTCATTTGGTATATATTTTTGGAGTCTTCGGTTGCGATTTTGGGGAACTATAAGATCCATAACTAATGTGTTGGGGTGTGCACTAAGACGGTCACTCTATTTAGCACTGAAACGACTGACTTCTTCTTTCACTGATGGCATGTGAAGATCATTACGGATAGTCGTGTTGGACACGAACCAGGCGCGTTCACAATCATGCGCAGCACTTTAGTTTGGAAGCGTTCTAGGATTTCTAAGTTATGAGTTGGCAGATGTGCCCCAAAGTTGAATCCCGTAGCTCCATACGGGTTTGAGAATTACCTTGTATACAAGGTAAACAAACACAAGATTTAGGGGAAGTACATCGCTACGTCGAATTGTCACATTTTGATGATTTGCTTTGTGTTTAGGAATAATCGTATTATATTCGTATTAATCAACGAAATGCCTTGATAATTTGAATCGGCGTAAATTTTAAGCTTCTTTTTTAGTCTTCGAGCAGATCGCTTTATATCGAATCAGCGTTAATCGAGGAACGCTAAACGACGTCTTACTGTACATGCTTATACGTGCACAAGGTGTACACATTATTTGAAAAGTACGCCATTTTGCACATGGCGATAAAAAGTAAAAGCTGTTTTGATAGCTACATTGCAAAAAATGCGAGATACGCGATATAAAATTTCTCAAAAAATACGGCATAATAGTTGTAATTGTTTTTTGCGAAATAATTCGGCGGCGACGGTGTTAATAACGGGTGTCCAAAAAGTCTTTCGGTCTTGGTTGGCCGTGGAATGATTTTTGTATGTTTTTTATTTTTAAGTAATTTTATTACTATAACATGATTTAAACTAATTGTAATTAAATTAATTTTCCCTCGCGGCCAACAAAGACTAAAAGACTGTTTAGTCGCCCGTTACAACGTACCTAACGTAAATTTCGCAACCATCCCGCACACCTATCGCACAAACAATTCAACAGTTGTAACTCGGCTTAAAGTAATTAAACCAAGTAATACGGTTCTTGGCGAACCTCGCACAAGACGTTTCGTTCGAACAAAACTATTATGCATAATAGTCGGTAGTTTGGTGGAAAACCAAGTGCAAGTGTCCCCGAGGAGAAGGCGGTTCACGCAATTATTGGCGTGCTGTAACGGATGTTTCAAAATTTAGTTAATTCGAGAGGACAATTTTTTTATCAAAAATTATCGTGAGCGAAGAGATACGCATTTCCCTTTTTATCTGGATATGTCAACGGACAAAGTGTCGCATCACTTGTGCGGAACTGCATTTCTTCAAATTGCACAAAAATGATTTTAGTACGGCGTGTGTGCCGAACAGACGATTGGGTTTTATTCGTTTTATCAATGCGGCAATTGTCAACGTCGAGCATTACAGAATTTATTGCTACGTCGACTTCTTGTTGTTCAAATTGAACGAATTAGGATCGAAGAACAGGACATTTTGGCGATGTTTAGCGGTTTTTGGAGTTGTTTGAAGTCATTAGTCTAAATGAATAGACTTTGGAAGACTTAAATGAGAACATTCCGGTTCAACATAACGCCACTAAATCTTAAGAAAAATACCTTTTCGGTTCGGAGTTTGGCAACCACAAAATTGTTAGATACAATTTGGCGATTCTCTAAATTGTCTTAAACAGGAAATAAAGCTTTCGATATGTAACAAAATTTCTAAGTAAAAGACGTTTAAATTCTGAGATTTATAACGAGTAACATGTTTTCGTAATTTTAGTTACACGAAAGCCTCCTTGTTGGCATCGATAATTTTTGTACTGGATAAGAAGACCGATCTCATATCAGCTCCACACGCATTAGTGTACTTTGGAATAGTAATATTTTTTGTTTACTTTAAACTATCGTCGATTCTTCTCGGAATTCACGATCCTTTTGTACCTTTTGAAAATCTATTATGTGCCTTGTTCTTTGGAGGAATTTGGGATTCGATGGCTAAAATTATGGGACGGGGTCAAGTAAAGGAAGAATCGAAAGATGCGAAAAAAACAAATTAATCCCGTAAGTAGTTTTTATCTTAAGTGACGAGGAAATTTTCGATGTTAATTTGATTTTAGTGTGTCGCCGTTTTCAATGTTTCGGTGAAGACAATTTTTCATCTATAGCAGAAGCCATAACTCGATTTATTGTTCAAATATGTTTAAGAGAATATCGCTATTATTAGGTACAGAGTTCTATAGACAGATTTTATTTTTTTGTGGTTGACTTATTGCTGCATTTTTTACAATTATTTTACTACGTATCATTACAAGTATTTATCGTGAATTATACAAAACGGTTTTACATCTTGTTCTGTGTGTTAGTTAATGAACACTGGTGATTGGAACATACCTAATGTTGAAATAATTATTTGTCACATCGTTTTGTGTACCTATTTGAAGCTACGTATGTACGCTATACAGGGTGATTTCGGATATACGAGATCACTTAATTTTTACGAATTTTTTCGTTTGAGAACATATTCAAACATTGATCTATTAAACATCATCATTGCTCGTGCTGTCTTTCAAAAAGTTCGTAATACACTAAATATTTTAAATAGAGCCCGTCTTGGCTATAATCTCTGTATCGAAACTGATGGTTGTAATTTCGAACAGTTATTATAATGTACGTAAAGTTCATTTTATTTTATTAATAGGTTTTGTTTGAATACATCACAAAACAACAAAAAATTACAAGTTGTACCTACTTATACCACCGATAATTTCTATGTAGATATATATATATATACCTACTATAATTGTCTTTGTAATGCTGGTGTCTTCGAAAACAGGTATTGCCGAATATGAGTTTATTATGAAAAAAATCTTTACATTGACACCCTCCATAATCTCATAAAAATTCGAAATGTTAAACCGAATCATCCTGTATATAAAGATGTTAACGAGAGCCTGTTTGCAGTACAGTGCGACTCGTTATAAAATCGTTTCGTCATAATTTTTGCTGGTAATTTTTGGTTGTATGTTCCAAATGTGCATTCGTTAATAACGTCATTAAAACAGTTTTTGACCGTTTATAATTTATTAAAGAGTTTGTAGTTATACACTGTGAAATAGTTCATATTCAATTACAAGTGTGAAGGTTTGATACAATCATATCATTCAGAAACAGGAAAGATATTCTCACTTTTTTAAAATATATTATGTACCCATAAAATATTTGCTCAAAACTATTTCAAATAAATAATAAGTACTTAAGTGGTCAATTATTTATACAGTATCAGATTACGATATCTAATAATTCGAATCGACTGGTCATTGTTTCGTTTTTAATAATGGATAGATTGTAGTGATTGTATTGGAAAGTTCAGTACAATAAATTCTTATAAATTTGTAATGAATGTTTATATTATATTAATGCTTTATATTAGCTGATCGGAAACGAAATGGATTTAAACATTAACTTCAGTTGTTTTGATTAATAATTTATAAAAAATTAGGTCATTAATTTCACACAAAAATTTACACATTTAATCGGTTTTATATCTTTTTCCGTTTCCGATTATGAACTGATATTGAACTTCAACATTTAAACAATGAGTTTGAGCAAGTTTTATGTAAAGGAGGCGATATTCAAATCAATAGCAACGTAAAAAATAGAAAAAAAATTAACACTTTGACATCTGTAAAATGTCTAATTGTAAGAATGTCTCGAAGTTAAAAAATGATAAATTAGTCGGTGTTTAAAACTAGACATACTCCTTGAAGAACCCAATGGCTACTGTGTTCCGATGTTCCCAAATCGGATTCGAAAACTAAACCAACGCCCATGGAGTTTCGACGAGAAGATGTGGTGTACACAGGAGTTCGCAAGGTATTTTGCAATTTTAAACGAAACGTCTCGGTTGGTATAATGGATAATATCGGAAGTTCATCTACGAGGACTTTTGGAATCGATTTTTGCAAACAATTATTTTCCACGCTCCATCGGCCTCCTTCTAGATACAGCCCACAAACTAGACACGTGTCCTGAAAGATTTAAGCTATAATATTAAGGCTTTAAAATCGAACCCATAGACACAAACCGGATCGGGGCGCCCATTAAATTCCAGAGGATTTGTATAAGTCGTCACTTTGGTGTATAATGTGGAACGATCTAACGGCCAATTATTTCTACGGCAAGCAATTTGAACCAAAGCTGCCAAATAAGTTTCAGGAATATGTAAACCGGACAACCATAAAACTGTAGGGTCGCCCTCCACCGTCTACAAATGTATATTAATGGAACTAAAAGTGCCTCCGAAGTACTATTAGATACTTTACCCATTTATAATACTGTTCTTGGCGTCGTTCAAAATGTTGCATCCATCCTCCTAAATTTTTCCTGGTATCGGGCGCCAATTTTCTCCAAGACGCGGGCAACTGACCGTTGTATAAGGAATATGCCACGTTATCTAACGTGGCGTCCATACCTATTTCGCCTACTAGCGCCTTTTTCAATTGAACTAGATTATGTTTAATGGTAGCCATTAGTTCGTTAAACCGATGCAGTTCTTGAAGTAGCACTATAATCGTCGGTTTCATCGATAACTGAAAATATTTACGCACCCTCCATATTTCATATTGGGGTGGTAATTTATTGAGTACATCGTTTGATACGTTCGTCACGAATTCTTCTTTACTAATACCTTCTCCAGAAATTCCTGTGGAATTACAATTCGAAGATTAAACTGATAATTTTATTTCCTTTTGCCGTTGTTTATCGGTTTACTGTTGGCGATAGCGATTAGCGTATCTAATTTGTAGTCCGGTGATCGAGGTGTTTAACGAACACCTGCATAACGAGGAACCTCACCTACACCATCGACTAAAGCACTGTCAAAAGTAATTATATAACCACTTGAAGCGTGCGAGGAGAAATCATATCGAGATCAATCAGCAAATAGCAACGACAAACAACCACTTTATTACGGCGGTTAATCTATTGACCAAGAAAACGAATCGTCGATCCAAAATTAACGAGAAGCAAAAGACAACAGTACCAGTTTTTATGATCGACGATAAGTCAGGTATATGTAAATCGACGGCTATGGCAAAACCCAGAAGGTACTATCTAGACGCATAGTAATGTTCGCGCGGTCTTACCTAATTTGTTTGGGCGACTGGACACGAAAATATGTAGGTACTTTTGGAAATAACTCACCTCGGATATGAAACTGATTAATAAATTTTTATAAAAAATAAAAAGTTATCAAAAACTGTGTCAGTTATTAATAATTGTAGGAAGATGAGGTGTTTCATTTCATAACTAATCTACATAATTCCGGTTGCACGTACCAAGACTTATTGTTAGGTGGTATGTCATTTTTTCGAAAAAAAAAATTATGTCGACAGAAACGCGCGTATTTCGTCATTTCTTACTTTGTTAAACGTAAAAAACTGGTTCGGGACTTGGTTCTAAACGTTTCAGGTTGGGTCAAAATTTTGTCAAAACACGGACTATAGTATTATATAGATACTTTTAGAACATATAAAATCATTCAAATGGGTTCAATAATATTATACATATATGTATTATAATGTTCCATTAATGCTTTAAAATAGCTTGGGCGTCAAGATTTAATCGCCGAAACAAATTATAAAAGAGCGTAGAGACATTACTTCGCGTCTAAACAGTACAGTATTCTTCATTGTCCAATAATGTTATCGAGATTATTCAAGAATTTTTGTTTAAATTGTTTGTCGCGGCTTGCCGTCATCGTTAACCGTCTTCAAATCACTTTTTAACGAAGATTTACTAAACTTTGTTAGTAGTATGGCGACATCGCTATGGGCGTCCACGGTTGCAGCGGGATTCGAACCCGCGACCGTGCGTATACTATTACTACTACTAAGAGCGATAAGTTCCCTAGGCCACCACGTCCGGCCAACGAGAAATTTAAAATAGTCGATTTTACGAAAAATTAATAATTTATTTACATATCTAACGTAAAAGATAAAGAATTAATTACCTGTTTGCGGTTGAAGCTCGATTAAAATAGACCACATTTCCTTAACCGCTTGCGTATAATATCCAATTTCCGCGTTCGCATGTAGTCCAAAAACACCCGGACTATTCACCAACGGAAGTTCTTCGATTGCCGCTATCGATCGCGCAATTTAGTAACAATAACTCGATAAAAGCGTAAATATTTAAGTATCTATCTTACCTATGTAATCGTCTCTAGTCCCGTCTGGAGGTATAACGTAATCCACGGTGCTGTCGTGATAAAAATGAAACGGTTGAAAGGTGTCGAACAAAAAGTCGCCCATGTATTCGTTCATATAAGTTTTAACTATGCGCCTATCAAAATCATCTATGACTCTCCCACCGTACATCACCTCGCCTATCAAATACTTCAAACTGTTCCACGGAATTCTATTATCTTTTAGAGAAAGCGCTTTCGTCAAATACGTATCTAAAATCTGTACGCAAACGTTAAAATCGGACTCGTTAAAATCGTAGCTTATGTTCCATCCAATTTTGTCGTACTTCCTCCGTTCCTGTACGACCGCGTGGAAAAATGACAACACGTACACCAACGACTTGAACGCGCCGTGCGAACAACTTTCCAACGTTTGGGCCCTTATTTTGAAATAGGTGTTCCGCAAATTTAATTTTAGCCCGTTGGGGGGTTCGATGACCACCTTTAACGACTTCTGCAAAATTCCGATTGGAAAAGTCGGAGTCGGGTCGGTCGTTAACCAAAGTCGAAAATCCGGATGAGGTTTAGTGTATTTTTCCAATTGTTTCTCTAATACGCTTTATAAAATTTACGAGAAGATGGCAATTTTGAAACATCAGCCACTGGCCCCTTGCCGTGGCCGTGTCCAACAGGGAAAGCGCTATATTTTCTTGACCTTGACCGAGCGACAAGTGCCTGAATTTTCCTCCGCCCATTCCACAGCGATCGGCAAGCTTCATTAAATCGGCAGTGGGATCCGAACCCGGACTTTGTACGAAAACAACGGGAGCGGCGACGCTGCTTTGATCGAATATGTTTTCCAAACTTATCACGGGCGGCATCACGTACTCTTCTCCCATAGTTTCTACTACGTAATTAGTGACCGCCCTATAAACTCGGTCTACTCTAAAACATCTTAAAAGCATGAGCATATCGAACGGTTTCATTTTTTCGCCGTACTCGCACGGGATCGTCGTCGACTCTGGGGCGTCCGAATCGTACCACGATTGCCATTCTTCTAGGTTAGTTTCGATATCTCCTATCAACATCGAAAACAACTCGCCGAAGTCCGAAGAGAGCTTCAGCAAGTCTTCCCAACCCTGCGAGGGTATCCATTTTGCCGGACATACTCTCGCAGATTTCTCCAAACTCACGCATCCCTTAATAAAGAAATCCAATTGCGATTGCGATACGGCGCCGCTATTTTGTTCCAATTTGCTCGTCATTTGAAACGAAAATAGTAGTTTATGTTTCTCGAACATTCCCGTGCAACCGTAATCGTAAATGTTGTTGGTGAGACTGTTTATGATGTTTATCAAACGTTTGTTCAAAACGGTGTGCGGCAAAGCCCTTCTCAAAGAATACGCGAACACTTCTAGGTAGGAGTGTAGGGAAAATTGATACATGCTGTTCACTCCGGACATGTCCGACAAAACGAAGAATAAAATAGCTCCTCGGTTTGCGACCGCGCGATAACCGTCTCTAAGTTTGTCGATGTCTTTTCCCGTCTTCGCCGCAAGTTCCAATTTGGTAAGGACCTCCGTTGCTTTCGCTTTGGTGTTCTCCAGAGTATTTATAAGTTCCACGTTGTCGAGCATATTCCCGGTCGAGGTCGTCAATTCCCTCAATAAAGAATCTTCTAACTGCTGCAGCAAATTTTTATTTTCGCTGGTTTCGGCTATCAGGTTTTCCCGTTGTTCTTCTAAATCGGGCCTTTCGTTTCGAACTACCACACTCAATAATTGATCTTCTAATCCGGACAACGTGACCATATAGTTAATGACGACCGCTTTGGCGTAGACGGCGGGATCGAAGGCGGGATTTGCAAGTTTGGTCGTTAGATACATGCGAAAGTTGGGATCGTAATCTACTTCTTTGTCGCCGAGAATGACGAACACGTGTCCGCTTACTGTTTTTATGTTTTTCATCAACACGTTATCGATCACGGGATCGATGTAATCGTCGACGTCTTGAAAAAGTATAGGGGAGCCGTATTTAATGGCTATATCGACGAATTTAAGAAAATCCGAATCGTTAAAGCTCAACGTTTTCAGATTCGCCTTTTCTTCCTTTTTCTTAATCCAATTTAACGCTTGCTGTTGTGGATCTATGCATAAAGGAAATCGCGACGCGCGCACCGTAAGTATGCCGTTCTGCACGGATAACTCGTCTGGCGGTAGATTTTCGGAATTCCATCTGCTAACTTCGACGTCGTTAGTTAAATTGGCTTCGATCTTGAACGGCAACGTTAGCGGAATTTTCCTTTTTAAAATATCATTTTGCCAGTCCTCGTACACCATTGCCCTTCTAAATTCGTAGCTGAAAGGTCCGGTGTAGCTTAAAAAGGCGCCGCACAGCAAACAATTTCCGACAAGGCGCGATTTTTCCAAATATAATTTGGCCAAATCTTCGGTCCAGCGAACTTGCTCGGAACTCAATCCGGAAATTAGTTTATCCGCCGCACTCAGGCGTCGCATCATAATATCGGTTTCTTCTTGCAGCTCTTGTTTTTTCTTCGTGGCGGTTTCGTATTTTTCGTTGAGCTTCGCCAAGTCGGCTTCGAGCTTGGCAATTTCGTTTTGTAATTTATCTAGGCTCCTCTTCGCCGTGTGGTATTCCTTCTGCAATTGTTCGACTCTCTCCTTTTTAGGTTTAACCTCCTTATAAACCGCACAGTATCCGAGCACGGCCAATACGAATTTTAAAAGTCCAAAACCGGCTTTGCTGATATTGGCCATGTCGTCTAGTTTTTTCGATGTTTTCAAATGAGCCTTTATCGCCTTAATTTGAGTTTGAGTGATGGCGTCGCAATTTAGTTCTTGGAGAGTCTTCAGGAAACTAGGATCGGACATCATACCTTTAGCGCCCTTCCACGACACGTCCTTTATTCCTCTGATAATCACTACGCACTCGCAAACAACCTGTACGGCTTCCGGCGGAGTGGCGAACGAACGAATTTCCGTTATGTCGGACTTGTCCAGTTCGGCCAACGCGAGCTTTGCCATTTCCAACGCCGGCATGGCTGCCGACAACGCCTCTTCGGCATCGGCTTGTTCCGACATTATTATTTTAGCCTGCTCTTCTATTTCGGCGCTGCGCAGAGAGGCCACGTCCTTTTTACGAGTGGCCGTGACGGTTCCCTTCTCGATTTCGACGAGCATAGCTTCGCAGGCATGCGACGCCTCGGTAACGATCACCTTTTGTTCGGCAAGTTTTCCGTTTAGTATTTCCAATTCCTTACTGGCCTCTTCGATTTTCGATAAACCGCCGATGAGGCGATCGCACTGAACGGTAATGTAATTGTTTTTTTCTTCCAGCAATTTGAGATAGGTGCCGATAAAATCCAAATATTGTTGGGGCGTTACGTAATTCTTCCTACGTAACTTCACGAGGAAATCGTTCGTGTAGACGCCAACCGATTGATGAACGTACACGACGTGATGTACTATGGTTTCTTTGTAGGCTACCGGGATATGTTGATTTTCCTTGAGAAATCTGGCCGCGACCGCCACCAGCGCTTGTTGGGGCCAGGGAAATTGCCAATCTATACACGTGTTATTCACCAAACCGGGAAAATTTCTACAACGCTTGCTCAAAAGGTCCCCACTAGGAGACATGCACAACACGACGTGTAAATTATCGCAACACGTATTTACAAAATAACTCCATACGCCGTCCTTGGTTATACCGTATCCGGCATCTTGCGCCGCATTTCTACATTGACCAATTATTAGATCTTTATCTTCGTCGTTAAATAGCGCCGGTACCATTCCGGTCGTAAGGATATTGTTGATGAACTCCAAGAAACCTTCTTCGGCCACCTGCGCCGCCTTAAATAGGAACACGGTTTTTTTACGGTCAATGCCCAACGCGGTGTATAACTTTTTTAAATCTTCTTTAAAATTAACTTCGCCGTAGCCTCTGCATAAAGAAATTTGGAACATTTCGCATCCGGCGGTGAAGCTCGCTAATTTGGTCAAGCTCCCTTTTCCGCTTCCGCCAACGCCGATTATCATAACGTGACCCTTCAAAAGGCGCAGCCCGCGATGTATTCTAGTTAGATGTTCTAAGGCGTCGTCGAATAAAACGATGTTTAATTTTTCGTTACGTTCATTATATTCGTCGATGATTTCTTCAAACAGATAGTACACCGCGTTGTAATCTAGAAGATCTTCGTAATCTCGAGGCTCTTCTTCGTTAATCGCATTTCGATAGTCCCCAAACAACAACGGATCTCTCATGGTATATTCTATTACGTTTACTTCATCTTCGTCTTCGTCTTCCTCGTCGTCGTCGTTCAAATCGTCCGCGTCTTCCTCGGTGAAATGCTTCTTCAACTGCGCAATCAGATGATTTCTCATTAAATTTTGATCTTCCGCGTTGATAAGACGATCGCAAATCACCCTGGTAAATTCGTTTCTCCAAATTCGTACTATATGATGCTTTTTGGTATAAAATTTTGGATTTATAACGCACATTCCGGAAACTATTCGAGATAAATCGCGCATATTAAATATGTAATGAAATTTACTGGGAGTCGGCGGAAGTTCGACGACGACAATGTTGTACAAATTTAACGTCATCGCAACAAGAACCGGAGCTATTTGCACAGATTCCTCAAATATTACCAGATGTCCGGACAAAATTGACAAATAAATATGCTGAAGCGTCGAATCCGATGGAAATACCAAATTGAAAACTGTGAACATCGACGTGAAACGCATATCGACTTCGTTTCGACCACCACCGGCCACTCCCATGGCCGCAAAGTACCTTATGTCTCTTAAATTTTTCCAGTTCAGATCTTTTCCTCGATCGTAGAAGCCGCCCCTCTGGAATAAATGTTTTAGCAAGGCAATCGGTTGTTGGGTGCCGTATTTATCGACCTGGGGCATATTTAAATCGTCGAAAAAACAAATGAGCTTTTTTCCCATCGGCGGACCGTAAATATCTTTCGTGCGCTTCTCCACGACGGATTCCAAATTTCTTTGCACGTCCAAGGACGACGTGCGGGACGAAAAGTTTATGTTAAGCAATAGGTAAACGTCCGGGTTGAATTGTCGCAAAAAATTTTGAATTATTGCGGTTTTGGAGGTGCCCGTTTCTCCTACCAATAGGATGGGTCTCTTTATGTTGTTCATTAATTCTAGAACGTACGTTATTCGAACGGTGTCCACCGTGGGCACCAGAATTTCCGTAAATCTCTTTTCTCTATTGTGAATATATTCTGGAACGATCCATTCCCATGCGATCCAAGCGTTCTCTTTAATGTCTAAATAGTAATCGTACAATGACGGAAACAACATCGGTATTTGTCGCATTTCGGCTTTTTTTTCGGGAGAATCTTGGAAAGTCGGTAACAACGACTGCTTTTTAACGAATTCGTCGAATTCTAATCTTCCTTTTCCCACTAACGGTGCTCCGAGCGAATTGTAAATTGCGTGCAAGAAAATTGCTTCTATAAAGCATTCGTCCATATCTTCTTCGGGATCGCGATCATCTTCGATAAGCTGCGGATACATCGAATCGATTATGAAGCACAATTGGGTCACCAGATTTAATCCAGTTTGCGGTATAACCGTTTTCAACGGCGCTATTTGTTGATTATTCACCTGACCTTTTATAATGTACGAAATCGATATAGGAATGTACATCTCGTAAAATTTTTGAAATAGATAGCGTTCGGGAGGGAACGTTCGCGAACTCAACCATTTGTCCCAAAACGGTTGATAACCTAAATTTTTTGGATCGACGTAAACCATTCCGGCCCTGGAAACGGTAGCCGGAGAGGCGTACGCTAAATTTCCAACCTCGAAAAGTAACGCGCACGTCGGCGTCAAAAGTCGTATTCGCTCTCCGTTCGCGAGCGTGAGTAACTTATTATCGTCCATCACGGAATTCATATTTTCGATCCAAAGTGAATCGACGTCGCCGTCGAACATTATGTACTTTCGCTCTTCCTTTTCGCTGGGCCTATTAAGTTCCCGAAATATATTAGATAGCAGTCCGTCGGTCCAGTCGCGGCTGACGGGATCCAAGACCCCGTACAATTCTATTACGGAACACGCCTTAGGATTCAACGTACAAACTTTAGTCGGCAAACCCATCAGCGTCTGGGCGCTGCACAACGTGTCAAAGACGACCGTTTTTCCACCGCCCGTGGGTCCGACCATCATCGTACAATGTCGAGTCATCATCGTTTCGTACAATTGAACTACTTTATCCACTTGGATCGGTAATACGATGTACCCCTTTTTAGTTAAAGACTTTTCCACGGCCGCGTTAAAATCGGGATATCCCACTCGCGGACAGTCCAGTCCCGGGAATAGATCTTGAATTAAACCTAAAAATAACGGCATGTCGTCGTACACGAATTTTGGATAATTCATGTCTCTCAGGGCCCTCATAAGAACTAGCACTTCGGAGATGTTTGGCGACGATCGTTTCAAAACCCCGGCCATTCGAAGCACGGAATTTAACGCTCGCAGGCCCCAATCGTAATGGGACTGCTTCGATAACTGCTCTTGAGCCAACTTATACAGAACGGTCATTTTTTTCGCCAATACCTTGGCTTCCAAGAAGCCATCGGAAAATAACGATATCAAACATATCAATTCCAAGTCCGGAAGAATACACATCACGGGCCTAAATAGCGCCTTCACCGATTCCGGTAATTCAGTTCGTCCGGCATAACCGGGATTCATGGTAATAAACAATCCAACTTTGGCGTCCAAATCGATTTCCACTCCTTCGAAATTGAATCGTTTAACTTTCATCAATAATGCGCTCCTGATCGTTTGCAGTTGAGTGGAAATAACGGACAACACCGATATTTCGATCCTGTTGAATTCGTCGAAACAACCCCAAGCGCCGCACTGCGCTAGACCGGCCAGGGTGGTGCCGATAGCTTTGAAATCCATACCTTCTCCGCAGTTAGTTACTATGCAGAGCAAAGCCAATGCCTTCGCTAAATCTTTGACGGTTTCCGTTTTGCCCGTGCCCGCGGGTCCGGCCGGAGCGCCGCCCAAATACATCAGCAGCGCTTGCGTTAAGGTTAAATATATTCTGTCCGTTAACGGTGTTATCACCAAGCGACCGTTTAACCCCATGTATTCGTAACCGTACTCGAACGAACCCGTGCACTGTCGTATCCACAGGTTGTCTAAGTGATTTACCCAATAAAATCGCAGTTGACTTTCCCATTCGAATTCTTGAGCGTCAGTTACGCTATCTCGTACGAATCCTTCGACTATGTCGCGGGCGTGCACGTCTATCGTGGCCACGGTTTTAAATTTGGCCCTATCGTTTTTGCTAAGTTCGGCCCTGACCGTCACGACGATATCGTTGAGTTGCTTGTTGAGTTGCTCCAAATATTCTTTCATCGCGCGTTTGTTGCCTTTTTAATTTTTACAAAAACATTTTCGACCTCGGCCGTCCACCACACTTGGTTTGCCGCTAAACAAACCATCCCTTGATAGTCCGTTATCCATTCCGTTCGCGGTCGCCGCACCTTACCGTAGTAAAAGATGGCGGACTTGGAAATGAATCTGTTGGAACGTCTCATCTCGTGCAAGACTTCGTTCATCCACTCTTCGACCTTTCCCTCCGTAAACGCTTTATTCCGAAACTCCATCACTTCCCCTTCGGTAGATATCATGGCGCTGGCGATCGCGCGATCGTCGCTGTCGACTCCAAGTATTAACGCCTTAATGTTATCGTACATTTTGATCATGTGCTGTTGCACGACCGTCGGTTCGCTACTTCCGAGGATCGAAAGCAGCTCGTCCGTCGATATAAAATAAAAACGTGGAAATCGCCTACGTTTCGAATCTAAATAGTCGTTTAACGATTTTTGGCACTTTTCCAAACCCACAACGAGACTCTGTAATTCGGCCAAACGTCCGGCTCGCGATACAACATTCCAACACGTTCGGCTGCTTCGCGGTCGCGATCATAATTTTTCGAAACGTTTTATCGATATCGTCGAATTTTGTCGCTTCGTCGGGAAGCTGAGAACGAATATCCCCACCTACGAATATACCTTCTAAATACATCCATTTCATTTGAACGGAAAGCCATTCGTCGATAACTTCGCTCATCGTCGACATGCTTTTTTCCCATTTCTGTACTTGCCCCAAAAACGGACCGACGAACTGAGAACCGCCCATGCTTTGCAAATTCATCGCGTTGTCTTCTAAAACTTGCATTATTTCGTCGACGGCCCCTAATATGAATCCTCTGTCCTCGTTGCCCTTCATATGTTTGCTCAAATTAAACGTCATCGCGCCCCATATTTCTATGATATCTCGTATCCCCTTTTCGATACTCAATTCTTTTATGGCGTTGTTAATTATTTCCTCGGCCGTCTCCTGATATTTATGCAGTTCCATTGCGAACATGTTGTCCAAAGTAAATCTGTCGGGGGTCATGTCGAACACCTTTCCGGTTTTATTCATGAGCTGTTGCCAATGCCTTTCTCTTAGGGCCTCGTTTTTTAGCGCGACCATGAGCGGCACGACATTTTTAAATTGTTTCATTTTCAGTTCCAACACCATCGCTATCGGATGTTGTTTTATCGCTCTCGGAAGTCTCTTGAAATCCTTCATGAAGGCGTCGATGCCGTCCATTAAAGCTTGCGGATTTAAATTTGCCCATAAAGTTCTGCCCCACACGTCTCGAGCTTGCTTTTGCGATTTGTAAATTTTGTAAATCATTTCCAAACTGTTAAAGTCGTTCTTCACACGTAAAAAATCCGAATAGTCCGTTAAAGGCGAATCGAATAACATTTCGGCGCCCGTCAAATCTAACCTGCGCGTTTCCAAAGTCGTCAAAGAGTTTTTCGTATTCTTCCATTAATTTTACGCCGCCGTCCAAATTTTCACCGACCGCTCCTGGCCCCTGGGCGTCGTACTGTCTTACGAATTCGGCGAGAGTTTCGCAAAAACAACCGATTTCGATCACCGTTATTTGGGCAAACCTTTCTTTGGTCGCTTCCAGCGTTTGACTTCTGTATATGGCGGACAGGTACAACGATTTCCATTCGCTTTGTAAAGTATACGACAGCGTCTCGTCCGCTTTTTCGTACGGAATGTTGTGCTGCGCTAAAACTTGATAAGTTTCTTGATAAGATAGGTATTCCAATTCGGCAGCGATGCTCATACGGAGCGTCGTAGATATTGCGTTCATGATCGCTTTGAACAAATCTAGACCTTTAATGTTTTGATTAACGATCGATCGTAGTTCGTCTATCGTCGCCTTTAGCGCCGTTATTTTTTCTTTCGTGATGCTCGCCAATTTTTTCCCTAAAAGTAACTTCCATTGCAAAGAGTGCTCGCAAATTGCACTCAACAGCGGTTTTAAATTTACCCTAATGCATCCGATGTCCGCGTAGCCCACGTTTCCTTCTAAATCCTCGATTATGTTGGCATAAAATATAAACTTTTCGTCGTATTTATTTAATTGGGAATTTTTAACTATAAACCTACTACACGTGGACTCCTTATCGTAATTCCAAAGGTTACGGTATCGCTTCCAGCGTTGCAAATATTTGTGCACCTCTAGCACGCACTTATGGGAAGTAGTTTGAAGTTTATTCACGATTTCGTTAACTTCCGGGACCTGCGTGATGTCGTCGTAGAATGAAAATGCGAAATATTCGTCGGAAGTGACTAGTTTCTGAGGTGCGCATATGATGCAAGTTCGATTCATCCATCGGATAAACGACTTAAGTCTACTTAGAAAGTCTCTTACACATCGTAATATGGTATTAAACATTTCTGTCGGCGTCGGATTTAATACAATATCCGGAGCGGCTAAAAGGGCATCGACTTGAAAGAGTATTCGTTTTTCTTCCAACGCCGTGTTAAACGACTCCATATTGTCGATGGTCATCTTTATGAAGGAAGTGTAAATTTTGTTTTCCCAAAAAGCGTAATAATTGGCCATTAAAGGAGACGCCCCGGAATTCGTGTCCAATACCAAACTTTCCAATTTGATTAAAATAAGTCCCAAAGTTTTGTACAATCCCACCATTTGATATATGCGCTCCGTTCTATTGTTGTTCATCGCGAAGAAGAACTCTTTACAGGGCAGTCTGGTCGGTTCCTCGTCGGTAGATTTGAAATAAAATAAATGGAACGAGGCCAAAGTGTTAATTCTATGATTCAATTGACGTTCGGTATGTTTCAGTTGATCGACTAGCGACACCAAATTATTTATAATTAGTTTACAGGTGTCCGTGTATTCTTTGATGCCCAACGATCCCCAAATAACTCTGGTGAGACCGGGTTGAATGTTTATTTCGGCTTCCCGAATGTGATTTCGCAAAAAATGTAACTGTACAAACGATACGTGGCAGTTTGGGAAATTGGAAACGTCATTTAGTTAACTAACCTGAGGAACGGTTAGTCCTTGAATTATCGAATTGTAGATTTGCAGCATCTCCTGTACTTGAATCATGTTATCGTGCAAGCGATTCTTCTGAATGGCCGCCAAGTAGATGTCTTCGTTCAACGGAAAGCCGAGATACTCCATTAATTCGGCTCCGGCGATGCAATCGTAAATTTTAAAATTGAAATTCTCCATAAAATGGAGGTTGTGCTCGGACATAATGTACGTTCCCATCATTTCGTGCCAAGTCATCTTTTTGCCAGATTGCAATTTATCGACCAAATTGTATGTCGGCTTGGTGGTGGTTAACCATTTCATTGTCTGACTGACAGTTATCAATCTTATACCTATAAATCAATTTCACGTTTTACTCGAACAACTCATGCAGTTAGTTATGTTAGTTATTTAGTGCGACGATTTGTAATTCTAGATGCGAACAACGAAATTTTCAAGAATTGCTAGGGGGGCCACAAATATGTCGAGTGTCGTTTTTATTTTTTCAACACATAAATACACACAAAGAAATCTTCGCTAAATTATAAAATACGTACCAGATTGCAATCGTTTTAATTCAACGACGTTCAACACGTTCAACGTTCTAATTGAAACGAGCGTCTACGATAACTTGTAATTTAGTAACAAAAAATGGCCTGCGTAAATACGTATAATTTAACGGTCGCAGTCTCCTATAAATTTTTTTATGACTTTTCGTTTTACGATCTCGTCTCGATTTTTAGAAAGTATTGGCGCGCGTGTATTTGAAAACACGTGATGTGTATTTATGGTGCTTTTTTAAGGTACCTAATAATTATAATGTACAGTGCGTGTTTCCGGATGAAGTTGACAAGAGGAAAAAATCTTTATTATTGATTTTACGACGAAAGATAATTCTTTATAAAAATTCTGCTCGTCAAAAAAAATTAGTTTACCTCAAAAAAATCCGAGATCAGATGTACAGGGCGTTAATTAATTAAGAAAACATAAAAATGCTTCAAGAGAGAAATGCCCATTATTTTTTTATTTTAGACAATATCGTTGTTAGAAAAAGTTGCTTAAAATCATAAAAAGGCCCGAATACAAAATTCGAAGTTTAAATTCTAATTTTTAATTTTTATCTCAAAATTATATACCTAATTCACGTTTTTCTTCAAACATAACATATTATATCCACGAATTATTGAATATCCACGGTTGTGAGAATACTACTGTGATCGAAATTATCGGATTTTTATTTTGAATTTTCACATAAATTCAACTTAAAAAATCAAAATAAAAACAACGAAATTCAAAATTTAGACTTAACATTTTTTATCCTGTTTTTTTTCGATGATTCTAAGCAATTTTTTCTATTAGCAATTTTGTCCGAAATAAAAACAAATGGCACTTCTTTCCTGAAGCATTTTCATGTGTTCTAAATTTATTAACGTCCTGTACATCTAATCTCAAATTTTTTCGTGGTAAACAATAAGTTTTCGTCGTAAAATCGATAATAAAGATTTTTTTCATCTCGTCAACTCCATCCTGGGGACAAGCTGTATTTCAATTTATTCTAAAAAAAAACGAAAGAATACCTCCTTTTTTCCTAAAGAGTACGTTTGAAATTTTCAGTATATTCATTTCGATGGCGGAATTTACAATTGAACTAATCTCGGTTTTCCATTGCTCGTATTTGTTATTTTCGTAGTTTTTTATACTTTCTGCGAGTTTCAAATAGTTTTCAAACGCTTTCGCTTTTAAAGAAGACGTGTTTAATTCGGATACAGTTTGAAATTTTAATATGGGATTTTTTAAACGATTAAATAATAATCGAGCCCAATATATGGCCCCCGCGTGAGGGGGCATGTTTCTGCACAAAATCGGATGTCTTCTGTTGCGCTACAAACATTTATCGTAGTAACAGCGATTTATAACAACATTCGTTCAATTTTACCATGAATATGTCTTCGACGACCATCACTTCTTGAATATATTGTTCCATAATTCCATCAAATTTGGTTACCAGAAGGTCGGTAATTACTTGTCTAGTCTCCATATGCAGAAATTTGACGAGTTTCTCTAGTGCTATTTCGGCTAGTCTAAAAAATGGTTAGGCGAGAATAACAAAACATTACCTAAGAAAGATATGGTCGTCTTTATTTTAAATTTTCGTCTTTCGAATTAAAATTCAAATTGCATTTCGTTAATATCCGCCTATTTTTGTTCACGTTTTTAAGTTTTAAATAGACTTAGAATAAGCAACATTGGCGTAAACAAAAATAGGTAGATATTAACGAAATGCATTTCCTAAGGAGGTGGTAACAAATTGTAATCCGAAAGACGAAAATTTAAAATAAAGGCAACTATATGGCTTATTCAAGCGTATAAGCGATTCACGTCATCAATAAAAGGTTACTAGATGATGACGTTTCACACAGTGCTGTCACCTCGTACCTCGTATTTTAACAGTTCTAATAATTTGTAGTCTTTCTTTATACCATCTAATATGTGCGCAAGTAAATCATCTATAGAATATGTCACTTACCAAACTTTAAACCGAATTACAAAGGCCGTATTCTAGTGAAATTAATCTCAAATTTATATTATAAAGTAAAAATGAATGATACGTGCAAGGTTAGAATATTTTGCGTAATGAAAATACCTGCAAAAACTGTTTTGGTACAGTTAAAATAAATGAAAAGCTTTATCCATTTATCTAAATTGTAACACGGCCGATGATCCGGCCGATCTGTACTGTACCTACACCGAATAATTGCACCGCGCTTCACTGGAATACGGCCAAATAAACAATTATACGCCTGGATAGGTCGTACGTTGTTATTCAAGATATATTTTCAATTTCCCCACAATTAGGTATCGTAAACCTGAATAAAAATTAGTAAAATTAAAAACGTACAATAATTCGAGAAAAAGTTATCAAAACATAGTTAAAAGGTAGCCTACAGGGTGTCCGAAAAATCACTATACGAGGATGCGCACTAATTTTGTGCTGAATTTGAATTGGCATCGATCCGTCATGTTTTTGCCCGCACGACACGGGAAAAGTGGACAAAGACGCACGTGTCGATTGTTTAATTACTCATCTTCGAAGATCGAGGTGATCTTCGGAAGACGTGCAAGAACAGTTTGATGAAACATTTTCTGATTACCCGAAGTCATCCACCGGTAATGGTATACGTAATCTTACGACCAAGTTACGACACCTTGGTAGGCCATTTATCGTTGATAAATCGTCGAGCAATTAATTACTTTTACGAAAAAATTCATAATATAAGTTACCTTAGTGCTTTAAAACTTTGATTTATAAAAGCGACGGCTTCTTTCTCCAACAGTTTAACTTCCTTATGAAAGGAAAACATGATCGCTTCCCAATTTTCTTTCAGACTTTCTTGGAACAAATCGAAATCGATATTTTCGATCGGATTTACTAAATTATCGACTCTTCTGGTAACGTGGTCTATTTTTTGAGGATCGTTGACGATCGACTTCAATTCGGATCCAAATATGTTATCAAAGTGATACATAACCTAAAGAACTTTTTCAAAGAAACGGGAACTTATTGGTATTGTCAGGTACACCTACGGTAGCAATTTCGTTTAAGTCCTCGCAAACGGTCGCCATATATTCGGTTTCGTTAAACAGTCGTTTCTTATTAAACTCCCATCTCTCGCCCTTGCCGGAATTTTCTATTTTTTGTCTTGTATCCATGTACGAAATTTTCCAAGTTTTTAACATTTCCGTTGCTTCTCGTGTCTGCCTTCGTACTTCATGAACGGTTTGTCTGCGCAAAACGTTTTGCACGTTAAAATTATCGAAGGAGCGAATCGTAGATATTTTACCTAAATAAACGTTCGTTATCTAAATCGATTTTTACTTTTTCACAAATTGTCCAAGCGATGCGTTCCATCAGAGGTACCATGTGCTCGTCGACACAGTAAAACTGAGATAGCACCCATATCATGTGCAGTCCGTTCATTAAATTCGGTATACATTCTGTAACCTTCTTAAAATCGGTGGCGTTGGTGACGTCCTGTGAAACGTTTTGTTCTAGGTTAAACTATGGCGTATTTTCTACACGTTTACCTTTAAATGTCTCAAAATGGTGTATAAAAATTTAACGTTGTCTCGCGCCTGAATGTAGTATTTTAATAATTCGGACTTGTACAGATCAAAATCGATGATTATTTCCGACTCGGTCAGTTCCAGTAAATTTATTATTCGAAGTAACGTATGCTTTTTTAACTGCTCCACGATTATACTCAAACCGGCTTCGCGTTCGTGCCAATATTCGTATTCAGCTATAGGCCCATTTCCGATCGGAACCTACAAATCGATAACATCAGGCATGCAGAACAGTGTGCGAGCGAATTGTAACGACAATCAAAATCATCACGGATGAGTTTTGGCTCTCCATAAGCCACATTTGGCACATTTTAAGCCACGATACCAAACATAAAAATTGAGAATCGAGAGTCTCGAAAGTAATCCAAAATTTTTCTTTTCCTTTTTCGAGCCTTTCTCATCAAACGTCGATACGTACGAATAAGTGGGAACGCGTATTACCTTAGCCAAGTACGATTCAACAATTTCCATTATATGTTTTTCCCATGATATGATCACTTGTTCTAATTGTTCTACGGTCTCTTTGTTTTGAATAATTACATGGTCATCTACATCGCTATTTATTATGCTGGGAATTTCAGTCAGCGGAAGATGGATGTCGTCCGCGATATGTTGCGTGGTCCTAAAATGATTCAATTATGTTACGTTAATCGGCAATTTGATTTTTTTTTAAACCAACTTTTTAATAATATTACGGCAGTGCCATTAAAGAACAACTTACCATTCTAAAACGGTCATAAACGCGCCCAAGTCGTGTATTAATTCGTATTTTGTCGAAGATTGTTCGATGTATTCTAGAGATTTCTGAACGTTTACTTTGCCGTCGTCACCACCGCGAAAACTAGTTAGTGCCTTTTGAATTGATATGGATAAACGTCGATAATCCGATGGACGATTTAAATCGGATTTTTTTGAAATAACCGTTTTCGGCTTCTCTTCGATTTTCGTATTTTTTTCTTTTGTCGTTAACGGTGCCGGTTCGTGAAATTGATTTTCAACTAGTGGCCCATAAACCTTAAAATAAATTATTATTTTTAACTCATTCTACGGAACGACATCAACTACAACGGTATCACAATAATTTGTTACAAGGTAAGGGGTCGTTCGAAAAGGACGCCGCGCTCTCTAGGGAGGGAGGTTCGCGGATAGTGACGTCACGGATATTGCAGCAGCGGACGTTGACTTTGTATGAAAATGTTTTGTGCAATATTTACTACTCGGGTTAATATTGTGATGTCCTTTGGGAGGCGAGGAAAGCATTTCATGACATGACTTGACATAGGAGGGGGAGGGGTAAAAAACGACCCAAAAAAGCGCGACGTCATTTTTGAAAGTCTCCTAACTTGTGACGATCGTTGCGCCAAAAACATTAACATGTTAACCGGGGAATTCCCTTTTTAATTGCGCAGCATATAACGGGCGCGAACTCTTTCACTAGGACGTGTAAATACGTCACGCCCGGAGGACGTAATTTCATATTATTATTTTTTTTTATTTATGCTTAAAATAAATGAAAAGACTATGAAATATATATTTTTTCGTTTATTTGTATAAGGTTGTTTGGTAATGACTTGCCGCTTTTTACAAGATTTTTAATATTTTATTTAATATGTCGCGTTGAAACTATTGAAAGATTATTTAGCAGATAGAAGACAAATGGTAAAATTCTTGGATTGCAAAAGTAATGAATTGCGAATAACAACTGGAGTCCCGCAAGGAACAATACTGGGACCACTACTTTTCCTAGTTTATATAAATGATGCTTTGAAGATCATCCCAGAAAGTAATATCATATCCTACGCGGATGATACGGTAGTTATTAGCGATGGCCTGAGCTGGGCTTTAGCCCAAGCAAATATGAATAACTACCTCAAAAAAATAAGTAAGTGGCTATCAACCAACAAGCTTTCTTTGAATATTAAAAAGACTGTTTGTATAACTTTTGGAGCGTATTGTGATAGTGTTCCTGATGCTATTGATGTTCATATAAATGAACGAACTATTGATAGAGTCGATAAAACCAAATATTTAGGAGTAATAATTGACAGTAGATTAAAATGGAAACATCATGTACGAAATCTGAAGAGCAGAGTCAGGTATCTGCTGTTTATTTTTAAGAAAATAAGTTATTTAATGGATACCAAACAATTATTAGCAATCTATTATGCTCTATTTCATAGTATCGCTACATATGGCATTTTAGCGTGGGGTGGCGCTTATGGTGATGTGATTAATCCCTTGATCTCGTTACAGAAGAGAATTTTTAAAATTATTCTCAAAAACAATAAACAAAGCACATCAGTGCCTTTAAGCATTACAGAATGTTTCATTATTGAGTCAGTTATACACAATTACAATGACTTGAAAACTAAATTTCTACAATCGAACAGTAAAACAAGAAATAAAAGCATAATGCTTCCAAGAATCAACAAGACCTTGTCCACAAGAAATAGCGAGCACATTGCTGTGAAATATTTCAACCAACTGCCTCTTGAATTGAAGAATATCAACTTATCTATGAAATCCATTAAGAACAAAGTGATAAAGTGGATAAGGACAAAGAATATAATATTTATATAATTTCGTGTGTTATGAATATAAAAATTCTAAGATTGTTACATTTTTTTTTTAATTATATATACACATTTAAATCAATTATGGGTGATAAACGGGATAAAGTGTTCTTAATGTTAAGTTTACTTTAAAACCTATCTTAATTAGATTTAAGAATTCCAGAACTATGTACAGGTATTTGATTACCTCTATAGTCTTAGAGTTTATTTTGTATATTTTGGTATATGTAAATATAACTCTATGTATATTTCTGGTTAAATAAATAAATAAATAAATAAATATAGTTAGGATTAAAACAGAATTAGGTCAAATATGCGCCGTTTTGTTCGATAATTTGTTGCCATTTTGAAGGTAATTTCATTATGCCCCTCTCGTAGAATCCCTTCTCCCTATTGGCAAAAAACTGAGACAAGTGGTTTTCACAGTCTTCTCTTGTGTTGAATTTAATATCACCAACAGAGTTTTGCAGCGACAAGAAGAGATGGTAATCCGATGGTGCAATGTCAGGACTATAAGGCGGGTGCATTAAAACATCCCAACCAAGTTCCCGGAGCTTCTGACGGGTCATCAAAGATGTGTGTGGCCTGGCGTTGTCCTGATGGAACACAACTCACTTCCTATTGACCAATTCTGGCCGCTTCTGGTCGATGGCATCCTTCAAACGGTCTAGTTGTTCGATATACCGCTCAGAATTAAGTGTTTGGCCCGATGGGAGCAGCTCATAGTGGATGATTCACTTCCAATCCCACCAAACACACAACAAAACCTTCCTGGGCGTCAATCCTGGCTTGGCCACCGTTTGGGCCGCTTCGTCTTTCCTCGTCCACGATCGTTTGCGAACAACATTATCGTAGGTGACCCATTTTTCATCGCCAGTCACCATCTGCTTCAAAAACGGCTCCTTTTCGTTGCGTTTCAGCAATAATTCGCAGATGGAAATGCGGTCGATTAGGTTTTTTTTGGACAACTCATGTGGCACCCAATTATCCAGCTTTTTAGTGTATCCGGCTGCTTTCAAATGCCTATGGACGGTTTCAGTGCTTAGCTAGAACTCCCTCGCGATACTTCAGATAGTCACATGCCGGTCTTCGTGGATTTTTTCTATGATTTTGTCGACATCAGTGGTTATTGGCCGTCCACTAGGTACAGGGTCTGCCGGCTCTAAAACGCCGAAACCACTCTTCGTCGGTTCGAATCGACACAGTACCATCTCCCACAACACCATTAATCTTGCGATGCGATTCGCGTGCGGTTTCGCCTTGCACAAAGAAGAATTTCAAAATAGCGCGAATTTCGGCATTAGTGAACTCCATGTTTCAGCGACTGCCACTTGTGAAAAAAAAGTCAAAACTAAACAAATGACACGTCGTTTTGTAGCTAATGTCATCACCTGTCAAATGACATACAGAGTTGCCAAATGCTGCTTTATTTGCTTGCCCCACAACGCTTCAAACTCCCTCTAGCGAAAAAGCGGCAAGTCATTACCAAACAACCTTATATATAAAGCACAAAGGAAAATACAAAATTACAAACAAATAGAAAAGAATACCAACAAAAAAATGGAAACATCGAATTAAAAAATTATAAATTTGCCCGTTCCAGGGCGCAACATATATTTCAAGGACGTATTCATATGTCCTACCCGTACCCGATATTGTTTAGGTTTGACGTATTTATACGTCCCGCTCGGTTAACAGGTTAATAAAAATGTGTAATAAACTAATGCAAATGGCGCTTACCTGCTTTGCGATGGTTACCAGAGATTGCACAAATTTAGTTGAACACGAACCGACGAGAAAGTAGCTCGGCATTTCCGTACACGCTTCTTCAAAACTGTAATAAGACGGAACATTCTCTTCAGTTTGTCGGAGAAAGTAGACAAGCTGTAAATTTTTTTCCATGTCGTGGCTTAACGGCCCAAAAGTTCCAAAAAATCTAAAGTCTATCTCAAAACGCTGAATAACTTTCTAGAAAAAGAAAAAAAATGTGCTACACGATAAACTTGTCGTAGTCGAAATGTTAACCATCGAAGGTACTTACTGGCACATAAACTATAGTATGTCCTTGTTTTTGAGCTATAAAAGAAACTCGATAATATATATTATATTTTTTTAATAATATATCGTGTATCTACTTACATTTTCGTTTTGACGCAGTCGTTTTTTTCGACGAATCATCTGTATTAAATAACATGTTTAGTAAACCTACACTCTGAGCGAGTGATTGAGTACCGTAAAGTGAGTATTGCTTTTTTTTTGGAAAAATTTACAATGAAATGTTTCGATAACGTTGTCAACGATGGGAATTTCAATAGGTAGGTAATTTTAATTTTGAATGCGGTACAAAGAATTAACGGAATAAATAAAAAAAAAAACAATTTATTTAAAATTTAATTAAAATAATGACAATATAGGTAAATAATATTACTTATTGTTAGTATTTTCTTACAACTACCAATTTAAATAAATACCTGCGATAAATTTTTTTTATAGACCAGTCATTGTGGAAATACATGTTGGCAAGCTACAATAAATTTCGTTCTATTTATTTTAATTTCTTGAAAGACATATTAATTTTGCACGGTCTGTAGAGCCAAGATTTGGTCGTTATCGCGAGGAAAAAACGTCAAAAATGAGTTTTCACCAGAATCTCCTTTGCGACTCATTTTACGACAAAAATACTTATACGATAAAATAAGCTGGGAAACATTTTCTACAGATTATGTTATCGTTATTCTGTAAATCCAATAGTTTCGGCGTGTCAGCTTCATAAAATTTACTCTACCAGGTAACTCGACGTTAATTAATTAGCATGGAGAAATTACACTTTACCTTTCGATACAAATATAAACATTAGTACATTGTTAGATCCATCTAGGATGTAGGCAAGGAGAGCAAAACAATTTCTCTGCGGACAGGAGTTATGATTTCATAAAGTCGACTTTTATCGGTATATCACAGGAATCACTAGTTCCGTTTTTGTTTTTTTTTATTTTAAGGGAGAGACGTTAAAGTATCCTGTGAGTACAATTTCTGATATGTTGATGAATACTTGTATCCCTTTGGAGATTCAAATAAAGAGAATAAACGTTATTTTTAGCTTGCTCCTATTTATTTCCATCAAACTCGTCGACTGGCCTATTAGGTAATAATGCACATACGCCGTGTAACCGATAGGAACATAAAACGCGATCAACTTTCTTGCATAACATGCTCCAATTTGAGCCCATATTTTTCGATTCTATCGTGACTTGCAAGAGCCATTATCTGATAAAATGAACTTTATAATATTTAACCGATGTTATTTTATGCATGTATATAGGTACTTAATATATAATGGCAATATATTTGAAAAATTAAAAAAAATAAATCTTTGCGGTTCTCCATGGCTTTTAATGGTATTTGGATGTATGTACGTATCTGCGCGAAGTTTGAACTGCTTTTTATTGAGGCTGAACTTGATCCGGATTTTCGAAAATATAGTTCATTTAAGGTAAATACTTAGTTTTTAACCATTTTGCGTGATAAATATAATTTTTTACTCGAGAAACTTTTGGTATAGACACAAACAGGATTTTATTATGAAGAATTTTTTTCGTGCGATAGGTAATGTTTTTGGTCCGTTAAGCCTATGTCAGACTATCGATTAGTTTGATCAAACTGAGTTGATGACGTTAACTATTACAAGTTTGACCAAACTACTCAAACTGCTTGTCACACTATCAAATTGATACCGTCAAACTGTTAACATATTTTGATGCAATACGGCTCCTGATTGGCGTAAATTAAATTACCTGCCAATGCTCCAATAAAACTTCTTAACCTATTTTTACATATTTACTCAAATACTCTACATATTCCTCACTTTATTTTTTGTTTTGGCATTTCATATATTATTTAATTCTTGAGACACTGTGTTTTCTGTTATTGTTAATTATACAAACGTAAACAGAAACAAGTACGATAGCGGAATAATAATAAAGGATAAAAACCCTAAACTGAACGGCTCCTTTGCTCCATCTCTCTTCATTTAAATTAACCAATTGTGTCACAGATCGCATCAAACTGACTGATGGAATAGAGGTTTTTGTAAAAATTAGAGAGTTTAGCAGCAACTTTATGGTAAAATATGTTTGTTAAACTTGTATAACAATAAAAAACATTAAAAAAAATTAATATCTAGAAATAATTTTTTTTTACTAATATTTACATAAAATGCAGACTAACACTACTGCCGCTGCGACTGCCACTTGTTTGCAACAGACTATAAGAAAAAATTAGAAATTTCTAAATTTTTCTTTCTATTTTCAACCATTTTCTCATCCTTTTCTTTCTATCGCCAATTTCCAGCGTAGATTCTTCTGTTGACTGCAAATTTGTATTATTACGTACCTATACGCTTCATATTTCACTATATTTCAGAAACGACTGTGATCTCAAAAACGCGCATAAGAAAATTTCGTTCACGAAATTAGACCGTCGCATGTTTCAGGGGAGCCCTTACCAAGATCCTAATCGAGCCCCTATCCAAGAATCTAACCAACCTGAATTTTCAGAGAATTTGTGTTAGAATTTAAAGGTCCATGTACATGTACATTTTATAAATACTTGGAGAGTTAGTCGACAAAGAAAGATCCTACCTTTCCTCGTCGTATTAATCCTTTTTGTTTGTAATCCTTTTAGAGAACACAACACAACACAATACATAACACTCGCGTACTCATGCGCAAACAGCCCTTATAAACCGAACAAGCACTCCTCGCACACACGAATAATACGACGCCGTAATTTAAAATTCGAACTACTTAAACAAGCATTACCAAACTCTGTACCATTTATTTTTCTGCTATATAAAGGCAGTAGATAGTGATTATCCAGATAATTTTAAACTGGTGTTAGCGAATTTTCATAGAAAATAAAGCTATTGCAGCCTGTTTGATAACGGGAGTCAGATGTGTACGTTTGACTTTCCTATCTCGATTCCTAAATCACGAAAATATAGGTTATTCATTTCGGGTCGGTCATATATATATACAGTGTGTTAGATTTTATGTGTCACAGCAAATATCTCGGCTATTGTATGAATTAGTAAAAAATGTTATATATGAAAGTTATTAGATTATTTATTCTTAATAATGTGTCAAAATCCGAAAAACAATTGAACATTAAATAATTTAGGTAAAGCAAATAAATTTAACATTTTAAATAGAACGTACCCAGTATTATTACATATTCTGAAATTACAAGAATTTATCTTTACAACGATATAATCACATGTTATACTTTTTCATTAATTAACTGGGCGTAATACACTAAATAACTGATCGTGTTGAAAACGCAGACAGTATAAACAATGTGTTGATTAAAACAAACTCAATAACAGATTATTCAACATAAATACAATATTATGAACAAACCAATATGTGAATAAGTAAGTTAATTATAAAATTGTATGTAATGCCTACCTAACATCTAAATCGTGCCGGCCACCATTTCCTATCCATTTCGCACCAAACTTTTCGTTTAAAATATCCTTGACGTTCCTTGTATTGTGAGGAGGTGCGCCATCCTGTTGTAACCACATATCACGACGCATTGTAAGGGTATATCATCCAAATATTCTTCGAATTCTGACGTAAGGAAATTAGCATACCGTTCAGCATTAAGCGTTCCGCGATAAAAATAAGGACCTAGTATAGTATCACCTAATTACACCAAGCCAGACATTAATAGAAAATCTGTGTTGGAAACTGCATTTCCGAATTCGACGTGGATTCTCCGCATCCCAGAAATGATCATTTTTTCTGTTAGAAATTCCGTTATTGTTAAAATTAGATTCATCGCTCCAAAGAATAATATCCACTAAATGTTAATTATCGTTAAGCCAGTTACAAAATATTAGCCTTCCATCAGAATCACCAGCTGTTAAACCGTGAACCAATTTAATTTTATAGGGGGTCATGTTATGTTTTTTTAGAATAGTAAATACTTTGTGATGACTTATACCTATGCCGGCCACTGCTTCACGAATTGAATTTCTTGGATGTGCTCTAAATTATGCCAACACCATAATATATTCATCATGTGCTGCACGCTCATTTCTTGGTCTTCGCACTGTAGCATTAAAACATCCATTTCTTCGTAAATTATGTTCAATTCTTGCAAACGTGCGAGGATGTGGCTGTACCCTTTCTGGACACAAGGTTCGATACAATACAGAAGCTTCTTTAGGATTATCATTGCATCTGATGTACACTCTCAACATATCCATTTTTTTTCATTATTAGAATAATAATTATCCCTCATTATGTGTAACGAGATGAAAATTAACAATTAACAATTTACTTAGCCACTTTGACACGATAGCGATAACAAGTGAGTGCATATCACGGCCTCCTCGGCTCTACTTAATAGAACATGCAAAGGTAAAAGTGTGGGTCGTCGGTACATTGTTTACACTGTACGTGTTCAACGCGTTCGGTTATTTATTCTATTACGCCTTTAATTAATGAAATAAGTATAACATGTGATATACCGTTGTAAAGATAAATTCTTGTAGTTTCAGAATATGTAATAATACTGGGTACGTTCCAATTCAAATGTTAAATTTATTTGCTTTATCTGAATTATTTGATGTTCAATTGTTTTTGTGATTTTGACACATTATTAAGAATAAATAATCTAATAACTTTCACATACATTTTTTACTAATTCATACAATAGCCGAAATATTTGCCGTGACATAAAATCTAACACACTGTATATATATATATATATAATATATATATATATATATATATATATATATATATATATATATATAATTAATTAATTTCTTGTGGACACGATTTCGGTCGCAATTTTGATTGTGGGACGCTGAAATTTGGACAGCGTATTGTCTTTACGAAAACGAAGGACGAGTTCGTTAACCAGCCAAATCGACCGACCCGTTTCAAAATGGTGGCTGTTAAAAATAAATTAAAAAAATTCTAATCTCCGTTATTACTCATCGGATCGGTAATCTGAAATTCGTTTTGAAATCGGCATAAAATTCTCTACCGATCATGCCT
This sequence comes from Rhagophthalmus giganteus, assembly GCA_036326145.1. NCBI lineage: Eukaryota > Metazoa > Arthropoda > Insecta > Coleoptera > Rhagophthalmidae > Rhagophthalmus > Rhagophthalmus giganteus. The sequence continues at coordinate 5,119,825 of JARFJA010000083.1, read as the reverse complement.
CTTTATAATTTTCGGTAGGATGCACCGTTTTCCAAATAATCGAAAAAAATTGATAATTTTTTTTAAATTCTTATAAATTTATCTCGTAAATATTGTTTTTTTTTAAATGTATTTCTTTCGAGAAAAATTTAAAAAAAGGAGTTTTTTGACATGCGACATGAAAATTTGATACCGAGGCTTGCGCGCGGTCGGCTTTTAATACTTTGCACGCTGTCAAGTATGACTTATAGGTAGTCCGTGAGGCGTGGTCTAACTTAATGACGTTGCGCGGGTCATTCTCATTCTCAAAGTTTAACAAACAAGTTTTACTAAGCGTCTTCACTACAAAAATTGTCACAAAATTCCCCCACAATGTAAGGAAAACAAATTTTTAGAAGTTGAACTTGGCCAAACATTTTCATTACAAGTTTTATCTACCGTACGGTAAAATATGTTTAACAAACACCGAAATAAGGAGTTTTTTCAAGTTTTGTTTATGTTTTGATAAGTGTCTTCGTGGTAAAACTAGTTTTAAGAATTTTTTTTTACTGTGAAGACGCTGCTTTTGATCAAACTGTTTGATAGTGTGACATAGGCTTTTTATATATACTTACAGCTTATCCAAACCTATATGATGTTCACGTCATTAACAAAAAGTTACTAGATTGTTTTTTTGTAATTCGGTTTAAAGTTTGGAAAGTGACATATTCTATAGATGATTTACTTGCGCACATATTAGATGGTATAAAGAAATATAATACTACAATTTGTTAGAACTGTAAAAATACGAGGTACGTGGTGACGGCACTGTATGAAACGTCATCATCCAGTAACCTATCATTGATGATGTGAATTGCATATAGGTTTGAATAAGCTGTGTCTATTGAATTATGCTCACCTTCTGTTTCGGAGTCCGTAGTTTGACCGTCCATCCTGGGTGTAGTCATTGCAGAAATATCCATCTGATCTAACTCTTGTACAATTAGCTGTTTCGGTGAGGTTGGCGAATCGCTTTCTCCATCTGGTTAATTTTAAATCGAAATTATGCCATAAAAGTAGTTACATAAAGCGAAATAAAATAAGTTTCTTCGAAATTGCCTTTTCTAAAATTAAATTCTTTACGTAAATTATTCTAACCGTTTTTTACCCCTTATTTTTGATTTTTTTTTAATCAGTTCACCATTTTAACATACAAAAAATACTTATTTAATATTCGAGAAAAAATAGAAATTTTAGTCAAAATACCTGATTCTTCTTGTGGAGATACTTCTTTTCTACCCTTCCCTTTCTTTTTCTGTCTCTTTCTTGCTGCCACCTCAGCCAAGGTAAGTTTCCTTTTCTTAGACGGTACTGCAAAAGTATTTTTTTATTCCCGATTTTAACAGCAATATAGCGATACAGAATTTCGAAGGTGTATAAAGTGTGTAAAACTTACCAATTTTGGGAACCATAATTGTTTCTTCAACTAACTTGTCATATGGTTGTCTATAAAAATACAAGAATTTTTTATTGGGCCCATCTTGTTGCGTCAGGTCGGTATCTAAAAATTGTAAAAGCTGAGATTCTAATTCGGCATCGTTGGCATTCATAAGTTCCTCGAAATACGAGTCTCCATTTAATCCCAGGAATGTCAACACGCGGTTTTTAATCCATTCTTTTCGAAAATCTGTCATTTTAGTGCGCTAAAAATTAAAAGAAAAATGGATTTGTCAATAAGTTATTTATTTTCTTATTTTTTGATGATACAATAATTATTGTTTAAATATTGACTGGCTAATTAATTATAATTTTGTGTGTGTATACAATTAGGTAGGGTATCTGTGTATGTAGGTAGTAGTACTACGTGTTATATGGATAACTAACGGTCAAATTCTGTATTGACAATGAGTTTCTTCGTTGACATCTTCGTTGTCGATGAGGAAATGGAACAAGACGAGAATGAGTTTTGTTTATGAATTTGTCCTTAAAAATCGTAGCATCTCTTGCGTTAATATCTATTTGTTAACATATTTTCAATGCCAAATTTTAAAATGAATAACAGGTGACTTCGTAATTTGTCAGTATAAAGAATAAAAGTGGTGATTGCATGACGGCGTTTGGTATATTTTAATTTTCACAATGTTTGAATCAGTATTCACACGATTAATATATTTTAATGGTCGACTTTAAAATACATTTCAGTAATTATGTCATTCTTCCAGGTACATATACCGTAAAAATCACAAGTGTCATTGTTACACTTTAGCTATACAGTTAGTATGTGCTGTGTAAACGTACCTTTAGATAGGAAACATAGGCGATAGACGTAAGATACAAATGATAAAGAAGTCTTATTATATTATGTACTAGTATTTTAATACTCTTAATAATAAAGCCCTGACGTCAGGAGTAAATAATTAAAACTAGATCATATAGAATAGTTATAAACAATATTTACCTAACATGTAGAACTGTATGCGTTTTTAATTGTTCGTCAAACAGTAAAATCTAAAAATACCACTATGTACTAAAAAGATAATTATTATGAATAGTAATATCACATTTATGTCATTTGACATTTAGATTTGTTTATTTACTGCCCCTGGAGGTTTCTAAGCAACAATATATTAGCAACGTAACCCTTTAAATGGAATTTTCAAATTTAGTGGGGAGTTTCTGTTGATATTATACGCGAAAGGCAAAGGCAGTGGCTTACTGTTATGAAAAACAAGATTAAACTTGTTCGGTGTAAGTTTTATTCATTTCAAGGAAAAGTCAAAACGCAGAGAATTAAAGTAAATATTTTTTTTAACATTCTGTACGAACGTGGTTTATTCAAATAATTAAAAAGATCTCGGCAATTAATTTTGCACGTGCCGCTACCGATTAAAAATGATAAATGTTGCCAACACAAATTCGCCGAGAAATTTGAAAAATATAGAGATGGTTTTAAAGTACAATTTAGAAAAAGATCCCAAACGGCATTAGGGTTTATTCGACATGTTATTGAAAATTAGTTTTCGTCAGTCGAAAATAATCTACTGGGACACTTCATTAATGATTGAAACCCGCGTGATCGGCATTTTGTTTTTAACGCAGAATTTAATATTTCGGTGTTGTCGCTTAACGTCAAACAACGATTGATAATTACAGATTTTATTATTGCAGCTTCTCCAATTATTATTTTTTTACTAATATCAATTATTTTTCGACTTTAGTTATAAAGCAAAAGTTCCACAAAAATTAACTTAGCATGTTTGGTGGCCTACGTACTAAGGTCACGTGGTTTTCAATCATTGTCGAAGTCCATGTATAAACTGGAGTGTTACATTTCGAATTTTCGTTTGTGATTATTTTTCTTTTCGCTTTTTGTATAATGTTGATTTTGAATAACTATAACAAATAGTTATTACCATTAATAGATAATGAATGGTTCTATTGCGTTTTTAATTTATTTTAGTAGCTTCGGTGTATATTTGGTTGCCTATAGTGCCATCACAAACGTACGTTCTGTTTTATTCAACTTTAAATTAAATTAGATACGAGAATATTCTACCATCAGTATTAAATACGGATGGTACGAATAAATGATAAAATTTAAAAAATGCAATAATTAAAATAATAGAATATGTGTGACATCTGGTGGCGGAACATTAAAGTTAGATGTGAGATTTTCTTCTCTTTCGACGCCAAATTTAAATGACATCATTCCTCGTGATGCACATGACGACGTTAATCCTCGGCGCATGGCTATTGTGGGAAAAGTATTGTTCACAAGGCGTGTCAAAAATGTTACTTTTTTTAAAATCTCGCAGAAACTTGTAGGAATAATTCGTCACTTATGTATTTAGGCATATGTAATACATATTACGATCACATTTCGCCACCTTCTGACAGTAGTATTTTGGCAGCTGACAGGGATGACGGGAATTAAATTTGACAGTTCGTGTTGTGTTTAATAAAATTGATGTAGGTTTAATAAGGAAATAACAATTGGTGTGCCGGTTTAATTATGGAATCTCGTCATACAGCGATGAATTCGGTTGATCTATTAAAGGCCGAGGTGGAGAGGTTAACTAGAGAACTTGATCAGGCAAGCAGCGAGAAAATTCAGTCTGCTCAATATGGGCTTGTTTTACTGGAAGAAAAGGAAAATTTACAGCAAAGATGTGAAGATTTAGAAGTTTTGTATGAAAATTCTAAACATGAATTATATATTACACAAGAGGTATGTTCAAATTAAATTCTAATTACGTTAGGATTAAAATGTTTATTTAACGGGGCGTCTATGCCTTTCAGCAGTAATTATTAAATTATACGATTGTGCTTATTAGAAAATTTCGCTCAAGTTTTGCAACACGTCGATTAAATTATGTCGAAAATCGCAACGTATAGCTGATTAGTGATAACTTAGGAATTGGTGCGAAAGGCATTGTAATATTTATTAAATTTTAATTCCAATTATAGTGACGTAGAAAAATCGACAAAAGACAAATTTTATATATTTTATTACTGGTTTTTTTTTTATTACGTCCCTAAAGAATTAATTACAATATTTGATTAATTAAGAGAGTAAAGCAAAGCTTTTGTGTTTAATGCATTAACATGTATTATTTTGGATCGTTGAACATTGCTCTAGAGCAGAATAAATTATTCATATCCATTCCAATTATTCATGCAGTTGAATATGTTTTAAAACTATGATACTGTTAAAATCGAATAATTTAAATCGAATTAAAATTATATACAATATAAAACTCGTCAAGTGTACCAATTAAAAAGAAAAGCGTTTTATTTTTGATCGAAATTAATTTTTACATCTCCAGTTTATTATTTTTGTATATATTGTTCTTTTAAGTACGTACTAGTTTTCAATGATTTTTAGTAGGAACTGACGTAGTATTTTAAAATAAGAAAGTAAATTTTTGATATACCGCTTATCGTATTTATATGAATTAATTTTTATAATATGTCTTTTAATTTATCCTCAAATAATGCTTTTTTGGACGAACCGTGTATTTACTTATATATTTGAAAATTTGATAAATACTACTCGAAAACATTTTTGTTTAAATGTAGGTCGTGATTCAAACGAGTTTAAAAATGAACAGTTTAAATTGCAATTCAAATACCGACTCATAGTGTTTGTCGATATTGTTATTTATTTATTACCTTCGAGTAATTCGTTTTTGTATTTTGTTATTTTAAATGCAGGATTTTTTTATAAATGTTGTCGATCCTGTGACTGTCTAAGTTAGGCAGCACAATTTACACGGATGAATTATTTAACTTCGAATTAATATTTCAATCATATAGAGGCAAAAAATACTTTTTGCAATACTGGAATACTTATCTAAATTGTTAATTTAAACTATTTTTACATTGTCTCGCATGATTTATACGTTTTCGATATATTATTTTAATTGATAATTTATGAAAACATTATAAAACATGTATAGGTAGATATTAACGGGATTCATTTTTAAATTTTAGGCACTAACAAAATTTCAATCTAGTCACAGGGTAACTACCAAAACAGGTATAGAATCTGAAGAATCGCTTCTTTCAGAATCTGCAGCTAGAGAGACGTCGTTAAACTCTCAAATTATTGACTTAGAAAATGAAGTAAAGCAGCTAAGGCACGAACTTGAACGTGTCGCTACAGAACGCGATCGGATGCTACAAGAAAACTCGGATATGGGGAAGGACAAAGAGGATAGAAACATGGAATCCAAAAAATTAAGGGCGGAATTACGCGAAGTAAAATTTCGAGAAACTCGTTTAATAGCAGATTATTCTGAATTGGAAGAAGAAAATATAGCCTTGCAGAAGCAAATTTCTGTACTAAGATGTTCGCAGGTCGATTTCGAAAGTTTGAAGCACGAAGCTCGTAGGTTGCAAGAAGAAGTTGACCTTTTAAATTCGCAAGTGGAAGAATTTTCGAATCTTAAAAAAATAGCCGAAAAGCATATGGAAGAGGCGTTAGAATCGTTACAGTCCGAACGGGAAGCCAAATACGCTTTAAAAAAAGAGTTGGACCAACACATTAATCGCGAATCACTTTATAACATCAGTAATTTAGCGTATAGTATTCGAGGTATCACTAACGAACAGAATATCAGTAGCGACGGAGAGGAGGATATTCCCGGATTAAAACGAATCGAAGCAAGCCTCGCAGATGGATCGGTACCAGAATTGGCCTCGCCCGATGACAAACAGGTGGACTTGTTTTCCGAAGTACATTTAAATCAACTTCGGAAGTTAGAAAAACAACTGGAACAACTGGAAAAGGAAAAAACGTCGTTAACGCAAAATTTGAGGGAAAATCAAACGCTGGTGGAACGTAGCCAAGGGGAATTACAGGTATTTTTAGCTCGACTTTCACAATTGGCAGCTCACGTCGATTCTCTGCAACATTTATCTCAAAATGTCGACAAGAAAGTTGGAGGTTCGGTAGAAAAGACCGTGAGCAATGTTATTGCCCAATATCATCAATGGTTCAAATTATCTAGCAAGGAAATTGAACAGTTGAAAAATGATCTAAAAGAACTGGAGAAAATAAATAGTTGTTCCGATGCGACCTTGCATTTAAGAACAGAAATAACTAATATTAAAAATAAATTATTAGATTGCGAGCAGAAGAGCATGGATTTAGAGAGTGACGTTATTCTACTTAAAGAATTTGCAGGTGAAGCGGGCACGGCACTGGAAGATGCGCTAAATAATATACAAACTGTAACTGAAGAAATGGCACAGTTGTATCATCACGTGTGCACCGTTAATGGTCAAACGCCGGATCGAATTGTATTGGAACACGAAAAAGGCGGAATGACACCGTGTAAGTTTTGTTGTACTTATAATAAATAACTTTTAAATCGTTATAAAAATTTACTCAAATATCTGACAAAAGTTAAGCTATTTATTATCTGTAGTAGTAGAATGAGAACTCCGAATTTGGCAATTGATTTCCAACTGTTTGTTGCGTAGCGACTTCTGCTTTCAGGTTTTTGTTATCACATTCAAGTCGTTATGTAGAAAATAAGAGGAAATTAATCCTTAAAAATTCAAAGTTTGAGTTATATTCGATCAGATTATTTTGCATAATTAAAATTAGGTTAAAAACAATAAATTTAAAATTTAGTTTGGCAACAAAGAATATTCCCTAACAAGTGTCAAGTGTCATTTTATTAACATTCTGTGAAAATTCTCTTCCGAATCCATTCTTTTTAAATTTAAAACCAGTAAAAAAAGCGAAAACCAAAATTATTTTACCCAATTATGTTAAAAATTACTACCTTTATTTAGATATTTTAAATAAAGTAGCCACTGCTATAGTAAAGTTATATTTGCAAAATTTTATCACTGTAATACTACTACTGTCATTGGTTGATATTTAAAATTTCACGAAATATGATCGGTCATTAGTAATTAAGTATTAATAATTAATCAGTAGATTATTTTGCTTTGTATTATTTTTATTGATTTATAATCAATCTCCTTATATCAAACTGTGTTGGGCTGTTTTGTATTATGTCAATATTAAATATTTTTCTAATTATTAAGGTGCCGAAACCTTACAACCAATTGGCGAAATATCGAAGCTCGATCTGCTACGAAGTCGTCTCAAGAGCGACCTACCGCTTCACGATTTGGAAAGCTTGAACGACACTACCATCATAGTGAAACATGTGGGAACGATCGTGGATCAAGTCAAACATTTACGTACAGCTATAGAAAACACAATCGAGTTATCAAAAATTAAAGGACATAAAGCCGAATCTGCATATAACTGTAAGTGTATTTCTATTTTCATTTCTACACATATAATTGTTTCTGCATTTTGCAGCAGTTAAAGATGAGAACAGTGAAAATGAAATATCGGAACTTCAGGAACAAGTGATTAGATTAAAGAGCTTATTGTCTACTAAACGGGAACAAATCGCCACACTTCGTACGGTACTTAAATCAAATAAAAATACAGCCGAAGTGGCCCTTAACAATCTCAAGGCGAAGTATGAAAATGAGAAGACGATCGTGTCAGAAACAATGATGAAGCTTCGCAATGAGTTAAGATTACTAAAGGAAGACGCCGCCACTTTCTCAAGTAAGTTTATACTTAATTTTATCTAATATTACTATTAGAATTTTATTACAAATTTATGTACCGTTTTACAATGTGATAACACTGCTTTGACTAAAAACGATTAATTATTAACTTTTTTGATAGTTCCACACCTGTACTAAATGTTTCAGGTTGGGTCAAAATTTTGTCAAATTCATGAACAATAATACGGGTTCTTTTTGAGCTTTTGCGGAAACTTTAAATCAACAAAAACGCCCTTAGTTTGTCATTTCTTGTTTTGTTATACTAGAAAAGCCAGTTTTTTACTCGTTCTGGACCTGTTCTAAACACTTCATGTAGGGTCAAAATTTTGCAAAAACGATGAACTATAAACACGTCTTTTTTTTTGAGATTTCGCAAAAATTTTAAATCACTTTAAATGTGTGCAGTTTGTCATTTCTTGCATTGTTAGTCTCGAAAAACTACTTTTCAACTAATTCCGGACCTGTTCTATGCGTATCAGGAAGTGTCATTTTATCGTGATTATGTAAAACCAATAATCTGTTTAAACGCCGGCAGTTCGTTATTTATTGCTTCGTAATACCTGAAATACGAGTTTTCTAATCGTTTTCGACTTGTTCAGAACTTTACGGCTCAAAAACCTGCGGTCAAAATTTTGGCAAAACAAATTCCCTAAGGGAATTTTTCGAGATTTCTAAAAATATTTTAATTGACAGAAACGGGTTTAGTCTGTCGTTTCTCGTTTTATTATACTTGAAAAACGACGGTTTTGGTAGTTCCCGACTCGTTTTAATGGTTTTAGAGCGAGACAAAATTTTGCCAAAACCGTGGACTATAACGCTTTTTTTCGAGTTGATTGATTTTAAAATTATCATTGGTATAATATTGACAATTTTCTATTGCTTGATAAAATGTATTATTTGTGCAGTTAAATATTTTGAATTGTTTTCCAAATTTAAGCCATACATTGCGATTTTTAGGTTTGCGTGCCATGTTTGCTGCAAGATGTGAAGAATATGTAACCCAAGTGGACGAATTGCAACAACAACTGAATGCGGCCGAAGAGGAGAAGAAAACCTTAAATCAGTTGCTTAGACTGGCTGTTCAACAGAAACTTAGTCTTACTCAACGCCTAGAAGAATTGGAAGTGGATCGTGAAATTCGCAATTCTAGACGTCCCGGTATTCGCACCTACCAAAGACCCGGTCGTTCGAATCGTGATATGTTTTAGCCAAGATCTAGAGCTGCAGTGTATATTGTGGCTTTTGTTACTACTATGTTCAAGTTGTAATTGTTAAAGTTAAATTACATTGCAGTCGGCACACAAAATTAGGTCAATTTTGTGCAATATGAAAATATTAATATTAAACTAATACTTCATTTTCTACATTTGTATTGTATTTTATATAGTACTAACGTGAGCTGATTTTACTTTTTAAGATGTTGGTCGCTAAAAGCGTTTTTATTTATTTATCGTTTAAATTATTACAGTATAAACTGCATTCTTATTTAGAATTGTGCATTTCAAATGGGTTTTAAAATTTTATTTCGTTTGTTAGAAGTTCATTTTAAATATACCTCGATTTCCATGTTGATGATATATTAGATATTATAAAAGTAGCTGAATTACTGATAGTCGATTGTTATTAATTTATTTATATAAAATGTTTTAAAAACTTTCTACTTATGTGATGCAAACAAAAATAATGGAATTTAATTTAAAATGTTCATCTTAATTAGAATGTTTTATATTAGGGCCATTTGCTTTTTATTAATTTATGTTGTTAAGGTACAGGAATGATATTTAAAATGTGTTGGAATTATTTGTCAATTTATCTAAACTTGTATGACGTACTTTTGACTGATGTTTTGTAGATGCAGGAGTTATTTTCAAAATAGTAGTGATAGTAATCTATAGGTATTCTCCAATTCTATAGTTGTATAAAATAATGAACCATTTATTTTAATCATTATTTAAATATGATGTTGTTGCTAAAAGTGGGAATTTCTAGATAATTTTGTACAGAGAGTCTAGATTTAAAATTGATGTGCAACAACTTTTAAGCCAGCCACACACACATACAAAGTTTCATGACAAAAGAAGCCCCAGTCGGGGGTCGCTTAGGTTTCGTAAACTACCCTCTCTTGAATGGGTTACTTTGATCTTGCATCTGCTCTTCTGTGATGTGTGTGGCCAACCTTACTTTCGCATTAGTGGCCTTTACAAGTACATTTCCACATGGTCACTCCTATATCCGAGTTTAGGGGCAGGCAGAACCAGACCTGCAGGTATGTGGTGCAGAAAGACACTACTCCCGCCTGCAAGTCAGAAACGTCATATTAGCGGCCTTGACGACGTTCTTATGTAAGAGCGCCCATGTAAAAGGTGAATTTCATATTTATATTTGCATACTAATTTTGTATTCATTCACCTTTTACTTAGACGGTCTTGTGCAAAAGCGCCATTAAGCGCAAATTCGATTACAAACTAGTCTACAAGTCTGCACACCTGAGTGGCTCATTGAGTCATGGCTCCATGCTTATGCGTGCCACTCTTTGAACAGTTGGAACTGTCGAGAATTTGAGAGGACATCTGCATGGCTTGTTGTAAAGCGTACGGTTAGAAGTGTACATGTAAAGGTCACTATTATCATTAAACGTGATATGCATCGGTCTCTCTGTTCATCTAGAAATACTAGCTAAATCTATTAATCTGTTGTACTGTTAATGATCAAACTTACAGTTTGTTAGTAACATATTTAGTAATGAATGTACATAGGCAACTTAATTCCGTTGGTTCGAATGTCCATAATGTTTGTTAATTTATCCTGTTTCCGAGCCTATCGACCACGGAATGGGCCCGTCCCTTTAAACATAAAAGACCTTTGTCGACATTCAAAAAACGAAATATTTTATTAACGATTTATTTAATATTGATTAAATACTTTATTTAAACCAATCGAATTAAATGGTTTTAAATGTGGTTGCTCTAATTTAACTGGTCAGTTGCTGATGTAACAAATATAGTTACGATAACAACGTATGATTGTTTATATGTAGCTATATAAATAAATAAATATTTTTATTAAGTTTATTTTGTTTTTTGTTCACTATATTATATTATATTTAAAAGTAAAAATATCCATTAAGTTTCGTTGGGCTGTAAACATTTCAGTCAAAAATAAACGTTTTCTGAACGGGGAAAATTCCTATTTTGTATTAGGATCACAGAAGTTGCAAGAGATATTTTAATTTAAAATCGTACAGAAAACTTTTTATTAGTTGACACATGCATCTGTAGATGGCGCTCGTGCAACTATTTTTTCGACTACTCTTCGAACTTCTGCGATCCTGGTAGCAAATCCCGATTTTTCGTAGTTTTCGGACCGAATTTTATCACAAACGGCGACCCGAAAATTCCAATTTACTACCAGGATCGCAGAAATTTCAAGAGATATTTTAATTTAAAATCGTACAGAAAACTTTTTATTAGTTGACATCTGCATCTGTAGATGGCGCTCGTGCATCTATTTTCTTGACTACCTCTTCGAACTTCTGCGATCCTGGTAGCAAATCCCGATTTTTCGTAAGTTTTCGGACCGAATTTTAACACAAACGACGACCCGAAAATTCCAATTTACTATCAGGATCGCAGAAGTTTCAAGAGATATTTTAAAATAAAATCATACAGAAAACTTTTTATTAGTTGACATTTGCATCCATAGGTGGTGCTAGTGCATCAATTTTTCTCGACTACCTCTTCGAACTTCTGCGATCCTGGTAGCAAATCTCGATTTTTCGTAAGTTTTCGGACCGAATTTTAATACAAACGGCAACTCGAAAATTCTAATTTGCTACCAGGAGCGCAGAAGTTCGAAGAGGTAAGAATTTACCTCTTCGAATTTCTGCGATCCTGGTAGCAAATCTCGATTTTTCGTAAGTTTTCGGACTGAATTTTAATACAAACGGCGACCCGAAAATTTCAATTTGCTACCACGATCGCAGAAATTCAAAGGGGTACCTGAAAAAAATAATTAACTATCGATCTAAATGCCAAATAATTAAGTTTTTTTGCAATATTTTAAATTAAAATCTTTTGCAACGTTTGCGATCCTGATACAAAATGAAAATTTTCGTTTTTTGTTGATGAAATTTAAAAATTTTATTTTCTGCATTAGAATTTGCTGCTCGACCTTACAAATTTTGAAGGGGCTACCCATTAAAGGAATTTCAAAAGGGTTAATATAAGCTACGAAATATCATAAATTCGTTTATTATAAAATATCTAATTTTAAATCATTAATAAAATGAAGTTTTCAACATTTTTTATATTGTGCTAATACATTTTATTGACAGTGTTAAAAATGTAAAAAAATAAAAGCCAATTACACAAAAATAAGTTTAACAAACAAAATATCGATGGCGTTTTGCCAAAAGGCAAAACCCACAAAAGAAATTTTACAGGAGAGCACATTTTGTGTCGCCGTGAAACTATAAGCAGATACGTTTTCCAAAAATACAAATTGATTTTTCCGTGGAAAAATTTGGAATATATTACTAGATTTTAACAGATGACGCCTTTGCTTTAGATGCATAAGATAGTCAGAATAACTGATTTTTGCAAAAAGTATGGGTTACGCCCTTTTGGCAAAACGACATCGATATGATTATTAACATTATTAATTCATATCATTTTCTGCTGGTTAACAATTTTTGATGCCATGACTAAGAACTAAATTGATAATTAAAGATATATTTCTGCAACTGGCACTCAAATTTATTAAGGGGGGTCTTTAGGCAAGAGTTCACTAGTTTACATCGATCGCACAACATGCATCAGATGGAATGAATTTCTTATTGGCATTGCCGAGTACGGTGCAAATAAGTGAACGCAATTATATTCAAAATATTGTAAAATATACTCAAATCCGATGCGGACTAGTAAACTAGTAGACTCTAGTAGAGTAGTAACTAGTAACTTTTAAATAAAGGTTTTATAAAATGCAATCATTTCGTAAATGACTTTTCGACTACTACAGATTACCTCTACGAAAAAAAAAAATTACAAATTATGTTTACAAAATATCGGATGATTAACTAAAAGTTGCTAAAGATTCCCCCTTAAATTTAAAAAGCATCTTTTAGATATTTAAACGCATTATCAATTAAAAATTAATACACGTATAAAACAAGAAATTAAAAAGTATTAAAAAAAATAATTTTCTCCTTGATTGATATTAAAAATTCAATTTTACAGAGTTTTTAAGCACTAAAGTGTTCCTGTCTAAGCAGTGGCAATATTATTTTTATGAAACTATCAAATTTGATGCCTTCAACTTGTCAACATGCATGACAAACATAACGAAATTTTAAACAGCAATTGGTAAAGAAATTGTCTGTTTAATATGGCAGTTTTACTGCCTCATTTGGTTTCCTACTCTATTTCACCTATGAAACAATAGCTATGGCACTAAAATTGTTACTTTTGTCTAATTAAAAATTGCCGATTATGTATTTAAAACGTCAAAAATAATATGTATATAATACAGAAATATAACACAGAATCATTATTATAAAGCTATACCAAATGAAATATTAATTATCATAAAATACTACCTGATGTTTATTTACTATATCGACAATTCAGTCTTTAAGGCCTCTTAGTAGAGCTTGCTTTAAGGTTCAAATTCACTTATTTTATGGAACTTTCGTTAAAGATTATGGCCAAAATAATAATTTTGAAATTCGATCGTTGCACTATTATATTATTTTAAGTTATAGAATTTGACGTATGCATCGATTTTATAGAAAAAAATGGTTATTTTCTTGTAATTCTTCAATACAATTTTCACTATCTTCTAAATAAAAGGCATTTTTAAACCTGAAGTTTAAACAAAAACAAACATTTTTTCTACAAAATCGATGCACACATCAAATTCTATAACTTAAAATAATATAATAGCGTAACAATGAAATTTCCAAAATCATTATTTTGGCCATCTTTAGCGAAAGTTCCGTAAAACAAGCAAATATTTAAGTCACTATATAATAACTCCTTTGGAACATATTTTCAACCTATGTATAGAAAAGGCCTTATGGCCTATGCAACTAAAAACAGCAGAAGTTGTGCCAATTTTTAAATCAGGAGATAAACATTTAACCACCAACTATAGACCAATATCGTTAATATCGAGCATTGCTAAACTACTAGAAAAAATAATTCATTCTCGTTTGTTGAGTTTTCTAAATAAAAATAAAGTTCTCTTGGAAAATCAATTCGGCTTCCAAAGAAAAAAGGGTACAAAGAATGCAATAGCTTATATTACTAGTACAATTTATAACAATTTAAATGATGGAATACCGACCATAGCTACTTTCTTGGATTTGGCCAAAGCTTTTGACACTGTTAATCATAAAATCTTATTATCAAAATTAGAAAAATATGGAGTCGCGGTACTGCTCTGAACCTACTAAAAGACTACCTTAAGGACAGAACTCAATCAGTCAAACTTACAGACCACAGGAGCCATATACTTCCTGTGGAAACAGGAGTTCCACAAGGAACAATTTTAGGTCCGCTACTTTTTCTGCTTTACATTAATGACTTATTAACTGTTATACCTAGAGAAAATATCATCTCATATGCTGATGATACAGTAATATTAAGCATGGAAAAGACGTGGGACCAAACTCAAGTTAAAATGAATAACCATTTACGAGAAGTCAGTGATTGGTTGGCAGCTAATGAATTATCCTTAAATGTGAAGAAGACCGTTTTTGTTGCGTTTGGAATATATAGTGATAGTGTGCCAGATAACCTAAGAATCGATATAGATAATAGAGAAAGAGAAAGAGAAAAGAGAAAAATAGAAAGAGTTTATTTTACAAAATATCTAGGGATATTTATAGACAGCAATATGAGATGGGATAAACATGTAGCTTATATAGTTGATAAAACTAGATATCTACTTTTCGTATTTGGTAAATTGAGAAGTATCTTGCAGACTAAAAATTTGATTACATTGTATTATGCTTTTTTCGATAGCCTGGCTAATTACGGAATAATTGCTTGGGGTGGGGCGTATGATTATGTACTTTATAAACTGGAATCTATACAAAGTAGAATTATTAAAATTATTAATAAATCAAAAGAATGTAATTTTCAACCCTTGAAAATTAAAGATTTGTTTAACATTGAGTCGGTTATGTATCATTTCAATAATTTGAGGAAGGATTTTATTGATTCAAAAAGTATTACCAGACATAAAAGTATTGGAATACCTAGAATCAATAAGTCTGTTAATTTCAAAAATAACGAAATTATAGCAATAAAAATGTTTAATGAATTACTGAATGAAATAAAGATACTTAATCTTAGCAGCAAAAATATAAGGACAAAAATTATTAATTGGTACAAGGAAAGAGAAAAAAACTGAAGTTATTTGTTTTTATATTTGTTTTAAATCTTTGTGTGGCTGATATTTTATCTTGTTATGTTATGAATTATGAGAAATTTTATCTAAATGTATATGGCATAGACTCTGCCAAATTTTTTTTGTTTTTTTTAGCTCGTAAGTTAGTTTTTAGTAACCAGACCTAAAGCACAGGTAAATTTAATTACCTCTTTTAGGATGTAAGCATTTTTTCAGTTATACATTGTATATCTTGATGTGACCTACATGTATTTTGTACTCTGGTTTATCAATAAATAAATAAATTAAATATCTATATTATTTTTTAAATAATAGTCCTACAGTCGACAACATTTTTATTTACGGGCATTTTGAACAACAAAACTTTGTAAGCGGGCAGTTTTAAACGTTCTTCATCCTTAACTGCACTTTTGCAATCAGCCATTATAGCAACCCTAAGTCCTCAAAGTTGTACAAATAATACAAGACAGCTGCATTATGACTATTATTCAGACTGCAAATGAAAGAGCACAAATGTCTAGCGATACATGGCAAACAAGATCAAAGCATATCAAAACAGGATCAATAAATCATCAATCATTACATTACATTGATTAATACATTATTTACTGATCGTGTCAACCTTAGTATGTAATAAAAATCAAATGGAAATTCATAAAATTATTGTTATACAGGGCCGATTGCACCGATCTATCCTAACATTTAAGTGTAATAAAACAAGGATTTAGAAATACATAATATACGCCTTGATATTCATGCTCTTCTCCAACATGTTCATTTACGCCTTACGTTCTATGCTTTTCCCCTTTGTTTCCTCCAAGGATTGCTATACTATTCAACACAATGCTGCCACACAAAAGCTGTTTAGTTGTTCAAAATACAATCAATAAATCAATACATTTGCCAACTTTTATTCTACAATCGATATACTTACAGGATTTAATAATCCAGTTCCTTCTTTCCCTAACGCCTTTCCTTCTGACCAGCCCATTTTCGATAACAACTTAAATCCTTTATTATCCGATCCTATAGATCTGAAATAATATCACATAAAGAAACTCGAAAGTGCCCACGATTAAAAAAAAAGAAACTTACAGATCTAAAGATGCGACCTGTGTCTTCTCGTGTTCATTCTGGCTACCGACCAAGGCCCTTCTAACTTGTGCTCTATCCGTGTAGCCGGTGGCTAACTGTACATTATTTGTATCGGTCCATCCAATCCCAAATTTCTTTCTTAATTTACGCAACTCACTTTTATGCTGCTCATTTTTCGTTAACTTCGATGAATTACCAATTGCATCTGCAATAACACAATTTATTAACATAATGAACAATTGCAACGTAATTTATTAAGAATTAACAAGGATGAGAACTAAGGATTATCGGTAGGTACAATATCTTCCTATTCCTAACACGCTTTATAATTTACAATGACGTAGACTTAAATTCACCGAAGCTAAATTGCAAAAATTTGAAAGTCGAAACATAAACAATATGATAAATCACTAATATATGCAACACATTATTTTTGTGCCAATTTCACACGTTGCACCCAATGGTGTTTGTACCGATAAAATAGAGTTGGCACCAATGTTGTAAACTATCTGTCGCTTATCAATTTTTTGACGACAAAATGTCGTATTGGCCATGCATGCATTTGCATTTAGTTCAATTTCCGTTTCCCAGGTAGCGAGTGTAGTACATCTGCATTCTAATTCTAATAATAATAATAAGCGAATGGCGAAGGAAACAGGGTGGGAATTTGTAGAACGTTACCAAAGCGAATCCGTGCAACTTCTAAGTCAGACATGTCGACGTTGGATCTCTATACGCAAAAAAACGAGTTTCGTTCAAATGTGTAGATGCTTTCACAAAACATCCAACACGAACAATTGTGTGTGGAGCTAGCGTTATAATGAAAGCAAACTTTACCTGTTACGGTTTGTACCAGTCCAGGTTCACAATGCCCACATGTTGTATTACCGCAGTGTATATGACAAAGTAAAATCGTCGAACCTATCTGAATTTGACTTCCGTGCTCTATTTTGATTGGATCGCTCTCTTGTTTGGAAGCAGATATACGTTTCTGGTTTAACAATGTGCCATTCCTCGAACCCAGATCGGTCACCGTATATTTATCGCTATCTTTATTAAAATCAAATTTTAGATGATGTTTGCTTATATTTATATCCGGTATGACTATGGAATGATTTCCTTCTCGACCTAACGTTCCGCCTTCGTACGTTATAATAAACAGGGAACCTTCCTTCAGTTGTGGCACCATAGTGGTTTTCACAATGATTCGCATACAGGGCGGCCAGGCTTGCGAGACTTCTGAACAAGCAAGATAAAATGCACGTTAGAAAGTTATTACAGATGATTTTGTATTATTTTTACTTTCAATAATTTATTTATTGGAAAAAATGTAAAAAATAAAATAATAAACGACAGTTAATTAGTCAAAATAGTTAAATTGTTAACAATTTAATGTCTACAGTATGTTAATCGATTGAATAACTTTTTCTAGTAGTACATGTTTTGTAGCCCGATGATGGAATAGTTTCTGTCGAAATGTTGCATTATTACCAATAATTAGCCAACTAGACTAATTGAACCAATTCCGCCGACTACTCAACAATTCGTTTATTATTTGATTTGAACTTGGTCGCTATTAATCAACTGTAAAAATAAAACTAAAATGTGTTTATAGTGCTTAATTTTGAAAATAAAAAAGTACTACCAATATAATCAGAATCATTGGATATGTCTTGTGAGGTATTGCTTAGGCTACTGTCGGAGCATTCTCCCTCTTCTAATTCTGCTTTCTCGGCCGAAGATCGCTCCCTCTTGCAACCCTAGAAACAATATTCTATTACACTAGGGTACATACCAAAGGCGAGTTTACGAAGAGGTGTAATATTTATTCGATTGAATGACTGCGCTAGATTTTCCATATCAGCAGAAATGATTACCTGCAACAAGTTTAAATAAATAATAGTTAATAAAAATCAGTAAAATTCGCACAAATAAAAATAATACGTTAATAAATTTGAAACCTTTTTCCCATTAATCAAACATCAACATTTCAAACATAACAGAGTTGTTCGAGTTCTAACTTTTAACTTCACATTTAATAAACGTGACAATTGTTATAAACAATTAAAATAAGTGTTAAGAAGCCCACAGATTTTTTAACATCACATTGTAAAATGACAGTAAATGGGAGTTACGTAAACAGGCTTAACACCAGAATGATTAATATCATGGTATTAAATATAATTTTGCCTACAAACAATCATCTTATCATTTCGCCTCCAGTTTTTACAATATTGTACACAAGTATACATTCAATAACTACATACTTTTTTGTAATGCAATAAAAATGAAAATAATGTACTCAAAACTTACTTTTGATCGAGTCCGGTCTTTCTTTTTTCTTTTATGATGTTCGTATTTTCTTCTGGACGTCGTACAACACTAATTGATTCATTTGGAACTGTATCGACTTGCGAATGAAACAGAAACGATTGAGTTTCTGAATCGTAGGTCATATATGTGCCAGTATTGCCATCATAATATAATCCCAGTTCCTGAAGATTATTATTAGTTATGACAACATCATAATATTACTTCTACACTTACAGCATTGTAATAATAGCCTGAATTGTAATCGTAATAAAGACCAGACGTCTCTTCGTATACAAATCCCATTTTATGCATGGCCGATTCAGCTGCATTCGTGATGTCTTCGCATAACCTTGTCGATGTGTCACTATTAATTTCGATCGGTAAGCCTTCTGCATCCGTTTGTGTGCTAACATCTTTACAGAGATTCGATTCCTACAACATTAATTCGTATATTAAATAGCTTTCGTGCTAAATCAAATGCATGTTTAACTAACCTTAAATTTCAATTTTAACTTCTTTATAATCTTTTTCTGTTTCTTAATCAACTTTCGAAGAGCACTTATAACATTCAGTACCTCGGGGTAATTTTCTTTTAAATGTTCGTGTAACGACTTGTTTAATTCCAAATTGTAATGTGAATCGCTAACGTCATTTTCGTCCGAACTTTGATTCATACTAAAACAAATATTTTCTTCGCTACTTTCGTTAGAATTCATTTCAATTATAAAATATAATAAAAAAAACTATTTGTTCAGATGACAGATAATAAACATGGTTACAAACTGAAACTTCCTAGCAACTCTTTTGTATACAGGGACAATCACAAATAATATACAGTATGATAAATTTCGAGTAACCTATAAACAATTATAAAATAAAATATAGTAAGTTTGGCAAATAAATTCAAAATGTAAAAGTTTTATTTCGAAAGTTTTATTTCGTTTTATGTTGGTTGTTTTTATAAATGCAAAACGTTTGTATTATTATAATGTATTTAATGTTGAGTAAGACTTCATTTATGCATTTTACTGCAATGTATATTATATTAATTCTAACCAATTTTGATCACACCGGCGCCAAGATCTTAAAACCAAATGCTTTTAGATCGTTTCAATCTTATTGTTAGTATGCAGTATCGGATCTTACGATTATAATATACACCATTTATATTATTTATTTTGAAATAAAACTATGTTAGTAAGCTGCAATGATGCAAGTTTGTGCTTTTTAAATACGTACGCTCAACTAACTTGATTTGATAATTGTTGACTGTCAAACACATTTAACTAATTACATTGGTGCCCACTGGACCTATTTTCATATCTTTCTATTATATACTAATAACAGAATGCTAGAAATACATTCGGTACGCACCAATGTAAACAACTAAATTGATTTTGTTAAGTTACAAGTAACGAAACTCTCCCAGATTTTTATGTAATACAAAAATAACTATATGACGTTATATCAATTTCCCTAATGTAACACAATGGAACGATCTATACTTATATTTAAATTAATTGGTAAATGTATTAAATACCGTATATTTATTTCCAAATTCTTTTGATTATACTCATCGCATTCCACACATACCTTCATTCATCCCTTGTCGATTTAAGAACTTTAGAACGGCCTTCTCATATGTATAACACCTGTTCCACTGGTTATTCATCGATTGCGTGTTAGATTCAACTGGAAGAATAAAATATGAGCACTTGTGCATTCCACGAATCTAATATCGTACCGACAGTAATATAAATCATTGAAATAAATCAATTTTCAAAATCACACTATTAATTCATTTTGATAAATCAAAATAAAACATTGGCCGGTTTCCTTTTATTTTCTCGGGCAAGCTGATTACCACTGAAGGCTCGAAGAAAGTAGGATATTAGTTTATTAAAATTTGTTGCTTCTTTTCAACATTCCAAATCACCTCAAAAATTGGGACCGTAGTTTCTCGAACACATTACATAACTTGTGAATGATTTCAGATATAGATAATAATCTGGTCGATTTATCAAAATTTTGCCGACGTTTAGCAACGTCAACAGTGACTTGGAATTTAAATTACAATGTTCTAGGATGTATGAAAAAAATGTAGTATTAGATAAATATTTGCTTTACAAAAGTATGTCCGGTAAGGAACTGTTTTATGTGTGTCTAACGTGTCTTATGTTAGTTTACCTACGTAATTTTGTAATACGAATTCTGAACAATTATCGAATAAGCATCAACACTCCTTGTTAAACGTAAGCAAGATTTTAGCAAATCGGGCCAAATAGCACCTTCTCTCGTCGAGTATGTTTTATATCGACCTTAAAATATTCTAGTTGTATGTTACATGCATGTAATAATGGATAAAACAAAATTAAAATCAATTAACTTTCCCATATTTTATACAAACCAATAAGCTTAAGTACACAACTTATACCTACAACACATTGTCTTTCTACCATAAAATATTTAATTGCAACTTTTGTTTAATGACATTTTCAAATTACACGAACCAATAGCACAAGCACCGATATATTTCCGTTTTAAAAAAGCAGCGAAGTGCGCTCACTCGTTTAATTCAAATATGTCATAAAACTAAATTTTCTATAATAATTAATGGAATTCATATTTACGATCTATAAATAAAAGGTAGATATAATGAAATAAGCACTAATTGCCTATTAATATTTCAACAATAGACGTTCACAAAAGATATTTAATTAACAGTAAGTTTAAATAAATTAAAAATATACAATGAAACTTCTCGTAATGGACACTTCCAAATACCGGACACTTTTAACAGTCTCGGCATTGTTTTATTGTGTGTAATGTATGTATTTCCCATTAACGGACACTTATAAATAACGGAGAATTTTTTTGGACCCGCGAGTGTCCGGTATTGAGGAGTTTCGCTGTAAATGAAACAATTTATATCTACCTTTATAATAGTTTGTTTTGTTCTTCAAAGTCCATATTTTTATGTACCCATTTAACTAATTTTTAATGTGTTTCCCTTTAGTTTATAAAGAAAACAAGATAAGTTATCAGGGATAATTGGACATTCGAATGACATTTTTTTTTAAATGCTATCTATACAGATGTGAATAAAAATGTATTTGATAAAAAATATAAATACGTTTACGTTTAAATTTAACACTTGTTCGATTGCTTTTTAAATAACTGCCCTTAATAAACTTAAATTATTATTAATATTTTTTAAATAATTTTTTTATCATAATAAATAATTAGCAATTTTCTTCTACTGACCAGATTATCGACGTTAAGGGTACAGGACAGAGTTCGTCCAATTTAAGATTGAGAACATCAATCATATTGCAATTAAAAAAAATATTACAGTAACTGTAGTAACTACTGTAATTGACATTTTCAAACTTAAACTGGACGAGTTCTAATAAACATAAAGAGTAAACATTTATTGTCAATTGTTAACACAATCTCTTGGAAGCTTGCATAGCAACCGAATTAAAATAGCCACAATTTGCAATATGTTTACCTTTAGTTTTTCGCAAATCATGTAAAAAATATAATAAGCACCACAAGCATTAGATGCCGTTACCTATCTCAAAAAATATCAGATATACGTTTACCTAAACCCGTAAAATACATTTATCATCCTTATTATGTACTTAAAATAACTATATGTATAAAATTGTTGTTACTCGGCAATTCCAACAATTCAAATTTTTATTAGCAGCTCACAAATTCAAAGCGTACAATAAACAATAACTTCAGTTCCTTGCTTATCTCACTAACGGACTTAAATCAACAATAAATATATATGCAATTAATATCATGCTGTAGTGTAAAGCTGCGAAATATATATATTTTTAATATTTATAAAAAACTTATTTGACCGATTTCAAAAACGCCAAATAACTTTATTCTCTGGTTACTTCTATGGTAACAGATTGTTGGAACAATCATATTAAGCCATTTAGTACCGAACTAAATATTTAAACCCGCTTTCTGAAATTGGGCAATTATGTTCCCTTTAAATTGTAATAAATATTATACAACTAATATTATTGATAAGTAAAATGATTATTAAGAACAATTGTTTCTGTGGTGATTGTTGATGGTCAGAGTTAAGTGGCAATAGAGAAACCGGCCCTAAAAGACTAAAATTTTCAATTATAATTCATCGTCGGATGATTGTTTTTAATGGTTAGGATATGTGGAGATTGAAAAACTGACTCTAAGGACCGATTTTTTAATCGCCAGTTAACAATTGACTGGTGGTCAGAGTCGACTAACGATTGGAAAATGGCCAAATTGGAAATGGAAATGGCTGGATTGGCCTTAAATACGACAACAGGATTTTAATTTTTCTAACAATCTATATTTACTACAGATTTTTTTTAAGTTTAAACTCCAACCAAAGTTTATGTTTAATGCTAAAGTAACAATAAAGATGACCTTTAGGATCGTAATGTAATTGTAATGTTAATGAAATATAAATGACGATAACTACATAATAAAAACAATAGTAAATTATTGCATTAATGTAAAAGGTTGCCCGATATATTTTATCAAATTATTATGCTAATAATAATTTTAGTTGCACTTTAGTCATTTATGAAAAAAATTGATTAGTAGGTAAATTAAAAGTAGATAATATACTACTGATCATCAATTTTAATAAAATACCTATATTTTAAGAGGAATGCCAAAACTCTATGCATAGTATTTATTGTCAACTTCAGTTTCGTTTTTGAAGATATCAATATCTATTTTCATTTTAATGATTTACACATAATGTCTAATTATAAATCTTTATCATTAAAAAATTGTTTAATTTGAGAGTATAATTTACAAGTTGCTATTATTTCACAATATTATTTGTTTATAACGGTAATTACATGTTATGAACATTAAGGTCAATGGCATGAGATTCAATTGTTATTTATAATTTTATACCTACCCTCTGAAAAAACAAGGATTTGTATTAATAAGTTTCCCGAAAGTCTCTGAAACAGTTCTACCGATAAGAGCCAAATTTTTGATTAAGTCAATTTCGCTGCTTTCGAAATGTTTGAGTCGATTGCAGTCATCAAGTGCTGAATGTATGTCTCAATTTTTTAAGTGTGCACACAAGGTCACCGAATAACAATTATATTCAATGAATTAAATATCATTTACCATTAAATTATCATTTCATATTAAATAACGATCCAAAATGGTATAGTCAAAAATTTAATCCTTCGAATGGATTGAACCAACTTTCTACTTCGATCTACATCAACTCGATCTTTTCATTTGTGCATATGTATTGCATTTTCCATCCATTGGAGGATTCATTTATATTCTAATGGTTAAAAACTTTCGGTAAACTTATGATCTGTTACAGAGTTATTGATTAATTCATTTACCTATATTAACTTGGAAAGCAGACAAATAAACACAAAAAAACCCAGATCTGATTCATCTGTTAAATTTTGTCCGCTTCTCAAACATTACCAATAAAAGTGTAAAAATGAGAAGTTTCACTACACATTCAAATATGCTAAACAGTTCTAGGCTTATGCATTTTCTACAATTTTAGAGTTCGCCATTGCAAAATAAACAATTATTCTCGCGTTTATTGTATTTTAAATGTGTTAATTTTGAAAATTGAAGTTTAAAAATAAATAACTCGATAACAGTTAACAATCGAGTTGGATGGCGTTTATTAAAAAATGTGCAAACCACTGGCGTTTGGGAGTTATTTTACTCTCAAAAAACCTAATTGACAAGCCCTTAAATTTTTGTATCTTTTGGGACATCCCGTATAAATGAAATTAGAACTCGTTCGGTATAGAATTAGTTCTGCCAATCATTCTATTCGAACACCTATTAATAGCAGGCGCACGATATTGTAATAACATGTCGAGCAGAAAAAACAGGGCATAATGCTGTTGCCGTTCGATTTCGGTGTGGTTGGAAATCATACATATTTAGCGCTCATTGTTCGCTAGACCAAATCCTATTTCTACACCAGACGCAGTTTAATTTTATAACAAAAATTACTTCGCTAAAATTGTTTTCTCGACACTTACTTAAAAAATTATATTAATAACAAATTATTAAAAATGCATTAGTATTTTAAAGTTGCAATCAATTATTAATATGCAGCTGCACTGGTGGTTTTTACAAAGTAAATGTTTTACAACATTATAATAGTATTATAACAACAATGTAAGCAATTTTATATATTATTGAAACAAAAAATTTTTGCTTATATCTGTACCACAAAGTCAACAATGCCAAGTTGCTTATGTTAGGATTATGTCTGGGGTATAAGTTTCCCTTTGTAGTAACTTTCTAAGATTTATACTACAAACGATAGCTCGACGAATCCGCCTACCCCTAGTCTAGTTCTTTGAAAGGACGGAACGAAACGTTAATAGCATAGTTTGTTTGTCAAGGCTGTTGATGTTCGCAGAAATGCCTTATTCGGGCACATGTCTTAGTTTTACAGACCCTTCAGAAGTTCGGCTTATAAAAACTACATGTGTTGTTATAAAAAC
This sequence comes from Rhagophthalmus giganteus, assembly GCA_036326145.1. Classification (NCBI taxonomy): domain Eukaryota; kingdom Metazoa; phylum Arthropoda; class Insecta; order Coleoptera; family Rhagophthalmidae; genus Rhagophthalmus; species Rhagophthalmus giganteus. The sequence continues at coordinate 5,094,419 of JARFJA010000083.1, read as the reverse complement.
AAAATTTTCTTGGTAAGTTTTAGTTTACTCGTTACTATAAACAGTAACACTTGTATTTTCTTGTGAAATGTGCCCTACGTGTTTGTGTATAAATGTTGAATTATTCCACTCAAAAAGATCACCTTTTCGTTCATATTTTTCATTTAGATATGCTTGTGAACAGACCTGCAGTTATTAAAACCTGCATTTAAAATTTACTGCAAAACTGAAAAATCACAGCATTGCAAAAAGTGATCTGCATAAATACATTTAAGGCAATATTGTATGTCCCCGATGCTCAAGCATGATTTTCAGTTATAAAGTATTCATGTTTTTTTAATTCTCCCTTCAAATTTAGGCTCTTAAATACGCTAAAGTCAGACTCGAAAGTATGCTGGAATTTTATGATTAGTGCAAACAAGTAAAAAAAAAACGAATGCAGCAAATCTTAAGATGAGCACAAATGAATATAGGTAGCCGTCAACTTACGGCCATGTTAGGTTCCGACCAAACGGCCATAAAATTATCTGGTCGTAACTCAGACACTGTGTACAACACAATCGGTTTACTATTTACAAAAATATTATGTAAAAGATATCAAATAGGTACTATGTAAAACGTAAAAAAATATTTAGTCTTAAGTCGACGACTACCTGTACTAAATGTTAGTCTTCGTTTTTTTTCTTCGGGTCATGTAAAATCTAGAAATAAGTTATTTCCTGACATTTCCTTGATCTACAGTCACCATGTAACCATTTCAGTTTTATGCAATAGCCCAGTATATCTACACTAATTATCTTTTTTGCAAGGTAGATTGGTTCCAACTGTGACATCTAGACACTGTGTAAAAATCCACATAAAAAAATAGTTAGGTGTACTATTTTTTTTTTTTGATATTTTCGAACTGTTGCCCTGTAAAAATAAGTGTTTTCAACTTGACATACTTTGGCTCTGTAGTACAAATATTTGATATTTAAATTGTAGAATTTCAAACAGTACTTTGCAATAGACACCCATTTAAAACAAAAATTAACAAGATTTTAGTTGAGTTCGAGTATTTGCGGCCGTTGTCCATTGAAATGATATTTTCTGGGTTCTATCGTGTTTGTCTGTCAATTATTTTAAGTCGAATAATTTTAATTTTAAGTTTAATCCTAATTTTAATTTCAGATAAACACAGCAGAACCTGGAAGATGTCATTTCTAACAAGTTTTACGCGCGAAAAATATTTTACAACTATAATAGTAGTTATACAAAAATTTTCCTTTTATAGAGTAACGGTTACCAAACTTTTTCGGTTATGGTACCCTTCGCAGGACTTTTTTCTCCGAGGAACTACAACTTTATCACCATTTCTTACTTAAAAAAATATCGTAAACGTAAATGGCCTCGTGTGGTTTTATTCTAAAATTCGTTTTAAATTTGATTATTTTTTTTTCAAGAACTCTTGGGTTCCATGGAAGACAGCAGTTTGGAAACCGTTGTTCTAGAAAGACCAGTTTATATAGCAGCCACTTTCTACCGCGGTGTATTTTATACACATTTTCTCCAAAGTTGTATGTGTTTCTTTTCAGAATTCATCAAAGTTGTGCATATTACTATAAATGCAGGTACACAATGGACGATTATGTTACAGGCATAATTCGCTAAGCAGGCAGCGTCGATATATTCTGATCAATACTGCCCATTTGTTCATTATTATTTCTATTCCATTAAAAATTATTTTTCAAATTTAATTAGATTTTAGTACATAAAAGATTACGAATATTTTAAAATCTGTTCTCATATTTTTATTAAAAAATTAAATCATTTATAAGGGCGATTATTAAAAAACGATTGCAAATTAACATAATTCGATAATGACTTTGTCGATGGCCTTTGGCAACGTCAATGATTATCACCGATTTAAATTACTGATTTATTCTGGATACGATTGTGTTTTCTATAGATATTTCATAGTTAACCCAAAGGTTAAATTATTAGGTTGTGTCGGTACAAACGATCCTAATCATAAGTCAATGTTAGATAATGCACTTTTAAAAAATTTAAGAATAAAATTGTCGATAAAATTGACCCTCGAACAAAGCAGAGTTTAGAGGCATCGATCCCTACCAAATCAAATAGTCACATATGACAGAAAATTTTCTCAAATCTTTAAAAAGTAGACTATTAAAATTAATTCGTAAATTATAATTTGATTTAACTATTTTAATTTTTACCTTGTTTAACACAAGATGATTTTTAACATGAATAAATTTAGTTATTTAACTTAAATATTTGATAATAAAAATTTATCGCAACAGTTCAAAGATGAACAGAACATACACCATAAATAGTAAATAACAACGTAAACTTTGATTACACATTTGAGAAGAAAATAGACGTACCCGATAACTAAAGTTGAAGGAATCTGTACACAAAGCTGAAAACATAAGTAAATGATCAAACAACCCAATTAAACGATTTTTTTCAATGGTATAAATTAAATATTCCCTTTATAAATTTTTCTGAATTTAACAAATTAGAAAATATAATTGTTGCATTAGGTTAAACTAGCATTATGCAAATAGTTAATAACTTCGGACAAGTAATAAAATTCAACATTGTATGGTACTTGTGTACATTCATAAAGTACAAATAAAAGTGGTTTTTTATATTTTATGGCATTATCTGTATGTCATTGAAATATAAATTTCAATGAAAATAAAATATAAATTTTTATATTATATATATATAATTTATTATTTATTTACTAATTTAATTTTTAAAATTCTAAAATTACGATGAAACAAATAAACCATATTTTAAAATACCGGAGATTTATCACATTAAAATAATAACATAAAGGGAAAATGTTAGATATATGCAGATTTAAAATAATCAAAAACAAAAATTTACTTCTGTAATTTGGTAAGTATCAATCTAAATTGCAGTTGAAGTGATAGTAAAATCTCGATTTACGTTATACCGTGGGGAGTGGTTACAGGCTCAGGCACGCGTTTAGGGCCGAAAATGGTTACAGTTTCTTAGACGACACCCGTGCTATATCTGAAATAACACTACAGCAATAACCCAAGAGAAATTTATATTTCAATGACATACAGATAATGCCATAAAATATAAAAACCGCTTTTATTTGTACTTTATGAATGTACACAAGTACCATACAATGTTGAATTTTATTACTTGTCCGAAGTTATTAACTATTTGCATAATGCTAGTTTAACCTAATGAAACAATTATATTTTCTAATTTGTTAAATTCAGAAAAATTTATAAAAGGAATATTTAATTTATACCATTGAAAAAAATCGTTGAATTGGGTTGTTTCACCATTTATTTATGTTTTCAGCTTTGTGTACAGATTCCTTCAACTTTAGTTATTGGGTACGTCTATTTTCTTTTTAAATAAAACCCAAAAAAACTATTTCTATGAAACGGTTAAAAAAACATTCAAAAATTACAAATATTTAGAATGAATTAGTTAGACCTAATTGATTTAATTTAATTAGTTAATAATTGTACATTTCAATGTAAAATTGTTACATATAATTAAATACAATTTGCCTGTCGTTAAATATTAAGTAACAATTAATATGTTTAAGGGAAAGTGGTTAACTTAACTTTATTCAAAGCTAACAAAACAATTTGAAAATGAACTTTTAGATCCTTATATACTTTGATGAATTCAGAAAGATGTCTAATTTAGCTCGATTTCCTTTTTCGGTGATGTTTAAGTGGTATATTTATATTTAAAAAAAACTTCCACAGTGGCAGGTTCAAATTGATTGCGAAACAAGTTAAAAAAAAACAAACTAACGAAATAAAACATTAAAATGTTCAAAATGCTAGAATAAACCCATAAATTTTATATCGTAACTTTTATTATAGCTTACAACCTATGTAATTCTAGTTTAGTTTTGAATTTATTAAAAAGAAATATATATAAACACTATTATTATGTATTTGACAGCAGCTGTATAATTACTTTAAAGATATACCGTTTAATCATAAATGTTTATCTAGCGAAAGTTGAAGTTGACTTATTAACATTTATTTTCTATTGCAACTGTTTACCAAATCAAATGAAGCCAATCAGTTAAATAATTGAGTACCTGTACAAATTTAAATTATATAGGTACCTACTTAATTATATTTCTAATGTTTTCCTAATTACTTAAATCACATTTCATTGTAAAATGCAGTCGATTTCTAAATTATTAGTAACGGATATTTTTAATTTAACAGTACATAATGACCCATAAATAGGACTGCGACGCAGCAGTTTATATTTTGTTAACAGTTACGATATAAATTCTATTTCTCATAGAAAGATTTACATGAGTAAAATTAATTAATTAATTTATTACTCATAAGAAGATAAAACATCAGGTACCCTTCAATTAAATAAAATTAAATTATAAATGCATGTGTATAAAGAAAAAACTTGCATAAAGGTAGTTAAGTTTATAATATTTAAATTTAAATACAGTTTGAGTGGTGTAACTTCATAAATTCTCATGTAGAATTCCTACATTACATTATGTACACCCGAACTGCAATTATATTGCTAGTCGGAGTTCTCGCTTGTAATCTCGATCTTCTCGTTTAAATTTATTACGAGAGCATCTGTTAAGTTGTCCACAACGGAATGTAAAAACACGCGGCACTACTTCGTGCATGGAACAGATAACCAGCGGAGTGACGAATCATTACGAAGCTATGTCGGACGACCTGCAGTTATCTTTCAGATTTATTAATTACAAGAATATTGGCGATCGACCAACATAAATAATAATTTAAATTAGTTTTTAACCACAATGTCTACGTTTAAAAAAATGCCATCCAACAAACTATACCAATTAACATATTTACAGCACACATTTATAATTAATTAATTAGCAAAGCAAAAAATTAAAATCTGAGCTTAACTTCCTTTAATAATTCAATTAAATTTCTTATGAATGTAATTAAAAATGTACTTCAACAAATTTGCTTACGCTTGAAGTTTAATTTGATCTAAAATCATTTAAAAAAAAAACAACAAAAAAACAACCTTACGTTAACTAAAGCTAACCATTTTATTTAATATCCCAATACTCAATGTAAGACATTAAACTGTTCCATTTGTCACAAAAAAATATCTATTATAATAACGTCTATGCATTTCGTCTATTTTTGTCAAATAATAAGTGCCCGTAAACAAGCCTTCTATGTTACCGATAGGTTCGTAAGGGACTTTATGATAATATTTCTCTCGTAATTCTAAAATCGAAGTGAATTGTTCGGGCGAAAACTTGTTGCGATTATCTAATTGTTTTTTAACATGATTTAAATTAGTTATTAACTTAGTTAGCGGCGAATTATCGTTATAATCCTTCGAAACCGTTATCGAATACATTGTCGATGCCAAACCAGATCCGTACGAAAACAAGCAGATTTTACTACCGGCGATATTTTCGATGTTTTGATTAATTAAGATCGACAGCAAACCTCCATACAAAGAAGGAGCATACATGTTTCCAATTTGATTGGCTATTAAAAGAGACGGTCGCGTTTTCTTTTCAAAAATATTTTTACTACAATTTACAAATGCCTTTTCTAAATCTCTATCGAAATAGCATTCTGAAAGCTTCGTGTTTTTATATTTTGTTAATCCCGGATATAAACCATCTAACTTATTTTCTGGAGTTCTAAGAAAATCATTTAGCACTAGACGTGCTATCGATTTTGTACTAACTTACAAAATGGCGTATGAAATATAATGTAATCAAAACTGTCTACATTGACGACATCGTTGAGAGATTGTTTGGATAATTTGTCGCAATAAAGTTGATAACAACTATCAACAGCATTTAAATAACATTGAATAGATAGCTTACCGTCCACAACGGGATATATCGAAGCCGAATCGGGTTTGTAAAAATCGTAAACGTGTTTCATATAAGTGGCACGCACACCACGATCAAATACCAACGGCGCATTTGGCCCTACCAACATGGCAATGGCTCCCGCTCCGCCCGTAGATCTAGCGGAACCTTTAGCATAAACTGCAATATCTGCAGCTACAACGATAGCGTAACGACCATTCCATGCCGACGATTCTACCCAGGAAATGGCATTGAATAGTGCAGCTGTACCTCCGTAACAAGCATTTGTGGTGTCGATGCCTTCTAGATCTGTAACTCCGTGTGGCTCAAATAGCTGCATTAAAATGGTTTTAACACTTTTCGATTTATCGACAATCGTCTCGGTTCCAACTTCTAATCTTCCAACATCAGAATGTTTGATATTGTGCCGTTCTATTAATTTTTGGACCACCGTCAGACATAGCGAGTTGATATCTTCCCTGTCGGTACAAAAGCTCATTTTACTTTGTCCTAAACCGATGACATATTTTCCAGCACCAACTCCATCGAACTTTTCTAATTCTGTTTGGTCCACATATTGCGAAGGGAAAACAATTTCCATTGCAAGTATACCGACATTATCTGGCCAAGATCCCATTGTAAAAATGATACCGTTTCGAAAATTGACTGGAAAAATATTACGAAAATTAAAGTTTCACTTAAGTAGGTATTTAGACATCCTACCTTATTAACCAAAGAAAATTCTTGGAGCGTTGTATAACCGTTAAGTTTCGTATACGGAATAAATTGTTCGTACTCCTACTCCGGTATTTCTATCAATTAGTAAGTCTATTCATTCTGCCCCACTAACTATATCCCGTTTCAAACGTATTTATATAAATAACACATGCAATACCTTGACCTTGTGGCACAAAATCTTTTTAGGTTAAAATGGAAATTATTTTTATCGCGATCGTAAAAGTTTTACGTAAAGACGAAGGGTTCACGAAATATTTAAATTTTAAAGGCTTTTGTTAATATTGCATTTAGTACACGACTTAATTTCAACAAATTTTTGAAGTTTTTCTTGTCGATCGTTAAAACTAATCAAACCTTATTATTTCTATATTATCAAAACGATTATCAATAATTAAAAAGGTTACTTTTACGTTTCCTTACTTGCGTATTTTGAATGTTTACAAAAATATTATTTACAATTTTAATATAAATACAGGGTGTACTAAAATTAAGTATCAAATTGAAATATCGATTGTTTTTTGATAGAAATGGTAAACTGAAAACTTGGTTCAAAAATAAATTAATAAAGGTGAAATGAGGAAAAAACACGAAATAGTCCATCTGTATTTGAAACAGAAATTAGAAACAGAAACATTTTTATAATTTAAAAACTTTATCGATCAATAAATTTATCATTTAAATTTCATCAAAAAATCATTTTACATAAACAAACGTACCTATCGTACTTAATTAAAATAAATTATTGATTTTTTGACATTGAACTGTGCAAAACAAAAAGCGAAAGATATGTACTTTACATAATATTTAAAAAATAATTAGATATTCATATTAGATAAGATAACATAGCAGCAATAACAATTACTCATTAGTTTTGTTAAAAAAGACATGTTATTGATGTGCGATTTTTAATTTTGGGAATTTTTTTAATTTTAAATCACTTTTATGTTCACCTTTAAACTGTTAAAATAATTACGTAAGTTGAATTAAATTAATTCGATTAATTAGTATTTTGAAAAGCTAAAAATAAAGTTCTAATTAACAAATTATTTTTAATCTACTTTATTATACGAGAACGTCGTATCAAAGAAAAAGCTTATGCATCGAGGGCGTAAAATGAACTTTTACTGCCCAAAATTTTCGTAATCAGTTTTCAAATGTTAAATCGACACAAACATAACAAGAATGTTTTGGAAATTGATTAAAAAGGTGTTATGTACTTAAATAACCGTCAAGATTGTGTTGTTAATTTAAAATTATTGTAAGTAATTACCTTTCAATGAAGCTTGCTATCACGTGATACGTTTCGTAAAAATGTTCTGGTTGCAAAGCGCGTCCGTGTGTGAAAAACATGCACTTTATTGTGCCTTTCAGTCTAAAAACTAACATTTTACATCTGGTAGCGAGAAAATTATTTATACATACCTAATTCATTTTTATAGACACGACAGAAGACTTAATTTCGATCTAAGGCCTTTGAAATTTGAACATTGTATTCTTGTATAGTTCTCACTTTAAAATGGCAATCAAAATTTCATTGTTTACATGAAATACCTATACATTATAGAATTCTCATAAAATATTTTAAATCTTTAAAAAAAATCAAATAACCATCCTGTAAAATTTTGAGGTTACTAGAGAACTGTTTTTATCATGTAAAATATTAAATTTAAAATTGCTCTTAGTAATTTATTAATTTGTTTCTCACTTATAAAAACCTAGAAATATATAATTCAGACCGTAAAATAATCTATTGTTAAACAATCAAATTTAATAATTAAAATAGTTAAAAATTCACACTCGCTCGTATTTATAAATATATAAACAATAAATAGTAGAGATACTGATAAGCAAATGAATCGTAAAAAACCTGTGTCGTTAATATAAAATAATCGATCAATTAATATCTATGGGTCTTAATTGTCGCTCGCCCTCACTTAAAAATATTAACATAGCCTTATATAACAAATAGACGCCTAATAATGTTTGCTCGTGAGCCGACCACGTTGTGGCGATTCCATAAAATTCCCCTATTTTCTTATTTTTAATATTATCCACCTTTAAGGCTTTAATCATTGCTGCTTCCCTTGTATAAGCTTCGACGGGTATTGTGTTTTGAAAAACGTGCAAACAAACGACACCACAATCATCTTGCCATATATCCAATATATGTTGTAATTTTTTATTTGTGCACGTCAAATTGTTCGTTCGCCAAAACGAGATCGCTTCGTGCAAATGAGAATAAGGTCGGGCCCGTTTTCCTTTTCCCACATAAAAAATTGAGGAAATGAATGTTCGCCAAACATCCAAAGGGCAAAGCGCCTCGGCACGATTTGGTAAATTATGCGTTACACGAGGATCTAATAATAAATATGCGAACGACGATTTATTTAAGCCCTCTCTCCACTTTTTCGATGGATCGGGATTATTAAATTCATTTAAAAGTGTTTCCTCCAGTCTTTTGTATACCGATAAATTGCTAGTCCAATTTTGATTTTGAAATGTTGATTCCAACTCCACAGAAAAAACTGTAATGAAATTTCAATAGATTTTAGTGTTCTCGACTTTTTAAATAAGTATATCTTGATTAAAATTGACCTAGTAATTACGAATTTTATTACTTTCAAAGTTTGTCTTTATCAAAACAACAATAAAAATGAACGAATACATTTACATGACAAATATAAAACTCTAAAGATTTAAAGTGTGTTCTTATATTATACTTTTTTTTTTCATTTACTAACTTCAATTAATTTCTACTTATGCTGTAGTTTCTGTGATTCAAAATAACAAATAGAAAAATTATAGGCAACCTACTTTTGCATCGAGTAAAGCTACATAAGAATTTTTTAGGAAAAGAACTTCGAAACATTTTATAAAAAAAATTTTGGCAGTCACATTTCAAAAATAAAATTGTTACAACTGCTTCTAAATTGTAATTTAACCAGGGATATGGATAAAACAAAAAAAAAGTAAGTAAACAATTACTTTTACCTTTATCGGTTATATTATTAGAAATAACAGCAGGGGTCGACGATTTAGTTTGGAGACGATATAATTTTTTAAGGTTTGTAGTTTTAGTAATCGGTCCAATTTTGTATTCGTAATGATCCAGTTTTTGTCTTAAAGTGTCCGTGTCGTAATTAAAAGTTGCAGGCATAGATGATAATTTAGAACAAACCGATTCGGTTTGCGAATCTTCGCCATTATCCTTACCACTGAAAATATATAAATATACGTTTCCAGTTTTAAATTAAAATAAGCACTCACCATTTTTGATCGATTAATAATCTTTTTTCGATTAATTCAAATCCAGCATTATCTTTGTACCTATATATTTCGGCGATACTTAAAAAGCTGGCATCTTTGTTCAAACTGTTAGAAGTCGAATTGTCGGTTAATTTATTCGTTTTTATACCTATTGTTTTATCAAGATTTAATTTGTGTGTATTACAATTTTCTAAGGACGTAGATTTCGCAGATGCATTAACGACATTTTGAGCCAAAACGTGCGCGTTTCCACGAACTTCATTGCAAGTGAAATAATCGCTACTATTATTTAATAATTCTTGGTATTTTATATAATCTTTTACATTATTTTTACTATTTAAAAGTGCATCTTTAATGCTATTATCAAGCGTGCTATCTGAGAGTACGACTATGCCACTCTCCTGCGACATTTTTGAAAGTACATCAGAGTTTGTTGTTATATTTGAAATACCCGTGCCTTTTTTATGAAATTTATATTTATCACTTCTCTCATATTCCAAAGATATATTTTCAATTATATTATTACCGGGCTTACGACGATTACAATTAACATAATTAGAACTCGACGGTGTAGATTCAATTATATAACATGAAGTATCAAAACTATTTACTTCGTTTATACAGTGTTCTGAATTTAACGATTGCTCTTTGGTCGAATTAGCTCGACACCAATTATTAACATATTCAGAAGGCACCCTTTGAGGTAATTGTTCTAAATTATATGTGGATAATTTCGACACACGATCGATTTCGTAAGGCACTTCATATTCGGCCTCGGAGATTCCATTGTTAAGAATTAATTTTTCTATAACATAGTTTTTCAATAGCAATTAAGAGCTTATCCGATATCGTTACCTAAACTTAATACATAGCCTTCTTTTTCCCCCGCACAATCAAAACAGGTCATTTTGGAATTTAAATTAAGCAAACTAGCAATTTCCATATGACCTTCGTCGATGGCATAATCTGCAGCTATTCTTCTATTAATATCCCGTATTTCGGGATCTGCTCCACAATTAATTAGTAATTTTACAATTTCAAAACGTCCCCATGCTGCAGCTATATGTAAAGGTGTCAAACATTCATCTGATCTACAAATACAATTACGAGTAAACTATGCAAGTTATGTTATTATATTATTCACTTGATGTTCGGATTGCCTCCATGTTGTAATATTAATTTAGTTACGCTATAGGAAAAGTCTTTGGAACTATTACCGATGACCAAATGAAATGGAGAAATTCCGGTGCTTTGCAATACAACGTTTGGATTGGCTCTTTTTTCAGTTAATAAAAACGACACACCCCTAAAAGTTAAATTAAGTCGGTCAAGAGTTACCTAATTTAAGTAACAAATGACTCATAGACCTTACTTGCCATTAAAATAATTGTATTTATTTAATATACCTATGTACATTTATCAAATTACAATCTTTTATTCGATCGACAAAACAACGGTGAGAATTATGTGATTACATTTCTCAAAAGTTCGGGACTTAGACAGCCAAGTACTGCTATGCAAGCAAATGGTTACAAAATCACACTATCGGTGGGTGCAAGTAGAAAATTTTATTTGTTTGCAAATATATAGCTAAACTAGATGATATTTAATCACCTAAAATGTTACATATATATATATATAAAAATTCTTAAAAGAATAAAATTATACCATCGGAACTTTGCAAAATGTAGCTATCATTATTTATTTAAGTTTACCGTTTTCTGTAAATTTCCACTGATATTGTTACTGACACTGTATCCCAAAATCAAAATTTTTGTGAAGTATAAATTACAAATAATGTAATTTATTGTGCATAATATATCAGCACATAATCATAAAAAACGGAAGCTCGATAACTACTTATACGAAAATTAATTTTTTAATAAAAACTGAGAGAAAGTAAACTTAATTTGGTATGATTTTATAAATTAATGTAAAATGACCACCACCTACTAATTTAATTTTATATTTGATATGTTAAGCTTGCGGTCAGATCAACGAGGATCAGCTCACTACCTACCGATTTTAATTCTTTAACTATTTAAAAATATTCAAATACAATACGAAGGTCCTATTAAACATTTATAGTCTTATAAATTCGTTTTAAAACAAATCTCACCTGTAATCGTTATCTTCTATAGAATCATATAAGGCACAAGCTAAAGAATAATCCTGACGATTTCTGCCACGATAAATACTGTTCATATTTACAGTACAACAAATGTTATTGTCCAATCGACTTTCAAAACACTTTAAAACGTGTATTTTCTTACAAAATACATTAGCATTCACCTAAACACATCAGTTATGATTGTTTGTTTATTACAAAATTTAGAGGTTATATTCGCTGGTAAGAACGATAAGACAACGATAATCGCATGTTAGTAAAATTAAACGCCTTTCAACAAATTTAGTTGATAACAAAAATAATTATAATTAGATAAAACAAATTTTAAAACAAAACAGGCGGTATTCAAACAATTTAATTTTATCAAGAGTCGGTTACACAAAACCAACTTAATAACAAGTGAATTATAATTAATTAATTAATTATAATTAATTAATAATGATTTCCTATTGGTTGAAAGCGCTGATTTATATGACAATAACAACAATCAATAGTTGAATATTTAGGAGTACTACTTTTTTTAAAACCAGTCCCAAAAATGTTATTCAAATAATAACCTACAGTTGCTTACACAATAAATATATATATGTATACAATATGATTTCAAAAGTACGTAATAAAGACTATCGCAGTAGCATAGTTATACAACACGAAGTTGTAAACATCTAAACAAAATTTCTCAATGATTTAAAACTATTTGATTACGGTCTACATATTATAAGTTGTAAGGAAAATTTCAAAAGTAACATTATTGTTGTCATTCATTGGTTTAATTAAGATAACAGAAACAATAGTCTAATTTCCCAATCGCAATTAATTTAGAATGTAAGCACCTAGCATTATTTATGTGTAGTTATTCACAGTTAATAGATGATAACGGCCGTTAATAAATAAGGATAAATTGACGGAAAGTTTTAAAATAGTTAATAAACTAGCAGAAACCAAGAAAGGTTTTATCTTTGGAAGTCCTATTAAATACCATTATCATTATTGGCAAAAACACGTGACTGATTTGTTATACATATTCGTACAAGACCACATGTTGCATTTTGATCACCAAAAGATTTGTTACGGTAAAAAACAAAAGTCGAATTTTTTGGTAGTTTTGTTTGTATAGTACGTGAATCATATGCAGTAGTTGAAATAGAGCTTTGTCATTTTCAGACTTGATTAGATACAAGAGTCCATATTAACAGTGTGAACATACTTGTAACAAAAACTTGACAAAAATAAACCATATTATCAAAAGATTGCCATTATCATTTTAACTCTGACTTAAGATTTCTAAGAAAACCAGAACAAATAAGGCACTTTGTTGTTTTACATTTCAAAGATTGGATGAAAATTACAACGTTTGTACTATTTGTTTGTCAAACTTGTGTATTAATAATAATACATAATAAATGGTAATTGTCGTGCAAACTTGCTCAAAGTGGCCATTTGACAACACAACACAAATTCTGATGTATCAATCTTGTTTAGCAAACAAATAGGATATAAGCTATAAGATATGTTTTCAATTTTTTTATTTAACTTTATTTGCTTAAGCCATCAATAAGTTGAACAAAAGTTATTATAACGTCTATAATTTATCGAAACTCATTTAATTCTTAAAGTTCTGTATTTATTACAACAATTTAAAATATCCCGATAACACTCGTCTCCGAGATCACCGTCTTTTTATTTTTAATATGCACACTGGAGTTAAAATAAAGTTTATAAAAATATTTAAATTAAAACTATCATTTTTATTATGTAATTATAATCGATGTTGTTAAACTACTCAATAACAAATATGTATTTAATTTTATTAAAATACAAACTAAGTATGTACACCACATACAAATGCTAAGTACTTTTTAAGCACATATTTTCAACATGGGATCTTTAATTCTTGATTAATCGCTTAAATCTAATAGTTTTATTACAATAAATTATTTAAAACATATACTATATATAGGTACATAAAATATTGGATATCGATTTTTATATTGGTCTCATAGTTATTTATAAATTTATAAAAATAAGAATATAAGTAAGTAACTTATGTAACAGATACTTTATATAAACGGGACATGGCATAAATAAAACAATATGTCGATTTTTTTCATTTAGTATCGTGTAATTATTTACACTCGAACTATAGTTCCAACTGATCACAAATTAAAATATAAATTTGCAAATGATCATACATTGTTTTATTGTGCCAGAACCTGAAGTGAGTTAACCGATTTTCTGAGATGTAATATAAGGGCATTTAGTTTAATCAAAAGTCTTCTGTATTTTATTTTTCTTTAACAGTAATTTACTATCTTTCCACTTCTAGTTGTATAATGAACCATTTTCCGATGACCGATATGAAAAATGTATAATATCACATCTTCAATTGTCGCTGAATATTGGCCATTACAAACAAATAGATGAGGCATGGCAATAAAATGCAGTTATAGCTTATCTAAACCTACATGATGTTCACGTCATCAATACAAGGTTATTAGATGATAACGTTTCACAAAGTGCTGTCACCTCGTACCTGATATTTTGATAGTTTTAATAAATTGTAGTCTTTCTTTATACCATCTAATATGTGCCCAAGTAAATCATCTATAGAATATGTCACTTTTCAAACTTTAAACCGAATTACAAATAAACAATCTAGTAAGTTTTTGTTGATGACGTGAACATCATATAGGTTTGGATAAGCTACAGTTGATTAAAAGCGCTACAGATTTATAAAAATAAAAAAATAATTTTAAATGCTTTTCTAGACATCTGCCAACAAAATCATTTTTTAATCATGAAGACATCTTGTATATTTTAATCATCAGAAAAGTATGGCGTATAACTTATACGCGTATATAGCGTAGTTATAAGTGTTAAGCGTTAGTTATAAGTTACAAGCGTATAACTTATGCTAAAAGGATACTTTACACTCTTTAATAATTCAATAGCTACTGTTAAGTTGTAATTTGATTTTGTTGGATTTTAGTAATTTGTTTTTGATTTTGAAGTTTGTTGATATAATACAGTTACAAAATAAAATAGAACTGTCAAAGGTCATTTTTATAGTATTATAGTATTTATAGCATTTAAAGTATTTATTTTATAGAATTAGAAATTTTAATAGATACATGTAAAATTGCTGATCCTTCGGCCGAATATATATTTATACATTGCAGGTAATTAAAAGGCATAAAATTGCTGGTCCTTCGACATAAGTCAAACCAAGATATGGCAGATGCAGGAATGATAACGAGGAGCAAAAGCAAAGGAGAAATGGCTCAACAAGATCACGGAGACACGTAGGAGACCCAAGAGGAAACTGACAAAAACAACAGTGCAAAAGGAGGCTCCAAAAAAACGTCCGGTTCTAAAACAATAAAATCCTTTATACTACGCATTAGAAGAAAACAATTATAAGTGAAAGTAAAGGCCGATGAAGAAATGGCAAAAATTGTAGAAGATGAGTAAGAACTAAGATGCAAGAAATTAGAATTAGACAAGAAAAGAATGATAAATAGTTTAAATTTAGAAAAAACATGCATAGAAGAAAAGTACGGTAGTGAAAAGACATCAGAAATAAATGCATATACAGAATTATGCTAAATTGCAAAACCATTAAACTATAAAGATAATGTAAACAAGTGGCTAAACGAAAATGTCAGGACAAAACTGTCAAATGAAAAAGAACAAGACGACTTTGAAAATAAACCAGATAATTGTGATTTAGGGTATTGCATGAGACAATTTTCGACAAGACAGTGTATAGAAAAAGATAGAAAAGTGAATAAAGAAAAAGGCTGACGGGGTGAGTTATGCACAAGTTTTCCTGTTGAATCAAGTAGAACAGGTACAAAACCCAAAGAAAAATATAAGACTACATTAGTAACCATGCTAGAAAACAGTAAAGGGCAAAAGCAATGTAAATAAACTTAAAAATAAACTTCTGGTTTGAGCTGTCACGAACAAAATATATGACAAGTTATTATGTCATTAAGCAAACTTGGGATGTTTGTCATTAGAATACGCAACAGGGCTCGCCAGCCAGACTGTGACATAAGTGACTTAAATCGGTTTTATAACACAAGAAGGCTTCAATTTCTCATAACAAAATTCTGTAGGTTTTGATGTCGCCAGCTCCTAGACTAGAAGTCATCATAGCAAGTTTGGTGAGTAACTTTAAAGAAGTTATCGACACTATACCGGGCGAAAAAAAAAACAGTTGATAAAGTTATATCGAGAAATGGGGCAGGTATGACTGTGCAAAAAGTTTTAGGATTAAAAAGGGATCCTATTCAAGATGTTTTAAGTTTCCCTTGGAGTTTTCATAACGTCAAAGAGAATATTTTAGCAGGGGAAGAAATACCAAGGAAAAGAGAAGTACTTACTACAAGTGTTAATGTCCGTGTTTAATCGAGGATCGTGACGAGAAAATAACAAATATAACAAAATAATAGATGGGTATAAAAATATCCAAAATCTTCAAATTAAAACACATTATGGCTATGAAGAAGACGATATAGTGTAGTTGCACATTTTCTGCGATGCCAGTTCCCAAGCCTTTACAGTTGTAAGTTATTTTACGTTTTTAAAAGGAAAGGAAGTTAAGGTTTGTTTTGTGACATCGAGAACGCAAGTGGCACTGATAAAACCTATGACTATACTGCGTTTGGAATTACAAGCGGTAGTTCTGGCAAGTAGAATTGCAAAAGGGCATTTTTTACAGATTTGCAAAACTTTCTTTTGGACAGACTCGAAAATTGTACTTGCATGGATTAAAACGCAAGCACGTTAAAAAGTTTAAAACTTTTGTAACAAATCAAATCGCCGAGATTCAAGAAAAAACTAATATACAAGATTGGAATTGGTTACCGACAAAGTTAGCAGACGAGACAACTAAAAATCAAGATGAAGCGGATAACAAGTAGATGGGGTACACGGGGCCTAAGTTTCTTTATGAAAACGAAAACAGTTGGCCTAAAGATAGCAAAGACGAAGGAGTCGACTTAGAATGGGAAGAAATAAAAATAGAAACTTGTAAAAGATGTAAATTTTGTAGAACAATGAAAGCAAGACCGGACAGCGACAGGAGATGGGACAATTACTGATATATAAATTAGAAAGACCACAGAGAATCTTCATGTTTGTAGGGATGGATTATTTTAGATCTTGTCTAGTAAAAATCGAATGTAGAACAGAAAAAAGATACAGAGTGATCTTTATGTGCCTTTTTGTACGTGCAGCACACATAGAGTTAGCAGATAACTCAACTACAGATTCAACCATTCTCGCAATGAGAAGATTTATGGCTCGAAAAGGACGACCCGAGTTAATCGTTAGCGATAACGCGACCAATTTAAAAAGCACAGCAAAAGAACTACAAGAAGCAATTAAAAATGTTCATGAAAAGTTAATTCAAGAGTTTGTTATCTCAAGAAACGAAATGGCAAATTTATATCGCCTGCAAGTTCCACAGAGCATAAAAGAGCATGAAAAAGAATGATGCGATCGATAAAAACAGCTTTAAAAATAACATTAAGTTGTACCACAGTCGATCACGCTGAACGTCAGTCAATCGCTATAGAAACGATTATGTAGACAATCTCGAGTGGCCCAATCTGGTTGCTCAACCATTTCAAAAAAATATTATTTGTTGTAGGTGACGGAGGACCCCTATGTTGGTAGTTTATAAACAAGATTATCTTAACCCGTTTAAAAACGGGGATCATTTTTGTTTCGTGTGATTTTTAGGGAAGGATTCAAATACTTGAATCGGCCTTCAAATACTCGTGTTTGTGTAAATAATTGAGCCCTAGTATGCTTTTTAGTACACATATGCTATTTTTCATTTTCGTATGAATTTTATAAATTTTTTTATATTGGTTGTTGAAAAATAATTTAACAATATGCGATACTCCACCGTCACAAATTTGGCAAAGGCCACTTGCAAGATTGGTGTTCGGTTTAAAAATCTGACACTGTACATCGTCAAAAGAATTTAAAATAAATTAACTTTTGCTGTGCATATGGTGTGTTATATAATAAAATAACTTATGATAACAATAATAAATTACACATCCCAGAAAAGTAGTTTACCTATCAAGTTTATGTTAGCCTATTTAAAAAGTAAAACGAATTATTTCGTGAATTTATTTGTAGGAACCCAAATTGGTAAAGCCACCAATCCAATTTGCACCCTGTTAATAGTCACAATTTCATCAAACACAGTGTCAACATTGTAAAATTGATGTAAGTCTTCTATTGCTTTATCTTCCATCTATAAAACAAAAGAAACCCTCACTGTACTGAACCTTATACAAAATTTCATCAACAGTAATTCTCAAAATAAATCCTTTCTCAAGATTAATGGTAAATGGTTTCGAATAATTAAAAAATTAATTTAACTACTTCGACCAGAAATATTTTTCTTTTGAACACATAAATTAATATCACATTAAAAACTAGGACATAGTTCATAAACGGAAAATAAAAATTATGCTTGTCTCTAATACCAAAAACATAGTAGTAGTAAGTAAAAACTTACCTGCGTATGTATGAGCAGTTTCATTTTCATTTTCGCAAAGTTTTCCTTTTGTTTCTTTTCATCGGTTATGATGGCATTTATCGTTATCAAGGCATCCCGTTCCTTTGTGGGACAAGTATTTGTGAGTTCTGTGTTTATTTTCCAGGGATTTTTTACGACTTCTAAAAATAAGAAGCAAAATAATTTAATAAAAAACGCCTTTTGTCTTGTTAGTTCATTATTGTGTATTTTTTGTTTGCTTACGAAAACTAGACATTAATGCCATTTCCCTAGCAATATTAGTACCTACTGCAATCAAATGGTATTATGACATTTAAATGCAATTTAATTTAATTTTTCATTTTGAATTGTTTTTAATTCAATTACGAACTAATAAGCCATAAAATTTTATATTCTTCTAGACGTTTGAAATTGCAGTGAAACTTCAATTTTGCATTGTTACAGGGCTTAAAATATGATGTAGGATCTCTGGTAAAACGTAAAATGTTAGAAGAACAATGGGAGTTTTAAAAATAAAACATATAAATCAGAAAACTACATGTTTGGAAAACAAAACTGGGGTCTTACTATAATTAAGATTAAAATTTTTTAAATGACAATAAAATATTTAATAATTGTTGTAATATTGTTTATGCACTAATTATATGTTATACAGAATTTTATAAATACCTTCTTGAACTGGACTCTGAGGTTCTGGTACTTCTATTGAAGACAAGCGCTTACGCTGCTTTTGAGAAATTTTACTGATTTTTTGTTTAACATCCACTTTTTCCAATTTACTGGGAGACTTCGAGTGTGAACTAAATGAATGGCAAGCGCTTAATTCAGGAAAATCGGATTTCGAAGAAAGTTTAACATATTCAGGTACAGAATTATCACAGTTAATTTTATCTTGTGCAGTAACTATTGCTTTTAATCTCGATTCAACTTTATTTACATTAGCCATGTCTTGTTTAAGCGGTTTTACTTCTTCGAAAGTTTCGTTACTGCTAATATGTTTGCTTGTCGATTGATCTACTTCTTCCTTTTTATTAGTATAATCTGTAGAACTGCTTTTCCGATTACGAGATCGTTTCTTTAGAGTTTTAGAAATACTTTTATTATTATTGCTTATATCTTCAATAAAACTATCTTCTAATAATATTTCACACGTGTTACTTGTTATCACAACTTCGTCTGAAGGAGCATTGGAATAAGGAGTTATTATTCGATATTGCATAACCGGATTGTATTTACAATAAAAATTGGTAATATCACATAATAAATCTTCATCCGTTAATTCCAAAGACTTTGATTCCAATAATGCCGTCAGATTTAGGCAAATAAATTCCATGCAGAATGTCTTAAGTTGATCTGCATTATAAACTGATGCAAAAGATAGCATTTGCGCTACATTTTTTAAAGAAACAAAGGTACTTAGCGTACATTCGCAGACCTCTTTAAGTCTATAAATAAATAACTGATCGGCAAGAATCAAAAGATGGCACACGTGTTCGATATCTTCGTTATCCAAAAAAGGCAATTCGTCAGTATACAGAAATTCAAGTAACTGATTTAGTATACTGTATGGATATGGAAGATATATATCTGTAGAAGTCGTGTCCTAAAACAAAGATTATAAAGTAATTAATTAATTGGGCAAATTAAAATAAACAAATCAAAGATATTCGAATGGACACAAACTTGTTCAATTGTTATTACATTAAATTTATTGATTATGTACACTCACCTCATTCCATCTCGTAGAAAACAAATTGTTGAAATAATCCAACGTGCAGCTAATATACATTTATGAGCTAATATTTCTTGTTTATCCTTAGTTTTTAAAATTACATTATGCAGTTCCGGAAAGATATTCCTATTGAATTTTCGATGATATGTTGCTTGATCGAATTTTTTCTTCTTCAAGATGTACCCATTATCGCAATAGAAGTTACCAAGAAGTTTTTGCAATGTTTTAACTCCAAATCTTTTGGAAGTTTCTTGTAATAAACGTATAGGGTCTGAAAGCGTTTGCAGTTGGCAATGAAATCTTACTTTTGTCGTTTTCAGTTTCATTTTCACTTTTTTTCGGTTGTAATTTCTCTAAACATTTACCGACCCTTAGAAGATCGCAAGTTCCGGTATACAAAAAAATTAGCAACTGTTCAAATATGTTAGGATCTACATTTAATAATTCTATTGTTTTATCTGCGCTAGCCAACATTAAATTTTCAAGTTTATCACTATTAGACGCTATAATATAACGATGAGTTGGAAAAAAACAATTCGAAACTTTAAAAATTACATCATGAATTCCATCATTCTCATTTGCTTCTTTTAAAAATATGTACATGTGATTTCCTATCGACGAATTGGAGATTTCTGGCACTTTTGTTACATACGTTTTGGGACTAGTCTGAAATAAAACAAATGATTAATATAATCACAATTCAATCCTGCGTTTCTTATACAGTGATTTATTAGAAGGGTTCAACCATTTCAAACATTATTTACGATACATTTATGTGAAAATAAAAAGTATAAGATAAATCTTAGATAACTTATAAAGTATCTTTACAGTATTAATAAATTGTAGTCTTTCTACGTGTCACGTAATACGTGTGTGGGTAAATCGTCTGCAGAATGTCACTTTCGTGGAACTGAATTACAAATATACAATTGAGAAAACTTTTTATTGATGACATGCATTGGGATAAAAGTTTGAATGGCCCATAATAATAAATATCTATTTTATTGCTACAAATCTACAAACCTGTAATACGGCATAATTTTGTCCTTTCAAATCACTGTATATAGCAATACCTCTATGAATATGGGGTATTTTAGCTACTTTCAAAAGTTGACAGGTATCTTTTTCTAAGAATTTATGAAATGCACTTTTCTGGCCGTTCGTATTACTTTCTGTAATTAGTCGTTTTCTGGGTTTCACTATTCCTTTGAAAGTTTCACCACTATAAGTCGTTAATAATACTTCGTTTAAATTTAAAGCTATTTGTCGAACTTTCAGCGAACGATTAATAGAATAAATGCATCTTGCAAATTGCGGATGTGATTCCTGCCATATATAAACGTTGCCGACGTTGTTCAGTGCAATTACAGTTAATTCGTGACTTTGATCTAATGACAAGCTGTCATCGAGTTTTTCGTTCAATCTGCCACCAACTGTACTTATCGAAATTATATTTAATTGCCTAGAATAAACAAAAATTTTAAATAAAAAAATAAAATAATTACTTTACACTTATCTAAGACATCAATAATGCAAAACGGCCAAATACAAAAATCATTTTTCCATTTATGTATTTACCTGGAAGCTATTTTACGGCACTGATACTCATGTAGAACATATATATCACCTTTAGAAGTAACGACTGCAGTAGCTCCATCACTAGCTGCAACAGCAGTTATATTACAGTTGAGTCCAAAAAGACAACCTACTACTTTTGGAGCTTCTATATATTTTTGATTATTTTTATTGTGACCTAATTGGCCTCCGTGCATGCCCCAACTGTATATGACTTTCTGTCCCCATGCAACTGTATGATATTTTCCAGCACAGACATCTTGAACTTCATGTTGCATAAGAGGGAGAGGACAAGGAATTAACAATTGTTCTGGTGGTGGTTTAATTCCTAGTACTCGATGGCTATTTAAACCACAAGTCCACACCTAAAAATAGATTGTAAAATGCCAATAGATAAAATTAATCAATGTACGACCTACATGTCCCGATTCCATAAGAAAAACGCTATGATTTATTGCAATGTAAGCTCTTTTACAAATAACAGGATTTGTATGGCCATTTGCGACAAATTTAAGTTGTTTCGGTGTAATTACTGTTTTTCGATGATAATCCCAGGCGACCGCCTTGTCCATGACCACAAGCAAACACTTTCCCATCAGTAGAAACAAGTACACAATGGAATTTATCCAAACAAATCTGTTGCACATAAAGATTAGGATATTCCTTATGATATGCATCTAATAATTCGGGCATTAAACGTGCTTGTTGCGGACCCAATGTGTAATTAGTATTCGAACCCCAAACATAAACTTCGCCATAATTTAAATTATTGTCGATCGGTTTCAAAATGTCTTCCATTGCATGTTCGAGACTTGTAAATCCATTCGAGTCGGTTAATGCAACGTTAGCACCTTAAATTTAAATTAATTATACTTAAATGATTATGAAATAAACCATTATTTTTGTATTTATGTAATTCTAAGTTCAAAAATAATGTTCAGTCAACATTAATGCCTCAACACAGTGCAAATACAGCAAGATTTTGTCTTTAATAAACAGAAAGAAAAATATCATACACTAGAATAGCAAACGGAAGTCCATCATAAGTAAATAAGTTTAAAATTAGAATGATTTTAATCATGTTAAACAGACAATGATACCAAAAATTATTTTGAAATTAAAAATTGCACAACAATAAAAATAGATTCCCTTATCAATACAATAAATTACACAATATTTTAACGTAATTAGAAATTCTAGATGTCAAACAATGAAATGGTAATCAAATAGGTAACACTACAATTTAAAAATATAGGTATATAAACAAACCTTGCTTAATGAGATACACTGCGATATTGATCTTTCCATAAAAGATGCTCCTGTGTAATGGAGTATATCCCGATTCGCTATCCTTAGCGTTAATGTTGGCACGCTTTATACCGATTAACCATTTAACTACATCTGGACGTCCACAAGATGCTGCAACGTGTAAAGCAGTACGTCCCAGGTGATCCCTTACACTTTCACAACAACAACATAAACATTGTAAATACGAACACAATTGCGTGTCTAATGGTTCTCTTTTAGTAAGTGTTGCACACACAATTTCTCCATGTTCCACAGATTTACATCGTCCGACACATTCTCGGTCCGACAACCTAGATTCTGACATAACCTGAAAAGTGAATCTTACTAATAACTTCCTAACTGAATTTATAATAGCAGGTCATCAAAAAGAATAACACATAAGTTATGTTAAGTTAATAACATACTGAAATTACATAATATTTATTTTAAAAAGGCGATTCCTAAAATTAATCTAAGCATATTAATTTCGATTTATAAATTTATTATAAAAGTAAACTTACACTTGATAGAAAGTTGCACAACTTTACAACAAATTTTACTGTAAATCTTTGTTGACCAATAGGGTCAAAATTTTTATTTTCCGTTCATTTTTGTCCGTCACTTTTCTGAAATATGTCATGCGCAGATCAAAGTAAAAAATGGATATACAAGGTGCTACAATTTGATTGATCTACAACAATAGGTATAGTTAACGACAGGTGTATTGATTGTTGCGTTTTAGGTGCAATGATATGTACAGAATAGGCAAAAATCGCATACAAATTTCCATAACTATTTTAATTAATTGCCAATTAACCATAGAAGTTATTTTTTGTGTAAAATGTTATAAACAAATCATGTAACATGAAATCAAGAGAAATTGTCGATTTTTGAATATAATAATAATTAAATATTCATCTACACTCTACAATATTCCGAAATAAATGTAGGTAAACAAAAATAAATTCAATACATAGGAGGTACTGCACTATTTGCGGTGTTCCTAAAATAGGTGGTCAATATTTGAGGGCAGGTAGAGCAAATCAAATCATGACGAAAACCTCAATATGATTTTTTTCTAAAATGGGAGTTAAAGGGGTTATCTAAGGAAGATAAAGTCCCCTTCAAACGTGGATTTTAGAATGGTTTTTATTTGATATATTCTGAACCTTTTAAGATAAAATAACGAAAATTGGTACATTTACTATTGTTTTTATGCTTATTAAACTAAATTTAATTTAAAACAATAGTAATAATAAGTAGTAGTAGTAGTAGTAATAAGTAGTAGTAGTAATAGTAACAATAGTAAATGTATCAATTTTGGTAATTTTATCTTAAAAGGTTTAGGAGATATTAAATAAAAACCCACATTCGAAGGGGCTCTATCTCTCTTAAGAGGAGTTTTGGAAAAAACATACCAAAGTTTTTGTCATGGTTTGACTTGCTTTACGTACCCAAGAGTTTTGATCAGTTATTTTAGAAACACCTAGTATATATAAAATCAGAATTTATATATATATATATATATATATATATATATATATATATATATATATATATAGGGCGATTCGCGAAAAGCCGACCGTATTTAACACGTAGACTGCTATTAGTTGAGAGAAAAATGAACAACAGGGTACCGTCATACCATTTTGATTTTTTTAAAATTAATTTAATAATGTACGAATTATCTTTATATGTACTATAAGAGCCCATTTCCCTTCACCGTTCCACGGTTGCTCCACGAAGGAGAACCGTTGTCAATTATTTTTAATATCTTTTAATATTAAAATTTCTCTGAATTTCTCTAAATATTAAAATTTTTCTTCTTTTTAATAAGAGCTCCCGATTGTCTGTTGCGTAGCCCACGAACAGTGTAAATTTGATAAACACTGAACACCGGAGAACCAAAGACTCGAGTCGCACGATTCGAGTAAATATTTTAAACTGTTGGTAAACTGTTTTTAAATGATTAAGTTAAAACAATAAATTCAAAAATTGGGCTGGTGACAATAGTATATTGTACAACTAGTGATGAAAGACGAATATTTCACCCGAGTGCGACTACGACACGTGGGCTAAATCACACGAAATGAAATATCCTTTCATCACGTGCTATACACTATATACCTCCAACGACCACGAGTGTTCTCCTCGTCGTGTTATCTCGAGACGTTTAAAACAAAAATGGTATCGAATTCTGGTTTGTTAATTAAATAACGAAGGAGCTTCGGTAAGAAAAAGAAGATTGCAATAATATAATAATAAAAAAATGAAATGTCACTTTCCAAATCTTCTGCCAAAAATTTTTTTAAGATCTCGGGATCGCTGCACATTGACCACAGACTTTTATTATTTGGTTAGTAGAACGGGGGTTACAAACGCATTACATTAACGAACCCGGAGATTCGAACCCACAGTCGAAGTGGCGCTTTTTTTATCTTAAAATGTCTGGGAAATCCTAAAATGTACTTAATAGTTTAATAATCTTTGAAATCTCTGAAATAGTTTAGGGTTAGAAAGGTTAGGGGTAGTGCATCCCTGACTCCCCTGAGCTGATATCAAAAGACCCATTAGATCTTAATTAAGATTTTAATTTATTATGTACGTACAGCAAAAATTATTAAATTCCAACGAGTAATAAAAATTTCATTAAAAAAAATTCATTTTTACTCTTCATCTTTGGGATGAGGAAATTGAGTGACCTATTTTATTTGATAAAGGGTCAATTGTAGAGTTCGGAATCACTTCTTGGCCACTTCAAAATCACGTCCTTTACCCCCACCTTCCCTTAAAAGGTAAATATTTCAAAAGACTATCTCACTTATCTTTAAAGATAAAGCTCTCGTTATAAAACCAAAACATGAAATATTTCATGTGGAATAAAAAAGTTTACAACAATAATAACTGATTTTTTTTTAAATATTAGGCGAGACTACGAAAAAAACGCACTTTAAAAATTAACCCTCTATAAACATTGGTAATTCTTTCTGAAACTAATAGGTTTACCGTCAAAATGCTTCAAATATAATTTATTCCCCATAATTTTGGCTTTAATATGATATATATATTTATATAATTTGAATTATCTAAACCCTGTAAAAATAACAAAGAAAGAGCGCGAACAACGCATAAGTCTACGTCTAAGCTGTCTACGTGCGCCGCGTAGACCGACACCAATCTCACAAGGGCTACTGAGTGATCGACACAGCGTAGGGGTAGTTGTAATAAACATTATTGGAATTACTTATTAATTAAGGATTTTTAATTTGGATATTACCTAATTATGTAGGTATTTTTATGAAGATACATACCTACTTAATTTTAGATACGTGTCAGGTATAAAATAAAGAATAATAACAATTTTTTAAACTAAACAAAATTCAAGAAAACAAAAATTAAATAGTATCAAACGTTTTTGTCAATTGTTTTTGTTGTTGCCTTTTGGTATTATTTGATCTTTACGCATAAAAATTTACCATGGTCATCATGACCGGCTTTGAAACTATTACAAAACCTCGTGTATTGTTTTTTGTCAGTGACTCCTTTTCGACAATAATCTATTGTAGTGACTCTCAATCTTGTGGATTACGCGTACCACCCAAAGAATATCAAACAAATTTCGTACCACCACCCTTTATAAAAATTTCGACATCCAAATAAAAAATCAAATACTAGTTTAAAATTATTTGAATAATCACTATCTACTGCCTTTATACCGCAGAATTAAAAATTTACTCTATTTTTAATTTAAAAACTATTCGTGCGCCCTTCAACCTTGAAAATTTCCATATTACAAATTATAAACCAGATAAAAGTTTAATCGCATTTTTATGCGACCGATAAAATACAAAACAATTGATAAAACATGTACGCTATCTACTTTCATAGATTATCGGAGTGCGAACAAAGAATTGAATGTTTTTAAAATAAAAGCGGGATTTCCCATTATCCATGTACAAACTCGAATGCATTTATATATATATATATATATATATATATATATATATATATATATATTATATATTTCAGATCTCTCGCGTTGGTGGTACAGAGCGATAGTATTTGTTTCAGTAGTTCGAATTGTTAATTACGGCGTCGTATTATTCGTCGCGTGTGCGAGGAGTGCTCGTTCGGTTTATAAGGCCTTTTTGCGTGTGGGTGCGCGAGTGTTGTGTTGTGTTCTCTAAAAGGATTACGAACAAAAAGGATTAATACGACGAGGAAAGGTAGGATCTTTATTTGACGACTTGGTGACATTTGTTACCTTGTGTTTATAAAGTGTAAATACATGGACTTTTAAGCTTAAGACAAATTCTTTGAAAATCGAGCTTGATTAGGCCCTTGGATAGGGACTCAGTTAGGGTCTGGGTTAGGGCGCCCTTCAAACATTCGGCGGTCAAATTTCGCAAATTTTGTCTTACGCGCGTTTTCGCGATCACAGTGGCAGGTGAAATACAGTGCAATATGAAGCGTAGGTACGTAATAATGCAAGTTCGCAGTCAACAGAAGAATCTACACTAGAAATTGACGATAGAGGGAAAATGACGACGACGACGACGACGAGAAAAAGGTAGGAAATAGAAAGAAAAATTTAAAAGTTTCTAATTTTTTCTTATAGTCTGTTACAGACAAGCGGCAGTCACAACGGTAGCAGTGTTAGTCTGCATTTTATGTAAGTATTAGTAAAAAAAAATATTTCAGGATATTATTTTTTTTAATGTTTTTTTATTGTTTTTAATATTTTTTAATTCCTCTTATTTTGAGAGATTTTACATTTTCAACACATTCGTTTACGGATTAAAAACAAAATTCAAATTTTTGATTGTCGCAACAATTTAGGCTGACGAGACAAAATGTTTATTTTGCCACATGTTTACTTAAAACAAAATTTAATAATTCCAGATTTTTGTGGCATTCTTTTAATTCTCCTTGTTGTAAATTTTTCCCATTTTTTACTAAACATTATAATGCTTTCATGCAATCATTGTAGTTATTTTACTAATAAAGTGAAAATAAGGCAACGTGTGGGGTAAAGATACGGTACTGTTAGTTTCCTGATTACCTAACTAATAAAAAATAAGGAAAATTTCGGAACTTATCGTCAAAACTTATTAACTTATAAACAATATTAGTTTTTATGAGGTTTAGTTGATGCAAGTTGATCTTGAGTTTTACGATTGCTTTTTTAAGCTAGGCTTAATTCAAAT
The DNA here is from genome assembly GCA_036326145.1 of Rhagophthalmus giganteus. Lineage (NCBI taxonomy): Eukaryota > Metazoa > Arthropoda > Insecta > Coleoptera > Rhagophthalmidae > Rhagophthalmus > Rhagophthalmus giganteus. The sequence continues at coordinate 5,066,093 of JARFJA010000083.1, read as the reverse complement.
TAAATCAGATATAAGATTTATTTCTTTTGGAAATTGATCTTCAAAGTAGGCACATCGACGACTTGGATGTTTCGATGCAAGTTGATGGAAATGAGACATTCAGGAAGAACAAAGTCATGGAAAGGGTTGGCGGAGCGCTATAGAAGACCTTAGTAGACTCGCACCATACAATAGTTGGGTAAAGAAGAACAGGTCGTGCACCTATTATGTGTATATATAAAATAGAATAAGTTCGCGAGTTGTAAACAAGTTTCATTGAGCACGTTGTGAAGGTTAAGATCTTGAATTGACCTTTGCTTGTTTGCTGTGGGTTGCGCGTGTAACCCACGCGTGCAACGAGAGTTTCAAGATACGATAGGCTATAGGCAAAGTCTCGACCTTATAGAAACCACATACCTGGGGGAGTGCTTCGAAGGTTGTGTGGAAAACTCCCCAACAATTTAATGTTTTTAAATAATTTTCATAGAAAATATAGCTATTGCAGCCTATTCCTAGATCACGAAAACATAGGTCGTTCATTTTGGATCTTATGATATTATTTTGATGTGGCTTATACGCTACCAATAGATTGTTTACCGTTTACCGGACACTCCGTATTTTGTTGTAATAATTGTTTAAACAATACAAATACTTAAGTGCAAGCAAGCGATGGGACCTCACGACAAAAACATCTGTTAGGATAATGCGCATTGCGATAAACAATTTTGCCCGATTCTCTAAAATTTTGGTGACATTTAGCAAAAAACTTGTTTGCTATTTGACAATTGTCTGCTATATAGAGTGACTCAGAATTCATATTATTACAATGTTCTGGAATGTACGTACATACATAAATATTTGCTTTATGAAACCATGTCCAATAAAGAACTGTTTGTGCGCTACAGTCCGTGGATGATTGTAATGAGTTTTTATTACTATCTTGCGTTAGTTTACTCGTGTAATTTTGTAATATCAATTGAATTACCCTTTATAGCAAACAGCCCTTGCTAAATGGCAGGAAAATTTTAGAGAAGTTCAGCTGCACTGAATTTTGGCACATTTGGCAATTTGGAGTCGTTCAAAAGGAACGTCATGCTTTTTAGAGGTGGAAGGGGGAGGGGGAGGTTCGTGGAACGTAACATGGGGCTTGAAGGGTAGCAAATAAGTGACGTCACGGATATTACAGCAGTGGATGCTGACTTTGTATGAAAATGTTTTGTAATATTTAGAGGAGGGGTCAAATTGATACTGTAACGTCCTTTTCTGGGATGAGTTAAGAATTTCATGACATGGAGGAGTAAAAAAGACACAAAAAAGCGTGACGTCATTTTCGAACGTCACCGTCCCCGTTTACTTTTTTATAATAAACAACTAACGTACCTATGTAATTATAGTAACTTTGCAGTTTGTTAACAACAATAACTTATTGTCAATTATTATCTATAATAGTGTGTTTTGTTTTTTGACGGTAGTAAGTATATTTTTCGTTGCTATTACACACTCAAAAAAATTTAATTTCTTGTAGTTTTACAACGAGCCGAAGTAGGACCTATGTTCATATGAAATTGTCTACTCAAAACGACCTCCCCCAATAAAACGCCGAAGTTTGTCGCACTAATTATGAATCACACTGTATACAACTTTCTTTATTTTAATATAAAAACATAAAAATTCCGAGATCTTCACGAAAAAAAAATTGTTGTGACGTTACGATAGAATGCGCTGTTTTCATGTTAAAAATTACGGAGGTGGTTGTAAAATTGTGTTATCACATCGGGTTTGTTATTTCATTTCGAAAATGATCAACGATATTGATTTGAAAATTAGATTTTTTAATAGTTTGCTGATATCGATGTCGTTTATGTGCCAATTTTTCCAATTAATCCAATCCAATTTTATTGAATTGGCAAAAAATTAACGTGGGATTCACGCCTGTGCAATTTTATCGCAGCAATTTTATCGAACGCAATAGAATCGTACTAATTCCGACATGTTCTAAATTTGAGCAATAATTGCATGCGCTTTTAGTAATATCTTATTATTGCTAATTATGCCTAAAGATGCATTTGGCGATTTGTGTCAAGTGACAACTAATTTTTAACGATTCAAAATCGCGTGCAATAAAATTGCTGCCGCGAAAAATTTGCACAGATGTGAATTCCACTTGACGCGTTTTTATTTTCCATTTTTTTGATAAGGGGATAATCTATTAGAAGGTGAGATAATAAAATTAAACATATCAACATACCAATTTCAAAGCTTCGTCGATTTATTAAGCCGTTTATGATAGTGTAAACGTGCACAAAAGTCGTGTATCTTTCAAATTCTATGTACACCTGCTAAATATATTACTCAAATTCTAATATGTAATAACTGCCAAAAACAATGTTTTTATTGCTTTAAGGCGTATATATGTATATATCAGCCGTGTTTTTCAATGCCAAATCGAAGACAATTTTAATTGATATCATCAATCAGTTCTTTATTGTTGTATTAATACCTAGCCATCGAAAATATTGCTCAAGTAACGTTGCATCAGATATATTTAAATAAATGGAATGAACGTCGTAAAAATTAAATTACTATAAAAGTAGGAATCGGAAAAACGACATTTCTGGAGAAACTTGACCAGTTTTAACTTGCCGAAAATATATCATCGAAGATAGTTCCTGCAGATTTTTTGTTGTGTTTTTATATCTTTGGATACTCCTCCCAGGAAAAAAAATAATTTACGATGATACATTTAACATAGAGCCCATGCCAACGATTCGGTGGCTCGATATAACTTCAAGTTCAGGAACAGCTGATCTTTAGCGACGCCTGCTAGACGACGCAGACGTGAGCGACGCGCCGGCTCCTAATGTAGCTGCCGTGTTTACTCGAACCAAGAGTTAAAGCTTTCGAAGTGCCTGTGAAATTGTTCGTGGAAGCTGGTGTTTCAGTCAAGTAAAATCCTAATTAACGTATACGAATTTTTAAGTGGCTTTAACATAGTGATATTTAAAATTTAAACCAATTTTTCCCGGTTATTCTAAATAAATAACGGCCGAAATACAAAAACGTAAGATTATAAAATGTTTTTGTGTCTTTTTTTTTAAATATGCAAATATAATAATTATTAAAATTTGTTAACTAAAACTATTAAAAAAAACAATGGGAAATCAAATCGATTTTTTTAAATAAAAATCAAATTAATTATAATGCCGAAATTAAAACTTTATTAAGTAATTATCTAGTAGTAATAAGCAATTGCTTAAACTAAAAAAAAACACAATTAATTATCGTCAATAAACAAAACGATAAAAACAAATAAAATGGGAAATTTGAATGAAATGCCAGAAAATAAAAATTATGAAAATAAATTGTGCTCCAAAAACACAATTTATATATAGGTCAAGTATAGTCGCCTTTATTATACTGATCTTATGTGTATTGAATGTATTTTCCTATTTATAAAACTTAGGTGTCTCGCTTAAAAGTGCATATCCCGAGACTGCATTTTCCACGCTCTTCAGTTGAATTTCGAACAATTGGAAAAACAAAATAGGTTTTTTTATTCGTTCATTGTTATCTAATTATTGTTTTTTGGCAGACCGTTATCAAAATTAAGAAAAATGTTTGAAATTGAAAACATTCTAATTTATTTACCTATCTATTTTTGTTTTATTATTTTATAAATTTAAGTAACTGATCCAATAAGTAAAATTATAGTTGATTTATATTTCACTACGTTCATTTCAGCGTTGAGAACAAATTAAATGAATAGATTTATAATATAATATAAAAATAATAATTTTAAAAATATGTATTTTCATTTTCATTTAAAACTTTGAGTAAAGGGTATGTTTAAAATTCTCAATAATTTCATCATTGTTTTTCCAACAAATACGTTTTTATACCGTTGAACTCGCTTCAATAGATTGATTTAATAAATGCCTTAAAAAAGTTAAAAAAAATAAAAATAATGTCGAAGATCGTTTTGGCAATTTGCGAGGGGGCGTAATTATTTTCGGTAAGATTTCTTTTTAAATAACGTCTATTGGGTTTATATCAGGAACAAATCATTCTCGATTAAAATCGATCGCGATATAAGAGCGATTTCATTTTTATTTTAAATATTAATATTTTGATTTAAGAAATAAAGTTGTATGTAGAATAAGGTGCGTTCACAATGTATATGTGAATATTTACAATTATATTTATAACAATTTCTATTTACCTATTCTAAAAAAGAAAAAAACTTCCCGTCGACGACTACGGTAACATAGATAACGTTTATCTATGTGTTTATTATTATTAATTTGCTGAAGTTATTGAATTTTAATTTATTAAAATTGGAAATTGTCAAATCAGTGATTTGCTACCATATTTTTATGTTCGTATAATAATTAATTACGGTGCCCATTTCCCAATACTATTTATTACTAACTCGGTGAAGTTTTGAAGGCTGACTTTCTATTGACGCTCGTAAATTTCCAATCTAAAACATATTGGCAATATACAGGGCGAATTAAGATAGATAGTATAAAGATGATCAGAATTATATGTTATATATTATTATTGTATATTTATTTTAATTCAGGGCCTGATGAAATTTGAGCAGTAATATGCAACTTTTATTTTTAAATGACACCCTGTATATTTGGGAGAACTATTTTTTCTCTATATCGTGTTATAAAAATATTGTGGGGTTAGATGACAAAATTACAGTGTACAAGTGCAACGATATCATCTAATAATCACAAAATCAGCAAGTATATCAGATTATCGAAACACAAACAAATGAAAACACGAATTCTAATTTAATTTGTTAAATGTTTAAAATTACTTCCATTTTGACAAATAGAAGCTTGTAAACGCGTAACACGATTGTTTTTAAAACTGTTTAATATTTCAGCAGTAATAATGGTAAACGCATTCCTAATTTTCAGAATTTGCAGTCGTCGGGAGTACTATAACACAATAATTTGGTTCACCAGTTACTAAAATCCATCCTTTACCATTATAAATGATTTATTATTTCAGTTACCACTTTTTTGAATGTTTTGTTTCATGGCTACTAGATGATATCATTAAATAGGACATTTTTCAACTTTAATCATGCTCAACACTGTAATTTTCTCATCTAACCGCGCAATATTTTTATAACGCCGTATAGACAAAACGTGGTTGTTTCAAAAAAAATATATAAATGTATACAGGGTGTCACTTAAAAATAAAAAGTTGCATATTACTGTTCAAATCTCATTAGACACCTGAAATAAAATAAATGCACAATAATATGCAACATATCATGCTCAACATCTATTGTTAAGAAAATATTTTTCTAATATGAATATTCAACGAACTGATAGTGGAGCGCTACTATTTTAACTCATCCTGTATAGAATGTAGATTTTTCAATCCACAGCTATAACTTGCTTAAATAAAACATACTGGTGTAATTGTCCTCTAAATCGTTTTATCATCGATCGTTACGTAGGTACCGTTTTTGCGACGTTAGACAAATAACCTGTCCAAAAGTTTGTTAGGTACGTACTAGATATGGCCTATCCAAACCTATATGCAATTCACGTCATCAACAAAAAGTTATTAGATTGTTTATTTGTAATTCGGTTTAACGTTTGGAAAGTGACATATTCTATAGATTATTTACCTGAGCACGTATTAGATGGTATAAAGAAAGACTACAACTTATTAGAACTGTCAAAATATGAGGTACAAAGTGACAGCACTGTGTGAAACGTCGTCATCTAGTAACCCTTTTATTGATGACGTGATTGCATATAGGTTTGGACGAAGTATACAATTTGTCTGCTCGTTTTCTCTTATCTCTACGATAGTTATCGTCAATATTATGTGTTATAAAATATGAATTTGAAGAACTTGCATTTGTGTTAAACACATTTTTAGATTCACTCCGAATTTATACGTTAATTTTTTTTTAATCAAATAGATTGTTTGATATTCTTGTACGATACCAAAGATAAGTTTTCACATATATCGTGTGTCCCAGGATGGAGTTGACAAGAGGAAAAAAATCTTTATTATTGATTTTACGACAAAAAGTCATTCTTTATAAAAAGTTCTGCTTGTTGAGTAGATAAATTAACCATCGGAAAATCTAAGATTAAATGTACAGAATGTCCACAAATTAAGATAAAATGAAAATGCTTCAACAGAAAAGTATCATTTATTGCATGTTTTATAGTTTAAGTACAAAATTTCAATTAATTAAAGTCAACAAAAATTACTCTACAAGGCCACCTACAACTTCCACACATACATTCGCCCTTTTAATAAATTCACCATAGACTTTGCGTACGGTTTGTGGTCCATTTATCTCATTCACCGCATCCTGTATTCGTGCTTTTAGTATTTCCTGATCATACGGCAGGTCATTTTCGTAAACTTTTTGCTTTAAAGTACCCCACAAAAAAAATCAAGAGGTGTCAGGTCAGGTGATCTAGCAGGAAAATTTATTGGTCCAAATCTTCCCATCCATCTTTCTCTGAACTGATCTAATTGTAGGTTGTTAAAGAACTTTTTCTGTTAACAATAAACTCTAAAATGCAATAAATGATACTTTTCTGTTGAAGCATTTTCATTTTATCTTAATTTGTGGACATTCTGTACATTTAATCTTAGATTTTCCGATGATTAATTTATCTACTCAACAAGCAGAACTTTTTATAAAGAATGACTTTTTGTCGTAAAATCAATAATAAAGATTTTTTTCCTCTTGTCAACTCCATCCTGGGACACACGGTATATTCTTAAAATTCATGAGGAATTTGTAACAAATTTTTGCATTTATAGAATCTGTATTGGTTTATCTGGTAGCTAATATAAATATTATACAAATTGCAACTTCCCTTTAGTAACCTCACAATTTTAATTTTTATAGATTTTTATAGTTACCTATGACGGGCGATCATAAAATGTCTATAAAAATTAAAATTGTAAGATTACTAAAGAGAAGTTTCAATTTTTATTGATATTAGCTCCCAGATAAACCAATACAGGTTCTATAAATGTAAAAATATGTTATAAATTCTTCATAGATTTTATGAAAATAGGTGAAAACTTACCTTTGTTATCGTACGAGACCAATAAATTTTTATTACAGAGCATCAAATAATTGTAAAAAAACTGCACTGCCATTTGTCATGATTTTTGCCGAGCTTAATTAAGAACTAAGATTAGGAATTGTTAGAATACCATATCCACTAATATTTCAGTTAATATACATGTATAAATTAACGTTCTGATATTTACTAAAACAGTTTTAAAAAATGTGTAGATTTGCGGCATCTTCGCCTCAGATTTATTTTTTGGAACATTTTAATTGAGATATTTATCTGCCCGCACAGTTATTATCGTGCTCGAATATCTGAAAGTGTACATAAATACATCTAAAGATCCCCAATTTGTCGAAGATCGCGTGCTTATCCCCGATAAATTAATCTGACTGAACTTGAACTTTAGCGACGATCTCGTCACGCTTTCATAACTTTTTCACACTCGTTACGATTTTCGTCACGCCGTTGAATTTCCGAAAGTAATCTTTCGTAATCCAAAAATAAGTCGAAGAATATTTTTGCGATTTTTGGCATCTCTTTCGGTATATTATACATATATAACAAAAAGGAGATATTAATTATCAAGTTTATTACACCAAATGCTATTAGTCGTCAGTTGGATTCCAATGTTTTCTGGTATTTTTAGCAATGATGGCAGGAAATCAATAATTTTAATACCCATTAATCGTTGGATACGTCAGAATGCCCGTCATATATGACTTCCTGTTGTAGTTAAAAATAAAAGTTGGTTCACTCGAATTTCTTTGTTCGATTTTCACGTTTTCTGCGTTTTTCCATTCAAATTTCGTAAAAGTCAAAAGTTAAATATATGACTTGGGGTTTATTAAATTTTTGTTGTTTTCTAGTATTATCTGAATAAGTGCGATTAAGATTAATTTGAGAAAGGCAATTTACAGTAGAGACTCGATTATCCGAAATAATTGAAGGAGAGAATCAATGATAAAACGTTATAGGTACAAAATTTATGTTTATTGAAAAATATTACCTACGTATTTTTATTTGTAGAAAAAAGTAAATAGTAAATATAAATAGTATTTATAAAAAGACTTCATAACAAATAAAAAACTGTGTTTAACTATTGCAGTCATTTGCTTTTAAAAAATTACTTATTTTGCAGGTTCCGATACCTGAACTACGATTTTTCGGATAATCGAGTCTCTACTGTATTTAAGTAAATGTTTTCAGCTTAAAAATAGTTATTTAGGCTTGGAATAATTTTGGACAGATAATACATACGGCGGAGTGGAACTTGGACTATAATTTCTGAAAGTTTATACCACGTTTTGGACGTTTAAATATAAATTATACTTTAGATTTCATGTTTACTATAAATAACATTTATTCATAAATTACAGTAGCACATTTTATAGTCTAGAAACTTGATTAAGTAATAATTTTTAGTTTAATTTAATTATCTGTCAATAAACTACCGAATTTATTAAAAACCGGATTTTTTGCTTTTGTTATAGATTACAAATATTTACATAAATATAAATCGTATATAGTAACCCCCGTCGAGTTACACAGTAATGCGTTCCGTAAACCTTTACGAAACTTGAATTTTACGTAAGTCGAATTTGTACATTAAATACTTTGCAATAGGTATTTATTATTATCTACTTTATAAAACGCACATCGTGTGGCAGTATTTATTGATATAAACTATAGAAATGTATTAAAAATATATATAAACAAACTGAAATATTCACTTTTCAAATAAAATATGTCTTGTGAGGGTTAAGTTGGAACGTTGCGTAACTGCGAATTTACGCAAGTCGCGTATTATGTAACTGTACTTACAAATAAGCAGTAAATACTTGATAATAAACGTATACTTAGGCATTCCAATGCTTTCGAAGCAGAAATCAAAGTAACAACGAGCTATACAAAAGAACTTTTGGGTTTAATTAATAAAAAAAAATTACAAAACGCATGCTTTTTAAAAAAAATTAGGTACAATAATTCATTTGTGAAAAAATCTACTCCACTTCTGTGTTTATACTCCATTGTATCGGAAAAAACTTTTTATCGGCTCTAATCTAAGATAATCAACCACTAAATATAAAAAAAATATTTAGGTATTCGAAGAACTGTTAAGTGACATTTTAGAAACAAAAAATCTTCGACACCATCTATATTTCGAAAATTAAGCGCGTTTCGAAAATAATATATTTCGATTTAAAGTCGAAGCGTTCAACTGAGAAATTATATTCGAAAAATTCAATTCGTAAATTCGCGAATTAAAAAAATTGCGACTTTATACGAAAAATATTGTTCCAATAATGTTAATTTGAGAATTTATACTTAATGCGCAGTTGAAAACATTTCTCATCGAAGCTGCGTTTTTCGGCTCGGAAAATCCAGAGTAAATAACAAACAAACTGGGGCCATCAAGACGCCAGCGAAAACGATCGAAGTGCAATTACGTTTATAAGCTTCAAACTAAAACTCGTCTAGAATTACACAAAACTAATATATCAACTTAGGTGCACCATAGGTAATCATAAAATAGGTAATATTGCGTTTCTAAATTGAACTCGCGTCAGTTTCTATTTATATGTGTACATACACTTCGTCCAAACCTATATGCAATCCACGTCATCAATGAAAGGTTACTAGATAATGACGTTTCACACAGTGATGTCACCTCGTACCTCGTATTTTGACAGTTCTAATAAATTTTAGTCTTTCTTTATACCATCTAATATGTGCGCAAGTAAATTATCGATAGAATATGTCAGTGTACAAACTTTAAATCGAATTACAAATAAACAATCTAGTAACTTTTTATTGATGACGTGAATTGCACGTGACGTGTTTGAATAGGCTGTATGTATACATACATACCTACCCCGACCTATCCGTGGGTAATTCTCAAGATATCTATTTAATTTATCTACACAAGCATACGATGCGATGCGAGAAATTGTCAAATTCTGTATCTACTTATAACAATTTTTTTTAATCGAGGTGTTTTATATACCATACCATCGATGAGGTTTACACAATGTACAGGGTCGCTTTCATTCATGGAACCAAAACGTTGTTGTCAAAACGGTATTAGATGTAGGTTAGAAATTTTAATATTTGAATTTGAGATTATTTCCCGCATTTTCGAATAAAAAAACCTTGTTTTCGTGCATAGTTTTTGAGCTTGGCTGCGATCACACATCGTTAGAGTGCTCATTTTTTTCTAATTAATCGTCTTAAACTTATTGTATAGCGTTTTTAGCGAAACACGTTTTTCATATACAGGGTGTCCCAGAATTCGTACCAAAGCTTCAGGTATAGCATTGTCCTCCTATACTTTCTGAACAAATAATCTAAGAACAAAATTTGTCTCTGAAACTTAGTTTTCTCATGTGGACCTCTTAAAAATTTCGAATTTCAAGCGTTTGTTGTAGTTTTTAATTTAAGTTTTTTAGTTTTCAAGTTTATTTTTCTTTTTTTGACTCGTGAGCGAAAACTAAGCTTCCAAGACAAATTTTGTTCTTGGATTAAATTCGTTCAGAAAGCATAGAACATAACTGCCTGAAGTTTTAGTGGAAATTCTGGGACACCCTGCAGACACTCGTGCAGTTAATTTGTCGTACTTTAAATTTAGGAATCGTTACATTTAGAGAATGTAAAAAATTGACAAAAAGTAATATGATTAGTACTTAAATTAATATCAAAGATTAAAAAAACGTAAAAAAATTAACCTATTGGCAGACATCGTTTGTGGATCCTTTCTTCATCGAAGGATACCTAGTACTTCAGGAAGACGTTATTTCTTAAATTATAGAATTTCTCTAAAATTTCAGGTTTTAGAAGGACGGTACGCCTCTCCGTCATGAGTTTTATTATGGTATTAATTTATCTACTAATAGTTTTTGTTAGTTGACATTCTGTAAATGTGATGGCGTCGAAAAAATTTCCCATCTACAGTAGTACCTAGTGCTCAACAAGATTTCACACCCATGTATTTTAAGATATTTTAAATATATCTCTTTTACTATGTGGTCAATCAAAACGTTTTTTTGTGAATATTTCTATATCCTGACTGCATCGTATAATAAATACGTACCTACTTGATGCAAACGCGCCCCGAATTACCTATATGTGCGGTTTCCAGGAGGTGTTTGTTTATATAATAGTTAAACTACAAATTTGCTTTTTGTCGCTTACGACGTTTTGCCAAAACGCAATCGATATTATTTTTTATAGATTTCTAGAATTCAAAAATTTATAGAATTTCTATACACCGTGTCCAAGATAAGAATGCACAGCATGGGGATCTTGAAAACGGTAGAAGATACAGGGTGGCTTAAATTAGAAAAAAGTTGCGCTATTTAGAGTATGTTCACATGCTGGTCGCAAAAGTTCATTATTGTTTATCGTTTTCAAAATTCTCAACAAAATGTGATTTTTTGGATTTTCGTTTCTTTTCATTTTTTTATTTATTTTAAATGATATTAAAAAACTACCGGCACTTTCTCATTGCCACTTTTTAAGCTCTACAAAATGGCGGGTTCAATTTTTTAATCCGACGTTTCGTATCCGAGAACCCATCATCAACTTTATTTTTTTATATGGCCACAAACAAAGAGACACCCTGTATTCGGTAGCATTATTCATTACAAATTCAACAATTTAAATTCCGAACGATATCTCGACCTACTGCAGACTGATTTGGAGAATGCCTTGGATGAATTACCATTACTTATAGTTAACAACTGCTGGTTTCAGCAAGATGGTGCCCCAGCACATAATTCAAGAACTGTGCGGGAATATTTGTCCCAGAGGTTTCCTGAAAAATGCATTGGAACTCGCAGTGAAGTAGCCTGGCCAGCCCGATCGCCTGACTTAACTCCGTTGGATTTTTTCCTGTGGGGTTATTTAAAAAACCAAGTGTATGACGCCACTTTTGAAACTGAAGAACAGTTATTGGCATTGGTTTTAGCAGCAGTTAATACAATCACACCAGAAATGTTAGACCATGTTTTGAATTCTTCTGTAGACAGAGCATACTTGTGTCTAGAAAATAATGGCAACCTATTTGAGCAATTATTATAATTTTTTGACATTTTGTTTCTGTTATTGTACCAGCGCCTACTAATTTAAAAAATAAAAAACCTTATAACTCACGTTTTTCCCCTTTTTTGGCTTCAAAACCATAATGTGTGATACATCGTTGAATTTGTAATGAATAATGCTACCAAATACAGGGTGTCTCTTTGTTTGTGGCCATATAAAAAAATAAAGTTGATGATGGGTTCTCGGATACGAAACGTCGGATTAAAAATTTGAACACGCCATTTTGTAGAGCTTAAAAAGTGGCAATGAGAAAGTAATTTTAAAAACGATTTTTAACATAGTTTTCAAAAATATTATATATACATATTAAACCACTCAAAAGATTTAGATTTTTATAAAATTAAACCTTTTAATTTTTAATAGCATATTTAATTTTAGAATTTCAATATAAAAATAAAATACCTTATGAATACATTATTATTATTAAAATTTAACGAAAATTATTTTTCAAGTAAACTTATTTTTATCAAAAATTTTAAATAAATATAAGTATTTTTAAACGTCTGTATCGAAATCTAATTTAATTAAATTAATTTTTTAAAATTAAAATATTGTAGTTAATAAAATTTATTAATCAATATTTTAATATTTACTCTAATTTTCTAAATTGCAATTCAACTTTAATTAGACTATTATCTTTGATTACAATTTATTTAATAATTTTAATATTTCTTTTAATACACACTTACAAATATTTTAAAAAAAATTTATTTTTAAACTGTGTAAAATATTGATGCAAATTAAATTAATTCAAATTAATATTTTATTAAATATAATTAAGTAACTTATTCAACAGTTTAACATAAATTATTATAATAAAATCAATTTTAATAATCTAAATTTTTATATTAATTATTTTAAATTAGATTTTAAAAATTATAAAAAACATGTAATTTTCCAATTTTTTATAACTAATTTAATTAGATCGATTTCTAAAGTTAATTAAATTAAATTCATTCAATTTTAATCTACAATTTACAGTTTTTCAAACGAATTAAATTAAGTTAATAACTTTAAATTTGTTTCTAATTATAATTAAATTTACCAAATTTTTATAAATTTAAATATTAATCTTTCTTATACATCAAACAATTTATCATTACATTAACAAGTTTCTATTAAAATTATTTTATATTAGTTTAACTACTTAAATATATAATTCCCAATAAATTATTTCTAAATTAAACTAAATTTTTTAAAATTTTACTTTATGTTTTAAATTTATAAAAGCGTAATGTTTTAATTAATAATATCTTTTTTAAACATACTTAAAATAAATTTAATTTAAAGAATTTTTTATTAAATTAATTTTAATTTTAACTATTTTTCTGAACTGTCAATTCTAATTTATTTACTAAATTATATTGAAATTAATATTAAAAGAATAATTTATTTCCTAAGAATTATTTAATAATTCTAATTTTTTATTATTATAATTTTTAACCATTTTCAATTTTTATATTATAGGAAATTTAAACAAATATTATACATATTAAATTTTTTTTATACATTATTTTATTAAATTCAAATATAAATAATATTTATTTTAAATTCCAACTAAATTGTTCCGTGTAATGAATTACATTATATAAGATCAAATTCAAAGTCATTTCAATTTTATACTCATTAAAATTAAAAAAATTAAACCCTTAAATTCATTTAAATTTTATTATTTAACATTCTAAATTTTTAATAAATTTTAATGAATTAAATTTATTGCTATTCAATTTTATAATTTTTTAGTATATAATTTTAATAACAAAACTTGTTAATTATTTTATTAAAAAATGTGTATTATTCTTAATATTATTTACAAAATATTTACATAAATTTTTTTTTAAAAAAAATTTTCAAATTGAATTTAGACTAAGCTTTATCTTCTAAATTTAATATTAATGTTTAATATTATAACATATTAAATTTTATCTTAAATTTCTAAAAATTTCAACAAATAAATTCTTATTCAAATAGTTTATTAATTTAATTTAATATTAATTCGTACTTATTAATAATTATTATATATCAAATTTTTAACTAAATATTTTAATTAATCACAATAAATTTTAAATTTATATTTGATAATTATGTAATTTAAATATTTAAGTTTGTATAATTTTATTATATGAATTTATTATTTAAATTTAATTAAATATTTTAAGTTAAAATTAAATTTAAATCCTTTAATTTAATTTAGATATTTATTAGATGTATTTTATGCTTAATTTTTATTTATTTTAAATTTATGCATTTTAAGTTTAAAAGATTGCTTTAATGTTATAAAAGATCTTCATTATTTATATAACTATTCATAATCAACGTTACATACAAGCAATAATTCATGATTCGAATGAAAGTATGTAATACTTTAGATACCAAATTTGCAGATTCTAATTATTATAGAGTAATTATAACTATAACAATGACATACATGTAAATCTTTAAGCTATCATTTCATAAATCGATTAATCAAGCAATTATTTTAGACTTAAATGATGATTTATTATTTTATAATATTATTTATATTATGATTAATCTAGAAATTATTAATAATATTATTTATAACATTATAATTTAATAATCTGTAAAGTTTTAGTAAATTAATTTCATATTGTTATAATTTCAATGATTATCATATATTTAACATTTATTTGAATCCTATTGTATTAAACGTAATAATGTTATTATAAGTATGACATTATAGACTATTTAAACTATAGATCAATGTACATTATGTAATAGTAATATTATTTCATAAAGTATACAAATTTTAATAGAATTAAATACGTAAATTTCAATCTAACTAAATTGCAATCGCAATTCAATGTAACAGAAGTATACTAATTAGAATGATATTCGATATGCATGATTAATTTATAAATTGAATATCTAATTATAAAATCTAAATATTAATCGATTTATGCTTATGATCTATTAGTAATATTAATATTAATTGCAATTTAGCCAATATTACTTAAAATAATATATAATTGTAATTATTAAAAATAATTATTAAATATACTTAATATCTGTTTTAGTCAATTCTTGTAATCTTGATATATATTATAATACATTATCAATAGATATATACATTATATTAATTTCAAACATGATCTATAATAGAGTTGAATATAGTTTACTATTGATATGGATTGATATTAGTTTATACTAAATTGACAAAGTATTTCTATGTTCAATTGCTTATTAACATAATCAGAATTCTATTCTATTATTAGCACTATTAAAAGTTATTACATACAAATTATTATTACGTATGTACATTTGAACATTACAATCAATCACTGATAGTAATAGTTAATACCATTAAGATCTATTAAGATTAAATATGCTGAAAATTACTAATACTAAAGCTTTTTAACTTTATAAGTTTTATTTCAATCTTAATAATTTATTATTTAAAATTTAACAAACTATTAAATTAATATTTACATTATAAAGTTATACTTTATCTATAAGTTGAATTTAATATGCATAGAATATTATGCAAGATACGTTCTAAGGACATACTTTGATCATAATCTAAATTGTATATTATTAAATATATAGTAATTTAATTAGAACTATTAGAGCATATTCAGTGTTATATTAATATGATAGTCTTCTATATATAGTATTACATTGAATATGTCTAAATTTAAAGCATTGAATCTAATTACTAATAACATGCTAATTAATTTATGTTACGTGAATTCTTTTCAATAATTTAGCAATTAAGTCTTCAAATCAAGTATATAATTATAATTAATAGTTATTATATATCTTAAGAATTACTTAATATCATTTAAGTATTATCATATAAATATATAACTGTTGTAATAATTGTATTTAATACATTTGAGTAAATATTAGTTATCAAACAATTGTTAAATGTACAAATGTACTAGTCTTAATTGTATTAGTATGTTAATACAGATAACTTAATAATTTTCAAATTTGAGTATTTCATATATAAATTATTCAGAAATTAATTACATAAGTTCACTATAACTGTCTAATTTAAGATCTAAATTTCATATGTTATAGCATTAAATTATATTAATTAATGATTCAGTTACATCAATAGAATTAACAATAGATGTTATTGTAATTACTTATAATAGTACTAATATTAATTTACAATATCGATTTAATGATTGTACTTAGATTAATCTGATTATAATTATTTAGATACGTAATAATGCTAATAACTGTTATTAAGTATAAGTACATTACATAAATGATAATACATTAGCGTTAAATATTGGTAATTATAATACTTATACATATTAACTAATCTAAGTTGATTCATAATTATAATTGAGCTTCATTAGATGATCATACTAATTTAAGACTAATATTTGAATGTAAAAGATAGATTAGAGTAGCTTGATTAATATAGTATCATTAAGATTCTTAATGAGTAAAACATACTCAACTATTTATACATAGTTATTTAGAAATATATTATAATGTAATGTTCATAATATAATATTTGATGTAAAAGTTACATATTAAACTTAATCATATCTCATAAATTAGATTAAAGTATTCGATCTAAATTACGATACATCAAAATATAAACAGTTTTGCATTTAAAATTATTGATATTGAAACTTAGATATTCTGAATACTTAGAATAGTAGATTAAACATAAATTACTACATATGATCAAATAATATTATTTACTATAAATAGTAGTATTAATTATTTAATAGTTCATATTTATTGAATTATATATAATATTTAGCATGACTATATCAATAACTGACTAGTTATTGAATAGGCTTAAGTTAATTTATATCATAATAGTATGCTATTCGTAGTGTATAATAATAACATTAGTTATACTTTGAGTTATGTACTAAGATATATTAATTCATTAATTAATTAAATGTTTTATTAGTTTATCAATTAGATTACATGAGCACGTTTTGCAATTATATGAATTAATAACTAAGTTCAACTTTAATTATTTAATAAGATCTAGTATTTGATATCCATTTTAATAAGAATAGTGATTTAGTACAATTATTACGTAATATATAAATTTAAATAATTTTAAATGTTAATCAATGAGTCATAAGTATATGTAAAAGTTCTAGTAAAGTATTATTAATTAATTTAAAGTTTTAATAAATACTATTTATACTTTAAATGTAATGACTTCATTATTAGAGTTCAATTAGATAATTTAGTAAATTATAGTTATAATTAAAGCAATTTGATATTTTCATTAGTATATCATTTGTGAATGATCAGTTATTAATTAGATTTTAATTTATAACACTTAATATTAAGATAATTTAATTATTATTAATTACGTTAATTCATTTTATAATTATTAACTTTTAATTATAATTCTGTAATGTTAATTAATTATAAGATCTTATATAAACTATATTGATTGCAAATTATTAATAAAATGAAAATTTACATAATCTAACGTTAATAATAGAATATATAATATTCATAATATAGATTGAAGTAAATTAAAATAGATACAATTAAATATTTTAACTAGTTTAAAACTTTAGAATTAGTATAAATTCAATATATTTATTATGAATGCATATGTAAATTCTAATCATTAAGATATTCAATTATATAAGTACTTAATACGATTCTTAGTAAATCAATGAACATCATTTAGTAAACTTATTATAAGTACTTAACTACTTAAAATGCAAAATTTGAAAATTCAGGATAATAGCTAATTGAATGTTTTTATTTGAGATTTTGCCAAATGTAACCCTGTACCAAAAAAAAATCATATCTTCTTAACGAATTAGTTCAGGTAAAGAAAACTTTAGATGTAAATTACGAATACGCCGATGTATCGAACACATTGCTTATTTATTGTCTAACTTATACAGGGTAGTTGCAAAAAATTAATTCAACTTTTCAAAATTAAAACGACAAGAATTTATTTATTTTAAATGGAACGTCACATTTTTTTCACATGTGCTAATGTAGAATTACATCCTCTTTCAAATGAATATTACATTTTCTATACCTAAACATAACCGTTTCCAAGATATTTTTAGTTTTTGTGCTTGAGAGAGGAAGGACATTATTTTGAACATTTAACGAATTAGTTGTAAATAAGTTACTTTTGTTCTTGTTTAAGCTTTGTAAGTTGAAGTTGTGTTTAGTGATTTGTTTCTCATTTCTCGCAACATTTGTCATAAAATATCGTCTATAGTTTAGGCTCTATCAAAGGATCCCAGAACTCGTGAACACCCTGTATACTTTTAAAATGCGCCGCAAAAATAAAAGTCTAATGAATTTTAATTCGACGAACAAGATGGCCACGCGGTTGGACGGAAATTTATTTTACTTTTTACTAAGTTTCATTAAAACAAAAATTACTAAAATTGTGTTTTTCGACATTTTCCTCTGCTAGACTATCTGCCATTTAAATAACTATCTGCTTCTTAATTAATAAAAGGACGGGTCGTTTTCCATACGTGAAATGCATGTTTACTCACGTATGTATGCTTTCGGTTTGATAGAAATCAAACATACAAAAAAACCTTTTAGCGATAATTTGAATTTAACTGACAACTAAAGCAATGGAACATCTACGAAATGAAATGTTCGGTAGTCGAAGATGACGTGGCTTTTCAAAACGAATGATGTTCTTTAACTAATGGACTGTGAAACATTATTTGAAGTATTGTATACGCTTAAAATTGGGTACCACCGCCCTTTTCCCAACATCCTGTATAATTTATATTATACAGTTGAGCTCTAATTACATTTGAATCAATTAATTTCAGTGACCACATATACATATAGATACCACAAAGGATGTTCTACGTAGTATTAACCTATCTATTAACTACAGGTTCTAAGTGATAGCCATTAAATGTAAATGTATCGTGATATTTAAAGTGTAAAACTAAATAAGTAAACATGTCGAGTCAATCGGAACCTAAAGGAAAAGTGCACTCCTCGACTACAAGTAGTCATCGGAAGCACCGTTCTCGGTCCACGCCACGTTTCACCGATTTGGATAAGCCTAAAAAAAAGAAACGTCTGGGTGCAGCGACTTCGTTAGTGTCGATACCAAATGCAATAAAACTGTCTATGATGAATAGCGGCTTACTTTCTTCAGGTAAGATAACTATGTTTCGATTTAAATGAATCGATGAAATCAGTAACAGTATAAGTAATTAATTTTGTGAAATTGAGTTGACGACACCATCTTGTTTAGATCATCTACACAATTACAACATCTATCAGACTTGTTATTTAGTGCTAAAATGACGTTCAAAACTTCTAACGAGCGCAAAAATAACACAAATGTTCATTGATTGTATTTTTTATAGTTCGTGACAAGGAAAAGGTCGCTGAAGATGATCTGTTTTAGGATAACGTTTATAATGAAAATGGGAGTTTTTATAGGGATACCGGTTTACGCCACCAACAGACACAAATATATCAGTGATACCATGAATGCATGGGTATTACAAATCAAACTCCGTGGGGTTTTGGTTGAAATTGATTGTCGAAAGTGTTGAAAAATAGTCTTTGAAACAACTGGAGGTCCAGCAAATAAGATTGATAACTATAGAATACCAATACCTCGCCTCTCTCACACATTCGACCTGAACTGCCATAATAAAAATTGAACGAGGTAATGAGATCTGTCAGATGACACGTATCTTACTGCTGTTGGTGATGGTATAGACCAAAATGCCCATTTTTCGTGATCATTATGTTTTTGTATCTGTTTATTTAACTTTTAATTTTTTTTGTATTCGAACTGAATTTCAATTGCATTTGTAGGTATTGTTACTTACTTGGCATTATTAAAAGATCATGTTTCAAGATAAAAAAAAGAATTATTAGAACATTATGTTAGCACTGAATGCTTCAATATGGCTATTTATGTTAGTGCACAAATAACATAAGTCAGTTTTATTTTTTATCTCTAATACTTAAACAAATTATTTAAATTTGAAAAACTGTTTATAGCTACATATTATTAGTATGCTAATTATTTCACAAACAATACGTATGAGCCCTAAGTAACATCAAATTAGACCCTCCAAATGTTTTTTTCTATCCACTGAAAATATCCGTAATCGTGATTTGTGTTGTTTCCTATCACATCGATTCAAATAGACCGAATCAAAAATATATGTGTACATATACAGACTGATTTAAAACGTATAAATATAATTTTAGGGTATGATTTATCATGTAATTTGGAGTAAATGATAATAATAGTACAATTGAAGTCCGTTTAAACGAACACGGAGGACCACTTACGCAATTATTTACCTTTAAAACGAATTACAAAAATATATATAGCTTATCCAAATCTATATGATGTTCACGTCATCGACAAAAAGTTACTATAATGTTTATTTGTAATTCGGTTTAAAGTTTGGAAAGTGACATATTCTATACATAGATGATTTACTTGCGCACATATTACATGGTATAAAGAAAGACTACAATTTATTAGAACTGTCAAAATACGAGGTACGAGATGACAACACTGCGTGAAACGTCATCATCTAGTAACCTTGTATTGATGACGTGAACATCACATAAGTTTGGACAAGCTATAGTTAATGTGTTTTTTTTGAGTTGAATAGTGAATGGATTTTGGGTTTGAAGGATACCGTTGGATTCGTCTTCAAAAACTGTATTTATCTAACCTTGTGATGTTAAATGGTGCCATTTAAAGAAATCGACTTTTCGGCAAAAAACTAATTTCGATAAATTTGAATGCTCTAAATGCGCTGTTTAAGAATGAAGTTTGTATTTTTCCGTTATTTCTTAGGTGATTTACAATGATTTATGATAAATCGCAGCTCTCTAGATCAACGGTTACCAACCTTTTTTGTCCCACATACCCCTCGAACCAGTTATGAGTATCCCACAAAAAAAACACATTTACTTGTATTGTCCTTTTATAAAGCGTCAGGTGAGGTATTTTTGCTCACCGTCGATATATTATTTTTTCCCGCCATTACTAATTTTCTTTTTACGTACCACTTAACAACCTCTGGCGTACCCCAGGTCGGGAATCGCTGCTCTAGATTAAAATCTAAAATTTATTCTCGAAATATTAAGTTGCCCTAAAAACTCGACAAAATTGTGAGTAACATATTCAGAATTCGTCCAGGATTCCGACAATGCAATAATATAATATGCTGGGTTCCATTTGAAAATCGAAAATATGGAATTTTGCGTCTTTATGAATTGTGCCGAGTTCCATTTCGGCAACTTAAAAAATAAGGGGCAAAAGAGCGATCTCGTTGACACCTGGTATACAGACAACTGTACCACTCATACCTATTTACCTACCACTCCATTTAAAATTAAGAAATCTGCTAAATTTGCGATTTAATGAAAGTAAGGTAAAACGATAGATCGCCGAGGCTTTATTTATAGATATTCTCTAAAATTGAAATTAAATTCTAAATCAATACCAATTTATAGTTAATTTTCTAGAACAATCGGATCCCCGAATGGAAATTGGTTCAAAAATAAAGTGTTGCGTAATGCTTATGCCGATTTGGTACTACTTGGGCTCGGAACGACGACGCCGACTAGTATAATAATTAATTAAATAATCGATGACTCGTTAGCGCCGCATACGAACAACAGATAATCAATTACCTAATTTACTCCATTTGGTTTAATCAAACGATAGGTAGCGTAAGTAGACGCAAGTTATCTAGAAAAGCTTGTAAGAAAAAATAAAGCACCGATAATATTTTTACTTAAAATTATTGTATACGTAATTATTAATCTAAATAGTTATTATCAGTAAGTACCTAATTATCGATTTATAATTACCCTGTTCGTTCAATTATATCTAGGTATATAAACTATGATTTGAGTTAGGTAAGTACTTAGGCGTCTGTTTCTATCTAGATTTGATTGAAATTTGAAATTGCTTTTACTTGGATGAGGCTTTTGAAAACA
Organism: Rhagophthalmus giganteus; assembly: GCA_036326145.1. Taxonomy (NCBI): domain Eukaryota; kingdom Metazoa; phylum Arthropoda; class Insecta; order Coleoptera; family Rhagophthalmidae; genus Rhagophthalmus; species Rhagophthalmus giganteus. Next base: position 5,043,990 of record JARFJA010000083.1, on the reverse strand, counting down.
ATTTAAGTCGATTAATTTTGTGAAAATGTATGCGTATCTACACAAAACCGAATTTCATTATAAATTAATTATTATACATTATCTACTTAAATATTAATTTTTGTCAATTCTGTCGTAATACCACATTTCAATGCCCTTGCGTCATATTTTTGGTAATAAATACGGCGACAAATTAAAATTTTTGTACGTGCACCAGCTATTTTCGCTATAGTATCCTTTACTTTAAATGTTCGTCTTTCGGATTAAAATCTGTTACCACCTCCTTACGAAATGCGTTTCGTTAATATCCGCCTATTTTTGTTTACGCGGCTTATTCTAATAATAAGTCTATTTAAACACTTGACGTGCAATTATGCTGGTCTTTCTATCGCTTTCTGGTTGGCGTAAACAAAAATAGACGGTTATTAACGAAACGCATTTCGTAAGGAGGTGATAACAGATTTTAATCCGAAAGACGAACATTTAAAGTAACGGCGACTATAACAATAAGCTTTGAAAGCTTTGTTTCATAATTACACCAAAAATTGTATGTTAAATAATTCTACTTATGTATATCTCTGTTGCTTAATTACTAAATTATTAAGAGTGCGTAATAACATAGCCAACGTTCACATAAATTAGTGCTGGGAAAACCTTCCTACTCTTAAAAAAATGACAGGACGAAAATAGGTTTTTTACGTCAATCTCGTAAAAGGCTGCATCTACAATATTTAATTTTTCACAATTATAAAATGAAAACTAATAAAATTTTACGCAAATTCGATCCCTATCATTTTCGTTGTTTGTAAGTACTCGTAACATAGATAACAGTTATAAAGTTATCGTCAATTATATTAACACCATGTATAAGTATAATACCAAAGGTAGTATACTTTACGGAAAATTTTCAGTGTTTTTACACATACATTTATGTAATTATGTATACTTATCGTTTATTAGTAGGTTAAAATAACAATTATCATTACCAACCATTCCTCAATGGTACCTATACGTATATTATTAGATATTATATGCTTTAACTATAGTTTGTCTTTGAGTTACAATAATGATAAGTACCGTATATACCGGCGTATAAGCCGACCCTTAAAAGTCAAAAAATCGACTTTAAAATACTTTTACTTTTTTTTTACTTGTGATTTTATTGTTAAGGGGATAGTAGTCGCTCGAAAATGAATCGTTGGTAACGACTTTGAAAAGTTTCTTGACGTTGTAAATGATGTATTTTTTATAATTAGTTGATATTCTGTAATAAAAATTAATTGATTTTGTACGATAACAAAGATACATTTTTAGATATTTTCGCAAAATCAATGAGGAATTTCTAACATATTTTTACATTTATAGAATCTGTATTGGTTTATCTAGGTGATAATATCAATAAAAATTGAAACTTCCCTTTAGTAATCTCACAATTTCAATTTTTATAGACTTTTATAGTTACTTACGACGTGTGATCATAAAACGTCTATAAAAATTAAAATTGTAAGTTTACTAAAGGGAAGTTTCAATTTTTATTGATATTATCACCTAGATAAACCAATACAGATTCTATAAATGTAAAAATATGTTAGAAATTCCTCATTGATTTTGCGAAAATATCTAAAAATGTATCTTTGTTATCGTACAAAATCAATTAATTTTTATTACAGAATATCAACTAATTATAAAAAATACATCATTTACAACGTCAAGAAACTTTTCAAAGTCGTTACCAACGATGTAAGAGAACGATATATAAGTATTCATTTTCGAGCGTCTACTATCCCCTTAATGTTATTTTCATAATTTTGTTTGATACGCCTACTTAGGTGTTTTTAAAGCGGATTTTAAGTTTAAATTGGCCGTTTAAAAGCCGTCCACTGGTATATGTACGTAATTTTTCAACTTTTAAACCAGCCTGGAATTCTTCTAGAAATTTTCAAACTTCAGCTTATACGCCCGACATTATTAAATGCCGAAATTTCAAGCCAAAATAGGCCTCTCGGCTTATATTCTATAATTATATAAATCTTTACCAAAAACAACAATGCAAAAATACGCGCAGTACGTATCAATACAACTGATCGTATTATAGTAACGACTCTCTCTACAAAGAAAATGATGGGAAACGAATTTGCCTAATTTCACAACTTTCACTGTGTCCTCGTGGAAACTTAACATATACACGGTGTCCGGAAAGATTTTTGCTTATGATGATAGAGTAAAAAAAAAATTAAAAACGAACTTTAATTTGCTGTAGCTCCGTCAATGTTGAAAATTCGAAAAAAATGTCGTATAATTTTTAAGTGAAGAATCGCCTCCCGAAATATTTACAGATCTTTTCCGGACACCCTGTATATGTATAGCCATTTATGAGATCGATGTAAAAAATCTAGTTTTATCGCCATTTTTTTGTTCAGTGTTAATTGATATGAAATTTGGATATGCTATTCTGCACATTTTTTAATAGGGTGGTAAAAAATCATTAGCAGGTATACTATCATATATTGGTAATTTTTAGGGTTAGGCTTTTTTTTATTTCTTTTTCCGCACTAGCTAGATAACGGAAGTTTTATACTCTATAGAAATATTTCTAAATATTTGTCTTCACCAATACAAGCGCCAAGCGGTTTTTAAAAGTACAAATTTTATAAATAGTTTCACACCTGGAGTTTAAAAACAATGTCGAATAATCTGCTAAAGAAATTAAACAGTAAACGCGACGTAAAAGCGAGGACTGCCCGCCTATATTTGTTTTTCATTTTATACTATAAAAAATATTTTAACTTTAGATTCGTACTTAATTTATAAGTAGGAATGTTTCCCTTTTATTATCCGGAGTAAGTATTTCCTAATGATTTTAGGGTACCCGAGGGTTGAAACTTCATTATAATGTCCTAAAAATCAATAGTACAGCGTTAAATTTACTTTTCACGCCGGCATCATATCCAAAAAGCGCATCACGTTATCTTTCTAAAAGTTGTTCTCGTGTGATGATAAAAATATAAAACGTAATTATGAACGAACAATACGTTCATTTAAATCTTGAGAGCTCCGCATTAAAAAAAATCGAACGAATTAGAGAAGTAAGAGATTCGATATTACATTAACGATATGTAAATATATTATAAGAGTAGCTATATGGCGGGCGGTATGCGATTATGTAAATACGATATCCGATAGGTATATCCACGTAAAATTTAAAAAGGAAATATCGTGCCTCAATATTTCTTTTATGTCTCAATTTGTGAATTCAACGCTATAAGAAATTACGCGTACGCGCACAGGCCGCGAATATATTTATTTTAATTTCCATTGATGTGCGCGTAATAACGTTTTTTCCAATTTTCTCGAAAACAGCGTAGGCACCTATTTTATCGAAAATTTCTTTCCCCTTTTTTATCGGTTTTAATTTTAAAACAAATAAATTTCAAAGAGAATTTTTACAAAATATTAATATTTCGTTGTTGTTGAAATATAACGGTTGCTGGGGAATTTACTTTAAATTTGTCAACAACCTAAATTTTGAATTTGTCGTTTTTAATCTAATTTTAATGACAAACATTTTTAAATATTTAATTATGTTAAATAATACGTACAATATTCGAGCTTTCTACTCTCGAGTTTTCAATTGCTTTTCAAAACACTCTTCTCGTTGATACGCAACATCATATGGAAATTAATCGACAAATTCAAAGCTTTGGGGCAATTTTTGACCATTCGCTAAAAACGTACATGCGCAAATGACGTCATAACAATGAGTTTCTAGAGAAATATATTGTTATGACGTCATTGTCGCATGTACGTTTTGTAAGCGAATGGTCAAAAATTGCCCCCCTGATTATTGCATTATTAAAGCAAATTTTATGACGATTCTATATACCTAAAACATATTTTTTCTAATTTTTTTTGAATAAATTAGTAAACGCAGCGAATTAGTATTACGAAATTGCGACAGATCTTTCATACTGTCAATGTGACGAAGCAAACCACATTTACATGACGCGCAACGGTATAGCATATAAAGAATTCGTGTTTTAAGATGCGGATTTTTATGTCACAGGGCGTATTTTTGGCAATTATTCTAACAATTAAACCTTTACCGAAATTCAATGTTTATTTTTAATTTCTAAGGTAATGATTGGTCCAATAACTTTTTTTGAGCGTTGATAAATGACATATCAATTCTTCTTAGCGCTACATTTTATCATAAATCAGGATTTGGAAGATTATTAACTTGTACTGACGATACATAAATGAGATATCTGTAGTTAAATTTCGACATCTAGTCGATGCTCTCAATTATTACTTAAAGCAGATTGCAATATTGATCTTATTTTCGTTTAAAAATGCAAATAAGACACTATATATTTTATTTTTGTATCAAAAATACTTGTCTCGCAACCGCAGTAAAACGTTTACCTTATTTAGGTACCTGCCTACACACATTTTTTCGACTTCGGCAAATAAAAACTTAAAAGTCTACTGGGCCTCGATTTTATAAACAACTTGTGTAGGTACTTATTTAAAATTTTAAGTTAAATATTTAACATTTTTTCAGATGAAAATGGTTCCAGACTAGCTACTATAAACGAAAAACCAATACTATTGAAGGACTATATAAAAATATGTGATCAAAGACGCAAATTTCCAGTTCTTCTAAAATTGGAATTTCAGGTACGTAAATAGTTACATATTTTTGATGCTAGATTGCGAAATGCATCTTTTGCAATCGAGAATGAAAGTTTTTTTGCGAACGTTATATACCTTATACAGATTACGAAAACAAATTTCGGAATTAAGAAATTTTAATGCATTTATTAAGCGGTGGTCTAAGAAAACAGTCGACCAGTTGAAAATATAACAGATGTACGCCATGCATACGAAAATAGTTAATTGTATCACTATTTGGAATCTCGCTCTTCCACCTCCCACTGTAGCACGATGCGATTCAATTTAATTACAACTTTACGTGCTAATGTTTTACATTATATTATTAGTATTATTAGATTGTGACGTTATGTTTTTCTAGAATTTATTTTATTTTCAAATCCGTTATGGTCAAAAAGAAACTTATTTTCAAATGAGAAATTATTTGTTACATTTATTATAGCAAATAATTTCTTCGAATGCAATAAAATGTCGTAAAAATAATCTCATTTCTGTTCAACTAAAAGTACTTGGTATCACAAATATTTTTATACTAGGGAAATACTGAGCATTTTCTTAAACCACCGCTTAAATGCATTATAATTCCTATACTCCGAAAGTTTTATTTCTAATCCGTATGATATTTTTATTTCTAATCCGTATGATATTTTTATTTCTGAATGAATTTTTAACAAGAAATTAGTCAAATAACACAATATAATATGTACACGATTTTATCATATTACCTACTTTATGTAAGTAGATGTAGTAAACTTAAAACATTAATTTTTTAATATAAAGTTCAGTCTAAATTAAAAAAACATTGTTAATGTCATTTTTCAAGACCGATTCGAAATAATGACAGACAAAGGCCCCTATTTGATAAAGGCTTCCATAACTATAATTTTATTATTAGATATTAATCGAAAAGAAGATTATGTTCTGCAAAAAAATTTTAAATAATAATCAAATTTAATTATTTAATAATTAAACCGTGAAACGCTTTTCCTTTAAACACCTGCACAAAATTTCCTAATTTAACTAACTGTAAGTTACGATATTGTGCACCTATCGAAATATTAACCATAAAAATACTGTTTATTTACCCATCAATAAAAAAAAACTTTAATTTCAATACAAAACCTGAAAATTTGGTTTTTTAAAATTAAAAAAAGGCCACTGTACCTTTTTCTCAGCACATCTGTGGAAACTTCTGGAACAGCCGCAGATAGTCTTTCGTCACGAAATAAAAAGTCACTCTTTCACCAAAAAACAAGAATTTTCACAAAAACGAAACGTTCACTATCAACACGACGCGACCCGCCCCGACACATTTTAACTGATCACCAAACGTATTAGAACTGACCAGTTCTGCGATCTCGCCGCGTATCGTATCTGAAAGAAATTCTTTATTTAAAATTACGAATTTGCAAAAGATTTTAGACAAACAAATTACTATAAGAAACTCTACAGTTTGTTACTAATAAACTAATTTAATTAGATAATTTATTCTCTACTATATCGTAGTTGGTCGTAAAAAAAAAAACAAAGCAACACATTTCATTAACGCATCTTAATATATGTAAATATCGATGGCGTTTTGGCAAAACAGTGTAAGCGACAAAAAGCAAATTTTACAAGAGCGCACATTTTGTTTTGTAGCTTAACTATAAACAAATACTGCCTGGATAACGCGTACATATAGGTAATTAGGAGCACGTTTGTATCAACGATGCAAACGATTATTTTCTACGATGCAGCCGCGGGTTTTTGTGAAAAACGGAGTTGTACGGAGGTTAGTCCTTAGGTTATCCTTGAACGAGATATCATGATAGGTCATCGTAAGTACATGCATTAAAACCACCACCACAACACAACTTCCGTACAGAAAATTAAACGTACCATAACCACGCTTTGTAATTACACCTCAGACACTCGCTATCTATATGGTTGTTTTAGCGAATTTTCATAGAAAATGAAGCTATTGTAGCCTGTCTGATGACGGGACCCATACGTGCCCTTTTGGCTTTTCTGCGATCTCGACCCCTAGATCACGAAAATATTGTTCGTTCATTTTGGGTCAGTCATATTTTATTAAAACGTATTATTTTCTTATTTCCTCTATATATCAATATTGATTACGAACGTCGCGTCGTGTTACCGTAAAATTATCATAGCATTAATACCTATATGGGTTAAACAACAAATCTAAAAATGCATGTCTAACAGCCTTTCTCGTTGTTAGTCATTTGGTTCTTTTTGAGTTTTTATATTCATGAACTCTTCATTTATTTATTTTCCATCTAAAGTTTTTTGGCGTCGAATTTCTCCCCACATCTTTTTCTATGAAAGTTTAATTAGGATCTTGAGAAGTGTCGCCTTCTAAAAAGGTTGACATCGAAATTTAATTTTTCCATTAGGTATTACGTTTTGTATCGACTACATTTTCACCAAAGCGTCTTTTATTATTAGGTACATTAATTTTTAAGTAAATACCTATATCAAAACGTGTTTGTTGCTTCCGTAAGACGCGAATTATAAAAAAAAACAGATACTACAATAATTTTTGTTTCAGATTGCCATTAAAGTAGAGCAACATTCGTGTCGACATGGAACTCGACGAACAAATACGGAAAAGAACCAAAACCAAAGATGCATTCCTTGTAAGTTTATATTTAAAATGTTTTTTGCTAATAGAAATACAGATAAACCATTATCTATTACAATTTTTTATATGCTGTACCTATAATATTAATGCGGAGTAACTTTCTAAATTTTAATTGAATAAATTCCATTTTATTTTTGGGCTATCATATTATTAAACGCCATAAAAATGTCTTTAATAGTTAACACATATACCTAATAATAATAGCATAAGTTTGAAATCTATTTACTTATATACAAGGTGTTTGAAAATAAATGAATAATTTCAGGTTTATCTTTTTTGAATCTACAGAATGAAAAGTTTTCAAATTTTATAATATCTTAATCTTAATCACGATTGTATCTATCTATATTTACAATTAATTTAGAAGGATTTACCGCTATAACGATACATAGCAATAAATACTCTGCATCTTACTAGCAGTGTTATTGGATCCATACCGGTTAGGTAATTTATTTAAAAAATTTCCAATCCATATAAATTTCTGTAATTTCTTATTGACGATAAGTAACGTAGGTATCACATCTACTTAACATGTGAAATTATTGGATATGTAGGTTGTACATTATTTACATAAATATTGTAAATGATACAGAATTTTTATTTGTTTAATATATTAGGCACGATTAATTTTATAAATTAGGCAGCTAAAACGTAATAACGTAATGATTAAGGGCCATGTCAAATCAACCAATGGTCTAAACATTGACAACCCAGATATTCATCGTATTTGGCACAATGGTAGTGCCAATAGGGTTGATAAAACTGCAAAAATTCTGATCTTCGAGCTCATAGTTACTATTAATTTAAAAGCAAAAATCGCACAAAAATGACAACATCTTTAACTCTTTAAAAAGCTATAACTCAAAAACTATTTGACCTAGAGAGCTCAATTTTTGTGTCATTATCTTCTGTTTTTGATGGATTTTAATTTGATTTGCAACATGACTATGATATTTAAAATTTGTAATTTTTGAAGAGTTTAAAAATACGTTTTACGTAAACGAAATACGTAAATCTCAAAACGCCCCTTTTCAAGTTCATTTTTTTCTAAGCCCGTTGATGTGATGTAGTCTATTACTTGTCACACGTTTAATAAATTGATGGTTACTAAAGTAACATTGGCCACGTTCAGCCGGGAAAGTGCTGCCTTGGCGCCGAAACAGCGGAAAGTAAGCGCTACGTTATAGTAGCCGACTACGGCTAAAAGACCTTAAGCTATTATAATAGACACATGGCACAACTGATGTCATACGTTAATTACAAAAATGAAACGCAAAAAACAGCGGTTCAATTAAACCGCTGTTTCAGTGCCAAGGCAGCGCTTTTCCGGCTGAATGCGTCTAATGCTTAACAAGAAGTAGATTTTCGGAAATTGCGCAAAATGAATTTTCGTATTCCTATATTGCGCCGTGCTGCCATGAGAAGATTAGGTAGTTATATATGATTTTTTCAAGGTATTCTTTTAAAATTAAAATCGAGTTTTTTTGAAAATTTAAAAGACAACTGTATAAATTGTAAATATTTAACGTTTCTTTGAATGTATTTACCTATAATATCTTTACTTATAATGAAAGGGTGTTATGTTGTAATATTAGATATTTTTATAGAAAAATATCTATATGTATACGTATCTACATCTAAAGAGGTGCTTCTGAGATTAAAAAAAAGTTCTTTTAAGGTATTCAAAAATTACAAAATTTATATACCTATCATATAGTCATGTTGCAGATCAAATCGAAGCCCATTAAAAATAGTAGAGAACGACGGGTGAAAATTGAAATTGAACTCTTCAGGTCAAATAGTTTTTGAGTTACAGTTTTGATACTTTACAGCTAAAGATGTCAAATTTGTGTGATTTTTGCTTCTGTTAAAAGCGATAGTTCAAAAGCCAAGAACCCAAAAATCTGAAAGGTTGAGCTTTTTGTCCTGTTGATATGCACAATAAATAAATAAATCTTACAAATCTGAAATCTTAAGGTCTAAACATATTTTTTTATTGGTCGATTTGACATGGAATAGCCCTTAAAACAGTTTTATACATTTTTTAGTAATAAAAATTAACGACGTTTTTTGCTAATCTGCTTTTAAAACGATTTCTTCTAATTTTACATATATTTATTATTATTATTATTATTATTATTAATGACTTGCAGCTCCTTGGCTATTCGCACATTTATTCCGAACTTGGTACTAGTAACGGCGTCGGAATGTGTTGGGTGGTAATGTTCCCCAGGAGGATAACTCCTGGGTACTTATTCGGTTCCAGCACTTGTTTCCTGATTGTTTTAACACCGGTGCTGGTATGTTAGCATACATAACAGTTGCTTTTTCCCATTTATATATTTTTACATTCACAAACATCCATGGTCGTAGCGGGATTCGAACCCGCAGTCGTGAGTGCACTAGAACGCTAGACGGGAGTCTAGCTGTCTAGAGAAGCCACGGCCCCTTAACTATATTGTATTATAAAAGTTATTACCTATAGGTATGGCCTATCCAAACCTACATGCAATTCACATCATAAAAAAATCACTAGATTGTTTATTTGCAATTCGGTTTAAAGTTTGGAAAGTGACATATTCTATGGATGATTTACCTGCGCACATATTAGATGGTATAAAGAAAGACTACAATTTATTAGAACTGTCAAAATACGAGGTACGAGGTGACAGCACTGCGTGAAACGTCATCATTTAGTAACCTTTCATTGATGACGTGGATTGCATATAGATTTGGACGAAGTGTATAAAGCGTTAATCCACCAAAAGCGCAATACAAAATTTAATTAGGCGACCCCTCAAAGAAATTGCTAGGAAAATTAAAATTCCAAAAAGTTAGATGAAATTACAATTTACAGAACTAATTTTGTCGGTCTAGTAACTCTTATTGAACGTTGATAAATAGAATAGCTAACGTACCATGTATATTGTTAGACACAGTTCAACGATTTTATTTGAAGGCTGCAATTAGTTATTCGTTGCTTAATTGGTTGGTTGTGCTTAATAGGACCTTACGTATTTAAAATTGTTTCACAATTTTACTTATATATATATCAAAAGATTTATATTTTAATTAAACCGTTAAAATTATTTGGCTTTAGGTACCTATTAATATTACTTTTTATTACGTTGGTTAATGCCAAAAATTTTGGCATTAACCAAAGTAATAAAAAGTTTCCACCGATTCCCGTACGAACAAAAAGTTAATATGGCAATTAAGAGGGTTGTTATTATTATAAAAAAACTTAACGAGTAGAAATAATTCTAACACGAGTAAAATTAAAATTATTCGAGTCTATTATATTAGTTTCGCGCCGACTGCCTACTAACAGTCGAGGCATTTTAAGAAATTCGACCTAACTGAAAGTAATTAGTAGGAAGCGGAGACTTGGCACGGTTATTAATTGGGCCTTGCTTAACTAAACATATCGAAAGTCCCCATAAATTCACGCTATGCTCCAACCGCCGTCGTAAGAAAAATACGCCGAAAATGAGTTTTTCATCAGAAACTCCCTTGGGGTTCAATTTCAAGGTGACACGTCAAAACTATTGACATTACAGAAAAACGATAGTAACATCAAGGTCCAATTAACAACTGTGCCAAGTTTTCACTTTCGACTAATTACTTAGGTCGTTTGAGTTTTTATTCCTAAAATGCCTGGACTTTATCGCCAATTTTCCAGTCAGTGGCGTCGCTATCCCCATGTGTTATGGGTAGCAACTATTAACAATAACGAATTTCAAACACCTTGTATGTATTTTTCTGAAAATATTCGCATGTAGCATGTTTTTAAAATAAGTAGTTAATAACTGCCGAAAAGTGTAAAAAATATTGAGTTAACTGACAGGCTTTATTGTAGTTTTCAATATTTAAATTAAACCTTTACGTTTTTATTTGCTATGTATATATTTTTTAGATGATTACAATAGAGTCGTTCTAGAATCTATAGAGGGTGAACATGATTCAGATTATGTTAATGCATCGTATGTTGATGTAAGTATTATTTCCTAATAATTACTTATTAGAAGTTATGTAGAATTAAGGACTAGATTTACAAAGTATTTCAACCCAACATTTAATAAATTAGTTGAATGTAATAATATAGGTACAGGATGACTCCAAAATAGCTCAACAACTCCTACAATAGTTTATAAATTAAAATAATAAAAAAATCGCTATAACATTTCTAAAACATTATACCAGTTTTTATAAACGTTATGTGCCCTTGAATGTTATCTGATAAAGATTCACAACGCTCATTTTATGACTAATTTTAGTATTTAAAATTGCAATGATTTTCTAAACAATTTGAAAAACCATAAGTATTTATCATTTTTGATGACGTTTTAATGACAGGATTAATTATTTGATCTGTTTAGTTTACGTTTTGATTTATTCTTCTAAACAGTCTCCTACAATATATACTGTAGCGTTGGTGCGCAATTTTAGGATCGCCCTGTAAGTTACAATTATTAAACATTTTACAATGCCTACTTTTAGTTGAGTTCTTTTAGTAGAATTCGTTCCAAGTGTTGACGTTATAATAAATGAAAATGCATTTTCTTAGATTTCGATAAAGAACGAATTTCTTAGTAGATATCTAGATATTTATTACAAAATTTAAAAAAAAACAAACTTTGCAGCCTAACAACCCCGTTTCAATATTGCAAAATCTATTAAATATCAGCAAAATTCCTTCAGAACGTTTGTAAAATAAGTAAGACTTGCATAAATAAGTTTTACAGATTAGTAAGAAGACACCCAAGGTACGAATACTATTTAAAATTCAATATTACTTTTTAACAACGTTTCTATATTGTGTATTGAATGAAAAAATTTAGCGACCTATCTTACTTGATAAAGGGTCAATTGTAGAGTGCGGAATCACTTCTTGGCTACTTCAAAATCGAGTTCTTTACTCCCACCATCCCTTAAAAGGTAAATATTTCATAAGGTTCTATCTCACTTATCTTTAAAGATAGAGCTCTTGTTATAAAACCAAAACATGAAAAATTTCATGTGGAATAAAATAGTCTATAATAATAATGACAGATTTTTCAATATTAAACGTATAATTACGTGTAACGTGTAATTAAGCTGTCTACAGGTGCCGTGTAGACCAACACCAAGTGCTGACAAGTGCTCACAAGTGCTGCTGAGCGGTCAACACAGCGTAGGGGTAGTTGTAATAAATATTATTGGAATTACTTATTAATTGAAAAGTTTTAATCTTAATAATACCTAATTATGTAGATATTTATATATAGATACATACATACTTACTTAATTTTAGATACGTGTCAGGTATAAAATAAAGAATAATAACAATTTTTTAAACTAAACAAAATTCAAGAAAACATAAAAATCGAATCAAACATCTTTGTCAATTGTTTTTGTTGTTCCCTTTTGGTATTATTTGATCTTTACGCATAAAAATTTACCTAGGTCATCATGAAACTATTGAAACTTTGAAACTATTACAAAACCTCGTGTATTGTTTTTTGTCAGTGACTCCTTTTCGACAATAATCTATTGTAGTGACTCTCAATCTTGTGGATTACGCGTACCACCCAAAGAATATCAAATAAATTTCGTACCACCACTCGTTATAAAATTTCGACATCCAAATAAAAAATACAAAAAAACAAATACTAGTTTAAAATTATTTGAATAATCACTATCTACTGCCTTTATACCGCAGAATTATAAATTTACTCTATTTTTAATTTAAAAACTATTCGTGCGCCACTCAACCTTAAAAATTTCCCTATTACAAACTATAAACCAGATAAAAGTTTAATCGCATTTTTATGTGACCGATAAAATACAAAGCAACTAATAAAACATGTGCGCCATCTACTTTCACGTGCTAATTTATCGAAACAAAGAACTGAATGTTTTTAAAATAAAAGCGGGACTGTCCGCGTACAAACTCGAATGCATTTATATATAGAATTCTGACAAATCCGTTTCAGATCTCTCGCGTTGGTGGTACAGAGCTATAGTGGTTGTTTCAGTAGTTCGAATTGTAAATTACGGCGTCGTATTATTCGTCGCGTGTGCAAGGAGTGCTCGTTCGGTTTATAAGACCTTTTTGCGTGTGAGAGAACGTGACTATTGTGTATTGTGTTGTGTTCTTTAAAAGGATTACAAACAAAAGGATTAATACGACGAGGAAAGGTAGGACCTTCCTTTGTCGACTAACTCTCTGTGTATTTATAAAATTTAAATACATAGACCTTTAAGCTCTAACACAAATTCTCTGAAAATCGAGTTTGGTTAGGCTCTTGGATAGGGACTCGGTTAGGGATTCAAATATTTGACTGTTTAATTTCGCAAACTAAATTGTTTTACGCGCATTTTTGCGATCACAGACGTTTAATGAAATATAGGGAAATATGAAGCCTACGTAATAATACAAGTTTGCAGTCAACAGAATAATTTACAGAATAATAATATAATAACAGAATAATCTATTTTGGTTTTAAAACGAGATTTCTATCTTTAAAGATAAGTGAGATAGAGACTTTTGAAATATTTACCTTTTAAGCAATGGTGGGGAGTAAAGGACAAGTTGAAGTGGCCAAGAAGTGGTTTTTTACTGTATAACTGACGCTCTATCAAGTAAAATAGGTCACTAAATTTCTTCATTCACTGCACACGAAAATGCACAAGTGGATCTACTATAAGAAAACTAACGACAGTAAAAATTTGGATTTGATAATACTGAAATGTATTTTAAAAATAAAATGGATGTGTAGCCTAATTTTTTCCAATTTTTAGCGAACAACATTGCTTATTAACATGTAATCAAATTATTTCTTGCCCATAATTACTTATAATTTATTAGATAGAAAATTCTACTAAAAACTTTATTAATTTAGTATAAAATGCAGATAAAGAGCATTGCAAAAACATATGTATAATATTTTAGTTAGAAAAATAAATAACTCGATGACAGCGGATGCCCACACACCATGGAATTTCTCGCAAATCGGTAACTTAAAAAAGTTAGTTTCTCGACATTACAAATATGTACCTACTTTTGTAATTTTAGGTGGATTAAAACGACTCGCTGATAATTAACTAATAAATATTTATAATATAATAATATTTATAGGCAATGAAATTAAATTAATGTTGCAAACTGAGCGAAACCGTTCGGGAATTGGTTAATTAATTAGTAGATACTTATTATTATTTATAATTTAAAATTGTTAATTTATGTTAGAAATTAACTTTTTCAGTTATTAGACTAATAAATACATAATCCAACATTCGGTTTTATTATTAATTTATATAATATTTTTATTAAATATCTGCCTATTACACATTCTTAAACATTAAGCGCTCTTCTTATTAGCAAACAAGTGAAGCATTTTATCTGTATGTTATGTATGTATGTAAGTACTTATAGCTTTGCCTGAATTTAATTATTTTTTTATAATAGTGTCTATCTATAATAAGTATAATTCACTTAACATACATTTACGTAATTACTTAATATCCTTGATAGTTATAAAATAAAATATAAACAACATTTTTGAAGGAACTTTCTAATATACCGCGTTTATAAAATAAAAGTAAACTCCGGAACTTTGAAAAGTTAGAAAGAAAATCCAAATCACGGTTTCCCATTTATTTTTTAAACATGATCGATTCGTAACGTAATGCAAAGTAACGTCCAAAGTTTACAAAAGTCTCCGTAAACTTTGAAATAAAATTACAAATAGGAATGAATTTATAAAATAATAAAAATACGTACAATATACACAGTGTGTCCACGGATGGAACCCAACCGTACTCGTAAACTTTTTTATTTCTTGTGTTTAGAAAAAAGTAGTTTTGCTTAGTTTGAAAAGTCCTAAGCCACAATCGGAATCGTTATGGTCTGTGTGTGATATCACACACAGGGTTGTTTAAAAATAATGAAACATTAAATTGTTCGAGAGTAAAGTACCTATAGCTTATCCAAACCTACATGATGTTCACGTCATCTACAAAAAGTTACTAGATTATTTATTTGTAATTCGGTTTAAAGTTTGCAAAGTGACATATTCTATAGACGATTTACTTGGGCACATATTAGATGGCGCAAAGAAAGACTACAATTTATTAGAACTGTCAAAATGCGAGGTACGAGGTGACAGCACCGTGTGAAACGTCATCATCTAGTAACCTAGTATTGATGACGTGAACATCATACGGGTTTGGATAAGCTATACCAATTATTTGAATAAAAATGAAAACTGTTAATGAAATTTCTAAACTTTGTCTCAACGTTCATACTTTTGCTTTGAAGGGAACTTTTAAGTGAGCGACTGGTTAGATAGAAATTTTTCTAATTGATGGAAACGGAATGGATGGATGATGGATTGGATGGTTTGGTGTTATAACATGTCTTGGATGTTCACATGATATTACGTGTTTAGCTATAACGGATTAGCGCTGCATTTTGCACCCACATCCATTTCATTCTTACAAATAGCAGCTGAAGTAGAGAGAGAAACAAGGGCAAACTTGGGCACGGCAGATGGTGAAATAAGACATATACTTTACGTTAAAAATATCTTTAATATTCCTTCTTGTTTTAGAAAGAGATAAGAAATCACATTGCCCACTCAAATGTAAACTTTTAACTTAAAATCGGTACTCCAGAAGTTTTCAACATGTTTCGTACATATATTTATTAAATGTAATTTACAATATTTTACCAAACAAATGTTAAATTCATTATAAAATAAATATCATCTAAAAATAGGTGGAAGTGTTTTACTATTTATTAGTAGGTATTATAAATTAGGAATTCAAAAAATGAGAAACTGAGATTTTAAGTTAAAAGTTGACAATGAAGTGGATATAGATAATGCGGATTTTATTAAATCTATTTCTACAACAAATCTGTTCATTTAAATATGACCGAACATAGCGAAGATTCTAGTGGTTCTTCATCCTCGCGGTTTACGTACAGTCAAGTTCATATGTTTTGTCCCGTCGCCTGTGTTAGTTTTTAAGGATTACTGTCCGTTTTTATTTATTATCTGACGTGTCCCCTTTACAATTCAAAAACAACTGCTACCCTTCAACCCTCTTCATCCTCTCTCGCCGCTCGTTGGCCTGCGATCGCATCTCGCGGGACAAAACATATGACTTTGGCTGCACATCGAGACCTATCTCGATGTGTAGATTGATACAAAATACATAGTTTGTTTTTGCATAGAGGTAGAAAGGAAAATATTGTGGTAGATTACACATGATTGGTGGGTGATGACAAACATACGTTAATGTATTGAAATCGCGCTTCACCTGAACCGCGAGCAGCGAGGCATCTTCGGTATGTTCGTATATACCTTAAGAATGCTAAAGATATTTTAAACGTAAAGTGTGCACTTCTTATTTCACCACCTGCGGTGATCAAGTTTACCCTTGTTTTCTTTCTACCTCAATTGCTATTTGTAAGAACGAAATCGATATACACTAGTAATGTGTGTGCAAAATGCAGCGCTAATCCAATATACCTATAGTTTTTATTCATACATACAGTGGTCGCCGCTTATTGTGTTCACTGGTTATAAGAATCAGTCATTTAATATGTTCATTATTGCTTGAAAAAATAATTAAACTAATTGTTATATCGCCACTTAATGGAATCGCCGGATATTGGAGTCAAAGCTGCTAGTTCCAACATGATTCTATTATGCGGTATCTACTATTGTATTTTTGTTTTTGTTATTCGATAAATTATGCGCTTTCTTTAATTTAGTATACAGCTGCATTAATTTTAATGAAGACAAAATATCAATTTTGAGTCAAGTTTTGAAATTTCATATTAAAACTTTTATTGACATTATCTGTAGTTTGTTGCATTTTAGCTGAACTATATTGGATTAAACGCCCATGTCGAGCAAAAAGGACAAAATAGAAATGTTTGTTTTATCTTACTTACTAGATATATTATGTAAAATTGGACAGCCCACTAGAAACATAACTTCCATTCACAACGAAGCGCGCGAAAGTCGTTATTCTATGTTAAAGACAAAGGATAAAGGTACAATTCATTCTCATTGTTGGTCAAAATGTAGTTTTATCTCTGTCTTTTAATATAGAATAACGATTCTCGTGCACTTTGTTGTGAATGGGAGTTATATTTCTAGTGGACCGACAAATTTTAAGTAGTATGTCTAGTAAGTAAGACAAAACAAAAATGTGTATTTTATCCTTTTTACTCGTCATAGGCCACATCCGACCATCAACATCATCCAACATAGCTCACAATCAGCTAAAATGCAACATACTATAGGAATAATTATTTCCTCTAATATTTTTCATTTTTACCTAAACAATTGGTTGCTAATTTAATCTCGAACGTTTCATTATTTTTAAACAACCCTGTATGTTATATCGGCATTCTGATTATGGCTAAGGACTTTTCAAACTACAGTGGAACCTCGGTATACCACCTTAATCCGACCTTATACCGAATGGGACGTATACCAAACCAACCTTTCCCATAAAAAGTAATGTAAAAATGATTAATCCGTTCCCATGTAAAAAAAACTCTTGATATGGTATATTAATGGGGTTGTAAAATAATTTAAACACTGTTTGAGCACATTAATAAAAAAATAAATTTTATTATAGATTTTTAAAGTTATTATATTGCATTATATTATTTAAATCATTAAATCAAAATCAAATCAAACTCTCCTTAATATTAAAATATAAAAACAAAAACAAAAAAAATTCTATTCTATGGAAGAAGAGTCCCATTCTGGATTTTTTATTTTTCCACTTTTGTCGCTTTTCACTAGGATCAGCAACTTTTATTAAAAATCTGTCCAAGAAACTTTGTGTCTGTCTTCTCCTCAGGATGTTTAAAAAATGTGACATTGTCAGGGTGGTGTTTTTCTACAAAAATTTTCACGTCCATCCATTTTGCAAGGATTTCTTTAATTAATAAAGAAGGAGCTTCTTCTATCTCTTCCTCCTCCGAGCCAGAAGAGAGTCTATCCTTTCTAATTTGATGCTCATCGTTCTCCAGTTCCTGTAATTCGTCAGTGGTCAGTTCTTGATTGTGTTCTTCCAGTAATTCTTCCACATCATTATCACATACATCCAGTTCCAGAAGAACAAAGTGAACAAAGTTATAGACCGTGGCACTACGAATGTCTAGGCTGATCTAGTACACCGAAAGAACAGTACATACACCAACCAACGACTCTCCCCACCAGAAATTACAGTTTCAAACCAAATGAAGTCAATATAAATTCATGAATAGTGTAGATATCATAGTGCTAGTTATTCATAGATGACGCGTTTAATTCAATTAAGTCGTATACCTAACAAAAGTCGTATACCAAGCAAAATTTGTTTTGTCCAAACAGGACGTATTCTAAAGCAGACGTATACCGAAGTTTCACTGTAATTGTAAGCAAAACTCTTCTCTAAAAACGCGAATTAAAAAAGTTTACAAGTAGGTATAGTTAGGTTCATCAGTGAACACACTGTATATATAATATTGTAAATGTATGTAGGTACTCTAAGTAACTATTTTTTTTAAATAAGCAAACGAAGAAACATAATTATTTGGTAACACGCACTTTGAACGCACCCTTAGATATAGAGTGAATTATTAACATGCATGTACACGATATCATAAATGAAAAATTGTAAAACAGTAAGTAGTTATGGACTATTCAAAAACTTTCTTCAACAAAAAAACGAAATTCGTTATTTATTGAATCAAAATTATCGAATTAGATGAACGTTGTTAGAAGGCATTTTGATGTTTTGTTATTATCAACAGGTATAAAGTAAGTTGATACTCATCTGTTCAAACATACGTTAATTTATCCCAGAATGATAGACCGCAAACCGTGTCATTAAAAATAAAATGGGACACGAAAACCAATAGCCTTTAGAATGTTATATCTGGCAAAACAAGTAGGTACTAAATGATGTACGAAATGTTTTAATGATGCTCAAAGCAAGTTTACCTGTTAATAAACGCCTACTGTAAATCGACTTCGAGTGCTCAATTACATATACATAGGTCGAAAAATTCCTTGTAAATGTTTATAAACAGTTAAAATTCCGTTGTTTACATTTCTTTAAAAAAAATGTTATTTCTTTAAATACTTCAATTTAATTCGTTTTTGTCATTTTGGTAGGAATATTTAGTTAGTAAATATTACATATTTAAAGTCTGTCGAATGGAAAAATTGGTTCTCAAAATTGCAATGTCGTAAAAATATATAGTTTATCAATCACAGTGTGGGTTTCACTCGATTAAATCAACACGTAATTGACTTTATTCTAATAAACGGCACATATGTTGTATTATATTCATAATTTCTATCAGAATTTTGTTATAATATTATTTATGCACAAGTACGTATTTGTTTAAAATTAATGTTAAAAAAAATAATAAATTAATTAAAATTAAAAAAAAAACGGAATGAATAGAATGTATTACCGTCCAGAACCTATGTACATCAAAATGATCACCATAGGCCATTTTTTATTAGGTACAGCGGCGGACATTGGTAATGAACCGTTTACCGACACTTTCAAATTTGTATACGGTCGACTTTCCTTTGCAGCGTTCAATCATAATGGGAGGGTTCCTACTCAAATAAGCCAGTTATTTGCGGCTCGTGGCTGTTTAAACAAAATAAATTCAAATTTTACGAATATTGTCTGGTTTTCTTATGAACTCGTGTAGGTACATACCTACTTTTCATGATGATTGTGATTCTGAATGAATTTTTAATATAAGTACTGTTATTTACTCTTTAAAGTTTTTATAGTTTTAAAAATAGATTTTTGAATTGAAACAATTAACTTATTAATAAAAATTAGCTTCTTCAGGAACGATCCTGAAGTAGCCGTTTGTTGATCGGCGAAATGTTAAATGTAATTGGGTTTTATAATTGTTTTATTAAAGGACTGCTAGACTATTTACTTTCATTCGTTTAATTTTATAAGCTTAATGAGCAGCTATAAAAATCTACTTTTCAGAAAATTAATATAAATTTCCATCCGCGCGATTGTTATCGAACACGTGTTACGAACCAACTTTAGTTTTAATGAAATGCCCGATTGTCTTACCGCATTGAGATTATAGTTTTAAGCAAATTACATTATTAAGCACGACAAATGAGAAAATATTGAAAACAAAAACGGCTTTTGCCCAAACGCATTTTAAAAAACAAACACTTCAACGAGTGCGATTTTCAATAATAATTAAACACGAATTGAATCGATAGCACGGAATTCCCGAAGTAATTTGGTGTTCGTTCAGGTAGACGTATTATCTAAAAGGCAAGTGTGATATATAATAACCCCCTTTGCTAGTCGACTATTCAGGGAAAGCGGTTAATTGCATAAAATATCTTCTAATTACGTACCTACCTAGAAATTATGTAGATACCTATGTATTTCCAACAAACTCTGATAAACGAATTAGGCCCGATTTTACAAACATGATTTATATTGCAGAATAAGCTATTCCTGGAATAACTGCTATGGAAACATTTTTTGAGACGATGTTTCCATTAAAGATATTCCAGGAATAGCTAATTATTCAGCATAAACCATGTTTGTAAAACCGGGCCTTAATCGTATTTCAAAGTTAAATACGTCCCATTTTGTTTTAATTTTATGGTCTATTTGATTTGTTGTGTCGCAGCAAATATATTGGCTATTGTAAGAACTTCAAATAAAAAGAACGTTATATACGTAGGTACCTATACGAAAATTGTTTAACTGACTATTTTTAACTAACTGTATGTATTTCTCAAAATAAAAAAAAACAATTAAGCATTTACAGGGCTTCCAGCGACACTCCCCATTAAAAAAAGTAAATAAAGTAAATATTTCTCAAACTTAAAGTAAATAAAAATCAAATCAAAACCAAAAAAAGTAAATAAAAGTAAATCACTGGAAGCACCGCATTTATAATATTTTAGATATAACAAATTCATTTGATATTTTAAAACTATTTGAAATTCTCTTTATAAGGATATGTCACATGCATGCTATCTAACCAATTAAAGAAATGTATAAATCGATAATTAAAAAAAAAACACTACACGCTTACGTTAATTAAATTCGGAAAAGTATACAGTATTTCTCTAATGACAATCGTTTCTCAGTTTCTAGATTTATCTATAATATTTTTTGGGCCAGCTTGATTATTCGACATAAATACAGGGTGTCCATAAACTCTCCTGCCAAATGAAAACGTCGAATTCTAGAGATGATTTTATGTCGATTTGAGTTAAATCACTTCTATACAAAAACGCTTCCTAAGGGCCAATTGTACAATGTCAGTTTACACTCAAACTAAATTTTAACCTGTTGATTTCCATAGTAACAACGATAGTAACTAATTATAAGGAAAATATGTGATTTAAACTCCAGATTACAAGTTAAACCCGGCCCTTAGGGAGAGTTACGGCCCTTTGAAGATGACGCCTCGTCTTCAATTTTTTTCGAATATCTTTAAAACGTTATTAATAAAAAATATCAAACTTTACGCATTGTGTAATTATCTTGTAAATGCTCAATCTATTAGTGTAAATATTAATTTTTTATTGCGATCATAAGCGTCTCGTTTGGGGAGACTAACGAACATTATAAATCATAATTTTTTTTATCCGACTTTTTGACATTTCCGACTTCAAATTTGAAAACTTTAGGTGTTTTTTAGGTTTGTTCTTTAGGTGTGGCAGACAATTGAATTTTTGTTTTAATCATTTTTGATAAACTTGATACTTGATAAAATTTATTATAGACTTTAGAGAAATATCAATTATTTAGAATTATTGTGGTCTGCCTCGCAAACCTGGCAGTTCTCCCTCCAATTGAATAAATTTTCAATATGTCACCTACTGTATAAAACTACCTCACGTTGTTTTTTTTTAAATTATACTTTTAGTTGTTCTTTACATGAATATATATGTCTGCTGATATAAAAATGTATCGAAGTATGGAAAAATTAGGGGTGAAAATTCGAAGAAATAACACCCCTTAGGATTTTCATCCCTAATTTTTGTATCATAATGTAGGTCTTGAGCAGCCATTTACAAAAATATATAGTTTGTTGGCGATAGCTCTTGTTGTTTCACAGATAATAAGCAAAATCGAAAAACGTTTCAATTTTCAAGGGTGCATTTCACCCTCTTAAACCGCGCAAGAGCACGAACGGAGTAGGGCTCTGGATTAATTGTTTTAAGTTTTATTTTAATTATTAATTAAGATTTAATGACCATCTCTCCTCTAATTTGGCTATTGCAAAACTTTTTTCAGTTTCCGTTAAAACGTGATTACGCATTTTTAAAGAAAGAAACTGTAATAAATTTTTATTAAATACAGCGTTAAATTTTTGAGATTCTTGCAATAGCCGAGATAGCTATTCTGACATAAGAAATTATTTTCGATTTTACGCGAAATAACATATCGTAAGAATATAGGGAAAGGCGGTTTCGTTGTAGATACTATAACATTAGAAACACGTCACATGGTATTATCAAATAATAAAAAAACACATTACATTTCACGGCACGATATCACATCCAATTTAACAGGCGTGAGACAGTTCAATTTAACCAACTTTCAATATTCAACAAAAACGAACTATACATTCAACGTTCGACTAGTTTCAATAAAATTTTAAAGTTGAACATTAAAGTCCTCGTAACCATTCTTGTAAAAAATTTTAGTTATGCATTCAATTAAACCAATTTAAAAATTGTTACACACTTATATTTTTAGCAGTAGATATTTGGAAAAATGCGCTTTCACGATACCAAAGTTAATTCTAATAATTGTTTTTTGTTTTTAGAGTTTATTAAAGCCAAACGCTTATATAGTAACTCAAGGACCTACTGAAGAAACCGTAACTGATTTCTGGAGAATGGTCTGGCAAGAAAAGCGAGCTGTATCGTAATGTTAACGAAGACATTTGATTTTATTAGGGTAAATCGAATAAATGTGCTTTAATGAAAGTTTAGATCGATCGTAAACTTGCTGCTTCGGTGAACGGCAGAAAGTTGAACACACCATGTGAACAAAATAGTTTTCTCAGATTTTATTCTCGATAAAAGTTTTTGCATTTTCTCAGTAAACTTAAAATGAACTTGAAAAAAAATTCGAATATTCGAAAATATACAATTAAAATAATAATTAGAATTTCTACTTTTTTTCGGACTAGGTGATTATGACTTCATATTCAATATTATCCTTGCAAGATAAAATGACCTTTACACATTAAACGAAGGTACTTAGGTAAACTATATTCTTGGGTTAATTCTAAGTAATTAAATTATTTTAATTTATTTAATTTAAAAAAATAATAAAAATTTAATAAAAGCTTCGTAGCAGTTCTGCATACGACAGAAAATGTTCAATTTTTGCAGGTGAATTTTAATTTTAAAAAGATATAGGTAGAAACTTTTATCTTCAGATTTGTAAGATTCTTTATTTATTCATTGTACCTAACAAGAAGACAAAAACCCCAAAATTTCAGATTTTTAGGCTCGTAGTTTTTGAGTTATTGATTTTAAAAGAAGCAAAAATCTCACAAAAATGACAACATCTTTAACTCTTTAAAAAGCTCTAACTCAAAAATTATTTAACCTAGAGAGTTCAATTTTGGTGTCATTATCTTCTGTTTTTATATGATTATGATATTTAAATTTTGTAGTTTTTGAAGATCTTAAAAGAATTTTTTTTGAAATATCTCAAAAAAGCACCTTTGATTTTTTGTAAAAAATTTTTGTTTTAAATACAATTATTGACTGTGTGCCAAATTTAATTAATTTTTTTAATAAATAATGTGAAAACTCAATTACGATTATTAATAACCCAGAGAAACTAAAGAAAATTGATGAAAATTTGTTTAGACAAAAGTTTTAGCGTATTTCCAGGCGATTCTAAAAATATAAATTAAAAAAAATCCATCAGACAATTTTCAAAAATGTTCAACTTTAAATTTTTTAAACGTTCGCCATTTTGAAATTTTAAACATTTTGAAAATAATGTACTTATAAAAGTTGTAGACAATAGAAAGCAGTTCATAAAAGTATTTGCTTTTTAAAATTGGTTCATTACCGAAAAAGTGATGGGAGTTATTAAAAAAGCAAAGAAATATCGATAATTTCCATATGAAACATTGTATCGAAAAAATTTACTAAAAAAAGTTGTTGGCATTAATAAGTTCTCGCTAAAGTTAATAAATATTAAGCACTACATATTTTTATATTATTTGTAGGGCAAAAATTAGTAAATGGATTATTAGCAAACTTTCAAACCACAATTAACTCGGTTTATAGTCGTAGAAGTCAATTTTAGGAATTTCACATACAATACAGAAAAATTAATTTCCATAGGCGTCTCGTACTGAAATTTGACGCATAAATAGCCAATAAATGTCTCGAAAAAATCAAAAGGGTGTTTTTGAGATATTCAAAAGATAAGTTCTTTTAAGATCTTTAAAAATTATAAAATTTAAGTATCATAGTCATGTTGCATATCAAACTAAAGTCCATTAAAGACAAGAGAAGAGAAGAACAACAAATTGAGAGGTGTAGATTAAATAGTTTTTGAGTTGCGGCCTTTTAAAGAGTTAAAGATGTTGTTAAATTTGTGCGATTTTTTGCTTCTTTTAAAGTCAACAGTTCAAAAACTACGAGCCTAAAAATTTGAAAATTTTCAGTTTTTGTCAACTTTATTGGCAGTACCGTTGTGAGAAATATGATGAATTTCTGGGATGTCAAGGTTCAGAGCATTGGTTGATTTGACATGTAATTTTTTTCACATGTGTGCAACTATCTGCCGAATAGGTCCGGTGTTACGTTATTGAACTCAATTGCTGACAAAACAAAATTATAACTAAGAACCTACATTAGTTTTACATTTTAGAAATAAATAAGTAGGTAGTATTTAAATTAGATAAAACTGAATGTACGACTTTGCATTCGGTAATTTAGTTACACGTGTGCTAGTTCAGTTATCGATGGGGCTTTACTTGAACGATCGTTAAACTAAAATTTATCCATCTTAAAAAATAAAATAAAAATTGGTCTTCAAATGTTGCCATACCCAATGAATCACGATGATATTAAACTGATAGAGCAAATAAAAATTCAAATCGCAGGTAATGTGCGTTCAGTATTGGCCAGCTTCGAAAGATATCGAAGAAACCTACGGTGGCATCCATATATCGATAATGCAAGATGAGGAACTGGCACATTTCCACATACGAACCTTTCGGCTATTTAAAAAACATCTAGATGTAAGTATGATTAAGTATTATTTTTACCTTTATTTATCGTGTATAAAAATCGTATAATATTTATATATGATAAAAAAAATATTACGGCAAAAATAAAATTGAATGAACTCCAAACGCTTTGTAAATTTTTGACAAAGTTCCAAGTTTACAAAAACTGTGCCAATAGCGATTTTATTTTGTTGTGGAAGAACAATCGGTATGCAAGTTTGACGGGCAGAATTTAAAAACAATCATTACATAAATATTATAAATGTTTACAACAACAACAAAATTTTTGAATTGCTATATACCATACAGTAAACTGTTACAGGATACTATAGAAGAAAGGCACCTATTACAGTTCCACTTTACAGAATGGCACAGTCATACGTGTCCTTTTCCAAATGCAGTATTGGAGTTCCGAAGAAGAGTAAGAGCAGTTGTTGGCCATAGAATTAAGTCCAACGAAGCTGGACCGATGGTAGTGCATTGCAAGTGAGTAGGCGTTAATCCAAAATTTAAAATTCTACACAGTATTAGTAGAGATTCGGTAAAATAAAAAGAAACGATTCTGAACGCAAGCGTAGGGGACTTTTTCTTAACCCCCCCCCCCAAGAAAAGGACGTCACGGTATCAATCTGACCTCCTAAATATTACAAAAAAAATTTCATACAGTCAGCACGCGATGCTGCAATATCCGTGACGTCGATTTGTGATCCAACCACCCTAAAGAGCGTGACGTCCTTTTCGAATGACCCCTAGCAGATCACAAAAGACCCAGTTACTGCAGATTTCCATAGTTGAAACATACATATAATTACCTAATGAACCTCACTATGACCTCGTTGTCAGAATAAGAACTTTTTACTTAATTTCAATTCGTTTGACCATTATTACTTAAAAGTAACAAAGTTCCTATCCATGATTTTAATGGCTTTCAAAGACAAAATAGAACTATGTGATGAATACGTAGCAGTCGAGAATGAAACGTATTGTTAATAAATTACTCGTTGATACAACGCAAACAGTAATATTTTGTTTTTGACAACCAATGAAAATTACGAATAACGAATTTTGCGGCAGTTTGATGACCAATAAATTTATGGATATGAGCTGAAGTTTAAAATTAATTTTTTTAGAAGAATAAATTAAACAATTTAAGAATGTTTCAAGTACCCAGCCTACTTTATTGCAAATAACCTATACGTATTATTTAGATTGAACTAATCTGCATTCAAAAAAAAGGGTTAAATCCTTTAATAATAAAAAACATTTCGTAACCGAGAAAATCTAAAAGCAATTCTACAACTGGAAAATGCGCCGGAAAAGGTTGGGTATTCAAAAAACACAATTCGGCGAAACAACAACTCGTTTATGCTATTGATCGAAAAGTAAGGATGCCAAAGCAAAAAGACCATCAAATATTAAACTAAAGTTCTAAGGCGTTATATATATATATACACAATAGCAATTCTAGTTTTATAAAATACAGAAATTTTAGCGAGACGAAAGACGGAAATCTTCACTTAAAGAAATAATTACTCTCGTTCAAAACCACTACTAGAGATTCTTTTATATTCGGTAAATAATTAATTTCAGCATTGCGTATTTATGAGGCCTTAGAATGTATTTAACAGAATTATAGACATCATTAGCACATAAACGCAATACATTCGCATATCTAATATGTTGGTCATTTTGTTAACTATAATATCAAATGTTTTATTTGATAGTTCCCTTGATAGTTAGGTATTTTAGATATTTTGGTTTCAGACTCGCTTTTTATATAATTATTACGATATTTATAAAATGTATTTACAATATTAATAACGATTTAATATTGTTTATACGTAATTATATTTATTTTATTAAACACTAATTGAACGCACAGTTTGTAAAACACCATTTCTAAGAAATAAAATTCAAAATAATACAAAACCTATTTTTAATGTTGCCTAACTTAAATTTTTATTGTTGTTACTGATCTGTTAAGTTAATAAGTTATAGTTATAAATAAGTTAATTAGTTATACAATAAACAGGTTGAGATTACAGAAAAATTCCATGTTTTATATGTCACAAAACTCATTTTTCTCAATTTTCCCGAAAGAAATGCATTTTTTTTTTTTTGGAAAATTACAAGTACTAAAGAAAAATTTTCAAGACTATTTTATAAGTTAAAAAAAAAACATTCGAATCGTTTTTTCCCGATTATGTGGAAGAAAACGGTGCATTTATATCAATAGTTGTAAAGAGAAATATTTCATATAGAATTTTATGGAAATTCTAAAACATGTTTCACATTACCAATTTAATAATTAATAACAGAGATAACGCAGTTTAAAACTTTTGATCGGCCGCCATTTTGAAACGGGTCGGTCAATTATTGTGGTTAACAGACTCGTTTTCGTATTCATAAGAACAATATGCTGTCCTCCGACGATTAAAATTGCGATCGTAGTTGGGTCTACAAAATTTAATTATACACCGTGTGCAACAGAATCGTGGTACATCCCTCCCTAATTTTGTTGTTTGTTAAGAAAAAAAATCTTCAAACTTGTTACGCATCTAATGTATTTATCAAATGTCACTTTTCGACATAAAAATTGTGTTTTTCCCACTTCCGGTTTCGTTGGAACTGACGGTCAATTTTCGATTTTTAAATGGAACAACCTGTATATTATTACATTTTTTGAATTCGCATAATTTCACAACACATAAGTGACATTTTAGCTATCAAAAAAATTTGGTATTAACCTAGTTTATTTTTTTTTTCAAATTTTCTCCTGTAAATTCAGTTGTATTAATCTCACAGAAAGTTCCGGTAAAACCGGAAGTGAGAAAAACGTACTTTTCATATTAAAAAGTGATGTTTGATAAGTACATTAGATATGTAACAAGTTTGAAAATTTTATCTTGTTAAATAACAAAATTGGTGGAGTGTGTACCATGATTCTGTTGCACACGGTATATATGCATATATATGGTCGACCCAAAAAGAAAGATCTATATTTTCGTGATCTAGGGATTGAAATTATAGAAAATCCAAAGCGGACCCATCATTAAACAATAGCAATAGCTTTATTTCCTATGGAAATTCGCGATCAACATAATATCTAAAATAATGCAAAATGTTGATTGTTAGCATTTCGTGGCAATTTAATTTGTTGCTTAATATGGAAAAAATAACCTCGGTGGATCCAGCCGTATTAGATTTATGCGGGTTATTAATGACAGATTTTATTAAACTTATAATACGTTAATGTTTAAACAGTCTACAAGCGTAGCACACAAGTCTAAGTCTTAAGCACAAATCACGTAGGATAGTTGATAACTAATTATTGATTATATTAATTGAAAATTAATTGAATCTTATATTAATTATGATATATTCTATATAATATAATTTTAGATAATTCAATAAACATACAATATAATAATTCACATAAATAACGAATTCTAGATAATATAAATATTACATAAAATTTGATAATATCTTTATTGTCTTTGAATTTTAATATAAATTTCGTAAAATTTAGTAATTTTTGTACTTGACTTTCATAAATTTATACTAATTCGTTGATCGTACAAATATATTTACATTAAATATTTCACAATAAACATTAATCATTCTATTCGTACAAATATTAATAATACTCTACTAGTATATGATTAATTACTTATGATTAAAATATCGTAATGACAATTATTATTATAATACTATACATAAATATACATAATCAATATACCGATTATAATTATAAAATAATATTCAATAACTTTAAATTATACATATAATAATTAAAAATAACAATGTAAGTTTATAATTATACATTAATTACTTTTAATAAACTGTACATGTTGCTACATGATCTAACATTGTAATTTATAATTAATTAAGTTAAATAGCGTGTAAGTATCGTACTACTGAAATGAATATATACTAAGAATTTAATTTTAAGATCGATATGGTATCGTTACAAATAAATTATCTATGTAATTAAATCGTGATCTAATTGTATATTATAACGTAGTTTGTAACTTAATGTACTATGATGTAAGTACGTTTAATTAGCATCTTTAACAAACTAGTTATATAATGAAACATTTAGATAACTGTTTAAACTATGTTAGAATACTAATATGGAAATCTAACGTAAAGCATCATGAGTGACTGGTCGATACTTATGATTAGTAACTATTCATTTCAAATATTGATTTAAGATTTGAATTAAGCATTAAACTTATAAATTACAGAGCTTAAGATACGAATCAGTGATCGTATTCAAGATTTATAAATTTGATCGATAACAATATACTGATCTATTTATTATAAATTGTTATAAATAATAATTAAAGACTTGTAATTATTAAATAAGTACAGATGAGTAATAATGTTGTATTTCATAGATTTATAACGATCTATTAATTAAATTAATCAAGAATTTTAAAATTTGATTATGTCATTGATAAGACTTCTAAATGTATATTAGTAATAATGACTGAATTATTCTAATTTGAATATTGATTATATTAATCATTCAAAATAATTGACAGTTAAACTTAATAATTCAAAACTTGTTATAATACTTTATTATTACATACATATATATTATAATAATCATAACATTTGATAATATATAAATAATTTAATTAAATTTAGAAATTGATTATTTTATAGAATCAAATAGATTATTAATAAATACATTAATGATATAAATAACTTTAATATGTAATAATAATTTATTTAATTAATGATTATACATTATTATCAATTTAATTATTATAAATTCATTATAAATTATCTATAAATAACAATATCATCTAATATTAATTACAGATAATTATCGAATTATATTATTATTATGATTATATGAATTATATAATAATAAGATCTATTATGATTATTCAATTAATTTTAGTAATAATTATCTATAATTATAACTAATTAATAATTATAATTAGTTATAATTTATATAATAATATTTAACTTTATTTAAATCTTAGAAAATATAATAATTACATACATGTTATTACATTTAGATATAGTATTCATACTTAATAACATTTAATGTATATTAATATATAATAATCTACATATTTATCTAAATATTATAATATTACATATACATAATTAATTATAACTTGATTTAGAATTTAATATTATATACATTTATAAATATTAAGCTTGGAATGAAATAATTCGAATTTAATTACATATCTCGTATTATATTTAAACAGATGATCGTACTATCTTATAAGTACATAATACAAATTCATAGTACTTAATTTGAATGTAATTTAAACTTAGAAATTATAACTAATTTACATGATTAAAAATTAATACTAATATAATATTAAGATAAATTTATAATTAACATGTAATCTTGTACTGATGCTAAAGACTTATACATACTATGATTAAATGATACTATAGTTTAAATTAAATGTATATATTGATTAATGTAAAGTTATTATAACGTCTATAGTTTAATAAGTATAGATTATTAGAAATTTAATTGAATAAATGTAATGAATTACTGTAATTAGTATATATAGCAACTAAAATGCTACATCTACAATTTTACTACTGATACATAGACGTATTACAATATGTACAATTCCTGAAATGTGTAATTCTAAACATAGTTAAACATAGCCTTAATTTAAATGAAATTTAATGATACTTGTAAACTATATCTAAATACTGAATAAGAATAATCGTAAACTATTAATTAAATATTACTAATCTAACTTGATTTTAATATTTAATAATTTATAATTGTTAAATAATTTATACATTATCATTATATATCAATGATTAACATAATTAGTAATTATATGATTGAATAAATAAGTATCTAGTTAAAATATTACTACATTATTCATCTATGATAAGTGATCGAATATACTTTAGTCTGTATCACTTTAGATAGTAATTAATAATGTACTTCTTTAGCTAAATCGTATTATTATAATATTCAATAAATTATCAATTTTATTTTAAATTAATTATCATAATTTTAATATAAATTAAGAATACATATGTGATTATGATAGATTATTTGCAACTGTTAGAATATGTGAATATAATGTAATGGTTATAATCATACATTAAATTCGAGTACTAACATGAATGTCATCAAATTCAATGTACATGAGTTAAGATAACTTATCGTCACAAGTACTAGTGTCATAAATATTTAATTAAATCAATTATTATAAGTTATATAGTCAGTTGGCATATAATCAATACTAAAGTTACAGTATATCTATACTTAGAATGTAATATAGTTATTACAATACTGTCAATGTAATTATGATAATTTATAAATGGATGAGTTTGTACGTTCATAAATAGATTATGCTATTTTAAATTATATAAATTATAATTATCCTTGTGATTCGATACACTTGTATATAAATTCAATAACTTAGATTATTAAATATAGCTTTAATTTGACAATCGTACAGATCGATTTGACAATGATAATAACGTTATAGAATCTAAACTATTAGTATTACTTTATGATCATCTACATATTTTAAGAATGTCAAATATAATTTTTCTAACTAACGCTAAATCTATACTGTAATAAATCATGAATATCATATTTTTCGATATCAGTTCATTTCTAGCATTAACAATTCATTATATATACAAGTATGTTATCTACTTACGATATATTGTAATCTATATTAATAATCGTATTAAGTCATTTTACTTTAATTATTACTGTATTATATCTAAGTTTATATTATCATATAAATAGATAAGATTAGTTAGTATAAGATCTAAATTGTATTGCATAATGTATTGTGATCATTCCTATAAATATACCATATATAAAATAAATTCAAATTATTTGCCAAATAGAAGTTCTTAAATTATTGTGTTACATATAATTGTTAATCTATTTAATCTAGTAATTTTAACTTAATGTTAATGCATTAGTCAAGTTTCCATAGAAGTGTTATGTAACTTTAATTATGTATCTAATTGAAGACTGATCTAAAACTTTAATATTGTCAGAAATATAGTACTCTATTAATGGACATTTAACTAACTTTATGATGCAATTTAGAATTCATTTACGTAGTAATATATAATATTATAGATTAAAACTAATTCAATCGTATAATTAAAAAAATAAATTATTTTCAATTTCAATTTAATTAGTTTATATATAAGTTTGAACTTTAATTTATTGAATTGTTACTGACATTACACTTTCAATAATGCTGATATAAATGCTTAAGACATACATTGAACATATCGTTCTCTATAATATGTATAGTTTACGTATCATTAAATCTTTAATCGTATTTATGTTAATACTGTTTAAGATTTTATCATATAATTTGTAAGCATATTAACAAATGTTGAACTCTTATTATTCATTTATTCGTTATCAGTATCATGATATCTTAAATTTTCCCATAATATTTAAACAAGATTATAAATTATCATCTATAAGATTACATTTATTATTCAATATTACTTAACTAATCATAAAAATTTATAACTCAATCATACTCGCTACTAGTATTGAATTTAAATATAATGTTAATAATCAGATCATGTAAGATTAATGCAAAATTTTAAACTACATTCAAGTTATCAATAATAATTTGCTACTTATTCAGTATTACGTTGATAAAGACTTTATTTAATACGATGTAACTAATTATGTTGATAACTAGCGATATGTTTAATCGATATATACGATGTAACTTAATTTATATATTGATTTACATTATTTAGAAATGTTATCAATGATTTAAATTTAACATACTGCATTTCTTAATAAACAGAATAATATCTAACTTTCTGAATACAATTTCACTAAACTATTTATAGTATAACCATGTTTAGTAACACTCGATTCAGTTTTAAATTAGTCAATTATAATGCTGTTAAATATCATATCTATGTAACGAATTTTATATCTAATTCATATACGTAGATGACTTACTATCAAGTCATAAAATACAAATTCTTCCACGATTATCCAATAAGTTTCATTACATAATTAAGTAAACATAATGCATAAAAGATAAACATCTTTATATGCAATAAATGTAGTTTATATAATCTAGTATTCTAAATACATATGTATAATAATATATGTCAAATTTATGTTTAATAAAGCTATCAGACTATCATTAATGACATTTAACATTTATATAAAAATGTCAGTTAAATGATTAGTAAACGAATAAATTCTATTAAATTCTATTAATATTTAATTCAATCATATTGTAAATCATTCATGCAATTTATGTAGAATATAAAGTGATTACAATCTAAATTTAACATTATCTGCTAAACATTCAATTAAAAAATTGTTATCTAACATCTGTAAGTTATACTTATATATTACAGACCATACCTTTAATTATTAGCATAGTTAATACTAAGTAATATTCCTAATTTAGTTAATTCTTAATCAAGTTACTAGTTTATAATTATAATGTACATTTGATATACATCTAAGTTGATATGTTATACGAACTACTTTAAATAGTTAATAGTTAAATTCAGTAGACATTAATTCATTTACAATATGAACATTATATTAATTAATTAATTGGTAAGATAAATTTAGATAAAATGAGATCCTACATAATAAAGTTATACATAATGATGTTTAAATAATTATTTAATATTTCATATCATTACTATGAATGTATACGTATGTATAATATTTCATACTAATTTTACTTAATAAGTTCGAAAAATAGATTGAATTCTAATCATAGTTCAAATACTGATTTTCCTACATTTAAAACTGTTAAAATACTAAATCGTATTATTATCGTATAATGTCATCAATACTAGAATTTCTATTAATTGAAATTTATATAATAAATTTAATGAAACTTGAAATTTAAGATTTATATGAAATTTTACATAATTAACATTTATATTAAATTCAAATATTAAGGTCAATTTGATATCTAGCTTGATGTTTATTAATCAATACATGTATTTCTGTTAATTATTTATTCAACATTATTATTATGAACAATTATTGTTTTTAACATATACTATTAGATTTTATTATAAAAAATTTTAATCTATCATAAAGATTCATTCAATATGTCAATACTAGTGTTGAAAACGTATTCAGTTAATTAATGTGTTGATTAAAGAAATTCTCAGTAGATAGTTTCTTTAACGGAATTAATGGCAGGCGTAAAAGCCCCACCGAGAACTGTCCAATTATTTCAATTAACTTGTTGGCCTATGGGGCATAAGGTTCCCACTTCTACTAATTCGTTGGTGGAACTAATGAACATGGTAGAAAGATGGCGTCAACGTACTGATTATGGTCCTGTGTGTGTTGTGTCGCCGTAAGTTTCACATGGTTTCACAAGTTTCATCCACGTTTGAAAACATCAGTTTCACTCTCAAAATAACACCTCATTGATAACATTGATTGGTGTAATAACAAAAATGGTATCGTATTAAACGCGGATCGAATGAGACATATTAAAATCTGAACAGTTTGAAAATATGAATAAACGTATTAAACCACATTTTGAACGTAAAATTTGAGGCATACACAATTTGTCACAACCAATCTTCCACTGAAAATTGATCAAATTTGAATAAATTGCGTAAATAAATGTTATACGGGGCGGCGTAAGCAAATTATAACCCAATAAGATGAAGTTAAAACAAATTACTTAACCACACTATGTATAGTTAGTTAGATTTTAAATGAGGTGATATATCGGATTAAACGCCACAACGAGGAAAAGAAGAAAAATACATTGGTGTCGTTTCTCGTTTTACGTGTGTCCGATAAGCAACATAAGACAGGAATGGGTGCTTTGTCTTTTTCCCTCGTTATGGCGTTTAATTCGATATATCGCCTCATTTAAAATGTAACTAACTTTATTTTTTTTATTCGAAGAACAATAAATGTCGATAATGTTCCATATATTGTGACGATTCATAATTCCCGTCGACGTGCATTCTAATATTTTTTGGTTTGGTTTAGTAAGCAAAACCTTGAGTTTTTATAAACCTGATTTTAAAGACGAGTAATTTGGTTATATCATTTAAATTTAAAATGCGTCCTATTTCACAAAAGCATACATAGAAACTACGATTTAGATTTAAACTTAGCATTAGATTTTTAAGTACAATTTCGAACATTTTCGGCAAACAGAAAAAATTATTGATGCAACAATTAACGGTCGTTATTTACTTAAATACGTAAAATACGTGTGTTTTCGTAAAGGAACTAAACCCTATACATATTGTAACAAGTTATATAAAACGCGTTTCGCCACTTCTCAAATATCAGTAAAATGCCCGAATTTAATTTTTAAATTACATTCAAGTCCGACGCCGTACATAGATAAGATTTTTAGATTTGTTAACAATTAAAATGTAAAAAATACACGTGAACTTACTTTGTTGTCTGGAGAAGGCCGAGCCTTTCCGCACACATCGACATCGACAGTTCAAACAATATTTTAAACGAAAAAGCGAATGAAATTAATTTTAAAATAACTCCGGGGGCACTTCGTACACAATAAAAGTGAATTAAATCGACACGTAGCCGCGCGTCCACTTTACCCAAGAAACGGTCGATTCGTACTGACGAAACGAATTAATTATGCATATTTCGTATCTATAAAGATACTTAGAATAAAGCTTAACCAAATCCAAGGTGATTGATTGCCTTCGAAAGACCAGATAAATAACATATTTGCGTCGTCGAAGCTCGCGTTATCGCGCACGTGTTCAAGAGATAAGTCACATTTGTTCCGACGATTGTATTGTAGTACCTAATTTTTATCGCCCACATTTAAATATTTTGTGTGAACCTTTTAAATATAAAATTCCATTCGCGATTTATTTAAACAAAAATTTATTTGAGGTTTCAACATAGAACTTGGCACATTTTTTCTTTAAATTAGTCCCCGAAATGCTGTATGTGCAAAGTGTAGTACCGTGTTCGTCAAATGGTAACTCTCGTTGTGGCTGTAAGGCCGTATTTTAATATTTAACCGTGAAATCGTTAACATCTTCAGGCCAACGTTTATCGTTTTTTTTTGTTTTGTTGCTTTTCGAATTATGGGGGACAGTAAAATAGGGAAAATATATATATTTTTTATTTTTCAGTTACGATACTTGAATGTGTTAAAATGTTTTAGAAACTTAATGTGGATACTTACACATTTTGATTGGGCATTAAAAATTGTTTATTTTAAACGCGGGATGGGGATATGTCAACAAATAAATCAAAATTTAATACCGTTATTGGAAAATAAATAAAACGCTCAATTTTTCGCGTACCTACAATGCCAAATGTTGGCCTCCCGTTGTTGGTGCTCGAAAACTAATTAAAAAAAAAAACGGCTAAAACTAAAAAATGTACGATTTACGGTTTTATAAAAAGACGGATATTACAATCTGGCTACGACGTATATACAGTATGTTCACGAGCTCTGGGATCCTCCGATAGAGCCTAAACTAAGCACGATAAGCCCGTTTCCAAGATATTTTTAGTTTTCCGGTAGTTTACCAGAAATATTAACAGGCACCAAAACGACAAAACGCAAACAAATTGACAAATATCAAAACAATAATGTTTTACGTGATAGTTGATTCTGTAATCAGTAATTCTAGCACATGAAGCACATGTAAAAAGAAATGTGACGTTCCATTTAAAATAAATAAGTTATTGTAGTTTTATATTGAAAAATTGAATAAATTTATTGCATACGAGTTAGACAATAAATAAGCAATGTGTTCGATGCATCAGTGTATTTGTAATTTTCGTCTAAAGTTTTTTTACTTAAACTAATTCATTACGAAGATATGATTTTTTTTAGTACAAGGTTGCATTTGACAAAATAGTAAAGAGAACTTTTTTTTCTCAAAAACTATAAACTTGAAGTTGATATAACCTTTATACTTTTTGACTTAAATTTACATGTTTAAGTAGATAGAATATGCAAAAACTGTTGTATTTAAAATAATAAAGTTGAGTGCTTTACCGCAATATCGGATCACTCTGTATAGGCGAAAATAATTTTACCTATGCGACTCTTACAACCAGACATATTTCAACTAAAATATTTTCTTCTATTGTGCTTAGATTAGACTTTATCAAAGGATTCAAGAACTTGTGGACACATTATATATAGATTAATTTAAAAACTCTATAGCCAATTTGATAAATTTATATGTTGGTATATATTGTTTCAAAAATCGGCTGTTAATTCCTATTGTAATTAACATAACATAATTATAATTTAATAATGTTTGGTTTACATACGTAATAAATTAAGAACAATCTTTAAAATTATATAATAGGTTTTTTGATATCACCTCAAGGGAGAGGAATACACAACCCTTAACCATTCTAACCCGAAAATATTTCAGACGTTTAAATTGTTAAACTGTTAACTACTTATCGAATTTCCTAGACATTTTGCGATAAAAAAGGCACTTTTGTTTAATTTTGATCAAATGAATCATATTCGAATAAATCACACTTAAATAATATCTAATTAAAAATACTCTGCATCTGTTATTCTTTATGTATGATTTTCTGAATATGGTTCATTTTATGAAAATTAAACAATAGTACCTTTTTTTATCGTAAAATATCTGGGAAATCCAAAAATTACCTTAAAAACTTAAATCTCTGAATTGTTTTGGAATTAGAAAGGGGTAGTGCATCCTGGCTCTCCTGAACTGATACCAAAAAACCTATTGCGTAATTTTAAAAAACCATTATTTATTATCAAAAATTATTAATTTTCGACGAAAACCAAAAATATTATTTAAAAACACTGATTTTACTTTTCAACTTTAAGGGCAAAAATCTCAACACTCGTTTCGAACTGTTATTTTGCATTCCGTTCATAGAATACCTTATTTCGTGTAACTGAAAGAATGGCAATCATGTCAACTTTTTATGTGCAGTTATCGAAAAAATAGCACTAATCTAAAGGATCGATCTTTCAATCTCTCGATACATTTATCTGACAGCTATTTACTAGAGAAACGTTTGTTCGAACAATTGTTTCTATGGTAAATATCTGTCAGATAAATTTATCGGGAAATGTAAAGATCGGTCCTAAGTGGTCTTTATTTGACATTAGATTATATGAAACAATCGCTAGTCGCTCCACACTCCAGATTCCTAATTAGTTACTACCCTAACACACCTCATCTACACTAATCTAAGCTCACTGACTTATTTGACTGCATTAGACAATAGAGAAACATTGAACCTCTTCCTCTCTTCATTTCCCCTTTTGCACACTTTGAAAAATCGACGTGTCCGGTAAAACGAATATTACCCTCAAATAAAACGTATTTTACGCTACCGAAGTGTGAATAAAACGTTCACTACTATATCTACATGATTCGAGAAATTCTCCATTCGAGCAATTGTCTGTACATCAATTCCAAAATTGACTATTACCAGGCGTCTTTAAAATTTGCGCATTTGAAATAACTCTAACTGTTCATAAATAATAATTAAATTAATTATTTAATAATAATTAAACCGCGAAATGTTTTTCCTCTAACATAAATAAGTACTTTTTATTTATTTATTTTATGATCTTGAGATCGTTACCCATTAATCACAGACTTTTTTAACAAAATTTAAAAAAATTGTTATAAGAACTTAAGCTGTCTTATATACAGAGTTCTGCACTTCTCACATTACATTGTCCACAACATTATGCTAAGTACGTACTGTAAAATGTTCTATTAAGCCCTTGACATACAATGACGTCTGGGAGACGTCATTCATTTCATGTGTCATTGTAGACTTTGATGTCTCCGAGACATCAAGAACTGTCTCCGACAGTAGTATATTAGATTATTCAATTATTTTACTTGTTCGTCGATTCTGTTTGGTTAAAATGTTCAAGATGCTCCCCCCTTCGCCCTTTTTAACAGTACCGATAACAAAATCGCATCGGCAAACCAATAAATTAAAAGAAGCACATCGAAAGCAGTATTTAATATAGCAGTAATCTTGCAAGGCGAATGCTATATTATATATTTGAACAGAATAGAACTACTAATTTATTATTTTATAATGTTACTTAATTATTGTCCATTAACATTATAAATATATCAACCCGATTAAATGTTATACACAAGTGTCCAAGATTTCAAAATCAAAATGGGTATCTTGAAAATTCGTAAAGTGATGGCTTAAATTTCAAAAGTTGGCCATATTAAATAGTATTTAATCGGCGCAAAATTCCGATTTATTTCATGTTTTCAAGATCTCAAAACATGATGTTATTGATTTTCGTTCTTATCGAAATTTAGGCATATAATTTAGTTTTAAATGAAAAAGAAAAGACACTGTACCTTTTCATTGCCCACTGTATTAAGCATCTAAAACAGCGATGTTCAAATTTAATCGCGTTTCGACCAAGCCACAAACTATTATTTTTATTGTCTTTCGCATAACAAAGAACACTGTATTGGTACATATTCATTACGCACCCGACATCAACGACTAATCACCATTATGGTATTTAGAATGCAATGAGGTGATAAAACGTATTGTAATGTATTTTATGACGTATCTGCATAAATTAATAAGCCTGTTAATAACAGAAACATATAATTGTCTAAAATTGGAACACTCATGAAGTATGCACCATACTATAATCGTCTGAATATTTTCTGATGGGTATATTTAAAAACTATATGTGTATCACGTCTCACTTTTGAAAATTATAGAATGTTATTGGACATTCGGTTTTAAAGTTAATGAAAGCAACCGAATTTAACATGTTTTAATTCTTCTGTGACAACATATTAGATGATATGAAAAAATTGGCAATTCTATTTAGAACTGTCATTATAATTTACTGACATTTTGTATCGTTATGTGACCAGCTACTAATTAAAATAAGAAACTATAATCAGTTTTAATCCTTTTTGATGACTTGAAAACTCATAATGTTTGATAAGCATGTTGAATTTGTAATGAAAATTCTACGAATACAGGGTTCTCTTTGTTTGTGGCCAATATAAAAAATAAAGTTGATGATGGGTTCTCGGATACGAAACGTCGGATTAAAAATTTGAACACGCCATTTTGTAGAGCTTAAAAGTGGCAACGAGAAATTGTGACCGGTAGTTTTAATATCATTTAAAATAAATAAAAATGAAAAGAAACGAAAATCGAAAAATCACATTTTTTGAGAATTTTGAAAACGATAAACAATAATGAACTTTTGCAACCAGCATGTGAACATACTCTAAATAGCGCAACTTTTTTCTAATTTAAGCCACCCTGTATCTTCTACCGTTTTCAAGATCCCCATGCTGTGCATTCTTATCTTGGACACGGTGTATAGCAATGCAAATTTCAAAATAAAATGTTCTGTTTCTAAGCTTGCGCATAACTGTTCAGTTGAGCCAAATTAAATAGTATTTTTCGGACGCACCAAATTCCGATTTATTTGCATGTCAAGGGGTTAAACCTATGTTATGAGATTTTGTGCTTATCGAAATATTAGGCAATAATTTAGTAAAATAAATACAAGCATAAATAAAGATCGATGTTACTTTTGAATCTGCAATCATCTTAAAGAAGGAAGCATCATGAAACAGCCATATCAATGAGATAGTCTTTCGCCACACAAAATAATTTGTCGCTCATTGTCTTTCGCTCGAATTTTCACAATCAACGCGACCCGACACAAACTAATCACCAAGCGTATTAGAATTGACAATGAGTGTAGGTATTGTATGTATTGTGCGTATGACGTATCTGCAAAAAAATTATAAGACTTATAACATAAAATATATTGTTAGAAGAAACTCAATAAGTAATAATAAAATAATGTCCCGAATATTTTAATGATAGGTATAGTTACTGAATTATTCGTTAGAAAATTCTAAAAGGTACAATATCGACTAAAAGTAATTTAAAAAAAAATCGATGGGTATATTGGTTCGTAAAAAAAAATGAAAAATGTAAACAATTTTCTACTTCGATGAATTAGTTAATTTATAACTAGTATTAGTTAAAAACTTATCATTTATAGAAAAACAAATGCATAGCAATAATGTTTAATATTTAATATTTGTTAATTTAAAGTTGAT
The DNA here is from genome assembly GCA_036326145.1 of Rhagophthalmus giganteus. Lineage (NCBI taxonomy): Eukaryota > Metazoa > Arthropoda > Insecta > Coleoptera > Rhagophthalmidae > Rhagophthalmus > Rhagophthalmus giganteus. The sequence goes on along the minus strand of JARFJA010000083.1, from coordinate 5,002,297 downwards.
GTTTGAAACGTTTATAAAAGGTTCTGAAAGCAGTAATACTTTACGTAGGTACTTTTGAAAGCAATATCACCACCACCACAACTACACTTTATCCAAACCTATATGCAATTCACGTCATCAACCAAAAGTTACTAGATTGTTTATTTGTAATTCGGTTTAAAGTTTGGAAAGCGATATATTCTGTAGATGATTTACTTGCGCACATATTAAATGGTATAAAAAATGACTACAATTTATTAGAACTGAAAAAATATGAGGTACGAGATGACAGCACCGTGAGAAACGTCATCATCTAGTAACCTTTTATTGATGACGTGTCGCTTGCACCTTGGATAGGTCATAAATATACTTGCATTTCTTACTCTTTAATTGCAATTTTCTCGAATGTGACTCATTTTATCGAAATTAGAAGTTTTTATATTAAAATATTCGAGAAACTAAAAAATATGTGAATAAGAAAATTTTAGAGGTAGTGCACCCTTAAATTTCCCCGAGGTGATATTACAAAACCTATTAGATACACTGTTCTAAAGACCTTCACTTACTACGAACGTCAAATCAAACATCCTATCAAAAATTATTAAATTCCAATAAGAAATAAAAATGTTATTAAAAATAATTGATAAGTATTCATTTTTCAACTTTGGGTACGAACACCTCGGCAAGAATGCGTCTTACAATTAGTAGAAAAATTCATAGAAACTTATGGCATTATTTTGACGTGATCTGCAATGTGTTTCACTTTCAACGAAGACACCTAAATAACTTTTTTATTTTTGAAGCAATCAATATCAAATTTTTACACATTATTTAGTTCACTAAGACGCATCTTTCTATCGCAATAGAATTTTCTTAAGATCAAAACCTAGCCAACTGTGATCAAAATGAAAACTAGTATTTCGAGTAAAGTCATATTAACGATTAAGATAAAGCAAAAAAGTTGTTGCAAATCACAAAAAAATATCCAAATACAAACTTTTTCTGGAAAATTTTCATTTTTGTAATTTTCCAACATTTATTTCACTTTCAATGAAGGCACCTTCAAAATGAGACTTCGGGACAACTTAGTTGAAAAAGACCTTATTTAAAATTTTGTTCGTTAACCTGCTGTCTTATTTGCTTATTATTGAATTAACCGAATAAAAATGTTAAAAAAATACAAAAATGAAAATTTTTCAGCGAAACTTCGTATTTGGAAATTCTTTGTAATTTGCAACAACTTTTTTTAATACTATTTTTTGTTATATTTTAATTGCTAATGTTACTTTACTTAAAACACTAGTTTTTATTTTGATCACAGTTGGCTAGGTTTTGATCTTAAGAAAATTCTATTGCCGCAGAAAGATGCATCTTAGCGAACTAAATAATCTGTAAAAATTTTATATTGATTGCTTCAAAAATAAACAAGTTATTCGGGTGTTTTCGTTGAAAGTGAAACACACTGTATACGGCCCCCGATAAATTTCCCACCCTGCATACCTTCATATTTTTTTGCACCACTCGATAATAAGTCATTGTTATGTAGACAACCTCAATTATTCCAGAATAACTTAAAACAAATAAACAGCGGATTATAACTTTTGGTATTTTTTGATTAATATTTAGGTGTAAAATACACTTCCAGAGTTTGGTGTGTTCAACCCGCTTCCCACTTTTATTTGTAACGTCAGTTAACGTTCTGCTACATTATTAATAAAATAACTAACAACAAATTTATTTTAAATTCGAATATTGTAATCTCTTTATTATTTTTGCCATATATGTGTAGCTTGGACTATGTTGCAAAATATTTCTGTGGTCACAGACAAAAAGGGAATAAAGTTGGTTATTTTAATGTCGCGAAATTATTGAAAAATTTTAAGTTAAATGCGTAAAGCCCTTACTTTAACCACTTTTTCGATTCGTATAGATACTTCTATTATTTTAACAAATAAATGTTCGGTATATAGAAATAGGTACCTTTTTACCTGCGACCACAGATTTGTAGTCATTACTTTTTAAATGTAAGTTAATAGAAAAACAATAACTAGGCAGCACGCTATACACATAAAAATGCACCCTTAAATACGTCGTCGATTATTTTAGAAAAAAAAATTTTTTTGAACAGTGATGGAAGAAGTAGATGTGGAGTATATTGCTCGGCTAATGCATGCATAGAGCAAGTTATTCAACATGGCGAAGTTGACGTATTTCAAGCCGTTCGAACTGTCCGAAGACACCGTCCGCAATTAATAGAAAATATTGTAAGTAACAACATATTGTAGCATAACTGTTAAGTTACTTCCCACATTCGAGTTTCTTAACTGTGAAAATATGTCTTTATCCAACTAAACCTAAAGCTATATGTGTTTATCGGAAACCTCTCTTTTATTTGGTGACTTTTTCGCATTTGCAAACAATTATAAGATTTATTCATTGTTTCGATAAGTAATGTTTACTTCTAATTTTTTTTAATTCGATAAATACATAGATTCTAATATCTAAGTTTAAATATATGATCATTTTTATTATACAGGGTGTCCCCGTTTTTTGTAGCAGAACTTTCACAACTTGTAGTAAAATTCATTTTGAAAACAAAAGTTCATATAAACATATATGTATGGAGGCCTCGTCTTCGATTTACAGGGTGTCGAAATTTAAAAACAAATTGGATGTTTTATTTGTAAAACAAAATTCCCTTTTTTGATTTTGTTGAAACTTGGCAGTTTTGTTTGTAATAATAATACACATTTTTTCACATCATTGAATTTGCCCTACTTCTTCCAGTGCCGCCACAACAGGGGACCAGCTTGATAAAAATAGAAAAAATATGGTACGCCCTGCTTTTTGTAAGTTTGAAATGTTTTTCAGATTCAGCAATCAAAAATAAAACTTTTCTATTACGCAACTTTTTCCTATCTCGCTTCGTTTAGAGAAAATAAAACTTATTTTTATAGAATTTATTGTTTGATAATAATTTGTATGTCAAAAATCAACCACACGGTATGAATCCTGCCCAATAGATTAAACGGTCAATTATTTTTGGAATTTTTAAATGCAGAGTATCATAACATGATGGAGGATGTTCCAATCCAACAAAGAATAGACTCGTTTTTTCAGTTAGATGGATGCCCTGCCCATTATGCTTTGGTGGTGCGGAACTGGCTGAATGCAGCATATCCGCAAAGATGGGTGGGTCGTGGAGGACCAGTAGGGTGGCCTCCTCGATCGCCTGATCTAACACCCTTGGATTTTTTTGTTTGGGGATTTATTAAGGAAGCAGTTTACTCTACGCCTGTCAATTCACAAGAGGATCTTGAACGACGAATCCGAAATGCTGCTCTTAGAATAACTCCAGATCATTTGGAAAACGTTCGGCAGTCTTTAATACGTCGTTGTAATTTATGTGTTGAACAAAATGGCAGGCATTTTGAACAGCTCCTTTGATTTTATGTCTCTGTTTATTGAATAAGTTTCGTTTCATACCGTGTGGTTGATTTTTGACAAAAATTATTATCAAACAATAAATTCTGTAAAAAAATAAGTTTTATTTCTCTCTAAACGAAGCGAGATAGGAAAAAAGTTGCGTAATAGAAAAAGTTTTATTTTTGATTGCTGAATCTGAAAAACATTTCAAACTTACAAAAAAGCAGGGGCGTACCATATTTTTTTCTATTTTTATCAAGCTGGTCCTCTGTTGTGGCGGCACTGGAAGAAGTAGGGCAAATTCAATGATGTGAAAAAATGTGTATTATTATTACAAACAAAACTGCCAAGTTTCAACAAAATCAAAAAAGGGAATTTTGTTTTACAAATAAAACATCCAATTTGTTTTTAAATTTCGACACCCTGTAAATCGAAGACGAGGCCTCCATACATATATGTTTATATGAACTTTTGTTTTCAAAATGAATTTTACTACAAGTTGTGAAAGTCCTGCTACAAAAAACGGGGACACCCTGTATTATATTTACATGTTACTTAAACATTCCTTTTTCTTTTCATTTTTCAAAATAGCTCTTTTAATTAATATACTTATTGTATTTTCAGACCGAATATAAATATTGTTACGACCTAGTCCTGCATTACGTCCTACACTACTTGAACAAGGATTTGAAAGAAAAAATGATGAGCAAATGAGAACGGAGAATATATTTTATATTGTAATTTATTCCAGTGCCAAACAATCAAATGTGGTTCATTATATAATTATTGTAAGGCAGAAAACTCTCTTTAGATGCTATATCAATCAGGGGTGGACAAACTTTTTTCCCCCGAGGGCCACACGGATATATGTATTTCTAATGTTTCTGGCTAGCCGGAAGTGAGAAAAATCTAAATTGATAAAGATAATGAACTTTATGTTGGTATCGACTAATCGAACTCCAATCGACCGATGGCTATTGCAATCGCAGTCCAGACCGGCTTGTGTGCAGGTCGCAGGTCGCCTGTGGTCCACGGGCCGTAGTTTTCCCACCCCCGCTGATGTACCAATGATGCTGTACGATACACTTTACTGGTTATACACACTACGTACGAGAATAATGAAAATATTTTTGCTGTTTATATTTTTGTTACGTAGTTGTTATTAAGAAAATGTCCATCGCTGTTTTGTAGAAATGTAACAAATGTAAAATGCAGATTTAGAAATAAATATTTTAACATTTCTATTGAATATTTTAAAATATTTCATAATTACAAAAGAAACAATACTAACTATAAATATAGGATGCCAATATGTATGTAACTTCATATGTGTGTATTATTGAATATGGAGGGAGAGCTCTTTTACCTATGTATTATTATATAAAACTCGTATAGAGTTTATTGTACTCGTAAATTTTTAACATTATAAAATTTCGTTTAAAAATCCTTAAACAAATTGCGTAGATAATTAATTTGAATTTGATTGACAGTGCCTGCACAATATGATGGGTTAGTTAGTGTACATCGGCTACCATTACGCCAAGAATGTATACACGAAAAATCTGTCTAAAGAATATTTCATATTTCTTTTTTAAAAACAACTTTTAAGCATGCAAAAATTATTTTACGCACTTGCGTATACATTTATCTCTACGAACATATTATAATTATACAATCAAATAACGATTATTATTTAGAAACTTGTAAAATTGAAAACTTACCCTAGAGTCGATTTAAACCGTGCCTCATAACCAACACAACTAACTATGCAACGTTGTCAATTCTCTACTAGGTATTTGCAAAACTTTTTACACAAGTCAATCAAAAATGCTTTTTGGCCTAGTTATACATTTAATCGTTGCTGTTCAGTTACGATTAGCAATATTCAATTGATGTAAATTATTAATGCTCAAAAAGTACGTAAAGTACACTTAATTTTCGTGTTAAACATCTTCTGAAATATGACAACCATGTTTGGCTTATGAAACATTTTACTTATTTGAAATTTATACTTATAACTATTATAGTAACTAATTTTCATTGCTTTTTACTTTTATAACGATTTTTTCCTGAAAAAAGTACTTATCAAACTAAAAATATCCAATAATATGTATTACACAAAATAAGTTATTTTCAAGGGCTGAGGCACATATTTATGCACGTTCATAGCGAAATATAAGACGATTATACAGTCGCTTATACATTTTCTTATCATATTAAACGCTATAACAATTATCACAAAACACTTACATGAAAATGATCTTAATGTTAGTCGCGACATAAACATAGAAATATCTTTCTGGTACAGCAAACCACTTTTGTCAACATCCACCATTCTTGTTACATTTTTATTAAATAACACTATTTTATAAGTAAAAGAACGTGCAAACTCTATTGGTTACCGTTAAAAACTGATGTCAACCTCGACGCAAGGTGCACAAAATTAACCTCCAATATCCGGCACGGCGGGAAATTTAATTTGTTTTTTTTATGTATGATACCCGTTAATTTTAAATTTATTGATCTATCTAAACTTTGTATTATCTAATGTAACCGTTCTACAATAATTCTAATGTCACAGAAAACAGCATAGCGTGCATAGAAATTGATAAATAAAAAAAAATGCATCGTACTAGGTAATTAACTACTATTATAAAATTAGTGAATAAACATATTTTCGACTAATTTAATCTATATATTCATTTTAATGCTACACTACCAATTTGTGCAAGATTGCAACATAACATTTCAACATTAACATGAGTAAAACGGAATCAACTATCTTCATTAAAATTAACAAGTTTACAATATATTTACATCGTTCCTATATACAAAAAGCAATTTTTACTCAAGTACATACTGACATTTTATCAACAATGTGTGCATTATTGTCAATTGTAATTTCATTAGCTGAACTTCAAAACTGCAAAACCAAAACAATAACCGAGAGTATATACATGCAGATTTATTTCAACCGCAATTAACTCTAAAATTTTGCTGTTCAAGTTCAGATCAAATTATGTTACACTGACAATTAAATAGTTTATTTTAGATACAACTATTGCATCATTATATCTCAAAATTTAAGTGTAACTTAACTACCCAATTTTCCTTGGATACGCTTTAAGTTGCGCTTACAATTTAAATTTTAAGATACATTGGTGCAATCGGTCATATAAGAGTCAGCTTTTCAATCGCCAGATAACTCGGATCATCAGTCGATTATTATAAAAACAACTATTTCTAGTAATCATTTCAACTGGCAATTGAAAATCAGATCCTTCGGGCCAGTTTCTCAATACAGATTTAATTTTGATCAAAAACTTAAACTACAAGTTTTCCTTGCTTACCGTTGACGTTACTATATAAATTAACTGCTTAGCTTTAATCGGAGTTTAAACTAGAACTGAGAAACTTGCCCTAATAAATATAATTTGTTTCAAGTATCACATCAAAATTTCTGCATTTAAAAGTTTAATTTAGATACCAATTTTTAATATCAATTATAAACCATAAAAAACCAGTTATTCAATTAAACTTTTACATAAAAATCAGCTATAAACACAGTGGCATTATTATACAATAAATTACATCAATTCAAATAGCCGTAGGTTAATAAACAGAAAAAATGTTAAATTGTTAAAATTAACTATTCGTTCATTCATTCTGCTATTATACGATCCTAAATATTATAACTCATAGTTCGTTGAATAAAAATAACTAATTTCAATAATTCTACTAAATGTTAATCGAGAATACTTCTATAGATTTTCATTCAAGCGAAATTCAATATTTAATAAGCTGAATTATTTACAATATAAATGTTAAAACGATAAAGAAAAACAAACCCAATGCTTTTGTAAAATACTAATCGGTGTGTAATGTCAGTGTTAAGTTTTTGTGTTATCTACAAATAATCCTTTACAATTTTAATCATGCTATAAAAAACTATTAGATTATCGACAATTTAAATTTTGTGCTTTGTTGAACTATTGAAGAAAATATAATAAAAAGGTCCTTCGAGTATAACAAACATTTCACATTAATTAATAAAAAAACAAATTCAAATCTAACTTGAATAGGAAGTAAAACTAAAGCCAACGTAAATGTAAAAATCTACAATTTATAAGAACCTCGTAAAATAAATTCTATGGAATGTTGGAGCCAATGCAAGACATTCTATTCACGATCTTACTGTCATATATTAATCATAAATAGGAATCGAATGAAGAAATAATTCTGTTAGATCACAAAAGAAACGGCATCTGAATAAATAAAATTAAGTAAGTTATTTAACTTATTAAATTTTGTATTTGTGAATCGAACACGTATCCTCTCTGCGAAAAAGATCCAAATATGATTTAAACTGTATTACAATAGACAAAGAATATAATTGAACATGTTAACATTTAACAATTTCAAATATGAATAGAGAAGTTTGATAAATCGCAAAAAAGGGACTTGAAAAACTACCATAATGTAGGTAAGTATGTATATTTTATCAAACTTTCATCGATTTTAGTTTAATTTAATAACAACTACATTTTTTGAATTTTTATAAAAATATTTTCATCTATAAATTACCTTCATTAAAAAGTTTAACTGAATAATAACTTAAACTACAAACAAAACAAGTGGTTCGTTGTCGACACCAAAATATCGATATTGTTTACTTCTACACTGCTTATAATTTAGACATCAGATGCTTCAAATAAAAATTGCCATCTACTTTCAACATTTTTTGAGTGACTATTAATTAGCTATTAATTATTTGAAAAATTTACTAATAATACTCATTTTATAAGTTCTTAAACAACTAAGGGTTTATACAGAAATTTTGTTGCAACATATCTTAGATGTTCGTATAGACAAATAACAATTACAGAATATCTTTAAAATTAAATTAGGATTCACTTAAAGTGGTTTTTTTTTCAATATACTAAGGCTACGAAGCCTACTGAATGGAATCCCAACTTATACTTTCACATCGATCATATCGATATTTATTTTATAATATACATATGGATAATATTCAGATTGGCCAAATCCAAGTCCGGGAATGTCTACACTCTGAAAAAATAAATATGTGAATGATATTAATTTTATGTAACTAAAAACTTTACATTATTATTCCTTTATAAAAAAATGATTTAATAGATCAACTTTGCTGTATATATATCTAATTAGAAAAGTAACCGACAGGACTTACTTCAATTCCAGACGATGCTTGAAGGGCACTACTATCTAAATGTCCATACAATTGATTGAGAACATCTCTTAAACGTTTAACGCTTTTCTTGTTAGGATGAAGAAGAATAGCTTGAAAATTAACAGGTAAACCATATCTAAAACAAATTACTATTCTATATTTTGTAATTTTATATGCATTTGTCATTTTTAACTGATGAATTTGATATGTATACTATCAATATATTATCTATGTATCTACTTAAAAAAAAAATAAGTTTACACTTAAACTTTTTCGTTACCTTAAAACGGATTCCACAAAGACTCGCAAAGCTTTGACGTGTATCCAAGCACAAAAGCATTCACTGAAGTTCACTTTTAACCATCTTACTAATGGACCCTAAAATAATATTTTTACTTTTTAAGAAAACTAGAACAAATAACATACTCGAAATACAATTTAGTATTTTAAAAACAATTCAAATTAACTCTATTAAATAAAACAATTTCAACTAACGTTTATGATAGATAACATGACTCCCAAAATTGTTATACTTACAAACTGTTTTTTCTTATCAGTAACCAGTTTGGTTATTTCATTTTTACCAGCAGCTAATTCTTCTTCGTTATATGTAAAATCGCGTACAATAAATTTCCTTTCACGTGCATGTAATTTAAATTCTTCTGTTACCTTCTTAAAAAGAGATACCGTAAAAAGACCATATTCCTGATCTTGAGTGATGAGCTGCGACGAACGAGGAACAATCATGTCTGTTAGTTTTTCATATACTGCTTGCCATTCGTTGAATTGAGGCCTAAAATCAACAAGTTATACAATACTTTTCTTATTGTTAGTATCAGATATAGATTAAGTAAAATGTTTTAAAAATAGACAATTACTTACTTCGGTACAATCACTAACACAGTCATTAAATATTCAGAATCCAAAATGAAATGCTCCTTTTTAACTAAATCGGCCAAATTACGAGTCAACAAGCTCCCTCTAAAATCAACGAATATATGTTATTAATTGTTTTATTTTAAAGTCTACAACGCTTACGTTTGCTTCTTTTCTAAGCTTTGTAAACTTCCTTTCAAGTTATTATAAGCTGTAGATTTTGTCTTCAAGTCGGCATCAATCTGACCCACCTGTTTACTAATAATATCGGCTATATTCCGTAAAGATTGTTTAGTAGGATACTTTGCAATGTCCCATTGGAAACGTGTAATGTAGCTTGGCAAGTCACCTACCCAAATTAATTAAAATAAATAAAAAACGTACAATCTGACAAAGTAGCTGTTTAAAAATCAATTATGTGCCTAGGCATTGCCGTACACACAAGAATTGCACAATCTATTATAACGAAAGCGCTGTGAGAATGTGAAATATAATAGTAGACATCACTGCTTTCTAAAACATAAGCAAATGAGCACTAAGGGTGGAATTCATAGTCATTCCTTACCATAAGTATTTCCTTAAGTCACTATTGTTTTCTTGGAGACGATAGTTGTAACTATGGAAATGCATAGCTTAAGGAAATACTCAAGATAAGGAACGACTATGAATACTGCCCTAAGTTGCTTGGCCACTGACCTGGCCGAAAAGGAAAAGACATGTCTGTTCGCGTTTGCTCAATAGGCGACTGTGGAGGAGTCAAAAAGATGTCCAAAATGTCATTATCTTTATCTTCTTTAACGTAGCCACCATTGTCCTTGAGCAGTTTCCTGCTCTTCCCTAATATTACACTCATAAGCGCAATTAGAAAGCCAAAGCTAAGAAACTTGCTAATGTCTGTTAAAGCAATATTTCTGAAGCCGTCGAAGAGTTAGTAATACATCTCTAGGTATAGCTTAAATATGTATTCTAAATTCCAAAAACGTTTGAACACAAATTTTAAATGAGAACAGAGTTTTAATTGACTTTCTATTGATTTTTCAATGTAACGTAAAATGAGTTTGTATAGTAGCTATTTAAGCAATTAAATAATAATGTAGTTAATTATTTAAATGGTTAAAATAAATTTGAATTACACTAGAAATTTAAAGTATATTTCAACTGTTCTCAATATCGTGAAAACAATTCCTCGAGTATTAGTGTGACCACGATTAGTCTTACTCGAATAAATAATTTCTATAAGTTACCATAAGTTCATAAAAAAAAAAAATAATAATAATTATCATACTATTATTTGCCGTAAGATTTTCTTGTAGTTTATCCCTCTGGTCCTCTAAAACTTCACCCAAATATGCGGCAACTTTTCTTGTTACTTGTTCGACAAATCCATCCAATTTTCCTAAATCATCCGATAATCCGACTAACTGATCGAGCGTGCCTACCTACGGAAAATAATGGAATTTTAAAATTTAAGTCTACTAAAGTTGTAATTCACAATCAGACAAACAATTGTTTAAGCAATCATTTTTATAGCAATTATGTATCAATTAACAACAACTGGAGATGGAATTCTGGCCCTTGTATTGGTAATTAAATTAAAACAGTACAATCATATTGTTCGCAGTGTTCGTTGTTATTTGCAATACAACACAGTGTAATTCTAATTCTAAAATAAAGATTTAGAAATAATAAAATATTTAAATTACCTTTAAATCGGGAATATGGAATTTATAATTAATTGACAACGAATTTTGTTTGCTAGTGTGATTATTCATCGTTTCCCATGTCTGTTGGCAGGTTTTGTCACCAGGAGCAGATATAAGCCAGTATTCGGTCATTATGATAGCCTGAAAATAAATGATTAAATTTTGTTGTATTTTTTTAATTAAATCAGATCGAATCAATTTTTTATTAGAATAAGATGCATTATTGTTGTGAGTGTCGAAGATTGTTCCAACACAACCTAAATTTAAATTGATACAAGATGATTTTTCAGAAAACGTTGCAATAGCTACCTAAACTTCCAATCCTATCTCTTAATCAGAAAACAGCAGGTTCGTTATTTTGAAAGTAAAATAAAAATAACATTAAACATATATTTTAATATAATAGGTAATTTATGTCACGAGGACTAGATCGGTTTTACTTTAATTAAACATTTAAGTATAACAATTATTATTAGAGAAGGTATCGGTCACGGGATAAAAGTGGATTCGCCATGTACACGAAATTTAATTAAATGAATAGTGTAATTATAAAAATTATACCAAGAAAATTTCGTTTAACACTCACCAATTGATTTATTTATACTTAAATATAAGTTAATACAACTTAAAACTACTATTTTACAACCACTCCCCAGAAGACAGCTGATCGTTACTTCACGTGACAACAAAATTACGTGTTGCCATCTATGAGTTGTGTTGGAAACAGTCGTTTCTATATACTATATATAGGATGAGACGTATTTAAAGTACAATTAGCTTTACTTTTGTAAATATAAAACGATTCAAACGATTTTTAATCATTTTTCTTTCATTTTCTCTACAATAGTAATAAAGTATATTATTATTATTTGAACGAATTTACACGTTTAATGTGGCAGACAGCCTGTCTATTAAATAAGGTGTTTCACACGATACGAGGGCAAATTAAAATTCAAAAATGTTTAGAACAAATTAGTATTTCTGACGATTGAATTAACAGCAATTTTGAAAAATCATTTATTTATACACAATCAGGTAACACACATATTTTTTTTGTAACAATTAAGACACCTATGAAATGTGAAAAATGTACATCTCTTCTTCAATAATACTAATTGTATATTTCTACATAAATTACTAAAATTACCCATACATACCTAATTATCTTGATGCAACACTCTTATTTATATTCTATGAACACAAAGAACATTTTATTTTCATTTTTTCTTCTTTTCAAATTTTTCCTAAATTGAAAAATGATAAAATATTCTTAGATACCTTGAAATTAGCAATGAAGTAATTATTTTTTTAAGATTATAACATGAAATATGTATAGCAAAGTTTAACACAATAAAATTTTGTCTAATGGTAAATTCTAAAATACAATTAAGCAGTCTGAAAATACAGAAGGATTATAACATTATTTTATAAAGCGATTATTATAAACAAAATTTTACATTATAAAAATTATTAGGTTAACTCGTAATTGCAAAAAATACACCTCCACTTAAACCAAAATTTAAAATAATAAAAATATATTATTTAGACAAATTCCTTTTATTTTGAAAATTGTGTAATATAATTTAAATTTAACTAAACTGCTGTAAATTGAAAACATTTAACTGAGAACTGAAAAAATAAATGTAACATAGTACAAAGAGTATATATATATATGCCATTGAGCTTAACACCCACTTAACTATAAAGGTCGTCGGGATCATCCTGAAAATTGCCTTGATCACCTGAAGTAACTCCTGGAGCATTTGTGCCACCGCCTGCAGTGGGGAAGCGGAAGTTTGTCCCAAAACCACGAGATTGTTGGAGTGTTTGTGCGAACATTTCATACTTCCGAATGTCATTGTCAGAGACTGACCGTCTAGCGAAGCGCATGGCTTCCTCAAAATGGGCCCGTGTAATTTCTGGCACAGGATCTTCCTCATCAAGCTTTAATGACAAACGGGTTAGTTAATTTTCAATTTCAATTTTACTAAATTATACATACATCCATTGCGATATTTGGATTAGTGGCACGCTCACGTTCCCGTCGAATTTCGGATTCGATGCTCTGACGAATAGCTAATTTACAAGCACGCTGACAGATTTCAGTTAAATCGGCACCCGAGAAACCGTGAGTCACTCTAGCTATATAACCAAGATCTACGTCGCGAGCAACTGGCGATTTGCGAAGGTTCGACTTGAAAATAGCTTCTCGCGATCTTTCGTCGGGCAGCGGGATGTAGATCAATTGATCCAAACGGCCGGGTCGTAAAATTGCAGGATCAATGATGTCTAAAACAAATAGTTTAACTTGAATATGCATAATCTATAATTGGTTAACACCTAAAATGTATTGTTACAAGTTTATATGACAATTGAAATTAACAATAAATCGGTTTAAAATTTACCTGGCCTATTAGTTGCTCCAATGATGAAAACATTCTTTTTAGCGCCCATACCGTCCATTTCCGTAAGAATTTGATTAATTACTCTATCTGCAGCTCCGCCGGCATCTCCTACATTTCCACCACGTGATTTTGCTATAGAATCTAATTCGTCAAAGAAAAGTACACACGGTGATGCAGATCTGGCCTACAAATAATTGTAATGTTAAACGAAACCGTAAAAGAACAATTAATCGCAATAACAAATAACCGACCTTATCGAAAATGTCACGGACGTTAGCTTCAGATTCGCCGAACCACATAGTGAGAAGTTCAGGTCCCTTCACAGATATGAAATTGGCCTGACATTCATTTGCAATGGCTTTTGCCAAAAGGGTTTTACCGCATCCCGGAGGTCCGTAGAACAAAACCCCACGAGAAGGTTGCATGCCAAATTTAAGAAATTTATCCGGATGTTCCACAGGATATTGTACTAGTTCTTGAAGTTCGTTCTTTACATTTTCTAATCCTCCAATATCGTCCCAATTAACATTAGGTACCTCTACGACGGTCTCACGTAACGCACTGGGGCTGCTCTTTGTCATTGCGTAGCGGAAGTTCTCCATAGTAACGGCTAAAGAATTCAATACTTCAGCATCTATTTGATCGTCCTCCAAGTCAATGAGGTCCATTTTTTCTCGGATTTGTTGTAAAGCTGCTTCCGAACAAAGAGATGCAAGATCAGCTCCAACGTGCCCGTGTGTTTCGGCTGCAATCTGCTCGAGATCGACGTCGTCGGCGAGTTTCATATTTTTGGTATGTATACGTAACACTTCTAAACGTCCCGTGGCATCGGGTATACCGATGTCGATTTCACGATCGAACCGACCAAATCGACGCAAAGCCGGATCGATTGAATTTGGACGATTGGTTGCTGCCATAACAATTACGTGTGAACTCTTCTTCATACCGTCCATGAGTGTTAACAGTTGTGAAACTATACGACGCTCTACTTCACCGTGTGTTTTTTCACGTTTGGGAGCGATCGCGTCTAATTCGTCTATAAATATAATTGCAGGCGAATTCTTGTCGGCCTCTTCGAAGGCCTTGCGTAAATTGCTCTCGGATTCGCCTGCCAATTTACTCATTATTTCTGGACCGTTAATCAGAAAGAAAAATGCCCCAGTTTCGTTGGCAACCGCTCGAGCGATGAGAGTTTTACCCGTACCCGGGGGCCCGTAGAGTAAAATACCACGAGGCGGTTTCACACCGATCGCTTTAAATAGTGACGGATGACGCAATGGCAGCTCTACCATTTCTTTAATTTGTGCAAGTTGCTTTCGACATCCGCCGATATCATCGTACCCAACCGCATTTAGCACCTCTTCTTCTTCCTGTTTTAAATATGTTCGATTTGAAATATCAATAGAATTTTTGCACTTATAAAATTTTGCAAGGAATTTTACAAACATACCTCACGTTTAATGGGATCTCCGTCGCAATGAATTACAGTATCCGGTGCAACAATGCAATATGGAGACGGATCTGTTTCTACCACCTTAAACTCTATAGCTCGCATACCACCACGAACTACAAATACATCTTCTTTATGAATGGGACGATATGCTTCTAAGAAATATGGTTTTAAATATACCTCAAATAAATTCCTAAAAGAAAAACATTCTTGTAATGTTTTGTTTATAAATTTGTAAATAAATCATTTTGCACTACCGGAACTTACAAGTGATTAGTACCTCTTCACCGTGATCTATTATTACCCTACTAACTTTTATATATAAAAGTATATTCGTAGAGATTATACAAATTTTAATAAAATTTACAATTCTCAAATAATAGCTGGACTTACCCTGATTAATTAAAATTAATATTATCTTTATTCAAATCATTTTTCTAATGGTAAATCTATTTTATGCCAAATTGACTTTTAAAAATAAGCAAAACTAACTATATACATGTTTGAAAAATATGTACGCAGTCTTTCAATAAAATTGAGGTAATCCGATAATAACTGGCATTTAAAACATTAATTCTACTAATGGAAGATGTGGATGTGCTATCTCCAGGTTCTTCGGTCCTTTTGGCTATTCTGTACTTTACTTTACTATTTACAGCAGGGTCGTGTTTTAATATTTCTTTAAATATAATTTCTTTCTTTATTTCGTTTTAATTTTGAATATCCAAAATATAAATTAAGATGCCTTGCAAATTTCATGAAGGTACGATCTAGGACAATGACCTTATCAAATCATACACATTATTAACCATATAAGAATTAAGTATAACTACCAAAACGTGTTTAAAACAATGTACCTACCTATTTTAAAACAAAAAAAGTATAATAATGTGGCCCAAACAATTTAATTGCATTAAGAATATGTTTTTAAAAAATTTGAAAGATTCTAAAGATATCTATTGTGAAAGTAATAAGATTACCCTGTTAGTCCTTCTACAGTGTCGTCGATTGGAAGAACGTGAATTCTCTTTCCATACTTGACGTCCGGGCAGGGTTGTACCGATACGACATCGGAAAGACGAACACGTAAATTGTTACGAACTATTCTGTTCATTCGGATCTTTTCATCGGGGCAAGTATCGTCAGAAAGCACGATGCAGACCGTTTCTTTTCGTCTTTTGCCCTTTAAAAGTACAGTGTCGCCTCTGAAAAGTTGCAATTCATTCATTTTCGCTTGGGAGAGAGCCACAACGGAATTGTCGTCATTTACAGCTTCTTCCACTAAAAGTCTATTTGGACGATCTTTACGGCGTAAAATCGCAGTTGCTAAATCGTCGGGGCTGAAATATAATAAAAATTTTACAAAAAAATCATTGCAGTAGCCATTACGAATGTCAGCTCTTTCAAATTAAAATGCCGGTTTAAAGTTTAACCCAGCAACTGAAAACTTACCTTTTACCTTCCGCCATTTTCCTCTATATCGTTTTATGAAATTAGAACAAAATTGAACACTACACCGATAGATACAAAGGAGAACGAATAAATAAAGCTAAATCACAAAGTAAGGATCGTTATACAATGACGTTGCCAGTTCAGTAAATGACAGTCGACAGAAGCAAACACCAATGACAAATCGCAAATTACTACTATTGGATGTTCGAGAAAAGTTTATGAGTAATAGATTAGAAATCTACCACGAGCGGTTCGTTCGTAAATTTATTAAAAATCGATTAAGAAATACTTAAAAAAACAATTTAAAATTGATCTACTTGTTTTAACAATTTTTATTTAACGAAATAAGAATAATTGCACCACAATTAAATTTCCAAATGATCGTTTATTTACTATTTAGTTTAAATATAATTCTATTTAGTCGATACTTTGGGAAATTATTAGAAGTCTATTGGAAATTTTAATTTTAAAATTATTTTATCCATACGACAACTTGACAACACCGCAACTTGATATCTAAGCATGCGTGATGGTAAAGAGTTATTATGGAAGATGACAGTTAGTTGTCAGATTTTGTGTTCGAAGAATCAATTTATATAAAAGTGATATTTAAAATATTAAGAAATAAATTTAGTAAAATGATGGTAAATTTTGTTTAATCCCAGCTATTGCATAATTATTCTAAGTTGATATATTTAAAATTTATAAAATGGCTGGCATAAAAGGTGGGTTTTCGTTTTTTGTATTTATATTTAGTAAATCCATTTATATATCTTCTTTGTATCTTCATCTTACCAAATTTAATTACAAAATAACATTCATGTATATGCACAATATAAAGTTAAAATTACAGGCAGTTATCTTTTGTCTTTTTTATTATCGGTGTGATCTGATACCGTGTCAATGACATTTTAATGCATTTTATCATTAACAATAGATCTGTTCTCATACTTAAACTTTCGCCGTAATAATAATGCCAATATTTAGCAATAGATACGCCTTGATTTCTACAGTTCTATAAAGGCATACGAAAATTTACTGCACATTAAAGGCCTATTTTTATAGCGACTAGTATGTGTAGTAATAGTATGTTCTATAAGTACTTTATAGAAACGAAAATCTTGCTCTTATGTAAATAAAGTGGAGCGTACTGTCGGACAGTTGTAAATGCACGACATCGTGTCTTACAGAAAGTCCTACGTTTTCTGAAATGAAATGTATTTTAAAATTGTGCAAGAAACTTATGTTTGGGACATTAACGATTTTCAAAGACAGTAGTTGTGCAGGTCCCTTAAATTTGATTTATAATTAATATTTTCTATTAACATATTAAATTTATATACGTTTCTTTTGTTTCATGTTTTGTTAAAATGGATTTTCCGATTTCCGCATGGCTATAATAAATTGTCAACTGCAGCGTAAGTAACGTTTAATACTGTAATTTATGATTACATACAATGTGGTGTTATAATGAGGTTATTTGTATTGAAATTTTTTAAAATAACACACCTAAGTCGATTAATTTGTATTATCGATGGAAATTATAATGAAAAATTAATAGTCGACAGTTAACTTATTTATAAATTTTGAATAATTAGCATAAATAAAAAGTTTCACTTTTTATTCAAACGACCCTGTTAAACACTATTCGAACATTTATTTAAATATCGCTTTAGATGCAGTGGCTTTTGTTTTTCAGATTGGTGGGATTAGCGTTTGCTGGATCAATTGGAATGACATTTGTAATTTTAGCGTGTGCACTTCCGCAGTACAAGTAAGTATTGATGACATATATAAAATATATAGCATGCAGTAGAATAATGCAGTCGGTAACCGAATAATATTTTGCGTAATATTATTCACTTTATTTTTGTTATAATTACTGATAAATTGTAAAATAAATACCTCGCTGTTATAGTTTATGGTGGCCATTTTTTGTGGTGCTATTTTACGTATTGGCACCGATTCCAACATTGATGGCCCGACGTTATACGGAGCATCAAGGATCTAGTAATGCTTGTATAGAAACTGCCATATTTATTACTATGGGACTAGTTGTAAGTTCATTTGCATTACCTATAGTACTTGCTCGAGCTCCTTATGGAAATCCTACCATAGAATGGGGAGCTTGTTACTTAACGCTCGCTGGAAATTTAGTTGTATACCTTACGTTACTCGGTTTCTTTATTACATTTGATCAAGAAGATGCCGATTATAATATGTGGTAGTATTGGCGGTCTAATAAATTTTTGTAAATAGCTCAGCAGTGTACTATTTTTATATCTGTTCGTTCGTAATTCTCTTATATACAAATAGAAAGCTTAGATACCGATTAATTTTGATATTGTGTTTTGTACATTTTTAATTTCATAACAAAAACCATAGCCAATTTTAATTATGTGTACATATTAGTACTTCTTGTAAATCAACTGCAAGATTTTTGTAATAAACATAATATCTAATAAGCTTTTATAATAACCTTTTTCAAAATGCACTAGAGCTTTTACAATACATATAATTAAGGAAATCTGTAAGCCAAGCCATTAAAATATCCAAATTTAAGTTGATCGATCGTTTTAATGGACATTTATAAACTTTATTTCACATAAGATGAAAAGTAACTCGATAATTTATTGATACCTACCAAAAGAACAATACCAATTTTCAGTAACTTATCCTGAGCAGATTTAATGTTGATAAAAATATTGGTAGATATATTTTCAATAAAAAGTATAGGAAATTGTTTATTATGGTTGTGATACTGCATTTAAAAGTTAAAGGTTTTATTTAGAGACTGATTACATTTAGTTATTTACTAATGTAAACTGTATTTAATTACAGTGGATTTTGTTTATTTGAATCACCGATTGATTAAATTAGCAGTTTATAAGACTTGGAAGTATGAAAATCAAATTTATATTATTTCAATGTACATTTTTCCACTTATTTTCCTTGAAAACACTGTGTATCCAGACGATTCTTATAAGCAGCAGCTACTGTACTTAAAAACAATAATTTCTAAGGAAATATCGGGATTTAGTAAAATACTAAATTTAATCATTGGACGTATTCGAGGATGCTCAGCAGCTTAGTGCTGGCACACAGCAGTTTTATGCGATTTGTTTATTTATTTAAACTTTCCAATTAAATGTAATTGCTGTGTGCAAGCGCTAAGCCGCTGAACGTTCCTGAACGCACCCATTGTTTCTGAAACATTCAGATTTATTAACTTATTATTTATTTCATCGAAAAGCCCTTTTCAACAACGTGCTATAAACGTTTTGTTTTGTTACTTAAAGGCATCACTTGAATTATATTATATTTCTTAGAGAGAAAAAGTCAAAACAACAAATATGCCAACTTTAAATTAAAACTATTTTAATTTTACGACTTCAACTGTATTAATAATATTATGTAATAACTTGTTTAATATGCAACAATAATTGTATGCTAAATTCGTTATATTACTGTAGTAAAATATTTAACAAATACTGTTTCCTTTTTTTTTTTAATTTGAGGCACATAACGAAGAAGAAATTGAATGACGAGGACGGAAAAAGTTGTTACTAACAAGAAATATATTTTATTTATGTGTTTTTTCAAGTGAAAGTGTAAAACAATCTTATTTATTATAAAAGTAGAATTTGCTTGTATGTGAGAGTATTAATTAACATTAAACAATTGATTAATTAATATACTTATTAATATGATAAATGCAGTTTTGTATTTTTGATAAGAGAAAATCTTATACAGTAATTTTTAATATACATAACTACAAATAAGTGAAACTTTTGTTGTTGTTTTTTTTTTAAATTATAATTTATGTTAATTTAAAATATTTTAAGTGTACAGTGTATTTATAAACATAAAAGTATAAGTACATAAAATGATGCCGAAGAATAAATTATGCAATTTACCAAGTTAACACTTAACTTGATCTTCATAGTTACAAATAAGTAATATTTCATCAAATGCTAATCCAGGGCCACAATTAAATGTAGATATAACTACTGAATTATTTGGATTAATGTGACAATAATAGAATTTTGCACAGTCGACAGGATCTCTAAAATATCCTTCTCTATTACAAGTAAGGGGATTTTCAACAGCTGGTGAGGAAGTTGTAGATGACCAAGGTGGAAAAGTAGTATTTTCTTCTATAGATATATTCTAAAATTGGTTATTTTAAAGTATTTTTCATGAAATTAGCGAATATTGACATTCGTGTCATATTTATTATAAAAGAAAATGAATAAGTACCTTATTTAGTCCAAGGTTGATTGTACGTAATATAGAATATTTAGGTCCACATACACCTAGAAAATCATCAGTTTCTACCGACCATATCATTATACCTCCTAATTTTAAATTTTTAGCAAATTCGACCTAAAATAAAATTGCATTTAAAGCAATTGAACAAAAAATTGTGTTTTAATGAATTAGAAATTAAAATAACCTTCTTGAAAACTGATTTCGAATCATCGTACCCAATCCACTGATTGTCCAGATGCATGTAAGGAACTTTTTGTTCGTTATCCCAAACCACATTCCATCTTTGTTCTTTAAGTTGGATTTCACATATCTGAAATTATTCTATTAAATAATTGTCTGCGCATTTTATAGATCAATATCATTTTATAATTTTCAAGAAATCCAAGTATCCTCGAAACTATCATGGCAGTGATCGCAACATCACATCTATAAATTGCATTTATATATAAAAGAAATACAAACCTCATTATACCCTACCATTCCAGATTCTCCGGTATAAGGTCCTGGCTTTCCCGGACCATATACAGGTGCTCCAATTCCAGAATCACTCGATTTTGCGAGTGTAAATGATCGACCATAAACAGCAACACCTAGAACTAATTTGTTAGGTGGAGCACCACGTTCTATCCAAGCATGAATACACGCATTCTAGAAAATCTTCAATTTACCATTTTCATAAACAAAAATACTTAATCTAAAATACATACGACATTTAAGTTTCTTATATCTTCATTTTCGAGCACCGATGAATACAAAGGAGCGTTTATTCCAGTTACTTTTTCCCACGATCCATGGAGATCGTAAGTCATTACATTTATAAAATCCAGAGTACTTTAAATAATAATAAAATTATTATAAAAACGAATTTACGACGAACGACATATTTAATTTTATCTGACTATAATAATAATAGTTCATAAATACGAAATTAATAATAAGAAGAAGAAATGCACGACCTATAAAAGTTAATCTTTTCATTTTAACTAAAAATTTCTTTATTCATAAAACGCTTGTTAAAATAACATGAGAGGAGTGATATTTACCTTGCCAGAACCGGTACTTCGTACGAAATATCTATAGCTTTAGCACTTGCAGCAACTGCAGCCGTTAATAAAAATCCATACTCATCAAACGCACTCCTTAACTCTCTTAAAAGCTCAGAATAATTTTTCTAAAACAAAACAAGTTTTGTGTTAGAAACGACGATGATATAGGGGAAGGTCGGGTAGCCCCGGACAGTACAATTACTAAGTAAGTAAACCCGTTGGAAAACCAAAACATAGTTTCGGGGGCCCCCCATAGAGTTTGTACGCATATGCAACTTAGTCAATGCATGAGCACAGATTGATTGACAAGCTACAGTGAGTGTTTGTTCCTGCCAAACATTTCTCATCGCCCCTGTCGAATTTCATTGCAGATTATCAAGTGCAAAAAGTTAGTATACCGCCTTGTCTACTTTTTAGAGTTGTAATACATTTAATATAGTTTATGAATGTATTAGTATTCGTTTCATTCCATATACAATTTAAGACCTATGGGCAACAACATCGAATGATAGCGATCGGGTAGCCCCGGACACGAAAACGTCGGTACCCCGGACACCATTATAAATGTCGAATTTCATATTTCAATTTCAATTTATTATATTTTCAACAAATATAATGATTCAATTTATTATAGCTTCTCTGTGGTTAGTACATTAGATTATACTTTTTGTATTGCAGGAACTTATACAACATGTCTAAATTTAAGGGACCAACAACTAATAGAGGTAAATGGGACGAAAATAAAATGAAAACAGCAGTGAAATGTGTCAAAGAAGGCAAGTTATCAATAAGACTATCTGCAGAAAGGTATGATGTGCCAAGAAGTTCCCTTCAGGACCGTCTAAAAGCAGTGAATAGTCACAAAGAGATCACGCTCGTCCAAAGTTAAGACGATTTGAACCCACGTTTTCTGAGAACTTTTCTAAGTAACTGTATAATCACGTTAAAGAACTAGACAATCGTTTAATGCTCCTGACTAAAGACCTAGAGGAAAAACAAAAAGGTAGAGGTGGCAAAAAATTGAAAACAACGACAACTATTTAAGGTGATTCCCATCAAGTTGAAGAGACAGCGTGTACCATATCTGGCGAAATGTTTAAAGAAAATTGGATTCGGTGTCATGACTGCAAAGATTGGGCCCACGAAGCATGTGTTAACATTGACACTTCCGATTTTTACTACATTTGTGACGTTTGTAAGGCCAAAACACGTTTAGGCCACTATTGATATCTGTCCGGGGCTACCCGCCGACTTTTATATTACCGCAAATTGGGAGCTTAAGTTTTTTCAATATTCTAGTTACAATAATTAAGATATCCTTTTTTTTTTTTCATTAGTACGATTAACAAAGTTCCTTACTCTAGGAATGCTAAAATACAAACTGACATTTGTTGATTGTATTTTATATTTCTACTTCATTTAAGTGTCCGGGGCTACCCTACCTTCCCCTATTATTAATTCACTTATAAATTGATCAAGTGATCGAAAAAATCAAATTAAAATAACAAATTTGGTGTTTAATGCTAATTAACCTTACCACATCTTCGGGAGATCCTCCTCTTTGTGCCGGATATTCCCAGTCAACATCGAAGCCGTCGAAATTATAAGTACTAACAATGCGCACAGCCTCCTTGACAAACACTTGTCTGCGTTTTGGATCGGCTACAACTTGAGAATACGTTATCGATCCTTCGTTCCATCCTCCAATGGCAACGAGTGTTTTAAGATTGGGATTTTTGAATCGTAAGGCATTAAATTGTGCAAATCCGCCTAAAAATTATAGTAACATAAAAGTGTAAACTGCATTTTAATTTTTTTTTTTTTGATAAAACCTCACCAAGGTCTATATCGTTATAAGAATCCAGTAGGCGAATGGTCCCATCATTATTTAATCCAACAAATGTGTAAATCGCATGCATAATCTAGGATCTATATCTTGAACTCCGAATTTCCCTTTGCCATTTCTATAAATTGACCAACTGCCATAATAGCAAACAATTTTATCTAAAAAACAATTTATTATAAAGTTTTTGCTGGCGAATTTTTGATATTAAAACATTAAAATAGTTTTAAAAATAATATTATTTGTATTTTTAATGTCGCTTTGCATTTCTCAATTTTTGGTTACTATAATATAAATATATTTTTATTATTAACGTTGCAAAACAAGATTATAGTCAACAATCTGTTATCCAATAATAACCATTATCGTAGAAAATTTTTGATCATAAAGAAATATGTTTTACAAAAGGCAGCAGCAAAAGGCAGTGGTTTGTATTATAACATTCTTTTTATTAATTATACTTATTTTTTAGTTTTCCTTCATTAACAATAATTTTTTTAAATCATTTAATTATTCCAAGAGCGCTCATTAATGGGTGAAACAGCCGAGATATTCACAGAGATTTATTTAAGAAAAGAATTGCAGTGAAGTTGTATTGAGTTGCAGTGAGTTTTTTTTGTAATTAGTTTAAATTTAGTATAATCTTTTTCATCTCTTTGTCCTGTGTGTTTATTGTTTGTATTAAAAATTATTATATTTGCGCCCAACTAATTGTTTCTTTTTATTCTCAAAATAAAACCCATTGCCCTTGCTTCCGAACACTGGGTAATGCGGCCGGGTACTTGTTCAGGTTTCCTTGGCACACTTATAATCAAATATTTTTAATACAATGTCAGAAATAAAAGCAGGAAAACTAAATACCTCTCTTCCAAGAACATTCAAGATATGATACTTACCAGTTGCAGACACTAACGAGCTTAAACTAAATATCAAAATAATAAAAGTTATTGCGAGCATGTTGATGAAGTAATTTTTCTAGTAGCTACACTTTTACTTTATATTACCTGAAATATACGCTTTGATTAAATACCTTCGATTACTATTATATCTTACTCTTCATTGACTTTAAATAAGATATGTTTGATAAAACTAATAGATAAGAATAATCTCAACAACTTTCGGACGATTTTTATATTGTTTTGTTGTAATTTTTGAAAACAAACTATTTGAACGATCAGAAAACAGCTCAGACCTAATAAACATACTATAATATAATAATTAAATTTAAATAATAATTGTCAGTGTTGCATATAATGTATATTAATAAAATAAATATAAAAAATATTAAAGAATGAAATGATACCTAATATAAATATTTAGGGATTACTTGTAATCATATTATTAAGCTATGTTATCTAAATTTACCAATTATTTGTAAATCGTTCCTCACAAGAACTGTTCTATTATAGTTTTAGTCTATATTTATATAGATACAATCATTGTTTGTTTTCAAAATTAGTCAGAATTTAACCGACAAAAATAAGCTTATTGATAAATTTTATCTTTTTTGTTATTTTGAAATTTTATGGTTCTTATTTTTTTTCCGAATGGGAATTCCACGGAAATGAGTGAATTATTAAATTGTAAGCACTGTTGCTGTTGTTAATGTTGCTATAATTAATTCGTTTTACATTAAAAACAAACCTTATGTTTATAATGCAAATAGGTATTACACTATGGTGTAATTTTAATAATTATTAAGAGGTAAAGTGACAAATAATATATTTGTTTCTTTTAAACTCACGATCAATGCTAAATGAAAGATAATCGTCACTAACAAAGTGACATACAAAAATAACAGCTTTTGTGCAAAATATTATTTACCTCCTTTATCCATAATCGACTTTTCAATTAATTAACATTATTTATTTATGATAAAAGTCCAGTTTGAAATGTGCCATGGGGTTAGAAATGGGGAACAATAACAGTACATCTATCATACAAATTATAATTATTAAATGGTTTTAATACTCGCCTTGCTTCTTGTTCGTTATTCCTGCTTACAAAATAAAGTTTGCTTGTAATGCCCATGTAGATAAACAAATAAATCACCACAATATAATTATTATTTTGTTCAAAAGATTTATAGACTAAAGCGCCACTTCCGGTATTTATAAGTACTAATAAAATCCTAACCTCATCATATTTTGTAATTAACGATCTTTACAAATATTTTTATGTTTAAAAATTAACTAAAATGTGAAATTTATAAAAATCGGTGTTGTGTTGATGCATGGAAGACGACCAGACAAACATTTATTTGATATTAAAGAATTAACATGTCTTGGAGAAAACTCGAGAACGAAAAGGGATTTTTTTATTATATCAAGTAGGTAAACATTATTGAATATAAAGCAGCTTTAAAATTTGTTCATTTTTAGTGAATCGACCAATGTTAAACAATGGAATCATCCTAAATTTGGTGATGTAATTCAACAGGTGGAGGACTGTAATTATATCAAATATTCTATTTACAGATTCGCAGCTAAATTTCGAGTGTTGCAACATGCATTTTTCAGTAAGTTAAATATATTGCCCATCATTATTTATAATATAAACAAATTGTTTTATGATTTTTGTAAATAGGGCAATTTTTTTAATCGTTTTTAAATTAAGAGCTCAAATACTAAAATAACTATTGTTTAATTATAATTCTTTAATTTTTAGTGAACGAAGTTTCATTAGCAATTGTGATAAATGTTTTTAATCAACACAAACTTGGTGCCACAGAAGGTGCTTTAACTCTTGAATGTTACGATTTGGAAGCGGTCGTTACAGACATCTATTTTACTGCAAATAAAAAAAATAATACAAATACGGATATTGATTTTGCTATGGAATTGATGTTAAATTTCTTATACAACGTATATGACAAGTACGGTATTAATTCAACTTTATTTATATGCATTGACAATTAATTGAACATTGCAGAGACCGTTGGAATAACATTCAAGTATCCTCGGCCAAACTTGTATTGGCTTTTCTAAGTAAATACAAAATATCGGATTTATACAATTTTATTTTTAATTTATGTGCCGATCACAATAATTGTGTAACAAGACTGAAATTACAAATGTTGCTATCGAAATTTGTCGATATTGCTAAATATTTACACGAAGATGTTAGTTTTGGGCATCACCTTCTGAAAGTTACTGTTGCTAGCTGCTTTAACAACGTAAGTAGTTTCAAATTTAATTTACAAAGTTGTAATGTTGCATTTTTAGTCTCCGGGTTTTATTGGTATTAGTCAGAGCGATTTTATAGTCTGGCTAGAAACATGCCCTCAGTTATTGGCCTGGATACCAACCCTACATCGAATAAAAACTGCCGAACATGGTATAATTCGTGTTAATTAATAAGTTTAATAATTTTAAATTAACAAATTCGAATTTTACAGTTATCCACGTTGGTAAATGTTCGGTCTGCAAAATTTCACCTTTATTAGGTTTACGATATCGTTGCACGAAATGCTCGAGTTACTTGCAGTGTCAGAATTGTTTTTTCTCTGCTAGAATTAATCATTCACATAAATTAACACACCCTATGAAGGAATACTGCACGGAGGTACGTTTTATTAACATTATCGTACAGTTTTAAATTCCGTAAGTCCATAAACTTTTCTGCACATTTCAATTTTTGCCATATAAAAAAGTCTAATAGTATATAGTGATAACTATAAAAGGTTACTCGTCGATTTTTAGGGTATTTCACAAGCTGTTGCACATTCGTTTGTTAAAAAAGTATGTCGTTTTCTAAGTTGCTCGGTTAAACCGAATTCGCAGAATCTTGCACCTAACATTGTTGAAGCAACAGTATTAAGGTACATATTACTATCTATAATATACTTGCATTAAAATTAAATAGGTTTAATTATATTTTTAGTAATAGCAACAACCATTTAATTTCATTGCCGGAATTTGACGGTGCTCGTAATGCTGGCACTTCGCCTAATCCAGAAATTCAGTTGCAGTTAATAATTAAACAGTTAGATCTCCAAAACAGGTTAGTTTATTTCTCTTAATATTATATGTTTAAATATTGACATGGTTATTCTTAAGCCACTTATTACAAATGTATTTAATTACTTCTTACTTACAGGGAACTAGAACAAATGATTGTGTATAACAGCAGTAACGATAAAGAAATGAAGAAGTATTTAGAAGAACATAGAATACATGTTGCTATGCAAATTCAAAAATTAAAGGTAGGTACGAAAACATTACAAATTTACCAGCACTTCACGTATTTTATGACCTTTATAGGATTATCTTCGATCCATCCAATTTCCAGTTAATGCTAAGAAAACGCTCAAGCATAGTGAATCTACACCTTTACTTTTAAGTGCACAAACTGTCAAAAGAAGTGGCAGTTTAGACCTTTTAAGTCCAATTAATCAAATAAGTTCGGATGCAGATAACCAGAATTATAGTGAAAATTATGAAAATCATGTTAAGACTGATGACCGTTTATGGATCACCAATTCGATGCCATCTTATTCGTTCAACAATATAAGTACATGGATTGCGGGTAATTTTTAATTTTATATCTTGCTAACGCTTTGCACGATGTGTTAATTTTTCTTTTACAATTTACAACTAGTAATCAAATATTTCAGTAAGACTGCACACTAACAGTTTTTCAATAAATCGGATGTTCTGATCAATTTTTAACTTTGATGTTGACATCTTTTCTACACCCTAAACTGCTTCTAATACATGTAAGTCTATAATGCACACATTTCTTTGTCAATAAAAAGTATCAGTTTTTATAATTTTTTAAAAACATAAATTGCATTTGCTCTGAAAAATAAAACTACAAACTAGTTAGTTTACTAACTGCAAATAACGGAACTAAAACAGACTAATATCTATATCTAAAAAATTACTCAATATTAAACTAATATATTTTCTTCCTATTTTTTGTCATAAAGAAACTAAAATGCGTCAATTTTTAGGTTGTTCTTTGATGTCCAATGCGGCAATTTTTCAAGGAAGTAACGATAGTTTAAATAGTGTTAATACTAATCAAAGAAATAAATCACCGGGATTTGAAATGCACAATGACTTGGATGAAGTATTGGCGAAATTACAACAAATTCTTGCTAACAATTTTATGATCGATGGTATGTACAATTTTTTATTATTTGTTTTTTATAGTTCACAAATTGTAACTAAACTTTACCCTTTGATGTGGGAGTTAGGATTATTGGCAGAATTAGAGGTTGCTAATATTAATAAATATGCTCGCTACTAATTTGAAAAAAAAAAATTGACTTCCAATTACTGATATTCAAGGTATTTCAAAAAATAAACATCAAAACCTTTACGTAGACTCAAGACTTATTGGTAAAATTACTTTTAACATAATGAATTGAGAGAAGCACAAACGTTGCACTCTTATCGTTCGAATACATCTTGAATATCTTGTAATACCATATATAACTTGAATTAACATATCATGGCTGTTTCATCTGTTTTTCGATTGATGCGATAGTGGGCGTTGTCTTGTTAATTCTGTTTTATACATTAAATATATTATACATCAAAGTTGAAAAAAATGAAGTTTCATAGATGAGAATAATTCATTTATATAATTTATGGTGTAACAGCAGTTCATTTATTTAACACTGTATTCCATAGTCACTAACAAACTATTTAATGAGAAATTACTTCAAAAATTACTCAAAAGTAATAGGTAGAGATCGTGTCACATAAAAAAGGATGTATCAATCGTTCTCAAGTTGAAGAATGCTCATTTAATTGGACAGTAGGTGGAATTAAATCAAATGACAGACACATAAATATTACTAATGATGATCGAAAAGCATACTTTAATCATTTATTCCACTTCAAAAATATGGGTGTATATGGGCGGTGTCGAGAATAATTGACAGGTTCTTTTCTGTATGGCACAATCTCTAATACTGGTATAACATTGATGTGTTACTATTTATTGATCAAACGGCTTCTACGTTGTACACTTTGCTATGCTTACTTGTACCTATACGTAATATGAATAGAAATATTTATTTAGAGGCGTACTTTTGCATTTTAGTTATCTATAACACTGCACAACAGCATTTCTGATGATTGGGTTATGTTACATGATATTAGTCCAATTTTTGATGACGATTTTAATTCCGTGATTGAAATTTCTGTATCAGCTATAGTTAAAAAAATATGACACGGGTGTTTTTTTATAATAAAACACTATAAATTTAGAGATAATTCTAATTTATTTAATTCTTATAATGAAAAAAACTTTCTCTTATATGATTTTCTTGCTAAAGCTGAAGGCAGAGAGCTATTCTGAATGCTCCAACAATAGTCAGCCATCATGTGTGCGTTCCAGTAGCCCTGATAGCGTTCCTCCATGGTACGGAGGTCCTGGTGGAATCGCTCGCTCTGTTCTTCACTTAGGTCCCCAAGATTGGCGGGAAAATAGTCCAGGTGGTTGTGAAGAAAGTGTAACTTGATGCTCATGTTACATCCAAGCCTTTGAAAGTGACTTAACAGTTGTTCGACGTGTTGAGAAAATTCAGAACTTTTCTTATTTCCCAAAAAAATTTTAACAAGCCAAACAAACTCATTCCATACCGCTTTCTCAATCTCTGTCATAGTGTCCATAAAATTTGAGTCTTTAATTAATGATCTTATTTGTGACCCGTCAAAAATTCCCGCTTTTATCTTTTCTGCACTCAGTTTTGGAAACTTTTTTGATAGGCTCATCCTGTGAAGCATCAGCTTGAGGTTCAAGTGATATTTTAGGACTCAAAATACGTCTATATGCCAACCGTATGGAAGGATATTCCCATTTAGCTCGATTTTTTTGGTTAATGCCAGTTGTGTTCACCAAACAAAAATAACAGTCATCGTGGTGGTTCAAGGGTTCAGTCCAGATCATAGCGGTTTCGTATCTAAAGCTATTCTTTTTCTTATTTGTCCACAAACGTAGAAACTCAACGCACGTTTTGCATACCTTTTGCGGAATCCAAGGCTTGTCTTTCATTTCCAGTGTGTGACCAAAGTAATTTTTGTAAGCCTCAATCACGAACGCTGTCACATTCAAATGGTATTCTTTAAATATATACTCTCCGCAAATGAAACAAAAATGATTTGGATCATTGACACAGACTCTTCTTGACGATGCCATATCAAATTATATTAAGAAAACTTAATATTTTCTTAATTACAAGCAAATTAACACACTAACAGCGATTTTTTCGTGAAAACTATATCTCATAAACAAGAGCTGTTACAAAAAAACTGAGGGTATATTTGAAATCAGCGACGTCAAATTAGTAAACATCACGTAATAAAAGTCAATCATCAGACAAAAGTGGCCATATTGTTGTGCAGTGTAATAAACAATTTGTACAAGTAGGTACTTTACAAATTGCCATAAAAACAAAGAATTTAAATTTATTTCTAGATAGTAACGATACAGGACAATTACAAAATGCCGTAACAGAAGTGGAAGGAATGTTAACGTCACTAATTGACGGTGTAGAAAACATACAAGAAACTATCACTCATGATCCTATAGAGCAGTCTGTTTGTAAAAATTTCCAATAATTTAAACAAAAATTGTTTTATATACTTATATGGTATATAAAGTTATCTTTTATCCTACATTTATGCGGACACGTGCAAATGCTTTTAAAATTGTTTTAAAAAGATTGAATAAATATTTTACTATTTATAAGTTTATATAAGGTTTGTTTCAAAACACTACCAAATCGGTTTGCAAACTGTCCGATACATGCATTCAACCAATCAGAATTTTAGAATTTACTCGGCTGTCAAAATTTTAAAATTTTTACTGGCCGAAAGCATGTACCGTACGGTTCATAAATTAGTTTGGCAATACCTTGGAACAAACTATGACTTTCATATTTTTAAATAAAAATAAATGATTCTATAAATATATTTATTTATTGTGAAAACATAACATTTGAACTACATTTTAAATTTATTTTTTTTTATTAACTATACATACAATAGAAACTCGATTATCTGTCGAGCCATGCTGAAACTGAGAGTAAAAAAAGAAAAAAATACATTTGTTCTTGCATGAAATGATAGGTGTGATGTCTGTGGTTCACTGGTCTAGTGCTCGTGGCCACGTGACATGTCTTTCTTGGTACATACCTACTCGTTGTCTGTCTATAAATACACCGTATAAACTAAAATCTCATTGTTTTTTCATAAAAATTCAAAATTAGGGGCTGTTGTATTATTCATCACGGCCTCGAGTTCCTACTGTAAGATATTAATTTCTGTATACATTAACCAATAGTTAAATAACAATTTATAGTAAATCTGTGTGTAATATAAAAATATAATTTATATTTATAAAAGTAAAGTAAGATTAATTTTTATCGTACATATATGCAAAAAAAATTTAAGTCGAGTTTTTTTCATAAGCGTTAGAGAAAATAGATTCGATTTTTAATAAAGTTGAGCATAAATTACTATAAAAAATATTTTGTTACAACTTTTAACTTTAACAAGCACCATTTTAACTATTATAATTAATGGAATATACTTTGGTGAATGCGTATTAAAGCAGAGTTAAATAATCAGTTTCGTTTAGATGAGTTGATTAAATATTTGGAACAATGTGTTAACAGATGCTTTTCACCAGTATTATCGTGCAGTGTACTCATTTCTCGTGTATAAATATCTAAACCGTACTGTCCCTCCTCGGGAAAACTGATGTTAAATGTTACTATATCGTCCGACACAACGTGCGTAACGTATCTGGAAAGTCTTTTTTCTTCTATGCCATTTTTGTGCAGTGTGGCCATAAAGTCTGTTAACTGTCTCGACATTCTAAACTGAATTTCGAGTTCGCGCCCAGCAAATATTAAAGCATCCTAAAATACAAAAAAGTTAATTTAATTTGTAAAAAACCTTTTGTGAAATACTATACCTGATGAGTAATGGGCACCAAACCAAATAACCTTGTAGCTTTTGTGGGACCCCATTCGCCACTAGCGCAGTCCGGTAAAGGAACCATGACCGTTTGTAAATCTTCGCAACAAATTTTAAATTTACAGACACTTTTAAATTTCATCGGTTCGCCCGTTAAATATTCTTTGGGAGTTACCGCATTTGCAAATATGTCGAGTAAAAAAGCACCACTGCACGGTGCGTGTACTCTAAATGCCACCATATTTCCAGCAACGGACTAAATATAAAAAAAAATGTAATATCAAATTTCTATACGTGTTACAAGATTTTACCTGCATGACAAATCGTTTCAGCGATACACCATCGAAACTGTCACTGTCGCTATCGTAAAATTTAAGATTATAATGGAAAATTAGGCTTCCTTGCATGTGGGCAGGCATCGCGATCCTAACTGTTGCAGCACCTTCGAACAGAAATCGACATAGTTTAAAAATTGATTCGTAAAATACTTAATAAATGTTACCGGTAGAATCTGTGTACATGACGGCTTTAGTATTGGGATCAGAAAAATATAAGCCGTACCTAAAGAACAACGACCTGACAAATGGCAATTGCTCGAATTCTTGCAATGTAATAGAATGTTTTAATAGTTGCCAATCGGGTTGTAAGGGGAAAAATTCGTAGATGAACTCCTTCGGATCGGTTAAAAAATAATGATCGTCGTACTCGTATCTGCAATTACCGATTATATTTTTACAACTGATTAACCAATTGTTTTCTAGTTGTTAGTTTTAATCAAATTAAAGTAACTCTAAATAAGTAGGGGCAATACACAAAAATAAAAATAATGTTATGAAATGAACGAAATAAATTTGTATGAATGTATGAATGCGAAGACTTCCAATTAAAATACCATAATTTCTCATAATTTGATGGCGTTTTGGCAGAGCGACTTAACCCACACTTTTTGCGAAAATGAATTATAACTGTCTTATACATCTAAGGCAATAAAATATTCCAATTTAAATTGTATTTCCGTGAGACATATCCGTTTATAGCCACGCGACAACATAAAATGTGCTTTCCTGTAAAGGGGTTAAGTTACTCTGCAAAAACTGCGTCGATATTTTCTTCCACATTCAGTACTTATTGCCAATATCGATAGAGTTATTTTTCTATCCTAAATTAAATCATTGCTAATGTGATAAATTAGAATTAATGCAACGAGTACCTTAAACTATCCGATTTAGCCTTGTTTCCTGCCTTGGGCACTTCTTTTGCATTAACAAGATGCCTAGCTCCCCAGTTACACTGCACAAATCTCCACGCACCGGCCACATACACGGCATTCCAAGAATTTCGGAACCTGTTATCTTCGAATTTTACTCCAGGTTGATAACCGGCCGATTTAGAGTATCCTTTTATAACCACACAATGTAAACCTGCATAACTATTGAAAAAACGCTCGTAAACAAGTCGGAAGTTTTGATTCAAAATAATTACCTACCTGCACAATCTTTTAAAAAGTACATGATAACTTTCTGTGCCATGTTTTATTCCTCTTAACAGGCCCATCGGTGTGTCGCCCCTTAAATTCTCGTCGAAAATCATAGTATTTAAATTTTTAACGGTTATCCATCGAAATATTGTTCTAAAAATGTGTTATTTGCGAATTAATTTTATACAAAAAAAATAAACAAGCTTTTACCTTGCCTTCTCGATGTCAGAACCACATCGACCTACAAGTTGCCTCACCAGATCTGTAAAACTTTTCTGATCCTCTTGCGCTACCTGCACAAGTAAATATCTATATTATTTTAACATTTTTTTTTAAATACGGTCATTTATCTTTGCTATTTTTTTTATTAATTAATAATTTTACAACTTTAAAACGATAATCGCAAATAGCTTACCTTAACTGGTTTCTGATTAGCAACAAACAGATTACAAATTTAATTATTTTTAGAAACGATTTTCATATTTCTAATAACCGACCACTTACCGATATAGCTATTTGATCGACGAAAGCGAATTCGGTAGGATCATTATAAATTTGAAATTTACTCAATGCTGGCGGTGCAGGTACAGGTGCATGGCTAGGATAAGGAGGTAAATCTTCTATATATCCGGTTTCTTCTCCGCCATCCACATACAGCGATTCGGCCATCATATACTCGCTGCGTTTTTCATTGATGAGCTCTAACATTTCGTGACTTTGTTTTTCAACTAAAGCTGCAGTGGCTGCTCTACAATTAAAAAAAAAACATCATTGTATTTTCTTTAATTAAATATTTGATTCAAAACCCAACTCCTCTATCATGCAGAGAGTAAAATCTTTTGAAATTACACGGTTCATGTTTGTGTTTGAATACGGGCATGCATTTGAAAGTTTGATCTATATTAATGGAAGTTCATCACAACCTAGGTCAAGGTAAAATATATAATTAATTACGTTTTCAAATCAAAATATACCTATTACTTTCCTTTTATAATTTGTAATTATTATTTATATTATAAAATTAGTTCTTTAGATGGTTGAATTATTGTTGTATATTTCATTAATTTTCGAATTAATTCAATTTAATATTTGTACAAAATAGTTTAGTTAAATGGGTATTTTTTTAAAGAATAATAACATAAATAGGAGAAGTTGGGAAAAACAATTATTAAACACCACAAACCTTTCGTGCTCCAACATCTTTTTAGAAAGCGATTCTTTTTTCTTATCTCGCCTAAGAGTCATATTTTTCTCTAAATCGTCTTTTTCTTGCTGGTGCTTGAGCGTTAAAACGTTTTGTTCGTCCCGTTTTCTTTTTATTTGTAATTCCATTTCGAACCTATTTGTTAGTCGTTCTAACTCCTTCTCCCATTCATCCTATATTAAAAATTGCGATGAATCACTAATTAACAACGATAAGTAAAATATAATTTGCACATTCTAGTTTCTATCGTGCATACTTACTCTAAATTCTTCTCTAATTCGTTTATCTTCTTCTTCTCTTTGTCTGGCGAATTTTCTATATAAGTCGTCTTCTTCTTTCCGATGTTTCATTTCCAACCTTCTTTGTTCGTCTCTATCCTGGAAAAAAAATTCAATAATTATCCGGATACGATATTTAAATGAATAACATGACCCAAGGTCACAAAAATGTTTTGCAATATTATAAAAATATGGAAATAAAATTATGGTAAACTTCCGATTATCCGTGTTTTTCCATAATTGGGCATTTCGAATTTCCAATTAACATGGATAATCGGGTGGTTTACTGTACTTACAATTAAATTAAGCAAAGCAAACATCGATAATAATTTCCTATAAACAATTAGGCGTAAGTAATAAGAGAATTATTAATAATTAACAAATTGGTTAGGGTCACATTTAAAATGGCAATCAAAACTATAACGTTTAAAACTGTATTTTATAAAACGTACAAACAACAACTAAACTAACAATTCGAATCCTTTTAGTATTTCACTTCAGTAGTAATACTATCTAATAAATGTGATGCAATTCAACCAGCATATAATTTTTATGATGATTTTTAATGCATTTCTAATAGATTCGCTTTCAAATTAGGTAACTAGATGATGAAACTGTGTACCCGTACATATATTGTATAATATCAACAGATATCTTTTTATTTAAAAATTTTAAGTAGTTTCAATGCCGATTCGATCATATTTAATACTCAAATTTTCATTGGTTTTCGATAACTTTCAAAAGTACGTTCTAGATGCCATCGTGGGCAGAAAAAGAGTGTACGTTAAGAATATTTATTGGTATAAATGTCGACCACGATTTATTGGTCAACTACAATGTTTTTTATGGCCGTCCAATATAATCGAACATAATGTATTATTAGCATTTTATATTGCGTGTGTTATTTATGATTTTGTATTTGTAACCAGTATTTTGGAAGGTGCTTTTGTAAATGATTTAAATTTTGCATTTTATATACTTTTTTTCTGTATTGCACGCACTATAATGTATCAGTATTTTAAGGCTTTTTTTTAAATACACGCTAACGCGCTCTTTGTTCATCGATTGCATAACGCTTTATTTTTCTTTCCCCACCAATGAACGTATAAATCCACTTAAAATTTTTATTGATGCATCGATGCAAAGTTACTCTCGGAATTCAAAAAAATCGCGAGCGATCTCGAAGAATATTTATACAATCAAAACGACGATTAAGACTAGCTCGACGTATAGGGCCTTGTTGTTGGATTTCGCTCGTGCGATGGATGGAGTTAACCCAATTGAGATGATGGCCAAGCAAAAGATAGCAATTGAATTGAAATAATTGAGGGAGGAAGCTTTTGCACGGTGGGGTAAATTGTGAGACGTGCCGGGAAAGGGGCGATATAAAAGCATGGTAGGACTTGGTTGTTTCAACAGGTACCTGCATGCAGGTATTGCGGGGCACCCGAGGGTAACGCGGAGCGCGTCGTTTTTGACTATCCCAAATGGACACCGAAGAAAACGACAGTCGAAAAAAAGTTCAGAAATTGAATAGACTCAAATAACGTAGTCGACCGATTGGAGTAAAATCACCACCTTGTACGGGGAAATGCCGGTCAACAGGAATTGATGGAGGTCGAAGATAACGAGACGTGTGAAAAGGAAAGCCCTTCCACGGGAGGAGGAATTTTTGGCCGATACAAATCCGTCACTGTCTCTTTATTCTCAGTGTTACTTTTTTTTGCTTACAATTAGTACCATATTAGAACGTGCCCTCGGTTGTTTGGAAAATGCAAATGCATTTTTTTTTGCAAACGATTCCCATTGCACCATCCGATGGTTTCTTTTCCATATACGTACTGTTCGGCGATTTTGAACGACAGAACGCAGCCTGGACACGGTGCCCTATATGGAATTTGACCTTTGGCATAAATTTTAGAAATTGTAGGACGATCTTATAACGACAATAATAACAAGAAAAGCGAATAATACTCCACTAGAATAGTAGTAGAGAAAAGAATATTTTCTACATAATTGGGAAGGCGACAGGTTACGAAGAAACAGTTTTTATTATACGCTCTTTTGCGTAACGTCTACCATTAGTTTTCTCCATATGTAGACAAACCACATTTCTATCTAATTTACACAGAAATAGATTATAAAGGAAATATAAGTAGTTAGAGATTTTAATTTTTTTTGATTTTCGGACAACTAAAGATTGGACGATGACGACACTGGCGCAGTCACGTTTGCAAACGTTTCCTTTGCTGGTCGCTCCCGATTATTACCTATTGCGTATGGTATGTGTATGGGCAGAATCTATATTTCTATACATAGTATGGGAAGTCTTCGGCTTTATTTGTGACGTTTTATTAGGCGACTAATTGTAAATGTACAATCGTAGGTTGTAACGTTGAAATTATTCACAAACATGGTTTGACGTGGGCGCACTACTGCTAAATTGTAAAAACAGTTAGTTCCTCTCCACATGCTAAAGAACTATAAAAAAATGGAATACCGTAGAAACAGAAAAAAAATAAATTTAGAGCAGGCTTTTAAGTGTTTAAATCTTAAATGACTAACAGTAGATTATGTATTATTTGTTAGGTAGGTACACTAAAATAAATTTGGAAACCCGTCGTGAGCTGTTGAGCTGCTGGACCATGAACCTGATGTAATCTTATGGTAATAAAATTTTTAAAAAATTATAATATATTTTTTTACAATCCGGTTAGAAATTTATCGAATATTTGTTTACATTCTTAGACTTTAATTGGTACAAATTTGACCGAATTGAATTAATACAAAATGTTCGGGGGGAAAAGTCGGTGTAGCCATTGTGTAAACCGATTACTATAGCACAATGACAATTCGAATTGCTTACAAAAGCGTAGGTACAATTAAAATAATAATAATCTTTTTTTTTGTAATTAAAAGAAAACAGTTACGGGCAGTCATTAAAGCAAATATATTCGTAATATGGTCGGGCGACTGCCGCACAATTATGTTCTGTGTAAATACGGAAGTAACATGGGCATAATATAATTTATACATTACAGACGATGGGAACGGGATAATCTGAGAATGTTACTAATTTTTACCTATTAATCTGGGCATTAAATAATATAGATACTCCACTGTTTAGCTTACAATTTATTACGTTTATAAATTTGCATACTAATTTAAGCGGCCTATCGCTGGGAAAACGTCCAAAACGTGTATTGTTGCACTACTTTATTGTTCTTAAACTTTTTGTATGACTATGTATCTATTTCAAACAACTCGCCAACATTTACATGTACATATTATTATGTACAACCTATTGATGTCTTAATAATAAAGATATCGCGCTCGTATGTGCACTCAAAATATTTGCGATCTAATAATATATACAGAGACAACCCATCGGCGCTCTGATTTTCGAATATCGACGTTTATTTCTCAGTACTCGCTTGATACAAATGCCACCCGTAAATCTTAGCTGCCGCACCCTTTGCCGTCTTCAAAACGTTAATGAGTAATGAGTTTTGTTATTTTGGCCTGTAGAATTTTGGTCCACTTAACGGCTCTTCGTGGTAGATAGCATTCTATGGAATTCGTGTCGTATGACAGATGACTGTTCTTAAGTTCTTTTGGCCGCGTGACAAGGAACTCGCATCTTCCACGAACACAATGGAAGGTTTGTCGAATTTTTGACTGGACTTCATCCAGATCAACGTGCGTGAGTTACATGAAAATTGAACGAAGGTGGACTTGCCCGAGATGATGACGCGATGCTGAAAACTTAACGGACGTCCCACCACAGCCAGCGGTTTCTAACCATTTACTTTTCACGATATTGACTAACAACGATGTGATCAGAGGTTTCCACTTGCTGATAGCTTCCCCATGATGCGGATATCCGACAGCTCACTTCCAAGTGTTCTACCAACGAAAATTTTCTTTCACTACCCGTTTGTACAGTCCTTAATTGTCGTGTTGTTGTTGTTGATCCAGATCGACCTGCACAATCATTCGATTGACGGTAAGTAGCGGAATAATTAGCTTTAAGGCCGTTTGCCCTGACAACACGTCCTCTTTGGAATTCACTCGATTCTACGACGCCATTCTACATTTTTTTTTCCTTGCGAATATGTCACTGCACACAATATTTGTCAAAGGAAAGTTAAATTAACACTTTAATTTTCGTCCGTTTACTTATGATTTGTCTTTGTCTACAGTTCAGATCTGTAGAAGTGCCCAGTGTACACCTGCGATGGACTAAAATTCGAAAACGAGCGAAACAATAAATTTTTAATCGACGCTCAACGTCGCTTTAAAAAAAAAGACCTTAAATACGCGAGCTTCGAGTTCTGAAATTATTTGAAATGCTACAGGACATAAAAAGCGTTTAACGCTTTTAAAGTGAAAACATAAAATAAGACTAACTGTTTATATTATTAATTATAAAATTCCTCGTTATCGTTAATTAAAGATGGGTTAACGGCGATGAAAAATAGCTGCAATCGAGCTAGAAATTTGATAGGTCGGACAAAGACTAATGAAGAAGTAAAAGTACTACAATATGGTCAAAAAGACGTAATTGGAACAGTCAAAGCACAAAGGATTGAATACTGAAAAGTCAAATGGGAAGAGTAAGGAAAGGGAGATATCGAATAAAAGATGGAGAAAAAAGCGCCGGAATAAGATTTAAGGGAGAACAACAGGAAAAAGAATGGGAAACGAGAAGAAAAAGGTGCTTTAATATTATTAAACAAAGACTTACCAAATAACAATCGAGCGGTTTTTCTCTTGGCCTACTATAAGCCTTTTGTAATTCCGTTTGTTTCAATGCGTGCGCTATGTGAAGAGCACTGGCATCAAATCGTCCATATTGATAACTAGGAGAATCCGAGTGGTTATTTTGTTGGTACAGGTTTGGACTGTGCACCTGTTTATGTCGATCTCCATGGGATGGAAGTTGAGAATTTCCGTTGAGATGAGTGCGAATATTAAGAGCTGCAACGAACGAATATAAATCAATCTAAACTATCGATCGTCTTCCTCTATAATTAAGGAAACGAGCAATTTTCGTCAATAAAAAACTTACGCAATTAATAAAAGAAGGTACACCTTATAAATATGAAATTTATTCAAGGTGTCGTTGTGTTTCGGTCATCTTTAAAAATAAAATGATACAACACAGAAATAATGGTAGGTAAATATCTACATGGCACATATAAACATTAACGATTTAAAATTTTTTTTGGGTTATCAATTTCGCATTTAAAATACCAAACCAAATTATCACATGACGGAATTGAAGGAATTAAAAAAATATATATGTATTTAAGTTCACGTTTGAAGGTAAAAAATTACTTTCTACACAATTACTGAATTGCCTAACGCTAAAAGCTATTAACCGTTTCGAATGTTTTATTTTATTATAATTATTTAAAAAATACTTACACGGTTTTGTTTATTTACTAATAAAAACGAATCATATCCGACTACAATATTTATGCGTGTTTCCATTAAAAATCATTAGTAGATGGGGACACGTTGTGCCCAACTAGGCCGAACCAACTTAACATTATCTTTGAAAATACAAACTTGATTATTTATCATACTGCGGAACCTCGATAAGTCGAATATTTCGATTGCTCGAACTTTCTTCTCTTCCCTTCAGATTCGAGTTATCGAGGTTCGAATCTATTTGTAAGTGACGTGATACGATTTTCAAAGGCGATAAGTTGATTCGGTACATTATCTATCGGCGGTGCAATTATCGCCAAAACGCCTCACAGTGTATAATCGGTGAAATTAGACGAAAACCGCGCACTTAGTTATGGTTAATTTTATAACAGTTTAACGGTAGCCAGGAACTAATTAAATAATTGTCAACCGAATGGTTACTAATTCGACATTAGATATTATCTATATATTTCGGGCGCAAAAAAACGACAAGATATTTAACGTGCCGTTAATTTTAATTAAACTGTAACATGACTTTTGTGAAATCGAATGTTGGGACATAATTGTGAAGCTGATTAAAACCATAAGGACATGAACTTTCGTCGAGTCTAATTCATTTACCGCGGGTGCTGTACCTTTACGATGGGTTTAATTTGGCCACATTTTTACCTCGGGCATAAAAACTTTAATTCGACAACGATTAGGTAAGTACTTTGCTATTGCTTCGGCTGTGTCATAACTCTATAAAATTGTTCGTTCATAATAGTAGATAAGTACTACAATATATTGTTCCATGAGAAATGTCCTCGTGTAACGGCACGGAAAAAGCTTTGTGGGCGTTTTTCATAATACATCGTAATTTTCCTTTTGTTTTAATTCACACACTTGAACGGTGATTAAGTTGTAGGTAGGTAATCGAAAACAATTAGGTTTCGTCATAAGTAGGTACATAACATCATAATAATAGTTACAATATCGAAATAATGACCGACTAAGATGAAAAAAGAACGAATTTCGAATATCGTCGCTTTGAAGCAGAACTAGCCTATCTTCAAAAAGTACCGTTTTCGAAAGAGATCTGCACTCGATCCGCGATGGCCTGAACTACCCATATCCAAAAAGTGGTGGTAAAACACGAAAAGGCAAATTCTTTTGGATTCTTTCGTTCAGACCGTCACGGATCCAATGCGGACCTCTCCTGAAAACGGTATTTTTTTTGAAGATATGCCAATCCGGCTGCGAAGCGACGATATGTAATTCGGGGTCTTTTGTTACTACTAAAATAGCGCAACAATAAATTACGAAAAGTTTTAATCTTACCTTCGGCATCGAACGTTCCTCGTCCTGGCCCGCGAATCTGCTC
The DNA here is from genome assembly GCA_036326145.1 of Rhagophthalmus giganteus. Classification (NCBI taxonomy): domain Eukaryota; kingdom Metazoa; phylum Arthropoda; class Insecta; order Coleoptera; family Rhagophthalmidae; genus Rhagophthalmus; species Rhagophthalmus giganteus. Next base: position 4,959,942 of record JARFJA010000083.1, on the reverse strand, counting down.
GTTGACGAAGTTGCTAGATTTAGGTACATTTAGTGCGGATCTGATGATAACCGAGGATCCATCTAGATGACCCGGGCCGATTTTAGGCACGTGACTATTGCAATAGACCTCCTTGTCCTCTTGTCGATGCTGATTGTTGTAATACGTTTTCAACGTTAGTTTAGTACCACAAACCGAACATTTGAAACATCCACTATGAAAGAACGTGAAGTCCTTGAGCGGTCCAACGCGGTCAACTTGATACACCGTTTCGTTACATCGCAAACACGTACTTTCGTAAAAATTGGGGCGATACTTGTTTTGATAAGAATTTTGAATCATTTTGTCGACGACCACTTAACTATATACGAAATTATTCGACGCACGCTTTGGTTTTAATAACAAGTCAATCTATTTAACTGCGCGTGGTATTTGCTTTTCATTAACATACTTTCTTAGTGGTTGGAATTTGTTACGATCGTCTTTGAAAGGCAAAATCCGTAGAATTACGTGCTGGTAATGGAATAGATTTTGCCCGCTTCAGTGCCTATAAGATACAAATTTTCTTTTTTTTTATTAACAATAACAGTAATTTACGTTAAAGATAATTAATACCGAGATATTCTTTTAACACTTGCAATTATCGTTGGTAAAATTGGGAATTAATTACCGTCCTGTACACGTTTAGTACCTGAAAGGCTGTTTTATTTGCTCGGGTTTGATTACCTATAACAAGCTCCAATATTCGACAAAGATATTTAATTTTTTCCGAAGAAACGAGGAGCATAAAAATATAATATACACGTGCATAATATATCGTCGCTTCGCAACAAAAAGTGCCATTTTGAAAAGAGGTCTGCACTAGATTCGTGGTGGCCTGAACTGTCCAAAAAGTGGTAAAAAAAACGACATGTTACGTGGTACTTAAACGATTTGAAGATAGGCTAATTCTGTTATGAAACGACGATATAAGTTATTGTACTTGTTACTAATTGCAAGAAATGTACGACCTTCACATTTTTATAGTGCTTGGCACCGCAGAATGATGAGGATTAATTAGGTAAGAGCCTATTTAAGGCTGTAATTCATAAATATAATATTTTCATGGGAAAATACACAGTTATTACGTTTCATTTATATGATACGATGCAAAATTCCCAAGGTACCAATGGAAATGATGAACGAGTAGGTACTTTAAAGTTTGAGCAGAAATTGCTTATCGAAGGGAAAAAGAAAACGAAAGTGATACTGTATTATATAGAAAAAGATGAAACAGACGAAAAGTGTGAAATGCTTTGTGACTACGTGACATGGTTATATCAGATACAACAGTTGAAGACGTAAAAAAGATAAAACGAAGTTTCAATAAATTAGCAAGACAACATAGATTAAAGCGTACTCGTTGATAATGAGAACAGCACGCGACCGTTAACAAAATAAGGTCGAACTGACTGGCTTATGATTGGCAATAGACATTGGGAAAGAAGATGAAGCAAATTAGCGAACTGATTAATGACTGTTCGAATTGCAAAAATTGTGCTACGATCGCCCACGCGTACTTCAAATCAAATTCTCCTACATTTCAAAGTTCCCCTATTTGGAATGAAAGTATGTATTCAAAAATAATTTAAAATCGTTTTACGACGAAACGCAAACTTTCACGATGACGATATATTGCAACACAAAATCCGCAATTCTAATTAAAATTTAACGGACAATACCCAATAGATGTGCGAGTTGATATCGAATCGTTCTGAATGTGTTAGTGTTTCGATGACAATTTACGAAATTGGAGATACAAAGATTTGACTCAAATGTATAACATTGACGTGCTTGGTTTGAATGTTCCCGTCAGTGTACGAAAGTGTAACTTCAACTGCAAGAAACAGTATTCCCATAAAGAAACGTTTTTGGGAATTCTATGTATTTTATGAGAAGGTTGTAGGTGTCTATATGTAAAACTTATTAAGTAGGTAGGTAAAAACTGCGGATAGACCAACAAAATAATAATCGTTCGGAATTTATACGTAATTAAAAGTACATAACGAAATATTGTAATATACCCATTATTGGCGGGATACTTTAGGCAACAGGCATTAGTTTTGTAGTCGACTGTACACCCGACCTTATGTTAATCAATTCTATTATGATTACATAGGTACCGATACTTTATTTAATCTGTTTAAATAGGTAGTTATATCATAACTATTACCTATTAAGCTGCGCCCCTTATTTCGAAAGAAAAACTTACAATTAGATAATGATGTAGTCCATTCACTACTTAATGACAGCACCTCGTATACGTGCCGTTTTTTTTTTAATCTACACTAGTAGATAACCGCGTGAAACAGTTAATGATTAATTAATCTAAAAACCTAACTACCGTTAAAAAAACAAATTCAACCCAAACAATACTACGTTCTGCCTCTGGGCAATTTCTTTTTTATAAATGTTAACTTGTTTTTATATGTGACTGGTTTAAAAATAAACTTTTAGGTAGGTACCTATGTATATGGTATCCTTAAAAATAATGAAAGTATTAGCGAAGGAATTCAGAAGTAACGGTGAGAAAAGTATTATTTATGTTAAAATTCCTTCACGTAATCGCAGGAAAATAATCGACTTTAACGATATTTCAGACACTTTAGAAATAAGAACGGATATCTACTAGTTCGTTATGTAAAAAGTTACATAAATAATTCTCAAACCAATCCGGAAAGGAAGGTTTGTACAATATACCATCGTTAAAATCACTACGAGACGATGGAAAATTAAAAAGCAAACGAGATTTTCTTACAAGTTAAAATTTGTTTACCTAGTCGGAGGTAAGTTTCGCATTAAACTTCTTGTTCCTTATAGAAAAATCACTAGGGCACTTCGAAATTTCCCGAGACAATAGAATCGTAGAAGCGTTACTTCTCTTTGCGACCTTGCTTCCTGTTTCACGGATAAATTAATAACACCTACACTTAATGTCTGTTTTTATTAGCGAAATTCCGAACGTTTTTAAATTTTAAACGGTCACTACGTCTGTCTCGCCGAGTCTCTTTACGATGCGAAACGGACACGAACGTCACACACTTAATATTATGTATTTAGATGCACGGAATTGTTAAGATTGTACCTTTTAGAGTAGAACGCGTAATCCCGACTACTTCATACGAAATTCGTGGCCATGTTCTGAACACACGTTCGTTGAAGTTTCAACTCTCTCTTCTCGATTTACCCGTCCCCGTTCACCCGTTCACTCGTTCACCTGTTGAACGGTATCAAGAAGAGATGGTAAATCGTCGCAAATTTACGGAAACAATTTAAAAACGTATAAAGTATAAATTCCCCTAACACGCATTTATGTAAGAGAATGGAAGTGTTTCTTGTGACTTATTTTTTTTATCATTAATCTTTTCGGAACAATATAATATTTATTGTTATTTGATAAGCGAGTTCTTAACAACTTAGCGAGCAACTTAACAATAATAAGTATAAATGTGCTTTGCTAATATAAGTAACAACCATATATGCTGCAGTATATGTAAAGCACGTTGTATAAATTATGTTCAAGTTTTAGTTATTTTCCTAACATAACCTTACATTAAAGTTGCAATTTATTATTAGATTAAAGCGAAAGTTCTTTTTGTAGTAGTATTAGTGGAAAGTGCATCGGATTAAAATCGTTCCTATACGTATTGTTATTCCTCAAACACGATGGCAGACGTACGTGATATATTGGAGTTGGATCAACTATCCACTCCAGAAATAACTAGAGAGTCCATTATAGGCATTGATAAACTCAAACGTCGTCCTTTTCCTGCGACGAAATCATCAAAACGACCTGAAGGTATGCATAGAGAGGTCTTTGCATTACTTTATAACGACACTAAAGATGCACCACCGTTATTTCCTTCCGACACTGGCAACGGTTATAAGCAAACAAAAATCAAACTCGGCATGCGTAAACCAAGAAAATGGGGATGGACCGCATTCACTAATCCGGCCAGAACGGACGGTGCTGTATTTTATCATTGGCGGAGACCGTCCGATGGCCCGAAAGAATATCCGTTTGCCAAGTTTAATAAAGTAAGTTAATTAACAAGATTTATATAAGTTACGAATAACACGCTTTGTTATTAAAGAAAATTGATGTGCCAATGTATACCGATTCCATTTATCAACAACATCTTCAAAGTGAAAGCTGGTCTAAGGAAGAAACCGATCATTTAATGGATTTAGCACAACGTTTTGATCTTAGATTTATTATTATGGCAGATCGTTATGATACCGAAAAGTTTCCTAAACGATCTGTAGAAGATCTTAAAGAACGATACTACAAAATGTGCGGTATTTTGGCAAAGGTATTCGTTTGGGCTGTATGTTATTTAATGTAGTACGTAATTTATATTTTGTTGTACGTTAGATAAGTGGCGAAAAGAAAGTTTATCATTATGATGCCGATCACGAACGACGTCGTAAAGAACAACTAAAGCGTTTATACGAGCGTACTCCCGAACAAGTATTAAATTATTTAAGATTTTAAGTTTGTACGTTAATGAAGTTTAATTTTAGATAGAAGAGGAACAATTTCTTATAAACGAGTTGAAGAAAATTGAAGCACGTAAAAAAGAACGTGAACGAAAGACGCAAGATTTACAGAAGTTAATCAGTCAAGCGGATATCCAAGCGGATAGTTTAAGAAAGTCTGATAAAAAAATACCGAAAAAGAAATTGACAAATCCTGCTCGTCCGTCCCGCGTCGATACAACAGTAAGAATTTAATTTTTAAAATTATATTACAAATTTTAAAAATTGATTTATACCACTTTGTATATTCACTGTGTATGTTTTTTAAGAATAGGTCGCAGGAGCAGTATTTTATTTTAAAATTTGTTGTTTGAACAGAATATTTTACAGGCTGTCGAAACAGCAGGCATTAAATTTCCAGACTACAAGAACAGTGGCGTTTCTCTTCGTTCACAACGTATGAAGCTGCCCGCCAATATTGGACAAAAAAAATCGAAGGGTATCGAGCAAATGCTACAAGAAATGGAAATGGGCAAGTATTTTATTTTTCTTGCACGTGAAAGTTTCTTTTATATGGTTTTTTTTTTTTAGAATTAAATCCAACTCCCACAGAAGAAATTTGTCAGCATTTTAACGAATTACGAAGTGACATGGTGTTACATATGGAACTTAAAGCGGCTCTTGCTACTTGTGAATTTGAACTGCAATCGCTAAGACACCAGTATGAAGCACTGAATCCTGGGAAGGTATGTTTCTAATTAATAACATTAAGTAATTACTTATACATATTAATATTATTTGTTTACAGGTTTTAACCATTCCGCCACAATTACTTTCAATAAATAACGATCCAGATGGTCCAAAACTAATTGGTAATTCAGAAATAATTGATGTTGTTGGTTCGCCCGGTACGCCAGCTCTAACTAATTTATAATTTTACAAAAAGTTAAATCAAGTTAAAATAAAAGTTATGCAATATAAATATTTTATACTCTACTATTTATATTATCTAAGTGGCGATTTGTTTGTAAATATAGTGTACATTTGTAATAACTCATCAGTAAATAGTAGTAATGAAAAGTTATTTTAAGTAACTTAAACGTAGCGTAGTAAAGGGAACAAAAAATAATAGAAATAGTATACACTTTATTTTTATACAGTAGATTTCAGTTAAACGAGACTGTAATTTATTTAGGACAAATATTGGAAGTATAGAAACAAAAAAGTGAATTTAAGTGACTGGAACTGCTACTTAATCCTTCAAATAAATTGGTCTCGTCCTAATGTCTTTATAATTAAGCAGAATGTACTGTATATCAGTATTTATGTAGGTACTGAATTTTTTTCAGTTACCACTTACGAGTAGTATTAGTCAATTTATTCGATCATTGAAATGCATATATAAAGTTTAAATGTTAATAAAAACATATTGTAACGAAAATATGCTATAATTTAATGGAATATTTTATTTATACAGATACATTAAGTAAACTTCCACAATACATTTCACAAAACATTATACATGAACCAAATTTTACTAAAAATTACAAAATTTAAGTTGAATCTAGATATAAATAGCAATGAACATTTTAACTGATGGTATGTAAAATAGAATATTTGTATGTGTATTTAAAAATCAGTCATGTTCAGACAAAATATTTGTCATTTACATCGGTGTAATTTTATAATCTTTAATAACTACACTCATAGGTTCTTAAAATTCTGGTATTGCATCGGCTCTATATTTTCTGTTTAGAGTCTGCCTTTAGATCAACAAAAATAAAGTTGTTCTATGGATAACTTATTCAGAACTTGATTCAACGATTTAAGATTGGTCTTAAGTAATTCCTACACATTAATTGGAGTTATAAAATGTCATATAGTCAGTGTAAAACAGTGTATATAGTATGTAAAACAAAATAACTTTTCAAATGGTTATCAGATTAAAATTATATTATCTAGTTAAACTAGTTACACATTTATTTTACAAAAATGATCTATTTTAAAAATATCGAACAAAATTTACTATTATATATATATATATATATATATACATAGGGTCGATTTTTTCATCTTCCATTTAATTTGACACATATTTACCATAGAAATGTTTGTTCAAACAATTGTTTCCATGATAAAAATTTGTCAAGTAAATTTATTGGGAGATGAAAAAACCAGCCCTTAGTTTAAATTATTTTAATTTATTAGAAAGTTTTCTACAGAAATTTAGTAATTTCTTATAAACATTATACTGTCACCTCGTACCTTGTATTGTTACAGTTCTAATAAATTGTAGTCTTTCTTTATACCATCTAATATCGAGATCAAATCATGCAGTTAAATCATTGATAGAATACAAGACTTTCCAAACTATAAACTGAATTACAAATATACAATCTAATAACTTTTTACTCATGAAATGTATTGGCAGATCGCTTCCATAAGGTACAATATACATTTATAATAGCTAGCCATTGTTAAATTTAAGACAAATAACTTATTTCTAATTAGAGATATGAAAACAAAATATATAGTCACTTGTAATTAAATTTAAAACAAATTCATAAACGAAACTGATCCTCAACTAATACTCAAATAACAATTTTATTTTATTATATTATATATATATAAATATATTGTCGGCAATAAATGAAATCCACAGATGAATGACAGTTCAATTTGAACATGAGATTAGTTTCATTTATGAATATTCATCTAAGAAACCATAATAAACGAAATATTTAAATACGATAAATGACACTTTAATGCTAACATATTCTAAATACGTTACGAATTTAATACTTAACAATATTTATATTACATGACAAGTATCAAAAAGAAAAATAAATATTTATTTTTAAACAACAAAAGTTACTGTGTGCCGTTGAAGTCATTTCTAGATTTTTTTCTCGATTGGTTTAAGTCATCTGCAGAATCGACAGATGTGTGGTCTCGTTTTTTCTGTAGTCCCTGCATAAATAATGCGTTTTAATTATCGAAACAATTTTTTTAAGCACTTTAAATACCTTCTTTTCCCAATGTTGGTGTAAATATCTTAACAATACGCTAGTTTTTTCTGTAACTATTACTGTAAATAATTAACAATTAATGTCGTAGGTGTAAGGAAAAAAAATAGATCATAACTTACTTTGCTCGGAAGGAAAATCTTTAGTGGGAATGTAAACAGACGGTTTCTTGTGGGATGTTTTATTATTACTATCTATGTGAAATTTTGAAAAGTTATCTTCATTGTACGATGGTAAACCTTCCAGAAACTCCGCAACAGACTGTAAAGTACAAGTTTTTAATCAATTTGTGCAATTTATATAGGTTATATTTTCTACTACATAAACGTAAATAATTTATATTTACCATTTTATCGCTTTTTACGTTATATTGTTAATTATAAAGTGCTAAAACGAAACGTATTAGATCTACACGAAATTTTAAAGAATACGAACATTGATACTAAAAATTAAGCCAGATTGAACGACTTATTATTCTGTTATATTGGTAATACTGAAACGCAGTTAACATTTTTATTCCTACAATTTAAAATAATTAATATCTACATTATTTTTAGGTGAGTAAAATAAAATATGTTATTATTGTAACTGTATTTGGTGATATGTTTGATTAAAGTAATAATTACGGTAAGTATGTGGATTATTTAGGGTCAGTTTTTCAATTGCCATTAGTTAACACCGACCCATCATCAGTCACCTATATAAATGATCATTGGAAACGACAATTGTTTATAAAAATCATTTCTCTGTTAACCGATCATTGAAAAATTGACCCTTACAATTAGTGTTAAAATTAACGTTATTGGTTTGCTTTTTTTAATTGATGATGAATCAGATTTCATCATTGATTTCGATTTTAGAAATATTCTGTCTGGTGATTGATATTTTACTTAAAAATATTTTTTTAATAGCAATAGAAACGATATACGATTGTACCGGAAAATTAAATTAAATACACCAAACCATCATACCAGTGTCATACCACTAGTCTGTTGTTTAAAATTGCCTCGGCATTACAGCACCAATCAAAAAGCACTGGTGGTTGTGTCGACTTTCCATTATTTCATTAATGGTGTATTAAAATTTGTATGTGCTTATGTTTATGTTTAATAATACATGATTAAACTACAATTACTATTTGAAGTGCACATAAATTGCTTCTAGAGTTGCGGTTCGTTTTTAAAAACACAATATTTCAAAGAATCAGGTACGTTTTTGTTTATAAATAGTTAATGAGTCACTATCAGATTGTCATACAATATATCTATCTATTATTTGAGTAGTAGATAATCGGTCACAAGTTATTGTTACACGTTTACTTATATTGCAGTGACAATAATAAAAAGTGTATTTTAAAAATTGTAAAATCGCAATTTTAAATTATAACCTCACATTTACATTGATTTCAGTGTTTTCGACTTTTCCAAGAAATAATGGCTTCAAATATTCAAACTCAGCCCATTTTTATACATTCCGACTGTATTCTTCATTCCGAATCCGATGACGAAGAGTCTTTTGTTGTTTTGAGTCAATCGTTACCTCCAGATTCTCATATTAGTACCACCACGGAAGTGATTGAACCGATTCAAACAGAAGTTATTCAAGAATCGTTGAAACTAACGGCCAATTCATTGTCGCAACTTAACAATAGCAGTATGACCTTTCCTACGATGCCAAAAATTGGCGAGCAAAATATGGTAAGTTGTTTTTTTAATTTAATAAACCAGAATTTTGAATTTCCGTTATAAAAGTCTAATATTCTAGCTAGTCATTACTTAATATAATTGGGGATTTACAGGTTTTAGATTCTTTAATTTAATTATATATTTCAAGCTCGGTGAGTCACTACTAAAATTAATAGGGGATTTACCGAATCGTTTATTGTCATCACTAACATCTTTAACCTCGAAATAATGGGAAAGTCATCATAAATATTTGAGAAATTGGTGTTGTATATGATTCCACAAAATTTTTGGTATTTTTAGATATGTAAAATATGTTTATATTTTTATTAAGTTAAATACTTGACTTTAGTTAAGTCTAAGCTCAAAAATAATAGTAATAAATATTTTATAATAATCAATGTGTAATAGGTATTTTTCTATGATGCATAGTGTTTGAATCACGGTATATTACGTTGCACACTAACCTATTGCTCTTAAGTACAGGCTGGTAAGTAAATATGATTAGTTCGTATGATTCTGAAAACCATATGGGCCTAAATCTTAAATGTTATTTGTAATGTGTTTATTATTCATAGTAAATTTTAGGTATCATCATCATCTGGGGTTGAAGGTGCTGTTAATACTACTACCACGAATGTGTCGGTAGACTTGAGTCCCGATGAAGTTCAGCAGAAAGTTGATACATTAATTGAAGAAAATATGAAACTGAAAGGTAATGATTAAAATATATAAATACACAAGTACAGTATTTACAGGAAAAATCCTTTTTTAAATTTTAAAGGAGCAATAGGGAAGCATTTTATGATAACTGGGACGATTGTATATCTAAAACCTCATATTGCCTTAAGGATATAACAATATATTATATAAATGTACAGTATATGTCATTAGTGAAAAATGTATTACTCATGTAATGGTCTATTGCAACAAACAAAATGTATTATTTAGAACCGATTCCATCAAAACCAGATAACTTTATTTTCCAGTTACTTCTATGGCAACAGATAGATGGAACAATCGAGAATAAAGTTATCTAGCATTGGTGAAATCAGCTCTGAAAGACCGGCCCTTAATCTAGGATTAAGTTGTTATGGTCATGGTAATTAAAGTTTTCGACTATTAGGGAATCATTAAGTTTGTTCGTAGAGTGATCTCTGATTGATTTCAATTATTTCAACCAATCGGAATTTTGATTAACTACGATTTTCAAATTCTGATTGGTCGAAATAATTGGAAACTGGTCGAGATTTCTCTACCAACAAACATATTATAAATCATTTTAACTTTGGATTAGTTAATACTGAGTTTCATTTAGTTTGACACAACCGGCCCTCGGTAGTTTTGTTATCCTAATTTCTCTACTGCATTGCAGTATTAAAATAAATTGCATATTTATTATCTGGAATTGCCGTACAATTGTCTTACCAGACACTCACTAATGCACTTTTCAATAGTTTACCAAATTGACATCTTATATTATCCGAGATTTTGTGTCTGAAAATAATTAACTGGACATGCTACATGTATAATATTTTTTATTTTAAACAACCATCGGGATACATTAGTAGGAGTTCATTTTAAATTAAAATAAGTTCACATTCGTAATGTTTCAGAGACACTTCATCAAAATAATTTGGCAATGAAGAAACAATATGAAACTCTTGTATTATGGCAAGATGAAGTGATGAAGGTACATCAGTCTCATAAAGAGAAATTTGCCGAAACTAAAAAATACATTGAACATGTAAGTACACACGTTTTTGTAAAACAAATATCTGTCGGACAAATTTAATCAAATACAAAAGTTACCAAACAGTTTTTATAAAATTACGTAGATAAGTAAATATGTCGATCAATTACATAATTATTATATTCATATTTTAACAGTTAAAACTCGAAAATGCTAACCTATTGGAGGCTTTGCAATTATCGAAAAGCGAAGAGGCAAATTTAAAGGAGATAATCAGAAATATGAAAGTCGAAAAATACGACAGCGTTAAAGATTTACCAGATTATAGTGTATTAAAAATGAATTCCGATAGTTTGAAAGAAATCGAATTGAATTTTAAGAAACAACTTTCGTTGCAAGAGGAACAGTTAAGTAAAGCTCATGGTTCCGTGCAAAATTCTTTAATGGAACAAATTGAGGATTTGAAGAAGGAATTGACACTTGAAAAGCAGAAACACGAAGAAGTCTTGGCCGATTATAACAAAAAGTTGCAGGAATCTGAGGCGCTTCAGAAAATTTTGCTCGACGAAATAAAAGCGAAAATAGCAAAGCCGGCATTTTCTCCGGAAACCCATAATAAGGTGCAAGAGCAACTTATGGCAGCCCAGATGCACATAACAAAACTGGAATCGTTGCAAAATAAAGATAAGGAAATTATAAATGAAAAAGTAGAAGTTATTGGAAAATTAGAGGCTCAAGTCAAGGAAATGACCGAAACTGTTGAAACTGTAGCACCTTTGAAAGCTCAGGTAAGTTGGTGGTTAAGAAAATGTATAGAAATAATAAGATGTGCATTACAGTTAGAATTGTACGAAGCTGACTTTAGAGCAGAACAACAAGCCAAGTTGGCTCTGAGAGCTGAAAAAGAACAAATTGCCTCGGACCTTCAACATTTACAGATACGAAATCAGAAACTGTTAGAGGAAGTAGAACAATTAAGAAGTGGATTTGTTCATATCGGTAGGGAAGGTCAAGTTCCCGGATCTAATGGTCCTTCTGCACCTCAAGATGTAAGTTTTAAATACTATCTTAATATTTATTTAACATTTCTTTGTCTTTTAATGTTATTTATTATTGTTTGTTATTGTCTAGTATTTTTAAACTTGCCAATTTGAATTAGATTTAGAAAGTGTGATAAAAAGTTAGATTAGAAACATATATTTAACAAATTGGGTGTGATTGTAATTGTAATTTGACGTAGTCTGATGTCATTTAATGGAAACTATTTACTAATAGCATTTGGCAAAACAGAAACGATAGTTATTCTGCAGTGACAATAACGCAATGTTAAAGCTTTAACTTTCAACTGTCGATCGTTGTTTAAACCATACATTTTCTTTAATTATTATTGCTGTTATTGTGAAAATGAAGTACTGTGTTGCACATGTATGAACTTAACCCCATATATGCCCGGAATTATGTCAGGCTGGATTGTTTAAGGTGGTTACATGTTGCATTAACGCATCGCCGGGCATAAATAGGTTAATAAAAAAAAACGCATAAACACTATACATACTATCTCTTCTTCTCTATCATTATCTTAGATATTATAAAATTGATGACAAATGTCACACAAGGTGGAACTTATTTTATGAAACAATAAGATATAAATTATAAATTTGTTTATATATGTTTTTTTGATAAATCAGTTCGTTAGACGAATATATTAGATTGATGAATGTAATACTGTAAAAAAAACTACAAACTTTATTCTTGATCTGTTTTAATAGTCACCTCCACCAGTTACTTACCCTTGTCCGTTGTGTATGAACCGATTCAGGTCGTTACGAATTCTAGAAGATCATGTCGAATACTGTGTTCTTAACGATCATTGATATTAAAGGGTATGCTACGTGATTGTTTGGTTTGTTTTTCTGTTGGTTTGAAGTTGCTTTTTTTTCCTCTAATATTTCACTGTTAAAGACAAATGTAATTTGCTTTATTGTTTCAGGGAAATTCTAGAAGCTTCATGTGTCCTAAGTGTAGTTGCGTATTTAAAGATTACAAAGTATTGGAGAATCATGTATTTAGATGTATCGAAATCGATAATATGTTTTAAAATATTTTATTTTCAATATAATGGTTTTTATTAATTAAAAAAATGTTTACCTATTTAATAGTTTTAGGGTCGATCTTTTCATCTTCTAATTTAATTTATTTGATAGATATTTACCATAGATATCATTGTTATAACAAATATTGCTATGGTAAAAATTTGTCAAGTAAATTTATTGGGAGATGAAAAAACTGACCCTTAATGTATTAAAAGGACTATATTTCTTATCTTTAGATGTTAAACCACATATTAGGTGACATAAAGATAGTTGTAATCTTGTTTATTTTGGGTATCGATTTAGAATTTGTGTTGTTTAGTTATAATTGTATATTTACATAATATATAGTGAACTATTTTAATGTTTATAACTGTAATTAAAGATAATAAATTGTAAAAGTATATAAACGTCTTTTCGTAAAACACAAGCCACAGAAAATTTTGATTTTAATTTTATAATAAATATTAGTTCGTAATAAGATCTTTTTATCAATTTTGTTTCATAAAATGCTTTTTATATTATTTTCATCTCTGATTTATGTAGGTTGATACCCTAATAGTACTCCGCCACTGGAAGTCGTGTGTTTTCGTAATTTTTCGTCCTTTACGAGTGCAATGAACGTTCAACAGCTGTAGTTTTAAAAGTTTTTGTTGCCGTTAGGTCGTTATTCTGTATGGTTTATTTGCGAAACCAATTTGAAAATGTGATATATTAAAAACGCAAATGAATTGTGCCTTTAGGACATGTAAGTGAGTAATTATATTATGTAAGTTTATAGCATATTTAATATTAAACGTCCACGTAGTTTCATAACCTATAAATAAGTGTTCATCGAAAAAGAATAAAACTGCAAGTATTCTGTAATACTTTTTAATGCTATTTCTATATGCTTAATTAAAGTAATTCTAAATAAATTCTTCAAAAATGGACTTTTCATTAACAAGATGCCAAGAAGATATAATTAATAATTCTCGTGGTAGTTTGAAAGGCGCCATAACAGATAATGATAGCGGTTATTTTTCTCAAAATATCGAATCTAATTCGTGGATTAACGTTAGAGGTGATAATTTACAAATTCCCATTGCGCCAATTAACATAAAAAATATTTACGTTAATGAAGATACCCTACTGGAGAAACCTCAAGTTTTTAACAAACCTCTTGAAAATGAAGCTAACGAGTTCAAAGAATTTGAACATTTATTTTATATGTCTAATCTATCTGAAACGTCGTCAGTTTTAACTTCCTCGCTAATTAGTCAAGATACAACATACGGCGGTTTAGAAACAGAAGAATCGGCTACTTCTACTTCGAACATTTCAGAAACGATCCCTATAGCAACACCTCTTAAAGTTGCAGCCAGCGATCTAAGAGACTCCGATCCTTTATCTTGTAGTCACAGCATTTCCGAAGAAATACCGGACAATAGATACAACACCGAAAGTAGAGTAACACTTACAAAGTTGAATAAAATTGAAAATAATACGAATTCTACTTCCGACGAGACAGAAAATCATTGCAATTCCATACAAGCACGCATAATGGATGCTAATAATTGCGATATGTCTCAGTTTGAAAGTTTCTATTCGTTCGTTTGTGATTTATACATTCGAAATGATTCTAATGCGAGGGATAAGGCGAACGTCTCCATAAATCCTAAACATTTAGAAATCGATCGTACCCATAACCTTCAACCTCAAGAAAGCCCCAACAAAACCTTGTACACACAGTTAGAAACTAAAACTCGACAATCCACTTCGAATCCCATTTCTATGCCTTCGAAACAAGATACGAATTTGACCGATTTATGTATGAGCCCGGAATTATTTTCTGATGAAGAGTCCACAAAATTGCTTTCTCGTAGTTTCTCGCAAAGGCCAAAAATGCAAGAGGACGTGTATACTGCAGAAAATGATCGTAAATTGCTGAAGCGCGTGCAAGAATATTTGGGCGGCGTGCCTCCGCCCCCTAGTATTACCATTCTAAAAATATCTCCTGCAGAAATGCTGGAGAAAATTAAGGAAAATCGGCATCTATTTCTTTCGAATCAAGAAGAAGTGAAGGAGAAGAGAGAGTCGATTCTTGTGACTTGTAAAAAAGAAGATTTCGATTCTGTTTGTTGGCCCGATCTCATGAATTATCGTTATCATGGTTTACAGTGAGTATTGTTATTTTTTTTAAATTACAAATTATGTTCATAGTTGTATGTACGATTTTAAGCATTAAGTATTTTTATTTTGTGCGACAATTTGAGTTGCCTCAATTTGATTAATTCAATAATAATTGGTCCGAATAACTACATTTAATGATCTACCTCTTAGTAATTCTAATGTTTGGCTTTAATAGTTTCAACAGCAGTAGGGTGAGCGAAGAATTTGAGCATTTATGTTTAAAATATGCTCATAAGCATGTGGGAGCAGAGACACAATCTAGTTGCACCATATTTGGATTGGAGGTTTCAACGCCATCTAAGCATAAGTTTAAATTTAAGAGAGTTGCAAAATCTCCCGGAAAACGTCTGAGTCATTTAGCAAAACGTCGCATTACTTTCACGAGGGATTCTATGTATTCAATTGCTGGGCCGTCTAGTTCGTCGTCGATCGGTTCTAGAACGAGACAGATTATGGTAGATGCCAGGTAAGAATATAAAGTTTAATCTTTTATTTTCATATAATCAGTATATCTAGAAACTGTAATGACCAAAAATCAAATTTACCAATAAAACAATTTTTATTTGATGCATTTTTATTTAGTACAGTTCTACCTGCTTAGAATGCTTTTTATTTTTAAATATCACTTATAAAGGTTGTAATATTTTATCTCTTTGACAGGAAATTTGAATTGTTGTCTAGACGAAAAAGCCCAAGGAAAAGGAGCCCACGTAAAACTCCCAGAAAAAGCCCCAGAATATTATCGCAGTCTCCAAGTAATTCAAGTTTGAGATCAAAATCCCATAACGGCGAAGATAGTTTAGATTCAGTTTTATCTACATCCAGTTCGAGAGCAAGCAGTACTAAAAGAGCGTTGTTTCAAAATTCTCCAGATAAACAGGACTATATGTCTAATCTAATACAAAATTACAGCTTTGGTATGTTATGGAGCATTTCGAAATCGTTAATATACTTCTATACTTTTATCTGTTTCTCAGACAATTCCAACTCGTCAAGGTGTTCGACTGTAAAACGCACTTTATCAATTTCACCACACAAATCGCCGACGAAACTTGGTAAGATATCTGCAACATTCCATTCGACGTTAATTTCTTTAAATGACAATTTGTAATTTTAGCTCTTCCTAATTTGTATTCCATGAAACGTAAATCGAGCCCAAAGAAAAAACTATTTAAATCGCCTAGTAAAGGTTCCCCATATAAACCAAACGGCGTTTATGATAGAAAGCGTAAAAGGACAGATACCGGCGATAATACTTACAATAAATTTCCTAGGACTATGTCTTCAGATGTAGAAGACTCGATGGACGAATTAAAATCGTGCAATTCTGCCGGATCTTCTCAGAACATGGTTCAACATCGTAAAAAGGTATACAAATTAAATTTGTACTACAGCGAAACCTGCGTAAGGTAACTGGAGAGGCCGGGAATTTTGTCTAACCTCGAAATTTTTGTGGTTCCAAATTTTAAAACTGACTATTTTTTTATCCCAAGCGTTTCCGGCTTATATAGGGTTTAACCATATTTACCATTAGTTTATTATATCTGAATATTTTCACACTAAATGCTTTAAAATTTTTTGCAACAACAGTCTTAACTACTATATATTTTCAATTTAAATATAAACGCCGTTGTTTATACGAATTGTTTTTTAGAAACTCATGTGGGCGATAGCTGAAGCGTTACGATCTCAAAATATCGACTTAAAACATCAACATTTTAAAGTATACGCGTCTGTGTTAGCTCGAGTGGTACGTCATTTTTTACCTAACTTATTCGGCAATGGTCCGCGTATTCAAGGCAGCACCACCGAGGCCATGTTACGTATTGCACGCCAATACGTGTTTTTAGTTACACGAGGTAAAACTGTGGATCAAATCATTCGATATGCGCAGCAAAATAAACAGAAGGTTTGCAAGCCTACCGGATATGTGGCTATAGATGGTGTAGATGCAGGCGTTTCTAATAATAAAAATAAAGAAAACGTTCTTCAAGATCGAATGAATATTATGGATAATAATCATTTGGTATCGTCCAGTAACATTGCTAGATTGAGCGGTCGAGAAGAAAACATAAACCGCATTCGTAGAGTTATTAATTTTGGAGAAGAAGACGAGAGGAACGTCAGATGACTAGGGGCCCACCCCGGGTGCTTAATTGTGCCGGGAGTGATAAGAAGAACAACTAATAGTAAAACTTTAATACATTTTCGATAATTGTATATGACTTCTAAACAGAATAATTACATCAAAGAACTGGATGCCCATGTAGAGTGACCGAATTTTTCATTAGTAGAAACTCAGTTTTTAAAATAACGTAATATTAGTTATAATGGTACAATATTTTAATATAGATTTAATTGTTAATAAAATTTCAGAAATGACAATCTTTAGCTAGATATTGTTTAAATTAAACTTTGGCTTAAACTAACTTTTACAAAACAGTAACTGCCGCATACTGTATTGCTTATTTTTGATAATACATGTTACCAATGGAATTATCACAATAAATGTAAATTTTAAATATAGAATTGCGATATTTTAAAATATATTTTGTTTTAACTAGGTTCATATGTTTAGATGTAAATAAAAAAGTTTTAGTTATATATAGTAAATTCTCGATTATTCGTGTGCAGCTTAACGGTGCATCCAAATCGTGATGCACTTACATTATAATATCAACTGAAATGATTTAATGATTTTTGATGAATTAATAATGAAAGCAGATTACTAACAATGATTTGTGCTTTTGAAATGCCTTTTACTTGTATGTTTTTTTGTATGTAAATTTTATTTTTATGATTTATTGTATTATTATTATTTATTGTCGTGTGGATTAACTGAGCGCTTCCGATTCCCAATTAACGCAGATATTCGGGAGTTTACTGTATGTTAATTTGTATATTGTTAAAAACTCAGTTTCATAAAATGAATTATGTTTAAGATAATAATATTAAGTTGTTAATTTTGATTATTTTTAATAATAAGTTTATTACCATGTAAATGCAGTAAATTATTCTTTGTATCGAATCAATGTAATTTGTCATCAAGCAACTGCTCAGTAGCAGGTTACGTCTGCCGAATGTAATAATCGATTAATGTGGTTACTGTATAAAAGATAAAAAATTGTTAAAATAAATTTGTTTATATGCCGATAAAAGAAAATTTTAAGTATATATTGTAAATAAGATTTAACAAAAATTATGAACAATAAGAAAAATTAAGTAGTTGGTGGTAATGTACTTGGGTAGCAAAAATTGAATTTGTAATAAGTTACAAATAAACAAATACAAAACAAGTATGTATTATGTGTAACAAAGTTTTTAGTTTGCTGTAAGCTATAAATTTTCCATATTGCGTGTCTGACATGTCGAACGTCCGATAATAATGTGAAACTTACCGATATGAATAAGCCTAGCAATTAATTTATGTAAGTACAGTACATATTGATTTTTATCATTTTTGAAGCGTCCAATATCCGAATTTTCGGATTAACAGGACTCCATTGTGTATAAAAAAGAAATTATAGTTTGTTAGTTATTATATTAAGTGATAAAATTTAGATGTAATGAGAATTTTAAACATTTTTTTTTAAAATACTGTGCACTTTTTAGAAAATTTGCGAATTAAAAAGTGCATATTTCCCATATAAAATTCATTGACTGTTTTACTACGTAATGTCTTTCGTAAATAACTGTATCCTTAGATTCATACAAAAAATAGGGAATAAAATTTAATAACGGGGTAACAGGGAAATATTATTTTATAATATTTATCTTTTGTAGTTAATATCGCTGCTGGGAGAAAATTTTCCAGTTAAAGCCCTTTCGGGTAGGTAAGGACTACGGTAGCTCCGTTCCAAGGTAATAGGCAACACAAGAGGATGCTTATATTTGGTGTAATTCACCGGGAACTTCATATATGTACTAAAAAATGTCCATAATTAATAAATTCAATTTTTTCAAACACTAATAATCAAACGGTGTACCTTGTAAGATCTGATGGACATTGGAATTGGAACTCGTTATTTTTGAAATAACGCAGTGGATGTAGACGTCCGGCATGATCTTTATATTGATCTCGATGCATTTGACATGCCTGAAACGTTCATGATCAGGTCAAATATATGTAAGTGTAGGTGTTGCATAATTTATAATAAAACGAATGCAAACGTTTTTCAAAATCGTTTTAAGTGGTGTAAATAGGTATAAATATTTAAGAAAGCAATGAGCGCTCGAGCACCAACATTACTAGATCATCGATCATTAAATTTACACTTGCAAAAATAAAACGAGATAATATATAGTTCGTGGCATAGTTTTAAGTAAAGTATTTGTAGATACATTTGTACGTTGTAGTATTTCTCCTACCATAAGATATTTAAAAAATATTTATATTAAACGTATATGATGTAATAATGAGAGCTAAACACAATTAAAATTTGAACTTTTCATATTGTCAAGTGTATAGATTTATTTATTATTTATTTTAAAATAAAATTAATTTTAAATTGAGAAAATTAATAAAATTAAAATGACACCCCTATTATTTTTGAGTATAACAGCATTGCATAATTCATTTTCCTGATAAACGCAATTTTATTATTAATAAAATTTCAATTAACAATTTTTTTTAAGGGCAAATTGATGTTCTTTTTGATTTGTTCATCAAATAATTCAGGGTACAACTTGTTTAACAATTAATTTGTAGTATTATTTAAATAAAAAAATTATAATCTTTATAATAATAACCTTATAAAAATTGTTAACCTCTTCCTGTCGTCCAACATTCAGAAAGGTAACAGGAGACTTTGCCGAATACAACATCCGACTCCAGTTAGTACGTTTTGTAATTGTGGCGATGTCCGGCCTCGGACTATATGGAGTGGTCATCATTCCCCATTCATAAGGTGGCATCTATAAAAAATAAAGTTGCAAACAAGCACATATTTATAACAAATTCAAGAATACCCGCATCTTGCTGAGATTCTCGTTTCTGTAATTTTGAAAGTAACTTATCGTTCCTGAATCTGAAAGCGAACCCAAACCGTTTTTGATAGGGGGGTGTGCGCCCATAAATGCAGGCTGCATAGATGGCGGAAAATAGGTCGATTTCATTTCGGATAGTCGAATGTCTCCTCTCATTTTGAATATGCGTAACTTAAATATAGGTAAATATACTTGTTAATTTTGAATCGAAAAATATTAAAAGCACTTATCAATTTTGACACTAAAAGTATAAAATTTCACATGTTCATTTGTTTACACACTATTTTTTAAATAACATCGTCATAAATAAGGATATACATACAATTTATTATGGAAATACACCAGCAAAATTACAGTAAATCGACATAGTATTGGAATATAAAGTGTAATATTATATTTAAATAGGGAATAACTATTCTAAAAATGCAGCTTAAATAATTATAAAAATAACACTTAGACACTGATAATTATACGTAACAAAATACAAAAACTAGAAATTTAAAAAGAAAACTGTAGCGATTCCGTTTAATTCAATTTTTGTTTCTTCTTTAAAAAGATCTTGGTATCCTCACGACGTACTCTCGACGAATCGTACAGAGTCCTATTTTTGAAGTCTTTCTCTTGGAACATGTCTACATAATTAACGACTTTCTTATTCTTCTTTAATTTAGACATTTTCAAACTCGCAGACGGCTTTATAGGTGAATTAATTGTGATGCTTTCCCAGGACGTTTTGCCTGTACTGGTGCTCGGCAGCAAAAGTCGTTTACGACTTGGTCTTTGTTCTCCGGATGTGCTTTGCGTTGGATCAACGATATTCTGGACAAGTTTCTTCTCGTTATATGATATCTGTTGCAGTATGTGACTAGGAAGTGCTATATTTGATGACTTTTGTTGTTCAGAACGTATCTTTCTCGATTTGCTAGGAACTATTATGGCATTTATGTTTGTTACGTCCCATGGACTTTTGGTTTCTATCTTTAGTTTTTTAGGTTTATTATTTTCTTCATCTTCTATTTTATTATCAGGTTTCACTGATTTCAGCTCTTTTTCCTTTAATTTTGCAATTCTTTTTCTTTTATCAGTATCTACTTTAAAATGAGCCTTTTGGATACTTTTCGAGTTTTGTTTTATGGTATTATCAGACGTTTCTGAATCGCCAGAAGCTCGAGCAGGTTTTGTGTGTCTTTTAGAAATCTTACACTTTTTTTGGGCCACATTCATTTTATTTTCTGACGGTGGAGTATTCTTATATTTTATACTTTGTAGAGGTATTTTTTTTCTTCATCGGAGTAAGTAGACGTTTCTAAATCGGATTTCGAATTTACAGTTCTTTTTTTCTTTTTGCTTACATTTTTGTCATCTTTCGAAATTTTCATGTCACTTTTCAAATTTACATTATTCCGTTCTTTTTATTGGCATCATTATTATTTCGAACGACCTTAGGCGAAGTAATTTTGAGAACTTTTCTTTTCTTACATTTCTTAATTTCGCTTTGTTTATCAATTTTAAGTTCATCATTTTCATTTTGTTGCACAAGTTGATCGGTCCTTTCATCTTCAATTGTGTATTTTCGTTTCTTTTGTTTACGCTTTGATTTTGACTTGTCCAATTGGTTCTTTTCTACGTATTTCTTAACACACGTCTCTGAAGGCTCGACGTTTATTTCGGTTAGAATAGATTCTGATTTATTTATTTTCTGTTCTTCGTTAATGTTCTCCTCTTGATTTTGAGTTGAACTTTCTAAATAATCTACTGAAATATTTAACACGACACTTCCATTAAGATTTTTATCTTCTTTACTGACGTTAGCATAAAATGCTGCTAATACGTTGGAAATACACTTGTTGACGTTATTCGATTTGATATCTTTCACATTAATATTTTCTTGAATCGTTAAAGACAACTTTTTAGATGAACATTTCTCTGGGCTAATTTCCACATTGGACAAGCTATTATTTGGTGTGGTAGCAGGTTCTGCAGTAGAAACGGGTATATTGATAGTTTGCTGCGATTGTTGTTGGATTGGTAATTCATTTTCTACTTTCGTGGACAACTCATTTTTTTCAAATGTATCAGAATTTCTTTGCTGTTTGATGGCTTCTAAACTTTTTAGATTATCATCTTTATTGATTAAAATTTCATTATTTATCTGTTCGTCATTTTCGCTGCCCGACAAAGATTGTCTAACAGATATTATTGATGGTGGTGTTAAGCCGCAGTACGGTCGTATAGACATATTTTCAATATCAGATTCGTTGTGATCTTCATCCTTTTTAGTAGCAGAAATTTTTACATCTTTATCGGCGACGGATTCCCCTACTGTCTTTTTAAATGTAGAATTCATTTCTTGTTCATCAGAACTATCATCGATTGGTATGATACGTTTCTTTTTCTTCGGTAAATTCTTTTCTTGCCCTAAATCGTATTCTTCGCCAGAAAGAAGTTCTGCGGCTTCGTCGTCGTCAATAAAGGAATCCAATTCGTAGCTTTCGTCGCTGTCGATGTCGGATATCGTGCTTCCTACAGATTCTCCTTCGTCGATTATATCATTACTTCCTTCAGATGTAGTATCTTCTTCACCTTCTTCGGCCATATCATCGAGAAAATGAGTCACAGATTCATCACTACTGCTAACATCATTTAATTGATTCAATACCAACTGATCGATTTTTGATTTATATCGGCCGCAATTTTGTTTATTTGTGTTGATGTTTCACATTGGTCATTTTCAGTTACTTTGGATTCTTTCGAAAGAGAGCACGGCTCTACAATAATTTCGTCATCTTTATTTAGCGAAGGCGAAGAGTTTGTTGTACCTTTAGGTCTTCTTATCAGTCGGCGAATCGCTAATTCTCATAATCGGACATTGTAATGTATAATCGGGCGATTTATCTAAAATCAAACTTGGAAAGTCGTCGATATCTTGTGCAGATGTATCTAATTTTTTTATTTGATGTTTAGAAGAAATATTTGGGGTAGTTTCACTACTGACGGTGTTTTGTGTCGAATCGATTTTTGTCGATTCCTCTGCATTTTCATCTTGATCTTCAGAAAGATTTCCGAAAGAACTTTGCGTACTGTTAACAATTTCCCCAGAATCATTGACATCTTGTGTTAAATTAAGTGTATCTTCTGTGGATACACAATCTTTAGGACTCTTTTCTTTATTAACGACGGTTTGTTCTAAACCATCCTTATCGTTTATTAAATTACCCCCATCTACCTTTCGATTTTGGTCTTTGGTCTTGGAAACATTTTCTTCCTTAACAATTTCTTCGGAATCATCGTCCATGGATTCGTCTCTTTTATTTTTTTCCTTAGAAATATTTTTACCGGGACTTTTTTTCGACAATTCGTCCACATTTTGTGTTAAATCGATCGTTGTCAGTACCTCTACTTCTTTATTTTCATCTTTAAAAGATTCTCGGAGGAACTTTCCTTATTAATTTCTCCAATTTCTTCCATACAGTTTTCGTCTTGTGTTAAATTTAACACTTCCTTTGTGGACACATCTGCTTTTTAATTTGTTCTTCAGTAGGGTTTTTTTCGTTACTAACAATTTCTTTTGAATCGTGTGTTGAATTAACATGCTTTACAGATTTATCTAACTTACTATGTACTTTTAAGGGAGATTTTTTATCATTGATAACTGCATCGATATTATATTCAATTATTACAACAGGCTGTAAATTTTCCTGCGAATTGTGTAATACATTTGATACTTTATCCATGCTTTTCCTTTTCTTCTCCAAAATGTTCTGTTTTTCTACTTGTTCGGTTACTTCCAACAATGGTTGATTTTGTGGTACATTTGATACTTTATCGACGCTTTTCATTTTCTTCTCCAAAGTTTGCTGTTTTTCCGCTTGTTCGGTTACTTCCAACGATGGTTGATTTTGTGGTACAATTAATGTTTTATCGATGCTTTTCGTTTTCTTCTCCAAAGTTTGCTGTTTTTCCGCTTGATCGGTTACTTTCAACGATGGTTGATTTTGTGGTACAGTTGATGTTTTATCGACGCTTTTTGTTTTCTTCTCTAAAGTTTGCTGTATTTTTACTTGTTCGGTTACTTTCAACGATGGTTGATTTTGTAGTACAGTTGATGCTTTATCGACGCTTTTCGTTTTCTTCTCCAAAGTTTGCTGTTTTTCCGCTTGTTCAGTTACTTCCAACGATGGTTGATTTTGTGGTACAATTAATGTTTTATCGACGCTTTTCGTTTTCTTCTCCAAAGTTTGCTGTTTTTCCGCTTGTTCAGTTACTTTCAACGATGGTTGATTTTGTGGTACAGTTGATGTTTTATCGACGCTTTTCGTTTTCTTCTCTAAAGTTTGCTGTATTTTTACTTGTTCGGTTACTTTCAACGATGGTTGATTTTGTAGTACAGTTGATGCTTTATCGACGCTTTTCGTTTTCTTCTCCAAAATGTTCTGTTTTTCCGCTTGTTCGGTTACTTCCAACGATGGTTGATTTTGTGGTACATTTGATACTTTATCGACGCTTTCCATTTTATTTTCCAAAGTTTGCTGTCTTTCCGTTTGTTCGGTTACTTCCAAGGATGGTTGATTTTGTGGTACAATTAATGTTTTATCGACGCTTTTCGTTTTCTTCTCCAAAGTTTGCTGTTTTTCCGCTTGTTCGGTTACTTTCAATAATGGTCGATTTTGTGGTACAGTTGATGCTTTATCGACGCTTTTTGTTTTCTTTTCTAAAGTTTGCTGTTTTTCCGCTTGATCGGTTACTTCCAACGATGGTTGATTTTGTGGAACAGTTGATACTTTATCGACGCTTTTCGTTTTCTTCTCCAAAGTTTGCTGTTTTTCCGCTTGTTCGGTTACTTTCAATAATGGTCGATTTTGTGGTACAGTTGATGCTTTATCGACGCTTTTTGTTTTCTTTTCTAAAGTTTGCTGCTTTTCCGCTTGTTCGGTTACTTCCAACGATGGTTGATTTTGTGGAACAGTTGATACTTTATCGACGCTTTTCGTTTTCTTCTCCAAAGTTTGCTGTTTTTCCGCTTGTTCGGTTACTTTCAATAATGGTTGATTTTGTGGCACAGTTGATGCTTTATCGACGCTTTTTGTTTTCTTTTCCAAAGTTTGCTGCTTTTCTGCTTGTTCGGTTACTTCCAATGACGGTGGATTTTGTGGCACAGTTGATGTTTTATCGACGCTTTTTGTTTTCTTTTCCAAAGTTTGCTGTTTTTCCGCTTGTTCGGTTACTTTCAATGATGGTTGATTTTGTGGTACAGTTGATGCTTTATCGACACTTTTCGTTTTCTTCTCCAAAGTTTGCTGTTTTTCTGCTTGTTCGGTTACTTCCAATGATGATTGATTTTGTGATACAGTTGATGCTTTATCCACGCTTTTCGTTTTCTTCTTCAAAGTTTGCTGTTCTTCTGCTTGTTCGGTTACTTCCAAAATTATTACAGAATCATCGCTGTCAACTTCCATTGGCTCATCAAACCGCAGATCATTATTTTTTGGATCTTTCGAGTTAGGATCGTGCGATTCGTTAATGGTGGTTGGGGTACTGGTTACTAAAAGAGATTTATTTGATGTCGATTCCAATAAATCGGGTATTTTACTAATTTCTTCCAAATTGTTCTTGTGCGGTGTATTACCGGAACTGATGACATTTAAAGTGTTTTCTTGTTTGTCTTCTAATATTTCAACTTGATTATCAGATTGTGATTTCTGTTCAACAGTATTATCATTAGTTGAAGTTTTAGTACTTAAATCATTTTTAATTTTTTTAGGGGTTTCTGTTATAGCATTAATTACTACTTTCAGTTCTCTTATATTTGTGGGCGATTTTGTAGAATTAGTTAATAATTCGTTGATATCATTATTAGATTTATCAATCTGACCGGGTTCATTTTCATCGATAAAACTTTTTTCGATTATAGTATCCAAATTTTGTTTTTTTGTTAACACGGCTTTCTTTTTCTTAAACGGCAGATTTTTATCAGTAGCTTCCTCCTCATCTTTGTTTTCTGTACTTTCAGTTTTGTCTTCGTCATCGGTTTGTGAAAGGGCGACTAAGTCCTGTTTAGACATCGATTCGGTTTCTGATACTGCATCTAAATTAGGAGCCGATGCTATTTGACCTTTAACTTTGGTACTACCAACTTTAATAATCGGAGAAGCGCTCATCGCACGAGTAGATCGACGAGGGGTGCTCGATTTGGCCGTTGACTCTTGTTCGTTTGTTGGGGAACAGCTGATCGAACGGTTTGAGCTGCGCCTCGTTATTCTTGCAGGTATTACATTTGTAGATCCTTCATCGTCGGTTGATCCTAAATAAAATTCACGATTATTAATTTATTATAATCAAATACTTATATTTCTATTTAACTATTTATAAATGTCAAAGTTTCACCTGAAAAAGTTTGAGAAACGTTGGTTTAACTGTTATTGAAATACATTTGAAACTCGGTTTTTATTATTTATTCATATTAAGCAAAGCACCATCTCAAAAAAAAATAAATTAATGACGAAAGGGACCATCGCTATTGTCTTTAAGTAACGTGTTTAATCGAGGATATCTTTCAAATACATCAATTATTTTATTTCGTGCAATCAGCATGAACACTGCATTTATTTTAAAGTTATTCTCTTACAAAAATCGTTTTTTTTGTTTTTATTAAATCATTATACTTGGTTTTATAAATAACAGCAAACTGATAAATTTAAATTAGTTAAAAAAATTAATTAATTTTATAACAGAGAGATAGTTTTAGATTTCATCAAAAAAGATAAAATTAAATGTACATAAAACAGAAAATATGGATGCGTTCGAACTTTATAAGTAAATCAATTTATTTTTACGAACCTTTACTTCTAGTTCTTCTGGTGGGCGTGCTCTTTATTTTTACATCCCCCGGTTGAGACTTTTCATCAATAGAAGAAGCGTTAGACGAAATGCTAACAGCATCTGCATTATCATCTTGAGATACTGATAAACGTTTGGAACGAGTAATTTTGGCCGATTGTGAGGGGTTACTGTCAGTAGAGGCCCTGCGTACGATAACAGCAGCAATGCGCGTGGACCGACGAGGACTAGCGACAGCCGAATCTTCATTGATTAATTCGGTTAAAAGAGTTTGCCGTGACATTTTAAGAAAATTTCTGAAATACACGTTAAAAAACTTCGTATAAGAAAATGTGCTTCCGGCAAATTAGGTTAAGCAATGATATTTTTCTAAAATAACACTTGTTACTACTTACCGATCGAAAAATCACTTATATTATTTTAAATAATTAACAAATAATATCTTGAAAACTTAATATGACAAAAAATGTGATTGATCCTATCTTCTAAACGTTTTCTTCGCTAATAAAATTCAAATGGCGATTTTATCGGGACACAATAGCACAACGGTTATGGTAAGTAAAGTTTGTGCCATATAGAGAAGGGCACGTCAAACATGTAATGCACCAGTATTTTCGCAACGGAACAAATTAAAATGATATGTTTTTCGAAAATTATCACCAAACATTTATGTGCCGTTCGATTCAGTTAAATTCAGATCCCACTCATTGTCCAATCAAACGAGTTTTCTTGAACCTTTTGGAAGTCATTGACAGGCCATTTCTATTTGGCACGAATTATAAACTACCACGAGGTCTCAGTGACATCTGGTGTTTGTACATCAAACTAAACATAAACGAGGGAAATTTAAATGAGTTTTGGGTATAATACACAGTATAATAACAAAATATTTGGCTAATTATGAGTTTGAAAACCAAAATTAAATTGATACTAATATAATTTAACATACACACACCTAATCCACAATTTTTACGAATATGTAAACCGTTTTGGGTTCCGTAGTGTATCCTCAAACCTTGAAAGTGTATTTTAAACATCGCAAAGGTTCTCTTATGTATCTTATAACGTTTCTTTTTCCGAGATAACATTTTGAAAGTTTTTACTTTAATATTTTATTTAATCGGTAATATTACTGATTAACCTTCATTTCATTAACATTCTTAACATTCTGTATAATAAATTTTATAATGGAGATCCTTTTTGAAAATAGTCTTCTATTTTTTGAAAGTTTAAAAATATTAATTTATGGGTGATATTTATATCTATAGGTAATTATCTACCCCATAGCACTACAATCGTGTATAAATTAAATAAATAAAATGCCTTATCCTGTTCCTTTAGCTTAATATTATTCTATTTATTTTAATTGTAGATATATTGTTTAAAATTAGTTTAATCTTACTGTATTTTGTATTAACTGAAATACCAAAATTTTTCTTTACATAAAGTACACGTTTTATCGCAATATTTATATGACACAAATTAATTTCGATAATCTACTATTATTTGTACCCATATCAGGTAGTTGAACGATAAGATAAAACAACTTTTACAAAATGCTTTTGGTCAAATGATCGTGTCCTAAAATACTTATTTATTTGTAATTTAAACGATGGGTTCTTCATCAAGCTTACCTATGTGCATGTCCGAAGATCTGTTGGAGGACTACATTCAATTAACTTATTTAAGTAGAAACGACATTTTGAAGTAGAACACGATCTATTTGTTGTAATTTATTTTTATAAAAGCTTTTATTTTTAGATTATTAAAAAAATTTATTTCAATGACTCCACATAATAAACAAATGGATTTAAATCGTCGTTACTCGATGAGTTTGATTATGGAAGCTTTTCCTCAGTTGAAGGTGAAAAATCTTATTATCTCAGTATAAACATCATAAATTGAGTACCTATTATATTTTCTTCATTTAGTATAATCCGTTTAGAGATAGAATATTTAAAGTATTTTCCTCTTTACAAGACGATCGTTTCTCGTTCGAAGATATGATGGACTTGTGTTCAGTAATGTCTGAAAATTGTCCCGATCAAGTTAAAGCTAAATGGGCCTTTCAAATTTTTGGTAATTATTTTTACCTAAATCTAATTATTTTTAATAGTCTTTTTGTATATAGATTTTAATGGGGACGGTGTAATCGATTTAAAAGATATTACGGAGATTACGGATAGATTAACACAAGGTATCGAGGCTAGTAGAGTAATTAGTGATAAAGATAAACAGCACGTTGTTGACATTGTATGTATTAAAATGGTAATATCTGGGTAATGGATTTTCTTTGCTTGTAGTTGTTGAATGCCGTGGATATTCAAAAGAACGGAAGTATTAACGAAATGGCATTTGAACATGCAGTTGGAAAAATGCCAGATTTTCCGAGTTCTTTTTCTTTTAGATTGTAAATAATTGTTTCAAGAAAAAATATCTATCTGATAAGTTATACATACGTGTAGGAAGTGGAAGTTATTATTCACTTGTTAAGTTACAATTTACTCTTTACTTTTATTGTTTCCATCCATCATTATTATTAATTATTTTATTACATGGATATGTGTCTCTCCCGGACTCTGGACCATCCGAATAAACTACTGTAAAGATCTGGTTGGTGCTGCAGTTTTGGATGATCCAGAGTAGGGGTGAAGCACCTGGAGGTAGTTCATCCACATATCAATATAATAATAATAACAAACCGTTATTTAAATTATTATGTAGCTTCAAGATTAAAAAAGGAAAAGTACTTATTAAGGGGTTTTATATATCTACATATTATGTAGGTACCTATACCTATATATATCTGGATTTTTCAAGCAGAGGAGACCACATTTTAACCCTCTTCCAGTTCTTCTATTAATATTTACTTAATAAATATTATCAATGTAAAAATGAAGGTACACTACTAGAAACTTAAAATATTACTCTTGACATTTTATTACGGTGGATGAAAATAAAAATAAATGTATATAAAAATATGATGGACATGTGTGATGTGATTGAAAATAAAATTATTAGTCATTATAAATTGCAATTTAATGTATTTACCCTATATAATTAGTTATTTTATTTCAAAAGTTTTCTTTTTTATAATAATCTATTTTCTTCATTATAGAATATTATAATAGATATAATAATAATAATACGCCGTTAATATCTATTGATTGTATTGGCATTTATTAATTATTTAAAAATAATTCGTTTTATTTAATTTTTCTTAGAGGAATAATTTTCATTTCAAATCTTCCGCGCTTTCGACGTTCCATTCGCCGTCGTTTAGCGGCGCACTGCAAATATAATAATATATACCCTACCTATTATATTTATTTATATTTTTTGCTTATGTGAATTAATCATAATTTTAGATAAAAATAGAAAAGTAAATGAGGCTTTAATACGCACTGAAGGTAATAATTATGTTATTTTAAACATTATGTAGTTTTATGAATTAATTTTAATGACATCTGTTTATTTATATTTTTGTACGAATTGTTTTAAAAACATATCTCTCCCGTAACAGCTATTCCTAGCTGAATAAGAGTTTCGATGTGTGCTAGTATTTTTATGCAAATTCCGACTGCAAATTTATATTTGTCTCTAATACTTATTTGAAGTGAGGTTAGGCAGTAGAATATTCAATATTCTAGGTATTATTACGATAAATATCTATTTAATATTTTAGTCGTACTTAATTTTATATTAATACATGTTTTTTGTTTAGTTTTAGTCGGTAATTTGTGGACTATAACAGGAGCTTGATGACGATTTCAATAAATTCAACCATGGATGGACACTATTCGCAAGACAGACTTCAAGATCTGTGGCAGCAAATTGGCTCTTTGCACTTAAGTTATTTAGAAATGGAAGAGAGCCCTCAAAAGCTCGATCAACGTAACAAATTAGAAGGTATTTCGAATTATGATTCTTACGGTTTAATTGGTTTAATTTTTGATTTTGTCCTATTTAGATTATATAAAGGAGTTTCTCTGTTCGGCGCCTCATAACCTCAAATTTGTTTTTCAAGAAACTGCTGACGTCTTGCACAGATCGGCCAACACTAAAAAAGATTTTAGTGGTTATAAAGCGTCGATGGGTTGGAGTGCGATCGGTATGTATGCGGCAAATCTTTTAAATCAACCTTGGAGGAAAGAATACAGACAAATTAAAGTACGTAATTATAATTTGAAAAAGTTGAACACAATTAATTATGTTTTTGTAGTTGTATTCTGGATTTTATAAACATCAGATCGATGCGAATCTTGTGGGTGCCGAAGTAATGTTTAAAGCGATGGGTTACAAACATAATGGCGATGGAATATTGATGCTCGAAGGACCTATTTGTCCAGATAGAGTTATTAGTGTATCGCAGGATTCGTTAATTGCGTATGTCGAGTGTCAGGTATGTTACTTATTTTAATTAACGTTCGACGAAACTTTATGTTTAAAATTAAAAATAGATATTAAAAACTATTTGGGAAGAAGTGTCTGCCAACTTCAATATTAGTTGGTTGGAAGTATTGGAATTTCGGGAAACGCATTTATGTAGTCCAAAGCAGTCAATGCAAGCTTTGAATTATCGATTTCATGAACGTCATTTTCAACAATTTAATCGGAGCTATTCTCAAGGTATAAATTCCTTTACAACTGGTAGACATTCGAACGGCGCTTATCCATCATCTTCACACTTAATCAACAATTCATTTCCACCTTTACATTCTCATGTGTCTGTGCCTCCACAATGTATATATGGAACAAATGGGTATTACGGAAATAATTATGCTACATATGCGCCTGTATTACCTCAACATTATCCATATCATGTGCCTCTTACATATTCTCAATCCACCACAAAACCATCTCATCATTCCACTAATTATTTTCCAAACGGTTATATAGTACCACCACCACCTCCGCCCTATGCTTGCCCATCAATCCCTACTGGACAATTAATAGAGGTCGAATCCCGAAGTCCCCACCACCATTATGATACGGTAGATGCTACAAATCATTCTTCTCAAGTAAGTAAAGTTCGAGAATTGGAATCGTCCAATTCAAAAGGTCAGCTTTCAAACAGTTCAGACTTAGATGAAACACGATCGAATACAATGGGAAGTTGGGATTATGTATACAAAAATTTAGAAAGTCAGGGTTATTCTAAGGATTTAGGCGAGAGAGGCGACTTACTCGGTCCCCCTCTCGATACTGGAAAGACGAAGATTAAGGAGTCGAAGAAAGTTAAATCAAACGCAGTGGAGGAAGGTATTAATGTTTCGAGTCTTAACGAGAAAGTGCCCAAAATATACAATTCGCTAAATAAATATAAAGATTGTGGATTGGCAAAGCAAAGTTTAGATACGTCTAAACCTGGCAGTCATGATAGAAAAACTGGCGAGATCGAAACCAATTTAAAAAAACAGTCTACAAGGCAGTCGTTAAATGGTTATTTAAAAACTAGCACCTTGCCTGTACAACAAACGAAAAATTCTCCAAGCAAAAATAACGAGCCCGAAAATAAGCCTTCAAACAGCAAAGTATTGGATATAAGGAAAAAGAGTCCCAAAAAGGAAATTGATATACAAAAATCTGTAAATAACCAAGATAAATGGCAGTGCACTACTTGCACTTTTCTAAATGACGCTGCGTTCGAAATATGCGAAATGTGCGGTAAAAGTAAAGTTAAGGTTCGAGATACTATGGAAATTGGAGGTTCACAATGTCCTAGGTGTACACTAGTTAATCCTAAGGACAATAAAATTTGTGATGCTTGTGCTGGTAGTTTGAAAGATTCGCCAACTTACATCTGAACGATATTGTTAAGCTTTTTAGCTATTTTATTTGTGTAATTGCAATATTGTTACGAAAAGTATTGTTTCTTATATTTATTCATTATAAATAACGCTAATGCAGAGTTTAATTATGTTTAATATAGGCAAAGTTGAAATTTGCAAATACAGAAAAGCACAGAGTTTTATGATATAAATAACTGTTACTAAAATAAAATATTGTGTAAATATAAAAAAGAAATTATTTATTAATGATACACTTATTTGAAGAAACGGTTGTCCTTGTGTGTAAATTCTATAAAAGTGGTTGATGTTTCTTTTTAAATTAATTTAAAATGATCGTTTCTGTTGGGGAAAATCTTTAACCAAAAGCCATCCGCGTGTACAATTTGAATTACTGAAATTTTTAACACTTTGTACTTCTACAACGTGCTTATAAATTCTGAAATGGTCATTACTCGATAACGTCGCCATTAACCGATTGCTGGCGTTGCCAACGATAAAAATTGATCTCGATAGTGTAATTGTACACGTTCGTGTCATGATACATGTTCTGTTTCCGTAATCATTTCTATAGCAATTGATTGATGGTCCAAAACCTGCCTCGGGGGCCAGTTGCACAACAGCCGTTCGCCGCTGCATCTCTATCAATTGTCATGTAAACAATTATTTAGACAATCACTTCTATGGTGATTGTTCGACGATCAGTTGTTGTGAAATTGGCCCCACGTGTCATTTATTAATCTAAGGTTTCATTTTATTTGATTTACAATCGGTTTAGTTGAAATAGTGTATATTTGGTAGCCTATAGAGTTAACCCCATTAGCAAACATTTTACAATAGGCAAACGTTACGAAACATCCTGTATTCAAGTAGGTAAATAATTTAAAAAAAAAGAAGATTACAGTGTATTTTAAGAATGTTAAAAACATCAGTAATTTATTTTTGTTGCTAATGGGATTTTTTAAATAACTCGCTTATTAATTTGTATACTTAATACAGGTAGAGGTAAATCAACTTTTCAATTTTTAACATTTTATTGTGATTGTTGTAATCTACATATTACAACCGAATCTTTTGATATTCGCGGGGAGCCGCGATACGCAACTTACGACTAATTGTACTAAAACCGTTGAGTATTCATAATAACAAAGACTTCGTTGAAACATTTCAAATACTACAACTCCATTTACGATATTACGCGAGTACGGACCTGTAAAAATTAGTTCCTATGTCTGACACGAGAGTTCTACTATGTTCTCAACGGATGTTAATTATTATTAGTTTTTAAATAAAATATCTAACAATACAGCAAAATACTTTGCCTATAATAATTCTTTATCGCGTTTCGTAATTGTGTACGTGTAAAAACATAGTGTAACCTAACTTGTATAAGTTAGAGAATTCCGAAGAGTTTCTGATGTCCTACAGCGACTTTCATGAACGTATGGCGATAAAATGAACTTTTTAAGCTTGAAACAGAGCTGTCCGATGTTCGTAATTAACAATAATAGTTTCGAGAAATGTTTTATAACAATTTGCTTGAATCATTTAATCGTGTTCGGGGTGCGCGTTGTGCCATTATTAATTAGACTTTTCGATGGGTACACTTTGGTTGGAGGACTTTGCTGAAATCAGAAAGCAACTGCACGGTTTTATACGACAGAAAAAGGTCAGGAATTTCTTATTTTATTAATTATTACGGGTCTTAGAATAGATTTTACAATTTTAATTGACTCGTGTTTGCTCCTTATAAATTTAAAGGCATAATTTTTAACAAATTTTGGCTGCACCTTAATCTGACTCAATATATAGTACATAGCTAATAGGACTTCACAAGCTTAAACGAATTGTAATTATTTTTATCTGTTATCGATACTCGTGCCTTCTTTTTCGGTCTTCACGTAAACCTGCAAATCGTAACAACTATATAGGTAGAGTGAAACTTCTCAATACCAGACACCTGCGGGACCAAACAAAATGTCAGTTATTAATGACATTGCAAATAATGTCCACTAATGGGAAATACGTTACACACTACAAAACGATGTCGGAACTTTTAAAAGTGTTCGGTATTTGGAGACGTTTGTTAAGAGAAGTTTTACTGTATATACAAGCTTTAATCATTTTAATTGTTGAACGGTGCTACATCGTTATTTTTAAATCAACTACCTACCTCCATAAGAACCGGAATAGAACCTAATATAGAACTTCACCAGCTTGATATATTGCATTGTTTTTTTTTTAATTTGCAACATTCATATAAACCTGATCGTGAGCTTTATGAAATATAGTTTTTCACTGCAAATGCTTAGGTGTGACACTCTTCGTAATTACATTGGCAACAAAAATAGTAATCGTCGATAAATTGAACGATGCATTCTGTACCGTACATACTGTTTAAATTAAATTTTTCTTAAAACTTAATTCTCTCTTGTTATTTTATTACAGTTCTTTTTTTACATTTTTATATATATCGATATTTCACAAATTGTTAATATGTGTATAACAAACAGATAACGTTAATTTTAGTAAAGGTACCGATGTGATTTATTTATAAATGTGCCAACACAACATAAGTTTAAACATCTTAAAAGTGAATTTTAGGACCGATTCCACCAATGCATATTAAATTTAAGTGCGGGTATATTAAAATATCAGAATCTATTATAATCATAAGTTATTATCATTAGCAAAAGTTTATAGCAACAGGTGGCATTTAGCAGCGTATATTTGGTTGCCTATAGAGTCGATTCGTGGAATAATTCTAATAATCAAACAATTCACAAGAGATTACCCTAAGAGATTGAAAATAATCATTACCATATGACCGTATCATTAAAACTAAAATTGATAAACCTAATGACCTCTCACAAACACTAAAAGTAAGAAAAATTATTCTAAAATAATACTCAAAGCAATAACTTAATATAACAAAATAAATACCTATATACAAAGATATTACAATAAACTCTAAACTTAATAATATTAAAAGTAGATGCTTACATTTTAAGCAAAAAACAATCAAACCAACTGTATACATAAAAAAAAAAAACTATAAGCTATCATTGTTTTAATAATTTAAAAAATATTGGTTTTGTAAGCCAAAAATAAGAAACCTTTTAAAACTTCAGAGAAAGAGTATTCTCCACTATTAATCTCCAAAATTAAAATTCTAATTAAACTATTCTCTGAAAAACTCCAAGAAAAATTTAGTGGTTAATTACATTTACAATTAAATTTTAAAATAGATCAGTGCAATCGGCCGTTACGATTAGTCGCTCATTTTCATTATTGATTTACTCCGAGAAATTCGACTTATCGCGAATTCACTGTAGTGCTAGATTAAAAAATATGTTTCTAAATTACACAAATGAAAATGGGCGCCTAAATTAGTGGCGGTGCTGGATTTATGTTGAGTAAATATGATATAAGTTTGCAGTGTAATTGCAAAATTTTAACTCGCCAAAAAGGTCTTAAAAAAAACCAATAGGGTTGCAATTTTGTCTCCTTGTTAAGATAGGAGATGATTGAAAATATCACTATATGGAAAATTTTTTGATAAGTAAAAATTATTTACTGATTGCGAATGTTATTTTTCTACATTTCTCCATTATGTTTGAGAAATTAAACGAAAATTTAACTTTACCCTTCCTTTTTTGAGGGATGTAACTCAGAAAGAGGTCGTTTTAGGAAAAAAACTTTACATGAAACGGCCCCCCTTAATTTTCGACAAGGAATCGCCCCTTCAAGTTTTTCGCATTATTTATGGAATCAATTTTATTTTGATGCATGTCACCAATAAAAGCTTACTAAATTATGTCCTTTAACACAATGGTATCACCTCGTATCTCGTATTTTTACAGTATGTATTGATAAATTGTAGTCCTTGTTCTTGTAAATCATCGACGTAGAATATGTCACTTTTCAAACTTTGTACATACATATTGAGAATTACAAATATACAATCTATAGTCATCTTTTTATTAACGACGTGCATCGAAATAACATTTGGACCACCATTATTTATTAAAAAACGTAACGTTTAATATTCTTGAGCCAAAATTATATTTTTCGAGCTCTCTCGTACATTATGAGATATTGTTAATGTTTTATTGACACATTTTTAGTTTTGAGAGTAACACCAACTTTCATATGATGCGTACCTACTGCATAATAAATTATGTATATAATTCAATTATTAATTAGAAGAACAATTAACTCTAACTATCAGTGAATTACCTCTAGAAACAATTGTTTCTAATAATCATTTTTATAGCCATTGATTGATGATCAGAATTAATTCGCGATCTTGATAAACCTGCTCTAAGGGTCGGTTGCACCAGTGTATCTTAAAATTTAATTGTAACCAAAGTATGGTGTAACTTAAGTATAAAATATCCATGCAAACACAATGGTATCCAAGGAAAATTTAGTAATTCAAGTTATACAAGTTACAAAGTTAGACGGGGAGCACTTTGAACAAAGAATTTAGTTGTTAGGTAGGCGTTACATACAATTTTATAATTAACTTACTTATTCACTTATTGGTTTGTTCATAATGTTGTATTTATGTCGAATAATCTGTTATTAAGATTGTTTTAATCAACACATTGTTTACACTGTCTACGTTTTCAACACGATCAGTTATTTGGTGTATTACTCTCTGCTAATTAATGAAAAAGTGTAACATGTGATATATCGTTAGAAAGATAAATTCATGTAGTTTCAGAATATGTAATAATACTGGGTACGTTCCATTTAACATATTAAATTTATTTGCTTTATCTGAATTATTTGATGTTCAATTGTTTTTCTGATTTTAACACATTATTACGAATAAATAATCTAATAACTTTCATATATAACATTTTTTACTAATTCATACAATAGCCGAGATATTTGCTTGCTGTGACACATAAAATCTAACAGACTGTGTATATATATGTTACGTACCAAGCTAGAAATTGTTCATTTCGCACACTGCACAGCGATTTTTGTACCAAACGCGAAGTGCACAAGTCGTTTTGTACGAAGTTCAAATTATTGCACTTGGTATAACGAATTTTGTACTGTTCGCACTCTGCACAGTTTTATTGTACCAAGTTGTAAATTTCAAACGCATTTCAAACTTGGTACGGTAGTTTTTGTACAAAGCTCGAAGTAAATATTGTCAGGCTATAGTGTTCGTGAAGTTAGCAGCCACTTTCTTGAATTTTTTAAAATCCGAACGCTAATCGTTAGTAAGTCGTTAGTAAGTATTTGTAAGTCAAAAGAATTCGTTCGTAAGTATCATCCGAACGAGATAATCATGTTTTAAAAATCGGCTGCTAACTTCCCGGCAGCAGCCACTTTTTTTCAAAAATAAACGAAAATGGTCTGGATCGTTAGTAAGTCGTTAGTAAGTATTTGTAAGTCAAAGAAATTCGTTCGTAAGTCGCAGGTGACGGAGATATTCGCGTTTTTTTTTTTAAAAAGCCAGCAGCCACTTTTTTTCAAAAATAAACGAAAATGGTCTCGATCGTTAGTAAGTCGTTAGTAAGTATTTGTAAGTCAAAAAAATTCGTTTGTAAGTCGCAGGTGACGGAGATATTCGCGCTTTTAAAAAGAAAGCCAGCAGCCACTTTTTGTCAAAAATCAACGAAAATGGTCTCGATCGTTAATAAGTCGTTAGTAAGTATTTGTAAGTCAAAAAAATTCGTTTGTAAGTCGCAGGTGACGGAGATATTCGCGCTTCAAAAGAAAAATCCAGAAGCCACTTTTTTTCAAAATTGAACGAAAATGGTCTTTATCGTTACCTTTATCTTTATCAAAAAAAAAATTCGTTTGTAAGTCACAGGTGACAGAGATATTCATGTTTCAAGAGAAAGAATGAAGTCAATAGAAATTGTGTCAAAAATAAATGGCAGTTGTCTGTAACATTAGTAAGAATTATTGTATACAATATAGGTTTTTTCTTCATTTATTTAATAGGTATTGTAACTATAGATTGATTATCACTAATTCAGCAATTACTAATATTCAGTAACTATCTTTTCTAAGAGTAATTTTAGATTGTTTAATTGTAAATTTTAAATTGCTAATGTCATTTTTTGTACTATAAAGATAACGGTTCTGTTCGTAAAACGGACAAAATTTCACTTTTGCTATCATTCTTAAAAGTTACGTAGTTTAAAAAAATGTTGATGACGACAGTCCTAAACCGAAAGTGAAAAAATTATACTTACTATATTATCATAGGAAAGAGAGATCACAAACAAATAAATTTGTATTCCAGGTTTTTACTGAAAGTTCACAACTTAATTTTTAATATGAAAGTAAGTATATTCCAATAATTATGTAAGTGTATTTTAAACTATTTTAAATGTTTTTATGTGAAAATAAAAAGTAGATACCTAACTAAGAACGACTAAATTTATTGAAAAATATAACTATAGGTAGGTAAAATAGATATGGCCTATCCAAACCTATATGTAATTCACGTCATTAAAAAAAAGTTACTAGATTGTTTACTTGTAATTCGGTTTAAAGTTTGGAAAGTGACATATTCTATAGATGATTTACCTGCGCACATATTAGATGGCGTAAAGAAAGACTGCAATGTATTACAACTGTCAAAATACGAAGTTCGAGGTGACATCACTATGTGAAACGTCATCATCTAGTAACCTTTTATTGATGACGTGTTGCATATAGATTTGGACGAAGTGTATGTAAAGTCACATCCAATGAAAATATCCCTCGTCCGAGTTGCGACAAGTAAACGTAGGGCTTAGATATCTCGTTTGGATGCAACTTACAAACGAATTTTTTTGACTTACAAATACTTACTAGCGACTTACTAACGATCGAGACCATTTTCGTTTATTTTTGAAAAAAAGTGGCTGCTGGCTTTTTTTTTAAAGTGCAAATATCTCCGTCACCTGCGACTTACAAACGAATTTTTTTGACTTACAAATACTTACTAACGACTTACTAACGATTAGCGTTCGGATTTTAAAAAATTCAAGAAAGTGGCTGCTAACTTCACGAACACCAGGCTATACCTACAGAGTAGTAAAGTGTAATTCATAGCTGTGCCAAACTTATCGTCATTCTTATTTCAGTCATTGTAATTTGACATTTATTTTTGATTCATTTTAGGGATGTAAATCCGTTTCATGTCTTTGAAATTTGAATTATGTCATGTTTAGTAAATATAATTTAGTTTTTGTGTAAAAACGAACATGAAAAAATCTTTCTTCGCTCTTTTTCGTTGAAAAACAGTAACGTGTTGTCATATTTTCATTGTTCTTTGATGGAATTCAGTTGAACTTTAATTTTCAACTTTTACTATAGTAAATATGAAACACGCTTTATAATTTCTAGGAAAATATTTTGTAATAATCAAAGGAATATCATATTTTAACAAAATAGAAGTATTTACCTACT
Organism: Rhagophthalmus giganteus; assembly: GCA_036326145.1. Lineage (NCBI taxonomy): Eukaryota > Metazoa > Arthropoda > Insecta > Coleoptera > Rhagophthalmidae > Rhagophthalmus > Rhagophthalmus giganteus. The sequence goes on along the minus strand of JARFJA010000083.1, from coordinate 4,919,742 downwards.
TCTAAACACAACAAACGAATTCTCGCCCCTTGTGGCCCTTCTACGCTACCTTAACAAACACCTACGACGTTACGGATTTAATAAACTGAGGATAGATATAAATATTTATTGTAATTTGGCGGAATAGAGACTTCAGGATAGTCAACCAGTAAGTATAAAGCTCTATAGGCGCTTCGAAAATGTTTATTCCCGACTTTGTACAAGAACTATTGTACCAAGTTGAATTTGCGTTTAAAATTAACAACTTGGTACAATAAAACTGTACAGAGTGCGAACAGTACAATATTCGCTGTGCAGTGTGCAAATGTGAAAAAGCTGAAAGCGTGGGGAAAATTTTTATTTTAAGTATTTTGGCCGTAACTTATTAGTTTCAGAAAGAATTAGCAATGTTTATGGAGGGTTGATTTTTAACGTGAGTTTTTCGTAGTATCTCGCCCAAGGCGAGGTTTATTACTTATACACCGCGGTCCATAAACGCCTATTTTACGCCCTTAAATAACGTTTATTTGTTTAAATATACGTAATAATTTGTTAAAATAGAAAATAACATAATAAAATTTTTATTTATTATAATAATGTACAATAATTTAATATCTAACATATAAATAAATTCATGTCAGAAGTCGTATAGATTAAGTTAATTGCTTCTTAAATCCGTACCTATATATTTTTTTAATTAAAGTCTATCAATAAAATACTGAAAATGTACTTCTTAATATTGCCTAAGCATATTTATTTTTATTACGTAAGTCGATACTTAGTTAATACTTAGTTATTAAAAAATAATTTTACAAGATAAATTAAAATATACATTCAAACTTTCATAAAAAGTATTATCTAGGTTTTCAATTTTCAACTAGTAATAGAGATGTATTAGAAATATAAGAACAAGTATTAATCCTTATTAAAATAATTTAACAATAGGTACCCTAAAAAACTGTTTATCTTGCTAGAGGTTTGTATCTATAAAACTTCAGAATTACTCTACCAACTATCGTTTTTAATATGGCGCCAACTTTTTCTCCATCTAAGTTATCGGTTTTTTGATCATTAACAGATATCAATAAGTCGCCCTTTGCGATTCTACCGTCGATATCTGCACTGCTACCGTTTAGCTGAATAAAAATTGAATTTAGCGTTTCAATTAAAATTGGCATTATTAAATACCTACAATTTCTGATATATACACCCCCTCACCGGATTTCTTGGCAATTACGCTTAATCCCAAACCTTTTCCCGGTTTTTTCATTAGGTCGACCTCCACGGAACTATATTCAATTTTTTCCGGTCGAAATATAATTAATTTCATCTGCAAATAAAACAAATAGGTGTAGGTACTAGAAACACTTTCTATCGAGAAAGTCGAGAAGTGTACCTTTGGTACTATTTGACGGAGCGTTTGCAGTACGGTTTCGTTAGTTGCTTCTTTGAAGCACGTTCCGTTGGCTTCCAATATTTGATCGCCGGCCGTAATTCGACCGTCCTTATCGGCAGCGCCTCCGGCAAATACTTCTATCACAATAATTCCGTCCTAAAAATAATAAAGGCCGTTAATTCGTTTTTACGATACGATACGAGATTGTAGGTTGTTTTACGACTTACGGGCGTTAACGTGTCTTTTCCACCTGCGAAAAGATACCTAGACTACGATTGTCGGTCATTATTTCTATGGTGCTTTGTTTCCCCGGTGCTATGCTACACGTTGTTGGATCGAGAGTAGGTTCTTGAAATAATTAATAGTTAGAAATATATATATCAGTAGATATACACCGTGTCCAAGATAAGAATGCACAGCATGGGGATCTTGAAAACGGTAGAAGATACAGGGTGGCTTAAATTAGAAAAAAGTTGCGCTATTTAGAGTATGTTCACATGCTGGTCGCAAAAGTTCATTATTGTTTATCGTTTTCAAAATTCTCAAAAAAATGTGATTGTTTGGATTTTCGTTTCTTTTCATTTTTTTATTTATTTTAAATGATATTAAAAAACTACCGGCACTTTCTCGTTGCCACTTTTTAAGCTCTACAAAATGGCGTGTTCAAATTTTTAATCCGACGTTTCGTATCCGAGAACCCATCATCAACTTTATTTTTTTATATGGCCACAAACAAAGAGACACCCTGTATTCGGTAGCATTATTCATTACAAATTCAACGATGTATCACACATTATGGTTTTGAAGCCAAAAAAGGGGAAAAACGTGAGTTATAAGGTTTTTATTTTTAAATTAGTAGGCATTGGAACAATCGCAATATTTTTGTTTTATCTGTCACATTATTGTTGAAAACGCAATTTGGTGTTGTGTAAGTTGTTGTTACGTGAATTTGAAGTGTTTTAACTTTTGTTCTTATTAAAGTTACTTATTCGTTAGTTTGTTGCTTCGTGCTTTTAATTTATTTACAAGTGTTACCATGGAAAGAGAAAGTTTCACAAACGAAAAAAAAATTGATATGTTGACGTGTTACATCTTGTGCCGCAAAAATTGTGTAGCTGCTGAGCAGATGTACTCTGATCGCTGAACGAAGACAACCTCAAAAATCCATTTTTAGACGTTTGGTATCTAATTTAAAGGAATTTGGTTCATTTAAAAAACCTGTTGTACTCGTAAAAAACAATCCAACGAAGAAATAGCGACTACTGTTTTACAAACCGTTGTTGAAAATCCTGAAATATCGACAAGACTAATTGAACGTCGAACTGGAGTAGCTAGATCTACAGCCCAGTTCATTTTACAAAAGAATAAATTTCATCCCTATAAATTTAGAATTTGCCAGGGTCTTAGACCTGGTGACGAGAGAAGGCGAGCAAGTTTTTGTGAATGGTATACCAGAAAATGTGAAGAAGATCAAAATTTTCCTTTTAAAGTAATTTGGTCTGATGAAAGCATGATAACCAACAATGGCATTTTCAACCGGCGTAACAAACATTATTGGGCAACAGACAATCTTCATTTAATAAAAGAAACAAGGCATCAACATCGATTTGGATTTAATCTGTGGGTAGGCATTTTGGGTGGCAGAATAATAGGACCTTTTATTTATCACAACAATTTAAATTCCGAACGATATCTCGACCTACTGCAGACTGATTTGGAGAATGCCTTGGATGAATTACCATTACTTATAGTTAACAACTGCTGGTTTCAGCAAGATGGTGCCCCAGCGCATAATTCAAGAAATGTGCGGGAATATTTGTCCCAGAGGTTTCCTGAAAATGCATTGGAACTCGCAGTGAAGTAGCCTGGCCAGCCCGATCACCTGACTTAACTCCGTTGGATTTTTTCCTGTGGGGTTATTTAAAAAACCAAGTGTATGACGCCACTTTTGAAACTGAAGAACAGTTATTGGCATTGGTTTTAGCAGCAGTTAATACAATCACACCAGAAATGTTAGACCATGTTTTGAATTCTTCTGTAGACAGAGCATACTTGTGTCTAGAAAATAATGGCAACCTATTTGAGCAATTATTATAATTTTTTGACATTTTGTTTCTGTTATTGTACCAGCGCCTACTAATTTAAAAATAAAAACCTTATAACTCACGTTTTTCCCCTTTTTTGGCTTCAAAACCATAATGTGTGATACATCGTTGAATTTGTAATGAATAATGCTACCGAATACAGGGTGTCTCTTTGTTTGTAGCCATATAAAAAAATAAAGTTGATGATGGGTTCTCGGATACGAAACGTCGGATTAAAAATTTGAACACGCCATTTTGTAGAGCTTAAAAAGTGGCAACGAGAAAGTGTCGGTAGTTTTTTAATATCATTTAAAATAAATAAAAAAATGAAAAGAAACGAAAATCCACAAAATCACATTTTTTTGAGAATTTTGAAAACGATAAACAATAATGAACTTTTGCGACCAGCATGTGAACATACTCTAAATAGCGCAACTTTTTTCTAATTTAAGCCACCCTGTATCTTCTACCGTTTTCAAGATCCCCATGCTGTGCATTCTTATCTTGGACACGGTGTATAGGTGTCCACGTTTTTACCTGGTAAGGGCGTTGCGGCTCTGGAAGGTGGACCGGAAGTTTTCAAAGCAGTTGTCGATTTGGCTTGTTCGGCAGGAACAGCTGAGGCCGTCTCCGGTTCATTGGCGTTTGTTTCGATTACTTTTTTATTTGGATTCGATAAAACTAACGCGACTAGACCTTCGGTACGTTTTAGCAACGATGCTGCCTGTTTATAATATTATATGCAATATATGGATTTTCAATTCGACATTTCGCGATTTAGACCCTGGTTTTACAAACGTGTTTATACTGCAGAATAAGCTATTCCTGGAATAACTGCTATGCTAACTGCTCATTCTCTCGACAAACATTTCCATAGCAGTTATTCCAGGATTAGCTTATTCTGCAATATAAATCATGTTTGTAAAACCGGGACTTAGGCGTAAATCACAATCGATACAGGATTCCCCATATGACGGTACCTATTAATTTTAATGTTCGAATAAAATCTTTACAAATTGATGTGAGTAATAAATATTTTTATTACACTAAATTACAGCTAATTACTTATGTAGCACTTCACGTTTTATGACAACTACAATGTTTGCTCAACTTTTAAAAATCGTGTCCTTTTCCAAAATTTTGTCTTCACCTGGCCATGAAAATCTCCACCTATTTATTCCCTGCGATTTGATCATGATTGATGTCTTTCAATAGTTGGTGGACGTCTTGTGTAAAGCCTTTCCTTCAATTATTTCCATAAGAAGAAATCGAACGTAGTTAGGTCGGAGGATTTGGGCCAAGTTCCAAATCGAGAAATAATATGTGACCCTTAAAAACCTCGTAAAATTCTCAGTCTTTCTGGCGAGAGTTTATTCAATTTCGGAATTATTAAGTACCCCAAAGTGCTGTATAACTGTAATTTAGTGTAATAAAAATATTTATTACTCACATCAATTTGTAAAGATTTTATTCGATATTTTATTTGTACGGGGAATCCTGTACCCAGTGTATATATGCAAATGTAAAAAAAAATAGTACGTTAATTAATTTGACAGAGTGTACACACTCTGGAAATTCGGGAGAATTCAGGCAAAAGTCGGGGGGGAGGGGCAAGTTAGCGATATTTCCCCAATGATAACAAATTGATTTTTGCGTGCATTCTTTCGACCCGATAATTTTTTTAAAAATTTTTATTATTGGACTCGGTAACTGTGCTCCCCGATAAAATGTAGAGTTAAGTTTTCGCGTCTCTACTACGACGAAAGATATTTTAAATCAAATTAGGTATTTTCCAGTTCCCTAATTTTATTTCTAATTAAAGCCTTAAACCCAATACCAATGAAAACATTTTGTTTTTATAGTTTCGCTTGTTCGTGTATGTTTTTAATATTTTGTTATCGATAACAAAAGTAGGTATTTATTAATTAAATTAAAATTAATGAAAGTGAAATTTTAGTGAAAGTTGAATTTTCTTATAAATATTAATCTATTTATTAAAATATTCTATAAATCGAGGGAAAAGGGAAGAAAAATGTTTTAAGGTTAGTGTCGTCTGCAGGGGTTGGTGAAGGCTGAGTTTCTTGATTTTTTTTTGAAATAAAAATATGTAAACAACTTGCAATTCTGCAATGGGGAAATTTTAAAATTAAAGGCCGATCTTTCCCATCTCCTGATAAATTTATCTAACAGATATTTACCGTGGAAACGTTTGTTCGAACAATTGTCCGACGGACATTTGTCTGTCGGAGAAATTTACCAGGAGATGGAAAGATCGGCCCCAAGTTAGTGAAAGTTACATCAGAAACTGATGCCATTTCACCCTGATTTCGTCATTTTTTAAGTGGGAATTAAACCTTACCATATCGTAATTAGCACCAAGAAGAAGATCCGTATTGACAGCTAAAATCATTTCTCCAACTTCAAGCCCAACCTGTTAATGAGTACATCGTTTTATTTATTTTTTAAATTAAAAAGTGCTTGTTATTAACGAGTTGTAATGTACAAATTTATGTATGTAATTATTTATTTTTGATTTTCAAGACGGTTTTCAAAGATGCGATTTTCAAAACGACAAGCGTTTTTATTAATTATACATAGATATATAGGTACACTAAGTACTTACGTCAGATTGGAAAAAAAATACAATAAGGACGAAATAACTCGTTAATCATTCATTATGTTTACCTTATCTGCGGCGCTGCCAGTCTGAATATCAGATATAAAAATTCCTTGTCCTAATGTCGCATGTCTTCCTTCTATTATCATTATACCTAGGCTGTGGTTCTCCTTATAAACAAAAATGAAATTGATCAAATACCTACTTATTTTTTAATTTTAAATATTGATAAGTGAAATGTGCGTTTTACACGCGGGAGTAGAAAAACATTTTTAAAACGCCACATTTGAATAAATATTTAAAAATGTGGTACCTTTTTAACTTTGACGTGACGAACGTTGGGATAATGACTAAGCTGATCTTCAGTTATCTGTAAGAATGTTAGAGATTAATACGATGTATAAAATCTATAAATGTGGAATATGTACATACGTATATGTGCTTACAAAAAGATTACCTATATAAAATAAAAAATTGGCAATTTGTAACTAGATGTATGTCTAATTTCTCTAACAAAAAATTCAATCGTTTAGGTAATTATTATGAAAAATATTTTACAAATTTAAATTGGATTACCTATTTTATAGTAAAATAATTATATCTTTACTATAGCTCTTTCGTGATAGCTACTGATGTAAATTTTAGTATACATTTTACTGTATGGGGCGATTTCAAGATGACGCACCAACTCTACAGTCCGTGTTAAGAGACCGTTAATGGAACTTAGGAAAAATAATAAAAAATTCTATCTGCTGTAATTGTATAGTTATTCGTAAAAAAAATGAATGATTCATTTGGCAACAGTGTCTCGTGATTTATCGATTATTGTTTTTATGGAAACCGATTAAAAACTAAATTTAAACGTCAAATAGACAGATCAAATAATTATTTGTCATTAAATTTTATTGTTTTTCAAAATTTTAGAACATCGTTGTCAAATTCATTATTACAACACCTTCATAAAGAAATTGCAATTTTCAAAATTAAAATTACACCTAGGACAAGTGTTTTGAACCTTTTTTCTAATTGTACAACGACGAAGGGCACATAACGTTTTTAGTAAATAGCGTCATGTTTCAAAATTGTTAAAAATAAAGCACTCGAGTGATTTATTAAGATTTATTTATTAATTATTTCTCCCGGGCTCCATTAACGGTCATCTACTGTAGATTTGGTGCGTCATTTTGAAATTACCCCGTATATATCTTGATTTCTTAAAAATTTGATTGATATAAATATATACATATAGTTAATACAATACTTTACTAATCTTAACAAGTATAGGTACTTAAATAAAAAAATTCAAAAAATTAACTCGCTCGCTAGCTATCACGAACGAGTCATAATATCGATGCAGTTTTTTCAAAAGGGCGTAACCCACAAAAAGTAAATTTTTCAAATCGATTTTTCCAGTGGAAAAATTGGAATATCGATGCCTTTGTTTTAGATGCATAAGATAGTTAGAATAACTCATTTTCACAAAAAGTGTGGGTTGCGCCCTTTTGGCAAAACGCCATCGATATAATTGTAGGTAATTGTTAGTACATTATAGACATTAAATTTAAACAAAATTTAAAGGATACGTGTAGATTTTATAATAACAAAGATAAATCGATTTTAGTTTTTCTTATTTACTTATTTTAGGGCCGGTTTTTCAATCGCCAGTTAACTTTGACCGTGATTAGAGTTAATTGCTTTTCTAGTTATTAATTGGAAGATACGCATAATTTATTATATGTATGTATAGTCGATCAAATTTTATTTCGAGGCACGTTGTCAATAAAAATATGAATTAGATTGTATATTTGTAATTTAATAAAAAGTTTGGAAAGTGACATATTCTACCGATGATTTAAGAAAGACTACAATTTGATTTATTGCTGTTATTTATTACTGTACATCATCATCTAGTAACTTTTTATTGATGACGTGCATCGAAGTAAAATTTGAACGACGCATACACAGTGACCGGCATCAAGTCGGACACAAATAGAAAATTGCGTTTTGTTTTAAATTTCTCAGAAAAATTTTATTCTTAGAATAGTTCCAAATTCAAAATACATTGCGTGTCGAAATTTGAATTTAAAATTTCGTATACGAGGGACGTTATTTTCGTTTTTGATTTTTATCTTACAAACAATTTACCTGTATTTAAAGGGCCGGTTTTTTAATCGCCAGTTAACTTTAACCATCAGTCAATTGCTATAGAATCGATTATTAGAAACAATATTTGTTTTTATGGCGATTAGACTCGTGGTCAGAGTTCATTGGCGATTGATAGTATAAACAATGTAACATAAACATAACCAAGAAATCTTTTTTTTTGAGATATCGACGGTAGTTTTTAACTTCGCTTCACCGCCGCCGTGTTTATTAAATATCAATAAACCTTATAGGCAATATAGGTGTGTCAAATATTTAATTATTATTTATTCAATATTTCGCGTTACCTTTTTTGTACCATTTTCGAGAATATTTTTTCCGAGAAATTAAAAATTAATTTAAAAATAATATCTACTAACTAGCTAGCTAACTAGTTTTAAAGAGCATAATTAGCCAACATAAACTACAATCCATTATTAAGTTATATGCGTAATTAGCAAGTAACTACACCCGTATTTTAGAAACCGCAATTATTTTTGTCGTTGTTTACGGGCGTGACTAACGATGTAGCTTTATTTTGTAAGTAGGCTAACTAACACACGTGTTATTTGCACTTGATGAAACTTTCGTGATAAAATTTACAACAAAAGTTTACAATTTTTTTGTTTTTTCTACATGAGCGCAACGTCGACCTTGTTAGTATTATGTTGTAAATAAATAAATTTTAATGGAAAGTTGAAGGATACGATGGGGCACGTAAAGAGACCAAACGACTGAGATAGATAGATAGATGTTACGGAAATGCCTATTTGCGATAGATATAATTATTTTACATTTTTAACAAAATTAAATAATTAGGTATGTATTTGAAAAGTCTTTTTGTGGTTAGTTTTATAATTTACTATATCTAATATTGCGATTGCGCTAAGAAGATTAACTTCATATTAATTACAACTTTAAATTAATAAACAATATTCCCTACTTATATCTACTTACTCCTTCTTCTATCAAAGCAGGGAAGTGGGTAACTGGTTGAACTGCAATATCGTTGACTGCAGATTTTCGTCTAAAAGAACATAAAAAAACATTTTTAGTAATTATTTGCTAAACGTTATAAATACATATTTAGGTAAGCATACGCATACCGTCTAATATACACATCGGTGCTATTAAAGTATGTGCTAAATTTTAAACGAGGCATGTGTGGTGCTTTGGTAATTATACGAACATTATTTGATTAATTTTTATAATTTATAAATTGATGGCGTGATTAAAAAAGCGATAAATAATGCCATACTTAATATTGATAAAGCTTCATTTGTTTAATTACGAGTAGGTACCTACCATGCATATAGTTCAAGGTCATTCTTTATTTTTATTTTTAAGCTTTGTGGTATTATTTCTGAAGCGAATTATCTAGTTCTTTAGCTCTTTTTCGTACTGTAAAACGGGCTGACTTTTTACTTTATTTACTGAATACTTTATTTTGTTATTGGCTTAATGGTATTGAAGACGATTAATATATGTGAGTCCAGAAAAACAGTGTAACAGTTTGCGTCATTAAAACTATATATTTTTAACTTCCTATGGCAGAGAAAAAGAAATAAAACTTCGTGGTTAAAGTCACCTCTACATTTGGGGTGACATTGACCGTCTATTTAAAACCCATGTAATTTCATATATAATGTTTATTAAAGTGAAAATGGCTACTGTTGAATAAACAAGAAGTTACCTGCTTGCCGAAAAAAAAAATATGTAGAAAATAAAAATTAGCGAAAAACTGAAACAACTGATGATAACTGAGGTATCGAGACGTCCCAAAAAATGTCCCAAAAGATACGGTTAGTACGATACTGTTTCAAAAAACATGATGGCCACGCCATTCGATTTTGGGAGGACGAAGTATTTTAATAACAGAAATGTATTGAATGTCGTCCACTCCAGGCCGCACAAACTTTGCTCAAAAATTCCACGTTCGTATCATATTCAGATAGTGCAATCGCTTCTCCTATAAAATGTTTTCGAGTTTTTTTTGTTTCGTATTTGACCAACGCCCACGTGCAAGCATGATTTTACGTTTTATGTCGCTAACAGCAATTACTGAAGTCGACCTATCCTCCCGATCTTCATTTTTCGTTGGAGTATCATCGCGACAGAACGGCCAGAACATTAATTAAAACTCGTATTATAAATATTAATATTCGGAGCGGTCAATGTCACCCCAAAAAATTCAGAAATCTGCATTCTTGTGCGAAAATTGCTGACCGTAGACATAAATATTGCAGCATAAGAACTTTTTAGTCAATGTCATCCCATTTTACGGTATATCTTTTGTAGTAAAATTGATTTAAGTAAATGCGTGATTATAAACTATTAAAGTAGCACTGAAGTTGAATTGATTGGTTGATAAAAGTTCAAAAGATCCAATTATAAGGGGGTTTTGGCCCACGAGCGAACAGCTTGGAATTATGTAATTTTATATAGGGTAGGGTAAGTGAAATCATAATCGGGGTCTTAAATTGCTACGCGGCAGTGAAATAGGGGCTCAAAGTTGCTATAATGACTCGAGATATTGGGTTACTTAATAAGAAAATCTCATCCCAGTTTTTTCGAGACACCTTGTATAATAAAGAAAATCATATTTAGGAAAGTTTTTAACGATATTTATGCCAGAATTTATTAGTATTTCAAATTATTTGACAGAGTTTAAATGTCAAGAACTCAACAATAAATTGATTTCAGGTCTTATAAGATCTATAGGTCTTTTACCTACCTATAGGGTATAATATATAAAAAAATGTTTAGAATTTGACAAGGTATTTGAAATTGTCAAAAAAATTTGGAGTTACCTACTATTTGAAGAATTTGAGCTGATGTTCGCTCAGGTTTTTTGTGTCGCCCCGTACAACAAAAGATGTTTTTAAAGCGAACGAGCCCAGAAAAGAAATAAAATCGACGTATCCGAGCGAATTCTTAAATATCTAGCGTCGCTTTTGGACCTCACTGTATATAATAAATAATATTTAATATAATAAATGAATTAAAACACCGTCTGAGCATAAAAAAACATTTTTATAATATTCGACAACTTTGACGACGCGACAAGCCAAACGGTTTTTCATTCACTGTACATTATAACGCATACATCGAATTGAGCTAAAAAATTTTTTTGTGGATGTCCTCCACGCTGATATATAACTTATTGCTGTTATTGCTAACTTATTGTGTTCGCCATATGACCCAAATGGGACCAGGGGTCCAATTATCAAACCATTCGCTATCATAACGTATGCGAAAATGACGTCACAACAAACAAATTTCTATAGAAATCCATTGTTATGACGTCATTTTCGCATACGTTGTGATAGCGAATGGTTCGAGAATAGGGCCCAAGATCTTTACAAATTTCGTTTGATTTGGTTAGGTAAAATTGGCTCTAAAACGTACTGCGTGGCCAACTTTAAATTTACAATTAGTCAAAATGAAAAAAAATACGAAAAGGACATTATTTGTTCGGGGTTTTTGTAATTGTTGACATTTTGTACGATTTTGCATACATATGTTCAAGACGTTCGTCTAGTTTTATAAAGAATTTTACGACGAAATATTAACAAATAACAAAGCGACAAAACGCAAACACATTGACAAATGTCAAAACAATAATGTTTTACGTGACAGTTGATCGAATAGCAAATTTCATAGCCGTCTAAATTGTTTATTAATTTATAAAGAAACAATGTTTCTCATAAAATACCGGAAAACTAAAAATTATTTTGGAAACGATTATGTTTTAGGTATAGAAAATTTAATTTACACTAGAAAGAGAACGTAATTCTGCATCAGCACATGTAAAAAAAGGCGACGTTTCATTGAAAATAAACAAGTTATTGCCGTTTTAGTTTTGAAAAGTTGAATAATTTTTTTGCGACTATCCTGAATGAGTTAGATAATAAATAAGTAATGTGTTCAATATATTCGTGTATTCGTAATTTACGTTTAAAGCTTTTTTTCTTACTTAAACAAATTTATTAAGATATGATTATTTTACTGCAGGGTCGCATTTGACAAAATCTCAAAGAACATCTTTTTTTTCTCAAAGAGAATAAACTTTAAGTGAATATCACCGTAATACTTTTTGACTTAAATGATGTATATGCTTAAGTAGAGTTAAGGCTTAAGTTAAGGTTGAGTGCTCTACCGCAATATCGGATCATCCTGTATAGCTGAAAATAATTTTACCTTCTACCTTCAATCAGAAAACTTTTATCCAAAATATTTTTTTTCTATTGTGCTTAGTTTAGGCCCTATGAAAGGATTCTAGAACTTGTGGATATACTGTACTATAATCTGCAATTACTGCAAATTATCTTCCACTGTGATATCTTCGGCCTTCCTTTTCTTTGTGAACGAAATTTTAACTGGAATTAGTTTTTCGTTCATTTTCGCAAGATAAGTGCGTAGTATAATATTTCAAGTTATACACCGTGTCCAAGATAAGAATGCACAGCATGGGGATCTTGAAAACGGTAGAAGATACAGGGTGGCTTAAATTAGAAAAAAGTTGCGCTATTTAGAGTATGTTCACATGCTGGTCGCAAAAGTTCATTATTGTTTATCGTTTTCAAAATTCTCAAAAAAATGTGATTTTTTGGATTTTCGTTTCTTTTCATTTTTTTATTTATTTTAAATGATATTAAAAAACTACCGGCACTTTCTCATTGCCACTTTTTAAGCTCTACAAAATGGCGTGTTCAAATTCTTAATCCGACGTTTCGTATCCGAGAACCCATCATCAACTTTATTTTTTTATATGGCCACAAACAAAGAGACACCCTGTATTCGGTAGCATTATTCATTACAAATTCAACGATGTATCACACATTATGGTTTTGAAGCCAAAAAAGGGGAAAAACAATAACCAACAATGATAACCAACAATGGCATTTTCAACCGGCGTAACAAACATTATTGGGCAACAGACAATCTTCATTTAATAAAAGAAACAAGGCATCAACATCGATTTGGATTTAATCTGTGGGTAGGCATTTTGGGTGGCAGAATAATAGGACCTTTTATTTATCACAACAATTTAAATTGCGAACGATATCTCGACCTACTGCAGACTGATTTGGAGAATGCCTTGGATGAATTACCATTACTTATAGTTAACAACTGCTGGTTTCAGCAAGATGGTGCCCCAGCGCATAATTCAAGAACTGTGCGGGAATATTTGTCCCAGAGGTTTCCTGAAAATGCATTGGAACTCACAGTGAAGTAGCCTGGCCAGCCCGATCACCTGACTTAACTCCGTTGGATTTTTTCCTGTGGGGTTATTTAAAAATCAAGTGTATGACGCCACTTTTGAAACTGAAGAACAGTTATTGGCATTGGTTTTAGCAGCAGTTAATACAATCACACCAGAAATGTTAGACCATGTTTTGAATTCTTCTGTAGACAGAGCATACTTGTGTCTAGAAAATAATGGCAATCTATTTGAGCAATTATTATAATTTTTTGACATTTTGTTTCTGTTATTGTACCAACGCCTACTAATTTAAAAAATAAAAAACCTTATAACTCACGTTTTTCCCCTTTTTTGGCTTCAAAACCATAATGTGTGATACATCGTTGAATTTGTAATGAATAATGCTACCGAATACAGGGTGTCTCTTTGTTTGTGGCCATATAAAAAAATAAAGTTGATGATGGGTACTCGGATACGAAACGTCGGATTAAAAATTTGAACACGCCATTTTGTAGAGCTTAAAAAGTGGCAATGAGAAAGTGCCGGTAGTTTTTTAATATCATTTAAAATAAATAAAAAAATGAAAAGAAACGAAAATCCACAAAATTACATTTTTTTGAGAATTTTGAAAACGATAAACAATAATGAACTTTTGCGACCAGCATGTGAACATACTCTAAATAGCGCAACTTTTTTCTAATTTAAGCCACCCTGTATCTTCTACCGTTTTCAAGATCCCCATGCTGTGCATTCTTATCTTGGACACGGTGTATAGGTAAAATAAAATTCGTCACAATATCAAGTATGGGTCGTGCGAAAACATTCATTGGGGCAAATAATGTTATTCATTAATTACGGCCACATTGTAATGAAAATGTCCCTCTACCTAGTTGAAAACATAGTGCTTATTTAGTTCGCTTAATTTCCAAGAACCTACGGTCAAATAGGTAACTATTTCATTCTAGAAGATTGTATTTTTCCGTCATGAACGGAAGAAACGCGTTTCTTATGTGTAAAACACATAATTTTACTAACAAGTGTCCAAAAAGTCTTGGTTTAAGTAATTTTATTGCTACGACGTGATAAATGATTTAAATTAAGACGTGCCATTATCTTTCCACAGCCAACCAACACTGCAACTCTTTTCGAACATTTCTAACGAATAATGTAATATCTATGTATTAAAATTATTTTGACGTCGAATTGTGGAATTTTTGTTTGCAATTTATTTTTCTAAAACTTTCACAATTGATAATTTTAAATAATATAATGACTTTTAGATAAGACACGCGTGTAGTTATGCAGCGAGGTCGCTTCGATTGTCAATCACACAGCTGCATTCCACGACCTGCCTTATCAAACATTTGGGAACCGCCACTTCTGAATAATAATTCTTATAGCGTTTAGTATAGTGATGTATCGCGTCGCACAGTGGGGCAGAATACCGTAAAACGTGGCAGAAAGTCAAAAATTGAAATACCATATTTACTCGTTTAAACTCATATTTTATAATAGCTTAATCATCATCTATGGATGTTATACGATCAATCAATTATTGCTATCATCACATATTTCCGTGTAGTACAGGCAGAACTGGCAATTCCGATAAACTCGTGTAAATGGTTTATTACACGTCAAAATAGTTGCTCCGTTCTTCGTTTAGTTTTATATAGATAATTAATACAAAAGCGAATTGAAATTGAGATGGATGCAAAGTCTACAGGTAAAGCAGTGGACTTTATAAACCGGAAAGCCGAGCTGTCGCGCGACTAGCGTGGCTATCCGAAACCCAGAATACCATCAATTGTGTACTATGTTGCCTATCACCTTTCAACAGTACAGAATAGATGGAAGTTTCCTCGTTTGTTATACGATGTAGTCTTGTAGCTCACAAGGAAGGTTAGGTAGGTGGAAAATTCAGAAATATTTGAAACTTTGCAGGATTGTAGTACTAGTCAACCTTAATCAAGAGCTGTATTCCGTTCGTGCCCTTATTCGGTTTAAGAGGGTGAAATCCACCCTTGAAAATTTGAACTTTTTCTATTTTGCTTATTATCTCTGGAACAGCAAGAGCTATCGCCAATAAACTATATATTTTTGTAAATGGCTATTCAAGACCTACATTCAGATAGAAAAATTAGGGATGAAAATTCTAAGGGGTGCCATCCCTGCCCCCAACTCTCAATTATTTTCAGTATTTTTTTGTACGCTGCAATGAATTGATAGATTATTAAAAGAGTTATTCATTAAAGTGTATCACTTTACATTTATTTATTTGTATTTGTGCAATTGCACCCTTTGGTAATAATATCCGAAGCCGCGTATCTCTTAAACAATAAGAAATATCAAGACTATCCAAGACTATCCAAGACCTACATCATGATACAAAAATTAGAGATAAAACGCCTAAGGGGTTTCATCCCTACCCCCCCCAACCCCCAATTATTTTTAATATTTTTGTGTATGCTGCAATGCATTTTTATAACTTATAGGCAAAATTAATTATTCATTAAAATGTATCACCTTAAATTAGTTGATTTGTATTTGATCAAAACCTCCCTTTGTTAATATCTAATATTTGTATCTATATCTAATATCTAATATATGTTCGTATTTTGTTCTATTTTTTATTGCAATTTTTTTGCAATAAATGGCCTGAAATTTTTATTCAGTATTACTGGAAAACCTGGAAAAGTCGGGGAATTTAATAGTTTTAAAATAATCGACACCCTATGCGTAGTTACAAATTTTTAAGTGCCGTAAACATGAACTTATCGATTGTTTATTCAGACACTCGAGAATATATGAGAAATATTAGGATTTTATCAAAATTGAAATTGTACCCACTTTTAGGATTTTGAAGAAAACAAAAGATTAAAAATGAGTCAGTCACCTCAGTTTATGATAACGAATAATAATAATACCTAATTTTAGTCTTCGAATAAAGTAAAAGCTTTTATAAACAACAACAATTTTCTTAAAATCAAAAATAGAAAAGTTCCCTTTTGCTCATTGTCAGTCTATTCAAGGACACACTGTATTTTGCAGTTATGGAATTTACTGATTTTCGGTTATCATGATTTCTGATATTAAAAGCTTACTTATTTAAAATTAAATATGCGATTTACTTTAAAGCTATAGATATTAATTGATCGACGTAATAGCAGTACATATAGCTTATCCAAACCTATATGATGTTCACGTCATCAATACAAGGGTACTAGATGATGACGTTTCACGCAGTGCTGTCACCTCGTACCTCGTATTTTGACAGTTCTAATTAATTATAGTCTTTCTTCCTATCATCTAATATCGCGCAAGTAAATCATCTATAGAATATGTCACTTTCAAAACTTTAAATCGAATTACAAATAAACAATCTAGTAACTTTTTGTTGATGACGTGAACATCATATAGGTTTGGATAAGCTATACCTACTTTTATACAGGGTGTAAATGAATACCCGTTAGAAATTTTAAGGGCGTGTAGGGGGTTCAAAGTTGACTAATTTTTAATACGAAATTCATGTCCGGAATTCAATGTTTGCGAGCTGCAGATTATAATTGTTGATATATTCGGTACTTAATAGAAATAGTTTATTCACATAAAAAAAAACTAAAATTAATTAACAATTTGCGAAATACCTGTGGGTACTCATCGTTAGTCGGAATGGGAGAGTACAAACTAATAAAGAACATATCAAGACCAACGTGGAAAAGATCAAAAGATATAAAGGTAAAAATATGGAATAATAAATATAATACAGAAATTGCTCGAAAGTGAAATAGCGTCTAATGTCGTAAATTAACAAAATTACCTAATTATTGTGACTGTGACTGTACCTGTACACTTTCGGGATAACTGAGGTTACTGATTAAAACGATGATGATGAAATACTTGTGGTTCGTAGGTAAACTGCGTGTTTTCGGTCATTGAAAGTTGGTCTACTGTGAACCTCTACATATCCTAGAAATTTGTAACCGGTATTCATTTACACCCTGTGTTTGTCAACAGTTTTTAAGTGTCCTTTGAAGTGAGCGGACTTAATCGAAGATTTTCATTTTATCAACTGAATTTCAACAAAATATAAGGTTAGATATTTACTAATAATATTGTTGCTTTATAATAAATTACTAAAATATACAGAGCGCAACAAAAAAAAATTGTACTGCGACCACGCGAACCACGTTTCGTTTATGGTAACAATATTTGCAGATTTTAGATAACTACTTAACATAATATTACTAGACGTCGTTATCTCTTTATCTCTATTTCGACAAAGCGATAATATTCTGTTGTAAATACTTAAATTAAGATCTAATAAGTAGGTAGGTCTTTTAGTATTAGTATTTATACTTATAAGGAAGATTAGGCAGGTGGAAATCTCAAAAAATTTGAAACTTTGCAGGATTGTAGTACTAGTCAACCCAAATCAAGAGCCGTATATCGTTCGTGCTCTTGTGCGGTTTAAGAGGGTGAAATCCACCATTGAAAATTGGAACTTTTTCGATTTTGCTTATTATCTGTGAAACAACAAGAGCTATCGCCAACAAACTATATATTTTTGTAAATGGCTGTTCAAGACCTACATTATGATACAAAAATTAGGGATTAACATCCTAAGGGGTATCTTGCCTTCGAATTTTCACCCCTAATTTTACCATACTTGGGTACATTTTTACATCGGCAAACATATATATTCATGTAAAGGACAATTAAAACTATAATTTGAAAAAAACAACGTAATGTAGTTTCATACAGTAGGTGACATTGAAAATTTATTTTTTTGGAGGGATAATTACCTGGTTTGCCAGGCAGACCACAATAATTCTAAATAATTGATATTTCTCTAAAGTCTATAATAAATTTTATCAAGTATCAAGTTTATCAAAAACGATTAAAATTTAATTGTCTGCCTCTGTTTGAATATTTTCCACCACATTATCTCTTAAACATACCAAGAAAATTTTAGTAGTGTTGTGACGTAGGTTTTTGTTCGATGGGAACTTGGGCTATTACAGGGGTCGTAGTGGAGTTTGATAAAACAAAATTTGCAGATAATGACCGAAATTTTTAAAATATGTACTTTTTAGGAAATTTATTCTAAAATTATGTATTTTTTATGCAGTAAAACTATTTGAATAATCACTATCTACTGCCTTTATGTCGCAGAATTATAAATTTACTCTATTTTTATTTTAAAAACTATTTGTGGGTCCATAAGCATTGAAAATTTCCCTATTACAAACCATAAACCAGATAAAAGTTTAATCGCATTTTTATGTGGCCGATAAAATACAAAGCAACTAATAAAACATGTGCACCGCCTACTTTCATAGCTTATCAGAGTGCGAACAAACAACTGAAGGTTTTTAAAATAAAAGCGGGATTTCCTAGTATCCACGCATAAACTTGAATGCATTTATATATAGAATTCCGGAAAAACCGGTTCAGATCATTCGCGTTAATGGTACAGAGCGGTAGTGCTTGTTTCAGTAGTTCGAATTGTGAATTACGGCGTCGTATTATTCGTGTGTGCGAGGAATGCTAGTTCGGTTAATAAGGCCTTTTTGTGTGTGAGTGCGCGAGTGTTGTGTTGTGTACTCTAAAAGGATTACAAACAAAAAGGATTAAGATGACGAGGAAAGGCAGGATCTTTCTTTGTCGGCTAACTCATCATGTATTTATAAAGTGTAAATACATGGACCTTTAAGCTCTAATACAAATTCTCTGAAAATCGAGCTTGGTTAGGCTCTTTTATAGGAACTCGGTTAGGGTCTTGGTTAGGGCTCTCAAACATTCAGCGGTCCAATTTCGCGAAGGAAATTTTACATTACGTAAATATATTTATGTAATAATACAAGTTCGCAGTCAACGGAAGAATCTACGCTAGAAATTGACGATAGAGGGCAAATGATAAGGAGAAAAAGGTAAGAAATAAAAAGAAAAATGTAGAAGTTTCTAATTTTTTCTTATAGTCTGTTATAGACAAGTGGTAGTCACTGCGGCAAGATTATTAAGCTAAGCATCCATTAGTCCACATCGGACTATAGTACCATCCCTTAAAATTTACACCCCTAATTTTTGTATTATAATGTAGGTCTTGAACAGCCATTTATAAAAAATACATAGTTTGTTGGCGATACCTCTTGTTGTTTCACATATATTAAGCAAAATCGAAAAAAGTTCCAATTTTCAAGGAGGGATTTCACCCTCTTAAATCACATAAGAGCACGAACGAAATACGGTTCTGGATTGGGGTTGACTAGTACTACAATCTTGCAGATTTTCAAATTTTTTGAGATTTCCACCTACCTAAGCTTCCTTGTATTCCTTTCCTAGTATTTATTGTAGTTAAAAGTTTCGTTACCTAAGGTATATTGCTTTATCGGTTTTAATGGTTTCGGCATCAATATCTATAAGGAATAAATTGATAAAAAACGAAGCGTGCCAAACTTTGCAACTAAATATTTAAAGTATCAAAAAATTGTGTTTTAATAACTTATTGAGTGTATGTATTATGAAAAGAAATACATACCAACATTTGATATACGAACGAAAACACCAACCATGCCTAAAACACATTTAGCAATGAAGAAAGTGCGGTCCTGCTACATTTTAAATGTATGTGCCAAATATTTAAGGTTCGACGGTTTTTAAAATAATAACATTTTATATATCTAGACAATTAAATCTTCTATCTGTGTTTGTTTATATCGTTTTGGGAATAATAAATTACATAACCAGAACGACGCAAGATTTTAAAATTCGTAAAATTTTAATACAGTAATCCCTTAACATTCACGGGGTGCGTTCCAGGAAATCCTCGCGAATGTCGTGACTACCTTCCTGTATAAAAAAGGAAAGGTTAGGTTCTTTGAAATTTTAATTATAGCGGATAAAGCAATCGGAACGAAAACAATTATGCTTATTTAGCATTAATATGCAGATTAATATGCCGCAGATATTAATTGCTAGGTACTGAATACTAATTATAGTACAGATGATGTTTATTTGCTAATCGATGGCTAAAGATATTTGAATCTGTGTTTTATAAATTTCAAAAGAGTCGCGGCTTCGATTCCTCTTTTAAATTTAAGGCTCCTCCACCAGCGAAGGGTCGGTTTCTATTGTTTTCTCGACAAGTTGTTGTTGAAGTTTTAAAATGTTCACGTTATAATCTGTATAAATATTTTAACGACGAATAAACCAATTCAATGCGCTATTAATTAATTAAAAAAATTCGCGAATACCCAGATTGCGTCCTCGAGAATGTTCTAATTTTTCTCAATTTCTAGGTTCGCGAATAGTTCGTGAACGCGAATGTTGAGGGATTACTGTACCTTCTTTTTGTATTATAAAAATAATACTCACCTTAATATTACGAATTTAAATATTGGTCCGCTTAGGCCTTTGATTATAGCTGATGCATTTAAATGACAACGACCGTGCAGGACAATACCGTTCACCTGTATAAGATGACGTTTAATTAATAAGGTTAAATAAATTTCGATGGGCAACTAAAGTATTATAAGATTACCTCTAAAATTTCATCGCCAACTTGCATTCCGCCTATTTTAATGGCCGCACTCTTCGGATTCAATCCGCATACAAATACGGCCATGCAATTGCGATCCTTGTGACCGGCCAGGCTCAAACCTAAACCTTGCTTTCCACGTTCCATTTGCACTAGCATCACTGTATTTCCGAATTGAGCGTATTTTGATTTAATTTTGTCTAAAACGAATTAAATTCCGGTATAAAAGCAAACGCGTAGAAAACGTTATTGCGATTTTGCGTTTAGAACAATTGTATGTACTTACTGATAGTGTATCCAAATTCGTCCTCTTGTTCCAAATTAGCGGCATCTTGGGGCATTTTAAGATTTCCTGCACTGGCGCAATCGATCTAAAATCGAAATTAATACTAGAAACACGTTTCGATTACGTTTTTAAATTAAACGGTAGGTACCTCTTGCCCTTGTTTCGTGATTATTTTACCCGTAGGTTGTCTTGTGTATTCAAGATCATCGTCATCGTCGTCATCGTCATCGTCATCTGTTTCTTGGTCGTTTTTATTTTCTTCTTCCTCTTCGCTTTCTCCGGACTTAATTCGTTCTCCACGAAAGCATTCCCCATCTTTGGATTCTATTACAGTTTCGGCCTTTTCCACAGGTGCTGTGACTTCTGTTTGAGCTTCAGTGACGGATTCTGTTTCTGTAGGTAGTAACTCGGAGGACTCATATTCTTTGTTCTAAAGCGAAAATATTAATCGTTTATTTATTTCACTTTTCGATTGACTGTACAATTTTGAGATTTATTATTAACTTTTACATAATAGATTTTGTTTTAATAGACATTTTCGAATGCGTTCTGCCAGTTAAATGTAAAATAAACTTCGGCTGGCTTCCGTTCAAGTTCGTAGTTAGACAAATTTTTCAATTTTCTTACCTTGTTGTAGACCAAGTCGCATTTAAATTTGCGTAAACTGTACTTACAATATAGCTTTATATAGTCGGCTCACTTTTTTCGTAACACCTTTATATTTCAAATTTCTAGTACCGCTCCAAATTAGAATATATAGGTACTTGTATTGTTTTAAGAATACACCCAAATTAGACGTTCATATTACATATTTCATATTTTCTCTGGTTATTCATCAATTATTCATAATAAAAACGAGTCACTTTTTTATGTAACTACCTAATTACAACTAGTTTACTAGCGATGTGAAATATACGTGAACTACGATTAGAAAAATTCTGCCAATTCGAGTGTCGAGTGATCGAGTGTATTAAAGGCGTCTCCTTACTTTATTTGCACATTTTTATAAAATATCTAATCAATTGTGAATTCGGATTATAACAAATTTGTAAATCTCGATTTTTTTTTTGGAGCAGTAGGAACTCATAAATATAAGGCGGCGCGCGGTGGCGTTTGGTCGAAAAATTCATCAATTGAGTCATGAAATTAATATTGGGGCCTTCATAATAAAAACAGGATTAAAGTCGAACGTCCCTTGATGCATGGTTATACATATCGATTTATTTATAAAGAATTTATGGAGAGTATTAAACGGAATTTCATTAACTTATTAAAATTCCCATTTTATCGTTAAAAAAAAAAAACACGTAGTTATACTGCTATACACCGTGTCCAAGATAAGAATGCACAGCATGGGGATCTTGAAAACGGTAGAAGATACAAGGTGGCTTAAATTAGAAAAAATTGCTCTATTTAGCAGATATGTTACAATAGCTTAGGTCGCAAGTTCATTATTGTTTATCGTTTTCAAAATTCTCAAAAATGTGATTTTTGGATTTTCGTTTCTTTTAATTTTATTTATTTTAAATGATATTAAAAACTAAGCACTTTCTCATTGCCACTTTTAAGCTCTACAAAATGGCGTGTTCAAAATTTTAATCCGACGTTTCGTATCCGAGAACCCATCATCAACTTTATTTTTATATGCCAGATCAAAGAGACACCCTGTATTCGGTAAGCAATTATTCATTACAAATTCAACGATGTATCACACATTATGGTTTTGAAGCCAAAAAGGGAAAAACGTGAGTTATAAGGTTTTATATTTTTAAATTTGTAGGCGCTGGTATAATAACAGAAACAAAATGTTGAAAAATTATAATAATTGCTCAAATAGGTTGCCATTATTTTCTAGACACAAGTATGCTCTGTCTACAGAAGAATTCAAAACATGGTCTAACATTTCTGGTGTGATTGTATTAACTGCTGTTAAAACCAATGCCAATAACTGTTCTTCAGTTTCAAAAGTGGCGTCATACACTTGGTTTTTAAATAACCCCACAGGAAAATCCAACGGAGTTAAGTCAGGCGATCGGGCTGGCCAGGCTACTTCACTGTGAGTTCCAATGCATTTTTCAGGAAACCTCTGGGACAAATATTGCCGACAGTTCTTGAATTATGCGCTGGGGCACCATCTTGCTGAAACCAGCAGTTGTTAACTATAAGTAATGGTAATTCATACAAGGCATTTTCAAATAGTCTGCAGTAGGTCGAGATATCGTTCGGAATTTAAATTGTTGTGATAAATAAATGGTCCTATTATTTCTGCCACCCAAAATGCCTACCCACAGATTAAATCCAAATCGATGTTGATGCCTTGTTTCTTTTATTAAATGAAGATTGTCTGTTGCCCAATAATGTTTGTTACGCCGGTTGAAAATGCCATTGTTGGTTATCATTGTTGGTTATTGTTTTTCCTTTTTGGCTTCAAAACCATAATGTGTGATACATCATTGAATTTGTAATGAATAATGCTACCGAATACAGGGTGTCTCTTTGTTTGTGGCCATATTAAAAATAAAGTTGATGATGGGTTCTCGGATACGAAACGTCGGATTAAAAATTTGAACAAAGCCAATAATTAAAGTCTTTAATAAAAGCTGGAATGAAACGAAAAAGTTGCATGTCATGCTTTTTTAATTATAAAATAATAAAAGAATAAATTAACGATAAATCAAAATATTCACATTTTTTGAGAATTTTGAAAACGATAAACAATAATGAACTTTTGCGACCAGCATGTGAACATACTCTAAATAGCGCAACTTTTTTCTAATTTAAGCCACCCTGTATCTTCTACCGTTTTCAAGATCCCCATGCTGTGCATTCTTATCTTGGACACGGTGTATATATGTACTTATCGCTGCTAATGGAGTATTTTATGATACTGAAACATGAATCGAATTTAGTTCCTAATTAAAATTTTATAAGTAGTAAAGAAATAATTATATATATCCACAGTAAGTTAGGAATATTTAAGTAGTTTTGTAGTAAGTAGTTGTAAAACGAGCAATTTGAAACACGGTAAAAATGATATTCAAATTACACAACTAATATACAAAGAAGAGAATTATAAAAATTAAATAGACAAAATCAATGTTTTTTTTTAGTAGAAATATCGGTAAAAACAAAAATTGCAATGTCAACAGAAGAACGAGAAACTTAGGCACTTGTTTAGATAGATATCACATCTTACCCGTTTTCATCCACTATTTTTCTTTACGATATTAAAAAAGATACGTGAACGCTTTTTCTCCAAGCGTTTTTCCAAAAAGTCAAAAGAGAAGGAACATCTGGAGCAAGAGCATTACCTGATATTTTAAAATTCCGTAGAATTTGTCAAATCTGCGAAATCAAAAATCTTTGCAGAGAAAAGAAACGTTGACGAGTGGCCGCATTTCGAAACAAAATGTCCTCCTGACTTTTTAGCTACATCAGTTGGTACAAAATTCCTCTAAGTCAATGAAAAGTTTAAAAGTAGAAACCGATTTTATCTCTTTGAAACTCCCTTCTTTGGTGTGAAAATGAGACAATTGGTCACGAGTTACCGATCGGTTTTAGTAACGTCAAAATGTTGATCGAAGATCGATAGAACAAGCGGCCTCGAAAGTAAGATTAGGTTATACGGTAGTGGTTTCTTATTGATTAGCTGCAGATGCGGACGGTAACGTGCCTATTTAAAATTGGGAAAACGCCGTCGAGCGACGATTGCACGAACTTCTCCAGATATCGTTCGTGTTAGAAAAAGAAAATACTTTGTTGTTGAAGAGCAACTTCTTTTTTCCTTTCTGAAAGCACGACGACGGCCTATTGATCGCTTTAAATTTTGATAAAAAAATTAGAAACAAAGAATATATCGATAAGACGGAAGTGCCGACATTTTTCATTTCGAGGTCGTGATTGTATATACAGAACTTGATGGGATGGAATGATTAGATTAGCGTTTGATGTACGTACTTGACTACACAAAGTCGACAAATTAGTTTGAATTGAATACTGCTTATTGACCCGGACTTATTAAATAATTTCCGGGGACGACTTCTCCACTTAACGGCCGTTATGGATATATCGGTGCTTTTATGCGATAAATGTTGTTATTTGGCGTAACTTCATCTTTATCGTCAAAATAAGATGACAAAAGAAAGTAACTCTAAAGTCTTTAAGTAACGACGACGCTGGGAATGGAAACGGTAGTAAAAAAAATGTTTTGCATTGTCATTGCGTTTTGATTAATTTATAAACGCTCTCGTATGTTAATGAACGAATATTTCATTTTAAACGGCTTAATTGGAAATTATTTCCGAATTAAACAATCGTATTTTCTAAAAAGTAATATACAGTAGAAACTCGATAATGCGTCACGTCCCGAGGGGGGTGGGGGGTTATGACGAATTTCGGGATGGAAAGATATGATTAAAACACATTCGAAGTACACCTGTACTTTCGTAGTTATACAGTAATCCCTCGCCAACCGCGGGGCTTCGGTTCCACAGAGAGACCGCGGTTGGTGAAACCGTAGTTGGCGAGGGATACATGATTTTTCACTGTGTACATTGTTAGATCCGTGTTAAATCTTACAAGACAAATTTTAATTCGGCGCTACCCCGCCGCTCGAGTATTTCCGAGAGACGACATATACTTACTTGCGTTACGTCACTCATACGGTAGTCTTGGTGAAGTGGTACCCGGAAGAGGTACCGCACTAAGAACCAACCGTCTGACCGTCTGACGTTTAATTCCTAATTTATATTCAATAAATCTAATAACATTGTATTACATAGGAACATAGGAAACAATAAATAGAAGAAGTTACATCATAAGCTTTAATGAACAAAGAAATGTGTAGTACTATTGAGTACATATGTACGTATACATAGAGTATCTACAACATACACAAATTACATACGTACATTGTAATACATATATAAAAAAGAATTACTTACGAAAATACGAAAGAATAGTTGGCTGTCTCGTTTTTTTCTTGATTTCCTTTTGGACCTCTTTATACGGCTGTAGCAGACCCTCCAAACCATTTTTAAATTTCAGACTCCTTTCTAATGATGGATCTATGTCAAAAACCAGGCCTTGGAGTTGTGCAGATAAAAATATTTTGTTTATGTTACTTAAATTCGGGGATGTAATTGTCGGTATCGTGGTAGTTGCTTCCTGGGGGTCGTCATCGTCACTTGATTCAGCTTCCGGTATTTCATGAAGTTCAGTTTCTGTCAGTTCATTATTATGAGAGTTTAGAATTTCTTCAACATCAGAGGACTGCAAGCTGTTAATTCACTCTCCACGAATTTCGTGCAACACCCGCAGAATTTCTTCGATTTCAGGTGCTTTGTCAGGCGCACCTGAATTAACCATCACTATTTCTGGCCATAGTTTTTTCCAGCATGCATTTCATGTAGATGAAAGTAACTCATCAGTTGCATCCTTGACACACTGAGTAATGTTAAATTGTTTTCAACTCTGCGTAACAGTCAATGAAGGATCTATTTCCATTCTGTCCATGATATGACTGAAAGTTCGTCTCAGGTAATATCGTTTAAATGCAGCAATTATCGCCTGATCTAATGGTCGTAAGAGTGAGGTGGTGTTGGGAGGCAGAAATCGAACTTCTACATTTGGATCGACTAATTTCAGGGATTTGGGATGTCCGGGAGCGTTGTCGATAATAAGAAGCGCTTTGAAACTTTGAGGTAAAATATTGCTAACACTAGGAACAAAGCAGTTCAGGAATCAGTCCGTAAATAATGATGCCACGCTTTTGGATTTTCTCTCCAAAACGCTGGTAAGCGATTTTTGTCTTTATTTTTAAAAGCACGTGGGTTATGACTTTTGTATGGATTTCACCATATGATCACCGTTACACCGAAATAGAAGGGTTAGCCTACTTTTAGTAGCTTTAAAGCCCGGTGCAGTTTTCTCATTTTGTGATATGAAAGTTCGAGTAGGCATACTCTTCCAAAATAAACCTGTCTCGTCGGCGTTAAATACTTGTTCTGGCTTATACCATTCACGTTCGATGAATTTTTTCATCTCGGTCGAATATCGATTGGCCGCCTATTGATCCCACGATTTTAACATTATGCAGAGAGAACTGTTTTTTGAATTTCTCGAGCCATCCCTTGCTTGCTTGGAAACTTAATGTTTCACATGCAGACTTTAACTGATCAAAAAGCCATATCGTCTTTTCTTGAACGATGCGGCCACTAATAGGCACCCCCTTTTGAGATCGTGAGTTTGAGATCGTGGAAAAAATGTTACTTTGTTGCTAACACTAGTGCCGCACTTAACACTGGACTGAATTGATTGTTCACACTTTTTAATTGTTCTTACAGTCGATTCGTCGACGTTAAACTTTTTCGAGACATTCGCAGACATTTTTCGAGACATTCATGTCTTCTTTAGAAGACATTTTCGAAAATTACGAAACGAAACGTGCAGCGTGTAGGAATAACACTGAACAACTGACGGCGTAGACTGGCGCGTAAACCCGTTTCTCCGGCTATTGACGATTAGGCTAATATAAAAACAAACCACTACCTACCCTTCCTTTCCGACTGTATGACGCGAGTGTGCACTACGTGTGCACTTATTGCACTACGAGTTTACCCATTTTTTACCGAATATTTTGCACTTTTATATTTTGTCTTAAAAAATTAAAAAAGTGAACCGCGGATAAGTGAAACCGCGGTTGGCTAATCCACGGTTAGCGAGGGATTACTGTAATTAACGTGATACTTGTATCCTATTTTCAACAAAAGTAGAAGGCCCCGGCACTTCCGGCGCCATCTTGGATTTTATTTGACTCAATTAATTTAATCTGCGGTTTATTTAAATTAATCCGCTACTTATTTCGCGGAGTTTATTACCGGATCGATTCTGCGTAATTAAGCCGCGATTCCGCGGAATTGATACGCGGATTAATTCGATTAACTCGCGTTTATTCGCGGGTTTGATCAGAAATCTCGAAACAAAATAATGCGATCTTCGGTCATTTTATTTAAGGAATCTCCATTTCGAACTTCACCTAATTGTTACCTTATTATAACTGATGTGAAATAATTAAATTAATTGACCCAATTAAATCGCGAATAAAATCCTAGATGGCGCCGAAAATGCCCCCCCCCCCCTACTAACACAACTTTTGACCAATTTTGAACAATACCGTGTTGTTCTTTTAATTAAAAACGGTGTGATGTTTTTTTTGAATTTAGATGTTGAAAGCGTACTTTTTCAAGGTGACGAATTATATGACGAATTATCGAGTTTCTACTGTATATATAAGTAAGTATTTAGACAAGTTGAAATATAAACTACTCTACAACTTACTGACATCGACAACTTTCAACGAGTTGCTTTTCATTTAATAGATATTATCTAATGTGTATGAAACCGATAGATTTTTTCGTAACGACATTTCACGGTTATTTTATATTATCTGCGAGTCGCTTTTATAGCGATTACTGAAAAAAATAGAAACAGGATGCTTCAAATTAGATTTTATCGCTAATCTGAAAAATAGATTATGCAGAACGTTTACTGTGACACGATCGATTAGGCAAGGTAGCATTTATAGCATATCTCACGCAAAAAATCTCCTACAGGTTTTAACGCAAATGATTTAATCTCGGATTACATTTTCAAGAAGTACGCCAAATTTGAATTTATTAGGAATAAAACAAAAAATACTTTGCTCGAGATATTGGATATTATTCACAAAAAAAGGTTAACGATAGGTACTTACGTGTATAAGTATACATTTCTTATTCCATCATTATTGTTTCTCGATAAAACCGACAATCGGAAAGGTATAATTACTATATCGGAACGAACTAGTTAAAGAGAAAATAAAGATTAATATCGTATAAGGGCACATCGATCTAACGAAAAGTAATTTATGTTGTAGGTACCCACCTATATCACGATAATACATTCGATAGTTGAAAGTCCTTTATTAACACACTTCTAGAGGCAATCATAATTGCTTTAATTTAACTCTCGAGTATTTCATTGTGTTTCCAAATTTGTCAAATTCTAGTAGATAGCAATTAGATTGTATAAATTATGTTACAAATGAGGTTTTGAATTTGCGTTCTACGCAAACTACGTTAAACTTGCATAATTAACGTTTTACTTTAACGACATCGAAATCATGCGGAAAATGATTATAATTATTTTTAGTTGTTCGTCGTAATTTTTATCGCCGCATTTACGTTAATATATATATATAGGTTCATCCGCATCGATAGGAGCAAAATTTTATTGTTTAAATTAAACCTTGAAATCAAATACGGAGGTGTAACGTTGATGTTCATTTAAGTACCCTCGCTTCCTGTTTGCACATCGTTAAGCAGCCATTTTCGCTTATTTATTTACTTTGGGCAAAACGTTTTTCTTAAATACCTTCAACAAATTAGGTTAGTTTAGATAATAAAGCTAATTTGGAATTGGACGAAAACCTCAATGATCAGCACGGAAAGAATTTAGATTGGTCGAAGCAATAAATCAAAATAGCTACTATTTTGAAGGAAAATATTTTTATGTAGTTATCTTACTTGCGGCTATATTTAAAATGTTAAAAGCTTTGCTCGAGTTCAACGCGCAATATTTTCGAGCGACTTGGTGAATAAATAATTTGGGATACGATGAATGAAAAAAAATAGGTAGGTACCTACAATCGAATTAATTAAGGTAATTTCGCCGAAATACCAACGAAAACATAGATAAATAGGTAAACGTTTTATTAAAAGGGATAATCCGTAAGCGGCAAAGAAACGCTAACGAAATCGATAAACTTTTTGCCAGATGTTCTAGTCGTTTTAATGAACTCGGGTGTCAAGTTAAGAGAAAAATATGTTTTTTTTTTTGAACGTTTTTGCAGTTTTTCCTCAACACGCATATCTGTTATCCGACCACGAATCTTGGATAAATCGCATAATTAAATTCAAGAAATGCCGATATTTTCAATCGTAATGTCGATTGGAAGTCGATCCTTAATATTAAGGATTGAAACTGAAACTTTAAACCATGTTGCAGAGTTGACTGTGACGTAACGGGAACTTGTTCATTTTTCAAGTAGGTACCTAATTGATATCGGAAAAATGTATTAATATTTGAGGAGCGTTCATTCAAACTCAGACATTTATAGATGGATTTATAGAGTTATCGATCAGTTCTATCAATTTCTGAACTTGGAAGTACTGAAAATCAAACATTTGCCATAAATTTAAGACTAAATATTGCAAATTCGATAAAAAGCAGACATGTCCACCTGAAAAAAATTGAATCGACCAAAACACGTCCAAGTATATGTAGCATTGTGAATGTACATACAGTGGCGGACATATAAATAGCCGCACCCCATAGACAAAGTTTCCAAAGCCGATTTGCGCTGGGTTTTCAAACTTGGGCAAAAACTACGACAACTGGCAAATGTGGAATTTATCGGGGAACAAGATGATAATGTTCACTTTCCATCCAGGACCCATAGTGCCGACTACAACAAATGTAATACGTTCGGCCGACTCAGATTCGGCGCGGACATATAAATAGCCGCACCCGGAACTCTCCTGTTTTATGAACGAAAATTTTTACTTAATGAACGGAAAACAACAGTTTACATGCAGCAATAACCTAATACTTAGTAGGAAACCCTTTGTTGGCAATAACAGATTGGCAACGACGTTGCATGGAGTCGACCAGCTTTATGCAGCGGGTAACGGGGATGTTGCGCCAGGCTTCCTCGATCGTGGTCGCTAGTTCGTTCAGGTTCTTCGGTTTCTTGGCCTGCACCACTTTTTCTACATCATTCCACAGGTTCTCGATCGGGTTTAAAGCCGGGCTCTGCGTTGGCCACTCCAGAAGGCGCCACTTGTTCTTCTGGAACCAGGCCTTCGCGATCTTGCAAGTGTGCTTCGGGTCATTATCCTGTTGAAGGACCCAGTTCCCTCCAAGACTTTGACGCGCATACGGCTTCAACACATTCTCCATGATGCCCACAAACTTCTGACCGTCGAGGATGCCTTCAATTCAACGAATCGGACTGACTCCGGACCTCCGAAAGCCACCCACGCCATAACAGAGCCGCCGTCATGCTTCACTGTAACTTTGGTGCAGCGTGGATCGAATTCTTCACCCACGCGCCGCCGTACATACGATTTTCCGTCTGATCCTAGTCGGTTGAACTTGGATTCATCCGTAAACAGCACTTTGGCCCAGTCTTCGGCTTGCCAGTCGACGTGCTTCTTGGCGAAAGCCATGCGGGCTTCTCGGTTTTTGTTGGACACAAGTGACTTCTTGCGGGCAATGCGTCCCATCAGTTTAGCTTGGTTTAGACGTCGTCTAACAGTCCACACGGTGATGTTAAAGCCAGGAGAACAGCTTAACTCCTTGTGGATGTCCACAGCAGTCTTTTTTCTGTCGGCTTCAGAGATCTTATGATCTTTCTGTCGACGCGGACGGTGGTTTTACGTGGCCTGGGCTTCCGCACACGATTGATCGGATTTCCACCATTCTTCTACAATATTTTCACAGCGTTTCACACGGCCTTTTCAGAAATTCCCAGTTTATTTCCAATTTTTTTCATGGAAATACCTTCATTATTCAGGGCGTCGATACGAGCACGCAGTTGCGGCGTGATATGCTTACCTCTTCCCATATTCTAGATGAATTGAATATCAGATTAATAACAGAATTACCAGAACATACAAAATAACACGGTATCACGCAAACAATTCAGTCAAAAAGGCGCAGAAAACAGGAGAGTTCCGAATGCGGTTATTTATATGTTCGCGCCGAATCTGAGTCGGCCGAACGTATTACATTTGTTGTAGTCGGCACTATGGGTCCTGGATGGAAAGTGAACATTATCATCTTGTTCCCCGATAAATTCTATATTTGCTAGTTGTCGTAGTTTTTGCCCAAGTTTGAAAACCCAGGGCAAATCGGCAATGGAAACTTTGTCTATGGGGTCCGCCACTGTACAACATTATAAAAGTAGACAAATTTAAATGATAACTGTTTTGTTGTTATCTACTTTGTCGGCAATTGCACGTGATTTTAATAATTATTCGCGTCACCAAGCGTCACTAACCTGTTGAGAAGTCTAAAGGTTGTCGAGGTTGTGTGTATGTAAAGTGACCTAGTGCGACTTGTATTACTATTGGAACCAGGAAGCAAACGTCTAGAACATCACAACATTTTGTCTATATTATTGTTTTGTATAAACCAAATTCCGCTAGTTACTGGTGACATTCATTATAAAGAAAGAATCGGCACCGAACACAACACCGAACAACTCCGATCGCATTCTTTTGTTCAAACAAAACCTATATGTCGCATTAGTTTTTTTAGATTCTTTCTTTCAAAAATCAAAAATTTGCAATGGTTACGACATTTTCAAAATTGTCATTTAAACAACACTACTTCTCATATAAATTGTACAAATTTAAATTCAGCGCCCCGCAAGTAAACAGTTTTTCACGTTTTTCTCGAAATTACTTTATATGAACATGTCTGATTGTGAATTTGTATGGACATTTTACATTTAATCACTGATCATGTCTCGGCCAAAAATGGAAGATGTACGTCGAATTATCAATGGCGACACCGCGTCATCGCCTTTTGATTTTCCCGAACTCTTTCCGACTCTTTATCGCACTTCAGACTCCGGCACCTGGAGGAAAAGTAACAACAATTCCATTTTTTACTACATAAAAGTCCGCCTTTACTAAATTCATAAATTGACGATGCAAGATATCATCTTTGGTGAATTTCCTAGTTCCTAATGTACATATTTTTTTGTTGTTGAAATGAATTTGTTGTAAAAACTAATTTGTTTAGGACGCACGCATTACTTTTCTATAGATAAATAATTGATATAGTTCATTTTGTTTATACAGGGTGTTTCTATGACGTGAGGTGACTATATGTACGTAATCTTTAGATCAAATAGAGTCAAAAATTCTAATAAAGTCATGTCCTAAAGTGACTCGTTTTAAAAATAGAGAGTATTAAATTGTTATTTTTCATAAATTACAATTTCATAAAAACCAATATATATTTATTTTTATTTTAGGTTAAATTCGCTATATTATAAAGATTGCTCAAAATGAGAGATCTACTTGCCCTACGTAACATATCATTTGGCGTATTCAGCCGGGCTCAGCGCCGAAACAGCGGAAAGTAAGCGTTACGTTACAGTTGCTGATTACGGCTGAACGACCTTAAGCCATTGTGATAAATACGTGGCACCTCAACTATAAAAATAAAATAAAAAACGCAAACAATCTGCGGTTCAATTGAACCGCTGTTTTATCGCTAAGGCAGCGCTTTCCCGACTGTAAATGCGCCCATTGTTATTCCGAATTACTTCTGCTGCCTCAAGAATTCGTCTCCTAATGTGCTTTTCCGTTTTATAGACAACTAAATAATATCAATTCCATAGTAAGGTAGATAGTTTGTATCAAATATCACCTGGTATTATTTATTGTTTCAAAACAGGTTATAACTTATTTAAAAATCGATTTAGACAAAATGGCCAATCGTACATAGGTAGCGATATTGTATAGGAAAATCCAGTTTTGCTTGGTCTCATGTTCAACTTTTTTTCTCAGTTTCTGTGGCATTTACTGTAGGTATATTAATTTTTATTCGCATATAGATTTACACGTACAATTTGTTTTTGGAATTCTACTTCTAAATAAATTTGATCTTTATTTATTTGGTTTGCCAAAAATGAAAGCTATGGCGTACACGAAAACCTCGATCAAAAACCCTAACCCCAGTCAAAACGAAAAACAAAAGATACCTATCCATAGAAACATATCCACAGCATAGGCGGCTATTAGTATGAAAAATGGCTTCTCTGGCCCTGTAGTAGTTATTTTTTAGATTAAAGTCTCGCATCCTTTTGGCATTATTCCCTAACTCGTTAAAAAAACCACATAGACGCCCTTGATCCATACGTTTACATTTATAAAATGTTCAGTCATTAAATAATGATTTTTCGATGTAAGATTATTTCTTTTCAATAACATTTAATCAACAAGTTGATGGGTATAACGAAAAATTATATTTTCGATTGATTTCAGGCGCGTCATGGCATCATTATTATTGTTAATGTTTTGTTGTATATACTTAACAATAAGTAAATTTATTTTATTGTTTTTTAATCTGCACGGTGTGTTCCATTTTCGTTGTATTTGCGTGGTATGGCTGTTTTTGTAAATGATAGAGTTGCGAATTTTACATTCTAATCCTACTTTATTGTGTTGATTTCAATGATCAAATAAAAAGTTACTATTTGATTTCGAATTATAGCCGAAATTCGATTTTTTGACTATTTTAGATAGGTCACATATATTTATATCAAATCTCATTCCGTAGAATTCAGTGGCGTTCATTTTTTTACTGTTTTCGAGTTACAACGCAAACTTCTACTTTTTTAAATGGGATTTTTAAATTCATTTTGTCGTCTTTATAATAAGAGTTTTTTAAGTTTTTCAAAAATCGGATATATATTTTTCGATATATTTATCTTAAAATATTAGGTACCTATAACATGAAAAATGTCAACGTAGCCGTGAAAAATTAATACATAGTATACTAAATATTAAAAAAGCAGCAATTGTCATTGATAACAAATATTTAAATGATATAAGCATTCTAAATATTTTCTTTAAAATATATTGATTAAAGTGGTTAATTAAAAAAAAATAAATAACTTTCTTGTATGTTTTTACCATTTTTCTTCAGTTTGTTGTTATTTTTATAATTATGTTGATGTAACTTTTAATAAATTTCATTAAATTCTTAATAATTACGGAATCTTTTAAAATAAAGATATCAAGTTATACACATATTTTTGAAAATCTTAAGAAATTTTCATTATAAAGGTGTCAAAAGCGATAATGGTTGCTATTTAAAAAAATACAAGTTTGCACAAATTTTTATTCGACCATTGAATTTGGCACAAAAAAGTAGAACAGGAATGATGTAAAAATTCGCAACTCTCGTTCATTTATAATAGCAGACGTAGGTACCTCGCAAATACAGCGAAAATGGAACACACTGTAGTATATAATCATTTCTATTTTTAATATTAAACTTTCGATTTTGTTTTTGTTCCTGTTGACGTTGCAGAATTGATATTTTCTATATTATCTAGAAACCACGGTTCAAAAAAAGATTTCATCGAGTGCGGACTATAAAATCGTTTTTGAATGGCTAAAATTAATTGCAAATAAATTTATTTATTGACTACTGAACATATTTAAAAACGTTATCAAGCATACAACTACTTTCAATATGTTGTTTTAAAATAAATCTAGAATTCGCTAACTCAATGCTAACGTATGTGTATAACTAGATGAAATCTATACTACGTTTTGTAAATATGCAAGTTAAGTGATTGGAAACATTAACCAATATAGTTTAATAGGAATATTAAAAGTATACTACATTGTATATTATATTTGCGATTATCGCTATTATTTACTCGAACGATTTGCTTACTCGCCTAAGACTCATGTTACAAACCTGATTCTCGTAAGTAGTAGTTTCAAAAGGTTCTATCCATATGGAAAACTTTTTTATTATTAGTTTGTCGTAAAATTTCATTATTGATAAAAGTTGGCGCATCCTCTAAAAGTAATAACGAACCCATCAGGTGTCATCAGGGATATAAGCATAAGCGAGGAAATGAAGATTAGTACCAAATAAAGTACCATTATTTTGCAATATATCGGAACATTTTATTAACAAACATTCTTTAGAATTACAAGTAATACTTAAATATACATTTTCATCGCCATATTTTGCACTTGAAAAATTTTGTTTTTTTGACTCTGATTTCTTAAGTAATTTTTATTCAACAATGTCTAACGATTACCCTAAAATTTTTCAATATTTATATTTAAGAATTACTTGTAATTCTAAAAAATATTTTTTAATTAAATTTTCGATATACTGCAAAATAATGGTACTTTATTCTTGAGAGAAATTTACTAATCCTCATTTCCTCGCTAATGCGTATATCCCTGATAACGCCTGATTGGTTCATTATTAGTTTTAGCGGATGCACCGACTTTTATCGAGAATGAAATTTTTTGACAAACTAATAATAAAAAAGTTTTCCATATGGAAAGAACTTTTTGAAACTTCTGTATAGTTACAGTCGGGCGCAAAAGTAATGTACATAGAATGGGATAATGGTAGAAGCGCGAAGCAATCAGGGACCTTTTCAGTGTATTTTTATTCTAGATAATAATCCAAGTTTATGTAGTTTTATATTAAAAAATAATTCAAGGTGTACATTTAAATCCGTCATTTATTGGAAAACGCTATTGTAATATAGATTACTTCTCGTTATACTTAGGGGCCGTTAACTTCTATAATAAGCGATTTAGCAAAGCCATTTACTTTACTACCTATAAACATGATGGACGGAACGATATTTTAACAACAGTCCTTAACCTACATGTCATAAAATATTTTTCACTTAGCAACTTTACTCACCAGTGGCAGTAATGATTGTACTATCAAGGAGATTGGGTCGCCAGAACTGCGAATGGCAGTTAAAGCCTCTTCTTGATCCGCTTTTTCTAAATCAATATCCCCGACCTTCAAAATTCGATCACCTATCTACAACAGAAAAAAAAGTAAAAATTTGCCTACTGGTTTTTTTTAAGGGAATATCTAATTTTTAAATATGCAACAAAATTGTCATTTATTCGCGGAACTCGAGAAAAGTGACGTATCGAATATAAATTCACTCGGAAAACAATTTAAACTTAGTTCGTCGTAGTATTCGTTTTCGGGGAATTAAATTTTTCGAAACTTTTCTTCTCGCGAAAATCATTATAGACCTTATTTTTACGTTTCCAGATATTTAAGGCTCGTTCTTGTCCATTTGATACGCGAATCTTTTCTAGATTGAAAATAATGAAACTATTATCGTTTTTGATAAGTTTTGTTTTAAACTTTCCAGACTTGCGTCTGTTTCTTAATACTTAATTCAAAAAAATTAACGCAATCTCGCGACAATATAAAAATATTTAAAACCTTACCTTGTGGTTTGTAAACTGACAACACCGTAAAATACATTCCCGCAAGAATGGCATTATTTTCGACAACTATACTATTTACTTGACATAATTACTAATTCGCTGTTCGTCCGACGAATAAATTTTTAACTAAAAACACGATCGTTGTAATTTGGAAAGTACGACGATTTTGTTCGAGAACCAGCAAACTCGGTCGTTTCTCGGTTGCCTGTAATTTTTCACATTATCTGCATTAAATTGATAACGGCGGAAACCGCACGATAAAGTCTTCATTACCATTTTAAACTGAAGAGGGGTTCTGTTTGAAATACCGTACAGTCGAACGGACGACTTGCACTTTAAATTTAGCGATGTCATTGTTTGAACTTGCGACAAATTAATATACGTGGCATTCTTTATCTCGATTCCATTTATTGCAGGTAAAATATGCGATTAGTGCAAATTAATTTTGGTGCCGCCTCGCGATCGTTTTTGGACTAAAATTGACCTTTTTGATTTGTTAGTTTTTTTTTATACGAGGTGTTTCGTAGGTAAACTGTAAATAGAGGACACATACAGTACTGGTAAAATGTTCTGGCGACCGAGTTCGAAAGCTTATATCTGAAAAACGGTGGGGCCAAATTGTATAAAAATTTTACTAGGTATTTGTCCACTATTCGAGATCGCGCAGTGACAATTTCAGTTTTGTACGTAAAGCCGTTTTGGAGATTTTGTAAGGTATTTCGTGAAAACTGTGGAATTTTGCTGCCGTTTCTGTATCGACAACTTTAAGACATCAGAACTAAAGTATTTGTGCACCAAATTATATGAAATTTGGAAATAATTGCACCTCAAATTTGCTGTAAGTAAATGAACGCACGAATTGAATTTTTATTTCTCTAATTCATGTGGCTTTGGGAACGATAGAAGTCGAATCATCGCAATTACCACCGACGTATGCCACCAAATGAAAGAATTCTTTATGCATTTATAATAAATAATGTAATGTGTTGGTAGTAAAACGAGACGCAGTATTAGATCGTTCAGCAAACTTCGTCATTTTACATAGTAAGCGGCTAATGTGCGCATTGCTAAATATAACTATAAGCGTCTTTCCCATGAATAAGCAGAGTTACACCAAAACTTAAGTCTTTCGTGCGTTTTGCGAATACGTCTTTTGCGCATGTGGCGCAAAAGAAAGAATTAATTTTTATTTAATCCCCATTATTTCTTTTACATTATTCATAATGCCGCTTTGTAGTGATGGTAGGCGCGATATAGCCCTCACTTCACTCCATCTCGGTTCGAATACGAAAGCATCGCACATTGTTTATCAATACGTTATAATTTCTGGAGCCTTTAAACATTAATATTTTTATTAACTGTTTTATTTGGTAATTTACCTTCTTTGCCCACCCACGTGCACGCGAGAATTTTTGTAATATCTCGTCAAATGAACGAATTGGAGCGGCAGAAGACTTTTTATTAATTAACAAAATTACAATAAACTATCATATAAGGTTCCGCCTCTCGGGTACATAAATATCGTTGCTTTCTGTTTAATAGTTTTCGAATAATCAATAATCACGTTTTTTAAAATATATATTGCTGCAGTAATTCACCGCCTTTCTGGAAAATTATGAAATTACGCGTACTCATGTAGGAATAAAGTACGTTGGCATGCGGTTTGTTTGAGTGAAATCCGTTGGGTAGTTTTTGAGATATAAGCTTTCAAAATCGATCGCCAGAACATTTTATTTCTATAATAGGCGTCCTCTGTTTACAGTTAACGTATGAGAAACGCTTTGTAGATAGTACTTACATTTTTGAAGACGAGTTTTAATTTCCAATTTAAAAGTGATTCTGCGAAGGCTACGGCTGTAATCAATTTACCTAATAATCGATTTTTAATTTAAAATTAACGTCAAAATCATTAGCGAACGGACTGTGAAATTGTGGTTTTGTTTAACGGCTCTGATTTCCCCAGAGGAACATTTTATTTCGTTTTACTATTATTTTTTTTTGGAATGGCATTAGACGGGCAGCAAGGATGACAACTTATTTATAAAGAATACTGTTTTCACAAAGTGTAGTCGTAAGACTAACAAGATGAAAGCTTAAAAATGTACATTGGTATTCTACCTACCGTATTTTCACGACTCCCGGTTGTTTAAGAAAAGTACTGCGAGCGCTTCATAAAAGTTTTCAATAAATAACTTTTTAATGTTTTTGATAAAAAGCGGGAATAACACTATTCGCAGATACGGGCGTTAATTTAAGGAATTATCAAAAATAAAGCCCTTTCAAGACTGGTTATCTACATAAATTTAAATATCGATAATTTTCTATTGCCGTTACTTACTGTACTATAACTATAGTTAGTTACTCGATCTATTTATGAAAGTGTTAAATATAAACCGATATACATAGTCGATTACTTACGACTAATGACCGTCTTTTAATTCTTATTGCTTATTTTGCACATCGCGATCGAATTATTTATATTCGATAGAACAGATCGGGATAACGAGGTGCCCGGTGAAAAATTTGTATTTACTTTAACGAGACAGGCGAAATTTCTGCAACTTACAAATATTTAGAAGGTGCAAAGGTTATTTCTGGAAAGAAATTAAACTTCAGGCTAAACTAAGCGTGCGCTTTCGAATTTGGTTTTAACTTACTTGAAGTTGCCCCGTTTTCGCTGCGGCACTGCTGGGCACGATACTTTTAACGAAAATTCCGGAGGTGCTTCCCAAAGACGCATGTAGCGTGTGAAGATCGACCTGAAAATTCGCACTTTTTTAATATATTTCGTTCTTTATTTAAATTATACCATCACTCGACAAACATTAGAAAATTCACGTACTGTTATTTTGATCGATCGCCTATAAATATCGAAGTGTTGCAAAGCAAACGCGAATGTGCATCGTAGATAATTGAAATTGGTTCAAATGTAGTTAGTCAGTGAGACCGCAGTTCAAACTGATAGCGGTCTAGTGAGCGATAACTGGAACGGTAGACGCGCGACGTATACCTAGAGCGCCCCCTTTTTTTAAATTATAATCAATGTATCTACTACTCGGACAATATATTTGCTATTTTTAACTTACAAAACGATATAGAGGGGTATTTCAATTAAGGAACGTTTTAGCGCTTTTATTTTAAACGCTTTTTTTATATTGCCAGGAAATCACCTCGTAAATTAAGAGGACGTACAAAATTAAAAGTTATAAAAGTCTCGGAATATTATCTTTAATCTACTCCTACGTACAGTTAAAAAGAAAAGAAAAAAGGTATTCATCTCGAAATCGTGCAATTAAACGTAGCTAACGATACAAGTAAGTACAAAACAACAAACGATTGATTCTATTGTGTCTTCTTCAAAATCCAAATAAATTCTGTTGTTTGCGCAATAACGTTAGTTTCCGAGACTTCGTCGAATATACAGGGCGAGTCGTTTAAAAAATGTCGCTCGTTTTTCTCGAAAACGGCCAGAGATAAGTACAAATCGCTTATTATAAAAATTGTAGAGTACGAAGGGGGCATCTGATGGTTTACATTGAACAACTTTGAAATGCATTGGTTTTCGAGTTATAGATTTAAGTTGCCGTCGAATTTTTTAATTCGGCGGGATAATGTTTGTGATGTCCGATCGTTAGTCCGTAAAACAGTTAAAAAGCTTCACCTGAAGGTATTTTTCTAAATAATCACTCGTTTCAAAGATACGAGCCAAAATAAAAATTTAGTTTTAGAAATAAGAATTTTTTAATAGTATATCTCTCCATAGAATTCAAACATGGGTTTTCATGGAAGTAAAAATCCATACAGGTCGAGCAAGGTGATCTTGCAGGTGGAAATACACAGAACCTCCTCTATCGATCCATTTGTTGGGAGTTTAATTATTGTTTTTTTTGCAACTCTTCCCAAACGAGCAGGTGGACGTATGTTCTGACCTACAACCTTAATAATAGTTACTTGTCACACGTAAAATTGTGACAGCTGAAAGTTCATTTTTAAACTAAACGCTTATTTAGACTCGTATCTTCGAAACGATCGATCATTTCGAAATATATCTTCGAGTAAAAATGTTTTGTTTTTTTACGAACTATCGATTGGTCATCACAAAAATACCTCGTTCAAGTTAAAAAAAGGTAAGTTAGGTCTATAATTCGAAAACTAACGGGTTTCAAGGTCATTTATACTCATTTCATACTCCGCATCGTTTATAATAAGCGATTTTTACCTA
The DNA here is from genome assembly GCA_036326145.1 of Rhagophthalmus giganteus. NCBI lineage: Eukaryota > Metazoa > Arthropoda > Insecta > Coleoptera > Rhagophthalmidae > Rhagophthalmus > Rhagophthalmus giganteus. The sequence continues at coordinate 4,878,197 of JARFJA010000083.1, read as the reverse complement.
TCTCTAACTGCTTTCGAGAAAAACGCATGGCATTTTTTAAATGACTCAACCTGTACATACAAAGTATATAAACTAAGTTAAACACATCATCGAAGTTGCCAAAAATACCGATCTAGTAAATTTTATTTCGTCATGCTCATACCGAACGATTCAATAATTGAATTAAATTGAGTTTGTCGAAGAAAATTGAATAACAAAGAGTGACGTTGTTTTATAAGCTAGTATAAAGTTCAAGCAGAACACTAAAAATAATAGTTTATAAGTATAGGTACCTAGTGTGCATATTACAGTGGCGCGCCCAGAATTTCGCTTTGATTTTAGCGAAGAGTTTCGAGAAATAAAAGGCATTATCGAACAATAAGAAAATTGATTTTTTTACTAGATTTTTCAGCTTCCGAAAAGGGTTAAAACCCTCAAATTTCACCCCCCCACGCCCCGCACCTGCATCTATGCGCCAATGCATATTAAATGGTTTTATGTTGGCTTTAAGGAAATGTTCAATTGATTGTAGTTAAATATAACTTCGTTGAAAAATCAATGAGTATCTTAAAGATTATGTTCGATATTTAAATTTAATCAAGGAAATTCGTAATTTTTTAACGCACGGTATCAAATTTCGAACGAGCCGCGCGTAACCGTATAAATGTTTCCTAGCGTTATAATTATCTGCTCCTAAATGAAGGTTAAACGATTAATAACGTCTTAACAACGTCGATCGGCGTAAATTCCTTTGTTGTTTCATAATAAATAAGTATGTAGCTGTTTTAATTTGAATACAAAAACGTTCAATTTTGATTTAAAGAAATTTATATTGAAAATGTAACTTAATTTAATACCGTCTATAGCCTATCCAAACCTATATGCAGTTTACGTCATCAAAAAAAAAGTTGCTAGATTGCTTATTTGTAATTCGGTTTAAAGTTTGAAACTGACATATTCTATAGGTGATATATCTGCGCACATATCAAATGGCATAAAGAAATATTACAATTTATTAGAACTGTCAAAATACGAGGTACGAAGTGATAGCACTGTGTGAAACGTCATTATCTAGTAACCTTTTATTGATGACGTAGATTGCATATAGGTTTGGACGAAGTGTAGATAGAACGTGATTTTGAAAATAACTGCGGTTTATTTTAATGTCTATTTATACACAATATAATCTATTTTTCACGTGAACTATTTATGTGAAACCCCGTCATTTAATTTATTTCTTACTACTATAAAATGTTATTCTTGAAATTATTTAATTAATAGATGTCTTAATTTTTTAATTAAGTAGCTAATTTAAATAAAATAAGTTTTAATTTTTATGCACGCAAGGATAAGATAAAAATGCTACGTTAAAATAGATATTCAAGTATAACCCCCTGTAATATTGAATAAGTATAATGTATGGCAGCGAAACGTATTGTAGAGGGTAAAGCTTTGAAGGGGCTTCTTGATTACAGATGACGCTCGTGTGTTCTTAAAAATAGAGAAAAACTCTTGCTCTTTTAATATAAAATTCTTTTCCCCCAATCAGGGTTAATACGGTAGGTGTAACGAGTCAAAAACTTTATTGTACGAAAACAATTAGATTTATTATACGAGGTGATTAAATAACTATAGCTCATCCAAACCTATATGATGGTCACGTCATCAATACAAGGTTACTAGTTGATGACGTTTCACACGGTAGCACATCGTAGCCTTTCTTTATACCATCTAATATGTACGCAAGTAAATCATCTACAGAATATATCACTTGCTAAACTTTAAACCGAATTACAAATAAACAATCTAGTAACTTTTTGTTGATGACGTGAACATCGTATAGGTTTGAATAAACTATATTTAATATTATCGAAGTTATTAACTAGTAAACTATAAAATAAGCACGGAAATTAAACGATCCCAGGTCTAAAATTAAGTCGTAAATCTGAATTAATCCACTATCAACCATCTGATGCAATTTTCACTTTAATTTCATTTCTGGAGAACCATCAGGTACCTACTTATGTACCTATACATTTTCTTGTAATGGATCGCAAAAATACAAATTTAAGTGCGACAAAGCCCGACGATCGCGTTCAAAATTATTTCGAATATACACCAATCGCACGCAATTTTTGTAAATTGATTTGTCAAAACTGTTTCGGCACGATCGAAATAAAACATCAAATAAATCCATTTGTATTAATGAATATTTCTTGTCGTGTCATAGGGCCGGTTTTTCAATCGCTTGTTAACTCCACCATCAGTCAATCACCACGGAAATACATGTTTCAATAATCATTTCCATAGCGATTGACTGATGGTCAGAGTTAACTGCCCTTGTAGTTAAAAGATTTTAATCTTTTCACAATCAATTAAGATTGAAAGACTTTTTGGACACCCGTTACATTCCGTGATCCGTAAAATTTATTTTTACTTACAGTTTCTCTATACATTGACGTTGTAATATGAATTCTGAGTCGCCCTGTATAACATACAACTGCCAAAATGTCGGCAAGATTTTAATAAATCATCAGATTGGCAATTACTAACTCGGGAGTCATTAGTAAGACAATAAATCGATTTCGAGTTAAAAAGTCAAGTTTTTGAACGTCAAGTATAATTATATCCACCCTTTAACTTGACAAAATTTGTGTTTGAGACAAACATATTGTATTATTTTATAAAGAATAAATCGTTTTCGTACGACGGAGTTTTTGGTCCATTATACTTATCGTAAACTGGATCCGGGGACACCCTGTACATACATAAACATCCTAAATTAAACAACGCCGAACCGGTGAAATACTACCAACAACTTTTTATAAATATTACAAATGGCCTTTGAAAATATAAAACCCCGTCTATATAATTTTCTCGCTCGCGTCAAACTTTATTTTACCTAATGAATTTAATTTAAAACAAAATAATATCGCGAAAGGAAATTGAATTTACGTAAAAGAATAGCTTCGCGGAAAATAAATACAATAATAAAAAAAAACGTCAAACAGTTACCGAAAATTGAGTACAGACCCTTCAATTTCAAACGATAACGCAAAATTGATTTTAATTAGTTAAACTGTTTGTAATTGAAGACGAAGTTTTAATTAACTACTTAACTCCACTAATGCGATAAACGAAGAACTCTTCGGAAAATATTCATATTTTAGAACTTTAAATTGCTCTATTATAAAACGTTCGGTATTACTTAAAACGAATTCAACAGAATTTTGAACTTTAAGCTTTCATAACCGGATTCGAAGCTATTATTATCGGCATACATTCAAAGGAAAATGTTTCTAAATATTGAGAACGTTTATTCCCATTGCAAAGGGAATTTTTGTTAAAAACTGAAAAATGAATTTTGCTTTATAGGTTTGTTATGTAACAGTTTCAGTTTTGTGCTCGTACTTATTTTATTATAATATAATACGTAACTTTTTTAACAATTTAAATGGAATTTTGACAACAAGTTTGAAATAACATGTTTTCGAAACTATTTTCAGTGGTATTTAATATTTTCGAAAGTGTAGCCAATGTAAACTGCATTACATTCTACGTTTCAATTGAATTGTTTTTATTGGCTTGGTGACATAAATAACATTAATTCTCAAAAAGCTTTTTGTACATAAACCAATTGATTCACCGTATAAATATTCAAATAAACAAAAACGGATTGTACCACCTATACACATGTAAAAATATTTCACGAAATTAATTTTTAAGTAAGTTCCCAATACATACTTAACCGCTTGGGATCAAACTCATAAACGTAATTTATTTTCATCTCGTGCTCAAATTGGACTATTGTTCTCGTATCCATGCTTTTTTATTGGTCATCAAAAACAAAATGGAATTGATTATCAATCGAGAATGAGATTTGTTTATGAATTTGACCCTTAAGGCTCGTTCTTTTTACTATTATTAGTTTAATTTTTAACTTGAAAACTTTTAATTTTAATAAAGTATTTGACAATTTTTTCCAATGTAACACAATTTCAATTTTATACTGTGCATTGTAATATTGAAATAATTTTATAAAGAGGTACCGTAGAACGGGGCTACTTGAGACGAATTTCACGTCATTGCTTTACAAAAACTAATGCTGTAATATCAATATTCAACATATCTACATAATTTTTTTTTAAAAGATACATAAATGGTTACTGTAAGCACTCATAAAGTAGTAAAACCCCAGATCAAACAGAATTTTTTTTTTTTTTAATAATGTTGGTGTCTCAAGTAGCCCCCAGGTTGGGGCTACTTGAGACACCTCCTTAAAAACGTAGATGAATGCATGGAAATGATCAAGTTAACCTACTAAGGGGTTACTGGAGACACCAAAAGGTTTTTAAAAAAAAAATTAATGCACTTTTACGACATTTCACAAATTTTCACTTGAACAAATCAAATATAATGACGAAAAACAATTTTACATTTGAGCAAACAAAATATAGTGGCGAGAAAAATAATAGTGAACAAATTAGTGAATTTCTGATAACAAAGCAACATGTAAAGTGAAGAACAAATTATCAACAGTCTTATAACAATTTAAATGACTAGGCAAAAACAACAGATTATCAATAATTTGGAATGACAAAAAATAAAGCACCGTAATGTAAATGCACAATTTTTAAGAGGATCAGTTTTAACCTGACAATAAATTCTGAATGTAATTGCATTGCTGTAATGTTGCACTGCTTCAGCCAAATCTTCCAGAGTGTAATCCCTATACTTCCTAGCACCTAATTTTCTCTTATAATTACGCATTCTGTAAAAAACAAACAAGTTAGAAGATTTATTACACATGTCTCAAGTAGCCCCCTTTTTCCAGGTTTTCCGGGGGCTACTTGAGACATCATAGATATCTCAAGAAGCAATGAAACTGCACGCATGAGTAATACGTCATTAGAAAGAGCATCTTTTTTTCTATTAAAAACATTTAAAAGAATCATCTGAAAATGTACTCATATGTGTCGGCAATTTAAAGTTTGACCATGCCGAAATTCAGTGAAAAAATCTATGAGCAGTTCAAAACATATAAGAACAAAACAAAGCAAATATATTAAGCGAAAATATACGCATTTGAAAGAGCATTCAAAACAGTGTAGGAAAAGTTTATTCGATTACAGACAAACAATACACAACAAAAAAAGTACAACAAATAAACACTTTACTGAAAACTGTCTCAAGTAGCCCCGATCTACGGTACCGAGTAAGTTTTATTAAAAATTTCGTACATTCGCCATTTCCATCATCACAAATTTTCGATTTTTTTTCTATATCTACTTATTAATAATATTTAAAGGTATGACGACATTTATAATTTTGTTGTTTGTACTAGTTTATTAATTATTGTGTCATTGATTAGCCGCTCTTTAAATCATTGTGGTTTTGGGATGCCTTTTGATCAACTGCAATAACATAATTTAATTTACTGGTAAAACAAGATTTGCAATTTTGCAGTTCTAAAGAATTTCTAGTTTTTTAAATCATGGAGTAAATCATATACAACTGTAATGCACTAAAATTTGTGTCAACGAATAATTACAGGTATATGTGTAATTAACCGTAAAAGTTGAGCCTGACACTCTTCTAGCTAACCGAAGGTTTGGGGTTCGGATTCTCCTGCAACCATCGTTTTACCAACACCAATACCTACGACAATAATAATAATATATGTCGTATAATAATACGACAATATATTATACATAGTTATACATGGTTAATGACCAGGGCCATTAAAAAAATATATTCAATAATTCGCTTATAACGAGCTCGAGTTTAACGAGATCCTGAATATTATCAGTATTTTACGTGCTTACGTTTGAAATTGTATTCCCTCAATGTTAGGAATTCCCGTTTACTACGAGCTCGGTTCCCGAATATAACGAGCAAAAGTTTTCATATCAGGAATTTTCAGTATTAATTTCCGTGACATAAACAAATCCAACTATATACGTAAACAAATAAATCGTCAAAACCGCCACTTATTTTCATAATACGTAAACACATTTCTCTTCGATTGCAATTTTCATTCCCGGTTACAACGAGCAAAATGTGGCGGTCCTGTCAATCTCGTTATAACCGCGCTTGACTGTACATATATACAAGATGTGTATAAATTGGCGCAAAAGCTACACGTGACGATATTCTTCGTTAAATTCTGAATTGAAAATCCTAATACTAAAATTTTGTACTAATATTTTGTACATATTTTGGATATAGCCCCTGCTCGACCTCGAATCGTGTTGTAGTGCAAAGTAATTTTAATCATTCACTCACAGGGTGTTTTTGAGATAAATTTATAAAAAGGGACAAAAGAAAACTGACGTTCCTTGAAAAGTTACAGAAAGCATTATTTGAAATAAATTTTTTAGAATTTAAAAAAATCGGGGAACTTTGAAAAAATTTTTTTAGTTTTCAAATTAGCCGCCAATAAACATCGCTTTTTGATGCATTGTTATGTTGTTACAAACGATGTTATTTCCAAATCGTTCAGTATCAATAATTTATTGTATGCCTTTGAAATCGGCGATAACATTTATTATGGTTATGAGACCACGTTTTATACAAAACACATAAAATTTACGTATTCTTTGAAAGTTTTGCATCGGTTTTTTAAACATATTCTCGATGTGCAAAATAATACATTATATTTTCAACATGATGGACTTTAGTTAAGCATTAAATTGTAAAAAGTGAAATGGCGAAATTGCCAAAAAGGCAAATTTATTAAAATAATCTGAACTTTTCAAAAATTTCGATATATGTAGGTCTATATCTTTTAATCTCTAAATAATTTATTTCAAAATGATTTTTTGTCCTTTTGAAATAAGAACAGTTTTCTCTGGTATATTTTATTTATTTGTTTCTAAAGCACCTTGTATACATACGTGTATGAATTATTAAAATTGTTTTCCACTATAGCGTATTTTAACGTCAAGCAGGAGCTGAATGCGAAATATGAAAATTTAATTCAAATTTTTTGGTCAATTACACGCTATGCAGTTATCTGTGGGCACAATATAAAATAATTATCGAAATTATTGTGATTTGACTTTTATACTTAAACTGTAATTAACTGACTGCGATTTTTTATTTTATTAAATTATATGAAAATGAAAGTGTATAAATGTATATAAAAAAAATAATTTTAATTGAAAACTATTTATATTTATAGTCTATTTATTAACCAATTATTTTTACAATTTTAATTTTATTAAATTTAATTTGATTATTTTGATATTTCAGTTAAGAAAGAAGTCGTTAACGGCGGGGATTAATGTGGTAAGTGTATATTTTGTTTAATTAAACGTAATTTTCAATATTAATTGAGTTTTTACCTGCAATTATTGTATCTATTTCTGTTTCTAATACATCAGATGAAAGTATATTTTTTCGAAAAACTTGAAACCGAAGTTAATATGTAGTAAAATAATAGGTATTATGTGGTACATTTGAATAGTACTCAAAAGTGTTGTAAACTCACTATTCAAAGGTATCCTGAACATAATAAAAAGAAAATACGAATAATTGGCATTATCTGTTTAAATTATAGGTCTGGAAAAATATGTTCAAAGCTGTTGGTTAGAAATATATAGGGCGTTTTTTGGCATTTGGCATCGGTCATGCGGCCAGTCTTTTATCTTATTCATCTTTAATATATCAAATAAACATAAGGCAGATATAGATTTTAAAAATAAATCGTCGAAAATCTGGTAATACGTTCCTAAAATTATTTTAATACCAAACATTAATTAATCAACGTTAATAATAAATTTATATATTTATATTTGTATTAATTCCCAACCGGTTTCGCTTATATTTGCATCGTCAGGGGGTTGATTATTGTCAAAATTCAAAAATATCTGGATCATGGTTTTTTAGTAGGTATTTCGTTTAAAAATGGTGAGCTCATTATGTCCAGTTGTTTATTCTAAACAGGCATTTACTTTAATTTGTTTTATGTTTTTTTTTTAATTTCCAATGCTTTTAAATGCCTTTATTCTGTTTACAAATATTTTGACAATAAATGACCTCGACTTTCTTGTTAGTTGTTGAAATGTATGCGTGTTCGTTGAGATTTTTCAGCTTAAAATCATTTCTACGTATATTGTCGGGTTTTCTACTATTTAAAACGGTTGCTATCACTTTTTCACAATGATAACATTGTACAGCGATGGACTTATTTTATGTCGCAGGCAACGTGAGCGCGTATGCAACCAATGGTGTAACGAGGGAGAAGTAACGACATGCGTTCTCACCTAGTTATCTAGTCTTTCCGTTTATTAATCCTAATTTATTGCCGTTAGGTCGGTCGGCATTGTTGTTGAGATGGCGCGACGGTTTATTTTATTAGTGAAAATACCGTTCCGAAACTTTCGTAAAGGCGAAAACGTGCCCATATTCGAATTCAGACCAGAAGTGTTTTCTATTTTATCGTAGCGTTTATCGGTAAACACTTGTTACCCACCGCTTAATAGATATTGCAGACCCATTTAAGAACTGAACGGATGTTTTCGTCAGAAATTTTAAGTTTTAGCAATTTTTTACAATAAAAAAATTATTATTTCGTATTAATTATTAATAAACGATATTAAACCATCAAAACTATACTATAAGTAGGTAAATCATTAAAAAAACATGTTGTCGAAAATTTCTAGTAAAACAACAATTTTAAAATTTACCTACGGCTGTGATTTGGTTTTGGTAGGGTATAAAATCTTGCCGTGTTTACTATAGTGTTATTATTAGTTATTTATTGCCACCATAAAGTTTACAGATTCGCACAAACAGTTTTACATTTGCCTTTAATGTTCCGAATTTATTTTTGTTATAAATCTAGGAAAATAAATTACGGTTTACTTTTAACTAACAATAAGTAGTTTTAAACGATTCTTAATATGCTAAAACCACTAAATCCGTAATGTATACCTAGGTAGTTATAAAATAAAAAACCTTTTTGGCCTGGATTCGAATCTGGGCACGTTTTTGCCTTTACGAAGGTATCGGAGCGGTATTTCCAGTAATAAAATAAATCGTCGCGCCATCTCAACAACAATGCTGACCGATCTAACGGTAATAAATCGGGATTCATAAACGGAAAGATTAGATAACTGGCAGAGAACGCTTGTAGTTACTTCTCCTTCGTTGCACTATTGGTTGCATACGCGCTCGTGTTGTCTGCGACACAAAATAAGTTCCCGACTATACGAATTTAGCGATCGTGCCTTGTATATCTACTTATTTAATTTTAAGGGCACAGATTACTTAATAAATTGTTAAACGTAATAATGTAAGAGAAACAATTGAACGTCGATGAAAGAAATGCACACGATTATTTTTATTGTTTAAAGTAAGTGTAAATAATATCATTTCTTCTAATTATAAACCGGAAGTGCTACTTAATATTGACATAAAATAGTCCGCCGTTTTTAAAAACCTAAATAAACACAAAATATCTATGACTTGCTTTTCGTGAATTTCCTGATTAAACTACTAGGTAAACAATAGAAAATAATCCGTTATAATTAAGGAAACATTAAACAATATAAACGCTTCAGGCATGGCGTGATTAATTAAAACTACGAAATTGTTGAGATTATTGTTATATACTAAACTATGAAGTGGAATTACCTACTTTTCATTAAAACTAATAATAGCTCTGAAAACGTTTGTACGAAATAAATTATCATATTATTCTGTTTTTTTGAAAATTTAAATGGCTGTTTAGCTTATCTACTTATTGTTAGTTGATTTCTTTTTAAATCATTCACGTTTCTTTCGCATTGTTAATTGCACTGATGCATAGATGGTATTACTGTTTTAATTGGAATTGTTTTTTTATGCATCAGTTGTGAGATATAAATCGGGCTTTTAATTATCCGTATATTCCGTATTAAATACAATTTATTTAAAAATGTTAATCCGAAACTCCCCCCCCCCCAACATTTTTACATGGTTTACGGGTTTCTTTGAAATCCATCTCTCGATTATTTTGTTGCATAAACTTTTAATTTGCATTGTAAATTCAAGCTAAAATTGTCAAGTCGTCGGTGCGAAAACAATTTTATATAAACTTCCTGTATAATATCGCTGTACCTATATTAAACTTCTAAAAGTCTCGGGGATATTATTAATAAATTGTAATATCTACCAGCATTTGTTAAATAAATCGACCCTCTATTATGTTCTGATATCTTGCTTTCTCTTGCCCGGTATTTATATTTAAAATGTATTTCTTTCTAGAAAAATACCGTGTAATATGACTTTATTACTCGGAAAGATACCTTAGATATAATCCACAATTTTAACAAATATACAACGTTATATTTTTCGTCGAACGAACGTTTGTTGGTGGTTTAAACTGTTTAGAAAATGAGGGTGGCGTAATGAAACCTTATTTGGGGCACACAGATGCATTTGAATTTACTATTTTATTTATGTGTTTTGTCGGATGCTTTACATATTATTGTTTATTGTTGTATGCATAGCTTAATAGTTATTTAGTATTCAATTTTATTAAGGTTTATATTATTATATATTGTTTATATTATTAGTATATTGTTATTTATATATCAGCAAGTTTTTGTAGGAAACGTTTAAAATTTGTTTTCGTTACGTATTTTGACGATAGATGTAATGAAAATAATTTTCAAAGAAATATTATACACTTGCGGGTAGGTAATTTGATTATTGCTATTGATCGACTTTTACCACTGACAACGAACTAAACATTTCTATGGTTTCTTTTGTAAAATAAAATATTTCTACGGCATTTTAAGTAGAAAAATACAATAAGCATCAATTAACTATTGATTTGTCTAACTGCATAAATATTTACAATAGCTTGTAACCTTGAGAACTTAAACAAACAGATAATGCACAGGGTGTTCTAGATATTTAAATTTAAATTGTTGAGTAAATTACGTTTTCGTATTTTTGGCTAATTTTGTACCTATACAAAACTTATTTGGTTGTAAATTATACAATTAATAATGACTAAAATAATAATAATAAAATAATTATGATTATAATCTTTTGAGAAAGGGGGTTTTCGCAAATGATTTCTTTATAAGACGAACGTTCCTTAAAATATGTATGGCGTTGTTTTTATGAAACTTCACCAGTGGTCGTTTATTTCAAAAATGTATCTATTATACAATAGCAAATCAAAATATATAGGGTGCTTCCTTAAAAAACGTAGGTTTTATCTTGTACGTTTATTTGGTTTTTTTAATAAATAATTTTAGACGACTTGAGTTATATGCCATAGGTGTATTTTCATCAGCTACATTTTTCAATATTCTAATTACTGCGCGCTATAAAATTACGTATTTCAAGAAAAGTGGAATAAAATAAATGAAAAGTTCACTTTAATAAGACCGCAGAGCGGTAGAGAAATGAATTATTCATTATGATTTAGGTACCTACTGTTTTCATATTAATTAGATGATACGAATTAATTACGCGAAAAGTGCGCATTTTATAGAAATGATCCGCTGAGGAATTCGTGCTTGTTCAGTGTTTTTAACATCTAATTATTATTATTTGGATAAAGATAAAAATACGCCTTTTATCGATATTAAAATAATCCTTTTTGAATTTTGAGTAATGAAATAGAATTACATAAAACTTGACTCCACGAGGAAAAAAGATCACGGAACCTAAATAATCGTGATTGCGCGATCATATTTATTTTATAAAATTGTTACCTAATCGAAGTAAATGATTGAAATCAATTTAGAAAAATACAGGTACTTGTCTAGTCGTTTAAAATTAACGATTTGCCTTTATGTCAATACAGATTGTTCTAAAATTTACTTATTCTAAAAGCCTAAATGTTAATTATTTATGTAAACTATCGTTTTTAAACAAAGGCGTTTAATTAATTAATACACTCATTTTTTTTGCTTATGATCATAATAGGTACCTACTTACAAGGAAGGTTAAGCAGGTGGAAATCTTAGAAAAATTTGAAACTTTGCAGGATTGTAGTACTAGTCAACCATAATCAAGAGTCGTATTCCGTTCGTGCTCTTACGCGGTTTAAGAGGGTGAAATCCACCCTTGAAAATTTGAACTTTTTCGATTTTGCTTATTATCTGTGAAACAACAAGAGCTATCGCCAACAAACTATATATTTTTGTAAATGGCTGTTCAAGATCTATATTATGATACAAAAATTAGGAATAAAAATTCTAATTCGAATTTTCACCCCTAATTTTGCCATACATGGGTACATTTTTACATCGGCAGACATATATTCATGTAAAGGACAATTAAAACTATAATTTGAAAAAACAACGTAATGTAGTTTCATACAGTAGGTGACATATTGAAAATTAATTTTTTTGGAGGGATAATTACCTGGTTGTGTTGTGTTGTGTATTCTAAAAGGATTACAAGCAAAAAGGATTAATATGACGAGGAAAGGATCTTAGGATCTTTCTTTGTCGCCTAACTCACCATGTATTTATAAAGTGTAAATTCATGGACCTTTAAGCTCTAACACAAATTCTCTGAAAATCGAGTTTGGTTATGTTCTTGGATAGGGACTCGGTTAGGGTCTTGGTTAGGGCTCTAAAACATTCAACGGTTCAATTTCCCAAACGAAATTTTATCTTACGTAGGTATAGGTATGTAATAATATAAGTTCGCAGTCAATGGAAGAATCTACGCTGGAAATTGACGATAAAGGGAAAACGATAACGAAAAAAAGGTAGGAAATACAAAGAAAAATTTAGAAGTTTCTAATTTTTTCTTATAGTCTGTTACAGACAAGTGGCAGTCGCAGCGACAGCATTGTTAAACTAAGCGTCCGCTAGTCCGCATCGGACGCACAGTACCATCCTTTAAAATTTTCACCCCTAATTTTTGTATCATAATGTAGGTCTTGAACAGTCATTTATAAAAAATACATAGTTTGTTGGCGATAGCTCTTGTTGTTTCACAGATAATAAACAAAATCGAAAAAAGTTCCAATTTTCAAGGAGGATTTCACCCTCTTAAACCACGTAAGAGCACGAACTAAATACGATTCTGGATTAGGGTTGACTATTACTATAATCCTGCAAAGTTTCAAATTTTTCTGAAATTTTCACTTGCCTCACCTTCCTTGTTAATGTATTACACAGGGTAATTCCAAAATTGTCAATGAACCCTAATTGTAGGGGCCGTTAATGGATTAGGAAAAATAATGAAAAAGTTCTATCTGTTGTATTTTTATAATTATAGGAATTCGTAAAAAAATGAATAGTAAATTTGACAATATGTTCGGTAAATGAATATGTATTAGTCCATTATTATTATTATCGCTTCTATGGAAACCGATTAGAAAATTAATCAAAACCTCAAATAGACAGATCATATCATGTAATTATTACCAGCCATTAATTTGTTAACAATGACTTAACAGTTTAATTTTGTTGTTTTTTAAGTGTTTTGAAACATCGTTGCTAAATTTAAGTGTACAACGCCTAGCCTTCGTAACGAAATCACATTTTCAAAATTAAAATTGCACGTAAGATAAGCGTTGTGAGAGTTTTCTTATTGGAAAGCAATAAACGGTAGGTACCTACATAAAACGTTTACAAATAACGACGTTTTGTTTTAAAATTGATAAAAATAAAGAAGTTGAATCTTCTACTTTACCTCTTCATCTTTTTTAACTATGTTGGTAAATTGTTGAACTAGAATTTTTATACCTTTTATTTTAGAGATTTATTATTTTTGTAGACTTCATTCGCGGTTCTCTATAGCCTACAGTAGAGTTGAAGCGCCATTTTAAAATCACCCTGTCTAGGTACCTACCATTAAAGAACCAAGGGAAACGATCACCTGAATAATAAAGTAGGTATTTTAGTCCTATCCGTGATGTATATAAGTATAGGGTACTGTATTTTGCACTCTCCCACAAAATTCTTAAAACATTTCGGAAGAATCTATTAATTTTTAAAAGGCTGGTTTGATAATAAGTTTTCATTTAACATTTAAGTTTTCTGCGGTGGGAGTCGATGAAGGATTTTACGTCGGAATCGACAAAAACAGAACCGATTTTGATAACATTTTTGTAAATATTTCTTATACTACATTATTTAAAATCAGAAACATCCCGGCTGTCCGACTCAAGTATTTTAAACAAAAGTGTTTTTTTTTGACAATGAGAAATGTAAGATTTTATACTGTGAAGTTGGTATTATAACAATATACAGGGTGGGTTAAGATAGTAACACTCTCCTATTAGTTCATGGAGTATTCATATTAGAAAAATATTTTTTTAACAGAATGATATCTTGTATATTATTGTATACATTTATTTTATCTCAAGACCTAATCATATTTGAGAAGTAATATACAACTATTTACTTTTAAATGACACCCTCTATATTTTTACATTTTTTTGGAAAAGCTATTTTTTCTATATGCGGTGTTATAAAAATATTGTGGGGTTATATAACAAAATTAAAGTTACAGTTGAAAATTTGAAATTTTTCAAAAGTTTAAAGTTTTTATTAGTCCACAAAATCAACAAATATTTATTAATAAGATAATTTATTTTTAATTTTATTAATTATTCGAAATAGGTGCATTTATTTAACGGTACAAAAATTTAGAGCACATTACTTGTATTATTTTTCATTTTACAAGTTTTGCTCCAAAATTTCCTAGACGCTCGTGTCGCATATCTATAAAATGGGTTGTAATAAACGTTTGCCATTTTACAAATAATAATTCAAACTTGACTAAATTTTGTAATAAAATTTTTCTAAATTTTTTCCAAACTCCACTCTATTTGTGACAATTTAATCTAAGAAACATCACGAACACACATTTCTATCAAAATTTCAAATAAATTGCAAAAAAATGTTGTAACAATTTGTGGAAAGTTCCGGAAAATTCATATTTTGACTACGTATCCCGCGATCCCACAAACCGGAGTAAACCGCAGATAATAATATATGAACTCTTTAAATTGTATAAAATTACGAAAACTTTTCAAAATTAGGTATCAAAAAATTTAATCCGACAGCCGGAATGTTTCTGATTTCACCGAAATCGGTTCTGTTCTTGTGGGTTCCGAAGTTTTGACGATTTTTGACTTCATTGGCTCGACTATTAAATTAAGGTTAAGACTGTGAATAATATCAATGATTTTTATTTAATTACAACTTACTTACTACTTCAATTCAGAATAGTATAAAATTATGTTGGGGAATTAAATGATTAAAACTGATACTTTAAAGTCACTACTTTGCTCTCGGGAGTGCAAAAAGCTTTATATTAAGCACCCTCATATAAAATCGATAACTAATAAGTGTCAAGAAATTAAACAAGAAAAATATTACGCGAAATTTGTCGTAGAGATATTACATTATTTAAGCTTAAATACATATCATAAACCTCGGAATTACAAACATTTATTGACGTAAGCAATTCTATAACTTTGTTTTACAGTTATAACCAGTATTATAGTAATACCCATGGTTATTAAGCAAATCCAGTAACGACAGGATTAGAATTTTAACGCGTACCTACCTACACAACTTAATTACTTCCCTAATTTCGTACATAAAATATTTTAAAATAAAACTGAAATATTGTACGTACCTTTCCACAAACTATACTAATTCCAAGACATTCGTCCGATTCCCGATAGATTTCAACCTTTCGATTAAAACCCCAGTGATTTTCAAAAATTTTTTCTAACGTATCCTGCTGTTTCACGTTTAAAGTTTGGTGTTTCGATGTCACAGTCATTGTTTTATATTTGCTGCAATATAAACACAAAATTAAATAAATAAATGTTAGCGATTTTTTTGTATTTAGCACTTTAAAAATAAAGGAAAACTAAATTACGTTCGTATGTTTTGTACGTGTATGAGGACTTACAGTTAGTTACATTACAAATCGTTAAGTAATCAATGCGAACTTGTGGAAGGCATTGTGGGGCTGTAATCCTATCAACGAACGACCGTACACGTCGCGTCGTCAAAGGTACACGGTTTAAAAAAATAACTCGTGATTGTGTTGTTGAAATTATTATTTTATTAAATTGTTTTACATGCAAGACAAAATTTTGTCCGTTTAAAATATTTTTTGAATTTACGATTAACTAAATTAGCAGATTTAGAAACGTCCTGGGACCGAGTTCCAATTGCAAACAAAATTAAAAAAAGTAATTTAATTTCTTATTATACCCTAACACAGGGCGTTTCATAGGTAAATACGTTAAATAACCTATGGTTACTGGCTCTCGGATACTTAATAACCGAGATACAGGTTATCGACAAACTTAACAAGTTAACAAACTGTAGTCTCCCACAACAACACCCTGTATATCAACATTTTTAAAATCCGTTTACATATTTGAAAAGAGCGGAAAAAATCGAGTTAGATTGTATACTTTTTGTAACTGCATATTTTATTTTAGTATAATAATTTTAAACTCTAACGTAAATTTGTGACAAAATTCGTGATATAAAATTTACAAAAATACATAATTTGTTGTTTAATTAAGAATATTATTCAGTTGAGACTTGTTAAATATTTTTTTAATTTACACGTTATCGTTTTCATGACATAAAACTATTCCAAAGTAAAATTACAGGTCCGTAATTAGGTCAGAATATTACCTGTATATCACATTTTTTAAAATTCGTTTAACTTATTTGAAAATAGCGGAAAAATTTAATTACATTGTATAGGTACATTTTGTTTACTTTTGAATTTCCGTATTCTACTTCTAAAATTTTAAACTCTTAAGTTAATTTTTTATTACAAATTATTAAACATCAAAAATACATTACTAAAAAAAACACACATTTTCATTTAGTACGGTGTTTGAAATAACCGTTTATTGGATCACATCTTGCCCTATTTCGTGAAGTTTATTTTGTCTAAATTATGCATGAATTTTGCACACATTTATTTTAAGTTTAAAATTTTTGTATTAACATAAATACAGTGTGAAGTATACAGTCTAACTTAATTTTTTCCGCTCTTTTCAAATATCTAAATGGATTTTTAAAATGTTGATGTGCAAGGTGTTGTTTTTCGAGTACAATAGTTTGTTATTGTTTTTTAAAGCCGGGCCTGGATTTCAATTTTGGTTACTATACTAAACGATTGCGCTATCGAAACAATACATGTCTACCAAAAATTAAAAACATATTCAGAGTGGCTCGAAACGTAGGGCTTGTGAAAGAAATGGGCAAAATCTACGAAACGCCCTATATCTCGGTTGTTAAGTATCCGAGACACAGTAACTATAGATTATTTGGAATCGTCTAGGTGTTCTCTATTTACAGTTAACGTATGGTACATTTACCTATAAAACACCTTGTTTCAAAAATATTGAATGGACAGGCAAATTACGGCCTCTATTTTGGTATATTATCGTTTTGTATTTATGTACTTATGGCCTATCCAAACCTACATGCAATTCACGTCATCATCTAGTAACCTTTTATTGATGACGTGGATTGCATATAAGTTTGGACGAAGTGTATCTACGTAATACATACAGGGTATTTCGAAACTTGAGCATATGAAAACTAGGGCGATATTTTATACAATAAAAATTGAATAAAAAGTTTCGTTACGATTTTTCGATCAGATCAATATTTTCCAGCTACAAAATGATTTTCAAAAATTCGAAAACGGGCGGAAACACTATTTATTTTCAATTTTAAATGTTGGCATCGAGTAGTTAAAATCGATCAATAACAATTTTTGAAAAATAAAAGAAAATACTAGTTAAATTTATGTTAAATATGTTTACCGTTTGCTGCAGCTAAACATGCTTTAGCACATTATTGCATTGCTCGAACCGAGTTTTGAGATTTGATTTAAGCAGTCCTACTAGATTTATACATTTAAAATTAAAAACAAACATTCATAATGGCCCTACTTTACCAATTTTCCAAATTTTTAAAGTCGCAACAACTAGAAAAGTATTGGACAAGAATAAGAACTTTTTATTCAGTTCAGTTTAGTCCTACTTTTCGTATAAGTACGCGAATTTCGAATCATCCTGTATATCGATACCGTTTTGAACGAAGTATTTTAAGTCACAATTTGATGGAAAACAAGCTGTTCTGATGTTCTTAATGCATCTAATGCAAAGCTAAATGCAAACACAATCAGCTAAATTCTAGTAAAAAAATTATTTGCGGTTCCGCGACAACACAAAATGCTCGCTTTCGTAAAGTTGTTGCTTAAGATACTTTGACAAAACGATACCGATAGATAAAATATGGTTTAATAACTTTAGGTCTAGAAATGGAATCGTTATTTATTTGTTTTGCGCACGTACACAACCCTAACTTTAATATTTATCAATATACAAGGTGTCCGGAAATTTCGTTTTTATATTTCAGACGGCGAGGACACCTGCATTTTAATGTTTTATTGGAAACGAACTGTCAAACGTTTTACAAAATTACTTTTTATCTAAAAAAACAAAAGTCGGAAGCGCATCATCAGAAGCTGAAATGTTACAAACTGCAGTGTCAAATAATAAGGTTTATAATAAATATTCAAATTCATAAGTTATTGTAAGTTGTAAATTGTAACTTATTAGGTTTTTCAAATGTACTGTCCTGAGATTACGGTTCGTTTTTATTTATTACCCGAGGGGCAATTTTTGGCTATTCGCTTACAAAACGTACATGCGAAAACGACGTCGTAACAATATATTTCTATAGAAAATCATTGTTATGACGTCATTTGCGTATGTACATTTTGCAAGCGAATGGTCGAAAATAGCCCTGCTGACGTGTCCCTTTTTATTATTCAAAAACAACTGCTGCCCTTCGTCGCCATTGATCCTCTCTCGTCGTTCGTTCGCCTGCGATCACATCTCGCTGGACAAAACATATGAACTTGACTGTACCTACACACATCTATTATAGACACATAATTTTCATTTGTAGTTCATTTCAATTAGTTAAATTATACTTGAGATCTTTTATTTACTAATCGATTGTATTTACTGATAAGTCGAAATTTGTAAAGATTAATTCTATAAATCTTCGATGTGAGCGCAAACTAACTTTTTAAATCGCGGGGTGGTTTGTTTGAAGTATTACTTACAAATTGCTACAGTTGTATTTGTCATTTATGCCAAATTTATCGTCTACTCATTTTGCAAAACTACCTTTTTATTACACCGAACCGTACGCGAGCTTTTTTATTATATCTGCAATAACCTTAATGATAACTCGGAGTTTCTCCGAAAACAAATAAAAATATTATTTTGTAAACAATATTCATTTAAAAAATGACGTAGTATTGTTTTTAGTTAAAGTTCAAAATTAATTTAATGTGTAAGAAAGAACGTGCCTACTTATACAGCAAAATTTTATGTTCATGGTTTATGATCCATAACAAGTTTGAAAATGCCTAAGATCTGAGAAAATTTGTAATAAAATAGGTAACATATTATGGAAACTCACAACGGCTAATAAATCTGTAAAAGATGTTGAGGAGAAAGGTCTATACATTTAGGACAAAAACATATTTTATGTGGAGAACAGTTAATAAATGTCGTGTATCGCGATACAATCGTCGCCTACTTACAATTAAATGAGGATGAAATAAGATTAAAGTGGATAAAGATGCAATTGACATTAATTCAACAATTGAACTTGTTTAGGATCTTTGCTAGATTATTTTTTGTTAGTTCGCAGGGAAAAATGTGCCATCAAACGAAATTTAAGAGATTCGAATTTAAGAATCAATTCTAAATTAATTAAGATTAATTAGGTACAATTAAATAATTTAAAAATTACGTTGGGTAAAAAATAAAATTTCCACAAAAACGTTTCGGTTGAAGGAACGAAGTGTCCAGCACGCCGAATAATAATTACCCAGGGCGAGTCGTAATTGGGTGTAAAAAATTTAACCGAAGCTCGTTTAGACCAGAACAAAGCAATTAATGAATGCAACCTTGAAATTAGTTGCTAAAATGCTTCCTTAAGAAGATGCGGCGTGTTAAAGAAAAAATTTTTTGTTTTTCCAACATGACATCTTGCCACAGTGGCCGATTTGTCGGTTAAATAATCATTTCAATGCAGTGGTAGAATGAATTAGCCGATTTGCTCCTGATGTGTGATGGCCACCAAAGAGCCTCGACTTAAATCCGCTTGATTCTTTCTGAGATTTTTTAAAAGAACGGGTTTGTCGTGAGTTTATTAACGCTTCCAAATAATTTTAAAGGCTGCGAATGAAATTCGTAAAAAAATATTCAACAAACGTATGAATCGTTAATATGGCGCCGACGGTGTCATGCTTGTATTGCAGTCGGATGTGGACATTTAGAATATTTCCTATAGCTTTCTATTTTTTAATAACATTTTCTATTACTTAAATATTTTTTTATAATAAATTGGAGAAGGTTTATGTGAAACGGAAGACCACTCAAATGTGGATTTCTTGATATCAATCGATTCGTCTTGAAAAAATAAGCATTTTACATCGTTGCGCCAAAATGCCAACTCTATAAATAAAGTCGCAAAATTAAATTAAAGTTGATTGACTTTCTTAATTGATTTTAATAACTGTTAAAATTAAAGATTTTTATTGGCTAAAGATTTCTAAACTAATCACTGATTATTTATTTGTAGGAACAAATTTTTACCGGAGTTACGAATTTAAGCGATTACCTTCATCGTTGACAAACCTTTGAAAAAACCGTTGAAATATCTGCGATATTGGAAACATGAAAATTTTCAACCGACGTCGACGCCGACGTAATGGCTTATTACATAAATTAAACGTGCTGGACCCAATATTCGGGGAAGCAAATATTTGAATAATTTATAATTAAAATCGAAACTCGTATGTTTCGTGTACCGATTCGTTAACCGACATACACGTAGCTTTCTAAAATTAAAAGTTTAACATTTGGTTTTAATAAATTATCATCAAACGATTCATAAACTTCCAAAAATACAGATATGCGACTCGACTAACGCGATTAATAATAAAAATTAACCCCTCGACGCTGGAAGTCGAGTCGTTCGACCAGTTTTAGTTTTTAATAGTTTTTCTATCGGTTAGGAACACTTCTCCAGGTTTGTTTTGAGGATTTGAGGCGCTATCACGTTCCATTTTTGAGATATTTTTATAGTGTAACAAACACTAAGTGTTTTAATCGCAAATTCGATGAAAATAGATGCAACAACTGTCACTATTGGTCAACTACATTTTCTCGTCCCCCTTGGAGAACGAAAAATATATTTTGCACTTTTCTCGTATAACTTTTATCTGCGAAAAGCGATAGGAAATTTATTGACGTTGTTAAAATATTTTTGATTTAGTATGAGTTGTACGAAACAAGCATTTGTTTAGATATGTCGAAGTTTATTAAATTTAAAAAAGTATATTTATTTATTACTTGTATGACGGGCGTCCAAAAAGTTTTTCGCAGTTTTGATTGGTTGTGAAAAGATAAAGGCATGTTTTACCGTTAGCATTATTTCTTGTCGTGTCGTAGATAATAAAATTACTTAAACCAGGACGTGTCTTTATTTTTCCACGGCCAACCAAGACTGAAACAGTTTATGGACACCCGTTGCTTTCTTTTTCGTTTTTAATACACGATAATAGCTATTATATGTATAAGCGAGATCGATTACAAAAGTACCTAATTAGTAACTACAAATTATTAATTATTAAAATGTCGTGTTTGCAAACAGATTTTCGCTATTTAAACTGTATGCCATTTAGTTTGTATTTTTTTAGTTCTTATCGTTTATCTATCTATTTATTGTTTCATTTTCGTTGGTTGTTAGTTCACGGACTGGTTTAATCGGTCAAACGGTCTTGAGCTTTTTCTTTCAACTCTTGTTAATTTGTGTTTCTAGTGTTGACCAGATTATTGCCTCCCTTATTTTTTCTTCAATGATTATCTAGCTTTACGATACGTTTTCTGCGTAAAAGGCATCCCACTAATTGGCCTCTTCTTGTCTGTATTTGTCGCCATAGATTCCGGTTTTTATTTATCGTTATTAGCACTTCTTTATTCGTTTTTATTTCCGTTCAGCTAATTTTTAGCACTCTTCTATAAACAGCACCACATTTTGAACGATTATAGCTTTTTTATTTGTTCTATTAATCGTCAGCGTCTCACATACGTACAGTTGTACAACGCTCCACGGTATAAGTTGCCTTTCGTTATTCGATGTTAGCAATTGTTTCTTACCTTTCTTATCGCTTGTTTTTTATCAATGGGATAATAAGTTGTTAGTCTAACAATAAGTAATAGGTTACATCAACTACGAGTAGTAGTATTTTCATTTGTGTATTAATAAGTACATACATTCAATAATACCAACTAGAAATATTATTAAATTCAGAATTTGTTGTAGCGAGCGAGAATCAGATTTGCAGATAGATATGACATTTTGAAATCGATTAATTATTGGACGTACCCATCTATTTATTTATACCTACATATCATTAGATTTTTAATTAATTCCAGATTTCATTAGAAGAGGATTTGTGAAGCTTATAGATTATATTCAAACTCGGTAAAAAGTTACGTTGCAGGCTAAACAAAATTAAATTAGTCAAAAACCGTCTTTTCGACTTAGCGTATTAAAATAAAATTTTGTTTCTAATCGTTTGATTGTTAGAAAAATCTTCCTAAAGTAGTTTCCGATAAAATTTATGATATTCAAATCGATACGATCGCCATCTTGCATTTTTTAAATAACACTATAAGTTTTGCAATACGTCATTGAAAATCTTATTTTTTTGTCTTTATAACCATTAGAATTTTTTATAGGGTTACATAACAAAAATGCAATAAAAGTTATTAAATATTTGAATTATGCTGAGGTATTGCACTTCAAATCTACCAAACTCTAACTGGAATTAACAACTGCACTCTTCAATATAATCAACGCTGTATTAGATTTTACAGTGTAATTCAAGGCAGTTGTTAATTTCAGTCGGAGGTTGCTAGATTTGAAGTGCAGGTCAAACATTTATTAACTTTTATTGCATTTTTGTTATGTAACCCTATAAAAAATTCTAATGGTTATAAAGACAAAAAATTAAGATTTACGTATTGCAGAATCTATAGTGTTATTTAAAAATATGACAATATGGCGACCGTAGTCAAAAACCGTTCGAACAGGGCAGTCGTGTTTCCTTACTTTTATTCCATCCCGTATAGTTACACCGTTACATTAAAAAATTAATAAATTCACAAAATGATTAAATTTACGTGTCTTGTTTGTCCCTATTTACACTATTTCGGTTTTATTTCTAAAAAAAAAATACTACTCATGTCAGAAACAGGATTCCTGTATCAGTACCTATCTAACAGAAAAAACCTTGTCGTTTTTTATCTCCAAAGTAGGTCTTTTGCGAACTAATTTCACGTTTATGTTTTACGTTTAAAATTTAACGTTTAAAATGTTTTGTTTTCAAACAATTTTTCACTGCAATGACAACAGAACATTAAGTTTTACGTACTTGATATATTTAAACGATTTCGGCTTGAGATATCTGATAAGATATCTCTTTACAATGAATTATTAGAAAACGAAATAATATATATATATATATATATATATATATATATATATATATATCCAAATTTCAAAATTCATGGAATAAATTACTGTTTGTAGAATGACCGAAAGGTATTTTTAAGTAAAAAAGATAATCGATTTTGGAGATTTTCACCGATTTATATGAACAAAATTTTCTCGATCTTTACCATTAAAATAATTATGTTTGTATCTTTCTATTTACAATATTTCTAACTTTTAGCCAAAGCTACATCATTTAACAACATACGTTTCCTTTTAAATTACAATAAAATTAAGTGGTTTAGTAACGATTCATTGAGTAACTAGTTAACATTTAACGCGAAAACAAAGATTCAGTACATTTTCGAGCTCGACAGATTAAAAAGTGCTGAGTTTACTTAAACTGTGTTCGTTTAATAGTTTTTCACTTTATAATTTTGCACCTATGCCGTTAAATAACAGTATGTACGTGTATTGCACAACATATCAAATTAGTACCGAAAATAATAATCCCAATGTTCTTAAGAGGTGCGCGTTTGACACCCACCTTAGCCTATTTATATTTTCATTGTAAATTTTTATGAATCTACATCTAAATAAAAGGTAAATTTACAAACAAAAATTTTTACAGTGTGCCCAGCAATTAAAATATCATTATTGCGAAATTATTCTGTCTTATAAGCTGAATTTTCAAAAATTTTATTGGTTCGGGGTAAAGTTTAAAACGTGCAACGTTTTAAGTAAGAGTTCAACATGCGATTTCTAAACGTTTAAGGAGTTTATGGGTAAGAAATCTGCTTCGGAATAATTCGTGTCGATAACTTCTAAGCGTCACTGATATTATTGTCACGTCACACATTTTTCGAAGGTGGGCCTGCGATAAAATAGGACGGGAAAGTTTATTACCTAAAGACCCAGTCAATTGAAATTAGTGTCGGGAATGAATACGTGCGTGTTCGGTTTCAACTTTTGTCTTTGATTTAATTTACGGTCTCTAAATTTTTAGTGTAGTGCCTGGCGATTTTGAATTTTCAAATTGGTCAAAAAACAAAAAAAAACAAAGGAGTCTTAACGGAGTTTGGTCGCGAGCGGTTCATCGTCTTACTTATTGTTAGGTAAGGGAAATTAGAAAATTTAATTTTCACGGATATAGGCGTAACCGTCGCGAAAAGGCGATACCTTTCATTGTTCAAAAATCTATTAAAAACGTATGTACCCTATATTCGTCAGTTAAGTAATCACATTTTGTTACGAGCTCGTGGTTTCAAACAATACAGTGATGAAACTGATTATTTCCTACGAATGATATTTACCGTCTCAAAAGTTTCAAAAAAAAAATGTGAAAAATAAAGACGAAAAATTAAAATTGTAGGTAAATCTGAATATTATTAGAACAAGAGTACAGGGTTACCATTTGTTTCAAAAAATTTAAGCGACCCCACTCTATTTTTTCGTAAATTTTCAATTGCAGTAGATCGACCAAAAAAATTTTTAGACACGCTTTACGGAAACAACCCGTAAATTCTTACGGGTACTTTACGCATCGCGTTCGATTATAAAAACTACGCGTTGTAAGTACCTACAATATTAGGTATAGATTATTTGTTAATCGGAACACGTGTTTTAATTTTGTGTAGTTATTTATATTGAATTTGATAATAAATACATGTGAACCTTACACATTTTTAAACTTGTGGGTTTGAAAATTGATAAGAGCTAGGTAGTAAGAATTTTGTACGACCTTCATTGTATTATTATTCTTATTATAACAAATAACGTTACATTGAAAATCGTCGCGCCGGCATCGTGAATACTTAAATTGTTAATATTCAAATTAGTGCCTTTTTAAATTCGTTTTCGCCCGACGTAAATTTGAAAAGGGTTTACGACAATTCTTTTATGATCACGTAAGCACGAGGTCGGGCGAGTCGACACGTTTGAAACACGCTAACGTTTTACGTGAAGTAATCAATTTATCGGTCCCGTTTATAGGGGGACGAAACCCAGAAACGTCGCGTTGAGTGATTTATTTTTAAAATTTATAATTTTGACTTGAGCCAATCGGGCGTCGTTGTTTAAAATACGTTTTAATGATCACGATCACCGCGTAAAATCTCCTCCATGCGCGCCTGGCCTTAGTTGGGGTGCCCACTTTACACTCCCACTTATAAGCGACCAAGCAAACGACTCATCCCATAACTAGATAATTAATTATTATTGTTTTTCCTATTTTTTGTAAAAATGATAAAATGGAGTTATAACTGTTTACCTCTCGGGTGCTAAAATACGGGGTTTTACAAAATTAACGTCCGTCCTTTCAAGGATCGAATCTGTGGGCTAAAAAAAATCTAAAGTCAAGAGTGACCATATTTCCGATTGGCCATCCTTTTAGGCCGCCCGACGTAAATTTGGTGGATTTTCTCCATAAGGATTCTTAAAAGGACGGACGTTACTTTTGTAACGCCCTGTATATTTGTGTGTTTCGTGTTTTTATTTTATTTTGCAGCAAGTACTTCATTTATTTTATTTTTATTTATTTATTTTATTCTATTCTTTTCTTATTCTTCTATTTATATAACTAGTATTTTGATTGGAATACGTGTTTTTATTTTATTTTTGTATGTTGTTCTCGTATAACTTTAATTTTGGTCATTTTTTAAACAGGATAAGTCAATATTAAACCAAGAAATCAGTATTATTTTAAAGGCATTTTATTGGAAGCCCTGCTTACAAAGGCTGATAGTGCCATCGAAGTTAACGTTAAATTTAATAGTAGGGGTTAGTGAAGAGTATTTCATAATTAAGATTAGTTGGTGAGCAAAATTTTTAATTTGGTAATTTTTCTAATATTAGTAATATTGGCAATATCGCCTTGTTGTATACAGCGTGTCTCAAAATTAACATTTACTATATTACGAGCGTGTTCTACTTAAGTTTTTTATCGATGCAATATATGTAATATATGTAAGGAACGTTGACTTCTTCCTTTGAGTAAAATGATTAGGTACCGCGTTTTCAATTAAAAAAAGGAAAAACCTATTTATATAATAAAACTTCTTCGTGCCTCAGTAATTGTATTAAACAAATGTACAACGTCTTTTAGCACCGGTAACTTATAATTTTGTTTTAAAATTGTTTTGTTTTGTTTTAATTTTGTTTTTAATTCTTAACATTTACAAAAATAAATGTACGAGGGCTCTTTTTTTTTCAACCTCCGATCGCACAATGTAAAAGTTAGATGAGTGGTAAATGGTCGGTGTTGGACAGTGAGCGACTGAGCATCTTCCCCACCATGACCTTGACGCCATTCTGAGCTGAGCTGCAGCCACGTAAACATGGTTACCTCGACTGATTCTCCCACCAAGTGCGAATTGCGTATTGTTATTCGTTTCCTGCAAGCAGAAGTGAATAGCGCAGAAGAAATTCATCGAAGAATGAGCCGAATGTATGGAGAAAACTTTATGAGTGATGGTGTTGTGCGTGAATGGTGTAGAAAATTTAAAGATGGTCGAATCGATGTGTTTGATGAAGGCATCGATCACCCGGCATACGGTCTCAACCTAGCGCCGAGCGACTTCCTTTTTTCCCTGAACTGAAGAAATGGCTAGGAGAGCAGCACTTCCAAACTAACGAGGAGCTTCAAGACAACGTCGAGACTCATTTTAATTCATTGGCGGCAACATTTTATGAAAAGGGTATTGGAAAGCTTGTCATCGGGTACGACAAATGCCTCAATCTCCAAGGTGATTATGTCGAAAAGTAACCATAAGTGTACATAACTTTTAGTAATAAAATCATTTTTTTACATACACTTGTCTTTTTTTATGCCTCATCGGAGGTTGAAAAAAAAAACGGCCCTCGTAACTGGTCAAAATCGGTTGCTTTATAAGTCAAAGTAATTTAATTACTATGACATGAAAATAATTTATTGTAATGTACGTATCTTTCCACAGCCAACCAAGCCTGAGCGACTTTTTGGACACCCGTTATTTGAAAATTGTTTTGGTATCGAACGAGGAACATGACAGAAATGGGAATTAAAGACTATCTGTGGTGTTCCAGAGGCCTCTACACAGATGTGCTGAAAAAAGGTCAGTGATTTCTTATTTATTTTTTTATTGATTTTGAAATTTTGTATTGAAGTTAAACTTTTTTACCGTTACGTTACATAACGCGATATTTCCATTATTGTGTAACATTCATTTGGTGTTGATGCGAATTTGGCAGTAATAATTCAACAGGGCATAACCTTATCCGATTAATGGTGCAAGATGCGGTTATTTTATACTCTTTTGAAAAATATATGAAAACGGATTGTGCCTATGGTAATAAGAATTGATTTGGTAATTATAATGGGAATTATTTCAGTATAGGGTAAATATCCCAATGATTAGCACCTTAACGTATTACATGCGAACTTTATGACCTTGAAAATTACGTATTTTTATTAAAATAAGCTCTATTAGGTAGCTCTATATAAGCTCTATTAGCTTTCAATTATTAAAAATCTCTACACTAACTATAGTATTTTACGATAATAGATTTAGGTAGTTAATTATTAATGTAAAATATCGCAATATAAAAAACTATAAAGTATAGGTAGATACATCGCACAGTGATTGACATTTCATGCTCTATCATTATCAGGGACACTCTGTATATGTATAAACTCTGAAATAAAGGCACAAAATAAACAAGTAAGCTTTAAAAACAGATTTTTTTGTCAATAGAGGTCCTTTTGATAGCATCCAAAGTTATTACATACCAATTTTATTTAAATATTTAATCACAAGGATTTAAAAAAAATAAATAGATACAATTATTTTAATTACAAACTGTTAATTAATTGCACTTCGTCCAAACATATTTGCAATCCACGTCATCAATAAAAAGTTACTAGATGATGACGTTTCACACAGTGCTGTCACCTCGTACCTCGTATTTTTATAGTTCTAATGAATTGTAACCTTTCTTTATACCATCTAATATGTGCGCAAGTAAATCGTCTATAGAATGTCATTTTCCAAACTTTAAAGCGAATTACAAATAAACAATCTAATAACTTTTTTTATGACGTAAATTGCATATAGGTTTGGATAGGCCATACCTAGTTTTAAAAAGTTTAATGTTTACCTCAAAACGGCCTCCGTTTGCTTCTACACATTTTTGAAAACACCAGGCTACCATCCTCGATACATTTTCTAATGTGCGTATCTAATTGAATTTATTTCATTTTTTGCATTTTTATAATAATAATTTAGATACTTACAGCCAAAAGGACATTTATTAATAAATATGTTTCGAAATATTACCTGTTTATTTTGTGTTTTTATTTCATTCTCCCTTATTTTTATCACTCTTTATACAACTTTTTTCGAGACTTTGTTTCGCATAACAACTACGTCCATTTTCCTATTTTTCATCTAAAGAAAAAAAATCGTTAAACAATAAAACGTAATATTTTTTTTATAATCGAAGTCAGCTCATTCATTGTTAGATAACCCTCGTATCGGTAAACATTGGGTATTATTTTTTTTAGTCGATATTAAGGACGAATATATGAAAATGAACGATTAGCTATTTAATAAATTAAAACTTGTTGACAATTAAATGCAAGAGATGTTTTGTATACTTAACAAATTAACCGTAGACACATTTTATTTTCCTCACACCTTCCATATTCCATATTTAGCGTCCAATTATGAACGTTATTTGCTTTTGTAATATTCAATTTTATAAAAGCGCCGGCAACTTAATCAATTTTTGGTTAAATATGATATTGATTAATGATAAGTAGGAAAATTAATAAAATACTACAACATTTTAATTGTCTCAATGGTTCGTTGAATAATTAGTTGAAGTCACGTTAAAATAATTTTGAGTGTTTATATAGCAATTCGTCAAGCACTTGTTGCTTCACTAATTTAGCTACTCGATGAATTTTTAATAAAATTAAGAACTCGAAGGGCATGCTAAATTTATGAATACAGTAGAAACTCGATAATTCGTCACGTCCGGGAACGAGGGGGATGACGAATTACGGGAATTGACAAATTATATAAAATATATGGAAAAATAATTAAAGCACGTTCGACGTAGTACATACACACTGTACTTTCGTAGTTTTAATTAACAAGATACTTAAATATTAATTATTAATTTAATTTAAATATTCAAAGTGTACCTTTCCGAAGGTGACGAATTATAGAACCTGATTAATTATCGAGTTTCTACTACTTACATAATTAATTGATCAGTTAATTTTAAAATATTTTCAGTCCATTTATGTGTGTGCATTCGGCAAAAAATGTGTTGCTTTTATTATCGATAATAATTAAATTGTTACAAAATAGTTATTGCAAAGGAATCGCAAACGTATTTACTGAAAAGTAACCTGTTCCCAATTCGATATCTAATTAATTAAATATTTATTTTATTTATTAAATTGACGCCTGTGTAATATTTATTGGAATTTAAAATAAATAATTACTCCTATAATTTATTAACTAGGTATTAATTAGTATTTCGGTAGTCTAGGAATGATTTTGGTTACGCGTCGACGTCTATCCGCATCGCAAAGTTTTCCGGAATAAAAAACTTTTTTGCTTACGATTAGTAACAAAACCAATAAAATAAAACTGAAGTACACACATACATAAGTACGTAGGTACTTTAATTCACATTTACCTAAGTATATAAATATATCTTAAACTTTAACCTCATTTTTATGAATCAATTAATTTCAGGAACGTTTAATAAGTTGTCATTAAAATTAATGTGTTTAGTCGATGCTTGAGGCAAGCAATTTCTTAATATGGGACATAATAAAGTACTTACAGCAATAATTTGCTAGTAAAACAGAGCAATTAGTTTGTACTAATTATGATCAATTAAAATCGTAAGGTTGTAAGCGCATTAATTAATAAAATAAAACGTTTTATATTCAAAGTAGATATAAATACAGGGTGTCCCAAAAGTGGACGATCAACTGAAGTGAACGTGATAGGGGAGGTGATCAACAACCAAACTAACCGTATATGAATGGGGTTATCCGATTGTCGATGGTTCAAACGTTATTGTAAAATATGTGTTTTTCTGCGAAATCAAACAAAATATAAGATATTTGATCGATAATTTATTGTAAGTATTGTCCTATAATATAATTTTTAAACCAATCAATCGATGTATAATTATCAATTAAACAATAACAGTGGTATCGTGAACAGAATTCGTTGGATGATAACAGAATTAATTGATTTTCAAGTGACTGGTGCTGAAAAAAACTGTGCTGCAGGAATATAACCAACTATCAAACAAACTTGTCGATTTAATGCAGATTCTAACAGCAAATACCAAGCAATAACTTTGAACCATCAACAATATTGGATAATCACATATTTGGTTCCTGATGGTCTCCCCCATCACCTCATTTGATTTGATCGTCTACTTTTTAGACGCCCCGTATATCTTGGCGCGATTATCTAAGTGCTACGACGGTTTGTTGAAAGTTTATTGCTCATGACGTCATACACATTTTATTAAATATTTTGATTTCCTGAAGATTTGATTGATATCAATTAATATATCACCCCTTGTACTACATTTAAAGGCATAAATAAAAATACCTAAAACATAAAGAAATCAAAAATATTTATTAAAATGTGTATGACGTTATGGACAATAAATTTTGAACAACTGTACACGATCGTTTCGTACCGTATTTGCCATCCACCAAGTTCTAGGTTTTGGTACTACATATACGTGCGGGGTGTTCGGTAAAAGAGTTTTGTAATTTGAGAATAAAGAAAGCGTTTAGAATCAAATGTAATTTCCTATATTTAGCTATAAAAACAAAAACATTCGATATTTCACCATTAATAGGTAGGTAATTTAAATCTATAAAGACCTTATAAATTAATGTTAATTTTTAATATTATTTAAGAATGAAAATTTAATTGCGCTTTAATATTGATGATGACTGTTATGCAACTGTCTCATTTTCATGTATACATATTAAGGTATTTATTATAAACATTATCTATATTAGATATAAGAAGACACGTAACAACTTATTTTTAAAATTGTTGACGACAACAGGAAAAAATAAAATGCCAAAAGAGATCTAACCTATCAAATATTGCCATTTAAAATATAAATAACATTCCTCCGTTGGTAATAACTTGTCATAAAATCAACATTAATAATGGAAAATAAAATATTTTGTTATCCGTCACAGGTCACTATATACTATGTTGTTATTTATTTCGTTTATAAAACACTTTTATCGGATACCCTCTGCATATTATATAAGATATACCTACATAAATAAATTCGAGAGACAAACTGATAAAGGTAACTTCTAAAGTATTTTAACGTAAGAAGAAACATTCTTACGAAAGCAATAAATTTCAATTTCCTTATGATTTATGTTACTCTGCTCATTTAATGTACAAGATGTTGCCAACAGCTTGGGATAAACAATTCGTGAACGTGTCCTACACTCCAAAAATAAGTAAAAAAATATTATGTACGCGACCATATGGTCGAGAACACTTCCTCGCGGAGAAACTTTTACAAAAAAATGTTGTTACTTATTATTAACAAAAAAATATATATATTCAAAATGACCTCTGTTAGTTTCAATATGCGAACAATAGTTTCTACTGGACATAGTGAATCATGAAAATTCCTCGTTCATTCAAAAATTACGGGATTCTTTTGGAATTATTTGGAAACTATCAAAAACTCCATCTCTTAAGTGTTCGAACAACCTTTTAGTAACACCCTGAATAAACAAAACTAAGAATATAAGCTAATGCTTTTAAGCATTGAGTTGAAAACACGTTAAAAATCTCCGCGCAAGCAACCAGAAACGTTATATTATCATTTTAAAATTTTTATTTTTATTTTTAGGGCCCCTTTAAACAATTAAAAAATCGTTTAGTTATTCTTTTATATAAACATGTGATTCGGAATTGATTAACTCGCAACTCGAATTGATTAATTTTTAATTGATTAAAAGATTTACTTGTAAAGATATAGATATACGGGGGTGTCCCGGGAAGATTCTGCCCGACTTAAGGGCTTAAGCAATTTTAAGCAAAAAAAGTTACATCAACTTAGGTCCGATTGGGAAAGTTAACGAGTTATGGCTTGTTAAAGAAAAGTAAAAATATTAAAAAACCTGCATCTTATCGTTAGTTATGCAATTGTAAGAAGGCTTTGAAAACAATTGCTAAATAGTGTTATCGTCTTAATTACTATCACTTGTAAGTCAACATAACGTAATGTATAATGTTGCAAATGAAATTCGTGAATTCGAAGATTTACTTATTTAAATTTGATTGCTTTTAAGTAAAAAGTGTTAATTTTGATTTTTGTTCTTGTTTTGTCATTTCTGTAAAAGCTCTTTAACTCGATAACTCTTCCCGAATCGGACCTACGTCGATATAACTTCTTTTTGTTTCAAATTACTTAAGAAACACGCTCCTAAAGTTTGGCAGATTCCACCTGGGTTACCCTGTATATTTTTAATCATTTACGAATATTTGGAAATATAGACATTATTAATTTATTAATATATTAATACTTTCAAGAAA
The DNA here is from genome assembly GCA_036326145.1 of Rhagophthalmus giganteus. Classification (NCBI taxonomy): domain Eukaryota; kingdom Metazoa; phylum Arthropoda; class Insecta; order Coleoptera; family Rhagophthalmidae; genus Rhagophthalmus; species Rhagophthalmus giganteus. The sequence continues at coordinate 4,845,070 of JARFJA010000083.1, read as the reverse complement.
TTATTTTATTCCGTTAATGATATTTTTCTGTGTGTTGAGATTATTTTCTTTCAAAAGAAGATCATTTTTAAATCATTTCATCAAAAGATCAACAAGTATTTTCTTATCGAAAAAAATAATTAAAAATCGCAATATCCAGAAAAACATCGTTAATAAAATAAAATAATTATGTACTTGACAATGCAATGGGTAATAAAATTATAAAGCGCGTAGCGGCATAAACTATTAAAATTACAAAATTTCGCTAATTAAAAGTAGGTACAAATTTATGTACCACTTAAGTTTTTACCTCTTTTATATCGATCGAGAGAAATCTTGTTTAAAACTAAAAATGTTATTTGGGGTGTGCTCATTTTTATTTAATTTGGATTTCATGAAACATTATCTGGTTCGCATAGCTTATACAAGGTCTCTTTGAAATAAGAGGCAATATTTTAACAGGTAATAGATTACGTAGCAAGAAACTCAAATACGCAATATGAGCGGTTTTAACCCAAAAAAATTTTTTTGGGAATCTGAAACTCGAAGAATTGCTTAGTACGGATCTGTACCTCGACGACCTAACATAAAGCACTTAATTTATCTCTGTTTATGTTAGACGACATTTAAGCGTTCTCCAGACGGTCCGATTTGGTTGGTAATACTAGGCGTCGTTTCAACTTGGTTTCAAGTATAGGCCTTTGAAATATTATTCCGATGAACGTTGTCATTACAAAGTTAGTAAATAATGTTGTTTCACACAGTGCAGAGTTGTCACCTTGTATAAATAAATGGTAGTCTATCTTCGCCTGTGCCCCCTATCTGCGTGCAGGTAAATAATCGGTAATATGTCATTTTGTTGTAATTTTTATTGATGATATACATCGGAATAATGGCCTATAACTCGATGTATTTTTAACACTTTTGATAAGGAATCTGCCGACAAAGGCTACAGCGTAGGCGAATTCTGACGAAATCGTAACATGTGGAGAACGCTTTATGCATCACAAAAACGCCGATTTCCATTTCCGTGCGATATAAACGCGATAACCCATTGTTCTTGTTTATAGGTGAATAATGCGTGTTCAAAGTAGTTTTAGGTACATATGCTATTATTTTTTATCATTTCACGCGTATTGTTTAAATGAGAATAATATTAAGATTAAGAATGTTGCAATTTTGATTGGTCGGGTGCTGAATTAATGTCGCTAATCGCAAGCATTATGCGGGCACACACGACACAACGAACAAATTTTAATCAGAATATTTAAAGTTTAACTTTGCACATTATCTGATTTGTCGCAAATACTTTTTGTTGTTCATTGTGTCGTGTATTGTTCACATAATGTTCGTGATTCGCGACATTAATTTTGCACCTGACTGTACCTATGTAATATTAAGAATTTTTATACGTATTCGGAGAACGTTATCTAAAGAATTTGACAACGTGTTCTGCAGAGAATCGACGTAAGACTTTACTGAATTACCTACATATGTATGTGAGGGGCCGTCATGGGTCCAATTATGAGTATTATGATGATTTAAAATGTAAAGCCTTGCAAAACAATATTCGTCAATAAACAACACTATTGCAGAAAAACTCTGGTAAACGTTCGCATATTTCGAGTTGTATGCTGCCGAAATAATAATGCAGGGCCGTAGTTAGTATTGCGCATTTTTACATTAATTTTTTATGGGCGTATGCGTAAAGATGGCCCCGCCATTTTTTGGATTGTGCTTTGTTGTCATTTCAGCTATTACCTACTGTTGCCGTATTGTCTCTTATTTCAGAGACACCCTGCATAAACAATATTGCACTTTTACTTTTCAAACACCTAATTATTTTGAATCGGTTTTTCTGAAAACTTGACGGTTCCTCAAGTGGACATAGATAATGTTTTAATAGGAGTTATAATAAATATTTTTAATAATTAAATTATTTTTTGTTTGTATGCAAAACGTAATCGAAATGATTTGTTTGGTACCGTAGACAATGAAACAAACTCGAGTCCCTAGATCATACTTGATAATAAACGATAATTTTTAATTATTCGTCGTTTATACGACTTTGATGTTAAACATTCTTGAACGCCTCGTGCCTGCTGTCAACAAGATCACTAGCACCCTTTTTTGTCCTTGTCCTCTTGTTTTTCAAACTACCGAAATGGAACTCGGTTAGAGTTGTTAAAGACGTAAAATGCCATATTTTGACATTTTCCGGTTTTACCGGAAGTGACGCCAATTTCCGATTTTAAAATGGAAGCTTCTGTATATTGTATTTTTGTAATCATGGGTGAATTCTGAATAGATTAGTACAATTTCGACGAGAACTATTTAGACTGTTTTCTATTTATTATGATGTGTTGTTTTTTTTTGAGTTGATGTGTTTTAAGTAAATCGCAGTTGTCTAGATTAAAATCTAAAATTTCTTCTCAAAATATTAAGTTGTCCTAAAAACTCGCCAAAATTGTACTAACCTATGAGGGTATTATGACCCCCTAGCCACTTCCGGTCAAGCTGGAAGTTCGAAAAAATCACGCATCTCTTCAAAATATGACATTTTGCGTTTTACTCAACTGCACCGAGTTTCATTTCGATAGCTTCTAAAGTAAGGGGCAAAAGAGGGGTGGTAGTGATCTCGTCGACACCAGGCATACGTCTATTTAATATTATATATGTAAATACAAATATCTATACGATTCAGAAATCTAAAAGACGTAATAGTAATCTTGTTTTTTTTTTAATACATAGTTTTACGGCAGAAAAATAATTTTAAATTGTCAAACTCTGTTTGATCGATTGCCCGTGGTAACCGATTATTAAGGGGCAAACAAAAACGTTGCTTATCCTTAACTTACCAAAACGTTCAAAAACAAAAAGAATGGAAATCTAACGAATCGTACCTATCAGTTTATCTCTTCAAATTTATTCAGGCAGGCCTTGTAAATGATAAACCGACATCAAAGAAAAGTCGATTGCAAATATAGAAAAATTTGGCGATTGCGAGCGCGAAAAAAAATTATACCTAGTTAAACAAATAATTTTTCGTACCTACTGCACCTACTTTTGCAATCCAGAGGATGAGATAACGATCTATTTTCTTCTACTATCTGATTAAAATCGGACTCCAAAATATTGGGCACTGAACTACTTTCGAATTTTGGCACAGTTTCCGGACATGTCCTGCTATTATCGTTTTCCATCGTGTAATCGGATCCTATAGATGGATAATTATCGCAATCGGCTTCATTTATGGTTTCCTGGTCGGAACCTTTAAACGAAGTTTTGTACGCTTCTATGCAGTCTTCGTAATCGTTGTAATATTCTTCCAATCTTATGCATCGATAAGTAGGGGATCGGATCCTGTGTAAGTTATTGGGCTCACTCAAACACCTGTTCAATTCGTTTACGCGCACGTTTTCGTTAATCGAACTTATAAAAATAATTTCGTCGGCGTTACAAGGAATATTTGCACTATCGTAACATTTTAAACTATTCGTTTTTGGCGAATTTGTACATGAGGCGTTTGTTTTTTTGAAATCTACACACGATTCGGGAACGGCGTTATCACAGAAATCGTAAAAGACTTCAGAAGAAGAGCTTGTGCTACGAGTGCCGGACGCGGGAGTGCCCGGTAACTTCAGCGTTCCTACATTATTTATCGTGCTGCTGGTATTTTCCCTTTGTAAACTGATGCTAGAATTGGTGGAAATAAAAATATTCGGAGACGCGTCTTCGGAAAAGGATCCATCGGTGCACGTTTCGTAGCCGTCTATTTCTGTGTCGTCGGACGATTTAGAAAAATATAAGCACGACGAAGAGTCATTATTGATCGAATTATCACATTTAATAATTATTGACAAAGTTGTATTGTCCGCGAGGTGCAAGCTATCGTGATCGTCTCCTTCTTCTTCGATGATGAACTCTTGCACCGACGGTAGCAATAGATTGTCTACTTTTGAACTAACATCTAGTAAAATACTTTCTAAATTTGGTTCGATAGCGTTATCGTAGCAAACGTTCTGGCTAATAGTAATTCCTTTTAGAGCATGTAAAGGTGCTTCTGAACTTTTAAAGAAGCCAGGTGTTATTTCGAAATCGTTATTATAGACTATATTAGTTGAAATATTACGGTTATTTTCTTCGTCTGCAAATAAGCTACTACGTATAGACTGCTCACCTTCCGTTGCGTTTTCAGCGACCGTGCCCGAATGCATCTTCCTCTTGTAATTTAAAATTCTGTTAACATAAAAATTTAGCTGTTAAATCAATTCATTGGAAACGCAATAGAATTAATATTAAAAGTATGGTTTTTGGTTTTGGTTTTTGCGAAAGGAATGATCGAACGAATTTCTCATCAGTGTAACCGACGACATTGCAGAGATGTCAACAGTTGATTGATTATAACATGATATGTCGTTAAGCTGTTATGTAAGTTATGAGCCCGTAACTAATGAATGTTTAGTAAACGTAAAAGTTTAATTAATGAGCGTATAACACGAGAAACGCGAATTAATTAGTTGGAGTTAGATGACAAGGTTATATTCGAAGACCGGGGTAATTCAAATATTTCACCACTAGGCATTGTTTGTTGCATTGATACCTACAGAGTTTTAAACAAATCAACGAAAAAAATATATTATCTACTTTCGATTACGCAGAAATTCGTTCACCGATCGTATACCTATCTATGTACAATCAAGTTCTTATGTTTTGTCCAGTCGCCTAGCTAGATATGCAACACATTTACCTACCAGCGTCTTTGCGCCGAAAGTTTGAAGACCGCTGGTCTAATAACCTTATCACGTATGACAGATAAGCACACTTATCGAACAGAACTGCTGCTTTAAGCGAAAACGTTTTTACTTTGGTCGGAGATTCAATTAGGATTGGATAGGAGATTGGATTATTAAACATTGGTGAAATAATCTTCATATTTTTGTATTGATAGATATTACTTCGTGTAATAAAGAATGGACTGCGTATTTAAAAATATAGACCATTATAATTAATTCGCCATAAGTTTAATATGACATCGTACACATTTTATTAAATATCCCCTACTCTAAAATAACGTTGTTTTTAGTACACGGCGTGCGTAGCACATTAAAAATTGATTTAGATATGAATAACGCACAACCAAATGTTGTTAAAATGTTGCCTTTTAGAATTAATATAAAAATGGATTATTACAACGCTATAAATAATTAAGGGGCAAAATTTTGTACAAACATTCTTTGTCCAATTTTTGCAGAGTAACTTAACCCACAAAAAGTAAATTTTATAGGAGATCGCATTTTATGTTGTCGCGTAGTTATAAACAGATACGTTTCACGGAAATGCAAATCGATTTTTCCGGTGGAAAAAATCGGAATATTGTTATCAGATTTTAACAGATGATGTCTTTGCCTTAGATGTATTAGATAGTCGGAGTAACTCATTTTTTACAAAAAATTGGGTTAAGCCACTCTGCCAAAACGCATCGAGATTAATTAATTGTAAATGTATTAAATGAGAAAATTCATAAATAGCAAGAACCTTTCATTCAACTTTTCGTTTACTTTACAACGGGTTCAGAAACATTTTAATCTCTTACGTGATAAGGTTATGAGACCAGCGGTCTTCAAACTTTCGGCGGCAGGCTGCTAATAAGGCTTGATATGCGCTTGGTTGCATATTCAGCCAAGCGATTGGATAAAACATTTGAACTTGAGTGTACATAGATACAAATAAAATCAACACTGAATTTCGGGTCAACTCTATATTTACAGTGATCAACAGTAATATCAAAAGGATTGTTTTAGTATGTAAATGATACTATGTATTATGCATGTAACACCGTTTTCAGTTGCCTAGGTATTATCTCACATTTAAATATTACTTACATACTTAATTGCTTCTTTTGAAATTCAAAGTTTAATGACTCTGCGAGGTCGTGTCTTTTGACCTATCAAAAAAATCATCAAAAGGTGCCCTAAGAAATAAATTAACTTTCAAAATTCACAAATCCCATTAAAATCTGCCCGGTAGTTTCCAATATAACGATTTTGGCGTACCTAAATCATGTTTTTGAACATTTGAAGGGCGCTACGTGGGAGGGATAATTAGAGTTGCACGCACATTTAAAAAAAACCGTCTTAGATTTATTTCATTAATTATCGCCTTCAAACTAAACGAAAAACTTTACTTTGATCATTTCTTAATTTAATATATTTTCAGTAGCAATTTTAAGAATCAATGTATTAGAGGCAAAAAACATACGTTTTTCCAGTTAGATATTCGATTTCTGGGCCACTGTTCCGCGCGGCGACAGTAAAATATTGACTGTCGCCTAAAATTCATTTCCAAGTTCATTTACGAAAAAAATAAAATAAAAATCTTGGCCTTCGATATGTTGACATTATTATGCATAATAATGCATAACACTTAAAACAAAACAATTGACAACGAATAATTCGAATATTTTCAAAGATGATCACATAGATAGATATATGCACAGTAAATCTGTAAAATTGTTTATTGCTATACAAACTGTTATTTAAGTAGCACTTACTTTTTTTTAACATCTAACTTTTATTCCACACTGCATTAAATCTACTAATGGTCAGGGTCGATTAATTATAAGACACACTCAAATTACACACTAAACGTGCCACATAAAATAACCTCTTCAAATACCTACAATAATTTAGACATTGTTTCCTTCGAAACCTTTATAAAAATTACACATTTTATGCCACTAAGCAGGAAGTGATTATGCCTTGACGTAAATATGTACACTTCGTCCAAACCTATATGCAATCCACGTCATCAATAAAAGGTTACTAGATGATAACATTTCACACGGTGCTATCACCTCGTACCTGGTATTTTGACAATTCTAATAAATTGTAGTCTTTCTTTATATAATCTAATATGTGCGCAAGTAAATCATCTATAAAATATGTCACTTTCCAAACTTTAAACCGAATTATAAATACACAATCTAGTAATATTTTATTGATGACGTGGTGAATTGCATATAGGTTTAGACAGACCATACATTATGTATATTGTTTACTAATAGGAGACTATTAACCACAACCCAACTGGAAATACAACCACAATCGTTTTGAAAACCTGAACATAGACTAACTGAAACACAAATTAAAGTCATTCGGGAAAGATTTTCATTAAATAATAAGGAAAAAGCCAAAGCCAAAGCCGTTAGAGAACGTTTAGATTACTAAAATTTTTAAAAAAAGTTCTCTTTGAAATTGGAAACTAATCGGAAATTATACATAATTGGACACGTATGTACATAATTCTACAGCACGTTGTTGAAAAATGTGCTAATATAGAATTACAGCCTTTTTAACGTGAATATTACATTTTCTATACCTAAATATAACCGTTTCCAAGGTATTTTTAGTTTTTGTGCTTGCGACAGGAAGGATGTCATTTTGAACATTTAACGAATTAGTTGTAAATAAGTTATTTTTGTTCTTGTTTAAACTTTGTAAATTGAAATTGTATTTAGCAATTTGTTTCATTGGTCACTGTCATTTTTCGGCTTTGATAAATAACAACATATCTTAGAAAATACCGGAAAACTAAAAATATCTTGAAAACGGTTATGTTTAGGTATAAATAATGTAATGTTTGCTTGAAAAAGGATGTAATGAAAAATGTGACGTCCCATTTAAAATAAACAAGTTATTTCAATTTTGAAAAATTGAATAATTTTTGCGACTCCCCCTGTATGAGCTAGACAATAAATAAGCGATGTGTTCGATACATCAGCGTATTCGTAATTTACTTCTAAAGTTTTCTTTACTTAAACTAATTCATTAAGAAGATATGATTTTTTTACTACAGGGTAGCATTTGACAAAATCTCGAAGAAAACATTTTTTTTTCTCAAAAACTATAAAATTTAATTTTATATCACCTTAATAGTTTTTGACTTAACTTTATATGCTTAAGTGGAATATGCAAAAAGTAGGGCGATCTATTAAAAATAATAAAGTTTGGTGCTTTCTCGAAATATTGGATTACCCTATATAGGCGAAAATAATTTTGCCTTGTGTTAATCTTGCAACCAGAAAAATTTTATCTAAAATATTTTATTCTGTTGTGCTTAGTTTAGGCTCTATCAAACGATCCCACAACTCGTGAACACCCTGTATAAATTTTGCTTAAGTAGTAAACGGTACAGTTGATAGACATCGATGTTTTTTTAGTACATTTTATGAAGAACTGTTGTCAAAAGTATTAATTGACAAGATCTTCGATGCGTTACCACGGTAATAGGGATAATTTTGATATCGTGATCGACACGTTCGTTTTTAATCTAATTCGCTATGCGAGGCTAACTGACAAATTTATTTCTGAATGGTGATATATTGTCCACTCTTTTAGATCTTTACATTCACTTTGTCTACCGTTATTTGCTTAACTTTTATTAAACATTGCCGTTACAAACGCTCGTGGATCCTTTGAAGTGGTTTTTTTTTAATTTTAGATGCGACACAACGTGACGGTTAGGAAATTATTCCGCACACAAAAATTTTGCTTATTGTTAGTAGGCATCTGTTTTTATTTGAAAGTTCAGCAGGAAGTGGACGCTTGTAATTTTACTAAACGAATATGTATTTACAAATTTTGTATTTCTTGAGTTTAGTATTACATTCTATAAAACAAAAACACAAGTTTTAGGTCAAAATTCATAAATGAAACTTGTTCTCATCTTATATTTAAACCGAAATAAGTAACTATCGTAGGTACATAGTTTTTTATTGGTTGGAGACTGACCTGAGATTGATTTGAGCCTTTTAAAAAAAGTGTTTACTTAATTACATGTCCTCCATCACGTCTGAAAAGTACGAATAGTTATACTGAAACACCCTATGTATATTAGGTTTATACAAACATTGAAACTTCACAAAAAATACCTTGATCGATTGTCACTTTTAGAAGAAAATTTTTACAACAGTTTCTGTAGAAATGAGGCTACTATTTAATCAATATAAAGAATTGCGGAACAAATAAATCGTACAAGAGCAAGCAAAGACGCGGATTTTTTTCAGGTTTCCTCGCGTTTACTATACATTATTGTTAATAGTTTACACAGAAAAAAATATAGATATTTAAATTAAAAACATACGGATAAAAATATTATACAGTCAAACGAAGTCATGTAACGAAGTCTGTAAATTCTAAAAAGAATTCGTGAATTCGAGGTTTCGTTATAAACAAATAACACTTTTTGATAACTTTTAAAACCTTTTAGTGCCAATTTAGTGCAATTTTAATCCTTCTTAGAACTTCCATTTGGACAAATTCAAGAAATAATTTTAAAAGGTCTATAGAAGTTCGTTATATGGAAGTTTGACTGTGCAATAGGTTTGATCGAGAGAAAAATATATTTAATTTAAACAAATGTTTATTTAAATGGAACCGATTATTCTTTTGCCCATATTTAAACAAAAATATGTTTGATTTAAGTATACCTACCTTTTTCTTCGTGTATACTTATACGTAATTTACGGTAGTTTCCGATGCACGTCATGCATAAAAAGTTATTGAATTGTATATTGATAATATTCAGTTTAAAGTTTTGAACGTGGCATATTCTACCGATGATTTACCTGCACTACAAGTTATTAGTACTATAAAAATAAGAGGTTTTATTGATGACGTGAATTGGAACCTATCGTGAATAACGTATATAAGTATGTTTAGCAGACATTTCCACGACGATTTTCACTTACTGATATAACACCATTTTCAACAATATAAGTACATTTGTTTAAGTTTAAGTGTAAAAATTTACTTTACCTATCGCGCGTTTTTGCTATTTGTATGTAAATTTTCGTCTCGGAAGATACTCAAGTTAATTGCATAATGATATCTATATCAGTATTTCGTTAGCAATAAATGGGTCATGCTTGAAATTTCTTCTAAAAAAAAGATACAAGGATAAAGTAACGAAATTAATTTATTAAAAAGAAACCTTTTAACTTTTCAGTCCAGCCTTGGAATATCTGACCCACTAAACGATTCGTTTTAACATCAAGCTTTTGATATAACTACCAACAATTCCCTTGATATTATTAAATAAGTAATACGTAAAAAGACAAATCGAATTAGGGAGGCCCTTAATGTTAATAGGTAATCTTATATGCATGGCATATTTAACAACGCTCATATAATGCTCTTAAATTAATTTAAATTGTATATTTACAACGATATTCTGCAATTACTTAAAACATTTTTGAATTTGTACGTTTTATAATTTTCGGGCTACAGATTATAGAGAGATTATTAAGTTTGGGTTTTCGGGGTATAAATTTCGTAATAACCAGGTTATGTCCAAACAATTGATTTCGGGAGATTAAAAATCACAGATTTGAGGCACTTTGCACCTAGGTAGATAGGTAATTAATTTTCTGGAAAATTAAAACGTATTTCAAAGTAAACATTCTTTTAGAACTTTAATGTGACTTTCTAATCAAAGTCCATTTAATTATGGGCCAGTTGCAGAACAGCTGATCACTGGTCTCGCAATTCGTTTATTGTTAATTGATAGTTTACGAATGGAATTTAAATTTTAAAAAAGCGAACATTTCTATTTTGATATTTTCTAAAAATTTTTGCATCTTTCTTATCGAATCGAGACTGATATTAAAAAAGTGTCTCACTTCTTTTAAGCTACGCCTATAATATTAACAAATTAAATTGATTTGCATCATTTTATAATTCAGTTAGTCATTAAACAAACGAAGTAAAAAGTCGTTGGAACAGACGAGACGCTCGCAGTTCTGCGATAAACGATAAAATGGAAATATAATGTCTGTGATCGTCGATTAAAATTCAGTAACCGCTTCGTTTATTCGTTAAACGCAAGTTTAAATTCAATTCGCACATCTAATTAAGGAACCTTTTAACGATATCTGCGAAATTTAAAATAAATAGCTAATAAATTGTTTGAATGCCGTTTCTTTTATATTTACATATACAGGATGTATGAAATGTAAGGAATAACGATGCTAGAGATTTTATTAAGGGTTTCAGAAAAAAAAGGGTTTTAACAAAAGTTTGATATCTAGTTCTCTACTACAATTTGACGATATTCATTTATTTTTTCTAAGTTTTACCTTCAAACTGTGACATCATCGATATTTTTCTTAAATGGCAACCATATTTTTTTATGGCAGAATTGGATAGCATTTATTTTTTCTCTATACGCCCCTCTAAAAATATCGTAAGGTTGTATAAGAAATATTTTTAGAAAAATTAAGTTTAATGTCTCTGAATATGTTAACTTATGTTAAAACCTTATTTTTCTAAAACCCTTAAGTCTCTAGCATCGTTATTCCTTATTTTTTATTCACTTTGTAATATATCAATATATAAATATATTTTCATCGTTATTTGAGGAAAAATGTTAATAATAATGAAGGTTATTTCTGGCTATCACTCGTAGAGAATTAGATCCGATGAGTAATAACGGAGATTAGAATTTTTTATTTTTTTTTGAACGGTCGCCATTTTGAAACGGATCGGTCGATTTGGCTGGTTAACGAACTCGTCCTTCGTTTTCGAAGAAACAATTTCGCTGTCCAAATTTCAGCCTCCTACGATCAAAATTGCGACTGGAATCGTGTCCACAAGAAGCTGATTATCATATATGTGACCGACCGAAAATGAATGATCTACATTTTCGTGATGTATGGGTCGAAATCGGAGAAAAGCCAAAAGGACACATCTGGGTCCCGTCAACAGACAGGCTGCAATAGCTTTATTTTCTATGAAAATTCGCTAATACTTACCAGTTTAAAATTGCTTGGATAATAACTATCTACTGCCTTTATACCGCAGAATTATAAATTTACTCTAATTTTAATTTAAAAACTATTCGTGTGCCCCTCAACAGAAAATTTCCCTATCACAAACCATAAACCAGATAAAAGTTTAATAGCATTTTTATGCGACCGATAAAATACAAAGCAACTAATAAAATATGTGCACCGCCTACTTTCGTAGCTTATCAGAGTGCGAACAAACAAGTGAACGTTTTTAAAATAAAAGCGGGATTTCCTATTACCCACGTATAAACTCGAACGCATTTATGTATAGAATTCCGGCAAAACCGTTTCAGATCTTTCGCGTTAATGGTACAGAGCGACAGTGCTTGTTTCAATAGTTCGAATTTTAAATTACGCCGTCGTATTGTTCGTGTGTGCGAGGAGTGCTCGTTCGGTTAATAAGGCCTTTTTGTGTGTGAGTGGGCGAGTGTTGTGGTGTGTTCTCTAAAATGATTACAAACAAATATGAATTAATACGACGAAGAAAGGTAGTATCTTTATTTGTTTACTAACTCTCCATGTATTTATAAAGTGTTAATATATGGACTTTTAAGCTCTAACACAAATTCTCTGAAAATCGAGCTTGGTTAGGTTCTTGGATAGGGACTCGGTTAAGGTCTTGGTTAGGGCTCTCTTTAAACATTCAACGGTCCAATTTTGCGAACGAAATTTTATCTTACGCGCATTTTTGCAATTACAGTGGTTGGTGAAACACAGTGAAATATGAAACGTTTATATAGATACGTAATAATGCAAGTACGCACTCAACGGGAAGAATCTACGCTCGAAATTGGCGATAGAGGGAAAACTATGACGAAAAAAAGATAGGAAATACAGAGAAAAATTTGGAAGTTTCTAATTTTTTCTTATACTATGTTACAGACAAGTGACAGTCCCAGCAGCAGCAGTATTAATATGTATTTTACGTAAGTGTTAAAAAAAATACTTTAAGATTTTAATTTTTTTAAAATACTTTATTTTCTATGAAAATTCGCTAAAATCTTTAAAAAAAAAACAGATACGATCACGTGATATTACTGACTTTTTTCATAAATTATTCGGAAACTGCATTAGCAGATCGACATAGTAGATTAGATTTTGAACATAAAACCATATTTTTTTAATGACTAAAAGTCGAGAGTTTTACAGCATAATCATTTTATGTATCTCTCTGCAACTTACCTACCGATCCTATGATTGACCCGGGACGAATCGATATTTAACATTAAGTAAAATTCTCGAACTAAAAATAAGTTGCAAAAATTGTGGTAGAAAACACTAGAAAAGGATGTTCACCGACCACTGAGGGTTCTAGTCGAACACAATAGTACCTCAATCAATTTAAAATAACAAAGTTGATGTTAGTTTCTTGTATAACCGGAGCTGAATCGGAAGATGTTCTCAAACATCAGTGCCGCAATTTTTAATTTTAAATCGATTAATTGCATATGTTGCGATTACAATAATCCAAGTGTTTTTTGATTGTATCTTTGTAAATATAATAATTAATAAACTGTTTGTACGATGTTTTGGAAGTCGTGGCAAAGAAAGCATTTTACAATTGATTAAGGAAATCAGAGAGAAGTCGGGGGAAAAAAGAATTTTATTTTTAGGGGTAACGCGGTAAAAGCATAAATTCTTCAACTTACATTTTCACAAAAGTATTTTCTAACACAATCACGTTTATTAAAAAAGTTTCCATAAAAACGAGATCGGAAAACGAATATGTGGGCATATCGGTTCGATGTCTACTTTGATATCGGTATTGATTGCTAAAGGTTTAACCGTTCAAATAAAGCAGGAATATAATCCGATCTGGGTAAAGATTGCTACTTGCCTTTTTTTTTATTAAGTCAACTATTGCAATCTATAGGTATTTTATCGTAAAATTGGTCACGAACAAGAAACGGATTGCTATTTTTCAATCGAATAATGAGCTTATCATCTCCTTATTTTACGTTAAAAATATTCGGTTAAACGGTTTAGACCTGTTAATATTCTTTTTATCGTACGTTTTTCGAAACACTAGAATGTGAATGAAATACAGTAGACGCCGCTTATTAGAATTACGTTCGTACAAAGTGTGTTTTAAGTCGATTAATAAACGACCTTTGCATAAAAGCTATATTGATTGGCTTCGAGGAATTTAAAAATTCCGACAGCATTTTTTATTATTCAAATAATGATTAATTGATAGGTAGGTATTTGATAAAAGATATATATATAGATAGATAGGTACAGTCAAGTTCATATGTTTTGTCCCTCGAGGTTAAGAAGGATGAAGGGTAACAGTTGTTTTTGAATTGTAAAAAGGGACACGTCAGATCTTTTTTTTTGAGCCTTTTACGATAAAAACTAGCACAGGCGATGGGACAAAACATATGAACTTGACTGTATCTAATACATATCCTCCCAAATTTTTGTGTGGCCTTATAGAAGTTTATCAAGAAGATACGTACACTGTTACGTATCTACTTCCTGAAAATTTTATCCTTAACAATTGCAACTAGGATTGTACACAATAAATTATTCTAGGTAATAAATAAAAAAAAAATCAGTTTTAGCAACTTAAATATGTTATAGGCGCCTATGTCATACCCACGTCTATAAGCAGTTGAAGGTCTATTTTGTAAGGAATCTGTTAATTTTAAATACGCCGTTAATAATTAATTTCCTGTTTAATATAATATTGGTGTTTTATAAAACTTTCAAGTACCTGTTAAAGTTAACAAGAGTTATTTATCGGACCTGTTCCTTGTGCCTTTCTTTTACTTTCTGTTACGACGTAACAGGTATGTCGGATTGATAAGCGTTGGATTTATACGCTTCTACTATAACACAATTAAATTCTTTCAACAAATAAGCCGAAGTCGCTATATGTGGGTTGCTTATCGCGTATGACACAACATTTAGAAACCCATTAGAAATACTAGGTAACACTTCCGCGAGATGGGATTACGATTAATGCATAAGTTTTAAAATGTTCAACAAACGCGGTTTAATGTTGTTGTTATTAAATATAAGTGCGTGTTTGTTTGTGATGGTAAAATGCGAACCGTGCATTCAAACCAGCCCCAAGTATATCACTTACGGGTCCAAGTCGATACTGTGCACAAATCTTCATCAAAAATTTCCAAAACTGAATTATACAATAACCACCATGGAGTGTGACAACTGTAATATTCCTGTATTGAATGAAAACACGATGTTAATGAACTATAGAGGATATACCTTCAATTTAAGTAACAGTCACGTACAAAAAATCAGCTCGACAGCATTCAAGCATTTTACTAATTACACCCAAAAATTCGTATTCGAAAATAATGAAATAAACTACATGGCACCCAAGATATTTAGTAACTTTTCGCAACTCGACGACGTTATTCTTCGTAACAATAAGTTAATAACTTTGAAAATAACATATTCGACGGTACAAACCTGTACAAATTGGACTTATCGCAAAATAGTTTGACTAACCTCGACTGTAGTTTCAAAGGATTAAAAGTGACCATGTTAAATTTATCTTCTAACGGAATCAGAAAAATTGCTCCTAACGCATTCGAAGATTTAACCTTTTGGCCTGGAAGACAACTGACGAGTAAATTCGATAGAGAAAATAATACCCAACACGTTCAGGTCGTCAAACCACACTAACGCCATATACTACCTAATGCTGCAACGAAATAGATTAACCACTATAGAAAATAATACGTTCTCGCAATTAACATATCTTGTACATTTATCACTCGAAGAAAATGAAATTTTCGAGCTACACGCCGACTCCTTTAAAGGTTTAACTAATCTTAACACTTTAATTTTAAAAAATAACGCCGTAACAAAATTACCTGTAAGTATGTTTGCAGATTTAACAAATTTAGATGTTTTAGATTTATCCTTTAATAGTTTAACGACATTATCGATGAACACGTTCTCTGGTTTAGCAGAATTAACGCAACTTAACATGTCGCACAATAATCTCCGAACGTTAGACGAATCCCACATATTTCCTTTAGGAGGACTGACATCGTTGGACGTGAGCGTTAAACGATTTTAATTTACGCTCTGTATTGGATCATCATAAAAATTTGCGAAGATTACTTTTGAACGATAACTTCTGGAATTGTAAACATCTAGTAGACATGTATAGACTAATGAATAAACGAATTGGAGGATTTTATCGTCCAAGTCTACATTTTGACGTTCCAAACTTACACGGCATCGCCTGTACTCGTGTCGAATTAGATTCTTACGACGACTTAACTTTCGACAAATTTTTAAGTATTATTTCTCAGAATGGTGTGTTTGAAGACTTGTTCGATTCTAGAATAATTAGAAATGAATTATCGGACATATCTGTAGACGACATGCTCGGCGCAATTAATAACATTCGCGGAATTTATTGTATGTTTATATTACTCATAATTATTGTCGTAATTTTATTTATTCTGTTCGTAGTTAAAGGTTTATCTCAATTTTTATATAATCGTAAAATTGTTCAAAAAGATTGGTTTGCGATGTCGAATTAACGTGAACGTTAACGTATGCGGTAAATTAGTTATTTCGGAAACTACGAACTAAATAATATTAAATACATTTAATTGCCTACCTAATTGTTTTAAAATTCATCAGGTCCTAACGGGACTTGAAGCATTTATTTGGATGGCAGATAGATAATTAAAAAACAAAGACACTTTGTTACATAATGTCTAACATGATTTATTACCCTGAACTGTCGATATTCAAGTCAAAGAGAAAAAGTTGAAGGTCACTAAGTAGCATTTGTATTCATTACTATTAACACGTATGTTGTGCTCATACATAACACTATTTTGTGGTATGAACAGGGTGTCGATTTTCTGGAAAACCTGGAAAAGTTGTGAATTTTATTTTGACCCTAGAAATCGGGGAAACGTCATCTTGCCCGCATACGAGGGCAAATAACAAATTTGACGTCGAGTCAAAAAAGTAAATAAAAAAAACTAGATACATTTTTAAATTTATGAACGCTGGAAAATTAGTAGTTACTTAATTGGGAAGAGAACTATAACGATTGTCCTAAATAAAAAATTAAGACGTTAGAAGAATCTCAAAGATAAAACAGTACAAAAGCTTACTATCGTCATATTACCCTCCTTTTTCTGCTAGAGTTTATGTCTTAATAATTGCCGAAAAAACGGTCAGAAAAGGTGATTACTTTCACTAATAACTCCGTCCGTCACTTGTCCGTACTTGTTTCAGTAGCGTATGCCTAAGCAATACAATTTGAATTACTACTATAGAATTATTATCACAAAACATAGTATCGGTACAACGCGATTTTGTGCCGCTTGTGGTTCTCATAAACATCTTTAAGACCGCTCACTTGTTTTATTGCGTAACCAAGACTTTCGCCAATTATAATGACATAAACTCTACCTATTGAAAACCTGGAAAAGTCGGGGAATTTAATAATTTTAAGTTAATCAACACCTTGTATGAAAGAAAGCATTAATTGTAAAAACGATCAAAATTGTAATGTCAACTCAAATCAAGTGCTCAAAGTGTCCAACTGCCATCTCTAGACACAGCTCTAATTCTGCTAATCATATCGTAGTTGATCAGAATATCCTATTATTGAAACTAACCACTAATTTAGAAAAATGTGTTTTTTTTAATTTGTAACACTTCGATTATTGATCAAAAAATTATACTGGACAAAAAGAAAAGATGAAAAATCTTTATCTGATCGACCTCTACTCGCCTTCCAAATAAACGCCCCAAGTCCTGCTACGCCCCGTATAATATTATCCCTGTATATTATTAACAATTATCCAACAGAATTTGTATTAATTCTAAATTTAAACTAAACAATTGTAAATTATATTTTTATTTTGCTTCACATAAAACTTAATAAACTCGTTATTTTTATAATAAAACAAAATAACTAATAAAAAGGACTTTGGCAACAAATGGCTGTGTTTTAGTTTATCACGTAACTGCAAATCAATTTCCAACATTTGGTTTATTCGTAAAGCCACGTAACTCAAAATGTGCTTTGTCCGATAATACATAATGTATAGAAGCTAACAATTATGTTCCAATTGATTGTTGTAGGGACGTACTAACGCAGGCCTTAAATTAATATTTTTCTCGCATATATTCGTAATATCTATATGTGGCACGTGCCACAGAACGTCTTGAACTCCAGAAATATTTTTTTGGCGTACGAGCGGCTCCTTCACCTGGATACATTTTCTTGTACATCGAACTAAATAGTTTCCCCCGAAACGATTAAACCGTTTTAATTAAGTACGCGAATAGATGAGATAAGTTCGTGACGCACTGAATTAAAATTTCGGCGAAATTCACGCGCATAGTCTCTAAATTGTCATTATTTTTGTCGTTTAATAATAGCTTTTGATATCGAACGTACAATGTAATCGAGGACTTGAAAGATGACATAATTCTACAATAAGTTATTGTCAAAAGTTGAATAATTTTTTGCGACTACCCTGTATGAGTTAGACAATAAATAAGTTGTGTATTCGTAATTTATGTCTAAAGTTTTATTTCCTTAAACTAATTCATCAAGAAGATATGATTTTTTAGTACAGGGTTGTGTTTGACAGAATCTCAAAGAAAAACTTTTTTTCTCAAAAATTATAAACTTTAAGTTAATATCACGTTAATACTTTTTGACTTAATTTTACATGCTTAAGTAGAATATGCAAAAAGTAGGGCGTTCTATTTAAAATAATAAAATTTAGTGCTCTACCGCAATATCGAATAACCCTGTATAGGCGAAAATCATTTTGCCTTGTGCCACTCTTACAATCAGCAAATTTTGATCTAAAATATTTTATTATTTTGTACTTAATTTAGGCTTTATCAAACGATTACAGAACTTGGGGACAACCTGTATGTAGTTTCTTTTTGTTTTGCGTTTTTGTTGTTTACGTGTTTACGTCTGGGATTATTGTTACAAGATTTTCACAAATACGTGCTTTTATTTTGATTTAAGTTATGACATACACATGATTTATAGTCAAAATAACGAGAGCTCGAGTTATGATTAATCGTTTAAAAACGCCGAAAACGCTTAATTTCCGAAATTAAATTTTGTCTAGTGGTGGAGATCTATGCATATCGTTACAGTTTTTCAGTTAGAACTTCTACGCCACTGGGTTTTTTGCAAAGTTGGCCGCATTTTTAAATTGTTCGATGTGTTTTGCAAAAATAATACTACTCGCATTCTTATCGTGCGACACGTCGTTTTCGAGATAAACGACAAAATTCGATTTCATGCCCATTTAAGCGTGTGTCCATGGAAAAATTTATTTCATAATGCCGTTTTCAAACTTTGGGAAGTAACAGTAAGCATTAAGATAAGAAAAGAAGCCCGCGTGAATTTCGAGATACAGGGTCTATTTCGGAAACTAAACATTTTCGGACACGTGTTTGTAGGAACTTTTCGTCTCGTTTCGACGCGAAGAATACGCTCCTAAAATATGTCCAATCAATTTAGGAACACCCTGTATTTCTTATAGTTTAAGGTTGTTGTAAGTAGAAGAAAACTTTCTATGAAATAGGCACTAGCGAAATTCGTGTTCGTATTTTACATTTCAGTTACTTACATATATTTATTAATTGTTTATTATTTATTACTTACATGAAAAATTTTGGACAAATATAAACATGTAGATTTTGCTTTTAGGGACGATTTCTTCCTTAAAAAGCGTTTATCGGCAGAAACGAAAGAATAGATAACTATCCTTAAACATTGAACTCTTCCGTTAATCTGCAAAGTTTCATTTTCTTTTTTTTAATTTTCGGGTTCCCCTGTGTTCCCTTATTAGCATTCCGTTAAAACCCTCTTTGGTGTGATAGGTTTCGCTCGCATTTAAATGAAATCGATTAAAATTCCGTAAAGTTATTGAACGAAGCGATAAAAAGTTTAAAATAACTCGACCCGTCCGCGGCCGACTGTTTCGCTCGAAATGGGCATTTTTTATATTTAAAAGAAATGCGGCAAGGAAATAGAACGTATAAAATGGAAAATTTAGATTTCAAATCTGAATCTCGTATATCCGCTAAGCAGGTGGTTGCTTTGTGCGACCGTGATAAAGTACCTGAGAGTCTAGTAAAAAGCTCTGAAAAGCCTTTTGAACTTAACCCACCTCGAGGGTTCTATTGTTTAGGGCTTCATTAAATTTTATTATATTTCATTGGAAGTTCGCATAAAAACTTTTTCGAACTTTTTAAGCTGACAAAAGTGAGTTTATTGTTTATTAATGATCAATCGTAAAAATTCATCGTCGAGTAGGTGGTACTTTGAATGTCCTAAAATGAAATAAAACGTTCACTTTCGTATACTTTCGTCCACTTATATCGACTAGAATTGTTTATAATAATCATTCAGATGGGTAGCGTTACCTTAAAATTAATGGCGTCAACGCGAATAAGACGTTAACGTTCAGATTTTAAAAATTGATTAAAATTCATTTATTACGCTTCGTACATTGTTGTTTTCTTTGTCTGCGTGTCGTTTAATTAATTATAACTTCGTCGGAACAGAAAGATTTTCGTTTTAAAAATAATTTAGTTTTGTGTGCTTAAAAACTCGTAAAAGCAAGAAAATAAAACTCTTGTAGGCGTTGTTCACACTAAAAGTTGGTAACGCTTACAACACAGATTGGTAGTAAAACAAAATGGGCATCTTTAGTAATGAATTTTGTTTTTGTTTATTAGTTAGGTACGCAAAAAAAGTGCTTACGTTCTGAAACGTTTTGTGATATTTAAAAAAATATTTTTTTGTTGTAACGAAGCCATGCCTAATTAATTGTCGATGCAATATATGTACCTAACTAATTAACTTTTATAGATTTTTAACAATAAATAAGATTTGTTCTCTAAATAGTTTTGCTAAAATTAACCGTTGCTGCGTAATCCGTAATTTTGTTTGGTGCTCCTTCGAAATACATTTCGATTTATCTAGGTAATTATTCCAAAAAAAAATGTATAAAATTTTATCGAAGAAGTTTCCATAACATCCGCTTTTTACAAACAAAATGCATTTTGCCGCTCTACTATGATGGAAAACCTAAAATCTAACATAAGATCTTTTTAACTACCTACTTACCTAGTTATTTAGGGGTGCAATTTCGTATGCATGGCACGCATTTTAACTTTTTAGCTGATGAAAATTTTGTATTCAACTGTGTGCTGTGGTCCACAGTGATTTGCACTTTCCAACAATTTTACCTCGAAACTTATTTACGTACAATTTGTATTGATTACAATTTATGTCGGTGATTTTATTTGTCTAGATGGGTACATAGTAATTAATTTTGTAGATAACCGTATAGCTTCGTGATATAAACATTAATTACCGAGAAGCGACTAGGTTTATCGTGGCAAAATATATAATTTACCCGAAGTAACATTTACTCCCACATCCATAGTGTGTTGTGGTTATGTGTATAAGGAACGCCTTATTGCCATAGTTTGTAAGTGCTTCATCCTATCCAAAGGCAATGATCTTGTTTATATTAAATTATTATCTATACTAACAGATTTAGTAGCTATTTCGCATTAAAATTTGAATTTAACACCTCAATTATTTGAACACGCAGTAGACGCGGTACATTTATTTATATATGCGACCACTAATTCCGAGCACAATTTAAAATTATCGTCGTCAATTATAAATGTGTCTTACAAAGAATATAGTGTGTCCACTGGTCGGACCTAACTATGGACTAACTTTTTTATTTCTCGTTTTTAGAAAAAATGTCAAGAGTTTTATTTAGTTTGAAAAGTCTTAAAAGAGGACATTAGGAAAACCCAAGCGATTGCTCTGAAATTTTTAGTTAAATATATGTTTATTCAAATACATGTATGTATGATATGTATGCGCTCGAAATGCTATTCAATTGATAATTGTTGTAATTCATCAATAACAACATGTCCAGAAACAATATTGTTTCCGGCAATTTTTCTGTAGCGTTTGACTTGATGGTCGGAGTTAATTGACGATTGAAAAACCGGCATTCGATAATACAAATTGCTAGAGTCCATCCAGTTTAAGATTGGGAATATCAATCATAATAATCGTTGCTTTAGTTTTTTCTCATATAATTACAGAGAAATCGAGACAATCAGGGCTATTCACTAACAAGGAATGTCATGGAGTTGTTCTGCTCCGATCACGATGAAATTTAGTATACAATTAGATGTCGGTGAGTGATAAATGCATGGCATGCCATGCCATGGTGTTTTGCCGTGTGACCCAAGACATATGTGATATAAAGTGGCAAAGTTGTGTACCTATGTGTCCTATTTCTTCTCTACTCGTTGATAATGCATCAATTTCAAACCGAATGGTTTGTAGATATTTATCTTCTTTAAGACAAGATAGTTCTAGAGAGACCTCCTCGATTGGGAACTATTGCCAATTGCCAATTTGCCATTTTATATCCTGTGGTGGATGTCAATGAATTCTGCATTTTTGTTGTTAGATGACAATCATAGTTATTGCTATACTTCTGATCTATACTTCGTTTTCTTTCAAATATACATAAAAATAACTGTTTATTAATTTTGATTTTCATTAAAATTGTTTCTATTGATTTTATTTTTATTTTAACTAAGTAACTGCACGTGTGCATAGTCGCTGGTTTGAAAGTAAAGTAAAAGTTGTCTTCTCCCCACCTGCCTTGATTCTTCTGTCCGCGCACATAGCTTCTACTCCTTGGTGCGTCAACAATAACATTGATCTACAGTGATCAACAATGTTTTTCACAGAAAAAGGATAAGTTACAATTGTCACAGAATTTTGACAAAATACGCAGTTGTTGTGCTACACTTGACGATTTATCCTGACGTTCGTGGCTATGTTTATAGTTTGGAAGCAATATTTTCAATGTCCAATATTGACAGAACACCATGCATGGACATCCGCTGAATGTCTAATGAATATCCTTGAGTTATCTGCGCCCTTTATGAAGACCTCCAAGGAGAAAGAATTTGTTTTCGACGACCACTATGAAAAGTGCATAATTTCACAACAATAAATAACGACACTAATAATAACAATAAAGGTTGACCATTACAAACAAGTAGGTCGACCGTGCGTAAAGGAACTCGTTAGCCAATCGAAAACGTCGTAGTCCGTGTGCAATCATTGCACGCGCTGCTCGGCCAATAAAAAATCCCCTAGCCTGTCATGCGCAATAACTTTACGCGCAAACTGTTTTATTACGAATTGTAAATAGTGGTCGCTTTTAAAGTGTCAAAGTACCTACGTTAAACGTCAAAAAAATACGTGTGGTCGCCGAAAAAGTATAGTGTTTAACACGTGCTGAAAGGATATTTTAGCATGTGTTGCACAATATAAACGATTCCTAAAAGGGACTGTGCAACCCATAAGATCCCTTATAAATTTTGGTGATTATAACGAACGTTCGGATATAACGTTCTCGTATATTAAAATTTCTCTAAAAGTAGGTAAAAATGTTTTTTCGAGAATAACAAATTGTTATACAACTTGAATCTCGACAGATTGAACAATACGTTGACCTTCCCAGCGGATATTTAAGTTTTTAAGCTTTATTAGATAAGGGACGTAAAGGGGTAACCAATGTAAATGTAGGTAAAGGGTAACAGGTAAACGTTAACAATAATACATAATACCATTGCGTACCTGGTACGATTTTGTCAAATCACTTCCAAGTAGAAGAAGCTTTTTATCGTTTATTACGAACTCGTGTTGCGAGTCCCTTGTGTTTCGTTATACCCGGGTTTTCCCGTATTTGTAATATTCGGTTTAATGTTTTGAACGTGACATATTCTACCGACGATTTACCTGCGCACATATGACATGACAAAGAAAGACTACAATTTATTAGTCGACGTATGAGTGATGACGTGCGTCTAAATGAAATTTGGATGACACACAAAGTAATAAATCGTGAATGTATCATGATCTATTTAAAATAGATATTTGAACTGGAAGTGTTTCCAGATTAATCACAAAACAACTTATTACTTATTTACGTATGTTTTTTTTTTTTAATTCCAAATCGTGAAAACCGACGTATACGTTTTCGCGCGATTAGTTGTCGTAAATTTGACATACCTACTATTTAAAATGTGGTAAAATGTTTAGTGTTTGAATTTTGTATAGGTACAGTCCGGTGCAAAATTAATGTCGCATTGTACGGACACATACGACATAACGAACGAATTTTGATTTTGTACTTGTAATTCGTCTCACTCGCGTCATAAGCACTTTTCGTGGATTTGTTCATTGTGTCGTGTATTGCCCGTCGAATACTCGTGATTCGCGACATTCATTTTGCTCCCAACTGTACATACATACCTACATTTAAAATTTAAGTTTATTTATAGTTAACGAATTTGATTTATGGTCAGTTTTTAAAAGATCTATAATAATTGTATTTATTAATTGGTATTTAATGATTTTCAAGATCATTTATTTAATAATGTGATATACGATTATTTTTATGTCTACACACTTAAATTTGTTTATTAGATATAATTTACAAGTTTAACTCGACGAATTTATAGAGCCGAAATTGGGAAATTTATTCAATTTCGATGACTTGCAATTATTTAATATACTTTACGCCAATTTATTTGTAGAAAATGAATCGTGAAAGAGATGAAATTATTTTAACATTCCAATAGAACGAACCGGGAACGAGTTCAATCGGTTATGTGGAAATGTAGCGAATACGCAACAAAGTAAATTAGGATTTTATTTCGAAATTATCGAATAAAACGCGTTGACTATTAATTATTTTACGAAGGACCAAATCTGATAAAATAAGATTGACCTACATTTATTTGAATTAATTTCGTTGATTTTTTTTTTAAACTGAAAATGCTCGCGACTATTCGTCGGAAAACTACTTTTTCAAACTGAAAGCATTTTGAATTATCAAAATCAACGAACGTGACAATAGATAATCACATTGTTGACGTGAAATTAATTGCAGTTCACCGTCGAGCCGTAAAAATATTAAAAAAAAGTGCCTAATCGGCCATTCGAAACAATTGAAGATTTCGAGACGAAATTTCTTTATAGATGAATTAAATGGAATAATACATGGTAAAATATTTGCCGCTCTTAGAAAGCGATTCCAGCTCGGTTTGCATAAAATCAATAGAAGCACGCTAAATTGTGGTCCACGATAACAAAATCATTTCGATTCTATTACATGTTGACATTTATGGAAATGGACGTAAAAATTAAAAACTTACCCCCAAATATAATTTAAACAAACATCTAGGAGTTATGCAATAATTTGCGTGGATGGCTGCACATCAACTTTATCTTTTCACCAGTATTACGCTTATCGAAATTGTCTAATGGTAGAAATTAGCTTTTTATTATCAGTAGCTACTGTTAAATCGCGTTGCTTTTCACCTGCATCTGACAACTGTCAAAACAGCATCTCTTCAGCGAAAACAACAATTATCTCGAAGAGCGCAAACGCGATCTGTGCGAGGAAATCGAGGAAAACGAATCGAATGTGTCGCTACGTCGAAGTACTAAACGAAATACCGTGTTAAAAAATAAAGATAGTTTGATTTCACCTGACCAGTGGCGTCTGATCGATAAAATTTTCACTTTGGCATTCATATTTCTCGTTTTCCGATGAAGCGCCTTTAAAAGCTGTCGTGCATGTGGAGGAAAATCAATCGTTCATTGTCCAAACGTGACTTTTTAAGTTTGTCTTTTGACTTGTTGTTTGTTTAAGTATTTAAAGTAGATGCACACCTTTATTTTCGCGCCAAATTGAAAGAAAAGCGAATGCGTTAAAATAAAAAAAATACTAGTACGTTTTTGGAACGAGGACGATTTCGACATTTTTTGCCCATTAATTCAGAGATAAATCGGTAGAAACGACGCGAAAGAAAAACAAACCGAAAAAAACAACTCTCGATTACAAATTCGAGTAACGCAGCAACCTCTTAACGCGAACCGTACGTAACGTCTTTCCCTTCCATTTTTATAAACCAAGCGAAACATTCCTCGTTGTGTGATTGTTTTTCTTAAAGAAATAAACTCGAACAGTCAATAAAGAAAATTCCGTTCGGGCGGCGCGGCGGATGCGAAATTACAAAGGAAAATTAAACGTGCGCCACTAATACGTATCAGGGTAGGTGGGTGATCAAATTTCGGGGATGAAAATGCATTTAACTAGTGTTTTATCGGTATTTTCTTTGGAAAAGAAAATTTTAATATTAGCTTAAAGTTTTTTAGCAACAGTTCGACGTATTTCGTTACACATCGGATACGACGACGCTCTTCTTTCTACGACGTCCTTACAAAAGCTCCTAATCTGCCACAGACGCTGCAACAGTAGAAGGCGTGTCGGTTTGTTAACGTAAACATTTTTTTTGTATTATTGTTGACGATAACGTAATAGTGCTTTAAAATTTCTAGATAATATAATATAAAACAATTATTACTTAATATAAGATACTGTGCATTTTTATCGCTTGAAAAATTAATTTTTTTACCAACACTAAACGTTGCAAAAATAAAACGATAATGCTTATTTTACACTGTATACTAACCTTCCTTCTTATAGGAGTAGCGTTTAAAGACATTTGTGGTAAGTAATTTTTTATCGTTAACGATTAATAGGTTGATGCGATTTTAATTCGTACATAGAAATTTAATTTCCTATTCGAATACAGTTTGTTTAATTAATGTAATTACGGAGTAGCTTTTACATCGGTTATAATTACCACTGACGCTGTATATACTTTAGAAATTGTTCCAAGTTCGGCAACAATGCTCTTAATTATGTTAGATCTCCAAAGTGCGAAAATCTCATTACGAACTTATAAATCAAATTATAACTCGTAAGTTTGTTAAAACAAATTTGTTTAATTTCGAAAGATCGATACGTATAAATAGGGCAAATGTGAAGTGTATAAAATACAAATATTATACAAATATTAATTAAGTATAGAAATATGCACGACTAGTGTCAAGACATGATTAGGTAGATTCGTTGTTATACACGTTTATGTTTTAATCACGACCGATTTTGCAGACAAATAAACGCGAGAGTCGACGCAAATTAATTTCAAATTATTTACGAATATGTAGAGCAAGCAATCGACCTCAAATAACAACAAAGCTCGTTTTAATTAGTTTAAAGAAAAAAAAACATTTGCATCGCACGCCCTTTGTTAATTGGGAACATTTTTAAAATTAAAATTACGCTAAACTCTGCAAGGGTAACACGGTTTTAATTTTCTTACAGTAAATTGCATTAGCATCGAACAACTAGCAAGTACGACGCCCACATCCGACGACGACGAAGATTGGGACGAAGACGAGTCCTCCGAAATAGACGACGACGGAAGAATATATAAAAATCCCAGAAATTCGCCGAGCACCTTATGTCCTAGAGATGAAGAACAAGCGACTTTATTGGTAACGTACCTATAATTTTTTTTTAACAATTAACAGAAAATAGTTATCTATAACCCATAAGAGTAAATGTCAATTATAACCGTAGAAACCCGCGCATAAATTAAAATTTAAACGGAGCACAAATTGTTCTCCGTTGTTAAATCGTGAGTAATTAACAATATCCTTTTCCACGAGATGTTTTCGCACAACAACTTCGTAAAGTAAGGGGCAAAGTTTTCGTGGTTGAAACTTGCTAATGGTTTTCTTCCGCGACCTTTCTCTACTCCATATGTGACCCAGAAACGGTGGTACGACAAAAACTTGTGAACCAAAATTAGTTTTACTCTTTGAAACTTCGATTCTAAGAGTTTATCTTCCTGTTTCCACACAAACAAAATTTAATTATAATTTTCGTTTCCTGCAGCGTGTCCACGAGTTCTGGGATCCTTTGATAAACCCTAAACTAATTGTAAGCGCAATAGAACAAAGCATTTTAGATAAAAGTTTTCTGATTATAAGAGGCGTACAAGGTAAAATTATTTTCGCCTTTACAGGGCGACGTAATATTGCGGTAGAGCGCCCAACTTTATTATTTTAAATAAAACGCCCTACTTTTTTGAATATTCTATTTAAGCACGTAAATTTAAGTCAAAAAGTATTCAGGGGAACGACTTTCAGGCAAATTTGTATTAAGTAAACCCCACTTATATTCCACTCTTCTATCGCCGCCTAACAATATTGCCATGTTTTTTTGAAACACCCTGTATACACATTATACTCTTGTTTTTAAAACTGGTAAAAAGTCAATATACATATAAAACTTCGAACAATTAAAAATCGCCATTAGCCATATGCATAAGCATTTGATTAGATTTAGTAGCTATTAAATCATGTTTATTTCCATAGAAGCGATTGTTGCAACAATTATATATTGTATGTACCATACATTGACTTTTTACCATAATTTTAAAAATTTTATCGGCTACTCCTACTTATATCGACGGCGTTTTCGCAGAACGACGTAACCCGCAAAGAGCAAATTTTACAAGAACACACATTTTGTGTTGTATACGTTTCACGGCAATACAAATCGATTTTTGCGGTGGAAAAATCGGAATATTGTTATCGAATTTTAACAGATGACGTCTTTACCTTAGATGCATGTTGGGATTTATAAATATCTATTTATAATTTTAAAGAGAGCCAGTGCCGGTATGCGGCTTACACGAGATACTTTTACGCTTTCCACGTTCGTTTCTCTTTCTGCGGTGGACTGCTGTTTACTGGGGTGGTGGTGCCTTTGAGCGGCATCACTTTCTCCTTTGTTATGACGTAACAATGCAAAAGATAGTCAGAATAATTTATTTTCTCAAAAGTTTGGGTTACGTCGTTCTGCCAAAACACCGCCGATATTATGGCCCAAAATGAACGATTTATATTTTCGCGATTTAAGGAACGAGATCGGGATCCAAAGCGACACCTTTGAGTCCTGTCACCAGACAGATTGCAATAGCTATATTTTCTATGAAAATTCGTTAATATACACTCCTAATACACATATTTAATAGATTCAGTTTAATATTTATATTAGAATATTTTAATAGATGGCCCTTTTTATTTTGCATCTCAATTTCAGTAGGTAACATAAATCTGAAATTATTCTTTTACCAATAGATTTTTTACTAACTGCGATTTAATTTAATATATTATAATTCAGAAAAAGTGGATTTTTAAATAATTTTTACTTTTAATATTGTTAGAATAGTCTAAAATAGAAATGAATATATAACATTTTATTGATAGGAAGTGAAAAAATACGTAAATAAATGGAAAACTTTAATTGAAATTAATTATTTTGCGCCACAGTATGAGGGGCTCACAGTGACGTAATAAAAAACTTGTATTATAATAATGTACAGTCTACCAATCTTGGTTGCTGATGACCTCCCCTATCACATCACGTCATTTGATCGTCAACTTTTTGGGCACCCTGTACGTATAAGTAGCTACATCATCCTTATCTATAGTTGCACTGCTATTCTATTTATTCACCGTGTAATTAATTTTATCTATTTTTTCAACTTTATAAAAGTATTTAACTGATAAATTCGGTTATTTTATTTAACGACATTTATTTTAAGCCAACGAAAATTTTGATTTAAACAAGTTCCTTTTTATACTTTAAAGGGCCAAAAGTGCTTGAGGAAATGTTCGTCGGACGAAGATTGTAAAAGCAAAAAGAAAAAATGTCTCTGCGATGGAGCTTGTGGAATGTCGTGTATCAAACCAGGTACTAATATTACAAATAAATAACTGTAACATTGTAATAATAAAAAGCAATAACTATAATTAGATAGAGAGTGTCCTGAACCGGAACAAATAGAGTTGGGAACCGTTATAGCCAGTGGTCGCTTATTTGGGGCGCGTGCCACCTATACTTGTCAACATGGTTATCATGTCGTTGGATTACAAAGCCGTAGTTGTCAAGCGGATGGGCAATGGGCTGGTAGCCCACCAGCTTGCAAACAAAACAGTAGGTCTCGATAACTACCTAATTGTTTGCATTTTAAACTTTATTGGTTTTAGTATATTGTCTTTCCCCGCCCACCATCGACCATGCTAGACACAATGCTTTGACGGAACAATCTACTTTCGACTTGGATTCGACATTACAATATTATTGTCATACGGGTTATGTCACCAACGGGTTTCCTAGAGCCAAATGTTTAGCCATCGATGGCCAAGCATCTTGGTACGGTCCTGACATTTCGTGTGAACGTAAGTAAAAAATTCATCGATCGAAATCGACTATTAACTTCTCCTGAAATGTTGTAGCACGATCTTGTGGTCCTCCTGCCGATATAGCTCACGGATGGCACGCGGGGGAGTGTTACACTTACGGATGCCGCATTAATTACCACTGCGCAGACGGTTTTGAACTTGTTGGTCGCAATGAACGCTTTTGTCAATCGGATGGTACGTGGTCTCCAAAGGAATTACCAACTTGTGTTTGTAAGTCAGTTTTTATATAATTCTTTCGTTATTAAATTAATGGGTTATCAAAATTATGTCGGTCTAAAATCGAGGTTTAGAAGTACACTCGGTCAAAAATGTTTTGCACGCGCCCGAGGCGGTACAACATGAGATCCTTGTAATCCTTTCGTTGTTAAGAAGATCCTTGCAAAAATAGTTTAAATGGCCGGCGTCCTCGTCCAGTTCGGCCCGTTACAGCACATATTCGAACCAAAGGTAACTGTTTTGTATAATATACAAAATGTGTAATACCTTCCTAATAATCACAATAAATAAATATTGTTTCCTTTATCATTTTTAAATAATTACCACAGTTACGATACATTACGACAGTTTTAAACGTTATGTACGCATTTAAAAATATCTAAACTCTTCAAAGCGTTACGTTGCCCGTATTTGTTGTTAAAATAATTCTGAACTGGACGAAGACATCGGTTATTTCAGCAACACTCGAAAAATTATTGTACCTGATATCAATGAACACCAGTTATTGACTTTTTGATCATTGCTACCATGAAAAATTCATTAATACTGCTAATAGATGTTCATTTTTTAATTTCCATGTTCGTAGTCCCAATGTTATTATGTTCATTAGAAACTGGTGAACATATTTAATAATTTCATGGATATCTTAATTGCTTCGACTATTCTTTTTCATCAATCCAATTATTACTTGATTGTATCTACCAATTTCTACATTAACATAATAATTTAAAATTTATGAATTTAAAATACCATATTAACGTAAGGTCATTTTGAAATAATAACAACATTTATCGTATCTATGACCTAATGATTCAAACAAAAATTCAATTGTCTGCCACCGGTTGGATATTTCCCACCATATTAACTCTTAAACACACAAAGAAAATTTTAGTAGTGTTGTGACGTAGGTTTTTGTGCGATGGGAGCTTGGGCTATTACAGGGGTCGTAGGGGAGTTTGATAAAATAAAATTGGCAGATAATGACCGAAAATTTTTAAATGTACTTTATAGGAAATTTATTCTAAAATTATGTATTTATTAATCAGTAAAATTAATTGAATAATCACTATCTACTTTCTTTATACCGCAAAATTATAAATTTACTCCAAACTAGATCAAACCATAAACTAGATAAAAGTTTAATCGCATTTTCATGTGGCCGATAAAATACAAAGTAATTAATAAAACATGTGCACCGCCTACTTTCATAGTTTATCGAAGTGCAAACAAAGAACTGAATGTTTTAAAAATAAAAGTGGGATTTCCTAGTATCCATTGCATTTATATATAGAATTCTGTCAAAACCGTTTCAGATCTTTCGCGTCAGTGATACAGAGCGGTAGTGCTTGTTTCAGTAGTTCGAATTTTAAATTACGACGTCGTATTGTTCGTGTGTGGGAGTGCTCGTTCGGTTAATAAGGTCTTTTTGCGTGCGAGTGTTGTGTGTTGTGTTGTGTACTCTAAAAGGATTACAAACAAAAAGGATTAATACGACGAGAAAAGGTAGTATCTTTCTTTGCCGACTAACTCTCCATGTATTTATAAAGTGTAAATACATGGACCTTTAAGCTCTAACACAAATTCTCTGAAAATCGAGCTTGGTTAGGCTCTTGAATAGGGACTCGTTTAGGGTCTTGGTTAGGGCTCCCCTCGAACATTCAACGGTCCAATTTCACGAATAAAATTTTACCTTACATATGTAATAATACAAGTTCGCAGTGATCGGAAGAATCTACGCTGGAAATTGACCAAAGAGGCAAAACGATAACTAGAAAAAGGTAGAAAATATAGAGAAAAATTTAGAAGTTTCTAATTTTTTTCTTATAGTCTGTTGCAGACTAGTGGCAGTCGCAACGGCTGCATTGTTAAGCTAAGCGTCCACTAGTTCGCATCGGACGCACAGCACCATTCCTTAAAATTTTCACCCCTAATTTTTGTATCATAATATAGATCTTGAACAGCCATTTACAAAAATATATAGTTTGTTGGCGATAGCTCTTGTTGTTTCATACATAATATATAAAATCGAAAAAAGTTCCAATTTTCAAAGTGAATTTCATCCTCTTAAACTGCGTAAGAGCACAAACGGAATACGGCTCTGGATTGGGGTTGACTAATACTATAATCCTGCAAAGTTATATTTGAACGATAATTAATTGAAACATTACAAAAAATATATTTGTTATAGAAACAATATACCTCAACATTGTCCTATTTGCAATGTGACATAGAAACTGTACTTTTTTAATATGAAGAGAAGTGTACATTGTAACAAGAATATTCCTTTATTTAATAAACACATTCATTGATACAATAAACAAACTTTGCATTTCAGTGGAATAATTTATGTAAGAATATTGATAAAACTAATAAACAGTTATTATCACTATAAATCAAGTTCATATTATTTATGTACTGATTTATTAAAACAAAGAAAAATTGTTCGTTGAAAAGTCAAATTATTCTTTAGCGTAATGAACTGAATTCGTTGTAGTAACGTATATGTTTTCATGATACCAATAAACGTTCATTGACTAATGATTACGAACATCAAGGACATCTTTGGACATACGTTGTAATGATGAAATCGTACTTCGGATGAAAATTAATGAACTCAAGTTCTTAATATAATGATTTTTTGATTGTATTTACGTACTTTTTTGGTTGAGTGAATTTTTGCCAAGGACTTCTTAAAAACGAAAGGATTACAAGAATCTCATGCTGTGCCGCTCGCCCAATGCCCATCGCCTCGGACGCGTGCAAAACATTTTTGACCGAGTGTACCCAAGTAATCCATCTGTTGCAAATTAGGGTCTTTCATTAAGATCAAATTAAATTGAATGGCGCTTTTTCGGTCTTTGTTTTGTCAGATACGTTCTTTCACGTCATTTATGGCATAATAAATTAAGAACTGATTTTACAATCGAAAGGCATTTTATAATTTGGACGAATATGATGTGCACCGATCTCATTCCACACAAAATATGACAAACATTTCTTTTTCTAATCATCGATTAGCGATTTCGTTAGAAAATTGCAGGACATCCTGTCAAACAATTTACTTATAATCTATCTAATATCACTCACCACGGGTGGAAAACTAAACATTTACACAAAACTTTTAATTATTTTGAATTATTTTGTCGACAATCATTTCCATAGAAATTAAATGTCTATTTTATTCAAGAAATGTTATTATAAACATCGATAGTTCATGTTCAGATTCGAAAAATTGCTCAAAAGTAGTCTTCAGCGAATTGATTATATTAATAGGTATTTCATTAAAGGATTTTAATTAAAACAGATCCGCAATAATAATTTATGAATATCATTTAAAGCAAATTTAATTAAAATTGCATTGTTACTGAATAACGTCATAACCGAATATGAATAATGAAGAAGATTATAAATTAAGATTTAAAGGAACAAACTGAGTCACGGCAATTTTGCAAAAACAATATTGGACAAGGCGACGACACTTAACTCGATTCAAAAATTTCTATTAAAAAATCTAATTTCGCGAACCATAGAAAAACACTGATATTTTGTACCGTTCAAAACATAACAAACGCACGGCTTCTGAAGTACTTATCATAATTAGTCTAAAATAGATTGTATGTAAATTGGATTATTAGGGAGGACTTAAACGGTCGAGGACGAACCGGAAAAGGGCAAATGAGAGAAATTATAATTCTGTTTTATTTCGTCGCGAAATCGGCTTTAAATTTTTAAGGGAGAAATACAAAACGAAGTTTACGCAATAACGCTATCTTTATAATATTAACGTCTAAGATATATTTTGTTGGTGGTGTTCGTTTGTTGTGGTTACAGCTGTACAGTGTCCACCACCTGAAAATCCACGTCATGGGAAAGCTATTTATACTTCATGTAGCTACAATTCGATAGTTAGTTATGAATGCAAATATGGCTATACTTTGGTAGGTGAAGCGACGAGACGTTGTGGGGCGGATAAGAAGTGGTCGGGATCCCAGCCGCAGTGTAAAGGTAAGTTTTGCATCGATATTTCCGAAAAATAAACTATTATTTTATCGATTTACTTTTCACTATCATCATCATTATTAGCATTATCATCTTAGTCGTTATCACCTTCATTATTATGCATTTTTTGCGTGAGAGTAGAAATAAACTGTGGTCATCCTGGAAGATTATGGAATGGTTGGTTAGAGAACATCGAAGGCGGAACTGGACTGGGCGCGTCGATTATATTTCGCTGCCACGAAGGGATGCGTTTGGAAGGGAACGCGTCGACGGTTTGCCAGATTGAGGGTAAATGGCGATATCCACTACCGAAATGTTTAGGTGAGAATTTTAGCCTTGCTTCTCTTGTTTATTTTTCATGTCATTTGTTTTGATCGGTTGCCCAAATATTAAAAAAATTCTATTCGATTGAAACCATCAAACGCTGTCAAAAAACTATAACCAGTTTCCGAAATTTCATAGATATTTACCGAATTAGGCTCGTTTTTGGCAATGTTTATCTGAAATTTTCGTTATTAATGTCGATCTTAACGGGCGTCCAAAAAGTTTTTCCGTCTTGGTTGGTTGTGGAAAGATAAAAGCACGTATTTTGGTTTAATTGATTTTTATTACTATGACGTGACAAGAAATACAGCCCCCCATGGTCATTAACTGAGAGCGCCATAGTTCTTGGATGTATTTAAGCTAATCGTAAGACATGCCTTTAACTTTTCACAGCCAACCAAGACGGAAAAGCTTTTTGGCACTCGTTAGTTTAAAGTGCTTGTTTCTATAGTAACAAAACTACGGTAACTACGATCAAAACTATATACTATTCACCGAACTCGTGCAATAGACATAAACAAATATATGTAGAGAATACGTGATATTGAAGTGTCACCTTTACTATAACGACATTTTACACAGGGATGGATCTCCTCAAGATTCTGAAATTACCATGTAAATGTGTTACATATTACATGCAGCAATGCTTGTTTATATCTATTGCATAGGGAAAATGAATACAATATAGACGTGCTCCCCATATAAACAGTGTGTCCCAACAAAAAGTTTGTAGGTACCCAGCTATTTTTGAAAATTAATGTTTTTATTTTTAAAAACGCCGGTTCGTGTTGATTTTATTCGTAAGAGGAAACAACTCATTTTCATAAATTCGCCAGCATTACGTTAACCCCCGAAGTGGGTAAACATAGTAAACATCTTAGATGGGAATAGGGGCCGAGTGGCACATAATTTTAAAGGTCCTTTAATTCTATATACTGAGTGGTTCGTTCTTTGAATTTGATTATTTGTCCACTGTTACGATGAACATTCTGCAGCACGTCTGGTGTAATTTCTTAAAACATGTTTCTTACCTTAATTGAAAGATCTTTAAAAATGATGTGCTATATTTGATCCCTATTACTATTTAAAATTTTTGAGAGGGGTGCCGACTTTTTAATATGTTTAGAATTAATAATGGTAAATAAAGTTAGGATTTTACAAATAAGTAATATAATTTTTATGTTGCTGCCATTTAGAATTGTATGTACAGTCATCTGCAATTGAAATGTCTCTTGTCCAAGTCGTAGCATAAGTCCTGCGGCTTGAATTTGCACTCTTGTGTTGTCGTTAAATTTAATAGTAAATGTCTACGACATTTGGGCACGAGTGCTACGGCACACGCCCACTAGAACGCGGGCCCATTTGCACGCAGAGGCATTTCGGCGCAAGGCCAATAGGACGCAGAGACATACGGCGCGAAATACTTATTTTATGGAGCGCGCTATCAGTTTTAAATAAATTCTGTTAGTCCTAGACGTGTGTATGTACAGCCAAGTTCATATGTTTTGTCCAGTCGCCTGACCGGATGTGCAACACTTTCACCAGCAGCTTGGCGCCAAAGTTTGAAGACCGCTGGTATAAAAACTTTATCACGTAAGAGATTGAAATGTTTTTCTGAACTAGGTGCGTTTAAAGCAAACTAAAAAACGAATGCTATTTATGAATTTTCTAATTTAATACACTTACAGAGAAAACACAAGGAATTTTTGTGCACAATTTTTCCCCTATTTATAGAGAAACGTTGTAAAAAAACATTGTTTCCATTAATTATTTCGAATTATTATTATTATATCCATTATTATTTAGAATTTTAGAATTATAGCCAAATTTCATTAAATAAGTATGTCAAACTATGTAATTATCCTTAATTGAAATCAATTTTTAATGTGTTACGCACTCCGTGTTCTAAAAACAACGTTATTTTAGCGTAGGTAGTAATTTCGAAATAGATCTAACTTTTATTGTGATTAGTATGGGATATAGAATTATATCCCTAAAATTTTATGACTATACCACAAAGACAAGGGTTTATGCATTTACTGCCCTTACAAAACCTAATAGACTACGTATAGGTTGTTTAGCCGAAGTTTAGGATGACATCATACACATATTATTAAATATTTGATATCCTGAAGACTAAATTGGTATTTGTTCTCGCGCATTTGCAGGCGTAAATAAAAATGTCGACGGCGTTTTTTCAGAAGGAAGTAACTCACAAAAAATAAATTTTATAGGAGAAATACGGAAATGCAAATCGATTTTTCTGGTGGAAATAATCGAAATATTGTTACCTGATTTTAACAGATGTCTTTGCCCTAGATGCATAAGATGGACAGTATAACTTATTTTCGCAAAAAGTGTAGGTTTCGTCCTTCTGCCAAACTTCAGTCGATATATAAATTAAATATAAAAACATCGACAAATCTAAAATATTTAATAAAATGTGTATGACCTCATATTAAACTTATGGTGAACGAGTTATAATGGTCTATATTTTTAAATAGGCAGTCCTTTCTTTATTACACCAAGTAATACCTATCGATGCTAATATGAATATTATTTTACCAATGTTTAATAATAACCGATTTTTTAATATTTCAATGGAATCTTCTCCATTCAAGCAAAAGCAAAAATTATAGTTCTACTTGTCAACTTATTTATTTAACTACACGCTATACATTACATTTATATTTGGCCATCTCGGTTCTGCTCGATAAGTGTCCTTATCTGCCATACGTGACAAGGTTATTAGACTAGCGGTCTTCAAATTTTCGGCGCCAGGGTGCTGGTGAATGTGTTGCACATCCAGTCAGGCGACTGGACGGAACACACGAACTTGACTGTACATACATAGATATTTGTTTTTGTGAAAGAAATTTTAAATGAAGAAAGATTAGATTGGTTTATCTACACTAACCTAAAATTACCTCATCTGCACTAGTTTAAACTTGTATACTTACATGTATATGTTAGTGTACTTGCGACATAATGCTCGCGCAGAAACGCTCGCGTCTCCCTCGTTCTACGACGCCGACGTAAACAAGGGACATTTTAATTTTCACTTTTGTTCTTTTTTTTGACTAAAATAGGTACAATTTGTACGTCTCATTATCTGACGACAAATCCGTAAAGCTTATCTCGCAGTTACTGCACATCAAATGAAAACGAGCCATAAAAAAAGTTTTATTACCCGATAACAACGGCGTATTCGAAACAGTTTGTCGGGAATTACTTTTAAGTTCGATCAATCGAACTCGTTTTATTTCAGTCGGTGATATAATCCCTTTTACTTCTGAAAATGCGCACACACGCGGATATGCATGATAAAGAAAGAGTAAAAACGCTCGTTTTAGGCCTAGTTCAGTTGAAGGAATGCTTTACGCGCGTCAAGGGCCCGTCATCTGAACTAGACCTTATTTAGATATTAATACAAAGATATTGAAAAAGCAAATTCGCTATTAATATATAGATGGTATTACGCAGCTCCTTGCGTCGTTCCGCAAGTTTCGCAAGGGAGAATTATTCTTCTTTCCAAGAACAATACCGCCCCATCTTCCACGGTAGTTCAAGATGGAGAAGCACTAACTGTAGACTGCGATCCTCTCTACGAGTTTTTTTTAAACAACGCGCCGATCGTTTGTAATAATGGGACTTGGACGCACATACCCAAATGTCAACCGGCCAGGTATGCGATGATAAATTTTACGTCCAAAGTGTTAGGTAACATACTTTTACAACGTAATTATCGTCGTAGATGTAAGCACTTACCGAAATCGCCGAAGAACGGCATGATAATTGCTCCGAAAATGGAGCACGGCATGAAAGCCAGATTCAAATGTAAAGATGGATTTGAAATAAGAGGAAATACTCTCCTCGAATGCTCTTTCGGCAATTGGACGGGAGAGTTTCCCATTTGTCAAGAAGGTAAACGTTTTGTTTTCATTTCCCCGATCATCATCAACACCAACTCTTCCTTGCACCACAAAATTTTTCAACCTTTCAAATTTTATCGCGCAATTTTACGTTGTCTTCTTTTGCCGTTTAATTGCTAGGCAACCATCCTCCAACATAGATACACTCTCTAATTTGAAATAATCAAAACTTTTATTTTATAGTTTCATACGAAATACTCCAAACGATAACACATCAACAATATATTCACATTATTTGTTTTAACGACGTAAGTAAATACATTATACAAGGACAAATCAAAATGGGTCGCTCAAATTAATTGAACTTAATTCGTGCGAATTTCAGTTTACTGCCCCTTTCCCGGATTGGTGGATAACGGAAAAATATTACTAGTCGGAAACATGGGTTTATACGATTACAGACCGTACGTGCGCAAAGTTACCAATAATAAACAAATTATGTACGACTGTGATAAAGGATATGTTTTGGGCGAAGGTCCTCCGGGTGCTACTTGTGTGGGGGGTAACTGGAGCCCTAAAGAATTGCCCAAGTTAGTATAAATTTTTGTTGTTGTAGTTTTACAAGATATCTTGTGGTAGTTTTCTTTTAAGTCTTTCCTATTTGATTGATAATGGGTTGCTTCGACGAAGTGATGGAAGTTCAGAGTGGAAAGTCGTAATTAGTATCTTAATATATTCATCGAGTGGTGGAATGGCCGACTCGTGATGAATTTGTTTGTTCCACAGAGCTTTAATTACGATTCTTATTGTTAGCGTTTTATTTTGGTTCCATGCAAATTGCTCGAATGGAGAATTTCTCGAATTGTGTAGATATAGTAGTGAAAGTTTTATTCATACGTTCTATTTGAGAGCTAAAGAATAAAAATTGATAAAACATTGTCTTTTAAGACAATTTCCCATGTTAAACTAGTAACCGAACATTTTTGGTTAACTACACTAATTTACACCTCATCTACACTAGCCTAAACTCGCCTCATCTGCGCTATTTACATTAGTCTAAGCCTACTGAGTTATTTAACTGCATTAGACAATAGCGAAACACTGACACCTCCCCCCACTCCCCTTGCACACTTGAAAGTTGACGTGTATCCGGTGAAACGAAAGTTTACCTTCAAATAGAGCGTAGGTAATTTACGCTCCCGAAGTGCGAATAAAACTTTTTCTACTATATTTTCACCTTTAAATTGGAGGATTTGAAGTTTATGTGGATTGGTTTTTGATGTGTTTTCTCAAACACAGCATCCGCAAGTCGGTAGAGTGGTCCGATGATTGATTTATAAAGCATAAAACCGCACTTTATTGTTAGATTAGAATTTTTGTTTAATACGGGGAAGAGTTATGTTAATTTACTGTGACCTTGGGAGGTTTCAACATCA
The DNA here is from genome assembly GCA_036326145.1 of Rhagophthalmus giganteus. Taxonomy (NCBI): domain Eukaryota; kingdom Metazoa; phylum Arthropoda; class Insecta; order Coleoptera; family Rhagophthalmidae; genus Rhagophthalmus; species Rhagophthalmus giganteus. Next base: position 4,805,158 of record JARFJA010000083.1, on the reverse strand, counting down.
ATTTCAGTGTTTCGTCCTTTTTTATGGATGACGTGTTGAATTTATTTTTACCGTAAAAATGAGAATAAAAGATAGCAGTAAAATAATTTCGAATATCAGGTGTGAACAGTTTATATTTGTCTAACACTTGTTGGCCGTATAAAAATGCAGCGGCCGCGAATTGCTTGTCATAGAAACTTTTTTCGATAAATTCAATAAGTTATAGGAGTTGGAATATCCTTTGCAAAGCCCAAATTGAAATGCCGGATAATTTTCTTTTCTTCGATTAATGGCATTAATCGAAGGCGCTGAGAGTGGCGCTAGGATATTAGTGTAGTGAGGTGATCAGATCAGGGCCGGGACTTTTTCTGTTCGGGAGGCTTTTAACGATTTTTGTCAGTTCTACTGGTGATATGGGGTTAATTGTATCGAGATTGGATTGTGCGTTTAAATAGGGGTCGTTCAAATAGGACGTCACGTTCTTTAAGGGTAGGGGGGGTCGCAGACCGTGACATGACACGATGGCTTGGGAAGTAACAAATAAGTGACGTTACGGATATTGAAGCAGTGGATGCTGACTTCGTATGAAAATGTTTTGTAATATTTAGGGGGGTCCATATTGATACTGCGACGTCCTATTCTGGAATGAGGTAAGAATTTCATGACATGGGGGGGGGTAAAAGATCCAAAAAAAAGCGTGACGTCCTTTTTGAACGTCCCCATATAAGAAATTATGTGATTATCATATATTGTATAAGAATTGCGATTGGGTGCAAAGGTTTTTTTACGATCGGAGGTAGGGTTTGCGGTCGATGGAGGATGTTATTGCTGATGGCCAAGGTATAAGTTTTTTTTAAAATTTATTGAAAACCCAATTTATTTACAATCTGCACAAGTTGCATTTAGTAAATTCTGTGATAGATTATTTGAACATGTAGAAGCATCCCCAGTAGGGTGCTCCTGTAACAATTGTCATCTAGATGAGTTTTGAGTTATCGGGTATAAAACTAAAATAACAGACTAGGTCTTCAAACTAAAATAAAACTAGAGCAAGACTTAATATTGATTAAGTAGGGAATCTAGTGGGCAAGTCATTTGGTGTATATTTTTGGAGTCTTCGGTTGCGATTTTGGGGAACTATAAGATCCATAACTAATGTGTTGGGGTGTGCACTAAGACGGTCACTGTATTTAGCACTGAAACGACTGACTTGTTCTTTCACTGAAGGCATATGAAGATCATTACGGATAGCCGTGTTGGACACGAACCAGGGCGCGTTCACAATCATGCGCAGCACTTTAGTTTGGAAGCGTTCTAGGATTTCTAAGTTATGAGTTGGCAGATGTGCCCCAAAGTTGAATCCCGTAGCTCCATACGGGTTTGAGAATTACCTTGTATACAAGGAGTTTATTGCTTAATGATAACTTCGACTTACGTCCCAGTACCCAGTACATCTTGTATAAAATTAGTCCCAGCTGCTTGCGCTTACTGAAGATATGCTTGCGCCATGTTAACCTTCTGTCAAGGTGTAACCCAAGGTACTTTACATCATCTTTTTGCGGTAAAGGATTGTTCTTTATCTGAACCGGGGGACACGTGTCTCTGCGCAGGGTAAAGGTTACTTGAGTTGACTTAGACTCGTTTATTTTGATTCTCCAGCTCGTTAGCCATTTGTCAATTGCAGTTAAATTGGCTTGTAGTTTTTGTGAGGCTGCGACTGGGTCTCTGTCAGTAGCTAGAACCGCGGTATCATCCGCAAATGTAGCTGTTGTGATTTCTGGTATTGTCGGAAGATCTGCTGTGTATAAGAGATAGAGCAGTGGTCCGAGAACACTGCCCTGGGGTACACCAGCAAGGTATAAGTGATAATAGCTTTGTCTATGTCTTGAGTGTTATTAATTTTTTATAGGGTCGTAAGTTTTTGATCTAGGCAGCTTTGAAAGTGTTTTCGGCATATATAACAGTTACTTAATGGATTTTAGAGAAGTTGGGGTAAATTGAGTGGGATCGACCGAGGCTATGGTAATCTGTAGATGGTCAGTCTAGTTCGTTTGTGACGGTTTGGTGTAGGTAGGGCACACGTAAGATTTTATACATTATGATTTTAAGGATATCTGTTTGGTCTTTGTATAATTTTCACATAGTGTATAGTATATTGGTTAAATATTTGGGAGTACATATTATTATTATTTTTTAGATGCGTACTTGGGCAACATCCCAGATTAAGATGGAGCAGAAGAAAGAGATATGTTGTTATAAAACGCTACAAACGTAACGAAACCTTGCAATTTCTTGATCGTCAAAATTCGTTTAGTAATAAAATTACAAATAATAACCACACTGTTAGTTTAATGAAAATAGTCAATAGAAGAGTAAAGCGCGGCCTTAAAACCGGAAGTACCAGCAGCGGCAGTAGAACACTAGGTCTAGGTTTAAAGAGCAGCAAAAGTCAACCGACCACCAGACGAAAAATGAAACAAACTAGTAATAATATAAAAATCGACAAGAAAAAACTATGTCCTCCGTTTTACGACGAAACGTTTGCTAATATTGAAGTTTTAAAGTACGGCTACGATTCCAGCGACACCCTCAGTGCCGGGACGGCGGTGAAATTGACTTGCAGAAAGGAGTACACTTTGAATTTGTTCAATAATGCCACTGCAAAATGTATACGTGGCAAATGGAGACCGGCCAAACCTAAATGTTTAATAGGTGAGTGAGTTTCGACTAGAATTTCTGGTTTTATACGCGAAATATTTTATATAAGATTCCGATCAAACTGTAAGAAGAAAACGTTTGGATTTCTTTTCATAAACGGCACGTAGAGGAATTTACTGCAACAGTTTCAATTTATATGTACATATACCTTCTTAAATCATTATTTTTCAGCACCCTGCCTTTTACCTAAAATTTCAAACGGACAGTACCTTTCTGGTCACAAGGCCGGTTTGGCCGTAGCGAACGGTTCGCTGGTTTCATTTCAGTGCGATGCCGAGTATGCGAAATCTATTCAACCTATCGTTTGTATTCGCGGCGAATTAAAGCCACATAATCCTGCATGTATTAGCACGACCGCAGCAGATTTTAATATCAGTAAAGATTCTTATTATTTGGGAGGAAGCGACATTGTTAGAGGAGGAGATATCAATGCTCTAGAATATGGTGCTCCTAAAAAATTGTGTGGGCCGCCAGCTAGGTAACGCTTCAAGATTGTGTTATATAATCAATTAATTACTAAAACAATAATATAGATGAACATTTTCAGAGTTCAAGGTTCGTTAGTATATCGTAACGGCGAACAATTAGCGGAAAATGAAGTTACGTTCACAGACGGTACCGAAGTAACTTTCAGCTGCATAGAAAGTATCGTCGGTGAAAAAACTACCTGGAAAATCGTGTGCGAGGACGGAAGTTGGATTGGAAGATCGTTAACGTGCGGTAAGTCGTTTAAATTACATGTCTAGTTAAATGAAACGAAAATTGTTTTTCAAAATGTAATTATGCTGGAAAATGTATTTTAGATTCAGAAGAACTAATGTACAGATACACCAACAGTAGTAACAGCACTTGCGTATTTAAGAACCAAGAACCGAATGTAGTTACATTTTACGATGACAAACAAATTATTAGTGACATAGTCGAGTTTCCAGAAGGAACAATCCTTATGAGTCGTTGCGCCGATATTGGTAAATTTTCAATGATAGGTAAGTACGTAATTATAATAATTAAAAGGCTTTTAAGAAATTAATCCAGTAGGTTATACAGATAATCGCATTAATCAAAACTGAAAAAAATATGTAAAAATATAAAATAAAAAAGATAATAGGGGCCGTGGTGGTGGCCTAGGGAGCTTGTTACTCTCTTAGGAAACTCATGGTCATGGGTTTGAATTCCGCATGAATCTTGCGGTGTCACACTAACAAGATTTAGTAAATATGAATTCGAAAGCTACAAAAAATAGATTGGCAAAATTGTTCGATCACAGCCATTAAATTAAAATTGCGTTTAAGCGTTTAACTAACCATCATATATCGCAGGTTCAAATATAAGACGTTGTATTTATGGAAGTTGGGATAATCCTAAGCCAGTCTGTTTTGGATTGAACCAAGAGTACGATTATTCAATGGAAAAACCACCGACAATTTTATTTAGACACGAATTAGGGCCTATAGCGCAATCAAACGAAGGGAAACTAATTGTCTATCCCGGTGCCATTTTACACATGGAATGTCTATGGATTAAAAGATTTGGAGTTCCAAAATGGACTGTCAGTCATGATTTCAGGTACACAATTAGTGTATGTATTTGTCTTATATAGTTTGTTGCATTTTAGATGAACTATATTTGATAACGATGAACAAAAAGGACAAAATAGAAATTCTAGTTTTGTCTTACTTACTAAACATATTATGTAAAATTAGACAGCCCACTAGAAATATAACTCCTATTCACGACGCAGAGTGCGAGAGTCGTTGTTCTATGTTAAAGACCTTCTCATAAGGTAACTTCACATTGTTAGTTGAACTGTAGCTTTATCTTTTCTTTAACATAGAACAACGACTCTCATATGCTGGGTTGTTTTTTTTTTCCAAGGAGGGGAATCTTCAAAAGACACCCCAGTATCGCCGGGGGGAGTGTCGGATTCACACCGGCAAGTCTAGCCGATGTGCCTACTAACTAAACCCCTCCTTGTCAGGATAGTGATAATGCACCCCACTGGAACCATCATAAGACATTACTTCGGTGGGGGCTCTGGATTTGCAGATCTTATTTGAGTGTAAATATAGTAGTTTTTACCAGTGAATTCTTCGTTTTTTTCGAAATTTTATACAATTTTGGGCATCAAGAAGAGAAAAAATTAAAGTTAGAAATTATATATATAAGATGTCATTCCTGGCATAAGCCATGAATGAAATTTGGTCCAGGAATTTTCACAATAGAGTTGATCGTACGCGACAGTATCCTTCTATATGTAGGACATCTAGTTCCGTCTGATCGATGGTCAGAAATATTACAATTGATGCAATACTGTTCATTGCAATAATTGTCAGCTTTGTGGTCATTCTTCCCACAATTGAAGCATACTCTTTTATTTAATAATTTGTTTTCCGGACATGATACACGTTCGTGTCCAAAGTTCAGACAGTTGAGGCAGCGTTTTAATTTAACTCTAGGTTTGACGTTACAATAGGTGAGGCCGATTTTGATTTTGCCTAACTTCATCAAATAGTTTCCAAGACATTCATCTTAAGATTATGGTCGCATTTAAACCATTGAATTTATTAGGCCTGGTAGACAGTACCTTGAGAAATTCGTTGTTCTTCATGAAGGGAGAGATGGCCAACTTAATATCCTCTTCTGATACGCTGGGTTGTGAATGGGAGTTATATGGACTGTCCAATTTTACATATGTTTAGTAAGTAAGACAAAACGAACAAACGAACAAGACAAACGCTCATCGTGGGCATTTAATCCAATATAGTTCAGTTAAAATGTAACAAACTATAGGCACCTATTCTGTTACAAGTGTTTCTTTTCATAAGAATCATTTCATGCAACCTATCATTTTAATAGATGTAAAGTTTAATGTTTTTTTCTGAAATTTCGAAATTTGCAATTTCGTTTCTAAATCCAAACGAGTCAAACATTCAAAACAGCGCCGAAAATTACTTACAATTAATGCACAAAGGTACGTCGAATTATAAAAAACGCATTCCCGTTTCTTGCAAAATTTTGACTAGACACAAATCGTTTATAACTTTAGAACGAGTACTAATCGGAGAGTCGATTCATGTCTAGAAAAACCAACTAAAACGATGTATTGCACACTGTCACACAGTGATCAGAAAACGATATTTAAGACAAAAAAAGTGACAAATTATAAAAGTGACAATTACGAAAATAGTCAAAAGTCATTTTAATATTGAGTGCATTTACAATATTCTACTAGTAACATAATTATTCAGCTATTACGTTACGTTTTTCAAATCGTCAATAGTCCATGGTTTTAAAGTATAACAAAGCAAGAAATGACAAACTATGCGCTTTTCCGTCGATATAAAATTTTAGAAAAATCTGGAAAAAAGACGTGTTATAGTTCACGATTTTGGCGAAATTTTGGTCGAACTTAAAACGTTCCATACAGGTCAGGAATGACTAGAAAACTCGTTTTGCTAGTATAACAAAGCAAGAAATGACGAACTGTAGACGTTTAAATAGATTATAATTTTTTATAATCTCAATAAACTGACACTTCCTGATACGCATAGAACAGGCCCGGAATTAATTGAAAAGTAGTTTTTCGAGATTAACAATGCAAGAAATAACAATTTAAGCGTGTTTCCGGCGATTAAATTTTTTAATATTCATGGTTTTTGGCAAAATTTTGATCCCACCTAAAATTTTTAAAAGATTTAGCGAAATCTTTTCCTTTGATATTCTAACTATTAAAATTGTTTTATATTTTATTTGTGTTGTTACTTTCGATTTATTAAGATATTTAAACATTTTTTAGACAATATCCCCAAAGTTGGACAACTGATCCTGGCAGAGATTCTCAACTGGAGTACAGATTATCGATTTATTATGCTTCCAAGGAAGATTCTGGGATGTTTACCTGTGAAACGCCTGCCAGATATATGCATTCCGTGGAGATAATCGTTAAAGGTAAGCAGTTGTTGGTAATTATTCGTTTATTAATTTTAAATGACATTTATCGCAGCTATTCATTGCCCAGCGATACCTCAACGCCGAGGACTCACTTCAAATACACAAAGCACGAAAATGAACACGCATGTTGCTTTTAATTGTGAAAATGGCAATGCTTTAATGGGACCGTCAGAAATTGTATGTTTGCCATCTGGAAATTGGAGTTCCTCCTTTCCCACATGTGAAAGTGAGTATTTTGTTTTCAAATGGCCGTTCAGCTTTATTGAATTAATTCAATCATCATTCAATTATCATTCGTTTCGAACATATTGCTCATTTTTACGAGAAAATCAATAAAACTAGAGGCGTATTTTTTTTAATTCTAGGTGTCGAATGTGGAGAAGTCGGAGGTATTCTACCAATTCATTTGAAAATGACCATTATATCCAGGGACGTGGGCGGACGTGCTGTTTTCAGGTGTGCGTCTGGATTTGGCCTCCAAGGACCTCAAGAAACAACTTGTCTTTCGAGTGGAGAATGGGCTTTGCCCTATCCAACATGCTCAGGTATCCAATTACCTAATTCACATTTATAAAACCGTTCGCGTTTCGATTTCGTAAGTGAAACGCAAAATGTCATTTTCAATATTACAACTAGAGTTTCTAACGAATTTAAATTCTATTAGAATGCCGTGCTGTTCAAATTAACATTTTTATCATTCATTTTTAATCCGCAGAAGTTCAATGCGACGCTCCCAAAATTCCAGAAAATGGTTATATTCAAGGAACGGGGCCGAAGAAAGTTGGTGACGTTGTGCAGTACAATTGCAACATTGATTTTATGATGGACGGTCAACCGATCACGGCGTGTCAAGATAACGGTAGATGGTCGGGACGAATTCCTAAATGTTAGTAAAAATCATTTGAATAATTTACTCCCGAAAATGTTTAACAAAATGCTATATTACACTTTCTGATATACAGTCAATCAGAATTATTAATAATATAGCTAGCATATTCTAATTAGTTGCTTTATTAATTTTTAGGTATTCAGGCGTGCTCGTACCCCGGAACAACGATCAGCGGAAGAATGTCCTCTGTTAAATTCTATTATAACATCGGAGAAAATATCACGTTCTCGTGCGAAGAAAACTTGGTACTGAAAGGTGCTTCGATCTTAAAATGTTTGAAAAATGGGAAATGGTCGAATACCATACCCACCTGCGTTTCGTCTGATGATACAGAAAAATAATATCGACTTGTTTTGATCTCACTGTAATGTTAACAATTAATGTGCATATCATTTCATTTATTAGGTTAATAGATAAAGCAGTCACTTAAAAGATATTCTTACTTGTTCTATTAACTAGATTTAATTAGTTGCTTTTAAAAGTTGTACCTATGTAAGTACATGATACTTTGTTTCTAGAAACATCAATTTCAAATATAAATTGTTAATTACCTATTCTTAACTGTTTGTGTTCACCATTTCCACTCTCCATTAACTAATTAAGCGTATTTACCCTAGAAGGGTGGGTGAATGGCATCCAAAGCCCGACAGATAACATAGCCGCGTTTGAACCCAAAGTCCCTGTCAGGTGGGTTGCGAACGCAACCAGATATATGTTTTATATATCTTTAGATATTTGTTTCTGTACAAAGTGAAGACGAACATAAAAACTCTCGTGGTTGATCTGCTCCATTATTGTAGAATTAAAACACGACGTATGACAGTCCCCAGGGTTGGCATCCCAATAAGGGTGAAGATTTAAAAAAATTAAAATCGACCCCTTATTTGACGCATTATTGTTTCAAAAAGTGATCTGAGCAAATTTGGACGATAATCAGAAATTTGGTATCAGGATAGCAGAAGTAGACAGCAGCTCCAGGTTAATCCATTCAAAAGTAAGCTCTTTAACACTTCTGCTCTCCTAATACCAAAACTCGATTTTCCGTTTAAAATATTTGACGAAAACCTTCCAAAAATGTTCCGTTTTTGAACGAAAATCGGAAATTTGGTATCAGGATAGCATAAGATGACGGAAGGTAGATTTTTTCCCTTTCAAAAGTAAGCTCTTTAACACTTCTGCTCTCCTAATACCAAAACTCGATATTTCGTTTAAAATATTTGACGAAAACGTTCCAAAAGTGCTCGATTTTGGACAAAAATTTGATATTTGGTATCAGGATAGCAGAAGATCGACAGAAGGTTATTTTTTCCGTTCAAAAGTAAGCTCTTTAACACTTCTGCTCTCCTAATACCAAAACTCGATATTTCGTTTAAAATATTTGACGAAAACGTTCCAAAAGTGCTCGATTTTGGACAACAATTTGTCACTTCGTATCAGGATAGCAGAAGTCGACAGAAGGTTATTTTCTTTCCGTTCAAAAGTAAGCTCTTTATAACTTCTGCTCTCCTAATACCAAAACTCGATATTTCGTTTAAAATATTTGACGAAAACGTTCCAAAAGTGCTCGATTTTGGACAAAAATTTGATATTTCGTATCAGGATAGCAGAAATCGACAGAAGGTTATTTTCTTTCCGTTCAAAAGTAAGCTCTTTATAACTTCTGCTCTCCTAATACCAAAACTCGATATTTCGTTTAAAATATTTGACGAAAACGTTCCAAAAGTGCTCGATTTTGGACAAAAATTTGATATTTCGTATCAGGATAGCAGAAATCGACAGAAGGTTATTTTCTTTCCGTTCAAAAGTAAGCTCTTTATAACTTCTGCTCTCCTAATACCAAAACTCGATATTTCGTTTCAAAATATTTGACGAAAACGTTCCAAAAGTGCTCGATTTTGGACAAAATTTGATATTTCGTATCAGGATAGCAGAAGATCGACAGAAGGTTATTTTCTTTCCGTTCAAAAGTAAGCTCTTTATAACTTCTGCTCTCCTAATACCAAAACTCGATATTTCGTTTAAAATATTTGACGAAAACGTTCCAAAAGTGCTCGATTTTGGACAAAATTTGATATTTCGTATCAGGATAGCAGAAGTCGACAGAAGGTTATTTTCTTCCGTTCAAAAGTAAGCTCTTTATAACTTCTGCTCTCCTAATACCAAAACTCGATATTTCGTTTAAAATATTTGACGAAAACGTTCCAAAAGTGCTCGATTTTGGACAAAAATTTGATATTTCGTATCAGGATAGCAGAAGATCGACAGAAGGTTATTTTCTTTCCGTTCAAAAGTAAGCTCTTTATAACTTCTGCTCTCCTAATACCAAAACTCGATATTTCGTTTAAAATATTTGACGAAAACGTTCCAAAAGTGCTCGATTTTGGACAAAAATTTGATATTTCGTATCAGGATAGCAGAAGTCGACAGAAGGTTATTTTCTTTCCGTTCAAAATTAAGCTCCTTATAACTTCTGCTCTCCTAATACCAAAACTCGATATTTCGTTTAAAATATTTGACGAAAACGTTCCAAAAGTGCTCGATTTTGGAAAAAATTTGATATTACGTATCAGGATAGCAGAAATCGACAGAAGGTTATTTTCTTTCCGTTCAAAAGTAAGCTCTTTATAACTTCTGCTCTCCTAATACCAAAACTCGATATTTCGTTTAAAATATTTGACGAAAACGTTCCAAAAGTGCTCGATTTTGGACAAAAATTTGATATTTCGTATCAGGATAGCAGAAGTCGACAGAAGGTTATTTTCTTTCCGTTCAAAATTAAGCTCCTTATAACTTCTGCTCTCCTAATACCAAAACTCGATATTTCGTTTAAAATATTTGACGAAAACGTTCCAAAAGTGCTCGATTTTGGACAAAATTTGATATTTCGTATCAGGATAGCAGATCGACAGAAGGTTATTTTCTTTCCGTTCAAAATAAGTCTATAACTTCTGCTCTCCTAATACCAAAATCGATATTTCGTTTAAAATATTTGACGAAAACGTTCCAAAAGTGCTCGATTTTGGACAAAATTTGATATTTCGTATCAGGATAGCAGAAATCGACAGAAGGTTATTTTCTCGTTCAAAAGTAAGTTTATAACTTCTGCTCTCCTAATACCAAAACTCGATATTTCGTTTAAAATATTTGACGAAAACGTTCCAAAAGTGCTCGATTTTGGACAAAAATTTGATATTTCGTATCAGGGTAGCAGAAATCGACAGAAGGTTATTTTCTTTCCGTTCAAAAGTAAGCTCTTTATAACTTCTGCTCTCCTAATACCAAAACTCGATATTTCGTTTAAAATATTTGACGAAAACGTTCCAAAAGTGCTCGATTTTGGACAAAATTTGATATTTCGTATCAGGATAGCAGATCGACAGAAGGTTATTTTCTTTCCGTTCAAAAGTAAGCTCTTTATAACTTCTGCTCTCCTAATACCAAAACTCGATATTTCGTTTAAAATATTTGACGAAAACGTTCCAAAAGTGCTCGATTTTGGACAAAAATTTGATATTTCGTATCAGGGTAGCAGAAATCGACAGAAGGTTATTTTCTTTCCGTTCAAAAGTAAGCTCTTTATAACTTCTGCTCTCCTAATACCAAAACTCGATATTTCGTTTAAAATATTTGACGAAAACGTTCCAAAAGTGCTCGATTTTGGACAAAAATTTGATATTTCGTATCAGGATAGCAGAAGTCGACAGAAGGTTATTTTTTTATAACTTTTGCTCTCCTAATACTAAAGCTCGATTTTTCGTTCAAAATATTTGACGAAAACGTTCCAAAAGTGCTCGATTTTGGACAAAATTTGATATTTCGTATCAGGATAGCAGAATCGACAGAAGGTTATTTTCTTCCGTTCAAAAGTAAGCTCTTTATAACTTCTGCTCTCCTAATACCAAAATGATATTTCGTTTAAAATATTTGACGAAAACGTTCCAAAAGTGCTCGATTTTGGACAAAAATTTGATATTTCGTATCAGGATAGCAGAAGTCGACAGAAGGTTATTTTCTTTCCGTTCAAAAGTAAGTCTTTATAACTTCTGCTCTCCTAATACCAAAACTCGATATTTCGTTTAAAATATTTGACGAAAACGTTCCAAAAGTGCTCGATTTTGGACAAAAGTTTGATATTTCGTATCAGGATAGCAGATCGACAGAAGGTTATTTTCTTTCCGTTCAAAAGTAAGCTCTTTATAACTTCTGCTCTCCTAATACCAAAACTCGATATTTCGTTTAAAATATTTGACGAAAACGTTCCAAAAGTGCTCGATTTTGGACAAAATTTGATATTTCGTATCAGTAGCAAATCGCAAAATTTTCTTTCGTTCAAAAAATCTTTAAAACTTCAAAAGTCTATACCAAAACTGATATTTCGTTTAAGAAAAATTCAAAGTCGTTTTTGACAAATTATATTTTCAATAACTTCTGCTCTCCTAATACCAAAACTCGATATTTCGTTTAAAATATTTGACGAAAACGTTCCAAAAGTGCTCGATTTTGGACAAAAATTTGATATTTCGTATCAGGATAGCAGAAGTCGACAGAAGGTTATTTTCTTTCCGTTCAAAATTAAGCTCCTTATAACTTCTGCTCTCCTAATACCAAAACTCGATATTTCGTTTAAAATATTTGACGAAAACGTTCCAAAAGTGCTCGATTTTGGAAAAAATTTGATATTTCGTATCAGGATAGCAGAAATCGACAGAAGGTTATTTTCTTTCCGTTCAAAAGTAAGCTCTTTATAACTTCTGCTCTCCTAATACCAAAACTCGATATTTCGTTTAAAATATTTGACGAAAACGTTCCAAAAGTGCTCGATTTTGGACAAAAATTTGATATTTCGTATCAGGATAGCAGAAAGTCGACAGAAGGTTATTTTCTTTCCGTTCAAAAGTAAGCTCTTTATAACTTCTGCTCTCCTAATACCAAAACTCGATATTTCGTTTAAAATATTTGACGAAAACGTTCCAAAAGTGCTCGATTTTGGACAAAAATTTGATATTTCGTATCAGGATAGCAGAAATCGACAGAAGGTTATTTTCTTTCCGTTCAAAAGTAAAAAAAAAAAAAAAAAAAAAAAAAAAAAAAAAAGGGGGGGGGGGGGGGATTTTCGTTTAAAATATTTGACGAAAACGTTCCAAAAGTGCTCGATTTTGGACAAAATTTGATATTTCGTATCAGGATAGCAGAATCGACAGAAGGTTATTTTCTTCCGTTCAAAAGTAAGCTCTTTATAACTTCTGCTCTCCTAATACCAAAATGATTTTCGTTAAAATATTTGACGAAAACGTTCCAAAAGTGCTCGATTTTGGACAAAATTTGATATTTCGTATCAGGATAGCAGAATCGACAGAAGGTTATTTTCTTCCGTTCAAAAGTAAGCTCTTTATAACTTCTGCTCTCCTAATACCAAAACTCGATTTTCGTTAAAATATTTGACGAAAACGTTCAAAAGTGCTCGATTTTGGACAAAATTTGATATTTCGTATCAGGATAGCAGAATCGACAGAAGGTTATTTTCTTTCCGTTCAAAAGTAAGCTCTTATAACTTCTGCTCTCCTAATACCAAAACTCGATTTTCGTTAAAATATTTGACGAAAACGTTCCAAAAGTGCTCGATTTTGGACAAAATTTGATATTTCGTATCAGGATAGCAGAAGTCGACAGAAGGTTATTTTCTTTCCGTTCAAAAGTAAGCTCTTTATAACTTCTGCTCTCCTAATACCAAAACTCGATTTTCGTTAAAATATTTGACGAAAACGTTCCAAAAGTGCTCGATTTTGGACAAAATTTGATATTTCGTATCAGGATAGCAGAATCGACAGAAGGTTATTTTCTTTCCGTTCAAAAGTAAGTTTTATAACTTCTGCTCTCCTAATACCAAAACTCGATATTTCGTTTAAAATATTTGACGAAAACGTTCCAAAAGTGCTCGATTTTGGACAAAATTTGATATTTCGTATCAGGATAGCAGAAGTCGACAGAAGGTTATTTTCTTCCGTTCAAAAGTAAGCTCTTTATAACTTCTGCTCTCCTAATACCAAAACTCGATTTTCGTTAAAATATTTGACGAAAACGTTCCAAAAGTGCTCGATTTTGGACAAAAATTTGATATTTCGTATCAGGATAGCAGAAGTCGACAGAAGGTTATTTTTTCCGTTCAAAAGTAAGTCTTTATAACTTCTGCTCTCCTAATACCAAAACTCGATTTTCGTTAAAATATTTGACGAAAACGTTCAAAAGTGCTCGATTTTGGACAAAAATTTGATATTTCGTATCAGGATAGCAGAAATCGACAGAAGGTTATTTTCTTTCCGTTCAAAAGTAAGCTTTTATAACTTCTGCTCTCCTAATACCAAAACTCGATATTTCGTTTAAAATATTTGACGAAAACGTTCCAAAAGTGCTCGATTTTGGACAAAAATTTGATATTTCGTATCAGGATAGCAGAAGTCGACAGAAGGTTATTTTCTTTCCGTTCAAAATTAAGCTCTTTATAACTTCTGCTCTCCTAATACCAAAACTCGATATTTCGTTTAAAATATTTGACGAAAACGTTCCAAAAGTGCTCGATTTTGGACAAAAATTTGATATTTCGTATCAGGATAGCAGAAAGTCGACAGAAGGTTATTTTCTTTCCGTTCAAAAGTAAGCTCTTTATAACTTCTGCTCTCCTAATACCAAAACTCGATATTTCGTTTAAAATATTTGACGAAAACGTTCCAAAAGTGCTCGATTTTGGACAAAAATTTGATATTTCGTATCAGGATAGCAGAATCGACAGAAGGTTATTTTCTTCCGTTCAAAAGTAAGCTCTTTATAACTTCTGCTCTCCTAATACCAAAACTCGATATTTCGTTTAAAATATTTGACGAAAACGTTCCAAAAGTGCTCGATTTTGGACAAAATTTGATATTTCGTATCAGGATAGCAGAATCGACAGAAGGTTATTTTCTTTCCGTTCAAAAGTAAGCTCTTTATAACTTCTGCTCTCCTAATACCAAAACTCGATATTTCGTTAAAATATTTGACGAAAACGTTCCAAAAGTGCTCGATTTTGGACAAAAATTTGATATTTCGTATCAGGATAGCAGAATCGACAGAAGGTTATTTTCTTTCCGTTCAAAAGTAAGCTCTTTATAACTTCTGCTCTCTAATACCAAAACTCGATTTTCGTTAAAATATTTGACGAAAACGTTCCAAAAGTGCTCGATTTTGGACAAAATTTGATATTTCGTATCAGGATAGCAGAAGTCGACAGAAGGTTATTTTCTTTCCGTTCAAAAGTAAGCTCTTTATAACTTCTGCTCTCCTAATACCAAAACTCGATATTTCGTTTAAAATATTTGACGAAAACGTTCCAAAAGTGCTCGATTTTGGACAAAAATTTGATATTTCGTATCAGGATAGCAGAATCGACAGAAGGTTATTTTCTTTCCGTTCAAAAGTAAGCTCTTTATAACTTCTGCTCTCCTAATACCAAAACTCGATATTTCGTTTAAAATATTTGACGAAAACGTTCCAAAAGTGCTCGATTTTGGACAAAAATTTGATATTTCGTATCAGGATAGCAGAAATCGACAGAAGGTTATTTTCTTTCCGTTCAAAAGTAAGCTCTTTATAACTTCTGCTCTCCTAATACCAAAACTCGATATTTCGTTTAAAATATTTGACGAAAACGTTCCAAAAGTGCTCGATTTTGGACAAAAATTTGATATTTCGTATCAGGATAGCAGAAGTCGACAGAAGGTTATTTTCTTTCCGTTCAAAATTAAGCTCCTTATAACTTCTGCTCTCCTAATACCAAAACTCGATATTTCGTTTAAAATATTTGACGAAAACGTTCCAAAAGTGCTCGATTTTGGACAAAAATTTGATATTTCGTATCAGGATAGCAGAAGTCGACAGAAGGTTATTTTCTTTCCGTTCAAAATTAAGCTCCTTATAACTTCTGCTCTCCTAATACCAAAACTCGATATTTCGTTTAAAATATTTGACGAAAACGTTCCAAAAGTGCTCGATTTTGGACAAAAATTTGATATTTCGTATCAGGTAGCAGAAATCGACAGAAGGTTATTTTCTTTCCGTTCAAAAGTAAGCTCTTTATAACTTCTGCTCCCTAATACCAAAACTCGATTTTCGTTTAAAATATTTGACGAAAACGTTCCAAAAGTGCTCGATTTTGGACAAAAATTTGATATTTCGTATCAGGATAGCAGAAATCGACAGAAGGTTATTTTCTTTCCGTTCAAAATTAAGCTCCTTATAACTTCTGCTCTCCTAATACCAAAACTCGATATTTCGTTTAAAATATTTGACGAAAACGTTCCAAAAGTGCTCGATTTTGGACAAAAATTTGATATTTCGTATCAGGTAGCAGAATCGACAGAAGGTTATTTTTTTCCGTTCAAAATAAGCTCTTTATAACTTCTGCTCTCCTAATACCAAAACTGATATTTCGTTTAAAATATTTGACGAAAACGTTCCAAAAGTGCTCGATTTTGGACAAAAATTTGATATTTCGTATCAGGGTAGCAGAAATCGACAGAAGGTTATTTTCTTTCCGTTCAAAAGTAAGCTCTTTATAACTTCTGCTCTCCTAATACCAAAACTCGATATTTCGTTTAAAATATTTGACGAAAACGTTCCAAAAGTGCTCGATTTTGGACAAAAATTTGATATTTCGTATCAGGATAGCAGAAATCGACAGAAGGTTATTTTCTTTCCGTTCAAAAGTAAGCTCTTTATAACTTCTGCTCTCCTAATACCAAAACTCGATATTTCGTTTAAAATATTTGACGAAAACGTTCCAAAAGTGCTCGATTTTGGACAAAAATTTGATATTTCGTATCAGGATAGCAGAAATCGACAGAAGGTTATTTTCTTTCCGTTCAAAAGTAAGCTCTTTATAACTTCTGCTCTCCTAATACCAAAACTCGATATTTCGTTTAAAATATTTGACGAAAACGTTCCAAAAGTGCTCGATTTTGGACAAAAATTTGATATTTCGTATCAGGATAGCAGAAATCGACAGAAGGTTATTTTCTTTCCGTTCAAAAGTAAGCTCTTTATAACTTCTGCTCTCCTAATACCAAAACTCGATATTTCGTTTAAAATATTTGACGAAAACGTTCCAAAAGTGCTCGATTTTGGACAAAAATTTGATATTTCGTATCAGGATAGCAGAAATCGACAGAAGGTTATTTTCTTTCCGTTCAAAAGTAAGCTCTTTATAACTTCTGCTCTCCTAATACCAAAACTCGATATTTCGTTTAAAATATTTGACGAAAACGTTCCAAAAGTGCTCGATTTTGGACAAAAATTTGATATTTCGTATCAGGATAGCAGAAAGTCGACAGAAGGTTATTTTCTTTCCGTTCAAAAGTAAGCTCTTTATAACTTCTGCTCTCCTAATACCAAAACTCGATATTTCGTTTAAAATATTTGACGAAAACGTTCCAAAAGTGCTCGATTTTGGACAAAAATTTGATATTTCGTATCAGGATAGCAGAAGTCGACAGAAGGTTATTTTCTTTCCGTTCAAAATTAAGCTCCTTATAACTTCTGCTCTCCTAATACCAAAACTCGATATTTCGTTTAAAATATTTGACGAAAACGTTCCAAAAGTGCTCGATTTTGGACAAAAATTTGATATTTCGTATCAGGATAGCAGAAAGTCGACAGAAGGTTATTTTCTTTCCGTTCAAAAGTAAGCTCTTTATAACTTCTGCTCTCCTAATACCAAAACTCGATATTTCGTTTAAAATATTTGACGAAAACGTTCCAAAAGTGCTCGATTTTGGACAAAAATTTGATATTTCGTATCAGGATAGCAGAATCGACAGAAGGTTATTTTCTTTCCGTTCAAAAGTAAGCTCTTTATAACTTCTGCTCTCCTAATACCAAAACTCGATATTTCGTTTAAAATATTTGACGGGTTTGCTCGATTTTGGACAAAATTTGATATTTCGTATCAGGATAGAAACGAAAATTATTTTTTTTAAAATAATTTTTTTTCCCCAAAAAAAATTTTTTTAAAAATTTGGAAAAAAATTTTGAAAAAAATTTTATTTGGGAACAAAAGGGGGTTTTTTCCCGTTCAAAAGTAAGTTTTATAACTTCTGCTCTCCTAATACCAAAATCGATTTTCGTTTAAAATATTTGACGAAAACGTTCCAAAAGTGCTCGATTTTGGACAAAATTTGATATTTCGTATCAGGTAGCAGAAGGACAGAAGGTTATTTTCTTTCCGTTCAAAAGTAAGCCTTTATAATTCTGCTCTCCTAATACCAAAACTCGATATTTCGTTTAAAATATTTGACGAAAACGTTCCAAAAGTGCTCGATTTTGGACAAAAATTTGATATTTCGTATCAGGATAGAAATCGACAGAAGGTTATTTTCTTTCCGTTCAAAAGTAAGCTCTTTATAACTTCTGCTCCCTAATACCAAAACTCGATTTTCGTTTAAAATATTTGACGAAAACGTTCCAAAAGTGCTCGATTTTGGACAAAAATTTATATTTCGTATCAGGATAGCAGAAAAAAGGTTATTTTCTTTCCGTTCAAAAGTAAGCTCTTTATAACTTCTGCTCTCCTAATACCAAAACTCGATTTTCGTTTAAAATATTTGACGAAAACGTTCCAAAAGTGCTCGATTTTGGACAAAATTTGATATTTCGTATCAGGTAGCAGAAAAAAGGTTATTTTCTTTCCGTTCAAAAGTAAGCTTTTATAACTTCTGCCTCCTAATACCAAAACTCGATATTTCGTTTAAAATATTTGACGAAAACGTTCCAAAAGTGCTCGATTTTGGACAAAAATTTATATTTCGTATCAGGATAGCAGAAGTCGACAGAAGGTTTTTTTTTTCCGTTCAAAAGTAAGTTTATAACTTCTGCTCTCCTAATACCAAAATCGATATTTCGTTAAAATATTTGACGAAAACGTTCCAAAAGTGCTCGATTTTGGACAAAAATTTGATATTTCGTATCAGGTAGCAGAAATCGACAGAAGGTTATTTTCTTTCCCAAAAAAGTTTTATAACCCTTTTCTCCTTCCCTTTTTTTAAAATTTTAAAAATTAAAATTTTTGGGCAAAATTTGAAATTTTTAATCAAAAGGAAGAAGGAGTTGTGTCAAATTTTTTTCCCCCCTTTCAATTTTTTAAAAATTTTAAAAATTGGCCATTTTAAAAATTTAATTTCAAGGAAGAGGCCGGGTTTTTTTGTTAAAAAACCTTTTAAATTCCCCCAAAAAAAATATTTTTTAAAAATTTTAAAAAAAAAATTTTTTTTAAAAAATTTGGAAGGGGGTCCTTTTTTCCCCTTTTTAAGCTCTTTATAACTTCTGCTCTCCTAATACCAAAACTCGATATTTCGTTTAAAATATTTGACGAAAACGTTCCAAAAGTGCTCGATTTTGGACAAAAATTTGATATTTCGTATCAGGATAGCAGAAGTCGACAGAAGGTTATTTTCTTCCTTAAAATAAGTTTTATAACTTCTGCTCTCCTAATACCAAAATCGATATTTCGTTTAAAATATTTGACGAAAACGTTCCAAAAGTGCTCGATTTTGGAAAAAATTTGATATTTCGTATCAGGATAGCAGAATCGACAGAAGGTTATTTTCTTTCCGTTCAAAAGTAAGCTCTTTATAACTTCTGCTCTCCTAATACCAAAACTCGATATTTCGTTTAAAATATTTGACGAAAACGTTCCAAAAGTGCTCGATTTTGGACAAAAATTTGATATTTCGTATCAGGATAGCAGAATCGACAGAAGGTTATTTTCTTTCCGTTCAAAAGTAAGCTCTTTATAACTTCTGCTCTCCTAATACCAAAACTCGATTTTCGTTTAAAATATTTGACGAAAACGTTCCGTGCTCGATTTTGGACAAAAATTTGAATTTCGTATCAGGAAGAGGGGGTTTTTTTTTTAAAAAACCTTTTAATTCCCCATTTTCCCCATATTTTTTAAAAATTTTAAAAAAAAAATTTTTTTAAAAAAGATAAAAATCCAAAAATTTTTTGTTTTTTTAAACCTTTTTCCCCATATTTTTAAAAATTTTGGAAAAATTAAAATCCATTTTGGAAAAAATTTTTTTTATCAGGATAGCAGAAATCGACAGAAGGTTATTTTCTTTCGTTCAAAAGTAAGCTCTTTATAACTTCTGCTCTCCTAACCAAAACCAATTTTTTAAAAATTTGGAAAATTCCAAAAGGTGTTTTGGAAAAAATTTGATATTTCGTATCAGGTAGCAGAAATCGACAGAAGGTTATTTTCTTTCCGTTCAAAAGTAAGTCTTTATAACTTCTGCTCTCCTAATACCAAAACTCGATATTTCGTTTAAAATATTTGACGAAAACGTTCCAAAAGTGCTCGATTTTGGACAAAATTTGATATTTCGTATCAGGATAGCAGAAGTCGAAAAGGGATTTTTTTTCCTTCGTTCATAATTCTTCTCCTTCCAAAACCAATTTCGAAAATATTTGGAAAAATTCCAAAAGTCCATTTTGGCAAAATTTGAATTTGTATGGTACAGAATGCAGAAGGATTTTTTCCTTCAAAAAAGTTTTTAACCTTCTCCTTCCAAAACCATATTTTTTAAAAATTTTGGAAAATTCCAAAAGGTGTTTTGGAAAAATTTGATATTTCGTATCAGGATAGCAGAATCGACAGAAGGTTATTTTTTTCCTTAAAAAACCTTTTAACCTCTCTCCAATACCAAAACTCGATATTTCGTTTAAAATATTTGACGAAAACGTTCCAAAAGTGCTCGATTTTGGACAAAATTTGATATTTCGTATCAGGATAGAAAGTCGACAGAAGGTTATTTTCTTTCCGTTCAAAAGTAAGTTTTATAACTTCTGCTCTCCTAATACCAAAACTCGATTTTCGTTTAAAATATTTGACGAAAACGTTCCAAAAGTGCTCGATTTTGGACAAAAATTTGATATTTCGTATCAGGATAGCAGAATCGACAGAAGGTTATTTTCTTTCCGTTCAAAAGTAAGAAACTTCTGCTCTCCTAATACCAAAACTCGATTTTCGTTTAAAATATTTGACGAAAACGTTCCAAAAGTGCTCGATTTTGGACAAAAATTTGATATTTCGTATCAGGATAGCAGAAGTCGACAGAAGGTTATTTTCTTTCGTTCAAAAGTAAGCTCTTTATAACTTCTGCTCTCCTAATACCAAAACTCGATTTTCGTTTAAAATATTTGACGAAAACGTTCCAAAAGTGCTCGATTTTGGACAAAAATTTGATATTTCGTATCAGGATAGCAGAAGTCGACAGAAGGTTATTTTCCGTTCAAAAGTAAGCTCTTTATAACTTCTGCTCTCCTAATACCAAAACTCGATTTTCGTTTAAAATATTTGACGAAAACGTTCCAAAAGTGCTCGATTTTGGACAAAATTTGATATTTCGTATCAGGATAGCAGAATCGACAGAAGGTTATTTTCTTTCCGTTCAAAAGTAAGCTCTTTATAACTTCTGCTCTCCTAATACCAAAACTCGATATTTCGTTTAAAATATTTGACGAAAACGTTCCAAAAGTGCTCGATTTTGGACAAAAATTTGATATTTCGTATCAGGATAGCAGAAGTCGACAGAAGGTTATTTTTTCCGTTCAAAAGTAAGCTCTTTATAACTTCTGCTCTCCTAATACCAAAACTCGATATTTCGTTTAAAATATTTGACGAAAACGTTCCAAAAGTGCTCGATTTTGGACAAAAATTTGATATTTCGTATCAGGATAGCAGAAATCGACAGAAGGTTATTTTCTTTCCGTTCAAAAGTAAGCTCTTTATAACTTCTGCTCTCCTAATACCAAAACTCGATATTTCGTTTAAAATATTTGACGAAAACGTTCCAAAAGTGCTCGATTTTGGACAAAAATTTGATATTTCGTATCAGGTAGCAGAAATCGACAGAAGGTTATTTTCTTCCGTTCAAAAGTAAGCTCTTTATAACTTCTGCTCTCCTAATACCAAAACTCGATATTTCGTTTAAAATATTTGACGAAAACGTTCCAAAAGTGCTCGATTTTGGACAAAATTTGATATTTCGTATCAGGATAGCAGAATCGACAGAAGGTTATTTTCTTTCCGTTCAAAAGTAAGCTCTTTATAACTTCTGCCTCCTAATACCAAAACTCGATATTTCGTTTAAAATATTTGACGAAAACGTTCCAAAAGTGCTCGATTTTGGACAAAAATTTGATATTTCGTATCAGGATAGCAGAAATCGACAGAAGGTTATTTTCTTCCGTTCAAAAGTAAGCTTTTATAACTTCTGCTCTCCTAATACCAAAACTCGATATTTCGTTTAAAATATTTGACGAAAACGTTCCAAAAGTGCTCGATTTTGGACAAAAATTTGTCACTTCGTATCAGGATAGCAGAAGTCGACAGAAGGTTATTTTCTTTCCGTTCAAAAGTAAGCTCTTTATAACTTCTGCTCTCCTAATACCAAAACTCGATTTTCGTTCAAAATATTTGACGAAAACGTTCCAAAAGTGCTCGATTTTGGACAAAAATTTGATATTTCGTATCAGGATAGCAGAAATCGACAGAAGGTTATTTTTTTCCGTTCAAAATTAAGCTCTTTATAACTTCTGCTCTCCTAATACCAAAAATAGATTTTTCGTTCAAAATATTTGACGAAAACGTTCCAAAAGTGCTCGATTTTGGACAAAAATTTGATATTTCGTATCAGGATAGCAGAAATCGACAGAAGGTTATTTTCTTTCGTTCAAAAGTAAGCTCTTTATAACTTCTGCTCCCTAATACCAAAACTCGATATTTCGTTTAAAATATTTGACGAAAACGTTCCAAAAGTGCTCGATTTTGGACAAAAATTTGATATTTCGTATCAGGATAGCAGAATCGACAGAAGGTTATTTTCTTTCCGTTCAAAAGTAAGCTCTTTATAACTTCTGCTCTCCTAATACCAAAACTCGATATTTCGTTTAAAATATTTGACGAAAACGTTCCAAAAGTGCTCGATTTTGGACAAAATTTGATATTTCGTATCAGGATAGCAGAATCGACAGAAGGTTATTTTCTTTCCGTTCAAAAGTAAGTTTTATAACTTCTGCTCCCTAATACCAAAACTCGATATTTCGTTTAAAATATTTGACGAAAACGTTCCAAAAGTGCTCGATTTTGGACAAAAATTTGATATTTCGTATCAGGATAGCAGAAATCGACAGAAGGTTATTTTCTTTCCGTTCAAAAGTAAGTCTTTATAACTTCTGCTCTCCTAATACCAAAACTCGATATTTCGTTTAAAATATTTGACGAAAACGTTCCAAAAGTGCTCGATTTTGGACAAAAATTTGATATTTCGTATCAGGATAGCAGAAGTCGACAGAAGGTTATTTTCTTTCCGTTCAAAATTAAGCTCCTTATAACTTCTGCTCTCCTAATACCAAAACTCGATATTTCGTTTAAAATATTTGACGAAAACGTTCCAAAAGTGCTCGATTTTGGACAAAAATTTGATATTTCGTATCAGGATAGCAGAAGTCGACAGAAGGTTATTTTCTTTCCGTTCAAAATTAAGCTCCTTATAACTTCTGCTCTCCTATACCAAAACTCGATATTTCGTTTAAAATATTTGACGAAAACGTTCCAAAAGTGCTCGATTTTGGACAAAATTTGATATTTCGTATCAGGATAGCAGAAGTCGACAGAAGGTTATTTTCTTTCCGTTCAAAATTAAGCTCCTTATAACTTCTGCTCTCCTAATACCAAAACTCGATATTTCGTTTAAAATATTTGACGAAAACGTTCCAAAAGTGCTCGATTTTGGACAAAAATTTGATATTTCGTATCAGGATAGCAGAAGTCGACAGAAGGTTATTTTCT
Organism: Rhagophthalmus giganteus; assembly: GCA_036326145.1. Lineage (NCBI taxonomy): Eukaryota > Metazoa > Arthropoda > Insecta > Coleoptera > Rhagophthalmidae > Rhagophthalmus > Rhagophthalmus giganteus. Next base: position 4,781,744 of record JARFJA010000083.1, on the reverse strand, counting down.
TTCCGTTCAAAATTAAGCTCCTTATAACTTCTGCTCTCCTAATACCAAAACTCGATATTTCGTTTAAAATATTTGACGAAAACGTTCCAAAAGTGCTCGATTTTGGACAAAAATTTGATATTTCGTATCAGGATAGCAGAAATCGACAGAAGGTTATTTTTTTCCGTTCCAAATTAAGCTCCTTATAACTTCTGCTCTCCTAATACCAAAACTCGATTTTCCGTTTAAATAATTTGACGAAAACCTTCCAAAAGTGCTCGATTTTGGACAAAAATTTGATATTTCGTATCAGGATAGCAGAAGTCGACAGAAGGTTATTTTCTTTCCGTTCAAAAGTAAGCTCTTTAACACTTCTGCTCTCCTAATACCAAAACTCGATATTTCGTTTAAAATATTTGACGAAAACGTTCCAAAAGTGCTCGATTTTGGACAAAAATTTGTCACTTCGTATCAGGATAGCAGAAGTCGACAGAAGGTTATTTTCTTTCCGTTCAAAAGTAAGCTCTTTATAACTTCTGCTCTCCTAATACCAAAACTCGATATTTCGTTTAAAATATTTGACGAAAACGTTCCAAAAGTGCTCGATTTTGGACAAAAATTTGATATTTCGTATCAGGATAGCAGAAGTCGACAGAAGGTTATTTTCTTTCCGTTCAAAAGTAAGCTCTTTATAACTTCTGCTCTCCTAATACCAAAACTCGATATTTCGTTTAAAATATTTGACGAAAACGTTCCAAAAGTGCTCGATTTTGGACAAAAATTTGATATTTCGTATCAGGATAGCAGAAGTCGACAGAAGGTTATTTTCATTCCGTTCAAAAGTAAGCTCTTTATAACTTCTGCTCTCCTAATACCAAAACTCGATATTTCGTTTAAAATATTTGACGAAAACGTTCCAAAAGTGCTCGATTTTGGACAAAAATTTGATATTTCGTATCAGGATAGCAGAAATCGACAGAAGGTTATTTTCTTTCCGTTCAAAAGTAAGCTCTTTATAACTTCTGCTCTCCTAATACCAAAACTCGATATTTCGTTTAAAATATTTGACGAAAACGTTCCAAAAGTGCTCGATTTTGGACAAAAATTTGATATTTCGTATCAGGATAGCAGAAGTCGACAGAAGGTTATTTTCTTTCCGTTCAAAATTAAGCTCTTTATAACTTCTGCTCTCCTAATACCAAAACTCGATATTTCGTTTAAAATATTTGACGAAAACGTTCCAAAAGTGCTCGATTTTGGACAAAAATTTGATATTTCGTATCAGGATAGCAGAAATCGACAGAAGGTTATTTTCTTTCCGTTCAAAAGTAAGCTCTTTATAACTTCTGCTCTCCTAATACCAAAACTCGATATTTCGTTTAAAATATTTGACGAAAACGTTCCAAAAGTGCTCGATTTTGGAAAAAATTTGATATTACGTATCAGGATAGCAGAAATCGACAGAAGGTTATTTTCTTTCCGTTCAAAAGTAAGCTCTTTATAACTTCTGCTCTCCTAATACCAAAACTCGATATTTCGTTTAAAATATTTGACGAAAACGTTCCAAAAGTGCTCGATTTTGGACAAAAATTTGATATTTCGTATCAGGATAGCAGAAGTCGACAGAAGGTTATTTTCTTTCCGTTCAAAATTAAGCTCCTTATAACTTCTGCTCTCCTAATACCAAAACTCGATATTTCGTTTAAAATATTTGACGAAAACGTTCCAAAAGTGCTCGATTTTGGACAAAAATTTGATATTTCGTATCAGGATAGCAGAAGTCGACAGAAGGTTATTTTCTTTCCGTTCAAAATTAAGCTCCTTATAACTTCTGCTCTCCTAATACCAAAACTCGATATTTCGTTTAAAATATTTGACGAAAACGTTCCAAAAGTGCTCGATTTTGGACAAAAATTTGATATTTCGTATCAGGATAGCAGAAGTCGACAGAAGGTTATTTTCTTTCCGTTCAAAATTAAGCTCCTTATAACTTCTGCTCTCCTAATACCAAAACTCGATATTTCGTTTAAAATATTTGACGAAAACGTTCCAAAAGTGCTCGATTTTGGACAAAAATTTGATATTTCGTATCAGGATAGCAGAAGTCGACAGAAGGTTATTTTCTTCCGTTCAAAAGTAAGCTCTTTATAACTTCTGCTCTCCTAATACCAAAACTCGATATTTCGTTTAAAATATTTGACGAAAACGTTCCAAAAGTGCTCGATTTTGGACAAAAATTTGATATTTCGTATCAGGATAGCAGAAATCGACAGAAGGTTATTTTCTTTCCGTTCAAAAGTAAGCTCTTTATAACTTCTGCTCTCCTAATACCAAAACTCGATATTTCGTTTAAAATATTTGACGAAAACGTTCCAAAAGTGCTCGATTTTGGACAAAATTTGATATTTCGTATCAGGATAGCAGAAGTCGACAGAAGGTTATTTTCTTTCCGTTCAAAAGTAAGCTCTTTATAACTTCTGCTCTCCTAATACCAAAACTCGATATTTCGTTTAAAATATTTGACGAAAACGTTCCAAAAGTGCTCGATTTTGGACAAAAATTTGATATTTCGTATCAGGATAGCAGAAGTCGACAGAAGGTTATTTTCTTCCGTTCAAAAGTAAGCTCTTTATAACTTCTGCTCTCCTAATACCAAAACTCGATATTTCGTTTAAAATATTTGACGAAAACGTTCCAAAAGTGCTCGATTTTGGACAAAAATTTGATATTTCGTATCAGGATAGCAGAAATCGACAGAAGGTTATTTTCTTTCCGTTCAAAAGTAAGCTCTTTATAACTTCTGCTCTCCTAATACCAAAACTCGATATTTCGTTTAAAATATTTGACGAAAACGTTCCAAAAGTGCTCGATTTTGGACAAAAATTTGATATTTCGTATCAGGATAGCAGAAGTCGACAGAAGGTTATTTTCTTCCGTTCAAAAGTAAGCTCTTTATAACTTCTGCTCTCCTAATACCAAAACTCGATATTTCGTTTAAAATATTTGACGAAAACGTTCCAAAAGTGCTCGATTTTGGACAAAAATTTGATATTTCGTATCAGGATAGCAGAAATCGACAGAAGGTTATTTTCTTTCCGTTCAAAAGTAAGCTCTTTATAACTTCTGCTCTCCTAATACCAAAACTCGATATTTCGTTTAAAATATTTGACGAAAACGTTCCAAAAGTGCTCGATTTTGGACAAAAATTTGATATTTCGTATCAGGATAGCAGAAATCGACAGAAGGTTATTTTCTTTCCGTTCAAAAGTAAGCTCTTTATAACTTCTGCTCTCCTAATACCAAAACTCGATATTTCGTTTAAAATATTTGACGAAAACGTTCCAAAAGTGCTCGATTTTGGACAAAAATTTGATATTTCGTATCAGGATAGCAGAAGTCGACAGAAGGTTATTTTCTTTCCGTTCAAAATTAAGCTCTTTATAACTTCTGCTCTCCTAATACCAAAACTCGATTTTCGTTTAAAATATTTGACGAAAACGTTCCAACAGTGCTCGATTTTGGACAAAAATTTGATATTTCGTATCAGGATAGCAGAAGTCGACAGAAGGTTATTTTCTTTCCGTTCAAAAGTAAGTCTTTATAACTTCTGCTCTCCTAATACCAAAACTCGATATTTCGTTTAAAATATTTGACGAAAACGTTCCAAAAGTGCTCGATTTTGGACAAAAATTTGATATTTCGTATCAGGATAGCAGAAGTCGACAGAAGGTTATTTTCTTTCCGTTCAAAATTAAGCTCCTTATAACTTCTGCTCTCCTAATACCAAAACTCGATATTTCGTTTAAAATATTTGACGAAAACGTTCCAAAAGTGCTCGATTTTGGACAAAAATTTGATATTTCGTATCAGGATAGCAGAAATCGACAGAAGGTTATTTTCTTTCCGTTCAAAAGTAAGCTCTTTATAACTTCTGCTCTCCTAATACCAAAACTCGATATTTCGTTTAAAATATTTGACGAAAACGTTCCAAAAGTGCTCGATTTTGGACAAAAATTTGATATTTCGTATCAGGATAGCAGAAGTCGACAGAAGGTTATTTTCTTTCCGTTCAAAATTAAGCTCTTTATAACTTCTGCTCTCCTAATACCAAAACTCGATATTTCGTTTAAAATATTTGACGAAAACGTTCCAAAAGTGCTCGATTTTGGACAAAAATTTGATATTTCGTATCAGGATAGCAGAAATCGACAGAAGGTTATTTTCTTTCCGTTCAAAAGTAAGCTCTTTATAACTTCTGCTCTCCTAATACCAAAACTCGATATTTCGTTTAAAATATTTGACGAAAACGTTCCAAAAGTGCTCGATTTTGGACAAAAATTTGATATTTCGTATCAGGATAGCAGAAGTCGACAGAAGGTTATTTTCTTTCCGTTCAAAATTAAGCTCCTTATAACTTCTGCTCTCCTAATACCAAAACTCGATATTTCGTTTAAAATATTTGACGAAAACGTTCCAAAAGTGCTCGATTTTGGACAAAATTTGATATTTCGTATCAGGATAGCAGAAGTCGACAGAAGGTTATTTTCTTTCCGTTCAAAATTAAGCTCCTTATAACTTCTGCTCTCCTAATACCAAAACTCGATATTTCGTTTAAAATATTTGACGAAAACGTTCCAAAAGTGCTCGATTTTGGACAAAATTTGATATTTCGATTCAGGATAGCAGAAATCGACAGAAGGTTATTTTCTTCGTTCAAAAGTAAGCTCTTTATAACTTCTGCTCTCCTAATACCAAAACTCGATATTTCGTTTAAAATATTTGACGAAAACGTTCCAAAAGTGCTCGATTTTGGACAAAAATTTGATATTTCGTATCAGGATAGCAGAAATCGACAGAAGGTTATTTTCTTTCCGTTCAAAAGTAAGCTCTTTATAACTTCTGCTCTCCTAATACCAAAACTCGATATTTCGTTTAAAATATTTGACGAAAACGTTCCAAAAGTGCTCGATTTTGGACAAAAATTTGATATTTCGTATCAGGATAGCAGAAATCGACAGAAGGTTATTTTCTTTCCGTTCAAAAGTAAGCTCTTTATAACTTCTGCTCTCCTAATACCAAAACTCGATATTTCGTTTAAAATATTTGACGAAAACGTTCCAAAAGTGCTCGATTTTGGACAAAAATTTGATATTTCGTATCAGGATAGCAGAAGTCGACAGAAGGTTATTTTCTTTCCGTTCAAAAGTAAGCTCTTTATAACTTCTGCTCTCCTAATACCAAAACTCGATATTTCGTTTAAAATATTTGACGAAAACGTTCCAAAAGTGCTCGATTTTGGACAAAAATTTGATATTTCGTATCAGGATAGCAGAAATCGACAGAAGGTTATTTTCTTTCCGTTCAAAAGTAAGCTCTTTATAACTTCTGCTCTCCTAATACCAAAACTCGATATTTCGTTTAAAATATTTGACGAAAACGTTCCAAAAGTGCTCGATTTTGGACAAAAATTTGATATTTCGTATCAGGATAGCAGAAATCGACAGAAGGTTATTTTCTTTCCGTTCAAAAGTAAGCTCTTTATAACTTCTGCTCTCCTAATACCAAAACTCGATATTTCGTTTAAAATATTTGACGAAAACGTTCCAACAGTGCTCGATTTTGGACAAAAATTTGATATTTCGTATCAGGATAGCAGAAATCGACAGAAGGTTATTTTCTTTCCGTTCAAAAGTAAGTTCTTTATAACTTCTGCTCTCCTAATACCAAAACTCGATATTTCGTTTCAAATATTTGACGAAAACGTTCCAAAAGTGCTCGATTTTGGACAAAAATTTGATATTTCGTATCAGGATAGCAGAAATCGACAGAAGGTTATTTTCTTTCCGTTCAAAAGTAAGCTCTTTATAACTTCTGCTCTCCTAATACCAAAACTCGATATTTCGTTTAAAATATTTGACGAAAACGTTCCAACAGTGCTCGATTTTGGACAAAAATTTGATATTTCGTATCAGGATAGCAGAAGTCGACAGAAGGTTATTTTCTTTCCGTTCAAAATTAAGCTCTTTATATCTTCTGCTCTCCTAATACCAAAACTCGATATTTCGTTTAAAATATTTGACGAAAACGTTCCAAAAGTGCTCGATTTTGGACAAAAATTTGATATTTCGTATCAGGATAGCAGAAGTCGACAGAAGGTTATTTTCTTTCCGTTCAAAATTAAGCTCCTTATAACTTCTGCTCTCCTAATACCAAAACTCGATTTTCGTTTAAAATATTTGACGAAAACGTTCCAAAAGTGCTCGATTTTGGACAAAAATTTGATATTTCGTATCAGGATAGCAGAAGTCGACAGAAGGTTATTTTCTTTCCGTTCAAAATTAAGCTCCTTATAACTTCTGCTCTCCTAATACCAAAACTCGATATTTCGTTTAAAATATTTGACGAAAACGTTCCAAAAGTGCTCGATTTTGGACAAAAATTTGATATTTCGTATCAGGATAGCAGAATCGACAGAAGGTTATTTTCTTTCCGTTCAAAAGTAAGCTCTTTATAACTTCTGCTCTCCTAATACCAAAACTCGATATTTCGTTTAAAATATTTGACGAAAACGTTCCAAAAGTGCTCGATTTTGGACAAAAATTTGATATTTCGTATCAGGATAGCAGAAGTCGACAGAAGGTTATTTTCTTTCCGTTCAAAATTAAGCTCCTTATAACTTCTGCTCTCCTAATACCAAAACTCGATATTTCGTTTAAAATATTTGACGAAAACGTTCCAAAAGTGCTCGATTTTGGACAAAAATTTGATATTTCGTATCAGGATAGCAGAAGTCGACAGAAGGTTATTTTCTTTCCGTTCAAAATTAAGCTCCTTATAACTTCTGCTCTCCTAATACCAAAACTCGATATTTCGTTTAAAATATTTGACGAAAACGTTCCAAAAGTGCTCGATTTTGGACAAAATTTGATATTTCGTATCAGGATAGCAGAAGTCGACAGAAGGTTATTTTCTTTCCGTTCAAAATTAAGCTCCTTATAACTTCTGCTCTCCTAATACCAAAACTCGATATTTCGTTTAAAATATTTGACGAAAACGTTCCAAAAGTGCTCGATTTTGGACAAAATTTGATATTTCGTATCAGGATAGCAGAAGTCGACAGAAGGTTATTTTCCCGTTCAAAAGTAAGCTTTTATAACTTCTGCTCTCCTAATACCAAAACTCGATATTTCGTTTAAAATATTTGACGAAAACGTTCCAAAAGTGCTCGATTTTGGAAAAATTTGATATTTCGTATCAGGATAGCAGAATCGACAGAAGGTTATTTTCTTTCCGTTCAAAAGTAAGCTCTTTATAACTTCTGCTCTCCTAATACCAAAACTCGATTTTCGTTTAAAATATTTGACGAAAACGTTCCAAAAGTGCTCGATTTTGGACAAAAATTTGATATTTCGTATCAGGATAGCAGAATCGACAGAAGGTTATTTTCTTTCCGTTCAAAAGTAAGCTCTTTATAACTTCTGCTCTCCTAATACCAAAACTCGATTTTCGTTTAAAATATTTGACGAAAACGTTCCAAAAGTGCTCGATTTTGGACAAAAATTTGATATTTCGTATCAGGATAGCAGAATCGACAGAAGGTTATTTTTTTCCGTTCAAAAGTAAGTCTTTATAACTTCTGCTCTCCTAATACCAAAACTCGATTTTCGTTTAAAATATTTGACGAAAACGTTCCAAAAGTGCTCGATTTTGGACAAAATTTGATATTTCGTATCAGGATAGCAGAAATCGACAGAAGGTTATTTTTTTCCGTTCAAAAGTAAGTTTTATAACTTCTGCTCTCCTAATACCAAAACTCGATTTTCGTTTAAAATATTTGACGAAAACGTTCCAAAAGTGCTCGATTTTGGACAAAAATTTGATATTTCGTATCAGGATAGCAGAATCGACAGAAGGTTATTTTCTTTCCGTTCAAAAGTAAGCTCTTTATAACTTCTGCTCTCCTAATACCAAAACTCGATTTTTCGTTTAAAATATTTGACGAAAACGTTCCAACAGTGCTCGATTTTGGACAAAAATTTGATATTTCGTATCAGGATAGCAGAAATCGACAGAAGGTTATTTTCTTTCCGTTCAAAAGTAAGCTCTTTATAACTTCTGCTCTCCTAATACCAAAATCGATTTTCGTTTAAAATATTTGACGAAAACGTTCCAAAAGTGCTCGATTTTGGACAAAATTTGATATTTCGTATCAGGATAGCAGAAATCGACAGAAGGTTATTTTCTTTCCGTTCAAAAGTAAGCTCTTTATAACTTCTGCTCTCCTAATACCAAAACTCGATATTTCGTTTAAAATATTTGACGAAAACGTTCCAACAGTGCTCGATTTTGGACAAAATTTGATATTTCGTATCAGGATAGCAGAATCGACAGAAGGTTATTTTCTTTCCGTTCAAAAGTAAGTTTTATAACTTCTGCTCTCCTAATACCAAAACTCGATATTTCGTTTAAAATATTTGACGAAAACGTTCCAAAAGTGCTCGATTTTGGACAAAATTTGATATTTCGTATCAGGATAGCAGAATCGACAGAAGGTTATTTTCTTTCCGTTCAAAAGTAAGCTCTTTATAACTTCTGCTCTCCTAATACCAAAACTCGATATTTCGTTTAAAATATTTGACGAAAACGTTCCAAAAGTGCTCGATTTTGGACAAAAATTTGATATTTCGTATCAGGATAGCAGAAATCGACAGAAGGTTATTTTCTTTCCGTTCAAAAGTAAGTCTTTATAACTTCTGCTCTCCTAATACCAAAACTCGATATTTCGTTTAAAATATTTGACGAAAACGTTCCAAAAGTGCTCGATTTTGGACAAAATTTGATATTTCGTATCAGGATAGCAGAATCGACAGAAGGTTATTTTCTTTCCGTTCAAAAGTAAGTTTTATAACTTCTGCTCTCCTAATACCAAAACTCGATATTTCGTTTAAAATATTTGACGAAAACGTTCCAAAAGTGCTCGATTTTGGACAAAAATTTGATATTTCGTATCAGGATAGCAGAAGTCGACAGAAGGTTATTTTCTTTCCGTTCAAAATTAAGCTCCTTATAACTTCTGCTCTCCTAATACCAAAACTCGATATTTCGTTTAAAATATTTGACGAAAACGTTCCAACAGTGCTCGATTTTGGACAAAATTTGATATTTCGTATCAGGATAGCAGAAATCGACAGAAGGTTATTTTCTTTCCGTTCAAAAGTAAGCTCTTTATAACTTCTGCTCTCCTAATACCAAAACTCGATATTTCGTTTAAAATATTTGACGAAAACGTTCCAAAAGTGCTCGATTTTGGACAAAAATTTGATATTTCGTATCAGGATAGCAGAAGTCGACAGAAGGTTATTTTCTTTCCGTTCAAAATTAAGCTCCTTATAACTTCTGCTCTCCTAATACCAAAACTCGATATTTCGTTTAAAATATTTGACGAAAACGTTCCAAAAGTGCTCGATTTTGGACAAAAATTTGATATTTCGTATCAGGATAGCAGAAGTCGACAGAAGGTTATTTTCTTTCCGTTCAAAATTAAGCTCCTTATAACTTCTGCTCTCCTAATACCAAAACTCGATATTTCGTTTAAAATATTTGACGAAAACGTTCCAACAGTGCTCGATTTTGGACAAAATTTGATATTTCGTATCAGGATAGCAGAAATCGACAGAAGGTTATTTTCTTTCCGTTCAAAAGTAAGCTCTTTATAACTTCTGCTCTCCTAATACCAAAACTCGATATTTCGTTTAAAATATTTGACGAAAACGTTCCAAAAGTGCTCGATTTTGGACAAATTTGATATTTCGTATCAGGTAGCAGATCGACAGAAGGTTATTTTCTTTCCGTTCAAAAGTAAGCTCTTTATAACTTCTGCTCTCCTAATACCAAAACTCGATTTTCGTTTAAAATATTTGACGAAAACGTTCCAAAAGTGCTCGATTTTGGACAAAATTTGATATTTCGTATCAGGATAGCAGAATCGACAGAAGGTTATTTTCTTTCCGTTCAAAAGTAAGCTCTTTATAACTTCTGCTCTCCTAATACCAAAATCGATATTTCGTTTAAAATATTTGACGAAAACGTTCCAAAAGTGCTCGATTTTGGACAAAATTTGATATTTCGTATCAGGATAGCAGAATCGACAGAAGGTTATTTTCTTTCCGTTCAAAAGTAAGCTCTTTATAACTTCTGCTCTCCTAATACCAAAACTCGATATTTCGTTTAAAATATTTGACGAAAACGTTCCAAAAGTGCTCGATTTTGGACAAAAATTTGATATTTCGTATCAGGATAGCAGAATCGACAGAAGGTTATTTTCTTTCCGTTCAAAAGTAAGCTCTTTATAACTTCTGCTCTCCTAATACCAAAACTCGATATTTCGTTTAAAATATTTGACGAAAACGTTCCAAAAGTGCTCGATTTTGGACAAAAATTTGATATTTCGTATCAGGATAGCAGAATCGACAGAAGGTTATTTTCTTTCCGTTCAAAAGTAAGCTCTTTATAACTTCTGCTCTCCTAATACCAAAACTCGATATTTCGTTTAAAATATTTGACGAAAACGTTCCAAAAGTGCTCGATTTTGGACAAAAATTTGATATTTCGTATCAGGATAGCAGAAATCGACAGAAGGTTATTTTTTTCCGTTCAAAATTAAGCTCTTTATAACTTCTGCTCTCCTAATACCAAAAAAAAAAAAAAAAAAAAAAAAAAAAAAAAAAAAAAAAAAAAAAAAAAAAAAAAAAAAAAAAAATACCAAAATTCGATATTTCGTTAAAATATTTGACGAAAACGTTCCAAAAGTGCTCGATTTTGGACAAAATTTGATATTTCGTATCAGGATAGCAGAATCGACAGAAGGTTATTTTCTTTCCGTTCAAAAGTAAGCTCTTTATAACTTCTGCTCTCCTAATACCAAAACTCGATATTTCGTTTCAAAATATTTGACGAAAACGTTCCAAAAGTGCTCGATTTTGGACAAAATTTGATATTTCGTATCAGGATAGCAGAAGTCGACAGAAGGTTATTTTCTTTCCGTTCAAAAGTAAGCTCTTTATAACTTCTGCTCTCCTAATACCAAAACTCGATATTTCGTTTAAAATATTTGACGAAAACGTTCCAAAAGTGCTCGATTTTGGACAAAATTTGATATTTCGTATCAGGATAGCAGAAGTCGACAGAAGGTTATTTTCTTCCGTTCAAAAGTAAGCTCTTTATAACTTCTGCTCTCCTAATACCAAAATGATATTTCGTTCAAAATATTTGACGAAAACGTTCCAAAAGTGCTCGATTTTGGACAAAAATTTGATATTTCGTATCAGGATAGCAGAAGTCGACAGAAGGTTATTTTCTTTCCGTTCAAAAGTAAGCTCTTTATAACTTCTGCTCTCCTAATACCAAAACTCGATATTTCGTTTAAAATATTTGACGAAAACGTTCCAAAAGTGCTCGATTTTGGACAAAATTTGATATTTCGTATCAGGATAGCAGAATCGACAGAAGGTTATTTTCTTTCCGTTCAAAAGTAAGCTCTTTATAACTTCTGCTCTCCTAATACCAAAACTCGATATTTCGTTTAAAATATTTGACGAAAACGTTCAAAAGTGCTCGATTTTGGACAAAATTTGATATTTCGTATCAGGATAGCAGAATCGACAGAAGGTTATTTTCTTTCCGTTCAAAAGTAAGCTCTTTATAACTTCTGCTCTCCTAATACCAAAACTCGATTTTCGTTTCAAAATATTTGACGAAAACGTTCCAAAAGTGCTCGATTTTGGACAAAAATTTGATATTTCGTATCAGGGTAGCAGAAATCGACAGAAGGTTATTTTCTTTCCGTTCAAAAGTAAGCTCTTTATAACTTCTGCTCTCCTAATACCAAAACTCGATCTTTCGTTTAAAATATTTGACGAAAACGTTCCAAAAGTGCTCGATTTTGGACAAAATTTGATATTTCGTATCAGGATAGCAGAAGTCGACAGAAGGTTATTTTCTTTCCGTTCAAAAGTAAGCTCTTTATAACTTCTGCTCCTAATACCAAAATCGATCTTACGTTCAAAATATTTGACGAAAACGTTCCAAAAGTGCTCGATTTTGGACAAAATTTGATATTTCGTATCAGGATAGCAGAAGTCGACAGAAGGTTATTTTCTTCCGTTCAAAAGTAAGCTCTTTATAACTTCTGCTCTCCTAATACCAAAACTCGATTTTCGTTTAAAATATTTGACGAAAACGTTCCAAAAGTGCTCGATTTTGGACAAAAATTTGATATTTCGTATCAGGATAGCAGAAGTCGACAGAAGGTTATTTTCTTCCGTTCAAAAGTAAGCTCTTTATAACTTCTGCTCTCCTAATACCAAAACTCGATATTTCGTTTAAAATATTTGACGAAAACGTTCCAAAAGTGCTCGATTTTGGACAAAAATTTGATATTTCGTATCAGGATAGCAGAAGTCGACAGAAGGTTATTTTCTTTCCGTTCAAAAGTAAGCTCTTTATAACTTCTGCCTCCTAATACCAAAACTCGATTTTCGTTAAAATATTTGACGAAAACGTTCCAAAAGTGCTCGATTTTGGACAAAATTTGATATTTCGTATCAGGATAGCAGAAGTCGACAGAAGGTTATTTTCTTCCGTTCAAAAGTAAGCTCTTTATAACTTCTGCTCTCCTAATACCAAAACTCGATTTTCGTTTAAAATATTTGACGAAAACGTTCCAAAAGTGCTCGATTTTGGACAAAAATTTGATATTTCGTATCAGGATAGCAGAAGTCGACAGAAGGTTATTTTCTTCCGTTCAAAAGTAAGCTCTTTATAACTTCTGCTCTCCTAATACCAAAACTCGATTTTCGTTTAAAATATTTGACGAAAACGTTCCAAAAGTGCTCGATTTTGGACAAAATTTGATATTTCGTATCAGGATAGCAGAAGTCGACAGAAGGTTATTTTCTTCCGTTCAAAAGTAAGCTCTTTATAACTTCTGCTCTCCTAATACCAAAACTCGATCTTTCGTTTAAAATATTTGACGAAAACGTTCCAAAAGTGCTCGATTTTGGACAAATTTGATATTTCGTATCAGGATAGCAGATCGACAGAAGGTTATTTTCTTCGTTCAAAAGTAAGCTCTTTATAACTTCTGCTCTCCTAATACCAAAATGATTTTCGTAAAATATTTGACGAAAACGTTCCAAAAGTGCTCGATTTTGGACAAATTTGATATTTCGTATCAGGATAGCAGAAGTCGACAGAAGGTTATTTTTCGTTCAAAAGTAAGCTAAATTTTAAATTAAATCAAATTTGAAAATTTTGAGAATCGACAGAAGGTTATTTTCTCGTTCAAAAGTAAGCTCTTTATAACTTCTGCTCTCCTAATACCAAAACTCGATTTTCGTTTAAAATATTTGACGAAAACGTTCCAAAAGTGCTCGATTTTGGACAAATTTGATATTTCGTATCAGGATAGCAGATCGACAGAAGGTTATTTTCTCCGTTCAAAAGTAAGCTCTTTATAACTTCTGCTCTCCTAATACCAAACTCGATTTCGTAAAATATTTGACGAAAACGTTCAAAAGTGCTCGATTTTGGACAAATTTGATATTTCGTATCAGGATAGAAATCGACAGAAGGTTATTTTCTCCGTTCAAAAGTAAGCTCTTTATAACTTCTGCTCTCCTAATACCAAAACTCGATTTTCGTTTAAATATTTGACGAAAACGTTCCAAAAGTGCTCGATTTTGGACAAATTTGATATTTCGTATCAGGATAGCAGAATCGACAGAAGGTTATTTTCTTTCGTTCAAAAGTAAGCTCTTATAACTTCTGCTCTCCTAATACCAAAACTCGATTTTCGTTTAAAATATTTGACGAAAACGTTCCAAAAGTGCTCGATTTTGGACAAAATTTGATATTTCGTATCAGGATAGCAGATCGACAGAAGGTTATTTTCTCCGTTCAAAAGTAAGCTCTTTATAACTTCTGCTCTCCTAATACCAAAATGATTTCGTAAAATATTTGACGAAAACGTTCCAAAGTGCTCGATTTTGGACAAATTTGATATTTCGTATCAGGATAGCAGATCGACAGAAGGTTATTTTCTCGTTCAAAAGTAAGCTCTTTATAACTTCTGCTCTCCTAATACCAAAACTCGATTTTCGTTTAAAATATTTGACGAAAACGTTCCAAAAGTGCTCGATTTTGGACAAAAATTTGATATTTCGTATCAGGATAGCAGAAGTCGACAGAAGGTTATTTTCTTCCGTTCAAAAGTAAGCTCTTTATAACTTCTGCTCTCCTAATACCAAAACTCGATTTTTCGTTTAAAATATTTGACGAAAACGTTCCAACAGTGCTCGATTTTGGACAAAAATTTGATATTTCGTATCAGGATAGCAGAAGTCGACAGAAGGTTATTTTCTTTCCGTTCAAAATTAAGCTCCTTATAACTTCTGCTCTCCTAATACCAAAACTCGATATTTCGTTTAAAATATTTGACGAAAACGTTCCAACAGTGCTCGATTTTGGACAAAAATTTGATATTTCGTATCAGGATAGCAGAAATCGACAGAAGGTTATTTTCTTTCCGTTCAAAAGTAAGCTCTTTATAACTTCTGCTCTCCTAATACCAAAACTCGATTTTCGTTTAAAATATTTGACGAAAACGTTCCAACAGTGCTCGATTTTGGACAAAAATTTGATATTTCGTATCAGGATAGCAGAAGTCGACAGAAGGTTATTTTCTTCCGTTAAAATTATCACAAATTTTAAATTAAATCAAATTTGAAAATTTTGACGAGTTTTTCTCGTTCAAAAGTAAGCTCTTATAACTTCTGCTCTCCTAATACCAAAATGATTTTCGTTTAAAATATTTGACGAAAACGTTCCAAAAGTGCTCGATTTTGGACAAATTTGATATTTCGTATCAGGATAGCAGAATCGACAGAAGGTTATTTTCTTTCCGTTCAAAAGTAAGCTCTTTATAACTTCTGCTCTCCTAATACCAAAACTCGATTTTCGTTAAAATATTTGAAAAACGTTCCAAAAGTGCTCGATTTTGGACAAAAGTTTGATATTTCGTATCAGGATAGCAGAAGTCGACAGAAGGTTATTTTCTTTCCGTTCAAAAGTAAGCTCTTTATAACTTCTGCTCTCCTAATACCAAAACTCGATTTTCGTTTAAAATATTTGACGAAAACGTTCCAAAAGTGCTCGATTTTGGACAAAATTTGATATTTCGTATCAGGATAGCAGAATCGACAGAAGGTTATTTTCTTCCGTTCAAAAGTAAGCTCTTTATAACTTTGCTCTCCTAATACCAAAACTCGATTTTCGTTAAAATATTTGACGAAAACGTTCCAAAAGTGCTCGATTTTGGACAAAATTTGATATTTCGTATCAGGATAGCAGATCGACAGAAGGTTATTTTCTTCCGTTCAAAAGTAAGCTCTTTATAACTTCTGCTCTCCTAATACCAAAACTCGATTTTCGTTTAAAATATTTGACGAAAACGTTCCAAAAGTGCTCGATTTTGGACAAAATTTGATATTTCGTATCAGGATAGCAGAATCGACAGAAGGTTATTTTCTTTCCGTTCAAAAGTAAGCTCTTTATAACTTCTGCTCTCCTAATACCAAAACTCGATATTTCGTTTAAAATATTTGACGAAAACGTTCCAAAAGTGCTCGATTTTGGACAAAATTTGATATTTCGTATCAGGATAGCAGAAGTCGACAGAAGGTTATTTTCTTCCGTTCAAAAGTAAGCTCTTTATAACTTCTGCTCTCCTAATACCAAAACTCGATATTTCGTTTAAAATATTTGACGAAAACGTTCCAAAAGTGCTCGATTTTGGACAAAAATTTGATATTTCGTATCAGGATAGCAGAAGTCGACAGAAGGTTATTTTCTTTCCGTTCAAAATTAAGCTCCTTATAACTTCTGCTCTCCTAATACCAAAACTCGATATTTCGTTTAAAATATTTGACGAAAACGTTCCAAAAGTGCTCGATTTTGGACAAAAATTTGATATTTCGTATCAGGATAGCAGAAATCGACAGAAGGTTATTTTCTTTCCGTTCAAAATTAAGCTCCTTATAACTTCTGCTCTCCTAATACCAAAACTCGATTTTCGTTTAAAATATTTGACGAAAACGTTCCAAAAGTGCTCGATTTTGGACAAAAATTTGATATTTCGTATCAGGATAGCAGAAGTCGACAGAAGGTTATTTTCTTTCCGTTCAAAAGTAAGCTCTTTATAACTTCTGCTCTCCTAATACCAAAACTCGATCTTTCGTTTAAAATATTTGACGAAAACGTTCCAAAAGTGCTCGATTTTGGACAAAAATTTGATATTTCGTATCAGGATAGCAGAAATCGACAGAAGGTTATTTTCGTTGCGTTCAAAAGTAAGCTCTTTATAACTTCTGCTCTCCTATTACCAAAACTCGATATTTCGTTTAAAATATTTGACGAAAACGTTCCAAAAGTGCTCGATTTTGGACAAAAATTTGATATTTCGTATCAGGATAGCAGAAATCGACAGAAGGTTATTTTCGTTGCGTTCAAAAGTAAGCTCTTTATAACTTCTGCTCTCCTAATACCAAAACTCGATATTTCGTTTAAAATATTTGACGAAAACGTTCCAAAAGTGCTCGATTTTGGACAAAAATTTGATATTTCGTATCAGGATAGCAGAAATCGAAGGAAGGTTATTTTTTTCCGTTCAAAATTAAGCTCCTTATAACTTCTGCTCTCCTAATACCAAAAATCAATTTTTCATTCAAATATTAACGAAAACCTTCCAAAAATGTTCCGTTTTTGAACGAAAATCGAAAATTTGGTATCAGGATAGCATAAGATGACGGAAGGTAGATTTTTTCCTTTCAAAAGTAAGCTCTTTAACACTTCTGCTCTCCTAATACCAAAAATCGATTTTTCATTCAAATATTGACGAAAATCTTCCAAAGTGGTCCTTTTTAGAAGAAAACAAGCTAAATTTTAGTACTAGTTAAATAAAACATAAACATTGTATCAATATTATATTTGTAGTTTATACTGGCTAATACACTAATTAATTAAGTATTTCAACATTAAAATAAATACACATCAATTTTATATTCGTTATCAAATATTTGTTATGTTCACATTTGTTACAATACGAAAAATGATTTTACGGCGACTACTATAAAATGTGCATTTCACACCGATACATGTTATGGAAAACTTTCCACGACAAGGCCATGAGGGCCCTCCTCCAGTTTGTATTTGCTACTTATTTGTGGGTTTTTCTCTGCAAAATCTAAAATTATACCCCAATGATCAGTTTTTAATGCTTATTAAAATACGATTGTTTTCAAACTGAATAATTTTTTCGGTAGTTTAGTCAGATTTGAAAATTGTAACCTTCCTCCCTAAATATTTCAAACATTTTAGGTAGGTACACAAAAATTTGAATACATATTTACTACCCACTTAAATTTTCAAACATCTTAAACAACTTAACTTGGCGAAACATATTTAAATTTACTTTACTTATTTTTTAAAAATCGATACACCGACTAAATCGTGAAACATCCTCGGGTATCTATTTATTAAAACTGATTGTTTCACCTTTTATTAGATAGTCATCGACATTTAATTAATTATTTTTGTCTTCAAGCACAGGTTTAATAATAAATTTGCTTTTTCACAAATGGGAAATAATGTAAATTATTTAAGTAAAATAAATGCAAACAAAGAGAAAAAACGTTTAGTCTTCTTTGTTCCTATACACAATCTTGCACATTTTTTTAAATTTTAATTTCAAATTACTAGTCGGTGTAACACCCCTCTGCCCTTCCGGCAACTAAATCCAGGATTTAGTTTACCATTATTCTGAAGAGCTGATGTCTAAAACATCTAACTTTGATATGATCGGATTAGTAATAAATTAAATATCACTGAAGTAAAATCAGTCGTTTGGTGTTAAGTGGTACTCCATATACAGTGGAAGTCTACACCAATAGTGTAGTGTGAGAGAAAAAAAACAAGAGAGCTGATAGTTTTGTTTTGAATATACATAGAGTTTGTAATTAGCTGTCAAATAAAACAAACATTAAACAATCCACATTAAACCTTTCTTAAATTGATATCTAACGAAAAATACAACAAATAGTTTTCCCACAAAACATTAAGAGTTTATTAATGTTATACTTATCTACAGTAATTAAAAATATGTTCACTAAAGTTTCTAAAAAAATAACCCGAGTTTTTTTCTTAAACAACATCGGTAATTTATTCATTATACAAACAAACGAACAAATATCAGTTTATCACCTTTCTTTAGATGTTGTCGTCCAACTTTCACATTGAATATGCCTGTCTAAAGTCCAATCCGAAATCGTTTCCAAACTAGGGGTGGGATTAAAAGGAAATAACAACAAAAAATAACTAATTAAATTAGACGCCACGAGTTTTTAACCACAAAGAAAACTCGGATAAGGATCCTAACGATTTTCTGACACAAAACTACAAGTCAAAATATATAAGGGTGCCCGTTTTTCACGTGAATGCATGGGGATCTCGTTTATCTTAAGAGAAATGAAGTCGGTTAAGTTGGGGTAAAGTTGCACATTTTTATGTTGCTCGACTATATTAATTAACGTTTAGTTATAATAATATAATACCTAATAAAAATGCTGTATGTAGTGACATGCAAAAGCAAAACATAAAGGTAACTTAATGTAAAAGGCGTATGTAATGCACAGAACGGGACATGACCTTGGTTCGGCCAACGTCGATTTCGATGTAAGAACGGTAAAGATGTTAGCCTTGATTTCAACAGATCGATTCGGGCGAACGTCCCCTACTCCTGTGTAACTGTTAGTTAAGTTGCACAAGCAAGGTTTCGGGTGAACGGGTCCATCTCTTGGCTATAAGGGCGTATCTAGCATGGGGCATAAGTACTGCTGTAAATATGCCCTTGGTTCGGGCGAATGTTCGTTTCCGGTTTCAATTATTTTTGATTTCTTGGTTGTAGAATCATTCCCAGGTTGCTCCAAGCCTACATAATATTTTAACATCATTATCGGAATTTTAATTCTGTTAACTTACCATTTGTGATTTGTCGAATCCAGTGTTTCTGGCAGCTGTCTCTTTGATAATGGACATTGGCAGCATTCCGCCTTTTTTGTTGTATTATCATCTAGAAGCGAAATAATGTCTCTTTACACTTCAATGCAGTAACGTAAAAGAGACTATTTCTTCTTACAGATCAGCACCGCAGGTCAGGTAAGCATCAACTCCAGCGACTTCCGTCACCTGCACACTTTCCATCATTGTTCAATTTCTTCTTCTTCCTGTGTATTATTTTCAACTCCAAACAACTTTTGTAATGGTATAGACGATGGTACGTTTCAGTAGGCCGCGGCATTGTTCGTTTCTCATAATGCCGTCGAGATATTCAAGCTTGAGCCTTTTCGGTTTAAAGAGTATTTTGCATTCCTTGTCCATTCTGCGCAAGACCTCAACGTCCTTAATTCGGTCAACCCAGGAAATTCTCGATATGCGCCGGTGGCACCACAATTCAAAAGCCACGAGAGTATTTTCATAAAATGGGTCAATCGATGTCCAAGATTCAACTCCGTAAAGATGAGAAAACACATAGCATCGGAGTAAACGAGTTTTAGTTTTCTAGCGATAATGCTTGGCGAATGCAGATTTAGTTTTTCAATCCGTTACACTATTTCAATCAAGTCATTTACGTTTGACGTTTAGGCCTAGGTCAATGTATAGAAATGTGTTGTTTTACTTCGCCCTCAGTTTCCAAATACATTTTTCTTCCAATGGTAATACGTACGTATCATTCTTGATGCTAAAATAGATATCAGAAATAAATTTCATTAAAAATTAAACTGTGAACTTAACCTACAAAATTCAAACCTGCAATATTGCCAAATAAATAAATCTATATATTAGGCGAATGGTAAATAACGGAATTTCTATTGGACATTATTTCAATAATTAAAAATTTATAATAGGTAGGTATTAAAGATTAAATTTACCTTTCCTTCAACAATTTTTTTTAACTACAAAACCATAGACCCACCAAATAACAAAAATAGAAATTATTAAAATATCATTATACCCAATACTCGTCACACCTAATTACTGACAATAAAATGTTTACTTGACAAATTTTCTTAAAACTATTCTCCATCAAATATATTGAAATAATTATTAATATCATTATTGTAAGGAAACGTCTCCCGGGCCCAACTGCTGATGTTTACAGAATTTATTAAATAATCGATTTGCAATTCTATATTTTATTGCTACGCACACTTTCTGTATATTTCTGATTACGTATATTGCTAACTTCATTCTCTCTATTATACTATCAACTTTGAATAATAAAATTCAATTTTATCGAATTCTTACATTATATTATAAGCATTTAAATGCAGTAATTGTAAGAATTAGATAAAATGGAATTTTATTATTCCAAAGTTAAAAAAGTATAAAAGAGAGAATGAAGTTGGCAATATATGTAACCAGATATACAGAAAGTTGCCTAATAATAAGTATAGAATTGCAAACCGATTATTTAATAAATTCAATAAACATCAGCCGTTGGGCCAGGGAGACGTTTTCTTACATAATAAGCTTAAATAAACATTTTAAATTTTAAAAAAATTGGCAACGATTTTTGTAATACTTTTGTACACTATTTCTTTTTCTGAAGGTAACGTTTTGTACAGACTTCCTTTTTTAAATAAAAATATAAACGTAAATTTTGTATCCGAACTCATTCATCGTTAAAGTACGCAATGATCAAAATTTACCCTTCCCCACATTTTCCACTACAAAACCACAGATCTCGGAAACAAAAAATAGAAATTACTTAAAAAAAATCGTTATACCTAATTCTCGTTACACCTAATTAAGAACTTATTATTGACAATTTTGTTTATAATCGGTATTTTCTTCTAAAACGGCATTCGTTTGTAAAATTGGCATTTGCTTGTTACAAAAATAAATAAACTTAAATAGTTATTACGTTAAATAACATTTAAGGTTGGCTATCATGTAGATTGTAGAATATTTAATACGTTATTGATACAAACGTGTCCCGAATTACCTATATACATGTATCCAGGTATTTGCTTAGGTATAGTTAAGCTACAACACAAAATGTGCTCTCTTGTAAAATTAGCTATTTGTGGGTTAAGTCATTTTTCCAAAATGCCGTCGATATATATAAAAATGTACAGTGACTGACTGACTGACATCAACGCCCAACCTAAACCACCGCACCGGTCTTACGAACGTGAGATTTCGAAGATAGGTTCCCGTTAAAACGCAGGCACCCACTAAAAAAGGATTCCTCAAAATTCCACCCCTAAGGGCACGAAACGAAAAAATTCATGTTTTTGAAAAATTTGAAAAATCTACGTCCAACCACTAATCCTAGAAACGTGAGATTTGGCGGAGATACGTTGTTTGTGTGATGTAGACATCCGCTAAGAGAGGATTTTTCGAAATTTCACCCCCAAGGGCATGAAACGGGGAAAGTATGTTTTTTAAAAATTCGAAAAATGAACGCTCGTCCTTCTAGAAACGTAAGATTTGGAGAATATGTTCCTTTTGTGGTGTAGGCGCCCACTATGGAAGGATTTTTCGAAATTGCACTCCTAAGAGGACGAAACGGAGGAAAGCATATTTTTTTTAAAATTCGATCATTTCGTCGATACTTTTCTTCTTAGTATATTTCCAATCCGTCACAGACAAAGTCACAAGTTAAAACTAGTATTTTATAAAATCGATCGTGTACGAATAAAAGTAAAAATTTACACAAAAGGCTTTACGTTGTATCAAATAAAAATAATTAAAAAAAATAAAAATTTATACATTTTAAAGTCTACTTATACCACTTACGAAGACATACTGTTTTAGTCACACAGACACGAACGCACTTTTGCTATAAAGTTGGAGGTAGTTTAGAAAATGAAAAAAAATACTGCACGTTCATCTAAAGGTAAGCGAAGGCCGGGGCGCATCGCAGCGCAAAACTCCGCAACCAATCGTTGTCACGCAACGGAGATCCCGGCAATGACTCGTTTAAAACGTACCCCAGCAATTGGTTGCGCTGCGCTGCGCTGCGACCCGCTGCGCCACGGTTACCTTAAAAGTTCAAATAATACCTAGACTGCACTCGATTTGAGTTACTAACTGTTACTTAAATAATTTTATTCTTCGTTGTTTATTAAGACGGTCGAGTAAGCGCGGTGTTTCTTTTTTATGTAGGCAGATATGCGGTCAGATTGCGCAAATAAAAAAGTAAGTGCAAATTAAGAAATTGCGGGCATTTTTCGTATTTTTAGTGCGACGCTAAGTGGTGGTACAATTATCACCACCGTGTTATTTTTTTGACAATAAATAAGATATTGAAAGAATGATTTTTTTAAAAATAAATTCTTAACAGTTAATTAATTTCAATCTAACCGTAAAACAATGTTTAAATTTCAACATTTAATGCATTAACTATTATTAACTATTATCTACTTATTTAATGTACTTATAAATTCTTGTTAACTAGAATTCGAAACACTTGCACTACATTAACCGATTGTTCGTCAAGACGTACGGATCTATTTATCTAAATTAAAAATATTTTTAATTAAATTTAATCGCAGAGAACACGGAAGATGGAATGAAGTTTACAATAACAGTTTGAAATACCTACACATGTTTCGTATACCTACTCGTTACAAAATAAAAATAAATTTTTCTCCCACATGTTTAACACGCAGATAAGATTCACATATGATGTAAGAAAGATTTTATTTAAGTCAGTTTTTACCAAATTTTTTAACTCAAATAAGAAAAGATTAACAAGTAAAATTGTAAAATGTATTTGTCTCTATCGATAGCTAACTATTGTAGGTAATTATTGTTTTTTTTATTTTAGATCTATTAACGACAACGATTTTTCCTAATTATGAATTAGCTATTTAAAAAGTAGTTTTCCTCGAAAATGATATCTATTTAAAAAAAGAACAGAAGATACAATTTTGCATGAAAAATAAAATCAAAAAAAATATATATAGGTACATACCTAAAATAATTAATCGTCAAATATAAAAAAGTTGTGGCTCAAAAACCAATTAAAAAGGTGTCTAAATATAACTCTGGCGTTCTTTAATTGTAGAGTAATAAAAAACCCGATGAGAAAAACACGACATTTAAAGTACTTAAACTAAACCTTAAAATATTAAATTTTATCGAAAACAGCCGAGCGATTTCTGAAGATAATAAAAAAATACTTACAGTAAAATCTCGATATATAAATATATAGATAACGGGCTAATTCGGGAGAGTGGGTGTCCGTTACGTAATAAATTAAATATCTCGAACACATATTATGTTAAAAATTGACAAACTATAGAGATTATTTTTTTTATTTTGTTAACTGAATAATTGTGGTTTGAAAGTTGATAATAATCTATTTTATCATTGTTGCACTATAAATAATATAAAAATAGTACCTTACCAAATATCTATCAATTTTAATAATAAATTAATATTCATAAAGGTCTAAAAATTACAAAATTGAAATATCATAGTCATGCTGCAAATCAAATTAAAGATCATTAAAAACAGAAAAGAACGACTCCAAATTGAGCTCTATAGGTCAAATAATTTTCGAATTACAGCTTTTTAAAGAGTTAAAGATGTCTTTATTTTTGTGCCATTTTCGATGGTTTTAAAATCACTAGCTCAGAAACCAAGACTTCAAAAAATCTGAAAATTTTGGTTAAGATCCAAAAATATTATTTTATTAGTTGATTTGACACAGAATTGCCCGTTTCTCATTTATTTTCACATATTTCAAGAAACAAATAAGCATGTTTACACTATGAATGTCCATTTTACTTACTAATTATCACGAAACTAATCAGCAAAACAAAGAGAACCTCATCAAAAAAACACCTACTTAACAATGTTCAAGAGGCTGTGTGAATAAAAATATTCCTATAGTATATTGACAACAAGAAAACAGTAGTAACATCATGATAACAAGAACTTATTTCACAAGAAACACTAAGTATATTATTAAAGATACTATTCAACAAAATGAAAAATCTCACGAATTTATCCAATCTAGATGCCAACAAAATTTTCGGATAAAATCCACAATTTGTTTCAATAAAACGGCTTTCAGATAAAAAATACCTAGATTATTGAAGAATGGAGTAACTGCTTTATTTGAAAACGTTTCGATTAAATATTGAAACACATATATATGATTTTATATCACATGGCCCACGCGTTCGGCAGATCTAAACCCGCTTGATTGTTATACAAGGTGTAACAAAAGTAACTTATGTTAAGTTAAATCTAAACGTTTTTTGGTTTATTTCGATGTACATGACGACGTATTTGGTTTTTTGTATATTATTTTGTTTCGTTGATATGATAATCAACTTTGTTGTTTTTAAATGGCATTCACATGTTTTCTTTGCGTCTTTAAAAAGAGCGTTTTTATTTTATTTCGTAGTGTCATTATATCAAACAAAGTTGACATGAGTTATATGAAACAATGTCAAAAATAAAATAATTTTAGAAAAAGTAACGAGAAAATTCATAACATACCAAATTAAGCAAATTAAAAACAAAAACGAAAAAACGAAACACAAAAGTGCTCTAATTTTTTAGTGTTATTAAAACGTATTATTACATTATATAGATTAAATGTAATGTGCAAATTGAGCCCCATTGACTTCCAGACAATGACTTAATCGGTGTTGAAAATTTATTATTGTTCTTTCTACCAAGTACTAAAAAAGTACTAAATAGAAAAAAATGCTCTTTTCAAAGACGCACAGAAAACATCTGGGTGCCATTTAAAAAAAAAGCAACAAAGTTGGTTACTATAGCAACTATACAAAACACTATGCAAACAAACCAAATATATGATCATGCGCGTCTAGATAAACCAGAAAACTTTTGTATTTAACATATTTTTTGTATTTCTGTTAGTTAAAAGTTACAGTGATTAAGTGATTTTGGTACACCTTGTATACCAAATGGCACAACTAAAGATAATTGTGTAGACAAAGTGTCCTCTTGTTCTCTGTTGTTCTCAAAAGAAAATTAAAAAATGCCAGCAATTTTTGAAATTATAAGGTAATACATAATACGAGGAATACACAGTGCGCAAACAAATTGAAATACATTGTTTCGTGTCAGATCAAAACACGAAAACAATCAAATAACACGGAATATAATCTAGAATTTGACACAAAGTAAATTTACTTATCGTTAGCAAAATTAAACGTGTTGAAGTTAAAAGCAATGAGGACACTGATAAACTCAAAAAAGAGCAATATACGAAGACAAAAACAACTGTACCTTCAAATTATTTATCGCACCACTAAAACAAAAAATATATACCCTTTTCGCTTGACCAAACCAAGGAGACTAACAACAGGTTAGACATGTAAATACCAAAACACGGAATAACAAATGCGATTAATCGCAAGGCAAATTATACGTGTTCGTTAATTTTGTTCGCGCCAAAAATTCGCCCTTCTTTCACAATCAACAATCAACTGTTCCGCGAACAATATATACGCAAAAAAAGAGGCTCTAACGTACCTTTTTAAGAACGATGTTGTAGTACAAAATAAACAGCTAGAAGCGAAAATCAAGAAACTAATTATACAGGGTGTTTCGGAATAACTAATTATACTTTTCAGATGGGATGGAGGCATTAAACAATTTTTTGTAATAATGTAATGCACGGAAACGCTTTAAAATTTACGAAAAGAACAGTACGTATATTGATATTTCGGTAACGGAAGCGTTTTCGAACTGAAGTCCATGTGGGCTTTTTTCTTATCTTGATTATTATCTCTGTTACTTCCCAAAGTTTGGAAACGGTATTATGAAATAAATTTATCAATTGACGATGACGCACGCTTAAATGGCTTAATATGAAAAATCGAATTTTGTCGTTTATTTCGAAAACGATGCGTCGCACGATAAGGCCCTCGCACACACGACCACTTGCGGTCGCCACCGGTGGCCGCTTCACGCTGCAGATTGTATTTTGCATGCATTTTAAATGGGCTCTGCTCACAAACAGCGTTCGTAGCGGCCGGTGGCCGCCACGCGCTGCCGCCACCGTTTTCACTAGGACACGCCCCGTTTTTTGGTCGGTATAACGATAACCTTCAACTTAATAAAAAGATAACGCAGACAGCTCGGCGCGGCGTAAGTGTATAGCCAAGGTACGATCTCGGAATTTTCTAAACACGTTCAACTTAACGCAGTGACGTCATCCGTGACTAGAGCACGTATCAATACGTAGAAATTCAAAAATAGTAAAAATTATAGTCCTGTAGGATAGATGAAAATAGATATTTCGTGGTTTTATTTAACGGCCTTAATAGATTATTTACAATACACCTATCCCCCCCCGATTTACACTGTACTTTTTTACATGGTTTTAAAAATAACGTTATAAAATAAAATTTAAAAAAAACTGATAAAAATGAATATTTTGACTACATACGTACTTCTACAGCTTATCCAAACCTATATGATTGATATTCATGTCATCAACAAAAAGTTACCATGGCCTATCCAAACCTACTTGCAATTCACGTCATCAAAAAAAAAATTACTAAGAAAGGCAGAAAGGTTTACATCATTGTGTTTTTTCTAATCGGAATTTTTCAAAATATCTACCGGTAAGCGTTCAACGATTATAGTTTTTGTAGCATTTTTATAATTTAATTAAAATTTTAAAGGTTTTACCATGCCAAAAGAAATTTAAAAAAAACAAATGAAAAGAAAAGTTATTTTTTAGAAACAAAAATTAAAATATTAGATCGTCTACGTAATAGAGAAAGAGTAATAGATGTGTTTAAATTTTACTCCATGAATGAAGCCTCAATAAGGACAATGAGAAAAAATGAAAACTCCGTTAGAAAAAGTGCAGCAGCTCGATCTTGTACGAGTACGTACGCAACTTCACACGTAAGAGTTGTTGCAATCGAAAATATGGAAAAGGCATTAACGATATGGTTAAAAGACCAAACTCAAAAGCGGATTTCAATTGATACCGATGCCATTATAAATAAGACTTTGAAGATTTATGAAAAAGTTAAGAATCGATCTACTTCTTCAACTGAAAGGAAGCCATCTTTTTCCGCAAGCCATGGTTGGTTCGAGAGATTCAAACTGACATTTTTTACATAATCTAAAATCGAAAGTTGAAATAGCATCTGCCGATTCAAATGCAGCGCGAAAACGAAGGACGAGTTCGTTAACCGGCCAAATCGACCGACCCGTTTCAAAACGGCGGCCGTTCAAAAATTAAAAAAAAATTAATCTCAGTTATCAATCATCGGATCGGTAATGTGAAATACGTTTTAGAATCGGCATAAAATTCTCTACAGATCACGTCTCTTTGTAATTTTAGATAGAACGTGTCGTTTTCGAGATAATCGAAAAAAAGTGATAAATCTGTTTTTAATTCTTATAAATTTCTCTTGTAAATGTTATTTTTCAAAAGATGTATTTCTTTCGAGAAAAATGAAAAAAAAAGATTTTTGACATGTGACATCGAAATTCGATACCTCTGCTTGTGCGCGGTCGGATTTTTATTGTTTATTTGTTTATTTTTTAACTTCGGAGGAAACTTACTGTTATTTAATTAAAATGACAAGAAAAATGCCAATAAATATGTTAAATTGCGGATTTTGTTTATAATTTACTGAAATATCGGGGAGTTACCTGCATATCTCTCCATAGGTAAATGGATTTTGTTTACCTACGTCAAATAACTGGAAAGCTAATCGTAAGTATTATAACAATCGACGCGATAAATTTATAATTAATATTTATTCATTGTTTTTATCCATACAGATACCACTGGGAAATTTATTTTCCTCTAGAATATAAATGGGGTGTTTCGCGCAACCGATATATCCGGCTGCGTTATATCCGAATTAACTTGACGTTATTCACATGGAAAACCAACCAAACTATTTATAGTTTGTCGTAATACGCGACTTTTTGTTATAAGCGACGTCGTAATATGCGACTTTCACTTATTGTTACAGTGTGTGTTATGATATATTAGTAATAACGAATATTAATCTTTAAAATCTTTTATACCTAATTTCGTTACGATTAAATTGATGAAAATTGTAACGTTTTCATGGGGTTCTTATTAAAAGTGAATCGTTTCGAAAATATTTATTAAACATATTCGTGAAATGTTTTTATAACGCGTCAAGTTGTAATTTTTGCATGTTAAACGTTAAAAACGTCATCTATCGGGTAGCTCTTTAGAAACCATTCAAATTTTGCATTTTTTTTGCCGTATTACGCGAGGTTTCTTACAGTTTCGTGTTCGTGATTTCTATTTAAAACCTAGAAATACCATCGCTCATTTTGATATAGTCGCCTTTACTTTAAATTTTCGTCTTTCGGATTAAAGTTTGTTACCACCTCCCCAGGAAATGCATTTCGTTTATATCCGCCTATTTTTGTTTACGTTAATCAGAAAACGTTATCGGACTACCATAATTTCACGTCAAGTGTTTAAATAGACTTGGAATAAGCCGCATTGGCGTAAACAAAAATAGGCATATATTAACGAAACGCGTGGTGGTAACGAATTTTAATCCGAAAACGAGAATTTAAAGTAAAGCCAACTAACTATACCTTTAGTCTAGATTTATTTGGATTTAATTATTATTTGTTGTTAAATAAAATAGTGAAATCGATCCATTAAATGTTGCAAACACATATTTTTTGATGAACAACTTTCCATCTTACTCGCTTTATATCTACATTGTTTATAACAAGTTACCCATAAAGAAAATGTAGTTTATGACACGAAAAGTCATTCGCTCAATTGCTATTTTTGATTCTACAACAAGAAGACAATTCGGAAAAACAATTATCTAGGTACAAAAAGTAAAAAATTTATAATCTAAAGATTACATTGATTTATTCTAATTTCGTTTAAAATTTTAAACATAGTTTGTTGCATTTTAATTGAACTTATTATATTGGATTAAACGCCCACGACGAGCAAAAAGGACGAGATATAAATGTTTGTTTTGTCATACTTACTAGACATATTATGTAAAATTTGACATCCCACGAGAAATATAACTCAAGCGAGACAGTCGTTGTTCTATGTTAAAGACAAAGATAAAGCTACAATTCGACTAACAATGAGAAGTTACCTTGAGGGTTATGAGAAGGTAATTTCTCATTATTAGTCATGACGCTCGCGCGCTTCGTCGTGAATGGGAGTTATATTTCTAGTGGGCTGTCCAATTTTACATAATATGTCTAGTAAGTAAGACAAAGCAAACATTTCTATTTTGTCCTTTTGCGCTCGTCATGGGTCGTTTAATACAATATAGTTCAGGTAAAATGCAACAAACTATAATTATTGTTTATTAATGAATTCCATTTAATTCGTTTCTAGGCGGATATTTCGTCGAATTGAATTTGTATATATTTATTCATATTTAGGCATTTATAGGTAACCCTAGTGTCGTAAAACTACGTCTGGATTATGCAAATTATTTATTACCCTATCAAATAAGTTCGTTTCGCACCATTAAATATTCGTTAAAATTTATTTCGAGACATTACCCAATTTCTGTGGTGGCCACTGTACATAATTACACATGTATAACTGAAAACTAGGATTTTTACGTTATCAGCCTAGATGCGCAACGCCATTATAAATTCAAAAGTTTGGCAGTTTTCTTCCTACCGATAGCGATAATAATTATTTTTTCCAGTTATAACTGGCATGCATTGGCGGATTTATTGAAAAAAAAATTAAAGATAAGATAAATTTACCGTATTAGGGTACCATTATTGTATACACGCGAATGTGGTACGCACAAAAAAAAAGCGTCCGGCCGCGCTCGCTTCGAAATTTCCCTACTTTACGATCGTTTTTAATTTTTGCGCGAAACGACAATTTTTCCGACAATTTGAAAGTTTGCAACGAAAGTCGAAAATTCTCGGAAGCGCATTAATTTCCAGCGCCGAAGAACCGGTTGTTTACTTTTTAAATACAAATATGCACGTGCACAAAAAAGTACGAGAGAGTAGGTCGTACACAAAATAATGTCCGACGTTTGCGAAACGTCGCCGCGTCGAACGGTTCCTGAATGTCATCGGGAAAGGGTACTACGATAATATGATGCACTTTGATAAGCGCAATCACCGACGGTGGGTGGCGGTTGCAGGTGCACTCACCTGTCGGAGTGCGGCTAACATTCCCCGCCGAACGTCCCACCAAAACTTTTTTTGGATTGGAGTTGCAACAAGTAAAGGCGAGCGGATGTATGTGCCAGTACATTGGTGTCTTTTCACGTGTACGGTTCTAATACAGTTGTAGTAATTGCACATGTAAGGTTAGAAGTGACTATTATCTAACCGCCGCTGCACCGGTACCCATTCTCCGTCACGACCGCGAAGACGAAGAGACACGTAAAACCGTACACACACACACGGTGCATCTGCCTGCTGCGGACAATTTCGATCGCGAATTCTTTACTCCTATGATGTAATTCTCGAGGAATTCCTTTTAAAAAACAAAATTCGGACATTTTTCAGTGTCGCACATAATTAACTCGTTCCGTTAGGGTAGGTACTTAATTAACGATTTTTTTTTTTTTAATTTATTCCGATAATTTTGCATTTCCTCCGCTCTTCCGTTAGTTGCGAGATCCGTAATTTTCGATATTTTTGTTACGTACATAATTATGTATGTACGCAGACCATTGCGTACCAGAACTTTATTTTAAGTACTTTAAAAATAGCGATGCAGTAATAATTTTGTGTAAGTGATTTACTAGTATAGGTTGCATATTGGCATCTTATTTTACTACCTGTTTCATCCCCCCACTTCGAATGGTCGAAGTAATTTTGTTTTAAGTTAATTGAAAAACCTTAATTGACAAGACTATTTATGCTCGACACGTATAAGGTTTCATGAGAAACATTTTTTTTTTTTTTTTACCTTCCAGTTGAGTAATTTGTCCTTATTTACAGGATATAATAAATTGCTCCCAACATATTTAATAAATAAATTCCCACGTCGTTGGAAGTAATCGACTATTAATTATTTGCCGGAATCGTAATTGTTATATTATTCCGAATACTGTTATAAAATTATTCCACGATTCGATGACTAAATAACGATAAGCCTTCTTTCGATTTGTTTATAGGCGGTCGAAAAGAATCGTTCGGAAAACGTCCGTTCGTCCGGCGATTCCTCGGAAACCAATTTGAAATATTTTTGAGTCGCCTTGAAATTTAATTCGTATTTCGATTATCGTCTCGACTTTCGTGGAAATTTTTTAATGATATGGTACATTAAACGCAATTAATTAAACTTCCCGTATAAAAATACAATTTAATCGATTCGTAAAAACGCATTAAATTATACCAGTTCAGATATTGTTATCGTAAAAATAATAATACACTTACATAAATAAATCTCGAAATTTGAAACGATCCGTTAAAGAACCCCAATTAAAAAAAAAATATATATATATATATATATATACATAGGTATAAGTACCTATGTACTACATATTTATTAAAACGAACGTCTTCTATTTACAAATTAGTTGCAATATTACCTTACAAAGTGTATACAAAATAAAAACTGATGCACGTAAACCACTTAAAACCGAACATCGTGCACCTATATTAAACGTAATTAAATAATAATATAATAACCAATTTCGACAGCTATTAATTTATAACAAGTTGATGTTAACAAATTAGCTAAACTCTTGAACGTCGATCGTTTAAATGCATTCCTCCCGAGTTAAATTACGTTTTATTATTTACTTATGTCGCGCATCAATTACGTAATTCTGCTAATAAAAACAAATGAGCTATTTAGTACTTCGATAATTGAAACTCGATGGCATCTCTCTCTCTCTCTCTCTGTCTGTCTACTTTCGATAATAAAATTGTAAGTAACAATTCTGCAATTTTCCATTTACAATACGAAATGATTAGTTACGTCCATATTTTTCGATCGTTCAAAATTAAGTGGGACGATAATGGGTGGTTAATCGTTAAATTAATTTAAAACAAACCTCGAGCTTATAAGGGCGACAAGGAAATGATCGAAAATCTCTCGGGAGCGTTTTAAATCACGTCAAAATAATGTCGCAAAAGCTCTCGTAATTTTTTTCCTACGGCACTCGCCTGTTGAATATTCGCCCCCCGAATGTGGTTCATTTAATTGAAATTAATCGAGAGCAGCGTTTTCGTCCGAAAACGATCTTAAAATTTTTAAAACTGCTTGCACCCCTGGCTTACCTGAGGTTAAATCGAACGACCTATTACGCCATTTTTAAAGATCCTCATTTATTACCGAAAATTACTAAATCCTAACAAAAAATAAAAATGTTATGCAAAACATTGGTTTGGATTCTACAACTTTTGGAAACTCAAATTCGACGGGCGAGTGTCGTAGGAAAAAAATTCATGGAAGCTTGTGTGACATTATTTTGACATGGTCTATGCGCCCCGAGAGATTACCCATCGTTTCCTCGGTTGAAAAATTCCGAAGAGGCGCTTTTTTCGAAATTCAAAATTAAAGTTTCCACATTCAAATTTCAAAAGCAAATAGCATAAGTGTGACGTAGCATAAGAAAGGCCAGAAAAAATGCTACGAAACGGCACTTGTCCCAGCTCTCGAAGATAGCCGTTACGGAAATTTGAAAATTTGTTGGTGATGCGATTTTTAGGTTGTTTTTTTTATAAACGTTTCGTAGATTTTCAAAACGGGTTAATAAAATTCTCATCTCTGCCAAATTTGACCAAAATCTCAGCAAAAAATTACTTTATAAATACCGATGAAATTCTTATTGCTCGATGAATTTCTACAGGGCGTATATACTACCTTGAACCAACGTAATAACGGCGGTAGAACTCATTAATGTGAACAATTTTTTTTAGTAAAATGTTTCAATACATTCAAAGCATCGAAATTATCGATAATATATTATCGAATATTATCGAAATATATTTAAACTGATGTAACTTTCTTAGCAATGAATACAATTTTCAAAAACAAGCACTATTTAGGAACTACTTTTTATTGTTTTCAACTTTTATATTTACATAATTTTCGAAATGTTAAAAACTTCAAAATGACGGTCGTTTAAAAACGTCAAACTCGGCCATTTTGAAAAATGTCCCATAGATTTTTCGAATGCTACTTCACAGCGGCATTTTGGAAAACATTTTTTTCTACCAAAAAAACGCGTAGTGTACAAGAGCAATTATCACTAACCTAAAGAAACTAAAGAAAATTGATACAAATGTTTTAGACAAAAGTTTTGGCATATTTTCAGGCGATTCTAAAAATATAAATTTAAAGAAAAGGCAGTTTTCAAAATTGCCGACTTGAAAATTTTTAAACGATCGCCATTTTAAAATGTTAAACATTTTGAAAATTGTGTAAACATAAAAGTTGTAGACAATAACAAGCAGTTCGTAAAACGTGTTTGTTTTTGAAAATTGGTTCATTACCAAGAAAGTTACGGCAATTATTAGAAAAACAAAACAATATCGATAATTTCGGTACGAAGCATTGTATTTACTAAAAAAAGTTGTTCGCATTAACGAGTTCCATCGTCCATATATCGTTGGTTCAATGTAGTGGATACACCCTGTATAATAACTAATTGGTTCGTCATTACCCACATTTTCCGTTCATATCTACAAACAATTACGAACGACTACCTTAAAAAGTAAAACCGTAAAAGGAAAAACACGTTTAAACTTATTTTTAAATTTAAAAAATAAATCGCCTCCAAAAATCCAATAATATTTCGATAAATAATTTGAAAACGTTTTTTATTTTTATTAGATCCGGTTTTTCTTTTACTTGCATTTATAAAGTAGTAGCTAGTGGAAACTTTAATAAATATCTTGTGGTATTTTTTTCACCTTATTTCTAAATTGAAAATTGTCGTAATATTAATATTAATGTACTTACATAAGTAAACAATTCTTAAGTGAATTTTTTCTTGTGTTGTTAGTAGGTGCCTACGCTAAAATTAATAGTCATAAGTATGTTATCGTTTTTACAGAAACTTTGCAATTTGTATAATCGCCAAGTGCGGCCAATAAATGTTTTACGTTCAACGTATTTTAATCGTTCTTCCCACTCGGCCGTAATCAAATTTAAAAAAAAATCGCCCATTCAAACAATCATTACTCCACATCGCTGCACGAAAATAAACTCGATGTTATTAAAGCGTCGTAAACAAAAATATTTACGCGGGAGCCGGTGAAAAATTAACTGCGCAACTGTGAGAAAAATACGATTTTCTCATATCGCTCCACCAATTTCAAACATTTGCTTCCTGTAAACTAACTGTTTCAATACAGCGGATTAATCCGCCGGAAACTCCTAGCGGTGAAACTTACGGGGGTCCTTGTACATATTTCAAAAAAGTCTTAAGGAAAAACTAACTTAGCGACTGTAATTTTTCCTTTAAAACTCGGGGGCGACGCACGCTTGGTTCGCCCTTAACAAATCATATTAGAGCATAAATTAGTGAAACTGAAAAACAATTTTTAAATATTGGACGACGTTGGTTATTGAAAAAATCGCCCTTTTGAAATAATTTAAAACAAGTACGGCAGTGTAAAGATCAAAATCGACGTTTTACAGACACAGAAAGGAACGAAAGAAAATCAAAAACGTAACTGTCCTAAAACAAAAGTTCGCCTAAGGTTTGATTTGCGAATTGAGCGATCGACGATTTTTCAAAAATAATTAATTGTCAAAAATATCATTTGGACAATTTCCAAATTTTAATCGACCTTCCTTTCGCTTATTTTTAACGTTTAATAGTTAGGGGGGTTGGGGGGCAAGATGCTTATTGGAGCTATTTTTCATTGTTCTTCACCGCTCGATTTCTTGAAAAATTATTAAAAAAACACACGCATAAAAATTTGTTATACAAATATTGTTTATAATTATCGCTTCACCCCGTTACACTCATATACATACATATCTTGGTTTAAACAAGTTTTATTATCGCAGTCTATAAAATGTTCAGGTTCTCGAAAGAAACTCATAGAAAATTCGGAGAAAGCTTCCGAGTTTTACTTCGACAACGACACCGTGCGGCAATTCGAAAAATTTTCGTTAAAACAAAATATTAGCATTAGATATTTATTTTTTTTACAGTAAAATTGCCCACGTCAAAACTATTAATATAGTAATCGCGGACATTTCTCGATTGTATACGTATAACTGCATGATGGATGGTGAAGGGTGGGTAAGTACCATATCTCCGAAAAAAAAAAAAGTTTTAGGAATCCAAAAATTTCTTCAACAAAATCAACAGATTTGTCTTGATTCACCGCAACCCTCGAAGTGCATCAACGTCTATACATTAACTCTTCAAATTTTTGGAAGCTGCCATATACGGTACGATCATTTTTTCAATATAAATCAAAACTAAATTCAAAAAATACTCCTGTTTTACTTAAAAGCGTGCCTAGCTTTTCTGGGCCAATCGTTAGGTCAAGATTTAATCAATGTTTCGAACACAAGATTTTTATAGAAACGACAGTCGCAACAATTATTTTCAAAAAACAAAAATCCGCATAAGTACTTGGGGGTACACCCTGTATAATAACACTTCGACTCGTGCAACGAAGATTATCGTATCTCAAAAATGATAAATTTATGTTGATGTACGAGGCGCGTTTTTTAAGTAAGTACCGTTTTGGAATTAAAAAAAGACGTGCAAAGATATCGCAATAATTTTATTTTTACATGAAAGCCTGTACCTTAATCTACTTTTCTACATAATTTCCGTGAATATTGAGGCACTTGTCATAACGTGGCACCAGTTTTTGAATACCCTCCTCATAAAATTCTGCCGCCTGACTTGTTAACCACTGTATCACAAATGTTTTGACTTCGTTATCGTCTTGAAGATGCTGACCACCCAGGTGTTTCTTCAAGTGCAGGAACAAATGGTAGTCGCTGGGCGCCAGATCAGGGCTGTATGGAGGATGATCTAGAGTTTCCCATTTAAAAGATTTGATGAGATCTTTGGTCCGATTAGCCACATGTGGACGGGCATTGTCATGCAGCAAAACGATACCCTTACTCAACTTGCCACGTCTTTTGTTCTGGATTGCACGACGCAGATTGTTCAATGTCTCACAATAAGACGCTGCATTGATTGTCTCATTACGAGGCAGAAACTCCACTAGCAATACTCCTTTTCTGTCCCAAAAACTGTGCACATGATCGGACCAAAGATCTCATCAAATCTTTTAAATGGGAAACTCTAGATCATCCTCCATACAGCCCTGATCTGGCGCCCAGCGACTACCATTTGTTCCTGCACTTGAAGAAACACCTGGGTGGTCAGCATCTTCAAGACGATAACGAAGTCAAAACATTTGTGATACAGTGGTTAACAAGTCAGGCGGCAGAATTTTATGAGGAGGGTATTCAAAAACTGGTGCCACGTTATGACAAGTGCCTCAATATTCACGGAAATTATGTAGAAAAGTAGATTAAGGTACAGGCTTTCATGTAAAAATAAAATTATTGCGATATCTTTGCACGTCTTTTTTTAATTCCAAAACGGTACTTACTTAAAAAACGCGCCTCGTAATTAGATTTACCACACAACAGATTATAATAGTCTTCGTTGTATGGGTCAAAAGATTGCTCGCAAAAGCGTTTCTATGGTAACCAGCTGAGAGTTAAAGTTAACTAGACAGCAAAAACACGTCGCGCCGGCGCCGGTCCTTAATTTAAATAGGTATGTACTTAATTCTGTAGTTAGTAGGTACACGTGTGTTTTATAAATTAACAAATTGCACGTTAAACCCATATTATTACGCTGTACATACTTAAATAACAATTTTGTACGTTTTAATTATTTTTATCTGATGATGTTATATTTAAAGGAACAAAATTCAAAAGTACTATTAAAAATTACCTAGACTGCGTTTGCTGCTTATGGGCGAAAATGAAGCACATGATCGAGTAAATACAATGCGAGTCATGGCCGAAGGATTTTGCCGTTCGTCCCCATTAAATTCAGAATCTAGCCTACACCGAACCAGTCATCAGATAATTTAATAAAAAAAGAGCATTAGCGAGATTTTAACACGTTAATTCCGCGCATATAAAATTATTTGCATAATAAATGTTTATACAAAAATTTAGTGTAGTATAGGTATTGTATTATATTAACGAGTACTAACTAACGAGGAACGTATTGCAAACCAATCGGTAAACGGAGGTGAAATTACATCTTGAAATGTTCAAACAATTTTTCATACCTTAACGGTTTCAATATCATGTGAACATAAAAGGCGATCATATTCATATTAATTGATATTTAAAAATAAATTTATTTTTAACAAAGATATTTACCTACCGTATACACGCGTTTAAAAACCCACTTTTTTGGACAAAAAAATCAGCTGAAAATAGAGGGGTGGACTTAGGCGCGGGCCAAATATTTTTCAAATTTTTAAATGCCAAAAATGTGTCGTAATTATCGAGTAGATAACGTGCCTAGCGTCTCGATCGTTCGCATTTTTAGATTTAATTACCTAACTCTCCTCAAAAGTTCCGAGTTGTTCTTATTACACAAGAAGTTATTTTCGACGAAATTTTAACATAATGTAAGAGAGTGAGCTCATACACGGGTCAGTAATTTTTGACAGATTTTTCGCTAAAAAATAGATGAGTGAGTACCTCCCGAAACGGACAAAAATAAGTGGGGGGAGGGGACACGAATGGGCTTATACGCGGGTACATATGGTAATTAATTAATTATGTGTTTATTAATTTAAAATTAATTATTTCAAGTAATTTAATTTCTGTAAATAAAATTTGCTAGAT
The DNA here is from genome assembly GCA_036326145.1 of Rhagophthalmus giganteus. Taxonomy (NCBI): domain Eukaryota; kingdom Metazoa; phylum Arthropoda; class Insecta; order Coleoptera; family Rhagophthalmidae; genus Rhagophthalmus; species Rhagophthalmus giganteus. Next base: position 4,743,811 of record JARFJA010000083.1, on the reverse strand, counting down.
ATGAAAAAGGGCATCGTTATCGAGATCGTTTCAGCTTAAAAATTTACGATGATCTTAACCGGATTTAAACCCGTGTTTTCCAAATTAACTAACCTAAACTTCTATACCCGCTCTCGTGATGCGAGATCAAATATTAAAAGCAATAACGCGATATATAGAATGTATGGTTTTCGTTAATTTTTTTTTAATTATTAACAAAGATTAATTTAAATATAGATACCTACTATATATTTGTTATAAATTAGGACTACATATAACATAAACAACATTATTTTAAAGAAAATCTAAAAATCCTCCGTGTAAACATATTAGAGGCATAAGAAACGATGGAAAAAAGAAAATATCCAGGAAAATCTAACGTAACATCAATTAAAAATTAAACAAAACTAAGAATATTCGAAAAAAAAATTGAGACAAAACGCAAAATAAAAAAATGTCAACCCGAAGGAATAAAATATTAATTTGGATTTTTGTTACTTTTTTAAATAGGTACCTATCAATTTTATCGTTATAGGAAATTAAAATAATTAACAGAAGCACGTGTTATAAGAAAACGCATGTCTATCGAATAGTCTTATAAAAACAAAATTAATTCTCGATATTAATTTATTTTTACCTGCACGCATTTTTAAATATATTTTTAACATAGTCGCTGCTTGGCATCACGATTTCGAAAAGACCAATAGAAGTTTCGATCGTTAGATAATAACAGATTGTGTGTTTCAGACGCACATAATCACGACATAACAAACATTCGTTCAAGTTTCGTGAATAATATAGCTCGAAATACCAAGCATTGTATAATGTAGTTATTAATCACACGATGAAAAGGAATGAATGTCTAATATGGCGTACCTACGTACCACCACTTTAATTTTGTTATTTATTGACACCAAATAAGAGACTTTTCAACTGTCGAAAAACAAATTTGACGCCCATTTTATTTTTCAAAACTAATGCCATAACCCCTTCTCCTCCCGGGATTAATATTAATCGACCTTACCAACACAACAAAAAATAAAATTACACCAAAAACATGTAATTGTTTGACGTGGCATCTGATAAAGTTACCAACAATGGTAATATGGCACTTATAGGAAGTACATGAGCCTAACGACGAACGTGCCACGTGCCCACTTTGTGAGATTAATAAGACCGAATTTACGGGAGAAAAAAAAATAAATAAACTAGGCAGGTACCAAATTGTTTTGAAGTTGAAATGCCACTTATATGGCGACATTATCATCAGAAAATTATTCCAAAAATGTAATAATATACAGAATGTTCCATTTGAAAAGCGAAAATTAATGTCAGTTCTTGTAAAACCGGAAGTGGTAACAACACAATTTTCATGTCATAAAGTGACGTTTGATAAGTACATTAGATATGTAACAAGTTTGAAAATTTCATCTCAATAAATAACAAAATTAAGGGGGTGTACCATGATTCTGTTACGCACGGTATATACCTACATAAAAGAAAATTAAAAAAAAAACTGGGTTATTTTTAACTAGTCGACATTTACAAATAGAAAGTTTTGTAAAATTCCATTATTCAACTAAGTTTTCAGAAAAAAATGAATTAAATTCGTTATTAAAAATGAAAAGAGCCCACCTTCTCATTTAAAAAATATTATTAGGTGACCTATTATTAAAAATTATTTATATAGGTAATAAAAAAACAAACGTTGGCAAGTTGTTAGGTATCTTACAGGAACGTAGATAAGCAATATCGTAACCATATATATTTAGAAAATTCAACATTATTGTCTAATAAAGCGTAAGCAATTCTATTTATATTTATTTGGTTCGCGTATTTCTAGACGACATGGACCGACGCGACGCGACGTGACGTCGACGCTTCGTCCAACAAACTTCACAATTCGTGCAACGATAGGCCACTCCGTGCACTTATTGTATAGAAACAATTGATTTTTATATATAGAATATAATTTGTTGTGCACGTATATTTGAAAAAAATTGATATAAAAACCACGTTCATTTCGTTTTAATATCGTTTTATTATTCTTTCGTGAACTTAAACGAGTTTATTGTTCCTTTCGTTCGAATTTGTTTAATCGTTTTACTGGTACAATTTCCCATTGTTATAAACCTACCACATTTATTTTATCAGTGACGTACATTTCATAAATAATAAGACTCGCGATAAGTTTCATTACATATACAGGGTGGCCCACGGGACATGTCCGCCAGTCGATATCCTCGAAAACCCGTTTAGAACGATAAACGTGAAATTTGGAAGTTTTATGCGGCCAACAGCGGTGCCGGTTTTTAACTAGATATTTAAACTCGACCGATTTCGTCGATTGAACGTTTTACATGCAATACTAAAACGAAATCGGTCGAAATTAAAAATGTAAATTAATCCTTTCGTATTTTATCCGATAACGCTAAACTAGTGGTAAATAATTGAACTAAACTAAAGGGATACAGATAAGTAGGTAAATGACATTATTTTGCACGTTATCTAACCTGATAAATTAGGTGATTACCTACAGGATAAAGGATATTGCGTAGTCGCTGGTAAATAATTCTTAAACTTATCCGGAACAAAGTGATAACGTAGTTTTCTGTAAATTTTTTCGATTTTCTACAGGTATTAAAATTATGGAAATTTTTATCGTTAAAAGTTCGTTTTCCACTTTTCTCCATTTATTTGATTTACAATTATCGTTAACGATTGCATTTTATTTATTAATATCAACAATTAAGGTAGAGAGTATCCGGCGTAACGTGTACATACATATTCGCTTATGTGTGCTTTTTAAAGAGTTCCATAAACGGAATTACGTTCATAAAGCAATCTGATTAGCAGCTAATTAAGTGTAAGTGCTAATTATAAATGTAGCAAAATAAGGTGTAACTGTGAAATTGCAGCATCCAATTATTCTGACGCTAATTGGCGACGGGCGTACGTTACTTTTTTTGTGTACTATGTTTTATATACAGGTACTTACAGTAAAACGTACAGTCAAAATTGAGCGAACGCAGTTCTGGGACGTTTCGGCGCGACCATTACGACGCGAAATCATTTCGACGCCAAAAAAATTAAATCATATAATTGGTCGTACTTTGTTATTTAACGCTACTTGCACATGTTCTCTAAATTTTGAAAATCGCGTCCAATTTTTAGATTAAAACAATATAAATATGACACTCTTGCTGTCTGTTATTTGACCAAACTTTTTGTAGATGCAATGGAGTATTTATAATGGTGTTACCTACTCTACTTGGCGAAAAACGTTGTAAGATGTCTTTCGTGATCACGTGTCAAAAAAAAAGTGCAAACTTCAATGCATAATAGAGCATATCTACTGCACACAGACTGATATTACAGACAGAACAGTAAAATGAAGGTTATCAACCCTCAAGTATTGGTTCAACGAAATTTATCTCATATAAAAACTCAATAAAATGCAATTAAAGAATTAGTGCGTCGATTATTCTATAGGTTAAAGTATCAAAATAGAGCTGTTGTTATTTTTTTTTAGAATCGTTCAAATTATGTTGTGGAGACCTTGTGATAAAATTACTTATTGATAATTTCACATTAAATCCATAATTGCTTTAGATAAATATTTTCATTATTAAAACAAATTGTCTTAAAAAAAATGCAGATCTCAAATTAAATAAACGATCACAAAAGTAGATAAGTAGTAACAGATATTTTTTTATTTAATTGGGAATGGAGTTGCTAATGGACTCGTTTAACGCCACGATTAGAGTAGTAATTCCTTTAGAGTGATTTGCAAAATTACAATTCTAATTTTTTTCTCGACAAACGAAAGCCCTATTTCACATTTATCGTATACTATGTCGACAAAGTAATTTTCACAAATTAAGTTAATTCAAAAAAATATAAAAATTCTACAGTTCAAATATTATTTATAGTCGTAAATTTAACCAGAAGTCGCCGGAGTTTAAAATGAACTAATTTCCCTCGGCCCCTTGGCGGGGAGAAGCTATAGCTATATTTTTATTTTACAAATAGAGAGCACATTAAGTGTTTTTTTAACTTACAACCGTTATTTAAAAAAAAAAACATGACAAATTCTTATCATATATCAATTTTTTATTAAGAAAAATAAACCTACAATTTCGTAGATATTTTCCCAAAAAAATAATCGGTATATCTTGAGAGTGAATATTGAAAATGAATGCTTAAAACATTTATTGTATCATACATAGATAATATTGGGAACATGGAAAATTTATCGGTTCCTTCTATAATAAAATATAAGTCACTTACCTTCTTATTGTTGTACTTTTGAACCTTTTGTTGTCGATAGAGCCACATTTATTCCATGATTTTCCGTAAACAGTGTCGATGGGAAAACCAGCACAATGCAGGACGCAAAGCCTCCGTTCGATCGTCAAACTTGGACTGTAACAATAATATTCATTAAGCATTTGTTAAATATTTTTATCTTAGAACTGCTTTCAATTTTTTTTTAATGAGCTAAAGCATTAGGCGTATTTGTGTTGGCTTCTTAAATTTAAAATATTTTTATTATTTTATGCAAATAATATTAAGTACGGCAGGATGTTTTAGCAGGAATTTTAGAACTATTCCGATTAGAAAAGTTTATGATATAAACATGTGTCCAATTTTCAATGAATGCGGAAATACAGCTGTTTGAAATTAACGCTTTCCGATTTAATTAATTTATAACATACCACGAACGATGAACGTCCACTGAGGTTGCGTAAACATTATAAATTATCTATATGTGATAAAATAAACAGAAAAAAATAATTTTGAAAATCTGTACCAAACACCTTAAGGGGATAGTAGTCGCTCGAAAATGAATACTTATATATCGTTTTTTTATCGTTGGTAACGATTTCGAAAAGTTTCTTGACGTCGTAAATGATGTATTTTTTTATAATTATTCGATATTCTGTAATAAAAATTTATTGATCTTGTACGATAACAAAGATAAGTTTTTAGTTATTTTCACAAAATCTATGGGGAATTAGTAACATATTTTTACATTTATAGCATCTACGTGATAATATCGATAAAAATTGAAATTTCCCTTTACTAATCTGACAATTTTAATTTTTATAGACGTTTTATGATCACACGTCATAGATAATTATAAAACGCATATAAAAATTGAAATTGTGAGATTACTAAAGAAAAGTTTCAATTTTTATCGATATTATCACCTAGTTAAACTAATGCAGATTCTATAAATGTAAAAATATGTTACAAATTCCCCATAGATTTTGCGAAAATAATTAAAAACTTATCTTTGTTATCGTACAAGATCAATAAATTTTTATTACAGAATAACGAATAATTATAAAAAAATACATCGTTTATAACGTCAAGAAACTTTTCGAAATCGTTACCAACGCTAAAAAAAAACGATATATAAGTATTCATTTTCGAGCGACTATCCACTTAAGGGTGTTTGGTATAGATTTTCAAAATTATTTTTTTCTGTTTATTTTATCACAGATAATTTATAATGTTTAGATGGTAGTAAACGCAAAATTTTTCGAAAAAAGACAAATGTATGTACTAGTAATTGTCGTTCAAAGTTCAAATCTAATTTCGCGTCTATCTTGAAATTTAGTAAGAGAATTACAAAACTTTTGGTTTTGCAAGTAGAATAGCCAATGTACTGTTTATTGAAATATTTTCATTGCAATAAACGCAATAACTTGTTTATTATAACTGTTATAAAAATTTACAAAAATGACGTATACACAAACTCTTAATTTGTCGTCCTAGAAAATATTTAACTGGGATAAAATTATATTCATTGCATAGATTAAAATATCTACGTTCAAGTTTAATTTAATAACTTCATCGACATTTTTTAGTTTTCAAATTAACGCGAAATTAGAGATCGAGTGCATTGTCGATTTTCCATCCCGTAATTTTGTCTCCGTCTAATTTCTCCCACTCATAAAATACTTTCCTACCGTACGTGGGCCAATAGGGGAAGTAAACATTTGATAAATACCGAAAGCAATAAATCTTTATTACTTACGATTAGTGGAAGTTATGGTTTTTAAGTTTGACTCGCAAATTTTGAAATGGTAGTTTTAGTCGTAATTATATTTTGATGGATTTATTTATATTTATAATTAGATACTTATTAGGTAATTAATATATTTATTTATAATATTTATACCTTCTAACTATCTGTAGGTACCTATAAGTTTAGTAGACAAACTGATTTTAATTAAGAGTAGCGGAACTCATGTCCTTAACTTGAATTAAAGACACGTAAATTACGTAATCGAAAATAGTAAATTACGAGCAGAACGCATATACATAGTCAAAGGTTAAACGCAAACTTGGCTTTATACTACTTTCCTGCCGAGCCGCCAATTTTTATTGTTACAGAAAGTAACAACGTAAAATAAGACATTTTGCTACAAAAATTCTGGCATATTTTGTCGACCAGTTACTGACACATATGGGATCCAACCCCGACCAACTGAAACATTTCAAAATACGTTCAGATTCTATCTAATTTTAGTGCTCGATAGTTTGAATTTTCAACATTTTCAAAATATTTTATAAATAATTGACCCTGGGCTCTCTAGAAATCTTAAAATTAGAGATCCAAAGGAAGATTTGTTAGTAACTCCATTACCAGAAAAATAAATATTTTCGATTTCAAATTGTATATATTTTTCTTCTCCTTTTTTTCTATTTATATATAGTATATAATTTGTAAGTATGTATATATTATTTATATTGCTGCCGTACAGCTAAAAAACAGCAGCCCACCCTGTTAATCTAATGGGTTCTAGGGCCTACAACAAAATGAGACTTTTTTTAAATTTTTTTGTTTGACAATTTTTTATGTGGTATATGGTTTTTTATGGTCTAACATGAAAAAAATTAGTAGATATCTCATGTACAACTAATTACGATTATTTACGATATTTTGAGCTAATCAATACTGTTGAAAGACCTATGACGTCATATATTTCTATAAACTTTCCACGTTTTTTATAAACCAATTTTTATAAGTCGTGGAATAACTTGAAGTTTGAGTTATACCTGTGACTAAGGGTCGGTTTTTTCACCTCCCAATAAATTTACTTGACAAATTTTTACCACGGAAACAATTGTCTGAACAAACGTTTCTATGGTAAATATGTGTCAATTAAATTAAATGGAAGATGAAAAGATCGATCCTAAATGTATAATGAGCGTAAACGTAAAAATACATTTAATTTTGAATTATCTTATGATGCATTGGTTTCTAATTTCTTTGTATTTAATAAATCATCTTTTATTCAAAAAAATCTTTTTCTTTTTAATAGTAGCAAATAGGTAACTAATTTTTACATCATTCAGAAAAATCAGAACAGCGAGTCTGTTCGTAGACCGAAAGTTTACGATTCTAGAGCTAATAAATTATGTTAATCCGTAAACCAAGGCGTTTCTAGGATCGCTGTCGGTTCCGTATTGTCCTCAACTATTCGGGTAGTGATGGTAACATTAAAAAATAGGGGAATACCCTAGTTCGCTTAGTATTAGTGGCGCCCCTATAGCGGAATAGTTTGGCTAAATTACCTACAAAACACCCTTAATACAGGATATCTGCGATTTCTTTTTTATTTCACTTATCTACCTACTTTTATTAATTATTTTATTGCATTAAAAGTCTTAAAGCACAAAAGCTACAGCATTCAAGATAAAGAGCATAATTAAAGAGTGTGGCGTAAAACTTGGTAAATGGCCAAGTCGACTCTTTACAGGAATTAATGAAAATTTTTGGAAAACCTTGCAAACACGCAAAAACTCCATTTTGACAAAAATATATCACGTATCAGATTTTATGTACTTCGAATCTTTCAATTATAAAAAGTATCTTGAAAACCTACATAATTATAGATAGGTAAGGAACAAGATAGAAATTTCGGCCGCGGCTAGAGGTGTATTTAAAATAAAAGCTAAAAATTGAGACACGGTAAATTAAACGTTGTCTATTTAAAATATATACATAGATTTACCTACGTCCTTTGTTTAAATAGAAGCACCATATGGCATTTGGCCAATAAAGTGACGGAACAAGTGGGTAAATAAAAAAAATCTATTTTTTAACAATAAGTGCAATTCATTTTTGATCGTTTTTGATTCAATTAAATTCGTCGGTTTATAATGTTTATAAACATTTCTTACGGGATTAAAAAAAACGTGTAAATGAAACGCATGCGCGTAAAAATTACAGAGTTTTAATGAAAATCAGAACGTTTTTGATCTATTTTTATTTGCTAAAACGTCAGATCGATTCGTTTTCGTAATTTGAAAAACACTTAACAATCCACGCCTATTTTTTTTATCAAAAACACTCGTTACTTGTGCGTTGTACGAGCGAAGGTATCGCGGTAGCCAAGACGCGGACGAAAAATTTCACCCTTTCATTCACAAACTGTGTTCCTTGCTTCTCGTAAAAAATAATCTAATGGAGTAAGATCCGAAAACTCCGATGGCCAACGATGCGACTGTACGTTATATAGATTGGTAACAATTATTGTTTGTCTACATATATGAGTGGATTCGCCTGTTTGCGGCGGCCCCCTTACGTATTTGCGGCTCCATTAGGTATTTTATACAGTAATTAAAACGATTTAAATAAACAAAAATAAAAGACATACCACCATACAAAAAATACAAGTGTGTTTATCGTTTTGACGGTTTTTATCGTTTTACTATAACGCTTGGTGCCGCGAATGGGTAAGGGGTCGTAAACAAGTAGGTAAATCGACTCTACCTATTTTCTTTCCATTGCCTCATTTCGTCTCTATTTCCAGTCTTTCCAGTTATTGTTTTTTAATATTTTTGTTTAGCTAATTAATTGTGTTAGGTACCTATTTTATTTATGCGACCTCCAATTTTAATAGAACAACAATATAACCGGCGCGAACGATTTTATCAATCGATCGCGTACACCTTGATCGCGGAAATGGGCGATTTTAAATATCCATATCGATCGAATTGATTTCATAATTTTGTCCAGACCCCTAAGAAAAATAAATTTAAACGTATACGCAGAAACGGTTGTACATTATGTATGTCTCAAAGGAGTTCGGTGTCTGTACATAGCTTCGTCCTATCCCAAAAAAATGCGAAAGCAACCCTGTTCGAGATGGCTAAAGAGATCCGCCTCCCCGAATAAACACGCAACCTATATTATTACACAGGTAAACTGACGATGAGGACCATTTAAAATTAAAATGTCCGATATGCCTTAGGAGAGTTTCGATGATAATTTAAAGGAGATTTTCAAAATCCAACGATGTGTAAAATCAAACGGCTACGAAGTGGAGTTGGAGTGATTTAAACTGATTAGTTGGAAAAACCAAACGTGCCAAGCAAATTTTCAAATCGCGTTCGAAAGTCGAGTTTTGTCATTTCAATTTAAGTGGAAAATAAAAATGATATAAAATAATTATAATTGTTAATTAACGATCTTGATGAATAAATTCGAAGGGGAATAACATACTTATTTAACATGCTTATTTGCATACAATAGTTGATTATTAACTACGTGTAACAAGAATCGCAATAAAACTTATGTCTGTTTTGTCTACCTGCATGTATTACTTTATTTATCCACACTAAATATTGAAGAATAAACCGTGTGTGTATATTATACGGGAGGGAAATTGTAGGGACCGCAAACCCCCACCAAAATTCAAAACTTCACCTGACGTCGGCGACCAGGACAAAGGGGTAGATATGATAATACTCGGTAATATTCACAATCAGAATAATGATCAAAAGAGGTCTGCAGCTTTTTCCTATTAATTATTTTGTGTTGTAAGTTGTGTTTACTAAATATGCGGTTTTATATTAGTTATTAATTCAACCCTGCTTAACCTTTCTGTTTAATTATAGATACTACACGCGTACCTACATAGATAACTTATTCGTTAAATCTTCTCATTAACGAAGGATTAGATATTTAACTGTCCACGTCCGGACTACTACTATTTACATACTTACGATTAATTTACCGCAGCATCAAAAAGTTTCGAAGTATAATTCTTTTGGTCTAAACCGCAGACGTTCAACTTCTCCTAATAGTGGAAACGTAATCTGCTTAACAATAACTTTGTCTGCAGAAGTGCATATTTTAAGTGAATTATTAAATTATTAAATTGAATCTTCGTTCATTGAGCCGTATTTGTTACATGTATCTTCTAGATTTCTGTAGAAATTATAATGATTACAAAACCTACAACCGTAAGGTATTTCCTAATATTTTAGAATCACGTTTCATCACGAAATCAACTTCATAAGTATAAAGGATCATCCAAACCTATGCGATATTCACGTCATCAATACAAGGTTACTAGATGATGACGTTTCATACAGTGTTTGTCACCTCGTATTTGTACAGTTCTAATAAATTGTAGTCTTTTTTTATACCATTTAATATGTGCGCAAGTAAATCATCTATAGAATTAGTCGCTTTCAAAACTTTAAACCGAATTACAAATAAAAAATCTAGTAACTTTTTGTTGATGACGTGAACATCATATACACTTCGTCCAAACCTATATGCAATCTACGTCATCAATACAAGGTTACTAGATAATGACGTTTCACGCGGTGCTGTCGACTCATACCTCGTATTTTGACAGTTCTAATAAATTGTAGTCTTTCTTTATGCCATCTAATCTGTGCACATCTAATCATCTATAGAATATGTCACTTTTCAAACTTTAAACCGAATTACAAATAAAGAATCTAATGACTTTTTACTGATGACGTGAATTGCATAAAGGTTTGGATAAGCTATACCTAGTTAAAAATAAAAATATTTAACGAAATATTAATAACTGGATTACAAATGAAATTGACCGAAAATTATTATTACTGTTACTACTACTGCTTGTCATTTTTATTAGTTCAAAATAACTTCGTCGAAACTAAATTATCGTTAAATTGAACTTGCGAGTGGATTTTTTAAATTCCAAGCGATCCCCGGAAGCATAAAACAAACTATGGCCTATCCAAACCTATATGCAATTCACGTCATCAATGAAAAGTTACTAGATTGTTTATTTGTAATTCGGTGTTAAAGTTTGGAAAATGACATATTCTATAGATGATTTACTTGCGTACATATTAGATGGTATAAAGAAAGACTACAATTTATTAGAACTGTCAAAATAAGAGGTACGAGGCGACAGCACTGTGTGAAACGTCATCATCTAGTAACCTTTTATTGATGACTAGTTACAGACTTGACAATATTGCCAATGATAAAATAAACTAAAATTAAAATTTTTCCAGTTTTTCTAGAAATCCCCCGTTATGCATGTCCAAAAATCCCAATAAACTGTTATTGATGTCGATTCTTAATAATAAACACGAGAATTTTCATCCGACCACCGATGGTTGTAGGTAAAATTAATTGAGAATTTTACTTAGAATCTAAATATTCGTATTACGGGTTTGGAACGTTTCGACGCGACCGTTTCAACGCGAGGCCATTTCAGCGTCAAAAATCTATGTTGTCTGACTGAGAGGGTAACATTAACTATTCGTATGGTGGATTTCAACTTTCTCGATACCTGCTAATTATTAATTTTTCATTTTATTAACGATAACAACGTCTGAGCACCAGTTTAAATTCTATCTAAACGAAACTGACTTTGCACAAGTCTAAATTCGCCTCATCTACTCTAACCTAAACTGACCTCTTCTGCACAGTAGCTTTGGAAACAGTCGACAACAACTGTTGACATTACATAACAGCGGAAGACAACCGTACATTGTTTTCCGCTACTTTCGGCAATAAAATCCAACATGACTAACAAACAGCCAATAGCTGTTTCGAATAACAGTGTCGAAAAAAAATATTAGAAAGTTTAAACTCCGATTAAAGTTAAACTAGTTCTACCTATAGCAACAAAAATGGCAGGTAATTCAAGTAAATCGTGGTTTAAAAACTAGATCAAAATTAAACCTGTGCTAATAAAGGGTGATTCATTTAGAGGTACTTTTTTTAAATAAAAAAAATGAATAAAAACAGTTTTATTTTATAATCTTTATTATCATATAAAAGAACCATTCTTTACAATTATTTCTTAAAGATAATTTCTTTCAAATGTTGTCCGCGACTACGGTTAACAACGTCCATTCTGAAGTTCCAATTTTCAATGACGCGTGTGAGTATTTCGAGTGGTATTTGGCCAATGACTCGAGTAATATTGGCCTCCAACAGCTGGCTTATCCATGTAGACTTTGAACTTTACATAGCCCCAAAGAAAAAAGTCAAGAGGTGTGATGTCACATGATCTAGCCGACCAATTCACTGGTCCAAAGCGTGAAATGATCTGTTCGCCGAATTGCTCTCGCAGTAAAGCCATGGTTTCACGGGCTGTATGGCAAGTGGCGCCATCTTGTTGGAACCAAATTTCGTCGAGACCACGGGCTTCAATTTCTGGCATCAAATAGTCTGTTATCATGGCGCAATAACGGTCACCACTCACAGTAACATTCCGGCCGGCCTCTGTTTTGAAGAAATATGGACCGATTATTCCACCGGCCCATAAACCACACCAAACAGTTGTTTTTTCTGGATTTAATGGCAGCTCTTGAACCTCTTCGGGTTCCAAATACGGGCATTTTGTTTATTCACGAACCCATTAAGCCAAAAATGGGCCTCATCGGTGAACAAAATTTTTCTCGAAAACAGTGGATCTTCTGCAAGCGTGTCAAGAGCTCAACGACTAAAACGGAAACGATTTGGAAGGTCGGTCGGCTTCAGTTGTTGCACTAGTTGAATTTTGTATGCTTTTAAAGAAAGATCCTTACGTAAAATACGCCAAGTTGTTGAATATGACAGGCCAAGCTGTTGAGAACGGCGATGAATCGACACTTCACGGTCTTCGCGTACACTCTCCGCTACCGCCCCTATATTTTCTTCACTACGTGCTGGATGTGGTCTATTCGGTCGAGCATTATCCAATAATGAAAATTGGGTCTCAAACTTATTGATGGTAGAGCGAATTGTGCGTTCGGTAGGCCGATTATGTGGACCATAAGTTGCTCTAAGCGCCCAATACACATTCCTCGTAGAACGCCCATTTTCGTAATAAAGTTGAACAATTTGTAGACGCTGTGCCGGGCTAAGTCTTTCCATTATGAATTGTCAAACACTACTGAACAGGAATGCCACTTCAGTTGACACGACGTATGCGCAATCTGCAATTAAATCCCCATCATAAAAAGTACCTCTAAATGAATCACCCTTTATTTACAGTAATAAAGTTTCTACGCGTCTTCGCGTTGAATCGGTGGCGTCGAAACGTCCGATTACGAGATATCACATACCGACTGAAAATCAACTTCATTTAGAACTCGTACCTATACACTCGTTGTTCGTTGTTCATTTTGAATTTTCCGCAAGACTTATACAACAAGTACCTAAAACGTTAAATCCGGTTGCTATTTTTTTATGTTGATAAATATCATCATCGATGTCAATAATTTCTCTAATTCAATTTTCCAAATATTCGCTTATCACGTGCATCCGTTTTTTTTTGCCCGACGATGAATGTCCGAAAAAGTGCCTTTAGTAAAACATTATCGACGATGCATAATCTCCCTCTCCCTCCGTGAAATCGTTGAACTCACGGGTGTTTTATAAAAATACGGCAGTTATAATTTTGCTATTATTTTTTTCTTATTTAATGGTGGCCTCTATGCAAGTGCTGTGGAGCTTATGCGTCATTTTGAAATCGCCCCCCATATCATATGACAACTTTCTGTGCAATTGTTTTGTTACCGATAACGATTAAAATTCGTAAAACTTTGAAGTGCATGTGATTTGTACTGGAAACGTTTTCGGACACGCTTATATACAGGTTGATTGGGAGAGATCAAAATAAATAAAAAAAAAATCGTAATTTCTCAACCGTTATATCGCAAATATTTAATTGTTATTAATATACGTTTTCACCTCAACTTATATATTATGTCTCTAGGCATTACATTAACTACTTAAACATTTCTATTATCATTGATGGGTTGAATTTAATTTAATTTATTAATTATTACCTACCTACGATAATGCGCATAATTCCTTACGTAAACTTTTTTCATGGTTTTCCTTACATTAGTAGAACAAGTTGGTGCACCACGCATTCTTCCCAGAACTCTCGCAGATAACTATTAAATGTCGTTTTGGAATTATAAAAACTATTTATCTGACCTGTTTTTCTCAATGTTTGATAATAAGTTCAAGGGAAAGTAACGAACAAGGCACTCGAGCCGTCCATCAACCCTTCGAGGTGGAGTTAAATCGAAATTAATCATCACAAAATAATTATAATATTATTAAATGTGGCGAACAACAAAGTAAAAAATATTACTATGTAATGTATTGCAGGTAATAAATTACTGTCTGACGAATTTCTTAATATATGTTTTCGTAAAAATAAAACTGCGATTATTTTTAACCTGTATAATATATACCTACAAAAATAGTACATATAGATACAAACATATTTATGAGACAGAAACTTAGAATTTCATTGATTAAAATAAAGACTATATAGCCTATTTCGAATGTGTGCAAACGAGATACAGAGTGTTTATTTAAAATTTCCAGGGTCGAGGTTTCGAAAAGTGTTCGAATTTATTTTAAAAAGTAGAACTTTTAAAAAGCACGTTATCCACTTTTATTTAATATTTTCCTATTCGTCCCCGAAAATAAAATAACGTTATTCGAAATCAATTTTGTGGGCGACCTAGTGCGTCACTCCATAACTCCCCTTATAATATAGGTAAACAATAAAACGAATGATATTTTTATAATAATATAGCCCAGTAAAATTAGACCTTAAAAGGGAAAAATTATAAACAAATTATTCACAAGCTAAATTTTTGTGTGGACCTTTTTTTATATTTTCCACTAAACCTCAAAAGTCCCATTCGATAGCGGGTCAGTAAAAATTGTTATAGAGGGCGAAGACAGGAGTTGTTTGCAATTATTTTGGAAATCATCATTTTTTCGACAAAAAGATTACTATCAAAATTGTAGCTCGTAAAATTTGCTACAAAAAGAGGCTCTTTAAATTTTTTCGTATAATGAACCGTTTTCGAGTAAAACGTGTCTTCTATTTATTAGCGTACTTATTATTGTTTTTACGTATAACAATATTACTATTCTACAATAAATTAAGTACCTATATCTAATATCTTCTATATTTTAGACTATCGAAAGATATAGTAAAATATTTATAGAATCCTTTACTTTAAAATTTCGTCGTTCCGATTAAAATTTGTTACCACCATTTGTTATTGATAGGAAATTAATTTCGTTAATATCCGCACTAACTTTGTTTACGTCAATCAGAAAACAATAAATTTTAAACTTTAACATGCTTGTCATATTAGTCTTTCTATCGTTTTCCGATTGGCGTAAACAAAGATGAGCGAATATTAATGAAATTAATTTCCTATCAATAAGGTGGTGGTAACAAATTTTAATCGGTACGACGAAAATTTAAAGTGAAGAGGACTATAATAGAAACCGCTTTCCACCTTTTGTAAGTTAATCGTCTAAGGTTTTAATTTTTTTTAAATAAATAACGAGAACGTCAAAATGCGCGTCAAAATAAAATTGACCTCACAAATACATATTCTTTTTGAAACTTCAAATTTTAAGAAATTTAAATCCTGATCGGTTTAAATTTTTAAGTAAATCTGACAACGTCGGCAATTCAATTCTCACGACAAGTCGCGTTAGTCCTTTTTCGAAAATACGTAATAGGTGCACGTGCAAAGAAATAATTCGTAGGAGAACGTGATAAGAGAAAGATTACCGGGGAACGTTCATTTCTCTCGAACTCGAAAATAGCCCCCCCTCCCCTCTAAGGTTTTCTCGATGTTTTCTCCTTCTACTTCGGGCTCTCTCAGTTTTTGTGGTAAGAAAACTGTAAGGATCTATTAAAATTTTTAAATAATACAATGACATATCAATAATATATTCGCTTATTATGAGATTTTTTTTTTGTTTTTTTTAATTGTATCTCTGCCGGTATTTTAAACTGAAGGTTGAAAGGTACCTATAATTTGTATATTTGAAACTCTCGATTCTACGATAATAACCTTTTTTTTTCTCGAAAAATTGATAGTTTCCAAAATAATTGCGAAAAACTGAATTTTTTCTTCTTTCGGCCCTTATAACAATTTTTGCGAACACGCTATCGAAGGAGACTTTTGAGGTTTAGTTCAAAATATAAAAAAAGGTCCACATAAAAATCTAGCTTGTTAATATTTTTTTATAGTTAAAATCGAATTTTACTGGGCTATAAAGGGGGTAAGAAGAAGTGTATAAAGTATTTTTCAAAATTAAATAAACTCAAAAACGTTTTAATTTCTCAAAAATGAATGAATCGATTAAAAAAAACAGGTAAAAATGCAAGTAATACAACTAGTTTTCAAATGAATTCAGAATCACGTAAACCCCTTGTTGTTTAAAAATTTTGAGAGGGCGACTCTGGATGATGGTAGGGGAATAAAAATATGTTTAAACGAGATAGTCATACTGCAGAAAATAAATTAGATGCATTTTGTAACGGATTTACAAAAAGTTATCATTTTATCAATTAGTAGATATTTTGGAAATTAATCGAAAAATAATTTTTTGTTGTCGTCGGTTTTTCTTAAAAATAAGTAAACAAACAGTTGGTTATTTAAACGTGTTATGCAAAAACTCTTCGCTGCTAATTAATTAGTCTGCTTCGATTAATTGAGGACATCGAGAATAGTCGTATTTCGATTTAAAGCACGATCACCATCCTCGAATTAAAAATAATCGATCGATAAATAACGTGCAACATTTTATAGAACTTCAAAAGACTACAACAACATTGAAGCGTTTTCTGACATGTAAATCGCCTACTGCATGTAATTTTAAATTTAAAAACAAAAAAAAAAGATATAAATGCACGTATGACAGCGTTTTGCTAATAAAAATTAATGGAGGATACGGGCAATAATCGAAACAAATATTTATTTTGCTTTGTAAGCGTAAATTACCAACCAACTATGTATTATGTACATAGGTATGTGTTTAACTAAAATGGGATGCAAATTACCAAACTGGTCCATAAAATAACATCAATCGAATTCCACGTAATGAATTATTGTAAGTAACACGATAACATGAATTATATAAACAGTTAATATGTAAATCACCAATATTACAATGCAACATTGTATTAAGGTACGCCGTTTAAGCTGGAAATAAATTTAGAAACGAGGTCCTATCTACATAATAAATCTCTTATTTTTAAAAAGGCAACAAATCAACCTAAATTGTAGTTTACACATTAATCATTTTGTTGCAGATTCGAGAGCCGCCAGAAAAACATCTACCATGTAATTTTCGACGCCAACGCATATATGCGCTGCGGCGCTAACGATACATTTAATAGCTGCGTTCATCGCAATGAAAGCTGCTGCAGTCGACGTTCTAATTAGATTGCTGCTTCTGGTTCTTCTGTTTTCCAAAATTCGACTTTCAGTTGGTAACTAATAATTTATAATATTTTATTTTAATTTAGACGTAAATAACGTACGTAGATTAATTTTAATTATTCGACACGATCGTCTTATTTAAATTTAATAAAATCGGATTAAATATATATATATATATATTTTTTTTTGGCTTACTAGGTTGTATCTAGGTATCTTTATCATAATTTGTTGATTAATGTGGTTTTATAATAATAAAAATAATTTTAATAATTTTATATTAATAAAACCTAATAAGGTTTATAGGGGGGTTTATTTAGATTTTAGGTTTTATTTAGGATTTAGGTTTTATTAATAATTATATATAAAATGGGGAACTGTACATATTTCCCGTATAATCACTATAATAAACAATAGCCGCTCGCGGTCAGTACTTGGATGGGTGATCACTAGGGTAGACGAGAGACCGTTGTCACACCAATCAGATTTTGATAATAATTTAACACTGTAAAATTATGTACGAATTAATTCCTAACGCTATACCACAGGGTGTCAACGAAATCACTAGACACCATTTATTTTCGACGGTAAAATAGGTATTAGTCTGAATTTTTGTGCGACTAATATAGTAACGTGGGTGTTACATTTTGAGTATTGCAGAACTACTATTACAAATCCGGTTGCTCCGAAAATGACCTCATCTTTCGATTTTTAAATACAATTACTTTGTTTTGAAAAGTTTTTATAGCTTACTTGAATTTTTATTTTTTTTTAGATAATTTTATTTTTATTTTATAACGCCGCGGTCAGACTGAAAGCAATCTAACTAATTTAAGGAAGAATAGCGAAATTATAAAAGCGCATTTTTTGTAATATTTTTAGAGCTGTCGGCCTTCGAAGTTTAACAAATCAGTTGTTTCGTGACAACTCAAAAATTTCAAATGCCAACACCTTTTAGACGGCGGGTTTCTAAATAAATATTTTTAATACGAATCCAACGATATACAGTGGAAGCTCGATAAGTCGAATATCTCGATTACTCGAACTTTCGATAGCTCGAAGTTTTCTTTTTTCTTCCATACAGATTCGAGTTGTCGAGGTTCGACTGGTAATTGAAATCGAAATCGAATGAAAAATAATCGTTCTACATCGATTTTTTTTGTTATAATTCATTAATTAAACATCTATTAATTGCAAAAGTGCCATGGAAAAAACTGATTTGTTCAACTTCGAAGGCCCGCATCTCTAAAACTATTACAAAAATGCGATTATATAATTTCTCTGAGTCCTTTCTATTTAGCCCGACCGTGGCATTCTAGATGCACAAATAAAATTATCTAGAAAAATCAAGTAGGCTATAAAAACTTTGCAAAACGACGTAATTGTATTAAAAATCGAAGGAGGATTCCAAAAAAGTCAAAATATACAGGGTGCTCTATTTAAAAATCGAAAGTTGAGATCATTTCTAGCGTAACCGGAAGTGTAATAGCAGTACTTCGACATTCAAAATTCCTCAAAAAAATTCGAACCGATACCTTTTTCACCGTCGAAAATAAAGTTGTCTAGTGATTTCGTTGACACCCGGTATAAAGAAAAAACCGTAAGTCCCCGCCTATAATTTTGATTTCCTTTTTTTAAATACATACCACGTATTACACATGCAACGTTCACGAAGAATCGTCAAATTAAGTTAACTACGTAAAAGCTTTGTGCAATTTGCTTAGAACTATTCAATAATTATCTAGACTATGGGCATTGTTGTATTGAATGACGCTAGTATTATTAGTCAAGGCAAATGTGCAAATAAAGTCCGCATTCACTCGATTGCAACTATTTAATATTCCTTCGTTCTTGTTGTAATTTTCTTACTTACGTGAGCTTCCTCTCTACTTAACCAGGTGAAACTTCGTGGTTTGTAATTCTATTCATACTGTTTTTATATTCAAATTAAGGCAGAAACTATTCTCACCGACAGCAGGTTTACTTCTTCTTTTGTATCGGTTGCGATTCTGAAGGAGATAACAAAACCATAACATTTTATTGCTCAATTATGCAAATTTGTAATTTACTTTTATAGATTTGTATTATTTAATGAGTTTATTCTATGCAGTTCCGTATCTAGATTTTTTTCTTCTATACGAATACACGTCTCGTTTACACGTTCGAAAGTAAAGTAAAAGCGCGCCATCTAATTTGAACTTGCGAAAATACAGACTAGATAATTTCCTCTTTTTCAATTATTTGAAATCCGTTTTAATTATTACAATTTATCACAGTAATTGTTACATTTACTGCCTTGCTTCAAATAAAATATTGTTCATCGAGGAATTATTTCTTCATTATTTTTTTTATTTAATCTGTTTTTCGTTGTTATAAAACGTAAAACGTTTAAAATCGAATTAAAACGAACTATCGATATTATTACTATTTTCAAAATATAGGAAAAATCCCCTGTTACTTCTATCTCCACGTTTATTAGTAGATAAGCGCGTTAAAGTACGACAAGTTTCATAAATTTTCCAAAGGAATGCGGTAAAATTTATCATTTTACAGAACTGTAAATCGAAAGATGCCTAAGTAATTTCAGCGTGAAAATATTACTTCTGGTTAAATGTTGACAACGCCGCCGTCTTTTTCGCTTTAATGTATTACACGACAAGTTACTCCGTCGCCGTTTATTACTTTTTAATTACCGCTTTACCCGACAGCCTTTAAATCTAAGTACAGTAACGTGTTAAGGAATACGTATACTGTTCTCGAAACGTTTACGACTGAAACTTTTACGAACTTTATCATAGTTGTAAACATTAACTATCGTATTTTCTAATTATTTCTGGTACTGTTACGTGATGAAAGTCGGCGCGTACGACCTCTCGTAAAAGCTGTACACAGAAAAACGAACGAAATTTTTAAAACTGAAACATTACCCTCGAACGGATTAGTTTTACGTTTGAGTTGGTCTAAATAAACTTAATTTAAATAATTAATATTTTTAATTAATTTAATATTATTTAATTATTTATTAAATATTAAATTATTATTATTAATAAAATATAATTATTATTATATTAATTATTAAATATTATTTATTATTTAATATTATTAATATTAATATTTTAATAAACCTACTATTTCCAAAACAATAACGGGGGAGGGGGAATCGTGGAGGACTAGAGGAACTGGAGGAGCTCCTAGCAAACCATCCTTGTCCAAAATAATCCTCTTTTAATACTCGGGGCGCGTTATAAAACAAACTGTCCAGGAAACGATGAGAAATCTTTCGGGGGGCGTATAAAAAACGTAAAAATGAAGCTTTAAGTTTCTATTGAACTTTTTTATATTAGCTTTAAATATATTAGAAACGAAAACTTAAGGGGATAGTAGTCGCTCGAAATTGATTACTTATATATCGTTTTTTTTATCGTTGGTAACGACTTCGAAAAGTTTCTTGACGTTGTAAATGATATATTTTTTATAATTATTTGATATTCCGTAATAAAAATTTATTGATATTGTACGATAACAAAGATAAGTTTTTAGATATTTTCTCAAAATCTATGAGGAATTTGTAACATATTTTTACATTTATAGCATCTGTATTGGTTTATCTACGTGATAATATCGATAAAAATTGAAACATCCCTTTAGTAATCGGTTTAGACGTTTTATGATCACACGTCATAAATAACTATAAAACGTCTATAAAATTTTGAAATTGTGAGATTACTAAAGGGAAGTATCAATTTTTATCGATATTATCACCTAGATAAACCAATACAGATTCTATAAATGTAAAAATATGTTATAAATTCCCCATAGATTTTGCGAAAATATCTAAAAACTTATCTTTGTTATCGTACAAGATCCCTAAATTTTTATTACGGAATATCAAATAATTATAAAAAATACATCATTTACAACGTCATGGAACTTTTCGAAGTTGTTACCAACGATAAAAAAACCATATATAACTATTCATTTTCCAGCGTTTACTATCCCCTTAAGTCACAATTTTTTGCACGCTTCGAAAAATCGTGACACAAAAAGTCCTAATTGTAAATTAATTTCGAATTTATGCATTATGATGTGAATACTGCTCACTTTGTAAAACTGTAAAGAAAAACATTTTTACTCGAAATTTTTCAGAAAATTTTATTCTTCGTAAATATCTCTGCATAGTTTCAAATTCAGATGCGCACGTCAAAATTTGAATATAATTTTCCGTTATACGAGGGAGGAAAAAAGTAAACCAAAAAGTAAAAAATATCTATAAAAAAACGACTATGCCTTTCTATTTGACATCTTACAATCTTTAATAATTTTTCTTATGTATTTTCAAAAATAAACGCACTTTACTGTTGAGCCAATTTCATATTTTTGAACGTCCCTCGTATACGAAAGGTTACATTTAAATTTCGACACGCGCATTTCGAGTTTTGAAACTACTCAGAGATTATTACGAAGAATAAAATTTTCCGAAAAATTTCAAATAAAAAGTTTTCCAACTTTATGCCGGTCACTGCACTCAAAAAAAAATCCGATGTAACGCGTCCAACGTACGTACATTAGATAACTTTTAAAAAGTAACGAAAAATTCGTTATTTCGATAAAAAATTTCATTGTAGGTATGAAGAAAGTTATTAGGTAAAAAATTACAAATGATTCGTAAATACAACGATCGTTTTAATTGCATAATTAGGCACTTATTTTCTTCAGTGTATTAGTAGTATTAATGAACTTTTCATTGTATCAATGGTCAAAAAGTCAACAACTGGTGTTCATTAATATTATGATGTACAATATTTTTTTGAGTGTGCATGTCTACATACATTGATTATAAAAGTCCGATATTTCCGGTTCCACTGGTTAGAACGATACAAAACAAATGACAATATAAAACTAAATTACGAATCTGAGTGGGCGCACAAGTGAAGTTTTCCATTAAGTGAGCCATAACTTTATTTATCGTCATGAATTCGGAAATTTCGACCATTGCGCGACGTCCCAAAGTCGAAAGGGAACAAATCAATTTGTTTAAATGACACTGTAATTTTTTATTAAAATTTCATCATGTTTGATTAATTCCTAATAAATGAAGAATTTTAAAACAATTTCATAGATTTTTTTATACCACCTCAAGTGGAGCAAAGATATTATAGTACTACCCCTAACCTTTCTAATCGTATTTACCTTCGGGGGATTAATTTAAAAAATTAACTTTTTTTGTCGGATTTCTCCAAACGTTTTAGAATAAAAAAGGAAGTCATAAAATGAGCCATATTCGAGAAAATCGCGCTACGAAGGGATTATTTTGAATTAGGGGGTGATTTCCAAAGGACTCCGGCGTTTATTGTGGTTAGTAGAGGGTATAGTATAAATCCCAAAAACTTCATGCTTGTATCATAAAGTCGAGACGTCGGCATCTTTTTTACGCTAAGACCTTGCGACTATTTTAGTATGAAACAACCGCTTGCGAGGAGCCATCCAGCAAAATAATAATAAGCGTGACATTGCCAAAGTCAATAAATTAAAATTTTAAGTCCAGGCAACGGGCTGCAGTTTTCATTGTATTGTATAATTGACTGGGAACTTATTATTTTCAAAATTGCCTAAAAACGTTTCTTAGCTTCGTATACTTAATGTTAAATTGTTCGGAAAAGGTTCAATTCGCAATTTTTCATTTAAGTCATTAATATGTTCATTTTATAAACTAGGCTGTTGCCGCGTTTTACACGCGATAATTCTTCTACCTAAATAACATGATTTGTTATTTACGCGTATAGATATTTAGGTAGACGTATATATCGAGCGATGGCGATTGTTTGATAATATTTTGGTTCAACAAGACGGTGCTCCTATTTTTCGTCAAAATCTCCAAATTTACCGCCATTTTATTTGATTATTTATTTATTTGATGTTTTCGAATTTTGAAGCCTAGAGTGTTCGCAACAAAACTAAAATAATTAGATAAATTGGAAAATCGCGTACAGTACGAAGTCAATAACGTTAAAAACTAAGGACCTGTTACGGAATATTTACGACGCGATTTATCAACGTGGGTGGGTCATTGCAAAATTTGAAGAAGGCTGCCATTTTGTAAAACGATAAAAGACCATTTATAGTCCGATTTGCATTAAAACTTTTCGTTTTCCATGATTATTAAAAGTCGAGTGCGTCATGATTAGGATTACCTGTTGTTGCCCCGTAGCCAATCTACGGAAGGGAAAATTCTAGATTTTCTTCAAACGTAAAATAATTTTTGCTCGTTAAAAAATTATAAAACCGTCCCGGGACTGAAACATTTTTATTTAACATCTTTTTCCAATAAATAAACTTTTTTTAATATATTTAAGCTACTAGCTATTACTAGGTAAATTTACGTAATCGCGAACGAAAATATATAAAACGTTGATAAAAATTCGAGAAAAGTCCCGTTTTCCCATGCTTCCTTCCATTCATCAAAGATTAACTATGCTAATTTAAGGAGTGCAACAGTACGCTTACGGTATCATAAACAAATTTTAAACAATAATTTATTATGAAATTAAATAATGAGGCGATGTCGGGGAATGTCTCGGATTTAAACAACTTGTAAATGTAATAAATATAACGAGTGTTGGCAGTAATATTGTGGCAACATTCTAATTTGGCATGATTATAGGTTGTTGTTGTTGTTGTTGAACCGCACTGCTCCTGGAAGATATGTATTCTTTTTGAATTGCATGTGCGTTTTTATACAAATGTTTATGCATTTAACCTTATTTTTAGATTTTATTATCATTCTTGAATTTCAATTTTCAAACGTTAAATTCTCCGTTTATATTATTCTCGACTGGAACTAATTGTTATTTTAGAATCAAGTAAAAAAATACGCTAATATTAATACTCGTTGCACGTATCGGAAATGTTTATAAATTTTCGTATCAGTTTATTGTTTGATATCGTTTGCGCGAAGTAACATACTTATTGTCAGGTAGTAAAACAAGCAAATGTGTATTATATGCGGTTACGAGTAATTGTTTAAATTTGTGGAAAAATGGATCAGTCACCTTGTATATCTTTATAATAATATTTAAACAAAAATGTGTGAAGATACACGGCATTTAATTATACGGCCATTTTCTTTGTGAAAATAAAAGTATTAAAACCGTCACGAAATTCTAGTTTCTTTTGTTTTTTCTTAATTTAAAGCAAACGGCACGCGTTTCTCCTATTTGTGAAAGCAAAAAAGAATTATTGTCGCACATATTTTTATTGTTAACATATTATAGATAATCTATGTCTATTAGTTCCCGAAAAAATTAAACATTTAAGTAACTTTTGTTAACATAGGTAAGTTTTCGTGTTCAAAAATCATTTAAAAAAAAAATAACTTCTGGACGAAAAGCTGCGAAGCTTAAACGTTTCTCGCAAATGAATAATTCGAAAGCTGCGGAAAGATTCGAAAGCAAAAGTTAGCAAAAGTGATTTAAAAAAAAAGGAAAATCGTGCCATTCAAATGAGATGTTTGAAGATGGTGTTTTGCGACAGTTTCAATAACGTTGGCAAAACGGTTAGCGTTTTAACTGCTTACAATGCCACTCTTCATATTTGGACAAAGAAGACTGACGTGAAGGGGGTTGGGGGGGGGGGACTCTCGAAATTCGGATCATTTTTATGCATACTATCGCAAATTAGTGAGAAATATTTTAAAAAAATTGCCGGGCACGAGACCGCGGTTCCCAAACTGGATTTCGCGGAAGTATCGCGGGGGTTCCGCGAAAAATCTCAAAAATCGCCGCCCATAAAGGCCACGTTGCGGCGCGGGCGCGCACCCCGGAACTGCGCGACCTCTCCTGGAAGAATAAAACGCCTTCCGGGGCCGTCGAGCAATTATCGGAAAAGTTTGGGAACCGTCGTTATAAGGAAAACGTTAGCGTCAACTTCGTAGGTCAAGGTTATTCTGCCATCGTTTTGATATGGAACACTACCCGAATTTCGAAAAACTAGACCCCTCCCCCTCCCACCGATGCTGTCTCATTGTAAGTTCCGCGAGATGGAAGAAATAAGATCATATCCATTTTACATCAATCGCCGCGACGCACTATGGGGCGAACAGGTACATATCATTTCAAAATTCAATAATTTTAACAGTAAAACGTATATCGAAGTGAAATTTGGAATGTATGCTACTGAATAAATGTAGTTTTATAATTTATGCGGAGTTTATTAAATATTACATTAGAAATATAACAATAAGCGTAGGGAAAATTCTCTCTTAATAATCACTATTTAAATTTTCTTTCATTTTGAAATTATATTGCACAGACAATTGTTTGACATTAGTACTTAACGGTATATCTACTAGTGGTATTATTTGTACCTAACTAAATTGCATTTGAATTTCTTTATACAGGGTTGGGCGAAATGAGCGCAACACCCAATTTCTGACTTTATTACGAGCTGGACCGAAAACTGACCTTAAGAAAAGTTTTTGTATATTTTATTTAATATTTAATGACGTTTAGAGATTTTCGTTATCTGTCAAATTTTTTAAGCTATAATATCATTGGTTATTATTTTAAATGGAACACCCTAATTTTTATTATTGATTTGTATTCCCGAGACAATCGTACGACTTTTGTTCCAATAAAAATTATCTCTAAAATTAGCCCGTTTGGAATTATTTCATGTTTTGTAAAAAAAAAGATTGATAGCTGCAGGATATTACAAATAACCACATTTTTAAGACATTTATGCATGTACAAATTTAATATTTTAGGTAAGTATTTTAGAAAGTATGCTGCATCGAATGATGTGTTATTAACTTAACAAAATAATACCGGATGAAATAAAATTTCGAGGGAGTTAATACATTTTCCAAAATAACTCTAAAACTATGACATTTAGATGTAGGGAAGTAACGTACAATGCAATAGAATTGAGAAAAATGTAGGTTGGTACTTAAAATTACTAAGATATTAATATTTTTCGGATAACAAGTTTGGCATTTTTTTTTGAACATCCAATGATATCATAGCTTGAAAAATATGACAGATAACGAAAATATCTAAACGTCATTAAATATTAAATATATATATATTTTCGCGTTATAGCGTTTTAAGCCTTGCGATTCCCAATTTCCATTGTCCTCTCTCATTCCATTCTCCGTCATTCAGATGCCTTCCACTCATGGATTTTTGGATCCCTTGACTCCAGTTTTTCCTCGGCTTTCCTCTTTTTCTTCTTCCTTGTGGTGCCCACTCGAGTATTTGTTTCGGCAGCCTACTTTCGTCCATCCTCTGGATATGTCCGTCTTTTCTACTTCCATTATTTGTCTGACATATTCATTTGTTTTATGTTCTAGTCTTGAAATCCTCGCCGATCTTCTTATGGCGTCCATTTCCGTAGCTAATATTTTCCTTTTATCGTTTTCGGTCATTGTCCATATTTCACTGCCATAGGATAGTACGCTTTTTATTATAGAGTTGTATATTCTAAGTTTGCTCCTTTTTTTAACGTTTTTTGACCATAATACACCATTGAGAGCCCCTATGACTTTCCGACTTTGTGTGATTCGGTTTTGAATTTCTGTCGTATCTTTACCTTCATTTGTAAATGTTACCCCTAGGTATTTGTACTGTTCTACT
This sequence comes from Rhagophthalmus giganteus, assembly GCA_036326145.1. Classification (NCBI taxonomy): domain Eukaryota; kingdom Metazoa; phylum Arthropoda; class Insecta; order Coleoptera; family Rhagophthalmidae; genus Rhagophthalmus; species Rhagophthalmus giganteus. The sequence goes on along the minus strand of JARFJA010000083.1, from coordinate 4,716,683 downwards.
TCTTCAATCGTTATATTATTCTCAAGTGTTAAATCTCCTAATTTTGCTCCTATACTCATATACTTTGTCTTGGTAACATTCATCTCCAGTCCCCATTGTTGATATTCTTCCATCAGTTTCCTGGCCATATATTCTAAGTCATCCTTAGATTGTCCGATTACTACCTGGTCGTCTGCAAATTGTAATGTAAATAATGTTGTATCGTTCTTGATTTCATAACCCATCATTCCGCATTTTCTTTTCCAGGCTTTCAATGCGTGTTCTATATATATTTTAAAGAGTGTAGGCGATATACAACAACCTTGTCTTAGTCCCTTATCTATTGCAAACCCTTGTGATAGTTTATTGTCCATTTTTACTTTCGATATGCAGTTGTTGTATAGGTCTTGAACTGCCATTATGAATGTATGGTTGATTTGTGTGTTTGTTAATGCTTCCCATAATTTTGTAATCGGTACTGTGTCGTATGCTTTTGATAAATCGACGAATAATAGATGTACTTCTCTTCCATAGGCTAGTTCTTTCTCTATTATTTGTTTCATGCAGAATGTATTGTCAATGCATGATCTTCCGGCTCTGAATCCGCTTTGATGTTCTGATTCTTTATCGCTATATTCCTTTTCTATTAGGTCTCTAACAACTCTTCCACAAAATCGACTGAAAGTACTAGTGACTGATAAACCTCGATAGTTGTTACATTTCGTTCGGTCGCCCTTTTTAAACAGTGGTGTTATGTATGCTAATCTCCATTCATCCGGGACCTTCTCACCATTAATGCACATTGTGAATAACTTGGCTATCATGTGATATAATTTATCTGTTCCATGTTTGATCAGTTCTGCTGGAGTTCCTCCTGGACCTGGTGACTTTCTATTTTTTAGTAGTTTTTCTGTGGTTGATATTTGTTTTGGTGTTATTGTTATATGTTCCCCTTTTATATTGATAGGCATAAATTTAGGCATTAAATATTAAATAAAATATACAAAAACTTTTCTTAAGGTCAGTTTTCGGTCCAGCTCGTAATAAAGTCAGAAATTGGGTGTTGCGCTCATTTTGCCCAACCCTGTATATGTCTTGATACAATAAATATAAAAAGAAACCAGGCAAAATATATGCAAAACATTGAAAAATATACAAATTATAATCTCATCACGACCACAAATAAAATAATATTTTTCGAAGTTAATTGTTCTTATTGAACTTTTATTACGCGGCGCTCTGTTAGAAACCTAATATTTTAAAAAGGTGCAAGTTGGTGCAAGATTTTAATGCCGATTCTTAAAGTAGACACTTCGACGAATATAAAAGTCGCAATTTCTAGACATCGGCAAAAAGCGCTAGTTACTAGTCTAATGCAAGTTTATAATTGTAGACAATTTCTCGATTTCATTTGAAACAGTTATTAAATATAAAGAACCCAAATTAGGCCTTTACATAGCAAATAGATGTTCTTTTAAGCTAATAAAACAAAAATAATATCTAGATTCAACCCATAACACATTACGACATGAGTTCAAAGTTTCGCGTAAAATGTAGCAATTAGATCTGTTATTTTTAAATGTTCAACTTTGAGGCCTTATAACAAATTAACGGAAAGACCTCCAACAAATATAATCACAGATCAAAAAACTATAGGTTTCAATGATTTATAATTAATTTTTCTTTTACTTCTACAACATACTTGACAATATTGAATTTTGAGATGATATTTACTAATTCGCCGTATATTGCGACGGCCAATTGCAAGAGTAAATTGATTTTCCCCGTCTCATTTAGAAAATTCAATATTCATCATCATTTATCATTTTCAGTTATTCGTATATTTTTCGTTCTGATGCTTTACCGTTTCGATAACATCATTTCTCGTTCGGCCTAAGTTGCTGAAACGTTTTTATTAAAATTACTTTTGGAAGCACCGTAGGGTGCTTAATGATGCTTCTCCTTAGTTATGAGATACGGTCACGCTTATGATTATACCACCCAAATTAAATGTCCACGGATTAACGCTAGATGCAATAATTGACAATTTAATTGACAACTTTGTCGTGATAAATGACTTTACTACTTAAATAGTTTGGGCTCGCAAATAATACGCCAGTCAGCTTGACGCAATCAGTACGCGACGATTAATTTAATATAAAAATAAAAGTCTAATAAATAATGCCTAACAATTATTATCTATTATTACGAAAAGCTCAAGTATTTAAATTACCCTTTGTTACAATATAACAAAAAAACCTTAGTCGCTTACGATAACGTTTTACAAACGATTACAAAAAAACGAATAAAAACGAAGCAAAAAAACAGAAAATATCCGCAATTGAGGTTTCGATGTATACACGTGGAGTAATTTTTGATTATTTCATTTACATCCAAATTATATTGGTACCTACGCATACGTAATGACCGGTATGTATACATTATTTAGCACTTTAGGCGAGCATACAAAGCACGGCGGAAATTTTAGTCGAATTGCACCCGAGAATGCGTTTACGACGTACACTAAATACCTTTGCAAAATTTACGAAATCGATTACTCGACTGAAATTTTCGGTAAACCAACCACTAACCCTTTTCGGGAAATTAATATTCATTTACACAGTCATGCACTTAATCCGCACAGACAAGATCTCAAGAGGTTATTACCACTTTTAGTTGGATTCTATGTCTGGTGGTTTACACTGTGTACGTCTGCAAAGCCACCGTTATATACGTGTACAGAGACGGGTTGAGAATTATCCGGGGCACAAACTACGATTAGCAAGTGAAACTGTCAAATTAAACTTTACCGCACCGAACGAGATCCATTTGCAAAGCGCTCAAACGGAAATTTGGCAAAAACGACGTTTTCGGGGCGTTTCGATTTTTTTTTTAAATTTTGTAAAATGCGAGAGGAAGCCTAAAACGCCTTATCCTTCAAAATATCGCCTTGTTGTTTTGAAAAGTCTCTTTGCCAAGCATAATATTGACATAAAAGTATTTATGCATAGGCCATTAACCTTCATGTTGCACTAGAACAAATATAAATCATTCATTTCCGACTGCATCAGTCACACAGTATTAATGCTACTTCATTATTATCATTCCTTTATTGTTAAGTAATAGATTTTTTGTCCGGCCCTTAACGGGGTGTTTCCATAGCCGTACGGCTCCATAAATTTTTATAATGCAAGTAGGTAGTCAAGACGAAACTGATTTACTTAACAGATTGTAAATACCAACGTTGTTTACTCAAAACCTACAACGGTGTGGTGCAAAGCACGTAACTTCAAATCATTATTACTACGTGCAAATGCATGACGTAAACGTGGTAAAATTCTTTTTATTGCCACTTGTCAACACCGAGACATAAAGTTGTTGAATATCCCGTACGAAAAAGGAAAAAATATTTATTGCGTATTTAACGAAGGTATCCAGCGTGTACGCGGATTGCCGCATGAATAAAAGAAAAACGACTTAAAAGAATATAAGATAAAAAGACGTTAAAAAAATGATGTTCTATTATTATTATAGAAATTCCAATTCGATTCCTGTTTCGTTTTAAATAATTCATTTTAGGAAATAAATCGAGAAATCATTTACGAAACAAACTACTTTTCTACTTATTTTTTTTTTGATATTCTGTCAACGCAGAAGATCCTAAACGTAAAAAAAATAAACACAACAATCCCTTGATAATAACAACAGAATTTTCCCTTTTTTCTGGGTTATTTTCTTATTTGAACCCACAAAATTTTTAGATGTTCCACTTCGGTTTCTGGGGAAGGTTTATTTTTTCGATTTAGAAAAATAACATATTTGTTGTTTACTATAGATAGTAAACATACACGAAAGGGCAATGTCTTATGGTTGTAAATAATATTGAATCAGCGTTTCGTTTACTAGATACAGAGCCTATATTATTTATTTTTTACAAGGAAGGTTAGGTAGGTGAAAATCTCAGACAAATTTGAAACTTTGCAGTATTGTAGTACTAGCCAACCCTAATCAAGAGCCGTATTTCATTCGTGCTCTTACGCGGTTTAAGAGGGTGAAATTCACCCTTGAAAATTGCAACTTTTTCGATTTTGCTTATTATCTGTGATACAACAGCTAACGCCAACAAACTAGATATGTTTGTAAATGGCTGTTCAAGGCCTAGATTATAATACAAAAATTAGGGGTGAAAATTGTAAGGGACGGTACTGTGCGTCCGATGCGGACTAGTGGACGCTTAGCTTAACAATGCTGCCGCGGTGATTGCCACTTGTCTGTAACAGACTATAAGAAAAAATTAGAAACTTCTAAATTTTTCTTTGTATTTCCTACCTTTTTCTCGTTATCGTTTTCCCTCTATGGTCAATTACCAGCGTAGATTCATCCGTTAACTGCGAACTTGTATTATTACATACCTATACTTACGTAAGGTAAAATTTCGTTCGCGAAATTGGACCGTTGAATGTTTGAGGGAGCCCTAACCAAGACCCTAACCGAGTCCCTATCCGAGAACCTAATCAAGCTTGATTTTCAGAGAATTTGTGTTAGAGCTTAAAGGTCCATGTATTTACACTTTGTAAATACACAGAGAATTAGTCGACAAAGAAATATCCTACCTTTCCTCGTCGTAATAATCCTTTTTGTTTGTAATCCTTTTAGAAAACACAACACAACACTCGCGCACTCACACGCAAAAGGCATTATAAACCGAACGAGCACTCCTCGCACACACGAATAATACGACACCGTAATTTAAAATTCGAACTATTGATACAAGTACTACCGTTCTGTACCACTAAAGCGAAAGATCTGAAGCGATTTTGTCAGAATTCCATATAGAAATGTATTCGAGTTTATACGGGGATACTAGGAAATCCCGCTTTTAATTTTAAAAACATTCAGTTCTTTTTTTGCACTACGATAAGCTATGAAAGTAGACGGTGCACATGTTTTATGAGTTGCTTTGTATTTTATCGGCCACATAAAAGTGCGATTAAACTTTTATCTGTTTATAGTTTGTTATAGGGAAATTTTCAATGCTTAATAGCACACGAATAGTTTTTAAATTACAAATAGAGTAAATTTATAATTCTGCGGTATAAAGGCAGTAGATAGTGATTATTTGAATAATTTTACTGCATAAAAAATACATAATTTTCGAATAAATTTCCTAAAAAGTACATATTTAAAAATTTTCAGTTATTATCTGTCATTTTTTTTATCAAACTCCACTATGACCCTGTGTCCCTCAAGCCCCATCGCTCAAAAACCTACGTCACAATACTACTAAAATTTTCTTGGTATGTTTAAGAGATAATGTGGTGGGAAATATCCAACCAGAGGCAGACAATTGAATTTTAATCATTTTTGATAAACTTGATACTTGATAAAATTTATTATAGACTTTAGAGAAATATCAATTATTTAGAATTATTGCGGTCCGCCTCGCAAGCCTGGCAGTCCAAATGAATAAATTTTCAATATGTCACCCACTGTATAAAACTATAACGCGTTGTTTTTTTCAAATAATAATTTTAATTGCCCTTTACATGAATATATATGTCTGCTAATGTAAAAATGTACCCAAGCATGGCAAAAATTAGGGGTGAAAATTCGAAGAGATGATTTTTGTATCATAATGTAGGTCTTGAACAGCCATTTACAAAACATATAGTTTGTTGACGATAGCTGTTGTTGTTTCACAGATAATAAGCAAAATCGAAAAAAGTCGCAATTTTCAAGGGTGAATTTCACCCTCTTAAACCGCGTAAGAGCACGAACGAAATACGGCTCTTATTAGGGTTGACTAGTACTACAATACTGCAAAGTTTTAAATTTTTCTGAAATTTCCACCAGCCCAACCTTCCTTGTTAGTTGTAAAAATTGTTCGACAGTCATTGAACGATCACAAACTTTAAAAGTACCTATGTCGTGTATATGTTTTTAAATATTTTTGTATACAAAAAATTGCTTAATTACCCTAAATGTATGTATTGTTATTATATTTCGTGGAGAATCTATTAAGATCATCTACAAGATTTAAAAAAAAAATTAAATGATATGTTCCTACTTATGTGTTTGGTTTTATAAAATAGAAATTCCAAAATTTGAATTGACTTTTAAAAAATTTTGTATAAATTCAATCAGTCTTTATCTCCAATTATTTATACGAACATATCAATGCAACTATTTGCAACTTTGGTCAAATTAGAGTTTTATTCCTCGACATGCGTCGTTTCAAAAACGAAGACCTTTTCGAAATACGCATGGCTAAAAAGAGGCGACAAAGAGGAAAAATTCTCCGCAGTTTATTTCAGCAAATGGGCAAAACATAATAAACACAATTCGTCGTTTGTGCTGTAATTTTTTTTTTTTTTTGAAAAATTGCGCCAAACTTTGCGGGCCAAGGATAATTTCAGAAAGAAGAATTTGCGGAATATTTACGTTAGAATACGTCAAAGAATCAGCTGAACATATACATTCTAAAAGAAAAGAATATAACGATTGATATTTAAATAAAAATACTTGAACTAATTAGAAATAGTCTTGAAAGATGGTAAAGCGATAATTAATATGAAATACAAACTTTTTATTACTTTAATTCATAGGTTCCTAAATATATTTGTCCTACCACCTCTGTTTCAAAAAAAAATTACTCAGCCCCCCCCCTCGCCCCTGGAAATCTACCTTCTTTAAGTGAACAAACAAAAAGATATAAAAAAATGCGTTCTATTAGATAACGTTCAAATGGAACGACCAAGGGGGATGTGATAGTAGCCTCGGGTGCATTTGGGGGGCGTTTAATAAATCTAAATGAAATATGAAAATATAAATGGAAAATATAAAATATGTAAATACATAATTGCGGAGCCTAGAGGAAAAGTGGTACTTACAAATGACATTTATTTAAACAAATATGGTGACATATGTGCATTATAACGAGAACAGTGAAGTGGAAATCGCTCGAAATTATACAATTGTATTTAGACCATAACGACACAACTATATGGCATTCAAAAATATCACTTATACCCCACTTTTCCGCTAAGCCTCTCAATTTCAATATTTTACACGTAGTTTAATTTTTTTAATTTCGGAAAATACTCACTCCTATTTCATTCTTATAACGTCACGTTAAAAACAATTAAATAGGTAGTAATATGTAAAATATTATAAAGCATATGAATTATAAATTGTTATATATAAAATTAATGTATTTACAAATAGAACATGTTTACTATATTTTCTGGACATTTGCGCTTTCGTAATCGCTTACGACACACGTTGACCCATCTTCGAAATAATCGGATATCTAAAATTAACGTTAAGAGAGACGTGCAATGCACCTACGTCAGTAGTAAGAAAAAAAAATATATATTTACACAGATGGACATGAAATCATGTTCGAGCGGAAATTCATAACGACACCCATATGCCATTAAGGTAGGTATATGTATATAAAATAGTTGATTCGAGGAATCGTTTATTTTTAGTAAATTAATAATTTACAACATCCTCGCTTTTTGAAGCAAATGCGTCCGATGGAATTAATTGATCGGCGAAGATTAGCTTGAAAGTTCAGAAAGCGCGCAAACATCTTAGAAATAACGATTTAATTTTTTTTTCAAAACATACTTTGCGAAATGAATGCGGGCACTATTAAAACTCGAATGATATGTATGGTCATTCTCAAACTAGGTACCGATGCAAGAAATGTACATAGTAGATAGGTATTATTAACAAGTGCATTAGAACATTCTAAAGCCCACATAACGCCCATTTTTTACGCAAGTTAGATTTTATTTTTTTTTTACAATTTTTCTCGGTACGGTTGATTAATTTTCTTCCTTTTTTAATTACAAAAAAAATTAAATATAATTTTAATTTTGACATGCAATTTTCATTTATTGTTAGATAAATTATTTAGCAAGTTTTATTTTTTATATCTACATAGTTTCAATTTATTGTAAACATTAATGCAAATTACACACTTTGTAGAATTCAATTGAGATCAGGGCCATTTACAGATTTGTATTAAATGTTTAATAATTTTTTTTTCGAAAATTTTCTTACGTAAGACATTGCAAAATTTCCACGATCATATTCATACTAATAAAACCTGTTAAAATCAAAATAAAAAATTGGAAGTTTCCATTTTGAATTGCCGGGCGCCGACTTCTCAACGACAAAACTAACGACAGTAAAACTTGAAATTTTACATGAATTACATGTTATGTATGTATTTTTGAAAAATAAAATAAACGTTTCCGAAAATTTTTCCAAAGGACTATTCGTTGAATTTTAAGTAAAATTCCATACTTCAACGTTTCACTAAAAATAATAAATAATAAGAATTTTAAAATAAATTAAAGGCTTTCCGAAATAATTGTTTTGAAAATAAATACCTACCCTAATTTGAGAAATTATAAATAATAATAATAAACTAAAAAAAAAAGTACCCATTTATAACCTGTCGATCTGATAATTCGAAAACGGAAACGCTGCGAATTTAATTCAAAAATCAAATAAGTAACTCGTTAAAAGCTCATTTAATTTTCAGAGGGGGCGATTAAAACATTCACTAACAAGTTCCTAATAAATACTTATAAAAATTTTCTTAATGTCATTTTTGTATGTCGGTTATAACGTCATCGGCACCTACACTTTCTATGTCACGGTTAGTTGGTATTTTTTTATTCTATTTACGGCCACGTAAAAATACCATATGGGGCAAAGCACCAGTTATGATCATGTACTGCAAAGTTTATTTTTAATTAACGTATGTTTATTTCATATAAATGGAATTCCTAAATATCATAGATTTCCAAAGGACATACGTGCAACGGAGGTTCATGACGAAATCTAATAATTTTGAGGTAGGTAATAGTTATAATTGGAAATTATTGTTGCCATAATTGGTAGTAGATACGTTGTCATATGTTTCATTTGTAAACTAGAAATGTCAATTAAAGGGAAATGTGACACACTTTTTAAAACACACATTCGCGTTGAACGATATTATTGCAAATAATTAATTTGGAAGTAAAGGTTATATGTTGTGTGGCCGTCGCAATTTCTAGGTCCGAATCCGCCTGACGATTGGACTGATTTTTTTTTAATCGAAATTAAAATTAAAACGTGCCAACTAATCGTGATATGAAAATAAAAAGTATATTTAAAACGTAGAAATGATATATAACTAAATTTGCTCTCTATAAATTCACAATTACCATTAACCCAATAATTTCTTTATAAGCATCGAGGCCTATCTATATTTAAATGTAAGCTACCACAAAGTAGGTTGGACTAGTAAAATTATTTCGAGATATAGTGCAGTAGAGCAATTATAAACATGCACAAACAATTTCGACATATTATGTATGACGTTAATTTTATTATTTTAGCCGCAAAATATTACGACTCGAAAGTAGTTTTAACGCAATTTCTTACGGTAATTCGTCAAAATCGAAAACTGAATCAAATTAGGAATTCTTTGCAGGGGGAACGTGTTGGTCGGCCATGGTACAAAACGGCCGTTGTACGGAATTACTGAACGAATCGACCACGAAGGAAGATTGTTGCGATAACCGCAATCTGGCGACAGCATGGTCGGATGAAGAACTCGATTCGGGTACGCTGTTTTTCTGGAGAGTGTTGGGAGGGGGCGTCCCATGTATGCCTTGTAAAGGTAATGACACGTTCAATAATATTTATTTAAAGTGTTTTAAAAAATATCGAGAGAAAATTGGGCTTTTTCCGACAATTATTTTAAGGAGAAATTTTTTCGTTTGATAAGACAAAAATTCATACGCTTGCCCTCGACGTATTTTTCACACGAGTATTACACACACGATGTTTTTCGTTGCGAACATTTTAATATAAAAAAAAATTAAACGCCACGACGTTTGAAAAATAAAGAACGAGCGTGAAAAATCGACAATTGCCTGCGAGAAGACTTTTCGGATCGAGTACAAAGCGACGTTTCTCGAACTGAAATGACAATTGAAACGTTACTTTTCGACTGCAAGTAAAAAAAATTATTAGGTACCTATGTGATATCATGGTTACGAGGTACAAAACGTCTAAATATAGAGAGCAAATTAAGAGCCAAAGATTTTTCCTAGATTATTCGTAAATTATATTCGATAGTGATCGTATATATATGTTACGTACCAAGCTAGAAATTGTACGTTTTGTACGAAGTTCAAATTATTGCACTTGGTACAGCGAATCTTGTACTGTTCGCACTCTGCACAGTTTTATTGTACCAAGTTGTAAATTTCAAACGCACATTCAACTCGGTACGGCAGTTTTCGTACAAAACTCGAAGTAAATATTGGCAGACTATACCTACAGAGTAGTAAAGTGTAATTCATAGCTGTGCAAAACTTATCGTCATTCTTATTTCAGTCATTGTAATTTGACATTTATTTTTGATCTATTTTAGGGATGTAAATCAGTTTCACGTCTTTGAAATTTGAATTATGCCATGTTTAGTAAATATAATAGTTTTTGTGTAAAAACGAAAACGAAAAAAAACGTCTTCGCTCTTTTTCGTTAAAAAACAATAACGCGTATCATATTTTCATTGTTCTTTGATGGAATTCATTTGAACTTTAGTTGAACTATCAAAGGAATAGCATATTTTAACAAAATAAAAGTATTTACCTACTTCTAAACAAAACAAACGAATTCTCGCCCCTTGTGGCCCTCCTACGCTTTCGTAACAAACACCTACGACGTTACGGATTTATTAAACTAGGTCCATTTCGCTGGAGTGCGACTTTTGCAAAACAAAACAAAAATTATGCCATCATTTTGTACAAGTTTTATACAGTTTTGTAGAACCTTTAAAAAATTTTGTACCCTCCCGGAAATGCGTGAAAATGATCGCCAAAACTCGCACTCTCGATGTATTTTAGAATGCTCGAAATGTATAGCCTTAAAAAACATTTTAAGAAGATAAATGTCCTTGTTTTTATATAAAAAGTGACTTATATTTTGTATTTGTTTAAATAATGTTAAACAAATATTATTCCTTCCAGATTTGTGGTTTCTTGAATTGTTGATAAAATTAACAGATGAAATTTATATGTAATAAATAAATTGAAATTCAAATAACATATATTTATTAGAATTTCAAAAACAGGTATAAAAATATTAGGTAGTGTACTAATTCACAATTTTATAACAGCACTTAACCAAAAAAGTACGTAAATACAATAAAAAAATCATTATATTAAGAACTTGCGTTCAATAATTTTCGTCTAAAGTACGATTTCATCATTACAACCTTGCATGACCATTACAATGACCTTATACATTGCTACATCGAATGCAGTTCATTACGTTAATGAATAATTTGACTGCTCCAACGAACAAGCTTTTTTTCTTTTAATAAATTAGTACATAGATAATATGAATTTGATTTATAGTGATAATAACTGTGTTTATTAGTTTTATCAATATTCTTACATAAATTTAATAAATTATTCCACTGAAATGCAAAGTTTGTTTATTGTATCGATGAATGTGTTCATTAAATAAAGGAATATTCTTGCATTGTTACAATGTACACTTCTATTCATATTAAAAGAGTACAGTTACTATTTCACATTGTAAATAGGACAATGTTTATGTATATTGTTTCTATAGCAAATTTATTTTTTGTAATGTTTCAATTAATTATCGCTCGAATATACCTACATAGAAAATTTGATTATTAGTTCTTTATTGTTCAATGTTGTCGATTGTAGGAAATACAAATCGATTTTTCCGGTGAAAAAAATCGATTTGTACACGTTTCTCTGGAATTTGATATGTAATAACACACACAAACCGTTTTTAGAAATATTTTTCTATAACAGTTCTAATATAAATATTTATGTAAACGTTGTGATAATTTTTTTTTCAATTATTTAGTTTGAGTTTTCAAAAATACATAATCAACTGTATTTATGCTGTATATTAGTGAACTTAGTCATAGATACGATAATTGTAGTTATTATTTCAAAACGACCTTAAACGTTGATGTTTTAAATTCATAAATTTTAAGTTATGATGTTAATGTAGAAATTCGTAGAAACAATCAAGTAATGATTGGATTGACGAAAAACAGTCGTTGAAGCAATCAAGATATCCATTAAATTATTAACATCTATTAGTAGTATTAATGAACTTTTCATTGTATCAATGATCAAAAAGTCAATAACTGGTGTTTATTGATATTATGTACAATAATTTTTTGAGTGAGTATATATATATATACTATATATATATATATATGTATATATATGTATATACACACATACATAAGTAATGTGGAATCACGTCAAAAGGCCGTTGACAAAAACGCCGTGAACAAAAATACCGTCAGTTTCAAAAGTCAAATTAAATTGAACCTGTTATTATAAACATTAGTATATAGCAGTAATAGGTATCTATTTAACTATATTTGTATATAAATCGAAATCAGTCAATTCCAGAATTTCAACAAACAGTGAGATTCGAAAATTTATTCTTAACAGATACCTGCTTACTTTTAAAGTAAACCTAGCATAAATTCAGATTAATTATTGTTATATTTGGCACATGCTACATAATTATAAATATACAATGGGTGTTATGAATAATATTTTAATCATTTAAATCGTTGTATAAAAGCAGACAACTTCTTTCTATGCCCGTTATTTTCAATTCTCCATTTTCTCTCATCATAAGAACGTTTACCACTAACAAAGTTTGTATAAAGACAAAAACTAGTTTTAACATTATTTTATCCCAACCATGTATCACGTAAATGTAGCATATACATATTACGTTATATCTATCATGTGCCAAAAATAATAATAAGTAATTTGAATGTATACTATGCTTATACTTATGTACTTTAAAAGTAAGCAGGTATCTGTTAAGAATAAATTTTCAAATCTCACTGTTTGTTGAAATTCTGGAATTGACTAATTTCGATTTATATACAAAATACAGGTAAGTAGATGCCTATTACTGCTATATAGTAATGCTTATAATAATAGGTTCAATTTAAATTGACTTTTGAAACTGACGGCGTTTTTGTTCACGGCGTTTTAGCTACGGCCTTTTTATATATACTATTATAAAATTGTGCTACACTACGCAATATTTTTATATATCATATTTAAAATATATATTTTTATACCTGTTTTTTGAAATTCTAATAAATATATGTTATTTGAATTTCAATTTATTTATTACATATAAATTTCATCTGTTAAATTTATCAACAATTCAAGAAACCACAAATCTGGAAGGAATAATATTTGTTTAATATTATTTAAACAAATAAAAAATATAAGTAATTTTTTATATAAAACAAGGACATTTATCTTCTTAAAATATTTTTTAAATCTATACATTTTGAGTATTCTAAAATACATCGAGAGTGCGAGTTTTGGCGATCATTTTCACGCATTTCCGGGAGGGTACAAATTTTTTTAAAGGTTCTACAAAACTGTACAAAATGAGTTCTTATTATTGCAATAAAAAAAAAACGACATTTTTAACTTTTGCACTCCAGCATTTCCATGGAATGCGAAATTTCAATCTGCGATAGCTGACTATTTAGAAGGGTACAAAAAAACTGAAGGTTGTAGAAAACTGTACAAAATGATGGCATAATTTTTGTTTTGTTTTGAAAAAAGTCGCACTCCAGGGAAATGGGCCCTAATAAACTGAGGGTAGATATAAATATTTAATCTAATTTGACGGAATAGAGACTTCAGGATAGCCAACCAGTTAGTATAAAACTCTACAGGCGCTTCGAAAATTTTTATTCCTGACTTTGTACAAAAACTATTGTACCAAGTTGAATGTGCGTTTAAAATTAACAACTTGGTACAATAAAACTGTACAGAGTGCGAACAGTACAAGATTCGCTGTATCAAGTGCAATAATTTGATCTTCGTACAAAACGACTTGTGCACTTCGCGCTTGGTACAAAAATCGCTGTGCAGTCTGCGAATTGTACAGTTTCTAGCTTGGTATGTAACATATATATATATATATATATATATAGACAACCTTCATCGTCATTTCACAAGGGAACATATGTGTTATATTATATTAATTACATCAATTTTAAAAATGGCCTTGGTTCGGGAGGATGATTAGGTATTAAAATTTGCTAAACATTGTTCATATCTGTTTAAATTGTTCAGATGATAGTTTACATTTACCTAGTTTTTCATCTGCATTTGTACGTAGTACGAGTCGCATCAAACTGCACGAATGCATTTAATAATTTTTGCAAGTTTACAATGTCTTATTCCTGGCCTTCTCACCGAAAACGTTTCTTCATTATTGGCTAAAGTAAGTAGGTACACATAATGTTTACGAGATTTGGTCGCGCTAAATAAATTTCTAGTTTCATCAAAATGAATATCAAATGAAACTTGAGAGAATTGTTATGGAAGAATATAACGAAATTGTTTTTGATAAATGCGAATTTCGCACGTTCAAATATAATAGAACGATGACTGCAATTAATCATACAATAATACTAAAAGTCGAAAGTGGATACGGGGGACGGGTATTTATAAAACGATTTTATTGTGATTACGCTGGCGCGGCGTCGTAATATGTGTAAAACAGCATACAATTACGTCAAATTCGAATTAATGCATATTTATTAATATATTTCGCCAAAAATTCAAACCGTTTCAAACTTTTTTCTACACACAAATCTTCACAATTCGTTTAAAAATTAAATTAGAAATAAAAACTTTCGTCCTTTTACACGATTGAAAAAATTAAAATAAATCGTATTTAAGCGCTAGATTAAAAAATATAATATGTAGGTACGGTCGGGTGCAAAATTGATGTCGCAAATAACAAACATCGGACGGGCAAAATGCACGGGGCACGACGAACAAATTTACGATAAACACGTGAAACGAGCGAGACGAATTTACAAATACAAACTTGAACCCTTAAATGTTTTGATCATAATTCGTTGCGTTGTGACGTATGTGCCAGCACGATGCCTCGCGATCAGCGACATTAACTTTGCGCCCGACTGTACATACATTAGTTCTATATTTACGATTAGCGATTTAAAATTTATCGTTTTTTTTTAATTCTCTTATCATACATACGATTGACGGCAATTATTAATTAATTTTAGGTTCTAATACATGTATATAAGCTTATAAGCAATATGTACAGATATTTTCCAATAAGACTTCAATTGCCTTTTTGTGAAGTACTAGAAGAACGAGTATTGGGATTCGGACTATTTAAGTGCGGAAATTATACCGGTTGTCCCTTAGGTAAGGTAAATTCAATAAAAGGCAACTATTTTGTCGTCAATTCACTTAATAATACGTTGTTATTTAAATAATAAAAAATAATTATAATTAAAATAATTCCAGTTAAATGATCTAAAATCTTGTTGCCAGAAGGAAATAGAACAAAATAGAGGTGCGAGTTATTTTAAGAAATAAGGAAATACTAATTTTCAACATATTTTTGGAAGTAAAATTACCAATTATACAAATAAAGGTGTTTTGTAATTATACAAATAACTGTAAATGATTTAGTGTTTGCACTTGTTCCAAAAATTTTTATTAACAATATATCGATGATTATGTATCGTCGGCTTGTGTGAAAAATTCGCGATCATCACGTGATCGCTACAATATAACGTTTTATTGTACAGAATTACTCGATTAAAGTTTTTAAAATCTGGTGTATTTTTTACAGGCAACGTAATCTACCTAATTTAAAATTGATCGTAAAATGGGGGGAGGGAGACAATTTCTAAACAAAACATAAATACGCACGATGCGTTACGTGTTGAATTAGGTAATATTTATGGATAATGAAATGAAGCTATCGCAATTTGTTTGATGACGGGAAATCTGCGAAACACGTTTATATTTTTTTCGAACAATTTTTGTTCGATAGGCACGCCCTTCACTATAATGCCTCCGACATTTTCATAATTCGATTCAAACGCTGTGGTATAATATATACCGACAATACGACTTTTACCGGACTATGGCGCATCGTAAATGTATGGTGTTAAAGCATTTAATTGGTTTTGCCACGGAACGATAATACAACTAATGATCATACGTCAAAATGAGTTATCGCCGTGATGCATTTCACTGACCTTTTTAAATACGATTACACAAACATTACATTTAATGCGGCACCACAATCGGAACTGTGTTATTTATGTCATTTAGATTATCTAGAATGACGAATTAATGTTTCAATATGCATTTTAGAATCCTGCGATGACGTCAAATGCGGCATCGGAAAAATATGCGCAATAAGGAACGGTCGCCCGAAATGTATATGCTCGCCGAAGTGTCGCTCCGTGAAACCTCACGTCAAAGGGCCCGTTTGTGGAACGGACGGCCGCAGTTATCGTTCCTTGTGCAGGTTGCGAAAAAAGGCGTGTCGAAGAAAAACCGGCCTATCCATCGCCTATTACGGTTCGTGCAAGAGTAAGTAACAAACATTAAACAAAAAAAAAACAAACGACAATAGAAACCAACTAGTAATCGTCCCTTATCTAACAGGATTTTGTGATAAAGTAACGTGTCTGCCAGGTAAAAGTTGTCTCGTCGACCAAAACATGAGACCGCACTGTGTCCGTTGTACCAATAAATGTCCCGCCGTGCACAACCGAAAGCAAGTGTGCGGTGCCGATGGTATCACGTATCCCAGTACATGTCACTTAAGGGAGGGCGCGTGCAAAAAAGGAAAAGCCATCCCGATAGCCTACAGGGGCAAATGCAAACGTAAGTTGCGACGAACGCTTTCAGCGAAGGTCCCATCGTGGGCGTTCACTATTCGAAGAGTTTTACTGTATATTTCGGTTTTACCTTAGATTCAGTTTGTTTTTTTACAGCATCCGCGTCGTGTTCCAAAATAAGATGTCGGGACCAGCAGTTCTGTTTAAACGACTACGATTCCGGTTTACCACGATGCGTTACCTGCGTTCGACGATGTCCTAAACCAAGACACACGCCTGGTCCAGTTTGCGGAAGCAACAACAGAACGTATCATTCGTGGTGTTATATGATTCAAGATGCTTGCGCCAAAGGATATATAATTGAAGCGAAGTATTCAGGAAAATGTGTTAGTATTGTTTGCTTTTTGTTTGTTTGTTTGTTTTTGTTTGTTTGTTTGTTTGTTTGTATGTTTGTATGTTTCAAATTTTTCGGGAATCGTTTTGTGCGCACTTTTCCGAGATTTATTCGAAAATAGAAACGCGTCGCGTTAAACCGAATTTTGCGCTCGGCGCATAAGCGTGATAAAAAACAAATAAAACGTATCGTTCCGACAATTTAACACAACGTAAAAGAAGTGGAATTTTTAAATGTCAAAATAAATAATCGACCGCAAAATGTTTTTCCGATTAAGGACCGGTTTTACAACTAACATAAGTTACACTCCGAATAATTTCCGTTTCCGGAAACGTTTCCGTATCAATTATTCGAAGGGTGGCGTGTATTTGGTAATTTGAAAAAATTGGCCCCAAGATATAAAAATACTGCCATTTTTAAAATTAGGTTTCGGCAACTGAAACATTGGCAGGCGCCCCACAGACGCGTTTCGCGGTTTTCCGTTACGTTTAGTTCGCAATTTACGCAATAAAATTCTCGAAGAAAAAAAAGACGCAAACCGCAAAATCCAATTGCGTTTTAAACTAATTTTCGGGCGCGTTGCGACAAATATATTTAATTTAATATCTATAAACTACATCTGTAAAATTCGGTGGCGCAATTTTTTCAATTTTTGCCCGTATTTTTTTTCGATTTCAGTTGCAAAATTTTGAGTTGCCAACGGAAGTAGCGTCACCTCAGCATCGCTATGGCGGCACAAAAAAATGCGGTCAAATCAAAATTATTTTGCGTGGAGGTGGAAATCTGGCGATGAGCTCAGATATCCTTATAATTTTTGGAATAGGGACGAAATAACGATGCAAACGATTTGGGATGCAAAATATATCTATTAAAACCCAACCGTCTACGAGCTGTATAATCAAAATTAAATGACGCGACGTTAACAAATCGGCGATGATATATAGGTAATAAATAACCTAATAATAAATTGTTGGGCACGATTAGTAACATAATATTTTTTAATTAAATTCAAATACAATAGTAAAATTACATTGCGTCGTTTTTAACCGGGGATGAAAAATACTAATCGTGGAGAAAACCGGAGGTAGAAATAAAAAAAGTTAAACAAAAACCACGATTTCTATGTATTTCTTGGTAATCGCATGATATAATTTGACGTATAGTCGTCTACGAAATTAATGTAGGCACGCATTTAAAGCAATATGCGATGGGCGAGCGTTATAACATGATATCCTTTAGCGTCTAAAATATTTACAGTCAACTTTTGTTTTTCTTAGATTGGATTTTTTAATGTGTAAGCCAGGTTTTTTTCTGATCACGATGATGTATTACCTACACAAACAACCTTGGAAACAAAATCATTGCTTTGTTTAAATCATAACGTTTTCATTGTAACTGTCGATTAATTATGACGAAAAACAGATTATTTAAAAAAAAATGTGGTGTTTAAGGGCAAAAAGTTATTACATACCTACTTACCTACGCATTAAAAAAATATACAGGTAAATAACAAATTTTCAAACGCACATTTTTATTCACTTCGCAAATAATTGATAACGTAAAATTTCGAAAAATCAGAGAAAAACAACCGGTTTCAAAAAATGTAAAAATCCTAACACAGTAGAAACTCGATAATTCGTCGCACTTTCAGTGTTTAAATTTAAAAAAAAAATGATCCAAAAATGATCAAACCGCTTTTTAAGAAGTAAAGGAACAATGCAAGTATTGTTTAAAAATCGATCGAAATCAAAGTCGGTTGTGTCGAAAATAGGTCAATCGTGTTAATTAAAATTACGAGAATACCGTGTGTAGTTTGAATGTGTTTTAATTATTTTTTATGTATTTTCTATAATTCGTCACAACCCCCCCTCCCACCGGTCCCGAACGTGAGGAATTATCGAGTTTCTACTGCAATTATAATACATATATATATAAAAAAAATTGTCTGTCGATTTCTTGCTATTTTATGTGCTATAGCTTATCCAAACCTATATGATGTTCACGTCATCAACCAAAGGTTACTAGATTGTTTATTTGTAATTCAGA
The DNA here is from genome assembly GCA_036326145.1 of Rhagophthalmus giganteus. NCBI lineage: Eukaryota > Metazoa > Arthropoda > Insecta > Coleoptera > Rhagophthalmidae > Rhagophthalmus > Rhagophthalmus giganteus. Next base: position 4,697,526 of record JARFJA010000083.1, on the reverse strand, counting down.
TTAAAGTTTGAAATTCTATATATTCTATAAATGATTTACTTGCGCACATATTAGATGGTATAATGAAAGACTACAATTTATTAGAACTGTCAAAATACGAGGACGAGGTGACAGCACCGTGTGAAACGTCACCATCTACTAACCTTGTATTGATGACGTGAACATCATATAGGTTTGCATAAGCTATATACACCACAAGTGAACGTTCAAATTAAGTTAAAAATGACTAAATTTATCTGTTTCAAAGTCCATAAAAAAGAAAAATCGAATTTCGTAGTTTTAAAAAATTTTTGAAACTAAACGTAATAATTACGTAGATTAATTTTTTGCCCCGCCCGACTTAAGTTGATAGGGATTCTCACGATTAAAATTAAAAAAAATCGGTAGGTACTTACTTTTTGTAGTAGCACTAAAAAAATACACGTGCGTTGATTTTCTAATCTCCCCCTGACCCCTCCCTCCAACATTCCAAGTTCGCGCTAATAAGAACGAGATATCTTTAAATAATTAATAATTCATTTGTTGCAGAGTAATTCAACGGAGATCTGGTAACTACAAATAAAATTATGAGACGTCGAAACGAAAACCAAAGAAATGTATAGTACTCATAAGTACGTACCCGTATTTTGAAACATCTGCAATTTAGGATATGACGTATAAATTATTAATACTACATAGACGAAATTGTTTTAAAGGTAAAATAAAAGCTTCCACGTTTTATTTTAAAACCGTAGTCGGACAATCGTAAATGTAATAAATTTTATTTTCTTTGTATCAATGGATCGTAGACGTTCATTGATCATAGTACATCATATTCAAAATAATCGGTGCATATTAAATTAATTTGACCCCTCGAACCAGTGTAGCACGACGACAATACAATCGTATGCCTACTATTACTTAAATAGAATTAGAAAATAGTACATACATTCCATGATCGAACTATTTTTTACTAAACTTATTTAAAAAAAAAAAATACATTTTCAGTTGAAAAAAAAAATAACAATCGCGTTCGAATCTTTAACCTCGGTTTCGTCAACGATGGCTATAAATCAAAAACAACTACAATGTGCTACAATGTAAACCTGACATTATTAATCTTGTTAAAATACCATCTTCAATTATTCCAGTGGTTACTATGATTGCATAATTTATATTATACAGTGAAATGACCCTCGTAAGTACTTCAAGATTTTTATTTATTATCATCAAAATTTGTTTGAAACCGTCCTACAAAGTATGTTCTTGAAAATTTTATTTATAGACACGGGACGCGCCGCCGACTTGCCGACGTTTTTGTAAAATGTATTACATTTACGATAACTAAGTACTGCGACAATGCAAATTGATTAAAATGGTGGTACGAAAACGTGAAATTTAAAAATCCCAAAGAGACTAGGTGTTCAATACAATTCTTCATGTTACTCGCTGTAAGATTTTTTCGTATGTATGTAGGTAGATATAAGTAGGTACTTAATAAGAACTGAAGATTATAGTAGGTATTGGTAATAATGATAACGAGAGAGAGACGTAAGTGTTAGGCATCACATAACGTTAGTGATAAGTGTAGAAATGACGGACTTTCGATATTATAAATTTTCTAGATTTAATTGCATTCAAACGTAACGCATACCGACGTAGTAGTTTTGGCAGAACGTCTTAACCCGCAAAAAGTAAATTTTACAAGAGCACACATTTTGTGTTGTAGCGTAGTGCAGATTGGAATAACTCTTTTTCCCAAAGAAAAGCGAGGGTTAAGACGTTCTGCCAAAACTACGTCGATGTGAATATAATTAAAAGTGGGCCGTGCTATAGCAACAACTTCGATCCTTCCGAACGTAAAATTGCTTTTTGAATAGTTAAATTACGATCGTGCACATTCACAAGAAAACGAATCCTGGTTAGACAAGACAATAACCCTATTGTGGTGCAAAATACTACTAAAATAAATGATTATTCCAGAGCAACGTGAAGCGCCAGCACGACCCACTTTTAAACATTCGTTTCCATGCTTATGACTAACTTTATAATTTAAATAATTTATCTCGTATTTGTATTTTTTGTACTCGACAGTGCAGAAGGCCAATAAATTACAACGAATAAAAAATTACCTATAGGTATAGTACTCGTATGCGTATTTAAATCTTTGGGAATTTTATGTAGAATTCCATTTAATTACATAATTTATACAATCAACTCACACATTTTATTAACCATAGTACACAATTAATCTGTAGTTACTTACTTAAAAAAAATTAAATAAAGTAGGTAAACACTGTGGTAGTAACTTGACAAAATGTACTAATTGTAAGAATTAATTTACTTAAATAAATTAATACGTAGTAGTCTTAAGAAATGACTGACAATTAGATTAATCCTTATGTTCAATTGTTGTGTAATTATTGTTTAAATCTATTTTTTAGTCAAAATTGAATATGTACGTTATTTTTATTTATTATTATTATTATACATTTAAACAAATATTCAATAAACGATTGTCACGTAAAATGGCTCTTCATATTTTTCCAAGTACTAGGTGCAAAAAAATCACGGACCAAACATTTTTATGAACACCGAAAATAATTTGGCTCGAGTTCGTGCTTACGTACATGTCTTGCCATATAGTATAATAATAGACTTTATAGTTTTATTGTGACATTGGGACTTAATTATCGATTAGAAATAGACATTTTATGGTTCATTTTCGGTAAATTATAACCACTTATAGCCAAAAATATAACATTTCTAACGAAGCTCACGTTTCTTACAATAATAATTAATTACACCACTGCACTATATGTCCAATAAGTATTGTTGTCCATTAAAGTCGCGAAAGGTAGGCAACTTATCGAACATTCAAATTTCAGTTGCTTATTTCCAAAAGGCGGAATTTGATTCATATGAATTTTCTCGTAGAGTATAGACGTGTTTTTCTTTCACTGTGATTAAGTGCGAGTTTTTTGTGTTTTTTCGCATCATCAGGTATTTTATCGTAGTTTAGTGACCTTTTCTCGTGTATCGCGAGCGGCCTTAACCTCATACACAATGCTAATAATATCTAAACATACAACGATAAAAGACACTTAATAATAAAAATTATCAATTACGCTCATAGAAAACAACCAAATATGTCAACCACACAAAATATAATCCATATAATATATACAAAATATATCCATATAATACCTCTCCTAATCAAGACAACAGTTACGCAAATATACTAAATGCAAACAATCTTAACAAAACCAATACAACTTCCTATATCGATAATATTACAAAAGAACAAGCCATCATCTTATCACCTGAATCAGGAATCCCAATTAAGGAATACATAATTAACCCAAACAACATAATAGCATGCGAAAGGATTTCCAATAATCGTATATGCGTTTTTTTAAGAAATAAAGAACTCGTCAACGAAATAATAAATAATAACAAAACGCTACTAGTACAAAATCATCAAATACCAATTCGTCGACTAATAACACCAACCAAAAGAATAATTATTTCCGGAGGAAACCCAGTAATTCCACACTCCATAATCGAAACAAAACTGCGTCAAATAGGAATAACTCTGTCCTCGAATATCTCTTTTTTAAATGCAGGAATTCACATAGAAGGATTTAAACATATTATAAGCTTTAAAAGACAATTCTATAGTGAAAGCAAGGAAATGCCATCAACCTTTATAATAAATTATGATGAAACTGATTACCGTTTCTACTTATCGATATGGGACCCTAACACGTGTCACAAATGCAAAAACACAGGACATAAAGCCACAGAATGCACATACAGTCGAGCAACACAGACTTTGACACCAAGTACCAATAATAACATAAACATTGCGCAAGAACAAATTACAGAAACAAATTCCCAAATGGAAGTAGAGATAAATCACTCAACAAAAAGACAAATTTCAAACACATCAGCCGAATCAACTTTATCTACGTCTCAAGACATACAGATATCCCTAAAAAAAGTGAACCAATGACTCAAACAAGAAAATCAGCAAATATACAACAAACAAACGACATACCTACACAATTAAACAAATTCTAGTTTATAATCCCCTCCCCCCAAATAAAAATAAAAAAAAGGAAAACGATCAAAGATGACGAAACTCCTACAACAGCATCAACCTCAAAAAAACCTAACCAATATAACAAAATCAAACAATACTTGGAAGATGAAAAATATCGTAACTTCCCTTTAAATTATGATAACCTTATAAATCTTATAGAAAACCCTATAAAAAACAAAAATATCAAAAAATTAATCACTACATATACTGACGACCCCACAGAAATTTCTAATATGTTGCGAGAGATATACCCACTATTTCAGCAACAAACCATAAAAATCAAATCATCGAAATAATACAAACACTTGAGAAATGCAGTTCATCTGAAGACTCCGACCGATGAATCTTATTCAAGATCCTCCACACAACCACCTCGAACCAGAAATAACTCACTCTCTCAGTCCAAAATAAAAAATCAATCAGTCGAAAGTCTCGAACCAACACTAGACGAATTACTTGAACCAGTTGGAAGAAGAATTAATCAAACAATCTCTAAAGTATAATTTTAACTATAGAGATTTCAAAAATTTTTATAGCGAAATCACTCAAACGTCCACATCAACGTCCCTTCAAGAAGCAGCTAATTTCATGGATAATGTTGAAGATGTCATTGCAACTCTAAAAGATTTATACAGTTTGCTAAAACATCAGAAAATTAGATATCGATTCACTAGGATAACAAACAACTTACAAAAAGCATTAGAAAATAAACAAAGTCAAGATGACCAAGAACACTCTTCCACACAAGAATCTACATACTAAAACAAACCTACTACAGACCGGAAAGTCGTCTTCATCTGGATTCCATCCCATTCAGGCATTTCAGAAAATGATTCACGAGATTTAAAGTGAAAACCAATCATGCATTAGTTAATTCAATAATTATAATAATATAAACATAACCTGTGCCTTAACCCATAGATGGTATGGCATATTCATTAATAAAAAAAAGGCGGAATTTGAAGTTCTCGCGACGCAGTCGGCGAGTTCGATGCACATTGCGGAATCCGTTTACTCAAAATAGGAAACTGACGTTCCGAGTGTTTAATAAGTTGTCTTAACCAAACTTATTGGATGCAATAATACCACGCCTTTTCCAGTTAAATTTCGGAATTTGTAAATTTAATTTCAAAACCGTCATTTGCACCTCATATTAGTCGATTTAATTTCAAAAAGTGTTACTCATATTTCAGATCGGTCATTTGTATTTCAAATTAGATATCTAAATTGGAAAGGACGCGAAATTTGTGTATTTACTACGCAAATAAAGTTTTACAATAATATAAACAAATTATGTACAAAACAATTAATATCGGCTGGATTATTTTTAAATTTCATCGAATTATCTGAAATGTATTTGACATTTTTTGAAATGCATTCGACGATTTCTGAAATTATTTTGACAAATTCTCATTTGAAAATGTTTAAACAGTTGGCGCTTTCTGAAATACAATTGGAAAAGGTGTAGTAAAAAATCAATGAGTATCTTCACAGTAACAGTAATCTGTATTAACACGTTAACGACGCCGTTGTCTGAACTGCATGTTGCATCTACTCAAACCTATGTCGAAAATTTTGAATGGGCGAAGGGTCGAGATTTCGACAATAATAAAGTTTTCGATTACATCCAACATTTTGAACGGCTTTAGAGCCGAAGAAAACCCGACGAAATTATTAAAAATTCGTACTATTTATTAATTATCTAGCTCGTCAATGCATTTTTAATCTCAACTAAAAAAATACAAAGTTTTCAATATACTCATCTTGATCTATGTATATAGTAGATACCTAATCATATCATGAAAAAATCAAGAACTTGATGGGAAAAAAATCCGGGAGAATAAAACAAAAGTGAGGCGGAAAATTGAAAAATGTAACGTAATATACATCAACGCCCGAAATAAACTAGATAAATCTATGATACATTGGTGCACAATCTGTGGTAATCTATTAGGTACAAACGTCGCCGAAGTAAATTAGGCCAAATCCGAAAACAGCGATAGAAAAGAACAGCGATAAAGAACAAAATATTGCATTTTTAATGATAAAAATATTACCAATTAGATACATATAATCGCAGTTACTTTAAATTTTCGTCTCGGATTAAAATCTGCTATCACCTCCTTACGAAATGCGTTTCGTTAATATCCGCCTATTATTGTTTACGTCAATCAGAAAACGATAGAAAGACCATCATAATTGCATGTCAAGTTTTAAATAGACTTAGATAAGCCGAATTGGCGTAAAAAAAATAGGCGGATATTAACGAAACATATTTCCTAAGAAGGTGGTAACAAATTTTAATCCGAAAGACGAAAATTTAAAGTAAAGAATAGTCAAAATTGATCTATATTTGGATTTAAATAAAAATACTAAAGATATTGGCGAAACGCTCAAATTATGTAAATTTACAAGTACATCTTTATCAAGAAATAATACAATGGTCAAATTAAGGGGATAGTAGACGGAGTTTTGAAAACGATTGCCGTTGCGATGTCGCTAAATGAAGAAGTTGAATTCTCAACTTTACTTCTTCATATCGACGAGAACGGTCAAGGACGAACTTTTTAACAATTTTTTGGGATTCTTCAACAGTTCCTTTAGAATATATTGGAGAGCATATACGCAATTTTCTCCCGACATACTTTACATTAAAGTTTCATTTTTTTTTCTCTTGAGATGAATATAACAAATTCAAATTTTAAGATTTTTTAAATTAAAACGATAAAGCATAAATTTTAGATAACCAGAAAACAGATAATAGTAAAAACCACACAATAAGTAAGGCAGTTATTAATTAGTACGATATTTCATAATCTCTTTACCTTAAAATTTAAAAAAATTTATCACTTTCCAGATTATTTCAAAAACGGTGCATTCTATCGAAAATTATAAATAGATACGATGGACAGAGAATTTTATGCCGAACCAAAAACATATTTCATATTACCGATCAAATAATTAATAACGGAGATAACTCACAATCAATTTGAAATCTTTGATTAGCTACTGTTTTGAAACAGGTCGCTCAATTTGGTTGATTAACGAACTCATTCTTTGTTTTCTTCAAGACAATACATTATATCTAACTTTCAGCCTCCTACGATCAAAATTACGACTGGAATCGTGTCTACAAGATTTGGTTATATATAGATATATATATATATGACCGATCCAAAACAAACTAACTGTATTTTCGTAATCTACTGGTCGAGATCAGAGAAAATCTAAAACGGCACGTCCGAGTCCCGTCATCAGACAGGCTGAAATAGTTATATTTTCTATGAAAATTTGCTAAAAATTAATTTTTAAGTATTCAACATTTTTACATATATACAAAATACCTACATCAGCTAAGTCCCCTACCGACAAAACAAATTGTAAAGCAGAAATTACTACTTAATTTATTACTATTCGTTTCTTTGACATATCCCAAACAATGCCACCTTCGATATTTATGGTTGGGCTAATCTTCTGAGAAACACCTGCTTTCAGTTTCTATGCAAATAACTAGAAGTATTATTTAGCAGGTAAAAATTTGACGCTGTATTTTTGGTTGTCTACATTCACAAAGACAATATTTTTAAAATAATAAGAATAATCCGATAATTTCTTAATTGCTAAATTGTTTTAAATGACCGTTGCTGTTCTAAAGTATGTGTTTTAATTACTAGAAAGTTATATTAAAACTTCAGAAGTTCATCTCTCATCAAATAGATTTAAACACCGAAAAACTACATTTTTTTATTAACAACATTAATTAAAATCGTTGTAAATACGAAATTGTTGAAGTGTAGGTGCTGATTTTACTTCTCGCCCTGAAAAACACTATCGTCTATACGACTGCAAAAAGAACAAGTGAATATTGAAATTATTATTTTTTTAAATACCGAAAAACCTATTATTTTTGTTCATCACTTTGAATGAAAATTAATATATGTAAGAGCAAGAATAATCTTTTATAATCACGTTTATAATAAAAAAAAAGTTTCGTTGATGTTAATCTTTTAAATTTATTAAGTTTTAAGTAACACTGCAAATCCGTCTACTATCCCCTTAATATCTAAAATTTAAATGAAGCAAAAAATTACCAAGTATTATAGGTGCATAAGTAACATCTCTCCAAAATCCTGAGAGATAGGCAACTTATTAGTCGCTGTATAATAAACTGAAGTATACACACCTCTCAAGATTACTTAATGTTACAGATATAATTTATGGACAAATAGTACATTATAATATGAAAGAACTATATATCGCCGACCGAGTCCTCGGAGATAGGCAACTTATTAAACCCTCATCCTTGAATCGAGAAAACGTAAATAACGCGTTTTATCGAGACTTGCTGCGTTTAAAAATTGAATTAAAATCTTGTACCTTATTTGATTAATTATTATTATTGAATAAATAGTTCGAGAACTTAATACTATATCCTCTAGTTATTTTACTTATTCGACAGGTAACAGTTCTTCTTTTTTATTACAGTGTAGCTACCTATTTAAGGTCAAAATGCACAAAACTAATGTTAAAATTAATAATTAAGACCGTTAAGGTGATGGAACACCTTTAAAATTTCATAAGATTTATAGATAACCGACAATACACCTTACGAGATAAAAAGTCAGGCTACCCGTTAGTAAATTAAAGGTCCGATTGTTTTAATTTTTTTATTAATCAAGAGTTTTTGTTGACACTCTGATCAAGTGCACTAAAACCCGTTTATCCGGATTTCTGGATCAACTTTTCGTTGATTTTTAAATATATATTATACGTATGTATAACGAAGAAGTAGTTTTAAGTGAAAAATAAGAGATAAATTCATTTTAAATCATATGCTACACCTACATATTATATGTATAGTAAATATCAATTATCCAAATAATTATCGATCCCATTGGGTACCGCATAGCGGGGTTTTCATCATCATCATCACCCAGCCAGTATTGTCCGCTGTCGGACATAGGCCTCCTCCAGATCCTTCCAAAATCCCCTATCCTGTGCAGTTGCAACCCAGTTTGTTGAAATTCTTTTCAAATCGTCCGTCCACCGAGTGGGTGGTCTCCTTTGACTTCGCTTGTCAGCCCTCGGCCTCCACTCAATAATCTTTTTTGTCCATCTTCCATCTGTCTGTCTCGCTACATGGCCAGCCCATCGCCATTTCGATTTGGCTATCTTTTCTATTACGTCCTCTACTCCCGTTCTTCTACGTATCTCTTCATTTTTCATTTTATCTTTCAGTGTTATTCCCAACATCGATCTTTCCATCTTTCGTTGTGCAATACTCAGTTTTCTTATTGATGTTTTGGTCAGGGTTAGAGTCTCTGCCCCGTAGGTAAGCACAGGCAAAACACATGAATTGAAAGTTTTCCTCTTTAAACTCATAGGGATGCTATCTGTAAAGATGTATCTGAGTTTGCCGTATGCCGCCCAGCCTAAATTAATTTTTCTCAGGGGTTCGCAGGTTTGGTTAGCCCTGCTGATTTTAACCTCATGCCCCAAATATATATACCTTTCAACTAGCTCTATTTCCTGTCCTCTGATGTGTATATTTCCATTAGGGACTAGATTTGTGATCATCTTTGTCTTGGTATAGTTTATATTTAGCCCCACCATCCGTGTTGCGTTTTGCAGTTCTTGTAGCATTTCTTTAGCTTCGCCTAAATTGTTTGTAATCAGCACTATGTTATCTGCGAATCGCAAGTTGTTTAATTTTTCGCCGTCTATATCTATGCCTTTGTTCTCCCAGTTTAAAGTTTTAAAGGCGTGTTCCAAAACTGCTATGAATAATTTGGGTGACATAGTGTCGCCTTGTCTGACTCCCCGCGTGATGTTAATTTTTTGTGTGGCATCATGGAGTTTTATGGTGGTTGTTGCATGTTTGTAGATGTTATAGATGACATTGGTATATCGATAATCTAACCTACTCCCTTTCAAAGCTTTCAGGATTGCGTGCATTTCTACTGTGTCGAACGCTTTTTGGAAGTCTACGAATATTAGTACTAAAGGGGTTTTACTGTATTTAATTTCTTCAATCGGCTCTCAAATTACCGATTTGGTAACAAACAAATTAAAACTCGCATGGTGTGTGGTGTGTTAGTCCGAAGTGCGTAAACTTATAACCATAAGCTCACCAGACAAAATAATGGTCTCGGGATTTTTTAGAAAAATTACTAATTAGCTTCCGATAGGCAAGGATAGGCAACATACTCCTACGCTTATTAGGTAGATATCCACTGCAAAAATTCATCACTTGACAGATATGGCCTTAATTACAATTTCTATAAAATTCTGAGCAGCTCGATTAGTTTACGAAAGCTGTAGAATTTGTTCTACAGAAACTATTTTTTACTAGGTACCCCATAAATTTCGAAAAAGCCCGCTGGAAACTTTTCATTGGGACACACAGTATACACAAGTATTATAATAGATTGAATGGGGCATATTAAATAGCAGCACATTAAATATTATGCGTAACATTCAAACAGCTTAATACTGCACCGGTTGAAAATTGGACACATGTTTATACAAAGTATAATATTCCATACCATCGTCACCTCCTAAAATAATTACTATTCCTCCTGCAACGCCCTGTAGGTATATACTTGCTCCTTTCAATATTTATTTTTTATATAAAAAAATACTCGTTAAAACAGTTTAAAAATAATGAAAATATAGTAGGCTATAGTAGTTATTTCGAACAATACAACGATTAATTTCTACCCTTATATGTAATTGGGTAATGCCTATGCTTCAATCGGAATATGAAGCCGCATATGTTTCTGTTCTACTGATGACTAATAATTATACATGCACCTTCTTTAAAGTAAAGTAATTTTTATTGTAATATTTAACTTAAACAGTTTAAACAATGGTTTTAAATACCCGGAGTATGCCTGGTCCTGACCGTATCGAATAACCAGGGGTTTACTGTAGGTACCATAAAAAAAATAGTCTGTTGAATGCAATGGAAAAATCAAAGATAGAAAAGGAAATATCGGCACATCCGCGAAGTTTTCCGCATAAAACTGTAAATCGTTAATTACTGTAGTTGAAATTATGAGAGAATTCCGATATCGGTTTAGCGCTTTTATTCAAGCACGACGGTGAACATGCAACTTTGTCGTTTTTACACATGTTATACGACGAAGACGGAAATAAATTTGTTGTGTTTAACCCCGCGGGTGGTGAACTAAAACCTACACTGTACGTTAAAACGTAGGTTCAATTTAAGTACATGCGTTAGAAGAAGACGCATGTCTTGACATAAATGGCAAATATCGACTTAAAATCATTTACACAGCGGTACTTCAAATTTTTTTTTACTTATATCGTTTTTAAAATGTCACAAACTTAACTAAATTAAATTGAATTAAGTATTAAGTTATTTTTGTAACATTTACCCATAATTGTACACAGAAAAAAAGAATTCCAGTTAAGAAAATTGAAATTCAAAGATTTTTTTTGATTTCGAAAAACGTTTTAAATTTCAATTTTACACAAAAAAGACGAACTTTACTTCACAAAATTCAAAAACTAAAATTTTACAGTTTTTTGTCTTTCAAAAAAACTTTTTAACTATAATTTTACACAAAACAATTAGTAGATTCCCTAATCACTATCGTCATAATTCCAATCACTGTCTTCTGTATCACTCCCACCGACAGAAATTATCAACGGTTCCACCATTACATCTAACAGTTTTTCACGTGACCACCCATCCAAAATATGGTATGCAGTAATATTTTCAGTATGGAAAATTGTTTTTTTCCAAATATCAGCATCACATTGTTTCAAAGACTCCTCCCACATTTGCAGTACATTATCATCAGAATGTCCATCTCTACCAATGTTTTTATCATAAAATGATTTGCAAATTCCCCAAATGTTTTCAATGGCATTGAATTGTCAATGATATGGAGGTAATCTGAGAATAGAATGGCCATGTTCTAGAATAATGTTATCAACTACGTAGCATTTTTCACCTTTATGTTGCTTGGCAAGATTTAACAGATCTACCTTTAGATCACTTTCACAAAAAGGTATATTTTTATTTCTTAGCCAGTTTTGTAAATAAACTTTTTTTCCAACTAGAAGATGGCATCCGTTCCACAAGACGGGAATGATATGATGCATTATCCATCACAATTATAGATGGTTCGTTTAACTTTGGTAATAGCTGCCCCTTTAACCGCTTCTTGAAGACTGTTGCATCCATACTGTCATGATAATCGGCCGACTTTGATTTTGCAGCGAATATTAAACTTGTATTCTCAATGAAACCGTTTGAATTACCGGCATGTAGGATGATATATCTTTTCCCAGTGGAAGAACATTGTGTATTTTTCACAGACTTTGGAGTATGATCTTGCCAATACTGTTTAACTGACCCTTTATTAAATATCCAAGTTTCATCTAGAAACACGATGGGAAGAGGTGATTCTTTTTGCATATTTTGAACATATTTTTTTAAATTGTACTCGTGTAAATACCACATCTCTCTTTTCGCAAAGTGCTCTGCGGTTGCAGTCCTTTTTATATTTAAACCCGATGCTACGTACAATATTTCTTATAGCTGGGCATGATGCTTCCAATAATCGTTTATTATGCAATATATTTTTAACCGCTCGCATTGTGACATGTTCCTTTCTGGCATACATGTCATATACAATATCTCTTATTCTATGTTTTAATCCTTCGGGCATATCTTCAGTTTTGAATTTTTTACGGGATCTTTTAATTGTTGTTGGTAATGGATTGCCCGTCCGTTTGCTCGAAACAATCTTTCTAATTGTTTTACCACAAACTTTTAAAGCACTGAATGTTCTTTGGAATACTGCCTCAACATTGCCCAAAATGCCAAAGTTATCTCTTTCTCGGCAGAAGTATTCGTAAACATTAAAAATTAACTCCTGACAACGATCGTTTAAAGTAGTCCGGTCGGAAGTAATTTTACGGTGAAAAGGCCTATTTTATGGCTTAAGTTGACAGTTAAATACACACCTTTTCGAAAGCCGTGAAGTTTAGGTAAGCTTACGGGGCTAAAATTTGAATAAATTGAAATTGAAATTGCATGTTTTAGTATAAGCTTATACAGGATTGATTTCGCGGGTCACAGGAAGTAGATAACTGTGTGCTTATTTTTGGGTGAAAATAATGAGAAAAACCGATCAATTGAAAGCTAATTTCATGAACTTTAATATTATGCAACCCAATGAATATGTTGCGGGACTGAATTCGGAGAAAATTAAGAAGAAACACGGATGGTTTATGCCAAGCCGCCATGATATGAAAATAAGGTTGTCGTCATGAAAATGGCTGCCGTTATTCGGATGCATTCGGAAAGAGCGCGAAATTCAAATTAATTCGAGTTAAACTTTGAGTGATTTTCGCAGCTCTGTTAATCACAAGTATATCTTTTTTTTGCTCGTACGCGACGATCTGCTTCTGATTTTTTCAGTCTTCCGTTAATTTCAGCTCGTGATGGCATGAGTTTGAGGTTAAAAAGCACACGTTTATCTTTAACCTGTGGATAGAATGACGGCGAATTAGAAGGGGAAAGAGAAGTTTATTGACCAACGCATCTATATTTCCGTAAAGCTTAATTTCACCTTAATAGTCAACGTTCTATCTTGTATTTTCATATTAATACATAGTTTTGTATAATCTGCTCTTAATTAGTGGACAATAAATCGTTATTTAATTTTTCAACGCCTTTCTGATCTCTTACTTTTTAATACTACGAGGAATTTAGATTTTATCAGAAAGTTTTAACTTGACTAGCAATTCTTGAGTCGACCGGACTACTTTAATAAACTTTCCGATCCATTTTAAATTTTATTCAAGCACAAAATGAACCTACACGAATTATAACCACACACCAACTTAAAAGAAAATTTTATTTTTCCTTCGTTTAATTTATACTATTATTATACTATTGCTTCTTGAATTTAAGAAAAAAAGTTGTATGGCAAACTCGCTAATACCTATATATTCCAAAAATTCTTAATTGTCCTAGTATAATTTAACTTGTTTAGGTTACCTATGGAACTTAATTTGTTTATATCGTCATAAGGAATTTATTTATGATATTTTAAATAAGTGAGAATTATTCAATTTAATTATAGTTGAAGTTCGTAACATTTTAAAACCGAATATAAGTAAAAAACAATTTTGAAGTACCGCAATGTGTAAATGATTTTAATCGATATTTGCCATTTATGCAAGACATGCCAGATGCACTTTTGACAGTCTTCTTCTAACGCATGCACTTAAATTGAACCTACGTTTTAACGTACAGTGTAGGTTTTACTTCACCACCCGCGGGGTTAAACACAACAAATTTCTTTCCGTCTTCGTCGTATAACATGTGTAAAAACGACAAAGTTGCATGTTCGACCGTCGTGCTTGAATAAAAGCGCTAAACCGATATCGGAATTCTCTCATAATTTCAACTATAGCAATTATCCGTTATCTTTTTGTAGATGCCCTGTATATTTTAAATTTGACTTTTACTATCTATACCTTATATACCTATTAATTTTTACATAAGTTATTTATTCGTTAACCGATTATATTTTGTTATCTACTTATTTATTAATAACATAACTGGATGCGATCATAAACGTTTTAAAATTCCCTAAACAGTAAACGGCCGAACCAACCCAATTTGTTTCAATAAGTAATCCCAACGACATTTTTCCTATAATTAAATAAAACAAAATGCTGACCTTTTATGTTGTACGAAACCGCATTCCTGGATTCCCTATTGTTACTCGACGATATTGAAATACAGGATTCCCATTTCCATAAAGTCCTAATGCACATAAAATCACAATTTAAGTCTAAACGGCACAACACACGATGCGAACGCCACAAGTACCCGACATTAATAACGAAAATTTTACATATTTTATTCAGGTTTATCGTAGTTTGTTAGATAAACGCAGAATTTGCTTTGTTTAAATTTTAGAAAGTTTATTTTATCAGGTGAACAGCCTGACGTGTCGCGATAACAGACGGAATTCAAACGTTACGTACCTATGCAAGGTTAAATTTCTTTCGCGCCCTTATCACTTCCGTTACACGCGTATTTGAATTTAAAAATTCAATTGCAATACTAATTCGTGTTCAAATTACGAGTTGCACAAGAGAGACAAAATTTTATTATTGTATTATTGTCAATATTTTCGATAGAGTATTATAATACTGTTTATAAGACCGAAATCTATTTATTTTACAAGAAACTTTGAAGTCGTTTGTGATATTCGTATACGCACAAAAGTTGATCGTTCGAAATGACAGATCGTACCACCACCGTAATAATATCGGCTGTAACAACAAAAAGTTCGTCGAAATAATATTAAATTAAATATCATTACGATGGGCCAAAATCGGTTTTGGCGGCTTGGTGTCGGACCTGACGGCCGTCAAGAGTCCCGAGTTAATAACCTGTTAACCGTGGGATTTAGTTTTAAAAATCTCTTTACGTACACACTCGTCGTACGCATCAAATTTGCATTTTTACACGACACGTGCATTAGTCGAGTGCAGTTAACAAGTTAACTGTTGAAGTTGCTTTTTAAAGCAACGCCTTAGCCTTTTTACGCACAGACGTCTTTTTGGTGCAATTTGTCATCGAAACAAACCTAACAGCCCGCAAATATTTATTTGGGTCAAATGAACAGATGCTACGTACATTTAAAAAATGTACGTATATTTAAATGGTGTAATTTTCAGTAGTATCGCTTATATCGACGATACGAGTTAAACGGCCTAAGGGGCGTAACAGTATTAAATTTCTTTACAATTACATTGCGACAACTATTCAAAGCAGTTTAAGCTAGGAATGCGATGGGCACGTTACGTTTTCTATTTATTGCTTTAATATCGATTGGTGAGCATCTTATTTATCATTTTAAGAAAAGTGAAAAATTTACTCGAGTATTACTTTTTTGATTAACTACATTTTTTTTTTAATGTATAAGCATAATTTTTTTTTTCTAAAATAAATTAGTAATAACATTAAGTTTTAATCTAGGTTCAAGATGTAACGCAAACGACGACTGCACCAAAAAGACGTCTCACCTGGCTTCGGTTCGTTTAAAAAATGATTTACTTTGCGATTACGACAGAAGTATACGACCGGTGGTTAATCATACCAATACGACAACGGTAACCATGAGGATGGTGTTAAAATTCTTCTCATTTGTATGTATATTTTCTAAAAACATAACAAATTTACTTGATCATTATTTTAAGGATATGCACAACAACGTGATATCCATTCACAGCTGGTTAAGTGTGGTAAATATAATGTAAAATAATCACATTTAACCGGCCTACTATTGCAAACGATAATTTTAGTTTTGGACGGACGAACATTTAAAATGGAATCCGGCCGATTATGAATCGATCGACGAGATTCATCTTGCCAGCAGCGACATTTGGATCCCGGATCTGTCGATTTATAACATGTAAGTTGATTCGCGTTCGTGTTTTGTCATTACGTGGTCGAAATTTGACGACATGAATGTGCTCTCGCAGTTTTAAAATACTATCAGACCGCTCTCTTACCGAACTTCCACCAAATGACTTGGCTGCACATAACAAGTTGGCCGTGGGCGAGTGCGTAGAGTTTGTGCCCTTGTGGAGATATATCGGCGATCGTACTACTTGTCCAACAACAGACATTAACGCGCTTTGCGGAAATTTGTAGTTCATCACCATTCAAATTGTTGTAATAATTAACAAAACACAAACTAAGACGATCCTATTATTCAAGGAACGACTTATCCGGCAGTCCAACCGCAATTAATGGGATCGATTGTTTAGTGACGCACAAAGGCACGATCGTGTGCGTATCTCCAAATCGTCACGATGGCCTCTGCATGCCGAAGCTAAAGAAGTATCCGTTCGACAAGCAAAATTGCACCGTCAGATTCGGTTCGTGGGTGCACAGCGGAGAAGAAATTAATTTTAAATTTACCACACCGCCAGTAAGTATGACCGATTACGTGCCGAACGGCGAATGGAACTTGTTGCGGGTTAATGTTAAACGATTTCCCGGGAATTATAATTGCTGTCCCGATAGTACGTATCCTTCGTTGAGCTACAATTTTCACATGGAAAGGCACGCCGTTACTTTTGCAGCAACAATAATAATACCCGCATTGAGTAAGTACGATTATGGGCGTTATAAATGTTAATCCGATATTTAAAAAATTACAGTAACGATTATGCTAACGTTGACGACTTTATGGATGAATCCTAAAGAAATCGAAAGATTTTGCGTCGCTTGCTTGAGCCTGATAATTCAGGTTTTATACATGGAAACTTTACATTGGGCGATACCTACTGTTGGAGAAGATCCTCCACTTTTAAGTGAGACATTTGAAAATAAAGTCCTACGTTAATTAACTTAATGTTTGCTTAGTATTATACGGACGAAATGCGCTACTGCTATCTACACTATCGATCCTTCTAACTATATTTCTAAAGAGCATGATGACTTCCAACAAACCAAGTCCAATTTGGGTGACGTACGTAGTGAACGGTGTATTAAGCAATCGACCCGGCCAATTTTTCTTACTGCACGACGTAAGCCTGAAAGTAAGTATTGGTTAATAAAGTAAAACAATAATCAAGTAAATTTACCTAAATATGTTTCAGAAAACGGCCACATCGGACGACGACGATACAGCTAGAATTATTAAAGACGACAATTCGTCTACAGTAACACAAGAGTGGTTGATGTTTGCGAAATTAATTGATAGACTAAGTTTTCTTGCTTTTTCGATAACCTATTTTTGGATGTTTGTATCTTTTATTTTATAAATGTTATTGTCGCTATGTTTTTGCGAATCAAGTACTTTTTTGATACTTATTTAAACGCACGATATAAAATTTATTACATGGCAAAAGTTAGTATAAAGCCGTTTTAGTCTTTTATTAAAATGAAAAAATCAATATAATGTAATAATTTAAAGTCTCTGCAAGTTTGTTATAAAATTTGTAACAAGTATAACCATTACATTATTATATCATTTATAATTTATATTTTAACTATTTATGTATCATAATGTTTTATCGTACATTTTATAAATTTTTCGAACTTACCCCGATCAAAAAAAAAGTCGATAATAAATCCGTGTTATGCAATAGTTTTTTACATTATTTGTAAAGGATAGAATGTGGCCAATTGTAAAAATTGCTTCAATTTTGTGACGGTAATTATGAAATAAACCATATAGTTAACTTAATAAAAAGTTGATTGGACAAGTACCTACCTGAAACAAAAATTAAATTTATATCATCGAGTTTTCATTTAACAAATGCACACTCATACGCAAAACAAATTCTAAATTATTGAAAAAATAAATTTACTATTAAGTTGATCATTCGCGCAAACTAACTACGATCTGTAGTTACGTGTAGTTACTTTATAGTTTCATATTTAATTAACAATGTTTGTTTTAAAGTAAAGAGTGCAAACAATAATATTGCACAACAGTCGCATTAACCCTTTGACGACCGAGTATTTCTCAGTGGTCAGACATACGCAGACTAATTTTCTTATAAAAATATACAAAAATCCGTATCTTGCAATGTTATTTCTGAATAACTATAATTAAAAGTTAAAACGTAACAACGAATTAACTATTTAAAAATATTTTAGAATATAATATTCTTTGCACGTACGTGTGCAGTAGTCGAAGGGTTAATTAGCTGTCAACATAAAATACAAATATTTTAAATAGTTTCTGTTGTACCGAATAATGATTATATTAGAACCAACCTATTCGTTCTTTGGGAATTTCCACTCTAGGTAACAACAACAAAAAATATTTATACGTAAGAAATTTATTAACAAAAACATTTTTTGTTACTTCAAAAAGCAATAATACGTAAAAGCATCTTGAAGTCTGTACAATGTGTAATTTTCTAAATTCTCCTTGTTACGTTTATACGACATTTTAAATTACACTCGATTGCATCGTCACTTATTTGAATTAAAAGTAATATACAACTAATTAAAATACTGATATAGACAAAAATAAATTATTTACATAAATTACAGTTAGCGAAACACAAGTAAAATTAGCTACAATTAATTGTATATTTCCTTACTAACAAAAAATACTTTGTTAAGAGTACTCTTCACGAATGTCCCTGTATTATTTTTAAATGGAGCATTTTTGGCGTTTAAACATTTATTTATTACCTTGTACCTAAAATAAATATAGGTACCTACCTGAGAAGCAATATTTATTTACCTATCAAAAAATTTATATTCTCAATTAAAATTCAAAATTAGTAAAATTGATTTTAATAGAAAAATCTTTTATGGTGGATTAACAACAAAATTCAACATTAAAAATACCTCGACGAGTTTTCGCCGAAGTGCGGCAAATAGTAATTGTTATTTGTATCGTTCTGCTGTGTTGCCTAAAAATCGTAATCTAACGATTACGATAAATGTCGATTAATTTACTTCGAAACAATAAGTTTAACAATTTCGTTGTTCCGTGTACTTTTTGTGTACAAAAAGTATAATTACTATTAAAACTGTATTATTGTTGGTGCTGCGTGCTTATATTACAAAAGTAGTTATGCCCATTCAAAAACGGACACATTTACATAATACAGAATAGTACAAATTGTACAGACTGCAATCGTGTATTAAAAAACAATGTTTTCTAATTAACAACCACTCCATTAAAACTGGAATGACGTAAATAAATGTAGTATTAAATTATTTGAATTTCAAGTATTACTGATGACGGATGTTTACATTAAAAAATACACAGTACCTACTAGGCTTAAATTTCAGTCTACTACAATAATTATTATCTATGACTTTTAAAAGACATTAGCCTTTACACTATTTACAATAAAATAAATCATTTACAACACGTTTGCATTGCAAAACAGCCGTGGGTCTCGAAATAAAGTCATCGGATTACAATGGCGGTGCGCACTAATTACAAGACACTGACTATGGAATGCATGAGTCACTACGACAGTGGCAGAGCTCTAGGATTTATCCTATCTCACTTAGGTGGATACGGGTTAATCACAGTAACCGCAGCGGCTTGCTGACTCGCTAACACTGCAGCTGAAATAGACACAGGTTATATTTAACTGTAAAATGTGAGGTGCCTAGCAAAAAATCCATTTGTTCGCCAAGACACTGGACACCGCTACTGGGGTTTTGTTTCGACAAAAGAATCTTTTACGAATTAATTTTGACCGACAAGTAATTCGATCGAGTAATGGCTAATTTTTAAAATATAAGAACTTCATCTACCATGTACGTACCTCCATATGGAGCAGGATACATAGGATAGCCCAAGCCTACGTGCGTGTGATGATGCGTGTGCACATGTCGCTGTGGCGGAGGCGAACGCGGCTCCTTATTATCTCCAGGAGTTTGTTTCCCTCCCGTCGAAATCGTGCCGCTGGGCTGCGAAGTAACGCAGCCGGCCATTTGATTTGGAGGCTGGCCGGTCGCGCAACCATTGCTGCCCGAAGGGCTCGAGCTAGCTATCGAGGTTTTCGGAGTTGGAGATTTAATGGCCCTCTCTTGCAGTTCGTGAATTTTATGAGACGAATAATATTGTGCATGGTGTTGGAGCATGTCAAGCGTTTTTGCGGGAGGAGGACGAGATAGATCTTCGGGAGCATGATACCGAGGTAGCTGTGGATGAAGATAGGGATTGCCGCTGTACGGTCCCGGTACCATGATACTGCGATACATCGGATGATTAGGATCGAAAGGTAAAGCACCGTAATGGGGAGATTGCATGTAGCTTGGATGAATATAGGCGTATTGAGAGGTTGGTGGTGGCGGCGGTCCTTGGGTTTCCATCGTAGGTTTGACGCCTTCGTGTTTTATATCTTTCTCCTTCTTCTCTTCGACTTTTTCTTTCATTTTCAAACTAGGAGCCGGAGGTGGAGGTGCTTTACTAGGCGTACTTTTGTGATCGGATATGTGTTCTTTTCGTCGTTGCTCTGGATACACATAAAATCTCCTAATATCCTCTTCTCTTTGACTGTGTTGAGATTGTTGCTGTCTAGGATACATATAAGGGCTCATTTGCGTTTTGATTTCTATGCTTTCTTTTAATATTTGATGATTTTCGTTCTGTTTTTCCTTGAGAGACATATCATTTTTCAACTTGCCCGGCGTCGGTACCTGTATAGGATTTGGAATGGGGGCAGAAGGTTTTGTATTGTGATCTGCTGGACTGGGGCTTTCCTTTACTCTTTCCTCTTTAATTTTATCTTCTTGAACTATAGGCACCGAACCGAAATTGGGATCCATATTATACGGATAACCAGGTACATATCCGTACGGATTATAATAATGCGGTTGAATCACTTTTTGTTGATAGTCGGGCGCTTCTTTCTTTCCTTCCTTTTCGATAGATTTATCTACAGATTTTTCTTGTTCTTTCGGTTTGGACTCTTGAGACTGTTGCACCGAAGGCATAATATAAGGAGGTTGGCCGTAAAACGGATACATGCCGTATTGAGGTAAATGCGATATAGGTTGTCCGGTTTCAGTCTTTTTATCGGGGCCCTTATTTTTATCTACTATATCTGCTTCGATTACTGGCGCGCCATCGTCCGAAATGTCGGAATATGCCGGACTTTGCACTTCGTCTCTACCAGACGGTTCCATGCCAAATACGGGCTGTTCTGCTAGAGGAGGATGTGGACTACCCGCGGGCGATTTTCTACTTTTCTTTTTGTAATTTGGCAATTTATTTCGTTCCTTTTTGTCTTCCGGCATTAACGCTGACGTAGGTTTCACTTTGAATTGCGTAATTTTAGTGTTAGTTTGGGAAAGACTCTCTGGTTCGCTAGGCGACAATTGTGAGGAATTTTGATTTAAGCTTTGAGAATTTTGAGAGGGTATGAGAAGCGTCGGAGGTTGGTCGAACACTTGCGAAGGCATATTTTGAGGTTGCAGTTGATTCGTGAAAGACTGCAGCGAAACGTTCGATTCGTTTTGTTGTATAGTATTCGTTTGTTGTTCTGGAATTATCGGCACATTTACAGTTCTTACTGTTGATAACGATGTTCCTAAAAAAACGATTATTCAATATTTCTTCTTAAAGGGCTTATCTTCAAAAACTACACTCTTAATTTTACCCGTAATAAACTTTGAAATAAATACCAACCTGTAACGTGCGATTTATTTGTAGGAAAAACGCCCATGGGAAATTCTTCTGAAGAATTGTAACGTAGAACTCCCGGTTTAACGACATTTTTAGAGTCCACCATCGATGGCACGGTGGGAGATCCTACCGATGTACTTAAATCTTGAAAACTCTGAGGAGTTCCAGGAGACGAAGGAGTACTATGGGGAGTTTCGGGTTGACTCGAAACTTCTAATAAGTTTGTACCACGTAATACTAATGGAAGTTCGCTGTCCTTTTTGTGGAGTTAAAGGGCTATCCTGACTTTTATCGGGGCTTTTTATCGGAGTAACAGGACTTGGAGCTTCTATGTTAGATTCGTCGTTTTCGGACATCGAGGTGATATCTTTGGTATCGTCATCATCCGCAGACCCGTGCGCGTGCGATTGATGATATTTAAGCCCATTGATATGTTTGTACTTTTTCGAACAGTTAGGTTCTGGACATTCTAATAAAATAGGAGAAGGAGGCGGACTTCCACAGGAAGAATTTAGATTGGGGATCGGGATAACTTTCGACTTTTTACCACTAGGATTACTGGCAGCTTCTTCTTCCAGCGTCCGATTTTTCCTTTTGTTCGGTTCCGGTCGAGGAGGCACAAAAGGTGTTGGTGACGATGGGGCTGTTGAGGGACCCGATCCGTTGGCCGCCCCTCGACGTCCTTTTAGTCCGCCGTTTCTCAACTTACTGTGTACGGAAGATCGTGTCTCTGTGAAGTTGCTGAGATCAGTGCTGGGTGATGCGCCAGCAGCTCGGCCTCGCTTACCTCGTCCTTTTGGAGTCCGCGAGTCCAGATCGCTCGTGGGAGAATCACAGAATCTGAAATTGGTCGAAACAAAACGAGCATGAAATTTAGATCTTCGTTTTAAAGATTATACGTTTCGAACATAAGTCTTTAAAAATTAATCGCTTTATCTAATCGAGCTTCCGAAAGACGTTCTCGTTCCTAAAACGTAGTAGATAGATAGTGGCGTGAAATTGTGCTAGTTGTCTTGTCTGATTTGTAAGATATAACTTTCACCTCGTTTCAGTTGGTTTTGCTCAAACACAGCAATGTGGAGTACGTTGCCATTTTTAACTCATTCCTTATTAATCAATCATAAACAACTTGAATCGTTGATAGAATTCCCTAATTGTAAGAAATTCCAAAAAGAAAAACGAGAAAGAAGTCGGCGTCGATCAAACTACTTAGGTAATTATTAAATAATCAGTGTGTAAGAAAGAGTAAGTCAAAAAAGATTATTAACTAGAAAATTGTTATTCTGAACGCGAACGTTTTGGTATTTTTGTATTGAACGTTTCGTAATAACAAACGTAATTTCATGGATGGTAAAGGGTGTCCCAACAAGAGCGCCGGATTTAAATTTGCCGCCATTTTGTTAATACAGTTGTACGCTGATTTTTTTTCGACAGTTGTCACGTACAGACCACGCGATTTAAGAATATGGAGAAGTATTCAAACGAACAACGTTTAATTATTGTAAAAACACATTACAAAAATGGTGAAAGTTTTGCGAAAACAGTTCGTCAATTACGTCAAGTTTTCGGTCGCAATAATGCGCCAAATGAATCGACAGCGAGGCGTTTAATTAAAAAATTTGAAACCAAATTTACGCTGATGGATCAGAAGACCATTGTTCGTCGTCGTCCTTGTCGGTCACTCGAAAATATAGGGAATCTGTGGCCGAGAATCCAGGAACTTCCATTCGGCATCGTGGTCAAGAATTAAACATTTCCAGAAGCACTATGCAACGAATTTTGGTAAAAGATCTGCATTTGCACGCGTACAAGGTTCAATTGGTGCAAGAAATCAAGCCAAGGGACCACGAGCAGCGCCGTGGATTTGCTGATTGGGTGTTGGAACATCATCAAATTAATGCGGATTTTTCGAAGAAAATCATTTTTTCAGATGAGGCACATTTTCAACTCGACTGATACGTAAATAAGCAAAACTGTCGGATTTGGGATGCTGAAAATCCTCGTGTGATACTCGAAAAACCAATGCATCCACCGCGAGTAACTGTTTGGTGCGCATTTTGGGCTGGCGGAGTGATTGGGCAGTATTTCTTTGACAATGCGGCTGGAAATGCGCTAACTGTTAATGGTGTGCGGTATCGCGAAATGTTAACGGAGTTTTTGTGACCTGAATTGAATGTAATTGATGTGGAGGACATGTTTTTCCAACAAGACGGTGCGACCTGCCGCACTGCACGTGAAACAATGGTGTTACTGCAGACCAAGTTTCCAGGCCGAGTCATTTCTCGATTTGGCGATCAACATTGGCCACCAAGATCGTGCGATCTAACGCCGATGGACTTTTTTCTTTGGGGCTATGTGAAGGAAAAGGTGTATGCGAATAAGACTGAAACAGATGAACATCTTAAAGAGGAAATACGGCGCGTTATTGGTGAAATACAGCCACATTTATGCGAAAACGTTATTCAAAATTTCAACAAAAGAATAACCCTGTGCCAGAGGTTTCGTGGTGGCAACATGGTTTCGTGGTGGTACAACATCAGGCAAATGCCTGATGTTGTATTTCATGTTTGATCGGAACTATTTTTCTTTATGTTGAAATAAAAATGTTTGCTTAATTAAAAAAATAAATGTGTTTTTCTTTAAAATTAAATCCGGCGCTCTTGTTGGGACACCCTTTATTAATCAGATCAAGCTGTATATTATTAATAAACATTCCTAAATATGCTATTACATCTGATAATAAACAAAATTATGGATTTTTGCTGTCTTGCGTTACCTTTTTTGTATAACAACCTGTGCCTAATTAAACTCATTCGCCACTACACGGCAAAACGTATTACAATATATCTACCTACATAAGTAACACGGGAAATTCAAGCTGTACAAAATGTAAATTACGCATAAAATTTCTGAAACTAAATAATTCAAATTAGTACAAATTCGTAACGTGTTGTTATTATTAATAAATACCTATATGTAAAATGCGCATTTTTATCGAGGGGTAAGAAAACTTGGTAAGAGACACGTATCGAATTGTCGGCGCCGAAATGTTCGCTTCCGGGTTTCCCTATTTTCTTTTAACGATTTTAATAATTCCAATCTAATTTTAGAAGTTAATTATTTTAACGATACCGTTATAACGTGCACGTAGACGACACCATTGAACATGTAGAGCGACCTCAAATAAAATTTTAAAAAACAAGCAATGCCGGTCGTAAGAAAGGCGAGAGTTAATATAGTAGTTCGGTTTAATGAAAACACAACACTTGATTCACGACGAAATTGTTGAAATTGATACACGCGACTATCAAACCGCAAACGCACCCTCGCCGCAACGCAACGATAGGAATGCTCCCTTCAAAACAAAAATCTCCCGATAATCTCCTATAATAGAACCGTTTTTGTTATCGTGGTACGAGTACATGTCTACCTAATAATAAAAGTGTTTCTAAAATAAAAATTATTCGTTATACATAAAGATAGTTGTTAATTCTATTGGTTATTTTAGATATTTCATCAATTTATTTTCGTTATCAAGTAAACAGCTAATGTGTTCAAATATGAGTATTCTCGATTATTTTGGATCAGCTATAAAATAATAAAGATCGTTTTATATTTTGCGCCTATAATGAGCTCGTTACCTGTTAGCACCGAAATGAGTGCTATAATAGCCTCATTACGGCACGCAACTTTTCATTTTTCGAAGTTGGTAACGTTAAACGTCACACTGTAAGTTCCTAATAAACCTAACCCAAAACTTTAATATTTTAAATTAAATTGACACATCACCAATAACAACAAAATTCCCTAAATTCATAACATACGATTTTTTTTATTTTAAAGGGCATAAAATCGTCCTTTTGGCTTGAACTCGTGCGGTCAAATATGCCTTATGAAACTTATTGTACTTTAATATGTATATTTTTTTCTGTTAATAAGCAATATCAAAAATCAAATTTTCTTACCTAGGAGGTGCCCAGTCATGTCGTGTGCAATCGAGAAGAGTGCCCACGTACGTTTTACCTCGCCACGTAACGTTTACCACCAAGACGCCTAAAACAATAAAAATGAATGAGTAAAAGATTCGATCCCATAAATTGGTAAAACTACATCATTAATAACTAGGTATATTACAAAAAATTAAGCAAGTTTATAACGCGCTTCGTGATTACCGTTCATCAACCCAACAAACAAAACGATTCAACTCATCTCAATTTATTTTCAAGAGATGTTGTCCGGTACAAAGATATACATAGATATGATAATATTCATATCAATTGCATCGCTTTAAATGGAACGCCTTTCGCACTTATTTATTCCTTTAAGATTATTTGCTTTTTTATTTAAAAATTTATATTGCATCCACAGGCTTTCCCGACGTGCGTACTTATTTGGCAAACTACCCTCAGTTTAATATTGTAAGAACCAACACGTTTTTATTATTCAATTTTTTTATTAACCAATAAATAGATTTAACTGAGACTTTGTTCAATAGTTTAATGGGTAATTTTAAAATTCAAATGTCAACTTCAAAGATCAAGTGGAGGAGGCACAGCAGCAGACGTTTAATTTTTTACGTAGGTACTATAATTACGATTCAACAGATAATTGACCCATATTTTTTTTAAGATGTTAATAATATAGAAAAAACTAGCAAAAATGTTATTCAACGGTTAAATTCAAAATTGTGGCGATTACAGAACAAATTAAATGCCGATTCTGACTCGAACGGTGCATTGATTGTATTCGAATTCAATTAACACTATCGTGTAGGTAATTGAACAAATTGATGATAATAAACCCCCAATACATAGTTTAAGTGATAATAATTAGCTTTATTAAAATTACCTCTAGGAATCTATTGGGTTGAGCAATATTGTATTATTTTGGAATGCAACTTGTTGCGCAACTACGTGAGAATCGAAATTTAATTTCGATTAAGTTTATGTATAGCTAGATCTTACAATATTTTAGCGATAATATAAGCGGCGACTGTGCTAAATCCTCTCCCTGATGTAATAAAGAGATGATTTGTTTCGAATCGACAGTTTTTTTAGTGTTTAAAATGACACAGGATTTTATATGTGCTGAAACTTGAACGAAGTATTAAAAAAAGGCTTCTTCCGGTATTCGGTATATGTATAAAGGTAAGAAAAAATATTTACCTACCTACCTACCATGCCAGGTACCATTGAGTACCTACTATATATTGAAAAAAAAACAAACAAATAAAACAAACAATCCCAATTAATGTATAAAAATTATAGATATTACATAGAAACTACCTATATTAAAAAAAATGCGTCGATAAAAAGTACAGTTCATTATTTGAATGAAAAAAGAAGTTATTGAATAAAAATATGATTTTTTTCATAAACGCAATCATCTTTTTAATTATAATTATGTAATACCTACTTTTTTTCGTCAATTTTTCGTTCGCTTGCGCGGTACCTGAATGATATCGCTAATTCTATCGTATCTCAAAAATGGCAAATTTAAGTTGATGTAATTACATCACCTTATAACAAACAAACTGCAATGGTCTTCGTTGCATGGGTCAAAGTAAAGCTGAATATAGACGTCAGTTGGAGCCCGTTGTATGTACACTCGACGAATTAAAAATCGGAACGTGTCTTGAAAGCCATAATTACACTGTTCATTTAGATTCAATTGACAAAATAACAGACACAAAAGAAAAAGCTGAAAATTCAAAGGGGGCATTAGAATTGACGAAGAAGTGAGAGAATGCATAATTTGTAACGATTCATTTAACGGAGATTGGGTTCAATGAATTCAACGTAAGCGTTGGGCGCATGTGGAATGCGCGCATCAAGAAAATACGGATCATTTTACTTGTGATGTTTGTAAAATGTAACTTTTTACTAATAACCCTCATTTTATAACATTAAAATTTAGTTTTTTAATGTTATTAATGATTTAAACCCAAAAATTTACAAAAGAAAAATGACTGTTTGGTACTGGACGCCAAATTTTCATTCACTAAAAATTCAAACTTTTTTTTGACCATTAAGTAAATCTGTTTTTTATAATTAATTTAAAGAAAATCAATGCCTATATTTTTATCGGGTACTAGTTGTAGTAGATATACATCAGTTTTATTCGATTTTATTTTAGCCAATCTTACCCAAAATTATGGTAAAAAAAGTGGTCGATACCGCACGACTCTCCCGTACTCGATACGTAGGTACAGTCAATTTCAAATGTTTTGTCCCATCGCATTTGATAGTTTTTATCGTAAAAGGCTCAAAAACAAAAAGATCGCTGTCCGTTTATATTTATTATCTGATGTGCCCCTTTTTACAATTTCAAAAACAACTGCTATCCTTCATCCCTTTTGATCTTCTCTCGTCGCTCGTTGGCCTGCGATCACATCTCGTGGGATAAAACATATGAACTTGACTGTACCTAGGTTGAAATGTCTACTTTGAAGTTTAATTTAAAAATGCGATTTTCGTGCGATTACCTCGAAATTGGATTGTAATTTTGTATAACAATTACTAGCTCAACAACTTTGGAGAACTTTTGCCTCCGCTACCGTGTAAAAATATCATCTTTTTAGATATTTAAGTAAATCACCTTAAATTTTAAATGATCAAGTTATCGCTGAAAGTTGGATAACGTGACGTGACGTACGTCATAAATACTTGGCACATGACAAACTCCTTCGACTACTATTAATATCGTTAATAAAATTTTATAATAATATTACACGGAGAGAAAAGTTCGAGCGTTTATGCATATTATAATACGCTTACTCTATATACGAAAATTATACTTAAAAATGAACTTAAACTAAGGGATTAATGAATTAATTGGTATTAGTCATAATTTTTTCACAACTGTAAGACGTTGTGCAGTACGTATATCCATTTAAATTATGACTAGTCTGCATACTTTTTAGCAATTGTACAATTCTTTAATTATGAAGATCTTACTCATAACGCATGCGAACGGATTTTCTTAAATTAATTATCATTTTATTGAAGTTGGGAGAAACTGTGAGCATACGTAATTAGAATTTTAAAGAGTTCGGTGAGTGTTGCGGTTGCGACACCATCAGTAAAGCTAATAACCAACTAGCAATAGTATTAAATGTTTTTGTTGTTGTCTTTTGATGTTATTTGGTCTTACGTAGAAAAATTTACTCTCTTCATGATGATCGGCTTTGAAACTATTAGAAAACCCCGTGTATAATTTTTTGTTAGCGACTCGTTTTCGTGGATTACGCGTACCACCCAAAGAACTTCAAAAAAAAATTCGAACGACCATTTCTTATAAAAATTTCGGCATTCAAATAAATGCAATAAACCAAATACGAGTTTAAAGTTATTTAAATGAGTTATGAGTTAAAAGAGTTATGTATTTTTTATGCAGTAAAATTATTTGAATAACACTATCTACTGCCTTTATACCGCAAAATTATAAATTTATTGTATTTTAATTTAAAAACTATTCGTGTGCCGTTAACCATTGAAAATTTCCCTATTACAAACCATAAACCAGTTAAAAGTTTAACTGCATTTTTATGCGACCAATAAAATAAAAAACTGATAAAACATGTGCACCTACTTTCATAGCTTATCGAAGTACGAACAAAGAACTGAATGTTTTTAAAATAAAAGCGAGATTTTCTAGTAGCCACATATAAACTCGAATGCATTTATATATAGAATTCTGGCAAAACCGCTTCAGATCTTTCGCGTTAGTGGTACAGAACGGTAGTGCTTGTATCAGTAGTTCGAATTTTAATTACGGAGTCGTATAATTCGTGTGTGCGAGAAGTGCTCGTTCGGTTTATAAGGCCTTTTTGCGTGTGAGTGCGGGAGTGTCGGATAGGGACTTGGTTAGGGCTCCCCTCAAACATTCGACGAATCAATTTCGCAAACGAAATGTTATCTTATGCGCGCTTTTGCGATTACAGTGGTTAGTGAAATACAGTGAAATATGAAGCGTAGGCATAAGTGCGTAATGATACAGGTTCGCAGTCAAAATCAATGAGAAGAAAAAGGTAGAACATAGAAAAAAAATTTAGAAGTTCCTAATTTTATTTTATAGTTTGTTACAGACAAGTAGCAGTCGCAGCGGCAGCAGTGTTGGTCCGCATTTTGCGTAAGTTTGTATTAAAACAAAATTTATTTCAGGATTTTAATTCTTTTTAATATTTTTGATTTTTTCATTTCTCTTATTTTGAGAGATTTTACCTTTTCGATGCATTCGTTTACGGATAAGAAACGGAAATTCAAATTTTTGATTGTCGCAACAATTTTTAAACAATTTAAACTGGCAACGAGACAAAAGCTGTGATTACTCAATGATTGAGCAGAACTTACAGACAGTTAATTTACTAAATTCCTTGTAGACACAAATAAAAAGGGGAAATACTGACAATAAGATAAAAACAAACAAGGAACCAAGGGGTTCGGGGAAGATTAAAATTATGAGGCTGTAGAGTTGCCAATACAAGGAAGAAGTACCAGGGTAAAACTGGGGGATCTTCGCAGTCTTAACGAACGACAAGCAGCCAAAACAATACTTAAAAATTAATGTACCGTACTTAACACTATAAGGGTCGCCGATGACCCCAGTGGTATTACGTGTAACTTATTTAATTTTTTCGAAAACGACACATGCTATAAAAATTTATCAAAACATAAAACTAACTGCCATGTACAAAGTAATTTTTTTTTTAATTTTAGAAAAACTATTCCAAAGATATACGCCTCCATAGAACAGCGAGGTCTCAGTCACTCCACGGTAGTACGAGGTTAAAAACTCTTTAAAAATACTCCTATTATTGTTTAAAAAGATGAATGTATAATAGATAATATTGTACATTTTTATTTAAATTTTCCTTGTGGTACTTTCAATGGTTTATGAAATATTTGCTAAAACATAAAACGTAGATTATGATTTGGAAGACGATCTCCCCGTTTAAAAACGTTTATCGGCAGAAACGGAAATTTGGTAAATATTGAATTCCTGTATCAATTTGAAAGTGAACACAGCAAAAGACTAAAAACAAAAGAATTACGAAAACAAATACCTGATGATTGGTTAAAAATGTAAATGGAATTTATCTCGTAAGGAAGCAAAACGGGGCCACAACTCTCTGCGGTTCCGATGTAGCCAATTGTTCGAACAAAACGAAATTAACAAGACGAAGACAAAAAAAGATACCCATATTATTCTAAAATCTTGGCCATAAATATGAAGTAACCTCAATTTACAGTATTTCCATAGAAATTGATTTTTTAACGAAAACGTTCTCGTTGATTAAAAGAGTTGCCCATTCTTACTCTATGACGTCAATTTGTGTGCCGTTTAGCGGAACACGTGTTATTTCCGTTTGTTATAAAACGTGTTTATAAAATTATGACAAATCAGTGTCAAAAAAAGTAATGTGTCTTAGTGATGGCGATGGAAAAAAATACAAATTGTTCGTTTAGACGTCCGGAATACGAGCAAACAAAAAATTCCGGGAAAATAAAATCGTCCCATTATGTTGTGCAATTAGGCGCCTCCAGAGAACACGGCAACTCAATTTAAAAAACAAAGATAAACGCGAAAATCTAATTCTGAAAAAGTTTCACTTTTGGCTTGGTTTTATGTATAGGTTGCTATTATGTAGTAATATTATTATTTAATTTCAACATTAATACAGTCCGAAAAAACGTCGCGTCAATAATGGCCGCGAACACTCTACCTATATTATCATAAATTGATCAAAACTTGTCGATAAAAATGATTTTATAATCAGAAATACTTTCGTTATTTACGTTATATAGTTGAAAAATGACTTAATTAAAGTACGAGTTTAGATGATGGAATTTCTAAACGAGCTTTTAATGACAGTTCACGGTCACGTATCGTACGTTTTATTAATACATAGTAGTTATATTGTGCAACAAGTGCGTCAAGCTAAATTTTTAACACAAATGAGGAATTTACGATACGAGCCGTAGGCGAGTATCGCAAAACATACGAGTGTAAAAGTGGCTTCACGGATATTATGTTGCACACTATCTATAATTTTTCTACAACCTTATACTTATTTAAAATCATAATGAGAATAGTTTCTCTATGATACAGCATAAATGACGCCGGTGTGACGTTTCCGCATAGTCATATGTTCGATTTTTCATTCGTACTAAGTGTATCGGGACTGATGGGCCCTAACAATTTATGCTATAAAGTCAGATTTCAGGTATTGCGATTAGTTTAGTATGTGAAACTGTGCGGTGTAGAAAAAATAGTTTTATAGTATCAAATTAATTACTTACACTTTTAAGAACTAACAATAAATATTCAACAATAAAATTACTAAAGTGCGAACTGCAAACAATTGTAACATTATCTTCTATTTCATATGTTGCCCAATGAAATATGACCTTGTATGACTTTTAGTAATCACCAACGAGTAATTACTAATTGTAGGTTTTAGCGTTAATTAGCGTTCAATGAAAATCGATTGTGTCAATAGCTGTTGAAAAATTTACCACGAAAATAATTCCAATTTTATTTTGATGCCGGCGTATATCTAACATGTTTCTGTTGTTGTCAATGTTGTAAAAAAAATGTACAACGTATGCGTGTCATATACAGGGCGTTTGGATATTACTTAGGCATTGATTCAACGGGTCAAAATAGCACTAGAAGTTCCTATAACGAAAAGACCATAGCTCGATGATAAGAAAGTTATGGCCCACGAAAATTGGCCAACACGAGAAATCAGACACCCTTAAAAAATTGATAAAACTTTGCGACGTATGGTTAATTTGTGTCGAAATAATTCTGTAAATAAAATGGCAACTTGATTATTAAAAATTGACGTAAGTATTCCTAAACAAATGTTCGTTATATAGCAAAATTTTATTATATGGAAAAACTCGCTATATGTAAGTTTGATTGTATTATATTTATAAAATTTCGCTTACTTTTAATTTATGCGACGCGTTTCGCAACCGTGTTTCGTTATATTGTTTTAAACGATCAAACCGATCTCCTTAACTTCCCATTTTTGAATTTTCTCATTGAAGAAAATTAATAAAACAAA
This sequence comes from Rhagophthalmus giganteus, assembly GCA_036326145.1. Lineage (NCBI taxonomy): Eukaryota > Metazoa > Arthropoda > Insecta > Coleoptera > Rhagophthalmidae > Rhagophthalmus > Rhagophthalmus giganteus. Next base: position 4,664,186 of record JARFJA010000083.1, on the reverse strand, counting down.
TCACAACATCTATGGAAACGCTATTAATCAAAATATTATTACTTGAAAATGCAAAGGCTAATACATAATACTTATATATCGATAATTATGAATAAGTTTCACCTCAAGTGAAAAAAAAACAATAAATTAAAAACAATATCTAAATGGCAAAAGTAAAAAATTTAAAAACGCAACTTGGAGGGCACGTAACTTTCTTATTAATCGGCATTGAACTTTTCGTTATAGGAACTGGTAGTGTTATTTTGACCTGCTGAATGTAGTATCGGCTTTGGTCAAGGAATATCCAAACACCCTGTGTGTACTACAATTTCTACTAATTTTCCTAATACCCATGTTTTTTCGAAATTTTAACGATCGTTGAAGTCGCGACGTCCATGAAACGAGCTCGTAATAGATATTTGATCATATTATATTTGGAACGAACAGACACTGTAAATTTCAGTTGAAATGGGGGTTCGTGTTGTTAGGCGACCTCGACAATTTTTTTACCGACATAATTACGTACCCCCATTACACGGAGTTTTAAATATACTCGTGGACGAATTAAACCGAACTTGGAAAAATCATCGAAACGATTTCGATTTCATAAATTCTCAAATAAATCCTTTAAACAAGTTGAGCGCAAATTACCTACCCATATACTTCCGCCACCTTTCTTATATTTAAATAAATTTCAACAAGCCCCCCCGCCCCTCCTTACGGGAAGGGGGCTGTTTCAAACAGTAGTTCCAACTTGTCCGGTTTAATTTGCTCACTAGTGTACATTTTTACGTACCTAACAAATATTTCTTATTAAAAATGCATTTTTATTCCTACCTCCTTCAGTCTCATGCCATACGATACCCTCGAGCGTAACGCTAGTACCAGGTTCACAAGGCCCTAAACAATCTGGCTCGGTGATTGTACCAATACTTGTGCCAATACAGACATCGGTTACGTCCTGTAAATAAAAATATAGGTATTAAATTTTTGGAATTACAATGAAGCGCGGAAAAAATTGAAAATTAAACGCCGGGAGACCTGTTGGATTTATATTTTGAATATTTTTAAATGTAGAAAACAGATGTGATAATCGATATCGGACTTCGAGAGGCGTAAAACAGTTATAAATCGTAGTTGATTTACTACTAACACCCGTGAAAGTATTTTCGGATTACGTTGATTTATGAGACAGTGAACAAAATGAGATACGACAATCTAAAAAAAAAAAAAAACACGGCCGCTATAGGTAGGTAATTAGTTTCAATATATGATTCTGTTGAAAATTTATCACTCGTGCCTTTTAATGTACTCGTACATTTAATTAAATATTTTTTAAAAAGTTCATTAAATAAATTTGAAAGAACGCAGATAATTATTACACGATGACGTTTGTTTCACAATAAACGACGAACAGGTCGAGAAGGTTGTTTTTTCGAAGGGTGATTCACTCGACAGGAAAACGTACACAATATTAATTAGTATTTACTATGTGCTTACATAACACTTCATATTTATAGGTGTACACTATTATTTACTAATTGTAAGTGAATCACCCCTCGGGTTTTTTTTTATTCAGGATATTAGATACTATTATCGTTAATTACTGGGAAAAAAAAACTCGGGCATAAGTTTCTTCCGTGTAATGCAATCGGTGATCCAAATAACGTACGCCACGCTATGCCAAGTGGAATGTTGGCGGTTTTAGAATCAATATTTCGGGCCATACCACACTCGCGGGTGCCGCATTAACAAAAGCGCGCAGAAGGGGATGCAAGTCCCATTAAATTAAATGAGCTGTAAGGGCGTAAGGCAACCAAAACCTCATCAGCTTTAGGTTATAAACCACCGCACGTAGAATGCTATCTACTAATTGTGCGCGCGTAGACATTAATGTCAACACCTCGTTCTAATTCATCTTCTTGTGAAAAACCTCCCCGTATTGTTAAACAATCGTTTATTAAATATTCGCACAACGAGTCTCAAATACGCATAGGTACCTACTGTAAAAAAATCAAATCATTAAAATTTAGGACTATCTAGCATTTACTTATTTGTCAAGTACCTGCACAAAATTATCAAATTTAGAAATTACCATTGTCACTTGTAGCAGGAAGATATTTATTTCAATTACATCGCCACCCTCGCAATAACGTCAAAAACCATCAACTATCCGTTTCAGTGCCGGAGTTCACTAGGGCTCATTGAGTGCGCTCGAGCGAGGGGTTAGTCGTCGAGGCATTATTTCGTTCTTTAGTTAGACATTGTCAAGCTAATCTTGTACCAAACAATACAGGATAACTCCCAGACAATCCGGCGTCAAGGCGGTTTTTGTTCCAAAAATTAAATGATTACCAACGCCCACGGCTTTGGACTTATCCAATTTTATTATTATCAGGCCATTATTATGAAATAAAATCGCGCCTATTACATATTAATTTACCGTAAAAAATCTGTTAGTCCTTAGGAAATGGCAAAAATCAAACGTGAAAACAATCGACAAAGTTTCGCTTACGAATTTGAACTTTATATGTTAGGCCCGCATTCATAAACCTAACTTATTTTCAATTTAAGGTATTGTAGATATACATATTTAATTTTGTAAAAAAATACTTACTTAATACTTAACACGTTCACTGCTGACATGTAAAAAAATTTCCGCTCCCAGAAGCGGCTATAATTTTTTTTTTTAATTATTAGTAATTTGCTATATTTGTGATATGTAGACTGTGATGAAATACAAAATCGCATTTTTGGATGTAAAAAGGGTCTTGACGGATAAATCCGTCATGCGCACTTGATCACACTTACTCATCTTTATTTGTGCTGTTGACGGATTCGTCCTCTTAATTAAGGTAAAATTTAGCCAGGAAAGCTCAAACTAATGTATACTTGTTTTTATTTCGTAATAAAATATAAATAAAATACATGGAAAACAAAAAACGTAAACAGAATTTTCTTAAAATAAACAATCACAGAAAAATAAAATGATAAATTCCAAAGAACTAGAATATTATAATAAACACAAAATATTTTCTAAGAAACTAAAAAATATTATAATATTATAATAAGACAAATGACGGACCAGTCCGTCATGCGCATAGGCCATGAGATTATCATGACGGAAATTTCCGTCAGTCAGCAGCGAACGTGTTAAAATAGAGGGTGCGACAAAAACAAGAAGCGTGTTTTAAGTACAATTTATTTCAATTTACAGCATATATTTTTTACAATTTCCAATTTTTAAACTGCAGTCCTTGGAGTTTCAAAAACACTTCACTATGCAGTGCTTAAAAGTCCATTGTTACTTTTCGTAACGTCACAGGCTCTACAGTTTATAGCCTCGCGGATTTGATTTCTTCCGTTATTATCTATATACCTACGTATTAGGGGGACCGAAAGGTAATTAAAAATTTTTTGCTGGCGAAAAACATTTATTTATTAAAGAAATCTTAAATACTTAATCGACAAAATAATTTCCATCATTTTCTAACACTTTTTGCCAGCGTAAAGGCAGTTGTTCCGTTCTCTTTTTAAAAAAGTCCTTCGATTTTTCATTGAAAAACTTTTTCAAGTGCGTTTTCACTTCTCCAACATTGTTAAATTTTCTACCTCTTAATGTATGCTCTAACGATCTGAAAAGGTGGTAATTCGACGGCGCGAGATCTGGTGAATAAAAGGCCTTTTACCTCTGGGTAAGGTAAAAGTTCCAATTCAAGCTCCCTTATTTTTTCCTGTGTTATTTATGCGGCGTGAGGCCTCGCGTTATCGTGTTGAAGGATCCTTTTTTTGTTATTGACCAAAACAGATCGGTTTTTTTTATGAGCTCTTGCTTCACAACGGCTGTAACGGTCTGACCAGCTTCAACCAATTCATAGTGTATGATTCCAAAAAAATCCCACCACACATAAACAAGGACCTTCTTTATGGCTAGTGATGGTCGAGGTGTCGGAACAGGTGCTTTCTCCGGAAGAAAGCCATTGTCTTTTTCGTACAAGATTATTGTATATAGCACCCACTTCTCATCTCCAGTTACAATTCGTCGCAAAAAAGGATTGGCTTCATACTGAGACAAAAGTGACGCGCAGATGGCATGCCGTTGATCGAGCGCCGTCTCCGTCAATTCTCCGTCTCCATGTAGACCATGGACAGTCAATCTTCAGTGATAATTTCTCAATTGTTTGACGAGGATCTGAATCTACCATCGCCTTCCGGATATCATCATCTAATTTTTGGGGTCGTCCTTTTCGTGCGGCATCTTTGAGATTCCTATTTCCATTTTTAAACTTTTTAAACCAACTATGACACTTGTTTAGTTTCAGAACATCCCCGTAAGTATCGGTATTTTTTTTCACCGCTTCGTTTGCCTTCATTCCTTAATCGAACAAAAATAGCATACAATGACGTAAGTGTGCTTCTTCTATTGTTGGCCTTGACATCTTTCCTCCTTGGTAGAACAAAAACTTTTTAACCGAAAAATAAAATTTACAACCAAGATAACAATAAAACTTCCGTGTTTGCGGGATCGTGTCTCGACACAAACTGACTGTGAATGAGCTCATCGAAGAAATTTTGATTTAACTTCAGAACTTTATTTAACTAAATTCCTTTAAGAAATAAACTTTCAATAATTTGTTGCAATTCATAATAATGTAAATTCAATATTTATGCTAACAACAACTATTTATAGAATTTGTATTGCAGCAGTTACTATCATTGAACAGTATCTACTAACAAAATGCAGTATCTGCACAAAATTGATTAATTAATGTCTATCTAATTACCTATACGCCACACAAATAAGCGACATTCGCCAAATTTTATAATTTACTTTATTCTTCGAAATTATTATTTTATAAAAAAAAGGTGGATGTTAATTTATTTATATTGACGAGGTAAAAGTCAAAATGGGATTCTACAATAGGTAATAAGAATTTTAATTTGTCATCAAATGTGTCCGTGGAAACGACTAATTTAATGATTTTTAATATAGGTATCTACTTCCGGCACACCTAACTTAGAGAATACCAGTAATATTTCAGTTACAATTAAGTAAATTAACAGCCCCGAAACTAATTAACGCGCCTGGAATCTATTATGAGAAACTGTACAGGTGTATATTAAAGGGTTCGATTTTATATAAGGTAAAATACCCAAATGCTCGACACGTTTAGAAAAATATTTGCGAAAAATCTTTGTCGTTATGTTATCTGAAACCCGTTTGCTGACCGTCTAAAAAACTACCGAACGATACTGCGAAATGTTTCCTTTAAAGTAAATCCTTTTTAAAAACGAACTGACCCTTATCGTAACAATTAAAATAATAAAAATCTCAAGGTTGTTGGGGCACCATTGTTCAACAACCCGATTCCAGTCCTCGACATATTTTAACTCCAGTGTTCGACACGCCCACGGCAGAAAAGCTTTTAACCAGAGCTTTAAAGGAGCTTTTACCAATGTAGGTTTAACTAAGTATATCCCGCAGTTTAAACTATAAACTTAATAGATTTTTCTTAGTTGCCGTTGTTGTTACTATGGGAGAGAACTTAAGTTTTTAAACTGACATTTTACGATTAGCCGTATAAATCAGATACTTTTAAACGTAATTAATGATTTTTCTCTTATTATTAAGTGTCTTATTGTTTTTAAATATTCGAATAATTGCAGGATCCTTAAAATTAAAATGAAATATTTTTTTATTTCTTAAAAATTACCTATTATTAATATCCTGCATTCTCAATGATATTAGTAACGCGTTAGTAAAAACCCCCATTTGTCCAATTATGATAATAACCGAGTAATTCGTGATTTTGTTTGACATGGGGTGCAGCGAACTCTTAAGGTCAAAATTTGTCTTTTTTTAAACCAAATGTAATCGGTAATATTAAAACATTAAGTGTCTTTAGTATTTTTATTACACTGCATTTGTTGTAATTTATTCATTTAAAAATCTACATAACTGCATAATTACTTAATAAGAAAAATAACGATATACATACGTAATGTATAATATATAAGTACTTAATTATGTAAAATTAAATTAAGTATTTAACCCACTTTTTAAATTTCTGTTATTATAATCAATATTAACAAACAATAAAACATTCAGCGTAGAAAAAAAATGACATAAAAGCTCGATCAATTAATATTTTATTTGAAAATGTCGCTGCAAGACAATTTACGCGCCTCGAACGATGGTAATAAAGATTGAAATAGGGTTATATTTTAAACACTAATTTCATACAAAACGTACTCGTATTACTATATTTTAATGGATATTTTCTTTGGGATAATTAGGACTACGTTAATTAATAAATGTTAGGCAACACCATTTTCAATAATTTTTAGTTCAGATACGTACTAAAGTAAATGCAAATTGTTAGTAAACAGGCCCATGGAGGTAAATATTACACAAAAGATGAGGAATATAATATTATGTATTTACTTTTTTTTTTAAATTCCTACACGAGTTTGCGTGTCTTCGATTAATTGTCCAAGTGAAATAATTCAAAGGGTTAAACTAAAATTGTACTGTTTCACAATCGGTAAAAATACCTGTCACCTTACACCATCAATTACTTACCTATATCTTTAGCTATAGGACTGTAATTAAACTGTACTTAAACTACATTGTTTTTATGTACAATTGCATGTTTATTTCGTAGTTTTTATCAAATACGCCGCGACGTAACAAGAAGCGTTTCCTCTAATTTACGCATTCGTTTCATGTTAAATAAGTTCGTACATACGTAAATATTATTGTTGTGCAACCCTAGATTTGAAATTGGGAGAAAATTTCCTCCCTTAAGCACCTATATTATATTATCAGCTCTCTATTACCCATAATATTCACAAAGCAGTCTTGTATAACTGGTTGTAGTGTTAAATTGTCTTTCAACAACACAATAATACAGCAGATTCCTGATTAATCGGGTGCAAATTAATTTAGCCCGCAGCGCAGGCATAATTAATTATATATGGTAACGCTTAATATGCGATAAATATTGCGAAAATGTAGGTAAATAAATCACAAAAATACAATAGTTCGAACTAATTCAAAACTAGTTTAACTCGAACGTTCCTTCAGTAAGGTACGCAATATTATTTATTGTCGAGTAAATAAAATCGAAAAATCGTCAAAGCTTCGAAACTCGCGAGAACAGAACCAATCGATTTTGATGAAACTTTTTTTTTAAATGTTTATTATACTACATTATTTGAAATCAGAAACATTCCGGTTGGCGCACTTGAGCATTTGCATTGTTTAAACAATTAAGTGTTACAACAAAATACGGGGTGTACAGGAAATTGTAAAACATCTCTCGGGAGCCTATAAACCACATTAACATCATGTCGCAAGTTCTTATAAATGTTTTTCCTACGACGGCGTTTCCCCGTCGAGACGTTCACCCTCAAAATTCAAGAGTAGGTAAATCATTTTTTTTTTAAATAACATTTTTATTTTTCGAAGGGAATTAAATAATTTTCGGTGTACATACGTAATAAATTAAGATCTTTAAAGCGGTTTAATAGGTTTTTCTGAAATGTTGAGGTTAGATAGGGGTAGTGTGCACTCTGGCTCTCGAGGAGGCTTACACGTTATGTGCACCAACAATTATTAAATTCCTACGAAAAATAAATATGTTAGAGTATTTAAAAAAAATATATTTTTACTGTTTAACTTTGGTGGTGAATATCTCAACAGGGGAGCGCCATGTCCAGGAAATTGTAGAAAATCTGTCGGGGGGAAATTATAAAGCATGTCAAAATAATGCTACAAGTTCCCATAAATTGTTTTTCTACGCCGCTCCCCTCTGTTGAAGTTAAAGAGTAAAACCAATTTTTTTAATTAAAACTTTTATTTTTCGTATAGGAATTTAATAATTTTTGCTACACGTGCGTAATAAGTGCAAATCTTTAAAATGGTGCAATAGGTTTTTCGATATCACCTCAGGAGAGCCAGGGTGCACTATCCCTAACCTTTCTAACTTCGAACATTTTTCAGACGTGTAAGTTTTTAAATTTGTAAGTTCGTTTTCGGATTTCCCAGACATTTTAGGATAAAAAACGGTACTTTTGTTTAATTTCGATAAAATGAGATGCAGAATATTTTTAAATGGATATTATTTAAGTGTGATTTTCTCGGATATGGTTCATTTTATCGAAAATTTCTGGGAAATCCGATAATGTTGCTAAAAATTTAAAAACTTGATGCTCTGAAATATTTTGTGGATTAGAAATGTCAGGGGTCGTGCATTCCTAGCTCCCATGAGATAATATTAAAATACCTATTAGACCATTTCAAAGATCTTAATTCATTACGTATGTACACCAAAAATTATTAAATTCCAAAGAAAAATAAAAATATTTAAAAGTATTTAAAAAAAATTAATTTTTGTTGTTCCAACTTTGGAGGTGAATATCTCAACAGGGGAGATTTCGTATGTAAATATACGAATTTTGTTATAGCCATATTACAGCTTCATTATTTAAGATTTAGGGCCGATCTTTTCATTTTCCATTTAATTTAATTGACACATAGAAACGTTTGTTCAAACAATTGTTTCCATGGTAAAAATTTGTCAAGTAAATTTATTGGGAGATGAAAAAACCGGCCCTTAGTAGTATAAATTTCATAACTTTATGATAAGCCAAATAGAAATTACATAGAAATAACCCTCGTGTCCGACCTATACCGTAGGGAAAACATTTATAGGAACTTGTGGCGTTATTTTGACATGGTTTATACGTTTCCGAGAGATTTTTTACCATTTCCTGAATACCTAGAACATTTCCTAGTTTTTAGTAACGATTGTTTAAACAATACAAATACTCGAGTGACTTATCATAACTGACTTTGTAGCGTTTGTATTAAATATCTTATAACAAATAAATGTAGATAATAAAATATATCCAAATTATTTGTCATTTGTAAGTTAAAATGATGGAATGACGTTAGTTATACAACAGTTAATAAATTTTAGTAAATACGGCGATGTGCAACCGGTTGAAAAGATTAAAAAAAATTTGTTAGATGTATAACTTTGATAGAAGTTCTTTAAGAAAATCAGCATCCACACTACTGAACAAATTTCGCTTTCTTTCATTCATTGAATCGGATCAAATCGTATTACCTATTCAAAGAATTACTTCCAAAAACATCCATTACGTTCGGTCGTGAACGGTTTAGTAGATAACAATAACAATATGTTTCTTTAAAAAATAAGACTCGCATTTATCTATAGGTAGATATACGTCTACGTGTTTAAATCCAGATAAGTACCTACATTAAATCATGAAACCAAAGAGAAAATTTAAGGATATACACACATCACCAACCGCAAATGCTGTCATGCATGAACTACATATGGCACGGCCAACAGAAGAAAACGAAACCCGTCCATAAAGAAATCTATATGTGTGGAAAACACGCTTCGATAAATATAAAAATTAAATCTCTTGGATAAAATTAATTACAATCTAGTAACCAAAATGACTAACGTACACTAATAATTACCTACATTATTGATATGAATAAATATTTGCAAAAATAATGTTACTAGATATATAGGGCGATTCATAAATAAAAAAATCTCGAGGGGTCGATTTCTTGTCGAAGATTAAAGGGGGCCTTTTATATGTATAAACTGTTTTCCTAAAACGTCTTCTTTCGTAGTTACTCAAAAGTGGAAGCTCCTGAATTAATGAATGACAAATATGTTAAATATTTAGTTGAATAAAGTTAGAACAGTTGTTGACAAATTCTGACAATGGACAACATTTATTTTTTTTATTCTAAAACTGCAAGTTTTGCGAAAAAGAACTAAATAAAGTTCTAAATAAAACAAGCCTATCAAAAGGGATTTTCTAAATTGCAAAATATTAACCCTCCAAAAAGTTCTTTAAAACAAACCAACAGCAGTTGCAATTTTCACCTCCTTGTGAAAAATATTACTACAATTATCTACGAAACCTTTTGATAAGTAAAAATCATCTAATAATGTAATTGTCGTTCTTCCACATTTCTCCAAGTTTGAGATTTAACGAAATTTAATTTTACCCTTGCCTCTTTTAAAAGGTGTAACTCGGAAAGAAGACGTTTTAGGGACAAAAATTTTAATGAAAGACTCCCCTTAATTTTCGTCGAGGAATCGCCCCTTGAAGTTTTTCGCATTATTCCTGAATCGCCCTAGTAGGACAAACTTTAATCTGGACATCACGTCATCAATGCAATTATTAATGCCAAATCATTATTTAACAATAAATACTGTTGCGACAAGAATGTTCCGCAATTTTTTTGTATTGGAAATGACAATGAATTAAGATGATTGCAATACGTACGTATGTACAGTGGACGAATTAAAAAACGGAACGAGTCTTGAGTCTAAAATTTACTTCGTTTTAGTTGCTTGAAACGAGTTGGCCGTTTCTTGTTTCAATCACGGAACCGATTACTTCAACAATACAACATACAATCATTACATTCATATACGAGAGTAGACCGTCACACCTCCATTAAAACAAGAAATATACATTTAAAATCCATCATCTGTCATTTTAAATACAGCACGCCTACAATTTATAGCAAAATGTTGTTTTATTGTAATTACATTGTAAAGTATATTTACATTAATATTTAAATTGCAACGCTATTATAATCTATTATTAATCAAGCACAAACAGAAATTAATAAAAGGAAACTAAATAATACAACGAAGCGACGCGACGCCGGCGCGACGTCACGTTCAATAGTAAAGGTTGGAAATAGTAAGGTTGGTTTCTGCTGTTACCGAAGGCCTTGTAAATTTGATAATAAGAAAATTTCTAATTTAAATATTACAAGTTGCATTTACCGTTTAAGTGGGTACAGTCGAGTGCGAAGTTAATGTCGCGGATCGCGAGCACTGTGCGGACACACAACATACAACGTTACATTTGTAAATCGCCTTACCTACTCGTCGTAAGTACTTTTCATAGATTTGCTGGCTAAATTAATTTTGAAAAATTAAGATGTCAATAACATTTCATATAGACAACATTTTAATATAAATTGTGATCGAGGAATCGACGCAAAATTGTTCAAGGGTGTCAGAAGCATTTAGAAATATTTAAATGGCACTTAGATACACCGCGTTTCATTATTATGTATGTCTAATTTGTTTACTACAATAACGAAATAAAATTATACAACTTAAATAAAGCGATCGAGCGATGAAGTTTTAAATAAAGCGATCAACAGAAAATTGTCTAATATTGCAGTAATAAAGGCGTTCGGCGATAGAATTCTTTCAACATTTCAATCTGATGTCATATTTTTTTGGCAGCCGAAACTGTTAGTAATAACAAATTGTTCAGAAAGAAAACGTATTTTTTACAATGTCAATAAACATCAGGATCATAAGTTAAACATAGAGTAGATATAAATAGAACGAAAACTGCCGGCGATTATATCTCATCACTATCTATTAAATTGTAAGATGAAAAACAATTAGAAAACTAACCTAGTTCGAAAAATTTTCAATAAAAATACGCCCGCCTATTACGTTCTCCAATACACAACTAAATGGTTTGAAAAGAAGTGATGTATGGTACCAACATAATTTTTTTTTCAAAAAACGCTTCGAACGTGCGGATTTTATTTGGCAATGTTAGAGGCGTATTTTCGTTTGTCTAACTTAAACCCCAAAATGGAGATGAAAATTTTGAGATAGTAAAGGGCGCTAAAAGAAACATCCTTTGAAAGTTCGGTTAATTACCTTTGTAATAACGGTTAAATTTTATATTCCGATCGTTACTTCTCGAGTACCTAATCGCTGTCTAAAGAAACAAGAAAAGGTGGCCCATCAAAAACGAAGCAGATGTGTTTCGAGACATATTACTTAAAATATATTTCTTTCCAATTAATACCTAAAGACGTCGATTTTATTAATAAAGAGTATTTCGTATTTATATTTTGTTTTTAATGGATTATAACTCTTACTGTTTCTTTAGAGAATGATTACTTGAGAGGCAATAATCGGAATTTCAAAATTTAAATACTACCTTAAAGAAAATTTAAAATTTAGCAACTCTTACTATTTGAAATTTTTGGGGCTACATCAACCCCCCCCCCCCCACTTTGGAGTTGAAATTATGGAAATTGACCAATTAGGTTAATTTTGGCCAGGCACAATTAGTTAGGCTTGTGTAAAACTCAAAAAAAATATTTATCTTATGATAGGTATCCGTTTGATTTCGATTTGAATTTTACCTTCCCTTCGTCAAATTTGTTTAATAAATCTGTAGAGAAAATGAGCGTACAACATACCTAGTACATATACAGGATGTCCCATAATTAGTTCATCAAACTTAGAGGGAGGCGTAAAGCTACATACTTTCCGATTACCAGTCGCTTTGCTGCCTCCTACTGCCACAGCGGCACATTTCCGGACAGGGGTTTATCGGCTACAATGGTGTATTGTAATGCCCTCTACACCCCCTTCTACGTTTGGCGAACTAATTATGGGACACCCTCTATGTAGATGAGTAATTTTCACGAGGTTATATTCGAAATACTTTTTAAGACATTAAATAAATTAGAAACGAGATACATTTTCGATCGGCAGCTAATTAAATTGTCAACGAAGAAATTAATGCAGCTAACGAACATACCTACGCAAAATTACCTTTAGAATGAAAAGAGATGCAAGTACTCAGGAGGTACCATTATACATAATCGAACCTGCCGACGAATGACCGCTGTTTGATGTGCATACAAACAAGTGTAAGTGGCCGGTTTGAAGGTCAAAGACAACAAGATAAAGTATAGTAGTTTTTAATAGCTCTGTCAAAATTTGTTAGTAACAATTTATTCAAAATAGCTAATTGGTTATAAATTATTATGAAACGTCTCATTAGCATCCCAGCGGAGAAATTCCCGACTAAACAAATTAATTAATTAATTAATTAATTAATGGGGCGAATAAAAAATGTAAACTGTGATAAATTTAACATTATTTTTTAATGAGGAATTTACGTAGTCTCGCAACGGCCAAGTCTGTCTTTTTTACTTAAAATTATTTTTCATTTTTATTTACTATCGACATTTTAATTTATAAACATAATATTATTATTATGTGGAATAAAAAGTTTTAATCGTTTTTATTTAAATATACCTACATTGTAAATCTTCTTTTTATTAATGAAAGCACGTTTGGCAGATGAGCGTAAATATCTAGGACATTGTGCAATACTATGATTCGTGTAAAAAACGATTTAGTTCACGAAATAGAAAAAGACCGAATCGGCCGTTAAAGTGAACGAGATCATTCACGAACAATAAACGATCATTTTCCTTAATTATTCATAATACAGATCGGCCCAATTAAACCCCCTTATACCCATGTGTAACACAATTCCAACTGTAGTCGTACAACAACGCGTGGCGAAACCCTTCTTATTGTTTTAAAATCGACCTATCTTTTGAACGATTTAATATTCAATTAAAATGCGAACACTTTGAAACACTTATACCTAAATTTGAACTAATATCAGCGTATACACTTACAGGACAAATCTTATATTCCTCGAAAGAAACGATAGCGGAGATAAAACGAAACGAAGGTGATATATCACCATTTTTTTGAAAATTGAGATGTTTTCCACACAGTACCCACAGTAGCCAAAAGTTTCGACAGCAAAACGCGAACGCGTGCCAGGACGAAAATTTAAACATGTGTAAAAAAAAATGGCAACGCTGTAAATGCATGTGCGTTCTATGCAGTTGCCGATTGACATAGCAATTTTCGTGCAGCGTGTGCTCACAAGGTCGAAATGACTCAACAATAATAGTTGGTGCAGAATGTTCCAAATCTCATTTTTACCCAGGACTGGCCAGGATTTTGGTCTCGAACAACCAAAATCAAAAATTTGATCGATAAATTATTTTCGATGAAACAAGCGGACTCGTTTAAAAACGTTTGCTTTTTTGTAACTATTTGCAAATGGAATTTATCAATCAGGGATGTAACGGTTTAGATAGGTAGATAAGTCTATCTATACCTATAAGTACAACATCCTAATAAGGGGCTCACCTGTTGAGGTACGGACGACGACGATGTTTTCGACGAGCCTCGACGTTTTCGTCGCGTTTTCGACATTTTGTACACGTAAAAGATATCAGCTCTGGATTAACACTTCAAACGTAAATAATCTACCACACTACAAGTGGAACTATAACCTTACGAAATATTGAAATCTCGTTAATTAACAGATTTGCAAGCATGACCGGTAAATACTTTGCGATTAATGAACATCGATATAACTCATATGAAACTTCGATAGGAGTAGGGTGTTACAAATTCAAGAACAAAGTCCGATATCCCTCTACCTTAGTCATAATGTCTATTATTTTTCTTTGGCGATAACAACACTGCTATCGTTTATCATCGATTTTGTACACCTACATGCCTTAGCAATTGTATGCAGGAAATTGAAAAATGCGACGTACAATTAAGCTGTTAACATAATACCTATTCATATTTACGAGAAAAAAGTTGAAACCAAAACACCTAGAAGATCATCGCACTCCGTGTAGATCTACTTATAAAATAAGTAACATGTTGTGTTCCTAACAATTAGCTTAAATAGCGAGTCGTAATTGTAAAGAACTTTCTCGTAAGAATACGTTAATTAAAGATAAATTTTTAAAATTTAAGAAACGCAGGTATATGCAACAATTATGACCAATGTTTTTGTAAGAAAAAAACCTCAAGTTATATAGGAAAGTAGAGCTTATGTCATAATAAGTGGGAAAGGTGGTTACGTTCAATGGTAACTTCGCCCTTCGCTGCTACTCGCATCAGTAACGTAGGCACAAGCAATACAATTTAAGTTGGTACTATAGAATTATTTTTACAAAACGTAGTAGTACGCCACTGTACTTCGGTACAACGTGATTTTGTGCCGATTATGGCTCCCATAAACGTCTTAAGTTCGCCTCCTTATTCTACTGCGCAAGCAGGACTTTCGCCAATCATAATGACATAAGCTCTATCTCTGCACCGCAAAATAAAAGCGTAGATATTAAGTTGCACTTAACTATTACATTATAAAACTGCTCCGTCGCCTATCTTACGATTAGTTTTAAACCAGATAAGCACACGTAGAACTTACACCTGTTTCCCATCTGGAGAAGACTGTTATATGTGGGTTAACAAAAAAATCCAAATTCTTCCAACTTTTTTAGGTATAAACACATCTTATTCGACATAAACATAAAACAATTAAATTTACTTAGGGAAACTTTTAATTCATTAATATTGTTAATAAAGCCATTTTTTCCTGTGTTCTTGAACGACGACGTTCATAAATAATAATTTCTACGCACAGAAAGTTTGATGAAAATTAATTTTTGATTAAATGTGGCGCAGAAGGCCTTAATAAATTCGGTAGCCATATTTAAATCAGCATTATAACATGGTTAGTCCTAATTAATTTAGTAAATAATAAAAACTAAATAATATCACTTTAATTTTGTTAGATATACCATTATACAGGGTCGCTGATAAGAGTGGAAACGGTCGATTATTTCCTAAAGTAAGACAGCTAGCGAAAAATGTTAAACACTAAAGTTTTAGAGTTGTTTAAAATCTATTACAATAAAGAAAAATTAATTATGCTGGAGTGGTCACAAGTTGCTTTTTTTTTAATAGAACATCCTGTATATTACTCGATATTTCAATTCTTCTCGAAATTCTATAAAAAAATCTTATAGCACATCATATGCCTAAATTTAAACATTTTCGAGATTCTCGATCAATGTATACTGAAAATGTTTTGTTTATTAAAACTTGTTCTTGTACTGTTTTATTCTTCTAGCGTACTTGGTGTTTTTATAAAATATCCAGTAATAATGCAGGACCTTCTATTAGAAAATACGTTTTTTTCGTTTTATGAATTTTGATCGACCCTATATAATTATGCTTTTTTATTTTCTAGAAAGCAAACTAATAAAAAATGCAATAATATCCATAGTTTTTATAATAAATGTCCATTATTCGGGTGTTTTTGCGTCAATTGTGAGCGTACCTAGTAAAAATAATTTTCAAAATTCGATATCTCGAAAACAATTAAATTTATGTATATGGTGCGTTATATGATTTTTTTATAAAATTTCGAGAAGAATTGAAATATCGAGCAATATACAGGATGTTCTATTCAAAAAAAAGCAACTTTGTTTTGCCGCGACTTTGCAACCACTTCTACGTATTTAATTTTTCTCTATTGTAATATATTTTAAACGACCCTAAAACTTTTGTGTTTAACATTTTCCCCTAAGTATCTTATTTTAGGAACTAATCGACCGTTTCCATTATTATCAGTGACCCTGTATACGTATTTGCAGATGACTTACCTACATACATTAAAATATTGCATATAATGAAATCGACGAATAATAAATCATAATATTATGTGTTAATATTAAAACATTTTCGATCAATTAAAGGAAAATTTTAAATTAAATGTCTCATATCATGTCAAAAAAGTAAATGGACATTTAAATGAATGATTTTAAAACAATTGTGGATAATCTAGTGAACAGTGTCGCATCATTTAACGCCGACTGCTATAAGTACTATCTATGTATATGTTACGAAACGTTTGCATAATCAAACAATTCATAGAAACTATTTATCTATGTTTTGAACGGTAAATAGATTTGTATTTAATGGGTGTTTAATGTTATTGTTGCCTTTGTTGAAATTGTTTCTTAATAAATTAGTCACGGCTAACTATGCCAACACTTTCACGAAGGTAAATAAAATTTGAATTTTATCAGCGCCTATACTCTCTTCTCGCTCTTTATCCATTTTTAAATGTAGATCTCAACTTCGTTTCTCGATGACGTCCTCCTGGATGATACTTTCTTTGTCCGATATTTTTCCACTAATATTTACGCTGTATCATTCGATAAACATTTCGGTTAGACGTCGCTGATCTCTAAATAGACCGTAGTTGATTTTCTTTGTCCGTCTCTCATCATTTTGCCTCGCTACATAGTCTGCCCATCTCCATTTCAGCACAACTTTTGTAGTAATTACACCCACGGACGCGGGCTCGAATCCCGCTGCGACCACATCCGAGATTTTGTCGTACTAACCCAAGGCTTGGTAAATACATATGTACAGTATGTCCCCGGATGAGTTTACAAAGAGGGATTAATTTTTTATTTTTTATATCTCAAAATGTTCAATTCTATATAATTTTTCCTGCTCGAGTTCGAAACTCTGAAACTGTTTTTATTTGTCACATCAGTTTTACCGATAATTAGTTATTCGTTTTTTTCTGAAATTTTTGAACTTTGAACAATTTTTCGCTGTGACTTTAATAATATCAGGTGGCGTTAATTAAAAAAAAAGAAAGAAACTTATGTTTTATTGCTTAATTTATTGTTCGCTGCCTTAAATTAGTGATTATTATTCAAACATTCAAATAAGGCGCCGCCTGTTGTGGCATAAATTTCAATCCGGGCTTTAAATTCATCTAATTATTTCTTCCTAGCTTAAGCTGATTACTGCTAACGTAATAGGTTGTTTCAACGCATTTACATCATTCGAAACATGCAAAGCCTTACATCGGAATATTTTTCATGGAACTTATCAATCACAACGAGGTAACACTGGTCGCCAATTCCGTAACATTAAGTTACAATACAATTACGACACTATACAAAAATTAAATTAACACCGCTTGATCTAATTGAAAGTCGCGGTGAAAAATTGTACTAACATAAATCCAAAAATTGCAAAAAAAAGCGAATAACCAAATTAACGGTAAAACTTATGTGAAAAGTAACAACAGTTTCAAAGGTTTGAAATCAAACAGAGAAAATTATGCAGAATAGAAATTTTTGAGAAATAAAAAATTTTCCCTCTTCGTAACCTGTATACTGTATATGTATAAAACTAGACTGGCAATTTGTTCTACCACAGTGATTAAATTCAATTTAAAATAAATCGTGTAATATGGTAGGTAGGTACCTTTTTTTTTGTTACGAATACGTGGAGTTTAGATTAAACGTTCCGTGAAACGACCGGTTACGTCTAACGATAAGTTTAAACATTTATTCCAAAAGACGCTCGACACACAAACAAAAAATAGAAAATAATATCTACTTATTTTCATATAATCCCAATAAATATCTATAATGTAGACGTTTAAAAGCACGAATAACCAACATACTGAAATGCGAGAACCAGTAAATACATACAAAATATAACTAACGACGAAGGAACAGGACAATGCTTGTTTAACATTCACGTTTACTATGGGTAATACATTTTTAAATACATAATTAAGGCGTTACTGTATTTTTATTTATAATTTTTTTAACTATTATGAAATATGGAAAGAAAAAACGGTAAAAGAAAACATGGAAGAATCAAATCGGCACTTATCCATTCAAACGCAATTCCTTTAAAAATACAAGGAAATGAATACCTTTTATTACATTTTCACGCTACGTTGCCTCAAAGGTATATCGTTCTCACAAAACAACAATGAATCCACAGACATGTCTAGCGTTTTATGTGATCTACTCGAATTTACATTTTGTTAGTTTGAGTCGTTGACTCTATGGCGGAGGTTTAATAAACCTAACGTTAACTATGCAGGTACTATCTTATCGAGCAACATTTATTTACTAAATCACTTTTTTATTACTGTCTCTGTGGGCGAAGTTAGTCACGCAAAATTTTCAGAAACGTAACGTGCGAAGAAGGTGTTACGTAAACGACGATAAGTCTGGATTAACCATCCATTTTACATTCTTTTTTTATTGCGTTTATTCGTTTTTATTTTCTCATCTCAAAATAAATGACATGCCTACTAAATTGAATCGGTTTTTCTAAAATTAATTGTTTTCTATTACAATGTTACTTTCATGAGCTACAAACGTCTTTACGTGTATTTTTATTTGATATTGTCGTTTTAAATAAATTCTTATTTCGTCCATTTAATCTGTTTTAAAATGTCCGTTCATCAACGACTAATCTCATGTTGAAAATGTAAATATGCCTGCCCATTATTAGGACAAATCACCTCAGACTAACGAATTCCATAGGTAGTAGGTACAGGCGGACAAAAAAGTAATGTCATTCATTGTTTTCATTGTCAACGAAACCTTTGTAAGAATAGTTGAAGTAGACGGTTTTCTTTTAACGATACGTTTTACGGGCAACGCAATGCTTTGAAGTGTTTCGATATTTTTAAATGCGAAACGTTTAAAATTCCCAGTAATTTAAAATATTCAAACGTGGTTATTTTAGATTTATAAAGTAGATAGGTAGATTTATCTTACAGATGATTTATTATTATTTAATTTTTTCAACATACTAAAACGGAAAGTTTTATAACGCGGAAATGGAACGTAAATTACGTCACCAACGTGCACAAAATTATTGAAGTAAAAACCGGCTAATGCGGAATTCGGATAACTTAAGCTCTTTATCTAGAAATTCGTAATCCATCGGCTACACATTCGAAACCCTTTTAAGGATTATTTAAAGGTATGCTTAGACCTAGAATTTGTTTTCCTATACATTTGCATAAATACTTATGTAATTACGTTGTTATCACAAAAATAACTAGAGGAAAAAACAGTTGTCTAGATATCAAAAACGTTTCGTTGGTGGTGTTTGAAGTTGTATTAACCATATTATTAATAAATTACTAAATAAATTAGGTACGGTTAAGAATTTCAAATAAAAGACATAAAAATACATTAATATAAGTGCATGCCATGTTATGAAATGAGAATGGCTCGAAGAATCGTAATCTAAATCTGACAAAATAAGTTGTAAAACGGTGTTAAGGTGCCTATTGTTAATTGCAAAATATCTTTAATCATTACGTTAATCTCAAAATTTCCAAAATTTGTTTGGTTTTAGTTAATAAAATATCGAATACCTACGTAATAATCGCAATATTTTAATAAAAATATATTATTTATTATTTTTAAATACTTAATAAATTACATATATAAGTTAAATGTACTTATTTGCAAATCTTATATTACCACGTTCGAATATTTAAGTTACGGCATTTTTTAACGTTACCTACGCATTTAAAAAACATCGAAACTCTTCAAAGCGTTGCATTTATCGCATTCAAATCCGAACTTGACAAAGACTATTACGAAGACGAAGTATCACAAGAGATCTCGTGCTAATGCTGCTTCGACATCGCCTCGGGCGCTTGCGTTACTTTTACGGCAGCCTGTACTTGCATATAATTGAATTGAAAAGATAATTTCATAAGACATTCACTTTAACGTGCCTTTAAAAAAGTACCTATAATAAAAAGCCGAGTTTTAACGACTGTCTCGTCACAATATTAACAGACAGGCACTTTAAAGACACGTAATTTTTTAAATAACGGTAAGTTAGTTATAAAATTGAACTGTTAATGCAGTTGAGTTGTTTCGCGTTTCTACAAGAAATGGGACTATTAAAAACGGCGATAAAAGTTCAAAAAGCTTTCTGAACATCAAGTCCAAATATTGTTTACTTAACCAAATAAATAATCGACCAGTTGCCTAAAAAATCCGGTTCTATTTGTGTGTATGACGTACGGACGGGATACGTGCAACATATCTCGACAAGTAAACTGCCAAGAGATATCGAGTGTTCGAGCAAACAGTCCTTTTAAAATCTACGTTTTCTACAATTAATCTGAATTTTGAGCGATTATGTTTAAACCAAATATTTGTAAACACTTTTCTAATTCCAAATATTTAATGGTTTTAAAATTTTAAATAAATATTACATATATCTACGTAAAACGGTGTTTGTTTGTTATATTCACACAATGACAAATCAAAGCACATTAAAAGATAACGTGGTAAATGCTTTCTGCTTTTATCAGTTCCTGATGATGTCATTCGTGATTTCAATTGGACATCTAACACAAGGTATTTTGTAGATATGTGGTTCAGAAAAACGTCGTCTTTTCCCAATAAAGAATTAAAGATATTAGGTACATTATTCGTATCGTTAATTTCTTAAATTAGTTTAAAACCAAGATGCCAACGATGGGATCCGAACTAGCAAATATTAGATATCTAAACTATATAAAGATATAAACTTGTTAATCTTGAATTTGACTTCACGGTTGCTTGCGCAAAATTTAAAAAGCGGGTTTACGATATACATAGAATATTATGATGTTTTTCCCACGAGAAATTAACAGTCGCGGACTAACAGAAATTCAAGTTCCTTTGAGAAATAACTTATCAGTTTTAAAAAGACGGAACACTTGAAATAATTTCGTCTTGTACTTACTTAGAAGGCGAAAGCTACTTTTGAAACAACGATATAGTTCGAAATAAATTCGTTTCGACGCCGACGCCGACGTGTCATTTATGAAAATCGGCACGCGTAACGTTCGAAACATTAAATTTTGTAAAACGAGGCCGTTGCGAAAATGTTTTAATATACCGAACGATGATCGAACGATTCAAAAATAAAAATGAAATGGCTTAGGTTGCTCGACGGTTTGTTCATCAATCCAAATTGATGTTCAACGAAAAATCGATAAACGGCCTAACTACATTATTTGGTAAATTTGCTCAAATCAAACACATATATACCCATTAAATTGGTTGGTAGGTTGAGCGTTTTCAAACACCCGCATCGATCTATCGTTTCGACAGAAACAAAATTCAATGTGGAATAACGCAACCGACTTTAAACGTTTACAGTTAAGAAGTGATTAGTTTATAGATAGCAGTTTGGCAATTATTCAAAAGTAACGCCCGAAAATAGTTATAATTATGGATTTATTCCACTTACTTTAGATTCTATTTTTAGTTTTTTCGTAGGAGGCGGAGAAGTACTTCGTTCTTCCGAGGTGGTGGTAATTTGTTGCAGAACCGACGACGCTATCGTTTTGGTCGGTTCGGGGGGCTTGGCGCTGGCGGCGGTAACGTTTACCGTAGCTGGACTGGACGGCGGTCCCGGTACCGTACCTATTATAGGTACCGTAGGAGGTCCTGGACCCGTACTAGAAGGAAATAACGGTCTTTGCGGTCCAGGTTGCGAGGCACTCACTCTCACTACACCGTTCACTTCTGACACTGTCACCGATGTGGTACCCGGTACCACTTTGGGTGTCGGTTTATCCGATACATGTTTATCACGAGTCTTGTCCCGACGATGGCCACTAGATCCTCGTTTACTGCTACTACTACCATTACTGCCGCTGCTACTTCCGCTACTGCTGCTGCTGCTGTTGTTGTTATATTAGCCGACACGTTTTGCGCTACCGGATGTTTGGTGGCCGCCTTCAATTCGGATACTTCTGCGTTGCCGTTCTGTTCGTTCGATTTAACTATTTCGTGTTTGGCTTCGGACGTTTTTGTTCCCGGCTTTGTACGTTTAATCTTCATTTTAAGACCTTTATCGACGGTCGCCGAATGTTCTATGGCCATTTTGGTGGTAGTTTTTCCCGAACTTGCTGGACTCGCGTTTGTCGCCATGGCACTTCCCGCCCCCACGTCTTCGTTTGTTTTTTCTATATCAGCATCTAAATCTATTATAAGATTTCCAATTCCTATGTCCCACTCGTTATCATCGTATTCGAAATTGGAGGCCTGGGTATCTGCCTTCGCCGTCGTCCTGGGGTCCGCCACCCTTGCTCGGTGGCTCGCGTCTTGCGAATTGGATCTCATTGGGGTCGCCATCCGGTTTGTCGGGTTCTGCCGCAGAGTCGCTGCCCCGCGGCACCCGCCAGCACCAAACACTGCATTTTACCACTGAAACAAACAAATACGGTCATAAAAGGAACTTCTTAAAAACTGAAACAAAGACATTTTTTTCATCTAAATGCGCAACAAACTGCGCCGTAATGGGGACTTTTCAAACATCGCACGTCCAGAAGAACAGTGGAAAACCGTAAATCAACGTCATTTTATAATTTACGTTTTGCGAGCATCTTAACAATAAGTAAATTGAAGACTCGCGACTTCTACGAAAACACCCAACATTCGTTCCTCGCTGGCCTGGCATATCGACTTTAGTAATAACGGTTCAACTCGGGGCGCAAATAATCACCGAGAGAGAAATAATGCCACCCCAGGGGATAATTTTCGATTACAATTGGTTGCGATGGATTTTATAAGTAACTTCTATAGAAAAGATTTTGGCGGATCGAAGGGCACGAAACGGATGTTTCGCAAAATTTCCGCGATGCTAAAATAATCTGAATTTATTTGTAACTATCATCGCGAGGTGGTAAATAGATTGGCAAAATCATAAATTACCATTTGTAATCTACATACCTACCTAATTAGCTGCGATATCATAAGATTCTGAACAAATATGGTTATAACGATATTGAAAGGGCGATTTGAGAATGTTCGATGTGCTTCAGCTAGTCAGTTAATTACTTTAGTAATTAAATACCATTCACTAATACAATAGAATCTTACAATTTATTATAATTAATTATACAGATGATCTTCATCTTCATAGATACTTACAATTTACTGCTTCAAAAATAAATTAGTGAGCTTATTTATTACCTGATGTTATCGATATTTATAAATCTATTCATTTTTATACAACGTTAATGTTTTACAAGGTATGTTTATATTATAATAAAAGGTATTATAGTATTATAGGTATTATAATATAAAATTTCGACGCTTTAAAAATGTAGGTGTTTCATAATAAGGAACAAATCATTTTTATAATAATGGTTGGGGTTACCTGACCTAATATTTATCGATAAATTCCGGACGTAAAATTTCACGGTTTTCAGGAAATGTTTGGCTAGACATTTCTTTAATTTGTTTTCTATTAGGACAAAAAAAAATTTCGTCGTGATGACGCTTAAACCTCTTCAAGCATAACTGATACCATCAGAAGGGATTGCATGGCGCATTCTTTACGATAATTGAAAGTTACCCCACTTAAAGAATAGCCGCAGGTAAAAGTAAAATGACTTCGCTATAATTTCCCCCACAAAGCTTTGTACTCGCTAGGATACATTTGTCGGTCGACAATGAGGAATTAAGATAAGCGTACATTACATCGGGGCGCAGAGGGTCGCATCGCATCGCATCGCAGCGCAACCAATTGCTGTTGCGTGCTGCAATGCGGTCCGCCGCGCCCCGGCATAATGTACGCTTACCGTTAGACTACAATAAAATTCATTATATCACATTTGTTTCCTTCTAGCACAAGTGGTAACCAAAAATTAATTTTTTAGAAAATATGATGACGTCGGTCCGTCTAGGTGTATATTTGGTAACGTTTACACGGTGGAACGAGTAAAAATATATAAGTTACATCAAGTACAAGTGAAACGATAGAAAGACCAACATGTCAAGTTTAAAATTTATCGTTTTTTGATTGGCGTAAACAAAAATAGGTGGATATTATTAATGAAATTCATTTCCTAAGGAGGTAGTAACAAATTTTAATCCGGAAGACGAAAATTTAAAGTGATGGATACTGTAGCATCACAATTTTTAGAATTCTAATTAATAAAAAATGTGTTTCACGATTATTTATTTAGGAAACCACTTATTGTGCACCGAATTATTTTTATGTTGGAAATGCAAACGTTTTATAAAATACAAGTCTTCTACTAAATGCGTAAACAATAGTGTTAAATAGGTAACAGAAGATTTTGTTATTATTTCAAAACTTATGAATTTTTAAGTATAAAGGATACCTAGGTATAAAATTTCTGTAAATTGTACGTAAAGCTATCTTTAAAAAAATCGTTAGAATACTAAATGATACCATTTTGGGGTGTGATGAAATATCTTTGAATTAATTTAACAATTCGTTAATTCTTGTTTTATCGTTGACAAAAATCCT
The DNA here is from genome assembly GCA_036326145.1 of Rhagophthalmus giganteus. Taxonomy (NCBI): domain Eukaryota; kingdom Metazoa; phylum Arthropoda; class Insecta; order Coleoptera; family Rhagophthalmidae; genus Rhagophthalmus; species Rhagophthalmus giganteus. The sequence goes on along the minus strand of JARFJA010000083.1, from coordinate 4,639,341 downwards.
TATATTCAGATGGAAACAGATGGAACCGGTATTTTGCACCCATCGCGTCGCGTCGGTTACAATGACACCACTGTATAATAATTTTATGGTGTACAGAACAATTGAGTCGTTTTCGAAAAGCAAAATGTTTCCCTGATCGTCGACAAATGTATGCTAATGAGTACACGGCCTAAGGACGATATGATAATAAACAATGCACTAGTATTAACTGTAGATAGCGTTTAACTAAAATATATAACGTACAGTAAGTAGACGTACATGTTATTCACGATAGGTTCCAATCCAAATTATCAATAAAACCTTGTATTTTTACAATACTAATAGATTGTGGTATTTCTTTGTCATGTCATATGTGTGCAGGTAAATTGTCGGTAGAATATGACACGTTCAAAGCTTTAAACTGAATATATTTGTTGAATATAAATGATGAAATCTCACTTTAGATTCACTTTTCCTATAGGTATAGTCCACGTCCTGATAAAACCCAACATTCGGCTGAAGAACACGCAGGTAGCAGATTATTGCTTAACTTTGTCGCACTTCAGCAATTTAACTAATAATATTTAAACCTTGTAGCACAACAAACGTGATGGGCCGTACTTAGGATCATTTTTAAATATAAAACAGAATTAATTATAAAAACATAAACGTCAGGAAAACAGATTTATTACAAATTCGATGCTTAACTTAGCTTATTTACAAGAAATTTCACACGATTGGAGTTAAGAATTAACTAAAATCATTGTTTTTGAGGTGGGTTTAAAGTCCGTCTCCGAAATTTACAGACAACGAACGTTGCATCAACGCTTATTGGAATCTCTTTAACACCTATTGTTCAATAATTACTGTATAATTGATATTAAAAGCATCAATAAAAAAAGTTGGCATCAATTAGTCCTCAAAAAAAAAAGATTTTGGAATAAAAATTCAATCATTAAATATAGCTTATCCTAAACCTATATGACGTTCACGTCATCAATACAAGGTTACTAGATGATGACGTTTCACACAGTGCTGTCATCTCATACCTGGTATTTTGACAGTTGTAATAAATTGTAGTCTTTCTTTAACCATCTAATATGTGCGCAAGGTAAATCATCTATAGAATATGTCACTTTCCAAACTTTAAACCGAATTATAAATAAATAAACAATCTAGTAACTTTTTGGTGATGACGTGAACATCATATATAGGTTTGGATAAGCTATACCTGCCGATCTTTAATCTTTACGTTAGGTTTTCCTAGGACGTTTATTATACTTCTGTAGTTATTTTTTAAATTTGCAACGCGATAGGCGCCTGTCTGTTTTAAAATATATTAACATTTTTAAATATTTCAACAAATGATGAAGTTATTACATAAACAGCTGACCAACGTAGGTTTCCTGGTCATCCGTTTAAAAATACAAATATAGATTACGTCGCATTGATAAAATAAATCATGGAGCGTGACAGCACGGAATAAAATTATAAAGGTCGAATATACAAAACCCAAACTCAAAAGTATTCCAAACAAATTAAAATTAATGCAGTTAAATATATATTAACATAATTACCTACCTACCCCTACCACAAGCAACATAAGTACTTACTACTAATCGCATCTAATTAAATACTAATACGGTGTAAAAATGAATAATTATCGAGTACAGGTTGTAGGCAACAATACATAATAATCTCATTATTATAGGTTACAGGCATAATTTGAAATTTAAAATAAACAACAGTGGAAGTCTCTTTCATGCATCGGAAAACTGTGCGTGTTTGTTAGATTAATTTATTTAAAAACTACTTATTTAGCAATTGTAAATACATACTACATATATCGCTTCTACATAGTATGAGGTATCATTGTTTGACGAAAATGTTTGCTTCGTAAACCGTTTATTCTAATTATTTTTTAACATAGGTACTCATTACGCGCAATCTCCGTACAATTTTGTCGAAATTCTGCGTTAATGAATTTGTCGATTTTAAAGTAAATATGCTTCCTAGATATTATACGAGGCAGCAACGAGTTAACGCTCATACTACCAATTTTTTTTGGGGGGGAGGGGGGAGGGGTCGTTATTGACCCCAAAGCTCTGTATAACATCTCGTTGTGGTCGTCGTCCAATTTTCGGTTTTTGTGACTCTAAATACTATTTATCAAATTCATTCTTTGACCTACACGATAAATCAATCTGTTTTTATCTTGCTCTTGAAAGTTTAAATTGATTACTTTTTAAAGTAATAGCTATATGTTGTTGATTATTGTCTTCGCGGGAGTCATTCGTCGCGTTTTCAGGGTCGTATTCTGATTCAGTGATATTTTCGTTTTTTAAATGATCGAAAGAGTTTTCGTGATCCTCATTATCGCTTTCAGATTTTTCAATCCATTTTGTTATCGTTTCTTTTGCAACTTTATCACTTATGCTAACCGAACTTCTTCTAGCTGTGATTTGCTCAATGATTCAGCAGAACGAACTTATAGCCAGACAATTTACTTAATTCCCAATAGACACAAAGGAAAGGCAAAATACCGACAATTGAGTTAAAAACAAACAAGGAATTGAGGGAATCATGGAATATTGATGAGGTTGTTGAGTTGCCAATACACGGAGAAGCGTCGGGTTAAAAGCAATCTTTGCAGTCTTAGCGAGTGACAAGCAGCCAATAAGGTCCAAGTGCAATTTATATGTAGGACAAAACAATGTTCAAAAATTATCTTAATACTAGAGGTCGCCGGTGACCCCAGCAGTGGTATTACGTGTAACTTATTTAATTTTATCGAAAACAACGCATGCTACAAAAACTATAGGTATTTTACCAAAATATAAAACTAACTGTCATGTATAGTATATTTTTTGGAGTTTTAAGAAAAACTATTCAAAAGATATACACCTCCAAAGAGTACGTGGGGTCTCCAGCGACCCCACGGTAGTATGAGGGTTAAAATATCGAACGTGTTGATAGTTTGTAACATTCATAATTACATACATTTGTCTAAGTACAATACAGAAAAACCTTCAAAATTGCGCATTTTTAATTATTAAGTTCGGATAAAACAAATACAACCGTTGCGTTTGAATACCGACCGTCCCTCTTTATCTTAAACTGAATTTTGTCGCGTACCTTTTTAACTTTCCTCTCACATCAGTGATGTAAAAAAAAATTTGAAAAAAAAACAGGAAATTTTATTTATTATAGGTACCTACTCCTATTATTTTATTTACCGAAGAGACGATATATAATTTACATTGTTTTTTTTATTAATTATCTAAAAGTATGAAAAAATACTTTAGGTCTTTTTAGCTACCTTAACACTGTTTCGATACAGAGGCTTGCGCGCGGTCGGATTTTTTATTTATAAATAAATTGCTTGAAATATATCGTTTCAATTTTTTGCCGACTCTGCCTGTATTGGTCCAAAATAAGGGAAATTAAAATTTTGCTTGAATACTCACATAGGTAGCATGTAAATGATGTTATCATAGAGACCTTTTTTTTTAATAAACAATAAACATCGGGGAGTTGTAGATCTATTAAAAGCCTGACATAATATACGTATAACACAATGTTTTCCAGCTAACCTATATAAATTAATTCAAATAGCTTAGGTACTTGTTAATCGTCCTACATAAATCAATTATGGATGACATAAAACAGGTTTCACGATATTTACATAAATAATTTGTTACTGCTTAATTTAAATATGCGATTCTCGACATATTTACTTGAATTTCAATAGAAGGCAATTTTAATAAAATCACTATTTTCGGCTTTCACTTGTTTTCTAATTTTTTATTTCTTATATACATAAATGCAGTTGAATTTTAAACAATTTAAATGATGTGTAGGTATGTATTTTAATAATAAATTGTTGTCTACTAGCTACGAATGATATTATACTGAACGACCGTTGTTTTTGAACTTGAATAACCGAACCGTTATTTTTCAAATACATACTCGATATCGTATAACGATTTTAAATTCGGCAAACGTGACATGACAATAATTTTATTTGACCCGACATTAATTCAATCTAGGTATAACAGCAGAGTACTAATCAAATAATTTTGCAATTGTGTAACTACAATATATCAATTACCAAGCGACGCTCATCAAAGTCGAACAACGTTCCATTTTTAGATTTCATTAGCGAGTCTATTATTTAGTACCTATTTGCAGTTTTATCTAAAAAAAATTCCTTTCTTACATTCAACAATTACAATGCCTAATCAACAAAATATCAATTCTGTTACTTTAAAATCAAACGAGAAGCGCTTCTTAATTAAGTGCAATGATCAAGTTGTAACTGGTTTTGCGTCCTTAAATAATACAAGTGCATTTGCTACTTAAAAAGACAATTGTTGTGAAGGGTTTCGCGAGCGTGCAATTACCATCAATTTCCTTTTGGCACCTATTTACTCATGAACGACGATAACTACTTTCTGATGTGTTTATTTAATTTTAACAATTCGAGTACCTACACGGAATTATCTGCTAATCCATTTTTAACAAAATGACAAAAGGACCTATATATTTAAGGTACGTCGTCAACTCGTGCAAGTAGAAAATCGATAATGTACAGGTACACTTGTAAATAAATACTTCCTTACGCCTAGTACTCACTGGGATACATCTGGATGCATCATACATTTTAACAAAATAGAAATAAGTTAAGTACTTAATAGTTCAGTAATTACGGTTCCTGATGTAATAACTGTACAAGATAGGACCTTCGAGTGTGCCAAACACGTTCACCTCGGCGCAGTGACGTCATCCGTGAGTAGTAGCACGTATCATACTCCACTTGAATCCACTTCAACCTCAATTCAGGTTCATTGGGAGGAAAGCAAAAGAAGTAGTTTTTCTGTCAACATTTTTACATTGGTTGTTAGCGTTGCAACTAAACACCGCGCACCTCATGTTTATGATGAGACGTAACAATTTTAACGCCGAAACTACGTGTGAACAACGTACCCGTACCATCGGTATTTAGAAAATGTCTGACGGTCTTATTTACTCACGAGTGTCGTCAAACAATACGCGCAGATCCGCCTCCATATCCTACCTTGTACCCATACTATGGGTACATACGGTTGGGTAATAAAAAATAATTAATTATTACTTAATTTTAATTTTAATTAATTAATTACTTAATTTGAATATTATACCGAACCAACGAGCTGGAGGTGGGTATGAACATAATAATATATATTTATAAATTACTTGCTTCTACTACTATTTGAAACAATTTCTGCTTGCATTGTGTTCCTATACATTTATAGGAACGTATATTAGGTCATAACCAAACTATAGATATGTGGCTGAAGGTGCCGTTGCGTTTGGAAGAGTTTGAAGTAAGTAAAAAATGACAAAATTAAATAATATTCCTAGTATTTTTAACTTTACTATTTTTAAATAACAAAAATGTAGATTAGACGCGGTAGATTAAAAAAAAATAGCGACAATAAGACCGTCATAAACTCGATTTCTGATTCAAAATTGGTGCAGGAAAACAATTATCATAATAGCTTTTAATAGCTCCTAATAACTTTTTTCAAGTCACGCTGCACAAAACTAACAATAAATTTAACAAATCATTAGTTAAATCATTCACTGGTCAAATCATTTACAACGATTACCTATTCGGAGAAAATTTTCGTTGCGCGATAGGAATAACTTATCGAACGTCAAGTATTAATTTATTTTTGCTATTGACTTCCTCTCGCGTCAATCACAATTTTAATAATGATTTTTACTTTTAATAAATATAACTTTTCATATAAATGAATTAAGGAATTATGTAATGACTTACCTCTAGGGTAAAGTTATTATTTTATCAAGATATAGTTTAACTAATAATTCTCATATTTTTTATAAAAAAATAATCATAATTTGACTATAGACTCAAATTAAAAAATATATATACGCTTTTTCAAATTTAAGCTTCTTATCGCGTTATCGCATCGCTACATTTCGAGGATTGTTTTATGTAGATTAAAAATAGTATAGAACTGCATTTTTTCATTTCATTATTTCGATTATAGTATTCAATTTTTTATGCCTAGAATGTAGTAAAGTTTTTTGATTTTTGTCTATAATCTATAATAACTAACTTGAGGTACCTATGTATTTCCGTACGTTATTTTTTGTCTTGTCATCCTTTTTCGAATGTCGACAAGAAATTTCATACTCTATTTCAAGTTTCTAATTTATATCCAGATCTCAGTCGAATACATCGTAAAAATAAATACATCTGCATGTCAACTGAATAATCTGTACAAAGGTACAGGTACAGGTTATTTAAAATTCACAAATGCTAGTCTATAGCTGGAAAAGATTAAGAAAAGCACCGAAATGAGTAATCCCAAAAATTATAGAATATTTTACTACGCTATGCCGAGAGAAGTCATCGCTGTTATATATTTTGTAAAATTAGTTTTTATATTATTGGTATTGATCGTATTAAAATAGAATAATAATAATAAATAAACATACAAAAACGTGTTTTTTTTATAAAAATAAAATGGCTTATTTTCGCTATAATGTTCGCTACTTTGAGATACATGTTACTTCTTCTTGCTTTATTAAGATACATGTTACTAACAAAAGTTAACATTACACCCAACTCTTTCTTTACATGGTCTTACATTTTCATGACATGAAGATAATTAGGTACTTCACGATGGCGTTGCAAGTAAATAATTCGTAAATACAGTGGTTATAAGAATTTGTTTGCCGTCTCTGTATGCCGAATATTTCCCATCCGGGTAACAATTGTAGGCCGACATATGCATCCTAGTGAATACTAGGCATTATGCTTTCTCGTATGTACCTATTTCCTCGTACTTCCCTGATTACTTACTTCTCCACGCGGTTTGCCCCTTGTAGAAAACAAACCGAAGACGCGTAGTACAAATAGGGACGACATTGTTATAACGTGTAAACGTCTTGAGCGTTTTAACAACTAGTTTATCCACGTGCCACAACAAATAACCAAAATATGTATAATTAATAAAAACTGCAATGAAACTAATGTCGCATTATTGAATTATTGTCGCACTTGAATTCAAGTAACTTGACTAATGCGAACTGATTATTTACTTGACTTGAACAATTCTTTCAAAATACGTTCAAGTTTCAAGTAAAATATAAACATTTTTAACTTTTGTCTAATTGAAAGACAATAAAATTCGATTCGTTTTCTAAGTTAATTAAAATAGGTCAGCAGTCGTTAAAATGGTATCAAAGGAGGTAGTACGAGCTGGATATGGGTAAAGAAGTGGATTTATCAGAAGGAATTGTCTGGGTGCATCTGGGACTCTGTTAAAAAAATTGATAGTAGAAGATAGAGATGCGTTTCAAAGTCATCTAAAAATTTCTGTAGAAAAATTTAATGAATTGGTCGGTATGATTGAACACAAAATCCCGTACCTAACTTTATTATTTAAAATTTTGAAACAATGAATTTTATAAAAAAATTCTTAAGCCGATAATATATGCACGCATATATTTTTACATGTGTTTATTGCACAATGGGACTTGTAACGGATACTATAATAAATTTAAAATCATATTTTACGTCAAATGTAATTGTCCTATTTTCTAAGGTCATTCATATTTAATTCTAATTCTTTAATTAATAATAATATAATAATAATAAAAGACGTAACCAATAAAATTAAGTTATTGATAAAATTTGTTAATTGTCCACAAACAACGAAATGTTTGTAAATTTTTTCCCGTACGTAATACATTTAAAAATAATTGAATACGTGCAATACAATTTACATCGTAGTGAAAATATACTCACTATAAATACGTGAATACCTACTATGGAAAACATCACTTTTTATAAATATAATATAATTTTAGCTATATAATTAGCAAATATAGGTATTATACTTAATTATAAAAATTAAAGCCCTACAGCTAATTATTTTATTTATGTTTTTATTTTTAAACATTATCTATTGATTACTGCATACATATGTTAGAATACTTTTTTTATGTAATGTTATTTACTTATTCACTATGAACGACAAAATCGTATAAAAATTTATTTAAAAATAACTAAAGATAAGAAATCTTAATTAAGCATGTAAATAAAAGTATTAAAATTTTTTTAAATCAAATGTCAAAATGAGGTAATATTTCTAAAAATTTGAGTTTGAACTTATCTCTTAATTCAAAACAACTTATTTTTAATAAATGATTTCGTATCTTGTCAAATAAAGCCAGTTTTCTTTTATTTTATTTCAAAACTGTGCCCTCGAAACGCCCCGTATATGTATGATTAAACTCATTTTCACTTTAATACTGTTTAAGAACAAGTGGGAGCTAAATCCAAAATATCAAAATTCAATTCGAAATTTTTTCTCGATTATACATATCTAATCAGTTATTCGTGGACACATTGTATATGTTTATTGATGTATAAAATGTTTTTGACATTTGGTAATGTGTAATATATCATTTAAAACAAGTATATGCCTTTTGAAAATTTTGTCTTCCTAAATATCACTTTCCGACGACTGTGCGTCGTTTCGAGGACGATCAGAATAGAGCTACCCTTCACGTTTCCACCATTTTTGATACCATTTGAACATGGCGCCAATTTTACGAACGTGCTTTTTATGAAAAGCATATGGTTGTCAACAAATTGTCAAATTGTTTATTCGAGTAAAAATGCAAAAGTTGAACGAGGTTCTACTTTACTTGAAACTTAAATGCAACTTGAAAGAATCTTTCAAGTCAAGTAAATAGCAGGTTTACATTAGTCAAGTACAGAGATTACTTGAATTCAAGCGACTTGAAGTCAGTAACTTGCCTAATGAGAACGGCAATTTCATATATTTCAAGTTACTTGACTAATGTAAATGCGGCATAATGGGAACTGATTATTTACTTGACTTGAACGATTTTTTTCAAGGTACGTTCATGTTTCAAGTAAAATATAAACATTTTTAACTTTTTGTCTACTTGAAAGATAATAAAATTCGATATGTTTTCCAACTTAATTAAATTAAATTTTTATAAATATAAACGTATATTATTGACATATCTTTAAATTTTTTCCCGTAAGTAATACAATTTACATCGCAGTGAAAATAAACTCACTTTTATTATATAGTAAGTGTAGGTATTATGCTTAATTATAAAAATTAAAGCCCTATTAGATGCTAATTATTTTACTTAGGTTTTTATTTTTAAACATTATCCTTTGTTTAAAATACATAATACATGTAATGTTATTTACTTATTGATTATTGTTAAAAATATAAACTTGAACAAGTAATGTGGTGTTGCTAAGAAACAATAGATAACAGATATAGATAAATAAGCAAGTTGGGTAGTTTTGTCAAAAAGACCCATTCGTTTAATTTTCTCAATTTCTATTTTTGTTAACTAGTTAATTTTCTGCTGTTTATGTTAAATAAACTTATTATTGGAACAATTATGAACGGAAAAATCGTATAAAAATTTATTTAAAATACAGAAAGACTACAATCTATTAGTACTGTAAAAATACGAGGTTTTATTGATGCATTTTGCATCAATGCACTGGGGATTTGACGTGTTTGCGACAGTACCTAACATATTTCGCATAACAACACTCCACAATTATTTAAATATTATTGTATCGTTTGTAAAACAAGAAATGGTATAAGTGCACAATTTATTTATCAATGATAAATTGCCGCTACTAAAACACGATAAAAATGAAACTATTTAGAAATCTCTACTTTAATAACGGTTTCTATTCATTCATAAAAGCGTTTCTTCAATAAAGTGTGAAATAGCACGCGTATCGATTGATAAAATTAAATGAATGGCTACTTGGTCATAAAAAGAAAAGAAATATTGCTTTCGATAGTACGTAAATTCGTATGCTAATAAATCCTACGGGATGTGAAAAATATACCTACACCTTGATTGAATTATTGTATTTCAACGTGTTAATTTATTAGCCAATAAAATTCTGTATAAAATTAATGTCTATACAGGTAGGCACCTACATTAAAAATCTATAGGTAGATATAATGGAGAAAAACTGATGTCATCGCGAAACTTTTAAATTCGAATTTTTACATTGTATTTTTTTGTATTTACATTTTACAATAAGTATAATACAACCATTATTTTAATTAAGATTACAAAACGAAAATAGCATAGACACTCATGTTATTATATAAATATTATTTATGTATGTATAAACTGAGAATATATCAAATACATAATCTAAGTAAGTGATATATCAGCGTACGTGACTACAAAGCTATTATAATTTAATTATTCAATGGCCATAAACTTTTACAAACATTTGTACGCATTAGCAACTTAATCTCCCTTGATTAATCTGTGTGTTTGTAATTAATTGCATATTTGAATTGTTGAATTGTTAACGCATGAACAAAGTATAACTTACACGGTCCAGCGCTTCAATAATATGTCCGGGATAATTTATTCCTATTAATTTTATCGGCTATAACGTTTAAAATGTGAACATGAAAATGATAATCGAAAGCGTATTTCGATAAACAACAATATTATTACGCCTATTAAATAAAGTTGGTAATGTGTATTATAATGATGAATTCTTCAAAATAGAATAAATTGCATTGAAAACCGTGAGTGTTACTATCAGCTGTAACTGTAACTGGTGTAACTGTAGCAGTACAGATATACACGACGTTGGTGTAACTTTCGCTGTCTGACGGACTTTTTTAAACCTACCTCAAAAACACAATGATTTTAGTGAATTCTTAACTGCAGTCTTATGACATTTTTTATAAATAAGTAAGTGTTTATTAAAAATCAAATTTTTATTAAACCTGTTTTCTTGACGTTTATATGTTTTTATAATTATTTATGTCTTAAATTTAAATAGCCCTAAGTACGGCCCATAATGTTTGTTGTGCTTACGGGGCTTAAATGTTATTAGTGAACTGCTAAACTGGGACAAAGTTAAATAATAATATGCAAATACCTATTGTTCAATAATCGTCCGCCTGCCTGTTCTTCGGCCAAATGTTGGGTTTTGCCAGGACGTCGACTATACCTACCTAATTTTAAGAAATTAATGAAAGTTCGGTTTTATTAGTCGGTTAAATTTGAGTACTTGAAGCTATAAGCTATAGCTATCTGAAGCTATAATGGCAATTTTGAAATTGTAAAGTGTTTAGATTTTGTTAAAAATTGCAATTTTATTGATACGAGCAGCTTCGCTATAAAATTGTTGGATAAACACGTCTATGTAGATTTAATTTTTACAGAAGCGTACGAGACGAGCCACAACTTTTTTCATTATAATTTCTTTAAAATTCGGGGTTTAAAGTTAGAATTTTATTAAATTTCGAGTTTAAAGTTGGACCTTTGAAGGATTTAAAAATAAAAACCAACGTGGCCCTTCTATACGCTTTCGTAATTTATTTGATTTTATTCATACGGGCCCATTTTTTCAATGTTAATGCATTAATTTCTTTTCACGTGTTACATATGTACACAACGATTTATAAAATTCCTATTTAAATTTTATAATCCTATAAGTCTGCAGGATATGACAGTTTTTTTTAGACGTAGGTAATCAAAAGCTTCCTCGTGTTATGTTATGTTTATATGTTATTTATAACCGTATAATAAAGATTTATGGCAGTCATCTATACAGAAATATCTATCGGATACGTGTAGAATCTTCGGATATTAGCAAACGCCTAAAATCGATGTTCGTTATTAAAATAATTTTTTGAAAGAAAAGATATACTATTAGGATATATTATATTATATCTAAAGGAGCTTCTGACTATAAATAGTTATGAACACGTTCAAAACAAAAACATAATAGTTATATACATACGTATACGTTATTCACGATAGGTTCCAATGCACGTCATTTGTAATATTCAGTTTAAAATTTTAAACGTGGCATATTTTACCGATGATTTACCTACACACGCATGACATGGCAAAGAAAAATTACAATCTATTAATATTGTAAAAATACGAGGTTTTATTGATAACGAGATTGGAACCTATCGTGAATAACGTATAAGTATGTAGAAATGCGTTTCCTACTTATGTACATATTAAATTTATTTATATTTATTTTTATTATTATTTTTTTATTTATTTATATTTATTAAATATACTTACATAAGTAATAATGACGCATGAATTCATTATGCAAATAGAAACAAATAAAATATTATTGTTGCATGTATTTAATAGCTTTATGTAATATTTACAATGTAATACATTTTAAATAGCACCTAGTGGTTTAATAAAACATCCAACACGAGGCGTTTAAGATCAAAACCGGCATGTCACCGTAAAAAGATAGGACATATCTATCGACTGATAATAAAATAACGATTGTATTTTTTTCGACAACCGTTTCGAATCGTCAAGTTTGCGGTTTCCGAACAAATTATAAGAATTTATTTCAACTCGACGCGACGACTATAGAATTTTTTTTTAAATACAGCACATGCAAAATACGTGTGCGCGCACTTGACGTGTTGCTCACCTTGACCCAGTATTTACATATTATTTCTCTATAGGTAAATGCTTTTTATTGAATCGACATTATAAATGAAATTCACCTTGATTAAATGTTGTTTTTTTTTAAATAAATTAAATTAAATCAATGTCGATTATTTGTCAAATTTTATATTATGTATTCCGGTTGTTGACATTTAAATAATTAAATAATAGGTATAAAAAATATAAAGAACATATGCCACATATAAGTAACTGTACAGGTCGCGTTAAGATAGTAGTTAAGATAGGGCTTCCAGCGATACACCGCATTAAAAAAACTAAATAAAGTAAATATTTCTCAAATTTAAAGTAAATAAAAGCAAATAAAAGCCAAAAAATGTAAATAAAAGTAAATCACTGGAAGCACTGAATATACCAAATAAAAAAATGACAAACTACACGTTTCTAAATCGATTTAAAATTTTTGCGAAATCTCGAAAAAATCCCTTAGTAGTTTTTCTAGAATAACAAACCAATAAATGACGAACTAAGGGCGTTTCCGGCGATTTAAAATTTTTACGAAATCCCGAAAAATACCAGTCAAAAAGACCAGTCAATTTTGTTAATTTTTATACCACTCGTTATTTAATGGAAAATCGAAAAAATCTTATCATTGGCCCAACACGGAGAAATTGTTAGGAAAGTTCGATTCGCGATTTTAAATTAATATATTTCCCATTTAAAGTACATTGCTGTCAATCATTTCTTCTTAACGATAGCACCTAATTGCTCCTTAAACTATAACCCTTTCAGTGACATTAAAACTTTAACTTTTGACAGTACGTGATTTCTATTTGCATTTTTACATCCAAAAGTTTTAAAGTTGTAGAGTAAACTTTAGGTTTTTTTTTGGCAAAATTTTTATCAGAACGTTTTGCGACGCAACGTTCAGAACAAGTCGTAAACGACTAGAAAATTCGTAATTCTGGCATAACAAAGCAAAAAATGACGAACTGCGGGCGTTTAAATAGATTACAAGTTTTTTATAATCTCGATAAAATGACGCTACCTGATACGCATAGAACAGGTCCGGAATTACTTGAAAAGTAGTTTTTCTAGAATAACAAACCAATAAATGACGAACTAAGCGCGTTTCCGGCGATTTAAAATTTTTGCGAAATCTCGAAAAAATCTCTTCTTTTTTTTTGGCAAAATTTTGACTCGAACGTTTAGAGATAGAACGTTCAGAACAAGTCCGGAACGACTAAAAAACTCGCTGTTCTAGTATAACAAAGTGAGAAATGACAACTGCGGACGTTTAAATAAATAATTATTTTTGCATAATCTCGATAAAATGACACTACCCGATAAGCATAGAACAGGTCCGGAATTACTTGAAAAGTAGTTTTTCAAATATAACAAACAAAGAAATGACAAACTACACGTTTTTATAATTTAATATATGAAATACTAAGTGATCATAACAAGACACAACAACAGTTAAACACATTCATACATCTGATAATGCCCGCGTATCACTAACAAGTCAAACACCCATTACAACTTCACCAAGAACCAAATCACCGAGAAAAGGACCTCCTGTACGCAGTCTACTCTTTTCTCAGATTCGTGAATAAATAAAAAAAAGTAAATAAAGCAAATAAATCACTGTAGTAGCATCCCGTGTTACAATTTGTTGAATATTCATATATTAGAAAATATTTTCTTAAACAAAAGATGATTATAATGATACAGTGGAACCCCGATAAGTCGAATATCTCGATTACTCGCACCGACTATGTGAATAACAAGCAAAATTCTCAAGTAAATGCATCTCGATAACTCGAAGTTTCCTACTCTTCCCTTCAGATTCGGCTTATCGAGGTTCGACTGTATGTTATATGTTATTGCACATTTATTTTATATCAGGGCCTAGTGAGATTTGATCGGTAACGTGCAACTTTTTATTTTAAATGATACCTGAACGTTTTTTGTTAAGAAAATATTTTTCTAATATATGAATATTCAACAAACTATGTAACACGGGGTGCAACTATCTTAACTCGCCCTGTATAACCATAATACATTTTAAATATTTCTCTTCATAATAATAACATCTATTAATAAAAGAAAAACACACATGGATCTACAAAATTTGCCTAAACATTAAAGTTAAATCGGTAGAGTAGTAATCTAGGTAAACACCTACATCTGAATTTTAACTAGTGCTCTAAATGAATCGCTCTTGATAAAGGGGTTTTACAAACAGACGAATACAATGCATAATATATTAATCACGATAATCTGATTAACTGACTACAGCTGCAGAACAAATTCTACATACTCCATGTAAAATATGTATGTATGTATATGTGTACATATATACCTTCTACACGTTGAATATTTCACGCGGCTTTGTTTTGAAACTAACTGTCATACAACCTTACGTATTTTATTGAGGTCGTTCCACTAATTGAGCGTGTTCATACTCCTGAAATAATGGCTTTTAAACAGGTACCGATAACATTAATTAAAGTTAATTTAATTCACTCGAAGCGGTACCAACAGCTGTAAATATCGAGTCAATGTGACTATTAGCCAAAAAATAAATGTTTTCGGAACATTAGATTCTAGAAGTACACACAATGTCCCCTAATCCCCTTTGTTTTCAAAGAGTTACCACCGTGCCGCTACGTTAATGGGCGCGTGTGTTATATTTTCATTAAAAGAAATACACCATTTTCTGTACTAACGCTATATCTAAATTTTTGTTGTTTTTTGTCAACAGCGAGAGTATCAGCTGAAAAATAGACACGAACTTCAGTTGTATTTTTGTCTTTACTTATAAAAACCTCCACACATTGAAACACAGATCAAACATGGGGCTAACTTGCGTGAGTTGTGGCGTTCGTTGATTCAACGGCAGTGGAATGCGAAACGTCATCAAAACAGATGTTCATGTATCTGTTAATTTTACACGCAACACTCCAACAAACCGGAGTTCCAAGTCCATACAAGGTACACATGCACACATTATATACCTACATATGTATGTTTAACTTCACTTTGAAATGAAATAAAACGCATAGGTAGGTACTCATAATACGTTATATTACAATATTTTGTACAACATGTGTTATGGACAACGCAACAGGTCAACCATTACTTTATAAATAGATCGCTATTTGCTTAAAGGGGCCGGTTTTTCAATTATCAGTTAATTCTGGCCATCGGTCAATCACTATAGAAAAATGATTATGAGAAACAATTTTTTCTATATGGCGATTGGCTAATGATTAGAGTTAATTGAACATCGAAAAACCGGTCATAAAAAGTTTAGATTTATAAACAAGTTATAAACATCGCCATTTTGATTTTTTAATTCCTGTGCCGATTATGTTATTAATTAATTTATTTATAATGTATTTACGATGTTAATACCAGCGTCCGAAAATATTAAGTTCAGAATTTTGAAATGTAGGTAAGCGAAAAGTGTCCACGAGAAAATAAAAAATCACTAACAATAAGTTATGTATGTATAGGTAGTCAATATATTGAACATAAATTATTTATTATTGGTATTTTAATTTCCATCGTAATCCAAATTTAAATTGATAATTAAATGCCGTAAAACGCTACAAATGCCCGCGGACATTTTTACATATACTGAAAATATAGTAGAATTCGAACCCTTTTACCAACGAATTATAAAGCAGATGTTCTACTACCACTTTACCGTCGTGTAGTGGATGATATGAATGAAAAGGTAACACTTTACTTAATTTAACTTCTAACCCTTTCTTCACAAGTACGTTTAATATCATTATAAATTCATTGGGTTTCTTTGTGTTACGTAGAATAATTATAGGATATGTAATTCACGATAACTACGAAAGTGAATTGTAACATTTTATTAAATATTTTTATTCCTTAAAGTCTATTTTATTTAAAACATTTTTGTTGCACTTATTGAGATTAGGATTATTTAGATTACATGCACTTATTAAACAAATACAGTCAAACCTTCTATACAACGAAATCGGTAAATCCTAAAAAAAAAACTTCGATATATGGGGTGTCCCAGAATTTCCGCTAAAATTTCAGGCAGTTGCGTTCTCCTATGCTTTCTGAACAAATAACCTAAGAACAAAATTTGTCTCCGAAGCTTAATTTTCGTTCGCGAGTCGAAAAAAAAACAATCGAAAAATAAACTTGGCGACATTGTTGCAATTGTTCCTTCGAAAAATTTATTAATACATTAAATCCAAATTTGATGGTGATTTTAGGTAGTAATCGACTTATCGATTGATAAATTAATTATTTCACTTAAATATTTTTGGCTATTAACTGAATATACAGGGTTAGTTAAAAGTATGGAGACGGCGATTTATTGTCGTTAATATTCATTTTAGGAAATTATGTTCAATACAAAAGTTTGTTATGAAATTATTATCTACATTTGAGAATACTTGAATTTTTTTTTTCCTCAATTGTTTTTAAGTTACGACGTCATCGATATTTTTTTGAAATGACAACCTATATTTCTGATTATTGATTTCAATAGTACATTCTATTCTCTTTTCAACGGTATACAATTTTCAATATGTTACATTTGAAAAAAATTAAGAAAAAGTGCCTAAAAAGGTTATTGTTTATGTCAAATAGTTGACATATTTCAATTGTGTAATTTGTTGCTGGTAATATTAGCAATGGCGAGTTTAAGTGAACGTGAAAGAATTGAAATACTTATGATGCTGGGTTATGGAAATAGACGCAGAAGTTTACAAGACGTTTGTAATTTATTTAATGACATGCATCCAAACAGAAATCCAATTTCTAAATCCGTTGTTGGTAAAACCTTAAAACGCTTTGAACAAACCGATAGTGTTAAAGATTTGCCAAGGAGTGGTAGACCTAGAACAGCGACAAGCGATGATAAAAAACTGAATGTTCTATTGGCCGTATCCGAAGATTCCCATTTATCAACCAATCATAATTGATTGGCCGCTAATGCGGCCAATCACAATATTTCACAGTCATCGGTCGTTTCAATTTTAAAAAGTGAAAAGTATAAACCTTATAAAGTACAACTTCTACACGAGTTGAGGGAAGATGATGTTGATAGGAGACTACAATTTTGTGAAGAAATGTCAAATATTTGCAATAATAATGCAAATTTCGTCAACAATATTCTTTTCTCTGACGAAGCTACCTTTTGTCTTACCGGTGAAGTAAACAGACATAATTGCAGATATTGGTCATCGGAAAATCCTTTTTGGTTTATGGAGCACCATACGCAGTACCCCCAAAAGGTTAATGTTTGGGTTGGCAATCTAGGGGGTCATATTATCGGTCCCTTTGTCATCAATGGCAATTTAACTTCGGCTCTGTATTTGCAGTTATTGCAAAATGAAATTATACCTGCTTGTGCTATGCTGTATCCAGATTAAAACAATGAACACCTTCCCAATAACAGTATCTGGTTCCAGCAAGAAGGCGCCCCACTACATTATGGTGTAAATGTTCGTCAATATTTGGAGAACGTCTTTCCAAACAGATGGATTGGGAGACGAGGAACTATTGAATGGCCAGCTCGTTCGCCTGATTTAAGCCCTTTAGATTTTTTTCTTTGGGGATACGTAAAAAACAAGGTTTACAAAGATAAGCCCAACAATGTCGAAGATTTAAAAATACGAATTACCAGAACGATAGAAGAAATTCCCCGAGAATTTTTACAAAATTCTATTCAGGGTTTTGTAAATCGATTGGGTCATTGTCAAATTAGAAATGGACAACAATTTGAACACTTACTTTAATGTAGTTAGTTATTAATTTGTTTTTAATGATAAGATTGTGACTGATAAGTTGATTGCAAATAAATGAGTCTAGTTACCGTGTTAATTAATTCTGCTAATTTAATGGATCTTTAATATTTGAACTTTAAGGCACTTTTTCTCAATTTTTTTCAAATGTAACATATTGAAAATTGTATACCGTTGAAAAGAGAATAGAATGTACTATCGAAATCAATAATCAGAAATATAGGTTGTCATTTCAAAAAAATATCGATGACGTCGTAACTTAAAAACAATTGAGGAAAAAAAAATTAAAGTATTCTCAAATGTAGATAATAATTTCATAACAAACTTTTGTATTGAACATAATTTCCTAAAATGAATATTAACGACAATAAATCGCCGTCTCCATACTTTTAACTAACCCTGTATGTACGATTTTAAAGATATTACCTTTAAGAGGTCCGCATGAGAAAACTAAGCCTCGGAGTGAAATTTTGCTCTTAGGTTATTTGTTCAAAAAGCAAAGCCACCCGGCCACCTGAAACTTTAGTGGAAATTTTGGGACATCCTGTATCAAATCTTGCTGACAATTAGCAAGGCGCGTTATTGCTTATTTGACAGTTGTTCGTTATAAAGGGTTTTTCAGAATTCACATTAGAAAATTACACGGGTAAACTAAGACAAGACACAAATAAAAACTTATGCAACAAACAACCCTCCACGATTGTACCTATAGCGAATATTGCATAACATCGAATAGGTATTTTATTTGAAATGCCAATTTTTACCAATCACCAAAACGTTATAATATTATTTTAAAAAACACAACGAAACGATTATAATTTAAATTCTGCTTTCAACTTTTTTCTTCAGGAATAAAAAGCTCCTACATTATGTATGCAGGTAATTTATTGTAAACAGCCTCGGCGAATAATACTATCTGATAAAATGAACGTTCGCCCGTCTTGTATCGTTTCGTCAAATAAAAATGTTATAAAAGCGTCAGAGCTAAATTTATTTGAAATAGAAATAAACCAACAACTAGAACAGAACAATGTTCTACATTCGAATTACGTTTCTATAAATTATTACGTCGAACGGAAGGTGTTTGGATAGTTTGCTCAATTTTAACGACTGGCGTTAAATTAGGCCCCTTTCACACGAAGTGATTTCGGTCGCGAGACTCGCTTCTATCGAATCATGTGAAATTTGATGCTTCGTTTACTTCAGTCGCGCGATTGAAATCGCCTTGTGTGAAAGAGACTTTAGCGTAGATATAACACGGCGGTGACCAACAGGTCGATCTATAAAATAGGTACAATTTGTTCGAAATTTTACAAAATCAAAATTTTGTAAGTATCCAGTATAATAAAATAAAAATAAAAGTGAGAAGACTAAGAAAATACGAACTGGTGGACCACAAAAGAAAACAAGTCGTCTACCGCTGGTATAACATTTTAATACCTATAACGAAAAACAAGTAATGTTCTGCATTCCAACATCACTGCAACACCTTATCATTAAATACCTAATTTTAGTCTGTTAGCAGTAACATGGGAGCATTTTAATAATACGAAAATATTTTAAAAGAAAAACACGTTGCATTCCTCGAAAAAATTACTTTGACCTCAATCAACGTTAACACGAGACCATCGTATAAATAAAAAAAATCAACGATTGTTATGCACGAATAATTCTTTTTCTACCGCATTTCAAACATAAATTCTATTAAAAATTAAACAAGCGTTTGTTGTTAACCTTAACCATTTTCATAAAGTTCGAATTTTAATAGAGTAAGAAATCACTTTGTATTTTATGCAAGCCTGTATATAAATTTACATTTTCATTTCCGGATAATGAAACTCTTGCCTGGTTTAAAATTGGATAATATTGTAAAATGAAACATAATAAGATTTAATTTAAGGTGATTTAAATTAATACAAATTACAATCGATGACGTTTTACTAGAACTTCGTAAGCGCCACTTTTTTTCGAAAATGAATTGTTCTGACTATCTTATGCATTTAAGGCGAAGACATAATTTGGATATTTTCCACCAGAAAAATCAATTTGTAATTGTACGTCCGTTAGTTTGTCACTATTAGTTTAGGTTAAGGGTAGGTTAGGATTGGTCATTGGCATTAAAAAACATGTATGTATAAAACATGTAGATAACCAATATTAAATAACAAAATACAAAGAATTTTTAAATTTCTGCAAAACAACAAAAAAATAGTTATCTAACAATTTAGGATAGATTAAAGTAGATTAATACCGATTGCCCCAACGAAAAACAATGGACATTGCTCGTAATATTTATACGTACAACAATGTGTAGGTATTACTTACATATAGGGGTCGTAGTGAAGCTTGATAAAAAAAATAATGCAAATAGTAACCGATATTTTTTAAAATATGTACTTTTTAGGAAATTTATTCTATAATTATGTATTTTTTCTGCAGTAAAATTATTTGAATAATCACTATCTGCTGTCTTTATACTGCAAAATAATGAATTAAAAATCAATTAATTAATTTAAAATCTATTCGTATGCCCTTAAACATTAAAAATTTCCCTATTAAAAACCACGAACCAGATAAAAGTTTAATCGCATTTTTATGTGGCCGATAAAATACAAAGCAACTAATAAAACATGTGCACCACCTACTTTCATAGCTTATCGGAGCGCGAACAAAAAGCTGGACGTTTTTAAAATAAAAGTGGGATTTCCTAGTACTCACGTATAAACTCGACTGCATTTATATATAGAATTCTGGCAAAAACCGCTTCAGATCTTTCGTGTTATTGGTACAGAGCGGTAGTGCTTGTTTCAGTGGTTCCAATTTTAAATTACGGCGTCGCATTGTTCTTATGTGCGACGAATGCTCGTTCGGTTAAGGCTTTTTGCGTGTGAGTGCGCGAATGTTGTGTATTCTGTTGTGTTCTCTAAAAGGATTACAAACAAAAACGATTAATACGACGAGTAAAGGTAGGATCTTTCTTTGTCGACTAACTCTTCGAGTATTTATAAAGTGTAAATACATGGACATAAATTGGGTTAGGCGCTTGGATAGGGATTCAGTTAGGGTGTTGGTTAGGGCTCCCCTCAAACATTCAACGTTCCAAATTCACGATCACGGTGGTTGGTGAAATACAGTGAAATATGAAGCGTATAGGTACGTAATGTAAGTTCACAGACAACGGAAGAATTTTACGCTGGAAATTGACGATAGAGGGAATACGATAACGAGAAAAAGGTAGGAAATGCAAAGAAAAATTTAGATGTTTCTAATTTTTTTTATAGTCTGTTACAGACAAGTGGCAGCCACAGCGGCAGCAGTGATAAAGTAAGTGTTCACTCATCATCCGCATCATACGCACGGCACACATCGGATTTGGAATACTTTACATTATTTTAAATGAAACTGCGTTCACCTAGGATTCCATTTTAGGATTTGAATTTTTTTGATTTTTTTCATTTCCCTTATTTTGAGAGACTTTAACTTTTCAATGTATTCGTATACGGATAAAAAATGGAATTCAAATTTTTGATTGTCGCAACAATTTAGACTGACAAGACAAACTTGAATACTAAAATTTACAAAAATTAGTTCTTAACGTTATTTTTATTTAAGAATAATTGAGACAGTTATTAAAATTTATTGTGATTAGTTTACTAGTGGTTAGTTGTAGTTACTAGTGTGGCTAGTTAACAGGAGTGATTTATTTTATTTTAAATAAGTATTATAGATCCTACATAATATATTATATTTTTTAAACTATGTTTTTAATACCTTATTAATGAGGAATTAAAAACAAATTTAATTTATTTGGGGTATCGTATGTGTATGAATTGTGCGTCGAAAAATGTTTGAATGCTCTAGTTTCTCGATTAACTTTTTATTTTGCCACCTCTTTACTTAAAAAAATGTATTCTACTAATTCCAGTTTCTTCGTGGCTTTCTTGTAATTTTCCCTGTTTTTTTAACTAAATTTAATACTTTCGTGCAATTATTTTAGTTATTTTACTAACAGAATGAAAATAAGGCAACTGTGTGGGGGGTAAAGATATGGTGCGGTTAGTTTCCTGATTACCTACTACCTAATACTCAAAAATAATAAAAGTTTCGAAACGTACCGTCAACACTGCAACGAGCGCTTTCGATATTAGTTTTTATGTGGTTTAGATGATGCAGAATGATCTTTAATTTTACGATTTATCGTTAAGCTAACTGTAAGCTTAATTTAAGTTAATTCAGACATAAGATGGATTTCTTTTGGAAATTGAGTTTATTTATAATTTAAAATTATAAATTATACCCTAAATAATCACTTGGCCCATACACATACATAAATGACCGAGTCCCACCGCTGTATTACATAAATGTTTGATGTACAAAATACCGAACCACATAAAGGATTTTTTTTTTAATTTTGAATTAAAATTGCAAAAAAAACTTACCACATTAATGCAGGGAGAAAAAATGTGTAAAAATATAGGTGCCTACTTTTATTTAATTTCTAACTTAATTTGGAAATTGTGCCTTTTATAAATGCAAAACTGGATTTTTATACGAAATGCATGTCACCATACCCAACCAAGTAAAGGCCAACGAACCGTTAACGTCGATCTACGTGTACGTATCGCTACACAGCATATTTACCAAGTTTATAACGTCTCGTTTTATTATTATAATAATAATTAAGTCTTTACAAAATCAAAGCTATTTAAGCGATTTAAAAACATAATAATTAAGCTGGATGAGATAATGGGTCTTACGAATAAAGTACAGCAAATGCTTTTTATTTTAATTTTTTGAAACTGTTCGACTCGTACAAATCGAAGCACTCGATGTGTATAGTAGGTATGGTGCCTTTGCCCATAGACAAAATAAACAAAAGATCACGAGCAAAAGCGCATAGATACCTACTTCGAGTACTACGATTTATACGAACCAAAAAACTTCAGTAAATTGAAATAAAAGCACTTGCTCTATTTTATTAATAAGGCCCAAATGCATGATATATGTACCTACAATGCGACTTGAAATCATTTAGATAACATTTATTTAGTTATATAACATTGGTGGGTAATTTACTCTTTATTACATGTCATTAATTTAGTCTTTATCATAATTAAAATGGAAAATAAGTTACAGTAGGTAGTTAAAAGTATATTAAAATTTATATTTAAATCAAATTAGTCGATTTTGATTGTATGCGAAAAACATCTTTCGCTAAAAAAATCTACATTATATTTAATATTTACCTATACGTTATTTACTTAGGTGCCGAAAATATTTCATAATTAAAAGTACCGATTTACAAATACTCAATGCTGATATTTACAGGTAATTACCAGTAAATATTTTGTTATATCTATTAAATAAATTGCCCCTCGGTTAGGTTTTAATTTAAGGGCAAAAAGTAGTACACAATACCTACTCGTTAAAACTTCAATTGGCCGATAAATTTTCATACGAATGATTTCATAAAATGTCGTACAAATTACCTATATAACGATTAAAAGCTGAAAACTGGAGGATCAAGTATGTAAACTAACTATTATACATATAAACAAACTATAATTCCTGAATTAAAAGACGATTGTGAGACCAGTTTTTTAATAGTTTATCTTCGCTTGTCAGTAGCTCATTGTATAAAACACGTGTTTATCAAATTCGTACATTAAACATTAGCATATCATGCAAAACCTGACGATTATCCGCTTATACGCGAGAGATTATTAATAAGAAGACAGAACGATCATAAGTACCCAACAGGCGAATTAAAACTATAAAAAACTGTGCTTGAGAAATGATTGAAGAATAAATAAATGTGTAGAAAACGTACCTATACGAATTAAAAATGATAGGTGCTATAGCTCATCCAAACCTATATGATATTCGTCATCAATACGACGATGACGACGTGAATTTTACTCTTATCGTTAGCGCTGCCAAGTAGAACAGCAATATTTCACCAATATTCATCTAATAATGTACATTTATCGGGCCAGCGTTGATATTCGATATAAATTCAATAAAAATGTGGAAATTTTGAAATATTGGCAGTACATTGTATACGTATGTATACAATGTTGCGTCAAACAAGCAAAACAATATTGGTGCTATATTGAATTTGTCAATATTTCATATTAATTTATAATAGTGCGAGTTAATTGCGAGCAAGGCCATACGCTATCTATCATTTATTGACGTTACTTACTCATTTGTAGATATAGTAAAAACCATTATTGGCGTAAAGGTCACAATTCAACATTGAGAGATTATTGATTTTTCAATCAAAACAATATTGATCGAATACTGGATTAGATGGATTAGATTACTGGATGTATTCAAAATAAATTACAAGAACAATGAATAAATATTGTACCAATCTGCTTACAACCGACATTTAGCCATTGTTATGTTCTGCTTGAGATATGCGCATTTTAAACAATATATTATCGTTCAACATTAAAATGTTAAATAGTGATTTTAAAATTAACACGCATGCAATTCAATAACCGAATGATGTTTTTAAGTATAACAATTAAAGATTTACATATTATATGTACACATCTCGCCGAAGTAAACACACTCCCTGAAAGGGTGTGGCAGGTGTCGCGGTTAATATTTGGGTACAGTCCAAGTAAAAAGTATTCATCAAACAAGAATAATATTTAATTTTTAGACGACCGCTCGAGAAATTTGAAAGATCGTGACTGCTGTCAACTTTTGAACGTTGACGGTTTCGCACACTGTTACGTGAACATCGTATAGGCTTGGATAAGCTATAAGTACGATAATTACGACAGAAGTACGAATTAAGGAAAGCGAATTTAAACAGATTTAAACACAAATTTAAAGATGAATGAACGCAGCAAAATGATGACTTTTAATAAATGCAGAAAAATCAGAACGAATGCGAAACTCGACAAACGTAAACAATAAAGACAGCTGATATATGCGTTACCAAGTGTACTTTTTGTCATAGAATATACTTAAACGCAACCCATAACGTTCACTTTTTACTGGTTGTTAGCTATGATTGGATGAAAATTTCACCGCTAAAAAAATTAAAATTAGTTCGCATATTTTCAGGGGATCATGTTTACTTCGGCGAGCTGTACCTGCCTACATAGAACAGTTGTGCAAAATGTTCCTTGTGACTTTTTTGAAAACTTATTGTTCAGGATTCAACTCTAACCTACATTTTCGATATCTACATATAAATCGAGTTCGACGATTTCGAAATGTACATAAAGAAAACCGCTTTGTAAAATCCGAGAAAAGAATTCTTTCGATTACAAATGACAATTGCATTAAACTTGTCAATGGAAATGGCGACAACGATCGATAAAAATCATTATAAATTATCTTTGTTTAACAATAAGTTCAGTTGTACGCAGATACCTCCATTGCACAAATTTTAAGCAAACAACACTATTACCTTGTAAAAACAAGAAGCAGAGAAAATTTTGACGGGCAGATGTCGATGACAGCTCTTTAATTGCCGATGCAGACATCCACAGAAAATTACCAGTTCCTGCAGAAAAGAGGGTCTTTTAACATTTTGCATCGAATTAAAGTTACTTTAATTTGGATTTAAATAACGGTTTTGATGCCTACAGTTTTTTTTTTTGAATTATATTACCCATGTAATTGTTGTGCGATATTTCATCGACTTAAGATTTTTCGGAATAAAATAAGACGCACTTATTCGGATGACGATATCCGCCCCATCGCATTGCAAAAAAAGCAGGTACATAACGTACACTTAACTCTGATTGAAAAATGCACTAATTGTAAGTTGACATAAAAACGTAAACTTAAGAGGGGGCTGGAAAAATCATCTTCTACCATGTTTCCGCTAGTAACGCCACAGTAGTGTTTTTCTAATTATTTTAATTAATATCAAAAGGTTTAATCGTAAGATGGCGCGATTTTGGCGTCAGCTATTTAAATGTTAATTCCTGTTTTTTTGTACTAAATAGTTTCTACAGAGTGCGCTTTTTCATTGATGCATTGACATCTGATTTAATTATGTTTACGTTGTAAACTTTGCTAGCGTTTATAATTATTTATTCTAGGATATAAAGTTACAGAATATAAAGAATGGGCGTTTTGATGAGAGACACAAAAATAATGAAATGCAAGTTAACAAGCTTAAAAAAAATATTTAATTTGCAACCAGAAAAGTTACCAAGTTATGGGAGCGAAAAATTCAAAATATTTCTCTTCAAGAAAGTCACAATGATAATGATTATTGATTTTTTAAATTTATTTTTTGTATAATATGTGAGAGAGGTGCCATTGTTAATACAAAATAAAAATTGTAACAATAAAAAATCCAATATTACTGATATATGCATATATGTAATTACTTATGTATATATATTTCAGAATAATAATTATTATAGCATGCCATTAACTGCATTAAAAGTTAAATAGTTACAGTTTCGTTCTCAAATACATGTAGCTATACGTTATTCACGATAGGTTCCAATGCACGCAGCCATGCGCAAAAGTTACTAAATTGTATATTTTTGAACATAGCACTCCAATGTGTACAGATGATTTACCTGCACACATATGACATGGCAAAATAGACTAAAATCTATTACTACTGTAAAATACGAGGTTTTATTGACGACGTGTTGGGACCTATCGCGAATAACGTATGTATACATATCTACTTATTTATGGGAAAAATAATTCACAGAAATCATAAACAACAACACGTCGAAATGCAAAATAATTATGCTTACTATCGAAAAAGAAACCGAATGAGATTCTATCTTTTATAAAATGAAAACTTGTAAATAAATAAAACTGTAGGTATGACAAATGTAGATACATTTATATAGATATATACATGTATATAGATATATACATACTTAATTTTAACTGTAATTTTGAAATTAGACCTTTTTATACAATATTATAAATCACGTACACATTTATAGAAATGGTTGGAATTTCACTATTTAAAGTATAAGAAAGAAAATGCAGAAGTTCAATTTTGATTTTAGTTTAAGATTTCGTAATAAGAATTACGAGTTTATTTTCGGTATAGGTACGTTGAATGTAAATATTTCAAAAACTAAATATGCCACCTATGCAGTTTGATGTTTATTTATCATACGGGAGATTAATGTCCACGAATCAATCAGCCGGCAAATAAAAAAAATACCACTCTAGTATTTTTACAGCACCATCTATTCAATAATAGTTGGACAATTTTGTTAGACAAATTCTTCGAAATCAAGTAGCAATCTGTAAGACAGCTTTATACTTGAAAATGACGATTTTTCGGGATACGGTTTACGAATTCTAGCAACAATTACACCCTGTACTTTCGTATACGTATTCACTGAACCTTCTTCTAGTTGCTCCTTATAATATTTTAGTCATATAGTATTTTCTTATAATTTGAGGTATTCGGAAGCATGTGTACAACTTAGCAAAACTGTTCCTTTAACTTTTTTACGATAAAAATATAGGGAGCAACTAGGTAATTGAATTAGTATTTATTATCAATTAAATTTTTTTTATAAAATTTAATCATTTTTAGTATCGTTTCCTGAAGTGAATCTACCATAGCGACATCTGTAGATTCTCGTTTATCGAACCCCCCTCTTAATGACCAAAATCAATGTCTAAAAGACTCCTAAAGAAAACGAACTACTCTTGATTTCAATTAGGAAAACATCGTTTAAATTAAAAATGTATTAAAAGTAACAGTAGATGCGACACGATTTATTTTTGTTTTCTCTTATCATTTATTTATAACAAATACGTGCGTTACTACTAAAAATTATAACATTGCCAATATTAATAACATACGTACGTATGTAGATACCTATCTACTTACAAATGATAAATTGACGGTTTGGACAGCGACCGTTTTTTCTATAATACTTAAGAATCTAAAAATAATTCAGTCATCAATT
Organism: Rhagophthalmus giganteus; assembly: GCA_036326145.1. Lineage (NCBI taxonomy): Eukaryota > Metazoa > Arthropoda > Insecta > Coleoptera > Rhagophthalmidae > Rhagophthalmus > Rhagophthalmus giganteus. The sequence goes on along the minus strand of JARFJA010000083.1, from coordinate 4,611,116 downwards.
AAGAACGTTTTATAAAAGAACGTGGGGCTCTAATTTATTGCCACGATAGTTTTACTAAAACAACTTTCTACAACGTCTTATGTAAATTATATCACTACAAATTATGCAAATTTATTTTATTTTTTATATTAATGTCAAAAGAATCTCCAGTTTTATGGAGTGTATTTTAATTGATAAAAGACCTGAAAGATTACGAGGATTATTTAAAATATAAATTACATTAATAACGTTTAATTTTCTATATATCTTTCGGCAGTTTAGAGATTTATTTTAAAAACATGATTAGCTTTATACTGCCAGCAGTATTTTAATGTTGTTATAATCATATTTATTTCATCTGTTACAATATACACACACGTTGCTGAATAAAGGAAATAAATACGTGTACTACAATATGGTTTTTTTATGACTATATTAATACACAAATTTTCCCTCATTTGTTAATAACTATACTGAACAATATTTGTCAAAAAGGTCAGAAATAGATGATAACATTTTCATAATATTAAATTATCGCATAACCGTTATAATCTGTGGTAATGGTGTTGCGAAATTTTAGAACTACACGTGCGTCTTAAAAATTAAAGCAAGTTGCGATTTAATTTCTGCATCTCAAAAATTTAGCACGTTATTTTTATTATCACGAAATTCAACTAAATTTTACTAATAAGCCATAAAGCAGAGCAATGTTCATGTTGAAAATGGAAACTGAACCGTGTAAATATTTCTCCAATTACGAGAATTCCTTCGACAGACAGACCAGCCAAGGTAATAATTTAAGAGCGCTCTATTACCCCATGTCAAACGAAATCACGAATTACTCGGTTATAATCATAAATAGAATAACGAGGTTTTTATTAACACATTACTGATATCATTAAAAATATAGGATGATAATAATTTTAAAGACATTTGAAATATTTTATTTTATTTTATTATTAAATAATGGACGTAAACAAATTTTCACGATCGTCCTGCAATTATGCGAATATTTTAAAAAGAATAAATCGTTTAATAATAAGAAAAAATCATTAATAAAGTTTAAAAACGTGATTTAGAAATTTATTAAATTCCCCGACTTTTCCAGGTTTTTCAATAATATTGAATAGATATTTCAGGCCACTTATATTCAGATTACAATAAAAAATACAAACATTGTTTATTAAAATTATAATTAACCCTAAAACCACACTGTGTGGGGTTGCCGACGACCCCACTCTATACAAAACTCTAACTGCACATGCTTAAGATTTTCATTTAACTTTTCTCTGAACTTTAATTAGCATTTTGGTTTGTTACAATAAAGTTACGAAGTTTATGATAATTATCCGACGTTTTGTTTATATAATTTTACAATACAACCTGGATTGTTCGGGGAGTAATATTCCCGATTAATCAAAAAACACGGATAATCGAAAAACACGTTTTTATAGTCTAACTTTGATATAAATAAACAAAAAAAAACAATTTTCAACTCATAAATTTATTTTTACATTGTATTATCAAACGTACTTATACATACATACATATAGAAAAAAATAAATACGCAACTTAATTAAAATATGTGAAGTCTGTTATTATGTTTTGTTTTTTACTCTCAGATTTGATTTCTCTAACCTTCGTTCTTACACTTCTTATGTATGTCTTAATATGTAAATGTATTAAAAAAAAAGATTTTCAACCCCGGATGATCGAGGCACGAATAATCGAGGTTGTACTGTAGCAATATTTGACATATTTTCCCAATATTAGTAAATTCCCTAATTTCCAGGATCAAATTAAATTTCCCAGACTTTTTCAGAAAATCGACACCCCGCTATTGGACTAGCGTTCACTATAGCGAGACTCTACTATATAATAATTAATATGTAAAAAATATTAACAGAAATGATTAATTATTATTTAATCGGATAATACAAGAGACCGTCATCATACGACTATAAAGACACGAGATATCCTTTATAAATAGATAAGTCGTCTAACAATAGCATAATAAATAAACAAATTTGATAAGAGCCTAAAATGTCGGTCACAAGTTAAGTATTCGAATTCATTAATTACCTACAAAGTAATACCTAATAAAGTAACATATATTGTAGGTAATATTAATTTTATAACCGCAAATAAGTCGACAAGTTTCAAGAGACAAAAATCATAAAAACCGTGCATAAAAACACACCCGATGCGATACTTCAATTAATTTACTAATTTCGGACTAATTAGACTCATTGCATCGTACAAGAAATTCATTTTTAATGTACCAACCCTTGGGAGGGGGGGGGAGTAAATGAATCAGTCATTGTACTTAAAAAATGTCGAAGTGAGAATATTGAAAATAATGAATTAATATAAATATGCCGCGTAGATAATGCTGGGGAAATATTGCAAATGATATACTGCCTATCTAATTGAAAATTGTAATATAAGTAGATAAACTACGGAAATATGCATATCTGAAATTGATAAAATTAATTTATAAAGCAATCCGATGAATGCACAGCGCTCTTTCGTTTATTTATTATTAGTCGAGTCTGTTTTTTTAGATAATAATTATAGATAATAGAATCTCTTGTGACTCGACTAGCGAACGTATTTGTGCGCGCCTACTATTTACTATTGTCTGACATACAGTGACTTATTGATGTACCTATTTAAAAATAATTTAATATTTTAATCTTGAAGACAAGCTACTTATGCCAAGTCCAAAATTTCGAAAAATAAAATATGCCAAGTTTCTTAAAGGCTTGCGTTTCCAAAATAGATCGCCTCGTTCCAAGTCGCTAGGAAAAAAATAGCTCTTTACGAATTTTCCAAAACCAATTTTTCGAAAGAGAGAAAATCTTTCCAAGTAATCTCTTGTAAAATGATAAGTTTTTATGAGCTTGGCATACCTCGGCTCCGGGAATACAGACATTTATTTTTGTATTAAAATAGTGTAGTCACGTTTAAATCTTTTTAGCATTTGATTTAAAATTCCGTACATACAAGACGTATAGTTACTACGTATATATTCTGTCATTGATATTTCTGATCAAAAATAATTAAAAATTCACGAATTATTATTATTGGGCCACTCCGTACATTTGCAGCATTTGGAGTAGTACCTAAATACCAACAAATTCAAAATAGCATCACTAGAAATTTGACGTTAAACAGTGCATATTATCTAAAAACCCGAGTCTAAACCTATAAATCTTTTTAGACACTATTTATTGTTAGGCATGTATGTATTTTTTTATCTCTTATTAAAACTTTCAAGCGAAGGTACGCAAATATTTAAAAAAACGTATTTTATAATGCAAAATCGGTTCGAACTTTAAAATGGGGTTACGGTACGTACGATATATTTATATTTACATAACCGATCAGCGATATGATTAATGTTTAATATTACCTAATTAAATTACGAGTGAAGCCCGCAATTTACGTATGCACGCACAATTTGGGACTGGAAACGCGACCAAGTACAGATTATTAAATTTTGAGTAATCGATGCATTAATTTTAATCATTCTTCTGGAAATCGGCAAGAAGAATAATTTTCATTTATATCGCATTTATGCGACTAACTCGAACAACAATTAAACGACGATGCTCTTGTAAGTATGTCACTTTCTAATCGACCTAAAAAATATACGATTTTTTGACCCCCCTGCCGCGCCCCATTGAATTTGGCCTGCCCGCGAAAGTGTTAATACGTAAAATATTACTCCTATGTTCTATTCAATTCGATTGTACACAACTTCTAAATATCTTGTACCACCTGCAGGGCAAAAAACTCAAACAAACAAACCGAACATTCAGTTACATTCGCCGCGTATATCATCCCTGACTTTTAATCCGACAAAGAAATCGATCGAAAGCATTTACCCCGAGGGTTTTCAGCCTATAAGGGTTTCGAGATAGATATTGGACACTCCACGCCTATTGATGTTTTATTTCATTTCTAAACCGAAAAGCAACTTCCATTTTATATTAGTGTAACGTAGTTTATTTAGTACAGTAAGTAGGTATTTAAATAAATTTAATACACACTTCCAGACGATTTTTTTAATTATATCATAGAACGCACATTTTTTATACACTGAACATTTTCCAATTTATTGTATTTTAAAATGGTCAGTTTGATTTCAGAAAGCGTCGATTGAATTTCAGTTTAAACATTTTATATAAAAAAATTTATCAAATTAATTTCAAAAATCGTCATTTGTATTTTCGAAATCGTCAAATGTAGGTATTTCAAAAAATGTCAAACACATTTCAGATAATTCAATGAAATAAAACAATACAGCTAATATATTTCGTTGTCATAGAAATGATTTTGTTTTGTACATAATTTGTTTGTATACTTATGATTGAGAGTTCATATTGCAAAGCTTTCTTTGCGCAGTATGTGAATTTCGTGCCCTTTCCAATTTAGGTAAGTATCCAATCTAAAATATAATTTACTTTTTTTCTGAAATTAAAAACGCCGCTTTCTGAATTTAAATTTACAAAAATTCTGAAATAAAACTGAACGAATTATAATTTATTATTATAAATAAGCAAACTGTCCGAATATAAGGAAAGCCTTCTAAATTAACTTTAATAGAGCAACTTACTTTTAAATCGAAAATTTAATTATGTTTCCTACTATTAAACTAAAAGTTCTCTGACCTCTGATCCTAACAGTCCAAATTTTTTTTTTAATACCTAACGGAAATTCTAGTCGAACGAACTGCACGGCCTAACGTAAATTTATTTATGTTTACAATTTTACTGGCATTTTAAAAATGGCAGCATTTACGCGTATAAGTAATAAAATTACTAAAGCTACATTATTTCCAAATTTCATATGGTAAGTACCTACACAAACAGCTTTTTTATTAAGGTAATTATTATTATCCACGCAGAAGCACGTAGAAAAATATCTTGTGATCACTTACAAAAATAACGCTTTACCTACATAAAACAATGAAATTTACACTTTTAAATGGGAAGTCTTTCACATAAAGTTTCGTCGTTAAACGTCTCTTTCGAAGTTACACTCTTCAAAAGAGGAGGGGTAAAATTAAGTTTTTATTTTATTTCTCAAACTTGGAAAAATGTAGAAGAACGACATTTAGTAGATGATTTTTACTTATCAAAAGGTTTCGTATAGTAATATTTTTAATCATCCCCTATCTTCACAATGAGGTGAAAATTGCAACCCCTGTTGGGTTTTTTTTAAAGATCTTTTTGGAGCGATAAAATTTTGACAATTTTTATTTAAAGCCTTTTTTTGGCTCTTTCATTTTCCCCGCAAGCCCTACAGTTTTCGAATAAAACAAGTAAAATAAGCGATCGTACACAACAAAGAAACTTGGAATATATAAAAAAATATTTACCGATATTTAATTGTTTAAATAGCGTTGTTCGTTGTCAGAACTTGTCAATAACTGTTCTAACTTTATTCAACTAAATATTTAACATTTATCATTAATTAATTCGAGAGCTTCCGCTTTCGAGTAACTACGAAAGGAGACGTTTTAGGAAAAAAACTTTATACGAAAGGCTTAATTTTCGAAAAGAAATCGTTCCTTCAAGTTTTTCGCATTACTTATGAATCATCCTGTATAGGTAAGCTACATACAGACCTTCTGTTCAGGGACCAGAACTTTTTACTCCAATACCTAAGTGGCCGAATTTCGTTAAAACTTTTGTTTTTCAACAAAACGTTTTAGAATTATTTATTATAATAGTCATATAGGTGTGAAATAGTACAAATCGATACCGGTATTAAGACAATTTTTAAACTTTGTTGGAGGATTATTTTATATCTATGGAAAATTACCATTACATAACTATAAATGATTATACGTTGTTCACGATAGGTTTCAATGCACATCATGCATAAACAGTTACTAAATTGTATTTTTATAATATTCGAATATATGTTGTTGTATTATTGCGATACAAGTAATATCGGCCGTTGGAAACCATTAGTTACCCATATTATACTAGAAAGGGAGTTTTGTTTAATAGGTTGGAAAAAAAACCAGTAAAGAACGTAAGTACCTACTATATATTCCGTTAACAACGATCAAATGCCACAAAAAGTGTTCCTAACGAAACTCTGAAAAAAGCATTCGAGGAATTTAGATGATATTGGTTTTAGAAAAAAAAAGGTTTTGCTTATTGTTAGTCGTATTTATAGGTATCATTTAAGAATATTACTTACGTTTTTTTTTGTGATAAAACTATAAATGTTTTAGGAGTGTGCGATTTTTTAAACGTAGAAAGAGAATAACCATTAGCCATTTTGTTCGGAATTGTCTTTATTTCACGTTCCTGCATGTTAGAAGTGTCGTATCGGTATGAAACTAAGGGTACTACTTTATATACTTTGCCATATTACCCCACTTTAATTATTACCAATATTAAATTAATATTAATTAATTAATATTTAATTATGCCATATTACCCGATTTCAATATTTATTTATTTAGAGCAAATACTTACACTTCGTCCAAACCTATATGCAATCCACGTCATCAATGAAAGGTTACTAGATCATGACATTTTACACAGTGCTGTACCCTCGTATTTTGACAGTTCTAATAAATTTTCATACCATCTAATATGTGCGCAAGTAAATCATCTATAGAATATGTCATTTTCCAAACTTTAAACCGAATTACAAACAAACAATCTAGCAACTTTATTTTGATGACGTAAATTGCATATAGGTTTGGATATAGCTTATTCAAACCTATCTGATGTTCACGTCATCAACAAAAGGTTACTAGATGATGACGTTTCACACGGTGCTGTCACCTCGTACCTCGTATTTTGACAGTTCTAATAAATTTTAGTCTTTCTTTATACCATCTAATGCGTGCACAGGTAAATCATCTATAGAATATGTCATTTTCCAAACTTTAAACCGAATTAGAAATGAACAATCTAGTAACTTTATTTTGATGACGTAAATTGCATATAGGTTTGGATAATCCATACAAGTTATTATACAATATTCATAATAATGTCTTAAGGATAATTTCATCCGCACATTTACTCGAACTTTCCAACACTAGTTTGAAATGAAGATTCAAGAGTATAGAAGCAGGCTTGATATTAGACTATGAAGCTGACTTTCAAACTTAATACAAGCGTAACTTCGCTATATAAAGCGCAAGGATCGATACTAAAGCGTATATTCTGCGAGAAACAAGGGGAGGATTGTACTATAATGACTGAGAAAATTAACCATTACCATAAAGTCGACAGCATTATTATCCAACTATAAAAACTCCAAAAACTTTTACAACAGCAATAAGAGATAGTAGATAATCTGTAGGTATCAAGTTCGTCGTAAAGTCGTGGCGAAGATTCGATTAAAAAATTTACGTCAATAATAATTTGACGAAATTATTTTTGACCCGAAACAATTTAGTAGATTATACCTAAATAGGTACAACACAAGATAACCGCAATAGAAATAATTAAGTTTTCCTGCTTAATTAAAAAGATTTTATAGCTACCTATACCGTGGCACTGAGGTTCCTAACCGGAGTAAATTTAACGATATTAGTACCTACCGTACGTATGAAACTATTTAATTTACGTAGGCACGGTTGTTTACTCGACACTTAAAACTTTATGTATGTTTTGGTACAAAGTTATATCCGGCACGGCACTACCCTTATTTATTTTAGGAATGCGCTATTTGTTTAATTCTATTTCTAAATATCGCGCCAACGAGGGACATGCCTACCCGCGCCCTTTGAGCAAAACTAACGTGTAACTAGGTTAATATATTTAAATACGAAAATAGTTTTTTTTATCTAGCAATTAGTATGTTTCAAAACATAATTTATTTTAATCGGATTTTATAACAGAAAATGACGACAAAAAGACAAACAAAAGAAGCGAAGACAAATTGAAATAAATTGTGCTGTCGCATTTATGTATTCAACAAACCTGTTGATTTAACTAGCGTACCTGCTTTAATAGCTATACAATAGCCGTGTAAGTTCTCTGTTACAAACAAAAAAAAGAAGACCGTGCATCAGACCGAAATAATAACGATTTATATTATTACGAATTTCACGAATTAACGAAATAGAAGCTTTCTACAAGAGAATTACGATTAAATCTAGATAATAAGTGAGCTGAAATATTCATTTGTTCTAAATGAACAGTTAACATGGTAAATGAAGAAATTCGCACAGATTAAACTTGCTAAAATTGAACATCTTTTATGATGAAAAAAGGTAACACAAAGACCCCTTTACTCGATGTGGATATACGTTATTCACGATAGATTTCAATCTAGTCATCGATAAAACCTCGTATTTTTAAAATGAGAACTAATAGACTTGTAGTCATTCTTTGCCATGTCAAATGTGTGCAGCATGTAAATCGTCGATAGAATATGCCACGTTCAAAACAATATACAATTTAGTAACTTTTTATAGATGACGTAGGAGCCAGAGCGCGGTATAGATAGTTCGTCTCTCGACTGACCTTCTAACGCACTTAAGGCTGCGGATTCGAATTCCGCTACAACCATGGTTGTTTGTAAATGTAAAAATTAGAAATAGGAAAAGTAACGGCTAGGTATGCTACACTACCAGCACCGGTGCGTGTACACGCCTAGTAAACAAGTGCTGGACACGATTTAGTACCACACAACATAACGCATACCGATGCCGTTGATAAAATACATACCTGCTGAGTGTATGCGCACAGATCCCGAGTCCATTAAATAAAAAAAAGTAATAAAAAAATATGGATGACCTCCATTGGAACCTATCGTGAATAACGTATAGGTACTTTTATTTATACGAGCTGGAAAGTACTTTCAGTAATTTCATGTAAAAGCATTTGCTCCATTTTATTCATAAGATCCAATATCTACCTAATGACCATAATCAATTATTATTATCAAATACATACTTATTGTTAGACATATACAGTCCGATGCATACACAATCGCCGTTACTTTAAATTTCCGTCTCGGATTAAAATTTTTGTTTACGCCAATCAGAAAATGACAGAAAGACCAGCATAATTGCACGTCAAATTTAAACAGACTTAGAAGTCGCATTGGCGTAAACAAAAATAGGCGGATATTAACGAAATACATTTCCTAAAGATGTGGTAACAAATTTTAATGCGAAAGACGAAAATTTAAAATATACTATAAACATTTTATTAGATTTAGTGGTTACTAAATCGTGTTTATTTCCTTAGAAACAATTGTTGCAACGGTCGTTACTATGGAAATAAACATGATATAGTTATAGCTCAAGGATTATTCTTCAACCGGAGGATATTTATTCTAATAATTTTATTAATTCGGATACTTATAAGTAAATTTTTAAAACAGTTGAAACGTAAAAATTGCAAAATGAAATTAATTTTAAATAAATTAAAGTCGATCACCTCAACTTTAAGAAAAAGATAATATTATATAATTTTAATACATTGCCACGGCAATGAACTGTGTACTACTTATTGTTAGTTATTTTGTTTTCTTCCTTTTCATGGACGTTTTAGTAACATAAAAACACTCGAATTTTACATCGTAAAAAGCTTCTATTACCTACAATTAGGTAATTATAATTACTTTAACATTGACGTGTGTATTTATTTTTCTATTTATATTTAAATGGAAATACGGACTGCGCCGAGAAAGCTTTTAATAGAGAACGTTTATTTCAAACGCAGCTGCTATATAACAAAAAAATACGTAAAATAAGAAATTATTTGTTTATTAACTTAACGACATTAGGTAACTAACCGTTCAAATAGATTAAATCGCCAACCTACAACAATGCGAACCTACCACGAAAATGAATGCTTTAATTCACATGTCCCGTAATCGATACGATGCGATGTTGAATCTGTTATCACCCCTTTCGACATTAAAGATTTACGCATTTGTATACACGTTACGTTCGATTAGTGTACCTATTATGTATAGTGTATATCGATATTTATTACACCGAAGTTTTTCTGGAAATGGACGCCGTTTATCTTCGATCTGTTTTATTCGTTTATATAATTTTTCTCCAAAATTTCACTAAAATAAATAAAACATATCTATTATGGGCAACCAAAAAAAAATTTTTATGAGTAAATGTAGATTTAATATTTTGTAGTAATTGTTTTGAAAGGAGTTAATAAACCGACAACTGTATAAAAATTGAATATTTAAATTTATTTGCCTAAACAATCATATATTTAACATAATAAATTGAACATTATCGATGATTCGAACGTCCCAAAAAAATCTTCACCGTGTACGTACTCATACTTAATTTAATTGCGTTCATCAACTTGTAACAGTAATTTGTCGTCATAAATATCTGTACAAAGTATCTATAGTTTTAATTTAAGAATACCTAATGATAGAATGCGAAAGTTATTTTCACGATTAATTTATGGCGAGTTAAAATATATCTAAAAACAATATCACATGTAAATAACTTGAAAAATGTACGATTAGATAGTATTAATATAAGTAGATATGTGTACTTACGTAATTTAAGATAGGTTCAAATACACGTCATCAATAAAATCGAGTATTTTTACAGTACCAATAGATTGTAGACTTTCTTTGTCATGTGTGCAGGTAAATCATCGATAGAATATGCCACGTTTAAAATTTTAAACTGAATATTACAAATGACGTGTGCGTTGGAACCTATCTTGAATAGAGAGCATAGTTATGTATTTTTAAACGTCTTCTACGTGAAATAAAAGCGGGCAAGTACTTGTATTTTTCTTACGGATATATTAGAGAGTAGGTACAGTACGTGGATTTGGTTGCAAGTAACATTCTCTCGGCAACATTTCAAAAATATAATTTTTTATACAGAGTGTCGCAAAAGTGAACGAACAAATAACTTGAAGTGATAGTGGAAGCCATTTGCAACCAAAATAATCATATTGTACGTAATTATCCAATTGTTGGCGGTTCAAAAGTTATTACAAAATTTGTATTTTGCTGCGAAATCGCCTAGTGCAAGCATTAACACAATTTTATTGTAAATAATAAAATTATTTGATATTTGAGTAATTGTGGCAGAAAAAAATTTACTACAGAAATGTGACCAACCATCAAATAACTCACGTTTTGTTTAAAATCATGCGTTAGAACCGAAATACACTTACGATTGTAATACTGCGATTTTTTAATCGCAAAAATAAAACACAGCCACTTTTGGGACACCCTATGTAGGTATAGCCTTGCTTGAATGTATGGAACATCCCAATTTTTGTGTATTAATTTTAATAAAGAAAATCTTTGTTATATCCAATGAAACAAATTGTACAGATCTATACACTAACTTATAATAAATGTTTCAAATATAATACAATTGCAATTCTTTTTGGTATGCCGCCTATTAAATTCTTACAAAATTTTTAACGAAAACTTTTTCGACTTGCAGCTGTGTTTTTCAATTTTTTCCTGCGGTTTTAACTTGACTCCAGCTTTCCTGTTGTATGGATAACTTGTTTAATCTAATTGGTGCACTGCAAGAAATTGCCCGACATTTATCAACAAGAGTTCAAACAAGCAATTGCTAAATTTCGTAAAATCGGTTTTCTAATAAAACCGTTGCAGATATAACCTATCTAATTACCTTTCCACGAAAATACAAAATATCAAAAGAAATTGGAAGCGCCTCATACATACGAGCAAGACTGTGTGGCAAAAACTAATATCTTAAAATTCGGGGTTCACCGAGATCATCCACCCTGTTGGCCATACGTGTCGTGTACTTGAGATATAGCTAACCCACGTGGGATTAATGCATATTTACATTTAATCGAAACTAAGATCAAACGAAAATGCGTAGGTAGATAGTTAAATTTTATAGAGATAATTAGCATAGCGTTTCTATTAACATTAATACATATTAAACGTGGTTATTAAAAAAATAAATATTTCAGTTAATAAGTATGTATAAGAAATTTAAACGATAATAATTAAACATTTCCTTCACATAAATATCTAATAATTTTATTTTTTACATTCCTCGCAATGATTTTTTTTTAGTTTTCGATTACCTATTGTTTATGTTCCACTTGATAAGTTTTAACTATAGTAGCTCGTCATCCAGTAATTTCTGAATAGAAAGTTCAATCATAGATGTTAAACAGATTTAAGTTTTAAATCTATACAAAATAGATGTTGTTATTAACAAATCTAATGAATTTGTTAGGAGCGCTCGTCTTGCAGATTACTAACACTAAATTTCATCGTAAAAACGTACTCGGTAATAGTTGTAAAAACACTGGCGAAACGACTTTCTCGTTGCTAAAAATCGATAAAAAAGCAATCATACAAATATGTATCTGGAAATATAAAAACTAAACCGCCCGATATTTGACGCAAATACGGTGTTCGATTTATATTACGACGAAAGTTGTAACGAGTTCGTATAGGTAAGTAGAATTTTATATGACACCGTTACAATAAAACAAAAGTAACAAAAGCGAACCAAATTCAGAAGTATAACATTATAAATAAAGAGACTTGTCTGTTCGATACGATCTATATCTACTCATATCATTTCTATAGGTAATTTGTACTATAGTGTGCGAGCCAATCCCCCAGTGGCCGACGAACATACTTTTCTAATTTCTCCCACCGCAACGTTTGCGCCTTATTTTTAGTATGAAGGTTTTATCCCTCGCATCGTGAGGGACTCGCGAAATATCGACTAGCTTCGGGTCGTTGGTAGTGAGGTAGGTAACGGAGAGACGTATAAAATCTTTTTGCTGTAAATTCGATTATAATCATGTCGACTTTATCGAAAATGTATTTAAATGCGTTTATTTTAAATACCCTCTAGTTTTACTTACAACAATCGATAATTATTTATAAAATAAAAAGTAAAACAAACGGTTACTTCGGTTTTCAACTATTATACAGAGCGATTTTGAATTAATGCCGCTGAAAAAAACTACGGATGGACGAGATAAAAAGGAAGAAAAAAAACCTAAATAATTTTTTTTCTAAAACAAACAATTGAAGAGTTGTTGCGATTATTAATTTAATAATACTCTTACGCGAGTTTATTCCTATTAAAGACTTTTAAGAACTTAAAAAGTGAAATTGATCCAACACCATGACTGGTGTACCTCTAGTTTATGGCCTCCATCGTATGAGGGTATCGATTGTGCGATTGTAGTAGTTTATTTTCATTTATACGTATTTGATACCGATTACCATAGATACACAATTAGTCACTGATCGCAAAAACATTTACTACATGGAAAGGTTTCTTTTTATAATCAAAATAACCTGGAATGCCAGCAGAGATAACGGCAAATTAAACTTGTTCATCAAATCAAAAAAACGTTAGGTACTAAGGCTTTTTGTTTGTATTAATCCCTTGTCAGCTACCTGTAGCTTCATTAATAATTTTATTTAACCGTTACTTAATTGAACACGACCCTCTGCTATCTACCTACCGATCCTACGACCGATCCGAAGGGGATCGATATTTAGCTTAAGTAAAACTCTTAAACTGAAAATAGGTGGCAAAAATTATGTTGACCGACCACTGGGTAATTTACTCGCACACGATAGTACGTTCTATTGGTGTAAACATCTCTTTCGCTCCACTATTATTATTTATATCTACTTTTATTATTAAATGGAATCGTGGATGCTTTTACTCGAGTTATCTCACCACTTTTGGCATCCGGGAAGAGCAGAAAGGGCGAGAGATCTGAAATAAAAACATCCACGATTCCATTTATCTAACACCTAATAAAAGGATAAATTTATAAAACTTACAATTAGTAAACAAAGATTATTGATTGTTTTAATTAAAAAAAAAGATCGTTTATAATAATTGACATATATACCTACACATTTTTATTAATAATAAGTAGATAACCCTTTCAGAATGCATCGTGAAATTCATTATCTGCATTGCTGACTAACACTGGGAAGCAGCCGTGCTAGAAAGAGCATTAACCGACCACGAAAAGCATCGGTATCAAAACGCACGTGTGCGTCACCCATAACGAAAGGGTTAATTAGGGTACCTTTTGATATTTTATAAATTCATAATGACTAAAATTGATAAAAATATTTAGGAACATAGAATTCGTGTATTCGTTAGTAGAGGTAAAACATTGTCGTATATAAACCTTCTATTGTAGATAAAGTAGGTACAGTTAAGGGGATAGTAGTTGCTCGAAAATTGAATACTTACATATCGTTTTTTTATCGTTCGTAACGACTTCGACACGTTGAGAAACCCTCCGACTCTACAAAAGAAGTTATGGTCATCCCAGAAAAATCGACACCTTGTTAAGTTTATGGTTATAATTCTAGACAATGAAGCAATGACAATGAGGCAATGACAATCCTTGAAGCAGAAGGTTCATATTTTGGAGATGGAGGAAATAATGATGCACAAATTCTTCTTAGCATCATGCAAAAGAATCATAATGAATTTTATTCCAAGCTGCATCCAGGAGATTTAGTTACTGTAGATCGTGACTTTAGTGATGCTGTTTCAAAGCTGTAGGAATACGAATACATTGTAATCATGCCTGAATTTCATTGTTGAATTCATTGAATTCAACACAATGGTGTTATTCGGTCGGCCGTCGTTAGACATGTTGCATATATATTTCAGAATCGCACGCGCAATTTCAAATGCTTTCTTTGGTCCATTATTCACCGAATCTGACTTCCATCCAGGAATTGCCGAAATTGCTGTTTCTAGACTTGAAATATCCAATCAATTACAGCAAAGATCGGAAGAAACAGGATTGTCAATCGAAGACTTGAAAAAGATCACTCTTGGTGTGCATCAAACAGACTTGGCCCCGTTTTATGTTGCAGAACATATTAATCATATTAGCTGCTAACGAATAGTTGCTCCGTAATATAGCGGAATGCCATTGTGTTGGAAATAACGTGGAAAAAGTATAAACTTCTTGCATAGTCAAATTCAATGAACACTTTATAACTAACTCTAGAAATATGACGAGATTTTAACAATTCGGTCTCTTTTAATCTTTGCTGTAATTGATTGGATATTTATTGGTGTTTGTCGATGGCTACATGTTCGATTCTCTGGCCATTTTACTTACTGCTAATGTATTAAAACTTAAAAATAATAAACTAATGTTTATGATAATGAATTAATCATAGTCTTTGCATCTTGAATGATGTCAAGACATTTGGGTCACAGACGCAATATGTCCGCAACAACCAACGGTTCTTTGTCCATTTTTGCATTGGCAAGCCCACCCAGTTATTGAAGCATAACTTTCTTGCATAGAGTCAAACTCAATGAACACTTTATAATTAACCCCAGAAACATGACGAGACTTAAGGTGAACTTTCGGCAAAGTATCTTGAGCTGCAGCAACGTATAATTCATACATGTTCTTTTGATTAATAAGTTCTGCAACATAAAACGGAGTCAAGTATGTTTGATACACACCAATAGTGATCTTTTTCATAGTGTCCGGAAATTGACTATTTCTTGATGAGTTACTTTCCTCCAATCTGCTCCTCTTTGAGATTTTAACAATCCAGTCTCTTCCGATCTTTGCTGTAATTGATTGGATATTTCAAGTCTAGAAACAGCAATTTCGGCCATTCCTTGATGGAAATCAGATTCGGTGAATAATGGACCAAAGAAAGTATTTGAAATTGTCCATGCGATTCTGAAATATATATGCAACATATCTAATCGACGAAAAACATTTTTAAAGAATGAAAATACATTCTTCAGACGACCAAAGACAAGTTCGACTACAAATCTTTTCATTGTGCAGCGTCTTGAATAGTTGGCCTCAGTAGTTGTAAATTGAGTTTTTCCATCAAGAAATTCAGGCACGATTACAATGTATCCGTATTTTGATACAGAATGAAGTAACGTTATGAATAGCTACCACTAATTCAGTCATATCTCCAATATCGAGTAACTCGTTCGTTTCATTTTTATATATGTTGTAAAGGATAGTTTCCTACGTCACTCAATCAAAAATTAACAAGATCGACTAGTGCAATCCAAAGTTCCAATTTTTCCCCATTTGTTTCTGTTAATTAAGGGGAACTTTGAATCATGATATCTCCATTACTAGACCTTTCCCCTAGATCATTTTTGGATATGTTGTAGTGCAGGTTTCAGTATATTGATTAGTGCATTTTGGGTTAAATCGCATAATGCAATCAAAAGATATCGCAGTAGCCAAAACGTATATAAAATCAAATTTATTGATCTTGTACGATAACAAAAATAAGTTTTTAGATATTTTCTCAAAATCTATGAGGAATCTGTAACATATTTTTACATTTATAGAATCTACATTGGTTTATCTAGGTGATAATATCGATAAAAATTGAAACTTCCGTTTAGTAATCTCATAATTTTAATTTTTACAGACTTTTATGATCACACGTCATAAATAACTATAAAACGTCTATAAAAATTGAAATTGCGAGATTATTAAAGGGAAGTTTCAATTTTTATTGATATTATCACCTAAATAAACTAATGCAGATTCTATAACTGTAAAAATATGTTACAATTTCGTCATAGATTTTGAGAAAATATCTAAAAACTTATCTTTGTTATCGTACAAGATCAATAAATTTTTATTACGGAATATCAAATAATTATAAAAAATACATCATTTACAACGTCAAGAAACTTTTCAAAGTTGTTACCAATGATAAAAAAAAAACATATATAAGTATTCATTTTCAAGCGTCTACTATTCCTTTAACTACCTTAATTTCGACACCCCGTTTAAGATGGTATAAATACGTAATTGCGATAATGTACCTAACCCTAATCGACACTAGCGGGGTGACATTAATTTAGGAGCCTACTGTACAACACCACCCATATGAGAACTTCTCGCATCTGAATAATTTTAACTTCACGATTAAAGAAAAATTTATGTAGATAATAGGGGGGGTTAAGTCGAAGCGTTGGCGTCATCAATAAAAGTCAGTGGTGGTACAGTTTTTCAATTACTATAGATACTATTTTAGAACGTTGTCAATGTTTATGATGTCACATTGCAAATACTATTAGCGATGTCTCCCATTATTTATTTATGATAGATTTGAGAGATTAATTAATTATTAAGCATTAGGTACTTAAACCTTTTCTCGGCTTCTTAAATGCTTCCCAGACATTTATTATTAGCATAAACACATAAATAGGCCATTCGTTTGTTTTAAAAAAGAACAATTTCATATTAAAGTGCGAAACAAAAGATAAAAAGAAAATCGCCGACATTGTAGGTAGGCACCTAATTAAATTAACGCTTCCGCCACAACGACCTAAAACTAAATTTCGGCAAAACATTGTTCGACATAGTACCTAACAATTATTTTGCTAAGAAACAAGAATAACCGTCATTACCGTGTTAACAATTAAAACCATTAAAGGCACGCGGCATCGGGAAACTTATTACGCGTTTCTTTTTAAGATTTTTAAGATAATTATTTTGTTAATATTTTTTCGCCACTGATGACATGATTGGTGTTATAATGAAATTATCTAATTAATGTAGGTAATTTGAATTCGCTCGCAATTTATTATGTCCGGAAAACGTTTAAAAAAATGAGAAAAGAAGTTTATTGCTTATATTGTATACGTATAGTGATAACCTCCCAAATATATCAAAAATAAATAATGTAGACAGGTGAAGTCGATACCTCGACCCTCCCAAGGGCGTTCAAACATATCATAAAAACTGACGTTCGTGGTTCTATTCAAATTTTATTAAAAATTGCCAGAAAATGACAACATTAAAAGTCGACATGAGCGTGTTCTCAAACATTTTTAAGATTCAATATAACCAATACGGTTTAGAACACTAGTGACTTGGGTGACACTTAGGTTTCAGGTTTTTCAGAGTTGATTTAGGTTGAAATAAGAATTCCGCATCATTTTCTAAACGTCGTATATACCGTAATTACTTTGTAACCCCTAAAATAGGGTTTTCCGTGGGAATAATTTTGGTGAATTTTTGATATGTTGTTAGCTCATTTTTATCTAGGCACATTTTGGCACAAAAAAAAACATTTCAAACAAAAATCCGGAAGAAATTCAATGAAAATTTGAGAATTTTTTCTACGAGATCAGGCAAAGTACCAATTCATTTTTTTTCACATCTATAGGCCTCTTGCGTATTTTCAATAGAAAAAAAAATAATCAAAAAAATCCATATGTCCTCCTAATGAAAGTAAATACTGGAAACTCAAATACTGAGTAATTTCGAAGAGAAGGTGGCATTGTAAAAGCAATAACACGATGGGGCAAAACACCACACGTCTGATTTTGTTTTAATATAGCGTGTGTAACAGAATCATGGTACATCTCCTAAATTTCGTTATTTATTAAGATAAAATTTTTAAACTTCTTACGTATCTAATGTACTCATCAAACGTCACTTTTTGCCATGAAAATTGTGTTTTTCCCACTTCCGGTTTCGCCGGAAGCGACATCAATTTTCGATTTTCAAATAGAACTCCCTGTATATGATTACATTTTTGGAATCTGCATAATTTTCTGAATATAAGGCGTTCCATTTAAAATCGAAAATCGATGTCGGTTCCGGCGACACCGGAAGTGAGAAAAACATAATTTTTATGTTAAAAAGTGACGTTTGATACATTGACATTGATTTACATAAATAACAAAATTAGGGAGGTGTACCATGATTTTGTTAGACGCGGTATATATCTACTACATTATAACGCGTCATCAGCAACGTAAAAAAAAATTGGAAGTGTAGTGTTCCTTTTCATTTTCTGGGAATAAAATGCCGAAACTGACATTCTTTTTGGATTTCTCATGTTTTTATGTTTTTTTTCCACGTGCTGTAAATACCTAACGTGCCAAAACTATTTTAGCACCATCGAAATTCTAAGACAAAAGTTACAAAATGTGCAAAATGGCAGTTTGTCGCTCACGACTTTTGGTACATTTTACAGAATAGGGTACATTTTTAGGTAGATAGGAACGACAAATAATTTAGTTACTTTCTGGCATAATAAAACAATAGGAAACGTTTACTACGAGCCATTTGATGGTGACATTGCGAAATCTTGCGACCTTTTGTCTTAGCAAGTCATTATCGACATGTTCAGCGAATTACTTATTAAAAAACAAAGAAACTTGTAGGTGTGTAATTTAAGTCTATCGTTAATATACAGGTAAATGTTAAATAATTGTTAATCTGCCTTGCTATTACATATCAACAAATTACAGAAAACCTTTTTTTTATATGGTAAGTACCCAAGTAACTACCTGTATAGGTAATATGTACTTTCTAATCACGATATCGTCGCCACTTCAAAACGAATTAAGTAGGTAATTAATCTTATCGCAATCGTTTTAAGCATTAATACAAGCTACCACTCGTGTAAAAACTACAGATTATTATATACAAATTTAAGTTTTATTTTCTAGTTTAATTGATTTTTCATGTCTTTAAAAATAAAAACTAAACAATGCAGAATATTTAGTTTTTCGTGACACATAATTCGATAATAATCCAATCATTAAAAAATCAACTTTACTAAAAAATAATAAATAATAGTTTAACCGTTTTATGTAATCTTTACGTACATATACAGGGTGGACGTTTACTGTGTGGACGGAGGATTGCTCCTTAATTGTTAGAGACATCAAAACCAATTTTAGTATGGTAACACACGATCAATGGACGTACATTTTAAAAATATTTAGGTACATACAGGATCTTTCACAAAATATGCCAATTTAAACTTATGTTTTATAAATAAAACACCTCGTATATTTTTGAATTTTTGGATTCCCCGTCACATTTAGAATCAAAAATATATAAAATTGTATTTCACTATCACTAATCGTTCTTTAATGCCGAAATAGTGTCGACTTTGGAGTCACGATGTCAGGGCTGTCATAAAGATTTATTAAATCTGTTTGTAGCACCGACTACGAAAACGGTTTTAAAACGAAAGTTTCACTCGTAACAACAACTGAGACGAAATTGATTGAAACGTAGCTCCAATTCCATTTTTCATGTCTTCGCTTGGGGATGGGCGGATGTTGGTAGCCCCGTATCCGGCAGTCTGGTTGACCAGTTTCGTACACCACGTCGTCCTCATCTGATAATTTCTATCGAAATTTGCCCAACGTTTATTGCGTAATGTGGAGGGGCGACATTGATACGTTTTTTTTTCTAAATTCAAATTCAATTCCGGCATAAGAGGAGTTGGCTGGCGTAGATTTTCGATTATTAAGGGCGGTTGTTTGGAAACGAGTTAGTGAGAAAATAACAAAAAAAAAGAAAAGTCACATCTTTAATTTCCGATATAGTTATTCCGTTAATCTTCGTTAATTTTTTTATATAGTTTGAGTTATATTTATCGCTTTAGAGCGGACAATAAAAAGAATAACGGCCAGGGTATTTAAGACCCACCGACGTAGTCGGATCAGATAAAATAGACATATATCGTAACATCGTGGAAATAATAGGACCTCCGTACCCACAGTCCTAGATTGAGACCATATTTTTCTATTTTGGATTTTCTCTTGTTGGATTTATTTTTGGTTACTGTTTTTTTTTTTGGATTTACTTGTTATTGGTTGGACTTGGATTGTGTTACCGGAGATCGACTTGCAAGATCGATTCGAGTTACCACGCGGAGACAGCTAAGTTTGATCAATTACTGTTCGGAATCATTTATATATATTTTTTTGTTATTGTTTATATTAATTATTGTTAACGAAGTGGTTCTCGAGAAGCATTTGCGTATTTACATATTTATATAAAATTGTTTGTATTAAATTTCGACTACATTTAGGCCCGTTATCCAAATTACCTCTTGTATATATTTACCATCGTATACTTTTAGTAATTTTCCATTTTTATAATAATTAATACTGTAAGGAAAAATTACTTGGCGCCCCTTTGTTTTTGTTGAACCCGGCCAAACTCCACTGTCCCAAAAGCTAGCCGACAGGCCTTTAAATTTTGTTACTATTAAATAATTTTTTTTCCCCATCAAAGTTTATTTTATTTTTTTTATCATTTGTTTTTTTTGCATGTAACAACATCATGCCGAAACCACAACGCTTTCACGTAAAAGCGTCAATATCTCAAGAAGGTTGCGTCTTATGTCTACGAAATCTATTATCGTTTAGTATTTACATTTCACGCGGAATTCAAATATGAAAACATATACGGGGTGTTACATTTGAAAAAACCGAGAAGAATTTTCATTTGGCGCAAATTGATCATTTTGCGTAGTTTTACGATTTTTCGAAAAACATTGTAAGGTATTTTGTAAGTTGACTATTATTAATAGTCGATGGTACAAACAGGTACATGGTGATGGTACATCGTGACTCCAAAGTTGACACTATTTCGTCATTAAAGTGACAATATCTTCAGAACGGTTAGTGATAGAGCGATACAATTTTATACATTTTTGATTCTAAGTGTGACGGGGAATCCAAAAATTCAAAAAAAAAAAACAACTTAACACGTAGGTTCATCGATCGTGTATTACCATACCAAAATTGGTGGCGATGTTTCTAATAGTTAAGGAGCAAGCCCTCCGTCCGCACAGTAAACACCCGCCCCGCATAATTAGTAATAGAAATTATAGGCGTGTACGGTCGGGTGCAAAATTGATGTCGCGAATCGACAAATTACAATAATACAAAGTTGATCTTAAAATATTCTGATTGTAATTTGTTCGTTGTCTCGTGCGTTGTTCACAATTAGCTACATTAGTTCTGCGGCCGACTGTACATCAAAGCTTTGTGAAACATTTAAAAATGATTGGATCGACAATAGCAGATAGTACGTGTTTCATCAATAATAGTATATTATAACAAAAAACGTGTATCATTTAGGCGCCTATCCAAATGGAAGAATTTTATTGTTCGTAATCTAAGTGACCCCTTTTACTTTACAGCACTTTCGGAGGAGCATTAAGTTTTTATTATTTTCCTATCTCCTCGCGAGTTTTAGGTCGTTGAAATTTTTTATTATTAAGTCGTAGATAATGAAATTTCGTTTTATATTCTAAAACGTAATCGTACACGTATGTATAATAAAGCTATCGGTGTAATTCGAACAAGACCTACATAATAACAACACAAGGGCGGTTCTATTCTTTGTCTCGTTTTATCAATTAAAGGCAAGCCGGGGAGGAGGTTTGGGCCTCGAAGACTCGTTAACGGACTAATCGAAATTCCCGGATTTTAAGGATTCGGACAAAGGCGGCCGACGAATTGCGATAAATCGCTTCTTTTGACGACGCTGTACCCGGCACATTCGAGCCAAAACGAAAGTTCAAACTACGACAATCACAAAATGGCTTCCTCGGATCGAACCGGGGAAGGTGCATTCACACTGCAGGGCAGGAGTGACGAGGAAACGCCGTATACGAAAATAATTTAGAGGGCGAAAGCGAACTGCCGTGGCGAAATGAACACGCAAGACGCGAGACGGCTAAAATTTGTAAAGAACGTCGCGCACAGAAAACGTAATCCCACGTCCACTACTTACGTAAACGTGGGAAAGAGACGGGACAAGAGAATTTGTTGTGCGTTTAAAACGTGGCGCGTCATAAACAAGAAAGACGGGTAGGTCACCCCATTTTTCTTAGGCGAAACGGAGACGGAAAACAAAATACCAAACATGCAGAGCACTTCAATGATGGACGCCTTTTGTAAAATCTACTACAACTATTAGGCGTGGCTTATATATACATACCCGCGTCGGATGGTAATTAATATCCACACTAACACGGCTAGAGGTTGATGTTGAAAATCGTAATCCGCTACTTTAGAACTGCCGTAATCCCTCGGTCGTTTTGGGGCACACGACGGATCCTAGGAACGGAACGGGCCGGCGTCACTCACACGTCACAAACGCACATCACAAAAAACACGCGAAGAAATCAAACGCACTTTTGGGCCAGTCGAGGTATCGCACTTACACTTAACACAAATTGTTGACATAACACGATATCCGATCACCGACATTATACACCGTAAACCATTGCCAACAAACTGCTGTGTACGTGATGTGAAACGATGTCGACGGACCCCGAACGAACTCGAACTCGTCCGAGGCTCGACAAAGCCAAAGGAGAAATACATAATATTGTAATTTTTATTTTTACCTTTGCCCCACGAAGTTTCCCGTGTAACGAAATAATCTTGTCGAAATGTGACTAATTTATTCGACGATAGTAAACAAACGTGCCAGTAAAAATAATACATATTTCCTCGAGATGTTTGCAAATGCTCGCTCATCTTTACGCAAATATTATTTCAGTTAATATTTACGTCTCGTACGACCGAAACTAAAATAATTTAAAATCGTTTTATTACGTACGACGATCGGTTTGTTTGAAATAATGAGCGATAACATTTAAAGACGGAAATAAACCAACGGAGAAATATAATAATAATATTATTATGTATATGTATACTACATGTAACTGTAAAAATATTAGCGTCGATTAAAATCGTAATTTGGCATCTGTTAATTTTTTTTTATCGAAAAATTACCCACAAACCAGATGCGCCTTGCATAAAAAAATATAACAACAAAAGGTAGATTTTCTTTTGTCGCTTTACTGCCGAAATCCGCCAGGAAATGCACAAAACGGGATGGGGCGGGTTCGGCCCAATTAAAATAATACAATTTTTAGGCACTTCTAGATCAATTTCTGTTATTTTATCGTCAGTTTGCACGTAAATTATCTATAGTGCACTTTATAATAAAATTGCAAATATTTATTTAATTGTTTCAGTTGCGTTACAAATTTGACGTGTAGCGTGTTCATAAAGGCGGGGATGTTGGGGAGAGGGAAGCTCGAAAATTTTAGTTTTTCCGAGATGTTTTTCAATATCGCACGTACCATCGTGTGCGAGTCAATTCCCTCCAGTGGTCGGCGAACGTCTGTTACGTGCAAAAAAATTAAATGATAAAAATAAAATAAAATCTGATCGAAAAATATTATTTAATAGTAAGTAAACAAGCACTTGACAAAACCCCTGTCGACTAGCTTTTGAACAGTGCCGGGTTCTAATAATAAAAAAAACAAAGGGACGCCAAGTAATTTTTCCTTACAGTAATAACTATTATTAAAAAAATGGAAAATTACTAAAAGTATACGATGTTAAATAGATACAATAGGTACATTATCAAGAAACGTACAATACAAGAGGTAATTTTGATATCTGGCCTAAATGAAGTCGAAATTTAATATAAACAATTTTATATAAATATGTAAATACGCTAATGCTTCTCGAGAAACACTTCGTTTATAAAGGATAATACAAACAACAACAAAAATATAAATTATTCCGAACAATTGACTTAGCTTTCTACGCGTAGTAACCAAAATAGATCTTCCAAGTCAACCTCCGGTAACAAAAATCCAAGTCCAACCCAATAACAAGTACAACCCAAAAACAGTAGATATAATTTTGAACAAAACCAGAAAAACGAAATCCAAAAAGAGAAAATGTAATCCAAAATAGAAAAAGGTAAACCAAATCTAGGACCTAAAAAAGTCTATGACTATTACCTAGAAGTATTTAGGCATAGCCCTACTCACCTCCTACGATGGGTACGGAGGTCCTATTATTTCAACGATATTACGTTATAAAGGGTGGGCGATCTGTTGGTTTCTTTTTAAAGTGCGTGTTATTTCGACAGTTTGCAACACTGACGCGCTTGATATTGATAGATATGTAGTGTCAAACCTCCGCTGTAAGAAATGGAATCGTTTTACGCTTGAACAACGCTGGGAAATATTGAAAAATTATTTCCAAAGTGAGTGTTGTGTTGCAGAAACTGTGCGAAAGTTGAGAGGAATTTTTGGTCGAAACGAAGCCCCTTCAGCGGCTGGTGTAAGCAAATTCATAAAGAAAGTTCGTGCAACTGGCATGCTTGTGGATAACAAATGCTATCCACGTGCTCGTCCGGTACGCACAAACGAAAGAATTGCTGCTGTTGCCCAAAGTGTGCGTGAAAACCCAAGAATGTCAACTCGTCACAGAACTCAACAACTGAACATCAGTCGCACTTCTCTGAGGAGAATATTGCATAAAAACCTCGGATTATTTGCTTACAAGGTGCAACTCACTCAAGAGTTGAAGCACAATGACCATCCGCTTCGTTATCGCTTCTCTGTGTGGGCTGTAAATGAGTTGGAAAATGACGTCGATTTTGGTCGCAAAATCATTTATTCAGACGAAGCCCATTTTCATCTCGGAGGTTATGTCAACAAGCAAAACTGTAGGATTTGGGGTTTCAAAAATCCACACGTAGTCATTGAGAAGCCAATGCATCCTCAAAGAGTAACTGTTTGGTGTGGGTTTTGGAGTGGTGACATCATTGGTCCCTACTTCTTTCAAACTGAAGCAGGCAACAGCGTTAGGGTGAACGGAGTGCGCTACAGAGACATGATAACTGATTTTTTGTGGCCGCAATTGAACGATTTAGACTTAGACGGGCTTTGGTTCCAGCAGGATGGCGCAACGTGCCACACCAGCCGTCAAACGATCGATCTTTTGCGCACTAAGTTCGGTAACCGTGTTATCAGCCGTTTTGGAGACGTTAATTGGCCATCGCGCAGCTGCGATTTGACGCTGTTGGACTTTTTTTATGGGGACAATTGACGCACTTAAGGAAAACATCCATCGAGCTATTCGCGAAATAGAGCCACAAACAATCGACAATGTGCTACAAAATTGGGTTAACAGGATGGGCTACTGCCATGCCAGCCGCGGCAGTCATTTGAATGAAATTGTTTTCCATAAATAATCGGAAGGTGTACTCTCTTCAATAAAGCAACAATCATTGAAAAATATTGAACGGTGTAGTTTTAGTAACAATTTCAAAAAGAAACTAATAGATGGCCCACCCTTTATATATATTTTAGATGATCCGACTACATAGGTGGGTCCTAAACACCCTGTCCGTTATTCTTATTATTTTCCGCTCTAAATCGATAAATGTAACTCAAACTATGAAAAATGAACAAAGATTAACGGAATATATATCGGAAGTTAAAGATGAGACTTTTCTATTTTTGTTGTTATTTTCTACTAAAAACCGTTCCTAAACGACCGCCCTTAATAATTGAAAACCTATGCCAGTCAACTCCTCTTATGACGAAATTGAATTAAATTTAAAAAAAACGTATCACGTCCTTTTCTAGTTTCGCCCGACCACAATTTTTTTACTTAAAACTATATATCGGTAGGTACGTTGCAGAGGGACGTATAAAATGTTTTTGTTGTAAATTCTAATATGTATTCATGTTAAAATTATCAAAAATCTATTTATTAAATGCGTTTATTTTACGTTCCCTATAGTTTTACTTACAATAGGAAGTGGCGCAAACGTGGAAATCCAGTTTGTTTGTTTTTAACCACTTAACGCACTCGCCCAAGTTAAGTCGGGTTTAAGAAAACGATTTTTTCCCGCGTGCCCGAGTTAACTCGCGAGACTGTGCTGAATATAATATTCCTCTTTGTGTAATTCCGTATTTTAAAATTTACCATACCGTCGTAACGTTTGACTAAAAGCTTATTCAAAGCTTTTCAAGTTTTTTTTCTTGTTGCCCGAGTTAACTCGGTTAAGCGAAGTAGGTGCAATTACCTTAGTGTTTTTTTTTGCGTAAAACAACATTTTTTGTGTTTTCTTTTCAAGATTTATTAATGTTCTTTTGTATTTTAAGAAAATAGCGAATAAAAAAATTGGTGGAAAACGACCGCTTTTAAATTTTTAATTGGTGCATTAAGTGGTTAAATAACATTTTTGTTTACCACTCTTTTGCCGTACAGATCTTCAATATATTGTTTGCATAGAATACACTTATTTTTATTAAAAAAAATTGTTAGTAGTTTAGTCTGTATATTTATTGCAATTAAAAATAGGCTGGTAATGTAGATACATCATTTACAGTTTACATCATTAAAGAGTTTAGTATTTGCAAAAACAATTTAGAGTAGAGCACCGCACACAAAATTAAACTTGTAGATCAAAGATTTTCGTTTGTATTAATCTCATTGTCGGCTAACTGTAGCTTTATTATTAATTTAATTAACATTTTGTCGCACTTTGCGTGCCGAAAAAAATCGAATCCGCAGCAAAAACGTTTTATACGTCCCTCCGCAACCTACCTGCCGATCCGAAGCGGATCGTTATTTATCTTTAAGTAAAACTCCCAAACTAAAAATATATTAGAAAAATGGTGATGGGAGAAACTAGAAAAGGACGTGTTCGGCGACCTCGGTAATTGACTCGCACACGATAGTACGATTCTTACAAAATTACGTCGTATTAAATTACAAGTTAATTTAATTATTTATGTGATTAATTTTGAATCGATCACAAGTTTATCTATTGGTAAACATCGAATCTAATTACGCGCTTTATTGTTCTAAGCTTTACTTGAGCTAATTCCCTAATTATACATGTCTGGTTTCTAGCGACTTTATAAAATACATACACACCAAATACACAGGTAACTACTAAATTTAATTTATGGACTTTAGATGAACGTCATTTATATGCCAGGAAACCCATAACGATAGGCGATAACGTCCTCAATTTAAATAACCTAGAATCGATTCCCGGTTTTTTTAATTTATAATAATTGAATTTGCGCGCTTTTAAGTATTTAGAAAACCGCAAAACTTGCGCGTGAGGAAGCAGTTATCACTTTATGTAGTTATATATGGATATTTGATTAAAAAAAAATAACGGATGTTACGAACCACTGCTTTGAATGTTCTGTCCTAATGTATGCTAATGTCCTAAAAATATCTATGTAGGTATTTCAAATAAAGATATACACCTACCTACTTACTAGATTAAATGAAATCCCGCAAATGCTAGGAAAAGTTTTCAACGATAACTTGACTGGAATTACATATATTAGGTAGATGCGTACGTATAACAAAGCAACCAATACAACTTTTGTATCACTTGTTTCTTGTCAAACGATTTAACTTCAATCCAAATATTTTTATTTAAATTCCTTTAAAGTTCTTCGCATTCCTACTTTTTATAGGAAAGTGCAATTTATCGATAAACTACCTATCGGTCGTGTACTTATAAACGGGGTTAATGTCGGTAATACAAAATTAAAATATGCGTCCTTTATAAGAAATTCCATTTTGTCACTTATGTAAATGATAAGCTATTGTACAGTCAATGTGTATGTACATCGGCAATTTCTTTAAGACGATCGATTTTTATAATGGAAACACGCTTGGGATTCAAATCCCTTTCGAACCTGTTAGTACTTTATCTTTATTGTAGTGAAGTTGATAGCTAAAATTGACGGCATCGATTCTCATTCTGTACACGAGAGATATTTCATTTTATTTAAAACGTCAACTTGCTTCTTTAAAATGAAAGATGCCTCCGTCTATTTATTTCCTTTGAGGTTTGCTGTATCGTTTCTACAATCGAATAACAAATGCGGCGACACGGTTTTCACAATTTATATTTGAGATTTGTACACTCTGTCGAAAATGTTTTGCACGCGCCCGAGACGACGGACGAGCGGCACAGCGCGAAATCCTTTCGTTGTTAAAAAAAAACCCTTGCAAAAATAGTTGAAATGGCCGGTGCCCTCGTCCGGTTCGAAATTATTTTAACAATTTAAAAAAATTAACGCCTTTATATCGCGGAAGCGAAATTAGGAATTTGAAAATCTACTAATTAAATGTGGAATTCGGATCATTTAAGTTTTATGCCTAGAAATTCGTAATCCGTTCGCTATTCATTCGAAACCCTTTTAAGGATTTTACCATCGGTCACCGAAATTTGCTCATAAATAGGACAACGTAATGTCGTCAAGTTTGTGAAATTATTCCCGGAAAAAATACTTGAACCTAGAATTTGTTTTCTCGTAGATTTGCATAAATACCTACGTGAGTAATTCTATTGTTATCTAAAAGTAATTGGAAACCAGTAAGTGACCGGTTGTCAAAAACGTTTCGTTTAAATTGGAATGGCTCAACATCTGTCAATAACTTAACTCTTAAAACGGTATTAAGCCATTAATTGTAAAATATCGTTGACGTATTACCTAAATGATATCGAGTAATTCCGCTCATTTCATTAATCTTAAAATATCGAATCTTGTCTGGTTTTAGTTTATGAACGTGTGCCGTAAAGGTTTTATTTGAAACGAAAATATTGAATACCTAACGAACACAATGTTTTAATAAATAAATATTGTTTCCTTATTATTTTTAAATAATAAATTATTTGTTAAATAAATCTACTTATCTACAAATCTATAATTACCACGTTCGAATATTTTAAGTTAAACGTTAAAAATGTCGAAACTCGTCAAAATGTTATATTGACTGTCTTTGTCGTTAAAATAATTTCGAACTGGACGAGGACACCGGCCATTTCAACTATTTTTGCAAGGGTCTTCTTAACAATGAAAGGATTACAAGAATCTCAAGCTGTGCCGCTCGCCCATCGCTTCGGGCACGTGCAAAACATTTTTGACCGAGTGTACACGTTTTCGACAATTAGATATTTCATACGGTAATTTAAAAAGAATATTAATTTTTAAAATCTGGCTGTATTATCTACTGAGGTAGATAATCTAAGATAAATATAAACCTATAAACATAATTATAATAAACAATAATTTGACGAAAATTAAAAAATAATAATAATATAGTCAACAAATATTTAATTTTTATTACGCATTAGAAACAATTTTAAACTGCCCCCCTCTTATTGTAATATCTATCCATCTAACCATCGAAGCTTAGTGTTAGATATGAATATTCATACAATAACTAGTACTTAAATAATACTATTATTATTCCCATTTGAGTAGTAACAAATACGGTCGACCAAATATAAACATCACCTTTTACACCCGCACCATTATGTTTTAACACGAACCTATCCGAATTGTTCCAACTATTTCAATATTTATGTAGTAGAAGCATTTGTTTTATTTTTCTATTTAATTAAGTCCCATTATAAAATAGGTGTGAAAGTTATCTAATGCAAATCCGTTAGATCGTAACTTATGTAATTAATAAAAATCGTCTATCCTATAATTATTAGTGTTGTCAATTATGCCGAGGAAATGTATTGCCCGAAGCAACTAAAACAAGTTAACAACCAAATTTGTAGAAGTAATGGTATTTTAATGTTCTTTATAATAAAAGGTTGATAGTAATCAACGGAAATGAATTACTTAACAGGTTTTATTTAAAAAAAAAAAAAAAAACGGGTTTTAAAAAGAACCTAATCAAGTCGAACAGTTTAAAGAGCTTTTTAATCTTTTATGGCAATTTAAAATTTAAAGATTAATCGTTAACTCCAAACATTATATTTGTTCCATTATAAGCTCAAATTTTAATATTAATTTTTGTTTTAAAACAAATACTATCTATTATATATGTTCTTTTCTACACATATTTAACGTTTCCAAAACGTTTATTACATATTCGTGTTGTAGTTAATAACATCCAGAAGCCTGTTCCGCGACTGTACAAACACAATTTATCATTGCTCAGACACTCCTTTGCTAAAAATTTAAAAACGGGAATATTCATGCAAGCAACAATTCCTATAGACAGTGATTAATGCGTTATATGTATAAATACCTACACGTACTTTGCTAAACATCGAATTATATAGTCATCATCGGTGAGGTAAAATTACAGGAGCTATATAACAACATTAAATTATAAAATTTACAATATCAATTATAATATGTGAAAAGCATTGCAAAATATTTGTTTCTAGAATTAGAGTTTAAACATTATTTTTTTTAAATACACAAATTATACGTAGGTTGGGTACAACTAATTGTGAGAATTTTTAATTTATCAAAATCTGCAGCACGAGTCGTTCAACTGCGTTACCGTAACTTGATTTGCACTCTAAAGTTAATCTGACCTCATTTTTACTATATTTTATTTATAAATAAATTATATTACCTATGCATTTGTTTGAAATAAAGCAATTTCAAACTATTATTAAATAATTTGCATTAGAAATTTTTCAATAATAATAAAACATACGTGCAACGTTTTGACGTTTCTGACATACATATGACAGATATAAGATCATAACCTATACAAAAAGACTATAGAAGTGACAACGTCGCAATATTGTAGGATAGTGACGTAATAGTTCTGTTAAAATAATGAATACACTGTAAATAAGTTAATTCGAGGTCTTACATTTTGTATCGGAACATTATTCAAAATCGTACATTATATCCCCATTATAATCATTATGTGTGGGCGTTTCCGATAATTTCTAAAATTACTTTGCTCACCGATAACTATAATATTTGTATTATCTATCACAGTTTAATCAAACTACATAATTTTAATTTGATAAAATGCAAGAAATTATATGTGCCTCTGTCACGAATTGATTAAGAACCTTACGTAATTATCTACACGGCCCGTTTAATATCATTTCTTAAAATAAACAAGGAGGGAGGAAATATTATATTAAGCCCACGTTTGAAAACCAATATGAACTTTGAAAATAGATTGGCGACCACCATTATGCGCGGTGACTTCAAAAATATGTCTGATTAAACTTTCTTAATCAAAATCTGTAGATAGCATAAAAATTCAAGTCAAAAAACTGTTTATGTAAAGGGCCACGTAAATTTGAAGTCGATATAGTTTTTAAATGGTCTAAAAAAAAAATCGTGCCATTACGAAACTTATTTAAATACGAATAGAACATACCTATCGGCATTTTTTTTATCTAATTGTAATTTGTGAAATCCCTGTATATCTTTAAAATTTTTTAAGAATCAAAAATCTAAACGTATCTATTACATCGAGTGCCATTTTAAATAAAGCCGTGAAAATTTAATTTTCCATTTCACGATAATTTATCGACATTTCTTTTAGAAGTTCACTTTAATCTGTCTTACAATAAAGGACGTTCCATTAATCAACGCCGCAACGAGGGTATAAAGTGCCTGTGGCAAGTGTCGAACTTGCGCCCCCTTAACCCGACATGACAAAAATTTTAAAATATTATATATAAAATAGATAACTTTTACTTATATCTATTTATTTATTTCTAGTTTTTAGATTCTTTACGTGTTTGCGCCCCAAACACGTTTCAGCGTTGTCATTAATAACATGGAAATATATTTAATTACGAACCACATCTTGCATTTGATGTAAGTACCTACATACCAATTTAGAAAAACGTCTAGACATTTTCTATATAAAATCTATACTTAAATCTATGTAAAATTAACGAAATCGATAAAATATTTAGTACTATAGTACCGTTAAACGTTCTTCAACTTTAATACCTTCAATCAAGTGGAATTGTATTTATCGTTTCCTCACTTGAAAACTGTATACAAATTGTAGCTCCGAGATTACTGCACCTGCTCGACACATTGTGTTTATGTTTATAGGTGTAAAGGCGGTGTATAATCAACAACAAATTATTGTTCATAAACCGGTTTCCAATGGTATTTGTGATAATACGCTTTTTCCTTTCGAAGTTTTATCCAACTTGAAATATTTGGGTTTTCGTGTTTATCGTAAAGTGCCCAAAGTAAAGTTTTAGATAGCCTCAACGGGAGTATTACATCATAATAAATTACACACGATGTGATTGGACTTTTAGATACTTTCCCGAGAATTATATTTGTTTTTAATTGTCAAAAATAGTGTAAGTATTACGATAATTGCGCGTATTACATAAGTTCAATCTAACGATAAATAAGTACAATCAGATGCAATAAAAATGTCCGTGTCTTATACTTACGACACTTAAAAAATTCTTCATTTTTTAAATCCTCTTATTGTTAAAATAAAATCAAACGCTCGCTAAGGGTAGAATTATTTCGTTTAACAAGTAACGTAATTTCCTAGAATTCTGATTAAACATGCAGGTAAGTTGAATAACTAGCAGGTTCGTAAATTTTTGTCGACGGCGACGTTTCAATAATTTTTAAATTCTAAGCTTTAGTGTTGCGAGCATAAAACTGCATGGAAATTTAAAAACCAATTTATTATGTGTTTATTTTTGTTTAAAAACATGACGAAAAATATCATTTGACTGAATTGAACTACTGAATTTGGTAACAAATGTAGTAAATAGAGTATCATTTCTTATCTATACTTATTGCACAAGAGACAATTACTCATCAGTAAAAGTCTTAAATTTTAGAGGATAGATTGCAAATAAACCATAATCTGTTAAAAGGAAAATCCTATTGCATAGGTATGAAGGTACTCGACAAATGATTGACTGATTTAAGCTAAGCCCTACGTTTTCTTGTCACAACTCGGACGAGGAACATTTTGATTGGCTCTGATTGTACCTATCTAATAAGTAGTATCTATTGTGATAAATGCAATAATAGAGTTTTGTCTTTTTTGTCGAACTTTCGTTCAGATATCTAGAATTATATTGTATAGGTAGATAACGTCAAAGAAATTTGCCGATTCAAACGACCAATTCGTTTTTTAGGAAAATTAACATATCTATACTAACATGAGTAGAATTTACTGTTTATTACTTGAAGAGTGAGTATACTCTTTAAATTGATTATCGATTAAAAAGTTCGTCTTATCAAACTTCCCTCCAGGTTGCGCGAATCCATTAGATAAAGCTCATCACATAAAATTGTAAAAGTTTGGAAATAATTAAATAATTTTAGGCTTAAATTGAAAATGTTAACTATAAGACCGATGTCTTGAAATACGAAGTTAAGTTTAATAGGTTTGTCGAAAATTGCGTTTTTTTTAAATAACGGTTAATTGAAAAGCCAAATGAAAAAACGTAAATTCTCCGGTACGATATTTCTTAAATTCCACTGCAAATTTACATGTTTCTTCCGAAACATCCCCCGAAACCATAAATTTCGATTCGTATGTATGAGGACTAATATATCGAAACGCTTCCCGAATATATTTCATTTATTTAGTACAACGATACTGTGCGCTGTAGACTACCTATTTTCTGTAAAATTTGATTTGCCGTTGCTTCGCCGATACTTAAATACGTGATCGCAAAATTGTATTTTTATTGTAGGTATCAACCTTTCACATGTCGATAACTAAACTGTGTGCGGGTATTACATAGTAGATGTTTAAATTTTCGAAATACGAAGTACTTATAATTAATTAATTTTCTAATTACCGGCCGTGGAAACGTGACCTTTATTTAGGCACGTGTGCAATAATTTTTTGCGACTACCCTGTAAGAATTAGACAATAAATAAGCAATTTGTTCGATACTTCGGTGTATTCGTAATTTGCGTTTCAAGTTTTCAGTACTTAAACTTATTCGTCCAGAAGATATGATTGTTTTAGTACGGGGTTGTATTTGATAAAATCTCAAAAAGAACATTTTTTCTCAAAAACTATAAACTTTAAGAGTATATCACTTTAATACTTTTCGATTTAAATTTATACGCTTAAGTAAAATGTATAAAAACAGTAGGGTGTACTATTTAAAATAATAAAGTTGGGTTCTCTCTGGAATATTCGATCTCCCTGTATAGGCGAAAATAATTTTACCTCGTGCGACTATTACAACCGACAAATATTTTTTGCTATTTTGCTTAGTTGAGGCTCTATCGAAGGATCCCAGAACTCGAGGACACACTGTATAGTTAGTTAAGTATATAAATTTCGTTCAAACTCGACTATGTGACGATGTATAGCTACATATTGTAAATTAATATTAATTGATAGAATTGGAGAATCTGATAGCCGAGCGGACGGTCCATTCTTATTCTTCTAGTCCACTGGTTTACATAATTGTTGAGAAAATTAGAATGTCGCGTTTTGAACCGAGGGGTTAAAACGCAATTAATTTATATGCATATCAAATAGAATTCCTCCGAAACACCGCAAAACTCAACAGTCAACATTAAACTATATGTAAATTGAGGTGAATTATAAAGTTATCTACGGAATTTCATGTGCATACAAAAGAAGTCACTAAAAGCGATGAAATATATGTAATTAAGTGAAGTGCCGAGAAATAATTAAGGCAAAACGGTGTACAAATAATATAACTGTTGTAATTATAAATATTTTCCATTCGAAATAGGTTTTAATGAATTTTTGTATCGAAAACAAAATTCCCAGTAGTAATTATTTATGTAATTTGTCGACGTGTTTAACATTTAAGAAATAAATAATAAATTATAAACAAGTAACCATAAAAACCTACCACCTTCATAACAAAACCTAATAGCATTAAATTAATAACTCCGTTATTGGGTTTTTATGTTGCCCAAACTAAAATTTAACGATAATTATCGCGCATTAATTAAATTTTTTTCGATTTTAATTAGACGTAACGGAACCCTTTTTTTAAATCGAGAAACGTAAGTAATTTCCCCCCATTTTATTTGTATCGTATAAAACGCGAACGCGGCTTGAAAATAATATGATAAAATATTTGACCAACATGTGGTTACTTAAATGTAAAGAGATCTTCATTTTATAGACGTACGTAGGCACTAAAAAATATTGACGGGAATGCCGAGCGAAGTCTATTTTTTTTACACTCGAACAACAGATAATTTATCTCGGAACTTGTTAATAAACGACGGTGTAACGATCTCGCCGCCAACGATGAATGTGTAACATGTAACAAAACAATGATTGAATCGAATTAGTGCGCCAAGTGCATTTTAGTCGTCGACAAAATTTCGTCCATTAAATAGACTTGCAAGGTGTAGCGGTACGTAAATACGTGGTATGTAAATAAAGCGATAATTATTTAGCCGATTCTTACAAACATGACTAACGCGTTCGATAATAATTATTATTGTCGAGTGTAATTTACAGGTTTACACGCGAAAGTAATATTTTATTCAAAAAGAAACCCGGGAATAACAGATATGTTGTATTACAACAAGGATACAGCTCTAAGGAGATGAAAAGAGTTTTTTAGTCAGTCTCCGTTGGTAGATGAAAGCCGTTCAGATAGAGCGTTCTGTTGGAACAACGGCCGGCTCGGCCGTTGTTCGAGCGGAAATTTAGATTTTTCGCTGCCGTGCCGCGCGGAAAACCGTGCCGAGCCCGCTCTGCGGAGGTCTACCATGTGCTTTAATGCGCACCCTTCCCCGTCAAGCCAAACGAGTGTCAATCCGCCACAACGAGGCTAGCAACACTATTTAGATTGGATTACGTGGTGTAATGGAATCTACCGTCTATGAGGTGGTTGCGCTTGCTCGTCATGTAGACAACGGCGTACAATTATTGGAAAATTCGATTATCCATTCAACTTGGCGATTCAAGTTTTACGACGTTTTACGCCGTCAAAACCGGTATTTCCAGCCCTCGATTGGTGAAGCGGAAGATTAATTTATTAATTGGCAGAGGTGTATTCGCTTCTGTCGCTGGTAATAAACCCCTTAATCGATAAATTACCAATTAGAAACTCTTATTTGTCGAACATCTATCGAATTGGTCATCTCGCGTATCCATCGCGAAACGAAAATGCTTCCGCTTCGAATTACAAAGTTAAGCGAAACGCGATAACATCTACATGAACTAATATGTTTTCGACATTGTTGTTGCGTTTGGTTTCGTGTAAATCAACGGCGAGGCCTCTCCCCGTTCCACGTTGCATAATACATTTACATCGCGTTAAATGAATTCATCGTCAGTTCTTTGGGGGGAAAATTGTATCGTTAAATAATATATTTCGATCTGATATCAAATTAGCTAATTAGTATGTGCGTAGATAATAATCTATCGGTAGGTACCCGCGTGTGCCTCTGAGGCTTTTCGATCACTAATTAACACTATCCATCAGTCGATCGCCAAAGAAACAATTGTTACGACAATCGTTTCTACGGCAATTGACAGACGATTGGCTCAAAAATATAATATGTATGGCCTATCCAACCTGTCTGGCGATTCACGTCATCAATAAAAGTACTGTCACTTCGTACCTCGTATTTTTATAGTTCTAATAAATTGTAGACTTTCTTTATACCATCTAATATGTGCGCAGTCGTTTTCCAAACATTAAACTGAATTACAATTAAACAATCTAGTATTTTTTTACTAATGACATAATTGTCAGGCCGCTTGGATAATATACATATACATCTACATATAAGTAGGGACAAGTGGGGATAATCGCGGTCACTTAACGTAGTTATTTGAAAAAAACATTATTTAATTAAATAACTTCCTGAACGGTCATTCGAAAAGGACGTCACTCTATTTAGGATAGTGACATAAGGGCTTGGAGGGGCAGCAAATAAGCGACGCTACGGATATTGCAGCAGTGAATGCTGACTTTCTATAACTTTCTGTAATATTTAGGCAAGGGAGTCAGATTGATACTGTGACGTCCTGTTTTGGGTACGGGGGGGAGGTAATAATTTCATGACATGCGTGGCATGAGCGAGAAGCGAAGATCCAAAAAAAGTGTGACGTCCTTGTTGAACGTCCCCAACGTGTAACTTCATTGAATACAAAAAAATAATTATAAAAATCTGTACCTGTCTTTTCTCCCTCACGACCATTTTCTTCGGATCTTCCTTTTTTTCTGCTTGAAATTTAAGTCCGGGTTCGTCCGATGGGGCTTCTCCCTTCACCGAAGATGTGGATTGCCACGCGAAGATTGCCGTTCTTCTTCTTCTTCTTGCCTTTAGAGTACACCGAGCAAACTTTTGGATAGGAGAGACTTTATGTTACGCATCACCATCCCATTATTACTCGAAAAAAATCTATAGGTACTTGTAGATATTTTTGCCTAGAATTGATTAAAATTAGTAGGTACCATCGACAATATCATGCCTAACTTACTTTTCAAAATGTAATACAAAATTGCTTCGACATTCAGATGCTTCAGATTCCCCATTAAAAAATAAAACAGAATTACATTCGGCGATCACATATTATACAAACATCGTATTGGATAACGGATATGTGAATTTCAAATTTGATATCGCGACTGGTTATAAAAATAATAATTACGACACTTGAAAAGTTAGAAAAATGTCTCAGACATCTGTAAATTAACAAAATTACAAATCGCTACTTCTAAAAGCGGGCAATCGTTGTGAAAATTGACTATTTCGCGATCTTAAAACATCACGAAATTGTTGATTTTTGCAAATATAATCATCCAACATGCGCGCAAGTTTAGATGTTTGTGTTTATTTTCGAATAAATGACAATTTAAATTTACAATTTATTATCAACTTAAAATTCATTTCTAAATCAATTTCTTACCCAAATTTTTACAGAAAACCTAATTGGGGTTATCAACGTAGCAACAAAACAAAAAATAAATGTTTATGTACTTATGTTTATGTTTATCAATAAATAAATAAACACTATGAAAAAAAAATTCGGATAGGTAGCAAAACAGGTTCAATAATAAGAAAAATTATAGTAGTAGGTATAATAAAAGATTTAATAATGATTTCGCGCCTAATGCACAGGCAACCCATGCTACTACAAAGCCTAGCATCTATACATATATTGTATATACAGTAAAATCCTGCTAATGCAACTCTCCCCGATTTTTTAAGTCGTTTTATTTTTTAATAACAAAAACAATAATATTAAGAATAAAAGTATTTTTTTTTAAAGTATAATATTAGTACCGTACTTACATTTCATAAATTCGGATTATTTTCAGTCGGTTTGATTTAGATAAACAAGATTTTCTATAGATTACTTTAACGATAAATTAATAACTAAAATTACCTAAGGATCGGTTTGGCAATCGCTAGTTAACTCTGACCCAAAAGTCAATTACCATATAAACAATTGTTTCTAATAATCATTCCTATTGCAATTAGTCGATAGTCCGAGTTAGCTGGCAATTGAAAAACCGGCCCTAAGTAATAAATAACAAAACTTCCCCTTATATTGTTATATGATTTTAAAGTTAATTTTACAATAAAATTATGCTTGAAGAGTCTAACGGAATAAATTATTTAAAAATGTTTTTATCTTTTCTTACTACCAAATCATGTTTTACCACTCAAATGTGTTATTTATTAACTTTTATACAATTTTTTATCTAGTTCGGTTAGAGAGAATTGATAGGTAAGGCTGAGCCGTGCGCAGAGAGAAAGTATTTGACATGCCATGAATATTGAGAGAATGTGAAGTCTACATTTCTTCCGACGATTCTCCCTACCCGGACTGTATTTATATACAAAGTTGAAGTACCTATGCAATCAAATTAGAAGTATTATTGTTGCATGTTGAATAATCACACGTGTTTACTCCTACAGAGTATTTCACTCAATGAAGTCCCGAGTTATCATTTACTACAAGATAAGTAAACATAATTGTGACAGTACAAATCTCGAACAAGATGTGTGGTTTATTGCCATAGACCTCACTCTTCGATATATCCTGTAAGAAGATGTCTGAAACTTCTCGGAGCTAATTCATGAGTGAAATACTCCATATACCGCACATCAAATTGTTCCAATATTCAACAAAAAGAAAATTATCAAGGCGCATCCTATTCTAATTTGTTAAAGTCTTTTGTATAGAGCAAATTCTGTTTAATCGGACCACATTGGAACCAGCACATTTTGGTCCGATTAAACGGCCGACTCAATTATCCGAAGTTCAAATAAAATAGAAATTGGTATCTGTTCTTTTGCTACTGCTAACAAAAGAATATCAACACTATACTATTTCCAGTAGAATTTAACCAATCAGAATAAAATATTAAGAACCGATCGAGAGATGAAATTAAATACATATTTAACGGCCAATTTAAGTTATTATAGTCATGGCACAATTAAAGTTCTTGATCGATAAACGTAAGACATCTGTCAAATTTAGTTATGTACGATGAAATCTAAGTGTTATATTTAAAATCTTTCTTAAGGGGATAGTAGTTGCTCGAAAATGAATACTTATATATCGTTTTTTTATCGTTGGTAACGACTTTGAAAAATTTCTCGACGTTGTAAACGATGTATTTTTTATAATTATTTGATATTCTGTAATAAAAATTTATTGATCTTGTAGATAACAAAGATAAGTTTTTAGATATTTTCTCAAAATTTATGGGGAATTCGTAACGTATTTTTACATTTATAGAATCTGTATTGGTTTATCTAGGTGATAATATCGATAAAAATTGAAACT
Organism: Rhagophthalmus giganteus; assembly: GCA_036326145.1. Lineage (NCBI taxonomy): Eukaryota > Metazoa > Arthropoda > Insecta > Coleoptera > Rhagophthalmidae > Rhagophthalmus > Rhagophthalmus giganteus. Next base: position 4,570,972 of record JARFJA010000083.1, on the reverse strand, counting down.
TCCCTTTAGTAATTTCACAATTTTAATTTTTATAGACGTTTTATGATCACACGCCGTAAGTAACTATAAAACGTCTATAAAAATTGAAATTCTGAGCTTACTAAAGGGAAGTTTCAATTTTTATCGATATTATCACCTAGATAAACCAATACAGATTCTATAAATGTAAAAATATGTTACAAATTCCCCATAGACTTTGAGAAAAGATCTAAAAACTTATCTTTGTTATTGTACAAAATCAATAAATTTTTATTACAGAATCAAATAATTATAAAAAATACATCGTTTACAACGTGAAGAAATTTTTCAGTCGTTACCGATAAAAAAACCATATATAAGTATTCATTTTCGAGCAACTACTATTCCCTTAATTAAAAAGCACGACTATTATGATAAGAGGTAGTATAGTAAAATTATTATTTTATCTGTTGACGTTCATAAACTTCTCTACGTTTTAACAAGCTGCTGCTATGTAATTTTTGTGTTCATTACACTAATTTGAATTTTTACATTATTAACAAGTTTCAATTTTGTGATTTGTTAATAATTTAGTTGCATAAACTGGGATTTGTTTTACTAATGTTGCTAATTCGGGACAAGATTATCAATATACAATGTAGTACAAGAAAAACAATTAACCCCAGTTTAAACTTCCAAAAGTATTCAAATTAGTGTTTTTACGATAATTTATTGTTACAAAAATATTTAGACATGGATTGTTGTAATAAATTATAATTGCCTTATCTGTAAACATTATTAGTAAATAGCAATTTTGATAATCCAAACATATCTTATAATAACATTTAAACAACTAACAACCATAGTGACATTTACTTATTCTATAATTAAAAATATTCAAACTTGTAAACTTTTAAACGTAGGTAGTTGAAAAAATAATTTGTAATTTAAGTATTTCCAAAGATAAAATAAGTAAACTATAATTATATATTGTATATTTCGCATTAACAGTTATTTATTACTGCAATGAAATAGTTTTAATTCAAAATTCTAAAATAAGTTGCGGTTTAAAATGTTGCACTAATTTACAAACATATAGAATTAAATTTAAAAACAAACATACATACTTTGGATATTAATGGCTACAATAGTATCAGATATAATTTAGAACTTAAATTCTTTCTAATTACACGATTTTCGTAAAACCATTAACAGCAATTAAATTTAGCCTCATGTTAGGTTAATTGTACTCATCTCTCCGATAGAAATGAGTGAGGTGTAACCCACAACTAAATTAAATCGCAGTCTTTGAATGTGACTCAACATACTAACAGTTGTCAAAAAAAAAAACTTGAATTTATAGTTACACCGATACAATTGATCCTTAGGTTTTATGAATAAGTTGGGAAGCACTTATTCAGATCAATGGTCACCTATGAATCAAATTAAACTTACATTTATTTGTTACATAAAGATTTTGAAATTTTAAGTTAACATAAATACACGCAATTGTTTATTAAGCGTAAATCAATTAACACTCAAGTATACTCAACGTTTTCGACCGATTTAAAATAATGTACAGTTCAAGTTGAAACACCATTTGCCTTCTACATTTGTTGGAAATTAAAAATTCTCTCAAATTCTACATTATACATTTTGCACAACTGCCCAGGTAGCAGTTTTATTACATATACAAAATGCACACAAATGGAATAATTTATACCAGTTCCCCAGAATTTTATTCTACAATATTAATAACGAATAATTTATAATAGTAATTTAATGTATCCCCGAATAGAATTGAAGAAATAAAATAAATAAACGATTTATTATATAAGAAATTTGTAAATCATTATAATTCTAAATTAAATCAGGAAATTAATAACTGTAATCAGTTGTATTGTTTGTTTCAGTTTCAAGATCTAAAAAGGGCAATGTTACAGTACTATTAAATATCGAAGGAGCTTCGGAAACAGTTCCATTCGAACCGATCATCATGCAAGACGGCGGTTGCGAAATGGACGTTTGCGTTGGTAGTGCAGCAGATTGTGGAGAGCGCGGTGGCGATGGACTATCCAAATTAATTACGTTAGGACTTGGAGGATAACCCGAACTGGATACGGACGACGGACCTGGCGTTGAAGTTATTCGAGACTGATTACTACTAGACGATACACTATTGGTATCTGTAATAATACTGCATAAATATAAAACAAACATTTCGTCGAGGTACCATACTTACTTGTATACATTTTCTCGCTTACAACTATCATTTCTTTTGGAAAATTAAACCCGACATATTTTAAAAACCGTTCGTGAATATTACTACTTTATTATATAAAAATTGTACTTACGGGAGAACAACAATAGTCTTTTATAAAATGTTTTGTAATGTCAAAAATTACGAGACACAGAACACATACATTTTTTACAGTATCAGAAATGTTTTTTTTTTGATTACACAGCTATTTCACTTTTAACCCTTCTATCTATGTAGCTGGTAGATACTTCAACACTATGATAAATTTGTTTAAATTCGAACCATATTATAATTTATGATTTTTCAAAGTATATTCAGCCGTTATACCATTTACACATTGAATTTGAATTAAGAGCCCACCACAGTGATCGCCATCTTTGCATTTCTTTAGAAATCATTTAAATGTTATTCAATTTCTCATTTGTAATATGAAATTACAAAAATATGCGTTGCAGGCAATCTGCAATCAAAACAAATTCAATCAAAAACGTTTTATCTAATACATGAAGTTATCTAAATACAAGATTAGGTTTCACATTTATTTTGAAATGAAAGTTTGTAATTCCTTAGACAATTTTCTGGTACCATTAACATTAGCCGTTACAATTTCTTACATCTGCTCTGTAATTAGGGACGCTCTAACTTTTGCATTACCTCACCCTTGCCCGACTTTTACGGCAATCAGTGTCCCATCTACTGTGTTAGGCTCTTAATAAAAAAAAAGCGTATTCATAACACGACGCATAACTAGGATTCAAAATATAAATAAATGAGATGTATAAATGCAAAAACCGGACATGTGTATACGAGATAAATTTAATCAATATTTTGTAGTTTCCCTAAAAATCGATTACTTATACTATCAATAAAAACATTTTTAAAATTTGACGATAGAGCTACTTGTTTACCACAAATTTTAAATTAAGAATCTCATACATCACCGATTAACAACTTGAATTAAGTACAAAAACTTCGAGATAAAAAGATGCCTAAAAGTTGCTTTACTCACCAGAAAATTTAATTGTCGAATCAGGTTTTGCAACTGCACGACGTTTTGCTAACGGTTCATCATCGTCCTCGGATCCAGATTGAGTTAAATCAACATATTGTTTTTGCTTTGCAGTTGCTTCTTCGGCAGGTTTTTCGCTACTCGATGATTCAACTTGATTATTAGCAGCTGAACTAACCACTTCTTTAATTAAAATGATATTAACACACGGTTTCATCGTACAAATATAATATATTCCGACTACTGTTCGATACATAAAGTAATTATGTTAAATGAAGACGTCGCTTACCAATTTCATCAGAAATAATTTCGACAGAATCGTCAGTTAATTTTTCAACTTTTGCCACCGGCTTTTTTTCAGTTGTCTGGGAACTCCAAGATCCATCTTTATGTAACTGTATTTCGCTTACTTCATTAGATGATAAAGCCAACACTTCTTGAAAATATCTATAAATATATTTCTATTCGGTAATTTATTTTTATGGTATGTAAACATAAATCTAACAAAATAAATTCGTTAATTGGGTGTATTCTCAAGAAGTAACGGCACAAAGATAAATATATTAACTACATATCTATTGTTTTGTTAAACTGATATTACACTGATAAATCTGTAGAAGAGAATCAGAAATAGTAAAACAAACTAGAAAGAATGCGGTAGAGTAAGAAAGCTATCAAATGTTACATTTTAACTAATCACAGCTAACTTTGTTATACCATTTAAGGCAAGCTTACCCATCAATAACCAAATTATCATACAAAGCCGGCTTATCGCACACCGGGCAATTCCATGTTGGTTTGCGTTCATTCATTTGTAAGAAAAGAGATGCGTCGAAGCATTGTAAATGTTGGCATGTAATTGCCCGACATGGTGTCGTCATACGCATTTTCCCTAAAGGGCACATTAGAGAAACTCGTAAGCACGTGGTGGCTATTTCCCCATCTGCATCTTCATTCAGTTTTTCTTTTACTAAAATTACAACAAATTTAACCATCGGCGTATTAGTATTTATAATTTAACACTTACTCAGACCACGCGTATGATCTGAATGTTTAACACCACGACTTTTCAATCGTTGTAAGAGATCATTGGAATTGCGTTTGTGCACTAAAGCAACCGTAATTGCGTAACCGCGACCATAATCGGCTGCCCAAGATACATTTATTGCATTTGCAACAGTTGGGCTTAATTTTATCATAGGAGTAATATTTACAGGACGTGGTGGACGTTTCGGTTCTACCCCAGGTTTATTGGTAGGAATTGGATTCTGTAATATTTTTATAAAATATCTTTGAAATTTGAACAAGCAAAAACTTACCGGTAATGGACACAACTTATTATTAACTTTAACAATTACATTAGGCGGAAAATAATCTTCTTGTTCGCATGTAGTTTCCAGTAAACAAAAGCGAAGCTGAATTTGTTTGATATAGTCGCATTTAGTGCCTGGACGAATATCCCTGGAGCTCGCAACGTCGGTAGCTTGTTGGGGAGTTAAATGAAAATAAAATTGACTATCTTGAATTCTTTGAGTATTTTGTGGTACTAAAGATGAGGGTTTCAATAAATCGGATATCACATCGAAGAATGGTAATCTTTTAAATTTTACATCCGGGTGAACGGGATAATTTAAAACACCCTGTTGTTTTTGAGCATAGTGTTGGTATTGCTGATATATATTTTGGGTGTACATTGCCGACTGACGTGTCTATAAAAAAAAAGGAAGGTTTGAAATTGTTTAGGAAATTATAAATATTTATTTATTTTGGAGTTATATTAAATTTGTTTTATTTTGGATTTTAATTTTTAATTTGAAAGGCAACTTAACCTGTATAAAATATAAATAACTGCATGTATTAAACCGCAATAATACGCAATCGTAAATTGTACATATTTTGAATATAACATTATTTTTTATACTTGTAAAAATTTGACGAAAAATTTGCTATAGTGCACGTTTCAAGTCAAATTGTTCAGTAAATACATATAATTTATGATAATGTATATTGTCTGAATTTAATCAAATAAGTTTTGCCATGTACAAAAATGCAGCAAATTTTGCTCAAGTATAAACATTTCCTGGCTTTCATATTGTTAGTTTGCGAGTGAATCTTTTGGAAAAATAGAAACAAAAAAAAGTTAGATCGACTGTTATTATCAAAGCCGCAAATTATTAATAAAAGGTGGGTGGTAACTGTAACATTAAAAAGAAACAAATGAAAATTGACTTTTTTAAACATTTATTTCGAGTTTTATTGTTAAATTTTAAACTAAATAAAAAAATAAAAAAGCTAATTCCAGATTTAGGGATGGTTTTACAATTATAAGTTGTACATTAGATAAGCTATTCCTGGAATAACTTTCACCGAAACACCATTGTCTCAACAAATATTGTCTTCTGCAGTATAAATCATGTTTGTAAAACCCGCCCTTGAAGATTTAAAGTCCTAACAAGATAATTTATATAAATATATATTAGAGGCATTTGATTTTTTATTGACCTCTGTTTTTTAAAAATATGAAAATGATCCTTCCAAAAATTAACAAAAATAAGATCAGATGGGCATGGTCTACATTTTTAGCGTAACAAAAAAACTAGGCTGCAGACTTCTAAAATCATTTTTAGAAACTACCCAATCATCATTTCTTTTTGCCTTTAGAAGGATCAAATTAGAGAAATCGAAATATTCAATATATATTTGAAGAAGTAATACATAACATACTAGAAAAGATGGTGACGCCATCTGTTAAGAGCAACCTATTTTTTTCAACAATTTAATTACCTTCCTAATTTCACATTTTATAAAAATCCGTATAAATATAATATTGAAAACTAATGCTCCTCCTAATTAGTTTTGCAACGCATGCATGATATTTTACATAAAATAAATAAATAAAATTCCACTTTAACCAGCATTTTTTAAATGTTTACACTATCACTTATTTGCTATTTTGTTGTAAAATACTTTGTGCTTTCGATTTTTGTTAAATTTTCATATAGGACCCAAGTCAAAATTGAATTGACTCTTAGTATTTAATAATTTGGAGATACAAACCATTTCTACTAAACAGCAACAGTTTATTTATTACAATATGACCGATGTCAAACTATTCTACATTATCATATTTGATACTTACGGAAATTTGTCTCTCTACATTATAGGGATGCACTGTAGCAGTTGTTCGCGATCCCGTACCCTGTTGTTGTTGAGGCATGTTGGGATTTATAGATGTGGAATTAGATATATCGTTATTTACAGGTTGTTGCGATCCTGTGGTGTTGTTCAAAGCACCACTTTGCCTAAAAAAATGTAAAAATTCACATACGAATTATTTTAACACAATTTCTTAATAATACAATATAATAATGGCATAAAATTAACTTTCGATTCATAATAATGTCTCCAGATGAAGATTATCTAAAAATATTATTTAGAAATCACGTATTTATAAAATGTTTTATTAAAAGATTAAAATACCAAGCGTAAACTCTATTTCACATGTGAGCTGCCCACTTTATCTGATATTGTTTATTCATCAAAATCGTCATAATTAATACATTGTTAGACTGAGTCATTTATATTCTTGTATTCAACAATATCAGTGATTGTTTATACATAAAAGATCTCAGATATCATATATTTTAATATAAAATCGTACACAATTTTTTATCCTAGAAAGAGGATTGTGCCAAATGGGTAATTATTCCATTATTCCAAATACCCATTACTATTATTTACCCATTATTATTATAAAATGTGAATTGCATATTTGTTCATATTCTACTTAAAAATTGAAAATGTCTTGTTAATGAATCTAATTAAATCGTTTATAGTTTTGCGATACTATGCCTGAACATTTTTTAAATTCTATTATTCACTTTAATCTGTCGCCATTTTCATTTAAGGTCTGATCTATGTAAATAATTCTATCAGAGGAACTGCTTTCCAATATTGACTAGTTTTACTGGCGGTAGTTTGTTTCTCAAAACCGATACTAGGTAACGACAGTTATTTTTATTGTCAGTATGTGTAGTCGACGCATGTTCCTAACACAGCATGAATGCGAATTCTCTATTGAAAAATGTTTATATACATTATGAAAATTGAATTAGAGAAACTCAACTTTTGAATTAATCCAAAATCAAAACTATACCAGCTGGCTGGCATCGCATTTAACAATGTTAGTTGCTAAATTAATGCTGCTTTTTTCCTGCCATTTGATTGCTTAACACGTTCACGGACAAGACATCTATATACCTCGTATGTTGAATTTTGTATAGGTGTAGGTTCTGCATTACAGTGGTTGAACTTGTGCACTAAACAAAAACACACAGGATAGTAATAATAATTATTACAATGTAAACTAGTCAAGTTATAGTTTCAGTTTGCGATGAGTGAAACGAACGTAAAATGTCTGTTCATTTTACTATCTGTAAACGTGTTAAACGTTTCCGAAAACAATTAGCACTATATATAATTGATCGATATCGCATTTAATTATGAAATATAAATTTAATTGAACAGTTTCTCTAAATAAATCATATTTAAAAAATATGTTATGTATTTCAATACAAAAACTGCTCAAATTATAAAAATTAATAACATTTAAGGTTTTTAATGTAGTTTCAATGAAATTAACAGTCACTGTATCATTTAATCTATCAACTCTGATGCACCTCAAATTATTGACTTCGTTCAAAGTTATGTAGATAGTGAACTGTAAATATTCATAAGCTTTTGCAGGTTCGTGATTACAAAAGAAACGAATTATACACATTCTTATAAACATTTTGTTTATATTTATTTCTTAAAATGAACAATATATTAAAAAAATAACAATCAATCAAAGTATTTAATAAAACGTGCACAATTCACTTCTCCAGCTATCGCAAACGAGCTACACACGTCTACATACTTACTGAATAGTTTTATATAAATCTCGTATTTTTTGATGAATGGGATGAGAACGAACGGTTAATAATTCTAACGCTCGCTGTTGTAATTCGTTTTTTCGACCTGATTTGTTGCGTCCGGCAAACCCTAATAACATCTGCAGCTCGGAGACACGAAAAGTAATAAGCATATTCTGTAAAAGTAATAAATTATTGTAATATTTACCCATCTACAAAATTGAATAAACAAAAAATGCACAAACTGCACATTTAAAAATATGAATCAGATAGGTATTTACACTGCAATCAACAATGATTAACAGGTAAAACCTCAAGTTACCTATGGCCATTTTTGTCGCCCATTTCATTACAAATTATAATTATTCTTTTCGAAAAATTCAATCCTGCACTTGACCTATATAAATGATAGATTGGACAATTTCATATCTGCAGAAAAAGTGAAGCAAACAGAAAATAATCTAAACGTCTAGAAAATTGTATTTATGCGTTTATTATGAAAATAAAGTTAATTATTTTTACAGAAAAAAGAAGAAAAAAACTGAATTACTAGAAAAATATCAATGATATTTTGTTTAATCGCCAATCTTGAAAATAATACATTTTTTATGTTTTTTTTTAAATCTAGAAAATTGCACATGTTTATGGCAAAAAGATGTATTTTATTGAAAATTTCATGGCAACAATTATAACAAAGTTTTATATATGTATATATATAAAACTCTAATAATGGTATCTCGCAGATTAAAAACAAAACTACATCATCTCAATACTTTTATAGGTAGCCTAGCCAATAAGTTTTCGCATCATACATAGACATCCAAAACCAGGACCCTTAGATTCCCTTTTATATGATAGGAGTTTCAGCTTAACATTAAGGGAAAAAGGGGGAAAAAGAATTGTTACCAGAAGAACAAGTTGCAGTAATGACGAAAAGTAAGTACAAGTCGTAAGTTTGTAGTACTAATCCTGGTTATCCACGACATCATTTTAAATGTTATTTCCTAAAAGACCATATTTAACAAAAGAAAATAAAAATTTGCAATCTCTTCTTACCATGTAACAGAATGTGCACAAAAAGGCATTGAATGCAGCAGAAGGAATCAAAATATTTAATAAAGTGTATAGAGCAATGTCATAGCCATCGTAAATAAGCAATACTTACTGAGGAATTTACTGACCATGCTATTTACCAGGTCTTGACGGCACCTAATACAAGGGCACTACCATATATTTACCTATATGTAGTTATAAGTGGAAACTTTCAATTGAACAAAATAATGATGCGTTCTTATATTACACAATAAGACAATGACAATTACTAATTAGGGCACAGATTACCGATCAAATATTTCTTTTGTAATAAGATAACAATTAAAAGTACTGTTTCGAAATTAAAATTCGAATTTGCTAGTCACATCAATCATTTGACTAGTCAACGATGAGACATTTGTGGAACGAATTTAAATAAAAAGTTTAAAATATAAAACTGCAGAAATGCACTAGATAACTAGGCAAAAATAAATAATTACTATAGTTATCGTTTTCACGCTCTTAAATGGTAGATATTCTAGTTAATACCTAACAGCAGTTAGAAAATATAAAGATAAATCTAGATCGTTTTTAATTAAATGGAAATGAATAAGACAGCAAGCTATTCTTACAAAACGACATTATAAACATACTTCGCTTAACTAAATATTTTACCAAATTTGTTTCTCAACATCGTAAACGTACAGGCATCAGTTTAAAGTAAGATTAAATCATACAGTTAACGTTTAAACATCGCCTATAAGATGTATCAAGAAATTTCTAAATCTCCAAGTTTGTACTTTTAGGTTATTAACATTATTATACTATGAAATTTGTAATTATTTACTACAATGTTTAACCATCTTACCCGTAAATCATCTATGTTATCGGACATCTCCTGCTATATTTCCAATGTCCCAACATGAATATTTTCTCAAACTTCAGCATTTAAAACAAAATGGTGTCGAATCACCAAACACTAGGTTACTATATGTTAATATAATTTGTTGTATTTTCAATTTTAACGTCAACGTTTGAAAGTAATTAGACAAACCAGATACACAACATTCCTTTACCTAATATTCACGAAAAATTTCTTAATAAAAATGGTTATCGATTGATTATTGAGAAAAAATAAACCAGTACATATACCGCTTCTTCTCGAAAAATAAATAATGATAACCATAACAACTTTAACAAATACCAATCAAAAAACAAAAATTACCTAGGATTCTAGATTTCGGCATCTTAAATTATCTTTTAATTTTGAAAACTGTTTTTCTTTTTCGATAATTATTATGTGAATAGAATATTTTCTAGTTAAATTAAAATATTAATTAACCAAAATGTTATATCGAGCTCGTCAGTTAAAATAACGTGTGTACAGTCGGCTAAAAGAACATTGGGACTAGTGTTTATTTTGATGTTGGTATTTCAATGTTGTCTAATATTTTTGCGGTTATGTCTTTTTTTAATTTAATTTTTTTAAAGTAAAAATTTAATGCGTAAGCTATTAAATAAATGTGAAATGTTGTTGTAATTGATATATTTAGATAAAGAAGTAACGTTCTTGAATGGTTAAAACATTGTTTTCTCTATTGCTTTTTGTTGTTTTTCAGTACTCGTAAAATGATTCACGAAGCATTATTTTATTTAATGAACTACCCTGGTGATCTATTTAAGATGGAGAATGATGAGGTATTATGTTAATTTATATTTAATCGAATCTATAACATAAAGTTTATTAAGATCGTTACTTTTCAATTATTCATAGGAATTGATAGATTCCGTCGATCTTCAGGAATTTTTACATCCAGGTGAAAGGAAATTATTACAGAGGATAATGTCTATTGGGTTGTGTTATCACCAAATTCAGAGATTTATCAAGTCTATTGATCAACAGTATGCCGATCCACGTGAAATTAACTGTTACGAAAGTAGGTATTGAAATTAGTTGAATTCTTAAACTTTATCTAATCGTTACACAACATATACGTGAACAGTAGGTTTGTTTTCCACGAAATTAATAAAAATTAGTTAAGTAATATGTATTTTGGAAACAGTACGGTGCAAAACTAAATCCATGTTCCTTTTAGAGTCGGAAGTAGAAGATGGCTTATATATAAAAGCGTTTTGTGAAGGCGTGGACGAAGTTTTAGAAGATTATAGAAACAAAATAATAAATTTAGAAGATACACTGACAAAAAATAATCAACTTACATTGACGTATATTCTCAGTTCTATAGAGAAGTATGTGCTGTTACTTGAAGCATTAAAATCGATGATACAATTAATAAAAAGAGAAAAAGTACACGGATGCTTGTTAATCGGTACATTACATACGTATGTTAATTGTGGAGTAGATTCGATATCAAATGCTGCAACTAAGTAAATCTAATTTTGTTCGTTAAGCAATAAATTTTAATAGGCAGTTTTAGAATCATTAGAGCTACAAACACAATGTTTTATCGTCACTTATGTAATTGGATAATATATGGAGATTTGGTAGATAACTATAACGAATTTTTTGTGTGCGATTCAAATTCTGCCGATGAAAATTTTCTTTATTCCAATCAAATAAAAGAGTTTGGAACTTTACAGAAACAAAATTCGTACGATGTTTTGGTAATCGTGCAATATGTACGCACAATAAACGTTTTAATTAATTGTTCTTACTTATAGAAAAAGTGTAAAACAAATAAATCATGGATAGTACGTAAATTTTACCTTAGAAAAGAAATGGTACCACCAAATTTATCTATGGAGACCGCAGAAACAATCTTGTTCCTTGGACGTATAGTTTGGATAATGTGTAACGATCCCAAAAGTTACTCGGACGATAAGTTTGAATTAAAATTTAAGCGAGACGTATGGGAAGGAAAGAGCGTCGAATATTATCAAAAATTGCAAAAACTACAAAATTCTCCCTTTAATTTATCGACATTTAAAAATACAATCGAAGACTGCCGATTAACGCTCACAAAGGTAAGTTATTTTTAGTCGACGCTGTTTAAAAATTAACAAATTCGTTTTATAGTATTTATGGAAAGTATTGGTAAATGAAGCCAAATTATTAGAACATTTACAATTATTAAGAGATTACTATGCTGTCGGTAGAGGCGAATTGTTTTTACAATTCATTGTAGCGGCCGAAGATCATTTAAAGGAAACTCCAACCGAATATATAATCACAAATTTAAATTACATTTTCGTTGAAACTGCAAGGAAGCTATACAGCGAAAATGATAAGAGCTATTTACGTTTTGAATTAACATTACCACAAGTTCAAGAAAAATCGAATGACGGTAAGGTGAATTGTTCATTTTTAAGAAATAAAGAACGTCTCGAATATTTTTAAATTAATTTTATAGATTCAAATCTGTGGAGTCGTCTACAAATTAATTTTAACGTCGAATGGCCTTTGCACATTTTATTTCACCCTAAGGCTATGAGTTTTTACAACAGATTATTTTGTTTTTTGTTAAGAGTAAAGAAGACTCATATAGACTTACACAAAGTATGGCTGAACCACACGAAAGGAAAACTTAAAATGTAAGTTTTAAAAGCAATTTACTGCGCTCAACATTATATCTTATATCTCATTGTCATTAGTAATTACTTTAAAATTATTTGTTTAGACATCCCGCAGTTATGATGTTAAGAAACAATTTGATGTTTATCGTTAACAATTTACAGTATTATTTACAAGTAGACGTGATCGAATCGCAATTTTCGATTCTTAAAAATGCTATACAGAACGCTAGCGAATTTGAAGATATTATTCGACTTCACTCGATGTTTTTGCAAAATTTATTACATAAAACTTTTGTAATGACAACAGAAGAGGTAATGGGCGATTTATTTTTCACGGCCATTTATAAATTGTAATGCTTTTAGAAATCACAATTAGAACTTAAACACATGCTGTACCAGATACCTTCTTTAAAATCCGAAGAAAATAGCGTGGTAAGCAGGCGTATTTTTTAATTTACTAATTAAATTTTCAAAGTGCATTTATTTGTAATTTAAAATGTTTAATGTTACAGGTTTATAAGATCATTTTAAATATATTGCAAGTATGCGATAAGTTCTGTTTAATGGTGAATATGTGGAATAATGAGCTCACCGAATTAGACCATGATGAAATAGCGCAACTGAAAAGTCAGAGCGATTCTTTAATTGGCACGTTATTGCACATTCTTTATTCGATACATGAAAAATCGTCCGGCCATCACTTACTGCAGTTACTTCATCATATCGATTTTAATAGATGGTTTTCGAAAAATATTGTAAATTTAAATTTAACCCAATAATTTATATTTTTGCTTTGGAACAATTTAACTTTTGTCGCTGTCATGTACATTACTTCACCTAATTTTTAATGCGATTTAAAATAAATGCGTATCATTGAATAATTCTTAAATTTTTTAATTATAACAATTATTTAAAATAACATATGTTATAAATATATTGGGAACATTATAAATAAAAACAATATTTAGGTAATAACAATCACCAAGAAATGCTACAATCACCGACAAAGTAAATGTGTAACGACATAATGCTGGTTTTTATAAATCAAAGTTAAATGTAACTTCTCTCTCAGGTGTGTCAGTATTTTTTCTTCATAATCTTCATAAAAAGTACCATATCTATAAAATGAATAGAGATTAAAATTTAAATTATGTACAATAACATGTATTTATCACATATTAATAAATCAAATCAAATGTGGGATTACTTTTTAATAAACAATTTACTGCCCAATTGTTTGATTCACTAGCAACACAAACAATAAATTGTAATAATTAGTTATATATACTTACTTATAAAAACGACCAATACAATTAGCAACATAATCCACATCCAACATTTCCATGCTCTTTTGGAATGTTCAGTTAATTTATTGGATTCGACCTTTAGTTTACTAAAGTTGTCTTCTGTTAATTGCGATGATCTACTTGCCACCTACAAACGAGAATACATATAAATAGATTTATTTTTATTATTGTTTCGCATTGCTATATTGTTCTACGTTATAGTAAATATTTTTATCGACTAATAATTTTATAACAAAGAATACTAGTTAAATGGCATTTGAAGCATATCCTACTTCTGTATCCTTTTTAATAATTTTATTAGCTAATTTGGATTGTTCTTTAAGGCTCTTTGTCAGCAGGAGCATGTCGTCTGCTATTTTTTGTTGCATATTTTGATGGTAATCTATCAATTCATCCAAGTTTTCTGCTCCAGTTTCTTTCTTTTTAACATCTCGTTTTTTCAAACCTACAATATTAACTTGTTTTTATATGGTACTATCGTAACAATTAATTAATTTATAAAATAGTAATGGTTAGCATTATATTATTGTAACTGACCTAATAATTCATCACGAGCAGACAGTTTATTCATAATTGTAGTTTCGTTTTTTAATTTATTAGATGATTCATCAAAAGACAAGTCACTAGCATTATCGAGACCAAGAGTCACTTTCAGATTACAAATTCTTCTGTAATAATCATTAACACATTCAGTTGTAATTGCCCTACAAAAATAAAAGTATAATCCCGAGGCAAGTATAAAATTTTCAAAGCTACTACTCAGGCGTTTGATGTAATATTTTTAGCATATCCTCTAAGGATTCGATGTATTTGGGAAATCGCATATCATCTTTTTGTTTACTTTTTATCATCAGTTCACATTTATTCAACAACCGTCGTAAATTAATTTCAGTTCGTGTTAAACTCATTCTAAAAAATAAATACAATCACAGTTGTGGCTATTCTGAGTCATGGTAATTCATTAAAGTAATAGTTTATCGCAATTATAAATAACAAAAATTATTAAATGAATAAAATAAAAATATAATTTACCTCTATTTTTATTATACACGGGGGAGGATACCTGAAACTCCTGCTGCTGATTTCTCCAAAAATGCGAGATATTTGAACTCTGTAAAAGGTATTAAAATAAGAATGGCTTTAATTTGGCGAAGCGATTAAAAAAAAATCAGTTTTTCGTTCGTTATAGAGCAGTCATCAAAAAAGAGCATTTTGCAACAACTGTTTTATCTACAACTTCATTATTCGTAGCATTATAATTTTGAAATTTTACATATTTACATTTTAGCTACCAGAGAGTTAGATTTTTATCAAACTTCGTTTAAAAAATCTACATCAAAGACACGACATGTGTAAGTCGTTTAACAATTTAATCCAAAGCGCTTTCTTTTGACGATTATAACTCCACAAAGCAAAGTAAGAAGCAAAATCCAACACATCAACAACACAATCCAACAGAACTTTTCTAATTTTGAGCCACACAATCTGGCATATTATTATTTTTAATAACGAACTTATGAATTACCTTCTATAAGATATAATTAATCCAAATATCTTTTAAAAATTTCATAACAGCAAATATTAATTTATTGAATTTAATCCTATTCAATTATCGCAAAAATACAACTAATTTAATAAATTTATCAATTTTATAATTTGGTTACATTTTAACATTTATACATACCTACTACCTTTACATTTGAAACAAAAATTAGTTGGGTTGTAATAAATGTTTATGTAGATACATTTTTAATACAGAAATCATGCAAATTAACCAATTATGATTAAAAATTAACCTAAAAATTTAACGTATACCCCACCATAACCAACCATGGCATAATCTGTAAGTATTTTTGTTTTTAACATTTAAAATTCATAAAGTTTTTGCAGGTAATTGTTAAGAATACACTTTTAACAAATTTCCTCACAATTAGAAGAAAAACTAAAATTAAAAGTACAATAGTAACCTAAACAAACAACTGTAGAACTATTATAACACAATCGGCCATTTATTTTCAGAAAATGTCATTAATTTTACAAAGTAGATTATTACTAAATTTAGGAAAAAAACTTGTAAAAGAAATTTACAATTCACGAACATATGCTGGCTTAGTTCCCATAGTTGTCGAACAAACTGGAAGAGGAGAACGTGTTTATGACATATATTCACGTCTACTTAAAGAACGAATAATATGTTTAATGGGACCTATCGACGATGGTGTAAGTTCACTTATAATTGCTCAACTATTGTTTTTACAATCTGAATCTTCCCATAAACCTATTCACATGTACATCAATTCACCTGGCGGTAGTGTCACGGCTGGTCTAGGTATTTACGATACGATGCAATATATACTGCCGCCAGTTTCGACATGGTGTGTGGGACAAGCATGCAGTATGGCATCGTTACTATTAGCTGCTGGAAATAATGGCATGCGACATTCATTACCTAATGCTCGTGTAATGATTCATCAACCCTCGGGCGGAGTTCAAGGGCAAGCCACCGATATACTTATTCAAGCGGAAGAGATAATAAAAATTAAGAAACTAATTAATAATCTGTTTGTTAAACACACCGGTCAACCACTTGAAGTTATTGAACGAAGCATCGAAAGGGACAATTTCATGAGCCCATGTGAAGCTCAATCTTTTGGAATAATCGATAAGGTACTTACAAGTCCTCCAAAGATTATTTCGAAAGAAATTGAAACCACTATAGAAAAAACTAAAGCAACGACTGCAAGTGTTAATGTATAAAACGGCAATTGAACTGGTCAAAGTGGCGATTATGTAAACATTAATATTACAAAAGATTTACGTGGAGCTTAATAAAGAAATTTGTTTTATCTAGAGTTTAATTTTGGATTCGAATGTCAAACTTATCGAACGATAAAATTTAATTTAATTAAATATGACTGAAATATATATATATATGTATTTTTTTTGACCTTTATGTTATTCGTTAATTTAATTTATTCGTTTACTGCACTCTGAGTTAAATGTCGTAGAGCTATTAAGCTGTGCTTGTTCAAAAGAATCAAACTCCGAGCATACTGAATGGCAAATGAATTTAGTTATAGATTAAATCTTCATTCCAACTTAATTTTGTTTATGGGGAAGCTACATAAATAATTGTTCTTTCGTTTGCTCTATTGCCAAAATAGTTTCTTCACAGATACGAGTCTTGAGCAAAATTTGTATGTTTTGGAGCCCTAATTACGAGATACCTTGTACATGCCTTTTACAGACGTCATTGTCACGTGCTTATTTTATTTGTAGATAAGAAAAATCATAACCTATTAATTTTTACTTGTGATTCTGTTTTTTTTATGTTTTATGTAAGTACATATATGTAAATTATAAATTATGTTATTAATGTAAATTACAACAGAAATGGAATGCAACACAAATCCAATATTTATTGCTCAATCAATATCTAAGCTAGTGGAAGAAATTAAATCGAAGCAAAATAATGCTGTAGAATTAAAGTATATTAAAGAAAAATGCATCATTTCAGAAGATATAGTTTTAAGTCTTACAGCAAGCCGCGCATTGATATTATTAGTAGAATCTGGAATATTGCCGGTCTCTACAACTTTATCAGAATTAGTGTCTTCTTTATCTAATACAAAGTAGGTAGGAGTTTGAAATGTAAGTAAAATCAATTATAATTAACGTATTTATATATTTGAGGTCATATGTTGGTCTTACAACTGCGATTTGTGATTTATTAAAAATCGACTTAAAAAATCAAATAACTAAAGAGGGAAAGTATAAATGTTCGTTTAATTTACGAGCCCCCCAACATCCATTAATTTGTATTTTAAAACAAAATTCGTCGTCGTGGGTTGACATATTAAGCAGGGTAAAATTTTATTACGATGACATCTCTGAGGTGTAAGTTATTTAATTTGCGTATTAATTTTGTAGTATATTTTTTATTATATTCAATAATAATTATCAATATCAATGGTTAACGCTAATTTGCAACCAATGTTTTCAGCGTTACGTACCATGCCAACGCATTGCTATATCCCTTATATATGTACGTATTTTGCAATCCAACTTTGGAGATACCCGAAGTTTTTCAACTTAAGCTGTGGAATTACCTAATTCGTGTTAAGAAATGCCAATCAATTAACATTATACATCGTGTTCTGATGTGGCTACAAGTAATTATAATTATTATTTATTAATGTAATTTAAAACTAGATTTGTTGGGATCATTTTGTTTGCTTTATTATGTGCATCAGTTTGTGAACATTTTATATGCATACTCCGTTGCTTAAAAGTATTGTAATATTTTGGCTTTTAGTTGTCAATGATTCCGTTAACAATTCCTCGATATGAAATGCAAATTCATTAAATATTTGACAGTATATATATGTTTTAAAAGTTGATTCGATTTTCATTAATTCTTTAAACAAAAATGGTATCTTCGATGATTATATTTGATTTATGTTGTAGGTGTCTTCAAATCAACATAGAATAATTGCGAGTTATTTTTTAATCGACATAATCCAGTTACAAGCAAGCAGTATTGATCATGATACAAAAGAAATCCTTATCTTGTGGTTGTCGTGGCTTCTTTACGAATTAATAAAACACAAACAGGACTGTTACGATGTGATCGCTAGCTTAACGTACATTATTGAAACTCGGAATGAACTTGTAAAAAATTCTGCTAGTACTATATTGACAATTTTAGCAGATTGTTTAATCATTTGTCCATCTCCATTATTAAATGATTTATTAGTTCTGTGTAAGTATAACATTTAAATAAATCCTTAAAATTTATTTAAGTACATCTCTGTTATAAACAATTGAATCGATACATTACAGTTTTCTATTTTTCATTACTTTTGCTAATTGAATTACTTGAAAATCTGCAACCGAGAGGTAAACAGTTGTAACTCAATTTTTGTCATTTATAGGGGCAATAGGAAAGAATAGAAGTTATCTAATATTTAGATGCTCATTGTTAATATCTGTAAATTTAAATTATTACATTAAACTGTTTTTAAAAAATTAGACATGTGGAGGGTCAGTACTTGCATCAGTAATTAGTAGTAAAATATATTTAAGCTGGCTTATTTCAAATTAGAGTTAGGACTGTTTACCTCTCGAGATATAGATATATAACTACTTAATTATTTTTAATACCTTTCGCCAATAGAAAAGAATTTTATTTTATGCTTAAAATAAGAAACTTTTCAATTGGAAAAAGTTATTACAGTTATTTCTAAAGGAAATTAAATTATCGTAACCTTGAAGATTTGCTACTGCAGTCCGAACACGGACAGAATGTTGAATCAGCCCTATGCATTATAAACACTTTATTTCAGGTGAACTCGTCATGCAGTCGAATTATTCAAATAAGTTTTCTATGATATTAATAAAAATTTCGCTTTTTCAATGGTTAATTTATGGATGTGTTTTAACTGCAAAATCTTTACAGACAGCTCACGAAATAATATTATACATAGACAGACAAAATAACTTTCCAACTAACACTACGAAATTATACTCGAATAAAATTTTCAACATGTTACAAAGTACCAGTGTGTACATATACACGACAGTCGAATTGAATGTGTTATCGGAATCTTTATCATCTGAAACTATTCCAGATTGGTTAAACAAAATATCCACTTTGCCCGTATTTACATTGAAAAATATAATTAGTTTCTTAAAAGCACTGGTTTTATATGATTTTTCTGATTCGCTGATATCAACAACAATCGAATTGCTGCTTAAAGTAGCCGACGTTTACAAAGAAACTTCCACTCAACTACTCACTCTCTTCTTGTACAAACTTTCAAATTCAAACGATCCTAAGATTCATTTTGCCTTGTTGAAAGCATTGCCTAAAATGGCCGTTTTAAAAGAAAATTTACCATTAATTTTGAATACGTTAGAATCGATAAAGCGAGGTTTGTTTAATTTAAAATCGTTCGTCGCAACGTTATATTTTGATCTTTGGAACGTTAATGTAAAATATTATCCTTACCTACAAAATATGTTGACTGCAACTTGTGAAAAAGACAAAGATAATACATCGTGGTGGGAATTTTACGTAACCAAAGCGTACATTTTGAAACAGATATGTTTAAAGAGGTATGATTTATTTTTATAACGATATTTATGATAATAACAATTGGAAATTTTAGTCCACACCTTCACGGGCAAGAAGTAGTTGGACATTTATCTGAAGTTTTAAATAAATGCACTAATGAAGATGATGGTGCTTTAGCATCGGCTATTGCTATGCAAGGAATAAAAGCATTGTGCAAATCGGGAATAATCGATATCGCTAGCACTTGGAATGAATTAGCACCCCGTTTTATAAGAGAAACGCGCCCGTTAGTAATTGAAAGGTAATAATATAATAGTAATTTTTTAATATTTGAACTGAATGTGGCAAATTTAAATGCGAGAATTTTTTACTTATGTCTCAATTCAAATCATGTAATTGATTATGATTTTTAACAGTTTTTGTGAATTAATGGGAGAAGCTTCGAATTTTGAAACAACTCCATTTTTCGATAAAGTGCAGGAGGAAATAATTTACAAGTTATGGTATTATGCAACTAAACACGACGACGACAAAGTTTTCACGTCTGCATATCGTGCACTGAGCGAGTTCACGTTAGAACAGGTTTCGTTAAAATTACTTGACGTCCTAAATTCTACATCGCCCGATGATATTTTGTTAATGAATTTAATTCAAGGTATGTAGGTGTATAATTTATATTTAGAAAGCTTATTTTAAATACTGATATATGGGTTCTTTGTGGGTCTGATAGGCCACTATCGAACTCCTGTCAATAAAACTATTGTTCTCGTCGATGTGTGCACAACTGAACTTGAAACTATCGAGACTTAACTAAACAAACACCGTGCAGCCTGTCAGACCACACGTCAGTAGCTAAAGGTTAAAAAAAATTGCTTCAAAAGCTATTGAAAAAATTTGAATTATTGAGTATTGATTTGTACTTGTAGTGTTGCAATTTATATGGATCATTTCATAAGCTGTGTAATTTACTATGTATTCACTATGTAAATATATTATTGCAAAATTATTTTAGGGGAATGCTGGATAAAACTTTTGCTTCAAACAGACGTCACTGCTTTAGATGCATTAGGCAATTTGCTTATAAAATATATATCGAATGAAATATCCGCCTATCACAGTGGAATTTATAAAGTTGCAGAAGGTTGTAAAGAACCGCAAAATTACAATAAGAGTCTTCAAGCTTACAGCATCGTGAGAGCATTGGGAAACTATTTAAAGAAACAGGTAGGAATAAATTTTAATAATAAATCGAAGGCGATTCTAAAAGATGTCTTATTTTTTTTTAGCTGCAAACGTGGCAGAGCAGTACAATTCTACAGAATGTTTATTTACAATGTTTAAGGGTTTTAAGTCAAGAATATAGTAAACCGTTACCACCTTACGATTGGTGTTTTCTTCAAGAACTAATTCACATTCCAGAAGCTCGATTATACTGCATTGCTTTAGCCTCTCATCAAGTACAATTATCGGGTACAGCTCGGCGTTTAATGGAAAATTTTCTGGAAGGTTTCGACAATTTTACAAATAACGTAATATACGTAATTGCCTTGTTTTAAAAAATGCTAATTAATTTGTTTCTGTAGAATCAAGAGGTGGTAGTTGTATATGAAAATCTAAAATATTTATGCAATAGCATTCAACCAATCACATTGAGGCCGTTTATCGAGAGCTCTTTAACTTTAGCTTTGAAAAAAGCAAAAGATCGAAAAGAAGAACCCCACGCTAAAATCTTACTGACGTATTTAACACAAACTATAAGTAACGAAAAGCTTCACGAAGCCAATAGGATGAGCCTCAGTCAGATTGTGGTTCGCACAACTAAAGTATCAGATATTGATAGTTCTGTAAGAAAATAAATTCATATTATGTTATCGATATTATACCTCAAAAGCGCTACTTCACTTATAGGTTTTAAAATTTTGTAAATTTTCAGTTGTTCAAAATACTATTGGAATGTGTAGTTGTCTTATCTGTAAATTATATTGATGAATTGAGTTCACCAAAATTATGGAAAAATCAATCGATTTCACAGTTGGAACTGTCAGTTCAAGTTCGATGTGCTGTCGCTTTACATGCAAAAACCAATCCCTTAATGTGGCTGGACGATATAATCGATGTTGCTTCTTCTATGTCAAAGTAAGTTAATAATTTTAATGTTAAGCATATAATTTTCTAACCTCTATGTATAATTTTCTTTCTTTTTCTTTTCAGTCAACATGACTATGTACTGTATAACATTCATAAAGTAATGAAATATCACAGAAATTCCGATTTTGCTAGTAAGTGGATTTTGGAATTGATCGGTAAAATTCAGTCAATGATTGCTAATGAAAATAAAACTACTCATCACATACAATTTTTGTGCGATGTATTTATTACGGCAATGATAATTTTTTCTTGCCAAGATATCTTTATTTGTGCAAATGACGATCTCATTTATTCGCTGGAAAATAGATTAAGAATATTTCCTCAAAGCATTGCTCAATTAATGAAGATCGAGCATTGGAATGCTTATGCTATACAGGTACTTATTTAAAATATCGGTTTTAGATTAATTTAGAAAAATGTGCTTTTCTCAGATCGCCGAATGGTTATTTCATATGTCTAATTATCAGTCCATTTCTGAAATGTACAGAATTTCGTTTTATCAATCTATAGTTGCATTAAGACACGAGGATTTTTTCAAGAATTCTTCAATATGGATGAAATATATAGGATATCAAGTAATTAAGTGACTATTGTTTTTTAAGAATTGGTGTACATTAATAAATATTTTGATTTTATTACTGTACATATTTTCATTTATAGTAAAACCTAAAAATAATAATAATTAGGTAATTCTTTGTGATCTGGCTCTTTTAAACGAATAAGTAGCTACCCATCAGGTTTCACATAAATTGTACTTGCCTCGAGCTACATTTACTCAACATATCAGCTGATGGGCTTGTAATATTGTATAGATTACTATTGAGTGACATAAGCAACACGAATTAAGACCGAAAGACTTTGATTGTCCATAATAAAAAATTTAAGACAATACACCTCGCATCATATTTCATTTTAAGAAAATAAATTGCTGCAGATTTATAGACTTTATAAGCGACAGAACGCCGCGATTAGTTCGCCAATTATAAAGCGACTATGCATGACAGAAAATAAGAGAGTAAAGTCACTTGGTTGTTTAAAGTGTTGTACATCACATTTCTCTATAAAGGATTCTACTGTGTAATACATTAAATGCTATAATAGTACAAAAATCTAGTAAATTTGTAATACATATCTACAGGTGAAAAAAAAGGGATCGTATTTTCATTTCCAAATTATGATTTTAACAGATGAGGTGGTTACTATTAAAACTTTCACTTCCTATCAAGTGTGCTAGTAATGAAGCGTTTAATTAAAAAATCGGAGCATAATACAATATCACAATAAATAACATCTACCTACCGAAATTTACTTTATTCAAACTGAAGTTTCGTTATCCGAAAGGTGAGTCGATACAGATAGGGAAGTTGGTCTCGAATCGATGCGCTCGGGAACACAGACTATTTCGTCGTCGATTGGCCGTAAACGCGACGGCTCTAGATTCCTGGTCTTCTCTTGCGCTTGATGCTTTAATTTGTGGGGTGTACGATTTGGAGAAGGTTTACGACTACCATTAAATGATTTCAATAGTTTTGCTCTGTTTAGAATAAATTTTATTACATTGTTCGATTTAAATGGATTTATACCTACGCATCTAAAAGTTTCAACAACAATCTATTGTAAGCTTGATATTCGTCGTCGCCAAAATTATTAGGATCATGACGAGCATGATCGTAGAGATCACAAAATTGATGTATCAGTCTTTGTCCCGTTCCGTTTAGTGGTGCTGCTAAGGCAGTCAACAGAAAAGCTCGTAAGTTGTCATTGGGATATCTTGTTAAGCAACCATCTTGTCGACTTATTTCATTTTCTTAAATTAAAAATGTAAATAATTTTGTAATAATTGTAAATAATATGCACCTAAAAGTTTCACATCATCCACGGCCTTTAAACGATAATAATGAGCAGGTATTTGTTGACCAGGATAAACTATATATCGTGAATCGGCACTATGAAGAAGTTGAGGTTCACATGTGATACGCGGTATTAAATCTAGACGTCTTTCAATTTCTCTTCGTAAACACTATAATAATAATAATAATACAGTAATAATTTTCAAGAAATAGAAATACATTTTATACCTTTTTTGTATCATGTCCTATAGGTACGTGAGGTCCTCTTCTTGACCGTAAAGCAAATCTCATTATTTGCCTTTTTGCAAAAATAAATAAAAGTATGAAAGTAAGTACACCTAAACCTATTATGAGGATTGCATTTACACCAGACAAATCCTCCGACATTGTTTTTAGGGGGGCTTCAGTAAGCTTCTGTTGAACAGTCCTCATTGACTTTATTTAGCTAAAAATTTGTCTTTGCGAATTTATTAGTTGTACATTGTAAATTACTATTTTATTTTAATTAATAATTTTGAATTTTTCCAAAAACAAAGAACTAACCTCAATCTCGAAAACTACAATTATTGTTACAGTGAAATATTGTGTATTTTGAGAATTATGTAAGTCGAAATTGTAAAAAAGCACGAATTAATCCTAACCTGAAATTTGTGCGCACAATTTCAAAATGTCACAATTATTTAATGATGATGATTCTGAATCCGATTTAGATTTAAAAACAGATACGCAATTCGCGAAAAATTATGATATATGGAGGCAGAAGGAGGAATTACATAAACGTAATAAAATTTATTGTAAAGGCAATTTAACTTTTATAAATTTTTCTAGTGCAAATGAAGTATGGCGAAGAACAATCCGGCACTAGCAGTTCATCAGATGACGACAGTGAGATAGAAGATGTCAGTGAGAAGTTCGATAAAGATTTCTTTAAAACTTTATCTTGTTTAAAGAATAAAGATCCTAGAATATATAACAAAAGCTTCGAATTTTTTGAAAACGAATCTGTCGAAAAGTCGACATCTGTAAAAGAAAAGAAACGAGAGAAACCATTGTACGTAAAAGATTATGAGCGCCAAATACTCTTAAAAAATGAAGGACGACTGAGTGACGGAGAAGAATCCAAATCAAAGTAGGTAATTGTATTACACATAGGTACTTAGACACAGAGGAAACTAAATTCGTAGGGAATTTTAAAATTCGAAGAAGATATTCTGTCTTTATACTTGAATGTTTTGTTGAAGTAATTTGTAGGCAATTTATAAAAAAATGTACGAACCATTTAATGTTTATAATACACATACAATTCCACAAGTGTTTACAGTTGTAGAATTCATTATTTATTTATTTTTTTAATTTTAGAATACCAACATATGTGGAAGAACAAAGAGAATTAAAAGAAAGTTTAAAAAATGCCCTGAAGAAAGTCGACGACAATGTCAAGAGGAGGATAATTGGGGTGGTTTATTTAAAGCGAGGCAAAAAACCTCAGAAGAGAAGACTAAAGATGAGGAAGATTATAAAACGTGGCTTGTTGGACAAACAAAGCATTTAAAAAATGAAACTGCCGAAAAGGAATTGAAACCGTTAAAAGATTATTGGTCAAATCCAAAGTTGGACGATGGTGAAAAGTTTCTCAGAGATTACATACTTAAAAAAAAGCAAGTTATATTTCTAAATCTGATGGCAATATTTACAAATATTTTATACAATTTTTAGATTTTTAGACTCGGAAGAAACAGATTATATTCCTACATATGAAGAAATTATACATGATTCTGATGAAGGATTATCAGACGACGAAGAAGCAATAAATAAACAGGAAGAATTTGAACACAAATATAATTTCCGGTTCGAAGAACCCGATCATGAATTTGTAAGTCATTGAAGGTGATTTTGAGTTGATTTTTAAAATGTATTAATTTTATGATTTATAGATAAAACGTTATCCACGCACGATGGAAAATTCTTTGAGACAAAAAGATAATAAAAGAAAGAATAAACGTACAGAAAGGAAGGAACGTAAACTATTAGAAAAACAGCAAAAAATGAACGAAATTAAGCAACTAAAAGCTTTGAAGAAAAAAGAAATTGAAGAGAAAATTAAAAAACTTAAAGAAATCACCGGTAATACGGATATTTGTTTTAATGTAAGTAATAATGATGTTCGATGCATTATTAAACGATAGGTTTATAAAATAAGCACAGTTTAAAATGCACCCCGAATTTGCTGATGGGTTTTGGATGTTTTAATTAATCGATATTTGTGGATGCATATATTTTTTAAAATTGAAATTTCAATCTTTGGTAGTATTGGTTTGATGTAGATTCGAACATTTATAGGCATGTTAGTATCTATTGTTTTTAAATATTCTTTGCTGAACCCATTCTGTTTGTAGCCTAGTTTTCTTTAGATCTATTTTATATAATAGGATAGGTTTAACTCAAATTTTTAAGCAATTTGTTTTATAGATTCTCATCTGTTGGATTTAAATAAAATCGTTAATTTGTTGATGAAAATTGCATCTGGTTTTTTTTCTCTCCTAATGTAGTATTAATTGGCATGTGTACTTACAGGTTGATGATTTAGAAGACGATTTTGATCCTAAAAAGCACGATGAACGAATGCAAACTTTATTCGATAATGAATTTTATGAAGGCGAAGAAGGCGACCAAAAACCCGAATTTCCCGAGTTAGATGATGAATTAGAACTTGGTAAAGCTGGTTTTATTAACATTTGTTTAATTGTATAAATAACTTTAAGAACTACGTTAATTATAGCATCGACTAAACTGAAAATTGCTTTTATTTTTATATCTATATAAGGGTATATTCTACCTTTTCACTGCTGTTTTATTAAAATTTAATTTTAAACATTAATTCCATTAATTAATGATTCTGTATTGAGTAACTCAATTCCACTGGTCATTAAAAATTTATTTATATTAAATCATTGGTTGGTTATACTCACATTTCAATAAATATTAAAATTTTTGTATTTATTACTTATTATTGAATCAAATTATAATAAAGATAACTTATTAATCGTATTAATTTTAGAAAATTGGGACCGTTGGAAAAAGAACGAACAGAGCAATGAAGAAAACAATATTGTAGATCAAGAACCACATTGTGAAGATGAAGATTTCAATGTAAGTAAAGCAACTAAAAAGTGTTACATAATTAGTACCTAAAGAAATTGTATTTCTATAATGATTTTGATTTTTTTAACCATTCATGGTTAATTTTTTTTCATTCAATTTAAATTTTGAATAATTTGTGTAAATTCTAACGTAAAAAAGATGTTTGAATTTGTGTTAAAAGTCCATATTTTTCAAACGTATGTTATTGATATGATTGTTGTTACTTGATCAATTAAATATGATTCTTTTGGTATCTCGAAAATCTTAAGGTAGAAAAGTATAAAAATATAAGTATTTCAATAAACCAATATGTTAGCTAAAAAATATTAAGTAAGTTGAAACGGTTAAAGCTTACACTGATAAATCTCGATATATGTTATTTTATTTTGGTTAATAAAAATGTTTAGATTTAAATTATAATTTTAGATGGATTGTGATTATGATCCTTCCCATGTTCAAAGAGAACTTATTGAAAATACAAAGAGAAAGAAAAAACATAGACGTAAAAGTAAATTTGCCAAACTAGTCAGTCAACCTAAACCTGTATTTGATCCTAAGGACAAAACTTATCAGGAATACATAGACGAATACTATAATTTGGATTGCGAAGACGTCATTGCGGGCATACCATGTCGATTCAAATATAGAGAAGTCGTGCCCAACGATTTCGGTTTAACAATTGAAGAAGTAAGTTTTATATTTGCAATTCATATTATAATTCGAAAGTAATTTTTCATTTATTGCATGGTTTAAAAACATCTTTTTAATGGCATCAATTTTATATTTTTTTATATTCATTTTTAAAATTAAGAGAAGTTTAGTACCTACATAAAAACGATTCATTTTGAATATAAAAGTTAGTCATTATAAATATGACACAATCTCAATAAAAAAAAATAGTAATTTAGGTGTTCGTCATGTCAGACACTTAATAGGAATGCCATTTCTAATCTAAAAATAAATAATATATCAAATTTAACAAAATATTTATTAAGACAATAAACATTACATTTATCATAGTTCATGAATTAGTTTTCTACAGTTTATTAATGTTATTCATATAATGACGTCAACAATATTTTTATGCAGAATTCGTAATTACTAGTTATCACATATTCTGAAAATAGATAAATATTATTGCTTAGAAACAACAAAATTTTTGATCCATTAATATAATTATTGAAATACGACTTATTATTTATTTAAATAACCGAACTTATATGTACTGTATGCCA
This sequence comes from Rhagophthalmus giganteus, assembly GCA_036326145.1. NCBI lineage: Eukaryota > Metazoa > Arthropoda > Insecta > Coleoptera > Rhagophthalmidae > Rhagophthalmus > Rhagophthalmus giganteus. The sequence goes on along the minus strand of JARFJA010000083.1, from coordinate 4,542,509 downwards.
ACCAATTCATTAATTCAAATTAATTCTTATTTTATTTATTTTTCATTAGCTCATATTAATTCGACATTGTCTTGATTTGGGGTATATGCAAAACTGAACTTATCATTTGAGACAATTTTACGATTGTACAAAAATCGAAATACATGTCTAACTACAAATTGAGTAAATAAAATTATAACAATAATTGTGAGTAAAATGAACATGAAATAGATTCCACGAATACTATTCATTGCTCTAACAACATCGTTTATAGATACGTCTGGTGACTCCTTATTAATTCTAGAATCGTATAAATCCTCAAAAACGTTATCTTGCGAAATAATATTTAAAAAACCGTCGAAAGTTAAGTCATCGTAAGACCCTAATTTGACACGAGAACAAGCGATGCCGTGTAAGTTTGGAACGTCAAAATGTCGACTTGGATAGTCAAATCCTCCCATTCGTTCATTCATTTGTTTGTACATTTGTACGAGGTCCTTGCAGTTCCAAAAATTATCATTCAAAACTAAAATTCGTAATTTATGATGATGGTCGAATATAGAATGTAGATTAATATCGTTTAATTTAGTATCGCTCACGTCCAACGATATAAGTCGTCCTAAAGGAAATATGTGCGAGTCGTCTAACGTTCGAGATTATTATGTGACATGTTAAGTTTTGTTAATTGCGTTAAACCGGAGAACGTGTTCATCGATAATGTCGTTAAACTATTCATAGATAAGTCTAATAAATCTAAACTTCTCAAAGTCTCCAAACATACTTACAGGAATTTTTGTTAGGCCATTATTTTTTAGACTTAAAGTGTTAAGGCTAGTTAAACCTTTAAACGAGTCTGTGTATAGCTCTGAAATTTGATTCGCTTCGAGCGATAAAAACTTAAGATAGGTTAACTGTGAAAACGTGCCGTTTTCTATAGTGGTCAGTCTATTTTGTTGCAAAATTATGGAGCGTATAACGTTATTGATGTCTAGAAACTTGAAGGTGTTCGGTATTAACTTTTCTATTAAATTATTTGACAAATCTAGTTGCTGCAGACCACTCCTCCACTGTCTTCCGGTCCAGAAAATTAAATTTTCAAATGCATTAGGAGCAATTTCCCTAATTCCATTAGAAGACAAATTTAATTTAGTCACTCTCAATCCTTTGAAAATATTGCTGATGTTAGTCAAGCTATTTTGCGACAAATCCAATGTAGATACGTTGGTACCATCGAATATGTTATTTTCTAAAGTTACTAATTTATTATTACGGAGAATAATGTCGTCGAGTTGTGTAAAATTATTAAATATTTTCGGTGCTATGTAGTTTATTTCATTATTATCAAATACGAATTTGTGAGTGGAGTTAGTGAAAGTCTTGAATGCTGTTACGTCGATTTTTTGAACGTGACTGTTACTCAAATTGAAGGTTTCTCCTCTATATTTAATTAACATGGTGGTTTCATCCAGTACAGGAATATTACAATCGACACATTTCATGTTCGATATTGTTTTCTCAAATTTTGGAAATGTTTGATAAAGATTTGTACATAATATCGCCTGGGAACCATAAATGTACGAAGGGCTGGTTGGAAGACATGGTTCGCACTTTACTATCACAAACAAACACGCACTAATACTTGATAATAATAACATAAATAAATCACATCTGTTAGACATTTTAAAACATATTAAACGTGGCCTCATCATCATGGAAATTGTTATCTAGTGTAATTAATGATTTCTTAATGTTGTGACATATAGTTGATAAACAGTCTTAATCAATATTTTATTCAAGCGTATTTTGATGTTATAAAAGAAATTAGTGCGGAATAATTCAAGTTATAATACAATAAATCAATTGGAAAATTGCCACAAAATGTTACAATTATTTTAATCATTGTTTTATACAATGTTTCGCCACTTGTGGGGTTCTATTAAAATTAAAATAATTTCCTTGAATTTGTGTTATATGTTTTGTGAATGTTACTAAAATAAAAAGAAGTTAAAAATCTAATAAACGATGACCGAATGTGGGCGCAAATTATGTTGTTGAAAAAAATAAATTAATAAGATTTGTTGATTCGTCGGTATTTTTATATGTATTAAAACTGAAATCAAATAGATTTGAATAAGAAAAGGCAAGAAAAGATCATACAAAGCTTATTTAAGAGCTAAGAAATGAAAATCCTATTTAAAAAAATAGGATTTTGGAAAACTATAACAGTGAGAAACCGAGTTACATTTTTCTACAAGTGAGTACTTCTAAATCGGAACTTCTTGTTTAATATACAAATTTTAAATGATATATATTTACTTAATATATATATATATAATAATATAATATAATAATATATATATATATATAATAATATATATATATATATAATAATATATATATATATATAATATATATATATATATATATTTACTTATATTTATTTAATGATATATATTATATATATTAATAATATATATATTTACATAATATTACATATTAATGTTATGCTACAGATAATTTAATCGATTTATTTTAAAATTTCAGATTTTGTTGGCAAAAGATAAGGAACTAAATCGGTGGTGTTCGCTAAAGAAGGCTATTCAATATCGTCCAGATCACGTAGAAAAATATGATGTTATTGCATTTCGTAAAAAGGGAGAGAACATAAATCTCAAAAGAAAATACTTGCCAAGTTTGTTTGTTGAAGACGAAACGTTAGATGTGACGCCTAGCAACAGTGGAAATCGACATTCTCACAAATAAGTAAAGAAAAAGAACGCGAAAAGATGCACATAATTATATGCAGAAATGAACTAGAAGGTCAACAAATAGTATGGAATGAATCGGAATATTCTACAAATGATAGAAAAAACTGAATGAAAGATCGCAAGAAAACAAAATGGAAATACATAAAAGATGATGAATAAAATCACTTTGACGTTAAACGAAGTGCTCAATAATACAAAATGAATCATAAAAGATAGAAAGATAACTTTCTCAACAGAATAAGAATAAGAAAAAAAGGAAATGCGTTTTGGTATCGAAAGATAGACTTGAGCAACATTGAATAAAAATCAAAAATGAAATTAGAAGTATCACAAACAAGTGATGAATCCAATAATTCTGCAACTTTAGAACAAAACTTAAATGAAAGTCTCAAGATTACAAAATTGCAAATATTACATTAAAAAATGATAAAGTAAAATTACATTTTCGACCAAGAAATTAGCTAATAGAAAGATATGATGCCGTTAGGTTATATATTTTATCATAAATAGAAAATAACGTTTAAACATCTAAATAGTAAAACAAAGAATGACGATATTGGACTTTCAAATGCTAGACTTGCAGCATACGGATTGAATCCAAAGAAATTCAAAAATAAACTTAAATATCAAAACAAATAAAATAACTTCTTAATTGTTATCTAAAGTTTTTATTGCTTCAAATAAAAGTACGATTAAAAAATTGCAAATATTAATTAAACATTTTCAAATACAAAATAAAATTTTATTTTGACCAAAAATTAGATAGAAAGATATGATGCCGTTAGGTTATATATTTTATCATAAATTCATGGTAAACGTACAACTGTTTGTTAAAACAACTACAATACATTTGTTCTAATTTAAGGTGAATTCGAAATATCCATATTATCGGATTTCTCTGAAGAATCCTTTTCAAGTTGATTATCCGCCTCGTAACTATCTGCATAATCTTTTCTTTTATTTCGTTCTGAATCGTAGCCCCTTTCTTCTTCATCGTAATTCCTGGCAGTTTTTGGAATCGATACCGATCGATCTCTTTTCTCCCTTTTATCACGTTTCTCCCTCTTATGATCTCTATCTCTGCTGCGTGACTTACTACGCCTTCGTGCACTTCGCGGTGAAGGCGAATGTCTCCTACCTCGAGATCGAGATCTTCTATCGCGCGACTTGCTCCTTTTACGATCTCGCGATCGAGATCGATATTTATTACGAGATGGCGACCTGGAGCGTTTTTTGGTCGGTCGCTTTTCCTCTACATCCGTAGTAGCTTCTCGTTCAGATTTTTTATCTTTTGCTTCACTATCTCTATCTTTGTCTCTGGATTTTGTGCGATCTCTGTCACGAGAACGATCTCTGGACGCACGGCTTGATTTTTCCTTCTCTTTAGATCTGTCCCTAGATTTAGCTCTATCTTTACTTTTATGTCTAGTACGTTCGTTGCGTGACGGACGAGTTTTGGATTTGGAACGGGATTTACGCGATTTTGAACTTCGCGATTGGGAATGACGAGAATGTGATCTAGAGCGTCTTCTTGATCTGGATTTCGATCGATGTTTCCGTTCACGTGACTTCGAACGCCTCGATCGAGATACTGAGCGACGATGTCGAGATCGAGATCTTCTCGAACGAGAGCGGGAACGTGACCTTCGACGACGGCCTCGCGAACGCGATCTGGATCTTCTAGAGCTCCTTTTGTCTTTTGATAACATACCAATTACAGGATCGATAGTTGCCGAAATAAGATTTTGAGCTTCTTTGACACGAGACATGGCTTCTTCTATTTCCCTTTGAGCCGCTTCGTTGCTTTTGGCTTGAGGTTTTACAATTGCTTGCGTCGCGTGAACTATTTTTGCGGGTTTTCCTTTAAAATCTTTTCCGTTCATTTTTAACACTTCAATGATACTGGGCTGATCACTGAATTCTAATAGCATGTGAACGTTATTGTCCGAAGCACGAGTACATTGACGTAAATATTTTACTTCACTGGCAGGATTGAAAAAATTGATGTAATCGTCCGTTGGAATCGATGGATCTATATTAACCATAAGTACGGTTCTTCGGATTTCTTCGATCTTGTTACTATCATAGTTTGCAGGAAGAGGTGGGTAAGATGGTAGTCCACTCGCTTCCAATTTTGGATCGTAGGTTACAATTACTTGACCTGCACCTAAATTAGTTAAGGAATTTACTACGTGCGGTGGTAAATTTGGTTCTGACGGGCATAAACCTGGCACAATAGTTCCGTTTCTGGTCATCTCTAATGCGAAATATTCGTCTGGAATCTCTCCATTCTGAACAGGTATTACAATTAAGGCCCGGTCGATAAAAACTGTGTTCGTCATGTGTTGTGCAATTCCCACTGTGCTCGATTCTATAAATTTGATGTAACAAATTCTAGACTGTACGGGGCAAGAAACGTCCCTAATTGTCGGATACAAACGTATATCCTCAATTTTTCCCAAGTAACCGAACAGCGTTTGCATTTGATCTTTTGTCGCTTGAGGTGCTATATTGGTTACTTGAACAACTTTTGTTCCACCTATTGCCATTTTAGCTCAATTGATGTTCAATTTTGCAACGAAAAATATGTGAACGAATTAAGTATTAATTATTATTTAAAAACGTTTTATTTACGTTTGATGAACAGCAGTCGCCATTACTCTTGCCATAATTGATGGAAAATCGCTTCATAGATGGCACCAAGGATTGTTAGTGGTGTTAACATTACCAATCTTCATATTCAATTAAGCTTTTAAATAGATTATTTCATTGTTTATATTTATAACAATTAAATGTTAAAAATAGTTTAAATAAGTTAATGCAACAAAATTCGCGTAAAAGAAAATCACGAGAACAAATTATGACTAGTGATTTTATTTTTAGAACGTTTGACGTGTGAACTGTCAAAAGTGCAATGGATGTATTGAATTCTACAAGGAGTATTTTGACCAAAAAGGAGATTATTGCTAATTTAGATTTCAAAACGCATTTAGTTAAAACAAAGTGAATCGAAGCGTATTTATATTTATCTAAATTTGGTAAATTAACGAGGTAATTATGATAGGGATGGTTAAATATTCTATCAATTTTACTCATTGCGACCACGTTTATAACAGGTCCACGTGAAAATTCAGGTCATTTGAAGGAATATCTTTCACTTTTTACAATATGGCAGAATGGGGTATATATTTTCGATAAAATCATAACATTTACGTTAAATATTTTATATTTTTAGATGATGATTGCTTTGAACCTCGAGAGTTGGCAAGCACCGGCTTGGCTAACAAATGGGAAGGCGAAGACGAGGACGACGAAGTCAAGGTAAATATTACCATATTTTTTGTTTAATTATTTAAAAATTGGAGACTATTTTGATTTGAAAATGAACAAAATTACTAATGTAACATATGTTCAATACAGAATTACAAAATAATGTTTGCTTCATGTAAAACGTTCACTTACCAATTAAGGAATTAAATATACGAGTTTTGTTCATGTTTGTAATTCTTATAAATCTATCATAATTTACATGTGGTGTGTGATTATTGTTTAAAAAGAATAATCTTATCACATTTTTGTTTTACTTATATATTTTAACAATTATTAACTAGATAATTACTAACTTTTTGCTTCAATAATAATTAAATTGTTACTGTCGTGAGCTTAGATCAATAGTATTTGTGTTGATAATGTTAATAACTCAGATTATATTATCGTCCTTTTAAAAGAATGTTGAACATTTTTGTTGTAAGTTGTAGTTTGATGTTTGGTAACAGTTGTTATATTTTGAATGTTAAACTTGTAATTTACGAATTTAAATTTGCAATTTAAAAATATGAAATGGTAGAACCAATAAAAATACAGTCGAACCTCGATAACTCGAATCTGAAGGGAAGAGAAGAAAACTTCGAGCTATCCAAAGACCGAGCAATTGAGATATATTTACTCGAGAATTTTGTTTGTAATTTACACAGCCAGCTTGAGTAAACGAGTTATTCAACTTATCGAGGTTCCACTGTATGTGTAAAATTATGAAACGTACTTGCCAAATTTTATTGTAGTAATTGAATATTGTAAATGATTAAAATTTGTAAGAGTTTAACACGGCAATGTGATTTCCAGGAAAGTTGGGAAGATGAAGAAGAAGAGAACAAAATTGAAGAAATGATAGAGGCAAAGCCAAAACTCAAAAAGAAATCATTACAGGAAAAAATTGCAGTAAAAGAGGTATTATGCCGTTTTTTGGAAAGTAACAATTTTGCATGCTATTTCAGCAGCACTTTGTTTAGAAAACATTTTCAAATAGATTGTTTTTTTTTACGTTTATAAATTTTTTTTTTTTGATGAAATTGATTTAGTAATTTAATTACTGACGATATTTTGTAAATTTGACGACAAATTATTTTTGATTTTGATTTTGTAAATATGAAATATATTTAAAATGAGTGTGCAACACGACTAGATGAAAAAAAATGTTCGTGTAAATGTAAATTACAACCTGCAGAGTAAAAAATGAAAAATAGTTTTTTTCTAACTGTCACATATCTAACTATCGTTAAAGTCCAAAATTTAATAGGCTTAAAGCTTGCACATTTTAATAATAGCAATTTAAAAATGGAATGTTTATACATTTTGATTGTATTAATCGATCATAAAAATTATGTAATAGAAACTGAAGCAAGAAGAACAAGAAAAGAGGTTAACAGAATTTGAGGAGGAAAAGATATCGCCAGAGGAACGATTGAGGCGTGAAAAAGAATCCGACTTGAAAGTGGCATTGGATACTACTTTTGGTGGCAGTAATAAAAATTCAATTATAGATGGTATTCAACCGACGAATAAAGAAGAATTCCAAGAGTTAGCAGAATCGCTTATAAAAATGTACAACAATTTTCCAAAAACGAAGAATACCCTAATTTTGCTGAAAATCTCATACGAGGTGTTTGTGCCACATGTAAGTAAACAAAACTGATGTTTGTTTAATGATTTCCGAGAATGGTGGAGTTTATTGGTAGTTCGTTTTAGTAAACTCTTTCGATCTAAAGAAAATTAAAACGACCGTAGATAATTTGTATTTAGAAAAACAAAAATTGGAGAAAGGCGATAAGTTGAAAAAAGCCAAGGGAAAAGGAAAGGCTAAACTTAAAATGGACGGAGACAATGTACGTAGAGTTGTTTTTCAAATGTTTATGAATGATTGATTGTTATTTTTCTTTACAGTTAAATCAATATTCTGCTTATGTAGATGATTACGACTACGACGACTTCATGTAGCAGGCTCATGAATTTGATTTAAGTTTAATTCTAGTTTTGGCGAGGAGACTCGTTGACTATGCTTATAATTAATCTAAAATATTTGTTATAATATACAGAATAATTTTATACGATCGGGTGTTTACAATTTATTTTAAATGTTATTTACTACAATTAAAAGCATAGTGGTGCCGAGGCTCCTACTACATTACAAATAAACAGTTACTTATTGACATAAAGTGACATTTAACCGTGATTTTTGAAGTGTATTCTAACAAAACAGTCTTATATTTTATTAAAAAATTCAATGTTTTTGTTAATGGTAAGGTCTGCTTTGGAATAAATACCGATATTGAGTTTTGCGGCAGCAGTTAAAATATTAATTATAAATTGTAAGGAAGTTATCTTTATCATATTTATTCCAAAAATTGAATACTTGCAATATTGTTAATGCAAATACGATTTTGCATTGAATCTATTTTTTTAATGTAAATTAATCTTTGATGCATGGCGTTATTTAATAATGGTGTGGCATTGGCAATGATCTATCTTTGTAAAATATTAGACATCGTAATTTATTAAATTTTTGGAAGTTTAGTACTGTATATCTATTTTTCAAGTTATTTTAATTTTTTTAATCAACGGATAAGTACATTTATTTATTCGATTAAAGGCTCATTTTTGTAAATACATAATTCAGAACTTTTACATACTTGATGGCAATCCAATTTTCTATAATATAATTTGATTGTTAAATTGTTTTTAGCGGCACCACTTAAAGATTTATTTCCAAGTATTATTAAAATTGTAACATAATAACCAGCCCTATGCTGTATCATTTTTGTTATTTTTAACAACCTTATTAAGAACCTAATAACTAATCACAATTGAGAGTTTCATTTGTTTTCAAGGTGTTTCCACATGTTAATGGATTGTTGAAAATAACAGAACGATACAGTAATGACTGATTTCACCAACGTCAGATAACTATTCTCCATTTACTTCTATGGTAATAATTGTTTTAATAATCTTTTACCATAGAAGTAAACCATTTAGTACCGAACTAAATATTCAGCATATAGAGCTGAATAACTACATAACTCATTTAAAATAATTATGTTGTATGTATGTGGAAACAGAATTACAAAGTATTTTCTATGAATGCACAATTTATAAAAAAATCCATCTACAAAAAGGAGCCTTTAATTGTTGTACTTGTATGTAACTACTATTTGAAACATATAGCTATTAATTATAGAAAATTCCCTGAATTTTGTTTTAAACTGTTGAAAGTTATGGTAAAATTTTAAATCAGTGCTTAAGAAAAAAGATGCTGATGTTTATTAATATAAATATAAATTAATAAAATAAAAAATATTTTATTTGTTGAGGAATTCACCACTTTTTCTTACAACTATATGTTGTCCGTTTTGTTAATAGTTACGATAATAGTAAATTTCCCTGTTGATGTTCAATGTGCATATTTACAGTACACTTTAGAACTTTTAGGCCGAAATAACTAGTCTGAATTAATTCTTATGATGAGGGAATTGTATCACATTTTTGATAAAAATTAAAGACATGGGGAGCTATTCTCGAATCGTTTGCTTACAAATAGATTTCTATTGAAACCCCATTGTTATGACGTCATTTTCGCATACGTTTTGTAAGCGAATAGTTTGAGAATTGGAACCTAGGTGCCTACAGTCAGAATTCTAAGATATGCGTGTAACGAGTTCACCGCATATTAGACTTCGGTCGAGGAATGGTGTTGAAACAAAATATAAGGGTGAGAGTTTTAATGATCGACCATTTTCAGGAAAACAAAAAGTGGAGGAACATGTGAAACAATAGCATCCGTGTAGGTATCTTTTTATAATAATATTAAGAACCATGTAGCTACTAAATTGTGCTTATTTTTTTAGAAACAATAAAATTATTGCAACGATTGTTTCAATGTTGTAATTTAAATCAAATGGCATATGGCGTTTAGACCTCGTTGAAAAGTATTATAAAGCGAATCACCCTGTATATAGTAATTTTCATGAAAAATACGTTAGTAACATAACCTAAAAATTTTAATTTAACTTGAATCCCCAGCAATGTGTGAAAATGATGATATTCTCGTTGTAATATCTGATGATGATATACCAAAATTAAGAGATAAATACAAACAGTTTTTTCCGCGTACTGCTTATGTTTACAACTTCTTAAATTGTGTTATTGAGTGGAAAAAAGAAAATCGGGATAAAAATTATTTTACCCTGATGTCGCCTCATGGAAATTGGAGTAGTGGAACTTTCGTAGCTTTACAGGAGGTAAATATTAATTACCATTTATAATAATTTGCCTATGCATTTGTCCCTTGTATGTATATAATTGTATAAGTAGAATTTCCTTTCGACTTTCTTTTTTTTTAGTGATCTCATGTATGTTAAGCTCTTATTTAGTAGAAAAGTGATATAACTCGATTAATTTTTTAAGAGAAACAGATTACACGCGATATACCTAAATATTGTTTTTTGATCTAGTATTTCCTATGTTTATACATATAGAAAATGGAAATATAGTTTATCTCTAATACACATCGAAAATATTTTTAGTCATTACGAATATTATATTTTCAGTGGTCAGGTAGCGATTTATTTATAGCAACTTTAGACGAGAGCTACGATTTACCATATACTGTTTTAACTAGAACGAGAAAGATACAATGGAATAAATTATTTGTGCTTTATGCTGTTCAAAAATTTAATTTTCCGATGGTACTTAAAGCTCTACAAGAAGTTCAGTTTCCTATTCATCATTTTAATACGTACGATGTTTGGTGGATAAGTAAAAACTGGCACTTGAATTAGAAATCGAGTAAGTGATTATTCTTGAAATGAAAACTCACTTAAGATTTAAAAGTGGCGGTTTTTCATTATAGCGCAATTTAAATTTTAGAAACTGTCCAACAGACGTGCACATAGCCGAGCTCGAACCCGCACACGCGACCGTTATAAATTCACATTGGTCGTCCGTATTTCCAGGGTCGGACGTGTATTTAACAACGTTTATAAAGTTAAACGGAGGTTTCGGGGCATTTTTAAAGTCCGACGGTACATTAGTATCTTGGATTTTGAAAAATCAGATAGGTTTGGGTGCATTACAAACTCTCGAAGCATATAAAGGAAATGGTTATGCTACTTTAATTGTTAAACATATGGCCAGAAAGATTGCAGAGGGCAATGAAGATCCTTTAGGGACAATATTACAAAGTAACAGTCAATCCCAATCGTTATTTAAAAAATTAGGATTTGTTATTGTAGAAACAGTTGTATTTGTTGAATCTGAAATAATACAATAGGTAGGGAAATGTGTAAGTATCGATAAATAATTATATTACATTTTCGATGGTCATCAATATATTTGTCTGTTTAATTTTATGTAAGTTATAAATTTTATTTTGATACGATAAATTTAATTCAAATAATATAAGTAGATCATATGCGTCATTCTTTTTATCGTACATTTTAATAGAAGATTTTTATTTGATATTAAATTGTAACAGAATTAGTAGATAAAACTGTCAGTGTTTATTGATTTTCTGTAAATTGATTAATAATAAAAGACGTTTTGTTAAAATTTTATAATTCTATTACCTACGCATGTATTATTATTAATCATTTTTTTATCTGTGCATAATTGGACATTGCTTTTTGTATGTTTCTATACTGTTTGCTATATGATATAATTTCAATGTTGTTTTTAATTGTAGGAGAGGTGGGGGATATGGATTGGACACTGAACTACACCGGACACCTCTAAATTTCGAGCCATAATTACACATTTAACTTGTGTTATGATCCAGATGACATGGTGAGTAATTTTTTTTTATTTGTGTAATCCCAAGCATAATATTTTAAAGAAGTTATTGTCGTGATAAATGCATTTGATTTATCTCCGGTAGTGTTTGGTGTAATGTAAAACTTGAAAAGATAATTTTGATATTGGGTGATATAACGGGTGGTATAACGGTGATATGTTGGATAGCTGACCAATGCATCCAAATAAAACTAAATTGATTAGCTACCAATATCGTAAAAATTTATGATACCTTACACTGTGCTACACTGTTTATTGATTTATTACCATTTATTTTGTTTATTATTATGTTACGAGCATTTAAAAATTTAAGTTCAATATTGTACCTATTAACATTATCGAATACAATTATACAGTATATTTGTATGTATCAGTAAATACTACGTGTTCTAATAAAACAAATCCAAGTTTATTGTACATATTCTGCGATATGAAATTATCTTGTAATATTATTGCCAATGGATCGCTTCCATTTTCAGCAATATGTTTCGACATGACTTTTGTTATTAAACTAGCGTAACCTTTTCTTTTATGTTCGTCTACAGTTTGTAAAATTCCCATTCCTATCATGTTTCGAACGCTCCAAGCCACAAGAGTATTATCGGATTTCAAAAATACCCCATAGCCCCCGTTTCTATCTATCAATATTGCGATGTATTTATCAGAACTTGAATATTTATGTGGCCATTGTGCATTTATAATTTTCACATGACTTTTGTTCAGTTTGGATACATAAACTTCAGAAGGACAACTAAAAGAGAGAATCGGTTATTAATAGGTACATAAACGAATAATGTAGTAATTTTTCCATTACTCTAAATTAAATTGCAAGGCCTTTTCTTTCGGCATCCACCAAACATCGCAGTGTCCTGATGGCAACACGAAACCATGTGGCGTGTTTTTTAACACATTTGCCACATATCGGTAGTGATCAATGTAAATTCCGTACAAAAGTGTTTCTCTATTCCATTCTATTTTATTTGTTTTTGCTAAACTTTTGCACAAGGTTTTACAATCTTTTTCTAATGTAAACATGACGATTTCATAACAAAAATACTAGAAAAAGGAAAATTATTTAAAATTTTAAATTATTAACTGTAGTGGCACTGCGGTAATTGGATTTCCGTCTAATCGGGCATAGCCAACGTGTAGGGCCTGGAAGGCCAGGGTGGGTTTTCAAATGTTGACTTTTAAATATCGCATGTGTACGTGTGTGTACGTAAAGTTGTTTGATCACAAAGTATTCCATTTTAGAGCACTCTGTAATCGGGCAACTTCACTCATTGGACACCAGCGTGCAAAACAAAAACGCCCAATTATCGCGACCCCCCATTGTATTTAAATAAAATATAAATTATAAAAATTACCTCATGAATTCCTACAAATGTTCCATCTTTCCAATTACCATATGGTGATAGTAATGTAATATAATTTGTGTCTGGAAATTTATCTTTCCATGTAATAACGGAACTCAAATAGTCATAAATATAGGAAGCACAAGGCAAGTTCTTCTTGTAGATGGCCCTTAATTTCCAAATGTCTTCAATTGATATCGGTTGTAGTATATCGGTATCGTTCATTTTTATTCTTTTATTTATTAATAAATTGGAAGTTCTACTTTCTAATTTTTTATTGTAATATAATTGATCGACTGTCTTACTTGATGCCTGAGATTGTATTCTCCTATCGTTTGTGATGAGTCAGTACTTAATAGGTTGGTTATCTAATACCTAATCATGGGATGTGATATAATTGTTGATAACAAATCAACATTTACGGAATAAAATGCTTTTAAATACATAATCAAATCCCCCCGTATTTGTTTATCGGTGTTGCGATCGATATACATAAAAATCACGTGGAGATTCACGTTGTCCACAAATATTTAGATTCCGATAAATATATTGAAATGTTTATAAATAAAAGCGGGGGCTATGGAATATTTTCGAAATCCAACAACGCTTTATTAACACGGGTTATTCAAAACATGATATAGGAATGGAATTTTTGCAAATTGTAGATGAAAATAAAAGGAAATGTTACGGTAGTTTATTAACAAAATTTATATCCGAGGTCCTTGCTAAAATGATTATATGAATGAGTAGGAATAGTATTACAAAAAAAATTGTATATCTATGGAAGAATATATAAATAATCTACATTTTTACCCGTGTTTATTCATTTTCTTTTTATTTGGCTACGAACTTCTTGTTTCAATTTATTTTTTATCTCGTAACCTTACACATAAATATTCTATATGTACAGTCAAGTTCATATGTTTTTTCCCGTCGCCTGTGTTTTTATCCTAAAGGCTCAAAAAAAAAGAATACTGTCCGTTTTTATTTATTATCTGACGTGCCACTTTTTACAATTTAAAAACAACTGCTACCCTTCATTCCTTTTGATCCTCTCTCGTATCTCGTTAGCCTGCAATCATATCTCTCGAGACAAAGCATATGAACTTCACCGTACATATGTGCTTTTGCGGTATTCTATCTAATCCTATTATCTACGTATTCTTTTCTTTAACCTCGTCCATTGATGTTTGACTGCTATCGCTATGACTACTTTTTGTATTTATTTATTTCTTTTCTTAATTATGCAAAATAAGTTTGTTGTTCTCTAGCACCCTTACGATGTCCTTTTCTGTCAACTCGTTTACATAGATTTTATCTTTGCCCTTTTATCTTTTTTTTGTTACCCTCGTCCCGATGAATATCTTTAAACGCGTCTTTGCCGAATCCTAAAATTCTAGAAATACGTTTTTATAAAAAGAATAGAAAAATAGAAATAACGTAAAATAAAATAAAATTTAAAATAGAAAAATTCAATACCTAGAATTTCAGATATATTATTTTTAATTTCTTTCTCAATTTTTAAATGGCTGCTATGTTTAATTCGGTCACCAATTTGAGACTTCGTTGTTTTATTATGTATATCGATACCTTTACCTACATATTTCGTATTTTTGTCATTTGTGCGCTACTGATATCAATCAATACCTACATTTGTGTCGTGTGTCATCCGCCTTTTTAAGTTTGTGTTATATAAGATGGCACTATACGTTCGAATACCTACATAATTACGAATTTTGTCTTACGATTAGTACCTATCTTTAGTGTAAAAAATAGTGTTTAGAAACGATGGGTTTTCTTCTAACGCCACCTTTTCTATTTTTCTCAAATCACGATTATTACAAAATTAATGTCATAATTGACAATTTTGCGAGTTTTAATTAAATATCAATGTATTCCATTAATCTAAAATTAATAAAAATAAAATAAAATATAAAAATAATAGTACGTTCATAAAAAGTAATAGTACGTATTAAGATTGATTTTTAATGCGTTTGGCTATAACTGTAAAAGCAAAACAAACATTATCGCTCAAATTTTATGTGAATTAAAATTTGTCAGTCAGTCAGTGCACATTCGACTACCGAAATGGTAACATTAAAAGCGGCATCTTATCTCTTCTATTTCACATTTATTATTAATACAATATGTGGTTACGTCGTCGAACCTGGTCCCACAGTAGTTGCAACTAAAGGGGAAGTTTGGCCTAAGCCACAAACACAAACTACCTCTAATCAGTTTTATATTTTAAAACCAGAAGAATTTAAATTCCGGGTATGTAAATTACATATATAATATTTATACAAAAGTATATCGCGTATATTTTGTTTTTTTAAATAGTTTCAATTGATAATTTCATGGTAAATTTACAAGGTCTAAAGTTTAGCAGTCATACAAAAACATGTGGATCATTAATGATTTCCGCACTATTGTCATACGTACACTTAAAAAAATACAGTCAAACTTCCATTTAACGAGGTCGGTAAATCCTGAAAAAAATTCGTTGCAGGGCGACGACATTCGACATTCTTCATTATGTAGAAATAATTCCTTTTGGTAAATTTTAACTATTAGAGTAATTTTAATCAATTTTGGCTATTTAAGAAATTATTTGGAACGGTTTGTCTTTTTAAAAATGGGTTAACAACATTCGTTGTGAAGATGGGCAAGTTTAATCTTCTTGTGCTGCTGCTAATAAGGCACCCTTAGATGCGTAGGCAATAAAAGTATGCGACTTATCTATTATAATATTTTATTTTCGTTTGGCTTAAAAAATTCGTTAGTTATATAGAAAGTTTGCTTTGAGATTCAGAAACAGTTTTATATGAATGTTTTCATCTGATGAAAAAGCGGCGATCAGCACAAAAGTTTGATATATGGAGAGAATCTCTGTATTTATAGACGTTCGTTATATGGAAGTTTGACTGTATAAGTTATAACAATTTTGCTCGATTTAGACAATTAAGTAACAATAACCATGAAAGGAGTAGGTAATATGCCTTATTAAGTTAGAATTGAATTTATATTTTAACTTTAATAACATAAGTATAATTTTTTTGGTAAATTTAAATAACTTTCATATTTTAAAAATATATTTATAATTATGGGAATTATTAAATTAATTTAAAATAATAAAAATTAATGTTTTAAAAAAAAAGAAAAATCCGGAAGCCGACGTCTGATTATGTAACTTGTTATCAAATATCCATACTTTTTTAAAACAATTGATGTTTTTATTTAATTATAAATTATCAAAAAGACGAAAAGGTCCGATATTTGAAAACACTAGTAATGCGCAGGGTCTCGGTTCTGGTTCGGCACGTTTACTGTCAAATGATTGAATTATATTTAAAAGAAAAAATAAATTTATTTAACGTGATCGGTGGATGGAATTGTAAAGACAACAATTTAAATACAACACTTCTAGATATTATTTCTTGCAGGGAAATTCGTACGTATTTGTGCAACGTACGCAAACTTTAGCGGTGATATTAAATATAAAAACAATATCTGAAAACAATTTATTAGTATTATTTTGTTGTATTTTAAATTTCGAATGGTTTCAAAGAAAATAATGCTTGTTTGTTTAAATTAAATCAAGTTGTGATAATGGTGTTTACACGTTATTAACCGATTAGATAGCTTCTGTAATTTTTAAAAATGTTTTTCCAATTACTATCTCATTTTTTTTATAAATCAATACATCATGTATTCGTCAAAATTATTTAAAAAACAATAGGTAGATGATACGTAAAAAAAAATTATTCGGTATACAGATTATTAGGTAGTTAATTTTTTGGAGAACAAAAGTGGAATAAACACGAGAAAATATTTTTTTAACGCAATTTATAAACGTTTAATAAAATTAAAATATGAATTATTTATTAGCAATGTGACAGATAATATTAATCTACACAAAATTAGCTTAAGTATAATATATTAAGGAGATGTTGACGTTTAATATACAGTAATCAAATAGAGCAAATAGATCCATATATCAAATTTAATCGCGTCTTGTTTAGAATTTTATAATTTTAAATATAATATAATATATATAATATAATTTTAAAATTTAGAAACATTTTTGCATGATTTGCTTTATTTGCAAAATATTTGGTAATTGGCGGTAAGTTCCGAAATTTTCCTTATTTTTGAGTATTAGGTAAGTAATCAGGAAACTAATCGCATCGCATCTTTGCCCCCACACAGTTGCCTTATTCTCACTTTGTTAGTAAAATAACTACAATTGCATGAAAGTATTAAATTTAGTAAAAAAAGGGGGAAATTTAGAACGAGTATTAAAAGAATGCCACGAAGAAACTGCAATTATTCGAATTTTTTTTTAAGTAAAGAGGTGACGAAATAAAAAGTTAATCGAGAAACTTTGACATTAAACATTTTCGACGCACAATTCATACATATACAATGCCCCAAATAAATTAAATTTGTTTTTAATTCAATATTAATAAGGTATTAAATACATAGTTAAAAAAATTAATGTATTATTGTATCTATAATACTTATTTAAAATAAAATAAATCACTCCTGTTAATAAATTTTAATAACTTACTCGATTATTCTTAAAATAAAATTAAGAATTGATTTTTGCAACGTTTAGTATTCAAATTTTGTGACGTCAGTCTAAATTGTTGCGACCATCAAAAATTTGAATTCCGTCTATTATTCGTAAACGAATGCATTGAAAAGATAAAATATCTCAAAATAAGAGAAATGAAAAAAAAGCAAAAACATTAAAAAATTAAAATCCTGAAATAAATTTTGTTATTAATACAAACTTACACAAAATGCAGACTAACGGTGCTGCCGATGCGATTGTCACATGCCTGTAACAGACTATAAGAAAAAAATTAGAAACTTCTAAATGTTTCTTTGTATTTTCTACCTTTTTTTCGTCATCGTATTTCGTACCATTATATGTTTAATATTTCATATTGTATTTCACCAACCACTGTGATCGCGAAAACGCCAGTAAGATACAATTTCGTTCGCGAAATTGAACCGTCGAATGTTTGAGGGGAGCCCTAATCAAGATCCTAACCAAGTTCCTATCCAAGAGCCTAACCAAGTTCGATTTTCAGAGAATTTGTGTTAGAGTTTAAAGGCCCATGTATAAATAAATAAATAACTATAAATACACGGAGAGTTAATCGACAAAGAAATATTCTACCTTTCCTCGTCGTATTAATCCTTTTTGTTTGTAATCCTTTTAGAGTACATAACACAATACTCGCGCACTCACGCAAAATAGGCCTTATAAACCGAACGAGCACTCCTCGCACACACGAGCAATACGACGCCGTAATTTAAAATTTGAATTACTGAAACAAGCACTACCGCTTTGTACCACTAACGCGAATGATCTGAAACGGCCTTGCCAGAATTCGATGAATTCAGAAATGTATTCTAGTTTACACGTGGATACTGGGAAATCTCGTTTTTATGTTAAAAATCTTCAGTTCTTTGTTCGCACTACGATACGTTATCTTACGAGTAGGTGTCGCACATGTTTTATTAGTTGCTTTGTATTTTATCGGTCGCATAACAATGCGATTAAACTTTTATCTGGTTTATGGCTTGTAATAGGGAAATTTTCAATGTTTAAGTGCACACGAACACGAATGGTTTTTAAATTAAAATTAGTGTAAATGTATAAAGGCAGTAGATAATGATTATTCAAATAATTTTATTGCGTAAAAAATACATAATTTTAGAATAAATTTCCTAAAAAAAGTACATACTTTAAAAAATTTCTGTCGCTATTTGCATATTTTTTTTTATTAAACTCCACTACGACCCCTGGTTTTAGTACCTAAGTATAAAAATTCAATGCGATTTTTCCCATGAAATATATACCAAGTAGTAGGTAATGTTTTAATTTTTACAGATAGTATCCGAAAACTGCAGCATACTTCAAAATGCAATTCAAAGATATAAGGAAATGATAAAAAATGATATTTTGCCTAAATCTACGATTAATGCGAATAATGTTAGCGAATCGTGGCAAGCAAAAAAAGACTTTGTTGGACATTTAACTGTTTTAGATGTATTTTTGAAGGAACCATGCGACAATATAGATTTGCCTACTGCTTCCATGGAAGAAAAATGTAAGTGCGTTATTTCATGATTAATCTGAAAGGTATTTAAAATGGTAACGTTTTATAGATACGCTGAATATTAGTTCGATTGACACACAAAGTTCATTATCGGCTACAACTATATGGGGAATATTGAGAGGTTTGGAAACGTTTTCTCAATTACTTTTTCCCATAGACAGCCATTTGGTAGTAGAAGCGAAAAAACTATTCGCAATTCATTTTAATTTTTTATTTTATGTTTAGATTCAAATTAATTGTACAGAAATACACGACTATCCGAGATTTCTCCATAGAGGATTGCTTATAGATACTTCGAGGCATTTTATTTCGGTTCCAAAACTTCTAAAAACGTTGGATGCCATGGCATACAATAAACTGAACGTATTTCATTGGCATATAACTGACGATCAAAGTTTTCCTTATCAAAGTATTAAATATCCAGAACTAAGGTTTAATAAATTTTATTGCGATTAAAAAAAAATTACATTATATACCTAACTGAATATCGTATTTCAGCGAAAAGGGCGCATACTCAAAAGCGCATGTATATTCCAAGTCACAAGTAAAAGAAATTATACAGTACGCTTCTGAAAGGGGAATTCGCGTTTTAGTCGAATTTGATACGCCAGGTAAAATGTATAACATGTCAATATAAACGAATGAAATTATCTTATCGTTTCAGGACATACTAGATCGTGGGGCGAAGCTGTACCTGACCTCTTAACTCCCTGCTATAAAAATAACATACCGTCAGGTCAATATGGACCGATCGATCCTACTAAAAATTTTACTTATACATTTCTGAAGAATTTCTTCGCCGAAATTGTTCAAGTTTTCCCAGATCGATATTTACATTTGGGGGGAGACGAAGTTGAATTCGAATGCTGGTGTGTTTACTTATTAATTTATAGAATACAGACTATATAATGTTTTTTAAGAGTCGATCACTTTGAATTAGTTCGAGTCCCCAAAAGTAAATTTTTATAAAAATGTAGATAGCTTATATTTGTCTTACCATTTTCCATCCACTTATTATTTATACTTTTATTATAAATTAGAATCTTGGATGCTTTTTTTCAGGCGTTTCACTTTTTTTTTGGCTTTCCCGGACTCCGGTCCATTCTTAATTACCACACCAAAACTTTTCCGGCCTTTAAAGGCACCATCGGCGTATCTTGGAATGTCAAGAACGGGGATCCACCTGGTTCTTTTACCACTAACGTCGATATTTCGGCAGTCTGCTCCGCTACCATCTTCGGGACTAGAATACTTATAATTGACATCTTGCTGGAAAGGTTTTGATGTGGCAAGTAAAGGACGAACCAAATTTTGTAGGTACTTAATAAAATTACAAAGTTATTTGAAAATAATGTTAGTGACGATTGAATAATAGACTCTTAAGCAATAAAAGATAGCTTGTGCGATAATGTACATTTATATTATTTTTTTAACAATTTATCTTTTAGGTCCAGCAATCCAGAAATTAAGAAATTTATGAACGACAATAATATTACATCGTATCATAAATTAGAAGAATATTACATACAAAAACTTCTATATATAATAGATGATTTGGAAGCAAAATCTATAGTTTGGGAAGAAGTATTTTCAAATGGTGTTACATTACCCAATGGAACAGTTGTGCATATATGGAAAGGTTATTGGCAATCAACAATGCGACAAGTTAGTATATTTGTAATTTACTTACCAAAAATTATAGGCAAAGTATAAACATTTTTAACAATGCACGTGCTTTTGTCTTAAGGCATTGGCTTGTTGACTCGTGTGATTGAACACTTTTAATTGTTCAGTTTTGCTCCAGTAAATAAATAGAATAAAAAACAGGGACCAAATTAAAATTTGGTCTAATAGTTTCTTTGACGTTCGATGATTATGAAATAATAATAATTGATATGGATATGCTATAAAAAGGTAAATATTTAAAAAATATTAATTTATCTTAGGTAACAAATGCCGGATTGCCCGCATTGCTTTCATCCTGTTGGTATTTAGATCATTTAGCAACTGGAGGCGATTGGATTAAATATTATAATTGTGAACCCTACAGCTTCTCGGATGACGAACAACTGCAGAAATTAGTTCTAGGCGGAGAAGCTTGCATGTGGTCAGAAGTTGTAAATGAACATAATGTAGAATCTAGAGTGTGGCCTCGAGCTAGTGCCACTGCTGAAAAATTGTGGTCTTTTAAATATGCAGATGCAACAGATCTGGCCCAAAGAAGACTGGAAGAACATGCTTGCAGAATGAATAAACGTGGAATTAATGCTCAACCTCCTAATGGCGCTGGATTTTGTGAACTGTAATAAAATAATTTATTCAATTACCACATTATAAACTTGTTGCCAGTTATAAATAAAAGGAATGTTCGTTAATTAAGTATTACATGTACTTTTGTATTTATTTCTTTATCGCTCTCAATAATTCTTTTTTCCATCTGTGAAGTTTAATCTGTTATTCAGATGGTGCGATGTATATTTAAGAAATTTTTCAGTACACAACATGGCTTGTGGTGCATTGTGATGTATTTTTGATATATTTTTGGAATTTTAGAATGTCAAATAGAGGTGACTGGAAAAATTTAGAGTAGTATATTCATATATTTTTGTGTTCCAAGGCTTGTGTTAATTACTGATTATTTATTGCTACGAAATTGTAGACATATCTTTACTAAATTGTAAGTTTTTGTATTTTCATAATTATTAATTTTTAGTTCTACGTTAGGTACGTCTAAGTTTAGATTGACTTTGGTGGCAATTTCGACACATCCGATTATCTAACCTTACTTGTTATTGGAATTAAATAGTTTTATATAATAATACTGTTTAGGATGGCATCTCTTATTTTACGATCAAGATTATTACCTTCGATAACTTTAAAAGGGTAAGCATAAAATGGTTTAATTTTACCTCAAAAGTAATTTATCGATGTAACTTTCAGATTAGTCAATGCATCAACTAATGCACCACGATTTGTCGACGATATAACTAAATCTGCTGCACTGCACGAACCTACGCTGTTAAAAAAAGAAGTAGCTCTGCTGAAACCTGAAGAATTAGAAGAAAAACGTCAACACGATAGTTTAATAACAGTCAGTAAATCTGTAAGTATGTCTCTCTCATTAAAATGTACAACCACGAGTTTACGAGTGATTAATTAATGCTTAATTTGAGTTATAATAGGTAATAATTACTTCCAAATATTTTCAGAGCGATATATCTAAGATTAGCGGTGTTCCCGAGGAACACATAAAAACGAGACGGGTACGAATATATATTCCTGCAAAAAATGCCATGCAAAGTGGAACTGATAACATTCATATGTGGGAAATGGCATTTGAAACAAGGGAAAGATGGGAGAACCCGTTAATGGGCTGGAGTTCTAGGTAAGTAATTGTCGATTGGATGTTTTTGATTTCTATTTTATTTGTTACTATATTGTGACATTGTATTATTAGTAATACAACATTTCGTTTATTAAAATTTTGGTATTATACGGTGTTAAAAGTTATTTATAATATTTTGTTGTAGTGGTGACCCACTTTCAAATTTAATTCTACAATTTTCTACTAAGAACGATGCTATTGCTTTTTGCGAGAAAAACAGTTGGCCATGGTTTGTAGATGAACCCAAGCCCGAAAAGGAAATGAAGCCCAAGTCCTATGCAACTAATTTTTCTTGGAACAAACGAACTCGAGTATCTACAAAGTAATGAACCTATCTGCATAAAATATCTTCTGTTAGAGAAGAAATAATAGAAATGTTAATAATTGTTAGTGAAGATCAATATAAAATTCAAAATCCTAGGAAATTAATCATCTTTAATGTTTTGTAATGCCTATAATACAATTTCAATTTAAAAGATTTTATTTATATTAATTTTAGTTAAATTAAATATATAAGTTATTTATTAAAAATGAAATATACATTGTTAAAAATTAAGAACAAAAATATACAAATGCTGTACTACAGCATAAAATTAAAGAAATCAATTAATACGAGTAACATTTAAATGTAAAACAAAAGTTGGAAATTAACTAGTTTTAAGGTTAACTCAAGTACTGTTTAAATAAATTTTATTATTAAACATAAATCTTGCAATTTGCGGTTATCTTTAAAGATATTTAAAGTTGAAATATGGTAAATATTTTAAAAATAAAATGGATTTGATATAATTAGTAAATAGGATTTTGAATTAATTAATAATTTTGTTACTGTTTTATTGATTTGATGGATATAGTCCAACGTAGTTAACGAAAAAGAAATGTATTGCATATAATTCGGTGTTATTTTTAACCACCATGTATGTACATAGTTTTAAATTCTGTCATAAGACTTCTAAAATGCAACATTTATCTAATGAAGAATTATTTAAATAAAGGGATCACGGAACGAGCCGAGTACAGCCGAGTAGTAGTTGCGCGAATATTCGTTGTGTAGTGGTTGAATGCTTAAGTTGTTTTTAAATTAATAAGAGGGTGTAATTAACTTCACACTTGTAGTTTTTCTGAAAGTGCGGGTTTGGAATTGGTCTAAATGGTGAATATAATCACGGTACGCGCTATTCGTTTTCCGCGATTTAAATTGGCGTTGGTTGTGTAAGTGCTTGGGGACGGCCATGTTTACGTACTATGCTTATATTCTTTCGCGTTCGTCTTTATCGTAGTTCACCTGTGTAGTTGCTAACTTTTATTGTGGAATGTCGAGCTGGAGTGGTATCCAGAGGAAAATGTACTTGACGAAAGACGTTCGTGTCCATCAGGAGAGACCATTTTACATTCCTAACGAGCTCTACGCTAAGGTACTGTGATTTTCAAAATTGCATTTTTTTATTGACCAATCGATCGTCGATTGTCGTATCGAAACACCCAAGTGGGTGAAATCGTAATTAAAAGGACCTTCGATTTCGTTTTAAGAAGTCATTATGCAAAATTTTAACTTATCGTTAAAACATTTTAGTAATTAGCGCTTTTCGTAAGTAATTTTTATTTAAAATTTAATCCTAAACTGTGTTGCTGTGACGTCATCGGCGCGCGAATTCTCTGATAATTTGAAATTTTTATTACATAATTTTAATATTTAGTATCTAAACAAAAATTTGCTATATAGCCGATACATGAAAAATACCATGCGAGACAATTTGATTAAAAAAATATATATTGCTCTTGAATAATCGAATTTTTTGTTGCATATACATATCGATGGCGTTTTGTCAAAAGGGCGTAACCCACACTTTCTGCGAAAATGAGTTATTCTGATTGTCTTTTGCATCTAAAGCAAAAGCATCATCTGTTAAATCATCTAGTAACAATATTCCGATTTTTTCCACCGGAAAAATCGATTTGTATATTCGCGAAACGTATCTTCTTATAGCTACGCGACGCAACAAGATGTGTTCTCCTGTAAAATTTACTTTTTGTGGGTTACGTCCTTCTGGAAAAACTGCGTCGATATGATTGTAATATAAAATAATATCTAGAGATGAAGTCAATTAAGTAATAACCTACATCGATAATTTGTATATGGAAACTTTGAATTTCCTGAACGTCAGCGCCCTTATGGATCATCCCCCATGTTTACATTAAACAATTAAATTGATTAAATTTAAATGTAGGTAACATTTATTGTAAATTATTGTGTAAAATAAGATCAACATTTGTTTAACCACAAGGTCACGGTATCACATGAACTCCCCTAAGACGCACGTGGGGCTGTTGCTTTTAAGTCCAACCCGTATTGCATGTATAGTCTAACCCTTTAATAAGGACGGGTAAAGTTTTGGGTTCTCGACAATGGGGAAAATTTTGCTCTACCAGAATATAAATCCCTAAAAGTCCCAATTCTTAAAGTTGGTCCCTAAAAGTACCGCGACATTTTTGTCCTAACGATAAGGCCCTGATTGGCGTAAACTAAATTAACCCGTCAATGTTCCGATAAAAGTTCTTAACCTATTTCTACACATTTATACAAATAATCTATACATATTCTCCTCACTTTACTTCTTGTTTTGGAATTTCATGTACTATTTAATTCTCGAGATGCTGTGTTTTTGTGATTGTTAATTATACAAACGTAAACAGAAACAAGTACGACGATAGCGGAACACCAACAAATGATAAAAACCTTAAACGTCTCCTTTGCGCAATTTCTCTTTATTTAAATTAACCAATCTGGCCACAGGTCGCATCAAATCGACTGATGGAATAGATGGAAAATTCGAGAGTTTGATTGTGCTGTTGAATGACGTCACGCGACGTCATCATTTCAGTTTGATAGTGTGACGTATCGCCTATGCAAACCTATATGCAATTCACGTCATCAACAAAAAGTTACTAGATTGTTTATTTGTAATTCGGTTTAAAGTTTGGAAAGTGACATATTCTATAGATGATTTACTTGGGCACATATTAGATGGCATAAAGAAACACTACGATTTATTATAACTGTCAAAATACGAGGTACGAGGCGACAGCACCGTGTGAAACGTCATCATCTAGTAACCTTTCATTGATGACGTGTTGCACAATAGGTTTGGACGAAGTGTAGGCTTAAGTTTCTTAAAAAAAAGTTAAGAAAATGGTATATTCTCTTTATATTTACCAACCCACTAGGGCAAACATAATACTAGAGTAAATAGTTTTTATACGACTGGTTTTATAAGATGCATAGTGTCGAAATTTGTATAAATTTCGATGTTAACAACTTTACGATTCAATGAGCGAGAGTTCTTTTCTACCATATAGTACATTATTTGGCATTATATAGTATCTATTGGCAATTCCAAAAATGAATGACTAGCAGTGACTGGGTTTAATGAAGTTAACGAGTAATATTTGAAGTATTATTTGTATGGCTGATAGCATAATATGGTAATTGTTTTTAACAATTTGTGTGAATATGCTATGACGTCAGAAAAAACTGTACATAATACAAATTCCAGCGCGTATAAACTAAGACAAAAAATAATACATTACTCGTTATCAACATCTAGTGAAGCCTTCGTCGGTAGTCGAAATCGCCAATAGATGCATACAGGGTGTTTTCAAACATAGGATCTTATTTGAAAGGGGTGGTTTTACAGGACAAAAGATAACGTTAGACGTTAACATACCTTAATAAAAGTTGCATAATAACAAAGTTATGAATGTTCCAAATTTTGGCACAAAACAGTTTTATAGTCACTGGTATCTAACTATTTATAATAAATGTTCAAAGTTAACACCGCGTACTTGAAGGCAAAGTTGAGCTCGGCGTATCCATGAATCATCATGCGTCGTTAAACCCACCCTTTGTCGAATTATTGCCGAAGTTGCTTCTACACGGTTATGAAGATCGCGTATATTAACGTCTTCTGTTACGAATACTAGTGTCTTCATATGGCCTCCATAAATAAAAATCTACCGGATTTAAATCTGGTACCATCGTGCATAAACCACATTCGCATACGCACATCCAACGGAATATCCTCTAAAAGGTTCAGGGAGATTATTGCGCAAAAACAATAAGTAGTCAGCACCTGTTAAGCGAGGTGGCAACACATAGGGGCCAATAAGATGACCATTGACAAGACTGGCCCAGACGTTCACGGAAAATCTTTGCTGGAAGTGCGTCCGACGTACAGCATGTGGATTATTGATACTCCAGATATGAGTATTGTGGGTGTTGTGTATTCCGTTGTTTGTAAACGTTGTTTCGTCGGTCACTAAGACAATTGAGGAGAAGTCAGAAATTACATTATGGTGTCTTACAAACCATGAACAAAACTCAACGTGTCGAAGATGATCACCAGGTTGTAACGCGTGCACACGTTGCACGTGGTATGGATAGAGGTGCTCTGCACGCAATGTTTGCCATACAGTGGAATGTGAAACGTCTACTTGCCGAAAAATTTGGCGAGTACTGGTGGACGGGTTGTCATGCACCAGGTCTAATATTAACTCCTCGGTCTCTAACATTCGCCGGGCTCGACCAGGTCCTCCATCACGTCCTCGATGTGGTTGCAAGTCACGAGTCTCTCGACCACGTTGCGCGAGAACAATGAATTGTCGACGTGTAGGTGTCCGTGCAGCAGCCGCATTTTGCAATGCTTCTCCATAAATTAACAACATATCTACTAATTCATTATTTGAATAGTGATAGGCCATCGCGATTTTGAATTGCGTACACTCACAACCACCTCATAATATCTACTGCGTTGCAATAGGAGAAGTCAGGTATTGTAGCTTGTTAACAGTATGAAAAGTGCTGACACATGTGAAAAATAATACCCAGCGTCAATTGGTCATTAACGCTAGACGTCATGCAAAATAAACAGATACAGATTTCCGTTATGCAGGTACCCATCTGATGTATCGGAGTGCCCAAACATGTTCTGAATTATAACAGTTCATAACTTCTTTATTATCCAACTTTTAGTTAGGTGTTTTACTGTCTATTGACATAGTTTGGTCTGAAAACCACCCCTTAAAAATAAGATCATAAGTTTGGAAACACCCTGTATAATACTTAATGGATATCATTCGCCATCGATAGATTGAAAGAAAACATTCTAATAATTAAGATATGTTATATTTAAAAGCTAATTTGATATCGTACACAATCTAAGCCTACTTTTATGAACAGAGAAAGTTCAAAATGCAATAATGAAGGCAAAACTTCTCACTAACCATTTAACTTATACAACTTTGGCTTAATCTACAATGCTCTTATTTTGGCATTACATATTAATTCAATTAAAATGTAACAATATTATCTATTAACAATTTATAATACAATATCACAATCATTAAAATTAATATAGGCATTTTTACAGAGGCTATTCAGTTTTTACCTTGTATGAATTACTTAAGCAAATTAACGTCAAAATTTTCATAGGTTTGTGTGTGATACACCTACTGGTTCGTATAATTATTACATACTGGCCCCGTTACTATATTTAACATTAACAAAGGTTTTTCACTTTATAGGTATTGCTTTTTTGTCGATTATCATAGATAACAAATATATCTATCTAACTGTAAGTAATTTTAGAATAAAACTGAAGAATCGAGATCGCTATTGAGGATTTTATTATATTTATGTATATCAAAGCTAGTGGAGGCGTAATGCTAGAAGCACTAATTTTGTTTTGCGTATCGATCCAGCAAAGATAAGTTTAATCTATTGAATATTAGTAGATAATAATTTTAAACCGGTAAATTCATAAAGTATAGGTACCCACGTCCGTAGGTACTGAACACTTTAATAAATCCTACTAATTAATTATTTTCAAGTGAATTAGATTAAAATTAAAATTTAACGGAATATTAAAAAAGTTCAAATTCTTTTTTCTACCGAATATTAAATAAAACGCTCGACAACAATTTAAATGGTATTTTTTTCGAATTTTACATTTTTATATTGGGTAACAAAATTGTTGTTATATAGTCCTAAATAGTCATTATAATAGTAATATAATAATATATAAGGTAGCGCTGTTGAACTTTTTTAACATATAGTTTATAATAACGTGCACAGGCACCTACTATACAAAAATAAATTTAACGTATGTAATATATTTTAGGCCATTATAAGTTGTAATACAATATTGTCAATATATCGATTACTTAAAATATTTTTTTTTCTAGTCAACTCTTATTGTACATTTCGAAAATGTGTGTTAATGTAATTTTCCAAAATGTAAAGCGTAATTACAAAACAACTAACTAGCTTCATAAAATTGTCGTAAACGTACCTAAATATGCTAAAATTAATGGAATCATGTTGATAAATTGGAAATTTAAAGATATCGAATTACAAGTACGACTGAAATTAATCGCTATGGGTACGTTTGAACAGGTAATTTAGATGGGCAGGTAAATTAACGAGAATAAATAAAAAGTAAATCGCGTAGAAATTCAAATTTAAATTGTCGAGGTTTCTATTGAGAAAAGCCGTGTACAGGGTGGTCCGCGGGCTGACGACCATAAGTTAAACGTGTGCTGCCGATTGTGAGGTAATTTTAAGTCCAAAAAGTCGTTTTATGAACGTAAGTTGGTGCTTATATCCGAAACCCGTTTGTAACCGGTAGGTACTTATAGAAGCCGAGGTATTGTGTCGATTATGAATAGTAGTTGAATATTTTTTTTATGTACGTCAAATTCAGCTCAAAATTGAAATGTTCACCATGTTCAATGTTCACGTTCATTGAAATGTTCAATGTTAAATTAAACGAAGAATACGATTAAGTTTACAGCATATTATGTACATTAGACAGTTTTGACTCGAAATGACTTTAGCGTGGAACACCCTATACTTATAATTCAAACGTAGGTACCCAGGTAACTCATCAAAAATTAATTAACCGTCAACGCGAATTGAATTGAACGTGAGTTTATTATCCATTAATTTTAGAATTTGGTTTGGTTCAAATAGTTGTATATAAGAATCGATATTACTTATTATATGGAATCTATATACTAGGTACCTATATTAACTATTAAATTTCCTAGCTACTGATTGTACAACCGTTGTGATGTCTCAGACTTGTTCTATATGCACATAATAATTGACCTTCATATAAATGGTGAGACTAAGTAGTTTACATTTGAATTTAGCTTTCGTTTATCTTTCATTTAAGATTTAAATTAATAACTTATTTAAATTTTTAGTAAATTAATGGAAGCATATAAATTTAACGATTCCTCACCAACATTGTACATAAAATTTACATTTCAATATAAGCAAAAGGTTCGTTAATAAGTAGATACACGCTAAACTTGCTTCGGTAAGTTAATAATACACGCATATACCTAATAATATATGTACGTACCTATATGTCTATCAGTTCATAATGTACAACTAACTGAATTCGCTATTAAATTATATACATTTTAATAGGTACCCATTATTTTTGGTATTCATTTTTGTTAGAATTTACTTTACCATTTTCAAAATAACTAATAAGATTATATTATGTACACGTTGAAAAAAAAAGATTTATATACAGTAAATACACGTTTAAGTGTACGGTTGCTTTTATGTAATAGGTGCACGGAATTTATTTAGAACTACTCTAATTTTTGATTTTTGAAAGTACGAACAAGTAGGTAGATACGTAATTACCTAAAACAAAGTTGTAAATTATAACATAATTTACAATTCCCGTTCCCGTATTACAAATTAAAAAAAATAAAAAAGTACATGGGGTACATAGTATGTTTTTGTCTCTAATTTTAATTAACCTGTCTCCCACATACTTAAAATCATTTAAAATACATTTGTCAATTTATAGATAGTTTATAGTTAAATATATTACTTGTTTTATTGCTATATTGTATTTAGGGATGTATCGTTGAAAACAATTTTTAGAAAACCGTCTGCGTACTTTTTAAAAAACAACAGTATATGAATATTTACAGATAAACTATGACTTAACAAATACTAGGTATATATTATTGCATTATCGACATTGTTACTTGTTTCAGTTAAAATCATCTGTCTTGTGTATCACTATCTTCATCTAAGTCCACGATGTAGTATTCATTTTCAGTCTCATTGTTGAATTCTACGTCGAGATTTTCTTCTTCGTTTTCTTCGGCTTCTTCTTGATTATATTCTTCGCTTTCCCTATGCACCAGTACTTGTACCACCGTTGCTTCACTTTGTTGACGATGAAGGGTGGGTCTAGACGAAGGGGAATCGGGCGAAGGTTCGGTAACTAAAATACTGACGTCAGTTTCGTTTTGTGTGTTTTGTTCTGGTTTTTGAGCAATCGGCGGCACCGCGGCAGCGTTACTTCTTACTTTACAGGAACCAAATCGATCTAGGGGTTTTCTCTTTATGAAACTGCTTCGTTTCGGTTTAATTTCTTCCGGAGAAGTGGATT
This sequence comes from Rhagophthalmus giganteus, assembly GCA_036326145.1. Classification (NCBI taxonomy): domain Eukaryota; kingdom Metazoa; phylum Arthropoda; class Insecta; order Coleoptera; family Rhagophthalmidae; genus Rhagophthalmus; species Rhagophthalmus giganteus. The sequence continues at coordinate 4,511,288 of JARFJA010000083.1, read as the reverse complement.
GTAAAGGTTGGGACGTGCCGTTCGTGTCCTTTTTAGGTACGGGCGGGGAAGTGGAATCGTCGGGCGTTTCCACGGCGTCTTGATGACGCAAGAAAAAGTTGTAGATGCTCCTGCGCCTCGGATGAGAAGGAAGGGAGGGAGTTGTTGGCGAATGAGCTTGTGCAATAGTTCTGTTTAGCATTGTGCTAAAATCGGCGGATTCGCGCGCCAAGTCCAATTCCTCTGGGGCCATGTTGGCCGCACTAGATAACAAAAGTAACGGCAAGTTCAGCCACGGACCACCTAATTCGCTAAGGTCGCTCGCGTCTGAGGCCCGAGAGGATTTGCGAGAAGATGCGCGACTCCCTCGATGCACATGAAGAAACGCCGACAAACGACCTTGCCAACCGCCGCCGGGGGACGAGGTTTGGGTTTGCTCGTCTTCGACGTCTCTCTCCAGCTCCCTCTCTCGCTCCTTCTTTCTTCTAGAAAATACAACACGTATTAGTTTACTGCTTGTTACCGATGGCGAGAGCGTAAGTCTCGAATCGTCGTCGACTCATTAAAATAGTGGAATGAATTCTTACCTGACGTAATCCCGAAATGCTTTTTGGATTAATTTTGCCGCCTTATCTTGCCTTTTCCATATGCGCGTAGAGGAAACAATTTCCAGTTGTTTTCTTGTAGGAAATTGTTTTTTGAATTTAATATCCATTTGTTCTTGTAACTAAAAAGTATCGAAAACATTAATACAAATATTTCTTGTTAATAAAAATAATTGAAAAATTACGCGTAAGCCATAAGCTAATTTAAATTGATGGAAATGGAAAACGAAATTTATGCCCGTATTATATCGACGGAGTTTTAGCAGAACGACGTAATCCACACTTTTTGCGAAAATGAGTTGTTTCGATTATCCTACGTATTTAAGGCAAAGGCATCATTTGGTAACAATATTTCGATTTTTTCCACCAGAAAAATCGATTTGTAGGTATTTCCGTACAACGTATCTGTTTATAGTTACGCAACAACACAAAATGTGCGTTCCTGAAAAAATTTACTTTTTGTGGGTTACGTCGTTCTGACAAAACGCCATCGATATGTACATACGTACCTATATACCTAAGTATCTATGTATAAAGAAGAAATATTGATAATAAAAATTAATGGTTGGAAAACTTGTGTAAATCCAAACATAAGACAGATAGATCTATTTCAGGACGCGCCCCTGCCCACGCGAGCCTCGTGTCTCTTACAATTCCCTATCCAGTGAGAGAAGCAAGTCCCAAACCTTAATTCCCGTAACCAACAACAACTAATCCTAACCATATCCCTACCAACTCGCCAACCCGTCTCGCCAGCGTGGTGAGTTGACGACCATCTACCCTCAAAACCTCTCCATGTGAATACAAAAGTAATAGATAGGCCCTAAGTCCCCGGCAAACCGAAAATGAACCGCTTAGGCAGCAGAGAACCTTATGGAAGATCAGAGGGCGCTAAGAATCCCCGAAGAGAAAGATGAAAATCGCTCTGGCACAAGAGAGAAACACATGGAGAGGGATGGAGGAGGCATATATTCACTCATGGACGAAAAAGCTGAATAGAGAAAGAGAGAGAGGTTGGAAATAGGTTCATTTATAATTTAAATTTTATTGAATAATAATGAGGGTAAAATAATTAAGAGTGTACAACTAATTATTATAGGTAGATATGATCAATTGCGACATATGGCCTATCCAAGAGTATAAGTGATTCACGTCATCAATAAAAGGTTACTAGATGATGACGTTTCATACGTGCTGTCGCCTCGTACCTCGTATTTTGACAGTTGTAATAAATTGCAGTCTTTCTAATCATATATAGAATATGTCACTTTCCAAACTTTAAACCGAATTACAAATAAACATTATAGTAACTTTTTGTTGATGACGTGAACATCATATAGGTTTGGATAAGCTATAGTTGACAGTAAAGACGGCCAGTCCGTTTCAAGCAACTAAAATGAAGTAAATATTAATCTTAAGACTCGTTACGTTTTTTAATTTGTCGAGTGTACCTAGGTAATTATAATACAATGGGTGGGTATATCTGATTCAGCATTTTTTATTTTCGATTTTTTGAAATCTAAGTACGAAAACAGTTTCGAAACTTTTCGCGCTTTTTCATTGATATAGATTTATCGTTAATTTCTAAAAAAAAAAGTAACGAATTATAGATTATTTTATGGCACATATTTAGCGTTCGTAAATTGATAGTATGACGTGATACTTATAAGGAAGGTCACCCAAAGGGTACACGCCGATTTTGATGAAAATTTTATCATAGTAACTACTACCCAATAGATGATGTTTGGTGAAAAAATTAACTGTTAATAATTTCCATTTATTTTTTATATGACAAAATTGGTACAATAATGATTATTAATATAAAAATGAGTAAAACATAAAGGGCGTTTGCACCACGAGTAGATATTAAATACTCATTGTGAATATTATCACCTAAACAGTCCTCGTTCTGTAACTAAAAAACAAATTTCGAGTTTTATGAGGAGATAGTTTATTATGTAGATATCTTGTTTTCAACCATGCATATATAATAAAATTCTTATAACGTAGTGTGAGAATTGATTGATTATGAGGATATTATTTCAGTGCTGCAAAACGATGTCAGGCCTGTCTATTAGGACTCTGCCAGAAAATTTTCGAGCAAAGTCGAAAGATTTCTACGAACCAAGTTTTTAAATGACGTTTTGTCAGTTTCTCCGATGCTGATGCTGTAACATAAATGTTTGGAGCTTGGAACAAATGTGTTACTCTTGGTCCAAAACAACTTCCACTTTCATATAAAACTACTTATGGCAAAATGGCAAAAGCAATTCTACTAACCTACTCAAGGATGTTTCGTTCCGGAAACATAATCTTTTAACAATAAGTCTTAATGATAAGTCAATAAGTCATTATGATAAAATGTGTAACAAAATCGGCGTGTATTATAATAACCGAACGAATACAGCCAATCCAAACCTATATGCAATCCACGTCATCAAAAAAAGTTACTAGATTGTTTATTTGTAATTCGGTTTAAAGTTTGGAAAGTGACATATTCTATAGACGATTTACTTGCGCACATATTAGATGGTATAAAGAAAGACTACAATTTCATAGAACTGGCAAAAACGTGGTACGAGGTGACAGCACTGTGTGAAACGTCATCATCTAATAACCTTTTATTGATGACGTGGATTGCATATAGGTTTGGACGAAGTGTATATGCAATTCACATCATCAATAAAAAGTCACTAGATTGTTTATTTTTAACTCGGTTTAAAGTTTGGAAAGCGACATATTCTATAGATGCGCACATATTAGATTATATAAAGAAAGACTACAATTTATTAGAACTGTCAAAATACGAGGTGACAGCATTGTGTGAAACGTCATAATCTAGTAACCTTGTATTGATGACGTTATAATCATATAAGTTTGGATAAGCTATAGATATACTTCGTCCAAACCTATATGCAATTCACGTCATCAATAAAAAGGTTACTAGATGATGACGTTTCACACAGTGCTGTCACCTCGTACCACGTATTTTGACAGTTCTAATAAATTGTAATCTTTCTTCATACCATCTAATATGTGCGCAGATAAATCATCTATAGAATATGTCACTTTCCAAACTTTAAACCGAATTACAAATAAACAATCTAGTAACTTTTTTTTGATGACGTGAATTGCATATAGGTTTGGATAGGCCATATATGAAAAACGTTTTTCTATTTTATCCCAATTTTTCCTTATGTAATCCCATACAACTTTTAGATGGTTAAATAGAGAAAAAATTAAGCTTTCTAATGATATGTCACATAACTCATGTTTCCATTAAAAAAAATTCAAGATGGCGGTCGTGCTCAAAAACTACGGGTGAAAAAAAATTTTTTTTATTTGAAAATGTACAAAATGACCTCAAATTGAAGTGTTACGAATTTCAAACCCATATCTAAAACCGTTCTGATAACAGTCCTTTGAATTTGAAAATCACAATTTTTAAAACTTTATCGAATAAAACGTAAATAAAGTCTTTATGGCAGCTAATTTTTTTCACCAAACATAATCTATCGGGTAGTAGTTACTATGATAAAATTTTCATCAAAATCGGTGTGTACCCTTTGGGTAACCTTCCAGTGTTAGATACGTGATACATGTATATTGCGTCGAATTAATGAAAATGCAGTTGCGTTTCCCATTTGCCGCACAATTAATTACATTTGAGCTAATTAGTATTTTTTTATTATTACATTAGGCGTTTGACAAGTCGAAAAGATGTTCGCGATAAGAACGTAGCAAATGGTAAAAGTTACCATATATTTGTTTCTGTTTAAAAACGCATCGCTACGAAATATTATTACTATTTCAAAATAGTAATTTTGAAATTAAAATTTTCGTGTAATTCCCCATTACCTAATCAATTTTAAAGGTGAAAACGTACGGCAATTTACTCATTTCGCGTTTTCCTTTCGTTTTATAAGCGAGCTAAGCGAACCGTAGATAAATTTTAATTACGTGAACAGTAAGTACCTGTCTAAATGTATCCGTTTCCTCTACATGTCCAAGTACGTGTTTAACCAGAGCATGCAAAATATCCAAGCAATGTATTCTATTCCCTTTAGCGATTGGCAAATTGAAGCTGACCAAAGCAACCGTGTTTGGCTTTGAAATTCCCAGCGGAGGATCTAAGGAGGCTATAAAATCAGATAACTGAGTAAATCTAATAAACTGTGCAGCATGAGGATCGTATCTGTAAAAATGGATTGATTATTTTAAAAACAAACGCGATAATCGATAAACTTACTTCGACCATCTTATATAAAACATCTCTAAATCGTCTTCGACAATTCCGATTTCTTCTTCTTGGTGCGCTTGATTAAAATTCTCCAATATTATGGCGATGTACATGTTTATGATAATCATGTAGTTAATGATAATAAAACTGGTAAAATACGTGATAGATAACAAAGGATAACCGCAATCGCCGTTGCTTTGATTTCTAAATGTAGGATCGCAGTCCGGCGGTTCGATCATTAACGATTCTAACACGTCATTCCAACCTGCGGATGTCATTAAACGAAACAGTAAATGCATAGAATGTCCAAACGTTTGAAAATTGACCATGTCATCCAAAGCTCCTGTTTGTCGGACGTGTCCAAACAACGACATGCCAATAATGGCGTAAATAAATGTAACGAGCGCGAGCAACGCGCCAATATTAAATAACGCGGGCAAAGATACCACTAGGGCAAACAGTAATTTTCGAATTCCTTTTGCCGCCTGTAATTAAAAATTAACGTTATTATCGAAACGTTAACGTTACTACCTTTAAAACAAAACGTACCTTTATTAAACGCAAAATTCTACCTATTCTGAAAACACGCACAACTCTTAATAACGTCGGCGAAACCGGGAAGTCTATCATGATGTCTTCCATCAAAATACCTAAGATGGATGCCAGTACCAATAAAAAATCAAACACGTTCCACGGCACGGTAAAATAATGGTATCTTAAGCCGAGTATCTTAACTATAGCTTCTAAAAAGTAATACTCGAATAATACTCGTTGGAATTAGTAAATATCTATCGACTACTACCTAAACCAAATACGGTGGTAAAAAATGCGTTGCTCACTTCCAATATGAAAAAAACGGCATGCGGCTGATTATAATGTTCTATGCCCATCGTCAACATATTTAAAAAAATCAGTATAAAAATCGCGATTTCGAATCGTCTCGAATTCGATAGGTCGTAGAACATCGCCAAGAATCGATTCATTGGCCGTTTTATTACTTTTTGCGGCTTCTTTCTGCCCAACTTCTTCATCGCCGTGTAGTAATGTTTTTGACTTTCCGTTAAAAACATTTCCAACACGCCCCCCTCGTACTAAATCAAAAAGGAAACGTCAACGACACGATCGTTTTTTTAATAGAGAACGCGAACTTACCTTTTTCTTAAGCATATTGAAGTTATCTATAATTACGCCGATGAACAAATTTAACGTGAAAAAAGATCCGCAGACTATAAAAATTACAAAATATATGTATGCGTATAAATTTGCTTCGCGTTGCGGTTGCAGGTGTACCCCTCTTGCATCGACCGCATCTGCCATTACTTCCATCCAACCTTCAAACGTAGCCTGCAATAGCGTTTTTGCACAAGTGTGGTCTGGTTGACTTTTTCATCATGCAATCGATTAATTAAAAATAATTTTGTCTTGACCGTAACGCAAGATATTTTTTGGCTAAGGACGGTTTTGGACCGTCGAATCGGTTTTTACAGTTAAAGTAGAAAAAAATATTTATATAATAACAGTGGCGGACATGAAATAAAAAAAAAGAAAAAGTGATAAACGTGAAGAAGGTACCTGATTAATGCAGAAAGGCGAACTTTCAAAATTCGAATGGAAGGAAGTACATTTTTTTCCGAGGTTTTACAGTGACAAGTCGAGCAAAAAATCATTGAATTCGTTAAAATCTACAACGGCCATAGCACGTCTTAACAGATCGCCGAAGTTAAATAGCATTCGGGCGTGGCCGGTAATCGAACGGGCGACCGCTTGCAAAAATAACGTCGAGGGCAGTTGCGAATAAAATATTTGAATTTTTCCGTCGTATTTTGGTGCGCGATATCGTACTGCCCATCAAAGTTTTATAGTTTTGTTTTAATAACAATCCTATGATGGTTAACAATCCCTGGCGTTAATTTAAATTCGTTAATAATATACGCAATTAAATATTTGTAAATAGATTATTTTTAAGCTATATTCTACACAACTACAACACTTACCACTTGAAAAAGGGCCAAATAAGCGATACCCACGTGGTCAAACGAAACTTTAGAATTAATCCACGTAAAATTATTAACATCACAGTCAAATTTGTTTTCTATAACCTAAACGAATTCTATTTTCAATTTTATATGAAATAAAAAAAACGCCTTACCGATACTGGTAAAATTTCTCCATCTTCGTCGACACATTTGTAAAATTTTCCGCCGAAAAACTGAACTCCCATAATCGAAAATATTAACCAGAACACTAAACAAACTAATAAAACATTAAAGATACTCGGTATGGCATACATCAGAGCGTTTACTACAATGCGCATTCCTTGCCACCTACTGATGGCACGAAGAGGCCTTAAAGCTCTTAAAGTCCTTAACGATCGGAGGACCTTTAAATTTTCATTTTCTTCTATTAATAAACTGAACATCGATACCTGCAAATAAAGTGCAAATATAAACAAACATTTATTAGTGTTTTAGAAAAATTAAAGCGATTTTTCAAATAATTTACCACGAATCCTAGTTTTCCTTCTAAAATGTTTGAAAATTTGAGACCACCGGTATTCTATATCACTTATTAGCGACTTCGTATAAGTTTATAAATAGAAGATCCTATACTTAATTTATTTATTTTTGTCACCAATTGAAAAATATCTACAGTCAAACTTCCACATAACGAATTTCTCCATATAATGAATTTTTATGCTGTACGAAAAAGACGGCGCATAAAATATAAAATAGTTTCTAAATAAAGTAAAATTTCTATACAAGGTCAGTTAAAATTCACTCCCTAGCGTTCGGATATGTATTCTACAATTTAAAAATGAGACAAAAATAAAGAATACCAAAACGGCTTTGCCTTCGGTATTTTATTATTCTTTATTTTCGTCTCATTTTTAACTGTAGAATACATATTTGAGCGATGGGGAGTGAATTTTAACTCGCCACGCTAACGAATCTTAAGTCAAACTAAAATAAATTTTTTTGTTCAATGTATGTACAGTGGGCGCCGTAGAAAATGGGTCGCCGATATTTGTACAAGGTAAAGCCGACTTTAAAATTTAAAGTAGATGTCGATGAAGTGACGTTCGACAACGTTTAATCGAGTATTAATTATACGTCAAAATAACATTTTTAGGTTAGGTACTTCACTTACGGTCCGTCAGTCCGTTTCGCACCATTAAATATTCGTTAAGATCTACTTCGAGACATGTCACAGTTTTCATGGCGGCCATTGTTAGGTGTTACGCATCTAAAGGTCCTTTCTTAACAGCAGTGTAAACTTAAATAACGTAAATTCATTTTTAAACGGAGCTTAAATTTATTGAACGAAAAGTGCAAACCTTTCATTAAAAGGATCTCATTTGTCTAAATGGGAGTGTTAAGGGGGGATTAAAATTACACTAAATTGACATTAAAATAATATTTACCAAATAAAAGTATTATTTCTTCTCTATACCTATCGACATTTTTTTATGGGTATTTTATTTCTCATTGTCAGGATTTATACCGACTTACCGTTATGTAGAAGTTTAACCGTGTTATATAATACAGTCCATCTACTTACGAAAACGATGGAGAAATCCAACAATGTCCAAAAACTCGTAAAATATTTGTAAAAGCCTAATGCGAACCACTTTAGAAACATTTCGAGTAAAAAAATTATGCAAAACGCTAAATTTGTCCAATACAATACAGTCTTTAGTCTTGGATTTTCGTCCAAATAAATATCTTCAAAACATAAAGTTACGCTCGACGCAAATATTAAAACCAAAATGAACCACTCGAACGCCGGAGTGTCGACCACCGCCAGAATTGCCGATCTTAGTTTCATAAATCGTTTGTAGGAATTCCATTTCGAACATATTTCCCAAAATAAGCACCTGTAAAAATTTTTAATGGCAATTTGCGAGTTTATCGTCGCCGTTAAGTTAGTTAGTACTTGTTGTAACACTTCTTCGGAAAACAGTTAGGTGGCACTTTATCCGGCTTGTTTCTCCCGAAACCTGGAAATTTTCCCAAGCCGTCCACGTATTGGCCTTTCGAATTCCTTCTTCCGCCTACGGTTAATTCGTCAACGTACGACACCAACGTTTGCCAGGGCCGGTTCACTTCGTCCTCCTTGTCTTTGCCCGTATTCGGATACAAGGAGGTCTCTTCGGTTTCGGTGTCTCCCGAAGCTCCTCGATTGAGATTTTTAAGTTCGACAGTTTCGTCGCTAGCTTCCTCTGTAAAAGATAATCGGTTGAATTTATTAACTTATTCGAATAAATTAATTACCTTTGCTTTCGCTATAAGTCGTTCCTCTACTCGACGAAATATTTTGAAACTTTAATTTTTCGTTATTCGTTGAAACGTTATTTTTGGCCGTTTCTTTTTCCTGCGAGTTACCGTTGATTAGCGTGGAATATCTTTTATTGGCGTCGTTGTCTTGTACAATCCCCTATAAGGTGTACATTATGTAGTGCTGTTTTATTGTGCGATTCGAAATGAAAATTTAAAACAAAGAATGATTTAATAGGACGTCGTGTCGCGTTGGTCTAAAAATTTCATTTTAAAAAGTCGTGTATATCAATTTTCGAGTGTTCGTTCTTGAATTGACAGATGGGGAGAAACGCGTGTCGGAATATTAGCGGAGATTTAACTTTAAGGGTAGACATAAGGAAAATTTTGGGGTCGTAAACGTCAATAGCACCTGTATTTATTTTGACTTTAAAGCAAAATTGCTTTAGGAAGGTACTTGTAAAAATTGCAGCAGGTTACATTTAAAATAAATAATAAGTGGATTAGTTGGGGAATTTAATGAACAATCGAAAAGTTTATAAATACGTTATTATTTATTTTATCATTTTGACGACTATTTGGATATGAATAAACAAAGCTCGACGAAAATAATTCGTAAAATTACCATAAATGAAATGTACGGAATTATTATTATCCACTATAAAGACCTATCGGTTTTTTGATTAGCTGAATCAGTTTTTAGTACAGTAAGACCCCGCTTAACGCTGGTCCGCTTAGCGCTGTTTCGGTTTAACGCGGTTTTATTGGAATAGTGGTATTCCCCGAAAATTGCACGCAGCGTTGGACTTCCCCGAAATCCAAAGTGTAATGCGATCATCCCTAACTCCACTCTCTCTCTCTTTCCCAGCAGAGTAGTATGCCGATAGCCGCTGATAAGAGTGCGTATTACTTATTTTTATTATTTCAAACATTTGTTGCCGTTATTGTAAGCATTAATTTATGTAATATATTTGATATAGTGATAAATATTATAATTTTTAGTTTTTATTATGGGCGATAATAAAAACTCGAAAATAAAGCGATAAGAAAAAGCATTTCGCTGGAAACTAAAATGCAAGTGCTTAGAAGATTAGATACTGGTGAACGTCAATCTCAAATTGGTGTTGCGTTGAACTTGTCAACTTCAACAATAAGGACAATTGTTAAGAATAAAGAAATATAGTGTCATCAGCAACTACAAACAACTACAACAACCTCTGCAACTAGAATTACCCGTTCTAGAAATAATACGATAGAGGAAATGGAAAAACGATTTTCTATATGGATTGACGACGAAATCGAACGCAATATGCCATTAAACCAAGCTGTTATAATGGAAAAGGCGAAAAGAATTTTTAATCACGTTCAGGTCGAAACAGGTGACACAACTGAAACTTTCGTTGCAAGTCGAGGATGGTTTAATAGATTTAAACACCGAAATAATCTTCGTAACATACAGATTACAGGAGAAGCGGCAAGTGGAGATATAAAAGCGGCGGCTGAATTCTCAGCGACATTAAAAACAATAATTGAACGAGGAAACTATCCTCCAGAATTAGTTTTTAATGTCGACGAAACGGGCCTATTTTGAAAGAGAATGCCAAAACGAACATTTTTATCCCGTGAAGAAAAACGTGCACCAGGATTTCAAGCTGCGAAAGATCGGTTAACACTTCTACTGGGGTGGTAACGCCAACGGAGACTTTAAATTAAAGCCACTACATATTTCCAAATCATCATTTCAAAAACTCAAGAGCGATGAAAGGAATATCTAAATCGACTTTACCTGTAATTTGGGAGTCTTAATCATGGATAACTATGAAAATTTTCCAGAATTGGTTCACCGAACATTTTTGCCCGTCTGTTAAACGCTATTGCGAAATCAAAAAACTTGAACCAAAAGCACTACTTTTAGTGGATAATGCTCCAAGCCACCCAACGAATTTATCTGACTTAATAACATGCATTTCGGTCGAAGTGGTTTTCTTGCCACCTAACACAACTGCCTTAATTCAAGCGATGGATCGAGGTGTTATATCAAATTTTAAAGCTCATTACCTGCGGCGAACGTTTAGGCAGATGTTTGAAAAAACAGACGGAGAAGAAAAACAATCGATAAGAGATTTTTGGAATAACTACAATATCCTGGATGCTGTAGAAAACATAAATCTTTCTTGGAATGAGGTGACGGAAAAATGTTTGAAAGGGGCGTGGAAGAACATTTGGCCAGATCTATGCAAGGACGATGACACTAGACACTCTGTTGTTGATATGAACGAAATAGTTGAATTAGCGAGACAAACGGGTTTAGATGAGGTAAATGTGCAAGATCTCGAAGAAATATTGCAAGAAAGAGCAGAAAGTTTTTCTAATGATGAGCTCGAGGAGTTAGCGCACCGAGAAGAACACAAAAATATTGAAAGTAGCGATTTTGAAGAAGAACAAAAAGAACTTTCAACGGCATTTCTAAAAACCAGTTTAGCCACTATATCGGAAATTTTGGACCAATTTATTGAAAATGTCACAGATTTCGATAGGAGTTCAAAGGCAAGACGGGGTGTCGTGGATGCCTTGTCCACACTTATCGACAATTTCTTGCAAAGCGCAAAAGAAAAACGCAAATGACATTAGATACCTTCTCGATAAAAAGGCAGAAAATTGGAAATGCAGAAGAATCTGAATGATCTCAAACATAAATGGTGACTTAAAATTTTATTTATTTTTATATTGTATATCCATTTGTTATGTTTCTATATTTGTAACAAATAAGTTTTTGTTGTTGTATTGTTATAAAAAACATATTTAATGAACTTAAGTGACAAAATATTAGGGGGACCGGAAAGTAATGTCGCTTTCTTACATTAAATTGAAATGAATAAATTTTTAATAAGTCTTTATTTTTAAACAATAATATAATCACCCTCGTTATCAACAACCTTTTGCCATCTAGTGTGCAAATTTTCAATCCCGGACCGATAAAAACCAATTGGTTTTTGAGTAAAATATCTCGAGATGGCATTTTGGACGTCATCCAAATTTTCAAATTTTTTGCCACTAAGAAAATGTAGGGATCGGAATAAATGGAAATTCGAGGGTGCGATATCGGGCGAGTATGGTGGGCGAGACAGTACCTCCCACCCCAATTCATTAATTTTTTCCAGTATTCGCCTTGCATTGTCGTGTTGCAGAACGACGCCCTTTCTGTTGACAATCGCCGGATACTTTCGATTAAAGATTGGTTCACTCGATCCAATTGTTCACAATAAAGGTCTGCATTAACAGTTTGTCCAGGTTTCGGCACTTCAAAGGGAACAATTCCGCGAATACTCCACCAAACACACAGAATAGCCTTTTTTGGATGTAAATCCGGCTTCGCAGTACTTCGTGGTGATTCATTTGGAGAGAGCCACTGCCTTTTGCGTTTTGGATTATCATATAGGATCCATTTTTCGTCTCCAGTGATCAAACGATCAAAAAACGGTTCTGTGTGGTGCCGTTGAAGCAATACGTTGCATGTGATGGATCGGTTGGCTTCGTTCTCTTCGGACAGATTATGGGGGATCCAAACACTTGCTCTGCTTATTTTTGCAATCTGCTGTAAATGTTCCTGGATGGTCGACCAAGGTTGGTTAAGGGTGTTTGACAGTTCCTCGAATGTTTGACATGGATTCCTTCCACTTCTGCCCTTAGCATGTCGTTGTCTAATGTTGTTGGTCTTCCTGATCGATAGGAGTCGGAGAGATCAAAATTACCGAATCTGAACTTGGAAAACCATCTTTGGCATTTACGAACGTCTAATGCACTTGGATAAACATCGCAAATGTTTTTGGTTGTAACTGTTGCGTTACTACCCTTGCGAAACTCAAAAAGCATACAATGCCGGATATGCTCTTCTGGTATTTGGTTGGACATTTCATCTCAAATTGCAAAAAAAAGTGTAATATTGAATTATTTAGAAGTGAACCAAGTCACAATAATCTTAAAATGACTTTGGCACGCCTTCGAGATACACAATGAGCTGACAAATGACAATCAAATATCGACATGCGCAGAAACGACATTACTTTCCGGTCCCCTCCTAATACCTGAACATTTTTTAAATTTTCTTCTACCCGTTTTCCCATTATTTACATGATGAGATAACCTCGTTTAACACCGTTTCGTATAACGCTCTACTTTGATGGAATGTTTACCCCGCGTCAAGCGAGGTATTACTGTACAATATTATTATACCTGTGATAGTTATTTAGTGAAATACCATCGATCGATAAATTTTAATCGGTGACGGTGCGTTACAAATTCTAAATGATTAAAAATATAATATTTGCTTTTATCAACCACGTAGAGGCGGTGAATGTAGATTATATATACCCTGGGGATCGATACTCTTGGTGTTGTCCTCCCCTTTTATTGTTTTCAATTTAGTCTATGTCCTTAAATTTCCAACAAAGAATTCAAATAAAAATAAACTTCTTTGTTCTTTCCTACGATATAACAACTGTAATGTAAAAGGTGTACGTTTACCGTTAGCCCACTTGAAGCGGCGATATCGGTTAAGGGCGATAAAAATAAGTACCTACATACAAACAACGGATAGTTTTAAAAGTTTCGACGAGTTTCGCTACGCGCGCAACAAAATTTATTTTAACCAGTTATTTGCGGTATAAATTGCTCAAATTAAAAACAAAAATTTTAAGTCGAGTACACACACCTATATTTCATAAATATTTACCTTGTATTCGGAGGAATCGTAACTAATTAAAGAAATCGGCCTATTCATAGCTTCCTGATAGCTTCTGTTGTAAATTTTGTCTTTTGGCAAGTTCATCAGTGCTTCTTGATACACTTTCGTGTGTATACCTATAATCATCACAAAGGGCATAACTTCCGAGTCATTTCCTAAACTTGCATACCTTTGTTGAACTCCTTTTCTTCCGCTTGTCTTTGCATTACTTCCCTTACAATTTGTTCCAATCGTGAATTGCTTTCGTTCTGACGCAGTTCTCGAGCTAAGGCACGTTTACGACGTCGTTGTTGAATGAGGGTCTGAATTCTTTCGAAACTCTTAGCAAGATTCGATTCATCACCAACTTCCTATAGAATTTTACAATACCGTTTAAAACAATAGTCGTGCAAGCTTTTAAAATGATTTTATTCCCTCTGAAAGTTTTTAAGCAGACTCTATGGTCATAATAATTTAGTTTTAACATTTAAGTATTTTTTTTTAAATACATAGCTAAAAAATTAAGCCACTTAAAATTATAGATAAGTGAAATAATATAAATTTTAATCGAACGAATCATTTTGCAAACGATAACGTTGAAAATGATAACGAGTATTCTGTAAAACACCATTTATACTTAATAATAATTATTATAATAAAAGTTTGAACATCCTATACAATCTATACGTAGAATGAGTTGAGCAGTTTTATTTAGTAATTTTCGGTAGCTAGCGAAATAATTAGCATGTATGATAAAGTAATAGGTGTAGGTATGCCTATATACGGTGTGTTTCACTCCTCATCTTTATACTTTTGTACCTACTTTTCTTATTTATTTTCTGGACGATTTAAAATTTCTGTCTATTATATTACTTTTTCAGAAAGCAGTTACCATTTTTAAATAATCTTACCATAAATTAGTAGTCTATTGCGGTTAAAAATATAGGTATGCGCAAAATTAAAAAATCATAGCCGTAGGTATAGTTTTGTCGGAAGCAATTTTCCAAAATCACATTGCAGTAAAATCGTGCTTTACAAAATGCAAAAATGTAAAATTTTTCCGTCAAAAAATACATCATTATCTACTAATTTTACATTACACGATTAATTTTTAATTATTTTGTCTTACGAAAAAATTGCAGTGTTTAAACTGGAAAAGCAAATTACTGGTCTGTATCGTAAAAAATTGACTTCGTAGAACATTTAACAAATTATCGAATTATAAAATTTCAATCGGCTGCAATTGAAAGTTGAATAAATCGCACCGTTAATTTTATTTAGGTAGGTATGTATTTATTGTTATTAATTATCAAATATTTGAAAGTGGCAATGCTCCCTTCAATACACATTGTCTCTAAAACTGATTAAATTCATTAGACAATTTTATTTTTTAAGATTATTGAATCGAAAATTAACGAAAGGGAAATTAAAGGTGACAACTTGTATAAAAGAACAAAACAACCTATTTAAAAGATTATTTTAAAATAAATGCATCTACAGGGTGTTTCATAACAGCTATTCCTACTTTTAGTTTGCGAGATGCAGGGAGTTAAAAATTTGAAAAACGATGTTTTTTCATTATTATTTCAGAAACGGTTTATTTAAATCATTTCAACTTTGCTATGTTATTAACTCTCTTCATGTGTGATATGCTGGCAAGAACGATGATAAATCATTTCAGTCCAGTAGCGGAGATTTAAATTTAGACATCTTTTTGGTTTTCAGTTAAATCTTTATTACGGTTTTATTTAAACTTGGCTGATTTTAATGGTTTATCAGTAACGCGTTTTCAAAATAAATCATTGCGAGCATCGTTTTGGATAAGATAAATCCGACTTGTCGTACGCATCGTTTAACTGCGCAGAAATTTTAATTTTAAACTCCGTTCCAACTATGGAATACCTGTACTCAGTAGAACTTTAAATCATGTACTTCTAAAAAATAAATATTTTCGAACTTCAGTCCACATGGACTATTTTCTTATTTTGATGCTTACTATCATTGTTTTCCAAAGTTTGGAAATTGTATTAGGAAATAAATGTTTCCATTGACGCAAATTTTAAATGGATTTGAAATCGCATTTTGTCGTTTATCTCGAAAACGATGCGTCCCAGGATTAGTGTGCATAGATTTTTGCAAAACACACTGAAAAATTGAAAAATGCTTCCATCTTTTCAATAAACACAGAGGCGTAGAAATTTTAACTGAAAAAGCTGTAACTAGATCTCCGCCACTGGACGAAATGATTTACGATTGTTATTGCCAGCATATTACACATGTATAGAGTGTAAAAAACATATTAAATAAACCGTTTTTGAGATAATAAAAAAAACATGATTGTTTTAAAAATTGTTAACGCCCTGTATCTCTCAGAAACAGAGCGTTCCGGAGGATACTTTATTATAACAAAATATTTAATTACGCGCTCCTCCCCATCACACCTGAAAAGTAGGAATAGTTATTCTCAAATACCCTGTATTTGAAGATAATTAAATTTTTTTTTTAACGTTTAACATATAAATGTATATGTATAAAAATAAATGTAATTTTATATTTAAAAGTTTTGTACAACGTAGTTTACATAATTATGTTACTGTGTGATACGGAAATTATCAGGAGAACAAACGCGTTTATCTCAAAACTTCGATAACGTGTAAGTGAATTGTTCAAACATCTGCATATTGTAGAACGACGATGATTGCTTTAATTTTACGTAAGTAAATTCTTTTTATCGGCAAGGAATTTTAACGATTCGTTATTTCTTCGTTCCGTCGTGTGATTTGTCTTGACGAACGGTAGATAACCGCGCATTCGTGATTTATTGGTTTTCTCTAATTTTTTTTTATGTTCAATTTTCTAATAGATACCGGTGTGGGTATGTTTTCTTATAACAACTTAACTAAATTAATTTCGTTTCTATTCAAATAAGTTGTGTTGTACAAAATGTTTTCAGATTAAATTGTAAGTTTAATTCGCTTTCTTGTTTAAATGTCTGCGTGGACTTTCCGAATTGATTCATTATTATTTTTTTTTAAAACCAAATAAGCCGTATGCGTTTTAAGTGTTAACAATTATAAAAAATAATTACTTATTTAATTATTTTTAATGTCTCGTGCTAATAGAATTAAAATACAATTTTCAACAAATAAGTGCTATGAAAAGAGATATGAGTTTTTCGTAGAGTATAGATGTGTTTTTCTTTCACTGTGATTAAGTGCGAGTTTTTTGTGTTTTTTCGCATCATCAGGTATTTTATCGTAATTTAGTGACCTTTTCTCGTGTATCGCGAACGGCTTTAACCTCATACACAATGCTAATAATATTTAAACATACAAAGATAAAAGACACTTAATAATAAAAATTATCAATTACGCTCATAGAAAACAACCAAATATGTCAACCACACAAAATATAATCCAACCAAATAATCCATTAACCCCCGCATACCCGTCCTAATCAAGACAACAGTTACGCAAACATACTAAATGCAAACAATCCTAACAAAACCAATGCAACTTCCTATATCGATAATATTACAAAAGAACAAGCCACCATCTTATCACCTGAATCAGGAATCTCAATTAAGGAATACATAATAAACCTAGCTAAAATAATAAACCCAAACAACATAATAGCATGCGAAAGGATTTCCAATAATCGTATATGTGTTTTTTTAAGAAATAAAGAACTCGTCAACGAAATAATAACAAAACGCTACTAATACAAAATCATCAAATACCAATTCGTCGACTAATAACACCAACCAAAAGAATAATTATTTTCGGAGGAAACCCAATAATTCCACACTCCATAATCGAAACAAAACTGCATCAAATAGGAATAACCCTGTCCTCGAATATCTCTTTTTTAAATGCAAGAATTCACATAGAAGGATTTCAACATATTATAAGCTTTAAAAGACAATTCTATAGTGAAAGCAAGGAAATACCATCAACCTTTATAATAAATTATGATGAAACTGATTACCGTTTCTACTTATCGATATGGGACCCTAACATGTGTCACAAATACAAAACACAGGACATAAAGCCATAGAATGCACATATAGTCAAGCAACACAGACTTTGACACCAACTACCAATAATAACATAAACATTGTACAAGAACAAATTACAGAAACAAATTCCCAAATGGAAGTAGAGATCAATCACTCAACAAAAAGACAAATTTCAAACACATCAGCCGAATCAACTTTATCTACGTCTCAAGACACACAGATATCCCTAAAAAAAGTCAACCAATGACTCAAACAAGAAAATCAGCAAATATACAACAAACAAACGACATACCTACACAATTAAACAAATTCTAGTTTATAATCCCCTCCCCCCAAATAAAAATAAAAAAAAGGAAAACGATCAAAGATGACGAAACTCCTACAACATCGACCTCAAAAAAACCTGACTAATATAACAAAATCAAACAATACTTGGAAGATGAAAAATATCGTAACTTCCCTTTAAATTATGATAACCTTATAAATCTTATAGAAAACCCTATAAAAAACAAAAATATCAAAAAATTAATCACTACATATACTGACGACCCCATAGAAATTTTTAATATGTTGCGAGATATATTCCCACTATTTCAGCAACAAACCATAAAAAATCAAATCATCGAAATAATACACACACTGGAGAAATGCAGTTCATCTGAAGACTCCGACTATAACATTGATGAATCTTACTCAAGATCCTCCACACAACCACCTCGGAACCAGAAATAACTCACTCTCATAGTCCAAAGTAAAAAATCAATCAGTCGAAGTCTCGAACCAACACTAGACGAATTACTTGAACCAGTTGAAGAAGAATTAATCAAACAACCTCTAAAGTATAATTTTAACTATAGAGATTTCAAAATTTTTTATAAACGTCCACATCAACGTCCCTTCAAGTAGCAGCTAATTTCATGGATAACGTTGAAGATGTCATTGCAACTCTAAAAGATTTATATAGTTTGCTAAAACATCAAAAAATTAGATATCGATTCACAAGGATAACAAACAACTTACAAAAAGCATTAGAAAATAAACAAAGTCAAGATGACTAAGAACACTCTTCCACACAAGAATCTACATACTAAAACAAACTTATTAATTTTATTAGATTTAAAGTGGAAACCAATCATGAATTAGTTAATGCAGTAATTGTAATAATATAAATATAACCTGTGTTTAAACCCATAGATGGAATGGCACATTAATTAATAATAAAAAAGTGCTATGAAAAATGTTCATATTGGACTTCATTAGGGATTTTGATGCAAATTCAACATGACATTGAGGCGTTTTGTTTGAACTTGACGGCATATGTTAATTTGTAATTAGAAAATTCATTTCAATTTGAATACTGAATTTAATTCGAGCAATGGATATATTCAAATAGTTCCTGCATATTTTTGTTAAATTAATTAAATTAGCAAATGGCGACTGATAAAACGTTATTTTAATATTTTTCTTTATGAAATAAGCATCTGTGAAAACACTATTGTTTGTTATAATAATGAATATAATATAAAATACCTAATATTTAAATAAATTTTAATGTTATTTTTATTATTTATTGTGAATACCTAAACAAAATTTAGGTTTTCACTATTTTGTACTAAGTACCTAATTTTGAGTAACTTTTCTTGATAACATTAGGCCAACTTATAATTTTTCAATTTTTCGCATTTATTTTTGATCACGATAGGCTACTGGTTAGATAGAAGGTAGTTAAACGATTTAAAAATAGTAAAATAACCATTTTGAAGGTCAATCAAAATTTGAAATTGACGCAAAATAAATAAGGAAGACGACCCACAGAGGTGTGAATGTGAGAAGTGAAACGCATTCTAAATACACGTATACATACATACTTAATTGATACGCGATAAAAAGTAATTTAACACAATTCGATTAAATTTAAAAAAAAACGTAAAGCAATTTTCCGAACACTTTTGACGTGGTGGGCTTAATAAGTTTTACACTTAAACACATTTAATAACGTTATCGTAATATTTACCACCCGTAGAGTTTGAATCGAAATTGCGGAAATCGAAGACGCGCCGTAGGTTTCAAAATTATTTTGCTGCGAACAAAGCGACGAAAGCTTCCGCGTTAGGTAAAGATAAATAACGAAAATTAGATCTTGAAAATTAAATTACTTAAATTAAAATACCTATTTCGTTTTAAGTGTTTTAACATAAGGCTTTTGGACAAAATAAGTTTTGGTCAGCTTCAGTTTTACATAAATTACCGTAAAACGGATGACATCGACAACCGGGGTGACACTGACCAAAAAGTTGAAAAACTTTTAAACTAAGCAAAGTCAAAAATTAAAAAATGTATACTCGAGTAACACATCTTGTATATTCTTAAGGAAACAGTTGTTTAAACGAAACGTTTTGCGTTTGCGAAAAAAAAATTATAAGGCGTAAATTTTATATTCTGTAAACGTCTACTTCGAAAAATCGAACAAAAGTGTTGTGATCGAATGCTATCTTTTACAACCCATTCTTATGCTACAATATTTATATCTATGGTCGGCAATTTTTGCACAAGAATTCTGAATTTTTTGGGGTGACATTGACCGCTCCAAAAATTAATATTTAAATATAGATGCTGCTTTATAATAGGAGTTCTAGTTAATGTTCTGACAAATGATACTCCAACAAAAAATGAAGATCAGGAGGATAGGACGACTTCAGTAATTGCTGTTAAATTGTTTTGTTCGAATATGAAACGAAAAAAAAACTCGAAAACATTTTCTAGGACACGTGGAAAACTGGAAGAGTGGAGGAAAGTTTGTGTGGCCTGAAGTGGACGAGGTTCAATATATTTCTGTTATTAAAATATTTTGCCCTCCCAAAATCGAACGGCGCACTATGGGGCGGACAAGCAAATATCATCTCAAAATTCAATATTGTCAAGTATGTTGTAGAAGTAAAAGAAAAATTAATTATAAATCATTGAAATCTATATTTTTTTTTATCTGTGATTAAAATTTTTGTCGTAGGTCTTTCCGTTAATTTGTTATGAGGCCTCAAAGTTGAAACAAACAAACAACAGATCTATTGCTACATTTTACGCGAAACTTTGAACTCCTATTATAATGTGTTATAGGTTGAATCTAGATATTATTTTTCTTTTATTAGCTTAAAAGAACATCTATTTGCTATGTAAAGGCCTAATTTGGGTTCTTTATATCTAATAACTGTTAAAAATGAAATTGAGAAGCACAACGATTTAATTGACTACAATTATAAATTTGCATTAGACATTTAGTAACTAGCGCTTTTTGCCGATGTCTAGAAATTGCGATTTTTATATTAGTTTAAGTGTCTACTTTAAGAATCGGCAATAAAATCTTGCACCAACTTGCACCTTTTCAAAATATTTAAAACAATTAACTTCGAAAAATATTATTTTATCTGTGGTCGTGATGAGATTATGATTTGTATATTTGTCAATGTTTTGCATATATTTTGCACCGGTTCCTTTTTATATTTTAGTATCAAAACATATACAGGGTTGGGCAAAATGAGCGTAACACCCAATTTCTGACTTTATTACGAGCTGAACTGAAAACTGACCTTAAGAAAAGTTTGATACGTTTTTTTTTTTCTAAATTCAAATTCAATTTCGGCATAAGAGGAGTTGGCTGGCGTAGATTTTCGATTATTAAGGGCGGTCGTTTAGAAACGAGTTAGTAAGAGAATAACAAGAAAAATAGAAAAGTCACATCTTTAATTTCCGATATAGATATTCCGTTAATCTTCGTTCATTTTTTTATAGTTTGAATTATATTTATCGCTTTAGAACGGACAATACGAAGAATAACGGCCAGGGTGTTTAAGACCCACCGACGTAGTCGGATCATCTAAAATATATATATATATATATATATATATATATATATATATATATATATACCGTGTGTCCCAGGATGGAGTTGACAAGAGGAAAAAAATCTTTATTATTGATTTTACGACAAAAAGTCATTCTTTATAAAAAGTTCTGCTTGTTGAGTAGATAAATTAACCATCGGAAAATCTAAGATTAAATGTACAGAATGTCCACAAATTAAGATAAAATGAAAATGCTTCAACAGAAAAGTATCATTTATTGCATGTTTTATAGTTTAAGTACAAAATTTCAATTAATTAAAGTCAACAAAAATTACTCTACAAGGCCACCTACAACTTCCACACATACATTCGCCCTTTTAATAAATTCACCATAGACTTTGCGTATGGTTTGTGGTCCATTTATCTCATTCACCGCATCCTGTATTCGTGCTTTTAGTATTTCCTGATCATGCGGCAGGTCATTTTCGTAAACTTTTTGCTTTAAAGTAAACTAATTGTAGGTTGTTAAAGAACTTTTTCTGTTAAAAATAAACTCTAAAATGCAATAAATGATACTTTTCTGTTGACGCATTTTCATGTTATCTTAATTTGTGGACATTCTGTACATTTAATCTTAGATTTTCCGATGGTTAATTTATCTACTCAACAAGCAGAACTTTTTATAAAGAATGACTTTTTGTCGTAAAATCAATAATAAAGATTTTTTTCCTCTTGTCAACTCCATCCTGGGATACACGGTATTTACTTTTCGCTCATTCTCCAAAAATTATTTCAATTTTGTTTTTATTTAATTTTATTTGTAAATTAATCGAAATGAAGAAGTACTTTAAAAATACATAGGCATATAAGGGCTCAGTAGGTAAGTCTACATCTTATAATTTTAGTAATTTTCCTCTTTGATAGTTATTAGTGAAAGGAAAATTACTTGGCGCCCTTTATTTTTTTTATTTTATTTGAACCCGGCCGCACTCCACTGCCTAAAGGCTAGCCGACAGGCCTCTAAATTTTGTTAAGTGCTATTTTAAGTTTTCTCATTATTAAATAATTTTTTTTTCGATCAAATTGTATTTTATTTTTATCATTGAATTTTTTTTTGCACGTTACAAGTTTTTGTATATTTTATTTAATATTTAATGACGTTTAGAAATTTTCGTTAGCTGTCATATTTTTCAAGCTATGATATCATCAGTTATTATTTTAAATGGAACACCCTAATTTTTATTATTGATTTGTATTCCCGAGACAATCGTACGACCTTTTGTTCCAATAAAAATTATCTTTAAATTTAGCTCGTTTGGAATTATTTAATGTTCTGTAAAAAAATAACAGCTGCAGACTATTACAAATAACTATATATTTCTAAGACATTTATGCATATATAAATTTAATATTTTAGGTAAGTATTTTAGAAAGTATGCTGCATCGAAAGATGTATTATAAACTTAACAAAATAATACCGGATGTTCAGAAAAAAATGCCAAATTTGTTATCCGAAAAATATTAATATCTTAGTAATTTTAAATACCAACCTACAATTTTCTCAATTCCAGTTCAAAATTAGGGTTAGGTTGTATTTACTTCCCTATATCTAAATGTCATACTTTCTAAAATACTTATCTAAAATTTTTAATTTGTACATGCATAAATGCCTTTAAAATGTGGTTATTTGTAATACCCTGCAGCTGACATTTTTTTTTTACAAAACATGAAATAATACAAAACGATTTAATTTCAGAGGCAATGTTTATTGCAACAAAAACTCGTACGATTATCTCGGAAATACAAATCAATAATAAAAATTAGGGTGTTCCATTTAAAATAACAATCAATGATATCATAGCTTGAAAAATATGACATAACCAAAATCTCTAAACGTCATTAAATATTAAATAAAATATACAAAAACTTTTTTAAGGTCAGTTTTCGGTCCAGCTCGCAATCAAGTCAGAAATTGGGTGATCCGCTCATTTTGCCCAACCCTGTATAAAGAAATTCAAATTAAATTTAGGTAGGTACATAATAATACCACTAGTAGATATACCGTTAAGTACTACTGTCAAACAATTGTCTGTGCAATATAATTTCAAAGTGAAAGAAAATTTAAACAGTTATTATTAAGAGAGAATTTTCCCTACGCTTATTGTTATATTTCTAATGTAATATTTCATAAACTCTGTATAAATTATAAAACTACATTTATTCAGTAGCATACATTCCAAATTTCACTTCGATATACGTTTTACTGTTAAAATTATTGAATTTTGAGATGATATGTACTTGTTCGCCCCCATAGTGCGGCGTGGCTATCGTGTTTTTTCAAACAGTGTCGAACTAAACAGTTATTTGCAATAACTAACCGTATCTTACTTAAAATAATTAGTATTAGTAAGATTATAATCAATAATAACATTTTTTGGAACGTCTCGATACCTCAGTTATCTGTTGTTTTAGTTTTTCGCTAATTTTTTTTCTACGCATTTTTTTAGCAAGCAGTTAACTTCTTGTTTATTTAACTGTAGCCATTTTCACTTTAATAAACATTATATATGAAATTACGTGTGTTTTAAATATGCGGCCAATGTCACCCCAAATGTGAAATGAAAACTTTTACATTGCTTACGGACTCACATATGTGAATCGTCAAAAGAGTTATTCAGTAAATAAAGTAAACAGCGGTCAATGTCTCCCGGTTTTACGGTACCTAAGTGTTCTTTTAACAACATTTATAGGTACGTTGCATAAATTAATACTTGGAATACTCATTTCCTCTGGAACAATTTATTATTCCATTAAAAAAATCTGTCACGAAAATAAAGAAACCAAATATGCATGCAAACTCTTTATTAATAAAATAATCGTAATTAACAATAAGAACTAAATTAATACAACAAAATAATATACGCAAGCCTTCAAACGTGCATTAATTAAATTGTTACAATTTACCTCTTTTCTACTTTTAAGTTCTTCAGAATTAAAACTATTTAGCAGCAAGGCCAAGAACAAGTTCAAAACCATGAAGTTTCCCATAACAAGTGTCGGTAAAAATACTGCAAAACATGTTCCCGGGCCCTAAACAAGACGGAATGTTTAAAGTTATGATTACCTAATTTTTTTTAGTAAGTGAAATGGATTACTTCTGTCGTTTCCGCTCTCATACAGTCCCATAAAGGTTCGATCCATTCGCCGCACAATATACGAAAAATCATCATGAACGAATGAAAAAAATCTGTAAAGTTCCATCTGAAATAAAAAAGTACGTCCGTTGTCGCTTCTTCTATATAGATTTCTCTAATTTACGTTTAATATAAATGAATAATACCTGGGAACTGGGTCTGGATAAAATTTTTCTGGTGTATAATCCTTTGAAAACAGTTGCATTCCTATCACAGCAAATATATATATAACGATAACTAAAACGAACGTTAAGTTCCCAAGGGCTCCTATCGTACTAATTATGATGCTTAACAATACTTTCATTGTGATCCACGATTGCGCCAATTTCAGCACCCTTAACTGCAACGAAAACTTTAATCTCAATTTATTTCAATCGAAACCGATATTACCAATCTCAAACCTCTGAGAACCGATAAACCGTCGACGAGCTCAAAAATCAGATCTAATACGCTAGCCGATACTATTATTAAATCGAATATGTTCCAACCGTTTTTGAAAAATTCTTTACTGAGCGCCATAAGTTTCATCGTACATTCTAAGGTAAATATGGAAGTGAAAACCTGAAAATGGTAACATTAATTAGGTGCCTACCTACCTACGTTAAAAAGTATTTCGCCGCACGTGTTCTTTATTGTAGATACAGTAAAATTCTGTTATTTCGAACCAAATTCGAACGGAAATTTAAGGGGGCGACCGCTGCGATTGTTGTCAATAGATGGCGGCAGCTACAAAACTTAAGCATTATTTTATGAATGGATAATTATAGAAAAACGTTAAAATTTTGATTTTAGCTTGAATTTTTACAAATGCAATACATTAATTTAGGGAATCACAAAATTTCATGTTGATCGTGACTGTTTTTAAAAATCTATTGCTAATTAAAGTTTGAAAATAGAAGGTTTTTATTTTGAGTAATGTTTAACTTTTTCTATATGTGTACCTAAGTTATTTTATAAATGTTTTAATTTTAAAATATGAATGTCGAAATCGAACTAATAAAGTTTATTTCCGATTTTAAAGTTTATCGTCAAGCTCTAGTCATTATAAATATAAATAACGTTTTTCAAAAGTTATCCATTCATAAAATATGCTTAAATTTTTGTAGCTGCCGCCATCTATTGACAACAAACGCAGCGGTCGCCCTCTTAAGTGGCGGTGGAAAAAACTTTCATATAAATGTTTGTGTAGAGAGCTTGTGTGGCACGATTTCGAGCTACTTAATAAATAAATTTGTTAGTAAGTTGTATTGTTCGCCATAAATTTACTTTTATGCCGATGCGGTGTAGGTACTGACCGTTGCGAACTGCGTTTATCTATACTAACGCACATATAAAAGTTAATTATCGTCTGTAATAAACGACGCGGCGCCGACGTTATTCAGTCTACCGTGTCATTATTGCAAAATTGGATTTCACTTTTTAATTGGCTACATGTGCATCGTTTGTTTGTTCTAAAAATACGAATCGAAGCGTTTCCAAAGGAATACCTACGACAAAGTATTTTAAATAAAATGAATTTAAGACGGGACTCGTTTTTGATAAGCTCGAACCATTTGTTTTGTGACAAAATAACATCCACGACATAGTAACATATTATGATAAGAGTAAGTGACGCAAATAATAGTATAGTTGAGGCTCTGAAGTGCAAAATTAGTTCGGCGGCGGTGCGAACGAGATTATTTCTCATTCCGTGTCTAGTCATCACGTTACGAATCGTTATATTATCGAAACGGAATCGTTCGAATTATTTATTTTAAAATTCATTTAAAACTTTCGTATTCGGTCTTATCTTTAGTCATTTATATTTTTATGGATTTTCTTCTGTTTGGAAGCTTAATATTGGGAAACAAATAAACCGAAAACGAGAAGAGTGGCTTGTATTGGATGTTTATGGTTACTATCATAGTCTAAGATCCCACCATAAGATTTGTGTTATGACAAAACTTGAGCGAGAAAAAATAGCTCCTTTACAAAACTCCAACGCTGCCATCGCTAAGTCGTTGTTTCTTTGAATAAAAAAAAATAAAATGTTTGCTCGTTTTTTGTAATAACTGGTATGGTGGTAATACTTGAGGAAATTTCTCATTCCGGTATTTAGAGAGCAATTTTTAGATTCGAAAAAATTTGTGCTTCAATTTTTCTCGAAAGAAATACATTTTTTGGAAAATAAGAATTAAAAAAAAATTATCATTTTTTTCATTTCGAAAATGGTATAAAATTACGGCTATCGAAAATTATAAAGAGACATGATCGATAGAGAATTTTATGTAGATTACAAAACATATTTCACATTACCGATCCGACGAGTAATAATATAACGGAGATTAGAATTAAAAAAATTTTTTTTGAACGGCCACTATTTTGAAACGGGTCGGTCGATTTGGCTGGTTAACGAACTCGTCCTTCGTTTTCGTAAATGCAATACGTTGTCTAAATTTCAACCTCCTACGATCAAAATTGCGATCGGAATCGTGCCCACAAGAAATTGATTACATATAAATAAATAAATATATAGATATATACGACCGACTCAAAATGAATGACCTATATTTTTGTGATCTAGCGGTCGAGATCGGAAAAAGTCAAAAGGACACGTCTGGATCCCGTCACGAGACAGGCTGCAATAGCTTTATTTTCTATGAAAATTCGTTAATACCAGTTTAAAATTATTTGCATAAGTAGATAATCACTATCTACTGCCTTTATACCGCAGAATTATAAAGTTTACTCTATTTTTAATTTAAAAACTATTCGTCAGGCCTTCGACATTGAAAATTTCCCTATTACAAGCCATAAACCAGATAAAAGTTTAATCGCATTTTTATGCGACCGATAAAATACAAAACAACTAATAAAACATGTGCGCCACCTACTCGTAAGATAACCTATCGTAGTGCGAACAAAGAAATGAATGTTTTTAAAATAAATGCGGGATTTTCCAATATCCACGTATAAACTCGACTGCATTTATATATAGAATTCTGTCAAACCCGTTTCAGATTATTCGCGTTAGCAGTACAGAGCGGTCAGTGCTTGTTTAAGTAGTTCGAATTTTAAATTACAGCCTTGTATTATTCGTGTGTGCCAATAGGAGTGCTCTGTTCGGTTAAGAAGGCCTTTTTGCGTGTGAATGCGCGAGTGTTGTGTTGCGTACTCTAAAAGGATTACAAACAAAAAGGATTAATACGACTAGGAAAGGTAGGATCTTTTTTGTCGACTAACTCTCCGTGTATTTATAAAGTGTAAATACATGGACCTTTAAGCTCCAACACAAATTCTCTAAAATTGAACTTGGTTAGGGTATTGGATAGGGACTAGGATAGGGTTCCCCTCAAACATTCGATGATCCATTGCTGCCTTGAATTAAACAACAATATTCGAGTGGCGGCATTAATTTTTCGTCAACGGGAAGCATAAGCTTTCAAGTTTGATGATAATAGAAAGTTGAACATTTTGAGCGCTGCTGCCGCCGATAAGACGACGATGAAAAAATGGCAGCATAAACTTTTTCGAATCTAAAAATTGTTCTCTAAATACTGGTATAAGAAATTTCCTCAAGTATTATCATATCAGTTATTACAAAAAACAAGTAAACATTTCATTTTTTTATTCAAAGAAACAACGACTTGTCGATGGCAGCATTGGAGTTTTGTAAAGTTTTATAAACGTGCCTTTACGAGCTATTGTTTTTTTACTCAAGTTTTATCATAAAACAAATTTTACGGTGGGATCTTCTACTATCAGTTATTTATCCAGTAAATAAGGTCTATAACTTCTAACATACTTACCTATACTCTAATAAAACTGAAAACGCGACGGTCATTGGAAAACCTATTAAATTTCAGTTCGTATTTGTTTCTACTTTCAGATTTTTTTTCTTAAGGACAGGATTTCAGCGTATTTTACGCTCATCCTTAAACTAATTTTTGAGACATTTTGGATCATTAAAACCAAAATGTTTTTATGATTAGTTGTTTATCACTATTTTGTTTATGTATACTCATAATTTGAGTACATGATTTTTATTCGTTAATTTGTTATTATAAATTATAATTTTGTTAGTTATGGTGGAATTTTATAAAAACTAAATAAGTTAAAGTGAAGTGGATTTTTTTGTTTTACAGAGAATAATGTACTCGAGGACTTAACAAGTTCTCACAAAATTTTATTATTGTTTACATAAAAAAATTTATTTTAAAATATTAATTTAATTTTTTTATTAGTTTAAAATAATTCATTCGTTATGAATCTTTTATATGTCCTCGAGTACATTATTCTCTGTAAATCAAAAAAATCCACTTCACTTTAACTTATTTAGTTTTTATAAAATTCCACCATAACTAACAAAATTATAATTTATAATAACAAATTAACGAATAAAAATCATGTACTCAAATTATGAGTATACATAAACAAAATAGTGATAAACAACTAATCATAAAAACATTTTGGTTTTAATGATCCAAAATGTCTCAAAAATTAGTTTAAGGATGAGCGTAAAATACGCTGAAATCATGGATACCCTGCCCTTAAAAATAGAAAATTTTCTACAACCATTTTGAAATGTAAATTTTTAGATTGTCATTTTAGTTTTAAAATTATCTTTATTTAACAATCAAAATAAATCATCCATCGGGCTACAAAAATAAAGGCGTTGTTTTGTTTTTGTAGCCTAATGATGATAGAGTGTCTGTCGAAACGTTGCGCTATCTACCAATAAAGGGTGTTAACGGACTTTAAATTAATTAATTCCGATTATTTAATTGTTGTTAAATTATTAATTGATTATTTGGTCGCTGTTAGTCTGTTGTTAATTGTAAATATACCTACAATTTAGTAACTTTTTATTGATGACTTGCGTTGGAACCTATCTTGAATAACGTATACCTACCTACTTAAACTATAATTTTTAATATGTCATCTGTTTTATCTATAAATTCTTGAATGATTTTAGAAAAATTTTCGAGCAAAATAAAGTTAAATTACAATATTAGTTGTTATGTAGAAAAAAATTCGACTGTCACGACTAGTCGGTCATCTAATTTACTAGGTATCGAAATCAGTAAATCAGTTTATGTAATCGAGTGGATAATAATTTACCAACTAGT
Source organism: Rhagophthalmus giganteus (assembly GCA_036326145.1). Lineage (NCBI taxonomy): Eukaryota > Metazoa > Arthropoda > Insecta > Coleoptera > Rhagophthalmidae > Rhagophthalmus > Rhagophthalmus giganteus. Next base: position 4,481,308 of record JARFJA010000083.1, on the reverse strand, counting down.
GGCGTTACTGATTTTGCTCGTTTACTCGTAGCGAGTAAAAATAGATTTCTCCGTGCAATTTACGTTAACATTTTTATTATTTTTATATACTACCTAAGTATCTCTATTTTTTAATTTCTAACAATAAGTATGTACCTAGTAAGTTCTCGTTAAAATCGATGCAACAAAATTAATACAATTTCTTACCTTGTTACCGACATCTAGTGCCCTATGGACTGATGTGCTCATTCCATGGTGTTCTAGTGCTAAGAACATCGTGTTTAGTATAATACAGACCGTAATGAAGAGCTCAAATAAAGGATCTCGTACAATTTGATAAAGCCCTTGTTGAAACTGAAGCCACCCCGAGTAATCTATGCAGCATTGTTCGCAACAGGAACAGTTGCGGTCGGGTATGTCGTCTGAAAATAAATTCAAACAATGGAATTGGTTTCGTTAAAGTCTATTGACAATTTAAATGTCTTTGTTTTTGACCACAAAAATACGTTTCGCAGATAAAGTCGCTCGAAAGCGTGTGTTTTGTTCGAAATTTTCTAAACAGGCAACGGACAGTTTCTCTTTCAAAAATCCCAAAAACGCGTCGCTTAAATAGATTTCGATTTAGGCGCGTTTAAATTTTTTAATTATTTTAAAAACGTTTTATCGGCTAAGTGACGCTTTATAAAATGTTATAAAATTTGTCTTAAAAAGTAATTAAACTCGTTTCCAACAACGACTTTCTTCCTCGCAAAATAGAAATGTAAATTGAGCGAGCAATGAAAGTTTTACAACTTTTGGGGTTTACAGTTTGTGTGGTAATTACATCAATTTAACAGTGTCCTTTAAGCCTAAACGTCGAATTCGGATTAGGCGAAGTACTTTTGTTAGTTAAGAAAGTGGCGTTGAATAGGTTACATTTTAAAATTAGTGATTAAGCAGATTTATTTTAGATGTCGATACATTGTCGGAATGAAAAGCAATTTTCTTTTTTATAAAACACGATTCGAACGCTTTTTCTATCGAGTTGGTTTGAGATTTGTGATTAAATCGAAATGCGTCAATTCTAAATGTAATTTCCCATTCATTCTCATTGTTAAATATAAATTAATGACGAATGAATTCACTTAGAAATGACATTGTTTACAGAATGGGCCGATATAAGTGTACTTGTATGTTTTAAAAAACGTGATTTTACTCGTATTTTAAAATTGCTTGCGTTCAAATCTTAGTTATTCAAAAAGTACCTATTGAACGAAAAAAGCAGATAGACAGCTACGTACCTACTTGTGTTAGGTATATAAGAGGCAAAATCTTTTATGATCGTTTTTTTTCAACTTTCGTGGCATTTTGTTAATTATTACAAAAGTTATATAAAAAATCTCTTTCCACCCCAATTCGCTCATTTGCAGAGATTAAAAAAATTCTTACTTAGATACATGGGGTAGGGCGAAAATGATGAATTACCACCACGTAAAACGGTTAATAAAAATATAATAATTTTAAGGGTTGTAAAAATAAAAAAAAATGTATTGTTGGATAAAGTACCGTGGAAAGTTTTTACGTACAGTCTCGATTACTGCGAAGCACTAGTTGCAAATAAGTATGAGGCGAATTTTCCAGTTCGACGTGTTTTTCGTGCCGTTTACTCCGCATGAAATTAATCGACGCCGACGTCGGGCTCACTTTGTTACTAACAATTCATTTATAATTTAAAAGACACAAGATTGCAACATTATTTCAATAATGTAACGTAGGTGTACACAAAACGACATTTATTTGGTGGCATTCGTCGACAAATGCGACTTGTATTGTACCCAAAGGCAATTAGGTAATTAAAACAGTCAAAATTCGCTAGGTACCTATATACAAAATGGTCCGTAAGTAATAATGGTCCATAGAAAAATAGGAGATTCTTCGACTTCTTTGACTCAACAAGCCTTAATAAAATATTTATAATAAAAAAGATGTAGGGTGCCAACTCGAAAACAGTCCATTTTTAAGATTAATGATAAATATGTATATATTTGTCTCGTCAAAATGAGGTTAGTGTAATATTTTTTAATAAAAAAAAGTTAATAGTATACATTTCCATCGCACCTGCGAATGTTGACGTAAATTTGAGAATATTTTAATTTTCCAATTTTTGAACATCTTGCGCATCTTCGTATAAATTCGAGCGGAATGAGACTGGCGCAAATTGTTTTTTCATACTTATGTCATATGAATTTTGAGCTTAACTTGACATTGACATTTATGTACGAATACCAACAGAAATCCACCGTAAAATTTGAAAATTGCTAGTGGGTTTTTAAAATAATGATTTTTTAAATAAAAGGTTGAAAATTATGCCAATCTGTGAAAGCGGATGTAAACATTTAAAGGAAATGTGCCATTTTTTTAAACGTTTATAACACCCTTCACGGACTGGCATAAATTTCGGCCTTTCGTTATTTAAAAACTATCATTTTTAAAAAAGAATACCAGAAGTGGCGTTTTTTTTTTAATACTTCGATCAAGTTTCAGCACCTAAACCATAATCATGTGCCATTTTAAACACTACAAAAACTGTCGACTCGAAAAAAAACACCCTTTCGTTATATCAGGGAGGGTTTGTCGCAGTCGTCGCTTGTGTTATAATATAATCAGAATCAAAAGCAATTTATGCAGATGTTAAACTCCCATTTAGAAACTTTAAAGTTTTGTTCTGGCAGCCTTAATTCAATAAAAGAAATTTATTTTAAAAAATAGGCTGATTTGAAGATGGATAAATTTAATTTTGTACCGACGCTAAGAAAGCACCCTTAACATTTACCTAGAAAATTTTATTCAAGTTCGACTTAAAAATTTGTAAGGTGTATAGAAATTTTACTTCGTCCATATTCACAATTTAAAAACACAATATTCCGTACTCAACAATATAAAAAATAAATATAAAATAATAATAATATAAATATAAAAAATCCTATAGCTTATCCAAATCTATATGCAATCACATCAATACAAGGTTACTAGATGATGACGTTTCACACAGTGCTGTCACCTCGTACCTCGTATTTTACAATTCTAATAAATTGTAGTCTTTCTTTATGCCATCTAATATGTACGCAGGTAAATCATCTATAGAATATGTCACTTTCCGAACTTTAAACCGAATTACAAATAAACAATCTAGTAAGTTTTTGTCGATGCACGTCATCGACATATAGGTTTGGATAAGCTATACGTAGTCGAGTAAGCGCGATGGCGAAAGTTGTCATACGTCATCGTTATTTACAAGGTTGCCAGATTAGTCATGCGTATACTTGCGAAGAACGCCTTTCTCGTTGCGAAGACCGGTTATAAATTGACTTTGACAAGCGTATACGTTTTGTTTTAAACGCAAATAAACGTACGTTCTCAAAAATTGTCCGCTGAGATTATGATTTGTCATAACTTGATCATGGATTCAAAAGCATTAAATAAAGGGTGATTGTTAAGACCGACTGATCGACCAAATGGCAACGTGGTTAGTAACTTTAGTAATTTTAACGTTTTAAAGATTTTAAGTTTTACAAACCATCATTGCCGTCGCTTGTGGTTTTTGCTTAGTTTATTTGTTTTCCGTTTGTTTTATTTTATTACGTTTTTGTGTGCTTTCGAACAATCGGTTCTTTGGAGAATTTTTCATTATGGTTGATTATCAATTTAAGTCGTTGAAATCTGATGACAAATTGTTTCTGCTGGTCGTACATTCTTTTAGGATTTACTGGTGAAATAAGATCTAAAAAATGACAAATAATTGAAGAATTAAATAATAAAATCTTACCATTTTTGTGACGTTATAATAAATGTGATGTTTACAACCAATGTACGTAGGTTATTAGTATGCAGAATAATTATAAAAGTTTGTAAAAATTCGTGATTTACTATTTTGCGCTCCAAATGTAATAACAATTTATAATTTCGTTTATTATCGATGTAAAATTGATTTCCGACACCAATGAAATGTCAACATATAATGAAACTACGTCGTTGCCAAATTTCTTGCAAGCGGTGTTGTCATTTGGTCGGTCAGTTCTAAACAATTACCCTTTATATTGCGGAAAAATAAACTTTTTCAACTTTGACACCCTATATTTTTTTCATTATCAATATTTTGTCGAGGCTTGTTGGGTCAAATCGTAATATTTTGAAGTCGAGAATATCGTATTTCTCTATGGACCATTACTTACGGATCACTTTGTATATTTCCTCACAACGAGTTTGCGCTAAGCGCATTATTTCCAAATTTCATATAATTTGGTGTAGAAATACTTTTTTATGGTGTCTTAAAGTTGACAATGCAGAAACGTAGCAAAATTCGACAATTTTCGGAAAACACCGTACGTCTACAAAAACTCCAAAACTGAAATTTTCATTATTTTATAAAATTTGACATTTCCGTTTTCGAGATTTGTGAGCTGCTTTTAAACTTTGGAACTTTCTATTTTGACTATTTATAGATTTGCTCGGGTTTTGCCAATTAGGACCTATGTTTATAATTGGCGCTAATTTGAAGTTCCGAAATACAGTCTGTTAGATCTCGACTAAGTCATTTCGACAGAAACAAATTAAATCTCCCCGATTCCTGATATTCACGTTTACAGTAATGAATATTTACCGTTTAGTAATTTTAACTTTTAAGTTGCTTTTGTTTTTATGATAAATATTTAGTTACCAAATTTAAAAATCGCGTTAACTCAACAATATGATTGATGTAGGTAGTTATAATTTATAAGTTACGATGATTATTATTTACCTTAAAACATTCATTCAATTTTTATAAGTTGATAATTAGGTATAAGGGGCAATTATTTTAATTTTGTAGTTCAGATTGTTTTGAACAGAGTTGATCAGTTGTCAGCGTAGAATGATGTGCGTGAAAAATTGCAAATGCGTACCTATACGTCTTAAGTTATCGTCAATTTAAATTTCGATTAACTTTGAAGTTTAAGAGCAATAAAATAACTTTTAATTATTATTATGAAAAGTCTCGAGCCGTTTATATTTGGATTCAAAGTAATTCGATAATTAACATTTTTTTTTAAATGAAGATCGACTTGCTCGAAACACAATTGTCCGAATTTCTCCAACTAATAACCAAACTGAGCGTGAAGTATCTACAGTTTATTAAAATTAAAAATAATGTTAAAATGAAATACTTACCAATAACAACTATGTGAGAAAGATATTCCGGAGGCAACGTATACAAATTGTGTTTCTTCTTTTTACAACTACCGACGCCGTTACATTTAATTACTTTGATTTGTTTAGGACTCAACGTTAACGTAACGGGATTAGGATCTGTCCTCTGGGGCTAAAATTAAGAAGCGATTTATCGTTAAGATACATTTATTTTTAGCGCTACTTACTTTATGTATGTAGGGGGTGTGAGTGGCTGCGTCTTCGGATGTGGCGTCAGCTTCTTCGTGATCATCTACCACCCCCGAATCGTCCAGTGACGATTCTCTATTGTTACTTTCGCTATTATTACTCGTTTGTCGACTATGTAATCCTAATCGCGTTGGAGCTGCTAATGGGAAAATGAATAATTACAGTAGGGGGTTGTGGAGTTTACAAAATTGTTAAATTAATAAATAATGGGATAAATCGTTAGCCGTGCGTTCAATAAAAAATGGCGGATAGATTAGGAAAATTAACGGAATGCAAATACAAGTATAGATAATTAAAATTGGTTTACATAACAAATAACACATCGTAATCCGTTTCTATAAGCCATTGAAATGCCGGGGGCGATCATTAATTACGTTTTGAGTGTTATACATATAACTTCTAAAGCATCATCACCGCTGGTTTTACCCTTATTAGTAAACTTTATATTTGTAATGGCCTGCTTAGCGTAATTAAATTTAGCGAGAATGTTCGTAATTTTAAATGGATGTATATTAATTAGAGAGACAGATAATTAATCGAGCATGTTACAAATAACCTATAAATAATTTTAATTGTTTCAATTTAGTTAACCTTGATTTTTAAATATTTAAATCGATCGATTATTTATTGTTTGCGTTGTTTGTAATATCTATACAAGAACTAGTCGGAGGTTGTTTGAATTGATAAATTAATTAATTTCAGGACGTTTCGCCCTGCACCGTCCCCCGCCCCTGGCAGTTATTTTTCGTCTTATTTTTATTATAAAGATAAAGTAATTGCAATCGTAGAAATATGTGTAAGGTGGGCGCACCCAATTCAACAATTTTTTACGGGTCTTAATCCTAAAATTTTTGAATATGCGTCTCGTAAATAAAAAAACGTCTTACGCATCTAAGTTAAATTAAAAATTCGCCTCGGCTGCTAACAGTTGACTTTGAAAAAAATAAAAACAAAAGGATAGTTAAGTGATTAAATTGTAATCAAGTGTGTCGTCACAATTTCGCCACGTATATGTATAGTAATACTGCTTTTTATTAATCGAAATAGAGTTATTGATTTGAATTTTACTGTTATTTTACCTATAAGTTTCTTCTGCGTACTTTAGGTTTTTGTGGTACTACAGTCGTGTCTCGATAATCCGACCCTTTGATGATTCGGATTCTGCCACAATCGAGATTTCATAATTACTTTGTTAGAATTACGTACTATACGGTGTGGGATTTTCCTTCCTGGAGTTTGTGTTTTTTTATTACGGCCTATTGTTCTCTTGGCCTGGTTTTAATCGATTCGGATTATTAAAGCGCTGTACTATATAAGTAAATTTAGTTTAAATTATCCGAAGCGCTCGTAAAATCACCACGAGTGTGCGTGGGCGACATTTTCGCCATCGAAAAATATCAAATTACCTTTTAAAAGAAATCCCACTGGATTTTTTTTCAAAATAAAGTTCTGGAACTTTATATTGTATTTTAGTAGACATCCTGAATGTAAGAAATAATGATGGGTAATTATATAACGCTAAATTAAGTCATCGGGCAAGGAAGCTCTAAATTGTCAAGTAACACGATTTTGTCATGAAACGGTTGGGGACAAAAAGGGCGGGGATGAAACGTACCATAACCGGCAACGGCGACACAATGCTAAATTACCTATCGTATTTTCAAACTAACATAACATAACCACAATAACTCGAAATTTTGATTTCAGTAGTTGTTTATTTTCTTTTCGTTTTTGTCCGTGATTTCAATTCTTTATATCGACGCGCCCTATGAAGGCAATAACAACTCCAAACCCCATTTCTTATTAAACGTTAAATTCGAATAATCAAATTCATCTGAATATAACGCCTGCCGAAAACAAAATTTTGAGTTGAGTAGGTGGGTACCTATTACGGTGTTCGTTGGACGCGTCGATAAGAACAAGTGCAATAAGAAACTCTCGTAAATAATTTTATTTAAGTAAGTAGGTAGATAAAAAAAACGGTTAATGTTAAAATGTTTGATTTTGAATAAAATTGCGGAAAATTACGGCGACATCGACCTTCCCTTTCTAGTTGAAGTTAGCTGAACCGGAACGAAAACAGGCCATCGTCATCATGCCATCTAGCAAATATTATCGACGTGTCGGGGCTTTTTTTTTGCTGAAAAAACTTGTTTAAATACGTATATCCTTAAATCGCACGGAAATTGATCAATTAGGTCAACTTCGACGGTCCGTAAATTCGGTGATCAGACAACTTACAATAATTAGTAATTAAATTAATTATGGTCGTATAAAAACCCAAAAAAATATGCTCTATCTGACGGTATCGATTTCGTTTTGATTTTGAAGTTTACGTCCGCACACTTCAATTGTAAGTAGTTTTATCTACTAACATATTATTATATTATTATAAATAAAAAACCGACTTTGTCAACAAAATTTAGGTAATGGCTATAAAGTTTAAATGTAAAATATAAGTTTTTTTATTGTTTTTAACAATTTTATAAACCAACTTTTTAATTAAACTTTTTAAAAGATATTTTTAGACGTGAACATTAATCTAAACGAATATCGACGCAAATAAGTGCAAGAAAAATTAAACCTATAATTATTTTTGATTCCCTAAAACTTGATTGTTAGAAAATTAATTTATCGACGGTTAAGTGCATGGTCGACGTTGGACTAATTTCGGATAAAGTAAAAATTAAACTGTTATATGTGACAACTACTGGATTATCTTTATAAAAAATCTGCCTTAATTTTGGCAGTTTAATCTTTGATTTGCGAAACGAGTCAACTAAAAGTTTAAATATAATCGTCCCCCCGCCCCCAAGGGATTTTAATGACGTATTAAATTTAAAAAAAATGTCCGGCAAATAAACGCTTTCGATTTTATTATTAAAATGCAACACTGTACCTAATCGATTGGAAGGATAAAGCGTATCTGGACATTTCGTTTCGGAAAGTTGAACATGCTTGGTTGGAAGAGTTAATGAGAGTGCTTGAGTTCGCGGCGAACCTTGGCTATGTCGAGGGCTGGGGCTGGGACTTGGGGTGACCGAACGACGTTGTTTACTTAAACTAGGAGATTTCTTTTCCTCTTGTTTTGATGCATTTACGGCTCCATTATTGTTACTACCGCCTCCGCCGGTATTGCCGCCGCCGCCGCCACCTCCTTTTGTTCGTTTCCGTCGTCTTGTTTTCTTTCGAGTGTATGACGCCAACAAAACACCTTTTCGAGCGTCTATTTTTTTTAATTTGTGTTTCGATAACTTTTTAACGTTAATATTCGAAGGATCGAAACTAAAAGTGGAATCTTCACGGTGATCCACTAAATCTTTTTTACGTTCCTGCGTAAACGTTTTAAATTTCCATTTTAGATATTTTTATGCGGGCAATACGTACCTCTTGTGTTATTTCCGCTTCCTCTTCGTAACTTAGTGCTACCACAGCCAACATCAAATTTATGAGGTAAAATGAACCGAAAAATACTACTACGGTAAAAAAGGATACACTTATTGGTCCGCACGACGATAAGACCTAGAACGAGCAAAATCGCTTCGATTGAATACGAGAATGTAAAAATGTAAAACGAATCGGGACTACGTAAAAATAAAACTTACCATATTGTATACATTCTCCCAATAATCTAAAGTAATGAGCTGAAAAGTTGTGAGCATAGACCATAAAAAATTGTCGAAACTCGTATAACCATGGTTGGGATTTTCACCTACACACAAACAAGTGTGGGTAATCGGGCAGTGTCGCGCTCCCGTAACGTTCCCACATAATAACGGTTCCCTGGTTTCGTTGTTCACCAACCAATTTTCTGGGTTATTGGTCCAGCTAAAACGACAACGGTTTAAGCATTTTCTAATAATAACAAGAGTGTTCTTATAAAAATTACGTTCCCTATTATATTACGCAATGAGACGAATGCGGCAAAGTTCGTATTTAACAACCCCGATTTCGGTTGCGTTGCCGTTGTTCGTGTTACATTAAATGATATCAAAGTGTTTAAATGTGAGAATAAGCCTTCTGTGTGTTACAGCATGACACAAAGGGCATTATAAAGTGAGGAGAACTTAACCAAATAGTGCACTAGGCGAATTAAATACGTACCTTACAATAAAGCCCTGTTTTAACGGGCTAATATTCAAGCGAATTTTAACTGCACGGCGTTATTAAAGTTATAAGTGCTTATTATGAATTTATAAAGCGTATAGGCACTATCTAATACCTAAATTACATAGTATTTCTATATTGAATAGTTGTACTACCTCACGTTTAATAAATTTTATTGTGAATAAACGATTGAGAAACTTTTCAAAACGATGTGGGTAATTGCATTAAAAAAGAAACTTCAAAATATACAGGGTGTTCCATTAAAAAATCTGAGGTTGAGGTCATTTCCGACGTATCTTCTTCTTCTAGACCATCTCCATTTTCGGAGGTCGGTTATCACTTTTTTAACAGATCTCGATCTTCGGCAACTATGAACAGTTGCGCTGCTGTCATTCGAGTCCAATTTCGTATTTTTCGTAACCAAGATAATCTTTTCCTTCCTACATTCCGTTTATTCATCCTTTTATTATTGTTTGAAGCAGTTTGTACTTGTCGTTTCTTAATATATGTCCGAAATAGGCGGTTTTCCTTCTTTTTATTGTACTCGTTAATTCTTTTTCATTTCCTATTCTTCTTAGTTAGTTCTCTTCATTAGTTATCTTTTCTACCCAGGAAATCTTTAGTATACGTCTGTATATCCACATTTCAAATGCATCAATCTTATTCGTTATTGTTTTTTTCAAAGTCCACGCCTCCATAGCGTGGACCATACATTAGGGTGGACCATACGTAGCATTTAATAAATTTTAGTTTTAGTGGAAGTTGTAAGTGATTATTACAGAGCATAGATTCGTATTTTAAGAAGGTGCTCCTTGCCATCTCTATTCTGATTTTAATTTCTTCGTCAGGATTTAGTTCAGTGTTTATCCAGCAGCCTAAATATCTGTATCTTGTAACTTGTTCTATTGCAGCTTGATTGATTGTTAATTGTGCTCTATTTCCGGGTGGGTTGTTTATTATCGCGAGTTTAGTTTTACCGATATTCATTTTTAATCCCATTTCTTCGCATTCCTCATTTATTATGCTGTTAATGAGTAACTGGAGGTCTTCTATACTCTCAGCTAGTATGGCGGTATCGTCAGCGTACCTTATGTTATTTATAACTTCACCGTCTATTTTTACACCCTCTGTTCGTTCCCATAAAGCATTTTGAAATATGCATTCTGAATATACGTTAAACAGAATCGGGGAGAGAACACATCCCTGCCTAAGACCTCTTTTTATTGGGCATTCTTTCGTTTGCTTTTCCCCTATCTGCACTACCGCTGATTGATTCCAATAAATGTTCTTTATAAGTCTGATATCCTTTCCATCCAGTCTAATGTCTGCCAGAGCCTTGATTAATTTCACGTGTTGGACCTTATCGAAGGCCTTTTCAAAATCTATAAACATATATATATATATATATATATATATATATATATATATATATATCGTTTTCTGAAATTCGCTGCAATTCTGTAACATAACGTTCATGCCGAAAAGGGCATCTCTCGTACCTAGGCCACTTCGAAATCCAAATTGTGAGTTGTCAATCGTAAGTTCACATTTTTGGTAGATTCTATTTTGTATAATTCTTAGCGACAGTTTTAGGATATGACTCATCATGCTAATTAATCGGAAGTCGTTACATGTTTTCACGTTGTTTTTCTTTGGGATTGGGATAAATACAAATTTTAACCAGTTATCTAGAAACTTCCCATTATCATATATTTGATTGAAGAGTTTAGTGAGTAATTTAATATTAGTGTCATTTAATAGTTTAAGAATGTCCACGGGGATTTCATCGCGTCCAGTTGTTTTATTACTTTTTGCAGCTTCTGCTTGTAATATTTCCGGCCCTTCCATGCTATCGTTATCTGCTTCTTAAGTACCTTGTTTACTGTCTTCAAACAAGTCCGTTATATACATTTCCCATATTTGTTTTACTTCATTTTTGTCCAATACTAGATTACCGTTTTTGTCCTTGAGCGTATATGGAGTCCTTTTTCTATAATTGCCAGTTACTTCCTTTAATTTTTTATGTATATTAAATTCGTCGAATTTATTTTGTAATTCTTCCATCTCCGCGCATTTCTCCTGCATCCATTTCTCTTTAGCTTCCTTTAATTTTCTTTTTATAATTGAGTTGATTTGTGTATACTGCGTCTCGTCCTTATTTTTAAATTTTCGACGCTCGTCCATTAGTTTCAATATTTCTTCAGTCATCCATTGTTGTTTGGCTTTAGATTTGTTTGTACCCAATATTTCCTTTCCGCTTCTAATCATTTCTTTTTCTGCCCTCTTCCATTTGAGATCATAATTAACTTCCGTTTCAGTGCCATTTTCTATATTTAGTTTTTCTAGTTCTTGGTTCATTTGCATCTTTAACTATTCCCTGGTTTCTTCGTTTCTGAGTTGTGATGTATTCAATTTGCATGTTTCGGCTGTTCTTTTTTCAGGTCTTAACCTTACTTTCAGATTAGCTACCAATAAGGAGTGATCTGTGCGAGCATCTGCACCAGGGTAGGTCTTTACACTTTTTACTGTGTATCTGAAGTGTTTATTTATTAGGATAAAGTCAATTTTATTTCTTTTTATTGCTTGCGGAGTGTGTCGTGGAGAGGTCCATGTATATAGTCTCCGTTTTGGGAGATTGTACCATGTATTTGTTATAATTATCTGTTTTTCCTGGCAGAATTCAATTAGTCGTTCTCTCTCTCGTTTTTCGTACCAAGGCCATGTTTTCCTACTATATCTAGGAATGTATCCTTACCGACTTTCCAGTTAAAATCCCTCATAATAATTACGACTGCTTGCTTCTTTATTGCTTTCAATACTGTATTTATTTGTGTGTTCAACCTCTTCATCATACTTTTTGTCTGCCGTAGGGGCGTAAATCTGAATGATATTTATATTTATCGGGCTGCCTGTTAGTTGTAGAAATGCCACCCTTTCTGAGTATGGACAAAAATTTATCACCGATTTTTGTATTGATTCCTCCATTATAAATGCTACTCCCTCTTGATGTCGGTCCTCGTTTCTGCCTGAACAGTAGGTTATGGTTCCATCGAATTTACGTATTCCAGATCCCGTCCGGCGAGCTTCGCTCACGCCTAATAATTGGATTTTGTTTTTCTTCATTTCTCTAATTATATTTGCAAGTTTACCTGCCTCGTACATGTCTGCCTCCGACGTATCCGGAAGTGTAATAGTGGTCCTCCAACAGCCAAAATATTATATATACCACCGTTGTACTATATTCCTCACAAAAAAATTCAGTCAAAAATAATTTTTTTTCGTTTTGATGATTTTAATTTGATATGATAAATTGATTTCGTGAAATGTAGCTGTGGTAGATTTGCCGTTCTATAGGTACCTAATTGAGAACACGATCTTATAAAGGTCGTTATAACAACGATTAAATTATAATTATTTAAACGTATATAGAGGCACAATTTGGCGCCACGAAAACGAACTTCAAACTGTGAAAATTACTTCCGAATAAATAATAAAATTGTAGATATTATTAAGTATGTAGTTATAATCAAGACACGATGTATACGTCAAATTAACCCTAGAATGCTCCCCGGAATGACGTGTTACACCAAAACAATATTTAAGCAATAATTCAATCCAAATAACACGTCAACAATTTAACTTTAACTAACAATTATATAAAATTATAATAGAGGGATCGTTTATTATCGTAAATTACATGTCGTATTTTCGAATAAATTAACAAATAAGTAATTCTTCAAACATAAAACCGCAATTAAATATTTTCTTTCGTCGCGCTGGACTTACAGAAGACTTCTAAGACTTCATCTTACATCTATCCCTATAAGAGTATCCATTATATTTCGTGATAAAAGGACGATTTTTCAAAGGATAACAAAGAATTCTTTGCAACTCGCACAATTGCGATTTTTTTAGTGTTTAAAATTAATGTACTATATACATCGGACACTAGCGGGGCCAAAGAAACTGTCTGTTATTATGACAGTAGTGTCCGCTAATGGAAAAAAAGTACAGGTTTTACAAAAACCCAATGTTTATTACTATTTATTATTTCTTTGACCATATGCATGTTTTGGAATTTAGTTTTAAATTTTTCGAGATGGTCACCTTATAAGTTTTTCCCATACTAAAAAGTCGTAATGTTATTGTTGAATTTGAAACTGGGTAAATCAAATCTAATTTTTTTTCTGTTACTTTTATTATTTGATAGAACTAAATCAAGTAATTTAAAATTAAAGTACAAAAATGTTATGCATATATGACGATCAATTGATGTAAGTAACTACTGTAAGTTTTTAGTTGTTGAAAACAAATATGTAGATACAAAGAAAATTTTAATTTCAAATATAAACTGATTGCTACGTAAATTTGATCTGTTGGATTCTTTACTGTCTATCGTAGAGAAATTTTGTTTTCGTATCCGTTATTTGGAAGGTCGATTAGGAGAAGTTTTAGTGTATTTATAGTGTTTTACGATTTATTGTATTTTACGATATACGAAGTGGATTAAATTAGGACAAAGATCCATATATCAATGCTGATCGATAACCTACACAGAAAATCTATTGTTTAGTTTTTAAAATAATTTCGAGAATAGTTTTTGTTAGTAAATTAGACGCCCATAAAATTAGAGATTTGTATTCAAGTAATTTTTCACGGCCGTGTTAAGACGGTTTGGATGAAATATATATTTTTTTCTCTCGAACATGTTTAGATATAAAATATTAAATTTCAGCTATATAATAAAATATATGAATTAGGCTCTAATACAGGGCGTCCAGGAATTTGTGGCGAATTTCTCGGAAGCGTACAAATCACGCTAAAATGATGCCAGTAAAGTTTCAGTAATTTTTTTTTCTACGACGCTCTCCTGTTGAGATATTCGACCCCTATACTTGAAGAATAAAAATTATTTTTTTTTAAAATAACGTTTTTATTTTTAGTTACATTAAAAAATAATAATTTTTAATATACTATAATATAATATCTGGGATAAATACTTTGCACCTTATGATTTTTTTCCAACGAGCACATACATTCACTTAATTCGTTTAATTAATAAAGAACGTTGGTCATTGCAAGTAAATAGCGTTCGCCCTTGTGCGACGAAGCTCGGTTAGTTAATTCAAAAGCTTATCGTTAGGATATGTGAATCATTTTTGTTTTGGCCACCCAATTAATGTAATTTTTTGAGGTCTGCGGTAGTTGCAGTTTCAGAAAAAAATCTTTTCCAATCATATTAAATATCATATTGACACAGATTTTACAATTTTACTTTTTTATCCGTGAAAATAATTATCTGGGATTCTCTGCATCTCTTATTCTTTATTTATAATTTTATCGAAATGAAACAAGGGCACCTGTTTTATTCTGAAATGTTTGGGGAATCTGAAAATGTCCTAAAAAATTTAAAGATTTAATCTTCTGAAAAATGTCGCGGTTAAAAAGGTTCAGGGTAGTGCACCCCTGGCTCGTCTGAGGTGATATCAAAAAACCTGCACCATTTTTAAGACCTTAATTTATTATAGAGGTATACCAAAAATTGATAAATTCCAACGAAAAATAAAAATGTCATTTAAAAAAAATCATTGTTCAACTTTGGGGATGAATATATCAACAGGGGAGCGCCGTATGAAAAAAAATTATAGAAAGTTCTGACATTATTTTGACGTGGTTTGTACGTTCCCAAGAGATTCGCCACAATTTCCTGGACACCCTGTACACCCGATAATTTTTGATTTATTGGACGTTATCCACAGTTCGTTACAATTCAAAATAACTGTAATAATCAAATTTTGAATGGAGTATTTATACAGTATACAGTTTTAAAATGAATAATCGTAATCGTACTTTCAAAACGAAGGTCATCTTACATGCACATGTCGTAGTCATAATGCAAAATTAGGATTTTTATAAAATGCCTAGGGATTTTATAAAAATCCCGCAAAACGCGATGGTATAGTGCAATTTTCGTTATGACTACACCAATTCAGGTAAATTGATAAAATTCCGGCAAAACGCGAACAGAAGAATGTATATTTCGTTCTGACTAATTATTTTCAGGCATTTTACAATTTACCAACAGCGAAGTAATCAAAACGTGAGATATATTATATATTATATAATATAATATAGTACATTATATTATATATTATAATAATATATTAGGTGTACAACTTTGCTTCCGCCGTTTTTTTCCGAAATTCGAGGCTTTATTGTAATAAACTGGTTATACATTTATGATTCAAAGTATTGTCCATCGCTGGCCACTACTTTCTCCTATCTTTCGGGCAGCGAACGAATCCCGCGTTGAAAAAACTGGTCATCTTTTGAAGCGATCCACGAATCGATCCAATTTTTTACTTCTTCATAAGACCGGAAGTGCTGGTCATCCAGGCCGTGTGCCATTGATCGAAACAAGTGATAGTCCGAGGGAGCAACGTCTGGAGAATACGGCGGGTGGGGTAGGACTTCCCATTTCAACGTTTCCAAGTATGTCTTGACCACTTTCGCAACATGGGGTCGAGCATTGTCATGCTGTAAGATTACTTTATCATGTCTCTCGTTGTATTGAATCTTGCTCAAGTAATGCCTCCAATTCTGCATCTTCGAAAACCTTCTCTCTTCCACCGCCATGCCGGTCTTCGACGTCAAAATCACCGTTCTTGAAGCGTTGAAACCACTCTCGGCACGTTCTTTCACTAATAGCGGCCTCACCGTAGGTATTTGAGAGCATTCGATGAGCCTCAGCCGCAGATTTCTTCATATTAAAACAGAAAATTAAAACCTCCCGCAAATGACGAGAATTTGGCTCGTAAGCTGACATGTTTAATCGAGAATAACTTTATGATGCAGACACAAATCGACTAATATTTCGATGGCGTTATATTTACAAATACCTAATCTTATTGAATGACAGCTACGATCTATTTATTTCGACTACCACTTACCGCTACAGCCATTTATTGCAAAACGGCGGAAGCAAAGTTGTACACCTAATATAATAATTAAAGTATTAAAGTAATTTTAAAGTATTCAAATTCGGTATTCAGGTACCTGTATTTATTTTCACATTCAACATAGGTATGTATATATACTATATATATAATGTATAATATAATATATTATTATATATTATACATTATATAATATATTATATTATATAATATAATATAGTACATTATATTATATATTATAATAATATATATTTTTATATTGTGAAGTATTTATTTAGATTTACTTAACAGAGAGATTTGTTTTCGTTTATTGTCATTGTGTTATTTTATTAAATAGTAATTTTATTATTTTTATTCTCACGTTTTGACTACTTCGCTGTTGGCAAATTGTAAAATACCTGGAAATAATTAGTCCGAACGACTAATTAGTTCTCTTCGCGTTTTGCCGGCTTTTTATAAAAAGCCTAATTTTGCATTATGACTACGACACACACACCATTTTAATAGCGTTATCAAATTATAGGTCGTCACCACATTCGAAACTCGATTGTTAGGCGAAGTGATTCGTCGACTGTTAATCAGGACGGATCGCGTACCGGTGCGGTGTAAAAATTTTGCGTTTGTGGTGTATTTGTGTTTCGTTTTCGTAATCGACAGTTATTGGACTGTTATTAGTGTTAAGAGACTTGTTTTACGGCCCTTTTCATAACCACGAAGGGTCCAATTCGGGCGACGATAACGCTTTGGAAATAATGTAAGTGACCGTCAATTTCATAAGTTCAGTATTTTTCCCGCCTTAATTGGGGTGACTCGGGGTTGAAAATTTATTTACATGCAATATATTTATGTAAGTCGAAACTTAAAAAGTAGAATAAGTTCTGAATTCTGTAAATTAGTAGATCGGAGATTAAGGGTCGATTTCCGTAACGAACGTGCTAAAAGCTATAAAGCTACTTTAAATTAGAAGAGACTTTATTTGTTGTTACAATAGTCTCGTCATCGTTTATAATTCAATTTTTAAAGTCACTTTAGTGGAATGGAATTCGGACTAATTATAAGTTTCCATTATAATCGTGTACGGACAAGCTTTCATCGACATTTGTTGTTTTCATAATATTATGAATGATAAACTTTGCAGCGGTCGTGTTTGCGTTATCGTTATAGCCACATTTGCGAGTATTTTACGCCCTTATCTTTACCTTGATACATACAATGTCTGCTGTAATCTAATTACATACATACATTATTTTAATACCTATTTATAGAAACGCATGTTATTGTTCGGCGCGTATCTCCTTTGTTAAAACTTTATATCAATTTATTGTAATTTATATGACGATTTTATATTTTAATTTATATGGGTATCAATTTATTATTTTTTGGCTTTTTTATTATCTAGTTAACACAGTTTCACTTAACTTCGCCCGAATATGTTTGCTTTTTAGAAAATTAAAATTAAATTATGCATTTTTAATTATGGCATTGTTAAGGTAGGTTTTTAAAGATAATTTCAAATGTGCTAGGTATCGTATTAATTTGTATCATATTTTTAAAATAGCGAAAAATCGACGGTCAACTTTTTTTCTATTAGGGCTGGTTTTACAATTATGAGATATACGTTAGATAAGCTATTCCTGGAATAACTTTGATAGAAACCATTGTCTCAAGAAACGTTTCCATAGCCGTTATTCTACAGTATAAATCATGTTTGTAAAACCGGCCCTTAGTGACATAATGGATTTTTACATTTTCGAATGCTATTTTTTCTGTGAATACATAATAAGTAATGGCTACATATCTACGTACACTTATGCCCGATTTCAGAAAACTGATCTAAATATTTAATTCAGTACTAAATGGTTTAGGCCCGGTTTTACAAACATTATTTATACTGCAGAATAAGCTATTCCTGAAATATCTGCTATGGAAACGTTTACAGATCGACAAACATTTTCACGATTACCTTAAACAGATTGTGGGAACAAACGTTACCATAGAAATAACCGGAGAATAAAATTATCCGGGGGTTATGGAATCGGTCATTTTAATTTGATATTTTCCAAACATTGTTGATTTTTGCGAATAGTGTCTTGGAAATAAAAATTTTTACTTTTGAACACCAGTTATAGTTTTTGTTTGCTATCTTTATCGATTCACTTTTGTTCTAATGCAGATAATTAATAATTTGTAGGTATATTTCGCGTTTTATGCTTTGATAATTGCATTTTTTGTTTTTGTTTTCATTGGTTGTTGAAAACGAAATAGAACTATTTAAATATAAGATGAGAATGAGTTTCGTTTATGAATTTGACTAAACACTTGTACCTTCCTATTTAAAGCGTCGATTTCGTTTCCAAAATACTCTCATTTCAACAAAAATCGTAAATTGAGATTCTTGTAAAAATAAAAACGAAACTACCCTAACCGCTTCGCTTCTAATGTCCGCTTGCTGTAGTGTATCGTTCTTAAACGATAATCTGCAGGCACTACCTTCATGATAATGTAAACATATTTGTACCTACAGAACTTTAAAATAAATAGAATATACTAAACTTACCTTAAGTGTTCAGTCGGGTGTAAAATTAATGTCGCGCATCACGAGCATTGAACGAGCACTAAACGGCGCAATGAACAAATCTACGTGAAGTATTTACGACAAGTAAGACAAATTACGAATACAAAGTTGAACTTGAAATATTCCGATAATAATTTGTTCTTTGCGTAGTATTTGCCCGCGCAATGTTCGCGATTAACGACATTAATTATGCACCCGTCTGTACATATGTAAATATATCGATATAGTTATTAACTGTTTAGCAGGATTTTTGTAGAATGTAATGTATACTATAATTACCAAGATATTACACGTAGGTACTTAGGTACTTACTTTGCTTTTTTTTAACTCTTAAAAAATCTATGGGAATTGCAAAAGCGAGTTTATTGTGCTATGATTTTAAAAATAATCACCACTATTTTTGATATTTTACGTTATTCACGTATCTACATACATATTTATGCAAGAATTTCTTCTATTTTTAATAATATTAGGTTAAAATACATTTGTATAAGTTGGATTGATATAAAGTGGATTATTAAATTATTACCTCCATTAGTACTTGCTACTACTATATCTATCTATATGTTGCATTTCGATATCGACATACGTAGTGATAAATGTAGGCAATATCTGTTGCCACATGGACTTATCACACGACCATTTACTGATACTCACCGATCAATGTTATCACTTCTGTGCGTCGTGTCATGTCTCGAATTAAAAATAAATGTGTTAAAATATTCGTGTCGTCGTTCGATTAAATTATCATAAATTATAAAATTTATATATTTTAACATTTTTCGTGATATGATGTCTTATAAATTCTCTAGAAATATTAGTATTAGTGGTAAGAAAACCAGGTTGGGTCCTCGCTCTTGGTGTGGTAATTAAGGGGATAGTAGACGGATTTGCAGTGTTACTTAAAACTTAATAAATCTAAAAGATGAACATCAATGAAACTTTGTTTTTATTATAAACGTGATTATAAAAGATTATTCCTGCTCTTACATATATTACTTTTTATTCAAAGTGATAAACAAAAATAATAGGTTTTTCGGTATTTTTTTGAAAAATAATTTCAATATTCACTTGTTCTTTTTGCAGTCGTATAGACGATAGTGTTTTTCAGGGCAAGAAGTAAAATCAGCACGTACACTTCAAAAGTTTCGTATTTAGAACGATTTTAATTAATGTTGTTAATAAAAAATGTAGTTTTTCGGTGTTTAAATCTATTTGATGACAGATGAACTTTTGAAGTTTTAATATAACTTTCTAGTAACTATAACACATATGTTAGAACAGCAACGGTCATCTAAAACAATTTAGAAATTAAGAAATTATCGGTATATTCTTATTATTTTAAAAATATTGTCTTTGTGAATGTAGACAACCAAAAATACAGCGTCAAATTTTTACCTGCTAAATAATACTTTATTTATTTGCATAGAAACTGAAAGCAAGTGTTTCTCAGAAGATTAGCCCAACCATAAATATCGAAAGTGGCATTGTTTGGAATATGTCAAAGAAACGAATAATAGTAAAATAAGTAGTAATTTCTGCTTTACAATTTGTTTTGTCGGTAGGGACTTAGCTGATGTAGGTATTTTGTATATATGTAAAAATGTTGAATACTTAAAAATTAATTTTTAGCAAATTTTCATAGAAAATATAACTATTTCAGCCTGTCTGATGACGGGACTCAGACGTGCCGTTTTAGATTTTCTCTGATCTCGATCCGTAGATTACGAAAATATAGTTCGTTTGTTTTGGATCGGTCATATATATCTATATATAACTGAATCTTGTTGACACGATTCCAGTCGCAATTTTGATCGTAGGAGGCTGAAAGTTAGATAGTGTATTGTCTTGAAGAAAACAAAGAACGAGTTCGTTAATCATCCAAATTGACCGACCTGTTTCAAAATAGTGGCTAAGCAAAGATTTTAAATTGATTGTGAGTTATCTCCGTTATTAATTATTTAATCGGTAATTTGAAATATGTTTTGGGATCGGCATAAAATTCCCTGTCCATCATATCTCTTTATAATTTTCAATAGAATGCACCGTTTTTGAGATAATCTGTAAAAAGTGATAAATTTTTTTTAAATTTTAAGGTAAAGAGATTATGAAATATCGTACTAATTCACAACTGCCTTACTTTATTGTGTAGTTTTTACTATTATCTGTTTTCTGGTTATCTAAAATTTATGCTTTATCGTTTTAATTTAAAAAATCGTAAAATTTGAATTTGTTATATTCATCTGAAGAGAAAAAAAAATAAAACTTTAATGTAAAGTATGTCGTGAAAAAATTGCGTATATGCTCTTCAGTATATTCCAAGGGAACTGTCAAAGAATCCCAAAAAATTGTTAAAAAGTTCCTCCTTGACCGTTCTCGTCGATATAAAGAAGTAAAGTTGAGAATTCAACTTTTTCATTTCTGCAAATTTTTTAAAACTAATATTTCCCAAATAATGCTAAAATACCTTTATTGTTTCGTGCCAAAGTAATTCATAATCATTGGCGATTAATTTTTAAATCGTATTTTATAAATTGCCAAATCTTTATCATGATAGTCAAAAAATGAACCTGGCAACGATGTTAAAAATAAATAAAACTTTACCCACTTCGTTTTTTCGTACATTACAAATTAACATATTAAGATATTAGACAAATTAAGATATTTTTAACAGTTAATCTCACAATAATTAAGTAATACAATCTGAACATTTTCTGTTTCACTTGATTCGTTATAAGTAGATAGAGAGACTAGATATTGACTTATGTCAATTATTTATTATATTAGATTTACATGTTATTTCATCTCATACCTAATTAGAAAATGACCCTCAAAAATATTTAAATAAATTATAAAGGTTAGTTTGATTTTATTAACATTTTAAGAGTTTCTGTGTTTCTGCAGACCTCTACTGCCGGATATAGGTATTTGAGATGTTTGCCAATTCTAACATATAGTTGTTTGCTAACAACTTTGTTAAAAGTAACAATGATTTTTAGTTATTTTTCCCATATCCTCTGAAGGGTCTTTTGCAACGTACTGGAAAACTTATGCGTCATTTTGTGAACACCCTATATAATAGTTTCGTCGTACCTATTTCCAATTTCAATTATGTATTTGATGTTTTATAATTTTATAAGAAACTGAAATGATCAGTTTATTGAAACACGACGATTTAGAGCAACGGTTCTCAACTCGTGGGGCGCTCCCCCTAAGGGAGTGCGAAATATCAAAAGGGTAGTCGCGAAGACATTTTAAAAAGACAAAAGCATAAAAAAGTATCAGCAGCAAAAAAGTAGATATAAAAAAATATTCAGGCGCCAAAAATCTTTGGAAGAGGGAAGCGATTAAAACTGTTTTGGAAAGTTGGGTCACAAATACTAAAAGCTCGAGAACCGTTGGGTTAGAGTATTGATATCACCATGGGCACCAATGCTCGGTAATACTTCTGTATAAAACTAATGATTGTATACTCATAACAATACATAATCCTGTGAAATAAACAGGTAAGACGTTTTTTTCACGGAACGTTGGGCCTGAGGCGATATCAATGCGTAACATATAAAATATTCGAACCAATCATGTTGCTTATATAATAAATAAATTTTTAAAAAATGTAGCTTTTATTAGCGAATTTTGCAAGTTATTGAAATTCTTTGCTATGTTGAAGTCGACTTTGTAAATCGACTGCAGTTGAATAATTCTAGAATCTAAAAATACATTAATGAAGGCCCAGAGTCCGAGAAAACCAAAAGGGGTTAAACACCTGGAGGAGAAAAATTCACGGCTCCATTTTATACCGGTTGTGCCAGAACAACTATTTCTACTTTCCAGATGTGATGGAGTGCATGTAAATGAAACACTTTTTTGTAATAAAATATAATGTCCGAAACGATTAGTTTCCAAGATGTGGGGTGTTAAAATTTACGAAAAGCATTTTTGAATTTAAGTCTATATGGGCTTTTTACTTGTTTTGATGCTTTCTACTGTTATTTCCCAAAATTTGGAAACGGTATTATGAAAAAAAATTTCCATTGACGCCCAATGGATATGAAATCGGATTTTGTCGTTCATTTCGAAAGCTATGCGTTGCACGATAAGAGTGCAAGTGGTCTTATTTTTGCAAAACACTAAACAATTTAAAAATGCCGTCAATTTCACAATAAACCCAGTGGTATAGAAGTTTCAACTGTAAAACTGTAACTGTGTGACGTATCTCGTAAATTAAGCGTTTCCGGATATTATTTTATTACAGAAAAGTGATTAATTACATGCCCTAGCAGTCACATCTGAAAAGTGGGAATACTTATTTTTAAACACCCCGTATATTAAAAATATAAAGCGGCGATGATATATGATGAGCTTTCATAAACTTCGTTCGTGGTTTTTCTTAATAATATTTTTACAAACTCCGACGTACATAATTAATCCTATCTTTTCATAACGTTTTTTTTCAACATCGCCCATCCGCATTTAGACTCTGAATGTATTACATTTTGAAAGGCCTCTTTGAGGATAATTCCGTCATTGTCAATAAAACACTTCATAATATTTTTAAAGAAGGAATTGAGAAGATTAAGGGCGGCGTAGCTGTTAAAGGACGTCTTTTGTACCTATACAATTTTTGTGTGTTCTAAATATAATATTATTTCGAACAACAAATAAAAGACATTAATTGCGACACTCTATTCCTTTCGCAGTTCTATACATAGCTCCATAATTTTACGTGTCGCGTATTCATGTAGTACGATCAAATGAAATTTATCGAGAAATCAATTAGGGGTTGGTTTAGTAATTATTTTATTAATTTATCAAATTATTTCTCTATCTGTTAATTTCACAGTAACTTTTTGTTTATATTTCAATTAGAAAGTACGAATTATATTCAAGTAGGACAAAGACTATTATTTATTGGACAATTTTCCAACTTCAACATTAAAGGGCATTGGAAATTTAATAATCTCAAAAAAAACTCAAAAAGTAAAATAAACATGTACTATATAACAATTTTATTTTTTAAACATAATTTATATCTGGTTTATTTTCTTGGAAAGAGTACGAGGTAGATTCATAAATATTGTATGATGTTGCTATGGAGTTGCGTTATTGATGGAATTATTAATTTACATTGCTCACAAATAATATATCACTGTATAAATGGCATTATTGCAAATAAAACATTAAAGTTTACGCCGATAAATCATTTAGCAATTTTATGTCGGCATTAGGTAAATACATACCTATTTAACTACAGTATAAGTCCCTAACACCGCCGCTCCCAATACCGCCGTTAATCCTCATCCGAGCTCGAGCGCTACCCCCACCACTGCGCTCTCCCCTACTCGCATAAATTTCGGATTGAACGTTCTTCGCGTGGCGGTATTGAGAACGATGAATTCGAATAAACAAGAGGCTCGAGCGCGACAGTAGTGGGGGAACAACAGTTCCAAGAAAGTCATTCCCCTACAAGCCCGTTTTCGGCGGTATTCGGGACTTGTACTGTATAAAATAATAAAAAGAAATTATAAATTAATTAATTAAATTAGTAACTTGTCGAGTAACTCTACAAAAGACAGAAAATATGATACTAATTGAGGATACGTGATTATTGTAACAACAACGAGGGTGTTATATAAAAACGAATTTGGAAACGATATTCTAAAACTTTGAAAAACAATAAAATTAACGTATAGGTAGATATTTGACATTTTTGATAACAATTTGATGACAAATTGTAGAGTTGGTGCGCAATATTGGAATCACCCTGTATATAATAGTTTTATAACACGAACGTGGTTTAAAATCATGACCTCGCAAATATTACAGAGCTAAATCTGTTGGGTTTTTATTTGCGAGACTACGGAAAAACACTTATCTAATATGTGTTTATTCATTATGTACAATCGCATGTAATGAAAGTGTCCCTCGTCCAAGTAGTAGCACAAGAACGTCCTGTTGGCAGAATACGATTATGTTCGGTCACACGAAAAATAGATTACATAATCGTATATTACATATCGTATATAACAAGCCGATTTAAACTTACAATAGTCTTAATAACAAACATTTCTAATTGTTTCTTTAAAATTCAATAACGAATTCTAAATTATCTTTAACAGTCAGTGAAATGTGTCAACGTAACGCCTATTTGTGTTAACATCTGTATTATCGAAATAACAAAAGAGAAACGATTTTCAATTTCAGTATCTATCTTAAATTCTACTTAATTTAATTGAACGTAAACTTACTTGAACCACGTTTCGTACGATGCATTATGGTCGTCCATCTTTAAGACACATTTGTTTCGTAATTCTCCCATATACACTTGTAGAGCGAAAAGAGCGAACACCATAAGGCAAAATATCGTTAACGTCATTACTTCCGCCAACTGTTTGAATGAATGCAACAAAGCGTTTATGATGGTTTTCAGACCTGCAAAATATTCAGGAGTATATTTTAACATGTACTTAACCTATATATCATCTTCCTTAAATTTAAATGCTCGATAACGTGATAAGATGTTTCCCGGTAAAATGTCAAATTTATGCTGTAGGTACGATATATTAATGCCGGTACTACGCGATTATTGAAAGTGTGTATATTGTTTGTTATCAAAAAATCAGATTTCAGAAATCAGAATGTTGAATAAAAAGAAAATGTCATTTTTGTCACAAAAAATGATGTCGCGACACTTCTTTGTTATCCCACATAATAATTGAAATAGCGGCACAGCGAAGTTCTCAATTCCTATAAACAGACTATTAGGTGGGTACGTACACACATCGTTTATTTAAGATAAGCGTATATTGTGTCGGGGCGCAGCGCGAAACTCCATAACCGATCGTTGACTCATTTAAAATGCACCCCAGCAATTGGTTGCGCTTCAATGTGACCCGCTGCGCCCCGGAATAATGCACGCTTACCTTTAAAGTACAAAGTTTATTTAATAGAAAATATGGAGGCTCTTACGTGCATTTACTGAAAACTGCCGAAAACTTATTAATTGAAGGTACGAACCCCGTTTTTAGGATATTTTGAAACTGTGCCGGCGAGCAGCAATTTCGAGAGAATTAATATTTAATTTGTTAGTTACAACTAATTTTGCAATAAAAAAATTAAATATTTACCATTTTTTCTAATTCTGGCTATTTTATCATTTGTGTGACTACCAAGCATTTTTAGCATTATAACGTGGAAATAAAACTATTTTTTTATTTTTTTAATTATCCACAGTGCCCAAAGGCCGATCTTTTCATCTTCCATTTAATTTATTTAATAGATATTTCCCATAGAAATAATTGTTATAACAAACATTGCCATGGTAAAAATTTATTGGGAGATGAAAAAATCGGCCCTTAGTCTCCGAATTAAGTTTACTACAAAAGGAAAAATAAGTCTGTTTATTTTTGATTTTACGACAAAATGTTAAAACAACAAAATTTGTTGTTTGATTCGAAAGAAAAAAAGATTGTAATTAATACCTTCCGTAATATTAATACAGGTGGTCTTAAAATAATGAAAAAAATTCTATTCAATTAGGTGAAAAATAAACAATTTTTGTAACATAAAACATTATTAGGAAAATGCCCTTACAAAACAATTTGTTTTAAACTTCCCTATAAATAAAAATTTGCGATTATTGGATCAGGGTTCCTTAAAACCGTTAATATCATTTGTCATTAAATTTACGATTTAGTCAGTTAACAATATGAAAATAATGTGCCAGACAACCATCACGTTTTATATCTAATAGTCTTTGTTGAAAGCTGATAATAATCAAAATAAAAATGTTTCCTTTTATTATATAAAATCAATGCAGGGACATACTGTATACCCAATATTTGTTTTGCTTTGTATTTGTTTTCAAAGAAATAACGAACATGACTATGCATGCACAGTCTATGAAACAACAACTGTTGTATAATTTAAAGACGTAAAAAAAATTAATATTATATTTACTATTAATTCGTAAGCATTTGTAAAGGTATTCGAGTAATATTTAAATTGCAATAGACTGTACTCCCAAATATTAATATTTTGGCAAACAAATAAGGATTTTAAATTACAAAGAAAAATCCTTGAATTTAAACATTGATGGTGTGTTCTTTTATTTATTCAAAAGTATAAATAATATCGTCTGTTTTTTTAAACTAATTTGTTAACTTATTCATTATGGAAAGTAAATAAATAGTCTTCTATATAATTTTTAATTGATCGAAGATAAGACTCGTTTTATAATTTATTATTATATCAAAGCGTTTGGGGGTATTAATTTTTTTCGAACGTGTTTCGTAAAAACAATCGTTTAAAGAGTCGATGGTTTTTGTATGTGCCTTATTGTTACTCTGTTCTTTAGTTACTGTATCAAATTGTTTATTTTGTTTCGTTTTTTCTCGTTTACGGCTCTTTTTATTTTGAAGTTTTTTGCGCACAATATTGTTAGGCATAAATGGGTACCTTTATTCTTGTTTTGTCTTTTGTTCTTTTATTGTTGATTGATGCAGAAGGAAACGCAAATATTCTAATTAAGCGGGAATTTAATTTAATTCTTATAACAGAATATTATTAGTTATAATAAATGTTTTATAGATAGTGTTCAATTCGGGCTGACGGTCAAAACGTGTTTCAGTTAAATATGTTGTAAATCTAACTTTACGTAGATAATTGAAATCCAATGAATAAATTGCTCTAATTTTTTTTCCAACAATAATTGAACATCGTTAGATTTAGGTCCGATCTTTTCATCTATTCCATTTAATTTAATTGACACATATTTACCACAGAAACGTTTGTTCAAACAATTGTTTCCATGGCAAAAATTTGTCGACTAAATTTATTGGGAGATGAAAAAATCGGCCCTTAGTATAAATAATTCGTTCACAATTGAGATGGATGATGGTTGTCAATGGAAATTCGACAGTTTTGTGCATGTAAACTGGATGTGTTCCTGTGCGAATTTAATTTTGTATCGGAAGTTATGTAATTTTATTTTTAAGGTTATGAATCGAGACTTTCGCTACGTTGCCAGTTTGAGTTACTATTGCTTTGCTTTTTAGTCTCGGAAGGTTTTTATCAGTTTGAATTACGTAATATGGGTTTGAGATTATTAATTTTGTTTATTTTTCACTCAAATGGTTTTAAGTACAAAAACTTTACAAGTACTACCATTTGATTAATCCAGAATAATACAAATTACAATACATGGCAACTAAGCCTCATCCGATTGACGTAAAATTGATATGAGTTTTCATTTTGTCAAAACTGCAGAAGGATACCAACACTTAAGAAACTAGTGCATGGAATCGGCAACCTAAGAAAAACAAATCATGACCAATAACCTTCATCCATCTCAATTGTGAACGGATTATTCTCCGATTTACGTAAATCTCTATTTGTGTCGTTTCATTTTTCTACTCTTATCGTTAGGCAGCTTTTATTAGTTTTATTTATCGTGCATACTAAATATTATTAACTTAATATAGAATCGAAAAGTTCTTTTATTTAATTAAATACGGTTCAAGCATTATTATGAAAAAATAGACGAAGTACTCGGAATAGTCTATGCAAATTGGCATTACGCAGAAAATAACGTTATATTTATATAAAAAGTCACTTTTGAAGCTATTTAATCTTGTTTAATTTATACTATTAGTATCATAATTTATCATGAAAATACAATGTCACACACACGCAAATAAATGTTTAAGCATGTTAAAATATTGAGATCGATTGTGATCCGAAATGAATTGTAAACTTCATATATTAATCAAAATGTTTTCCTTGAGGTTCGATACAAGCTGCAATGCGGTAAATATTATGTATAATATTTGCAAAACTCCGACAACAGGTTATTCAATTTTATTTATCCTTAAAGTATTTCAATTCCATTTTGCATTGCGGTTGTATAAAGTTTATTTTTGATTCAAATTGCATATCCAACACTGCATATATTCTCTAGGATATATTGTCATCATGCGACAAGTTAAAATCTACGACAGATTAAGTACATATTTCAAAAATATGCTTTGTCAATAATTACCGTCAAAATGATAATTTATGTACGTTAATTACATTACTTTCTCACTGTAGAGTTGATAAATAGTAACAGCTTCATTACGTATATATCTACAGCACGATTCACATGATTTATTTTAAGGGGGCGACCGCTGCGTTTGTTGTCAATAGATGGCAGCAGCTACAAAAATTAAGCATTATTTTATGAATGGATAACTTTCGAAAAACGTTAAAATTTTGATTTTAGCTTGAATTTTTACAAATGCAATACATTAATTTAGGGAATCACATAATTTCATGTTGATCGTGACTGTTTTTAAAAATTTATTGCTAATTAAAGTTTGAAAATAGAAGGTTTTTATTTTGAGTAATGTTTAACTTTTTCTATATGTGTACCTAAGTTATTTTATAAATGTTTTAATTTTAAAATATGAATGTCGAAATCGAACTAATAAAATTTATTTCCAATTTTAAAGTTTATCGTCAAGCTCTAGTTATTATAAATATAAATAACGTTTTTCAAAAGTTATCCATTCATAAAATAATGCTTAATTTTTGTAACTGCTGCCATCTATTGACAACAAACGCAGCGGTCGCCCTCTTAAATAAATTGTTATCAGGTTATATTATTGTCGTTGATATTATGGTAAAATCTGAAGTTATACTGAAACTGAAATTTAACGTAACCACTTAATTAATTTTAAACACGCGACGAAAGTCGCTATTTAAAGGAGCGATATTATTAATCTAAAAATTTTTGAGTTCGTCTCATTTTTACACTCGGAAACGAGATACACTTTTGTAGAATATTGGAATATGCCTTGCGGCCAGCAATACGTTAAAGCTCAACGATTTCTATGCTGAACAATTTTCCAAACGAAAGACCTTTTAGCGCTTTACAGAAATTTATATACGAAACATTATTTATCTACATAATTTTCATTTAAAATCTGGATTGTTATAAAATATTTTAGATAACCGTTTTCAAATAAACGTCAACAAGGGCAGGTGGTATTCATTCACTCGCGAAACCGACTTGAAAGAAAACGTTTTAAACGCTATCGCTGGAAATCCATGGATTCGAATTTGAAATTTTCGGCAGTTCGGTTCTTTTGCATTTGGATTTTTACTTGCGATTATTTCAAAATGATTTACGAGGTGACGCTAATTTTCATTACTAACGATAAGTAGGCATATAAAATGTTTATCTATGATTATCGTTCAAGTGCGCCTTTCTCGAAAACGTTAAACTTCTTTGAAATTAAATAAGATCAAAATTATTTGTGTTGTCTATTGAAAATAATCCAAAACGTCCAATATTACCTATTAATAAACGATACAATAATGAATTAGAAATTGTCACTAAAGCTATTAAAAGTGGTTATCACTCGTGAAAAAGTGATTTCTATTTTTTAGCATCCTTTGAAATAACGCCGGGAAAAATAAAAACGAAACTTATGGCATTTGTTCGAACACGGTCTATTTTCCTGATAATGAAACAATGGAACCGTTTTTTTCTCGTACTTTTTTAATAATTTGATGTTAAGAAGTTTATTGATAGGTAGCTTAAAATTCCCCCAGACTAATATTTTGGTAACTAACAAGGATATTGAAATTCGGTATCAGGAGATCACTAGGTAGATTTTTTAACAGTTTGTACAAAGATGGCGCTGAAGCGCAATAATATTTTTTTTGTAAAACCATTAGTTTTCGAATTATTTGAGGTTTTCTATTTTACAATTTTACGAATAATAATCGGCTGTATCTTTTTTTTCTATTAATTACTTAAAATAGTTGGTTGCTTGGAATATTTTAAAAAGTTTTAATGGTACTGTGTACAGATTGTCTCAAAATGTTTCAAACATTTTGTGTCGTAACACTCGCGTAAATTTTGTTGTACCCTATAAGTCTGTCATATCGTCGCTGAATATCATCCGCGCAATAAAATGACGCTACTCCAGAATAATATCTACACATATTTATGAGTTTTCAGTGCTTTCACGGTTTTATTTCAGAACTTTTGTTTGGTCTGACCTTTTTTAAGTAACATTAGAAAAATGTAGGGCGGCGTCGTTATGTGTTTTACGTTTGTTGTTATTTCGTTATTTTATGTTGCATTTATGTATTTTATTAACTTAGTTCTCTTGTTTTCTAAAGTTTTTTTTAATACCATTAATATTTTTAGTACCATTAAAATTATAAAAACATTTCCAAGCAACCAACTAATTTAAATAATTAATAAAAAAAATATTGGTCTGGGGAGTTTTATATGAATCACCTTGTAGTGTGTATTTAAAAGTGTATTTATCATACTTTTTCTAATGACCGTCAACTACTATAAACTACACATTTTTTTTTAATTTTACAAGAAATGAGTATGTAGTAGGTATTGTTTATTTATTGTTAGTTATCCAATGTTTTATTCGACGAAGGAATTTCATTTGTTTTTAATTAGTTTTTATTTTGTTAATTTGAGCACTTTAAGATTACCTTTGAAATTAAATTGTTTTCTTTAGTTTGCATTGAATTCAATAGTAGGTATTGAACATTCAAATTTAATTTGAAAGTAACCGTTACATGTCAGGTATTTTAACAAATATCTTGATTTGCGGATAGAACGGATGTAGATAAAATATCAATAATAGATAAGTCTTACCCGGTAAAATGGAAATGGTCTTTAGAGCTCGCAGAACTCGAAACGTTCTTAACCCAGCTAGATTTCCAACTTCCATCCCTATTGTTGCGTATCCACTTGTTATTACCACAAAATCTAACCAGTTCCAAGGATTCCGTAAGTACGTATATTTGTTTAAAATGAATCCCTTGGCTATGCTTTTTATTATCATTTCGGCCGTGTATATTGCTAAAAAAATATACCTGAAACAAAGAAAAACAATTGGTTATCATTTATTTATTTATTTATTCAATGCAAAAAATGCATAACAGTACACTAACCCAAAAACATACTACAAAACCACAGAACAACAAGAAAAAAATAACAACAGAACAACACTTACAATTAATAACAAATATATAAATTAAAAGAATTTCAGGAAATTACTACATCGCTAATAACCGAATTATTTTTCTTTAAATTAACTATACGTAGGTACCGCCGTTTTTTAGTAGTCAAATAAGATGGTTGAATCGCTAAAGTTTTAGTCACTTTGAAACTCCTTGTCTTTTCGATTACGTTATTATCTATAATTCTCGGATGAAATTCGCGGAGTTCTGTTTCATTAGCAAACGGCAGAGTAGAAGTTATAATTGTAACTAAAACTAATTTGGTTGGCAAAATTTAGCAAGTTTTGTGCTTTTTTATGTTCAGAAAATGAAGTTAGTGCTCGCATAGGTATTTTAATGTTGTGGTTTTAAGGATAAACTGAAGGTGAAATTCTCTCAATTTATGTCAAAAATTGAATTTTCATTTTTAACGTTAAAACATTGTGCGTAGTTAAATAACAGTACCAACCATTTTTGGATAGTTAGGCCTTTTCAATCAGTTGGATTGTCCGCCAGTTTTAACGGGTTGTGCGTTCTGGGTGGCCTTTTAATCCACCCCCACCCCTACCCCAATCAAACGTAAAACACGTTCTCTTTTTCGTGCATTTGTATATACCCAATACCCATAAAATACATATACCCCTCTACAGAAAATTTAACAATTACGATATTGCTTAATTTAACCTATTAAATAATAGGTACAATTTTGGACCAAATGAGTCAAATGGGTCGGGGGGTGTTGATTTTCTGGAAAACTGGGAAAACTTGGAAAAGTCGGGGAAAATCTAATCAGTCATTTATCTTGTCGATTTGCCGACACGAAAGAAGTTCACTTAAAAATATTACAAAATGTCATTGATATTATTGATATATTACAATTATTATTATATGTTTTCGAAATAAACGACAAAATCTGATTTCATTTTCGATTTAAACGCACGTCAATGGCAAAAACTTATTTCATAATAACGTTTCCAAACTTTTCGAAGTAACAGTAGGCACCAAGATAGGAAAAAAGTCCATATAAATTTAAGTTCGAAAATGCATTGTTTCCGAGATACCAATATATACAGTAGTGTCCGGTTATAATGATCCATTACCGGACACCAAAAATGGTTTATTATAACCGAAATTCATTATATCCAACAAAGTAGTAAATAACCAGATAGCACATGGTATCCATTGGACGTCCGTTTTTTAGGCACGTAATGAACGTATGTCCACGGACATGAAATTGATGTCCATATAATATTCATAAAAGATATCTACTACTTCACGTTAGTTGATTGCTTGGAATGAACATCCGCATAGTGCTTGTCCAGGACCGTGATTAATGGACCTAAAATGGATATCCAGTGGACAGCAGGACATTCGTAGAATGTCAAATGGATATCCCTGTGCTATTTGGGATGTATTGGGCATTAGAAATAGTGAGTAAAAACGAACAATAAAATACTTACATGTTAAGTACGTACAGGGTGATTTATAACGAGTGTAAAAATTTTAGCAACTTATCGAGGAGATTATTCTGAGTAAGAAATGTTGATATCAATGTAGGTCTTATATCAATCAATTACTGAACTAGGAAGGATCAAGAGTTTTATTACAAGTAGCAAATTCATTAATTCAACATCTAGTTATCTATTATTGAAAAACAAAAAAGCCAGTATGTCAAAAAATGCAAATTATTTGTTGAAAAATCTTCAGTTCTTAAACCTTTGGATTTTTACTAATGTCACCACTTAAAACAGCTTGTCTGCAGTGTTGAAATAAAGTCGCGAACAGTTAAACCAAAGGATAACGGATTCAGCCAATCAAATTGGTCATAATAATGTCGTGTAGCGCGTTTATGACTCTGTGACTCGATAACTCGCAAGTGTCAAGCTTGTATTTAAGCTCAAGGAGAACATTTTGAACATTTGTTATAAGCCATGCTTACATTATGTTGAAGATTGAAATATTTATGTAGAAAGTTCATTATAAGCGATACATTTTATGGTTTGAAATGTAAAATTTGGTTTATTATATACGAAAGTTTAATATATGCGAGTTCATTATATACGAAAAAAATTACATTGAATTAAATGAACAATTTGTTTGACGATCTACAACGAAAGTTAATTATAAACGGGTTCATTACAAGGGTTCACTACTGTATTCTTTTCGTAAATTTTAACGCCCTGCATCTCGGAAACTAAGCGTTTCCGGACATTATACTTTATTACAAAAAAGTGTTTAATTACCTGCCTTCCATCATATCTGAAAAGTAGAATTACTTATTCTGTAACATCCTGTGTATTTTTAAATGACTGTTTTCAATAATTTTCGTTCTGGAATACAGACTTCGTTGGTAAGAAGTTTAAAATTTCAATTATAAGGATTTAACGCAGATTAATGAATAAATTTAAATACAGTAGACCCTTAATTAGATAAGTACTCAAATATTTATTCTTAGTTACAATTTATCGCGCGCAAAATACCGATAGCGGTTTTAACAGAATTTTATGCTATTAGCTCTTAAGAGCTTTTATAATTTATATTATAAAGTTTAAAACAATAACGGAAATTATTTTATAATATAAAAGGGTGATTTATGGAAAATGTTAATTGGGTGTAGTGGATGAACGTGGTTGCAATTTTTAAATTAATTAAATTTAATACACTGATAGAATTTAACTCATAATGAGATGGAAAATGTAGGTTAAATGTTGTATTACTTCTTTCATGAAAATTGTTAAACGCGAGACACTGAAATTTTTACACGATTATATTCACGATAATGACATTTATCGAAATACAAATAAAAATGAAGGGAAATCGTATTCGAACTTTCAAAGCGAAGGTCACCTTATGTACCTATGCATTCTTTTAATAGCGTTATCAAATTAAGATAAGCTAGGTAGGTAGGTAGATAGATGTATCACTTTGAAACTCGTCTGTTGTGCGAAGCCTATAGTGTTTTGTTGACCGTTCATCAGAACGTATCGCGTGCATGTCGGGTGCAAAAGTTTCGTTTAATATCTATATTATTTTGTATTTCCTTTTTGGAGTGGACTGCTATTAGTGTTAGTATATAGACCATCGTTTTTCCCTTTTTTGAGAACCCCAAAAGATCCAGCTCAGACGACTTACTAACGATTCGAGAAAAATGTAAGTGTTAGCAAGGTACGTTAACTTGCCCCCCCCCCACACTTACAATTTAAAAAAAGACTTTTTGCGCTAAACGCACAATAGCTAGTGCCCAAAAATTAGGTTACGCCGTAAAATGGTATTACAGTGGAGGGGGGGGGGGGCAAGTTAACGCTTTCAAGTACTTTTGAGTTTCTAATTTTCTTTTGTCGTTTATTGTCGACCATAACTAGCACCAGCTAGCGCCACTACGAAAACCGAAATATTTCGAAAAACATTTGGGGGCGGCCAAGTTCACGCTAGCCCCCCATTGCGAATTTTAAATGTTTAAAGGGCGCATTAAGTGCGCAAATAGACCTATCGCTCTTTAGCGCCATTTCCAAAAAGCTAGCAATTCAATTTGGGAGGCCAGTTAACGAAATTTCGTGTTCGATTTTCTTGATTTTTTACGGATTATTGTTGTTGACACCTAGCGCCAGCAAGCGCCAATTTCTATTTTGCTAGCGGCGTTACAGAAACTGAAATAATCAAATATTTGCAATAAGAGATATTTTTACTTTAAGAAGTAGCTTTTTTTTAGTTCTCTGTGCTTATTTTATTGACTTTCAATCTTAAATAAATATTAGTTTATGTATATGTCGTAAATTAATTGTAAAATCAGCTTTTTTACAAAACGCCGCCTTATTGTCGAAAAAACGTGTGTATCTGAAATTAGCTGATAATTCATAACTTTTCCGTAATACGACTACGCTTCTCTAGCCTTTTTGTAATGGAAG
Source organism: Rhagophthalmus giganteus (assembly GCA_036326145.1). Taxonomy (NCBI): domain Eukaryota; kingdom Metazoa; phylum Arthropoda; class Insecta; order Coleoptera; family Rhagophthalmidae; genus Rhagophthalmus; species Rhagophthalmus giganteus. The sequence continues at coordinate 4,445,357 of JARFJA010000083.1, read as the reverse complement.
CATTTATAACAAAAAGACAACTTTTTGATTTTCCACCATAAAGTAATAAACTAATAATTTATTGTCCAAAAATATTTTCTTGTGAAGTAATAAAAATAAAATGTGGCCAAAATAATGCAAATAACATAATGATCGCGGAAAAAAACTACGGATAGGTAAGATTAAAACGGACAAAAAACCTAAATAAAAATTTTTCCTAAAATCAATAATTTTCGAGTTATTGCTATTATTAATTTGATAATCGTCTTACTCGGGTATATTCCCTTTAAAGATTTTTAAGAACTCGCAAAGTGAAACTGTTAGGTCAGCAGCTAAAACATCTTTACTCTTTAATTTATGGCCCCCGTTGTAGGAGAGTGCAGATTGTTGTGAATATTTTCATTTATGTATGCAATTCCTATTTTCGGTTTACACGTAAAAGTTAAATTACTTTATTTAACATAATTAATAACATGCCTGTTTTTGAAACAGTTACGTTTAATATTGAGAGGCTTAAACTAAAAGGGGTGCCAGTACTAGTTTTATGATTTTGAAAAATTGAGAAATTTCGACGGGCTTTTAAAGTATAATTAAATGTAAATAGGTAAGTAGGTACTTTATTTTTTTTTTGGTTTTTTTACCAAACATAAGGACCAAAAGCAAAATTTAAAAACTAAACATTCCATAATGACACAATGAGTGTTAGTAACTTTCAGTGTTATTTCGAGTTTTTTCTCGTACATTTGTCGAAGTGCCGTTATCGAAATTGATTTTTATTTTACAAAAATTAATTAGAAATTTAAAATTGTTTTTAGAACAACACATGCAAATGTAAAAGATTATAAAAAATAAAATGAATAACAAATAGCTACTTAGATATCTACTTAAATGAGGAAATATTTTAAGTATTTGTTACATTACAATTTCTCAATGACCGCAAAAGATATTTACGACTTCAACCCCTACAATCGTTTCTGTTTACTATCGTAGTAAGCTAATGGAATGCCAGCTGAGATGTATGTTTCAAAACCCACCAATGTCACTTGTTCAAGTTTAAAGAGGAACTACTGGTTTAATTTCTCGGACAAAAACACCCTCTCTCCCTCAAAAATAAATTTGCTCAAATCAAAAAATGTTACTAAGTAGCCCTTTTGTTTTTAAATGTTTTCATTACAAAAAGGCTAGAGGAGCCTAGTTGTATTACGGGAAGGCTCAGAATTATCAGCCAATTTCAGATACACACGTTTTTTCGACAATAAGGCGGCGTTTTGTAAAAAAGTTGATTTTACAATTAACTTACGACATATACATAAACATATATTTATTTAAGATTGAATGTCAATAAAATAGGCACAGAGAACTAAAAAAAACTACTTCTTAAAGTAAAAATAGCTCTTATTGCAAATATTTGATTATTTAGGTTTCTGTAACGGCGCTAGCAAAATAGAAATTGGCGCTTGCTAGCGCTAGGTGTCAACAATAATAATCGGTAAAAAAAATCAAGAAATTCGAACACGACATTTTTCGTTAACTTGGCCCCCCCCTCCCAATTGAAATGCGAATAGTTACTAAACTAATTTGGCGCTAGCTTTTTGCGAAGTGGCGCTAAAGAGCGCTAGGTCTATTCTACTTAATGCTCCCTTTAAACATTTAAAATTCGCAATCGGGGTTACGTTAACTTGGCCGCCCCCAAATGTTTTTCGAAATATTTCGGTTTCGGTAGTGGCGCTAGGTATGGTCGACAATAAACGACAAAAGAAAATTAGAAACTCAAAAGTCCTTAAAAGCGTTAACTTGCCCCCCCCACTTTTGACCTACAATAACTTCAGAACCAAAATAGCGCTAGCTTTTTGCAAAGTGGCGCTAAAGAGTGCTAGGTCTATGCCATCTAATGCGCCCTTTAAACGTTTCAAATTCACAATGGGGGGGGATGCTAGCGTTAATTTCCCCCCTCTTAGTGTAATACCGTTTTACGGTGTAACCGTTATGGCGCTAGCTATTGTGCGTTCAGCGCAAAACGCTTTTTCTTAAAATTGTAAGTGGGGGGCAAGTTAACGTACCTAGTGTTAGCTGTTAGTCGATGTTGCCCTGCTAGCGTTGTTCAAATAAGTTCTGAATTCTGTAAATTATTATCAAGACATTTAGTTAGATAGTTTAAATTAAAAAAGCGACTTTTGTCGTTTCCACAATAACGCGTTGCCATAATTTAGTTAATTTTTAAAATCACTTTAGACTTATAAAATTCTGACTAACATAACGACGCAGTTTTTTCAAAAGGGCGTAACCCACAAAAACTAAATTTTACAGGAGAACACGTTTTATGTCGCCGCTTCGCTATAAGAAAATACGTTTCGCGGAAATACAAATCGATTTTTCCGGTGGAAAAAATCGGAATATTGTTACTAGATTTGAACAGATGGTGCCTTTGCTTTAGATGCGTAAAATAGTCAGAATAACACATTTTCAGAAAAAGTGTGGGTTACGCCTTTTTGGCAAAACGTCATAGATAAGTTTCTCTAGAAATAAGGTGCTGCACGTGCTTTTATCGACATATGTTTGATAACCTCGATCGTTTTCGTCTGCTTTATCGCATCTACATATGTGGGTATTTTACGTGCTTATCTTTATCTTGATTCAACGTCTGCTATAATCTAAATAAATTCTTTCAATAGGTACATATTTTTAGAAACTGATTTTATTGCTTGGTGCAACTTCTTGTTCAAATCGTTGTTTTATTTTATACATCGTTGCTTGGCTGTATCAGATAGAGGACCTCAATACACATCGATTGGGCCCCCACATGTGTTATCCGAAATTTGTTGGTTTTGAAGTTATTTAGGTTTGATGAATTTTAGCTAAACTCTGGTTTTAACTACAAATTTCGTTATTCTGGTTAAACTAAAGCCGAACTATAGCTTTGTCAAATACAAAGTTATAGTCACTTTTTTCAAAAATATTTTTTACTTTGCCTCACGTTTTTCTTACCTCGTATAGAAAAGGTTATATTCAAATTTTGACATGTGCATTTTGAAGTTTTGTTTCCATAATAAAATTTGTTGTAAAATGCTAATGTTAATATTAAACGACAAAGTGGAGATAATAGATTCGCCAAATATTCTGTAGTGATAAATAAATAAAACAATATTGTTAAACGTGTATTTCGAACATAACGAAAAAGCAGATTTGTGAGAATTGAGTAAGATTGATTGTCTAAAAAAAGATCCTTCGCGCAGATATCATGTAATAAAGTATAATTTAGGTGTTTTTGAAAAACCAACTGTGTACCTAATATAGTTTACTCAGATGAACTGTTTTTAAATTCGACATTTTTATTTCAGTATTTTGTCACTTTCTTTAAAATTTCGTAAGCGCTAGAAAAAATAATATAATCAGTGTTCAATTAAATACCTGCAAATAATTAATGGCAATGTAATCGAGTAACAAGAATTTTCAAATTGTATTACTTATTTTAAATTCGATGTGTGATAGGAAAAAAATCAATCACGCTTACAACTGATGATTACAAACACCAGAGAAATAATTATTGTTTCATTAATCATTTCTGTAGTGATTGACTGATTGTCAAAGTTAATTAGCAATTGAAAAACCGGCCCTTTGTAGTTCACAATATAAGGTCCGTAATATTGGTTGCGTATTACCCGTTATTTTTGATAATTCGAGTTATACATCTTTGAGTTTGAATTATAATTGTGTAATTACTTATTTTTTTTAGCGATAATTATTTCAATAATATATATTATATTTCAATAATATCAATATTGATATTGTACATTATTTTGAATTTATAGCAAACTACACTCACCGGCACAAAATTCGATCCATGCGGTTAATTGATGTAATTATTTTAGTTTATAAATTGGTTATATTTACACATAGTTTAAAGGGTGTGTAAAACACATGTTGAAATGTAATTAAACCGACGGGAACATTTTTATTGCTCTAACAACAAAAATACGGCAACATCTCATAACTAGATAAAACAGTAAACAACATTTATTGTACATAACAAGTAAAAAAAACGAAAAAGCAAAAAATCAGTAGCGTGTAGTAGCTCCCCGTGCTCGAATTACAGCTTCTATTCGCCTTGGCATACCCTCAATAAGGCAACGAATGTAATCTTGGCTAATTTCGTCCCATTCTTGGACTACTGCTACACTTAACTCTCGCAAGTTAGAAGGAGCAGGAACTCGGCAACGAACTCGTCTCCCCACCATGTCCCAAACATGTTCGATCGGATTTAGATCGGGACTTCTTGCAGACCACATCATACGGTGGATTGTTACTTCTCTCAAGTACTCACAAAAAATTCGGGCAACATGCGGACGGGCATTAGCATAAAGTCATCATCAATAAATGGGGCGAAAGGTACGACATGTGGTTCATAATGTCCCTAATGTACCTGTCAGCAGTCATCGCCCCTCCATTTACTACTACTAATTCGGTGCGAGCTTCCATGCTAATACCTCCCCTTATCATGATTGAACCACCACCAAAACTAAGCTTTGGCACAATATTACATTGGGCGAATCTTTCTCCAGTCCTGCGCCATACTCTTTGACGGCCATCCGCAGATCTTAAACAAAATCTCGACTCGTCGGTAAAAAGAATATGACCCCAGTCATCATTATCCCAATTTTGGTGTTGACGTGCAAAGTGAAGCCGCTCCACTCGATGTTCTCTGGTCAATTGTGGGCCGTTTGCGGGTTTTCTTGCTAGCAATCCGTGTTCCTGCAACCTTCTTCTTACGGTTCTTTCACTAACACTTAGACCCCGTACTTCTTGCAACTCATTACGTGCATTAACTGCAGTAGTATCTCTGTTTCTCAGAACTTTTAATGTAAGGAAGTGGTCATCCCTAGCAGTTGTACACCTTTTCCTGTCTGATCCCACTCTCCTGGTGTAGACTCCAGTTTCTCGAAACCTTTCTACAGCTCTCTGAATACTACACCTTGAAACACCAAGGCACCATACCAGAGCGGCGTAGTACTGCGAGCGCCCATCTTGAATCAAAGCAATTGCTCTGGCAGTATCGGTTGGATTCAACACCATATTTAATTTGTACAGACAGTAAATTCAATTGTATTTCCAACAATTAAGACTAATACGCGTAATAAAGTAATAAACTTAATAATAAAGTACACTCAGAATTTGACTATTATAATTTGATACCATCCAAATAAACAAACTAACTAAATTGTCCAAACGAATAAAATTTTAACGCACTAAACATGTCATTGGAATATGAATTTTCCCCATTATTAGATAAAACAAACGTTTATCGCAATTTTTTACTAAAAATTGTAGATGATCGAATTTTGTGTCGGTGAGTGTATTTCATTTTTATAAAATTGCGCAATCATTATGTAGGCCGTGGAGTATAAAATGAATATAAATTACGACGATAGCGAGGTAAAAACGCGAATTAAGAGATCTGAGTAGTACCTACGGTTTCGGTAATATCGAATTTAAGATAAAAATTGCATGAAAATTAGTACATTCTTTCCATTAGCACGCAATTCTTTAATTTTATATATATATATAAGTAGGCGAAAACGATAGCAATTTTTCCACTGAATCTGGGGGAGGGGAAATCTGCACCGTTAATTTACCGAAACATTAACAAACATAGGTATTAATTATTGCAGAGTAAAATTATTAATATGCAAAAATAAACGTATTTCTTCCATTTTTTTTAAATTAGAACTTACAGTTTTAGAAGTACTTCTAGTAAATTAATTTTCAGTAAATTCAACGTTTTATGCTGGAAAACTATAGGTATGTATACACATGAGTACATATTTATTTTTACGTTAGTGTCAAAGTTCAAATTGTAACGTGACTTCACGTCTTTATACCGAATAAATGGGAGTTTGATTTTTCGTGCTTTTAAAACTTTAATGAAGCGACAACGGGGAAAAGTTCGTTCGTACTTTGGAAGTAAATATAAATGAGCAGAAAATATTGCAATAAAATAATACCGAGAAAAATTAAATATTATAATTTAAAATAGTTTAGAACTTCGAGTCAATTTTTTAAATCAAAATGATTTTTTGTAAGAAACGTGTCATTAAGACATTAAGAGTCAGATCGGCGTCGCCGGCCGAACAAATAGGTAATTTTTAAGAGTAGATACCGAAGAAACAAAAAAGCTACGACACTTTATTTAAATGCGTGCAAAACAATTAATTTAATATTCATTATAAGGTGTTTGAAAGCCTTTTTTTCGCACCGGCCACCGATGTCGCCGATTCCACCAAAGTAGATCGTCTCCAACCAAAATAAAAATAACGCTACTAAAATGTATTGTAGTTTCCCATACATATAATCATTGATCAAGCTTATTCAAGATTTTTTTGAAATCTGACTGCAAAATTTTGTACTTTTAATTTGAGTTTTTGTACAAAAATGTGACTTACAGTTAAATTTCTATACAGGGTGTTAGTGAATTAATGTCGCGGAACATTTTTCGATTTGAGCAAATTTACTTTTGAGGGGGGGTGCTTTTGACCGAGAAATTAAACTAGTAGTTCCTCTTTAAACTTCAACAAGTGACATAGGTGGGTTCTGAAGAGTACCGTTATCTCTGCTGGCATTCCATTAGGTTACTACGATAGTAAACAGAAACGATTGTAGGGGTTGAAGCCGTAAATATCTTTTGCGGTCATTGAGAAGTTGTATTGTAACATATACTTAAAATGTTTCTTTATTTAAGTAGATATCTAAGTAGCTATTTGTTATTCATTTTATTTTTTATTACCTTTTACATTTGCATGTGTTGTTCTAATAAAATTTCTAATTAATTTTTGTAAAATAAAAATCAATTTCGATAACGGCACTTCGATAAATTAAAAAAAACTCGAAATAACACTGAAAGTTTACTAACACTCATTACGTCATTATGGAATGTTTATTTTTTAAATTTTGCTTTTGGTTCTTATTCTTGGTAAAAAAACAAAAAATGAAGTACCTACTTACCTATTTGCATTTAATTATACTTTAAAAGCCCGTCGAAATTTCTCAATTTTTCAAAATCATAAAACTAGTACTGGCACCCCTTTTAGTTCAAGCCTCTCAACATTAAACGTAACTGTTCCAAAAACAGGCACGTTATTAATTATGTTAAATAAAGTAATCTAACTTTTACGTGTAAACCGAAAATAGGAATTGCATTCATAAATGAAAATATCCACAACAATCGGCACTCTCCTATAACGGGGGCCATAAATTAAAGAATACAGATGTTTTAACTGCTGATCCAACAGTCAGTTTCACTTTCCGAGTTTTTAAAAATCTTTAAAGGGAATATTTTACATTTTAGCGAAAATTTTAGGAAAATTTTTTATTTAGGTTTTTTGTTAGTTTTAATCTTACCTAACCGTAGTTTTTTTTCGCGATAATAATTCACCAACACCCTGTATATATTAGGGAAAATAATTTCCTAGTCTCAGAAACAGTTGGCCAGATGAAAATATAATACGGTTTATTTGAACCATTATTATATTAGAATTGTTATATTTATTATTCATTTTCAGAGTTTTAATTGTAACTTTATATTTTTATTTTAATTTAACATTATTTTATTTTATTTTCAAATGAGAAATTATTTGTTACATATGGTTTACACATGGTTTTCCATTAAGGGCGCTCGAACTTTAAATTTAAATAAAACAAGTTGTGTATGTGATATCATTAATTTTTTTTACTTGAAAGTGTATTCGATTACATTATGTGTGGAATGTAATATCGGCCAAATGGCCGCCGCGGTTTCGCTGGGCGGCGCGTATCCGAGATGTCCAATTTTCGATGACTCGACCGCATAAATCGGGCTCGATATCAGTGTTGGCATTGGTTATGTTGACTTTTAAGGCATCAATCGTCTGCGGGTTATTCGCATAGACCCGTGATTTAACGTAGCCCCACAAGAAAAAGTCTAATAGCGTTAAATCACACGATGTCGGTGGCCAGTTGACGTTGCCAAAACGAGATATAAACCATGCCGTCGAATGTGTCGTGCAGAAGATCCATTGTTGCATGCGCTGTGTGGCAAGTACCTGTTGGAACCACATGTCGTTGAGATCCATATCTTGCAATTTAGGCCACAAAAAATTGGATATCATCGACCTCTGTACCTCTCGCTGTTGACAGTTATGGCGGCGCCAGCTTCATTTTGGAAGAAGTACGGGCTAATGACCCCGCCGTTCCAAAATCCACACCAAATTGTGATTTCAATTGACAATTGACAATTGACAATTGTGATTGTGATCTCCCCAAATGCGACAATTTTGTTTATTGACATAGCCATTCATCCAAAAATGGGCATCGTCGCTGAATATGATTTTGTGTCCGAAATCGGGGCCCACTTCCAACTGCTCTAGAGCCCAGTCAGCGAATGCTCGACGCTGCCTATGGTCGTTTACCTTCAGCTCCTGGGTCAATTGAATTTTGTACGGGTGCAGGCCTAAGTATCGACGCAAAATTCGCCAAAATTCGCAATTCTGCGAAAGGCCAAGTTCTTGGGCGCGACGAGGAATTGACTGCCTCGGGTTATCCTGCACACTCTCGTTCACTGCAGCAATGTTTTCTGCAGACCTCACGTTTCGACGACGTACGGGTGTTGTTTGATTGTTTACTGAACCAGTTGATTCGAATTTGTTCACCAAACGATGAATAGTCGACTCAACAGGACGATTTTGTGCACCGTAAAAATCACGTAGCGCACGGAACTTAGCTCGAACTGAGCACTCATTTTGATAGTAAAGTTTAATGATTTGCACGCGTTGCTCTACACTGTATCTTTCCATGGTGATTTGCCCAACATTAATTACTATAACCTCCAAATTTGACAGTTGTAGCTTCACCAACATGGCCGCTATACACTGTCAAAATTCGAGCACCCCTATTGGAAAACCCTTTATAAGAAATAATTTCTCGAATGCAATGAATCGTCGTAAAAATAATTTTATTTCCGCTTCACGAGAAGTACTTCGTCTCACGAATATTTTAATACTATCATAAATAGGTAAGGACAGTGGGTAAGTGTGAGGCGATAAATTTTACAGTGGTACAATGAACTATTTTAGTATTCATCGCGTACATCCGTTATATTTTCAACTAGTCGACTGTTTCTCACACCAGTCGCCCAACTGCATTGGGAAGCCCATATTCCGAAATTATTTTCTAAATCTGTACGATGAAGTTAATCTAGAAAAAATATTTGCTATGGGGAAATTTCGTTAAAAACACGATATTAATAAAGATAGTAAAAACCTAAATATGAGTCAATCCGATTAGTTCATCCCAAGAAACAATCTTCGGCACCGTTTTGAACGACGTGACCTTCGAGAAAACCCCATTTAAAGTTTTGCAAGGTTAATTTTGAACGGTTGTAGACTCTATAACTCGGAAACTACCCCAAATTTATGCTCAAGATTTTTTGTTCTTCATTTCACAGGTTTGAAACTATTTTTTAAAGCAAAAGTTTTATTCGATTTGTTGAAAATTTTACACTGATCTGATCATCTAATTTTTATCAAAACTTAGCATTTTTCAAAAATTTTAATTTACAAGCCCTCAAATCAACCATACGCAAAATATGTCCTAAAAACGTATATGAGTCAGATATTTCATTTGTCACTGCAGAAACTACCACTCTAAAAATTTCGATATTGTTGAGTGTTAGTAATTACGTCTAGCAAGATACCTAATCCTTAGTTAATTTGAGATCAATAGGACTTTAACTAAAAAAACGACGTTTAAAAATGAGACATTATAAATATTTATTTAAAAAACGAAAAGATATCCGCTTTAGATATAGCGTGTATAGCGTAAATGAAAATAAATTGGAGGAAGTACTCACTCAGCTTCTTCCACGGTTTCCGTCATGGCTAGGAAGACGCAATTGAGCAAAATCGTGCCCATAACAAGGTAGTCAAAGTACTGATTAGTTGATATGTATATACACGCTTTTCGAATAGGATTCCATGGGTTGAAGAAGAAGAACGAACTTGTAGCGGTAAATCGGTGAATGTAGTTTTTACGAAATCGCTTAGAGACCACGCAGAAAGTCTGAAACAAAAGTAAAATTTATAATTAATTTTTCGACATCGATCTTGTCGGTCGTGATTAAATCAGAAATTAATAAAATATTTATTGGTTTCCGCAACTTGTGGATTTAGGGCGTGTATTCGTGCAATCAAATCGCGTTAAGCTTGTTTCTTACGCAAGTACTTAAATACAGAATTAGGTAAAGTAATCATGATTTTCAAACGTAGGAGGTATTATATCCGCTGTAAAAGCAATGTTCGAATATCCGCTTTAAAATAAATTGCGTTCGTTTGTGATGCCCTTTAATCTTTTAAAATGGCCTTTTGAGCTTTAACCTAAAGAAGATCAAAGTTGTCGAATTTCTTTAATTTGTTGGATTATTTTACGTGGTCGACTTAAAGAACCGCGATATAATCTACCTGTTGGAAATACTATAAGTAAGATATTCGCTTGATATTTTGTGGGGCGGTATTTATAAGGTATCTTCATAATTTAATTAACAATATTTTAGAAACTGTTCACTTAATTTATAAACGATTACCTAGGTAATTAGATGTTAAAATATATCTTCATGCAAATAGGTAGATATAGTTATTAAATTCGTATAGAAACCCGATAACAACAACTTTATAATAATCTAAGTGAGCGTATTATGAACTGCCACGTGTTAATTAACGATTACCTCGCGAACCCAGCACGAAGTTCCAATTGGAGTATTTTACTTGTAGTTTTATCGAATTAATCCGCAAAAATAGATGCTACTGTTTTAAGCCCGTAAGTCCTAAAACCCCCGTTTAAAGCTAAACTAGTTTCTGTGCCATCAATCGACTAGCAAATTAGCAAACTTTTAGCTGCAACGCAATTTACACGCGTCCGAGGACGAGTTGCTTTAGAACTTGTTATACAATTGCAAAGTTGGCGAGTTTGCAAATATCGATTGGCGTTTGTTCAAAATTGAAAAACGCACCTTTTTAAATAGGCCTCTAGTTTCACGAGAATGAGGAATTAGACTACAATGGAATTTCTTATTTTTAATATTACTAATGTATAAAATTTAAAAACGCGATTCATTATATCACATTTGTTTTTCTCTAACACAAGTGGTAAGCCAAAAAGTATTTTTTTAGAAAACTTGGCGACGTCAGTCCGTCTAGTTGTATATTTGGTAACGTTGCATGATGGAACGAGTAAGGAATATATAAGATTCAATCTTCTTCTTCAAGTGCCATCTCCGCTTCGGAGGTTGGCAATCATATTGGCTATTCTAATTTTTGATATTGCTACTCGAAACAGTTGACCAGAGCTGCAGCCAAACCATTCTCGTAGATTGCGCAGCCATGACATTCGTCTTCTACCGACGCTTCTTTTCCCCATGATCTTGCCCTGTATTATAAGTCGTAGTATGTTATACCGTTCTCCACGCATGATATGTCCCAGATATTGGAGTTTTCTTTCTTTGACTGTATTTGTAATTTCCTTCTCCTTTCCCATTCTTCTCAGTACCTCCAGATTTGTCACTCTATCCGTTCATGATACTTTTAAAATCCTCCGATAAGTCCACATCTCGAAGGAGTCAAGTTTGTTTAATGCGGCTTGATTTAACGTCCACGCTTCCATACCATACAAAAGTACACTAAACACATAGCATCTGAGCAGTCGTATTTTTAATGATAACGACAGATCCTTACTACAGAAGACGTTTCTCATTTTTTGAAAATTAGCTCTTGCCTTTTCTACTCTTGATCTTATTTCTGCCGTGTAGTCGTTGTTTTCTGTAATTAGACTTCCTAAGTAAGTGTATTTCTTGACTCTTCCTATCTGTTCTCCCCTAATTCTTAAGCTATCGTTGTTGTTATTGTTTTTACTGATCTTCATAAACTTCGTCTTTTTTGATATTGAGTGATAAGCCGTATTCCTCACTATAGTCAATTACTTTATTCATTACCCTTTCTAGATCTTCTAAGTTTTCAGTAATAATTACGGTATCATCCGCATATCTTAGGTTGTTTATTGGTCTTCCATTTACCTTTATTCCCGCAGTTTTAGATTCCAGGGCTTTTTTCATTATTTCCTCTGAGTAGGCGTTAAATAGACTGGGCGACAGGACACAACCCTGCCTGACCCCTCTTCGAATTTCAGTTGCTTCTGATGTTTCGTTCCCTATTCGTACTGTAGCCTTTTGGCTGTAATATAAGTTTGATATTAGTCTTATATCTTGATAATCTAATTTCTTATTTCTGAGAGTTTCTATGAGTGCGTCGTGTCTAACTCTATCAAAGGCTTTATTGTAGTCTATAAAGCATAGATAGACACCTTGGTTAACATCCAAGCATCTCTGAATAAGCACATTGAATGCAAATAATGCTTCTCTTGTCCCCACTCCATTTTGAAAACCAAACTGTGTTTCACTGATATCTGCTTCTAGTTTCCGGTGTATCCTAGAGTGAATGATTTTTAAGAGAGTTTTTAGTGTGTGAAACATAAGACTTATAGTGCGGTAATCACAGCATTCTTTGGCATTAGCTTTCTTTGGTATACATACAAACGTCGAGATTAACATTTCCTGAGGTATAATTCCGGTTTTATACATTATGTTGAATAGATTTACCAGTATATCTAGATTATAAGATTCAATAAGTACAAGTAAAAAAGTTGGATTTCAGACTTTTTTTTATACGTCCAATTTTCTATTACATAAGCCAAGTTTACTTTCTCGTCTACACTGTTGCCAATGCAGATATACCTCATTCGTTTTATCATACAACATTGGCAAGTGTAGGTTTAGTCGTTACAGCGACATTTTTAAACAGCGTTTTTTACGGGTTTCATATTTAAACTATAAAGTAAATTCGAAGAGTATTCTTATCCTTGTTATTCGATCTTGCAATTACGATAATAAAAAGGTAGTCTAATTCGTCATTGCTCGAATGGAGAATTTCTCGAATCATGTAGTAGTGAACGTGTTGTTCACACTCCGAGAGTGTAAATTACACTCTATTTGAGAGGTAAAGAATAAAAATCGGTGAGTCAATGTGTTTTAAATTTCCTATGTTAAACTAATAACCAAAAATTTCTTTTAGCGTATTTCATCTACACTAGTCTAAATTCGCCTCATCTACACTAACCTAAGCTCTCTGCCTTACTCGACTGCATTAGACAATAGCGAAACACTGAACACTTCCCCCCTTGCATTCCCCCTTTCGTCAAACTTTTGAAAATGGACGTGTCCGGTGAAACGAATGTTTACCCTTAAATAGAGCGTAATTTACACTTCCGAAGCGTGAATAAAACGTTCACTACTATATTTACATTTTTGAATTGTTTATACTTTTAATTATTTTAGATTTTTATGTGATTAACGTGTTTATATAATTTTCCAGTGGTATCCGGAGTCCGTCGTAAAGTGCGGGAGTGTTCCGTTACAAACGCGAATGGTTGGACTTTACATGGATGCGGCGTGAATGCTGAATCGGTGATGCCGATCGACACCATTAAGGTATTTAGTTTTAATTAAATTACTCGCAAATATTTAATTTAGCAAGTTATTACAAAGATTTGAATGATTAAAAATATATAATCGCTTCATAAAAATCACCGGTATAAACTGGTGACACCAAAAACAACACGGTAACTTTCGTATAATTAATAAGGCCAATATAAAATACAAAATCGTAGGTTTTATTAAATTGTAAAGTAAAATGCAAACGAATTACAATACAGTAATACCCCGCTTAACGCGTGGTAAATGTTCCATCAAAGTAGAGCGTTATACGAAACGATGTTAAACGAGGTTATCTCGTCATGTAAATAATGGGAAAACGGGTAGAAGAAAATTAAAAAAAAATGTTCAGGTATTTTGTCACTTAAGTTCATTAAATATGTTTTTTATAACAGTACAACAACAAAAACTTATTTCTTACAAATATAGAAACATAACAAATAGATATGCAATATAAAAATAAATAAAATTTTAAATCAACATTTATGTTTGAGATCATTCAGATTCTTCTGCATTTCCAATTTTCTGCCTTTTTATCGAGAAGGTATCTAATGTCATTTGCGTTTTTCTTTTGCGCTCCGCAAGAAATTATCGAGAAGTGGACAAGGCATCCATGACACCCCGTCTTGCCTTTGAACTCCTATCAAAATCTGTGACTTCTATCGTATTATTTCTAGAACGGGTACTTCTAAAGGGTGTTACAATAGTTTGGACAGTGTTAAATGTGAATGGAGCTTAAACGTCAATTGTTTTTTGAGGTTAGTTTTTTGTTTTGACATCTTCAGTCGTTTACAAATTGAATTATGGAAAAGTTGAGCATTGAAGAATGCGTTAAAGTTATTGAAGCCTATTACGAAAATGGACGTTCAAACAAAAGTGCATTTCGCGCTCTTCGTGATTTTTTCGGCCCGGATAATCGACCAACCGAGAGTGCTATTGGCAAAATTGTGAAGAAATTCCAAGAAACTGGGTGGCAGATGTTAAGAAGCCAGTACGTGCTCGTGCAGGACGCTCAGACGAAAACATTGCTGTCGTGAGGAAGAATGTGGCCGAGAGCCCAAACACCTCTATTCGACATCGAGCACAGGAATTGCACTTGTCCACGGCCACTTTGCATCGGATATCGACGAAAGATCTGTCGTTGCACGCGTACAAAATTCAATTAACGCAAGAACTTAAAACGACGAAACATTTCTAGCGCCGTACATTTGCCGATTGGATACACGAACAAAGACAAGTGAATAACGAATTTTCCACCAAAATCTTCTTCAGCGACGAAGCCCATTTCCATCTCGATGGCTACGTCAACAAGCAGAATTGCAGAATATGGGCTGATGAAAATCCAAGGGCAATTGTCGAAACACCAATGCATCCACAAAAAGTCACTGTGTGGTGTGCTTTTGTGCTGGAGGAGTCATTGGACTCATTTTTCTTTGAAAATGTTGCTGGGAATTCGGTCACAGTGAATGGCGAGCGCTACCGCGCAATGTTAAACAGCGTTGTGTGGCCAATATTGGACGATTATGATATCGACGACATGTGGTTTCAACAAGATGGCGCCACATGCCACACAGCCCACGCCACAATGGTTCTACTGCATGAGAAGTTTCCCGGGCGCATAATCTCCCGATACAGCGAAGTCAATTGGCCACCGAGATCTTGCGATTTGACACCGTTAGACTTCTTTCTTTGAGGCCATCTGAAGAGTAAAGTCTATGCCAACAAGCCAACCACCATCCAGCAACTTAAAGACGAGATTTCACGGCACATTGATGAGATTGAGGAGCAAGTATGCCGAGATGTTATAAAAAATTTCGATAAGCGGATCAACGTGTGCCGCCGGAGTCGTGGCGAACATTTGGCTGACATTATTTTTCACACTTAATTGTAATGGATCAAATAACATGTTTCATTAAAGAAATCTTCAATTTTGTACATCACTGATTTTTAATTAACGTTTAACATCGATCCGTCTTATTGTAACACCCTTTAGTTGCAGAGGTTGTTGTAGTTGTAGTTGCTGATGACATTATTTTTTCTTGATTCTTAAGAATTGTCCTTATTGTTGAAGTTGACAAGTTCAATGCAACACCAATTTGAAATTGACGTTCACCAGTAACTAATCTTCTAAGCATTTGCATTTTAGTTTCCAGCGAAATGCTTTTTCTTGTCGCTTTAATTGTGAGTTTTTTATTATTACCCATAATAAAAACTAAAAATTATAATATTTATCACCATATCATTCATTATATTACATAAATTAATGCTTACAATAACGGCAACAAATGTTTGAAATAATAAAAATACGCACTCTTATCAGCGGCTATCGGCATACTACTCTGCTGGGAATGAGAGAAAGGGAGAGAGAGTGGGAGTTCCAGGGCCACTATTCCAATAAAACCGCGTTAAACCAAAACAACGCTAAGCGGACCAGCGTTAAGCGGGTCTTACTGTATTAGGTATATAAGTAAAATATTATTTTTATCTCACGAGGGTATTCAACATTACCTAATTTGTAAAGTGAAGAAGACGAGCGCAGGATTAGTTACAAAGTTCAGTGGTCATTTAGACAAGTTACATAATTTTTATTACATACCTACGTAATACGTGTTAAATTATCTTTGTTTTCGAACTTGCCGTTGCGTCATGTCGTGAAAATTGAGTAGGCATGTCAGATTTATAGCACGAATTATTCCGAATATGGAAACTGTAATTAATTCGGAGACTTAATGGACATTTAATACCCTTTCGTGGAAAATAATATAATATTATTTAGTCGACAGATAGGGGAAAAACCTATCTATTTTGTTGATGTGTTATTTCTTAACAGTAAATATGTTACATTACAAAAAATCGATGCTTTGATGAAATGTAGGTAATAACGTTTGAAGTGAGATTGTTAATTAAAAAGTTCGCATGTTCGTTTTATACAAGTGGTCATCAAAATTTTTATTTTCACCACTTGAATTGATAAGCACCGAACAAATTATGATTTTCGACGAATCAAATATTTGAAACCGTTCGAATTCCGATTTTTTTTTTACAAACAACCGCAGCTAATTGTATTTTGTAAATGATAATCTCGCGTTTTTATTGTTAAGCTTGTATTTATTACAGTTAACATTTTATTAATCTAAATATTCGAAACGACCTCTTTTTGTAACAAAACGTGGCGCAAATCTGTTCCGTAATAATTTGTCGTATCACGAAACACAAGCTTGTATTTGTAAAGTGATTTTGTTTTGTAAATCTTCTAAAGCGACATGTAAATAATTTGTTGTAAATGTAAACTTGTGGACGTTTATGGCATTAAAAATTATTACCAATCGAGAACCAAAAGAAATGATTTTCTTTTCTTTAATAAATACGAGTATTCGTGTAATTTTATTTTAAGTATAGATATTGACTGAATGTTTACGACAATTATTGAAAATAAGTCAATTATTTCGTTCACAAAGATAATGTAGTTCCGTAATGATTTTATCAATAATTAATACACGTTTAATTGTAGCAATGCGGTAGCCATTGTAATAGCAACGTGTCGACCCCCTATTTATTGCATACGCAACAGAGCCCTTGGAAACTCGAAATTCAATGGTGTCAAATTACTTTATCAAATAAGTTATTCAATATTTAGAGTATCAACGTTCAATTCTTTTTGTTAGGTACGTTTAGGTTTTAGTGGGTGGGTACTGCGTAGGGCACCGTTTAATTTTAATAATAAATTACTCTCATTATTTTAAACAATAATAAGTAAGTAGGATTTGTATTTAATTGTTGAAAATTCGTTTACGTTATATAAATTATAGTGTTAGTTTCGTAAATTACATATGTTTACTTAAACTTCAAAAAAGAAAAATGGAAGCACAGTAGGAACTTTATCGATGCTTGACCGAACTTAACACCTACTAGTTTAGTTCCCGTTTGATTAGATAAGATCTAATCCAGACATGCGAAAAATATATTACCTTTCGAGTGTATCTAGACAACCTAAGTAAATAAATCAAACGCTTCGAGTAGGTATTAATTACGTGCCTTACTAACCTACAATTAAAGATTTCAGTTATTATTTTAAGAACAATACGGCTTAAACTTTAAGTTGTGTGGTTACTTATCGTTTACGATCTCTATTTGTCGTAGGCACATATATAATATGCAAATATTTAACTATAAAAATAAGCAAAAGTAGTATTTATTTTAATCCATTCACCGATATTTACTATATCTATTAATTATACCTATACCTAATTTAGTTATAATTAATGCACTAGATGTAATGTAATTAATTTGTAAATAGGTTCAGAATTCACTACATGTTCACATGTATTAAATTATTTTTGATTTTAAATAAATGAAAATAAGTCGCAAATAAAGCAATAAAAGTAATTGTACAGGTTGTAAAAAAGTTTGTTTACAACGTTTCAGGGATGATAGAAGAGAGATAAACAGACATCTTTTTTATGCGACAAAACTTTGGCAGATGCACCGCTAGGTGACCTGAAAGGTTAAGTCGCGCGATTTGCGTCACAGCATGAAGGAAAAAGAACGACAGATAGAAGAAACTTTGTTTTTCCCTCATCTATCGCCCCCGAAACTTCCCAAACGAACTTTTTTGACACCACACAAGTCGAGCGACTTACCATTTCAGGCCACCTAGCGAAAACATCGTGCATTTGAAACGTTGTAAATAAACTTCTTATACACCCCGTATATAATTAAATTGCATTTACAAACTTTGCATGCCGAACGTGTCGTCGTTGCCATCGATTAATCTGTAAAATTAATCGCTGTGCTTAAGTTTTAATTTTGTTTCCTAATAAAATTTGTCGAGGTTTTGAACTCTTTTCCGAATAATATTTTTTTCGATTGTTCTGTTGATCTTTAAATCTCTAAAAAATCGGTCGTTGGATTCGCTAATTTCCTTGTTTTTCTATTCAGAAAAAAGTGTGAAAGAATACGTTTAATTGTAAAAAAACGAGGAAAATTGCGTGCAAAATTATACGGCGCAGGACCTCGAATCTTCGCTAATTCTTCGATTTGAGACTTTTGGTAGAATTTTTTTGTTTATTTATGGAAAAAGCATTGGACTTAAAACAACTGTTACTGTATCTGTTAATCTGTTTAATTTGACATTTTTTCATCTTCTTTGGCTGCATAGTAGTTAGACGATTGTAATCTTGAAAGAGTTTTGACAATATTTTTGTATCAACTTTATAAAGAAGTTCGACTACTATAACGAATTTGCTAAACTGCGAGATTCTGTCATCTCATCTGCTATTTATATTATGTGTGTATTTATACCTTATTCATTTTTCCTATGCAGTAGACAATAAACAAGCATTATTGCATGTAACGTGTACAATTCATTTTCACGGTAGCTTCAGAATCTCGAGGAGATCCAACCTCGTGTAAAATGATGTTATGCATTTGTTTATATGTACTGCATGGATGCGGTGAATAGAGTATAGTACAAACATCGCCAATTCTTGTAGTTTTAGTACTGTTATAGATCAAATTTCTGTAGTTGGTTTTCAAAGAGTTTAGAAAATGATGTACTTGCTTTAATTTCTGTGCCAAGATACCTAAATCATAAAAAACGATTAAGGACATCTGAGAGGAGTAGCTATTAAACACGGCGTACGTTTAAAGATGGCGTCTCGCGTTCTCGTAAAATCGCTAATATTATTTGAACTGTTTGGACTATTTTTAGATTCTTTTTTGTTTGGTTAAAAAGCCCATTAAATTACAGATTCGACGATGTATAGAGAATTTTACGACCATTTTAAAACACACGATGTTAACGATCTGATAATAAATAATCAAGATGATGTTATGGCATGTATTTATTTATAAACATCCAATGATTAATAAAAATAACGAAATATAGCTACCATTAAAATTAATTTGTAGTAAATACAGCCATCGAAGAATAATGTGTTAAATAATAAAAATCTACAATACAAAATTATTACTTACACCTCGCTTAAACGTTATTCACGATAGGTTCCAATGCACGTCATACATAAAACGTCACTAAATTGTACATTTGTAATGTTCAGTTTAAAAGTTTTGAACGTGGCATATTCTACCGACGATTTACCTGCACACATATGACATGGCAAAGAAAGACTGCAATCTATTACTACCTACTGTAAAAATGCGAGGTTTTTTATTGATGTCGAGATTGGAAACTATCGTGAATAATGCACGTTAGGTATGTTTACAGACAGGTATGCAACTGGATTTGAAACGAGGTATGCAGCATTGGTTAAATATTACTACGGTGGAGCTTTTCTGTTTTTATTCACTTGTTTCAATTCAAACTGAACGACGTAAGCAGGTTATTCGTGTCCATTTAGTCGTGAAATTACTTTCCACTTCCAAATGGGTACGAAATATTTAAACGTATTTCAGGGAATATAATATCTATATGTAAATATTTAAGTAGCCCATTTTACAATTTCGATGTAGAACATCCATCAACAGAAAAATGCCATTATATATTATTTTAAGGCAAACAGTAATTGCGTAGCAGCGAATAAACCCTTCTAATAACGATAACTGTTTCCATATCGCTATAAGAGCAATTACGGCTACGCATGCAACATTTAGTTTTGATGAAAAATGTCTGCGAAGTTGCATTCACTCTAGGGATTATGAATCGTGATTGTATTTCGAAACGAAGTAGTTGTGGAAAACCTATGTGAAAATCGTGCCTTCCTAGCGAGTTAAAACGGATCATACAAATTTAAAGGAATTACAAAATGAACAGAGGTATTCTTCTATTCAGTTCTTTATATATTTAACGATTGCATACGGTTTTTAGAATATCGCAGAATTGTTATTATTGGCTACAATCCGAAACGTCCACCTAATTGAGTGGAAAATTTATTGATAATAAATATTTTTATTTACCCACCTACTTTATTTAATTCAATTAATATGCGCACACGATATTTTTAACATTTATAATAACCTTTTGTCATTTTATTAAAGGGCTGACATTATAGTACAATGTATACGTACTATTATTATAAGGCTAAATTTGCGGTGTCCAGATATTTACGGATAATTAACCACGATGCTCTTCTAAAGAGAAATCTCGCCTATAAAAATATTTGCCGAGTGTTTGATTTGAACGTAAATATGCCAGGTTTCGGGTAGGTAAACGTTAAATATTTAGTTTGAAATTTGATGATAAATCTGTTAGGAGACCTAAACTCGGAGGTGTCGTTATTCACACTTTCTTATCACCCTCTGCAGTGCACAAATATTAGAATGTGTTAATGTTTGAAAAGACCACCACCTACCGTTTTATTATTTAAATTAACTTCTAAAAACAATTCGCGTTTGTTGGCGTCTTGGGATTAGGGCAGTAGGTACTAATAAAAATAAGAAAAAGTTTTCGTTTTTCCGTATGTTTTCACGCGTTTTCTTTTAATACAGAAATCTTAAGTTATAAATACAATTATCCTATACTAAATAACTACAATAAAAATAAACGCAAAAAGTTTGTTCGAAAAGAAGACGAGGTCGACTGTTAATAACTGTAATTTACTGTATCTACTTTAATAACAAAAAATTACGCATTTACCATTACAAATTAATCCCTTCAAGAGCTCCGCTAATTAAATTGTATCACTATTTTTAATGTGGGCAATGAGTCTTATATTCATTATTTAATTCTTTGCGAGCTGTCTTTTTCTATTTCCACGTATTTAGCTTTTATTGGATTTAGAATAGTAATATAAACATAGGTGTATTTCACGATCCACCATTTCAGTCTATTTAACATCTCTTAAACTTTACGTAGGTATTTTATTATTAGTTCGTCTTTTAACCATTCGAATCATTATTGACTTTGATTTTCTGAATTAGAAGCTTGGGAATTGTTTAACTTTAAATTTTAATAAAACGCTACCTATGTCGTACTTACTGGCCGCACTTGATTTTCATGCAAATTATACAGCAGCTAAAGATACTTTTTAACGAAAATAATGAATTCAAGTTGGATTTAATGACTTTAACCGTTAACCTAAATTAAATACATAATACTTTCTCAAAGTAATTAACTTAATTAAAAAATTTATAATTCATATTCGACCGATGTTGTTAGGTATTGAATTATATAAAAGTGAATTTGAAAAATTTAAGTTTTCACAGAGGAAGTTAAAGGCGATTATTTTCTTTTACACGATTAACTTTATAGATATTTACATATGTACCGTCAGGTTCATATGTTTTGTTCTTCTAAATGTAATCGCAGGCCAACGAACGACGAGAGAGGACCAACAGGGATGAGGGGTAGCAGTTGTTTTTGAATTGTAAAAAGGGACGTGTCAGATAATAAATAACAACGGACAGTAATCTTTTTTTGTTTTGACATATGTAGGTATTTATCTATTTTTAATGTTTATTATAAATTTAATGCTGCAAATTATACTAGGTGCAGAAGTTTTTTAGAGTTTAAACATAATTAAGAGAAAAACATAAAACAGATAGGGGTTATAGAATAAGCGGGGGGGGGGAGGTTAAGGAATATCGCCACCCGACGCTGCAAATTGCACTCTTATACACATAAATCGACAACATATTGGTTTGTTTCACACTTGTTACACTTTTGATGGGTTCACATCCAACACAGCACGCACTTCATCAGCATTTGCCCTCTTACTCCATAGGTAAATATATTCACCACAAAAAATATAGATACCTACTCTCCAGAATTTTTAAAATTATTAACACTAAATTGTAGGTTTTTATTAAAAATTATATTTTGCGAGACGAAATGTTTTAGAGACGCAATCACGTAATGGTGGGAAAAGGCTATACAATACATTGAAACTAACCTAAGTTTTACATAACCATCTCTCGCATAATTAAGTATATTATAACGCTACATACGTATATACAGTATGACTCCATATAAGGTTACAAAAGGGAAAATTTCATTTACGATTTTTCAAAAATTTCTATTCCACACAATTTTTTCTGCTTGATTTTAAATCTATGCAACTGTTTATCTTTTAACATAAGTTTTAACGTTAATTAGTTATTCGTTTTTTTGGAATTTTTGGACTAATGTTAGAATAATTTTTCACTAACTAAGAAGGTTAGGCAGGTGGAGATCTCAGAACAATTTGAAACTTTTCAGGATTGTAGTACTAGTCGACCCTAATCCAGAACCGTATTCGATTCGTGCTCTTACTCGGTTTGAGAGGGTGAAATCCATCCTTGAAAATTTGAACTTTTTTCGGTTTTGCTTGTTATCTGTGAAACAACAAGAGCTATCGCCAACAAAACTATATATTTTTGTAAATGGCCGTTCACGACCTACATTATGATACAAAAATTAGGGATGAAAACCCTAAGGCGTGTCATTCCTTCGAATTTTCACCTCTAATTTTGCCATTCTTGGGTACATTTTTATATCGGCAGACAATATAAAGGACAATTAAAACTATAATTTGAAAAAAACAACGCGATGTAGATTTATACAGTAGGTGACATCAAGTATCAAGTTTATCAAAAATGATTAAAACAAAAATTCAATTGTCTGCCACCGGTTGGATATTTCCCACCATATTATCTCTTAAACACGCTAAGAAAATTTTAGTAGTGTTGTGACGTAGGTTTTTGTGCGATGAGAGGTTTTTGGGCTATTACAGGGATTGTAGTGGGGAAAATTTTTAAAATATGTACTTTTTAGGAAATTTATTATAAAATTATGTATTTTTATGCAGTAAAATTATTTGAATAAGCACTATATACTGCCTTTATACCGCAGAATTGCACGTTTACTCTTTTTTTAATTTAAAAACTATTCCTGTGCCCTTAAGCATTGAAAATTTCCCTATTACAAATCATAAACTAGATAAAAGCTTAATCGCATTGTTATGTGGCCGATAAAATACAAGCAACTTATCAGAGTGCAAACAAATAACTGAATGTTTTTAAAATAAAAGCGGGATTTCCTAGTACCCACGTATAAACTCGAATGCATTTATATATTGAATTCTGGCAAAACCGCTTCAGATCTTTTGCGTTAGTGGTACAGAGCGGTAGTGCTTGTTTCAGTAGTTCGAATTTTAAATTACGGCGTCGTGTGTTGTTCGTGTGTGCGAGGAGTGCTCGTTCGGTTAAGGCCTTTTTTCGTGTGAGTGCGCGAGTGTTGTTGTGTACTCTAAAAGGATTACAAACAAAAAGGATTAATACGACTAGGAAAAGTAGGATCTTTCGTTGTCGACTAACTTTCCATGTATTTATAAAGTGTAAATAGATTGATCCATGTATTTACACTTTATAAATACATGGATCTTTAAGATCTAACACAACTTCTCTAAAAATCGAGCTTGGTTAGGTTCTCGGATAGGGACTCGGTTAAGGTTTTAGTTAGGGTTCCCCTCAAACATTCAACGGTCCAAATTCGCGATCGAAATTTTACCTTACGTAGGTATAGGTATGTAATAATACAAGTTCACAGTCAACGAAAGAATCTTCGCTGGAAATTGACCATAGAGGGAAAACGATAACGAGAAAAGAGTAGGAAATGCAAAGAAAAATTTAGAAGTTTCTAATTTTTTCTTATAGTCTGATGCAGACAAGTGGAAGTTGCATCGGCAGCAGTGTTAAGCTAAGCGTTAACTAGTCCGCATCAGACGCACAGAACCATCCCTTAAAATTTTCACCCCTAATTTTTGTATCATAATGTAGGTCTTGAACAGTCATTTACATAAACATATAGTTTGTTGTTTCACAGATAATAAGCAAAATCGAAAAAAGCTACAATTTTCAAGGGCGGATTTCACTCGCTTAAACCGCGTAAGAGCTCGAACGGAATACGGCTCTTGATTAGGATTGACTAGTACTACAATCCTGCAAAGTTTCAAACTTTTCTGAGATTTCCACCTGCCTAATCTTCCTTTGTGAGACGGTGTTAATTCAATTTTTTATCTTGTAATTGTATTATGTCAGTAATAAATTATTTTCGGCAACTGCACGGAATCTTTAAGTTTATTGCTTTGCTCTACAATTATTGTTTGATTTGTTCTTTGTTTGTTGCCTGTTATCTTATTGAAAATGTTATAATAACTCTTCAACAAAGAATTTGTTTAATTCAATAATGTTACGAATTTGGCAATCAGTGTTATCGCGTTGTAGTTTCAAGGGGAGGTCGCGGTTAACGTGTCACCTGCTTGTGATTTGCTTTGACATGGTAGATGCATAAAAAAATAAGTTCAGGGGAGCGTTTGTGCGAATGCGCCTTGGAAATTGTACTTTTTGATGTTTGAAAGTACGTCGTCCTCAACGAACTACCTGATGGGATTCGGTAATTCGAGCATTCTAAAACTTTGAATTTTAGCTTATCTTTTAGTTAAAACAACTTATTTCAGATAAATTTTGTTGTATCTTTTCAAATCTTTCTATCTTTTCACTTTCCTCTTATACTTTATAAGTACCTACTTACGTAATTCAGTTTATTTTGAATTAAAAAATGTAGGTATAACATGCTATTAACTTAAACTGTCACAAACACGATTTTATTTGTCGTATATTTATATTTTCTTCGAGGTGAATTTAATTTTAGAATTGAGTACTAAATATCCATTATCGTGAATATAGGTAGATTTGCAGATTGAAAGAAAGAAATTTTATGCGATCGAAGTGCAAAGCACTTTAACAGGAATAAGCTGCCAAAGTAGATGATGGATAAACGCTTACATTTCAAGATATGCGTAGGAAAGCTTTTAAACAGATAAAGTTACATCAACTTACTAAAATTATGTTCGGTGTAGCAGCACTCTAGATATCTTTCCGAGTGTGTGTGTGTGTGTGTTTGTGCGAATAAAAAAGTAAGATGAAGTATTAGTTTGTAATATAACATTTATTTTTCTTTTAATACTGGTGTTGTAACAAAAACTGTATTTTTAATTGCTATAAAATAGAAAGGAAAACGAAAAGAAACGTCTCGGAAACCGTAGAAATGAAAACGAATATATCCATTTTATATTACCTCGGGGATAAAATTAATCATATTAACTTTAACATAAATGTACCTACCACGTTTCGAATGCGGTGAATAAAAGAAAGCAAAAAGGATTAGATATAATTTTATGCGCTTTGAGGGACTCAACTCCCAAATCATGTTGGAATTTTAATTAAAGGCACATTTCCGCTACCGGATAAAGTATCCAAAAACATGTTTCGGTGTTTAATGCAGGTAAATTACTAAAACCGTATACCTACTATAATGTTCCGATTTTTAAAATGGACTTTCAGTGTCAGCTCGAGGTGCTTTTCCTATTCCTTCGTAGATAATTTATAAAGATTTTAGAATCTGTTGTATTTAAAACGCTTAATTTTTAACTTTTATCCTTTACGTTAAACGAGATAATTCAAAAGGAAATCTATAATATTTTATAGCATTTTGTTCTAATGAGCGTTTTCTAATCGCGTACTACGGCCTTGAGAAGGCACCCCTAAGCATTTAGTTTTGTAAACATCCTTGATAAACGGGAAATTATCTATATTATAAACTAAGTAATCGGTTCCGTAATATCGCCGGTGTTTTGACAGAAGGGCGCAACCCACACGTTTTGCGAAAATGAATTATTCTGACTATCTTATGCGTCTAGATAGCAAAGACATCATCTGTTAAAATCTGGTAACAATATTCCGATTTTTTCCACTGGAAAAATCGATTTGCATTTCCGTGAAATTTATCTGTTTTATAACTACGCGACAACATAAAATGTGATCTCCTGTAAAATTTACTTTTGTGGGATACGCCCTTCTGCAAAATCTGCATCGATGTGATAACAGCGAATAGTTGAAACAAGACACGGCCAGTCCGTTTCGAGCAACCAAAACGAAGTAAATTTTAGTTTCAAGGCTCGTTCCGTTTTTTAATTCGTCGACTGTACATAATATAAAAAATAAATATTCGTATAAAGAAAATTTAGGTCGTTTTTAATGTCATATAATGTAAACGTACATCGCGAATTATTGTTTTTATTCTTTATATTAAGTATATATTTTAATTTGAAGAAAATTTTCGGATAGATTGTTAAATTATTATAAACAAAAATAGGAATTGTACGTTTCGTAATATAAATATCTGCTGAATTATAGAAAAAAAAAATGGATAACATTTATTCTGCACGTTTTCCCTTATAACCTGCTGTAGCTATAAAATACATATTGGACACAAGGGAAAGATAAAGTGTTATTTTTCGTTTTAGAATTTCATTACCTTTGACATATCCAAAACTTAGTGCACACTAAAATGCACAGTACCTACCTACTTACTGAAATAAAATTTCTATTTTTTTTTTTTTAGAAATTGTAACGTACCTACGTATATATTGTGCGTCGGTGTACATTTCACTTACAAACAAGTTTTTATTGCAAAATATTAAGAGTACATTAATTACTATTATTTAAGGATATGAAAAAAACCGCCAAGTTTAAAAACACGAGGAAGAAAACTTTTTAATTCGGGAACTACAATTATTATCGTCAGGGTTAACGTTTTTTATTCAATGTTGCCTGTCATACCAGACATATTGATTAGTATTTAAAAAAAAAGATGACCTGATTCGTTGGTATCGGGTATAGAACTGAAATATTTACTTTTACAACGCAGTAAATAATGACGCAAAGATGTTGTGTTCTGTTAATTTCTCAAATTTTCGAAAACATCGAAGAACAAAAGAAAAATTATTATTTGTAAAACAAAATTAAAAATTAAATATCTCAACGGCGAACCTTAGGAAGTAGGTAACTTACTGTAGAAAAGTTTTTGAGTTATTTAATTTCTCGTTATACGTACAGGGGGTTCAAAAGTGTTTCAGTTTAGGTATGTCTTATTGTTACTGTCATACTGTCTTGTCATGTTATAATAATAAAATTCTTACTTAAATACTTAAACCAATACATGCCTTTATCTTTACACAGCCAAGCAAGACTGAAATACTTTTTGGACACCCCTTAGATTGTAATAGTTTTAGAGAAACGTTTGACGATGTATTTTATTAAACAGCGGAATTATTTTTGTTTACCTTAAAGATCGCGAAATACATACATATATACATACAGAGGCAACCCATGGGTACTTTTATCATGGTACCCAATAGGTACTTTTTGAGATATAAGTTTTCAAACACAGCCGCCAGAACTTTTTATTTCTATAACAGTTATTTACACTGTAAATAAGTATTTTTTTTAATTGTACTTTTTGAATTTCGGATAGGTGTAGGTAAATTATGTAAGTAATGAAATGGTAATTTTAGAAGTGCAAATAAATTTGAGAGGACTTTAGAAATAACAAAACCGTTTATTAACTGGAAAATATGGAATCAGGTAAAGGTTTCAACGCCGTAAACAGAGTGAAATATGAATGATAAAAGAAAGGAAAGAATATTATATAACGTTGGCGAGTAGATACGGTTTCGTATTATACCGTCGGTTAGTAAATGACTAGATGGTAGTCGTTGGACTAACGATTTTTTCCTTTTCGGAAAGCTCTTTGGTTTCGGGGGTAAGTACGTTTATAGAAATGATAAATGGAATTATGCCGTGCTAGCTTTCAATTTTGTTTATGGGTTTATATTCACTGCAGATCATAGGATTAGATTTTTTTATTGGAATTTTCGAACATGCAAGTCTTCTTTTGTCGGCATAAGCGGGCATTAGTTTTAATAGACAACTTCACGGGTTACTTATAATATTAAGTAATTTGAAATGGAGCCGTTCTGACAATAAAAAGTGAAAGGATAAATTGAGACAGCGATGTGTATTTTTTTTAATTTTTGAGCTAATCTATTTGAATAAGTACCTACTTTTATTTTGACAAACGCCTTCACTGTGTTACTTAACAAAATACTTTAGTATCAATATTTATATTTATTTATGAAAAATGCTAATCGTCTATTCTCGCGTTTTGCTATTCACACGTGTACACATATCTGTCGCAATTGTAACTTCTTCATTTTTAAAAACATCGAACCTTATATCATTAAAAAGGAATCATGAGCGTCTAAGACTTGTATTTAAAAAAATAGAAGTTTGGAAGGAAAATCGTTTAAACTAAATAAGATTTAAAAAAAAACTGTCACTTTCATCGTGATCTAGTTAAAAAAGTGTCTGAATAATGATAAAGAATTTTTGTCTCACCTCTAAGAATAAAAAAGTTAGATTGGAACGAAGAATTTTCGAAATTTCAGTATAGGGCTTAAACAAATAAAATGTTTAAAACTTTCAAGTCGGTTCTCAGTTGGCCTTAAGCTGCTGATCACTTTCTCTCATTTAATCATATTTCTATTTCTTACCGTTTTCAAGAGCACCATGTTTAACGCGATCTTATGGAACACACTGCATATACAGGGTGTTTCAAAATTGCGCACAGTTGGAAAAACTGATGGGACATCCTGCCGTCCATTAAAAGAGTTTTAAGTAGGTAACTTTTTTAAAGATAGCCGGCGTTAAAATTCATTCGATAGAAATTAATTTAACTTTTTTTTTTATATAACGCTGATACTATTGAAACGACACTAATTTTAATAGTTTGATGCTCGGTTAATTTGGTGCGTAGTCAGGACTTTATCTTTGTGTCGGTATTACAAGTTTTTAGAAAAATATTTTGAGTTTTTAACCAACGAATTATTTACAATGTCTTTTGTGTGTGTCATCTTAAAACGATGGTGCAAAATCAGTTTAATCTCCAAATAATTTTTTTATAAATGTTATTAAATATCAAATTTTATATTTAATAAAAAATTATTTAAATGCATTAAATCAGAAATTAAAAAAAATATACGACGCCTAGATATTTTAAAGTAGGTTTATAACCTATATTTTTCGTTTAAGGCACCGTTTTGTATTTTTAATACGTTGTTAATAAGTCACTAATATTGACTTATTAATACTTTCCCTTAAAACTAGGTAATTAAATTAAATATATATATACATATATAAGTAGATAATGGAAAAGATTCTTGAAAGAAATTCTTAATACCGTACTTATAATAAAATAACTCTTTTAACTCGGTTAATGCTTTTATTCCTTTTTATTAATTACCATATAAACGTCAAATACAGAAGTCTCGTTAAAACGTCGGAATTTTACAATATTAAAGTCATTAAAATTACAGTTTTTTTTTTAATTTTCTAATTGGAAATGATCAAATGATGTCGCGCAAAAGCGGCCAATTTAATTTTATAAATTTTCAATATGTACATTAAAATTTAATAAGTACCGTTATCGTATTAAAACACATTTACGAACTGTGATCAAACATCAAAGAAACCACTGGGCACTTATACTTAATACTTAATATTAATGAAAGGACCTGCATAAATGAATATAGTTTGCTGTTTCAAAATGATACTGCATGAAAGGGAAATCAACAAGTTAGTACCTACTTGTTGTTTTCTATAATATTATTCGATTATGTTAAGGAAATTCATTTTGTTTTAGTTAAGTGAACACTGAAATAGAAGAGTAGATTGATTTGTTGATTAAACTACGCTTGAACGGCATTATTACATTTATTTCAAACGATACGTTCGAGTTAATTCACTTCATTGACGACAGTGTTGTTATTCGATTGCTTTACTAAATAATAATTGGAATAATGGAGAAACTCGGGTCTAGGTAATGTGAAATATGTTTTTATTATCGTATTAGATTTGTATGCGATAATTTTTAATCAATACATTCGTGGAATCGTGTAAAACAGACGCGTACACGAGATAGTATTAAATATTAAAATAATATCAAGCATTTTTATTTTATTATGTGTGACTCATTTGTTCTCCTACGGAATACAGTTTGCGTTCGTTTTAAATAATAAGATTATGCAATCCATGCGAGAAACAGTGTTTTCTGTTTTTTTGTGTCTCTTACTTACCCAGGCGGCACACTGCCGTTATAATGTCGTCAATTATTGGCCCTTTGGGGCCAATGGGACGTCGTAAATGACGTCAATATGACGGGTTAATGTCACAGCCCAACGACGTCAAATTATCACCAATCTAGTACGTTACTTCAGACGTCTAATTGACGCCTAATTTCTTTAAATGGTACGTCGATTTGACGTCTTATTGACGTAATCCTAAGGCATTAATGACGCATCTAAAGGTGAAAAAAATACAAATACATTCAATATAATTATTACTTTATTACAAAAATGAAGGTACAAACGAAGAACCTAAATCTAAGAAATTAAACAAAGTATGTTAATATATCAAAGAAGGAACACAAAATTATTTGGATTTACCTACTTAATAACCAAATATCGTTATTATTATTATATACAAGTAATACAATAATATGTTTAAGATAAGATGTAAGCGGTAAATATAATATAAGATATACAGTGTGTCCACGAGTTGTGGGATCATTTGATAGAGCCTAAACTAAGCACAATAGAAAAAACTATTTTAGATAAAAGCTTTCTGGTTGTATGAGTCGCACAATGTAAAATTTCACACCAACAAAAGACATCTAAATAAATTAATAATAAAATGGGGTCACTCACGCCACAAAGATAACCTAGTCACCTAAAGGTTAAAACCTATAGAAATAAGTACAGTTTGTCTGTTTCTTGTTAAGCCATGATTTGTAAAATTATTGTAAAAAATATTTCTTCCAGTTGTTTAAATATTTAAAATTATTCGTTTTAACTTTAGGTGGCGATAGGCTGATTAATTTTTCACTTACCGTTAAGAAATTATATCAAAATTTACAATTTACAAATTTATAACGTAAAACTCACTGCAAAGTAAAACCACTAACCTAACAAAACTGCTGTCGGTAAACCAAAGCGCGATCAGTATGCACAGTGGCGTGACACTTTAAAGGAACTAGTTCTATCCATTGACGTACACAATTAGAATAAATAACCGAATGCGAGTTTCCTTACTAGTTTAGTTGTATTTATAACGTATACAACTATTACTATTAATCGCATAGACGCGATATATAGCATAATTCCAAAATAGATTTATATACTTTTTAGTTAAAATTTTGGTTTAAAACATAAACATGTTAGAAAAAATTACGAGTAATTTACGCTTTAAATTAACGCTTCAAAATGTCTTTATTTTCTCAAATTCAATTAACGTAACATGAAAACTTCAGTTTTTCCAATAAGGATTCAGAACTTTGGAATGACCAAACAAAGACGTCTCAACGACGTTCTTTAATGACGTCAAATGTTCGTCGTGAAAGTGTCGTCGTGCGTACGTCACTTATTGGATCCACGACGTCGCCGACGAATAATTACCAATAATTGACGACATTATGACGTCAGTGTGCCACCTGGGTAACAGATTTTTGCAAATCGCGTTATCTTTACTTTTACAAAATGGTAATTGAACGCTGGTACGGTGACCGCCACAGAAACTGGGCTGTGGTGTGAAACTGACTGATTTGTCAGGGTAATAAATAATTTGCATAATCCGGACGCAGTTTTACGATCCTGCCTGCTTGTATTTTTTTATATTTTCCAGACAAGCAAGTCTTATTTCTATTTTACATATAATTTGCGGAAAAATAAAATAAAATTGGATATCTAAATAAATGAATATAAAAATGAAACAATATGTATAACTATGAATAAAGATACACAAATTAAATAAAATATAACGAGTTAAATGGAATTATCTTTAAAAGTTTAATCGAAATTAGAAGTTAACGAAATCTGTTGATTATTATTTGTTTTATTTTTTATACCTAGATAATGCGGCTTTTACGGATTATCTTTCTGTTATAGTATCAAAAATGAAAATTGAGCGGATGCGTAAAGACCAAATACACATCTAATTTTTCGTCTTACAAACTACATTTTAAAACTATAGGTAACTTGTTGAACCTTAATAAAAATAATTGTAGGTAACTTGTTAAAAATAATGTATAAAGCGAGTTAAGATGAAAAATTGTTCATCAAAAATACTTGTTTGTAACATTGAGTGGGATTGATTTTACTATTTTATTTAACAAAAAATAATAATTAAATAAATGAGTCTGGACTAAAGCTATCAAGAATGTGTGATAACATTTCTAGGCTTTAAAAGAAAACCGTGAACACGAAACTGTAAGAAATCTCGCGTAATACAGCAAAAATGTAAAATTTGAAGGTTTCTAAAGAGCTGCCTGATACAATTCTACGAAAATGCCGGTGTATTTTAGAAGGATAAATTCGAAAACAAATCTTTAATAGATACTTTATGACGTAACAACTGTTTACTACAACTTTTGCCCTTATAATCTCCAGAAGTTATTGTTTACCTGCTCTTTCGCTTTATGCCTAGTATTCACTAGGGGTACGTACACCTGTCGGCCTACAATTGTTACCCGGAAGGGAAACATTCGGCATACAGAGACAGCAAACAAATTCTTATAACCACTGTATTTACGAATTATTTACTTGCAACGCCAACGTGAAGTACCTAATAATCTTCATATCATAAGTAGATTATAAATTCAGTTACTTTATAAAATGTAAGACCATGTAAAGAAAGAGTTGGGTGTAATGTTAACTTTTGTTAGTAATATGTATCTCAAAGTAACGAACATTATAGCGAAAATAAGCCATTTTATTTTTATAAAAAACACGTTTTTGTATGTTTATTGATTATTATTATTCTATTTTAATACGATCAACACCAATAATATAAAAACTAATTTTACAGAATATATAACAGCGATGACTTCTTTCGGCATAGCGTAGTAAAATATTCTATCATTTTTTCGAATTACTCATTTCGGTGTTTTTCTTAATCTTTTCCAGGTATAGACTAGCATTTGTGAATTTTAAAAACCTTGTACCTTTGTACAGATTATTCAGTTGACATGCAGATGTGTTTATTTTTACGTGTCTTCGACTGAGATCTAGATATAAATTAGAAACTTGGAATAGAGTATCAAATTTCTTTTCGACATACGACAAAAGGATGACAAGACAAAAAATGACGTACGGAAATACATAGGTACCTATATTACTTATTATAAATTATAGACAAAAATCAAAAAACTTTACTACATTCTAGGCATAAAAAATTGAATACTATAACCGAAATAATGAAATGAAAAAATGCAGTTCTATACTATTTTTAATGTACATAAAACAACCCTCGAAATGTAGCGAAGCAATGCGATAACGCGATAAGAAGCTGAAATTTGAAAAAGCGTATATAATTTTTTTAATTTGAGTCTATAGTCAAATTATGACTATTTTTCTATAAAAAATATGAGAATTAGTAGTTAAAAAATATCTTGAAAAACAATAACTTTACCTTAGAGGTAAGTCGTTACATAATTCCTTAATTTATTTATATGGAAAGTTATATTTATTAAAAGTAAAAATCATTATTAAAATTGTGATTGACGCGAGAGGAAGTTAATAGCAAAAATAAATTAATACCTTAACGTTCGATAAGTTATTCCTATCGCGTCAAAGAAAATTTTCTCCGAATAGGTAATCGTTGTAAGTGATTTGATCAGTCAATGATTTAACTAATGATTTGTTAAATTTATTGTTAGTTTTGTGCAACGTGATTTGAAAAAAGTTATTAAGAGCTATTAAAAGCTATTATGATAATTGTTTTCCTGCACCAATTTTGAATCAGAAATCGAGTTTATGACGATCTTATTGTCGCTATTTTTTTTAATCTACCGCGTCTAATCTACATTTTGTTATTTAAAAATAATTAATAGGGGTAAAGCTAAAAATACTAGGAGTATTATTTAATTTTGTCATTTTTTACTTACTTCAAACTCTTCCAAACGCAACGGCACCTTCAGCCACATATCTATAGTTTGGGGTTAGTTTGGGCAATATACGTTCCTATAAATGTATAGGAACACAATACAAGCAGAAATTGTTTCAAATAGTAGTAGAAGCAAGTAATTTATAGATATTATTTATATATTATGTTCATACTCACCTGCAGCTCGTTGGTTCGGTATAATATTCAAACTAAGTAATTAATTAATTAAAATTAAGTAATAATTAATTATTTTTTTATTACCCAACCGTATGTACCCATAGTATGGGTACAAGGTAGGATATGGAGGCGGATCTGCGCGTATTGTTTGACGACACTCGTGAGTAAATAAGACCGTCAGACATTTTCCAAATACCGATGGTACGGGTACGTTGTTCACACGTAGTTTCGGCGTTAAAATTGTTACGTCTCATCATAAACATGAGGTGCGCGATGTTTAGTTGCAACGCTAACAATCAATGTAAAAATTTTGACAGAAAAACTACTTCTTTTGATTTCCTCGCAATGAACCTGAATTGAGGTTAAAGTGGATTCAAGTGGAGTATGATGCGTGTACTACTCACGGATGACGTCACCGCGCCGAGGTGAACGTGTTTGGCACACTCGGAGGTCCTATCTTGTATAGTTATTACATCAGGAACCGTAATTACTGAACTATTAAGTACTTAACTTATTTCTATTTCGTTAAAAGTTTTTAAAATCGTATCAAAACTTATTTCTATTTGTATCTGTTTTCGACCGAGCTTGCATCTCGACTACATTTGGGATTTGGCACCCCGTCGATAGCCTCTGGGTATTGTCGCATGGCAGGCAGTCTTCAAGCTACTCAAAGCTACCATGTAATCGACGTCGAAAACGTTATTACTTACTAATCAGCTTACACATAGGGAACAATAAAGTTGAAGCCAAAATGTTTCCCGAGAAGGGTAAAATTTGTTTGCATTCAGTCGGCCTACAGGCGGGATACAAGAAAAAATACCGTTCGGTCACAAATGTTTCCCTGTATGCCTACAGATGTATCCCAGTGAGTACGAGGCATTAGTGTTCGAATGTCATCTCATTGATGGCTGTTTTCACTTTTAAAGTCAGTTTTATATTGTGTAAAGTTTGATGTCTCATTTTCTATAGCGTCCAATTACTTATAAATATTACCAAATATTCTGAGTCTGGAGTTATTTGAAGGGAGTTTTGGGAGTTATTTAAGTTATTCTGCATTTAAACAATGACCAAATCGTATGTCTATATTTACACTTCACTTTGGAAAGATAATTTTTATGATGTTGACATTGCTATTGAACTATTTATGTTTTATTTCAATCATAAAAATTCTGACTAGTTTTGTTCATCCAACTTAATCGATTTTCACAAATACCTATTACAAAATTAATTTTGGTTCACTAGAACTGTCTCACATCAGTCATATTTAAAACAGTTTATTATTCAACGAACATTTATTGATATAAGTAGTAATATTTTTTTACTTTTTAATGTTTTTAAATTTTAATTGTTTCAATCATTGTTTTTTTTTTGAATTGTACAAATCGGACAATAAACGAAGTTTTTTAATTAAGTATCTTATTAGTTGTTTGCAAAATACATATAAATTTTGTTTGCTCTATTGTTATGTAAAACTATTTATCAAGTTCGCATGACAACATAATCAATGAATAAATTGAAACTGCACGCACCACAATATTAGTTTATGAAATAAGTACAATACATAGTTATCCTGATTATAAATTATAAGAAGTTGAGCTACTATTTTTTCCAATAATTTCAATAATGTTTGGTGGAGATTTACATTTAATCAAATTGAGAAAATTGTGCTTGTCGTTCCTGATTATAAGGAAACTTTCAAGTACATAGTTTCCTTAAAAAATATCGTGTTATTCTAAAGGGACTTCAACAATGATTGAAACCTACGTGACCTCGAGATCGCGATTGTTGTTTGACGTTAAGTGACAACGCCAAAATATGAAATTTCCTAGTCTGTTGCTGATTACGCTGTTGCTGAAAATGCTGATCACGTGGGTTTCAATCATTAATGAAGTCTCTGTATATGAAACAATGAAATCGTCATTTTCAGGTCCACAGATTTAAAAAGAAAACACCTGTCGCTTAGTTTTTGGTCTACTATAACATATTATACTTGAAAAAAAATCGGAGAGTGACACCCGAGATACCTTTCCGTAAGTTGACTAGATCGGAATAATTCGAGCGGACTTAACTCGATCTGATTAATTCCATCCGTTCTAACTCGATCGGATTAAGTAAATCCGATTTAACTGACTTGTATTTTACCGAATCGGATTTAACTCGAATCGAAATTGATTCGTTTTTTTATAAATTTAATTTATTTAAATACCTAATTAATTGCCAATGTTGGCTTCCAGAACTATCGTGCGTTTTAGGAGTCGCGTTATGTACGATTTAAGTTGCATTTAAAATGTAGTTATGTTACATTATGTATCTAATTTTTTAGTTATATAAACAATGACATTTAACAAAAACATACTTTTATTAATATACTGATTTTTTCAATTCAATTTCTTTGGGATAACTGATTAGTTCAAAGCTTTGACCGGATTTAACTCGATCGGTCTCATTTCGCCTGGAATAATCGTATCGTTATGTTGATTAAATTGAGGTAAATTTTTATTTTTAACTTTCTCCATATTAATGAAAATTTTAAAAGAACAACACATCATATATGCAAATTATTATTTTAAGACTATTGGATTATCTTTAAAAATAACAGCGTAATAAGTTTCAAGCACCGAGCGCACAGCCTTAAACCAACTTTTAACCGAGTTTATTTTGGAAAATATGAGCGTTTAAATAAAAATGCAGGCGAATTTCGAGCGAAATCTTGATTTCTTCGTGCCATTTCGTGTTTCGCTTTTTTATTTTGTAAAAATACATTAGCTCGGCAAGAGTGCAATTTGTTATAATTAAATTCTTGCACATCGCTGCTTTAACTTCTATACGAAAAGCTTAACGCCTAATTACGCGGCAATTAAAATTATGACTATAATCTGTCTTGCGTGTAATTACATCTAAGAACTGAAGAAATGCTGAAGATGAATGTTATTTGTAACTGTCCCCCCATAGATTTTGCGTTGCTGCTTTAAATGTAATTCGCAGTAGGTACATAATATGAAATTTAAAATAAAAATAATACGATTTTTTGTTAATATTGATTAACGAACATCTTTTTTGTCATATTTGTAATTTTAACAAAAATACAAATAGGTACACGAAATATTTTTACTTAAATAAAGCTGATATTGACAGTAGATATTAATTAATGAATTTTACGAAATTGAGATTCTGCCGATTATCTTTATAAGATTAGTTAGCTGATAGTATTGTTTAGTTGTTGTAGTTAGTATTGTTTGAACAGTAATTTTATTGATTCGTACTATACGTTATTCGTGATAGATTCCATGCATAAAAAGTTACTAAATTGAATATTTTGTAATATTCAGTTTAAAGTCTCGAACACGGCATATTTTATCGATGATTTTCCTGCACACATATGACATGACAAAGAAAGACCACAATCTATTAGTAAGACTGTAAAAATACGAGGTCTGATTGATGACGTGAATTGGAACCTATCGCGTATAACGTATAAGTAGTTTATTTCACTATCGAGCGTCCCACGTGTTTTTAATTCGTATCGGAAGCTCGATAATCTCGTTGTTGACATATTTACACTCTATAGTTGTTTTAAGAAAATCCTGAAAGGTCAATACGACCAACGGCAGTTGAACGTGTTCTATTCGATTTACTGGGAATATTTACTGTTATCGTAGCGCTCATAACTATTTTGACAAACATGTTTCGGAACACGCACGATTAGAAATCAGTACGATTAGCGATATTGTCGGTTATACTCATCGAGTGGTATAAGATGCACACGCGAACTTCAAGAGTCGCATTTGAATGCAGTTAATATTGGTTATTTGTAGGTTTCATTTTTCGCTTGGTTCATAAGTATTTTGACATGTTGTTTAACGGATTGTATACCTAAGTATGCAACGATCATACATATTTAGATATTCAAACTATTTGCTGTGTGAGGGTTAGAAAAACAATGCCGAAGATACGGGAATATTCTATAGATTTGAAAGAGGCGACCATTCGCGCTCTAAACAATGGACGTACCCGAATAAGCATTTCTCGACAACTTATAAGTATTTGGAATCGACATTATCAAGTGTACGTGTACATTTTTCTACCGTAAAACAACGTCTTAAAGAACAAGGCCCAAATGGCTCGACGACCCAGTAAGAAATCTTTAATTTCCAAAAAGATCCGTAAAGTCCGATTACAATTTGCTAAAGCTCCATCGCAAGTGAACATCGGCCGAGTGGTCGACGATATTGTAGAGTGATGAAATTAAATGTAGTGTGTTTGCCTAACGACTGAATAATTAGGTAGTACGTCACCCCAAAAAATGAAAAACACAATGTCCGGTACCAAGTATCCAATAGTAAACACGGTGGAGAACATGGTCCGAGGGATGTCTTTTCCGTGTAGGTGCGTTATTTCGGATAGTTTTGGTTATCAAGAGATTTTAGATAAACACATGCTTCCATATACCACCAGGTTGGATATTTCGAAACGATAAAGATCCAAAGCATATCTCTACATATATACATATATTACATATACATATACCGTTACATATATTACTTCCACGGAAATAAAGTACGAGTTTCCGATTGGCCCAGTCAAAGTCCCGATCTAAACTCGAGCATACGTGGAAGAGATCGATCTCTCTTGGTCGCATTTCGAAGCCGATTGACTACATGTCGAAGCGATACGAAGGGTTCAAACACAGTTGAAACCCAATACAGACAAAATGACGTATTCTGTAAAAAGTTTTGTATTTTTGTAACTATTACATGTTGTCAAAATACGTTTGCTCATTTGTTAAACCTATTGGTGTCTTTTTGTTGTACATAATATGTACAGGGTGCGGCGCCAAAATCCGGACAAAATTTATTTTGAATTTTCCGTCGTTATATATCACTTCGAGAGGTCGCGATTGGCGTCCAAATATCTTGACGCATGTACTAAACATTCATGACCTTGAAACAGTCGCAATGTTGAAGTGTTTGCGCTGGGCGCTCAACGACAGAAATCATTCGATTCTTTAGGTACCCAAGATCGACTGTGTATGATGTTGTCGCAAAGTATAACGAGTCTGAGAAGTCCAACGAAGGTTTTGCAACGAAATTTCTGGCGAATGTTCACGTGCTAAGTGTTGTGATCAGTGAGGTGATGTCATGCCACCGCATTCTTTAACAAAGAGGAAAATGCCACAAAAGAAGTTTATTTGCGTGTTCTGATAAATGTGGTGAAGCCGTGGATGGAAACCGTATCGTCTGGAGAGTCGTATGTTTTCCAGCAGGACGGTTGGTGCAAAATTGGTTGTTGGACAACGTCGACATGTTTTGGTCCAAAGAATTTTGGCCACCCAACAGCCCAGATTTAAATCCTTTGGACTTCTATGTATGGAGCGTGGTTGAAAGGGTCACTAACAAGTTCAGACATCCGAACGTCGCATCATCGAGAGCCGCTATTGAAGCGGCATTCGCCGATATGAACCGTGACTCATTAAAACGGGCCTGCGAACGTTTCAGACCGAAAATGGAGACGGCCATTCAAGCGGAAGGGGGTTATATCGAGTAAATGTGTTCTTTATGACCTAACAAATAATTTAGTAAAAAATAATAATTATAAACTTCTCCATTTCTGCAATAAAAATTATGTTTCAAGAAAATGTTTAATTTGTCCGGATTTTGGCGCCGCGCCCTGTATATTCTGTTAATTTCTATTTTGCAAAAATTGTTATCGAAGCTCACGTTATGGTTCCTAAATACGACATATTTAAGATACTATTACAAATAAAGATATATGAAAAACTATCATTGTCAAAATATTTATAAGCGCTACTGTCTATTAGCAATTTTTTTATCGAGGTTATCGAGACCTTGCTGTGCTTGTTACAGTATTAATTTAATCTTCCACTAAAATGGTTGACTGGTTATATTCATGTCAATATTAAACGGCGTTCGTTCCACATAAAATTTTAGGTTTTATATTTAAAAAAAATATCTTACCTAAATGCCAGTCGGTATTATTCATTATTGATAAACGACATATCCCGTCGAAATATTTTCGGTTCAAAGACCATTGAACGGCTCATCTATTGAACAGCACATCAATTTAAAATTTGCGCATAACGTTGTTTTGTAAAAATATAGTAATAATGCGATAAAAAGTGACCCACATAATAAAATAATGATGAATGTAGTACCAATTTAAAAAGCTTTTTACTGTAAAAAAAATATAGAACAACGTTTAAACTTTTATTAATGATATAATAATGTGAAGATCTCACATACCTCCATAGTGCATTTTTTAGTTTTTTTTAAATTTCTAAAATCTAATCTATATATAGCTTATTTAGCATATTTATTTCGACTGACAGAAGACGTTTACACTACGTAACATCATCTACATTATACATTTAAAATATTACGATCTTTATTCAAGTCATGTTTTTAGAAGTTTCGTATCAGAAAATATTCGGTGTAGTACACAGTATGCATTTTGAAACAGAACAAAGTAATTTGGTCGGTGTATAAAATAAGGAATTTTATAAATTTAAAATAAGATTTTAAAAGCAAGAAACCTCTACGATGCTTTTAAGTAGGCACTTAGTGAAGAAAAAAATGATGAAACAATTTTCTATTTATACTACTGTTACGTGCAAAAAAAAATTCAATGATAAAAATAAAATAAATTTGATCGGAAACAAAATTATTTAATAATGAGAAAACTTAAAATAGCACTTAACAAAATTTAGAGGCCTGTCGACTAGCCTTTAGGCAGTGGAGTGCGGCCGGGTTCAAATAAAATAAAAAAATAAAGGGCGCCAAGTAATTTTCCTTTCACTAATAACTATTAAAGGGGAAAATTACTAAAATTATAAGATGTTAGATATTTACAATATGGATATGTAGGTAAGTTATTAAGGAACGTAAAATACAATATGTAATTTTCGTATGAGGCTTAAATGAATTCAAAATTTAATACTAACAAATTTATATAGGTATGTAAATACGTTAATGCTTCTCGAGAAACACTTCGTTAACAATAATTAATATAAACAATAACCAAAAATATAAATTATTCCGAACGACAATTGATTAAACTTAGCTGTCTCCGCGTGATAACTAAAATCGATCTTTCAAGTCAACCTCCGGCAACAAAATCCAAGTCCAACCAATAACAAGTAAATCCAAACAGTAAATCCAATCCAAAAACAGTAACAAAAAAAGAGAAAATCCAAAATAGAAAAAGGTAAACCAAATCTAGGACTGTGGGTACGGAGGTCCTATTATTTCCACGATGTTACGATATATATATACAGGGTGTCCCCGTTTTTTGTAGCAGGACTTTCACAATTTGTAGTAAAATTCATTTTGAAAACAAAAGTTCATATAAACATATATGTATGGAGGCCTCGTTTTCGATTTACAGGGTGTCGAAATTAAAAAAAAATGGGATGTTTTATTTGTAAAACAAAATTCCCTTTTTTGATTTTGTTGAAACTTGGCAGTTTTGTTTGTAATAATAATACACATTTTTTCACATCATTGAATTTGCCCTACTTCTTCCAGTGCCGCCACAACAGGGGACCAGCTTGATAAAAATAGAAAAAAATATGGTACGCTCCTGCTTTTTCGTAAGTTTGAAATTTTTTTCAGATTCAGCAATCAAAAATAAAACTTTTTCTATTACGCAACTTTTTTCCTATCTCGCTTCGTTTAGAGAGAAATAAAACTTATTTTTTTACAGAATTTATTGTTTGATAATAATTTGTATGTCAAAAATCAACCACACTGTATGAAAGGAAACTTATTCAATAAACAGAGACATAAAACCAAAGGAGCTGTTCAAAATACTTGCCATTTTGTTCAACACATAAATTACAACGACGTATTAAAGACTGCCGAACGTTTTCCAAATGATCTAAGAGCAGCATTTCGGATTCGTCGTTCAAGTTCCTCTTGTGAATTGACAGGCGTAGAGTAAACTGCTTCCTTAATAAATCCCCAAACAAAAAAATCCAAGGGTGTTAGATCAGGCGATCGAGGAGGCCACCCTACTGGTCCTCCACGACCCACCCATCTTTGCGGAAATGCTGCATTCGGCCAGTTCCGCACCACCAAAGCATAATGGGCAGGGCATCCATCTAACTGAAAAAACGAGTCTATTCTTTGTTGGATTGGAACATCCTCCATCATGTTATGATACTCTGCATTTAAAAATTCCAAAAATAATTGACCGTTTAATCTATTGGACAGGATTCATACCGTGTGGTTGATTTTTGACATATAAATTATTATCAAACAATAAATTCTGTAAAAAAATAAGTTTTATTTCTCTCTAAACGAAGCGATATAGGAAAAAAGTTGCGTAGTAGAAAAAGTTTTATTTTGATTGCTGAATCTGAAAAAAATTTCAAACTTACAAAAAAGCAGGAGCGTACCATATTTTTTTCTATTTTTATCAAGCTGGTCCCCTGTTGTGGCGGCACTGGAAGAAGTAGGGCAAATTCAATGATGTGAAAAAATGTGTATTATTATTACAAACAAAACTGCCAAGTTTCAACAAAATCAAAAAAGGGAATTTTGTTTTACAAATAAAACATCCAATTTT
This sequence comes from Rhagophthalmus giganteus, assembly GCA_036326145.1. NCBI lineage: Eukaryota > Metazoa > Arthropoda > Insecta > Coleoptera > Rhagophthalmidae > Rhagophthalmus > Rhagophthalmus giganteus. Next base: position 4,402,282 of record JARFJA010000083.1, on the reverse strand, counting down.
TTTTTAAATTCCGACACCCTGTAAATCGAAAACGAGGCCTCCATACATATATGTTTATATGAACTTTTGTTTTCAAAATGAATTTTACTACAAGTTGCGAAAGTCCTGCTACAAAAAACGGGGACACCCTGTATATATATATATATATATATATATATATATATATATTTTAGATGATCCGACTACGTCGGTGGGTCTTAAACACCCTGGCCGTTATTCTTCGTATTGTCCGCTCTAAAGCGATAAATATAACTCAAACTATAAAAAAATGAACGAAGATTAACGGAATATCTATATCGGAAATTAAAGATGTGACTTTTCTATTTTTCTTGTTATTCTCTTACTAACTCGTTTCTAAACGAACGCCCTTAATAATCGAAAATCTACGCCAGCCAACTCCTCTTATGCTGAAATTGAATTTGAATTTAAAAAAAAATACCTATAAAGAAACTGAAGTCTAAAGTGAGAGCTTAAATCGTGGAAAATTTGCTTTTCAGAATCGGAATTGGCAATTTAAGAGATCACATATTATACATATGTATATGTTACGTACCGAGCTAGAAATTGTACATTTCGCACACGTACAGTGATTTTTGTACCAAACGCGAAGTGCACAAGTCGTTTTGTACGAAGTTCAAATTATTGTACTTGGTATAATGAATTTTGTACTGTTCGCACTCTGGGCAGTTTTATTGTACCAAGTTGTAAATTTCAAACGCACATTCAACTCGGTACGGCAGTTTTTGTACAAGGCTTGAAGTAAATATTGGCAGGCTATACCTACAAAGTTGTAAAGTGCAATTCATAGCTGTGCCAAACTTATCGTCATTCTTATTTCAGTCACTGTAATTTGATATTTATTTTTGATCCATTTTAGGGATGTAAATCCGTTTCATGTTTTTGAAATTTGAATTATGCCAAGTTTAGTAAATATAATTTAGTTTTTGTGTAAAAACGAACATGAAAAAATCTTTCTTCGCTCTTTTTCGTTGAAAAACAATAACGTATATCATATTTTCATTGTTCTTTGATGGAGTACAGTTGAACTTTAATTTTGAACTTTTACTATAGTAAATATGAAACACGCTTTATAATTTCTAGGAAAATATTTTGTAATAATCAAAGGAATAGCATATTTTAACAAAATAGAAGTATTTACTTACTACTTCTAAACACAACGAACGAATTTTAGCCCCTTGTGGCCCTTCTGCGCTTCCGTAATAAACACTTACGACGTTACGGATTTAATAAACTGAGAGTAGATATAAATATTTAATCTAATTTGACGGAATAGAGACTTCAGGATAGCCAACCAGTTAGTATAAAACTCTACAGGCGCTTCGAAAATGTTTATTCCCGACTTTGTACAAGAACTATTGTACCAAGTTGAATGTGCGTTTAAAATTAACAACTTAGTACAATAAAACTGTACAGAGTGCGAACAGTACAAGATTCGCTGTACCAAGTGCAATAATTTGAACTTCGTACAAAACGACTTGTGCACTTCGCGCTCGGTACAAAAATCGCTGTGCAGTGTGCAAAATGTACAATTTCTAACTTGGTATGTAACATATAAAGGGTTTTCCAATAGGGGCGCTCGAACTTTGACAGTGTGTAGCGGCCATGTTGGTGAAGCTACAGCTGTCAAATTTGGAGGTTATAGTAATTAATGTTGGGCAAATCACCATGGAAAGATACAGTGTTGAGCAACGCGTGCTAATCATTAAACTTTACTATCAAAATGAGTGCTCAGTTCGAGTTAAATTCCGTGCGCTACGTGATTTTTACGGTGCACAAAATCGTCCTCTTGAGTCGACTATTCATCGTTTGGTGAACAAATTCGAATCAACTGGTTCAGTAAACAATCAAACAACACCCGTACGTCGTCGAAACGTGAGGTCTGCAGTGAACGAGAATGTGCAGGATAACCCGAGGCAGTCAATTCCTCGTCGCGCCCAAGAACTTGGCCTTTCGCAGACCTCAACTTGGCGAATTTTGCGTCGAGACTTAGGCCTGCACCCGTACAAAATACAATTGATCCAGGAGCTGAAGGTAAACGACCATAGGCAGCGTCGAGCATTCGCTGACTGGGCTCTAGAGCAGTTGGAAGTGGACCCGATTTCGGACAGAAAATCATATTCAGCGACAAGGCACATTTTTGGATGAATGGCTATGTCAATAAACAAAACTGTCGCATTTGGGGAGATCACAATCCACGTGAGACCCATCAGTTGCAAATGCATCCAGAAAAAGTTACTGTTTGGTGTGGATTTTGGAACGGCGGGGTCATTGGCCCGTACTTCTTCCGAAATGAAGCTGGCGCCGCCATAACTGTCAACAGCGAGAGGTACAGGTCGATGATATCAATTTTTTTGTGGCCTAAATTGCAAGATATGGATCTCAACGACATGTGGTTCCAACAAGACGGCGCTACTTGCCACACAGCGCATGCAACAATGGATCTTCTGCACGACAAATTCGACGGCATGGTTATATCTCGTTTTGGCAAAGTCAACTGGCCACCGAGATCGTGTGATTTAACGCCATTAGACTTTTTCTTGTGGGGGCTACGTTAAATCACGGGTCTATGCGAATAACCCGCAGACGATTGATGCCTTAAAAGTCAACATAAACAATGCCATCACTGATATCGAGCCCGATTTATGCGGTCGAGTCATCGAAAATTGGACATCTCGGATACGCGCCGCCCAGCGAAATCGCGGCGGCCATTTGGCTGATATTATATTCCATATATAATGTAATCGAATACCCTTTCAGGTAAAAAAAAATTAATGATATCACATACACAACTTGTTTTATTTAAATTTAAAGTTCGAGCGCCCTTAATGGAAAACCCTATATAAACATCCAAAGATTAAGGTAAAAGGTAAAGGTCAAGTAAAAAAACGGTTGCTTCACAAGCTATCTTTTATAACGGAGCATGAACTAATAAGCATAACATATAAAAAGGAAAATATATACCTACATGTACCTGAAACAGGTGAATAATTTTAAATGCATGTTACACATCACGTAGAAATGGTTTATTCTAGATATTGTTTTCCGGATTTCTGTCGTATCGATTCAGAAACTTTTTATGTATATATATCACGTTTAGAAAACGTGTTGCTTAACAGATGTCGAAATACAACATGAAAAACTGGAAGTAAACGGGAAAGAAATATTGTTAACATTGTTTCATAATTATCTAACTTAAACGTTAGCTTGACGTATAGCTTTAGCATTTAACCGTATTTATTTGATAGTTGTCGAAATCGAGGTTGAACTCATTTTAATGGAAAAATATTAAAAGTAGGTTCCACCGTAAAGTGCTCCAAAACATTGACCATTCTTCTAACTTTCCAAAATTGTATAAATAGGCCCCTCTCAATTTTTTTCTTTTAATCAAAAATTGCGTTCTACTATAAAAAAATAGACCGAATAGCCCCACTTTACGGTAGTTATATTATTAGGTCGGTACTTATAAATTTGGGCAACATCTGTGATTCCGGAGATGCAGTTCAATTATTTTTGAACGAATAAATTGAAACTGCTATTATAAATATGTAGTTAAATACCCTATTCGCTAAAATCGTGGATTTTTTTGGCCGATGTTCTTTATCTATGAAATAACGTCGTTTCGGTGCGCCATAAAAATGAAAATAAAATAATTACAAAAATTCGGAACAAAACCAGAATCGGCCACCCCAAACTTATTTTTTACTTACTTATTTGTCATACAATTCTCTATGTGTACGCATCTTCAGTAGCACTCAAAAGATTTCAAATCATCGCATTTTAAAGTATTTTAACCATAACTCCTTTATATTACTATGTGAAAATTCAAAATTCAATTTTATGAGTAATAAATAATTTTAGGGATAAGGTATATCTAACGTAATAAACACGACGAAGTGACATTTGTCTGTTTATTTTCACCAGAATAAATTAATTACGGTACTATTTTGAATAATAAAATGTCATTTCAAGAATAAAACCTGATTATTTTTGAGAAACTTTAAAGAACATATTTTTGATTATCGTAGACAAGTTTAGTATAACATTGATAAACTTAATATTTTGTGGGGGAAAGTCCTTGGCATCAATCAATCAATCAATCAACATTTATCAATTACCGACTGCGGTATCATTTTCCATTTTTCCTGTATTTGTGCGAATCTTGCATTGCTATTTTTTGCTTGTTTGTTTCTCAAACGACGCCCCAGATCTTCCCGGAGATGCTCAATAGGATTCAAATCGTGTGACTGACTTGACCATTTAAAGAGAGTCTCCTTGTGATCATCGAACCATTTTTGCAGTGCTTTCGCGGTGTGTTTGGGATTATTATTTTGTTGGAATATGAATCCCACCCCATACACTATGATCCATAATTCCACGTATGACCGATTCCTTTTGTCGAAAAGCAACCTTCATGCTTTATAGTACCTTCAGGATGACGAACATAGCGTATTCCATCATTTCCAAATAACAAACATATTTTCGTCCGAAAATGGAATCTTCTTTCAACGTTGGGTGGGTGGGTCCGAGAGATGTATTCTTTTTCGAATTCTGGCGCAAGAGGTTTTCGCACGGGACGGCGACTATGTAATCCACAAAAAAAAGTAGTGTAATTTCCACCGCAGTGCACCGAGTGTTATCTGTAGATAGACCAACTATAGAACGATTCAATTTTGGAATCATTCTTCGTGGTCACCCCGAAACTTTTGAAGGCTCCACATGTCCTTTCTTTCTAATCATCTTCAACAACTTACTCTTGTTGAGAAGTTCTGTCGACGCCAAACTGCTCGGCAAGTTCACGCTCGTGTCCACGAAAACTAGATTTTCGAGTCAACAAACGATGATAATAATCATTATGTAAATATGTAATTGTCAATAAATTAGATTTTACGTGTAAAAGTTTTAAAAAAAAAAACGATATTCATATTTATTACGAAAGTGTTGTCACTTGCCGACTCGACTCGTTCGAACGTAGTTTAGGCGTAAAAAGTATTTCAAATTGTTTCCGAATTAATTGAAAGGTTATAAATGTGTTTTAAAATTTTTATAAATCGATATTTAATCTTACGTTTCATCATATTATTCAAAACGCATTGAATAACCGTTAAAGAACTAGAGCTACCTAAAATATCGTATCAATGTCGTAAACGACAATCCAATCTCATCCTTCCGGGCTTTTGCTTTTTATAACTTCCGTACTAAAATACGTTAATGGGAAAATAAACAATTTCTGTACATCGGTTTTTCTATCGTTCTAAATTGATCTAGAACAAAAGTATTATTTTAATAATCAGATATTTTTAATATTTTTGGTGATTGTTATGCTAACAGGACGTGAAGTCGCTAAAAATATTAACTTGTCTTTTTCGTTAAAAATGTATCTATTTTAAAATATGTACCTGGTAAAATTACTTCGAGGTTCTAAGTTCTACTTGGGTGAATGTTTACTTTCATTATTATGTACGACGGCGACGTTGTTCGTCAATGAAACTAAAATTTAGTGCTCGCTGAAATATTTATAGCGTATTGTGGGCTTATCCATATAGACGCATCAATTCGACTTTGCAAGCGCTTTTATGAGACTTTTCGGCAATCGATTAACAAGCGCTATTTTATAGTCCCAAAAAATAATCTAAAGGATTGAGTTCTGGTCGGCGTGTTGGCCAAGCAACTGAATGTTATTTTTTCGATCTTGTTCGTTGTAATTGCATTATAGCTTTGTCTAAACAAATGAGTGGTAATTTCGTTTTATTTTTAGTTCAAAACTCTCTGATGAAGTTTCAAAAAATAAACCAACAAGATTTTCCAGAATAAACATCGTTAACACTTTTCGCGTGCCGATTAAGGGTAAAAGGCATAAAAGTTTGCGATTTGAGCGGTAATAGATTCGGTAGTTTCCTAAGACGTTTATTTTAAAAATTTCAACAAACCGCGATTTTTTTTTCAAACAAACTTGATGCCCCGATAACACATCAGTTAACTACGACTATTAAATTAAAAAAATAGCGATTTATTTGGAGCTGGAAATTAAAAAAAAAAGAAGAGATTTACTGTTGGAGGAAAACATTATGTATGCGTAGCTTTGAAGTAAACGTCGTCGTTAATGCATCGATTGAAAAGTTCTCGCTTCTCTTTGTTCGCCTTCGGCATTACTTGCAGTTTCAGGATTATAATCATCCCTATTTATTTCCCCCGAGCACACTGAGATATGATGAAAAAATTCAGATGCAAGAAATTATATTTAATTATGAATGCATTAAGTAACCATTATGAAAATAGTATTTTTAAACTAGTGTACGTAAATTAAATGCCGTTTAAAAATAATAAGTTAGAGTTCAATCGAGAAAAGTCAAAAATTAATGTGCGACCTTAATCGTTAACGAAGAGGGAAAAATGTAAACTATCACATTTCCTTGCCTAATTTTATTTTTTATTTCATTTTATTTTTTAAATGCGAAAAGCGGGCGCATTAATACTTCTTGAGAAACCTGAATAATTCAGGTGAATACAAAAAACTGAAAACTTTGAAGTTTATTTGGCAGAAAATCGTGTTTGAAATGCTTATGTGTTATATTCTCCAGTTTGTTGCCTTGGTTGCATATTTCGCTGTAATCTTTATCCTTTTTAACATATCCGTTTTTTTACACGTTATCGAAAAACCATCAAATAATAGATACTATATTATTTTATTGTTGGAAGCTATCAACAAATTTGTGTTGTTAACAGTTTTTGTAATAAATTTATATTTTTTCAAAACAATTTAACTTAATTAAAAAAAATTCTAAATTTTAAGTTGAACTTCCTCATTCTCTTCATATTTTTTCAGTCTCTTAGACAACTTCATTTAATTAAAGCTCTTTCGTATTTTTCAATTTGAGCAAAATAAATCGCTTCCCTAATTTAGGATTAATTTCAAATTTTTCATTTCATAAAACAATGCTTCCGTTAAAAAAAATTGAAGAAACCGTACAAACACATTCGACGCATTATCTACTGCTTAAAAAAATCGCACTAAAAATTTGGGTTGCGAGAATATACCTATCTTTACATTTTTCGGGATGTAATTTTCCGGAACGGTGTCTGGAAACGAAGTTCTGTATACTACTTATTGTTAATAAATTAAAATAAACATACAAAATAAACATCTCGAATTGTTCGAAAGTTTGTTTGCGTCTAAACTGCCATACAACACAACCTGAATTCGTTCGAGCAAACATAAAAAAAACAACGTATGCGTGTAGAAAATCCCAGGTTAGAGGTTACGACCGTCTGAAATATTTCGTATGCTCGAGTTGTCGTTGCTGTTGTTAAGTATTAAAATAAATTGTAATATAGATGCAATTCACGCGTTTTGGTGGTGTTATTCGACATTATAAATACAATAAACGGTCCAATTCCAATACATAACGATCATCAAAAGAGACCAGGAAGTTATTGGCACGCTAGTCCTTTTCCAAATCCTAGTCGGCTTTCTTTTGAAAAGGCATTCCGAGTTCTTTTATACGTATAATATCTAAAAGCGAAATTACTTGCTCCCTCACGCATCACCTACGCAATTTTTTAAATAAAAAGAAACCCGTCGAAAGACGTTTTCTAGACGTTTTACTCTTAATAAAGTTATTCGTTATTAAGGAGTTTTTAAAATAACGCGATGGTTTAGTTGAAAACGGTCGGGAAATCGTGGCTCCGTTTCGTATAATTATATCGCAACAACGATCAAAACCACGAGCTAAATTACAGCCGTGTCCTATTCGGCATGTTTTAACCCCCCCAACAATCGGGACCGTGGAATCGAAATGCGCACTAACGAAAAATAAAAAAAACAAAAGTTATTTTCGCACATAATATTTCGAAGCACGAAATTGACGAAACCAATTCTGATTGTGAGCTAAAAATATTAAGTGTAAGTTATACACGTTATTCAAGGTAGGTTCGAATCACGTCATCACTAAAACCTCGTATTTTTCCAGTACTAATAAATTGTAGCCTTTCTTTGTTATGTCGCACATGCGTGTAAGTAAATCATCGATAGAATATGTCACGTTCAAAACGTATTACAAACTTTAATTTTTATCGATGACGTGCATTGAAATCTATCGTGAATAACGTATAGTTAAAGATATAGGTATTGTTTGCTTCGCAAACCGCAAGCTTCTATTTTCATCATTCTATCTGCGCGACTCTTTCTGGTTTTCATTTGTTCTTTATCCCGTCGAAATCGAATTTTCTCCAATTATCTAAGCTTTTATCTGTGCCGCAGTATGAAATACTTGATGTTACACAAGATTTTAAAGACAAATAAATCTGCCGAAATTATTTTAACTCGTTTTAAAGTAAGCTCGGAAACGTATATTCCGTAAAGCTTTTATAATCGATCTTTGTAAAGTACGCAGGTATCTAATTATTTCTATAATAATAACGTATTTAAAGACTTTTGTGATTTTGTAGAAGTTTAGTTTTAATATTGCGACAATCTTTAATGTCAGTAAAACTTATATTTATTTATTTATAAATGCATATACAGTGTACGTCGTAATTTTCGCCTCATCTTTCGATAAGGCGTTGAAGATGCCGAAAATAAAAAACGACGAAAACACATTTATTTAAACTTTATTAAGAGTTACGATCAAAATATATCTAACAAGATTACGTTCAGATCGCGAAAACGAGTTTTGAAAGGTCCACGTGTACCGGTTTCTCGTAGAGTTATCGTCAGACGTCGAGACACTTGGCCGTTGTAGGACGTTAAATAGGCGACTGTTTAATACAATATGCATATTCAACTTGACATAAAAACACGAGGGGTAAATCTCCAAAAAAGCTATGTATACAAGAGTTCCAAAGACTTCCAGGGACTTCCAGAGATTTTTAAGGATTTCCAGGGACTTCCAAAGACTTCTAGGGATTTTCAAAGATTTTTAATGATTTTCAGGGACTTTTAAAGACTTCACAGACTTTCAGGGATTTTTAAGGATTTCCAGGGACGTTTAAAGACTTCTAGAGACTTCAGGGATTTTTAAGGATTTTCAGGGACTTTTAAAGACTTCCAGGGACTTCCAAAGACCTCCAGGGATTTTCAAAGATTTTTAAGGATTTTCAGGACTTTTAAAGACTTCCAAAGACCTCCAGGGATTTTCAAAGATTTTTAAGGATTTTCAGGACTTTTAAAGACTTCCAGAGATTTCCAGGGACTTTCAGGGATTTTTAAGGATTTCCAGGGTCTTTTAAAGACTTCTAGAGACTTCCAAAGACTTCCAGGCATTTTTAAGGATTTTGAGGGACTTTTAAAGACTTCCAGAGACTTCCAAAGTCTTCGAGGGATTTTTAAGGATTTCCAGAGACTTTTAGAGACTTCCAGTGTTATGTACAAAAGACTTCCAACGAGAATTACCCCTCGTAAAAACAGTACGAACGATTCGATTGGGATGAAACATTCCAGATTTACTTATGAGCACTAAAGACTACATAGTATTTATAATTAATCGTAAATAATATCTAAGTATAACGTTTTCATCTTTTTCAGTTTCCAAAGGAAATGATTGGAACATGAAAAATATCTACTCGTTCCACGTGCCGTTGTGACTTCATAGGTGAGTACAAATTAATGTTATTCATTTGATTTTTTAAGATTTAGTCAAATCTTTATTTGTTTATAAAATCTGTAACATAAAAATGAATCGCCGAGTTCCTTCCTTGCCGATTAATTTTGCGAATCATGTTAAAAAAGTTTATTCTGAACGCCTTTAGAGAATTTCCATCGAACAAATTGCAAAATATATTTTAAAATTATTGATTGTAAAACCCAAGCCGTTTTGCACATCCCATAAAATAACAATTGCGAATTCTAAAAATATAAAATTGCCTAAATATTTTGTGTTCCAAATTTTTTTTTAAGGCACGTAGAAGCGAATTAATTTATGTTGCCAAAGGACATTATTTTGAGCATCAACAGTAATCAATAATTTAGTTTTTTAGTTTAGATTCAGATTTTAGAGGTTTTCGGTTGTTTTGATTTAAGTATGTTATGTGTGCGAAGTAAGATAAGATGTATGTTTCATGATTACGATTCACCACGACGCACAGTGGGGTAGAATGCCGTAAAACGTGGAAAAAGTCAAAAATTGAAGTATCATATTTATTCGTTTAAACTCATATTTTATAATAGCTTAATCATCTATGGATGTTATACGATTAAGCAATTACTGCTATCATCACATATTTCCGTGTAGTACAGGCAGAACTGACAATTTCGATAAACTCGTATGAATTGTTTATTACACGTCAAAATAGTTGTTCAGTTCTTCGTTTAGTTTTATATAGATAATTAATACAAAAGTCTACAAGGTACATAAACTTATTTAATATGTTATTGTTCATTAACGTGCCTAATTTTGTTTATTATAATTAATCTATTTTTGTAATTAAATTTCATTTCCTTCACGTCACTAAATCAACTAGTCGTTGACTTTTAGTTTACTATCAAGCTGTATCAGGTCACTTTTTTTTGCATAGAAGTATAGCTAATACATACGGCTACTGTATAATAAAAAAAATACTGCGACTTTTTGCGACATTTGAAGATAATAGCCTTATAAGACAAAGCTTACAGTCGACTCGGTGTTTATTGCAAAATAATTTAAGTAAACTTCGACCGACTTTAATATTTTAAAGTAACTTTCTATTCTTCCCTATTCATTTTAGTAAGTAGCAAGTAGCAGAAAGCCGAAAAACTTCAAAAATTTTACATGTTTTTTTGTCAGTGTTCTAAAATCGTTGAATTAGTAAACTATTTAGTTTCCCACAAAAAAAGTTGAAGCACTTGTATACAGATGTTTTATATATGCTCGGGGAGACAAATATTTTTCGACAAACAGAAGAATCGCCTTCCGAAGAAGAAAACAGAACGAATTTCTTCTTCATCAGACGACTAAACTACACTTTTTTCTATTGCAACTGTAATTTTATTTTAATTTTACAATTAGAATAGTTTAATTACAATAGAAAAAGATACCTGAATAGTTTACCTGATGAAGAAGAAGAAACATTTTCTGTTTTCTCTGTTTCTTTTGTTATGCCATCTTTTATTCAATTATTAATTTATTTTTTAAATTATTTACGAAGATTTTTAAGAGTTTGTTTTGTGAAAATTTTTCAACAGTTTAATAGGAGTAATATTTTTGAATTTTTGATAGTTTTTTGAGCAAGTACGTTATATAATAAATGTAATTTTTTTGCTTGATAAACTTTGTTTTCAAAAGAAGTCGAACATTCTACAAGCAATGCATTTTTTCCTACTGCGATGAAATTTTTAGCTCAGTAAACCCAATTTCAGAGACACCATATATATGAATTTATATGTATAAAAATATTTATGAAATTTCTCTTGTGATCCATAAAAATAATGGTTTACTATGAAATGTTCGAAAAACATTGTTCTCAAACAATATCTACTCACTCATCACAGCTCATGTTTGACTGTAGTTCAAAAACTGATCATTATATAACTTTTTACGTATTACATTTTTTGTTCGGCAGGTCCTAAATTACAACATATGTGACAACCAATCGATGTGACGACATCATATTTTCTATAAGATACAATTATTGCGGGGTATTTTTATTTTAACTTTTTTAAGCCCTCTATCTACATTTATTTATTTTTTATTATTATTTTTTTTTTGATTACCGGTTTATTTACAATCTGTCATACCCTATACAGCATTCAGTAAATTGTATTGAACTTGTAAATGTCTTGGGGGCTGTTGTCGTACAGACAATTACCCTAAAAATAACCTAAGTTAATAATATAAAAAATAAAATATAAAATAAAAAAATAACCTTTATTTTTAAAATAAAACTTTTCAAATATTATAAATGATCTATATTTATTCAATTTAAATGATATGTCAAATATTTAAACCAGTTACGTAAATCGAAATAGTTTCTGCCACGTTTTACGGTATCTCGCCCCACTGTGCGACGTCATAATAACACTACAAGTTATTTTTTGTTATCCTTCTAGTACTTTTGAATTCATAGCGATCAAGCTTTCGCCCAAATTTATAATTACTAGAACGTTAATTTTCGTTATATTAAGGCTTGCCGTCGCGTCGTGTCGCGCTCCGTTTAATTCGTTTTTAATGTTTTACCTACAATTAGTAAATATATGCGTTAATTATTTTTACGTTCTAAATATAACAAGAGCACACCAGCGAAGAACAGATTTCGATAAAGAAAAGGGTCTTCGAATTCGAATATAGCCGGACTTACAAAACAAACGAACAGGGTATATAGTTAAGCGAGTCATTGTTTAAAATAATACGGTTTCTGAATAAGGACTAATTTTTTAGTGTGAAAAGTATTCACGAATAACGCGCTGTCGTCGGTGTCGCATTTAAAGTGCGGGATTTAAAACGCACATCACGCAGGTTTTTGTGGTTTTTCTTAATTATAAATGTTCACGTAGCGTACTTGGCACTGGCATTTGTATAAGACAGGTGTTGCACGCACAACTTTAATATCTGTAATGTCACAAAATGTTGACCTAATTTTTTCGGTTGCATTATTAATATTTAGGTGGTGTCGCAGTAATTCTCATTTTAGGGTGGTATTTAGAAAAAAAAAGGTGTACCTCGTGGATTAAAACGTGGTAATTATAACTCGATTAATTTTTCAAACTGAACGAAATGCTTTTTGATTTCCTTGTCGAAAATATCCTCGTGAATATTGAGGATCATTATTTTATTTTCGTATTAAGGTGAAATACCCAACGCTCGACGTGTTTAGAAAAACATTTGCGTAAATAAATCTTTGTGATTATGTGTAAAACTAGTTTATTGACCATCTAAAACTATCGACAGATACTTTCAAATGTTAACTTTTAAGTAAAACCTTTTTAAACATGAACTGATCCTTCTCACAACAATTAAAATAATAAAAATCTCAAGGCTGTTCAGATTGTTCGACAATCCATTACTAGTCCTCGACATAGTTTAACTCCAGTCCTCGACACCGTAAGAGCTTTTAATTGGTAAAACAAGTGAAACAATGTTTTGTTTTCAGCATTATATTTTTAAATTAACAACTCGGGGATATATTTATGATGAAACAGGGAAAAAGTACCACAAAAAATGTATATATATATATCATTATTAAAGTTGGTAAAAAACAACAATGAATTGCGAATATTATTCAATAATTACATTTACGTTTGTAGTATTAATTAGATAAGATACATACATAATAAGAATAATAATAGAAATCTTGGGAATTCTTTTTGGTGTTTTTTATAATTATTACTGCTGAAGTTAATGAACCTTCTTCTTACAGCGAACCTCCGGATATAACGAAACATTCGAAAAGTCCCGTAATGCAACCCATAAGATCCCTTGTAAATTTTGGTGATTATAAGAAACTTTCGGTTATAACGTTCGACAAAATTGTTTTTTTTTTCAAAATTTTTCACAAAAGTAGGTAAACATTTTTTTTTCTATTGTCCATGACGCTGCCAACGTCTTTAAAACGTTTGTATAATAATTTTTTTAGAAAAATACGTTTATCAGTTGACCTCAGCCGATATTTAAGTTTTTAAGCTTTACTAGATAAGGGACACAAGGGGTAACCAAGCCTCATATGTTATATAACAATAATACATAAGACAATTGCGTATCTGGTTTTCCCAGATCATTTTCGAGTAGAGAAAAAGTAACTGCGAATATAACGAACTCATGTAGTGAGTCCTTTGTGGTTCGTTATAATTGGATTTTACTGTATTTAATTATTTTTAATATCTGGCCAATAGAAAACGATCTTATTTATCACTTTAATTACACATATTTTCATTTTTTTCTTGGGTCTTCTTTAGCGTTTTACAATATAAATCGATATTAAGGACAGTTATTTTTTTTCAAATTTAAAAAAACTATAACTGTGCTTATTTTTCAACTAAAAAATAATTTTAAACACAATAGTTGAAATATTTTTAATAATAGCTAAGTAGTAGATATTTAATATAAGTGCTGCTTCTTCTGAATGGACTAAAATCTGTTCTTTTCATCTTTTGGGTTATACTTAGTGCCCAATTTACAGTTCTACATTAATCTTCCCAGTTTAATGGAAATGATAAATCATTTTTGTATTTTCTTTGCTATGAGACGAGAAGCTACAGCTGTTTTAGAAGCTTTATAATTTTACGATAAATAATTGTTTATTCCAAATTTTCTCTTCCGTTTAATATTCTAGCTTGGTGTCACTAATGAATTAAAATTAAATGTCTACCATACGATTTATTGAACTTTGAAAAACTTTCAGAAGATCGTTTTAACGTCGAATATTGTATAGGTACATTACGTTCATTAAATTCATTAATTTTTAAAATATAAATAAAAGTACTAATAATTATCGTTATCGATTTTATATTAGTGTCTAACTTTATATGTGGATAGAAATAACACGTAAATACGTATAATACGTTTGCGGTGCTTCAATAATCTTGTTATTTAGTGTAGGTAACGAACTCCCGAAATATTGAGTCGGTGATAAGCGAATGAAAAAAGTTAGGCATCATTAAACTGCGCTTTATCATGCGTTTTTACGTCATTGCTCGAAGTTACTAATTTAAAATCGATATAGGCTGACGACCAATTTATAAAAAAAACAATTCAAGCAGAATAAAGAATATTTAGGTGCTTACCTACCTAGAAGTTTCAAATGCTGTATTGCGTAAAATTTATAAAACATTTATTTCAATATTCGTTTTCAATTCATAAATCGAGACAAATCCAGGTAATTTTCAGTAAATTATGTGGCTAATTGTAAAAGCTTTAATATCTGCATGACTACATGAAGCGATTAAACGTAACAGATGTTTAACTACCTATGTATATGTTTTCAGAATGGTAACTTATGTAAGTACTTACTTTGTCTTTCAAAGATTAGATGTAAAGTTGTATCGCTTTTAAATATGTACAGACAATCTGCGTTTTTACATCAGGTTACGTACCAGCAACGAACGACGTAAAACGAGACACATGTTTTCATACATAACTATGTAAAATCATGCAGTTAGGTTCTCAGATACGGAAAAACAACATTTTTTTTAAAGAAATTTTAGTAGTTTTAATTATGAAATTGACGTATCTTTAAACAAAATAATGCACACAGTAATAAAATAACATGTTTTTTGTTCGCGTGAATTTCTCTTTTAACATTTTTAGGCGATTTTTATGTTATGGTCGATTACAAAACTTCGTTCAAAGTTAAGATCATTTGACTCATATTTGATATTTTAAAATATTATTTGAATATTTTTTGATACATTAAACATGTACATATTTTATGAAAGATTGTTAAACAACAAATAAATGAAGGTCATCACCACCGCTGATTGTGATTGTGATTGTCATTAAAAGTAATGGTTATATATGCATACTTATAACATTTTTACAAGGACGTAAAACGCATCATATACGTAAATATGAGTAATGACATCAAAATGTTGATTGCGTAGAACGAAACTGCGCAAAACGAGGACTGTCTGTATTTAATTTCGAACCCCCAGGAAATTTACGTACCGAATCATCATCATAACAATAGACCTTCAAATCTTATGCATTTTCATTATAGAAAATAAATTTTAAGGGAGATTTTTAGAAAATCTAGTCTATTTTAAATGTTATTGCCATTATGATTCTAAATTTTAATCAGAAATATGTGTAACGTAAAATGTTATTGAAATTTTATAAGTTCTTTTAAATGTTTCAATTTGCATTATTTGAATCGGATGGTTAACTGATACAAGCAGCACGTATTCTACACTTATTCACTTCGTACAGCGTCTGCGAATTATATTTACATTTATATTTATATTTATTTATATATTTATATTTATTACTGAATTTTCAATTTTCCATTTTTATTTTTAAAGACTTAAAAAATCAAAATTGGCATTTCTGAAAAACGTGTGTAAAATTCACCGTTCGAATAATACAAATTTTTTTCATCGAGCGCGTTCAGCTGGGAAAGCGCCGAAACAGCGGTTCAATTGAATCGCTCTTTATTTGCGTTTTTTAATTTTATTTTTATAGTTGACATATGATACCAGCACTTTAGCCGTAGTTTAGTCCACATTTATGCGCGCCGTTCGTGTCGTCCGTCGCAAAACCGCACGTAGTAATAAAAATTCTAAATGCACAGATTGCAATGGGTCCATTTATGCACGGACGACGCAGCGGCAAACGTTGGTGCCGTCGATGCATAAATCTGTGCATTTAGAATTTTTATTACTACGTGCGGTTTTGCGACGGACGACACGAACGGCGTGCATAAATGTGGACTAAGTTACACGTTTATATTCTAAGACATGTGTTCAGGTGAACGCTTATAACTGTTCTCAAAACATTGTTCATAAATTTGATTAGAGTTTAGGCAACTCTAAAAAAATTAAATTCAATAAGAGGTTAACTAATTGGCACTGAAAAACTTAAACCATCTAGATCACCTTTGCAGTACTTCCAGTGATTTACTTTTATTTATTCACGAATCTGAGAAAAGAGTAGACTTGTGTACAGGAGGTCATTTTCTCGGCGATTTGGTTCTGGTGAAGTTGTAATGGGTGTTTGATTTATTAGTGATACGCGGGCATTATCAGATGTATGAATGCGTTTAACTGCTGTTGTATCTTGTTATGATCACTTAGTATTTCATATATTAAATTACAAAAAGATGTAGTTTGTCATTTCTTTGTTTGTTATATTTGAAAAACTACTTTTCAAGTAATTCCGGACCTGTTTTATGCGTATCGGATAGTGTCATTTTATCAAGATTATGCAAAAATGATTATCTATTTAAACGCCCGCAGTTGTCACTTCTCACTTTGTTATACTAGAAAAGCGAGTTTTTTAGTCGTACCGGACTTATTCTAAACATTCCATCTCTAAACGTTCGAGTCAAAATTTTGCCAAAATAAAATTTCGAGATTTCGCAAAAATTTTAAATCGCCGGAAACGCGCTTAGTTCGTCATTCTAGAAATTGGCTATTCTAGAAAAACTACTTTTCAAATAATTCCGGACCTGTTCTATGCGTATCAGGTAGTGTCATTTTATCGAGAGATTATTCAAAACTTGTAATCTATTTAAACGCCCGCAGATCCTCATTTTTTGCTTTGTTATACCAGAAATACGAGTTTTCTAGTCGTTTGCGACTTGTTCTGAATGTTGGGTCGCAAAATGTTCTGATAAAAATTTTGTCAAAAAAAAAGGATTATTTCGAGATTTCGCAAAAATTTTAAATCGATTTAAAAACGTGTAGTTTGTCATTTCTTTGTTTGGTATATTCAGTGTTTCTAATGATTTACTTTTATTTACTTTTTTTTTGCTTTTATTTGCTTTTATTTTACTTTTACTATTATACTTTTTTTAATGGGGTGTGTCGCTGGAAGCCTGCTTTGTAGACGACAAATAGCAATTTCTAAAATTCCTGAACGCGAATTAAAATAGTGAGAAGCGACGTTACATGTTAAAATGCTTTAAAAAAGAGTACTCGACTTGCTAAATGAAAAATTAAATTTCCACTTCGTCTCCTTCCACTTCATATTCGAATTGCATTACCGTCCACGATTGAATATTATTTCGTAGAACGTGGGTGGAGCGGTTTGACACTCGATCAAAGCAAAATTCGCTTTGACGTTATTTAACATTTTTATAAACAGTACACCGTTGTATGTATATTTTTTACATATACTTGACAATGATAAGGGTATAGTAGAGCGGGTTTAAATAGATTAAGAAATATCTCCCAACACCTGTAGTTATGATTAATATTACCTGCTATTTACTGACTTGATAAGAAAATAAATGATAGAGCTCCAAATTGTTATTTCAAGACTAAACTATTAATTTCATCGGGTTGTATGTTATTTAATTTTGCGTTAATGGATTTTTATTTGTTCAAAAAAAGTATTTTTAATTATAAAGATTATACAGGGTTTTGCAACAGTGCGTCGGTCTTTCCTAGCGCCTCGACCGTTTGAGATGGAGAAAAAACTTTCTAACAAAAATTCAATGGTTTAACGAGATCTACGTCTTAAAATTTTCAACAATACAACGTGTCCCATTTTTGCTGTGTAACTCGAACATTAATTTTTTTAAATGGAACACCCTATAAATTTATCGGTGTTCCGCTGTAATTTTTTAACCTTTACACGAACATCTATTCACTTTTTAATTTTGCGTCAATGTTACCAACTTATCATTTTTTTAACTTTTCTATAATAAGCTAGCTTTACATTAAAAAATCGCATCGTCGTTTTTTCGGAAGTCAAGAAAGAAGTCTTAGCAATAATGTTAGTCCGGTTAAAGAGCAACATTTCGATATAGAGAAATTGGGATTTAGTGATACAGGGTGTTCACAAAAAAATGGCAAACGTTCTAAACTTCAAAGTGTCATAACTAATTTTTTTCAAATGAAACGACCCCTATTTCGTTGCCCTATTCGATAGCATTGTTTTTCTTCTTCAATTTTTATAAGGGTTGTCCCATGTCTAAACCGCGTTGTTTTAGAGACATTTAATTACATTTTTATGCGCCGAAGTTAGTCGTGATAATCAAAATCAAATTACTATCACTATCGGTAAATCCCAATTACTCATTATCAAAATGTTGCTCTTTAACCGGACTAACATTTATTGCTAAGAATTGCTATTGCACTTAAAAAGTCGTCGAATATTGAAAAAACTGGAATTTTTCTGCAGGTAACAGCAGAAAAGCCTGATTTAGCTTTTGTAAAACAGCTAAATTTTTAAAAATACATTCGACACACCTTAGAAATAAAATAAGTAATACAGTAGATATATTAATTGCAGTTTTACTGCAATTAATGTTTTACCTTAGTACATCGGTTTTTTATGCTTGATGATAAGCTAAATCCATACGTGTCGCATTAGATGAAAAATGATATAAGGGACGCGAGAAGGCTTTTTTCTTTTCTAAAAATGAGCAATATGAATAACGGGAGGACAATGCGTCTTCTTTAAAATATAATCTTGCATGTGAAACGAGAGGGCTGTCTCGCCAATATGTTTTTACATTGTTAGAAATTATCTGCATATTTTTTCTACAATAGGTAGGCATATCTCGAAAATGAATTCATAAAGTAAGACACGTTCTTATAAGTAAATCTTAAATCTACTTAACAGATTTTTTCATTAACGATAAATAATGAACTTATGCCTGCGGACGACATACGTAAGTACCTACATTTTTTTTAAATGTAATTTACGCGAGAGCTTTTTAAAAATTAAAATTGGACGCTTTCGCGAAATTGAAATTATGCAATGGAAAGAGATAGGTAGGAAACAAGATGTTGATTATCGTGATTCGTAATTTTTCAAACTGAAAAGTTGTTAACGCGCAATCGAAATTCAATTATCTTCGAAAGCGAGTTTTTTGCAGCGCCTCCGGTGAATTTTAATCATTGGCCAGTTATCGCCCTAAAGGATTATCGGAGGTATCGTTTTTGCGTTATTAAACTAACGATAAAGTTTCGTTTTACTTTTAATGGACAGTCGATTTATTGACATAAATGTAACGCTAATGCAATTTATTGTAAGTTAACTTACACGGACAATTGATTGATGAATGAATGTAGGACCGTCTCGAAATAATATTGAAGTTTTATTCTCTCGAGACTTTCAGAGATCAGTTAATTACGGTAGTAACAACTGCTTGCAGTGCTAATTTTAACGATAACTAATTGGAAGAATTAACTGTTGACTGGGAGAGAAGAACGCGTAGAGACGACCTTTCGACATCTTGCAAGATACTTGAAAGTTCATCGATAAAGACAGTATAATAATTTTTATAATAATAATAATTCCAGGTGATTAGAAATAAGAACAAAATATTTCGCTATCACTTTTTCCAAAATATAATAAAAGGTGACGTTTTAAATTTTTCGTTAAAAACTCTGTCGTCCCTTCTGGTCTTGCCACAAAGTCCTAAAATATGAACGTACGTATATATTTTTGATTTTGAGAAAACAGTGGCTTTACGAATTCAAGATTTTAAAATAAGTGGTCATGTAAATATTCGCAGCATTTTTAAAATCGCACAGTAAAGGTAAGCGTAGTCGCATTTCAGCGCAACCAATTGCTCGGTTTCACTTTAAATGAGTCAATGCCGGGATTTCTGTTGCGCGACAACGATTGATTGTTGAGTAATGCGATGCGATGCGGCTCGCTCCGCCCCGGCATAATGTACGCTTACCTTAAAGGGTTAAATTTCCACTTTCAAAATGTTCCAGATAATGATGTCAAGTATTCAAACATATAATTTATATTTTATTATATTATACAAAGTGTTAAAACAAATGTGTCATAAACTTTGAGGGGGAGGGGGTATAGTATGATCTAAAATATGCAAAAAGTCTTAACGAACATGGGGCCGCAAACGGACGGTTTCGGAGATACGGTTCCTTTTTTTTAAGCATTTCTGAATTTTTTCGCTTATTTCTTTTTTCATTCGCAAAAAAAACATACTATTATGGAATCCAGACATCAGGTACGTTTTTCGTTGAACATTTGGATGGATATTTTGGGCGACAGATTACTAGGTCCGGTTGTTTTACCAAACCGATTATCAGACGCTGCTCACCTAAACTTTCTGCAGAACACACTGGGTGATCTTTTCGACCGCACTCCTTTGAACCAAAGGCAACAAATGTGATTCCAGCACACGACGGTGCTTCGAAGCATTTTTCGATTGTCGCTAGAGAGCATTTACACGAAACTTTTTGGACGAAGATGGGCAGAATCGTCTGATTTAAACCCTCTCGATTCCTTTCTTTGGGGATATTTAAAAAGTTTAGTATTCGCTACGCTTATAAATGACCTTGAGGAGTCGTAGCAAAGAGTAGATCAAAAGTTCAAAGGTCCTTGCGGCAGAGGTGTCGCGGTTGCTGTGAAATGGAGGGAGGGCACTTTGAACATCTCATTTGACTTTTTGCCTTTGTTGTTTGTTCATAAATTACATTGTTTGTTTGTACATAATAAAACAGTGATGTAAACGTTAAATGTTTCGTATCTTTGAAACCGTCTATTTGCGGACTCATGTTCATTAATACTTTTCTGCATATTTTAGGCCATACTAGACCCCCTCAAAGTTTGTGACACATTTTTTAAACACACTGTATATACCTACAGTGTTTCAGAACTTACGTTGCAGAAGAATATGGTGTAGATAAAGGCCACGAATGCAAACAATTTTCATTCAGTAACGTACGTCCACGCTACAATCGTTGTAATATTGTTATATTGTAATATATCTATGTACTTATAGTTAATCAGCTGGTATTATAGGTGGTTATTATAATAGAGTAATAAAATTATAGTTTAGTTTCTATTTAATAAATCTTGGTAGGATTTAATAAAACTATTCAATCAAAAGTTGGTATCTATTATTATCTCTTCATATGTATCAAAAAACATTTACGTACCTACTATCATTTAATTAAGAACCGAAGAGGGTAGTTTTACGACACACGTTTAACATGTTTATTTTATACCCTTCCTATTTAATTATACGTTGTTAAAGTAGCATGAGGTTTTAACTTTTTCCTGTCGGGCCAGTTTGATCTACATAGTTTGTATGTCACGTCACGTCACGTTAGCAATATTTTCGAATTTTTCTGTCTTAAAATATATACCTAATTAACTTGTTATTAGTAAGTGTAATATAAATCAAGTTTTTTTTATTGGAACAGTCAAGTACCGACCATTTAAACGTGACGACGAATATTCTCGCCTTCGGTGTTATTGCAAATTCATCATTGGCATCAGGAAAGGGGTTAACCGAATATACCTGTTGAGAGTAATAACATAATCATCGCTATAATTTCATAAACAGTTGTAATTTAAATTACAAGATATCCCTGTAGAGTGCTCATTTAATAGAGATCTATTTTCTCTTTTCAAAAGTATAAAATTTTAATAGGCTTGTACGGGTAAACTTTTTAGATAAATATGAAAAAGTGTTCACAAGTTCATCGACATATTTTTAAATTGCCGTAGCAGCAGTCCTAATAATTAAGCTAGACAGGTGGACCAGTGCCATTTTATAACATTTTTGGCCTTTCTTACGATATGCAACACAATAGGTGGTTGTGTGGGAGTTTCTTTTGTAAATTCTAAAATGCAAACTTTGATTTTGAACTTCGAAAAAATTGTAAAGACGCAATTTTGCACCTGCTTAAATCTCCACGTCCTCAAAGTTGAAGAATAAAAATCAATCTCTTATTAGGTAGGTATTTATGTATTATTTTCTCGCATATGGTTCATTTTATGGAAATTAAACACGAGTAGCTTTTTTTGTGCTAAAATGTCTGGGAAATCCAAAAATATCCTTAAACATTTGAGAAATTTTGAGGTTAGGTTAAGGGTAACGCGCTCTTGGCTCTCCCAAGGTGATATTAAAAGATCCTTTACACTATTTTAAAGACCGTAATTTATTACGTATGTTTACCAAAAACTATTAAATTCCAAGAAAAATCCAAAACAAATTGATTTTTATTTTTCAACTTTAGGGGCGGATATCTCAACAGACATAGGAAAAACATTTGTAGGAACTTGTGGTATTATTTTGACGTGGTTTATACGCTCTCGAAATATTTTCTCGACACCCTTTTAGGTCTGGAATTTTGTCGAGATGGGGATTTTGTTTTACATTGTTTTAACGATGCACCCATTATCATCCCACTTTCAAACATTGTAAATCATTTAAAATTAGTATGAATTATTTTCTAGAATTTTTTGGAAAGTTTTAAAGGTGCACTTTCTTCAATATTCAAAATCAAAATTTTCACTTCGAAATTTGCAAAAGAGACTTCCACGCAACCCCTATTGTGTTGCATATCGTAAGAAAGGCCAGAAAAAATGCTGTAAATTGGCACTAATTCTACCTCGCTAAGTTAATTAGGTGAGCGGCTGCGTCAATTTAAACATATAACGGTGATGCAATGTTTAGGTTTTTTTCAAAAACTTTACATAATCGTATTTTCAAAATAGGTCGATATACAGTGCCGTTCAAAAGTTAGTTGAAATTGTTGGACAATATAACGTTTAATAGTTCGATTTTAGATCATCGGTTTGTTTAGTATCGGTTTATAACTATAATAGACAAACAATAAGTAATACGCAGGCACGGAAATTCACCACGTCATAAGTTAGTTGAATTCGAAAACGTGCACTCCTTCCATTATAAAACGAACGTGAGTAAAGTTAAAGTAATTTTACAAGACAGTCAAATTGTTGCTATTTCTGAAAATATTGATTATCAAATGTATTGCGCCTTATTAATAAAAAATGGCTTCAAAACTAAAGTTGACCGTAGAAAAAAGAACAAAAGTTGTATGTGAATATGATAAATTGAAAAACTATAGTACGGTGGAAAAGATGTTGAAAATTAGTCCAGAAAGATTAAGAAAAATGATAAAGAAATTTGTATTTTAAGAAGAAAATTTATTTTAGTTTGTATTTCGGTGTTATAAATTGTTACAATACTCATTCTGGGTATTATTTCTCAAATTGAAAGATGTTCCAATAATCCGGACGTTTCACTAATTCGAATCATCTAGCTTTACTATATATAAAACAAAAATAATAAAAAGTGTAATTATTACTGGGTAGGTAGATACTTAATTCATCATCAAATTACGTGTAAAATATTGTTTGTACATTTTAATGCTCAACAAATTATGGATCTTTCATACTGTTATAGCTTATCTAAAGCTATATGATGTTCACGTCATCAACAAAAAGTTACTAGATTGTTTATTTGTAATTCGGTTTAAAGTTTAGAAAGTGATAAATTCTATAGATGATTTACTTGTGCACGTATTAGATGGTATAAAGACAAACTACAATTTATTAGAGCTGTCAAAATACGAGTTACGAGGTGACAGCACTGTGTGAAACGTCATCATCTAGTAACCCTGTATTGATGACGTCAACATCATATAGGTTTAGATAAGCTATAGATAAAAACTTAACTACTGACCTTATGATTATGAATGTTTGTTCACATCCTGAGATGAAATAAACGTATAACATACATACATATAAAATGTTATAGAGGAAACTGAAGATTTATAGTTCTACACGTTTCTATCGTCCAGGAAAAATGGTATAGCTAACTGAATAAAGCTTTAAAGATTGGAGTTGCATGAAATTTATGTAGGTCGATATCGCACGAATTTATTTCAAACCATATGTAGGTTTTAAACGTTTTCACGTAATCCTTGTCCCATAAACAACGACCGCTAAATAATTAAGGTTTAACTTCTTCCTGTTTTACGCTAAAAAATCGGAAAGCGGTTTTGTTAACGTTTAAATAACCCCTAATTATAATCAACGTATTTTAGGAATAAAATTCGATAGTGTTCGCTTTTGCTTTTCGCAACAATTTATTCCTAAACATTTGAAAAATACACTGGAATCGCGTTAATTCGACACTCGTCAATTCCACCCCCATTATAATCCGACATTCAGGGGTCGTAGTGGAGTTTGACAAAAGAAATATGCAAATAGTGACCGAAAATTTTTAAAATATGTACTTTTTAGAAAATCCATTCTAAAATTATGTATTTTTTATGCAGTAAAATTGTTTGAATAATCACTATCTACTGCCTTTATACCGCAAAATTAGAAGTTGCGCTATTTTTAATTTAAAAAGTATTCGTGTAACCTTAAGCATTGAAAATTTCTTTATTACAAACCATAAATCAGATAAAAGTTGAATCGCATTTTAATGCGACCGATAAAATATAAAGCAATTAATAAAACATGTGCGCTACCACCTAATTTCGTAACTTATATCCGAGTGCGAACAAAGAATTAAATGTTTTAAAAAAAGCGGGATTTCCTAGTAACTATGTGCAAACTGGAATGCATTTATGTACAGAATTCTGGCAAAACCGCTTCAGATCTTTCGCGTCAGTGGCACAAAGCGGTAGTGCTTGTCTCAGTAGTTCGAATTTTAAATCACGGCGTCGTATTATATCGTGTGTGCAAGGAGTGCTCGTTCGGTTTATAAGGCCTTTTTGCGTGTGAGTGCGCGAGTGTTGTGTGATGTGTTGTGCTCTCTAAAACGATTACAAACAAAAAGGATTAATACGACGAGGAAAGCTAGGATTTTTTTTTGTCGACTAACTCTCCTTGTATTTATAAAGTGTGAATACATGGACCTTTAAACTCGATCACAAATTATTTGAAAATCGAGCTTGGTTAGGCTCTTGGATAGTGACTTGGTTTGAGCTTCTCTTAAACATACGACGGTCCAATTTCGCAAAGGAAAGGACCTTACGGGTTTTTATAAAGAGCTAGGCCCAACTGAAGATAGCAATGAACCATATACCGTTTGAAAGCCCTCAACGAGTACTACAACGTAGGTCCAAGCATAAATCGCGAAAACGGAGTACATCATTTTTACGAGCATTCAAATGTTTTATATCGGTTTTGTAACTAAAGACATTTATCGATAGAAGTCATGAACAAGTACTCATGTGTTATATACCATCGGAAAGTGCGCTTCGAGATCTACACGATAGTGTCGAATTCAACGTCCTAACTGGTGGTACAAGGGCACTTTCAATGCTTTAAATGAATTTTTATACGGGCTTGTAACTTGTAACCAGTCTAAGACACGCATACACCATCGGACCCTCACCAGCCATATACCATTGGAAAGTGCGCTTCGAGATCTTTACGATGGTGTTAAATTCAACGACCTAGCTGCTGGTACAAGCACACTTTCAATGCTTTAAATAGATTTTTGTTTTGTGTTGTGGTTGCTTTCGTATGCTTTACCGACCAATTCGTATGCACCACCAGCAATAAACATCGCTAATCAGTTAATTTAAGTTAATATTACGTTAACTTAAGCATGTAATATCTATCACATCAAGTACTTTTTTTGTTTTACAATTATTTCTTTCGTTTAGACTAATGCAATATGTACTAATTCTATAATATCCATTAATATAATCCATTTAAAGCATTAAAAGTGTACTTGTACCACCAGTTAGGTCGTTGAATTTATCACCATCATAAAAATCTCGATGCGCGCTTTCCAGTGGTATATGGCTCGTGAAGGTCCGTCGACGTATGCGTGTCTTTGACGGAATATACGTTGCTGGGCCCGGGCAAAAATTCATTTAAAGCATTGAAAGTGCCCTTGTACCACTAGTTAGGACATTGAATTTATCACCATCATAAACATCTCGAAGCGCACTTTCCAATGGTATATGGCTGGTGAGAGTCCGATGGTGTATGCGTGTCTTAGACTGGTTACAAGTTGCTGGGCCCGTATAAAAATCAATTTAAAGCATTGAAAGTGCCCTTGTACCATCAGTTAGGACGTTGAATTCGACACTATCGTGTAGATCTCGAAGCGCACTTTCCGATGGTATATAACACATGAGTACTTGTTCATGAATTCTATCGATAAATGTATTTAATTACAAAACCGATATAAAACATTTGAATGCTCGTAAAAATGTTGTACTCAGTTTTCGTGACTTATGCTTGGACCGACGTTGTAGTACTCGTTGAGAGCTTTCAAACGGTATATGGTTCATTGCTATCTTCAGTTGGGCCCAGCTCCTTATAAAAACCCGTAAGGTCCTTTTATCTTACGCGCGTTTTCGCAATCACAATGTTAGGTCAAATACAATGAAATATGAAGCGTAGGTAGGTGTACATAATAATGCAAGTTTGCAGTCAACGGAAGAATCTACTTTGGAAATTGGCGATAGAGGGATAACGATGACCAGAAAAAGGTTTTTTTTTTAGTAAAAAATAAAATAAATGATTCGAACTTGGAACATATCAATATTTAATGATATTTTATTTGTTAAATAGCATTGTTCGATATCAAAACTTGTGAACAGCTGTTCTAACTTTATTCAACTAAACATTCGTCTTCATTGTAACATTTGTCGTTCATTAATTCAAGAGCTTCCTTTTGAGGAATTACGAAAGGAGACATTTTAGGAAAAAACCTTATATAAAAGGGTGCCCTTAATTTTCGACAAGAAATCGCGCCTTGAAGTTCTTCAAATTATTTGTATAACTTATATTATGTAGGTACATACATAAATAAAGTGCTAATCGCTTACGTTAGTATAACGTTTCAATATGATTTTGTTATTTTAAAGGATATAAAATGGCAAAATAGAAAGAAAATATAACATAAAGTACTTGCTTTATAAGGCTCTTATCGCACTCGTCCTTTGTGAAAACTCGTGCGATAAAAACACGCTTACGAAATTTGTTCTTTAATATACTATTATTCATTGTTATAAATTGTGATTGTTCAATCGAAACGTGTTTTTGCCGTAGAGAGTTGTGATACGTTGAGAATTTTTAAATGCCCCATTAATTTGAAATCAGAAATCTCCGAAAATCTAAACAATCTACCTATATTTGGCGGGTGAAAAGCAAATAATTTATTTTATAAAACGTTTTACGTTATAGATTGCTGTTAACATTACTTATTTTTTACCAATACAAGAAAACAATCGAGTGTTCTTTTACATTTGACATTTCAAGTTGTTTATATATATACGAATTTTAATTAACTGTCAAAATCAGATGGTTGTTGCGATGTTTTTCTTTTTAAATGGCAAACGAAGACTGGTACTTAGGTATTTATATCGTATATTTTAATCAAACCGACCATAAATCTTTAAAATTGAAAATGCCTTCAATTATTATGGTACAATTAATTATTAGGTATGTTTGTAAATGCTTACTACATACCTACTAAAATTATGTAAACCGAACGACTTTTCAAGATACTTAAACCGACTCAAACTGAATAGTAATATGTAGAACACTCTTTATTCTAAAACCACTTCGATAAATCAACAGTTTCACATTCATGTCTTGCTTTTAAATCGCACACAACCGGCATATAAATACATAGTGAGGACTTCTGAAAGGGGCTGAAAACCTTTAAAGTCCTATTAGTCGAACTTAAAGAGTAGTAGGGGTATTGATTGAATAAGCTTTAAACGTTTTACACTTTTTGGTTCTTATTGTTGGATTTAAAAAAGTCGCACCTCGCGTCGAGATGCTTTGAGAATTTTTGGATATAATATTGTGTTTGTTGGGGAGAACGAGATCTTAATAAATTCATATAATTAATTAAATGTTTAGGTGAAGCTTTAGTAGCTTTGTAAGTATTATGTTGCGGCTTTTGTATACCTACACATATTTTATTATAAACTGTTTAATTTTCTGAACGTTGTATAGGTACTAACGAGATAATTGTTTTCGTAGTAAGTAGTTATGGTAGCCAGTAAAGGTCTAATTAAGATTGAACGGATTATATTTAACAATTGTGCTCGCCATTATGATTTTGGAAACAATAGTTTTTATTTTTTGATATGCCAAACTATTCATAATTAAATACCTAATGGTTAAAAACCAGAAATCGTCCAAATTATTCGCTCGATCGGTCTAATGTAAGTTTAATTACCTACTTGTTCATTATTGATCAAAAGAAATTATCACAATTACCAGAAATTTCGTTTTTGAACACGCTACTCACAAGGAAGGTTAGGCAGGTGGAAATCTCAGAAAAATTTGAAACTTTGCAGGATTGCTACTACTAGTCAACCCTAATCCAGATACGTATTCCGTTCGTGCTCTTATGCGGTTTAAGAGAGTGAAATCCACCCTTAAAAATTGGACCTTTTTTCTATTTTGCTTATTATCTGTGAAACAACAAGAGCTATCGGCAACAAACTATATATTTTTGTAAATGGCTGTTCAAGACCTACATTATGATACAAAATTAGGGACGAAAATCCTAAGGGGTGTCATCTTTTCGAATTTTTGCCATACTTGGGTACATTTTTACATCGATAGATGTATACACCGTGTCCAAGATAAGAATGCACAGCATGGGGATCTTGAAAACGGTAGAAGATACAGGGTGGCTTAAATTAGAAAAAAGTTGCGCTATTTAGAGTATGTTCACATGCTGGTCGCAAAAGTTTATTATTGTTTATCGTTTCCAAAATTCTCAAAAAAATGTGATTTTTTGGATTTTCGTTTCTTTTCATTTTTTTATTTATTTTAAATGATATTAAAAACTACCGGCACTTTCTCATTGCCACTTTTAAGCTCTACAAAATGGCGTGTTCAAATTTTTAATCCGACGTTTCGTATCCGAGAACCCATCATCAACTTTATTTTTTTATATGGCCACAAACAAAGAAACACCCTGTATTCGGTAGCATTATTCATTACAAATTCAACGATGTATCACACATTATGGTTTTGAAGCCAAAAAGGGAAAAACGTGAGTTATAAGGTTTTTATATTTTTAAATTAGTAGGCGCTGGTACAATAACAGAAACAAAATGTCAAAAATTATAATAATTGCTCAAATAGGTTGCCATTATTTTCTAGACACAAGTATGCTCTGTCTACAGAAGAATTCAAAACATGGTCTAACATTTCTGGTGTGATTGTATTAACTGCTGCTAAAACCAATGCCAATAACTGTTCTTCAGTTTCAAAAGTGGCGTCATACACTTGGTTTTTAAATAACCCCAC
The DNA here is from genome assembly GCA_036326145.1 of Rhagophthalmus giganteus. Lineage (NCBI taxonomy): Eukaryota > Metazoa > Arthropoda > Insecta > Coleoptera > Rhagophthalmidae > Rhagophthalmus > Rhagophthalmus giganteus. The sequence goes on along the minus strand of JARFJA010000083.1, from coordinate 4,372,649 downwards.
AGGAAAAATCCAACGGAGTTAAGTCAGGTGATCGGGCTGGCCAGGCTACTTCACTGTGAGTTCCAATGCATTTTCAGGAAACCTCTGGGACAAATATTCCCGCACATTTCTTGAATTATGCGCTGGGGCACCATCTTGCTGAAACCAGCAGTTGTTAACTATAAGTAATGGTAATTCATCCAAGGCATTCTCCAAATCAGTCTGCAGTAGGTCGAGATATCGTTCGGAATTTAAATTGTTGTGATAAATAAAAGGTCCTATTATTCTGCCACCCAAAATGCCTACCCACAGATTAAATCCAAATCGATGTTGATGCCTTGTTTCTTTTATTAAATGAAGATTGTCTGTTGCCCAATAATGTTTGTTACGCCGGTTGAAAATGCCATTGTTGGTTATCATTGTTGGTTATTGTTTTTCCCCTTTTTTGGCTTTAAAACCATAATGTGTGATACATCGTTGAATTTGTAATGAATAATGCTACCGAATACAGGGTGTCTCTTTGTTTGTGGCCATATAAAAAAATAAAGTTGATGATGGGTTCTCGGATACGAAACGTCGGATTAAAAATTTGAACACGCCATTTTGTAGAGCTTAAAAAGTGGCAATGAGAAAGTGCCGGTAGTTTTTTAATATCATTTAAAATAAATAAAAAAATGAAAAGAAACGAAAATCCAAAAAATCACATTTTTTTGAGAATTTTGGAAACGATAAACAATAATGAACTTTTGCGACCAGCATGTGAACATACTCTAAATAGCGCAACTTTTTTCTAATTTAAGCCACCCTGTATCTTCTACCGTTTCCAAGATCCCCATGCTGTGCATTCTTAACTTGGACACGGTGTATATTCATAATTCATATTCATTTATTATTATTATTTATTATTTATTATTATTATTATCATATTTATTTATTTCATATATATTCATTTAAAACTATAATTTGAAAAAAAACGCGATGTAGTTTTATACAGTAGGTGACATTTTGAAAATTTATTCGTTTGGAGGGAGGACTGCCAGGTTTACGAAGTAGACCACAATAATTCTAAATAATTGACATTTGTCTAAAGTCTATAATGAATTTTATCAAGTATCAAGTTTATCAAAAATGATTAAAACAAAAATTCAATTGTCTACCACCGGTTGGATATTTCCCACCATATTTACACTAAAACACATTTAAAAATTTTTAGCAGTGTTGTGACGTAGGCTTTTGTGCGATGGGAGCTTGGGCTATCACAGGGGTCGTAGTGGAGTTTGATAAAAAAAATTGGCAGATAATGACCGAAAATTTTTAAAATATGTACATTTTAGGAAATTTATTCTAAAGTTATGTATTTTTTCTGCAGTAAAATTATTTGAGTAATCACTATATACTGGCCTTTATACCGCAGAATTATAAATTTACTCTATTTTTAATGTAAAAACTATTCGTGTGCCTTTAAGCATTGAAAATTTCCCTATTACAAACCATAAACCAGATAAAAGTTTTATCGCATTTTTAGGCGACCTATAAAATACAAGGCAACTAATAAAACATGTGCACCGCCTACTTTCGTAATTTAATTAGAGTGCGAACAAACACCTGAATTTTTTAAAATAAAAGCGGGATTTCCTGGTATCCCCGAATAAACTCGAATGCATTTATATATAGAATTCCGATAAAACCGCTTCAAATCTTTCGTTTTATTGGTACAGAGCGGTAGTGCTTGTTTTAGTAGTTCGAATTTTAAATTACGGCGTCGTATTGTTCGTGTGTGAGAGGAATGCTCGTTCGGTTAAGGCCTTTTTGCGTGTGAGTGCGCGAGTGTTATGTGTTGTGTTGTGTTCTCTAAAACGATTGCAAACAAAAAGGATTAATAGGACGAGGAAAGGTAGGATCTTTCTCTGTCGACTAACTCTCCATGTATTTATAAAGTGTAAATACATGGACCTTTAAGCTCTAACACAAATGCTCTGAAAATCGAACTTGGTTAGGCTCTTGGATAGGGACTCGGTTGGGGCTCCCCTGAAACATTCAACGGGTCCAATTTGTCCAACGAAATTTTATCTTACATAGGTATAGGTATAATACAAGTTCGCAGTCAACGAAAGGATCTACGCTGGCAATTGACCATAGAGGGAAAACGATAACGAGAAAAAGGTAGGAAATACAAAGAAAAATTTAGAAGTTTCTAATTTTTCTTTTATAGTCGGAGAAGTGGCAGTCACCGCGGCAACACTGTTAAGCTAAGCGTCTACTAGTCCGCATCAGACGCACAGTACCATCCCTTAAAATGTTCACCCCTAATTTTTGTATCATAATGTAGGTCTTCAACAGTCATTTACAAAAATATATAGTTTGTTGGCGATAGCTCTTATTATTTCATAGATAATAAGAGAAATCGAAAAATGTTCCAATTTCTAAGGGTGGATTTAACCCTCTTAAACCGCGTAAAAGCACGAACGGAATACGGCTCTTGATTAGAGTGCAAAGTTTCAAATTTTTCTGAGATTTCCACCTGCCTAACCTTCTTTGTCAGCCAATCGATAACCTTCTAGCCTGTCCAGCAACAACTATGCACAAATTGTTTTATTAAAATGTCGAAGATACCTACGTAAATGTCAAAAATCAACGTTTTTAATAAAAAGAGCATTTCGGCATTAGTTATACAATATATCATATCTTAAATGGTTATTAAAAAGTAACAATTGCATTGGGATTTGAACCCGCAATACACACATCTGTAGTCAGGTGTGTTATTGACTCGACTACATGACAACTGTAAAACAGCTAATGGAATTTTTATTTAATTTTTGGACTTAATTTCTTTGGCTTATTCCTCGTAGACCAAATCTATTTAGCAACATTTGAATGAGAATTTTTATTTCCTATTCGCTTCATTCCCTTGTGTAGCGTGTTTTCGATTGGCTAAAAGGTTTCTTTACGCACGGTCGGCCTATTTGTTTGTAGTGGTCAATTTTCGGTAATATCTATAGGTGTGAAATTATGCACTTTTCATAGTGGTCGTCGTAAAAAACTTTTACATTTAGTTGCTAAAGTTTTAATTAAGGTAATTTATGGTTCTAACTATAACGTCAAAAGTATTTATTTAATACATAAACCTATTTACGGGTCATCTAAATCTTATTCCGATGCACATCATCAATAAAAAATTACTTACTAAGATGTATATGTGTAATATTTTCAGTTAAAAAGTTTTGTTCAATTCAGTTGTAGTTTTTATAAATTAAAAACACGAACTAATTAATATAAGTGACGACGTGCATCAGAATAAGATTTGGATGGCTCGTACGTATTTGTTTAAACGTCGACATTTAAATCTAAATTGAAAAGTTTCTCCTGTTTTCGCATAAGCTCTCAATTTCTCGCAACTAGGTAATATACTTATTCCACGTCGACGTCTCATTTCATTTCTTTTCTCAAGAAATAAGCGCTTCATAAAATTACGTATAACAATATAAGTTAACGTGATATCTAATAAAAGTAAGCGAGATTAACTTGCGAAATTTAACTCGTTTGTTTTAAAAATAGTTGTGCAGGCGAACGGGCTACGTTTTTATGCAGATATTAGATTGATTGGGGTTTAGGTAGATTAGCATGTGCTTGGGAGATTGTTCGAAAAATGATTATTATAATAAAAAAATATTCGTATTATATAATATTTTATAAACTCTAGTCGTATTATTCGGTTACAGTAAGAATGGGCATTAATTTTACCTGGCATATTGATTGTAACGGTGTTACAACAAATAGGACTAGTTTAGAACAGATAGTCTTGAGATAACGTGTATTAAAAAATAGTAGGAAATCTGTTTCGTATTTAAATAGAGAATTGAGAAGTTTCCGTAAACGAAGCGTATCTCATTGTCCTCATAAATTTACGGAATATTACGAAACAATTTAATTTCGTGCCGTTACATGAATAACGACCAAAACTTTCTTATCGAATTATTTCTTTAAATACCTACCTGTCTGTAGTTGTAAATATGTGTAAAGGATTCGTAATATAGTAGCTTCGATCTCGTTCCTGCGGAGATTGGTTTCAGTAATTGGTAAAGTTTTCGACTGCCGTATCTATTGTGGAAATTATCATTTTAACATACCAAGTAATATTATTCCGCGTTCCTGATACCTTAGTTTTAGGTGGTTCGCTTCGTAAATCTCGCAACTTGTGTTTATGTTTTAAGTGATTTACTGCCCCGGTACGTTTAATCCTCTATGAAGGGCCTGCAAATTAAATCTCGGTTTGCGGGTGCAGTTTGGTTTCGATATTTGAACCATATCGTTCGTTCAAAAATGATCGCACGCGTTTTTGCCGGGCACTTTTGTAATTTAAATTCGAGAATGATGGAAATTCGTTTATTTGATGTACGTCAACGCCGTTTTTGTGTCGTCCGATACCGATTAAAAAGAAATTAAGTGTCCAGACGCGAAGCAGTATCTGTCTTCGTTTGCTTTTTTTTTTAATAGTATCGCTTAATTTGAACATAACTAACAGAATTACGCCGTGTTACGTGTCTAGATGGCTTCCAAATTGATTTTTGTATGCGGTGCAAAGAGCCATTGCGTTTGAGTGAACATCGAGTGGTTTCGATTAGGGGTAGGTATAAGGTACCTACCCATATCGTGATATGAAACTGAATGTTTTTACGTCCTTATCGCTTGCCTTTACATTTTCGTTACATGTATTTTACCAATCTTACGGCACATTTCATTTTCAAAATGAAAACTTCGCGTTTTGCCATCTAGCACTTTAAATCGAGCACTGGACATATTATTTTATTTATCTGAAATTTCTGACTTTAGATGATAATATACAACACCTAGGTGTCGGTAATAATTAATTATTGTTAATTTATAGAACGCAAATTAAATGTTATTTATTCGTACTTTATTGCCCAATGAATTTGATAGTCTTTACTAGTTTTGCATCGCCTTTTATTTAAACGACTTATTAGCCATTAATCGAATTATCGCGTGCCCTAAAGTAATTTTTCTAAGATGTCGTGATTGAAAGTAGTGGTATTTTTTATACACGGTAACTGAGGGAAGTCCTTTTCATTTGTTCAAATTTCTGGTTTTTATTAGTAAGTAGTATTATTTTCTTGCCTTTCATCTACATTTTAGTTATAATTATTAGTAACTAATAATAATAATAATAGTATACAGTATGATTTATCGCCTTGTATTATATTATACCATATTATTTGGCTATAACATCATTAAATTTCTAGGGCGCAGGATATTGACTCCTATTATGTAAATTTGTTAAATCTAGACTATATATTAATTTTATTATTTGCTAGAAGTAGTTAAAGATAATAAACGCGCCGCAAATTTAATAAAATATAAGGATATCGAATTTTATTTAATTACGTTGTATCTATAATAAATTAGATGTTAATTTTAAAAATCGGATTTTCGACTAGAAATTTCTATTTAAGGAAAATCGATCGGCGGCGTCAGCTACAGTTTCGACTTGTTTTCTCGAGGAAATTGTATAGGTATCTATATAACACAAAATCTATACTATTAATAACCAAATAAAGCTCAATTTAGATATATATATATATATATACATGGGAGAAACTGGATACGTTTCTCTGATATTATTGTTTGTCATTTAATTTAGCTATAGATTATTTGTTCGAGTAAATACAATCAATCGAGATATCATTTGATGATATCGAAGTATCTATGTAGTTAGATGAAAAATTCGATTTCGTAGAATTCGTAAAAATAAATATAATTTATAATATAATTGTATAGTTACAAAATTACAATATTTTTTCTGCCAAGTAGAGTACAGTGGGTGCCATAAAAAATAGGACACCAAACTTTGTACAGTGTAAAACTGACTTTAAACTTAAAGTAGTTATCGATGAGGTGACATTCGAATATTTAGAAAAACGAAAGAACAGGCAAATAATAACAACTTTTGGATATTTTAAGGGAAAAAAATTGTAGTAAACAGTTGTTAACACCATAAAGTATTAAAGATTTGTTTTTGAACGTATTACACGTTTTGTGCTTGCGTTTCTATTTAAAGCCTAAAAACTCCATCGCACATGTTCGATACCTTTAATCTAGATTTGTTTGCATTTAATTATTATTTTTTTGTTAAATAAAATAGTAAAATCGATCCATTAAATATTACAAACAACTATTTTTCATCTTCCTCGCTTTATATATTATTTTCGACCAGTTACCTACAATGATTTCTATTTAGGTTCAACAAAGAAATTGCAGTTTATGACATGAAAAATTAGACGTGTATTTGCTCTTTACGCATTTTTGATACTGTAACAAAATCCGCAAAAACAATTATCAGCGTAGAAAAATTTAAAGAAATTATATACAATCAAAAGATTTTATTGGCTTTCGTTTAAACTTTTAAACGTAATTATTGTTTATTAACGAATTACCGTTAATGGGCAGATGTTTCGTTCAATTTAATTTGTATATCTTTATTCGCAGTTATAGAGGTAATGTCAGAATAATTGGTGAAAAAACGGTCAGGAAAGGTGGTTATTTTCACTAATAACTACGCCCTTCACTATTACTCGCTTCGGTAGCGTAAGCACACGCAATATCAATTGAATTGTCACGTGATTTTGTGCCGATTATGATTCGCGTAAACATCTTAAGACCGTCCAACTTGTTTTACTGCGCAACCAGATCTTTCACCAATTATAATGACGTTACCTATACTTACATATCGTTTGATACCTAATAGATATCTAATTTTATTTAATTTTTACGTAAATTATAAATAAAATAGATATATAGGATTAGTTTGGAGGGAAAAAATAAATAATTAATTGTAGGTAGACGGTAGAATCATAAAACACAAATATTCGTTAAAATCTACTTTAAGACATGTCCCAGTTCCTGTGGCGCCCACTGTACTTAGAAATCATTGGAGAACCCTTTCGTGAAGCGACAAAAAGAACAATGCATGTCATATCTTTGTTATATACGCAATTTTATTGTAGTGACGATCTAAAATGATCAATAATTATTACAAAATTGTTGGAAAATTGAATAATTGACAAATGAAGCGTGGATGTGTTTCTGAAAGAAAGGAACGATCGTGCTCCAATTTTCTACGGCACGGAAGCAATATATACATGGCAGGCAAATTTTTAACAAAATAGTCCACAACGATTTTTATTCCGGATGGATCTGCATTATCGCGCTTTTCGTTTATGGGGGATATTTTAAAGAAAGTGTCTATCGGAATAATTTATACGGCAGAATAAATTTGAAAATCAACATCGAAACTGTTGTATTCTTGTATTTATATATATAAGCGTTCGTTATAGTTGTTCTGGTCGACGTCAATTTCAAACTTCCAGATTTATGAAACGTTCATCTCCAAAATAGCGTTAATTTTTTTAATGACCTAATTTAATTGATCGTAATGAGAATATGAAAAATAGATAATTGTATTGCCTTTTCACTGAAGGAATTTTTTAAAAAATTATAAAAAGTAATTTGAAAGCAACAAGTGCATTTACTTAGGTGTAAAGTATGAATAAGTAGGTACCTATACGTTATTCGAGATAAATTCCAGTACATGTCATCAATAAAACCTCGTATTTTTATAGTACTAATAAATTGTAGTCTTTCCTCGCCATGTCGTATGTGTGTAAATCGTCGGCAGAATATGCCACATTCAAAACTTTAAGCTGAATATTACAATAAATATATAATTTAGTAACTTTTTATGCATGACGTGCATTGGAACAGCTATCTTGAATAACGTATACTTTATTTTAACATAATTGTAGGTATACTAGATTCAATTTAGAAAAAAAAACAATGCTCGGTTTAAGCCCCAATACAAGGGGTGTCCAGAAACTCTTCTGCCAAATGAAAACGTCGAATTCTACAGATGATTTTATATCGATTTGAGTTAAATCATTCTTGCAGTGCTTCCAGTGATTTACTTTTATTTACTTTATTTACTTTTCAAGTAATTTTGGACCTGTTCTATGCATATCAGGTAGTGTCATTTTATCGAGATTATGCAAAAATTATAATATATTTAAACGCCCGCAGTTCGTCATTTCTTGCGTTGTTATACTAGAAATACGAGTTTTCTAGTCGTTTCCGACTAGTTATGAACGTTGCGTCCCAAAACGTTCGAGTCAAAATTTTGCCAAAAAAAACGTGAAGGGGTTTTTTCGAAATTTCGCAAAAATTTTAAATCGATTTAAAAACGTGTAGTTTGTTATTTCTTTGTTTGGTATATTCAGTGCTTCCAGTGATTTACTTTTATTTACTTTATTTACTTTTTTTAATGGACTGTGTCGCCGGAAGCCCTGTTCTTGTACGAAAACGCTTGCTAAGAGCCATTTGAAGATGGGGCCTTTACAATACATTCTTTTTCTACATAGTTCTCGTCGACTACAAAAACGCAAGTTGACTTTCATTTTCATTTTATTTATCAATTTTTTTTATAATAATTCGTTGTACAACAACGGGTACACTATTTGCTCGCTTATTTTGGCAATCACGTGACACAAGGGCTCCTCAAACGGATCCGGACACCCCCTTAAGACCGCAGTGGCGTATCATAATAAATTTGAACGTAAAACATTCAATCCCGTTTATTTTTGATTTTTATCCTCGTGCTTACCAGCTACTTACAGTAAAACTTTTCTTAACGGACACTTTTAAAGTGTCCATTATTTTTTATAGAGTGTAATGTATTCATTTCCCATTAACGGACCCTGCTTAATAATGGACCTTTTTTTTTGGTCCCGCGAGTGTCCGGTATTGAGAAGTTTTACTCTGCAGGTATAAATCTAACTAGTTTTGCGCGCCGAAGTTAATTTCTTGTCTCGCGAGGAAGCACTTAAGTCAAAATAACTTTTAAACCGATGAAAAAGTTTCGATTAAAACACTTTTTTTGTGGGTTAAAATTGTTTGTTTGGCTGATTTGGAATTTAATTGTTTTTAATCCTGGTCGAGTTTTCATAAAATTCTAAATACCCAACTGAAATTTTTAGGTGAAGTTTTTGGAAAGTATTAGAAGAAACTTTATGGCAGGTATTAGTATTTTTTTCGATCAAAACTGTTAGATTAGAACGTATATTAAAACGGCAACATTTTAATTACATTATATTTTTGACATTACTTGTTTTTATTATTTCATATACGCCTTATATAACCTTATGGAACCCTTATTAAGAACCCTTTGGTTGCGAAAGTATTCATTCGATATTATGTGATGACTTCGTACGAATTGTTTTCAAGCAAAACGGTGTCGGCGATTTTCTCCCTTTTTCGAGTTTCTAACAACTTACCTTTGTGAGTCAAAGACTTTCGCCGTGTTGCGACACCTACATAGGTACCTATATAAAAAATAAACGACGAAATCTAATTAATGTGGAACATTGTTTGAGTATATATGGTTAAAACGAAATTATCGATCGCCATATTTAATTATTTATTAATAAAAGTCCGTAGTATTGCAAACTGCTAGACATTAAGATTTCAATAAATATTTTTAGTTTATTAATAAATTAAAACCGAAATTCATCAAAAGATTTTTGTTGTAAATTGGTCTTTGCGCTTTAAAGATTTATAACCGCCGGTTTAATAGTTGCGTTTTATTTCTTTTCAGAAAAAAACGCGTTTTTCTAACCGCTTAATTAATAAAACCCATAATGTGCGTTTTTTTTTCAAACTTGAAATAGTAGATAATAATATTCCATGCATCATATAAATATTGTAATAAATAGTTAATTCAAGCATTCAAAACTAGATATGATAATATAAACGACATATTTTACTAGAGAAAGTAAGAAGTAGATATTCACAGAAGTGATGTAAAACTATCGATAATAATAATCAGTACAAGAAAATAGAATTTACATGCTGTTTGCAGACAGTCGTGCACGTTCAAAAAACTACTATTGTTATTAAACTATGTAATAAATATAAAAAGTCGATTAGAAAGCTATTTAGGCTAAATTTATTCGTATAAGATTACTTGAAATTATGGAGAATGCGTGTAACATTATTTAAGTGTCAGTACCAACATTAGTTTACATATTGTTATGACATGATGTGGTGATTATAACTAATTATTATTTATTAACTACTTCTATAATCTAATTACCAGTGTTGGTAAATGCAACTCTATTTGCGGGTGCTTTCGTAGCAAAAACCTATAAGGTGGATATAATAATACAAATGCAATGGGGGTGCTACAATATTGTCGTAAGGAGTCATACCTTATTCGAGCAAGTGATACACGATCCCAGGAATGAATGCTGTAAATTAAACGATAACATAATAAGCAACATCGATAATAGCACATACATACATATATGTGATTATTACAACATACAAGGCAAATGTTCCGTTGGAGTTTTGAAGTTCTAAGTTCGTTTGTACTCCAAGGAACGTCACCTCGTAAACAATACAAAGTACGCTCAACTCTTTTTTAGCACGGTCACGAAAAAAACGCCCCTTTCTTTTTTTACACGGTTTATTTTGTTCTAACGCGATTTCAAAATTATTTTTCTCGAACCCGTTCGCTCCGTTAAAATGTATTTGACGAAAGAGAGCCCCCTTCTTTGGCGGCTTCCGACTCTGCTTCGAGTTAGTTTCAGTATATCCACAACAGTTAATAATTTTTTATTTTTATTTAAAATTTTTAATTTAATTTTTTACTCTTTCATTTTACTACATGCGTTACTAATTTTATTTTACAATCAGTTAATAACTGAAATATGTAGGAATTAAGTATTCATTGAATTTTTGCACGGTTTTTCGCATTAAAACATATAATTCTTTATTTCATTGTATACGGTTTTTGAATAACATAGAATGTTTCCTCCATTTTACTGCAGTAAACGTATCTTTTTTGCACGTTTTTTACACGATTTCTCGAAGAGCGAATCTACCGTGTAAAAAAAGAGTCGGGTGTATACATAATATTTGCAAATAAGTGTACACTTAAACATAAACATCAATTATATTTGAATTTGCACATAAAATATTTATTTGCATGCTTAAAATCCGAACAAATATTAATTAAGTATTTAGATAATTAATTAATCGTAAAGAAATCGTCATAATTTTATTTAAATAAAAAAAAAACAAAGGAAGCACATTAAAAGCCATGACATGTACATATAAAACATAACGCTCAAGCTACTTTTCGGAAAAAGTTCAGTTACATTGTTAATTACTGTATAATTTGATTATGCCGCGTAGTCACAGTCTTGTGTTGAAAAATAAAATTATACAATACACAATATTTTATACAATAAAATACACAGGGTGTACCATTTCAAAAATCAAATTTGTCGGTGTCGTGGTCACCCGTTATATTTACTGATTTTGAGTCATATTTTATTATGTCTTATTTGCTTTCGAATCTCTTGTTGAATTGTCATAACAAGTATCTGTTATCCACTATCCACTGATATTTAGCATAGAGTATTTCTGTTACGTAGGAACGTAAGGAAGTACCTAACTAAATATTTGAAAGGCAAATTGTGCTTAAAATTTCTAAATGGAAGGATTATGTAAATGCATTCCCTGAAACTTTATTTATGTAGGTGAAGGAGATACATAAATACAGTTTAAGATCTTAACTTTTACGCAATGTTACTCGATGTATAATGCAAATAATCGCTCGAAGGATGATGGTGGTGTTTAAAAAACCAAATTAAATATTAGCACTAATACGGAACACTTATAAATAGGTAGAATAAGAAATTACATTAAAATGACGAAGGAAAGCCTGTAATTCTAACGAATGTAAAAAATTTCGACAACTTATTGGCGAGATTATTCTGACAATGAGTAAAAAATGTTATGTGAATGTAAGTCCGATATCAATTAATTACTGAATTACGAAGGATGAAAAGTTTTATTGCTGAAGTATAATAAACTCAGTTGTTCAATATGCACGTTAAGCGCGTTCGTTTTTTGCTCCGTCAGTTTACCCTGTACCACTATGTTTTTCTCTGGAACGAACACTGCCGCGCGTAACAAATTTCGACGAGACCTGTAAGTCCTTGTTTCGTCTCTCTTCGTCGAGAAATATAAATTTCCACTTAAAATAAAGTATTTAAAGTGTTATCGTCAAGATCGAGTTTTTGAAATTTTCGATAAAATCCCTTATAATTCATGGATTTGGCAAAATTTTGGACCGACCTAAAATTTTCTTATTTCGTCTTCGTACGTCGAGAAATGTCGATTTCCACTTAAAATAAGCATAAAATAATTAATTAAACGCGTTTTCGCACATTTTCGATAAAAAGCCTTATTATAGACCAAACATTTTTTGAATCGTCTCCGTTCGTCGAGAAACATAAAGGGTATAGCCGGATAAGCATGGCAAAATGGCCCCCAAAGAAATCTACGAAACAACTTATATTGTTACATTGGCAAGTCATAAGGAAACGATATATACACGTTTTACTCCCTGACCTTCAGTAGTCCTTGAGAAAATGAAAAAAGTATGTACCGGGGGAACTATTTTTTAAATTCGTTTATCTACGAAACTATTATAGCTACGAACATAAATCAAAAACAGATTGTTAGAGAATACTTCATAGCATAATATATGTTTTTTCTATTAGTTTCGACTAATAATAACTATTAAAAAATTAATGGAGAAATTTTGAAAATTGAAAATTTTACAGTTCGGCCAGAGTGACAATCATCAAAGAAATGCCAAATATTGCTACTAATGTCTACTACTACTCCTAAAAGTTTCGTGAAAAAAAAATTGGTACAACACTTTGAAAAAAATAATGTACACTATAGTACTACTACTATATAATATACCGCACCTACATAAACAAAAATATAAACTATAACACAATAAAACAACAATTATGACAATATAAAATATAAACAAAACAAAAAATGCAAATAAGTGTCTAATATACAGGGATTTCGGTTAATAGAAAAGTTACAAATGTCTTATGTACATAAATATAATCGAATGCGATAGAAAACGTTTCTATTGTTATTAATTAATTCTGGTTATATAACTATATAACCATATATAACCTCAGGGAACTGCCTGAGTGAGTACAGATGTTTACCTACAGTCAATATTATTAATCATCATCACTAACTGCATTAATGACAACAGAAACAGAATTTGTTGCAAATATTTTCGACAATATCTCTGCTGGGCATATATTATGCGGCATTTATCGGGTGAGTGATAAATAATATCAACATGCATGTTGCTGCATGTGAATAACACCCAATTGTTCTATTACCGTTGGGACAGTCACAACAATAGGAATATAATCGATATAAATACGATATACTTTATTATTTTTATGTCTCGATCGTACGTTCAGTTTTATAATATATGGTGTTTACTTGACATACTGCACGAGAAGATTATTCTTATTGTCCAGTATTTCTGATAATTACGACACAGCTTAGGAAAGTTGATAACTGCCTGTAAATAAAACTTTCAAGTCTTGCTCAGTTAAACGTGGAAAATCTAGGAGGTCAGATACCATTAGATGTTGAAAAGACGATTTCCGACGATTCCAATGATGATTATCAACATCTTCCCGCAAAGTATTTGTCGAATTCATTCTGCTTTCCATATATTCAATAATTTCGTCTTGTAATGTACCATCTGAACTCAACCTTTGTCCGTATCACAACAATCGTACCTTTGGAAGCAGTTTGTTATCTAAGTTGTGATGTAAGAGACGATATTTTTGGCTTATAGCACCATGTACAGCTTCGACTACACAACGTATTTTTGTTACTTTTCGCGATATGTTTGCTTTTTCCGTAGTTAATTGAGATTTTTGCCTTTACAGGCAGGCATAAATACGGTAAAGCTTTCATTAGTTATGTAATTTATTACATCACGAAAACCACGATCAACAATGAACACATCATGTGGTTGTAACGTAGTTCTTATGCCTACGGAGTCTTGTAATACGAGTTTCATAATCGTGGCATCATTTTGAGTACCATAAAAAGGCCCAACAATATCAAGAATGTAGCCATTGGTTGTACAGATTGTAAACGGCTTATACAAAGGCACTTTTTTTTGGACCTGAGTACGATTTTCGAATTTCTAGAACTACGTATTTTAATCGTCGAACATAAATATTAACAACACTACAAGAATGTTAGAATTTGAACTGCATGTCCGAGTAAAGCGCCGCGCCGGCGCTGTTCCTGTATGGTGATGGGTATTGACAATGAGATCGCTTTACACAACTACAGTAAGTAGTGAAACATTCTTATATTTTACTTGACCACTACTTCTATTCGCGGTTTAAACAACGTAAAAAACTTAACTTGTCGTTTTTGTTTTGACACTACCAATATTTGCTTTTATTTTTTTTTCAGAGTGTTGTACCAATTTTTTTTTCACGAAACTTTTAGGAGTAGTAGTAGACATTAGTAGCAATATTTAACATTTTTTTGATGATTGTCACACTGGCCGAACTGTAAAATTTTCAATTTTCAAAATTTCTCCATTCATTTTTTAATAACGAATTTAAAAAATAGTTCCCCCCGGTACATACTTTTTTGATTTTCTCAAGGACTACTGAAGGTCAGGAAGTAAAACGTATATATATCGTTTCCTTATGACTTGCCAATGTAATAATATAGGTTGTTTCGTAGATTTCTTTGGGGGCCATTTTGCCATGCTTATCCGGCTATACCCTTTCTAGTAATATGATTATAAAATAATGAATTAAACGCGTTTACTCGTAGTAATCGAGTTTTCGAAAGTTTTCAATAAAAAAGTGTTACGATTTTTAGTTACTTTTAATTAATCATAATTCCTGTATGCAAGGTTAACGTTAAAGATGGCTAAGGTCAAGTTCGAAATACGAATTCTCTAGAAACTTTGGTATTGTATATTTAGAAAAGTAAATGTGTGTAGGCAGACAGACCTCCCTATCAAGTTATTAAAATTTGTTAATATACCGCTCGTGATAAATGGATTTAAGGGAAGGTTGGTTATAGCAAAATTATTCTTGAGGTAATAATCAAACAGCGAAAAGCTGGATTTTGAACACGCCAAAAATTTACAAAATATTAGAAGTAAAATCCTTCATAGTAGGAGGTAGGCGGTAACGTATTAATTTTAATCAGAATTTTAAAATTATTCAAATTATAGGATTTTTTTGTTTGGTTTTGTTTGGTTTTTATGGTGGAAGGAATAAATTATTGATTCTAGTTGGGACGTCCTTCCAAAACAAAAAAAAGGGAGACTATCTATATATGTATCATATTTCTTCGTCAGTATCCGATTAAAGCAGTCCTGGCAGAGAAGTACAAAGAAAAAAAAGAGGAAGGCGAAAACCAAGGAACCCAGATGGTTTTAATTTAATTATATGATGTAAGAGCTAGATGGAACGTTCCGACGAGGCTTATTAAGATTTATTGTATTGGGATAATTTTTATAGATATGGTATTTGGTAAAATGGTCTGCAATTGAAATTTGTGTATATTAAAGCAGAGTGTAGTATATATGAGATAAAGTCGTGTCAAAAGCCTTATAATAGTGCATGGATTTGAAAAATTTGGACCCACGTAAAATTTTTTAATTCATCTCCGTACGTCGAGAAATATCCATTTCGTCTCAAAAACTATTTAGTATCTTTATTAATGTTCACTCTAGTTAAGACAGCGAATCCTCGATCTTCTCTGGCGGCCTGCGATGGCATGAAACGTAGTATCTAACTAAGATCGTCGGAGTACGGCCCCGGTGGTCGGAAAATCCTGAATTAAACGCGGTTTTGACGACATCCAGTTTTCGAAAGTTTTGAGTAAAAACGTCTCATAGTTTTGACAAACTTGTAACCCGACCAAAAATTGTTTGTATCATCTCCATTCGTCGAGAATATAAATTTCTACTAAAATGATAAAATGACACTACCTGCTAAACATAGAACAGGTCCGGAATTAAATGGAAAGTAGTTTTTCGAGATTAACAAGGCAAGAAATGACAATCTAAGCGTGTTTCCGGCGATTAAAAATTTTTGCCAAAACTCGAAAAAATCCCTTACTATAACACGGCTTCTTTTTTCTGGCAAAATTTTGACCGCAAGCTTTTGGGCCGTAACGTTCAGAACAAGTCGAATACGATTAGAAAATACGTAATTTGGTATTAGGGAGCAATAAATAAGGAACTGCCGGCGTTTAAATAGTTTATAATTTTTCATAATCTCGATAAAACGTCGCCACTTAATACTCATAGAACAGGCCCGGAATTAATTGAAAAGTTGTTTTTCGAGATTAACAATGCAAGAAATGACAATCTAAGCGTGTTTCCGGCGATTAAAAATGTTTGCCAAATCTCGAAAAAATCCCTTACTATAACACGGCTTCTTTTTTCTGGCAAAATTTTGACCGCAAGCTTTTGGGCCGTAACGTTCAGAACAAGTCGAATACGATTAGAAAATACGTAATTTAGGTATTAGGGAGCAATAAATAAGGAACTGCCGGCGTTTAAATAGTTTATAATTTTTCATAATCTCGATAAAACGTCGCCACCTAATACTCATAGAACAGGTCCGGAATTAATTGAAAAGTTGTTTTTCGAGATTAACAATGCAAGAAATGACAATGTAAGCGTGTTTCCGGCGATAAAAAATGTTTGCCAAATCTCGAAAAAATCCCTTACTATAACACGGCTTCTTTTTTCTGGCAAAATTTTGACCGCAAGCTTTTGGGCCGTAACGTTCAGAACAAGTCGAATACGATTAGAAAATACGTAATTTAGGTATTAGGGAGCAATAAATACGGAACTGCCGGCGTTTAAATAGTTTATAATTTTTCATAATCTCGATAAAACGTCGCCACCTAATACTCATAGAACAGGTCCGGAATTAATTGAAAAGTTGTTTTTCGAGATTAACAATGCAAGAAATGACAATGTAAGCGTGTTTCCGGCGATAAAAATGTTTGCCAAATCTCGAAAAATCCCTTACTATAACACGGCTTCTTTTTCTAGCAAAATTTTGACCGCAAGCTGAGCCTAACGTTCAGAACAAGTCGAAAACGATTAGAAAACTCCTATTTTAGGTATTACGGAGCAATAAATAAGGAACTGTGGGCGTTAAAGTAGATTAAGGTTTTTTATAATCTCGATAAAATGACGCCAGGTGATACGCGTAGAACAGGTCCGGAATTAGTTGGAAAGTAGTTTTCGAGATTAACAATGCAAGAAATGACAATCTAAACGTGTTTCCGGCGATTAAAAATTTTGCCAAATCTCGAAAAAATCCTTACTATAACACGGCTTCTTTTTCTGGCAATATTTTGACTGCAAGCTTTTGGGCCGTAACGTTCAGAACAAGTCGAATACGATTAGAAAATACGTAATTTAGGTATTAGGAGCAATAAATACGGAACTGCCGGCGTTTAAATAGTTTATAATTTTTCATAATCTCGATAAAACGTCGCCACCTAATACTCATAGAACAGGTCCGGAATTAATTGAAAAGTTGTTTTTCGAGATTAACAATGCAAGAAATGACAATCTAAGCGTGTTTCCGGCGATTAAAAATGTTTGCCAAATCTCGAAAAAATCCCTTACTATAACACGGCTTCTTTTTTCTAGCAAAATTTTGACCGCAAGCTTCCGAGCCCTAACGTTCAGAACAAGTCGAAAACGATTAGAAAACTCCTATTTTAGGTATTACGGAGCAATAAATAAGGAACTGTGGGCGTTAAAGTAGATTAAGGTTTTTTATAATCTCGATAAAATGACGCCAGGTGATACGCGTAGAACAGGTCCGGAATTAGTTGGAAAGTAGTTTTCGAGATTAACAATGCAAGAAATGACAATCTAAACGTGTTTCCGGCGATTAAAAATTTTGCCAAATCTCGAAAAAATCCCTTACTATAACACGGCTTCTTTTTTCTAGCAAAATTTTGACCGCAAGCTTCCGAGCCCTAACGTTCAGAACAAGTCGAAAACGATTAGAAAACTCCTATTTTAGGTATTACGGAGCAATAAATAAGGAACTGTGGGCGTTAAAGTAGATTAAGGTTTTTTATAATCTCGATAAAATGACGCCAGGTGATACGCGTAGAACAGGTCCGGAATTAGTTGGAAAGTAGTTTTTCGAGATTAACAATGCAAGAAATGACAATCTAAACGTGTTTCCGGCGATTAAAAATTTTTGCCAAATCTCGAAAAAATCCCTTACTATAACACGGCTTCTTTTTCTGGCAAATTTTGACTGCAAGCTTTTGCGTAACGTTCAGAACAAGTCGAATACGATTAGAAAATACGTAATTTACGTATTAGGGAGCAATAAATACGGAACTGCCGGCGTTTAAATAGTTTATAATTTTTCATAATCTCGATAAAACGTCGCCACCTAATACTCATAGAACAGGTCCGGAATTAATTGAAAAGTTGTTTTTCGAGATTAACAATGCAAGAAATGACAATCTAAGCGTGTTTCCGGCGATTAAAAATTTTTGCCAAATCTCGAAAAAATCCCTTACTATAACACGGCTTCTTTTTTCTGGCAAAATTTTGACTGCAAGCTTTTGGGCCGTAACGTTCAGAACAAGTCGAATACGATTAGAAAATACGTAATTTAGGTATTAGGGAGCAATAAATACGGAACTGCCGGCGTTTAAATAGTTTATAATTTTCATAATCTCAATAAAACGTCGCCACCTAATACTCATAGAACAGGTCCGGAATTAATTGAAAAGTTGTTTTCGAGATTAACAATGCAAGAAATGACAATCTAAGCGTGTTTCCGGCGATTAAAAATTTTGCCAAATCTCGAAAAATCCCTTACTATAACACGGCTTCTTTTTCTGGCAAAATTTTGACCGCAAGCTTTTGGGCCGTAACGTTCAGAACAAGTCGAATACGATTAGAAAATACGTAATTTAGGTATTAGGAGCAATAAATACGGAACTGCCGGCGTTTAAATAGTTTATAATTTTTCATAATCTCGATAAAACGTCGCCACCTAATACTCATAGAACAGGTCCGGAATTAATTGAAAAGTTGTTTTCGAGATTAACAATGCAAGAAATGACAATCTAAGCGTTTCCGGCGATTAAAAATTTTGCCAAATCTCGAAAAAATCCTTATATAACACGGCTTCTTTTTCTAAAAATTTTGACCGCAAGCTTCGAGCCCTAACGTTCAGAACAAGTCGAAAACGATTAGAAAACTCTATTTTAGGTATTACGAGCAATAAATAAGGAACTGTGGGCGTTAAATAGATTAATTTTTATAATCTCGATAAAATGACGCCAGGTGATACGCTAGAACAGGTCCGGAATTAGTTGAAAGTAGTTTTCGAGATTAACAATGCAAAATGACAATCTAACGTTTCCGGCGATTAAAATTTTGCCAAATCTCGAAAAATCCCTTATATAACACGGCTTCTTTTCTGGCAAATTTTGACGCAAGCTTTTGGCCGTAACGTTCAGAA
Organism: Rhagophthalmus giganteus; assembly: GCA_036326145.1. Classification (NCBI taxonomy): domain Eukaryota; kingdom Metazoa; phylum Arthropoda; class Insecta; order Coleoptera; family Rhagophthalmidae; genus Rhagophthalmus; species Rhagophthalmus giganteus. Next base: position 4,353,198 of record JARFJA010000083.1, on the reverse strand, counting down.
CAAGTCGAAACGATTAGAAAATCGTATTTAGGTATTAGGAGCAATAAATAGGAACTGGGTTTAAATAGTTTATAATTTTTCATAATCTCGATAAAAGCGCCACCTAATACTCATAGAACAGGTCCGGAATTATTGAAAAGTGTTTTCGAGATTAACAATGCAAGAAATGACAATCTAAGCGTTTCCGGCGATAAAAATTTTGCCAAATCTCGAAAAATCCTTATATAACACGGCTTCTTTTTCTGCAAAATTTTGACCGCAAGCTTGAGCCCTAACGTTCAGAACAAGTCGAAAACGATTAGAAAACTCTATTTTAGGTATTACGGAGCAATAAATAAGGAACTGTGGGCGTTAAAGTAGATTAATTTTTATAATCTCGATAAAATGACGCCATATACGCTAGAACAGGTCCGGAATTAGTTGGAAAGTAGTTTTTCGAGATTAACAATGCAAGAAATGACAATCTAAACGTGTTTCCGGCGATTAAAAATTTTTGCCAAATCTCGAAAAAATCCCTTACTATAACACGGCTTCTTTTTTCTGGCAATATTTTGACTGCAAGCTTTTGGGCCGTAACGTTCAGAACAAGTCGAATACGATTAGAAAATACGTAATTTAGGTATTAGGGAGCAATAAATACGGAACTGCCGGCGTTTAAATAGTTTATAATTTTTCATAATCTCGATAAAACGTCGCCACCTAATACTCATAGAACAGGTCCGGAATTAATTGAAAAGTTGTTTTTCGAGATTAACAATGCAAGAAATGACAATCTAAGCGTGTTTCCGGCGATAAAAAATGTTTGCCAAATCTCGAAAAAATCCCTTACTATAACACGGCTTCTTTTTTCTAGCAAAATTTTGACCGCAAGCTTCCGAGCCCTAACGTTCAGAACAAGTCGAAAACGATTAGAAAACTCCTATTTTAGGTATTACGGAGCAATAAATAAGGAACTGTGGGCGTTAAAGTAGATTAAGGTTTTTTATAATCTCGATAAAATGACGCCAGGTGATACGCGTAGAACAGGTCCGGAATTAGTTGGAAAGTAGTTTTTCGAGATTAACAATGCAAGAAATGACAATCTAAACGTGTTTCCGGCGATTAAAAATTTTTGCCAAATCTCGAAAAAATCCCTTACTATAACACGGCTTCTTTTTTCTAGCAAAATTTTGACCGCAAGCTTCCGAGCCCTAACGTTCAGAACAAGTCGAAAACGATTAGAAAACTCCTATTTTAGGTATTACGGAGCAATAAATAAGGAACTGTGGGCGTTAAAGTAGATTAAGGTTTTTTATAATCTCGATAAAATGACGCCAGGTGATACGCGTAGAACAGGTCCGGAATTAGTTGGAAAGTAGTTTTTCGAGATTAACAATGCAAGAAATGACAATCTAAACGTGTTTCCGGCGATTAAAAATTTTTGCCAAATCTCGAAAAAATCCCTTACTATAACACGGCTTCTTTTTTCTGGCAAAATTTTGACTGCAAGCTTTTGGGCCGTAACGTTCAGAACAAGTCGAATACGATTAGAAAATACGTAATTTACGTATTAGGGAGCAATAAATACGGAACTGCCGGCGTTTAAATAGTTTATAATTTTTCATAATCTCGATAAAACGTCGCCACCTAATACTCATAGAACAGGTCCGGAATTAATTGAAAAGTTGTTTTTCGAGATTAACAATGCAAGAAATGACAATCTAAGCGTGTTTCCGGCGATTAAAAATTTTTGCCAAATCTCGAAAAAATCCCTTACTATAACACGGCTTCTTTTTTCTGGCAAAATTTTGACTGCAAGCTTTTGGGCCGTAACGTTCAGAACAAGTCGAATACGATTAGAAAATACGTAATTTAGGTATTAGGGAGCAATAAATACGGAACTGCCGGCGTTTAAATAGTTTATAATTTTTCATAATCTCAATAAAACGTCGCCACCTAATACTCATAGAACAGGTCCGGAATTAATTGAAAAGTTGTTTTTCGAGATTAACAATGCAAGAAATGACAATCTAAGCGTGTTTCCGGCGATTAAAAATTTTTGCCAAATCTCGAAAAAATCCCTTACTATAACACGGCTTCTTTTTTCTGGCAAAATTTTGACCGCAAGCTTTTGGGCCGTAACGTTCAGAACAAGTCGAATACGATTAGAAAATACGTAATTTAGGTATTAGGGAGCAATAAATACGGAACTGCCGGCGTTTAAATAGTTTATAATTTTTCATAATCTCGATAAAACGTCGCCACCTAATACTCATAGAACAGGTCCGGAATTAATTGAAAAGTTGTTTTTCGAGATTAACAATGCAAGAAATGACAATCTAAGCGTGTTTCCGGCGATTAAAATTTTGCCAAATCTCGAAAAATCCCTTACTATAACACGGCTTCTTTTTCTGGCAAAATTTTGACCGCAAGCTTTTGGGCCGTAACGTTCAGAACAAGTCGAATACGATTAGAAAATCGTAATTTTAGGTATTAGGAGCAATAAATACGGAACTGCCGGCGTTTAAATAGTTTATAATTTTTCATAATCTCGATAAAACGTCGCCACCTAATACTCATAGAACAGGTCCGGAATTAATTGAAAAGTTGTTTTCGAGATTAACAATGCAAGAAATGACAATCTAAGCGTGTTTCCGGCGATAAAAATGTTTGCCAAATCTCGAAAAATCCCTTACTATAACACGGCTTCTTTCTGCAAAATTTTGACCGCAAGCTTGGCCTAACGTTCAGAACAAGTCGAAACGAAATCTATTTTAGGTATTACGGAGCAATAAATAAGGAACTGTGGGCGTTAAATAGATTAATTTTTATAATCTCGATAAAATGACGCCAGGTATACGCGTAGAACAGGTCCGGAATTAGTTGAAAGTAGTTTTCGAGATTAACAATGCAAGAAATGACAATCTAACGTGTTTCCGGCGATTAAAAATTTTTGCCAAATCTCGAAAAAATCCCTTACTATAACACGGCTTCTTTTTTCTAGCAAAATTTTGACCGCAAGCTTCCGAGCCCTAACGTTCAGAACAAGTCGAAAACGATTAGAAAACTCCTATTTTAGGTATTACGGAGCAATAAATAAGGAACTGTGGGCGTTAAAGTAGATTAAGGTTTTTTATAATCTCGATAAAATGACGCCAGGTGATACGCGTAGAACAGGTCCGGAATTAGTTGGAAAGTAGTTTTTCGAGATTAACAATGCAAGAAATGACAATCTAAACGTGTTTCCGGCGATTAAAAATTTTTGCCAAATCTCGAAAAAATCCCTTACTATAACACGGCTTCTTTTTTCTGGCAATATTTTGACTGCAAGCTTTTGGGCCGTAACGTTCAGAACAAGTCGAATACGATTAGAAAATACGTAATTTAGGTATTAGGGAGCAATAAATACGGAACTGCCGGCGTTTAAATAGTTTATAATTTTTCATAATCTCGATAAAACGTCGCCACCTAATACTCATAGAACAGGTCCGGAATTATTGAAAAGTGTTTTCGAGATTAACAATGCAAGAAATGACAATCTAAGCGTTCCGGCGATTAAATTTTGCCAAATCTCGAAAATCCCTTACTATAACACGGCTTCTTTTCTGGCAAAATTTTGACGCAAGCTTTTGCCGTAACGTTCAGAACAAGTCGAACGATTAGAAAATCGATTAGGTATTAGAGCAATAAATAGGAACTGGGCGTTTAAATAGTTTATAATTTATAATCTCATAAAAGCGCCACTAATACCATAGAACAGGTCCGGAATTATTGAAAAGTGTTTCGAGATTAACAATGCAAGAAATGACAATCTAAGCGTTCCGGCGATTAAATTTTTGCCAAATCTAAAAATCCTATAAACACGGCTTCTTTTTCTGGAAAATTTTGACCGCAAGCTTTTGAGCCGTAACGTTCAGAACAAGTCGAAAACGATTAGAAAATCGTATTTAGGTATTAGGAGCAATAAATAGGAACTGCCGGCGTTTAAATAGTTTAAATTTTTATAATCTCGATAAAAGCGCCACTAATACGCTAGAACAGGTCCGGAATTATTGAAAAGTGTTTTCGAGATTAACAATGCAAGAAATGACAATCTAAGCGTTTCCGGCGATTAAAATTTTGCCAAATCTCGAAAAATCCCTTACTATAACACGGCTTCTTTTTCTGGCAAAATTTTGACCGCAAGCTTTTGAGCCTAACGTTCAGAACAAGTCGAATACGATTAGAAAATCGAATTTAGGTATTAGAGCAATAAATACAGGAACTGCCGGCGTTTAAATAGTTTATAATTTTTCATAATCTCGATAAAAGTCGCCACCTAATACCATAGAACAGGTCCGGAATTATTGAAAAGTGTTTTCGAGATTAACAATGCAAGAAATGACAATCTAAGCGTTTTCCGGCGATTAAAATTTTGCCAAATCTCGAAAAATCCCTTACTATAACACGGCTTCTTTTTCTGCAAAATTTTGACCGCAAGCTTTGAGCCTAACGTTCAGAACAAGTCGAAAACGATTAGAAAACTCGATTTTAGGTATTACGAGCAATAAATAAGGAACTGTGGGCGTTAAATAGATTAATTTTTATAATCTCGATAAAAGCGCATAATAAGAACAGGTCCGGAATTAGTTGAAAGTAGTTTTCGAGATTAACAATGCAAGAAATGACAATCTAACGTTTCCGGCGATTAAAATTTTGCCAAATCTCGAAAAAATCCCTTACTATAACACGGCTTCTTTTTCTGGCAAAATTTTGACCAAGTTTTGAGCCGTAACGTTCAGAACAAGTCGAAAACGATTAGAAAACTCGAATTTGTATTAGACAATAAATACGGAACTCGTTTAAATAGTTTATAATTTTCATAATCTCGATAAAAGTCGCCACCTAATACCATAGAACAGGTCCGGAATTAATTGAAAAGTTGTTTTCGAGATTAACAATGCAAGAAATGACAATCTAAGCGTGTTTCCGGCGATTAAAATTTTTGCCAAATCTCGAAAAATCCCTTACTATAACACGGCTTCTTTTTCTGGCAAAATTTTGACGCAAGCTTTTGGGCCGTAACGTTCAGAACAAGTCGAAACGATTAGAAAATACGTAATTTAGGTATTAGGAGCAATAAATACGGAACTGCCGGCGTTTAAATAGTTTATAATTTTTCATAATCTCATAAAACGTCGCCACCTAATACTCATAGAACAGGTCCGGAATTAATTGAAAAGTTGTTTTTCGAGATTAACAATGCAAGAAATGACAATCTAAGCGTGTTTCCGGCGATTAAAAATGTTTGCCAAATCTCGAAAAAATCCCTTACTATAACACGGCTTCTTTTTTCTGGCAAAATTTTGACCGCAAGCTTTTGGGCCGTAACGTTCAGAACAAGTCGAATACGATTAGAAAATACGTAATTTAGGTATTAGGGAGCAATAAATACAGAACTGCCGGCGTTTAAATAGTTTATAATTTTTCATAATCTCGATAAAACGTCGCCACCTAATACTCATAGAACAGGTCCGGAATTAATTGAAAAGTTGTTTTCGAGATTAACAATGCAAGAAATGACAATCTAAGCGTGTTTCCGGCGATTAAAATTTTTCAAAAAACCCTTACTATAACACGGCTTTTTTCTGCAAAATTTTGACCGCAAGCTTGGCTAACGTTCAGAACAAGTCGAAAACGATTAGAAAATCCTATTTTAGGTATTAGGAGCAATAAATAAGGAACTGGGGCGTTAAATAGTTAAGTTTTTATAATCTCATAAAAGCGCCAGTATACCTAGAACAGGTCCGGAATTATTGAAGTGTTTCGAGATTAACAATGCAAGAAATGACAATCTAAACGTGTTTCCGGCGATTAAAAATTTGCCAAATCTCGAAAAAATCCCTTACTATAACACGGCTTCTTTTTCTGGCAAAATTTTGACGCAAGCTTTTGGGCCGTAACGTTCAGAACAAGTCGAATACGATTAGAAAATACGTAATTTAGTTTAGGGAGCAATAAATACGGAACTGCCGGCGTTTAAATAGTTTATAATTTTTCATAATCTCGATAAAACGTCGCCACCTAATACTCATAGAACAGGTCCGGAATTAATTGAAAAGTTGTTTTCGAGATTAACAATGCAAGAAATGACAATCTAAGCGTGTTTCCGGCGATTAAAAATTTTGCCAAATCTCGAAAAATCCCTTACTATAACACGGCTTCTTTTTCTGGCAAAATTTTGACCGCAAGCTTTTGAGCCGTAACGTTCAGAACAAGTCGAAAACGATTAGAAAATACGTAATTTAGGTATTAGGAGCAATAAATACAGGAACTGCCGGCGTTTAAATAGTTTATAATTTTTCATAATCTCGATAAAACGTCGCCACCTAATACTCATAGAACAGGTCCGGAATTAGTTGAAAAGTAGTTTTCGAGATTAACAATGCAAGAAATGACAATCTAAGCGTGTTTCCGGCGATTAAAAATTTTGCCAAATCTCGAAAAATCCCTTACTATAACACGGCTTCTTTTTCTGGCAAAATTTTGACCGCAAGCTTTTGAGCCGTAACGTTCAGAACAAGTCGAATACGATTAGAAAATACGTAATTTAGGTATTAGGAGCAATAAATACGGAACTGCCGGCGTTTAAATAGTTTATAATTTTTCATAATCTCGATAAAACGTCGCCACCTAATACTCATAGAACAGGTCCGGAATTAATTGAAAAGTTGTTTTCGAGATTAACAATGCAAGAAATGACAATCTAACGTGTTTCCGGCGATTAAAAATTTTGCCAAATCTCGAAAAATCCCTTACTATAACACGGCTTCTTTTTCTAGCAAAATTTTGACCGCAAGCTTTTGAGCCGTAACGTTCAGAACAAGTCGAAAACGATTAGAAAACTCCTATTTTAGGTATTACGGAGCAATAAATAAGGAACTGTGGGCGTTAAAGTAGATTAAGGTTTTTATAATCTCGATAAAATGACGCCAGGTGATACGCGTAGAACAGGTCCGGAATTAGTTGAAAAGTAGTTTTCGAGATTAACAATGCAAGAAATGACAATCTAAACGTGTTTCCGGCGATTAAAAATTTTGCCAAATCTCGAAAAATCCCTTACTATAACACGGCTTCTTTTTTCTGGCAAAATTTTGACCGCAAGCTTTTGAGCCGTAACGTTCAGAACAAGTCGAAAACGATTAGAAAATACGTAATTTAGGTATTAGGGAGCAATAAATACGGAACTGCCGGCGTTTAAATAGTTTATAATTTTTCATAATCTCGATAAAACGTCGCCACCTAATACTCATAGAACAGGTCCGGAATTAATTGAAAAGTTGTTTTTCGAGATTAACAATGCAAGAAATGACAATCTAAGCGTGTTTCCGGCGATTAAAAATTTTTGCCAAATCTCGAAAAAATCCCTTACTATAACACGGCTTCTTTTTTCTGGCAAAATTTTGACTGCAAGCTTTTGAGCCGTAACGTTCAGAACAAGTCGAAAACGATTAGAAAACTCCTATTTTAGGTATTACGGAGCAATAAATAAGGAACTGTGGGCGTTAAAAGTAGATTAAGGTTTTTTATAATCTCGATAAAATGACGCCAGGTGATACGCGTAGAACAGGTCCGGAATTAGTTGAAAAGTAGTTTTCGAGATTAACAATGCAAGAAATGACAATCTAAGCGTGTTTCCGGCGATTAAAAATTTTTGCCAAATCTCGAAAAATCCCTTACTATAACACGGCTTCTTTTTCTGGCAAAATTTTGACCGCAAGCTTTTGAGCCGTAACGTTCAGAACAAGTCGAAATACGATTAGAAAACTCGTATTTTAGGTATTACGGAGCAATAAATAAGGAACTGTGGGCGTTTAAATAGTTTATAATTTTTCATAATCTCGATAAAATGTCGCCACCTAATACTCATAGAACAGGTCCGGAATTAGTTGAAAAGTAGTTTTCGAGATTAACAATGCAAGAAATGACAATCTAAGCGTGTTTCCGGCGATTAAAATTTTGCCAAATCTCGAAAAATCCCTTACTATAACACGGCTTCTTTTTCTGGCAAAATTTTGACCGCAAGCTTTTGGGCCGTAACGTTCAGAACAAGTCGAATACGATTAGAAAATACGTAATTTAGGTATTAGGGAGCAATAAATACGGAACTGCCGGCGTTTAAATAGTTTATAATTTTTCATAATCTCGATAAAACGTCGCCACCTAATACTCATAGAACAGGTCCGGAATTATTGAAAAGTAGTTTTCGAGATTAACAATGCAAGAAATGACAATCTAAGCGTGTTTCCGGCGATTAAAAATTTTGCCAAATCTCGAAAAATCCCTTACTATAACACGGCTTCTTTTTCTGGCAAAATTTTGACCGCAAGCTTTTGAGCCGTAACGTTCAGAACAAGTCGAAAACGATTAGAAAATACGTAATTTAGGTATTAGGGAGCAATAAATAGGAACTGCCGGCGTTTAAATAGTTTATAATTTTTCATAATCTCGATAAAACGTCGCCACCTAATACTCATAGAACAGGTCCGGAATTATTGAAAAGTTGTTTTCGAGATTAACAATGCAAGAAATGACAATCTAAGCGTGTTTCCGGCGATTAAAAATTTTGCCAAATCTCGAAAAATCCCTTACTATAACACGGCTTCTTTTTCTGGCAAAATTTTGACCGCAAGCTTTTGGGCCGTAACGTTCAGAACAAGTCGAAAACGATTAGAAAATACGTAATTTAGGTATTAGGAGCAATAAATAGGAACTGCCGGCGTTTAAATAGTTTATAATTTTTATAATCTCGATAAAACGTCGCCACCTAATACTCATAGAACAGGTCCGGAATTATTGAAAAGTAGTTTTCGAGATTAACAATGCAAGAAATGACAATCTAAGCGTTTCCGGCGATTAAAATTTTGCCAAATCTCGAAAAATCCCTTACTATAACACGGCTTCTTTTTCTGGCAAAATTTTGACGCAAGCTTTTGGCCGTAACGTTCAGAACAAGTCGAAAACGATTAGAAAATCGTATTTAGGTATTAGGAGCAATAAATAAGGAACTGGGCGTTTAAATAGTTTATAATTTTATAATCTCGATAAAAGCGCCATATACCATAGAACAGGTCCGGAATTATTGAAAAGTGTTTTCGAGATTAACAATGCAAGAAATGACAATCTAAGCGTTTCCGGCGATTAAAATTTTGCCAAATCTCGAAAAAATCCCTTACTATAACACGGCTTCTTTTTCTGGCAAAATTTTGACCGCAAGCTTTTGGGCCGTAACGTTCAGAACAAGTCGAAACGATTAGAAAATACGTAATTTAGGTATTAGGGAGCAATAAATACGGAACTGCCGGCGTTTAAATAGTTTATAATTTTCATAATCTCAATAAAACGTCGCCACCTAATACTCATAGAACAGGTCCGGAATTAATTGAAAAGTTGTTTTCGAGATTAACAATGCAAGAAATGACAATCTAAGCGTGTTTCCGGCGATTAAAAATTTTGCCAAATCTCGAAAAATCCCTTACTATAACACGGCTTCTTTTTCTGGCAAAATTTTGACCGCAAGCTTTTGGGCCGTAACGTTCAGAACAAGTCGAAAACGATTAGAAAATACGTAATTTAGGTATTAGGGAGCAATAAATACGGAACTGCCGGCGTTTAAATAGTTTATAATTTTTCATAATCTCGATAAAACGTCGCCACCTAATACTCATAGAACAGGTCCGGAATTAATTGAAAAGTTGTTTTCGAGATTAACAATGCAAGAAATGACAATCTAAGCGTGTTTCCGGCGATTAAAAATTTTGCCAAATCTCGAAAAATCCCTTACTATAACACGGCTTCTTTTTCTGCAAAATTTTGACCGCAAGCTTTTGGGCCGTAACGTTCAGAACAAGTCGAAAACGATTAGAAAATACGTAATTTAGGTATTAGGGAGCAATAAATAAGGAACTGCCGGCGTTTAAATAGTTTATAATTTTTCATAATCTCGATAAAACGTCGCCACCTAATACTCATAGAACAGGTCCGGAATTAATTGAAAAGTAGTTTTCGAGATTAACAATGCAAGAAATGACAATCTAAGCGTGTTTCCGGCGATTAAAAATTTTGCCAAATCTCGAAAAATCCCTTACTATAACACGGCTTCTTTTTTCTGGCAAAATTTTGACTGCAAGCTTTTGGGCCGTAACGTTCAGAACAAGTCGAATACGATTAGAAAATACGTAATTTAGGTATTAGGGAGCAATAAATACGGAACTGCCGGCGTTTAAATAGTTTATAATTTTTCATAATCTCGATAAAACGTCGCCACCTAATACTCATAGAACAGGTCCGGAATTAATTGAAAAGTTGTTTTTCGAGATTAACAATGCAAGAAATGACAATCTAAGCGTGTTTCCGGCGATTAAAAATGTTTGCCAAATCTCGAAAAAATCCCTTACTATAACACGGCTTCTTTTTTCTGGCAAAATTTTGACCGCAAGCTTTTGGGCCGTAACGTTCAGAACAAGTCGAAATACGATTAGAAAATACGTAATTTAGGTATTAGGGAGCAATAAATACGGAACTGCCGGCGTTTAAATAGTTTATAATTTTTCATAATCTCGATAAAACGTCGCCACCTAATACTCATAGAACAGGTCCGGAATTAAGTTGAAAAGTTGTTTTCGAGATTAACAATGCAAGAAATGACAATCTAAGCGTGTTTCCGGCGATTAAAAATTTTGCCAAATCTCGAAAAAATCCCTTACTATAACACGGCTTCTTTTTTCTGGCAAAATTTTGACCGCAAGCTTTTGGGCCGTAACGTTCAGAACAAGTCGAATACGATTAGAAAATACGTAATTTAGGTATTAGGGAGCAATAAATACGGAACTGCCGGCGTTTAAATAGTTTATAATTTTTCATAATCTCGATAAAACGTCGCCACCTAATACTCATAGAACAGGTCCGGAATTAATTGAAAAGTTGTTTTTCGAGATTAACAATGCAAGAAATGACAATCTAAGCGTGTTTCCGGCGATTAAAATTTTGCCAAATCTCGAAAAATCCCTTACTATAACACGGCTTCTTTTTCTGGCAAAATTTTGACCGCAAGCTTTTGGGCCGTAACGTTCAGAACAAGTCGAATACGATTAGAAAATACGTAATTTAGGTATTAGGGAGCAATAAATAAGGAACTGCCGGCGTTTAAATAGTTTATAATTTTTCATAATCTCGATAAAACGTCGCCACCTAATACTCATAGAACAGGTCCGGAATTAATTGAAAAGTAGTTTTCGAGATTAACAATGCAAGAAATGACAATCTAAGCGTTTCCGGCGATTAAAAATTTTGCCAAATCTCGAAAAAATCCCTTACTATAACACGGCTTCTTTTTCTGGCAAAATTTTGACCGCAAGCTTTTGGGCCGTAACGTTCAGAACAAGTCGAATACGATTAGAAAATACGTAATTTAGGTATTAGGAGCAATAAATAAGGAACTGCCGGCGTTTAAATAGTTTATAATTTTTCATAATCTCGATAAAACGTCGCCACCTAATACTCATAGAACAGGTCCGGAATTAATTGAAAAGTAGTTTTCGAGATTAACAATGCAAGAAATGACAATCTAAGCGTGTTTCCGGCGATTAAAAATTTTGCCAAATCTCGAAAAATCCCTTACTATAACACGGCTTCTTTTTCTGGCAAAATTTTGACCGCAAGCTTTTGGGCCGTAACGTTCAGAACAAGTCGAATACGATTAGAAAATACGTAATTTAGGTATTAGGGAGCAATAAATACGGAACTGCCGGCGTTTAAATAGTTTATAATTTTTCATAATCTCGATAAAACGTCGCCACCTAATACTCATAGAACAGGTCCGGAATTAATTGAAAAGTTGTTTTTCGAGATTAACAATGCAAGAAATGACAATCTAAGCGTGTTTCCGGCGATTAAAAATTTTTGCCAAATCTCGAAAAAATCCCTTACTATAACACGGCTTCTTTTTTCTGGCAAAATTTTGACCGCAAGCTTTTGGGCCGTAACGTTCAGAACAAGTCGAATACGATTAGAAAATACGTAATTTAGGTATTAGGGAGCAATAAATACGGAACTGCCGGCGTTTAAATAGTTTATAATTTTTCATAATCTCGATAAAACGTCGCCACCTAATACTCATAGAACAGGTCCGGAATTAATTGAAAAGTTGTTTTTCGAGATTAACAATGCAAGAAATGACAATCTAAGCGTGTTTCCGGCGATTAAAAATGTTTGCCAAATCTCGAAAAAATCCCTTACTATAACACGGCTTCTTTTTTCTGGCAAAATTTTGACCGCAAGCTTTTGGGCCGTAACGTTCAGAACAAGTCGAATACGATTAGAAAATACGTAATTTAGGTATTAGGGAGCAATAAATAAGGAACTGCCGGCGTTTAAATAGTTTATAATTTTTCATAATCTCGATAAAACGTCGCCACCTAATACTCATAGAACAGGTCCGGAATTAATTGAAAAGTTGTTTTTCGAGATTAACAATGCAAGAAATGACAATCTAAGCGTGTTTCCGGCGATTAAAAATTTTTGCCAAATCTCGAAAAAATCCCTTACTATAACACGGCTTCTTTTTTCTGGCAAAATTTTGACCGCAAGCTTTTGGGCCGTAACGTTCAGAACAAGTCGAATACGATTAGAAAATACGTAATTTAGGTATTAGGGAGCAATAAATACGGAACTGCCGGCGTTTAAATAGTTTATAATTTTTCATAATCTCGATAAAACGTCGCCACCTAATACTCATAGAACAGGTCCGGAATTAATTGAAAAGTTGTTTTTCGAGATTAACAATGCAAGAAATGACAATCTAAGCGTGTTTCCGGCGATTAAAAATGTTTGCCAAATCTCGAAAAAATCCCTTACTATAACACGGCTTCTTTTTTCTGGCAAAATTTTGACCGCAAGCTTTTGGGCCGTAACGTTCAGAACAAGTCGAATACGATTAGAAAATACGTAATTTAGGTATTAGGGAGCAATAAATAAGGAACTGCCGGCGTTTAAATAGTTTATAATTTTTCATAATCTCGATAAAACGTCGCCACCTAATACACATAGAACAGGTCCAGAATTAGTTGGAAAGTAGTTTTTCGAGATTAACAATGCAAGAAATGACAATCTAAGCGTGTTTCCGGTGATTAAAAATTTTTGCCAAATCTCGAAAAAACGTCTTAATGTTCATGGTTTTTGGCAAAATTTTGATCCCACCTAAAATTTTTAAAACATGTAATAAATTTAGCTAAATCTTTTGTTTTGATATCCTAATTATTAAAATTATTTTATATTTTATTTTCGTTGTTACTTTGGATTTATTTAAGATATTTAAACATTTTTTTAGACAATATTCCCAAAGTTGGATAATTCATCCTGGCAGAGATTCTCAACTGTATTTCAGTTTATTTATGCTTTTTATTATGCTTTAAAGAAGATTCTGGGATGTTTACCTGTGAAACGCCTGCCATATGTATGCATTCCGTGGAGATAATCGTTAAAGGTAAGCTGTTGTTGGTAATTATTCGTTTATTAATTTTAAATGACATTTATCGCAGCTATTCATTGCCCAGCGATACCTCAACGCCGAGGACTCACTTTCAAATACACAAAGCACGAAAATGAACTCAGCATGTTTCGCTTTTAATATGTTGAAAATGGAAAATGCTTTAATGGGACCGTCAGAAATTGTATGTTTGCCATCTGGAAAATTTGCGAGTTTGCCTCCTTTCCCACATGTGAAAGTGAGAAATATATTTGTTTTCGAAATGGCACGTTCAAGCTTTATTGAATTAATTCAACTCGATAAACTCCACTATCGTTTCGAACAGTCGATTGCTCAATTTTACGAGATAAATCAAGAAACTATGAGCCGTATTTCGTTTAATTCTCAGGTGTCGAAAATGTGGAGAAGTCGGAGGTATTCTACCAATTCATTTGAAATTTGACCATTATAAATCCAGGGTACGTGGGCGGACGTGCTGTTTTCAGGTGTGCGTCTGGATTTGGCCTCCAAGGACCTCAGTTAAACAACTTGTCATATTCGAAGTGGAGAATGGGCTTTGCCCTATCCAACATGCTCAAGTATCTCGATTACCTAATTCACATTTATAAAATCGTTCGCGTTTCGATTTCGTAAGTGAAACGCAAAATGTCATTTTCAATATTACAACTAGAGTTTCTAACGAATTTAAAATCTATTAGAATGCCGTGCTGTTCAAATTAACATTTTATCATTCATTTTAATCCGCAGATGTTCAATGCGACGCTCCTCAAAATTCCAGAAAATGGTTATTTATTTCAAGGAACTTAGGGCCGAAGAAAATTGGTGACGTTGTGCAGTACAATTGCAACATTGATTTTCATGATGGATGGTTCAACCGATTCACGGCTTATTGTTATCAAGATAATCGTTCGTAGCCATGGTCGGGAAACAGAATTGCCTATTTTTTTAATGTTAGTAAAAATCATTTGAATAATTTACTCCCGAAAATGATTTAACAAGGAACTGTTATATTACACTTGTCTGATATATAGTCAGACTCAGAAATTATTATCATGAATATAGCTAGCATATTCTAATTAAGTTGCTTTATTAATTTTAGGTATTCAGGCGTGCTCGTACCCCGGAACAACGATCAGCGGAAGAATGTCCTCTGTTAAATTCTATTATAACATCGGAGAAAATATCACGTTCTCGTGCGAAGAAAACTTGGTACTGAAAGGTGCTTCGATCTTAGGTCGAATACCACACCCACATGCGTTTCCTCTGACGATACAGAAAAATAATATCGACTACAGTAATGATTTATTCAAAATTGTTTTGATCTCACTGTAATGTTTACAATTAATGTGCATATCATTTCATTTATTATGTTAATTGATAAAGCAGTCACTTAAAATATATTCTCGCTTGTTCTATTAACTAGATTTAATTAGTTGCTTTTAAACGCGGTACCTATGTAAATATAAGAAACTTTGTTTCTAGTAACATCAATTTCAAATATAAATTGTTAATTACCTGTTCTTGCCTTAACTGTTTGTGTTCACCATTTTCACTCTCCATTAACTATATAATTAAGTATATGTAATGACTAAGCAATGAAATTTTAATTTACTAAAACATTACGAGAAAAATATTAAAAGATCTAAGTCAACAGAAAGAATTTAAAATTTAATTTGGCAGTCAAACTTATTTTGAATGTGATGTAAGTACAAAATTTTTGAGTTATTATTTTATTATTGGTACCGCAAAACAAATGAAAGTGGAAAATCAAATTGTACCGAATACATAAAAATACGTAGGTATAGCTTATCCAAACCTATATGATGTTCACGTCATCAATACAAGGTTACTAGATGATGACGTTTCACATAGAGTTGTCATCTCGTACCTTAGTTCTAATAAATTGTAGTCTTTCTTTATACCATCTAATATGTGCGCAAATAAATCATTTATAGAATATGTCACTTTCCAAACTTTAAACCGAATTACAAATAAACAATCTAGTAACTTTTTGTTGATGACGTGAAC
Source organism: Rhagophthalmus giganteus (assembly GCA_036326145.1). NCBI lineage: Eukaryota > Metazoa > Arthropoda > Insecta > Coleoptera > Rhagophthalmidae > Rhagophthalmus > Rhagophthalmus giganteus. The sequence continues at coordinate 4,337,666 of JARFJA010000083.1, read as the reverse complement.
ATCATATAGGTTTGGATAAGCTATACGTTCGGAATAAAGTAAGATAAACGAGCGAGTTCATATTATATACCTAATACTGATAACGAACGTACCTACCTCGGGATTTTCTGAAATTCATTACTACTGTTCGCGCTAGTCGTCAATTATAATTATTAAATCGAACAACGTGATATAATAAAAAATGTTTGTACGAGTTTACGACAAAAAAGTATTCGATTCCTTTATGGATATCAAATTCAAAATGACTTCCCGAGACCGCATTGCGTACTATTCTTATTACATTTCTTGTTATTTTCAATAGGAGCGTTAAACGCAAGAAAAAATCGCAATTTTCGTATAAAATGACCTTTAAATTCGTATTCGTTCATTTTATTTGAAACGTACCGACCTACAAAAAGAAACGAATATCGTATTAAATAATAAGTTCTGTTATGATTTTATTCGGCAACATCTGGCGAATAACGTATTTAAGCAAATCGAAAGGAAGAAGAGAAGCAACTAAAATAAAACTGGAAACTTAATTAAAAGTGGTTAATTTGTGAAGTTTAATTAGATGGCTGCCGGTTATGAACTCCTTTGAAGAACTTTAACCCATTTTCGTCGATACCTCGCTGTTATCTAAATAAATAATTTCAAACTAAATGCCTGACGTCAAAAAATAAAAATAATCAGTTTTAAAATAATTCTTCCAACGACCATTATGAAAAAAATAATGCATAAACTTGCACTTTCAACTGTTACTGAAAGTTGGCTATTGTTTACGAATAACTAATATTCAAGTCCAGTCGAATAGAAACAAATTTCGACGTTTGACGGAAATAAATAATTGATAAAGTTTTGAAACTTGGCAAAGATGTTCATTCGGACGCACTGTTTAACATACTAAAAGTCGAAAACTCAAAATCTGTTGAGCTCGAGTCGCCATCATGAAAAAATTGTAACAAAAAAGAGTTTTTTGCGGAATCTTCGTTCCAGTTCATTTTGCGACAAAAATATCTATACGAAAAAATAAACTAGGGGAAATTTCCTATAATTTATGTTCTTATCGTGTTTCCGTAATGTCGATGGTTTCGGCGTGGCAGCCTCGCAAAGTTTTATCACCAAAAGCCAACATTTATAGGTGTTTAAAATATGACATAGCTGTTAATGTCAAGTGCTTTATGAATTTTCGTGTAAGATAATTATATACACTCTATGATATCATATAATTATGCATATCGTCCTATACATAGTACTGTAATTTATTTTGTATTTGCATTTAATTACATTGCTTGTAATGTTGAAAATTTTTTAGGTATTCTGCGTTAACATTTCTTCTGGTGATGCTGTTACCTTAGGTAAAAAACACTAAATACTTTTTAAAAAATTAAGCGAAAAATGATGTCGAAAATTACAAATACTGGAAGGTGTCGATTCTTTAACGGGATAATAGACGAATTTCCAATGTTACTTAAAACTCAATAAATCTAAAAGATGACTATCGATGAGACTCTTTTTTTTATTATAAACGTGATTATAAAAGATTATTCTTGCTCTTACATATATTAATTTTCATTCAAAGTAATAAACAAAAATAATAGATTTTTCGGTATTTTCTTGAAAAATAATTTAAATATTCACTTTTTCTTTTTGAATTCGTATAGACGATAGTGTTTTTCTGGGTGGGAAGTCAAATCAGCACATAAACTTCAACAGTTTCGTATTTATAACGATTTTAATTCATGTTAATAAAAAAATGTCGTTTTTCGGCGTTTAAATCTATTTGATGAGAGATGAACTTCAGAAGTTTTAATATGACATTCTAATAACTATAAAACATACGTTAGAACAACAACGGTCATTTAAAACAATTTAGCAATTAAGACATTATCAATATATTCCTATTATTTTAAAAATATTGTTATTGTGAATGTAGACAACCAAAAATACAGCGTCAAAATTTTACCTGCTAAATAATACTTTTAGTTATTTGGATAGAAACAAAGAGTAGGTATTTTTCAAAAGATTAGCCCAACCATAAACATCGAAGGTGGCATTGTTTGGTATAAGTCAAGGAAACGAATAATAGTAAATTAAGTAGTAATTTTTACTTTACAATTTGTTTTGTCGGTAGGCATTTAAACAATAAATCGTAAGACTAAAGAGATCAACTTACATCAACTAAACCCCATAAAAACTAATATCGAAAGCATTTACTGCAGTTTTGGCAGTCAGTTCCCAAATTTTCCTTATTTTTGAGTGTTAGCAAAAGTAATAAGGAAACTAACCGCACCGTATCTTTACCCCCACATAGTTGCCTTATTTTCACTTTGTGATCAAAATAACAACAACAATTGCATGAGTTATAAAATTTAATAAAAAAAAGAGGGAAATTTAGAATAAGGAGTATTAAAAGAGTGTCAGGAAGAAACTGGAATTATTAAAACATTTTTTTTAAGTAAACAGGTGGCAAAATAAAAAATTAATCGAGAAATTTGGACATTAAACATTTTTCGACGCACAATTCATACACATACGATGCCCTAAATAAATTAAATTTGTTTTTAATTCAACATTAATAAGGTATTAAATATATAGATTTAAAAAAAATTAATATATTATAATATCTATAATACTTATTTAAAATAAAATAAATGACTCCTCTTAATATAAACTAGAAGTAAACTAACCACAATAAATTTTAATAATTGACTCGATTATTCCAAATTTCAGTAGGTATTCAAATATTGTCTCGTTGTCAGTCTAAATTGTTGCGACAATCAAAAATTTGCATTCCGTTTTTTATCCGTAAACGAATGCATTGAAAAGATACAATCTTTCAAACTAAGAGAAATTAAAACAAATCAAAAAAATTTTAAAAAGTTAAAATCCTGAAGTAATTTTTTTTAATATTTACGCAGAATGCAGATTAACACTGATTCCGCTGCGACTGTTACTTGTCTGTAACAGACTATTGGAAAAAATAGAAACTTCTAAATTTTTCTTTCTATTTCCTACTTTTTTTTCGTCATAGTTTTTCCTCTTTCGCCAATTTCGAGCGTAAATTTTTCCGTTGACTGCCAACTTACATTATGACGTACCTACGCTTCATATTTCACTATATTTCTCCAACAAGTGTGATCGCGAAAATGCGCATAAGATAAAATTTCGTTCGCGAAATTGGATTGTTGAATGTTTGAGGGGAGCCCTAACCAAAAGGCCCTAACCGAGTTCCTATCCAAGAGCTTAACTAAGCTTGATTTTCAGAGAATTTGTGTTAAAGCTTAAAGGTCCATGTATTTACACTTTATAAATACATAGAGAGTTAGTCGACACGGAAAGATCCTACCTTTCCTCGTCGTATTAATCCCTTTTGTTTGTAATCCTTTTAGAGAACACAACACACAACACTCGCGCACTCACACGCAAAAAGGCCTTATAAACCGAACGAGCACTCCTCGCACACGCGACGAATAATACGACGCCGTAATTTAAAATTTGAACTACAAAAAACAAACACTACCGCTCTGTACCACTAATGTGAAAGATCTGAAGCGGTCTAGCCAGAATTCTATATATAAATGCATTTGAGTTTATACGTGGAAACTAGGAAATCCCGCTTTCATTGTAAAAGCTTCAGTTCTTTGTTCACCCACCGATAAGGTATGAAAGTGGGTGGCGCGCATGTTTTATTAGTTGCTTTTTATTTTATCGGTCGCATAAAAATGCGATTAAACTTTCATCTGGTTTATGGCTTTTGATAGGGGAATTTGCAATGCTTAAGGGCACGCGAATAGTTTTTAAATTAAAAATAAAGTATATTTATAATTCTACGGTATAAAGGCAGTAGATAGTGATTGTTCAAATAATTTTACTGTATAAAAAAATACATAATTTTAGAATAAATTTCCTAAAAGCTACATATTTTTTTCATCAAACTCCAGTACGACCCCTGCAAGTGAGTATAAGTTGTGATTTTTTGGAGTGCATTCCAAGTTGTGAATTAGGTATTTGTTACTTGATTACTTGATACTTACAAGGAAAGTTAGGCAGCTGGAAATCTCAGAAAAATTTGAAACTTTGCGGGATTGTAGTACCAGTATTCCAGTAGATTGTAGAGCCGTATTCCGTTTGTGCTCTTACGCGGTTTAAGAGGGTGAGATTCACCCTTGAAAATTTGAACTTTTTCGATTTTGCTTATTATTTGCGAAACAACAAGAACTATCGCCAATAAACTGTATATTTTTGTAAATATCTGTTCAAGACCTACATTATGATACAAAAATTAGGGGTGAAAGTGAAAATTCTAAGGGGTGCTATTCCTTAAAATTTTTATAAATTGCCAAATCTTTATCATGATAGTCAAAAAATGAATCTGGAAACGATGTTAAAAATAAATAAAACGTTACCCACTTTGCTTTTTCGTACATTAACAAAATCGGCGTTTTGTGCGTCAAATCTTTATTTGAAATATTACACCTAACGTGAGTTGATAATCACAAGCTATCAAGTAGATCTCTATCTAAGTAGATAGAGAGAATAGATATTGACTTAAGTCAATAATTTATTATATTAGATTTACATGTTATTTTATCCCATACCTAATTAGCAAATGACGGTCAAAAACATTTAAATAAACTATAAAGATTAGTTTGACTTTATTAACATTTTAAGAGTTTCTGTTATAAAGACCTCTATTGCCGGATGTAGGTATTTGAGATGTTGCCAATTCTAACATACAGTTTTTTGCTAATAACTTTGTTAAAAGTAACAATAGGTTTTTAGTTATTTTTCTCAATCCTCTGAAGGGTCTTCTGCAACGTAGGTACTGGAAAAATTATACGTCATTTTGTATACACCCTGTATAATAGTTCCGTCGAACCTATTTCCAATGTCAATTATGTATTTAAAGTTTTATAACTTTATAAGAAACGGAAATTACCAGTTTATTGAAACACAACGATTTAGAACAACGGTTCCCAACCCGTAGAGCGCTTCCCCTACGGAAGCGCGAAATAACAAAAGAGGAGTCGCGAATACATTTTAAAAAGACATAAGCATCAAATAGTATCAGCAGCAAAAAAGTAGATATAGAAAAAAATATTCGTGCCCCAAAAATCTTTGGAAGAGGGGCGCGATTAAAACTGATTTGGTAAGTAGGATCACAAATACTGAAAGGTCTAGAACCTTTGGTTTAATAGTACGATACGAAGGCAATTGATATTATCGTGGGCACCAATGCTCGGGATACTTTTGTAATTAATAATTACCACACTAGCAACCATCGCAAGTGCTTATAAGATTTCATGAACTCCGTATAATAACCATTAACCGGAACAATAAACTTTATAAATTTTGTGATTAGACTGTTGACTCACAAACAGAGTGAAATCTACTTCATAGTTTTATATTTTTCTAAATGATCAGGATTTTACGTGTCAGAAACTTAATAGACTTTAGAATTTTATTTTGAATATAAAATGATACTTTGAAATACTTATCATATTTTTAATCAAAATTGATAATGTTACATATCTATACCTACGTAATTTATTGTTAGTCATCTCGCCGATATAAGGAATTTTGTGACAAATAATTAGGAATATTAATTAACCACAAACAAACAAATAAATACAGTCGAAGTTACTTATAACGAACCTGCTTCTAGCGAACCTCCGGATATAATGATCATTCAAAAAGTTCCGCCGTGCAACCCATAAGATCCTTTATAAATTTTGTGATTATAATGTTGAACTCGTAAATAACAATAACAGTAGTATTATCACCAATAGAAATATTATATATATTTTTTTATGATCTTAGGATCGCTGTCCACTGACCACAGACCGAGAGGTCGGTAACTTACGTATTAGTGTGTATTTGTTTCTAGAATATAATACAGAATTACGTTGAATTACTTTTGAATACTTGAATTACTTTTGAATTGCTTTGAATTACTTTTCAATTACTTGAATTACTTTGAATTACAATATTAATTCAAGTTTAAAAAATTTTTTAATAAAAAAATGGAGTAAATGGAGTTAATATGGAGTAAATATAAATTTAAATATTATATTATAAGTATCGGCACTTAATTAATTATCGCAAAATGTGCCGGAACACAAGGGTTAATATAAAGTAGTCAAAATCTTCAAGCAATGTGAGGTCAGTTTAGAAATTGTAAAATATAATGAAAATTCGGAGACTGATCAAGAAAAATTGTAGTACCTATGTATCTATTAAAAAATAAGCGAAATCAGAAACGAGTAAATTTTCCGTTAAAGAAATCCATTACGATTCGTTACTGAAATCCGAGAAATGGCGATCATTAACGATCGTCGTCTTTAATGTCTTTAATAATACGTCTTTCTTTGACCTGCCATGTTCAGTCTCATGGTAAATCTAGTGGTAGACATATGCCACGTTCAAAACTTTAAACTGAATATTACAAATATACAATTTAAAACCTTTTATGCACGACGATACATGGAATCTTTCGTGAATAACTATACTAGACTAAATATTTGATAAAATATATTTATAGCGTTCTCCAGAACGTCCGATTTGGTTGGTAATGCGTCTGGGCAACTCCGTGTAATCTAGGCCATTCAAATTTTATTCCGATGCATATTATCACTACAAAGTTAGTAAATGATGCTGTTTCACGCAGTGGTGCCGTACCACCTTGTAGTTTTACAGTATGAATCTATCAGTATGAGAATCAGAGAATCAGTGTCAGAATCAGTATGAGTCTATCTTTGCCATGTGTGCAGGTAAATCATCGATCATATCATCGATTGAATCATATTTTTGTGTAATTTTTATTGACGTCGTACATTGGAATAAAATTTGAATGGCCTATAGCTCTTTGTACATTATTTTTTTTTAAATCTTTAATAAGGAGTCTGCTGAAAAATGTAACAAACGTAGGCGAGCTCCTACGAAATCGGGACATGTATAGGTAACGCTAAAAGTATGTTTCATTTGTTTATGTTTAGTCAGTGTCTCGATAACCGTTTAGAAATACGATCTCGTTGCATGTTTCTATAAATGTATATTTTTAATCTATGAACAAAAAAATGTGCCTTTATTTTATTCAACGGAATCGTCACCCTAATTTATATAATACTGTTAATTTCAAAACAATCCAGTATATCTTAAAAATTAAGAGTTTATTTTTATATTTTAAAATATCTTTTAAAATCAACTGTACCTTAATGCAAAAAACATATTAGTATTTATATGTATATACTACGTTTGCATTTACATATACATATCTATGTACATGTCTATTTCTATGTATTACTTATTTCATATGAAACATTCATAATAGGCATTAGTTTAAATTGGACTGAATTAGTTTGTATTACATGTATTACTTATGGTATTAGTTTGAATTAGATTCTGAATTACTTTTGAATTACTTGAATTATTGATTTTGAATTAGTATTACTGTGTATAAAATTTACTATAGTTACCGACCCCTCACCACAGACTTTTATTATTTGGCTAGTAGAAAGGGTTAATTATTAATTAACATCCACAAACGTCCATGATTGCAGCAGGATTCGAACCCGCAGCCGAAGCGACGATAGAAGGTCAGTCTAGGTAACTAACTGTCTGCACCACCACGACTCCTAATAGAAATATGATTCTCACAAATAAAGGATTTTTCATTGCTCGCCATTGTATTGTGTCTAAATGTATCTGCTTTTAATTGTAAATTGTATGTAATTTGAAAAAATAAAAAACAATATATTTTATTTCAGCGAACGAAAAATACAAGATAAGTAGTACATTTTTTTATAATAAGTAAATAAAATACAACTTTTACTTTGAATTTTTTTCATTTAATCAATAAATAAAATGTTTTAGCAAAAACTTAAAAAAAAATAGTAGTTACCATTTCTGTTAATTAACTAAGTATTCGATCAACATACAGAGAATATTTTATTACCGTCTGAAAAATACTCTAAAGGTCTCTCGCTCAAAGAAGGAAAACGAAAATCCGGTGGTTCCTGAGGTACGAATTTTAAACGGCGACGGCCAACTTTACGACTTCATAACTTCTGTCCGCGGAGGAATTGTTTTGCTCTCCTTACCTGAAAATGTACATCTTATAAGTAGGTCTAACGGCGTACTAATTTTCATGTTTGCATCAAAATGTACAGGGTAATTTTCCTATGCTATAAAACTTTCGACAGTTTACGTTGCAGCGTAAACTTTGCGAAGCTGACACGCCGAAACCATTGAGATTACAAAAAAAAATGATAAGAACATAAATTATAGTAAATTTCCCTAGTTTATTTTTTCGTCTAGGTATTTTTGTCGTAAAATGAACCGGACGATTCTGCAGAAAAATTCTTTTTTGACACCATTTTTCCAAGACGCCGACTCGATCTCGACAGATCAAAATTTTATCGATTCTTTTCTGTTGAATTTTCCGTATTCGATTGAGCTATAAGGTGTGACTATGAAATTCAGTTAGTCAATCGAACGCCTTCTAGCCCGTGCGAAATGATTTCACGCGCTTTTGTTCACATCTGTCAACGAAATCGTTGACAAGTTAAAAAAAAAACACCTTGCATATTGTGGTCGTCGAAAAGTCTAGTGTACAACGAGTGCTGAAAATCAATTATTTCACACGAGTATGAAATATCTGCTTTTCAACAATCGTCATGCAACATACCACCACTATTAACTTACATTAACCGTAAGTTTTTTTTCTTAATCGGCAACGTTCAAGTTTTGCGATTGTGGGTACTTTCCATTGTTAAAAATATGTTGAATTTAAAACTGTTGAAATATTTTTTCCGGTAAACCAGAAATACATAGTTGCGTGTACGCTCAAATACCGTGTTGCACGCATGCATTATATGACGTAAAGGTAAATCAATATCAAGCTGACCAGAAACAAAAGTTTATATTATTAATAAGAATACCGAAAGCTATGTATATGTAGTACAAGTACAAGGTATCTACTTTATTTTTTAGACGTTTTAGTTTATAACAAAGAGTAATAATTATCTATTATTTTAAATTAATGATTTTTAATAACGTGCAATTTGACGTAAATATGTTAATTACAACGCATTTATTTAATACCCGAAGTAAATGTCAAAATGCCTATTGTCAGTTTATGTTCACGTCTGAGATTCCGCAGAACCCAAGGGTCAAAGGAACATTAATCAGCCGTTTTAACGCTCTACCGCCCCTTATAATCCTGTAGTAAAGCAGCAATTTATCAGGCATTCCACTAAAATTAAATTAATACATATAATATATATACACGACATATTTATCTTTCAGATTTGTTGTTATTTCGGTAAATCAATTTATTTATAAAACATCGTCGGAAAATAGATGGAAATGAAATTATTAAATCGGGCCATGTCCGATTTAATTCCACGAAACGAAATAATGCCCAAAAGCGTTTAAGTGAATGTATGATATGATTATTTCTGCTCCCTGAACGTATTTGAAGCTCAGTCGACGCGGAGAGTAGAGGCCCTCGTTACGGTTCACTTAATCGTGTTGTTATTTTTTTAAATATAATTTCACGATAACATCATCAATCGGGATAATACGTTACCGTTTAAAAGTTTGGAAGTGGATATATACCTATATCAAAATAATCATTTTTTTGACATCGTCAAACGTTTTATTTTCTTCCAATGAAAAACGTGTGACATATAAAATATTTTAAGGAGTATGGCGACCCCAAGGCATGACCCCCAGTAAAGTGGGATAATGTGGCAACATGTTTTTTAAGTGGTCATAATTATGTGCTCGGTGTCCAGGAAGTAGCAACCTTAGACCATGCGACCAAATCGTAACGACACCTCGAACATGTAGGAACGTGAAACGAAGACAATTCTGAACAAATCTTTACTGGTAACCAAGTACACAGGAAAAATTACCAATAATACCAAATTATCGTATTACCCTTACTACGGGATAATGACAGGCCTGCATAACATACGACAAACTTAATAAGTTTAACTGCAATAGACTAATAATGTGAAACTATGGACAAATGAGTCGAAATTTCAAATATTTGGTTCCAATTCGAAGAGTTTTTGTCCGTCGGTCAAAATGGAGAGAGAATATTGGAGGAGTCTACAATATCAACTTCTAAAGCAAAGTGGTGGCGGTGTAACGATTTGAGGTTGCTTTAATAACGGCGTATCAGATAAACTAGTGAATATAGGAGAAAACTGCTCAATAAGGAATGTTTTTTGAAAATCTTATTCATCTTCATTTTCGACATCACAAAACAACGATCTTAAGTGCAATTGCCTTAAGTGAAAACAACGAGAAACAAAGATCACTAAAATTACGAAATGACTTTCTCAATCTTCTGATCTTTCTCCAATAAATTGAGCTGGTGTGAAGTAAATTAGATAGAAAAGTGAAATGTCGCTTGCCAACAACTTGCCTCGTAGCACAGTTTTATGAATAACATCGGGTTATAAACTTAGTTCAGTTGACGCATAAAGCCGGTCCGATTCAACAACCTTCGAACAACGCGCCAGGTATAAGGTGTCGCCAGTCTACCTTTATATTTTACAATACGTATCGGAAACAATTAAAAAAAAAGAATACAGGGCTTCCAGCGACACACCCCATTAAAAAATGTAAATAAAGTAAATATTTCTCAAACTTAAAGTAAATAAAAGCAAATAAAAGCCAAAAAAAAGTAAATCACTGGAAGCACTGAATATACCAAACAAAGAAATCACAAACTACATGTTTTTATATAGATTTAAAATTTTTGCGAAATCTCGAAAAAATCCCTTAGTATTATTCAGGTTTTTTTTGACATAATTTTTATCAGAACGTTTTGCAACGCAACGTTCAGAACAAATCGCAAACAACTAGAAAACTCGTATTTCTGATGTAACAAAGCAAAAAATTACGAACTGCGGGCGTTTAAGTAGATTACAAGTTTTTGCATAATCTCAATAAAATGACACTACCTGATACGCATAGAACAGGTCCGGAATTACTAGAAAAGTAGTTTTTCCAGAACAACAAACCAATAAATGACGAACTAAGCGCATTTCCGGCGATTTAAAATTTTTGCGAAATCTCGAAAAAATCCCTTAATATTATTCAGGTTTTTTTTTGGGGCAAAATTTTGACTCGAATGTTTAGAGAACAAGTTCATGTTCAACATGTTCAGAACAAGTCCGGAACGACTAAAAAACTCGCTTTTCTAGCATAACAAAGTGAGAAATGACAACTGCGGACGTTTAAATAGATAATAATTTTTGCATAATCTCGATAAAATGACACTACCTGATACGCATAAAACAGGCCCGGAATTACTTGAAAAGTAGTTTTTCAAATATAACAAACAAAGAAATGACAAACTACACGTTTTTTTTTAATTTAATATATGAAATACTAAGTGATCATAACAAGATACAACAGCAGTTAAACACATTCATTCATCTGATAATACCCGCGTATCACTATTAAATCAAACACCCATTACAACTTCACCAAGAACCAAATTACCGAGAAAATTACCTGATGTACATAGTCTACTATTTTCTCAGATTCGTGAATAAATAAAAAAGTAAATAAAGTAAATATCTAGACTAAAAAGTAAATAAAAGTAAATCCGTAAAAAAAGTAAATCACTGGAAGCACTGAAGAATATTGTTAGTGTTAGATTCGGTTTTAGTCCAAAAGTTGAACGCTGTATTCGGACCTTAGTTTTTTTTTAGGGAAAGTAAAGTGCATTCCCTACACTAATTTTGTTTGTTACTCGAAGAACCTTTTAATAATAAAAAATAAAAGTGGGCACTTCGACGAACCCCGAATTAAATAAATATTCTATGTTTTTATGTTGTTAGAATGATAAACGACTGTTTGCGTAAAATAAAATGTAATTCGATACTCTATGTTGCTTTTATTTAAAAATTTTCGCCAGCTTCCAAACTTTTGAACGGTAGTGTATATAATATGTCACTATTTACCTGTCCTGAAAACTGGCGAACGTGAGCACATGAATGAGATCGATATTTTTGGTTACGACGTTACGTAAAGCTTCAAATTTAATTATAGTCGAATTATACGGGGCGATTCATAACTGGTTGAACGTGACAGGCGTGTACGTACGGCATGTATCGTGACCGAAAACTTCAAGATTTAATAACTCAGAAACGAACCTTGTTTGGAAAAATATTTCGCATGTTTTAACTAAAATGAATCACCCTGTGTATTTAATTTAAAGAGCACAATAGGTACAGTCGACGAATTAAAAAACGGAATGACTCTCGAGACTAAAATTTACTTCGTTTTAGTTGCTTGAAACGGGAAACGGCTTTACTTGCCGTTGCTTGTTTCAACTATTTGTTGTTATCGTATCACGGAACCGATTATTTAGTTTATATAATTTGCCCGTTTATCGAGGATATTTACTAAAGTAATTGCTTAAAAATGCGTATAAATGTTTATAATACGGTATTTTCACAAATGTATTCAGCGGTGTACCGAGTGACAAGTTTATTAAATTACAACAGACGTCCTTCTGCACGTGGTCAATTTTACGAGTACCTATATTTACGTTAATATTTAAATTGCAACGCTATTATAATCTATTATTAATCGAGCACAAACAGAAATTAAAAATAGGAAACTAAATAATACAACGAAGCGACGGGACGCCGACGCGACGCGGCGGCGGCGTTGAGAATTATTAAATATCAACTTATTAAAATATGCGTTTATATTAAATACATACAGTAATATCTACCTGTTTATAAATTTACTTATCAGTTTCAGAAATGCAAACTAGGATTCGTAATCTCTACTTACGAAAGCCATATTTACGCTGCTCAACTAGATTCGTTCCAAACATGACAACCACTTGGTTGCCCTTATAAAAATTCACATTTAAACTTTTTGCCGTAGTTCTATAATTCGGAAACTTCAACTTTAGGTATTTTTGCGAACCGACGATCAACTAAAGGTTTAAAAAACCAACCCTTTAGACGTAGTTTCGCAAACAATGAAATGGACTCTTGTTTTTAGTTTAATCCGTAATTTAGGTCGTATGTTTGATGGTACATTTTCCGGACGCCTTCGCTTCGAAAAGCTGTAGAATTAAACGAACTTTCGGCGTTATTTACTCATCTCCATTTGAAGTTTTCTTTGCGTCAGTGCAAATAGAGGCTTAATTAGGTACGACGAATTAGATAAAGTTAAATTTTTATCAAAATTTACATTATTTATCTATTTACCGACTTTAAATCCTAATTAACCAATAAAATATCATAGATTTAATATGTTTCAAGTTTTACTGTATAGTGCACGATCACTTTGGTTTATTTTTTTCACTCAAAAAGTATAGGTTTCTCGGGAAAAATGAAAGAGATAAAAATGGTTCGAAATAAATCGAGCGTTCGAAAAAGGTTTTCTGAATTACAAAATTTCAAACCTTCAAAAAGTTGTTTAAAGAAAACCAACGGGGATTTTAATTTTCACCCTCTTACGAAGATAGGAGATGATTGAAAATATTATTGCAGAAAACCTTTCGATAAGTAAAAATCATTTACTAAATGTCATTCTTCGACATTGCTCCAGATTTGAGAAATAAAATGAAAATTTAACTTTACCCATCCGCTTTCGAGGGGCGTAACTCCGAAAGGAGACGTTTTAGGAAAAAAAACTTTATATGAAAGACCTTCTTCCTCTTAATTTTCGATAAGGAATCGTTCCGTGAAGTTTTACACAATATTTAAGAGTATATGAATTATTTTATTTTTACCGTCCGAATTAAGGGAAATCCAGATTAACGAGATTTTACTGTATGTTTTATTTTAAAAGAAATTATATTCATAAGTAATCTAAAACTTATTCGACTTTGACTTTCCGTTTTTTATTGTTATTCTTATAAGTTTATAAGAAACGGATTTAACTAGTTGGAATCGCAGCAATATTCTCATATCAAATGTCAAAATAAAATATATTTTTCCGAAGGTCCGACTTGTTATTGAAAATTCGTTATCGATTAGGTCACGATTATTTGATAAATCTTATTTAATTCCCGCCGACAACTCCCTAAGAACATAAGAAAATACAGGAGAATATAATAATATGGATGCACGGTTACCGCAAGAAATAAATACCCGGACATTGCAAAAAGAATTTACGCATAGGGTGGCTATCTAAAAATATCAAAATTAATAACTTACCCTTTCTTAAAAGAAATGATAAGAACTTTCCCACACGGTTTGCATAATATTTATTTAACATTTTCATGTTAATTTTAAAATATTATGTAATATGTTAAGGTAAGCAGTTTCCACCGAAACGGATTTATGTACGGTTATGTAAATTGATTACATATTCAGGCCAGCAATGGAAGTTCAAACAAAGGAAAGATCAGACCTGTTACACGGTAGCCGTGTTACTTTAAATTTAAAGCTGTCCTATCCATATAGATAAATGCGAATTAAATATCCGTTAAAACGTCGTTGATTTGAAATAAAGATAAAAACATTTAATTGAATTTCCGGCAATTTTGTTGTTTTCAAACCGTTAATAATTTCAAAAATTTTCGCTGGACGATTTGAATTTTAGGAGTATCATTAATATTTGGTAACTCCCAGTATTTGTTGGGAACTAATTATCTATATTTCTCATTGCGTATGCGACAAATAAATATACAGTGACCGGCATAAAGTTGGACACAGATGGAAAACTTTTTTATTCAAAATTTCTCTAAATATTGTATTCTTCGTAAAGCTTCATAGTTTCAAATTCAAAATGCACGTGTCAAAATTTGAATATAACCTATCGTAGACGAGGGACGTTCAAAAATATATAATCGGCTTAAGAGTAAAGCGCCCTTATTTTTGAAAATACACAAAAATGTTATTTGAAAAAGTTTCTTAGATAGAAGATATCAAATACGAACTTACGGTCACTTTTTTCAAAAATTTTTTTTTTACCTTTTCGCCGTATGTACACTTGCCACAGATAAAATCGGGACAGTTGAAGGATAGAATTTTAAAAATGTTTGCTTGTGAATTGGGTTTTAGGTAAAATGCTTGTATTTTTAAAAGGGATTATTGTAAACCATAAATCATCATTGTTACCTACAAAGTGGACAACTCTTTGTCAACAAAATACTTTAGAAGCAAGTGGTAGGCAGGTTTAGTTTATGATTTCTGTAAATTAAAAAATTTATTGATCGACGTAATATATCGATCGCGTTTTGCCAAAAGGACGTAACTCACACTTTTTGTGAAAACGAGTTATTCTGACTATCTTACGCATTTAAAGCAAAGATATCGTCTGATAAAATCTAGTAACAATATTTCGATTTTTTTCACCGGAAAAATCGATTTATATTTCCGCGAAACGTATCTTGTTATAGCTACGCGGCGACATAACATGTGCTCTACTGTAAAATTTACTTTTTGTGGATTACGCCCTTTTGGAAAATCTGCGTCGATATGACCGATAACATGTAGATTTATATAAAAAAATGGTTACTTACACACACAAAATTGATATAGCTTGAAAAATATTTCGTCTTGTTAATAGTGATTCCTCAATTAAACTTAATAAATCACATTTTTGATTTTTGGCCTTGACTTTTCTTTAACAAGCCATAACTTTTCCAAATCGGACCTATACATTGCTAAAAAAGCTGTAGCTTTTTTGCTTAAAATTATTTAAGAAACGCGCCCCTAACGTTTGGCAGATTCCTCCCGGGACACCCTGTATGTATCCTTAATTGCTATATGTGTTATTTAACCCACGAACCTTATATACAAGAACAAGAAACGATAAATAAAATAATTATGTAAGTAGGTATGTAATCATTCTTTGTGTGAATAGTAAAGTAATAAAGATACAATTCATTAATTGTTTCCATCGTTTATATATTTGTAGCACTAAAGATAGCTCCAACCAGAGCCGAAATATATAGTGTTAGCTGTTCCAAGTTTTTATATTGGCTTATTACCACAATTTTTAAAAGAAGTATAAAAAGAAAGTATATAAGTAATAAAGTAAGCGTTCAGTCACTAGTTTTAATTTTAAAGCGATCCCCTACCTTTCAGTAAGTTCATAAACTTCAATGGAAATCAAGATTTCGCACTTTTTATGTTTTAGAAAAATTTTTTTTAATGATATTTGGTATCGAAATCATCAGTATAAAAAAGGAAATTATCCCAACAGCGACGAAATTATCGTAAGAGGTCAAAATTATATCAAAAATATTACATTTAATAATAAAACAGGCTTATAAACAGGTTACAAACAGAACAATGGATTAAATCTACAGGTTCTAGACGAGAGCGGCGGTATAATGGAGTATCGACAGATATACTGGACACATCTTTCACTAGAAACAAATATTTTGAAATGTATTTTTAGACTTCATCAGTAATTATAATTGTAGAGGAAGGAAATCAATATATAATTCAATACATTGACATTATTATAGAAAAATATTTAAAAAACCATCAAAATATCAAGGATATAATAAATAGTAATATTATCGAAATCATAGTTGTTTTCATAACGATCACATTCTAAATTAACTTTAGAGAAATAAGTAAAGAAATACCAAAAATCATAATTCGCAACTTTGTTGGGTAAGTTTGCCTGTTACGTTCTCGTCTAACAATAAGTAGAACCCGTAAATTCAATACATTGTTCTCTTTGTAACCTTTTTCTATTCTTTTACTACGAATTAGTAAATGTCATATATTTAATATAATTTTGACGTCTTAAGATAATTTCGTCGATTTGGGATGATTTCTTTTTTTGTGCTGATGATTTTGGTACCAAACATGATATAAAAAAATTATTTTAAAACATAAAAAAGAGCGAAATGTGGATTTTCATTTGATTTACATTGAAGTTTGTTAGCTTACTGGAAGGTAGGGCTCGTCTTAAAATGCAAAAGGCTGTTTCAACCTTTCCGATACTTAACATTTTTAGAACCTCATCTATGTAGGTAACAATAATGCTTTTATGGCTTAATCCTTATGTACTTGCAAACAGTTTATTTAAAACCCGATTCACAACAAAACATTTTTAAAATTCTGTCCTACTGTCCCGATTTTTTCTGTGGCGAGCGTACTACATAAAACGAATTTATTCAAAATTGATTTTTTTATTGGGTAACATGAAAATATACTATCAAATTTAAACTTTCGATCACCCGAAGACTACAAAATTATCATAATTTTGTTAAAACTAGCGCTGAAACAATCGAATGTTTTGTGTCGAACTATAAATAGAACACGCATCAAACACGTTATCTTTAACAAAATGTATTGTATAATAAAAACAAAGTACTAATTACATTCAAATGATACAAATAATGAACAAAGCTTGACAATTTTATTCTAGGTACATAGAAAAAAAATAGGCGAAAAAGTAAAAAAAAAAAATATTTATAAGGATACTTTACTCTTGAGCCGATTTCGTATTTTTGAACGTCCCTCGTTTACGATAGGCTATATTCAAATTTTGACACGTGCATGTTGAATTTGAAACTATGAAGCTTTACGAAGAATACAATATTTCGAATAAAAAATTGTTTCCGTTTGTGTCCAACTTTATGTCGGTCACTGTACATAGGATAAACTATATCGAAAAACCTAACAACATTATTAATTACAGAGAAGATACATACCTACATAATAATTTACTAAGTAGGCACTATAATCATAATCGAAGTTTTAATTCTTTTCATCTAAACTACTTATTTCTATACGGTTTAATTAATCAAAATAATAGCTCGAAGCGTTAGTCGAGGGCGGCATAGCCGTTACATAGGAAGTGCACCGATACAAAAGTTTTACGCAAACGAAAGCTTTTACATATTAAATTATTTAATTTTAATTACTCCCATACTTATAAATTTGAAAATTTGGACAATCCGATTTTAACGAACGAATTGATACAAATACAGTAAAATTGATTTTGTTAATTAGCAAACAAACGTTGCATTCAAACAACTATAAATACAAACTGTGCTGTTAATATAAATATATCAAATTATAGACGATTACCTCGTCAATAAATTAATTACTAGGACACGACGACGTGATATTTTCCACGAAAATGTTCAGAACGTGAAGCGCACTCTAAAATTGTTAAGAGGAAAGAGGATGGGCACTTAACGTCCTCCGCCTTTGAACCTAAAAAGTAGAATTTTACGCCGTTAGAGCAACAAAATACTTGAACCGGAATAATAATTATCCTCAATATTTTCACACAAAATTAAATTATTTGCAAGCGCCTACTTGTGCGGTAGGTATGTATTAAAATAAATTTTCTATTTACGATTAAATGCAAATAAATTGTCATGGTACAACTCTCTAATAAATATTTTCACTTAAAATTAGGGCTGTTCTTATATATAGTCGTGAATATGTTGCCTGAATAATCCTGCGTTAAGTACCCACCTACTATCTTCCCTATTATCTAAAGCATGCGGAGGAAAATGTGGTATTTTATCGAGAGATACGTAGAGGATTTCAAGTAACACAAGCAATACCGCATAAATGTTGTTTGTTATTATGTATAAGTACGATTTTATTTTGTTAACGTTTTTCATCAACAAAAACAATATGCGTATACAGGGTGTTACGGAAGTAACGTCCACCCTTTCAACGATCGAATCGGTAAACTTTAAGAAATCGAAAGTCAAGAGTGGCAAAATTTCCGATTGATCTTCCTTACAGTTTTATTCGCGGATAACGTCGAAATTTGCAAAAATGAAAATAAAAACAATTTACAACGTACGTTCAATTATGTTTCCTTCGAGATCGATGCCAAGCTCTTACGCTGTTTAACATGAAAATATCGAACCTCTCTAAAATGCGTTCATTTATTGAAGCGGCAGCTTCAATGGTTCCACAACTGGTTCAAGGTAAATAAACATTTTCTTTGAGATGTCCCCGTAGAAAAGTCCATCGGATTGAGGTCGGGTGTAATGGACGTCGTTACGATTTATTCCGTCTATCGACCATCTACAGAAATCGAGGTGTAGCGGTATGTCTCCATTACATCTTACAAGTCCAAGACTTGTAGCTTTTGGGTTCTAAATCCATTTTGTTTCGATGTCCTATGAATTGCTATATGAATATGGTTCTGCTTCAACAATTTCCAAATTTTGTTCTTGTTGATCAATTATAATAGTTTCTGGACGTCCTGAAAGTTTTCTTTGTGAATTTAAGTCGCCCGTTTCAACAAGTCTTTGTTCAACACATATAATAACTTTGACATCGAGACGAGGCCGCAGTGAAAACTTTAAAACATATGCTGTAGACGCAGCGATGCAAGCACCCAATGTTTTCAGCATATCCTTCATATTCACGATTACGTTAAAATCTTTCCATAACACAATATCGATAACACAACAATCACGATTATAACTATCGTCAACGGCTA
Source organism: Rhagophthalmus giganteus (assembly GCA_036326145.1). NCBI lineage: Eukaryota > Metazoa > Arthropoda > Insecta > Coleoptera > Rhagophthalmidae > Rhagophthalmus > Rhagophthalmus giganteus. The sequence goes on along the minus strand of JARFJA010000083.1, from coordinate 4,318,253 downwards.
CGCACGCACACGCAGAAGATGACGCACTATAACGCAATATAAATAAACAAATGCAGCTTTTCCCGGAGCATCACACGATATTTATTGTGCCTAAGTGAAAACGCAAAAATGTAAGGAAGGCCAATCTGAAATTTTGGCGCTCTTGGACTTTCGATTCCTTTTAGCTTACCGATTCGATCCTCGAAAGGGCGGGCGTCATTTCTGCAACACCCTGTATATGTATCTCAAAAGCACGTTTTTATTTCTTGTTATTTTAAAGCGTTTATTAAATATGATGCGCGTCACTTCGTTTTTTAATGAAAATCGATTTTCTTTTCAATCGCGACTTAATGTTTATAAATTCTAATATTATGTCGGTGGATGGATGTAACAAGTGCGATTTCAACAGACCCCGTTTACACATCAGATCCGGTGATATGTATTTTCACGACACCATCTGACGGTGTTAATATAACAATAGGAATATATTGTAGATATAACAAGTGTGGATAAGCGGGAATTTTAGACAGGTTGTGGCAGATATAGTCGACGTCCTGATAAAACCCAACATAAGGATTAAAGATCGGCAGCTGGTTAAGTAATTATTCAACAATAATTGTTAAATATATTCCATTAAGCGTTGGTGCAACTTACTCTGTCTGTAAATTTCAGAAACGGACTTACATTCTTACGGATTCTAAGTACGGCCCATCATGTTTGTTGTGCTTACAAGACTTAAATGTTATTAGTAAACTGCAAAAATACGACAAAGTTAAATAATAATCTACAGACATCTATTGTTCAATAATCGTCTGCCTGCCTATTCTTCGGCCGAATGTTGGTTTTTGCCAGGACGTCGACTATACTTACTTTTCTGACGACGACAATATAGGTACGAAATGTCTTCATGACTAAAAAAGCGTGTTAAATCATTTCGCACGAGCTAGAAGGTTTGTTTAATGACTTATGGTCGTTCTTTACCTTGAGTATTTCCTCGAGTCACAATTTTTCCTTAGAAATGATTGTCATTATTATGGAAATGCGTGCTTTAACGTAAAAAAACGACTACCTATGTATAATAATAAATACCTATGTATGTGTATATACTTTAGCAAAGTTATTTGTTAGCAATAGCAAACTTTCACTAACAATTGAAGGTGTGAATTTATGCATATTTCATACGGCGGTTGTCGGAAAATGTCATTTCAACGCTATTTCATTTTGAAATTCAAATGCAGGCGAATTAAGTTGTAATTTTGATTCATTAGGTACGGGGAGTGTTCCTGAAATGATTACTCAAAGTTCGGATCCGCTGGAATTCGTTATGAAGATTGGGCGCATTTGACCGGGAAAGCGTTGCCTTATCGCTAAAACAGCGATTCGATTGAACCGCCATTTTTATAGTTGACGTATGTCATCAGTTGTGCCACGTGTTTATCACAATAGCTTAAGGTCTTTTATCCGTAGTCAGCTACTATAACGTAGCGCTTACTTAGCGCTGTTTAAGCGATACGCTCGGCTGAATGCGCCCAATGATAAGAAGCAGAAGTTTGTAAGGATGTTAAAAATAAGTTTCGATCAACGTTTAAGTATCTGAAAGCAGTGCCCGCGAGTTCGATCAAATTATATTTTTAAATTATTTCCAGACAATCCGTAACGATTGAAAAATGTTTCGAAATGATATCAGTTTAAATAATAATATAATTTATTTACTTACTTATATGCATGTAACAAACATACGAACTCGTAAAAGGATGACAATCTTACGCATCTAAGGCAAAGATACGATTTGCTAAAATTTGGTTAAAAAAAATAAATTTGTTGAACTACAAAAATCGATTTTTGTTTAACGTAATTATAACGTATTGCTTATGGTTCTGCGACAACACAAAATGCGCTCGCTCTTGTAAAGTTTGTTTTTTGCAGCTTAAGGTACTTTGGCGAAACTACATCGAAAAATTATTTTATTAACCAACGTCAAGCTTATTATGAAAAAAACTTACTTAAATAAGTTATCGCATGTTTTTAAAAATAAGACCTGTATTTAAATTAAACAGAAAATTACATAGGTGAAAATTTCCGATCGTAATTTTTCGAAATTACGATAAATTGAAACGTGTAAAGCTTAAACATTTTATACGAGTTTTTCACATCGCATGGTGTCGACGTCGCGTAGGCGTCGCTAACAAGCACTTTTATGATGTTACACTTAAATCAACACAATTAATTCTTCCATCCCGTAAAAATGTTCTATTAAGAAAATGTGTCGGCGAAAGAAATCATTACAAAATCAACGACGAAATTAAAATCGAAGTACTACAACATTAACGCAATTCAGTACATATTATCACCAATTCTTAAAATAGCGTCAAAAGTATAAATTTTCAAAAAATTGAAACAACAAAATTTACCCAAATTTAAATAGCTTTGAAACTATTAGAAAACCTTGTGTATTGTTTTTTGTCAGTGACTAGTTATTAACAAGAATCTATTGCAGTGGTTCTCAATCTTGTTTGTGGGTTACGAGTACCACACAAATATCAAAAAAAAATTCGGCATCCAAATAAAAAATATAAAAAACCAAATACCAGTTTTAAATTATCTGGATAATCACTATCTACTGCCTTTATGCCGCAGAATTATAAATTTACTCTATTTTTAATTTAAAAACTATTCGTGTGCCGTTAAGGACTGAAAATTTCCCTATTAAGCAATTCACGCACCGAATCGACTCGACTCGGAACGACGACGTTCGGCTTTTGTGTTCTCTCTCGCACACCTAGATTTGCCGACGTCGACCGAAGCCGAACGAACCGTGCGGAACGGATTCAGTGTGCGCGGCACTCAACAGCACTTCATTGCTTAACGTTGTACAGCGACTTTGTCGATGGTGCCGAACGACGTCATTCCGAGTCGAGTCGATTCAGTACAAGTCCTGCTTCACAAACCAAAAACCAGATAAAAATTTAATAGCATTTTTATACCACCGATAAAATACAAAGCAATTAATAAAACGTGTACGTGAGAAATACGTGCATAAGTAACAGCTTTAATTTAATATAAATAACATAGACGAGGACGTGACGAAAAAGAGCATACCTTGTAGTATCACTGGATTCGCCCTATAAAATTATAACAAATGAGCGAAGACACACAAACAGAAAACGAGATCACGAAAACACGTCTGCCCGTTGCCTCGCCAAATAAAGTACTAACAATTTATGATACAAAAGTCTGGAATTAATTCTAATCATCAATTTTCGACATATGCAGTTACGACAGTGCACGTAGTACTTGAGCCGAGCCCCGCTTTTAGACACGAGCGTTATCTCCACGTGTGGCACGTTTTCGAGTAAAATGTGTGCCTGCACCGTTTGATACAAGATAACCATATCTATAAAAATACTCCTTAAAAGAAAAATTCTTTTATATTTTTATAATGTAGTTATTTAAAATTAAAATATTCTTATTATTACAGCTTATGTTTCAAGGTAAAATTTGTTGGTTTTCCAGAGTTATCGTAGTGCAATGTATTGTAATATTTTAAATTAATATGTAGTCATGCTATAATACAAAATAAATTTTATTCAATTTAATTTTTTTTTAATTATTATTAAATTATTTACAACTAGCCGTCTATTTCGTAGGCTAACAAGCAAATGTGTGAATTATAATAGTTACAATTTTATATTATTATATTAAACAGGAAGGTACACTAAAGGGTGACGACTCCGCAACGTCCAAAAAAAATTCAGTTTAATTGATAATTTATTTTGCAATAAATATTTTTCTATTAGATATTATTATTAGGTATATCTACACTTTTTAATTTACTTATTGTTTTCTTATTACATATATTACCATTTAAAGGACGTATACATTTAAACGTACCTACTTTTTTACAAAAATATCGTAAAAAAATATAATTTTGCACATTTTTTAAGACAACCATTTATATTTTATGTACAGGGGTCGTAGTGGAGTTTGATAAAAAAAAATGCATTTCCTTTTCGAAGCATACAGGTATACCTACACTTTTTAATTTACTTATTGTCTTCTTATTACATATATTACCATTAAAAGGACGTTTACATTTAGTAGGTACCTACTTTTTCACAGAAATATCGCAAAAAATATATAATTTTGCACATTTTTTTAAGACAACCATTTATATTTTAAGTAGTGCTAAGTAGGTTTTAAGTAGGTCGTAGTGAAGTTTGATAAAAAAAAATGCATTTCCTTTTCGATGCATTCGTTTACGGATAAAAAATTAAATTCAAATTTTTGATTGTCGCAACAATTTTTAAACAATTTAGGCTGACAACGAGACAAAATTTAAATAGTAAAATTTGCAAAAGTTAATTCTTAACTTTTTCTTTTAAAAATAATCGAATCAATTATTAAAGTTTGTTATGGTTAGTTTACTTCTAGTTTAAATTAACAGGAGTGATTTATTTTATTTTAAATAAGTAGATACATATATATTTTAAACTATGAAGTTGAATTAAAAACGAATTTAGCTTGTTTGGGGCATCGTATGTGTTGTATGAATTTTGCGTCGAAAAATGTGTAACGCTCAAGTTTCTCGATTAACATTTTATTTTGCACCTCTTTACTTAAAAAAAAATATTCTAATAATTGCAGTTTTTTCATGACATTCTTTTAATACCCCTTGTTCTAAATGTCTGCCTTTTTTTACTAAATTTAATACTGTCATGCATTTGTTGTTATTTTACTAACAAATGAAGGCAATTGTGTGGGAGTAAGGATACGGTGCGGTTAGTTTCTTGATTACCTACCTACTCAAAAATAAGGAAAATTTCGGAACTTACCGTCAAAATTCGCAGTAAGCGCTTTCGATATTAGTTTTTAGGATGGGATTTAGTCGATGCAAGTTGATCTTTAGCCTTACGATTTATTGTTAAGTTAGGTTTAATTTAGTTAAGTCAGATATAAGATTGATTTCTTTTGGAAATTGCTCTTCAAAGACTGCACGTCAACGACTGGAATGTTTCGATGCAAGTTACGAGTTTCGAAAATTGCAAACAAGTTACACTGAGTTGCGTTGTGAAGGTCGAGATTTTGAATTGACCTTGGCTTGTTTGCTGTGGGTTGCGCGTAGTAACCCACGTGGGAGAGTTTAATGGTGCGGTAGGGCTATAGGCGAAGTCTAGACCTTACAGAGACAACGCACCCGGGGGAGTACCTCGAAGGTGGTGTGGAAACCTCTCCAACAATTTAATGTTTGTTGTAGGCACGTTTAACGAATTTTCATAGAAAATATAGCTATTGCTTCCGTTTTGGATTTTTTCCGATCTCGATTTCCCTAGATCATAAAAATATAGGTCGTTCATTATATATTCGTCGTTCGTATATAGTATTTGTTGGAATTTAAATGTACTGTTTTTAACTTATCGTCGCTTTTTATCACGGCAGTTGTACACTCGACGAATTTATTTTTGATTGTCTAATTTAAAATTCCGATTCGTTCATCAAAATTACGTTGTCACATTATAAAGCTCCATTATATCTTGACAAATACTAGGCTGTGTTATGTGGAAACGTTTTGATTAATTACACAGCTTTACAAATTTTTAATTTGGAAAAATACCAAGAACGCCACATGCCTAGATAAGTTAATTGGGACCTCCTGAACACGAAAAACGCTGTAATTTTTTTTCTAAGTACGCGTTTTTAGATAACGGTACTTTTGTTTTTCGGTGTATGGTCCCACAAACCCTTTGGAGCCCAATCCGATCGTCCGATCGAGATAAATGGCATATCGTTGGGAAAGGTAATTGAATGCCTTTTCCGTCGATATGCTGCAAATTTCTATCTGTTAAGAAATGGCTGAGTTATGGCACCTCAAAATTCAAAATTTGCCTATTTTTTACGTTTGTTTCAAAATTTTTCATTTTTATTTCGTTTTTTTTCTACGTTATAGTAAAGATCTGGAATGTTTTATTTTTTTATCAAATAGTTTATTTAATTACCAACATTTTAAGCGTAATTTGAAAAAAATCGGATGAAAAATAAAGTTTTTATTAAGGATTTTGTGGAACGACAATATTTTCATTTTCATTGCTCACACACTATATTCGGCTTCCATCAGTTTTAACGTATTTAAAAAAAAACGGAATTTGAATCTCTGTATATGTTGGTAGCCCTGATTGACGAAATATGACATTTTGCTCTCTCTCTGTCACAGTAAACACATGTCAGTTTGGCTTTGTACGTGCAAGAAGTAAAATCTGTTCAATCGATCCCAACGAATTTTGTTATGTTTGTGGTGTTCTTGTGAAAAAGAAATCACAACATTTGATGCGAAAAATGAATACGAAAAATTTATCTGAAGCGTATAAGAAGTATTTCGGCTTTCGACCTGCGTCTCTCGAAAAACCGTGGACACCGAATAGTGCATGTAACAACTGCCGAACAATATTAAATAAAATTGGTAAGGGTCAAGAGTGTTTCTTCACATTTGGAAAGCCAATGCAATGGAGAAACCAGATCAACCATACAACAGATTGTTATTTCTGTTTAACGGAAAAGGCTATCGGACGTAGAATTGAACCAGTTTATCCAGTTGTTAAATGGAATAAATGCAAAATGTCATATTTCGTCAATCAGGGCTACCAACATATACAGAGATTCAAATTCCGTTTTTTTTAAATACGTTAAAACTGATGGACGCAAAATATAGTGTGTGAGCAATGAAAATGAAAATATTGTCGTTCCACAAAATCCTTAATAAAAACTTTATTTTTCATCCGATTTTTTTCAAATTACGCTTAAAATGTTGGTAATTAAATAAACTATTTGATAAAAAAATAAAACATTCCAGATCTTTACTATAACGTAGAAAAAAAACGAAATAAAAATGAAAAATTTTGAAACAAACGTAAAAAATAGGCAAATTTTGAATTTTGAGGTGCCATAACTCAGCCATTTCTTAACAGATAGAAATTTGCAGCGTATCGACGGAAAAGGCATTCAATTACCTTTCCAACGATATGCCATTTATCTCGATCGGACGATCGGTTGGGCTCCGCAAGGGTTTGAGTGGGACCATACACCGAAAAACACAAAAGTACCGTTATCTAAAAAACGGTACTTAGAAAAAAAAAATTACAGCGTTTTTCGTGTTCAGGAGGTCCCAATTAACTTATCTAGGCATGTGGCGTTCTTGGTATTTTTTGGCTGTAAACCAGTGTTATCTATAAGTATTGCACAACATCGTCGTGTAAGCACTTTGTTTATCTATATAAACGGGAAGGTAATAAACCGACAATATAAACGTAATAGAATACGAAAATAAATATAAAACAGCGCACGGTGGCTTTGTAAAAACGAACACATTATTTATTGGATAAAACGTAATTCGAATAACGAACTCTCAATTCAAAACATACATTCGTGCGCTGCATTCCCGCAATAAAATATTGAAAGCAATCCAGATTAGAAGGGTATCTGATGCCCGGAAAGTCGGTGCCCGCAATTCACCAGGATAGGATTTAAAACATGCAATTTCGCGAATTCAATAATTTAGTAAGCCGGGAATTTTATTTCGATGGATATACGCTCACAGTACCTGGCTATTTTTTTTTAAACGTAGTTGTTAACACTACGTGAAATTGAGTAACGAAAATAAAGGGTCTAATTTTATTTTTAATAATTACCTACCTATTTTTTAACTGTCAAACTTTACTACAATTTTTTAAATCTTGAAATGGCTCGAGTTTTTGAAAGAGAATACAGTCGATGCTGTGCGAAATACTTTAAAAAATTTACATGCGAGGAAATGAAGATGACGAATATTGATTGTTTCACTTAAGAGTTTGAATTGTTATGTCATCGGACGTAAAAAAAAATGACGACAAAGCGATAAAATTAAAAATTAAAATGGTTACGTGTAGTTACCTGTTAAACGTAGCCTAAATGACGATGCGAAGTCCATAACAGTTGATTGCGAAATAAACCAGTTCGTGGACGAAAACTTCAAAACGTATATGTAGGTACTTACATCTTACGCAAGCATATGACAAATTCATACCTTTGAGACATTTCAAGTGGAAAAATTTATAAGTATTAAGAAAAGAAGAAAAAAAGACCCAAACACGAAAAAAAAGAAGAGATGACAAACTACCATTAAGTGACTATGCAGATGAAGATTATTAATGTTTGAAATTTTTGTAAATTTTAAACATTAGTGTGTGCGTTGAAATAAAAAAAATTGTGTTCTCGCTTGTACTATTTTTCATTTTAAACGGTAACAGCCGTTATCTAAGAATGTTATTTAAGTGTATGCTTTTTGAAAAAAATTACTTGAAGTGAAAGCTGCCCAAAGTAATACAACTTATATAATTTAAAAAAATAGCATTTCGTCAACAACGACAAATAAGTAATTATGTATTATACGGGGTGTTTCAAAAATAGACGATCAAATAAAGTGAGGTGACGGAGAAAGTCATTTGCAACTAAAATAACCATTTTGATTTCGCGAAAAAATATTAATTTTGAAATAACCTTTGAACCATCAACAATTGGATAACCACATACATATATGGTTATTTAGGTTGCAACCTCACTTCATTTGATCGGCCACTTTTGGTGTCCACGTCTCCCGTCCAAAAAATTTAAGAATATTTTTAGTAATGATGTTTTTAACATTAATTAATTACCTAAAGAACTATTAAACGTCACCTATTCCATTTTTTCTCTCGGCCCTTCAGTTACTACATATTTAACCTGGACAAATTGACAAATCCCCGGTCCAATTAGTTTGGATTATAAAGGTTCTACTGTAATAAATTATCATTAACGTATTTATATGTATATATAAATTTTCATTATTTCAGCAACTTATTTTGTCATTTTCAAGAATTAACAGAAACTTTTGTATGTCCATATATTAATCATAATAATAAATATATGAAAGTTAATTTACATTAATCCAATTACATACTTATTAATTATTAGAAGATCAATTGCGCTATATATAAATTAAAGATTTTAAAATATGTGCAGTACGACTTTAAAGCATATGAATTTGAAAATACTCTTATCAAAAGATACAGCGTTTTATGACTAATCTGCTTCTTTACTATAGACAGTATAATAAAAGTAAAATAAAGAAAGCCAAATAAAAAATGTGCTGCCTAGTAAAAGAATATCCAGAAACACATCAGGAAAGCAAGATCCCCGAAATATTTTAGGGACGACCTTAGAAATAAAAGGAGAATTACCACTGTTTTTGATTAAGTGCGTTTTTACAACGGCTACGTTATACCTGCTTTTTCTGATTATCATTTAAAATGATTAGAGATTTCCTAAAATAAAACATTTAGGTAGGTATTTACCTACCTAAATAAATTACAATGGGGGGGTACAAACCATTTTATAATATTGTCTTATGTATACGCTTAATTAAGTATAAATAATTTAATGCGTAAATGACAATTACGCGTACATAAGTCATTTGTTTTAAAACAATAAAACAGAATATTTTGTATTTGAAATATCCTCAAATCGAACAATTAGTTTGAAGCCAGATTAAATTCGTTGAAAACAGACAAGGATATAAAACGTTCAACAAGTACACGGACGCAACACGGCACATCTGTTGCCTCGCTTTAGAACATTTTTCAGCAATTTCGCCTACTTATTAGGGCGACGAACAAATGATTATAATGCAGGTAATAATTACAAATTTTAGAAAAGCTCGTCAATTTAACTGACAAAAAATTAATTTCTGTAATATAATAAATATAAACGTAAAAATAATAAATGGGAACAAGAAATAATTATTTATTCATTTTAATTAAAAATATTATCTAGTTTCAAGACGACGTTCGTGTAGGGACGTGTCTAGAAAAATTCATTTAAAACAATTCATCGAAAGTGCAATTAATCGAAATGCAATTTATCGAAAGGAAATTTCATCGAAATTTGTTGACTAATAAACTTAGAAAGTCTTGATTCCTTTGTCTTATTGTTTTATTATTATTGAGTTTTCGTAGTAACTATGCATTGAAATAATACTAGTAACTAATTGGATAAATATTTTCTAATATTTCTACTTAGGGGAAAGTGTCGTTAGGAAGCAATTAACATTTTAAGAAATAGACATTAACAATGAAACTAAAAACACATTAAAAGAAACTAAATATATACATTATCATCCAAAAACCTGGTGAAATTCCGACAATGCGAAATTTCGATGAATTGTTTCGATTAATTGTTGTTTCGATGAATTGCATTTCGATTACCTAATTGTTTTAGATGAATTTTCCGGTAGCGCCTAACAACAAGGGCAGTTTTGGACATTTCTCTTCCAAGAAAAGAGATATGTAAATGTTTTCAAGGTCTCGTCGAATCCATCGACTTCGGCACGCTACAGGACAAGGATTTCGCAAAACTACCGCCAAAAAAACACTCTTCGGCGAACATTAAACGCATTTTTTAATTTCCGAATAGACGTATAATTCGAAAACGACAGTTTTAACAGTTTTTTTCGACGACCACTATGAAAAGTGCATAATTTCACGCCGAAATAATTTTTACCGAAAATTGACCATTACAAACAAATAAGCCGACCGTGCGTAAAGAAACTCGTTAGCCAATCGAAAACGTTGCAAACCGTGTGCTATCATTGCACACGCTAGTCGACCAATCAAAATAACCTTCTAATTTGTCATGCAATATCTTTACGCAAAAACAATTTTATTACTAATTTATTGTAAATAGAGGTTGCTTTTAAAGTGTCAAAGTGCCCACGTTAAACGTCAAAAATCACAATTTGGTAATAAAAATATTTGTCGCTGTCGAAAAAGTATAGTGTATAACACATGCAGAAAGGATATTTCAGCACTGTGCTTATACAATATACTATTTCTATTGTTACTATACTATTTATACTGTTTTTATACTATAGGGTGTTCCAGAAAGGACGTCGAATTCGAATAGGACTGCACGGTTTTGTTTGGAAGTTGTCAGGCCTGTTCTTATCAAGTCTCGTTGTCGTTAGTTGTCTCCCGCTTGTTGCGACACGTGACAGTTTGGTTTTGTCACTTTTCACCATGAAACAATTTACAAAACTGACCAACGCGTTGTTATTGTCAAGACATTTTACCAAATTGGTGAAAGTGTAACGCAGACAGTGCGAAATCTTAATTGATTTTGACGATCGCCTTATTCCGCGAAAATTCCCGCAGCGATTGCTCTCATTACACGGCTCACATACGACGCACAATTCTAGAACGCATTTATTCAATTTTGGAATTCGACGTCTTTTCTGGAACACCCGACTTTCACACCCAATTTGACAAACATGTAAGATAGAAGAATTATTTAGAAAGATGTACTAATGTACCTCTGTACAGTCGTTAGTTTAGGATATTGAACATTATTTAAAGATACCTACCACAACCGATTAAACAACAAAGAGTTTGTTAGATTTTTATTAACAATCGAGTTTAAGCGCAACGTTTAAGTTTTACTCGTTGATTTTGAATAAAATCAACGTAAACTTTAAGAATTTTAAAATAGAATAGTATAGTCCACACTGATGTGATGTTGTTATTGATCAAAATTGAACCTGTTCAAAGACGTGCTGCCCAAGTGCACTGCCCTTTGTGTCTCCGTTCAAAAAATTTAAATAAAAGATTTTGACTGTAAAATCAAATGCTCCCTTTTAATGGTAAATCAGCCTGTTCCGTGTTGTGCCTATATTAATTAGAAAAACGGCCTTCGCGTTGTTTCGACTGAATTTAATCGGCACTTAAATTAACAATATAACGATACAGAGCAGATATTTCGTTTCATAAAAGTAAAATGTACGAAACGATCCTCTGAAAACATTTAAAATTCACGAACATTGGACGATTGTGTGACGATTATGCGATAATCGTTCTTTAAAAGAACAATTCAATTTAAGCAGCTTATCTTCGTGAAACCTTTGTGAAACGCAAAAAATTACAGAAATTAGATATCTACCTACCTACTTAACAGATAGTGTTCAACAGCAAAATTAGAACGAACCGGTTGTTGCACAACAGGGATATCCATTAAACACGTCGAGTCCATAACCATTCCGAAAAATATCGCACACGATTACTTACATAACGTTAAAGCGTACGTTCCGTTTCGAGACGTGATGACGCTATCGTTTGTTGCTTTTTATGCTTTTTAAATTATTTTTACCCACAACGACTTTACCAACAAATTTAATTCCTATTTGAAACGACAAGTTTTAATAGAATAAATTTTGTCCAAAATATGATTGAATAATAACAGGTTTCTTTAACAGGAAAACGGATTTAACAACACGCCGATTATTTGTAAATTAATAAAAAAACTAATTCGAATTTTTTCGCATTTTCCTACATATTTCAGTTTTCCGAATTTGGTATCTCTTTCACTTGCACCCTTGTATTCGTCGTCCTTTTCTACAGGACTTTAAGTTAATGTTTTAGTCAAGTTAGCGCCTTTGTCGGCAGGGAAAGCTCTGTTTTGTTAATAATTCCCCGTTCCCTGCTTGTTATTTGGTCGAACGGTGCCTTTGGTTGATCCGTTGGGAAATTTATTTCATCCCATCAGGATTTGACACAGTTGTCATCTGCATTGTAAGGATTATGAAGAAAATAGTCCATCGTAATCCTTCACAAACTAAGCATTATGTGCTTTACGAAAATTCGACGTAAAACCTCCCATCTTTAGAATTTTAATTAAGTATAGCTCATCCAAACCTATATGATGTTCACGTCATCAATGCAAGGTTACTAGATGATGACGTTTCACACAGTGCTGTCACCTCGTACCTCGTATTTTGACAGTTCTAATAAATTGTAATCTTTCTTTATACCATCTAATATGTGCGTAGGTAAATTATCAATAGAATATGTCACATTCCAAACTTTAAACCGAATTACAAATAAACAATCTAGTAACTTTTTGTTGATGACGTGAACATCATATAGGTTTGGATGAGCTATATATAAATTAATAATCGCAAATAAAGTTGATAATTAACGGAGCGAATGAGATTATTTCGTACAATTAAGAAAAGTTTAAAATAATTAAAAAAGTTGGGCAGCGAACGGTGTATTTTTATAGGTATTTCAAAATGTAATATCATCGTACATGGACTTTATTTTCTTCGAAAGATTTTTATTAAAGTTTACGTAAAGGAAATTTAAAATTTCCAGTCGCGTCAGTACGAAAAGTCATTTAAATAGGGGCACTTGCATAGTAAACGACGTTCTACGTATAAAACTTCTAGTGTCTAAAAAAACTTTTTTCGTAAATAGCTTATTTAAAAACTGATGGCTTACAAAATTTTTGAAAACACCTGGTCTACTCAACAAAGCATGTACTTACATAACATATATAGCGAAACAGGTATAAAGTTTCTATTAGTAAAAAAAAACTCGGCAGATTATTATAAACTAATCAAAATAAATAATTTGTTAGTAAGTATGCCGAACTAAAACGTCCGCCCTTAAAAGTTAAATGGTGAAAATAACTTTTTTAAATTGCCGCATGTTTATTTCTTATTAAAATTTAATAATTTTTATGTAAATATTATAATTTATAAGAATTTACCTACATACCGAATATGGTACGTTTTTTCATAACACAGCGATGGCGGCCCTGGAATCTCAAAACTTAGATAAAGATTAAGACGAAGATTAAAACATACATTTTTCCACCGGAAAAATCGGTTTGTATTTCAGCTTATAGCTAGCTACGCGACAACACAAAATGTACGCTTGTGGGTTACGTCCTTCTGCAAAAATGAAGTCGATAAAAGAAATTATAGCTTCGTGTAAGACAAATTATGTACTTGTAGTTAACGTTAAACAGAACCAACTAAATAAAAACCTTGAAATTTTGAAATAGTTTAAAAACAACGTAGATGATAATGATTTATCTTCTAACAAAAGGACAATTAATAACATTTTGCAGTACAACAAACTGCCGTGAACAGAGAAAATCGACCATTTCCCGGTTCGGCGGGTTTTCAAATATTTAAATCGTGTTTTTTAACACAAACGGCTTGATAATGCATTATTCTAATAATATATGCTGTTTACAGTATTTTGCATTCATGTTTAGTCGAAAATTTGATAATTAAAACTAGTATATATGATTAAAAAGAAAAATTGTACATTCAATAACCTTTGACAAAAATAACACTATTAAATATTCACAATTTTCATTGAAAACCAAAATTAGAACAAAATTGTATGTATAATTTCCAAGAAACTAGCTAAAAATATGTATTTTTTTACTGTTTTTTTTTTGGAAATTACGCAAAAATCTAATATGATATTTTCTAAAACTTGCCATAATATTACACTCACTCACATTAGTTACTGTGATTTTTTTCAGAATTTTTGAATGTACAGCTTTTTTCCGGACAAAATCTTGAACACTTTATATTTCGAAAGCTAAGCCACTTCATCATAAAATACACCAAGCAATCGGATCATCTCTAATCTTTAAAACGCATTTAAGGGAGGTTTTGTATAAATACTTTGTCGGGCATAAAAGTAACTTAATAATAAATAATAATCCCTAATGTATTTTGTAAAATAAAATAAAATCACAAAGGAAAATAACGACGTAACGCCTTTAATTTCCGTTTTCGATGACGAATTTTTAAAAACATTATCCTTTACTAAATAAAATTTCTTTCAGACTCTATAATTAAATTTTAGGCCAATCTGTGTAGTCGACGTTGAACTCTTAAATGTAAATTCTATATTTTTGTGAAATGCGAAAACTAAATTTTTGAAGTAGGTATAAACATTAATAACTTTGTTATCGAAATTTGATGAAGAGGAACGAGAATTATTTTTGGGAGAGATTAAAATTTATCGTTCGATTAACGCGCTGTTTAATACCAACAAATTTTATCTCGACGAAGATCAAAACTTCACAATTACGCGAAGAAGTGTATCTAGTTAAGTATAGTTTCCCTTGTGAATTTGGAAAACTTAATAAATATTTATACAAGTATAAGAAAATTAATTGTTAATAATTATGAAATTATCGACACGTAATTTTGAAAGCATCGAAATGTTTGGAAATACTTATGTTAGAAAAGTGGTTGTCCATAATCTGCCTGATGTATTGACGTTATTTAGACGTTTCGAAATTTCTGCTGTTTAAACTTTCACCAATTATGCCGAGAAACTTATTAATCAAATAGTTAAATGCCCCGAGTGTCTGTCATACGTCTTTAGTAATGCCTCGTTGATTAGGTGTCTGTTGAATATTTCGACGCGAATTAACTATTTGAATAATTGAACAATTATTGAAACCGTCAACAAAATAAGACACTTTGAAATGTCGCCAATTAGCAACAACAGAAACAACGCCAACTAAGTTTAACGCAAATAAATTGGTAGACGCGTAAAAGAATTATCATCTACAAAATTTATTTGCAGCACTATCATAGAAATAAAATGTTCTGACGGCCGAGTTTGAAAGCTTATACCTCAAAAAGTACCTAACGGATTTCACTCAACAACACTGCATGCTAAAGACATAACATAAGTATGCGTAATTTCATAATTTTTCAAAAAGGCGTTAAGTTACTACAGCAATGTACGTTTCAAAAAACGTGATTTTTACTCGTATTTTAAACTATTAAACGGAAAGCAACGATATTTGTCTAGATATATACAAGAGGTAAAACCTTATACGATAATTTAGTGCAAGTTTTGTGGAATTTTGTTGATTAATAAAAAAGTTATAATAAAAAAAAATCTCTTGCCACTCCAATTCGCTCATTCGACGAGATATTAAAAAATTTTCGCGTACACGTGGTTGGACAAAAAAAAGGTAAATTACCAAGTAAAACAGTTAATAAAAGTATTGATGTTTAAAGATTTCAGAAATTATAACATATTGATAAACAATGTGCGACGGTAGCATATTCGGGACGCGGCGAAGTGCGGTAAGTGCCATATCGCGCCTACCATTACTACAAAGCGGCATTATGAATAATGTAAATGAAATAATGGGAATTACGTAATTATCTTTCTTTGCACCATATGCGTAAAAGACGCATTTTTCGATTTTTGTCGTCCATAAAGGCACATTAATTAGGGAAATTAAAATTCAATTTTTATAACAGATTTGGAGTAGATTATTTCAAAATAATTTCAGATTATTTCATATAATTTGGCGCAGAAATATTTTAGTTATGACGTCTTAAAGTTGCCGAAACGGAAACAAACAAATTCGGCAGTTTTCCGTGAAATATGTTGGAAAATCTCCGAAACGGCCGTACGTACATAACTGAAATTTTCACTCTGTAATCTCAAATAGTGGATGAATATTTGGCACAACCGTTTTTAAAATATAAACTTTCAAACTCGGCCGTCAGAACGTTTTACTAGGATTGTTGGAGAAACAACGAACTAATCTTTTAACCGAAATAAATTTTTTTAAATTTTTAAATCCCGCAAAGTTTCAAATTTTTCTGAGGTTTCCACCCGCCCTAACCTTCCTTGTTAGTTAAAACGTTTCTCAAAAAATCTAAACATCTAAAGCTGTTTCGTTTTATATTTTCGAAGTTCAAATTATCTCGACTCAAATATTTTAATGAGATGCAAATTTATCATCGGTATTCAAAAGAACTTTTACATTTTTCTCGCAATAAGTTAATTACCATTACTTAGTTCCATTTATAATTACGCGCTACCTTTTCACCTTGTTAATTTTATTACATTATTTAAATTTATTAACGTGACGATGGCAACGCGACGCGACGTCGTGTCTCGTCGGGGCTACAAGAAGCCGAGCTTGAACATTATTTTCGTATTTATGGAAAATTTTAAATTCAAATTACGTCAGATTCATTTAAATAATTGATTCGAAATTTAAAATTTGGATTGCTTACTCAATCATAAGGAAACACCTTTTGGTTAATAATTCCCTTGCGAACACTGAAAAGATGTACACAGCCGAAAGTAAATTTAATTTTTGCTCTGTGTAGCCGAGGCCCTTAAATCGCGTTGTAATTAATTTAAGTTTTAGAATCTGAAGGATTATTTTGTTTTTTATATGATTCTTAGGTAATTAAAATTTTTTTAATTGCAACTACGAATCGTACGTTTATAAAAATATAAATTTTATCACAAAAATTTAGGATCGCGGTGGACTAGCAACCTTGCCGCTTGCCTAGTAGACCAACGGCCGGTCGGGAGTTCGAGTCTCCCTGCAACCATCGATGTTTGTGAATGTCGTTGAATTTTAAAATGTTAAAGCAACGGGCGCATTCAGTAGGACTCGTCACTGAAACAGCAGAAAGTAAGTGCTACGTTGCAGTAGCCGCTTATGACCGAAGGACCTTAATCTATTGTGATAAACACGTGCCACAATTGATGTCATTAGTCAATTATAAAAATAAAATTAAAAAGCGCAAATTAACAGCACTTTAAACGCTGTAAGTATACTACACTATAAGCACCGGTGTGGCGTGTTCACCTAGAAAAAAGAACCGAACGCGATCAGTACACAGATGAATAGATAACATCTGGGGAACACTGGGCTGCATTAAGAAGGGTTTCGTGTGCGAATGGCGAAAGTCTCGCGGTCGAAAAATGAAACAAATTATCTTACGGAATTTGTTTTAAAAAATGTAGAAAAAGTTTTATTTGTTTTCGCTATATTATCTTCTTTAAACCGGACATATACATCTGAACAGATACGCCTGTACAGGTCTATCTGAATGTGTGTACCCGGCTTTATATAGGTAATGGAATATCAAACGTTCCCATATATCATATCATCATTTCTATTATTATTAAAAATCGTAGAGTAAACATTAGGCTGGATACGATAATAGATAATTATAAAGCGTTATTAAACCGTTATTTCTATAGAAACGATTATTGGTTCAATTATTTCGAAAGAAATTATGTATAGACATAATACAGTAACAACCAAATTTATTTATTGTCTACGAATATAGCTCATTGTTTCTATAAATTGAAAATAAAATCATTTATACTAAGTGTGCTCAGAAATATACCTAACGAATACCTAAACAAACTTGTACTTGTGAACAATATTTTCAATTGTTTTAAGATATAAGAATAAATCGCTAACGTATAATATTTATTTCACTTAATTTCTAAAATTTGCATCCAATTTTATTTATATATTTTTATTTTCGTCGCATTTTTAGTTCATGCCGCTGCGGTTTTCAAAAATATACAGTTTTATTAATTATTACACTATTTTGAGAATACAGAAGGACTAAGTAATATTAACAATAGTACCATACAATAATAATAATTATAATCGATTCAAAACGATATAGCTTTTAATTATAATGGTATATTTACCCCATATTATATTGGAGATCGAGACTTCTATTTACACGACACCAAAGAAACACTGCTTACCTGAAAAAGAAAAAAATAAATAGTGTAAATCGGTATTATCAGAATGCGTTAACCAAAACACAAAATTTAAATAATTACATTTCCCTATTGATAATCTTACGTAGAACAAATAATATAAACATGTTACATACATATATGTGACAAAAATTTTGATGAAAAATCATTGTGAAAGTCAATGGCACTTTTTTATGATAGGTAAATACAAATTATAATGTCACAAATAAATCTACTTCGTTTGCATTAACTGACAGAAATAATATATTCGATTTATTTATTTAATTAAACAATTTGAAGTATTTTTCGTATACGACATTTCTAATCATTCCTTATTCGGTCGCTCCTAATAAATTTTAAATAAATATATTTGAAAAATTACCCAATATCTAATTATGTGATTTTTATTTTAAAAGAAAATGCGATGACGTCGTAATTCGAGATCCGACCGCGCGCAAGCCTCGATATCGAATTTCCATGTAATAAGTCTCGCAACTAAATATTTTAAATATTTTTCTCGAAAGAAATAAATCTTTTGAAAAATTACATTTACTGGAGAAATATTCTCAAGAGTATTTTTGTAAGAATTTTAAAAAAATTTAAAACTTTTTTCAAATTGTCTCGAAAACGGCGCAGTCTATCGAAAATTATAAAGAGACACGGTCGGTGGAGAATTTTATGGCGATTCCAAAACGTATTTTATATTACCGATCCGATAATTAATAACGGAGATGATTCACAATCAGTTAAAAAATCTTTAATCGGCCACCATTTTAAAACGGGTCAGCCGATTTGGCTGATTAACGAAGTCGTCCTTTATTTTCATAAAGACAATACACTGTCCAAATTTCAACCACCTTCGATCAAAATTGCGACCGGAATCGTGTTTACATTGAGTTTCAAAAAGTTCTTTCCATATGGAAAACTTTTCTAATATTAGTTTAACAACAAATTTCATTCTCGATAAAAGTTGGTGCATCCTCTAAAACTAATAATAAACCCATCAGGTGTTATCAGGCGATATAAACATAAGCGAGGAAATGAGGATTAGTAAAGTTTGCTCAAGAATAAAGTACCTACCATTATTTTGCAATATATCGGAAAATTTTATTAACAAATATTCTTTAGTAATACAAGTAATACTTAAATATAAATTTTCATCGCCATATTTTAAAATTGAAAAATTTTGGGTTTGAAATATGAACTTAAACAATAATTATGTGCCGTTTCGCCAATTTTTTGACTCAATATTAATATCGCGTAAGAGTACTATACAAGAAAATTTTCCCATAAAAAAATTTAAACAATCTAATCATAGGCCATTTAAATTTCATTCCGATGCACGTCATCAATAAAAAGTCATTATTTATATTTGCAATTTAGTTCAAAATTTCAAATGTGACATAATTATTTTACCCATGATTTACTTGCAACGGTAAAGAAATATTACAATTTATTAGCGCCTACAGTAAAAATAGGAAATACTTACGAGGTGACGCCACTGTATGAAACGTCATCATTTAGTCATCTTTTATTGATGACGTGCATAGGAATAAAATTCGAATGGCCTTTATTATTATTGCAAAATCTCGTAATTTCCAACAATAAGCGTTTGTTCTATTTAATGTTGTCAAATACAAATAACAAAATTTTACCTAATATGAATATAATGACAACAATTTCAGTACTGCTGCATAAGTATTAAGGTTGAAGCGATCTATAGCCCTTTGCTAGTTTGTGTAATATAACTATTTTAGAATTATTTTAGATGGTCTTAAATATACCAAATATGTATTTACAAATTTTTATTTACATATTTTATCAATTTTTAAACCTACCGCCAGACTTATTATAACACATCATAGGTTTGCGTCACGGCTTACTGAGTTTAAAACATAACATTGTTTTATCTCCTTACTCCATTGTTTTTATAACGAAATGCACACATGTATTGTTGCTCGTTAATCTTTAAAATAGAAACTTGAATATTGTACGTTTAGATTTAAATTATTTGAGGAATCTGATAAAGTAGGTAATTTAATTTTAGAAATGCCTAACTTAAATACGAACCACGTGTAAAATTTAAAGTCATATGGTAACCAAACACAGCGGAATTTTCAAATTAGCACGTTATTGATTCGTAACGTGAAAAAAAAAACTTCAATCAGTAAATAATAGACGCAATATCATGATTAGTTATCTACTGTAAATACTAATTGCGATTTTCATTTAAATAAACTGAATTTAAGTTTTGTATATCTTTATACATATCGATGGCGTTTTGTCAAAAGAATGTAACCTACACTTTTTGTGAAAATGAGTTATTCTGACTGTTCTTATGCTATTCTTTATGCATCTAAGGCAATGACATCATCTGTTAAAATCTGGTAATAGTCCGATTTTTTTCACCGAAAAAAACGATTTGTATTTCCGCGAAACTTATCTTCTTCTAGCTACGCGACAACACAAAATGTGCTCTCCTGTAAAATGTACTTTTTTTGGGTTACGCCCTTTTGACAAAACGCCATCAATTCGTAGGCAAGTAAGTATATACAGTGTGTCCACGGCTTCACCTAACTATATACTTCTAAACCTATTTTTAGAGAAAAAGTCATACTTTAAAAATAGTTTGAAAAGTCCTTAACCATAGTCAGAGTACCGATATAACATACATATAACAATGAAAAATTGTTAGAGAAAGGAATTACCCTTAACGTCAATAGAAGCTCAATAAATGAAATTTTAAAACTTTATCTCAAAGTTCGATATTTTGACTACAACATTAAAATTAATGCAACCTGTACCGAATTAAAGAAAGCGGACAATTGATTGCCTTAACACCTAATCGGAAATTAAGGTTTTTGATTATAAATAAATAAAAAATAATTGATTTAATAACAGAAACAAACATATATTCGAAAAATTTCGAAATTCGACTTTTGCAATTAGATATTTGAACTTCTATCGGCATTAGAAGTAATTCTTTCATCTAACATTTTTCATTTTTACACAAATAATTGGTATTACTTTACTCTTGAATAATTTAATGTTTCATTATTTTTAAACGACCCTGCATGGTGTTATATGGACATTTTAACTATGGCCAATGAATTTTAAAACTAATCGAACCTCTTTTTAAAGAATAACTTTTTCTCTAAAAACGATATATAAAAAATTTACAAGTATAGTTAGGTTCATCCGTAAACGCACTGTATGTATATTGAAAAAAAAATCGCGTTTGAAATATTTTCAACGTAAAAGTTTGTGCAGGATGATTTTAATTAAAAAATAATAATTAATTAATGGAAAATATGCCAAAACATTTTATAAAGTATTTTAAAGTAGAATCACATAAAGTAAAACGTCATCGTGTCATGTGATAAACATATAAATGCTTTTGTTTAAAATGTACCTATATATTTTTTACGAATAATGCAACAAATAGATACGTAGGTGTACACCTATAATATATTTAAGTCATTATTGGTTTTCGTAATAAGCTTCCTTTTATTTAGTATCGATTTACTATTTATCATATTTTTTACGATGTTTATTTTTAAACATCGCATTACTACCAAATATTAGGGTAAAAACCTATATGTTATTTAATAGATAATGTTTTATAAAATATGCGTCAAATAAGTAAACAAGAAAACATCGACATCAACAAGTATCGAAACATTAAACAGAAGTATCGATGAAGAGACGTTACGACCACTGCTGTATTTAAAAAAAATATTTTTAATAAGTTTAATTACCCATATAAAACTTTATGTACCTAAACGCTATCTTTAAAAATATTAAAACAAATTACCTATAATTTATACCAAAGTCCGATAAATTTAAAGTTATTTCTATTATTTTGAAACTTATAAATACATAATACCTATATAAAAAATAAATAGATATACATATAAATATAAGATCCGTCTGCGCGCAAGTCTCGGTATCGAATTTCCATGCAATATGTCTCAAAACTCATTTTTTATTTTTTCGAAAAAATATATCTTTTGAAAAATTACATTTACTAGAGAAATATTTTCAAGAGTATTTTTATAAGAATTAAAAAAAATATATCGCTTTTTTCTGATTATTTCGAAAATGGTGCAGTCTATCGAAAATTATAATGAGACGTTATCGGTTGAGAATTTTAAGTCGATTTCAGAAGATATTCCACGTTATCGATCCCATAATTAAATTGTGATATTTTGGACAGTCATTAGACTGATTGATCACCAGTTCCACGTTATTCACTATTTACGCAACACCCTGTATACGTACTCGGTGAACGTATGATATTCTATATGTTCATATTTAAAGTTCAGTTTATTTTCTAACTTTAAATATTTATTTGTCGTTTTGTAATAAAAATATAGTACCCACCTATACAATAACTTATGGTATTTAAATGCGTTTTTTTGCGACAACCTTCTAGCAGATTCGGCGATCTGGGTAACCCGGCATTACCCTGTTTCGGATTAGTGAGAATCTACTGTATCAATTTTTTTTAGTAGTCAACTACCGATAAAGCGCACTTTAAAGGTAATTATCATATTTCTTTATAATTTAATAAAAATTAAAACAACTATATTAAACTAAAAATTTAAACAAAAACCTAGTATCCTAAATAATAAATAAGGTAAAAACTAGTAATTTCGCTGCATTGCGGGTTAAAAAAGGTTGCGTGCCGATGCTAGTACTGATTGCGCTCTGCGTCAAACAACTGAAACTGCTCATTTGTCCTACTCGGATTAACCATTAAATTTGTTTAAAGTATTACACAATAATAATGTTTTGAAATATTGTATTCGAGACGTACCTACCACTAAAAGTGTAACATTTATAGTGGTGACACATAATTTAAAGTTAACGTTAGAAATTATACGAAAAATTTATCAAACGTGATCTTAATTTACTTTATTAATGTTTTACACTAAACAAATCCAAATTTAAAATGATGCTATATAGGGTGGGTACGCGTTTTGTAAGATACGATTTCAAATTTTAATTGTTTACCTGTGGGTACATAATTATGTATATTTCAGTCGTCAAATGAACACACGTACATATTACTTATAAGTAAAATTATTATCATCTATTTAACATGAATTTAGTTTTAGAATACAAAATACACGACTACGTCGTTCACCTTACTCAAACCACGCAAATAGTTAATGTTCTTATATGCTAGTGTAAAAATAATGCCGACGTTAATATGAACATTAATTGTTTTTTTATTAAAATGTTCGTTTAGTATGAGATATCGATAATTTTAATCATTTGTACATTTTGAACATTTGCAAAGTTCATTGCGCGTTTTTTTCTCGTTCGGTAACGTCTGAAACTAGATATATCACCGATTCGTTAGAAGGCTGTCCGAATGAGGATTTAAACGTCCTAAAACAGTTTTCCTACAATAAAAGTGCACATTTGAATGTAAATTGAAGACCTGCGTCTGTTTCTGAATCATAATTAGAAAATACGTACGTTAATTTATTATGAATTAAAGCTCAATAGTTAGTTAGTCTTAAAATTGCCCAAAATAACGTTTCCAAACCTAGGTGCCATACAAAGAGACACGGGATAGGCAAATATGTTGTAAACATAATGTGTTAGCAAGGGATAATTACATTCTTGATAGTAACCACAACTTTTAGGTCTAAAAGGATTTTACCACAAAATAAGCGTTTGGCGTTACGAGGCTAATTGTGAGTAAGTAAGTACGCGTGTAATTTACAATTAGCAATAAATATACATACATAAGTCTTATTCATTTTACGCCATCTATAATAAATGAACTAAGTACTTATATTAGAATTACTGTGTAGCCATCACTTATTTTATTCTTTACGACAGAATCAGATTGAATGTAATTATCTATAAAATCCTACGAAGACGCTATCTTCCTTAATCGTCGTTAATCCTAGTTGTCTTCATTAAAGCAACACCGACAAAGTACAAATTTAATAATGAAACAGTATTAAAAGTAATACCTATCTAATTATAATTAAGATAATTTTAATAATATATTATAAAATAGATTAATTTAGTTTAGATCGGTGTCTCCTAGTCGTTCCAAAACGTTAAGAAAAAATCAACCCTAAAAGTAAAATATAAATCTACTCGTTGTTCGAATATCTCAGTAAAAATTTGGAAATATAAAAAAAAAGATTTAAATAAAAAATGCACAACGACATGCGATTTCTAAACCTCGTATTCAATTTTAAAACATTAGGGTGAGTATAAAAATTTTTGAAAAATTTGGCTACAGCTTTTTAAATAGCACATGCTTATTACCCTACGCATATTCTTTCATTTAAAATTTTGTTTGCTATTTTTAGTCGTTTATGAAATATTTGTGAAAATATAAAAACGTCAATTAAGCATTTAAGGGCGATTTCTGCCTAAAAAGTGCTTACGTACCAGGCAGAAACAAAAAAATTGATAATAAATGCTTCTATTTTGGACCTCTCTATCGGTCTGCAAAGTTTCAATGTATTTTTTTTTAATCTTCAAGTTGCCTTGTTAGGGCAGCGCTACCGCCTCAGATCACGCAATACCAGATATTCGGAATACCTACCTAAACATATTCAAATGTGCATATTTACCAATTTCTATAGTTTTATAGTTTGTTTTAAGAAATTTTATCCTATTTCAGGTCATTTACCTTACACCGAACGTATAAAGATTAAAGTTTTGTATGACGGACAATTATATCTATTCACGAGACGCACATCAATAGCTATTTTTTTGTAATCGTTAAAAGTGTTCAGAATAAACGAATTATCTCAACCAGATTTATTAAATCTTTATTATCATGCGAGACACTATTCTTTTGCGTACCCGATGCGAGGCAACTCCTACTTTTATCTAAGCACTCGGCTGCGCTCGTCCGCTTTAAATCTAAAATGATAATCGAAAAGTTTACGTTTCCAAAAGGTTGTGAAAAATCAAAACATCTTGACATCAAATTGCGTTAACATTACATACCTAACTAATCTAAATTTAAAACAATGATAAACGTTACTAGTATTTTATAAAACATTTCTCCCCGACAAACTTTTCTAATTCTCCCTCCCCCGCAAGTCAATTTCTCGCTGTGCTCACTGATAGATAGCACTTATTGGAGATATCGACTACTGATGAGGGCGCCATTAAATGTGTATAACGAGTAATTTGTAATTTTTTGTGATATTATACGTGCTGCAATTTTTATTATGTACATTTTTTTGCTGACATATCATATTCACACAAATTGTTAAAAACAATCACCGTATTATACAAATACTTCAAACATTACTCGTTAACTTCGTTTAATCTAATCGCTGGCAGAGGAAAAGATGTATAAAATGACATACGGTTTTGAAAAAGTACAATAAAATGTTTTCCACGCGCAATTTGGAGAAAATTATGAAAGAATAACACAGTGGCGGTCTTTCAGTGTCTTACCTTGAAAAAATACGAGGAAATAACACTAACGCCGTAAAAAAAAAATTAAACACGCAATACCACAGAAAAATCATTTTGCCCCACCCGTGTGTTCAACATCCAAAATACAATCCAAAATCGAGCAGTAAGTATTTACATGTCACAAACGAAAGATTTTTGTTTTTTTATAAGTATAGTCTTGTGCAGCCTACATGTGCCGATTTCCCGCATGATTAACATTGAAGTCATCACTCGTTGGAGTGGTTGGGTGCCTCACTACTTTTAATATTACTAATATATCAAATTTTAAAAAGCGATTAATCATATATTACATTTATTTCCCTGTAACGCAAGTGGTAAGCCAAAAATTATTTTTTTTTATAAAACGCGATGACGTCAGTGGTGCCTAACTGTACATTTGGCAACGTTGCATGGGGGAGCGAGTAAAACACATACAAGTTACGGCAGCACAAGAGAGAAAGCAAATGTTTGATTTCAAATATAAAACTGGACGTGTAAAACGACTAAAGTTTCTGGAATACCGCAACATAACCCATATTTAATATCCGTTTGACGTTTGTGTTTGCTGAATCACGATATTTGAGACGTAAACTGAGACAGCGAATAAACGAATATTGAATATGGGTTATGTTGGCGCGTCATATTTGTCACGTTTTAAATTTTGCAAAACAAAAATTGCTTTACACGCCTATTTTTCTTTTTACTAAAAAAGACAGGTTTTCTTTCTCGCTTGCACTAGTACGAATACATATTTACCTTATTCATTTTATTATACAGCATTGCCAAGTGTAAGTTTGACGTCAATGACGTCACAGCGATTTTTAATCATTAATTACGGGCTTCGTATTTAAACTACAGAAAAAATTCAAAGAGCATTCTTATTATTGTTATTCGATCTTGTAATTACGATAATAAAAAAGTCTAATCAATGGATTAGAAGCATGTTTTTTTTTGTTAGAACATAACAAATATTTAGTTTTGGATACGTCTAGCAGATAATGTTGCTTTCTGCGCCCTGGCGGTGTTGAAAGACCGAAAATGGTTGCTGTGTCATTTTACACTACAGTATATCATTTTGTACACTTTTCTCCTAAGAGTTAACCAACCGACAAGTAGAATAACGTTCCTAAAAGTAAAAGCGATACCCAATATTTTAATACCAGATAATTATTTCGCACATTTCCTACGTTTACAAATAAATTCCATCCATTTAATTTCGATCGGTACATATTAACATACATATAAGTTAAATGCGTTTTTAAAACCTAACGTAACTGCTTTTATCAATTACAGTTTAGTTCGTTCTATAACAAGTTAGCTGACAAGCTCACGGTCAGGTAGCTTCTGATAACTTAATTTTCTATACCTATCTATTAGGTTACGACCCTAAGGCCAGAATTTAATTCACAACGAGTTCTTTGATCCAAGAATGAAAGAAAGAGAACTTGACAATAGCCCGCGGCATTGTGCCGCCAACGTAACTAACTATCTGTCCCTTTAAATTGGGAACATGTAAATGCTCTTTATCATTTTGCGGTCCTCACTAAATGGCTTATCCGTTTCGTTCTATTGTTTAAGTAATTTATTCTTGGTTATTTTTGAACCGAAATAATTGGAAGTGAATCTTTTCTGGTCTCCAAATTTAAATTTAAAAGTTAATTTATCTAAGAGAATAGCTAGTTGGGTACTCGAAATTTGTTTTAAAAGGTTAATTTTTATAAATCGTTTTTTTTTCTTAAATTTTTCGGTCGCGGAATAATTATTAAACGTGGCCACTTTTGAAATCGAAATTTCAATATTATCCAATCTCTGTTTGATTCGAGCTAAAATGTCCAAAGTATAGCGGAGGGTTTGGGTTTAAATAAAATTTCAAACTTGTTTTCCTATTTTACTGTCTCCCTTGCGTATAATAATGCCTTCTTGTTTGTTTTAGATTTAAATTGGTTGCCGTATTTCGTAGTAAAACTTTCTTATTGTTGGCGTAGGTGGGTTACAAGTTAATAAAAAGAATGCGTACTTAATAAAACATTCGTTTGTTTTTTATATGTAATGAAGTAATCGCATATTTTTACAATGCACAAAACAAATATTTACAAGTTAAAATCAGAAAACTGTTGTAACCCTAAATCGGCAAAGGTTATGAAGTTGTGGGTTAGCAATCTGTGCTTGACACTCGTGTCGTTAAAGTCGACCTTCTAATAATTAATAGGAAGTTTAACACCATAAAAGTTACTTTAAAGTCCTGTTTATTGTCTCGCTATTTTCATCAGGTTTGAACTTATTTCACAAACCCATTGCAAATAAATTGATTAATATAACACAAATTTAAACAAGATATTATACGATTTGCTCATCACGTCATACGCATTTTATTAAATATTTTTAATGTCTTGATGTTTGTTTTATGTATATATATACCGATATATTTTTATTTACATCTTTAAATGTGCGATATAATAAATTAAACTTGTTAAAAATCCAATCTTCAGAAAATCAAAATATTTAATAAAACGCGTATGACGTTGTGGATAATAAACATTGAATAAATCGTATGTATCTGTGTAAACTTTTAACATTATAAATATATTGCTCTTAAACGACATTTTTTAATAATGTATGTAAGAACTCAGATTACTTTGATGATTTACAATTAAAACCATAACTGCCAAAAGCCCGCAGATTGATTGCGATATAGGTAAATAATAATTATTTTATTATTAGGTATATGCGCCTAATGTTTTTGGAATAAAAACATTCAAAAAACAAATTTGAATTGCCTACATAATATTGAAAATACTGATTTTGAAAAAGTACTTAAACTCACTTAAAACTGCCCCTTTACTTGAAGTTTTATTAACAGTAAGTGTACAATACCTCACAATCAGTTTTCTATTATGAAGTCCAGTTATATTAGGATTTTTCTTTGAAATAATTCCGACCAACGTAAGTTATAATTATTGTATAATGTATCATTTAATCATTATAAATAATAGGTATATTAAAAAAGTTTCTATCGAATCGACATTTGTTAACATTTTTACGGCGCGAAAATATCAAACCAAGTTTTCGCGAAAATCTCGTTATCTATCTATCGTACGATAAAAGAAGTTATCTCGAAATTTGTAGGTGAAGAAAATTGTCTACAAAAATGCCTTATAAGATTTTTTTTGTGATAACAGCCGCTATTTAAAATAACAAAATAAAAATAATATAGGTAGATAATATAAATTAAAATCAGAAAACCCGATTAAAACTTAATAATAATACGACATTGTCAAAACACATGTACATTTAAAACAGGACATAATTTTAATTTCAGTTTTGATCCAATCAAAATTTTAGATTAAAGATAGGTATACGTTATTCACGATAGATTACAATGCACGTCATCAACATAAAGTTACTAAATTGTTTATTTGTAATACTCAGTTTAAAGTTTCGAACGTGGCATATTATATGGCAAAGAAAGATTACAGTCTATTAGTACTGTAGAAATACGAGGTTTTATTGATGATGAGATTAGAACCTATCGTGAATAACGTATAAGTAATTGATGATAAAAATAGGATTGGGGTGCGAAATGATTAATATCAAAATTAATTTAAATTTTTGTAATATCTACATAGTAAAAAAGATGTGGAAAATTTACCAAATCGTTATAATAATGAAATGGAGGTTTACAGTGATTTTAATAATTTTTTGAATTATTAGGTTTTATCTAAATTGTCAAAAAAAAACATTAATTTCATTAATATATTAAGTTTCTTGTGTTATCACCGAAAACGACTTTGACAAAAGTTCGAAATATAGGTAAGTAGAGTCAATCGGGATAATGGGGAACTAAGGGTGAGTGAAAACATGATCAAAAATTAGTTAAAAATTCGCCTCTTTTTCTATGTAGTAGCAGTATGAATATTTAATGATATTTTGTTCAGTTTGCTACATTTATAAACTGGAATTGCACGTTCGATGTCAGAATAAGTTTGATTATATAGAAGCACTGTATTCACAAAACTCTGCAGATTGTTTCCTTTTATCCCGTATACGTATACATATATACAAACTCAGTGTAAAAAGCATTACTTTGTTTTCATTTGCCCCAAAATCTAAGGAGAAATGGAAACATGCTGGAGTAATTTGAAACAATAAAAAACTTTGTTTTTTTTTGATAAGCTTTATAGAAAAAAGTTATTTACATGTTATTGCAGAGGCAGAAGAAACCGTGTATATCAACAAAACATTTCAAATTATTTTTAAAGGTCATGCTTTTCTAAACTCAAACTCAACTTTGCAAAAAGCGTTTCCCATTACCCTGACTGATTAACTCTACGGTAAAATATTAAATTGTGACTTTTCTATTGGTCAAATGTATTAAAAATATCTAAGTACCTATTTAAAATTGTACGATCGTCAACTCGAAAAGCACTTATACATATTAGATACCCCACAATAAATATTTAATTTATTTTTCTTATTTCATAATATTTTAAATTCATATTCCCATTTATGTAGAGGATAACGGTTAAATCCTACAGTTTTTACGTTTCAATAAAATATAGTTGTAAAAATGTTAAACAAAGCACGTAAGTAAAATTCCCCATACGTGCATAATGTTAGAACATATTATTATAGTTCAGTGTCGTTAGACATGAAAAAAGAAAAATCTCGGAACCCATCAGTTAAATACTGAATGGATTTTCGTAAAACTTGTTATATTTAGTTTATAATTGCGAGAACTAAAAAGTTTGCCCTTTAAAAATTATTGCTATTTCGAAACTCCAAATGTGATTCTTCTGGTTTTCTGAATCGTTGAACATGAATTTATGCTTAAAAAACAAAATTAAAAATGTTCGATACAAAAAATGGCGAATGTAACGTCACAAACTATGTATAATTCGGTTAAAAAGTGAATTTCAAAATTAAATAATTGCCAAAATGGAACAACATGAAATTTCTTTAGTAGGAAAATATTTACAAAAGGATCATTAAGCAAACGATTGTTATAAAAAATTATAAAAGGTAACAATAATAAAAAATATTTTTTTTATCTTAAATTAAAATCAATTTTCTTCATTTTCCTCATTCTCGATTTCATTATTCAACTGGTTATTTAAAAATATTGACTTTTATTTCCCAACTTTGGGGGCGAATATTTCGGCAGGGGTGTATAGTAGAAAACAATATATAGAAACTTATAGTATTATTTTGACGTGATCCATATGTTTCAGAAGCATTTTCTATCATTTCCAGAGCGTACTACATAATAATTACTTACCAGTAATTACTTTAAAGCGTAAAAAGTTAAAAATTTTAGCAGGCCGTCAACCAGGGCCCCTAAAGTTTACAAAAAAATTCGAAAAATAGCATATTTATGGCTGTGTATTCAAAAGAGAAAAGCATCAGAGATCTATTGTTTATTTTCCCACAAACTGCCCCAATATAAGTATTTATAAGAAAAATTTGAAAGCCGATGGTTTAATTCTAACCCTAAAATTCGCCCTTCCGAAGATTGAATTTTTCGTAATCGTAAACGTCAAGTTTGGCGTGAAATTTCGGGCATAAGAAAACAATATAGGAAAATTAACATACGCGATAAAAAGTACTGTGAAATGTGTCAAAAATAATAGTTTTAGGGTCGGTTTTTTCACCTCCCAATAAATGTACTTGACAAATTTTTACCACGGAAACAATGGCCTATCCAAACCTATATGCAATTTACGTCATCAACAAAAAGTTACTAGATTGTTTATTTGTAATTCGGTTTAAAGTTTGAAAAGTGACATATTCTATAGATGATTTACTTCCGCACATATTAGATGGCATAAAGAAAGACTACAATTTATTAAAACTGTCAAAATACGAGGTACGAGGTGACAGCACCGTGTGAAACGTCATCGTCTAGTAACTTTTTATTGACGACGTGGTTGCATATAGGTTTGGACGAAGTGTAGGTTTGGATAGGCCATACCTATGCATCAGAAATTCTAGACGTATTGGACAACGTAGCTCTTATCGCGCACGTGTTGCGTACTTCACGATTAATTTCTAAAGCGTTATCTACATATGGTTCGACAAATAAGAAATTAAAATTTAATATCTAAATAATTTTGAAATACTTTCCTATACATATTTATAATTTTCGATTACAATTCGTCACACTTTGAAACTATTAATGGGCAACATGTTATATTATAAAATTATTGTTAATTTACTGCAATATTCCATTTAAACTAAATAAATGCGTAATGTGATTTGTTACGTACTTCAAAAATAATTAATTAAAATACGCAGATTATTAAAATGTAGGCGCTCAATTAAATTTATAATAAACAGGCAATTAAAAATTTTCAAACCAGTAAATAAATAGATAATATAATAATAAATAAATGCGATTTCAAAATAAACATCCAGTTAATCAAATTAATAATGTATTTAAGCAAATATTTATTGTTATTATTAGTAGAATGTTTTAAATTACAAACAATTATTTTCTGTTCGTAAACAATCGCTTTATGCAAGTGCTACAGGTCAATTTAACTGTCTATCGAATAATAATTAATATGTTGAAATACGCAGAGGGCTGTTAAAGGATAATTAATTATTCTTATTATTTGATGATTAGTTTCCCTTTATTTAATAAATTTTGAAGGTGACGATAATACGGCTTATCCAAACCTATATGATGCCTCACGACATCAACAAAAAGTTACTAGATTATTTATTTGTAATTCGGTTTAAAGTTTGAAAAGTGACGTATTCTATAGATGATTTACTTGCGCACACATTAGATGGTATAAAGAAAGACTACAATTTATTAGAACTGTCAAAATACGAGGTGCGAGGTGACAGCACCGTATGAAACGTCATAATCTAGTAACCTTGTACTGATGACGTAAACATCATATAGGTTTGGATGAGCTATAGGTAAGTACATTGATTAACTTATGTTTCGAATTAACGTTTTTGGATTTTTGTATTTGAGGTTATCTAGTTAAAAGTTTAATGTACACAACACCTGTTTTAAAATAACCTCGCCGAGTTGCAAACAGGAAATTGAACAGTTATCGAACGCTGCTACGATCAAGTGACCGGAATTTTTTCAAATAGTGCGGAGTACTTTCCCGAAGGTCGGTAGTTGTGTATAACTGTATTTTGTGGCGTTAAATTATCTAAAAACTAATTGTAACCAAAAATGTATTTAATCTATCAAAAAGATAATAGTTTTTATCTTGAAAACTGATATAAGATCATAATATACCAAAAACGTTGCTTGCTGCCTAACTAATACAGTGCAAAATGAATAGGAGTAAAAAATAAATTTCCTTCGCGATTTTCTTTTTAAAAAACCTATTGTGAATAAAGAGGTAAATGACATTTTTTTAAAAAAACGTTAATTTTTTTGATATGAATGAAAAAATATTTAATTTGAGAGTTTAATTTTGAAAAGAAAAAACACACGATATAATTTCCATACTTAAAACAACTAACATAATATGTTGAGAAGAACTTAACGACCAACTTTAACCTACTCCATTTTTGCAAAAACAAAATTTTCTTCATCGCTCACATCGATTTTATTGTTTCTTAAAGAATTTCGTTGTAGTTAACCTTTCGTTAGTCTGGTCGGGATCTGACAAACACCAAGTTGTTAGTTTTGTTGTAATAATTTTTTAAATAACATTTACGAGATCCCACCAGACTCTAATGACAGTACTGTTTTTGCTGAGCCACAAGAAGTTTTTGTTATTTAGACTATTCGTTTTGGAAATTTGTGTTGTGTTGGATGATTATGCAGCTGATCAACCAAGACTATTATAGTTGTGGGAAGAAGTAGATAGTACCGATAGTTCGAAGTCGACGTGTATGACGTCACAACTGCCTAACTCGTGCATTACCGTTGTAATATAAGTTCGTTTGCGTGTTTTTGTTATTTATACATTATAACATATGTACGAATCACTTCAACAATATGGTGAAAACAATAAATTATGTTTATGATTATGATATATAAAGTCGTTAGGCGGTTGTGACGACAATTTTGCTTACTTTTAAACTCGATTATCTCCGACAATATACTTAAAAAACTCGGACAAAACCAAAATTCTTAAAATAAGTCCTACTTTAATTTTATGAAAAAATATAAATAGATGAAATAAGTTGCGAAATAAACAAATATAAACACAAGGAAATATTTAAAAGTCATCAATTAATTACAAAAAGGAAGGCTATTAGTTAGAGATACGCCAGACTCCTGCAAATTAACGGTGTAAAAATATTTCGCCAGACTAACGAAAGGTTAATAAATGCTCATAAAAAACGAACCATGTATGCATCATATGCTTATAACTAAATTTGAACAAATACTATTCGAAATTTGTTCGCTAGAAATGCTATAAAATCAGTAGCGCTGTCTCCAAATTAGATTTTTATCTACTTATATTGAACAGCAATTATCGACGCGAAACCTATACATACATAACTTACTTTTTGATTACCGCTAGTATATACAATAAACTAATAAGTAGAAAATAAACTGTAGACGTAATATTGTTTTGTAATCACCCTGTAAATTTCTAATTCTACCAAACATTAGTTAAAGTCCGTTTCATTTTAAATGAGCAATATCGCAATTAAACGCCCACAACGAGCAAAAAAGACAAAATACGCACATTCTTTGTCTTCTCTTACTTATTAGACATACCTACGTCAAGTTGGACGGCCACTCCAAGTGGCAATTGCATTTCTAATGGACTGTCGAATTTTACGTAGGTATGCCTAATGAGTAAGACACGACGAGAATGTGTATTTTGTCTTTTTACCTCATGCAATTGGCGTTTAATTCGATATAGCTCATTTAAAATGACCTCGAAATAACCTTTACCTGCAAATACCAACAATAAAAATCTTTAATAGGAAATTAACTTAAAATGTTTTCACATCAAAAACATTACGCACATACTATGTCTACCCCTCGAACATAAAATGAGTAATAAAGATAAAAATAAATTAATTTTACATGTCAGAAAAGTAGAACTAATCAATTTACCATTCATTTTGACGTTCTTATTATATCGAAGCTATCGTGACAAATACGCGGTCGTATTGATTGAAAAGTGCATTAGGTGCCCTTAGCGATGAATTTCAGGGGTTAAAACTCAAAAGTAGCCATCAAGGGAACTTTGAAATAGTGATAGGACCAATTATTTTACGTAATGAATAGGTAGGTAAAACAGGGATGTCTTGTAGTACATAAACGGGGTGTTCGTTTGAAAACATCCCACCCCAATACCTAGTCGAAAATCGTCGAACACGTCAACAATGTTAGTGAGAACTGAGAATCACGGATTTTACATAATAAATAGTTACATTACACGTTTTAAACCTCTACCATCCAGAGATACTCCCTTAAAAATTTTAAATATAAGGGAAGCTACCTCATTTAAAAGGTTTCTGTATTAGTACATATACTTAAATGTTGGTGTTTTGCTTTTTAACTTAATTTTGCTTCTTAATTTATGTAACTTTACGCACAAGCCGTGAAAATTGTTCACTCAACCTTCGATCGCGCACACTTTCCACATTTTCAGTAATTTTTGTCACAATTATATCCATTTGCGACCCAATTTGTATTTAAAATTGTTGCCAATCAATAATTTATGAGTAAGTGTCAATATTCAATATAAATATAAAAGTTGCACAATTTTACAAAATTATCATTCATTTAAAAATGGCCTTAAAAACTTCTAAGAACTGCTGCAATGTAGTGAGAATTTTTCTTAACGCACTGTCAGCAATACCGCTTAAAATGCCCTTAAAATTGTTTTCATTTCCACGACGCTGTCACACGTTGTAAGTTTGTAGTAGTTGCACACACACGTAACAAAAACAATATAAGGAAGACCATTTTATATGTAAGTCACAATTTTTATAGCGCATTTGAAGGAGTACTAATAACTTTAAAAATGAAGATTTTCAATAAGAAAATCAGATTAAAATAATTTACATAATACGTACTTAAAGTACAAAAGTACGGGTACCCATATATACAAAAAAAAGCATTGAAATATTCTTAAAATTCGACTAGAAACCATTTTATAAAATTGTTGGAGAATGAGAAATAGAAGCGAGGATAACTCGATTTTCGAATCGAGGGAATTGCAAAGATCTGTCAATAAAATAATGCCCGTGGTAAGCATACTAATTCGGCCGAGTTTTTGATTGTGAGTAGATTTACAAACGGATTATACCAAACATCAAAAATACGACCTCTATTTTCGGCTCTTCGTTATATCAGAATAGATACTTTATGATTAGATTACCTCAAGTGAGGTACGGTCGGCCAAAAAAGTAATGCGTGCTCCCGAGGCGATGGGCGAGCGGCACAGCACGAGATCCCTTATGATTACTTTCATTGTTAAGGAGACTCTTGTTAGAATAGTTGAAGTAGCCGATTTTTTCGTCGAATTCGAATTTCTCATAACGATAATTTTACAAATAAATGCAATGCTATAAAAAGCTTCTATATTTTAAATACTGCTGTAATTAAAAATAAGATTTAAGCGTGGTAATAATACATTAATGTTAATTGAATAAAATAAAAAGCATTTTTTGACTAGGCCTAACAAAGACGGAATTTTCGTTTTAGCAAGTTTTACTATGCACACGTAGGTATTAAATGGGAATGGCCCAAAACCGATTCGTAATCTAAATTTGAGTCGTAAAATGCCTATTATTATTTGCAAAATATCCTTGGCGTATTACTTAAATACCTAAAAAGATATTGGAACCCGTCATTTCGTTAATCAATATCAATATCAAGTTCAATAGGTATTTAAGTTACGGTAGTTTTAAACGTTGTGCGTTTTAAAACTATAGAAACACTTCAAAGTCTTGCATTGCCTATGTTTATCGTTAAAAGAAATCCGAACTCGACTAGAATATCGACTACTTCAACTATTTTAACGAGGGTCTCCTTAACAATGAAAGGATTACAACGGATTTCATGCCGTGCCGCTCGCCCATCGTCTCGGTCGCGCGTATTATTTTTTTGACTGTATGTACCTAACAATAATTTTTTCATAGTAAAATTATAAAGTCTGTTATTACTATGGTAATACAATGTTTTAAAATCCCTTTTAATTTAAAGTACCTAATTACCTAAGCTCCCACCGCACAAAAACCTACGTCACGTCACTTCTAAATTTAGTAGTATTTAAGAGTTAATATATTGTACTGTGATTAACTAATCAAAACTCAAATTGTTAATAAAATCGACCGATCGGAACTTTAACGAGAAAATATTAATTGAAGTCTGCCACCGGTTGGAGGATTACCACGATAATTCTAAATAATTGGTATTTCTCTAAAGTCTATAATAAATTGTTTCAAGTAGTGTTGAGCAGTATACGATATATTGACCTTGTTCTAATAATTAATGTAATAAAAAGTGATTTAAGATGAAAATTCAATTGTCTGCCACCGGTTGGATATTTCCCACTATATTATCTTTTAAATTCGATAAGAAAATTTTAGTATTGTTGTGACGTAGATTTTTGTGCTGTGGGAGCTTGGACTATAACTTTAGTGTTGATTATGAAATCGGCCCCACAAGAGAAAATCGCTCTTATCTCGAAAACGGTTTATTTGGGAACCCATGTATATTCAAACTTTTAACTTATTTTTGATAGTACTATATATATATATACATTTAACATATATACATATATACATTTACATTAATCCTTTTTTTAGCACCTTGTATGTCCAATCAGTATTATTGCCATTACAGTCGTGGCAACGTAAACAACTTCTGCTTTTAATATTTTAAATGTAAACCGCAATACCTACATAATGTGTTTTCATTAAGAATTTAATTTTTAAAAACTTTTATTTTAACGTCGAAAATCGATTCACTTATAAGAATATAATGGAAAATAAGAAGTGTATAGCTTTCGCTGAGATCAGTGACTATCCAGCAAAAGAATATTATATTGTTATAACAAATCCAATTCTTCACATGTACTAATATTAAATAGATAAAAACATATACATTTATATAAAAGATAATATATTAGACATACACCTAATATTTCTGGAAAAGAAAAACAGTATAACGCATCATCGCTGTAGTGATGATTAGTAGCTGTGTAAGTGAAGTGTCAATATTTTCTTTAATGTCACACTATATTGAGGGTGTTGGTTTTATTGAAGATCGCGAACTGAATTTCTAATTATTACAGAAAAATTATTGTTAATAGATTAATTGTCAAATTCATAAACGAAACTTAAGTGTAACTTCTACCTACGTCATTTTATTTTCACTTGAAAATGAAATTATGCGTCAAATTAAAAGTCAATATTTTGGCATAACCTTTACGTATCTCATTCTTATTGCGACCGATTTGCTCGTTTTGAAGTTCGCGAACAAATACCTCGTTAAAATATGTTTAAAGTTTGCTATAAGTAAAAGCTATTCTTAAGTATCGTTTATGAATTGCGTCTTTGGTTTCCAAAATTGTAGCGAAAACTTTTTCGCGTTCTTTAGGAGATAATTTCGCTGATCGTACGCGACTTTGGTAAAATAACTTGTAGGCATTACATACAGCAAAACTATGACAATTAGGGAATAAATGATCGAGAACTGAGCGATTCGGGAATGGAAAAGGAAAATTTTATTTATCGTTAATTTGGTGGACCAGAAGTGAATTTAAAAATAAAATTAGGGCAATCGATTAACAATCTAGCTGCCAATTGGGGCGGCACCGGCATCGGCGGTCCCTTTTTTTTTCTTGGCCGAGGTCTGGACAAGTCTTTCGCAGACCGTGACATTGGCGGTTGGCGACGCCGACGTCTTGGCAGTTCGATTTTGGCAACGCGGTATCACAAAGAAATTTTAATGGAACGTAGCTTTGATTGAATATTAAAAAAAATAGTTTTGACATCTCTAATTTTAGATATACGTAGGTACGCGTACGTAATCCCTAACTGTTCAAATCTGTACAAAATTATTAATTTACAATTAGGTTTGAATAATAATAAGTTTAAAGATAAAATTTAATTTTATAGGCAATTATTATTATGTATTTAGTTGTTTGTAATTATATCATAAAAATTCAAAACGTTTTTAAATCAAAAATAAAACTCAAACAGTCTATCCATATATTTCAAACCTGTTTAAAAATTAAAATAATGCTGTGGTGATCGGAAGGGTTTAGCGTTCCTCCTAGCGGTCGGTGGTTCGAATACTCTTGCATCTATAAAGTAAATGTGAATGCGTTTGTGAATGTCACTCACTACTAACCCAATTTAGTATATGACAACAAAATAAACCGAGAAATTGATAAAAGTAGAGCCATTAAACAAAAAAAGGAAAAAAGAAACCGCATCAATTTATATAAAAAAAAACCAAAACAACTAAACGTGTCAGTCAAATGGGAATTTGCCGATCAATTAATATAATTCTTTGTAATTTAATGGCTGTGGTTGAACCAATTTTGCCAGGCTATTTTTGTATAAATGTATTAGGGGGACCGGAAGGTAATGTCGTTTCTGCGCACGTCAATATTTGTTTACCATTTATCAGCTCATTGTGTGCTTCAAAATCATGCCAAAGATATTTTAAGGTTAAAGTGACTTGTTTACTTGTAAATAATTAAATCTTCCATTTTGTTGCAATTTTGGGTGAAATGGCCAGCCAAATACCATAAGAGGTACATATCCGGAATTGTATGCTTTTTAAGTTTCACAAGGGTAGCAACGCAACAGTTGTTACCAAAAACATTTACGATGTTTATCCAAGTGCATATTAGACTTTCGTAAATGCCAAAGGTGGTTTTCTAAGTTTAGATCCGCTAATTTTGATCTTTTCGACTCAACAGGAAGACGACAAACAACTTTAGACAATGACGTGTGAAGGGCGGAAGTGGAAGCAAATCCGTGTCAGACAATCGAGGAACTGTCAAACACTCTTAACCAACCTTGGTCGACCATCTAAGAACATTTGCAGCAGATTGGTAAAGTAAACAGAGCAGGTGTTTGGGTCCCACATAATCTGTCCGAAGAACACAAAGGTAACCGATCCGTCACATGCAATTTATTGCTTCAACGGTATAATGCAGAAGCGTTTTTTGATCGCTCGATCACTGGAGATGAAAAATGGGCCCACTATGATAATCCACAACGTAAAAGGCAGTGGCTACAGTCAGATTTACATCCCAAAAAGACGTTTTCGTGTGTTTGGTAAGTATTCGCGGAATCGTTCATTTTGAAGTGCTGAAACCTGGACAAACTGTGAATGCAGACCTTTACTGTGAACAATTGGATCGAGTAAATCAATCTTTAATTGAAAAGTGTTCAGCGATTGTCAACAGAAAAGGCGTTATTTTGCAACGCGATAACACAAGACCGTACTGCGCAAAACGAATCCTGTAAAAAATCAAAATTTTTCGAATAAAAATACTTGCGATCGTCGGAAAAGCATATTGTGCGTAATACGTGCTAAAAGGACATTTCACCTTTCAGCACATTTCCCACAAAAATTGGGGTGGGAGGTACTGCCTCACCCACCATACTCGCCTGACATTGCACCATCAGATTTCCATTTATTCCGATCGCTACAACACTTGCTATGTGAGAAATAATTTGAAAATTTGGATGATATCCAAAATGTCATTTCCAGATATTTTGCTCAAAAACGAATTGATTTTTATCAATCCGGCATTGAAAATTTGCACACTAGATGGCAAAAGATTGTTAATAATGAGCGTGATTACATCATTGATCAAAAATAAAAATTTATTTGTTTGAATTTAATGTAAAAAACGATATTACTTTCCGGTCCCCCTAATATTTACTAAAATCTTGTTAGTGCAACATCACATCGTCCATAGTTGCAACGGGATTCGATCCCGCGACCGTGAGCCTCCTAGGAGAGTGATAAGCTCCCCAAACCACTAGGGCCCCTATATTCTGAATTAAAGTTGTTAGCATTAATTATGTTTAAATATGCCCCCGTGTAATTTAATTCCCCATACGAACTTAAATACCAAAGTCGATATCATTAAATTTTAACGTCTTCGAACCAAACATAAATCCTTATTTGATTTGGGAATCTGCCAACTACCTGTTAGAACATCTGTCTGTAGATGTAAGAATAGGAAAAGTATTCGTCTTAAATGCGATTTTAAGAGATTCCGGGAGTAGGTACCGATGTTTATTCCGAGTTTCCATGGAAATAAGAAGACTTTAAAGTGCGTTCAATAGAAAACGCGCTAGTAAATACACGTCGAAGATAAAGTGCAGTTCTGTGTTCTCCTTCCAGAGATTTGAATTTAAAGAAGACACCTAAAGAAAAAGTTAGTAATGTAGTGTTCTGTCCCTTCTAACTAGAGACATACATCCAAACCACGCACGTTCTCGTTATAATATTATCAGTATTTGTAGTGCTTTAGATCATTTCAACTTTAGTGTGCTACTTCTTCTAGTGTGCGTAACTTCTTAATAAAATTCACAAAATCGTTGTGAAATACGTATAATTATATTAGATAAAATGTGGGAATGTGCTGAAAGGTGAAATGTCCATTTAGCACGTGTTACGCACAATATGCTTTTCCGGCGATCGCAAGTATTTTTATTCAAAAAATTTGATTTTTGACGTTTAACGTAGGTACTTTGACATTTTAAAAGCGATCTCTATGACAATTAGTAATAAAACTGTTTGTGCGCAAGTACATCGAGTGATAGGTTAGAAGGCTTTTGATTGGCCGAGTAGTGTGCGCAATGCTTGCATACGTGCCACGCGTTTTCGACTGGCTAACGAGTTTCTTTGTTTGTAATGGTCAACTTTCGGTAAACATTTGTTGGTGTGAAATTATACACTTTTCTTAGTGGTCAACAACCAATAGTATTATTATTTTTTTTAATATAATTTTTTTTATAAATTAAACTTAAAAGAGTTTTATTTCGTTTAGGTAATAACACGTGTATTTATTTACTTACCTATATATATTTCGCACTTTTTAAAATTCGAAATAAATCGAAATATATTATCGTTCCTATTTCGTAATACCGTCCTAACTCGACGATTAATTAAATCAGATTGTTGTTCGGGTTCTTTAGGAGACTTGAAAGCTGTTGGTTACTGCGGTGGTGTTAATAAAGTTAGGACAGAATTTCGCAAGTTTGCCGTGTAGAGGAGAACGTCCGAAAAATTTATGTAACGGGGCATCCGGCCCCATAATCGGTATAATCGTAACAATTTCGAAATTTTAAAGAAAATCCTTTTACCGGGGAGAAAATTGCATGATTTAAATTTCGTGTCAGAAATAATAGAAAATCTATGTGGACTTTGACACAGTTTTTCCCGGCGGATCGATGTAGCTTAGCAGCCTAATAGCCTGTTCCACCACTGATTAAACGGAGTGTGTGGTATGTCGTTACCGCAAACAGGACCGCACTATGTTTTCTCCTATAAAATTTACATCGTCGCGGTCGCCACATGAATTAAGTAAGTATGAATTACGTTGATTCGGTGATTTTTTTTTGATAGATCCTGTTATTATTCGAAAATGTTTGCTCATCATTTGACGATAAAAAATAAATACATAAGTCATAGATTACTTAATTTTGGTTATGAAGACTCGTAAATGTAAACGAGCGCGTTATCAGGGTATTTACGTGATTTTATAATAGGTACCTTATTTATTTATAGGTATAAGTAACTAACGTATAACTAACAAAAACTCACAACTTTCCACGACTGTAGCGCATAAACGGTCTATTTTCGGACACGGTTTAATAAACAAATATTTACCTATTTTGTAGAACTTTGTAATGTGAATTCTGAATCACTCTGTATGGCAAACAACTGTTAAATAAGCAATAACGCTCCTTGCTAAACGTCAGCATGATTTTAGCGAAATATAGTGAATTTTTAGTAATTAAATAAATTAACCCATTGATACCAATTTAGTGTCAATTTAACGCATATTGACGAATAAATTATATCATCATCGATACACAATAATTTAGGTAATAAAACTGTTGTAAATTACCGCTAGGTACTTGAAATCTTGTTGGATAGAAAAGGAAATCTGCCAATATATAGGTACAACACAATTAGAACACACTCTTATAAATAAAACCTTATGGCCTATCCAAACCTATATGCAGTTTACGTCATAAAACAAAGTTACTAGATTGTTTATTTGTAATTCGGTTTAAAGTTTGGAAAGTGACATATTCTATAGTTGATTTATTTGCGCACATATTAGTAGTGCTCAGCGCCCCGAAAAATGACTTTCGTGGGGAGGTCGGGGTTACAAGATGAAACCTCGACAGATCAAAAGAGCGTATTTTTTTATTTAAAGTCAAAAGCCGTAAAAAATCGTCCACTGCAAAAGGGCGCTATCTTCAACGAAAGAGTTATTCAACGTACGGAAAGGAAACGTGAACATTCTTTTGCCGTAAAATTCGTAATTGATTTTGTGGAATTGATCGTTTAAAATTTTTTGGAAAATCGCAAAATACACGGGCTCTTATGGAGAAAAATAACTTTCGGGGCCGATATCTCAGTTCTAACAGCTATAAAGTTCACTTCAATTTCGCGTTTTTTACCGTTTATACTGTCATAACTACAAAACAGTACGACATATCGAAAAATTTTATTCTTTAAAAAAGTTTGGTTCGTCCTTGTAGCATCCGATGGTATAAGAATTAAGACAAATAATTAAAAGTGAAAACATGCTAAAATTGTATTTTCGAGAGTCGCACTCTCAACTGGGTGCATTACATCTCCCATCTCACTTTTTCCTGTAGCTCCCTAACATTCTATACGTAATTCCAAAACAAGCCAACACTATTATTTTTATTATAAATACACCTTATCCGTTATTTTAATAATTAAGTATACAATATAAGAAGCGTTTTGTAT
Organism: Rhagophthalmus giganteus; assembly: GCA_036326145.1. Taxonomy (NCBI): domain Eukaryota; kingdom Metazoa; phylum Arthropoda; class Insecta; order Coleoptera; family Rhagophthalmidae; genus Rhagophthalmus; species Rhagophthalmus giganteus. The sequence continues at coordinate 4,274,480 of JARFJA010000083.1, read as the reverse complement.
TAAATAAATTTACGAAAAGCTCGTATTTCATAATAAAACTACAGCGACTTTAAAATTTAATGTCTGTTATTATTATTATTCTTTTTATAAAATTGTGGTGATAAGCCAATAACAACAATTAATTAACACCATATATTTCAACTCTGTTTAGAGATATCTTCAAGTGGTAAAATTTTATAATTTTTGCAGTAAAAATCAAAAATTTGATGCAAGAAGGACGGGTACTCCTGGTAGGTACTAATTGTATCTTTATTATGTTATTATTATGGCAATTTATTAGGGCTATTGGCCTTAATTGTAAGTGTATTAAATAGCCACAAGTTAATCACCATTTTTCTACTACAATATGCCAAATGTGCCTTACAGCCTTAAGTTTATTAACAAATTTGGTATTACTACGTTCAAAATTGTACTTTTCGCAATTTAAATTAACACCCTTAATAATTTAACACTCATCTTATTCATCATATATTGACACATCTAGAATTGTCACTACATTGGTACATTTTTGTTCCATAAATCTACAGAAACCAATGCAACTCTTTGGATTTTCCTGCATGTGCACACTTTGCTATTGCAGTCTAGAAAACACGATGAAACGAAATTTATGAATCAGCAAATAATGCATGTTAGAAGAATACCTTTGTTACAATCACACGATACTAACACTCTTAGGTTATTTGGGAAGGATGGAAGAGTACTTAGTATAGGTATCAGATTTCCTTCCAAATCTATTTTCCACCAGAATCGGTTACGTCGGGTAATTGTGGTTGTAGTTGTAATGAATTTAGCAAAACTTTAGTTTGATAATATGATATTAAGGATGAACCAAGCGTTTTTAAAGAATAAAATTTTTCGATATGTCGTACTGTTTTGTAGTTATGACAGTATAAACGGTAAAAAACGCGAAATGGAAGTGAACTTTTTAGCTGTTCGAAGCGAGATATCGGCCCCGAAAGTTATTTTTCTCCATAAGAGCTCGTGTATTTTGCGTTTTTCCAAAAATGTTTAATCGATTAATTCCACAAAACCAATAACGAATTTTACGGCAAAAGAAAGTTCACGTTTCCTTCTATACGTACGCTGAATAACTTTTTCGGTTAAGATAGCGCCCTTTTGCACTGGACGATTTTTGACGGCTTTTGGCTTTTTAAATAAAAAAATACGCTCTTTCGATCTGTCGAGGTTTCATCTTGTAACCCCGACCTACCCACGAAAGTCATTTTTAAGCGTTTTTCGGGGCGCTGAGCACTCTACTATATTAGATGGCATAAAGAAAGACTGCAATTTATTAGAACTGTCAAAATAACGAGATACGAGGTGACAGCACTGCGTGAAACGCAATCATCTAGTAACCTATCATTGATGACGTGGATTGCATATAGGTTTAGACGAACTGTATAATAATGTTGTTTTTCAAAGTATCGATTATGAGCTTATCTTATGTTCACTTTTATATCTCTGTCGCCGTCTAGACAATATCGAACAACTTAAAAATAGGGACCGCGTTTTTCTCGAGTTTCCTTCATCCTTTCTTTAAAATTCCTTTAAATTTCCTTTAAAATTAGGTAACAATACCTATACGATACCCAAGATACACTTCGTCCAAACCTATATGCAATCCACGTCATCAATGATAGGTTACTAGATGATGACGTTTCACACAGTACTGTCACCTCGTACCTCGTATTTTGACAGTTCTAATAAATTGTAGTCTTTCTTTATGTCATTCAATATGTGCGCAGATAAATCATCTATAGAATATGTCATTTTCCAAACTTTAAACCGAATTACAAATAAACAATCTAGTAACTTTTTGTTGATGACGTAAATTGCATATAGGTTTGGATAGGCCATAGGTTCCAATTCACGTCATCAATAAAACCTCGTATTTTTTAAGTTCTAATAAACTGTAGACGTTTTTTAATATCATCGTATATCCACGTGTACAGGTAAATTGTCGATAGAATATCAAATATGTCTTTTTTTAAACATTGAACTGAATTACAAATATGCAATTTACATATTTGAAAAGAAAATTGTAAAAGATAAAATATTAAAATATACTGGGTAATTCAGCCAACCTGTCGCAAGCTAATAACTCGACAGATTTTAAAAATACAAAGATAACTTTTGCGTAGATAAATTTGAGTTACAAATCTATTTTTGTGCAATTTTAAGAACCATTCTGGTTTCGCCGAAAATGAAATCAATTTTATTATTTTAAATATAACGTTCTATATATTTTTTAGCTTATTGAAAAGAGATTTTTTTCTATTTTCAACGACATAAATATTATCGTTTTTATTTCACCGCCTTCTTATAGAAACTAAAAAAAATTGGATAACTAACTCTGAATAATCAAATTACTCAGACAAACAAGATGAAATCCAACAGGTATTTTTTTTGTATTCTTATGACAGATAGCCATAAATTCAATTTTAAGTTTAATTTTATTAGTGCTGTCATAGTAAAAAAGTATGACTCCACTTCTCCATTTGTTGGAAGATTTCTATATTGTCGCAGTTTAAATGATAATATTACAATTTTTTTAATTGTTACTAGTTGGCGCTCTTAATCCTCACGTCTCGCAGTTAGTCCTTCAAAAGAGAAAGTTTAAATCGGTATGAAATGAATGTTAATGTATTCTCTAAACGGGAATTTGTCCCAAAAAATATTTCCTGAAATATGTTCTCATTTTGAAAATTCTAGGTATTTAACAAAGTTATGGATTCTAAATATAAATTACAATTTTAAAACATAACTTAAACTCTTATTAACGTTATTTTAGGGCTGTTTTTTATCATGCCGTTAGCACTCGAGGTACAGGCACTCGATTTTACCATTTAAAAGTTGTTCAAAATTGAAAGGGTTAGAGCGATAAAGGTTTAAGTGCAAATTCTTGAAAAATTGAGTTAAACGACGCAAATTGTAGGTGGTATAAAAAAACAAGTGCTTTTGCAACTTGCAATGTCATTTTTTTAACGCTCAAATATATACTACGTACACGGGCTGTCCGTAATGTTCAAAGTTTTGACAGCCAAGCAATACCTCAAAATGTATATTTCTGCACTTAAACCCTTAATTGAAGGGCTCTAGCCCTTCAACTGCCTATATGTACTGCCACTGTTAGTAATTATTATGGTAATGTTTCCTAAGTTATAGCTTATCCAAACCTATATGATGTTCACGTCATCAACAAAAAGTCACTAGATTGTTTATTTGTAATTCGGTTTAAAGTTTGGAAAGTGACATATTTTGAAGATGATTTACTTGCGCACATATTAGATGGTATAAAGAAAGACTACAATTTATTAGAACTGTCAAAATACTAGGTTCGAGGTGACAACACTGTGTGAAACGTCATCATCTAGTAACCTTGTATTGATGACGTGAACATGATATAGGTTTGGATAAGCTATATTAATAAATAATTTATAATTTTGAACAACTTTTATAAGGTAAATTCAGGTTTCTTTATGGCAATTTTTCGCGGCTGTAGCGCATAAACGGTACCGTTTCCAATATAGTTATATCAGCAAATATTTATCTATTCTAAATATTATAACCAAAAAGAAGATATCAAATTATTGTAATAAAATTGGTTGTTTTTTTTAATAAGAAAATATTTCTGATCTTACCTACCTACTGCTTCAACAGCATAATGTTATCCCGTCAAATTCTCTGAATATCGCGTTCACAAGCAAACCGTAACAATTTTTAATCGTTGAAAGAAAATTCGTTAAAAATCGAGATATGTAAAGCGATAAATTTAATAAAACAGATAAAAAACTTTGTAACTAAAGAATTTTATGATGCTTTTGTAATTTATTTGTGCATTGGCACAATAAATAAAGTTGGAAAAGTAGGTAGATATTCAAAAAGTAATCCTTCAATTTATTTTGTTAAACAATAAACTACAATAGGTATATCGAATGATTAAAACATCATTTTCTGAAAGGTATTTTCAATTGATTTTCCGACGTTGATAATTAATTACTTATTGTTACTCGAACCAATTTTCTAACTGTTAGATAATTATATTTAAGTAGTTTAAATTAAGAATGACTTAAAACACAAATTAAAATTCAATTTCTTCGTTTTACCTTTATATAATTATTTTCGTGCTCGAACGATAATCATTAACTTGTTTACATTTTATTGACTATAAAATTTTGTTTATCGCCGTTTGATTTATGTCCGGAAACACAAACGGCGTTATGCTTTCTACTGTATGGAACCAAGTTTTGCAATAAATTTTACTGCACCACTTCGCTATCAAAAGTCAATTTCGAACTATTATAGTTTGAAATACATATAGGTAAGTAGGTACGGAACTTGGCAGTTCTAGTTGTTATTATTTATTATTTAAGAGACTTCTATTACTAAATTTTTTCTCTACTTTCTTATTAACCTAAGTACTAACCTATTGTAGATAGTTATATGTGCCTGTTATGAAGAAAATTGCGCGATAGTTACCTACACCTACATACCCCACGTACATGTTGCTTTCTGAATACTTGAAATAGCGTAAAAGTCGAAGTAACTTCCACTGATAAGTCACTAGGACTTTAGTATTTTATATGGTGCGTATTACTGATACTTGTTACGTATGAATAGGGGATTTTTTTGTGTTTCAAATAAATGAAAACATCTACTACAATCGCACATAGGTCATCGCAAAGGTGATAAACTACGTCATCAACTAGGTGCACCAGGTACGGTGGTCACTTTCACTTTCTGAGTTTTTAAAAATCTTTAAAAGGGACAAACTCCAGTAAGACGATTATTATTAAACTAATAATCGTAGATAATAACTCGTAAATTATTTACTTTGGAAACATTTTCATTTAGGTTTTTTGTTCCTTTTGCATCTATCCCTAAGTTTTTCCGCGACATTAATTCAAAAACACCCTGCATAATAGTTAAAGAACAAAGTAACAGTTTGCTCGACTTTTTATTTCATAAGTAATTGCTTATTGCAATTAAAACTATAGGGAATGTAAAATAAACGCATAAATACATTATCGATGAACTTAGCATGATTAAAAATCAATTTTCTTTAACCATTAATTAAAATGCTCCTTTCCTATTACTGTTTGGCGTTTTGCGCGCCGAAAAACATCGAATTTACAGCAGAAGCATTTTATACATCCCTCTACAATCTACCTATCGATCCTAAGCTGTAAGTAAAACTATCAAACTAAAAATAACTCGATGAAAAAACCGATGATCACTGACTCGCACACAATAGTACATTTTTATGTAAGCTGAACCATCTAATTATTACCAAGAACAAAATCGTTTTTAATAATATTACTTAAGGATAATAATAGTGCAACAAAATTGTGCCCCACATTGGAGACCTCAGATAAGAAACAGACTAAAACATTTTGGCAACTTCGCCCGTTTTGGTCCTCCGACCCGTACTCATAATAATTAATATAGACATAGAGATCTTAGTAAAAATTACCACAGAACAGATGAAATTGTAATAGCTCAAGCAATAGCGAGGTACCCTATCCCATATTAGACGACTTTCCTCTACCTATTTATTTCTAAAATCTAATAATCGGCGAAAAACGCAACGTTGAAGTTTATATATAAATACCTAAGAGTTTTCGGAGAAAAATTAATTACATTTATTTCTAGGAAAAAACTTTGGGGAGTTTACGCATCGTCGGTTTTTCATTGATAGTTTTTGCGTGTGGTTAAGTTTCCCGTTCGTGCTCTAATCAAAAGAAGGCAACGGGACAGAATCGACAAATAAAGCTTCCTACTCACAAAAAAATGCCGAATAAACGAATATTTAAAAAAAATTAATTGAATAGTAGTTGGTTTAGCTTTTGTCTGTTAATATCCGTAAATTAATTAGTGAATTTTAATCGATAGGTAGATTAGAAACGACCACAAATTATTTCATCAAAAAAAAAACACACACAGTAAACCAACACAAGCGCGAAATTACAATAAATTTTGTAAAATACATAGTAAACCATCGATCATTTTAATTAAAATTTAACATTTATAGCCATAACGTGAACGTATTTTATATTATCATGGTGTTCTAGTACGATGAATTCATTTAAAAGTTTTAATTATGATTAATAAAATCATACAGAATTTAATTTCTCTCATTAATATTAATTTTGTGAATAAGTTTCGACTATTCTAAATTCGTAATCGAAAGGTAAATGACCGACAATTATCGTCACATTTGTATCAAGATATTCAAAAAGCTTTAAAATTAACCCGCAGACACGCACACAAATTTCGATCTTTAAAAAATACAAGGATTTGCAGACAAATTCCTTAAATGGCAGTGTTATTTTTATTAACAAATTTAGAGCTATAAGTTATATAAGGAGATCGTATAATAAAATGAATATTTTTGAACCGAGAAATAAATCGCCCGAAAGGAGTTCGCGAACAAGAAATTTTTATCTTTATACTTCAATGCCTCGCGAAGAAATCGACTATTATTGCTGCATAATATTTATTTACAAGCATCTAAAATTGATAACCGAGAAACAAATAGAAAACTATGTATAAAAACATTTATACCGGACAAATTACGTACTTTTGTTTGTTACACATAATAACTAATAGGATCGATGTCAAGTAAAACTTGATTGCTAGAGCCCGTCCATTTTAAGGTTGGGAGTGTCAATCTTAAGAGGGGGGTTCCATAAGCGAGAATCAACAGATGTCGCTGATGGTAGATTCACTTCGGTACACGATACTAAAAAACTATTAAATTTCATTAAAAAAAATTAATTGATAATAAATACTAATTCAATTACCTAGTTGCTCCTTATATTTTTATCCTAAAAAAGTTAAAGGAAAAGTTTTGCTAAGTTGTACGCATGCTTCCGAATACTTCAAATTATAAGATATTTAGCTACTATATGACTAAAATATTATAAGGAGCAACTAGAAGAAGGTTCAGTGAATACGTATACGAAAGTACAGGGTGTAATTGTTGCTAGAATTCGTAAAACGTTTCTTGAAAAATCGTTATTTTCAAGTATAAAACTATCTTACAGATAGCTACTTGATTTCGTTAATGAATATTTATATTCGACATACCTATACCGAAAATGAACTCGTAATTCTTATACATATAAATTAAAATCAAAATTGAACTCCTCTATTTTCTTATACTCTAAATAGTGAAATTCCAACCATTTCTACAAATGTGTACGTGATTTATAATATTGTATAAAAAGGTCTAATTTCAAAATTACAATTAAAATTAAGTATGTATGTAGGTACATTTGCCATACCTACAGTTTTATTTATTTACAAGTTTTCATTCTATAAAAGATAGAATCTCATTCGGTTTGTTTTTCGATAGTAAGCATAATTATTTTGCATTTCGACGTGTGAATTACTGAGAAATGCTGAGAATGCGAAATGTTTCCCATAAATAAGTAGATATGTATACATACGTTATTCGCGATAGGTTTCAACACGTCATCAATAAAACCTCGTATTTTTACAGTAGTAATAGATTTTAGTCTATTTTGCCATGTCATATGTGTGCAGGTAAATCATCGGTAGATATCGGAGTGCCATGTTCAAAAATATACAATTTAGTAACTTTTGTGCATGGCTGCGTGCATTGGAACCTATCGTGAATAACGTATAGCTACATGTATTTGAGAACGAAACTGTAACTATTTAACTTTTAATGCAGTTAATGGCATGCTATAATAATTACTATTCTGAAATATATACATAAGTAATTACATATGTGCATAAATCAGTAATATTGGATTTTCTATTATTACAATTTTTATTTTGTATTAATAATGGCACTTCTCTACATATTACACAAAAAATAAATTTTAAAAATCAATAATCTTGACTTTCTTGAAGAGAAATATTTTGAATTTTTCGCTCCCATAACTTGGTAACTTTTATTGTTGCAAATTAAATAATTTTTTTAAGCTTGTTAACTTCCATTTCATTATTTTTTTGTCTCTCATCAAAACGCCCATTCTTTATATTCTGTAACTTTCTATCCTAGAATAAATAATTATAAACGCTAGCAAAGTTTACAACGTAAACATAATTAAATTAGATGCCAATGCATCGATGAAAAGCGCACTCTGTAGAAACTATTTAGTACAAGAAAAAAGAAATTAACATTTAAATAGCTGATGCCAAAATCGCACCATCTTACGATTAAACCGTTTGATATTAATTAAAATAATTAGAAAAATACTACTGTGGCGTTACTAACGAAAATATGGTAGAAACTGATTTTTCCAGCCCCCTCTTAACGGAATGTATAGTTCGAAATTTTTTTAAGCGCTTCTTATTTCTTGGAAATCTAGTGGGAGTCGTAAATGACATTTGCATTTAAAGAAAATATTATAAAAACCTAAAATTGTAAATTTTATTTTATCTTTTATCTCTTTATTTTATTTTATCTTTTACCTAAATTTCGTTTTAATTCCGCGAGAGAAAAAAGGTTAGAAATCTTTACGACTCTCACTAGACTTGTAAGAAATAAGAACCGCTTTAAAAATTTCGAACTATACTATTATGATTGACATTTCCAATTTTAAAATGGACGAGCTCTAGGTATAATTTTTTAATTTACAATTTCACGTAATGAGACTTTCGGTACGTGATTTTCACGAATAAACGATGAAAATAGATGAATTAGTACCGTTTTGTTTTTGTTAATTTAAACGCAAATCTCACGCTTAAAACAAAATGTACATTTTTCTTCAGCTATTTCATAATACTTAAAAAAAAAACATCATGATAAGTAGGTACCTAATAAAAATATGCATTTTTAAGAAATCAAAAGAAATGGAAATTGCTATTTAAAAAAAATTGAATGTTACCTATAGCAATGCAATAAATAAAAAGAATAAACTGACTTTATTATTAGATATAAAATGTTTTTCATAAAACTGCAAATTAGAATATTATAGCCGATATTGATTATTTTTGCGACACCCTTACATTATTTTTAACATGAATTTATATTAGCAAAAATACGTTACCTATTTTTTTTATAGAAACATACAGGGTGTTTACGGTCTTGTACATTTATTTTTAAGGGTGAATAAACACCTCAAAAGGCGGTAATTAACGTTAAAACGCCTTAACAAAAATTGGATATTATAAGGGAGATACAGTGATTTTAAATGCCTGTTGATTCTGATTTAGGCAACTTAATATATCACATTGGTACTAATAATTCCTACAAAAAAATATCTCTAGAATTTCCAGTGGTGTAACAATAATAAATTGAAAAAAAATAAGGAATGTATATATATAGATATGCAACGAACGGCTATGGCAAAACTGTCAAGTAAACCTTAACAATGCACGCCTAGTGAAAAACAGAAAATCAGTAAATTCCCAAAATTTCACTTGAAATTTCCCGTTTTTCCTCGATCATTTAAAATCACTGTGTATTAGTTAGTTTAAACTACGTATACGACCTGGTTAACTCTGACCTGGCGTCGCGATGAGAATCGAATGCAAAAGCAATAACAAAACCTATTTTGTAGTAACATAAGTAGGCTTATGCTGTTCTATCTCCCGATCTAACACCGTTGGAGTTTCTTATGAAGAGTATAACGGTGTTGAAGAACCTACGAAAGCAAGGCCTAAGCCTCGCAAGATAATGTTTACAAAATTCTAATAGTAATACGTAAAAAAATCATATCTCATCCCTTATTATCCGATTTTTATTAAGATGTTTTAAAGTTAATCGTTCTCTGTTCAGATGTTTAGTCATCCCTTAAAAATAGAAATACACACCGTAAACGCCTGTACTAAAATCGGTAATAAATTAAACTTTTATAACCTACCCTACTTGTTAACAATAAGTATTTACAAATGTTTTCAATGCCAATCTAGTTTAAATATTGATAGCAAATTCATTTTTGTTATTCAAGAGGTAGTAGCAATGTGGAGCAAATTACGTCCATCTTCTACGAGTCGTGGGCATTTCAAAACTTTTAAGGGCAACTTAACAAAAAAACATGCAATAAGTACGTGAAATGATAATTAATCAGTAACAATAGATAATTGTTCGGTATCGAAATTGTACATTAATGTCCCTTTTGAAATAGAATAATTATGTTGGCACGTATTCTGCTTCGAGCTATCGCGTAACATTTCACTATATTCACAACGCTACATGTAGCGATCTATCAACTAAACGGATAAACGCACAAAGCGAATGGAATGAAATAATGAAATGAACGATATCTACATGAAGATAACAATATTAATTCACTTATTTCGAGTATTCCTCGTTCATTTGAGTTTCGGAACTTTACATAGCTCAGCATAAATTATCGATTATAATTAAACGTCACACAAAAAGAAAAAAAACAACAACAAGGGTGTAAATATCTATTAGGGAGGGTACGTAATTTTTGTTCGCGAGTATGGCCACCAATGTGGCCATTATTACTGCGTTTTTTTTCCGAGATATTTTAAACATGTGTAACTAAATAACTAATTATGTACTATTCGATCGGTTTCATTTTCAATCTTTAAAAATTCTCAAGAAAAAAATTTGAATTCTCAAGCGAAACATTTCTAAAACGGAATATGACAAATATAATTAAAAAAACAAACAAACAAAGCTTCGACTCCTGGATAAATTAAATTTTCCACGTAAAGCTGTGTGTGTGTGTATGTGGTAAACAATACCGGCAGCAAGAATGTTGCGAACTAACTATTAAGTTACTTACCTATATTAATATAGCTTATAACTAGAACTATGTTTAATTTAATTTGTGTAAAGTATCACACGTGGTGTTGGGTAAAGGGGAAATTAACTGTAGGCGGCGCATTTAAGGGACAACCAACATTAATTTAGTGGGAGCGAATTTGAGTTATAAGCCTGACAATACGAGCACGGTCTTGTAGGACGCATACCCCGAGGATTAACATTTATTTGACGCTGTATTGACAACAATTAAAATTCCTGCTCGTCGTTATTTTGAGGCGAAAAGATGCCTCGAGCGAATAATTTTGCTGGTAGCCTAATACGAACAGTTTTATCGTTCTAAAAAAGAACAAATTTTAATTTCAGCACGATTTACAGCCACAACGTTATAATTAATATAATTAAATTAAACAAGAGTCGAAATTCCTTAAAAATAAATAATGTAAAACTAATTCTGTTAAAGATTTTAAAGGCGCACCTAGTCAGTCGTTTTTAAAGCAGCGATTATCTCTATAAAATTCTTTAATTAATATTTTCTTTATTTCTTTAACCCAGATATGCCTAATGTACTATATTTAAGACGGAATTTTGGGGGACACAAACTTTCGAGCATACCTTCAGCTTTGCAGGGATGTACATGTTTATTCCGTCCTAAATATAGTACATTCGGCATATTTGGGTTAAATAATTTAGCACCAGAAACACATTAATTATCGAAGATGTTCAAAATGTCCATCTTACATTCACTTTCATGTACACTTTCAAAAAAGTCAGGTCTTCGTTGAATTGCTCGACAACTTTGTCCAATTTACTGTTGTAATTTGACAAAATTATTTACAGGGTGGAGCAAAAGTATGGAACCAAGCCTCTCGTGCCTTTAGTCAAGTTTAGTCTCGAGCATGCACCTCGCCGCGCGTCGTCGACCGACAACTGAAAACTTACGAATTTTGCCAATTTTATAATTACTATTAATCAAAAACCAATCAAGCTATTTTATAGTGTGTGGATTTATAAAGAAAAATTTATGTAGGTACTTTAGGCATTTATTTAAAAACAGAAAGTTTATGACGTCATACGCAAAAATGATAAGATTAATTGTTCAACTGATAACTCCCAAAGATGCGACTTTTTCTCCCATTTAACATATATATTTTTTTCAGGAAGCAAATAGTTTAGGCGTGAGAGGCTTGGTTTCGTACTTTTGCTCCACCCTGTATGTATTTGGCAACAAAAATGTTCCGCTAGTTATCACGATATAGACAAGAGCAAAATTTAAAACGTCAGAGAGTACTTACGAAAATAACGAATTCAATCGAAATAGAAAATTGCCCAATTACCTACATATCTCAAAAACGGTTTATTTTTCAGACACGTGCCTAAATTGATTGGACATATTTTAAGAGCGTATTTTCACGTCAAAATAAAACGAAAAGTTCCTATAAACACGTGTCCGAAATCCGTTAAAGGTTTCTGTAAATTTTATCTCTTAAACAAAACATTTTCGAACTTGTGTCTGTATGGGCACTGTTACTACTTCCCAAAGTTTGGAAACGGCATTATGAAATAAATTTTTCCATTGACGCACGCTTTTAAAACAGGTATAAAATTGAATTTTATCGTTTATCTCGAAAACGATGCGTCGTACGAGTCTTATATTCGCAAAACGTACTGAAAAATTTCAAAATGCTACCAACTTTGCAGGAAATTCAGTGGCGTAGAAGTTCTAACTCAAAAAACTGTAACGGTACGCCCAGATCTCCGCCACTGGACGAAATGATTTATCATTGTTATTGTCCAGCATATCAAATTTCAAATGATTTAAATAAACCGTTTTTGAGATAATAAAAAGCGAAATTAAGCGTTTTCGGACACATGTTTATAAAAAATTTTCGTCTTGAAGAATACGCCAAATCAATTTAAGAACACCCTATATACGTATTAAGACCTTTAACTTACTTTTAATCCTACTATTATTCCCTTAAAATATTTTTTCAACATCATATACGTATAGTTTAGAATTTCCTAACACAAAACGTTGGTATTTATTACAAGGTGATATTTAAACGGTGGTGGTTTCTGGTGGTCATTTTGAATTGCAAGATTAAAATATCCACATTCTTATATACATTTTCTGAAATAACAACATCTCGAAAATACCAAGTTAATTTATGTTCTTAACTTTAAATTCAAAAACTTCAGGAATCAATAAAACAGTGAAAATTGGTTTGGTTTGTTTTAAAGCACTTTTTCGAAAAGTGCTTCCGATTAGTTTCCATTCGCATTTATTTGCGGTAAATTAAAATAGAAAATAAGTGACAATAAACTATACAAAAGACGAATCGATGTCAATTTACTCAAATTTTTACGTATAAGTAATACTGGCACTTGTTTTTCTGGTAAATCTTTAAAAAATCGCACAACAAACTTTTCTCGAAAATCCAATGTCATAGAAGTTAAAACTCCGATTTTTACGTGACCTACGATTATGTCGCTGTTTTCGGCGTGCTTTACAAGCTAGAAAACGTTGATTACAAGGAACTTTCATTTTATACTAAGGAATTTTACGTATGCGAACCTGATCGTATTTCGTTCGAGTACGAACTCGGCCGAGTTCGTACACGGCTGGCACCTCCCCGATCCCATTTCTATGCCGAACGAACTCTAGTACAGACACTATTATGACGGGACTTACTAGGCTTTCGAAAACTCCATAAAATAGCAAAAATTCTAATTTTTTTCAACGTTGCCAGCAAGGCATTTCAGAACTTACGTTACAGAACTACACGGTGACTAACGGTTCCGGTTCATGATGGAGCACACATTATTGAATAAAAACTGTTTGTTTTCCTGCCCTCTTTCACGTTCTACTATAACATAACTTCTAAAATACTCCGTTAAAAAAAATATGTTTATTTATGTTCTTATATAAGCTAAATTTTTACTTGAACATATCTAGTTAAATTTATATCTACTTCTAAATATGATGAAATACAAGCAACAAACAATAAAACAATAAATAATAAAACAAAAGATACATCTCGTTTGATTTAAACAATCTGCAAAAGGGCACCGATCATCGAAGCCGATATCGTATTACCAAAGAAATGCCTGCAGCAGAGCACTTTCACTTATTTTCATAAATTGCCGAAACGTATTGTCCACAAATACCAAGAAAAAGTTTAGAAGTTTAAATAAAAAGAATATTTTACAAATTTTTTTCGGTAATCAGTAATGACGACATAATTACGCGAAGGGAATTTTGAATTGTTTGAGTAACAAAATACATGCCGTTGAAAATAATTACGTCAATTTCGCGTATTTTAATACTTATGTTATTTTTGAACACGTGCACATTAAACTATTGGTAGTTTTTTTTATGTTTTTTAAAAGATTTATATTTCAAAAAGCATATTTTTAATTAAAATTTTTGAAAGTTTGGTAACAGTTAGTAACAAAAGAGTTAGATGATTCTAACCACAAAAATAATAATAAATCATCCCGATAAACCCAATACTTTTTTTTGAGATATTCCTGTTCGAAAAATACATGCAATTTCGCTATGTCGCTGAAACGGGTGGGATAGCAGCCTTAATATCTGTAGATATTAGAAGAACTTCGAAAATCTAAAATATCTTTATATTTTGATTTAATCAAGGTTGCAATTGATTAAATTCAAAAAAGCTCTATAACTGTAGTTAAGATAATATATCTACTATTTATACATTGTAAAGCTTTAAAATTGTACTACTAATTAAATTAAATACTAAATAAAAAATGTAATTAAAAACTTCTCAACATTAATCTTTAGCAGTTTCTCCTGATATTTAATTGATTAAAAAGTGACCTAATTTTCTATATTTGGAATGCATCAGGGAATAAAGTCCGTGTATTGTATTTTCGGATGATTACCTATTTATTTTAGATAGGTATCTGTATTTTCAACGCAATCGCATTTTTATACATATACATATACCTTTATATTACCTACCTACATATTTTTTAATTCTAACATATTTTTCTTACAATTGGTTTATTTATTTAGATTTACATATATTATGTAGATATAGGACAATTCCATGATAGCTGACTTAAAAACAAATTTAAAATAACACTTCAACAATATACAGTCTATATCGTATTTAAAGGATATTCACAAATGTTTATAGAAAAGTACCGTATTGTATTTTTTTTCCAAGTTGAAATACTAACTACTGCTCTGCACTATAAAGGTAAACGTACGTTATGCCGGGCGTAGCGGCCGCAGCGGGTCGCATTTCAGCGCAACCAATTGCCGGGTGTATTTTAAATGAGTCAATGCCAGGATCTATTTGGTTTTATCGATTGAGTGCTTCGTGGTAACGGAAGTTACACTATTTATTAATGACATTACAATAATACGTACATATACATGAATGGGAAAATGCTCGAATTTAAATGAATATAAACCTACATCAAAATATAAATGTAAAAAATATGTTAGGAAAGGACGGGAATGTTCAATTTCGCATAAAGTTTTTCTTTTTAGTAAAATATTAACTCGCAAAAAAGTTTTTATATTACTTTAGGTAGGTACGGAAAGTCCGAAAACACTGCCTTTAAAGATCGCATGGGATTCTTAAACAAGATTCTCAAACTGCTTTCCTGCATCATCTATTCGTTATTTATTAAACAAAATGTATTTTATAAATTTCACGTTTTTGTTACATGTTAAACGTATTTTAAGAGCGATTTATTTACATGAGATACGAAATCGAATAAATAGGAATTACGTATGTAGGTAAATATATTTATCCACAAATTTTCGGCATTCGGATTGCAAAAAGCTCATATATTCTCATTTCCACATTTCTCCGTGGAATACATTGCCCTAGGGTCAAAAACGTAAACCTAAAATAAATTTTCGCGGTAGAAACCTGACCAATCTGTCACTTCAGTTGGTCTTTAGTTATTGTTAGAATTTATGTGTCACTCCCATTGAAATTTGCGCGACATCTTAAGACCTTCACCCGTTCCCGTGCCGTTAAGATTATTAATAAATACGGATTCATATTTTATTAAGTCTACAGAGTAATAATTAATTAATTTTCTTGCTAATATTAAGACCTCTTAGAATAAATCGCTTTAAGGTTCAAATTTGCAAGTTTTATGGAACTTTCGCTAAAGTTTACTACAGTCAAAATGATAATTTTTGGAAATTTTATATTATTGAATTTGACGTATACATCGATTTTGTAGAAAAAATGTTTACGTAAGAAACGTCCACCGGACAAACAACGAAAATAAATATTCAGGGTGATTTCAAAATGACGATAACCCACCAATTCTACAATACGTTGTAAGAACCGTTGATGGGAGTTCGAAAAACAATTAACAAATCTTGAAAATTACTTATTTGTCGACAATTAACCCAAGCAGCTATATCCTATCCAACCTGTCTGGCGATCACGTCATCAATAAAAGATGATGACGTTTCACACGGTGCTGTCACCTCGTACTTCGTATTTTGACAGTTCTAATAAATTGTAATCTTTCTTTATACCATCTAATATGCGTACAGGTTAATCATTGAATAAATACGTGACTTTTCAAACTTTAAACCGAATTACAAATAAACAACCTAGTAACTTTTTACTGATGACGTGAAACGCCAGGCCGCCTGGACAAGGTATAGTATAAATATAGTAATGTGTGTACATTCATAAACAAATTAATTATGGAAAATTACTTAATAAACTCATTTCACAATCTAATTAAAAAAAAATACATTTAAATATAAGCGCAAATCTTTTCTTGCTTTTTTTTAGGTTTTTGAACATCTTAACCTATCGGCCACAAGCACCAACGATAAAATTGACTTTCAAGGAAGGTTAGGCAGGTGGAAACCTCAGAAAAATTTGAAACTTGCAGGGTTTGTAGTACTAGTCAACCCTAATCAAAAGTCGTATTCCGTTCGTGTTCTTACGCGGTTTAAGGGTGAAATCCACCCTTGAAAATTGGAACTTTTTTCGATTTTGCTTTTTCACGATTATCTGTGAAACAACAAGAGTTATCGCCAACAAACTATATATTTTTGTAAATGACTATTCAAGACCTACATTATGATGCAAAAATTCGGGATGAAAATCCTAAGAGGTGTCGTTCCTAGACTTTTCACCCCTAATTTTGCCATACTTGGGTACATTTTTACATCGGCAGACATATATATTCATGTAAAGGACAATTAAAACTATAATTTGAAAAAAAACGCGAAGTAGTTTTATACAGTAGGTGACATTGAAAATTTATTCATTTGGAGGGAGGTCTGCCAGAATTGCTAAGCAGACCACAATAATTCTAAATAATTGATATTTCTCTAAAGTCTATAATAAATTTTATCAAGTATCAAGTTTATCAAAAATGATTAAAATACAAATTCAATTGTCTGCCACCGGTTGAATATTTCCCACCATATTTACACTAAAACACATTTAAAAAATTTTAGTAGTGTTGTGAGGTAGGTATTTATGCGATGGGAGCTTGGGCTATTACAGGGGTCGTAGCGGAGTTTGATAAAAAAAATTGCAGATAATCACCGAAAATTTTTAAAATTTGTACTTTTTAGGAAATTTATTATAAAATTATGTATTTTTATGCAGTAAAATTATTTAAATAATCACTATCTACCGCCTTTATACCGCAGAATTATACATTTACTCTATTTTTAATTTAAAAACTATT
The DNA here is from genome assembly GCA_036326145.1 of Rhagophthalmus giganteus. Lineage (NCBI taxonomy): Eukaryota > Metazoa > Arthropoda > Insecta > Coleoptera > Rhagophthalmidae > Rhagophthalmus > Rhagophthalmus giganteus. The sequence goes on along the minus strand of JARFJA010000083.1, from coordinate 4,257,052 downwards.
TGTGAGCCCTTAACCATTGAAAATTTCCCTATTACAAATCATAAACCAAATAAAACCTTAATCGTATTTTTATGTGGCCGATAAAATACAAAGCAACTCATAAAACATGTGCACCGCCTACTTTCATAGCTTATCAGAGTTCGAATAAACAACTGAATGTTTTTAAAATAAAAGCGGGATTTCCTAGTATTCCCGTATAAACTCGAATGCATTTATATATAGAATTCTGGAAAAATCGCTTAATCTTTCGTGTTAGTGGTACAGAGCGGTAGTACTTGTTTCAGTAGTTCGAATTTTAAATTACGGCGCCGTATTGTTCGTGTGTGCGAGGAGTGCTCGTTCGGTGAAGGCCTTTTTGCGTGTGAGTGCGTGAATGTTGTATTGTGTGCTCTAAAAGGATTAATATGACGAGGAAAGGTAGGATCTTTCTTTGTCGACTAACTCTCCATGTATCTATAAAGTGTAAATACATTGACCTTTAAGTTCTAACACAACTTCTCTGAAAATCGAGCTTGGTTATGGTCTTGGTTAGGGCTCCCCTCAAACATTCCACGGTTCAATTTCGCGAAGGAAATTTTACATTACATAAATATATTTATGTAATAATACAAGTTCGCAGTCAACGGAAGAATCTACGTTGGAAATTGACCATAGAGGGAAAACGATGACGAGAAAAAGGTAGGAAATACGAAGAAAAATTTAGAAGTTTCTAATTTTTATCTTTTTTGTTTGTTACAGTCGCAGCGACAGCATTATTAAGCTAAGCGTCAACTAGTCTGCAAAGGACGCACAGTACGATCCCTTAAAATTTTCACCCCTAATTTTTGTTTCATAATGTAGGTCTTGAACAGCCATTTACAAAAATATGTAGTTTGTTGGCGATAACTCTTGTTGTTTCACAGATAATAAGCAAAATCGAAAAAAGTTTCAATTTTCAAGGGAGGATTTCATCCCTCAAGAGCACGAACGGAATATGGCTCTGGATTAGGGTTGACTAGTATTATAATTTTCTACCTGCCTAACCTTCCTTGTTAAGCACTGTGGTACCTACTATGTAATATTGCTAGTTATTACTGATTTTATATCGAATAATAATTTTTGGTTCAGATGTTATACTAAAATACAGTCATACCTATTTTTACACGATAAGAAAAACCTGAAAATAACACGAATTATTTTTTGTTAAAAGATAAGTGCCATTTGAACTGCGTTAAATCAAAATATGCCGTATAAAAATAGATTTGGGACCGTATTGCACTCGTTAAGCTGTAATTTACCACTTTTATGAACACAGCGTTCAACAATCTGTTTATTATTCCTATTACTATTTAACAAAAAATAATAAATTTTATGACATACCGTGAGATTCTCGCCGTCTATTCAGATTCTTTGTTAATACGACGCTTACCTGAAAAAAATTATGTTATAGTTTACATTTCATGTATATTTTATTGTGGAATAATGTTAAAATTTATTAAAAACATTTGTTTAATAAATATTGGAATTGCGCACGGTATAAAAATGTTATTAGGTACGATAAAAATTGTTACGACCTTCAAAAACATGTGTACATACTTACAACTCGTTCGCGATAGGTCGAAAATAACGTCATACACGTTCTACTAAATATTTTGATTTCCTGAAGATCTGATTGTTATTTGTTTAATACATTATCTTATGCATTTAAAGGCGTATATAAAAATATACAAAATTAAATAAAACAAACATCGAGAAATCGAAAATGTTTAATAAAAAGTGTCAATCAATAAAACCTTGTATTTTTTTACAGTATTTACTAATAAATTATAATCTTTCTTTCCCATGTCATATAATCAGGTAAATCATCGGTAGAATATGCGTCGTTCAAAACTTTAAACTGAATATTACAAATATATACAATTTAGTAACATTTTATCGATGATGTGTATTTGAACAGCTATCTTTAATAACATACACCTATTATAATTTACTTTTCTTTTATTTAATTATTAGTAGTATAAATTAAAAACACTTTTTATAAAACAGCAACAACAAAATATTACTTAAAAAAACAATTTCAATGCATCGATCGTTTTAAATCGTGGGTCACTAAGAAATTTCGAAAACACAACTTTATTTTTAATAGGTAGGTATTATTGTTTAAAAAATACTTCGGTACACGCATATGTGCGAAGGTCGTATTATTCAAAAGAGTAGATAACAACAAAATTCAAAAGACCAGTGAAATATATCCATATCTATTGTGATATGGAACTAAAAGAAAACAAGCATTGCTAGAGCGATGGACATACCTGCCAGTATTTCATCTGCCCGATAAATAAAAGATTCAATACATCGTTGATGATAGTAACTAAATTGAAAGAAACCACGAACTGAAAACTAATAAAGAAAAACATCACGTAAATTGTTACCAACACATTAATTGCGACTGGTTTCGTTAAATGGATTTAATATTTTTTAGGGGATTATGCCAAGTCTATTTGACGAAACCAGTCGGAATTAATTTATTATTTCCCGTTTTGATGCTAACTTTAAACAATTATAAATCTAAAAACATACAGGTATTAGGTTTCTATCGAGTATGGACATAAGAGAAAACGTTTACAAATATTTATCTATTTGTAACATTTTATTCGTTATTTTGTTGCATAAGATCTTGCATTATTATACAATAAATACACACATATTGCTATGATACGGTATACGAGAAACAATAAAATAGGAATAAAAAGATCAGAGAGAGAATAAAAAATTATAAAGTGCGTAAAATTTAAAAATGTCAAAAATAATTAAAATTTATGGGAATAAATAAAATTTATAAGGGAGAAATTAAGAGGGAAAAATAATTTGTGAAAGACTAAATAAAAGTGACAGAGGAGGGAGCGTGGATGAAAAAATGAAGAAAGGAAGTGTTAAAAGGAAAGAACAATGAAAAGGGTGAGAACTAGTGAGTAATTATAAACAAAGTAAAACGGTTATGTGTAGGAGGAACAGAAATAGAAATAGTATAAAATTAAGAGTAGATAAGATAGTTTAATATAAATAATTAATAACTTAGAATTAATTTAAAAATAAGTGTAGATAATATAATTCAAAATAATAATAATGATATTAAAATAACCAAAGTGGGGATGTACCGTAGCGATATGTAAAATAATTGTTTAAATATATTTTTTTTAAATTCAGGTTATTTAAATACATAGTCCTACGATAGAGTGTAGATAAGTGTAGATAATATAATTCAAAATAATAATAATGATATTAAAATAACCAAAGTGGGGATGTACCGTAGCGATATGTAAAATAATTGTTTAAATATATTTTTTTTTAATTCAGGTTATTTAAATACATAGTCCTACGATATAAGTACTGTCGATAATGTTTATTTTTAAAAAACGAAAAAATTGTAAACGTTAATGTGTTGAGAAATAGCAGTCATCGATGTAGTTATGCTATCCTATGTTATGTTATCCTATGTCTAATTGATGTAAAGTACCTAACTATTTAGTAATATTCTCTTTAAAATTCAAGTAGAACGAGTAAATTAATCGCCATATATAATAACTTATAGGAGGACGTTCCAGTTTAACAAATACTTAGGGTAAGTAAGTTCTCAGAGGTTGTTGAATTAAATACGTTTTAAGTGCCATTTAAAATCAAGTGGGGCACTGTACACGAATTCCATTTTAGAAAACGTATAAATTATTTAAGCTCAATATAAGGGCACTTATAATATTGTCATTAAACTACGACATGATATTGTTATTGCAGGTCCTGCAGAATTCATTAACTTTAATATGTTTTCTTTTATTCCTTCCTATTTCGTATATGCATTCGGGTTTTATTTTACGTCGTTCGTTTAATTTGTTAATTAGGTACTTCATTTGCATTATATAAACCTGCCACGTGTCGATCTTATTTAACAATTAAAAGTTTTTGTGGCCCAACATTTGATTGTTGCTAATTGTACGGCCCCGACCAAGCGGCTTGGCGATGCACGTCATCAATAAAAGGCTACTAGATGATGACGTTTCACACGGTGCTGTCACCTCGCACCTCGTATTTTGACAGTTGTAATAAATTGTAAGTCTTTTTTTATATCATCTAATATGTGCGCAGGTTTGCAAATAAACAACCTAGTAAATTTTTACTGATGACGTGTCGCCAGGCTGGTTGGATTTGGCATAAGAGACAATTTATATCTATTTCCGAGGGGTAAACTGCCGATCAAAATTATGCACACTATTTACAATATTATCTACGATTTTCCGACTATCACTTACTATTTCCTGAATGTTATAGACCATATAACCCCAGCGATTTATCCCTCGTCTAAATCAAATTTAAAATAGAAAATAATTCATTTTAAAAATAGTTATAAATTAAAAATTATTGTTATTAATGAAAATAAGTCGATCACTTCGAAACATCATCATCAGGTAAAGCTATTACAACGTAAAAGCTATATGAGCACATTAAACCGGTAAAAATTCTACTAATAAATTCCTATAACAACGAGAGGGACGATCAAGATCTGCAAGTTGAGATTCGTTGATTGATATTTATCTACGCTAAATTTAAATGTGATCTTATATCTGAATAGATAGTAATATTTTAATTTTATCTTACAGTTATAAAATTAAGTAGGTATAAGGTACATTTACCTATGGTAAACTTTTTTAAAGCGTAAGCTCCATGATATGCTCAATTTTCAACCTCTATTCTCTTTCGGCAATTTTCCAAAGCGGTTTTTCCGTAGCAAAGACGTCATAAAATATATCGAATCACTTGCTATTATAATGAAATTTTAAAATTACGTTCGAAAAACATTTCACGAAGGCTGCGTATTTCAGAAAGACTTTTGTTCTGGGTATTTAAAAAAATGACAACCTAAATCATAATATGTAGGTAAATAAAATACTAAGTACCATACCGGGTGGCCACGAGATCCCGGGCCAAGATTGTTTTGAAATTTGGAACATGCATATAAAACATCAATTTCCACTTTATTGACGTGTAGAGTCAAAATAGCCGACTTTCGATTTCAACGTAAGTGACAACGAATTTGATTTTTGAAATGGAACACCCCACATATTTAACTATTATTGGAATCTACGGCCCAAATTCTATCTAATGCCATTGTCGAATTTTCGTTTTTCTTAAAAATAATTTCAAAATTTTTAAATTTATTATTCAACACAGAAGGTTGCAGCTGCAGTACAAATCGTTCTACTTCGGTGTTCTATTTCAAAAATTAAATTTAGTATCACTTTCGTCGAAACCGGAAGTCGACCATTTTGTCTCTACACGTCAATAAATTGGAAATTATGTCCTATATGCATATTCCAAATTTCAAAACAATCGGTTCATAAACATAAGAGTTTTATAAGCTTGGCCCGAGTCCCTGAGTATAATATGTAGGTATTTATTTACATTTATCAATAGGGATAAATGAATTTTGTACCGTTAATAACATAAACCTGAGTCGGCTCGTGTCGCAATTAACAGCCTCATTAACGCTTACCCGAAAAATATACCGATTAGACACGATTATAAAGGGTGTTACAATAAGGCGGATCCATGTTAAACGTTAATTACAAATCAGTGGTGTACAAAATTGAAGATTTATTTAATGAAACATGTTATTTGATCCATTACAATTAAGTGTGAAAGATAATGTCCGCCAAATGTTCGCCACGGCTCCGGCGGCACACGTTGCTCGGCTTATCAAAATTTTTTATAACATCTCGGCATACTTGCTCTCTCCTCAATCTCATCAATGTGCCGTGAAATCTCTTCTTTCAGTTGCTGAAAGTTGGCTTGTTGGCATAGACTTTACTCTTCAGATGGCCCCAAAGAAAGAAGTCTAACGGTGTCAAATCGCAAGATCTCGGTGGCCAATTGACTTCGCTGTATCGGGAGATTATGCGCCCGGGAAACTTCTCATGCAGTAGAGCCATTGTGGCGTGGGCTGTGTGGCATGTGGCGCCATCTTGTTGAAACCACATGTCGTCGATGTCATAATCATCCAATATTGGCCACACAACGTTGATTAACATTGCGCGGTAGCGCTCGCCATTCATTGTGACCGAATTCCCAGCATCATTTTCAAAGAAAAATGGTCCAATGACTCCTCCAGCACAAAAAGCACACCACACAGTGACTTTTTGTGGATGCATTGGTGTTTCGACAATTGCCCTTGAATTTTCATCAGCCCATATTCTGCAATTCTGCTTGTTGACGTAGCCATTGAGATGAAAATGGGCTTCGTCGCTGAAGAAGATTTTGGTGGAACATTCGTTATTCACTTGTCTTTGTTCGTGTATCCAATCGGCAAATGTACGGCGCTTGAAATGGTCCGTCGTTTTAAGTTCTTGCGTTAATTGAATTTTGTACGCGTGCAACGACAGATCTTTCGTCGATATCCGATGCAAAGTGACCGTGGACAAGTGCAATTCCTGTGATCGATGACGAATAGAGGTGTTTGGGCTCTCGGCCACATTCTCCCTCACGGCAGCAATGTTTCGGGTGAGCGTCCTGCACGAGCACGTACTGGCTTCTTAACATCGGCCACAGACCCAGTTTCTTGGAATTTCTTCACAATTTTGCCAATAGCACTCTCGGTTGGTCGATTATGCGGGCCGAAAAAATCACGAAGAGCGCGAAATGCACGTTTGTTTGAAGGTCCATTTTCGTAATAGGCTTCAATAACTTTAACACGTTCTTCAATGCTCAACTTTTCCATGATTCAATTTGTAAACGACTGAAGATGTCAAAACAAAAAACTAACCTCAAAAAACAATTGACGTTTAAGCTCCATTCACATTTAACATATGTCCAAACTATTGTAACACCCTTTACATAAGTAATTTGAAAATAAAATTACTTCCGATTTAATTATTATCGAAAGCGAAATTTAAGAAAAAAAAAGCAATCTATTCATTTTACAACGAATACAAAAAAAGATTACTCCTCTGAACTTTCTAAATAATATCCAACGATTTAGGCATCATCAATATTTTCGGCACGTTAGCATGTAACGTCAGATATATCCTCTTGCGCTTTATAACAAAGCGCTCTCCAAAACAGCGTGGAATTTAATATGACGCATCGTGTAGCAAGTTAGTGGCATGCAAGTAACGTGCAAATTTCCATTAAATTAATATCAATATTATATGCGCCATTATTTTAATGATTCAAATAAATTATTTTTTATGATAAGTACTTTGAGCTAACATATTGCTTAAAATTCACCCGCATTAATTACAAAATTACAATTGATTAACTAATGAACTGTATAAATTAATTTAAATATTATACATAGGTAAACCACGATATTTTGATTTAAAATTACTAAAGCCAATGCGCTTAAAAATCATAATCTTCCGCAGTAATAAATTAGTACGAATCGGGCTAGAGCACAAATTAAAATTAAAACTTTGCTAAAAGTTTAAATTGGAGGTATTACTGCCGTTGTATTTGTCTTTTTGTTTTAATATTATTTCCCGCGTCCATTACGCTAGTATAAAAAACATTTTAACTACTACGACGGTAATAATTCGTGCGACGAAGTATAAAACCAAAGTAGGGTACGTACTGTACTGCAGATGTATTTCAATAAATTATACCCGTATCTTACAAACACCCATTTACAAAATTAAGTTTACCTGGTTTGCGAAAATGCCCACTTTCCGCTTGCTTGCATTAAAATTTTATGGCTTCGATTGCTGCCGATACTCGACAATTTACTTTACTTACATTAGTGCTTTTAAAAGGACAACATACATATATTAATGGAATGTTTACTGACAAAAACACTTGTAAAATGAAATTAAGTTAAACGGAAGAGCAAATAATGTATGTACTACAAAAACTTTTTTGATTTAAGCAATCGAACGGGGGTTTTTTTATAGATATACAGGATGATCCTGAAATAGTTGGCTAAAATAAGGGATCGAGCAGGGCTCGTCATAAGTTCCTATAAACATTTATCGAAAAAAATATGCCGTCGGAATGAGTCTATGACACTTCTGCGCGAGCGTTTTGACGCAAGTACACTTTGACGCAGATACACTAGGATGTGGACCTTTTTGTAAATTAAAATAAAATAAAATTATTTTTTCTTTAATTGGGCATTAATAATGGGGAATTATAATTTTTTTTAAAGATTTTTAAAATCTAGGGAAAAAATTAAAATTGTATTTTTGCGTTTTTGATATATATATATAAACGTATAGTTAATTCATAAAAAATTAATGAATTACAAATTATTTCGCGGCACTTTCGCGTATGACATAGCTGGCGGTTTTCACCTCCACATTATTGATCGCTAACTCTCGTTTCCAATTGTACGTTGGTATATCACATGGCAACACTTCAACACTTCATCGTATACTCACGTTTCACATCTATATAAATCACTGGTTCCCAAAGTGGGCGATACCGTCCCCTAGGGGGTAGTGGAACGATCACAGGGGGGTGATAACAGCCTCGGGTGAATTTGGGGGGCGTTAAATAAAAATAAGGGGACGGTGAAAGCATAAACAAGGAAGAGAAAATAAGATCTTAATTTTCTGTGTGTAATGTGAATGTTATACTGTGGTTGATTTTAATAAATAATTTTATAATTTTAAGTTTCAAGGTGTCTTATTTACAACATCTTTATTTACTATATTTTAAGACGTAAGTAGATACATAGATACATAAAAGAACGTAATTTTTTACTATATCTTTCCCTTTGTTTGCTTAAAGATCAGGGCTTCCACAGTCATTTTTTTTAAAAATAGTGACAAAAGTGACAAACTAAAAAAAATAAGTGACTAAAACATATTATAAAAGTGACAATTATTAATCACAAAACACGAAATAAATTCAAACTCACAAATTTTATTTAATAATATTTATATTATTATAATAACAAACCAGCATTCTATTGGGTCATTCCATGTCAAGTGATACAATTTTTAATCTGTTGTGTGGTTAAAATGTGAGTATACATATAGAATTTTAAATACATACATATTTATCTCATCCCGTTTTCTAGCTTTAAGGGTTTAAAAATTAGTGATTTGGGGCGCACCGGGCTTCGTAAAAATCGTAGTATCTCAGTTTAAAATTGAGATATTATCTCAAAAATTAATAAAACGTTGTCTTCACAATTTCCAAAGCTTTAACATGATATGTAACGTGATAAGTTTTTTTTTTAATTTATGAATCAAGGTACGGAGCTCAAATTTTGAAATTCGATTTTCTAAAAAAATAATATAACGAAATGATGATGAAAACAGCGTTTATTAACTAACCTAAGTGAAAACAAGAAGCGCGAAATTATGACGCAGATTAATACTACTTACAGCGTTGCCAAGTAGAAAAAGTGGAAAATTTAAAATGAAAGTAGATTCAAATTATGAAAATACTTTAATTGAATTTCTTTAAATCCAAAAATAGTTGATAATAGTAACTGAATGTAGCGAATAGTAGCTAAAAGTGACTTTGTGGAAGCCCTGGAAGATGGTGGATTTCCAGGGGGGCGTTAAGTAATTTTTTTTCTGAAAAGTTTTTGTGAAGTTTTTGTTGTTCAGAAACATGTATAAATAATAGTATTTTTTAATTTAAAAGTTTGTGATAATTTCCCATTAAATGAATTATAACTTCTGAAACGATACCTTTTTGAACTATCCAAACTTCTTTTGTCCTTATGACGAGCCCTTTTCAATCCTTTATTTTGGCCAACTATTTGGGACCACCCTGTATACGATTGTTTTTAAGTCTTTACGCTGCTTATTCAAAAATATCCCATGCGTTAACATTTAATTTTTATTAAATAGAAATAAATATCAAATATGTTAAAATCAACGTGGCAACTATTTAACAAAATGAAAAAAGATGCCCAACAAAATCAGTATAAAAGAAAAATAAAACCGTTGCCGCAACAGAATATTGAATTTAGTAAGAATTAGTATTGTAGTGTATTATTGTAGTATTGAATTAGTATTTGAATAGTAAAAATTTTGATTTTCGTAATTTGTTATTTAAAAAATATTAAAATTTTTATTCATTTAACAGTGCCCACCACCTAACATCTACGTACAAATCTCGACTAATTTTCAAGATAGCTTTCTAACTGACGTGATCCAAATAATAGATATTGCAGACAATAGTCGAGTTTCTCAAACGAACTTCATCTTTTATTCCGAGCATCATCTCTAATTAATGCCTTTTACAGTTTCTCTTAGAAATTCCTATCGTTCGTTCAAAACAAAGTCCTTTAATTTAACCTGTATATAAATAAGTGTCTCGTTTTAATTTAAGATGGCTCACTATCATCAGGATTAATTAATTTACCCCTTTTTGTATATTTTATTTAAAATAGGTAGGTATGTACCTATTTATTTTTGAAGGTACACTTCGAAGTTAATTACATGAACAGTGGCACCACAACATTACTTAAAACCATACCACTATGTCACATAAAATAAAATTTATAAACGTCAGGGACGAGAAAATTTTCGTCTTGAACAGTGAAGACATGTTTTTGTCAGTTTTCCGTGAAGGGTACATTTCTCAACTAACAACTGAGCTGAGGTAGACACGGGCACAATGCATGTAGTTCTATACAAAAGATAGTTGGAATTCGGGTTAGAATTTTTCTGAACGTTCAATTCAGTTACAGTTTATGTTTAATGAATTGTATTAAATTAACATCAAGTTGGTTTTGTAGGTAGATACAAAAATTATATGTAGGTATTTAAATAATTAATTAGCAAATTAATTACGGAACGTAAGCACCAAAAATTTTATAGTATTGAAAATATAAACTGTTTTCAAAATAATTTTCGGTTTATTGGTCATTCTTAAAAACATCCAAGAACTTGTTACGAAACAAAACGATACAAAACTGTAATTGCGCCGTACCTTGTATTCATAAATAATAAATACTACATAATATAATAAACGAAAACTGAATTTTACTATTTACCATAAAAATAAGCTGTTAAAATGAGTTTTTCACGCGAAAACAGATAGAATAAATTCAGGTACCAAAATATATCGTGAATCAAAAATGTAAAGTACATAATAAACTAAAAATTACAATGTTGTTCTGAATCGATTACTGTTTTAATAATTTTCTTCAGTAAATAATGGGCCGTATACGCTAACTATTGCTACTTTGGATAAAATTAAAAAAAATTAAAAATTTTTAAAATATGTACTTTTTAGGAAATTTATTCTAAAACTATGTATTTTTTATGCAGTAAAATTATTTGAATAATCACTATCTAATTTCTTTATACCGCAGAATTATAAATTTAATCTATTTTTAATTTAAAAACTATTCGTGTGCCCTTAAGCATTGAAAATTTCCCTATTACAAACCATAAACCAGATTTACTAGTATCCCTGTATAAACTTGAATGCATTTATATATAGAATTCTGGCAAAACCGCTTCAGATCTTTCGCGTTAGTGGTACAGAGCTTGTTTCAGTAGTTCGAATTTTAAATTACGGCGTCGTATTATTCGTGTGTGCGAGGAGTGCTCGGTCGGTTAAGGCCTTTTTGCGTGTGAGTGAGCGAGTGTTGTGTTGTGTACTCTAAAAGGATTACAAACAAAAAGGATTAATACGACGAGGAAAGGTAGGATCTTTCTTTGTTGACTAACTCTCCAGGTATTTATAAAGTGAAAATACATGGACCTTTAAGCTCTAACACAAATTCTCTGTAAATCGAGCTTGATTAGGCTCTTGGTTAGGGTCTTGGGTAGGGCTCCCCTCAAACATTCCACGGTTCAATTTCGCAAATGAAATTTTACCTCACGTAGGTATAGGTATGTAATAATACAAGTTCACAATCAACAAATTAATCTACGTTGGAAATTGACGATAGAAGGAAAACGATAACGAGAAAAAGGTAGGAAATACAATGAAAAATTTAGAAGTTTCTAATTTTTCTTATAGTCTGTTACAGACAAGCGGCAATCGCAGCGGTAGCTAAGCGTCCACTAATCAGCATCGGACGCACAGTACCATCCCTTAAAATTTTCACCCCTAACTTTTGTATCATAATGTAAGTCTTAAACAGCCATTTACAAAAATATATAGTTTGTTGGCAATAACTATTGTTGTTTCACAGATAATAAGCAAAATCTCAAAAGTTCAAATTTTTAAGAGTAGATTTCACCCTCTTAAGAGCACGAACGGAATACGGCTCTGAATTAGAGTTGACAAGTACTACAATCCTGCAATGTTTCAAATTTTTCTGAGATGTTTACCTGCCTAACCTTCCTTGTTAATGCAATTTTGCTCCCTACAAAGTTATGCGCCTCGAAAGAAGTTTTTTAATTTCATCTTTTTACAATTACAACAATACCTCGCATAATTCGACTTCGATCAGTCCGGACTCACTATAGTCCGGTTGTAAATCCTAAAAAGTTAATACCCATCATAGATAGCTGGTCGTCGTGATGGACACGATATAATCAAATCAGTTGTTGTAATTACGTAAATACGAATGACCGAATAAATAAATAGTCTTTAAAAGCAAGTACTGAATCAACTACTAATACATCACCTACATAATATTAAGTAAAAAATAATTAACTAAACTATGCCACGAGTTACGCAATAATTATACATTCCTAAAACGGATTACGAAATAACGAGTTATTTCATTCGAATTTGATATGCGTGGGTTTTAAATGTGGACAAATAAGACAAGATAATTATTTCTTGCCTAAATTATTCACAACACTCTGTTCTAGGTGTGTACTGTGTACGTACACTTCTGGTGTAGGTATGCAAACGGTCTATTTCGGACTTACGTTTAGTAAAATGAGATAGTAGACAGGGACATCTTCATTAGATCTGATTGTACATAAGCAGTACAAAAGACTTCATGTATTCTATAAACTATAATAATTAATACAAACTGACATTTCTACATAGCTAATTAACATTTAAAGTGCCTTTTTGATAAATTTTTAAAATTTGCATTCAAAAACAGTTCCTCTACTTTATTATTCTTACGTGATAATAATTGTAATATTTTGGGAGCTCTCGATTTTACATTTCGAGATTGATTTTTAAATGAAGGTAATTTATGTTACAAATGAATTGAACTGAAAATGTGTTTTAATCTTGTTGCGATATTCTTGCGATAATTTTGAAATTAGAATATGTATCTTACAAATAGTTTTCTTTGTATCAGTCTACAAATCAGATCTGTTGGAAACTTTATGGCAGATTAGGTCGATTGTTGTTAAATTCTATTATTGGCATTTAATGGCTTTCTTTTAACGCCAAGAGCAATAAAACGTTTTAACGTTCCTTCCCTATTTGCCACATTAACTGTTTCAAACAATTGCAAACGTGAAATAAAATGCTAGTCACAATCAAACCATTTCTTAAAAAAGTTGCTTGAATAAATAGAGCTAGCTAGCTAGTCAGCCTTTTCTTTACTAAAGGAGGAGCTTCCAATCCGCCTGATTACTTTCTCGACAGCTCGTGCATTTGTGAACAGGCTTTCTGAGGGATTAACTTTATATACACATCCACCAAATTTTAATCCTCAATGACAGATAAGTATCTCGACGCTGCGAATAGAATCGCAAATCTTAACTTTACACTCTCGACTTTTCTGTTCTTGTTCATTTATGTACAACGATTTCGCTTTTATCGAATTTTTAAAGAATGGGAAATTTTTAAAATGAGCGTTACACAATTTTATAAAACCTAAAATATTCTAGTAGGTTAGGTAGGTGTACTTTCTATTTGTTAATTACAGATTTTAATATAGAGCAGTAGACATTTTTGATACGCAATTATAAACGTGACGTCTTTATTTTTGACGTTAATGGGAAGCTTAAAGAAAATTTAGATATTTTGTATAATTTTAATAAAAATTTACTTCTCGTGCGAGTTGAAACGGCGCGAGATGACCGCGGTGAGTTGAACTAGCCCCCCCTTGACTGGGTATGAAATAAAATCGAGCTGTTTATCTCAAAAACGATAGGTCTTACGATAAGAGTGCAAGTGGTCTTATTTTTGCAAAACATATTGAAAAATTTTAATAAAAATGCTGCCAACTTTGCAGTAAACCGAGAGTGGCGCAGAAGTTCTAACTGAAAAACGGTTACGGTATGCCTAGATCTTCGCCACTGAACGAAATGATTCATCATTTATCATATTTTAATTGAAATATGTATGATAATGACTTTAATTCATACGATTACTACTGAACTAATTATGAAAGAAATTTTTAATTAAATATCTGCTAAAAATCTATCGTAAATCATTAATTGAACTTAGACTTGAAGTTTTATATTCAATTATTGTTCGCTAAAAGAATTCTAAAAGTTGCCTAAAAAAGTAGAACAATATCGCGGAATAAAAAAATTTGAAATGAGAAAACTCATGTTCGAAACATTCCTTATACATAAGCTTATACGCTAACATGCATAGACATATTCGTACTACAATTTCTCGTAAACATCCACGTTTACCTAATAATTTTTAACAAATTACCTAAGTTAAAGAACGATTACGTAAATGAATATTTCTATAAAATTCCGAAGGACTCGATTTAGTTTATGAAAACTGTAGAATTTTTTGTGCAGCTAGTTTTTTTCTAATATTTAAATAAAAAACGCGAAATTTATTTCTACGTCGGAAGCAACTTATGGGCGTTGTTATTCCGACGTATTTGAATTTTATTATTTTTCGTTTACCTTTAACATAACCGTATAATTATTTCAAACCGTACTTATAAACTACGAAATTTAAAGAGTTTGCGAAGCGTACGACTTCAATTTCACTCTTCTCACACTTTTTCGTGCTGACCCTAATTTTTTAGGAGATGATGTGAAAATCACCGTAAAAAGTAATTAGTGAGAAACCGAGAGAGGGACCTTTACCGAAAACAAATAACAAGATGTTATGAAGGCCACTTTCAAATCAGTATATATATATATATATATATATATATATATTGTATATATATATATATGTATATATGTATATATATGTATATATGTATATGTATATATATATATAGAAAATATAGAAACATTTAGCATGATATTAAAGTAAAATAATTAAAAAAGATATAAAAAGGATTTAAATTTAAATAAATACCTATAGTCACCGTTACTTTAAATTTCCATCTTTGATTAAAATCACCTCTTCGATGCATAACAATTATTTAGAATATTTAAAAACTGAGGTTAAATGCACTGTTGGTGTTTTCAAATAAACTAAATGCTTGTTTACGAATACGTAATGTGTTGTAAAAAAAACATCAGAATTAGACTTTTTTTCTCTCGTTCGTAATTTAAACTTCGAAAAAATATGGTTTAGGGCCCAACTTTCCATCTCTTGGTAAATTTATCTGATAGGTACTTATTTACCTATTTCTGTATAAAATATTAGATTTCACCATGAGGTGAAAAGATCGGCCCTTAGCTAAAGAAAGGTCATGATCAAAAATTAACCTCAAAGATTAAAAAAAAATAGAGCAAATCTTGCTAATTGTCATACGGTACCTAATTGTCCTGCTAATTGCTAATATACCAAAACCAAAACAAAAATAATAAATGTAGGTAATTCGCATTTTATTTCAGAAAAAACATTTTTTCATAGTAACAGATATATACTTGATTTAAAAATCAAAAATGTTAACTAAAGAGACCTTTAAAATTAAAAGAAACAATGGTCACGTATAAAGAGAAGCAATAGGAATGTAGACAAAAAATACAAACAAAAAGGACTGCATAATACTGTAGGTATGTATTATGTTGTAATTTAACACCCTACTAAAAAATTAATTGCTTGAAAATATTTTAATATAAAAATATGTCTAGACAGATATCCAGATAACACAGGATATCCACTGGACGTCTGTTTTATGTACATTACGTATCCCTATATCTATATCCCTATATCCCTAAATGGATGTCTATAATTATGATGTCCATCAAAGATGTACAGTAAAACCCCGTTAATTCGGACTAATTGGAACTCGAGGTTGTCCGGATTAACGCGAATATGTCATGTAATCATCCTGTCTTGTTTATATATTATAATCTTATACAATTTTAACAAAATAAGTTAATTTAACTATGAAAAAAGTAAGTTAGGTATAAACAAAAATGCAGTATAAATTACTTTACTGCGGTTTACTTACATTTGGCAAAATAAATTACTGAACCTAACATATTTACATATTATTTCAATATACACTTCGTCCAAACCTATACGCAATCCATGTCATCAATACAAGGTTACTAGATGATGACGTTTCACACAGTGCTGTCACTTCGTACCTCGTATTTTGACAGTTCTAATAAATTGTAGTCTTTCTTTATACCATCTAATATGTGCGCAGGTAAATTATCTATAGAATATGTCACTTTCCAAACTTTAAACCGAATTACTAATAAATAATCTAGTAACTTTTTGTTGATGGCGTGAATTACATATAGGTTTGGATAGGCCATACCTACCTACACTTTAACCAAATCTATAAGCATTTCACGTCATCAATACAAGGTTACTAGATGATGACGTTTCACGCAGTGCTGTCGCCTCGTACCTCGTATTTTTACAGTTCTAATAAATTGTAGTCTTTCTTTGTAATCATCTATAGAATATGACACTTTCCAAACTTTAAACCGAATTACAAATAAACGATCTATAGCTTATACAAACCTATATGATGTTCACGTCATTAACAAATAGTTACTAGATTGTTTATTTATAATTCAGTTTTGTTATGTAGAGGCGGCTATGCCATGTTGTTTTTTAGAGTGCAATTATTATTAGAATTATATTGAGTTGACAGTTCAAATTCCTTGAAAGTATTTGTGTGTTAAATTATATTTTAAAAAAAACATCTATAAAACCAGAAAAGACGCAACAAGTTTAAAGTTTGGGAAGTAACATGTTCTATAGATGATTTACTTGCGCATGTATTAGATGGTATTAAGAAAACTACAATTTATTAGAACTGTCAAAATACGAGGTACGAAGTGACAGCACTGTGTGAAACATCATCATCTAATAACCTCGTATTGATGACGTGAACGTCATATAGGTTTGGATAAGTTATAGTAACTTTTTATTAATGACGTGAATTGCATAAACGTTTGGTATTACTTTATTTTATTTTTGTCGTCCGAATTAAGCGAAATCCAGATTAACGGGGTTTTACTGTATTGTATACATATGATATCATTTAGTCATGTCATTTTATATACAGTGGTGATGTTAATAAATTCTGCATTTTTTTTGTTGCTAGATGACGATCATTATAGTTATTGCTACTTGTAATTATAAAGTCGTTTTCTTTCAAATATAATAAGTCGTGTTGAAATATTTATTAACATTGATCTACGGTAATCAACTGTGTTTTCACAGAAAATAAATAAGTTATTGTTGCTTTTCTGCTATTGGCAGATAAATAGTCCCGATATTCATGGCTATGTTTATAGTTTGGAAGAAATAATTATTATAAGTGGTTATAGAATACATGAAGTCTTTTGCACCGCTTATGTATACCACTCAGATAGAAAATGGAGATTTTTAATCCACTTTTTAACGTCAATTGGTTACGTGGGATAAACATCCATTCATGTTCATTAAGAATATCCCGCGTTTGTCCAGGGTTGTGACAAATGGATTACGCGTGTGGACATTCATAGCATATCCTTTGGACCTACAGTGTTCAAGCATGACATCCACAGAATGTCTAAAGGATATCCTTGTGACATCTGAGATATGTATTATAAAAACTCAGTACAATCATATTTTTAAAATGTCAATAGCCCGACGAGCGCCTTTGTCCGATAAAAAAAACGATTATTATATTCCGCCATTGCACAAAAACAAAACAAACGTTTCATATTATTATTTATAATTTTTTCATTGCACATAATTTGTTCTCTGCGGTCTTTCGTTTATATGTACTTATAAAACGATACAATAAATTCTTAGCAAGATAAACAAAAATATTTTCGCGTAAAAAATTAAAAGCCGACAATAAGTAGGTGAGTGAGTAATTAGTTTTGGACTTTAAAACATCCCTGGATTTAAACGGTTCATTTTATGTTCGAGAAAGCCGACAACTGCTTTTTAAAACAAATTAAAACTGCACGGTTATATACATATTAATTAACTTTTCGGCGGTGTTATTTTTTACTTAATAAACAAACCTTCACGATCGTTCAGATCATAATCCCGGAGTAGGTGCCGGAGTATAAATTTAATGAACAGAACGAACGAGAGACGCTCTACTCTCGTATGACTACATTGTATTTGCATCGAAAAAGTTTTGTAATCAAGAACACGGGAAATTCATATACATCTATCTAGTAGGCAAAAATGACTTTGTTACGTTAGTTTTGGCGTTTTAATTTTTTTCTAAAGAATCTAAAGTATTACCTTATTCATAAAAAGGACTTGCGGTTGTGGACGTTACCGATTTAGTGCCTAAAAGTCTAAAACAAAATTTACGAGAAGAACCATCAAATTATTTTTAAAATGTCAATGGACGCTCAAATATCTTTAAACATTTAAACTTACAATTAGGAATAAAAATCATTTTTCAAATTCAAAAGGCTGCTTTAATTACGTTCATGTCATATAGTAAGTTCGAAACTTCGTTAATTGCGAATCTTCAAATAATACGGTTGGAGTGGCGAGTTAGTATTCATTCTGAATGTCGCGTTATTACACTGAGATGGTACTAGCATATAAATCATATTCCTATGTAGAAATTTTGTAATGATTTTCTCATGTTGGATACTTAATTGGTTCGAATGTCATCGTTTATTACGGAGGGTAAAATCTGATGATTCTAATCGTTATCTGGCTTATCGCTAAGGATAGAGTGTACGGGTCTGCTGGAAGAACGAAATGTCCCACAAGGTTTATGACATATTTGAATGCTTTTCTCAACTTAAAAAAAAAACAACCTTCGATCTTGTGCGCTGCCGCTGGAACGACAATTTATATTTTTCACTGAGCTAGTCCTGCGTGAAGGAGCAATTCATATGTAATTATACGTCCTGCTATCAGCAGGACGACCCGCTTGTACAATCGTCCATAAAGATAGGACCCTACCTGCAGGACACGTGATTGTACACTTTTATATCCAAAGTGCTTATGTTATCTATCTATATAATCTATTCTATTTCAATTGTCATAAATAAATCTATAAAATAAGTTCTTATTTATTTATTTGTTTTAGGACCGATCTTTTCGTCTTCCATTTAATTTAATTGACACATATTTACCATAGAAACGTTTGTTCAAACAATTGTTTCCATGGTAAAAATTTGTCAAGTAAAGGACCACGCACACTTTATATGGAAAACTAGGAACCACTCAAATCGATTTTTTGTTATATCAATCGACTCATCTTAATGTGACGAATAATTATTATCATTGCGCCAATTTTGTTAATTTATAAATAAAGCCGCAATCTTTAATTAACGCTCTTATGAGAATTTCGTGAGAGCAAAAGAGAACCTACTAAAATCAAATTTGTTTGAGTTCATAAATCAACTTTGTTATTTATTGCGGGGTACTTAACAACGACGGGTCGGTACCTACCTACTTAAACTGGCCTGGGATTTAAAACAATTGAAATAATTCTTTAAATGGCTTAAAAATTCTTGGCTTTGTGCACATTAAAAATGTGTACAAAACTAAAAAATTATTTGTATCTATCTATAAAAAGATAATATCGATGGCATTTTGTCAAAAGGGCGTAACCCATACTTTCTATTAAAATGAATTATTGAATTAAATGAAGACATAATCTGTTAAAATATGGTAACAATATTTCGATTTTTTTCACCGGAAAAATCAATTTGTATTTCCGCCAAACGTATCTTCTAATAGCTACACGACAACACAACATGTGTTCTTCGGTAAAATTTACTTTTTGTGGGTTACGCCCTTCTGGAAAACCTGCGTCGATATTTATATCAGCTTGCTTTTTACAATTGCTGCTATAATACAGTTGCTGTTGCTGTTAACGCTAATAATTGGAAATAAAGTCTATTAATATATATATTAATAACATTAACAAACAATTCAAATAAAAAACAAAACACATTCATGAATAACAAATTAATAAAAAATAATAATTCTTCATATATTCAAAATTGTGACTCAAATAAATAAATAATAAAATTATCCAATATAAGACAAAAATACATTTACTGTAGCTGTTTATTTTTCTACCTCTATTAAAAATGTTCACCATAAAATATCTATAGGTAACTCCAAATTATTAATTTTATTTTAGTGGAGGTAGTAGTGACCAGCCTCATTGGAGATCTCTGTCAAGTAACTTTAAAATAATTTTGTAATGTAATAAATAATTCAATAAATCATTAATATTGAAAAATATTGAAAAAAGAAATCTTCCGCATAAAAATGTCCCTATTATAACAATTACGGTCTATCCAAACCTATAGGCAATTCACGTCATCAATAAAAAGTCACTAGATTGATTATTTGTAATTCGGTTTAAAGTTTGGAAAGTGACGTATTCTATAGATGATTTATTTGCGCATATATTAGATGGTGTAAAGAAAGACTACAATTTATTACAACTGTCGAAATACGAGATCTGAGGTGATAGCACTGTGTGAAACGTCATCATCTAGTAACATTTTATCGATGACGTAAATTGCCTATAGCAGGGGTGGCCAAGCTCCTTGATAGTCCGAGCCATTTTTCAAAATTTGAAATATTTCGCGAACCGCAATTAAATACGTATTTAAAAAATATGCAAAAAAGGTATTAAAAAAATTTTTTTTACAGAAATTATATTTATTAAATATAATAGCATAAAAATGAAAAGGGAACTCGGGTACATTTATCGAGAGCAACAAATAATCCTCCAAAGAGCCGCATGTGACTCGCGAGCCGCAGGTTGCCCCCGGCCTATAGGTTTGGATAAAATGTATCTAACAAAACTATTAGTTTTTAGGCAATTCTTTTATTCCAGGTTTTAAGCTCGCTTACAGTAGGTAGGAACCTTCCTAATTCAATTCTAACGACTCTAAAATAGTAGGATTGAATTCAGAATTTAAATGCTACCGTCAATTCAATATGAATACGGGTTTAAAATTTTTAATTACAACAGGGAACCGAACAATATAATACTTTATGAGCACTATTTTACTATTTTCTACCTGCTACTTACATTTGTGTCATTTGTGTCGTTTCTTACAAACGTATTTACCATGACCCCTCCATAAATAACGAGCGACAGATTTATTAACTTCCGACATAATTTAAAGCCCAAATTTTTCAATGAATTGTTCATTAACGGGTTTAATAATGAAGTTACAGATTTGGCGCAATGATAATAATTATTCGTCACATTAAGACGCGTCGATTGATATAAAAAAAATCGATTTGAGTGGTTCCTATTTTTCCATATAAAGTGTGCGTGGTCCTTTATTGGGAGATGAAAAAACCGGCCCTTACTTTATTTACCTAATTCAGTTTCAACATAATACTGATTTATCAATTGCTTGATTTATACAGGATGACTCTGAAAGGTATGGTACAACTAATTGTGTACTGAAAATATGTAAATTTACAACTTACACATATCCCAAATTGTCTCCATTTCGAGATGCAGAGTATTGGAGGGGGGCATTATTACATACTTTTTTCAAAATAACCTATTAACTACTTAACTTAAAAATTTTAAATTTGACACATGCACCTATTGTTGCAGCCAAGGCTAACAAGCACAAGGCGCCTTATTCAAATTAGCATATAGAGTGTTTATTTTTAAGGGCCATAGTCTCTTTTTATCAACAACTCTTTTATACGTACGCCACTAACTCTTTGGGAATTTGTATCGAAAGACAGATTCATTTAGAAACTGTTATTACCCTAAAAAATTTAATATCACGCATGGTTTCTCCATAAATGGGCAAGATTCGTCATGATATACTTGTAATAATAACGTAAAACAAATAGCTGCAAAATCTACATGACCGTGGCAAAAGTAAATAATTCTTAAAGCAAATGTTCAAAAGCAATTCTGCGCACAAAAAATTAATTTAGTTGAAATATTCAAGTTCAACTTTTTTCGCAGAAATCTAAATTTTGTAGTCATTTTTTTTAATGTCGTTGCAAGACGAAAATTGCCCATTTATGGAGAAAGCATGCAAGATATTAAATTTTTACAAGACCAATAAAAATTTCTAAATTAATCTTGTCTTTTGAAAAAATTATTAGAAGAGTCAGTGGCGTAAGTATAAAAAAGTCGTTGGTAAAAACTGAGGCTGTGACCTTTAAAAATAAACACCGTGTGCGTTAATTTGAGCAAGGCTCCGTGTGTTTGTTAGCCTTAACTGCAGCAATACGTGTATCGAATTTAAAAGTTTTAAGTTAAGTCATTAATAAGTTATTTAAAAAAAGTATGCGATATAGCCTCCCTTCAAGGGGCTGTATACCGAAAAGGATGCAATTTGTGGTCAAACGTTGTACAGACGAAAACTCAGTTTGAATACTGAGCCACCGAGTTATAGAGGTGGGCATGAACATAATAATAATAATATAAGTAGCGCTCGTCAAAGAAAACAATATACAAAACGTTTTGCGACTGCAACCCATATTTGAATTTTATTATTTACTATTAGGTATCTACATATATGATGTATACAAAACATTTTGTACCAAGAATTGTTTTTTAAATAATTATAACGTGCTATTAGTAAATAACAATTTTCGACTGATACTATTTGAACGGAAAATTAAATGCGACCAATATTTCATAGTAGAAAATCGCTTTTAATAAATGAACATAAAAACTGGGCAGCAGCTTATTTTTCACACGCCAGCTCGTGGCATGGAGATGTCTTTAATCACTTAATTACGAGTAGCACGAACATAAAATATCTGGGCAACTTGAGATTGATGATAAACCATTTCCTCGTTAAATGGTTCGGATTAGATAACTGTTAAATATGTTGACAGCAACACGACTTTTTTAGTGTATCAGATCAGAACGTTTCACGTTAACTGTCCTTTTAAACGTAGATATTGCGCGATTAAAAATCTTATTGTTCGTATGTACGTTTCGTAAAAGAGACGAGTTCATTTTCTCTAAATTTAGTTATTACCAGTGATAGAAACAATTTGAATAAAATTATAATAAATAAAACAATAGCTATTTACGTCTATAACGAGTTAGGAAAAGTGAATTTTTCCATTTTAGACGTTAGATTTTTGATCGATGAGGCAGTTAAAAGTTAAATGAAAAGTTACCTTTGATGTACTACGTAGTGAAATATTTCATTGATGCCATGGAAAACAAAAGTAAACAAAGTAAGGGGGCGACCGCTGCGTTTGTTGTCAATAGATGGCAGCAGTTATGAAAATTAAGCATTATTTTATGAATAGATAACTTGTTCAAAAACGTTATTTATAAAGGGTGTTACAATAGTTTGGACAGATGTTAAATGTGAATGGAGCTTAAACGTCAATTGTTTTTTGAGGTTAGTTTTTTGGTTTGACATCTTCAGTCGTACACAAATTGAATCATGGAAAAGTTGAGCATCGAAGAACGTGTTAAAGTTATTGAAGCCTATTACGAAAATGGACGTTCAAACAAACGTGCATTTCGCGCTTTTCGTGATTTTTTCAGCCCGCATAATCGACCAACCGAGAGTGCTATTGGCAAAATTGTGAAAAAATTCCAAGAAACTGGGTCTGTGGCAGATGTTAAGAAGCCAGCACGTGCTCGTGCAGGACGCTCACCCCAAAAACATTGCTGGCGTGAGGGAGAATGTGGCCGAGAGCCCAAACACCTCTATTCGACATCGAGCACAGGAATTGCACTTGTCCACGGCCACTTTGCATAGGATATCGACGAAAGATTTGTCGTTGCACGCGTACAAAATTCAATTAACGCAAGAACTTAAAACGATGGACCATTCTAAGCGCCGTACATTTGCCGATTGGATACACGAACAAATGACAAGTGAATAACGAATGTTCCACCAAAATCTTCTTCAGCGACGAAGCCCATTTCCATCTCAATGGCTACGTCAACAAGCAGAATATGCAAGAAGAATATGCATATCAATTGCAGAATATGGGCTGATGAAAATCCAAGGGCAATTGTCGAAACACCAATGCATCCACAAAAAGTCACTGTGTGGTGTGCTTTTTGTGCTGGAGGAGTCATTGGATCATTTTTCTTTGAAAATGATGCTGGGAATTCGGTCACAGTGAATGGCGAGCGCTACCGCGCAATGTTAATCAGCGTTGTGTGGCCAATATTGGATGATTATGACATCGATGACATGTGGTTTCAACAAGATGGCGCCACATGCACACAGCCCACGCCACAATGGCTCTACTGCATGAGAAGTTTCCCGGGCGCATAATCTCCAGATACAGCGAAGTCAATTGGCCACCGAGATCTTGCGATTTGACACCGTTAGACTTCTTTCTTTGGGGCCGTCTGAAAAGTAAAGTCTATGCCAACAAGCCAAGCCATCATCTAGCAACTCAAAGACAAATTTTCACGGTATATTGATGAGATTGAGGAGCAATTATGTCGAGATGTAAAAATTTTGATAAGCCGATCAACGTGTGCCGCCGGAGCAGTGGCGAACATTTGGCGGACATTATCTTTCACACTTAATTGTAATGGATCAAATAACATATTTCATTAAAGAAATCTTCAATTTTGTACACCACTGGTTTGTAATTAACGTTTAACATCGATCCGTCTTATTGTAACGCCCTATATTTATAATAACTAGAGCTTGACAATAAACTTTAAAATTGGAAATAAACTTTATTAGTTCCATTTCAACATTCATATTTAAAAATTAGAACATTTATAAAATAACTTAGGTATTCATATAGAAAAAGTTAAACATTACTGAAAATAAAATCCCTCTATTTTCAAGCTTTCATTAGCAATAAATTTTTAAAAACAGTTATGTTTAACATGAATTTTTGTGATTCCCTAAATTAATGTATTGCATTTGTAAAAATTCAAGCTAAAATCAAAATTTTAACGTTTTTCAAAAGTTGTCCATTCATAAAATAATGCTTAATTTTTTAGCTGCTGCCATCTATTGACAACAAACGCAGCGGTCGCCCCTTAATAATTATGTGTCGTTGTTTCCATTTTGTTTAATTTTTTCACTCATTTTTGCACTTTTCCTAACTCATATGAGTATTGAAAAGTTAAATAATTCTTTAGCAAATTTTGCAAAACAATACCTACTCATAATAATTTACTAATAAATACACTACTGTGTTACGGTTACCAAAAAATGAATAATTAGAAAATATTGTCGAAATAAATCCTACAGTAAAATCAATTATGAATGAAAATGTGTAGGTATTTTAGATATAGGTAAGTACGAAGGACATTAACATGGCAGAGACTATAAGTATTATGTAATCATCAATTTTCTGATTATACTACGAAGTATGGTATCGATATTAATAAGTATTTACCTATCAAAAAAGCAGTTAAAATTAATTGGAATTATAATAAAAAAACAATTGGTAAATCGAAATAATACACTTCCGGAAATCATATTACGAAAATATAGAATTACCTAGTATGTACCAGTATTTATTGTAATCTATAGGTACAGTCGTGTAACAAAGAAATTAAATGACGGATTCAATCCGATTGTGAGTCATATCAATAGATCGCAGAAAAGCGTTCGTTTCTAAAAAACATTTCGATTTTTTTACAATTGAGTAAATACCTGCTCGTACGTTTTATAAATTACTCGAATTCAAAAGCGAGAAATATTTCGATTCCTTTCTAAATGTCGGCGTTACATAATAATTATGAGTAAACGGTCTAAAAAACAACAAAAATTGACGAAACGTTTTCCGCACACATTTCTATAATAATCGTCCTTTATAAATTTCTCCTAATTTATGATCTATATAAAATACTTTCAACATTTTTATGTAAAATTTACGACAAAACGAACTTTTTATACTAATTCCCACTTATTATATTTTTATTACCGTCATAATTTATTTATTTTCTCCAGACTTCGAATTTGGTAATATTATTAAAGTGCCTATAAAGAATGGCATAATGATTATAGGAAAACCGACGTATTTTAACGTAAACGCCCCGATTCTCAGGAAGAAAATTTGTTGCGATTCGCGTATTAATTAAGTAAAAGTTTTGCATAGTCGACAAGAACTCCCTTTAAAACAAGATCCCAACAAATTAGCACGAAGTAATCTTTCGAGTCTCAGTTGCTTGTTTCTCTTTTTGTAATCAATTGAGGGCACTTGTTTGTTTTAATATAGATATACCGGGTCTATGACATTTCGGCGCAAGCGTTTTGGCCCAGACCCATTTGGACGCAGAGACATTACGGCGCGAAATACACATTTTACCGAGCACGCTATCAATTTGAAATAAATTATGTTAGTCTTACATATGCACATAATTGTCGCATAATAATGCGATTTCTTTCTTTGGAGGTTTTTGAAGTCACATGTGTATGCCAATAAGCCACAAACAATCGGTCAGCTTAAGGCGGAGATCTAACGTGTTATTGTCACAATCGAACCACAATTATGCAACGATGTTACCTTAAATTTCATCAAAAGAGTTAGAATTTTCAAGGAGAGCCGTGGTGCACATTTGTCTGGCATTTTATTCCATACATAAAATAACGTGTTTAATTCAAAAACTAAATCCGGCGCTCTTATCGAGACGCCCTTTATTAACGAACGATAAGTAATCGAATTTAACCAGATAAAAAATATTCCAAGCAATTCGCAAGTACTTATACATATTATAGTAATTATTAAAACTTAAGGGGGCGACCGCTGCGTTTGTTGTCAATAGATGGCAGCAGCTACAAAAATTAAGCATTACTTTATGAATGAATAACTTTTGAAAAACGTTAAAATTTTGATTTTTTGCATTTTGAATGCAATATATTAATTTAGGGAATCGCAAAATTTCATGTTGATCGTAACTGTTTTTAAAAATGTATTGCTAATTAAAGTTTGAAAATAGAAGGTTTTTATTTTGAGTAATGTTTAACTTTTTCTATATTAGTACCCAAGTTACTACCAGAATAATATGCTAATTCTACTATCGTGGCGAAAACATCGACGTTTTCGGTCGATTTAAGACCGAATAGGCAGGGAGGTTAACTTAATGACCGAACGCGAATACGTATTCGATCCAAGCCGTTTTGGCAACGAGGAACCTCCAACGAGTTAACGAACTAAAAAAATTAAGTGATGTTTCCTGTTCGAGATAATTAATTTTTTTTCACGTTGATAACAAGACAACAAATGTCCTCGAAGACAACAAATGTAGTTTCGTCAATAGGTGTCTATTTTGGATGGTAATTAATGACGAACCGAAACTCATATAAGCTTCTGTATAAGCTCACGGACAGGTTATAAAATTGGAACAGTTTTAGTCGACTTAATTTAAGATGTTTCGGCGCCATCCATTCGAGGCAATAAAAGTGGTATTTAAATGTAATTATTGTTTGCTACAATTTTGACTCGTAACATTTCGATTTTAGCGAAGAATTCGTGTGACGATATTTCGACGTTACGTAAACGAGAAATAATTCCAATTGGGCTAATTTTAGAGGCAACGTTTATTGAAACAAAAAGTCGTACGATTGTCTCGGGATACAAATCGATAATCAAAATTAGGGCGTTCCATTTAGAAGTTGATGTCCATTTCCGGTGTAACCCGAAAAGAATAGGAAAACTGTTGTCTGTTTCGATCTTTCGTGAAATTCCCGAAGATGACTCTAATCAGAGTTGGAATATATGGCGTTTGTTAATTGTTCGAAGTTTTGCGTATATTGGCTTATCGCCATAATTTTAAAGAAGATTATTAATATCGGCCAAAAAATTGTATCTTTATTATTTCTATAAGCCTTAGTTTAAATTTGAGTGTAAGTGATCAATCGTAACCATCGAAAGAATTTATTATAATCGTCCGTGCATCACGTTAAATGTTAATAACCATGTTTCTTATTAATAAGTGATTAGTTGTTTCTAAAATATTCGTATAATTGCAGAACGACCAAGAAAATTTGTTTTGGTCGTTATGTTAATGACTCGAAAGAAAATGTTTTATTTCAAATTTTAGCAAATTTTACTAAATATGAACCTGTAATGTGAATTGCACATTTTTTTTTAAATTCAAATTATATATTAACGCTTTTTTGTAATTATACCTACCATAAATTCGAACTGTTTCTAAATTAAAATTATTAAAACTCGAAAGGTTTATCCATATATTTCAAACCTTTTTGGATTTATCATAATAAAATAATTTTTCATAGTAAAATCGAAAAATTTTTCAGTTTATGTGCATATGAAATAGATATTAATGTTAAATAACTTAAGATATTTTCATATTGTTGAGTGTACCTAAGGTAAAAGAATGACATTCGTGAATTATTATGATCAACATTATTTTCAAGGCACTATTGAAAAAATTACCGAAAAGAATAAGATTCGACTAAGTTGGTCGTGACTTCATATTTCTCTATAATTTTTCATTTTAAACAACTTTTTTAAGTAACATTTTTCGACACTTTCAAACATACAGGTACTTTAATCTTGAGTCAGAATTATATTTTTTGATCTCCCTTTTATATTATAAGATATTTTTAATATTTTATTGGTGCATTTTTAGTTTTGGGAGAACCACCAACTTTTAAGAAAATATAACAGAGTCCACGAGACCCGTGATATGCAGTTGAGTGGTTAATTCTAAATTATATTTTAGAAATTATACTCCTTAAAAGTAAACTATTTCAAAATCACAAAAGCAGCAGCGAGTCTTTCAGGCTCGTGGTATGCAAAAAATGTAATTTTGATTCGATGTCTATTAGTTTCTTGATATAAGTACCTATATATTATGTATTATTCGATTAAGGAATTTTTGAACAATATGGCATAACATAATAAAGCAACCTTCTCAATTTAGAAAATAATTTTTGTGACTAATTTTAGAATTTTCAAATTTTATTATTATTTTAAATAAGACCTATGTTGATAAAACACAATGTCTACTTAAAAATACGTTGTTTTGGCCTTCGAGTCGCATGCTTTATATGAGATTAACAAATTAAAAATGTTTTGGTGCTACGAGTTGCACACGAGTTAGGTGCGAGGTTGAGCCGTCTTTCAGAGTGCGAAGCGCCCAAAGGGCGCGAGCACAACGATTGGCCTGCCTTAACAAATCAAAAATGTTTTGGTGCTACGAGTTAAGTGCGAGGTTGAAACGGCTTTCAGACTGCGAAGCGCCCAAAGGGCGCGAGCACAACTACTGGCATGTCTGGTTATTTTATAAATGTTCTAATTTTAAAAATGAACGTCGAAATGGAACTAATATAGTTTATTTCCAATTTTAAAGTTTATTGTCAAGCTCTAGTTATTATAAATATAAATAACGTTTTTCAACAGTTATCCATTCATAAGATAATGCTTAATTTTTGTAGCTGCTGCCATCTATTGACAACAAACGCAGCGGTCGCCCTCTTAAATATTGTAATTACGCTATCGAAAATCCCTTCGAACTTCTTTCCTTCGGAGCAACTTTTTCAAAATGAAAAAGTTTAGGTCCGTCCATAAGTCGACAATTCGATAAGTTCCAAGTAATAATATTTGCGAAAAAGTAGACGAAATATCGCTGGAAACTTTGATCAAATTCTTACGACTTTCCGAGCGCCGAATTATTCGAGTATAAATGTGGCAAAAACGGGAAAAACTAATAAGTTGTATCTATGAAATGAGTTGCTATTTACAACTGGAGACTTTTGCTTATTAGGTTCATAAGTAAACCAATTAATAAAAATAAATTCTTTTCCATCTACCTACCTATTGTTTTAAATATCTGGAAATTTTTTAATTTCCTTTAAAAAAACATATTCGAAATAAAAATGTTAATACTTAATATTACAAGTTATTCCGACAAATTAGGTAAGTAAGAAATTAAGTTAGTCAGGTATGCAACGTTATCCGGATAAGACAAATGGACCCGGTTTAGGATTTTCTCGGCATTAAACGAAAACTACAATTTTCGAGACAATGACAAATCTGGACTATATAAACGTTGAAATAAACAAGAAGTTTCTCATTTTATGACATCCTTCTATTGTAAGTACGGCGTATCTTTTATTAAAACTAACGCCGTAGTTGCGATTACTTCGAGTTGTTTTAATCACGGTTGCAATAAAGGATTTTCATTTTTCGTTGAAAACGCGACGGCAGCAGGAGATAAAATCCTATAACCTTAATCGTTGAAAATGATTGTTTGAACGAATATTTTTAGTTACGAGAAAATTCGATAACCTATATTGGGCGTATAAAAACTTTTCTACTTTTAATTTAAAAGTAGACGTGTATTCCGAGAGACGCCAAAATATCAAAAGAAACGAATTAAAAGGCCGACAAAGTTTTTTCGTCTACAAATTATAACGCGAAGCAACAAAATTCGCAAACTTTTTAGGTACCTATACTTATCGTTCCTTTACAAATGACAGAATCATTAAGTACAAATTCGGTTTTTTAACCAATTAAAAAACGATCTAAAATTGTTTAATAAATTATTTTTGGGCGATGGACGTACAGTCATTATATTGATTAACGATTAAATTAAAAGCATTATGAGAATCTGAGCACTTGCCACGTTTTCCATTATGATTTGTTAGTATTTTTATAATACATCTATGAATCAAAATGCTGAGGAAGTTGCGTTACTCAATTTAAAAGGGAAATACAGTAAAACCTCTATAGTCAGAATCCCGATAATTCGAACGCACCTCAAGTAAAATAGGTCAGCATAATATCGACGGCGTTTAGGCAGAACGACGCAACGCAAATGAGTTATTCTGACTATTTTATGCATCTAAGGCAAAGCAACAATAAACCGATTTTTTTCACCAAAAAAATCGATTTGTATTTCCATAAAACGTAACACAAAATGTGCACTCCTGTAAAATTTACTTTTTGCGAGTTACGTCGTTCTGCCAAAACACGGGACTTCCATAGTCATTTTTTTAAAGATATACTGACAAAAGTGACAAACTAAAAAAAAATTAGTGACTGATAAATATTCGAAAAGTGACTTAAAAGTGGCAATTATTAATCACAAAAAACACGAAATAAATTCAAACTTACACATTTTATTTAATAATGTTTATATGTAGGTATTATTATAATAACAAACGAGTCAATTGCGTTTTCTGATTTCTTTAAAATTTTCGCTATTTATCGAGTGGTTACGTGTGATTATACATGTAAAATTTTAAGCATTTATCTCATTCCGTTTTCGAGTTTTTTTTTTAATTTTAAAAATTAGCGATTTGGAGCGCACAAGGCTTCGTAAAAATCTCAGTTTACAAATGGGATATTTAAAAAAATTAAAAAAACGTTGTCTCCAGAATTTCATAAGTTTACTTTATGAATAATTAAGGTACGAAACTCAAATTTTGAAATTTGATTTTCTAAAAAATAATATAACGAAATGGTAGGTAATGAAAACGGCGTTAGTTAACTAACATAAGCAAAAACAAAAGGTGCGAAATTATGACGCAGGTTAATACAACTTACGGTGTTCCTAAGTTGAAAAAAGTGGAAAATTTGAAAATGAAAGTAGTTTCCATTTTCGAAAATACTTTAATTGAATTTCTTTAAATCCTCAAATAATATAAAAATAAGTACTAAGACATATTTGAAAAATCCTAAAATAGTTGAAAAAAGTGGCTGAATGTAGCAAATCATAACTAAAAGTGACTAAAGGCGACAAAAGTATTTCATAATTCATTTATTGGATTTTATTTGTTTAATTTTTTTTAGTGGTGGTTAATTGATAAAAAAGTTGAACTTTGATCTTTCGACATTGTATTTGCGTAAATAATACAAGGATAATTGGATCATTTTTAAAACGAAAATTCAATTACCTGCTTTTGTATTGGTTGTTTGAGTACGATATAAATAAAATTTCAACGTTGCAGCTTAATTCGGGCAGATAAATAAGGTCATTAAAATATTTACGTTTTATGTTAAACAAACTGGAAATTTATATACATAGAGTAAAAATAGATTTTTATTAGGAAAAGTTTTGTTACCTATATTTAACAGATTTAGGGCCGATCTTTTCATCTTCCATTTAATTTAATTGACACATATTTACCATAGAAACGTTTGTTTCCGTGGTAAAAATTTGTCAAGTAAATTTATTGGGAGATGAAAAAACCGGCCCTTATTCGAGTTGCTGTAAACGAACGTTCTCGATTTCCTCTCTAGAGATTTAAAGCGTTTATTTCCAAGACAATGTATGTATAGTAATATACCTTTTTACTTACAATTAATTATATCTATGTAATAAAAAAAATCATACTGAATTAAAGGTTTCTATGATTTTATTGTTGGTTTTTAAATGAATAAACCTATTTAACATTTTTCAAAAAAATATTCGCTTTTAAAAGTAATTTTAACAAGCACCTTCTTTAATAAAAATAATCTCTACATTATTGAAAATGTCATAAAATAAGTGTAATTAAATTAGGTATAGCTTATAGCTATAGCTTATAGCTTGCACTTATATGACGTTCACGTCATCAACAAAAAGTTACTAGATTGTTTATTTGTAATTCGGTTTAAAATTTGGAAAGTGGCATATTCTATAGACGATTTACTTGTGCACATATTAGATAGTATAAAGAGAGACTGCAATTTATTAGAACTGTCAAAATACGAGGTACGAGGTGACAGCAATGTGTGAAACGTCATCATCTAGTAACCTTGTATTGATGACGTGAACATCATATAGGTTTGGATAAGCTATACTTGGAATATGTAAAAATGAATTTCGTCAATTGTTAGAATTTAAACGTTATTTTGTTGATTATAAATAGAATGGTACGACTTTAATTAAATTTAATTTAATTAGGTACAAATATTGTGTAGATATTATGAGTAGATACTCGAATACTAAAATAATTTTTAGCAACTCAAAATACCCAAACTAACTAAACAAAAATAAATATAATATTTCTAGTAAACAATTAATAATTTAAGGATAAACTATCACGTTCTTACTTATATGAAAATGACAAGATAGCATAGATAACAAGATCTTATTATTTTTATTAAAAATATGTAATAGAAATTTGTGTTTACTATTTCATTACAATCAATTAAATTTCATTATCATTCATTAAGCATCTACATCTTAATTATATTACCCCTTTACTCTAAAACTTATCACATTTTTAATCCTTTTTGTTTTTAATTATGAGTCGTTCCATTTGAAACCGATAAAATTTAGAAAAACGTTCTGCACTACGGTTTATGACTTTTATAAAATTTTGCGCATTTATTTTAAACTCTCCTTCGAGGTCACGGAAACGATTTTAAAATTTTTCAATTAAACTGTCTTTGGCGCAGAGCCACTTGTATCTGTGGCGGAGTGAAGTCGTTAAAGCAGGTACTTACAAGGAAGGTTAGGCAGGTGGAAATCTCAGAAAAATTTGAAACTTTCAAGGATTGTAGTACTAGTGAACCCTAATCAAGAGTCGTATTCCGTTCGTGCCCTTATGCGGTTTAAGATGGCAAAATCCACCTTTAAAAATTGAAACTTTTTAGATTTTGCTTATTATCTCTGGAACAACAAGAGCTATCGCCAACAAACTATATATTTTTGCAAATGGACCTACATTACGATATAAAAATTAGGGGTAACAATTCTAAGCGGTGCCATCCGTGCCCCCAAACCCTCAATTATTTTCAGTATTTTTTTTGTACGCTGCAATGAATTGATAGCTTATTAAAAGAGTTATTCATTAAAGTGTATCACCTTACATTAATTTATTTGTATTTGTGCAATTGCTCCCTTTGGTAATAATATCGGAAGTCGCGTATTTCTTAAACAATAAGAAATGTCTTTGCAAATATGCTCGCATTTAAATCGATTTAAAATTTTTGTAAAATCTCTAAAAAAAGACGTATTATAATCCATGGTTTTGACAAAATTTTGGCTGAACCTAAAACGGGCAGAACAGGTCTGCAATTACTTGAAAAGTCGTTTTTATAGTATAACAAAGCAATAAATGACGATCTGCAGGCGTTTAAATAAAATTAAAATTTTCGCATAATTTCGATGAAATGGCACTTCCTGATAAGCTCAGAACAGGTCCGGAATTACATGAAAAGTAGTTTTTCGAGAATAACAAAGCCAGAAATGACAATCCGACAATTTAATATTTTTGCGAAAACTCAAAAAAAGATGAGTTATAGTTCAGGATTTTGGAAAATTTTGGTCGAACCTAAAACGTTCAGAACAGGTCCGGAATTACTTGAAAAATCGTTTTTCGGGAATAACAATTCAAGAAATGACAATTTAAGCGCGTTTCTAGCGATTTAAAATTTTCGAGAAATCTCAAAAAAAAGACGTGTTATAATAGTTCATGATTTTGGCAAAATTTTGGCCGAACCAAGATAGCTTCAAGAGATAAGCGCTGGATATTAGATATTAACGAAGGATGGCTTTGCATAAATACAAATCAACTAATTTAAAGTGATACATTTTAATGAATAATTATGCCGATAAGCTATAAAAATGCATTGCAGCGTACACAAAAATATTAAAAATAATTGGGGGTTAGGGGTAGGGATGAAACCCCTTAGGCGTTTTATCCCTAATTTTTGTATTATAATGTAGGTCTTGGACAGTTATTTATAAAAATATATAATTTGTTGGTGATATTTCTTATTGTTTAAGAAATATTATTACCAAAGTGTGTAATTGCATAAGGTGATACACTTTAATCAATAACTCTTTTAATAATCTATCACTTCATTGCAGCATACAAAAAAATACTGAAAATAATTGAGGATTGGGGGCAGGGGTGGCACCCCTTAGAATTGCTATCCCTAATTTTTATATCATAATGTAGGACTTGAATAGCCATTTACAAAAGTATTTAGTTTGTTGGCGATAATTCTTGTTGTTCCAGAAATAATAAACAAAATCGAAAAAAGTTCAAATTTTTAAGGGTGGCTTTTGCCCTCTCAAACCGCATAAGGGCACGAACGGAGTACGACTCTTGATTAGGGTTGACTAGTACTATAATCCTGCAAAGTACTCAATTTTTCTGAGATTTCCATCTGCCTAACCTTCCTTGTTAGTCAAGTTTTCTCGAAAATTCACTTTTCAAGTGCAGAAAACACGGTGGAAAACGAGGTAAAAAATGTCTGCAACATGTAAATACCAATATAAAGTGCTATTAATCGTCTTTCAAACGAAAACATAATATCTTTTGTATCGAAGACAATTAGGAATTATAAAGATCTAAAATATCGATAAACAACGTTGTTGTAAATACATCTATATGTCCTCTGTAATTTTCATTTAATTGCCATAATATCAATTCCATACATAATATTCCCTCTAAAAAAAAACATTTAAGTGAACGCTGTTTTACATAATTTAACTACGTATAATTAGATCGATCTCCTCGAACGTATTTGCTTATCGTAATCATAGGATTTGTAATAGAAATAAAATTGATTTAATTTTGCGAAAAATAATAAATTTATTCGAAATAAGTTCCAACGCACGTCGTCAATAAAATGTTACTAAATTAGATATTAATAATATTCAGTTTAATGTTTTGAACGTGGCATATTCTACCGACGAATTACCTGCAGTAAACTACAATTTATTAGTGCGTGGTATAAAAATACGAGGTTTAATCTATGACGTGTACTGCAACATATCTTGAATAACGTATAAGTAGTTAGGTATACGTATCAAAATAATAAATAAAATTTCTCTTTTGCATATACATGTAGTAGGTATTCTCTAAAGTTTCATTTATGGATTAAAAAAATGCCTTTTAAATTTTTTTAATAGGTAATTGATTTACCTACATTTTCGCCAAAGCTAAATAAAGGTACGCTATAACTGGCTATCGATAGATATGTAATTACTGCGGTTCGAACATAAAGTAGTATTACCTATTTTGTTTGCTATTTCTCGGCTCAATTTCGTTCTGCGTTTATTTGATGAATGGCCAACTAGCACGAAAACGCAAAGGTAGTAAAGCAGAAAACTGGCTTATAATATTAGCATAGTCTGGGAAAAGTCGATAAGCCGCACACTCAAATAAGAGTTGTAAAAATTGGAAACTTAGTGTTTTTTACCCTGGAATGTATAACATAAAAGTTTGTCCTTTTGACCTTTTATAATGTACCTATAAGTTAATTTAGGAACTGCCGATCGCTACCGATATTATTACGCTTAGGTACTCGTAATTGATTTCAACCAACAATAAGCTTATATAGCGCGGCCATGGTATTACGACCAATTTTTTAAACGACACTCCAGCATTTCATCGACTATGCATTATACAATCGTAGTAAATCAAGGACGAAATATTTCCATTTTTATTAATATCTACAATTTATGGGGAATACGAAACAGAAGCAATAAGATACGATTTATTAATAAAATTTAAAAGCTCAATATCATTTGCTTCAATGGCATTTTTAATAATTGAGTCGAAATAGTTATTAACAATTAAAAACAGTGCCTATATTAGGGTCACTCTAAACAAGGGTTAGACAATCCACTTTTTGAAGATTTTTTAAGTCCGCACGATTAGAGGTACGTTAACTTGCCCCCCACTTGCAATTTTAAGAAAACGCATTTTGCGCTAAACGCTCAATAGCTAGCGCCCAAAAATTAGAGCTAGCGCCATAACAGTTACGCCGGTATTACAGTTGGGGGGGCAAGTTAACGCTAGCCCCCATTGCGAATTTGAAACGTTTAAAGGGTGCATTACATAGCATAGACCTTTTTTTTGTTAGTAGCACACCCCGAAAGACACCAGGAACCGCCGTTAGGCATTACTTCTAATGCCCCCCGGGACATCCATGCCTACCAGGGGATATTTCACCGGGATTCGAACCCAGGACCCGTCAGGCGAGAGGTTAGTCTCCTAACCACTCGACCACCAAGTCGGCGACATAGCATAGACCTAGCGCTCTTGAGCGCCACTTTGCAAAAAGCTAGTGGTATTTTGGTTCTGAAGTTATTGTAGGTCAACGGTGGGGGGGGAGGCAAGTTAACGGTTTTAAGTACTTTTGAGTTTCTAATTTGTTTTGTCGTTTATTGTCGACCATACCTAGCGCCACTTTCAGTTTAGCTAGTGCCACCACCGAAACCGAAATAATTCGAAAAACATTTGGGGGCGGCCAAGTCAACGCTAGCCCCCCCCCTTGTGAATTTTAAATGTTTAAAGGGCGCATTAAGTAGAATAGACCTAGCGCTCTTTAGCGCCACTTCGCAAAAAACTAGCGCCAAATTGGTTTAGTAACTATTCGCATTTCAATTGGGGGGGGGGGAAGTTAATGAAAATTTCGTGTTTGATTTTCTTGATTTTTGATACTTGATTTATCTTGATTATTGTTGACACCTAGCGCCAATTTCTATTTTGCTAGCGCCGTTTCAGAAACCGAAATAATCAAATATTTGCAATAAGAGCTATTTTTACTTTAAGAAGTAGCTTTTTTAGTTCTCTGTGACTATTTTATTGAGATTCAATCTTAAATAAATATATGTCTATGTATATGTCATAAGTTAATTGTAAAATCAGCTTTTTTACAAAACACCGACTTATTGTCGAAAAATCGTGTATCTGAAATTGGCTGATAATTCATAGCCTTTCCGTAATACAACTAGGCTCCTCTAGCCTTTTTGTAATGGAAGCATTTAAAAACAAAAAGGCTACTTAGTAACATTTTTTGATTTAAGCAAATTTACTTTTGAGGGAGATAGGGTGTTTTTGTCCGAGAAATTAAACCAGTAGTTCCTCTTTAAACTTGAAAAAGTGAAATTGGTGGGTTTCAAAAAGTACCATTATCTCAGCTGGCATTCCATTAGGTTACTACGATAATAAACAGAAACGATTGTAGGGGTTGAAGACGTAAATATCTTTTGCGGTCATTCAGAAGTTGTAATGTAACAAATACTTAAAATGTTTCCTCATTTAAGTAGATATCTAAGTAGCTATTTGTTATTCATTTTATTTTTTATTATCTTTTACATTTGCATGTGTTGTTCTAATAAAATTTCTAATTAATTTTTGTGAAATAAAAATCAATCTCGATAACGGCACTTTGATAAATGTACGGAAAAAAACTCGAAATAACTCTGGAAGTTACTAACACTCATTGCGTCATTATGGAATATTTAGTTTTTAAATTTTGCTTTTGGTCCTTATGTTTGGTAAAAAACCAAAAAAAAAAAATAAAGTACCTACTTACCTATTTGTATTTAATTATACTTTAAAAGCCCGTCAAAATTTCTCAATTTCTCAAAATCATAAAACTAGTACTGGCACCCCTTTTAGTTCGAGCCTCTCAATATTAAACGTAACTGTTTCAAAAACAGGCATATTATTAATTATGTCAAATAAATTAATCTAACTTTTACGTGTAAACCGAAAATAGGAATTGCATTCATAAATGAAAATATTCACAACAATCTGCACTCTCCTACAACGGGGGCCATAAATTAAAGAGTACGGATGTTTTAACAGCTGATCCAACAGTAAGTTTCACTTTCCGAGTTCTTAAAAATCTTTAAAGGGAATATACCCGAGTAAGACGATTATCAAATTAATAATAGCAATAACTCGAAAATTATTGATTTTAGGAAAAATTTTTATTTAGGTTTTTTGTTCGTTTTAATCTTACATATCCGTAGCTTTTTTCCGCGATATTATTTCATTTTATTTTTATTACTTCACGAGAAAATATTTTTGGCCAATAAATTATCAGTTTATTATTTTATGGTGGAAAAGCAAAAAGTAGCCTTTTTGTTAAAAATTCTTCTATTACAAAAAGGCTAGGAGCGTAGTCGTATTACGGAAAGGTTATGAATTATCAGCCAATTTTTGTAAAAAAGCTGATTTTACAATTAACTTACGACATATACATAAACATTTATTTAAGATTGAATGTCAATAAAATAGGCACAGAGAACTAAAAAAAGCTACTTCTTAAAGTAAAAATAGCTCTTATTGCAACTATTTGATTATTTCAGTTTCTGAAACGGCGCTAGGTGTCAACAATAATAATCCGTAAAAAAATCAAGAAAATCGAACACGAACTTTTTCGTTAACTTGCCCCCCCCCCTCCCAATTGAAATGCGAATAGTTACTAAACCAATTTGGCGCTAGCTTTTCGCGAAGTGGCGCTAAAGAGCGCTAGGTCTATTCTACTTAATGCGCCCTTTAAACATTTAAAATTCGCAATGGGGAGGCTAGCGTTAACTTGGCCGCCCCAAATGTTTTTCGAAATATTTCGGTTTCGGTAGTGGCGCTAGCTAAACTGAAAGTGGCGCTAGCTGGTGCTAGGTATGGTCGACAATAAACAACAAAAAAAAATAGAAACTCAAAAGTACTTAAAACCGTTAACTTGCCCCCCCCCCCACCTTTGACCTACAATAACTTGTGAACCAAAATAGCGCTAGCTTTTTGCAAAGTGACGCTAAAGAGCGCTCGACTCGGTGGTCAAGTGGTTAGGAGACTAACCTCTCGCCCTGACGGGACGTGGGTTCGAATCCCGGTACGGGAGGTGAAATATCCCCCTGGTAGGCATAGAAGTAATGCCTAAAGGCGGTTCCTGGTGTCCTTTGAGGTGTGCTACTAACAAAATAAAAAAAGTCTATGCTATCTAATGCGCCCTTTAAACGTTTCAAA
This sequence comes from Rhagophthalmus giganteus, assembly GCA_036326145.1. Taxonomy (NCBI): domain Eukaryota; kingdom Metazoa; phylum Arthropoda; class Insecta; order Coleoptera; family Rhagophthalmidae; genus Rhagophthalmus; species Rhagophthalmus giganteus. The sequence goes on along the minus strand of JARFJA010000083.1, from coordinate 4,217,261 downwards.
TTCACAATGTTGTTATACGTATTAACACGTAAAATAAGTAAATACATTTTGCACAATGCAGAACCTACTTCAGTTTTTAACTATTTAATTCATTTACTAAATACATATAGGAATAAATCAACTTATTGTAGTGATAAACTGGAAGAGATTTGTTCATTGTAGCGTGTATTTCCCGGCCACTGCTCGTGATTCGCAACATTAATTTTGCTCCCGACTGTACCTAGTTCAAATAGCAAAGACAATTGAATAATTAGCTAGATATTTTTATGTTTTGTTATAAATAAATTGTTTTTGATGGTGGGATGAAATATTCAAAAATAGATTATAAAGAGCTACCTACGTTACAATTAAATGTGTAAGAACAACAATTGAATTTTTATCACGATAAATACTTTAAGGGCGCAGTTCAATTGGGCTTGACAAACTCTAGCGCTAGTGGCGCTAGCGTAACTATCGTGCATTTCTTTGGTGCAACAATAGGCCGACCGCATGAGTTCCAATCAGAACGTTTATTTTTAAGCGCCTACGCATGTTTAAAATCTGTTGATCGTATTTAGGGTTACATTTTTTACACGTATTTTTATTTTAATTTAAGTTATTCTTAAATAATTTCACGTGCTCTTTAATAAGACGCGGTATTTGTTTTTCTTAAAATTTTAAAAATTAACCTTTAGATTTAACCTTGAACTATTATAAAACCCAATGCAAAATTTAAGCCAAATCGGTTCGATCATTTTCAAACGTAACAGAAAATACGAAACGTACACAATTTGTTCCGATATCTACAGCCTGAAACTGTTTTCCCGTAGGTATTACATATATTTTTAAAGTCCATTTAATCCGAATTGATTGATTCTCCTTAATTTAGTGCGTACTGATACAGTTTTACCGATGTGTAATAGATAAGGGCCGTTAAGGTTTAATAGTGAAAATGAACGGCCAAAAGGCATTTTCAGAATTGGGTCGTGTCGCGATTGATGAAAACGTCGCGAATGAAATGTTTAAGGGCGCGATAACTTATAAATCAAATTACAAGTAGAATTCGATAGAACAAACATCTGCATAACTCCAAACAAAAGTAAGTTTCGCAATAATTTTACGTGCATAGGTATAATTTTCGTTAAAAAATAATATGCACAAAATAAAATTTTGACTATACGGCCGTTAATAGAAATTAAATAAAGTGTTCAATTTCAAATTAAAGTTTTGTATTACGTTTTAAAATACAACCAAGCCCTTGTAAACTTTATCCCTCTGGCGTTTAATTAGGTATCTTATATTATCCTCAATTTTGCACCGTTACGATTAATTATCTGCAGGCTATGCATTTGACGAACAATTTACATTAACCTAAAACATTTAAAGACACCTAAAATTTATTATGTACTTGGAATGTTAAATTTAATATAATTTGAAAGTTCGTTGTCTCGTGGCATTAATGCGTATAAAGACTGAAATGGTAACTTCATTTCTATACATTTGAGAGAAACAAAGTTTCTCGCATGTAATTCTCTACAAAATTGTGTTAATTTCCACAATAATACTGCCGTTACAGTTGCAATTACGAACTACAAACATAAATTATTAATTTCGAAATGATAAGGGAGATCTACGTATCTATGGAGTTTCCTAATTAGTAGAATGACATAATTTAGATTATTAGTTATACGTCGTTAATTTTTCTAAACGCGTAGGTAATTCAACTTTTTATTTTATACCACAAAATAAATGAAAATATTTTTTAATTTTCAGTTCCCCGTACTATAGTTAAACTATTAAAAATTAAAAATTTAATCTCCCGCTAATAACCGTACGTTTTTGAACTAATTTATGTTATTAACTTTTTTAAATAAATGGTTAAGCTGGTATTTTTTGTTATTTCGTAACAAAAACAAATAACACGTCACTGTCTAATGAACAAAATTTTATTGCAATATGTAAATATAGCAATTAAATGTCATTATTTCATAATATTCTAATTAAAACAAACTAATAAATCTACAAACTGTTCCATTAGGTACTTAATCGATTTTAGACGCAAGTAACGTTTTATAAAAAACAATGTTTAACTTAGGTATAGCTTATCCAAACTTATATGATGTTCACGTCATCAATCACGTCATCAATACAAGGTTACTAGATGATGACGTTTCACACATTGCTATCACCTCGCACCTCGTATTTTGACAGTTCTAATAAATTGTAGTCTTTCTTTATACCATCTAATATGTGCGCAAGTAAATCGTCTATAGATTATGTCACTTTCCAAACTTTAAACCGAATTACAAATGAACAATCTAGTAACTATTTGTTGATGACGTGAGCATCATATAGGTTTGGATAAGCTACACTGTTTACAAATTTACAATGCAACTGTTACTTATTATGACGTGTTCGAAACAATGGTCGCATTCAGGGAATTGTAGCGTCGAAACGCTGCAGCGCTGTAACGCTTTATCTTGCCTGAATAAACATTTTTGGCACTAGTTATTTTTCAGCTTTTAATTCTTAGGTTGGCAATTTTGTTTGTAAAACACTCAAATTTTTATGTAAAACTTACCTTGTAATATCTTCAACCTTTCTTCTTACGTTACTGCAAGGGAAATGACTTCGTCTCCGAATTGTAACGTTATAAGCCATCTTTATTTTTTGCATAAACCAAAACATACACAAGCAACATAATTTGTTAGGTTAGAACGCATGGATGCGTCATTGCTTTATTTAGTTATAAAGCATTAAAGCGGAATATTTATATGCTTTAATGCTTTACTAAAGCGCTGCAGCACTGCGAGTAAAGCAGACACCATTCAGAGCATCGCTTCGATAAAGCGCTACAGCGCTACCATTCCCTGAATGCGACCAATGATTTATTTCACTTTTTCTACTTTTTAACTTGCCTTTTTAATACGTACATGTCTACATTTAGATTGTTTGCTAATAAATATATTATTTTTAAACATACATATTGCAATAAAATTTTGTTAATTAAACAGTGACATGTTATCTGATATCCACATATTACGAAGTAACAAACAAATACCAGTTTAGGTCATTATTCGTCTGCTGCAAAAGTTACGAAGTTACATATAGTTACACTTCTGTAGTTTTCAATTAACACAGATTATACGGTGTGTCAGCAACCTGAGAGTTTCCCTTATTATACGAAATAGAAATTTGAGCGAAAGGGATGAAATATTTTTTTTATAAATATAAATAAATTTTAAATATTTAACGTAGTTCAAGCGCTGTAATAATAAAATAAAGTAAAAATGTGATTCTTTCGATTTTGTATTTACGTCATTTATATTAAGAGGAACTTGAATTTACTTTGCACTTTATTTTTTCACAAATATGTTTAAATTATAGGTATTTATAAATACGACTGATCGACGAATAGTTTAAATTATACATTTTTGAAAAGCGAAAAGAAATTGCCATTCGATTTCCTTAAAAGTATCCTTAAGAAAGTGCAATTTAAAATCGAGTTTATCGCTACAGCGAGCGCCTGAATTAGGTACGTTGAATATTTAAATTTTATTTAGGAGGTTCGATACAACTTTGCCTAAGGAACGTTTTATCTCATTTAACCAAATCTCTATCCTTTATAATAAAGGAAATTCCTATGTTGGGGGTGCGTCTGTAAAAATACTGTAGAGATACTAGGCAACCTGTTTAAAAATGCATCATTTCTGAATGTTTCGATTAAACTACCTTCTAATGCCTTCAAGCATTAGCAAAAAAACAGAAAGCGCCAAATAAGTGATAATACCTATTATAGTATAGTATTCCGCAAATTAACCAATTTCACTATCGAAAATGACAATTAGTATTCGTCAAAATCGAAGATATGATATAAAAAATAAGATGATTTTTGAAAATTTCGAAAATGACAATATATACACATAAAAATTGTTTAAATGAGTTAAACTTAATATTTTTATAGTAGGGGAGAGTGGGGCAAAACCGGGTACCTAGATATCTCTGTGAGAGCGCTTCCGTCCGTCTCCTAAAAATTTTCAAAGTTTTTGTGTTGAAATCTTTCGATTTCGGCGTTAGCAGTCGCAGCTTTATAATCCTTCAATTTGTTTTATTAAAAACAAGCGAACGCATGTTTAGATTTAGTCTTTCAGTGCATTTTTTTTTAAATATATGTAGATCTATCGTGTACTAATAAAGCTAACCTACGATACGCCATGTAAAAAAACCGAATACTCTTTTGAAGATGATATTTATTATATTGCGCCATGCGAAAATGAGCTGGAAAATGGAGAAAAACTGAAGGGAACAGAAAAGAAAGGCGTTAAAAGAATATTGTGCAATAATGATAATTAAAAGAAATGATACTGGTGTTGGGCATTCAAGCAAGCAAGCAGAAAAGAATAAATCCAAAACGAAACCCAAGGAGTGCAGAAAAAAAACACACATTTTTGAATTTCCTAAAAATTTTAAAAATTACTAAAGAAGATCTGAAAAGCTAAAAACTTTGATCGAGACGTTTGACTTCCGTTCTTCCATTAATTGAATTACTAAGCCGTAACGTAAAAATTATTGAAAGAGAAGGTACGTTCCGTTGTTTTAAACGAGTATCCGGTTTTAACCTACCATTGGGGCAAAACCGGGTTTTTGTCTGCGGTGAAGGGACAATTTACTAGGAGATACACAAAGTTTTAGTCCAAAAATCACTATCTTCGATTTTTTTGACGCACAAGGACGCCTAATAATTATTTTTGTGAAAAAAGTATGTAAAACAGTTCAACATTTTGGTACCCGAATTTACCTCCTTATGTATTAGTTAAAATGAAAGATATGATGTAAAAAAACAAAACGATTTTTGGACGCAAAGTGTGAGAGAGTGACGAAAAACAACTAAAACTGACAACGTTGCTTTTTGCAAAATTTTTTTGAGGTGATATTACTTATTTCACCTAAAACTACGTCTAAACATTAACCAAATTGTAGAAAAAAGCAAAAGAGATATTACGCACCCTATCGTTAGCACACCCGATGAGGGAGTGATGCATAGAAAAAAATACGCAAACACAAATTTTTCCCAAAAGTAATCAAGTTATCTTCTATACCACAACAGTTATTGCTACACTCAAAAAAAATATTGCACATAATATCAATTAACACCAGTTATTGACTTTTTCATCATTGATACAACGAAAAGTTCATTAATTCTACTAATACACTGAAGAAAATAAGTGCCTAATTATGCAATTAAAACGATCGTTGTATTTACGAATCATTTGTAATTTTTTACCTAATAACTTTCTACATAATTACAATGAAAATTTTTATCGAAATAACGAATTTTCGTTACTTTTTAAGAGTTATCTAATGAACGTTTGTAATGTACGTTCATTGGACGCGTTCATCGGATTTTTCTTTGAGTGTAAGACCATCCGGACCATAATTTGATCAATTTGTAGAGAATCAGCCAAATATAATATAAAGAATAAAAATAGTGATCAAACGTTAATAAACGTATAGTACGTACATTTATTGATTTGTAAAATATAAATACACTTAAATTTTATCATTTCAATCAATTGCTCTCCGATTTCTTGTAAAATTTAAAAGTTCTATGTACCTATTAAGTGTAGTTGCAGTTGACCATTGAGTTAGGTGTGTATTTCAGTTTCTAAAAAAATATTCAGCGCGCCCTACATTATAATCGTTATAACCTAAATACACCGCATGAAATATCCAACGCTAATATTTTATTTATGCGAATATATTCAAGCTTAACTTTCCTCCCCCCCGCCCCCCAAGTTAGTTCAACTTTATCGACGTTCAACTTCAAGTGAGTAACAGGTAACATTAAGCACATCTACTGCCAACAATAATTTTACCTTACGTACTCGAGACCCCGAACGCGAGCCGGACTTTTTTTCAGACCGCGGACTCACCTCATCGTAAATAAAATTATCAATTTCCTCCAAAGGTCTCCCATAAAGAGCCGAGGGGAACGGCTCGAATTTCGTTGGAAGGCGAGAACCATCTTCCACGCTAAGTTTTCGTTTAGGTTGAAAGCCGTATTCGCGAACAAGTTGCACAGTTTTACGCTCCAAGCGTTCCAGAGACTCTTTAGTAAATGGTTTCACCTGAGCTTTGCCACGAGAATGATTTACAACACTCGTCGGTTTAAGCGGATCCGAGTACCTTTTATTAACATTATCGTCCGACACAAGTTCCTTGTCGTATTCCGGGCCGCAAGGATACGAAACGGGCCGTTTCGATTGTTTTGGGTGAATTTGTTGTTTATAGAGTTCTCTACTGCTTGCATATTGATTTGTAATAGCTGCCTTAGATATTTGTTCTTCGAGAAAAACTTTCGAAGGACTCTGCTCTAAAACTCTCGAACTACTTTCCGGTTCGTCTTCGGAACCCGCGTTGTTAATTGACAACTGTAATGCCTCCGGATCCGAACTAGGGATGAAAGATCCGGCGGAGCCGGCTCCGTCACGCAGGGCGGGCTAGACATTATTTTAGTTAACGGCGTCAAACGGCCGGGGGACACGGAACGTCGTACGTCATCCCCAAAGACTCGCTCGCGTAAAACTGCGGCCCGGCGCCAACGTAAAGCTTGCGACGGCGCGACCCCAGCGTCGTCACGATAGGGTTGCACCGAAAAACGATCGATGACAAATTAAATTATTACCCTAAATAGGTAATACGAAATAGAATTTTCCTAGCACAAGCAAGGCTCCAATGTCCGATTAAAAAAAAAATCCATATCCGTTACGACGATTATTTTAGAAAGTGCCCGCAGAATATCGGACAACTTCTAACGCGGACTGTCACTGACGGAACAATAATAGTGCGCGAAAAAATTGTTAAAAAAACTTCGTACAATTAGAATATTCGTTAAGGGGATAGTAGACGGATTTGCAGTGTTACTTAAAACTTAATGAATTTAAAAGATGAACATCGATGAAACTTTTTTTTTATTATAAACGTGATTATAAAAGATTATTCTTCCTCTTACACACATTAATTTTTATTCAAAGTGATAAACAAAAATAATAGGTTCCTCCGGTATTTTTTTGAAAAATAATTTCAACATTCACTTATTCTTTTGCAGTCGTATAGACGATAGCGTTTTTCAGGGCGAGAAGTAAAATCAGCACCTACACTTCAACAGTTTCGTATTTACAACGATTTTAATTAATGTTGTTAATAAAAAAATGTAGTTTTTCGGCGTTTAAATCTATTTGATGAGAGATGAACTTCTGAAGTTTTAATATAACTTTCTAGTAACTAAAACACATACTTTAGAACGGCAACGGTCATCTAAAACAATTTAGCAATTAAGAAATTATCGGTATATTCTTATTATTTTAAAAATATTGTCTTTGCGAATGTAGACAACCAAAAATACAGCGTCAAATTTTTACCTGCTAAATAATATTTCTAGTTATTTGCATAGAAACTGAAAGCAGGTGTTTCTCAGAAGATTAGCCCAACCATAAATATCGAAGGTGGCATTGTTTGGGATATGTCAAAGAAACGAATAGTAGTAAGTTAAGTAGTAATTTCTGCTTTACAATTTGTTTTGTCGGTAGGGGACTTAGCTGATGTAGGTATTTTGTATATATGTAAAAATGTTGAATACTTAAAAATTAATTTTTAGCCAATTTTCATAGAAAATATAACTATTTCAGCCTGTCTGATGACCGAACTCTGACGTGCCGTTTTCGATTTTCTCTGATCTCGACCCGTAAATTACGAAAATATAGTCCGTTTGTTTTGGATCGGTCATATACATCTATATACAGGGTGTCCCCGTTTTTTGTAGCAGGACTTTCATAACTTGTAGTAAAATTCATTTTGAAAACAAAAGTTCATATAAACATATATGTATGGAGGCCTCGTTTTCGATTTACAGGGTGTCGAAATTTAAAAAAAAAATGGATGTTTTATTTGTAAAACAAAATTCCCTTTTTTGATTTTGTTGAAACTTGGCAGTTTTGTTTGTAATAATAATACACATTTTTTCACATCATTGAATTTGTCCTACTTCTTCCAGTGCCGCCACAACAGGGGACCAGCTTGATAAAAATAGAAAAAAATATGGTACGCCCCTGCTTTTTTGTAAGTTTGAAATGTTTTTCAGATTCAGCAATCAAAAATAAAACTTTTTCTATTACGCAACTTTTTTCCTATCTCGCTTCGTTTAGAGAGAAATAAAACTTATTTTTTTACAGAATTTATTGTTTGATAATAATTTGTATGTCAAAAATCAACCACACGGTATGATCCTGCCCAATAGAAAAACGGTCAATTATTTTTGGAATTTTTAAATGCAGAGTATCATAACATGATGGAGGATGTTCCAATCCAACAAAGAATAGACTCGTTTTTTCAGTTAGATAGATGCCCTGCCCATTATGCTTTGGTGGTGCGGAACGGGCTGAATACAGCATATCCGCAAAGATGGGTGGGTCGTGGAGGACCAGTAGAGTTTCCTCCTCGATCGCCTGATCTAACACCCTTGGATTTTTTTGTTTGGGGATTTATTAAGGAAGCAGTTTACTCTACGCCTGTCAATTCACAAGAGGAACTTGAACGACGAATCCGAAATGCTGCTCTTAGAATAACTCCAGATCATTTGGAAAACGTTCGGCAGTCTTTAATACGTCGTTGTAATTTATGTGTTGAACAAAATGGCAGGCATTTTGAACAGCTCCTTTGATTTTATGTCTCTGTTTATTGAATAAGTTTCCTTTCATACCGTGTGGTTGATTTTGACATACAAATTATTATCAAACAATAAATTCTGTAAAAAATTAGTTTTATTTTCTCTAAACGAAGCGAGATAGGAAAAAGTTGCGTAATAGAAAAGTTTTATTTTTGATTGCTGAATCTGAAAACATTTCAAACTTACAAAAAGCAGGGGCGTACCATATTTTTTCTATTTTTATCAAGCTGGTCCCCAGTTGTGGCGGCACTGGAAGAAGTAGGGCAAATTCAATGATGTGAAAAAATGTGTATTATTATTACAAACAAAACTGCCAAGTTTCAACAAAATCAAAAAAGGGAATTTTGTTTTACAAATAAAACATCCATTTTTTTTTTAAATTTCGACACCCTGTAAATCGAAAACGAGGCCTCCATACATATATGTTTATATGAACTTTTGTTTTCAAAATGAATTTTACTACAAGTTATGAAAGTCCTGCTACAAAAAACGGGGACACCCTGTATAATCAAATCTTGTAGACACGATTCCAGCCGCAATTTTGATCGTAGGAGGCTGAAAGTTAGATAGTGTACTGTCTTGAAGAAAACAAAGAACGAGTTCGTTAATCAGCCAAATTGACCGACCTGTTTCAAATTAGTGACTAAGCAAAGATTTTAAATTGATTGTGAGTTATCTCCGTTATTAATTATTTATTCAGTAATATGAAATATGTTTTGGGATCGGCATAAAATTCTCTGTCCATCATATCTCTTTATAATTTTCGATAGAATGCACCGTTTTTGAGATAATCTGGTAAAAGTGATAAATTTTTTTTTAATTTTAAGGTAAAGAGATTATGAAATATCGTACTAATTCATAACTGCCTTACTTATTGTGTGGTTTCTACTATTGTCTGTTTTCTGTTTATCTAAAATTTATGCTTTATCGTTTTAATTTAACAAATACTAAAATTTCAATTTGTTATATTCATCTCGAGAGAAAAAAAAAAAACTTTAATGTAAAGTATGTCGTGAAAAAATTGCGTATATGCTCTCCGGTATATTCCAAGGGAACTGTCAAAAAATCCAAAAAAATTGTTAAAAAGTTCCCCCTTGACCGTTCTCGTCGATATGAAGAAGTAATGTTGAGAATTCAACTTCTTCCATTTCTGCAAATTTTTTAAAACTAATATTTCCCAAATAATGCTAAAATACCTTTATTGTTTCGTACCAAAGTAATTCATAATCATTGGTGATTAATTTTTAAATCGTATTTTATAAATTATAAAATAAATAAAAAGTTACCCACTTCGCTTTTTCGTACATTACAAATTAACATATTAAAATATTAGACAAATTAAGATATTTTTAACAGTTAATCTCACAATAATTAAGTAATGCAATCTGAACATTTTCTGTTTCACTTGATTCGTCATCGAATCAAGCGACATCGCAACGGCAATAGTTTTCAAAACTCCGTCTACTATCCCCTTAATGAAGCGAATGTGAATGTCTGGCCGAACGTGTATCGAAATGAAAACTGAACATATCAAACATATACCTGTACTATTTGATTTCTACTGCAATTCTTAAAGTATTTGTTTTTGAACCAATGTTTTTTACCTACATAAGCCTTATACAGTGCGTCCTCAGCTCGGGTCATGAATAGGAAAAACTTTCTTATATTTTATTTTGGAGAAAAATGCCATTCTTTATAAAATAAACTCCGCTTCCTGCAAAATCACCAAAACTCCATCTAAAGCCACGTATTCACTAGGGGACATGACGTGAACATCATATAGGTTTGGATAAGCTATATCAAGTTTTAAAATTGTAGATACACTTCGTCCAAACCTATGGGCAATCCACGTCATCAATGAAAGGTTACTAGATGATGACGTTTCACTCCTCGTATTTTGACAGTTCTAATAAATTGTAGTCTTTCTAAATCATCTATAGAATATGTCATTTTCCAAACTTTAAACCGAATTAAAAATAAACAATCTAGTGACTTTTTTTTTGATGACGTGAATTGCATATAGGTTTGGATGGGCCATAAGTACTGATCGTTCAGTACTGATAAAATTTGATAAAAAATACATCTTTTCGCAAAATACCGGTATTCGCAGTAAGTCCGCACTGACATTTTTGGTTTGTAAATGGAACTCACAAAATACTTAATATACTACATATAACAGAATTTTACAAGTTATAAATGCATTCAAAATGGATTTTACTCTTCTAAATCAGAAATAACACAGTAGGTGTCCACAATTTTATTTAAAAACCGAGTTCTAGGCTTATTACATAAAAAATTCGCAACAGCGGTTGTAGCGTATCAAATGAAATAATACAATTAAAAATTAAAGAAATTTCCCGACTAAAAATCCGTATAATCCCGTACCTTTAGTATAAGGTTTTACAGATATTCTTTAGATGGTTTGTTTAAATATTACAAAATTAGATAATATTAAGATCGATGTCGTCTTAGTAAACCATATTTGTAAATAATGTTTTAACGTGATATATCTGCGACATAAAATAGTGAGCTTAAATAAATATCTTAAAATGGGTTTAAATTTATCTAAAAATGATGAATTAAAATCTTTTAAATTTTATACTAATAAACATGTTTAAATTTAAGTATACTTGATATGGATTCATTCAATGTCTTTTGAATTAGCTTAAATAGATATGAAATTTAACAAAATCTGCTATTTAAAAGATAGGTAATATAAAACTTGCAAAACCTTCTCAAAATATATTGGTCGAATATATATATTCACCTTTCTTACCTAATTAAAAAAGCATTTAGGGAGAAGCGCATACACCGATCACTGATAAACGGAATATTATCAATACCTAGTTTAATTATTAGATAAGTAACAACTATTAAATTGTTATCACTTTTCGTTACCAGAGAATTAATGACAAAAATCCAAACCCAAACTTGGAGAAAGCTGTCTTCGTAGAATTTGTTTTCATAAAAAGTTTTTGGGAATTAAAATGGCTCGTTTGCCGGTTTCATTTATAATTTTATTTAACCCTAGAGTAACCTCAAATGCTTGGGATGACCTCACTCTAAAACAGCATAAACACTAAACGTTGAAAAAAGTTAGCAGTTTCGAGTAAAACATAAGTTCGAGTAAGCATAAGGTACATATTTTTCAAACTCTTTAAGTGGGTAATAATCAAAAATGCAAATAGGTAGAACTTTGCGACCTTCGTCATTGTCATTTCTACGAACTAGGAAACCTTTTCCCAAATTCTTTACTTTCTTTTCTTTTTTATATGTTACATTTCTAGAAGAAAGCGAATTACTTAAATTATTATCAGCATTATAATTTCATATTATCACAGAAATTTCATTTAATTGTACGAGTAAACATTAACTACAAATTACTAAATTTTTCATTCCCATCATTTTAGAATTGCATGACTAAATAATAGTATAGAAGGGGATGGCAAAATTGCACCACGTGCGTCGTTCCGTTATTCGACAACTCGGCAAAAATGGTAGGAATTTATGCATATATGCTCTCCAGTATATTCTAAGGGAACTGTCAAAGAATCCCAAAAAATTGTTAAAAAGTTCCCCCTTGATATGAAGAAGTAAAGTTGAGAATTCAACTTCTTCATTTCTGCAAATTTTTTAAAACTAATATTTCCCAAATAATGCTAAAATACCTTTATTGTTTCGTGTCAAAGTAATTCGTAATCATTGGTGATTAATTTTTAAATCGTATTTTATAAATTATAAAATAAATAAAAAGTTACCCACTTCGCTTTTTCGTACATTACAAATTAACATATTAAAATATTAGACAAATTAAGATATTTTTAACAGTTAATCTCACAATAATTAAGTAATGCAATCTGAACATTTTCTGTTTCACTTGATTCGTCATCGAATCAAGCGACATCGCAACGGCAATAGTTTTCAAAACTCCGTCTACTATCCCCTTAATGAAGCGAATGTGAATGTCTGGCCGAACGTGTATCGAAATGAAAACTGAACATATCAAACATATACCTGTACTATTTGATTTCTACTGCAATTCTTAAAGTATTTGTTTTTGAACCAATGTTTTTTACCTACATAAGCCTTATACAGTGCGTCCTCAGCTCGGGTCATGAATAGGAAAAACTTTCTTATATTTTATTTTGGAGAAAAATGCCATTCTTTATAAAATAAACTCCGCTTCCTGCAAAATCACCAAAACTCCATCTAAAGCCACGTATTCACTAGGGGACATGACGTGAACATCATATAGGTTTGGATAAGCTATATCAAGTTTTAAAATTGTAGATACACTTCGTCCAAACCTATGGGCAATCCACGTCATCAATGAAAGGTTACTAGATGATGACGTTTCACTCCTCGTATTTTGACAGTTCTAATAAATTGTAGTCTTTCTAAATCATCTATAGAATATGTCATTTTCCAAACTTTAAACCGAATTAAAAATAAACAATCTAGTGACTTTTTTTTTGATGACGTGAATTGCATATAGGTTTGGATGGGCCATAAGTACTGATCGTTCAGTACTGATAAAATTTGATAAAAAATACATCTTTTCGCAAAATACCGGTATTCGCAGTAAGTCCGCACTGACGTTTTTGGTTTGTAAATGGAACTCACAAAATACTTAATATACATATAACGGATCTAGGTAAATTCGTCTACAACAATTCGCCTACGAACAATTCATCTACAACAGTTCATCTACACAACAATTCGTCTACACGACAATTCATCTACACAACAATTCGTCTACCAACAATTGATCTACAATACAATTCGTCTACAGCAATTTACCGAATTATTATTTTCTTAAATTTCCGTCGTTCATCAGTTAATTGCGATTAATATTATTTATGTAATAGGAATATGTATGGAAGTATACCTAATTCCATTATGACCTTATGTAAATTTTTACGTTGTTGTTAAATATTTGAATGAACTTACGTGAACATGATGACTGATATATGAACATGTTTGAATGGGCATGTAGGTACTACCTAATGCCAATAAATAAATTTGTTGTTTATTTTGATTTAAATGTTTTAACATTAAAAACACTCTTGCTTCCAAACATTTGAACGGTCGGTGTACTGTACACAGACCTTTTTCATGTGCCTACCTATTTAAGTTCAAAACGTTTAAAACAACAATAGGTATTATCGGTTGAAGATCATTAAATCTCTTTATTGCTAAATATTTATGAAACAATTTTAAGAATATGCAATACCTACTGCTTTTAAAGATTTATGGTCGAACCATCAAATGTTTGAAGTAGGTAGTATTTTCTTTACCTAAATAATTATTCGAATGTGCAAATCTGCAAACATCTGTAAGTTCTATTAGTTTAAATCATTTTTTAGAAAAACAATCTGCCGTGATCTTCAAAATAGGTAGGTATTATAATTAGAAACAGATGTTTTAAAAATGCAGATCTGTATGTACGAAGACATTTTTATACCTAGATATCTAAAACTTTAAAAATTTGAAAATCGCAGAGATATAATAATCATTATCGACAGAAAGACAATCGTCTCTATTTTTTTAATTTAAAATACTATAGGTAGGACTTGCAACATAAGCGAAATTTAACGACCACTTAATCTGTATATTTAAATTATGTATAGAAACTAAAACAAACTTGAAAGAAATTCATTAATAAATTAAATGCACACGCGATAAAAGTTCATATTAAAAACGTGATTTTAATTTGTGCGATTTTTAAGAGAAAATAATCCGAAATTGATAATACATTTCATAACGCCCCAAACATTCATCAAATCTAAAACCAATTCAATTAAATCAAATTTAATGTTTCTAAGACAAAAATTTAAGAAAATAACAATTCGGAAAATTGTTGTAGACGAATTGTATTGTTGATCAATTGTTGGTAGACGAATTGTAGTATAGATGAATTGTTTGTAGATGAATTGTTGTAGACGAATTGCTGTAGACGAATTTACCTGCTACGACATATAACAGAATTTTACAAGTTATAAATGCATTCAAAACGGATTTTACTCTTCTAAATCAGAAATAACACAGTAGGTGTCCACAATTTTATTTAAAAACCGAGTTCTAGGCTTATTAATAGGTGGTAAAACTCAACTCAATTTTTACCAAATTGGATATTTTTGTCATCAATTTCATAATTATCTTCATTTTACGTAAAAGTTATGTGGGCATCGTGTATGAAAGATATTCATTCTAATGAAAAATATTAATTCATACCAGTCATTAAAATAATGATCATTTTGAAAGCCTATTACTACAAAATGTTGACGCCGAAATTCCAATACGTTACAGGCAGTTTTTCAAACTTATACACTACGTAATGTAATTTTATTGAAACAAATAATAAAGAGAATTTTAATTCTAATTTCCAGCTTATTGCAGAGAAAATATTATTCAATTTTAGCATTCGCGTCTTATGATTCAAAAAGTACGTTATCGAGTAGTATTTTATCCATCATACCATTAGAAAAATGCTCTGGAGATTTTATGTGTCCGGCATTTGAATAATCTTTTAATTCTCGAACCATTTGCTTATCAAACGTGTGCGAAAATGATGCCATAACAATGGGTTTCTGCAGAAATCTATTTGCTTTGACGTCATTTTCACGAACCTTTGATAAACGTATGGTTCGAGAATTGGGCCCCCATTATTTGGAAAAGTCCATTAAGGGAAGTCTTACTGTATATTGTCATTGAACAACAATCAAATATTATTATCATAAAAGAAAATTGATATGAGACGTCCAATTATTTTAGAATTAACAGGCGTAGTTTTATACATTTTATAAACAATTTGATTTCTTGAAGACTTAATTGATTATTAACCTACCTTGTCATCGCCGATTGAATATCGCCATCGGAGTCCTCAGGAGTCCAAAGTCCTTCTCGGTCGATGAAGAATAACCCACCCAAGAACACTCCTGCACCGGCACGCGTATTGTATCCATAACTAAAAAGAAAAAAAATTACTTATTTTTACTTTAGAAATTCTTATCAAACAAATGTAAGTCACTTTATGTTATCGACGCAGACAGCTATAGACCTGAATCGTCCGATTGCGACCTTCGTATTAAATAAATACCTATACATATAAACGCAGATTTGAATATGTAATCAAAAATACTTTGGATCTAATAATAGGCTAAATTCACTTGTGTGTATTAATTTTGAAAATTAGCATTAATCGAAATAAATTATCATAACAAAACAATTGAAAACTACTCCTACTTTTCAAATGCACCATACTAAAAGAATACTTTTTAAATTATTCCGCTTGAAAATTTGAGCTGGCGTTGAAGTACAAAATTCCCCAATTAACTAACATAGGTAGTTAAAGAAATACGTACATAAGTAACAGTTTTAATTTATTATAAATAACACAGCAAGACTTACACACTCAGACAAGATTATAATATCATTGGATTCGCCCTATAAAATTATAACAAATGAGCGAAGCCACACAAACACAAAACGAGATCACGAAAACACGTCTGCCCGTTGCCTCGCCAAATAAAGTACTAACAATTTATGATACAAAAGTCTGGAATTCATTCTAATCGTCAATTTTCGACATATGCAGTTACGACAGTGCACGTAGTAATTGAGCCGAGCCCCGCTTTAGACACGAGCGTTATCTCCACATGTGGCACGTTTTCGAGTAAAATGTGTGCCTGCACCGTTTGATACAAGATAACATATCTATGAAAATACTCCTTAAAAGAAAAATTCTTTTATATTTTTATAATGTAGTTATTTAAAATTAAAATATTCTTATTATTACAGCTTATGTTCAAGGTAAAATTTGTTGCTTTTCCAGAGTTATCGTAATGCGTTATAATATTTTAAATTAATATGTAGTCATGCTCTAATACAAAATGAATTCTGTTCAATTTAATTTTTTTTAATTATTATTAAATTATTTACAACTAGCCTTCTATTTCGTAGGTTAACAAGCAAATATGTTAATTATAACAGTTGCAATTTTATATTATTATATTAAACAGGAAGGTACACTAAAGGGTGACGACTCCGCAACGTCCAAAAAAAAGTTCAGTTTAATAGATAATTTATTTTACAATAAATATTTTTCTATTAGATTATATTATTAGGTATACCTACACTTTTTAATTTACTTATTGTCTTCTTATTATATATATTACCATTAAAAGGACGTATACATTTAGTAGGTACCTACTTTTTCACAGAAATATCGCAAAAAATATATAATTTTGCACAGTTTTTTAAGACAACCATTTATATTTTAAGTAGTACTAAGTAGGTTTTAAGTAGGTAGTAGTGAAATTTGATTTAAAAAAATGCATTTCCTTTTCGATGCATTCGTTTACGGATAAAAAATTAAATTCAAATTTTTGATTGTCGCAACAATTTTTAAACAATTTAGGCTGACAACGAGACAAAATTTAAATAGTAAAATTTGCAAAAGTTAATTCTTAACTTTTTCTTTTAAGAATAATCGAGTCAATTATTAAAGTTTGTTGTGGTTAGTTTACTTCTAGTTTAAATTAACAGGAGTGATTTATTTTATATTAAGTAAGTAGACACACACACATATATATATATATATATATATATATATATATATATATATATATATATATATTTTAAACTATGAAGTTGAATTAAAAACGAATTTAATTTATTTGGGGCATCGTATGTGTTGTATGAATTTTGCGTCGAAAAATGTTTAATGCTCAAGTTTATAACCCGATTAACATTTTATTTTGCCACCTCTTTACTTAAAAAAAATATTTTAATAATTGCAGTTTTTTCGTGGCATTCTTTTAATACTCCTTGTTCTAAATTTCTGCCTTTTATACTAAATGTAATACTGCCATGCAATTATTGTTATTTTACTAACAAAGTAAAACAATTGTGTGGGAGTAAAGATACGTGCGGCTAATTTCTTGATTACCTACCTACTCAAAAATAAGGAAAATTTCGGAACTTACCGCCAAAATTGCAGTAAGCGTTTTCGATACACCCATACCTCGCTATACAGCCGCTCTTTATACGGCATTTCGCTATAACGGCCCTCTTCAATTAAGGCACGTTTTCGATTTACGGCCTAAAATGTTTCGCTATAACGGCAAAAAAACTTTTTTTCGATGTCGATATATCTACATGTTGCCAATCTTGCGCAAGCGCAATCTCGATGCACACTCTTTTCTATTTCTTCTTGTTTACGAACGTTATTCAGTGTGTGCTCATAAAGCGGCTGGCTTAGACTTGTCTGTGAGTGTTTTATATACATATTTATTACTAATTGTTACACATTTACTGAAAAATTTTAAACAATTAGGGACATTTTTGGTACTTAAGTACATATAAATACAAGTACAAATTAAAAATTTTTAATATGTATTTTTTTATTAAACTTATTTTATAGTTCATTATTTTTTAGACAAAATGCCATCGAAACAATTATCGACTTCGGAGACTGATAAAAAGAGATGCCGAAAATCAGTCACGCTAGGAACTAAACTACTAGAAGTATTACGTCGTATAGAAGCTGGAGAGAAAATTGTTGAAATTTGCAAGACAATGAGACTTGCGAAATCTACAATTCAAACTATTCGTGATAAAAAAGAAGACATTAAAACATATTTGCAATCTGCTGCACCTTTAAATGTCTCGAGATTAACACGCCAAAGAAACTGGATTATGGAAAAAATGGAAAAACTATTGATTATATGGATTGAGGACAATAACAAACGAAGAATGCCAATGAGTCAAATGACTATCCAGGAAAAAGCTTTAAGTATTTTCGAAAATTTGAAGAATGGAGATACCGATGAATCTGCTATAGATGTCACATTCACATTGTCAAAAATTTAAAAATAGATTTAATTTGCATAATTTGAAAATGAAAGGTGAAGCAGTTAGCGCCGATGAGGCCGCATCTAAGGAATATCCCAACATTTTAAAGGAAAATAATTGAAAGAGGTGGTTATAAACCTGAACAAGTGTTTAACATAGACGAAACAGGGTTTTATTGGAAGCGAATGCCTGATCGCACGTACATTTCAAAAACCGAAAAATCTGCGCCTGGTTATAAGGTGTCTAAAGAACGATTAACTTTGCTACTTGGTGCAAATGCCGCAGGTGATTTTAAGCTAAAACCACTTTTAATATATTTGTCCGAAAATCCAAGGCCTCTTAAAGGACTAAATAAAAATCAATTACCCGTCATATGGAGATCCAACAAGAAAGCTTGGATGACTAAAGCTACCTTTGAGGATTGGTTCAAAAATCACTTTTGTACAGAAGTGAAAAAATATTTGCGAGTCGATAACTTAAGCAACAAGGCTTTGCTAATTTTGGATAATGCACCAGGGCATCTTACTAATTTATCCGAACTATCTGAAGATGTCATGATTGAGTACCTTCCGAAAAATACAACATCTCTGATCCAACCAATGGATCAGGGTGCAATAGCCACTTTTAAGGCATATTACCTACGCCGAACTTTCCGACAACTTATAAGGGAAACCGATGGTAAATCTTCAATTAAAACATTTTAGAAAAACTATAACATCAAGGATGCTGTTGACAGCATCAGTGAATCATGGAAGGAATTAAAATTAACAACAATAAACCATGTTTGGAAAAAAATATGGCCAGAATGTGTAAAAAGTACTGATACAGAAGTTAATTTCCTCCCTGAAATTAGGCAAAACATTTTGGATCTAGCACATGATCTCGGCTTTGAAGGTTTGAACGAACGTGATGTGCTTGATCTACTTGAAGCTGATAGGGAATCCCTTTCATATGAGGAACTCATTCAGTTGCAAGCAGAACCGGCATTTGATGAAGAGTATCCAAGAGTAGCCTGTTATATCCAAACAGCTAACATCAAAAAATTTGTTCAAAGCTATTTCCTATTTCGAACAAGGAATAAACATCCTCCTTGAAAATGATCCTGACATCGAACGTAGCGCTAAAGTTTCTCGAGGAATTAACTCAGCCATTAGCTGTTTTAAATCACTGAAGAACGAAATAGACAAGAAGGCAAGACAAACAACGTTGGACAATTTTTTAAAGCCAGGCCCATCTTTACCAGCGAAAAATGATGACGACAGTGATCTGCAAGTTACCATTTCTTCATCGTCTTCAGATTAAAGTCATTTTATGCAAAAATTATGTATGTATACATACACATATTTTATGTAACATGAAGTTGTTTCATTTTTGTTTATAGATTATTGTTGGTTTTATTTTATGTACAAATGTATGTACTTGTTATGTATGCATTTTTTATTTAAATGAAATAAAAAGATAAAATGCATTTTGAATTATAAACCATGTTACATATTTAACAAATTTGGAACCGATCCCATTGAATTTGTATGAATTTGTATTAGAATAATTGATTCCTTATACGGCTTTTCGCTTTGCGGCCAAGTTTCGTGGAACGTATCTAGGCCGTAAAGCGAGGTATGGGTGTATTAGTATTTATGGGGTTTAGTTGATGCAAATTGATCTTTAGTATTACGATTTATTGCTAACCTAGGCTTAATTCAAGTTAAGTCAGATATAAGATAGATTTCTTTTGAAAATTGATTTTCAAAGAAGCCATGTCAACAACTTGGATGTTTCGGTACAGGTTGATGGAAATGAGGAATTCAGGAAGAAACGAAGACATAGAATGGGTTGAAGACCTTAGCTATAAGACCTTAGTAGACTCGCGCCATACAATAGTCGAATGAAGAAGAACAGGCTGTGTGCCTATTATGAACATAAAATAGAATAAGTTCAAGAATTGTAAACAAGTTACTTTGAGTTGCGTTGTGAAAGTCAAAATTTTTAATTGACCTCGGCTTGTTTGTTGTGGGTTGCGCGTAGTAACCCACGTAGGAGAGTTTAAAGGTGCAATAGGACTATAGGCTAAGCCTCGACTTTACAGAGATAACGCACCTTCGGGAGTACCTCGAAGGTGGTGTGGAAAACTCCCCAACAATTTAATGTTTGTTCGTTGTTTGTTTGATTTCCGAAATTTTGAAATACTTTGATTCATATCCTTTTTTTGGCCTTCCAACTTGTCTTTTCCCAATTACTAATGTTCCAACAGAACAAATTTATCACGTTTTTTTAAGCTGACTTCTGTACTATTAGGTAATTTAACTATACAATGATCTAAGTTTCTTTTTTAATGAATGAATTATTTTATATAAAGACTTAAAACTTGTTCATATATGGTTAGATTTATACAGGGTTGGGTAAAATGGGCGGAACATCCAATTTCTGGCTTTATTATGAGCTACACTTTATCCAAACCTATATCCAATTCACGTCATCAATAAAGGGTTACTAGATGAAGACGATCTCGCATTGCTGTCACCTCGTACCTTGTATTTTTAAAGTTCTAATGAATTGTAGTGTATTTTATACCATCTAATATGTGCGTAAGTAAATTATCGATAAAATATGTCACTGTGCAAACTTTAAACCGAATTACAAATAAACAATCTAGTAACTTTTTATTGATGACGTGAATTGCATATAGGTTTGGATAAGTCATAGGTTAGGCCGTAGACTGAAGATTGATCTTAAGAATAGTTTTTGTATATTTTATTCACTATTTAATGATGTTTAGAGATTTTCCTTATTTCATATTTTTCAAGTTATGACATCATCGACTAATATTTTAAATGGAATACCCTAATTTTTATTTCTGATTTATATTTCCGAGACAGTCGTACGGCTTTTTGTTTGAATAAACATTGCCTCTAAAATTAGTCCTTTTGTTTTATTATTATTACAAATAACTACATTTCTAAGACATTTATACATGTAGAAATTAACAATTTTAGGCAAATATTATAGAAAGTATACTGCATTGAATGATGCATTATAAACTTCGAGTAATTTGATTTTTTGAAAGATTTTTCATTAATTTTGAATCAACATAAAAAAACTGAAACGAATTCAAAACTATATGACTGCTACAGTTTCGTATAACAAACAGTTTAAAACTATTTCAAAATTATTGAAATAGTTTTGAATATTGAATTATTGGAATAGTTTGATTTATTTGAAATTTATATGATTTTTTTTATGACAATTCTTCTGGTTATTTTTAGAGGAGGGGGGGGGGTTTACTTTAGAAGGTTTCTTTTAAAAATCAGTACCTATTAAAAGGAAACTGAAAACTTGTTTCGAAACTGTTTTGCATTATAATTCGATTTTGTGTTTACTGGACAAACACAAAATTGTAAATTTATCAACAGTTACGGAATTGAAATAGGCATTTATGTAAACTTTGAATAAACAAAACTGCACAAGCTTACCTATAATTTTTGTTGTTAATTCGATAAGTTGTTGATATGTAGGTATGTCGAGCGTGTTAAACAACTCATTGTCCGATTTTCAATCAGTACCTCCTTAAACGCACTCACGAAACATTTTATATTAAAAGAAAATAATAGATAGGTATGAATGTCAAATATCATTTTATACAAACGATATAGGTACAGTAACGACTTTCCATCAAAATAAAGAATACTCTATACCGTTGATGTTTTAGAATGTTTTTAAAACTATCTAAACTTTTTAGGTACCCGCACCTGTTGATTAACATTTAACATTACACAAAAGTCACGTGTTACGATATTATTTTATAAAGATAATAACAGTATAAATTAATAAAACTCGAATGATAACATCAGACAATGCATCTTGCAACAAACCGCTAAAACAAGAAATGACATTTGCAAGTTTACCAACTTAACAATAATTCCCTAACTATAAATAGTTGTTTATTATTTAATATGATTTAAAATATTTATTTAATTATGAATGTGTGCAGAATTTATACATTATTCGTATTCATTACCCGATTTTAATTTTACTTTTAAGAATAATAGGCGCATTCAACTAGTCAACTTACTCAATTGATCACCATGCAATTTGCCACCAAATACGAAATAAAATAAACTTTTTTAAGTAGTCGAGTGCAAGGAATACTTGGACTAATACTAATTTAATATTTGTAAATAAATATTACTACTACTGTACAAATACAACTACTATAAGGGCCAGTTGTACCAAAACCGATTATGCTGAAACGATTGTGTAGACAATCGTTTCTATAGCCATTGACCGACGTTCATTCAGCCTGATCGGCTTTGGTACAACTGGCCCTAAATAGTCTACTCTGTTAAATCTGTTAATTTTAACGCCCATAAAAACATATAAAGATCTCGATTGTAATTGGTTAATATTTTTATAAATTAATAATAAAAATTATTTATAAAATATGTTTTATTAGATATTAAAAAACTGTGATTTTATTTAAATTCTAACTCAAATTTTAAAATATAAAATTAGATATAAGTACATAATATAACAAAATTTACAATGCAGTTCTTTTTTTAATAATAAATGTTATTTATTTTCATCATTATAAATGCACAATTTGATACATAATTTTATAAATTTAATCAATTAATTGTTTATTTATAGGCCAGTAGCACACACAGCCACTTGTGATCACCACAGGCCAGCCACCAAAAGCGATCACAAGTGGCTGTGTGTGCGACCAGTCTAAGTCAAGCAGTTCTGCTTGAATGGGTACACATTTTCACAAATAAATTGCATGAAAATATTGGTGGCAAACTCTCAGGTGCAGGGGAATGTCCGACTAAACATAATCTGGCATTCACCGGTGAGCATGGCGAACCATCGAGGTCTTACTGTATTTATAAAACATTATAAATCCATATGAATCATAAAATTGTTTCCATCAAATAGTTAAACATCTTATTATATTCATTAACAATGATAAATTTAATAATTATTATTAAACCATGTTTTACTATTTAGAAACAGACCTTCTAACGTTGCAATAATAATTTACTATATTTATAAATTACATTATTAAATATGTTTCAAATAGGGTTATGCCTATAAAAGTAATTCTTTAATCTGAAGACATATGAATATTTATGAAATGTTGGGCCAAATGCATTTTAAAACTGTTGTAGTTCAATATTCACTTAATTTTATACAATCAAAAATGCAATAATTCAAAGATAATTAAATTACATAGAGATTATGTTAGAAATACGTATTAGAGATCGTGCCATGTAGAAAATAACTAAATCATGCGATCATTCTCGGCACCGCAGTATTTTTAAAGCAAAACACATTATTAAAGTAAGCTTTTAGACAGTCATTAAATAATATCGTGTACGACTCGATTTAATTCGGCTTTAGATCCCACCCGCTAGGCCATTAAACAAGTGTTCTCGAACTAAAGAACGATTCACGGATATTTTCTATATGGCGCGATCTCCAGTAGCCTAAGAAACATTATTAATTTCGACCAGTAAAATTAAAGAAAATTACAATGTTAGTAATAATTGAAAACTTATTAAATTCATTGAACTACCATAAATATTAGTTTTATTGACAACAATAATAAAACCGTAAATGTAGAATTGGTTTTAAGCAATGAACTACTTCCATTAGGACTTGTGTTGTTATGTAACGTTCTACATCTCCACACTATTCCGTTATCAATATCTAAATCTTGATTATCTATCCATTGTTGATATGGTTGTTTAAGAACTAATTTATCTCTCACCTAGAAATACGTATTTAAAAATATAACAATGGCTAGATTTAATTTTATGTACTTTCTCTACATCTTCGAATACCCTTATCAAATTTCCACCAGCCAGTAGTTTCAAATTATCGTCTGTCCATCCTTGATGAATTTTTTGCTCGAAGGGCATCAAAAAGCGCAGGATATTTAGAAACGTCTTCGAGACCTTGAGGCATGCTATAAAATTTAATAATAATTGCATAGTGTTTTATAGAAACATTTAAAATACTTTACTTGGAAACGCCATCATAATCTCCACCAATTCCTACATGCTCAACTCCTGCCACGTCCACAATGTGATTAATATGGGCTAAAATAAATATATTTTTTGATTAATAAAAATATACCTAATCGAGTTTTTCAAAATTTTATGACGAAAGTTTTGCTTTATGTCTTCTAACAACGAATAAACTTTATAATTTATTATTAATTAAGATAAATGATAAAAACATACCCATAACATCGGTAATAGTAGCCTCATTTGGTTTGTCGCTTACAAACCCTGAATAGAAATTAACCATAACAATGCCTTTATTTGCTTTCTACAAGTTATAAGGACAATTATCGAAATTAATGCGAAACAAAGTTCGCTACATACCACTAACAAAAGAGTGTCATCTCGAACATTTCGACTATGCGCTTTCACAGCATACGCAGATGAATGGGAAAACATTATCGGAGCTTCACTTTCCTGTATCGCTTGATTCATTACCATGTGTGATACATGAGATAAATCAATCATCATACCCAACCGATTCATCTCTCGAACGACCAACTAAAAAACGCAAGTTAATTATTTTACAATGAAAGTGGATAATAAATACTTTTCCGTATGAGGTCAAATTATGAACGGGAGTTGCATCATCTACAATCGAACTGTCGGCCCTGAAAATTTATAATTTACAAAAGTCAAATTAAATCTACATCTAATATACCAAGGAGTGTTACAGGAATGTGTTAAAGTCATGTAACGAACACCAAGATCGTAGAACATTCTCAATACTCCCAAGCGAGAATCCATCGAATGGCCCCCTTCGACTCCAATTAAACTACCAATCTTCGACTTCTTGAATACGTCTATAATACCTGAAAATCGATCAAAAGAACTTCTAAAAATTCTAGGATAATATTTTTTTATACCTTTAGACGTTGTTACTAATTCCAGATGTTGGGGGTACTTGTTAATTAATCGTTTAATGACGTCAATTTGATCGAGTGTTTTTCCTAGTGCATCTTTGTATTGAGTTGAACAAGAAACGTAGGCAACCCAAAACTAAAATGTGATAAAAGTGGCCTCGAATTGAAACGTGTAACGATCGAAAGGAGGAAAACATTACCTGAGCCCCCACCTTTCCCTTTTTCAAACGTGGAAGATCTGTGTAACATCCTCCACAATTTTTAGAACCCCATAATGCGTCCTCGGATAAATCTGTGTCGAATTTAAAATTAGTTAAATCATTTTTAAGCAGTTCGTACAAGTTGTTTGGTAGATCGTTGTGACTGAAAATATATATTATTAGAAAGATGCGGAACATTTTCCCTTACTTTACTCACCCGTCTATGAGCGGTGCATCGTCCAACACGTGCGATTCGTGTACACTCACCAAGATGCATAAAATCAAGATGGTCTTCGATGTTATCGAAACTGCAAAAAAAAATTGATTTAAAATCAATGTTGCAAGACGATAAATTTAACATTTTATCTTCGGTGAAGAAAAATGAAAAATCTCCTGTCGAAAATGATTAAAAAACTTACAATTGATAGAAAATGCATTAGAATAATTTGTATGCAACAGTGCTGTGATTTAAATAAAAGATCGACGAATAAAATTAAATGGATTGATTTTTTCGATCAACAAAGAATGATTTTGAAAACTCTGCCGATATATGTTTACGTTCGAAAAAAATGGAGTTGTGGCAGATAGACAAACGGAACTGAATGCTAATCGACGTGAAAAATTTAATGATATATAATTAGAAATCGATAAACGCCACCAAATAATTGGGACTAACTCAAACAGGAATCGCTCGGACAGAGTGAAAACATTTGAATTGCGAAACTACTAAATATCTACAGATTTTTGTCCTACCTTTACTCGTCCGTAAAACCAACAACACGTAGCCGAGTTATGTTAGTTAAATTATCACACTAACGATAAAAGCATAAAAATAACGGTAAGTAATACATATTTATCTGAAACAACTGTAATGTCACGAATTAAAGTTGTTTACAATAATATTATAACGATAAGACGGCCTATTTTTATTGCTCGTACATTTCTTACATAAAATATATTGCGATCCAAATAAAAATAATTCAGGCATAATATTGTTAATGCCGCAAAAGAAATTATTTTATCTTTTACGGAATTATTTATACAAAGTAAGTAAATTAATTTTAGGATAATATATTTATCTAGGTACATTAATATTTTATTTACAAATTATCACAGTAAAAGTAATTAATGCTAATAAAAAACACCTTGAAAACTTCGATTTAGAAAGAAACAATTAAAATCGTTACTTTTAAACAAATTTGAAAATGAAAACTATTATTAATGCATATTGAAACAATACAGAACTGTATCCAAAAAGAGTTTTATTTTAACCATATAAGACTTACCTGATTGCCTACACCGATCCATGTGAGCACTAATTTTATTTTATCGTTGTAATAGTTACACCTTCTAACACAAAAAGAATGAATCTCCACAAAATAATTATTTGTACTTATATATATACTATACTTGCTAAATAATTACCTACTATTGATAAAACGACTGAACAAGTCCTTGATTTAATTTTACTGATAATGATATAATTACTGTATATAAATAAATTTATTCATATGGTATGTGTATTATATATATACTTTTATGAACTTCTTATGCCTACATTAAATCATACTATAGTGCAACATCATAATTTTAAATAATTTGAGATGATTAAGTATACATATAAACTACAATGCGAACACGACAAATGGAACACAAGTGAAATTAGCTTGCGTCAGAAATTGTAAATAATTTCAAAACAATTACGTTTATTATTCAATCATGATTAAAATTTACTCCTAGAGGATGTTTCAAAATTAAATTTATAAAAGAGCATTATCTGGTAAATAATATGATTGAAAATATGTTGAGTGTAAATAACTATATTTTTTAAATACCAATTCAATTACTGTAACGTTGTTTAGTTGTAAGTTTGGGTTAAAACATAAATATCGAATAAGCAGTATAACGCTTTGTTATCTTGGGAAAAATACCGAGCTATTTCATTTCATTTTTATATAGAGGACCTCAAAGCTCTTTACTTACAAGTATATACTTGTCGCTGATACGAATACACATCAAGTTCTATCGATTTTGAATAGAAAAATCAAAAAAAAAAAGGTCAAGAGGATTTAATCTCTCTCTTTAAGACTGTTTTTCAACGTTTCGTTAATTTTCCACCGAACCGAAATTATCTGTTTAAAGTCGCAGATATTCAAAACTATTATCTCAATGGAATATCGTGATTATTTTTGTCTTATCTATAAATAAATTAATGGTAAAGATAAATTAAAAACTTTCTTACCCAATAGTTGTATTTATTTATTCTCAAAACATAGAGCACCTGCAAACGGTTTATTTTAAAAATATATTGAAACACTACACCAATCATAATGGATTTAATACGTTTTCACACGAATTTGATTTACCGCCTTATTGGTTTATTATCACAAAATGTTTAAATAAATGTTGCTGATTCTCAGCTGTTTTATGTGGATATGTTTATAATAAAGATAAATTACATTTAGCACCATCTTTTGGTAGAACGACGACCTGCGAAATACAACCGTTTACAGATTGCTTTAATAGGTCTTCTGAATTTTAAATAATTAATAATTATTGTTATAAAAATAAATCTAGTATCGCCAATTTTATTGTTTTATCGTCGTTTTTGGTGGGCATTTTTAATTCTCCAATATTTAATTGAATATATCGCGGTGACATCTAAAATTCGTGCTACTGCCGAAAACGAAACGTGCACCTATATTTATTGATATGTAGGTAAATAATTTAAGGATTATTTTGAAATTTCCATTAATTCTCTTTTATATTTAAAATGTAAAACACTTTTAAATGCACTTTTTTTAGCGCTCATTAGGACGTCATCTGGCAAAAAACTGTCACTTGGTGGCGTTGTCGTACTCAACCGTTCCTTTTGTGAGGTGCGTTCTTATGGCCGGTATGGTTATTGCGAAGTGCGTCGAATATCAGAAGAATATAATCGACTGACTAGGAGCACTTCTGGTTTTTCACCATCTGTTACAACAAATCACCAAAATTCCGCCTAAAAGCTACTGCCAGCCCAGAGGGTGGCTACCGAGGGTAAGCACTCCATTTTGCTCTATCTGTCAGTATTTGATCTTTGAACAATGATATTATGTATAACCACGTATTAGCCACATTTATGTGGAGCTCGATAAACCATTTGATTAATTATTAGTTTAGACTTGTAATACCTACTTGAATTTATCGAATTGAATCGTGGTTTTGTGGAAAATTATAATTTACTTGAACATTTTTTTTTTGTGTAATACTGGTTGACCCTGCTCTATTCAATGCCAAATAATAATAGATTTAGCTATTTAACTGCAATATTGCATAATGTTAAAAAATATTTAATATTACATTTATACATATAATGGTATTCTATATCAATATGGCCTGGGTTACTTATGCACAGCAAATAACTAGATATACGTTTAGCTGTTTAAAAGCTGCTCATTATGATTCGATTCCTATTCGTGAATGTTTGCCAAAACTGTTAAAATCGAAAACGAACAAATAAGCCGTACAATATTTTGTGCATCAAATAAATTTTATTTTTACATTGCAGCTTGCACCTCTCGATTATCATCCAATTAAAAATAGATTTCTAATTTAAACCGATGCATTCATTAGAAAATAATAGGAACCGATGTGAATTTTTATTGTACAAAAATTTCGTTAGGTACTAATCGCGTAAAATGAGAACTACTCTTTGTCTTCGTACAACTATGTTTCAGTAGATGACGATTTGTATATTCTTCATTAAAAAGCATTTATTTTAAGATCTACTTTTCAAAAACGAGTTTAATTTTAGAAGTTACACATAACCATTCCAAAAAAGTTATATACCTATGTATATTTGTACGTCCACATCTGAATGAATACTTGCTTGAATTGTCTTGAAACATGGAAATAACAGGTACAATCGGCCAAAAAAGTAATTCGTGTGCCCGAAACGATGGGCAAGCAGCTCGGCACGTAATCCTTGCATTGTTAATAACGCCCTTGTTAACTTGTTAAAATAACTGGTTTTTCTCTTGTTGGAGTTCGATAAATTTTACGGGCAATGCAAATACTTTGAAGAGTTTCGATATTTTTAAAACTGCCGTAACTTAAATATATATATAAATAGGTATAGTCGACGTCCCGGCAACATGCGGATTAAAGATCGGCAAGTAGTTTGGTAATTATTGAACAATAGGTGTTGAAAAAATTCAATTAAGCGCCGGTGAAACTTTCTCTGTCTGAAAATTTAACAGACGGACATTTGTAATAAACCTAAAGGCCCTAAATACAGCCCATCGTCTTGTGCTTACAAGACTTGAATGTTAACGTAACTGAAGTGCTATAAAGTTAAAAAATGATCTGCAAACGCCTATTGTTCGATAATCGTATGCCTGCCTTGTCCTTCAATTTGAATGTTGGGTTTTGCCAGGACATCGACTATAATTTGTTAGGTATTTAAAAATAATAGAGACAATATTTTTCGATTAAAATAATGCGATTAGGGGACGTTCAAAAAGGACGTCGCGCTTTTTTGGGTCCTTTTTAACCCCTCCCTCCTCTATGTAACGCCATGCCATAGAATTCTCACTTCCCCCCAGAAAAGGACGTCACACTATGCATCTAACCTCCCCTAAATGTTACAAAAAATGTCCATACAATCAGCTTTGTACTGCTGCAATATCCGTGACGTTACTTATTTGCTACCCCCTCCCCTAAACCCTCACGCACGTCATGTCACGTCCTTTTTTGAATGATCGGGTATTCAATATTAGGTCTTAGGTTAGGTATTCAATATTTTGTTAAATAAAACACGACACATTTGTAAACAAAAACCAAACAGTATTGGAAATTTTGAGATTAACGAAATGACGAGAATGGCCCATTATCCATTTAGGTATTAAGGTAATACGTCGAGGATATTTTGCAAACACGGTTTTACGACTTATTGTCAGATTTAGATTACGAATAGATTTTGAACTATTCCCATTTTAATACCTAGGTATGCACAGTAAAACTCGATAAAACGGAAGCAGAATTTGGCGATACTTTTGTGATAACAGAAATTACTTAGGTACATACACATGCAAATATATCTACATAGGAAAACAAATTCTACGTCTAAGCATTTTTTCTAGGAATAATAATTTCTAAAACTGGCCACATTGTCCTATTACGAGAACGTTTCGGTAACCGATGGTAATCCTTAAAGGATCTCGAATGCGTAACGAATTGATTATGAATTTCTAGGTAAAGAACTTAAGTTAAACGTGAAAAAAATATTACGTTTCTTTATTACTTATCTAGAAATTTACAAATCTAAAGATACCACGTTTGAACATTTGAAGTTACAATATCTTTAAATCTGACACGATTTAAAATTATTTAAACAAAACATTTGCATTGCCTGTAAAATTTATCGTTAAAAGAAATCCGAACTCGACGAGGAACTATTCATAGGTCTTGTTAACGATGAAAGGATTACGAGGGATCTCATGTCGTGCTACTCGCCCATCGCCTCGGGCGCACGCATTACTTTTTTGGCCGACTGTACATAGGTGTTGCGTAGCGGTTGTCAAAATAAAATTCTAGTTTTAATGCAATAAAAGGACCACCCGAAGTGTTCCTCAAGTTTTGGACTGAACTTTTATTTGATTAATGTAGTGCACGGTCTAGTATTGATGTCAAAAAATGGAATAAACGAGCAAGTTTTTGGAGCATCATCGATAAAACGAAATAGAAATACATAAAAATGTATAAACGTACTTAAATGATGAAAAGAAACTGAAGAAATTATAAAAATCTCGTGGCGATAAAGAAATGTTCACAATCGAAATCGTTTATCTACAACAATAGATGTTTACTTAGATGATTTTCGTATCGTTTTCTAATTTGAATCGGCCACGTGCAAAAGTCGGAACGTTTCCTTTTCTTTCATTCCGATTCAAAACACAAAGAAAGCGAAGCCAAATTTTTCACGGGAAAGGTGAACATTTTTAAACGTGTATTTTCAGCAAGTGATGACGAAACGTGCATAGTTTACGTCGCGTCGGACGTAGCGAATAAATAAGTCAAAGTTCCGATTTGAAATATGTTTCTATATTTGGAAAGAAGTGCGCCTCTATGATAATCGTAAAACAAAGGGCGTTAGTTGTTATCGGCTTCGTAGTATCATTAAAAATTTTCACCTGTTTATTGATTGATTACAATTTAAATGAAACATTCGCCAATTGTTTATTGTGAGTCCTTTATAAAGATTAAAATTTAATCGAACATAAGTGGTTTTTTTTCTACTTTGCCCATCATCTGCTAATCGCGCACATAACGGTTCCAAGCTCCTTGTTGAAGCAAATTGTGCAATTTTAGACAATTTTAACGAATAACTTCGTCTACTTTTTAGAATTTATTTATGTTAGTCATTAGATATAAAAACCACGAGTTTATCGGATTAATAAATTCGTGGAAATCCAAACATTCTTGGTCACTAGCCAAATGAGAAGCTCTTGCTTTACATTTCGAAATTCCCGCTACATATTATAATTAAAGTATTGATAAACTGTCATAAACGAAAATATGTACGGGTAGTTCTTTGGTTTTGTTTTATTTCTTTCCAATCAATATTATAATGGAAGTATTTTGTTTTTGACGCCAAATCGAGAATTTTTGTTGTTTAGTTTCATTACGAGATGGCAATAAGTTTCATCTACTTATTATATAAAATACAGTGAATTTCAAAAAGTTCTTTCCATATGAAAAACTTTTTTATTATTACTTTGTCAAAAACAAATCATTCTTGATAAAAGTTGATGCATCCTCTAAAACTAATAATGAAGAATAAAGTACCTTTATTCTGCAATATATCGGAAAATTTTATCAACAAATATTCTTTAGAATTACAAGTAATACTTGAATATAAATTTTCATCGCCATATTATTACTTGAAAAATGTTAAGTTTTTTTTGGCTCTCATTTTTCAAGTGCATAATTATTTGATGTCAAAGGACCACGCACACTTTAAATGGAAAAATAGGAACCACTCAAATCGATTTTTTTATATCAATCGACTCATCTTAATGTGAGGAATAATTATTGTCATTGCGCCAATTTTGCTAATTTATAAATAAAGCCGCAATCTTTAATTAATGTTCTTATTAGAATTGCGTGAGAGCAAAAGAGAACCTACTGAAATCAAATTTGTTTGAGTCCATAAATCAACTTTGTTATTTATTGCGGGGTACTTAACAACCACGAGTCGGTACTTACCTACTTAAACTGGCCTGAGATTTAAAACGATTGAAATAATTCTTTGAATGTCATGGCAATGACTTTGTGCACATTAAAAATGTATACAAAACTAAGAGATTATCTGTATCTATCTATAAAAAGATAATATCGATGGCGTTTTGTCAAAAGGGCGTAACCCACACTTTCTGTTAAAATGAATTATTGAATTAAATGAAAAGACATAATTTGTTAAAATCTGGTAACAATATTTCGATTTTTTCACTGGAAAAATTGATTTGTATATTCGCCAAACGTATGTTCTTATAGCTACACGCGAACACAACATGTGGTAAAATGTGTTCTCCGGTAAAATTTACTTTTTGTGGGTTACGCCCTTCTGGAAAACCTGCGTCGATATTTATATCAGCTTGCTTTTTACAATTGCTGTTATAATAAAGTTGCTGTTGCTGTTAACGCTAATAATTGGAAATAGAGTCTATTAATATATCAATAACATTAACAAACAATTCAAATAAAAAACAAAACACATTCACGAATAACAAAATCAATAAAAAAAATAATTCTTCAATATTCAAAATTGTGACTCAAATAAATAAATAATAAAATAATCCAATATAAGACAAAAATACACATAATGTAACTGTTTATTTTTCTACCTCTATTAAAAATGTTCGCCATAAAATATCTATGGGTAATTTAAAATTATTAATTTTATTTTAGTGGGGGTAGTAGTGACCAGCCTCATTAGAGGTCTCTGTCGAGTAACGTTAAAATAACTGTAAGGTAATAAATAATTCAATAAATCACTAATGTTGAAAAATCGGCCTATGTATATCCGCCAAAAAAGAAATCTTCCACATAAAATTGTGGCTATTATAACAATTACGGTCCATATGCAAAAAAGTTACTAGATTGTTTATTTGTAATTCGGTTTAAAGTTTGGAAAATAACATATTCTATAGATGATTTACCTGCGCACATATTAGATGGTATAAAGAAAGACCACAATTTATTAGAACTGTACAAATACGAGGTGACAACACTGTATGAAACGTTATCATCTAGTAACCTTTTATCGATGACGTAAATTGCTTATAGGTTTGGATAAAGTGAAACTAACAAAACTATTAGTTTTTAGGCAATTCTTTTATTCCAGGTTTTAAGCTCGCTCACAGTAGGTACCCTCCTAATTCTACTCTAACGACTCTAAAATAATAGGATTGAATTCAGAATTTAAATGCTAACGTCAATTCAATATGAATACGGGTTTAAAATTCTTAATTACAACAAGGAATCGAACAGTATAATACTCTATGAGCACTATTTTACTGTTTTCTACCTGCTACTTACATTTGTGTCGTTTCTTAGAAACGTATTTACCACGACCCCTCCATAAATAACGAGCGACAGATTTATTAACTTCCGACATAATTTAAGGCTCAAATTTTTTCAATTAATTGTTCATTAACTGGTTTAATAATGAAGTTACAGATTTGGCGCAATGGTTATTCGTCACATTAAGACGCGTCGATTGATATAAAAAAAATCGATTTGAGTGGTTCCTATTTTTCCATATAAAATGTGCGTGGTCCTTTGTTTCTACAGAATGATTAATTAGGATTATTGTTAATATCATTGTTTAACAGGAAAGTTAATTTAAAATTGATTGGATTGTCCGAAAAGTTTTATTCGAGTGGAAACTCGACCAGATTAGTAACGATTTTTGAATTTTTTTTGTAATTTAGATGACAGTACCAATTGCAAATTATAATTTGTTTATTAATTTTTATTTAACAATTTTCTAACAATAAAATATGGCGATGAAAATTTATATTTAAGTATTACTTGTAAATTCTAAAGGATATTTGTTAATAAAATTTTCCGATGCGTTGCAAAATAGTAGTACTTAATTCATAAGCAAAATTGAGTAATCCTCATTTCTTCGGTTTCGCTTATATCCCTGATAACGCCCGATGGGTTAATTATTAGTTTTAGAGGATACACTAACTTTTATCAAGAATGAAATTTTTCGACAAACTAATAAAAAAAGTTTTCCATATGGAAAGAACTTTTTGAAACTCGCTGTATACGTAGATTATTTTATAGTATTTTTATATAGCTCGTTAAATCTTTCGGCTTGAGAAATTAATTTAAAAAAATTCGTACACATGGATTTTTTTGTTTAACAGTAAATAGTAGTTGCATCATATTAAATGAAATATTATATCACTTAAAACATTGGTTTTTTTTTGACCTGATGTCATTCGATAATAATTGTCTGGAGTTTACAAATCAATGAACTTCTCCACCACCAAATACATTCTACTGTTATACATATTAACGTTTAAATAGAACCGAAACGATGGTCAAATTGTAATAATGAAATTTCGTATCTTTATGTCGGTTATACGGAACGGTCTTTTTCAAAATGTTTTACTAATTAAACGACACGATTCTTAAGAATAAATAATTAATATTATATTCTTCCGTATTCAATAACAGTATACCATGAACGATTATATTAGCCATTATTCACAAGGGTATGAGGTTTGCGACACGAACCGTAAACGAGTGAAATTGCGAATAATGGGCACTATTATTAATCAAAAAAAATGCTAATAATCAGAATATAATTCAACGGGAGTAGAAAAATAATTTAGAGAAGGAACTCGACGTTATCTTAAATTTAATTATATACGAACCTAACAATTATCGTCACGAATAACTGCGTGACGTCAAAGACAAACGTAAATGAAGTACGTATTTATTTATTACGTCAATAAATACATGTTTACAATTTTATTTAAAATGTGGTTTAACAACCTCTATTTCGAAGTGTTTTTTTAACTTTCGCAAAAATGGCGTCTAGTTGATTTGTGCCTGCATATATCTAATAAACATTTACAGATACAGTCCGGTGCACCAATGTTGATCTTTGCGTCATAACGATGGAAAAAGATATTTCATAATTTTTTATCCTTGTCTCGTGACCATGGGACCTATTTTCGAATTGTTCGCTTACGAAACGTATTCAAAAATGATGTCATAACAATGGGTTTCTATAGAAATCTATTTGTTATAACGTGATTTTCGCATAGATTTTGTAAGCGAACAATTCGCGAATAGGTCCGATTACGATACGAATGTTAAAACTCTGTCGTTACTAAGTTCATACGCTGATGACGTGGGGATCAACTCTTGGTGCCCCGCAACTTTACATTTAACATTGATTTCGTACATTATTTCCGAACTACAGTAACAATTAATGAATAAGACAGTCATTTACTTATGTTAGTATATCGCGCTTATTGTGCGATAACTAAACTCTTAACAACTATGACTGTCAATGAGATAAATGAACTTACTATTTCCATCATTTTTATTAGTTATTAGAAATATGGAGGGGGGGGAGTCATTCGAGGCCTGATAATGTCTTCGCGTTTGAACTTCGTGACACTTGCAAATTTTATATCCCAATCTAAATGAAAGGTCAAAATTACGCGATAACGTAAAAATACATATTAATGAAGTTTGAGATAAACGAGTAGAAAAGGCTGTATTTCAGTTGTTCATTTGTAGATGAAATTGTGCAAAACGAAAGACTGCTAAAAAAAAAGTGACGAACACTTCGTCGTTTATCGTTTTCTCTTTTGTAATTTGCTTTTGTTATTCATTGATTGGCTTGAACCCGTTCGCTCTTATTATCGTCCAATTTTTAAGCAGTTATGATTGTATTGTCAGGTTAAAAATCATTTTGATAGCTTCTTTTTGCTTGATTTTTTTTTCAATTTGTTGACTTGCTCTATATTTTCGTTTTTTTTTGCCCTTGTGTATTAAAGTTGAATTCAATTTTACGCATTAAAATATAGATATGTATATTGTTTTACTACTTCGATTGTTTTCGGTTATGGCTTTATTGTATTTTGTAACTTTAATTGTATAATTAGCAGCACCAATTTCGATTTGTAAGCGGTACGTACTCGCAATTTTTTTAAATAGTTCCGCATATTTATTCCGAACGACGTCGGAATGCTTTGTGTGGTGATATTCCCCAGGAGAATAAGTCCTGAATACTTAATCGGTTCCAGCACTTGTTTGCTAGGTGTTTGTTTAATGCCGTTGGTTTTTCTCATTTGTGTATTTTTAACATTCACAAACGCCCATGTTTGTAGCGGGATTCGAACCCGCAGCCGTAAAGCGCACTAGAATATTGAACGAGAGCCTCGCCCTCTAGACCACCACGGCTCCCTCGTAACCATTTATATTATAAAATAATAATAATTCGTGTTTCTTAAAAAAAATTGATTTTTTCACATCAGCAGAAGCCGGAAATGTCAAAAGTAAGATCACAAATGGCTCGAGTTGTTGTCCAGTAAGTGTATTGATATCTGAACTATTGACACATTTATCACTAACATATAACAGAGACTTTGCTTTTCTCTAGATAAAAGGCGTGTGTATTTTTCAAATAGAATTCAAAACGGCATGTAATAACTTTTCGTTTGTAATTAAATTGTTAATATCGCAATTACTAATTTTATCGCGTTCACGTATTCGTCAAATACCTAAATAAACATCATAATATTTGAAAAATGAATTTAAACTTATTTACAAACATTATTTGTGTTTTTACGACTTCATTTTCTTCAGAAACAAGTTGTTGCAATCATTATCTGTAATTTGTTGGGGTTGTCGGACTAACGTATTTACTTCATTAATGTGACCCCAAAATTTACGTCTTCGTTAACGGACCATAAAGATGAAAGTTTTATGATCTAAGTCCAAGATGTGTGATAAATAAAATAATGTATTTCATTAGCTTTCATAATCAATTTATATTATTCAAAAAAAGCTGATATACGATTTCCTTGGTTAAATTAAAAACTATTATTATATCCAGCGATGATAATAGAAAAACGCCTACTTTTATAAAAATATCAGCTTATGTGTTATGTTAAAAGCACAAAATAAAATTGTGAAACCGAAAACACCAATAGTCTATTCACAAAGTTCAATAAATAAATAAATAATGAAAATTATTTGTGTAGCCTCTTAATTTAATTTCGTAAAATATTTAAAGTATTCGTGCCATTAGCGTAGATAGGTATATTTTTTTAATAAAAATTGTAAAAATAGGATTAATATTGTTTTAAAGGATCTAGTCATTTAAAGTACCTACGAGGAATTAAAAAACAAAAAAAAACGCAGGTACCTACTTTTATTAAAGTGTAATACTATCATTTTCAAAACTAATATGGTTTTAACATTTACTTGCTTATTAAAATTTAAATCGCGACTTTGTTTTACAATTTTTCTTGTTATCTAATCTTGAATAATTTTATCTAAATTTAAACACTAATTGTAAGTACAACTTCCGTTTAGACTTATGACGTATTACATGTAGACTTACGTTATTCAAAATAAATATTGTAAAAAATAATATGGGTGGTACTTACAATTAGTAACTTTAAAAAATAAATACATAAGTATTATGACACGACAAAATACTTATGTATATTATTATTAAAAATACGCTTTATCCCACATTTTAAATATTTCTTATTATAACAAAACCGCTTTACATATATATTTTTTTTAAATATTGACGAAATACCTAATTGTTTTCTTTAAACAATAAATAGCTTCGATTTAATAACTGCATAAATATAAATAGCTAATTTAAAATAAGTAAAACCCATAAACACCGTTTTGTTTATATATGTATTGAAGCTTCGATAAAATGTATACTTACACAATAATTAAATTCTATAATAAACAAAATAATTCCACTGCTTTGTTTGACATCTGTTTACTATTCACTTAAGGGTTCTTTGTTTAAATTGTATAAAAATTGCGTTGCAGTTATTGACATCCACTTTATAGATCTGATTAATCTAGATATAAATAATTATTCGTCGCATTATGTTGGATAAAGCGTGTTTTATGCATACTTTGTATTTTATACATGTTTACAACACTTTTTTTACATAAAACACGCTTTATTTCAGATACCATAACGGAAGAGTTCCATATATCGATACAATTAATATTCAAAATGGACAAACGTTCCAAAAAAGGCAACTCCTTTTTCATTAAAAAAACGCACAAAAGACCCGACGATCTCGTTACTAACAGCTTCGCTCAATATTCTCACAAAACGAGCACTAGTTCCGGTAATTTTTTCGTAAGCCCTTCCGAGAAGCAAAACATTCTCGACGAAAAAACCAGACGTAACGCCTTAAAACAGAAAAAAGAGGGAGAAGTTGATGCTCGACAACCTAAAAAGCCGTTCGACAAGAAAAAATGGAGGCTTCAAAAGTACAGCAAAAAATACAAACTCCAACAGTGGGAGGAAAAAAGACGCAAAGTCGTACTTCACGAGTATTACAAACAATTGAAGGACGAGGCGCCAAAATTTGACGTGAAAAGAATTTACGAAAACGACGAAGCAGGCACCGCATCTCGACACGTCAATAAAGACGAAGAAACGGACAACGAAAACAATTTGAACAGTGATATTGGCACGAGAAATACTGAAATAAAAGACCTGCAAACGATAGACAAAGGCAAGGAAAACCTTTTAGAAAGGCTCGCCTTGCCTTCGAACGAATTCGAGAAGAAAAAACTAAGATGCAAGAAGAACGTATAAAAAATAAGGCCGAAAAGGCGGCAATGCTTAAACAGAAGAAGCAGCAGAAAATCGATACTTTCCGAAAATTAAATAAAAAGACAAAAAAGGGACAACCGATAATGAAACATAGGATGGAAATGCTTTTGGAACGAATTCAAAAGACAGTTTAAAATTTTGTATTGTTGCTTTTTATTATATACCGTTCGCTGCCAAGCGTGTAAAGTTGTATTTAAATAAATTTCGTTTCTCTTGATCGAAAAGATTTTAGAAAATTCCGTAGCATACATAATTTTACACCTATAGTATATAAATTCGATTTATAACTAATAAAAATCATGGCGGTTACATAAATTGCCGAGCAACGAATAAATAAATTTTTGTCCGTTTCACAAAAGTTACAATTAAAAAGTTGCTATTATCGAGAGTTGCACAAATCAAAATTATAGTACATGTGTGTTTAAAATTGCGTTTATCGCTTAACAAAGAAACTGTGTACACCTATGGCCTATCCAAACCTATATGCAATTCACGTCATCAAAAAAAAGTTACTAGATTGTTTATTTGTAATTCGGTTTAAAGATTGGAAAGTGACATATTCTATAGATGATTTATCTACGCACATATTAGATGGTATGAAGAAAGACTACAATTTATTAGAACTGTCAAAATACGAGGTACGAGGTGACAGCACTGTGTGAAACGTCATCATCTAGTAACCTTTTTATTGATGACGTGAATTGCATATAGGTTTGGACGAAGTATAATTAAACATATGACCATTAGATTTCTTCACCATATTTACTGTTTATGAACAAATTTATCGATCTTAAGTCCATGGTCATATATTTCTATTTTTTTATTTTATTTGTACTAGTAGGATGTGGAATTAACAAAAAAAAATTTTTTTTAATTACGATACTAAATATTGATTAAATCATTTTACTAGGATTAATTGAAAAGATAACAACAGGGTATTCCCTAAATATGGAGGAATGTTAAGCACTTGTTTCCTTGTAAAGCGACGTCATGTTTACTGATTTACGTTGAGAATGACAAATCCACAGTCCCTTAAAAATTGAAAATCGGAGCATATTTAGCTTTTACGTTAGCAACAAATT
Source organism: Rhagophthalmus giganteus (assembly GCA_036326145.1). Taxonomy (NCBI): domain Eukaryota; kingdom Metazoa; phylum Arthropoda; class Insecta; order Coleoptera; family Rhagophthalmidae; genus Rhagophthalmus; species Rhagophthalmus giganteus. The sequence continues at coordinate 4,176,598 of JARFJA010000083.1, read as the reverse complement.
CATATTATTACAATTTGTTTAGTTAGTTGTAATTTATCTTGTTTAAGTGGTTCATATATTAATTTTGCCGGTTCTAAATTCAAAATGGTTGTTTTCAAAAAAAATTACATATGGTGTCATACAATACGGAGTTATATTATGCAAAATTGAAAATTAATTCGATAATTTTCATTATTAGTATTTTTTACTACTTACATTATATTCCATTAGCATTTTTTTTTAATTAATAATTCATGTAGCAATAATTCGCTGTTAATTGTTCGAATTACGGCGGTTCAATTTTCCTGGGACTTTCGAAGAAAGTTAGGCAGGTGGAAATCTCAGAAACATTTGAAACTTTGCAGGATTGCAGTACTAGTCGACCCAAATCAAGAGCCGTATATCGTACTCTTATATATCTATCGTATCGTACTCTTACGCAGTTTAAGAGAGGGAAATCCACCCTTGAAAATTGGAACTTTTTCGATTTTGCTTATTATCTGTGAAACGACAAGAGCTATCGCCAACAAACTATATATTTTTACAAATGGTTGTTCAAGACCTACCTTATAATACAAAACTTAGGGGTGAAAATTTTAAGGGATGGTACTGTGCGACCGATGCGAACTAGTGAACGCTTAGCTTAACACTACTGCCGCTGCGACTGCCACTTGTCTGTAACAAGACTATAAGAAAAAAAAATTAGAAACTTCTAAAGTTTTATTTGTATTTTCTACCTTTTTCTCGTCATCGTTTTCCATCTATGGTCATTCCAAATTTCATTCAAAACATTCAGTTGTTTGTTCGTACTCTGATAAGATACGAAAATAGGCGGTGCACATGTTTTATGAGTTGCTTTGTATTTTATCGACCACACAAAAATGCGATTAAATTTTTGTCTGGTTTATGGTTTATAATAGGGAAATTTTCAATGCTAAAGGGCACGCGATTTCTAATTCTACGGTATAAAGGCAGTAGATAGTGATTATTCAAATAATTTTACTGCATAAAAATACATAATTTTATAATAAATTTTCTGAAAAGTACATATTTTAAACATTTTCGCTCATTATCTGCCAATTTTTTTTCATCAAACTCTACAACGACCCCTGTAATAGCCCAAACCCCCACCGCACAAAAACCTAGATCACAACACTACTAAAATTTTCTTAATGTGTTTAAGAGTTAAAAAAGTGGGAAATATCCAACCGGTGGCAGACAATTGAATTTTTGTTTTAATCATTTTTGATAAACTTGATACTTGATAAAATTTATTATAGATTTTAGAGAAATATCAATTATTTAGAAATATTGTGGTCTGCCTCGCAAACCTGGCAGTCCTCCCTTCAAATGAATAAATTTTCAATACGTCACCTACTGTATAAAACTACCTCACGTTGTTTTTTAAATCATAGTTTTAATCGTCTTTTACATGATTATATATGTCTGCCGATGTAAAAATGTACTCAAGTATGTCAAAAATTCGAAAAGATGACACCCCTTAGGATTTTCATCCATAATTTTTGTATCATAATGTAGGTCTTGAACAGCCATTTACAAAAATACGTATTTTGTCGGCAATAGCTCATGTTGTTTCACAGATAATAAGCAAAATCGAAAAAAGTTCCAATTTTCAAACTTGTTTTCAAATTTTAAACTTGTTTTGAGAAAATCCGTTGCAAATTTCCTTTTGCTCCTCAACTTCAGAAATGCTAACTTCGTCGTCGTCCATGCACTTTATATTCAGGGTGTCTACAGATCCTGCAATTCCTTGTAAAAGTCATGATTTCTCAAATGGTTATGAAAATCCTGAAAAAGCCATGAAATTGTGTATTTAAAAATATCATGATTTTCCGTATTAAAGCCGTTCGTAAACTGTTTCGGCTATATATACCGTATTAAAGGGCTGATAATTATCTGAATGCGATATTTATATACATATTTATAATAATTTATACTTCAGTCCATCAAAAACTGTTGATTTAATATTATAAAAGAGCACATGGATAATAAACATCTGATTATATTATATTTATCATTTCACTGAATTTTGTAAGACGTGGAAAGAAGCGGAAATATCAAGTATGTACACTTGCCACAGAAAAAATCGGGACAGTTGAAGGATAGAATTTTAAAAATGTTTGGTTGTGAATTGGGTTTTAGGTAAAATGCTTGTATTTTTAAAAGGGATTATTGTAAGCCATAAACCATCATTGTTATCTACAAAGTGGACAACTCTTTGTCAACAAAATACTTTAGAAGCAAGTGGCAGGCAGGTTTAGTTTATGCTTTCTGTAAATTTAAAAATTTATCGATCGACATAATATATCGATCGCGTTTTGCCAAAAGGACGTAACTCACACTTTTTGTGAAAACGAGTTATTCTGACTATCTTACGCATTTAAAGCAGACATCGTCTGATAAAATTTAGTAACAATATTTCGATTTTTTTCACCGGAAAAATCGATTTATATTTCCGCGAAACGTATCTTGTTATAGCTACGCGGCGACATAACATGTGCTCTACTGTAAAATTTACTTTTTGTGGATTACGCCCTTTTGGAAAATCTGCGTCGATATGACCGATAATATGTAGATTTATATAAAAAAATGGTTACTTAAAAAACACAAAATTGATATAGCTTGAAAAATATTTCGTCTTGTTAATAGTGATTCCTCGATTAAACTTAATAAATCACATTTTTGATTTTTTGCCTTGATTTTTCTTTAACAAGCCATAACTTTTCCAAATCGAACCTGTACATTGCTACAGCTTTTTTGCTTACAATTACTTAAGAAACGCGCCCCTAACGTTTGGCAGATTCCTCCCGGGACATCCTGTATGTATCCTTAATTAATATATGTGTTATTTAACCTACGAACTTTATATCCAAGAACAAGAAACGATAAATAAAATAATTATGTAATTAGGTATGTAATCATTCTTTGTGTGAATAGTAAAGTAATAAAGATACAATTCATTAATTGTTTCCATCGTTTATATATTTGTAGCACTAAAGATAGCTCCAACCAGAGCCGAAATGTATAGTGTTAGCTGTTCCAAGTTTTTATATTGGCTTATTACCACAATTTTTAAAAGAAGTATAGAAAAGTAAGCTTTCGGTCACTAGTTTTAATTTTAAGACGATCCCCTACCTTTCAGTAAGTTCATAAACTTCAATGGAAATCAAGATTTCGCACTTTTTATGTTTTAGAAAAAATTTTTAATGATATTTGGTATCGAAATCATCAGTACAAAAAAAGAAATTATCCCACAGCGACGAAATCTTCATTAGTAATTATAATTGTAGAGGAAGGAAATCAATATATAATTCAATACATTGACATTATTGTAGAAAAATATTTAAAAAGCATCAAAATATCAAGGATATAATAAATAGTAATATTATCGAAATCATAGTTGTTTTCATAACGATCACATTCTAAATTAGCTTTAGAGAAATAAGTAAAGAAATGCCAAAAATCATAATTCCCAACTTTGTTGGGTGAAGTTTGCCTGTTACGTTCTCGTCTAACAATAAGTAGAACCCGTAAATTCAATACATTGTACTCTTTGCAACCTTTTTCTATTCTTTTACTACGGATTAGTAAATGTCATATATTTGATATAATTTTAACGTCTTTCGTCGATTTGGGATGATTTCTTTTTTTGTGCTGATGATTTTGATACCAAACATCATATAAAAAATTATTTTAAAACAAAAAAAAGCGAAATGTGGATTTTCATTTAATTTACATTGAAGTTTGTTAACTTACTGGAAGGAAGATAGGGGTCGTCTTAAAATGCAAAAAGCTATTTCAACCTTTCCAATACCTAACATCTTTAGAACCTCATCTATGTAGGTAACAATGCTTTTATGGCTTAATCCTTATGTACTTGCAAACAGTTTATTTAAAACCCGATTCACAACAAAACATTTTTAAAATTCTGTCCTTCTACTGTCCCGATTTTTTCTGTGGCGTGCGTACCTACTACTTAATTTAACATTATTTTTTTTATATTCGCGTTTGATAATTACATTTTAATTGTCTATTATTTTGATGATTTTTTTAATCAAATATCAAGAATTCGAAAGAGAACTTACCTACACACTATATTTACTAATCTAAATACAAATTACAGAAATTATAAAAATTCCACATTATCATTAAGTATTGTAGGTACTTTCTTTATACTATTATAATATATGCGTCATCGCGTAATTAGGTATTTAATAATTATGTACGTGTGTTTACTAGATTTATTATTAGAATTAATATAAGTAGATAATAGATTTTTTTTTAAATAACAGCTTTTGAATTAAATTTTGGAAAATGTTGTGCACCATAATGTAGGGTTCCCCATATCCATTTTAAAATTTGAATGAAATCTTTACAAATTGAATAAAGAACATTTTTACGCTAAATTACAGCCAATAATAGTATGTACTTTCCAGTTAATGATTAACTATAATTTTTATTCAACTTTTGAAAATCGTCCTTCAAATGACCGCCAACTGCTCAATCTTTTTTTCAAAATTTTGCATCTCCCGGCCAAGCAGATTTCCTCCCTTTTGTTTCAGATTTCGCCTTTGCTCACGAATCAAATCCTAAATTGCATAACTCTTTCCATCGAATGTCCCCCATAAGAAGAAATCGAGCGTAGTTAGGTCGGGGATTTGAGGAGCGACGGTAAATTCCCAAATCGAGAATTAATTCCGAAATTTTAATGCCTTACTCTTCCGACAAGATGGGGAAACATCCTATTCCGCTAGAAGCACAATGAATGAGGATTTTACGAGAGATATTTAATGGTCGTATTATTTCTCGATTTGGGAATGTACCGTGCCCCCCCCCTCCCTCCCAGATTCCCCAACCTAACAACGCTCGGTGTTCTTATGGGGATATATATCAAAGAAAAAGTTGCTTAAAACGTCCAGAAACGATATTCTTGTCCAAATCAAACCGGAGGAATGCAAAATTTTGAAAAGAAACTTGACAAATGTATGTGGCGGTCATTTGAAGGACTTGATTTTTAAAAGTTGAACAAAAACTGCTGTTTATCATAAGTCTCAAAAGTACTAACTGTAATTTAGTGTAATAAAAATATTGTTTACCCGATTTCTAAAGATTTTATTCGAATATTAAAATGAACACTTTCATACGGGAAACCCTGTACTGATAATTAATTTCAGTGTAAATTATTTAGTTTAAAATATATATTTAAAACAAATTTAGCTACCTACTAATTATTAGATAATTCTAACAAATACTAACTAATTTTAGTGCCCCCTCTCCAACCAAAAAAACAAATATAATGAGAATATTCTCACGCATATTAAACAGTATATTCGGTTAATGTTAAAATTGAAAATTATCATTTTTTTACATTTTATCTGACAATTAATACGCCATGTTTTAAGTAAATATTTAATTACTTAGGTACTTAAAAATTCAATGAACTAAATATTTTAAAATATATAGGTATAAACGAGTAATCGTTCCCACGATAGATGCCAGTTAGTATAATGTTTGGTATAAGCAAACTATGTTATAAATCATTAACAAATGTTTCTTGTAGGGGGGGGTGTTGAAATTCACTTATCAAAGGCGTAATGTAGCGCCGAAAATTACATTAATAATTGTTTAAGGCGAAATTATACAATTTGTGCATAATTTCAATCGTCGGTTACTGTGAATAGATAAGACAAGGATTGTTGGAAAGATAAGGAAAATGGGGGGGGAGAAGTTGTATAAAACCATTTACAGAGCGTGTACGTTATTTGTACGTACCGTTGTTTCTGAATTGTTATTACCAACGCGATAGCGTTGGCGCCTCCGAAGGCCCACGCAGCCTATCCAGCCGGTTCGTTTGTTCGTTCAAAAATCTTCACTCAAAAAACTGAATTAATTTTTAATATAAATAAATAGAGTGTTTTAAAAAATTGCTCGTATTGAATTATTAAGTTTCACAACCGGTTGGTGGGTTGAAACTTACGACATTTTCATGTGTGATAGCTGCCTATTAAATTACTCGAGCGCACAATTTCAGGTATGTTTCATAATTATTATTAAAAATTAAGTTAACTGATTAGATTCGCAATTGTAAATCGTCCCCCTCCCCTCCCCCAGACTCGTGTACGCTTTATCATTAATTATCGTGTATTGTAATCGGCGATACAAGTTTATATTTCCGGATGCAGTCGGTGTATAATCTTAAAATTATATCCAACTGTAAGTTACAGTATAATTTTATGAGAAAAGTTACTTTTTGAAAACTATAGACGTTTATATCGTATTATTCTATGTACGTAGAAATAATGCTATGGACGAACCACTATGGATACATTTTGCCTAGTTAACTAGTATTTTGGCAATATTATCATTACATAGCAACAATTTCAAGCAATTTTAATTAATTCCATAAACGCCAATAAATACAATTAAATCATGGCTCTTTTACTAATTAAAGAAAACTGTAGGTTCAGATTTTTTGATAACCTAAACTGTAAAAAGCAATTATCAATTTTTCCAGTTAATTATAATTATTGTGCAAATTGTGTAATTATTTTATCAAAGATAGTTTTTCAAATACAATTATTATTAATATAAAACCTATAATTTAAAAAATATATTATACATACATAAATACCTATACGTTATTCACGATAAATTCCAATCTCCCTCGTCATCAACAAGACCTCGCATTTTTACAGTACTAATAGGCTGTAGTCTTTCTTTGCCATGTCGTATGTGTTCAGGTAAATCGTCGATAGAATCAGCCACGTTCAAAACTTTAAACTGAATATTACAAATATACAATTTAGTACAATTTATACAATTTAATTTTATCGTGAATAACGTGTACTTGATCTTTTCGTATATTATGTACAGTCTGTCCCATTTGTGTTGTGTTTGCGGGGCATGTCGGACATTATAAACCATAGAGAGTTGCAAATTTGTGCTGATTACAATGGTCAAATAATTTTTTTTTGATTATTTCAAAAAGATTTTACATCTCATTCCGTGTTAAAGCAAAACGGTAAATACTTTTTTTTTAATTAATCACTTTAAACATAATATACAGCCGCGTGTATAGACGTTTGATTAAATTTAGTCGCTACTAACATAAGTCGTGTTTGTTTCGTTAAACGTTGATTTAGTAGCGATTAAATTTAATCAAAAGTTTATTCATACGAGTGATGAAGATTGGTATATTTATTTATTACTTGACCAACATAGCTAGTCCTCTGGGTTGCGCAGAACGAGAGTAAGAAGATATAAGTGTGAGATAGACATGCATGACAAAATTGAAATTATTATCTAAATTTAACTTTGCCACCGAAGTGAACTACATATGAAAACCTAAGTAAGAATAAACCTTCGAAGAATCAATCCGAGCTTGATCACAGTACTGGCTATGTTTATTAACTAACACACGCTCGTTACAAAACACTTATATCAATTAAATATTTGTTATCAATGACAATTTTTGCTTTTTTAATATCTAGCAAATTTTTTCCGTCGTTATGTTGACATTAACTTTAATAATTTTTTTTTAATTCTCATTAATTACGTAACGTTGTAAGATTAAATATATCGAGTTATACAGTATGTCCCCGGATGGAATTTACAAGAGGAGAAATCTTTATTATTGATTTTACGACGAAAAGTCACCCTTTATAAAAAATTCTGCTTGTCGAAAAAATGAGTTTACCATTAAAAAATCTGAGATCCGATGTACAGGGTGTTAATAAATTAAGAAAACATGAAAATGTTTCAAGAGAGAAGTACCATTATTTTTCATTATTAACTACATTCGAAGGTGATGACGAAAAGTCACTCTTTATAAAAAATTCTGCTTGTCGAAAAAATGAGTTTACCATTAAAAAAATCTGAGATCTGATGTACAGGGTGTTAATAAATTAAGAAAACATGAAAATGTTTCAAGAGAGAAGTACCATTATTTTTCATTATTAACTACATTCGAAGGTGATGACGAAAAGTCACTCTTTATAAAAATTCTGCTTGTCGAAAAAATGAGTTTACCATTAAAAAAATCTGAGATCTGATGTACAGGGTGTTAATAAATTAAGAAAACATGAAAATGTTTCAAGAGAGAAGTACCATTATTTTTCATTATTAACTACATTCGAAGGTGATACTGTATATTATTGAAATTGCCATTTAAAAAATACAAGTTTGTGTTATAATTCGAAAACGGTGCCCTTCGCTGAATTCTATACGGTAAAAAAATAAAATAAGAACACAAAAAAGAATAAGTCATAAAACCTTTTTAAAATAAGTAGGACGTAGTCAAAAAAAAATCAATTACCGATTATAACTCGAAATCAAACAGGGACACGTCGTTTTTTATTTGATCATTGAAATCGGACGAAAAATGTAGCAACAGGGATGTAAAATTCGCAACTCTCCACGATTTATAGATAACAACGGACATATATACTCCGCAAATTCAACGAAAATGGGACGCATTGTAGATATTATTAACATTTAAATTTTTACTAAACTAAAGCGGAAATGCTTTATTATTTTTCTTAAACCTTAACCTTTATTCTCATCTTCTTTTTCTCAAATAAATGATACCTACTCGAATTTGTTTCAAAATATTTTTGATAAATCGTGGAAAAATTTTAATTTGCCGTATTTACGTTTGTAATACATTTTACAAGTGACTTTAAGATAAGTAGATATAATAATTTCTTAATTTCCATTTATTTCGCAAGTATGCCTACTTATTTCACTAATTGATAAAATGATAAAATCGAAAATTTATCGATAAACATTTTTTTCTAAAGTAATTCGTGCACACGTTTGTTCATTATTTCAAATTTTAACTCATATTTTACACATTGTAATTTATTGTACCTAAGCAATAAAGAAATTGTAACAGGAGAAACGTTTATTAAATTGAATAGCATTTATTTACCAACAAATTTTATGTGAAATAATATTATAGAAAAGATAAATGCGTTTCTCCAATATGTTTAAATATTTGTTAATGTTTCTTCGGCCAATATTTTCGTTATTTTACAACAAAACCCCAATAAATTATGTAGACTTTCCAAATGCCTAATAATATATAGGGTGTTCCAACTCGTTGCCATGTGCGTGTCCATGTTTTCAAGATATCGACTGGCTGGAAAAGTCGTGGAATGGAAATGGAAAAAATTATTTTTGCAAAATATTTTAAGGGCGGATATATAATGAAAAACATCTGAAATTCATTTAATTTATTTCTTGATTAAAACACTTCTAAAACTTACGATTATCGTTTTTAAAAACATATATAGGTATTTAAAAACTCAACAATTATTAAAATTATATTAGATATTACGTCAAAAAAATCATATTAATGAAAATATACAAATCAGGGAAGCTCTGTAAAGTAGTGTTCGCATAAAGATTTAAAAACATAAGCATTATACTTATAGTTAACAAAATTATCGACAAACATGTTTTGAATTTTATTAAATTAATTTAAATTGTAGAGACCGTATCTTGATTATTAATAAAGGTGTTTTTAAATACAACATTAATCTATGAGAACTTTGTTTTTTTACTTATTTTTAAAACAACTAATTTTTAATAATTTTTTTCTGTGGCTATCTATTTAAATGATATTTTTTTCAGGGTTGTGCTGAACGGCGATTAACTCCCGCCGCTCGTGTTACTTATTTGCCATACAATTACTGTTTATACTTGGACGGAGAACCACCTTGGAGCTGCTAGCTCCCTTAAGAATTGAGTAAACCCCCGCGTATTTTATACACACACGTTGCCCTATCCTGAGCAAGGGCTGCCTCGTGAGTATTTAAATTCTTTGAGTAATACGACATATCATTTTAATAAATTATTGTTTTAAATACAACAGAAACAAACTAGGTAATTAGAATAATATTAACAATAATTATGCACCCTACTGCTTTAGAAATTAAAAAGTGCGTTTAATAATCATATTGAACATTAAAAAAAATATACTTATACAAAAATTAATTAGAAAAACGTTAATATGGAAAAAATTTGATTTTCAACTTTCTGATAATGCTTTCCAAAATTACAAGTTCCACCAAACGCAGTTAGAAAACTAATTTAAACTTTTTCTTCCAGTTTGCTTATCGCATAGTTAAAAAATTGTAATTAACAGTTACATTTGTACATCTTAAATAAAAATCATGAAGATCAATAATGTAGATGACGATCGTGTTCATGTTCTTGATAATAATTCCAATATATGGACTGTTATTCGTGATGTCGTCGATACCGGCATACAAGAGGACGCTTTTTATGTTTGCGACATTGGCGACATTGTTCGCAAGCATAAAATTTGGAAATCCGAAATGCCACGCGTAGAACCTCATTATGGTCAGTAAATAAAAATTGCCCATTATATCGAGATCGATTGTTAATTCGTATAATCATTACAGCTGTGAAGTGCAACGATAGCCTCACTGTATTAGAGGTTCTTGCCGCTTTGGGTACCGGTTTCGATTGCGCTTCCAAATCCGAAATAAATAAAGTACTTGATCTTGGAGTAGAGCCAAATCGCATTATATTTGCTAATCCTGCTAAACCGATGAGTCATATTCGACATGCAGCAGATGTAGGAGTAAATACCATGACGTTCGATAATGAGGTTGAACTACACAAAATAAAAAGTTTATTTCCCGACGCTAAGTAAGTGCATTTTAAAATCAATTTTACCTATCACAAATTGCGCTACAATAATGTTATTTCTTTAGAATGGTAATTCGTATCAGATGCGATGCCGAAGTAGCCCAGTGCCAATTAGGAATGAAATTTGGATGCGATCCACACACCGAAGCGCCCCATTTACTGCGCGTTGCTCGTGAATTGTGCATCGACGTTGTTGGAGTTAGCTTCCACGTTGGTTCCGGCTGCGGCGATCCGCCGGTCTTCAGAAGAGCTATTGCTTCTTGTCGAAAAATTTTCGATTACGCCGCTACTCTAGGTTATCATTTCAATCTTGTGGACATCGGAGGAGGTTATCCAGGCGTCCACGATAGTTCCATTAGCGAGGTACTTAAACACGCATTAATTTTCAACGTGCTCTTCTTAATATTTTAAAAATTCAGATTGCAGATGTCGTTAATACTGCCTTAGAAGATTTCTTTCCGGATCCTTCGGTGCACGTAATTGCAGAACCTGGTCGTTTCTATGTTGCCTCGGCCTATACTTTGGCTTGTAATGTTCATTCTATTCGAGGCACGGTTACCAAAGATCCTGTTACCGATAATCCTTCCACTCATTACATGTATTACATTAATGACGGGGTGTATGGTAGTTTTAATTGCGTACTGTACGATCATCAGCATGTGGTCGGACAACCGCTGAAGGTATTTATTATATGAACTATTTTTTTTTTACTTTGTTCGTAAACATTTACAATATAGGAATATCCACATTCCAAACTTCATTCGAGTAGTATTTGGGGTCCAACTTGCGACGGCCTCGATCAAGTAGTAGTAGAAACTTTATTGCCAGAAATGCATGTCGGCGATTGGTTGATTTTTGAAAACATGGGGGCCTATACGCTTCCTGTTGCTAGTCCGTTCAACGGTTTTCCAATTCCAAAAGTACATGTCGTTGCTGATGAAAATATTTGGTATATTAACAAAATATTTTGCTAAACACAAAAAAAATGTTGAATAAATTATTTTACTATAGGATGCTACTCAAAGACATACTACCACTAACAGAAGATCATTTCATAATTGGAACGACACCAGCTTCTTTGACGAAGGCCATGAATATCGATCGAGAAACCGAATGGGTTTTACCAAACTTGTCCTTCACAATTACTTTACCGCTTTGTGATGACAATTCACTAATTCAAGAGCATGTACTTGAATATGTCGATGTTGGTCCAATGAATCATTAACATATCTTATTTCGATTTGAGTATCTTATCCATTTCCAGATATAACATGAGACCAATATTATTTCAAGTCTTTTTATAAATTCTTACAAAATTTTATAGATTACTTTTATAATATATTGGATAAATCTTTAATTATCTATTAGAATTGATCTTTAGAAATATTAAATTTGGGTGGGAACAATTATTTCTATTTTCTTCTGTTTACCTACATTACGTGATTTTGAAAATTAATTTTTGCATATTCATTCTCGACTTAAGATGTATGTATCTGTTAAGTATAGTTGATAATGTGGCTTTCTATAGAACACCGAGTTAAATACATAACGAGGTAATTTAACAAATTTTGTATTAAAACACATAATGCAGAATTTGTTAATATAGAAAGCTCAACTTGTGAAAGTAAAGGGGCAGCTTAAGCTTATATCAAAAGAATAATTGTAGTAGTCTAGTAGATTTCTGTTTTTAGATCGTAAATCTACTAGGCTATCATGTTTTGCTTGTATTATGCCATAGAATAATATATTATTCTATGATTACGCTTATATATTAATGTATGAATAAATTATACTGAGCAAAACCTTTTTTTTTTTTATTATTATGAATCTTGTATATAAGAAGAATTGCAGAAAATAAGAATAGGAATCAACCCAAACCAATTATGAATCAAATGCTGCTGGTAATTAATTTAACATAAATGGAAATCCGAAATGTTTGAATGTGTGTTTAAATACTCTTAAAATCTCATTTATTTAAAAACTATTATGCTACGGATTTGTATGGAGACATTCCGTTAGTAGTGTGGTAATTTTCACATGATACGGAGGAGTCGCTGTGTGGTGTAGCCGCCGTTCACTACCACTGCAACAGACGGCTGCTTGAGCTACTGTTGATGTGTTGTTTGCTTTATAAGTTTCCGTACATTTTTCTGTTACTAATTTGAGTTCTTGGTTCGGTTTATTTTCTATCTAGATTTTATATTTAAAATTAGCAAGAATGGCTGCTATTGATGTCGATAGTGAAGTTCTTATTACGTTGGCGGAAAGCTAGACCTGTACTTTGGGATAAAACTAATTTGATTTTGCTTTATGACGAACGACAACCTATTGCAGAGTGCAGACGCGATGCAGTGACCGTCTTGTGCAAAAAGACAAGCTATTCTCTCCGTGCGGAGGATCTTTTCGGACGAATCTGCAGAGTATAAAAGAGGTGTTATGTTCATTTGACCGTTTTTCATCTGAAAAATACTAAGATACTAAAATACTACGTAGTAGAATAAATAACTCGAAATTCATCACGTTTTAAAATTAAAAGTTATTTTAAAATCTAACAGTGTTTGTATTTGGCGCTTGAAATTTTTGAAAGGGGTGACAACCGCATACAATAAAAAATTCCGACATGAAATTTAAGGTTAGTTGTTGTGAAACCGTTTGCCGATTATAACATTTTATAAGCGTGAAATCTGTAGCTTGAAAAAATAGATACAGTATTATCAATTAAATAGCATAATTATGGAAGTTTCTGACGAAAATTTACGTACGTTAGGAGAATATTTGCAACAAACTTTAAATCCAGAAGTAAATGTTCGACGACCCGGTAAGTTTTTTTTTAGATAGAAATTCGTAATATAAATATACATATTTAAAATAATTCTGTAGCCGAAAAGTTTCTCGAGGGCGTCGAAGTAAATCAGAATTATCCATTGCTTCTTTTGCATTTGGTTCACAAAAATGAAGTTGATATGACCATTCGTACTGCAGGAGCAATTGCTTTTAAAAACTACGTTAAACGGAACTGGAATGTTGTACGTATATAATAATATCTTTGTCACTATTTAAGTAACTTAACTACCAACGATCATGATTGCTATTATTGTTAACTTTTTCACTTCGGTACAGGTTACCAGAGACAGGCGATGTATAAAATTAATAGAGAATTTTCGACAATTACGATGAACTTGTTAAGACACAAGAAATCCAAATTATAATTTCTTGGAGCATTCAAATTCTAGTAAAGCAGACTTCTACTTATGTGGCTTTGTCTGAACCAACAAAACGAATTTATTTTGATTATTATCAGGTTACTTGTAGCATTTAATGACAAAATTGTTAGTCAATAGTGAGTGAATTATCAGTTTTGTAAATTTACAGGAAGATGACCAAGCTGACAGAATACACCAAACCGATCGTTCCGCAATAAAAAATCTAATTGTCACTTTAATGTTGACGTCTCCAGAATCGATCCAAAAACAACTGAGCGACGCTATTAGTATAATAGGAAAAACCGATTTTCCACTGAAATGGCCCGAATTAATCTCCCAAATGGTTGAAAAATTTTCCACGGGTAAATTTCGATTGTTTCCACCTACATTTTCAAGACATTCCGTTTCTTTTGCAGGCGATTTTCACGTAATCAACGGCATTTTACGTACGGCACACTCGCTTTTTAAGAAATATCGTTACGAATTTAAATCGAACGAGCTGTTTTCAGAAATCAAATTTGTATTAGAAAAATTAGCTCAACCATTAACCGATTTACTTCAGGTAAACATAAATTTAAGTCAACGGGTTATTTTTATATAATGTTATTACCTGCGTTCTAATATTTATTTGTATTACAGGCAACTGTGCATTTGGCTCAAGTTCATTCGGAAGATGTTAATGCACTAAAAGTAATTTATAGCTCTCTCGTTCTTGTTTGTAAGGTATTCTATTCCTTAAATTTTCAAGATTTACCGGAATTTTTTGAGGACAATATGAGTACTTGGATGTCTAATTTTCACACTTTACTTACGTCGAAGTAAAATGTTTAATAACAGGAGTACGCGCTAGCAATTAAATTATTTTAAAGATTAATGAAAATCATTTCAGGAGGAAGAAGAAGCCGGAATCATGGAGCAGTTGAAGTCTCAAGTGTGCGATAATGTTGCATTGTACGCTCAAAAGTACGACGAAGAGTTTCAACCGTACCTTTCTCAATTTGTTACGGATATTTGGAGCTTGCTCGTCACTACAGGCCTACAACCTAAATATGATTTGGTGAGGCTATGGGATCGTATAATTTTGTTTTGATTTTAAAATCGCGTTTATGTCTAGTTAGTTTCCAACGCCCTTCAGTTTCTATCGTCAGTCGGCGAAAGGGCTCATTATCGTCATTTATTTGAAGATAATAACGTGTTAAATAGTATATGTGAAAAAGTTATTATTCCTAATATGGAATTTAGAGGTGAGTAACTTCCACGATTGTTAATTTGAATAATATGCGGTCTTTATTTTAGTATCGGACGAGGAGTTGTTTGAAGATAATCCCGAGGAATACATAAGGAGAGACATTGAAGGATCAGACGTAGATACTCGTAGAAGGGCCGCGTGCGATCTAGTTAATACGCTTAGTCAAAATTTTGAGCAGCGCATTTTGGAGATATTTGGACAATATTTACAGGTTGCTTATTATAAATTAATTAAGACTGTTGTAGCGGAAGTTTTAAAAATAATTTGAAAAAACTGCCTTGCCTCTTGACTATTTTGCAAACGAACGACAATAATAAAATTTTCTTATTATATTTTAAATTTAAAATGTCGATAATTTTCACGTGTACTTTAGGTTATGCTGGCAAAGTACCAAGAAAACCCATTGCAAAATTGGAGAAGTAAAGATGCTGCTTTGTATTTAGTTACTTCGTTAGTTAGCAGGGGTGCAACTCAGAAACATGGCGTCACGCAAACTAGTCAATTAATTTCAATTCCGCAGTGCTGTCAGCAACATATAATTCCAGAACTGGAAAGACAGAACGGTACATCGGTTTTTAATTAATTTCTATAATTTAAAATGCGAGCTTTTAAATTTTCAGTCGACGAACTGCCTGTATTAAAAGCAGATGCGATTAAATATATTATGACATTTCGATCGGTTTTACCACGAGATATGGTCGTGGGAACGTTGCCCCAATTAATTCGACATCTTACAGGAGAAAGTGCTGTCGTGCACACTTATGCTGCTTGTACCATAGAAAAGATTCTAGTTATGAAAGATAAAAACCGCAATAATCTTCCACTGTAAGTAAAACAATTTCTTTAGGGTATTACTTAATTTTAAAGTATTTAATATATTATAGAGTTAAGGGTGAAGAATTAGCACCTCTAATGGGAGATTTACTAGCAAACTTATTTTCAACACTAGAAAAGCCGGTTTCGGAAGAAAACGAATATTTTATGAAAGGTGAGTTATACAATTTTAAAATTAACGTTTAAAACCATTTATTTTCAGCCATTATGAGGAGTTTTTCGGTATTGCAAGAAAGAGTGATACCTTATCTAAATGCCATACTACCAAAATTGACGGAAAAATTACAAACAGTTGCCAAAAACCCGTCAAAACCTCATTTTAATCATTTTCTATTCGAAACGTTCTCTTTAACAATTAGGTTTGTCGTCATGTCGAATTACAAAACTAAATGTCAACTAATTGTAATCACTTTCAAGGATCGTGTGCTTGAGTAATACTTCGGCCATCACAAACTTCGAAGAAATTCTGTTCCCGATCTTTCAAGGAATTCTACAACAGGACATTCAAGGTTGTTAAAGTTTACGATCAAAAATATTTTATTAACTTCTAATTTTTGTCTTTTAGAATTTATTCCTTATGTTTTTCAATTATTGTCTTTATTAATGGAGTTGACTCCTACCGGAAGTATTTCCGAACCATACATGCAACTGTTGCCATGTTTATTAGCTCCGGTACTTTGGGAACGTCCTGCAAATATTAGTCCACTTGTTAGATTGTTGTGCGCTTTTCTCACACAAGCGGCACCTCAAGTTATTGCGCAAGATAAGCTTGTAAGAATAATACTTTATTACTTGTAGTTTATTGCAATTTACCGATATTTTTCTCGAACCGACAAAACATAAATCTGCATTATAAACGTTTCTTTTTTAGGGAGGACTATTGGGGGTTTTTCAAAAATTAATTGCTTCTAAATCGAATGATCACGAAGGATTCTATTTGTTGCAGAATATTATACAGTTCGTGCCGACGTAAGATATTAAAACCTAAAATGTCTTTATATTTTTAATTACGATAAATATGAATTTATGTTGCAGAGAAGCTTTAACTCCATATCATAAGCAAATATTTTTTTTACTATTTCAACGATTATCTTCAAGTAAAACCACAAAATACGTTATTGGCATTATTGTATTTTTCTGTTTGTATATTATAAAGTTTTCGGCTAATGAATTGGTAAGCACCATAGACGGCATTCAACCTCAGTAAGTATGAATTTCTTTATTTTCTATTGTTTTAACACATTTGCAGACAATACTTTTATTGAAATGTGCATCGAAAATGCGGGTTAATGACCGCAAAAGCGTTGTTCTCCATGAAAGTGTCAAGATAAACATCTTTTACGTTAACAAAAACTTAATAAAAACAAATTAATATTTATGTATTTTAGGATGTTTGGGATGGTTTTAGAAAAATTATTTTTAGCAGACCTCCAGAAAGTATCTGGAGAAATAGAAAGAAAAATAGCGTCATGTGGAGTGGTTAAACTTTTATGCGACTGCCCAGAGATGTATACGGGATCCTACCAAAAATATTGGTCTCCTTTACTTCAGGTAACTTAACATTTTTATTGGCATAAGGCTAGATTTACGGAACCCATCAATTTAATCGGTTTCAAATTTCATAGTTATGAAACAAAGGCAATTAAATAGAAATTGTTTTAATTTTAACTTTATTTTTCTATACTGTAAACATGAAACTGTGTAAATTTGACGTGCAATTCTTGTGTATCGAAAAGTTATGCAGAACACGTAAATATTCTTATTTTTAGGCTTTAATCAAATTTTTTGAAGGCCGAGTAGACGATAGTACTTTTCCTGATGACGATTTTGTAGAAGTCGATGACACACCTACCTTTCAAACTACAAGTGCAAAACTTCGTTTTGCTAATAATCTAAAGTCGGATCCGCTTCAAGGTAACAATTTTGCCGAATGTCAAAGACATCACTCATATTCCTATTAATTTGCAGCTATATCGGAACCCAGAGAATTTCTTGTCCAAAACTTATCGGCTCTTGGAACTTCTCGTCCTGGCACTTTACCCGCTTTAGTTAATTCGATCAATCAACAGTCGCTTGCGTACCTTCAACGTTATTTATCAAAATTTTCTACACAACTGGTTTGAATGGGGTACTTATAGAACCATCTTAAGTAAGATCAGTATTTCAAGATTACAATTCATTGCTCTAGACATAATTTAAGTTTCAATTTAAAGGTTTCATCATCGAATCTCTACAGTTTCGGTAGTTTCAATTAATAGAATGTTTATAATTTTAAAACAATTAAATTTGTAACTTAAGTTATTTGAAGAGCAGGTATAACATAAAAATGTTTTTGATAAATAGTAAGGTTTCATTATTTTTGTAATAATAAATAGTACTTCCAAATTTTAAGTTTCTTATTCATTTGCTACGAAGTACAAAATGAAATCGGAGTGAAATGTGATTGCCTATATGCAACATGTAATGTAGTTGATTGTTTTTATAGAGAGACAGTTGTAGAATCTTTTTTCATCGAATGCGAAATTAATATTTCAATGTTCAGGAAATAGCCCGCCTATACATTATTGAATTGTTATTTTAAAGCGTTAGCATACAATTAATGCCGCACAAAGAATAGTTAACACAATATTATCCATAATATACCTATTTTTGAATAGAAATAATCTGAATTTTCCTTTTAAAATACCGTATACTACCTCAAAATGACTTTTTGAAAATTTAGCCTTAATGGTAAGTAGGAAGAAGGTTTTGAATTTTTTGACATTTAGAAACGCCGGTTTATTTCAGGTTATATTGACGTGTCCCAAAAAACTTCAAATTATTGCTTCGTAGGGAAAAATTAGTTTATCTTCAAAAATCGCACAAGATGTTAAAGGCTGTGATATTAATTGGAGGACCTCAAAAAGGTAGAGTCGAATTGTCTTGCTATAGGATGCAACGTTACCTACTCGGAAAATCATAATTTTTGTAGGTACACGATTTCGCCCATTGTCGTTGGATATTCCGAAACCATTATTTCCCGTGGCCGGTTTACCACTGATACAACATCACATTGAAGCTTGCACAACAGTAGAGGGTTTAAAAGATGTTTTACTTATAGGTTATTATCCGGCAGCGCAAATTCAACAATTTGTTAGCGATATGCAACACCAATACAATATAAACATAAGGTATTAATTAAATTAGCGCTATAAAGATCGCTATTATTAACAGTGCTTTGCTAGGTATTTGCAAGAATTTATTGCATTGGGCACGGCCGGTGGATTGTATCATTTTCGAGATCAAATTCGATGTGGAAATCCCGATGCATTTTTTGTAATGAACGGCGATGTTTGTGCAGACTTTCCATTGCAAGAACTTTATACGTTTCATAAAAACAAGGCACACGCTTTGGTATGATTGTTACGTGTTTTTTTTTGACAACGATCGATAATGCTGTTGTTAAAATAGGTTACAATTATGGGAACTGAAGCCACAAGGCAGCAGTCTTTGCATTATGGATGCATCGCAACTAATAAAATAACCCAAGAAGTGACTCATTACGTCGAGAAACCAAGTTCTTACGTTTCCACATTAATAAATTGTGGAATATATGTTTTTTCGTTAGACATTTTTCATACAATTGGAGATGCTTTCAACTCTAAGCAACAAGATATTTATAGGTTTGCAGTAGTGTAATTATTATTTTTCTTATAGTATTAATTATTACTTCTATAAAGGAACGGAAATGGAAATAAAGAAACAGGATACATTCAATTAGA
The DNA here is from genome assembly GCA_036326145.1 of Rhagophthalmus giganteus. NCBI lineage: Eukaryota > Metazoa > Arthropoda > Insecta > Coleoptera > Rhagophthalmidae > Rhagophthalmus > Rhagophthalmus giganteus. The sequence continues at coordinate 4,156,874 of JARFJA010000083.1, read as the reverse complement.
AAAAGAAATACTTACACCTTTGGCTGGAAGTGGAAAACTTTTTGCTTTGCAGGTACGATATGCCCATCGAATCTAAGTTTTGTGAGTGTTATTAAACATTGTTTAAGGTAAAAAATTGGTGGTCGCAATTAAAAACTGCTGGTTCGGCTATTTATGCAAATAGACATTATCTGGAATTGTATCACACTAAGCATCCCGAACGTTTATGTCATGGCGTTGGTGATAATCATAGCACCAAAATTTGTGAAATTTTACCAGACGTTCATATTCATCCTAGTGCTACTATTCATCACACCGCAGTGGTAAGCAGTGTTAATTATTCTCTTGTTTTATTTTTAATCGGAAAAGATAGTTAGGTCCGAATGTCAGCATTGGGCCAGGAGTTGTAATAGGACCGGGAGTTCGAATAAGAGAAAGCATCATTCTAGCAGATGCTGTTATAGAAAACCACAGCTTAGTGCTGCACAGCATTATAGGTCACAATTCAAAAGTGGGTTGTTGGACTCGTGTTGAAGGTACTCCGTCGGATCCTGATCCTAATAAGCCCTTTGCCAAAATGGACAATCCTCCATTGTTTAACCACGATGGTAGACTTAATCCGTCTATTACTATATTAGGTAATTTAAACAAATTAATGCTTTTAGGTGTTCATTTCTAATTTATTTTACATATTTTAGGTTGTTATGTTACTGTTCCGTCTGAAACAATCCTACTAAATTCGGTCGTTCTGCCGCACAAAGAATTATCTAGGAGTTTTAAAAATGAAATTATTTTATAATGCTTTTACATTATGTTAAAAACTTATAGTGAATTTCAGTTTTGTGTGTATGACGATAAAAAACAACTACAAGTCAAGAATCTTATTGGAAATAAAAGCATGTATTAATTAAGACATTTTTATCGAAACATAGATACAAATCTTTCCACAGGCATACTATCTACGTCGATATTTATTGACCTGGACCACAAAGAAATGTTTCTATGTGGTTTTCTGAAAAAACAAAGTTACTTAAATATAAAGTACCGTATCAAGATCAAGATGCAAGGCAAATCGAAAGATAGGCTCTGCTTATATAGTTCAATATTTATGTTTTATTGAATCTACGAAATAATTATCTAGTTTCAATTTAACTAATATTTAAACACTATATATCAATTTTAAAATTATATGAAATGGAGGTTTTTGATTGTTTTATCATTATATTTTTATTTGTTCTGTGTTGATTAGAACAGATTTCATGAAATGTGAGAACAAATGCCAATGTTTATAATAACACAACCCTTAAAATATAGCTACATATATGAGCTACAGAAGTGATTAAGTTTTAAAAATAATTACCTATTCGTTTTAACTAATTTTTGGACACTCTATATATATTAAACATTTGTAATTTTTAGGTTACGCAAATATTCTAATTAAAGAAAAGAATGGTGGGTTAATCTTATCAATTGTTATCTGGTGTTGCACGAAGATTAATAATTTATTTGAATTGGTAAACGTGTACAAATGTTTAAAATACGCAACCTACTATTAATAAGACCATACATTAAGTTTACTCTCAACTCTAATTCATATCGAAATTTTAGTGCACAACAATCAAACATGAATTCGGAGAAGTTCCGAGTTGCTTTGATTCAAATGAAAGTGGACACCGAACGTCATAGTAATTTGGAACGTGCATCAGAGCATATTCGTAAGGCAAAGAATGGGGGTGCACAGTTAGTTACATTACCAGAATGTTTCAATTCTCCTTATGGATTGAAATTTTTTAAGGAATTTGCAGAAACTATTCCCGATGGTCCTACAAGTCAGATGTTATCCAAAGCTGCTAAGGAGAATTCGATATATTTAGTCGGAGGCACCATTCCTGAAAAAGAAGATAATAAATTATATAATACGTGCACAGTTTGGAACGATAACGGTGAAATTATAGCGAAATATCGAAAATTGCACATGTTCGATATAGACGTTCCTGGAGCATCTACATTTAAGGAATCTGATGTGCTAAGTGCAGGTTGCGGTCTAACTACTTTCTGTATGAATAATATCAAGATAGGTCTGGGTATATGTTATGACTTGCGTTTTGAAGAACTCGCGAAATTATATAGATTGAAAGGCTGCGACGTTTTGATCTATCCAGGTGCGTTCACCATGACGACTGGGCCGCTCCATTGGGAATTATTACAAAAATCTAGAGCGCTCGACAATCAAGTTTTTGTGTTTGGCATTAGCCCTGCCACAGGAGATAAAGGTTACATCGCTTATGGTCATTCTCAGGTTACAGATCCGTGGGGAAAAGTTATAGCACAGGCAAGGCACGACGAAGAAATTGTCTTTTGCGACATTGATCTATTAATAGCCAAAGAAATACGAAAACAAATTCCTATATTTCCACAACGAAGAACTGACGTTTATAACACGATCCTTATAAACTAAAGACATGTCTAATGTGAATTTTCGAGTAAAATCGCAGTTTATATAATACGATTTAGTTATGGCTACGTATTTTTAAAATTACGAGATATTTTTATAATTTTACAATTTTGTTCATAAAATACTTCTACAGAATTTTTTTTTAAGTTTGTATGTTACACTTTTTTAAATTTTGAGCGCTAAGTGACTCTTGCTTGGTTACTGCAGTCACATTTGTGTTTTTTAAATTATAAAGTTTAAAGCTCAATATCTCACTCACTATCTCACCTATCTACTTAGGTTATTTTTAGGGTAATTGTCTGTACGACAATAGCCCCCAAGACATTTACAAGTTCAATACAATTTACTGAATGCTGTATAGGGTATGGCAGATTGTAAATAAACCGGTAATCAAATTAAAAAAAAAAAAAAAAGTAGATTTACTATATGTTTTTATTATTTAGAAACCAGAAAAGCTGATGATAAAATACAAGTATTTCTTTCATATTGCTTATACACTTGAAATATAGTTTCTCATATTTTTGTTACATGACATATATTCATTAAATAGTGACCTTTGACCACATCAAATTTCAAGTATTTCAATCACTATTTCATTTTTTAATTACAATAAAAATACTCGTATATACGTATGGCTCTAACTTTATACGAATCTTTACTCCTTACAGCGATAATACTTTTTGGTATTGAATTATATGTCGATATAATTTCAAATTGTAACTGTCATGATGATGAAAGGTGTAAAATTGGGCCATTTTCTTCAGCACTTAAAGATAAGTTAATAAAAATGAAATTTTACGAACCGTCTCTAAACAAACAGAAAATGGATTCTCAATTCTATCATTAAGTATGATTTTTATTTTTTAAAGGACAGATATTTAATAAATAAAAATGTCAATCATGTGATGTATAATATTTGTTTTAGGAATTTAAATAGCTACAAAATTCTTTCTGACAGAATAGGAAACATGTGGTTTCGGTATATTATGGAGATTATTTTGAAACAACTGAAGATTACAACTGGTTAATGTTAAGTTGTCATGCAGAACATTATAATATTACAAAACAAATAAAGAAATTTAGTGAAATGGTAGTTGTAATTTTATTTTAAATTTACCTCTAAATTTGGCCCTCTGCTAGTGGAATTTAAAAGTTACGTTTTGAACAAATTGAATAACGGTTGTCATAACTGTCGAATTGTTTTGTTGTTTGTGTGTGCATAGGTAAAAATTTTATTTTAAATAAGTTTTAAAAGCATAAGTATTTTCAAAAAAAGGGTTATTAGTTGTTAGAAGACATGGACGACTTTACTGAAGTAAGTTTGAATTCATATATGTCGAAAATAACCGTTGTATTCGTGCATATTTTATTGATTTTGTTTCAATTTTGTAGCGTATCTTAGAACGAGCAAGGGAACGACAAAGAAAACTTATTGAATCCGGCGAAGACGCGGTAAATGTGCCTTCACGTGCACGGAATAATGCAAAATTAGAAACTACACGTGTACCATCTTTATTACAACAAACTTCCGAAACCAGACATTTGGAACAAAAGCAAGCTTCTTCAGATTCCGATTCGTGTGTTAATATTGAAAAGATTAGCACTCCGGAAGGCAATATATCTCATGTGATTAAACAAGATTCGAGTACGGCCCCTAACTCATCACCGCTGCATACTTTAAACATACAGAAAGAAAATTTTAATATGGAAATTAAAGTTAGCTCTACGGATAACGTTAGGGTGGAAGTACAATTTCAAGAAGAAAATTCTGGCGAAGAGACGAAAGAAAATTTACAGGACGAAATCGAAACTGAACACGGCTTACGAGAAGATGCCAAGAAACGATTGCAAAGGCTTGGTAAACTTTATGCAGGTAAGTAATGGCGTTTCACCTTAACCTCTTATTACTGTAACGTTTATATTGTGTATTAGGCGGGGAGGATGCTAATTTATCATCGCCGATTCATCGATCCGAAACAAATTTTTTAACTGAAAATAATTCTATTAAAAGGACAGAAATCGATGGTAACGATAAAGTGGCTTCTAGAAATCATAAGGGATTGGGAGGTTTAGCGGAGTTGGCGAAGAATATTAATCAATGGAATGATGACAATTTTACAGTAAGATCTTAATTATCGTGCAGTATATAGTCAAATAAAATAATCGGTAGCGAACTTAAGAAATTGAAATTAATATGTTTTTAAAAAATAAAACTTATTTAATATTAATTTTCACTTATTACATACGATCGTAGATTAAATTACAATCATATTGTTGTGTTGTGTTTAGTACAAAAGTAAAAAAATTGGTAGTTTTTGGTTTACTATTGCTAAGAGGTATCTTGGTTGACTGTGGAAAGATAAAGAAAGGTATAAATATCAATTTCATGATATGTATGCATGCAAATGTGAGGTTACTTCCGCAAACTTTCAAGGGAAGTTAGCGATGACTAAATGTATCGGAGCCGCTTGAACTCGTTCAAACAAGTCTGTTCAAAAAAAGGATTAGCTTAAGGCTGTTTGAGCGGTTCGAAGTATTCATTCTAAGCGTTTGTTCTAGTAATTTTAAGTCGAATTTTGAAGCTGTTGCAGTTTCAAGCTGCTCGAATGCCTCGTTGATTAAACCAAGACGTGTCTTTATTTTTCCATGATCCGAACAAGATTGAAAGTCGATTTTTTGGACACCCGTTTTACTAAGATTTTTGGAAAACAATTAGTGGATAGTTGATAACTGAATAAATTATCAAACGTTTAATAAGTTTAATTCTTGTGTATAATTGCATTTAAAACGAGTTGCATGTAGTTGTGAATTATATTTGCAGCATTGTATTACTGTAACTGAGAAAGTAACTAAGTAATTTTATTTTTGTTATACTACACCTACTAGATTAAAGACATTTGCGAATTAAATATTTTTTATTATGTAGAGCAAGAAAGAACCTACAGAAACAAAAAGTTCTACACCGGTAACTAAGCGCCCGTGGAAGCCGCCAGCGCCAAGACCGCCCATTTCAAGCGTGCGTGCCGCTGAAAATGTGACAGTAAAATCGACAGTTCGAACAAAGCCGCCGGCTCCTAAACCACCAACCAACAACAAACTATCTGATCAATCTGAAATTAATGCTACTGGTATTAATAGTCCAACTAAATCAGTTTCGACGGTGTCCGATAACAGCAACCCGAAACGATTAGATTTAGACCAAACGCTATTAAAAACGTTGGTGAGTTAAATCTTTTATATTTCAATGGGGCATGATTTTATTAAGATAATTTTTATTGGTAATGTACAGTATTTGATTTAGGCATGTATTTTTCAAGTTAGTATTAATAATTTTACTTAAGAAACTTTTGTGATGTTAAACTTCAGTTGTTATTGTAAAACTGCCGATATTTTCTGCAGTTTATCAGACTAACAAACTTATCAAACCATATTGTAGACATTTTTCAAATCTTATTATTTCCGATTATTCGTTTCCTACATTGCTTTTTCTTATTTCTAAAGTTTATTTGATTATTTTAGAATCGATAAGACAGTTATTTAACTTTTACCTTATATTTACTGACTAAAAAAGTTCCTATAATTTTAGGAATCTCAAGGATACACCCGCACAACGTCCAACACTCGTTTAATTTACAATTATGATGCTTCGCAGAATTCGCCAAATAAAAGTAAAATAGCCGAAATGGAATCGACGATACCTAAAAACACTTGTGTCGAAGAAACGAAGCAGAAGAAAAATCCCGGAATACACCAGAATCAACATCAAAGATAAACAATACCGAAAATGCTGCGCTCAGTGAAACTATCTGTTCTACTAAGAAAACTAAAGTTAAAGGCTCGACCATTGCAAATAGAGCTGCCGTGTTCGAATGCATTTCAAGTCCAATTAAAAATAATAATAAAGATCCAGCTTTATTGTCGGTATCCGAAAGAAAAGCACTGTTTGAAAAAAATAAAGGTGCCGCTCCATTACCCAAAGCACCAATTTCGATGGCGACACCTCTAAATGCGGAGAAGGCGATTCCTAAAACACCAATAAGCGCCAAGAGAAACGTTTCTCCAGTCAAAGAATCCACGGCCAATAAAGTTATTAAGAGTCCAATTAAACTTCCTTTACTTAAATCTCCAATTAAGAAAAATGATAGTGGAAATTCTGCATCCGCTATAGGGTGGCGCCAGGGGAACCTGGAGGCATTGCAAGTAAACTGGCTTCGTTGTTTCAAAATAAATCTACTATTAGTCAACAACAAATTGAAAACGATGTTCGAGAACAACGACAAAAGGAAATGGACGTGCTGCTTAACAGATATCGTAAAAATAAGGTAAATACATCATTTTGACTCGAAATAGTTAATTTTTATTTTTAAAAAGTACTTTAGTTATTCTAATTGTTGATTTATAAAAATACATAATATTTTTCAGAAATCAAATTAATACAAAATGGTTATGATATTAGAAACACTTTGTAAATCATTACTTCGTGATAGTTAAGTTATACTATTATTTGCAAGTAAAAATTCATTTAAAACGTATATTTTCAGGTGTATAGTTATGAAATTAGCAGTTTGAAATTCATTCAAGAATGATTAATAAACAGATTGCATCAGAAATTTTTAGTTACGAAATGCACCTGAATCGCAAAAAATACATTTAAAATTTTACTAATAAAAGTGAAACCACAAATAGGTTTAAATTAAAAAAAAAAAAAACTATCGAGTATTAATTTATCGTTAACTATATGAGTTATCGAATTGATTTAAGTTTATAGTAGTGTAATATATCTTTTTAATCAATAATTAATTTTAAAGACTGGTCTTATTACATGGAACTTATTATAATTATTAACAGACCGTTCATGCTCAGAAAAAAGCTTCTAACGAACCGGAAACAGAATCGGACGACGAAAACGACGATGAAACCACAGCGATGATTAATCAAAAATCGATCGAGATTAAAAAAACCGATCCATCTGTAAGTTCTGAAAGTAAACGACATAGCGGAGGAAAAAGATGTGGTAAGCACAGTAAAAAATGATTATTATTTTAAAGTAATAAATTTGTACTATGTCTAAGGTAAAGAAGACAGTCCTAAAGTAGCGGCCGTCCTTGACGATGTGAAACGTATCAAGGTGTCGACGAAACCAGGAAGATTATATCCTTGTTTATCCGATATCGAAGCCGTAACTGAAACTGAAACAGAACCTAATACTGCCTCTCCTAGTCCTGCAAATTCAAGGTGTGATACGTTTATTGACTGGTGCCTTTTTATTTTTTGTTTAGTTTAACGCATATCACAATCATTTTTTTTAACACTAAAACAATCACGAAAGCTCAAAAATGATCGTTATTACCGTATATTATTTTTATCCTCGTTCTTAATTTTATGTTACTTTTGTACGACTTAAAAATAAACTTTTATTCTCTAGACCATTCATTATCATTTTATCCTTTTTATTCTCGTTACTGCTGATTTTTTATTTTATTTTTATTTTTTCGTTAGTCTTGAGGAAAACTTTTCGGAATCTGATATGGACACAGCAAATACAAGTTTGGGAAGGGAAATATTAGAAACGGTTTGCAAAAGTCAAACGTCACATAAACGCGTAAGTAATCTTGATTATTTTTTTATATAGGGTGAAATTGACCTTAAAATCTTCATTACAGTCGCTTTATGATGAGAATCCGGATAGTGACGTGTCGGACATATTAGACGACATGGACGATTATCTGGATGAAGCTTTGGCTTCTAATGCTGTCAATAAAAGTGGACCTACGCCACCTAAACACGGTAGATCGTTGTCTCCGGTAAGGAATTTAAATCATTTATAGAGATCAATAATATAATTTGTACTTATTTAGGTGAACGAGATTCAGCCATCGAAATCTTTTCAATATAAACATTTTGCTAATCCTAAATGTAGTCCGCAAAAAATAAATTCCCCGGTAAAAGATTTTAAAAGTCCATCGATAGCATTCACTCCGAGGAAGTCTAATCAGGATCTTCCTGCTTACGTTGTTGACGGCGACGATGTTTTACCTTTGATTCACACTGTTAGTTTTTATAGGAAACAGCAAAATCAAGTAGGTCTGCGTGACGGAAGCAGCAACAATTATTGTAAAACAATTGCTATTCTAGGAAACTAAAACACCAGTGCGACAAATTACACGCAATCTAATTAATGAAGAAATTTCAAGCACCAGCGTAAATAGCACGGACAGTGAAGATAACGAAGTACAAAAGAAAATTAAACATTTAATCGAAGAGGTACTACAATTAATAAGCAGTTATAGTATAGTTAATATTTGTTGGTTTCTGTTTTTTTTTAGATAACAAAACAACAAACGATTATTTCGCAAACTAGTCAAGCGTTAAACTTGTGCTATTCTACTCCCGAATTTACGGGCTCTACAGAACAAGTCGAGGCCGAAAAAGTACTATTGCTTGCAAGTATGTATTTGTGAATTAATAAATTCTTTTTTCTTATTATAATCGATAATAGCTCATCGACGTTCGGCAGCTCAAAGGGAAACTGAAAGACTATCTGTCGTGAAGACGTTACATTTTGAAAATAAGCACACGGAAAATATTCCTTTAGAAAAAGGAAATTTATCAATTACTAACATTGTATTGCCATTAAAGAGAGATTATGTGAGAGCGCTTAATGCAAGTAAGAAGTTTCGATTTTAACGACTCTTACTATTCTTAAAACCTTACTATTGCAGCTGGAGGTAGTGGACATCATATCGTCTGTCTGGTTAAATGTTCCGATCAGGTTGTTGCTACACAGCTGGTGTCGACTGTGGCAACTAACGATAGAAATCTTAACTTGGAACTTAACATTCCCGGCTCGGCGAATCTCAATAATATCTTTAGTAATTTTACCATTCAATTTGAGGTGTATTGTTTACGTGCGCAAGAAGAAATACTACCGCACGAAGTTAAATATCACATCAATAATAAAAAGGTTTGAAATTATTCCTTAAAATGTCAGTATTTATAAAATAAATTCTATTTTAGGGAAATACTAAAATGACTCCCAAAAAAGGTAAATTTGAATCTCGTCTAATCAAACCACCTAAAGAATCGCCCGGCGGCCCATTGGCCGTACGTTCTCCAACTTTTGCTCTTATGGGATATGTTGTATTCTCTATTCAAGGTATTAATAGAAAGAATTGGACGTTAAATAATGTACGTTAAAAATACGAAAGAATCCAACAATCTTTTTAACTTTATTTATACAACAGGCACCTTCGATGAGTCCACTAGAAGGTATCGTAGAAATGCGAATAAAATGCGAGTTAGCAATGTCGGTAGAACATCGTGGATTTTTAACTATGTTTGAAGATGTTTCCGGTTTTGGCGCGTGGCACCGACGTTGGTGTTTATTAAAAGGAAATTCTTTAAGTTATTGGAAATACCCAGACGACGAAAAGAAAAAGGTAAATCGATTTCTTTTTGTATACTTTTTATAATCGATCAAATTTTAGACTCCGATAGACACGTTGAATTTAAGTACCTGTGTTACCCAACAAGTTGGTCCAGTTCGTAGAGATATTTGTGCAAGACTTCACACAATATTAATTGAAACTACAAGATCGGCACAACCGCAAGACAAAAATAGTTTAGTAATGCAGTGTAATGGCGATACAACGATTATAAGGTTCGATTTTTTTCAGTTATACTTGCATCGACTGTATTCTTTTATAAACGTATCAAGTATTTATATTTTATAGGCACTTACTGTCGGCAGACACTAAAGAGGAACGAATCGAGTGGTGTTCGATGTTAAATAAAGCGCTTATGGTAACTAAAATGTCGGGCCATTCAAAATAATTACAAACGGTAACAACATATGACATAAATATATTATATTTACGTATTAATCAGCTGCCAGTATACATTTAACGCTTTATTACTAATGCCACATTTCTTTGTAATTCTATTTGAAAACCGTCGATACTTTTTCGTGTTTATTTTAATTCAAATAAAGATTAAAGTATAAAATTTGATTAGAAATTACAAAGATTTGTTTTTAATATTTATAACCCAATTATTTTAAATGATCGAATATTTGTAATAAGTACACGATTTGAATAATATATATTTTATGAAATTTTTCTTTTTTATTGTAAAAAAAACTGAAACAATTTTTTAGCAAATTACTTTTACAAAAATGCCATGATATATTCTTAGGGCTGATTTTTCCATCTCCTGATAAATCTATCTAACAGATATATTTACCACTGAAACAATTGTTCAAATAAATGTTTCTATGGTAAATATCTATAAATATCAGATTTATCAGGAGATTGAAAGATCGGCCTATAGACTGATTAAATTTAGTCAGTATTGGACTGTATTTAATTATTTAGAAACAATGCTGTTAATCATTTGTAAGGAAAATAATGTTTTTATTCGCTGTTTAGATAAAATTAAAATTTAAGGTAAGCGCACATTGGATCGGGTCGCATCTACTTTTAAAGCGAGGAGGTTTTTACAAGGACCGATTGTGGCGGTTGTTCAAGTTGTTATTGTCGAGGCAGCCGAAGCTCTTGACTAATCAGAAATGATTATTAGCGAATTAATTTTTTTCCAATTGAATTTCCAGATACAAAATCGCGATTTAATTTTAATAATCATCTTAAAGTTTGTTGTCTTTATATTTACTTATAATAAAAACATATTTGTACTTAATTTTATACAGAATTTTTACATTTAAACGAAAAAAATTTAAATTTATCAGTTTGAAATTTAAAATCGCAGGTAGGTGACTGTCATCTATGGGTGCATTTTAACATTCGTAGTTGCGAAACTTTCCGCAGGTGCGTTGCAATCAATTGTCATTGGGGTGTACGCGCGTCCGTTTCATTTTGAAGTGTACCGGTGTCAGGCGAGTACGAAATTTAAGTTATCTTACGTGAGTGTAGTCGGTATTTTGTTCTTATAATTGTTATAATAGTCGAAGATATTTTATCGATAATATAGTTTTTAATAATCGTTTAGTGGTTTTTAATAGTTAAATTCTTGAAGTGCCAAGGTTCAAAAAAATGTCTGTCGAAACCGTTGAAGGAAACGAATACGATCAAATTGTCCAAAATGGCCCAAAAAAGGTAAGACATTTTTTAATCGTATTGTTAAATGTGCGTTTTCCGCATTGTTTTATTTGCTCGCGACAAATTGTATCCGTGATACCGTTTTAACGTGAGTCAGGGGTTTTCCAATAGCTTTTATTTTACCGAACATTTTCCATAATTCATATTTTTAGGTTAACTGGAATTGGATAACGAAAATATAGGTAAAACGCTCTAATATGCGATAATCTTTATTGTAACAAATTAATCTTATATGGGATAGAATTGACTGAGTGGTACTTGTGTTATATCAAAAATCTTTTGGTACCTACTTTTTTTTTGTTTTTATGTGTAATTTTGGAATTACCTATGTAGTACAACTTAGTAATATTGCTTTTATCTTTATGATTACGATATTAAGAACAGTAAATTACTTACGTAGGTATCAGCGAATAGAGATAAAGGTGGTTTTTTTTACTACATACATATTGGTCTAGTACGATTACTTTTATCTATCTTTTCGTCGTCTGCACGTTTAAATGTAATAAAAATTATGTAAATGTCAGGAATTGATACCTACTTAATTCAGTTTTATCTAAATTAATAAGTACATCGGTAGCGTACACAACGATTATCTGTAGTACATAGGTATTCAAATGTTTATACATATGTAGAACCTTTTCGTTTAAACTTAAATTCGTTTTTTTTTTTAATCAAGGACGTTGTATTTTATTATCTTTCTTTTGAAAAACGGCTAACGTGATATTTTCGTGTAGCCAGATATCGGTTTGGCAATGTGACTATATACAGTCGATCCAGCCTATTTTGGTTACCATTAGTTACAAAACAACCCCGATTATACGGTGTCCACATATGTTTCCAACGAACGAACATAACGCCATATATTATTCAATAATTGGAAACCGTTCTGGCGTTGATACGAATTGAATTGTAACAAAGATAAAGCTGATAATTTCAAAAAATATAAGTACAAAATATTGGGGACATTCATTTTATAACACTCGGTATAGTTATATGATGTAATTGTTGCATTTTATATTTAATTATTAATAAACAGTAAGGAATAAACGGCGTTAGAGACTTTATTAATAGTTTTAGAAAGAAAAGTTTGATAACTAGTTCTCTGCTACGATTTGACAATGTTCATTTAATTTTTATAAGTTACACCTTCAAACTGTGACATTATCGATATTTTTTTTAAATAGCAACTATATTTTTTTACGACGGAATTGGATAGCATTTATTTTTCTTTATCAAACTTTTGTTTTAACTTTTTGTTTTAATAAAGTCTCTAACATCATTATTCCTTACTTTTTATTCACCCTGTATATTATTAATTTATTTAAAACCCCTATATCGATGTGGGCGTCTACTTCTGAAAAAACATATTTATCTCCTCGACTAAAATATTTCAATGCGTCTTTTATTATTTCTTAAACTTTAAAAAAAGTTAATTGCATATCGGCCATATGGTCAACGTCGTAAGTTCAAAGTCACTCACCTAATAATCTCATACAAGTTTAGAATAATTTTTACATTATATTATAAAAGAAGAAATTTCAATCATTATCGAGACACTCGTGCCAGTTCTCAATAAAATAATTTGAAATTTATTTTGACACGTTCTAAAGAATTTTAATTTGATTAATAACTTTATCAACACAAAAAGTACACAAAGGAGAATATCGATACCTACTTTCTCCTGTAGTCGTGTTAACACAGTCATACGGGGATGACTCATAAACATTCCAAAGCCGGCTATACATACCTATTGCATATGTTTGATTCGAGGTATAAATTACAAAATTATCTACTGCATTAAGTTTTTTAATCCGTTACAGGTAATTTTGAAATATTTTGTAACAGTTATAACTTCCTCGAGTTGATGTTGATTTAAACGCAAATACCCGACAAAAAAAATAAAAGAAAGGTATAGATTATTTTATAATCCTGTTGAAAGGAACTATTTATGTTAAATAATACTTTTTGGGTATACTTACGTACGGGGTGAGTTAAGATAGTAGCACCCCCCCTATTAGTTCGTTGAATATTCTTATTAAAAAAATATTTTTTAACAAAAGATGTTCAGAATCATATGTAGTATATTACTGTACATTTACTTTATTTCAGGGCCTGAGGTTTGACGCCCCGTATATTTTTACATTTTTTTTTAAGAACCATCGTTTCTTTATACGGTGCTATGAAAATATTGTGTGGTCAGATAACAAAATTATACTGTTAAACACGATTAAAGTTGATAAAGTTTTCTATTTAGCAATCTCACCAGGTAGCCATCTAAACAAACAACAGAAAATCCAGCACCATCCATCCATCAACACGTCTGGTCGTTGAACGTTTGAGCAGGAAGAATCGACGATCGTGTTATAGGGACACATTTTTTTTATACGACTCTTAAGTGGCCAGTCGTAACGTATTTGAATTTTCTTGAAGAAAAATTTCTTCCTGAATTAGTAGAAAATGTACCTTTAAATATTCGACAAAAAATCTATTACCAGCATGGTGATTAAGCTGGATCGTTCGGCATTTTTTAAATCGTGAAGGTATAATGAAAAATGGATTGAAAGAGGCGGTTCTATAGCTTGGCCCTTCAGGTCCCCGAATTTAACTCCACTAGATTTTTTTCTTTGGGATTACGTAAAAAATCTCGTGTACAGTAAGTATGCCACCTACAACTCCTGACGACATGAAAATAATGATTCCGCCACGGGCGCAACTAGGTTTGTAGCTATTTTCGACTTAGGAAGGCGCAAATTAGACAGTTGCCACAGGCAACGTCGTTACGACGTTGCTTGTATTGGCCAAAATTAGAATCGATTTTGTTTTCATTTGTTTAAAATGTGTTTTAATAATCCCTTTCATTTTCATAAAATAAATTATTTCATTAATAAACACTTCTTAATTTGGTGGTTACTGGATAAGATTGCTAAATAGATGACATTTTTCAACTTTAATCGTGTTTAACAGCGTAATTTTGTCATCTAACCCACAATATGTTCACAGCAACGTATAGAGAAACGATAGCTCATTCAAAAAAAAATGTAAAAATATACAGAGTGTCATTTAAAAATAAAAAGTCACTTATTACTGCTCAAATCTCATCAGGCCCTGAAATAAAATAAATATACAATAATATACTACATATCATTCTGAACGTCTTTTGTTAAGAAAATATTTTTTAAACTAAATTTGCATAGAAAAGTTTAAGAACAGAAATATGTTTCATTAGAATAATAAGATATTTATCATTTCTCTCTTATTTTTAATTGTTCTATCTGTTCCATTTAGTTTTCGATCTCGATAAACACGAGAAGCGAACCGTTTAAAATACACACAATGTTGCAAAAATTCATGTACATATTGCAATTAATTTTCGGAATTAAAATTACGTGTTGCACGGTAATTAGGGAAATATTTAGTTGTAGAGAAAATTGGTTAATTTAAATTACATATTCTAGAAATTGTATATATAGCGAAATACCTATTTTAGAAAGACATGCATTGTTTAATTTTTAATCTTCACTTAAAATAATTTCAGTGCTCTTAGGAAAATTAAAGCAATAAGTAATAAAAATGTATTTAGTAATTCTCTG
The DNA here is from genome assembly GCA_036326145.1 of Rhagophthalmus giganteus. Taxonomy (NCBI): domain Eukaryota; kingdom Metazoa; phylum Arthropoda; class Insecta; order Coleoptera; family Rhagophthalmidae; genus Rhagophthalmus; species Rhagophthalmus giganteus. The sequence continues at coordinate 4,141,737 of JARFJA010000083.1, read as the reverse complement.
CACTTGTTTTACAATTTGTTTGCAATTGCAATTGTTTTTTAAATACGTTTTAATAAATCTACGTATATTTTTAGTTTTTACTTTAAACGCGGTTTCTCGTGTTTATAATTCCCGATGGCAAAAACTAATAGCAGATTCGATTTTTTCGACCCAAATTCCAGTGATATAACGAAACTTATACGACATTCGTCACAGAACCGTCATCAGATAATTTTATTTCACAACTCAAACTGTATAAAAGCAGGAAATTTCACTCATTATATAGGAAGTACGGTGGTAAAATACTTACCTTACATGTGGTAAAAAAAAAACCGAGGCGTCTCGATCTTCTTCATTTCAACACAATTTGCTGTAGATTGGGTAGGTAGGTTGTGGGTACTATATGGTAAAATAAAATTGTCTCTTATCGATTTGTAAAGCGACGTTCACACTTATGCATTTTGATGCAGCAATTGAACCGCATTTGCTATTTGTGCGTTTGTCTTTTAAAAGAGGATGTGTCTGCGTCGATTATTAAGCGCAGTGCAATTGTTTTGAAATGAATCAATAATCAATGCCTCAGACAATACATAACTTCTTTTACACAACCAAAATTTTATTTCAACGTGCACGTAAATCGCGTGTAATGTGAATATACACGTGCGTCACGCGCAATTGCATTACAAATTGTAGCAACTAATTGCTGCAACAAAATGCATAAGCGTGAATCCCGCTTAAAGTTGTGGTGAATGAAATTTTGTACCCATCAGAGTCTTATAGCTATACGTTCAATTTTAGCTTAATGCTCAAACATCTACAGATTTAAAATTCGAGAGCTTTATAAGTTATTTAATTCTTACAACTCCTGCGGCGACAGTTCTTTTTTACCATACTGTACCTATCTATGTTAAATTATTTTTAGTTTTGTCGATAAGTCGGTATATATTTTGCTTTTCCGTTATTTAACGCCTAGGGAGTATTAATGGGATTTGATATAACTATTACATTAGCTAGGCCTATCTATAGATAATAAACTAATAGACATCGCATGTCCAAACGTACAGATTATACGTCCTTGCTTTTGAGGAAATGAAAGTTTTGTAGTGTTCCGCCCAAATAAGTAAATAAAGGAAATCAAATTTCCTATTTCAAATGTTGTATTGGTTTTTCCGCCGTTCTAAAGCTAAAATATTTGATACCTACACGTTCTTGACACATCTCAAAACTTCTGGAAAAAGGAAATTATAACGATAAATAATATGATAAGTTTTTTATCAGTACTGATGTTCTGCTAACAGTAAGCTTGACATAATTTGTAAAAGTAAATAATGGGATCAGAATTATCTATCAATAACCTGCACGAACACTGGTTATTTCAGTTTAAATTACTATAGGTACTATTGTGTGCGGTTCGATCCCCCCCCTCCCCCCAGTGATCGGTGAACATCCTTTCCTAGTTTCTCCCATCACAGTTTTTGCGATTTATTTTTAGTTTGAGAGCTTTACTTGAAGCCTCTTCGGGCCGATCATAGGATCTGTAGGTACGTTGCCGGATGGAGGGATGTATAAAATACTTTTGCTGTAAATTAATTTAATAATCGTCTTAGTGGAGTTCGTCTCTTTTAAGAACTTTTAAAACCCAAAAAGTGATCCAACATCATAACTGGCGCATCTCTACTTTATGGCCTCCATTGTACGAGGGTATCGATTGTACGATTGGAACGTGGAACATTTTGAGTATTTGTCCGTTTAGCATAGATTCATAAGTAATCAATAATCGCAAAAACATTTACTATTTAAGATTCGCCTTTAGAAACGTTTCTTTTTATTATCGTAGTAACCTGGAATGATGGCAGAGATGCCGAATTGAATTTTAAATACATAAGAGTATTTAAGTTTGTTTCCGTGTCTTTTTTTAACCATTAATTAAAATGCTCTTTTCCAATTGCTGTTTAGAAACGAAATATAATCTGTAGCAAGAACATTTTACACATCCCTCTGCAACCTACCTACCGATCCTATGACCGGCCCGAAGCTGACCGATATTTAGCTTCAAGTAAAACTATCAAACTAAAAATAACTCGCAAAAACTGTGATGAAAGAAACTAGAAAGGATGTTCACCGATCACTGGGAAATTGACCTGCACACAATAGTACCTATCTAATTAAAATACGTTTATAAACGGGGTTTATGTCGAAAAGTATCGAAAGTGCCGAAATGTGCGCGTATTAAGCGACATTTTTTTACATACATATACTATTATAAAAAATTGAAGAGAGTACCAATTATCACCTCTTCAATTTAAACCGAAAGTTGGTCATTTCATTTTATGTACCAATAAAGTACCTGCACGTGTACGTATTTACTTGAACATATAGACAACCATGCAGAAATCCCTTAAAATTTTATTCTGTTGATAATCTGTGGTAGAAAATTTTATCTGTCCACCAGATATTAATTTTTGAATTGAAATTAAAAATAGTTCTAGTTAAGAAATCGATAATGGATTTTTCTACATAGAGTGGAAGATTACGTGTGCGTAACTCGCTAAACAAATAACTGTTTATTTCTAATAAATGTAACGATTTTATTAAATTATTGAAAATAAACTTTTCACGGGTATTTTCAATTTCGTGTTATTTTGAAATTGTTTAAGAAAAAAAATTAGATGTAATACAGTTGAAAGCATTAGAAAACAATCTAAAACGAAATTGAAAAGATCTATACGGATGTCTTACAAATAAAAATCCAAAAATAATAATAATGCGTCATTCACTTAATTCTTCACGAAGAAAACAACGAAAGACTTGTTTTTTTTTCCAACGATGATTTTGATATACATGGTGATTCATAAATAATGTGAAAAACTTCAAGGGATGGTTCGTCAGGGAGGTAAAAATTGCAATTCCTGTTGTTTTATAAAAAACCACTTTGGAGGGTTAAAATTTTGCAATTTAAAAAATAACCCTCTTGGAAGCTTGTTTCATTTAGAACCTTTTTGGCTCTTTCATGTTTCCCGCAAAACCTACATTTTTTGAGTAAACAAAATTAAATACGTTAGTGCATTAGTGCATTACAGTGAAATTTGAAACATATCGACATTCACCGATATTTTATTGGTTAAATAACATTGTCCGTGTTGTCAGAACTTGTTAATAACTGTTAAAACTTTGTTCAACTGAATATTTAACATTATTGTCCTTCGTTAACTCGAGAGGTTCCACTTTCGAGTAACTACGTAAGGAGACGTTTTAGAAAAAAACTTTATACAAAAAGTCCCCCCTTTAATTTTCAACATGAAATCGACCCTTCAAAGTTTTTCGTATTATTTATGAATCATCCTGTAGATAGTAGGTAGATTTGTTTTTTAAAGAGTGGCTGTAGTTTTTGTCGGTAAATTATTTAATTAGTTCATTTTTTTTTAAACTTTGTAACGAAACTTAATGAAAGTGTAAGTAAGTGATGTTTCTTTAGTATGGATGAAATTATGCACTTTAAATTTTTCAAAGTAATACGTGAAATACAATATGATTATTAGGTATTTGCTTTCTTTTGAAATAAGTACATTTATAGTGCAATTACGTTTTCTCTTTCATCTTTTTTTTGCAGTGTATATTCGTGCACACGTAAATGTTAGTAAATGATAGGTGCATTAGACAGTGGTATAATTTCTTTTAAATTCTATTAATTTTGTTGTAAACTATAACATATCCCATATGAGTCGTTCTGTACGGCCCAGATACTCAACGAAGTGTACTGTGGACATTGTACTTTCATGTTTTAATTTTTATTATTATGCACTCTATTAGTATGCAGTTAAACGTCGCCGTCGTATGAAAATTCATAAAATTATTTAATCGTGTTAGATAAAATTTGGGAATATTTTGGCATTTGATAAAGTTAAATTTAGCGGTTAAACAGAATTAGATGACAGAGGATTAATATGGATGAAGGGTGGCAGTTGTTCTTGAATTGTAGTAAGGGACACGTCAGATAATAAATAAAAACGGACAGTAATTTTTTTTGAGCCTTTTACCATAAAAACTAACACAGATGACCGACCGGACCAAACATACGAACTTATCTGTACATACCTATATATTTTTTTAAATGGATTTTCGTAAGTGCTATTGAAAATATTACCTATACCTATATGTTGTTAAAATCATGACTTAAATTAACTATTTAAACAACATTAATAACGAAGTGTTTGCTCTGATTTTTTCAAAATTGATTTTTTTTTGAATGGGGGTTTTAGGCGCCAAATTTTGAAACGCATCAAACCTTCTGGCGGACCTTAATTTTCAATAAATAATTAATGATATACTTACCTGGATGGGGAATTTGAAATTAAACGTTTTAATACCTGTGTTAAATTTAAAAAACTGCTAGTGATGATATTTACAATATAAAATGAATTTAAAAAATAAGCTTTTGTCGATAATTATTATTATTATGTACATATTATATAAGCACTTACAATTTTATTTTTAAATTTTATTTCGTTTTTAGTTTATAGACGATTTTTATTTTTATTATGGTCCAATTTGAAGGCACCGTAACCTTATTCTTAGGGTTGATTTTATGACTATGTGCATTTCAAAGTTTTATGTTTACTTCATTAATAAAATTTTAGCCAGTCATAAACTGGATTCCCTGTGTGTACCTAAATAATTCATTATATACGGTATGTTCACAAATTACTCTCCAGAAAAAGTAAAAATTTTGGTATTTTTCGATTTTTTTATAAAATATAGTTATAACTAGTGCCGAAAGGCGAATATTTCAGCACGTGTTATACACTATGCTTTTTCGACGACCACAAGTATTTTCATTAAACAAATTTCGATTTTTGACGTTTAACGTAGACTGCACTTTGACACTTTAAAAGCGACCTTTATTGACAATTAGTAATAAAACTGTTTCTGCGAAAAGTCATTGCATGACGGGCTAGAAAACTTTCGATTGCCTGCGTAGCGTGCACAATGATTGCACACGGGCTTAACGTTTTCGACTGGCTAACGAGTTTCTTTATCCGCTTTCCGTAACATTTAATGGTGTGAATTTATGCACTTTTCATAGTGGTCGTCGGAAAAGAGATTTGCTTGTCACCAATAGTGTCGAATGTTTGTCGATAGAGAACTATCTTAAGTTGACATTGTTTTAAGCACTCCACTGTTATTAGTTTTCGCAAGCATAGTCGTCGTCGTACCACGATTTGTAAACCCAGTTTTATTTTTACAATGAATTTAACATACGTTGACGTTTAATATACTTTTTTCTAATTATAATCATTCTCTTTGGACATTTTTTTCTAAAACCTAAATTAATAATAGTACTACTTCTTACACTTTCTAGATTTTTCTAATTTTCTATCACCCCCTGCACAGTTCGGGTATAGAATTATTGTCGCTAATCGCGAACATTTCGCGGGCACACGCGACGTAGAGAACAAATTATGATCAGAATATTTAAAATCAACTTTGTATTTTGCGATTTGTCTCGGTTGTCGTAAATACAGTCGAATCTCCCTAAGTCGAACGCTCTGTAATTTGAACATTTTTGTTTGGCACTTGCAGTACAAATGCGTTCAAATGTATTTCCAGAAATCGAAAGTATGGTTGAATGCTTCTTATGCTTCTTATAATTAACCTTATATAAGTATTTAACCATTATCGAGTAATTTCTATTACATTTCTATAACTTGAACTCTCTTCAAGTTGAACGTTTTTAAGTGGTTAGTGACGATTCGACTTCTTGAGATTTTACTGTACTTTTCTACTGTACTTTATTTGTTCGTTGTGTCTGTATGACCCGCCCGTTGTTCATGATTCGAGACATTCATTTTGCACCCGACTGTACATATACCAAACGTGTCTTCAGATTTCGTCAGTTCTTTTTTGACAAGAAAACCTATTGAGTGTGCATTCGTTAAAAAATCAGAAATACAAAAGTTCTTTATCCCAGGCGACAATTCTTAAACACACTACCTAATTTATTTCTAATATTTTTTTACATTTAAATAAAATTACACGCGAATAATAAAATGATAATTAAGTAAATATTAGTGGTAATTTAATATTGTAATCGACAATTTCAACAGAAACAGCTCAATCACTACAATACGAATAATCGAATTAAAAAACTATCTTAATTTATAAGAAATTATATTAACATTTAAATTTAATGCAAAATGGCCTAGGTTAGGTTATGATGGAATTTAAACGTTTAATCGTCTCTAACAGTACTTTTTTGATTGCGTCGAAGTTTTTTTTTCTTTCAATTTTTAACTGTGCAAACGAGTTTAACGTATGCTAGATAAGTTTATTGATTTGCCTTTTCTAATTTACATTCACGATCGGCATGGACTTTTTAATTTTAGTTATTTCGTAAATTAATATGTTTAAAATAAAATTTGTTCGCTTAACGTTAATATAAAGGCGCGTTTTCATTAAAAATTAATGAATTTTATATTCGTTACTGAAACGCCACATTTAAATGAAATTATAGAACGAAATTCTAATTAGCATCGTTCTAAAAATAATTTTTTTCTTTATATGGCGAAGATTTACACTTGACCTGTATTTTTTTCTGATCGTAAATAAATAGCTGCCAAGTACTTACTGTGAAATGTTTTATGTTAATCAAGTTGACCGTGGCCACAAACAATTATTATAATTTGATCGAATTCATACCGACAGTTATGTTAAGTGAAATGCCAAATGTTGCACAATGTGCATCATTAAGTTTTAGGGAAATTAGGATATAACAGATCACTACGCATACAGTGTGTCCGCGAATTCTGCGATCTTTTGATAGAGCCTAAACTAAGCACAATAGAAAAAAATATTTTAGATAAAAGCTTTCTGGCCGTAAAAGTCGCACAAGGTAAAATTATTTTCTCCTATACAGGGTGATCGAATGTTGCGGTAGAGAACCCAACTTCATTATTTTAAATAGAACGCCCTACTTTTTTCGCATATTCTACTTAAGCGTATAAATTTAAGTCAAAAAGTATTAAGGTGATATCCACTTAAAGTTTATAGTTTTTGAGATAAAAATGTTTTCTTTGAGATTTTGTCATATGCAACCCAGTACTAAAATAATCATATCTTCTTAATGAATTAGTTTAAGTAAAAAAAAACTTTAGACGTAAATTACGACCGATGTATCGAACGCATTGTTTATTTGTTGTCTAACTAATCTAATGTTGTCTAATCGCAAAAAATTATTCAACTTTTCAAAATTAAAATGGCAATAATTTATTCATTTTAAATGGAACGTCACATTTTTTTTTATTACATGTGCCAATGTAGAATTACGTCCTCATTATTTGTCAAGCATTGAATTTCTGTTAAAAAGATTTTGTGTTCTGTTTAGAAAATAAAGCCAATTAAAAAAAGTCAACATAAATTCCTAACTAAAATCGTTTATGTACAAATAGAAATGTGCCTATTGTGAGTCTTCAGTAAGTTGATATTTAAAAATTCTTTTGTTTTCATTACGACGACAAACGTCCGAGACATCTATGGTAGTGAACATCTTTCTTTCTGAATTTTAAGCAACTACATCCGCTTATTTTTATTCAAGGGCAGTTAGTAAAAAAATGTTCGGCCCAACGTCCAATATATCGCTAAATAAAATCTGACATTTTAGTTTAAAGGGCAGCGTCTTCAAATTTTATCAAATTTATTTAGTAATTAATCGATAACGTACATATATCGCGTAGGTTAACATGCAGTAGATAATCTAGAAATATGTGAAATCTAATAAATTGTATGTCATTATTTAGGTAAGTACATACTCACTATCAAAATCATATAAAAAAATTAGAGACAATATTACAACCCCCCCCCCCCCCTCGAATTTAATTTTGAGCATTTGATAATTTTAATGAGCATAAAATAAATAAAATGGTAAATGTAGGTAGGTACCAATTTACGTCGTTTTATTTCAAAAGGTTCAGGAGATATTAAATAAAGGCCACATTTGAAGGAACTCTATTTCCCTTAGGGGGCATTTTAGAAAGAAACATAAGGTTTTTGTCATGTGATTTGACTTGTTCTGCCCTGCTTAGTTAAAACGTCATATCTTCAATATTTACAATTTTGACTTAAGAAGCTTGCCTGTACCTAAACGAATCAATGGCAGGACAATAACGACTTACACCGATTGACTTCTGAGCCCTTCATGTGTCATTCAAATTTCATGGTTGTATTTATAAAAATGTAGGTGGCATTAACAAATAAACTAAAACGCGTTTATCTCAAAACTATAATTTTGCAGATAGGACGTCTTAACTATAAAGGGCAGTGGTCTACGTGCCTCAAGTTTTGACCACCTATTTTAGGAACACCTTGTACATACAACGATAATTTTATGAATTTCCATGACATTTATTGCATACTAATCGGTACTAACTTCTTGAGAGAAATTTTAATTTTGTACACTTTGTATGCTTTGCACACTGACGAAAATAATACATGTTGTATTATTGTAATTGTATATTTCTGCAATTGTAACATCAAAATACGAAATCTAATATGTCGCGTCAAAGATTTTTGGAACTGATTTCTATAGGTTTACGATAGATATAAGTAAAAGTTATTTATGTTAAATTAAAATGTGGTCTCCGGATGAAATTTTAAACGTTTGTACATAAGTGCGTAGACTTAAAAAATAAACGATGTACGTACGTATTAAAAGTAATTTCTGTTTTAAGAATCAGGTCAACGATCGTTCGTTTAGTCACCCACTAATAATTTTTGTAACTTTTACTAAACAAGTCTTAATTAATTAAAGTACAGACACAGTGAATAGTTAATTAGAAGTTTAGTTCTGCTATTTATCAAAAATTTTAAATTTATTTTACGTGTTATTATAATAAGCGTTTCTTCATAATAATTGGATTTGTATCGTGATTTTTAATTATACGCCTGCGATAAATGGGGTATTATTATTATTATTAAATTAAAAAAGAAAAAAGTAAATAAATTAACGCTAATAGAGCGTGATAAAATTGTACGTTGTTAACATATGTACCTACTTGATATTTAGCAAAATACATATACGTATTACATAATAAATTATGTTCTAAATAAATATGGTCAAAATGTGGTCTTGTTTTTATGAGTATGGAAGTAAAAAATATTTAAGATAGCTACGAAGCTCTTGCAAGTAATTTATAATTTAGATACAATTTAGACATTTTTACTTTTTATTGAATTATTGGTACGAAAATCATCATCATCATTAGGTGGTAAATTTCTACTTTCTCGATGTGTTTAAAGATTGTTTTAATTAATAGGTAATTACAATAACTATAGGCATTCACAAACAAACATTAAAAATACTTTGTTTTCTCTAAAAAAAATTAAAAGCAATTCTCAGACGTTGACATCATCATATCTGGAAATTTCTGTCTATGGTCTGGGGCACTCCGGGAAGACGCTTCGGATGATCAAGAATTCGCTTACGCAAACTAAGCAGACGCGTAATCTAGAGAAAGATTTTAATCGGCTTTCTATCGTAGCGACTTTCTTAAAATACAGTTTGATGAATACGTCGTTAATAAGTTGTTAGAAAGAGTTGGGATTATAAGCGACGACTGCTGCGAGTAAATCCACAACGGTCAATAATTTCTAATTATTATTTTCGGAGCGGCCTTGTATTATTTATTTTGAATACTGCCGTCCCTATCAGTTTACTTTTGTAATCTTAGGCACTGCAATCGTTTTTGAAAAAAAAAATTTAATACTTATTCATTCCCGCTATAAACAATAACGTTTGAAAACTGCAAGTTCTCCAACTCATTTATTACGTGTGCTATAATTCAGAGGAAAACGTCAATTAATTGTAAGTAGGTAACCGTTTTTCCAGAGTGACCCAGACTATATATTACGTTATGTCGTGGATGTCTGTCTGTCTATGCAGCGTGTCTCAAAAGTGGACGATCAATAACGTAGCCACTTGTAGCCAACATAATCATATACCTACAGTTGAAGTTGTTTATAATAAATCTATATATAACGAACCGTTTCTAGAACCCAACCAGTCGTACAACACATAAGATCCCTCATACATTTTGGTGGTTATAACGAACACGTGCGAGTCACTCGTGGTTCATTATAACGGGATTTTACTGTATGTGGTTATCCAATTGTCGATGGTTCAAAAGTGATTGTAAAATTTGCATTTTTCTGCGAAATTACCTATAGTGCAAGCGTGTTTAACACTTAATTTTAAACAAAATATGTATGAGCTATTTGATAAGTTATAAGTTTACCTGTTGGTCGGTCACATTTCTGTAATAGTACATTTTTTCTGCCACAACCAATTAAAAATTAAATAATTTTATTATCAAACGAACCGTGTTCACGCACGAAACCATTGTTTATTTGATTGGCAATACAAATGCTTTTATTCAAAGCGGATCATACTTACAATACAATATCGATCAAATAGTAACTCAAATTTTGTTTAAAATCACGTGTTAATGCTTTGCACTGGGCGATTTCGCAGAAAACTACAAATTTTGCAACAACTTTCGAATCATCAACAACTGGATATATAACACATATATGCTTATTTTCGTTACAAATGACTTTCCCATAACAACTCACTTCATTTGATCGTTCACTTTTGGTACACCCTGTATAAATAATCATGATGTAAAACTGAACCGTTTATTTTATTATTTATTAAGTTTGTTTATTTTTATTTTATCTTCATAATTAACAAAAGTATTTACGTCTCCAATTTAATGAAATTTTTAACTGATTTTGTATCTTGTTTAAATTACTTCGCTTATTTTTTAAAAGTGCTACCGATGAGGAATACTAGAATTTCATATTGGAACTGTTTATCAGTTTACTACTTACCTATATGTTGTATATACACTTAATTTATAAAAAGTGTAAAAAAATTGACGAGTTGATATTTTTTTAATATTTCATTTGACAATTGAATTTAAATGCATTTCGTAATGAACTCGGTTACTCCAATGTATAGGTTATAGTGACGATTTTATTAGATTTACGCACTGAGAGACACGTCTCTAGATTTTATCTCGATAAAGTTGAGAGACGGTCTCTTTACAAGTATTCTCCTTGTTAATACGTCCAGTAAAGTAGTTGCTGATGTTTGTGTCTGTGCTGCAATTATTTTGGCCAAAGAAATGAATAAAAAATCAAAAAAGACGAAAACAATTTTCGAACATCCCACAAAAGCGTGCTTGTGAATGTAGATACAGTGGAACCTCGGTATACGACCTTAATCCGCTCCTGATGTTTGGACTTACACCGAATAGGACGTATACCAAACCAACCTTTTCCATAAGAAGTAATGTAAAAATGATTAATCCGTTCTCATGTAAAAAAAACTCTTGATAAGGTATATTAATGGGGTTGTAAAATAATTTAAACACTGTTTGAGTACATTAATAAAAAAATTAATTTTATTATAGATTTTTAAAGTTATTATATTGTATTATATTATTTAAATCATTAAATCAAAATCAAATCAAACTCTCCTTAATATTAAAATATAAAAACAAAAACAAACAAAATTCTATTCTATGGAAGAAGAGTCCCATCCTGGATTTTTTACTTTTCCGCCTTCTGTCGCATTTCACTAGGATCAGCAACTTTTATTAAAAATCTGTCCAAAAAACTTTGTGCCTGTCTATGTCTCAGGATGTTTCTAAAATGTGACATTGTCTGATCTTCCCAAGCGATGCTATTGCGATTTGTTTCAACTTTGTTAGGGTGGTATTTTTCTGCAAAAATTTTCACGTTCATCCACTTTGCAAGGATTTCTTTAATTAATGAAGAAGGAGTTTCTTCTATCTCTTCCTCCTCGCGAGTCAGAAGAGAGTCCATCCATTCTAGTTTGATGCTCATCGTTCTCCAGTTCCTGTAACTCCTCAGTTCTTGATTGCGTTCTTCCACTAATTCTTCCACATCATCATCACATACATCCAGTTCCAGAAGAACAAAGTTATAGACCGTGGCACCACGAAGGTCTAGTCTGGTCTAGTACACTGAAAGAGCAGTACATACACCAACCAACAACTCTCCCCACCAGAAATTACAGTTTCAAATCAAATGAAATCAATATAAATTCACGAATAGTGTAGATATCATAGTACTAGTTATTCATACTTAGCGCGTTTAATTGAACTAAGTCGTATACCAAGCAAAATTTATTTCGTCCAAACAGGACGTATTCCGAATTGGACGTATTCTAAAGCAGACGTATACCGAGGTTCCACTGTATTCAATTTTCACAGTTGTTTCTATAGACCACATTATACTTCAACACTACCCTACTGCATAAAATACAATTTCGTACATCTAGAAAACAACACCTCTGCACCGATACGTGCCTATATATTTTGTATCAACCCACCGTGCAGAGCTATCTGGAAAATTCGCCGATTGGAAAATTTATCGACCGGCGAATTTGTCAAATGGGTAAATTCACCGACCACAGTTCGACGAAATGAAAAATCACCGATTATAAAATTGTTCGTCGATTATTATAAGTGCAGACGAAGTGAGCATTGGTTAGTGTGAAATGGGGTGAATTTAGACTAGTGTAGATGACGTGAGCTCAATTTTGAGAATCGGCGGATTTTCCTTTCGACAAATTCATCGGCCGACGAACTTTCCTAGATCTCTGTGCAGAAACATGTTCGGTTGACGTTCACATCAACCTCGGTGCGAGCTCATTGCGACATGCATTGGTAACATCTCCAAATCTCAACTGGAGGTTACAAAGTACACGTTTTTGTTTTGTTTGTGACATCACAGATTTGTTTCAATTGTACCATCAAGTAGATGACTTATTATTACATTTATGTGCTTTATGTGTACCGCAAACAGCAATAAATTATTTAAATTATAGCAATAAATGTATTTCCTAAGGAGGTGGTAACACATTTTAATCCGAAAGACGAATATTTTGAAGTAAAGCGACTATATCGCAAATGTTACTTGTGCGCGATATTAATTAATGTCCCGTAGATGTGTTCTGCACGGCGGGAAGTCTTCCGTTCATATATTTTTCTCTATATTTTGTATATAAAGTCTAGATACTAACTAGAGACTTTGTCTCGATACCGTATTTCGACACATTTTAGACAGAACACGAAGTCTCTCAGTGCGTACCATATTTAAAATATGTCAGGCAAAATTTAATAATATTATTACTTATTGTTAAATGTATGCTATTGCGTCAGTTTTTCAACAACTTTTGGTTTTCCCAGACATCTTTTGGTAGCAGTCCAAAACCCGTTTAGGATCGTTTTGTAATATTTCGTTCAATTTACCTAAATATTTTATATTGAAACCTACTTAAATGGTCTCATATATTGTACCAAGAAACAGAACAATAATGCTAATAATTTCCCCTACTTACATAACATACTAACTGCCATTCTCTAACCTACAGACCACTGAAGAAGAGGAATGACCATCTAAAAATCTTTTCACGAACAAAACAACAGTCAGTATAAGATTGTCTTTCATTGTCGGTATTCTCGACGACCTCTTTTAAAAGTGCTTCGTTCGAAGTCGAGTTTTTAAATTGCTTTACCGTTCCACAAGATTATCCTCAATTACTTACATTTGTCGTCATGCCACCTACTGCCGCAGTTAATGTGAGTTTCGGTTATTATTACGAATACTGTTTTCTTAATTTGCCGTGTAACTGGTTGTGAGACATCTGATACTTACCTGCAATTAGCTTTATTTACTATGGACCAAATATCCGTATTTCGTTCTATTTGATTTTTGAATTCATTTTCGGAACGTTGTTAATTTGGCAAACAGTTGGTTTTTATTCAACTTTTATTATGTTTAAATATCTTTTATGGTCCAAACAGTTCCAAAGTGGTAATTAATTTAAACTTTAATTAAGGCAAATAATGCATTTTTAATTTTAAATCTTATTACGAAAATTTATTATATTTTGTATCACGATTACACTTTGTTGTTTCTTTATAGATGATTGTATAGTTAAGTATATTAGGTTCTTATAAGAATTTATGATTTTTTTTTAATCGGCTCACTGCGGTTCTGATCGAATAGCAATCTTTTCCGATAAGTTATAAATATTGATGATAAAATTTACGGAAAAAAAATTATTTATTTTTAATAATGACGAAAATAGATTTTCATTTTTCCGGTCCATCATACACTCGAACGACTTCACAAATTAATTTTTGTAATTAGTGATGAAATGCGAATAACTGATTCCATGATGAAATGAAATTATAACAGTTTTGAAGAAAATGAAGCAATTCCAGCATCGACTGACGTGTGGCTTTATTATTGTTTGTTGTGATGATCGATGATCAGCGAAACGCGTTGACGACATTTGTATAATTATAATAATACACTGGTTGTTGGAATTGTTTCATTTTCTTCAAAACTGTTACAATTTAATTATGGAACTAGTTATAAACATTTCATCACTAATTACAAAAATAAATTTATAAGTCGTTCGAGTTCATGATGGTCTGTATAATTTTAAGCGGTATGAACACCCATAATTGAAAACGCGCGAATAAGTCTCGTTTTCTAATTTAAAATCTAACGGGTTTAAGACTGGAGAATGAGGTGGCCGTGCGATTAGGTTATCATGTATTTACATACATCATATAGAACTGAACTATTAAAACTATTTTAGGGCGATCATTTCACTTTCGGTTAATTCTTTGCGAATGCAATTTGTCCATGGAAACAAGCATTTGTATACATATAATAATTATTATATATCTGGGCCGGGATTTCAATCGCCACTTAACTTCTAACCATTATAGTCAATCATTATAAAAATGGTTATTAGAAACACTTGTTTTTAAGATGATTGTTGCTCATGGTTGCAGTTAACTGAGTATTGCAAAAACCGACCTTCTCTCACAGTTGAAATTTATACAACGTTTTACTAACATAAAATCAAAGATTTAAATGACGCTAAATAAAAAATAAATAGATTCTTATTTTCAGGTCGCTATGACAACTAGTTTAGATGTCGATTCGATTAGAAATGCCTATGATGATGTAAGAGCAGATAGTTCCGAAACAGCGTGGTAAGTATGTTATGATTTGAAAATTTTGTAATTTAATTTTTTCGAAATACTAATTGTAAGTAACTAAATATTATTGTGAAAACACATTATTATAAAAATAATTAGTACCATTACTGGACTTTGTTCAGATAAAAAAGCATTCAGAATTCAAAACTAATGTAGAAATGATCGCAACAATTTACTGTTTCTATGGTCGGTCATTGGCTGATTTTTAGAACTTATTGGTGATTGAAAAATTATAATTAATTTTTTGTTGGCCAAGAATTTTGATCGTCGTGGCCATATAACAACTTAATCGGTCGTTAACTACATTTAATGTAGTTCGGTGTGTATTATGTACTTAATATACCCACTTTACTTTAAATTATCGTCTTTCGGATGAACATTTGTTACCACCTCTTTAGGAAATGCATTGAGTTAATATCTAGCTATTTTTGTTTATGTCAATGCGTCTTATTCTAAGTCTATTTAAATTTGTCATGCAATTATGGTGGCCTTTATATCGTTTTCTGATTGGCGTAAACAAAAATAGGCGGATATTAACGAAATGTATTTCCTAAGGAGGTGATAACAAATTTTAATTCAAAAGACAAAAATTTAAAGTAAAGGCGACTATAGGTAGGACATAGCTCATATCGACGGCGTTTTGGCAGAACGACTTAACCGTCACTTTTTGCGAATACGAGTTATTTTGAGTATATTATACATCTAAGACAAAGACATAATCTGTTAAAATCTGGTAACAATATTTCGACTTTTTCCATCAGAAAAATCGATTTGTATTTCCCCAAAATGTACCTAGGTATCTGTTTATAGTTACGCTACAACACAAAACGTTCGCTCCTGTAAAATTTACTTTTTGTGGGTTAAGTCGTTCTACCAAAACTGTTCGAATATGTGAATGTTCCCCATAGATATCGTGCCGGCGGCGTTACAAGATATAAGAGGTCGAAGTTAAAAAACGGGTTTTCACGAATATCTGGCTTTCTATGGGTGGAGGTCAATATAAATTATTATGAAACTTTTATACATGTTCATACGATAAATCGGTTATAAAATAACGCGCTTAGATTGTCATTTCTTGCATTGTTAGTCTCGAAAAACTACTTTTCAACTAATTCCGGACCTGTTCTATGCGTATTAGGTAGCGTCATTTTATCGAGATTATAAAAAACTTTAAT
Organism: Rhagophthalmus giganteus; assembly: GCA_036326145.1. NCBI lineage: Eukaryota > Metazoa > Arthropoda > Insecta > Coleoptera > Rhagophthalmidae > Rhagophthalmus > Rhagophthalmus giganteus. The sequence continues at coordinate 4,125,482 of JARFJA010000083.1, read as the reverse complement.
CTATTTTAACGCCAACAGTTCCTTATTTATTGCTCCGTAATACCTGAAATACGAGATCTCTAATCGTTTTCGACTTGTTCTGAACGTTACAGCTCAAAAGCTTACGGTCAAAATTTTGCCGAAAAAATCGCTGAACTATAATAAGGGATTTTTTCGAGATTTGGCGAAAATATTTAATCGCCGGAAACGCGCTTAGATTGTCATTTCTTGCATTGTTAGTCTCGAAAAACTACTTTTCAACTAATTCCGGACCTGTTCTATGCGTATTAGGTAGCGTCATTTTATCGAGATTATAAAAAACTTTAATCTATTTTAACGCCCACGGTTCGTTATTTATTGTTCCGTAATACCTAAAATAGGAGTTTTCTAATCGTTTTCGATTTGTTTTGAACGTTTCGGCTCAAAAGCTTACGGTCAAAATTTTGCCGGAAAAAAATCGCTGAGCTATAATAAGGGATTTTTTCGAGATTTGGCGAAAATTTTTAATCGCCGGAAACACGCTTAGATTGTCATTTCTTGCATTGTTAGTCTCGTAAAACTACTTTTCAACTAATTCCGGACCTGTTCTATGTGAATTAGGTAGCGTCATTTTATCGAAATTATAAAATACTTTAATGTATTTTAACGCCGACAGTTCCTTATTTATTGCTCTGTAATACCTGAAATACGAGATCTCTAATCGTTTTCGACTTGTTCTGAACGTTACGGCTCAAAAGCTTACAGTCAAAATTTTGCCGGAAAAAAATCGCTGAGCTATAATAAGGGATTTTTTCGAGATTTGGCGAAAATTTTTAATCGCCGGAAACGTCCTTAGATTGTCATTTCTTGCATTGTTAATTTCGAAATACTACTTTTCAACTAATTCCGGACGTGTTCTATGCGTATTAGGTAGCGTTATTTTATCGAGATTATAAAAAACTTTAATCTATTTTAACGCCCACGGTTCGTTATTTATTGTTCCGTAATACCTAAAATAGGAGTTTTCTAATCGTTTTCGATTTGTTCTGAACGTTTCGGCTCAAAAGCTTGCGGTCAAAATTTTGCTAGAAAAAAAACCGTGTTTATAATAAGGGATATTTTCGAGATTTAGCAAAAATTTTAAATTTCCGGAAACGCGCTTAGATTGTCATCTCTTCCGATCACCCAGGGGTCATTTAGAAAGGCCGTTTGCGCACGCCTTTTGTGGCATGGTGGTGGGCGATCGCGGTTCTTGACACGACGCTTGTGGGAGGGGGGGGGGGTAGCAAATAAGTGATATGCTGATATCCCAGCAATACATGCTGTCTTTGTATGAAATATTTTGATGAATGTTTAGGGGGTCAGTTTGATACTGTGACGTCCTTTTCTGGGGAGGAGGTAAACATTTCATGACGCGGCGCGACATGTGGAGGGGGCGGAAAAAAGGGCCCAAAAGCTCGACGTCCTTTTTGAACGTCCTCCCGCAGCTATAGCTATTCAACAACACCTGTATACCGCGTGTATTATCAGGCGCAAACTGAGTTCGAAAATGACGTAAATCCAAAATAGTGGGGTCGGATGTTTAAATAAATAACAACTTTTTGGAGCCCATCATTACCGCGTGCTTCTCGACACGATTTTTTACAATGTGAAGCAACTTGTAGATTCAAAAAAATCGCATTTCGGAATTGTCATGAATAATCATGCCCTAATGCCGATCCTGATGTTATTTCGATTGTTTGAATATGATGGCATCGATGTCTTCGATCTTTTATCATCCAATGATTGAAGATGGGAATGATGACGACGAAAGCGGATGCAGCGTACACTTTATACTTTGTTTGCTTTATATCTCGAAAACGGTTCTCGTTGTACGTGATAAATGTACACCTAGGACCTTTTTCGTAGAGAATTTTTGAAATCTACAACTTTCACAATTGACCGCCAACCGATAAGAAGCGAGATATTCGCGAAGACCCATTTTTTATCATCTTTTATCTTCTTTGTATCATGTTCCTAACGTCGGCAGGATATCTATGGGGAACTTTCACGTATTGTTGAAAATGACGAAATTAAACAGTCTATCAAAAAAAAATGCAGCAGATTAAACCTAAAGTTACTGGACTAATTATATTACAATTACTTAGTAGGTACCTCGTAATGCGAACATTGAAACTACTGTGGTTTGTTTTGTAGGGCGGTATTTAAATTTGATGGACAAAGAATAGTCTGTTCGGCAAAAGGAGATGTATTCGATGAATTTAAAGAACATTTTTCCGAAAACGAACGTGCCTTCGGCTACATACGTTTACAAACCGGCGATGAAATGTCGAAACGACAAAAATTTCTCTTTGTAACTTGGGTAGGTCCTTCCGTTAGTGTTATTCAAAGAGCAAAAATGTCGACCGATAAATCGATGATCAAAGATATCCTGAAGGTACGCACGGTATTATAAATATATTTATTTCTTAAATATACATTTTGTTTGTTTTTTTAGAATTTTGCCGTAGAACTTCAATTAGAAACCTTAGCAGAATTTGATTTAATGTATTTTAAAGAGGCCTTAAACAAAGCCGGTGGTGCTAATTATGGTACTGGCGTGCGAGAACTTTAATAGGTATTTTTCATGATTTTAAATAGCTTTGTTTATTATACATAATGTTTACATGATGATCTTGTAAATTTTAATAATTATATAGAAAGTATTTAACTATTATACTATTTATGTATTGTAAAATGTACTTAAATGTATTTTCCAATATTTATCAGTAAATGTGCAATATTAGCTACTGTAATAAAATTTTATTTATATTAATGTTTTTAGTATTAATAGACTCGATTTCCATAAAGCTGAAGCCGCACCGTCACTATTATTCAAAATATCACAGCAAGTAGGTACTTGTATAGTATTCTATACACATATTATATATTAGGATTAACAATATGTCTTAGTTAATCCTAGTTTAGTGACGGGGCTTCAGATGTGGTAGAGCTAATCCGAAATCGAATTGTATTGTAAGATTCATGTATCTTATGTACCTGCTTTTTTTGTAAACATTTTTCAAAAAGAGACTACAGTGAAGTTTCTCAACCCTAACGCGAAGAAAAAATTATACTCATCCACATTTTGGTAACTCCTACGATGGTGATGATTTAGAAATTAAAGTGAGCCGTCCATCTGTGCCGAAGATTTCAAAGAAATTTTCAGGAGGAAAAAAACTCGCCTGTAACGAAAAAGTCGTGGAATCTGTTTGAAAACGAGCGCCTCTACAGCTCGATAACTTTTTTACGCCAGATAAGGAAACTGTCGTTATTGATGACGGCCTCGATGTATTTCAAGGAAGCAGAATCTCATAGGTAACTACTGTTAAATAATAAATTTAAACACTTTTCATAGGTAAATTCGTGTTTAAAGAATACTCGTGGCATCGTAACTCAAAAATACAAAATGCATACTACAGAATTGTAATTTTAATTGAAATCATTTAATTAGGTGATATTGTAGTTAAATATCGTTCAAGATCTTGTAATCGAATGCTGGGCGAAATGGCATTTAATAATGGTTGTTTGGAGAAATTGCCGAATAATACGCATAAAAGTGACACTCCATAACCGGTGGCCTTTTCTCCCTTCAAATTAAATTCAATTTAAAATTTATAGACAAATCGCAAACGTATTTATTACGTTGTGGACCGGCGATGCCATATCGACGTGGATCCAAACTCCGGGAAAATCGAATCCCAGATGGGCAGCAATAAATAAGCCGGCACAACTGCAAGACGAACTAATCGACGAGGCATTTTTCATATCTGCAAATGCAGAGCTAAGATCGCCGAAATGTAGTTCGGGAGCAAACGGCACGGGAAACACCAAATCTCCGGAAATCCGACCGGCTTCCATACAATACCTTTCCCAATCTCCGCTGTTAGTTAAAATTGCTGCATGGTATTTGCCAGTTGCAACTCCCTAAATTAATTTTTTATAAATACTTAGATTATTACTCTTTTACCAATACCTGAGCTCCGGTTAATGTGGCCATATCCAGAATTATATCTGCTTTTAAATTTCGTCTAGCGTACGCCACTCCATCACCTAATACTAATCTTCCTTCGGCATCGGTGTTGTTTACTTCCACGGTGCGACCCGAATAAAGGGTGAGAATATCGTCTGGCCTAGAATTGCAAAAATATCGCACCGTAAACGTTATTATATAGTCTACCTAACAGATAAAGGCCCGATACTATTTTCGGCCAAACAAAATATCGCGTGCAGACTTTCGTTGAAACCCGACTTAACCATCGCATAAAAACCGCCTAAAATCGCTGCGGCGCCGCCACAGTCTTGTTTCATTCTCACCATTTCGTTCTAAAATTTCACTTAATTAAATATTTGAAATTCTAAAGTTATAGTTTCAGATTCTTACTTTTCCTTTCAAACAAAGTCCTCCCGTATCGTAGACGATACCTTTTCCAACCCAAGCTATAATTTTTTTAGCACTGTTCGAGAGATAACTGAGGATAACTAATGCGGGAGACTGTTGTGCAGCTCGACCTACTCCATAAATACCTCCAAATCCTCTATCGCAAAGTTCTTTTCCTCTTATAACAACAGGTTTTATGCCTAATAGTGTGCCAATAGCGTTTATTTCCTAAAACTCGCAATTAGATCGAAATAAGAAAATTGCCAGAAGGTCGAACTTCTAAAAAATTATCTATGTTCATTTCGCTACATGGAGTGTCGGTTATTCGGGCTGCTAAACCAATTCCAAAATTGGCATAATCTAGAACCTTCAATTCTTCCATTTTAATTTCCGAAACTTCACAGAGGTGACCTAAAAAAAAGCGAGCTGGTATTTTGTCGAAAATTAAAACTATGCCCGAGTAAATGTTGAAAGTTTTGCAAAATATGTCAAAAGAGATTCAAGTACTGTTTTAATTGCGAGCACCATTTATAGATCCACGACGATTTTTCGACGGCACAATCATAAACTCGACCGAAACAACGATGTTTTGCAAGTATCCCAGCCCGTTTTTTTATTATAAACACGAAAAGCTTTCGTGACGGCACAACCGCTGGCGAAAACTTCTCCATATTCGCATACAATCTAAAAATTCTAAAAGTAATATTTAAAAAAAAAAGTATAAAATAAAACCTACCACTATATTTTTCTTAGGATAACCCCCGTTGCAACATGTGGTAATTAGTCGAGTGAGTGTGTGACATCGTGACGGGGTGTTGTGTCTACTACATTTAGAAGGCAGTGCAGCGACTGTGGCGGAATTTAAGTACATCGAACAAAATTCGACCGAATCAAGTTTAGAAATTGCACTTTTATAAATCTATAATTTCTCGTTTTTTGTTTGTTATATAAATCTATCATCTTGCCTCATACTTGCCTCTTCGGTAACTCTAGGTTCCAGTTTACATTTTATTTGTTCATAGGCGATTGTCTTTAATTTTGTCAAGTGGCCTATTATAAGTACTGAAATTTCATTGGGATCGATTGTAGTTAAAACGTTTGTAAATGTTATTCGCACCATAATTTCTAATGAAATTTTTCGCAAAACTTAAATAAATACTAAAATGACAAACTGTCAATTCAAATTGTTTTATAAAATTAATTTTGTGTGTAACTGTGCATTTTACAAATAAGACCTAATTTTATCGATTAACACATGTATCTATTTTGTTAATGCAATTTATAAACGATCGACAAATTAAATTGGGCAAGTCTTTAACATAATTATTTATTCCAGTTGAAAACAAAGACGGTTAAAAAAAAATGTAAAAACAAAACTTTATACGATGTATTTTATTAAAAATTACTTAAAATTTTAAACAGAACAACTTCTGAAACATTGTAAATGGTTACTCAACTATATTTTTTTATTACTGTAATCGTTTAGTTTTAAAGTATAATATGTGTAGTTCGTATGCATAATAAAAACTGTTTAAATGTAGATAATGAAAATTAAAAACAATAAAAGTTAACTGTAAAATAAGTTTTGTTAAAAACTAACCAATTACAGAAAACATTTCTATACATGCATAATTATTATGAAACCGTTAAAATTAACATTGGCAAATGTTATTAGTTATTTTAAGTAGACAAAATATTTCTATTAAACTATGTATCAGTTTTTTCTTAGTTTCTTGGCAGTCGCTTCATCTTTTGCTTCTACTGCAGGGGCAATGGCATTAAGAAGAGGTTGTGTGCAGTAGTTGCCGAACAACGTACATAACAGCGCCACTCCATATCCAGTTGCTCTTTCGCCCTATCATAAACGGCAAATCATTAAAATATCACAACCGTACACAGTCGATACTTTACATTATGCACGGGCGACGCCATATCGATATGAATCCATATTCCAGGATAATCGAACCCCAAATGGGCACCAACAAAAAGCCCGGCACAGCTCGACTGCGCGTTGCTGCGGTCGGCGACCGAATTTTTCATATCTGCAACGGCCGACGCAAATTCGGAAAAGTGCAATTCGGGACAATACGGAATTGGAAAGAGTAAATCGCCGGATATTTGACCGGCTTGCATGCAAAAGTCTTCCCATTCTCCGCTATTGGTTAAAATGGCACCGTGATATTTTCCGGTTGCCACTCCCTGAAGAAAAGTATAAATCACAAAATAAAATGCGATATTTTTGTAAATCGAATTTGGCAATAAAAAGTGTTTCGGTGATTACCTGAGCGCCGGTCAAGGTGGCCATATCGAGAATAATGTTCGCTTTTAGATCGCGGTGTGCATAGACCACACCATCGGAAAGAACAAGACGACCTTCGGCATCGGTATTGTTTATTTCGACAGTACGACCAGAATAAAGAGTATGAATATCGTCCGGTCTACAAAATGTTAGGTAATTTAAATTTTATGTAACCACAAACATCTTTTATGTATTTACCTTGTCGCCAAAGGGCCGACGGCATTTTCCGCTAGACAGAAAATTGCGTGTAAATTTTGAGTAAAATCAGACTTAATTGCCGCATAAAAAGCACCAAGAACTGCAGCCGCTCCTCCACAGTCTCTTTTCATTCCTGGCATGGCAGTCTACAATTTAAACGTTTATCAAATATAAATGATAGGGAACGTTCGAAAGATTTACCTTCCCTTTAATGCTAAGGCCACCGGTATCGTAAACAATTCCTTTTCCGACCCATGCAACTGTTGTAGTGGCTCCTGGCGGAGTATAACTAAGAACAGCTAAAGCAGGAGGTACTGCTGCTGCTTTGCCGACGCCGTATATGCCTCCGAAACCTTTTTCTAGTAGTTCATTTCCTCGAATAATCCTCGGTACTATATTTAGTGCCTCGCCAATTTTGGTAACTTCCTACAATGTACGAGAATAATAGTTATAAAAATTTGTTTTTATGCAAACTTTGCATAACCTCCAAGAAATAGGTAACATTCATTTCGTTGCAAGGTGTATCGACAATACGTGCCGTTAGACGAATACCATGAGCAGCATATTCCAACGCTTTTAATTCCTCTTCTGTCACCTCCAGTATTTCTCCATTGTTATCTTCATTTTCTTTACAAAATCAAAATATAATTTAAAACTTCTTATACGGTAACGTGTTAACAAAAAAAGTATTATTTAATAAAGAAGACTTCGAAAAATAATTGAATGGGTTGTAGTTTTGTTTTCAAAAGCAAAATATTAATTAACTACAATCTAATTGCATTGGAATTAATTAAAAGTTATTTAACAGGCAGGAAACAATGTGTTAAAATCAATAATAAAATCAAAAGTAGTTTTGAATCTGTTGAAATGGGGGTTCCACAAGGTACCATATTAGGTCCACTCCTGTTTATTATATATATTAATGATATTTTTTTGGAATGTTCTATGAACTGTGATATAGTATCGTATGCTGATGATATGGTGGTATTGTGCCAATCATCAGCATGGGACTTGTTAGAACAAATTTTGAATCAACAATTAATTAAAATTATTAATTATCTTAATGATAATAAATTGTCGCTAAATATTGATAAAACAGTTTATATAACTTTTGGAAACTATTGTGATAGCATACCAGGAATAATTAATATTAAGCTGCACGATGAGGTACTAAAGAGAATGAAAAGTGTTAAATATCTGGGTATATATATTGATGAACATTTGAGATGGGATGAACAAATTATTAAATTAACTAGTAGAACTAAATATATCATTTTTATATTGACTACTTTGGGCAAAATATTATCACCAGAAAATTTAATGGTAATTATGTATGGTGGTGTATATCTACGGTGTTGTCACCTACGGCATTGTGGCATGGGGATTTGTAAATAAGTCTTTAATGTCTTTATTATATAACATACATAGAAAAGTTATTAAATCTAACAATGATATGAAATTACCTTTAGACTTGAGGCAAAAATATATCTATGAAGCATTATTATAGGGATATGTCAAATGAATTCAAATCTAGTTTGGTGCAAACAAGGAACAAGTTAATCAAAATATCTAAATCAATGTTGGAAGTGGGCAAAAGAAAATCAGAGTATGTTGCAAGGGATAACTTTAACAAAATGCCAAATGAACTTAAGATGTTACAAAACAACAATTATAAAAAACCATTGAAAACATATTGTGCTATGCTTATGTCAACTGAGTAAATGCAAGTGAGCTGAATTTTTAACTTGATTATTAACCTGTCTTGTTTTTATTTTTATTTTTGTATAAACTTTAGAATTAGCTTTAGATTTTAGTTATATACCGAACCACGTACGGATATTTTGTCTCTGTGGTTGTTCCATTGATCTTTGGAACTATTTATATATACTATGTATAACATTGTAATATAAATTTGGTAATAAATAAATAAATAATTGAAATTCTCGGGGAGTTCTATACTAAATTGAACTTGGCCATAAATATAAATGTAAACAACTGCTAGTCCAAGCACGTGTAGTAATTGACTATTCGTGTTCATGAATGTTCATTATAAAATTTAGCAGAAAATCACATTGCTTAGTAATCGATGAGTTCTGCTAAAGGCAGCCATTTTAATAAATCATTAAAAACGCATTTACAACGGAATATTCCGTTAATAACGGTTAAAATGAATTTCACAGCGATTAATGAAGTCATTTCTTAAAAAATGTGTCAACAAATAATATATCGCCGTATATTAACAGCAAAATAACGTAACACGAAACTTTTCTTACCATTAGAATTGATAGATGGCACGATAATGAATTCTATAGATACGGAGACATTTTCATTAATTACAGCTGGCGTTTTCTTGCTATAAAGTGGAAATGCCCTGGCTACGGCGCAACCGCTAGCAAACACATCAGCATGTTCGCATACAATCTAAACAAAAATAGAACAATACAACTCGAGTCTGCACAGGCCACGTGCGGCACACATTCAAGTTACTATAACAGAACTAATGTTACTTACAACTATGCTCTCGTTAACTCCGACACTGCAATTCTGTACTAAACGAGTTATGGCATGAGATCGCGATGGTGTGTTATGACGACTACATTTTGTTGGCAGTGCGGCAATCGTTGCCAAATTTAGATATAAAGAACAAGTATCGGTCGGAGACGGATGTAAACTAAAAATTGCCGTTTTAAAAACCTAAAAGATATTTATATAGTAGTTTCGAGAGTTTATTTTAATATGTACGAGTAAAAGCTAACCTCCTCCTTCACTCTCGGTTCTAATTTACACTTAATATCCTGATATTTCAGGCGCAATAGGTTAATTAATCTACCTATTATAAGTACAGGAGTTTCTTGAGGGTCTGTTTTAGTTAAAAAGTTGTTAAAACTTATCTTCACCATCGTTACTCTTTAAAAGTTCTTCGATTGAACTACAAAGAAAACTATTAATAGTATAATTTTTTTGTTAAGCATAAAGACAATGTGATTCGTAATTTTTTCGCTAAAGATTTAATTAAAAATATTTATTTGGAATTACTTTTAATTCTCGCATTTAAAAACTTACCTATTATTAAAAGGAACCTCGCTTCGTACACAACTAATTGTAAATTTATTAATTTTCAATGAAAACCATATTGTTTACAGCTATGCTACATCATCCTAGGGCTGACAAGACAGAGAGTCACCGTTAACCAACCAATTTTTTTAGAATCGCTGTTTTAATTATCAGATTAAAAAAAGTAGAGAAAAACTTATACGCTTTTACATGAGAAAAGGAACTAAAATTATTGACTGTGATTTAATTGAACATGTACAGGACGTTTCGTACAATTTGGAAAATGTTTTCTTCGTAACATTCGGTAACGGTAACCAACGGGAATAAACGATGCGAGAGGATTGAATAAAAATCAAAAATAAATATATAAGTAATATAGATGATTCAAAATAACGCAAGTGCAATTTGTTACACAGAAGTTATATTATGTGAAAAAATATGTTTAGAACATTCGGAGATCCTATCTAAGTAAGATATTACACCAAGACTCTGTACATATTAGGTCTTTTCCATGTTTTTCAGTTAAGGCGCTGCATTTCGTCAATACTTATGAAACACACTATATACTAAGCACTTTGTAAATAATAGAAAGTGTATGATTAAAAACGATCAGATGATTTAACAAAAATTGTTAAATAAATAAACAGTTACAAATCGGGAAATTTGTTTTTTTTTATCGTGTAATGCCAGGTCAATAATTACATATACACACACGCACATAACATTTGTTATAATTAAAAACGTGTGTTTTTCGTTTAAAATATGGCTGCTTCGAAATTTATAAATTGTTTATTGTTGATTTTCATTATCAATATGTGCGCTGGTAAGTCGAGACCTGACAAATACGTAATACCTAATTAAATAAGTAAAAATTCCAACCCAAATTTTACGGTTTACTCTTAAGAGAGTAACTATTAACGCGAACCTACTAATCGTTCATTTTAGGTGAAGTTCTACATCGGCTTCAGCTAAAAGAAGAAGCAGACGACGACGACGACGACGAGTCCACTAACGATCTCGACTTGGGAGAACCACCCCCGTACGAATTATTGAAGCGACAAGACAATCACAATAGCCTTTTAAGTGCTCAGGGTTTCGCCATTAAACAACGATATAAGTGCCACTCTTGCGATCCTCCCGACTGCTCTAATCCCACGGTATGTTACGATGCCATTCAATGTTGGAAGTCTCGAGTGCGCGAAATTTCCGGCGAAGAAAGTGTCACGCGCGGTTGTACTTCGAAAGCCGACCAGCTACCGTTGATTTGTAGAACGCCATCGTTTGCGGTACAACACAAGGGGCACGCCGTCGGCCAATATCACATTCATTGTTGTGTCGGCAATTTTTGCAATCACGGAGAATTTCCCGAGCTTCCACCTTTATTCCGAGAAGAGACCAGCTCTTACACTGACTCTTTAAGTTACGTGCTAAAGTTAGTATTGGCAGTGGTGGTTCCTGCAGTAGTATTAGTTATAGCCGTAACTATTACTTTGATAATATTGAGACGAATACACAAACGTAGATTACGCGATCAAAGTAAACAAGATCTGGACACTTATTATGTAACCGACGATTTATTAAGAGCCACAGCGGCCGGTGATAGTACTTTAAGGGAATATTTAGAACACAGCTTGACTTCTGGAAGTGGTTCCGGATTACCTTTACTGATTCAACGTACCCTCGCCAAACAAATATCGCTAGTCGAATGTATAGGGAAAGGACGTTACGGCGAAGTATGGCGTGGCATTTGGCACGGAGAAAGCGTGGCAGTTAAAATTTTCTTTTCGAGAGACGAAGCAAGTTGGAACAGAGAAACAGAAATTTATAGGTTAATATTTATAAAATTATCGTTTAATATTTATTATTTATCGAATTATTAATTTTTTTAGTACCATTCTGTTACGTCACGAAAATATCCTTAGCTATATAGGATCTGACATGATGTCGCGGAATTCTTGCACTCAGTTGCTGTTAGTGACGCAGTATCATTCTCTGGGGAGCTTATATGACCATTTAAATCGCACCACCATTACACACCATCAGCTACTTAAAATATGTCTTTCGATCGCCAATGGCCTAGTACATCTTCATACCGAAATATTTGGTGGCGAGGTAGGTTTTTTTCATATATAGATTTAAGTGACGTTTACACCAAATTTACACGATAATCAACAGATATAACAAGTTCCTATCAATTCCCTTTGCATTACTAAATATTACGTTTTTGGAAATACAGCTTAAAATTTACACAAAATTGAAAAGAAACAGGAATTTATTCGCTTAGAGCTAAATTTCCTACCTATAATTCGGTTGTCGATTATATAATCATTTCTTGTCTCTTGTAGTTTTTATTAGACGGTTATCTGCACTTTTGATGTGTCGATTTATAGCAGCGGCGTCGAGCGTACCCCTGAATGTGATCCGCGGCCGAAGCTTGTAATTAATTTTATTAATTAAAATAATAAAATGAAATTTAATAAATTGCGTAAAATACATTTGTTGACACTGCTAATTTATAGTAACTCATAATAGCAAATGTTTTTAAAAAATTTGGAGGATGCCGACTATTCACGATTTATATTGCCAGTTGGTGGGGCTGCCGATTCCAACAAAACGATTGTTTTTAGGTATTCTCAATTTCGAATATATTTTTTATGTGCTATTTATTCACCAAATTGTCAAATAATCGATTTAATAGGTTTTAAATCGTGTTAAAAATATCAATGTTCGCCATTTGATGGCGAATTTGTTAAACTTACCTTTATAACTGATTAATTTTTAGGGTAAACCAGCAATAGCTCATCGAGATATAAAAAGCAAAAATATCCTGGTAAGGAGCAATGGCACTTGCTGTATTGCCGATTTTGGATTGGCAGTCACTCACATACAAGCTACAGATCAATTAGATTTAGGTGCCAATCCACGTGTTGGAACTAAGAGGTATATGAGTCCCGAAATCCTCGATGAAACGTAAGCTTAATGTTGGCATATTAAAAATTCGATAGCAAAACTTTTACTTTTTATGTTAGTATACGGGCAGATTATTTTGATGCATATCGTCGGGTCGATATATATGCATTAGGTTTAGTACTTTGGGAAATATGTCGACGTACAATTAGTAATGGAATAGCTGAAGATTATAAGCCCCCTTTTCACGATGTAGTGCCAAGTGATCCTAGTTTCGAAGATATGAGAAAAGTAGTCTGTGTCGATCAACAAAGACCAAGTATACCTAACAGATGGGCCAGTGACCATGTAAGTACTGTAGTTTTCGTGTTAATTAATTGCATTTTATTAATTTTAGTAGTCGGAAGTGTAATTTTCTCTTTGCTGTCGACATATTGAATTTTTATTTTTGAATCATATTGTGTCCGTGACATTAAAACAACAAAAATTAACTATTTCGCGCAAAGAGAATTGATCATAAGATGAATTAATTTTATTTGCAGATCCTTAGCGGTATGGCGAAATTGATGCGTGAATGTTGGCATCAAAATCCCAACGTTCGTTTGCCGTCTTTAAGAATAAAGAAAACTATGTTAAAGTTGGCAAGTGGCGATAGTACAATAAATTTAGAAGATATGGAAGTGTGTGTTTGAAATTGACTTACAATGTTGTATTTTAATATTACCTGATGATAATCTTTGAATTTGTTGATATTAAGTGTACGATATCAAATTAAATAATTGTTAATGTTGTGAATGTAGTGCTGTCGACGATTGGTCGAAGTTTTAAAACTTGACAAGTAAGCTAAGACGGCACCGTTGAATGGTCATATTCAGTTTTTTCGTAATTGTTATGTTTTAGTTTTAAATTTTAGCACGTAACTGTTAATGATAAATGTGCCAAATTCACAAATATGTATTTTTGTTAGTAAAAAAAAAAAAAGGTTTTAACCGGTATTTAAATGTAAAGCAGTATTAAGATGTACATCGGGCCATTAAATCTTAATTATTTAATTTTTGATTTTGTGCCATTTTTATGCTATCTCAATAGCTACTACTTAACAAACTATAAAACTTATTTAGTTTACAATGCAGAACTTTTATCATTGTACATAATATTATGTCTGTATATCTACATCATATCTGTGTAAAAAAAAAAAAACTGCTAGAATATCATTATGAAGAGTATTTATCCAATTGTCAAAGAAAATGTATATAATATGTTTGTTTTCTAGCAGTTTTAATTTAGTTTAATAAGTTTTTGTAACAAAAACCATATCACTTTGTTTATCAGTGGCAAATTTAAAGCTCACCTGTCACATTTCAAACTGTAATCATTACCATTTTGTATTCGATTTTTCTCACTTGTACATATATTACATCATCACTTTTACGTATTTTACAAATAATGTGAGCAATATGTTTGTTTTAAATGTACTGTCCTGTTTTATATAGATATATATCTTTTATTTAAGGTGCATTGTTTATTTGGAGAATGTCTGGAAACATTTGGTTCTAATATTTAATATCCTTTTAATTTAAAAATAGGTTTATTGTATACTAAATGGAAATTTCATACAGAGGCTTGCGCACGGTCGACTTTTTGAATAAGTAGGTAATCGGGAAACTAACTAAACCATATATTTACCCCCACACATTGTCTTATTTTTACTTTGTTAGTAAAATAACTACAACAATTGTATTAAAGTATTATAATAGTCAGTAAAAAAAAAGGAAGAAATTTAGAACAAAGAGAATTAAAGAATGCCACGAAAAAACTGAAATTATCAGAATATTTTTTTTAATAAAGTGGTGGCAAAATAAAAAGTTAATCGATCAAATTTTGTCTCCTTGTCAGCCTAAATTGTTTAAAAATTGTTGCGACAATCAAAACTTTGAATTTCGTTTTTTATCCGTAAATGAATGCATTGAAATGGTAAAATCTCTCAAAATAAGAGAAATTAAAAAAAATCAAAAATCGTTTAAAAAAATTAATATCCTGAAATAGTTTTTTTTAACACTTACATAAAATGCAAGCTAATACTGCTGCTGCTGGGAATGCTACTTGTCTGTAACATACTATAAGAAAAAATTATAAACTGCTAAATTTTTCTTTGTATTTCCTACTTTTTCTCGTCATTGTTTTCCCTCTATCGTCGATTTTGAGCTTAGATTCTTCGGTTGACTGCATACTTGCATTATTACGTACCTATACCTACGTTTCATGTTTCACTGTATTTCACCAACCACTATAATTGCGAAAACGCGCGTAAGATAAAATTTCGTTCGCGAAATTGGGCCGACGAATGTTTGAGGGGGACCCTAACTTAGTCCCTAACCAAGCTCGATTTTCAGAGAATTTGTATTAGAACTTAGAGGTCCATGTATTTACACTTTATAAATACATGGAGAGTTAGTCGACAAAGAAAGATCCTACCTTTCCATGTCCTATTAATCCTTTTAGAGTACACAACACTCGCGCATTCACACGCAAAAAGGCCTTATAAACCGAACGAGCACTCTTCGCACACGCCACGAATTATACGACGCCATAATTTAAAATTCAAACTGTTGCAGCAAGCACTACCGCTCTGTAACAGTAACGCGAATGATTTGAAACGGTTTTGCCGGAATTCTATATATAAATGCATTCGAGTTTATACATATTTTATTTTAAAAACCTTCATTTCTTTGTTCAAACTCCGATAAGTTATCTTACGAGTAGGTGGCGCACATATTTTATTAGTTGCTTTGTATTTTATCAGTCGCATAAAAATGCGATTAAACTTTTATCTGGTTTATGGTTTGTAATAGAGAAATTTTCAATGTTGAGGGACTCACGAATGGTTTTTCAATTAAAAATAGGGTAAATTTTATAATTTTGCGGTATAAAAGCAGTAGATAGCGATTAACCAGATAATTTTAAACTGGGAAGTATTAGCGAATTCTTGTGGACCCGATTCCGGTTACAATTTTGATCATAGGAGGCTGAAATTTGGACAGCATATTGTCTTTACGAAAACGAAGGAACGAGTTCTTTAACCAGCCAAATCGACCCACCGATTTGAAAATGGCGGCTTTTCAAAAAAAATTTCTAATCTCCGTTATTACTCATCGGATCGGTAATGTGAAATATGTTCTGGAATCGGCATCAAATTCTCTGTCGATCATGTCTTTTTATAATTTTCGATAGGATGCACCGTTTTAGAAATAATCGAAAACACGTGATGTTTTTTAAATTCTTATAAATTTCTCTCGTAAATATAATTTTTCAAAAAATGTATTTTCGAGAAAAATTTTAAAAAGAGTTTTTGACATTCGAACCGAGGCTTGCACGCAGTCCGATTTTTGACGATAGCGTTCGAAATTTTTTGTAACAATGTAAAGGTCAATCAATTTTAATTTAAATATTAAAGTAGGTTAAGTGAACGGCCAGACTGCTATTGTTAGCTAATTTAATCTGATTATTTACTTAATGGGTTTTAAAGTGGTCGTTTCTTAAATGTTAATCGTCAAACTCGTAATTTCGTCAGCGTAGTTGTTTGTGGCAGCATAGAATTTTAAGTTGATTTGTAAAGATTAAGGTTCGTTTGTTACGGGTGGTGTTGCCTTCGACTTTCTTATAGACGCTCGTGATTTCGATTCGACTGGTTGCTTAACTAGTTTTGATTACTTACAGCAATCCTATTTTAAATTCTGACAAAATTTTGCAATCAGCTGATGAATAGTCAATACAACCAATGCCTTTGTAAATAAAATTTTAATTCAAGCTTCATGTACATTTAGAAAAAATTATACTTTACTAGGAGTGGATGTCGCGTACCAATCCACGACTGCTGTATTATACCAAACGTATTTACCTCGTAAGCCGTGATTTTCTAATGCTAAAAATAATGGAGCTCTAGCTCCTTCTTCGATGGTCAAAGGGCCTTGATGGCTCGACATATCGGTATCCACATAACCAGGATGAACAGCATTTACTGAAATATCTCTATTATTTGCTTCGTTGTCGAATATTCTTTGATGAATAAAAGAAAATGCGCATACTCCCACTTTTGCCACCGTATAAGCAGACGATCCCCAACCTTTCCCAATATTTTGGTCGGCTTTAGCGTCTCTATAAAAAATTAATTGATGTAGTATTAAAAGCGTACAATTTAGTATTAAGTTATCTTACGTAACAAACTGATTCATCAATTGATTAAGCTCATCAATAGTTAGCTTCGGGTTACCCAACTTGGAACGCAGTTCCGGTGATGGGATACGCGATAAGTGACCAGCAGAACTCGAAACATTCACCACTCTCGCATGATGACGTAGAAGAGGGAAAAGTAAATCGCACACTCGTAATGTAGAAAAATAATCTACCGCAACTGTTACTTCTGCTTGTTCGCTAAACGGTTCTGTAGCTTTAGTCTACAATTAAATCAGAGTTTTATTTGCAAGCACTGGCTTAATTACTTTCTATGATGAATATAGTTACCTTGAATGCTATTGCTGCATTATTAATTAATATATCGATACCTCCATCTGTTTGTTTGACGTACTCGCGAAATTTCGTGATGCTATCTTGATTGTTTATATCCAGTTGATGAAAAATAGGGTTCAAGCCTAACGTTTTTAATTGTTCAACAGCTGCACTGCCTCTAGTTTCGTCCCTTGCCGTTAAATACACTTTTCCATCATATCTTTCGCAAAGGCCTTTTGCTATAGCAAAGCCGATTCCTTTATTAGCACCGGTGACCTTAAATCACACAGCTAGTTAATTAAAAAAAAAAATTATAGGAGCAATATCTTACAACAGCAACTTTTGTGGTAGCCATTTATAAAGCTAAAACGATAAGTTAGCTATTATTTCAAAAGTTAATTTTGAAAATGTACGCCATGCATTTGTTATTAAACTATTTGAAATTTTGCTGCACTTGCATACTTCAAAAGTTTAACTTCTATCAATTAGGATATGTGTGGGATGTTATTATTCAGAACTAATTTGATATTTTTATGTAAATTTGTTGTTAACAAAATCAGTTCAAAAGTTTAACCTAACTTTATGCATCAAGCATCTAGTGAGCATTGTTAAAAGTATCGGCTCAGGTGGTTAATTTAAAATTTAATTTATAATACAAACATATAATTAAAATTGTTGATTAGACTTATTAATAAAAATACAAACGAGTACCTACAAAGGATTAAATTGCATTTTTTACAGACTTTAGAAGATAACACCCTCCATTCTTGTTTAGAATTAACAAATACATCTGTACTTTCTACCAAAACCACCTACTGCTGCTAATGTATTATTTAGAGTTAATACTACTTTAATGGACACTTTATGTGTTTATTACTAAAAATTATAGGGGGATCAAAAGTAGTCGCATTTTGATGTTTGTTAAATAATCTTTTGAGATTTTTTAAATTATTGTGTACCAGATACTTTTAAAAATGACAGGATTTTTATAAGGCGCAACGGATAAATTATGCATCCCACTAACAGACCATGTTTCATTTACTGTATTTCTGATTGTTGTAATACACGATATGCAATGATTAAAAAATAACGAATTGATGTAATAAATTAATAAGTTTGTACCAACCAACCATAGCCAGTTTGTAAACGGTCTGTTACATGCTTTTAACCCATCCAAATTTTAGATTTCGATAGTTGAGTAAATTGGTGGTGTGTTGAAACAAACCTAACATTAAGCAGAATAATGATAAAATAGTTTACATAAAAAAATGATTTGAAATGTGAACAGCGCATTTTTATCACAAATTTGAAATAAAACAGTAAAATCTTAAAATTAGAATATAAAAGCGGAAACATTGAGCAAAAGACGTTATCCTTTTTTATAATAATTAAAAATTATTAGGTAAAGATGAAGCGTACCAATCAAGAACAGTTAAATAATGCAACATATACTGTCCGTGTAAATCATGAGTTTTTATAGCTAAATATAAAGCTGCAGATGAACTTTCTTCTGGCGTCAACGTCTCGTGTTGGTTATTGATGTTTGTATCGACACATGCAGAATTAACTGATATTTTTCTATTCTCTATTTCATTATCGAAATCTCTCTGTTGGATAATAGTAAGGGCACTTATTCCCACTTTTGAAACAGCATAAGCAGAAATTCCCCATCCTTGTTCGAGGTGTTTACCTTCTTTGGCAACCCTTAAGGAATTTTACTGTTATACATATACGTAAAATTGTCATCGAATACGTACGAAATAAACTGACACATAAGGTCGTTCAACTTTTCGATTGTTAAACTCGCGCTCCCAAGTTTCGAACGTAGTTGGGGGGACGGAATTTGAGAAAGGTGTCCAAGGGTACTTGTTAGGTTAACCACTCTCGCTTGAGGCCGTAAAATTGGAAATAGCGTTTGACAGACGTGTAATGTACTAAAATAATTTACTTGTACTGTTACTTCGGCTTGTTCATTAAAAGGCACAGAAGTGTTAGTCTGAAATTTGTGAAAATTAGTAAAGAAAATTTAAGTCGTACAAGATATACTTTACTGGATATGTGACCGAGGCACAATTAATTAATAAATCGATTCCCCCTTCCGTTTCCTTCAAATAATCCCTAAGTTTGTCTATGCTTCTTTGATCGTTTATGTCGAGCTGATGAAATAATGGTTTTAATCCGAACTCTTTTAATTTGTTTACTGCGTCTATTCCCCTTTGTTGGTCTCTTGCAGTTAAATATACTTTTCCGTTAAATTTTTCACAAAGTCCTTTAACGATCGTAAATCCTACTCCTCTATTTCCACCAGTAACCTAGGTAAGGAAAACTTTATATTATATAGAAAGGTATATTTGAATAATTAAAATTAGCCTTACTACCGCTATTTTGGTCATCTCTTGTCCGACTAAATTTGTATGTATTCACAATAATTACAACCTACAGCTAAATGGTTAGGCACATTTTTGATATACTAAAATTGGTGTTATATGCATACGTGAACACTGTATAAATACAGAAATTGTACCTTATATTAAGACTGATATCAAGAATAGAGTTGTCATGGTAACCTGATTCCTGAATGTACACGTGTGTACTCATGGTTGCCAATTGTTTTAAGTTTTTTAATGCGACATCGACAGATGGCGCCGAAGGTTAAATAATGAGTTTTTTTTTTAAACAAGATAATAAAGAACAGCATTTTTAAACGTTTTTAAATATTATTTATTATGTCATGACTGTATTGATTTAAAGACGAATGTATTATTAAAACGTTCTAGTTGGAGCCAAATTCTGGAAAAACCCTAAGCTAGGTGCTTATACTAAGGGCTGGTTTTTCATCTCCCAATAAATGTTTAACCATTTAAAACTATTCTTTTCTTTTCGTACGTCTTTTTTTCGAGATTTTACCAAAATTTTAAATCAATTTAAATGCGTGCAGTTTGTCATTTCTCGTATTATTATACTTGAAAAACGAGATTTTCAAGTAGTTTTAGACCCGTTCTAAACGAAAATAAATAGTAAGTAGTAATAGTATGTGAGGATTCAATGAAAGTCTATCCAAGCGGCTTAGCGACACGTTCATCAATAAAAGTTTACTACATGATGATATTTCACACAGTGCTGTCACTTCGTACCTTGTATTTTTACAGTTCTAATAAATTGTAGTCTTTCTTTATATCATCTAATATGTGCGCAAGTAAATCATCTATAGAATATGCCACTTTCCAAACTTTAAACCGAATTACAAATAAACAATCTAGTAACTTTTTATTGATAACGTAAATCGCTTATACGCTTGGATAGGCCGTACGTATGATAATGGAATTTGTAATTGTAAGTTTTATTTAATAAAACTTATTTAAGAGGTCTTTACACGACTGCAGGGGTCGTAGTGGAATTTAATAAAGCAAATATGCAAATAATGACCGAAAATTTTTAAAATACTTTTTAGAAAATTTATTCTAAAATTGTGTATTTTTTATGCAGTAAAATTATTCGAATAATCATTATCTACTGCCTTTATACAGTGGTACCTCGATATACGAGTGCCCTAATATACGAGTGTTTTGAGATACGAGCCGCCGAGCGAGCGATATTTTGCTTTGAGATGAGAACAAGATTTGAGATACGAGGAATCGCACACTACACCGCTGCACACGTGCAGCGTCTAACAGTTTGTCCTACCTCAGACTGTGTGCTTGTTTCCCTCGTTTTCGAAGCATTTTTGATAAGTTGGGTTCGCGTTTTTTGCTTTTTGTACATTTACAAAACATTATCACATTTATTTTTATAACCATGGGTCCGAAGAAGAAGATGATGTCTATTGAATTAAAGCGTGAAATCATAGAAAAGCATGAGCAAGGTGTGCGAGTAATGACTTGGCGAGGATGTACGGACGTAGCACATCAATGATATGTACTGTGCTTAAACAGAAGGAGTTGATAAAGGGTATAACGCCAGCTAAGGGCGTTACAATAATTTCTAAGTTCCGGACCTCTCTCCATGAAAAGATGGAGAAACTACTGATGGTGTGGGTGACAGAGAAGCAGCTTCAAGGAGGAACCTTAACACAAAGCATCATACGTGAGAAGGTACGAGCGATTTACGGTGATTTGCTGAAGCAGATCCCACACACTTCCACAAACGAGGAATCGGAAGACTCGTTTAAAGCCAGTCGGGGCTGGTTTGACAACCAGCAGCTGAGGTTTACATCAAAACGTTTTCCGAACTGATAGAAGCCAAAGGATACATCCCCAGCAAGTCTTCAACTGTGACGAGACAGGGCTTTTCTGGAAAAGGATGCCGAATAGGACTTACATAACGGCAGAGGAGAAGACGATGCCAGGTCACAAACCCATGAAGGATAGATTAACTCTAGCACTTTGCGCCAATGCGAGTGGCGACTGCAAAATCAAGCCTCTGCTAGTATACCATTCGGAAAATCCCAGAGCCCCAAATCACATAAGATTTTAAAAGAAAAACTGCAAGTTATGCGGAGGGCAAATCCGAAGGCGTGGGTCACCAGGAAATTCTTTGTGGAGTGGATAAACCTGGTGTTTGGCCCTTCTGTTAAAAAATATCTACAGGAAAACAACCTTCTCGTCCTCGACAATGCCGCTGCTCACCCACCAAATCTCGAAGATGATTTACTCGAAGAGTTCAAGTTTATAAAGGTTCTCTATCTACCACCCAACACCACTCCTATCCTGCAGCCCATGGATCAGCAGGTGATTTCTAATTTTAAGAAGTTGTACACCAAGCATATTTTTCGGTGCTGCTTTGAGGTGACGGAGAACACAAACCTTACCCTTCGAGAGTTCTGGAAGGACCACTTTAACATCGTGATATGCCTAAGAATTATTGATCAGGCCTGGCTGGGTGTTACAACGAGGTCCTTAACCTCTGCATGGAAGAAGCTGTGGCCTGAGGCTGTAGCTAAAAGGGCCTTCGAAGGATTGGAACTCGAAGAGGTAGTGGTAGAGGAGATTGTTTCTCTGGGAAAATCCATTGGTCTGGAGGTGTATGAGAGAGATGTGAACGAACTCGTCGAGGAACAGTCTCAGGAGCTGACAACCGAGGAGTTACACGATCTACATTCGCAGTAGCATACGGTGGTTCAACGAAAAATTAGTTTTGAAGAGGAGCCAGAGATCTCTATAAGAGATATAAAGGAGATCTTGGGAATGTGGGAGAAAGTTGTAAAGTTCGTGGATAAAAATCACCCCGAAAAAGTTGCAACTGGTCGTGCATTGTTCAACGAAACTTGCCTAACTCATTTCCGCAATATCCTGAAAGGGAGGAAGAAACAAACCTCCTTGGACAGTTTTTTTAAACGATCTGCAGGTGAAAATGAGCAAAGCGTGACGAAAAAAGCGAAGACCAGTGACGAAAATTACGCGCTTCCGTAAGCACTTCACTTTTTCTTTTATTATGTTTTTATAGAATATGTATTTGTTAATTATAAATAAATGTTTCTTCTCGTAAATACATTTTTCTTATTCAAAAACACTTAACAAAAACAACTGAGGTGGTGTTTTGGGAGCTGGAACGGATTAATGGCATTTCAATTAATTTCAATGGGGAAAATTGCTTTGAGATACGAGCAAGGTTACGGAATGAATTAAACTCGTATGTCGAGGTACCACTGTACTTCAAAATTATAAATTTACTCTGTTTTTAATTTAAAAATTATTCGTCTGCCGTTAAGCATTGAAAATTTCCCTATTGCAAACCATAAACCAGATAAAAGTTTAATCGCATTTTTATGCGACCGATAAAATACAAAACAACTAACAAAACATGTGCGCCATTTACTTTCACGTGAATAACTTATCGGAATGCGAACAAAAAACTGGATATTTTTAAAATAAAAGTGAGATTTCCTAGTGCCCACGTATAAACTCGAATCCATTTATATATAGAATTCTGGCAATATTATTTCATTGCTATAATAGGTATAATGATAAACGTAATTGAAAAAAGATAAATCTAAAAAGGATCGGGACATGTATAGGGAAGTAAAAAATAAATATTCTAAAACAGTTGCATTTCACGTAGGTAATTAAATACACAAACAAAAATTAATAACCGAAAATTGTTAGTAGACTAGACCTTATTTTAAAAGCCTTATATAAGAAACATTACGTATATATATATAATTTTCGTTCTTTATTGTGTTAGATTAAAATCTTCGTCAAATAATGAATGAATTTGAGATGTTTATAATTACGACGAAAATCTTTTTACGCATAGATAATAAATATTTTAATTTATGCGATGGCTTATAAAAATATAAATGTACACCTACTTATGAGTATGCAAATCAACTACATATTTACAATAAAAATCGGTTTAAATACGTTAAATTAAATTACGTTTCAAATCAATGTCTATCAATCACGCATCACTTTAAACTTCAATCATACTATAAATTAATATATCCAAATTGTTCGTAGACTATTTATTTACATATTTTTACACTATTTTCGACGTTCACTTTATGTGTGTATTTATTGCAAAGTAGGAACGTTAGTGCCACTGGATTTTATACATTTACCGCGATAACATATCTCCGTTTCGTGGGAAATCTCCGTCGAGGTGGACGTTTTAACTCCGAAATGCCACGGCTCTATCTGTTCGATATTCGAAAATGTTTTTGAAGATACCGACGAAATTGACGGTTCCGGTGTGGTTGGTGGCGTCGTTACGTTTTCCGTCTCTTTAACCGACATCGCTTCGTTTTCTTCCGGTTTTGTTGTGGAAACGTTTGCAATAGAATCGTTGACGTTATTTAAATTAGTTGTAAACTCCGAGTGTTCGGTGGTCGTTACTAATTCATCATCTTCGTCGTCAATTTTAGCGATTTTGCCGTCGTAGTTTTGCCCTTCGATTCCGAACATTTTGTATAGGGAATCGAAAAACGTCTCTTCCGTCGATGACGACAAATTAGGGGCAATTGTAGTGAATTCCGGATTTTCCGCGGTCGTGGTTTCGATTAAATCGTGGTTCGTCGCGATCTCGGGCTGTTTCAAATCGATCGTTTTCTTATCTTGCAATCGAAATACGTTTTCGCCTTTTTCGTCGGTGCCTAAACTATTAGCAAACACGTGACCTATAAATTGAGATTCCGCCACCTCGAAGCCGTCCACGGGCCGTTTTATCAAGCGCCAAACTCCACGTCGTCGACTTTTTGGTTTGCCAGTCGTGGTCGGTTCCGATTTTTCGGTCGAAGTCTGAAGGTTGTTACTGACGGTGGTCGGTTCGTCTTCGGCATTACTGTTTTCGATCGTCGACGTCGACGTAAAATCGTTTTCGTCGTCGTTCTTTGGAGCGTCTTCCGTAGTCGAAATTATAGGAAGTGCGATCGGTCGTTCTTGAGATTCGACAATTTTTCTCTCCACGGGAATGTCGTTCTTTAAAGGGGTATAATCGATTTCGAAGGATACGCTGGCGGGCACGATTTTTGGTCGGTAAATAGACGAGTAGGGCACTTGGTCGTCTTCGTTTTGGACTTCGTCCAGTGCGGGTTCGATTGTGATTTGAAATTTCGGTTTTTCCGTTTCTTGTTCGCGAGTTTTTATGAACGGAACGGGGTAATTGCCGCCTTCCACGTCCTCGTCATCGGATTTGTTATCGTCGCTCGTCGTCGCCGGTAACGTAAAATGCGAAGAACCCCTAGATCTGAATCTGTGTATTTGCGGCCTGGCCGCCGGGATTGCCGGAAATTGTTCCGGCTGAGGAGTCTTGGCGGATTTGTAAAAATTAGTGTACGTCTGCTCGTTGTGAGTCTTCTTGGGTTCCGATCGATATCGATTACGTGTTTTAGAGCGAGCAGTGGTATGAGGTGGTTTCGTGGTGCGAATCGTGTAACGTTTTTCCGTTGTAGTGCGATCGGTGGTGACTACTTCGTCGACATCGTCGTCGTGCTTCAAATTATTCAAAGGATATTTTGAATTTTCGTTGTCTATTTGAATCGCGGGCGTGGACGTAGAGAAAACTTGAACCTTGTCCGAATTTTCCGGCGGTTGGTCTATGTAGTGTACGTGATTAGAAAACTTTAAAGGCTTCTTCGTCGAAGCTACATAAGTTGCAGAATACAATTTAGCCTCGGGCTCTTTCGATTGGTAATGCAACGAGGGTGGACTGTTATAACTCGGAGGTCTTATGAATCCGTAAAACTCCTCCTCCTCCTCCTCCTCGTACTCCTCATCTTCTGCCGTGGTCGCTTTTGCCCTGCTAATTGTTGTCGTAGTTGGTTTCGGCGTGGTCCTTATTCTGGATCTACCCCGAGCTCGAATACGAACTTGATTGTTCGACGAACGAGTCGTGGCCTCGTCTTCGTGCAATTTCACGTTCGATTCGACGTTAGAACTGAATCGTACGTACGGAGTTTCGCCGTCTTCCGGTTCTGATATGATTACGGGTTCTTTGCTCGTAATTTCAGATAT
The DNA here is from genome assembly GCA_036326145.1 of Rhagophthalmus giganteus. NCBI lineage: Eukaryota > Metazoa > Arthropoda > Insecta > Coleoptera > Rhagophthalmidae > Rhagophthalmus > Rhagophthalmus giganteus. The sequence goes on along the minus strand of JARFJA010000083.1, from coordinate 4,099,693 downwards.
CGGATGATTTATGAGTACATCCACGTTTAACTTTTGATGTTCCGAGGGCACTTTTTTATTACCTAAAGCGGGCGGTTCGGTCGAAGTCGGTTGTTCGGCTTTATATACGTTTTGATATCGTTGGGTTAAATCTTGGGCTTTTTCCGAATCGGTCTGCGGCGAAACGTCAGTTGCTCGAACTGCATGTACGATTGGGGTTGTAGGTTGACGGAGGACGCTTGGAAACCCGATAATAGTTGCGGTTGTCGGAAAACGTTTTCGTCGGAAGTGCTCGTCGTAATTATTCTTTCGGTTATCTGGAGATCTTGATTGGGCCGTCCTCTCGTTCTGAATCTTTGTCTAGTGGGCGGTTTTCGTGGCGATTCTGTCGCGTAGCTGTTGTCGCGATGACGAACGCCGTCGCGAGTTCTACTTTCTGTAGATTTAACCGCAGAATAATCGACGTATTCGTCACCGTCATCGTGTTGATATCTTGAGTTGTCGTTTCTTCTGCGAGTTGTCGTTTTTCTTGTTCTTTGAGTGGTTCGTCTCGGAGCGTACGTTGTCGTGCTGATCTTCGCACGTTGACGGCCTCGTTGCCTTCGATAAGGGGTCGTTTCCTCTATTTTAGGAGTTGTGGTCGTAGGAACCGTGGTGGGAGCCGATGTGGTCGTTATAGGTTCGTTTTCCGTTGCAGGAATTAAAAGAAACTGCGGCCGATGTTGTTCGATCGATAGACGAGGAGGATGCTCGGTAGTGGGCGCTATCGAAGCCGGAACCAACAACGGTCTAATCGACGAATCTTGTAAATTATTTATCAAGTTATGGATGCCTGGATGTATGGCAGGCAGTTCTGCGGGCAGTCTGTAATCTTCGGCATCTCTAGTTCTATCTTCGGCCGATTCTCTATAATTTTCCGAAAAATATTGCGCGTTTCCGTCGACTTTCGTTCTTAAATCATCGTGAACGTTGCTGCCGATGTTTTCTTCGAGCCGTTTTCGGGACGGCCGTTCTATTAGTTTTAATGTGGAACTTAAGGCTTCTTTAGTTGTGGTGGGCGGTGGGGTACTTATCGAATCTTTAAAGGCTTGGCCGATTTCGACGAAGGCTTGTTGATTGCCTATATTTTGAATGGGCACAAATTGACCGTTGTTGTCTAATTGATAATAATTGGGAATGTTCGTCGACGTAGTAGAATCTCTTGTTACTTGAGACGGTTGTTGCAGAATATGTCTATCTAATTCATTTTGATTCAGTATTTGTTGTTTTATTAATTGTGAATCGAGAGAAGGAGAATTGGTGGGTCGAAGAGAGTGCTGACTCGTCTGAACGTACGCACTTTCGAGTTCAGATTCTTTTGTTAAATCGCTTAGTCTTTGCGAGTTTGTTTCCGGTTGTTGTTGCAACGCCAATTGCGGTATGGTCGCCAATAAATTTTGTGTTGCCAATCGATGCGCGGCTTGGTCTAAAGAAATGGAAGCGTGTTCGGGGACACGTTGTTGTTGTTGTTGTCGTTGTTGATGTTGCGGCAGTAAATTCGCAGAATAATCCTGAATCGAAGTCGAGGGCGTCGCGGAAGTCGGTCTAGGATTTATCGAAAATTCCTCCAAAACCGTATATTTATTGTTATCCGCGTTACTTTGAGTCGAACTGAGCAATCGTTGTGGAGATCTGGTCGATTGCCTGAGACGATGTCTAGACGTGGTGCGCACCGTGTGCGGAAGTTCGGTGATGATTTGTTCGTGTTTAACAGTTAACGTTGGAGTGGTATCGATGATGCGATGATTGTTGTGATTGTGAGGTTGTTGGAGGATAAACGACGTGTCGTACGAGTTTGGCGCTAATCCGTCCTGTGCTCGTGGTAAAAATTGATTATTGATTTGTTCTAACTCGTACTGATTTATCGTTTGGCTCGGAAGGTCAGGCGGCGTGGTGGCGGGCGCTTCCGACGTCGCTTGGCTCGCCAAAGAATCGACGAATTGATTGACCGCCGTTTGATGTCGGGACGGTATCCGATAAGGCGTTTCGTTTAGCACGTTTTCAAGTTTAAACAGTTGTTGCGCTTGTTGAATCGCTCGCGCGGGATTATTTTGAAATCGATACGGATCCTCGTTAAAGTAGTTATCCAATTTGAAGGACGGCTGTTCTCTGGTATGTTTATCGTGCAATTGTTCTTTTGAGAGACGACGACCGAACCGACGTGGGGTGCCGGTAAAGGTATCTTAGAGTAACCCGGTGGCGCTTTGTAACTCAAAGGTGCCACGAAAAACGGCAATTGGTCGATTTTACGTTCTATTCGATTCGTTTCTAAACTGCTCAAGTACGGCAAGTCGAACTTCGTGTAACCATCCGGAGGTTCTAAATTGTGCGGCCCGACAAACACTTGCGGGGAATTTGGGCCCACCGTGTCTTGCACCGATATCGACTTTGCGCTTTTTAATATATTTAAAACGTCAGTTACGGTAACTTCTCCGTTTGCCCCCATGTAAACGGCCAAAGGCGGTTGGTGCGGTTTACGTTTTTTACTGGTAGTTTTGCTAATGGGAGTTTTGGTCGTTGTCGCGAACGGCAATTGCGGCACCAATTCGGGAATTTGTCCCTGTTGCAGCTGCAACTGTAGCTTCAAAGCCTCCAAGGCTTGCTGGGCAAAATCGTTTTGGATCGACAACAACTGCTGCTGTTTGTGGGCGAGCAATTCGTTTTCGTTAATCGAAGTTCGCGTCTGCGCCTTTGTCGGCGGCCGTGTGGTCCTTCGTTGATTTTGCGAGTTTTCCATAAACTGTACTGGTAAAGGCGTTTGCTCTTGAAACGACGTCACTTGTCGATTTCGTATTTGTTGTTGTTCTCGAAGCAGCGCTTCCTCTTGTTGCGCTATTAATTTCCTGTTCTCGTTTCAATTTTAATAGTTGCTCTTGTTCTTTTCTGACTTGCCGTTCGGATTGCAGTTTTAATAATTCTTGTTCTTTTAATTTCGACCGTTCCTGTTCAATTAGCGTCTCTTGCTGTTCTAATCGGGCGGCTATTTCTTGTTGCTTACGGAATTGAGATTGTTGCCTTTGCGACAAGGATTCGAGGGGGACGTACAGCAATTGAACGGTTTCTTTTTCCGTTTCCGGTTTAGCCGAAGTTGAAGATTGCGATTGTTGTTTATATTCTTTGAAGTTGTTGCTGCCGGTTAGAATATCGCCGGAAAGTCCGTGATTGATCGCCTGAATTCCCGGATTTAGATCTTCGTAAATATTAGTTTTGCCAATGTTTACAATATTTTGTGGCCGGGAATTGACCGGGACGTTCTGGAAATTTTGTTGGTAAACGTTTAAGCCGGCCGGGTCTTGCAGAATGGGCACGTTCGCGAGATGACCTATTCCGATTTGTTGCGTTCCTGCTAATATCGGTTGTGCTTGCGAAACAACCAACCGAGGAGGCAACAGTTGAGGAGGCAACAAAGGTTGTTGTAGCGGTCGCTGGGCCTGCCTTTGATAGTCGTTTAACGGCAACTGGAAAGTGTTTTGTCTGAAGTATTGATGATTCGACGGTTTTTCTTGCGAGTTCAGCTGTAAAGTTTGAGCAATCTGTTCGGTCGGTTCCTGCATTAATTCTTGCCTTTGCGGCCCGTTCTCGACCGCGGAAGTTATTTCACGATAGTACTGGTTATTTTCGTCGTTTGATATTTTACTCCTGAACGGTTCGTCGTCGGGGAAAAATTTATTGCGTTTGATGTTGGATTCGTCTATGTTCAGCACTCTGCCCGTCGCTTTCTTTTCTATGACATGGTGCGCGTTGTTTTGGAAACACGTTGGGCACTGGTCTGTTATAGGTACCCATTCGTTCGTGTCGTACGACCTCGAATTTTGTGCTCTTATTACATTTAATACGATTAAAATTAGTGTGACTTTGAAGAGGTACTCCCGCGGTATCTGCAAACAAACATTTCTTCGATTAATTTTTCTAGTGTAGGTAATTAAACTAGAGTTAATTAGTGTACATATCGATCACGTACAGATAGCTAATCGGCAGACAATCAAAGTTAATTTAGTGTAATATAAGGTTGTTTGGTAATGACTTGCCGCTTTTTCGCTAGAGGGAGTTTGAAGCGTTGTGGGGCAAGCAAATAAAGCAGCATTTGGCAACTCTGTATGTCATTTGACAGGTGATGACATTAGCTACAAAACGACGTGTCATTTGTTTAGTTTTGACTTTTTTTTCACAAGTGGCAGTCGCTGAAACATGGAGTTCACTAATGCCGAAATTCGCGCTATTTTGAAATTCTTCTTTGTGCAAGGCGAAACCGCACGCGAATCGCATCGCAAGATTAATGGTGTTGTGGGAGATGGTACTGTGTCGATTCGAACCGACGAAGAGTGGTTTCGGCCTTTTAGAGCCGGCAGAAACGACATAACAGGCCCTGTACCCAGTGGACGGCCAATAACCACTGATGTCGACAAAATCATAGGAAAAATCCACGAAGACTGGCATGTGACTATCAGAAGTATCGCGAGGGAGTTCCATCTAAGCACTGAAACCGTCCATAGGCATTTGAAAGCAGCCGAATACACTAAAAAGCTGGATAATTGGGTGCCACATGAGTTGTCCAAAAAAAACCTAATCGACCATCTGCGAATTATTGCTGAAACGCAACGAAAAGGAGCCGTTTTTGAAGCAGATGGTGATTGGCGATGAAAAATGGGTCACCTACGATAATGTTGTTCGCAAACGATCGCGGACGAGGAAAGACGAAGCGGCCCAAACGGTGGCCAAGCCAGGATTGACGCCCAGGAAGGTTTTGTTGTGTGTTTGGTGAGATTGGAAGGGAATCATCCACTATGAGCTGCTCCCATCGGGCCAAACACTTAATTTTGAGCGGTATATCGAACAACTAGACCGTTTGAAGGATGCCATCGACCAGAAGCGGCCAGAATTGGTCAATAGGAAGGGAGTTGTGTTCCATCAGGACAACGCCAGGCCACACACATCTTTGATGACCCGTCAGAAGCTCCGGGAACTTGGTCGGGATGTTTTAATGCACCCGCCTTATAGTCCTGACATTGCACCATCGGATTACCATCTCTTCTCGTCGCTGCAAAACTCTGTTGGTGATATTAAATTCAACACAAGAGAAGACCGTGAAAACCACTTGTCTCAGTTTTTTGCCAATAGGGAGAAGGGATTCTACGAGAGGGGCATAATGAAATTACCTTCAAAATGGCAACAAATTATCGAACAAAACGGCGCATATTTGACCTAATTCTGTTTTAATCCTAACTATATTAAATAAAATATTAAAATCTTGTAAAAAGCGGCAAGTCATTACCAAACAACCTTATATTAACCTTGAAAATGCTTTCACTTTGTGAATAAATTAAGTTTATTAATGTAAATTGACACGGTTAATCATTTTCCATAACGTTTTTACGGTCCGTTGGAGAGAAGATATGAATTTTTAATAGGCACAAATCCTACAAAGCATGCTCTTAATTATTTATGCACCGAAATTATAATATGGTAGAATCTTAAAAGAGAAAGTCGTAAACTGGCCTGACAAGTATTTGCCCCAGATATTTATTATAAACTTGGTTAATCGTTGACAAGTAGGTACCTAATTTCTAACTTTTTCTCAATTCGATTATTTCTTAATTTAATCCCAAATAACGTATTCGCAATAATTTTACATCGAAACTGGCATAACATTGTTGCAACTCTCGTATTTACGAGAAAAGGTTACTTTTAATAATAATCGGCGTCGACTAGTGAAATTAAGCAAAAATTTGATCCAACCTAGAAATAAATAATTTGTAACAATCAACCGATTAAGTAGAGTTAGTCCCCATATCTCCGATTGCGGAATATTCTTAAAATTCAGTCGCCATCTTGAATTTTATGGGTTTTTAGCAATAATTTCGTAACCTGGAAGAACAATAAGTACCTTATATTGTTAGTTATCTTTTAATTTGTCTTCATCTTGAATGCCCAATGTGCTTTTAAACTTCGACAGTTTTACTTTTTTAACAAACAAAACACGACTCACTGTATAATATGATGGGAATTTAGAAAACTACTAATTTATTACGATAAACAACATGTTATTAGAACGACAAGTTAATTTTCCAGTGAATTTGTTTCATTTCTGTTAAACTAATTTATTACTTTTTTTTAATTACCTAATTAAGGGATTAAATTTTGACTTTCGTCGATTGATATCGCAAAATATTATGTCAAACAAATAAACTGCGTAGGTCGTAAGTGCAGTTCCTTTAAAGAAAATCAGGGTAGTGGAACACAGAGAGATTATTCTGAATTGCAATGTAACAGTGACTGTACGGTTTAATTTATTACGCAAGATTATTATTATTATTGGTGTGTCGTTTAAATTAAAGTGAGGGCAGGTGTGCGAAATTTGGCCCCCTTTAGATTGTACTGTTTTAATTGCCATCTTTAATTCGTTACAATAGTCCGTATAATTTATTTAAACCCGAACCGTTTCATTTTTTAATTTGTTTCTAATTTAATTTTATACAGAATGGTTCAACTTAAACTTCGGGAATCGACAGATTAAGCGAAATTTTTGAAATAAATCGAAATGCGCTTGGTTTTCATGTTGCCTACAAGTTGTCGAGTTGTTTTTCAATTTATATTATATACGCGCTTTACAATTAACAACTACCGAAATTTAGATTTTCGAAAAGTTTTTGTTAAAATTTTAATGAAATATAAATTAAATTATCGACGAAACGTAACGGCCAAAAATAGCTATCTGTGCGGCTCTTGCTTATTTTATTTTTTACTGAAATATTTAGATGTCCCCTCGTTAGGTGTTTAAATAAGTGTATTATTAAAAATCGTTGTTATGAAGAACGTTAACATATTTATGCACAGTTGAAAATAGATAACGGAAAACAAGTAAAGGCCGATAAACGAATCGTTAGTTACACAAGCGTAAAAAAGATTTGAACAATTAAATTGATTAATTTTTAATAGCCTAACTAATTGTTAGTTAGGTACGTATCTTTGATAAAAAAACGTTCTACAAATGCAACGAAGGTTAAAAAATGAACTGGTATGTCGTTTTTCCTATATTACACCTTTCAATTAATCGCTATTTGGCAGTGATTCCGAGTGCGATGCAGTTTCGTCGTCAAGATGTATTATAAAATTATTATAATTACCTAAAGATTGACCTAAAGATTGAGTCTCTAAAACTAAATTATGATTTAACGGACCATTATCCTTTGTTACTAAGTATCAATAAAAATCCTATAGTTAATAGAATATCGGATTACGAGGTTTTTAACAGAACTTTATTTTTTGAACTTTGTGATAAGACTAAATGGGAAGAGTTATTAAATCTTATTGATGCTGATATTGCTTGTAATGAATTTATAGGCAAAGTTGTTAATATAGTTAAATCATCGTCACATATTAAACAAACCTATAAAAAGGCAAAAAAATCATGGATTACCCCAGCTATAATTAATTCCACCAAAACTAAAGAAAAGTTGTACAAAAAATGGAAGAAAGATATCCATAATATACATGCAAAAAATAAATACAAAATATACAATGGTAAATTGAAAAAGGTAATAAAAGAGGCTAAAAGCAATTTTGAAAAAAGTCATATTGATGCTTATAAAAATGATGTCAAAAAACTATGGCGTTATGTAAATGGCAAGATTGGAAAAGGCAAAAAAACTAATGTGCATGTGGAAGAAATGAAAGATAGTCAAACAAATTGTACTATAAGGGATGAAAAAGAAATTGCAGACCACTTCAATAGTTTCTTTTGTAAAGTTGGAAGTAACTTGGCTTCTAAAATTAAAAGTAATGATAATATTGTTGCAAGTAAGATAAATTTTATGCAAGAATCTATGTTTATAAACTTGACTAATGTGGATGAAGTAGCCAAGATTATTTCTAAGTTAAAGAACAAAGCGGGATAATGTACACACTTATTTAATCAAATTGATGTCGCCATATATTTGCCCTGTACTAGTTCATATTATTAATCTAAGTATAGTTAGTGGTTTTTGTCCAAGACATTTTAAACTAGCCGAAATAGTACCGATATTTAAGCAGGGTGATAAAAAGCTTGCAACTAATTATAGACCAATTTCTTTAATTTCAAATTTTGCAAAAATTTTTGAGAAAATTTTGCATTCAAGGATGTTAAGTTTTTAAACGAGCAAAACATTTTATCGCAAAATCAGTTTGGTTTCAAAAGAGGAACTGGTACAAAAGATTCATTAGCTTTTGTTACTAATAAAATTTATTATTGTCTGGATAAGGACCAACCAAATGCTGCTGATTTTCTGGACCTTGCTAAAGCATTCGATACCGTTAATCACAAAATATTACTACACAAGTTAAATAAGTATGGTATACGTGGAATTGCATTGGAATTAATTAAAAGTTATTTAACAGGTAGGAAACAATGTGTTAAAATCAATAATAAAATCAAAAGTAGTTTTGAATCTGTTGAAATGGGGGTTCCACAAGGTACCATATTAGGTCCACTCCTGTTTATTGTGTATATTAATGATATTTTTTTGGAATGTTCTATGAACTGTGATATAGTATCGTATGCTGATGATACGGTGGTATTGTAACAATCATCAGCGTGGGACTTGTTAGAACAAATTTTGAATCAACAATTAATTGAAATTATTAATTATCTTAATGATAATAAATTGTCGCTAAATATTGATAAAACAGTTTATATAACTTTTGGAAACTATTGTGATAGCATACCAGGAATAATTAATATTAAGCTGCACGATGAGGTACTAAAGAGAGTGAAAAGTGTTAAATATCTGGGTATATGTATTGATGAACATTTGAGATGGGATGAACAAATTATTAAATTAACTAGTAGAACTAAATATATCATTTTTATATTGACTACTTTGGGCAAAATATTATCACCAGAAAATTTAATGGTAATTATGTATGGACTCTACTACGTGTTGTCACCTACGGTATTGTGGCATGGGGATCTGTAAATAAGTCTTTAATGTCTTTATTATATAACATACATAGAAAAGTTATTAAAATCTTAATTAAATCTAACAATGGTATGAAATTACCTTTAGACTTGAGGCAAAAATATATCTATGAAGCAGTATTACATTATTATAGGGATATGTCAAATGAATTCAAATCTAGTTCGGTGCAAACAAGGAACAAGTTAATCAAAATATCTAAATCAATGTTGGAAGTGGGCAAAAGAAAATCAGAGTATGTTGCAAGAGATAACTTTAACAAAATGCCAAATGAACTTAAGATATTACAAAACAACAATTATAAAAAACCATTGAAAACATATTGTGCTATGCTTATGTCAACTGAGTAAATGCAAGTGTAAATGCAAGTGAGCTGAATTTTTAACTTGATTATTAACCTGTCTTATTTTTATTTTTGTATAAACTTTAGAATTAGCTTTAGATTTTAGTTATATACCGAACCACGTACGGATATTTTGTCTCTGTGGTTGTTCCATTGATCTTTGGAACTATTTATATATACTATGTATAACATTGTAATATAAATTGGTAATAAATAAATAAATAAATAAATAAGGCCGTGTTTCGTGTGCTGTTTAATTTTAAACGATATATAGATAAAATATAATAATTCGAACGCCAATTTTTGAATTGTCGAATGTCCGATACGTTTTTCAAAATGCTTATTACGCGGCACTAATCCGCAATTAGCATTTTGTACAATGCACATCAAATGTTGAAAAGTCTTTTGCATTCAAACATTTTTGGGGAGAGATGAACAAATCAAGAAATTACGGAACTATGTACTACACGGCGAGTCGCGCTTTTCCATAAAATTGACGATACATGTCCGAAGAGATACACCTTCCACTGCAAATGCCTAATCAAAAATGAAATAAGTGCAACTGGAAGAAAAGACAAAACAAAGTGTATGGGTTTCCAAGGGCCGCAGCACTAAACAATATTTTATTTTATCTAACCATAACATATTTTCACATAAAATTCGTTCAATCACTCGGCGGCACGATTTAAACAACTTTACACATAGAAAGTAATGCGTTCGATAAAAGAATCGCGAGTTCAATAAACTTTATTTGAAGAAACTGAACCGTAAACGATTGTACAGGTATAATTGTAGCGATGTTTCGAAATGGTATTAATTTTGCGTTTAAGAAACAACGCGTTTTGTATTATAAGTACTTGATTAGAAAACGTACAACGGAATCGAGCTCATCAAAGTAGTCATATATTTAAAATCGTTAAATGAGAAATATCTGGATTTCGTGCCGAAATGGTCGAAATGTCCCAAACCCGAGTTGTACACATTGATACAGTTTTTTTATAGATCGGCCTTTCTCTTTAATGGCCCACTTTCATTTACCAGTTCCAGACATATGTACTTATCGATTACGCAAACAATGCGATAGTTCAGTAAACTTCTAATATTTATCGTCGTATCCAATTCGAATCAATTTATCACGTTAAACAGGGTAACCTACAACTTGAGGTCTATAAGCAAAAATACTCAATAAACAAACACATGTTCGAGACATTTTTATTGATCGTTAAATAAATAGTTAATTGGCGAAATTGAAATTTGCAGTGGTGTTGTTGAAATGGTGCATTTCTGTGACCTCCTCAAATTATTACTTCATTATTTAGTCGAAATTTGTATTTTATAAGACTTTAAGTTATTAAAGTAGATCCAAACCAACCGATTATTAGATACACACCGTATGAGTTATCGAAGCAGGTTCAATTTTATCTCAAAAGACGAAAAAAAAGATGAAGTCCATTTTGACCTAAAAGCCAATCTATGTCGGACTTACGTTTTGTAAAATGTTTAATAATTTTGTAAAAGTTATTCGTTAGATCAACCTCAATTACAAAGTTGAGAACTCACGATACACTCTCTGTCCAAGAAGAAACCGAACTTTTCGCAATGTATCTTTTTGGCGTCGAAAACGCCAACTTTCGTTAGTGTTGTAACAGCTAGTCGTGACATTCGTTTCTTTAGAAGCCGAGTGACAGCACCAAGAGCGATGGTGCGTTTGGACGAACGGTCGGATTATGAGTTTCAAACAAAGAGCCGCGACTGACTTTTCTGTCAAACTTGGTGAAAGTTTTACCGAAACGCATCACGTGCACTTAAACCAAGTCGAAAAGTTGAGCTGTCCAAAAAGTGCAAAGAAAAGCCGAAATCGTTTTTTTTTAAAGAAAAAAACAAGTTTGTGTATTGTTGGATCTTTCTTACTTCTTCCTTTTTCCTCGACTTGATTCACCAATGAAAGGAAAACGACGAGACACCGTTGAAAACGTTTCAAGCGTTAATGTTCACGATACCCTCAGCGATGTCGAAAAAACCGATACGAAAAACTCAATTAACGCATTAATTGGTCGCTGTATCGAGCCGAGGGAGAGTATATCGATTGAAATAAATGATTTGAACAATTGTAATTGGCCCGTATTTTTTGCTGTCAAAAGTTCGGTTTCTTTTTTGACAGAGGGAAATTAAAGAGAGGGTATCCCGCTTCAAAAGTTCAACTACCTAACAATAGATTAATTAATTTGCGATACAATTACTTTTGATCTATTAAAATTAGTTCTTGGTGCGAACAAATATACGTCCTACACAGGACGATCTTGAAATAATCGAGTAAAATATATGTATGTTGTAACTGTATAATTACAATAAATCTGCAAAAACTAGAATGGTTTTAAATTAATTTGTAGAGCACGAAGTTATTTATCGTTATAATATACGCAATCATTATTAAACTAATAATAAATTATGATTGTGAGCATTTGAGTTGTTTACTCATTTTATAATTGCGTCGGTGTTAAGATCGAGGTTGAGGGATTATTTTACACTCTGTTTCGTACCTAACCATTCATTTACACTTCTATCTAGAACGTTCGATAATGTAAGTTTAATTAAACAAATTGCGGCGAATAACTAACTAATCGAATCAGTACTTATAAATATGCAAACGTGCTGCGGTAACGCGGATGTGCATGCACAAACGAGCTTTATGAAGCGTGTGACATAGTGGCCTAATGATAGCCACTAACTTCATGAAAATGTTTAAGTAAACAGGATGCGCTTTCTTTTGGAAAAGTCAACTATCGGTTTATTAAAGGTTTTACTAGTTAAAATGGTTAAGTATATAGGTATAGTTGATTAACAATATTATCCAAACAAATTAGATAGGTAGGTAACTAATTATATCAAACAACTGCGAGGTAGTTGTATGCAACTACTTATTTAGAATAAGTAAAAGGCCGATAGGATAGGATACAATTAAAATCGAAAGTTTTCCATACTTATGTTAAAATATTATGCAGATGTATTTGTCACACGACGACCTCTTTAATTTAATACGTAAAAAATATTTAAATCGGGAAAGTGAAATTAGAATGTAGAATGGTTTTTATTTGTAACGTCGAGAAAAACGGAAACTGTGTAATTCAAATGTAGTAGTATAGTTATATAGTTTTAATTAATAGAGAGCCCGATAGATTAAAATGTGAAGGTTCTGATTTTCCTAAAGGCATGGCATTGGATTTACAGTAATCCCTCGCCAACCGCGGGGGTTCGGTTCCATAGAGAGACCGCCGTTGGTAAAACCGTAGTTGGCGAGGGATACATGATTTTTCACTGTATACATATAATACATTGTATTACATAGGAACATAGGAAACAATAAATAGAAGAAGTTACATCATAAGCTTTAATGAACAAAGAAATGTGTATTACTATTGAGTACATATGTACGTATACATAGAGTATCTACAACATACACAAATTACATACGTACATTGTAATACACATATAAAAAAGAATTATTTACGAAAATACGAAAGAATAGTTGGCTGTCTCGTTTTTTTCTTGATTTCTTTTGGACCTCTTTATACGGCTGTAGCAGACCCTCCAAACCATTTTTAAATTTCAGACTCCTTTCTAATGATGGATCTATGTCAAAAACCAGGCCTTGGAGTTGTTGTGCAGATGAAAATATTTTGTTTATTTTACTTAAATTCAGGGATGTAATTGTCGGTATCGTGGTCGTTACTTCCTGGGGGTCGTCACTTGATTCAACTTCCAGTATTTCGTGAAGTTCAGTTTCTGTCAGTTCATTATTATGAGAGTTTAGAATTTCTTCAACATCAGAGGACTGCAAGCTGTTAAATCACTCTCCACGAATTTCGTGCAACGCCCGCAGAATTTCTTCGATTTCAGGTGCTTTGTCAGGCGCACCTGAATTAACCATTACTATTTCTGGCCATAGTTTTTTCCAGCATGCATTTCATGTAAATGAAAGTAACTCATCAGTTGCATCCTTGACGATTGCTACACATTGAGTAATGTTAAATTGTTTCCAACTCTGCGTAACAGTCAATGAAGGATCTATTTCCATTCTGTCCATGATATGACTGGAAGTTCGTTTCAGGTAATATCGTTTAAATGCAACAATTATCGCCTGATCTAATGGTTGTAGGAGTGAGGTGGCGTTGGGAGGCAGAAATCGAATTTCTACATTTGGATCGACTAATTTTAGGGATTGGGGATGTCCGGGAGCGTTGTTGACGATAAGAAACGCTTTGAAACTTTGAGGTCAAATATTGCTAACACTAGGAACAAAGCAGTTCACGAATCAGTCTGAAAATAACGATGCCGAAACCCACGCTTTTGGATTTCTCTCCAAAACGCTGGTAAGCGATTTTTGTCTTTATTTTTAAAAGCACGTGGGTTAAGACTTTTGTATGGGTTTCACCATATGATCACTCGAAGCGTTACACCGAAATAGAAGGGTTAGCCTATTTTTAGCAGCTTTAAAGCCCGGTGCAGATTTCTCATTTTGTGATATGAAAGTTCGAGTAGGCATACTCTTCCAAAATAAACCTGTCTCGTCGGCGTTAAATACTTGTTCTGGCTTATACCATTCACGTTCGATGAATTTTTTCATCTCGGTCGAATATCGATTGGCCGCCTCTCGATCCACTTGATCCCACGATTTTAACATTATGCAGAGAGAACCGTTTTTTGAATTTCTCGAGCCATCCCTTACTTGCTTGGAAACTTAATGTTTCACATTCAGACTTTAACTGATCAAAAAGCCGTATCGTCTTTTCTTGAACGATGCGGCCACTAATAGGCACCCCCTTTTGTGTTTGATCTTCAATCCAAATGCTAAGAGCTTTTTCCATCTTTTCCATAGTTTAAAATCGTGGAAAAAATGTTACTTTGTTGCTAACACTAGTGCCGCATTTAACACTGGACCGAATTGATTGTTCACACTTTTTAATTGTTCTTACGGTCGATTCGTCGACCTTAAACTTTTTCGAGACATTAGCCAAAGTTTCACCTGCAGCTGAACAATCGAACAACTGATTTTTTTTTATTTAGAGCCACGACAATTCGCTTTCTTTTTACTAAGTCTTTATCGCCATTTTTAGAAGACATTTTCGAAAATTCCGAAACGAAACGTGCAGCGTGTAGGAATAACACCGAACAACTGACGGCGTAGACTGGCGCGTAAACTAGTTTTTCTGGCTATTGGCGATTAGGTTAATATAAAAACAAACCACTACCTACCCTTCCTTCCCGATTGCACGACGCGAGTGTGCAAGGTTATTGCACTACGAGTTTACCCATTTTTTACCGAATATTTTGCACTTTTATATTTTGTCTTAAAAAATTAAAAAATAAATTTAAAAAAGTGGACCGCGGATAAGCGAAACCGCGGTTGGCTAATCCGCGGTTAGCGAGGATTACTGTACTTATTTCAGTTTTTATCCGAAATTCGTCGACTCGATTTTTTTTCTCAGTTACAGACGTCGTACCTATTTATGCGAGTTTTTGTTTCAAGTACAGTCGAGCTAATGTGAAGCGAGCTCAACTCAGATAATGCGGACTGACGATCTATTAAACGATTGTTAACAAGCTCGTTAAAGTAAACGCACAAAAAACTGGTTTAAAAAATGCATATTGCAACCATAAACAATAAAGTTCTTGTTTTAATGTACAGTCAAGTTCATATGTTTCGTCCAGTCGCCATGTGTTAGTTTTGATCGTTAAAAGGCTTTAAAAAAAAAGATTACTACTGTCCCATTTTTATTTATTATCCGACGTGTCCTTTTACAATTCAAAAACAACCGCTACCCTTCATCCCTCTTGATACTCTCTCGTCGCTCGTTGGCTTGCCATCGCATCTCGCGGCACAAAACATATGAACTTGACGGTACATGTGTACATTACAAAGTACAGTAGTTCAATTTATATCGAAATATATATTTGAAACGTATAAGTGTTTACAGTTCATGTCATCGATGGAATATGCCGCGTACAAAACTTTTAAACTGAATATTACAAATATATTCAATTTAGTAACATTTTAATCGATGACGTAGTCACTTATTTGCTTGGCCAGCCCGTAATTGGCTCGGTTAATACGGACGCTCGGGTTAATCGAACCACGGATAAACGGAACTCCACTGTGCCCACGACATTTACAAGATGCGCCGATACGCAATAGGAAAGTAAACCATCTTGGACTTTAAAACTTTCTTGAATCCGCAATAAAAATAAACGTAAGTAATTTTTCGAGTTAAGTTTCACTTCTGTTTAATTAGAGGCGCGAATTTTGGACGTTGGTTATGCGCGCAACGTATGTAACGCGAGTAATGAGAGCGGCACACGATTGTTTTTAAGTTTTCGAAAACTGAATTTGTGCCAAGTTCATTTTATAACACACGAACGAAATTACGGCGTTCACGTAAGTCTACACGAGGCGATTCAATAAAACCTGTCCGAAGCTAATAACTCGACAGATTTTAGAGATACAAAGATGAATTTTTGCTTAGGTAAATTTGGGTTAAAAATCTATTTTCTTCAGTTTTACGAACTATTATATCAGTTCCGGTTTGACCGGAAATGAAGTCAATTTAATTATTTTAAATAGAACGTTCTATATTTTTTTTAGCTTATTGAATAGGGATTATGTTTCTCTTTTCAACGATATAAACATTGTCGTATTTATTCCATCATCTTCTTATAAAAATTAACAACAATAATGTATAATCAAATTACCCATACAAACAAGTAGTTTTATGGTTTTGTTACGATGGTCTTCTTTTTAATGATAACAGTAATTAATAAAAGTGGAAAACGGCAATGAAAAAAAGCTAGTTATGATACTGATATTAAACTATAAAAGTCAAAAAACTATTTTTCCGAATTTAAACACTTTTATCGCTTCCGGTTTAATTGCAAATAAGGCAATTTAATTTTACTTTTTTTTTCACTGTCACTAACAATAAATATACTTTAAACAATTAAATTCAAAACAAGTATCGGCTAATCTGTCATAACAAAATAAAACAAAATACGACAATGTTTATATCGTCGAAAACTCAAACAAAATAACTATTTAATAAATTTTAAAAGTACATAGCGTTCTATTTAAAATAATGAAATCGACTTCATTTCCGGCGAAACCGGAAGCGTTATAATGGTTCTTAAAACTGAAAAAAAAAAAGTTTTTTAACCCAAATTTACCTGTGCAAAAGTTCATCTTTGTAATCTGTTGAGTTATTACTAGTTTGGCGCAGGTTGGCCGAATCGCCAGGTATAATAACAAGTTAATTATACGGCGACAATAAATGAAGAAAAATCATATTTGAAATACTGACCGCAAACTGCTAACTTCTATATTTAACATAGGCACCAAATTCGATTTAATAGATGTTTGTAAGGCAATAAAAAGCGATTTTGAAATTTTTATGGCAGATTGAATTGCTAGTTACGTAATTGAAAATAACAGTAACATATAAACTTTACATTGAAATGAAATTTACATTCAACATTCAAATAGATGATTCAATTTAATTTTAAATTAATAGCGGTGAAGTTCTTATTGTAATTTATAATGACTTAAGACGCGTTTTTATATATCTAAGTCGTCGAACTTTAAGTGTAGGTATAAAAAATGACCACAATTGATTTTGATTTTATATCGAAGAAAGTACTTTCGGATAATAATTGTATTCAAATGGTGCAGGAAGTTGTTTATTATTTCTTAGTGTAAATGAAATTATATCAAGTTAGAAAACACTTTCACTGACTCGTAAGAAAAATGCGAACTTATTAATATTCATTTCTTACTGTCTGATGTTTAAACCGTTCTTGTGTTTATTTGAGGTAAAAGGTATGTAAAATATTTATAATAATTATGTACTTATAAGCTTATACAATAGATAATAAGTATTGTTAATCTTTGGGAATATACTACAACAGTATAAACAATTCGGAATAGTAACGAGATGAGATTATAAAATGTTATCGAATTTATTTTATTTTAGAAATTAATTTCGAGTAACGTTAATTTTACGGTATTTACCATTAAGGCAAATCAAACAGACGCACATATTATGTTGTCTGAATATAAATTAATGGGGCAACTTTGTATCCGTAAAGTTTCTCCATAAAATGTAAGTTGTATATCACTTCCGGATAAAAACACGTCCATTTAATCAGTATTAAGAATTTATTTTAATTTCGGTTACTGTTTCGAAATTTTTTTTTAATTTTGATTTAAGATTTAAGAAAAACCTATCTACTATTTTATGATAAAACTAGAAAAACAAACACTTTCTATTTTAAATATTTTTACGTAATATAATAAAGAGCCAAAAGTTCACGTCCTGGTCCTAATACAAAATTAATCACAAAAAATCGTAAAAGATAAGTGCAAAGGTACGCAACTTATTCGTTCAGTTTAATTGCAATTAGTGGCGTGAACACAAAAATTCGTAATTTTTTGAATAAATCTATCTGCTTAATTTGCAACAAAAATTGATTAGGAATTTTGAAATTTTAAATTTTGCATATTTTTATATAATATCCGTTGAAGTTATTATCGACTTAATGGTTTAAATAGTACAGGAAATCAGCGTAATAATTTTAAAACAGTAAATAATGAAAATAGCCTTAATAAGGTTTATCTTTTTAAATTAGATTAATTTATTATATATACAGACTTACTGATGTTAAAAGTTTCAACAAATCCATATTCGATATCGATAATTAATTTTTATAAGTAGACCGTGGGAATTGGTAATATTATTAAAAGTAATTATAGACACTTAAATATTGTTATATAAGGGAATTAAAGTAGGAAGTGTTAAGGTCAAGGTATATAACCTGTACGTTTCTTCGTGCAAAATAATCCAAATCTACTTTCGTTAACTATTAACCTATTTGATTTTCTTAAATAATAGTAGGAATCGTTTTTTTCTTCTTATTAGATCGTAAATTAGACTTACGTTGAATTAAAAATGTTAAGACTCTGTATCTTTATTATACAACAGCTATATTTTGAAGATGTAAATAATTTGTTTATCGAACTGAATGCAACATCTCGAGTTCCACCTAATTAACTAAATTAAAATTTTATTTGCTTTTATTCTAAAAAAACGTAAACATTAAATGTTACCGAAAGGGCAGAAATATATAATTTTGAGTTTTATTCTGAATAATTGAAATATTTGCAGCGCCGGGTAAACTTTTCCTGTAAAATAAATTTTGTGCCTTGCAGAAATGATGTTTTCGCGAAGACGTCACCGGAGGGGTTTAATTTGTGGATGTCATCGCCAGCTTTCCGAACTACATATGACATTCAACAAAACATATTTTATTCATTCAAGAATTCATGCAATTAAACGAACATAAACTATTCAAAACAGATAGCATATAATTATGAAAATTAATAATCGTACATAAATTTCAAAATTAACGAAATTGCCATTTTAATCGACAACACTGTCTTTCGACACTACACAAAAAATATGTACTGTGTGCTTGGCGTGTTTTATCTTATACAGAATGTCCCCGGATGGAGTTGACAGAGGAAAAAATCTTTATTATCGATGTTACGACGTAAAGTTATTCTTTATAAAAAATTCTGCTTGTCAAAAAAATAAGTTTACCATAAACAAATCAGAAAATCAAAATTAAGAAAACATAAAAATGCTTTAGAAGAGAAGCGCCATTATTTATTTATTTTAGACAAAATTGTCAATAGAAAAAGTTGCTTAGAATCATTAAAAATCCAGGATACAAAACGTGAAGACTAAATTCTAATTTTTAATTTTATCTCAAAATTACGTAACTCGCGTTTTTCTTCAAACATAACATAATCTTGTTTTTAAGTAAACAATAAAAATGAAATTGTGGGAAACTATCGTGATTGACATTCTCAGATTTGTAATTTGAATTTTAATAAATGCAACTTAAAAAATCGAAATAAAAACGTAAAATTCAAAATTTAGACTACAAATTTTGTATCCCGGCTTTTTTTACGATTCTAAGCAACTGTTTCTATTAACAATTTTGTCTAAAATAAAAAATAATCGCAGTTCTCTCCTGAAACGTTTTCATGTTTTCTTAATTTATCAACACTATGCAGATCTGATCGCAGGTTTTTTCATGGTAACCTAATTTTTTCGACCAGCAGAATTTTTTATGAAGAATAACTTTCCGTCGTAAAATCGATAATAAAGATTTTTTTCCTCTTGTCCAAAGTACCATGTTATACGAGGGTTAATTGTACTTGATTTTCTTAAGAAGCTGACAATTATTCGTCATAAAATTGAATCACGAATCGCTCACAACAATATTTCAGATTACTTTGGGAACATCCTGTATATATAATTAGTCACATAGTAATTCATTTTCTTTTACACGTTACGTGAAGAATTAATTTAAATATTTATGAACGAAAAGCTATGAATAATTCGGCACTTATAGAGAAAAAATGAATTACAAGAATGCCTAACACTTTAATCGCTAATTAAAGAATATAATTAAAATATTTAACTAATGGGTTGCACGAAAATTGCATTTCTATTTGATTTAAAGTGTTACATTAGCTATATTAATAATGTGGGTATCTAAACTGAATTACATTAATGACCGTAAATTTTGCAACAAAGTAATGTAATATTTAAACGTGGGTAAATTTTAAACGA
This sequence comes from Rhagophthalmus giganteus, assembly GCA_036326145.1. Classification (NCBI taxonomy): domain Eukaryota; kingdom Metazoa; phylum Arthropoda; class Insecta; order Coleoptera; family Rhagophthalmidae; genus Rhagophthalmus; species Rhagophthalmus giganteus. The sequence goes on along the minus strand of JARFJA010000083.1, from coordinate 4,079,693 downwards.
CGCTTAATGACGAACGGTTGCATCTTTATGAATAAAAGCAAATGAGTTAATACACCTGTAATCCGCAGACGAAAATAATTCAGGTAAAACACAATGACAACGTGTCGAAACTGAAACGTGTTGAAATTATTTAGCGGACTTAAAATTGAGCGGATCGTTATAAAAAAAAATAAATAGAAAGCGAAACATTAAATTACAAATACGGCTTTGTCTACTACAATGGATTTAGAATGTCCAATTTACCGTGTCCGCTAATTGAACTTTTTCGAAATTCGGACGTTTAAAAGGTAGCTCTAAAACTAAATGGATTTTTATTGGTTTCGCTTTTAAAAGTTTAATCTTATTTTTGAGTCGTTCAATCGCTTTTATTAGGTACATGTTTTTTTTTTTTTTATATAACCGGGCGATTTTTAATTTAAAATATTTAAACGAAAGTTGAAGGTAAACAATTGATAATAATCTGACAAGTTATTGAATACCTATTTGTATTTTCTAATTAGAAAGTCGCGGTTCTTTAAATTTTACGACTCGTTAATTTTTCGTAAAGTTTTAGCTTATTTTCAATTAATTTTATCGATAGATAAGTTACAACCGAATAATCTGTTTAAGAAAAGTGCCACGAAAGACGTCGTGCTTTATATGTATTTATAAAAAAAATCTAGGTAATCCTAATGCATCGCGCGTTTCGTTTATTTTACGTCGAACAAATTAACTTATAAAAGTGGAAATAAGTACAAGCCCCAATAACTTACCATTTTTTACCGGTGTAATCCAAATTTATTTACTATCCACAACACAATAATACACTAGATATCTTCAGCTCACTACCATCTCCGATCACTGACACGTTGTAGCACCAAATCAACACTCATACCCAAAGAAAGAAAGTCTTGGAACGTCCAATGTCCGCCTTCTTATATGTGCCAGAAAGTATGTGGGGCGCGGACACAGGAGGGCAACCGGCACCCTTATTACTGCACTGCCCGCGGTCATCCCTAAAATTCCATAAGGGATTTTGACTTTTTATGTTCGATGGTTGCGCTTCGGTTGATATTCAAATTGGCGTTTTTATGAATGAGCGGGAAGTTTTTTTTTAACTGAAGGTCGGTCGCTTAGGAATTGTTCGTAGTACATGTACATAAGTACCCGCAATTATCGAGCACTTTCGAAATCACCCCCTAATTCAAAACGAATCCGTCAACATAATTACCAGTAATACACGTCTGTTATTTTTTAAGCACGATTTTCTCTAATGATTCATGTTATGGAAAGTGGACAAGGGTACCTTTTTATTCTAAACTGTCGAGGAAATCAGGCAACGAAGTTAACAATGTTTTAAATCAATACCCCGAAGGAAAATGCAATTGGAAAGGTTAGGGGTGGTATATCTTTGCTCCCCGTGCAGTGGTACAAAAAAAATCTTTGAAATCAAACACGATTAAATTTTAATAAAAAATAAAAGTATTATTTAAACAAATTGATTTTTCCATTCAACTTTGAGGGTGAATATATCTCGTCGGGGGAGCGTCGCGTCGTAGGAAAAATGTTTATAGGAACTTAAGAGTTTTATTTTGACTTGCTCTAAACGTCTACGGAAGATTTATCATTATTTTCCAGACGCCCTGTATATACACGCCCCGAGTATTAAACCCTTTTAAGTCATTTTGAATTAGGGGGTGACTCTGAAGGTTATTGTGGTTAGTACGTCGAATAGAATATAGGTAATCCTAAAATTTCACGCTCGAGTCACAAAGTGCAGGGCAAAGTGAAGGGCAAACTTACAATAATCAGTAAGATATCGGTAGTTAAACGGTTGCCAATTAATTAAAAATCGGGAAATATACGTATTTGTAATCGAATATAAAAAGTTATCCGAAAGAGCGAATTCATCATTTCACACTTCAACTAAAAAAAATAACCCGGCAAAGAATTTTTCCGGTGAATTTTCTCGCGGAGAACAAAATATCCAGAAATCGCATTTAAAAGAGTTTTTGTAGTGCAGGCGCATGCGATTGTTTCTTTCGAAAAGCGTCCGCTGTTGATGTATTTTCTGAAAATCGCCACAGCGCACCCTTACCCCTACTAAAACTGGAAATTTAGGGTCCATTTCCCTGGAGTGCGACTTTTGCAAAACAAAACAAAAATTATGCCATCATTTTGTACAAGTTTTGTACTACCTTTAGTTTTTTTTGTACCCTTCCAAATAGTCAGCTATCGCAGATTGAAATTTCGCACTCCAGGGAAATGCTGGAGTGCAAAAGTTAAAAATGTCGTTTTTTCTTGTAATAGTAAGAACTCATTTTGTAGAGTTTTGTACAACCTTTAAAAAATTTTGTACCCTCCCGGAAATGCGTGAAAATGACCGCCAAAGCTCGTACTCTCGATGTATTTTAGAATGCTCAAAATGTATAGCCTTAAAAAACATTTTAAGAAGATAAATGTCCTTGTTTTTATATAAAAAATGACTTATATTTTGTATTTGTTTAAATAATGTTAAACAAATATTATTCTTTCCAGATTTGTGGTTTCTTGAATTGTTGATAAAATTAACAGATGAAATTTATATGTAATAAATAAATGGAAATTCAAATAACATATATTTATTAGAATTTCATTAAACAGGTATAAAAATATATTTTTTAAATATGATATATAAAAATATTGCGTAGTGTACTAATTCACAATTTTATAACACTATATATAAAAATGCCGTAAGTTTCAAAAGTCAAATTAAATTGAACCTATTATTATAAGCATTACTATATAGCAGAAATAGGTATCTACTTACCTGTATTTGTATATAAATCGAAATTAGTGAATTCCAGAATTTGAACAAACAATGAGATGCGAAAATTTATTCTTAACAGATACGTGCTTACTTTTAAAGTACATAAGTATAAGTATAGTATAAATTCAGATTACTTATTATTATATTTGGCACATGCTAGATATAATATAATATGTATATGCTACATTTACGTGATACATGGTTGGTATAAAATAATGTTAAAAGTACTTTTTGTCTTTATACAAACTTTGTTAGTTGTAAACGTTCTTATGATGAGAGAAAATGAAGAATTGAAAATAACGAGCATAGAAAGAAGTTGTCTGGTTTTATACAACGATTTAAATGATTAAAATATTATTCACAACACACATTGTATATTTATAATTATATAGCATGTGCCAAATATAACAATAATTAAAATGAATTTATACTAGGCTTACTTTAAAAGTAAGCAGGTATCTGTTACGAATAAATTTTCGAATCTCACTGTTTATTGAAATTCTGGAATTGACTGATTTCGATTTATATACAAATATAGTTAAATAGATACCTATTACTGCTATATACTAATGTTTTTAATAATAGGTTCAATTTAATTTGACTTTTGAAACTGACGGTATTTTTGTTCACGGCGTTTTTGTTGACGGCCTTTTGACGTGATTCCACATTACTTATGTATATATATATATATATATATATATATATACTCACTCATAAAATTATTGTACATAATATCAATAAACACCAGTTATTGACTTTTTGATCATTGATACAATAAAAAGTTCATTAATACTACTAATAAATGTTCATTTTTTAATTTCCATGTTCGTAGTCCCAATGTTATTATGTTCATTAGAAACTGATGAACATATTTCATAATTTAATGGATATCTTAATTGCTTTGACGACTCTTTTTCATCAATCCAATCATTACTTGATTGTATCTACGAATTTCTACATTAACGTCATAACTTAAAATTTATGAATTTAAAACATCATATTAATGTAAGGTCGTTTTGAAATAATAACTACATTTACCGTATCTATGACTAAGTTCACTAATATACAGTATAAATACAGTTGATTATGTATTTTTTTAATTCTATATATAGAATAATCTAGGAATATTAACGGCTTCGCAGAAACAGGATAAATTCAAGACAGTGCAGTTTGAAAACTGAAACTAAATAATTGCAAAAAAAATTATCACGACGTTTACATTAATATTTATATTAGAACTGTTATAGAAAAATATTTCTAAAAACGGTTTGTGTGTGTTATTACATATCAAATTCCAGAGAAATGTGAAATTCCTACAATCGACAACATTGAACAATAGAGAACTAATAATCAAATTTTCTATGTAGGTATATTTGAGCGATAATTAATTGAAACATTACAAAAAATAAATTTGCTATAGAAACAATATACATAAACATTGTCCTATTTACAATGTGAAATAGTAACTGTACTCTTTTAATATGAATAGAAGTGTACATTGTAACAATGCAAGAATATTCCTTTATTTAATGAACACATTCATCGATACAATAAACAAACTTTGCATTTCAGTGGAATAATTTATTGAATTTATGTAAGAATATCGATAAAACTAATAAACACAGTTATTATCGCTATAAATCAAAATTCATATTATCTATATACTAATTTATTAAAAAAAGAAAGCTTGTTCATTGGAGCAGTCAAATTATTCATTAACGTAATGAACTGCATTCGATGTAGCAATGTCACTAAAAAACACTAAAAAACGTTCATTGGGTAATGATTTCGAACATCAAGTAATCTTTGGACATACGTTGTAATGATGAAATCGTACTTCGGACGAACATTAATGAAAGCCAGTTCTTAATATAATGATTTTTTATTATATTTACGTACTTTTTTGGTTAAGTGCTGTTATAAAATTGTGAATTAGTACACTACGAAATATGTTTATATGTCATATTTAAAAAATGTATTTTTATACCTGTTTTTGAAATTCTAATAAATATTATACATGTTATTTGAATTTCAATTTATTTATTACATATAAATTTCAACTGGAAGGAATAATATTTGTTTAACATTATTTAAACAAATACAAAATATAAGTCATTTTTTATATAAAAACAAAGACATTTATCTTCTTAAAATGTTTTTTAAGGCTATACATTTTGAGCATTCTAAAATACATCGCGAGTACGAGCTTTGGCGATCATTTTCACGCATTTCCGGGAGGGTACAAATTTTTTTAAAGGTTGTACAAAACTGTACAAAATGAGTTCTTACTATTACAAGAAAAAAAACGACATTTTTAACTTTTGCACTCCAGCATTTCCTGGAGTGCGAAATTTCAATCTGCGATAGCTGACTATTTGGAAGGGTACAAAAAAAAACTAAAAGTTGTACAAAGCTGTAGAAAACTTGTACAAAATGATGGCATAATTTTTGTTTGGTTTTGCAAAAGTCGCACTCCAGGGAAATGAACCTGGAAATTTAGACGTAGGTGTCAGGAAACGAACTGTTCAGTTTTTATATAATTAAAGATAACTTAATCTTTTACAATAGAAGAAACGATCACGACAACACTTTAAAATGTTTAAATACAAACATTATTACGTATAAAGGCATTACATTGTCGTACGTGTTCTTCATTCTTTCATAGAAATTATAATTAGAAATCTTATAATCGTATTGCGTAATTAGTTGGTAGGTGTACATATAAATGTTAATTTAATAATTTAAATTTTTCTTTTATACCATGTAAATTCGACAAATAAACCGTTACGTAAATGCAGAACTAGTTGAAGTTGGGGTTTGCGGTTTCACAGCAAGAATTCGAGCTTTACGGTTTTGCGGATTAACCAAAGCTTACTTTATAAAAATCGTTATTATGTAAACTGAACCGAAATGTTCGGACACTTTACGTCTGGAGATGTTGTCTTATTATAAACTTTCATTGAAAGGAGATATCGTCTCTAATGCAGTAATACGGTTATTTATAAATGAAAGAGCAGAAACGTGGATGCACACGAGTTGGTTGAGCTCAAAATGAAATAATTAATTCGAGCAATGTTCCTTTTAAATATATAGTTGTCTAGAAAACTAATGGCAATGCTATAAAATATAATTAACTAGAAATTAAATCTAGACTGCCTATATATAAGAAAGCATAAAATTAGTTATTAAAGAGAAAATAGGTACCCACCGAAAATAAGCATTTATTTATAATGATTTTATTTAGTAATTTGGAGATAATTATAATTTTAGATTTGAAAAATAGGAATAGGCACCTAACCGAATTCGACGAATTAACCGGGCAACATCTACGTTACATAAATAAATTAAATTAAGATAAACATTCAGGTAAGAGCGCGCAAAAAGATTTTTTAACAAATTATTATAATTAAACATTTTATTAACTTAATAAAATGATGGATTTTGAATAAATGTGGTTATTTAACTTTATATAAGGAAACTAATTTCACTCTTTTAAGCAGTTTTTATCATCTACCATATTGTCCCGTTTTGGTTTTTTTTTGTTTTATTAATTTCGGTTATTATCACATAACGAGTAAACAATCGAACAAACTGTTTTTAAACGAGTTGGCTTTTTCCGGAAGTCAATTATCACTAATAATTTTTAGTATTCACATTCCTTTCTAATTTAATTAAAAAAATATCTTGTGTCGGTATAACGCATTATTAAATATCTGTGTAAGTAGAGAAACATAAAATAAATTAAATTCCTAACGTATTTTCATTAAACTAATTGATTAAAGGGAAACGGCAATAAACAATCAAAAAAAAAGCGTGGCATCCCGTCGTACGACGACCTAAAACTGCAAATTAGTTTTTATTTGAAAAAAAAACAAACTATAACTTAATAATTTACTGTTTTGCAAAAATAAAAATTTCCCGTTCCGAAAATTATCTACCTTTCTTCGATTGAAAATTTATTTCGTTAGATACCTTTTGCCTAAATACACGTTTGTAAGTGGACGAAAAATCGTAATTAATTAGGTACCTCATACCAAACGATTTCGAATTACAGAAAACCGAAGTAACGAGTTTTTGGGATTTTCAGTCATTTTCGGATACCGATATTAACGAAAAGTGAGCTAGTCTTGTACGACATAAAAAAATAGCAAATCGGTTTCCATTTTTTCAATCAATAGAAAAAAAATAAGCGCGCAACTTATGTTAAGAGGATAGTAGTCGCTCGAAAATGAATACTTATATATCGTTTTTTTAACGTGGGTAACGTCTTTGAAAGATTCTTAACGTTGTAAACGTCAACGTTTTGTATAATTATTTGATATTCTGTAATAAAAAATTTATTGATCGTGCACGATAACAAAGATAAGTTTTTAGATATTTTCTCAAAATCTATGGGAAATTTGTAACATATTTTTACATTTATAGAATCTGCATTGGTTTATCTAGATGATAATATCGATAAAAATTTAAACTTTCCTCTAGTAATCTTACGATTTTAATTTTTATACACGTTTTATGATCACACGTCGTAAGTAACTATAAAACGTCTATAAAAATTGAAATTGTGAGACTACTAAAGGGAAGTTTCAATTTGTATTGATATTATCACCTAAATAAACCAATATAAATTGTATAAATGTAAAAATATTTTATAAATTCTCCATAGATTTTGCGAAAATATCTAAAAACTTATTTTTGTTATCGTACAAGATCGATAAATTTTTATTACAGAATATCAAATAATTATAAAAAATACATAGTCGTTTATAACGTCAAGGATTTTTTCAAAGACGTTACCAACGATAAAAAAACGATATATAAGTATTCATTTTCGAGCGACTACTATCCCCTTAAGGGCCGCGCTCGGAATGTTCCAAATATTTGCGAGAAGGTGTCATTTTCGGTTGAGCAACTGAACTTCGCACTCACGTACCGTACAATAAGCTACTTGATATTTGCGGCAAATCCAATCATATAGCTGTTATGTCGCATGGTTACGAATACTTGTTCGTTGCGAAACCGTGGCGGAGATAATAAAATAACAGTAAGCGATTCGTTTTACTAGCGGGATTATTGTGTCTTTTCAGTTTTGAATAAAATTTGACGAAGGACAAGGGTATCAACTTCAACTGGTATTCAAGAGCTTTGTTCGACAAAGGTCTAGTGTTACCACATATTTCCTAAACTTAACCTTGGCGTTGCACGGAACCATCGGGCCTTAAAGAATGTGCTCCCTTTGTTTTACACCTACTTGATCATGTTAAGAATGACTAACACCAAATTATCAATGTGTAGAAAGTGAACATTAAATTTTACGCGGTTTTTCTGACTAACTTGTTTGGTGACATCCGTTGCGATGATTTACAATGTGTTGTGTCCGTACGATCTTAATTTCTTGTTTCGATGTTACGTCAGGACTTACGAAATGGTATAGATATTAAAAACATTTTGTATTTTGTATTACCATTTATGCAATCGAAAAGGAGAACAAGTCTTCTCGCATATAGAACTGCAAATTCCGGTACGTAAGTCCCCTTCACTTGGTACATTTTTAATGTTGCTACTATACCGATAGGTACTACTAAACTATAACAAGTAATTATGCAAAATTTGTAAATTTTAAGGTAATTGGTGCGGAAGCAATTAATTGTAAGATAAAATGGATTATGTTAAAATTTTACATTAGATAATCAAGGTTATGCTGCCGCTTTGTTTGGCATCTCGATACAAAGAAAACGATAAACACCTACATTTAATGATTAACTATTTCGCATTTGAATGAATGTGAAATATGGAATATGTAAATGTTCGTTTAGAATTTTTTAACCGACTAATTTGGGCAGGGCGTGGTTCTTGGTAATTTAACCGACTAGCATTTAACGAACTCGATTTTGTCACGAAATTTCGAAGTTGTCATTGAAAATTATTTGATTCGTGTCAACTGTAATCGATAATAAATTTTAAACGAATGGCGCGGTATCGTTATACCTAATAAAAACTAAAGAATTCGAGATTAATAGGTTCAAGACAAGTAGGTAATCGCTCAAATTAATGATTTTTGGTGACCAAAACGATCAAAAACCGATGTCATATCGTCACTTTTCGACCTATTGCATTAACCACCATCTGCTGGAACACCATCGTGCACGGACCATAAAATGATGTACCTAAAGCAGCATTTATTTTTTAGCAAATTCAATAGAATTAAAACAACTCAAAAGTCAATAAGGCTTTCATTTTCTTTACGTTACCACAAAAAGAGTTTCGTTTTTATCATTTTTTAAATAATATACAAGGTGTTCCGAAAATAGGCGGTCAAAACTTGAAGGTACGTAGAGCAAAAAAAAAACATATGGAGGTTTTCGTCGTGGTTTGACTTGCTCTACGTGCTCTCAAGTTTTGACAACCTATTTGAGGAACACCTACGTTTAAACTAACGTTAGAATATATGTATACCTATGTTAATTAATTTGATTTTTGGAAAGATATCTCAAAACGCCCAGTAGACAATTATCATTTATTTAGCTAGAAATAGAATGTTTAGATTCCTTTCCTCAATTAACTCGAAATACGTCTCAAGTTTGCCGAAGGCTTTTATTACAAACCAAATTATACATAACGGTTATAATATAATATACTAGGTCAAATTAAATCGAATCATTTAATTATATGTAGGTAAATGCATCCAAGGAAGTTTACTTTTTGTATTCACATTAAGAAACCCTTAGTCACTTTTATGTTCATTTTAGATTTTAGAAAATTAACATTTTTATCGTATAACTGATGTTCGTTATGATCACGATACTTATAGACATAAAGCGTTTTTATAACGGAACATTAGTAAACACTGAAGAATATTTAATCATAGTTATATTCCTAATTTTTTGACTTTAGAGTGTAAGTGAAACGGACGACTTTCACTACCAGTTGTATATTATGTAGGTATATAGTGATAGTAGGCGGAGTAACTTTTGAAGGTGGACAAGTACAAAATGTTCAACTGCGATAATAGTTCCAGATTTTTAGTTCACTCAAATAAAAGGTTAGTATCGAAAGTAATAATGTGTACCCCAAGGCTTTAGGATCAGGTAGTGAGCGTTGAAGAATTCGACGCCCCTAAAAAATGCCGATCGCTTCCATAAATTAAATGTCCAATTAGCGTTTTTAAAATTAATTTCGTTAATGAGAATATCGCGTATTTATTTCAAAGGATAACTTGGACGAATTATTTTGTAGGTCGTATACGAAGTACTACAACATTTTCTAATTATTCGTTTATAAAGAACAAGTAAAAGCAATTTATAGATTGATTAAACATACTTTTTTTGTAATTTAATTTGATAAGTATACAGGGTGATTTAAGATAGTAGCACTCACAATTAGGTCGTTGAATTAGAAAAATATTTTCTTAACAGAAGAATGTTCAGAAAGATAAGTTGTGTGTTATTGTACATTGAGGTATTAATGAGATTTGAGCAGCAATACATAATAAAAAGTTGTATATTAATAATATACAAGAAAATATTTTTCTAATATGAATATTCAACGACCTAACGTGGGTGTGCTATTATCTTAACTCGCCCTGTATATTATGTAAATAAAAAATTATTTATTTATAAGTTTGTATAAGTTTAAAATTTGAATTTTTATAGCAGGTGCCCACAAAAAAATCTCATTTCACATATGAATTTGGCATTTTATTTTTCCGGTAAAATTGTGAAATTAATGCCAAATAATAAACAAAACACTTTTTTGAAAGATTATGCGGAGAATCTATTGATATTGCATGGTTGTTAATAAATAGATATCTACCAACGTTATAACATAATGATTGCATAAATGTGGCAACTAATCCTTATCAAGTTAAGTAACACTTTTAATCCGCTACCTTTTCATTTTTATTCTTTTGATCGAAAACATACCTAATTAATAACAATATGTGAAAGTTGTACGTATTCAAAATTTTAATATTAAATTCTCATTGTCAGAATATATTACGTATAGTATGCGTCGTACATACGTTTCCTATATAACCTATAATAATAATAATATATGTAATAACATAGCTTTAATGTCTGAATGTATTTTGTAAATTTAATAATTTTTTATGAATCGTGTTTCGACGTTGTATAAATCATTAAAAATAATATGATTAATATTAGAGAAACGTAATAATTTCTACGAAAGCGCTAATTACTGTCAATTTTTGTTAAATATATGGGAAATGTTCGAAAAATTTTAGGACGTCTTCTAAAATTTTTTGTACGACCCTCGTGTATTTAACCCGGGATCGGTCGCATAGATCAATTTTACGAGAGCGGTCGCGGTGCGGTCATTTCGACCAAATAATTTACGTTTTTCTATAAATGTAGAAAGCGGTGTTATCTAGGTAAAAAATGGCGTAAATACTAGCTTATAGTTTTATTTATATTTATTAACGTATAAAAACAAATTCTATAAAATCAAAACTTAATACACCTGCATAACTGTGTGAACAAAATAGACTAGAAATTAATATAAAAATTTAATGAGGAATTTCTAATATTTCGGATTCACAAATATCGCAATATGTTATAGTATGTTCCTTGCAAATATAATGTGTACCCCAAGGCTTTAGGATCAGGTAGTGAGCGTTGAAGAATTCGACGCCCCTAAAAAATGCCGATCGCATAACATTTTTTACAAACAGTTTTAGTTTTTCGATTTTTCTTCGAAGAACATCTGAAGCATCTTCCGAAACATGTGTTTGGTTCTTGATTCACTTGTATGCTAGGTACTAAACTAAATATCTCACATATCCTTGATTTCGTGAACTGTGACGCATAAGGCGCATTTTTAGAAAATCAAGAACCAAACCTCTACATAGAGTTTTCAAATATTCAGATCGTTTTAAATTGGATTGCGTATTATTTTCAAAAATTATTTGACTGTTTATACCAGCTATATTCATCATTGAAAAAAAGACAGTTAGTGGCCACCTTGCGCTCTTCCTTGATACTGAATAATTTTGTTTCATCTCGTCCACTTTATCCACACCTCCTTTAGTTTGATTATAAAACGTGATGATATGAGGTTTTCTCTTCTCTCCCGTAGACTCATCGATACTATCCGAATTCGCGCCAACGTGCATGCTTGATAGAAGTGTAACAACTTTACCTTTCTTTGGTACATATAAAACTAAAGTTACTTCATTAGAAAAGCGACATGACGGTTTTTTGAATTGACAAATGCAGGTGGTATTTCTTTTTTATTTTTTCGAATGGTAATAACAATGGTAATATTATACGACAGTAACGATTTTATCAAAGGAATTGAAGTGAACCAATTATCTATAGTCACATTTCGACCAGAATTCTGAATCGGTATGAGATGCACTATTGTCAATAACAAAAGGTCCATCCGGTTGCTTTCCAACGTATATCTCCATATTTGAAGTGTAATAATTTCGAGCATCAGCTAATGAAAATATTTTTATTCCATATTTAGCAGGTTTATTTTTCATATATTGCCGGAAGCTGCATCTTCCTCTGAAGGTTTCAAGCATTTCGTCAATAGTTACATTTTCTCCAACTTTGTAATTTGTTTGACAACGTCTGACAAACTTTTCAAATATCCATCTATTTGGAGCCAACTTATCGGTTTGTTGTCTTTCTGAATGATCATGAATATTATCAAATCGTAAGCATCGAAGTAAGAATTCAAAACGTTTCAATGACATGACATGTCGAAACATTTCAATTCCAGTACCATCGTTAGCCCATAACTCCGCTACGTTTGTATGAGACAATCGTAATACGCCTGCGAAGTACAGTAAATCAAATAAGGCTTTAAGTTCTGATGCATCCGTATCCTTAGCATCTTTGTTACGTGCGCAATTTACACGAACTTTTTCGATGTAAATATTTGTACATCGTACGATTTCATAAATCATATTATCAGTAAAAAAACAACATCCAAGCATCTATTGGCAACTTTGCATTTTTTGCATGGTTTTGAACGCCAGGTATAAAGTTTATTAGATTTCTTTTTAGAGTTTTAGTATCGCCCAATGGCCGTAGACGCCATTTTGTTTTTTTATCTCGGCCATGATAAAATCTTTGCAATTCAGAAAGTGGTATGTCATCATCAGATCCTTCACTGGATTCATCTGATTGTTCAGTATCAGAGATGTGATCACTAATTTGTAAATCATCTTCATCGGCTTCGCTCTCATTTTCAGATATTTCTTCCTCTGATTGTATTTCTCGCCACAATATTTTTAAACGTGCTGCCTCTAGCTCACAGTCATCCATTTCTAAAATGAATGTATAAAATATGTAAAACAAATGTATTTTAGAAAGTTTATATATTACTGAAAGAGTTATATAGGTACACAGTATTTTGTAAAAGGCCAAACATAGACCAAACGGTATCAGTCGCACGACGGTCGTTATGACCATTCACGTAAACAAATGACAATAACACCTTTACCACACATAAGAAAACACTTAACTAGCTTGTATTCGCATCATTAGTATGTTTTTGAAGAATAACTAAGTACATGGCGCTAACGCATGCGTATTTTATGAAGTGTGCGTAGATGTATTATTTGTCGGTATTTAGACCAATTAGCGACTGATCCCGGGTTAAAAAATTTTTCGATTTCACCATTTTTATTGTAAGGGATTTGTTGACCACCGGCCTCCGTATCTTCTGTGGAGGTCAATCGAAAAGTTTCATAGTTAAAACTTTTAGAATAGATCTCGTAAATTCTTCCTGACTAACAATAAGTTATACATACGTACGGATAAGGAAATTACCTACTTTTTATAATTCGATTTAAAGAGGGACTTGCGTGTAATTGTGGTATACATACATACGTACCTAGTTATGCAGCATATAAAGGTGGACATCGAGTAGTTTTATAACATAGATTGTGTTTGTATTCATTGAAATAACCTTGTTGAAAGGGAAAACTAAATTTATTTTATTTATTATCAAATAAAGCAACTGCATTGTTCATGTATTAAAACACACCGTGTCACGTACATTATCTATGTATTTACTTGCATTTTATACATATTTAATTTAACTTCTTTTACCTAACTGGGTAGTTACTAAATATCAATATTGTTAATCAGTGTTTGCATTTTAAATATATTTTAATTTATCGTAACTAGTAACTTTTATTCGTTTTTACGTAGTCACTAATGTACTTTTGATGGCGTTCAAATAAAAAAAAGTTTCTTTTACGTTGTATATTCATAATGTAAAATAGAAATTATTACAAAAAAATGTGTATTCGTTTCTCTATATTATGTTTGAGTTATTATAGGTAACTTAGGAACGACGAAATTTTCATTTACATTTTACTTTCAAATAACGTTTCACTTTCAATTCAAAAACTTTGTAAAAATCGAATAAAAGTTACAAGAGATATAATGGCTCACGTGTAGGCACATTTTCTTTTTTCTTTTTCTTTTTTATTAATAATACTTTCTAACAACGGCCGATTTCGTTAATTAAGAAGAAAGTGTTCCTCGTTATTGCGTAGGCACAAATAAAAATTAAAATATAATTGAACCGGCGCGGTTCATTAAAATGGTGTTGGTTGCATCAAAACTATGACCGCGACAGAGCTGCATCGAGGTGTGGTTTTCCACATTCTTTAAGTTTACACGAAGACCGGTGGAAAGTATGACGAACCGTGGCATACTTCCGCTTCTCTTTACAGAATTTAACTACTTACATCGATCGATTTCGTCTGAATTGTTTGTACGTCTGGACACTTAAATCACACGAAGAATCATGGAGAAAATACTTAATTTGGTTCTTTGACAAAATCGCGTTATGTAATCTAATTACTTATTACCCAATAATCAGAAGTACGTCAATGGTAGTTATAAAGAGTCGTTCGATTCTAATTGATATATAGTTACTTGTTATTTTTAATGACACCGCATTGACCAAAATAAATTGCAAAAGTATGAAGTAACGCGTAAAAGAAGAAGTTAATTAGAGCATAAGAAGTTAAGAGCTGCATTCCCAAGGATAATCGGAGCAAAGTGGAAATTGAAACTACTTTTGACAGTCCTGCCAACGGGAAACAGTTTGGTCGGCAAACCAGCTAAACTTTTCCAGTTTTTCGACATCTCGTCGATGAGAATTTGGAGAACAACAACGCGAACATCATCACGGAAGATACTGGTATAATGCGCACAAGTTGTGAGATGCGAAACGATCATCGTTGATCTGCAAAAATGTAAATGTTATTTAATAATACGAAATTCGCTCAGTTTCCGTTCGTGTTCGGATAATTGAAACCTTGAAAGTATATTAATTTGATGTATGTAACAACTGTTGCGTGTAAAGGATTTTTGTGAAAAATCTCCCGTTAGCTTATCTACCGATGCGATGTGCAACTCGTAATTTTAAAATTGAATCGATGACTTTATTTGTAATACAGTAGACTCTCGCTAATCCGACCCTATCGGTGATCCGGCATTTTCAAGTGGGCTCCTCGCGAGAACGAACCAATTATTTTCTTGTTTTATTTGTCGTTTTTAATTAAAAAATACAGTAGTTTATGGTATTTAAATGTGTTTTTTTTGGTAATTTTCCGGTAATCCGGCACCACATGGTCTGATAATATGCCCGATTAGAGAGAGTCTACTGTAATTATTGTAAAAAAAAAAAAATAAGTTTTATTAAATTAATAATATCAAAAAAATGAGCATTTTCAGATACCTGCCTATTTATTTTTTAAAACTGCACACCAATAAAACGTAGCCGTTAACGTCCATCGAAGGGATTTTTTGTGTAATTATGAATTATTTTAAAATGGTCTGGTGAAAGTGGAGCTCAAAATAAATTAATACGTCGCGCGAACGGCACCCGAGGGTAAAGAAATTAAAATGGAAAGTCGAAGAATTTGTCAGAATATTAATAACCAGTTTCGAAGACCTATGGATGTCAAGTTCAGTGTTAATAATTCACAAGGTAACTTATAGCCGCGGGGGGCGATCATCTTCGTACACAGTCATGAATGAATTACAACATTTATAAATACATTTAATATATAAGAATTTATAATAATATATACCTTGCGCTTTTACGCAATATCACTTCCATTACTGGCGAAACAACGAAACCTTCGACAAAGGCAATGTGCGATTAAACTGTAGTGCAAAACATTTAGGTACTTATAGATTAGGTATAATTATTTTTCACGCTAAAAACATTTCGATGAATTATTTAAAAACAACACGACACATTTAAATTATAGGTATCACTATAAATAGGTACTTAAATGCATTTTAAGGAATTTTCATAATTTACTAAAATTATGGCAGTTAATAGAATAAAATAGAACGTAGACGTTTTTAAAACTTAACTGCCATAATTTAACAAAACGATAGGTAATACTTAATATTTAAAGATTTCAGAAATGATTCGGTTTTGAACTGTATAACACATAATATATTGCCTTAGGCGAGTCTGTCATTTTCCCCTCCAGAATTCGATTTGATATGGTGAATTTTTCAATCCCAAAAAGCAGCCGATGATTGTGCGACGCGTTAAAAATGGGAAAAATGACAGTCTCGGCACCTATCCCAATTGATCTTTTAACGTTCTACTGGTTCGTCGATTACAAGGGCACCTAATAAAAATCTAAATATAAAAATAGGCCGCACACATTCTACAATATTATCGAAACAAAATTATAATAACATTAGGAGGTCTCGTATTTGTATTATCACTTTAATGGAGGTTGTTTTACGAGTACTAGTTTGAATAGTGGAACACATTTAAGTATTATGTATAAGTACTAAATAATTTTTGTAATTTTAATAAAATTCATTTATTTATATAAATAGTGTAACACGCATTAATAAAATTTTTATGTATTGAACGTCGAAGAATTTAATGATTATGAAGACGTGGAAGAGCAAAATTATTACAATTTCGTCTAATTTATATAAAATATATTTAAATATAGACTATAGTCGCCGTTACTTTAAATTTTCGTCTTTCGTCTTAAAATCTGTTACGTACCACCTGCTTACGAAATGTATCCGACTATTTTTGTTTACGCCAATCAAAAAACAATAGAAAGACCACCATAATTGAATATCAAGTTTGTTTTCTGATTGGCGTAAACAAAAATAGTCGGATACATTTCGTAAGCAGGTGGTACGTAACAGATTTTAAGACGAAAGACGAAAATTTAAAGTAAAGGCAACTGCAGTTAAATTTTAATTACAACGATGCAGCTGAATTATCATTTTCTTTTTAAACGATAAAATATAAGTGTTTTAATGTGACTAATTTTTCACAATCTACTTAATGACGATAACGTTTGAATTAGATAGTATCCAAAATTTCTATCTCAAATTTGGTGTTCTTTAACATCGTTATAATCTAGTATTAATTTAAAAATTAGTAGATTACTACATCTACTATTCATTTTTATTACGTATTCGTAACAATCGAAGAAAATAAAAATACGATTACTAACTATCTGTTGTTTTCTATAAAGGGTATCAAATTTTATTTGTACAATGTCTTTTTTAGTTTTACTCGGTTCTTTTATGTGTCGAAAAATTTAAATGCAATAGGTACTTATCGTACCATCCGTTTCGATCATCTTAATTTGGCAGCCAAGATATGTTTACATCACACGTGTAGTTAACATACTATTCTAAATATCTTGTTAACGCGCGATGTTACTTCACTTAAAAATTATGATGTAAACATATCAGAAGAAGAGTGGAAAAAAATTTCAGCAATATCGTAACGTAATTTATCCATAATAATAATAATTTGAAAATATAGTAAAAAAAAAATGTACAGTCGCGTCGTTTTATAAGTGAGCAAGCGTTAAAAAAACATACCCCAACGATTGAATCGTAAAAGGCCGTCTTATCTTTTAAATTTTATTCCTATCCGTTCTCATTAAATTATAAAAATGTCAATTTTTTGAATACTAATGTATCAAATGTAATTTAAATGATCAAATTTTTTAATCAATAGGCGCTCTTAAAATTTGGGGAGACCGGGAGTTGGTCGGTGTTCGATTTTTTTTTATTTTGCCGATTTTGTAGGAGTTTTCGAAACGCTTCTAGAAGTGTCCGAAAGACGTGCCGATTCGTTTACCGTCTATAGTTTATCTGCAAGAAATGTGCGCCGGTAATTTTTTGTTAGTGTAGCTATCACGTTTGAAACAAACGAATTGCAAGTACGTAATTTGACGGCGACAGTGCATAAACTCAAAAAGAACTTGCAGAGCAGCTTGGCGATGCAGTCGTAATCATTTATAAATGTTTGAAGGAGAGCAAATGAAACTTACCACGAACGATAAAAATCGTTTGTAAAGAAAAACTAAAATCGTTAATCGTTAATCGTCGAAGCGACATATTGAAGAGAAAAGCAGAGACCGCAAAGAAAATCAATTTAAAACTTTAAAAAAATTTTTTTCAAAAGTGCAGAAAAATTAATTCAAATAAAAAATTTGTAAAATAAATACTGCCAATCGCCACGAGCGATGTATTGTGTTAGTAAATTATTAAGACGGTTTCAATTTAATTAAAAACTTACAAAATAAAACGGCTTTTTATGTATAAGTACGTAAAATGGAGAATATTAAATGTGCGTCTTCGTTTACGTAAATAATTCGATATTAATAAGTAAAAAAATTAATGAATTAGTATTATAAAATTTAGGTATCCTATATCAAAGGTAATTTTTTATATAAAATTATTTAGGAACAATATAATATACAAGTTAACAGTGTTGTGGCAAAACTTTCTGTGCACTTTAAAATTGCAATGGAAACCACGTATAGTTTAAAATTGCTTAAAGCTTTTTATATACCTACCTATACCTACCAACTTTTCATTTAATTTTATAAATTTTTATGACATAACAAGTTAAGGCATTTAAAAGTAAAATTATTGTTCCACACAGATAGCTTTTGTAGTTGTTACGATTTATATTACATTAACGCCCGGTTCCACCACTGCATCTTGAGCTAGAACTTATCTAAGTCGAACTCAAATGTAAGCACGACTCAAGACGGAAATGCGTTCCACCACGCTTTTCAAAGCACGCCTTGGCTAAGTTGTACGTAAATATGACAACACTGCAGAACTTGCGCGTGATTGGTTCTTTGCTTCAGTTTTTAAATATCCCGCAATGCGACAGTAATACAGAACGTCAAAAAAAATGAAATTCCCTAACCTAACCTAACCTAACAAATTGCGCGTTACTGTTGCGACTGTTTGCGACGTTTTGTTCTCGTTTTCATATTATCTATATTATTATGGACAAAATGAAGCGGTGCAATTACACCAGAGAGGAGAAAGCACCTTCTCACCTCACTGGTTGCAAATTATAAAAATGTAATAGAATGTAAAACCACAAACGGTACAACAAATAAAGAAAAAGATGCGGCGTCGAATAAAATAACGGTCATTATTCAACGCTCAGGGGAAAAATGTGACTAGGAGTAATGATTCATTGAGGAAACAATGGAGTAATATGAAACAAAAGCCAAACATCGCGCAGAGTTGTACAGAATTGGCGGAGGACCATCGACAGTCAAATCAACCGATGATTCGTAATATTTGATTCTCTCAGTAATAAATGATACGACAGTAACGGGAATTATATATTGATAATATCCACCTCTATAATAACTTTAGTATCAAAGTAACAAATTCTAGTTACTGTGACAGACTTGAACAATGTGCGGTTATAAACATGATCTCAAGCTCTCATTATTCACGTCTCAGATGTAAGCTTAACTTAGCGAAGTTAAGGTCTGGTTTTACGTGGTGGAACTGAATTTTTCTGTCAAGTTCAGCTTAAGCTCTAAGAAGAGCTCAAGACGAGGTGGTGGAACCGGGCGTAAAGGTTATTAAAATTGTATCGCCCATGACGTCATACACATTCTAATAAATATTTTGATTTCTAAAGCTTCGATCGATATTTGTTTCGTGCATTATCCCGCGCACCGAAAGGCGCAAATAAAAATAATAAAACGAAACATCGAGACATCGAAAATATTTGATAAAATACGTATAACGTCACGAACAATAAATTTTGAATGACCTTTACATAAAATTAAAAACGAACACAGCCGAATACTAAAATCTTTCAAGCCATAAAATTAATATTTGGTACTTAGCGAAATTTCAACGATATTTAAAAATTCGTAAATTTTGGCATACACGTGGATCAACGGTCGAACCATTTTGCAATAAGTTTTAAAATTTGTTTTAACTACCGCAGGGCACTCCTCTCACTAATTAATTTATGGGACCAAAAAATGTTTTAAAATATACGTCGCTTACAAATATACAAAATAGAGACGAATCAGACTTATAAATTTTTATCCCAAACGACTCGAAATTTTGTACGCGCCCGGGATATAACTTTGGATGTCCACTAGGAGGCTTTTTGCTTTTTTCTTTGTTCCCTGCGTCTATCCGGTTCGTTGGTGATCGAAGGTTTCAAATCTCTGTAGTCCATCTGTAACCGAAATTAACCGTGAAAAATTTACGAGTTACACTGTAGAATTCGAGCTCAACTAACCAACATTTCGTCGTCTGGTATTCTAGAGAGGAGATCTAATACCTCGTTGTTAGGTACGGAATGGGGTCTGATGAGTCTTCTAAAAAACTTGTTCGTTCCCCAAAGCATCAGAAGGTATCTAATTGGCACGAAGTATAGAACCAAACAGGCGCCCACCAGAAGCCCAACAGCTATCCACGATAAATATGGAACGGTAAAATTAAACGTGCTAAAATTAAAAAAATATATATAGATATATTTAAGTACCTACGTAAAAGCCAATTAAAAATACACTAACTTTTTTACACCTTCCCCTAATGTGGCTAGTCGCCCAATTGTGTTTTGAACGCTCTGCGTAACTTCTTGTATCGCCTGAAGACGCTCTTTTAAACTCTTTTTTTCTTCCTGAACAACAATAAATTCAGATGCGATTACGGACGTTCAGTGCGTTCATGCGATGTTCACCTTATCTTTATCGTCATCGTCGTCTTCGTCCAAATCCGAATCGGCAACCTCGTCCCATGGTACCATCGCAGGTCCCGCTAACGACTTCACTATGTACTGCTTGACGAACATCAACAATCCCGCCGCGGGGACCATCCACGGATGAAAATAATAACACAAAATCAGCCAAAACAGCAAACCTACAAAACTTTGGAATGTCGATTCCCATTCGAAGCAGCTCCTACAAAATTCGAAACTCAACGAAACACGTTTAAACTTATTAACAACGATACGTACTGAACGAGCTTCCCAAATTCATAAAAATGCATAATTATAACTTTCAGTCTCAGCACGTTCTTAACAAATACTTGTCTTTTAAACTTCACTTCCGGCTGCATATATTTGACTTCCTTAGGATTCAACGTTCGTATACAACCACGGATTGGATTCCAAATCACTGTCATTTCTAATAAAATTTGTGGGGAATTTCCTTTCGCCCTGCTCCTCAATTTCTTATCTTTAAGCACGTACCATCTCTTTTCGCAACTTCTGATGCGCAACAGCGGAATCGCGATTTTTCCTAAAAATTCGACTTTATGGTCGCGGATCCTCGTCGTACACCGTGATCTCCAGGACGTTATTTATATCTTTTATGTTAAATGTAAATATCTTTTGCCACGACGGCGTTAACGTTTTATATTCGGTTTGCGTTTGTAAACGTGCGTTGCCCAACTCGACGACGCAAAAAGGATCGCTTTTTCCTCCGAGATCGGCGGCGGCCAGTCCCGTGGCTCGAAAAATTTTGACAGTTAAATGGCCCACGTCCTTGATGTTGTGAAATGTTTGTTGCCAGTCCTGTACAACAGTGGTTTAGTGCATCTACGACCGAACGCCGAATTGTTTAACTTACGTAACGCGCCAAAAGGGCCGCCCGTTCTCGAGGATTCTCTTCGTGCGTTGTCAAGTCCGAAATTGTTTCGGATGCCGTCGTTCCGCTGATTGTTAGTAATAAGTTCAAAGAGCCCGCGCCTTCTTCGAGTTCTTGCCAAAAACCGTGCGTTCTTTCACGTTCTAAACTCGACAGATCTATCACGCACCTACAAAAAGTTTTTTTTTTTTACTACACTGTATACAGGGTGTTCCATTGAAAAAAATTAATTTTCGAGTTACACGGCAAAATTGGCGCCCCTGTATTGTTGAAAATAGTTTTAGGAAGTGGATCTTTTTAGGCCATTGGATTTTTGTCGGAAAGTTTTTTTGCCATCTCCAACTGTTGCACTGTTGCACGACTCTGTGTAAACCTAGTTTTAAATATGTTTGTTGAAAGTGCAATTGCGACTGCTGCAAACGTATTTGTTGATATTCATTTCTCGTGCCCAATATGGTTTTAATTAAAATGTTCAATATTTAAACCGTCGTCTGCGTTGATTGTTGTCGGAGTTGCTTATAAGGCCCGTGCAATCGATTTTAACTTACAATTAGATAGAGGCGCTTGCGTCAGGGACTAATGAAATCTATTATGTATGGTTTAGAACTTTGCTATTTGCTGTAACTTTTCTTTAAATTGAAAAATAAAGTTGTGTTTTCGTTTTACATCTGTTAAAATTGTAATTAATGTATTATTCGTAAAGTAAACAAGAAATTATTCTGAAAATATTTAATAAAATGGTAACAAATTTACATTACAGTTACCATTAGTTCCTGACGCGAGCGACATCTGTTATTCATTTAAGGTTGACAACTCTGACAACAATCAACGCAGACTACGATTTAAACAGACGCGCTTGAAGGGAGATTCCTATTCTTTTAGTCCGCTGGTTTACTTATAACCTTTGTAGCTATAGATGACTATAAATAGTCTGCAACTGAATGAATATTATTTCTATATTATATTTATTTAATTATTAAGTAGAAGTATTAGAAATCGTGGGTGTAGGTAACTTTTTGAGTTGAATGGACAACGTAGTTAATTAGGTATTTCAAAACATCTTGATTATCTATTTATTATTATGTATGTATGTGGAACATCTATTTACCTAAAATTACCATTACTTTATCACCATTTAACTTGTTTGTTACGTATTTATTAGAACACGCCAAGATAATAAATAATAAGGAGTGCAACGTTTAATTTTGTAAACTTGTGTTTGTTTCTTGAACTGTAGGTATAGAAAGTTGTTTAAGCAGTTACTATTAATAATTTATTGTAACCAAGTTTATATCGTCGAATTTAATAACGGACCCATGTGGTAGCTATAGCTATTCCCACTTCCCATACAAAATTGTCGAGCGCTTGTTCGATTATGAAAGGGGTCGCTCGAAAGTTTTAAACTTCCTGTGAAGGTTTGATAGTATCAAAAGTTGTAATCGTAACATACAATGAAATCAAATGGACACGCAGCGATGAAATTTCGACGAATATCATACAATATCATGACGTGCCTTTGCACATTTTCAAAGTAAAACGTTATAATATTTTTGTTTTTCCGTTTTGAAATTCAATTATTTTCGAGCGCGCGAAAACAGCCCGGTAACAGTAAAACGGTGTACTTATGACGAACTAACCTTCCTATAAAATCATCTCTCGATCTATCCTTGTCCCATACTGTCACTTCGAGCTGCTGGTCGCCGTCGTCGTATAAATGAAGATCGAATTGTTCCAACCACCGTGGATTTAACGATCTCCAAACCACTTTACTTTTGTACTTTTCATTACTTAATCTAAGAGAGAAGAAAAAACGTACATAAAGTAGAGCACGTGGAAATATTCGAAATCCCTTACCTAAACTTAACGTATGGATCGGAAGTTCCGGTTTCGGGATCACAGGCAAGAAGGTTTCTACCTTCGACTAGAACTATGGTAACTACTGAACTCCAAATTTGAGATTTAAGACGTTTATTGACGTCCGATATTTTCGAATTTTTTTGAAAGTACTGAAAACACAACGAATCTGTAGGAAATTTAAAATACATAGAATAAGTTTGTTATTGTCGTGGAACAGCGAAATAGAGGCGTAACGGAAACTAACTGCCTTATCGTGCGTTTTAGACGAAAAAGTTTAAATCATTTTTGTCCAACACCAAGTGTTGTAGGCATTTAGCAACATTATTCAATATTTTTGTTCGCTTATCCCGGTTAAACTGGAAGTACATTTAACTTCCGCATTTTAAATGACAACATAAAGTTGTTTAAAATTTCAGATAATAGTATATTAAAGTACAAGTTTCATAAGGCACGTTTTTATCGTACGAGTGCGATAAATGCCTTATACTTTATACTATGAATTTAGGGAATTTTGTTATGGTCGGTGATATGTAAATTTGATTCAAAATATTAAAATTTTGACTTAGTTTTATTAGGAATTTATCGAGGGACAAATCGCTGGGAGATCACTTACAACATTCAGGCAACAGTTGGTAATAATCAGGAAATAGTGTACATGATTTTGCTCAGCATTTATCCCTCGGAATTTCCGATGTGACGTTTAATATTATCAACTTCGAAAAATGAAAAGTTGCGTGTCGTAATAGATGCTATTATAGCACACAGTTCGGTGCTATAATGAGTTTATTATAGAAGCAAAATATAAAAATGAATTTTAAAAGTTTTTTAAGTAAAGATTGTTCTGGAAAATAAAAACGTAGCCGATGATTTAATTTGATTTACAGTTTTGTTTCTAATTGGTGCATAAATCGAACAGAAACATATTTAAAAATCACGCTAAACGTAAAACATGCATATATCTCGATAAAATAAAAATTTTACTAGATATATATTGTATTAAACGAGTTATTACAAAAAACGAGATAAATCAAAAAT
The DNA here is from genome assembly GCA_036326145.1 of Rhagophthalmus giganteus. Taxonomy (NCBI): domain Eukaryota; kingdom Metazoa; phylum Arthropoda; class Insecta; order Coleoptera; family Rhagophthalmidae; genus Rhagophthalmus; species Rhagophthalmus giganteus. The sequence continues at coordinate 4,055,088 of JARFJA010000083.1, read as the reverse complement.
TGATGTCATCGATAAATTTGTTTTTAATAGGTGCGCCTCTGCGTCCTAAATATAAAGATTCGCTTAAAAGGTTTTAATAGGTTCAAATTGCGTTAATTGACGATATTAAATTCGTTTTGTCTTTCGCCGCCTTAAATTGTAATTAAAAATTTTAAAAAGTTGTGGATAAACGTTGAGAACGATTTAATTATTAACGTTATTAAGCACTTTCTAAAAATTAATTCAAATTAAAAAATAAACGAAAAATCCCTGTAGAATTAATTATGATTAGGCACCGCGATGCAAGCGTTTCTTTGAAATTACAATATAAAAAATACATAATATGTACATACATATATAATATGATCACGTTTTCTCTTTTTTAGGTTATTAAAGATATACCTAATAATATAGATATGTAAAAAATCCTATAAGTAATACCTATAGAGAAAAGAAAATACTTTATGAGCTCTTCCATCACTTAAATTATAACTAAGTAATATCGATCTATCGAAATACAGTCAAAGTTCTTCATTCGCGGATTCGTTATTCGCGGTAAAAATTTCATTTTATTTTATGATTAACAAGGACTTATAGATATGTACATACGGTTAATCAAATAGACAAGTTCTTGATTAATAAGAAACAAATGTTTTTGATTTTGATGTACCTAATGAAAATTAAACGTTCTATATCTAATTGCAAGTAATTGCCATAATAAAAATGCCATAATAATTTCCTCATCGTTAGTACTGAACCTATTTAATATTTTTTGTATTTTGCAAAGAAGGTAATAACACACAACGCTTATTTTATCTACCTACACAAGAGAAACTTTAATTGCAAACATTATCTCGATTTCGGAATTTTAATTAATTAGGTAGGTATGTACTGACGTACATATATTATTGACTATCGAGTTTTTATTAATAAAAGATAATTCCTAAGCGCGTCTTCAATAAATAAGGTTTGATTTAAAAATTGTTTTTCAATATCTACTCCCTCGAGAATAAAAAGGATAGGTAGACAAGATTCCTGAAAAAAATATTTTCTATTTTATTTATCTAATGTGTTTTAGAGAGAGAAATAAACGTCAACCCCAAAGTAATTAAACTTGTTAGCTGTTAATTTCATTTTTTTTTTGTGACAAAAGTTTAACGTAACGTGCACTGCGTAATATAAATTCACCGAGAAGTTTTTGTTAAAACGCGCCACAAGCTTTCAACGCACGTTAAAAAGTGAAAATATTAAATTTATTTTTAGTTAGGTATAGTAGCCATAAACCGTTGTAGATATAGACAGTGGCCGGCATAAAGTTAACCATTAAAAATATAAAATCGGCTCGAGAGTAAAGTATCTATCCTTATTTTTGAAAATACAAAAAGTTTCTTAGAATTGCAAGAACATCAACTAAATTGCGACGAAATCCCAATCATTTTTTTTTTAAATTTGTTTTTACTTTTTGACATATTTTTTCTATGTGTAGATTAAAATTGTCGAGCTTTGTTCTTTATTTGTTTCATTTGAATGCAATTACTTTGTTTTTGTTTTTATTACTCAATACATTTTGTTAATAACGATGTGGTTGTGTGTTCTTTTTATGACACAAAAAATTCGATTGTTTTGGCGTTAGTTTCAATTATGATAATTTTCTAGTAATCAGGTGATCGAAAGTTAAATTCGATAGTAGGTACAATTTAATGTTACCCAACAGTAAATCAATTTTGAATAAATTCGTTTTACGTAATACATACGGGAAAAGGAAAAAAGTGGGCCAAAAAGTAAAAAGATGTTTTGAAAAAAAGCGACTACGATTTCGTATTTGATGTTTTCTTGCAATTATTTTCAACTTTTCCGAATAACATTTTTGTGTAGGTATTTACAAAAATAAGGACACTTTACTCTTGAGCCGATTTCATATTTTTGAACGTTTCTCGTATACGAAAGGTCACATTCAAATTTTGAATTTGGAATTATGCAGAGATTTTTACGAAGAATAAAATTTTATGTATAGGACGTTACGTAATTAAGTACCTACTTTGATAAAGATGTCGATCGTTATTTCATGCTTCATCGAACAAATTCGCGTATCACTTACGACAAACAAAAATAATCTAAAATTGCTTGGAAAATTTTTAGTAAATCGAAGGATTATAAAACTATTTACGCACATGCTTCATGCTTGGAATCACAATTTGATAAATGCAAATAACCTTATGACATCAGACGATCGATTAGACAAGGTGTCATTAAAGTCATTAAAGGGCGCGCTTTTATTTATAAAATAAACAAAATATTTATAGGTAGGTACATTATCTACTTATAATTTTACAAACAATAAGACAAACAACCGAAAATATCTACAAGCGAGACTGCGCAAAAAGTTTCCGTGTTTATAGGTATTAATTGTGTTTTTATATAAAAGCGAAAAACTACAAAAAAACTTCGAAGAGCTTTTTTGTTTGGGTACAAACAAAACAACAGTAATTTAATTTTAATGGGATTATTTTAGGAAATAAGAAGCTTAATAAAAATAACCGTGTACGGTTAACAGAATAATATTGTTAGATTCGAAATATTTACTTTATAAAATAAAATGTTTACCTAATTTTGATTTGTGGGAATGAATTTGCGCTTTCATCAAATTGAAGCTCTTGTAACAATACCTATGTATTTTGTAACGATTTAAATTTGTATTTTCTTGATGTAGCTAAGTACCTACAAGTGCCTAATTTTCTTATTGTACGGAGCGCAAAATAAATAAAACAAGTTTGAAGCCGATAGTTTTGTGGTAACTGCTTGCTTCTAGTTGTACACTGTTGTATCTATATCTACAGTGTGCCAGCTTTTCATCTTTAAGCACGGGAGATCTCGGTTATCTTAAGAGATACAAAATAGATTAAAATAGGACAAAGTTTCGCGTTTTAAGGCCGATCGATAATCTAAAGAAAAAATTGACCTGTTACTTTTTCTAACATCAAATTGTAAACGTTTTTTCTTAAGTAGGCAGGTAGATATGTACCTACAGGCCGCCATATTAAAGAACAGAACTTTAACATTTTAACATTTAACTTTAACAGAACATTAACTTACCACAGAAAAAATCGGGACAGTAGAAGGATAGAATTTTAAAAATGTTTGGTTGTGAATTGGGTTTTAGGTAAAAAGCTTGTATTTTTAAAAGGGATTACTGTAAGCCATAAACCATCATTGATATCTACAAAGTGGACAACTCTTTGTGATTTCCGATAATAATAGAACAAAATATTTTAGAAGCAATTGGTAGGCAGGTTTAGTTTACGCTTTCTGTAAATTTAAAAATTTATTGATCGACGTAATATATGACCAATAACATGTAGATTTATATAAAAAAATGGTTACTTACATAGACAAAATTGATATAGCTTGAAAAATATTTCGTTTTGTTAATAGCGCTTCCTCAATTAAACTTAATAAATCACATTTTTGATTTTTTGCCTTGACTTTTCTTTAACAAGTCATAACTTTTCCAAATCGGACCTATACATTGCTACAACTGTTTTGCTTAAAATTATTTAAGAAACGCGCCCCTAACGTTTGGCAGATTCCTCCCGGGACACCCTGTATGTATCCTTAATTACTATATGTGTTATTTAACCTACGAACCTTATATCGAAGAACAAGAAACGATAAATAAAATAATTATGTAAGTAGGTATGTAATCATTCTTTGTGTGTATAGTAAAGTAATAAAGATACAATTCTTTGGCCGAATTAATATATTATATATTCATTAATTCCATCGTTTATATATTTGTAGCACTAAAGATAGCTCCAACCAGAGCCGAAATATATGGTGTTAGTTGTTCCAAGTTTTTATATTGGCTTATTACCACAATTTTTAAAAGAAATATAGTAAAGTAAGCTTTCGGTCATTAGTTTTAATTTTAAGGCGATCCCCTACCTTTCAGTAAGTTCATAAACTTCAATGGAAATCAAATGAAAATCAAGATTTCGCACTTATTATGTTTTAGAAAAAATTTTTTTTAATGATATTTGGTATCAAAATCATCAGTACAAAAATAGATATTATCCCACAGCGACGAAATTATCGTAAGACGTCAAAATTATATCAAAAATATTACATTTAATAATAAAACAGGGTTACAAACAGAACAATGGATTAAATTTACACGTGGTATAATGGAGTATCGACAGATATACTGGATACATCTTTCACTGGAAACAAATATTTTGAAATGTATTTTTAGACTACAAAGTAATTATAACTGTAGAGGAAGGAAATCAGTATATAATCCAATACATTATTGTAAAAAATATTTAAAAAAGCATCAAAATATCAAGGATATAATAAATAGTAATATTATTAAAATCATAGTTGTCTTTATAATAATCGCATTCTAAATTAACTTTAGAGAAATAAGTAAAGAAATGCCAAAAATCATAATTCGCAAATTTGTTGGGTGAAGTTTGCCTGTTACGTTCTTGTCCAACAATAAGCAGAACCCGTAAATTCAATACATTGTTCTCTTTGTAACCTTTTTCTATTCTTTACTATGGATAAGTAAAGGTCATATATTTGATATAGTTTTGACGTCTTACGATAATTTTGTCGATTTGGGATGATTTCTTTTTTTGTGCTGATGATTTTGGTACCAAACATATATAAAAAATTATTCTAAAACATAAAAAAGAGCGAAATGTGGATTTTCCTTTGATTTATATTGAAGTTTGTTAGCTTACTGGAAGGTAGGGCTCGTCTTAGAATGCAAAAAGCTTCTTCAACCTTTCCGATACTTAACATTTTTAGAACCTCATCTATGTAGGTAACAATAATGCTTTTATGGCTTACAGTAATCCAGTTTTGCAAACAGTTTATTTAAAACCCGATTCACAACCAAACATTTTGAAAATGTTCTCCTTTTACTGTCCCGATTTTTTCTGTGGAGAGCGTACCTACTTACTTATTTATTGTAAGGTAATGAAACGAGTTACGTTGAAAATTATGATACTTTTGGCAACGCCGTGGCGAAAAATGTGCCCCTCCACCTTCGCAACTAGGTTTGAAGCTACTTTTGGGTATTAATATGGGAATTCTGTTTGTGGGAATATGGGAATTTCTGTTCTGTTTGAATAGGGTAAGTGAACACTTAGAAATTTAATTATTTTGTTGAAGTTATTGATTGTTTTTTTTTTTTAAAGCTACTGAGATGGTTTCCCCACTATATATGAACAAGAGATTTAACTAACATTTCTCAAATTTAACACCTTAGTAAAAGAGTGCATTTAGTACCGCTAGTGCAACATGCAGTGAAAATACTCTATTAACTGTACCATGAATAGCAACTACTACTGAGCTGGTAGAAGATGATTAAAAAATTTAATACAGTGCTGTCCAATTAGACTGTCTGTCAGATGTTAAAGATTACGTTAAATAAGTTCCTTAATAGTGTTTTACTTATTGTTAGTTAAAAATGCCCAATGTTATCGGCAAAAATAACAAATCAAGATTTTCATTTTTTAAAAACATTTATTTAAAGTATCTAATAGATCGATTTTTTCTTCAGATTGCGTATTTGAATCTAATTTAATCCACGAATTTATTTTTTAAATTTTCACATTATTTATATATAGGTGGAGGAGGGGGGTTGCAGTTTACTTTTAACTCAGACCTTCCAATTGTAATCGATTTTTTCAAAAATTGTAAGGTGTTTGGGATTTTAATCATGTCAATAGATTGAAATTGATTTAGCATTAAAGAGAGAATTGTTTAATGGAACGTCTTTATATCTCTTCCCAATGAACTATGATACTTGTAAAATCTCGCAGCCTTTTACATTTAAAAAACGGGCATCCTGTCCATTATTTATGTTCTTTTACCAATTATAAACTGTTATTATATTTATGTATCTATTTTTATAATTAAAAAACATTTTAGAGATACGTAAATATCTAGTGTAAATATTTAAGTATCCTTAAAATAAACGAACATATAAATACTTAGGTATTCCTAAATCTTATATATTACCTATATAATATTTAATGATAATTAAAATTGTATAGTCGGTGTTCTATTGAAACTCAATTTCACTAATCTGATAAACTTGTTTTGTTTGCTTCTTTCAATTTCGTTTCTAACTGATTATTATTTAAAAACATTACACCTGCCTAATTATTATTTATTTTTAAAGGTCAGCAAAGCTACTTATAATATAGTAACCCAGGCGGCACAATGCCGTAATGGCACGACGACACTTTCACGTCGAAAATTTGACGTTATTAAAGAACTTCGTCGAGACGTCTTTGTTTGGTCATTCCAAAGTTCTGTGAAAGTGAAAGTAACTTTCTGAAGCGTTAATTTAAAGCGTAAAATATTCGTAATTTTTTCTAACATGTTTATGTTTTAATTCAAAATTTTAACTAAAAAATATATAAATCTATTTTGAAATTATGCACTATCGCGTCTATGCGATTAATAGTAATAGTTAAATAGTTAATACATTATAAATACAGTAGAATACAACTAAACAAGTAAAATCACATCCAGTTATTTATTCTAGGTGTGTACGTCAATGGCTAGAACTAGTTCCTTTAACACGTTCGCTACCACTATGCAAAAGGGCACCGTCTCCCACAGACCAATGATATAAAACTAATTCTATGCTTATATCATCGTCCCAAATATGAGTCGTTGATCTGTTAGAGAAAACCATATGGTTCAAATATGAGCCGGCTGGTAGCGAACGTGTTAAAGTGTCACGCCACTGTGTATACTGATCACGCTTTGATTTACCGCCAGCGGTTTTGTTAGGTTAGTGGTTTTACTTTGCAGTGAGTTCTACGTTGTAAATTTGTACATTGTAAATTTTGATATAACTTCTTAACGGTAAGTGAAGAATTAATCAGCATATCGCCACCTAAAGTTAAAACGAATAATTTTAAATAATTAAAAAATTGGGAGAAATATTTTTTACAATAATTTTACAAATCATGGCTTTACAAGAAACAGACAAATTGTACTTATTTCTATAGGTTTTAACCTTTAGGTGACTAGGTTATCTTTGTGGCGTGAGTGACCCCCATTTCATTATTAATTTATTTAGATGCCTTTTGCTGGTGTGAAATTTTACATTGTGCGACTCACACAACCAGCAAGCTTTTATCTAGAATAGTTTTTTCTATTGTGCTTAGTTTAGGTTCTATCAAATGATCCCAGAACTCGTGGACACACTGTATATCTTATATTATATTTACCGCTTACATCTTATCTTAAACATATTATTGTATTACTCGTATATAATAATAATATCGTTATTTGGTTATTAAGTAGATAAATCCAAATAATTTTGTGTTCATTCTTTGATATATTAACATGCTTTGTTTAATTTCTTAGATTTAGGTTATTTGTTTGTACCTTCATTTTTGTAATAAAATAATAATTATATTGAATGTATTTGTATTTTTTTCATCTTTAGATGCGTCATGAATGCCTTGGGATTACGTCAATGGGACGTCAAATCGACGTCCCATTTAAGAAATTAGACGTCTCAAGTAACGTACTAGATTGGTCATAATTTGACGTCACTGGGTTGAGACATTAACCCGTCATATTGACGTCATATACGACGTCCCCATTGGGCACCAAATGACCAAAAGTTGATATATGACGAGGTGACGTTTCACACGGTGCTGTCACCTCGTACCTCGTATTTTGACAGTTCTAATAAATTGTAGTCTTTCATTATACCATGTAATATGTGCTAGAATATGTCACTTTCCAAACTTTAAACCGAATTACAAATAAACAATCTAGTAACTTTTTGTTGATGATGTGAACATCATATAGGTTTGGATTAGCTATACCTACACAATAACATATTATATCTAATGACGATAAAAATCTAATATCTATACCTACAACAATTGACATAAATATCCCTGCGTAACGTGCATGTATTAACTCAACAATAAAATTATTGCTTTTAGGCATCCATTTATTAGGGGTAGGTATATCTGCATTATAATAACGAATTTGACCTTAATTAAATTATAATATGTTCGAATAACAATGTTATTCCTTTGAATATTATTATCATATATTATGAAAATTATCGAAAGGGTTGGTGTGTTTTGTGTCAACGCCGTCATGTAGGTTGTAAAACAAAACAATAGGTAAATATCCATCAGGCATCGATATTAAATGGCCTTGCATATATAAAAAAACAGATACAATAATTATACGTGCATTATGTACGAACTATGTTCAATAATGAACATTAATCTAATGTGTATTTACATAAAATTACGTCAATTGTATTAGGGTTTTTATAACATAGGTAGGCATATAAAAGAGAATATTAAATCGTTTACGAAAATACAAGCTCTACCTACATATTGACTAAAATAATATATTTACATACTGGGTGTCAACGAGATCACTTGCACCTCTATTTTGTCCCTTGTTTTACAAGCTACCGAAATGGATCTCGGCACAGTTGATAAAGACGTAAAATGCCACATTTTGTCCCGATGTGTAATTTTTTCGGATTTCCGATTTGGCCGGAAGTAACGCGAATTTTCGATTTTCGAATGAAACTCCGTGTATGTTATTGGATTTTCGTAATCCTGGATGAATTCTGAATAGGTTAACATGTGTAAAATGTTTTGACTATTTTCTATTTATTACGATAATTACGAAAGTAGTTAATGTGTTTTTTTTTCTGAGTTGAATAGTGAATGGATTTTGGGTTTGAGGATACCGTTAGATTGGTGTTTAAAATCTGTGCTTATCTAACCTTGTGCTGCTGGACGACACCATTTTGAAAAAATCTACTTTTCGGCAAAAAACTAATTTCGACAAACAATGCTCCTACACTTCGTCCAAACCTATATGCAATCACGTCATCAACGAAAGGTTACTAGATAATGACGTTTTACACATTTTTGTCACCTCGTAACTCGTATTTTGATAGTTCTAATAAATTGCAGTATTTCTTTCATATGTAGTAATTAAATGCGTTGCTTAGAAACGAAGTTTGTGTTTTTCCGTTATTTCTTTAAGGGCAGGGTACCCATGATTTCAGCGTATTTTACGATCATGCTTAAACTAATTTTTGAGACATTTTGGATCATTAAAACCAAAATGTTTTTATGATTAGTTGTTTATCACTATTTTGTTTATGTATACTCGTAATTTGAGTACATGATTTTTATTCGTTAATTTGTTATTATAAATTATAATTTTGTTAGTTATGGTGGAATTTTATAAAAACTAAATAAGTTAAAGTGAAGTGGATTTTTTTGTTTTGCAGAGAATAATGTACTCGAGGACTTATAAAAGATTCATAACGAATGAATTATTTTAAACTAATAAAAAAATTAAATTAATATTTTAAAATCAATTTTTTTTATGTAAACAATAATAAAATTTTGTGAGAACTTGTTAAGTCCTCGAGTACATTATTCTCTGTAAAACAAAAAAATCCACTTCACTTTAACTTATTTAGTTTTTATAAAATTCCACTATAACTAACAAAATTATAATTTATAATAACAAATTAACGAATAAAAATCATGTACTCAAATTACGAGTATACATAAACAAAATAGTGATAAACAACTAATCATAAAAACATTTTGGTTTTAATGATCCAAAATGTCTCAAAAATTAGTTTAAGGATGAGCGTAAAATACGCTGAAATCATGGGTACCCTGCCCTTAACGATTTGAAGTAAATCGCAGCTCTTCAGGTCAAAATTTAAAATTTGTTCTCAAAATATTAACGTAAATTGACCCAAAAAACTCGATAAAATTATGCTAATAATCCGAAAAAATCGCACATCGTGTCAAAATATGCCATTTTACGTCTTTATCGGTAGCTTGAAAAACGAGGGACAAAATAGGGGCGCTGGCGGTCTTGCCGACGCCCGGTATACACTACATAAAATTTACCCTGTGCACTTTGTCTCCAGTTTCCCTAAGTTTCTGAAAGATCCCGCAATCGTGATGATCCGAATTGTCTTGGTGACGATAATCGGCGACGATTGATAAGTTTACTTCGTCAACATTTTCGATAATCAAATCGGGCAGGTTTTCCTTAACGTTAACGTCGTGATCGGACGACGCCGATGCAGACGGCCGTCTATCTTCGTCTCTTTCTTCTTCGTGAAAGAACACCGTCGGCGTATGGCACTTCCTAAATCAAAAACACGTAAACGTAAACGTAACGGCATTTCACTCGAGCAGTCCGGATATAACTTCTCACCTATCCTTAAATCCATTATCATTATCTACGGTCACGGAGAGTCTATCAAGTTCCGACGTCGAAGAATAATGCATAACTTTTCGCACGCTACGCCCAAAACGCTTATCCGAACTAACGATGTCATGAACGGATAACGAACATTCTCTGTGAAGTTTCTCTCCTAATCGAGAAAAACACTTTTGCACTTTTCCGGATCTCTTATGCGTCGCGTTCTCGTGCATTTTGTCTTCGACAAGTCACAACACGGCTGTATTTAACCCACCTATTTGCACTTCTTTTAAACGAAACATAATTTATTTTAGGGGAACCGATTTGTTTCGATCGTAAGAATCGGAGTGCGCAATCATTTCTATCGGAAATCGAGCGCGTCTTTTCAAACACAGATAAATTATTTATTTTCCGAGAAACGACGGTAATAAACCGCGGCGAGAAATATTTTCATTGTTATTATTAAAATAAATTAAACGCGTTCGTGTCCGTTGCCCGTAAAAACGTCTTGGTAAGTGCGAGCTTCTTCCTTTACTACGCACCTCGATGTCGTGCAGCTACTTACATAATTTAAGTAGGAGGTAATAATTCGAAGTAAATACATTTTTGACGGTTTACGTACAAAGTACGTATTTTACTTGTACTTTATTCACGCTCGACTGCGAAGGTAATTCCCAGTGATGCTTATTAGTAAGAATTGGCGTGATGTTCGTAACAATTTAACTTTCACAAGTTCCCTTTTTATAGTGCAATGCGCCGACCGTATGCGGTTAATTCCTAAGTAGATAGGTACCGATTAAAAGATTACGCCGGGGAACGTCTTTTGGTTTTTCTGCGTTCTCGTTTCGACAATCATTTTAAAGTTGCAGGTAGTTTATTTCGTTTTCAAGGATTTTGGTAGAAATGATTTGTACTTATACGTTATTCAAGATAGGTCCCAATCCACGTCATCAATAAAATCTCGTATTTTTACAATACTAATAGATCGCAGTCTTTCTTTGCCATGTCATATGTGTGTAGGTAAATCATCGAATATTACAAATGTACAATTTAGTACCGTAAAATGGGGCGAAATTGATCGCTGGGTGTGAGATTGATCACCAAATCATACGTTTATAAATTTGAATTTAGCGCCGAACTTATACCTGCAATTGCAGTGTATTCGACAGTATCCGCCAGGAGCAACATGAACGCAAGTTGTTGTTGCACGTGAATGTAAACGTCCTCGTGTTTTTCGAATAATTTGGCTTTGTTTGGAAGGTAGTGATTTTCGCAAAATAACAACTCCCGAAAATTATCCTGGTAAGTAACAACTAAAACATTTTCTTGGTATTATTTCGTAATTTGCATGACTATTGAGGTATTCTAGGCGTTATATATTTAGTTGTGAGCCATTGCTTCAGCAGTGTTTAAGTTCTGTAAAAATTTATAAGGGGGGGTGAGATTGATCGTGCATGAGGGGCGAGATTGATCAATCATATTGAATATTAAAGTGGCCTGGAGATCTATCTTAATAAACTGGAAAAAGGGTCATCCCCAACAATCTTCACTAGATAAGAAGGATTTTCCATATTTATTGACTTCTACTCTAATTGAAATGGATAGCAAGTCTGACAATACCATAAGAAACGATCTAGTAAGTTCATTTAAAGCAACCGGGATTGTTCCTCTTGACCCTCATCAAGTCTTGCGAAAAATTCCACACGAAGACTCTGAAGACCCTAATACTTCTGTAAGCAATGTTCTTGTTAGCTACTTGCAGCAGCAACGGTTCACTGCTGCACAAACTAGAAAAAACATCAAACGCCAAAAGTTATCTGTGGAACCTGGTAAAAGCGTTGCTCTATGTAACGATGAAGATTCTAGCGACTCAGATGTAATCGATCAAGTAACCAATGACAATTCCGATGAAGATCCTTTTGAAGACGAGAATGATGACGTGAGGGCAGAGACGGAATATTATGAACCAAAACAGGAGGACATTTTACCTGGAAAGTTTGTTTTGGTGAAACTTCATGGTGGCTTAAGAAAAAAAACAGTGTATCGTTACATAGCAATTGTGCAAAATGTGTCAGAAGATGAAGAAGGACAAAAAGAGATTCAATTGCTAGGACTACCTTTCATACCTTTGCTTTCCGTGTATTATAATTTCTGTGAACAATCTCACCCCACAATAGGTATGAGATTGTTCACGCGGTTTTGGCTTTGCCACACCTATATTTTATGTATTTAACAAATGCAAACTTCTAGAAATGCTTCATGTTGTATATTTCTGGATAAATAATTAATTTATTATAAAATATTATTTTTATTTTTCACAATATGTTCAAAAAGAATAATTTTTTGATCAATGTCACCCCATTTTACGGTATGCATGTCGCACATTGGAATCTATCGTGAATAACGTATAGGTACAACTCATCGACTTACGACCTTTACGCTTTACGACTGATCGACTTACGACTTCGAATATTTTTTAGATTTTACACAGTATTTGACATCTTTTTCATATTGTTTATTTTTGTAAATAGTAAACGGATTGTGTTGTTCGCAGTGTCTTATTTACATAAACTGGTTCGACTTACGACCGATCAGTCGGAACCTAACACGGCTGTAAATCGACAACTACCTGTAGTTGAATTTAAATTAATTTTTCGATTGCTAGATACCTACTTATTTTTAAACGATCTGTATGTTTAAATGTTTTAGTTGAGTTATTAATTATAAAAATATATTTATTCCAACTATTATGTACGTACATTCTTTCAAACATTTTCAAGAATTTAATTAATTATTCGCCTATTAACATCCAGAATTAGGGGCCATAACTTTTAAGACGCATAGCGCACGAAAGGCGCCAGAAGAACAATTTTATGTTCACGTTCGTCAAATTAAAATATGTGACCGTGTGTCCAAAGCAGTTTAGGTCGTTAAAAAATGTCAGAAATTCGTTATTTAAAAAACGATTTAAAATCAACTGCAATTAGATAAACGAGTATGAAAACTTTTAGGAATTTTTTAACTAGAAAATAATTTCGTTTTACAATTGCTAACGACCTTCACGTATGTAGGTATTTTATTAATAGATAATCAAATATTACGCAGAGTGTACGATGTTATATTTAGCTATTCTTAACTTTGTTAATATTTAATCTATACAAAGTGATATAAGGTGCACCGGTTTAAGAGAAAATATTTTGAACAAGTAAAACCACGACCTGTTTATGTTGAACGGATTTACACAACAAATTAACCAAACGTAAGCTGTTGACAAACGGCGCCGACGACGTTTGTTTTGTTACACTTGTTAATAGAAAAATTTAACAAAAGCATTTTTTCGCAGGTACACGGGTGTTTTAAATCGAGTCGTGGTAAACACACCAACTTAAGCTAATTATGTACGTTCTATATAAGTGCCATGATGGGTGATCTTGTGTTAGGACTTGGACGATGAGGAACATCTTCGTTGCACGTGACTGTACAGCGTGTCCCATTTTCGCTGTATTTACGAACTATGTCTGTTATTACGAATTATAGAGAGTTGCGAATTTTACATTCCTGTCCTATTTTTTTTCGTGTCGAATTATAGCCGAAATGTTTGTTATTCGCACATCAAACTCTTTTGGATTTGCAACGGCATTGGTACATGGATAAGTCGTGGTGTACAGATCGTGTCCAGCACTTGTTTCCTAGATGATTACATCACACCGGTGGTGCTGGTAGAGTAATATACCTAGCCGTTGCTTTTCCTTTTTTAAAATTAAATGACATTCACAAACGTTTACGATTGCGGAGAGATTCGAACTTCCGACAGTTGGCGTTGGTTTACCAGGAGAGCGTAAAGCTCTCTGGATCACCACGGCCTCAAAAATCGATATTTTTATATCTCAGTTGGTATCTGCAAACGTTTTAAAATCAAATAAATAGCTAAGTAAATACCGAAAGGTTAATTTTTTCCAAAAAGAATTAGAAAAAACTATCTACTTTTATATTATGAATAATATACAGTAGAAACTCGATAATTCGTCACGAATTATAAGTGACGAATTATAGAAAATACATGAAAAAATAATTGAAACACATTCGAAATAGTACATATTATACTTTCGTCGTTTTAATTAATATAATACTTATAACCTATTTTCAACACAACTGATTTAGATTTTGACCAATTTTAAACAATACTGTATTATTCTTTTACTTCTTAAAAACTGTGTGATGTTTTTTGGATTATTTTTTGATTTAAATATTGAAAGTGTCCCTTTCCAAGATGATGAATTATCGAGATATTGATTAGATATAATTAATCAAGGGGTGCGTGGGACAAAAAAGTTGGGTACCACTGTCCTAGATAACACTTTTCGCCTACTACAGAGTGTTAAGGTAATATTTTAAATACTTTATACTTTATTCGTACATATTGTTAGATATAAGTAATTAATGAATTGACTGCTCCCTCGTCAACAATATCACATTAGAAACATACTACGCATTTATTATTTTAACGATAAGGGGAATTATTTATATTTTTATGTAATATCATAACCAGTTTTTTATTTTACGTTTCAAATGAGCAAATAAGGGCAGGGGACTTTTTATGCTGCTGTTAAAAACGCCGCCGTATAGATTAGCGCATTTAGCTTGAACAGTTACAGTTATAAGGGTAACCTTGTTTATGATTAATAATACCTACATAATCCTTTCGCATGTCTTTGAAAATTTTCTATAGGTATTCAGTTTTAAATGTCGACCCGTTTCTGCGTAATTTGACCTTTCGAAAACAATTTTTGCGCTGTCTTTGTTTAGATAATTACCTGTATAATATTAAAACGAAAATCCGGTCGAATATGCGTTAAATTAAAAACATCGACGTTTTAACTAACAAATATTTTTTTATATTGTGCAGAGAGAGATTTTTCGTGCGTTCGAAACAATACGACTTTCGATGAGATTTTATTAAATGCCGAAGTATTTTCAAATTTCTTTTCTCGCGTTTATTCCAGAAAAAGAATTGCATCGTCTTTATTGTATTTAGACGTCACTGCAATATGGAAATATTTTGCTACATTTCCTCTTTTATACCGCAGTACTCGACGAATTCTGACTAAATTACGCAACGTTGAACCACTATTTTATATTTAAATTGTAAACATTCATAAACGAATTAAAATTTGATAGATAATTTGTGATATGATTCGTCCCCTTTTAATAAACGGTTTGTAGGTAATAAAGTGTTGTTTTTCAAACGACTCGTTATTTCGCTCTTATATATATATATATATATAATTTTTTTTTTAATTAAAAATGAAAGTTTAAATTAGCGCCATTTTAATGCAATTTCAATGGCAATCATAAAGCTTTTATATACAAAATTAGAAAATTATAACCAAAATACTTAATAACGAAAATAAAATTTTTATGTTTTATTGTTAGTATATTAAGTGTTCGTATGTACGAAATAATAATAATAGTAATTTGAAAATTGCATTAACGTGCAAGTTTAATTAAGAAGTAGCATCCTTAATAAATGCAGCCAGAGAAGCTTTGCACGCAATAATCTGTTTGCAAATGAATGGAAGGGCGGCCGTTTAAATTCAATGAATCGAAATTGCGTATTCTCCGATTACAATGAAATTGATAGGGCGTAGCGTGTTTGCTTTCGATTGATTTATAGGTGCATTTCGAGTTCTAGAAGTTTTCAAATGATCGGAACGCAATGTTTGTTTTAATAATGTAATTTCTTGGAATTTATACGAGAAAAACAACTAGCTTAATTTCGCGTTCCAAGTTGTAGGACATTGGTTTCGAACAATTAGAAGTTAAGCAAGTAAGTATTACATAAATTATGAAATTCATTAAACCGACGAAAGAAATTTAAACGTCGATTGTTTGCGTTAAAATAACCGTTTTTCTTCTTTTGAAACACTCGCGAAATTAACCCTAAAACAAGTTTATATAATTCCTTAAAATTGTCCAAAAGCTTTTTTGCAAAATGAAATTGAAATCGGTTTACAAAATTGACTTGGGAGGTGTCAAATTTTGAAATGAGCGAGCCGTGGACTAACTATACCCGTGAAAAAACTATACGTATGTTTTAATTCAAACCATCGTAGGTTAAAGTTTGCCCAGTCATAATTATATTAATGCGAAGGCGTTGATCGTGGAGCTCAAAATTTACTGCTAAAAATGACCTTTAAAACGATGGTAAATTTTACTTTTAGTTTAATAATATTAGACGTTAAAATAGAACGTCATATTTAAGCTATTATTGACGTCTATTATTTTTTTGAACTCGGCTTTTTGGCCATCATCCAGATAGGACGTATTGTGGAATGGGATTTTGCAGAAACATTTGATCATTATGATGACTATCGATCGCCAATTTTAATAAAAGTTAATCCAAATAATAGTCCAATCAATAAAGTTAAATTTTATTAGTACAATAATTTGACATCCCGGGTTAATTTTAAATATCAGTAGCTAGATATTTTTTCTATTATTAACGTTAAATGATTCCAAACAAAAAGTTCCTAATACAGTAAGACCTTGATAGTTCGGAACTCGATGTACGGAATTCTCGATGGTTCGACATTAGCCAGTGAATTCCCGATCTTGAAGTGAAAGTTCGCTATCATCGTATCATATTTTTAATCAACTGATTTTCTTTATTTCGTATTTTCGTGGAATTTTATATAAGTACTATGTTATATATACCGGGTGACTCGGCCAACCTGTCCCAAGCAGATTTTAGTGATACAAAAACGAATTTTTGTATAGGTAAATTTGGGTTAAAAATCTATTTTTTTTTAGTTTTGCAAACTATTGTATCACTTCCGGTTTTACCGGAAATGAAGTTAATTGTTTAAAAGTTCCGAGTCCGTCCCTGTCACAATTTGTTTGCGCACGTGACGTAGTGGGCTGGTCAGTAGTAAACAGATTAAAATTGCCTTTAACGCGATTCAAAGTTTTCATTTCAATATTTCCAAGTAATTTTCCATTAAAACGATTATCTATAAATCTACTTAATATAATTACAAGTTAAAAATGTTATAATAAAAAATAAGTAAAAGTCAAATTTTATTATTTTAAATAGAACGCTATATATTTTTTTGGCTTATTAAAAAGAATTTTTTTTCTCTTTTCAACAATATAAACATTGTCGTTTTTATGTCATCGCCTTCTTATAAAAACTACTAATTAATTATTAATTTGATTGTAATTAAATTAATAATTGAATATTATTGACTGTAATTTACTTATTCAATTAGTCTTCCGATTTTGTTGGTTTTTATGAGAAAGCGGTGAAATAAAAACGACAATGTTTATATCGTTGAAAGGAGAAAAAAAAATCACTTTTTAATAAGCTAAAAAAATACTATTTAAAATAATAAAATGAATTTCATTTTCGATGAAACCGGAAGCGATATAATGGTTCTTAAAACTGCAACAAATAGATTTTTAACCCAAATTTGCTTATGCACAAATTCATTTTTATATCTCTAAAAGCTTCGGACAGGTTGATTGAATCACCCAGTATATATACAATATTTTTTACTTTAAACTTTAGTGTAATCAGAAAAAATGTGTACTTATTGTTGGTTTGTGTTTATTATGACGATAAACTAGCATATTGCTTTTCTATGTAAACATCTGTGTTTCACTCATTCAAGCTGTAGGAGAAGATGACCTTGATAATTTGGTAAACGTAATCCGGCACGGGCAGAAAACCGAGCGTGCCGGACCAACAAAGTCTTACTCTATTTGAACAAAAATATCAAAAGAAACCGTTGCTTTTGGTGCGGGGTAAAAGCTTATTAGATAGTAAACATCAAGAAAACGTGCGTAACGATGTTTTTATTTCCCATTTTTTCATTTTACCAATTTTAGTCGAGATACAAATATTAAATTTACGAAGCTCGTTTTTTTTGTGCTACAGCTCGAAGTTAGGAATACGTATTATGCGAAGTATAAAATTCGTTGGATAAAATCCACTTATTAAATTGTACGGCATTTCTTTTCTTTTCTTTGCTATTCATGCTACGACTAATACGTTTTGAATTACGACACGTAAGATCTTATCGAAATCCTAATTAAGTGTAAATCGTTAATCAGATCATAAAACGCCCTTTGCTGTTTAAATTTCACAAATTTCACGAAAATTGGACAAAAGGACTGCCTTAATATTTCGAAATTAAGCCTAAAGCGGCTTTATGTAGGTAGATGTTGACGAATTCATGTACGAGTATTAATTGTCATTATGAAGACGATTGATATTAATCAATCTTAAACTTGAGCAGCTTGAAATTGTTAAAACGGCGATATGGTACTTTGTCGCTTTAATAATAAATACTTTGTTTTAATACCACTAAAATATATTGAACGTAAAATGTTGAATACACAGGTTGTCCCAGGAAAGGTGTTCCGCGGGATTCTATTTTTTAGGTCAGTAACGGCGTGTCCCTTTAAATTCGACACGTAAATCTTAACGACGTTGGACGCATTTCAAAATGAAAAGAAATTTCGACTCGAGTGCGAAGTTTATTTAAATCTTGAATTGGACGCTTGAATTAGACGAGATTACACAATCTGTGAAACAAATTCGCCAAGTAATGGTAGTAAGCGTTTCGGACCATATTTGAGAAAAATGTTTAGTAGTTTCATCGTGTTTGTAGGTATCTCGTTTTCGAGGACGCCGTTTCCGATAGACGCGATGTAATAACATCTTGGGGCTGCGTAAGGTCGCGTCTAAATCTAATCTAAAATTTATCCATTATCTAGGTCGTAGATGTTTTTGGATACGTACCTACATTTTCTATTTAAGCGTGCATTTCCAAATTTTTAAATAACGTTGCGTTGTTGAAATCGGACATTATTGATAGAAAAAATGGCGGAAATGATTAAAAAAAAGTTGAGTCGAGTTATCAATAAACTTTGAACTCTAACGTAAGATACCTAGAATTTCGATCATTCATCTATAGAACCTTTATTTCCTACCGATTTCAGGATTTATTCGAAGATTTAGGTCAAACGTTTCACACATAGAAATAAAAATAAACATTTTACATATTATTAATATATTTGCTATTTTAAAATTATCGCGTTTTTCAAAGTTTACAAAGCCGTCGTCGAAACATTTAACTCTATTTAAATCAACAAATTGCCGATTAGGCTTCCTGTTTTCGAAGCTTCCCGCGAAGAATAAATATTATTACACAGTTCGTTGCGATTGTTTTTGTTGGCAAGCTTATGTAAGCATCGCCAACTTGGGAAACTCCGACGATATCCTATTTACTCGCGCTTACAACAAATGTTGCAAGTTTAATGAACAATTACATATCTACAAAGTTATCGAATTCATATCTAATAACGATTCGTTACTAATCGTAGGTCACGAAATAAGTTGAAATATAAATGCCTAATAGTAGTGGAGGGACACCACTAATTGGATTAAGCTATCGAATTACGCAATTAATTTAATCCGCGATTTAATCAAATTAAAACACGAATTAATTCGCGGAATCACGCGTAACACAGTAACCAAACCCGCGAAATCGCGGGATAATACGCCTTTAATTTAAAAAACACCGCGAATTAAATTAATTGCGTAATTCGGTAGCTTAATCCAATCAGTGGTGTCCCCCCCCCCACTACTCCTAATTAAATATTTCCCATTTTCCTAATCGAAAGTTGAAAAACAGGTTTTCAAATTTGTATTTATGCGTAAATAAAACTAAAAAAAAATTTGAATGTCGACTAAAAATCATTATCTATAGATGAATAGGAAATCTTTAATGCGAGCTTTTCAAGCTCAACGGAAAGCATAATGGATGAACATAAAATTTTATTCAGACAATAAAAATCACAATAGATCCACTTCTGTCGATTCTATAGATATTTTACTCGCCGATATCTAGAAACACGTACATATACAATGAATACTAAATATGTCTGGTGTTTTAGTGGAGAAAAAAATGTCAATTAACTTATTGCGTTGTAGAGTCAGCGCAAAAATTTTAGTACCATGTGACTACAAACACCACTTTATAACAATAAATTTTAATTTCCGTAAATTCCTGAAATTGATATTAATTGGTGAAAACCTAATGAGAAGGGAGGCTACTTTGCGTTACCGTGATAATTCAAATGCCGGTTCTAAGGCAATTTCGGCATTTAAACAAATATTATATTAGAGAACTGATGCCGTTACGTAATGTTATTCTTAAACGATACAGTTTAATGTTTACAAAAAACATAATTTAAAATTTTAATAGCAACCTCCCCAAATTAACTGAGAGTTAATTGTTACATTAATTTTTCCGAGACTCATTGGGTGTATTACGTATTAATTGTGTGAAAATATCGAACATTATAATTTTATAACGTCACCAAATACGGTTTGTTCACAATTTATTGTTCATGACGTCATACACGTTTTATTAAACAGTTTTGGCTTCTCGATGTTTGTTTTATTTACCTACTTAATTTATATAAAATATTATATTGCCTACATAACAATAAATATACTTTGAGTTTTTAATTAATTACCTAATAATTTAGTTGTGCGGGTTTAATTATTTTGTATTCTTTAATAGTTCTAATCGGAATAACAATTAATAAGTAAAACGGTATCTACATGTAATTGTACAATAAATGGAAAACTAATTAAAAAAAGATTAAAATTTACGGTTTTATTTAAAAAATATATCTATCTAAGATATCAATTATACAGAGTGCCTCGCGACTTGACGGCTATTACCTTTTAAGGGTGTGTTGCTGAGATCGTTTTATGTCAAAATGTCTTACGAAAACTCATTTTTAACGGCTATACAAGTATTTTTAATTTCAAAAAATTTGTAGGCATATCTACGTAGCTATATTTATATTTATGTTTATATTACATATACAAAATAAAATCGTGTTACATGATATGAATATTTATTTATTTTCTTTATCCAGTTTTAAAAATTTGTTACATAATTTAATGATTTAATGCCGATTGCGAAACACTTCTTCAAATTGTAAGAAGAGCTCAACTCTATGTACATTGTGAACATTTTGAAAAATTACTGCAATAATATATACGTAATTATTAAATAATAAAATTCAATTAAATAACAAATTAATTATTACCTGAATTTTATTTAAATTTAAAAAGATCGTAACCTCTCCCTTAAACTATAGCCGTCAAGTCGAGGCGAGTTTTAAGCCACAAGATCTTGGAATGAGTTCTGAAACTTTTGTGATGTTTCATATTTAATACTTAAGCATATACTTATTTATACTTATACATTTTAAGTACATAATTGCAAGTTCGAGGTCTTCTTAAACAATTTCTATAAGCTTAATGTTTTTTTGCAACATGTTCGGAAAATATTTGTAACGGTTAAAGTTTACGACTTTATGGACCGTAATTTTTTCAAGTTTTAGAATGGCGTCATTTTATACGGCGCTCGTGATTTTGCAGACGTTAACCAGTTAATTGTTTATTAATACGTATAATACGAATGAGAGTACGGAAGTAGGTATTTAAGTACCTACATATATCGTTTAAATTTTATAAAACAAAACTGTTTACATGCGACAATTTTTGAACGTTCAAAAAATATGCGTGCTTCAAATACCTATTTATCGTTTTGATTTATCGTTGTTGAAAATATGGGATTTTGCGAAATTATGGAAGGAGTAAAACTAATTTAAAATTATCGCGTACTCGAGATATAATTTTATCGGGAAAATGGAAATATTAGCTTGAGATATGTTAAAAGCTTTCGTAATTTTCCCGTACAGGTAAGTATAACGTAACGCAAAATTCCCTTACAAACGTCGATGCTCTTAAAAACACTTTTCGCTAGGCTCCACAATGGAATTTTAAAATTGACACATTTTTTTTTATAGCGTCGCGTCGTCGGCGTCGTAACGGAAAAACCGCACGTATAAATCAGTTTACGCGATCGATTGATGTTTTCTCGAAAAAAATTAATTAAGCGATAACGCGCAATTTCCACCAGTCTTCTTCACATTTTATTAACACACCGCGCCGAACGGTAGCCGTATTTTTAAAGGATCCAAAACGTTACTTCCTTTGCCATCAACGGACACGAAATGATTGTCCCAGTTTCGGTTACCTTCGTATAATCGGCATTTCAGGATAAAGTGGATAAAGGTGTCCTTGCGTTCGTTAACTAATCAATTTGACGGAAACATTCAAATTACAAATTACACGATCTTTAAAATTAATTAGATTGGATTAATAATTTAATGAGCTTAAGCTTACGTTAAACGAGATAAATAGAGACAAAGGTGTCGCAGTTGAATGGACGCTGTAACACAATGGTCACTAAACGTAGAAGATATGCGCTGATAAACACCTATTCAAAACGTTCGTTTCGATTTCGATTATCGTAATTAACAAATGTGAATACGGGTGAATCAAAAAGCGATAATCATTTAAGGGCACTCGATGTTTTTCAACTTGTGTTTAGTTAGTAAATTAAATGTTATCATCAAATTAAATTAAGACGACAAAAGATAACTAATTTTAAGTTGATGTTAGTTTAGTTTCAGTAAGAAAAATATAAGAACGGAAATAAAAGATGGGCCGAAATCCAGAAGCTGTTATACATTATTGAATGGGTAGCTTTCCTTATTTCATTTTAGCGTCACGATCCATTAGTTATTTGTTACGTTGACCCCATATATCCGATGTCGACAAACACGTAACATCTTAAAAGTAAAAGGATTTACGAATTTACATAGTGATATAAAAATTGTGGCGCTTAGGAAAAAGGCGAGAAAATTTGCAGTTATGAGTTGAAAGTAATGATTAACGATAAAGAAAAGGTTACACGTTAGGAAATAGCGCAAACACCGTAACAGAATTTAACATTAATTTGTAACAATAAACCAATATATAACATCACTATAACAGTACGAAAATCATTTAAATTAATTCGGCAAAAATAAAATACTTCCCGGTATTTTGAAATTTGAACTAATTAAATATGAACGACAACTGTTGGGAGAATTAAAAATTAATTGCGATATTGCTGATTTATCGACAAAATTTGTCGATCCGTTTATAGCCACATAATTTATTAAAGTTCAACAGATTGTTATTGCGCGCCAGATAATTTGTTAATATTTTACTTGGCATCGGCGACGCATAAGTGAAAAATTTTATCTTCCGGGATTCGACCTTGTTTCTATAGAAACTAATTTGTGCCGTGATTTTAGTTTTGAAAAATCAAGTAATACACGAAAAATCATTAAGAAAATTTATTCAGAAGGAAAAATTGTGTAAGAACACAAAATTATAAGCGAAAGAATAAAAATAACAAAATACAAACTATTCAAACTATCATTTCTAAATTAAAACGAAATAACAAAACAATAATTATATTATTTAAAATATTTATTCGTTCAAATAAGTTCGTTCCCTTTATTCGCTCATTCCTCAATATTTTCTCGAAATTTTGCGAAAGCTGCTCTAATCTCCTCTTCAAAGGAAATAAGAGGATCTCTAATGCGATTTTTAATATTTCTACATTATTTGAAAAGCAAAATGAGCTTTAAAATTTTTAATTTTCAGTTTTTTCTGAACATTTTGCCGCATCTCATACATTTTTTGTGTATTTCCAAGTCGTAATTCAAGCAGGGCCGAATTCCAAAAGATGAAATTTCGACTCAAAAATTTTTAGACTTTTTCACCTATTAGTGCGTCGATCCGGGGACACGCCGTGTATCTGTAATAATCATATTTTACTTTTTAAATATCGACGTATTATATACATAGGTATATTTTGCTTTCACTGAAAGACGACTATATTACAGATATTAGTACATTACAGAAACAAATTATAAGTCAATTGTGTTTTATGTGGAAGAAATATTTACGTAGCAACGAATACAAATAATTGTAAAATTTTCGTTATAAATAAAAGACATCTTTTAAATTAAATTCAGTAGGCAAACAATTTCGTTCATATCGACGCAGTTTTTCGAAAAGGGCGTAACTCATAAAAACTAAATTTTACAGGAGAGCACTATTTATATCGTCGCGTAGCTATAACAAGATACGCTTTTACAAATAATAAATCAAGAAATATCAAGAATCAAGAAATACAAATCGATTTTTCCGGTGGAAAAAATCGGAATATTTTATTAGATTTTAACAGATGGTGCTTTTGTTTTAGATGCGTAAGATAGTCGGAATAACTTATTTTCATAAAAAGTGTGGGTTACGCCCTTTTGGCAAAACGCCATCGATATCTAGATAATGTATGATGCTAATCAATCTAAACGCCTGAAATTATTTCGAAAGTTCTTTGGCGTTAGTTGTATGACAAGCTTTGACAGTTTGATTTATTTTATCCTATAAATTTCGATGGACGGCAACATCTTTTTTAATTTTCCTCGCAGTCCTCTGAACACTTATAAAGTTCCTAAATAATTTTGACAAATATCGATATCTTATAAAAGTTAAAATTGATATAACTACCTAATCTCGAAATACATATTAAGATAATGTGGCAAAGAACAAAAATTTAAAATTAAATTACATTTAAATTTACATTAAACTCTTTTGTACAGGCTCATCGTATTTGAACCGAAAATTAGACCCGCATCATTTCGAAACTTATCAAATTGTTTTATTTTAGATTTAAAATTTCATAAAAAAAAATCAGTTGGTGTTAGATCCTATCAATTCGACGGCCAAAAAACTAATATACATATACAACTGACACTGATAAATAGCTACCGTTGACAAAAATTCATCTGCATAGTTTAAACTTATAAGTAAGGCGAACCTCCTTTAAAATCGAAAAATTCCTACATTATAAATATTTCTATATTCTGAAGAAACAAAACTTCCACCTACTAAATATGGATAAGAGGAAGAATATTCTGCATTGCTTTTAAATCAAAAATGTACGTGTTTAGTGAACACAGATTAACGGGCTTCTTCCAGCGGAGAATTTTAAAAAGCTCCGCGGACTTTACGCTACGGAAAAATAAACGTAAGCGTCCACTTCGATAATTTTGTGTGTAAAAGTTGCGTCTACGAACGTGGACAAATTAGATACCTGTTCGTTACAAGGGAAATTATAGAATAAATTAGAGGGGACTTCATTAAAATGGCTGGAACTTGACAGTAATTTAAGTACCTATTACGAAAGCCCAGCTTACGTTAATCTGCACGTCCCGATGAAATTTAAAAGTTTTCTGCTGACGATTTTTTGGCTAATTCGTCAAATTATTTGTTTCTCCCAGAAGACATTTCCTAAAAACGCTCTTGAGGTTCTCGTATTCGTAATTAATTTACATACAATTTAGGCACAATAAGAATAAGATTCTAATTGAATTAGTATAGAGGTTAAATTTTTTTGTATTATTTTCTGACCTCGAGATCTGAGCCAGACTTTTGTATGTGCAACGGCATCTGTATGCGGTGTTTTTTTGTTGGTGTTTCACGCTTAATACCTTACCTATATTTGTTTATAAATTAAAAATTATAAATATTATAATACACTCACCGGCACAAAATTCGATCCATGCGGTTAATTGATGTAATTATTTTAGTTTATAAATTGGTTATATTTACACACAGTTTAAAGGGTGTGTAAAACAGATGTAGAAATTTAATTAAACCGACGGGAACATTTTTATTGCTCTAACAACAAAAATACGGCAACATTTCATAACTAGATAAAACAGTAAACAACATTTATTGTACATAACAAGTAAAAAAAAACGAAAAAGCAAAAAATCAGTAGCGTGTAGTAGCTCCCCGTGCTCGAATTACAGCTTCTATTCGCCTTGGCATACCCTCAATAAGGCAACGAATGTAATCTTTTCGTCCCATTCTTGGACTACTGCTACACTTAACTCTCGCAAGTTAGAAGGAGCAGGAACTCGGCAATGAACTCGTCTTCCCACCATGTCCCAAACATGTTCGATCGGATTTAGATCGGGACTTCTTGCAGGCCACATCATACGGCGGATTGTTACTTCTCTCAAGTACTCACAAACAATTCCGGCAACATGCGGACGGGCATTATCGTGCATTAGCATAAAGTTGTCACCAATAAATGAGGCGAAAGGTACGACATGTGGTTCTATAATGTCCCTAATGTACCTGTCAGCAGTCATTGTCCCTCCATTTACTACTACTAATTCGGTGCGAGCTTCCATGCTAATACCTCCCCATACCATGATTGAACCACCACCAAAACTAAGCTTTGGCACAATATTACATTAGGCGAATCTTTCTCCAGTCCTGCGCCATACTCTTTGATGGTCATCCGCAGATCTTAAACAAAATCTCGACTCGTCGGTAAAAAGAATATGACCCCAGTGATCATTATCCCAATTTTGGTGTTGACGTGCAAAGTAAAGCCGCTCCATTCGATGTTCTCTGGTCAATTGTGGGCCGTTTGCGGGTCTTCTTGCTAGCAATCCGTGTTCCTGCAACCTTCTTCTTACAGTTCTTTCACTAACACTTACACCCCGTACTTCTTGCAACTCATTACGAGCATTAACTGCAGTAGTATCTCTGTTCCTCAGAACTTTTAATGTAAGGAAGTGGTCTTCCCTAGCAGTTGTACACCTTTTCCTGTCTGATCCCACTCTCCTGGTGTAGCCTCCAGTTTCTCGAAACCTTTCTACAGCTTTCTGAATACTACACCTTGAAACACCAAGGACTCGAGCGGCGTAGTACTGCGAACGCCCATCTTGAATCAAAGCAATTGCTCTGGCAGTATCGGTTGAATTCAACACCATATTTAATTTTTACAGACAGTAAATTCAATTGTATTTTCAACAATTAAGACTAATACGCGTAATAAACTTAATAATAAAGTACGCTCAGAATTTGGCTATTATAATTTGATACCATCCAAATAAACAAATTAACTAAATTCCCCAATCGAATAAAATTTTATCGCACTAAACATGTCATTGGAATATGAATTTTCCCCATTATTAGATAAAACAAACGTTTATCGCAATTTTTTACTAAAAATTGTAGATGGATCGAATTTTGTGCCGGTGAGTGTATTAAATAACGATATTATATATATTTTTATCGAAAGAAATCGTTTAATTTAAGAATGTACATGAAATTTTCTTGTGTTTAACAATTTGTGTAACAATGTGTCGATTGTAAAATATATAACAAGATATATACTTTTTAAGTGTATACGAGGTCCCACGCAAAAATGACGGGACTGCTACCGAATTCAGAAATGAAAGGAGAAAGGCAGAAGCAGGTGCGCTGTTGCTCTTGAATTATGGTCTAGTGGTGTGAAAAGTTTGAACTCCAACACTTTATCGCGGCGGATGAGAGTTCGAGCACTCTCTCGGGAAATTGATGTCAAAAGTGATCATGTGTTAACATCAAGTTTCTCGTTAAACTTGGAATTGCCGACTAAAACTCTTCGTATGTACAATATTCGTCTCGTATACGAACGTTCGAGTAGCATAAAATATTTTTCGAAAACAGAGAAAATGTGAAAGATGGGTTCGTTGAAGCTTTTTTAAAAAAGTAATAGATGTTATGTAGGTGTTAGGCAAACAAAAAATGATAATTTGAAATAAATATTGTACTCAAACAGGAAAACAGTCTCTAGTAACGGAAAATATTAATAGTAAAATATTAGTTTCAATACAGATATTTTGCACGAACTTCGAGAGAAATATCAGCGACGCGTCAAGACATCGCGGATAATATTTTTCGTTTTCAAAGAGTGCCTTGTTGTTTCAATAAAAAATATTTATACAGTATAGTGGGACCTCGAGTGGTCTAATAGGCCTGTCTCTCGGTTGGCCTTCTATAGTGCACTCACGGCTGCGAGTTCGAATCTCGCTACTACCATGGATGTTGTGAATGTAAAATTAGAAATAGGAAAAGCAGCGGCTCTAGGTGTGCTACATTATCAGCACCGGATTGTAGTACTAGTCAATCCTAAGCCAGAGCCGTATTCCGTTCGTGCTGTTACGCAATTTAAGAGGGTGAAATCCCCCCCCCCCCTGAGAATTGGAACTTTTTTCGATTTTGGATGGTAAGGGATAACAATGCTGCCGCTGAGACTGTAACAGACTATAAGAAAAAAATTACAAACTTCTAAATTTTTCGTTGTGTTTCCCACCTTTTTCTCGTTATCGTTTTTCCTTTATCGTCAATTTTCAGCGTAGATTCTTCCGTTGACTGCGAACTTGTATTATTACATACCTACATCTACGTAAGGTAAAATTTAGTTCGCGAAATTGAACCGTTGAATGTTTGAGGGGAGCCCTAACTAAGATCCTAACTGAGTCCCTATCTAAGAGCCTAACCAAGATCGATTTTCCGAGAATTTATGTTAGAGCTTAAAGGTTCATGTATTTACATTTTATAATACATGGAGAGTTAGTCGACACAAAAAATATCCTACCTTTCCTCGTCGTATTAATCCTTTTTGTTTGTATTCCTTTTAGAGTACACAACACAACACTCACGCACCCACACGCAAAAAGGCCTTAACCGAACGAGCACTCCTCGCACACACGACGTCATAATTTAAAATTCGAACTACTGAAACAAACACTTCCTCTCTGTACCACTAACACGAAAGATCTGAAGGGGTTTTGCCAGAATTCTATATATAAATGCATTCGAGTTTATACGGGGGATACTAGGAAATCCCGCTTTTGTTTTAAAAACATTAAGTTGTTTGTTCGCACTCTGATAAGCTATGAAAGTAGGCGGTGCACATGTTTTATTAGTTGCTAGTTAAGTGTTAATATGGTGGGAAATATCCAACCGGTGGCACACAATTGAATTTTTGTTTTAATCATTTTTAATAAATTTGATACTTGATAAAATTTATTATAGACTTTAGAGAAATATCAATTATGTAGAATTATTGTGGTCTGCCTCGCAAACCTGGCATTCCTCCTCCAAATGAATAAATTTTCAATATGTCACTTGTTTTTTTTCAAATTATAGTTTCAATTGTCCTTTACATGAATATATACGTCTGCCGATGTAAAAATGTACCCAATTATGGCAAAATTATGGGTGAAAATTCTAAGGCTTTTCGAATTTGAATTCTTAGGATTTTAATCCCTAATTTTTGTATCATAATATAAGTCTTGAACAGCCATTTATAAAAATATATATAGTTTGTTGGCGATAACTATTGTTGTTTCACACATAATGTATAAAATCGAAAAAAGTTCTAATTTTCAAGGGTGGATTTAACCTTCTTAAACCGCGTAAGAGCACTAACGGAATACGGCTCTGGATTAGGGTTGACTAGTACTACAATCCTGCAAAGTTTCAAATTTTTCTGAGATTTCCACCTGCCTAACCTTCCTTGTTAGATGACCGCATTTTAATGAACTCGAATGATGAATTGCCATTTAATTACTATAAATATACGAGTAGTAGTACCTACACTCGACCCTCGAGATTCGTGGATTTTCGTTTCTCCCGTTTTTACGCGAAATTTCCATTGCACTGCGAGATTTTGCGAGATGCGATTGAGATTTTCACTACATGTCTACAAATGAAACGAAATTTTATAGATAGTTATTCGCGGGAAATCAAGGAACGTACGAATGTCAAAAGTCGATTGTATTTTTTTTTAAGTTGACCAACTGCTTCAGCTAACCAAGTTTGAACAGAACCAGCGCAGCGGTTTCCACATAGACAGGTTTGACTGTATATAATTTTCATTTTAAAATAAAATTGTTTACGTATAAAGTATAATCATTTATCATTTTAAATTGTTTTCTATATGTAGGTACCTACTATACTTATATTTTTATATATACATAGGTACTTACATACATATGTAATACATATTATTTAATAATTTTAATGTTAATGCCTTTTTCAAAGTGACACCTATATTAAATCTCATTTTAAAAGTTTCGAGGTTTCAGGAATACATATAATGTACGCGAATAACATTTATTTAATATTATTTAAATTGCAATTAATTAGATCGAGAAGGCAGAGCTATTTGATCATAAACACCTCTTTCGATTTTCAAGTAGATTTAAAGCAACGCATCTGATTTCACGCGATAAAGAAATCGTTCAAAATTAAATACATATAAATTCGCTACTTAATTTTCTTTCAAAACGGAAAACTTTATTAAACATTTTATTACCTGTTCTTTATCCTCTTGGCTTTTGGGATACAGCGTAACGGCAATCATGATCTCCCCAAGTTGAGCCAAGGACCTGGAAGGATCTTGTAAGCAAAGTGTAATATCGGTAGTTTTTCCTAAATCAAGGGTCGTCAAATCCAAGGACGCGGAGCCCATAAAATCGTCCTACAAATGAAAATATTGAAACTAATAAAAGACTTAAAATTATGTTGCAAAATGTTTTTTTATGTTTAATTACCTAAACAACAAATTGTGATTAATTAAATAGAAAATTATAAATTATGCTTTTTTATGATAATAACTTTAATATTAAATTCTACTTGTTTTTATCAATTACAGATAACCCTCGTATAACACGGTATTTTTTTAGCGATTTATAATAGCCGTGATTAGTTATATTCAGAAGAATTTTTGTTATAGTACAACCTTAATAAAGTTCTTATTTATTAAGAATAAACTAATTTTATTTACTTAATCGAACCCCCTTTTAAGTTAATCTTTTTGAAAATTTAAATCAGCTAACTTCACTTTCCTTTGTTTCTAAATTTTAGTATTTTATTATACCTGTAGTAATTTTATTTACTTAATCGAACCCCCTTTTAAGTTAATCTTTTTGAAAATTTAAATCAGCTAACTTCACTTTCCTTTGTTTCTAAATTTTAGTATTTTATTATACCTGTAGGTAAATTCTTAACTCAAATATAATCTGCTACAGTAGACTCTCGCTAATCCGGCACTTATCAGACCGGATTACTGAAAAGTTATAAAAAAAAACGGATTTAAATACCATAAACTAGTGTATTTCTATTAAGAACCGCAAACAAAGCAAGAAAATAAACTGACTAAAGGTAAGCGTACATTATGCCGGGGCGCAGCGGACCGCATCGCAGCGCATAAGTCCTCAACCAATCATTGTCACGCAACAGAGATCCGGCATTGACTCATTTAAAGTGTACCCAGCAATTGGTTGCGCTGCGCTCCGACATAATGTACGCTTACCTTAAAGAGGCAACGAAAATACATTGCTTTTCTCCGCGTTCAGGGACATGCAATGCATATACTCTACTCCACGCTAGCAGAGAGCCCGATTGAAAACTCCGGATTAGCGCAAGGCCGGATCAGCGAGAGTCCACTGTATTTTCATTGTTATTTGTTCCGTTGTATTTAAATAAAGAGTTTATGAATATAATACGTATAAAAGCCACTTCGTTGAATTAAATTAAATTTCAGTTGTTTTACGAAAAACCTTATTACCTGCAAACCCCAGTCATAATCGAAGACTTTCATTTGAATCGGAATAAAAGGATCTTCGATAGCAACCGTAAAGCTTTCATCCCATATTGGATTTAAATCTCTGTATACTGTCCTTGATTTATGAATTAACCTACCTCCGCACTTGAATTTTACATAGGGATCGCTGGTGCCTGCAAGATAACAATGCATTATTTTCATATAACGGTATAGTTTATTTATTTTACATTAATATTTTACGCTTATTACCGGAATAAATTAAATGTAAACAAGCTCTTATATTTTATTAAATCAGAAACAAGTACAAATTCTTCAGCGCTATTCTAGGTTTTTATAGGCAGTTTCTTTTACAAACATTTACTTAAGTT
Organism: Rhagophthalmus giganteus; assembly: GCA_036326145.1. Lineage (NCBI taxonomy): Eukaryota > Metazoa > Arthropoda > Insecta > Coleoptera > Rhagophthalmidae > Rhagophthalmus > Rhagophthalmus giganteus. Next base: position 4,023,083 of record JARFJA010000083.1, on the reverse strand, counting down.
CAATAATTAATTTTTAATTATTTTAATTATTCTCGCCGTTGCCATTTCGTGCGATTTAATAAGGACATAAAATGTGCGATATTAAAATATTTATAATGTTTTAAAATAATTAAAATACGTACGTTAGAGGTAACCTTGTTTTTAAAGATAAACCATAACAATGTTAACTACGATATTGTATAAAATCATGCAATATATAGGATAGCGTGGTGCTGAAACTTACAATTAGATTAAATTGCGAAACGTAATTAAAATAAAAATTATTGAAGTATTATGAAATCGCAAAAATTATAAAGGAGATGAGGGGCTCGTTGCTAGTTAAAAAATAAACGTATTCGATCGAAATACTTACATATTTATTTTATGTGCACTTATGTACTATAATGTGCTTCCTATGTGTTCAGGTGTTAAATCATTTGCACGTTAAATTAAATGTTAAGAACAGTTTTTATGGTAGGTGTTTTCAATTATGTATTTGTGCATAAAAAGTTATCGTTCAACAAAATAACGACGTTTTCGGCAAACTAAGGAGAAAAATACAAATACGTATAATATTTTGAAACGTCTCCGCGTTAAAATTTTAATTTACGAAAATCCGATTTTAAGTGTGTGTTATTTTGGTAAAAGGAAAATTGTTAGATTATAAGGGAAGAAATATCAGTAAACAAACGCAAAAGGGTAGGTACTTACTACATTAAAAAGGAAAATGTTTTAGAATTGTTATTAAAGTGATTTAGTTACCTACATAAATTCGTATTTTTTTTACCTTGCCTGTGTTCAACGGTTCTTAAATGGTTAAAATCGTCTAGTCCCAATAAAGCGAGTGGACCACGGATGGCATAATGTTCTCCATATTAAAACAAATATAAATATCGTTAAAATTGCTTTTTGTTTAAATAGATCAGTAAGTAACTAATTAACTAAGTAAATAATTTAATTTTTTTGTAGATAATAATTATTTTACGAGCAATTTACATGTTAGAAAAAAACTTATAGTTATTCATAGTTTAAGTTTAATTAGGTAACGGAATTACTTTGCTCTTTTAATTTTTAAAAGAAAAACTATGTGAAATCGATGATTACGTCAGTCAACGCTTTATCTAAACTTGCTTTCCTGCAAAAACGTGACACTAATTCAGGCTAATCATTTAACAGTTTATCGCTTGACACATTACTTGATAAATGAATATATAGCTTATTCAAACCTATATGTTATTCACGTCATCAGTACAAGGTTACTAGATGATGACGTTTCACACAGTGCTGTCGCCTCGTACCTCGTATTTTGACAGTTCTAATAAATTGTAGTCTTTCTTTATACCATCTAATATGTGCGTATGTAAATCATCTATAGAATATGTCACTTTCCAAACTTTAAACCGAATTACAAATAAACATTATAGTAACTTTTTGTTGATGTCGTGAACATCGTGTAGGTTTGGATAAGCTATAGGTATAGGTAGTGTTTTTTTAATTAAATCAATTCATCACGAATTAGTCTCGAAAAGTTACTCTTTGAACGACGAATTTTGAAAAGTGCTATTGTTGGTGAAGTACTACTTATGATATTATTCTATAAAAAAAATATTCAATATTTAATTATATGTATTTAGAATAAATATATTTAATCACGCGGCTTTTTATTATTTAATTATTCATTTTATTGTTAGTGCTGGAGACGACGCAACCTATTTTCATTTATAGGTAAATTAGTGTTGAAATGTCTTTGCATTGAAACACCTTGTGGGGAGACGTTTTCACGTTGAAATTCCGTTTTTATCTATTTTTAAACACCTATAGGTGGGTTTCTTTCCATTTAATTCGAACACTAGCAATTTATATCTATTCTAATACTTTTACGCCCGGTTCCACCACCTCGCCTTGAGCTCTGCTTAGAGCTTAAGCCGAACTTAACAGAAAAATTCAGTTCCACCACGTAAAACCAGACCTTAACTTCGCTAAGTCAAGCTTACATCTGAGACGTGAATAATGAGAGCTTGAGATCATGTTTATAACCTCACATTGTTCAAGTCTGTCACGGTGACTAGAATTTGTTACTTTGATTACTAAAGTTATTATGGAAGTGGATATTATTAATATAATTCCCGTTACTGTCGTATCATTTATTACTGAGAGAATCAAATATTGCGAATCGTCGGTTGATTTGACTGTTAATGGTCCTCCGCCAGTTCTGTACAACTCTGCGCGATGTTTGGCTTTGCCTTTCTTCGCCTCTTGTTTCATATTACTCCATTGTTTCCTCAATGAATCATTACTCCTAGTCACATTTTTCCCCTGAGCGTTGAATAATGACGTTATTTTACTCCACGCCGCATCTTTTTCTTTATTTGTTGTATCGTTTGTGGTTTTACATTCTATTATATTTTTATAATTTGCAACCAGTGAGGTGAGAAGGTGCTTTCTCCTCTTTGGTGTAATTGCACCGCTTCATTTTGTCCATAATAATATGGATAACATGAAAACGAGTACAAAACGTCGCAAACAGTCGCAACAGTAACGGGCAATTTGTTAGGTTAGGTTAGGTTAGGGAATTTCATTTTTTTTTGTCGTTCTGTATTACTGTCGCAGTGCGGGATATTTAAAAACTGAAGGAAAGGACCAATCACGTGCAAGTTCTACAGTGTTGTCATATTTATGTACAACTTAGCCGTGGTGGAACGCATTTTCGTCTTGAGTCGTGCTTACATTTGAGTTCGACTTAGATAAGTTCTAGCTCAAGATGCAGTGATGGAACCGGGCGTTAAATATGTTTACGTTCACAGTAAAAGTTATTGCATTTAACGTTGATTATAATTACTCTGTCGTCGTAATTTAACAATATTTAAAGAAAAATTTACTCCTAAAACGTTGCAGAATCAACTTTTGTTGAACGTTGTATATTAATTTACACTCGAACGCATTATAACTATAAGAAAAATAGATAAACGAATTTGACAAACTGTATAAATATATAAATAAATATAACAAAAATTAATAGTTGGAAGTTTATTTAGTGAACGTGACTAACGATCTTGATATGTAGATAAAGAGGAAAACCAGAAAAAAGAAAACAACCGAAATGTCAATATATGCCAGGGGTGATAAGGATCCGCCAGCTCACTTTTTGTCATTAATTTTAGCACAAAATTATGTTCCGATTGTCACCTAGGTACGGAGAATAATTATTAGGTATACATAGAATCAACGCGACTTTCACCTTTCACGTGTATAGCGTGTTTCACTTTCAATGAAGACACCTGAATGACTTTTTTTATTTTGGAAGCAATGAATATAAAAGGTTTACACCTTATTTAGTACATTAAGACGGATCTTTCTGTGGCAATGTAATTTTCTTAAGATCAAAACCTAGCCAACTGAGATCAAAATCAAAACTAGTGTTTCATGTCAAGTCCTATTGGCGATTAAGATAGAATAAAAAAGTATTAAAAAAGTTATTGAAAATCACAAAAAATACCCAAATGCGAAGTTTCACTGAAAACTTTTCATTTTTGTACACAGGAATAAAATAGGATTAAATATGTATATGGGATATTTCAACATTAACTAGCCGAACTTAAAATTTGAATTCAAGACCTCAAAATAAAAATTCTTTTTATGGAGATATGTCCGAAATAGAATAACAATAGGTACGGTACGCAGTCTGCATAGTCGGGCTTCGATCGGTTTTAAATCCTAAAAAATTAGTACCTACACAAAATTGCATGTAATATTGTTAGTTCATCGATTAGTTCAGTTTCAAACAGTACGGGATATCGATGGAATCGATTAAAAATAAAAATAAAATATGTTGTTAGGAACCACATCTACGAGTACATATCGATGTAGTTTTAACAGAACGTCTTAACCGTCACTTTTTACAAAAATTAATTATTTCGACCATCTAAGACAAAGACGTAATCTGTTAAAATCTGGTAACTCAATATTTCGATTTTTTTCATCAGAAAAATCGTTTTGTACTTCTAAAATTCTTTACCAAACACATTTCGTTACAATTTTCGATAAAAAGCATCGTTTTCGAAAAAACCATAAAATGCATTTTCATGTGTAGTACCTACTCTTAACAACTTCAAAATTATTTTAAAAATGCGTAATTAAATTTAATAAAATCGTAATAAGTCTGTCAACGTCAGTAAGTAGATACTGTAAAATTGTATTAATCTTAATTGTCTATCCTGGTGATGCGGTTATACGAATAAATTTAAATACGAAAACAGTTATTTACATTTCCATTTCAGTTTGATCCGGATTAATTGAGTTCGGAAACTCCAGAAATATTCGAGAATTATTACCAAAATAATACGTATTCGTACCATTTTTATCCATGGCGACCAACCCTTGGCCTCGGCGTAAATGAATCCGCAACTGGAAAAACGAATGTTGCCGTAACGCCGTTTCACGCCGTCTCGTCGCTTCATTGGTGGTTGTTAACTTAAAAAAAAAACTTGATTAATTCAATCGCGTTTACTTCGACCATCTAAGAGGCTAATTTGACACGGAGGTATTTTTAGATAACAATTTTACCGTAGTATCTACATCAGTTTGTATTGCGTAGTCATTAGGGAAATTAGGGTTGGGTAATGCGGTTAAGAATTGATCAGTAATATTTTAAACGAAATTGCCCCTATTTACTCGAAATTATCGTTATCTTCGCGCGAACTTCCATTTTAAATCAAATTACGTTACGTATAGTCAATTAACTAGAAATTTAATGATTAATTTTCTTGCAACTAAAGAAAAGAAAACTTTATTGGTGAAATTTTAATTGTTTATTCTTTTTGAATAGTTTATTATAAAAACAAGATGAGAACAGGTAAAAACGTCACTTTAGAATACTCGATTATTTTTATAATTTCTATTTAAACTTTATAAATTGGGTGTTATAAGAAAAATAACTCGCAAACGAATATTCGCAGTTTTTAATAAAATATTTTAGTAAAAAATTGCAGTTGAACTTGTTACCCAGGCGGCACATTGACGTTATAATGTCGTCAACTATTGGCCATTTGGGGACCAATGGGGACGTAGTAAATGACGTATATATGACGGGTTAATGTCACAGCCCAACGACGTAAAATTATGACCAATCTAGTACGTTATTTGAGACGTCTAATTTCCTTAAATGGGACGTCGATCTGACGTCCCATTGACGTAATCCCAAAGTATTAATGACGCATCTAAAGATGAAAAAAATACAAATGCATTCAATATAATTATTATTTTATTACAAAAATGAAGGTACAAACAAAGAACCTAAATCTAAGAAATTAAACAAAGCATGTTAATATATCAAAGAATGAAGACAAAATTATTTGGATTTATCTACTTAATAACCAAATAACGATATTATTATTATATACGAGTAATACAATAATATATTTAAGATAAGATGTAAGTGGTAAATATAATATAAGATATACAGTGTGTCCACGAGTTCTGGGATCCTTGGATAAAGCCTAAACTAAGCACAACGGAAAAAAACTATTTTATATAAAAGCTTACTGGTTGTAAGAGTCGCACAATGTAAATTTTCACACCAACAAAAGACATCTAAATAAATTAATAATGAAATGGGGGGTCACTCACGCCACAAAGATAACCTAGTCACCTAAAGGTTAAAACCTATAGAAATAAGTAGAATTTGTCTGTTTCTTGTAAAGCCATGATTTGTATAATTATTGTAAAAAAAATTTCTTGCAGTTTTTTAATTATTTAAAATTATTCGTTTTAACTTTAGGTAGCGATAGGCTGATTAATTCTTCACTTACCGTTAAGAAATTATATCAAAATTTACAACGTAGAACTCACTGCAAAGTAAAACCACTAACCTAACAAAACCGCTGGCGGTAAACCAAAGTATGATCAGAATATATACAATGGCGTGACACTTTAAAGGAACTAGTACTAGCCATTGAAGTAAGCAATTAGAATAAATAACTGGATGTGACTTTACTTACTTGCTTAGTTGTATACTACTGTATTTATAACGTATAGAACTATTACTATTAATCGCATTGTCGTGATAGTGCATAATTCCATAATAGATCGATATATTTTTTTTAGTTAAAATTTTGGATTAAAACAAAAACATGTTAGAAAAAATTACGAATATTTTACGCTTTAAATTAACGCTTCAAAACGTCTTTATCTTCACTTTTCCAGTAAGGATTCAGGACTTTGGAACGACCAAAAAAGACGTCTCAACGACGTTCTTTAATAACGTCAAATGTTCGTCGTGAAAGTGTCGTCGTGCGTACGCCACTTATTGGGTCCACGACGTCGCCGACGAATAATTACCAATAATGTTTGCCGCCTGGGTAGCTATTCTACGCGTATCCGTCCTCTATTTACAATTTACAAGTTTTGCGAATTTGAGGTCGGAACACGATCTTATGAATGCATAACGTTTTTTAACGCAATTTTACGAAAAAAATATTTCTTTGTTTCGGAGGAACAATGAATTGCCACCAGCTGGAAACGCGATAATGCTGAAAAGGCACGTTTAGTATTAGAAAATAGTTCTGAAGCCTACACTGTTATTATAAATGGAAAGCGCTTTTTAACAGAAGGAAGATTAGAGTCATCATCACATCCTTCTCGAGGACTCAAGAATAATAGTGTTTCAGATAATGAAGTTTACACAAGGGACTTTCTGATGGTATAATATCTCTGCAATCTGGTGCGTCATAAAATATAACGTGAAAAGTTTACAAGCAGTTGTTTTTTTTTTAATTGAATCATAACTGGGATGAATTCGAATCGATCGTAGTATATTTTATTCATAGTTTTAACTGGAATCATTTAACTTTAAAATATTTTAGATAGATAAGAAGATACTCAGATACATCAATATAAAATTATTTATATCTATAGAAGGACTACGTTTCGATAAAGATGGCGTACAAATAGCTGAACAAAAAATTTACTGGAAACGATTCCGCTTACTACGTTGATTACTGCTGTAAAACCGTTTATCACAAAGCCCCATATCTTGTGCACGGCATACAAAATTTTGGACATAACGCGAAATATTTTTGATCAAGCGCAGAACATGCAAAAAAGAGCGAGTCTGCAGTTATGCTATTGAACTGTTATAACATTTTAAAACTGGCGCCTTTTTTCCTGGCGACATAAAATTGGAAAAATTTCAGCATTTACTACCTTACGTTACGGCTGAAGAATACTGTTTAATCCGATTTTTCTTATCTTTATGGCAATCTAATCAATTTACTTAAGCCCCAATTACATCGTGCGAGTTTGCTTGAAAATTTACTCGCCGCTATAATACCAAATTCGTTCGATGAAACTGAGGCTTGAGACATTTTTTTAATAATAATTACTTAAAATGACTCTTATATATTTATTGATCGCAACAAAGTCATCCGCGTCTTATATAAATTTCCCTAGACCGAGTTCTAATAAATATAAAAAACGGCGCTTCTCAACGTGAAAAGCTCTGTTTTTCTCGATTTCAGATTAAATTGTTATCATGTTTATCAGTAATATTCATGTGAAAGTATAACGTACCACAGTAAAAGCTCTGTAAGCCGACCATCCTTGATTCCAGGCTATGTGCCTGGTCTTTAGAGGCGGCCATTTGTATTAAGGTAGCCCCCCCCCTCCGTCGGCGCTAAATTATTTCTAAAATACCCCATAATTAAGTGCTCAAGTACCAAATTAAGTGCTAAAATCGACTACAATTGGGGGGTTTGTGTTAACATTATACTACAACCCCCATATTGTATAAAAATGTGAATAATAAATTTTCTAGTAATCTATAATGTAATTGTAATAATTTTCATGTAAGTCTTCGGAAAGAACCTAAGTAGCACTTAATTCCAGTATATTTGTTTTACTGATTTTCACATTTTTTATACATGCATGGGGGGGGGGGTATAGTTTAATACTGTACTGTACTGAACTGTGGGGGTGCACTCAGACCCCCCAAATGTAGTCGATTTTGCTAAGAAATCGTAAGAGCACTTAACTTGGGAGTTGAACACTTAATTATGGGGTAGATTAGAAATCATTTATGCGCTGGTGGGTGCGCCACCTTAACGGACGTGAGGCGGGTCTGGTACAGTGAAACTTAATGTTACTGGTCACATTTAAAGGTGGTTTACTGGAAGAAGTGGTCGTCGCTGGAGGTTTTACTGTGCAGGTACTTTAAAAATACTATTTTGAGAATTTCTTGAACATTTTATACCCTTTAATTAATTTTTTATCTCTTATAATAAATGAGATCTCCACGTCGATAATATTCCAGGAAAATGCTGCACCTAAAATAAGAATTTAATAACGGTTTTATGAAATAATAAGTAATAAAAAATAATTGACTCAATTACCCCCCCATCTTCGTTTCATAAAGTTATAATAATCGTTTTTAATTAATATGGAAAGGTGGCCGTTGTGTACCGTCGCCGTCGGCGTCGTAACGAAAATATTGATAACAACGAAACAAAAAGGGAGTCCATCCAAAATTGTCCGGCAAAATTATCCTATTTCACCATTTTACTGTCATTATCTGAGTTGCTGATACGTTTCTTGTTTGTTACCGGTTAGTAACCGCATTCAAAGACACGGCTCATTATCCTCAGATGACCGTTGTTATACAATGTAATTGCTTAATCTTCCACATGTTCCCTATGTATCTTACTACCTATTGTACTTCCTTTAACCTATGCGATTAAATGTGATTAACACGACCTTCTGGACGTCATTTTAAATAAATGAAAACGCACACCAAACGTACAAATAAATTATGAAAACGCCTTTCATTAAAACCGAATAGATTGAAACGAAAATACGTAAATAAACAGCGTTCGTCGTGCTTCATTCAAGGAGGAAGGTTTTTTTAATATCCTTTGTTGTGTTCCCTGCGCCTTTCTATTATATCGTAAATTTTGCTGTTTTTGCACGCGCGTTTCTTTCAGAATCCCATTTTAAAGGCCCCAAAAGACATTTGGATATTTTAATTCACTGTAATTTACTGTAATTTTAAAACCGAACTCCTGTTTATAAGTAAATCACTCACATTCAATTGTTATTAACAATTTGTTTGTTGTAACGCCACCATCTTCAATAAAAATTATTTTAAATATCTTTAGTTTTGTAGAGTTTGATAAGTGAATTAAAACTTTGAAAATTATATTCAAACAAATATCGATTCGTTGTTTAAATTTAAAATGTACATAAATAGTTGAACTACTTACGAATTAAAAAGCCAATTAAATTAATAGCTATACATAATTAATTTTTATAACGGGTAACTGTGTTTCTATAAGAGTAATATATTATTTATTTAATTTTCGTATAGAGTGTAACAAAAGAGCAACTCGCATAAAATTGTAAACGCCCTTTTTATTCAATTTCCAATTATTAAGTCAAAAGCGAAAACTTTCTAAAGACGAAGAGTCAGTTAAGCTTTTGTGAATCCAACTCGAGTTTCGCTTCTATTCTTGTAACGAAGAACCTTTTATAACTGGGACTTAAACTGTGAGTAGATTTTTAAGAACGTTACAAATTAAATCTCCAAGATGTAATTATTGTTTTATAATTAAACTTGGCTCTCATTTTTGGCATTCGACTTATTTCGATAATGACGTTTTATATAAAAAAATATTATAATAAAAAATAAATGTATTTAAATGATTAAAAAATTCATATATCCACTACATTTTTTCTAGAATTAAAACTAGATTTTATGTTCATATGAAAACTTTCATAACGTAAGACACGTAATCTATGTAGATATAAACTAAACAAAGTTTCAATTTTGATTAAAAAATAAATTGAGTACTAAGTAAGTATCTAATCATTCTTTGATCCGTTATAACTATATAGTATAAGCGCTTCAAAAATTCCGCCCCGTGCGTTTAATGAAAAATGCGCAGGAAAATGTTAGTAATCTCAAAAATATTTTTCGCACGTCCTAGATATTTTCAATTAACAAGTTCTGCATTCCGATATTACGCTGCGTTAAGATAAATTTATACTGTGTTGTTTTTCTAAATTATTAAATAAAAATAAACGGACATCGACAAATAATTTCGAGACTTCAGCGTTAACTTATTGATGCAGTTTTGCACAATATAATATACCGATCCAAACCCCCTCTGTGTCTATATAAATTTTCTTAATTGTTTCTAATAGTTGTCGAAACAGTTTTTTGAAAAATGTTCACTGTTATTAGTAAAAAAAAAATAAAATAAATACAGGACGGTTTAAAGAGCGTAGACATACCTATAGGGGTTGAATAATTATGCAGTTTGGAGTAAAACATATTAATAAATGTCAAATTCTCGAGGATGACTGAAATAAATGAAGAAAAAATATTTAGAATAATGAACATCTTATATTTAGTTTGTTGTCCACTTTCAGTTGGAGTAGAATGCATTTTTTCTTTTAAACAACCCCAGAAATAAAAACCTAATTGCACGTATCTATGTAAAATAAAATAAAAATTCATTATCTACTCTAAATAACTTGTTTGTCCCCATTTATCTCACAATCAGTAACTTTTGAGAATTGCACACGAGTTCGACCCCTAAAATAATGCCACGCTTTCTAATCGCCCCGTATTTAAACAACTACTTATGTTTGAACGCTTAAGTGAACTTTAAAATAAATGTAGAAATTTCAGGAATCGATAAACCATCATAGTGAAAAATAAATTTTATCTTAAGACAAACCACTTTTTCAAAAAAATATGTATTTTCTGAGATACAGAGTGCTGATTTGTTTTTAAACATTTTCTTCTCATAAATTTAATCAAAAACACTTACCTATTTGAAAGTTCTTCAAAAAATTCATATTCTAATGTTTTTAATATTAAAAAAAATAGATATAGCTTATCCAAACCTATATGATGTTCACGTCATCAACAAAAAGTTACTAGATTGTTTATTTATAATTCGGTTTAATGTTTGGAAAATGAGATATTCTATAGATGATTTACTTGTGCATATATTAGATGGTATAAAGAAAGACTACAATTTATTAGAACTGCCAAAATACGAGGTGCGAGGTGACAGTACTGTGTGAAACGTCATCGTCTAGTAACCTTGTATTGATGACGTGAACATCATATAGGTTTGGATGAGCTATACCTAAATAATAATAAGTTATGTTTATAAAAGTATTTTTGGGTTGAATTTTAAAAGCTTACGATTTTAAGTTAACTTACACAATACCTTACTACATATGTAAATAGGTACCTATGAATATTTTATTGAAGCATTGTAGCACTTCGGACGACAAATATAAAATACGCGAAAATGCTCTTTGGGGTGCATTTAAGATCAGTATGATTAATAAAATATAAGTGGGTGGTTGTGTAAGAGATCTTAAATTCCGATTAAATTGATACTTCGTGAGGCAATAAAAAATAAAAGGATCGCCGATGTTACATCAGATTAGTTAGCTTAAGTACAAAATTATTATACTATAAATTTGTGGTTAATCACCGCAAAACTTAAAAACAATAATATATATTATGTACAGTAAAATCCGGTTTATTCGAATGTCATTCAGCCGGATTTCCGGTTTATCCGGATCAACTTTTCGTTGATTTTTTAAATAGATGTAGGTAAGTATTTACGTACCTACATAATTTATTTAAAAGTAAGTTTAGTTAAAAAATGTAGTTTTAAATTGAAAAATACGAGCAATTCACATTGAATCGTCATGCAGGTAAAAATAAACAGTACGTCTGATAAATAATTACAAAGGTATTGTTAAGTATTTATTCTAATAAATTATGAATAAAAATCAAATTCAAGATCATTAAACGCCGTGAAAAAAAACAAAACTTTAACTTATGTTAAAAATAGAGTCGTCATTTACTTAGGAATACGATTCGAATTATAAACAAAAAAGTATTGAAGCCAATTTACCCTTCGAAACTAATGGTCGTCTAAAGAATTGATTCTAGCGGTTGTGTGAAAAAATGTGTGTAAATTGGGACTTAAATAAAAGACCTGAACTGTAGAATAAATTGCAGTTGAATAAAACATGAAAATTTTAAATAAGTTTTATAAAAAACATGAACAGATCCGCAAAAAATACGAATATGATGAGGATAGTGTGTGTAATAAAAGCGATTTTTTTCACCTAATAGTGCGTATTCATCCATCTGTGCTTGGCACTCTTGTTTTATTTAACAAAATCTACTAACAATAATTTAGAAAAATTTAAAGTATCGATCAAACTATCATTTTTTAGAAGTTAAAAGTAAATACTATCTACTCGTTATACAATATATATATATTACGTATATTTCGTCCAAACCTATATGCAATCCACGTCATCAATTAAAAGTTACTAGATGATGACGTTTCAAAGAGTGCTATCACCTCGTACCTCGAATTTTGACAGTTCTAATAAATTGTAGTCTTTCTTTATGCCATCTAATATGTACGCAGGTAAATCATCTATAGAATATGTCACTTTCCAAACATTAAACCGAATTACAAATAAACAATCTAGTAACTTTTTTTGATGACGTGAATTGCGTATAGGTTTGGATAGGCCATATTTACCTAACGATAAGTAATAAATAATTTTCTTGTTGCTATGTTAGTATCTCGTTTTTTACCTATAAAAGCATTTAAATTGACTATTTAGCGTGAAACAAAACGACCCTAAAGCATTTTTACGTTCCATTTGTTTGACTTTTACAAACCGTCGGCGTTAGCACGAAAATTGGCGTGAAAAAAAAAGTAAATATTATACAGTGAAGCCTGTCGATAATTCTGACTTCGTAATATAACAAAAATAAAAATTTAGTTTTTTTGTGCACTAAACTGAAAACATTGTAATTAACATCTGATAGATGTTTTTTTCTGGATTTTTTTTATTTTCTCTTATTTTTAACACAATAAAATTAAATTACAATTAATATCTACGTATAAATATAGGTATATTACAAATGTGTATTAATATTAAAATTTTTGTGTGCGAATTAAACACGAAAAATTGGTACCTAGCGAAAAATTGTTGTTTATACAAATGTAATCATGCCTATTGTAAGTGTAGATAATATAAAAAATAAATTTTCATTAATTCAGTACTTAAACACGTAGTTTTTTTAAGTCATAAAATATATATTACTTTATAAATCGGATTTTTCCCTAATTCGAACTAGGCTGCGCCCCATATAGTCCGAATTAGCGAGATCCAACTGTATGTATATGTATTTGTTAATTAAGAAAGTTTCACATTTCGCTCATTGCTCTTTTACAATTCATAAAGATAGATCGAATATCGCCATGTTAAAAATCGTTTAAACGGAATAGAAAGCCGTTAAAATCGCAGTTTCTATATAATTATTTTATAAAGGGACGAGAACTATAGGGGCAATCGTTGAATGTTTTAATCAATTACAGCGATACGAATTTGGGTTAGAAATAAATTTGATTCCAACTAGATAATCGATACATTAATACTGTAAAAGCTACAACGACCAATTATGGGTGGATTGTGGATAGCAAATACTTAAATTCTATACGATAAGGGTTTAACAAAAATTTGCTTTAAAAATCCTTACCGGTAACAGATCGAGTCCGGCCACAGCACCTGGTGTTGGTGCTCGAGGTTTAGGTGAACCACTAGCAGAGCTGTGCGATGTTTCTCCTCCACAAACCCTACTTAGGGGCGAGTCTGCAAATAGAGCAACACACCTTTTTAGCACACGCGACTTCATGTATTTCGTCATCATTTAATTACTTAATAATTGCGTCTATTTGCTAATTTTATTTTCAGAAGCAAAATACAAATCCTCATTTATAATCGCTTTTGTTCTGAAACTTACCCTTAAGTTTCCGAAAAACTTCTTTTATAAAATTCCCTAAGAAGAAAAATAACTCATTGAAACTCACTGAACACATTTAATTTAAATTAATATTTTTTATTAGTTAGAGCATAAGTTGAAATATAATAGAAGGTTTCGTTCCGAAAACGTCCTAACAGTTTTTTGAAATTTAATTTTCAAACTTTTTAATTAAAAACGACCATAAAAGAAATAATAAACTAAAGTAGGTCGGTGGTACATATCACCTAAAGGTAGTTATTTACTGTAAACAAAACACATCCGAGGCACGTGCAAATTATAAAATTCGATATCGTTTGCCTACTTAAAAAAAAAGGAATTTAATGTTATTTTTTCGATGACCACTATGAAAAATTCATAAATTCACATCTTTAAATGTTACCGAAAGTCGATCAATATAAATAAACGGGCCGACCATCATAAGTAAAGAAACTCGTTAACGTTTGTTCCGTGCGGAATGATTTCGCACGCCAGGAAGTTGCTTTTAAAGTGTTAAATAGTGGTTCAAATATACTATAATTCATGTTACTAATCAACGATTCTATAAATCGTTACAGTTACAAACTGTAGATTGTTATACTGTATCGTTTTATACTGTTATTTGATGTTCCGAAAGTTACATTTGCACATAGAACGTTGCGTTTCCGATAGTTTTGAGCCGCATAAACGCGCTCGCAACACGTTCAAATAGAACGTCGAAATGTGGGGCGAGGCGAAAGTTTTAAATATAAAAACCACGGAATCGCGCGCTATATAACGGGTGTCCAAAAAGTCTTTCGGCGTTGGTCGGCCGTGGAAAGATAAAGGCGCATGTCTTACAATTAGCTTAAATCATGTCATAAATGATGTATTGTCATGTTATAGTGATAAAATTGATTAAATCAAGACGTGTCTTTATATTTTCACAACCGACCAAGATCGAAAGACTTTTTGGACACACGTTACTTTCGTGATCGTTTATTTTCACGTTCGGAAATTCGATTAGCACATAATAGTACACTTGTGGCGACATCATTAGTTATTCAATATATTATTATGTTACTTGCGACAACAGTTGGGCGCGACAACAAAATTGTTTTTAGATACGTATCATAGAAAAAAAACTCCTTCGAGCCGGATTTGAACCAGCGACCTATGGATTACTATACTTTTATATAACATACTACAGTCCACCGCTCTACCAACTGAGCTATCGAAGGTTTACATCGAGAAAAAAAATTAATAAATAAATTATATTAATATAACTTACTTACCTGTATATGTATGTAGTCTATGTCTTGGACTTTGAGTGCTGGGACTACTATGGTCACTACTTAAATCTGCAGCATAATCTGTTCCCGTCGAATCCTGGCGTCCTGGAGATTTATATCGACGCTCCCGACTCTTACTGCGCGCCCACCGACTCTGCAACACACCGAACACTAAAGTTGTACGTGCATTCCACAATACTTGCCGCGTATGCGCATATGAATAACATCTGAAATGTTTTCGAAGTTGTGAAGTAGTAAACAAAGAAATAAATAATTACATATTTAAAAAAATACGAATTACATCTGCCTAAAGTAATTCGTAAGATAAACATTATTACGATAAATAAATATATAAATACTTAAATAAATAATAATAATAATAATAATAATAAATAAATAAATTCCCTTTTTTGTCGATCAATTGGTTTATTATATTAAATTAATAAAAAAAATAACTAGAGATCGTTTCTTATTTTATTTCCGCAAGCGAAAAAAATACGAACAAGAATTCAATTTATGTTTATTGAAAATAGTGCCTACTTTTTATATGCGATAAATGTTAGATGAGAAAAAATATCAATACCATCGACATTGGGGTCGACAACATTTTACACCACAAAAAATTCGAGTCAACAAACAGATCACCTATAAAAATACATGTAAACAAACATTCATTCGATCCTGTATTAAATCTTGCGATAATAAAATTCAAAAATCGAACTTTTGCCGTGTGACATACTCGAGTATGAAGCAAAACTAACTTTTACATAATACTCATTGAATTATAAGAATTGTTTGTATAAATATAATTTTTAATACTTATACCCAATAATTATAGAATATTATTATGTACAAAGGTATGTGCCCAAAAAGTTTGTCTTTTGTTGCAATCACAACTTAAGACATCGATTTGAAAAATGGAACGATCAGGCCAACCGTCTCGGTGAAAAAATATTTTCGAAAATTCGACGGCAATAATTTTTCTGAAATATGTACTGTTTTTGGTCGTAATCGTTAAATTTCAATTGTTATGTATGACGAATATGTACATTTAATTTTGTAAGTTTTAAATTCTATCATCTGTTGCAGTCGAAGTATTATTCGGAAAATTTCGTGGGCGTAAAAATATCGATTTCAAAGTTTCATTTTTTATGATTTAATACTAGTTATTCATAAAATATAAAATGCGAAATAGTGAGGGCGGTTTTTAAAAAGCAGTGCATAAATGTAAATTATGAAAATAAATTAATATTTCCATAAAAATTAATAGTAAAATTTTAAAAGCGATAAAACGAGCGCCCCCGGGTGGACTCGAACCACCAACCTTTCGGTTAACAGCCGAACGCGCTAGCCGATTGCGCCACGGAGGCATGGGCGAACACCTTTGGACCATCCTTAAATCGTTAATGTTTTAATATGTACAGGGGTCGTAGTGGAGGATGATAAAAAAATATGTACTTTTTAAAAAATTTATTCTAAAATTATGTATTTCTTATGCGGTAAAATCATTTGAATAAATAATCACTATCTACTGCCTTTATACCGCAAAATTATAAATTTACTCTATTTTTAATTTAAAAACTACTCGTGTGACCTTAAGCATTGAAAATTCCCCTATTACAAACCATAAACCAGATAAAAGTTTAATCGCATTTTTATGCAACCGATAAAATACAAAGCAACTAATAAAACATGTGCGCCACGTACTTTCATATCTTATCTGAGCGCGAACAAAGAATTGAATGTTTTTAAAATAAAAGCGGGATTTTCTAGTATCCACGTATAAACCCGAATGCATTTATATATAGAACCGTTTCAGATCATTCGCGTTAGTGGTACAAAGCGGTGGTGCTTGTTTCAGTAGTTTGTGTTTTAAATTACGGCGTCGTAATATTCGCGTGTGCGAGGAGTACTCGTTTGGTTTATAAGGCCTTTTTGGGTGTGAGTGCGCGAGTGTTGTATGTTGTGTCGGGTTCTCTAAAAGGATTACAAACAAAGGATTACACGACGAGAAAAGGTAGGATCATTCTTTGTCGACTAACTCTCCATGTATTTATAAAGTGTAAATACATGGACCTTTAAGCTCTAAAACAAATTCTCTGAAAATCGAGCTTGGTTAGGGCTTCAGTTAGGGTCTTGGTTAGGGCTCTCCTCAAACATTCGACGGTTCAATTTCGCGAACGAAATTTCATCTTACGCGCGTTTTCACGATCACAGTGGTTGGTGAAATACAGTGAAATATGAAACGTAGGTATAGGTACTTAATAATGCAAGTACGTAGTCAACGAAAGAATCTACGCTCGAAATTGACGAAAACGATGACGATAAAAAGGTAGGAAATAGAAAAAAATTTAGAAGTTTCTAATTTTTTCTTATAGTCTGCTAGAGACAAGTGGCAGTAGCAGCGGCAGAAATGTTAGTCTGCATTTTGATTTGATGTAAGTATTACAAAAAATTATATCTAGCTTTTAATTTTTTTAATGTTTTTTGATTTTTTTAAATTTCTCTTATTTTGAGAGATTTTACCTTTTCAATGCATTTATTCGTCGGAATTCAAATTTTTGACTGTCGCAACGATTTAATTTGTCAAAATTAAAAAAAGTCAAAATTTGAATACTAAAATTTGCAAAAATATCGACTTGTTAGTATAAAAATTAATTAATCGAATTTTAAAACTATCTATGTACCTACCTACTAATTATGATATAGAGACCGATTCATAATTAATGTAAAAAACTTCAAGGGGCGATTCTTTGTCGAAAATTAATTGCACTATAACAGTACTGCAAGAAAATTAACAACCAATCACAATCGAGATTTTCATACTTTTCCGTGGTGATAACATGCTAACGGGCCTGTAAAAATTACAGACCGTTGTAGTAATTTTGCAGAATAGCACTATATAATTATATACTAATCAACAGATTTATTACAGAATAGATCGCGATGCCACTTATCTAGCAGTGCAATTTCACGCACGACTAATCGTACGCCCTGTATATACCTACTAAAATCGATTTTTCACTATAAATATTAATTGTGCAGGTTATATGTGTATGTAGGTATTTTTATTTGTATTTAATTTAAGTAAAACGACAAGTAATTGGTAATTTCAAATTGGTAATAAAAACAATTAGGTACCTTTAGTTGTGTAAAAAAACTGTGCGTCTTTTGATAAACGGAAAGGTGCGAAGATCCTGGCGGGGCTGCGGATCGTGGTCGAATTTCTGGCATTTCTCTAGGACTGCTTAATTCGGAAGCAGATTTGCTAAGATGTTTGCTACCCATGGGTGAAGTGGGAAGATCGGTAAATTCGCATGTTTCTAGCGCACGTTCTGTAAAAAAATTATTGACAAAAACAATTGTTATTACCTGCATTGTTTTGTTAAGCAATTTTCAAATTATTTATTTTAATGAAGTTTAATTAATATCTACTAACAAATTAACGTGTTATATTGAATGACAGATATTTATAAGAAAAGATTTGGAGGCGCCGGGCATCGATCCCGGTACCTCTCGCATGCTAAGCGAGCGCTCTACCATCTGAGCTACGCCCCCTTGATGTATGTTTGTTTTGTAAATGGGGTGGTATAACTAATTTCTATATACTAAACACACAAGATAGGCAAGTTGCCTATATAAAGCACCTTTCAGGAGCAACAATGTTTCAGCTAATTTACATATATACAAGGCGGGTCGTTTAAGTTGATAATGGAAAATATCTCGCAAATAAAGCGATTTAGAAAGAAATATTTTAAATTAAAGTTAATTGGAATTTAAGGGGGAAAGCGAATTTGATTACGTACGTTTTATTTGGAAGACGTTTCCAAGATTATTTGAAGGCCAATCTAATTTTTTCAAGAAAAAGCTACACTGCTAATTTTTTATTTTTATTTTTCGTAAAAAAATTGTGTTTGAAAAGTAAAAATTGATAAAAGAAATTCATATCATTGTATAAGCACCTACATTTTTATTAAAGTGACGCCCTTTTGCCTCGATGAACTTTTCAATTCGTTATTTCCAATACTTCTTTCTTAATTTTCACATAAGTATTTTGTTTGCGCTCTTGCATATTTTTTGAAGTTGTTGATATTTACCTACATCGATATGAACTTGCTCTTTGAGGTAACCGCGTAGGAAAAAATCAGGAGATCGAACTGGCTTTTATGTACTGCACTTCTGCGTCCTATTTACTGTCCGTTATAATTCTCGTATTTAAAACATCTCTAGACATCTCTAACGCAAGTTATTTTGGACATTTATTAAAATAATTTAATTGAAATATGTATGTTATTTTTTTTGTTATCTATTTATTATTAGTTATTATTTTTTTAACTATTATCTACGAAGACACGATTGCTCGACTCAACGAATTCTTTTTAGTTTCAGTTTATTTGATGCAAAAGTTTAGATATTTAAAAACGTACAAACACTTATAGTTCAACACAAACAAGCATCTAATTGATGTGAAACATATATTTAGTTATAATAAATTTCGGTCAAATATTTTTTTTAAATAAAAATAAAAATTTATATGCCGAAACCCGGGATTGAACCGGGGACCTTTAGATCTTCAGTCTAACGCTCTCCCAACTGAGCTATTTCGGCTGTTTATTACTTTATAACGTTATCAGTTGTCTTTTAAATATAATAAATAAAATTAGTTTTCGTAATTTTTTCACTGTATAGTAATAATAAACGGTCTTTATTAGAAATTGTTAAAGTAACCATAAGAATAAATTCAAAAATGCAATTGTATAGATGAAGTTCAACTAAGGTTGTTTTCTCACTATCAAAAGGAAACAATGAAAAAATACATAGAAAGAATCTACTGAAACTGCGTCCCCCAAACAACCCAAAAAAATGTTAATATAAATGCATAACTAAGTACTCAAATAAAAAAAAGAATAACACGCAGGGCCGATCTTTCCATCTTCTAATAAATTTATCCGACATACATTTATCATATTATTTACTATTGAAACACTTGTTCGAACAATTGTTTCCATGGTACATATATCTGTCAGATAGATTTATCGGAAGATGGAAAGATTGGTCCGTTGATATACAGATAGGGTGTCCCAGATATGTATGTGCTCAAACGAAAATCGTGAAAAGTAGATGAGCTTTCATCCACGAAAAATCTTTATTGTCGGGGTCGGTACGTCTTACTTTTTGTTGCTGGACCTTTGAATTTTTTCTTTTAAATAACACAAATGGATCATAGTTCTTAAGCTAGGTATTATGAATAAGGATTCTTTCCAAAACTTGCCACTTGCGCACAACAAAAAAGCGTATAGGCATTTTGATTTATTTCTTTACAAACATAGATATTTCAAAAATCACCGTCATTATTGTATCGACGATTAAGTACCCTAAATTAAAAAGGCATTAATTCGTTTTGTAAAACTATGTTTTTAACTTAAATTGATTGAATTAAGGTTCAATTTTGTTATTCAAAGAAAAATGACCCAACAAAAAACTAACAATAAACCGTTCTGACCCTGATAACAATATAGATTGTTTATTAATGAATACGACTCATGCTAAGATTTGAACCCAGAACGCATCAGGCGAGAGGCCAATTTCCTGACCACTGCGAGGGGTCGGTGACTTATGTATTAGTTTCTAGAATTTGTTTCTAGAATGTAATACAGAATTACGTTGAATTACTTTGTATTACTTATATTTTTGAATTACAATATTAATTTAAGTTTAAACAATTTTTTAATAAAAAAATATAAATATGAAGTAAATATAAATTTAAATATTATATTATAAGTATCGGCACAAGTAGTCAAAACCTTCAAGCAATGTGAGGTCAGATTAGAAATTGTAAAATATGATGAAAATTCGGAGACTGATCGAGAAAAATTGTAGTACCTGTGTATCTATTAAAAAATAAGCGAAATCAGAAACGAGTAAATTTTCCGTTAAAAAATCCCTTACTGAAATCCGAGAAATGGCGACCATTAACGATCGCCTTGTAGTTTTATAGTATGAATAAATGGTAGTCTATCTTTGCCATGTGTGCAGGTAAATCATCGAGAAAATGTTATTTTTGTGTAATTTTTATTGACGTCGTACATCGAAATAAAATTTGAATGACCTATAGCTCTTTGTACATAATTTTTTTTAAATCTTTAATAAGGACTCTGTTGAAAAATGTAACAAACGTAGCCGAGCTCCTACGAAATCAAAACATGTATAGGTAACGCTAAAAATATGTTTCATTTATTTATGTTTAGTCAGCGTCTCGATAACCGTTTACAAATACGATCTCGTTGTATGTTTCTATAAATTTATATTTTTGATCTATGAACAAAAAAATGTGCCCTTTATTTTATTCAACGAAATTGTCACCTTAATTTATAATATAAATTAGGGTGGCGATTCCGGGAATTATATTATAATACTGTTAATTTCAAAACAATCGAGTGTATCTTAAAAATTAAGAGTTCAATCTTTTATTTTTTATATTTTAAAATAACTTTTTAAAATCAACTGTACCTTAATGCTAATAACACATAAGTATTTATATGTATATACTTACGTTTTGCATTTACATATACATATCTATGTACATGTCTATTTCTATATATTACTTATTTTATATGAAACTTTCATAACAGGTATTAGTTTGTTTGAATTGGACTGAATTAGTTTGTATTACATGTATTACTATGGTATTAGTTTGAATTAGGCCTGAAGTATTTTGAATTACTTGAATTATTTTGAATTAGTATTACTGTGTATAAAATTTATTATAGTTACCGACCCCTCGGACCACTGCGCCATTCGAATCGGATATTTTCATTGTAGTTTGAGCACAATTTTTAGGACACCCTGTATGATGAAATTGTATAAAATATACAAATTAGTGCTTATAATTTACTTTAAATTTTTGAAGTAAAATGTTTGAGATAAATTAGGTATGTATAATAAAAATTTACGATAGTTTAAATACATACCTCAAATTACAAACTGTAAATTTTTGAAAATTATCATTAAATTGTAAGTAACGTTCACAATTACCTAATTTAAATTATTATTATTATTGGTATGTATAATTATTCGTATGTAATACAATGAGTGGTTTGATTATTTTCAACAATATTTGACATTCGGAGCACGAGCAGTTGTGACGAAAGTCTGCACGAGCAGAACGCGAGTGTGATATTAAAAAAAAAGTACAACTCCGACACAATCTATTGATCTTCAACTGTTATTTTTTTGCCACTACTATTTTTAAGTGTCCGCATTTTAGGGGCTAAAATTAAGGATTGGTGCGCGATTATTATGCCCACGTCACCAACAGGTGTCCATAATAGATGGCGTTCGAATACATGTTTTCAAATGAGCGAAATTCGGGACATTTGAAGTGTCCGTTATGTGGGGTGTTCCCAAAAAGGGCTTTACTGTATTAAAAAAATATATATTTAATTGTTCCCAATTAAATTAGGTACCGACGGGGGGGGGGGGGATTCAATATATTCCTAGGAGCAATATATTTAGTAAACGTTTCTCGAGTAGTAAACATTTCTAAACCAAAATTAGACACTTCACATAAAAAAACTATTTTTAATCGACTAAATAAAGATTAATTAATTTCAAACCTGACGCTTTTAAGCAAAGACACTGGTCACACATGATCATACTACATTACAGAACCGAGTTTGATTTTTCACTGATACTTATTTTTAGTCCTATTAAAACAGCTGAACTATCAAGGAAATTTAAAATTGGACGGCAAGGATTATGCCAAGTTTGTTTACGGTATGGCAGTTGTTAACTTGCAATGTAACAGTTGGTAAAGATTATTGATTAAATTAAACGTACATATTTCTATTTATACTATTACCTTAATTTTTATACGAAACTAGTCAATAATCATTTTGAATTTTTATACTAATTTAACTACGTAATGGGACTAAATTGTACATAGGGGGGGTTACCATTTATGGCACACTTATTGATTTATCGAGGTTCCGGCGGAAGTAAAATGGACTACCTTTGTATTACAATCGATAGGGCGTTAGATGTCGCCTATATTCGCTTATCTTCTATCTTGTATATACAGTTAGGCGGGAAACATTTATTTGAATCCTTTTGATCCAGTTCAAAGCAAGTCAATCAAGTTATCACGAGCGAAGTTATCACTTATTCAAATTTAAAATTAACAAAATGGACGAAAGTAATATCGAACTATGTTAATTTAAAGAAGCAGAAAATTCGAATTTATATGTTGTTTTAAATTGTTAACTTCATAAAAACGCCTCCCACTTTGTTAAATAATAAGATCGAGGGCCGGTTTTTTCATCTCCCAATAAATTTACTTGACACATTTTTACCACGGCAGTGTTTGTTATAACAATTATTTCTATTGTAAACATCTATCGAATAAAGTTAAACGGAAGATGAAAAGATCGGCCCTAAATCCGTTATAAATAGCTGGGTGATTATTTTTAATAAAAAAATAATGTATCTAATATCCGAACATGATTAAAATTAATCTTACGCATAAAAGAATTTTTATCGACTTTTTCATTTTTCATTTTGTTTCCGTGCAGGAAAAACGTAAGGTTTTCTTGTAGCCTCCTTATATTGTAGGACGTCGACTTTTTTTCGTAAAGCACAAACATGAAAGTCCATAAATTTTGTTTAAGAAGATTTTCATAAAACGTACCTTCGGCAACCTGAAGTATTTCGTCGCATTTTCCTGAATAATCCATGGAATTTCCGATTGAATGTTAGTACAAACCGTCACTTGAACACTAATATAACGGAAAAAAAATTATTATCTAACATAAGTTAGTGTTAAAGATGCCGTTTGCGTTTAAACTAATACAGTTTTCTATTATAGTACCGTTACTCGTGTAATTTGATTATAATTCTTATTTAAATTAAAGCGGATATAACGTAATCTAATTGTAAGCGGATGTTTGGTTTTGTGTTACTGGACATTTAGATTTGTGTGTAGGTACTTAATTAATTAATTAATCGTTTTAATGATGTATTGTTAAAAATAACAGTGTTTATGTATGTTCAGATTGGCATCTAAATAATATCTGATCGCGCAAGGTCGCGGTAGATAATTTTCAAGGACATACGATTTTATTCGGGTTTCTCAAAAAACGGAGCATTTAATTTCAAATTTCACGAAGAAGTATTTGATAGAACATTTTATGTTAACAATCCGATAATCAATGATTATTTGTAATATTCAGCTTAAAATTTTGAACGCGGCTTATTCTATCGATGATTTATCTGATTATGTGGCATATGGGTAAGAAAGACTACAATTTATCAGTCCTGTAAAAAACGAAATACTTATTGATGACGTGTGAATTGGAACCTATTGCGAATAACGTATACTTAAGTTGATCTCTATAACCGAAATAATTGACTGTTTAATTAACGTTATTTTAATTGGTGTGTTGTTAGGTATAAAACATTATAAAGGGACGTCAAAAAACAAGGACTGCGGGTTCGAATTTCGTTACGTATGGATATATGTGATTGCTAATACAAACAAAATCTAGAAAGTCACAACAAAAATTAGATTAGCTAATTGGGTAGCCCAAAGACAATTAAAAAAATCTGACTATAAAGAGCATTTCTGTTTAGAATGAACCTGTTTCATGAAAAATGCAAGTACACTTCGTCCAAACCTATATGCAATCCACGTCATCAATAAAAGGTTACTAGATGATGACGAAACGACCTTTCGCACTCTATCAATTGTCGCCAGAAAAAAACTGCCACCTCGAAGGACCAAGAAGTTAGGAATTCCGAAGCTTCCGGTGGGATTTCCTCGACTTTTCGGGGTCGAGGGGCATCGGCGGGGAGGGCTTCTCGCGGCCCAATACCACTCGTCAATGTCAGTCCTTCCATGGCGCGTAGAATACCAGAATAATGCAAAAATTTTCTCAAAACGGTTATATCTCGGAAACGGTAAGAATTTCCTCGACTATTCGGGGTCGAGGGGTTTCGCCGGAAAGCGTTTTTCACGGCCCAATAGCGCACATCAACGTCAGCCCTTCCATGGCGCCTAGAATACCGAAAGAATGCAAAAATTTTCTTAAAACGCTTGTATCTCGGAAACGGTAAGGATTTCCACGTTTTTCTTATTAGATTTGTAAGTGTTAACTATCCTCTTTACGGTAAATCAAATTTTATAAAACTAGTTTTACCGTGAAGACACCTATCAAAACATAAACAAAACTTGAAAGAACTCCATATTTCGGTGTTAGTTAAATATGTTTTAGCGTGTGGACGTTCGAACGGTAAATAAAACTTGTCATGGAAAATGTTTGGCCAAGTTCAATTTAAAAAAATTTGTTTTATTTACATTGTGGTGGAAACCACCTATACAACGGAGGTCGCCATCTGTTGCCCCAGACACCGTTACTCAGTTCTTAATGCATACTTTGGTTTATTAAACGTCGACAACTATGCGGTTATTATAATTCTTGCGATCGAGTGAGGACCGTTTTCCATTCTAGGGTGGTCGTCGCGGATCAACTCTTCTTTACCTTCTTTACTTGACTTACAATAGGTTTGAAATTTATAACATTGAAATTTGCTTCGCATACAAATAATTTTATAACAATTTTAGATGGTTAAATGGAGAAAAAAATAAGCGTTCTAATGATGTATCGTATACAACTCATGTTGATATTTAAAAACAGTCGAGATGACGGTCCCGCTCAAAAGCTATGCATATAAAAGCTTTTTTTTCGTTCGAAAATGTACAAAATAATCTTTTTAATTTAAATGTTACAAATTACCGTTCTAATAACAGGCTGTTGCCTTTGATAATCACCATTTTTACCAACATTATTGAATAAAACGTAAACGAAATCTTTATGGTCGCTAATTTTTTTTATCAAAGATCATCTTATAGGTACTTATACTTAGTAGTTATTGTGGTACCATTTTCATCAAAATCGGTTGTGTGTCGTTGGGCTTGTGAGCACATAAATAAATTTAGTAAAAATAGATACTAGTGATAGATACCTATGTCGCTCGTATTAACTTCCCTTTCGACAAATCAATATTTTTATGGTTTCCCTTTCGTGTAGGTATGTACTAATATAGTACACAATAAAATTAACGGTTTAATAAACTTTACTGCCCTTTAGTAAGTGGTATAATTCAGGGTTATTACGTGCTGGGCCATTAAAAGCTTATAAAATGACATGTTGGAGTATTGGTAATCTACTGGACATGTAATGATATCGAATACACGAACAAAATTTTCTGTAGGTACTAATAATAGTCTAGTGAAGGAAATTTTTAATTGTTGATCAAAATAGTATCCATCATTTCGTCAGTTTTGTAATCTAACTTTCGAATCGAATTAGAATATCAACGACTAAACAGACTAGTTTAGGACGTAAAATTTCAAAAAAAAATTTTAAAGAGCATCGAGATATTTAACCGCGAACTAAGTCGTGGACACTTCGGAAAATCAAACCGTTCTGCTTGAATTCGCAGACAGGTGATACGAAATTGAAATGAAACGTGACGACCCAAATAAAGCACTCAAAGTTACGGAAGAGCTTTAAAACGAATTAAACGCCGTCGTTTTAGGTAGGCGGAAAACAAGCAGCTTAAAAAAAATGACAGCCTTAATTACGATTGCCGTTTTACGAAGCACCTACTTTATGATCATCGGAATCTTTAAAAACGAGAGTCGAAAAAAAATTACAAGCGAATCTAAGGGAAAAGTGGAGATGAGAAGTTAAACGATAGGTAATTTAGAAAAGAAAAAATGTTTACGAACATAAAAATAATGTATCTATGCACTGGTCATAATTTTTGTTAGAAATAACAACTGAAAACTTTTGTTCCGCGTCTTATAGCTTATCCAAACCTATACGATGTCACGTCATCAACACAAGGTTACTAGATGATGACGTTTCGCACGGTGCTGTCACCTCGTGCCTCGTATTTTGACAGTTGCAATAAATTGTAGACTTTCTTTATGTCATCTAATATGTGCGCAAGTAAATCATCTATGTATAGAATACGTCACTTTCCAAACTTTAAATCGAATTACAAATAAACAATCTAATAACTTTTTGTTGATGACGTGAACATCATATAGCTTTGGATAAGCTGTATATGCAGATATATGCAATAGTTTTTAGTGACTACGTCGATTATTTTCTAGTAATTACCTACACCTATGTAAATAATTTTATTTCGTTCAGATAAGCAGTAGGTATCAGCAGAGAGTCACGCAACAAAGTAATTCACTTGTTGACAATTTTAAAATGACTTGAATTAATTGTACTTACGAGTAAATAGATGTGAAAACTATTAAGAGATGAAAATGAATATAGACGGTGATACGTTTTTTTTTTCTAAATTCAAATTCAATTTCGGCATAAGAGGAGTTGGCTGGCGTAGATTTTCAATTATTAAGGGCGGTCGTTTAGAAACGGGTTAGTAGAAAAATATCAACATAAATAAAAAAGTTACATTTGTAATTTTTCCAATATATATATACTCCGTTAATCTTGGTTCATTTTTCTTAGTTTGTGTTTTATTTATCGCTTTAGAGCGGAAACGAATAAGAATAACAGCCAGGGTGTTGAGGACTCACCGACGTAATTGGATTAAATAAAATATATATATTGTAACATCTTTGAAATAATAGGATCACCGTACCCTCCGTAGGAGGTGAGTAGGGCTGTGCCTAAATACTTCTAGGTATTAGTAATAGTCTTTTTAGGTCCTAGATTTGGCTCATATTTTTCTACTTTGGATTTTCTTCTTTTTGGATTTATTTTTGTTACTGTTTTGGATTTACTTGTTATTGGTTAGACTTGGATTTTGTTGCCGGAGGTTGACTGGAAAGATCGATTTTAGTTACCACGCGGAGTTTAATAAGTTTAATCAATTGCCGTTCGGAACAATTTATATTTTTGTTATTGTTTATATTAATTATTGTTAACGAAGTGTTTCTCGAGAAGTATTAGCGTATTTTACCCATTTATATAAAATTGTTCATATTAAATTTAGGCCAGATACCAAAATTAACTCTTGTATTGTACGTTTCTGGATAATTTAACTATTGTAACTATTTAACATCATATAATTTTAGTAATTTTCCCCTTTCTTAATAGTTATTGGTATAAGGAAAATTACTTGGCGCCCTTTATTTAATTTTTTTTGGTTATTATTAGAACCCGACCGAACTCCACTGTCCCAAAAGCTAGCCGACAAATTTATGCTGGCCTATAAATTTTGTTAAGTGCTCTAAGTTTTGTTATTATTAAATAATTATTTTTCGATCAAATTTTATTTTATTTTTATCATTTATTTTTTTTTGCACGTAACAACGGATCTAAGCAAATTCGTCTACAGCAATAATTATTTTACGAACAATTCGTCATGAATTCTAAGGACTTTGTTCAGGTGTTATTATTATCTACATATGTGCAATATATTTAAAAACACGTTAACCAGCTTTTCAATACAAATAGGAATTCATTATAACATAAATGTCGTTCATTATAAATATAGGTACGTAGATATTTTCGTACATGGACACCTGAAACTTCTGAAAATATCAAAATCACAAAGACGCACGCGCCATAAAAGCACAAGAAAATAACCGGAAATTTCTGCACTTAAAATCTAAAACTGTCATTTAATTGTTATTACGAAAGATGTAAGACGTAACAATTGGACAAATTTTTGTAGATTAATTCACCTGCTAAGAGTTTACAAAATTATTGTTTAAACCGTTAAGAAAATACCTACTTAAAATTTATTTAAATTGAGACAGAAAAATGTATTATTCAGGCAGAGTTCGTTCCAACCGTAAAAAAAGAAATTCTCTTGTCTTTGTCGTATAACTGAATTTTATAGATACACACATCGACGACACACGTATTTGAAATAAAATTTTAACTTGTAACGTATTTTGGTTATGTGATAAAAACGTTACAGTAACATCTCGTTAATACACGCTCTCCAAAGGACCAAACAATAAAAGCGTATTAAGCGAGAGCCTATTAAGCGGGATTTTTACGTAGATTATTATTATTAGATTATTATAATGCGGCCAGAGTATTAAAAGGGGATTATTTTAAATTAGGGGGTGGCGCCAAAATGTCTTTGACGTTTATTGTGTTTAGTATGGGGTATAGAATTCTATAGAATTATTTTTACACTAAGAACCTGGACCATACGTACGTTTCTATAACTATAGACTTCGCAACAAGAGACTCTTGATAATCCGACACGTTTGATAATTCGACACTGCATATTGCCGATATAAAGCACGAGTGATTGCGGAAGGAAAGGTATTGTTTGTTTTCCTGTCACAACGCGAATAAATTAGTGTACTTACGTATGTACAGTCAAGTTCAAAATTGATGTCTCGGGGCGCGAGCACTGCGCGGACACACACGATACAACAAACAAATTAAGAACTAAACATTTAAAGCAATAACATTGCATTTACAGTTAGTCTTACACATTGTAAGTACTTTTTGTAGATTTGTTCGTTGTGCTCGTGACTCGGGACATTAATTTTGAATTTAACAGTACCTATCTACTGCAATCACTCTCGTTCCATTATTACGCAACTGTCTGCAATATAGGTGTAAAAATCGACTTATATACATATATGTATTTCTCCAAGCTCAAAACTGTATTTAGCATTGTTTTAAATGGGACCCTCGGTAATCCATAATTTTTAATAATCCAACACCCATCCGGCCCCTTTATTAAGAGTCTTCTGTATTTTTACATAATTTTTATTAATATTAAATATGTATCTACAAATAATTAAAAAAAAATGTTAGACGTGCCCCATAATATTGACATGTAAGATTGTTTATTAAAATACTGCCCTTTATTCACGTATCTAATAAGAGTGAATATTTATTAAATACGAAAGTGAATAAAACTTTTGATAAGATATGACTTTTTAGTTGTTTTATCAATGTTTACTGTATTTAAATATTTCTATCTATATGTATGGATAGTTTACGATCACTGTAATAATAATAATTGCTGATTTTTGAAATTATTTTTCTTATAATTTATGGAAAAGTACAACTTTTGATAAGTTGATGAACTGTAACCGATGAAGATGTATTAAATTTTGATGAAATTTTCTACGTTGTTGTGTTAATTCTACAAATTTTTGCAATTAATATGTCTAAAGTTAGGGCCAGACTTTTGAAAAACTTGTAGTAGTAAATAATTAAAGTAATCAAAATATTCTAAAATAAAGTTTTTCTGTCATTATACATTCATTATTCAGAAATTCGTTTACATTATCGTTACATTATCATACCGATGTTTCTTTTTTTAAATAAGGTTCATTTTTCTTATTGCTAGTCACGCTATATTTAATTATTACATTTTTGTAAGTAAGTACTTGTATCACAAAAATTATGTTTAAATGATGGTAATTAACATTTGTGAAATTTCTTTAATATCTACAGTAACACAAATGTTTTTAAATAAAATTTTCAACAAAAATAGAACGAAACATTCAATTCCTTGATAATATTCCTGTATATACACAGAGTATATCCATGTATATCCATTTTAAAATCAAATATGTCCCGAAGTGTGGGGTGAATATCAAACATAAGCTGACGGCTGGTTAAATTAAGTGCCGTTTAGTGTAGCAATTATTTTATTGAGAAACGTTAATTAACGATAAAATTTTCTATTATCTTGATTTATTTTCAGTAAAAACGGAAACTAAAATCGTTTATAAGTTTTTAACTATTAAAATCGGTTTTAAACCTAATTTCAACAATAAGCGTTTAGCTATAAGTATTTATTAGTTTACAGAGCCTTCAATTAAAAAAGTAAAACTGACACTAACATTTTTATCTCGTAAGTTATGTATCTACGAAAAAAAGTTAAGTACTTACTTATTATTCAGCATCGAGTTTTGTGTTTATATATCTTTTTAAATATTTTTTCATTTCCGATTTTATTAAAGAGAAAGTGTGAAACTTCCACGGCAGGTACTTTTTAAATTCTTTCAATTTTGCCCTTTTCCTTGAAAAAACATAAATAAATTCAAACTTTTGTAAGCGTACCTATACAGATAACCGCGAGGAGGAAACGTTAAAGTAAACTCAGAAGGTTATAGACATATCTTCCAAAAAACTTGTTTGCACTATCAATATGAAGTTGATGAATTTAGTAGTTATAAAGACGTATTTTAAACATTTCTATTGTGTTTATCAATAGGTACGCAAGCATACCCTTTTGTAAAGAGGGCAATATTTTATTATTTATGTTTGCTCGTGGATTTTTATGGTAAAATCTTATTAACACGTTGAGTGTCACATAATAAAACGAATCCTTGCGCGTCGGTTCAAACTCATTTGTTGCAGGCTAATTTGTTGCTAAAAATGGCCACCTAAACATGTTAAAATTTTCATGTTTGTAGAAAGACTAATATACGTAGAGTTTAAAACCATAAAAATCGTATAATTTTGTTAAAAAAGGTTTTATGTATTTCCATTTAAGCCAGAAACGTAAGAATATAGTGGCGTCTGTACACGACATAAAAATATGCGACGTTTAGTGAACAAAAAGTTTCCTTTGGCAGGGTTGGGTCGTTGGTATTTTAAGATAAGTTTAAAAAATAGAGCCACCTGGATTTTTGTAGCAGGTGGGGGGGGGGAGTCCACAGTCTCAGCTAGCTATGTCTGGATGAGAATATTTTTGAAATAATGTGCCTTATATTAAAATATTGTTAAATAGATACCTACTTATATAAACTTTTTTTGTAAATCATAAGAAAAAATACTGATATCACTGTATAATCCTAGTAAATTAATAGGTGTGCGACGCCGATTAACAATAAATTGTAACGAATGACATTTTCTGGAATTAATATGGTATGGTTCATTAAAATAACATGTTCAACTTAATGCTTTTCACGACTGATTAGTTTTATAATGAAACTAATGTTAAATTAAACAAACATAAGGTTTGTCGTTTCAATATTTCACTCTAGTTGAATTGTCGCCGAAGCAGTTTTCAAACACAAATTGAACACGAACATGTGTAATCGTATTATAAAATAAAATAATATGTAGGTACATATCTATTTTTGTAGATTAATTGAAGGTAAAATAAAGTAAAAGTGTAGATACCTGGCTTTCAATTACTGTATGTATTTCGTTTCCCAAAGAATATTAACTAATAAGCATGACACATGAAAATCGTGCATGTGAAGTTTTCATATTTAATATACAATCGAATTTTCCTAAGTCCATTGTTCACTGAAAAAATTCGAGATATAGAAAATTCGCGTTATAGAAATACCTACACAAAATGAGTAAAGCAGTACTTCTATGTCATGCGTTTATATAGGTATCAACAGTAAATATAAGTAAAATTTTTATATCTCCAATTTTTATAGAAATTTCTACGTCAAGATCGTAGTTCACCTTAAAAATTGTTTCTATGTCTTGAATTCCTATAAATCGATTTTTTTTTGTAACTCGAAGGCAGTTTTGAACCCGGTGAACTTCCTTAACTCAATTTTGTATTACCTACACATTTTTGTTTTTGTGTATATTTTTCCATATTTTATATTCACGAGTGTCCCATCCCAATTTTAGCATTCCTCTTAATGTTTACTAATGACTGGGCTTCCCCACGTCCTTACCTATCTCCGGATTAATCGCAAGTGCGAAAATGAATTAATAAGGCCTTTAATGCTAATACACTTCAAGTAGACCTAAGAATTAATAAATTCGTACATTAATAGTAAATTTCTATAGTGTATATAGATAAATATACATGTTCGAGTTAGGGAAGTTCGGCTGTACACTATTTTTATAGAGTTTTCTCATTTTCATTTCTCAAACCTTGCAGATATTTAAAAATAAGTACATATTTAATAGTAGGGTAGTCTTTATTTTTGTTTTTGAAACAAAACATTGAATGTCGCTAAAAACAATAATAAACTAGACGGGAATTAAACAAAAATTTTCGTGCAGTATCTTTACAAAAATTAGACCAAATTGTTATAAGTACCTACTTACTTATTTATTACTTAATATGAAAACCGAATTATCAATTTGCAACTGCAACCTTCTCGTTTTTCTCAAATATATATATAAATATAAGGCATTTTTCTGTACACAAAATAATATTATAGTTCCTGTTAAGTACAATTCATAATTTAGGGGTGATTTTCTGTAACAAAACTGTTATTTTTAAAGATCAGTTAAAAGCAACCAATCGCAATGGAGATTCCCATTCGTTTCCATGGTGATAAGATGTAACAGGGCGTTAAAATTAACAGATGTTTACAGAACAGACCCATACCAAGATGTAGGTCAATTCTACACCTTGTTAAATGAATACATATAACTTAACACTATAAGGATTTAATCATTACAATATTTTTAATAAATGACCTACACTTTCGTGGATTTTAAATAATACTTTTTGAAATTACAATCAGCTCGACAAAATTCAATTTTATACGAATGTTCGCTTTTTAATTATTAAATACTGATGGAGAAGTTTAAAGATTTTCGGGTAAAGAAAATTCCATTACGATTATCTTCCAACGAAGCAAATTAAACGTAATTAAATAACCGAATTCAAAATCGATTTTCAAATGTTTGCAAATTTGCATGGGAGAGCAAGTTTCCAGTAATGACAGACAAAATAGACAGCGCGTGAAAAAGTGCTACTTCTAGTTTTGAATAATTTTAATAACGTTTTTTAATTTACATTTATATTTAGAATAGTTTGACTTTGTTTCGTATCAATTTAATTAGAAATACCCAAAGTTCGTTAATTAACCAGGCTTAATGTTTAATTCTTTATGACGTGAAATCGAATTTTTCGTTGTCTTGTTATGTTTAATTAAAATCGAAATCTCTCTAGATGACAAAGTTGATTTTTTCGAGACGAAAAATTACACAATATCGTTTCCTGAAGGTTAGTACCTACAGCTCGATACAAAGTACAAAGGGAAACTTTTTAATTCATTTTTTTATACGTAGAAAAAGTTAATAAAGCAAAATAACGTGACGGGGTAGTTTTTAACTGTAGAACATTACAAAATGAACATTTAATTGGTCGTATCAACTGGAAGAGGTCAGGAAGTTCGAGAGAACCGTTTAAGATAGGTACATCACTAATTTGAAAGAATGATCTATTAGACTTAAAATTCAACATTTTATGGTTCCCCGATCGATCCATTTCACAATCAAAAAACGTCTAGGTATTAAACGTTTTTCAACATCGTAAAATACAATAAATTATTATTTTTTCTCTATTTTTATTTGATCATTGATATTCAGGTGGTAAACACTTTTTTTTATATCACTTTCATTATCTTCTCTGCATAAACACAAAGTGTTAATGACAAATTAATATACTTATTTGAAATGACCCATAAACTTTGGGTTTTATACGAAGTTGCGAAATTGAAATGGGGTCACAGAAAAACGTTATAGGTATTGAGCGTCGACCGCCTTTTGCTCCAATTACCTATTACTTCAATTTAAGGGGGTAATGCACATAATCAGAAATTAATTCTTTTACGAGGAAGAACAAAAAGTTCAAACCAAGATGGCCAAATATAAATGTAATGTATTGTGTGTATGTTATCAAGTTGAGGTGTAGCACTATAATTATTGTTTATCTACGAGTGGGATGGATATACGTGTTTATTAAACATTGGTATTAAAATAATCTTCATATTAGCATCGATAGGTATTACTTACCTACCTACACACTATGTATTCGAAAAAATCATACTTAAAGAGCTTAAAATTTTTTTATGAACCTATTGATTTTTAATGACAAATTAAAAATTTTAAAATTTTTTAGGTAATTTTAAGTACAGAGCTTAGTGGTGTTCCATATCATTGTTAGAAGCTATGTCAATATAAATTTATTAAAAAAAAAAAATAACCATTATTTTCAAGTCGAATGTTCCCAGTATGAATGTATACGTTATTCAAAATAGGCACCAATTCACGTCATCAATAAAACCTCGTATTTTTATAGTAGATACTAATAAATTGTAATCCTTTTTCGCCACTTCACATATGTGAAGGTAAATCGTCGGTAGAATATGCCACGTTCGAAACTTTAAACTGAGGAATATTACAAATATACAATTTAGTAATTTTTTATTGATGACGTGCATTGGAACCTATCGTGAATAACGTACAGGTGGCGTATTTAGCGAATTAAATATTCTGTAAACGTTCAATCGTTTTAATATTAATTCTCTCCGCCGCA
The DNA here is from genome assembly GCA_036326145.1 of Rhagophthalmus giganteus. Lineage (NCBI taxonomy): Eukaryota > Metazoa > Arthropoda > Insecta > Coleoptera > Rhagophthalmidae > Rhagophthalmus > Rhagophthalmus giganteus. Next base: position 3,987,713 of record JARFJA010000083.1, on the reverse strand, counting down.
GAGCGTTTTATTAGATAGTGTTATTTAATGTCAAATATTACCAATATTATGCATCAATTTATACTATAAAAAATAACTTCTTTTTTTTTAAATCGTTCTATAGTGGAGTAGTTTTTCAGGTAAGTGTAAGTTTATGAATATATGTCTTTTAATACATTAGGAAACTACGTAAGCTAAGGCGCTGTAAATCGGATCATACATTACCCCCTTAAGTATCCTGTTCTTAATCAAATAAAATAATCTAAAAGTACCTACTAAAAACAATGACCGTGATAGGTGAAATTAAAAATACATTTGTAATTATTGTAAGCTGAAAACAGCATTCATACTTAAATTACCTTTATAAGTAGATATAAGTAGAGGTACACATACCTACTTATTTGACGTGACTATCAAACAATATGTACTACATGATTTTCATAATAAATATAATTAAATATTGTAAAACGTGAAAATTATTACAAGTGTATAAGATTCCAATTAAAATGAAAAAAACGTGTTTCTCGCCTGTGCGTGCTTAATTTTCCTTATCATTTGTAGGTATACCTAATAATTAGTAAGAAATTTATTAAAGTATAAATAACGATAACCCTAACAGAGATTTCATTAATATTTTAGGTGCATTATGCAAACGTTTATCGGTAAGTTTCTAATTTTTTTAAATTCAATTATTTAGATACACAACGAAGCAAAACAATTATATATAAAAAAAAGAAATAAAAGCAAGATTAATGAAATCACACGTACTTAGGTACATATACGCGAATGCAGTTTTAATTCAAAGCAACAAAGCTAATCAGTTTAATTGGTAACGTGTACGTATCATGGGACTGGCCCAGTGTGACCAGACTAATAAACCAATTCAATCAGCATATCCGCGTGCGAAAAAATTTATAATTGTAGTAGGTATTACATAGTAGGTTCTTATTTATATTTTTCTTAAAACAAAATAATAAGTTGTAGAAGAAGCGTAAGTAGCAGAAAACATCTGCATCTTGAAAACGAAGCCATTTTTAGAAAAAATTTTCACTAGTCTATCGATCGCAGTAGTTTTATATTTAAATTTGAATCGCCCTGTATACATAAAACAGAACAGAACATATGTTGTGTTTCAGGAGTTTTTATGAAACCTTATTAAAATTTTATAATAGGCGTATTTACCTACATAAAGGGAAAAATAATGGAAAAAATACAAAAACTTTGCTAATTGTAAAAACACAAAATTTGTTACTTAATAAAAAATTACTTATGGCCGTTTGTATGTTTTATTTTATAAAAATTTGATCATGTTTTTTCGTTATTTTATCTAGTTTTTGTGTTTTGTATAAAGTTCTTGAGTGGTTTAAAGTAGTTTTTAATTTAAGTTTCAGTTTTAATGCTGGTCTTACATGTTTAATAATATCAATTTTCTACACACTAATCAGGATTTGTAATTTTTATTACCGTTAAACTTACAAAATGCATTTTATTGTATATGCTTTAGAACAAAGTAAACTTTTATTCATAAACTGATCTAGGCGTAGTATCAATAGTCGAATGACAAGATCGTTAACTCTAGAAAAACTACGATTGGTATGCCGAGTACTATTTTTTCGGAATTTCATTTAAAATTTTGAGGTGGTTAGGCGTATTTTATGAATAAATAATAATAATTAGAAATCAAGGTTAATTGAATGTGTTCGGTTTTATTATACGTATGGGTAATATGAATTTCCTGTTCACTAAAATATTTAAAGTAAAAGCTACATTAAATTATATTTTAATAGCTTAATTAGGATAAGAGCAATTTTGATTTTAGGGAGCTGAAATTTATACCTAATAATTATAAAATTGCGGTCGATCAAAAAATTCAAACAAGATTATTTTTGTTATTAATTAATGGATCGTTAATATCGAATATATTGGTTCTATAACCTCAATAAAATATTCTATCGAATTATTTCTACGATATTTTTCTTAAATAGTACCTGTTTTTTATGTATATAGGGGTGTTATTAACATATTGATTAAAAACAAATATCTGCTTCTGCAGTAAAAACACTAACACTTAACGAATTAAATTAAAATTTTTAAATATCGTTATGATTTATTATGACAGATGCTCTGCAAAGTTATTTTTGGATTCATCAATCTGAATAGATGTATGTTTTGATGACTATTTTAGTTAATGTAGGTGTGCGATGTAAAATTACACGTCCGTTACAAAATTTTTGTTTATTTTTATACATACAGGGTGTCCCCGTTTTTTGTAGCAGAACTTTCACAACTTGTAGTAAAATTCATTTTGAAAACAAAAGTTCATATAAACATATATGTATGGAGGCCTCGTTTTCGATTTACAGGGTGTTGAAATTTAAAAAAAATTGGATGTTTTATTTGTAAAACAAAATTCCCTTTTTTGATTTTGTTGAAACTTGGCAGTTTTGTTTGTAATAATAATACACATTTTTTCACATCATTGAATTTGCCCTACTTCTTCCAGTGCCGCCACAACAGGGGACCAGCTTGATAAAAATAGAAAAAAATATGGTACGCCCCTGCTTTTTTGTAAGTTTGAAATTTTTTTCAGATTCAGCAATCAAAAATAAAACTTTTTCTATTACGCAACTTTTTTCCTATCTCGCTTCGTTTAGAGAGAAATAAAACTTATTTTTTTACAGAATTTATTGTTTGATAATAATTTGTATGTCAAAAATCAACCGGAAAATCCCGAGTTCCTTGATAAAATTATTTGGACGGATGAGTCTTGTTTTACAAGACGTGGTGTTGTAAACTTCCATAACCTTCACGTCTGGGATAATGAAAATCCGCATCTAATTCGGCCAATGAGATTCCAACAAGAATTTAGTGTAAACGTTTGGATGGGAGTGTTTGGCGATTTTTTGTTGGGACCCTACATCCTGCCCAATAGATTAAACGGTCAATTATTTTTGGAATTTTTAAATGCAGAGTATCATAACATGATGGATGCCCTGCCCATTATGCTTTGGTGGTGCGGAACTGGCTGAATGCAGCATATCCGCAAAGATGGGTGGGTCGTGGAGGACCAGTAGGGTGGCCTCCTCGATCGCCTGATCTAACACCCTTGGATTTTTTTGTTTGGGGATTTATTAAGGAAGCAGTTTACTCTACGCCTATCAATTCACAAGAGGAACTTGAACGACGAATCCGAAATGCTGCTCTTAGAATAACTCCAGATCATTTGGAAAACGTTCGGCAGTCTTTAATACGTCGTTGTAATTTATGTGTTGAACAAAATGGCAGGCATTTTGAACAGCTCCTTTGATTTTATGTCTCTGTTTATTGAATAAGTTTCCTTCCATACCGTGTGGTTGATTTTTGACATACAAATTATTATCAAACAATAAATTCTGTAAAAAAATAAGTTTTATTTCTCTCTAAACGAAGCGAAATAGGAAAAAAGTTGCGTAATAGAAAAAGTTTTATTTTTGATTGCTGAATTTGAAAAAAATTTCAAACTTACAAAAAAGCAGGGGCGTACCATATTTTTTTCTATTTTTATCAAGCTGGTCCCCTGTTGTGGCGGCACTGGAAGAAGTAGGGCAAATTCAATGATGTGAAAAAATGTGTATTATTATTACAAATAAAACTACCAAGTTTCAACAAAATCAAAAAAGGGAATTTTGTTTTACAAATAAAACATCCAATTTTTTTTAAATTTCGACACCCTGTAAATCGAAAACGAGGCCTCCATACATATATGTTTATATGAACTTTTGTTTTCAAAATGAATTTTACTACAAGTTGTGAAAGTCCTGCTACAAAAAACGGGGACACCCTGTATAGGTAGATATTTATGTTTTCTTTCGAAAGGAGTTTAAAAAGTTTATTAAAAATTAAATAGTCGCGGCAAAATTAAACAAAACAAAGAAAAGATAAAATATTAGATAAATCCGTGCCAAAATTTATTAAGTCGACGTCTTCGAAACACTCTTTGTCTATGAGAAGGCTAGTGAAAATACTAATACCTAACAAAAACTGGGATAATTATCTACTGTTATAAAATAATTTTAGCTACCTAGTTTTTTAAATAGTTTTATACAATTTATATTTCATTCGTATGCAATACAACGGACGGTCGCCGTCGCGACGCCGACGGTCTGATTAGTTTCTATACAATGTATTTGATGTTCAGAGCACGAGTAGTCGTGACGAAAGTCTGCACGAGCGAAACGCAAGTGCTCTTACGACGAGTATTTTGAACGTCAAATATTAAAGAAAAATCAGATTATTTTAATTTTGGCATTGTAATTTACACTTGTTTACAACGTAATTATTTCCTTACAATTGGTTTTTGTATTTATGGAGGCAACATCCGAAGAAAGCTCTTCAATTACTGAATAAGATAAGTGTAAATTTTAAACCTTATACTTATTAGGAAGCCACCTCGATTTGCCTTATTACGAAAGTAATAAACGATATCATTCTCGAGCAATATACCTAATATTTTATTGATAAAAATTAATAATAATTTATAATGGAATAAACTTTAACTAGTTATTACTTCAAAAGAAATTGGATTTAGTTGACGAAGTTACAATGCTGCAAATGTTTAAAGAAACACATTAACGTATATCTCTATATCTACGAATTAGCATTTTCATGGTGTAAATATGACTTACTGAAATATCTAACTTGCGTGTTCTATGCACTTGTTGATTTTCATCTAAAAGAAAATTTAGTGCTCATATACCGTTATAATGTATCGATCCGTCAACCGTTCCGTTTAAAATAAAAACGAAAAAGTTGACAAAAAAAATTACGGCTATTTATTTAGTTACTAAATTAGTCGAAAAATTTTTTTTTGATTAAGTAGGTACTTAGGTAGTTGGGTACATTAAAAGTTGTTAATCGATCTGCCAAGTTGGAAAACTTTAATGTTTGAAACGTAATTAAAAGCTCTCCAGTAATGTCTTACGTCAAATGAGGTTAAACCATTAAAAGACCGAGGTTGTAACGTTTCACTTTTTACTTACCTAACTGAAAATTTACATTTTCCGTTAGGTAGCACATATTTTATTTTTATTTGATCATTTGTTATCTTACCATTTTTGTATATTTAAGTACTTAAAAGAAATTAGTAAAATTTAAAAATGTAATAATTAAGAAAACGTAGATAAATTCAAACATTACGGTGTTTTATAGGATTTTAATTATCACTACCTACCTAATACACGTTTGACGATTAATAATACAATACCGGTGTTTAAATCAAAATTTTCTATCTCTATTAATTTTTCTCGAACGTTCGATCCTCAAGTCAAAATGAAGCTTACAGTAATAGTAGCACACAGTTCGCGTAAAATAAGATTACTTCCAGACATTGCCCACAACTCTAACAACTAACGAGTGGCCTAGAACATACAGCAATAAAGATAATATATAGAACTTGTACGTCATGCATAAAAAGTTACTAAATTTGTAATATTCAGTTTAAAGTTTTGAACGTGGCATATTCTACCGATGATTTACCTGCACACATGTGTCACGGTAAAGAAAGACTACAAATTGTGACATTATTGATGACGATATTAGAACCTATCGCGAATAACGTATACTTACGCATAATTAAAAAAAAAAGACGAACTCGAGCGAGTAAATAATATGCTGTGCTAAACTGAAATTGACACCTATAATATGTTGATAACTTGTAAAATATAATCCATATTATTAACAATTACGCCTACACCTGATCATTTATTTTCTTCTCTAACCATCAGTTTAATTAAAAGCGGGATATATTGCCATAAAGGGGAATGACGTGAACAATAAACTTTGTTAACGAATGTAAGTGTTGTTACTTCATGTACGTAACTAAAATAATATTTCAGTTTGATATATGAACATCAACCTTAATTAATTATCGACGAATAACAATCAATGAATTAATACCTATTTACTTCTTATGTGCAAATTAAACTATAATATTTATATACAAGGGAGAGGCTCAGGTAAATTAGGCATACTTATATATAATAGTAAGAAATTTTACTAGTCAAAATTTTAAGACCCATTTCTCAAGCATTTTTGAGGAATTAATTTTTGAAATTTGATATATGTACGTAGTTCCTACGATACATATTTACCCGTTGTAGAGTGCGCGATCACCGTGCAGTCATGGGTTAGATTTCCTAGCAATTGTTTTTTTTTGATTTTGAGATTATTTTAATTATATTTAATAAAACTGATTATTTTTATTTAAAAATGTACCGGTGGGTATGTACCGTAGGAACTACATCAATTTTCAAAAATTAATTACTCGAAGATGTTTAAGAAGCGGGTCTCAACATTTTGATCAGTAACATTTCTTACTATGATCTATAAGTATGCCAAATTTCATTCAAATTGGCGATGGTCAAACCCGAGCCTCGCCTTGTTAGATCAAAATAAATATGGGACGTCATAAAAAGTTAGACAAAAATTTGTGAGTGTGTTCCCCACCAAAAGTAATCAAAAAAATGTTAGATAAATGTTACACGTAGGTAGGTGCAATTTCCCAAAAAGGAATGGTTTTTTTTTTGTTAGTTAAATACGCAAGTATCTGATCAACAATATTTTTGGATATAAAACACATCTGCAGTCTTATCGTTAGTCTACAGTTAGTGTTATGACTACAGAAAACTAAAATAAAATAACAATTTAAAATCAAAACTAAAGTAACTTGTTTTGTCGTTCGTAATTCGATTTAGTTTCATCGTGCAGTCAGTGCACATTTTTGTTGCTTATCAAAATAACCTTTTCTCTAATTTTTCGTGAAATCTCAAAAATCACATTTAGTACCGATAAATTAGATGTCAAGTATCTATTATCGAATTTAACAAAAACAGGCCTTTTAAATTTCGTAAAACGAAAATTTGAGATTGTGATTTTAAAAAATACCGATAACGTCACGATTCCAAAAAACAAGCGAACGTAAAATTTTGTTTAAGGCGGTACAGCCCAAATAAAAACATTGATGTTTTCATGAAATAAATTACGTTTTCCATAGATTACAATGTTCTGATTCACAGAAAAATACTTAAAAAAATCTATCATTTCCATAACACCTTTAAAAACCTTAATGAATGTGTAAAAAGTACAATTTTACTGCAATCATAACTCAAAACTGGGGTAACCAAAGTTTGCAAATTAATAACTAGTGGGTAACGTAACATTCCGTCTACGGCACAACGTGCTCTTTTGAAATAAATACTTATTTTAATTAAATAATTGCTTCGCAATTTTTTAAAATTTCAATGTGTGTTTTTAACGATCATTTGAATAAATTGGAGAAATTTTAGCACGTCTTGCCGTTAAGAATCACTTCCGATGATCATTTTCGTTTTTACATCAATTTTTTATAAATAATCAAAAGCAGGTTGTTGGAAGTTTTAGTTTTTGGTTTAAATGTTGACGCCCAATATCGGACAATGGTTGTGGGTCGTCCCACAACTATTGTTAAATACTGGGTAATATGACTAGACCTCCCTATTTTTATTGTAAAAGGTCATAAATTTTACAACCTAAAAATCTAACGCGAGCATTGGTCACTTAACAGTATAAATCAAGCGAAACGTTCTCCTTTTAAGTCCTTTAAGTCAATATTGTGAATTTAGACATAATTTATTGTAACATCAATAAACGGTTAGTGTATGACATTTTACATACATTTTAGAAACGGAATCCTGATTAACAAACTATTAATCACGATTAGCTATTTCATTACATCGTATATTGCACCAATAAAATGTCTTAAATTTGAGAAAATTAACAATGAGGAATTCGCAAGATCACTGGAATACATCAATTTCGTTCTTTTTTCTTGCTATTTTGTAACTAAGTTTTTTGACGACTATTTTGCAATTGAAGTTCTTACGATATTGCCTTTTTTTGTATATGGCACCTTCTACTTTTGACGTCATTATTTAATAAATGGTCTTTATTTATATGTACATATTTATAAAACTTTGGTGGTGTAATACAAATAAAAATACTATAAATAGGTATATTACCTACATTATTAGTACGGAAAGTTACATTTTCCGACGACCATTATGAAAAGTGCATAATTTCACACCAATAAATGTTATGGAAAGTTGACCATTACAAACAAATAGGCTGACCGTGCGTAAAGAAACTCGTTAGCCAATCGAAAACGTTGCAGCCCGTGTGCGATCATTGCACACGGTCAATCAAAGTCTTCTACACTGTCATGCAATTACTTTACGCATAAACTGTTTTATTATCAAATTTGACATTTTATTAAAATATCATTTAAATGACAATTTAAATGTAAAATGACATTTTATTAAAATGTCAAACGAACTTTCGTAAACGTCAAAAATCAATTTTTTTTAATAAAAATACTTGTGATCGTCGGAAAAGCATAGTATATAACACGTGCGGAAAGGTGGATATTTTAGCACTAGTTATACAATATTACTATACTATTTGCATTCGAGAATAAAAATTTTTCTGCGAGCGCTAGCGAGCAAATAAATCATTCGAGAATGCGAAAGCATTTCGCAATCGTGTATCAAATATTTTTTTGATAACTGTCCCAAAATTAGTAAAAATGTGATTAGAAAGTTTGACATTTACGATTAATTAATTTGACGTAACAACAATCCATAATAACAATCCATAATATTTCGCGTCCCGAACTGTCATTTCGCATTCCGTTCGCAGAATACCTCATTTCGCGTAACAGAAACAATAAGAATAAACTTTTTATATGCAGTTATCGAAAAAGAAAATTTAATAAAGTTATTTAACTTTAATTTAACTTTAAATTTAATAAAGTTATTTAACTTTAATTTAACTTTAAATTTAATAAAGTTATTTAACTTTACATTATTAAATTAAATTAAACATTATTACAATTTATACGAGACATATTCTTTTAAAATACATCTACTTAAATTACAATTTTCCTAATGTAATACTTTTCACATGTGAAATCTACTATTTTTTTAAAAACAACATTTTTTGATAATAATACAATTACCAAGATCCGTTCGCATTCAATATCCTCGAGAACGCCCTATTTATATTGTTATAATAATAATAATATTAATTATTAATTAATTTTCTAATTTCAATTAAAATTAAAGTAGATTATTTATTAGCGAACTTTAAATAAATCAGTTTTTCAGATCAGTAATCTCAGATTTTTCCTGTACTTAACATTAAATCTTAACTTTTGTATTGCGAATTTTAAAATCGTTTTCGAATACGTTTTAATGTAAAAACACCGTATCTAAACATTTATACCCTTAGCTTCGAAGCAGGTAGATTTTACGACTTTACAGAGGCAGGCTATTTCAACCAAGAAGGATGGTCTGTTTAAAATTTCTCTAAAATTCACTAACAGTGCCATCTACGGATTATCGTTTGGCGGCAATAGGGACTGTACGCCCTTAACATTAGGAAAAACAACGTTACGTATCAAAAAATTCGAATACGAACGTCCGAGAATCTTTCCAAAATTCGTTCGTTATTTAAGTTTAAGATTTGCTTAAAAATGAAGACATCGCTTCTTTTACATATCTACCTATATAGGCAGTTTAATTCGTACCAACTTAAATATTAATTTTATCGCTTAAACGATACTGTTAAATTTTTGTTTTATTAATAATAAAATTGCAAGAAAAATTTTTCGAAAAAGTTTAAAAAAGAAATTACTCGATGAATTCGATTTAGTTTGGGGGGGAGCAAATTTCTATGCTAAACGAATTTTAAAGCAATTAAGATTACCGAAACTTTATTAATTCGAGCTTTTACGTCTATTATAAAAGTTACGTTTTTATAAGCCGTCAATTTTACGGCTTATTAATTTTTTAATTATTAAACGACACTACAAAATTATGGAATACATATAATAAATTGTTTCCTATTATACGGATTAAAATCGCTTATAATGTAAAAATCTTATTCGCGAATAAATAATATACAGGATGTTCGTGAAAATGTAACGGATTAGCGAATTATTATTAATTAAGAATTATTTTGAATGATGTTAACAGGCAAATGAGGTACGTAAGTGCCTACTTTAAAATTGTGAGTGCACTAAAATTATGAAAAGATCTGGATCATTAAAGAAGTCGTCGGTAGACGTTATAATTCCTCTTAAAGCCTCTTTACGATTTAACCTTTACGAATTTGATAACGTAGCTATACCTACGGATTTTATTTTCGCAAACTACCGTACATAAGCGTTTTAGATTAGCTCGTTCTATATAAGACTGTAATTTTAAAAAGCTCATCATTAAACAATGTTTCTTTTTTATGTTTATCTTATAGACTTTGTTTTCGGTTATATAATTGTGTAGGCGTTCTGTAATAAAGCAAGAACAATTTGTAATAACTTTCTATTTAGGTTATAATTATGTTTTTCAACGACCACTACGAAAAGTTCATAAATTCGGAGCATTAAATGTTACCGAAAGTTGACAATTACAAACAAATAGGCCAATGGGCCGTAAAGAAACTCGTTAGCTAATCGAAAACGTTGTTTTCCGTGTGCAATCATTGCACACGATACTCAGCCAATCAACAGCTTCCTAGCATGTCATGCAATAACTTTACGCACAAACAGTTTTATTACTAATTGTCAATAGAGGTCGCTTTTAAAGTGTCGTATAGTGTATAACACGTGCTGAAAGGACATTTCAGCACTAATTAATTTTACAATATACTATTAAAAAAAACCTTTATTGGTCCATAAGATGTAATGGGGCGATCTTTTAATTTTGGCCGGATTCAAAAATGCACCCCTTTAAGTATCTACTAATCGATTTACTAATGTCATAAAAAAACTTATAGGATTACTTTGCTATCGTCCAACTTTTGAGTGGCAGGCGTGTTCCGCAGAAATACACGCGTGCAGGGGTGCCGATCGACTTCAATAAATCGTCGTGTTTCGAGCGCGCTATTTCGAGAAAATAAAAACTATGCTTTAAACTTTAGCGAGCTTTTGTTTTAAAAGAAAAAGTGCACGACAAGGTATTGGATGCAAAATGAAAATATCCGGCCCGCGTTTGTATAAAATCGGCTAATTAAATTTCGCGCCAGCTATTGATCGTAAAACTCACTTAAAAGACGAACATCTCCTTTCACCTTAAACACGTTGCTTTTGTTAATGCAATTATGTTTGGCGTGTAAAACTGATTATTAGCGTGTCGAGTGCCTTTAGTAAGTGGAGAAGTGTGTAGTATATTAAAAAAATTATGCAATTAAAGTGGATGGAAAATCTTAAAATTGGTAGCAACGTTACACTGTGTGCGGTGACAATTTTTTTTAGCAAGCTACTATGAAATAGGTGCCCGTTATCCAAAATTAATAAAATAAGAGGTAAAATGACGCTTTTTCCGGATGCTCACGCATAAGATAAAATCGAATAAGGCTGGCGCCGGTGGTGTGCTGGTTAGCATACTTGTGATTTACACTGACACATTTTAAATCCTGTCGACACTAATGAGATTTTTCAATACGGAAAAACTTAGGTGAAAAATTCAGTTTCCTTGGTTAAAATCGTGGTTTTCGGGTCAATAGGTTTGTCAATGTTAAAAATGATTTTAGCAGAAAATAACGATATTAAAGCGAATTTTTACCAGTTCCAGAATATCAACTTTTTCTAAAAGTGAAAAAGTTTATTATTTTATTTGTGAAAATATAAATATTTTAAAGATCTCGATGAGGCCGCACCTGTAAAATCCGAAATTATAACCCAGTTAGTGAATTATTTCTTTAATAAATCTATTTTTTATATAAAGTATTTCTCGTCAAAAACGAAGATTAGTGAAGCTTATTAAAATCATATATTACGTATAGGTAAAGGGCGATAGAAAATTAAGGAAATCAAAAAACGATCAAATAAGGGTCAGATCTACCTAAGTTTATTTTTAAATATCCACCAAAATGCGGTAGGAGAAATTTGATTAAACCACGTGTAACAATAATCATGGTACACCCCCCCCCAATGTTATTATTTATTAAGATAAAATTTTCGAAATTGTTACATACTTAATGCACTTATCAAAAGTCACTGTTTAACATAAAAATTGTGTTTTTGCACTTCCCCATTTTCGATGTTTAAATGGAACACCTTGTATACTACTACATTTTTTAAATCTGCATAATTTTCTAAATATAATAGCACTACATAAATGGCATTTTAACAGTCAAAAAAGGATTTATTTTTATGTAGTTTATTTTTTCAAATTTTCTTCTGCAGATTCGGTTGCATTAATTTCACAGACAAAGTGGACACGTGGACAGATTCGTCATCGAGTGTACTTTCTATTGGTGCCATAGAACCATCATGGTACTATTAATTAAAAAAAATAAGTTTTGATACAAAGGTCATTGTTGGTAACTTTACAAGATAACGTAGGTCAAACAATTACATGTTTTTGGTGTGATTTTATTTTTCGTTGGGTTGATGCGGTTACGGCACTCTCCCTCAACACTTTTTTGTGACAGTTGAAATGCCACTCGTGCGGTACCATTATATTCAGAAAATTATACGAATTTCAAAAATACAATAATATACGTAGTGCTCCGTTTGAAAATCGAAAATTGATGTCACTTCCGGCAAAAAATTATCGATGTGATGGTTTAGAGGGCCATCAAACTTAATTAGGAGCTGCAAATATTTGCCGAGAAGGATAGACAAACATTGACGAGAACAATTTATAATAAGATGACCTTATTATTAATCCCTATATTTTACTATACCCTAATTTAGTTGCTAGTATAAACTTATTGATTTTTAATACATACAAAGCGATGGACAAAATATGTTAATGACCTTTTTATGTGATTGCCGAAACACGAACGTATAAATAATACCTAAATCTATAGTAAAAATGGTATTGACTGATATACATACATAAAAACTTCACTGAAAAGTCTGGAAATATTAGTGGACAAGTAGTGATCCTGTATCTAATAATAGAAGAGCTTTTGGCGCCATAGTTATTGTGGTGGAGGCATGCGTTGTTTATTAAAATTAAAATAAAATGAATTTCTTGTAGATTTCATATTATACACAATAGAAAGGTAAATATATGTACTTAAAATGAATATTTGGCATTTTAATCGATCGTTAAGAATGGAAATGGTAACATTTAACTTGTTGCCCTAGTATACACACGAAAACAATTAAATATTGCACGTTTGTCTGGAGATTTGGTAGTTTAATTAAATGTTTAAATTAAAACTGTATTCGCCAATGAAAGCTGAAGTTGATTCAATGCATTGCTAGCATCTTTGGAAAATTCATGTCTCGGTTAAATAGTAAATAAACGATTAATTTGCATATAAGTAAATATATTATTAACCATCGAAGACGTTATTTTTATCTATTTCAAAAAAATCGAATTGGTTGCTCATGATTATCGTAGGTAACATCACGAAAGGATGTACATACACGTATAACGTAATAACTAGAAGAACTTTTTAGGTGCAATAATTAGAAGAAGTTCTTAAAAATTCGACTAAAATAACAAAACGTGCGTAAGATATCTAATTTAAATAAATTCAAACGATCGCGTGTCTGTTTCTTCAAGATCATTTCCGACTTCCTTTAGGATATTAATTTATTTTAAAAATGGACAAAACAAAGCAACCCTTCGAGTCGTTGTCACAGGTTATTATATTGGATTACCTTCGAAGGCGACAGTCAACATGTGACTTTATACGTTGTCAACTTGAATTGTTTCAGTTAGATATCATTTTTTGCAGGCAACTGATTGCAAACGATAATTTATTAAGTGACCGTGGCTCGTGTTAGGTATTTAAATTTAAAAAAAAACCAAATCAAACAAAACGAATTGAAATTAGAACGCTTACTGGAAGTAGACTGGTAATGTTGAGGAAACATGACAGGAAGATCTAGTAGTAGAATTAAAAGCCACTCGTCAAAAGTCAGTCTCCACTGAAGACTACCACAAGAAAATATACGTCCCACATGTTAATGAATAACATCTTTCACAGCACTGAAAAATAATATCTCGACAATAAGAGAACATTTACTATCATCCCTATTATATTAAGCGGAAGTAACTAACGTATCATTTCCGATAAGTAAGTTAACGTTACTACTAACGCGATTTCTAGGTTAGATTAGAACTGGATGCGAAAACGACGACATGCGTCTACAGACTGGCGCTCGCCGTCGTCGTCGCAATATTGATTCGAAAGCTTTACCGAAGAACTAGTAGAAATTATCGTAACTGGTGCCATTCGGTGAATACAACCCTAAAATAAGATCTACGACACGGTGTCGATATTAAACAATTTTTGTTATTAGCCATCGTTTCTTCGTAAATAATTTCACTTTTATTAACACGTCGAGTGCTCGACTTTATGGGGGCGTAAACGTATCACGTGACCACTGCGGATGATCCGTAGCATTTTTTAACGTTTGTGAAGTGGTGTTATTTACTTACAATTAATTATTTTATCGACACTAAATATAATTTTTACGAATAAATTTTTAACCCCATCTGCTTTCCGATACAACAATGTCGATGGCGTCATCTATCGTACATGGTTTTTAATGTAGGTAATCGTACTAAGAATTGTGTTTAATTTTCGATGACGATGACGCGCCTATGAAGCTTAGAAATTCATGTTTAATTTCACGTGATGGAACAATCGATTTTGTAACATCTACTTAATGGTGTTATTTTCGTTTTTATCGCGAAGAGTTTAATTTCTAAAATTTTATAAGTGTGTAAAATAGTTCATGAAATTCATAAAGGTTTGCTTACCAACATATACGTGTTTTGTAATATCATTTATCAAAACAGTAAACAATTAAATTAAATAATCTTTCAATATCCCTAATCTTTTAATCACCCTATATAACAAATCCAACTATTTATTTTACAAGTAATCCTTTTAAAAATCAAAACTACAAAAGCTTTCACTATTTAAATTGTTTCTGTAAACACCCTGTATACCTTACGGTCGGTTATTTTATAAATTAAACATTTAATTACGTAATTAGTATATCTTCAACAATATTACCCAGGCGGCACACTGACGTTATAATGTCGTCAACTATTGACCATTTGGGGACCAATGGGGACATCGTAAAAGACGTATATGTATATATGACGGGTTAATGTCACAGCCCAACGACGTCAAATTATGACCAATCTAGTAAGTTATTTGAGACGTCTAATTTCCTTAAATGGGACGTCGATTTGACGTCCCATTGACGTAATCCCAAGGCATTAATGACGCATCTAAAAGTGAAAAAAATACAAAAACATTCAATATAATTATTATTTTATTACAAAAATGAAGGTACAAATAAAGAACCTAAATCTAAGAAATTAAACAAGGTATGTTAATATGTCAAAGAATGAACACAAAATTATTTGGATTTACCTACTTAATAACCAAATAACTATATTATTATTATATACGAGTAATACAATAATATATTTAAGATAAGATGGAAGCGGTAAATATAATATAAGGTATACAGTGTGTCCACGAGTTCTGGGATCATTTGATAGAGTCCAAACTAAGCACAATAAAAAAAAACTATTTTAGATAAAAGCTTGTTGGTTGTAACAGTCGCACAATCTAAATTTCACACCAACAAAAGACATCTAAATAAATTAATAATAAAATGGGGGTCACTCACGCCACAAAGATAACCTAGTCACCTAAAGGTTAAAACATATAGAAATAAGTAGAATTTGTCTGCTTCTTGTTAAGCCAGGATTTGTAAAATTATTGTAAAAAATATTTCTTCCAGTTTTTTAATTATTTAAAATTATTCGTTTTAACCTTAGGTGGCGATAGGCTGATTAATTCTTCACTTATTGTTAAGAAGTTATATCAAAATTTACAATGTACAAATTTACAACGTAGAACTCACTGCAAAGTAAAACCACTAACCTAACAAAACCGCTGGTAGTAAACCAAAGTATGATCAGAATATATACAGTGGCGTGACACTTTAAAGGAACTAGTACTAGCCATTGTCGTAAAAAATTAGAATAAATAACTGGATGTGATTTTACTTACTTGTTTAGTTGTATACTACTGTATTTATAACGTATAGAACTATTACTATTAATCGCATAGACGCGGCAGTGCATAATTCCAAAATAGATTTATATATTTTTTAGTTAAAATTTTGGATTAAAACATAAACATGCTAGAAAAAATTACGAATATTTTACGTTTTAAATTAACGCTTCAAAACGTCTTTATCTTCACTTTTCTAGTAAGGATTCAGGACTTTGGAACGACCAAAAAAGACGTCTCAACGACGTTCTTTAATGACGTCAAATGTTCGTCGTGAAAGTGTCGTCGTGCGTACGTCACTTATTGGATCCACGACATCGCCGACGAATAATTACCAATAATTGACAACATTATGACGGCAGAGCGTCGCCTGGGTAGGTAGGTACTTAATTCAATATTTGAGTTATTATTAAAATAATATAGTTTCATTTTCTCATTCCTTAAGTTCGATGTTAGCAAAACAATTTTTCTAAATCGACAAAACAAAATGGTAAAAATTGCAAAATTATTTATATCTAATAAATTGATTAATAGTGTATTAAAAATCTAGGTAATTTTAATTTATAATGACTATTAATTTTAAAAGAACCTTGGTATTAAAAATGTAAGAAGCGGTTTTATCGCATCACACCTGGACAATAGTTATCTAACAAGCACACGTGTGAACTGTAATTGTCACTGAAGTTGACTCCGATAAAACTTATCTATCGTATTCTTGGACAAGATTTCTACATTTTAAATTACGTTTAAAATTTACGTAACATACAGTGTGTCCACGGACGAACCTAATGTAATCCATTGGGTTAGCAGCAATTTTATTATTTAATAAATTAATTACTTTTCTGATAAGTAATAATTGAATTTTTTATTAGTTACTCATTTACAAATAACGACACACAAAATATTTAAATATAAATGTAGATTTTAATAATGCCCACTATGAATGTGCGATTGACCTTTTTCTAATCACAAGGGAAGTTATGGGTTGCTTGGATAAGCTGGTAGAACTGGCTTTCCTCTGGACACCTTAGACCTCAATTAATCGAGACCTCTTCTCTGGACTCACTCTGGTCACTGGCACACTGTCATCACTGGCTCACTGTCCTGGTCAAACAACTTCCCTTTATTCCCTTCCCCTTCTTTAGTCGACACTAAGGATTTCCGTTGCAATTGTCAGTGTCTGTACCGAACTTGATTTGTCCATGTCATTTGTCAACTACCGTCAACATGTCATTACGGGTCGTTACACTAACTATATTTGCAAACTTTTTTATTTCTCGTTTTTAGAGAAAGTCCTTAGTCATAGTCAGAATGACGATATATCATACAGAGTTATTTAAAAATAATGAAACATTAAATTGTTCAAGAGTAAAGTACTACCTACCAATTATTAGAGTGAAAATGAAAAGTGTTATAGGAAATATTTACAACTAATATCAATCGAAGTTCAAATATGAAATTTCAAAATTTTGCCTCAAAGTTCATACTTTCGCTTTGAAGGAACTTTTGAGTGAAAGACGGGTTAGATAGAACTTTTTCTAATAAACGGATTGGATGATTCGACTTTATAACATGGCCTGCGCACTCGCCCGATATTACCCCATTTGATTTTTATTTATGGGGGGGTACTTTAAATGCAAACGGTTTAGATATCTGAATAATTTTAATAACAATGTGCCCACATTTTTAAAACGAAAAATAACAGAAGCAATAGCTAACATAAATAAACATGCAATCGATTTATAGTTTACGAAGAATTTAGAGAAGAATAGAAAAATGCGTAGCGAGGCGGTAAAGCAATATTAGATGTTCAAGTTTTTGTTTCTATTATTGAATAAATTATGGGCTTTCTTTAATTTTAATGTAAACAAAATAGCATCTTTAAGACAACGTTTTGAAATTCCATATTTGAATAAAAATTTTACAAGTATAGTCAAGCATATATAATTATACATATAACAAACTTCTATATTATAATTTCTACGAAACATTTGTTTTATTACAGGGTATTCGAATTTTATTTTTGTGTTAAATTCGAGTAAAAATTCGTTCACGACTTCTCCGGAAATGCTTTCTATGCAAATTATAATATTCTTTTATAAACTTTTATCGTCATCGATAACAAAAATAACACGGCAAGTTACGGAAAATATAAAAGTGGCAAAGTTCTTTAGGAACATCTCCAGTCACTAGCATACAATCGCTCAATTCCCATTGCATTGATATCATTTGGAAAACACGTCATGCGGAGTTTCGAAATACTAATAAGAAAAACAAATAAGTAAAACGTGTGTATTGTTTCACGTGGAAGTTATTTTGAAAATGCGTATTTTTAATTAATTAGTTTGCTATTTTCGTTACCGATGGCAAAAAATTTCCAAAACTTAAAAAACTTGGGATTTATACAGAAAGCTTTGAAATAAATCAGCTAAACAATTTATAACATAATAAGTAACCAAGTTGTCACAATACTAATCTATTTTCCAATATACTTACAGAACTATTATAACTTTGTATAGAATATATTAAGCACTTTTAGGCCGTTAACTTTTAAAGCCACTGTCAATTGATTTAAGTTTTATTGTCTGACATAGTATGTGTTGTTACCTAACTTTATAAGCCGCGAGATATAACGAAAAATAAATTAAAAACATCGCTATGATAGAGAAAGTTATACAAAAATTTATACAACAGCAAATGAAAAATACACGAGGCACGAACGCCAAATAATAATCGTTATTGATCGGTCCATTTCGCCAGTTTTCTGGTCTACCGAGATTTAAAAATAAAGGCGTTGATAAAAGATTAATGAAAACCGACGAATACAGATAATTAATTAAAGTTAAAACAATCATATTGTTTCACGATCGCTGCATTTTAACGATTACTTAATACCGTAATACAGGGTGTCCCAGATTTAAATGGCCAAATTTAAAAATTGAATTTAGAAAAGCATATTTTTGACGTAAATATATATCTACGTCCCTAAACGATTATCGTTTCCTAGATATTAATTTTTGAAATTACACAGTTCAAGATATATGTATTTAGAAAAATGATTCCTCAAAAATTACATCGGATATCAAAAAAATGCAATTCTTAAAAGCGAATTCACAAAGAAAATCTAGAAGCAATGCCCTACATATAGTTTTACTTTTTCACCAATTATATTCAAAATGTTTATCTTCTGGTAATCATTGGTTGCTGTAATAATTCCACGTCGCCGTGTTTGCACATCATGACTTGGTCTTTCGTATACTATTTGCTTAAGAGCACTTGTTGCAAAAAATTGCAAATTTGATAATATAAATTTACAGGGTGATTCATAATGAGTGCAAAAACTTCGGCATTTTGTTGGGAGGTCGGTTTGAGTAAAAAAATGTTATACGAACTTAGGTCCTATTGCAGCTCGTTGCAAAACTACAAGAGATTAAACTTTTACGAGTGCAGCAGCATTGTGGCAAATTCATACGTCTACAAAAAATATAATTAGCTACCATTAAAAATACGAAACACACTATTATAATAATTGACAAACTACAACGTTTGTAAAATAGTTTCTTTGTCATTCGCAATGACAATGCCCAACAAAATGCCGAAGTTTGTTACCCTCATTATGAATCACCCTGTATAATGTTTATGATGGGAATAAAGTAGAATTTTTGATTTTGTTTTTACCAATTTGTAATTCGAAGAGCTAATACCTGAGAAACGTTGTTTTTTTTTAACTTTCTAACCATAAATTTAACTTTCAAGTTTAGCCATTTAATATCTAACGGTAAGTATTTCAAACTTACGCAAATTTTTAAATTGTCGCTTTTTAATTTAATTAAATATAATATTTTGTAAAAATAAATAAGGTACACACGATGTATTTGCAATATATATCCGGGTCAGAAAAGAAATATATTAAACAATATAGGTACTATTGTACTTACATTATGATGTTCCATAAAATGTGTTTGTCTGGATCAGCTGGATGCTGTTTCTTACATTAATGGTATATCAAAAGAGATGAAAGCTTTGTTGGCGTCGACGTCGCCGCCCTCGAATCTTGGATGTTAATGGTGTAATTATATACATATATAGATTGTTGCACGTGGCATAGGCATGTGTATGCTGTAAAATTATACGATCATTTATTTCATCTTGTGAACAACATTTATAAAATAAGCTTACCTCAACGATGTCGCTTCGAATTATATACAGTATAGGTAATGATTATTATGGAATTCACGTGGCAGCTTACGCAACAATTAATTTCACACCGTGGTGGTGACTTTACAACTGCACGACTTAGTTCCTGACTTTATGAACATACTGTATAATTTTAGTATCTGCGTATTTAAAATTAGAAATATGTATCTATTATAATTGTTACTATAGATTTGTTTTTACCACGAAATTATGAAGGTTATCGGACGTCGTAAAAGGAGGATGCCACGATACGATGGAGTGTCACAAGTACACAAAAAGTTATCCTATTCCATACCTCGACCCCACGCTTCCTAATTATCCTATGACTCGACCAGCTCTGACATTGAGAACCGACAAAAAACCAATCACAAAAGTTGAAGTGGCAGTAGAAACCAAAATTAGCACCTTTTACACTGATTTATTGGTACATATTCAGTCCAAGTATGTGTCCCATAACATTCCAATGGCGCTAACGTTATAGCAAAATTGATTCTCGATGCCGAGACCTAATACATAACATCAACTAAAATGCAACTAAGGGCTAAGACAGGGCGATACAATTTCCCCAAATTATTCCCCCTGACCATGGAGGATATATTTAAAAAATTAAATTGAGAAGGAAAAGGAATCTGTATTACCTAAGTAATCTTAGATATAGCTTATCCAAACCTATATGATATTCACGTCATGAACAAAAAGTCACTAAATTGTTTATTTGTAATTCGGTTTAAAGTTTGGAAAGCGATATATTCTATAGATGATTTATTTGCGCACATATTAGATGGCATAAAGAAAGACTATAATTTATTAGAACTGTCAAAATGCGAGGCACGAGGTGACAGCACTGTGCGAAACGTCATCATCTAGTAACCTTTTATTGATGACGTGAACATCATATAGGTTTGGATGAGCTATATGCAGATGATATGCTTCTGTTTACTAACAAATGGGAAGACTTACAAGAAATGATTACTGACCTACACAAAACTCCTTAGGAAGGAGTCTGAAAATGAACCTTAGTAAAACAAAAATAATGTCAAATAGCGATGAACAGCACAAAATTACAGTAAATAATACCGAAATAGAAAAAGTAGCCGAATATATGTATATTTAGGCCAAGTTATTAAAACAAATAAGGAAAATCCTTTAGCAAACTGTCCTACATCCTAAAAAAACAAAAAATTCCTTTACGCCCAAGAATTAAGGTATTTAACTCACTAATATGGAGCTCAAACATAGACGTTCACAGCATCAAACTCGGACGAGATAAGGAAAGCGCAGATAGCAATGGAGATGAAAATATTAGGGATTTCGTTTAGAGATGAGAAAAGGAATGATTGGAAACGAAAGCCATAGACGTCGTTGAACAAGCAGCCAAACAAAAATATAAATGGGCTGTACATAATGAACGCCACCAAGACCAACGATGGAATAATCAAATAGGAAACTGGCGACTATACACGGGGAAAAGATCAAGAGGTAGACCACAATTGAGATGGAAAAATGACATAGTAAAACACGCAGATTTTTTGTGACAAAGAATGACCCGGAACAGGGAAAAATGGAAGCAAATAGGGGAGGACTACATCCAAAAATGGAAAGGATAGGAGAATAAACTTAAAAAACATAGCAAACGTACACTGTAAAGTTACATGCATTAAGGTCCACGTTTGCTATAACGCTAGCGTTATTTGAACGTTATGGGATACATACTCGGGCTGAATATGTGTTGGTACCTATTTGATAACCAGCAGCATTTAGTTATACAGCTTACACTGTTTGATGTAACTTACTTCCCAAGTTCCACAAGGTTTATTACTAAATTTTGATAATGTTTAATGCCCATTAGCACTGCCGCACCGATGGGGGGTTGTGAAGGGGGTTAGGGGGGATTGTACTCGCCGTCCAAAGTTTGACATGAACGTGAATATGAAAATTGACGTTTGTTGTTTTTAATAAAACCTTTCACCCCAGAAACTCTTCTTTAACCTCTCCCCCCCTCCCAACCCCCAAATCCAATTTCCGGATGCGCCACTGCCACAGGATCTTTAGATGATAGATAGTGATAGATATAAAATTTTCAACCCAAATGAGAGGCTTTTACATAAATGTGAGCGTGGCAACCTCCTTTAATTTTTTCGTAGTTAGTTCTTATTTTCATTGAGAAAGAGAATTGAAAATGAAGTCTCAAAAACATTACTTCTCGCCGTTCCTGTAAAAGAATAAATACCTAGGTACCTATTACGAAAAAAAAAACAATAAATTAAGTAGACACCTACTTTAAGGAAAAAATTAGAAAACTATACAATTTTCTTTAAAAGCTCACACATTAGGTATCTACCTTTTCTACGATAAATGAAATACAATACAAACGCAAAAAATTTAAAATAATGCAAAATTCACAATAAGTACGGCAATATTTTGAATTCGAGGGGGAAATGTGAGAACTTAATACTATCCTACCTTGATGCTGTCTTCTGTTGACTGTGAGCTCATAACGCTGCATATGCCACTGTTTTCACTTTGCACGCGGGTAAACTCGCGGGAACACAATGAAGGATAAATTGTCCTCGATTGTGGTTGTGATTTTGACGGAAACGTACTACTCCGATTTTCAAAATCGATTTGGTATTTATACATATGCCGATCAAGCTCTACATGAATTTGGCGTCAGATTTTAATTTCATGTCAAAAGTATTTTCGTCACAAAGGATTGGTGTTAGATTTCAAAAATATGCATATATGTACAAACAGTATGTACATACTACATGGGTTAGTAGTAGAAAAAATGGTTTCCTACCTATTTGATCGTAGGCTATGAGCTCAACAGTCACGCATTCCTCGTTGTCTTCCACTATACCTAGACATTTACAAACGGATAAAATGGGGATAAAAATTGCCATAACTTTTGTACCAAAAATTTGTATTATGACAATTTAATTTTAAAAAAATTTAATTTC
Organism: Rhagophthalmus giganteus; assembly: GCA_036326145.1. Taxonomy (NCBI): domain Eukaryota; kingdom Metazoa; phylum Arthropoda; class Insecta; order Coleoptera; family Rhagophthalmidae; genus Rhagophthalmus; species Rhagophthalmus giganteus. Next base: position 3,964,503 of record JARFJA010000083.1, on the reverse strand, counting down.
GATACGTTAATTTTAATTTTTAATTGAAATTGTAATTGTGTTTCGTTTCTTGAAATCTCTTGCGAACAGTGTCAGATTTTTATATAATTTATTTGTATTATTTGTTTTAATTTCAAATTTAGGTGCGACTATATTTTCGCAATGTTCTTAAATATTATTGTAGTAAATCTATACAGAATGTTTCAAAATTGGACGGTACCATTTGTAAAGGAACATTCTTTAGGTCAATATAAGCAGAAAATTCATATAAACGTACAGGCAGTCCTCGTTTTACGTCAAACGACACTTTGATACCATTCCTCATAATTACGTCTCCGATTCGTTTTACGTTCTTGTAAAAATATTGTAAATGTGTATAAAAAAACTAACGATATTAGGTACCTACTTAAAAATTACTTTTAAGGATTCGGTGGTAACGACCTTCATTTGTTTTTTACTCAACAATCTTTGATAAAATATTTAAATATTTTAGGTAAATACCTATCAAATATTTGAGTCAATTAATTCCAACTTTGAACTAAGTTTTGAAGTAGGTAAACAATAACATTTCTCACCCCTATAATAAATGTTATAAAAGAAATCCATGAGAATAAAAACAGAAACGTTTAGAGCGTTTCTACATTTTCCATTGTGCGATATATAAATTAATCTTTGACTTAATTGAATTAATCTTGAACACATTAATTGCGGAACACGCGCCTGCGCGTGATTCGTTTCTTCTACTCTGTGCGTCACCCGCGTCGACACGTGCCTGACTTAACTTCTTGTAAATGCTTCAGTACGATATCCGCAGATGTTGGGGGTGTATGATTCTTGTTCCGTATATAGTTGAAGGCACGTAGTTGCTTTAGCACGTGGTCGTTCCTGAAATTTTCCTATAGTTTTTTTTATACGCGTTCTTTAACAATGGACCAACCTGGTACCTCGGGCGCTACAGAGCGAAAATATATGGCCGTAAAGGACCCAACCAAATTCACTGAGAAAGAAATGTTACAGTTGTATGAATTCGACCAAGAAAGCGAGCATTTAGACGAGAACAGCGACGAGGATGAGTTTGAGGGGGATGAAGAATTAAGTAAATAGTATGGTTTTATATTATTTTTTCGGTATTTATTAGTGGATTTTGAACTTGTCGATGGTGACACTGATGAGCCTGATATTCGAGATGTACCGGATTTGTGGAAATCTGAAGCAAATGGAATGAAAGATTTTGGATTTACAAAGACCAAACAATTATTAGAGGATCCTCCTGAAAATGATCAGCCATATGAATATTTTCGATTGTTATTTGATAACGATATTATCAATGATATAGTCGCAGAAACAAATAGATACGCTGTGGAAGTTCTTTGTACTACAGGCACAGGTTTGCACAGGTCAAGGATTGGAGACTGGAAAGATGTCATAGCTTCAGAACTCCTAATCTCTATAGGACTTACCCTTCACATGGGTACTATAAAACTTAATAGAATCCAGGATTACTGGAAGAAGCACAGACTCTTTAATATCACCTGCTTTACAAAGTATGAGTCGTGACCGATATCTTTTGATATTACGTTGTCTGCACTTCTCTAAGAATCCAGAATATGGAGATCCAATGCCAGAAGATGGTCTATTCAAAATTCGGATAATTCTAGACCATTTCAATAATAAGATGCACCCTGGAAAAATCTTTCTCTGGATGAGTCTACGGTGTTATGGAAAGGAAGATTGTCCTTTAGGCAGTATATCACCAACAATCGGCATAAATACGGGCTAAAACTATATATGCTAACCGAACCAGATGGTTTAGTGTTAAAGTTTTGGTATATGCTGGTCAGCTTGACGCTATTGGAGGAAAGGGCAATGCAGAGAAAGTAGTGTTCCATTTAATGCAGGAAAAATTAAATAGTGGCCACTCTCTGTATATGGACAACTACTACAACAGTTTCCAGCTTGCCAAAAATCTACTAGACAAAAAGACCTTTTGCATAGACACCCTACGTGCTGATAGAAAAGGCGCCCCAAAGACGTTGTTACTGCAAAATTAAAAAAAAAGGTTTATTTATTTTGCGTAGTTAACTATCTGTTTATCATTTTTTCGAAATTATAGGTGAAACTGTGGCCAAATATTCAAATGGCGTCGTGATCGGCAAATGGATAAGACAAGACGTTACCTATATTTCCACCGAATTTGAACAAATATGGTGCAAACGGAGAACCGAAGACGACAGGAAGGTTAACTTTCTATGATTTTCGGCTTGCCATTATATGAACAACTATTTACCGGAGGACGTGGACAAACTTCCAAAACTATTAGCCCATTCGTGAACTTGCCGTTATTGCATACAACTGTTCGATGAATTGACAACTTGAACAAAAGTGGGAAAATAAAACGGAAGACATGCCGAATTTGTACAAAAAAAGGACTTCGCAAGGACACCTACTACCATTGTAAAATGCGTCCAGAGGCCCCAGGTCTCCGCGTAGAGGGATGCTTCTTAGAATACCATAGGAATTGTTAGATTTATAGACTTATACTTTTTTATGGTGTAGATTTTGAGTTTATGATCATGTTCGGTTTATTATTAGTTTCGTTTTTATATAATTATTTTTGTTTATTATCGTTATTAGAACATTATTCTAAATAATAAAACTAATAAAACCATCGTTACGTTTATTTTAAAGTCAATTAGGCTTCAAATATCATGCAACGCGCTAGCGCGTTTTCCGCACATACGTGCTGTTCCTCGTGAATGTGCGGAACACGCGTCAAAGCGTTTATTATACCAAAATATACTAAAATAACATACCATCAAAATTAAGCAATAAAAACGATATTCTAGATGCTTCAGGGCAAAAATAAAAATTTTTAATAGAAAAAAAATCTTCCGCATGGGGCGCGTACTTCAAGCGCCAGCTCCACAGCGAATGTGTTAATGGCGTTAGATCACAACATCGAAGTTGCCAGTTAATGAGACAATTGGTAATTCGTGAAAACTTTACTTTTTAATATCTCACTTATACGAGGTCTGACCAATAAGTAATGAGACTGATTTTTTAGCCGCGCTTGTGGTAACACTGCGAACCTGAAACTTCGGACGGTTAATCTCCCATCCCTCCTCTATCGATACATGTGCTCGCGACTTTTGTACGTTCGTTAGTTCTCCAGCTGTGTTGTGTTTTCGACAACGTGTTTGTAAGGCGTGTCACAAATATGGAACGACGTAATATTGAACAGCGGTACGTGATATATGGAATGCGGAATCGTGCACAAAGAGTTTGTATCACCTGGGCAGACCGTCAACCAACATTTCTACCTGAAACTACTCGATCGGCTGCGAAAACGAGTCATTAGAGTCCATCCAGAGATTTCCAAAACGTGGATCCTTCATCATGACAATGCTCCATGCCATCGTGCCTTCGGTGTGTCGCAGTTTTTGACCTCTAAAAACATCGCAGTGCCCTATTCGCCGGATGACTTCTTCTTGTTCCCCCAAACAAAATTGGCCGTGAAAGGAACGCATTTTGAGTCCATAACTGACATCCAGACCGCCGTGACGAGGGTACTCCAGGACATTCCAGTCGAGGCCTTCCAGAAATGTTACGAAAGCTGGAAGAAACGTTGGAACCAGTGTGTAGTTGTGAGAGGGGAGTGCTTTGAAGGGGATCACAACAATGTACCTTAATTTTTAAATATACGTATTTTACGGACTTAGTCTCATTACTTATTGGTCAGACCTCGTAAATAAATAAGTTACCTACGACGTATTTTAATATAAACTTTTTTCTTTACGGGAAAGCCGAAAGGGGCGAAGCACCTGGAGACAGTGCATCCACTTCTCCATATAATAAAAGAATTAATTATTATAGTTGATGGAAAGAGGTAAGACAAACACTTTTTCCTTATTTTGACCTAAAGAATGTGTCCTTAAAATAGTGCCGTGCAATACCGTGAACACCGTGTATATCTTTAATACCTCTATTATACCCTGTATAATATGACAGGTAACTATCTAGCAACTTAATGTAATTTGGGATTAAAATTTAATAAAGATCCGAATATGTTTGCAAGCAATCCTAGTACCTAACCTTTAGAAATAATTAGTTTTAAAAAGTTCCGACCTTTTCCGGTGTGTAAAATCGCATAGGTGGGTAGGTAGTTGATCATCAGCTCCTGCGCGAAAGCCCCTCGCAATACAGAAAGATCCAGAAGTTCCAGGTCCAAACGGCACCATTTGAACACACACCGCAATCCAAATTGAAACGATATCGCGTACACGCACCAAACAAATCCAAAAGACGCGCGTCCATAAAATTCAAGTCTAAACGGCACATCAATTCCGCGCACGTCCGTCCGAGCGCTGTTAAAGTCCGCGAACAGCTTAAGCGGAATTTTTGGAAAACTTTTATTCGAACCATCGTTGCTCGCGTAAATACCGGATTGTTTTGTTTAAATTTTAGACAGTTCGTGTTATCACGCGACGATTTCTTGCAAGACGCGATAAGAACAACAAAACGAAGAGACCAAACACCGGCATCTTGTACAGCCTTATGGGTAATACAGTTTACGTTTTTATCGGCGCGTCACTACACGTTTGGTAACTGCTCGTTCAGCGCGAACTTACTCATAAAACAATACCTATTCTTTTAAATTATACGAGTGCCGTAACGGCTAAAACGTTATACATTTTGTTGAACTGTTAGTTAAAGTAGTCATCAGGTAATATCGCTATTATTGTTCGGGCCAGACAGTTATATTTTAAAATGGACGTGTTAGTGTGTGGAGTCGTCGTTGCGCGGTTTAAAATTTTTAGACAGTTACAGCGTTGTTATTGTTATTGTGTAATTCGGACGTAGACGATCGTGTTTTATTATTTTGTGACAACGGTAACGTGTGCGTTTAGTGTTAATCGTGGACGCTGAAATGGAATTGGAGGACGTTTTTAGCAGAATACACCTACACGGTTTGCTGTGCATTGCATCCCCCAACGGAAGTGACGGTGTCGATGAAACCTTCTTATGTAAGTACAGTTTTATGTGTATTAATTTGATGATTTTTAACACGTCGTGCCCAACAAGTACCACCAGTAGTTCACAGCAAATACCTTTGTATATATGGCCATTAAGGAGCCAACCACGAATTAGTGTTACGAGGTACAACGTTTTAATGTCATTACATGTGTCATTTATTGTGAAAACAAATGTTTAAAAACATGATTGTTATAGTGATCGTGGTCGATCATATTTCAATATTGTTAAATCGAGAAATTCGACAAACGATTAAAACGTTCTAATTAAACTTAAATATATGTAAAAGTTGGTTACAAGAGAACTATTTGATATCAATTCGAATAATTTTATTCTAAATACTTTCAAGAAAACATTAATAATAAGTTACAACAAGTATTCGATTTAAAATTCATTGGTACTACTCTTAAAATACTGACGTTATCGGAACAAAATACTCAAATTAAACAACTAAAATAATATTAATGAACCGGTCAACGACCACTTTATCCATCACTTCATGCTGTTGCATATTTTAAATTTAAAACAATTAGATCTGCATAAATACTGAATTTAACCCATCTAAATCGATCGTTTTGTAAACTAACATAAATAATTACTGATCTAATACTGTTAGACGTTACATTTTTTATCGTTAACTAATAAACTATTTAAGAAAATTTTAAAAAGGCAATGCGAGATTCTAATTACCGATTGTAAAAAAAAAATAAATACAGAATTGCATAAAAAATACTGTAAAATAAACTAATATTCAAATATCCATAAATACAATGAAACTTCTCTTCTAACAGACTCTTCCAAATACCGAACAATCGTTTTGGTCCTGCGAGAAGTTTCACTGTGTAACCTACTCGATTAAAGTGACTTCATACAGGCATAACTTTTAAGAATGCAATACTCTAATTTAGAAAATATAGTGCAATAACAAAGTATATACTTCTATATATAAACGGATAACATATTTAATCATACATTATTAAAGAAATTAAATTAGTCGGCGACGTCAAAAATTTTCGTAGTTGCCGCCGTCAACGTTACTTTTACGTAATTCCGGAAGAAGAGCGAGATCGCCATCTTCCGAAACTGAAGTGGACGTGAACTGGTCGAAATTTCGACAATTCGCATCTTGCATTTCGTTCGACGGCAACAAAGAGTTCACTATTTGATCTACGATGGTTAAAATTTGCAAATCGTTTTCTTGCGAATTTAACGGCGTTTGAATCAAGTCGGAATCTTGTACGTTTAAGACGGCCGGAACGTTTCCGTCTACTTCCGCATTTAATTTATCGGTCCAAATAGGTTGTCGATTGAAACCAGTGGCGTCTAAGTTTATTACGTTTTCCGACATGACAATTTCCGGTAAGAAAACTGAAGTGATTGCGGGAACGCAAACTGAAATCGATTGGGAATGTTGATCGTTTGCGGGCGCGTTCTTTTTTTCTTTATCTGTCTTCTGTTCGGTCGGTACGGGAACTACTGCGCCCGTATGGTCGGTCTTTAAACGTTGCACTCGTTTAGCTTTGTTAATTATGGAATGTGCGGTTTCTTCGTGACGTCTTAAATGAGCGAGTCTCTTGTACGTTTGCGCACATAATTTACAACAGTACGGACGAGCATTTGAATGGCAAGATTGATGACGAACCAATTCTAGTTTTCTTTTAAAACTTTTTTCGCATTTTCCACATGGAAATTGTCTTATCTGTAATTATCGAATTAAAAATTTGTAGTAGGTCGTTTAAAATTATATTTAAAATAGTCAAACCTCTAAATGTAGATAGTTTATATGATCCGCAAGCGTTGCAAATGTAGAAAACGACTTTCCACAATAATCGCATATAAACTGCTTATCGTTGATAAAGTGTAAATTTGTGTGCCTGGCCAAATTCGGTTTAAACTGCGTCTTATAGTCACAGTACTTGCAAGAATAAACATTTGCTATCTTGCTATGAAAACGTCTAAGATGTTGTTCCAATACGTACTTTTTAGTAAATTGTTTTCCACAGTTTTCGCAGACTAACTGATTCTTTTCCGGACTATTTTTATCGTGCAAAATGGTCATGCAATGTTTATAATATTGATACGGGGTGTGAAAAGTTTTGTTACAAAATTTGCAGTGTATTGTTGTCTCAGTTTCTGTAAAAAAAAAACCAGTAACTATTTATAATTTGATGTTAAACAACCTCACCTTTATGTTTACGAATGTGCATTTGAAATAATAAAGTACGGTGAAATGTGGCAGGGCAATATGGACAACGCAAATGCGGTTCCAAACCTTGAACCGAGTGTCCACGTTGTTTATGTCGATAAACATGCGTCTTCGATGCGTAACTTTCGTTGCACGTTAAACACTTATAACGTTCGTGTCTCTAAATTAAAATTATTTTTATTTAACATGTTCATATGACACAATATTTACCTTTAAATGAGAAAAATACTGATGCTTCCTTGTAAATTTATCTTTACACTTCGAACATTGCCACGGTTTTTCGTCTTCGTGCTTTTTTCTGTGATCGTCGTATTCTTGAGACGATTTGCTGATTATACCACAATCCAAACAAATTAATTTCGTCATAGAATGCTGTTGTAAATGATAATACAAAGATTTTCGCCTTACAAATCTGAAATACGAATAGTATCGATAAATTTATAACTAAAAACAACGTTTAACAAACCGTTTATCGCAATAATCGCACTTAAATCCGGCCTTCTCTAATTTTACGTTGTGCTTATTTAACATATGTCGAACGAGTTGCTCGCGGCGAGTTAATGCCGTATCGCAATAAGAACAATTGTTTCGCTTATGACTTTCCAAATGCAAATTTAAATGCCTTTGCACGCTAAATTCCTAAAAATCAACAAGGATTTAAATTAACGTTAATTTATGTAAATAACATACTTTAGGGCACTGGGTACATTTGAATTTTTTAATTAACGTCCTCGTTTTTCTCTTACAATAATGTAGTTGATGCCATTCGTAAGACTTTCTGTTGTTAAACGTACGATGACATTTTAAGCACGATATAGGTGTTCCCATATGAAATTCCATGTGCTTCAACAAATTAATCTTAGTAGTTCTAATTTCGCCGCACGTCTGACATTTATACGAAGTCTTATTTGAATTTCTACCACGTTTTTTTGAGGTTTTAACAACATGTTTATTTCGTTTGTTTGGATACGATTTCTTCGTATTTGTAGATTTTAATGGAGTTTTCTTTGAATTAGTTTGGTCGGTGATAACATTATTTTCATCGGTATGATTACTATCGATGTAATTCCGAACGTAATCCAGGGCTTCATATTTACCAGCCTCGTCGAAATTATTAATACTTTTCAGGATATTGCCGATCTTATAATAAAAAGCGTTCGTTTAAATGGAAATGCACAAAATAAGGTTAGAGTACCGACCTGTTCTTTGAAGGAGTTTAAATTATTGTTTTGGCTACACATTTGATTTGGTTCTACTTTGTCTAATTTAAAATTTAAATAATTATTTTACATTTTAATATCTTTGGTAAATTGTATTTACAAACATTTCAATCATGAAATTATAACCGCACATTCGTGTAGTGTAATGTTTGATCAACAGACGTCGCTACTGATGCTAAATTTGCCACGATTTAAATTTAATTTTGTAAATCTTTTTCATACAATTCCTGAGATAAAGATGTCAGTTAAAAGATGTAAAAACAACTGATATTTTATATAAAAACTTTTATTTAAAGTTACAATAGAAATTTGTTAAGTCGGACCTCTTTAACTCGGATCTCGGATAGTCCGGACTAAAAAAGACCTGTAATACAAGGTGTCCGCCGGGAAGGTATACTACTTTGTTTTGCCGCCATTTTGGCAAACATTAGTCTTGACAGTTCATATTTGGCAGTCGTGAAGTAGACACGTGGCAAATTTATTATGGAAAAATATTCGATAAACCAACGTGTTTTAATCGTTAAAACATTTTATCAAAATCAATCATCGATTACTGTGACGATGAGAAAGTTACGTGAAATTTTTGGGAGAAACAACGTGCCAACAAAACGCACTATTTATCGTGTAGTGAATGATTTCGAAGAAAGAGGGTCTGTAGGTGATAGGCCCAAGCATGGACCACAACGTACTGCAAGATCGGCTGAAAACATTACTGCTGCTTAAGAAAGTGTTCAAAACAATCCATCAACCTCAATTCGACGCCGTGCTCAGGAGCTTGGTCTTCAAAGAACAACTTTGGCCACAATATATCGTAAGATATAACGTAACTTTCTCATCGTCACAGTAATCGATGATTGATTTTGATAAAATGTTTTAACGATTAAAACACGTTGGTTTATCGAATATTTTTCCATAATAAATTTGCCACGTGTCTACTTCACGACTGCCAAATATGAACTATCAAGACTAATGTTTACCAAAATGGCGGCAAAACAAAGTAGTATACCTTCCCGGCGGACACCTTGTACAAGCACAGTGAAAGCTCACAATAAGGGTCAGCTGTGGGGTAGAAAATACCGGTCGTTATTGGCAAATAGGCAATTTCATAAATTTGGCCTAACACTAAACTAATTTATGCACCACACATTTTAGTTATTTCTGATATTTCCTGAAATGACTAGTTATTATTGATATTAACTAAAGGATATCAACGGTTACATATAGCTCATCCAAACCTATATGATGTTCACGTCATCAACAAAAAGTCACTAGATTGTTTATTTGTAATCCGATTTAAAGTTTGGAAAGTGACATATTCTATAAATGATTTACTTGCGTACATATTAGATGGTATAAAGAAAGACTACAATTTATTAGAACTGTCAAAATGCGAGGTACGAGGTGACAGCACTGTGTGAAATGTCATCATCTATACTTCGTCCAAACCTATATGCAATCCACGTCATCAGTAAAAAGGTTACTAGATTATGACGTTTCACACAGTGCTGTCACCTCGTACCTCGTATTTTGACAGTTCTAATAGATTGTAGTGTTTCTTTATACTATCTAATATGTGCGCAGGTAAATCATCTATAGAATATGTCATTTTCCAAACTTTAAACCGAATTACAAATAAACAATCTAGTAACTTTTTTTTGAAGACGTAAATTGCATATAGGTTTGGATAGGCCATAGTAACCTTGTATCGATGACGTGAACATCATATAGGTTTGGATGAGCTATATGCATATACTTTATGGGTACTTAATTAACTCCATTAGATATGATATAGATCGGTTTTTCAATCGCAAGTTAACTCCGACTATCAGTCAATCACTATAAAATGATTTTAAAACAAATGTTTCTATGGTGATTGGCCGATGGTTAGAGCTAACCGGCGATCGATAAATCGCTCCTAGGGCAAATACAAAATTGAAAGTACAATTTTCAAAAAATCTAATTTGACCGAATAAATGTATTGAAAATTTTTATTTTAAAAATTTATATTCTTGGTTTTTTTGGTGAAATATCATAGTGTACCTATAATTCTGATGTTCTGCAATTTACTAATAAATATCTGACAATGAATATTTTAGAAATGATCGTAAACGAAGTGAATAAATGATCGAATTTAAATATCAATTTCATTTTTGTACTGAAGGAAACCGAAAGAAAATGAAAAAAAAAACTGGCATGTGCACATAAATATTACTCATAATTTTTAATGATTCCCGCAGCTGTTGTAAGCTGTCGCGGTAAACATTTAGATCTCGGTAAGTTAGTAACATTTAAGAGTCCAGTGTCGTTTAAGCGACTGAAAATAATGAGACCTCAATTCGTCGATTGTTTTGTTTTAATCGGTACGGCACTATCGTTGAATAACGATAAATTACCGCAAACAAATCCGCCATTATTAAATGATGCCGATGCCACGACCGTTAATATTTCCCTAAGTATCGAAGAAATCAGTTTCACGAATCTTGATACGATGGTAAATAGAAATTGATACATTTTATCGATCAATTATTTATTAGTCTTTTTTTTTCCTCGATCAAAGGAAACTGAAATAACTCTATTAATTCACGAACGATGGCTAGATCCGCGCTTAAGTGCCGCTATACGGATACAAAAATTGGCGGTCGCCAGACAAATTTGGCACCCGAAAATTACGATTGTGAAAGGGCGTTTGGCCGCCTGCGCAAATAACGAGGACACTCAATTCTGGAGAGGTTTCGGGGACGAAGGGAACGTCCTTTTTAGTGAAAAGCTAACGATTAAGACGCACTGCACCAAGGATTTCAAGAAATTTCCCTTCGACTCCCAAATTTGCGAATTGAAATTCGGTTCGTGTAAGTTTATTATACGGTATAGGTGGATAATTTATTTGTTCGTAAATTAAATTGTCGATTATTTCCAGATCGTTTTCCTATAGACGAAGTGCAATTGATGTGGGATTTGAATCCTGCGGAGGTATTTACGGGCATCGAATTGTACGATTTTTTTGACGAACGTCTCCACTTTCCACGAAATCGATATTCGTCCTACCGGAAATTATAGTGTATTGGTGATTCAGTTTGCTGTCAAAAGACATTTTCAGCATTACATCGTGTGCACCATGTCCCCGTGCGTTACGCTGTTGCTGTTGAGTTATTGTTCGTTTTGGATCGATCAAAACAGCGTTGGATTTCGTTTATTATTATCTTTAAGCGCAACTTTATTTTTAATTTGTTTATATGTCGCTACCGCTTGCACGACCTCGAAAGCTCCCTATTTGAAGGCTTTAGACATTTTCATTATTTTATGTATATTATTTGCTAATTTTTCGTTATTTGAAAATTGCCTTATTAGCTATATGTATTCTCAGACTTACGTAAATTTTACCGAAAAAACTCAAGAAATATACGCCAAAGTTATTTCGTGGGTAGAATTCTTCGTGAGAATTGCGTACCCTATCTTTTATATTACTTTTTTAATAATATTTTTGTACTGTGTATTATAAATTGAGAGTAATTCTAATAATCGGATATTAGCGAATAAATTATTATTATTATTTTTCACCTTCTACCTTAAATATGAGTTTTATTTTCCCTATTGTTTAAATTCTAATCGGTTCCTTCGTACATTTTTAATTATTTTATTTATTTATTCATTGTTGCCGTTTTCACCGATATTTTAATTTAAACTGATTATAGCAAAATTATAGTAACAAGAACAAAGTTTATTTGTCACTAATTAAGATTAAAATTTGAAGGCACAACGATTGAATGGAAAATTAGTTAACTAACTCGTTAGTGGCAATATCTTTTATTAGATAAACTACTGAATTTAAAAAGTTAAAATGTTAAGTTTGTATAGATATACTTTGTACACCCATTAGGTATTAAATTTGATATTTTTTATGCTTTATTGGTCGGAGTAGAAAATGTTAAAACACCATTTAGTTGTAGTTACAAAATTGAAAATTGATCTTTTAAAAATGCCACCGCATTTTACATGCTTTGAAACGTTTTGCACCCCGTTTAAAAAGTTTTAGTACCTCCCCGTCAGGAGCGAGAGAAGACGAGAGGGCTGGGGGAGACAAAAGAGAAATAAAATGTATAGAAATGTCACGTAACGCATGATTGTTTAATATTAATAAACTATAAGCCTTACTAACATTTACACTCCCCTAAATCCCAATATCGGCGATTGAAAATTGTTTTCAATTACGACGTATTGTAGTTAGTTTAAAAAAATATATTTTAACAATTTTAACAATCGTTTTGTATATACCTTTAGGCCTTGTTTGTCCTACCTGTTTTGTGGGTCTTATGATTTTTGTTACCTTTCCTGTATCTCAAAATCAATGATCGAAATTCTCCAATATTATTAAAATTAATATTTATACCTATACGATATCCAAGATAGATTCCGATGCACGTCATCAATAAAAAATTACTAAATTGTGCATTTGTTTGAAGGCGTTATACTTGCACACATATTAGACGATATAAAAAAGACTAAAATTTATTAGAATTGTAAAAATACTAGGTTTTATTGATGACGTGTATTGGAACCTATGTTGGATAACTTTTAGTTAATAATTTACATTTGTCTTAAATATAGAGGGTGGTTCCAAAATGCCGCTCGAACTTTACAATGCGTTGTTAGTAGGAGACTGTTAATACAGCCATACCTTTATCTGCTATATTTTGTTTTTATTTTATTTCAAAATTTGCAATAAAAAAAAGTGTACGAACACATTGTTACTCCATAGACAAGAGGCATTGATAATTAAGGAAAAACCCACGTACAAGTATGTAATAATAAATAAAACACAGACATTCTGACTATGGCTAAGGACTTTTCAAACTAAGCAAAACTATTTGTAAAGAATGACGTTTTTTTTAAAAAGGGAAAATAAAAAAGTTTACAAGTGTAGTTAGGTCCATCTGTGGACACACTGTATATTGCATTTATATACATGCGTAAAATGTACAGAAGCTATATATTTTTCGCAAGTGAATTATACTATAGCCAACATACTCTTTGGATTTTGATTTTTATTTCTGGGGCCCCTTTAAGGCTATTCAGTTACACAAGCAATAAATATCAAAGATCGTTTCAAACTTAATATGTGGTACACGTTTTATGGAAATTCATAAAATTGTTGTGATATAATCATATTAGATAAAATCTATAAAAATATTGTCACTTGTAAGTATTTGACAAACATTAAATAAAATAAGAATGTGGAATTACAAGATTACTACACATACTAATTGTAAGTTTGAAACGATAATACGGACGTTTTAACGGGAGCGTATCCTACTCCAAAATTAATACCTATAAATCGTTTTTTTTAATCGTCGATAACGACTTTGAAAAGTTTCTTGACATTCTTGAACCTTTCACGATACATTTAATGTTTAACCAATTATTATTATTTTATTTTTGTTCCACCTTAACTAGGGGGCTTTGGAGCATCATCAACTGTTGCGGTTTATTAAGCTCCACGATCACAAACATCAATGCCTGTCAGGGGGTTATTTCTTCACCGCTTGTACCGGGACTCGAACCCAGGACCCATTAAGCGAGAGGCCAGTCTCCTGACTACTCAGCCACCGAATCCGTCAATTGTTATTAAAATTATTGTCTTCGAATATTTCCGAGTTTTGTACCTCTTTTAGATACAGCTACAGCTTATCCAAATCTATATGATATTCACGTCATCAACAAAAAGTTACTAAATTGTTTATTTGTAATTCGGTTTAAAGTTTGGAAAAGTGACATATTCTATAGATGATTTACTCGCGCACATATTAGATGGTATAAAGAAAAACTACGATTTATTAGAACTGTCAAAATACGAGGTACGAGGTGACAGCACTGTGTGAAACGTCATTATCTAGTAACCTTGTATTGATAAGCTGTATTATATCAACTCGTAACGTCAATGAATACATTAGAAAGTTCGAGCATATATGTGTGTAATGATATTAATACTTTGATTGTGCGTTTTTGAGAGTATTTTGAACGTTAAGGGAACATTTTCTGGAAATGAAAACACACACCATTCGGTTTTATTTGTCGGAAAGGTCAGTACTTTGTTAATTTAATTAAATGTAATGACATTGGAATTATGTAGGTACAAACTGATTAGGATTTTTATTAATTTACATACATATTTCGATTTACTTCGGTTTAACGTTGCATTGCGGTATGTCTAGAGTTTTTCTGCAGATAATTGGTTATTAGGATGTACTATTTTTTTATTTTTATGCGTACCACTTTGGCACCTTTACGGAAAATTTTTGCATACATACTTTTACATACTTCTTCTTCTTGCGGTGCCTTATCTTAACTGAGGTTGGCGATAACCGTAACAAAATTTCTTTGCTTTCGGCAGTTATAGTTAAGTTTTCGATGTTCAAACATGTCCAATCCTTTATATTTTTCATTCAAGATGTTTGTGCTCGGTATTATATAATATTCCTGATATATCGACACTTAAAAAAATAGCAAAAATATATACGAATTTTAGTATTTTTGTAGCAATCGTTTCTTTTTAATTTTGCGCAGCGTTTTTAACCAAAATCGCGTGGTTTAAAAATATTAAAAAGGTGTCGAGTTCAAATAACGATCATTATTTTATACATGAATTGTTCTATATTTTTTATAATCAGTCTTTTAACAATTTATTGTACAAATACACGAAATCGCCAATTTAAAATGATTTCGCTTTTTTTTTATTTAAAGCATAATTTTTTTAAGAGGGGCAAACGTCTCAAACTTCAGACCTTTGCTTACATATATACCTAGGTGGACTATTCATTCACCTATTTTGAAGTCTGACAATGAGACCTTCGTCCTTTTTTATGGGCCTCCAAATATGGGGACCCAAACATGGGGTCCAGTAGTAGAGGTATTTTTCGACAGCATTGTGGTGTTAGTAATAAATCTACGGTAAACATCTAAACTCGCAGATAATAATTTCTAATTATAATTTAAAAATTTAATAAACAAAATAATTATTAATAACAATAAATAAGTCTACTTATTTATTATTATTAGTAATTAATAATTACCTACAGATAATATTACTGGTGTAGATACCGTTGAAAATTAAAAATAAAAAACTTTTGGCCTAAATTCATCATTAAGTTAAGTCATATGTAGGTACCTACCTACTTAAATCTAACATTTAGCATTATTTACAGTATACCTTTTTAATGATTTTGACCTCGTAAAATGTACTCTTGTTTATCTTTTGTAACAAATGTGATGCAGTTAACTTAAAAAAAGAATTCGCGAGTTTACTTTTTTTTGGTTAATTTTATGATAGTTTAAAATTCGAAATACCTAAATAAAGTGAAAAGTATTAGATATATGTCGTACCTATAAGGTAAAATTATTATCCATCACAAAAAACAGTTAAAATATAATAAAAGCCGCCCAATATTTAAATATTATAATACTACTTCAAATTAATTGTAATAAATAACATTCGGCTTTTGTAAAATTTTGTAAAAATGTTCAATTTTCTTTAATCAACTTTGTTTTGTAAATAAGTAAATCGGCCGATCTTATAATATGCATACGAAATGGCGCGAATAATAATCGCAAGTCTTTAAAATAAAATAAACTACATTGATGAGAAAACAAGTTTAATTTTACAATTTTTTAAATACATATTATACGAATAAACGTGATAAGTGCACGGCATTTTATGTGATAATTAAAGTTTCTAAAATCGCCGAGTGAAGACAATTAGTAAGAACATTTAAATACATCGTTCCAGTATCTACAGATAAATACGCGTGTTACGAAAAATATTTGACTAACTCGTTACTATTATTAATTATGTAAATAAAGAATGTTTCCATACTGATTATTTTGGGCTTTATCCCTACGTGTGTTTAAAAGTTGAAAATTAAAAAACACGCACATGACAAACATGATGAGGACAGTCGAAACACTACAAATGGAAACACTACAAGGAGCGACTCTGTCTAACGGAAAAACAAACACCTATATAAAACTGATTGCAAAAATGGTCTTCGATAGATCATAAAACAAAAGAAGAAATCGACCACGAAATATGTAGCAATATTTTGTAGTGCAACGTTTCGACATAAACTCTGTCTTCATCAGGCACAGACACTAAATTGCTAACAAATTGTAATTGCAATATCAATGGTTTTTCATCGATACTTTAAGGGGGCGACTGCTGCGTTTGTTGTCAATAGATGGCAGCAGCTACAAAAATTAAACATTATTTTATGAATAGATAACTTTTGAAAAATGTTAAAATTTTGATTTTAGCTTGAATTTTTACAAATGCAATACATTAATTTAGGGAATCACAAAATTTCATGTTAAACACAACTGTTTTTAAAAATTTATTGCTAATTAAAGTTTGAAAATAGAAGTTGTTTATTTTGAGTAATGTTTAACTTTTTCTATATGAGTACCTAAGTTATTTTACAAATGTTCTAATTTTAAAATATGAACGTCGAAACGGAACTAATAAAGTTTATTTCCAATTTTAAAGTTTATTGTCAAGCTCTAGTTATTACAAATATAAATAACGTTTTTCAAAAGTTATCCATTCATAAAATAATGCTTAATTTTTGTAGCTGCTGCCATCTATTGACAACAAACGCAGCGGTCGCCCTCTTCATGTGTTACTGTGATTCGTGGTGATTTTATTATGTTATTTTAAAGCCTTACGCATGTGTGTCATCTAATTAGATAATAATTTAGTGTCTGATGTACCTGATGAAGGCAGAGTTTCTGTAGAAACGTTGAATTATGATCAATAAAGAGCGTTAACTATAGCTTATCCGAACCTATATGATGTTCACGTCATCAATGCAAGGTTACTAGATGATGACGTTTCACACAGTGCTGTCACGTCGTATCTCGTATTTGAACAATTCTAATAAATTGTAATAAATATGTCACTTTCCAAACTTTAAACCGAATTACAAATAAACAATCTAGTAACTTTTTGTTGATGATGTGAACATCATATAGGTTTGGATAAGCTATAGACTAATTTGACCAAATCCGACTATTCTTCTGTTGTTTAATATTTTAAGTTATTGACCTAGTATTACAAAATTTTGATTAAAATACATATATTGATATCTTTCGAGTTCTTTATTAGACTGAAATGTGTAGATAAGTGGCTCGTACAATTATTCAGCAAGTTATTATGTACGTATCATACGTTATTTTATACACGGGAAGCTTTTTATAGGCACTGGAGTAAAAATAATCTATGTATAATTTGCATAAAACTGTTTTTATAATGTTCATTGAAGAGAATCGAATAATGTTAAATCGAAAACTATGTTATATAATATGTGTCTATCGACATTTAAAAATATTTTGGATATTTTTAAGTGTTTTTGATGAGCAATTGACGTCACAAAGAACTTAATTTTTTTTTCAAATCCAAAATTGACCAAGTACGGACCTTTTTGTAATAGCATAGTATCTGGGCGGTCCTCAGTGGTTAACACTTGTTAATTAATAGTCCATTCTCGTTCTGGATGCCTTCCATTCAGGCGTATCTAGACATTGTTCGTCGGCAATCAATGCTTCGCACATCTTCATTCGGTGAACGGAAGTTAAAGACGTGATATCCATGCCCATTTTCTTTTATGGTCAGGTATTTTATTCCTCCAAGTACCGATTCATTGCATACAAATATACTGTATAGTGACCACTTAATAAACTTATTCATAGCTGCTACTGTGCAGCCTTTTATGGACATATTTTTAGATGTAAAGTATTTAAATAGGTACACAATAAACTAAATGATTATAATTTATTAGATAAAACTTTCCCCTATTTACAAAATAAGGTCCAAAAATGAATTCTTACTTATTTTTGATGCAAGATATAAAAAAGGAACGTCTTTCTTTTTAGTAAAAAGTTACGTGATAATATAATTTTTTGCCTAATTATCCAACAATATGTTATCTAAAATATAGTTATAGCTAAATTATATATACATTTTGGGTTAAGGTTAACATAATTATGTACTTATGTACATATATAAAAAAATTACATCGGTAGTTCTTGGCCGAGTCTTGTCCATTACATTCTGCATGAACTCGGCGTCTGCAGTGAATGCGCCTGTGCCAAATTCATCACAGTTCAAGCATTGCTCAGGTGGATTTGTTGATGTCAATCATTTGGATGTTAATAATGAATGATGATGTCATCATTATTTTGAAATGTTTACCATTTGCATGGTCATCATTCATCATGTGTCAGTTCAAAGGGTTGTGACCGTGCAATTGAGTTTTCTCATTTTATTCACGTTTCGTTCTAAAAGTTTGTTTTAAACTTGTTAATAGCCGAAAAATTGCACTATAGCTCTGTCGTGGATAAACCAAAGTTGAAGCCTAATATTAGGTGTCCATCGTCTAAAAATAGGAATAATTTAGGTATTAAATACCTAATTGATTTACATAGTCAGATGATGTCTCGCACTTCATGAACTGTGCGAAAATTTTCGTTTGACCTAACACTATTATTGTGTATAAATTTGCGGTAGCGTCTTTTGTAAATTCAGCCATATTGATGATAAAACATATTAGCAAGTTTCCAAGAAATCTTTAGTAAAATACCATCTATATACATCAATCAGCATTCGTTGAATATATGGTAAAAGTGCAATAATGCTTGTAAATAATTCTTTTACAGGATGAGCGTCGTTATTTCCCCCCCTCCCAATCGTAATTTTTCTGAAATAAACATCTAAATTTACTTTCGCCCTTTTCAACGCGCGGACTTTCCTCTAAAGAGTAGAAACGACAGACCCATCAGGTCACCCATCATGGTTGGTACATTGAGCAAAAAATTCAATTTCGTAGTCTTCTGGATGCGCTTTTTAAAAATTTCGATATATTTCTTTAACTCCTTATAGTATATAATTAAAAATATTGATTTGATGTGCAATTAAAACCGCTACTAAAACTATACCTACACATGAAATGTTCATAATTTTTATATTAATCGTAGTAAATTTAGTAGATTATGTAAACTTGCGAATCCCATTATGGAAATCGTTCTGTGTACGTAAGTCGTCCGTATCAGCTTACTTAAATGGTTACTGAAAACAATAAAGTATGTTAAATAAATAACGGTTGTTTGCAATTGTAATTTGAAGGTGGCAATGCTATTTTTTTAAGGTATAAACCGGTAAAGTCACACTGCATGCTTAATTTTATTAGATAATCCTAAAATATCCAATTGTTTTAACATGGTTGGTGTTTATTTTGTAATTATTTTGTCATTCGGAATTTTTAAAAGTTTTTAGGTAATCAATCTAACAAATAAACTTGCTTAAGTTTTCGCCATTTTTTAATAAATATATTAGGAAACGCACCTGTGCACCATAAAACAGTGATTATAACCATAATTATAATGTGATAATGTGATAATAATCTT
This sequence comes from Rhagophthalmus giganteus, assembly GCA_036326145.1. NCBI lineage: Eukaryota > Metazoa > Arthropoda > Insecta > Coleoptera > Rhagophthalmidae > Rhagophthalmus > Rhagophthalmus giganteus. The sequence goes on along the minus strand of JARFJA010000083.1, from coordinate 3,944,619 downwards.
ATTTGATGATTCAAACAGATGATATTATGTTAATAAAATTAAGGAAATAATACAATGTCGTTTTAAATAATAGTACAATAGGTACATGCGTAATTGTAAACCTAAATGAAGTAAAAATTTGAAATAATTTTTAAGAGAGTCCTCAGTGGATTGTGCGTGCTTTTTGGGCGCAGTTCACAAACTAAAAATGAATAGTCATCCAAAAGTAAGGCAATTTTGCACGTTTAAAATAAGACTCGTATTTTAAGAATACCCTGTATACTTATTAATCAATTGCGATATCCTATTTTGCCGGATAAAAGTCTTCAAGTCAAAAATAGCGATTTTCATCTTATAATTTCTAAAAATAGTTGTAGATATTCAATTAATTCATTAGATCGACGGATGACAATTAGTTGATACTTGTCGAAGATGCTAACTTTCATTGTTTGAATTTGTACGACCACAGCTTTGATCACACTTCACGTCGAACGCGTTTCGATAACCAAACCATCATCGTCGGCACCACATTTTAAAAATTCGAAATTGGTGTTTTGCTTTTCTATAAATGTGGCGTCGCACCATTTCATTTGCTATATTACCCTGAAAATATCAATAGATTATTAATTGTTATTTTTCTCCATAACTTTAGTTCGACACATTTTCAATAGGTATTTCATTGACCGAAACATTTAGAAAACGATATGTATTTAAAACTATCCATCCATAATTTATTCGTTTATTCGCAAGTAACGTCTGGGATTTCCATGCACACACGTCACGTACATCATAATACATATCTGTACATTCTTTGCAGAGTTCGATATGTCGATTACAAATTGTTTATTAAGTTCGTAGTGATCAATTTATAAAATCGAGTTATTTTTGTATCGCAATAAATCTATTTAATTTTTCAACGGTTTACTTAATTGAACGCCCACTTATTAGATGTATAATTATTTAAATCTTATGCCTGCCCTGTGCTAGGTGGGAGTTGTCACAATTTTCATTGTGGAATTCATGAAGACACGCAAGTTGGTTGTAGTATACGTAAAGCACGTGTCTTCGAAGGAAGTGAGTCAGATTTTTAACTAAAAGACATTTTATAAAGTAGTAGAGGGTCAGTGTTGATGGAAACGCTATCATCGCGACTCGAAAGAAAAAGGCGCGTCGTGTTTAAACTGCCTACTTATTTTTGCGTAATTACATAAATTAACGTTTTTTTTTTCGATTTATTTGCCGTTAAAATAAGACCCACCGTGTTAATGTTAACGCGATTGATATTTACAACGATCTTTTTTTTTCTTATTATTATTTTGGACTACGCGTTAATGAATACGCGTTTTGGTGGCAGATGAACCGTTTAGCCTCCGCGTCGTGTTTATACATGAGTAACGTTTTAAAAATTGTGTTTGCCTAGAATATGGGAGGCCGAGAAGGCAAGATGTCGGCATAGCTGTAGTATTTGAATAACGGCTATGTCGCATCCAGCCACCTTATGCCTGTCAAAACCAACACTTTTGGGTGTTACGAGCACAACTTTTATTTCATGGTGCGGTTTAAGAAGACCCAGGAAAAGTTGGTATAGGTATTTTTTTTAAGATACGTAGTTTTTTCCATTTGTAATTAATTATTTTTTTACATCAAATACCTATCGAAATCCAATCCGTTAGGTATACAAATTCAGTTTTGAACGAATGCCCGAAATAATTAATATTAGGGTAAGTGTGGAAACAGTGAATCAGGTGTACATACGCAGTGAATCGGTTCTTAAAGCAAATATACGTCTTCGTGAATTGTTCCATTTAGATCGTGTCGCAACCTGCATTGATAGATAGCTGGCGAATGTGTGCTCGTGACTTCTTCTTCCGTTGAAGAATATTCATATTTTGTTTAATGAAATTACATTTTCTCGTAAGTTTGCGCATTTTTATTACTCAATTTCTACATCGAAAATCGAGAGAAACCCATGATTTAATCGTAGTTAATCTTCATCTTGTCAGTTTTCTTTTACCAATTAATTATTAATTGAAATGATAATTTTTGTGTAGTCGCCTAATTAATTTCGTTTTAAATTAAGTTTGCGGAAGAGGGTGCACGTAGTGCGTCATTTCAAAACGTATAGATAAGTACAAAGAATCGTGATTCACCGTTTAGTTTCCTGTGTAAGAATCGTGATATATCGTATTTTAAGGAATACGAGATGTGGTCGCCTTTACTATAAATTTTCGTCTTTCGGATTAAAATTTGTTACCACCTCCTTAGAAAATGCATTTCGTTAATATCCGCCTATTTTTGTTTATGTCAATCAGAAAACGCTAGAAAGACCACCATAATTGCATGTCAAGTTTTAAATGGAATTAGAATCAGCCGGATTAACGTAAACAAAAATTAAGTGGATATTATTAACGAAATGCATTTCCTAAGGAGGCGGTAACAAATTTTAATCCGAAAGACGAAAATTTAAAGTAGAGGCGACTATAGGAATTTTATTTCGTATGTCTGGGTATAGCTGCTGTTTATCGGCGGTAGTATTATTTATAAACATAAAATAATAATTTATTAATGAAGCAACCAATAGTTTTGAAATAGAACAAAAAATAATAGTAGTAAGTGTATCAATATACATTTTCTCAATAAAATTTATAACCTCGATTCACTTTATATTTAATTTAAATAATCGATTCCTTACTGTGAATTTACAATTAGCCATGATTTACAAAATACAAAGTGAAGCGATCTCTACCGTTTTTAAAAATCGGTAATTATTGGAAATATTTTTTTGTACCTACTTTTTAGTACAGTACAGTATTTAAAAAAATTTGAATAAATATATGTACAGGGCGATCTCGCTATACGCGAGGGATACCCACGTTCCGCGAAATCGCCGCTTATAACGTAATTCTCGTAAAACGAGACGTCGTATTTAATAAGCAAAAGTTAATGTTCGGTTCTTGAATGTTGAGATACAGGCGTACATTAAATTAATTTATTTGGATATAGATATACAGTAAAACCCCGTTTTTACGTTCTCGCAATTTACGTTTTCCTGTCGTTTACGTCATTTTCCATTGGTTCCGAGTTAAAACACCTTTTTTACATTTCCTGCTATTTACACTTATTTTCAACAGCCCCTGGAACGTATAAAAAATGGGTTTTACTCTAATAGGATGAAATGGAGCTCTCGACGAACGCTGGCAAGTCGTTTTAAATGCCTGGTACCATTTCACATTGAAAAGGAGAAAGCAGAAAATGCGAGTCAAAACGTGCGAACGCATGGGAACTCATGTGTATTTGATATAAATTGACGTTTAAGTTAAAATCGCGTATATCCGAAAACTCGGATAACGAAATCGCGTAAAACGGGATCTACCTGTAGAAATTTTTATTGTTTTGAAAAATTTAGCTGCATACAGGGTTTTGAAAAAAAGCTGATTTACCGATTTTACACTTGAATAATTATAATAAGTAGGTACTCACTTGTTTTGTCAAAATGTTTTGAAAATTTTTTTAAAAAAACATAAAAATAAATCCCACGTTCATTTACAACTATAAACAGCGTAAAATTAACGAACTGGTAATGTAGGTATAGGTATGTACCTAACTTTCTAAAGGAACTAATGTACGAGTGCCAATTAACACCTCATCATAATATATGTTAAATCTCGAATGTTTTTATCGACGTTTTGTTAAAATGAAAATTTTCCTTTTGAAATTTTGGTACCTACTGTTTATTCAGTTCAATACGGCCGCGGCGAGTAAATAATTTAGGAAATTATTCTTAAAAAGAAGATTTATTAGACAGTTATCATCGGTAAGATTCATTCAAAATAAACATACTTACCTCTATCTCTATGTATATCATAGATACAATCTACTTGTCGATTTGAACACAATAATAATTGTTTTTAATTGGTAACATTTTTGTGCTTTTGTTTTGACTAATTTAAAATTATAACAAGTTGCCCCCATTTTCGGAACATTTTAAAGTGCATTTAGTTCCATTTTTTTTCCGTTTTACACGATTTGCGTCGATTCACAAAACGATCGAACCAAATTCTAAAAATATATTTTTTTGTATTAGGTAGTATTTGCTTCACAACTTCACGAGTTTTACCTTTCATAGACAAATGTCTGTTCGCAGTAATTGTCAGAAATAAATCTACGATTATCGTAAACAAACAATATTTTTGTATTTTTGTGGATCCGCACACGTTTACTCATACACAGTAAGGCGATATAATATGTCTTTAACTAATCAATGTCTTGTAATTAAGTCGTTAATGAAACAAAATATATTGTAAAAAATATATTAAAAAAAAACATTAAAATATTTCATTATAGTTACAGCTTTTACAAGAAAAATACAAAACTTCTAGCAATTATTGCCTATTACATATAACTTATTGTTTGTTAATTCGTTCGTCATCATTCGTTTATTTCATTACTATATTTCTAAATTTTCTATTGTTAAGTATAAAATTATTAAAAATTGATAATAAGCCATAACTCATATAAAAAAATCAAAATTATGTCTAGGTCGCTTTTTGTTTAAAGGGTCTTTTAAGAAACATATTCCTAGTCTGAGAGATTCATTCCGGGCACCCTGTACATACACAACAAAAATTAATCGATAGGCACATCTTTTTATAAGGTCAATTTTTCTTTCAAAATCTCAGCGTAGATCTTTCGTTTTCTGCGAACTTGCATCATTACGCTTCATATTTTATTGTATTTTACGAACGACTGTGATCGCGAAAACGCGCGTAAGATAAAATTTTGTTCGCGAAATTGGACCGTCGAATGTTTGAGGGGAGCCCTAATCAAGTCCCCATCCAAGAACTTAACCAAGCTCAACTTTCAGAGAATTCGTGTGAGAACTTAAAGGCCCATGTATTTACACTATAAATACACGGAAAGTTGGTCGACAAAGAAATATTCTACCTTTTCTCGTCGCATTAATCCTTTCTGTTTGTAATCCTTTTAGAGAACACAATACGCAACACTCGCACATTCATTCGCAAAAAGGCCTTATAAACTGAACGAACACTTCTCGCACACGCGATTAATACGACGCCGTAATTTAAAATTCGAATTACCGAAACAAGCACTACCGCTTTGTACCATTAACGCGAATGATCTGAAACGGTTTTGCCGGAATTCCATATATATAAATGCATTCGGGTTTATGCGTGGATTCTAGGAAATCCCGCTTTTATTTTAAAACATTCAATTCTTTGTTCGCGCTCAGATAAAATATGAAAGTACGTGGCGCACATGTTGTATCGGTCGCATAAAAATGCGGTTATTCTTATCTGGTTTGTAATTGGGAAATTTTCAATACTTAAGGGCACACGAAGTTTATAAGTGAAAAATAGAGTAAATATATAATTTTGCAGTATAAAAGCAGTAGATGGTGATTATTCAAATAATTTTACTGCATAAAAAATACATATTTAAAATTTTTTTACTCTATTTGCACATTGTTTACAACTCCTGTAGGAAGGTTTTCAATGCTTTATTCGTTTATACAGTAACAGATTGAGATTTATATTTTCCATTAGTAGTCACTTTGGATAATTTTAATGGTCTCGTGAGTGTCCACAATAACGAGAAGTTTCATCGTATAGGTGCCTCTTTATTATCATACATTACATTGATGGATTATAATTATATAATAGGAAAATTATAATACATTTTTTTTTATTAAGACTTGATTTTTGAATGAAACCCTGAATTTTTAACAAATTTCAAAGCCAAAAAATCGGTTCTTAATTTTTTTTAAACAAAATGCTGAAAATTACAACAAAACTTAAAAAAATATGGTTCTGTGGGACGAAATAGCTTAAAGAGCTCAAAGAAGGGTTGTGTCAAAACACTATTTTTTCATCTTTAACAATAAATAGATCTTAAGATGTTCTACGATTACTTCTTTTATTTGATAAATAATATTACTTTTTAAAAATCAAACATGTTAAATATATTGACTTGTTTATTGCAACATTTTTTATAAATTTTCAACAAAGGATTTCCGTGCAATAGGCATTATCGGTACAAAACATAATTATTTTCAAAAATTGTCGATATCACACATACAAAGTTGAACACAAGCAAAACAGCACTTTACAACAATTTAATACTTAAGATTTATCTCAACATTTTCTTAAAGAAACATTATCGATCAAACCTAAAATACATTTTCTGGTGTCATTTATCACAATGTTAGTGTTGTTTAAATATATACAATATGTATATTATAAATTATATACAATATAGCAAGCTTAATATTCTAAAGTTTGGTTTAAAATGTTAATTAAACAAAACTGCTTACATATTTAGTTTGGTTATTTAAATTTGACTCGTAATAAATACAAAATTCGTACTGAATTGTTGAAACTTTAATTTCATTTTATCAACAATTTTACAGCTGTACAACAAGTTGTGTAAGTTATATAAATTAAGTTAAAATTGTTGATAAACAATTTATCTTTGCGTGATTCGGGTTAATGCAGATTTTAAAAATGCAATAATCATATGCATGCTAAATGTAAATATAATAATTATTGGTAATTACGTAAGGAAGACTTTCTTTTTCTTTGTATAAAATGATTGCAGTTAATGTGCAATAACAATTTGCCTTTATCCAATTGGGTAAAAGTATCCACTACAAAAAACTTTTAATATTTTAAAATTTGATACAGTGGGCTTTTTATGATATGTTCATAGCTCTACAATTTGTAAAATTCTACTTTTATAATAATCTATCGAAGCCGAATATACTGAAGAATAAGCGGTATTGACAAAAAGTATGTATAAAATAATACATTTTGTCTATCTACAGGCTATGCCGAATACCTATTTATGAAAATTTAAGTAACTATAAGTCTATTTTCTCTATCAGTTCTATATAAAAAAATCACTCTAATATGAGCAATTAGGTAACGGTTCTTCTAAAATAAACAGCTAGCCTATTCTAATCCATATCGGGCACCATAATAGTTATTTATCAATTACTGCTACTAATTAATAATTTAACATTTGATCTAAAATGAGATATCAATAACATTCCAAATAAACTGACTATTTTCTAAGTGGAATGTTTTACACTAGAGTAATAAGCAACTAGGGACGTAACGATGACGATTTAATTGATTATACAGTATTTTTTAACAAACTTGGAAGCTAATTTTTTAATCAAACTAAATACTATAGAAAATTTTAACGGTGGATAATAAAATTAATTTAAACTCTTTAATATTAGAAACATGGGCGGTAGTAGTTAATTTGACATTTTCTCTTTTTAAATAAATTTGCTTTTCAAGATGTTTATAAAATTATTGTGTATACTTTTGTATATTTCACTAGCTTACGTTACTTTTAAAAAGTTTAAAATAAATAAAAAGCATCACTGCTACAGATTTCGTAAAATGTATATGAGATTATATGAATTAAGATGTCATATTGGTTAGATATCGTATTGTTTGCTTTATATCTTTGAGAATATATATCGATAATTTTGTAGTTGCTTATTCGATTAGATTTATATAAATTTAAATCTAATATTATCATGCCAAACACGATCCGTATTATGTACATTTAACATAATTGAAAGATTACAAGATGTATAATATTATTTTCAAATATTTCAATTGTATTAGTATATTTTAAAAAGCATTATTTTTATTAATAAATGTTAAGTAATACTGCAACCTTTCTCCACTAGATACGTCTCTAGTAATTATCAGATTTTGTTAATTTCATAATTAGCAGTATTCGTGAAACGAAAAAATTAATCAATTAAAGCAAATCTCATTAAATAGATTTTACAAACGTAATGATAAAAATTTTCAATATTTTAAGCAAAATTCATATAATTTTAATATAAATACTGTCTGGCAATACAGTAGAAAAATTAAACAACTTGCATTACCTTTTTAAAAATAGCTCAACTAACTATTTGGCTTTTTTATGGTTTACACATGTAAAAAGCAAATATTAATAGCTACTATAGAATAAAATTTCAGACTAGAATAAAATTAAGTAATCGAAGATACTATATAATTATATAACCCCAGAGGGGTTATGTACGGGTAACTCGTTTATAGGATCCACGACTCGAAAGTTGCTGACCAATAGGTAATTGCAGTCCACGGGGGGAACTGTTCCATTAATTTTGTGAATGCGGGCGATACTTGTTCGAATTGAAAGTGCGAGGACAGCGCCATGTCTATAATTGCCCCAGAATGTCCAGAGGGTGTCTGCGAACGAAACGATATTTTTAATGTTGCACTTGAAAATATACCTACAATATATTTTAATATATAGTACTTTAAATACACCTTAAAATCCATCGAAAACTTTAACGGTTCCGGATTTCCGGCGTATCCGTAGTAAACGAAATACGTGTGACGTTTATTCCATAACGGTGTTGCAGCTAACGGCGTTCCATCTACCAGGCTCCAGCGCAACAATTCCACTCCCAGAACGGGCGAAACCATTATACCGACATGGTGTGGTCCTGGCAAGAGCCGATCACAAAATTATACACCATTATAAATTGACGAGTCGAAAATTTACCTGTGACTACAACTGTTATTCTTTCACCGCCAGAAATGCTTTCTCTGCTAACTACATCGATCCTTCCAGTCTTATTAATAGCAGGGGCGGGACCTTTAACCCAGTGCGTTTTAAATATAAAGTTTTGTACAGGTACAAGATACGGCAAGCCACAGTAAAGGTACTTAATGCAATCCTCATCAACTACCTTTGCCGTTTTCATATCAGGAACATAACGATCTACACTATGAGGACTATTAATGTCCATATCAGGAATCCAATAACCTGATGTCTGGTCGATAATCGCGCCGTTTATATCATGATATATGCGTTTCGTGTGCTGGAATAAAAAAAAAGGAAAGATTAAACAAATAAGACCGGATTGGATTTAATTTCTTAAACTTACTGCCATCATGAATCTTTGTGGTGCTGGCGAGAGTGGATCGCCGGAATATGGAAAACCAAGAGGTGTAAGTATCAATACGGCTAAAGATAGTAGGAATGCGCCTAATAGTAAACTGAAAACTCGTTCCACGCTGCGTATCAATAAAACGAGTGGTACTACATAGCTCGCTAATAGAGAGAACAAGAAACTAACTAAAATTGCTATTAGTACTTCAGAATTATAAGCAGCACCAGATCTACCCATAATGGGTATACATAAATATAATGCGCTGATCAATAGATATACGCATTGCACAAAGGGCAGCCCCATGACACTTATATAAAATAACAACCACTTTCCACCTAAAAACGGCATCGTTAATTGATTTCAATATTAAAATTTATTATGTTAATGAAATACCTTTCCAATGTTTGACAAATTTAATAATTATAGTTCCAATAGAGGGGAAAAGGGCCCAAAATAAAGCAACAAAACTTGATCGTATCTGAAGAATTAATCCTATTAACAAGACTATAGTCCACATTAATTGATATGCGTTGTAGTACAAATTAAATAGTACCCATGTAGATGTTATGTCCTAAATTAAAAAAAAACAAACAATGAAATAAACGTAGCGTTGCGTAAATATGAAAAAATAAAACCTTTTGTGTAGCTTTCGCGTGAAATAATATTCCTGCCATCATTACCAACATCGTGGGAACAACGTATAAAAAAAATATCCAAAACGGCCGAGCGTACCAACTCATCGTGCGTCCTAACCCATTTAAAAGTAATGAAATTAATACAGACACTACTACGGATGTAATTATTGAACCTAGAATTGCCCCAATACATTGTACCAATTTTCGTATATATTTCGCATTAGAAATTACTAAAATTCGATCGTTAAAACGTTAGTTAATATATATTTTAATGAACGTATACCAGCAGTAGTATAGGCAATTTTCATATTTTCGTAAATAGAATAAAATGATAATATCACAGCGAATAAATTGATGACGTCAGCAACTGCCATAGGCCACCTTACGACGAACGCTCCTAAAAAGTCAAAAAATACCAAGTTTCCAGCCCGATGACTTTCTATATTAGCAAGCTGATGTCCCTGAGCCATACCGCGTGCTAATGCCAGTATGTTATCACCAGTGCGTTGTAATGTACCTAATGGTATTTGATCGATCGTATCAAATCTTGTATGATACACGTAACCATTTGCCGACCAAGCAAAATCGAGACCTTAAAACCGAGTTATTTAATTAATAAAATTAATTAGTTAGAGCGAAAAAAAATTCACCCGATAAATTTCCAAAATCTCTAAATATTCGATAATCAGTATCACCGGGAATTATCCCGCTTTGGAAGATTTCTTGAGCCATAGAAGAAGCATAAGGATAAGGCACTTCCTCGGAGTATGTTTCTAAAATCCACGGGTGATTGGGACCTGCCTGAAATAGTATCTCTCTGCCTCCCGCTCCGCACGCTTCGATATTTATAAATGCTCGAACCTAGAAGGACGACGGTATTAATTCGAAATTAAGGTTTTCTAATTAATTACTACCTCTTTGGCCCATTTATGTTGGGTAATGAAGCCGTGCGAGGCAGGTAAAAAGTTTTCTTCGCCCCCATTGAAGAGGAAAATGATGTTGTGACGTAGAATACGATCCGATTGAGAGATAACCCTCAGCATTTCCAGCATTATGGCACAACCGGCACCGTCATCGCTTCCTCCTAAAACGACGTAATTTGTTTGAGTTTTTTTTTTATATAAATATTAAGTTAAAACAATGAATTGAATAATATCCCTTTATCCTTGAAAATGCCGATAACGACAATACCAAGGTATTTGTAATATAGGCGTTTATACTAATAATTAAAACAAATACGACTTAAATAAATTAAACGGACGCGGTAGGTGTATAAGACGACAGTGGGCAGAAGTAGTTTAAATTTTTGTAACAACAAATGACCTTTTAGCATTTATTAATTGAAATTTTTCTGTACTTATTCTTTTTACAAACTCACGATGTTTAAATCGGCCATTTCGGACTAATTACTAAAGCTAATTGTTAAAAAATACATCTAGCCATAAAATGACAATACCTGCAATAAGTTATTTTAAAAACAAGAATAATTAGAGTTAGAATAAACAATTATTAAAATTGGTAGAAGTGTGAAAACCTCAAGGAAATCAACAATATGTTGTATAGATTGTAGTTAAGCGTACAAAATCTTTATTCGCACAAGATTGAAACTTAACATGTTTATTAACATTATTGCGCCATCATGATTTTTTATATTTATCGAGACAAGAAAAATTTGCTTTATTTTAATGATGATGTTGTGCAAATAAAACTTAATTTTTTAATAATGATGGCGAAATTTTAGTTAAAAAATATTTATTCTTGGGACATTTTCAAGAAATTTGACGGTTTCTTTGCGTTGTTAGGATATGCAGAAAATAGACAACATGGACATATGTTAAAAAAATCCTATTAAACGGCATATGTAGTGATAATATAGTTACAAAACTGATTCATAAAACATTTAAGATCGATGTAAATAAGTAGTCTTTAATGACGATCTATTTTAACATATCTCATTGAATACGCTAACACAGGTACAGTTGCTAAAGTGGCCTACTTTAATTTTAAAAAGTATTAATAATATAACCGGGCTATTTATATTCTGGATGGCATTTAAAATTATTTAAATGTCACGAACCTCCTTAAGTTTTAATTCATAGATCACTGCATGTTTAATTGAAATTAGTCCATCGGAACTTGGGGTTAATTGTATAAGTCAAATAAAAATGTCGTATGTTTTAAATTTTGAAACGTAAAATCACGATTTTTTAAATCAATTTTATTAGAGTCGGTATTTTTAAATCTCTAAAAAATTAACGTTTCCTACAAAGATTAATCGGTATAAAAAAAATAAATGGTAGGCGTGTTGTAAATATAAGTTGCAGATCGATTTGTTCTAAATAATTATAAATTATAATAACAATCAAATATAATTCAAGTATATTTAAAATAAATGGCGATAGCTATTAATATTTGGAAACAAGTTAAGCAAAATATAGGTCATCTTTGATAAATCCCGAGTAGGTAAATACTTATAGATTAACACAGTAAACAAACAATATTGCATTCGTCGGTACCTATAATTAATATACATGTGCATATTAAGAGCTCTTTTTGACTTTGAAATTGACTACGACGTTAATTTGAAATTTAACATTGAATGGTTAATTTTCACGAACCAATCAAAGTTTAATGACCAGACTGACCAAAGTTCAATTACTGTACAACAGTTCATTTGAATTTAACAATAGCGAAATTAACGTAAATTGAATTTAACAATAGAAAATTGTCATTTGCAAGTGATAAAATACAATTTACACAAGAAAAATGACTTTCAAGGTGCGCTACAGGTACGGCCATTAAGTACAAATAACTAAAGTGGAATATTTAATGGAAATGAAAATTCATTCTGTATGTAAACATTTCCAATTCACTTTACCGAAGTAGAGGTATCTAATATAATTAAATGTATATTAAATATTATATTATACTACGTTTTACTCTAAATTTGTTTTATATAATGATATATTCTATAATCATTATTACATCAAGATTGATTGCCCATTTAAAATATTGATTTATAAATTACAGAAAACAGAGTATAATAAATAAATGGACGTTTTAAAAATCAAACAATATTTTAATCAAATGTACGAACGTATGGCTTATCGATTAAAATATTTAAACAAGATAACATACCTGGACTGTTTGCGACAGTATCAAAGTGACAATTTATGAGTAAACTATGCGGTGAATTGATGTGTGATCCAATTTTCACGACAACATTTTGCATATTGTGATACACGTTTGTCATGCCGTCTAAAAAGGCAAGTTGAAAAGCTCCACTTGCCTTTTGGACATCTAAACGAATCACATTATTGCTTTTGGCTTTGGCAATTATCTTGGTAATTTCTCGTTTTAAAAGGTCCACAGCCAATACCTCGTTGGCGTAACTGCCAGCGACACGAGGGCCGATTGCTGTTAGATCTTTTAAAATAGTATACGCCCTTTCGGCTATAAACCGATCGGGATGTTTATGTTCGTCGGCAATTTTTAAGCCCGGAGGTAACTGTTTTTCTATTACTATTACTGCAATTAATACGCCTATCATAAGCCCCAGTAGAGCAAAAAAGTACGTAGTCGGTAAGGGAGCTTCTTCAGTTTCTAAGTTGCCATGTTTCGAATTTAGAGGACTATTTTTAAAAATATTTTTAGGGTACGATGGTTTGAAGCGCTGTCGAAGAGTCGATGGATTCTGTAATAAAAAATTATACCTAATTAAAACACTCCACCCTTTGCATCGTAAACAAATGATTATCTTTTTATCAAATGCGCATTAAGCCTGAATGAATCTCAACAAAGAATATATAATCTTCGAAACAACGTCTTTTTCATGCTTAGATGTTAAATGTCTTTAAATATTTGTGTCGTTCGATCAAAGTAACGCATCGTTCGATACAAATTAAGAAAAAAAAATAATAATGGTAAAAATGTTGTAAGTTCGGCCACGATTTTTGTTTACGTTTCCTACTTACTTTTGTCATTATTTATATTTTTTGTATTACAATTACAAACAATTACTTCTCCACACACGCACACACCTGAAACTTTTTGCTATAACCGGTATCTTCTATTTGAATTAGATAACAGCATTGTTATCGAGAAATTTGAAAAATGACAAAAATATAACGTCAAGGTTTAATCACGATTGGAGTTACATAGGAACGAATAAATAAACCAGCTGATATCGGTGTGATTGCGCATGTTTCATTTTAGCATTCTTGTTGCCATAGCGACGCATTTGGTTTTTAAATTATTATTTAAAATTATAAGTACTCGATAACAATGCAAAGCTATTAATATTTAACAAAAATATTTCATGGATCATTTTATGTTGCACGAGATAAGTTAAATAAATCTACGTTAAGATAATAATTTTTATTGGAAAGTTAAAAAACTTCAAATAATTCTTTTCTATTATTTTTTAAAAATAAAATTATGTAGTTTGCAATAAACGTGAACCCTAAATCTCAAAGATAGTCATTTTCGAAGTTTTCTTTATAATTTCAGATATCTGCGATTCCCCAGTTTGAATTCACAATATAACAAAAGTCTTTTATTAATTATTTTCGATTTTCTATAAAAACTTTGTCTTTTATGACAAAGTTTATGACGTCTGCCTATTTTAAAGAAAATTACGTCCTCTAGGATAATCAATATTTATTATAATGTGCAGGGCGATTAAAAAGTTTAATAGTAGGTACTATGAAAACTATTGAAGATTAAATCGTCCTTTATTATTATTTTTAACGCAAAAATATCAAATAAAGTGTTTTAAAATAACGAATCCTGTCCGACGTTAAAATGCGAATAAAAAGTCGCATTTGCAAAATTTCTAAATTTCGAGGAGGCACCAGTACTTATCTTAATTTTTTTTTTACATCAATCTGTACTGGTCGGATTCAGAAACCGATTAAATTTAGTAATTCGTTAAATTATGTCTAACTCCCCGGACAGAAACGATTATTGCAACAATTGGTTTTCATAGAAATAAACATAATTTAATAATGATTGATTTGAACCATCGACGAGCTTTTCAACTGTTTATGTATTATGTAATTTCCTGTAGTACAGTCTATCGCAATTTAAATGTCACACAAATGCTTACGAATTAATATTAAATATTATATTAATTTTTTTCTTACACATTTAAATTATACAACAGTTGTTGCTCTTTGTAAGAAATATAATACGTCATCTTTACAGCCTTTTAACGTAGCTAATCGAGTTATTAGAAAACGGTACTATAGTGTCATTTAAATTGCTATAAACTGTACCTACTTAAGTTTTAGCAAACCGTTTAAAAATTCAAAATCAAATTTGTAAACGCGAAAGGTAATAAGTTAAAAAAGAAGAAGAAACAGTTAAACGAAAAAGGTGCAACAATATTAGCTCTAAATTCCGTTAAGGAGAACTTCCGTCTCCTTTTAACAAAACAAAAAAAAACATTTTTATACATAGATACTTCATACGGAAAATTTTATAAAATAATCAACTTTTACTACCAACAATGATACTAGGTAAAATGCAAATTTTTAAAATAGTCGCATTAGCTATATTATGGTGCAATATCTCTTATTGACCGGCGCGATAACCGGACCGAATTCCAAGTGCGAGCCAAATTTGTCGTTTTAAAGTTTTAAATTGTATATTCATGTTAAGGGCTTGTATTTGTTCAGATTATTGTTTGTATATTAATCATTGATTCCTTTCCTAAAAATATTCTTTTAGAATTAAATAGGCAGAAGCTTGAAAATAAAAGGTTTTCCTATTGAAAATCCAATTCGGGGAAAAACTGTATACATTAGAACATACCTAATCTAATACTTTAGGGCTTATAAATTTACTTATACAGCGAAACGTGTAAAAACGTCACCTCGATGAAATCGACTTAAATTTTACACCTGAGTTTATTCTGTTGTACTCCTTAAAAATGTGTTAGGTACACTTAATTTTACAATAACATATATACACAATAATTATTCTTATAAGTCAACTTAAGGTCGAATATTTTCGTTATGGGCGACGCGTGGTACAACAAACGAGAAAGTTTTATACAAATTTAGGATCGCAAGAGGTACCTTCACCAGGACACCCTGTATAATTAGGTACTTAATTACCTACAAATTGACGCTGATAATATTAGTTCAATCATTCTTATTGTGCGTTAGCGTGTTTTTATGTCGTAACAATTATTTCGATGCTACATCACGTTTATAATAATTACGACAATAATTATTTATAAGCGAAATAAAGTGACATCGATTTCTTTTGTTTTTCATCACTTACATTTAATTGGCCGAAAGCATGAACCGCAATAAAATGAACGTATTTGGTTTAGAATGTTTTTTTTACAATTAAAATATCGTAAATTGAAACATTTCATCTCTTGATTATTTTTAATAAAATAATAATGATTTTAATACATACCTACTACAGAACAGCACGTTGTTCTTATTTTCAAACCTAGAATTTGATTGTTTAATTTTTGTCCTAAATGCCGAAGTGTGGCCGACATATAATCGTTGATAATATTTTACTAATACATACTATCAAAACTTCTAATTTAGTATGAGGTTTGATTGCAAAAAGCAAAAGTTTGAATGTGCCATTGGGCGTATTCAGCCGGGAAAGCGCTGCCTTGGCGCTGAAACAGCAATTCAATTGAGCGGTTCAGCGGTCAATGGTCGTCTTTGTGCTATCTGGGATCCTGACATCCACGGCTATAATTATATTTTGGAAACAATAATTATTATAGTAATAGTTTATAGAATACATGAAGTCTTTTGCGCTGCCTATGTATGGTACCATTCAAAAGAAAATTTCGATTTGTGAACCTCTTTTTAACGTCAGGTGATTGGCTGGGATGAATATCCACATAGAATACGTTATGGACGTCCGTTACGGATATCCCCTGCTTGGCCAAGGTTGTGACAAATGAATCCATTTGGCTTTTTTTTTTTGGGTAATCACACATGGACATCTCCATGGTATATCGTCGTCAATATCACGAAGTGATGTAACTCAAAAATATTGGAATTTAAGATATTTTACATATAACCATAAAATTATATGTTCTTTACGTTGACAAAATGGCATAGCTTAACTCCTAATAGATTTTATTCTATTATATTACGCATATAGTTGTACTTGGTGTTTATTTTATTTTTCGTATGTACGATTTTAGTAACTGGCATTTTTTTTATAAGTATATTATTGTCTTATACATAGAAATAGATATAAAACAAATAAACTGAAACTGAAAACTCTACCACTTTTTTTTCAGTCGACTTTCAAACACTTTTTTTTCAAAACTTTAAAACGTTCACCTGTTAAATTACTAAAACTAAGATACCTAAGTCACTTCGTGATATTGACGACGATATCCTTTGGATCTAAAATGGATTACCAGTGGACATCCTCAATGTCTAAGCAGGACATCCATAGAATGTCCATGTCTGGTAACAAAAATCTTTTGGTTAATATTTGTTATCTCCAGTTTTGGACAATGTGTCCGTAAATATTAAAATTCGATTTAGATTTATGCACGATAAAGCCCTCCACCCCGTAGTTTTCGACTAATTTAGAACGAAATATATGTAATATTTACGACACAGGAAGTCCTAGTTGTTCAATCACTACTTTTATATAACACCGACACTCTACATTAATAAATAAGTAGATAATTTGTAGAGCGTTCATATAAACCTCAGACATGTCCATATAAAGTAATTTCGCGAAAAACTGTTTACTCGTGTGGCGCTGAATTTAAAATACTATTTATATGTGAAGTACCGTTTCAAATGACGATTTTAAAAATGCCATTAAGTACCGCTTATTACAAATTTTTGCTTTTTGAAAGACAGAACGTAAAAAAACAAATGGACACGTCTGGTATTGTTTCAACAAAAGAATGCAATCAGAGTTGGTTTTGTGTTCAGTGATGATTTTTCTATATAATGAATGTCACTCGTAACTTCTCTTAGAAATTGGTTTGTTAAAAATAAGGATAAACAAAATATTGTGATCTTGTAGGTGTTTTCTTCCTGCTCCCAATATTAATAGAAGCCGCACTACACCTCGTCCAAACCTATATGCAATTCACGTCATCAATGAAAGGTTACTAGATGACGTTTCATACAGTGTTGTTATCTCGTACATCGTATTTTGACAGTTCTAATAAATTGTAGTCTTAATATGTGCGCAAGTAAATCATCTATATAATATGTTACTTTCCAAACTTTAAACCGAATTACAAATAAACAATCTAGTAACTTTTTTTTTATGACGTAAATTGCATATAGGTTTGGATAGGCCATAGTATTCATTGTTCGGTCACTTTACTTACACACAACCTCAACGACCTTTAGACTATTCAACAGGTTAGTGACGTTTAATGACACGCATAATTATTAAAATCACGTGCAATTGCCGACAAAGTAGATAACAACAAAACCGTTATCGTTTAAATATGTCTACTTTCATAATATCGCATGTATCTACAATGCTAAATGTACTTGGGTATGTTTTGTTTTGGTCGATTCATTTGTTTCAGGTGGACGCATCTGCTTTTAATCGAATTTGCAATATTTAGACTTAAATTTACTATGGAAAGGATTTGGTTTTTAGTACTTCAGAAATACTTCAGTATTCAGTATATACAGTACTTCTTCTTCGCAGATAGAACTGGCCGATAACTATAAATCCATCAAAAAAACAATTTTGTCAAAGTGGATAGATTGCTATATCAAATAAAATAATAAATTCGCAAGTCGAATTTGTTCGTAAGTTGAACAAATATGTACCAAGGCGAATAATTGTCAATTTTAGAGAAAACGCCTTTTGACTTACTTAATCTTAATCTTACTTTGAAAAGTACAGTAGTTGGCAGTGAGCGATAAAAACGTAATAAATAATCAGAAGTTTGTATTTTTCAAGCGATAAATTGGTTCGGTATACAGTGGAATAATTATAACAAACGTCTAGGCAATGTAAATAATAAGAACGTAGGTACACCTATGTATTTATGTTTTAAACATTTTAATCTCATGTGAAATGTGTTAAATAATAAATATTTATGTGCAAAATTTATTTTTAGCGATTCATCAGTTTACAAATTTTTACATAAATATGATGTATTACGTATGTATATAAATGAGTAGCTAAGAGTTAAAATTATGGTTAAATTCTAATACATAGAAAATCGAAAATTCTCATTGAAAATTGTAGTTTCTATACCTACAGTTTAAATAGCGTAGATTTATAGCGCACTATATTATAAAACTCTACAACTATTACATTAATGTTTATTGTACAAAAGGTATTTTTTAAATCAAACACAAAAAAATCGAACGCAAATATTATTAAGTAGTACATATACTATACAATTGTCATGCAATTCGTACGAGTGCGCCCTTTTAATTTTAATTATCTACATAAACTATACACGATGCATAATAATTTTAATTGTCTGCTCTTAACTTTATAAAAAAGTATTAGGTAAATATTAACTGAAAAATCTTAAAACATTTCTTTAAATAAAGAAAGTTAGTACTACGTTACATTTTACATAAAATATACTTCATTAATACCTAGTTTATTTATAATATTATGTTAAGTGTTGTTCTGGAAAGAATTATTGTCAGAATTCATTTGAAACGCGTTCGAAATAATATTTACAATTACAATAACTACATTAATACAAACTACCGCATTATTTGTTCGATCCGCGTTGTCTTGATCCCCTTGCTTGTTGATATTCAACGTGGAACCGAGCACTATGCAGCAAATCGCTTGAAGGGCCTTTTAAGGATAACGGGATATATAAAAATAAAACAGAAAAAAACATAAATAAAATAACGATAAAAACGGAAACAAAATATTTTTTTACGAAACTAAAATTACTCATTCGTAAATCAATTTTGGATGGAATTTTTGTTTCGTTTATAGTACGTTAACTGCGGGATCTAGCCCGAAATTCATTTTAATTATGTCGCAGAACAACACCCCGTTACAAATCCTAGCGCGACGTGATTCAAAATTTCGGCTATTAAGTTCTGTTTTGGATCTTCGTGTATTTTCAAAACAGCCATGACTAGTGACAATACGGCGGCACTAACCTAAACACAAAACAATATCGTGTTAATAATATTTTTTTGTCGCGAGAAACTTTATATTTTCGCATTATTTATTATAACGTCGCCGTCCGGATTGATGTTTCTTAATAGTTTCAGTGGTTGATTAGAGTATTCTATACCGAAGCCAGATATGATAATATTAACTAAGGATATAATAAAAATGAAAATAAGGATAACATCGTTTAAGACTATTGCTGCAGTGTGATCTCGAGTCTTGTTTATATTCAATCCTCCAATTATAACAAATAGGATGGCCACTGCCAACTGTTAAATAAGAATACGTGTTAATAGTGTTCGATATCTGCCTATCGTTATCTTAATATAATAACTATAATTCTTGTTACCTATACGAAAAAATATTAAAACAATTTAGATAATTCGACGTATAAAATTGACGAAGGTTTTAATCATAGATAGGTACTTTTATCGACCGAATACGAACAATGTTTTAACAATGATCGTGTCGTTCCCTTCTAGATTCCCTTTGTTAGATAATGGAGTTATTTAAAGATCAATATATAATGGAATTAGGCTCGTATTCACAGACAACGATTAAATTAATTCATTGCTAAACTAATAAGTAAACAACTGTTGAAACGTTAAGGAAAAAAGTAATGACTAAATTTTAAGTAAATTATTAATGACATAGTAATTGTTGCTTAAAATATACAAAAATAAATGATAATAATAAGTAAACAAAATACACCGTGTCCAAGATAAGAATGCACAGCATGGGGATCTTGAAAACGGTAGAAGATACAGGGTGGCTTAAATTAGAAAAAAGTTGCGCTATTTAGAGTATGTTCACATGCTGGTCGCAAAAGTTCATTATTGTTTATCGTTTTCAAAATTCTCAAAAAAATGTGATTTTGTGGATTTTCGTTTCTTTTCATTTTTTTATTTATTTTAAATGATATTAAAAAACTACCGGCACTTTCTCATTGCCACTTTTTAAGCTCTACAAAATAGCGTCTTCAAATTTTTAATCCGACGTTTTGTATCCGAGAACCCATCATCATCTTTATTTTTTTATATGGCCACAAACAAAGAGACACCCTGTATTCGGTAGCATTATTCATTACAAATTCAACGATGTATCACACATTATGGTTTTGAAGCCAAAAAAGGGGAAAAACGTGAGTTATAAGGTTTTTTATTTTTTAAATTAGTAGGTACTGGTACAATAACAGAAACAAAATGTCAAAAAGTTATAATAATTGCTCAAATAGGTTGCCATTATTTTCTAGACACAAGTATGCTCTGTCTACAGAAGAATTCAAAACATGGTCTAACATTTCTGGTGTGATTGTATTAACTGCTGCTAAAACCAATGCCAATAACTGTTCTTCATTTTCAAAAGTGGCGTCATACACTTGGTTTTTTAAATAACCCCACAGGAAAAAATCCAACGGAGTTAAGTCAGGTGATCGGGCTGGCCAGGCTACTTCACTGTGAGTTCCAATGCATTTTTCAGGAAACCTCTGGGACAAATATTCCCGCACATTTCTTGAATTATGCTCTGGGACACCATCTTGCTGAAACCAGCAGTTGTTAACTATAAGTAATGGTAATTCATCCAAGGCATTCTCCAAATCAGTCTGCAGTAGGTCGAGATATCGTTCGGAATTTAAATTGTTGTGATAAATAAAAGGTCCTATTATTCTGCCACCCAAAATGCCTACCCACAGATTAAATCCAAATCGATGTTGATGCCTTGTTTCTTTTATTAAATGAAGATTGTCTGTTGCCCAATAATGTTTGTTACGCCGGTTGAAAATGCCATTGTTGGTTATCATTGTTGGTTATTGTTTTTCCCCTTTTTTGGCTTCAAAACCATAATGTGTGATACATCGTTGAATTTGTAATGAATAATGCTACCGAATACAGGGTGTCTCTTTGTTTGTGGCCATATAAAAAAATAAAGTTGATGATGGGTTCTCGGATACGAAACGTCGGATTAAAAATTTGAACACGCCATTTTGTAGAGCTTAAAAAGTGGTAATGAGAAAGTGCCGGTAGTTTTTTAATATCATTTAAAATAAATAAAAAAATGAAAAGAAACGAATTCCACAAAATCACATTTTTTTGAGAATTTTGAAAACGATAAACAATAATGAACTTTTGCGACCAGCATGTGAACATACTCTAAATAGCGCAACTTTTTTCTAATTTAAGCCACCCTGTATCTTCTACCGTTTTCAAGATCCCCATGCTGTGCATTCTTATCTTGGACACGGTGTATAGGTATGTACAGCCAAGTTCATATGTTTTGTCCCGTCGTCTGTGTTAGTTATTATAGTAAAAGGCTCAAAAAAAAGATTACTGTCCGTTTTTATTTATTATCCGACGTGTCCCTTTTTACAATTCAAAACAATAGCTACCCTTCATTCCTCTTGTTCCTCTCTCGTCGCTCGTTTGGTCTGCGATTATATCTCGCTGTACGTAACATATGAACTTGACTGTGCCTATACATTTTTTTCAATTATTGTGATATCGACAGTTTCGTACGTTGAAAAAAAGCAAAAGTAAGTTTAGTTTCGTGTCCCTGGTTACCGTAAAACGTATAAATAAACAATGTATTAAGCAACAAATTAGAAAATTATAATCCACCATGCGTGTCAATCGGATCCGGTGCTTCAAACACAGCGATACGTGCTATAGAAGGATCAAAAATGGAAATCAAAAGGTTCAGAGCCGTAATTAAAAGGAACAAGCTGTCGTAATATAATTTATCACGTTGGCCGAATAGTGATACTCTTCCAGATGTAAACGACAATCGCGCAATAAAGAGAACGAAAGACTTAAGATACCAACCACGACCTAACGAAAAAGAAACATTCTTTATTACTCGACGTACAGGTCGCTAACACAAGACGTGCATCGGAAAATTATAACCTGCAACTGATACCTGAATACTAACCTGTAACACTATAGAAACAATAATCAAACTCAGCATCAGGGTGTAAAATTCATGTTGTTTTCCTACTTGCAATATGTATTTAAGTTGAGAGGCGTTAGCTGTAAGAAGTGCAACGTCCAAAAGACCTTGCGCTATAGTTTTCTTCGTGGCGTACCGATTGGCATCCAGAGTTTTCTGAAAATAAAGGCAACAATAACGTCTAATTCGTTGCGAAAAAATAAACTATCACTAATAATATTACCAAAAGCTCAATTCCCGCCGCAATAGCATTGCCGTCGCCGCGAGTTTCACTTTTCCTAAACTCCAGTTCGTGGGAAGTCATGCTACTTTAACACTTGAACAGTTTAACTAAAATTAGCTACTGTATAATGGCAAAACTAATCTGTTCGGTGAATCATGAATTTCCTGTGGCTTATTGTGCAACAGCAGTTTGTAGTGTACCGTTAAATCAAATCGGGCATAGAATCGGATAATTGTTATCTTATTTAGTAATAAACAATGGTTGTTTATATTCTATTGTCTATTAATATGTATACATGCACTCTCGATAAATATACAGAGTATTTTCTTTGTTTTACGAACACATTTCGGTTGTGTTATTGAAAATTATTTACTTACTTTAATGGGCTTTGGAAAATTCCAGATTTTTATGATAATAGAAAATAATAGGCAGGTATCTGATAATAATTCTATTTATAAACGTTGTAATCGTACGGTGCTTATAAACAAAAGTTTTGCCGATTCATTTATTTATTTTTTATGCACCAGCGACCACCGTAGAAAGTTAGGCACTTGTGGAAGAAATACAGTCGCATCGGACACTTTCATTCTTATATACTTAAACTCAAAATGCACTCGTAAAAATTGAATATCGGGGGCCTAATTCTCAAACCATTCGAAAATAGGCCCTCCGCTATTACCTCTGTATACCCAGTGTGGTCATTTAAAAATATGAAATGACTCGAGTGTAAAGTATCTCCATTTATCAAGATACACGAAAATAATATTTGGAAGAGTTGTTCGATGACAACTAAATTTCTAAATACAGCGAAACTCCTCTTTGCGGACACCCCTCTAACGAGGACACTGTACATTAAGGACAGTTTTTAAATGTCCCGAATAGTTCGTTACAGTTAATAAACACGTGTATTCGAAAACCCTCTATTGCGGACGGGGACACAATATTCGTACTCCAATCCATAATTTTAGCCCCCGCAGTGCGGACAAAATACTACAGTTTGCTAAAATTGAAAAGTATGGTGCTCGCAAACTAGTCAAACAATTTAAAATAAAAATTTATGTTAATATATTACCACGAAATTACGTCACACCCTCTATTGCGGACACTCTTCTGTTAGGGACATTTTGTGCTGTCTCATGGGTGATTGCATTAGAGGGGTTTTACTGTATTTACAAACTCCCTTGTTCCGTAATACATATCTACATAAGATCATGAAGAACAAAAATGTATTTTTTTTTGACGAAGCGATTGACATCATTTTTAATTTAATCTTATAATACTAAACAACTTTTCCAAGTATTGGTTGTATTTAAGTAATAAAGATATTTACTTTCTTGAGTCAATTTATATTTTCAAATCCTTATAGTACCTATAGAACCCGTACTACCTATAGAATACAGAATACATTCAAATTTTTAGAAACGCAGATTGAGAACATAAAACTTTTATCAAGGATAACATTTTCTTAAAAATTTACTGTTTATACTTTAAAAAACCTTTTTTGCAATTGTTCAACAGGCGGCGATGGAATATGGCACAGACGTCAATATAATGTATATAGGAAGTATCTCGCTCATCAAATGTTCTTATTTTTTGTTTACAGAGGTTGCCGAAGGTACGTACGTAAGTGTTTTGTATTACTCATCAGAAAAGTTATTTCAAATTGTTCTCTCACAAGTGCATATTACAAGTGGTAGCAAGTACGCGGCCCTCGAAAGCTAGACCTTATTTAAAAAAACTATTTTGTCATACCGATAAGATAAATTCAATTATTTGTAAAATTTTACAATAAAACGCAATCTATAGTTAAAACATTATAATTTTAGAAAACTAACAAATAGTTGATTACTAGCAATTAACTCACAAGTTATAAAAAGTCAATATTATGTATGTATTATTTAATTGAGTTATTAATTTATCTCAACAATACAGGGTGTTCCAAGAGGAATAATAAATATTTTAGGAGGTGGTAGTATGGACTATTTTGTATAAAAAAGTCCAATTCTTAATGGTTACAGAGATACAACTGATCATTTATCTAGACTTTCTTGAAAACGAGCTTTCACTATTATTGGAGGAGGTTCCTCTGACTATAAAGATGGGTATGTTTTGCACATTCTAGCAGTCAGGCGACAAATCGTCTAAATATTTCCCGGAAGATGGATCGGCCGATATGGCCACGTTCATTGGCCATCCCCTTACCTATCTCAGACCTTAGCCCTTTAGATCTTTGTCTGTGGGGATGGATGAAAAGCGACTACTACAAAGAAAAATTCGACCGCACCCAAACCTCGGTATTGAAATTTCATGTCGCATGTCAAAAAACTCCTTTTTTAAAATTTTTTCGGAAGAAATACATTTTTTGAAAAATAATATTTACGAGAAAAAATTTATAAGAATTAAAAAAAAATTATCACTTTGTTTCGATTATTTAGAAAATGGTGCATCCTATCGAAAATTATAAAGAGACATGATCGGTAGATAATTTTATGCCGCTTCTAAAACATATTTCATATTATCGATCCGATGAGTAATAACGGAGATTAGAATTTTATTTTATTTTTTTGAACGGCCGTCATTTTGAAACGGGTCGGTCGATTTGGCTGGTTAACGAACTCGTTCTTCGTTTACGTAAACACAATACACTGTCCAAATTTCAGCCTCCTACGATCAAAATTGTGACCGTAATCGTGTCAACAAGAAATTGATTATATGTATATATATATGACCGTCTCAAAATTAATGACCTATATTTTCGTGATGTAGGGGTCAAGATAGGGGAAAAGCCAAAAGGACAGGCTGCAATAGCTTGAGTTTGAGAACTTAATTTTTCGCGTGTTTTCATTTAAATAATTAATAAATGCAATAAATAAGTCGTTTGCTTTTTTTTAACGCCTTTTGCGAGTCTTTTTGGGCAGAATTCAAATAGCTGTATTTCTGTTGTGATCATGGAGAATTGGATACATGTTTATATGAACTTTTTTATTCAAAATAGTCCATACTGACGTCTTCTAAAATATTTCCCGAAACACCTCTGCATAATAAAGTTAATTTTTTGAACGCCCTCTACGAGAACATTAAGTTTCGACTTAACAAATTTTCCTTTTGAGATAAGGAGAAGATTTGATAAAGAATATATTTTTTTCGCACGATAAAATTTTTGATTTTTGTACATGTAGGTATACTTCGTCCAAACCTATATGCAATCCACGTCATCAATAAAAGGGTTACTAGATGATGACGTTTCACGCAGTGCTGTCACTTTGTACCTCGTATTTTGACAGTTCTAATAAGTTGTAGTCTTTCTTTATACCATCTAATACGTGCGCAGGTAAATCATCTATAGAATATGTCACTTTCCAAACTTTAAACCGAATTACAAATAAACAATCTAGTAACTTTTTGTTGATGACGTGAATTGCATATAGGTTTGGATAGGCCATAGTACCTATCGTAAACTCAATCCAGGAACGCCCTGTAGTACTTGTCAGATTGTTTCTCTATTATGCCGATACCATCGCTGCCTAGTACAGCGTGCATTTAAAAAAAGACATTGAATCATCACGATATTAATAGATAATTAGATATAGCTGACATTTTAATAAGAATTACTTACAATTAACCTGCAGATCCCATAATCGAAACTAATATTTCGATGGCGTTAATAATTTACAAAGTACCTAATCTTATTGTTACTGACGGTAGCTACGATCTGTTGTAACAATTTCAAGTCCCTTTAAATTTAAATACGCTACACGTTAGTGTTGATTGCAAAACGGCGGTAAGATTACAAAGTTGTACACCTAATGTAGTATTGTCGAAATAATATTTTTCAATTAATTTAATTACATTTCCTGTTTTTATAAACAAAGGTCGTTGTAATAACATTGTAGTTTTTTAATGTGTTTTCTGTGTTAAACAAATTATCTTTATAATTACCTACTTATTTATTTATGTTGAAATATGGAATTTTATTTACGTATACATATAACCTAAATGATTTCAGCTTTCTTTAACAATAGAAGTAGTGGTGAGAAACTCTACAAATCAAAATGACACGTTTTAAATTTTTACTCGATCCGAACAGATCATATTAATTTATTGATTTTTTTTTAAATTTTACCTAATTTAAACTCGTCAATAAAAATTCATTTTAAAATATAAACTACCCGAATACTTCGTTATTGTCAAAATTTGACGAATAGAATAAGTTATAAGTAAATACATAAAAATATACTTTTATTTTAATCAAAAAATTTGTTAAATGTAATTCTTTTTCCACTTACGATATCAGAACGTAGCGGCGATATCGACGAAGACATCTTCAAACGTGATTCTTCGAATTTCATAGAAAGTAAAAATATTGATCAAACACGCGACCCTTGTAGTTATAGCACACTTTGATTATTTAACTATTAAAACATTTTCGATAAACTATTCAAAGAATAAAAATAACTTATTTCGAAAAACGAATGCTAATATCACGAACTAATCATTTTAAACTTTTGTCGAAATGCTGCGAAGCGTTGAAATCGACTCTAGGAAAACAATCGATTTTGCTGGCCAATAGAAAAACGGAAAGCTTTTACGTCAAAAACGTTGCACACACCTTTTCGATCGTCCTAATTTCACGTTTGTCTTTTGTTTTAATTGATTCTATTGTATTTATAATTTATTTGGATAAATTAAGTACATTTTTAGAAGACCACACTATATCGATTGAAAATTTGATGTGTATGAGTTGTTTCGGGGTAATCAAATAATTAATTTTCGATTCGTACATATGGTTTAATTTTTTTACGTAATAAGTAAAATGTATCGTATTACCTACTATATTGAACTAAAACGAAAAAAAAGAGTAGGTAATTCAAACGGTTTTTACCGCATTTATACGTTACACGGCAATGAGTTGTGAGTTTCAATCTTTCGGGGACGTACAGAACACGTCAAAATAAAACTTTACAACGCTCCCCTGCCGAGATATTCACCCCCAAAGTTGAAACATTAAAATCAATGATTTTTAAATGATATTGTAATTTTCCGTCTAAATTTAATGATTTTCGGTATACGTACGTAATAAATGAGTTGCTTAATAGGTTTTTTTGATATCATCTTACCCAGGCGGCACACTGCCGTCATAATGTCGTCAATTATTGGTAATTATTCGTTGGCGACGTCGTGGACACAATAAGTGACGTACACGACGACACTTTCACGACGAACATTTGACGTCATTAAAGAACGTCGTTGAGACGTCTTTTTTGGTCGTTCCAAAGTCCTGAATCCTCACTGGAAAAGTGAAGATAAAGACGTTTTGAAGCGTTAATTTAAAGCGTAGAATGTTCGTAATTTTTTCTAACATGTTTATGTTTTAATCCAAAATTTTAACTAAAAAATATATAAATCTATTTTGAATTATGCACTATCGCGTCTATGTGATTAATAGTAATAGTTCTATACGTTATAAATACAGTAGTATACAACTAAACAAGTAAGTAAAATCACATTCAGTTATTTATTCTAATTGTGTACGCCAATGGCTAAAAGCTAGTTCCTTTAAGTGTCACGCCACTCTGTATACTGATGACGCTTTGGTTTGCCGCCAGCGGTTTTGTTAGGTTAGTGGTTTTACTTTGCAGTGAGTTCTACGTCGTAAATTTGTACATTGCAAATTTTGATATAACTTCTTGACGGTAAGTGAAGAATTAATCAGCATATCGCCACCTAAAGTTAAAACGAATAATTTTAAATAATTAAAAAACTGGGAGAAATATTTTTTACAACAATTTTACAAATCATGGAAACAGACAAGAAACAGACAAATTGTACTTATTTCTATAGGTTTTAATCTTTAGGTGACTAGGTGACCTTAGGTGACTCTTTGTGGCGTGAGTGACCCCCATTTTATTATTAATTTATTTAAATGTCTATTGTTGGTGTGAAATTTTATATTGTGCGACCCTTACAACCAGCAAGCTTTTATCTAAAATAGTTTTTTCTTTTGTGCTTAGTTTGGACTCTATCAAATGATCCCAGAACTCGTGGACACACTGTATATCTTATATTATATGTACCGCTTACATCTTATCTTAAATATATTATTGTATTACTCGTATATTATAATAATATCGATATTTGGTTTTTAGGTAGGTAAATCCAAACAATTTTGTGTTCATTTTTTTGATATATTAACATACTTTGTTTTAATTTCTTAGATTTAGGTTTTTTGTTTGCACCTTCAATTTTGTAATAAAATAATAATTATATTGAATGTATTTGTACTTTTTTCACTTTTAGATGCGTCATTAATGCTTTGGGATTACGTCAATAGGATGTCAAATCGACGTCCCATTTAAGGAAATTAGACGTCTCGAATAACGTACTAGTTTGGTCATAATTTGACGTCGTTGGGTTGTGACATTAACCCGTCATATTGACGTCATATATTCGTCTTTTACGACGTTCCCATTGGTTCCCAAATGGCCAATAGTTGACGACATTATAACTAAATTTGCTAAAAAATAAGTCTGCCGCCTGGGTAGGGGAGCCAGGGACGCACAACCACTAAGCTTTCTAACCGCAAAATTTTTCAGAGGTTTAAGTTTTGAAACTTTTAACTACATTGAAAAACCTAATCGCCTTTTAACTAAACCTTGAACCTACCCTTACTTTAAATTTATTATAAATTTTGCTCGTGCTGACATTATTTTGTCATATGACATTATCTCGTCAGAATCTTACTAAAAGTCACACACGTAACGATAGACATCGTCCTATGATGTCTATTATACGTATTTACCGTGAATAAAATAAGTTTCTTCGTCGGTATCATTCAATAACCTTCATCAAAATATTTCGGGATGTATCTGGGTAATCGATTGACACGGAGAAAAGTAGAAATCAGCAAAAGGTTACAACTCTGTCATAAATGAAAACCAATGTGGGGAAAAGGCGCTTCCTCTCGAATCCAAGCAAGTAAATTTTATATATTTTTAGAAACAAAATAGTTTGTGTTGTTATCGTTATTACGTCCTAAAATAGTGTTTCGTGACATATTATCCTTCACTAATTAAAGATTAAAACCTGGACGAAATCGATTGAATATGTCTAATTTAATCAACGATAAATGAAAGAAAATGTCGCCATTCATATTATACATAATTCAGTCACGTGTTGTACGTAAGAAACCTAAATGACTCAATAAATCAATAGGTACCTACATAATCAAGAACGTAGTTTTTCCATTTTTAGGACGATTTTGAAGAGATAAATAATTTTCAATTATATTTACAATGAAGGTTAATGAAGGCGTTGGATAGTGTCGGTAGTTGGTAGGATAGTGCAATGAAATATAAGATTAAATAAACAAAAATAATAATAATGTAACTTAATGAGGAAAGCTAATCACAACAGAGGCTGCACCGCTCGTGAAAGGCGAAGGTGTCGTATATAAGTCTCCCGAAGAGGAGGATACTTTCCAGTAAAATGAAGAGCTATATCTGTGTTGTGATTGTTGTGCTCGTTATTATGGTACCGGGCTCTTTGAGTCAGAAAGGGCTGACAGGGTCTAATTATATAGAGCAGCAGCTCTTGTGCGCCCTTGACAAAGCGCCCTGCGATATTTTCGGAGAACAGATTAAACGTACGTTTTTAATTGAGTTAATCACAATTAACAGATAATGATTATTTCTTGAAATTAACCCAAATCATTAAATTAAATTTATTTAGCATAGACTTTACATTTTTAAATTACTCCTCCAGATAATCAGTTTTTAAATTTTAAACGAAATCTACATTCATATGAAGTTATTTAAAAAAGAACTTCCGAATTTTAACGAAATTTGCAAATTGTTGTTATTGACGTAAACAAAAGCATTCGTTTAGGAACTCGTAAAACGTCACTCACAGAATACGGTTAAAATTGTTTCCTAATGATAATTATCTACATACTTATAGTGCTTTCGTAAGATTCTGACGAGATTATGTTTTCACAATTCTTATAAGTAGAGCGTATATAATTTCAATGTTTTGTTACGAAATTTTTTTAATAATAACATTATGCAAAAAGTGCGGAATTAAAATGTAGGCATCGTTAATCTGAAATAGGCCATAATTTAAATAAGTATTACGCGGAGTGATACAATACAATCAGTAAATGTTTGTTTTGATTTCCTTTTTCTATTGGTATGTTAAATATACCTGTAAATATTACTTAAATACACTCATCTGTATTATGTTAAATGTATTACGTACGGACGATTAACCAAATAATTATTACATGTTAATGTCATTCTTTTTTTTACGAGGAACATACTTTGATATTTGATTTGAGAATTAATACACAGGGCGTCCGGAATCTTTTCTGCCAACTGAAAACGTCGCATTCCAGAGATGATTTTATGCCGATTCGAATTAAGTCAATCCTACACGAAAACGTTTCCTAAGGGAGTTTCAGCCCTTTAAAGATGGCGCACATAAACTCCCCAATATAAAATATACCAATAATAAGAGTTGGTTTTGACTAATCGACAAAATAAGAACTGCGTAAATGTGTTTTATAAACGAGGGTTTGAAGATATTTGAAAAATCTTGATGACAAGGCGCCATCTTCAAAGGGCCGTAACTTCCTTAGGAAGCGTTTTTCTGTAGGGTAAATTAACTCTAATCGTTATAAATTCATCTCTAGAATTCGACGTTATTATTTAGCAGGAGAGTTTCTGGACACCCTGTATTGTAAAAATTATTTTTTCGGGTTTTTGGTATATGTATTTGTACTTTCAATTATATCAAAATTGTTCAAAAACACTTCATTTCCATAGTCATTTTATATTTATCAAATTTGCGCTATTTTATCATCACTTTGTATAGTGGCGTAACTTACTTTTGAACGATTTCTCTTAATGAAATTTTATCGTATCTTTAATATTAATGACCCTTTACTGATGTTAATTATTGAATATTGTTTAATAAAACACCCAGTATAGGTTTATTTCAACTTTTTTTTTGGACCAAGCAGAACTGGTTCCCTGAGTATCGTTTCAAAATTCCAAAATTATTTGTTATTTACACCTATCGCAGTCGATCCGGTACACACTGTATAACTGTACAGTTAAGTAACCTACGGTTTTTCCAAATTATTTTGGCAAACATGTCGGTGTATATTCGAGATGTTTTGGCGAATGGATTGTACATATATCGTCTATGATGCTAGAAACCGTTTCAAGCTTAGTATGCACTATGAGATCTTATACATCTACCTATATATGTCTACATCTAATTCTATGTTTACACGGTATATTTTGATTTAACACAGTTCGAATAGCGTCGATTAGGATACAGGGTGCAGATTTTCTTTTTGTTTTTACATGGTTTTTCTGTAACAAATCTATCGTGTAAAAAGAAAATTAGGTGTCACTAATAAGGGCCTGTTCGTCGATCGTCAGTTAAATCTGATCATCAGTTAATCGCACAGAAATGATTATTAAAACAATCACTTTTTGGTTGTTGACTGATGGTCAGAATTAACTAGCAATTGAAAATCTATTGTGCAATTGTTTCAATAATCATTTCTATAGTGATCGACTGATTGTCAGAGTTAACTGGCAATTGAAAAACCGGACCCTGAAAGGTCAGTCGTACAATACAGGTTTTAATCCGGGGTTTAAACCATACATTTTCCTTAGTTACTATAGTTGTTACTATAGTAATCGACAGTTTAAACTGACATTGTACAATTGGCTCTAAATCCTTGTTCTATTAATTAATGTTATCAATTATTAAGAAGTGACAAAACTTTTTCAGATTTTATTTAACGGCAAGAATATCGTTTTCCCTAAAATGTGTACATTCTACTGATTTACTAATTTTATTGTAAGGTTAAAATTACCTATAGAATTAATTAATCTCAGGTAGAACGCACTATAGGTATCTAAAATAAATTTGTGTGATTGCGGGAAATACAATATATATTTAAAATAGTCCTTGAAGGAATAAAACATACCGGTTAAATAACTTCACGATTTCGTTTTTTTAAACAGCAAAGAAATTATCGTATTGTAATAAATACATAAAAATATAATTTCAAAATTACTGATATACGTTCTTGTTCTTTTTTTTTTGTTTTTCTATATACACACTTTCATGTCATAGCTGGTACGACGCGACGCGACGTAGCTATTTTGTAGTTAAAGGTGAAAGTAGAAACACTTTCTATAATTAATATAGCTACGTTTTTCATTAGATTTTTCGTTTTTTAGAGGCATTGCCTGATGTAATTGGAAGAAATTGTGCATCTTGTGATCAACGTCGACTTGCTAGTGCACAACGTGTCGCACGTTTTGTACAAAATCGATATCCAGATGCATGGGCTGCTATCGTAAGAAAATATTCTTCGTAAAATTTCAGAAAATTATTGTTACGTAGTTGACTGTTTGTAATTTAAAAAAAAAATAGAAAAGAAATGGCCCATGGGGGGATCGAACCCACGACCTTCGCGTTATTAGCACGACGCTCTAACCAACTGAGCTAATGGGCCAACTGTCGAGCGAGTCTCATTCAAAAGCTTTTAAGGGCTTATTATTTAAAATGTATAAATTAATAATTTAATAAAGATTTGTTTTTGAACGACTAGTTAGTTAAAGGTAGAAGTACAAAATGATACAAAATATTTCGCGTTTATTTAACTATTGATGATAAATTCTATTTAAAAGACATCCAAAATTTTATGACTATATAGTATGTTCCTGAAATGGTTCACAAAATTTGAGGGATTAGTGGAGAAATGATCAAGTGAAGAATAATTATTAATAAACGTAGATCTTGAAGCCAATTTCCAAAAAGTTATAGGTCGTCAAAGTAAAGTAAAATATTTCTTTGGGATACATTTTCGAATCATCTTTATTTTTTCTGATGGAGATGTTATAATATACACTTCGTCCAAACCTATGTGCAATTCACGTCATCAATATAAGGTTACTAGATGATGACGTTTCACACAGTGCTGTCACCTCGTACCTCCTATTTTGACAGTTCTAATAAATTGTAGGTTTTCTTTATACCATCTTATATGTGCGCAGGTAAATCATGTATAGAATATGTCATTTTCCAAACTTTGATGACGTGAATTACGTATAGGTTTTGGATAGGCCGTAGGTAAATGTACGATGTAATATTCATTCATTTCGATACAACATTAAACCCTTCACTTTGCAAACTAAATGCTGCATTATTTTAAAATTTCGGCTTCGACTACAGACCCACGGTAAGGGATAGGGTGGAGTATCCCCTTCAAAGAGTATCAAAAAAAGAATGCAGGTCAAATGGACTGTTTTTAAAAATGTACCGACTCTTCGTTACTGTGTATACTTTTCGACCACCTAAAGGAATAGGTCGGAAGGATGTGGCCGATATTTACTTTCACAAGGATAAGATTTATTGTCAAACCGTTACACACTGGGAGATCGTACTTGTCACACTTTACTCTTTCGAACTAATACCTACTGGTCAAAATGTCGTTCTTTGACCTTGCTCGTATTTTTATCGATATAAATAAATTGGCCGCAACAGCAGGATCTCCTTTGTTCCTTTTTGTATGTGTTGAAACTGACATTTATAGGCACCTTGCCATGGGGGTGAAAGGGAAAGATGCAATGTTAGTCTAGATAGGTTCTAACATTATCGGTGCACTTTGTGATACGAGCATTAAATTTTAGGGGTATATTCTGAACACCTTTCTAACCCCAATATCCGTCAGAGCCACTTCGGAGCCACCGCCTAATTCAAACTAATCCTCTTTTAATACTGTGTCCGAAAAATGTGGGAAATTTTACGGGAACGTATATTTAAAAATAAAACTTTAATTTCCTATAAACATTTTTCCACGATGTTTCCCTATCGAAATATTCACCCACAAATTTGAAAGGGAAAAATCAGTTTGTTTAAATAGCACTTTTATTTTTCGTTGGAATTTAATAATTTTTGGTGTACATACGTAATAAATAAAGGTCTTTGAAGTGGAATCGGTTTTTAATATCTTCTCAGAGTAGCCAGGGGTGAACTAATCTTAAACTTTCTAACCCCAAAATATTTCGGAGGTTTAAGTTGTTAAACTTTTAATTGCATTTTGAGATTTCCCAGACGTTTTACGATAAAAAAGGGTATAGTGTTTAATTTCGATAAAATGAATCATATTCGAGAAAATCGCACTTAAATAATATCTAATTATAATTAATACAGTCCAGGTTCTAAGTGCCTAAGAAAAATCTTACGGGAACGTATAAACATGATAAAATTGTAATAAAAAGTGTTATTTAAACAAATTGATTTTTCCCTTTCAAATTTGTGGGTGAATATCTCGGCAAGGGAGAATGTCGTAGGAAAAACTTTTATAGAAATTTAAAGTTTTAGTTTGACGTTTTCTATACGTCCACCTAAGATTTCCCGTCACTTTCTAAACGCGCCCCGAGTATTAAAAGGAGTTATTTTTAATCGGGAGGTGGCTCCGAAACGGTTCTGATATTTATTGTGGTTAATATGGGGTAAAGAATATACCCCTATAATTTCATGCTAGTATCGCAAAGTGCAAAGTCGGCATTATTTTTTACTTATCTTAGAAATGTCTGGCGGGTTTTTATTGGAAAATATTATTTATTATTCACAATAAGATAACTGGACAAAATGTGCAGGTATTTTTAGAAGGTCGGTATGTTTAGGAAATCATTACGATGCAAAGGTAAATTAAACAAAACACATTGGAATATAATTATTTATAGTACTTATATAGATATGAAAAAATCGGTACACGTCAATAACATAACTTTTAAGAACAATAATTTAATTATTATAACAATTTGAAAGTGTAGGTACATACATTAACTACTGGATACTACTAGATAATTGTAATTATTTACAATACAATCGTAAGAAATGTAGAGATAGATAGAAATCTTTAGAAATGAAAGGTTAAGATCGACCATTTAAAAGCGCTTATAGAGTTTTTCCTCAAAGGGTAAGTGGAAATAGGCGAACATAAACCTTAGCCTTTATATTACGTGGAAATTACAGAAGCAAATTCAGTATTAACGCTAATATTATATACATAATTTGGTGACTTACAAAATATTTTAATTAAAATCGAATTATTTTATTTGAAAAATTAAACAGCGCACTATTTTAAATATAACTAATTGTAAAACACTTAGGAAATTGATTCCTGTGTAATCTATAATTAACACTAGAGACCTTAAGAAAGTGCACGTATTCATAATGTAAAATAAAGTTTAATACTATCTATAAAATTGTAGAAGAGCAAGAAAGAAGATCTATTTCATTAATGTTATTAACAAGAGCTAAACTGTATTACGCACCCTTTTATGTATTTATCTATATAATATACATTTGTCATAAAGTTTTTGAGCAATTTAAAATGTTTTTATTTACAAAATCAGTCTTAGTTAGTAATAGGTTAAGCTAAACATAAAAGTTTAATAAATAAGAACGTTTTATAATATAGTATCAAATAATGCAGCTATTATAAACGAATATATAAAATTTAGCCATCATAGTTTGTAAAATATTTCAAATAAAGCTTTTAAGAGCTTAATAGAAGAAAAAAGCAAATATTTCACAAAGATCGTGTTGAATAAATAATGAGAAGTTTAGTTGTTAGACTTCGCCAAATATCTTCTTTTTTTTATTGTAATTGCGCGATTTTCGGCTTCGTTTTTCCGTCCAACTCCATCGAGAAGTAAGTTTTAGGTACGTGTAGACGTTAGAAAAAGTTAAGGACGCTTTTTGTTTTTACACCATCGATCGATCAAGATTAAAGAAAACGCTTAAGAACAAAAAAAATAAGTAAAGTGCTAGAAAAATAATAATAGATAGATAGGTAGGTAAGTGAGAGATAAACACCAACACAATTAGGAATAAACAATAGCAAAAGTACTTGGATGGGTAAACTCTACGGCCACACGCGACCCCCCACGACGTTATTTTATGCGACTCTCACTAGATTTTTTTCACTTGCGCGCCCACTATACACGTTACAAATATCTACGTGGCTCTCGGGAAAAAATAATAATTTACAGGTGTATAGGAAGAATATGGTGAGAAAAACAATCGAGGCGATGAGAATAAGTTAGATAGTGCATATAGAAAGAAGAGAAAATAAAATGTAGCAAAGAAAGACAGAAAGGCAAGTCGTGAAAACGCGATATAAAATCATAATAACGGAGAGACTCCGCCAAAATTTTGAAATGAAAACAACAAGGAAAAACAAAAAGCAAAGGCCACGAAAGATCGCGATTCGCATTTATGATATGGATAGAGAAGCTTGAAAAGCTCGAAGAGAAGACCAACGTCAGTAAGAACATCCGATTAATTTTTGCCAAATGCGTAATTTTGTGTTGTAGCGAAACTGCCTATAAACAGATATTTATCTACGTGTTACGCTAAACAAAAATCGATTTTTATAATTAAAAAATTGAAATGCTTTTGCCAGATTTTAGCAAATTGCTTTCTTGCATTAGACGCACAAAATAGTATCGGCTCGTTTTCAATAAAATTGTGGCTTACGGTTGTTTCGGAAAAAAGGCATCGGTGCTCTATCTATATGAAAACTAGTAAAGCATGTACTGGAAAAATTATTAGATATTTATGTGGATAAAGTAACTAAAGTTGGTAAAAAACATGCAAAGCGTCTAGAAATTTGTAGTATCCAGCAATTTGTTATATTTAAAAGAAATAATGTATTTAAAACCGAACCTTAAGCTCGGCATAGTCGCTCGTACTTGCCTAAGTTTTATTTGTAATACAATTCTAATTTGTAATGCGAGACCATTGTTTACCAATGTTGTGACTCCGTTTACCATTTTAAGACAACATGGTCGATTTACAAACATTATGTGCAGCTGTTATTTTAATAAAAAAGAAACAAAACGCATTGCAACTTGGAACTGTACAGGTAACAAGTATGTGCGTCTATGTCGGCCTTAACATGCGAATTTTCGCGTTTTTCATTGAAATTTGCAACGTACAAAATAGAAAGACGTGAAAACTATTCGTCCGCTTTCGGTTCGATATTCGGAAACGATCCTCAAAGTGACAATAAAATTGCAGAATAACGGTACTTAAGAAATAATACTTGTTGAATCCATTCAAAAACTATTTACCTACAGTAAAACCATTTCGAAAGACGATTTTTTTCCCTGGAAACGTATCAAATTATACGCCGTTTCTTGGCAATAATTTTGACGGAAGGTGCCCGTTATTGGTTATTTTTTGTTGCCAAATGAGTGGCGTATCGTTTTTTGTATTTTCCCTCGGGATCGTATTTATTAGCGAGTCGTTCCCAGTCGCGCGCTTTATTCGTCATTAGATGTTTTATAACTTTCTCGGCGGT
Organism: Rhagophthalmus giganteus; assembly: GCA_036326145.1. Taxonomy (NCBI): domain Eukaryota; kingdom Metazoa; phylum Arthropoda; class Insecta; order Coleoptera; family Rhagophthalmidae; genus Rhagophthalmus; species Rhagophthalmus giganteus. The sequence goes on along the minus strand of JARFJA010000083.1, from coordinate 3,906,343 downwards.
TCCTTTCTGTTTCTCGTTGCATTTCTCGCAGTTGCTGGCAAGAGCATCGGGAAGTGTTTCTGAAAACAGAACGTGTTTTAGTATTTTATTCGAACCTGTTTTTTTTTTTAAGAGAAAGTGTCATAAAAATTAAGCAACCTCGTCTAGTGTCATCGAAATATTTATGTATGTTTACGTATAAGTACATGTATCGACGAAAGTTGCTTAAACATTTTTGTGGTTTGAATATTATATCATAGAATTCCTTGAATTGTAATTTTCTAATTACGTAGCACTTCTAATAAAAGCGTGTCTAGAATAATTTAATTACTTCAAACTTCTATAAGTAGATAGATGTGTTTGTGTTGGTAAACGATTTTAAAATATTCAGTTCAGACCTCAGTATAAATAATATAAAATATAAATTATGAATCTAATTTATAAAATAATCTAAAATTGTTTTTTTTTTAAATTGACAGTTCCTATTGTAATGTGAAAGTTTTCTGATGCATTGAAAAAACGACAAATCTCTAAAGATTTGTATCATTTAAAACTGAGCAGATGTCGAGTCAAAATCGATTTTTCTTCGGAACCCACAACACAGAACCGATTTTTCTAAAACGTTTGTTATACTACATTATTTAAAATCAGAAATATTTCGGTTAGCGCACTTAAGCATTTCTGTTGTTTAAACAATTTATTACGAGAGATTAGGAGGGTCTCTAGGAAATGGTCTCCACAATTCACGACAGAGTCACCCCCCGATTCAAAATAAGTCCCTTTTAATACTCGGGGCGCGTTATAATACAGGGCGTCTAGTAAATGATGAGAAAGTTTCTATAAACTTTTTTTCTACAACGCTTCCCTGCCGAGATATTCACCCCCAAAGTTGAAAGGGTAAAATAATTTTGTTTAAATAACACTTATATTTTTGGTTAGAATTTATCTTGTTTGATTTACATTCCTAATAAATGAAGTATATTTACACTTTCATAGATTTTTGATACTACATCATGTAAAGCAAGGATATAGTACCCCTAACCTTTCCAATCACATTTTTCCTCAGGAGATTAATATATAAAATATATCAAAAATATATAACTTCACTACCGGATTTTCTCAACATTTTAGAATAAAAAAGGTCCACTTTGTATAAAATAAGCCATTTTGAGAAAATCGCACTTAAAGGGTGAAAGGTTAGTCTAAGTTCTAACATTATCGACGCATTTTGTGTTACAAGCATGACATTTTAAGGGTATATTGTATACAACATATCAACCGCAATAAACGTCGGAGCCACCCCTAATTCAAACTATTCCAATCTTAATACTCTGTCCGGGAAATGTGGGAAATCTTACGGGAACGTATAATACGTCAAAGTAAAACCCCCCAAAGTTGAAATTTAAATTTTCGTTGACATTTAATAATTTTTGGTATACATGCGAAATAAATTAAGGCCTTTAAAATGGTGTAATAGGTTTTTTGATATCACCCCAGGGAAGCTAGGGATGCACAACTCCTAACCTTTCTAATCCCAAAATACTTTAGATTTAAAATTTTTAAGGTTATTAAGGATCATTTCTAATTTCAAAGTTTTAGTTGTTTGCAAATTTTTGCAGTTAATTTTTCATTGACAACAGTACTCTAGGATAGTCAATTGTTTTATAAAAAACAAATTTAAGCTGGATATTCGCGGTTATTGTGTACTTTTTGATAATCATATACGAAATACGTTTAGGTAGGAGTATTTGTTGTGAGATAATATGCATGAATTTTCGATAATAATACTAGGTGTAAAATCTAATTGTAATCTATGATTTTAAATAGTATACGATATTCAAACACGTTTAAAACAATATCTAGGATACTCTGCATCTCTTATTCTTTATGTATGATTTTCTCGATTATGGTTCATTTTATCGAAATTTTTATTCTAAAATGTCTGGAAAATCAGAAAATCACTTTAAAAATTTAAAAACTTGAACCTCCGAAAAATATCGAGGTTAGAACGATTAGGGGTGGTGTACCTTTCTGAGCTGATATCAAAAAAAAAAAACAACAAACCTATTACACTATTTTAAAGACCATTATTTATTACGTATGTGTACCAAAAATTATTAAATTTCAACGAAAACTAAATATGTTATTTAAAAAAAAAAAAGATTTTACTCTTCGACTTTGGAGGTGAATATCTCGACAAGGGGGCTCTGTGTCTAAAAAATGGTGAAAAATTTTTCGGAACTAAATAAACCATGTCAAAATAATGTTACAAGTTCTCACAAATGTTTTTAACCTCCAAGTCAATTAACTACGTGGAATTGATTAAAACATATTATAAATAAATAAAAAAGCGATTCCTTTGAACTAGGGGTCTATTAGTTAAGTACATCTTACTGGGTAAGTACCTATTCTCCACATAATTCAAATTTATGATGATAAATTTTTATAAAATTTTTGATTCATAATTTAAATAATAACTACTTAATTATAAATAGAAGTGTAATGAAGATAATCGCTTAAACTATTATAAAATCGTTTTATTGCATAGGTAATATTTTGAATTAAACTATAACAATACGTCAATGTAATAATTTCTTAAACAATCGTTTTATTAAAGCGATACATATAGACATAACTAAATTTAAGAAGCGATATAAGTTTATTAATCGATCACCGAACCTCTGAAATTCTATAATCGTAGGTAATATAAAAAGTAATTGTAAAACCGACAAAACCGATGCATCTAATTAGGACGTGAGTGAAAGTAAACCGAAGTAAAACAAAAAAAAATCTACCGTTATCGATTCTAAGAAAATTTTCACTTTTGTTAACTGTAACCCGTAACATTATAAAATGCAAAATTTCTCAAGAATTTCTTTCCGTGTTATTATATACATAATATTATTATTATAGGTATACGTATGCTGGAAAGTTTAATCGTCAAATACGTTTTCAGAACACCGTTTATTAAAATTGTCTTATTTTTAAGACGACTGCTTCGTAACGAAACGATCGTTTCATATTAATCAGATTATAAATAAATAAAATTTACTAAATTTCGCACTTTCCGTACTTAGAAGTTAATCAATTTTTTTTAAATCGAAAATAATAAACAGTCGAAGGCTGTTAAAAATTAGTTAGGTGTTGCTCCATTTTAAATAAGATAAATAAAACTTACTTTTAAGTTCTCGCCCTTCGGCAGTACAAGGCCCTTCTTCCATTAAACACCTGATGTAATTATTGAGTACTCTATTGTTTTGCAAAATGGAATCGATATTTACATTATCATACTTGTTAGGTATATGTTCCAGCATCAATATATGTGATAACGGCACAGAATATTACTATCGTACTAAGGAGTTTCATTGTGATTACTAAAACTCTGATATCGTTCGGCTTAGTATTTATACAGAAAATTTAAGGGATGCCAAAAGAAAGTAACAGTGTCACGTGACAGTCAGAGTTGGTTTTCAATTATTATACTCTGCGTTGACCTACATTGAACGCAGAGAGCGGTCTTGAACGTTGACGTGCATATAGTCAATTGTTAGGTACTTTGATTTTTGTATTTGAAGATATAAGTACTTAACGTGTCATCATTCTAAAACGACTAATAATAAGTGTGCCATTTGGAAAACCTGCAAAATAATAAATGGCACTTTTTGTTTTGTGAATTAAAAGTAGTACCTAATGAGCTTAGAAATAATCAAATATTAATAAGAAAATATACTTTCACTCAAATATGATTTTATTCTATTAACGAAACGCAATTTTAATCTTTTTCGACTACCTATAAAATATTAGAAATGATGAATACCTATAAGAAAACTTATAAACTTATTATATTTTCTAATTCATTTTACTTCAACTAATCGATTTCTAATAGGGCAAAAACTAAATTATTACTACTATCCTTGTAGGTATCGACGTTTTCATTTTTGAAGATAAAAAATGTAAAGAAAGAAAATAAATAAAATATTTAAAGTAGATGCTAAAATATTTAGTTATTTAACTGAAGCAAACGTCAATTTCCACATAAAAAACACGGGAAATAGTACAGTACAGTAATCCCTTAATATTCGCGGGATTGCGTTCTAGAAAATCCTCGCAAATTTCGAATCTATCTTCCTGTGTAAAAATGGGGGTTAAGTTCTATAAAATTTTAATTATAGTGGATAAAGCAAATGTTTGCAAAAGCAAAAGCAAAAAGTTTAAGTATTAAGCGTTAATATATTGTATACAATGTGTCCCCGGATGGAGTTGACAAGAGGAAAAAAATTTTTATTATTGATTTAAAAAAAATGAGGTTACCGTGAAAAAATCAGAGATCGCGTCATTATTTTTTATTTTAGACAAAATTGTTAATAGAAAAATGTCGATATGCCTGTATGTACATTTAATAAATTTAATAGGCATAAATTGATTTTATTTTCGTACCGTCTTTATATTCAAATATAAAAACTCAAGTAAAAGTTAATTTATCGAAAGTGAGTTTTATTTATATTGAGTAAATAAATAACGCTCGCATTTCTATAAAAATAAAACTATATTATTATAGTTCTTTTATAGGTAACTTACAGGTCGAAAGCGTGGTTAAGTGATTAAGGTCGAGGGGTCGGTAACTTCAGTAAATTTTATACACAGTAATATAAATTCAATCGAATTCAAACTAATAATATGGTAACACATATAATATAAACTAATTCAATCTAATTCTGTATTAAATTCTAGAAACACTAATACATAAGTTACCGCCCCTTCGGTTAGAGCATTCGCCCCTCGACCGACAGGCTCGGGTTCGAAACAGGATCCATGTCACCAGCACCCCCGCAATTTCGAAATCAAATTCGAACTAGCGCAATCGATTGAGCTACGTTTGAGCCGTAAAATTTTCGTTTGAGCTGCTACTTGAAGTTAAAAAATCGACTTAATATGACGCTCACACCCCGATACTTTCGACATTGGTTTTGAACTATAGCAATTGATTATTGTATAAGTTTTAGTTGAATTATTGAAAATGTAGGTAATTGTTTTTTATTATAATACTTTAGTATATAAGGTAGGTATATAAAGATTTCATTCGTTTTCTTCTTTAATAAAACCAGCTATACCAAATTAAACTTAAAAAAATCCGAACGCGCGGAATCCTCGGTATCGAATTTTCATGTCGCATGTCAATAAACTCGGTTTTTAAATTTTTCTCGAAAGAAATATATATTTTTTAATTCCCTTAAAAAAATAATTCTCTCGTAAATATTATTTAAAAAAAATGTATCACTTTTTTTCGATTATTTCGAAATCGATGCATTCTATCGAAAATTTTAAAGAAACATAATCGGTAGAGAATTTTATGCCAATTTCAAAACATATTTCTTATTACTGATCTGATGATTAATAACGGAGATTAGAATTTTTTTAATTTTTGAACGGCCACCATTTTGAAACAGGTGGGTCGATTTGGTTGATTTACGAACTCGTTCTTAAAGAGAGGTTTTTCTTAGGTTTTCATAAAGACAATATACTGTCCAAATTTCAGCCTCATACGATCAAAATTTCGACTGGAATCGTGTCCACAAGTAATTGATTATATATATATGAACGACCTGTATTTTCGTGATCTAGGGATTGAGATCGGAGAAAATTCAAAAGAACACGTCTGAGTACCGTCATCAGACAGGCTGCAGACTTTCTATGAATATTCGCTAAAAATATCACCAGTTGAAATAAGTATATTTCCGTAATTTGTTTAATTTCTATCCACTTTTTTTTAACGTTTAGTAAAACTTGAAATTTCGTAGAAATGACTTGCATTTTATCATGCATTTTAAATTTGACAAAAATGCTCGTTTAAAATGAATTTAAGTGAAGTGACTTTTTACTATAAAGTTATTAAATAGTCCGTAACGGTAAATATGAACAAATTGCTGATAAATTAAATAAAATTTTTACGTGAAGTAGGTGCACATCCACTAATTTTAGGCTTTTTGTGTTTATTCATTATACATTTTTTTAACGTGTCTATACAGTTACATTTCGCGGTAGGTATTTAATGGTTTTAACCAAAATGATATTAGTTACATTTTTAAAAAGTAGGCTCGTAATTGTACTGCATACAGTACACAAAACTCCGTATAATGCATTAAATATTTAGATGGTAATTACTTTTTTAAAAATTAAATTCGATAACTCAATTCCTTTAAGTTAGGCTGTATTATTTATTTAATGTTATTAGTAGGTTTTTAGTTGTAATTTTTTAAAGTAAGTATAGAACATAATTTAAAAAAAATACAATGTACATACATCTATTATACTAACTAACCTTTTTTTAAAAATAAGTACATTCTTATACTTCTTCAATATTTCTTGATTTTATCCAAAAAAGTTATCCAAAAAAATTATTCAAAGTTTTTTACCAGATAACTTCATTCATACGTACTTATGCAATTAAAATTTTCATTCAAAAAATAATTTTTTTGTCATAATGTATTTTTAAAGATTTTTAGCCCTAAAATTTAAAGTCTTATATTATCTTGGCAACACATTAGGTAGGCATGCTCAAGCGAAAATTTCAGAAGATCTAGCCTTTTTCGCAACAATTCCGCTAAAATATCTTCGTGTGTGTTGAGCAGTAGTCGAGGATCAGATCCGTTCCAGGTCCATAGAAAAAAGCGATGTAGACTCAACGGATCTGGTTCGATATTTACTGACAATAAGAAACTGACGGGTTTAATATATTGCAATTGCCGCCAATTTTCGCAAAATATTTCTACATGTGTTATATTACTTGTATCTAAATTAATCAAAGAACTTTGAAAGGCGAATATGGTGTGAACAAAATCGATCAGTTCATTAAAGAATCTTTTATGAATACTACGTAGTTTATAAAAATTAATCGATTAAAAGCAACAAGCAGTTTAAATATATAAGTACATAAGATATGTAGGATTTCAATAAAATCGTTCATCATTGTAGGCTTTTATTTGTTTATCTTTTTACTTCTTATACAAAACTATAAATACAATAAGTAAGTAATGTACGCAGTCTTCGTCTTGTTACACGCCTTTTTATCAAACCGATACGTCTTTGGACATGCACTACTTACCACTTACTGACTTATAAAAACTCCCCGCTGTCGAAGCCAGCGCTCCCGCTCATGTTTCCCTTACCTAACTAATCTGTATATTTATTTATAAAAAGCATCCCTACATCATTCTAGTGCAGTACGACCTACAGTACTTACATTTTTTACGTTATATTATTATTCATTACGAAATTATTATATAGGTACATACCTACTCATATAATAGTAAATATGGGAGTGTTAGTCATTAAGTCGATTTTTAACTTTAGGTAATAGCTCAAACAAAAAATTTTACGGCTCAATCCGGCTCAAACGTAGCTCAATCAATTCCGCTAGTTCGAATTTGATTTCGAAGTTGCGGGGGTGCTGTCGTGTCAGCAGCACCCCCTCTTAACATGTCAATTTTTTAGCTTCAGATAACAGCTCAAACGAAAATTTTTACGGCTCAATCCGGCTCAAACGTAGCTCAATTGATTGCGCTAGTTCGAATTTGATTTCGAAGTTGCGGGGGTGCTGGTGACATGGACCCTTCGAAACATTCCGATGAGGACGAAATTTTACAGGATTAACATACATTCAAAGAGAAAAGTATAAATAATTATGCTCCGACAAATGGAAGGCTTATTTATAACCACTTTGATAGATTTTTTCAGAGCATGGGGATTTTTTTTCATTCGGATTTTTTTTATTTCCATCGCGGACAGGTGTCGAGTATTCGCATTTGTTGAGGTCCGATCGCGCTGGAATTTTATTTTTAAATACTCTGATAGATCTATTTTTGGGCCTAAAATCGGCTCGAAATTTTAAACGAGACCGAAGTTATAATTTTTTTATTATTTTCCATGTAACTCCTACGGGCGATTATGAACATTAGTTCGCGTCCGACCGCGCTGAAATTTTATTTCCGCACAACGAGGGAGTAGATCCACTTGCATGCTAAAAAATCGGTGCGAAATTTTAATTAGGTAAGGAGTTACGAATTTTTTTATTGCGGTTTATGGACGATTAGACTTCCTGGGTAATGCAATTATTCTGGTCCAATTTGGATAAAATTTTACACATAGGTGGTGACGAAGTAGTTAAACACGTATGGCAAAAATGTGCTTCGATTTTTGAGTAGAAAGTGATTGTTGTTCTTATCGTTATTATAGTCGTTGTAATGATTGGTATCTAGTTTAATGTACAGTCAAGTTCATTTGTTTTATCCCGTTGCCTGGCTAGATATGCAACACATTTACTAGCAGTCTACACAACGCTTTTGACCAACACTTTCCATACATGTAAAATTACTTTTGTCTTATATTGCTTGCGTCTGACATTTCCTAAAATTTTAATTTTTGACCATCGGTAATAAGAGTTTTAGAAGACTTGTTTTTATTACTGTGAATGAACTAGACTAACGCCATTAAGTTTTGATTGCTTATTTGTGTCATATTTGAAAATTCTTTAACTATAAATCTGTTATGATTTAAAAACTAACCGATATAGAATATAGAACCTTGTCACGCAAGAGATTAAAATGTTTTTCTGGACTCGTTGCTTTTTTTATTGGCCTTGGCGGAACCAATTGATCAGTCTCTTATTTTATTTATTTATTTATTATTATTAAAATTATTTATATATTTATAATGAAGATGACTCAAATGACACACCTAAGGAATGAATTTGCCGAAAATGTCGTTGCTTTTAAAGTAAACGAAAGGTCGAATGAAAAGGTTCTTGCTACTTATGAATTTTCTGATACCTAACTCTAACAACGCTTTATTACGTCTTTAAAATTGAAAGGAGTTTAAAATAAATATAGGAAAATAACCTTTGTGTTGCTGTTGTTTTTAATTATTTAACAATTTACTCTGAAGCATTTTCAGAAATAAGATTATACTTTAATAGAATTAATATAAAAACAGATTATTACAACGCAAAGTTATAAATTTTGCACCATGAAAAATTCGACGTGTTTACCTACCTTGTGTATTCCATATTAACTAATTGTAAGTGTATTAAATTTCAAAATTCATAAATATCAAAAACCTTTCATTCAACCTTTCGTTTACTTTAAAAGCAACGAGTCCAGAAAAACATTTTAATCCTTCACGTGAACAGGTTATTAGACCAACGCACAGTGGGGCGGAATATTTTAAAACGTGGCAGAAAGTCAAAAATTGAAATATCATATTTAATAATTTAAACTCATATTTTATAATAGCTTAATCATCTATGGATGCTATACGATTAACAAATTACTGCTATCATCACATATTTCCGTGTAATACAGGCAGAACTGGAAATTCCGATAAACTCGTGTTAATTGTTTATTACACGTCAAAATAATTGTTCTGTTCTTCGTTTAGTTTTATATAGATAATTAATACAAAAGTGAGTCGAAATCGAGGTGAATGCAAAGTCTACAGGTACATAAACTTATTTAATAAGTTATTGTTCGTTAACGTGCCCAATTTGGTTTATTATAATTAATCTATTTTTGTAACTAAATTTCATTGCCTTCATGTCACTAAATTAACTAGTCGTTGACTTTTAGTTTACTATCAAGCTGTATCAGGTTACATTTTTTGCATAGAAGTACAACTAATACATACAGCTACTACATAATAAAAAAAAATACTGCGTCTTTTTGCGACATTAGAAGATAATGGCCTATAAGAAAAAGCTTACAGCCGACTCTGTGTTTATTGCAAAATAATTTAAGTAAACTTCGACCAATATTTCGAATATTTTAAAAAAACTTTTCATTCTTCCCTATTCATCTTCAATTGTAGAAGAAGCAGAAAGCCGAAAACTTCAAAAATTTTACATGTTTTTTGTCAGTGTTCTAAAATCGCTGAATTAGTAATTGTTTAGTTTCCCACAAAATAAGTTGAAGCAATTTTATACAGATGTTTTATATATGCTCGGGGAGACAAATATTTTTCGACAAACAGAAGAATCGCCTTCCGAAGAAGAGGAAACAGAAAGAATTTCTTCTTCATCAGACGACTAAACTACACTTTTTTCTATTGTAACTGTATTTTTATTTTAATTTTACGATTAGAATAGTTTAATTACAATAGAAAAAGATACCTGAATAGTTTACCTGATGAAGAAGAAGAAACATTTTCTGTTTTCTCCGTTTCCTTTTGTTAGACCATCTTTTATTCAATTATTAATTTATTTTTAAAATTATTTACGAAGGTTTTGTAAGAGTTTGTTTTGTGAAAGTTTTTAAATAGTTTAATAGCAGTAATATTTTTTATTTTTTTAGTAAGATAGTTTTTTGAGTTCGTACGTTATATAATAAATGTAATTTTTTTGCTTGATAAACTTTGTTTTTAAAATCCAATAGTCGAATATTCCACAAGCAATACATTTTTTCCTACTGCGATGAGATTTTTAGTTCAATATAGATAGGTACCTACCCCTATTGTAAACCCAATTTCAGAGACACCCTATATATGAATTTATATGTATAAAAAATATTTATAAAATTTCTCTTGTGATCAATAATAATAATGGTTTACTATGAAATGTTCGAAAAACATTGTTCTCAAACAATATCTACTCGCTCATGTTTGACTGTAGTTCAAAAACTGACCATTATATAACTTTTTACGTATTACATTTTTTGTTCAGCAGGTCCTAAATTACAACATATGTGATAACATATTTTCTATAAAATACAATTATTGCGGGGTATTTCTATTTTAACTTTTTTAAGTCCTTTATCTACATTTATTTTTAAAATAAAACTTGTAAAATATTATAAATGATCTATATTTATTCAATCTAAATGTATACCAAATAGTTAAAACAGTTATATAAATCAAAATAGTTTCTGCCACGTTTTACAAGATACAAATTTGTCTGTTTTATTACCGTAACGCTATCTATGGAGAAAATTGATATAAACCGCCTTCTTAATATTGAAGGATATATTGAAAGTTGAAAGTAATTCAAATATAACTACCCAAGAGCCCTAATCAAACCTCTTATGCTTAATTCTTATTACACCTAATTACTAACATTTCCATTTTTAAACTTAAAATTTCAACTTCAATTGGAAAAATTCGAGATAATTCTTATTTTAATATTTAATTTAAAGTAATAAATTACACGTTATGTTGCTGATATTCTTGTAATAAACTGGTATTACCTACGTTTCTGTAATAGAACGAGTTACCTCTGTCATTTTATCTAGGTACTTATGTATCTCTTGCCTATTACATTTACATTTTATAAATTACTAGATATTTATACATTACTTAAATTGTTTGTATAAAACATCGAACGGTTTATTTACACCGTTTCATAACGAACCCGATTAAAAATAATGGCAAACATTATTTAACATATCGACGTGTGCAAATAAGAACATCTTAACTCGATTTTTAGACTAAATTGAGTTTTCGTGTTATCTTAAAGAAAAAATCCTGCTCTTCTTAACTAAAATATCGTCATAAAATGTCAAAACAATCAGATAACATATAATCCAACAGTATCTTCTCGACTTCAGGAGCTTATATCGGAAAATTTGTTTTTTTTGAGATACGATCGTCTTATTTGCACACGTCGATATTAGTACATTCATACATACCTTAAAAAAGTTACATAAAAAGTTTAAGCGTGCCGGTTATTAATTTATTGACTAGAAAACATAACATACTTACATATCTAATATTATTAATTTAAAAAATGCGAAATGCCAAACAATATAGTAATGAACAGAGGATTTTAAAATAGAATAGCTTTTCGAAATAGTAAACATTTGAATTATTGCAAAAATAATCAAAATATACATTATGTTTGCTATTAATTTCCCATTGCATGCTGTCGTAACTATATGCATATACTTAAAATTACTTTTTAGTTTAATTGTTACTTTTATTTTTGCTCGCTTACAATTTTAAAAATCTAGCAATATTTGCTTAAATTATATTAGCGAGAATATCGCACGTTATTTCTCCATATAAGCAGTCTATGTAATTACTTATATGTATACAATAATGGTCTTAGATGTTATGTTTCATTATACAAAAATTATGTTGAGGTGGTCCTTGAACTTGTACAGATAGAATATCAAATCATGTCTAATTTGTTGGACGGAGAAACTTTCGAAACAAGTTTTATAATATGATAATCTTTTCTGGTCGAATTTTCAAATAAGAAACTTCAAATCTTCACTTCTTACAAACTTGGATCTAAAAAATACAATCGATTTAAGTAATGCGACGCGATTGTAATAATATTAAATTGCAAATTTTATGGTGTGTTACCTGTAATTTATTGGAAGGATTAAAATACTAGGTGAACATTTTAATGAAAATGTATCCTGCTAAGATTGATCTAAATCTGGATTTTCGCCGTGAAATCCTTATATACAGGGTGCGTCCAAGAAATTTCCGGAATTATTTTTTACCGCCCAAGCGAAGCGCGAGCGGGCGGCCGCTCCTGTCGGGATTGGTGGTGGGGGTTCTCAGGCAACAGGGAAAAAATATTCAGTTGCCTCCGAACCGCCGTAGAGTGTGGATTGCTTGTACAGTGAGACCCTGTTTGGGCGACGCGTCACGACTCACGATGCAGCGAAATGTTGAGCAGCGTGTCAACATCAAGTTTTGCGTTAAACTTGGAAAGACTGCTGGTGAAACTTTACAAATGCTTCGGACAGCTTACGGGGACGAAACAATCAAGTGTGTACGAGTGGTTTAAAAAGTTTAAAGACGGCCGAGAAGACGTCCAAGACGATTCCCGAGCAGACGGTAAACGGAGTTTTTTACAAAGGAGTTATCGAGCGTCTAAGAAAAAGGGTCGCCCGCATCTGCCCGGAGATCGCCACCTGGGTTCTCCATCGTGACAACGCGCCCAGCCACACATGCCTTCTCGTGACTGAGCTGTTGATCTTGATCACCGTACTTGTACGGTGTGACAATGCTTCCCCAACCCCCCTATAGTCCGGATATGGCTCCAAGCGACTTCTACCTGTTCCCCAAGCTGCAGAGAACACTCAAGGGAACTCATTTTGGGACCACCGATGCGGTTCAAAAGGCCGTGACGAAGCAACTCAACAGCATGTCAGAAAACGACTTCAAGGGCGCGTATGAAGATTGGAAAATTCGGTGGCAGAGGTGCTACGATGCCGATAGGGACTATTTTGAAGAATTTTGAACAGTTGTACGCTTTATTTGCAATAAATCGTGTTTTATAACCTCATTCCGGAAACTTCTTGGACGCACCCTGTATTATTTTGACGTGTAGACCAGTAGACATTATAATCGTATTAATTGCGGGAAAATCCAGTTTCAAACCTTGCTCTACATTTCTACAACAACTACAATAATTACAAACATAACATTTATAAAGAAAACGAGTCACTGAAAAATAAACTGTTCTAGCATTTAAAGACAACAATTTCGTTGTTAATATACATAGATAATATAAGAACAGTTTAGAAATTTGATTGTGAAATAAAATTTTTCTTAGCAAATAGAACGCAATTGACGTTAAGAATTTCTTGTTAATATATACTTTCGAGAATTTTCTGTTTCAAAAGAAAACCACGCATTGTTAATAACACTGATTTTAAAATACGGACATTCCGCGACGGAATAAAACATTGATAGAACAAGTGCCCAGAAACATTCAAAACGTTAAAAACTGTAACAATTTCTACAAAATTAATTGAATATCAATCATAAATATTTAATATTTTACCTCAAATTTTACATTTAATTATTCCCCACCAATGCCTGCACCGTTTGCAACACCATTCCAGCCACTTGACTACCAGCTTGAATAAATTTGTTGCTAAGATTCGTAATTGATCCGAAAAAATATTCATGCCCTCGTTAATATTTGCAGCTGGCCTAAAAGTGTATTGAGGTGCGTTTTGAGTTTGAGGACGCCACCTGTTTAGGTGCGTCGTCGTCGGACGATCGACGTCCTGTAACGTGTGAAAATTCCATATAGACAGCAGAGGAAACTTTTTCGTTGTTGAAACTATAGGTTTCTTGGTTGTCGTCGTCGTCGTCGTCGTTGTCGTCGTCCTTCTTGTCGTAGAAGTAGAAGAATAAGGAAAACGACCCGGCGTGGAACTATCTGGAGCCACCACATTGTTTGCTTCATCTTCATCTCCAAACCTATTATCGAGAAAATTGTCTTGGTCTTCGACTGGTACCTTTCCACTCAACGATTCTTCAAATCTTCTTATGTATTGTCCCGTAGGATCGTAAAGATCTATCACTTCCTTCCACAAACTCGAATATTCTTCCCTGAGTCGTCTAATCGTTCGGAGGACCACTTCCTTCTGTTTCTCGGTACATCGTAGACAGTTGGTTTCAAGTGCTTCGGGTAAAATTCCTGAAACAAATTAGGTATATAAGTACCTACGTAAATATTTTTATTTGTTAATACGTGAAAGTGCAATTGTCTTTTGTAAGGAATCGTGTCGTGTCCTTGTGCAATGTTAATAACGAATCGTTCGTTAAAGGCATCGAGGTTAAACGTAAAAATGAACATTTATTGCTCATAAAAACTGCCATTCAAAAAATTTCAATGTTTCTAACAAACGTACAAATGAATTGTTCTTTTTTTGAGAAGGGGGAGGGGGGGGGGGAATTAACATTCGCATACGAACGTTTACGTACTATTTGTAATAGATGTATCTACAATAGATGGTTTACAAAATTTGTTAGAAATTTTACTTGTGTTACGACTAGAATTAGGGACATTTTCAACGATTATATTTTAATTCTATCTTAAATCGTTTAAAAATGACACGCCGCGCCGCCCGCGCCGTACGCAAGTTTTTGCATTTTTAGAAGTTTTGGGAACACGCTGTATTTCAAATATGGTTTATCGCACAGCTCTGGAACTAAAACGAGTATTTTTGGCACGTTTCATATTACGTAGGTACATTTTTGTCACATGTTTCCTTGTGGCCGAAATTTCACACCAAAGGCATTTGCGATTGCAAAAATTCAAACTTCGAGAGAATGATTTTTAGAAAAGGATTAAAGTAAAAATCAATCGGTTAACGGTAGCGATCAAGTTAACAACTATAATGATTTTTCAAAAACGTATCATGAGCGTTAAAAAATTCTGAACATTGCGTGAAATTTTTTTTCCATCACGATTTATTATTAATACCCTGAACAATTGTAAAAAAACTTTTCTTCCAATCATTTTTAATCTTCATTTGACTCTCGCAGTTTATTCACTTCGGCATACTTCGGTAATCACAGCTGATACCTTTTCGCTCGCTTCCTTAACCTCTAACCTTCGCGCTGCTGTGATCAGTCAGTCAAATTGTTTGTCATTACAAAAGAACGTACATGATGTCTTTCTGCGCAAAAAAAGTGGACGATCAAAAAACTGAAGCGACGCGCAGAGAAAAGGCGCATTAGAAATGATATTAGAATTTAATTTGTTCAACATTATGTTACAGCAATGCAAATTTAAAAAATGCGAGGATAAACAAGATTTTAATTTCGCGCCTTTCCCGAGTTCACCCGACGTAGTGACATATATCTATAGACTTGTCGTCTGCTGAACGGAAAGATGGATTCTACTTCCTTCCCTTTCTCATTTTCTTGCCTTTTTTTCAATATAATTTTGCGAGATGATGGAGATAGAGATTTTGTAAGATACTATTATTCAAGAAAAATTGGCTTCTTCATGATTTTTCCCAACTGTTTTATAGTTTTTCATAACGCCAACACCAGAAGAGTTGTTGCAAATTTATGGATATTGCGAGCCCGCAAAATGACTTTCCATAAGAGGCTATGTTAAAATTCTATATTTCGAAATGTGATAATTCAAAATTTGATATGGTAAGGTCCAAAATGGCAGAGGACTTTTTGATTGGGTGAAGTCTAATCTATCGACGTGCGCAAAAAAAGGGCAGTTAACCACCCCCCCCCCCCTTAACTACCGGACTACTTTAAAACAGTCTTCAAGTTTTTTTTTTACAAATACCTATGCTAGAGTAGTTCGTGGAAGTGAATAATTGAGCCCTCCGATACTTGTCCCCTTTTCGGTAGGTACACAACCGCATCAACATGCCATATTTCGTGTATTTTGTAAATTTTACGGGGTAAATATCTCTGGTGGGCGACCTGATTGAAATTAAAATTTTTTACGCTTTAAAACGCCATATGAAAGTAAACTGCAGTTCTGCCAGGTTATTTTTTTTAAATCAGGACATCGTTTTATTATTATGCAGGTTGTTCAGGAAACGGTAGGGGATCTCTTGGTAGCATATAGACCAAATCAAAATAACACTAGGTATAACTGTCTATAAAGTTTTTTCCTACTACGCACCACTGCCGAGATGTTCACCACCAAAGTTGAGAAATAAAAATAAATGCTTTTACTTAAATAACATTTTTAATTCTTATTAAAATTTAATAATTTTTGGTATAAGTTAGTAGTAAATGAAGGTCTTTGAAAAAGTGCAATGAATGTTTTGATATCACCTTAAGAGGGCCAAAGGTGCACTATCAATAACTCACTTTTTACAGAAACCATTTTTTAAATTTTTAATAGCATTGTCGGATTTCCCGAACAATTTATAATAAATAAAATGTGCTTTTCTAATTCCGATTAACGAATTCCATTTGTCCCCATAAGTTGTGCTATTGTACAAACAATAGGTAAGCTACGAACGGGTTAAAACGATCGTATTTAAAATGGAATCAATGCGTAAATGTTGTTAATGTTCTTGAAATCAACGGTACCGTTGACATTACGTTATTTCCGCGTATAAGTAAGATTTCCATAAAATTATGGGCTATTAAACAAACGCATTGTGTATAATCAGTGATAATTGTAAAGATTCTGTTGTTTAACGAGCGGCATTGTTACAAATTACTAAATGGCCTCAGTTATCTACCTGTTACATAAGAGACTTTCTTTCTAAATTAAATTCCATTTTAATTTACAAATACCAATTTGAATAAAACAAACTCGGTCGGTCTAAAAATTTAATATTTTGTCTGCTTGCACGCTAAAAGTTTATATGACTTATTATTGAAATGTTATAATCAATACCCAAACGTAAATTTTCAGGTCAAGTAAGTCTTATATTCAAATTGCAAAAGCGAAAGTGTAAGTAAACAAAAGTTAACCTTTAATACCATACGAATTATTAATAATACCAAGAAGTACAAATTACTTTTTCTCAATAACCATCAAGAACTGTTTAAGTGTTATATTTGGCAAATAACCAACAGGGAAATTAATGGCCCTGCGCATAATTATAGAATTTCTATGCATAATAACAGCGCTTAAATTATGGCGCAAAAGTTTTACAATTTGATTACCTTACCTATAATGTATCGAGAACTGTCAAACAATTTCGGAAATGTAATTTAACAAGTCATCATCCTAAATAATAGTTTCCTCTTCTTCGGTTCACGTTTAACCTTGGATGTGAAAGTAAATTTGAAAACGCAGATAAATTATTGAAAAATTACACTTTATAACATGACGAATGATCGTATCCTTAAAAATTTGATTGACGACGAAAGGATGAGATTTCTTTTGAAAATGTTAATCAACTCTTATAAGTTGTTAAAACCGTTTTTGACGATCAAACAAAAATTTATCACGTCATCGCAGTCGTAGTTTTTAAAATGTAATCCCTGTAAAGTATACTGGGTGTTAAATTAAGAGAGTATATCGTACACGATGCTCGACATGTTTAGAAAAATATTTGCGTAACATTTTTATTGTTATGTGTAAAACTAGTTTGTTGGCCATCTAAAACCGCCGTTCAACACTTCGAAATGCCAGTTTTCAAGCGAAACCTTTTCAAAAGTAAATCGACCTCTGCAACAACTATTAAAATAGTAATAAAAATCTCAAGGTTGTTCAGGCACCAATGCTCGACAACCCAATTCCACTCCTCGACATATTAGTTTAACTCCAGTCCTCGACACCCACATAAGAAGAGTTTTAACAGGCAAAACAAGTGAAGCAATGTTTTGTTTTCGCAATTATGTATTTAAATCGATAACTTGGTAATATTTTTATGATATAACAAGAAAAAAGTGTCATAAAAAATATATTTATGATTATTAAAACAAGTAAAAAACCAACGATGCACTTACAAAACTACAAAAAAAAACTAAAACTAATTAAGGATTAAAAAATTAAACTCAAATTTCGTTTACTGGCATAAAATCCGAAAACTTATTCCTTCGCCATTTAATACTTATTTGGGCTCGGCAATTTTTAACGTTCTGTTTAACGAAGTCAAACACACTTGTATTAAATAAACTGAATTAAAAGAAAAACGCTTCGCAACAAAATTCCACAACAAGCGGCAGCTCAATGAACATCGTAAAACACCCTCCAAGATTAAAATTACAATACTTTAACGAACGAGAACATTATCGTATTCGCGTAACGGCAGGATTATGTCGAGGACTGGTGACGTGTCGAAGACTGGTGCTCTTACCTTCTACGTAGTAATTAAACGGCGTGTCCACAAAATTTCTGGCAAAGAATTTCCCGACTTTTCCTGATTAAATTTTAAAATTTTTCTGACTTGATAGTGTAGAATAACAAGCTTATCTGCACAATATTTTTGCTAAAAAAAAAGGAAGCAAGAAAATCAGCCCCCATCATCCCCTACAGCTGATCAGACAAATAACCTTAAAAAATTCTTGCTCCCTTTTTCTTTAATATGGTATTTAAGTTTATAGAATGCATATTTTAATAAATTAAATAGGTTAAAAAAATTCAACTTTCATTACAATTTAACAAATAAATATCTAATTTTGTTATCTATAACAAAATGCTCAAAACATTAAGACATAATATCGACCCATGCAACGAAGACTATCATAACCTTTCGTAAGGTAATACAATTCTATCGATTTAAATTTGTTTTTTTTTTAAATACTATAGTTTTCGTTGCATGGGTCGATAATAAACGTAATAAAAGTAATAAACAAACAAAACTAGATACAATTTTTTTTATTGGTGTTGTGTTTAGAATTTTAATTAGAAATAAAACTTTAAATAAAACATTACGAAATTAGTTAAATGGGGGAAAAGTTGTCTATTTTAGGTCACATTACAATGCTGTCTGGAGATCATTCATCAACAGCAGTAACATAAAAAAGAGTTACAAAATAGCCTGGCAACTGGAGCACCAAAAATTTTCTCTCAATTTGCTATTATTCGAGAAATTTCCCTGACATTTTAGAATTTGGACACCCCGTTAAAAAGAAACGAAAATATTCGACTTACGTAGGTCATCAAACCAAACAAAATTACCTAAGAATTCCTTGATAATTAATGAAAATGTAACGGAGCTCCGTCGCGCACAAACAAAGATGAACATTTATGATGAAGATTTTATGGGGAAAAGTACTAACAAAAACCAACTAACACAACACTAACGAAAGAATAAAGAGCAGTAAACTCGTGCTCGTTGGATATACTAAAGCCTCGTTTCTACACATACAAGTTTTGTGGCTAACAATGTTAGGAACTTTGTACGCATAGAAACGCTATTAATGATTATCGAGAGCAAGTTCCTGTATAAGTAGCACGGACACGGAACGAACGAACGAATATTCCAACACTTGTCCCCGATAAAGTCCCAAACAATATTCCGAAGAATAGTTTTATAATGGAGAAGAGCCGATCACTCAAAATTTTCTCATTCAATAAGAATTTTCCTATATTGGAATTTGTTTTCTCTAGTCGTCGTAATAATCGTTAATTATTATGAATCGTGATGGTGAAACTAATTTTCTTTAAATTTATGAGGTCATTGGTACCCAACGACAAATCTTGCAGGAATTTAAGAAAATAAAATCTTAATTCCTCGCGAGGTTTTAATGAGTATTTCAAAAAATTTATTTATGTAAGTTTTGAAAGAAAATTCTGTAATGGTAGGTAGTTTTGTGAAACAATTAAAAGTACGTCGTGCGTTTTCCGGCATCCTTCACGCTTTGTTGATAACCTCCAATTATGCACCTGTTAATGTTCAACGATGCTTTTTTTTTCAATTTTTGGGTCAATAAAGATCTACGTAGGTACTTCTTCTTCAGATTTAATAACAATTTTGACAAGCATGTCACGGTATGATATTTGTGATCGTCCATTTAATGTAATCGATATTTTGTGAATTCAGATTACCTTTGCGTTTAGTTTTTAACCATTACCACGATTACTAAAAATATTGATGATTATATAAAGAATACGACGAATTGTTTACACGTGCTTTATTGTGTACCGGTAGCGTTTTGTGTTATAAATTATTAATTAGCTACAGCAGTTGTGGAGTTGATTCGAATCTCCAATAATTCGATCATACGATAATTTTTATTTTCTACCAAATTATTTTCTTTTCAAAGGTCTAAATTATCTTTTTCTGATAAGCCGACAATCAAGCTTACATAATACGAAGTTGTCGTCTTTTTCGTGATTTCTTACGTCGGCCCCTATAATAAATTATAATTTCCACCTAATGAAATTTTTCATATCATTTTCCGATTAATAAAGAAAAACAATTTATTTGGCAGAGTTGATAACAGTTAGCACCTTAACTTTATTACAACGGTTGTCGTGATCGATCGAGAGTTATTTACCGATCAGTGACGTCACAATTAGAATAAAATCGTTAAAAAATTCGAAAAAAATTGTTTCTAATTTTTGTATAATTATTTCTTAAATTGACTATAGTTATCGAATATTTATTTCAAGAATGTACGATAATATTGAACCCAAATTGCATCATAGATAGTTATCGATAGCGAGTATTAATAATTAAATAAACCTATTTCCTCATAGCATTATTTTCCCATGCCATAATTTAATTGTCGGTTCGCCCACTTCAAAAAAAAAAAATGTGCAATACAATTAAGTGCCACGACAATTTTCTTTATAATTTATTACTTTCAACCGATAATTTAACCGCTCGACTGCGTAAAGGAAGGAAGGAATAAGGCTATCGGTTTAAACAATCACTTTAAAATATTAACAAAAGCGAACCCATTAAATGGTAAGAAATTTAAATCACCAACGAATTTTAACTGTCGCTTTCTCTTAATCTTTTAGAGGACGTCCACAAATTTCCTCGTTACTTATAAAAATTATCGATAAACAAAACATTCACTCACGTTTTAAATCGGCTCCTTGAGGAGGATAGGGTCCCCTATTTAATAAACATGCCGCGTAATGATGAACGAGCCTCTTATGATTAAGGACATCTTCCACGTCCAAAGCGTCATACTTTGTTTGATAATAACCACCCGGAGGCTGTGCGAATGCCGTGACGAAGACGCCGAAACATGTCACTATCACAAATTCCGATGGTATCATGATCCTTTTAAAGTTCGCTCCTTACTGTGCACTATTCCAAACACTTTACGGTTTTTAATGTGTGAAGTTCCAGCTAACGTATGCAACTGCGCGACGATGGTATGTATTTTAAAGAACCACTTCTTCTACGACCAAGTCGGCGTCCAATTACTCATTATTAACTTTTAACTGCAACTGCAACCTTACCCATTACTGCATCTATAAAGTATACAAAGATGAAAGTGAAAGCGTGCCGTAGGTTGACAATTGATTATAAAACAATTTACATATACACGGGGCGCGATTCGTCCTTTTATCATGTTAAAGGAATTCCTCGTTTACGCGTGTAAAACGTAAAAGTCCTAAGACGCCAGAAGTATTTAATTCAAAAAAATTATTAGTGATTAGGTCACAAATTTTAGGATTTACCGTTTATTGATTATTAAAAAAATCACCGTCAGAACATTGTTTTAATTTAAAACAGTAACGAGTTCGTTATTCATCGTTAAGCATCGTTATTTTGACACACGTTAATTAGTCTAATGGAGATGAAAAAATTCTTAGACGGATTGTTAAAAGAATAAACAATTTAAACAATTATTTTGCTTAAAATAGTTGTTTTAATTGTTCGACGTGTATACTTTTAAGTATACCCATAAAAAATAGTTACGAGGATTTAGAACCGGTAATCGAAGCGGCCACATCGAGAAGTGTCAAACCCATTATCAATCGATCTCTAACAGTTCCATTAAAATGGGGAGTTCTATTTTCATCTTTATATTAAATTTTTCAGTAAATTCCAGGAATGTTTATATTTTATATTATTGCGAATACCTAAATGGATTTATTAAATACCTTCGGGCGATAACTTCAGAAGCAATTATATCGCCTTCATCTGTTAAACAAATAATGACTACCTATTTGTATATAATTATTGTAATTTAAACAAACCACGTTTACATAAGAATCCAGAAACAACATAAATTATACACGATTTCACTTCCAAGACGAACAAAATTCAAATTTAATAATACATACGCGCTTTTGGAATTAAAATATAATTAAATTCACATTTTTCTTCGTACAATTTAGGTTAGTTACCGCTAATTTACCTATAACAGTATGTTAATAGTTTAATAATAGCGTTATATTGTGCAAATTAAAGGAATTATGACCTTTTATTAAAGCTATAATTTAAATTTGTTTGGTACCTTTTAAATCGCGAATACACCTGGTTTTCTTGAATATAGCTCGTTTTTTGGTAAGTGGACAAGAGTACCTATTTTATTTTAAATGTTTGGAGAATCCGAAAATGAAGTTAAATTTTTTTTTTAATTAATCCCCCAAAGAAAGCGCGATTAGAAACGTTAGGGGTAGTATATCCTTGTTCCCCCCGAAGTGGTAACAAAAAATTGTTTTGAAATACTTTATTTGTTAGGAATGCAAACCAAACATGATTACATTTTAATAAAAAATAAACAGCCAATAATGAGGCATAATGAGGGCGAATATTGAAAAAGTTTATAGAAACGTAAAGTTACAAACGAAATAAAAAATACATTTTGCAATGGCCGTGGCAACTGAGAACTCGCAAGCAATTACAAATAATGTATTTATTTATATTTATATTTTTTAAGTCGACGTGACTGTATATTGAAGAAACCGAAAATAAAGATTCTGTTAATGTTATTTACCTTAAAATTTTTATTTACCTAAAATTAAGGAAAAACAGCATTCCATTCTAGCACTATATTACTATCAACTAAAAACTGTAAACTATTTTTCCATATATACCTACATATTTTTATGCAAAAATAAATCAACATAAATGTTTACAACATAATTGTAATATATGCATTCTTATTCGCATGTTTTACACAGTTAAATAAGATTAGGCAGTTAAAGAATTCGAGACGTGTTTTTTTTAAGTTGCATTAATTAAGCAGTATGCGTTCGCAATGACGTCATACACACATATTATTTAATACCTACTTCAATATCCAGAAGATTTCATTGATATTTGATTGATACATTATCGCGTGCACTAACTAATTCATAAATAATACAGACAGCAAGCGGTCAAAAATATTTAATAAAATATGTATGTATGACGTTATCACCAACCTACGCGAACGAGATACGCGTTTAAACGAATCGCAATAGCGAAGCTCGTTTATAAAAACCATAAACATTTACAAACGTAAACCTACTCCACGACATTTAAATCGATTAACATAACAAACTTTGATTGCTATATTTGGATACACATAAATAAGGTGTTTTATTTAAACATACCTAATTAATAAAATATTAAGGTAGATGTAATAAACGAATATTTTCGATATTCTTTTGATTGATGTGCACCTAACATCAGTTTTAATTTAACGGGAACGACAACGACGTTAAAGAGGCAAATTTGTCAACATCATAATTTAGCCGAGTAGGTATTTCGCATCGATTAAAAATTAAAAAAATAATAATAAATTAAATTTTAACGACATACAGATAACATAATTCCCGAAATTATTTTTTAATTTAACCAGATATTTAGATATCATAATAATAAACAAATCAAAGACCGTATAGATAATAAAATGATTTTTAATTAATTAATTTTAGTTCCTGGATGTAAATAATTATTAACTATAATCACTCTCATAAGATAAGTAATTTTAGTTAATTACCCTATTATCTAATTAAAATTTTAATTTTTTAAACTTTACTACGGTAGGTAACAATAAAATTATAAACATATCTTCCAATCTTAATTTACGATTATATTACATACTTACAACTTTGTGTTTTATAAAGGTCAAGTTTATGTTATAATAACATTTGATTGTTTGTAGAACTCGATATAATACTATGGAAATTTTTGAATCGAAAAATAATCGCTATTCCACATGTAGTAGTACTTATAGTCAGGATGAACGTCATTATCAAAAAGGAACTTAAAAATAATTAGAAATAAATTTATAATAAATAATAAATTAATAATTAAGTATAGTGCGAACTGCAGATACGAAATCCACTTTCCAAATTGATAAAAACATGGAAGTAAAAACGGTACGAAGATGGGGTCGTTTCTGAGTATTCAAAATTTTGGATTAACGCACTATTGAAATTGTGTTTAAAATTATAATTTGTAGAATTAAATAGTACCTACCTACTAAGCGTGTCAACAAAAATTTTATAAAAATTTACTTACATTAATTAAATAAATTCTAATTTTCTTTGAAAAGTTGTTATCACAGCGAAATATATAATGAACCAAAGTCATGATCTTGAAAAATTTCCAGCGCAAAACATCTTGCATTTATCAGATATATAACGAAATCAAAAAAACAAAACATTTGATTAATACGCCGGAGATTTCTGCATGTTTATTTTTATTAACCTTTCCGTGGTCAAACTTAATTTTCGCGTAACATGTCGCGAACATTAAAATGTCATGCACCCCTTGCTGACTATTACACCAGCATCTGGTGTGTTTATTTATTATAAAAAAAACGAGTTTGTATTTATGGGGCAATTACCTTACGATAAGAAGTCGAACATTTGGAAACGTTTAAAATGTCCAGTTTGAATGAAATTATCGATTTATCTTATGTTAAAGTTCTTCATCATTTCCGCTTCAAATATTGATTTTATTTACTTTAATTTATTGTTAGAATAAAAATGAAAATTAAACCGCGTTAAAATGTAGCGATATCATATAAAAGCGAATGGGGTTACGGACATACCCCGTTCTGCCGTTCGCGTTATAATAGTCATTCAAAGGCTTGGCCCCGGAAAGGTTAACGGTCGTTTGTCAAAAAAATACGTTCTTTTTATGTTTTGCTTTTTATACGTTCTGTCAGATTTTCTACGAAATTTTATTTTTATCAAACTCGATCTCTTGTCCAGCGCGGATTTTTTTTCCAAGACAAGCTTCTTTCGCGGATATTAAATCAGTTAGTTCGCTCATTTTAATATAATTATGGTCGCCGATTTTTGCATAGTTTTTCACTGGTTTTCAGTTTACTCTGAATTTCTAACTTAATTTGCAATTAAAGCGTAGGTAGGTATCATAAATTTAAGTAGGTATATCTTTTTTGAAACATTCTTCTTCCTGCAAAACAATTATTTACACCGCGCACACAACAAAAAGATGAAAACCGCAAAAAAATACAAAACTTTCATAAACTATCGAAGTAATAGAATATTTTCACGATTATGTAACGGTAAGATCTGATAGCGCGCAAGCCTCGGTATCAAATTTCCATGTCTCGAAGTTCTTTTTCATTTTTCTCGAAAGAAATATATCTTTTGAAAAATTACATTTAGGTATTAAAAAAATATTCTCGAGAGTATTTTTATAACAGTTAAAAAACGGTTTTATCGCTTTTTTCAGATTATCTCGAAAACGGTGCATTCTATCGAAAATTATAGAGGGACACGGTCGGTAGTGAATTTTATGCCAATTGCAAAACATATTTCACATTACCTATTTGATAATTAATAACGAAGATAACTCAGAATTAGTTTAAAATCTTTAAAATCTTTCACTGCAAAAACTGCGTTGATATATATCCAATCGATAATGAACGACCTATATTTTCGTGATCTAGGGTCGAAATTGGAGAAAATCCAAAACGGCACCTCTGGGTCTCGTTATCGGGCAGGTTGCAATAGTAGCTGAAAATTCGCTACAAGTTGTATTTGTTTAAACTTTTCATTATTGAAAATATAAGTGTATATTTATATTTTGATAGTGCACAATGGCTGTACGCTTAAATCGGATCAATTTAGGACTTTTTTTTACTTTTAGTTACTGAATCGATTTTTAACTACATTTCACATGTTAGTGGGCAATGCCTTTTAAAAGTAGGTAATCAAAACTAATTGTGTATGATAAGATTACCTACAATAAGACTATAGCGAAAATACAAAAAAAAATTAAGCACCGACCTCTGATTATAAATACTAGTTGATTTACCACATATTTAAATAGCAACTTGACCATCGATTAACTGTGTGAATCGATTACTTAATCAATAATAATTAATTTTAAACGTATAATTTAATTCAATTGAGTTTCGATATAGTTGTTTAATGTATTAATAGTAGACAAATTAATTATAAGATATAATGATTAATGAACTGAGTTGCTTCAAACGTTAAATAATCGGAAGAAGAACCAGAAGAGGTAAACAATAATAAAGGATTCAGGATTGAGTTTTAAACTCAAATGCAAGTAGGCATTAAAATACGTGAATTGGTATTTTTCGCCTTTTGTTAAAGTCAGCCTGTAGGTGTGCGTCTATAATAAAAAAACCTATAGTTACTCATTGTCAGTTATGTAATACATAGTTACATAATCGATAACAATAATTGTAAAATTTTTATAAGTATTATTAAAGTATCACAACATGTGACATACATATATACACATACAGTGTGTCCCCGGATCGACTGTGACAGGTGTAAATGAAAATTAATGGTTAGAGTTTTGAAATGATTCACGGGGAACCAGCCCTTCTTGGTTCAAAACAAAGAGTCTATCACGAAAAAAGTTGAAATAATTCTATACAGGATGTTTTATTAAAAAATATTCAATAATTAACATCAGTAAATTATCGTTAATATAGAAGATACGATAAAATGTCATTAAAAGAAATTATTCAAAAGTAATGAATTATGTCATTAAACAAAATTGCGAAAAAATCGCTCAACTTTGATAAATAGTCGAAAATGCGGTACCTATATAGTATAAAAACGGAAACAGTTGTCAAATGATTTAATAAGATAAGTTTAATAAGAAACAAATTAATATTGTAATGGTTTAGAAATAGAGTAACTTGTGTAATGTTGAGACCAGTTAAAATGGCCACTCACAATTGTTTGTAGATAATATTCTATTAGAAATCATTTTTAATAAAGACCTTTTTGTTTTTTAATCACAAATATGTCATGTGTTAAGAACTGGAAAACAATATTCAGAAATGAAAAAAAAATTGAAAGTTAAAGAGCTAGGCGATTTTCCGCAACTTTGTAGCTATAGTGACATCATTCTTACTATTGAACAACTTTTAATGACATTTTACCGTATCTTCAATATTAATGATCATTTACTGATGTTAATTATTGAATATCTTTTCATAAAACACCCTGTATAGAATATTTCAATTATTTTCATAATACCTATATCTTATTTTGAACCAAACAAGGCTGGTTCCCAAAGTATTATTTAAAAACTCCAAAATTATTATATTTGTCATTTAAAGTTATTGCAAAGGCAATTCCTACTGTATATGTAGGTACCTAACGATGATAAAAGAATTAATTACATTTTACTATTCATTAATAGACATTTAAAACAATTTATTTTGCATTAGTTTCTTTCAAATTCGAAATGTACTACCATAAATATTTAGCAAAATTCAAGGCTAGCGTTTCAAGTTTGCAACGTATATACGAAAACCCATTGTTTATGTAATGCAATTAATTGAAAAGATTCTGGTTTTATAATTATTAATTTCAAGACGTCAGTTTGAAATACTTCAACCAAATAATTACATCATTTTCGCCAAAATAGTAAAATGCTCGTCTTAAAAAGAATTAATTTTACATTTTAATGGAGTAATTTTTACACTTTTTCACATTAAAAATGCTATTAAATTTCGTAGGTATCATAATAACATGATATTCAAAACATTAATTGAACTGTTTGCTCTAACATTATAATTTTGTGGTTTTTTAATTAAATTTAATATGTATATTGAAATTCTAAAATTTATGTTAAATTTTGTAAAAAAATGCAGTCACGCAATTATGCCATAAAATCTGTACGTAATTTTATTTTGTAAGTACGTATATGTTAAGTATACAGTTTTCGTGGGAAGTTGTCTTCAACTGCGACAGTTACCTACTTATTCATTATTCATAATTAAATAATAGTTGTTAATTCAAAACTGTTACAATAATAACGTCAATAACAGTTTCGTTCTCAATATTTCCTTTAGTTATTTATTATAATAATTATTGGAACATTAATCTACTGATAGTTATTCTAATATTAACATATAATAAAATTGATTTTATTATGTGTATTTTTAACTCATTTTTTACCGCGTCGTGCTTTAAATAGATTGGTACTTATTTATACCGAAATTTCTCACACAATTAATATATAAATTACACATCGGTGTAATTTTTTTACGATTTTTTATATCAACTATTATTGAATATCTATATCACCTATACAAAAACATTTCGGCGCTACAGAATTAAATTAAATGTTGGTGGAAATAAATATGTATTTGTATCTGGATTATTACGTTAAATCTCAATCCAGTAATAATAAATTGTAGTACAGCGGGCTCCTAAATTAATGACACTCGCTCGAGTCGGCAAATATCTAAAGTAAAAAGCATTGCGGGAGGAAAGTTACTTATTAGTCATCGCGTTCGTCCTTGCAGCTCCGAAGAAAGACGATACGGTAAAATACCAATATGGAATGATTCTCTTAACTCACGCGCTGCTTAATTAAAGCGTAAGCGAATTTTAATCGTCCCGGAGTGCTGTTGCTTATATGCCATATCGTCCCGAACGGAGCGTCAAAATTAAAGGAGCCGACTGTACAAATAGTATCCTGCAATATGCAAAATACCCATACAATTAAGTGTTTGCTTTGAAGATTATTGAATTATTATGGAATTTTATCAGTTTTTCTTATTTGATTAGACACGATAAAACAATAATAAATTAACTTCGTGAAATTTTGAATATAATGAAGATTCGAATCTATTTGCAATCACCTGTCTTTTAATTAATAAATTAACAAAATCTCGATCTTTTTGTTGTATAAAACTGCATCTAGTTGATTCCCAGTTCCACATAGGTTTCCGTTTCGGAAAATATTCCCTCAACACCAAGATTGCACGTATAAAAGCACAATTATTCAAAGTCTAAACGTCACCACGATCACGCAAATAGATAGGTAACCGAACTCTGCAAAACACGATGTGTAACTAAAGGGAAGTTTTAAAACACTTATTCGAACCTCTGCCTCAGTTTGTTACAAGAATACCAATACGCTTCGTTTAAATTTTAGAAAGTTTATTTTATCAGGAATGACTGTTGCACTTTCGCGATCTAACAAAATGTATGGGCTTGAATTCGTATGTTTTCATCATTATACAGGTGTAGAAAATCGTAGTGCATGCCTAATAAAATGTTATATCTTGTTCATTTAAATTACGAATGTCACAGTAAAAAATTTAAAGTGGAAACGAAATATCAGTATTCTTATTTACAGGGATCATAGTGGAGTTTGATAAAAAAATGCAAGTAGTGACCGAAAATTTTTAAAATATGTACTTACTTTTTAGGAAATTTATTCTAAAATTATGTATTTTTTATGCAGTAAAATTATTTGAATAATCACCATCTACTGCCTTTATACGGCATAATCATAAATTTACTCTATTTTTAATTTAAAAACTATTCATGAGCCCCTCAACATTGAAAATTTCCCTATTACAAACCGTAAACCAGATAAAAGTTTAATCGAATTTTTATGCGACCGATAAAATAGAAATCAACTAATAAAACATGTGCACCATCTACTCGTAAGATAACTTATCGTAGTGCAAACACAGAACCGAATATTTTTAAAATAAAAGCGGGATTCTCTGGTATCCATGTATAAACCCGAATGCATTTATATATATAGAATTTCGGCAAAACCGTTTCAGATCTCTCGCCTTGATGGTACAGAGCGGTAGTGCTTGTTTCAGTAGTTCTAATTTTAAATTACAGCGTCGTATTGTTCGTGTGTGCGAGGAGTGCGCGAGTGTTGTGTGTTGTGTTGTGTTCTCTAAAAGGATTACAAACAAAAAGGGTTAATACGACGAGGAAAGGTAGGATCTGTCTTTGTCGACTAACTCTCCGTGTATTTACAAAGTGTAAATACATGGACCTTTAAGTTCTAATACAAACTCTTCTGAAAATCGAGCTTGGTTAGGCGCTCGGATACGGATTCAATTACGGTGTTGCTTAGGGCTCCCCTCAAACATTCGACGCTCCAATTTCGCGAACGAAATTTTATCTTACGCGCGTTTTCGCGATTACAGTGGTTGGTGGAAATACAGTGAAATATGAAGCGTAATAATGCAAGTTCGCAGTCGACGGCAGAATCTACGCTGGAAATTGGCGATAGAGGAAAAACGATGACGAGAAAACGGTAGGAAATACAAAGAAAAATTTAGAAGTTTCTAATTTTTTCTTATAGTCTGTTACAGACAAGTGGCAGGTTCAGCGGCAGCAGTGTTAGTCTGCATTTTACGTAAGAATTAAAAACATTTAATTCAGGATTTTAATTTCTTTAAATGTTTTTTTTATTTTTTTTTAAATTCTCTTAATTTGAGAGATTTTACCTTTTCAATGCATTCGTTTACGGATAAAAAACGGAATTTAAATTTTTGATTTACTCAACAACTTTTAAACAATTTCAAATAACAGCGAGACAAAATTTGAATACTAAAATTTGCAACAATTAATTCTTAACCTTTTTTTAAGAATAATCGAGTCAGCTATTAAAATTTATTGTGGTTAATTTACTTCTAGTTTATATTAACAGGAATGATTTATTTTACTTTAAATAAGTAGATACAATAATGTATTAATTTTGTTTAAACTGTGTATTTAATACCTTATTAATGTTGAATTAAAAACAAATTTAATTTATTTGGGGCATCGTATGTGTATGAATTGTGCGTCGAAAAATGTTCAATGCCCAAGTTTCTCGATTAACTTTTTATTTTGCCACCTCTTTACTTAAATAAAAAATTCTAACAATTCCAATTTCTTCGTTGCATTCTTTTAATTCTCCTTGTTGTAAATGTCCTCTTTCTTTTTACTAAATTTAATACTTTCGTGCAATTATTGTAGTTATTTTACTAACAAAGTGAAAATAAGGCTATTGTGCGGGGGTAAAGATACGGCGCGGTTAGTTTCTTGATTACCTATCTGGATTCCGAAACAAAACAGCCATAGCTTATCCAAACCTATATGATGTTCACGTCATCAACAAAAAGTTATTAGACTGTTTATTTGTAATTCGGTTTAAAGTTTGGAAAGTGACATATTCTGTAGATGATTTACTTGCGCACATATTAGATGGTATAAAGAAAGACTACAATTTATTAGAACTGTCAAAATATGAGGTACGAGGTGACAGCATTGTGTGAAACGTCATCATCTAGTAACCTTGTATTGATGACGTGAACATCATATAGGTTTGGATATGCAATAATGCAGGAACAAGTTTAAATCGCGAATAGTTTATTCAGACATTAAACTTAATTTTTCTAAAAATATTTCCTATACAACCTTTCGATATTTTTAGAGGGGCGTATAGAGAAAAATTCCATTTAAAAAAAAATTCGATGATGTCACGAAAAATTCACGAACATCGTCAAATTGTATCAGAGAACTAGATATCAAATTTTTGTTGAAACTTTTTTTTCTAAAACCCTTACTGAAGTTATCATTATTCCCTACTTTTTATTCACCCTTTTATAACTAGAACCCCGTGCGAATTGGCGTCGTAACAGGTTACCTAAATGCAAGCTACTGAACGTTATCGACATAGAAATAACACAAAATAAAAATTTATGGTCAGTTTCTGAAATTGGTTAATTTTTCAACTTATTGAACAATTGTACGTTTAGGAGAAAATGTCATAAATTATAAAATATGTACTTTTAAGAACAAATTGTCCGTAATATATAGATACTTTTATGTACTAGGATCAAAAATATCCACTTTAATGTAAAATAGATTACCTACTAAGAACAGTCAGGATAGTCAATCTCAAAATTTTGAAAATATTGAAATGTCCCATATAAGACTACTGTCCCAAATACGGGCATTTGACTGTAACAAATTTATTATTCGTTAATAAATAATAATAGATTGAAGAGGTGATTAAAATAAACTGAATTTAAGTAGTTTTGATTCACCACTAACCAAAACATGACGTACCCTGCATAAAACGTGTGTTTTCCTTTTTAATAAGTGGACCTATTCAATATTTTTAACTAGAAATTTTTCTTACGTTCGTACTAAATTTAATTACTTAACGTAAATAATTCGAATATTGTTTTTAACGTGAGAGACAACACTTTATACACAACAGTATTTAAATAAAAGTTTAACCTTACGTTTTATCAAAATTTATATACAATACGTACTTTCCGAAAATTCGAAATTACCGTTAGTTTTAAATTTGTTTGAGATGCTGTAAATAATAATTTTCTAAATTTTCAAAGCCTAGCAGCAAAATTACGAGTCTACAAATAAAATGAAATACGTAAAATACGCGCGACAATCGAAGTTTCGTATTTTTTTAGTTATGAAAAGTTGTCCACTGTACAAAGAAAAGCAACCTCAGTAACGTAAATAAATAAATAAGAAACTGGAAGATTAAAAATCTCGTTCTATATGAAAATATTTCAATCTACGTGGAAAATAAAAGTTACTGTTGGGTAAATTGTTCACATATTATAGTCATATCGGATCCTTTCTTCGACTTTTTTGTAATTATAGGTACTGATTTACATATATAAGGATTCACACTTTTAGTTAATAATAGAACATAGGTATATTTATACGATATTTCAAACAATAATTAATATTTTACGTGCCTATTAATCTAGAAGAATTAAAATTGCAATTTTAGTTAGAGTTAACTACCGTAACATACATATAAACACTAATTAACAAAATTAAACTTCTAAAACAAAAACAATACCTATACTGTCGGTGCATGTACTAACACCTTAATGCAGTAAAACCTCGTTAATGCGCTCTCTTCGAGGGACTAAACAAAAAAACGCGTTTTGAGCGAGAACGTTTTAGCGAGGCTTCACTGTACATATGTGCCTAATTGTTTAATAGTTTCGTGTCCCCGAGAATTTGCGAAGAAATAATTTTCTTTAAGCTTCGTCGCCTTCCTCGTCGTTTTCCTGTTCGTATCCGTGCTTGTTTCTGAATGCACCGGTCGAATCGTACTTTTTGACAACTTCGTTCCAGTCGCTTCTATAATTTTGCAATATAAACGAAAGTATCTTTCCTGCTTGTTGTTTTTGAACTTCGCTGCACTTAGCGCAATCTGTTTCTAGGGCTTCCGGCAATTTTACTAAAAGTTTGTAAAAATTAATTTTACGTGGCTTCCCAAACAACCATATGTTGACCAAATATAATGAGATTGTGTGCGAGTGACGACAATAGGGTTTAAAAAACTAACGAATTGCATGTTTTACGGGAATCCGGGGTTCATTCATATAATGACGTGATGACTTGCTTTAGTCCAATGAGGGGTGTGCGACGAAAAGTGAATTAGCAATGAAAAAAACGCATATTCTAAATTGACCCTTTATTACACGAATTTTTACATTAACCATACATTTTTTTATATAGCATTGATTTTAGACATATACAAGCCCAAAAAAATGTTTAAATGTTCTTGGATTTTCTGTATTGTATAATCTAAATTGTTTATTGAGAATAAGGGTTGAATTTTAAGGGGATATATCGCTCGAAAATGTATACTTATATATTGTTTTTTTTATCGTTGGTAACAACTTCGAAAAGTTTCTTGACGTTGTAAATGATGTATTTTTTATAATTATTTGATGTTCTGTAGTAAAAATTTATTGATCTTGTACGATAACGATATTTTCTCAAAATCTATGAGGAATTTCTAACATATTTTTACATCTATAGAATCTGTATTGTTTTATCTAGGTGATAATATCGATAAAAATTGAAACTTCCCTTTAGTAATCTCACAATTTTAATTTTTATAGACGTTTTACGATCACACGTCATAAATAACTATAAAACGGTCTATAAAAATTGAAAATTGCGAGATTACTAAAGGGAAGTTTCAATTTTTATCGATATTATCACCTAGATAAACAATACAAATTCTATAAATGTAAAAATATGTTACAAATTCCTCATAGATTTTGAGAAAATATCGTTATCGTACAAGATCAATAAATTTTTACTACAGAACATCAAATAATTATAAAAAATACATCATTTACAATGTCAAGAAACTTTTAGAAGTTGTTACCAACGATAAAAAAACAATATATAAGTATTCATTTTCGAGCGTCTACTATCCCCTTAAAGCTGTTTATGTTTCAATAAAATATTCACGTCCGGCATCTTGATGATTCGACGATGATGATGCAAATAAAATATGCCAAAGATCTATTATTGATTTCATATTGTGTTACCACACGCACACGCGATAAATAACTTGCAAAATAGCTATTTTTTAATTTTTTTATATGTCCCACAGAATAATTACATTTTAATGTATATTTTAATATCATTTGCCGCTGTAGTGTTAAATAATTAAATTGAAGTACGTATTTATTATTTACTTAAATATGATTGTAATCCGCAACTGATTTTCTTTATTCAGTTAAAAAAATATACGACAGTGCTGACTTTCAAACTTCACCTTTAATTCGGATAAGTCATAAAATTATACTTAACCACGACAATTTAAAAAAAAAACCGACATCGAAATTAACGTAAATAAGAAAATACAAGTCACCGAATAATTATCTCTAAATATATTTATTAGAAAGTGATCAAGAGTACTAAAAATAATTTGGCGTAAAATTGCGTAACTACAAATAAATCTACGACCAAATGGTCTATTCGAATATAATTTTCGACTTAATTTTTTGAAATATCGGGGTCCTAATTTGCGTATTTTGTATTACTGGCGTCAGGGCGCGCCAGACAGAGCTTTTACTGCTTTAAATGATTATGATATAAATAATGAATAAATGCGATGATACGAGAGGCGATTTTAAATTACTAATGGCTTCAGTTTTTGGACGTTCAGAACGTTTTCCGACGTCCTGTTGAAATTTGAAGAAATGCGGGAGCATACAAATATTAAACTGTAGGTACCAAAATCGAGTATACGACAATTGGCGATGGTCAAGAAAAGATTAAAATTACTAAAAAAGATGTGGTTTTAGATGATTTTTTAATCTATAAAACGCATGGTTGTGGATAATAATCTTTTGGTTTTTGGTTGATATTTCGAAAGTCGATTTTTCCCTTCGGATTATTATTAGAGAGCACAAGATTGGGCAACGTCGACAAATTTAAACCAACCCTCCACCTACTTCCCCCACGATGGCGGGGTCGGTTATAACCGAGCTAACTTGTATAAGCATCAATTATTTTTAATAAAAGAAAATTATACATTCGACGTGGTAATAGACAAACAAATAGGAATTTGGATTAATTTTAATGTTACAAAACGTCTCCAGTTCGATGTGTAACATTTTTAACGAATGTATAACGAATCTATTTAAACAAGACAATGGATTGACGTAAGCTGTTTAACAATAACGTTCGATAAATCGACAAATTCGAATAATTTTTTACGTAACCCCATAAGCGTTAGTAGAATAATATAGATAAAAAACTGTGCCTTAAAACGATTATTACCTTAAAAATAAATAGGTATCTGTGAAATTCCATCGATGGGAATACTTAAATAAATAAATTATGTGAGAATAAAGCGATTTCACCTAATTTTTTTGTAGATAGGTAGATGACTGAAACGATTATACTTACTCTTCAATTCTCTCCCTTCTTTGGTGCACGGTCCCAAATCTTGAATGCATTTAATATAGCTTCGTACTAGTCTATCGCTTTGAAGGATCTTGTCCACATCGAAATCATCATATATGGTCGTATATTTATCATCCCTCTTATCTCTTATCGATGTTTTAATTTCGGTTGCGGCAATCACTTTCAAGTGATCGCTTATAAGTACGAAGGTGGTAATTGCGCAAACTAGAGGTATTATCGGCTGCATTGTACTTCCTACTTTGCGCGCCTCTTCGCCCGATGTGATCGGAAGGTACTACAAGTACTTTACGTGTGTACACACACAAAACTGCTCGCAATCAATACTGAGGTTTATTTCCATTATTTTTTTTTTAAGTTTCAAGGTGGACAACCAGAATCTGTGTTTAAATAGGTGGCTTTGTATTATGTGAATCCTAATTGCTCAAGACGTTGGGACGGTATTTCCTCCTCAATTATTGACGTGCGTTCGTAATGCAACCGGTAGTTGTAGCACATTTACACTAAACAACATTTAATTCTATTTTTTTTGTTAAATAAATATCTAGAATGAAAATTAAAAATACATCTCATTCTGGGTCAATACTACCTGTCGTACTACTTGAATACGTGTAATTTAAATTCCAAACTGCAATAATTATTGTCGTTCCTTCATTAAAGAAGTTGAATTAACTGGGACACGACTAGAACGGTATTCTTTTAAAAACTAAACAAATAGAGTACAAAACACCTAAATATTATGGTGTAATTAATAGTTCCTTTAAGGTGGTAGTTCCAATCGTAATTACGATCCCATTATGGTTTTCTATGTTATATTTTTTAAACAAGTACCTAGTTTAAATTATCTCCTATTTACATATTATGTAATGTTAGGTGATTTACCTGAAGTTCCACAAAGAACGCATTAACTGAAATTTTAATTTTATTTCAAACAATTTGTACGATGCACAAAAATTTGTTGTTTTTTTTTAACAAGATTAGTACCTATAGCTTATCCAAACCTATATGATGTTCACGTCATCAACAAAAAGTTACTAGATTGTTTATTTGTAATTCGGTTTAAAGTTTGGAAAGTGACATATTATATAGGTGATTTACTTGTACACATATTAGATGGCATAAAGAAAGACTATAATTTATTAGAACTATCAAAATACGAGGTACGAGATGATAGCATTGTGTGAAACGTCATCATCTAGTAACCTTGTATTGATGACGTGTATATAGGTTTGGATAAGCTATACCTACTTAATAAAACGTTGTAAATAGGTATTCGTACACTGCTACTTTACAAATTTATCTTTAAGGGGATAGTAGATAGATTTGCAGTGTTACTTAAAACTTAATAAATCTAAAAGATGAACATCGTTGAAACTTTTTTTTTTATTATAAACGTGATTATAAAAGATTATTCTTGCTCTTACATATATTAATTTTTATTCAAAATGATAAATAAAAATAATAGGTTTTCCGGTATTTTTTTGAAAAATAATTTCAATATTCACTTGTTCTTTTTGCAGTCGTATAAACGATAGTGTTTTTCAGAGCGAGAAGTAAAATCAGCACCTACACTTCAACAGTTTCGTATTTACAACGATTTTAATTAATGTTGTTAATAAAAAAATGTAGTTTTTCGGTGTTTAAATCTATTTGATGAGAGATGAACTTCTGAAGTTTTAATATGTATAACTTTCTAGTAACTAAAATACACACTTTAGAACAGCAACGGTCATCTAAAACAATTTAGAAATTAAGAAATTATCGGTATATTCTTATTATTTAAAAAATATTGTCTTTGTGAATGTAGTCAACCAAAAATACAGCGTCAAATTTTTACCTACCAAATAATACTTCTAGTTATTTGCATAGAAACTGAAAGCAGGTGTTTCTCAGAAGATTAGTCCAACCATAAATATCGAAGGTGGCATTGTTTGGAATATGTCAATGAAACGAATAATAGTAAAATAAGTTGTAATTTCTGCTTTACAATTTGTTTTGTCGGTAGGGACTTAGCTGATGTAGGTATTTTGTATATATGTAAAAATGTTGAATACTTAAAAATAATTTTTTAGCCAATTTTCATAGAAAATATAACTATTTCAGCCTGTCTGATGACGGGACTCAG
This sequence comes from Rhagophthalmus giganteus, assembly GCA_036326145.1. Lineage (NCBI taxonomy): Eukaryota > Metazoa > Arthropoda > Insecta > Coleoptera > Rhagophthalmidae > Rhagophthalmus > Rhagophthalmus giganteus. The sequence continues at coordinate 3,868,175 of JARFJA010000083.1, read as the reverse complement.
ACGTGCCGTTTTAGATTTTCTCTGATTTCGACCAGTAGATTACGAAAATATAGTTCGTTTGTTTTGGATCGGTCATATATATCTATATATAACCAAATCTTATAGACACGATTCCAGTTGCAATTTTGATCGTAGGAGGCTGAAAGTTAAATAGTGTATTGCCTTGAAGAAAATAAAGAACGAGTTCGTTAATCAGCCAAATTGACCGACCTGTTTCAAAATAGTGGCTAATCAAAGATTTTAAATTGATTGTGAGTTATCTCCGTTATTAATGATTTGATCGGTAATATGAAATATGTTTTGGGATCGGCATAAAATTCCCTGTCCATCATATCTCTTTATAATTTTCAATAGAATGCACCGTGTAATCTAGAAAAAGTGATAAAATGTTTTTAAATTTTAAGGTAAAGAGATTATGAAATATCGTACTAATTCATAACTGCCTTACTTTATTGTGTGGTTTTTACTATTATCTGTTTACTGGTTATCTAAAATTTATGCTTTGTCGTCTTAATTTAAAAAATCGTAAAATTTCAATTTGTTATATTCATCTGAAGAGAAAAATAATTAAAACTTTAATGTAAAGTATGTCGTGAGAAAATTTCGCATATGCTCTCCAGTATATTAGAGGGGAACTGTCGAGGAATCCCAAACAATTGTTAAAAAGTTCCTCCTTGACCGTTCCCGTCGATATGAAGAAGTAAAGTTGAGAATTCAACTTTTTCATTTCTGCAAATTTTTTAAAACTAATATTTCCCAAATAATGCTAAAATACCTTTATTGTTTCGTGCCAAAGTAATTCATAATCATTGGTGATTAATTTTTAAATCGTATTTTATAAATTGCCAAATCTTTATCGTGATAGTCAAAAAATGAATCTGGCAACGATGTTAAAAATAAATAAAATGTTACCCACTTCGCTTTTTCGTACATTACAAACTAACATATTAAGATATTAGACAAATTAAGATATTTTTAACAGTTAATCTCACAATAATTATGCAATGCAATCTGAACATTTTCTGTTTAACTTGATTCGTTATAAGTAGATAGAGAGACTAGATATTGACTTATGTCAATTATTTATTATATTAGATTTACATATTATTTCATCCCATACCTAATTAGAAAATGACCCTCAAAAATATTTAAATAAACTATAAACATTAGTTTTATTTTATTAACATTTTAAGAGTTTCTGTTATAAAGACCTCTACTGCCGGATGTAGGTATTTGAGATGTTGCCAATTCTAAAATACAGTTTTTTGCTAATAATTTTATTAAAAGTAACAATAGATTTTTAGTTATTTTTCCTATATCCTCTGAAGGGTCTTTTGCAACGTACTGAAAAACTTATGCGTCATTTTGTGAACACCCTGTATAATAGTTCCCTCGTACCTATTTCCAATTTCAATTATCTATTTGATGTTTTATAATTTTATAAGAAACGGAAATGACCAGTTTATTGAAACACGATTTAGAGCAACTGTTCTCAACTCGTGGGGCGCGAAATAACAAAAGAGGAGTTGTGAAGACATTTTAAAAAGACAAAAGCATAAAAAAATATTAGCAGCAAAAAAGTAGATATAAAAAAATATTCAGGCGCCAAAAATCTTTGGAAGAGGGACGCGATTAAAATTGTTTTGGAAAATTGGGTTACAATACTAAAATATCGAGAACCGTTGGGTTACAGTATTGATATCACCGTGAGTACCAATTCTCGGTAATACTTTTGTATAATACTAACGATTGTATACTCATAACAGTAGATAATCCTGTGAAATAAACAGGAAAGACGCATTTTCACGGAACGTTCGGCCCGCGGCGATGTCAATGCGTAACATATAAAATATTCGAAGCAATCATGTTGCTTTTATAATAAATAAATTTTAAAAAAATGTAGCTTTTATTAGCGAATTTTGCAAGTTATTGAAATTCTTTGCTATGTTGAAGTCGACTTTGTAAATCGACAGCAGTTGAATAATTCTAGAATCTAAAAATAAATTTACCTACTTATAAATTGAACTGCTGTTTTTAGAAAACATCTGTGTTAAGATATTAGAAATTTTGGTTGCCTATTATTAGGAAGGATCGGTGGAACTACACTAGCGACATCGCAACGGCAATAGTTTTCAAAACACCGTCTACTATCCCCTTAATAACCCATATTGTAATATGTAAGTAAAGATTTTCATGGTGAATTAATAATAAAATTGGCATTCGCTTTGTGACCGATTTTTAACAAAATTGTGAATTTAATAAGACAATCACTGAATATCAGACTACAGAATAGAAACAGAAGGCGAACCAATCGAGAAAGAAATAAACCCTAAGTGGTTAATTCGCTTTAAAATTAAATGCAATTGAAACTTGGATTAAATGGCGATTTAAAAACTGAATTAAATTATTTTTATATTACAACGCTGGTATAGAGAACCATTTTTAAATTAAAATATTTTTACCACAAACGTTACAGTTTTTATTAGACGAAAATTTCTTTCCACCTCTTCGGAGTTTTCATTTTCGTTTCCGTTAATTGCTAAAAATAAAAAATTACTCCCATAAAATTGTTGTAATACTAAATAATATAAGTATATCCTGCGATTAGGGTCCAACGTGCGCCCCCCTTAACCCAAAAATACCCTCAAACTTAATTTTTCGCCGTATCCCCGTTACGGCGTCGGCTATTAACGTAAAATAAAAACATCGTTTCGATAAACGTGTACACTAAAGAAGAACAACGAAAGCGGCGATACATTTTTTGTGTTTTGAAGGCATGTACAGTATGTTCATTACGTAAAGTCCAAAAAAGTAGGCAACTTATTAGTTTCACAACATATATATATATATAAGAAATTCAAGTTCGAGTGCATAATAAGTTGTCTATCTAACAGGACCACCGACGACGTAATTTTATAAACAAATAGCACAGGAGATGAAATTCATCGAAAGTTTATAGCACAAGATAGGACGTGGGTCAGAAAAGTAACGAAACAAATTCTTAAAAATGTTTTAATATAGTCTCCTTCAAAGTAGAACCCTTTTTCAGCACAAAACACACTCACGCTTATTTTTTTCCATATTTAATGCTTTATTAATTAAATTAAATGTAATTTAACAAGGTTAACCATCTACTCCTAATAAACATAAATTAAATATATCAACAGTATCCGTCGTTAACAAAAAATCGTATTTAACGGCCTCATTATTCTTTGGATACCAAGCGTGTTTTTGTATAAATTCTTTCGGGATCATATTTCGCTTGCAAACTTTTCCAATAGTCCTCTTCGTTGTCCATTAAATAATGTAACATTTTATCAGTCAGTTCCTTTTGCTTTTCGCTACATTTACTACAATCTGTTTGAATAGCATCTGGTATGTTTCCTGCAAAACATCATTTTTTTTTATTGTTCGTAATCAGATAAAAATAATGTCGACATAGATTTAAAACGAAAATTTAAAAATCTTATGTTGGTATATTATTGTACCTATCGTTAATTAAAAATAGAAAAAGGGAAAATAAGTTTCTAGGAGTTGTATGAGATAGGAAAAATGACAAGATTTCAACCGGGTAGCTTGCGATTAGTAAGCGAATAATGTGTTGCCTAATAAAACACATAATTTTCTATTTTTCGTACGAAATAATGTTAATAAATAATGTCAATGTTCATTAGTCAGGTTAAAAGCTTGTAAATCAGATATATTTGGTACATAGTAGTAATTTTTATATAATAAAAAATAGTTTTTGTTGGTAGGCGTTCGTTATTTATTTGGGGGACGTTCAAAAAAGACGTCACGCTTTTTTGGATCTTTTTTACTTCACCCCCTCCCCATGGCATAACATTCTTAACTCACCCGAGAAAAGGACGTCACAGTATCGATCTGAACCCCCCCTAAATATTACAAAACATTTTTATGCGTTTTCAGCATTCGCTGCTTCAATATCCGTAACGTCGCTTATTTGCTACACTCCCAAGCCCTCACGTCACGCATGTTACGATCCGCTACCGGTCCCCCAAAGAGCACGACGTCCTTTTAAACAACCCCTTTACTGTATTATTTTTGTGTGTGTTGTATTATGTATTTGCTGTCCATTAAAAAAAAAACAACAAAGTTAATTTGTTTTTTATAAATCACCGATTAATTCAAGTTAGCGTAATAATTTTTTTTTATAAAAATGATTCTAAGAAATTTTGTATATATATCGATATATAAATGACGATATTCTTACAATTTTTTATCAGACATCTGTATATACATAATAATTATTATATTTTTGTTTCCCCTTCGTACTGCCCCCCAAACTATTATAATAAATATGTGAATATTTTATGCTACCGTAGGTGTATTGGAAAACGTAATTTTGAAAAATATAAAATAGGTTATGCAAGAAATTATGTTAATTTTTAAGATAGTGATAGAAAAGACAAAGATCATATGATTACAAAAAATATGTTGAGAAAATACTTATGAAAAATAAAACTTAACATGCAAAGATGAAGGTCGAAGGCCTTACATTAATCTACCAAAGTTTGAAAACTACCACTACAAAGACAAAAAAAACTAAAAATTAAATTGATCGATATAGGCATTCAAGATCTGTTGGAAATTGTTACAGTGTTTCAAAAAAAAATAATTCTGAAATTTTTTTGTGGGAATCGCGATAACGCTAAAATCTTTGTAATAATTAGTAAGGTTTTCTTGTACATTTTTTTTTCATTTAGCCTTCATTTTTCTTGAATAGACGTGCACCTTCCAATTTTCCTTCATTTATTTATTTCCGTAATGAACTGGGTTAAGGATAAGAAACGGGTTAAAGGTTGCAATATGCTTTTCCTGCATATTCGGAACTAGAGAAAAATTATGTGCTCGCATGGGGAAGGTCGCTAGGTCTTTGAGGTATACGTTATTCGCGATAGGTTCCAACGTCGTCATGCATAAAAAGTTACTAAATTGTATATTTTTAATGTTCAATTTAAAGTTTTGAACGTCGACAAAATTAAAATGGTTAGAATATCTAGAGACCTATTCAGAAATAATTAAAAATCGTGGTTATTTTTAATATCCGATGCCCCCAAACCCTTACGTCAACTGAAACGTAAATTAATTACAATCTTAAAGTCATATTCGCAACCAGTACGTAAAGTGCACGAAGTACCTACACAAAATTCATGGCCATAGTCCAGGGCTCATAGATCTAGATCGCTGCAAACAATTAAACGATAACAAATAGCTTTTGCTTACTGTGAAATGCCAGTCCACCTTGTAAAAGTTTAATAAACAAGCTTCCCTACATAGTAAATGTAAAAGAAAAGTATGCGTTAGTATAATAACGTGGAAGGCGACGTTGACTAACAAGTCCATTAAACGGACGACCTATTGTTTCATTTGAATTTGCTAATGTAATATTACGATATCTGAAGCAAAAAAGGCCCGTTTTAAAAAATCACATTTACGATCATTTGCGCCGATTGGCTTTTTCACACACACACACGTGAAACACACAACGAAATGATAACCGAATTCACATTTTATGTGAATATAGTTGTAAATTAACCTGGTATGCGGCGTTACATAAGGCTCGGTAATTTTTTTTTTATTTTTCGGCGATTGATCGCAATACTTAGGTATTAATTTTCAAGACGTCAAGAAGAAACGGGTCTTTGGGGACTGATGAAAGATTAAAAAACGCTATAAATGCAGAACGTCGTGGAATGGAGTGCCTATTAGAAGAATGTTGAGGACCCATTTGAAAACAGAAAAGACGAAACGACGAAGTTGGACGTTAAAAATCTTCCAGAAGCAGTTGCGAAAGTGTGATCACGAAAAAAAGCATTAAACTATAAGGTCAGAGAGCGACCAAAATGCTGAAAAAACGAATTTTTCGAGTAAGCACTTGAACGGCCGTGGTCCAAAAATATCCTCGCAATATATTTTATTATCGTATCGCTGACTGTATTGACGAATTTTTAAGTTCAATTTTTCTATTTAAGTAGCTTATTTTAATAAAATTTTGAATATTCAATGTAAAATTGCAAGCGTCTATAATAAATTAGGCGAAAGTTTAATTAAGGGAATTAGGTATAATAGAAAAATACTTAAAAACGTATACAAGGATAAGTGCTACGTACTTTTTAGTTCGTCTCCTTCTGGCGTACAAGATCCTTCTTCCAACAAACAATTCATATAATTCTTCAGCAAACGTGCATTTTTAATTATTTCATCTATATCGATATTGTCGTACTTGGTTGTGTATTTATCATCACCACGCGCGCACGCAGAAATAGCAAAAATTGCTATTATTAAGTAGGTGTTCATTTTTTTTTTAAATAGATAGGTAGTAATACAAGTAGATCACCTAAAAGTAATATTTTAGTTGAAATGTACTAATTCTAAGGTCCGGTTGCGCAAAATTAAATTAAACAAAGGATTACCTAACTAATCTAGGATTAAATCCATTAATAATGATTTTTTATTTCGCACAAACTTTGATTGCCGTGACCACAATAACTTAATCCTGGATTAAATAATTCATTTATTTTGTGTAGTCGACCACGATAGTCGTATTTTGTTTCTAGACCTTCTAATAATTATTATTATATTTACCTATGTTTGTTTGATCTGTTTAACGGAACAAATGTCAAATAGGAAGTTTAAATGTTATCGCAAGAGAAGATGAATTCCCTATCAAAAATTTCCGTCTATATGAATCCAATCAAAGAAAATTTACGTCTTTAATATCTACTGATTAGAAAAAACAACTCTGCTATACAGTTATTAAAATATATTAGGTGTACAACTTTGCTTCCGCCGTTTTGCAATAAATGGCTGTAGCGGTAAGTGGTAGTCGAAATAAATAGATCGTAGCTGTCATACAATAAGATTAGGTATTTGTAAATATAACGCCATCGAAATATTAGTCGATTTGTGTCTGCATCATAAAGTTATTCTCGATTAAACATGTCAGCTTACGAGCCAAATTCTCGTCATTTGCGGGAGGTTTTAATTTTCTGTTTTAATATGAAGAAATCTGCGGCTGAGGCTCATCGAATGCTCTCAAATACCTACGGTGAGGCAGCTGTTAGTGAAAGAACGTGCCGAGAGTGGTTTCGACGCTTCAAGAACGGTGATTTTGACGTCGAAGACCGGCATGGCGGTGGAAGAGAGAAGGTTTTCGAAGATGCAGAATTGGAGGCATTACTTGAGCAAGACTCAATACAACGAGAGACATGATAAAGTAATCTTACAGCATGACAATGCTCGACCCCATGTTGCGAAAGTGGTCAAGACATACTTGGAAACGTTGAAATGGGAAGTCCTACCCCACCCGCCGTATTCTCCAGACGTTGCTCCCTCGGACTATCACTTGTTTCGATCAATGGCACACGGCCTGGATGACCAGCACTTCCGGTCTTATGAAGAAGTAAAAAATTGGATCGATTCGTGGATCGCTTCAAAAGATGACCAGTTTTTTCAACGCGGGATTCGTACGCTGCCCGAAAGATGGGAGAAAGTAGTGGCCAGCGATGGACAATACTTTGAATCATAAATGTATAACCAGTTTATTACAATAAAGCCTCGAATTTCGGAAAAAAACGGCGGAAGCAAAGTTGTACACCTAATATTATATGTACCTATCTTATTAAAATGACAAAAATAAGATGTAAATAAAACAAATAGCTACAGTTAATAACTTCAGATTTTTTTTTAACTACCCATATAAACGTGTATCTAAAGGCCATTCAAATTTTATTCCGATGCACATCATTAATAAAAAGTTGTTACTAGATTTTTAGTTTAATTATTAGCAGAACAATCGTGTTGGTTTGCGAATTTTGAACTGATTTACGAAATAATATACAATCTAGTAATTTTTTCTTGATGACGTGCCTCGGAATAAAATTTGATTGTTCTATATACTTACTTTATAAAGCATTTAGTGGTGAAAATTATAGTACCTAGCTACTGAATTTTTTACATACCTTTTACAATAAACAAGATGCTTATCGCGAATGCAAAATAAAAACGTGTACTGCAGTAATACCTACAATTGTCTTACATATATATATATTGATTGTAAGTACGAATAAATTACATACCTATAATAAAGCAAATCAAACATAATGATGCAAATGACTTCTATTGTACGTATCCGGCAATAATCTTCATTTTAAATGAGATAGATTAAACTAAATGTAACTTTTTCCACAACATACATGTTTTAACTTACTTATGTAAGCGTAAAAAAATGTACGTGGGTACCTAATGTCATTATTTGATATGATGAGGGGAGGCCAGAAATTTATAACTATTTATTTACTATATTTTATTTTATTTGTCAATTAATTGATACAGGTTTATGTCCAATTTACGAATTATTATTTATTTTCAATATTTCGACCCAATTTGTGTATTGTCAAGATCATTGTCGTTGCTGTAACACAAATCGTATCGAAATATTAAAAGTAAATAATTAATTCAATCAATTAAGCTACCTAGGTAGAGCTTATGTCATTATAATTGGCGAAAGCCCTGGTTTCGCAGTAGAACAAGTGGGCGGTCTTAAGATGTTTATGAGAGCCATAATCGGCAGAAAATCGCGTTGTACAGTGGCGTAGTAGGTATTACGTTTTGTGATAATAATTCTATAGTAACAATTCAAATTTGTATTGCTTATGCCTACGCTATCGAAGCGAGTAGCAGTGACGGGCGGAGTTATTAGTGAAAGTAACCACCTCTTCTGACCATTTTTTCGCTAATTATAATACGCTCTATATAAGTAACTATCTCTAATTGTTTAGCTTAAAAACATCGGAAGAGTTTTCCCATTCCTCCTGTTTTCATAAAGACAATACACTGTCCAAATTTCAGCCTTCTGCGACCGGAATCATGTTCACAAGAAATTTATCATATAAATATATATATGACCGGCCGAAAATGTACGACCTATATTTTCGTTATTTGGAGGTAGAGATCGGAGAAAATCCTTCCGTGTCGGAAGAACACGTCTTCTGGGTGCCGTTATCAGACAGGCTGCAATAGCTTTATTTTCTATGAAAATTCGCCAAAATAAGATAACAGAGGTGGAAAAATTAAATTAGTAGCAGCTAAAAGGAAACACATGCACATGTCCAGTGGCAGTGAAAGTGACGAGAATCACGAAACTGTCCAGTTAGTTGATGAAAGTGATGATGATTTTTGTGAATCAAACGAAAAGGAGACAGATTTTGAAAATATTGAAGAATGTTTTGTGCAAAAAACAGCGTAGTACATTATGTTGCTTGTTGCTATTAAATATGTCGAAGAAGATAATTGCTATACCGTTTCATTTTTGCGTCGTTACCAAAATAGGTTTACTTATTCAGATATGCCAGATGTATCTCTAATGCTGGCAAAGAATATTGTCTTTAAATTACATTTTAATCAAGTACAAGGTCAAAAAACGACGATCAAAAAGAAAATTGTATTTGATGTTAGATTTTTTGACCATTTGATGACCAAAATATTAGATTTTGATGAATTTTCTGTTATATTGTAATACATTTTTTTTACGCTCTATCTTGTTTTTGCCTCCTCATTCCTGACATTCCTGTAGTAATGAAGTTATTGGCATGTTTTGTTTTTCATCGTCACCGTTTCATTTTTGCCCAAATTTTACGATAAAAATGAAACATTCGTTTTATTTTTTTCTTTCCAACAAGGTAACATTTTCAAATTTGAGTATTGTCAACATTGTTCATTCAACAATTGCGTATTTTTGTTTTTATTTTGACGTAAAAATTGTGCAAAAAAATGAAAAATTTTAAAAAGTGTCTCATTTTTACTTCTCTTCGTCCCCCCTTCTCCACTAGCCACCCTAATTTCAAATATCCGGGTGTGAGATACCAATGTTTCCGAAGACCCGTCAATGTGACGAGTAAATCTAGCGTGTTGTAGTATATTTAAATCTAAACACTTGAAAAATGTTTAAATCTTTTATAAAAAAAATTAAATAGAAATAATGGATGTAAATTTCAAATTTTTAGTTATCGCACTTACATTAATTTTTTTTTTAATAGAATATTTCACCAATAAAATTAACAATAAGACAGGTAGTTTAAAATATACAAGGTGAAAGCCGGTGAATCACCAAAACAAACCTTGCAAAACATGTGTAACCTTAATTGCAAGTACGTATTTACATATATGCATATATGAAATTACTGTAAATAACCGTACATCACAAGGGAATCTTTTAAAACAGGCAGTCACGCAAAAAATACCTAATTACTTTTTATGCGAAATGTAAACGCAAGTATCGTTTTGTTTAAACTATTCAAGAAGTTCATCTAATTAATCCCATCGCGATTCTTTTTTATTTAGACGTGCTCGGATAAAGTCAAATTGCTCAACAGTTCTGTTAACTTTCATTGCTCTTTTTAATTAAACAGTAGGCAGATATACAAAATTACCCAATTTATTATAAAAATTATTGTTGAAAGAGCACGTGTTAAAAATTATTGAACCGTTTTTTTCCATTACGTTATTTTAATTAATTAATAATATCTATTTAAGACAATTTTTAAGACTGAAAGGGTCAAGTTTTCGAGAACGTTGAATATTTATAAAACGAAAGGATATTTATAGCTAACAACAAGTTAATTATTTATTCCCCGTTTATAGATAACAATTGAATTAATTCTCGTTATATTCCTGTAAGTGAAAGGATAAATTGTAGATAATACTGTAATATATTAATTATGCATATACCCATAACTAATTGAACGTCTTCCTATCAAGTAATTATTTTTCTTATGTTATTACATAGGTATACTTTTAAACACTAGATATTTATTCGTATATAAGTACGAACTAACGATAAGTTACCTTGAATAAATTCTAAAAATAGTATTTCTATATTTTTGATGTACCTACAAGATACAATAATTTTTGAATGCTTACATTTATTTAATTTATGATGCACTTACGTAATTTAATAGTTTTAGTCAAATTATTTAAATTGAATTGGCTTAATCTTTAAATACCTAGCTATTTTGGTAGTATTAATTCCAAATTTTTATTCTTTTGATTATTTGACATCATTTAGTTTTTCTAGATTTTCAACAACAATAAGTAATATTTATAACAATTTTTTTTCTGCAAGGCCCAACTGATGCACTTACAGGTACATTTTATTTATGTAGGCAGGTATAATAATAAATATTTTATATTTGATCGAATATCGGCGTTATCAATATCGTTAATTTATTAACGTAACGGTAAAAAGTTTAAATAGCAATCGATAAAAAAAATACTAAAACAAATAGCAAGGTTAGTCAAAATTTGAAAATCAATTAAACAAATTAGTAATTAAAATTTAAAAATCCTTTCGTAATTAATTCAAAATTAATTTTCAAAACAGGCAGGCGATACGAGCTAATTTAAAAAAACCTGTTAGAATTCCCGTCTTATTTAGGTACATAATAATTTTTTTCACACACCTACCTATAATAATGAAACTATTATTGTATAAGTTACAATATTCTTTATCGGCAATAGTTAAAAAAAAAATAGTTTAAACATAACATATAGGTACTATTGGAGGTTTTATTTAAAACAAAAATTATAATTGCAAGACATTCTATACGAAAATATTAAAAAATTAAAATTTTATCATCTTTACAATCTTCGTGTCTTAGGTAAACGATCACGATTCGAGACTTCGCTCGCACAATATATACTCCATACTTTGGACAAGTCCGTTTTATTATCACTAGAGGCAATTAAGAATATTAGAAATTAATTTAAATTTAATAAGTTGACGAGTATCTAAACGAGTTATGTCCACTTCTTATTAACGCTTCGATATCTGAAAATAAGACGTCTTCAAAATTATCCCAGATAGTGAAAACGCTAAATAAACAACATGCGTCATCTACAAACGCATTTCGTAATGATTGGAAGCTACATTAAACGATTCGTGGAACTTACGTGTAGGTTGTTTTCTATATAAACAAACTGAAAGACAATAAAAGTCATTTTTTTTATTAAATATTTTGTAGAATTTTATTAGTAGTTAGACGGGTATTTTTCCACCGTAATTAGAAGACAAATGAAGGATTCAAATGACAGCGATAATTTGAAAATTTTATCTCTAATTAATTCTAGCATAAACAATATCGCTTGTAGTTTTTACTTCGGGACCAACAAAAAACAGAACCGATTTTGATGAAACTTTTCTTAAATTGTTTAAACAATTATTACAACAAAATATGGGGTGTCCAGGAAATAATCACGTCAAAATAATGCTACAAGTCCCAATAAATATTTTTCCTACGGTGCTCCTTGTAGAGGATACTCCCAAAGACAAAGAATAAAAATCAACTTTTTTAAATAACATATTTATTTTTCAGCGGAATTTAATAATTTTTGGTGTACACACGCATAATAAATTAAGATCTTTACAATAGGTCTTTTGATATCACCTCAGGGGAGCCAGGGATGCACTACCACCCTTAACCTTTCTAATCTCAAAACATTTCAGAGGTTTAAATTTTTAAATTTTTATCTACATTTTAGGATAAAAAAGGTGACCTTGTTTAATTTCGATAAAATGAACCGTATTCGAGAAAATCACACTTAAATAATTACTATCTAGGATTCGTTGCATCTTTTATTCTTTATGTATGATTTTCTCGAATATGGTTTAATTTATTAAAATTAAACAAAAGTACTTAAGGTAGGAGGTTAGAAATGTTAGGGGTAGTGCACCCTGGTAATGCTGAGGTGATATCGAAATACCTACTATTATACTATTTTAAAAATGTTTATTTATTACGCATGTCTACCAAAAAGTATAATTTTCAAAGAAACATAAAAATTTTAATTAAAATATTGATTTTTACTCTTGCTTCAACTTTGGGGGTGAATACCTCAACAGGGGGAATTTGTGTCATTATTTTGACGTGATTTATACGTTCCCGAGAAAGTTTTTACTATATTTTGTAAATTAACATAATATTTTTTGACACCCCGTATCTTATCGTGCCTAATAATTGTTTGAACAATACAAATACTTGAGTGCGTCAACCGGAATGTTTTTGATTAGGTGCCCGATTAAAAGCTCTTCAATATCCAAAATATGCGCGCTTTTTATTTCATTATGTTCCTTCATTAACGTCAGCGTTTTGATTTTTTAAATATTTATCTAACCCAAAAGTGTCAAAAATTTTTGAAAAATATCTATTGCTATTTATTAATTAATATCTATTAAAAACGGAATCAACTTTCCCATGTTATACCAAGATGATTTTCCTACATATTTTTCTATATCTAGTGTAAAATAAAAATTAATTTTTTTCATTTGTTTTCAAGTCCGCTCGTCATTTTGAATTTCTTTAATAAAGCAATAAACACGGGCGCCCATCCGTATGAGCAAAGGCGCTTAAAACACTTTCGTTGCGACCTTTTCGATGAGAACGCCCCCCCAGATGCTGCACGTGCAAAGGCACACTTTCCTCCATATCTTCGCTTTGAATAAAACTAATCGAAAACGGCGAACAAAACAGCAACTCGTACGGCAAAACGTACGTGACTCGTTAAATAATTCGAATTGTTTGGCGCGGATTCGCGCCATACGCAGTTAAAGGGTTAAGCTCCCCCCTCCCCGCCTCCGCCCCCAACCCCTGCAAAGTTATTTCTTTAGTTGGAGTTGGTTCGGTTGGAAAATTCTTGAAAATAAGTCACTTTTGTCACCTTTAGTCACTTTCAGCTACTAATCTGCTACATTCAGTCACTATTATCAACTATTTTAGGATTTAAAGTATTTTAGAAAATCTAATTTCAAAATTTAAGTTCCATACCTTAATTTATAAATTAAAAAAAACTTATCGTGTTACATATCATGATAAAGCTTAGAAAATTCTGAAGACGTTTTTTAATTTTTGAAATATCTCGAATGTAAACTGAGATATTACGACCTTTGCGAAGTTCGGCGTGCTCCAAATCGCTAATTTTTGAAATTTTAAACCCTTAAAACTTGAAAAGGAGATGCGATGAATATTTTGGATTTCACATGTAATCGCTGGACAAGTAGCGAAAATTTTAAGGAAATCAGAGAACATGATAAAAAATTAATTAAAAATAAAATTGTATCGCTCGACTTGGAACGACCCAAATGGCTCGTTTGTTATTATAAGAATATCGTTAAATCGTTAAATCGTTAAATAAAATTTGTTGGTTTGAATTTATTTCGTGTTTTGTGATTAATAATTGTCACTTTTCTAATAATTTTCGGTCGCTTATTTTTTTTAGTTTGTCACTTTGTCACTATTTTTGAAAAAAAATGACCGTGAAAGCCCTGGATTTTATGTAATAATGTAATAATGATGTATGTAATAATAAATTAAACGTAATATTTTTATGTCTTGATCAATAATGACATAAAAGGTAAGTCGATTACTCATGCATTTCGTGTCTTATATAAGTACACCATAAGTGAACCATTCTACAAACACGCCGGATTTAATTATAAATGTTTATGCCGATTATAAACTTCTACTTTAAAAAAAATTGACCTATTTTGTCTTTGTTTATTTATGCATATATAAATAAAAATACAGTTCGAATCCGTTACACCTTTTATGTATATATTTATTTGAAAGTATTCGAACCCTGTTATCTTGTAACATAAAATTATCGCCTTCGCTTTTCTAAACAATTGCCTAGACACCTATAATTCTTCAACTTGACAACAAATCACGTACCCGTGTAAGACATGGAAATTTACTTCGTCCCTAATTATAATATATGCATATCAATTACTTTATTGTTTATTTGACCAATACAAGTGTATAATCTTCGAATGTCTACTTACGGGCAATAGAATGGGAAAACTGTTCCCCCCTCTAAATAGTTCAATAATTGTTTCCCTATAAATTGACTCTAATATTTTAAACAAATTAAGTCCGAAGAGAGATTTGTTGGTGTTCGAATCATGAAGGGTTTCGCCGTTATTTTCGTTTGCGCGGTTCTGGTCGCCGTCATTTGGGCTCGACCCGACGATAAATACACGGACCAGTACGACAACGTGGACGTCGATGAAATTTTGACCAGCGACAGGCTCTTAGACAATTATTTCAGTTGCCTAAAAACTGGAAAGAAATGTACCGCCGATGGTCAAAAATTAAGGGGTAAGCGAACGGATCGTAATCGATCCATAACGTATCGGCATTCACTTTAGTTAGAAACTGGAACAATTTGTTTATGTGATGAGTGGCGTTTCAAGGTTCTATTATCTTCGGTGTGCATCATAAAAAGTGAAAATTAAAGTGCGAATTAGAACGTATTAGGCTATTTGACTATTTTCAAAAAAAATATATGAATCTTAAACAACTTAATTATTAAATGTAGAAAATGGGCTTGCGATGAATAATATAAATTCACATTTTATAGGTATTGGAATAAATCGAGCAATAGGTAACATATTGTCGGTTATCCTGTAATATTTAATCAATTTGGTTTGCAACGCGACCGAGCATCGTAATCTCCAATATTTCTCCACATTTTGCACGGCCAAACTTTTTTTTTTAATTTCAGAAATCCTTCCCGACGCTCTCAAAACAAAATGCAAGAAATGCACCGAAACACAATCAACTCAAAGTAAGAAGGTTCTCCAATTCTTGGCGAAAAACAAACCGCAGATGTTCAAAGAACTCGAACAACAATTTGATCCCAATCGCGAATACAGAAAAGCGTACGCTGACGAATTGAAAGCCGACGGCATTATTTTACCCGATTAATTTTGACAAATTTAGTTGTATGTATATTTTCAGTAAACGATAATAAATAAAACAATTCGACTAAACTTAAATGTTTATACTACGTGTCTAAAAAGGAGTGTCAATACGTGTTTACGTATTCAACGTTACAATAAAAAATTATTATAAATGTATTTTTTAAAACTAAAAATTTTTTAAAATCGTAGGTAGTTCAAGTTAGGAAACGATGTACTGTATTTTGTAAAAGCCAACTAATACATATTTTATCTTTAAGATATATTTTGTTTTTTTTTCGTTATTTTCATATTTAGAAAATAAGTATCTACCAATAATCTTGAAAATAGTTAACTAGGTATTACATTTGTAAACGTTCTCTTTATTTAATAGATTAACAACAGCATGTAAAACGTTGACATAATATAATATAATCCTTGAACCGGTGCGATGGGCCATTTGTGTTATGAAACAATCTTTGGACATTATAGTTAACTTTATCGCTAAAACAACCGCAAGTGACTGTTTAAATTTTTAGTTATACAAATTTAAAAAAAAACTGTTAACAGATTTTCCTTATTTTTTTTTAAATTGTCAGAGTCCTTGGCGGAACCAATTGGTCAGTTTGTATTTTCATCATTTGGATGGATTTTCGTGAACCTCGTTTTATTGTACAAAAATACCGCTATTTTGAAAATTCAAAAGTTTTTCGAAAAAGTGTGAAAATATTAATAAATATAAGTAGGGGAATATGGGGCAATTATATCTATTTTGTTTTCATGTTATTGGCCACTTTGAGGATTGACAAGTACCGCCGTTAGCGAAACTTTTTATAGTGATTATTTGATTTCTTGTGGTCGGTATACGCAACTTTCCTAGGTAAAATATTTTCTTTGAAACAAACACACGACGCGTTTTTAAACCTTTGCTCGTAATATAATTTATTAAGCATGTGTGTATGTGTTACTATGCAAATATCTGTTCGTTCGGTGTTTCCGTGCTACACGTGATGCGGGACAATGTGAAGGACAAAGTGACATATTATTTAACTCATAGAGGAAACGGTGTCACTCATCTGTATGACACAATAAAATGACCTATAAAGAAATATCAACATCGTTCAAGAAACATCTGATCATTGCTGATCGTCGGTCAATCGCCATAGAAATGATTGTCTAAACAATTGTTTACATGGCAATAGACAAAGGTTCAACGGTAATTGGCTGTTGTGCAACTGACCCCCCGGTTTCACTTTCTTCCATATGTAGACCATTGTATTTCACTTTACCCCGTGTATGGAGCAAAGTGACATTTTTTGAATATGCTTTTCTTATTGCGATACATTTCAAACTATAATGAACGATGACTTCATCATTTTCTTATTTGTTGTAGATATTATGGTGTTAAATAAACCTCAATTATTATGGGCCCTCTGATTACAAATATTGCTGCATCGTTGTTTTGTTCCCCTACGTTGAAACGTGATAATTTCTACAATTTGAAGTGTTACAGTCAAGAAACTGACTGATTCTTATGATTTTCGGGATTTTCGTGAAATTAATTTGTGGATAAAAAATTAAAATAAAATACGTTTGATACAAAATGGCGGATTTAACGTCACAAAATATGTATAATTCGAATAAAAAGTAAACTTAAAAAATAAAGAATTGACTTATATCTCAACTTTGGGGGTGAATATCTCGGTAGGGGTGCATCGTAGAAAACAATTTATAGAAACTAATAGTATTATTTTGATGTGATTCATATGTTGCCGTGAAATTTTTCGGACGTCCCGAATAATAATCTTAGATTTTTTTTTTTATATTGAAGTCCCACTATATTTGCAATGTGTATCAGTACATTTACCAAATTAATTGACTGTTACATCTATGTCGTGCCAGAGAATGCTCAGTAGCACTTATCCATATATAAAGGTTATTAAACCTGGTGTGACTAATGGGAAAATAACTTAGAAACTAAACTTACAACTAAAACTAAACCTAACTTACTTAAATGCAATTAAAATCTATTTGGTAATTCATTGGGCGTAAGCCTTCTTAGTCTTCTGTGATTTAGTGGTTGATTCATAAGATTTGTTACCAAATCATTGGGGTGTACACTGAGTCGAGTTTTGTATTTTGTGCTGAAATTCCGAATTTCTTCTTTGACCGTTAGAATCTGCAGATCGTGCGTAATTGTTGCGTTTGTCACGTACCACGGTGCGTCGACCATCATGCGGAGCACTTTGGATTGGAAACGTTCAAGGATCTCTATATTTGATGTTGCAGCAGTTCCCCAAAGTTGTATACCATACGACCAGATTGGTTTTATGATAGCTTTGTAGATGAGGAGCTTATTTAAGATGTTAAGTTTAGAATATCGCCCAATTAGCCAGTACATTTTGATGGGAGTTAAACCTAGTTGTTTACGCTTAGTAAAAATGTGTTTCCGCCAGGTGAGTCTTCCATCTAAGTACAGACCAAGGTATTTTACATCGTCCTGTTGCGGTAATGATTTGTTGTATAGAATAACGGGAGGACACGTTTCTCGTCTCGTAGTAAACGTTACATGTACGGATTTTGTATCATTTGCTTTAATTCTCCATTTCTGTAACCATGATTGTATTGATTTCAGAGAAGTTTGTAGTTTTTGTGAGGCAAGAGCTGGATCGCCGTCAGTGGCTAGGACTGCCGTATCATCAGCAAACGTCGCTGTTAAAACTTGTGGTGTGGTCGGGAGATCACCCGTATATATGACATAGAACAATGGCCCAAATATACTGCCTTGGGGTACCCCAGCATTTATCGGATAGAGTTTCGTGAGAAGAGTGCCAACTTTTACGAGGAAATGTCTATTGTGGAGATAGGATTTTAGAAGCAGGAAATAGTTTAATGGAAAGATTGATCGCAGTTTATATAACAGTCCGATATACCACACTTTATCAAAAGCCTGTGTTATGTCCAAAATCTTAGATGACATCCTGATTTTTTAAAATTTTAACCCGACATAACTTTGCTTACGGTGGAATATGCAATTCAAACTTTTTCCTGCAGTCGATTCTCGTCTAATACTTTAAAGCGTAAAAAGTTTAAATTTTTAGCAGGTCGCCCCTAAAGTTTACAAAAAAAATGGGAAAAATAGCATATTTATGGTTATATAAAGAGAGGACAAGAAGACAAGTATCGGAGCTCTATTAATTATTTCCA
This sequence comes from Rhagophthalmus giganteus, assembly GCA_036326145.1. Classification (NCBI taxonomy): domain Eukaryota; kingdom Metazoa; phylum Arthropoda; class Insecta; order Coleoptera; family Rhagophthalmidae; genus Rhagophthalmus; species Rhagophthalmus giganteus. The sequence goes on along the minus strand of JARFJA010000083.1, from coordinate 3,849,217 downwards.
CAAACCATGCTAACATAAGTATTTGTAAAAACATTTTGAAGGCCGATGATTTAATCCTTCCCTAAAAAGCACTCTTCTTAAGTTTGAAATTTTCGTAATCGCAAATGTCAAGTTTGGCATACAATTTCGGGCACAAGGAAACCAGATACAAAACGTAACATACGCAACAAAAATGTAGTATGAAATGTGCCAAAAATAAAAGTTTTAGTTCCAGAGCTGTGCGACAAACTATGTATTTGAAATAGAGCTTTTTCCGCAAACCTCTACAAACATAGACCACTGGCACGAAACAAAAACGACCACCATTTTTAATCGAATTAAGATAGAAGTAAAACATTTTGGTTTTAAACTACCAACATATTATAGGGGTAATCGGTAATTTTTTAAGGGTAAACATTTTAGTTCTTACTATTATAAACTCGATGAAACAAGTTTTACGAAAAATCCATTCAATATAAATAGATTCCGAGGTAAAAGCCTTACTGCACTGGACTAAAAAACGAATTTTCGGAAACAATCTTAATATTATTATTTTTTTAATTTTTATTGCGTTTTTATAAAGCTACATATTTTTTTATTTTTCCCGATGAAACCGATTCTAATATTGTGGGAGTTTTCGTAATCCGAATAAAACACCTGACAATTTACATTATAAATGTTTATTTCTTAAATCCAGATTTAACTGTAATTGCAAATAAAATATGCACATATGTAAATATGTAATTGTATATATTATACATATTTTTTGTTTTGATAAAATTACACAAGAACACCATAATTACGTTCAAGTTGTTAATTATAGTACTTATTAATATTTCCTACAAGTAATTATTTTGTTATTGATTTGTTAAGCGAAATTTGTTTTTGTAACTTGTTGAACATGAAATGAAATCCTAAGTAACAATATAAATAGTTTATAACAATAAATACGATAGGTCAGGTGCAGAAAAGACGTTTAATATTTAATTATAAATTAAGTTATTAGGTACCGTTATGATAACTAAAATTTTTGACTAATAGGTAATCAATACTAATGTGAATAATATGTGTTGAATTTAGTTTTGTGCAACTCGACCGTATTAAATCACGTAAAACGAGGCAACGTCGATGAATTTCAATGCTAAATAAATTGTTGACATGCACTGCTAGAAAAATACTCTTAAAATTCAGTTAACAAATATGCAAAAGCATTAACAACCATTACATATTCCATATTAAAACAGCAGTCGGTCTTTTTACCGCAAAAATAATCCCGTATATTACATTTGGATGTATAATTTATAAGCTTTCGTGTGCGGTTTACATAAGATGCTTTTTATTAAATTTTAATCATTTTGTGTCCTTTTTTTATTATTTATTTGTAAATAGAACCTATTATTGTTCGTAATGATCTCATACGTCAGTCACAGCTCGATCCCTGGAATTAACATTGCACATCATATTTTGAAATTAACATATTTATTTATTGTTTAAAATTATTACGTTGTCTCTTCGTATCAATATTTGTAAATTTGGAATTTACAGTCACTTACAATAATTAACAGTAAGCTAATGAAGTTCTAAATGGTTTTGGTTGAAAAATACTACGATTTTAAATTTGTTATTAGAAATCATTAAATGTTTAAAGCGATTTTTGAAAGTTACATTATCTATGTATAATTTATATTTAATAGTAAGTGCTTAAGAAATCGCAAAATTCAAAATTTTCGGTTTACAGACGAAACTGTTTGTTTTACGGAGCCTTTCGCAGAAACTAATTAAAAAATAATGTAAATCAATTGAATGTAAGGTAGTTAATTTAAAAATAATTAATTTCAATATTATTAGAATGCACGAACAAAGTCAAGGTAAATGTCTGCGTATTATTATTATAAGAATTAGCTGTCATCTGTTACTCATACAAAACGATCTTTGAATTATTTCCACATCAGTTAATTGTTAGGTGGATAACTATTGATGTAAGGCTAACTAGTTTATCTTCTATTAGCATAATAAAGGTATCGAAAATAGGTTTTTATTAAAATTAAGCTTGAAATCAAACTAATACGAGTTATAAGTACGAATCGTTTTACAAAAAAACAAACAAATAAGCATTTTTAAATTAAAATATTAAAATAATATCCTATGTAATTGTAAGTGAATGTTTTTCTTTCAGTTACGGGAGTTTAAAAACATAAAATAAAATTAGTATGTATTAAAAGTAAGTATATTCGAGAACAATACAAGACAAAACTGAATTTTGATAAATAATTTTATTGAAAACTTTCCCTTCGCACGCCATCATTTTATTTATTTATTGAATTAATAGGAAAAAATATACACATACATATTATGTATGTGGGTAAAAGAAATCACTAAATCTAACCTGAAACGATTAGAACAGGTCCGGATCTACTAGAAAACTTATTTTTCGAATATAACAAAGCGCGAAATGACAAATTGCACGCGTTTTCGAAGATTTAAAATTTTTGCGAAATCTCGAAAAAAAGACGTATTTATAGTCAATGATTTTGGCAAAATTTTGTCCCAACACGAAAAGTTTAGTAAAGGTCCGAACGATTAGAAAATTCGTTTTTCTAGTACAACAAAGCGAGAAATGACGAACTGCGGGCGTTTAAATAGATTATAATGTTTGCATAATCACTATAAAATGATACTATTTGATACGCGTAGAACAGGTCCGGAATTAGTTGAAAGCAGTTTTTCGAGACTAACAATGCAAGAAATTACAGTCTTATCGCGTTTCCTGCGATTTAAAATTTTTGCCAAATCTCGAAAAAATCCCTTTTTATAGCTCAGCGATTTTTTCTGACAAAATTTTGACCGCATGCTTTTGGGCCGTAACGTTCAGAACAAGTCGAAAACGACTAGAAAACTCGCATTTCTAGTATAACAAAGCGAGAAATGACAAACTGCACGCATTTTCGTCGATTTAAAATTTTCGTGAAATCTCGAAAAAAGGACGTGTTATAGCCCAGGGTCTTGGCAAAATTTTGACCCATCCCGAAAAGTTTATAAAATGTCCGGATCTACTACAAAACTCGTTTTTCGAGTATAACAAAGCGAGAAACGACAAACTGTACCCGTTTTAGTCGATTTAAAATTTTCGCGAAATCTCTAGTGTGAAATCCCGAGAAGGATGTTCTATTAACAGTTTTTCAGAAAATTACATTTGATTTTATTTTAATGAAACAAAGAACATACTTCTTTTGAAAAATTGCACCGTTTTCGATGGGTACAAAAAATTCTTGTTAGTCTTCATTGATAAATTTATGTAGGTAAACAAAAACCGACATTATGCAGACATAAAGATAATTAATTCGCAAAACTTACTTTTGATGACAGATACAAAAAAAATATAGGAAAAAATTGCAACAAACGATAAAACGGAGATTAAAACTTGTTTTATAGCCTTTTTTGTTATTTTCCCGCAAATACACGTGTACTTTACATTGCCATGTAAAGTTGTGAAAATTCAAATTTTGTGAATACAGCGTAGTCTCTATAACATGAACATCTTAAAACACGAACGACTGATTTGATATTCTACATATTCCAAATTGTGAACGCAAAACATGAACAACGGAATAATACAAATTTAAACTACGACTACAATCTTAAACCGAGATTGTATCATTGAGTTGACTTTTTTTATCAAAACAGTATGGAGTTGCCAATACAATTTGTATGTGCTCTCAAAAAGAAACTTTTTCCAAGAAATTACTTTTTTATTTCTTTTTATATTCCTATTCAATAAATAAATGTTATTTAACTGTTTTTGGTATTTCACACTATATATGTGGGTATATCGATTATTATTATTATTATGTAATTATTTACCTATTCAATTACGTGAACTTCTCGAAAACGTGAACGCCACTCGAAGTAATTGGTTCGCGTTACCGAGACTGCACTGTACATGTGAAACTTTGCATTTCGGCAGGTCACGTATTTTCTAATAACTTGTTTTGTTATGAAATGTTAAGTAGGTACCTACCTACATTATTCGTATATTATAAAAGTTAATACAAATTATTTTTTACACAAACAAACAAACGCTCCACTATTACCTAACTAAATAATAATTAATCGCATGAATACAATATAAATGGTTAATAAAGCGGTTACTTTAATAACTTATTTGCTCACTAATTCCCGGAATAGGTAATAATAAAGTGACTAAGTGTGGTTTAACTTTATATTTTGGTTTAAACCACAAATTTCCATTATTGTCACCATAGAAATATCTCAAATTTATAACTTAAACCATCAAGACCGAAATACCTTTAAATCCCTTTAAATTTATAGTAACTTTAGTGTTGATTATGAAACTGCCACTAACTGTATAAAAGATAAATTACAAAACATTTAAAACGTATCAAAAATATACAAAAATTATATCCGGTATTTTTCCTCCCATTTAGAGAACGAAAAGCTCATTTTTATGGGTACAAAGGCGATCATTTTTTTTTGTTAGAATGAATAATGAATCAACTAATATATATGAACATCTATTTCTAAAACCGTAGAAATAGAATAAGGGCCGTTTTCATAATCAACACTAAACTAATTTAAATTAAGTACAGATTAAAGTAAACTTTAAATTATTGTTATAACAATGCGTTGCCATGGTAATAACATACTTTAGTTTTCCAAGCTATTTTAATTTTGAAATCATAAATGGCCTAAACACAAAAATCTATAACATTCCTCGTAAAAAAAATAAATTGTAATATTTCAAAAAGACATGAAGTACATTTAATTTTTTTACTGAGAAGTCAAAAAGTAATAATTCATTTTAATTATACGTAACATTTAAAACGCCAAGGTTTAAAAATCTTATTTAGTAAGAAATACATATAAACGAAATAAGATGTTATGTAAATAGGTACATGTGCATATTTTCTAAATAACGTTATGATTTAATTATTTTTTCAAATATTTTCATTAGAATTATTTACTAATAGGGCCGTATGTATACCTACTCATTGAAATACAATAAAAGTTACTGGTTTAAAAATTAATATTCCCTATCGAATAGTGGTAGTTGCTGTTATAAAATCGAACATTACTGTAGTTATTACATCGGGTATTACGATCGAACTGATACAGCGACCGACTTAATACAAATTATGAAATACGACTAACGGCTGAAAATTTCTGTAAAAATTCTTCACGTCATTCTTCGCCATCGCCATCTTAAAACGATAAAGAAATATAATAAACATTTCCACCAAAATGCACATGAGCACATAAATATTTGTTAAATACGTGGAAATACTTAGATTGATTAGTATATAATTATAGAAGAAAAATCCACATAGTATAAAATAAATATTTAACATTATTTTCCAAATCGAATAAAATTTCCTAGAAGGTACAACAATTTTGTGCATTAATGCGACCACTCCCACTCCAACTGCATTAACAGCAAAAGTTTGTCTATATAATAACCATCGAAATTTAAAAATCCTTCGAGTATTTTTTACAACGTCAACATGAAAAATCTGTTTGTCGTCGTGTTTTTCGTAGGGGTAGTTACGGCGCGGGCACGGCCGGATACAAAATTCTATACGGACGAATTTGATAACATCGACGAAGATGAAATTCTCGCCAATCCACGTCTTGTGAACAATTACCTTCAATGTGCTAAAACTGGAGAACGTTGTACTCCAGACGGAAAGAAGTTCAGAGGTAAGATTTTCGAGGTGTATCTATGTAATAGAGGTGGAATTGTAAAAAACCCTGGGGCAATTTGAATCAATTTAATTTGGCCGATTTAACCGATTTAGCTATGTGACAATTTAATTTAAATTTTTAAAGGATTGCTTGTGAAAGGATTCTGTTACAATAATTAAATGATAGTTCGAAAATTTACCAAAGGCATTTAGAATTATCTGGCATAATTTCGCCCTCGTTTGCGATACCGCTACTGCCCCGTAATATATTGGTTACGTAAATTATTTACCCCGGGCTATTCCAATTTATTTCTCATTAAATGTCAAATGTCCAAATTTTCTAGGTATTCTTAATTAGTTACCTGACAATTTATAATCCATAACATTGTCGTTATTGTACAATTATCCACATACATACAGTTCGATTCGATTTTGAGTCCGTCGTTAACGTTCGATTGTTTTACAGAACTCATTCCGGACGCCCTCAAAACAAAATGCGCAAAATGCACGGAATCGCAAAAGGCAAAAAGCAGGAAGATCATCAGATGGATCGTCTTAAACAAAGCCAAAGATTTCTTAGAAATCGAAAACATATTCGATCCCGAACACGTTTATAGAAAAACGTACGAAACAGAACTGAAAAAAGACGGGATTATTTTACCGCCGTTGAATAAAGTTTAAATTATTTATTTATTTGTAAGCTAGCTGTTAATTAAAAACCGCTCAATTTTTGATACGAAAGTGTAATTTTTCAAAAAATTAGAAATCTCGTCAGTTACGTCACTAACGTTTGTTTGTATTATTTTTTTTTGCAATATTCAATGGTATAACGTATAACATAATTTAACTGTTGAAAAGGTTTCGCTCTTGTACACGTTGATGGGACAGGCGGCAAGAAGATTATCTCAAAAAGAGGTGCAAAACGCATGTTTACACAGACACGAGAGGAACAACAACACGCGTGGAGTAAACGTGGCGAGGAACATTCCTAAAAATTGATAAAATGAGAATTCCAAAAGATCCCAAAGCTCCCCGAAAATGGGGAGGCTAAGTTTGCACTTTGTTTTGAAAATGACCATTTCCGCATTTCAATTTGCTGCACCTATATTATGTTTAACATAATACTGATTAATTACCGATTACATTTACTGATTAATATGAATTATGATTTTGTTAAATAAATTAGATATAAATAACTATTTTATGGCATGAACGCGTCGACGCTCTTTCATTTCAATAAATAATATACCTACTCATATTTAATTAAATAAGTTAAAATAATAATAATAATTATGATAAAATGATTATATTATGCACGAAACGTTTCTTTGAAAAAAATGGAAAGAGTTTTATCAGTTTTATTTGTGTGGGGTATCTTACATACGATTTTATATGAACACTGTATTTTTATGTTAAAACTAATGCAAGTATAAAATTTACAATAAGTCGAAGACCTTATTTTTCAATACCTATACATTTTATGTCAAGTACGACCTATAATAGCCTATAATAATCTGTTTTCAAGCACCTAATTCGAACATCCTTACGATTAATTTTAAATTAACAAAATCCTGACTTTTTATCGTATAAACTGCATTTAGTTGATTGGCCTGATTTCAAAACGTATCACAAGTATCAAAAGGCAGAATTCGAACTCGACAAAAGTCACTATATATGCACTTATTATCACGTCCGAAGTCTACAAAAAGGATTTTTTTAAAACACTTTTATTCGAATATAAATTCACAATCAGTTTGTCACCTAAACGCCAAATGCTTTGTTTAAATTGTAGAAAGTTCGTTTTATCGGGAACGCGAGTCTTGCACGCGCGATAACAAAACGTACGGGCTCGAATTTCTAAGCTCCTTATCGCGCACATGTGGGAATCGTACCTATCTATGCCTCGAATGTTTTATTGTGTTCATTTAAATTACGAGCCGCAGTAAAAATTATTATTAAAATATAAGTGACGTATTACGGCCACATTTATTTGATATTAAAGTATCGCCGAGGACGACGCTTATACAGGGCGATTCAATTTTAAATGTAGAAACTTCGAAAATAAGTTTAATCGATGGCGTAATTGTTAAAAACGAGTTCAGCGATACACAACTTTCGAATTTTGGTTATGGGCAACATGCCACGCTCGAGTCCAAATTTTCGAAAAAGTCAAAATCGCCCAGAATTAGTTTAATGCGCAAAATAAGCACAACTTGAACCCTTTGTGCCTTAGATATATAGGGTGTTCCAGAAATATTTAACCATACGTTGAGAGCATAATCCAGAGCTCAAAACAGACAAAAAAGTCCAATAAACGTAGCGTTATCGAATTACATCAATTTTAAAAGTAATAATTGTAATCTAGTAGTGTGTTGTAAATTATTTAATAAGTGGCTTAAACGCCAAACGCCAAATACCAGAGTTAAATATTCAAATACAGATATGGCCGATTAGATAGGTTAGCGAACGGAAATTCACGACTAGCGCTACGTCTTTATGCAGACAAATTTCCACATCGTGAGAGAGATCGATGCGTTTATAACTCTAATAATCATGATGGAGGAAGACAAAGAACTGCCGGAACGCCTGCAGGTGTCACATATTGTCGAACATGATCCGTCAACGTCTTTGCAAGTGCGTACGAGTAGAAAATCCGTCTAGTTTCATAGTTTTGCATGAGCAATTACGTTATAATCCTTATTATATTCAAAGTGTACAGGCACTAACACCAGCAGATTTCCCTTTATGTTTGCGATTGTGCGATTGGCCATTACAAAAATTAGAAGAAAATCGTCAAAACTCGACGGCGTCAAATTTGGTCGAAATTTAATTACGAATTTTCACAATAACCATATTTGAGCGGACGAAAACCCCGCCCTCGTGCCATTTATCAAATTAATAAGCAGCGTCAATTTTCTTGTAACGTATGGGGGCGGAATAGTTGGAGATTTTCTACTTGGCCCGCATTTTCTGTCGTTAATTATAGAACTTTTTTGGAAATCAATTTACCGAAACTATTCGATGATGTGCCGCATTCAACGCGACTGGAAATGTGGTTCGTGCACGACGGTGCCCCTGCACATTTTTTTTATAATGTGCATTGGCTTCTAAAATTCAAAATCAATATAGCTCCGCAACGGCTCGTTTTCAGACTTACATTTATTGAACTTGTTGTGAGCTCTGAATTGTGCTCTCGACTTATGGATGAATGTTTCGGGGACACCCTGTATTATAGCAACAATAACGAAAAAACATTTTTTTGTGTGAGTGAGAGAGAGAGAGAGCATTGTTTGTATCGGAGGCGTACAAACATATTGTGACGCAAATATTCGTTCATATCAAATATGATGTGTTAGGCGCAAAGGGGTTAAAAGTATTCTCCATCTAGTTTATGCTTATTTTGCGTGTTAGAACTAATTTTGGGCGATTTTGAATTTTTCGAAAATTCGTGAACATGTTCTCGTTGTCTCAACTTCAATTATGCCATCGATTAAACTGGGTTTGATCACGTTTGAAAAAATTTGCCAAAACGGGCATATCCTTCTTTTAAAGGGCATTTGTATCCGGGGAACTACGCAAAACCTTCATCAAGTAAAATAATTATTAACTTACTAAACTGTAGGTATAATATAAACGTTATTTTGGAATACCCATATGCAAAACACCCCCTCACAAGTGGCGCGAAGGTTAATTAGCTTTAATTCTTAATATGCGAATCAAAATTACCAACACGATTTTCAACGTGATTATTTGAATAAAAAGACTAATCCGGATTACTAATAAGGGCTATAACGTGCATAAATAATTAAGGTGGTCAATTTAAATCGCATCAGAATCCAAACTAATTAAAAATATTTCTATGATTGTACAAGTTTTATTATGGAAAAGTTGCTAAATTGTTACATAATTTTCCTCTAGAATCTTTTGTCGCACATTTTATTTCAAGGCTAACGTTAATTTTTCGCAACAGTGCGACATTATAATTTACGCTTTTTCGAAATTTTACGTACGATTCTCATAACGATCACTTATTTTGTCGTGCGTTTTCTAGGCTATTGTCTTACAATATTAAACTGTATAAAGAGGTCCTTGAGTCATTTATATAAACTATTAAAGTGTTCCCTTCACAAACTGTTATTTTAAAAAGGTTTGCGGACCTCTTGGAAGAGGAATATCTACGAATAAAGAACAGACATATTCGTAATAATAAATATAGGTAACCCGATAAAATATTAACATAGTGGAAAGTACAATGTAAAACAATCGTAAAGTATCAGGAAGTTATGTACGGCACATCGTTTCAAATTACCTTCATTAGTATGTAAAGCGAATGAAACGCGACTTACGGTCATCAATTTTTAAAATCACGAAGGATATTTCCGATTAAATTGATAAATCATGCGAAAATTAGGTGCAAAAATTTTCCACCGAAATATTTTTAAATCGATTTATTGCACTTAAAGATAAATAATTAAGTGCCTATATTAACGTTTTCAAATTCGATTTCCCAAAAAACTATAATTCCAAATTATTCGCCCTTACAGAACGCCCTTTGTTTTTCATATTATATTAAAAGAGAAATTTTACAATTTAATATTTTACATTTAATATTCCTCGTAATTATAATAAAATTAACGTTGTCACATTTATTTTCGTAATAAAAGTATATGCCTATTATTTATAATTAAATTTAGAAACGTCATCTCTATTTCTTAAAATAATAAGTAATCGATCGGAATGCGTTGTCCCTTAAATTTATATTCAAATTTAATAATTTCAGTATCGGACCGCTTAAGATATCGAAACAGTAAATAAAAACGATTATTAACATGAGTTTTGTACTTGAATGCAAATTTGACCAGTGGAACTGGAAATCCTCAGTGTGTAGTGACGCAAGTTGCTGCCTTAAGGGGGTCGCCCCACCCTAGCTGCATTTACAATTCTTTACCTATAAATGACCACCGAAATCACAAACCACTTGAGTTTTAATTAATCTCGCAATCAGCACTTATCATGAAGAATTTAATTGTTGTTTCGCTTTTAGTGGCTTTCGTTGCCATCTCTTGGGCTCGTCCCGAGGAGGAAAAGTACACAGACGAATTCGATGATCTAGACGAAGACGCAATTCTCGCGAGTCCTCGACTAGTGAAAAATTATATTAACTGTGCGAAAACCGGTGAAAAGTGCACTCCCGATGGTAAAAAGTTCAGAGGTATGACGTTGTTTTATTTATAAATTAATTAATTGTCTTTTACCTATTAAAGATGTTTTTATAAGTTTCGCCGATTTATCGTAATTATCGTTATTTACGTGTTTTTAGAAAATTTAAAATTTTTACTTGTTTCAGAAATCATTCCTGATGCCCTTAAAACGAAATGTGCAAAATGTACCGAAACACAAAGGAGAAAAAGTCGCAAAATTCTTAAATGGATCGTTACAAACGAGCCGGAAGCCTTCTTAGACATCGAAGACATCTTTGATGCCAAGCACGAGTATCGTCAAGCGTACACGGATGAGCTCGAAAAGGACGGAATCGTATTACCTCCCTTAAGATCCTAATTATATGAGAATTTTGCAACGTCAAATTTAGAATCGTGACCTTTTCCTTGTTCGCAACAACACACAAAAATCTGTTTAGTTAATTAATGCGGTAGTATTACCTCCGATACTATTTCAATGCTGTGAATTTTTTTTATTAATAAATTTTTAACGTTTATAAATTTTATATAAATTATTATACCCCGCCTACCCTAAAATTTATTAAGGAATCGATATTGAATTTTTTATCGCTTTAATTGCAAAATTAAGGGTGCAAAAACATTGTTGCCGTGATGCGATTAAAGTGCCCTTTATAAAAATCAAAATTTGGTTTAAAACAACCTTTATAGGTATCGAGCTGAATTTCAATTCTTACGAATATGCATTAAAGCCTTCCACGTCACATAAGAAGTTCGAATATTGTGGGTTTTACTGTACATATATATATATATAAATCAAGGAACTCGGTAAAGTAAAGGAAACTAAATAAACTTCTTTATAATGTAATGTAATGTGACAAACTTGTTTATTTCTACGTTTAACTGAATCAACCAAATATTTCAGTTATTGGATTAAATGTAGACGTAAGTACATATACGTTATTCGCGATAGGTTCCAGTGTACGTCATCAATAAAACGTTACTAAGTTGTATATTCGCAATATTCAATTTAAAATGATTTATTTACCTGCAAACATAAGGCGTATGGCATTTAGAAATCTATTTCATAAAATGAGAGACCGCACTCCAACTTTACTTTTCTTAAGCTCGTGGATTAACTGTTTCAAGACCTTCATCTTATACAAAGAAAATTACGAAACGAACCAATATTTAAACTTTTTTTTAAAGACGATTTCTAAGTATTATACGTTGATCGTACCTATTTGCAAAATAAAAACGTTGAAAACCGATGTCGTCATACGTTTTCGTAATGTTTGCGACGATCTGTTTCCATATAGCTGCCGAATTGCAAAGTTTCTTTAACGAACGTAATCGAGACCGACATGAGTTGATTAGGTCGAGGAATGGCCTTTGAACAATTATTGACTTGTACAAATGTTTCGTCATCGAGAACGGGAAGCGTAGCTCAACGTTCAAATAACGTGCGTTTCTGAATAAAAGCGGAAAGCTTTTTTAGGAACGAAAAAGACAGTTAAAATTTGGGCTTCGCAAGAAAGGGAGTTAAAAATCGAATTTCGATAGGTCGTTTTGTATTAGTACAAAGGCTACTCGCGAGTACATTTCCATCCACTCTTATCATTATAAAGGGATAAAACAAACAAATCTTGGAAGTTAACATGTCAACTGCCTACTAAACATTTTCAAATTAATGAAAAATGCAATGGACTTCAGAATTGGAGGCACAAAACGGCATCCATAAACTCGACACTAATCCCACGGGACTTGTTTAGACGTAGGAAGACGACAATCGCGAAAACCCGCTTTTGACGGAGGGCTGTTAGAATATTTGGGTGCCGAGTTGGCCAACATTCAACGGGTCAATTTTAATGTGCACCGCATTTAACATTTGCCCCGAGCAAAACCGTGAAATAAACGACATCGTCCGAAAGTAAGGGTGTCTTTGTTTTATAGGGGAGAACGGGAAAAGGTGAAACATGTTTATTTGGTACCCAAATAGTCTTTTTATTGTTCTAATATTAGTTTATTTGGATGTCCGCGCGGTTAAATATTAAAATTATTTTATAAAGATATCAACGTATCGCATTAATTAACATGTCTCGCTTTTAATTATATAATAGGCTACTAATTCTTTATTTTATTTTAAGTGGAACCTTGTACCTTGAACTAACATAGAGACGTCAGTCACATTTGTTTTAACGTATGCACGTCCAGATTATTGGAATTGAATAAATAATGTTTATAAATCGTCTAAATAAAAACCCCAATTGTCAAATACACGGCTAAAACGCCATTTAATTCGACGGTCTCCATAAAGTCAGATTAAAATTAGTCTAAATTAGCGGATTAATTGCTTTTTAACTGAAGGAAATCATCTTTTCTTCATTATCGTCGCGATTTAAATTTTGCAACGTCACCGAGCTTTCAAATTCCACTATTACCTTTTAAATTATTCAAAACGATAAGTATATGCTGCTCTTTTATGATTAAGACACTTATTAACATAATAATTGATCACGACAAATCGAAAGTATCATCGTTATTAATGCGTAGGTACTACGTAAAACCATTAATTTCTCGCCGTTTAGAAATATACCGAAATGGAAATGTAGGTATATGTACTTCATTTAAGTCCATCTACGTAAATAAACGTCTATTAACAATATTATAGGGTACTGCACGTAGTACATGCATTGTATACAAAATGATTACTGTTAAAAACGGAAACGGGCTCCATAACTTCATAAGTTGCAATTATTTCCTCTATAAGTATCCTGTCGAAGAACAGAAACGAGCTAGTAAACAATCGAGATGGCTTTCCATATCGCGAAAAGTGTATTTATTGCAGTTATTTGTTCGCTTTCCGTGGCAATAACTTTTGGCGCGCCAAACGAAGAAAAATACACCGATCAATACGATAACGTGGACATAGACGAAATTCTTCAAAGCGATCGGTTATTGAATAATTATTTTAATTGCATCAAAACGGGCAAAAGGTGCACTCCGGACGGACAAAAATTGAGAGGTACCTAAACAAAATATGTTTAAAATAATTCGACGAAATTCAAATAAATTTAATACGTGCCCACCCGTTTGTTTCAGAGATTTTGCCCGACGCTCTAAAGACCAACTGCGCAAAATGCTCGGACCTGCAAAAAACGCAAAGCGAAAAGGTGCTCGTCTACTTGATCAAAAACAAGCCGGCAATGTTTAAAGAACTCGAAGACCTGTTCGATCCCAACCACGAGTATCGAGCAAACTACGCCGAAGAAATAAGGGCGCAGGGCCTTCTATTGCCGGATTAAACGGCGTTTAGTTTCGAGAATAACCCGCGCGATTATTCGTCGTGTCCGAAAGCTTACTTATCGTTAGGTAATTAAATTGTATTTTTTGACCGCTCCGCATTTTTTTTTTGCATAAATTACGAACAGGTACCTATTTATCCTTTTTGACGCGTACGACAATTCGCCGAAGTTCAATGATGACATAAATGAAGCGAGAAGCTCGAGTATATTTACAATTAGCGAAAACGTACATAAACATAGTTTTACGAAAACCTGTTTTACTCACAAAAGGAATTAAACTACCTATTTGATTAAAAACTGGTCCATGTTGGAAGCTTCTCAAGGTAACTTACGACAAGTTTAACCTGATTATCTTTTTTTTTCTACCTCATAATTGTTACGAAATATCGGTAAAATATGCATATGTGTCAGCGTGGGCAGCACAAAGTGAAAAGAATTTTATTTTTTTTTGATGATGAGCGCGTCTTCGAACGTCCGATAAATAGCATTTTGAAAACGAGATCAAAGTAAATGCAAGTCCCATTTTTGTCGAAACTGTTTTTTTTTTTTTAATTAAGAAGCTTACGATGCTCTCAGAACTTGTTTCTAAACCACCTTACAGGTACTGTAAGTACAACAAAACCTCGTTCTATAAATTATTTTAACTATACAGGAAAATAGAACGTGAAGGAACAGAATTCGTGAATTATTCCCAAAATATCTAGTAAACCGGTATCGTCGATTAGAAGGTGCTTTTCTAAACTCGAATTAGTCATTTTAAAATTTCGAAAGAGTTTCGAATAAATTCTCGAAACTAGAAAGTAGTATAAGGTTTAATTATTATTAAAGTTTTATCAAACTTAGTTAACATATTCATTTACATATATGTGCATTTTACTGCAGAACTCAAGAGCGGTCGGTTCTTGCACAAACAAGAAAACATGAAGCATATATTATCTTATGTAGATTATATTAACAAGCAATCGTTAATGTACGTATAAATAATATTGTATTATGCAACGACGAAAACAAGCCATAAAATAAAATACTTGTTGACATTGATAACGACAAATATTGGCCCCACAGTATTTTATTTCGTACATGTCGCCAGCATGTGTTATCGTTAAATTCGTTGAAAATTTATATCCAACACTCGTACGTGACTGGAAATTTCGAAGACATTTTTCTTATCCGATTTTATCAGTTAATATATTTAAGTGGACATCGAAAATTAAGGGGTATAAACGCATCGCAGGTATAAACAAACGTAGATAATTATGCTAAAGGATCATTCAAACTGTCACTGAAGTCATGATATTACCACGATTCCAAACACCGTCAAAATGTTGGCGCAACGCATTTTAACCTTAGATATCGTAATCGACGATTTCGATTTAACCATCTAATTCTTTACCTTATTTATGGGCCAACTTTAAATGTTTTCTTTTTGCTTTATACCTACACTGCGCGACAAAAGTCTTTACGCACCTCACAGACAATTACATGTAGTCCCATAAGTTTCTCAATTTTTGGTTAAACTATACTAAAATTGAAACAAACCTTTTCGAAGTCGTCCTCTTTCGATTAGTATTTGTGAAATTCTTCGTACG
This sequence comes from Rhagophthalmus giganteus, assembly GCA_036326145.1. Lineage (NCBI taxonomy): Eukaryota > Metazoa > Arthropoda > Insecta > Coleoptera > Rhagophthalmidae > Rhagophthalmus > Rhagophthalmus giganteus. The sequence goes on along the minus strand of JARFJA010000083.1, from coordinate 3,833,468 downwards.
CTCCCGCCACAGAAGAAATCGGGACACTAGAAGGACAGAATTTTAAAAATGTTTTGTTGTGAATCGGGTTTTAAATAAACTGTTTGCAAGTACATAAGAATTAAGCCATAAAAGCATTGTACCTACATAAATGAGGTTCTAAAGATGTTAGGTATTGGAAAGGTTGAAATAGCCTTTTAGCATTTTAAGACGAGCCCTGCCTTTCAGTAAGCTAACAAACTTCAATGTAAATCAAATGAAAATCCACATTTCGCTCTTTTTTATGTTTTAGAATAATTTTTTTATATGATGTTTGATACCAAAATCATCAGCACAAAAAAAGAAATCATCCCAAATCGACGAAATTATCGTAAGACGTCAAAATTATATCAAATATATAATATTTACTAATCCGTAGTAAAAGAATAGAAAAAGGATACAAAGAGAACAATGTATTGAATTTACGTTAGACGTTGTTATATTACTATTTATTATATCCTTGATATTTCGATGCTTTTTTAAATATTTTTCTACGATTATTCCTCTACAGTTATAGTTACTGATGAAATCTAAAAATACATTTCAAAATATTTGTTTCCAGTGAAAGATGTGTCCAGTATGTATAAATCTACATGTTATCGGTCATATCGACGCAGATTTTCCAAAAGGGCGTAATCCACAAAAAGTAAATTTTACAATAGAGAACATGTTATGTCGCCGCGTAGCTATAACAAGATACGTTTCACGGAAATATAAATCGATTTTTCCGGTGAAAAAAATCGGTGAAAATTGTTACTAGATTTTATCAGACGATGTCTTTGCTTTAAATGCGTAAGATAGTCAGAATAACTCATTTTCACAAAAAGTGTGAGTTACGTCTTTTTGGCAAAACGCGATCGATATATAAATTTTTTAATTTACAGAAAGCATAAACTAAACCTGCCTACCACTTGCTTCTAAAGTATTTTGTTGACAAAGAGTTGTCCACTTTGTAGGTAACAATGATGATTTATGGCTTACAATAATCCCTTTTAAAAATACAAGCATTTTACCTAAAACCCAATTCACAACCAAACATTTTTAAAATTCTATCCTTCAACTGTCCCGATTTTTTCTGTGGCAAGTGTACCTATGTTTCCCATTTATAAATAATTGAAGATGAAAAACGGCAACAATTATGGTATATTTGTATTGGAACAGATTAATGAAAAGACATTATAAAAAATACGTAAAAAATAATTAATATTTGGTGTTACCACCACGGGCTTTAATAACGGCTTGACAACGCCTAGGCATGCTTGATATTAAATTTCGGACATCTTCTTGCGGCATTCGATCCCATTCTTTCATCAATTCTTTTAAATTATTTGGTTTCTCCAATCGAACTCGGACACGTTTTCCAAGTATGTCCCAGACATGCTCGATAGGATTTAGATCCGGACCACAAGCTGGCCAGTCCATACAACGAATACCCTCTTCTCGTAAATAAGATATTGTTTGCGCAGCAACGCGAGGACGTGCATTGTCGTGCATTAAGAGGAACTCGTCTCCTATAAATGGGGCAAATGGAACTACATATTCATCTAATATGTCCGTAATGTAGTTCGAGGCATTCACAGATGGATGCGTTCAAATGTGGAGATCGGTACGAGCGCCAAAAGCTATGCCACCCCACACCATCACCGATCCACCAAAGTAATTACTTCTTCCACGGAACATACCTTGCGAATATCTGTCTCCTCTACGTCTCCAAATTTTTTGCCGTCCATCTGGACCATGTAAATTAAAACGCGACTCATCTGTAAAGAGCACTTTGCGCCAATCGACTTCAGTCCACTGCTCGTACAGTTTTTCAAAATTTAATCGCGCTCTGCGATGTCTTGCATTTAACATCAGGCCGGAATGCCTGAAAGCCCTTTTCTCGCAGCCTCCGCTGCACCGTTCGTGAACTTATCGGAACATCCCTCGATAAATTGCAACATCCCCTGAAGTTGCACGTCGATTTTTTCTTACTATCTGCAACAGTACGCGGTCTTATCGTGCCGTAGTAACGCGAGAACGGCCTGAACGGGGTCGTGAAGCGGTCTGCCCAGTTTCTAAATGTCGTTTAATAACATACCTAACGGACCCTTCGGTTATATGCATACGTCGGGCTATTTCCCTGTTTGTTATGCCTTCATCCTTCAACGTTAAAATTCGAACCGCCTGTTCTAATGATAATGGCATTGTCACAAATTTAAATGTGTTCGATACGATTCGATTACACGATTCAATATTCTTACGACCGTTCTTTGCAAAAAGTTGAACCAAATTGGTCAAAAGGGATGTTTGCAGGTAGTAATGCTGGCAGGACATAACGATACCGTTACTAACAATAAAACGCTCGCAACCACATTTAGCCGTATCCCTAATAAATTACGGTTTTAAACTTGGAAATTATTTGTTAGTTCAAGGTTAAAGGATTCTTTACTTTATTTTTTGTTTTCCAAAACATTTTTGATATACCTATAGCACGAAACATTGTGATTGTTTAACAAACTGTAAGAATAATTACGTGCGTAAAGACTTTTGTCGCGCAGTGTACTTACATATAATTGAATTAAAACGAATGTATCTATCCACAAAAGTTGTTCTTTCTTATTATTAATGGAGGAATTTGTATAATTATGTAACTTATCACTTAAACAACCTAATCGTGAAATTAAAGAGCCGCTATTTACCTAAGCAAATGAAATTTAACAAAAGCGAAATTGATCAATCGAATAATTGCGTGAAATTCGAAAAGTCCTCGTTTTTTGTTTTGAGTCTGGGAAAATTCGTCGCTCCATATAAATTATTAACCCTTTGAGTGCGCCAACATGATTTTTAGAGAATTAGCTGAAAGTGCCACGCTGCTAGAGGAACATAGAAATTTAAAAATATATTTCATTTTTCGAAGCATTTTATTTACGAAAAATATTTCAAAAACAAAAAATTAATGTTACAATTTTAATAAGTATTATAATTTCAACGTAAGTGAAAAATAAAATGTAATTCTTTTACACACAGTCCATATATCTTATGAACATTTATGTTGCCCATTTTGCACTTGGAACAAATAAGGTTTGATATCTCTTTACTGGTCCCCCCATCTTTATTACTACAAACAATACATCTTCTCAAATTGGCGACCTGGTAATTTCTATAAACCTAAACCGACACCTTTGGAAACAATCTTACTATTAGGTTGACGCATAATTATCCGGCGTTTATATCAGCGCGTTTTTCATCAGTGTAAAGTAGCGTATTGTTTATTATTTTTGTATTAAAATAACCTTCTCTATTGTTTTAGAAAAATGCGTGTCGAAAATCATAGTCATATTCGCCATATTATGCTCTACCACTTCGAGAAAGGATGGAAAGCAGCACAGTCATTTCGCGATCTGAACGAACTTTTTGGCAAAGGAACAATCAGCAAAAGTCAGTGTAGGGAGTGGTTTGCCCGTTTTAAATCAGGTGATACCAGCTTGGAGGATAAACCAGGAAGAGGTCGCCCATCGGATTTCGTCGATCAGGCTCTTCTGGCAGCCGTGGAAGAGGACGAGAGCCTGACAACACGAACGCTGGCTGAAGACTTCAACGTCAATCAATCCACGGTCGTTCGTCGCCTCAAAAAGCTTGGAAGTGTGGAAAATCGCTGGATGGGTCCCCCACGAGCTCTCCGACAACAACAGAGCCGATCGCGTTCGAATTTTCACCGAGTTACTGCAACGAAACGAACAAACACCATTTTTGAAGAATCTTGTCACTGGGGATGGCTTCATGGCTTGGCTTCTCTTCAAAAACGTCAAAAGAAAGAAGGCTTGCGTTTCGCCAGGTGTTTCCCCCAAAGGAATACCGAAACATGTCCACTGTAAGAAGGCTATGTGGTGTGTGTGGTGGGACAGAAGCGGAATCATCCATTGGGAGGTCATTTCAAATGGCATTTGTTATTGGTTTAACGACGCGGATGAACGACAACAATGGCGAATCCCAGACAAAAACGGCAAGCGGCAGTTCAACATCAACAGCGACGTCTACCTGGCTCAGCTTGATCGCCTTCACGCTGCAATCGAGGCAAAAAGAACCATATCGTCTTCCACCACGATAACGCACGTCCTCATGTTGAACGCCGCGTCGTCGAATTTATCGCCAATAAAGGCTGGGATCTGCTTCCACATCCGCCATATTCACCGACCGAAGCACCTACAGACTATCACGTCAACCGATCTTTGAAAAACTGGCAAATGAATAAGATTTACGACGATTTGGATGACTTGGTGGCCGATGTCAAAGCGTGGATCGCCTCTAAGAATCGTGTCTTCTTCGCTCGTGGAATCGACCGTCTGCCAAGCAAATGGGAAGCAGTAATTGAAGTAGACGGTGACTACGCTCCCGAATAATCGTTTAAACATGTTTTTGTCAAATATTGTTATTGATTTTGTTAAATAAAATTTGTTGAAAAACGCCGGATAATTATGCATCAACCCAATAGTTGCTGCAGGATCCCCTTTTCTGCCAACCAACCTTGTTCTATACTCTCTACTTGAGACGTGACATTACTCTACCGTTGGTATTTTCTTTGTAGATGATATAAGCATTTAGCACCATCCCTCCCAAAACGTAAAATACAACTTTCTTTCAGTATTTCACTGTTCTTCTTTCATCAAGATATGTATATAACGTCATATCAGACCCGTCAACTCCACCCATGAATTTGTTATAATCTATGATTGTTGAAGGATTCGTTTTTTAAATTTCTTGCCCTCTGCGCTTTTTTGTAACTATTTTAGTCTCGGTAATAGCCTTAGTCGATCTAAGTAACACTGGATATTTTTTTGGTTTCTTCTCTCGATATCCACACAAAAGAACTTCTACGTTTCTGAAATACTTGGCTTGTCCAACATTCATCGATTTTACATTGTTCGGAAGGCCCTTTCTATTTCTCCTTATTGTGCCCGTTAAATAGGTAGCATGGTTATACAAATATTTTGCCAAACTTCTGCTGGTAAAGAAATTATCCATAAATAGATAAAACCCTTATTCAGGTAGTTACCCATATTTACCAGTTTTGTCACCACTACACGACCAAGGCCATACTTTTTTATTTCTGCTTTGTCAATATTTGATTTAGCTCCACGATAACAGAAAAAAAACCTAAACAGTAATTTACTACTGAATCACGCAACATCCAAAATTTTATTCCCCATCTATGGTGCTTTTTATTAGGTAAATATTGGATTAGTTCTGTATGACATTTAGTTCCGATCAAAGATTCATCAACACTAAGTTCCTAATGGGGTGTATAGCGGTACCGGAATTTCAGATTTGCATGCTCAACCAATGGCTGAAATTTTGCACATGGATCATAATTTTTATGGCTTGGCGGAAACAAATTTGTGTTGTCAATCAAATGAAAAAACTTTAGAATAAGAAAAACGGTCGAAAACGGTTTCTTGAAAACATCTTTACCTATTTTTATACCCATTTCCATAATTGTTACGGGTTTCCATTTTTTGACCCTTGCTCGAGGTGACATTATTTGATGTGAATTCAAGAAATCCGTCGCATATCTGCCGGTTTCGTTTACAATAAACAACCATAGGTCATGTGGAAAAAAATAAATTGAAATACTCAATTGGTTTTGAGTCTGAAGGTGGTGCATGTTTTGGTCCAGACTTTTCACGAAAAACATGAGAAGGCCGTGTTGCAGTGTCTTTATTTACCTCTAATTCCGAATAACTAGAAATGTCGGCGTCGCCAATTTCACTGTCACTCGATTCATTATTTTCCGAACTGTCACTAATTGTACACACGGTCTTTTTCGCCGTGGATTTATAGCGTCGTTGTTGTCGCTTTCAGCTTTTCAAACTTCCATATTTTCTTTTTCATGATCCGATTCAATGAAGTCATCGTCATCCGCAATGCTTTCTACATATTCGAGTAATTCATCATCATTGTAAAATTCTCTGCTAGTCGAAGCCATAACGAAATTTTCATAAGGCCTAAAAATGTTTTTTTTTATACAAGAATGAAAATATAAAAAATATTTTTTCACAATTTGCAATAATCACCTTGAAATATTATTGTGCGCGTCTTCCACTGTGGAAACTGCACTATTCTCAACATAAAGATATAATGTTTTTTCCAACAAGTCAGCAACTGCATTTTGCGCTATTGCGTTTACGCACTAACCAGACGCGGGGAGTGGGGGACCAATTCCAATTCCAAAACACTAAACAAGATCGACAAGTATGAAATAGAGATCGTATTAGTTCGTGCGGGAGCAAAATTTCGCAACATTTTCGGTCCAATGTATTGAGGAGCGCGATTGCGCTCCTTGGCACTCAAAGGGTTAAGTACCGACGTAAGAAAGCTAAAAATTAATTCATGATTAAAACCTATTTCGAAGTTTAATTGCGCGGGTTTTTGAAGTAACAAATTACAGGGGTAATTTTACCGGTTTTTAGTAGTTACATTATTTGATGAAAGTCTTACAGCATTACTCAGGAGACATCGCATGGAAGAATTTAGGAAAAATAGCCTAAGGAAAAATCCAGAAAAAAAAATACAAAAATTTTAATGTGTAGAGGAACTTTCAAAGGTTATAAATATTTACCATATTAAATTTTTCATTTTAGGAACAGGCACCTATATATACGGCATTTAATTGTGCAATTCTGAGCGCACTATTAGCAAGAAATACGCAATACAATTTTTAATGCACAACACGTTTTGTGCCATATTTTTTATTATATAGTGGAACCTCGGTTCACGAACTTAATCTGTTCCTGGACCCTGGTCGCGAAGCGAATCGGTCTTGAACCGAAACAATTTTTCCCATCGAAATAATTGTACCTAAATACAATTAATCTGTTCCAGGCTCTGAAACTTGGTATTTTATAAGTGTATTTTTGTTTATAATGCACGTAAATTACATGTAACATTAATTACAGAAAAATAAAAATTAAATAGTTTAGGTAAATTAGTCTGATTTTGTGGTTTTCTGCACTTTTTTAGGTGGTTCATCTCCCGATTTATCACCTGCTTTGCGTACAAGAAATTTGTCTTTTTCTTTGTCGCGACAGAGCCTTGGTCGTAAACCGAGTCAACCAAGTCAAAATTTGATCGCCCAAAGCTGGTCGTAAACCGATTTGGTCGTGAACCGAAGTTCCACTGTACTAGATTACAACCCTGAAATAACTGTAATCTAAAGTACCTACAAATCAGGGTATCTATAGTTTTTTTTACCAAAAAAGTCAGCCCCAAAATTGATCGTCAGATTCGTTAAATTAAAATTGCAATATTAAAACCTAAGTTCACCTCATCTGCATTAAAACAAGCTAACCTCCACGTGGTGTCTCCTGGGTAACGTTAATAGGCTTTTTTCAAATATTATACATAATAAATTACCTACCTACTAAAAACGTAGAAAATTTTCCCCATTATGTACTTCGAAGACTCGCACATTCAAACTTATTGAAATAAAACTACTCGTGCAAATCGTTTATAGCCTTCTTTAATAGTTATAATTTAGGGAACGATGAATTTATCGAACGCGATTTTTTGATTTTTATTCTTTAGAGCAACTTGTAAAAAATATAAAAACATAAGGTGTCACGTATAGATGACGTCCGTAGAATATCGTAATTAAATAATATAATAATATAATGGTCATAAATACCTATTTTTGAGATAAGTACTGCAGATATGGTAGTAGGTTATTTGACGTGGTTCTCGTGCCTTAGTCCATCTGAGGGGGTGGACAACATACGCAGAACCAGGTGGAAATACTCTCGTCCAGGACATAATGTCTTCGAAGAACTTCGGAAACTGAAAAATTGGAAATACCTATGAAAGTCGCAGAATTTAAACGTACCTACAGGTATTATATTTATTTTTTGGCCGTTTTCTCGCAAGGGCATTTAAAACGAAAAGCGTATAGCAACACAAATGTGTTCGAACATGACGTTGAAAAATCAAAAAATCGTATAAGGGCCGAATTCCTGAGTCGAAGACTTTGGCGAATTTTTGAACTGAAATAAATTATGTTGGGATTTAATTTACTATAATAGTATATGTACAGTGGTGAACAGATAAAAGTTAACGAGCCTTGTTTGCGTAAAAACTCCTCACTATCATATTCTTGAGCTATTTTATAACATTTTAACACATTTTCAAGTTAAACAATACTAGTTTTGACACAAAATTATCTTGACAACCTTTAAAAACCCATAAAAAAAACCTTCTGTAGAACATAATGTATAGTTAAAATATTTCCATTAATGGACCTTTTAAATAACAGATACGGACACTAAAAACCGAACAAAATTGTAACATTTTTCAACAAGCAGTAAACACTTATAACATGTTATATTTTACACTCTATCTGACCAAAATTAAAGTGTTTGGTGTTCTATAATTATAGAACAAATTTAATTTTCACACACAAACAAATTTGTAAAGTAAGTACTTACATATACATAAGTATACATATGCCTAATGTAAAAATATAATTCAAATATAACTTTAATTCGTTTTAACAAGAGTAAAATTAAATTTTTAGCGAAATCTAAATAAAACTAAACACATTTCACGCGTTTTTATTTTAAATTGCTTAATATTTATTCGAAATAGTACATTAAACTGCTCTAAACGCCATTACTGACCCGAACGATGAATGAATCAATGGAACACTCGTACGCACATTCCAAACATCGTATTGTAGCATAGCAACGTCCTTGCGATTAAAATGGCCGCCATAGCAACTTCGATTGTAAACAACGCCCACATCTAATTTATGAATGAAACCTCCACGATGAAATCTAACCTCGCTTTTATTTATCGAATGTACAAAATAATTTATATCGTGTTACTTTTAAATTACAAAGGTTCCATATAGTTTATATAATTGATTATTGTTATTTCAAGGCAAAAGAGCAATACTTAAGGAATTTTCATTTGGTATATTATTCATTTATATTAACATATCGGGATTTGTGTAGCAATAATTTAAAATTAAGAATAGTTTTAAGAAATGTATAATTAAATTTGGTAAATTATCTATTATCGGATCCTTCTTAACGGACAGTTTGTTTAGATCCAGACGAGTGTCCAATATTGGAAAGTTTTACCATGCCTACTACCAATTATTAAAGGCAGGATAAACAAGGCTGTTGGGTATTTTCGAGAAGCTCCGTATAAGAATTAACAGTTGTCCCATAATAGTCGCCTCTTACGACGGGCCCTGGACCTATATTCTAACACACCGGAACCCAGACGGCACTCAATTATACTCATATTTGTTAATTTTACTATTCATATTGGCATTCACAAGATTAAACAAACATTTACTATAAAACCGTCTTAATTTAATATAATCTATCAAAGCGGAAGGTGTTGATAATGTACACACTTATTTAATCAAATTGATGTCGCCATATATTTGCCCTGTACTAGTTCATATTATTAATCTAAGTATAGTTAGCGGTTTTTGTCCAAGACATTTTAAACTAGCCGAAATAGTACCGATATTTAAGCAGGGTGATAAAAAGCTTGCAACTAATTATAGACCAATTTCTTTAATTTCTAATTTTGCAAAAATTTTTGAGAAAATTTTGCATTCAAGGATGTTAAGTTTTTTAAACAAGCAAAACATTTTATCACAAAATCAGTTTGGTTTCAAAAGAGGAACTGGTACTAAAGATTCATTAGCTTTTGTTACTAATAAAATTTATGATTGTCTGGATAAAGGCCAACCAAATGCTGCGGTTTTTCTGGACCTTGCTAAAGCATTCGATACCGTTAATCACAAAATATTACTATACAAGTTAAATAAGTATGGTATACGTGGAATTGCATTGGAATTAATTAAAAGTTATTTAACAGGTAGGAAACAATGTGTTAAAATCAATAACAAAATCAAAAGTAGTTTTGAATCTGTTGAAATGGGGGTTCCACGAGGTACCATATTAGGTCCACTCCTGTTTATTATATATATTAATGATATTTTTTTGGAATGTTCTATGAACTGTGATATAGTATGCTGATGATAAGGTGGTATTGTGCCAATCATCAGCATGGGACTTGTTAGAACAAATTTTGAATCAACAATTAATTTTTTTTAATAGTTGCTAATTTACAATCTACTTTATATTTAAAGTAATAAGTAAATGGTTGTTGAATTCATAACATGTAAGGGTTCAGCCAGTGCTGAATCTACTAAAATAAACTTAATTTCGAACTAAATCATGCGGCCACTGTCGTTTTAATCTTCTGGTTGTTGGCCTGGTGGTGAGTTCTTCTATTAGTTGGTTGGAGTGTCCATGAAGATTATTGTGGTAGGATCTTGAGAGTTTGCTAATTTCGTCAGCTATATAAGGGACTTTTAGATCCGCGTGCAGTGTATCGTTTCTGACATACCAAGGGGCGTTAGTTATGATACGGAGAGTCTTTGACTGAAATCGTTGGAGTATTTTTGTATGTGACGCTTTTGCACATCCCCATAGTTGGATCCCGTAAGACCATACGGGTTTCAGGATGACCTTGTATAGTAGAATCTTGTTGGATAAGGTAAGCTGGGAGCGTCGTCCAAGAAGCCAATCCATTTGTCGAAGTTTTAGATTTAAGTGGTCCCTTTTGGTTTTTATATGTTTCCTCCAAGTTAATTTTTGGTCCAGGTGCAAACCGAGGTATTTCACTTCTGTTTTAATTGGTATTGGTAACAGTTTATATAACTTTTGGAAACTATTGTGATAGCATACCAGGAATAATTAATATTAAGCTGCACGATGAGGTACTAAAGAGAGTGAAAAGTGTTAAATATCTGGGTATATATATTGATGAATATTTGAGATGGGATGAACAAATTATTAAATTAACTAGTAGAACTAAATATATCATTTTTATATTGACTACTTTGAGCAAAATATTATCACCAGAAAATTTAATGGTAATTATGTATGGACTCTACTACGGTGTTGTCACCTACGGTATTGTGGCTTGGGGATCTGCAAAAAAGTCTTTAATGTCTTTATTATATAACATACATAGAAAAGTTATTAAAATCTTAATTAAATCTAACAATGGTATGAAATTACCTTTAGACTTGAGGCAAAAATATATCTATGAAGCAGTGTTACATTATTATAGGGATATGTCAAATGAATTCAAATCTAGTTCGGTGCAAACAAGGAACAAGTTAATCAAAATATCTAAATCAATGTTGGAAGTGGGCAAAAGAAAATCAGAGTATGTTGCAAGGGATAACTTTAACAAAATGCCAAATGAACTTAAGATATTACAAAACAACAATTATAAAAAACCATTGAAAACATATTGTGCTATGCTTATGTCAACTGAGTAAATGCAAGTGAGCTGAATTTTTAATTTGATTATTAACCTGTCTTGTTTTTATTTTTATTTTTGTATAAACTTTAGAATTAGCTTTAGATTTCAGTTATATACCGAACCACGTACGGATATTTTGTCTCTGTGGTTGTTCCATTGATCTTTGGAACTATTTATATATACTATGTATAACATTGTAATATAAATTTGGTAATAAATAAATTTTTTTTTTTGAATTCCCACTAAATTTGCCATCTGTACCAATACATTCAACAAATTAAATGACTATTACATCAATGTCTTGCCGGAGAGTGCTCCTTAGCACTCTACCATAAAAAAAAAAGGTTTTCAGGCCTGGTGTGACTAATAGGAAAAATAACTTAGAAACTAAACTTACACTAAAACTAAAACTAAACTTACTTAAATGTAATTAAAATCTATCTGGTAATTCATTGGGCGTAAGCCTTCTTAGTCTACTGTGATTTATTGGTTGATTCATAAGATTTGTTACCAAATCATTGGGGTGTACACTGAGTCGAGTTTTGTATTTGGTGCTAAAATTCCGAATTTCTTCTTTGACCGTTAGTATCTGCAAATCGTGCGTTATTGTTGCGTTTGTTACGTACCACGGTGCGTCAATCATCATGCGGAGCACTTTGGATTGGAAACGTTCTAGGATCTCAATGTTTGATGTTGCAGCAGTTCCCCAGAGTTGTATACCATACGACCAGATTGGTTTTATGATAGCTTTGTAGATGAGGAGCTTATTTAAGATGTTAAGTTTAGAATATCGCCCAATTAGCCAGTACATTTTAGTGAGAGTTAAACCTAGTTGTTTACGCTTAGTAAAAATGTGTCTCCGCCAGGTGAGTCTTCTATCTAGGTACAGACCCAGGTATTTTACATCGTCCTGTTTCGGTAATGATTTGTTGTACAGATTAACGGGAAGACACATTTCTCGTCTCGTAGTAAACGTTACATGTACGGATTTTGTTTCATTTGCTTTAATTCTCAATTTCTGTAACCATGATTGTATTGATTTCAGAGAAGTTTGTAGTTTTTGTGAGGCAAGAGCTGGATCACCGTCAGTGGTTAGTACTGCCGTATCATCTGCAAACGTCGCTGTTAAAACTTGTGGTGTGGTCGGGAGATCAGCCGTATATATGACATAGAACATTGGCCCAAGTATACTGCCTTGGGGTACCCCAGCATTTATCGGATAGAGTTTCGTGAGAACAGTGCCAACTTTTACAAGGAAATGTCTATTGTGGAGATAGGATTTTAGTAGCAGGAAATAGTTTAATGGGAAGATTGATCGCAGTTTATATAACAGTCCGATGTGCCACACTTTATCAAAAGCCTGTGTTATGTCCAAAAAGGCTGCAGAGCAATATTGTTTATTTTCAAATGCATCATTGATTTTGTTGACAACTCTATGTACTTGCTCTGTTGTAGAATGCATTTGTCGGAATCCAAACTGATGGTTGGGGATTGCATTGTTTTTGTCAAGTATTGGTGAGAGTCTTCTTTGTATTATTTTTTCTAGTACTTTGGCTGCTACTGGTAGTAAACTTATTGGACGGTATGACTGTATTTCATTGGGAGGTTTACCTGGTTTAGAGATTAGGACAATCTGTGCAACTTTCTATTGATTTGGGAAGTATCCTATGCGCAATATTGCATTGAATAATTGCGTAAGATATTTGAAACCATGGTAGGGTTAAATAAATAAAATTTCATTAAAATCTTGCACATAATTCATTTTCCTAGCAAGTAAATGCAAATAATTTTTATACAACTGCTTTTTTTTTGTACGAACAATGAGTGGAAATAGAAAATTGAGCTACTTTCGAAGTATTAATTGCAATTTACCTAAACAACAAAATTTTAAATAGATACAAAAATATTAAATTAAAAAATATAATATATTTATTTTCATAATACAATTTCGTAAAATTAAAGGAAAATTAAATAAAATAAAAAGAAATCTACCATTAATTAGGTATTAACAAATAATTAGAACGTATTAAATAGTTAGCTTAAATAAGTTTGTTGAAAAATCAAAGTAATTTAATTGAACTTCTTTACAGACGTACGTGCGAAAGCGACTTCGTAATACGTCTTCCTAATCAATCTTCCTTTTTCTTTTTGTTTCGTACATTCTCTTCGGGAGGTCGTTTACGTTTAGTAGGTTCGCTGGTGCGCGTTTCTCTTCTTTGCGGTATGTCGCCCTGTTGAGCTTGCAGTAATATTTGAAGTTGCTGTAGGCTTTCCTGTTGCATTTGTTTTGCCATGTTATAAACGAGTTGGTTAGTTTTATTATACATTATTGCATTGGTGAACATTAATAGTACTTCCCTTTGAAGTTCTAGTGTAGTTCTAATGGTGGCGTTTTCGATATTCTTACGAATCGTCAGTAAATCCATTGGCCTATAGACGACACTGTGATAACCGGGCGCGTGATCGTCGGTGATGGGCTTCAGGAAAAGCGACGAATATTTATGTGTGGTTAAACGATTGTAAACTAAAAGAACGGATTTTTTCCAAGTTTTATACTCGCGATCGTCGTCAAAGTACGCCAAACTGGATGCGGGAGAATTCGGAATCGAGTCGCTAGGCGTGGCCGGAGTGGAATAACGTCTTTTACTTCGCACTTCGGTCGATTCTTCTTCCTCCGTCCATGGACTGCTAGATCGATCTGTATCTTGAATTTTTATTTTCGGTTTAAGATTGACGACGTCGAATTTCTTTTCGTTTTCTTGATAATCCTTTTCGTCCGACAGGTTGTCGTCGGCTAAATCGCTCGCCTCCAACTGGGCATTGACAGCCTTTTCGACGGCCAGAAGAATATCGAACTCTTTTTCCGATTCTCGTTTCTTAGTTCGAGAATAATCTCGCTTCGCCTTTCCCGATTTATCCAGCTTATTGACTTCCATGTTGACGTCGTCGAAAAACGATCCCGTGTAGTCCTGCGCGAATGTGTCGCTTTGCGAAGAAGCTTCGTTTGTTTCGGTGGTCGTGCTTGTTTCGTTCGTTGCATTCTTATTGACGCAATCGATCGTTTTCTCTTCTTCGTCGGGCGGACTGGCCAGATCGTCAAATACCGTATTGGTGGGGGGAGGAGTGTCGGCACTTACGGGCTCTTTGACGGTTTCTCGAGATTCCGACGTCGGTTCGTCGCACTCGTCGGCCACGTCGTCTTCGTCTTTAACTTCCACTTTAACCGAATGAACTATATCTTGTATTTGCGTTTTATTCAATTGTTTATCTACTTCGGTCTCTTCCATGACCACGACTTCTACAATTTCGACGGAACCCGGTTGAATAGCCGACTTTTCTTTTAATTTCGCATCTTCGACGTTTTCAATTTTACACTGCGACTCTACGTCGGCTACGGAATCCTCTTGCTTAACGTCCGAATGGTCTTGGTATTTTGCGTGCGAATTGCTGTTAAGTTTCGCGATCTGGCCAATTTCGGGATCCTCTTCGAATTCGAAGGGATCCACTTTAGGAGTTGCCTTGTCCGCTGCCGGTTTTTGGTCCGCCTCTTTCGCTTTGGCCGCCTCCTCTGCTGCCGCGGCCGCTTCTTCGTTGCACAACTCTTGCAGTTCGTTATCCAAATTTGTTATGATGTCTTCGTTGTCGTCAAGCTGCAAATGTTGTTCGGGATCCGATACTATATCCGCATTCTGAATTAAATCGGATATGATCACTTCTACTTCTTCGTTTTTAATTTCGGGCAGCGGATCGTCCGAAGAAAGCATGGAACTTTCCAAATCTTCCACCTTTATGTTCGATAGAGTGTCGACGGATTCTTCGAGTATGTCGTTTGCAAGTGTGTCGGTCGTTATCGGTACGGTGGCGTTCTGTTCCTGCACGACCGTTGTATTTACAACTTGCGGTACGGCAGACGAAGTGACGACTCCCGCGGTAGAATTTAAAAGATTCGCAATCGTCGTATTAATTGTACGATGACTAGTGATAGCGGAATGTAGTATGGACGAGTTTGCAACATTTTGTACTTGGGACGGCGATTTAAGTAAACTCGTAAGCAAAGGCGACAAGGCCGGCTTGCCCGTGTCCTGCGGCGGTGCGGGTTGATTTTCGTCGGCAACTCGAGATCTCCAAATGAATCGAAACTGTCCGACGGCTTGCGCTTCAGAGGTAAATTGATGGACGGCTTACCTGCCGGTCGCCATGCCCTTTCGATCTCTTGCTTGCGTAATTCCCGTTCTTTTAGCCAACGCGTGTGCGCGATCGCTTCCTCTTCTCTTTGTTTTTCTTCTTCGTCCACTTCTTTACACCACTTATCTAATAATTCTTCGCTTACATTTCCCGACTGTAACGCGGTCATGTCTTCTTGTAATTTCGCATATTCCGTTTTCTCTTCCTGCAAACATTTTTCTAATTCGGCGATCCTATCGTTGGTTAATTTTCTTAAAATAGTTTCTATGGGTGTTTCGACTGTCGTTTCGTGCCAGATATTCGCTTTTTACGTTTGGGAGTTTCTACGTATTCTAAAAGGGATCCGTACTGCGCGGCACAGTTTTTCTGATGAAACCAATCCAACGGTCGATTGGGTTCACCGAACGGTTTCAGAGCTCTGCTTACCGACATCCAATTTTGATCGCCTATTTTAACTACGGCAGAGGCTAAGCATAGCTGTTCCCTGGTCGACCACTTATCTAGAGGTTCACGTTTTATTTGTAAACGTTCTTGGATAGAAGACATTTTTTTAGGTTGGATCTAAAAAAAGTGTGAATAAAAATAAGTTGCGACGATTTTAATTAATATTTATACTTACATACACTTGGCCTTGATTAATTTTAATAATTATTAGGTATTATTAGTATTAGGTATTAGTATTAGATAGTATTTACTTCATTACCTATTCTATTTAAAAGAGTAAGACCAAAAATTTCTTTTTTACCCAAAAAAAATTTTGTAAAACGAATTTTAACTTTTGAAAAAAAAAAATTGGTTTTGGTATTGGGGAAATTTAAAAATTTTTTAAGGAAAAAAAACCTTTTATTTTACCCAAAAAAAATTTTTGTAAAACGAATTTTAACTTTTGAAAAAAAAAATTCGGTTTTGGTATTGGAAAGAATTATAAAATTTTTTAACGGAAAAAAAATTTTCCCTTCTTTTTGCCCTTTTATCTTATTTTTTTGGGGCAAAATGAGCACTTTTGAACGGGAAAATAATTTTCCGATTCGTTTTAGAAAAAAATTTTTTAAAAGAGCACTTTTGGAACGGAAAATTTTAAACTTCGATTTTGGTATTAGGAACAAATTTAAAGAGCACTTTTGAACGGGAAAAAATAATTTTCGATTTGTTTTAGAAAACAAATTTTTAAAAGAGCACTTTTGGAACGGAAAATTTTAAACTTCGATTTTGGTATTGGAACGAATTATAAAATTTTTTGCAAAGAAAATAACCTTTGTCATTTTATTAACGAAATATCAAATTTTTGTAAAACAGATTTTAACTTTTGCAAAATTTTAAACTTCGATTTTGGTATTAGGAACAAATTTAAAGAGCACTTTTGAACGGGAAAATAATTTGCGATTCGTTTTAGAAAACAAATTTTTTAAAAGAGCACTTTTGGAACGGAAATATTTTCGAAATTCTTTTTGGATTAGGAACAAATTAAAAGAGCATTTTGAACGGGAAAATAATTTTCCGATTTCATTGTAAAAACAAATTTTTTAAAAGAGCACTTTTGGAACGGAAAATTTAAACTTCGATTTTGGTATTAGGAACAAATTTAAAGAGCACTTTTGAACGGGAAAATAATTTTCCGATTTCATTGTAAAAACAAATTTTTTAAAAGAGCACTTTTGGAACGGAAAATTTAAACTTCGATTTTTGGTATTAGGAACAAATTTAAAGAGCACTTTTGAACGGGAAAATAATTTTCCGATTTTCATTGTAAAAACAAATTTTTTAAAAAGCACTTTTGGAACGGAAAATTTTAAACTTCGATTTTGGTATTAGGAACAAATTTAAAGAGCACTTTTGAACGGGAAAATAATTTTCGATTTTCATTGTAAAAACAAATTTTTAAAAGAGCACTTTTGGAACGGAAAATTTTAAACTTCGATTTTGGTATTAGGAACAAATTTAAAGAGCACTTTTGAACGGGAAAATAATTTTCCGATTTTCATTGTAAAAACAAATTTTTAAAAGAGCACTTTTGGAACGGAAATATTTTCGAAATTGGTTTTGGATTAAAAAAAAATTTTTTAAAAAAATTTAACCCTTTTTTTTTGCGAAATTTTTTGATTGAACAAAAATTTTTAAAATTTACTTTTGGGGAAAAAATTTTAAAATTTTTTAAAAGAAAACCCGGTTTTGATTAAAAAAATTTTTAAAATAGACTTTTCTTTTTAAAATTTTAAACTTCGATTTTGGTATTGGAAAAAAAAAAGGATTTTGAACGGGAAAATCCTTCCATTTTTTTAATAAAATTAAATTTTTAAAATAGACTTTTAACGGAAAATTTTTGCGAAATTGGTTTTGGATTAGGAAAAATTTAAAACACTTTTGAAAAAAAAATAACCTTTTCGATTTTGTATTGAACAAAATTAAATTTTTCCTGACGGAATTTTCTTATTTTAAAAATAAATTTTTATTAAACAGAATTTAAAATTTTTTAAAAAAAAAAATTCTTTTTGATTAAGAAATTAAAATTTTTCCCGGAAACTTTTTCCAAATTTTGAAACGAAATAATTTTTATTGGGAAAGAAATTTGACTTTTTTAAAAAAAAAACCCTTTTCGATTTGTATTGAAAAATTAAAATTTTTCCCGGAAACTTTTTCCAAAATTTTTAAACTATGGTTTTATTAAAAGAAATTTGACTTTTTTAAAAAAAAAACCCTTTTCGATTTTGTATTGAAAAATTAAAAGCCCAAAAATTTTGGAAGTTTTCCTTTTTAAAAATATCGGTTTTGGATTAAACAAATTTAAAACACTTTTGAAGGGCCCTTTTTTTGATCCTTGAAATAAAAGTAAAAGGAACTTTTGGAAGGAAATATTTTAAAAATTCGGTTTTGGATTAGGAAAAATTTAAAAGACTTTTGAACGGGAAAAAATAATTTTGGAATCCTTGAAATAAAATTTTTAAAAGGAACTTTTGGAAGGAAATAAAAAATTGGTTTTGGTAAAAAAATTTTTAAAAACCTTTTAAAAATTTTAAATTTTTCGAAATTCATTTTGTAAAACAAATTTAAAATTTTTTTAACGGAAAAAAATTTTTTAAAACGATTTAAAACAAATTTTTAAAAAGATTTAACTTTTAAAAAAAAAATTCATTTTGTTTAAAAGAATTTTAAAATTTTTTGCAAAAAATTTTAATTTTCATTTTAAGAAAAATTTTTAAAAAGCATTTTAAAAGTTTAAATTTTGGGAAAATACCCTTTTGGATTAAAAGTAAAAAATTTTGCCCAAAAAATTTTAACTTTTCTTTTTAAAGAAATTAAAAAATTTAACAAAAATTTTCCCATTTTGAAACAAAAAATTTTATTTTGGGAAAAATTAAATTTTTTGCCCGGGAAAATTTTAACTTTTCATTTTTCGAAAAAAATTATTTTGCAAAAAAAACTTTTTTAAAAGAAACCCTTTCGATTTTTATTGAAAAAATAAAATTTTTTAAAAAGGAAATTTTCTTCGTTTTTTTAAGAAAATAAAATTTTTTAAAAGGGGAAAAATTTAAAATTTTTTGAAAAAAAAAATTTTTTGTAAAAAAGGGAAAACAAATTTTTTCGGGAAAATAACTTTTATTTTAAAAAATTTGATTAAAAAAGGGAAAAAACCCAATTTTGAACGGAAAAAATTTTTTTGTTTAAAACGAATTTTAAAACCAAATTTGAACGGGAAAATTCTTTTTTACGAAAAAGATTTTTTGGAAAAAATTTTGGATTTTTTAAAAAAAAATAAATTTTTTTTTAAAACAGAAATTTTAAAATTTTTTAAAAAAATTTTCTTCGATTTTTAAAGAAAAATTTTAAATTTTTAAAAAAAAATTTAACTTTTTTTAAGAAAGAAATACTTTTTTGTAAAAGAGAAATTTTAAAATTTTTTAAAAAAAAAATTTTAATTTTTAAAAAAGAAATTAAATTTTTTGAAAAAGAAAATTTAACTTTTAAATTTTGAACGAAAAAAATTTTTTTTATTGAACAAATTTTAAAATTTTTCCAAAAAAACTTTTCATTTTTAAACGAAATTAAAATTTTTTAAAGGGAAGAAATTTAACTTTTTTAAAAAAAAAAAATTTTTTTAAAAGAATTTTAAAATTTTTTAAAAAAAAAATTTTTTTTATTAACGAAATATAAATTTTTTAAAAAGAAAAATTTGGTTTTCTTTAAAAAAATAAACCCAAAATTTTTGAAAGACAAATTTTAAAATTTTTTCCAAAAAAAAATTTTGGTTTTGATTAAAACGAAATATAAATTTTTAAGGAAAGAAAATTTTTTTTTCCAAAAAAAAATTTTTTGTAAAGAAAATTTTAAAATTTTTTGCAAAATAACCCTTTTGATTTTGATTAAAACGAAATATAAAATTTTTTTAAAAGGAAAAATTTAACTTTTTTAAAAAAATAAACTTTTCATTTTGGATTGGGAAAAATTTTAAATTTTTTAAAAAATTTTATTTTGTATTTTCGAAATATAAATTTTTTTAAAAAGGGGAATTTAACTTTTCCAAAAAAACTTCATTTTTTAAAAGAAATTTTAAAATTTTTTAAAAAAAAATTTTTTTTTATTTTAAACGAAATATAAATTTTTTAAAAGGAAAAAAATTTTCTTTTAAAAAAAAATACTTTTGTTTAAACAGAAATTTTAAAATTTTTTAAAAAAATTTTAACTTTTCGTTTTATTTTGGGAAATTTAAAAAAATTTTTTTTAAAAGAGCAGGAAAAAACGGGTTTTTTTTGGGCAAATATAAATTTTTGCCAAAAAACTTTTGGAACTTTTGCAAATTTTTAAACGAAATATCATTTTGGTTTAAAACAGAATTTTTAAAAATTTTGCAAAAAAATAACCCTTTTCGATTTGTATTGAACGAAATATAAATTTTTGCCAAAAAACTTTTGGAACTTTTGCTATTTTAACGAAATATCATTTTGGAAAACAGAATTTGAACTTTTGCAAAAAAATAACCCTTTTCGATTTGTATTGAACGAAATATAAATTTTTGCCAAAAAACTTTTGGAACTTTTGCAAATTTTTAAACGAAATATCATTTTGGTTTAAAACAGAATTTGAACTTTTGCAAAAAATAACCCTTTTCGATTTGTATTGAACGAAATATAAATTTTTGCCAAAAAACTTTTGGCGTTTTCGCTATTTTAAACGAAATATCATTTTGGTTTAAAACAGAATTTGAACTTTTGCAAAAAAATAACCCTTTTCGATTTTGTATTGAACGAAATATAAATTTTTAAAAAACTTTTGGAATTTTCTAAATTTTTAAACGAAATATCATTTTGGTTTAAAACAGAATTTTTAAAACTTTTGCAAAAAAATAACCCTTTTCGATTTGTATTGAACGAAATATAAATTTTTGCCAAAAAACTTTTGGAACTTTTGCTATTTTAAACGAAATATCATTTTGGTTTAAAGAGCAAATTTAAAAGGTTATTTTGAACGGGAAAAAAATAATTTGTATTTGACCGTAAAAACAAATTTTTGCCAAAAAACTTTTGGAACTTTTGCAAATTTTGAAACGAAATATCATTTTGGTTTAAAACAGAATTTGAACTTTTGCAAAAAAATAACCCTTTTCGATTTTGTATTGAACGAAATATAAATTTTTCCAAAAAACTTTTGGCGTTTTCGCTATTTTAAACGAAATATCATTTTGGTTTAAAACAGAATTTGAACTTTTGCAAAAAAATAACCCTTTTCGATTTTGTATTGAACGAAATATAAATTTTTGCCAAAAAACTTTTGGCGTTTTCGCAAATTTTAAACGAAATATCATTTTGGTTTAAAACAGAATTTGAACTTTTGCAAAAAAATAACCCTTTTCGATTTTGTATTGAACGAAATATAAATTTTTAAAAGAATTTTAACTTTTGTCAAATTTTTGAACGAAATATCATTTTGGATTGGGAACGAATTAAAAACATTTTGCAAAAAAATAACCTTTGGACTTTGCATTAACGAAATATCAAATTTTTGTAAAACAGATTTTAACTTTTGCAAAATTTAAACTTCGATTTTGGTATTGGAACGAATTATAAAATTTTTTGCAAAAAAATAACCTTTGCGTTTCTTATTAACGAAATATCAAATTTTGTAAAAAGACGGTTTTTAAATATTTTGAAAAAAAATATTTTGGATTGGGAACGAATTAAAAACATTTTGCAAAAAAATAACCTTTGCGTTTTCTTATTAACGAAATATCAAATTTTTAAAAGAGCATTTTAACTTTTGCAAAATTTAAACTTCGATTTTGGTATTGGAACGAATTATAAAATTTTTTGCAAAAAAATAACCTTTGCGTTCTTATTAACGAAATATCAAATTTTGTAAAACAGATTTTAACTTTTGCAAAATTTAAACTTCGATTTTGGTATTGGAACGAATTATAAAAATTTTTTGCAAAAAAATAACCTTTGGACTTTGCATTGAACGAAATATCAAATTTTTGTAAAACAGATTTTAACTTTTGCAAAATTTTAACTTCGATTTTGGTATTGGAACGAATTATAAAAATTTTTTGCAAAAAAATAACCTTTGGACTTTGCTATTGAACGAAATATCAAATTTTTGTAAAACAGATTTTAACTTTTGCAAAAAAAACTTCGATTTTGGTATTGGAACGAATTATAAAATTTTTTGCAAAAAAATAACCTTTGGACTTTGCATTAACGAAATATCAAATTTTTGTAAAAGAGCAGGAAGTTTTTAAATATTTTGAAAAAAAATATTTTGGATTGGGAACGAATTAAAAACATTTTGCAAAAAAATAACCTTTGGACTTTGCATTAACGAAATATCAAATTTTGTAAAACAGATTTTAACTTTTGCAAAATTTAAACTTCGATTTTGGTATTGGAACGAATTATAAAAATTTTTTGCAAAAAAATAACCTTTGCGTTTCTTATTAACGAAATATCAAATTTTGTAAAACAGATTTTAACTTTTGCAAAATTTTAAACTTCGATTTTGGTATTGGAACGAATTATAAAAATTTTTTGCAAAAAAATAACCTTTGGACTTTGCTATTGAACGAAATATCAAATTTTGTAAAACAGATTTTAACTTTTGCAAAATTTAAACTTCGATTTTGGTATTGGAACGAATTATAAAATTTTTTGCAAAAAAATAACCTTTGGACTTTGCATTAACGAAATATCAAATTTTTTTAAAACAGATTTTAACTTTTGCAAAATTTTAAAAATTCGATTTTGGTATTGGAACGAATTATAAAATTTTTTGCAAAAAAATAACCTTTGGACTTTGCATTAACGAAATATCAAATTTTTGTAAAACAGATTTTAACTTTTGCAAAAAAACTTCGATTTTGGTATTGGAACGAATTATAAAATTTTTTGCAAAAAAATAACCTTTGGACTTTGCATTAACGAAATATCAAATTTTTGTAAAACAGATTTTAACTTTTGCAAAATTTTAAACTTCGATTTTGGTATTGGAACGAATTATAAAATTTTTTGCAAAAAAATAACCTTTGCGTTTTCTTATTAACGAAATATCAAATTTTGTAAAACAGATTTTAACTTTTGCAAAAAACTTTCGTTTTGGTATTGGAACGAATTATAAAATTTTTTGCAAAAAAATAACCTTTGCGTTTTCTTATTAACGAAATATCAAATTTTTGTAAAACAGATTTTAACTTTTGCAAAATTTTAAACTTCGATTTTGGTATTGGAACGAATTATAAAATTTTTTGCAAAAAAATAACCTTTGGACTTTGCATTGAACGAAATATCAAATTTTGTAAATGAGCAGGATTTAAATATTTTAAACAAATATATTTTAAAGGGTTTTAAAAACTTAAATTTTTGAACGAAAAAAAACTTTTGGATTTTGCTATTATACGAAATATAATTTTGGTCCAAATCGAAGATTTTAACTTTTGTCAAAATTTAAACAAATTGATTTTGGATTGGAGAAAATTATAAAGAGCAATTTTTTAAAAAGGGAAAAAACCTTCTGTCGATTTCTGCTATCCTGATACGAAATATCAAATTTTGTCCAAAATCGGACTTTTGGAAGTTTTCGCAAATTTTTGAACGAAAAAGTTTTTTTGAGAGCAAATTTAAAAGAGTTACTTTTGAAGGAAAAAAATAACCTTTTGACTTTTCTTCCATAAAATAAAATTTTTGTCCAAAATCGGACTTTTGGAATTTTTCCAAAATTTTGAACGAAATAATTTTTTGAGAGGCAAAGTTATAAAGATTATTTTGAAGGAAAAAAAACCTTTTGACTTCTCTTCCTATGAAATATAAATTTTTGTAAAAAGCATTTGGAAGTTTTGTCAAATTTTTAACGAAAACTTTTGGTATTAGGGAAGAAGTTATAAAACTTACTTTTGAACGAAAAAAAAACCTTTGCGTTCTCATTTAAAAAAAATTTTGTAAAATGGATTTGGAAGTTTGTAAATATTTTGAAACGAAAAATTTTGGTATTAGGAGAGGAATTAAAAATTACTTTTAAAAAAAAAACCTTCTGTACTTTTCCTATTAACAAATATAAATTTTTCCAAAATCGGACTTTTGGAACTTTTCGTAAATTTGAAAGAAATAATTTTGTATTAGGAGGAAAATTAAAAGAGTTACTTTTGAAGGAAAAAATAACCTTCTGTCCTTCTTCCATACAAAATAAATTTTGTCCAAAATCGAACTTTTGGAACGTTTTCGTCAAATATTTTAAACGAAAAGATTTTGGATTTGGAGCGAAGATAAAATTTTTTGAACGAAAGAAAAAACCTTCTGTGACTTCTTTCCTATACAAATTAAATTTTTCCAAAATCGAGATTTTGGAACGTTTTCGTCAAATATTTTAAACGAAATATGTTTTGGTATGGAGAGAGAATTAAAAGATTACTTTTAAGGAAAAAAATCTTTTCACTTTTCCTATACAAATTAAATTTTTCCAAAATGGCATTTTGGAACGTTTTTAAATATTTTGAAACGAAAAATATTTTTTGGAAGCAGAAGTTATAAGATTACTTTTAGGAAAAAATAACCTTCTTCGATTCTGCTACATATTCAAATTTTTCCAAAATCGAGCATTTTGGAACGTTTTCGTCAAATATTTTAAACGAAATATGTTTTGGTATGGAGGAAATTTAAAGTTACTTTTGAAGAAAAAATAACCTTCTGTACTTTTCCATTAAAAATTCAAATTTTGTAAATCGAGCCTTTGGAAGTTTTGCAAATATTTTAAGAAAATAATTTGTTTTAGGAAAATTTAAAGTACTTTTAGGAAAAAAAAACCTTTTGACTTTCATTTTAAAAAATATCAAATTTTAAAGGCCTTTGGAATTTTGCAAATTTTTAACGAAATATATTTTGGTATTAAAGAAATTATAAAGAGTACTTTTGAACGGAAAGAAAAACCTTTGTCGACTTCTGCTTCATAAAAAAAATTTTTGTCAAAATGAGCATTTGGAAGTTTTCGAAATATTTTAAACGAAAAATTTTGGTTTGGAATTAAAGTTAAAATTATTTAAGGAAAATAACCTTCTGTCGACTTTCTCCTATAAAAAAAAATTTTGTCCAAAATCGGATTTTGGAATTTGTAAATTTTGAAACGAAATAATTTTGGTTTGAGGTATAAAGACTTATTTTGGAAAAAAAAACTGCACTTCTGATCCTGATACAAATATCAAATTTTGTAAAATGAGCACTTTTGGAACTTTGTCAAATATTTTAAACGAAATAATTTTGGTTTGAAAAAATTTAAATTTTTTAAGGAAAGAAAATAACCTTCTGTCACTTTGCTAATTTACAAATATCAAATTTTTGTCCAAAATCGGATTTTGGAAGTTTTGTAAATTTTAAAAAATAATTTTGGTTTAGGGGCAAATTTAACTTATTTTAACGGAAAAAAATAACCTTCGCATTTTACCATAAAATATCAAATTTTTCCAAAATCGGATTTTGGAAGTTTTGTAAATTTTAAACGAAATAATTTTGGTGAGAAGCAAAGTTATAAAGATTATTTAAGAAAGAAAAGTCACTTCTGGACCTTCGAAATTAAATTTTCCAAAATGGAATTTGGAACGTTTTGTAAATATTTTAACGAAAAATTTTGGTTTGAGGGAAAAGTTATAAAGATACTTTTGAACGGAAAGAAAAAACTTCTGTACTTTTCCCAAAATATAAATTTTTCCAAAATCGGACTTTTGGAACGTTTTTAAATATTTGAAACGAAAATATTTTGGTTTGGAAGCGAAGTTATAAAATTACTTAAGGAAAGAAAATAACCTTCTGCACTTTCTACCAAATAAACAAATTTTTGTCCAAAATCGAGCACTTTTGGAAGTTTTCGTCAAATATTTTAAAAAAATATTTTGGTATTGGAGAGCAAATTATAAATTACTTTTAAGGAAAAAAAACTTTGTGACTTTTTCCAAAAATATAAATTTTCCAAAATCGAGTTTTGGAACGTTTTCGTCAAATATTTTAAACAAAATGTTTGTATTGGGCAAAGTTATAAAAGCTTATTTTGAAGGAAAAAAAAAGACTTTGACCTTTTACAAATATCAAATTTTAAAATCGAGCTTTTGGAAGTTTTGCAAATATTTTGAACGAAAAATATTTGGTATTAGGAAAGAATTAAAATTTTTTAAAAAAAATAACCTTCTGTCGACTTTCATTTAAACAAAATCAAATTTTGAAAAGTTTTAATTTTCGCAAATATTTTAAAGAAATATCGATTTTGGTATTGGAGAAATTATAAAGATTATTTTAAGGAAAAAAAACCTTCTGTCGACTTCTGCATTATTAAAAAAATTTTTGTCCAAAACGGTTTTGGAATTTTGCAAATATTTTAAACGAAAATCGGTTTTGGTATTAGAAATTAAAAATTTTAGGAAAAAAAACCTTCTGTCGATTTTGCATTAAAACAAAATCAAATTTTGAAAGGCCTTTGGAATTTTGCAAATATTTTAACGAAAATAATTTTTTAAGAGAAATTTAAAATTATTAAGGAAAAAAATAACCTTCTGTCGTTCTGTATCCTTAAATAAAATTTTTGTCCAAAATCGAGCACTTTTGGAATTTTCGTCAAATATTTTAAACGAAATATTTTGGTATTGGAAGCAAAGTTATAAAAACTTTTGAACGGAAAAAATAACCTTCTGTCCTTCTGCTATTAAAATATCAAATTTTGTAAAATCGGACTTTTAATTTTGTAAATTTTAAACGAAAATAATTTTGGAGGAAAAGTTATAAAGAGCATTTTGCAAAAAAACCTTTTGGAACTTTGATTGAACGAAAATCAATTTTGTCAAAGAGCACTTTGGAATTTTAAATATTTGAAAAAAATCGAGTTTTGGATTTTGGGACTATAAAAAAATTTTTTGAAAAGAAAAAAGGCGTTACTTTTACGAAATATCAAATTTTGTAAATGGCACTTTAAGAATTTTAAATTTTAAAAAATTCGAGTTTTGGTTTGGGAACGAATTTAAAATTTTTTGGGAAAAAAATAACCTTTTGGATTTGAATATTATACGAAATATCATTTTGAAAAAACCTTTTGGACTTTTTAAATTAAAAAATATCGATTTTGGTATTGGACGAATTATAAAATTTTTTAACGGAAAGAAATTTTGCGATTCGCATTAACAAATATCATTTTGCAAAAGAGCACTTTTAACTTTTCTAATATTTGAAACGAAATTCGATTTTGGATTGGAACAAATTTAAAAATTTTTTGAACGAAAAAAACTTTGGCGATTCTATTTAAAAAAAATTTTTCAAAATGAACCTTTTGAACTTTCATTTTGAAAGAAAATAATTTTGGTTTGGACGGTTATAAAATTATTTTGAACGAAAAAAAATTTGGATTCTATCTATACAAATATCAATTTTTAAAATGGACATTTTGATTTTCTATTAAAGAAATATCATTTTGGATTGGGAATTATAAAGATTAATTTTTGACGAAAAGAAATTTTGGCGATTCTGCTATTTTGAACGAAATATAATTTTGTCAAATCAGTTTTAATTTGTCAAATATTTTAAAAAAATATTTGGATTTTGGGAATTTAAAATTATTTTGGAAAAAAAATTTTGGATTTCGATCTAAGAAATTCAATTTTGCAAAAGAGCATTTTGAACGTTTTCCTTTTAAAACGAAAATTTTTGGTATTGGGGAAGTTATAAAACTATTTTGAACGAAAAAAAACTTTTGGTTTTCTGCATATTTAACGAAATTCAATTTTTAAAAAACTTTTGGAATTTCTAAATATTGAAAAAAATAATTTTGGATTGAGGAAGAATTATAAATTTTTTGAAAAAGAAAATTTTGGTTTCGTAATATTAAAAATATCAAATTTTTGAAAAGAAAATTTAATTTTGTCATTTTTTAAAAAATAATTTTGTAAAGGGAGCAAATTATAAAATTAAATTTTTGAACGAAAGAAAAACCTTTGCGTTTGAAAATAAAAATTCAAATTTTTCAAAAAACTTTTGGAATTTCTAAATATTTAAAAAAATAATTTTGGATTGAGGAAGAATTATAAATTTTTTGAAAAGAAAATAACCTTCTGTCGACTTCTACTATCCTGATACGAAATATCAAATTTTTGTCCAAAATCGAGCACTTTTGGAACGTTTTCGTCAAATATTTTAAACGAAATATCGAGTTTTGGTATTAGGAGAGCAGAAGTTATAAAGAGCTTACTTTTGAACGGAAAGAAAATAACCTTCTGTCGATTTCTGTATCCTGATACGAAATATCAAATTTTTGTCCAAAATCGAGCACTTTTGGAACGTTTTCGTCAAATATTTTGAACGAAATATCGAGTTTTGGTATTAGGAGAGCAGAAGTTATAAAGAGCTTACTTTTGAACGGAAAGAAAATAACCTTCTGTCGTTTTCTGCTATCCTGATACGAAATATCAAATTTTTGTCCAAAATCGAGCACTTTTGGAACGTTTTCGTCAAATATTTGAAACGAAATATCGAGTTTTGGTATTAGGAGAGCAGAAGTTATAAAGAGCTTACTTTTGAACGGAAAGAAAATAACCTTCTGTCGATTTCTGCTATCCTGATACGAAATATCAAATTTTTGTCCAAAATCGAGCACTTTTGGAACGTTTTCGTCAAATATTTTGAACGAAAAATCTATTTTTGGTATTAGGAGAGCAGAAGTTATAAAGAGCTTACTTTTGAACGGAAAGAAAATAACCTTCTGTCGATTTCTGCTATCCTGATACGAAATATCAAATTTTTGTCCAAAATCGAGCACTTTTGGAACGTTTTCGTCAAATATTTTAAACGAAATATCGAGTTTTGGTATTAGGAGAGCAGAAGTTATAAAGAGCTTACTTTTGAACGGAAAAAAATAACCTTCTGTCGATTTCTGCTATCCTGATACGAAATATCAAATTTTTGTCCAAAATCGAGCACTTTTGGAACGTTTTCGTCAAATATTTTAAACGAAATATCGAGTTTTGGTATTAGGAGAGCAGAAGTTATAAAGAGCTTACTTTTGAACGGAAAGAAAATAACCTTCTGTCGATTTCTGCTATCCTGATACGAAATATCAAATTTTTGTCCAAAATCGAGCACTTTTGGAACGTTTTCGTCAAATATTTTGAAACGAAATATCGAGTTTTGGTATTAGAAGAGCAGAAGTTATAAGAGCTTATTTTGAACGGAAAGAAAATAACCTTCTGTCGACTTCTGCTATCCTGATACGAAATATCAAATTTTTGTCCAAAATCGAGCACTTTTGGAACGTTTTCGTCAAATATTTGAAACGAAATATCAAGTTTTGCTATTAGAAGAGCAGAAGTTATAAAGAGCTTACTTTTGAACGGAAAGAAAATAACCTTCTGTCGTTTTCTGCTATCCTGATACGAAATATCAAATTTTTGTCCAAAATCGAGCACTTTTGGAACGTTTTCGTCAAATATTTGAAACGAAATATCGAGTTTTGCTATTAGAAGAGCAGAAGTTATAAAGAGCTTACTTTTGAACGGAAAGAAAATAACCTTCTGTCGATTTCTGCTATCCTGATACGAAATATCAAATTTTTGTCCAAAATCGAGCACTTTTGGAACGTTTTCGTCAAATATTTGAAACGAAATATCGAGTTTTGGTATTAGGAGAGCAGAAGTTATAAAGAGCTTACTTTTGAACGGAAAGAAAATAACCTTCTGTCGATTTCTGCTATCCTGATACGAAATATCAAATTTTTGTCCAAAATCGAGCACTTTTGGAACGTTTTCGTCAAATATTTGAAACGAAATATCGAGTTTTGGTATTAGGAGAGCAGAAGTTATAAAGAGCTTACTTTTGAACGGAAAGAAAATAACCTTCTGTCGATTTCTGCTATCCTGATACGAAATATCAAATTTTTGTCCAAAATCGAGCACTTTTGGAACGTTTTCGTCAAATATTTAAACGAAATATCGAGTTTTGGTATTAGGAGAGCAGAAGTTATAAGGAGCTTAATTTTGAACGGAAAGAAAATAACCTTCTGTCGACTTCTGCTATCCTGATACGAAATATCAAATTTTTGTCCAAAATCGAGCACTTTTGGAACGTTTTCGTCAAATATTTTGAAACGAAATATCGAGTTTTGGTATTAGGAGAGCAGAAGTTATAAGGAGCTTAATTTTGAACGGAAAGAAAATAACCTTCTGTCGACTTCTGCTATCCTGATACGAAATATCAAATTTTTGTCCAAAATCGAGCACTTTTGGAACGTTTTCGTCAAATATTTTAAACGAAATATCGAGTTTTGGTATTAGGAGAGCAGAAGTTATAAAGAGCTTACTTTTGAACGGAAAGAAAATAACCTTCTGTCGATTTCTGCTATCCTGATACGAAATATCAAATTTTTGTCCAAAATCGAGCACTTTTGGAACGTTTTCGTCAAATATTTTGAAACGAAATATCGAGTTTTGGTATTAGGAGAGCAGAAGTTATAAAGAGCTTACTTTTGAACGGAAAGAAAATAACCTTCTGTCGATTTCTGCTATCCTGATACGAAATATCAAATTTTTGTCCAAAATCGAGCACTTTTGGAACGTTTTCGTCAAATATTTTGAAACGAAATATCATTTTGGTATTAGGAGAGCAGAAGTTATAAAGAGCTTACTTTTGAACGGAAAGAAAATAACCTTCTGTCGATTTCTGCTATCCTGATACGAAATATCAAATTTTTGTCCAAAATCGAGCACTTTTGGAACGTTTTCGTCAAATATTTGAAACGAAATATCATTTTGGTATTAGGAGAGCAGAAGTTATAAGGAGCTTAATTTTGAACGGAAAGAAAATAACCTTCTGTCGACTTCTGCTATCCTGATACGAAATATCAAATTTTTGTCCAAAATCGAGCACTTTTGGAACGTTTTCGTCAAATATTTTAAACGAAATATCGAGTTTTGGTATTAGGAGAGCAGAAGTTATAAAGAGCTTACTTTTGAACGGAAAGAAAATAACCTTCTGTCGATTTCTGCTATCCTGATACGAAATATCAAATTTTTGTCCAAAATCGAGCACTTTTGGAACGTTTTCGTCAAATATTTTAAACGAAATATCGAGTTTTGGTATTAGGAGAGCAGAAGTTATAAAGAGCTTACTTTTGAACGGAAAGAAAATAACCTTCTGTCGATTCTGCTATCCTGATACGAAATATCAAATTTTTGTCCAAAATCGAGCACTTTTGGAACGTTTTCGTCAAATATTTTAAACGAAATATCATTTTGGTATTAGGAGAGCAGAAGTTATAAAGAGCTTACTTTTGAACGGAAGAAAATAACCTTCTGTCGATTCTGCTATCCTGATACGAAATATCAAATTTTTGTCCAAAATCGAGCACTTTTGGAACGTTTTCGTCAAATATTTGAAACGAAATATCATTTTGGTATTAGAGAGCAGAAGTTATAAAGAGCTTACTTTTGAACGGAAAAAATAACCTTCTGTCGACTTCTGCTATCCTGATACGAAATATCAAATTTTTGTCCAAAATCGAGCACTTTTGGAACGTTTTCGTCAAATATTTTAAACGAAATATCGAGTTTTGGTATTAGGAGAGCAGAAGTTATAAAGAGCTTACTTTTGAACGGAAAGAAAATAACCTTCTGTCGATTTCTGCTATCCTGATACGAAATATCAAATTTTTGTCCAAAATCGAGCACTTTTGGAACGTTTTCGTCAAATATTTTAAACGAAATATCGAGTTTTGGTATTAGGAGAGCAGAAGTTATAAAGAGCTTAATTTTGAACGGAAAGAAAATAACCTTCTGTCGACTTCTGCTATCCTGATACGAAATATCAAATTTTTGTCCAAAATCGAGCACTTTTGGAACGTTTTCGTCAAATATTTTAAACGAAATATCGAGTTTTGGTATTAGGAGAGCAGAAGTTATAAAGAGCTTACTTTTGAACGGAAAGAAAATAACCTTCTGTCGATTTCTGCTATCCTGATACGAAATATCAAATTTTTGTCCAAAATCGAGCACTTTTGGAACGTTTTCGTCAAATATTTTGAAACGAAATATCGAGTTTTGGTATTAGGAGCAGAAGTTATAAAGAGCTTACTTTTGAACGGAAAGAAAATAACCTTCTGTCGACTTCTGCTATCCTGATACGAAATATCAAATTTTTGTCCAAAATCGAGCACTTTTGGAACGTTTTCGTCAAATATTTGAAACGAAATATCGAGTTTTGGTATTAGGAGAGCAGAAGTTATAAAGAGCTTACTTTTGAACGGAAAGAAAATAACCTTCTGTCGATTTCTGCTATCCTGATACGAAATATCAAATTTTTGTCCAAAATCGAGCACTTTTGGAACGTTTTCGTCAAATATTTGAAACGAAATATCGAGTTTTGGTATTAGGAGAGCAGAAGTTATAAAGAGCTTATTTTGAACGGAAAGAAAATAACCTTCTGTCGATTCTGCTATCCTGATACGAAATATCAAATTTTGTCCAAAATCGAGCACTTTTGGAACGTTTTCGTCAAATATTTGAAACGAAATATCGAGTTTTGCTATTAGAAGAGCAGAAGTTATAAAGAGCTTACTTTTGAACGGAAAGAAAATAACCTTCTGTCGATTTCTGCTATCCTGATACGAAATATCAAATTTTTGTCCAAAATCGAGCACTTTTGGAACGTTTTCGTCAAATATTTTGAAACGAAATATCATTTTTGGTATTAGGAGAGCAGAAGTTATAAAGAGCTTACTTTTGAACGGAAGAAAATAACCTTCTGTCGATTCTGCTATCCTGATACGAAATATCAAATTTTTGTCCAAAATCGAGCACTTTTGGAACGTTTTCGTCAAATATTTTAAACGAAATATCGAGTTTTGGTATTAGGAGAGCAGAAGATATAAAGAGCTTAATTTTGAACGGAAAGAAAATAACCTTCTGTCGATTTCTGCTATCCTGATACGAAATATCAAATTTTTGTCCAAAATCGAGCACTGTTGGAACGTTTTCGTCAAATATTTTAAACGAAATATCATTTTGGTATTAGGAGAGCAGAAGTTATAAAGAGCTTACTTTTGAACGGAAAGAAAATAACCTTCTGTCGATTTCTGCTATCCTGATACGAAATATCAAATTTTTGTCCAAAATCGAGCACTGTTGGAACGTTTTCGTCAAATATTTTAAACGAAATATCGAGTTTTGGTATTAGGAGAGCAGAAGTTATAAAGAGCTTACTTTTGAACGGAAAGAAAAAAACCTTCTGTCGATTCTGCTATCCTGATACGAAATATCAAATTTTTGTCCAAAATCGAGCACTTTTGGAACGTTTTCGTCAAATATTTTAAACGAAATATCGAGTTTTGGTATTAGGAGAGCAGAAGTTATAAAGAGCTTACTTTTGAACGGAAAGAAAATAACCTTCTGTCGATTCTGCTATCCTGATACGAAATATCAAATTTTTGTCCAAAATCGAGCACTTTTGGAACGTTTTCGTCAAATATTTTGAAACGAAATATCGAGTTTTGGTATTAGGAGAGCAGAAGTTATAAAGAGCTTAATTTTGAACGGAAAAAAATAACCTTCTGTCGATTTCTGCTATCCTGATACGAAATATCAAATTTTTGTCCAAAATCGAGCACTTTTGGAACGTTTTCGTCAAATATTTTAAACGAAATATCGAGTTTTGGTATTAGGAGAGCAGAAGTTATAAAGAGCTTAATTTTGAACGGAAAGAAAATAACCTTCTGTCGACTTCTGCTATCCTGATACGAAATATCAAATTTTTGTCCAAAATCGAGCACTTTTGGAACGTTTTCGTCAAATATTTTAAACGAAATATCGAGTTTTGGTATTAGGAGAGCAGAAGTTATAAAGAGCTTACTTTTGAACGGAAAGAAAATAACCTTCTGTCGATTTCTGCTATCCTGATACGAAATATCAAATTTTTGTCCAAAATCGAGCACTTTTGGAACGTTTTCGTCAAATATTTTAAACGAAATATCGAGTTTTGGTATTAGGAGAGCAGAAGTTATAAGGAGCTTAATTTTGAACGGAAAGAAAATAACCTTCTGTCGACTTCTGCTATCCTGATACGAAATATCAAATTTTTGTCCAAAATCGAGCACTTTTGGAACGTTTTCGTCAAATATTTTAAACGAAATATCGATTTTGGTATTAGGAGAGCAGAAGTTATAAAGAGCTTACTTTTGAACGGAAAGAAAATAACCTTCTGTCGATTTCTGCTATCCTGATACGAAATATCAAATTTTGTCCAAAATCGAGCACTTTTGGAACGTTTTCGTCAAATATTTTAACGAAAATCATTTTGGTATTAGGAGAGCAGAAGTTATAAAGAGCTTACTTTTGAACGGAAAGAAAATAACCTTCTGTCGATTCTGCTATCCTGATACGAAATATCAAATTTTTGTCCAAAATCGAGCACTTTTGGAACGTTTTCGTCAAATATTTTAACGAAAATCGAGTTTTGGTATTAGGAGAGCAGAAGTTATAAAGAGCTTACTTTTGAACGGAAAGAAAATAACCTTCTGTCGACTTCTGCTATCCTGATACGAAATATCAAATTTTGTCCAAAATCGAGCACTTTTGGAACGTTTTCGTCAAATATTTTAAACGAAATATCGATTTTTGGTATTAGGAGAGCAGAAGTTATAAAGAGCTTACTTTTGAACGGAAAGAAAATAACCTTCTGTCGATTTCTGCTATCCTGATACGAAATATCAAATTTTTGTCCAAAATCGAGCACTTTTGGAACGTTTTCGTCAAATATTTTAAACGAAATATCGAGTTTTGGTATTAGGAGAGCAGAAGTTATAAAGAGCTTACTTTTGAACGGAAAGAAAATAACCTTCTGTCGACTTCTGCTATCCTGATACGAAATATCAAATTTTTGTCCAAAATCGAGCACTTTTGGAACGTTTTCGTCAAATATTTTGAAACGAAAATCATTTTGGTATTAGGAGAGCAGAAGTTATAAAGAGCTTACTTTTGAACGGAAAGAAAATAACCTTCTGTCGATTCTGCTATCCTGATACGAAATATCAAATTTTTGTCCAAAATCGAGCACTTTTGGAACGTTTTCGTCAAATATTTTAACGAAAATCATTTTGGTATTAGGAGAGCAGAAGTTATAAAGAGCTTACTTTTGAACGGAAAGAAAATAACCTTCTGTCGACTTCTGCTATCCTGATACGAAATATCAAATTTTGTCCAAAATCGAGCACTTTTGGAACGTTTTCGTCAAATATTTTAAACGAAAATCATTTTGGTATTAGGAGAGCAGAAGTTATAAAGAGCTTACTTTTGAACGGAAAGAAAATAACCTTCTGTCGATTCTGCTATCCTGATACGAAATATCAAATTTTGTCCAAAATCGAGCACTTTTGGAACGTTTTCGTCAAATATTTTAACGAAAATCATTTTGGTATTAGGAGAGCAGAAGTTATAAAGAGCTTACTTTTGAACGGAAAGAAAATAACCTTCTGTCGATTCTGCTATCCTGATACGAAATATCAAATTTTTGTCCAAAATCGAGCACTTTTGGAACGTTTTCGTCAAATATTTTGAACGAAAATCTATTTTGGTATTAGGAGAGCAGAAGTTATAAAGAGCTTACTTTTGAACGGAAAGAAAATAACCTTCTGTCGACTTCTGCTATCCTGATACGAAATATCAAATTTTTGTCCAAAATCGAAAAAAAAAAAAAAAACGGAAGAAAATAACCTTCTGTCGACTTCTGCTA
The DNA here is from genome assembly GCA_036326145.1 of Rhagophthalmus giganteus. NCBI lineage: Eukaryota > Metazoa > Arthropoda > Insecta > Coleoptera > Rhagophthalmidae > Rhagophthalmus > Rhagophthalmus giganteus. The sequence continues at coordinate 3,797,718 of JARFJA010000083.1, read as the reverse complement.
TCCTGATACGAAATATCAAATTTTGTCCAAAATCGAGCACTTTTGGAACGTTTTCGTCAAATATTTTGAACGAAAATCATTTTGGTATTAGGAGAGCAGAAGTTATAAAGAGCTTACTTTTGAACGGAAGAAAATAACCTTCTGTCGATTCTGCTATCCTGATACGAATATCAAATTTTGTCCAAAATCGAGCACTTTTGGAACGTTTTCGTCAAATATTTTAACGAAATATCGAGTTTTGGTATTAGGAGAGCAGAAGTTATAAAGAGCTTACTTTTGAACGGAAAAAATAACCTTCTGTCGACTTCTGCTATCCTGATACGAAATATCAAATTTTGTCCAAAATCGAGCACTTTTGAACGTTTTCGTCAAATATTTTAACGAAAATCATTTTGGTATTAGGAGAGCAGAAGTTATAAGAGCTTACTTTTGAACGGAAAAAATAACCTTCTGTCGATTCTGCTATCCTGATACGAAATATCAAATTTTGTCCAAAATCGAGCACTTTTGGAACGTTTTCGTCAAATATTTTAACGAAAATCATTTTGGTATTAGGAGAGCAGAAGTTATAAAAGCTTACTTTTGAACGGAAGAAAATAACCTTCTGTCGACTTCTGCTATCCTGATACGAAATATCAAATTTTGTCCAAAATCGAGCACTTTTGGAACGTTTTCGTCAAATATTTTGAACGAAAATCAGTTTTGGTATTAGGAGAGCAGAAGTTATAAGGAGCTTAATTTTGAACGGAAAGAAAATAACCTTCTGTCGACTTCTGCTATCCTGATACGAAATATCAAATTTTTGTCCAAAATCGAGCACTTTTGGAACGTTTTCGTCAAATATTTTAAACGAAATATCGAGTTTTGGTATTAGGAGAGCAGAAGTTATAAAGAGCTTACTTTTGAACGGAAAGAAAATAACCTTCTGTCGATTTCTGCTATCCTGATACGAAATATCAAATTTTTGTCCAAAATCGAGCACTTTTGGAACGTTTTCGTCAAATATTTTAAACGAAAATCATTTTGGTATTAGGAGAGCAGAAGTTATAAAGAGCTTACTTTTGAACGGAAAGAAAATAACCTTCTGTCGATTCTGCTATCCTGATACGAAATATCAAATTTTGTCCAAAATCGAGCACTTTTGGAACGTTTTCGTCAAATATTTTAAACGAAATATCGATTTTGGTATTAGGAGAGCAGAAGTTATAAAGAGCTTACTTTTGAACGGAAAGAAAATAACCTTCTGTCGACTTCTGCTATCCTGATACGAAATATCAAATTTTTGTCCAAAATCGAGCACTTTTGGAACGTTTTCGTCAAATATTTTAAACGAAATATCGAGTTTTGGTATTAGGAGAGCAGAAGTTATAAGGAGCTTAATTTTGAACGGAAAGAAAATAACCTTCTGTCGACTTCTGCTATCCTGATACGAAATATCAAATTTTGTCCAAAATCGAGCACTTTTGGAACGTTTTCGTCAAATATTTTAAACGAAATATCGATTTTGGTATTAGGAGAGCAGAAGTTATAAGGAGCTTAATTTTGAACGGAAAGAAAATAACCTTCTGTCGACTTCTGCTATCCTGATACGAAATATCAAATTTTTGTCCAAAATCGAGCACTTTTGGAACGTTTTCGTCAAATATTTTAAACGAAATATCGAGTTTTGGTATTAGGAGAGCAGAAGTTATAAGGAGCTTACTTTTGAACGGAAAGAAAATAACCTTCTGTCGACTTCTGCTATCCTGATACGAAATATCAAATTTTTGTCCAAAATCGAGCACTTTTGGAACGTTTTCGTCAAATATTTTGAACGAAAATCTATTTTTGGTATTAGGAGAGCAGAAGTTATAAAGAGCTTACTTTTGAACGGAAAGAAAATAACCTTCTGTCGACTTCTGCTATCCTGATACGAAATATCAAATTTTTGTCCAAAATCGAGCACTTTTGGAACGTTTTCGTCAAATATTTTAACGAAAATCATTTTGGTATTAGGAGAGCAGAAGTTATAAAGAGCTTACTTTTGAACGGAAAGAAAATAACCTTCTGTCGATTCTGCTATCCTGATACGAAATATCAAATTTTGTCCAAAATCGAGCACTTTTGAACGTTTCGTCAAATATTTTGAACGAAAATCATTTTGGTATTAGGAGAGCAGAAGTTATAAAGAGCTTACTTTGAACGGAAAGAAAATAACCTTCTGTCGATTCTGCTATCCTGATACGAAATATCAAATTTTGTCCAAAATCGAGCACTTTTGGAACGTTTTCGTCAAATATTTAACGAAATATCATTTTGGTATTAGGAGAGCAGAAGTTATAAAGAGCTTACTTTTGAACGGAAAGAAAATAACCTTCTGTCGATTTCTGCTATCCTGATACGAAATATCAAATTTTGTCCAAAATCGAGCACTTTTGGAACGTTTTCGTCAAATATTTTGAAACGAAATATCGAGTTTTGGTATTAGGAGAGCAGAAGTTATAAAGAGCTTACTTTTGAACGGAAAGAAAATAACCTTCTGTCGACTTCTGCTATCCTGATACGAAATATCAAATTTTTGTCCAAAATCGAGCACTTTTGGAACGTTTTCGTCAAATATTTTAAACGAAAATCATTTTGGTATTAGGAGAGCAGAAGTTATAAAGAGCTTACTTTTGAACGGAAAGAAAATAACCTTCTGTCGACTTCTGCTATCCTGATACGAAATATCAAATTTTTGTCCAAAATCGAGCACTTTTGGAACGTTTTCGTCAAATATTTTAAACGAAAATCATTTTGGTATTAGGAGAGCAGAAGTTATAAAGAGCTTACTTTTGAACGGAAAGAAAATAACCTTCTGTCGACTTCTGCTATCCTGATACGAAATATCAAATTTTTGTCCAAAATCGAGCACTTTTGGAACGTTTTCGTCAAATATTTTAAACGAAAATCATTTTGGTATTAGGAGAGCAGAAGTTATAAAGAGCTTACTTTTGAACGGAAAGAAAATAACCTTCTGTCGACTTCTGCTATCCTGATACGAAATATCAAATTTTTGTCCAAAATCGAGCACTTTTGGAACGTTTTCGTCAAATATTTTGAACGAAAATCATTTTGGTATTAGAAGAGCAGAAGTTATAAAGAGCTTACTTTTGAACGGAAAGAAAATAACCTTCTGTCGATTTCTGCTATCCTGATACGAAATATCAAATTTTTGTCCAAAATCGAGCACTTTTGGAACGTTTTCGTCAAATATTTTGAAACGAAATATCATTTTGGTATTAGAAGAGCAGAAGTTATAAAGAGCTTACTTTTGAACGGAAAGAAAATAACCTTCTGTCGATTTCTGCTATCCTGATACGAAATATCAAATTTTTGTCCAAAATCGAGCACTTTTGGAACGTTTTCGTCAAATATTTGAAACGAAATATCGAGTTTTGGTATTAGGAGAGCAGAAGTTATAAAGAGCTTACTTTTGAACGGAAAGAAAATAACCTTCTGTCGTTTTCTGCTATCCTGATACGAAATATCAAATTTTTTCCAAAATCGAGCACTGTTGGAACGTTTTCGTCAAATATTTTGAACGAATATCGAGTTTTGGTATTGCAACGTTGCACAGCACCGTAAGGTAAGCGTACTGCCCCGGTAGCTTTTCAGCCGGAGACAGGGGTGGGTGGTTTGTAAGCGCTAGAACAGAAACTCATTCGAACCTTCGGAAGTTATTGATTTATTTACACGCAATATATAGACAAGAACAGTATTTAAAATAAACGGTGATTCCAACTTCCTTCGGAGGGTACTACATGCGACGTGTCCTTCGGACTCACCGTGTATATCTCGTTAGAGCGTATGAGTAGTCAACGCTGTCGGTGTCGGTGGGGATTCCTTTTATTCCCCCTAGCGGGCGTTCGGATTGTACTAATTGTGTTCGGCGGGTACTGACTTGGGAACTGAGGGCTAAACGCCACTCGAAGCCCGCAAGCGCAGCACTTTCGTCTTGGGTCCCCGTTTGCGAACCGAGGCTAAAGGCCACCTCGTCTGCCAACGGTTCTCCAAGTCCCGGCGGGCTGGGTTCAGAGTCGGCTGTCGGATAACCCGACAGCTTCCTCTAAGGCAAGGGAACGGTGGATATTATCTAAGAGTCAGGTGTCAACTAACCCATACAACTATCCCTGGGATGAACTTCCACTCGAGTGTCTATGTCGACTCGCGCGACCGTTTATATAGCCCCGGAGACCTCCCTCCAATACTGGGCGCTCGGTTCGGGTCGCTTCGGCGATGTTCGGAAAGTTGGCCCGACCCACTGGCGTTTAACGGGCGTCAGGACGGCGGGAGTTTTGAGCGCGGTCTCGTCCTGCTCGTTGAAACGTTACAGTATTAGGAGAGCAGAAGTTATAAAGAGCTTACTTTTGAACGGTAAGAAAATAACCTTCTGTCGGCTTCTGATATCCTGAAATATCAAATTTTTGTCCAAAATCGAGCACTTTTGGAACGTTTTCGTTTTTTCTGTTCTATGCGTATTACCTATTATGCGTATTATCTATGCATCATTTTATCGAGATTATAAAAAACTTTAATCTATTTTAACGCTCACAGTTCCTTATTTATTGTTCCGTAATACCTAAAATGGGAGTTTTCTAATCGTTTTCGACTTGTTCTGAACGTTACGGCCCAAACGCTTGCGATCAAAATTTTGCCAAGAAAAAATCGCTGAGCTATAATAAGGGATTTTTTCCAGATTTGGCGAAAATTTTAAATCGCCGGAAATGCGCTTAGATTGTCATTTCTTGCAGTGTTAATCTCTAAAAACTACTTTTCAACTAATTCCGGACTTGTTCTATGGGTACCTTGGTGTCGTATTTTCAATGTTGACCCCCCCGAAAGTCCTTGTTTCGTCACCGTACGATGAGAAATTTAAAATTCCATGTGAAACAAACTGTAAATAACGAATTAAGGGCGTTTTCGCAGACAGGTTATACATTCGTTTATAAGCTATTTGTTTGGCCTCGGTGCGTCGAGAAATGTCGATTTCCAATTTCGATTCCAAATGTCCAAATGATGTCGATTCCAAATTTTTGATAATTTTTGTTAAAAATTCCTTATTATTATTAATTCCTTACAATTCCTTTTTGCAGGGATTTTGTCAAAATTTTGACCCGACATGTTATCCTTGTTTCGTCTCCCCAAGTCGAGATATATCGATTTCAATGTGAAATAAACCGAATATAAAAATTTAAAAAATATAAAAAAAAATATATAATATATAATATTATAATATATATATTATAAATATATAAATATATAAATTTAAAAAAAAAAAAAAAGCATATAGTACTGTATCAACAACTAGTATTTAGGTAGTTTAAGTTTATTTTAATATATTACCTCCTATGTACAGATGACTATGTTATCTCTATAGGACTTACATTGTATACTGGCTATACTGTGTAATTTAAATGGTGATTGGTAAATAAATAAATAAATATTGAATTAAGGGCGTAAAACCATGGTTATAGTACTTATTTTTTTTGCGTTTTTACGACAATTTTAAATCAATTTAAATGCGTGCAGTTTATCATTTCTAGGCTTATTATACTGGATAAAAGTGTTTACAAATAGTTCCGGACCCGTTCTAAACGAATCAGTTTTGTGCAAGTTTTTGCCAAAACCTTGAACGTGTGTCCGCCCTTGTGTCCGTCTTTTTTTCGAGATTTTTCGAAAATTTTAATTCGTTATTGTTTATAACATATTAAGACAACTTTATGCAAAAGGAGATTTGGTTGTCTCGACGCTAGCCACTCCTTTTGTGCGATTGTTCGAATTTTATTGTATTGTAGGTAGGTAGTAATTTTTGGGCTGCTAAAAAATTTGAAGGTCTTCCGTACGTGAGAAAGTTTTCAAATTTACACATATTGTTTATAACATATTAAGACAGATCCGTGGAAAAGGGACGTGGCGGGTCTCGACGCTAACTATCCCTACTGTGCGAATGATCGAATTTTATATTTTGGTAGGTAGTTTAATTCTAAATGTTATTTATCAATTTTATATATTTTGATTTTTATTATTGTTTAAATATAAAGTTAGTGTAAGTATTTATTGATTTTATTTGTCCATAATTTAGTTTGTATGTGTTTTAATCCGTCGATCTGAACATTTTATCCGACGTTGCCACATATATTTTAGGTGGCTAGCTTATAAACTGCTAAGTTCACTCTGGTAAACAATTAAATGCTAAATTAAATTATGATGTAGGGCTGGATTAATTGATGTATAATTAAAATTCGTATGAATGGTGTATTAAAGAAATATAAAAACATTTAGAATTTGTTGCAAATATCAGTAAAATGAATTAACAGTGTAGTAAGATAGATCAAAGAACTACTTACTTATATAGGTCAATAAAAGCCCGAAAAAATTATTCTGTAAATTCACTACTAATGCAATAGTTATAAACAACATTGTATAGATTAAGTAATTTTCTCGAATATATTAAATACACCCAACATTTATTTTATCAGTATAATTTTAAACATTCAAATTATACTTCTCTCGAGTTGATACTAATTTTTAAATTTTTTGTGGGTATAGAGGTATGAAGTTAATAATAGCTTTTTATTATTTAATGTGTCTCTATAGAATACGACTAAAAATAAACAATTTAATAATATGATCGGTAAAGAAACAACTTTCATTATATACATCGATCACTATGGAAAAGGGTATTTAAAAGAAAAATATAAAAATAAATCAATAAACCAAATAAATAAACCAAAATTAATTCATGGCGAGCAAGTTTTACGTTCACAAGAGGAAAGTATGGTGTGGTTGCGGCTAATAAAAATATTTTGGAACCCACGAATATTAAAAACGTTAATCAAGTTTAGTATAATAGCCGTAATTACGAATCGATACACTTGCTTCGGTTTAGCACTGTTGATGTTATGTATTTCATTGTAATATAATTGTATAATTTTATAAACTCTTGTTAATAAATTAAATCTTTTGAAAACGTTAAATCTCGATTCGTTGCGTTCTATTATTTGTCCAGGTATTCGCATACGATCAATTCAAGATATCATCTAAATTATTGCAGTAACTCATCGGCGAAACGTTTCACGAATCCAATTTGTCTGTAAATGTGCAACGTAAACGCATTAAATTTAATACTCGTCAGTATCAAAAATATTGTTTCTATTAGTGCAGGCAATTAAATAAAAATTAGTAATTTTTGACCACAAATATTATTTAAAATAACTCCTTTTGAGAAAGTCGAGAATAGTTGCAAAAGTGCAAAAATGAAAAACAAAAAGAAACACAGTCGATTTAATAGGAAATATGATTGGTATACGATTTTGCATAAAACATCCGGGACTTTTATGCGAAATCAAGTTCGTACGACGAATTGTTTTATTTAAAAAATAAAACGTAGCATTTAACTGTAAAAATGCAGCTTTATTCACTTATAAACCAAATTATATCAAATTATAACAACAGTTAAAACACTTAAATATTTTACTATAATAGTTGACCAAGAGAGTATAGCTATGCGCAATTTAAAAGAGGCACTTTTCTACAATATTATTTACAGGTTTCGAAGTTCAAGTAACCGATACACGTACAAAAAAAAAAAACAGAAACGATAACGCTCGAATTCGATTAAAAGTGAATTAATAAATTATAAGAAACTAAACGACAGAACAAACGACAGCTATTAATTGTTATCGATAAAAGCATCATCTTCAATTAAATATATTCTCTAGATTTGTTAACAGCATGAGCACTTTCGGTAAAAATATCAAGAAGATTCATTCAGCTCAGCAGTGTTATGTTTCATTTTGTGACTATGTAATTATCACATTGTAACTAAAAGTTTTTCTATATTAAACTACACATTATTATGTAACAAAGCATATATAATTTCAGTCTAGGCTAGAATTTGTTTATGGCAAGAATTAGTAAAACTAATTTTAACATAAATTATGATATAATTGATATTATTTATATCAACTACTTATAATTATAGATTCGTCTATGGTTTATGCCGCTGCACATAAACGTGCACACACCCGAATTAAGGTCGAATTGCTCGAGAAAATTAAATTTCAACAACTGCCGAATTTGCATTTATAAACTATATAAGTAATGTTGTTTTTAGTCGATTATTTAAAATTAAGTTTTTCAAAAGATGCACGTCGATTTGCAGCGGTAATAACTAAATTTTAAACACATTAAATATTGATATCAGTCACCTACACTTATAATTACTGTACACATTTAATTATATTAAAAATCCGTTTTTGATATTTTATGTAATTTGTTTTTTTAAAGTTCAGTTTAGTTCGAAAGAGTCGCAGATTCAGAAGATAATTTTGCCTCCAATTTTTAACAGTAGTTATCAGTTTGGTGAAAAGGTTGGAAAAATTGTACTTAAGTAGATACCACTTATAGAGAAAAATATTGCAAGCACATCGCATGAGTTTCTTTTCGTTACTTATATAATAGTAATAAATAAAAATATTAAATAAATAAATTTTCTACTAGAACTAATAAAAAAAAATAACGTAAAATTTGTCAAAAGTAGAACTCCACGTTAATGATAAAAAGACATTCATTTAGTAAGATCACAGCTAACAATGTCTGGAGTCATTCTCGTATCGTTTATATTTAACTGACTAGGACCTAGCCACACTGACATTAATATTTACATAATGTACAACAGATTTTGCTAAAATAATGTTTAAAGGCGTCTTTCAGATTTCTAAATGTTCGAAAAACAACAACGCCGGTTCGATACGTTCCTAAATCCGAAAGGGATTCTCTTCAAAATTTTAGCAATCTACAGAAATACGTGCTACAAAATAAAATCTAATTATTTGAAAGTCCTGTGACATTATTACATCAAACCCGGTAAATAAAACAACACATAAACCGAAACAAAGTCAATGAAATACAACGATTTGTGTTGTGAAAAGTGTAATCTGGCTAGTTCCGTAGTGGGGGTAGGAAAAAAGTCCTGCTATTTCCTAAACGGTTCCTTTTTTTTTTTTTTACTTTAGGCCTATAATTTGGAACTACTTGGCTATTAGATCTGATTTTCTACTGATACTAATTTGCAGGACTTAGTATCAGATGTTAAGTTGTACGCTAATATACAAGCCTGATTTTTAGTTGTATAATATTTTTTTTTTTAATCTCGCCAACATACAAAAAATAATAATAAAGTTTTAAGATAAATTTATTTCCTATTAATATTATTAAAAATATCTCGCAAGTGTTATTTACACTACGGGGGGAAGTTTGTCAAATTGCCGATCGTCAAAAGCCAAAAACGAATTTTGAATTTCAAACCTATTGTTAAGAGAGTTATTATCGAAACGTAATACTTCTCGTGATTATAATTATATCGCTATGTGCACCTTTAGATGTTACATTAAAGTTTATGAATTTTAAAATCTAGCACACCCACAACACCTCCCAATATTTTGATCTTCCTCGTTAAATGCAATTCTTATTTAAATGTCACCAATTAGGTATTTATATAAAATTTCACGCATACCCTTTGTAGAATAAATAAAATATATTTTCGTAGCAAAAATACTTTGGAAATTCTTTGTAATAATTGTAATAAATTGTCCCTAACAGTAAACAACGGATAGCTTATTTTTCACAATATACAAATGTGCAGTACTTACAGAAAAAGTTGCGAGAAACAAAAACTGTTACAATTTATTTATACAGAGAATTATCTACATACAGTTATACAAATACTCTAAATATTCTGAATGCACTAACTGTCGAAATAAATTCTTTGGACCGTCACAACAAACAAACAATTTGTTTCAGTTTAAGAATTTACATCAAACCGCGTTTAAGACTGAATAGTTTGTAAAATCGTTTAACCGCCTAAATATTTTTTTGTAAGATAAACGCGCTATGCCTATTTTTATCCGATTTAACTAACATCAATCAAAAAGTGGTGCGCGAAATATTGAAATATGTTTGTGAGCTAATTAAATTTTATAACAATTAATTTTTCGCGTTTATTGTTTATATAGTGTGCCTAGATAACATCTATGGAGTATTCGATACCACACAAAAATGTCGATAAATTGAAGTATTACATACTTTATAAATAAATAAAAGCAGCTAGTTTTCGTCAAATAAGGTCTTTTATTTGAGGCCGTCAATCGTATAACCTTTCCAAGTAAAGGCCCGACATGGAATTTACCGTAGCTCCTAAAGAAAATTATTTAAAAAAAAACAAAACAATGTTCTGTTTTCGATACTTTGGCCATTATCACTTAATTCGTTAATATTTCGATTATTTAACTACTACCATTTTTATACTAATAACTAATATTTTACTAAAAAAAACCGAGTGATATTTATTAAACAATAAATAACGAAGAGGCGCATAAAATTATTTATTAATATCGAAATCGTAATTGTAACAGTTTCTGTCGGAAATTCAACTTTTTTTGTAATATTTTTGCATACACGAAAGTAAACCCTCATTGTAATCGTTAAAATAATTTATGAAAACCAAAAATCAGGCTGTCGTTATTTTAAATGTATTTAGATAACTAATTGAGCACCTAATGTTTCAAGCTAACTTAATGTAATTACTAATATTGCACAATTCTAGCGCAGTGTCCATTGCACATATTGCTTATAGACAAGACACGGCGAAGCGGCACGCACTAGCACTCCAATTTTGGTGTCAGTCTGTAGTTGATAGTGATCTGTGCTAACTGGTTGATCTGTCAGTAATCACTGTAATAATCAGCAGTCGGCACAGAGGATCAGTAAGCACAGAGCACTAGTGCGTAGAGTGGCGTCATTGAAAAGTGGATTCCTTATGAAATGTATCTGATTTATGGAAGGATGGTCGACCATTGTGCTCGTTACCTCGCTGCAAGGGAATATCTTGTGAGGCAAAATTATTTTCCGACTTAGGCCTAGGAAGTGTTAATCTTTTTAACGTCCTTCCTAACTCGTGCAAACTGCGGTCGCTTACGTTTAATCGAGCGACAGATTCCTCCGAGCCGTTTACATGATCCGCTTCCGCGGCCAGAGCGTTCACGACCGCGTTTATCGTCTTACTTTCGCTACCCAAATCTTCTTCTTTATGCGTTACTAAATTTGGATTCTTTCCGATCTTATTTAGCCTACAAGGAAATAGATTTAGTGTTTCGGTTATTAAAGATGACGTTAGGTAAATTACTAGCAACCCAATTAATAAAAGCACCAAATAACATGTATGTTCGTTATGCGATGAGAAAGAAATATAATACAGAAATTTACCGAGGAAAATTGTAATGTTACGTGATACAAATGGGAGACGGGCGAGGTGGGTTTGTGTTTTATTGAATTAGTTGGTCGCATCGCTTTTCAAGTTTATAAATGCAATGCAATTTTCAATTGACATGTGCATTAAAATTGGTGTTCGTTAAACAACTATATTATAAAAACTATTTCTATCTATGCTAAATTGTATAAAAAGTAATTCATAGAAGATGCATCTACTATAAAGGGTATAGCATGGCAAAATGGCCCCCAAAGAAATCTACGAAACAACCTATATTATTACATTGGCAAGTCATAAGGAAACAATATATGTACACGTTTTACTCCCTGACCTACAGTAGTCCTTGAGAAAATCAAAAAAGTATGTACCGGGGGAACTATTTTTTAAATTCGTTTATCAACGAAACTATTATAGCTGCGAACATAAATCAAAAACAGATTGTTAGAGAATACTTCACAGCATAACATATGTTTTTTCTATTAGTTTCGATTAATAATAACTATTAAAAATTAATGGAGAAATTTTGAAAATTGAAAATTTTACAGTTCGACCAGAGTGACAATCATCAAAAAAATGTCAAATATTGCTACTAATGGTCTACTACTACTCCTAAAAGTTTCGTGAAAAAAAAATTGGTACAACACTTTGAAAAAAAATAATGTACACTCTATAGTCACCACTACTACGTAATGTACCGCACCTACATAAACAAAAATATAAACTATAACAAAATAAAACAACAATTATGACAATATAAAAAATAAAAAGCAAATAATGCTAATATACAGATTCGTATGAAAGTTAAATGTCTTTGTACAATATAATAATCAAGAAACTATTGTTTTAATTATTTGGTAAGTTCAGTGTACAATGTTTACCTACAGTCAATTTATTATACATATACTTCATAAGACAAGAAACAGAATTTGTTGCAAATATTTTGAAATATTCTGCTGATACATTACCGGATTTATCGGAGTGAAAAAATAATTATAGTTGCTGCATGAACACCAGATGTCTATTACCGTTGGAGTCACAACAATAGGAATATAATTTAATAGATTCTTTATTTTATTAGCCGACGTACGTCATTTTATAATATCTGTTTGCTTGACATACACTTAAAGTTCTTATTGCCAGTATTTCTGATAATTACTACACAGCTTGGGAAAGTTGATAACTGCCTGTAAATAAAACTTTCAAGTCTTGCTCTCAGTTATACGTGGAAAATCTAGGAGGTCAGATATCATTAGATGTTGAAAAGACGATTCCAATGATGATTATCGACATCTTCCCGCAAAGTGTTTGTCGAATTCATTCTGCTTTCCACATATTCAATAATTTCGTCTTGTAATGCACCATCTGAACTCAACCTTTGTCCGTATCACAACAATCGTACCTTTGGAAGCAGTTTATTATCTAAGTTGTGATATAAGAGACGATATTTTTGGCTTATAGCACCATGTACAGCTTCGACTACACAACGGATTTTTGTTACTTTTCGCGATATGTTTGCCTTTTCCGTAGTTAATTGAGATTTTTTGCCTTTACAGGCAGGCATAAATACGGTAAAGCCTTCATTAGTTATGTAGTTTATTACATCACGAAAACCACGATCAACAACGAACACATCATGTGGTTGTAACGTAGTTCTTATGCCTACGGAGTCTTTTTATACGAGTTTCATAATCGTGGCATCATTTTGAGTACCATAAAAAGGCCCCACAATATCGAGAATGTAGCCATTGGTTGTACAGATTGTAAACGGCTTACACAAAGGCACTTTTTTTTGGATGTGAGTACGATTTTCGAATTTCTAGAACTGCATGTCCGACTAAAGCGCCGCGCCGGCGCTGTTCCCGTATGGTGATGGGTACTGACAATGAGATCGCTTTACACAACTACAGCAAGTAGTGAAACATTCTTATATTTTTTACTTGACCACTACTTCTATTCGCGGTTTAAACAACGTAAAAAACTTAACTTGTCGTTTTTGTTTTGACGCTACCAATATTTGCTTTTATTTTTTTTTCAGAGTGTTGTACCAATTTTTTTCTCACGAAACTTTTAGGAGTAGTAGTAGACATTAGTAGCAATATTTGACATTTTTTTGATGATTGTCACTCTGGCCGAGCTGTAAAATTTTCAATTTTCAAAATTTCTCCATTAATTTTTCAATAGTTATTATTAGTCGAAACTAATAGAAAAAATATATGTTATATTGTGAAGTATTCTCTAACAATCTGTTTTTGATTTATGTTCGTAGCTATAATAGTTTCGTAGATAAACGAATTTAAAAAATAGTTCCCCCGGTACATACTTTTTTTTTGATTTTCTCAAGGACTACTGAAGGTCAGGGAGTAAAACGTGTATATATCGTTTCCTTATGAATTGCCAATGTAATAATATAGGTTGTTTCGTAGATTTCTTTGGGGGCCATTTTGCCATGCTTATCCGGCTATACCCTTTGCCAGTACTTATTGAGAAACTCGCACAAATACGAATGTCGAAAAAGTACCTTCTATTTCAGCTTAAATTGTTTCAAGATAGGACAATGTGAGTGTGTGTGCGTGTGCGTGTGTGTATGCAGATACTTCGATAAATACTTTTATATTTTTGATTCATTTGGCGATTGACTGATGATTAAAAAACTGGTCCATAGAGCCTGTTTTTCAATGCTCAATTAACTCTAACTGTCAGCCAATTACCATAGAAACAATTATTTCTATAGAGATTGACCGACAGTCGGAGATAATGGGCGACTGAAAAACTGGCCCTTAGGTAACTAAAGCATAAAACGAAGAAGGTAATTATTAGTTTTATTAGTCCAGATAAAATATATCTCTTTTTCTATATATTATAAAGTAATCGGTGCTGTTCGAGTCTTCTCGAATAAACGTAATGAATGACGATTTAAATTTAGACCTAAAAACAAATGACCTGCCATAACAAATTTTGTTTATGAATATATAGTAGAACATGTGAAGGAAGTAATAGCGGCATAATTAGGGGTAAGGTATACCATTGAAATAATAATAATAATATATAGAAAGAGAAATCATTATCGTGAAGAAGGAACAATCGCTAGAAAAATAATATTAGGTAATAAATTAATTTGATCAGCTAATATAATGCACAATCTACATGAAGGAGCAGACATTAGAGAAGCGATGAAACAAGTATAATTCAATAAAACCTCTCGGGTTCAATATACCAACCAACGCACTGACCTCTCGGCGGCTACCGATTCCATTGTGCGGCGCATTAGAGGGTACTGATCTAGTACTGCATTAAAATGATCAACCGATAATGAAAATAAATTACAGTATGTTTCAGCACGGACGGAGGCAACACGCCGTGCGTTTGTTAACAGGCAAATTTCTCCAAAGTAAGATCCATCGCTTAAACTTGTAGCTACATCACCGTTTGCCATTACTATGTCCACTATGCCCTCCTGGATGAAGTACATTTTTGATCCGATCGTTCCTTCCTTTATTATAATATCACCTACAAATAAAAATTTGATTTTATGATTTGATTTGATATTAATTGTTCGATATACCTGGTTGGAAGACTTCATATTTTAATTTAGTAACGACATCCGATACGAAATTGGAATCTGCATTTGCAAAAAACGGCACGGAGGCCACAAGCGATCTACAGTTATAATTGATGACATCTTCCCTTAGCTTCTCCGATAGTTCTCCCAGTATACATTCTTCGTCAAAGAACTTGCCTTGATATCGATGTTCAAAGTATTCGGTTATCCTTTGCCGCATCTCCCTCGGCAATTTTCTGTAGGCCATGTACTCTTCCACTTGCTTCACCTGTGTTATGCAGATACATAATGTGCATGAGATAATTAGTGGGTCTTAGGCTGCAGCTCTTAGTGTATTTGTGTATATTGTAAATGTAAAAGTAGTGTATTTTAAATTACTCCAGCTATAATCAAGTTATAAATATTGCATTTTTAACTACTATACAGTGTGTTAGATTTTATGTGTCACAGCAAATATTTCGGCTATTGTATGAATTAGTAAAAAATGTTGTATATGAAAGTTATTAGATTATTTATTCTTAATAATGCGTCAAAATCATAAAAACAATTGAACATCAAATAATTCAGATAAAGCAAATAAATTTAACATTTTAAATGGAACGTACCCAGTATTATTACATATTCTGAAACTACAAGAATGTATCTTTACAACGATATATCACATGTTATACTTATTTCATTAATTAAAGGCGTAATAGTATAAATAACCGAACGCGTTGAACACGTACAGTGTAAACAATGTACCGACGACGCACACTTTTATCCTTGCATGTTCTGTTAAGCAGATCCGAGAAGGCCGTGATATGCGCTCACTTGTTATCGCTATCGTGTCAAAGTGGATAAGTAAATTGTTAATTGTTAATTTTCATCTCGTGACACATAATGAGGGATAGTTATTATTCTAATAATGAAAAAATGGATATGTTGAGAGTGTACATCAGATGCAATGATAATCCTAAAGAAGCTTCCGTATTGTATCGAACCTTGTATCCAGAAAGGGTACAGTCACATCCTCGCACGTTTACAAGAATTGAACATAATTTACG
Organism: Rhagophthalmus giganteus; assembly: GCA_036326145.1. Lineage (NCBI taxonomy): Eukaryota > Metazoa > Arthropoda > Insecta > Coleoptera > Rhagophthalmidae > Rhagophthalmus > Rhagophthalmus giganteus. The sequence continues at coordinate 3,781,823 of JARFJA010000083.1, read as the reverse complement.
AAGAAATGGATGTGCTACAGTGCAAAGACATGAGAAATAAAGAAATGAGTGTGCAGCACATGATGAAGATATTATGGTGTTGGCATATTTTAGAGAACATCCAAAAAATTCAATCCGTGAAGCAATGGCCAACATAGGTATAAGTCATCACAAAGTATTTTCTATTCTAAAAAAACATAACATGACCCCCTATAAAATTAAATTGGTTCACGGTTTAACAGCTGGTGATTCTGATAGAAGGTTAATATTTTGTAACTGGCTTAACAATAATCAACATTTAGTGGATGTCATTCTTTGGAGCGATGAATCTAATTTTAACAATAACGGAATTTCTAACAGAAAAAATTATCATTTCTGGGATACAGAGAATCCACGTCGAATTCGGGAATGCAGGTTCCAACGCAGATTTTCTATTAACGTCTGGCTTGGTGTATTAGGTGATACTATACTAGGTCCTTATTTTTGTCGCGGAACGCTTAATGCTGAACGGTATGCCAATTTCCTTACGACAGAATTCGAAGAATATTTGGATGATATACCCTTACAAGTGCGTCGTGATATGTGGTTACAACAGGATGGCGCACCTCCTCCAGGATATTTTAAACGAAAAGTTTGGTGCGAAATGGCCGGCACGGCGAAATGGTTTGGTGGCCGGCACGATCGCCAGACCTCTCTATGTTGGACTTTTTTGTTTGGGGATATGTTAAATCAAAAGTTTATGTTACATGTTCACAAAATTTAGAGGATCTTACAAATCGCATTCATAGGGCATGTGCTCAAATAACACCAAACATGTTGTAAAAAGTGCAACGAAATTTAACAAGCAGATGTCGGGAATGTATTACAAACAACGGGGAGCACTTTGAACAAAGAATTTAGATGTTAGGTATAGGCGTTACATACAATTTTATAATTAATTTACTTATTCACATATTGGTTTGTTCATAATGTTGTATTTATGTTGAATCATCTGTTATTGAGATTGCTTTAATCAATACATTGTTTACACTGTCTACGTTTTCAACACGATCAGTTATTTAGTGTATTGCGCCCAATTAATTAATGAAAAACTATAACATGTGATATATCGTTGTAAAGATACATTCTTGTAGTTTCAGAATATGTAATAATATTGGGTACGTTCCATTTAAAATGTTAAATTTATTTGCTTTATCTGAATTATTTGATGTTCAATTGTTTTTCTGATTTTGACGCATTATTAAGAATAAATAATCTAATAACTTTCATATATAACATTTTTTATTAATTCATACAATAGCCGAAATATTTGCTGTGACACATAAAATCTAACACACTGTATAGGTTCCTAATCATATTATGCAAAATGTGAAATGAATGTGTCCCAACAATTGTGTTAATTACGATATATCACATTGTACGAGTTTTATTGTTTAAAATTAGGTTGTTAAGTGTTGCATACTTAAGTTATACCATAGTGTTAAAAAATATATACAAACTACAAAATTCATACAAATTAAAAAAGCATTAATAAAATATTAAAGTCTTAATCCGAAGACAATCTGAATCGTCAAGTCTAAAACAGTTTGGTTTCACTTTTTAGTTTACTTTATCTACTACTATTAGACTTCAAAAAGAAAAACGTTATAAATCTTTCTAGTTATTTAGTTAGTTAACGAAGTGCAGATACGATTGTCTATTATAATTTTTACAGCGTGCCTACATAATATAAATTGTTAAACAAAAAAAGCGAAATGTCCAGGAAGTTAAATTTTAATTTCTTACACTGAAGACATTCACAAACGTCTACGATTAAGAGGATTCGAACCTCAGATCGCCGGTTTACCGGGCGAGCGCTATACTTGCATGACCACCATGATACCCAAGAGACGTGATACAAGAGCGCGTGTATCGCACAAGGTTCGATATGGGGCTTTTTCGTCTTCTGGAAACGAACGGGCGACTACTCGTCAATCAAATAACAGAGCGATACAGGGTTTGTTAATGTTCCTGATCATCTGGTCCCATAAATGTATGTTCTATTGGCGATAGTTCCCGTAATCTTGCACAGAATAAAACTTGTTGAATTTCTAGAAAATTATATAGAACAAAATTTCTACGGAAGGTGACAGACAAAGTCAGGTGGATTTCTCTTCAAGATTACCGATCGGTACTGCAAATTCGAATAAACTAGGACACGCACGCGGATAACAGATCTCTTAGTTCAGGACAAAACATCGATCACCTATGACTGGTTTACGTGGAATGTAAAAGCAAGTTTCACCTAGTTACTAAAATATGTCTGCGTATAGGTATAGAGGTAGGATAAATGTTTTTCCCATCAATATAAAAAGAATTAAAGATTGCCGTACAATTTCCAGTTAAGGGAATTCCATTTATTCCATTGCGTTATTAAATTAGTTTGGATAAGAACGGACGTTTTTAACGTTTATTAATTAATTTTTAAATTGAAATCGTTCTTGTACGACCCAATGACCGAAAAGAGACCGTGTCGTTCGAGTCGAAGTTGTTTAATAAACGCGCGTCCGAAAATGGTTCTTGCCTTAACTCTGGCCTTTAACGATTGGAATTCAATTAGAAAGCATCTTTAGACGAACGTCTATTTGGTATATTTGAATAAATATACCTACATTTATTTACAATTTCGATTCTAAACGATTCCAACGTCACGCTGTTAAGCTACGAAGAACCTCGAATCATGGGACACCCCGTATATCGTTTGAATAAACATATCGATACGTTGAAAAATTTATAACGTTCAACTTAACGTTTTAATATTATCAATCGTATACTCTAATTTATAATAAAACTAATACTACCAAAAATGTTGCGCTAAATTAATTTAAAAATCAAAAACGTAAGTAGGTGTCGCAATGAAAAGCAAATTAAAATACACACACCAGTAAATGAAATTATTAGGAACGTCAAACACATGCAACAAATAGGGTTATTTACAAGAAGCGAAACAAAAAACCTGCAGCCAACAACCCCTTGAAATACCTTTTCGCGATATTGCCTTCTTGACGAATCCAAGCTCTGAATGAGATTGGTAGCGTGTCCTAAGAAAAGTGCATAACATGTAGCTCCTGATATCATAGATAACATAGTTAGCCACATATCGGTAAGGGACTGGGGTGGAAAACGACCATAACCAATACATAACATGTGTGACATCGCTTTGAACAAAGCCCACGAATATTGTTCCAACCAAAAGGCATGCTGTAACATAAACAAAGGTCAGGAAGCAATACATATTAGACTCCACTAACATAGGCCTTGGGGGACATTGCGTGTAAAATCAATCAATAAAAACATAATTTTTGATCGTACGCGTTTTTAAATTTTCCGACTTTTTGCATTTTTCCCGTAAGTATCTATCAAAATGATGAAAAATGCAAAGTTTCAGATTTTTTTTTGGCATTTTGCCTTACGAACTATCAAAAATACAAAAATTGCACAAAATTTACAGCATTTTGTGTCATTTTCTTTAGTTTTTTATACGATTTAATTTGATATGCTACAAGATTACGTTACTGAAACTGTTATTGTTTTAAACTATAAGTTCTCAAACTTATTTGTCCTATATTTCCTTTTCAGAAAAAAAAAATTACTCGGCGCCCCCCTAGAAATTTTTAAGCGAACAAACGGAAAGATACAGTAAATAATTTGCGTTGTTTTTGTTATGTTATGTTAAATAACAGGTGAAACATGTACGAATAGTTTTTCTAAATCGTCTTATCTTCTCATCCTTCTTTATGATTTCATTGCCCCCTTATTTTTATTAAACGTCCCCCAAATGCACCCGAGGCCAATATCAACACCCTCGATCGTTCCATTGTCTCCTAGGAAGCGGCATCATCCACTTTGGGAACTAGTGTTTTAAACAATAATTAAAAAATCGAACTTTTATTTTTTTGAAAAAAATATATGTTGTTTATACACTAATTGATAATGTAAGTGCTTGATTTCGTGATGGTATTTCGATGGGATCCCATTATAAAAAAATATATTGCTCAATTCAACTTTTCTTTATAACAATTTTCCATAGCGTCAAAAATAAGGGTTCTTTACTATTGAGCCTTTATATTTTCAAACATACATCGTATATGACTGTTAAATTGTGACTTTTGATGGTTCTATTTTGGGTTTTAGACCGTGCACTAACTTGTAACAATAATATTTTTTTTGAGAAATCAATAATAAACAAGTTTTCCACATGGTGCAGATTTTTTGGCGGACACTGTAACATTTCCTTGATTACAAAATGGCAACTGTTATAAGGTAAAAAATATGTTTTTCAGTCAATTTGATACAAAATAATTAACCCGTTACGTACACAGCTTGTTTTAGTTTACTTTTCCTTGTTTCCCATCGAGATACCGTCACGAAATTGAGCACTTATATTCTCAGTTAGTGTAAAAACAACATATTTGTTTCAAAAAAAATAAAAGCTATCGACTTTAATTTTTCAAAAAACATTTCGAACAGTCTTCTTCTTCTTCTGGACCATCTCCATTTTCAGAGGTCGGTTATCACTTTTTTAAACAGATCTCGATCTTCGGCAACTAGGAACAGTTGCGCTGCTGTCATTCCAGTCCAATTTCGTACGTTTCGTAACCAAGATAATTTTGTCCTTCCTACATTTCTCTTTCCGTTTATTCTTCCTTTTATTATTGTTTGAAGCAGTTTGTACTTGTCGTTTCTTAATATATGTCCGAAATAGGCGGTTTTCCTTCTTTTTATTGTACTCGTTAATTCTTTTTCATTTCCTATTCTTCTTAGTACCTCTTCATTAGTTATCTTTTCTACCCAGGAAATCTTCAGTGTAAATCTTCCACGTATATCCACATTTCAAATGCATCAATCTTATTCATTATTGTTTTTTTCAAAGTCCACGCCTCCATACCATACATTAGCGTGGACCATACGTAGCATTTAATAAATTTTAGTTTTAGTGGAAGTTGTAAGTGATTATTACAGAGCATAGATTTGTATTTTAAGAAGGTGCTTCTTGCTATCTCTATTCTGATTTTAATTTTTTCGTCAGGATTTAGTTCAGTGTTTATCCAGCAGCCTAAATATTTGTATCTTGTAACTTGTTCTATTGCAGCTTGATTGTATGTTAATTGTGCTCTATTTCCAGGTGGGTTGTTTATTATCATGAGTTTAGTTTTACCGATATTCATTTTTAATCCCATTTCTTCGCATTCCTCATTTATGCTGTTAATGAGTAACTGGAGGTCTTCTATACTCTCAGCTAGTATGGCGGTATCGTCAGCGTACCTTATGTTATTTATAACTTCACCGCCTATTTTACACCCTCTGTTCGTTTCGAACAGTAAAAGTTTTAAATTAATGTTTATGAAAAGCTGAAGAAAATGACACTAAATGCAGCTCTCGAGTCAAATAGTTTTTGAAATAGAGCCCCGTTGAAAGGTTTAAGAACGCGATACATTTCGCTTGATTTTTATAGTTTTGAAAATCTTTCAAAAACTATTGTTACGTCATAATAAAGGAGAAAGTGATGCCCCACTCCAAGAATACCACCATCCCAGTAAGCAGCAGTCCACCACAGAGAGGGAGGAACGAAGTGTTTATTTATAAATAAACATTTATAAATCCCAACAACTATTAAGGCTAAAAATTAAATATTTCGTATTTATGGGTAGAATAACTGTGCAAAAATTATCAATTTCTGCATTATCATTGATTGATTGATTTCGTACGGAATGACCTTTAGAAAAAATGATGAGGTTATTTAAATCTACGTATGGCACAGGGAATAGGAAATAATGCAACCAGCTAAAGCGTATGGGTAACATTAGTTTTAACTACAATCGACATAGATCTGTTAAAATGTTTTGAAAGTTTTTCCGAGATTATTATTATACACATAGAAGGCCGCTTAGGTGCAGTAAAACAGAATGCACGCGCTCGTGCGTGATAGGTACCCATTGTTAGGGTGATCGATCGATCGTCGTTATTCAATTTACTAAAAAAATTAATTTTACAGCTTACAACGTAGAAAAACATCCATTTCAAAATTAAAAAAAAATACATTACTTAAATAGATAAAAAAACAATGAAGTTAATGCAGCTATTTAAAACAATTGTTTATAAATTATTTGAAAATATTATAAATTAAACATTTCAGAAGTAAATTTTGATGCTGTCCGTACTTAATTATTTAAAGTTTTAACGAAATCCTTTCGAAAATGTGTTTTTGTTTTTAATCAAACTTTTCTCATTTAACGACATAAAATTGCGCGTCCCGATCGAAATTTCTTCCAACTATTATTATGCAAATTTTTTCGATGCCTAAAATATCGTTTATATCTGCTTACCTCGAGTTCGTTGATGGCGACCCACGAATTCGAAGGGAACCCCTGAAGCATGGGCACCAAAAATTGCAGGCACCCAGACCAATGACCGATGAGCAGCATCATGCAGATCAAGTTGAAAATTCTCATAAAAACGCTGGCCATGTTAAGGAACTGTAAGTTAAGTCCGTATATTTTCAGAAACTGATCGCCTACATTTTTAAAAATCTATTATGTTCGTTTAAAACCTTTTTTTTTTTTTGTTTAATTTAGAAACCGATTTAAATTTAATAATTCATCGTTATATTTATAGGACATAACTTAAAGTTGCTGGATTTCATATTTAACTGACATTATGTCATTTTTCGAGTTTTGGTGAGTGTGCTGTTTTCACCTGTGAAGACTCGTCAATTTGTAGAGTTATGTGGGTACCTATTATGCATTTTTATCGTCCTTTATTATATTAAAATTGTGACAGGTAAGAGAAATATGGGTAGGTTCGCATTTAGTTGTTGTTAGATTGAGTCGTTGTATAATTTACTTCAATATAATGAGCGACATATGTATCTATGTATGTACTATATTATAAAAGTCCAGAAATTTGTTGCTATGTCCTCATTATAATCGCACAAAAATTAATTATTATACACAATACTTTATAGGAAATATTTCTCTATCGTTACGACGATATATTTTATTTACGTGTTGTGCAAGAACTTCTAGAAGAAGAAAATTTTAGTGAAGGAACTTGTGCAACATGCAATAGATAAGATGAAATTGTTACACTCTCGTTACACGTTTTAAACGAACATTATTATAACAATACAGTAAGTAAGTAACAATATTAAACGCAACAAAAACAAAAAAATACTTATTAAGTATAGGTATACCTATAAAATATAACAATGTGTGATAATCACAACGTAAAAAGCAGCTTCAAAAACTATTTCAAAATTATTTTTTGGGAACTGGTAACCAAATGTTGCCGTTAAGCAAAAGCGGTGCTATCAATTCCATAAGCTTAAGCCAGTTAAGTTTTAACAATTAAAAAAAATAAATAAAAATGCAAAGTTAATTAAATTTATTAACCACACAAACAAGTAATAAATACTTCAACCATGTACCAAGCACCATTGTAAACGAAACTTAACGTGTAGTATAGGCAATTATGTAATTATTTGGAATTGCAAATCTGCACGGGACCGACGCGACGACAAAATGAAATAATCGAAAAATCAAAATTTCTCCGAAATGACTTTTCTGCAAACTCTGCGCAGTATTTTCTTTTCGGGGAAAAAAGGTGTGGCCGCCCCGCAACGGGTCCAATTAAAAACAACATGTCGCATTCGAGCCCACTACTTCAACGTATAACCATCACTAACCACTTACCTTTCGAGCTGCAACAAAGAAATCATGCAAAAAACCCAAAGGCGACTTTGAGCCGAAACATTGCATTCCAAAGTGCGACATGTATCTACGGGGGGGAGGGGTTGTGTGCATTCGAGAACAAGCCAAAACGATAGCATCCAAGTGCGTCATGTCTAAGTAAAGCAAACTAGTTAGGTAATTGTTTTCGATAATAGTACAGCGTAGCGGTACTATCGTCTTATATCAACCAACACTAGAAGGTTAATTTGCGAAAAACAATTTGACTTCGAGTGTTGAATGTGTGGTGCACTGGCTGCTGAAGTGGCGCAGGCGGAAGCAGAGGCGGCGCCGCGGATCGGTCATGCAAGCCAGCAGCCCTAAGCGGGTTACCTTAAAGACGAGACTGCTTGTTTTAGACCTTTCGGGCTCCGAACTGAGGCGCCCCCTTCTTTCCGTTCGCTTTTTTTGGAGATTCTGCAAGATCTAGAAAAAAGCGAAGAACACACAGTAGTAGAGAAAGCTTTGCACGTTGGGCACCAGAAGAACGATTATTTATTAGTAGAGAGCATTAGAAGTTAGTTTATATAGTTGATATAGAACTAGTGCAGTGCGAAAGCGGCATTACAGAGCACGCATAGCAAATTATTTACACTAAATGACTGAAGAAACAAGTATATGATTTTTTTCTTTTTTTTTTTTGATATAAGTATTTACATACAACTTTCTGAAATAATTACCAATTTACTAGATAACGAACTAACCGATCGTTTAAAAGAATATAGGTATTCACGAAACGTTTGGCAAAAGCGACTGATACATTTTGATCGTGATACAACAACAACGTGTGATCCAAACAGTAAAAAATTGCGATTGTTCCTCTAATAATCCGATTGATCCAAATCATAAATTTGCTCGTATAATTCTACCATTAGATGAACGATAAGCCCCACTCTCAAAACATTTCTCTCGATTAGCAAGCCCAACGAGAAATCAATACAATATCAACGAAATATCAACGAGAAATCAAGATAATGATCATGGTAAGAACGGTGCCGATCGATTGGTTGATTCGCCACTCGATACTCATTTAATAGACAATAAACTTGTAATAGACAAAGCCAGCCATGTTTTTCAGATATCAAGAGTGATGGACCATTTTTCCTAATTTAACAAAAAAATAACACGTTTATAATAGCGCAGGATTTGGGCAATCGTTTTAATAACATCGAAGTGTTTTGTTTTATTCGGACCAATCCGATACCGAGATTTGATGGTTGTTTTGTTTAATGGCCGATTACTGTTTTACGACTGGGATAACATAAAAGCTGCAAAAGTCATGTTAACGATCGTTAAATAAGACATTTCGGGAAAGAGGGTTTATATTATAATAGAACGATTCGACGAGTAATTATTAACGAAAACATTCGTTTTATGCATATACCTAAATATTTTGATCCTATTTACCTACAGTGAAATCTGCGAAATTAACCACCTGCTGAAGTTGATCGGGTTCGAATGGAATCAGAGGTGGTCGACGTGGACGGATGATTTCGCTATGTTTAAAATTACAGTTTTTAACTGACATAAGAAACTGAAACTTTACCGAAATATCGCGTAATACGCAGGGTGTTCCATTGAAAAACAACTTTGTTTTGCAACGACTTTGTGACCACTCCCGTATAATTAATTTTTCTTTATTGCAATAGATTTTATACGACCCTAAAACTTATGTGTTTAGCATTTTTCGCTAATAAGATCGTTTTCGTATTTATCAGCGATTTTTAAATTTTATATGTAAGTACATATATATACCTATGTATGTGTATGAATATACAAGCACATTATAAAATATTTACTTACTTACTTGAAATTGCGATGTAATATTATTAGTTAAATGATAATACATATTTCGATCGGTTACAATTTCGTTTAGTGTAGGTAAAATATTTTAAATTTGTATTAAAGGACCACGCACACTTTATATGGAAAAATAGAAACCACTCAAATCGATTTTTTTTATATCAATCGACGCGTCTTAATGTGAGGAATAATTATTACCATTGCGCCAAATCTGTAACTTCATTATTAAACCTGTTAATGAAGAATTCATTGAAAAAATTTGGGCTTTAAATTATGTCGGAAGTTAATAAATCTGTCGCTCGTTATTGATGGAGGGGTCATGGTAAATACGTTTCTAAGAAACGACACAAATGTAAGTAGCAGGTAGAAAACAGTAAAATAGTGCTCATAGAGTATTATATTGTTCGATTCCTTGTTATAATTAAGAATTTTAAACCCGTATTCATATTGAATTGACGTTAGCATTTAAATTCTGAATTCAATCCTACTATTTTAGAGTCGTTAGAATAGAATTAGGAGGGTACCTACTGTGAGCGAGCTTAAAACCTGGAATAAAAGAATTGCCTAAAAACTAATAGTTTTGTTAGTTACACTTTATCCAAACCTATAAGCAATTTACGTCATCGATAAAAGGTTACTAGATGATGACGTTTCACAGTGCTGTCACCTCGTACCTCGTATTTTGACAATTCTAATAAATGGTAGTTTTTCTTTATACCATCTAATATGTGCGTAAGTAAATCATCTATAGAATATGTCACTTTCCAAACTTCAAACTGAATTACAAATAAACAATCTAGTAATTTTTTATTAATGACTTGAATTGTACATAGGTTTGGATAAGCCGTAATTGTTATAATAGCCACAATTTTATGTGGAAGATTTCTTTTTTGGCGGATATACATAGGCCGATTTTTCAATATTAATGATTTATTGAATTATTTATTACGTTACAGAGTTATTTTAACCTTACTTAACAGAGATCTCTAACGAGGCTGGTCACTACTACCCCCACTAAAATAAAATTAATAATTTGGAGTTACCTATAGATATTTTATGGTGAACATTTTTAATAGAGGTAGAAAAATAAACAGCTACATTATGTGTATTTTTGTCTTATATTCGATTATTTTATTATTTATTTATTTGTCACAATTTTGAATATTGAAGAATTATTTTTTTTATTGATTTGTTATTCGTGAATGTGTTTTGTTTTTTATTTGAATTGTTTGTTAATGTTATTAATATATTAATATATTGATATTAATATATTATTACTCTATTTCCAATTATTAGCGTTAACAGCAACAGCAACTATATTATAACAGCAATTGTAAAAAAGCAAGTTGATATAAATATCGACGCAGGTTTTCCAGAAAGGCGTAACCCAAAAAGGAAATTTTACCGGAGAGCACAAGTTGTGTCGTCGTGTAGCTATAAGAAGATACGTTTGGCGGAAATATAAATCGATTTTGCCGGTGAAAAAAATCGAAATATTGTTACCAGATTTTAACAGATTATGTCTTTTCATTTAATTCAATAATTCATTTTAATAGAAAGTATGGGTTACGCCCTTTTGACAAAATGCCATCGATATTATCTTTCTATAGATAGGTACAAATAATCTCTTAGTTTTGTATACATTTTTAATGTGCACAAAGCCAAGAATTTTTTCAATCGTTTTAAATCCCAGGCCAGTTTAAGTAGGTAGGTACCGACCCGTCGTTGTTAAGTACCCCGCAATAAATAACAAAGTTGATTTATGAACTCAAACAAATTTGATTTTAGTAGGTTCTTTTTTGCTCTCACGAAATTCTCATAAGAGCGTTAATTAAAGATTGCGGTTTTATTTATAAATTAACAAAATTGGCGCAATGATAATAATTGTTCCTCACATTAAGACGAGTCGATTGATATAAAAAAATCGATTTGAGTGGTTCCTATTTTTCCATATAAAGTGTGCGTGGTCCAAATTTGCTGAATAATCTACCACAAAAGTGATAAAAATTAAAAAAATAATAATAATGTTAAAAACGGTGTTATCCTTTCCTTTTTCCAATTTTATCAGTGTCGATTTGAATTGTTTTTTATCGTCACACGTAACCAATTTTTTTCTAACGTAAGTGTACCTGTGGTATAATTATGCCAACAAGGTGCGAAATAAAAATTAATTTTAACGTATTTTGGGTACTCGATTAGGTAATTTCGCTTTTAACACGATATGCTCGAAAACGTATCAGTTACTTTTGACGAACTAAAAAATATTTTACGAAAACCAAGAGCGATAGTGTTTAAAATTATAGATACCTATAACTCTTACGAAATGTAAAATATTTTTTATTAAACACTACAATTTATTTAACATATAATATATGGTACTTTTCTGGTGCGATTACATTAGAACAATAGACGAACATGTTGTGATATAGGTATCTATATACAAGTTAAAGGGCCCAATTAGCTACAGATAACTATTAAAAACAAATCAATATGAATTAAAAAAGTTTAAGTTTTTTAAAGGGTCGTCTACACTTAATAAGACATTAAAAATAAAAGTTTAACATAAATAAAGATGTTCGGTACTTTTTTGTGCTGTTTCATATTGTTTGTGTTGTAACATTGGGATTTTAAGATTTTTGCACATCCAAGTGAAGCGAAACACAATGATAATAAACATTATACTCTTCATTATGGGTTCTATATGCTTCTAATTTACTAACATCCAACATTTATAACTTACGTCCACAAGGATGAATCGCACGCAATGAAAAAAAAATGTTTATCTACATTTAAAACGAGATGACCCCAAAAATTCTACATTGTGTGTACGATGCAAAACTGAGCAAGAACACCTCAATTTCGAACATACATTAATATTTGTTGCGCACCCCAACATGCGAATCATCGAACGATTGTTTTCGTTCCCGAAAAAATACAATTTTATTCACAATAATTTTAATAGAGCAGTTGGTTGCGTAAAACTTCCCGATTTACTTTCCCTAAGAAAGTAAATAATACCAAAATCGGCGGCACAAAAACATTTTCTATAGGAAATAAATAAATAAAAAGTGGGGAAATTCTTGTGTACGAACATCAATCATATTCCAGTTTATGACGCCGCGATCAATCTTTGCTCGAACACATCGACTAAATGCTAAAATAACTAAATCTTAATAATAACACGATTTTCAATCGAATAATTTCAAGTACCTAACTCGAAAAAAATAACTAACGGCGTCGATTATTTTGAATTGATTAAAACGAAATCGAATTTACAATTGATTAGGTGGTTTTTGCGACGTCTTTAAAATTTTTATCGCGGCTAGTTTGCCGTTTGCATTGAATTGATAAAAAAACGATTAAAAAAAAACTGCAAAACTGAAATGGGGAGAATTTTTGGTTACTTATATGTTATAAAAAAAGGCTATCTCGTTAAAGATGTAAAACGTCGAAAATTAATTAAAATAAAATACACTTCACGATAATCGGCAACCTTGATTTGATTAAATCATTTGTGAATAAAATCTGATTTAAAAAACGATCATAACACAGGTGCACAACAAAATACAAAATACGAGCCTCTAACGTAGTGACACTGAACTACCGCGCTAACACACATTCCAGTCGTCCTGAACTGCCTTCAATGTTTTAAAAGTGACGTAATTTCGGGATCCTTAAAACATGAAGACAATGCAGGTCGAAACAGTTAGACAGAAAGAAAGAGTGGTGTAGCACCTCGGTGGTCCTGTCTCTAGGTGGGGTTATGGGGGTACCGTCGGGCGCGTACTCGGCCTGCCGCCCAGTTGGGTGCTGGTACATGGGTATCTGCGACCCAAACACCTCTATCAACTTCCTAATTTTCTGACTAGTTATGTTGCTATTCTGGTATATGGAATATGTGGCCCACTTTTCAAGTAGCGGCTGAAAAGTTTGTTTTATTATGAAAACATTTAAGTAAGGACTCGCGAAAATAATTAAATTTGGAGAAAATTCGCCTTTCGTCCGCTACTTGATCCGAGTTTAGTTTGTATAAAAGGTTATTACATTCATTACACACATTCATAATATATGTATAACTTGTGAAATAATCTGTTCTGTGGACGTTTTAATATTTCAATTCGGCTACCGAAGTAGCCATTATTGAAATTCGTTTTGAGGACAAACGCGCGTGAAATTAATAATTTTAAGACAAACATTTAGATCTATTTTGAATCTAGGTATATCGACAATAGCGCTGACAACCAATATACGAAGTACAAGTACAATATTTTTAACAAAACAAAACAAAAAGTTGAAATTTTTTTAATTTTCAATGTTCTTATTTATCTATTCTATAATTTAAATTTCAATCAGCGTCAATTCAGTTTTTCTTGGTGTACGTAATAAGGGTCCATTCCATGTCAAATTAATCGATAAAAAATTTTTTTAACCTTAAGATTTCAGATTTGTAAGATGTTTTATTTATTCATTGTATCATTCATCTATCGAGAGGACGAAAAATACAAAATTTCCGATTTTTTGGGCTCATAGTTTCACTATTGATTTTAAAAGAAGGAAAAATCGCACAAAAATGACAACGTGTTTAAGTCTTTAAATATGTCATTCAAAAACTATTTGACGTGGATAGCTTAATTTGGCGTCATTCTCTTCCGATTTAATTTGATATGCTACACGACTATGAAGTTAAATTTTGTAATTTTTGAAGATCTTAAAAGATCCTTTTTTGAATATTTCAAAAACAATCCTTTTAATTTTTTTTTTAAATACATGTTTTAAAGACATTCATCGATTATTTACGTGCCAAATTTCATAATTAGACGTCAATGAGTTCCTATGGAAATTATTTTTTTTATATTATAATGTACCTGAAATTCCTTAAATTTATTAACTTTCACAACTGCGGTTTGAAAGTTACTAATAATCTATGTTATCATTTATACGCTACAAACAATATAAAAATACCTAATATTACAACATAATACATTCCACCCTTTCATTGTATATTATAAGCGTATTCAGGGAAACATCAAACGTCTACAATACGCTTTCATCGCGGACTGTTTTTAAATTTCCAAAAAAGTTGATTTCAATCATAAAAAAAAACTTTTCAACCTCGAGAAAATCATAATATATTTTTATAAAGGCAGCGTGGCGCAATATAAGAATAGGAATAACTTACAAATTGCCGCTGTATACTATGTACAAGTAACCCTCTTACAACATGGTTTCGCTCTAACACGATAAGAAAATTGCGAAAACACTCCTCACTCAATGTTGAATTAAAAACAAATTTAATTTATTTGAGGCATCGTATGTGTATGAATTGTGCGTCGAAAAATGTTTAATCAATATAATAAAAATATAATAATATAATAAAATGTATGGGCATCAGTTTCTGAAACTGGTTAATCTTTCAACTTACTGAGAATAATCACGTTTAGAAAAAAATTTCATAAATGATAAAATATGTACTTTTATGTAAAATAGTGACAGAGTTCGACAGCCGAATTGAATATAACTATATGTAAATTTAACATTGATTAATTGGTACACCATTTAAAATTAATTTACTGTAGTAAATAAAAATAAGTACAGTGTCTACGTAAAAGGAAAGAAAACTTGTTTTATGAGACACAGTAGAGCTGCATAACCTCAACGAGAAGTACGAAACACGTACACATGCATATAGGACGGTAATTTAAAAACGGGATTGTTTAATTTTTTGATACAACCACGTATCTCGGTATCGTGGGTCGATTAAAGTGGCGATAGGTACCCGACTAACTGCGAGCGACCTGTTAAAGCGGTGGCCGATTAAGGTGGGGACGGATAAAAGAGAATCTACTGTATTAAAAAATTACACTACATATAAGCCCAGTAGGAAAGGCCTTAAGAAGGTCCGATATATATGTCTCTAAAGCATATTTAAAAAAAATTACAAAATTTGACTATCATATGTCATGTTGGACATCAAATTAAAGCCCATTCACGGCATTTCACAGAAGAGAACGACAGCAAATTAAGCTCTCTGGGTCTAATAGTTTTTGAGTCATAGCTTTTTTTTAGAGTTAATGTTATTTTTGTGCGATTTTTGTTTTTTCTGGGATGTCAAGGTGCAGATCATTAGTTAATTTGAAATTCGACATGAAATGACCCAAATAAAGGACAAATTGTATAAAGAAATTCACATAAAATTTTAGTAAATTGGGTTGTTGATCGATTTCGTTTTATCGATATAGGTATTCGTTTAGTTCATGTAAAGATCAATATCTAATAAATACTATATTCAAATCAAAACGTATAATCCCTTGATATACATACATAGATAATATTATATTAATAGCAAAATATCATATTTTGCACCGTAATTATGCAAATGTAATTAATTTTAGATATAAGTACAACAAACATAAACGTTAACGAACGTTATCGTTAACGTTATTTACGTTATCAACAAAAAAATAAGGTTGTTATTAGGGGTGTTATTTTGCCAACGATGTAACTTTTCCAAAAACCTCGATATTCAAAATCGTTCACGTTTCAAACGATCGAATTGTCAGTAATAAGGACTGCAAATTAAATATTGTTTTTATTTATGAATAAAATACACCATTCTATACTAATATTTTAATAGTATATACCGTAACCGGAATTAATAAATCTAAATATTTGCTTTAAAATTTGGATTAATTTAATTTAGATCGTCGACGATTATTTAATTAATTCCATCGAGTAGAGTTCTTGCTCGAATTATTTCCAAGTTAATTTATAAATTACTTACAGTACATTTTCAATGTTACAATGTCACAAGTTTGCACTCCTTAACAAATAATAATGTTTTTGAACAGAAAAGTTAAGTTTTAACGGGTTAAAAGTTTATTTTCTTTTATAGGTATATAAATGTTATTTTTGTTTTATATTCCGTTGTATGATGTTGATTGTATTTGACGGTGAATGTAAAATTGAAATTAAAAAATTACAAAAGTAGGTAGGTATAATAAATAAAGATTGCGAATAGCCAAACTATTCGGAAAGTAAGCGATTAATTCTACAAGGCTAGAGATAATAATGATAATAATATGATATTCTAAGTTAACTACTCTTGAGCTGTTACATAAGTAAACGATGTTAAACAGTAGCAGTTGAAGAATCATAAAATTAATCTAACAATAAGCCTATACAAAGTAAAATGGATTGAGGCGTTAAACTGTTCTGCACAAAGTCTGGCACTCTTCAACTGCTCCTTGGCAGGACGAATTGAAAAATATCAGTTTAATAAATCTAAGCGCAAAGTGCAAACTTTAACAATGACAAAGTGCAAACTTAGCCTCATTCCAAGCACGCCTGAGCTTATAGCAGTAGCCAAAAGCTCACATAAACTCCAGCGTTTATTTTTTAATTTTTCTCTTTTATACAGCGATTATCCGTAATCTAAATACACCTTTTGCATTTATTTTAACTTTTACAACAACAACAACAGGTGAATTTAGATAGATTGTACTTAATTGTGATAAACTCTAGAAAAAAGTCGTTCTCATTAAAATTATGGGTTAATGATAATCATTTTATAATGCACGAAAGCATGAGGCGCGTCTGTGCCGTATAAATATCGAAAAATCTACTTACATAGACTTCTTCCCATTGACTGACGTATCTGACGAGACGAGATAATCGCAACAATCGCACCAGGGACAGCAGTTTCGCAAGCCGTAGTATCCGCAAAGCGCGGCCCGCGTGAAGAATCTGAAAACTCTCCCCAAAATCCTGGAACAGAGGTTTTACTTTTTGGTAATTCGCAAGAGTACTACAACGCCCAACAGATCTACAGAAAAATAGCATTTAACAGATTAATTGCGGGTTATACGTAGTATGTACATGCAACACTGCCTCGTTAGGTACTTTTTCGAATTTTTCATTTAATATTCGTATTCGTAAACAAGAAATACGAGTCATTTTAGGGTTAAAAGCAATGCTGTATGTATTTGATCAGGTAAACTTTTACCCGACATAAATATTGTGTTTATTATAACGTAATATACTACCATAGTTGTAATGTTATATTAAAACATGTAGTGGGTAATACATATATATACGTTATGGACCAAGTAGAAATAGGTTATTATTCATAATGCGCGCGCAATATAAAAAATTCCCAGTATGATGAAACTTTTCTTTATTGTAAATTGATTTCTTGAATAAAATTGATTCAATATACCTTGTTTCGTGCCTAATTTATAAAGGTTAATGTATTTACACTTTATAAATACACGACAATTAGTCGACAAAGAAAAATCCTACCTTTCCTCGTCGTATTTAATCATTTTTGTTTGCAATCCTTTTATAGAACACAACACAACACACAACACTCGCGCACTCACACGCAAAAAGGCTTTATTAACCGAACGAGCACTCCTCGCACACACGAACAATACGACGCCGTAATTTAAAATTCGAATTACTGAAACAAGCACCACCGAATCAGTAACAATAACGCGAAAGATTTGAAATGGTTTTGCCAGAATTCTATATATAAACGCATTCGAGTTTATACGTGGATAATACGAAATCCCGTTTTTATTTTAAAAATATTCAGTTCTTTGTGCGCACTTCGATAAGGTATGAAAGTAGGTGGCGCACATGTTTTATTAGTTGTTTTGTCGGTGTATCGGTCACATAAAAATGTGATTAAACTTTTATCTGGTTTATGTTCTGTAATAGGCCAAATTTTCAATGCTTAAGGGCACGGTATGGTTGTGCTTAATACTTACGGTATTTAGTCACGCGACTTTAGCGTTAGCGGGACCTTTACGGTAAATGTGCAAAAACTCCCTATTGGGTGTATATCCGTCAAATTATTATCAAAATGCCTGACAACCTTGTAGCGCTATTCATATTGACCAGACAGTTTGATAAATATTTTTTTTGAAATTCGTATTTATTAAAATGTCCAATTTCAACTGTGATTATTCATATTGAAAGGGCATTATAAATAATGCCCTAAGTAATCATTTGGTCCATATATATATACACGATACTGGGCGTGTTTTTCGCCGAATACAGGTCGCGTGAATTATTAAATTCCTGTTAATTTAGGATCATTTGTATTTATGATAGTTATTATAGGTATATCATAAAATTATACAAAAATATAAATTGCGTAGTAAAAAAAAACTGGTAATAAAGTACAGAATAATAAACACACATTTATAATACTACCATAAAACAATTAATAAGGTAGATACCTAACTAATTACCAACTTCGGAAGTACAAGATTAACACTTCAGCATCTTTTAGAACTTGCGGAAGTTAATGAATTAAAATGTTTGTTAAAGCACAACGATCGATGAAAACTTAATTAACTTAACTTTTTAATTCGAAAATTATATAAGTATAGTGAAACCTAGTTAAGACGGTCTTGTCGGTTTTCTTTGGCACCTTAAAGAGCGCATTAACGAAGTTTTACTGTATCTAGTTAGTTTTTGTGTAAATACATTAGCTTATCTTCGGTTCTAATAAAAATATCCAGGTGAAGAGACTACGATCAATAGATAGTAAAGAGAAAGTGCTTAGTATTTTTGCTTTTACCATTTATTAAACGAAATCGAGTAAATTTAATTAATTAGTCGTGTATAAAAACAACATAAAAAAAGATTACTTATTATAAACAATGACTAAAACGAAAATTTAGTTATAAATTATTGAAAATATCCATTTGCGAAGAAACAAAGACTACACTTAGTATTTTTCAAAAGCAACGACGTGTAATAAATTAGTTTTCATACGTAAAGCGTATTGTAACCATGTAGATGATTATAAAGAAAATTAAACTTTACTTACTTGGTTAAATATTAGAAATATGTAATCTAAAGGAATGGACGATATGAGGTCGAGGAAAAACCACGTTCTCAAATAATGTCTGGCTATTAATTTTGGGTCCAAGATAACTTGTTCCGCGTTATCCTGTTGCATAATCCCTGAAAACAAATATTGTTGATTTATTTTAAAAGAAAATGTATTTTTACTGTTATTTACTTATACAGATACTCACGTAATTTGTTCTGTTTTAAACGAGGTCGGTTTATTCATAAATCGCATATTTTGCGAACGAACTTTATACAAACTTACTTTGTTATATTTCATTATTAGTTATCTAAGTAATTACTGAAAATGTGTTGTTCAGTAATATTGTTAAACGTATTCGATAACTATGTTGTCTTTTGGTCGTTTTCATTGCATGGGAAATACCTATATATTATAATTGATAATGACACTGCCGGTTTAAAAATTTTCTAACTAAAATAAGTCAAAACTTTTTAATGCGGGGGGGGGGAGGGGTAGCTGTAATGATTTCAAACATAATGGCTGCTTATTGATAATTTCCGAGAAATTTACATTTTAAATTTTAAGTACGGCCCTGCTCTTAGGCAATTTAAATAAAATTTGTACTAATGGCCAAAATATACGGTATAGGTGGGGTAGTGAGACCAACAAACGTAGAATACTTAATCGCAAGTGAGGACGATGAGATCATATACATAGTTTAATAGCGCGACATGTGAAAGAAATACGCTTAAGGACTTAAAAAGAAAAAAATAAATAAATTCATAATGCTAAAGATGCAGATGAAGTGCACAAATGACTAATTTTCGAGAATAAAACAAACATCGATATAGTTTATAAGTACCCAAGCAAAACGGTTTACAATTAATGGTTAAAAAAAAACGGTATTTTGAAATGTTCTAAATTTTTGACTAAAAATATTACAGGACACAAAATGCCCAAATAAAGTTTCGAGTAGATAGTTGATGTAACAGTAATTTTATATAGGTAGGTAATGTTTGTACAAACCTGTTCTAAAATTGACCACGATATCAATAAGGAATATTGTGTCGGAGAGACAATTAAAGGCAATCCACCGCGTACTAAGATCATCGTTGAAGAAGCTGATGGCCACGGGCAGAATGATGAGGTTCGCCACCAAAAGGAGTAGCATGCACAAGTCCCAGTAGAATCTGAAATAAAATATGAATTATTTTCCACGAAAAAAAAAAACGCAGAGCACAAAGTATTTTTTAAGCTATACTACGTATTAAAATAATGTTCTTGAAATTAAAAAAAAAATCGCGTTAATAGATTTAACAAAAACCGATTTCGAAAAATAAATCAAAATTGACAATAATAGAATATTATTTTTTAGCACGATCTATTTTCTGGGAGTAGAAATTTAACGAGTTTTCCACGTCATTTTATTTTACTTTATCGTTCGGAGATAATTTCTTTTTGTTACAATGTTACCACTTTGATTATTAAAAATATTAATTTGGATAGTACATAGCTATAAAAATGAAGATAAATTTGTTATGAAATTAATTAAATGCAATCCGTTGGAAATATAATCAATCGTATTATATTTTGTTGCTATAAGGATTACTATAGAAATTACAATTATCTTATCTGTGTGTTTTCATCGTCAGATTAGTATAAATATGTTAAAATTTGAAAAGCATCGAGTACCTCCATCACTTCATTGACCTCGTAACTCGATAACGTACGTATAAATAATTAAAATCTCGGTTATTCTGCCGTATGACACGATGGCGTTTGATCTCAAAGAAAAAGTTGCCTTCGTTACTGGTGCCGCTACCGGCATTGGTCTTAATTATGTAAAAGAACTTCTCCGAAACGGGGTGAATGTAAGTTAACACTTTATTTCTTTCTAATACATATTATGTAAACCAATACTCAAACTTCCATTTTTAAATACGGAGAGAAAGCCGTTCGCACGAATTACCATTAACGTCTTCATAATTAAAGAATTGTAAAATTGCTAAAAAGGGGGCAGAATTTAAATGCATTACGTACTGCACAACGTCTTACAATTCATATATAGAAAAAAATATATATATATATATATATATATATATATATATACTGGGTGTCGACGAAATTACTAGAAAAATATATCAGTCAGAATTTTTGTGTGAGTAATATAGTACACTTACCACAGAAAAAATCGGGACAGTTGAAGGATAGAATTTTAAAAATGTTCGGTTGTGAATTGGGTAAAGTGGACAACTCTTTGTGATTTCCGATGATAATAATAATAGAACAAAATATTTTAGAAACAATTGGTAGGCAGGTTTAGTTTATGCTTTTTGTAAATTAAAAAATTTATCGATCGACGTAATATATCGATTGCGTTTTACCAAAAAGACGTAACTCACACTTTTTCTGAAAATTAGTTATTCTGACTATCTTACGCATTTAAAGCAAAGACATCGTCTGATAAAATCTATAGTAACGAATATTTCGATTTTTTCCACCGGAAAAACGTATCTTGTTATAGCTACGCGGCGACATAAAATGTGCTCTACTGTAAAATTTACTTTTTGTGGTTACGCCCTTTTGGAAAATTTGCGTCGATACGACCGATAACATGTAGATTTATATAAAAAAATGGTTACTTACATAGACAAAATTGATATAGCTTGAAAAATATTTCGTCTTGTTAATAGTGCTTCCGCAAACTTAAACTTAATAAATCACATTTTTGATTTTTTGCCTTGACTTTTCTTTAACAAGCCGTAACTTTTCCAAATCGAACCTATACATTGCTGCAACTTTTTTGCTTAAAATTATTTAAGAAACGCGCCCCTAACGTTTGGCAGATTCCTCCCGGGACACCCTGTATGTATCCTTAATTACTATATGTGTTATTTAACCTACGAAGCTTATATCCAAGATCAAGAAAGGATAAATAAAATAATTATGTAAGTAGGTATGTAATCATTCTTTGTGTGTATAGTAAAGTAATAAAGATACAATTCTTTGGCCGAATTAATATATTATATATTCATTAATTGTTTTCATCGTTTATATATTTGTAGCACTAAAGATACCCCCACCAACCACAGCCGAAATATATGGTGTTAGTTGTTCCAAGTTTTTATATTGGCTTATTACCACAATTTTTAAAAGAAGTATAGTCAAGTAAGCATTCGGTCACTAGTTTTAATTTTAATTCAGTCACTAGTTTTCATTTTAAGGCGATCCCCTACCAGTAAGTTCATAAACTTCAATGGAAATCAAGATTTCGCACTTTTTATGTTTTAGAAAAAATTTTTTAAATGATATTTGGTATCGAAATCATCAGTACAAAAAAGGAAATTATCCCACAGCGACGAAATTATTGCAAGATGTCAAAATTATACCAAAAATATTACATTTAATAATAAAACAGGGTTACAAATAGGTTACAAACACAACAATGAGATTAAATCTACAGATTCTAGACGAGAGCGGTATAATGGAGTATCAACAGATATACTGGACACATCATTCACTGGAAACAAATATTTTGAAATGTATTTTTAGACTTCATCAGTAATTATAATTGTAGAGGAAGGAAATTAGTATATAATTCAATACATTGACATTATTGTAGAAAAATATTTGAAAAAGCATTAAAATATCGAGGATATAATAAATAGTAATATTATCGAAATCATAGTTGTTTTCATAACGATCACATTCTAAATTAACTTTAGAGAAATAAGTAAAGAAATGCCAAAAATCATAATTCGCAATTTTGTTGGGTGAAGTTTGCCTGTTACGTTCTCATCTAACTATAAGTAGGACCCGTAAATTCGATACATTGTTCTCTTTGTAACCTTTTTCTATTCTTTTTCTACGGATTAGTAAATGTCATATATTTGATATAATTTTGACGTCTTACGATAATTTTGTCGATTTGGGATGATTTCTTTTTTTGTGCTGATGATTTTGGTACCAAACATCATATTAAAAAAATTATTCTAAAACATAAAAAAGAGTGAAATGTGGATTTTCATTTGATTTACGTTGAAGTTTGTTAGTTTACTTGAAGGTAGGGCTCGTCTTAAAATCCAAAAAGCTTTTTCAACCTTTCCGATACCTAACATCTTTAGAACCTCATCTATGTAGGTAACAATGATGCTTTTATTGGCTTACAGTAATCCTTATGTACTTGCAAATCGTTTATTTAAAACCCGATTCACAACCAAACATTTTTAAAATTCTCTCCTTCTACTGTCCCGATTTTTTCTGTGGTGAGCGTATATGGGTGCTACATTTCGATTGTTGCAGAACTATTACACGTCTGGATTTGTTCAATTTCGAAGTCCTACATCTTTAAACCTATTACAAAAAATGCGTTTTTGCCCAACCGTGGCATTCTAGATGCGCAAATAAAATTGTCTAAAAAAAATCAAGTAGGTTATAAAAACTTTTCGAAATGATGTAATTCTATTCAAAATCGATAGTGGATACCAAAAAAATCGAAAGTTGAGATCGTTTCCAGCGTAACCGGAAGTGTAATAGTAGTTCTGCAACATTCAAAATATAGCACCGCCCTCGTAAAAAAATTCAGACTTATCGACCGGACTTTCAGACCGTCGAAAATAAAGGCTGTCATATATGATGACTAAAATCGATAATTTATTAATCTTAAAATTAGTCTAAGTTTATTTTTGAGTGTAATTTTGCTATAGATTAACATTTCGAATTATTTTATTATCGTAAATCGATGTTAATTTAACAATTTTTTTTCCGTCTAAAGTAGCAAATACGTATTAAATGCTGCTTAGCAATTTTATAAACCAACCCCCTCACGTAATTCAAAATATGCCGTGTTGGTTAATACGTTTACACTGTACTAAAATAACAAATTAAATCCGGAAGATTATACGTCTAACTAACTATGTTTTCCGATGTATAATATATGCAGGGGGTTACTATTGCCGACGTTAATGCCACGAATGGGGAGGAAGCCGTAAAAGGGCTTACAAAAGAATTTGGACCTAACAAGGTGATTTTTGTTAAAGCAGATGTAACTGAAAAAACCCAACTAGAAGGTGAGCCAGTTTTGCAATAGTAAGTATGGCTGGTTTTAATTATACTTAGGTATTTGGAATTATCTAGTAGGTAACTCGCCTATCTACTATTAATTTTCAAAATTACGTTATACAATACGATATTTTGTTAATATTAGAAGATTCATGAATTCACTATAGCTATATTGAGGTATATAATGTAGATATCATACGTCCACGTACAGATTGTGGCAACAAATTTCCAGTAATTGTGCGGTTCAAAAATAATAAGACATTTTTTATCGAAAATTTTTGAAAATTCAATCTCGACGAAAACGGGTTTAATTTATTAGTTTAGGCTTATTTTAGGTGGAAATTGATATTTCTCGACGTACGGAGGCGAAACAAAAAATTTTAGTTCAGAACAAATTTTGCAAAAACGGCTTTTTTCGAGATTTCGCGAAAATATTAAATCGACGGAAAAGCGCGTAGTTTGTCATTTCTTGCTTTGTTATGCATGAGAAACGAATTTGCAAGTAGATACGGACCTGTTTTAAAGACTTCTTGTAGGAGTCAAAATTTTGCAAAAACGATAAGGCTTTTTTATCGAAAATTTTTGAAAACTCGATCTCGGCGAAAACGGGTTTAATTTATTAGTTTAGGCTTGTTTTAGGTGGAAATTGATATTTCTCGACGTACGGAGGCGAAACAAAAAATTTTAGTTCAGAACAAATTTTGCAAAAACGGCTTTTTTTCGAGATTTCGCGAAAATTTTAAATCGACGGAAAAGCGCGTAGTTTGTCATTGCTTGCTTTGTTATGCATAAAAAACGAATTTGCAAGTAGATACGGACTTGTTTTAATGGGTCGGGTAAAAATTTCGACAAAATCATGGACTATATTACATACCCGGACAATCTAACAGTCGAAATTTTACATTAACAATTTACGAAATTTCTGTCCTTTTTGTCTTTGTTAACTTCAACAATCAACGAAAACAAGAAAATTGTAGGTATTCTTTAATTTAAACACCTATCCCGATGATAATAAGATTAATAGTAGATACTTAGTAAAATTAAAAAAGTATGATAAAAAAAAGTCGCGTATAAGTGATAATTTTTGACACACATTAGAAACTGGAGTTCCAGTTCTTCAAATATTTGCGAAAATGTTTCCGAAAAACTCCGTTCTGTTGCACAATCTGTAATAAGTAATAAATAATGCCTATAAGATACCGCATAACCCACATCTATCCCATATCATAGTTATATTTGGGAACTTTCTTCGCGTACAGGCCTAAGTCGGGTGGTTGTGACCGTGACAGAATTAACCTCACTAGATCATTTTTGGTTACCGACAGTAAACAACCACCCGAGCAAGGTCCAAATCTAGTCCTCGCTTCATTTAATCCTCCTCGTCACCACTCCTTATAACCTACAATCATAATTAATACCTAATAAATTTTTAAGCTGTGGAAATTTCTGTTTAGAAAATTTAACAAAGAATACGTGGAAATTAAATATAAGTACTTACTTAAACACTTTCTATTAAAATACATTCCTTACATTTATAGTTAATTATAAAATTAATTTTGTAGGTAATTAGTTAGTTATCCGCCGTTTACTTTTAATATTATTTAACATTTAAATCAACTTATCAACTTAACGTTCAATCAACTTATAATTAGCTATCTTAATTTAATTTGCACATTTAATAAAATAATTTTAGATGCCTTCAAGGTAGCTATAGCTGCTTGGAAAAGGCTCGACGTGGTAATTAATAATGCTGGTGTTATGAACGACAGTCAGTGGGAACTACAAATTTCCATAAACTGTGTAAGTATCATCATTTATTACTATTTTTGAAATAAGTAAATATGTTTCCCACCTTCAGTTAGTTATAAGGCATTCTACATTATGTAGAGTATACAACCATTAGTAAAGTTTTCCCGAGTACGGTTTCAATATGAGGTTCACACATCACCAGCAATATACAACCTTATATTGTAAACTACTGACGGGAATGCTTTAAGGTAAGCGTCCACTGGTCCGATTTGAAATATTTTACATTATTTTGAATGAGACTGCGTTCACCTATCCGCACCGCACGCATTGGATGTGGGCAATGTCGATGGCAATTCTAAAAACTGATTAAAATGCGATCCGTCCGGTGCGTGCCGAACGATGCCGATGCTAATGAACGCACGCCTCCACAATTTGGATCGGTATTTCCAGCAGTTAGCCAATAATCATGAATTGCGAGATTTTCTCCAACGTGGTTCATTTTATAGAAAGTAGGCAAAAGTCCCCTTTTTATCTTAAAATGTTTGTGGAATCCGACAATAAAGTTAATTTTTTTTAACTTAATCTCTTGAAAAACCAGCGATTAGAAAGGAGTAGTATCCTTGTTTCCTCTGAAGTGGTATCAAAAAATATATGAAATCGTTTTGAAATAAGCAGGTGCTTACCTACTTTATTCATAAGGAATGCAAACCAAACATGATTAAATTTCAATAAGAAATAAAAGAGTTACTTATTTAAATAAATTGATTTTTCGTTTTTAAGGGGATAGTAGACGCTCGAAAATGAATACTTATATATCGTTTTTTTATCGTTAGTAACGACTTTGAAAAGTTTCTTGACGTTGTAAACGATGTATTTTTTATAATTATTTGATATTCTGTAATGAAAATTTATTGATCTTGTACGATACCAAAGGTAAGTTTTTAAATATTTTCTCAAAATCTATGAGAAATTTGTAACATATTTTTACATTTATAGAATCTGTATTGGTTTATCTAGGTGATAATATCGATAAAAATTGAAACTTCCCTTTAGTAATCTCACGATTTTAATTTTTATAGATGTTTTATAGTTACTTACGACGTGTGATCATAAAATGTCTATATAAAAATTATAATTGTGAGATTACTAAAGGGAAGTTTCAATTTTTATCGATATTATCACCTAGATAAACCAATACAGATTATATAAATGTAAAAATATGTTACAAATGTCTCATAGATTTTGAGAAAATATCTAAAAACTTATCTTTGGTATCGAACAAGATAAATACATTTTTATTACAGAATATCAAATAATTATAAAAAATACATCGTTTACAACGTCAAGAATCATTTCAAATACGTTACCAACCATAAAAAACGATATATAAGTATTCATTTTCGAGCGACTACTATCCCTTAATTATGTGGGTGAATATGTCTGCAGGGGAATGTAGTAGGAAAAACGTTTACAGAAACTTAAACTTTTATTTTGACGTGTTCTATACGTCTTCGGAAGATTTCTTATGCACCTTTACTTATTGTGGGATATACTTCACAGTAGTATTTACCCCTAAAATTTCATGCTTGCATCAAAAAATGCACTTAGAACCTAGACTAAAAATGTCGAGAACAAAATAGGAATCTATTGGAAATCCGAATACTGCGGATGCAATGCACGCAGTGCCTAAAATCCATCCGTTTCGTCCGATGTGGACGCTTAACTTTAGAGTCTAGCGGTGGCAAGCTCGTATACGAACACGGGCCACCAAATACAGTTTTAGAATCTGCGAGCCGCAGTCGAAAAAAATCTAATCAACTATCGACCACAAGAAATATAATTCGGCTTTTTTTCTTTTTAATAGGATGCAGTAGTTAGAGGTACCCTCCTAGCCTTGCAATATATGAGTAAAGAGCAAGGGGGAAATGGGGGAGTCATTGTCAACATTGCTTCCATACTCGGCCTACAACCACTTCAGAGTTGTCCCATTTACGTAGGTACGAAACACTTTGTCGTAGGGTTCGATCGATCATTAGGAACGCCCTACCACTATAATAGAACTGGAGTTAAGATACTCACTATGTGCCCAGGAGTGACCGACACCGTTCTTATAAACGACGCGAGGAAATACGCCTTAACGACGCTTTCTCCGACCATCGGTCAACAATTAGTCCACGATCTCGCTTCTCTTCCTCAACAAAAGTGAGACCGATTAACTGTCCGATTTACCTTTAATTATATTTAACCGTCATTTTAAAGAACTGAACACGTCGCGTTGGGAATAATTACTTTAATCACGAAAGGAGCCAGCGGCAGTGTGTGGGTGGCCGAAGGCGAGGAGCCAATTTACGAAGTTGCGATTCCAGACAGACACACTTATCGCAAATCTTAAGAAAATTAAATAAATGTTTTTATATGCACGGTAATGGAATAGTTGATTTGTTATCTTAAAATATGGAGATATAAATAGATTATATTTTAGTAAGGCTATTAATGTAGTTTTGATTCCCGTATAACCCCACTATGTATTAAATAATACATTAATTCTGATACATATTCATTTTCTTTGAGAAGCTTTTGAAATTAAGCGTTTAACAGTCTTACGAATTACATGAAAGGAAATGCATAATTTAATATATCCACGAGGGAAATTTCAAAAGCTTCCACTTAACGACTATTTTTAATACGTATATTATTTATGATAACAAATTTTAAAGTAAATTGTGGAAAGAAAAACACGTCGAATTTCACTTTTGTAACTTTTCGAGCATTTTTTTTAAATAACATGCCTAGACGAAATTGGCAGGGGTAGAAACTGGTAAAAGGATCAAAATTACGGATGGTCACCTACATATCGAAAACGAAACTTGCCGTGGAAGTTTATAATTAACTTGCAACACTCCAACAGCAAGTTGATGGTGAATATTAATACTTAATACGTTTTGTCATTATTGAAATAGTCCATTTTGATGGAAGATGTTTTACTCACAATCAGACAAGAAAACCAGTTACTATCCTAACAAATCACGAGTATAAAAAGTGCAAATGCAGGACACTTGAATTGTTACACTGCCACAATGATTAAAACTGCTTCACAAAAATGACACGTTACGTTCTTATATCTTGCCAAAGGGCTTATGAGAGAAGCTCATTATCTATTAGGTTTATTTTGTTTGCGACTAAAACGTTGTTTAAAATAAACTACACGTTTATGTACATAGTAACTTTTGTAATCGAATCTTGCGAACTTTCACGTTGTACCTATATTATAATGAAGCTCTATTATATATTCAGAATAAAACAATTCATGTAAATTCTATGCATTTGTCGTGTTTACTATTTTAAATGGGCGTCAGCTCTAAATTGCTTTAATTAAGGAAAGTTCACTGAAAAACAAACAGCTTTAATACATCTAACGTTTTTATGAAAGGCGGATAGGATTTATTTTGAGCGTAAACTCTAGTAATTTCATTTTTAACATACTTATACTTTTATAAATATGTTTTCTCATTAAAGCGTTTTGCCACATTGCCAAAAACACTTTGCTTCATATTAAATTTATAATTAACTAATTATTAATAACTTACTGCACCAAAATAACTTAAATAATCTCAATTATATGATACAGTCGCGGTCAAATTATTATGGGTAAACGGGATCACTAGCACCCCTCTTTTTGTCCCTTGTTTTTCTAAGTAACCGAAGCGGAACTTGACGCAGTTGATAAATACGCAAAATGCCATATTTTGACATGATGTGCGATTTTTCGGACTTCCGGTTTGGCCAGGATGTGGCACCAATTTTCAAATGGAACACTCCCCCCGTATATTATTGCATTTTGAGAATCCAGGATAAACAACGTCTGGTTATTATTATACTTACGAGAAAAACGCGTAAATTGCACGGCAGTAATAGGAACGATTTGAAAGATCAAACGTTCAAAAAATAAACAGTCTCGTAATAAAAAAATTCAGAAATGTTAATTGATCTTAATTATCCAAAAACTGAAGGTAAAATGGACTTCTTTTGGTATTTTATAAAAAAAAATAGCGTTCGAGCGCCGAGTAGTGAATTTTGACTCACCCTGCACAGCACGCTATCGTATTTTATAATACCAAATGTTATACGGTTTAAGAAATAAATTACAGATTTTATTTACGTAAAAATGCAGTAGATAATAAAAAACGAACTCTTATTTAAATGAACTAAAAAGCGAAAATTACGTAAATAAATTTAAAAAAAATCTTAATTTTAATTGGCCTTGAAAGAAGAACAAGCGCATCCGATAATTAATCTTAATCATTAAAAAAAATAGTTTATATAAAAGCGGTATAAGATCGATAAAATTCTACATTTTAAAAAACATCCAGCTGGCCATCAAAAGTAAAATAAAAAAAAGAGGGCAAAAAACGAGGCAAACTGAATAAGTTTCACGTTTCACAGAGCCTCACATTTTCGAACTTCCACGAAATTTTTAGATACCTCTATTACAATATTTTTTTGTTGTTAATATTAAAATTTTTACGCAAACAGCGTGAAGCTACGTTTACTGAAAAATATTCGATATGTCGCACATACACGGTGACGCATAAGCTTACCAGTACGTTGTAGCCTTCAGAGGTCATCAAAAATAATTTAAAAATCTATCGTTATTTTTAACGAAGTTATTAGTGAAAAATGCATGTTAGAATTGGCAACATTTCAAATACCTATGTAGTTATATCCGTTACAACAGAAACTCTTAAAATGTCTATAAAACCAAACTAAATTAGTTTATTAAAATATTTTTTATGGTCATTTACTAACTACGTGGTCAAGGAGAGAGTTTTTAACTATTTTTTTGGGATTACTTGGAGGGTCCCCTACTGGAGAGCTTATGCGCCATTTTGTATACACCACGTGTATACAATGTGTATGTATGTGTTTTCTGCACAATAAGTGCAGAAAATTCAACGCAACACTATTTTTTTCATAAAACGCCAAAAGTAATCCATTTTACCTTTAGCTTTTGGATAATTAAGATCACAAAACATTTTTGGATTTCTTTATTACAAAGACGGTTTATTTTTTGTACGTTCGGTCTTTCAAATCGTTCCCATCACCGCAGCGCAATTTACGAGTTTTCTCGTAAGTATAATAATAACCAGATGTTGTTTAACATTCTTTTTTCACATACTCCAGGGTCTTTTAATGAAATACGGGACATGAAAGATAATTTTTCATATTCAGCGGAAAATCGATGAAGGCAAGGAGAGGATGTTGACTAGTCGCGGAAGTTCAGGTAAATTATTTAAATTAAATTCAGTTCGCAAAGGTGTTTGCAACATTATTTTAATGTATTCATGAGTATAAAACCGAGTTAGGGCAGTTGTTGTATTTTTTTTTTACGATGACAGTGTTAAACTTATGAAATATAGATCGTAACTTATTTACACTGACAATGAGAGAAAGAGGCAATTTATTATTTTATAAGACGGAAAACACTTAAATGTAATAAGGTAAAATACCCAATGCGCGCAAAACTTGAAGGAACAATTTCCTGTAGAAAATTAGGTGGGCCTTTTATATAAAGTTTTTTTTCCTAAAACGTCTCCTTTCGTAGTTACTCAAAAGTGGAAGCTCTTGAATTAACGAATGACAAATGTTAAATATTTAGTTGAATAAAGTTATAACGGTGTTGTTATAACTACTTGAAAAGTTTTCTTTTATGACGAATCACGCGCGTTTTTATCGATTTAAAATTTTCTCGAAATATCGAAAAAAAGACGTATGTATGTACTTATGTTCAATTTTGATACAAAATCAAATAGGTACGTCAACTTGATTTTAAAGCTGTTAGCATTAATTGTTAAAATTGTTGTTAGATTTTAATAGGTTAAATAACGTTAACTTTCTGTTAACCCATTTTAATTCAAGTAATACGTGCATATTTAAATTAAAATGATACGTCTTTATGGATGATTTCATCCGCGGAAGGAACAACGCACTTTCCTCCTTTGTAATACAAATAGCTATTTTCGAAAACTGCCATAAAATGTTGACTTTATTGTGATTGTTTGAGTTATACCTACGCGAAATGAGTAATTTTTTGGGACCTCGATCGGATTCGAACCGCATCGAGTTTACAGCGCAAGCATCAATCTAACAACAGTTTATTAGTTAATTATAGTTACAGGGTGATATAATATGAAGTTTATAGTCCTTTTATGTTTCTCGCCCCTCGATTTACACATACTTGTCTGTTATTAATTTTTGCAATACACTGTTGCAACAATTTGATTTAAACTCCGTTTTTTAAAGTACATAACGTGTGCAAATAAAGTAGCTGGACAGAAGTAAATTGCAATTATATCTGTATAGGTGTGTTTATTTCATCTACTGTTTATGTTATGGTTCATCTAGTCTTCTTAGTAAACAGAAATTTAGTATAAATCTAATCAGTAATCATGAAGGTTGCGGAACAGAACTATCTCCGAGAGCGTGTTTACAAACTGCTTGGACAGAGTTCTAAGAAAGAAGTTTTGGAACATTTTCTAAAAGAAAATGTCGCTCGTTCCACAATTTATTCTATATTTAAACGTTACGAAAGTCGTCAGTCAAGTGTGGGAATTAAGAAAAAAGGTCGCCCAAAAAAATTAAGTAAGTCTGAGCTTCAGAAATTGAAGAAAGCTGCGGTAAACAAAGTTGGAGCATCAAATCGAAAATTAAGTAGAAAACTTGGTGTTTCGAAAGAGACAGTTCGTCAAAACTTGATAAATATGGGTGTAAAGTATCACAGAAGAGTGACCGTTCCTAGATATAGTGAAAAGCAACTTCAAGAAATCCCAAAAAAGTGCAGAATTCTTCGTCGAAAATACTTCATTGGTGAGATTGAGATCATTCTTGACGATGAAAAATATTTCTCCTATGCTTGGAATAATGGCGAACAGAATGCGGAATTTTATACAAACGATATTGCAAATACTTCTGACGCTATAAGATTCGCTGCCAAAGGTAAATTTGAATCAAAAATTTTAGTTTGGGCAGCCATATCGACAAAAGGAGTGTCGCAGCTTTATATTCAAGATTCGAAAGCTCCAGCTATAAAAAGTGACACTTATATAAGTAATTGTCTTACTAAACTTGATAAATTTATTAAAACCATACACTCTGGTGACAACATAATATTTTGGCCTGATCTGGAAAGCAGCCATTATGCTGAAAAAACATTAAATTGGCTTAAGGACAAAAACATCAATTTTGTACCAAAGTATGCAAATCCACCAAACATTCCGAAGGCAAGACCAATTGAAGATTTTTGGAGTTTATTGTGTCAGGAAGTGTATAAAAATGGTTGGGAAGCAACATCCAATAAACAGCTTGCTGCAAGAATTAAGAAATGTGTGAAAAATGTTAATCTTCAGGTCGTCCAAGACATGATTCGAGGTATAAAGTCAAAATTACGGAAAATTGAAGATAATGGTCCTTTAGTTCTCTACAAAAACTAAAATTATTATGTAAGTTTAATGTAAATCTAATATAAATAAATCAATTTTTCCTTTAGTGAAAAATATTTCTATAATATTATGTTTTAAGTTTGTCCAGCTACATTATTGGCACACGTTATACCTACCTAACATTAGTTCTGATTGCGCAAATGGCACTAAATTTTGTAATTTAATGTATCTCTCGACGTATCTAACACACCCACAAATTTACCTACACTGCAAAAGTACATAGTACATCATTTTATTTAATCTGAAATGCATATTTTTTACCCAATAAACTGACAAGGAAAACAGAAAAAAACGAACAGTTCTTTTTATCCACGAATTACTTAATTTTAATTAAAAAAACTCAAATTAAAATTTTAATTGCCAACGAAATACACAAGACGCGAAAATAAAGAGTAACGCAGTCCTCCTGTGAAAACGAACTTACGATAAATTGAGTTAATTCTCTTTTAATTTGGAAATCCGATAGCGATCTTGTTCAGCTACAAAAGCAAATTGAAATTTGCAACTATAGGAAAACGCGCCACCACAGAGTCTGCTAGGCTTACAATAAAAAAAAACAGGTTACGCACACTTTTTTTTTGTAGCTAACAAAAAACAATTAACGTCCAAATTATTGAATATTTAAAAGATAGAGTACATAGGTACTGTTTAACGTGGGAGAAATCCTCCTAAAGTGATTATTTATTTTAACTTAAATTTATAAATAGATAGACTAATAAATTGTACTGATACGAAAGTGAGTGCATCGTAATATTTAGATAAACGTGTGTGCTTATCACAACTCTCAAAAAGTATAACTTAAAAGTTATATCAAGTGTGCAATTATTTTCCATCAGAATGAATTTAATACATTTTTATTAGTTTATTACCGAAATGAGGAAATTTTATTACGTATTGACTACGTATAGTTCAATCTTTACTCAATGTTCTGTAACCGCATATAAGTATTAAATAAACATAACTTATTACCACTACTAAACTACTACGCACTCCTACTCTTCGCCAACTTGTTAAAATTGAAATGAACGTCGTAGCATCTTAACTTCGTAATTTTTACATCACGTATTGATTTCTGCAACACCTAAATATAAACGAAAAATGGTTTACTTCGTGTAAATTCACGCCCGTCGAAATTACTGAATTTTTCTATAAAAATTTGATTTAAAAATAGTACATAATATGCAAAATTATTGAATATAATATACAAAAAAAAATAATTTTATTACGCTATGTAAATATATTGCTACAGCCCCATCCCCACTTTGTACTTTTTAATTCTAAGTTTAATTTTTTAATTAATTAATATGCCGTACCATATATGGGTTTAGGCACAGTTATATTTATTTTATTATAATTACTGCATTAACTAATACATGATTGGTTTTCACTTTTTGTTTTAGTATGTAGATTCTTGCGTGGAAGAGTGTTCTTGGTCATCTTGATTTTGTTTATTTTCTAATGCTTTTTGTAAGTTATTTGTTATCTTTGTGAATCGATATCTAATTTTCTGATTTTTAGCAAACTGTATAAATCTTTTAGAGTTGCAATGACATCTTCAACATTATCCATGAAATTAGCTGCTACTTGAAGGGACGTTGATGTGGACGTTTATAAAAAATTTTGAAATCTCTATAGTTAAAATTATACTTTAGAGGTTGTTTGATTAATTCTTCTTCAACTAGTTCAAGTAATTCGTCTAATGTTGGTTCGAGACTTTCCACTGATTGAGTTTTTATTTTGGACTGTGAGAGTGAGTTATTTCTGGTTCGAGGTGGTTGTGTGGAGGATCTTGGGTAAGATTCATCAATGTTATAGTCTCTTCAAATGAACTGCATTTCTCCAGTGTTTGTATTATTTCGATGATTTGATTTTTTATGGTTTGTTGCTGAAATAGTGGGTATATATCTCGCAACATATTAGAGATTTCTGTGGGGTCGTCAGTATATGTAGTGATTAATTTTTTGATATTTTTGTTTTTTATAGGGTTTTCTATAAGATTTATAAGGTTGTCATAATTTAAAGGGAAGTTACGATATTTTTCATCTTCCAAGTATTGTTTGATTTTGTTATATTGGTCAGGTTTTTTTGAGGTTGATGCTGTTGTAGGAGTTTCGTCATCTTTGATCGTTTTCCTTTTTTTATTTTTGTTTTTTTTTGGGGAGGGGGTTATAAACTCGAATTCGTTTAATTGTGCAGGTATGTCGTTTGTTTGTTGTATTTGTTGTTTGAGTCATTGGTTCACTTTTTTTAGGGATATCTGTGTGTCTTGAGACATAGATAAAGTTAATTCGGCTGATGTGTTCGAAATTTGCCTTTTTGTTGAGTGATTTATCTCTACTTCCATTTGGGAATTTGTTTCTGTAATTTGTTCTTGTACAATGTTTATGTTATTATTGGTAGTTGGCGTCAAAGTCTGTGTTGTTTGACTATATGTGCATTCTATGGCTTTATGTCCTGTGTTTTTGCATTTGTGACACATGTTAAGGTCCCATATCGATAAGTAGAAACGGTAATCAGTTTCATCATAATTTATTATAAAGGTTGATGGTATGTATTTCCTTGCTTTCACTATAGAATTGTTTTTTAAAGCTTATAATATGTTTAAATCCTTCTATGTGAATTCCTCCATTTAAAAAACAGATATTCGAGGACAGGGTTATTCCTATTTGACGCAGTTTTGTTTGGATTATGGAGTGTGGAATTATTGGGTTTCCTCCGGAAATAATTATTCTTTTGGTTGGTGTTATTAGTCGACGAATTGGTATTTGATGATTTTGTCTAGTAGCGTTTTGTTATTATTTATTATTTCGTTGACGAGTTCTTTATTTCTTAAAAAAACGCATATACGATTATTGGAAATCTTTTCGCATGCTATTAGGTTGTTTGGGTTTATTATTTTAACTAGGTTTATTATGTATTCCTTAATTGGGATTCCTGATTCAGGTGATAAGATGATGGCTTGTTCTTTTATAATATTATCGATATAGGAAGTTGTATTGGTTTTGTTAAGATTGTTTGCATTTAGTATGTTTGCGTAACTGTTGTTTTGATTAGGACGGGTATGGGGGGGTTGATGGATTATTTGGTTGGATTATATTTTATGTGGTTGACTATTTGGTTGTTTTCTATGAGTGTTATTGATAATTTTTATTATTAAGTGTCTTTTATCTTTGTATGTTTAGATGTTATTAGCATTGTGTATGAGGTTAAAGCCGCTCGTGATACTAGGTCACTAAACTACGATAAAATACCTGATGATGCGAAAAAACACAAAAAATCCGCACTTAATCACAGTGAAAGAAACACAGGTCTATACTCTACGAGAAAATTCATTTGAATCTAAGTTTAATTTTAATTTTCTATCTTTATATATCTTTTAATTAATTACACGTTATCAATTATTTATTTTAAAACTATCTTAGCTATTCTAACGATTTTATACTAA
This sequence comes from Rhagophthalmus giganteus, assembly GCA_036326145.1. Classification (NCBI taxonomy): domain Eukaryota; kingdom Metazoa; phylum Arthropoda; class Insecta; order Coleoptera; family Rhagophthalmidae; genus Rhagophthalmus; species Rhagophthalmus giganteus. Next base: position 3,744,701 of record JARFJA010000083.1, on the reverse strand, counting down.
TTCTAATTCCAGTTCCTCCTACACGTTAACAGTCGTTCTTTATTTATACTTATTCAATAGTTCTCGTGTTTTTTACTGATCTTTTCTTTCACCACTTCTAATTTTCATTTTCATCCACGCTCCCTCCAACTTCCTTCACGCATCTGTCACTTTTATTTACAGTCTTTTACACTTTCATTCCCTCTTAATTTCTCACTTACAATTCTTCCTTAACTTTTTATTATTTTGACATTTCTCATTAAAATTATTATCCCTATTTCTTCCTTATTACCCCTTTTACATAACAATTTTTTAATATTTTTCATTTTCTGCATTTTTTATTAAATTTACCATCAAACTCCTCTCATTTCAACTGTCTCATTGATCTCTTTTTATTTTTTATTTTCTCGTATTTTGATTGTTGGTCTCCCGTATCATAGCAATAGGTATCTACTTGAAAAACATTGACATGGAGTTTTTAAAGTACTTATCAATTTTAAATAGGTGAAATATTCTACTTTGTTGATTTAATTACCTTAAAGTTGCTCGAAATAAGTAATAGTAACTAAAAGTATGTTCATATTTAAGCTATTTTAACCATGAAACGGTAGAAGTTTCGAATTTAAAGTCATTAGTCTGATAATATTACTATCAAGGTTATTAAAAACACCAAGACAATTAGCCTTAACACTTGTTAAACGAAGATAAGAAGCAGAAGCATTTTCGGATCATTCATCGATTGCTTTCGTGTCGTACTATACCTAGTTATAAGTGGTGATAATCTAAATTTGTTTTCATACATAATTTCTTTTTTTTTACGAGCCGCCATGATGTACTTACATACTATAAAATAAAACGCTAAAATGATAACAATCCACAAGTTGTAAAACAACTTTTTAGTAGCGTATTGTATAGTGTGATAAATCACTATGAAATAGGCAGTAAAATTTTAACCCTAGTTAGTAATAATACACTTCAAAGTTATTTTCGAAAGTAATAAAAACTTCGTAAACGTTACCGAAAAGAAAAATTCACCTAACGGTAATATTTTGGTTGTAACTGTAGTTATTGCCGCTATTGAAAAATACCAGTGAGTAATAGAAACTAGATTTTCGATTTGTAAGTCATATCGGTAGTAGTAATTACGTAAAAATAACGATGAAATATATATTTTAAAGAAATTTATTACCTATTGGTAATATTATGGTAAAACTAACGTTCTCTAATTTTAAAAGGTAATTTCTCAATCTTATTTAAAATCCTAGTTGGACTTGAGATTGTCGCATATTATACAGCAATAGCGAAGACAATTACAAGGTAAATAAATAAAAATAAGCGCATTCTTTTGTCCGTTCTCGTGTATATTTCAGATTAATAGTAACAGCTGTTTCCGTAAATTTGAAATTCTAAAATATCTACCGTTTATCTAGTTATATTTTCAGAAACAATATGCGCGGCATCCTAGGAAGGGAGATTTGACTCCTGCCAAGAGTTTCTAAATATTAATCATTTGCGTAAAACCACGATCTTAAACTGACCCCACTCAATTGCTCAAAAGTCGCAGCAAATTACCTATCGATAAACAAACGAAAAAAGTTGCGATTAAAATGTCGTATTATATTAAAGAAAAAGTAGCAATTGTAACTGGCGGTGCTTCGGGTATAGGTCTTAGTTGCGTTAAAGAACTCCTAAAAAACGGCCTAAAAGTAAGTACTGTAATTATTTAAAAATTTAACGACAAACAAGTGTTCGGGACTTAAATTTTTCGAATTATAGGCCGTCACGATTGCCGACATCGACGACCTTAAAGGACAAGAAGCTCTCGACGAAATCGCGCAAGAATTCGGACCCGACAGGGCAACTTTTATAAACACGGACATCACAAAGACAGTCCAGTTTGAAGGTATTTTCTATAATCGAAACAATTTTAAATTGCGCCGACCGACCGACGAAAGTAAATTGTATTGCTTTTTAGAGTTATTCAAGAAAACATTGGAAACCTGGAAAAGTATCGACGTTGTCGTAAATAACGCTGGCATAATGAATGACAAAGAGTGGGAGTTGGAAATTGCAATTAATTGCGTAAGCACTTTGAAATGGACGCTTTAAAAATATCTAGGTGCCCTAATTAATTTCAAATACACAGACGGCGGTAGTTCAAGGAACATTGCTCGGTATGAAATACATGGGAAAAGATAGAGGCGGAAACGGCGGAATCATAATTAATATCGCGTCAATTTTGGGACTTCGGCCGTTATCCAGTTGCCCCGTACACGTGGCCACCAAACATTTCGTTATAGGATTTAATCGGTCGGTGGGCGCGCCGTTGCATTACAGAAGAAGCGGCATAAAAATTCTCACCCTCTGTCCCGGAATCACGAGCACCCCCCATTTAGAAGAAGCGAGCCGGAACGCCATCACCGAATTAGATCCAGATATCGGAGAACTGTTGGCCAAAGATCTTCAGGAGCTTCCCTCGCAACCGTAATCGCATATTTTTCGACATTTAACCATTTAAGCCGAACAATCTATTTTCAGACCGGACACCGTTGCAAAAGCTTTAATAACTATCATTTCGAAAGGTGACAACGGAAGCGTGTGGGTAGTGGAAGGTAATAACCCAATTTACGAGATCGTAAGGACGTTTAAGACATCGTAGTTTTTTCAAGTAGGAATATTATAAAGTTAGGCAATGTTAATTCAATTTGCTTTATCTTGGTATTTACAATAAGATGTGATAATTCTTACGAGTGTGGCTTTGAAATTTCAGAATACACTCTCTAATTGATAATAATATAATGAGCTAAAATACGTTTGTAGTTTTTACCCTCCGGAGCTAAAATTGTGGACGCGTATAAAGATTTAGTTCGGACTAAAGTGGATTTCTATTTGAAGATTAAACAACAAAATATAATTATTATTCGAAAACTGTCATCTTTTACGTTCATAAATATTGGGATCGATCGAGTTGCTTCGAATTCCTTAAATTTGTGAACTTGGCACGAATTGAAAATAAGAATGAAAATAAACACGTTACGTAATTGTCGCACTTTTCATTGGCACGTCAACTATTAGATCGTTACTTAATTTTTGTAAAGTTGCAGAAACGTCGTGATACCTATATATATATATATATATGTATGTTGTTGTCTCACACAGGTGACTAATATCCAAGCGAATAGTTTTTGGGAGTAGTCCAAACTTACAAAGATAAATTGATAAATTTTTTTAATTCAAGTTCAGACCCATTATTTTTAAATTACCCATACGTTTAAACGTTAGGTATTTTTAAATTTTTAAATCGTTTTTTTCCAAGAAGCTTTTTAATTAAAAAATTTTCGTTTGATGCAAATTTTATGCTTCTGTACTAACGCGATATTTAAACTTGTTTTCTAATATCGTAAGTATTTTAATCGAAAGTTTTGCATTTCAAATAATCGCAAGTATTATGTGTTGCGAAACATCTTTTGTGCTTAAATGTTTTTTTTTTGTTATTATTATTTTTATATACTTCAACGTTGCGTTATTTTCGGTCAATAAAACTGTAAGGAAGGCCGATCGGAAATTTTGTCACTCTTGACTTTCGATTTCTTTTAGCTTACCGATTCGATTCTCGAAAGGACGGGCGTTGCTTTGTAACACCCTGTATATATTATATTTTTCGAGTTTATCAATTTGTTTCATATTAGTTCACACGCTTAATTGAATTTTATAAACCACGAACATCCAAAAATTCTTATTTATAATACCTGAATATCCGTTTTATTAACTAAGTGCCTTGATTTAATATAGATTTATGAACTTTATCTTCCTGATTATTGTTTTCGCCCATACCTTTTAGGTTATCCTGTGTTTAGCTTAACTGCTAGAGAAATATTTAGTTGTATGTACAAACAAATAATTCTGTTAATGTATATTTCCGGGGCGCACCAGAATCCATTTCGTATTTCCGGTAACTCCCGACCCGTATCGTTTTAAATACAATTGGAAAAAGAATACTTTCTATTACATATAGTTACAGTCAAGTTATAGTTAGTTAGTTATAGTTTTGTCCCGCGAGATGTGAACGCATGCCAACGAGCGACGAAACAGGATCAAGAGGGATGAAGGGTAGCGGTTGTTTTTGAATTGTAAAAAAGGGCACGTCAGGTAATAAATAAAAACGGACAGTAATTTTTTTTTGAAGCCTATTACGATAAAAACTAATACAGGCGACGCACAGTGGAGTATATCATATGAGAAGTTGGCCAAAAGTCGTATTTCTTAAATCAATTATATAATATAATGTAGTTTAGAATCTCTCAGAATAAATAAGACTCTGGGTCGTCTATCTGCACCATTTTCTTGTCGTCAGTCCAACTATAGAAGGGTCTAGTTCATTTGTAATTTGTCTGTAACTCCGGCTTACAGGTAACTTTGTCAAAGCTCTACAAAACCGTTTGTATTATTTTCAAAATATTAGTGTATTAGAGAGTTTTTGTGAAATTTTCGAAGAAGGATTCTGATCTAGAAGGTATGTATATAATTTAGTAGAATATATGACATCTTATATAGAAAGATACGTATATATTTTTTGTTTTAAATTAAACATAAAAAATAATTTCTTTTTCGATTACTTTTAATAATCACCGGTCATTTAGTTATACTTCCAAGCGTTGCCAAGCAACAAAAGTTGTTTAATATGAAATGTCAATTATGTAGCTGTAATAAATAACTATTTTTTTTTACCAAAGTACACCCATTAAATTTTTATTATTTTTTTAAATAAGGTCTACGTGTTAATGTATGTATTTTTCAAATATTTGTATAGTCAATAAAATTAAACAAAATTAATAATAAAATACTAGAAATGCTGCTTCCGGCTGAAATTCCGAACCTTTCCAAATATAACATTATCCCTATCATGGGGATTCTTAGTGATGAGGAAGATGGCCAAAACACATTCAATGATTCAGAACACGAATAAACCGACTAAAAGTTTGATAGTTGATAGTTTGTTATTATGTTACTTTTAAGCAAATTCCTAATTGTTTCAATTTATTTTATTAGTTGTTTATAAGTTTATTGTAATGTAGCAACAAATTTGATTTCAAAAATTTTCGGTTTTTTTCAAATTTTATAAAATCTGAGTTAAAATAGCTTTAAATGATTACTTGGACATAGTAGAGACACAAAAACGCATAAAATAGTTTTGGCCAACTTTTTGTGTTAAATACCCCACTGTGCGACGGGACAAAACATACGAACTTGACTGTACACATAACATTTTGTTCCTAAAAATTGCAATAATGAGACAAACTATATTTTAGGTCTAAAGCGGTTTCGTGCGACACATTGTTAATAAAAAATCGATTAAGGGCCCATCGAACAAACACAAAAAAAAACGAAAAGTTAATAACGATAAACAAATATATTTTAGGTTCATAATGTTGCAGAACTCGAGAAACTGATATTTACGTAACTTTAATTTGATTAACAACACGAGTGCATCCGCAATAAATCGAAACAATTAAAAACAACGACAGGTAACCTACCTATACACTATTTTACAGTTGGATAGGGCACGGCAACGGGGAAAGGATCGTTAAAGATGACAAATTGCGGAACCATAAAATATATTTCCTCGTATAAAATTGCGAGAAATAATTTTACTCTTTCGAATGTTTGGCCGATGATATTACCTCCTACCTGCCTATATTATTATTTATTATTCCACATCCATATTGAAAAACATTTACAAGAACTTTTAAAGTTGAAGCAAAGCGAAAAGCGATAATTAATATCTAAGACCTAATGCTTAAGTGAAATTTAATGTATTTTAAAGACTTATAAACTTAAATAACCAAGTTAAATCTATGTCGTTCGATAGTTAATTAGTAGATAACAGAAAACAATTATAACTTCAGATGCAAGGTTTCCTTGTGGGTAGTTGGGTAATAAACCATAAGTTCGAGTAATAACTTATAAGTATGTGAGCATCGTAGCATTTGGAGATTACTTCGGACGAGCCATTAATAACGTGAACAGGTAAAATATGATCGCCACTGACCGCATTAGCAATAACTGTTCCGATAGCAGGAAGTATTTTGAGGTAAAACCGTTTTGAGCTAGGTGTCCTACAGCTGTCGAGATGTTCGAAATCGTTCTTAATGAAATGGAATAATTTAATCTTGCTCAAAATCATCGGAACAACACCGTCATAGTTCCGATTCGTTATACAGGGCGATTCACGACTGGTTGAAAAAAATGGTTCCATGTCAAAAGGCCGTTGACAAAAACGCCATCAGTTTCAAAAGTCAAATTAAATTGAACCTATTATTATAAGCGTTAGTATATAGCAGTAATAGGTGTCTATTTAACTGTGTTTGTATATAAATCGAAATCAGTCAATTCCAGAATTTCAACAAACAGTGAGATTTGAAAATTTATTTTCAACATATACCTAATTATTTTTAAAATACGTAAGTATAAGCCTAGTATAAATTCAAATTACTTATTGTTATATTTGGCACATGCTAGATATAATATAATATAATATTTATATTCTACATTTACGTGATACATAGTTGGGATAAAATAATGTTAAAACTACTTTTTGTCTTTATACAAACTTTCTTAGTGATAAACGTTCTTATGATAAGAGGAAATGAAGAATTGAAAATAACGAGCATAGGTGAAGTTGTCTGCTTTTATACAACTATTTAAACGATTAAAATATTATTCATGGTACACATTGTATATTTATAATTATGCAACATGTGCCAAATATAACAATAATTAATCTGAATTTATACTAGGCTTACTTTAAAAGCAAGTAGGTATCGGTTAAGAATAAATTTTCGCATCACTCTGTTGAAATTCTGGAATTGACTGATTCGATTTATATACAAATACAGTTAAATATATTACACAATAATAATAAAAAAATAACATCCTATAGTTAAAATTAACAAAATAAATTAAAAAATTAAATAAAAACTTTAAATTTAAATTAATTTTAATATTAAATAAATTAAATAATGACAAAAAAAAATTCAATGACTATTAATTTCCCATATTAATTACTGCTGGACAGTAATGTTTATAATAATTGGTTCCAATTCAATTTGATTTTTGAAACTGACGGCATTTTAGTCACGGCCTTTTGATGGTTTTTGACGACGGCCTTTTTACTACGGCGTTTTGACCTGACGGCGTTTTTCACTAACGACATTTTTGTTCAAGGCGTTTTCTCCACGGTGCGCCGTGGGCGGGATACCGTAAAACGTGGCAGAAACTATTTTGATTTATATAACTGTTTTAACTATTTGGTATATCATTTAGATTGAATAAATATAGATCATTTATAATATTTTACAAGTTTTATTTTAAAAATAAATGTAGATAAAGGGCTTAAAAAAGTTAAAATAAAAATATCCGCAATAATTGTATCTTATAGAAAATATGTTATCACATATGTTGTAATTTAGGACCTGCTGAACAAAAAATGTAATACGTAAAACGTTATATCATGGTTAGTTTTTGAACTACAGTCAAACATGAACTGTGATGGGCGAGTAGATATTGTTTGAGAACAATGTTTTTCGAACATTTCATAGTAAACCATTATTATTATTATTGATCACAAGAAAAATTTCATAAATATTTTTTATACATATAAATTCATATATAGGGTGTCTCTGAATTTTGGGTTTACAATAGAGGTAGGTACCTACCTATACTGAACTAAAAATTTCATCGTACTAGGAAAAAATGTATTGCTTGTAAAATATTCGACTTATTTTGAAAACAAAGTTTATCAAGCAAAAAAATTACATTTATTATATAACGTACGTATTCAAAAAACTATCTTTCTAAAAAAATAAAAAATATGACCGCTATTAAACTATTCAAAAACTTTCACAAAACAAACTCTTACAAAAACTTCGTACATAATTTTAAAAATAAATTAATAATTGAATAAAAGATGGCATAACAAAAGGAAACAGAGAAAACAGAAAATGTTTCTTCTTCTTCATCAGGTAGATTATTCAGATATTTTTTCTATTGTAATTAAACTATTCTAATCGTAAAATTAAAATAAAATTACAGTTACAATAGAAAAAAATGTAGTTTAGTCGTCTGATGAAAAAGAAACACTTTCTGTTTCCTCTTCTTCGGGAGACGATTCATCTGTATATCGAAAAATATTTGTTTCCCCGAGCATATATAAAACATCTGTATAAAATTGCTTCAACTTTTTTTGTGGGATACTTAAACAGTTTACTAATTCAGCGATTTTAGAACACTGACAAAAAACATGTAAAATTTTTCAAGTTTTTCGGCTTTCTGCTTCTTTTATAATTGAAGATGAATAGGGAAGAATGAAAAGTTACTTTAAAATATTCGAAATATCGGTCGAAGTTTACTTAAATTATTTTGCAATAAACACAGAGTCGGCTGTAAGCTTTTTCTTATAGGCCATTATCTTCAAATGTCGCAGTATTTTTTTTATTATGCAGTAGCTATACTTTTATGCAAAAAAAGTAACCTGATACAGCTTGACAGTAAACTAAAAGTCAACGACAAGTTGATTTAGTGACACGAAGGAAATGAAATTTAGTTACAAAAATAGATTAATTATAATAACCAAAATTAGGCACGTTAACGAACAATAACTTATTAAATAAGTTTATGTACCTATAGACTTTGCATCCATCTCGATTTCGACTCACTTTTGTATTAATTATCTACATAAAACTAAACGAAAAACAGAACAATTATTTTGACGTGTAATAAACAATTCACACGAGTTTATCGGAATTGTCAGTTCTGCCTGTATTACACGGAAATATGTGATGATAACAGCAATTACTTAATCGTATAACATCCATAGATGATTAAGCTATTATAAAATATGAGTTTAAATAAGTACATGTGATATTTTAATTTTTGACTTTCTGCCACGTTTTACGATATTCCGCCCCACTGTGCGGCGTTTTGACTCACGGCGTTTTTGTCGATGGCCTTTTGACGTGATACCGAAAAAATGGTATTCTGGTTAAAAAATGCGAAATAATATTTTTTCCGAACAGGCCCCGTTTCCGAGTTATTAGATCTCTAAGTTGCCTTTTACGATTTTAATATTTAAAATTAATAATACCAGGCCTAGCATTTATGTAACATAAAAAGTTGACATTTAATTGATATATTTTAAGTGAAATTTTTTTACATTAGCTGCTTTATCGAATATGGAATTTATTGTTTAAATTGTTATCTATTTATTTTGTTCTTATATATATGTCTCTGACAACAATCAACTCAGACGACGCTATTGACATTAAAAAATGATAAGAACATTGCTTATTTTTCTAAAACAACGGCTGAAGCACGGCCTGGATTTATGGGGAATTTTGACATTTTCATCGGCAAAGATCAATTATTAACAACTATGCCAAGTTTCACTTCCTACAAAGTTCTTAAGTGGATTAAATTTTTTATTTTTAAAATGTTTAGACTAATTCACCTAGAGTAGGCACTATTTTATAAACGAATATAATTTTATCATCATATCACTGTCGTTATTTATAAGTCCTACGCGGTTTGAAATATTTAGAACCGTCACAACTTTGTATTCTTACCCAACATGATTTTGTTAAAATTCAAATTATAGGTGTACAACTTCTTCCGTTTCGAAATTCTTTATTGTAATAAACTGGTTATACATTTATGATTCAAAGTATTGTCCATCGCTGGCCATTTTCTCCCATCTTTCGGGCAGCGTAGAATCGCGTTGAAACTGGTCATCTTGAAGCGATCAAATCGATAATTTACTTCTTCATAAGACCAAGTCTGGTCATCCAGGCCGTGTGCCATTGATCGAAACAAGTGATAGTCCGAAGCAACGTCTGGAGAATACGGCGTTAGACTTCCCATTTCAACGTTTCAAGTATGTCTTGACCACTTTCGCAACATGGCCTGAGCATTTATGGTGTAAGAATTTGACATTTCTCATCGAGTCAAAGTATCAATTCTGCATCTTCGAACAACCTTCTCTCCACCGCCATGCCGGTCTTCGACTTCCTACAATCACCGTTCTTGAAGTGGATTGAAACCACTTCGGCACGTTCTTTAAAACTGTAGGTATTTGAGAGCTAATTCGACCTAGAGCCTCAGCCGCAGATTTCTTCATATTAAAACAGAAAATTAAAACCTCGCAAATGACGAGAATTTGGCATCGTAAGCTGACATGTTAATCGAGAATAACTTTATGATGCAGACACAAATCTATTTCTAATATTTGATGGCGTTATATCACCGTACAACCTACGCGGTTTGAATCTTATTGTATGAACCGTCTACGATCTATTGTATTTCGACTACCACTTACATGTACAGTTATATTATTGTTTTACGGCGGAAGCAAAGTTTACACCTAATTATATTTGAAGGTAATACGATAAAATTTGTAAAAAAAAATAAACGCGACAATATCATTTAAAAGGTCCTAAACGTCAAATTAATTTACTTCAAAAAATTACAAGGGCTGCTCTATTGATAACTACAATTAGTAGTAGGCCAAGAATTTTCGAGAGTCTTTCAAGAAAAATTTAAAAGACCAAACCAACATATAATTAAGTACCTACCTACTGTAGAAGGAGAATATTTCGAAAACTATTAAAATAAATTTCTTTGAAATTTCAACTGTTTTTTTTTAACATCTAACAATTTTCGTGGTAGCTCTCGTATTTCTCGCATTTTAAATTAAAATTATTACCAGAGCACAAAATAGAATTAAATCAAGATTAAGTACTAATTTATTTATATAGTTACCTATATGTTAATCTAAAAAATGAACCGTGCTCTCGCGGTTGTCTGCAATACAAAGAGTAATCTGCGATTTGAGTATAACCAAAGCAGAATTGGCGAATGTCAGATAAATATTGCTCTACAACCGTGGAAAATAGGGTTTTCCGCATCCATTTCGGCACTGATTGAGTTTGTAAAATAAGCCTTTACAAAACAAGTTGTAACAGTTTCTGAGCGAAAACGATTTTATTTGTAGAAAAGGTCAAGACCGCGCCCCGTGATCGTTTCGCGATAACGAAACGCAAAATATGTACCCTATATACGAAAACTGGCGTTTATGAGACTATTGATTTTGATAATAATTAAGAAATGACAATATTATTTCTTAGTAGTATTTTGGAAAATATCACGAAAAAATTAGATTAATCGGATTAGGTGGACTAATGCGTTAATTTGGGTATTTTATGAAAACGGTGGAGCACGTCTTACTTGAGTGTACCCCACAAGAAAGTGGGAAGCTCGCAGTAAGCTTACGAGCACACTTTTTAGCGATTTTCCTTTTTTCCTCGTGGTATTTCCACGACACTACATATTTCTGCGATTAGCTTACAAGGTAAACTATCAAAATTAAAACTACTTACAATAAATTTTGTACTTGACAGGTTTCTCGACGGATTTACATGGATGAACCTGATTTCAATCGATTCACGTAATTTTCATTAGGTGCGCAAAAGTTTTACCTAAAAATCGAAAAATAACGAAAAATACTGTCCGCATATGACAACATTAGGCGCATTCAGACGGGTTCAGCGCTAAAACAGTGGAAACAAGCGCTGTTTACGTTATAGCAGCCGTCTAAGGCCTGAACGACCTTAAGCTATTTTAATAAACACGTGGCACAACTGAAATCATACGTTTACTTTAAAAAAACACAAATAAATAGCGGTTCAATCGCACAGCTGTTTCAGCGCCGATATAGCGCCTTTCTGACTGTATGCGCTCATCATCTCAACAATTAAGCAGCTATAGGCTAGTAAGAATTAAGCTAAAATTTGACCCAACCTAGAAAATAATTTGTAACAAGCATTCGATTGCGGAAAAACGTAGAGTTGATGGTATTGTTTTAACATGTCCTACAAAGAGAAAACGCATTTTTATTTTTGATTTCTCAAAAATTTCTATTCTAAGTAAATACCTGTGAAACTGTTTTTTTACTTTTCACATATTAATATTTACCGTTAATTAGTCTCTTATTCGTTTTTTTTTCTGGAACTTTTGAACTTATAGTACAATTTTTCATTCCGACTTTAAATAAGATCGCGTCGCGACGTCTCACCGCCTGACTCGTTAAGGGATCATCTTGTCAGGACTAGGATCGTACTCTTGCAAACCAAATACGGAATTCGTGGCTCCGTTATTTAAAAAGACCGACTTCTTCCCACGGAGATGTCGTTTTAGATGTGAAAAATGGTGAAAATTCAAATAAAGCTAAATTCAACTACAGCGAGTCATCCAGGAAGTGGAATTAAGGGAAACGAAATATATAGTGAACGTTATCTAATTATCGGGTTCCCTTTCGTAGATTCATGAATTTGAAAATAACGTTTCAAGTTGTTCTTAACACGAACATGCTTTGTAGAGTAAATGCCGTGTAAAATGTGTGCATGTAATAGGTAGAGGTAAATAGTTTTCCTATGAAATTCATAAATAAATTTAAAGTTCAAATAATTCAACATTTAAGATGAAAACTAATTGAATCATAATATAATACGTATGCATACGTAACACGGTGATTGCATTTACAGCAAAGCACTTCCGGAACCAAAAAATTGTCCGCTAATGGGAAATGCCCACATTACACATTATAAAACAACGCCGGGGATTATTAAAAGGTTAAGAGAAGTGTCGTCGTATTTACAAATCAAACAAGTTTTTTGAACTTCGAATGAAGAAAATTTTAAAAAAGATTCAAAGTGACATGTGTGCTCTACCTGTTACGTAAACGTGTTTACTTAATTCCAATAAATTCGGGAAAAACATGTTTCGATAGATTTCCGAGAAGAAAATTGTTTTCGTCGAAATGCAATTTCAGTTTGATCTGGGGCCGGCCTTAAATTCTTTGTTTCTGAAAGGAATACTTATTGAATGGGAGATCATAAATAAGCATCGCACGTATTTTGTTTACTGTAAAACGTACGTTTATTACGCACTTTTATTCCATTTTATGTTTGCCATTTTTTCTACTTCGGCTGTGCTTATAAAAAACGAGATTTGTGAATAGGAAACGAGTGATTTATTTGATTTTTGATGTTTAGGTATTTTAAAAGTAGCACATTGAAATTTTAATGAATAAGGTAATATTTTCGAAAATTTGTTTCTTCAATTATTAGTATAGACGTGTTTTTCTTTCACTGTGATTAAGTGCGAGTTTTTTGTGTTTTTTCGCATCATCAGGTATTTTATCGTAGTTTAGTGACCTTTTCTCGTGTATCGCGAGCGGCCTTAACCTCATACACAGTGCTAATAATATCTAAACATACAAAGATAAAAGACACTTAATAATAAAAATTATCAATAACGCTCATAGAAAACAACCAAATATGTCAACCACATAAAATATAATCGAACTAAATAATCCATCAACCCCCCCATACCCGTCCTAATCAAGACAACAGTTACGCAAACATACTAAATGCAAACAATCTTAACAAAACCAATACAACTTCCTATATCGATAATATTACAAAAGAACAAGCCATCATCTTATCACCTGAATCAGGAATCCCAATTAAGGAATATATAATAAACCTAGTTAAAATAATAAACCCAAACAACATAATAGCATGCGAAAGGATTTCCAATAATCGTATATGCGTTTTTTTAAGAAATAAAGAACTCGTCAACGAAATAATAAATAATAATAACCAATCAAACGCTACCAAACAACAAAATCATCAAATACCAATTCGTCGACTAATAGCACCAACCAAAAGAATAATTATTTCCGGAGGAAACCCAATAATTCCACACTCCATAATCGAAAAAAACCTGCATCAAATAGGAATAACCCTGTCCTCGAATATCTCTTTTTTAAATGCAGGAATTCACATAGAAGAATTTAAACATATTATAAGCTTTAAAAGACAATTCTATAGTGAAAGCAAGGAAATACATACCATCAACCTTTATAATAAATTATGATGAAACTGATTACCGTTTCTACTTATATGGGGATATAAGGGGATATATATATATTATATATATATATATATATATATATCCTTATATCCCCATATAAGTAGAAACGGTAATCAGTTTCATCATAATTATTATAAAGGTTGATGGTATGTATTTCGATATGGGAACTTAACATGGGTCACAAATGCAAAAACACAGGACATAAAGTCACAGAATGCACATATAGTCGAGCAACACAGACTTTAACACCAACTATCAATAATAACATAAACATTGTGTAAGAGCAAATTACAGAAACAAATTCCCAAATGGAAGTAGAGATAAATCACTCAATAAAAAGGCAAATTTCGAACACATCAGCCGAATCAACTTTATCTATGTCTCAAGACACACAGATATCCCTAAAAAAAAGTGAACCAATGACAAACAAGAAAATCAGCAAATATACAACAAACAAACGACATACCTACACAATTAAACAAATTCGAGTTTATAAACCCCCTCCCCCAATTAAAAACAAAAATAAAAAAAGGAAAACGATGAAAGATGACGAAACTCCTACAACAGCATCAACCTCACAAAAACCTGACCAATATAACAAAATCAAACAATTCTTGGAAGATGAAAAATATCATAACTTCCCTTTAAATTATGACAACCTTATAAATCTTATAGAAAACCTTATAAAAAGAAAAATATCAAAAAATTAATCACTACATATACTGACGACCCCACAGAAATCTCTAATATGTTGCGAGATATATATATATATATATATATATATATATATATATACCCAATATTTCAGCAACAAACCATAAAAAATCAAATCATCGAAATAATACAAACACTGGAGAAATGCAGTTCATCTGAAGACTCCGACTATAACATTGATGAATCTTGCTCAAGATCCTCCACACAACCACCTCGAACCAGAAATAACTCACTCTCACAGTCCAAAATAAAAAATCAATCAGTCGAAAGTCTCGAACCAACACTAGACGAATTACTTGAACCAGTTGAAGAAGAATTAATCAAACAACCTCTAAAGTATAATTTTAACTATAGAGATTTCAAAATTTTTTATAGCGATATCACTCAAACGTCCACATCAACGTCCCTTCAAGTAGCAGCTAATTTCATGGATAATGTTGAAGATGTCATTGCAACTCTAAAAGATTTATACAGTTTGCTAAAACATCAGAAAATTAGATATCGATTCACAAGGATAACAAACAACTTACAAAAAGCATTAGAAAATAAACAAAGTCTAGATGACCAAGAACACTCTTCCACACAAGAGTCTACATACTAAAACAAACCTACTACAGACCAGGAAGTCGTCTTCATCTGGATTCCATCCCATTCAGGCATTTAAGAAAATGATTCACCAGATTTAAAGTGAAAACCAATCATGTATTAGTTAATGCAGTAATTATAATAACCTGTGCCTAATATTAATAAATAATAATAATAAAAAATTATTATGTACAACTATGGAAGCGCACAGGTGTTTTATAAAAGTAGGTACCATTTTAAAGACGAGCCTACTGTCGCATCAACGTGCACCGCATGGCCTAGAGTTGAATGTTTCTTAAAAATCTAAGTGCACTTACAAGTCAACACAGGCAACTCAAAATTTAGAAACTCAACGCGGTTGTAGATTTTCTCGAGATAAGAACATTACATTTTTTTTAACGGCCCAATCGTCGGTGTTCAAGATGTAGCGTCCTTTAAACGAAAGGTTATCCTACGCTATTCGTCTCAATATCTCACAAACTATTAAAGATAGTTCAAAAAGTTAAGACGCGATTTGAATTAAATTAAGAGTTCTAAAAGATGGTGCTAAGTTTAAATCTTCAATTTTTCCAAAAATAAAGAAAAAACAAAAATTTTCAATTTATTTTCTTTTCGTATTAATTTTTAATAACCCCACGAAATTAAATTACATTATTAAATTTAAGTTGAAAGCACAGAATAATTTATAAACTAAAAAAAAAACATTTTAAAAGCTTATATCTCGACATTAAATTGTTACGGTTTGAATAGGGGTTTCATAACGAAATAAAAAAAAATAAATTAAATTTTTATTAATGTTACTTCTGCTACGCTAACTCCAAGGTATTAAATATTCGAGTCGGAGAGAAAGGTCTTGAGTTCCAAAATTGTGATATTAAAATATGATTGTATAATAACAGTTTATGGGGCGCGACTAAGAACAAATTGCCAAAAGTATACAGAAGATTATCTACCTTTCTTAGTAGGTCAATTATAACAAAAAATAAATATCTAAGAACAAGGTTGTTTTAAATATTCCAAATTCTAATCTCTGTGGTTCGAAGTTTTATAATAAATTCAAATTAATGCGATTATCTTATGTATCAACCTTATTCACATACACACACACACACACATCCATGCCGTTAATATATAAGACAATCACAATTAAATACATACACTGAAAAAAAATGTTGATCGTAGTATTAATAAACGCTGATTATAGACTGTTATTTCGTTGGCACAATAAACTATTGTTTGTTTTAACGAAACATTATGTACGCAGTTTTAATTGCTTTATTACGGATTCGTTAATGTTAAGAATCAGTATTCATTGGTATATTGGTATATTGTAAGAATGAATATTTTTATTACATATACGAATTCGCATAGTAATTCCCATTAACAATCGGTCCAATATTCATACGTTGTATTAAAGTTTTATATTATTAACTAAGCAACTACACGTTTTATCAATCATTGATTAGAATCACAGTCTCGATGTATGGTTGATAAGTTAATTCAACGTTGGTTAAGATTGTGGCGTAGCGGTAGCTAAGAGACAGAATAATAATAGGAACTATCAAAAACCAAAAAAAATTAATAAAGCTGTTTAAAAATAATTACGTTGATTTCATATAAAAGTAACCCACAAGATAATGAATTTGTTCCACGAGCCAAACATTTTTTGACAATATTAATAACTCGCGTGTGTTTATCGAAGTGTGTTGATATTTCCGAAAGGTATGTATAAAATAAATTTATATAAATAAAGATACATATGAGCTACACTTAAACTTTCATATTGGTTTTGTTGTAGCACAAAATGTTTTGAAAGTTATTAAACGACGTCACGTTGAGAAACTTTTAAAAAATTTTGATATGGGAACACAAATTTTGTTTGAACATAATCTCAAAGAATGGCGATAGTCAATTGGAGTACCATTGATGGATTATTGGAATGTCTTTCGCAATGAGACTGTAATGAGTTTGAGTAACCCTGCATCTTCGAGATCCTCATGTTCATCTATCAGGACACCCACACCACCTGCAGTCAAACTGCGGTTCGCACCTTATACGTTAACATCTTCCAGTCCAAATGATAACATTTCAATCAAATTAGCAAATATTTTGAATGAAACTGTAAAAGGAACCATGTTGGTAGACTATTATAATAAATTTTCAAAATTTCATGACGATCAACGAAATTTAATTATCACCACAATTGCGCAGTTTTTTGAAGAAAAAGGTTTACAAATGACTTTAGCTACAAGCCACCGACTAGAGCAAGAACTTTTAGAAAGATTCCCCAACGAAAAATTGGTAAGATTCTTAGTGTTTCAACACCGAAATTTTTTAAAAAGTTTTTATTCCAAGAGTATTACAGAACAAGCGAACGAGGAAAAATATATAACAAATTCTGTAATTTAAAAACAACATTTAAAACTGCGGTTTCCAACTATGTACTGCAGCAAACACAAAAAAAGGTTGCACAAGAGAGAAAGTCTAGATATGAAAAAGATTTTGGTAAGTAATTGTACTGTTTGTATTCGTACAATATAATTTAATGTACTTTGTTTTCAGTACCGGAAGATGACGTAGAGTTGCATAAAGGCTTTAAAATACGATAATTTAAGCATAGAAGAATTTGACAACTGTTGGAAGACATGCATACGCTAAATACCGCTTACAGCAAATTAAAACGCTTAGCAATACCGCTGCTATAATGGACCATTGGCCGTTTTATAAAAATCTCAAAAGGTTTTAGATTGGTAAATATTTTTAATTCGCAATTACTTCGAACATAATTAATTTTTATCGTGTTACAGATCGATATGGATTTTAAAATTGCATTTGAAGATGCTGAAGATGGCCTTCTTAACAAATGGCAACATTATTATTATTATTGTTATTCACCTGTATAGTTATAATTCATTACATCAATAATTTTGTGTATTAAATATAATAATTTGATATATGTTAAGTCAATAAATTCCGTTATTAATAATAATAAGTGTTCATTAATACAATAAAATGTCATAACTGAATAAATGAAACAAAATCATTCAGGCTATGAATGCGCGTTTATTCACACAATGAATATTTTATTGGTTAATAAATCCAGTTATAAGTAAATCAAACATGTTTCGCTGGTTTAATGAAAGCGATCTTTGGACGAGTTTTAATGCTGTTTTTCATCAATTCAACGTACGTTTTCATTGTATATACGTCAACTTTTGGTTCAGTGTACAAATTAATTGACTATCAAACCCAGAATTTTATAATTTCTTTCGTAGAAAATCTGGTGTTTTCTGTCCTAAACCTTCTGAAGATTGATTAATAAAAATCTTACGGATGACTTCGGAAAACAAGATGTTGGAAAAACGGGATTGAAAATTGGCTCCGCCACGGTCAACAGTTTTTCCGAGGTTAACTTTGTTGATTTCAAGGCCGTACAAAAAAACCCTAGGTATTCATCTTATATTAATATACTTGATGGATAATAATTAAATAAAATTGCAAAAGAATTTAAATTGATAATCATAATTAACTATTAGAGAAACATATTACCCGATAACGTTTCCGGGTCTCACTTCTTTTATTTAGTTGTTTTACAATTATATCCGCCTAGGCGATAAATTATCAAAATTTACAACTGGTCTGTAGCTATTTAAATCCCAACAATGGTAAGATACTATTCCCAACTATTAAATAGTACTCCTAAAATAAAATAACCATACCCACACTAAAATACAATGATGTTCTCACGAAATTTCACTTTCAAGTGCCGGAAACTTCTTCCTCTCCCGATTGATTCTACGTTTTCAAGATTATTATTCGAATAATAGTGTATCTAATACCTTAAAGTAAAAATGAACTTTAACAAACTTTTTGTTACTTATGTGGCTTCGGCTCTAACCCATTCATTTGTAACATCAGATAACGTGCCATTAACTAACTATTGACAAATATTTACCTACTACAATTTGTTTAGAAATAATAATTAGGTAAATACCTATCTTTATTATCGAAAAATAACTAAATTTTAAATCGGAACGTTTTATAGATATCCTTATAATTTCTTGTCGTATAAACCGAAAAATAATAAATGGGTAACACACTGTATACCTGCGACGATGTTACAATATAATGCGGTGCATATATTAAAATATCAAAGTATTTTTTTACAAACTATTTATAGTTTGTATTGGATAAAATTTACGCATTGTTAAGCATTTGATTAGATTTTGTTATCGTTAATAAAAATCTTAAATCTTTTCGAATAGTTTTAATTTAGGTATAAACCGGATGGAGATTTAAATATCAAATAGGCATTGAAAGAATTTGACGTAAATCCTTACGCGATTTGATTGTAAGGAAAAAGTCGAAGATTAATCATGGAAATAGGTAGTAGAGAAATGTAGTGGCAAAATTCTAGGTCACTATTATCAACCCTGTCAAGGTCAAGTATGCATCACTCGGTTGCCCTAAATTGACGTGCCTCACGAAAACCGACAATTTATTTCTACTCCCAGCGAGGAATAGGTAATCCCATTAAACGCACTCTGCAGGTGAGTTTTTTTACAATGATTGTCTGACATGTTAGAAAAATGGTAATATCCCTGACTGACTGAAGTCTAGAATAAGATTTTATGTCAGTGTTGATAATTTTAATAAGTTACACGTGTTCGTGTACGAGGCAATTTTCGTTCATTTACTGTTAGATTCTATTTTAAAACTGTTAATTTTGTATGAATAAAGTGAAAATTTTATTTTAAACAATAAGCAGGTACGTAGTTTAATCGAATATTGAGAATTTTAACGTGACGTTTTAACAAAATAAAATGCAGCGGTACTACTTATCGACAAAAATAAAATTAATTGTCAATGAATTAATTTTTATATTAATGCTTATCTCCAAAAATTTGTATCTTAAAACAACACATCAGAATCAATATTATCCTATTTTATAATTAATTCTGGGCCGAAAAAAATTAAACGAAATATTAAAAACAATTTCATGTGATTAGTAAAGTAGGTAAATAAAATTGTATCATTTGATTTTAATTTTACGCGTCACATTAATTTCTGTAATTAATGGGTTAAAAGTAGGAATTTAACAAAATATAGAAATTAACCCATTCGTGGTCAAGTATTGAAATTGTTTGTTTTTTTTTTAATTGAATTTATATATTTTACTTTTAACTACATGTAAACAATGTTACTTAAAAAAATTAAAATAATATGTATTAATACCTAATGTTTCGTTTTCGATACTTTGGCATATGTGAAGTAAAAATTAATATTCACTATAACGTCAGTAGATAATAAGTAAATAATTTTCATTTTTCACTTTTTGCGCAATTCTATAATACAAGATGGACGTAAGTATTATTGGTTTCGTTTTGCACCCACCTGCAACGTCCCCTTTTTCCTTTTTTCTGTCTTATCACGTCACGAATTGCCATTCCACTTATAAGGGAACACAGGTAACTGGAAAATTCAGATTTAAACGAAACTCGGCAGGTTTGTGGAGTTCCTCGAGATACAAACATTGCATATTTTTTAACGAAAAGCCATACATACCCTTCGCTATTCGTCAGAATATCTCATAAACTATCAAAGATATTTAAAAAAGTTAGGACATGACTTGACTAAATTAAAAGTTCTAAAAAATGGAACTAACGTTCCTATGTATATCACAAAAAAGTTTGTAAAACGTTTTTCGAAAAAAGAAAACGTGGAAGTTACAGGTGGTGCAAAATTGTGTTCATTTGTGTAATAAACGTAAAGTGTACTTACGTGTCTATTTGAATTATAAAATTGGGCAAAAAGTTCGAATAAATGAAAATAATTAATTATTACTCACGTTCTTGTTTAATTTTATTTAATTGACGAATTCATTTAATTATTATATTAATTTTGCGTTCACATAATATCATGTCAAAGTATCAAAATTTATTAAAACTATTTCGGATTTTGTGTAGGTAGGGTACTTATACAACAACTATAGAATATAATTATCAAGTATAATTATCACACAAAAATGTTTAATAATTGTTTAAAACAAAAGTAGTTACTCTAGTTTTTGTTAAATAAGGTTTTTATTCGAGGATGTTCATCATATAACCTTTCTAAATAAAGGTCAAACACGAAATTTACCATAACTCGTACAATAAAATATTTAAAAAAAAAACAATTATGAGATGTTTCGTTTTTGATACTTTGGCCATTAAAATGGGTTAATATAACCGTCTAACGATAGGTAATCTCAAAATTTCCAAGCAAATTAACAATTACGTAATTAATTTCAAAATTTGAAGAATTTTGCTTTACATGTGTACATTCAGAATTTTAAGGTTAAAAATAAAATTAATTAAAAAAGAAAGATTTTCAAA
This sequence comes from Rhagophthalmus giganteus, assembly GCA_036326145.1. Classification (NCBI taxonomy): domain Eukaryota; kingdom Metazoa; phylum Arthropoda; class Insecta; order Coleoptera; family Rhagophthalmidae; genus Rhagophthalmus; species Rhagophthalmus giganteus. Next base: position 3,723,060 of record JARFJA010000083.1, on the reverse strand, counting down.
CTACATAATAAATCAGGTAATAAGTAGTACCTATGAGTACCTATGTACTTTGAATATTTGGACCGATTCTTCTTCGATATCTTTTATGAAATTCTCTTCCATTTAATTGTTAGTTCTCTATATTTGTTTTTCAATTCAGAAAGCGAGAAATCTGATCCGTATCAAAATATTTCGCCATTAGGAAGTTACAATACGCTCAACGGACGAATGCGTTTGTTATTCGGGTATTATTCGATCGGACCTCGTATTTATGTTATTCTTTAAATACGAAAACTTGCGCGAACACATTTATAAACACGATTCGCCATCGTAACAACAACAATAATAATTAACGAAATGCAAGAAACAATTTGGAAGTGCACACGTGATCTTGCTCAAGGGCGAAAAGTATTATTTACTTATTTGTTGCAAGAGACACTGTGTTACTTACTACTTGTGAATTATGAATCGTTCGTACGACCTGGATATAACCGTCATAATAAATTCAGCAATTTATACCAGATAAAACGGCTCGGTTCTTGGAACGCTCATGAGCTTCGAAGGAACGTATTTACTGTATAACTTAAAAAGAAATCTCATTCGTATAATATATATTTCGTTTTTAGTACTGCAAGTAAGTGGATTAGATTAGAGTCTGCCTTCTAAGCTCCATCTAAATCTTAAAAGCATTCTGTTAACGAGACTTACGTCAGAACGAAAATTTTAATTCATCATTACCGATACTGAAATATTTTTACCAATAATTGATAAAGTAAATATGAAATTATCGACAATAATTACGTAGTCAGTTTAACTTCAATTTATTCGACAAGTCGGTAGTAAAACAAAAACTCAAAAAAAGTCGTGTTAATATTTAGAAATAATTGATTTAAAATAATTAACGTACTTACAGGTGAAGATAATACGTACATAATGTAAAGAAAACGCGTGTTCGCTTTTACAAGGCGACCGACGCTTTTAAATATTTCACGAAGCAGTTAATGTAAATAACGCCATTTAGTTTATAATTAAAATTGATCCCGTTCTTTCATGAATTTCTAAAAATCTCGACACGGCAGGTCCACGCCATAACGGTTGGTTTTTGTAATAGAATAGCTGTAATGCTACAGTATAGATTAGTCCCTGGCGGACGTTACGAGAAGATTCTATTTACTTTAAATTCATGACAAAGGAAATAGAATTGGTAAACGTAATAGAAAAGAGAAATGTTGACAGAATTTCGCATTTTTTTTAAACGCGTCTTTTAATAAAATTCCTTTCGAATTTGTTTAACGGATAATTTTTTTTTGTCGCGTACCAACTCTAACGTATTTTTTAAATTGGAACACCGCAACCTCGAAATGATCGATCAAATAAAAAAAATATGCAGACATAAATGATTATTACCTAAAGCTTGAATAATTATTTTTGTGTTATTTGAACACAACGATAAATAAAACAATCCCAATGTCAAATAAGATTTAAAATAGTAGTAGGTATGTTGTATAACGCTAGTGATGAAATATTCTTTCGTCACTTGGTTATACACTACACCTTTGCGACGACCACTAGTGTTTTTATTAAGAGATTCGCGATCAAACGGATGCTCGAATTTTGACGAAGAATCTTTGACACTTTAAAAACGACCTCCATTTAGTTATAAAAACTGCCGATGCGTAAAGACGTTGCGTGACCGGCTAGAAGACTTTTGATTGGCCGAGTAGCGTGTGCAATGATTGCACACGGGCGACGACGTTTGCGATTGGCCTATTTGTTTGTAATGTACAACTTTTGGTAACATTTAACGGTGTGAATGTATGTTTTTTTCGTGGTGGTCGCCGGAAAAAATATATTGACGCTACTTCCAGTTGTCCGTCGGGGGTGATTAGACATCCACAAGGGCCAGTGTTATTTCTGCTACGTATATCTTTAAAATTCAATTTAAACATATCGACACATTGTATTATTGCAACGAGTTTCAACGTTTAATAATTGAAAAATTCACCAAAACAGTCAATTATACTTACATAAAATAATATATTACCCCACAAAAAGTAAATTTTATAGGAGTGCGCATTTTGTGTTGTAGCTACAAGCAGACACATTTTACGGAAAATCGATTTTTCTGATGAAAAAAATCGAAATATTGTTACCACCACTTTAACAGATGACGTCTTCGCCTTAGATGCATAAGATAATCAAAAAAAGTGTGGGTTAAGTCGTTCCGCCAAAACGCCGTAGTCACATAAAATTTCAATAGTATAGAAATGCAATTGATAATAATTAAGAAAAAAATGAACGTATGTTTCATATCATTATAGGAAATACGTTTTCTGATAATTGTAAAGAAAAAAGATCTGATAATTCACGAGGATGATGTAAACAGTGACGACATCCATCCGTGGAATCAATTTTGTAAAAAAAATTGCGGAAGTCGTTTACGAAAGCGACACTTTTAAAGTACCTAACCGAGAAATGTGTATAATGTCAACTCTTCATCGCCAAAATATAGGTAGGAAATAAAATATTTATTTGCTAATTTAATTTCGCAATTGATTTCTTATTAAGTTTTTTTCTTTCTTAATTCAAAACATCTCGAAAAATATTTTAGCATCTCTACTGTTCGTTTAATAAAATAAAGTTTGTTTACAAACATTTTTTAGATTAAACAAGTTATACATTTGTAACCGTAAAGGTGCATGTTTTGTTAATTTAAAATAATAACTAATAAATGTTCAACGTGTTACATGTCCTAGGATACTGACTATTTATCCCTAAATATACGGTATTAATTCAAGACTTATTAAACGTAGATTGACGTAAAAGTTTCGAAAATCTGATACGTCTAACGTTGTAAGTGAGTTGTCCAGTGCCATTTTCGTAAAATTTGACATATTTTACGTCGGAAGACGTTGACAGAGTAAAGGAGTGACAATTAATTTCGTCTTCATAAAGCCCTAATATTGAAAAAAAACGCGACAAAAATGGATTTAAACCGAGAACGTTTCCGTGCGAATTTTGACGATTTTCGAAGCAACATAACTTCACAACAGCGTACCGAATGACTAGTTGGGGCTTTTGGTGATGAAGCACCATTAAAAATAACAATTTATAGACGTGCTCCATATCGTGAAATTAAGTCGTCTTAGGCATCAACACGAAGCAAAAATAACTCATACCGCATCGTGATAACAACGTAAGCTTTCGCACATCGGCCTCTCACCTAAAACAGTCGATTATTTGAAGCACCGAAATGTTGAATTAATGCCTCATTGTCCTTATAGCACTGATTTATCATAAAAGACTTTTCGTTCAGGTGAAAAATAAACGATCGAAGAGAACTTTCGACTAGAAAAAATGTTTCTACATAAATTTTTAAGGAATAACATTTTGAAAAATACCTAATAAAGCCGTGTTTTTCGAATTTGTGCGTATTTTTTCCGCATATTATTCCGAAACTTTTGCGGCAACAATCTTTCCCGAACGAACTTTTGCGTATCTATACGAAAATTATGTAACAAAATAACTGTTTTGATTAAAACTTATTATACAAAACAAAGTTTAAAGTTTTTGTCGATAAAACTTGAAAAGTTTTTAATAAGTATTGAGCATCTATAGTTTTTTAACAACAATAAATTTTTTTAAAAAGTATTGTTATGGCGTAGGGAAGTGCGTTTCGCATTGTAGGTGATTCGTTAAATAAAATTTTCTGGTTTTTGTACAGCTCTTATTGTAGTTTGGCATTGATTTTTAACCTCACAAGGACCGTAAACTATTTCACATAGTTTCAAATCAAATGCGTAAACTGTATTTGTTGTATTTATGTTTTGGTCGTGCTAATATGTACATATTTGATTTTTATTGATAGCAACATCACCTTAATATGCGGTTTATTTACTTGTTAGTGCACAAAGCGCAGTATAGCTTATCCAAACTTATATGATGTTCACGTCATCAACAATCAACGTCATCATTACGTCATCGTATCATTTGTAATTCGGTTTAAAGCTTGGAAAGCGACATATTCTATAGTTGATTTACCTGCGCACATATTAGATGATATAAATAAAGGCTACAATTTATTAGAACTGTAAAATACGAGGTACGATGTGACAGCACTGTGTGAAACGTCATCATCTAGTAACCTTTTATTGATGACGTGAACATCATATAAGTTTGGATAAGCTATAGTTATAGGTATAATAAACATCCGAAAAATATCAATATCTTACAAGGGAACATCGCCAAGTGTCCGACGCCGATCGAGCTGATTTTTGGCCCAGAGGTAGACCTGTATGAGACTAGTAAAATCCCCAAATATTAGCTGCCCTAACCCGGAGAGTGAAAAATTACGGGCATTTTTTGTTTCCCACTCGCCGATTGTCCACCTCATAGCCAGTTTTGAACACTATAGAAATATGTATGTTTGGCGCAGTCGGTAGTGAGCTCGACTGCCAGTCGGGAGATCGGGGGCGAGGGGTCGGTAATTTATGTATTAGTGTGTATTTGTTTCTAGAATGTAATACAGAATTACGTTGAATTACTTTGAATTACTTTGGAATTACTTTTGAATTACTTTTGAATTACTTTTGAATTACTGTTGAATTACTTTGAATTACATTGAATTACAATATTAATTTAAGTTTAAAAAAATTTTAATAAAGAAATATAAATATGGAGTAAATATAAATTTAAATATTATATTATAAGTATCGGCACTTAATTAATTATGGAAAAATGTGCCGGAACACAAGGGTTAATATAAAGTAGTCAAAATCTTCAAACAATGTGAGGTCAGTTTAGAAATTGTAAAATATGATGAAAATTCGGAGACTGATCGAGAAAAATTGTAGTACCTATGTATATATTAAAAAATAAGCGAAATCAGAAACAAGTAAATTTTCCGTTAAAGAAATCCGTTACGATTCGTTACCGAAATCCGAGAAATGGCGACCATTAATGATCGCCGTCTTTAACGTGCATTTACGTCTTTCTTTGCCACGCCATGTGTCCAGGTAAATCAATGGTAGAATATGCCACGTTCAAAACTTTAAACTGAATATTACAAATATACAATTTAATAACTTTTTATGCACGACGTACATTGGAATCTTTCGTGAATAACGTATATAGTCTAGACTAAATATTTGATAAAATATATTAGCGTTCTCCAGAACGTCCAATTTGGTTGGTAATGCGTCTGTGCAACTCGGCGTAATCTAGGCCATTCAAATTTTATTCCGATGTATATTATCACTATAAGTTAGTAAATGATGCCGTACCACCTTGTAGTTTTACAGTATGAATAAATGGTAGTCTATCTTTGCCATGTGTACAGGTGAATCATCGATAAAATGTTATTTTTGTGTAATTTTTATTAACGTCGTACATTGAAATAAAATTTGAATGGCCTATAGCTCTTTGTACATTATTTTTTTTTAATTTTTAATAAGGAATCTGCTGAAAAATGTAACAAACGTAGGCGAGCTCCTACGAAATCGGAACATGTATAGATGATAACGCTAAAAATATGTTATAGATAACGCTAGAAATATCTTTCATTTGTTTATGTTTAGTCAGCGTCTCGATAACCGTTTAGGAATACGATCTCGATGCATGTTTCTATAAATGTATATTTTTGATTTATGAACAAAATTGTGCCCTTTATTTTATTCAACGGAATCGTCACCATAATTTATATAATACTGTTAATTTCAAAACAATCCAGTATATCTTAAAAATTAAGAGTTCAATCTTTAATTTTTATATTTTAAAATATCTTTTTAAAATTAACTGTACCTTAATGCAAAGAACACATAAGTATTTATATGTATATACCTACATATACATATCTATGTACATGTCTATTTCTATATATTACTTATTTTATATGAAACATTCATAATAAGTATTAGTTTGAATTGGACTGAATTAGTTTGTATTACATGTATTACTATGGTATTAGTTTGAATTAGGTCTGAATTACTTTGAATTACTTTTGAATTACTTGAATTACTTTTGAATTACTTGAATTACTTTTGAATTACTTGAATTACTTTGAATTAGTATTACTGTGTATAAAATTTACTCTAGTTACCGACCCCTCGGTCGGGGGTTCGATGCCCGGAGGGGTATTTGCTTTTTAGCGGTAGTTGATTTTTTTTAGTAAATGTAGTCCTCGAATTTCGATTTTTTTTCGTTTGTCGGCTTTTGCGGTCGAATTTTTTTTTCGAAGGTTTTGTAAAACAAAAAAAACATGAAAACACAAAAACACCCTTTCTCTCCCTCCGGGATCGAACCCCCGACCGAGGAGTCGGTAACTTATGTATTAGTGTGTATTTATTTCAATAGAAGGTAATACAGATTTATTTACGTTTGAATTACTTTTGAATTAGTATTACTGTGTATAAAACTTATACGTATAGTTACCGTACCCTCGCCAACCGATCTCCACTGGCAGTCGAGCTCACGTACAACGAACACGTCATCATTACAGTCATTGCATCATTTGTATATTCGGTTTAAAGCTTGGAAAGCGACATATTCTATAGGTGATTTACAATGCGCACATATTAGATGATATAAATAAATGGCTACAATTTATTAGAACTGTAAAACGAGGTACGAGGTGACAGCTACCTGTGGAGGACGTCATCATCTAGGTCTACCTCTTATTGATGACGTGAACATCATATCAGTTTGGATCGGCTATCGTTATAGGTACTAATAAACGATCCGAAAAATATCAATATCTTTGTAATTTTAAATAGCAACCTACATCATTTTTTTTCAATTCTATTGCATTGTACATTCAAAATTAAATGCAGTAATGTATTTACTTCCCTATTCTGTAAAATGTATTAATTCCTTCGAAATTTTATTTTGTAGAATCGATTAGACTACCAAAGACGGCATAAATAAATGAAAACAAATACAATTAATAATTAATACAAAAACAACTCTCAATAATAGAAATGGAACATTTCGGATTCAATTTGGTAGCCCCCTAAATATACGAGTATACGAACATTATTATTTTAGCAGACCGCCACTATTAAATGATAGCATCAAAATTCATTCGTCTTCTAAACGTACATCCGGAAGTTCCTACTTAGATCTCTAAATAGTTGAAAAGCTCTTAAAAGAATCAGAAAAAGCCTAAGGTACCTTGTTCCATATAAAAAATTGTTATGACCCTTCATTTCTAATTTAGCCATAGGTAATTTCAAGTTCATCGAGTTGAAGAATATTAGAGTACCTATATGACACCTATTTACCTAATACGCGTTTAAAAAAAAAAGGTTAAGTTCGAAATAAATCGCGCCGTAAAAATCTAAATTTAACAACCCATTCTAGCTTAATGCTTCGTGTCAACGAGTAATTTCTTTCAACGGCTTGAAACGGTGGGCGTTGTTAAATTTGCATATTTTTAAGTATAGGTACACATCCAAAAATCGACGTTATGTGGCGCTTTATTGAAATACCAACCCGCAATCTGATAATAAACATTATTTACCGCTTTAATGTTTACCGTTTAATACGTAAATAGGCACTCACCACAATTACGAAATAGGTTACGAATTCGAATTTTCACTTACCTGAAAAATAACAAGACACGTATTAGAAAACGAAAAATAATATGCGAAATATAAAATATAATGTGTAGGGTACGTAATGTACCCACATGAATTTTAAATGTTAAACGGTACCTAATCGTAATGTGCAGCGTGTGCAGTTCATAAGCTCGAACCAATTCGACTGCGTTTCGGCAGAAGGACGTAACCGACATTATTTGCGAAAATGAGTTATTCCGACTATCTTACGTGTCTAAGGTAAAGACGTCTCCTGTTAAAAAATCTGGTAACAATACACCGATTTTTCCGCCGGAAAAATCGAATTTGTATTTCTTATAGTTACGCGAAATATTTATTTACCAGAGTACAATTCATTTGGGACTTGTTGCTGGCGGTCTAGTAATGCAGAAAAATTCACGTTAAAGACGTAAAAAATAGTTTAAGAACAATTCAAATTAATAAGCTGACACGACATGACCGTCGCCCGACTGGCTAAGTGGAAATATAGCTTTGAGCAAGTTTCTATCTTTAGAAATGATCTCGCAACGTACCGGGGGCTGACGAGGTATAGACAGGAATCCGATAATGGCCCAGATTATCGCCCAACTTTTTCTTCATTACCAGTTCACTAACAACAGGCTTCAAATGAGTTACACTATGGTAAATGAAATGACACAGTACATAACTACGCTCGGCGTTATGGTGCGACTTAAATAAATGTGTAAATAAAAAATTCATTACAATCCAATCGGATGGCTAAAAGGCAGTTTAATGCGATTTCGAAAAAATCATCCCTCGAGTTGCTATAAATCGTAAGTTACTTTACATCAACGTTAACGTTAAACTGTAAAAAGTATAAAATACGAAATAAATTAATTTCGAATAAATAAAGAATTTAGAAGCGATATGTTTGTAAACAAGACGTTTAAAATTTTTGTTAGTTCAATTGAACCGGGGTACGCGTAAGTTAAATTGACCGCAACTGTCTTTAACAGCGTAAACAACGCAGTCACGTCGAAAATTTGAATTTATCTAGTCGAAAGCGCAACTTCGACGGAAAAAATTCAAGTTAGAGTAAAAACGATTAAAATCCCGCTTCCAAACTTCAACGTTTTCTCGTCCATTTCGATGTATTTGTCAGGTGGATTTGAACGGAGAACTTCTTTAAACTTTTACATTAAAAAGTTGCGCCTCCTCTCGCACAATTTTATTTTATCAATTTGTGAGACTGTTTACGATGTAAAAATGAAGTTTGGCCTTCTATACGGGAAAAACGTTTCGTTTCGATTATTTTTTTTTAAGAAGTAACCGTAGAACGGATTTATTTAATACCTATGCCGGTTGACGATCGATCGATCGATCAAATTTTGAAACAAACAACAAATAAATAAACTTACTTCGTCGGAAAGAACGCTTTTTAATTTTTTTTTGCGCACAAAAACACGAAGAATAGCTGCAAGAATTTTATTTTTGAATCTCGCAGCAATCAACGTGGAATTGTTTCGTGAGGAGATCGATCATTGTCTGGAACGAATTATTTCCTGATCCGCAGCTAGGTGACTCCGGGGATTATGTTGCGGGTAGCAAATAAAGGCGAGATCGAATTAAATTATTGGGCAACCTAAACGGAGATTTACAAAGAGGAACAAAAAAAGACGAAGCTTTCTCCATAAATCTTCGGAGCGTTATACTAACGCATCTTAAATTATTAACGAGCTAAAACTATAATAAACGCTGGGGGTTGATGAATTAAAATGCAAAATACTACCTACCTATTTTAGGTTTTATTTGCAAAATAAACAAAAGAACAATTATTGTTGCTATACGTTAACCTTCTCGTGAACAAAAACGTTCTATAATTAATTAGTACTTACAACAATTGCACGTAAGTGAATGATTGTTATATGGAAGTTCGGAACGGTTGAATTACGAAGTGATATTAACAAATTAGAAAATGAGAAAACTCTAAATTGTAGTAATTTTTTCATTTGAAAACTAAACAAGGAAGTATTTAATAAGTTTCTTTTAAATTATAAAATGCTACTGTTTTTTTTATAGATTATATAGATTTCTGTGTCAAATAAAAGAATCGATTACAACAAGTCCCCTGCATACGAACGAGTTCCCTTCCGAGCACGCGTTCGCAAGTCGAATTTGTTCGTAAGGTGAACAAAGGTGAAAAATCGTTAATTCTAATTATTAAAGAAAACACTTAACTTTATTTTCTTTGTTTTTTTATTAGAGAATCATAAAAACAACTATAGATATTAAACAAAAATTTGAAAAGTACAATAGCCGCCAATACAATATAGGAACTGACAGTGAGTGATAAAAACGGGTTTAAATAATCAAAAGTTTGTATTTTCTAATGACGATAAGTTGGCTCGGTATACCGGTGTAATTATGGTTAACATCTATCTATATAAATAATAAGAGCGTGGGTTTTGCCGCCGCGAAATTTGACGTTACGCTGGTTCGCATAAAGGGAACTTTACTGTAGATACGATATTATTTTTGTTTAGATTCTTTCAAGAGATCGCGAAAAGGACATTATCAACGAAAACAGAAACAGCTACATAGGTGAGCATTAGAAATAATTTGTAATAACATTATTTCGCTTATTGTTAAACTACAACTTTAGTCCGTTTAAGTTGTCTGAAAAATTCTCCGTGCTTCCTCTCCTCGCGTTGACAAGGGACGAAACAAAATTAGTTCAGACGAATACTTTTTCGGCGAATTTTCAGAAGCCGATCTTGGAATACAAATGCGTCACGCAAGTTAGATAATAAAAACGGCCAAATTTTGGGGTTAATAATTTTTTTAACTGCGCAGACGTACAATTTAAATGAAACCGATTAAAAGATGCGATTACCGACATGAATCCGTAAAAGGTTAAAGTTAAACGATTGCACGGTTTATCATTTGCAATATTAATAGTGAGGGTGGTATTTGCACGTTACGAGCATCAAAAGGCGAACGAATTAACTAAAATGTAAACTAAGTTTTAAATCGTAGAAAAATCTTACAAATAAGCGGAGCATAACAACAAATAACCGCGTTGTCGCGTGTTCGTTGTTGTTCAAACGTTGCTTAATTTAGGAGAACGGCGCTGCGTTAGAACAAAACATTTAATATAAAGGGCTGTCATTCTAAAGCACTAACAGTAGCAAATTAATCCGCAACGTAAACCTATCATTATTAGCAACAAGGTGTTATTAATATCCATTATTAATAATTGTGCGAAATACAGCACGAGCTAAGAATTGTAGATTAACGAATATACAACTAAATTAAGGTTTGCATTTGCATAATATACGCTACAACTTATAAATAATAGATGCGGAAAAATTCGATAGCCGCGACATGTATGAATTTCTGCTAAGTTGATAAGCACGTCCTTCTCAGAATTAATTAAAAATTCTGTTAATCTAGTTATGTTACTATAAATTAGTGAATATGAAGTTATTATCACTATAATACACGCAAAATATGCATATGTTATGTGTACGTAATTTACACTTCTGTGCTGTTCGTATTACCTGTAATTTATCAAATGTCCCCAGTTATATCTAATAAAATGTCGATCTGAATCATATTTTCATTATTAATTTTAAGAAAAGTAGATTTTTTAAATGGCACCAATCAACAGCACAAGGTTTAAATAAATGCAATTTTTGAAGAGCAATCTAACGTTATCCTCAAACCCAAAATCCATTCGCTATTCACCTCAAGAAAAAAAAACACGTTAACTACTTTCGTAATTATCATAATAAATAGAGAATAGTCTAAACATTTTTCGCCAAAATTATGCCATCCTATTCAGAATTTATCCAGAATTACGAAAATGCAATAATATGCAAAAAGTTTTAGTAACATAACCTTGTAGCACATCAAATTAAAGCTTATAACGAACTGAAGAAATTGATACAAAATGCAGCTATTATTCTAAGTCAAATAGTTTTTGAGATAGAGCCGCGTTCAAAGGTTTAAAAACGTTTAAAGGTTTACATTTTGCTTGATTTTTATAGTTTTGAAAATTAATATTTCAAAAACTATTAACGCCAAAAATCAAATATTTGGCACTTTTTGTTATTTCGATGGGTAGAATAACTGTGCAAAAAATTATTAATTTGAGTTATCGTTGGTTGATTTAGCATGTTTGTGAATGGTTAAAACGCAACATTTCGCAACTAGTAAAATAAAAGCTTATATACACTGTTAATTCATTTCGTTATTCGCAATTTTCATTATTGTATCTACAAGAAAAAACGGCCTAATTCGATATATTGCGTCTAAACTAAATCTCTAACAAAATGAAAAGTGTACTGAAACTAATAATAAATAATGAACCCCCATTCATTTTTTATTTTTCAAGAGTTTTGCTAAATAATAGAGAACTCGAGTACCGGCATGTTGTATACGGCTTCAACCAACCACTCAAGAGAATCGCGTTATTCAGCAGAATATAAAAAGCTTCTCACTTTTGACGTTATTTCAGCTTAGAATACTAGTAGTATATCTTTTAAAAAGACTTATAAATCGTAATATTAAGTTATCTACATTGTTTAATTCGTAAAATCGCGAAGTAGCTGTTTTTTTTTTGATTTTATGAATAAACGATATAGTAATTTATGTTCAAAAAAATATATTAACATACTTAATGTATAGGTATTACACTAATTTATGTAACCATGTAGGTTAAAAATCCATATATTTAATTGTCATGTTATCTTTCTTCTTCTCGTATACATGTATTTAATTTTAAATCATTTGTGGAAATAAGTCGGTTATTAATCTTTTCGCTCGCATGGATGTAAATGTGTCCCACGTGTTTACCTATTATAAATATGTATACGAATTATAAAATAACTACTATACATAATAACAACAAACGAGCAATAACTTTAGATTGTTAATTGTCTTGTATTAAAAATTATAAAAAAAGAAGCTCGCGAGAGCAACTTAAAACACGATCAACAACATCTACTATTAGTTACGCGAATTAATTAGTCCGAAAAATCCACCTGATCGATTTTCAAAATTTGAACCACCCAAACTTGTTTTTATTCCAAAATTTACATTTTAACGTAAAGCTGTTTCGGGAAAAAATTCGAACCAACTAATTTTTACATTCAAAGGACGATTTTTATTGTGTAACACAACGATCCAATAACGTATTTTCTTTAAAAACTGGATAAAAACGCGCCAAACGACAAATGAATTATTATTAAAACAGCGAATTAAAATTTAAATTTTCGAAACCCCCACAGCTGTCTTCAAAAATGTCGCTACCATGTCGTTGCTCTACCAAACGAAGGAAATAATTTTAAATAGAAGTTGATTAGTTTCTTAGGCGTCCTGAAAATATTGTACTATATAAAGGGGCGCGTCCCGATGCGACGTCGACAAGGTGACAATAAAAAACGTGAAATGTTAGCGAGCTGCGGAAATTGCGACCTTTTAAAGTAAAGCTTCGGTACCTAGTAATATTTATAGCTTTGGAATATTTTTCGTACCGAATTCATTTTAATTATTTCTTTGGCTTAAAAGTTATATAAAATTCAAGCTTTCGTCGGAGCGGAGGCGCGCGAGCATAGGAATAATTCAGTCAAAATGGAAACGAAAATGTATAGGTGCAAAATATTGACAAAACTCGACTTGAAACGTACCTCCCCCTCCTGGTATTTTCATGTTGCGTTGTAATATATGTTTTAGAACTCGGATAAATCCAAGTTGTATAAAATGATTTACAAGCAAACTTTTAGAAGCTTTAGTTTAATGAATACCGCTCAAGTTTTAAACTGTGTTCGTCGTTTGGTTCGTTAATTAAATAACAATATCACTGTTATTAGGTAAATAAATGTAGAACGTTTTTTTTTTTTAATATTCCATCTTCGTATTTTCAAATGTTATAGCTGCGACACTTTTCGTTAATGACAGTGATCTGTATTTGTTTTGTTTCGATCAAAGTCGTCGTCGGCGCGTTAAAATTCATTTCCAATCAATACACAGATACTTGCGATTTTTTTTTGTTCTGTTTATAAATCGTGATTACTTTAAGGAATCATTTTTTTTTTAACTTAAATTACTAGATTAAAATCTGCAGTGAAGCAAAAAATCTCTTCTAATAGTTTACAATGACGTGGCGGGAAAATCGACGAAAGTGCAAAGTTGTAGGTTGCATTTGAAGTTTGCAAACAATTCATTTTTGAGTCATTCCATGTCAAGTGATCAGATTTTAGAAAATCACCCCGCACGACCATCTCCGATTTTGATGAAATTTTGGGAGGTTGTAGATACATCATCCAAATTAACTTTGATAAAATATTAGCTTCTACAAAGTAATTGTCGTTGAGCTACAGGCGCTTATATGACCCCATATCGCGCACGACTACAGTATCACTAAAAAATTTAGCAAAGTTTGAGTGCTAATCTTTCAGCCAATATTAAATCGAAAATGTTGAAACTACGGGGGTTTGTACAGTTTTTTGTGTTCTTTCCAATGGTCCTGCTGCATTTGTAGCTTCTCAATATTCAATGAGCTAGAGCAGCTTAAAATAAGCTTAAAAAATTAGCTGTGCGAAAAAACTTGTAAGTGTAGCCTTCTATATTTCATGATGTACTGTAGATATCCGCTCCAAATTTTAACCATTTGTTAGCATTACTAGCATTAGCATACTTAGCATTAGCTTGCTTATTTTTTTCATAGTGAAGCTGAAAATTTCTGATTTTTGTGAAAAATATCAAAAATAGGGTAAATTCAATCGCATTTTCCGGAAGAGAGCCCTCTGGGATCGTTTTCAAATCACTTCCATTTCAAAGAGCGTATCTTGAAGTACTATAAAATGTGTGTTTAATTATCTACCTCGAAAGGCTAACATACTAAAAATCGATTGGGTAATATTGGATTATGCGTATACCGGACGTGTGCACTGTGCATACATATTTATTATATGTAGGCAATGTGCTATTAATAGTCTTTTAACACTTCAAAATATACTAGCACTAGCAAGTTTTTGAAATCAAGAACAAACGTTACCAAAATCCACTATTTTAGTGACGGCTCCAGTGCCCAATACAAAAATTTCAAAAATTTTGTAAATTTGGCCCACTGCAAAGAAGACTTTGGTATCGAAGCGAAATGGAATTTTTTCGGCACTAGTCATGGAAAGTCATCGTGTGATGGAGTTGGGGGAACCAGCAAACGTTTAGCTGCGAGAGCTAGCCTTCGACAATCGTCTAACGACCAAATCCTGACACCAGAAGACCTTTTCGAATTCTGTGACAATAACATTCATGGTATCGAATATATATTCGTACCGAAAGAAGATATTATCGAAAGTAAAGACATTCAAGAGAAACGATGACAAAATAGTAGCACGATTGCGGGAACGAGAGATCATCACCAATTCATTCCACTCGATTCGGGCAACATTCGCGCGATTAAAGTTTCAGACGACACAGTTTTCTTCACTACCAAAGTTGCGAACATGGTCGAACTCCCGGCGCTTCAAATGACAGATTTACAGCCTGATAATTACATTACGTGTGTTTATGACAACAAATGGTGGATCGGAAGTGTCATCGAGGTTTCGTTGATTGAAAATGATGCATAAATCAACTTCATGCATTCTCGTGGACCAGCGAATTCGTTTTATTGGCCAGAACGGCAAGACGTGTGTTGGGTCCCAGAGGAGCATATAATTGCTACAGTGTCTCCACCGTCCGTTACATCTACTGGACGTCAATACCAATTCTCTGAAGACGTTATTCCGAATATCGAAAGAAAATTCGCGGCAATGAACATAAAAGCAACCCAAAACCTGACTTGGGAACCAGATAGAAACCTACTTTAAAGGCTTTGGACCCTTGACAAAGAAACCAACGACAGGCTTGGGATCCTGAACAAAGAACCCCATCCGTGGCTGTTTATTGCGCGGCTATCAGGCGTGACCTATATGACGATGAGGTTGTCAGATCAGTATCTGATATTGAACTGGCAGTGGATATTCCATCATGGACCAACGCAATACACCTAAGTATATACGAGCATTATTTTACACACAATTTACTTGTTAGTTCGCCATAAATATCACTAACACATTCCATGAACCTACAGTAACCCGCCTATCTTGGATTCGATTTTTAGTAAATAAGCCGTTCGAGGTAGATAATTAAACACACGTTTTATAGTACTTCATGATATGCTCTTTCTAATGGAAGTGGTTTGAAAACGATCCCAGAGGGCTCTCTTCCGGAAAATGCGATTGAATTTACCCTACTTTTGACATTTTTCACAAAAATAAGAAATAGTAAGTTTCACTGCAAGCTAGGTACGTGATACTTTGGGGATTAAAGCACCTTATAGTCGTTAAGTATGGTTTTGAAGGATTACTTTACAGCTGGTCTAAGCTTACAACTTTTCGCACCGCTATATTTGATAAGCTTACAATTACAACAGGTCACTTCATATTGAAAGAGCACAAACAACTGACTTAGCAAACACCAACTTAGTTTAAACACCTTTTTCGAATTCGATGAATATTGACTGAAAAATTACCACTTAAACTTTGCTTAATATTTTAGACATACTGTAATCGTGTGCGACATGGGGTCATATAAGCACATGTAGCGCAACGACTTTGTAAAAGCTAATACTTTACCAAAGTTAGTTTGGATGATGTACTTACAACCTCCCAAAATTTAATCAAAATCGGAGATGGACGAGCCTTGATCACTTGACGTGGACTGACCTTTTTAAAAGATTTTATAAATACATAGAAACAGTAATGAGCGTTTTACTTTGTGCGTACCTGCGCCACCTCGAAAGGGCTAGTTTCGATAATCCGGTTCCTTGAATTTCATAATGATCAGTAATTACGAATATGAATCGTTCGTTTGTACGAACAATTGTTAAAGTTAAAAATTAATAAATTTGGTACACGTAGTGCTACAGTTAAGGCTAACAAACACGGCGCTTTATCCAATTTAATACACAGGGAGTATATTTTTGGGGGCTACAGCCTCAGTTTTTACCAACAACTTTTTTATACGCCACCGACAGACAGATTAATTTAGAAACTTTTGGTACTATTAGAAAAATTAAATATCTTGCATGGTTTCTTCACAAATGCGAATTTTTCGTCACGATATACTTGCAATAACATAATAAACAAATTAAACGATTGCGGCAACGTTTTGAAAGCTGACGCTGAAATGTTGTAAAGTGTTCGGTTCAACTTTTTACGCAGATTTCTTTATGTGAACGTGTCAATGGTGGTCATTTTAAGCATTTGCTTTAAGGATGACCTACTTTTGCCGCAGCCATCTATATTCTTTAGCAATTTTTTTATGTCATTCAAGTAACGTATGTCATGTCGAAAAATTCCCGTTCATCGAGAAACCATTCAAGGTACTACGTTTTTATAAGAATAATAAAATTCCCACGTATAAAAAGTTGTTGGTAAAAACTAAAAATAAACACCCTGTGTATTAAATTGAGTAAGGCACCGTGTGTTGGTTAGCCTCAACTGCAGTAATACATGCGCCAAATTTAAAGTTTTTAATTTAAGTCTTCGAGGAGACAATTTTAAATCTAGGTAGGTAAGTTGTGGTAAATCGACATATTTTCAGCTCGAAAATCGGTGGTCAAGCGTTGTATAGACCTTTCAGAGACACCCCGTATTTATAAAATACCTAATAAATAATTAATTTGCCTAATTACTTAGCCCCAAGATTAACTTCAAGAACTAGAGCAGAGACCTAATCAACTAACCTAAATGTCATGGAAAGTTCTAAGGGGTCGCGGTAAAGTTTTCACAAACGATAAAAATTGTTCTGCAGAGAAAGTTACGAGCAAGTTTGTTACTAATACTTAATTACATTAGTAAAATTAATAATAACGTTAAAGGGCTATTTTATAAACTTGACTACTTGAAGCTATCCCGAGATGCTTTCTACATAAATTTATATAAATTTCTCGAATATAATTTGCAGGATTTCCATTTAGAAAACATTTGTTGTTTTAGTACCGAATATAAATTATTTACCTAAAAATACGTTTATAATAATCGATTTACAAATTCTTACATTTACATTCTGGAGAAAGTTATCTACAATATTTCACTACACTGTGAACCTATATATTGAATTACTTTATATGTATGAATATAAAATAATCAAATATTTACATAAGAAAAGCAAATAAACCCCTTACAAACGTTTTAAAATTGAACTTTCACAATAAAGCTCGTCAACCACGTGACAATATAAATTTTAAGCAATACATTTTGTACGAACAGTATTATTCAATTTCAAAAGCTTTTAATATAAATGTAGCTGTGTAAATAAAATATTCGGTAAAAGTATTACTAGCAAAATACTGTGTACATACGCGTATTTATTATAAGATCAATTTCGTGAGATCGAAAAAAAAATTTTTTTTTAATAAATATTTAGATACGTCTATGGTAAGTAAAGTGTAATTAGGTTTTGGTTACGTCGATATAATAATCATTTAAACTTTCTCTAATTGAGTTTAAACAAAATTAATGACCTAAATTATGTGTTTGTTTACAGAAAACCCGTTAATTTAGAACAACTTGTATCGCAGTACCTACACGTGAACTACAACTAAAGCGCATAAGTACCTACAATATTTACACGTACATTCCATTACGTTACACGTTGCATTTTAGAATATTTTTAAAAGCAAGTCGTTCTATAAAACAATCTATAATCGTGAAGATAAAATGCCAAGAAAATCTACGTTCAAACAATAAAATATAAAATGGGTTAAGTACCAATTTTGTAAACGCCAATAATTGGCACTTGCTCCATTTTATATTTTTGCACTCATCAATTATTTACCTGTTTTATCGAATTCAAATGACAATTTTCAAGTTGTATCTATTTAATTTTAATAAAATTCGACTAACAACACTTAGGTATAAATAATTCTGAAATGCTTCTTCGGCCGCAAAATTTTCATTTAAATTCTAAATATATATATCTATAATATAATATATCTACACGTCGGTTTCATTTCCTTTTAGGCGCGTTTTAGTCGTATTAATTATTATTGGACACAAAAGAACGAATAATGTTTTATAATATACCGAACGGAAATTAATGCCTATATTAATGTTTTTCATTAGGTACTTGTCTAGTATTTAGACGTTCACAGTATTCATAAAAATAATTATTATTAATTAAAATATTTTCACTGCCACGTACGTTATTTAAATATAAATAATAGAATTAGATATGATAAAGCTCTCTTAAAGAGCGCTTTAACATCCCCGACATTTTTTTATAAAGTGTAATGTATTTTCCATTAGCGGAATAATTTTTTGATTCCGCGAGTGTCCAACATAAAGGAGTTTTTGAATACAGTTTATATTTTACCTAGAGAAACTGTAATGCTTAAATTATGACTGCATTTTACGCGCTGCTCATCCATCAAATATGTCAAATAATTTGAAGACGAACAACTTACTCAACCATATATAATAGAACCTTTCCTAGTAAGTAATCCATCAAATTTCTAATCCTGCGTAAATTGACGATGTTCACTAGTTATTGTATAGCCATCTAATATAACTGTTGTAATAAGGTCATCCTCTTCGGCGGAGGAAAATTATTTATATAGTTAAAATGTCATAATATTCCAATTTAAAGCTTATACAACAAGTATTTATTTGCGTTATTAATACTGACGAGGACAGGTCGTCGA
Source organism: Rhagophthalmus giganteus (assembly GCA_036326145.1). Classification (NCBI taxonomy): domain Eukaryota; kingdom Metazoa; phylum Arthropoda; class Insecta; order Coleoptera; family Rhagophthalmidae; genus Rhagophthalmus; species Rhagophthalmus giganteus. The sequence continues at coordinate 3,703,773 of JARFJA010000083.1, read as the reverse complement.
CTGGCATTGTATGTATTAGTAACGTTCTTTTTAAAGCATTACGAATTTGTAGAGCCCAACAAGTGGCATTAAAAACAATATAAAGTTATTTACAACCGTATAAATCTTAACAATATATAATACAACAATAGGTAGCTATTTTTACACCATGTATAGGTACTCTAATAATTTAATTCTCAAAAAATAATTCAGATTGTTGCACATTACAGAAAAAAAAAAAAACAGTTCGCGTTAGTATTCCATTTCGAGCATTTTTCTATACATACATATTACATATCTACATACATTTCGTTTTATTTAATGTTTACATTGTGAAGTTTAAGTCGATGAAAAACATGCAAGTTTAAGGTGCGCTTTTGATGTAACATACAATTTTTTACAATCGGAACTAATACGCATTTCGACATCGAAAACGTTTTGTAAATAATAAATTATATACCGCGCTTTTGTATATATGACGGTAGTTTGTAATTCTCTATAGAAAAACAAACTTGACTGACACTTACAAATCGTTCTTTGTAGGTAGTTAACTTTTTGCGGCTAGTTCTATAGTTAATACGTGCAAAACTATTATTTATAATCAAATTGAACGTATAGTAAACATACGAAATTAATTCTACGGAAAATAATGGCGTTTGAAAATTTTAACCGGCCCGGTTCGTTCAAAGTTTATTGCTCGTAACGACGCATACACGTTTTATTAAATATTAGGTACTTCTTTTATTTAATTTATGTATTATTATTTACGCCTTGAAATGCGTCGGATACTGTACGAAATTAAAATATTAAAATATGTCATGATGCAACAACAATAAACTTTGAATAAACTTTACATATATATATATGCTGAAAATGTATCACAACGCCAGTATTTCAGCTTTCCAGGATTAAAATTACGACCACAATTGCAAAATCCCGATTGCAACAGCTCCATTTGCTTTATAAATTTGTTTAAACTTTAAAATATAGGTAGGTACAGTCAAGTTCGTATGTTTTGGCCCGCGAGATGTGATCGCAGGCCAACGAGCGACGAGACAGGGCCAAAAGGGATGAAGGGTAACAGTTGTTTTTGAATTGCAAAAGGGGCACGTCTGATAATAAATAAAAACGGACAGTAATCTTTTTTTGAGCCTTTTACGATAATAACTAGCACAGGCGACGGGACAAAACGTATGAACTTAACTGAACATTGAATTTCCTACCTATAATTTCCTATTTCCATACCTATTAATTTCTTTGGTTTTTATTTCATAAATAAAAGAATTTTAATTATAAGTACTTATGAAGCACATTATTTGTAAGTACAACGTTTTAAGTGCAAATATTCATTGTTATTATAGTCGCTTCTATATAATCGTGTTAATAGACAATGAGCCCGAATTCCCAAATAGTACAATAATTACGAAACTGCAGTTTATAGACTTATCGATATTGTTCGTGTAATGATAACTCGTATATATAAGCTTTTATGAAATACATATTGTCGATTGTTATCAAGCGCGTGTTTTCATAAAAACCCAATATTTAATTATTTTTAAGAATGTTATTAATTTTAATGTAGTAATATTATTCGTTTAACACCATATTCTTTTGTAATGGAAATTAAAAACGCTTGTTAAGTCCGAATCGATTACTATACAAGATTTTCTTACTTCAATGTCGTCATTCGGCAACAAACGAAAATGAAAATCTTTAACGAGCAGGTACTTAAAATCTCGACTTCATTTAATTTATCTATATATAATAATTAATAAATTACACAAATACACTCGCTTTTCTTATAATCGTAATACCTAGAGTATAAAAACTTGAATTTCCAGTTTTAAATGAGTTTCGTGTGTCCCATTCATATTTAAATAAAGAAAATTCCTAGAATTTAGATATTCTTCACTTTGACGCGGGCGAAACGGTAATTCTTGCAACGCGATAGAAAATTATGACCCGACTTTGAATTTCAAATTAATTTTCGAAGAAATCTTTACCACGAAAATAATAAATGTGATGCGAAGTAAAAAAAAAGAAAAAAACGCTTCGGAGGTTTCTCATTAGCTCAAAATAGTCGAAGGTAAAAACGTCTATTAAACTAAAAAAGCTTATGTAAACAAATACAAAAAAGCTCCGAACGTCCAAGAAACTCTGCTTTAATAACATTCTGTCGTAGGTACAGTAAGAGATAGGCATAACCGCCATTAACAGAATAAACAAAATCCGACACCGAATCCGAAAAAGACCGGTCTCTATTTTTGAGTTTCCGAAATTAAAACGCATAAATGTATCTATGCAATGTAATGTAGTTATGACATTTAATCGTCTCGAGTTACTTTACAATTAGTGAATTTACAATTACAAAATGAATTTTTAAATACGTTCCTTTAAAATTTTTAAAGACGCGTAAAGGTTAAAGAGATTATTAGGTAAATAGTTGCGTTTACACATTGTTAATGATATTTCCAAGATATTGACATTTCAATCCAGTTAGAAATTCCTAAAGGCAATAATTGTATGATTGCTCCTTACTGGGAATTGTGATTTCAATTAAATTTAAATTGCGCCCGTGTTGGTTTACAAATGAAGGTCGCGAGTGTTTCTCATTTAACACTAGACAATAAGCTTGTTTAATAAAGAAAACGAGACATCGCAACGTTTTGTTTCTTCAGCTTCGGTGTTGCTGCTCATTTTAATGTAACGTATTTATTCGAATGTCAATTGTTTTTACGGTTGTTTGTGATCGAATGCACGCATTTTAATTTTTTTTTTAGGTAGGTACCCGCTTTAATTTGTTGCATTAAAATTTTTCGCATTAGTCGTAGTCAACGAGTAAAGCGGATTTTCGAAATAGTTTTTTTTTAACTCCTCTGACCGCTCTAAAAAATTATTCTCGCAATATTTTCAAAAAATTTTCAAATTTAATTTATCAAATTTAATGTCGCCCAGGTAGGTATTTGACGGCACTATTACTTTTAAAATCGCGTTTTGAATGTTTGCAACGGATAACTAAAATCACCTACCAAATTGAAAATTCCAAAACACCTACGACTAAAAATGACATTTTCACGTGTTTCTAATCTTTGCTCGCGAAATTTCATTTTAGGTTTACACGGTTTAAGTTTCCGAAAAGACTGCAATATGAGTTTATAGCTTGTGTCGTCCCCCCTTGTATGTTATGAAACACTACAAAAAATATTACATAAGTTAGACCGCGGCTGTATTAATAGGCAATTTAATTATGTTCAATAGTTTCTAAAAAATCCAAGGTTTAGTAAAAATGTGTACTTATATACTTTTTCCCACTACTTACTAAAAAAAAGCACTCCTACACCACTGACCAAAATAACCTTAAATCTCGACCTTCGGTCTCGGGCTTTTCTTGTAAACTATCAAGTCTCGAACGTTACGTTTACGTTACATTTTCTAAACGATTTTAAATTTCCAGTACATAGGTATACGGTTTAATAATACGGTTATACGATTTAATAAACTTTACGCTCTTTTACTACGATAAATACATACATCGAAACTGGTACCGATTTAGTTAAGATCCGCGAGTAATTCGAATGCTTCTACAATAAAATTAAAAACCCACCTTTTCGTAATTAAAAACCGCACCTTCGATTACCGGCCGCAGAAAGTTTTCTTCGTGTCTATTCCCTCGAACGTTGAACCATTCAAGTTGACGCACGAACGAGGGAATTTTAGAAAAATTTTATGAAATTTTATCGTCATTATACACGTTTATCGAACTCCTTTGTTAAATTTTTAGATAGTTTAGTTTAGATCAGGCGAGTAATGTCTTGCAAGTGCGATAATCAACGACTGGAATTCGAACGTTTGCGAGGTCAGGGTCTGTTTTATGCTCTTTAACGGTTCAATAACACCTGTAATCTTTAAAATTTCGTATACCTAGTAGGTATGCATTCACTTAAATTATGAGTAATTCTGTTAAACCTACTGTTAAATATTTTAAAGTTGATTTAAGTTATTTAATTACGACAAAATATTTTATATGTAGGTGTTATCATCGAAAGAACTTCAACTTGTGGCTGCGCGCGGGCCATTCCGTAGAAAATTAACTCGTTAATTTATCAGTTTTACGTTGACGAACTATTTTATTCGACATTTTCCATATATAACTCTGACAACATAGCTAAATTTGAAATAAAATAGTTACCTACTTTAATTAACGCAGTAAAGTTTTCTAAACGACCACACCCACTAATAATATCTTTTAAGATATTTTTGTTTATAAAAAACTCGTTTTTTTTGCAAACGCCAAAATTTGATAAAAATAAATCTGATCCTTGACATAGATAAATGCGAGTAAATCTTATTATCTACTGCAATATTTCTGAATTCAAACATCAATTGTTTCCATATCGAGTCGCGTAGTATATTATAACTGCTGTTGCATTATAAAAATAACCTTCATTTCGTAGGTATTTAATTTTTTGTTCCAGAAACAATTTGTTAAAGTTAATGGCACGTCATGGCTTCGTGAAATTAAGCAAAGGTTAAAGTTTTTATTTGTGGTAGTATACAATGTGGATAAATTCAAGAATCCTAATTATTTTACTTGTATGTTTGTACCTGTGTATATATAAGATAAAGGGAAACCATTAAAAAAATATCGATAGAACAATAATTAGACATTATCTTATTATTGTTATTTTTTTCTATAGAAAACGTTGATGTCATAGTTGTAACGCGCAAAGTAGAAAATTAGTTTGGTTATATTAGGTTTAGTTTACGACTTTGCTCTAGTGCGATATTAAAACAAAAACCCATAAAGTTCGACGCACGATAAATTAAATGAAACGACGATTATAAAAACAAGTTTAGAATACCATAAAAATTATTGTGACGAAATGAAGTTGTGCGAAATACGACGAATTTCAGAAATCTATCAAGTACTTCGGTAATTCGACCGTAACGAAAAGTTCAAAGCATCCAAAATCATATAAACATGTTTTTGTTTATTTGTATAGAACTGTTTATTGTCAACCACAAATGCGTGAATCCGTCGATAAACCAATGTACAACTTTGGAAAATTCATATTCTGTAATATTTATAAAATGAAATTCGCGTTTCTAGGTAGAATAATGATTGCTTCGATGCATTAATTTTTCGCCTTAAACGGAACAAAAAATTCACGTGTAGTTTACATTAGGAAAACCCTAACTACATGCACACTTTCCAAATGAATATCAACGGATAGTTCAAGGTTTGACAATAAATATCAGTTATGAAACAGTTTTCCCTAGTACGGTTATTAACTATCTTACGTCTGCTTGTTATTATCTAATAAAGTGAAATCCATTATAAATGACACTGTTAGGGGTCTCATTTAAAGTGTTTTCAAATGGAATGGAATTTTGCTTGGCACGTAGAAAAAAAAATTGAGCGAGCAAATGAATTTAGCAAAAGATCAAGCCCATAAAACCGTCGTGGACATGTCACGATAAGAAACTGGTTCAAGTTTAAAATGCCGATGGGAGTTTGTTTTTCGGAGAGGGTTGGTGTACAGGTCCTAAAATAACGCTGCACGTTTTAAACTATTGTGCACCTACGCGATGCAAAGAAAGAGCCGAAACAGTTCAATCGCATCACTCGAGTTCGCCGTTCTCGGGAACGGGGTAGAAATAAATTTCAAAAATTCGATAGAATGATTTATCTACACTATACGTCAGAGGCTCTTCAAAACCAGCTCATAAAAATAAAAAATTTTATTTAAAAACATAGCCGCGACGCCACTGGTCCCACAACGGCGATATTACGAGAGTACCTGCTCGTTAAAAGTCAAGATATTGACAATTGAAATTAGTTGAACTGTCCGAAAGCTTTTTTCAAAGAAAAAGTTGTGGGTACTTGATATACTTTTAATTAGATGTTGTACTATATTCACACTGTATACCTATATTATGTAGTTTATGAATCACAATTAAAATCTATTAGAATGCAGTCATTGAGTATTAACGAATCAATAAAAATACTGCTAAAATTACGCGTAACGTCATTTAACGCGTTTTTTTTACGTCGAGGCGTCTTTGCCGCTTTCAATAATTTAAAAATTTCCAGTTATAACGTACGATTATTTTATTTAGAAAATAACAAGAATAAGATGTTTAGAGATATTCGTTTTCTGTAGTCGTTAAAAACCTAAATATAATTTAACAGTAACCGGTTGAAATATGTACATCTAATAATATAGTAGGCCGTATAAAATGGATTGGAAAAAGCTTGTATGTAGCATATTGATTTAAAGTTCAGTTTAACGAACAGAGAAATTGATAAATTACCTATATCACGCTATATTTACAATTTTTAAAGCTCAACCAGCTTTTAAAGCAACTTTGAAATCTTTCTGAATGATGTTCGTTTATTAAATAAATCGAAATGAAATATTACTCGATATAAATATGGTCGTTAAGTTGTCAGGAAAAAGAATAATTTTCACTTTTCTTACATTCCGATACCACTACACACGTATCACGCATTATATAAAAAAAATTACAGGCCCTTCAGCAACTGCGGCCGCGACTTGACGATTTTACATTTCGTAGAAAACCATATTTTCGAGGTGGATAATGTTATAATTCAATCGATATAAAGGTACTTATTTCTATCATTGTCAGAAGGGGTGGTTATTTTGAGAAATAATATAAATATACCTACAAATCATTTCTTGTTGTTCAAGTAATCAAAATAATAAACCCATTATTGCTTTAATTTCCAGAAGAGATGCGCTAATTGTCGGGTCTTTAAATAAAAATATATTATACAGTGACTGGTATAAAGTTGATCACAAACGGAAAACTTCGTAAAAATCTCTGCATAGTTCCAAAATCAAAATACGCACGTCAAAGTTTACGAGGGACGTTCAAAAATATAAAATCGGCTCAAAAATGTTATTTGGAAAAGTTTTTTACAATTGCGAAAAGATGACATGTACGAAGTTATAGTCGCTTGTTTTAAAAATATTGTTTTCACGTTTAGGTCTATTTTTTTCCTGCATGTGTATTACATAAAATCAATTTATTTAAAATTGGTTAATTTTTGTATTATCGAATTTAACTTTCGATCGCCTGATGATTAGAAAATGATCATAATTGAAACTAGGTAACGCTAAAATAATCGAATATTTTTGTGTTCGACTATAAAAAGGACATACAAATGCGTCGTCTTCGGAAATCGGAAATACGAGCAACGAGTGGAATATGGAAATTAAAAAAAAAGTGCCTCGTCTCAATCGTAATTTCAGTTTCAATTTACGAATTAAATTACGTGTAGCTCTGAAAATGTTATTCACAAAATAATGCTTTGGTTTCCAAATAAAATATTTACTCGATGAGGATTTTTAGTTTATAAAATGGATGGAAATCTTTTTGGAGAATAAACATACAGCTACACTTGATACATTGCTGTTTAACAAATTACTTTCAAACCTCTCAAATTGTTTATAAAATAAAATGTACGTACTTACTTATCATAATAGTTAATATTGTGATACATTTTTTTTTAATATATAAACTGAACAAGCTAATAGAAGCTCCGAATGGCATTATTTACATTAACCTATAAATACTTTCATTGTATAATCAATACGAAACTTTTACTACCTATATACTATAACGAAAAAATACCGTTACAACCACCAATTCTTCTGACGATACCTACGAAGGTTGTAAAACACCTTTATTTATTAAGTTTTCAATAAAAAGTGGCACATACGACCATTTATCGAACAGAATCAGAATGTTCAACATTTCTGTCGATGTTAAAATGCCAAAGTAGAAAAATATAGAATACTTCTAGTTTTTTATTTTATTACAGTTCGTGACATACGGAAAAAGATAAAAAGAAACTGTATGATCGATGTGATCTGACAATTATGTAGTAATAAACTTCAATTTCCAAAAAAGTTATATAAATAATATAGCGTTAAATTAGGCGTAAAGCACTAGTTCCATTTCAAAAACTAAACTATGTTTTATCCTAGTAAATGAAATTATAACAGTAAGAGAGCAGGTGACAATTTTTGGTGCGTCATCGAGTAATGAATAAAGACGTATTCCTATGAAACATGTGTAAAATAATGTGTGAAAAAAGAGTCGATTTAAGCTAATTTTTTTTGCGCATTTATACGTCACATGGTAATGAGACGCGAGTTTTAATAAAATAAAACTTTAAATTTCGACAAACGTTTTCGTAGGACGCTCTCCTACCGAGATGTTCACCCCCAAAATTGAAATATTAAAATCGATTTTTTTTTTAAATAACAGTTTTATTTTCCGTTTGAATTTATTACATACGTAATAAAAAAAGTCTCTAAAATTCTGTAATAAGTTTTTTGATATCATCTTAGGCTTCGAACGCGACAGGGGCGGTAACGAAACGAGTTTCGGACACAATTTGAACCGAGGGGTAAACTGCTGATGAAAATTATGAATCTACACTATTTCCAATATTAGCCCACTATTTCTCGACTATTACCTACTATTTCCTGAATGTTGTACATCACATTACCCCAACGATTTACCCCTCGGTTTGAACTCCTCTATAAAATGGGTAAAATGGGTAAATGGGTATGTATAAATACTAAATAAATAAATACGTAGTTCTTATTATTTAAATGTATTTATACCAACAATTAGACGCAGAGTTTTAAAATTAATTCTAAAGTTATTTTACACAAAAAATAACGTTAATTAATTGTTGCAATGTGTTTCTATATTAATAATAATCGACGACATTAATCTTTAAAGTATGTAAATATAAAATTTTTGTCGCGCTACGTTTCGTCGCACGTTTCTTAAAAATTAACCGACGAAATTGCTGACTACAGCACTGTTAACGTATAGAATAGAACATGAATGGTAAGTAGATAGATACCTACTATAGACGAAAAATAAATTAAAATGCCTATTTATTTTATAAGTTGCCTTCTTACTTGCTTTTTTGCTAAATTCACATTATCGAAGGACATTCAATTTCTTATTGAAACGACGCGACGTCGACGCATAGAAACTTTGAGAAAATCAAAGCCAAAAGCCGGTTAAGGGTTAGGACAAAAACACGCCTAATAGTGAATCGTAAGAGATTTTTTATTTTCTCATGCAAAATCTTGCCCAAAATTTGCATATTTGCACGTAATATATCATTTATCTATCCTATAATTTTTTTTATACTTCTTTATTATGTGACAGTTTAAGATTGACGTTAGATGTATACGTTTTGTGGGTTAAGTACTTACCTAATAACAATAAGTTAGATAAAAGTGAGTTTTTACAGGTAGTACATACATAGGCAAGTACCTACAATATAAATTATTGTACTACCTATATAATTGTTTTAATTTTAAATTTCTTGCCTAATCTTATTTTACGTATTAATGAGAAAGTCATAAGAAGTACACAATATATTAAGTATATTATTAATTAATTAATTAATTTATTATTAATGCTTATATGAGACAATTTTTAATTTGTTCAATATTGTAGATATCATTAAAATAAAATTTTCAAAATTAACATACGTTAATACGTTTAAAATTCCATAAACATTAAAAGTAATTGTTCAAGATTATCTCTTTGTTCCCGTACTTATAAGTAACATTTCACAACAAAAATAATAAAAATTAATAACATGTTCACATGAAGTGAATTCTTCCATTTTTTAATGCACTTTAGTGGTAATGAAACATACATTAAACATCGCAATACCTTCAATTTATGACTATAACTTTTGGAACAACTCCCATATTTTAATGTAGACACCCATAATGTTATCAAATAAGCAATTAATAGTTTTGGAAGGTTTTGTCATTAAGAAAAACATACCCATAAAACGTTATTATGTTCTATAAAAAATGGTTGAGAAATAATTGTAATTTCTACAGCAGCACTAGGTTAAATGATAATTTCTCGCAATTTTAATATAAAATTTTACAGCTCCTCCGTAAACTTAAATGTTGTTAAATTTTCAACATAGAAAACTTTCCACAAAAAACTTTACTGTAGATGGTTTCATTTAAAAGTACAAGACTACTCCAACTTTATGTACAATGAAAACTTAATATACAAATACTTATTGAGCAAATTGTAACTGCAAATACGTAAATTTATCTACTTTTGCATATTTACGATAATTTACTTAAAAATTATTTATCGTTGAACTGAGGAGGAATAGGCGACAAAATCTCGTCATGCAGTACTAAATTTATGAGCTAAAGAAAGAAGACGATTTATTCTAAAAATGCGTTGCGATAGAATTACAAACCATCAAAATAAGAATTTTTCATAATTTTGTGCTTCAAACCATCATAAAATAAAAGGGTAACAAATTTACTAAATTCAAAGAGAAGTACCTACATCAGACACAAACGTTAGAACTTTTCTCAAAAATGATAACTGATCTTTTGGTGTTGTATATGGATTGTCGGGCAAAATATCAGGAGCGTATTGCACACTTTTTTAAAAATTCCACTTCTCAGACTTAAAACACAAAGATCTGCATTATTTGAGATTATAATCTTCAAAGCGGTAATAAAATTATAACACGATAACGAATGTTTTCCCGATATGAAATTAATTAATCAATTTATAATACATATACTATATAAATATAGCTAAAGCATTTAATAAAGTTATTTTGTGTATGTATGGATTATTCGTATAATTTTATTAATTGCTTTGTGATACGTTTTAATGCGGGAATCTAAATTTTCAGTGATTTGTTATTAATGAAGCGGTTAAATCCATTGGGAGTAATAAAGCTTTAAAATTGTTAACAAAATCGTATTACCGACTTAATTGGATTTCGATAATAAACTTATTTCCGTTTCGAAAAACCGCAACGTTTGACCAATTTTTGCATCGCGTCTCCTCTAATACGATTTTTTTCAATCTACGTTACATTACGAACAAATAATTATTTTAATAAAAGGTTTATCGGGTACCTATGCCAACTACCGATCTATTTTAGAACCGGTCTCTTTGTTCAAGTAGAATTATCGTTTTTACACTACATACATTTAAGAGGACTGTCGATTATGTAGTTACAGCAATTTGACTAACTATTATACATTTACCTACACGACGCACGTTCACTGAAAATTACGGCACTTTAGAAAATCTGTCGGTGTTAATTATAGGGAATAATGACCTACAGTAAACGGATTCGTCAAAAAATATTAAAATCTATCGAAACTTTTTAGTTTCCAAAGTCCACTTTCATATTGTACCGTGACAAAATTAATTTTTCGTTTCAGTTACTCTAACTTCTGCGTCACTTAATTAATTGGAATTAATTAAAACTTGCAAGTAGTAAGTAGATATTTTCAAGAGTTTTTTAATTAAAAAAAAAACTCAATCGATTATTAATAAAATTTATAAAATTTGTTATAAAATGACAAGTAGAAATTCATTAAATCGTCCCTATACTACCTATCTTGACTATTAGCCCAGTAAAATTAGATTGTGTTTAACCACATTTTTGAGTGGACACTTTAATTTTTATGTTTCGAACTAAACCTCAAAAGCCCCCTTCGATACCGTCCCAACAAACATTAAACCAAAGGCCGATTAATGGTAAACTGCTTTAAGTACTGGCACTGCGTGATAATACCAAATAAGTACTTAATGAACAATAATACGCAGTATAAATGGTAACGATATTTTGTAAATACATGTAAAAATGTATGTGCCGTTAAAGCACAGTACGAGTGCTTTAAAAATAAATACAGAATAAAAGTACTTTATTAGTATTTACAAGGCAATCTCAGAAAAATTTGAAACTTTGCAGGATTGTATTACTTAGTCAACCCTAATCAAGAGCCGCATTCCGTTCGTGCTCTTACGCGGTTTAAGAGTGAAATACACCCTTGAAAATTTAAACTTTTTTCGATTTTGCTTATTATCTGTGAAACAATAAGCCAACAAACTATATATTTTTGTAAATGGCTGTACATTATGATACAAAAATTAGGGGTGAAATTTTTAAGGAATGGCACCCCTGACACTGCTGTCGCTACGAGTGTCACTTGTCCGTAACGGACTATCAGGAAAAAAATTAGAAACTTCTAAATTTTTCTTTCCATTTCCTACCTTTTTCTCGTCATCGTTTTTCCTCTTTCGCCAATTTCCAGCGTAGATTTTTCCGTTGAAAATTTCGTTCGCGAAATTGAATCGTCGTATGTTTGAGGGGAGCCCTAACCAAGACCCTAACCGAGTTCCTATCCAAGCTTAATTTTCGGAGAATTTGCATTAGAGCTTAAAGTGCTGCATGGAAAGTTAGTCGACAAAGAAAGATCCTGCCTTTCCTTGTCGTATTAATCCTTTCTGTTTGTAATCCTTTTAGAGTACACAACGCAACACTCGCGCACTCACACGCAAAAAGACCTTAACGCGAACAATACGACGCCGTAATTTAAAATTCGAACTACCGAAACAAACACTACCGCTCTGTACCACTAACACGAAAGATCTGAAGCGGCCCTGCCAGAATTCTATATATAAATGCATTCGAGTTTATACGTGGATACTTGGAAATCCCGCTTTTACTTGAAAAATATTCAGTTCTGCGTTTGCACTACGATATTATCTTACGAGTAGGTGGCGCACATGTTTTACTAGTTGTTTTGTATTTTATCGGCCGCATAAAAATGCGATTGAACTTTCATCTGGTTTATGGCTCGTAATAGGGAAATTTTCAATGCTTAAGGGCACGCGAATAGTTTTTAAATTAAAAATAGAGTAAAATTATAATTCTGCGGTATAAAGGCAGTGATTATTCAAATAATTTTAAACTGGTAGATATTTGGTTTTTTGTTTTTGTTTTATTTGGATCTCGAAATTTTTATAAAGGCACACGAATAGTTTTTACATTAAAAATAGAGTATATTTATAATTCTGCGGTATAAAGGCCGTAGATAGTGATTGTTCAAATAATTTTACTGAATAAAACAATACATAATTTTAGATTAAATTTCCTAAAAAGTATATATTTTTTTTATCAAACTCCAGTACGACCCCTGTAAGTGAGAATAAGTCGTGATTTTTGTAGTACATTCCAAGTTGTGAGGTAGGTTTTGTTGCTAGATTACTTGGTACTTACAAGGAAGGTTAGGTACAAGGTGGAAATCTCAGAAGAAATTGAAACTTTGCAGGATTGCAGTACTAGTCAACCCTAATCGAGAGCCGCACTCCGTTCGTGCCCTTACGCGGTTTGAGAAAATCCACCCTTGAAACTTGAAACTTTTTTCGATTTTGCGTATTATCTCCCGAACAACAAGAACTATCGCCAACAAACTATATATTTTTGAAAATGGCTGTTCAAGACCTACATTCCTAAGGGGTGCCATCCCTTATAAATTTAAAAAAAACTCCTGGAGAAAATGATGAAATCACAGAAGTATAGAAAACTTCAGAAATTGAACTGCTATTACGAGTACTACATTTTTATTGTTTTGAAAGTATTTTTATATGAGCTCAGACACTTGTGAAAGACAATTCCAGCGTAACGGTCGTTAAATTTATAAGGCGTTGACTGTAATTTCTATCTCTCAATACTGTCCAAATACATATATACAAAACAATAACTTTCACAAGTTATTTTTAATATCCCAATTTTTTTCTTTTTATACACCTACCAATTCTGTTGGACTTACTAGGGACGTCACACAATAAAACGCGCCTAGTACTCGATTCCGCGATTTTCCACAAACTACAGACATTACCTCTTTGTCATACAGTTTACTCGAAAATAATTATGTATACGAAAAAAGTCAAAGGACCTTTTTTGTAGCAAATTTTACGAGTTACTATTTTGATAATAATCTTCTTCTCGAAAAATTGATAGTTTCTCCTTTTATGGGCTAATTTTACTGGGCTATACTTATAAAAAATATAAACAGTTTTACTTTTTATTACAAAAAACAATATAAACATGTTTTTAAGTTGAATATTTCCAAAGTATTAGAAGTTTTAAATAATCGATCTGATAACGAGAACGTTATGTACAAGTTATAACGATTTAAATTACGTAGCGTTACATTCAGTATCTAATTAACTAATACAGAACTTTTATACCCTAAAAAAAAAACAATCACCTTTAATTGCCCCAATAAAAGCTTTTTCCTACTTACTTACTAACCAATTTTCCCTCAGTTTTACTCTGTTTAATTTCATTTGTAAGCAACCGGTTGAAAAACTCGAGAAAGTAAGCTCGGTTCTTTCTTTGTGTAGGTAGTACAATCTCAATTTCTAAATGAATGTCGCAGATAATTAAGAAAAATAATGTTACAAACCAACACTGGGAACGTTGATGCGCTAATAATTAAACTAGGCGTGTGCCGCGTATTTTGCGCATATTTTCGTACCCGACGAGATCGACAACTGCATAAAATTTCGGGAAATTGTCGAGGGATTTTATTTTACGGTTCGTGGGTTATTCCGGTGTATAAATAAGAGCAATTCGTTCTGGCCTATAAAATAATTCCCGGTTTCGACTTGCAATTATAAATCATGTAGGTAGATATGAATTTTCGTAAAAAGAATCAAATTATAGAAGTTCTGCAAGGGAATGGATACGATTTTTCCTTTCGGAATCATAGATGTAGTAATAAAATTGCAATATATACATAGCATAAGGAAAACAACTAGTTTCATAAATAGTGGTGCAGTCATTACTTTAAAAGACGAACGCCTAATAAACAAGCTAATCACAACTAATATGGAGCGACTCGCATGTCCGCTTGAGATTTCAGAGAACACATTCACAGGAAGTCAAATACATATATCAGTTTAAACCTTGAACTTATCGTGAATTGTTGGTCAGAATACAACTTACATAACATAAAATAAGTATGCACTATAATTAATTTGACAAGAACGATTCGAAATCGTACCTTTTATTACACAAGTAAATATCATAAGGAACCAAACTGTTTTTTTTTAAACATGAATATTGATTATTTCCCTATTACTTAAGTATTATAAAATTACCGCGACCACCGAATGTTTCGCTAACGATAAGCGATTTATGTATGTTGCAAATTTCTTAATTACCAGAAGTTAACGACTCACCGTGTAAACTAAACTAAACTTCCGAAACAAATTTGGCGGTTTCAAAGTTCGTCTTTGTGTTAAGGCTGTAAAATCCACGTAAGGCCGTTCGTTATGTAGAAGAGTTAGGTTATAAGCGACACGTAGTAGGTATTACGTGTTATCATTTTATTGCAAAACTTAATTAATATGTATATATGCATTTGAACTTGGTCAATATTTATAAGTTGAACGATTACTTGTATGTAGTACCCAAATACAAATTGAATGAATGATTCATTATAAATTTAAATTATGCATTTTAATACAATACTTCAATTTCGCCCATGAACTGCAGTGGTGTTACAACATATATTACTTATTATAAAATTTAAAATACTTATACCTAGTGTATTCTTTTTTTTAAGAAGGTAACAGTTTATTAGTAGGAAATTGTCCATCCATATGTATTAATTATTCAAAAACTACTATAATAATTGCTTTCACATTGCGTAATAGTATCCAATTATTATAACATCTATATTTTTTTTGCGCCGTACACGTTCTTAACCGAATCAATAATATATTTAGATTGAATGTTTTAAAATTAAATTAATTTGTATTTAAATTTTACATTTAATATTATAAAAAATTAATGAATTTTTTTTAATAAAAATGGGGAATTGCCGATGAATTAAAAACCAAACAACTCCGATTATGTATGTTTATGTACGTATCGTCGCTTCAGAGTAGATTTAACCCACATGTTTTCAAAAAGTACCATTTTCAGGAAATGACAATATATGTATATATTTTTTAAACTACATATAACTGGCAAACGCCACAAAAGTACAGACAATAAGATGAAAGTTTATCTATGCGACTAGCAAAAAAAGGGCAAATTAAATAGAATTATTTCCATTTCACGCTACCCCACTCATTAATTTTCTAGTTTTCTCTCCCACCACAATTTTTACGACTTATTCTTAGTTTAAAATTCTCAAAATAAAAATATGTCGCAAAAACTGTGGTGGGGAAAAATTAGAAAAGGATGCTAGAGAGATTGTACCTTAAAACATCTCTATTTTGCAATTTAAATGTACAATCATGTTTGAAATTTGAAATTCACTCGAAAATTTCAAATATCACACCCTATATAACATTAATATTTTACGTTCTCTAATAAATAACTATATGGAATCGAAGACGGTTATGTAGTTATATGTATTTCGAATATTTATCAAATTAGAAGTAAGCAATTTCGTAAAGTGCAATGTAATTTTGAAATTAAAATCGGTATTTTATCTTAAAGTTAACAATTATTTAATATAGGCAACGCGAATGTTTGGTCTCGCGGTAAAAATAGTGAAAGTAGTAAAAAATTACGTAAAGCGTAAAAGAAACGACAAAACTAAAATAAACGTTAACCTTAATAAAGTTGAACGGTATAACTGTACGCAAGTACAACCTATAAATCTACACATAGAACAATAAACAACGAAATCTGAAGAAATCCAGCAAAATGAAATAATAAAATCGAAAAATAAATTTATAAAATACATCTAAGGCTCTTTTATGCCATCCGTATACTTTAAGCAAAACATCTGTAAAAACGATAAAAATACTGTTATATACGTATTAGGTACATTTGTTAAAATCACTACGGCATTACTTATTTATAACGTACACGAGTTTTCACATATTACACTGTTACGAAAAAAACACTATCGTCGGTTTCGATTGCTAATAATTCTCTGTTACATAACAGTCAACTTGTAATGTGGATGCGTTTAGTTATTAAATAAAGATTTATCAAAAATTCGGCTTTTCAATTTTATTAGGATTAACGTTTCTTCCGATTTTGTCATTTTTTAAATAATTGTAATCGAAGATCCGAAGATACAGGGTGTTAATTTTTTAAATACCGGCCATTTTATTACGTATACGCATCTCGAAAACTGAAACAATATTTTGTTATGAATATTTGAACCATGGCAAAGATCTCGGATCGAGATTTATTTCGATTACTTATGAAGAAGTCACGTAGCCGTTATTTTGAACCACGGGCGAGCGTCCCTCAAATTAGCTAACCCTCCAAGTAATCGAATTTTATTTGGCTTTTTATTTCTAATATTGTCGCTTACCAACTGTCCTACATCAAGTTAGTATTTATATACTTAAATAAACGTGTGAACAAGTAAGAAATACACAAAGAACAGAACATAGTGGACGAAATGGTATACTTGAGCCCAAGACAAAACAGATAATTGAGTGGATATCCAGACGTCAATCTCTGGAAATACGATATAAATGACAATCGATTCCGTTTGAAAAACACCAGTTGATAAAAGTTTAACAAATAAGAACAAAAAGCATAGACTTCCCAAAAAATATATATACTTAATACATTTATACCCCTCGCAAATTTTTAAAGCCTAGTCAATTACTTCAAAATATATTGAAATCTACGTGAAGACATATGGTCCGGTAGCTTTTCAACAGAAAATTATATTTTTGGCATTCAACAATGAATATTTTAATTAAAAAGAAAATCTACACAACATTCTCCGATTATTATAACGTGGGTATCTAGAAGTTGTCAAAAAAAATAAATAAATAAAAGAAATGTAACGAAAAGTGCACATAAATGTTTAAAAGTTTCAAGTGCAAAAGGTATTTTATTATTAAAAGAAAGACAAATAAATTATATGAACAACAAGGAATCGAATTACGAACGATATTTTTGATTTAAAAAACGATAAGTTTAGGAAAGTAACGTTGTATCTAGTTAAATATTTGAGTGTATAATTTATATTAATATATTTTTGTTATAGGCATTTATTATAATAAATACCGCAGTCGCGACCTTCTGTGTTGTAAAATAAAATTAAAAATTTTAAAATTACTATTGAGAAAAACGAAAATACAACAGCGTAATCAGATAGGATTCGATCAGTAGATTCCAAAAATAGTAAAATACCGAGGGTGTTTCGTTTGAAAAATCAAATGTGGCGTCACTTCCGTCGAAACCGAAAATCGGTCATTTTAACTCTACACGTCAATAAATTGGAAATTGCGTCTTTTATATACGTTCCAAATTTCAAAACAATTGGTTCATAACGTAACAAGTGTGGCCCGAGCCTCGTGGCCACTCGGTATACGACTACTAATTTTTTCAATATCTTATAAAAAGCATATTTTCCTTACCATAATATCAGTTCAATTATAAACAAATAGACTTTGAAACTTGTCGCCTCCATTAATTTTTGATTGAAAGTACTTTAAAAGATTGAAGTTGTAGTTTGAAAGTAGTTTTCAAAACAAATATGTATAACGAAAAATAATTTCCCCTCAGAAATATTCTAAAGTAGGTACGTTAAGAATTTTTAATCCGTTAGTTATTTATCGATAGATGGCAGAATTAAAGAGTTTTTTTTTACGATTAAACGGTGTTGTTAAAATATTTGAATACGCGCATAGACGATTTTTTTATTCCTTGAAGTATTCAGATGATCGTGAATCCTTGTAATGTATTTTGTACTAATAATAGCTCTATTTATTCTAAAAAAAAGAAATGTTAAAAGATAGGTTCAATATTTATACAGTTAACCTAGGATCTACCTTGAGATTGTTTATCAATAGTGTTTCGACCCAAAACAATAGGAATTGAACTATTTTTTGTTTATTATCACAATTACAAGTTCGAATAACAAGGATAAGAGTGCTCGTTGAATTTTTTTTGTAGTTTAAATATGAAGCCCGTAATTAATGTTTAAAAATCGTTGTGACGTCATGTGTAAACCTACACTTGGCAATGTTGTATAATAAAATGAATAAGGTATAATATATGGATTGGTACGAGTTTAAGCGAGAAAAAAATCTGGCTTGCTTAATAAAAAAATGGGCGCGTTTTGTAAAATTTAAAACGTGACAAATATGACGTGCCAACGTAACCTATATTCGTCAATATTCGTTTGACGCTATCTTGGTTTACGTCACGAATATCGTGATTCATAAAACACAAACCTCAAACGGACATTAAATTTCAGAAACTTTAGCCGTTTTAGACGTCCAGTTTTATACCCGAAATCGAGCATTTGCTTTCTTACTTGCACTGCTATAAGTTTAATAATATGTCATAATCGCTTCCCATGCAATGTTGCCAAATGTACAGTTAGACGGACTGACGTCATCGCGTTTTTTAAATTAATTTTTGGCTTACCGCCCGTGTTAGAGGGAAATAAATGCGATATAATGAATCGCTTTTTTTAAGTTTTATACATTATCTAGTAATATTAAAATTAAGAAATTCCATTGTAGTTTGGAGATGGGACGAGGGCTCGAAAAAGTAAGAAAAAATTAAGTTTTCAATCGAGTAGACGTTCCAACATTTTCAACACTTAACTAGTGGGAGAGAAAATCGAACTACACCTAACTTTGTTATTAGATAAGTACCTAATTTACAGTTGTTCCGCATGATTACTCGCGTTCAACTCGATAGTTTATTTTCCAACCTATATCTAACCAAATTAATCATTATAATAATATTGGACGATAAAAACAAATCGATATATCTAATAATAGCTCATAAGTATTGACATGCAGAGACAAACAGAAATTAACATCAAACTGCAACATTAATTACGTAACAACCTCTACATTCTTTTTAGATGACACGAGGAATAATAAATAAATGAGATTATACGACTCTAATATTGAAACACCACTATCAGCTCGCACAAGCTGTAAACTAGTTAATGTCACTTTTTTAAATATTTGACTAATCCGGCATATGCAGGTTAGTATTATGATGGCTGCAGTTAAAAATGCAATTACCATATTTTTATCTCTGTCTATAATAATACTTTAACTTATTATACAGTGGTTGCGTAAAAAATAATCATTCGATCTCTCTCAAACTTCACATGAACGATCACAAGCTTTAAATTTTTTGCTCTAAAAAACATCAATTAAGTACTTACTGTTTATTAAAAATACTTATTGTTAGACAAAGTCTGACTAGAATCGTCTTAACCCAGATATGCCTAATGTACTATATTTAGGACGGAGTAAACATGTTCATGTTCATGCAAAGTTTAAGATATACTTGAAAGTTTGTATCCCACAAAATCATTCATTATACCCAAAGCTTTGCCGAGAAGTAAGATTATTCGCGATTTCAGAGTTTAAATTTCATTGTGTGTTAACTTCAGAAGTGTGAAAATTCAAAAATGAATAATTACCAAGTGCAATTTGAAAAGTAAATAAATTTTAGATACTAAAAATTATAATAAATTTTTAAATTAGTGAATAGCGTAACAATAAACATTTATATTACTGGCTACTATTGCCGAATTTTCATTATTTATAAAATAAGTAGTAATTTATGAAGGGGAAAGAGAGGTGTACTATATGTAGTACATTAGGACAATATATGACAATCAACATCATTCACCATTCTCTTTCAGAGGACTATCTCTTCACAATGTTCTAACATTGTTAGAAGAGATTGATGAAGCATTGATAATGTAGAAGAAATTACACTACTTCCTCCCCTCAATGCAGCCACTGAGCTCACAGATTCTGGCGCTGAAAATGACTTGACCATAAATAATCTGCCTGCATTTCAACTACAAGCTCTTGCAGAAATCCAAACAAAATACGACAGTGACTTTTCCCCGGATGATGAAATACCGTTATCATTATTAACGGCAAGAATACCAAACAAAAAGCAAAAGAGAATAACACCTAAAAAAATTTCACAACTGGATCAAAGAAGATCTACCTTCCTCGTCATCAGGATTTTTTAATGCTGATAATGCAACAAATTTCGAAAATCCATTAGAACTGTTTTCAATATTTTTCGACGAGGAAGTAACAGATCTCATTGCGAACCAAAGTAATAATTACGCCCAACAAAAAAATCGCAAGCCTAACGCAGACAAGCAAGAGGTCAAATCTTTTATAGGCGTTTTGATCCTTAGTGGATACATGCGTGTACCACGAAGAAGAATGTTTTGGGAACGTGAAAAGGATTGCCACAATGCCATGGTTACTGAAGCAATTTCCAGGGACAGATTTGAGTATTTGTTTTCAAATTTTCATGTTTGCAATAATCATCAGTTAGATCAAAATGATAAATTTTGATTTGCTAAATAAAAGATTTTTGAATAATTTACCGGTTGAAGAGATACATTCAGTTAATGAAACTACGGTTTCATATTACGGACATCATGGATGTAAACAATATATTAGTGGTAAACCCGTGCGCTATGGATATAAACTTTGGGCTGGAAGTACCAGATTAGGATATTTGAATTGGTTTGAGCCTTATCAAGGCGCTGCAACCAATATAAGAAGAATTTTGTCGATTTGGAGTTGGTGCAGCAGTGGTATTGGAATATGCCCAAGCATTACGTGAAAATGGCCAGACAGGAAATTTCACATATTTTTTAACAATTTTTTCAATTCGATTCCCCTAATTGAAAAACTTATCGAATTGAATTTTTACGCCACCGGTATCGTTAGAGAAAATCGGTTAACAAACATTTCTCTGATCGATTCAAAGTGCATGAAGAAAAATCGTCGAGGAAGTTACGATTTTGAAAAAATTGTTGATCAAAATATTATTGCAGTAAAATGGCACGACAACAGTCTGGTTTGTGTTTGTTCTAATTTTGCAGGAGTTAGACCGATTCATATGGTCAAGCGTTATTCTCGGGCAGAGAAGAAAAATGTCCAAATAGAGCAGCCACATCTCATCAACATGTACAATTCCAATATAGGAGGAATTTCAATTAGAGGGAAAAAATGGTACATGTCTTTGGTAACACACTGTATTGACATGGCAATTCAAAATGCTTGGCAATTGCACCGAATAAACGGTGGACAATTGGACCAACTTAGCTTTAGAAGACGAATTGATTGATTTACGTTTTGATTATATTAATCACTTCGTAATTCCCCAAGAGAAACAAAACCAATGTGGCCACTGTCACCAAAAAATCACTACAAGATGTAAAAAATGTGACATTGGTGTTCATGTCAAGTGTTTTCTATCATTTCATACAAATAAATAATTTCGCTTAAATAGAGATGTATTTTCCTAATGTCCTATATATAGTACGGTCTAAATTACTTACTTTTTGAAAAAAAAATTTATGTTTCTAAATTTTTATGTTTTTCTTATATGCTAATGAATAATATTTTCAAAAAATTATTTTTGTTTTAATGTCAAAACATCGCTTAGGCATATCTTGGTTAAATATGAACCAATTATCGTTAAACGTTAGGTACTTTCTTCCGAAGTCAGAGTGAATTCGAGGAACAATTAAAACGGGAGTTTCGCACTACGTGGGTATTCTTGGATCAACTTTCTTCAATGAAACAGATGACACAATAAATAAACAAATACGTTCGTATCGGTGAAATATTTGCGAGCGACAAAACAGTAACTCAAACTACTGTTATTTATAAAATAGGTTTAAACAATTTTCGAGATGCAAAACGACTAGGTCTGAATTCAAAATTTGTAATTAACGCGAATCTTTAAAGAAAGCAACGATTTCATAGCCTATTTCTCAGGAAACTTCCTTTTTAATAGGCCCGGTTGTGTTAATATTGTGGTTGTCGTGTGCATTGAATTAAAATATTTAGCGACCTATTTTACTTGATAGAGGGTTAATTGTGGAGTACGAAATCACTTCTTGGCCACTTCAAAATCGCGTTCTTTACCCCACCAACCCTTAAAAGATAAATATTTCCAAAGGATCTATGTCGCTTGTCTTTAAAAATAGAGCTCTCGTTGTAAAACCAAAACGAAAAATCAGTCGCTATTGTCAAAAACTTTTTTATTCCCCATAAAATTTTTCATGTTTTCGTTTTAAATCGAATCTTTAAAAATAAGTGAGATAGTGACATTTGAAATATTTACTTTTTAAGGGTCGATGGGGAGTAAGGGACACGGTTTTGAAGTGGTTTCGCACTCCACAATTGACCCTCTATTAATTAAAATAGGTCGTTAAATTTCTTCATTCGATGCACACGAAAGTACACAAGCGGGTCGTCCACTATTTAACGAATTAAACGTCATTCTCATTTTGTTTTATCTTAACGTTAAGCAATATTTTTATCAAATGAACCTAACGAAGTGTTTGTTTTTAATTCCGAAACTAAATAGCGACGCTTTAACAACCTTCGGCAAATTACTCGGGATATTCGCTATAATTTTTTATGAAGCTTAAACACACGTCTTTAATCGCTTGCAATTTAATATCGCGAGAACGAACCATGTTTAATACAATTTTATTGTTCGGTGCAGTTTTGTAACCTTAACGTGAAAACTGATGAAACAAAAAACATTCGATCGCGGTCAACCGGTAGGTAATTTATTTGGAATCAAGGTGCATCCAATAAATATGTAGGTAACTCAATGAGAAATTAAGCCCTAATAAATTAGTTAAGAAGCGAATACATTTACTGCCTTACGGCAATTAACGGAATTAGAGGAAATATGTCCCGCGTATGATGTAAAGGGGACATCTAAATCACGGCCCGGTAATTATTCATTTAGATAATTATTAGCTAGCTAATCTTGCGTCCGTTAAGATTTTCGTATATATTAGCAACGTAAATGAATTAAAGGCCGTACCGATGTTTACGAGAAAATAGGAAGTACTGAATTATTATTATTAAAAAATATATATTGAGTAAACTTGAGAAGAATTTAAAGAGGGATCTCCGCGTAAAACGCGGATTCATCAAAATTTGAATTTAAATAAAGTCACGTTGCGTTTAATTGATTTAAAATCGAAAGCCGATATACATTATCCCCCGATATCTAACACAATATTTAAATAATCTTTCGTAACGAATTTCAGTTTGAATTGAAAGAAATAACGTAAGTCTCGAAGGGCGTTAAAGCTTTTATTTAATTTCGTTTAGAACTTTTAAATTACCTACACTGTACGTAGGTAACGTTTTGGTGTGGGTAAGTCGTTGTAACACGCGAAAGCTCGCAGGATCTCCATCGTTATTGTTTCAGTTTGTCAAATCCTTTTGCGTTTAAGGTAAAGAATTCTCGCGTACACTTGGGTGGACAAAGTAGGTAAATTACGAAGTAAAACAATTAATAAAAATATCAATGTTTATAGGCTCCAGAGATTATAAACAATGCGCGATGCGAAGTGGGCGCTATATCGCGCCTACCATTACCACAAAGCGGCATTACGATTAAAGCAACGGAAATAATGGAATTGTGTAATTGATTCTTCGTTTTGCACCACATTGCGTAAAAGACGCATCCGGATCGCGTAGAGAGCAAAAAAAAAAGAAATACGCAAACAAAATCTTCCCGCAAACAATGAATATTCAGAAGCACGAAACAACCGACTTTGACTGATACGTTAAAGCTTTGATATTTTAATACAAGTATGTAAGTATACAAAATGTAAACAACATTGTTTTTGTAGTCATTAAATTAATACGTTATAAGCAAATTTCGTTTTTTTTTGTTTCTAAGAAATTAGCGTTTTTTCGTCAATTATCCAAATTATCCGGATCGGGTCTGGTCTCAATTGATCCGGATAATTGGAATTCTACTGTATTAGCAAAACGTATGAAAGACAATACGACTTAAGTTTTGTCCTTACAGCAGATTCGAGGTACATCGTTTTCAAATATCATATAATTTGGTGCAGAAATACTTTAGTTATGGCGTCTCGAAGTTGCCGATACATAAACAAGCAGTAAAATTGGATAGTTTTCGCGAAATGGGTACCTTAAAAAATTTTTAAAACGGCTTTCCGCACAAAACCGTACCTAAGCTTTCAAACTCGGCCGCTAGAACATTTTAAAGGAACAGTAAGTACCTACATAATCCCGATTTGTCAAATAAATTATTCAGTTAAAATGACAAGGAATTCTTTATCGAATTTCAGAAAATCAACTCGTCAGTAAACGTGATCGTACAAATAAGCAGGTAGGTAATTATCAATATTTAACGAAAATTAAATATAAATATTTGCGTTAAACAGTCCTCTCTACGACTCGGTTTATGTTTAATAGGTTTAACCCGCAAATGTGCATATCTTTGGTTTACATAATCGGCATAAAATTCTACACAATATGTAATTTTAATAATAAATTGAAGAGTTTCGTAATGAAAAGTTATGCGAACTGGGAAATTTAACTTTGTTAACTAATATAAGTACTAACATTTTTATGTTAGCAATTTATTTTTTAGTTGTTTTAATGACGTAGGTATATAACTGTTTGGAAATACGTATTCGAGATTAACATAGGTACCTACCTATATACTTTTAATGTTTATGTTATTTTCGCGATATACACACTTATCTATAAAACGATAGGGAAAATGGCAAAAAATATGGCTAGGGAAGTTAGCTGCTTTTAGAATGCCATCTACAACAGCTGCGACGTTATACGATTTCGTTTTAAGATATCTACCGATAAATTTCCTAAATTTATGTCATTTCCCAAAAGTATAGTACGCAACGTTAGATATTTCCTTTAAGATCAGAGAATTTTCGCGTCGGATATCCGATTAATTCTTAAAAATTAAAGCAATTTCTAGCAATAATGAATGAGCACTAAATAAACTAAAATATAAATGCATGCCGAGTAATTGGAAACACGATTAACAGATTTTAAACATATTTAGGCGCGTCACAATAAACGCTCTAATTGGAGCTCTTATGGTCGGCCTACCGTTTCACTAATAAAATGTATGACGACGATTATGTTAGCGCCACTAGTGGTGGAATTAAACTACGTCCATAATGGGGAGGGGTTAATCAGAATCCGCGTATTAATGGTCAAGTTTAAAGTTTCGCAGTTCTTTCATTATATAAAAGATAACGAGCGCAGTAAACTTTAAGCTTTCTTCAATGAATTTTTAACTTACCGCCGTGTAAAAGGGTGGTGCTACGGGCACAACTTGTTCATAAATAAATGGTCCGAGAGCAGCTTCAGACACTGCAGATTATCTTTTCCTCAAAAAGTATAACAGTTGCAATCTCAATTTTTTTTGTCTATGCAACATATTACATTACCTCAATACTGAACTGAAATAACGTTTTTAAAACGCTATTTGGAACAACATTTACGTTTTCGATGTTTCCACGTGAAATAAAAATTTGTTATAAACTCTCGTCCGATTTCGAAATTTCGAGTTGCACATAGGTATGTGTTATGCTGCCGAAAAAAAAACACACAGAAAATTTCGTATTTCTGTATTCGATGGTTGTTTGGAGAACGGTACCTTTACGTAACGAAAAGCTTCGTTTCAATGAAACGACTTTTTAAAGTATAGGTAAGTGTGCAGCAGTATTTTTTTAGCAATATTTAAAAAAAAGGGAGTTTCATTTGATACAGGTTGCATCTATACGATGTAGTTTCAAAAATTCCCCGCGATTAAATTTCGAATTCGCCGAAAGTCCTTCGTTCCTTCATTTCCTTCATTTAGAACTTTCACAAACTAAACTTTTATAGTTTAGATAGGTATGTGCGTATTTATTTAATTAAATATTATGAATGATAATTTACCTATAATTAGATAAACGTGTTACTTGTCCCAATTCATAAATTTTACATATACATATTACTATGATACGGGAGATCAACAATAAAAATACGAGAAAATTAAAAATAAAAAGAGATCAATGAGAACAGTTGAAATGAAAGGGAGAGTTTGATTGTAAATTTAATGAGAAATGTCAGAAAAATAAAAAAAATTAAGAAAAGTTAAAAAAATGTTATGTAAAACGGGTAATAAGGAAGAAATACGGTATGGTAATAGAATGAGAAATGTCAAAATAATAAAAAGTTAAGGGAGACTTGTAAGTGAGAAATTAAGGGGGAATAAAAGTGTGAAAGATTGTAAATAAAAGTGGCAGAGGCGTGAAGGAAGTTGGGGGGAGCGTGGATGAAAATGAAAATTGGAAGTGGTGAAAGAAAAGAACAATAAAAAGAGTGAGAACTATTGAATAAGTATAAATAAAGAAAGACTGTTAATGTGTAGGAGGAACTGGCATTAGAATTAGTATGCAATTGTTTGGATAGCTAAGATAGTTTTAAAATAAATAATTTATAAAGTATAGTTAGTTGAAATATAGATATAGATAGCAAATATAATTAAAATAATAATAATAAATAAATAAATACAACGTGGGGCCGTAGCAATTTGTAACCCTGTAATTTGGAATGTGTAGTTTTAAGTACGTGTTAATACATTAAATTCTATCTACGTATGAATAAATTAAAGTTCGAACACGTAAATCTTCGACTTTAAGTTTATTTTAGTCCTTCGAAAAGTTTAAATTAAGACGAGCATAAATCAATGAATTCTAATTAACCAAGTTAATTGTTAAAATACAAGTAAACGTCTTTAATCTAAACACGACAGTAAACGCGCCGCGACTCGCCTTAATCAGGTTTGTCAAAATTAGATTCGACGTTGGTCAAATAAAATGTCACAAGAAGATAGGAATCGGCTAAATTCGACAATTGTCTGAAATCTTCCCGAAATGCGGAATTAAACGATTTAATAATTAAAGTTAACTTTTCAAATTCCCAAAGATTTAGATACACTTTGTTATTATTCTAAAAGTGGGTTGCCGCAGACAACGACGAAATAAACATACAGACAGACATGCTGTTTGTTTGTTGTTATTCGTGTATTATTGAAAACTTGGAAACGATTTATGCTTTGGGTCAAGGTCGATTTTATTCAAAGTTAAAGAATTCAAATTTAAATAGAAAACCAACAATTACTTCATTGTATTTTAATCTAATTGCATGGAGACTAAAGTGCTCGGTCAACATTAGTAATAATGACAACGAAGTGTTCCCAATAAGGACCGTAGTTGAACTTTCTATTGATGCGATACGAAGCCGTGTACGATAATAATCGAGGTTACTTTAAGAAACAATTAAATCAGCTCCTACGAGTCATAACGCGTACTTCGTTATTATGCAATTACAGATACTTATAACGATGCATTTCGTTTTAGTCGATTATAGTTTTTTTGCGCAAATAAAATTCTAACGGCGTCGATTAGTTTGAAAATTTGGGACCCAATCGAATTTATCGACTTCAGACGGATCCCGAGCTATTCAACAATGCAAATGAAAGTTAACCCTGGTCAATAACATTTAATTGAATCGAAACGACGCGTTATAACATTTCGTTATCGTCGTCACACGACGACTCTCGTTAACTATAGTGTTTGCGAGAATGTGTTAAGATTAAATTTCGTAATAGTGCGGGAAAAAAGTTTTAATTGAAATGAAAATTCGGTTCGTTCGAAACGTTATGGTTTTTTTAGAAAGAATTCGTGTTTCGAATTTTTGTTTTATTTGGGGCGAAATTGAAACGTTCAAGATCTTACGAATTTTCGACTGAGAATCTTTTATATTGTCGCAATTAACGAGAAAATACGATGCCCCCCCCCCCATACACCCGTCGGTCGTTCGACATTTTTCACATTTCTCGATTACGTACTATACCGAAGTTAAAAATAAATTGTTAAAATAACCGAATAAAATTTGTTTCAACTACATTAAAACCGATAGATCTAATAAGTTAAATTAGCTACTTCAAAGAGACGGAGTTTTTAAGGTTTCCAGATAAAGAAAGCCCCACAATTTTACACGTTCGACTTGAAACGCGATAAAGTAGGTGATTTAATTGCAAAAACATTCCGCGATGATTAATATGATATTTATTACGGTAATTTGTGATTTTATAATCCGCTGGTTCTTCGATGACAATGTGCATTATTCGTTACACACACACACGCTGCACATTTCAAGGTCAAGTTTGTTTTCGTTTAGCAACTACTTGCCCACTTGCACCTAATTTGAATCGTAAATAAAATAATACGGAAACACTTACCGGAAGCTGGAACAGGGATGTATAACCCAGTGTCCCGATGCCTTTTGACGGATACGCTCCTTCATGAGGGCCTTTTTGGAACCGAACAATTTCATCGCCAATTTGTTATCGGTGGGTTGGAAGAGCGCCTGAAGTTGGTTCTTAAGGAAGCTCTGCTTTCCGGCTTCCGTGGAGCCCAAGGGGGTGGGCCCGGGCTCCTCTTTTGGGGTACCGTAGAGCGACACGTCGTCCACCCCGAAGTGGACCTTGCCGCTACCCTTATAATTCATGTCGTTGGAAAGGTAGTCCGCGATAAGCAACGTCTCGTCATCAAGTGCGGTCACCAAGGAGTCGGTGCACGTGTTCGTATTCTCGATGCTGATCTTGATAGAGTCATCCTTGGCCAAACGGCGCGGCGGAGGCGAGCGGATTTCCTCTTCGGACTGAGCCGCGGCCACCCGCCCGTTCGCTAACCGCAGACTGGGCACGCGCCGCGCTCCACGTCTCTCGCCACCTTCTCCACCGTCCCTGAAAACACACAAGATATTGTTTAAACTATTGGTGCATGCGTTCGTCCACTTGCCTTTACATTCAATTATTTAAACCTGTCATCTTAAACTATATAATTTGATACCGCGCCAAACTTCTATGAACTATAACTAGTGTAACGAATACAGCAGTACATTAAGAATACATAAATCTTAAGGCAAACTGTGCGGACCGCAACCGAGATTTACTACATACATATATTTAAATTTTATTAGCGAATTTAACGTCCATTCAAGTTCTTACTTATCATTTGGAAAACTGCCGAACACAATTGACTTTTGATCTACACAAATAAAGTTGAATCAATTGTCCAGATGACTGTGTACTAACTACTACGTAAACTAACTAAATAAAATGCGTACTTGTAAATACTATTCATACGATAGTATTATTTAAGTAATACAAACTTCGAAAGTAAACTCGATATAATTAAATCGTTTCTATGGATAAAAACGAATTTTATCACCTCGTCGACGTTGACTTTTTCCGAAATAAATATATTCCAAGAAACGGTGTGCTGGATATTTAAATTTACGTTCGTTCGCGACAGCAGCGCGACGACTGAGTTTTCCGACGCATCGTTCGCCGAAGGAAAACCCCTACGCGCCAACAAGCCGATCGCGGGAACGCAACTTCCCAAAGATCGTCCCACGTTTTGGAATCGGAAACAATTTTAAATTTGAAATACTTCACGTGCGCGTTTAAATGCAGGTCACCGATAACGGTTCTTAACCGCAATTTAACGCAACGCAACGCAACGCGCGGTTTTTGTTGTTGCGGATCGTTGAGTGCAATTTTCCGAATCGAGTACGCATCGTCGGCTATGCGTGTACGTATTAGAATTTAAGCTAATTGAACCAATCGCGTTTCACTTTTTGTCGATCAATTACAGTTGTAATCAAATAATTAATGCCTAAATTGATTCAACTCGCGTAGTATGTCGAAGTACCTTAAGCCAGAGCATTCAATCATCGACGAGCCCTCGAGTGTACTTTGAAAATTTCCAAACGGCGCACAGTGGGGCGAGATACCGCAAAACGTGGCAGAAACTATTTTGATTTATATAACTGCTTTAACTATTTGGTATATCATTTAGATTGAATAAATATAGATCATTTATAATATTTTACAAGTTTTATTTTAAAAATAAATGTAGATCAAGGACTTAAAAAAGTTAAAATAAAAATACCCCGCAATAATTGCATCTTATAGAAAATATGATCTCGTGACATTGATTGGTTATCACATATGTTGTAATTTAGGACATGCCGAACAAAAAATTTAATACGTAAAAAGTTTATAATGGTCAGTTTTTGAACTACAGTCAAACATGAACTGTGATCGGGCGAGTAGATATTGTTTGAGAACAATGTTTTTCGAACATTTCATAGTAAACCATTATTTTTATTGATCACAAGAGGAATTTCATAAATATTTTTTATACATATAAATTCATATATAGGGTGTCCCTGAAATTGGGTTTACAATAGGGGTAGGTACCTTCCTATACTGAACTAAAAATCTCCTCGCAGTAGGAAAAAATGTATTGCTTGCGGAATATTCGACTTATTTTGAAAACAAAGTTTATCAAGCAAAAAAATTACATTTATGATATAACGTACGAACTCAAAAAACTATCTTACTAAAAAAATTAAAAATATTACTGCTATTAAACTGTTCAAAAACTTTCACAAAACAAAGTAAATAATTTTAAAAATAAATTAATAATTGAATAAAAGATGGCCTAATAAAAGGGAACGGAGAAAACAGAAAATGTTTCTTCTTCTTCATCAGGTACTTTTTTCTATTGTAATTAAACTATTCTAATCGTGAAATTAAAATAAAATTTCAGTTACAATAGAAAAAAGTGTAGTTTAGACGTCTGATGAAAAAGAAACACTTTCTGTTTCCTCTTCTTCGGGAGACGATTCATCTGTATATCGAAAAATATTTGTTTCCCCGAGCATACATAAAACATCTGTATAAAATTGCTTCAACTTTTTTTGTGGGAAACTAAACAGTTTACTAATTCAGCGATTTGAGAACACTGACAAAAAACATGTAAAGTTTTTGAAGTTTTTCGGCTTTCTGTTTCTTCTACAATTGAAGATGAATAGGGAAGAATGAAAAGTTACTTTAAAATATTCGAAATATCGGTCGAAGTTTAGTTAAATTATTTTGCAATAAACACAGAGTCGGCTGTAAGCTTTGTCTTATAGGCCATTATCTTCAAATGTCGCAGTATTTTTTTTATTATGCAGTAGCTATATTTTTATGCAAAAAGTAACCTGATACAGCTTGATAGTAAACTAAAAGTCAACGACACGAAGGCAATGAAATTTAGTTACAAAAATAGATTAATTATAATAAACAAAATTAGGCACGTTAACGAACAATAACTTATTAAATAAGTTTATGTACCTGTAGACTTTGCATCCATCTCGATTTCGACTCACTTTTGTATTAATTATCTATATAAAACTAAACGAAGAACAGAACAATTATTTTAACGTGTAATAAACAATTCACACGAGTTTATCGGAATTGCCAGTTCTGCGTTTATTACACGGAAATATGTGTTAATAGCAGTAATTTCTTAATCGTATAACATCCATAAATGATTAAGCTATTATAAAATATGAGTTTAAATAAGTAAATATGATATTTCAATTTTTGACTTTCTGCCACGTTTTGCGATATTCCGCCCCACTGTGCGGCGTTTCAATGGTCGAATAATGCCGCCGTTTTCGGGTGATTTACATTTGTACGTATCGTAAAATGAATGTTTGAAAACCGTAAAATAAGCGACATCAAAATAAACTTGAAGCAAAACGGCGGATCTAAAAAACAATTACGTGCCTAGTTAATTTTGATATGTAAGAAAAATAAAGGGTACTTAAATGAAATATAAATGGCGCATCGCTATTAAATAATAAGTATTATTTAGCGGTATTTAGCATCTTAACAATTCGAATGTTTATTAAATTTCACGTACGCTTTCAAGCACAAAGAAAATGTGGAAAATGCAGGATTGGTAATAATCAAACTCGTTTAACACCGAATCAGATGGTAGAATTCGTGTACAATCAGATCCAATGAAAATGTTCCTCGCCCGAGTCGCGCCTGGAAAACGTAGGGCTTAGCTTAAATCAATCAATCATTTGCCGAGTACCTACGCACATAAAAGATCGTGGTTTATTTACAATCTACCCTTGGGCGTACCTGCTTATAACTTATTTATATACTTGTGTAGTTCTAAAATAATGTAGACACCGCAGTAACGCAAACGTTTTACTTTTCAGATGTATTTATTTTTAAAAATTTTAATTTAAAGAATTTAAAAATTATTTAAACGTCGCCGTCGACAAGAATTTAGGGGACTGCTAAGTTATTTAATTTGCCCGCATGTTTAGTCAAAATTCTTGGAAATTTCGTTACTTGTTAAACGAAATAATTTTCTCTTAGCGAGCGGTGTAGATACGTATTCAGGACATACGTTTTATAAAACGATCTGATTGTACCAACAGATAAACATGTTGCAGTACACGACGAGTTCAATATAATCTGAATAAAAAATGTTATGATCAAATTTTTTTTTTAGAAAACAATCAAAACAGACACCTCTAAAGTAATAAAGTAACGATTGGCCTACGCAGCTGTTCGATTTGAATTCATTGCATACCTATCGTCCTTTACGACTGGAAACAAAAATGAGTTGTGAAAAACTAAAATTTTAGTTAATAAATTTCATACGTTTTTAATTCAAAATAAATGAGTTAAACAACAAGAACAAATTTTTAGTAGGTAAATATCTAAACAAAAATCATAAGCAGGTACCTATGTATTTAAATTATTAATCTGTCCAATCAAAATTATAAAAGTTCTCGTCGCGTTTATATCTTTTATCCATTACAGTAGGTGTTAATTCTACGCCTCTACTATTTATTAGAAACAATATTTAATAGAAAGTTCAATTTGGAATCTAAAAAAACGTCTAAATCTATATTGGGCAACACAATTTATGTACCTATAAGCCCCATAAATTGTTGATTGTCGATTACTAATTATTGGTTAAATCTTGATAATCGCTGAGGTATTAAACGGTGCCAAAGTATTAGATTTCTCAATAGTTACATATTGCATTTCCTAGTTTAATTTTTTATTTTACATTTTCAGTGCCATTTTAATTATACAACTCTTGCTAATTATCAATGATTACAAATTAACTCGTATATGTATATATTATATAATTCAAACATGTATACGTTGTACAGCGTGATTCATAAAATACGCGTCACACGGGAAACTTTTTTATTACGGACTTTTATTGCAAAAAAGTTATTCTGTATTTCTCTCAAAACTAAAAATCCATCAATAAAAAAATTTAAATATCGCACAATATACGAGGGAGATCACAAAATATAATTTTTGAATGTATCGAAAAATTTTACGTAAAAAAGTTGTTTAGAATTAAAAGTTATATTGAAGTATGAAGTCACGGCCAACTAAGTCTAATCTTTGTTTGTAATAGAAAACTTCAAAGAAATGCGCGTTATTTATTAAAAAAAATTGTTTAATATACTGTTAAATCAGTTTAACCTGAACACGTTCATATTTAGTAAAATTTGCTAAAATTTTAATTATGTTGTAATATTTTAACATTAATTTGACCGAAATTTTTAAAACAATAGGTAGATATTTAACTTGAAACATTTTTTTTTAAACACATTTGTGAAGAACGCGTACGGAGACGAACCGGCTTAACCATAAAATTTCTAAATGTCTTGCGATAGAGCTTCTGAAATTTGTAAAGTTACTTAAGTGGCATTTTTGCAAATTTATGCTGTATTACAGAATCGTTACACCCAACACTTTCTATGCCTAACTTTTTTTATTTCAGACGTAACGGCATACATCTACATGTTCGCTTTTTATGCGTTCAAGCGTTCGTTTTGCACGCGTAGTATAATTTTGATAAAAAGATATGATCTTGACACGGTCGGTTTGTCGAAAAGTCCAGTTTTCGAGATGCCATTTTGTTTATTTTCAACGCCAATTTATCTTCATTTGTTTTCTCGCGTAAAATTACTTGCAAAATTTTAGTAAATAGAAATACCGTAATCGGTACTTAAAAATATTTCTTAATATTATTAAGCTTGTGTTGAATAAAAATTACTGAAAGCTTTTTGTGCAAATCGTAAGCTAAAGGTCATGATTGACTCTTTCGTTGAAGGTATACTGCATACAAAGACGATTTGCACCAGACTGCAAAAAAACGAAACGTACTATTTCGGAATCAAATTCTACACAGAAGATAAGAAAAAAAAACGAATCCGAGCTTTAATTTACGCCGTATGGGTTTCGATATCGATATCTCTCTATACCGATGTAGCGGTTGTATCGAGTTGCTGTGACAACATCTGTAAATTGTTTTCAGCTTTCCCTATTAACACACCATTAACCGTCACATCCCTGCAAATATTTTAAAGCTACAGCTGTGCCGTTCATTACTAGTATGATAAATTGAACGAAAACGGACTTGAAAACATCTACTTTATTTAGATAAATGTATTTTTTCTTTATACTGATTTAATCAAACACGTTTTTAAAAATAAATTACGATTTTCCATTCGACCGTGAATTTGATATTCCATCAATTTTAGCGAAAGTACAAAAATGAGAGAACGAAACTCAAATCAATCTGTCGTTGGATATGTCGTTAAAACAAAAACATTATTATTATGTAAGTTTAAAAAGTAAATGTATTTGAAGGGAAAAAAACTAAAACGCCGTTTCATTCGGATGTTTAAAAATTGAAAAGTTAGCAACATCCGTAAATTCAACCATTCAAGACTTCGTAATAATTTAGAATTAGAAAACGCACGTGTTACCTTCGAAACTAATTTTGAACGTGTTTATATCTCTTAATAAAATTATATTAGGTATAATGTTTATGATAATAAAATTAAAATTATTTATTTATTATTTTATGACGGAGTTGATATAGAAAACTTCGAAAATATATATATATTTTTAATTCCAACGGATCTTATCTCGATTTTGTAATAGACGAATAAATATTTTCATATTTTAAATTATTAACTGCGGACAATGGGCGAGGATCTTTGACCAAGAAAAAAAGAAATAAAAATGTTCTCAACGACCACAGCATTTTCATCTATACTGTACTAGATTTTCTCAAGTTTTATTTGACCTTGTCTATTTGCTACTACTCTTCCTTATTTCATATTATTCACACGGTAGGTACAGTCATAGACATAATTAATGTCGACGGCAACGTGCTTTATAGGCGTATTTTATATGTATAAGCACTTATAATATTTATGCTACGTTTAAGTATCAATTTACTTAATTTCTTACGATTTATTACTTGTATTGAACGTTGTCGGCGACATTAATTATGATCATAACTGTGCACCTAACAATTTAAAATAATTCGTCGTCAACAATATAAATCTTAAATTCAATTATTTTAAAATTTACCCGAAGTACGCGAAGTCACAAACAATTATTCTCGTATAATTCAATTTAAGGAAATGCAATTATCTAATACTCATTTTAATTAAAATTTAAAAATATATAAATTGTACTATAAGTACAAATAATTGTAATAAGTTTTTCATACAACCGAGAAAATACTTAACTAATTCTGTTGATTTATTAGACAATTAGATAATCAACTGTTAACACGGTTTCTTTAAAACATTGTGAGGGTGGGTTTATACCTATTACTTATGTTAACGTTATTTAACACAAAAAGTAGACATCACTAAAATATATGTACAAATATTCTTATTTTGGATACCATTTCCTAGAAATAATAGTCCAAAAAACAGTAGGTATAGGTAAGTATTTGGCTTATAAATATTTTCTTTTGTTCATGTTCTAAGTAGGTATAAAAGCACGTGTGAAATAAATGAGCTTTTTTGTAAAACCTTTAGAGTTTTACTATTGTACGTGATCTGTTTTAAAAAAATTGTTTGGACGTTAACGCAAATTTTGTTTATATTTAAATTCAGTACGGATCTTACTTACTTAATATTTTTTTCGAAAACATACTTACATAACTTTATATATATGTCTTCTACTTTTGAATATTTTCCGAGTTATAAATTAGTCAAAAAGAGTTTTGAATTTCTGTAAATAATTTACGTGCCTATAATATGGTTAATTCATCGGATAACAACACTTTTATTCAGTTTTCTGTTCATAATTTCTTAAGATATTTTACACTGGCAAAATCGAATAAATTTTTGATTCACTCAACAACTCATTTTCGATAAAATTGCGGCCTAAGATATTTTGATAAATTAAAAAATCTTTTTGTGTAAGAATATTTGAAATAGGAAAAGTTCTACAAATTTTCAACTATTCTTCATATATGGGGCTTGGTCGGGATAGGTTGAAATGACAAAATGACACGCATTTTATTAAATATTTCTGATTTATTGACGTTTGTTTTATATATTTTTATGTAGAGTTATAACCACGCACATGTTGAAAAATGTAGATAATTTTTTAATGAAAATAATTATTACTTACAAGTAAAATATTTAGAAAATCTACGTTTACGGTGATAACACTACTAAAATATAAATAATAATAAAGGCTTGTCAGTGTCTCGGTTTGATAATTTTTAAACTTAATAACATTTGTTTTCACTGCATCACAGCACGAGTACATTCATGTCATGGAACATTCAAAATGATTTTACTCGAAAACGGTGCGTCCCATCGAAATTTAATAAGAATACATTTTTTTTTAGTAAAAAACATTGAATTTTCATAATGTTTTGTCAAAAATTGAAAAAATTGCCATTAAAAAATTAGGGTGATATTTACCACTTCCTGTGCAGTTTGGCACATCCCCTAATTGCACATTGAGCATTTGATCATTTTAGTTTAATACGCACAAAACAATAGTAAATGTACCAAATTTTATTATTTTATTTTAAAAGATTCAGGAGATATTAAATAAAAACCATTCTAAAATCGACATTTGAAGGGACCCCATCTCCCTTAGGGAGCGTTTTAGAAAATCAACATATCAAGGTGTTCGTCATATTTGACTTGCTCTACGTGCCCTCAAATTTTGAGCACCTATCTTAGGAACACCTTGTATAATACATTCGTATAAAAAATACAGTTAAGTAACTATAAACGTCTGTGGAGCTCGTTATTATATTTTAATATACAATATTCTTATATTATTACCAAACACTTAATTGCGAGATTTTTAAATTATAATTTGTGCAATGATCATTAAAAGTACCCACAATAACGTAAATTGCTTAAATATCTATAAAAATTAAATAACAATAAGAAATAACAGTGACGATTTAAATAATTTAAAATATCAAAATGTTCGTTTTTACGTTTACCATTTTTTTGTTACAGTTAATTAATTTATGTAAAAAAGTATTATGTAAACTAAAAATTGTCATTTTATCTACTTTAAATTATTTAAACGCATTAAAATGTATGTAGATAATATCTTTTAGCGGAAATCAGGTTAGAAATCTTGCCATTAGATAACTATAAATATATTCGTGGGTTAGTTTCCTGTTTCACTAGTTCTGGTTAGGTACTTGAAATTGTCTTAAAATAATTTTTTTTAAAAAAATTGAGAGAACATCCCACAGTAGTTACGATGTTCCTTTTTTGCAATGAAAGCAAATAGAGCTTAAATTGGTGCTAATAACAAAATTGCATTGTGTGTGAAATCGGTCATCCAGTGCCATTACATTTTGTTAACAACTTCACGAAATTGGTTTACCTACTTAAAAAAAAATTGTATACAATTTTTAAACGAGCAAGCAACTGTTAACGAGTTAAATTTTTCTTGCGAGCTTTCAAGAAAATAAACGAGTTTCTATTTAAGGACATTACGAATTCCCTTAAAGAATTCAAGTACGTTCGTGTGCGATAAGTTATAAAGTAGAATTGAAATAATATCGACGCGTTACGGATGGTTTAAAAATAAATTGGCGTAATATAGAGATGATGGCAACATCTGAGTTTCTTTTTTTACGAGTTCTAAAAGACGAATTAAAAAGTCGTTAGAAAATGCAAAGTTGCAATACAGGTAGGTAAGTATTACATAAATTGTACCTATAACTTTTTATAATTTATTGTCTTGCATTATTAATTCGAATACTTTGTCTTGTTGTATTTTTCATATAATAATTACTTAGTGCACGAATTCGTTTGTAAGTTCCCCAACTAATTAAATAAAATACACAAATGCGAGAAACATCCAGGACAATAAATTGCATTACCTATAAATTTTCGCACGTAAACACATATCATCCGTAATAATGATATACGTGGGTAGTTATGCAGATAATTTGATAATGCACGTCGATCGTAAAATTTTGCAATTTAATTTTGTCCGACATTCGAACGTTTGAGTTTGTTTACAATCCGAATTTGTAATTTAATCGTATTTACGAGGAGTTCAAAGGATTGACTTCGAATAATTATAAACAAAAATAAGTTTTAAGGAGGACAAACAGATTTTTGGTAACATTTGAATAGCACACAAGCAACTCGATGTAAGGGTATACAGGTGAAGATATGTAACATTCGGTATTCTCACGAGACTCGACCTAGGCGTGTGACGTCAGGAACGTCAATGGGATCAATTCGCAACCCATTCTTCCCTAATCGCACATCTTATGTAACTTTGAACGTAAACCCTTCAACGGCATATTGAAAACGGAATTCAATAATATTTTTGATTATTTGAGCTTTTACGTGCAAGTTGAAAGGTTTTCAAGATATCGAGGTAGAAAGTTACGAAAACGCATTTACATACGTACCTACATTTTTTTATAGAACCGAATCTAATTTTCGTCGAAGCTCTTTTACTAACTATTTATACTTATGTATTAAGCACGGCCCAGACCGTTATCATAAATACCTTTGACCTTACCAAATACGATTCGCTCCCTTATAAGTTCGGGCACGAAGTTTGGTTTCCGTGAATGATTTAAGATTTCATTAGTTTAATGGCCGGAATTTGTTAAGCTAAAGGTGGAAATACAAAATCTTTAAAGCACTATCATCTTTTGAAAATTTTATTTTTTCATAAGGTCGCGATGCAGCGGCGCCGGCGAAGAAATTTCGCGATTTATCTGATTATGCCAATTGCATTAGGCTCGAGATATTCGGGGGTTGGTTTTAAAATAACGGCAATGCTGCCACACGACGCGCCAACCGCGTTTACTTACAGAAGTTAACATTAACCAAATATTTAATATTCAAATTGGCATATCGCCGGTCGCGGCTCAAACACCATCCACATGTTAATTTGTATGCATATGCATATGCATATATTATATACTGCCAGAAGTGCAAAATCGGTAATAGCGTTTGAAATATTAATGATTCCGTTCTATGTCAATACCCTGCATAATGTTGGAGTTATTGTACGTATGTATGTGTTTGTGTGTGTGTGTGTCGTTTATACCGAACATTCATAAAATATTTTAATACTCCAAACCAAATTATTGTTGTGCGTTTCCACTTTTTATGCCCGCCCGTTACAAACCGTAATACAAGTCGGATCACTTTTTATGCGAATATTTTTAATACGGTTTTGAAGTTGTTCGGTGCATAACTTCACTTTCCGCTTGCGCTATAGCCGATAAATTGAAAATTATTTTGTTGTCGATGACGCAAAT
Organism: Rhagophthalmus giganteus; assembly: GCA_036326145.1. NCBI lineage: Eukaryota > Metazoa > Arthropoda > Insecta > Coleoptera > Rhagophthalmidae > Rhagophthalmus > Rhagophthalmus giganteus. The sequence continues at coordinate 3,663,589 of JARFJA010000083.1, read as the reverse complement.
TCCGAACGAGCCTTCAAATTCCAACGCGAGCTGAAGAATTCGCGAAAAAAAATCATACAAAACGAGGACTACGAAGTTGATGCTAATTATGGTCGTGAAGAACCCGCCATCGTCTTTACTACAGCGACTATAGCGACGAAAGCGATTTCGCGCCGGTTCGCAAACGGCGCCGAATATTGTCAGACAGCGACGATAATTCTCATTTAGATAGTTTATTTTAACTCATCGGTTTACACGAATTTCGGCATCCCTAATTTTTCAAAATAATAAGTTATGCGTTTTTTGTGCGATTTCCTGTGGAACGTGTTCATCGCATAAATAGAGACCCCCGACTGTACCCTAATTCGAATTACTGTTGATGATCGTTTACGAAAAATTGTTAAAACGACAGACAACGACCACAAAGAAAACGTTAGTGAATTAATCATTTGGTAATGCTCAAAAGATTCGACGTCAATTTGATGGACGATTACCACCTTCGAAACTAAATTGTTGCCAGTTCAAAAACTCGAAAGATCAAAATGCGCCATCGCATTAAAACAGTCCGACAAATTCGGCAAAAGCTTTTTTTGTTGTTGTTGTTGTATATGCCACATATCGTACGACGTTTAAGATTTAAGTAATTTTAACTATCTATTCAGTATTGCTGTCGTTATAATTAGCCATTGCGAAAACAAAAGCACTCGCAGATATATGTACATCTGCGATTCTCATTTTTTATTTTTAAAGTACAGTCGGCCAAAAAAGAATTGCGCGTACCCGAGGCGGTGGGCGAGCGGCGCAGCACGAGATGCCTCCTAATCAATCCTTTCGTTGTTAACAAGAGTTGCGATAACGAATAGTTGAAGTAATCAGTTTCCTCGTCGAGTTCGGATTTATTTTAACGATAAATATAGACAATGTCAGGCTTTGAAGTGTTTCGATATTTTTAAAATGCGTAAAATGTAAAAATGTAACTTAAATAGACAAAACGTGGTAATTTTAGATTTGTTAGGATTAATATGACGAATACTTTTTTGGCCGACTGTGCCAGCAGTTGACAATAGCCAACCAAGACCGAAAGATTTTTTGGACACTCGCGTTAAATATCGATATTCAACTTTTTGACTTGTTTGACTGGTGTGTAAGGTCGCGAAGCTACGTCCGGATCGCGCAAGTTATTTATTACTGTGTCAACTAAATAAGTCCGTTTCGTACCACTCAAATATTCGTTAAAATTTACTTCGAGACATGTCCCAGTTTTCGTGGCGGCCACTGTACCTAAACGTAATCAATTACTTGTCAGAATTGTCTATAGTAAATTACCTACCGAATTAACATACAGCGGGACCAAAGGGAAAACGAGCAAAAAGATTGCTAAATCGCGTAAATAAATAAAATACAACCAATATAACAATAACATTTCAAACCGACTTAAAGTTCAAATTGCCTCGGCATTCGAATTATTTATCAAAAATAGGTGAATAGCACGTTTTCACTTTTAAAACAATACCTACGTCAGTTAATAAAACCATGTAATCAAGTTTAGCGTAAATTCTCACTTCCTATTCTTTTCAAGCAAAATTGATAGGGCGTGGGTTGTAATTCTCTCCATGTATGTACGTATACCTACTTGTAACCGTCACCTACTTTGCAAACAAACGGAACTTATCTAAAATTATTTTGTTAGATGGGCTCGGTAATAGTTTCGTATCCGCTACCTACACGAATTCAATTCCTCGAAAAACCATCACCTTTCTCCTCATTGTCGTTACAAACTTTCTAATTAAAGTTTCTTTTAAACGACTTCCTTCGACCCTTTTTTTTACTTATCGCAATAGTCGTATTATTTCGTTGTATTTTCTATGTAAATTTTAAATAAATATTCTTACAATTAGTTTACTTAAACAATTCTGAATGGTGTGGTAAGTTACGGTTCGACATCATCCAACCTAGAAGTTAACGATAAAGTCAACATCCTAACTAAATAGTAATTGAAATGATCTCAAAACGAACACACCTCGAGATTAAATAAACAATTGTAATGTTAAGAAAAGCTTCTTGCGAGGAGGGAAATTTCTGCGGCAACGGCTATCTTTATTCTCTTCAAACTTTAAACGAATTTAAAATAAGTACGGCGTATACCTACTCCGGCATTTGCATTTCCTTTTGATATCGTACAAGCAGAAGTCGACAATCTCACGCTTTTGTAAGTTCGAAAAGGTTTTTGTTCATTTATACAGACGTGAACAGTAGGTAAATTTTAATCCTTCGGCAAACCAAACGCTCGCGGTTTCGTTATTTTCAACTGACGAAATATACCCGAGCTTCCTAAAATACGTAGATACGCACAAGTGTTGATTAAATAAAGAACGTAAAAGAATGTCTACTTACTTATTAAAATTTAATTTAGTTTTTTATACATTGAAAATTTTTAATTTGGCCTCCCGAGATTTAAATTAACGAAACCTAGTGCAATTTTAAGTATTGCGATTTTAATTGGTAATTATATAATTGAATGTGCTCTCGAAGATGCTGCGGAAATAAATAGTCTATTTTTAGTAGTTAATTGAGAGGATTAAAACGTTCTAGAGAATAGTTTAGACGGTGGCTTTTAAGATAAATTTATGCTATTCAAAATTTTCCATTCTATACAACGTTAAAAAATATAAAGTGTTCGACTTTTATTTTACTTGTATTTTTTCTTCTTCTATTTCTGTGTACCTCTATATATCAATCAATACGGAGCACAGTTTTATTCTCGACCTTGCAGCTTTTAAACCTTAAACTTTATTTTTACGAGCGCCACTATCAAAGCCATTGGGGGGTGTGAATAAGTCTGAATCTGTAGTAAGGGACTGCCGATAGAAATAGGTCAATAAAATGTTATGCTAAAGGATAAAGAAAGACTAATACGTATTCAATCCACAAAACGACAACGTGCCAATTGTATTTCTATGTATATATATAATTATCGAAACGGAATAAGATAAAATACATTTTAAACAAAATAAATTAAAAGTTTTCCCTGAGAATTAAAAATAAAAATTTGATCCACCACGTTCGCCTATTAATTCGAATCTTCAGATTTCTTTAACTTTTTTTTTATGTTATCGCGAAATATTTGCATTTTTATTTCCCTGCCCACATAATATTATGTGGATAATTTTATCGCTTGCGTTAGTAATTCTTAAATTAACAATTGATTATTCCTCGTTAACAAAAGTTTGCAGGTAGCTGTTGTGTAATTTTATTTTTCAGAAAATATTACAACAATTTCTATTTTTGAATAGCAAACGGTATAATATTAATTTTTTGACGTCACGTTCTTTATGGTTAAAAATCGTTATCGTTTACTTGCTATTTTTACGTGCCTTTCTCCACAGGTCGAACTCTATTTTGACGCATTTAGATTTGTTAAAAGTAGGTTTTAGTTCAGCAGTAGGTATTTGAATGGAACGGCGTGATTTATTTATGAACGCTGGATCACATTAAACGAAATACGACACACTAAGGTTTTATAACTGAAAAATATTAAGATTCGTCGCGTTCAAAATCGATTTCTTAAAATTAATAATTAAGGGTTAATTCTTTTATTAAAATTAAAATACTAAACCGTATTGTTTTCTAAAAAAAAGTTACTTACGGATTGAAGTACCTACGTGTTGTTTGAAGTGGAGTAAAATAATTAATTACTCAGCTAGTTTTGCAATTAAAAGAATTAATTAAAAGAATTAAATTAATTAAAAGAAAACAATTAAGTCAAAGCAATAATTGAAGCTTCCGATTAAATTAGATATGAAATGGCCGCATTCAGCCGGGCTCATCGCTGAAACAGTGGAAAGTAAGCATCATGTTATAATAGCCGAGTATGACCGAGTAACGACCGCGAGCTATTGTGATAAACTCGTGGTGCAACTGAAGTCAATAAACAGCGCTTTTTCCCCGACCGAATGCCACGCCAAAAATAATGCAAAAAATCTAAAATCCGTGCATAGCGCACAGATGTAGCATAAAAATATATAAAGAATAAGAAAATCAATAAAAAAATATATATTCTAAAAATAAAATTGCTCGTTTCCGATTTAATTTCGACATTGGACTTAATTAACACGAATACGGGAAATAGTGTATCGATGACTTTTTTCCGCGGGCTTCGTGTTCCGCGACCTTGAATGGTAAGAGAGTCGACTTGTGCAGTTATTTAAATTATTTTTAGAAATATGCGATAAGGTTTGAGAAAATTGGTTCGGTAACAGATGAAAAAGGAAATCGGGAAGATTTCTCCTCGTAATAGTAGTCGATGTGTTCGCAATAACTCCCCTGTAGCACAAAGTATTGTTTGAATACAGGTACAATACGTCGCCAATATTGTATATTTACATCAGTTTTAGCCTATATTGGAAAATGGGCGAATTAAGATAGCACCCCCATTAGAGTTCGTCGAATATTCTTATTAGAAAAATATTTTCTTAACAAAAATCTTTAGAATGATATGTTGCATATTATTGTACATTTATTTTATTTCAGGGCTCGATGAAATTTGAGCAGTAATATAAATGACATCCTGTATATTTTATACATTTTTTTTGGAAGAACTATTTCTTCTCTATATGTTGTTATAAAAATATTGTGGGGGGCTATGTGACAAAGTTACGCTGTTAAACACGATTAGATTTGAAAAATGTCCTATTTAATAAATATATACCTATCTTAACTCACCCTGTATATGTTAGCTTTAGTCAATATTGGATACCGATATAATTTTTAACTATATTCATTCAATATTTTAAGTACTGTTAATCTTTCTTTTTTAATTTCGCAAGTTTAATTGCAATATTATTGGGACAATTTGGTTTGAATACGAATGCTGACATGTAGGTGTGAAGAAGGCTGCCCAGTGGCTACCCCCCTCCCCTCATTAACCTTATTAAAAAATTAATAGCCAGTTTTTAAAACAATATATAAATTTATCACGGAAACTGTTTTGTGACACGATCAAGTAATTTATTTACAACTCATCGGTATAGCATAAGCACACGATTAAATATCGGCAGACATTAACCTACTCAGGATTATTGGTTGTGGAACAGTCATACACAAAATTAATGCGGACTCTTCAAAACATCGTTTCCGTAATTTATTGTTAAAAAATTGAAATTTTTTTGAAATCATTGGGAAAATTTTAAAAAATTTGGTATTGATTTATTATTATTACTTATCTATATATGGGGTGCGTGTGCGTAAAAATTAATAACCATTTTAAGATGTCAATCAAAAATGTAAACCGATAACAAAGCTTTACGGTTCAAGTCGAAGAAATTGGAAACTGAAAATATTTATTTTAGAGTTTGAGAAAAGTGATGAATTATTTTGAAGAAATACGGCTATAGATCGTTGTTAAAGAAACTTTTTAAGATTAATCAAAATCTATAAGTTGGGTATTAAATTTCTTAATTTGTTTATTAGATTGATTTTTCTTGTTGTCGGCGTTTTAAAATTTATAATAGTTGTGGAAATAAACAACCACATTTATTCGTGCATTTAACGCGCGCAAAAGAATCTCCACAATTAGGTAATTTCGAAAGATTAAATAAAAGTCGTTACATTCAAACAACGCCGACGATAAATAATTTATGCATTTACGTTATGCTGTCATTCGAGCAGTAATTTTATTATAATTGAATGCCGATCAACAAAGATGCAATATCGAGGAAATGTAATTATCGAATTTGACGAGGCGGTGTCGATTTAACCCTGACCTACAAAACAAAAACGTTCCAAGTTCTTGCTTTACGACTTTATCGACATTTCGACCTTTTAAGTTTGCACTAAATTGACCTCGCTGCAATTCTCGTTTTATTTATATTTTTTTTGAACCAATGTCGACTACCTACTAATAATAATTGAATTTCACTTCCTGCATTTACCGTGTTCGTCTTAAAAGTCATAATTAGGAAATAGATTTTCCCAGTTTAATTTTCAATTTACCTATTAGAGTTTGATTGAGATTAAACGCACCAACAATATAATTTTTAATGAAGTTTAAATGAATACAGATTGCACAAAAGTTAATATTGCATTTGGCCGACAAAACCTAACAATAGATGGAGCTCGGCGGATTTGAAACAATCCACGATCAATAAAATTTGCTTTAGATAGTACTTTAAAGGTTGCTCCACAGAGCGCGTATTACTACAGTGTATAAATGAATAAGCGTCAAATGATTTTATCAATAATTTTATGAATTTATATAACGGCGTGGGTGGTTCTAAACATATGGATGAATGATCATTCAAATATACCTATCTATTTGTGATTTATATTCTTAACTGTAAAAAATGATATACAAAGATTTGTTAAATTGTTAAAAAATATATAAGTAGTTACCTAACACTTTTTTTGATTGTTTACAGTCGATTACTAATTTATGTGACAAATTTGTAATTTTTATACAACTGTAAGAAAATTAACAACCAATCACGATCGAGATTTTCATACGTTTCCATGGCGATAACATGTTAACAGGCCTGTAAAAATTACAGACTGTTGCGTGTAGTAATTTTACGGATTAGCACCATAGAAGTCTATTCTGTTAGAAATCTGTTAATTTTAAAAGTCTGTTAGCATAATATAGACACCATCGAAAATTTCGATTATGATTGTTTATTAGTTTTGTTTTTTTTTTATCTTCGTCAGTGTCGTTATAGGTTGTTTATCGAACTTTGGGTTGGTTTTTCAATCGCTAGTTATAGTTCGACCGGCGTAGCAATAGAACTTCACCTAGCGACCAATGAGTGCTAAGTATTTATGACTTCAAACCACTCCAAAATCGAGCGGCACAGCACCGTGCCATGGTTTTTCTGCATTGCGTTTTATTACAATATCATGCGCCCGCTATTAATAGGGGTTCGAACAGCGTGATTAGCCGGTCACGAACTCTAATTCTGACCACGATTCAATCACTATAGTAATGATTATTGAAACCATTGTTTCCATGATAATTAATTAACTGAGTGATGGTTAAAATTAACCAGTGATTGAAAAACCGGCCCTTAAGGCCGATAATTCCGTAAATTTACCTGATAGATATTCACCATAGAAATGTTTGTTCGAACAATTGTTTCCATGGTAAATACCTATCAAATATAAATTTACCAAGATATAAAAAGATCGGTCCTAATCTGAGTGTTGTTAACGGACTTATTATCGCATAGTTTATTTTCTAAAAATGAACCGTTACCATAGCAAAGCTGAAAATAATTACCTGCATATTTTAATTTAGAATTTCACGTCAAATATTTTGATTTTTTGTATTTTTAATATTTGTCTTGCACATAAGTAATAATAATAAAATAAAAAATTATTTCCACCGACGAAGATAAATTATTGTACTCGACTCGTTTGACTACTGCAGGACTCGGCTCATCGCCTCGTTCTGGCAATCAAACGCGTTTCGTTAAACATGCCATAAACAAACTTGTAATTATCGTTAACGTCTCGGGCATTTAAAATTAACGAATTTACTTCAAAATAACATAACGTTATCTATCCTGCCTTACAATTAGTGGAAGTTTTATTAAATTAATGTTGGATAACAGAGTGGGTAACAAGGTTGTTACTTTTTTTAATACGGCATGCCATTAAAAGACTGCGAATAAAATAGATGCAATTGTGAATTTAAAGATTTATTCCGGTATTTATAAAATTAATAAATCAAACGTACGTTCCTAATGTTACATATTATTTCAGTTTAGGTACGCCTAACATTATTTTTTAGTCGAAAAAACAGAAAAATCTTGCCAAGAAAACATTTTAAATTGCTTCCTGAAGTTTTGATAATTTTAAATTTATGTAAATCGCACTTAAAACGAATTCGCATAATTTAAACAAGACCGATAATTATATCGACGGCGTTCGCGTTCTAAATAGCTACTAACGTCCCTTCAATTTTTGTAAATAAGTACGTTACTTTGATATCTAGATTAACGTGGTCCATTAAAACTCAATAAATTCGTCTATTTTAATAAATTCGTCGTAAAAGATGCGCAAACTATACCATGCTAAAGAAATTCGTTTTTAAATCAAATAAAACAATTACTATAGAAACTTGGAAAGTAAATTTCATTATAGTTTTATTGCGTGCACTATCATCGTAAAAAGAATAGATAATACGTTAAACGTTCTATAAAAAAAACTTAATTTGTAATGAAATTGTTTTTACTTTACGCCGATTATTTATTATATGTATATCTTATTATACATTATTATATTATTATGGGTTATACCTTTGTATTTATTGTAATAAAATGGTGACGTTGTATCCCAATTATTTCCTTTAAAAAATAAAATACACCCTATATTTCAAAAACTTAAATACGTTTTATTCTTATTTCAAACCGTATTAAACTACCTAATTAAGTTCAAAAATTAACGTATCTAATCAAACGTGTAGATACAGCATGTGGTCCTGTTTAGTATTTTAAATAATAATTTTAGGTGTATTAGAAAAAAATCACTTTTATTCATACGATAATTTATTATTTTGCATTGATTATGTATTAATAATAATATTTTTAATAAAACTAATTATTTTACCTATACGTTATTCACGATTGGTTGCATCCTAGTCTAACAATAAAACCTCGTATTTTTACAGTACTAATAGATTGCAGTCTTTCTGTGTCATGCCAAATTTATTTTGAATTTTGAAAAAAGCGCATCTTCAAAAAACTTTTCAAAAAAGTCTAGAAAATACTTCGTACTAATGTTAAATGATTCACGAAATTTAAAAGTGAACGATAAGCGGTTCATGGTTAAAATAATGTAAAACGAAATCACCTTCTCAACAAAATTTAGGTCTATAAGGGTGTCCAGGGAATCTTCGAAAATCTCTCGGGAGAGTATAAACCACGTCAAAATAATGCCACAAGTTCCTATAAATTTTTATCGTACGACGCTCCACTGTTGACATAGCCCCCCCCCCCAACGATGAAGAATAAAAATCAATCAAAAGACCATAATTTATTACGCAGGTATAGCAAAAATCATTATTAAATTCCAATAAAATTAAAAAAAAATTGATTTTTATTCTTCAACTTTTGAGGGCGAATACCGCAATAGAGAGGCGCCGTAGAAAAAAAATTATAGGAACTAGTGACATTATTTTGTTTTATACGCTTCCGAGAGATTTTCCAATATTTCCTGGACTCTCTTATAGACCTGAATTTTGATGAGAAAGCGATTTTGTTTTACATTATTTTAACGACGAACCCCTTATCATTACACTTTTAAACTTTATAAATCATTTAACACTGATATTTTTCAAATTTCAAAATTAAAGTTTTCACATTCAAATTGGCAAAAACAACCTCCCCAGTACCCCTATTGAGTTTCGTATCACAAAAAAGGTCAATAAAAATAGGCAAAAAAGGCAATTTAAAAATATGTTGGTGTTTTAGGTTTTTTAGAAACTTTGCCATTTAGTCGTATTTTCAAAACGGGTCGATATGTTTTAACAAAATTTTGTATTTTTCTTAGTCTATATGGAGGCAGTCTTTGTGATAAATTTGAGCAAAATCTGAGATGGCAAAGTAAAATTTTTATTGAAAGTGTTAGCTTGACGTGGAATAACCGTTAAATATTTTGTTTTATCGATTAAAAGCAATAAAAATTTAATTTAACCTATGAATCATAACCTATTGAAACCGAATTCTGCAATATTAAAATCTATTTAGGTGTCAATTTATTCACCTACCAAAACAAACACAAAATTAATACCTATTTTAAAATTTTCGTCAAAGTCAGAATGATTTAAATAGATATTGGTTTTAATTAACGAATAAATATTAATATTAAAATGTTATATAAAAACATATCTATTGCAAAATTGTTATTTTCTTAATTACTTTTACGCGTTCACTTCAGTTGAGAATTACGTAACAATGTAATTCTGTAATTACCTCAAACACGAACTAAATTAGTAATTTGTAGCTTATTAAATAAGAATATTTAGTTTTATAGTTGCTGTTAAAGAACTTGAGGATTTTTATGGTTACATACAAGATAGGACAAGTGTTAGTTCTTAATTAGCGCTTTCACATAAATCTTTCCTAAATTTTATCTTCTCGTAAGTTATGTACGTTGTACTATTACTGTTTCAGTATCAATTTTCCTTTTTTTTTCCTTTACATTTTAAAACTGATTTTATATTACCTAACTCTATATGAAAAATCATATAATTTTTTTGCGATTCAGCCAACCTGTCTCAAGTTAATAAATCGACAAATTTTAAGGATACAAAGATTAATTTTTGGAGAAGTAAATTTGAGTTAAAAATCTGTTCGCTTCAGTTTTAAGAACCATTATATTGCTTCCGGTTTTACCGGAAACGAAGTCAATTTTATCAGATGAAAATGCATCGTTGCATCTCTAAAATCTCGATTAACTCGAGACAAGTTGGCCGAATAACCCGATACATAAATTAATGATGGACGAGTTTAAGAAAGCGCCAAAGACTACGAAAACTCTACAAATTAATTGTAATCTAGATATTACCGAAAATTAATAGCTAAAACAAAAATTTAGAAATACGATAAACAAATTGCGTAAAAATAAAAATTCATAATTTATGTACGTTGAAAACTGTACGTGGTAGGCACGTCAAAAACGTTACGAGTTTAGAACAATTTTACGTTCTAATAATTCTAGGCAAATCGTTGCGGCATTGTTTTAATATGTCACGGTCAAGTAATAACCATCCATCACCGATAACGAAAATCGCACGCTAAATAGGTAATCATATTCTGTCGTTAGCGATCCGAAGAAAGTCTCAAGAGAGGTTAGAAAATTACATAACTTTCTACTAGTAGAGAACTTCGTAATGAGTGGCGCCTATTTCATTAGCTAATAACTCACTGACTAATTACCATTACGGAGAAATGCGCCTGAAAATCACTCATGCGGTGGTTTTCGTGCGGGCAAGATGTGGAAAACCTAACAAACTAATCAATAAATTGCGGATACTTGAATCTCGGTAAGTGATTTACACAAAAAGAAACCTAACGCTTTCGAAACAACGTGGATTTATGATTTTCAAAAGAAACATTTTGTGACGTTTTAAGGGCCGACATGGATTTTCGACTGTAGTATTGAATTTAAGTGCCTACTGTTTTTTCCATTAGAGAGTGCGAGCCGACGGTTAAACACGAGGCGCAGCTTTCCGAGTCAATAGATTGGAAAAATTAGCCATGTACAGTATTATAAATTTTACCTACACTTCACACATCTATTATATAATACAATATTGCATCAGACTAAATCGGGAAACGCTAAAATATACGGGGTGTCGAAATAAAGGGATTAAACATTCTTAAGGGCACGACGCCAATCGACCGTTTTTGAGATAAGAACGATTTTCTCTTTCGATTAGGGAAACATGGACAAAATGAAATATACGGGTTAAATGAAACACTAACTATATCTCGTAAACGGCGCACGTTTGATAGACGGAAAAAACTACATCACGTGATCCCAATGTTGTGTTGCAACCTGCGTACCTGCGTGGCAAACGCCCAAAGGCAGTGGTTCGAGTGAAAAGTGTATCGTGATACTTTCGCCTGCAATTAAACTTTTGGATTTCATTACTCCTAACGCGTTTGGGCAAGTTTACTTGAAAATGTTATTGTAATTTTATGTTGATTAGTGGAAGCGTTGTATCAGTGTACGATGATAATGATTTTCCGCATTGTTTCATTATTGTTACGTCGGCGTATAGGTTATAAACAAAACAGTGTACGTTGAACGAAACGACATATAGTTTGAATGGACTGAGCCATTTTGTCCATATACTTATCTGAAGATTAGTACAGTAAACCCTCGCCAACCGCGGGGGTTCGATTCCACAGAGAGACCGCGGTTGGTGAAACCGTAGTTGGCGAAGGATACATGATTTTTCACTGTCTACATACAATACATTGTATTGCATAGGAACATAGGAAACAATAAATAGAAGAAGTTACATCATAAGCTTTAATGAATAAAGAAATGTATAGTACTATTGAGTACATATGTACGTATACATAGAGTATCTACAACATACACAAATTACATCCGTACATTGTAATACATATTTAAAAAAGAATTACTTACGAAAATACGAAAGAATAGTTGGCTATCTCGTTTTTTTTTCTTGATTTCCTTTTGGACCTCTTTATACGGCTGTAGCAGACCCTCCAAACCATTTTTAAATTTCAGACTCCTTTCTAATGATGGATCTATGTCGAAAACCAGGCCTTGGAGTTGTTGTGCAGATGAAAATATTTTGTTTATGTTACTTAAATTCGGGGATGTAATTGTCGGTATCGTGGTCGTTGCTTCCTGGGGGTCGTCATTGTCACTTGATTCAGCTTCCAGTATTTCGTGAAGTTCAGTTTCTGTCAGTTCATTATTATGAGTGTTTGAGAATCTCTTCAACATCAGAGGGCTGCAAGCTGTTCAATCCCTCTCCACGAATTTCGTGCAACACCCGCAGAATTTCTTTGATTTCAGGTGCTTTGTCAGGCGCACCTGAATTAACCATCACTATTTCTGGCCATAGTTTTTTCCAGCATACATTTCATGTAAATGAAAGTAACTCATCAGTTGCATCCTTGACGATTGCTACACACTGAGTAATGTTAAATTGTTTCCAACTCTGCGTAACAGTCAATGAAGGATCCATTTCCATTCTGTCCATGATATGACTGAAAGTTCGACTCAGGTAATATCGTTTAAATGCAGCAATTATCGCCTGATCTAATGGTCGTAGGAGTGAGGTGGTGTTGGGAGGCAGAAATCGAACTTCTACATTTGGGTCGACTAATTTCAGGGATTCGGGATGTCCGGGAGCGTTGTCGACGATAAGAAGCGCTTTGAAACTTTGAGGTCAAATATTGCTAACACTAGGAACAAAGCAGTTCACGAATCAGTCTGTAAATAATGACGCCGTAACCCACGCTTTTGGATTTTCTCTCCAAAACGCTGCTGAGCGATTTTTGTCTTTATTTTTAAAAGCACGTGGGTTAAGACTTTTGTATGGGTTTCACCATATGATCACTCGAAGCGTTACACCGAAATAGAAGGGTTAGTCTATTTTTAGCAACTTTAAAGCCCGGTGAGGATTTCTCATTTTGTGATATGAAAGTTCGAGTAGGCATACTCTTCGAAAATAAATCTGTCTCGTTGGCGTTAAATACTTGTTCTGGCTTATACCATTCACGTTCGATGAATTTTTTCATCTCGGTCGAATATCGATTGGCCGCTTCTCGATCCACTTGATCCCACGATTTTAACATTATGCAGAGAGAACCGTTTTTTAAATTTCTCGAGCCATCCCTCACTTGCTTGGAAACTTAATGTTTCACATTCAGACTTTAACTGATCAAAAAGCCGTATCGTCTTTTCTTGAACGATGCGGCCACTAATAGGCACCCCCTTTTGTGTTTGATCTTCAATCCGAATGCTAATAGCTTTTTCCATCTTTTCCATAGTTTGAAATCGTGGAAAAAATGTTACTTTGTTGCTAACACTAGTGCCGCACTTAACACTGGACCGAATTAATTGTTCACACTTTTTAATTGTTCTTACGGTCGATTCGTCGACCTTAAACTTTTTCGAGACATTCGCAAAAGTTTCACCTGCAGCTGAACAATCCAACAACTGAATTTTTTTTTATTTAGAGCCACGACAATTCACTTTCTTTTTACTAAGTCTTTATCGTCATTTTTAGAAGACATTTTCGAAAATTCCGAAACGAAACGTGCAGCGTGTAGGAATAACACCGAACAACTGACGGTGTAGACTGGCGCGTAAACCCGTTTTTCCGGATATTGACGATTAGGCTAATATAAAAACAAACCACTACCCTACCCTTCCTTCCCGACTGCATGACGCGAGTGTGCAAGGTTATTGCACTACGAGTTTACCCATTTTTTACCGAATATTTTGCACTTTTATATTTTGTCTTAAAAAATTAAAACATAAATTTAAAAAAGTGGACCGCGAATAAGCGAAACCGCGGTTAGCGAGGGATTACTGTATAGCGGTTTTAATTAACTTTTTTTGCGCAGGTATTGCTTTAACCATGCCACGAAACTACAAGACGACCACCAAGCGGCAATCCTGGGACCAAGAACATACGAAAAGGGCTATAGAAGCGATTAAAGAGAAGAAAATGGGATGGCTACTCGCATCTAAAACCTTTGGTGTTCCCCAAGCTGTATTACGAAGACACGCGTTAAATTTAAATAAGACATTGAGTCCCAACACCAAAGGTTTAGGAAGATTTAGAGTGACATTTCCTCTAGAAGTAGAAAGGCAACTGGTTGAACACTAAAAATTATTAGAAACGCGTCTATTTGGTTTAACCTGTGCTGATGTGTGACGGCTTGCAAAAAGTAGTGGCTTCGCGCATATCTTTAATAAGGAAAAACAATGTGCCGGACAAGAATGGTTATCTGGTTTTCTTCAGAGATATAACACCCAGATATAACACTACGTAAACCGGAGCCAACCTCTGCAGTCAGTGCTCAGGCCTTTAACAGGCCACAAATTGAGACATTTTTTAATACTTATCAAGAAGTGTTAGATAAGTATAAAATTCCTTCAAATAGGATCTTCAATGTCGATGAGTCAGGTCTATCGACTGCGCAAATACCGCAAAAAATACTCGCTACAACAAATCAAAGAAAACCAAGATATTCGTTTGTGAACTGTGCACGTAAAATATATTCATAGTATGACATTTTGTCCATAGGGAATGGACAAAACGAATTATCGTTGATCTTAAAAAAAATATTATAACTTCGTTCCTTTTTTAGTTTATTAATAGAATGTATTATTTTCGTTTATAATACATATTAAAGAATAGTTATTGTGATTTTTGAGTTCTTAATTTTCTTGATTAACAAATAAAATTGAAAAAACAAAACCCTATTTCATTTTGTCCACGTTTCCCCTACTTAATTATTTTTTTAAAACTTTGCGCTGGTCTACCATAGGAACGAGTGGAAATTAGCTACTATGTATTTGTAAAACGAGATAGAAAAAGGGATTTTTTTTCATTCTAGACGTAACACATCG
Source organism: Rhagophthalmus giganteus (assembly GCA_036326145.1). NCBI lineage: Eukaryota > Metazoa > Arthropoda > Insecta > Coleoptera > Rhagophthalmidae > Rhagophthalmus > Rhagophthalmus giganteus. Next base: position 3,648,490 of record JARFJA010000083.1, on the reverse strand, counting down.
CAACGAATTCCTTATCATTTTAACTGAATATTTTATTTGTCTTTGTCATCATGTCAAAGTTCCCGTTAGTGTAGATGTAGTGAAATATTTCACTGCCACGAAAAACAATAGAAGACAAAGTAAAATTTAACAATTGTCCCATCGTTTCTATTTTGCTTTATTTTTCCACTGTAGTGAATTTATTGAAAAGTTAAACAATTCCTCAAGGAATTTTACAAAATATTTCATTGCTAACGATAACTATAAAGCTATAAATTTAATAATCTTGTCGAGCTACAGCAGATAATTATTATGATTCACCCTATATACAGATATCTTCTTTTTTTTGTGCCTACGATTTGCAACTGTGTTGTGTGACGCATGTATGTGTGACGTTAATATAGGATTAACGGTAAATAATGTTAATTAAGCTTTTTATTTAAATAATAAAAAAAGTACCTGCACCTACCACGTTTTTACTATATGTAGTATTACCTATATATTACCTATTGTTTTCGATTCCGATACTAGGTTGCAAAAATTAATTAGGTAGAATTCTTATAGATGCGATATGGCGATCGCAATTTTAATCTTAAGAAGCCGAAGGTTTGATGGTAGGTGTACAGTAGACTTGCACTGTAAGTATATTATATATAGTTATAACACGTTTCATATGCCTAATATTAACACATACATAGATTATTAAATTCTTTCCCTATAAAATTTTTAAGAACATAACGTGTATATTAGGGGCGGCGCATTTCTCGGAATTCTAATTTTATACATTATGAAAGCCTAATAACAAAGCAACTCCCTTTCGGTTCAGTATTGTGTGACGAACTTGAGAGTTTCAGGAACTGATATTAAAATTCAGCTGCGAATGAATAAAAGGAAACTTGAAATGGCTTCCCAGTAGGTATACATATTTTTTGATTGCGACAATTTGGCGCAATTATTAAAGATATAAAAATACAACACCCCCAATTAGATAGATTGGATTCATTGTGAAATGTTGATATATTGTGTAGGGATTTTAGACGATTAAAAAAATGAAAAACTATTTCGAGCATAGGTAGTCGAACGATTATTTTTCGGATCGAACTTGCGACCGAAGAAACTGTGCACGACATAACAAATTACAGTAAAATTATTGCTATTTTTAGACAAAAGCAATAAAACTGATTTAGTTTTTAAATTAATAAAATTAAGTTAAATATGTCTACCTAGACATACAGCTAACATACTTAGTTGCGATGATAAATAACCAACATTTCTTGAAGGTAAATATGTAAATATTCTTTTATTAAAAAAATGATGAAGACGTTTTGAATAATGATAGTTATGGCTATCCATCTTATAGAATAAATTTGAATTACATTTAAAATTACATGTATTTCATATGATAATTCGGGGGACGTTTATTAATGGAAACAGATAAACGAACAATAGAGTCTACTTCATAAATGAGCAAAAAGCTATACTATTAAAAGTAAGCAGTATTGATTGAGTAACTCAAGATAAACCTGAAAGTTATTTCTTAATAACTGATATACCTCGTTAATACGTCGTCTTACGCAGGTCGCTCGTATAAGAAAAGTACTACCTTCTTCAAGTTCAAGTAAATTCAACTTCTGCTACAGAATGTTTCACTTTTTTTTTTAGGTATTTACATACTTATATTATAATACATATTTAAATGACGTTTTGTTGCTAAATAAATGTTCGAAAAGAGAATATATTTAGGTTTCTGTTTAAATCTCGTATCCAGTAAAACACAACAAAGATTTTTCAAACGAATAGCCCGACCAGACGCGACGTCTTTAATTCCCACAGTTTCTTACGGGGAAACTATAAATCCTGAAATTAGTTTCCCGGTATCCTATCCGCTTGTTAATTTGAACATGCGAACTTTAAGGCAGCTGCGCTACCGTATATTTCGACTTCGAGGCGCCTCCTTCTCAAATCCGGATATTTTTCATTGATTTCGAAGCGGCCCTTAATTTTGAAATCGAAAATAAGCGAATCTCTATATTTAAATTAAAACTTCTTAGTAGATCTTATTTCGTTTCAAATTTAAACGTACGTGGGTGGAAAATAGTCTTAGTCACGTTGGCGGAAAAATTCCCACTTGGTTGAATTTTTGTATACGGTTAAACGAGTCCCCATCGATAAGACGCGCGCAAATTTTTTTACAGGGTGTAAAAGGGGGCGACTAACGGTTTTTTTTGCAAATATCTCGCAAAATATTGATTTTTCTGCAAAAATGTAATATATATATTTTTAAATATCGTTATATAATATATAATTAATAAATAATATATCGTTTTAAAAATAATAATGTTACTAGGGCGTCGGAAACGTCGAACAGATAAGGGAGTGGACTACTTTTAATTCTATGGGCGCGTTATCGCTCAATATTAACAGAAAATAGAATCAAGGTTAACATTAAACACTTATAATAAAATACCTACACATAAATTTTGATTAGGTAAATTCTTAAATTCCATAACACTTTGGATATATTTTACCTATTTATTTCACCTATATTTTTATATTATAAGTGTACACAGGGTGTATCATTGAGGACGAACAAGCCGACACAGGGTGATAGAGTACTTCAACTCGCATCAATTGGACCCCCATACGAGTTATCCGAAATTTGTTAGTTTAAAAATTATTTAGGTTTTATGTATTTTTAGATAAACTCCGGTTTTGTCCACAAATTTCGTTATTCTGGCTAAACTATAGCTACTAACGGCATATTTTTTTTTTTATAATCGTAGCCCAATAATTGGTCTATCGTCCTAAACAATAATTTTTTTATTCAAACTAAAGGTATTTCAACAAAAAAAGAATCTTTTAAACATTTTATTAAAGCAAAAATTATTCCTTAGCTTTACAACCCTCTAGCTAAAAATAAATGGATAGAAAAAAAAATTAGTACCCCCATCTTAAAAACTTCTCTACATTACTGGCAATCGTCCCTAGAAATTTCATCTGATTAGTCCCGTGACTTCACGTCGAAAATTTTGCGCAAAGTGAAAAAGACGAAAATTTCGCTTTTTAATTTGAATCGAGAATATTTACTTTAGTTATTGAAAGAATACTTTTTTTTTACTTTTTGTATAATTATAAATTAAATCAAGTAAAACAACTGGAATAACATTAATAAACATTTATTTTTTTCATTACAATAACCGATCGAAGTGGCCACCTTTAGCAGCAATGCACGTACGGCTTCTTTTTAAAAAATACCTCTGCAATTTTCGAAATGCTAATCTGTTTTTTCGAATTTTTTCATGCGCTTCAGTCAGTTTTCTTTGTAATTCTTAATTCAATTTTTATAGCGGCCCCAAATAAAAAAGTCGACTGGATTCAAGTCCGGTGACCTTAAGGCCAAGCTATCGGCTATTACAACTAACAAATTAAAAAAAAGTCCAAAACACTAGCTAAATTTACAAAAATACGAAAAAAAAACCACTTAAAACAGGGGATATTTCAACTAACAAACAAGCTGGTAGAGCAATGGCAAAGGAAATCACTACGAGAAACAGCACGATGTTACTTCGACATTTTGTTTCTTATCAACGCTAACCGATGCATTGCAGGTACTAATAACATCCACAAAAACTTATCTCACATTTCGAATGTTGTTCTCGATTAAAATTAAAAAGCGAAATTTTCGTCTTTTTCACGTTGCACAAAATTTTCGATGTGAAGTCACGGGACTAGCCAGATGAAATTTCTAGGGATGATTGCCGGTAATGTAGAGAAGTTTTTAAGATGGGTATTAATTTTTTTTCTATCTATTTATTTTTAACTAGAGGTTGTAAAGCTAAGGAAAATTTTTGCATTAATAAAATGTTTAAAAATTCTTTTTTGTCGAAATAACTTCAGTTCGAATAAAAAAAATATTGTTTAGGACGATAGGCCCATTATTGGGCTACGATTATAAAAAAAATCATGCCGCTAGTATCTATAGTTTAGCCAGAATAACGAAATTTGTGAAGAAAACCGGAGTTTAGCTAAAAATACATAAAACCTAAATAACTTCTAAACTAACAAATTTCCTCTATCACCCAGCGCCGGCTGGTCTGTCCTCAATGAAACACCCTGTATGTATTTCCTATACAGTTGAAGTCCATTAGAGCGAATACCTATTATAGCGAAGATTCGGTTATAACGAACATATACGCAGAGACCCCGGCAAAAACGTTTTAAACGTGAATAAATACGGGTATGTTTCGAAATAGAAGCGTTTTCATATGAAATATGTAAAAGGCAAATACAAGAACCACATCTATGTATCTATACTTATTTCCAAAACAAAATCTTAGAGTTGCGCGCACTCTGTGCGAACGATTTGCAAATACTAACATCAATTAATAATGTTTTATTATAAATGCATTTTTTTACAAAAATTTCAACAATAATAATTGCAAGTAACAGTTTAAACAGTTGTCGTACCATTTGAAAATTTGAAGCACGTTTCTTTTACTATATTTTTGCATTAAATTACCTTTTAGGTACCTGCTAAGCACGCTAATAAATTCCCATTAGCTAAACGTACATCCCTTGATCGTATAAAATAGATCAGTTACAAAGGTAATTGGGTGTATATAACTTCTCGGCTACCACCCATACGGAATAATTATCGAGTGCGTCAGTGGAAAACACAGGTCAGTGAGGGTTAGGGTCGCACAGAAGTCAAAAAGGAAATGCGTTCTCTCTCCACTGATACGTTAAACGAACGAGTTAGTTTGACATTTTCTACTTCGCACGTAATTAATTCAACGCCGTTTCATCCTGTTCGTTATCGATGGAGCTTTTAATTTAGCCACAATCGCGAACTACCTATTATTTAAATATAGACAGATGGATAAATGAAAACTATGTATTATAATTAAATTGTTCCAGTTGTTAAAAATGTAATTGAACGAAATTTCTCTATTTTTGTTATTGTCATAATTGGAGATAAATTGAACTTCAAATAAAAAAAAATATTTCACAAACATGCCAATGCTAAAACTTTGTTATTAAAACGCCGTTAACAGGACCTGAATTATTTATTATTTAGAAATACTGTATTAATTTTCTGATAAATATTAATTTATTAAAATAAGATTTTGTAGGAAGTTAATTCGAAGTCGAGTAAATGCCTACGTACATAAGTTACCGAAAGGCAGCGTTCGCATATTCAAGCGCGATAAACGAGCAATTACAATAAAGAAAAATAACACTTATTTTGAATACGAAACGGTAATAAACGGCGATTGCGTTTTATATTGACAGTTTTGCTTGAATAAATTAATATAATTATTCATAAATTAATTTTCACGCCGTATAAGTATATGTAAATAGTGCAAAATTCTGAAAAAAATAACGGCGCTTGTGCCACGTGTACTTTTGTTTTATTACAATATTAAAAGAATGGCCATGAGATTCAGATCGTTTCGTCTTTACTTACGAGCATCTTTCACTATATTTCTTTCAGTTAAACACCCTAACCCCATAGCTTTTAAGATAAAGCTCGTTAAAAAAAAATAACGCCGGACACGTTCAGATCTCTAGGTTCAGATAGATTTTCTTTATAAAATAGCTACCGTAAAACGGGGTTACATTGAACGGCGCGTGGGGCAACTTTGAACAATTTTACTTTGATATTCACTTTTCGATATAACTTTCGCTGGGAGTATTTTTTTGCCAAATAAATTTTATACAATTGGAAATGCCGCTGTATATTTTGTTGTTAGCGATAGGTAATATTGGTCGCATTCAGGAATGGTAGCGCTGTAGCGCTTTATCAAAGCGATGCTCTGAATGGTGTCTGCTTTACTCGCAGTGCTGCAGCGCTTTAGTAAAGCATTAAAGCATATAAATATTCCGCTTTAACGCTTTATAACTAAATAAAGCAATGACGGATCCATGCGTTCTAACCTAACAAATTATGTTGCTTGTGTATGTTTTGGTTTATGCAAAAAATAAAGATGGCTTATAATGTTACAATTCGGAGACGAAGTCATTTCCCTTGCAGTAACGTAAGAAGAAAGATTGAAGATGTTACAAGGTAAGTTTTACATAAAAATTTGAGTGTTTTACAAACAAAATGCCAACCTAAGAATTAAAAGCTGAAAAATAACTAGTACCAAAATTGTTTATTCAGGCAAGATAAAGCGTTACAGCGCTGCAGCGTTTTGACGCTACAATTCCCTGAATGCGACCATTGTTACATGTTAAACCTGCGTTTCGAATTACCAAAAAAAAAAATACACGCCAAAATGTGTAGAAGAACATATATTGATCTAATTGTACGTCATGTTCTACGTCTTGTTCATGTTCGTCATGTTGTACGTCTATTGTCATGTGTAAAATTTTAATTTAAAAAACAAATGTTGTATTATTCAAAAATATTGCCAATAATTTAACGTCGCTGGGAAACTACAAACAAAAAGGTTTTCTTTTATAAAAAAAAATTAAAGTTTTTTGTGGGCCTGATTCTAGAAAAATCAATTGATGGCGATTATGTCATAAAGTTCTTGACGGGAGAAAGATAATCTGTTTTCCATTGGCTAGAACTTGTTAGTGCCTGTATTACGTTTGTATGATTGACAACCTTTTCTGTTTGATATTTTAAATAGACGATGTAGCACTCGTTAATTATGCAAATTTGAAAAGACTTCTACTGGCTCACAGTAGACTAAAATGTTTAAAAACATACGTTTAACTCGTTTTCACTGAATAGTACCTCCATTTGCTGTATAAGTACTAAAATATTTACTATGTAGTTATAATTAGATAAGTTTATAAAGGGTGTAGCAAATATAACTTACATTGACTACAACTTCTTAATTAAAAGGAATACAAGAAAATGTTAAATACAAAAGTTTTCTAGTTTATTACCGTTGTAAAGCTTTAACTAAATATCTAATAGTGTTCGAGTATCTTTTGCATTTTTGACAGGTTTAGTTAACAAAAAAAATTTCAAAACTACCCACACGTATATATCTTTTAACGCTTGTTTCGCGTAGCTACTTCGAGCAAATATCCAATCTAAACTGAGTTTTAGAGCAATAATTGCAGTTGTTTAACGTTACCCTAACCATGGGGTACCTCGTTATCTTTTTTTTCCAACCGACTATATTGTTGCATTCATAATCCAATATATTCGCCTTTTATAGTTAACTATATGTGGTAATTTTTTTATTTCTTCTTCTTCAGGTGCTCATCCGTTTCGGATGTTTGCGATCAGCCCGGCTATCTTCACTTTATTTACCGCAATTCTGAATAGTTCATTAGATGTCTTCCCATACCACAACCTTAGGTTCTGTAACCAAGATATCCTCCTCCGCCCTCGTCCACGTTTGCCGTATATCTTGCCTTGCATAATTGCTTGTAGTAGGGCATACCTATTTTCATTCCTCATTATATGCCCCAGATATTGGAGTTTGCGTACTTTAATTGTGTCCATGATCTCTTTGTTTTTGTTCATTCTCTGGAGAACTTCAATATTTGTTACTCGTTCCCCCCATGATATCCGCAATATTCTCCGATATAACCACATCTCGAGGGCTTCAACTTTTCTAGTGCTCGTTAGGACTCCATCCCATAAAGCAGAATGGGGAAAATGTAACATTTCAGCATACGAATTTTGGTGTCTAAGCGTAGGTCGTGACTTTTAAATATATTACTCATGCTATTGAATGCTGCTCTTGCTTTACCGATTCTACATTTAATTTCTTACATATTATCCCATTCCTCATTTGTATGTCTTACTCTATCTATCTGCTGGTCATGTACATATAGATTAACGTTGGTAATATTGTTTTTGCTGATAGCCATGAACTTAGTTTTGCTGCTATTTATATTCAACTCGTATTTTTCACTAGATGTTACGATTTTATTCATAAATGTCTGGAGTCCTTCTAGCGAATCGGCCATCACCATCGTATCATCGGCGTACCTTATATTACTCGATCTTGCCCCGTTTAACATGATACCTTCTTCTATTTCTTCTAAGGCTTCTCTGAAAATTTGCTCAGAGTATATATTACACAGCCCTGCCTCACTCCTCTTGTTATTTTTATCTCGTCTGTGTGCTCCTGATCCATCCTGAGTGTTGCTACCTGGTTCCAGTATAGGTTGACGATGATTTTTAGGTCCCTGTCGTCAATGCCTATTTGTTTCAGTATTTCGACCATTTTATGATGTTGAACACGGTCAAACGCTTTTTGATAATCAATCAGGCACACATATACGTCGCAGTTAACATCCCTGCACCTTTGGAATAGCACCTGGACTACGAATAGGGCTTCCATGGTGCCCGCTGCATTCACAAAGACGAATTGATTTGTTGAGATATATTCCTCGCAGAGTTTATAGATTCTTTTGTGAATTATTTAGAATATTATTTTTTATTTAGTTTGAACAAAAGGTGAAGATACGAATTTAAATAACACTTTCTATTCTTATTAAGAAATTTTTAAAGAAGGCAATGCACCACCTAAATTGGGCGGTATAAATGGGTACGGGACATATTTATTAATTATTCGGTATGTCATCTTAAAAGCCGTCGCGTCAAAACGAAGAGATTTAACAAAAATGTATTTGCATATGTGATTTATGGGTTAAAGCGGAAAGTAAGAGGATTCTACATGAAAGTGACACATTTATAAACAGTTGGAAATCCGTACCTTCTACTACTTTTAGGACGATTGCTCAAAATGAATTATCAATAGACACCTACGCCTAAATTATTATAGTTATATGTCGTTTCAGTCGTACTCGTGTAATTTATTGTAACAATTAGCTTGTAATTTACCATAATTATGTACGTTTACAAGAATTACACTGTTCATAAATTGAACCCGGGTCTAACCGTTTAATTGTACGCTATCTATATATATCGGTAAGATAGGCCCATGTCTGTGTACGTATAATTTAGTGTGAACGGATAACAATCGTCTCCCCAACAAAACGAAAAATAATCGAACGCAAGAATTTAAAATTTTTGAATCTTCCAACTTCGGACGGATAAATGTTTAATCTTCATCCGAAATTATCGCGAGTTTCAAAGTTTTAAGCCGACAACGCATTAAAAGTAAGTACAAGGAAAAGAACGTTTCGGAAAAAATCTAGGTGGTGTCTACTATTTGCAAAGCTTTAGTGAAAAATTCCACACGGGAAATAATTTATCGATCGTTAAATTTTCAATCGGATTAGTATATTATAAACTGAGATTCTTCACTAAAAACTGTGCCTTTTTGTAGGTAACCAATATCCGTTTTAGAAATACCTACACCCATTTTTATTATTCTTTTATTTTCACAGATAACACAGGTAATAACTAGACAAATTATACTTATTCATCTGTGTCTGTCTTAAGTTATTTACAACTCCTTATTTTAGTTAGCCACATTTTTATTTATAATAATGAAGTAGGTATTCATAAAACAGAATTAAAGCGGATATAAACTTCACTCTTGAACCGTGGGTGGGGGCTAAAGAGTGTTCTTATCGATCCAAAGGAGGTCACCTTTGCAGCTTACGTCACCCCCATTCACTACCTTAAACTTTAATTCTTTGCAAAGAGTAACCAATGATCTTTGGACCTCATTAAATTGTTTATTTACATTTTTGTTGTTAATGGCGTGTTCGACTTATTTAGGTACATCTATTGTCAAACGGTCTAAATATTTACCACTGCAACTATAATTATTTTTCCATTTGTATTTCAGAAAAACTAAATTGCGTTTCACATTAGATAACTAAAATTCGCGCACCACGTAAAGAAAATTTTACAATGTAAACTCTCGATAATTTATAAACAAATTATGTACAAAACAAAATCATTTCGACGACAACAAAATAGTTGTATCGGCTTATGCGATGGATTGTTTTAAAATTTTATTGAATTATCTGAAATATATTTGACGTTTTTTTGAAATACATTTGACGATTTCTGAAATACAATTTGGAAAGGTGTAGATTATATGTCCACCAACACAAAACTTTATTTTTATTTATTGTAAATTAGGTTTTCAAAATGTTTCGGATTGATTTGTTTTAAAGACCGACGATTATAGCTAAAAAGTTACTAAATTGTTTATTTGTAATTCGGTTTAAAGTTTGAAAAGTGACATATTCTATAGATGATTTACTTGCGCACATATTAGACGGTATAAAGAAAGAATAAAATTTATTAGAACTGTAAAAATACGAGGTACGAGATGACAGCACTGTATTGTAACCTTGTATTGATGACGTAAATATTATATAGGTTTGGATAAGCTATACCATCAAATCTGTCAATAAAAAAAGAACTGTAGGTATCTATGTGTCGAAGATGAACATTTTGAAATTCGATTCAATTCTAAAAGTAGGTAACGATTACCGTATCAATCGTCAGTAGCATCCGTGTTAACTACTAGTGATGGTCTAATTAAAGTCAAATCGATAGATAAGTAGGTGTCTTAATATTATAACTCGAGATGACTATTTGAAATTATAATTAGGTATTTTTAAAGGATCGATAAAGTTGAAAAATCTTGAAATTAAGAACAATTGCAATGAGAACAAGAACATAAAAAATAGAAAACTCCAATTGACCGATAATATGTTTAGCTTTAAAGGTATAAAAATTGTACAAAGTTATTTATTGTTCACGATGTCGAGACGTCATACACATTTTTAATTAAATATTTAGATTTCCAAAAGATTCGAAGCCTTAAATAAAAATATATAAATTATATAAAACAAACATCGACGAATCAAAAACCTTTAATAAAATGTGTATGACGTAACGAGCAATAAACAAAATGTTACGTGGACAAAAAATCTCATTGTCGGTAATGTCAAAAACATAGAAAACAAGCGAAATGCGGTCGTATATAGATACTATAAAACCACGTCCCAGATTACAGAAAGTAAAATCTTGACAAGAAACCAACAAAAGATCGGTCAAACACACAAGAACTTTGAAGTTAGTTCAATGCCTGCACAAATGAACCGAGAACAAGCGACAACTTATTGTGTAGTGGAAGTTCATTAATGTAGACCGTTTTTAGATTCTATAATGAGAAAAATAATTGGGAAATTAATTGTTACCTACCTAATAATTAACTAAAAATTTATCAAAAATCAATTATTATTATTATTCAGTTTGTTTTTCTTTTTTAATTAGGTACGATAATATAGGTACATATATTTTATACATGTCGATTATTGAAATAAAACAAAATAAAATTTACCCTACCTATAGATATGTAGAAAATTTTATAGAAATTAATAATTTTCAGTTCACAAATTTGAACAAGCCCACATGGCCGATAGGTATCTAACAGTTCTAATACCTTGTTTCCAGATTAGAATGTGTACCCACCCGGTCACTGCACGCATTTTAAGTTCGTAAAGCATAATAAATCCTTTTAAGTTAAGTCAGCTACAGTTTATAGAGCTTATGGCGAGCAAACCTATTCCTTTAGGGACAGACATAAAGGCATATACGTCCGATCTCGAGGGCCTCCTGTGCGAATGAAAGCTATAATCGAACTACTGGGAATCGTAAAACAAGTCTAGTATAAAATATGTAGCATAATGGAAAGTTTACGCCAATTTTTCATTTCCCGCAAACAATTCAATTTTATCTGATAGAATTAGAGCGCGTTTATTCATCCATAAGCAAATGTAAACATCGCGTTTATTCCGAAATTTAAATATCAACACACGAAATACTGCCCGAAGTAAAATATAGTTACCTAATAATAAATTAATTAGTTCCGAATCTGTGGATCGTTAAAATTTTAAAAACATATTAAAGAAGTAAAATGAGTTTCTTTTTCGGGAAACTGTTTTAAGTTTATACTTGAAAACTTTTAATGCGATAACCAGCTATTAAACGTGACGAGATTAAATTTTATAACGAGAATAGTCTTTTCGCCACGTTGTATGGGAACGGTGTCCGCCGAGAGCCCCCCTACGCCCCTTAATCCTTTTTTATAATAAATTTATCCCTGTTCCGTACGTCTTCGTACACATCAACATTGAGGATTCTTAAAATTAAACGTAAAACGCGTTAGAAATTAAGTCGACGGCAGTCTCGAAAGCAATTAAATTTCATTTTTGTTTTAAGTCGTACGGGATATTAACGCTAATTTAATGATTAAATCAATTAACGAACTTCGTACTATGCAAGGTGTTTCGAAATTCGCCCATCTGAAATTATGATTAGGTATTTCTTACCGCATCAGTACAGTTGAAAATCTTGATATTAAGAACAATTGCAACATAAAAAATAGAAAACTCCAATTGACTAATTCAATATTGATCTAATCGAAAAATCGTAAAGGATCTTTTTTTATTCAGCTTTTCTTGTATATAATATCACCCCACTTTATGTATGGCGAATTTCGGAACACCCTATAATTTGAATAGCGTCGAGCACCGTAATAATTTAAAATGTATTTTACGAAACGACGAAGTGAACTTTTCAAATTCGCAAACAATTTTAAGCGTCGAGTTAGTGCGACTTAAGGCCGAAAGGGTATTTGGCTTAAATTTTTGATGTTTAAAAGAAAATTACCCTCGCTAAACTAAAAATAAGGTTAAACTTTGCTTTGTTCTTATTACAAAAAAATGGAGAAGCGATAATAAATAAAAACGGCAAGTAATTGCGTGTAAGTACCTAAAGAAGGTAGGTACGTTATTTACTGCACGAAATAGAATTATATATGAAGTTATTTTGGTTGTAGGTAAATTAAATATTAAATTAATAATACTTATATAAAATAATAGCTGTCAAAGTTTATTTAAATGCGATAAACTAGATGACAAAGATGATTTTTTAGAACAGAGAGCACAACGCACATAGTATATAGGTATGTACAGTCAAGTTCATATGTTTTGTCCCGCGAGATGTGATCGGAGGCCAACGAGCGACGAGAAATGATCAATAGGGATGAAGGGTAGTAGATGTTTTCGAATTGTAAAAATAAAATAGGGACAGTCATCTTTTTTAAGCCTTTTACTATATAAACTAGCACAGGCGACGGGACAAAACATATGAACTTGACTGTGCGTACAAATAAAAACTAAACTAAATAGAAATTACAGCTCGCACTTACTTATTTAAAATTACTGTCGAGAGAGATTTCCGGTTCGAAAAAATTTAAGAGACGTTGTTTTGTGTAATACTTATGATGTGCACTTTACCATTAGGTAGTAAATATATGTAACTAGTACCTTCGTACATGTAGTATAATGTGTGTATAATGTGCGTTTCGGCGGGTGCGAGTTACAGATAAAACCTTGGTTTGTAATTAAGAGAGGGTTCAAGAATAATGAGCCTCCATTTCTATTCAGATTATAACGATATTTATTGTTACTGTTAAAAAATGAATAACGTTCTCATATTTTCTAAAATATATAAAATTAGTTTTGGAAGCGACGGATTAAGGTCAAAACTTTAAATATGTTAGCAGCTGTTTTAGATAAAAAAATCTAAAATCAATAGATAATCTTAAAAAGCGAAAATACAACATATAAACCTTGAATGGCAGATGTTCCGTAAGATAAAATGTATTAAACATTTTACAAGAGACTATTTTCTTTTATTTTCAGATTTACTACGTGTCGTCAATTAGTTATAATGCACTTATTAATAGTAATAATAATTAAAGGTTATGAATATTATTTAAAAGCTTGATAATACCGCGATAGGATTTTTCATTTTAATTTTTAATAAACTACGTCTTCTAATAATATCTTACTTAAGTGTATTCATAATTATTTACAGTAGGTAAGTTAAAAGCTCCATTATTTTCATCTTAAAATATATGTACGTAGGTTTCATAGTTCGCTTTGAATAAATATTTCATAAATGTTATTTAAATGTTTGATTGTTAATTTGAAATAAATCGTGTTTCGATGATATTTCCCTTAAATTTTAATTTTCTTGAAACGCATACCCTATACGGGCTGTCCAGGAAATTGATGGCAAATCTGTCGGAAGCGTATAAACCATGTCAAAATAATGCCACAAGTTCCTATACATTCGTTTCCTACGGCACCTCACTTGTTGAGATATTCACCCCCATAGTTAAAAAATAAAAATAAGTTTTTTAAATGACGTTTTTTTAACTATACTTATGTAGGTGCTTATAATTTCAGAAAAAAATTTGTTACATGTTAAATATCATATTGCACATTGATCCTATAGTTTTACTTTCTTTATCCGAGAAAATTTTTATCTGTGGGACAGTTGGCATCTCTTATTCTTTATAGAACAGGGTGATCAATAATAGGTTGTAAAAAACTTTGACTTTGTATCATTATTTTCTTTTTAAGGTTTAATAATTTTATCTCGTTTGGGTAACCTAATTGGTATCTTTTTATAGTAACCAAGATCCCTATACGTTAAAAATGTTGTCATGAACACAAGGAATATAAGTAAAGTAGGCCCATTAAAAAAATTGAAAATGCAAATCATACATATCCGTAATTTAAATTTGAAAAACACGTAACTTTACATTTAACCTACGAATATAATTATTACACCTACAATATTTTTTCAAAACTTTATTCGTAGAAATCTCCACGAAAAATAGTTGTGGTTGTCTTTCACGAAATAAAAACGGTACCTGAATTTACATAATTTTGTATCTAAAGGGTGCCGACCATTCGTTCAATCTCTAAATAAAATAGGTGCCTAATAAATAATTATCAGTGCCTATTGAAAACCGAAATATTGTTCCAAATAATTTCCCGAAAAATTGTAGAAAATACCACGAAAAGTTCGCCTAATATTTTTATACCTATACCTATTTTTCACTACTTATAAGGAAAATATATCGTGAACATTAAAATCTGTAGCGACCTTAAAGCTTATCTAGAAATTAAATAAATTAAATGGTTTTTCGTAATAATAAAAATGGACGAAAATGGAAATTGAATGCCGATCTTTTTCAAATAAATCGTTTTCACGCGACACTATCGACGAAAAAGCAAATAAATTGCGAACAAGTACGAATAAAAACTACAAGCAATACTAATACAGAATAACCCGGACGAATGGAAATTTATTATATTACCGGTATGAATAAATCTGAAAAAGACGCGATAATTTAACGGAGCCCGACTTACGACAATTTCATCATCTTATTTTTATAGGTATGTTTACAACAAAAGTAAAAGCTTATCTGTCTCACGTTCGACGATAAGCCGACCGCCCAACGATTGAACCTATCGAGCAGTCGTCACTCGATACTACGTCACTTATTCGAGTCGTTCTTAACACAAAGGAAATTACGAAACACTCAAATCCGCATAAAATAGTTGCAAATGTATGTTTAAATTTAAAGAAATTGATATTATATTCACGAGTTCGACGTAATTTCGGAATATTCACAAGTTCAATAATAAAAATATAATTAAAACCTAGTACCTATGTACATATTGCGTTTAAATGGAACGTATAAATTAGTACATGTTATAAATAAAAAGGGCAAACGACTTACATTGATTTCGAAACGAATACGTAAGCCTCCATGTTCTTCGACAAACATTTCTTAATCGCGAAACCCGTTAAAATAGTTTTTAAAATAACCCCGATTTCGTTGAAAACTAAATTAAAAAACGCAATTCACCGAACTACATGTTAGAAAATGTTCGCTGTTTTCCAAAAATGAAACGGACGAAAACCAAAATTTTAACGACTGCGCCGAATACACACACACGTGTAGGTACCGTCTATTGCAGACGACGACGACACACCGACTAACAATATAAATCTACACCTTTTCAAAACTACCTAGCTGCGAAAGGTTGATATAAGCCCTTGATTCGAGCAGGTACCGAGCTGTCCGATGATTTGAATGTCGCGATAGATGCACGTGCGTCGAGCCGGCCGTTCTTATCTACCACAATAATATGATATTTGTCACTGGCATTAACAAAACTATGTTATGCACAACTTTTAAATAGAACACTTCAAGGTATTCTAATTATTGTAAGAAGAGAAAAATTCGATTATTTCGTTAATCGTAGAGCTTTTACTTTTTGGAAATATATTTTCGCGATATGAAAAGACTTAAAATGTGCTGTTTCGACAATGCGCTATAAACTTGATTTTTAGCACAGTGTAAACCTTATAATGGGGCTTGAATAACAAATACAATAACAATGGAGTCGATAATTTAATACCCAGAGGAAAATTCTTTAAACCGATCATAATTAGGTAAATGTACACTCAAAAAATTATTGTACATAATATCGATGAACACCAGTTATTGACTTTTTGATCATTGATACAATGAAAAGTTCATTAATACTACTAATAGATGTTCATTTTTTAATTTCCATGTTCGTAGTCCCAATGTTATTATGTTCATTAGAAACTTATAAACATATTTCATAATTTAATGGATATCTTCATCATTTTTCATCAATCCAATCATTACTTGATTGTATCTACGAATTTACTACGACTAATAGATAATGCGAAAAGCTTTAAATTAAAGAAGGTCTTTTATGTCTCTTTTCCTAAAACATCTCTTTTCGTAGTTACTCAAATGGCGAAGCTCTTGAATTATTGAATCAAGTTGTCTGACAAGTTCCGACAACGGACAATGCTATTAATTTAACCAATAAAATATCAACGAATATTGATAATTCATAGGGGTTGCAATTTTCACTTTGTTCTGAAGATAGGAGACGATTAAAAATATTACCAACGGAAATCTTTCGACAAATTAAAATCATCCACTGAATGTCGTTTTTCCACATTTTTCCAAGTTTGAAAACTAATAAAATGAAAACTTACTCTTTTGAGGGGTACGGCCCCGCTCCGAAATGAGACGTTTTAGGAAAAAAACTTTATACGAAAGGCTCCCCTTAAATTTCGACAAAGAATCGCTCCTCGACAATCGATGTCCTACTATATTTATGAATCGCCCTGCATAATATAACTTCTTACAGCAAAAACGTATTTTTACATGTATGTAAGTAGACAAAAATGTAAAAAATTTGTCGAAATATAACTCGTCCTATTTTGCAAGATAGCTCTAGATATTTTTTTGAGATTTTAATTATTTACAGATATAAAATTAAACAATAAATGTCATAAAATACAGCAAGACTTGTTCAACAATTAAATAAATGTTTCATAAATGTCTACATATCGATGGCGTTTTGGCACAACGCAAAATGTTCGTCCTGTAAAATTAGCTTTTTGACGCTTAAGATGTTTTTCCAAAACGCCGTTATCTTTCGATAAATTGTTAAATTGCAATTTTACCTGTAATTTACGATTGCGTATTATCGGTTTAACAAAATCTAGTTCGTAAATTATTTCATAAACAATTATCTATCATAATAATAAATTCTAACATTAGAAATAATAAATTAAGATTTTATTTAGGGTTAAAAGGTTTCCAATTAATCGGAATTGCCCTATTAATCTTGTATCGTAATTTACTGTAGAGTGTGTTTTAATTAAATACCTTATTTTCTAGTCGAACGGTAGCCAGCCTAATTAAAAATGTAAACAAAATACTTTTTATGTACCTACGTTAAATGTGTTGTAATATTTACTTTTCGTTTATTTGAAATAGATAAGTGTAGGTACTGCCAATTCGTTTATTCAAATAAATAACCTATAACTACATAACTTTGTCACTTCTTAAAAATGTCACTCGAACGCCTTTACAAATGCTTACGAATTAATAGTAAATATAATATTAATTTGTTTTAAATCTTTAAATTATGCAGCAGCTGTTGCTGTTTGTAACAAATATAATACGTCATTTTTATAGCCTTTTAACGTAGTTAATCGAGTTACTAGAAAGCGGTACTGGTGTCATTTAAATTGCGATAGACTGTACCTCTACATAAATGTTTGTAGGAAAACAGTTAGTCGAGTAAATAAAGCTTAAAATTCATAAAAATTTCGGAACATATACTGCATTATTTGAAATCAAAAACATTACTTTGTATTGTTTAAACAATTATTACAACAAAATACAGGGCGTTAGGAAACGCTACAGAAAATGGTAAAAAATCTCTCGGAAACGTATAAACCACGACAAAATAATGTCACAAGTTTCTGTAAATGTTGAGATGTCGAGATGTTCACCCCCAAAATTGCAGAGTAAAAATCAATTTTTCGGTGGAATTTAATAATATTTGGTGTACGTACTAGTAAATTAAGAGCTTTAAAATGGTGCAATAGAATTTTTTATGTCACATCAGGGAAGCCGTGGAAGCACAACCCTTAACATTTCTAACGTCAAAATATTTCAGAGGATTCAGTTGTTAACCTTTTTTATAACATTTTCGAATTTTCCAGATATTTTAAGATAAAAAAGGTGCTCTTGTTAAATTTCGATAAAATAAACCATTTTCGAATAAATCATAAATAACAGATGCGGCGTGTGCTAGATATTATTTTAACGTGATTTTCTCGAATCTGGTTCATTTTAGCGAAATTTCGCTAAACTTTTAATTAAACAAGGGCATCTTTAAATCCTAAAATTGTCCGGGGAACCCTAAAATAGAGTTAAAAATTTAAAAACTTCAATTGATTTATACGTTCCCCGAGAAATTTTTTATCATTTCTCGGACACCCCCGTATTAGGTTGTAATAATTGTTTAAACAATAAAAATTCTCGAGTGCGTCAACCGGAATGTTGCCGATTTCACATAATGTAGTAGTATAATGTGCATTTTAAAAACAAGTCTCATCGAAATCGATTCTGTTCTTGTGGACTCCGAAGTAATAAATTAATTTGACTGGACTAACGTAAGTCATTGTTTGTGATTTTCATTTTTACTTTGATAAAATTATATATAGGTAAATTACAATACGTAGGTAGATGTGATGCGGCAAAGAAATTAAAACGTGCAATTCGTGGAATTTTGAATTTCGCGTCTTTTAAATGAAGTCGGTTATTTTTTAATAAAATAAAACTAAGCTTATTTTGTAAGGCACGTCGTATAAAGTATGTGCGTACTTACAATCGCGTTTAAAGTGTCATGCAACATCTACTTATTGTTAGGCGCGGTCCTCGAGGAGACGTTACAACTTACGACGACATCCTCGAGCCACCGTATTTACTTAGAATGACCCACCCAGGAAGATCTTTATAAGTGGAGGCTAGATTTATCTAATCTCGCGTGACAGTTTGTGGAATTGCTGCACGTCTTTATATGTATAAATAATAATTCGCGAATTTGATAAAATTTAAGTGTCGAAAAGTAAATCCGCTTTGATCTATATTTTAACTTTTTTTTATGTGCTGCATACGCCTAATAATATCTAAGTGCCTACTTACAATTAGTAGATGTCAATTTATACAATTCACGACTTTTATTGTAGATATAATAAATTGTTAATCCGTTACCTTATTTCGAATTACCTACACGTTAGAAATAAATGAAAAATTAAATTAAAAACGTTTCTGGTAAAATTCTGAAGCGTGCCTTTTTTAATAAGCGTCACTAAACTGACTGAAACTCAATTACTTATGATTTACAGAATTAAATTTGCGAATACAAAAATAAATTTTTTTCGCGACGCTTCTAATTTCATTAAGGGTTACTTGTGCGATAATTTTTTAATTGGTACCTATCGAACTTTATTTTATTTTGTTTTAAATAATTTAACGGGAACATATTGTTCTGAATGTCAAATTAATACAAAGAACTTTCGATTAAAACTACTCGTTACAGTTAGTTTCGAACAATTTGATTTTAGGCGTTTTAATAGTATTTGAAATTGTTGCAAGTATGCATTTGATTATAAATAGTTAAATGTTTTGTTAATTGAAATCGCAGCTTTTGCGTAAATATAATTTTTAACTTTACACCAACAGTCCTCCATAAAAAAGAACTATTTTTGTTTTAATGAAACGAGATGTTATTTTAATATCAATTTAGGCCATTTGATGCGTCTTTGATCCTTGTACTTATAGAAATGATTATTATTAGTTTCGAATACTTATTTAATTTTAGCGATAGCGATTTTTCAGCACATCGCATTTTCCCCGATCTGATGCGCTGCGAACATGTTTCAATTTTTTTTTATTAGATACAGTAAAGCCTCGATGACTCGAATTCGACTCATCGTCGAATAATGTCTAGTATTATTATTTTTTTTTCTTGGTAATTTACAATAGGCTCGACTGCGATTAACAATTTTTAACCTGTTTTACTAATTTCATCTTCTTATTTTCGTGGTGAAGTATAGAAAGGAGAAAATGTAGGTATGTAATTATATTCATTATATCTTATTCATTAAACGTCATAAACACTTTCTTAGCAAAATACGAGCAAGTGCACACTTATTCTCTCCCCCTCCCCGCCCTTCCCAACATAATAACGATGCTATTTAAAATGCCGAACAATTCGATGCGTCCATATTTTCTATTCGTCACACATATGTAAAGGTCGTAAGTTCAAGGTTGAAACTTAAATAATTTGACCTATTTAGATTCCCGTCTCTATTTACATAAGGGTAGCATTGGCGGTTTCGTAGGTAGGGCATTAATTTCTGCAGTTATCCCGTTCCAAAGGAATAAGTTATACTAGGAAGAAGTTGAATTCAAATTAATTTATACGTTAAGCATACGTTGCGGTAGAATTTTAAAAATTTAATGTTTATTCATTCGGCCATAATTACTTTTATAAAGTAAATTAGCGACGATAGTACCGCCTGCATAGGTAACAAATTATTTTAATTTAACCTTTAATAAATCGACGTTTATTCTGGGTAATTAAGTTTATAAATTAATATTTATTTATGTCAGATCAACTTGATATCCTACATTTGATTCGATTTTGATATACATACCTACAAATTCGATAATTACCGTTCGTCTTAAAAAGACATTGCAGATATTCAAACAACTATCCAAACCTATATGCAATTACGTCATCAAAATAAAGCCATTAGATTGTTTATTTGTAATTCGGTTTAAAGTTTGGAAAGTGACGTATTCTATAGATGATTTACCTGCGCACATATTAGATGGCATAAAGAAGAACTACAATTCATTAGAACTGTAAAAATAAGAGGTACGAGGTGACGGCACCGCGTGAAACGTCATCATCTAGTAACCTTTCGTTGATGACGTAGATTGCACATAGGTTTGGACGAAGTGTACTTAAATATATCAAATAAAATAAATTATTAAAATTAGAATATTTTGTACCTAAAAGTGAAAAATAATTCTTGCGCGACATTTGAAAAGGTTGAATTATTAATTTAATGGAAAAGCATATAATAATAAGTATATTATATTTAGGTCAGTATTTGCATGCATGTTTATTAATTTCAAAACGTTTTCCCAAACGTATTATCATAGCTACAATATAAAATTTAGCCCATATCTTTCGGTAATTAATTTTAATTAACTAATACTACATTTTTAATAAATTAATAAGTTATTTTTGTGCCTTCGAAAGTACGATTAAATATTTTGTTTTAATAAAATTTTAATGGGCATTAAAGAAAAATAAGTTCAACTTCGTATAGGAAAGCGTAAATTAAATTTTCGCAACTTGTTTCAATTATTTCGAAATGAAATACTAAAAACAGTGCACAATTTATCCTATAGTGACTGTTTACACTAATTGGAAAATTTGCCCGCATTTGAAGAGGAGGACCATTATATCTCCATCTGCGTCGTTCATTAATTACTAATTCGACCTCCCTAATTTTCACGAAGGTCTCTGTCGTAGACAAACGCGTATTGAATAGATATGCAGCATATTTGCTCATAACTACAAGGGTCGATGTTATTATTCATAACATCATTGTATTCGAGCTACATTCATTGGTCAGGACTTGAAGAGGCCGACAATAAAAAAAAAGAAATGGAGATGAAAACAGCAACTAAAGTGTCATCCACCTACTCTAGGATTGCACTCACGAGCAGCGTCACCAGAGGCGGTCCGTCATATCGATTACAATCGGGCTATTTTTTCTCGATAAAATTTTATGGAATAAAGTCAAAGAAATACCTAAGTATCTAGTAATTCCCTGCGTCGACTAAGGATTATAACCGAATAATCTTAATCGATTGATATAAAAAATACAAAAAGAAGCTTTCGATTTGAACACAGGTAATTTATTGAGAAACCGAAAAAAAATAACCAAGTAAATTTGTTATATTGCCTTTTTGTGTATCTACGAAGTTACTCTGAATCGTCAAGGAACCGGTGACAGTTGAGTCGTATTAAAATAATTACGTGTTGTCACGAAAGATTTTCATTAGCCCTCTACATCACACACGATATAGGTAATGTGGTCAATTTCAATCGTTTACGAAATTCCCTTTATTGTTCTTTATTTAACTGTTCCGTCATTTTTTAATTTG
Organism: Rhagophthalmus giganteus; assembly: GCA_036326145.1. Taxonomy (NCBI): domain Eukaryota; kingdom Metazoa; phylum Arthropoda; class Insecta; order Coleoptera; family Rhagophthalmidae; genus Rhagophthalmus; species Rhagophthalmus giganteus. The sequence goes on along the minus strand of JARFJA010000083.1, from coordinate 3,626,144 downwards.
AAATTAACTTATGTTAATTGAAAAGTTTTTGTGATCACATTTGTTCGTTTTTATATAGGTACCTATATTGTTTTTTTTTGAAAATCAGAACGTGCAATATCAAAAGGAAACTAAATATTCAAATTATTCTGAAAATATTGTGAAGTTCAAATACAGACTCTCCTTATCGTCGTCGTTTATTCTAACAATTTATCGCATATTTTATCTATTCTAGTTTAACATACTTGATATCAAAATGTCTTTTATTTATTTGATAGGTACATCACATCTTGAAGAATTCTGCTTCGATTATTTTTGTCAGCTATTTTTACAAACGAAAATTGAACCGATAATGATCTAGAAATTCGATAATCGGATTTCCCTCTAACAGGTTGAACAGGTTCTATTTTCGCAAAAAGTAGATAATAAAAACGAACATCAGCTGGGTTGCAAGTGCAGGGCCGAGGGGTTTAAGTTTATCAACTAGCAGGCACGTCATGTAGCTGGTAGTCATACTAAAAAGGTTAGTACGATTTAATTTTTTTTATATTTAGATAATTTTTAGTAATAATTGTAGATTGGTACCAAATGGTAAATTCCAAAATACAAAATATTGAAATTGTGAAAATGATCTTCTTTAAGTATTTTTATACTAATTGTAAGAATTAAACACTAATTCAGTGGCAAATATTTTTTGAAAAGTTGCTGTAGAAAAACTGCGTTAAATTTAATAGAAAGCGTCATGAAGAACTGGATTTGTCGGGCGGCGACAGAATTTGAAAAATCATTCAAGCAGCGCTTAATTTTATTAGTAGTGTATTACGCCCGGTTCCACCACCTCGCCTTGAGCTCTGCTTAGAGCTTAAGCTGAACTTAAAACACCACGTAAAACCAGACCTTAACTTCGCTAAGTCAAGCTTACATCTGAGACGTGAATAATGAGAGCTTGAGATCATGTTTATAACCTCACATTGTTCAAGTCTGTCACAGTGACTAGAATTTGTTACTTTGATTACTAAAGTTATTATGGAAGTGGATATTATTAATATAATTCCCGTTAACTGCCGTATCATTTATTACTGAGAGAATCAAATATTGCGAATCATCGGTTGATTTGACTGTTGATGGTCCTCCGCCAGTTCTGTACAACTCTGCGCGGTGTTTGGCTTTGCCTTTCTTCGCCTCTTTTTTCATATTACTCCATTGTTTCCTCAATGAATCATTACTCCTAGTCACATTTTTCCTCTGAGCATTGAATAATGACGTTATTTTACTCCACGCCGCATCTTTTTCTTTATTTGTTGTACCGTTTGTGGTTTTACATTCTATTACATTTTTATAATTTGCTACCAGTGAAGTGAGAAGGTGCTTCTCCTCTCAGGTGTAATTGCACCGCTTCATTTTATCAGTCAAAAATCTCAAACAGTCGCAACAGTAACGGGCAATTTGTTAGGTTAGGTTAGGGAATTTCATTTTTTTTGACGTTCTGTATTACTGTCGCAGTGCGGGATATTTAAAAACTGAAGGAAAGGACCAATCACGCGCAAGTTCTGCAGTGTTGTCATATTTACGTACAACTTAGCCAAGGCGTGCGTTGAAAAGCGTGGTGGAACGCATTTTCGTCTTGAGTCGTGCTTACATTTGAGTTCGACTTAGATAAGTTCTAGCTCAAGATGCAGTGGTGGAACCGGGCGTTAGTGTATTATTGGTTAATACTTAGTTTTGAACTGTTTTGGTACCGGATAGTAGTGGAAATATTATCATATATTTATAGCGATAAGATTATTTAAGTACCGAGGTTCTAATACTAACAATTTTTACAGCTAGGAACTTGATTATGAAATCGGAATTAATTAGAAGTAAATTATTCATTATTTATAGATGTAAATTAAATTCAGCTAAATATGTTAATAATATGTTACAGTGTAATTGAAAGTATACATATGTATTAATAAATGTTATATTAAATTTGACTAGTGTTATATTTACTATAAAGTAAATATATTTAATTACAACGTAATCGATAGATTAATTCAATAAAAATTAATTAATGATGCATTAGTTAATGTTACCATAACGCTTACGGTTTTATTACTGCCAAACTACTATCGATTTACTTTCAAGTTACTATAAAATTACAAATATCGAGCCATTTTTTACAATAAACTCACAAATTTATTTCTAAATAGTTACCTACTAGTATTTTACAATATGGCTACAACTATACGTTATTATAATGTCCCTTTTACGATTTTCACGTAACTACGCAGTAAAGAAATAGTTAATTGTTGTAGATATTACCTACTGTAGCTGGTGACATTCACGACCATTAGTTACCTAACTTATAGTTATCAACGTCGTTATTATTTACAGGTAACTTTACTCTATTATCGTTATTATAAAGTTAAGAAATCGTCAAGTTTTGCTGTCTGGTTACTCATCCCAAAAATACAAAAAAAAATATTTCTCGTTAGTACCTACGTAGGTAATTAATTCTAAAGAGCAAACTAGAAAAAAAATGTAATTATGGTTGTAGAGTGTACGAACGCGTAGTTGTAATAGTAACGGAGTAATCTAATATGCTCTTTATAACATAATGTGTACTGAAAACGTCGCTCGAGGGTGACTAGGTGTTAGTGCAAATAAAGTAATAACTCTCAAAGGCACTTCGGCTCGCATTGCATGGAAACCGTTACTTTATGAATGAAGTTGTTTATAGAAAGGCAGAAGGAAAGTGTTGCAATTAGCGAAGCGTAAACGGCCGGAAAAGATACACGACGGTTTACCCTTCAAACCTGAAAATAGGCTTCTTCAATTTGTTATTCCACGAAAATACTTTCCTCTACATAATAGAATTTCATTTGTAAACCGAGTTAACGTTTTCATTTTGTTATGGCGCGGCAGCGTGAAAAAGAACGCAACCGCCTAGCGATGTAAAGGATCTAAAATGTGCGTGCGCCATCGAAAATCCTATTATTTCATTTGTATCTTATTTTGTCAAGTTTCTTCTTTGATAGGTGAAAAATGCAACGCCGTCACGTATCCGATAGGTACCGTAAGCGCCTACGTCAATCGTCAATTTTACTAGAAATTATCATTTTGTATATCGACAAAATCATAATTGTGTCGCCCCATTCATATATTACAAAGCACGAACCTTTCACATGTTTACCGATAAAAATTCTTTATCGACAAATTATCGCCAAACACCTACATATTTCCCTTTCGTTCGTGCTTCTTGCAACAACCAACTCCCACATGTGCAGCGAGACTCTCGATGGCATTTCCCGAAACTAAAGAGTTCTGGAAATTTCCCAGATCGCCCTTTTCGCGGAAAACTGCGAATAAAAATATGTGGCAAAGTAATTGGACAATCGGTGAAAATCAACTCGCGCCGGTTCCCAGCAAAAATACGAGGGATTTTCTCGTTTTTTTAATGATCGAATCGGACAACTCTCTCTCGCACCAAACCGAATTTAATTTAATAAGCAAAATTTATATCGAGAAATATATGTACATCTTCTAACTGAAAGCTTAACGAAGCAGACGCTATTAGTATTATAAAATCGTTAATTTTGTCAAAAGTGACGTGAATAATCGAAATCGCGAAGATTCATAATAATAACCGGTATTTACCAATTAGCATTATAATCGCGAATTTTTCATTAACTGGTTTATTGAAACGTAAAAGACTTAATAAATCTCGTTCGCTAAAATATAAATAAGTAAAAGGACCTTACGGGTTATTATAAGGAGCTGGACCAACTGAAGATAGCAATGAACCATATATCGTTTGAAAGCTCTCAACGAGTACTACAACGTAGGTCCAAGCATGAAGATCACGCAAACGGAACACATTCAAATGTTTTATATCGGTTTTGTAACTAAAGACATCTCAATCGAGTAGAATTCATGAACGTAGTACCATAGCATAAGTACCATCGGAAAGTGCGCTTCGAGTATCTAACGATGGTGTCAAATTCAAATGTCCTAACTGGTGGTATCAGGGCATTTGTCAATGCTTTAAATGACATTTATGTTTTGTAGGTTGCATTGAACAAGTATCATTGTTATATCGACCAATTCGTGAAAGTGCGCTTCGAGCATCTAACACGATCGCTAATCAGTTAATTTAACGTCCTAACTGGTTACGTTAACTTAAGCGTGTAATATCTATCACATGCTTTAAAGTGAATTTTTGGTTTGTGATTGTGGTTGCTTTCGTCTATGCTTATCGACCAATATCGTATGCTACCATTCTATAATATAAACATCGCTAATCAGTTATATGGCTCGTGAGGTCCGTCGATGTATGCGTGTAACTTAAGCGTGTAATACGTTCTGCCGGCAAAACTTTTAAAGCATTACAAGTGACTTGTACTCTAGCAGTCTAGGACGTATGAATATGTACTACATCGTAAAGCTTTCGAAGCGCACTTTCCAATGGTATATGGCTCGTGAGGGTCCGTCGACGTATGCGTGTCTTAGACTGGTTACAAGTCGCTGGACTCGCATAAAAATCCATTTAAAGCATTGAAAGTGCCCTTGTATCACCAGTCAGGACGTTGAATTTGACACCATCGTGTAGATCTCGAAGCGCACTTTCCGATGGTATATAACACATGAGTACTTGTTCATGAATTCTATCGATAAATGTCTATAAATGCCGATATAAAACATTTGAATGCTTGTACTCCGTTTTCGTGACTTATGCTTGAACCTACGTTGTAGTACTCGTTGAGAGCTTTCAAACGGTATATGGTTCATTGCTATCTTCAGTTGGGCCCAGCTCCTTATAAAAACCCGCACGGTCCTTTGTTCCACTTTAAATGAGCTACCTGCTCATATATTGTATTAAACACTACAATAACGAGTAAGAAAAACAAAGGATACACGTCCTTGTCTTGTACTACTTTTAACTTATCAGACATACCTAGATAAGGTCATGTGCAATTAATTAATTCATAACTAGGTACATTTTATTTTCAATATTTTTTAGTTGATATATTGGTTTACTTATAAACTTAAAATAAATTGGTTATAAACTGCGCTTCTCATAAAGGATCGGTTATCGACCATTTAACAAACCTATTAATTTATCAAAACATTGCGTAAAAATTTTTTTGTACATTTTTATTGCTTTCACCACGTTGAAAATGTTCTATTTTTATCAATTTTGCACTTTTTCTATAAGTAAGTGCCTATGAAAACAATTAGATACTAGGTAATAAAAATCTGTTTGTGCTCTTGAAACAAAGTAATAGCAATATTCTACCAGTTAAAGGTATTAGGTAAAAATAAAATATTAATCATAACGACTCTGATAATGTATTTTCCGTTGGATAAGTAGCTTTTAATATTATATCTATCTCGTAATCAATTCCTTAGTAAATGTTTACTTTGGAATACATTTCGATGTTCGTTTATTAAAATTTACGTAGTATACATAAAGCCCGTATTTACCGAAAATATTTAGAAATCGAAAGCTTTACAATTCGCTATAAAAAAAAATTGATTAGGTAGTAATACGAAACGAAAATAAAATAGGTAACGCGATAGATTGAAAAATCTAATGAAAACGCAAAGCAGTATAATGTTTTAAATAGTTGTAATGAACAGCAACGAGTAACTATCAAAATCGATCAAAACTTTTATAACGAATCAAAATTGCCAATACAATATATAGATAATAAGCAAAAGAAAGATAGTGGAAAATTTTTACCTAAAGCACCAGAAGTGTGTCGTAATATTAAAATTAGAAAAACTAAAAGAGCTTAAACTAACAAGATTTACGTGAATTAAAAAAATATAATAATCTTAATCCTTTTTTATTAAACGAGCATTATGAACGTCCCCTTTTATAGGTCTTTTGCCTTTATTAATACGTTTGTTTCTGTTTTAAAATGATGAATGGACATACTTAAAGCAGCTAATTAATTATTCTTTATAAAGCATATAATGTGACTTTAAGACTACAGCGCATTTTCTCTTTTCTTTTACAGTTTTTAATGTCACGAAGTGTGGTGATTTAATTTTGTATTTACCTACACCGGCTTTTGTTTTAGGTACTACAAAACTCGTTATTAATCGTTTTTGTTTCGGAAAGCTCTTCGAAACCGACTTAAACTGAAAAGTTGCAATGTGTTTTGACCGATAAGACAATTAGTGACCTTTAATAACTCCGAAATAATGTTTATCGTAAAAAAAGACAATTCGAATAGTTGAATACCTACTTTAAAAGTACTTAAAAAAACCGAAAAAAAATAGGTAGGTACCAATCTCTTATTCCAAAAAGTGGAGGTTGCAGTATTGTGACAGGATCGTAGAGGAAAATAAATCGGAATTATCAATAATGAATATTATACCTACGAATCCAAATTAATGCAGTGAATTTAGACGAAATTTGCATATCGCTTAAGTTTCTCGATGTTCTAAGTTCTTAAATATAGATCGGTATCGTTTAATAAAAATTTAAAAGGCCAGAATAATATTACTGATAAAGAACACGACAATTGCGTTAGTTTATCGATAACGAGAGACTGCGCATTTGCGTCCTTCGACGCTGCCACTCCATCGAAGTGGTACCTAATTCCAAACATCGGAATCACAATATTATCAAAACCACAGATTGATATTGCCAACTCTACCCTATAGGCACCTACTTGATGGTATTATAACGCGATGGCAAATATGTTTTATTAAAAAGCGGGAGTTGTTAAAACTCCGGGGTTATTTTAATCAGATTTTTTGATGAAATTCCTTTGTGAACTTTTTATATTTAATTTAACATTACGAAACTTTGATTATAAATTTCGGGTGAACGTAGAAAAAAAAACGATTTTAGTACATTTCGAAAAACAATAAAGGTAAAATATAGCTTCCGAATATTCGTAAGCAATTTATTTCATTTGCATCTGGGGATTAAAGTTGTTGCGAAAACCACATAGAACTTTAAAGACCTACCGAATATTTATATTTTATAACTTTTACAATGTAACACACGTCATGCAAACTTCTAACGTATATCTGATTAAATAAAACGCTTTGGTTCTCGTGAAATGGGGAACAAAAACTCGGTATACGTATTGTGGAAACGTTTACATCGATAAATTACGTTTCGTTAAAAAACAAGTTTGAAATAGCGCAGGAATTCCTTCACTTTATGCAGAACCGCACAAGATAAAACATTTTAAAATACTATGGAATGTGTCAACATAGTATAATGACCTTTTATTAAAAAATAAATTAAAATATTGTAGGGCTGCCAATATATAACTGGTCGAAATAAAATTACTGATATTATTAGTAAAAAAGAACAATGTGCGCCTTCAAACATTTAATAAAATATGAAATTACATATTTTATATTCAAACGTACACGAGTAATTTTATTATAATAAGTAAATTAAATCTAGTATATAATTTTTAATTTAATTACTACCTAGGTATCTAGTAAATGTGTTGTATAGGGTAGGTATAATTACAACATTTAAAATAATTTAAATCCGAATTAACTGTATAGACATTCTTATCCAGATATTTTTAAATCTAAGAATACTTGTAAAATCGATATATAAATAAATTATTAAACTAACCATGCCAATTAAATGTGAAAAATTGAAATAACCCAATATTATATAAGCAGTTTAATGCGAGGAGATAAGCGTGCATTAAATAAAATACGGCGAATCTCGTAGATTCGTTGTTTGTTTATGAAACGTGAGCAGGTGCATGTAATAGTATTTATTAAATTCGCTATAACTAACGCAATTAAAATTAAACCTTCAAAAATAGCCGATAAATCATTTAGGAGCGTTCCCTTGCGAATAAGTAAGTCACAAAATCAATCTATGGCGGAACATATTACGAAGACCACCAAACAGCGGTATCGATATGAAGGAAAGAAGCGTGCAGAAGAAGTTCGGTACATACGAATCCGTGTCAGTGTGATTTTCGCAGGGTTGAGATCCGGTCCTCCGGAGTCGCCAGATGGCGTGGCGCGCCGCCACAAGGCGAGCGAGACCGTACCGCGCCACTGTGAATAGGCCAACGTCGGCCCTCGTCTCCGCTGCACTGACTCCAGGACGGCTCCGGATTCACCGGAGCCGGGCCACTGCGCATTTTTACACGCACCTCACTTTTCGAGGACATGCCTTGCCTACGTACCCCAAGTTGATTTTTATGTTTCAAGTGTTTACCTCCGCAATCGCCCTCCGATTATAATTTCATGCGAAAAATGAACATTTCCATTTATTTAAAAAATAATTTATCTAGATAATTTTTGATTAATATTCCCGACGACTGTTGAGTTTAAAGTGCCAGGAGAATACATTATTTTACGCCTATTTCACATGGAAATTGATATTTCTCGGCGTACGAAGACGAAACAAGGACTTTCGGGTAGGGTCAAAATTTTGACAAAAATCATTGCTTTTTTATCGAAAATTATCAAAGACTCTCGATGTTGGCGAAAACGCGTTTAATACATTATTTTACGTGGAAATTGATATTTCTCGACGTACGGAGAGTGAAAAACAATCCGAACTAAAACTATTTAAAATTTCACATAATTATGTATTTGTTTAAGTCGACGCATGTCGATTCAACGCGATATCGTGTACCTAATGCAATATAAATTTCGTATTTCCAGAAACTTTAGCGTTCAACTTGTTTTCGTGCGTAAAACTAAAAGTTTGTCGACATTCCTATGTCATAATAGGTATGTATGTACCTAATAATTTATGCTCTTGCGTATTTACGATGGGCCGAACGTAACTGATATCGATAAAATGATTTCCAACGTAAAAACCACACTTTTAATATAAGATACGTTTCATGTTACTATCATCATCACGGTACAATTAAGCTGCCATTAGACAAAAACGTTAGCAGGTATCTAATTAACTTCTAAATTTGGATAAATAGCTACACCCTGTACTAATTCCACATTTTGTTATTTTCATATGTCACTTCAAGCTAACATTACGTGAAATCGTTTGTCGGGTAATATAATTTTTTTCGAACCAATTATAACGGCCGTTTATTCACGATAATAATAAATTTTACCTTTAACGAATTAAGAAATTCAAATCTAAAGGCAATTACTGCGGGTACGTTAAAATTTTAATCAACCGCAAATATTTATAAAAACAATGTAAATACCTAATATAATTATTTCAGCTACAATAACGAGATCCATTTTTAAAAGGAGCCGAGAAGGAGGGAAATTTGTAATTCCACTTTATTAAGGTACTACAGAGACTTATGAATTACAATCACCTTCGGATTAAAAAGCGAGTTCTCTATTTAGAATTAAATTTAAATTTCATCTTCTCTGTCGGTTTCTATTTGAGCTGTTTGACCTAATTTAAAATAATTTATTACTTTTATGTATATCGTCGGTAATGTAGTGTGCAGAATTTTTATTTCCCTCTATTATCATACAAATAAGCGCGCGTTGTCGTATAGTGTTTAATGGGCTAAAAGATTCATCCTAACAATTTACTGTTTAAATTTCATTAGGAGCAGGAGCTAAGGAGGAGGGTTCGCCGTATTACCTTATAAAAGAACACCTTTAAAAACTTCCAAGGTCGTAAATTACGCACACCATAATGTTGTTAAACTTAAAAGCTTTCTTATAGTTAATAATTATTTCAATAAAATTAATTTGCAATAAAATAATGAAAGTCGAACGGTAATGTAGAAACAGAAATACCTACAGTGGTGTTAAAAAGTATTGCATCACATTAAAATTTTGTGTTTCTTAAATATTTTCGAGAGAAACGGCATTTTCTAATTGCCCTATTATCGCTAATGCCGCTAAATATCTTTTTGTTTGTAAATATTTCGTTAAATTCTGTACTAATCTGACCAACAGATCGGCCCTAATTACCTATTTACAAAATTATCCGATTCTAATATTATTTTTAATATTATTCTACTCTATACAAAATTTAAAACCTAATTTTGGGAATGTTCTGTATTCATTATCTGGCCATATAAATATTTTGTATTCTATGTAGAATCATTTATTAGTTGTTTTTGAGTGTTGTTGAACAGTCAAAATGTCGAAAAAAAAAAACATCAAACCAAACTATCGGGCGAATCATTCTGTCACTTTTTACCATAAAGAAAATCCAGTCGGCCAATTAAGTATTTTCTTAAAATGTAACATTATTAATTAATATAGGTAAATAAAAATGAACATTTGTTTGTCTTGTGTTGAATTGAAGTTGAATAAATATTAAGTTTTATACGTTGTTTTTATCAATTTTCTGAAAATTAAAGTTTTTTACAATACTTGCATGTTTTCTTTACTATTTGTCACCTCACAAAACAAGAATTTTTGAAAAAATACAGTCTATTAAGAAATAACTAACATTTTCGAGGTGATGGCAGACTTTTTAACACCACTGTACATATAAGTAGGTACGTAATCTTTTAGAAAAATAGTAAAATAGTAAAAGAAGGTACAAATGAGGTCCCGTTCAAATGTTAGTGTTTATGTTCCATTCGCTAAAAGTAAAGGCATGTTTTAAACAATTTAAACCTTTACGTAAGATTTTTACTTCGGAACTCGTTTTTACTGAAATGAATTTTCGTAAAACTTGTTTCATCGAGTTCCTAATAGTAAGATTTATTAAAAAAAATTACCGCTTTATTAATCATTTAAGGGTCAATCCATCCCAAGAGGTTTAGTCTAGCTGCTCGGCCATTTAAAAAAAACAACATTATTTTTACTGGCGATGACCCCTATATGTTGGTAGTTTAAAACCATAATATTTTAATTCTATCTTAACTCGTTTAAAAATGGCGATAGTTTTTGTTTATATTGCAATATTATGTAGAATATTCCGGAAATATCACGGGAGCGTATGGATCACGTCAAAATAATACTATAAGTTCCTATAAATTGTTTTTTACGATCCAGTCCGCGGAGGGAAATAAAAGTCGATTTTTTAATGTTTTCGCCCTTTTTCGAAAAACTTTAGGACTTTCGAAACGGCGATAATTTTTAAATGGTAAACGTTTCAGTTCTCACCATTATAAACTCAATAAAACAAGTTTAACGAAAATCCATCCAGTATAACTGGTTTCCGAGGTTTTTCATTTTTCATTTCTAACGACAGTGGACGTGTTTTATTAGTCGGGAAAAACACATGTTTTTCCCGCATGAAAGAAAGCAAGTTGCCGCACACGTACAGTTACCCTTAAATACGCTGCCAAAATCTACAAGTAGATATACGCTTTTGTGCCAGAAACTAGACGACTTAAATATTTTAAATACCGTATTAGATTGATATAGTTATTTATTTTGGATGGGAAGATGTCCGAAAGAAAAAAAAGAGGAAATAAAGCGCTTCTTATATATTTACCTAAATATAACAGTTCGAAACGCCAATTCAAAATGTATCAGCATGTAAATTAAATTCAATTTCGCATTAATACGTCAAAGTGTATATAAACGACAAGTCGCCATTTAGGTGGCGTCCAAGTTCTAATATACATATCGCATCGCACGGGTCACAAGGATCTAATATAGAACTAAACCGGACACGCTTGGAAAACCTTTTAATTAACAACGCGGTCGAAGCCTAAAACCAATTTTAATCTAAACAACTGACTTGAACGATATTTAAATTGTTAGGTATTTGTATAATTGTGTAGTAGCTACCGTTCAAAATTTTATAAAACAGACTTAGCTTTACAATTTAATTCTGAACGTTTTCGATGGCCGAAAAATAAAAATATTCAGTGTTGATCTTTAGAAAGTTATACCTGGCTAAATACAGGGTGTACCGAGAGAGGAATCTGTCAAATTTATAACTATGTATTTCTTAAGGCATTTTAGTAGGTCTGTCTGTCGACTTGTCTTCTAGCGCACTCACGGCTGTGAGTTCGAATCCCGCTACAACCATGGACGTTTCTTACTGTTAAAGACATGGGAAAAAGCAACGGTTAGGTACGCTGCATTATCAGCGCCGGTGTTTAAGCACCTAGCAAACAAATGTCGGAACCGATTAAGTACCCAGGATTTTATTCTCTTGGGGAACATTCTCCAACGTTCGGAATTAATGTGCGAATAGCCATTAACATAAAAAAGGCATTTAAAAAAAATAGTAAAAGCAACATGGGTTCGATTTCGAATCTTTACCGACACGAGTTATCTATAGTTTTCTCCAGTAAAATACAAAAATGACAAACAGCTTTAATTTTGCTTAACCACAATAGAAATTTTAGGAGTATAGTATGTTCATATCGAAATTGTCCTATTTCAGAATTGCCAGAAAATTATCTATCAAATTTCGCTTTTTGTAACCCGAACGCAACGGTCAAATCTGTTCAAATTATTTAGCTTCTATAATTGGATAGCGTTCATTACAAAGGAACTGCGCGCCAATTTTCCACGAATTGTACAAATCACACCAAACGGCGAATAAGGGTTTTATTCGCCGTTAGGAATTTGTTAGAATTTTGTATATAATTCACTTTTATTCATTTTTCTTAACACATCTTCGTCGAAATTATATTTTGAAGTTTTAAAATTTTTATTAAACAATTATAACGAACTATCTTCAAAATCCTTTAATAACAATTGGGTGCTAATTCGTATAAGTATAATAAAGGATTTTAGTTTATAAGTGTTTTGGTTTAGCTTACCTCGTTGTTGCATTTTTTTAGAATGTTTTTATATTTTTCTTAAACAAACCAGAATTCAAAAACGCTTCGAAATCAAACATATGTTATTCAAATTTCTCCTGGGGCGTTCAGTATATATATATATATATATAAAGATAACGGCTGTATCTTTAACAACTGCCATTTTCGACCGCAAGAGAAATGTTCAAGGTCTCCACTTCCCTACAATTTCGTATATATGTCAAGTAATAAAACTATTGCTAAGGGAATTTCGTAGCATTAAAATGCACCACTACCTGCTAAAATATTAAAAAAATAGGGTAAATAAGCAATTAATTTCAGATAAATTGAAAGGGTAATTATAATAAACACCGATAGTACCTATTACTGGTAGTAATATCTATTTATTAGTTGTAATAATCTTTAAACTTAATGATGATAATGGGAAACGTAAACATCGCTCGTATCAATATAATTGTTCTGCGTTTACTAATTACGTTTTAATCTATTTTTAATATAAAAGAATTTTGTCGTTCTACAATAATAATATAAAAAGGGCGGGTTTGTGGCCTACAATCATCACCGTTATTAGAACATTATCGATCGCGCGATTCAGTAATCAGATGTCACTCTTTTTTTTCTGATCATCGGACTTCTTCTTATATTACCATAATTTCGAAGTAAAATTTTGAACCACACACTCGAACGTCTATAGTAAAAATACAAACAATTTAAAAGTTTAATTTACTTCTAAGGGCCCTTTCGTTGCATCTACTAATGCGTCATTCTCTAAATAAATTATCACCGTTTCACGACTTTTCCAGAAAGTACCTAACCGAATATTCCATTAACTTTTGTGTTAATAATAGGGGGCTATAAACGTACGTGAATAAAAATATAGTCGTAAAATCGAAGAGGTTATTTCCCCCGCGCAAAAGGCAAAACAAAGCAATCTGTCGCGTGGGATGAATGGACGTGTAAAAACAGGGCTTGCGAACTCTGCCTCAGTTCCGAGTAGATGTCATTTTATAGATTTTCACGAAGGGGGGTTTTCATGGAAATTCGCTGGATCATTGCCTAATGTTCGAAGAGCGAGTGGGCTGTTTTAGCCGAACCTACACGTTTCCGGTTACTTAATTAGCCCGAATGGGATAATTATTAACATTTAATGATCCGACTGTATTTGAATTCAAAAATTATTAACTAAAAAGCTGATTTTGCGAGAAAACCGTCGCACCTTAAACAGAATTATGTTTTATGCAATTACAACGTATTTTAAAATTATCTACTTGCCGATCGCATTTTATTTTATGGTACTTACCAATACAAAAATTATTATATGCGCCTACTTTTGAAAATTACGAAGAAAATTTATAATATAAAAATGATCAATCCGTAAATATAAATGAAAACATCCGAAATTTATCATTTCAAATTTAATAACAATAAGAAGGAAAAACGAATCGATGCCGTTTAGACTGTGACGTTCCGGGATGTTAGCTTACAGTACGATTGCGCTATCTGGCGGAAAACTTTCTACCTAACAAACAAAAGCTCGAACGCTGTCTACCCTCTAATGCAGAACTACAATGTCTAGGTTTTCGGACGATAACAGAAGTACTGGAGATGTTTGTCTCAAGTTTTGTTATGACATAATTGATCGAGTGTTTTGATTGCTAAATCTATTTAAACGTACAAATGAATAGCTTTTAAAAGCATTTAACTTTGTTATTATAACGTTCAAAATTTATGATGTCTTTATGGAACTAAACAACGCATTAATAACGTCATTAAAACAATTTATTATTAATAAAATAATGTTCGTATACTTAATTAATTAAAATATGTTTAGATTTTTTGTGCGAAGGTGTTATATTTTGAGTTACTTTATACAATTATGTAACATTCTGAAACATCGCCTGAAATTTGAAATCTGAAACTATTTGAAAACCAGAATAATTATGTAATTTAAATTAAAAATTACATTTACGTCTAAACATCAACGCTTTCGAACGCCGACCGTAATTTCATTTATTTGAGACGACGAACACATTGAGTACATGTGCGTGTGCTTTGAAAAGATTTCAACGAAAACACCGTCAGCTAGCTGTAAGTAAGTAGAAATGAAAATCTTCCTAATAAAATTTTCCGACACTCTAAATTGAAAAATATTTTTTAACGAACAAAGTTCTACTTATATTAAAGTTAATTAAATTTGAATATTTATATCCTGCGATGTCTTATAGAGACTACCGGGGGGTATGATTCGTAATGTTCTCTTCATCTTTAAATTAATTATTTTTAGTAATACAATGTTCCGGTGGTGACGTAATGTTATAGTTCTCAATTTACTCGAATGATATTGCAAAAAAAAAGATAGATAAAAGACTAATGAATGACCTATATTTTCGTGATCTAGAGGTCAAGATCGGAGAAAACCCAAAGCGGCTCCTCTAGGTCCCGTCATCAGACAGAACGTCATAGTTTTATTTCCTATGGAAATACATATAGATACACTAAAACCGGTAACGTAGATGTAATTTTTAAATTTTAGGCTGATGATAGAAATGATGTACCTACATAATATGTTTGTACCTACATTTATTTAGGTTATTATGAATTCACTGACAATGAGCATATTCAAGCTGCGGCCCTGCATATTAATATTTTGTATACTGTATACCTGGTTCTACCCGAAAGTTCGAGCAATTTGACCGTAAAAAACTACTTATCGTAACTCCTAGTTTGCACCGTCGCGTCGGCGTCGCCTTCAAATTAGTCCCCTTGAGTATAAGTAAACAGCGACCCCAGAGTTTTCCCCTGATTCCATGCATCCCTAAAAGTTCTAAAGTGTGAGTGCGTCGAGGACCGCCCGCGATTCTGCGTCGCCCTCTTTCAGCCGTAATTTTCTTTTCTAGAATGGGAAAACGACACGAGGGGGCAAGATCAGACGAATATGGAGACGGGGGGGGGGGGCGTAAAAAATTGTTTACGGTCAAATTTCACGAACTTTTGGGTCGCACCGCGTATTTAGATTTCCAAACGAACGAAAACTAGGTAATATCGATAATAATTTGTCGACACGCGTTGTAACCCTAATGTACCCTAACGCCGACAGAATTCCTACCACAACGTGTCGTTGATATTGTGGGGGCAAAAAGTGGATTTATGGGTTATTAAAAATGTAGCGGGTATTTATATGTAAATAAATTGTTTTGCGGATCGGCAAAATTTTCTGTTAGAATATTAAAATCGAACGATGCCGCATTAAAATAAAATGTTGTCCTTATTTCCACATTTCATTTCGCCGAAAACAAAAAATTCACACATATATACACGAATGTATCAAATTTATTTTCCTACAAAAAATTCGAAGCGCTCGAAAGGTACCGTGCACATATGGTATCTTACAATAATTTGAAAGTGGGTAATATTTTATTAACGATCAGATCGATTTAAAATGAGGTTGTATAGGTGCCACCACCGATGGAATTTGTTTCAAATCACGTTAATAAAAAGTGCAAGAAAATTTTTAATTTTGGTAAATAAAAACAAACAAATTTTACTTTTAAAGTCTCTTACAATCCGTACAGGGTGTGCGCAAAATATTTAGCTAAACTTCGCGAATTCCCTCATAATCCTTTCATCGTTAACAAGACCTTTGCAAGAATAGTTGAAGTAGCCGGTGTCCTCGTCGAGGTCGGATTTCGAATTTTAAAGGCTCCGAGGAGGCCCGATATTTTTAAAACGCGCAATATTTATAACTGCCGCAACTTGAAACATTCAAACGTGATAATTTCAGATTTGTTCGATTTTTTTTATTTTAAAAAATTATTTTTCTCGCAATCAGAAAAAAATGCTCGAATCTAAAATTTGATGCGTCGAAAATCTGGCTACCTGAAAAATTTGAGACAACGTAAGAGTTCAAACGGGGCGCGGTTTACGCTTGTCCCTTCAACTTATGAACAGAAAATTTTGCATCAGGCAAAAAACCTAAGGATATTCTATGTTGACGCATTTAAAGTAGAACGGCTCAAGCGCCATTTCGTATAAATTTGACAGGAGAGTTAAGAAAACTATACCACTAAAAATCTGACAGTTGGCGTTGGCGCAAACTTTAAATTGATATTCCGCTAAAACGAATGTTTTGACGAATATGGCACATAGACAGTTCAGCGCAAAATTAAATACTCTACAATACTATACTTTTAACTAATTTTCAGGGCTTCCAGCGACACACCTCATTAAAAAAAGTAAATAAAGTAAATATTTCTCAAACTTAAAGTAAATAAAATAAATGCGAAAAAAAAGTAAATAAAAGTAAATCCGAAAAAAAAAGTAAATCACTGGAAGCATTGAATATAACAAATAAAGAAGTGACAAACTACACCTTTTTAAATCAATTTAAAACTTTTGCGAAATCACGAAAAAATCCCTTAGTTTTTTTTTTGGCAAAATTCGCAAAATCACTGGAAGCGCTGAATTTTTATATAATTTACCGTTAAAAGAAATCCGAACTCGACGAGGAAGCCGACTGTTTCAACGCAGGTCTTGTTAATGATGAAATGATTACAATGGATTTCGTGCCGTGACATTCGCCCATCGCTTCGGGCGCGCGCAATACTTTTTTGGCCGACTGTACAACGTATCTCGTTGGTCAAAGGTACAACTAGGGTTCTCAATAAACTTAATGGCCTCTCAGCATTTCTAGGTTGACTTTACTGAACTGAAACTATGTATACCGTCAACAGAATGTGTCCTACATGGCTAATTGTAAATTCGACATAAAATTCACATAAAACATTTCGCTTAAGAAAGTGACGAGTGCCTACTTGCAAAAATAAGTACTTTCTGAACGACAAATAATTCAAAATTAATTATCAGCGGCACAACACTTTTCGTCATTATATTTTTACGATACAGAGCTCTCCCGGAGGAAAAATGTAATCTAAGAATGTTTAATTTCAGAAAGTCCCACTCGATTAGGCTACAATACAAAGGCGGTCAAAGGAACAACACTTTCCCTTAATACCTATATGTTATTCGCGATAGATTCCAAGCCACGTCATCAACAAAACCTCATATTTTACAGTAGGTACTATCAGATTGTAGTCTTTCTTTGCCATGTCACATGTGTGCAGATAAATCGTCGGTAGAATATGCAACCTTCAAAATTTTAAACTGAATAAGTATGCCTGATAAATCTGTCATGCCTATATGACCATAAATGCGTTGACATTTTTATTTAGACGAAAACTTTAAATTAGTAAGTATTCGATTTATTTGGGAATGAAACAAAATTTATTTATTTATCTACCGCCGCGCCGTTTGTTAATTAAGACAAAAATGACTCTCATTATGCTGTACAAATGTCCAGGAGTATTATTCCAGCAGGATTGGGCGTATAATCCCAGGATACGTTCATTTATTTTCGTTTATTGCGTACGACAGAGGAACGCGTGTTAGCGTCCACCAACTGCTGTGAAAACCCACGCGATAATTCCACCCCTCCACATTTCAACCATAATGAATGCAGTTTTACAAGTGCTCGGAATATTTACACAATAAAATTCAAATTTTGTTCTTGTCCAAATTGCTGTTTCGTCTTTTTTAATTACGTTCTTTAATTCGACGAGTTAATATCGACAAATGAAGGAAATTAAAACAAAGTTTTTCATAAAATTTGTTTTCGTATGTTAATGTAATCATCTGTCAGTGGCGTGGGATTTTCAATTTATTATGATTAACACACTTTTTGTGCATTTAGTGCAAGAAAGCTGTTTTGGTACCGTATTATTAACCAACTTTACTTTGCTAAGTCCATCAAACATTACATTAGTTATAAAATTATCTACATTTTCACTCTTAGCTCGTTTCCTTATCCTCACCTCATAAAGAATAGGTAGATATTTTTTTACATAGATTAGATTGACAGGCACGTCGTTATTATTAAACAAGAACAAGAACCTAGATATTTACTTGCTGTATTATTAAAATTTTCTATTTTGTAAAAATAAATTTGAAAATTAAAAATAATCAATATTAAATCATTTTTTAAAATTCGGAAGCACTAAATTTTAAAAATAAAATAAACGACGCTTTACATAATATTAGGTAAAAAAAATCTATCTTTGAAAATATACCCCTACCGGTTACAGATTGTATTTCCACATAAATTTTTTTACTTACTTTCCAATACATTTTTATTTTATTACATATTATTGGGTGGTTATTAATAAGTTATCGGTTTTATTATTTATTGAGCACCACAAAACAACCATCAAAAAGGTAATAATCATTTGATAATAACTAAAAAGTGATTGTTTATACATTAAGTTATTTGTAGCTATTCGAAAAGAATATGTTTAATTTATTTTTCAGACCGTGAGAGAACGATTCCATACTTACGAAATGCCGTCTACAGGTAGGAATAACTAAAACGTATGTAAACACAAGTACCCTTGAAAAGATAGAGTACAAAAGAGTAGTTCCGCTGCACTTAATGAAGCCTATGGAGTTTCATTATTTTTTAAAACAATGCAGCTTTTTGCACGTTTTTTTTTCTAAATTTTTCTTTGATATAATAAATCGTTAAATTATGAATATTCATCATTGTTATACTATGCCGATAAAAGAAGTGTTCAATAAGATAGGTAAGATTTTTTCGATTTTTTTTAAGAAACAGTGCATTTTATTAAAAATTACGAACGAAGAACGAACGCGGTTTTTATGACGTTTTTAAATTACAAATGGAGATCAAATAATTATTAATAACGAAGATACAGCGTGTTAAAAGGTCTAGTATTGTTTCGAAAAGGTTGGTTATTTCTTAATGGACTGTATTTTTTCCAAAAAATACATTTTAATATTACATCGTTGCATTTTAATATGTAAGTAATTGGCCGATCGTTGTTTTAATGATTAAATCATACCTTTTTGACATAAAATTTACCACTTTTTCAATTCTTCATTGATTAAAGATTTAATCAGTTCTGTTCATGTTCTGGCCTTTCATCTTGAAACAATCCCTACAATTTTTTCCAAAGGTTCTTAATTAGCTGGCTGCAATTTCCCGTCTGAATTTTCTGTTTTATAGCGAGAAACGATGGAATATCTTATTTCGTCCGATAACAACACTCAAAACAACTAGCAAACAGTTCTAGATTGCAAAATATTTATATAGCCAAGTGAAGAAATACAGAAAATCCCCATAATTAATTAGTTTTAAATTTTCTTCTTAATTTATTCTTTGAAACAGATAATCTTGTGGCCAATTTGTTGGTCAGATTAATGCAGAATTACACGAAAGATTTACCAAAAAAAGTATTCGGGGTATTTACGATAATAGGGCAATTAGAAAATGCCGCTTTCCTCGAAAATGTTTAAGACTGCCAAGCAAGACTTTTTAACTCACTGTGGGCTACGTTTAAAAATTTTTGATCGGTCCCCATTCTCGATTTTTGTGACTTCATATTCGTGCGGCGGCTATCGCGTTTACAAAAATTTATTATAATTCGTACTAACCAAAACAATATTAGATGCACGTAGCGCGTGGTATGTAAATATCTTATCTACATAGATATAAATCAAATTTATTTACGTTCTCCTTTTGATATCTTGTTCTATTTATAATTCAAAATGATACCTCGATATTAATTAAAATTAAAAAAAAAAACGTCTGAAATAGAAAATCTCGGGGATAATTAGACTGATTCCAAGAAAATTGACAATGTAATAAGCTATGCAGTATACGTAGATACAAATAAAACAATAATTATCGGGTATTTATACAGAAGAGGTTGATCTTTTACAGGGCAATTTTTTTTGGCGAAAACCTATTGGTCGATTTTTTTTAATTGACGTTTTGATTGGTTAATATAGTAAGAATATATTAATCGTTGGAAAACGGAATGACCATAATATTTTATTATTTTAAAAAATCGTTATGACCACCTATTGTTAAAATATTGAATTATTGTTATCCTATTTCCTATTTTAGTAAAACGTAGATAAATTGTTCATGTTTATAGTGTGATAAATAAATAAATTGCGCAGCAATAAATATTGACTATCCGTTTAAGTAACATTAAATCGATTAGGTAGGTACCTACTTAATAAAATTAATATTGAGTTATGATTGTTGCCATGTTAATTTGTCTTTATATCTGTAATTAAATTACTTTTTACTTTTCTGTAACTTTTCCGATATATGTTGTGGTTGAATCATCTAAAATAAATGGCACCATATCTTAGAATTTTTTAGTTTTCTTCTATTCAAAGTCGAATTTTAATAGAATTTTGTCTAACAATAAGTAATTTATGATTTTGTCAAAATTTATAACGTACTTTTATATTAAATATTAGAGGGTACCTACTTGTCTTAAGTCATCGCACTGGTAACACCTAACATCGCCTCACTTTTTTTGCTAGCCGAGGGAAATAACTTTCATACCGACGAAGCTTGATAAGAAGTGAATTGCTTACCTGAAAACAAAATAATATGTTAGTTATTTGTAATAATAATTAGGTTTACAATTAAAGGACTATTCTGTAATATATCCGTTGGTAAATGTAATGTAATGTTAAAACATTCAGCTTTCTATGATAAAAAGCTTAATAAAAGGAGTTATTAAGTCAAAATAACATAAGTACGCTAAAATACGTTCTTTTTCTACAAAATAGTCCCTCGATAAATTATTAGGTAAAATGTTAATATGATTATTAGACGCGTTTATTAAAGCAATCCACCGTTCGACTTGTTTGACATAAAATTTTTATGGCCCATTTGATAAAAGTAGATAAGTATTTACATACTTTCGTATTTACTAAATTTTTTAATTAAAAAAAAACTATTAACTAAATGTTCAATTATTTATAGATGACTAATAAAATTTAAATAACGTCATACTCCATTAATACGAGTGGTTTCTGGGGTATCGATCGACCCCTCGAAACGACACACTTCTTTTGTCAACAACACCCCTTCCGTTTCTCTCAGATATATATATATACCTACTGCCTTATCTTTTTGTATCGAAAAGCACTTACAGATGACCATACATATAATCACGGTGTTCTCGTCAGTTTCCCACAAAACTGTAAAAATTGCATTGATAATTTCGATTTGTATTAAAAATGTATTAGAATCAGGTTAATTTATTTACGTTCATATTACTGTTAGATATTATTTAAAACAAGACTCGAATTATATTATTTTGAAAAAGCAAACGAAAACGTGTAGCATTTGGCAAACTTACGACAAGTTTTCAACTATAGGTAATTTATTAAACAAAACGCGCACATTCGATTATCATCTCGTATATGTACAGCTATTTTTACGCCACTTAACATTTTCAAGTGCCTATTCAAAACTTAAAAAAATGCCATCCAGATTCTCTTTGAGTTAATGCCTCCATATCAAACGTTATTTTTGTTAAACAAAAAACTCCAACAACGCAATACTTATTATGAAGATCGTCTTTTAGTTTTATTGCAGTTTAATTTTTACTTCCTCGATTGTGATCAGCCCCTGTGAACTCATTACACCAGCCCTTATTCACAAAAAAAACATTTGTGCCTCGAAGCAATTAAATCTTTCTGAGCAATTACTTTCTGTAAAGCTTTTACTCTAATAACAATCTAAGAACGTACGGTGCCGTTGCATTTTATTTCATTTACGATACTTAAATATGCGATTTCGTTGATAATTCTTCTAAATGATTGTTTACTTTTTACAATATTACTGTAGGTATTTACTTACTATTTTAATGTTATGGAAAATATTATGTACGAACGAAAAACTAGACGACCCTCGACTATCAATAAAAACCACAATAAAGGTGGTTAAAAATTGAACAAAGTTATTAAAAAAATAACCCAAAACCAACCATCGCTGGCCCAATTTTAAGGGTTCCGTTACTAACTAATGACGTATCATGATTTTCGAAAGCAATTTAGTTTCAGTTAATAAAATGTTAACTAATTAACTCTCGAACAACGTAGTTCTGTCATTTCCGATATAGGTAGCATATTAATCCGCTCATTAAATACTTAAAGGCCATTCGAATTTTATTCCGACGCACGTCACCAATAAAAGGTTATGTAGTAGTGTCATCTCACCTCGTATTTTTACAGTAGATATAGCTTATCCAAACCTATATGATGTTCACGTCATCAATACAAGGTTACTAGATGATGACATTTCACACAGTGCTGTCACTTCGTACCTAGTATTTTGACAGTTCTAATAAATTGTACTCTTTCTTTATACCATCTAATATATGCGCAAGTAAATCATCTATAGAATATGTCACTTTTCAAACTTTAAACCGAATTACAAATAAACAATTTAGTAACTTTTTGTTGATGACGTGAACATCATATAGGTTTGGATAAGCTATACTAATAAATTATTGTAGCCTTTCTTTGCCATGCAATGTGTGTGCAGGTAAATCATCGGTAGAATACCCGTCACTTTTAAAAGTTTGAACTGAATTATAAATATACAATCTAGTCATCATCTTATTGATGACGAGCATCGGAATAAAATTTAATCAGTGACCTATATATCTTAATTAGCATCTACATACCGAATCAAATTTAATTATTATTCATATTTATAATTTTGAAATTCTTAAAATTTATATTTAAATTTCATTTATTGAAACTTCTACATAGATCAATCACCTCAATGACACAACAGATAACGTATGGTATTGCATTTAAGATCGCAATACTATGCATTTAAATATTATTATTAACAAGCAATAGTAGAAAGGATTTTCCATAATTGTCTTTCACTTGGATTAATAATATTTAAGCTCAAGTTGTTTAACTTCGATAATTTTCGATATTAGGTATTAAATAATTCCATCTTCTTTAATAATTCTTTTTATCGTTTAATAATTATTTCCATTAATTATTAATGAATAATTTTAAAAACACATTTATACGGGTCTTCTTCGATAAAGAACACAAAAATATACAGTAGATCGAAATATAATTTATGTATCGCGCAACCTCTAAAAATTAGGCAGTTTATCAATAAATTATAAAAACATTGAGAAATATAAATTTACAAAATAATGCATTAATATATCTTCTATATCTACATATATAAATTATACATTTATATATATATATATATAATAATAATATCTATTTAATTAGGTAATTTAATAATATTTAATTAGATGTAAATTAATATCAAATCAATATCACTTTTATAGTAATCACGACGATTAATGTTAATCAATGTGATGATAAAAATTTACCCTTAACGTTTCACGATTTATTATTTGAATTTGTACTTGTAAGTTTACATCGTTAAAAACTCTTCAAGTGTGTACAAAATTTGATCTAAATTTCTAAGTAACAAAGTTTTAATTTGAAGCTAAATGCTGATAAAGTAAATAGACAGATTGCCAAACTCAGCGATGTTTCTTGTCGTGAATTTAAACCCATCTACCTACTACACTTTACACTTTTCAAACTGGAGCAATTAAAAGAGTATTTACAAATGTGTTTTCACCGACCGCCGCGCACGCCGCGCCGTACTTCTTAATGCCTTTAATGGAAATAATTTTATAAACTCCGCAAAATTTTCTAACGTGACTAACTTTAGTAATAAACATTTTACTAATTGTAAAAGAGAAAGCTTAGGTCGCAGTTTTTTTTTGTTCGTGCCTATTGCAAATAGAAATGAAAGGCGCTCGAGGGCGGGGTTGTTATTAAACCCATTAAAATAATTTCTAAAAGGTAAAAAAAATAACAAAAGAACTGAAAGTTGGAGATGGGTTTAATTGGTGATAATAAATTTCAAAAAAAATTCAAACTCTGTGTAGGAGCAACGAAACGAAACCGATAAAGTAATAATAATAATAAATAATTTGAAGCCTCGGAAGCGCGTCACGATTCGAGAGGAATTTACGGTTCATTTTGATTGGTTAAAATTTCAAAAATGTCACGAAAGGGTTTATTAAAAAGTCAAAATCTTCAAATATTAAGTTGCCATCGGTTGGCAGTAGATAGTTAGTAAGTAAGGGTAGCGACCGAGTTGGTCGAAGCAAATCGGTCAAAAACAAATGACTGTGGAGTGGAGTCGTTGTTTTGGACACCAGAACTGGAAAAAGTGAAAAACGCCCAAAAAATCGTCAATTCGTTTTAAATAATAGAAGCGCCGTTTTCGCGCTAATAATTGAAATTGCATTAAAATTCTTTGTTCTCGAACGAGCCATAAAAATCTAATTGTAAGGTACGCGGTTTAATCCGACCCACAAAAAATAGTATAACGAATAAACTAAAAGTTAGTGAAAAACCGCGAGGAAAGAGCGAAATATTCGCATCAAAATTTACGTATTCAAACCATCAAAAATTTTTAAACAAAAGACGAATTACAATTTCGGTTATCATTTAATTCTAGTCGAAACAGTTTTCGGTATAGTCGAAGGATAAAATGATGTAATAACCGAGAACAAACGAAAATAGAGGTTGGACGTGAAATTTACCTCAGTATCTAACTGAATAATTGCGGTGGCTTCAAATTTCCAGCGGTTTATTATAAATATTTGAAAATTGATAATGTACAGTAAATCAATATACCTAAGGCTAAATTGCAATTTTAAATGGCAGTTAGAGTGAATTTCACCAAACAAAACTAATTCTTGGCCGTTGTTGCGATTAAAAAAAAACATATAAATAAGTAAATATGTGAAATCGCAAGATTTTTGAAAATACATAGATGCGGTGGCCATAGGTGGTGGGTTTAGCGCTCGTACGATCGGAAGTTTCAAACCTCTTGCATTCGTGGACGTTTATACTAACCAACAACGCAGAAATAATTTTATCGATTAGGTACTTAAATTAGGAGTCGTGCGGTCTAGAGGGTCAACCGGTCGACTGGTCTTCTAGCGTACTCACGGCTATGAGTTCGAATCCCGCTACTACCATGGACGTTTGTGAATGTAAAATTCGCATCAATATTATGCCAATATTGCTTTTTTACTAGGGTTATAAGCGCGCGTCTTTATCATACGAGCAGATTTTATTGAAACTCGAATCCAAAAGTCAAAACTTAACGCGCTTTAAAATTCTAAGCAGGTACACAATATACCAATAAATGAACGACACTGGATAAGAGAGTCGTTTGTTTTTCATTTAAAATACATATGTTTAGATTCAAAAAATAAATCGATAAGATCCAAGATGCATAAAACTCCATAAAATCGGCGATCTTTATATTTTTATTTCCATTTTATTATTTGTAACATCGCCATTACAAAGAAAATAAGCTTATAATAATACAAGTTTTTGATTAATTATTAGACTATTAGGTACTGCCTTTTATTAGTCGTTTGAAATAATTCTTATAAATAGCTGTTTAAATTAATTTTAATATATAAGTAGTAGCTTGTTATTATTTAGGAGCTACGAGATTAATATATTGTTTAACAAAATAGTTAAAAAATGCGTATTTTTATTTATAATAAATAAATAATAAATAAATAACGTTAACCAAAGTGTTGCATGCTTATTTATAATATTATACGTCTTATTTATGTCATATTTATACGTCTTGTTTATAACCAAACTTTAGTGTAAATAAATATAAGAAATAATTCCTTTAATTTAGCAATTTTAGGAGTATTTCTTAATTTGTAAATATATCTGTATAAACATTGTTATAAAAATAATCACTTTATTACTATTTATAACATTTATACATCACAACATTTAATTTTTATTAGACATAAAAGTATTTATATTTATATAGGTACTATATTATAATAGTTAAAAATTGATTTAAACTTGAATATTAAACTGCAACTGCTTTAAAAATAATTAAAAAAAAATACTGTACTAGGTAAATACGGTAAATAAATTTATACTAACGTAAGCATATCGACAACGACCCATAGATTTTGTTTTACTTAGAAACGATTTGCGAAATAATTATTGAAAACGTATGTGTAAATAATTATAAATATTGATCGAAATTGTAGTGGAAAATTAGTTCAATGGTTTAGCGTAGATCAAAAATATTTAGCAATCGAATATAGTAGATTTAAAAAATTAAACAGTTGCGAATTATTTATCGTAAATTAATACATATTTAGTAGAGATGTTTATATAGGAAAACTTTAAATGACACAGAGTAATAAAAACTTGTTTCATTATATTACTAGTAGTGTAGATAATAACATTATGGAGGGTACTGAAATCGAACGCATTCTGCGAGAAGAAATTGTTGACGTTTATTGTCCTAAATATTACAAAATAGGCATCGACGAAACTATGCTACCTGTACAGTATTTCAAATATGCAAGAGCTATAAAGGACTTTTCGATTTACGATAGCGACATAATAGTCACTTCTTATCCAAAATCAGGTTAGTTGAAAATCTGTAATTAAGGTTGTTCAGTACGTTTAAAATGACGCGAACAAGAATATCGGTAATTTCTAGGTTTATTGTTTTATTTACGGAAAAAAATTATTATTTTAATAATAACGAAAATAGGTTTCCAATTTTTCTACGTTTTCAACTCGGACATAAGATGACTTAACTAAATATTTTTTTTTGTAATTAAGTACACCTATCATATATACGCAGGTAATTACGGAAAAATAATTGGTTTAAGTTTATTTATAGTCTCGTAATTAAATAATTTTTATATTGAATTACTTGAAAAACTATTTAATAAACTTAAGCCAATTATTTTTCCGCAATGACCAGGTGTATATATCATAGGTACGACTTAATTTAAAAAAATATATTTAGATAAATCATTTTACGTTCGAGTTAAAAGCGTAGAAAAATTGGACATCTATTTTCGTTATTATTAAAAATAATTAATTTTTGTTCCGTAAATATATAATTACGTGCATCCTTAAGTAACGTACAGTAACGCGAATTATTGCAAATAAAACAACAAACCTAGAAAAAAAAACCTATATTTTGTTCGCATCACTTTAAACCTACCTACTGAACAACCTTAAGAAAACGAACTCTAATAAAATCGGCGAATAATTTTCTAGGTACAACGTGGACGCAAGAGATGGTTTGGATGATAGCCAATAATTTAGACTTCAAAGGTGCACAGAAAGATATAATAATACGATTTCCTTGTTTGGAGTAAGATCATTTATAAGATATTTACGAATAAATCTGAAATATTTGCGTATATATAATACATATAGCAATTTTATTAAAACGGCCTACTTCAAATTATAGATATTGCCTTTATATGGACTGGGATAAAATGGACAAAAACTTCAATTCAGTAAGTCCCCCTTATTGCAGCCAATCTATCGACTTTATTAATAAAATGGATAAGCCTAGATTTATTCAAACCCATTTACCAGTTTCTCTGCTGCCCGATGGTATTCGTTTAGGGTTCAAATCTCCGAAGGTACTATCGTATATTATGATAAATAAGTTAGTTATTTTGTTTATAAATAATTTTGTTCGTAGATAATTTACGTTATGAGAAATCCCAAGGACTTGTGCATCTCTTACTGCCACTATGGAAATATTCTTCAAAGGTGGCGTACGAATCCCGAAAATTTTGCGAAAGTATTTATGACGGGAGAAGGTAATAAAACATATCTTAATCGTTAATTCATTCAAGAATCTGTAGAACATTTTCATTCCAATTACATTTCAATGCCGATAAATTTATCTATAAATGGTGATAAGGTGACGGTTGATTGTAGTACATTCGGTCAAAAAAGTAATGCGCGCGCCCGAGGCGATCAGATAGCGGGCACAGCACGATATTCCTTGTCATCCTTTCATTGTTAACAAGATCCTCGTAAGAATAGTTGAAATAATCGGTTTAGATATTTCTTTTAAAGCTCCTCTAAACAGTTAGAAAATTTCGCGTTGACTTTGAATAGTGAAATACTAAAAGTACCTACGATTCCCAGTTAGGTAGACGAGCAACCAAGCTATATATACTTGCTGCTTATCTTGTTTAGAGATATCACAAACAGTAGGAAACGTACGGCTTATTTTAAATATGAATTCAGGGCGACTGGTTTCGATTTTTCAATATTTACGTATGCAGATACATAATTCAACATAAAACGTACAAATATATGTATGTATTTACTGTGTATTTATGTGTTCGTTAATTATAATTAATTCCTTATTTCAAAACTGATAATTATAAGTTACCTTTTAATTATTTCAAAAGCTGTTAATACGCTTGTAAAAAAATACTTAATAGTAAAAACTCTGTTTATAAAAGGTTTGATATCAGATAAGTACCGGCTTAGGTATCTATCTATCTATGTATTTCTATTTTGAAAGACAATTAAATTTAAAACATAATAATCTACTAAAATAAAATATAACGGCTGTTTATCATAAATTTAGGAAGGCGTCACACATTTCTTTAAATATTTTTGATTTGTTGATGTTTGTTTCATTTAATTTATATTATTTTTATGTAAGTACATACGTCATCACATGCACGAGATAATGTATTAAACAAATCTAATCTTTAGGAAATCAAAATATTTAATGAAATTTATATGACATCATCCTAAACATGTGATAAATTTATCAAATTTAAAACTTGTTAATGTGAAATTAGATACTTGATGTTTTACTATAAGTTACTTATTAAGAATTACCTACTTAATTAATTAATTAATCAATTATTTTATTTTATTAATTATTACTTATATTAAAAATTATTTGGTATTATCCATGCTATTGATAAATTATTAAATCAATAAATTCCGTTAAGATGATGCTCAAATAAAAACATTTTTTGATCATGTCTGATAAAAACGGAAAGCCTGTGTAAAACGGAATTTTTTTATAGTTTCCCTTCAGCAAGTTTTATATCGTGCATATCTAGGTATTAAATGGGAATAACCCAAAATCAATTCATTATCTGAATACCTAAACGGATTCATTCCTGTCATTTCGTGAATTTCAAAATGTCCAATATTGTTTGGTTTGTTAGTTTACAAACGTGTCAAGTAACGGTTTTATTTAACAAAATATCAAATACTTAATAATCACATTATTTTAATAGAAAAATACTGTTTCTTTATTATTTTTAAATTTAATAATTACGTTACGGCAGTTTTAAACGTTATGTGTTCTAAAAATATGGAAACCCTTCAATGTGTTTGCGTTGCTCGCAAAAATCGTTAAAAGAAATCCGAACTCGACGAGGAAACCGCCTATTTCAACTATTCTTACGAGGGTCTTTCTAACAATAAAAGGATTACAAGGGATCTCGTGCTGTGCCGTTCGCCCCTTGCCCCGGGTGCACGCGTTACTTTTTTGGCCATATGTACCTACTTACAATTTAGAACTTTTACTAGCATGATTATTTTTTAACGTTTCCTCTGAAATTTTAAAGTTTTATTCAGTTCGTAGCTTCAAGTTAAGGTACGTTTTAACGTGACTGATGATACTACATGATATTATGACGCGTTTCATGACTTCCTCGTCAAAACTCGCGGCATTAATCTTATGAAAACGTACCTTTAATTAAACGTCGTTTCTTATTTGTTAATTACATATTTACAATAATTTTAATTGGAATTTAAATATCGGTGATCACGTTATATCGTGTCGAAGTGTCTTGGGTTAAATAATTGACGTCGTCAAGGCCCAGAGTCGAAGTGTTCATTTCTAATAATTATGTTTTGTTGCTTTCGATAAGTTTCTGCGATACAAAATCATACCACTAAAAGTTTAATCTTTTTATATATATTTTTCAATTTCTTATGTTAGGTGTAATATTGAGAATTTGCAATGATATTGTACTTTTTCCACGATGCATCGTGGGGCGAGATACCGTAAAACGTGGCAAAAACTATTTTGATTTATGTAACTATTTGGTATACATTTAGATTGAATAAATATAGATCATTTATAATATTTTACAAGTTTTATTTTAAAAATAAATGTAGATAGAGGGCTTAAAAAAGTTAAAATAAAACTACCCCGCAATAATTGTATCTTATATAAAATATGATCTCGTGACATTGATTGGTTGTCACATATGTTGTAATTTAGGACCTGCCAAACAAAAAATGTAATACGTAAAAAATTATATAATGGTCAGTTTTTTAACTACAATCAAACCTGAGCTGTGATGGGCGAGTAGATATTGTTTGAGAACAATATTTTTCGAACATTTCATAGTAAACCATTATTTTTATTGATCACAAGAGAAATTTCATAAATATTTTTTATACATATAAATTCATCTCTGAAATTGGGTTTACAATGGGGGTAGATACCTACCTATACTGAACTACAAATTTCATCGCAGTAGGAAAAAATGTATTGCTTGTAGAATATTCGACTTATTTTAAAACCAAAGTTTATCAAGCAAAAAAATTACATTTATTATATAACGTACGTACTCAAAAAACTATCTTACTAAAAAATAAAAAATATTACTGCTATTAAACTGTTCAAAACTTTCACAAAACAAACTCTTACAAAATCTTCGTAAATAATTTTAAAAATAAATTAATAATTGAATAAAAGATGGTCTAATAAAAGGAAACGGAGAAAACAGAAAATGTTTCTTCTTCTTCATTAGGTAAACTATTCGGGTATCTTTTTCTATTGTAATTAAACTATTCTAATCGTAAAATTAAAATAAAATTACAGTTAAAATAGAAAAAAGTGTAGTTTAGTCGTCTGATGAAAAAGAAACACTTTCTGTTTCCTCTTCTTCAGGAGACGATTCATCTGTATATCGAAAAATATTTGTTTCCCCGAGCATATATAAAATATCTGTATACAATTGCTTCAACTTTTTTTGTGGGAAACTAAACAGTTTACTAATTCAGCGATTTTAGAACACTGACAAAAAACATGTAAAATTTTTGAAGTTTTTCGACTTTCAGCTTCTTCTACAATTGAGGATGAATAGGGAAGAATGAAAAGTTACTTTAAAATATTCGAAATATCGGTCGTACTTTACTTCAATTATTTTGCAATAAACACAGAGTCGGCTGTAAGCTTGGCTTATAGGCCATTATTTTCTAATGTCGCAAAAAGTCGCAGTATTTTTTTTTATTATGTAGTAGCTGTATGTATTAGCTATACTTTTACGCAAAAAAAGTAACCTGATACAGCTTGATAGTAAACTAAAAATCAACGACAAGTTGATTTAGTGACATGAAGGAAATGAAATTTCCAAAAATAAAAATAGATTAAAAATAGATTAGACAAAAATAGATTAATTATAATAAACAAAATTGGGCACGTTAATGAACAATAATCCATAGATGATTAAGCTATTATAAAATATGAGTTTAAATAAGTAAATATGATATTTCAATTTTTGACTTTCTGTCACGTTTTACGATATTCCGCCCCACTGTGCGATGTAACTACTAATATAACCTTTAATATCTACATATGCGTAGGTTATCGGTTAAGAATAACCATAAAGATGACAACAAATTATTAATTACGCAAATTACATAGTAAAATATAATATTTATTATAAAAATAGTTCGTACTGTTTCTCAAACGCGATTCTATAAAATCAAGCTCCCTCGCGGAATTAATTTTTAAACATAAAATTGAATTCGAATTTGATTTCTAAAAGTGAATACGCCGCAACATAGGTACTACTCTGTATCTGTACGGAATTTTACGACGCTATTGCGTCGTTTCTAGTCTTTCTATAACGATTTTAAACGACGAAAGTGGTATTACATCAGTAAATAATAGTTATTGAATTTTTAGCCCCGATTTTAATACACGCTGATTTTTCATGTAGCTCTATACGGATCGTACTGGAAACATGTGTTTGGTTTTTGGACGCGACGACACGACCCAAACGTGCTAATTATCAAATACGAAGACATGAAGGCCGATTTGCCGCTAGTAATTCGAAAGGTCGCTCGTTTTCTGAACAAGAACTTATCGGAAGAGCAAGTTCATATTTTAGCTAAACATCTAAGTTTCGAATCCATGAAAAATAACAAAGCGGTAAACAGTGAAAAGTGGATAGAGCTTGAAAGAAAACGTAAATTGACGCAGAGCACCGGTAATTTCATTAGATCTGGAGTAGTAGGGAAATATAAACAGGAACTTTCACCTGAAGCGATCCAAGTCTTCGATAATTGGATTAAGAAAAATGTCGAGGGGACCGATTTCGGTAAACAGTATAACTATAATTGGTAGGAAACGTTAACAGTAACCCGCTTAAACGTTTTCGATAATAATAATTAAATTAAACACTTTAAATATGATTTATCGATTACAGTAAAATCGCGTTAATCCGACCCTCGTCGGTCAGTCCCACGTCCGTTGTAATACGACGCGCCCTTCGCGGAAAGCTAAGGCAATAACACGCATTTTTAAGGACAAGAAACAAACATCGTTAACCTTTCGTTAGTCTTGTCGGGGTCCGACAAACCCCAAGCTTAGTTTTATTGCAATCATTTTTTAAATAACACAAATAACAGTAGCTGCCGTAAACGTTTTAGGTGATGTGTTGGTACAGTAGATTTTTCTGGGAAACTTGTAAGTTGTGGAAAGTACAGGTGGAAGTCTACGAGATCCCACCAGACTAATGACGGCGCTGTTTTTGCCGAGCCACAATTAAGAACATGTTAAGTGGTTTTTGTTATTTAGACTATTTATTTGTAGTGGAAAAGACAGAATAATGGGCGATTATGAAGCTGATCAACAAAGATTATTATAGTTGCGGGAAGAAGTAGATTGCACCGACGAAATTGCGTTAGCAGAAGAAGTTCAAGATACACTTATTTGTTCTGACTGTCGATCACAATATAGAAAAATATTCCTATATATGTGTTAATAGACAATATAAACACTAAAAAATTTAAAAGTCATCGATTAATTATAAAATGGAAAATATTAGTTGGGTTGTGTCAGACCCCAGCACACTAACAATGTAAAAAATATCACCAAACTAACGGAAGGTTAAAATATATATATATTTTTTTAATTTAACGGGCACAACATTTTTCATCAATTTTACTCAATATAAGTAGCTACTTATTGTTTTCCACTACCTATACCTAAATATTTTGAGCTTTATCTACATTCAATAAATTTATACGTCATTTATTGACCATATTTTGGCTAATCAAACATTTTCAATAATCCCATAAATGTCGGATTAACGTGAGTCTACTGTATTAAGAAAATATTATTACAATTAATGTATGAATTTTTAAATGTTACCTATATGCAAATAGATAAATGCCTATTTAAAAGATTTTAAGCGAATAACTGGTATTAATTTTAAGATAAATAATACATAATAATAATACCGAGTGATTCGGTTAACCTGTCCCAAGCTAATAACTCAGCAGATTTTAGAGATACAAAAACGAATTTTTGCATAGGTAAATTTAGGTTAAAAATCTATTTTTTTTTGCAGTTTTAAGAAACATTTGCGTGAAACCGGAAATGAAGTTAATTTTATTATTTTAAATAGCTAACGCTATATATATATTTTGCTTATTAAAATAGATTTTTTCTCTTTTCAACGATATAAACATTGTCGTTTTTACGTCATCGCCTTCTTAAAATAACTAACAAAATCGGATAACTAACTCAATAATTAAATTGCCCAGGCAAAACGATGAAATTCAGCAGGTATTTTTGTTTGTTTCCTTATGATAGATAGCCATAGATTCGGTATTTGTTTTAAATTTAATTTTTATAAGTAGTCACAGTCAAAAAGTATGTATTAAAAATAATACAATCGCTTTATTTTCAGTGAAACCGAAAGTGATGAAACTGTTTAAACAAAAAAAAATAGTTTTTCGACTTTTTTAACTTTTGTAATAGGTATCTACCTAGCTAGTATCAGTCAGCATCATAACTAGCTTTTCTTCGTTACTTAAAACGAAGTAGCTATATCAATTTCAAAAGCAATTGCAGTTTTCATCGATAACTGCCATAACAATACAGAAAAAACTACCTCTATCTGTTGGATTTACCTGGATAATTTGATTATTCAGATAGTTATTCGATTTTGTTAGTTTTTATAAGAAGGCGGTGAAATAAAAACGACAATGTTTTAACATTAAAAGAGAAAACAAATCTCTTTTTTATAAGCTGAAAATATATATAGTATTTTATTTAAAATGTGATAATGTGTGATGCGAAGTGATTTAATAGTTCTTAAAACTGCAAAAAATAGATTATTAACCTAAATTCACCTATGCAAAAATTCGTTTTTGTAACACTAAAGTCTGCTGAATTATTAGCTTGGGACAGGTTGGCTGAATCACCCGGTATACTAGCTATTCTATGAAATATTAGTATTAAATAAATGTATATGTATGTTTTTAAATAAAGTAAGTATATGTAGAATTTTAAACAATTAACATTATTTTAGTATTATTTTCAGTACCTTCGAATCTACGAACACTTATGAAATAGAAATCAGTATCTATACTAAAATAATCAAGTTTAAGAACTTAATTTTTTTTTAATTATTGTTAAATTTTGAATGGGTACCTACTAAATGTATCCATAAAGATGCCGTAATGCTAATGAAAACCATTTGGAAAGTTAAAACCGTCTCAAATCCAGAGCTTACTAGATGTCACTATGGGATAAGGAAAAACTAATTACTAAACATGTAAAAGCTCAAGGTAATAATCTATTTTAGACCCTTGCAATACAATATAAAAATAAACCGTTTGTACTACAAAATCACAAGCTAAAAGTCTATTAAAGTTCAAGGTAATAGTTGGTCAGTGCTATTTATACCCCATAACAGATTCAGGTCGATTGAGAATAAATAGGTACATCGAAAATGTTTTATTCTATCTATCTCATACGAAATAATTGATAAACAATGTTACGTGTGGAGGGGAGACGACTTTTCCTATACGAATAATAACTTTCACGTAGATACCATGTATTATAATTGAACTGTATTAAATTATTGATTAAGAAGGTGGGCGTTATTCAAATCAACATAAACCGTTCGTACCTACAGATATCAATGATGATGATGATAATCAGATGTATGACACTTTGAAATGTATTTCGGTTCGCGTACATAATGAAACATTTAATATTACGACAAATATACGTGACGTTACTTTCTTCAAGATTAATATAAATTCAAATTACTTATACCTACACGATGTTTTTTGGTGAATAGAGAGATAACTCCCTGTAGGGACGTGGCGTCTTCTTTGACATATATTAAGGAGAGGAAGCTTTTTCTGTTGCGTAAACAAGGCAGACTAATATGAGCAAGGTAAGAAATTGATGAAAATAACACTTTCACGTCGACTGATGTACCTACCCTAAACACTTTCTCAGAAGCATTTAAATATTAAAACGAAAAGTGAACTGTTACTGTATAATAACAAAGTAATTAATTAGATTATGTTTAATTTAAAGCGACAACAAAGTCACCAACAATACGATTATCCATCCACAAAGTCCGAATTTTTGGCAGTATAGTCATCAACTTTGATTTTCATTCAATATAATCGTGTTGTCGCTCGCATTACCGAAGTTTGCTAATTAAATTAGAAAACAGATTCGCAGTTTCTTTAGCCTAAGGAAACCTAGATTCTCGTTTTATACACCTACGTGATTATATTACACCTAAACATATTTATCATTCATCTAACTAAGGAAGTTTTTTTTTTTTTTTTTTTTTTTTTTTTTTTTTTTTTTTTTTTTTTTTTTTTTTTTTTTTTTTTTTTTTTTTTTTTTTTTTTTTTTTTTTTTTTTTTTTTTTTTTTTTTTTTTTTTTTTTTTTTTTTTTTTTTTTTTTTTTTCGATACCTAACTTATTGCGATAAAATTCCACGCTGCAGTAGTAGATACTTACCTACCACTAATTATGTACTATCTACTTTACAGAAGAATTTAATAATAAGTTTAGTTTCGGTTAGTATTTATGTACACGTGCCACCGTTTCAGGTTACTTGTGCGTGTGTGTAATACACAAAAGTATCCTATAAATTATTTACAAGTAAACGTTATACGTAACTATGCGTTGCCTAATAATGGATACCTATACATAACAAACAAATATACAGGGCGAGTCGTTTAAAAAATGCCACGCCTGTCGTTCGAAAACGGTTAGAGTTAGCCAAAAATGACTTGTTACAAAAATTGTAGAGTACGAAGGCGACCGTCTGCTGGTGCCTAATTAAGTTGCCTAACACGCTCGCCCCGTGCGTATTTAAAAAATAGGCACATCAAAATAAAATATTTCTAGTACACCCATACCTCGCTATACAGCCGCTCTTTATACGGCATTTCGCTATAACGGCCCTCTTCAATTAAGGCACGTTTTCGATTTACGGCCTAAAATGTTTCGCTATAACGGCAAAAAAACTTTTTTTCGATGTCGATATATCTACATGTTGCCAATCTTGCGCAAGCGCAATCTCGATGCACACTCTTTTCTATTTCTTCTTGTTTACGAACGTTATTCAGTGTGTGCTCATAAAGTGGCTGGCTTAGACTTGTCTGTGAGTGTTTTATATACATATTTTATTACTAATTGTTACACATTTACTGAAAAAATTTTAAACAATTAGGGACATTTTTGGTACTTAAGTACATATAAATACATGTACAAATTAAAAATTTTTAATATGTATTTTTTTATTAAACTTATTTTATAGTTCATTATTTTTTAGACAAAATGCCATCGAAACAATTATCGACTTCAGAGACTGATAAAAAGAGATGCCGAAAATCAGTCACGCTAGGAACTAAACTACTAGAAGTATTACGTCGTATAGAAGCTGGAGAGAAAATTGTTGAAATTTGCAAGACAATGGGACTTGCGAAATCTACAATTCAAACTATTCGTGATAAAAAAGAAGACATTAAAACATATTTGCAATCTGCTGCACCTTTAAATGTCTCGAGATTAACACGCCAAAGAAACTGGATTATGGAAAAAATGGAAAAACTATTGATTATATGGAATGAGTCAAATGACTATCCAGGAAAAAGCTTCAAGTATTTTCGAAAATTTGAAGAATGGAGATACCGATGAATCTGCTATAGATGTCACATTCCAAGCAAGCCGAGGATGGTTTGAAAAATTTAAAAATAGATTTAATTTGCATAATTTGAAAATGAAAGGTGAAGCAGCTAGCGCCGATGAGGCCGCATCTAAGGAATATCCCAACATTTTAAAGGGAATTATTGAAAGAGGTGGTTATAAATCTGAACAAGTGTTTAATGTAGACGAAACAGGGCTTTATTAGAAGCAAATGCCTGATCGCACGTACATTTCAAAAACCGAAAAATCTGCGCCTGGTTATAAGGTGTCTAAAGAACGATTAACTTTGCTACTTGGTGCAAATGCCGCGAGTGATTTTAAGCTAAAACCACTTTTAATATATTTGTCCGAAAATCCAAGGCCTCTTAAAGGACTAAATAAAAATCAATTACCCGTCATATGGAAATCCAACAAGAAAGCTTGGATGACTAAAGCTACCTTTGAGGATTGGTTCAAAAATCACTTTTGTACAGAAGTGAAAAAATATTTGCGAGACAATAACTTAAGAAACAAGGCTTTGCTAATTTTGGATAATGCACCAGGGCATCCTACTAATTTATCCGAACTATCTGAAGATGTCATGATCGAGTACCTTCCGAAAAATACAACAGCTCTGATCCAACCAATGGATCAGGGTGCAATAGCCACTTTTAAGGCATATTACCTACGCCGAACTTTCCAACAACTTATAAGGGAAACCAATCAATTAAATCTTCAATTAAAACATTTTGGAAAAACTATAACATCAAGGATGCTGTTGACAGCATCAGTGAATCATGGAAGGAATTAAAATTAACAACAATGAACCATGTTTGGAAAAAAATATGGTCAGAATGTGTAAAAAGTACTGATACAGAAGTTAATTTCCTCCCTGAAATTAGGCAAAACATTTTGGATCTAGCACATGATCTCGGCTTTGAAGGTTTGAACGAACGTGATGTGCTTGATCTACTTGAAGCTGATAGGGAATCCCTTTCATATGAGGAACTCATTCAGTTGCAAGCAGAACCGTAATTTGATGAAGAGTATCCAAGAGTAGCCTGTTGTATCAAACAGCTAACATCAAAAAATTTGTTCAAAGCTATTTCCTATTTCGAACAAGGAATAAACATCCTCCTTGAAAATGATCCTGCATCGAACGTAGCGCTAAAGGTTAAAATAGTGGCGTGTTCTGAAGAGGTTCATTCTTTAAAGAGACGGGAACGGCCGAGAAACATTTTTCACTTTTTATTTGTCTTTCGGTTGTTCTACTTTACGGAATTGTAAAATTTAATGCGGGAATAGTTGTATATCTGTTAATTTGACGTGTAAATATCGTCATTTTTAATTGCTCCACAGGGTGTGTTTTGTTTTTTTAGTATTAATTTCGATTCCTAACTTATTGCGATAAAATTCCACGCTGCAATAGTAGATACTTACCTACCACTAATTATGTACTATCTACTTTATAGAAGAATTTAATAATAAGTTTAGTTTCGGTTAGTATTTATGTACACGTGCCACCGTTTCAGGTTACTTGTGCGTGTGTGTAATACACAAAAGTATCCTATAAATTATTTACAAGTAAACGTTATACGTAACTATGCGTTGCCTAATAATGGATACCTATACATAACAAACAAATATACAGGGCGAGTCGTTTAAAAAATGCCACGCCTGTCGTTCGAAAACGGTTAGAGTTAGCCAAAAATGACTTGTTACAAAAATTGTAGCGTACGAAGGCGGCCGTCTGCTGGTGCCTAATTAAGTTGCCTAACACGCTCGCCCCGTGCGTATTTAAAAAATAGGCACATCAAAATAAAATATTTCTAGTACACCCATACCTCGCTATACAGCCGCTCTTTATACGGCATTTCGCTATAACGGCCCTCTTCAATTAAGGCACGTTTTCGATTTACGGCCTAAAATGTTTCGCTATAACGGCAAAAAAACTTTTTTTCGATGTCGATATATCTACATGTTGCCAATCTTGCGCAAGCGCAATCTCGATGCACACTCTTTTCTATTTCTTCTTGTTTACGAACGTTATTCAGTGTGTGCTCATAAAGTGGCTGGCTTAGACTTGTCTGTGAGTGTTTTATATACATATTTTATTACTAATTGTTACACATTTACTGAAAAAATTTTAAACAATTAGGGACATTTTTGGTACTTAAGTACATATAAATACATGTACAAATTAAAAATTTTTAATATGTATTTTTTTATTAAACTTATTTTATAGTTCATTATTTTTTAGACAAAATGCCATCGAAACAATTATCGACTTCAGAGACTGATAAAAAGAGATGCCGAAAATCAGTCACGCTAGGAACTAAACTACTAGAAGTATTACGTCGTATAGAAGCTGGAGAGAAAATTGTTGAAATTTGCAAGACAATGGGACTTGCGAAATCTACAATTCAAACTATTCGTGATAAAAAAGAAGACATTAAAACATATTTGCAATCTGCTGCACCTTTAAATGTCTCGAGATTAACACGCCAAAGAAACTGGATTATGGAAAAAATGGAAAAACTATTGATTATATGGAATGAGTCAAATGACTATCCAGGAAAAAGCTTTAAGTATTTTCGAAAATTTGAAGAATGGAGATACCGATGAATCTGCTATAGATGTCACATTCCAAGCAAGCCGAGGATGGTTTGAAAAATTTAAAAATAGATTTAATTTGCATAATTTGAAAATGAAAGGTGAAGCAGCTAGCGCCGATGAGGCCGCATCTAAGGAATATCCCAACATTTTAAAGGGAATTATTGAAAGAGGTGGTTATAAATCTGAACAAGTGTTTAATGTAGACGAAACAGGGCTTTATTAGAAGCAAATGCCTGATCGCACGTACATTTCAAAAAACCGAAAAATCTGCGCCTGGTTATAAGGTGTCTAAAGAACGATTAACTTTGCTACTTGGTGCAAATGCCGCGAGTGATTTTAAGCTAAAACCACTTTTAATATATTTGTCCGAAAATCCAAGGCCTCTTAAAGGACTAAATAAAAATCAATTACCCGTCATATGGAAATCCAACAAGAAAGCTTGGATGACTAAAGCTACCTTTGAGGATTGGTTCAAAAATCACTTTTGTACAGAAGTGAAAAAATATTTGCGAGACAATAACTTAAGAAACAAGGCTTTGCTAATTTTGGATAATGCACCAGGGCATCCTACTAATTTATCCGAACTATCTGAAGATGTCATGATCGAGTACCTTCCGAAAAATACAACAGCTCTGATCCAACCAATGGATCAGGGTGCAATAGCCACTTTTAAGGCATATTACCTACGCCGAACTTTCCAACAACTTATAAGGGAAACCAATCAATTAAATCTTCAATTAAAACATTTTGGAAAAACTATAACATCAAGGATGCTGTTGACAGCATCAGTGAATCATGGAAGGAATTAAAATTAACAACAATTAACCATGTTTGGAAAAAAATATGGCCAGAATGTGTAAAAAGTACTGATACAGAAGTTAATTTCCTCCCTGATATTAGGCAAAACATTTTGGATCTAGCACATGATCTCGGCTTTGAAGGTTTGAACGAACGTGATGTGCTTGATCTACTTGAAGCTGATAGGGAATCCCTTTCATATGAGGAACTCATTCAGTTGCAAGCAGAACCGTAATTTGATGAAGAGTATCCAAGAGTAGCCTGTTGTATCAAAAGCTAACATCAAAAAATTTGTTCAAAGCTATTTCCTATTTCGAACAAGGAATAAACATCCTCCTTGAAAATGATCCTGACATCGAACGTAGCGCTAAAGTTTCTCGAGGAATTAACTCAGCCATTAGCTGTTATAAATCACTGAAGAACGAAATAGACAAGAAGGCAAGACAAACAACGTTGGACAATTTTTTCAAGCCAGGCCCATCCTTACCAGCGAAAAATGATGACGACGGTGATCTGCAAGTTACCATTTCTTCATCGTCTTCAGATTAAAGCCATTTTATAAAAAAATTATGTATGTATACATACACATATTTTATGTAACATGAAGTTTCATTTTTGTTTATGGATTATTGTTGGTTTTTGGAGTCTGTTATTATTTTATGTACAAATGTATGTACTTGTTATGTATGTATTTTTTATTTAAATGAAATAAAAAGATAAAATGCATTTTGAATTATAAACCATGTTACATATTTAACAAATTTGGAACCGATCCCATTGAATTTGTATGAATTTGTATTAGAATAATTGATTCCTTATACGGCTTTTCGCTTTGCGGCCAAGTTTCGTGGAACGTATCTAAACCGTAAAGCGAGATATGGGTGTATTTTTTTTTAAATTAAAATTAAAACATTTTGAAAAAATGAAGTGTAGCAAAATTGCAAAGTGAAACTTTAGCAATTTAAATCATAGTATTATCTACAAAAGTTAAATCCCCTTTTTCAAATAACACAACGTTATAACAACAATACTTGCGTGTTCAGAAACATTATTTTAACAACTCTTCGTCGTTTATTAAATTGCTGAAATCGAGCCTGCCTCAATAACAGCTGATTGCGAGTTTACATATCGATTATAGAACTACGCCGTCTGTTGTAATATGTGGCATGAGAATTTTTCTAACGTTTAACAGAAAAACCTCGATTAAATAGCTAACGGCCGAGTTATTGTCCTCCACCTATTTCCTCAAATCTTAAAAAAATTCAAAATTCGATTCATAAGAATCGAAATTTTTATTTTACTTTCAAATAACATTATCAAATTTGAAATTAGTCAGGCAGACGCAACGTGTTTAACAAAAAGTTTTTCGTACCTATCGCTTTTTTCGCTCAACAATTTTAATATCTTACGATTTAAGGTGAAATGAGTATAATAGTTCCATTTAATATAATTCGACAGCATAGTTATGACCTATACAAACCTATATGCAATTCACGTCATCAAAAAAAAGTCACTAGATTATTTATTTGTAATTCGGTTTAAAGTTTGGAAGTTTGGAGGTGACAGCACTGCGTGAAACGTCATCATCTAGTAACCTTGTATTGATGACGTAAATTGCATATAAGTTTGGACGAAGTGTATTTAACACATTTCCAGATTTAAATCTAGACACCTATTCTGGTCGTACGAAGCACATTAATCATCTTTTATACGCGACGCGAACCCATAAAATTGAACGCAAACCGCTTCATTTGGGCATTGTAAAATTTCGACGGGACTACCCTTAACGCGCATATATTCGAGCAATTTTAGCACCCCCTAATAGTGAGATAAGTGTTCCGAATGCGAGACCCTTCGGTTTCTCGATTTGTAAGTGCCGAATTCCATCGGAACTCGACCAATGACGAAGCACAATGTAGGTATGCAAAATTGTCGGAAAGCGTCGGTCTTCTGTACAAAAAGTGGCAACGATGACCAATTTTTTCTCGATAAGAAATGTTTTTAAAACATGCGCGAGCAAACGTGCCACACGGGTTGTCTCAAAATTAGATTTATTTGTCTTATAGATCTCGTATTCGGACTTTAAACTTGATTTTTCTAAAAATATTTCTTAAGGTAAGCGTACATTACGCCGGGGCGCAGCGGGTCGCATTTATGTGCAACCAATTGCTGGGGTGCATTTTAAGTGAGTCAATGCCGAGATTTCTGTTGTGTGAGAACGATTGGTTGTAG
Organism: Rhagophthalmus giganteus; assembly: GCA_036326145.1. Classification (NCBI taxonomy): domain Eukaryota; kingdom Metazoa; phylum Arthropoda; class Insecta; order Coleoptera; family Rhagophthalmidae; genus Rhagophthalmus; species Rhagophthalmus giganteus. The sequence continues at coordinate 3,582,878 of JARFJA010000083.1, read as the reverse complement.
AGTAATACGCTGCGATGCGGCCCGCCGCGCCCCGGCATAATGTACGCTTACCTTTATACAACCTTACGATATTTTTAGAGGGGCATATAGAGAAAAATAAATGCTATCCAATTCCGTCATAAAAAAATACAGTTGCCATTAAAAATATATATATATATATCAATGATGTCACAGTTTGAAGGTATAACTTAAAAAAAATAAATGAACTAGATATCAAACTTTTATTAAAGCTTTTTTTCCTAAAACCCTTAATAAAGCCTCTAGTATCGTTATTTTTTTTTTATTCACCCTGTATAACGTAAACCTTTGAAACGCCTTTTATTTGCAATACAAAATATCCATTATATCGTTGACGTTTTGGCAGAACATCTTAAACGCCACTTTTTCCGAAAATGAGTTGTTCTATCATACGCATCTAAGGCAAAGGCATAATCTGGTAACAACATTTTGATTTGTTCCACCAGAAAAATCGATTTGTATTTCCGTAGGAGGTATGGTTACGCTACAATACAAAATGTGCGCTCCTGTAAAATTCGCTTTTTCATCGCAATACTATGGAATCTTAAGAACTTTCAAACGGATGTATAAAAATGCTTATTTTGTTAGACTCAAAGAGAACTCTATCTAATATAAGTAAAAGTATTGCTAATTAATAAATCATTATCGCTATTACACGATATAAACAATAAAATTGTTAAAAACACTATTAAATTATAAAATGGGAAACCATGCGCAGATGCAGCACAATTATGTCGAAATTAAAAGCTCTTTTACCAATTAGGCAAAGTAAATATTGATTAAAATCGAACTCATTTGATCAGATTAATTTATATTTGAATTGTAAAATTTTTAAATTACTTTATTGGTTATCCAGCCTTTAATTGAATAATAAGAAAATATATCTCTTTTACGTACATCAGATTCGATACGCAAGCGTAAAACATACCTATATGTCACATACGTATCTACGATAGCTACAGCAATTATTATTTTTTTAAATACATAAACAATATCAAGGGATAACCGTATCGAAAAAAATTAAAAGTTTAGCATGCGCAATCCGCGTACCGTTCAACCGAGCTTCTACGTATCGATTGTTTCTTTTGTTACATCCTGGGCCTTTTCGTCTTCAAAACAACGCCTCTACGAAAAGTTCTCTACGTTAGCATTTATTTAATATTAATTAACAGTAGGCTCAATAAGCCTGAAATAACTGAAAACAGGCACACAAACTTATAAATAAACTGACGTATATGTAGATACGTAAAAAGTAACGGTCGAGTTACGTTGTAATAATTTATCTTCTAAACGGCTTTGACACTTTAAAGTGCCGTAATTTTGATAATCACATTACCACCAAGGAAATTGTAATTCAGGAGTAATTTGTGCAAACAACGTTCGGTCAATTATACCCAATCTGGGTTTCGTATTCGCGAAAACCCGTTTTAGGTTTATGTTTATTGTTGGCCAAACAACACAAATATTTATTCGGGAATATTTTAAATATCATATTTTCACAATTACGGCATCGGACTAAAAATAATTCCAGCGAACTCATTAAAAACGCGCAAACTAATTAAAAAAATACATCATATTGTAACGTTAATATTTATACAGAAATTTTGCTACGTTTCAGGATTTTTGCAAATAATTTCGGGTAAGCGTGCTGAAATAATTTCAATCTCGCCCTATCTATTAGGCAGATATTGTAGTAATATTATTGTTACTGTTTGCTGTAATTCGTTGGTTTTACTTATTCCTTTCAAAAAAATCTAGGCTTACATAATAAAAATGTAAGCAAAATTAAATAAGCTGGCAAAGGAACAGCGGAGCGAGATAAAGAGCTGGCAAATAGCCGATTTGCTAAAAACGCGAGCGTTGGAAATTTTTCCTAAATATAAGTGAATGTCCAGAAAATTCTTAGAAACTGATCGTACATTAGCTCAGAGGTAACTTCCAGACGATTTCATTTTTCGCCGAAGATAGTGTTCTAAACACGGTTAACTGATTTAAAAAAAAATTGCAACTAAACTAAAACCTACCACTATTTAGTAAATATCCAGAATATTCATCAAACAATGTAATTCTCGGTTCAGGAACCAATCCAACCGCATCAAGAACTAACAATTATCAATAAAATAGGACTGACAGTTTAGTGCGTAGCTTAACTCGTCCAGTTTCATCGTATTTTCTGTCAGTTGTCAGTTATGCTTGCATTACTCAACAATCGGTCCGTAATAATCAGAATATGTATATCAAAGTAGAAGAGAATACCTATATCTCGTAACCTAGTTTTACCTAAAATAGAACATCGAGACAGTAAAATATTTTGAAAATTACAAATAAGAACTTTAATAGTGTCTTAAATTAAATAATAATTAAATAAATTTTTGCAGGTTTATTATTAAAATAGCTTCAGCTATGAAATATTAAATCTATGTATGTTAGTAACTAAGATTTAATATTTCATAGCTGAAGTTAGCATAGCATGTTAGTAACTATAATTAACTCAATTCTTTCAAAATTAAAATCACGTTATGGCGCATTAAAATTCCCAAACGAGGTAACTTTTTTTTTTGAAAACTTCGATTAAAAAAAGCACAATGTGTTTTAAGAAACAAATCAATTTAAGCAACTATTTAGTTGTCCCAGAGCAAATAGATCATTTCTGTCAAATTATAAATACTAGGAGATGTTGAAGGAACAGCTCAATCTCCCACTCGACAAAGTTTAAATTTGTAAAAAATGATTTTATTTGAATACATTGGACAGAAATTCGTCTGCCAAATGAAAACGTGGAATTCTAAAGATTGTTCTATGCCGATTTGAGCTGAAGTAGATACTTACATACAAAAACGTTTCCTAAGAAAATTAAGAGCCCTTTGAAAATGAAGCTTTGCCATTTGTTTTTCAAATATCTTCAAAACGGCGTTAATAAAACTCATTTACCTACATAGCTCTTAATTCGTTGATTTGTCAAAGTCAACTCTTATTATTACTACTGAATTTAGTAATATCGAGGACGCTTACGACCACAATAAAAATTCATATTTACATTAACAGATCGCCACTTATGTGGTGCCATTATATTCAGAAAATTATGCAGATTTCAAAAATGTAATAATATGCTGGGTCTTCCGTTTGAAAATCGAAAATTTATGTCAGTTCCGGCGAAACCACAAGTGGAGAAAAACACAATTTTTATGTCAAAAATGAACATTTGATAAGTACATTAGATATGTAACAAATTTGAAAATTTTATCTTAATAAATAACAAAATTAAGGGGACGTATGTACCATGATTACACGCGGTATATATAAAATCAAATTTATTAATTGCGTGTGTTGCGGCGTTTACAATTTTTTTTTATGGCAGATAGTAAAATAATATTATTATACAGCTTAAAACAATCATATTCATTAGTTAACGTTGTTGTTGCTATGTATAAGAATCAACAGTTTAACTTTTAACAGCAATTAACAGTTTAAATTAAACGAATGTGAGTCACAGTTGGTACAAGAGATCGGTTACGCATTTAGGACCTTCAATTTTATTTATAAATACTTTTAAGGAAAGTTTAAAGAAATTAGTTTTTTAATTTATTCTCGTATACATGTATGTATACCACAAAATAAAATTCAAGGCTATATGTTCAAATTTTTTATATCATAATTGAAGTGCTCGGGGAGAAGATGGTGACAAGCCACATTATGTTAATTTCGAAAAAAGACAGTTTAAAACTTACAATCAAATCCTGAAATCATGTTATAAAAGTTATCCATTTTATATTTTCAGATATTATCAACACTGTTATTAGTTTTATATTTCCGTTCACAATTCAAAGAATATCACTTTGGTTGTCAGAAAAAATTAAATAAAATTGTGGCTTATCGTTGTCTTTCATTAAATAGTTTCAACTAAGTTTCAATAGTTCAACCTCTTTAGTTTCTACAACTAGGCGAGAAACAACAGTAAGCTAAATATTACTACAGCTAGGTATTCATTTTATTAAAAAATCGTACAATATTATAAGAAAGAGATAGATAGATAAATAAATTTTATAGATAGCATGAAAGCATTTTGCCTCTTAAATGTTTGTAGGTTCTTTTTAGGACGTTCTTTTGCACGTGTGCATTCCTCATCAGTGAATTTGTTTCACTAAACAATAATAATCAATTCAATTTGTTTAAATAACACTTTAATTTTTTATTAAAATTTAATCATGTTTAATTTACATAACTAATAAATGAAGTTTTTCATAAATGTTTGATATATCACTTTAGGGTCAGCAAGAATATACCACCCCTAATCTTTTTAATCCCATTTCCCTCGGGGGAATAATTAAAAAAGTAATAATAAATTAAAAAAATTTAATAAAAAAATTATTGTTTTTGTTTTGAATGGACTTTTATTTTTGCGTAAAACGTTTCTATTACAGTTCTTGGGACTCTTGAATAAATAATCATAAATAGTAAAATCAACATCAGCCAAAAATGATATAGTATCAAATTTTTGTTAAAACAGTAATAAGCCACATCAAACTTTACTAATATCTATTTAAGAAGAACTACTGATTTCACTGTCACTATTTGTATTAACATTATCGTTGACCTTATCACTATCGTCAAATTCACTCTATTCACTCTATTCTACTCTATACAATTTTCTCTTGATTGGGTGATAACTGGCGCTTGTCATATTGGATGTTGTGTGGCTTGTTACGTTCTTTATCAAAAAAATTCTGCATTTGAGGTTTATTAAAGAAAAAAATTACCTGATTATATCGTCATCTATTAATAAATCGCCTCAATACTTTTACAGTAGCTTTTTACCTTCGTTTAACACCGATTTATATTAAAAACTTAATTTTGCCAATATGTGGCTTGTCACTATCTTCCGCCGAGCCCTCTAATTGTAGTTATGTTAAAGCAATAAAGTCTATAAATACCCACTGTTAAAACGGTATTGATTAAGTAAGTACCTATTTAATTTCACAAATCAAATTTTTCAAAATGGTACACATTTTTTTTCGAGTTAATTTTCCTTGGAAAACGGCGTCGGCGCGCTGACAGCACAAAAAGTTTACAGAATAATAGCCTAATGTTAACATTAAAATATTTAAAAACGTTATAATATTATGAAGGTATTAATAAATACCTTGTAAGGGTGGAAAAATAAAAATTTAAACTAGCAATTTCAAAATCTTATCAGAAAGGAATCCGCCCGTCGCGTCGTCAAAACAAATTAATTATAAATTAATAAAATGCCCGACCTTTTTGTCCTATCAATTTCCCACGTGGGCGATACAGCATTCCAGAAAGTCCACCGTCAAAACCAAGACAATGCACATTAAAACGGCACAATCACATAAAATTCCCAGTCTAATAGTTTCTGTCAAATTATACATACTAGGATCCGTTGAAGGAACAGCTCAAACTCCCATTCGACAAAGTTTAAATTTGTAAAAAATGATTTTATTTGAATACATTAGACAGAAATTCGTCTGCCAAATGAAAACGTGGAATTCTAAAGATTGTTCTATGCCGATTTGAGCTGAAGTAGATACTTACATACAAAAACGTTTCCTAAGAAAATTAAGAGCCCTTTGAAAATGAAGCTTTGCCATTTGTTTTTCAAATATCTTCAAAACGGCGTTAATAAAACTCATTTACCTACATAGCTCTTAATTCGTTGATTTGTCAAAGTCAACTCTTATTATTACTACTGAATTTAGTAATATTGAGGACGCTTACGACCACAATAAAAAATTCATATTTACATTAACAGATTGCCACTTATGTGGTGCCATTATATTCAGAAAATTATGCAGATTTCAAAAATGTAATAATATGCTGGGTCTTCCGTTTGAAAATCGAAAATTTATGTCAGTTCCGGCGAAACCACAAGTGGAGAAAAACACAATTTTTATGTCAAAAATGAACATTTGATAAGTACATTAGATATGTAACAAGTTTGAAAATTTTATCTTAATAAATAACAAAATTAAGGGGACGTCTGTACCATGATTACACGCGGTATATATAAAATCAAATTTATTAATTGCATGTGTTGCGGCGTTTCCAATTTTTTTTTATGACAGATAGTAAAATAATATTATTATACAGCTTAAAACAATCATATTCATTAGTTAACGTTGTTGTTGCTATGTATAAGAATCAACAGTTTAACTTTTAACAGCAATTAACAGTTTAAATTAAACGAATGCGAGTCACAGTTGGTACAAGAGATCGGTTACGCATTTAGGACCTTCAATTTTATTTATAAATACTTTTAAGGAAAGTTTAAAGAAATTAGTTTTTTAATTTATTCTCGTATACATGTATGTATACCACAAAATAAAATTCAAGGCTATATGTTCAAATTTTTATATCATAATTGAAGTGCTCAGGGAGAAGATGGTGACAAGCCACATTATGTTAATTTCGAAAAAGACAGTTTAAAACTTACAATCAAATCCTGAAATCATGTTATAAAAGTTATCCATTTTATATTTTCAGATATTATCAACACTGTTATTAGTTTTATATTTCCGTTCACAATTCAAAGAATATCACTTTGGTTGTCAGAAAAAATTAAATAAAATTGTGGCTTATCGTTGTCTTTCATTAAATAGTTTCAACTAAGTTTCAATAGTTCAACCTCTTTAGTTTCTACAACTAGGCGAGAAACAACAGTAAGCTAAATATTACTACAGCTAGGTATTCATTTTATTAAAAAATCGTACAATATTATAAGAAAGAGATAGATAGATAAATAAATTTTATAGATAGCATGAAAGCATTTTGCCTCTTAAATGTTTGTAGGTTCTTTTTAGGACGTTCTTTTGCACGTGTGCATTCCTCATCAGTGAATTTGTTTCACTAAACAATAATAATCAATTCAATTTGTTTAAATAACACTTTAATTTTTTATTAAAATTTAATCATGTTTAATTTACATAACTAATAAATGAAGTTTTTCATAAATTTTTGATCACTTTAAGGGCAGCAAGAATATACTACCCGTAATCTTTTTAATCCCATTTTCCTTCGGGGGAATAATTAAAAAAATAATAATAAATTAAAAAAATTTAATAAAAAAATTATTGTTTTTGTTTTGAATGGACTTTTATTTTTGCGTAAAACGTTTCTATTACAGTTCTTGGGACTCTTGAATAAATAATCATAAATAGTAAAATCAACATCAGCCAAAAATTATAGTATCAAATTTTTGTTAAAACAGTAATAAGCCACATAAAACTTTACTAATATCTATTTAAGAAGAACTACTGATTTCACTGTCACTATTTGTATTAACATTATCGTTGACCTTATCACTACCGTCAAATTCACTCTATTCACTATTCACTCTATACAATTTTCTCTTGATTGGGTGATAACTGGCGCTTGTCATATTGGATGTTGTGTGGCTTGTTACGTTCTTTATCAAAAAAATTCTGCATTTGAGGTTTATTAAAGAAAAAAATTACCTGATTATATCGTCATCTATTAATAAATCGCCTCAATACTTTTACAGTAGCTTTTTACTTTCGTTTAACACCGATTTATATTGAAAACTTAATTTTGCCAATATGTGGCTTGTCACTATCTTCCGCCGAGCCCTCTAATTGTAGTTATGTTAAAGCAATAAAGTTTATAAATACCCACTGTTAAAACGGTATTGATTAAGTAAGTACCTATTTAATTTCACAAATCAAATTTTTCAAAATGGTACACATTTTTTTTCGAGTTAATTTTCCTTGGAAAACGGCGTCGGCGCGCTGACAGCACAAAAAGTTTACGAAATAATAGCCTAATGTTAACATTAAAATATTTAAAAACGTTATAATATTATGAAAGTATTAATAAATACCTTGTAAGGGTAGAAAAATAAAAATTTAAACTAGCAATTTCAAAATCTTATCAGAAAGGAATCCGCCCGTCGCGTCGTCAAAACAAATTAATTATAAATTAATAAAATGCCCGACCTTTTTGTCCTATCAATTTCCCACGTGGGCGATACAGCATTCCAGAAAGTCCACCGTCAAAACCAAGACAATGCACATTAAAACGGCACAATCACATAAAATTCCCAGTCTAATAGACACGCAGACACACTCCCGAATCCAACGAAAGGCAACGCGGAACTGAAAGGAATTTTTAAAATTTTTTAATCGGCTGGTTACACATGCAAATGTTTTGTATTTTGTGAAAGTTTCTATTTTATCGAGTAATAAATAATCCGTGCAGGCTTCATGGGAATAACCGATAAACGTCGGCGCGCACTCGAACATCTTGCATCAAGGTGAGGTGCGCTTTGTAGATATAATTGCTTATCAATTATTTATCGTCTACTATTGTATGTATAATTCTGCCTGAAGTTTTATTTTATTCGTTCGATTACGTATATTACTACGATTTACGATTTAAAAAGTTTGATAAAAATTACACATATAGTCGAGCATTATTTATTATAGGCACCGCATTTTTATTTATTACGATGCTGAATTATTCGTCGTTAATTCAAGCAATTAGAAAATAAAAAACAATAGTTACACTATTTCATTACTAGAAAGACTTTGTGAAAAACGCAAACAAGTAAATTGATTCAAATACTTTGGCACCTTTTGCGGGAAGGAGGGTGTCTAGAACTTAGCAAAACGTCTGAATAGATGGTACTATAGCAAATTTCTTATACATAGACAACCATATTAACACTAGTTCCTTGAAGAGACACTTTAAAAGCTTATTATCGGTCCCAGTTTATTTATGACCTACTGATTTACGACTTCTCAAACGTTTGGTTTGGCAGGTTGAAGTTCTTTCTGAGAACGGATTTGCCTAGTATAGTTCGAATTCTCAATCTATATACATTCAAGATAGGTTTCGATGCACGTCATCAATAAGAAGTGTCTAAATTGTGTATTTGTAATATTCAGTTTAAAGTTTTGAACGTGGCATATTCTATAAATGATTTACCTGCACACATATAACATGACAAAGAAAGACTGCAATTTATTAGTACCTAATGTAAAAATAGGTACGAGGTTTTATTGATGACGTATATTGGAACCTATCTTGAATAACGTATAATTAAACACACTACTTCTATCCGTACTGAAAATAATATAACATGCATTTTACTTTGCGCGAACCTTGCGCCACCCCGAAACTGTCAGTTTCGATAATTCGCTTTCTTGAATTCGCTAATGACCCTGTTATTACAGAATAAGAATGATGTGGTTTTTCATTTCATTATTTATTTAAAATATTTTGCGAAAACTTATAATCTTATTGCCGATTTTTTCACCTCAAGGTGAATTTATCTGATAGGTATTTCCCATAGAATCTAATCTTACTTTAACCGTACTTTGCACTAACAACTGTTTCCACGGTAAATACCTATACGGTTACCGATAAATTTACCAAGAGATGGAAAAATCGGCTCTAAGATCGAGAGTAAGTTTTCGCAAAATATTCTAAATAAACGGGAAACGAAAAACCACATCATTCTTATTTTGAACGTCGTACTTTGAGAACGATTCATATCTAATTACTAGTTATTATCGCACCCAAGTAAGCGGATTATCGAAGCTGGTCCTTTCGGGGTGGCGCAGGTGGTACGCGCAAAGTATAAACGTTTTCCTCGTTCCTTTCTTCTTTATTGTTCAACTTATTTGTAAATTTTATTTGGTACTCGTATTCGCCATTTGTGACTTATTTGGTGTATCGACCTTGGACCAACATTAAAAATTGTTGTTTATTAAAGGCTCTTAAATGACATACGACTTGAAATGCGTTTCCATTTGAAATTTTTTAGTTAACCTCCACCTCCCACTCCCGGAGGTTACACACCCAAACATTTTCCATCAAAAATTGTGCCCTAAAAATAATGGAATAGGTAGGTAAGTGCGTATTCGCCGATTTTTCCATATAGGTACCCAACAATTTCCGAAAAAATGGTGCGGGGCCAGGCTTTGTGGACATTTGGTATATCTATGCCATTTAAAACAAAACAAAACGAAATGTTTAACATTATGTTTAAATCTAATAACATTTGCAACCATTTCATTCTGTTTATAATAATAACACTTAAATTTTGAATAGCTGATTTATAATTCATATTGTTTATTACAAACTACATTATTTTTTATTACACATATTATTATTATTATTAAAAATTATGTAGTAGCAGAGGTGCTTATAACGTTATTTTTAAAAAGCAATTTCTGACGCTTTCTAACTATTTCAAATTTGCCTACAGTTTCGAATGTATATAGGTACCTTTATATATGTCAGGATTATTTGGGTAATAAATATTTCTAACAAGACCACGTGCCGACCTCTCGAGGTCTGTACATTCTTTCTCTTTCTGTGAGTCCTCTTTGTTTAATTGTGAAATTTTATAAAAACATTTGTACGATTATCATGTTCTATTAAAGATGAAAACTTGATCGACATCTTAAATGATATAAAAAAACTTTCTCTAGGCAATGACGAAACATGAGCTTGATATGTTGATGCATATATGAAATTTTGAATTTTATTCATAAAAGTAAACTTACACGCAACATTTTTTCAATAAAAAATCTATTTCTACTTCAGCTATCTTCATCAAAACTTGTTATCTCCTAGATATTGTATTGAACATTATACATTGTAAAATTAAAGCCGTAATTTAAATTGCATTTTGAATTGTGTACAAGTTCTAATTTCGTTATTAATAATTTTATATTAAATTTTAAAAACTCAAATGATAGATAATTTGATGGCGAAAAACCTCCAAATAAGAGAATTTTGTAGAATTTAAAAATAAAGAATGTAATTCACTTGTAATGGTCGCCGGGAATAGAGTATACCCTCCCCTTAAAAATAGACGATATACCGGATGTTTCGTTGAGAACGGACCAACCGGCGCAGGATGGTAAAAATATTTCAGTACGCATCGTTTTTGACCCCTCATACATGGTCGTTAAACCGAGCAACAACAACAACATACCATCTCCATGACAGCATTTTAGTCAATCCCTAGTTATTCTGTATACCGAGCAAAAACACAATGTGCCAATCATTTAAATACTGCTTTATCGATATACCGCTATCATTGGTCGCCTTCAGGGAATTGTAGCGTCGAAACGCTGCAGCGCTGTAACGCTTTATCTTGCCTGAACAAACATTTTTGGTACTGGTTATTTTTCAGCTTTTAATTCTTAGGTTGGCAATTTTGTTTGTTTTTGGTTAACACTCAAATTGTTATGTAAAACTTACCTTGTATTATCTTCAACCTTTCTTCTTACGTTACCGCAAGGGAAATGACTTCGTCTCCGAATTGTAACGTTATAACCCATCTTTATTTTTTGCATAAACCAAAACGTAAGCAACATAATTTGTTAGGTTAGAACGCATGGACGCGTCATTGCTTTATTTAGTTATAAAACGTTAAAGCGGAATATTTATATGCTTTAATGCTTTACTGAAGCGTTGCAGCACTGCGAGTAAAGCAGACGCCATTCAGAGCATCGCTTCGATAAAGCGCTACAGCGCTACCATTCCCTGAATGCGGCCATTTTTGGTCACGTACTTCGTAACACTCGCTTCACCTAAAAGTTTAAAGGTGCTTGCTCTAAAAATTGACCTGAATGTTTTAAAATTAGCAAAAACCAAACTTTATACGTCAAAAAATTGATGACACAATAGATTACATTAATAGATATTAACGATACCTACCAGTTCGATTATGTCATGTTTAATGAAACGAGACGGCGAACCGAGTTACGCGGCAATCAAATGAGTTTAATTGAGCCATAATCAAACGTGCATTGTTCGATATTTAACCTTCGCCCGCTTATAATACCGGGTGTAACGAAGAATTTTGTAAACCCGACGGTCTCTAATAAATATTTTGAAAAACAGCAACATGCGCATTCAGTTTTGCTATCGCATAATACCTGTGCATAAAATCATTCTTGTTATTGCATCGTGATCTTTTTATCGAATTACGATTCCGTTTAATCGTTGATTGTTTTCGTGCTTATAAGGTCTGTGCAATAGATTTTAATTTACAATTAAAGGCGCTTGCGTCAGATATTAATGAAATCTATTATGTATGGTTTAGAACTCGACTATTTGGTGTAACTTTTTAAAATTGAAAAATAAAATTGTGTTTTCGTTTTACATCTATTAAAACTGCAATTAATGTATTTTTCGTAAAGTAAACAAGAAATTATTGCGAAAATATTTAATAAAATGGTAAATACTGATCTATAAAGACTATAATTTTAAAATTTTTCTAGTTTGTGGTTTTGAATATACATTTTGATTAATTACTTTATCATTTTGCGTGTTACAGTAACTGGAAAATAATGGTTTAATTAGCTTTGTTAAAATGATGTCTGTGATTAAATTTTTATGATTGTAACAAGAAAAATGGGAACTTAAAGAATTTTTTGGAATAGTAACAACTCTTTTCGAAATGTTTTTCGCAAACATACAAATTGGGTTCAATATTGTGTCCTATAAATGAATAATTAAGTAGTAATAAAGAGTTAAGTAAGAATGAATTATTGAAATCGCAATTATTTACCTGTTACATTAAATATTTTTTTACACCACAAGTTTTTATACGTAATATCAGAAGGAAATCGGTGCATTTTAATTTTATTTCTATTTATTTGTGTGCAATTAGGCACACAACAATGTTTTAGCTGCATATTATTTACTGTGAATTCCACACTTTAAATGAAAATCCTAGTTGCAAATAAACATTACAGTTACCATTAATATCTGACGCGAGCGACATCTGTTATTTCCATTCAAGTTGTCGGGTCAGCTGTTTTAGCTATGCACAGACCTTATAAGCAACTCTGACAACAATCAACGCAGACGACGGTTTAATATACATGGACAATTGAATTTTCGCAAAAGTGTCGCTTTTGGAAACTATCGATCAAGAAATTAAATAAATAGCGCTGACAAAGTGTACGCGCTCTACTTCAAAGAAACCTGATAATGGGCCACCGTTGAAAATTGACACTATAAATAAATTGGAAATTTCCCACGGGGATGATTCAAACACGTATTCATCGCAAAGTAATATACCGAGTGGACTTGAAATCTTACAAAGTTTAGTAAGAACAATATATTATTGTAATTTGGCATCTGTACAAATATTAGGTAGCTAAGCACGTATTTAACGTTCGGTTTTTCCTATTTTAATACAAAATGCGTTATAATTATTTTGTTTAATCGAAGATGTGTTTTTTCAAAAATTTAAAAACTTTCGTCGTATACCTATTACCGATAAATACCTTGAATTATTTTGTTGTGTTCAAAAATTGAAAAGCAAAAAATCAGAGCACGCCAAAAATATTTGAAAATAACTTACAAACTAATAGATAACATAAAGATATCTGACGAGCTTCTCGCATCCCAGCAAGATTTCTCAAGTACATTGTAAATGAAGTAAGGAGCTGTATTAAGCTGTTCCGTTTACATTGTTCTCCTTTTAGGGGACGAACGACCGGAATACGTCTAAGACAATTCGTGTATATAGTCCGTGAAATGCTTTTATTCGCATTTCAGTAAAACAGTTTCCACCGACAGACCGAATCTAATTTACTTATAAAACGTTTTCAGTACCTAAACCGCGTACGTGTAGGTATGTTAAAATGATAAGCATCGTAAAATTACAAGACGCACAAAATGTTAAAAACAAACATTAAAATCTTTTTTCTTTAATTTTATTTAATTTAATAATTTTCGACATACGGACGTAATACGTAAAGTTCTTTGAAATGGTGTATTAGGTTTTTTTGATATCACCTTAGGGGAACCAGGGGTGCACAACCTCTAACCTTTCTAACTCCAAAATTTTTCACAGGTTTAAGTTTCAACTAAACCCCGAACCTAACCTTACACTAGAAACTTGGGAGCGCGCAAAGAAAAGTACAATTGCCACCGTTAAAATCGCTTTCATTTCGTGTAAAGTTCATCTGATTGCTCGATGGCAATCGATTAAAATCGGGCACACTTTAAACCCCACTGAAAAATGGGTAAACTCACATATAACTCATCGCCATGTGGCATATAAATACACAAAGAAAAATTAACTTAAATCGACCCTTCTATTCCCATCGGTACAGGATTAAAAGAACAATATTTCGCGTTCCGAGTAGGTATTTTACATAACATGTTTCATGGGAAATATATCTTTATTCATTACCCGATGACGTGCCAAAAAGTGTCATAACTTAATAATCGACTACGAAATGAAAAATTAATTAAAGTTATCTTGATTGTTGTATTAAACCACTAATAATTTCATTGCGGATGTTAATAAATGTTTATTCTCGAAATACATATTTTCATAAAAAATCCAATTTTCTAGATAACTCTAATACCTATTAAATTAATACTTAAATTTTTGTGTGGTAAGTTAATAAGTTTTTTGAGATCGCATTTTCAATTTTTAATATTCGCCTCCCGAGTTAAAGATAAAAATCTTTTTTTAATTTTAGCTAAAAATTACATTTGCGAAAAAAAATTTCAATAACCTCTCGCCACGTTTTCTATTTGCACTCGCAAAATTCATCCCCTTATTTTAGTTTCACCCTGCGTACGCACGTCATACCACGATGAATAATCGTTGCTAATTACAAACAAAAATCAATAATATATACCTAAGTATCTACTTGTTTCGAACTTAAAATTTGTTAGAAATAAAGATAAAAAAAATGAAACATTACATAGATGTGGAAGATATGTTGACTTAAGATTATTTCCATAAGTACAGGGTCAATTTTCAAGCGTGCCACGTAAATAATTTAAGAACGCTGCACTGATTGAATGGGCTGCTAGATAAATTGATCAAAGTGAACAAGGTATACAATTTTCAGTAAAACACGTTATGATTTACAACATGTATAGCAGATAAAATTACAAGTGGCAAAAAAGGTTTTCTAGAATTTATCTAGAAACTGCACTTGTATAATACAATTTAATTGACTTTATAGTTGATTTTGTTGTAGTAACGTGACTAATAATTAATTTGAAAGTGAACATTTAAAAACAAAAATAAAATATCGATTAAACCGCGAAAGCACTACAATCTATTGTAGTAGCAGGTAACGTCAGTTACACAAACATTTAGAAACATTTAAGGGTGTAAATACGTACACATACAATTATCTACTTGGAACATTCAAAGCGATCAATACAACAACTTAACAAACACATACAAAAATCATAAAGCGAAGCTCGAGGAAAAGGCAAATGCAAATTCAAAAACAGATTCAGAAACGTCACATTACTGAGCTGTAAACAATAAAATAAACGCGAAATGCGCCTCTGAAAAGGGGAATTCTTTTGCCTCTAAAATGTCGGAACTGGAACAACATTTGTAATTGCGCTTTTTTTACAACTGCGAGAGAAATTAATATCTCCGGAGAACAGCGATAATAACATTTTTCCATTAATAATATTAATTTTAATCAACTCCCATCGTAATAATATAATTTGAATTACTTTCGTGTTCCATTTACTAACATTCCAGAGGCCTGCTTGCGGTTACATCTGCACACAAAACATAGTACCGTACCTCCATCCGTACTGCTCCGCCGATCTAGCCTTTGTGATAAGTAAAGTTTTCTCGCCATCTCTGTACAATAAAAATCATTGTTAGTAATTGTGCGAAATTTTACGATTTTATTATGTAGTAGTACAATTCCCCAAGTTCTTGAAAAAAAGCTACGGCGCTACATTGCCTAATTTAGTGTGAAATATATGTATAGTAAGGTTTAGATATTGAAGTGAATTTTACATGCGAACATAGTTAAGCTTTTAATCTCATCGCTAAGTTGGCACTAGGGAAAATTTAGATTAAGATAAAAGCGAAAAGAAACAGTGTATGGTTTTACAAGAACTAGGCAAGTAATTAATCGATAATATAATACTTACGTATACATAGGTACATAATATACATATAGACGTTTATATTTTAGGTAGATATATGCGAGTAATTACCTATAGGTACAATTTAAATGCAAACGGTAAGATGGATTTATTGCTACTATTTAAACGATTCGATAGAACGCATGAACTAATACATAGTACCTATACAATGTAATTTCGGGCAACTGAATAATAAACTAATAACCTCTATTAACTAGTTTTAAATTAATATCTTTTGTCGCGTTTAAAAATTAATCGATAACGTGCCATTTTCAATTACATTCAAAATGAAAATTTAATTGTTCGGCTTATTAATATTTGAACGATTTATTAGATAAGTATTTAATCGAGTCAAAAAACGATTAAATGCGTATAGGATATTGCCTATTAAAGGGAACGTTTTATTGTTTAATACGAATATACTAGTTTTATTTATACCTAGAGTACTAGTTGAAACTATTTTATACCTACACCTATTTTACTTAAATACACTCACCGGCACAAAATTCGATCCATCTACAATTTTTAGTAAAAAATTGCGATAAACGTTTGTTTTATATAATAATGGGGAAAATTCCTATTTCAATGACATGTTTAGTGCGATAAAATTTTATTCGTTTGGGGAATTTAGTTAATTTGTTTATTTGGATGGTATCAAATTATAATAGTCAAATTCTGAGCGTACTTTATTATTAAGTTTATTACGTGTATTAGTCTTAATTGTTGGAAATACAATTGAATTTACTGTCTGTAAAAATTTAATATGGGGTTGAATCCAACCGATACTGCCAGAGCAATTGCTTTGATTCACGATGGGCGCTCGCAGTACTACGCCGCTTGAGTGTGGTGCCTTGGTGTTTCAAGGTGTAGTATTCAGAGAGCTGTAGAAAGGTTTCGAGAAACTGGAGGCTACACCAGGAGAGTGGGATGAGACAGGAAAAGGTGTACAACTGCTAGGGATGACCACTTCCTTACATTAAAAGTTCTGAGAAAAAGAGATACTACTGCAGTTAATGCACCTAATGAGTTGCAAGAAGTAAGTGTTAGTGAAAGAACTGTAAGAAGAAGGTTGCAGGAACACGGAGAAGTCCCGCAAACGGCCCACAATTGACCAGAGAACATCGAGTGGAGCGGCTTCACTTTGCACGTCAACACTAAAATTGGGATAATGATGACTGGGATCATATTCTTTTTACCGACGAGTCGAGATTTTGTTTAAAATTTGCGGATGGCCGTCAAAGAGTATGGCGCAGGACTGGAGAAAGATTCGCCCAATGTAATATTGAGCCAAAGCTTAGTTTTGGTGGTGGTTCAATCATGGTATGGGGAGGTATTAGCATGAAAGCTCGCACCGAATTAGTAGTAGTAAATGGAGGGGCGATGACTGCTGACAGGTACATTAGGGATACCTTAACAACAGACTTCTGATTGTGGAAGGGAGTATCGATTCCTCGACTTCTTCTTCCTGTATACCGGTGACGTGCGGTGTTCCACAGAGCTCAGTCCTCGGACCGACCTTGTGGAACATATTATACGACGGTGTTCTTGAATTAAAATTGCCCGATGGCGCCCATACGGTCGCTTTCGCAGATGACCTGGCTTTAATTGTCCATTCCAAATACGTCACATCTTTGAAACGTAAAATAAACGTTAGCATAAACTTAATTATTGACTGGCTAGACGAGAATCTACTCGATATCTGCCCAGATAAGACTAAGTCCATTTTCATTTCGGGTAAAAGGAAAATTCCACAATTAAAAATAAAGGTAAAAGACGTGATTAATTTCCCGGAAAATCAAATTAAATACTTGGGAATTACTCTAGATAAATATCTAAACTACAGTAAACACATTGGAAACGTTTGTTCTAAAGGTGACATTTTCTGTAATAAAATATCTAAAATTCTTTGTAACACGCCCTTTGTTTCGCCCTTGCGAAATTAAAAGACGCCTGATCGCCTCAGTCATAGATTCGGTGTTACTCTATGCATGTCCTGTTTAGATAAACACTTTAGATATTAAAAAAAAACGTTTTAAACCTAAGAAAAATTCAAAGGCGTTCTGCTTTGCGAATCTGTTGTGGTTATCGTACGATTTCGAACAATGCAGTAATTGTTATTGCCAAATTAATTCCAATCGATATCTTATGTTCTGAAAGGCATTACCTTTATTTTAACAAAAACTCGAATAGAGCGGACAAGGCCGAGGCTAGAAGACTGTCTTTGGAAAATTGGAGCAGAGAGCTCGATGAATCGAACAAAGGCTTATGGACCAGAACCCTTATCAACAACTTGGACACATGGTACAGCAGAAAGCATGGCCTTGTCAATTATCATATCACCCAAATACTGTCAGGACATGGTGCTTTTAAATCTTACCTTTTTAAAATTGGTAAAAGTGCCGATGACAAATGTCCGAACGGAGAAAATGAAATTGATACCGTAGAACTCGCGGTTTTTTATTGTAACAAATGGTCTGGACTTCGCTCAGAGGTAAATAACTCAGCGGGCGTTACCTTAAATAAAAGCAACATAGTCGAGTACATGTGCTTATCAGAAAACCATTGGAACACTATTATATACTGGATAGTCATTATTAATGACAGACTAGATTTAGAAAGTATTAACGGAATGCTATAGTTTAATTTCGATTTTCAAAAGCTTTCTGCTTATCAGAAATCTTCTGGAATATCATTGTCACTGGACAGTCATTACTAGCGACAGACAAGATTAGAAAGGATCAACGGAATGCTAAAGTATAATCTGAATTAATTACCGGATTTATTTTTTCTATTTTTTGAATTTACTGAAGACTGAATTTTGCTTTGTTAATAAGATCTTTCCTGCCTCCACCAGTCGAAGTAATATCAACTTGATAGTTCCGGCTGGTGTTGACACTTCGCAATCGAGGAGGGGTTTAGTCGGTAGGTACACCGGACAGATATGCCGGTGTGAATCCGACACGCCCCCGGCTGATGCTGGGGCTGTCTATGAAGATTCCCCTCCTTCGATAAAAAAAAAAGGTACATTAGGGACATTATGAACCACATGTCGTATCTTTCGCCCCATTTATTGGTGACAACTTTATGCTAATGCATGATAATGCCCGTCCGCATGTTGTCCGAATTGTTTGTGAATACTTGAGAGAAGTAACAATCCACCGTATGATGTGGCCTGCAAGAAGTCCCGATCTAAATCCGATCGAACATGTTTGGGACATGGTGGGGAGACGAGTTCCTTGCCGAGTTCCTGCTCCTTCTAACTTGCGAGAGTTAAGTGTAGCAGTAGTCCAAGAATGGGACGAAATTAGCCAAGATTACATTCGTTGCCTTATTGAGGGTATGCAAAGGCGAATAGAAGCTGTAATTCGAGCACGGGGAGCTATTACACGCTACTGATTTTTTGCTTTTTCGTTTTTTTTTTACTTGTTATGTACAATAAATGTTGTTTACTGTTTTATCTAGTTATGAGATATTGCCGTATTTTTGTTGTTAGAGCAATAAAAATGCTCCCGTCGGTTTAATTACATTTCAACATCTGTTTTACACACCCTTTAAACTATGCGTAAATATAACCAATTTATAAACTAAAATTAACCGCATGCATCGAATTTTGTGCCGGTGAGTGTAGTTTCAATTACCTAAATAAATTATATTACTAAAGGCGTTTAACAAATTTGCAAAGGAAATAATAAATTCGTATAGTTGGAAAAACCTAGAAACCATTTCGATGCGAGACATTTCCACGTAAAAAACGATTTACCCCAAGACAGTTTCAACGACAAAACATTTCAACACCACACAATTTATTTATAAATACTTACTCACTCGTGTGCAAGTAAATATCGTTAATTGCACTTTTGTCAAATTGGGCAATTAACTAGTCCTAATTCTTATTTTGTCTTTATTTCTTGGGCCCATAAAAATAGTTGTCGTCACATAACAACAGTCCTCCGCATCAGTTTACTTAGTTTCCCAAGTATTATTATTGTGGTAGGTAAATCTATTTCTTTTTACGATATCTGTTACTTTATAAATTGGAAGGATGCCAACTTTAATTTTAAATACAGCAAAATGTACCCCTATAGGTATTTTTTTATTATTACAAAATTAAAAAATTATCACTGCAAAATTATTCAAATAAATACCTATACAACATTAAATATTTTAATAAATTTCCTAGTTTAGGATTGGAAAAAAAATACATAGTAGGTACGTATCTATCTAAAGGATAATTCGAAAGAACTGAATTTTTCGATATTGGCAAATTTAGTGGATTGGCACTGGTTTTAGGTGTAAATAATAAATGTTTCCGCTTTATCTATAATAAAACTATCAAATTAATAGCTTAAATGTAGCTTAAAACAAAATTACATCGACGGCGTTTCGGCAAAAGTACGTAACCCACACTTTTTTTTACGAAAATGAGTTATTCTGACTATCTTACGCGTCTAAGGCAGAGACATCGTCCGTTAAAATGTGGTAATAATATTTCGATTTGTTCCACCAGAAAAATCGATTTCTATTTCTGCCAAAAATTATCTGCTTATAGTTACGCGACAACACAAAATGTGCGCTCCTGTAAAATTTACTTTTTGTGGGTGACGTCCTTAAAACGCCGTCGATATTCTACTAACGTTAAATTGTACTAACTACAAGGATGTGGAAAAATACGACTTCTGCATACTTTTAGGTACGCACTTTTACCGAAAAATAGAAATTCCAGTGTTTTTCCTATATCGTATACGTGAGTTCTATTTTTCTAGATTTTTACGATTTTAACTTTTCAGAAAAATTATGCCACTTACAATTATTAGAGTCGGTTTTTCGATGGCTAATTAACTCTGACCGTGATGAAATGATTATTGAAACAATTGATTGATGACTTATGTAAGCAACATAATTTATCATTCAATTTAATGTATAATTAAATAAATAATTATTTGTCCCTAAAACTTGTTTAATTCGACCTATCCAAAAAAAATTAAATATAGCCTTAGTTATATGCGTTATACGTATCTTATTAACTAATCTAATATTGATTTTTCCACTACAGTAAAAAAAATTACTTGTGGTATTTCTCCTTAAACAAAAAAGGACACATATCGTGTTTTATAACTGTAGGTTATAAAAGCTTTGTACGCCACAATTCTAAACATAATTTATTTAATATAACGAAACTACGTTGACCGTCATATTTTAAGGATTTTTTTTCCTTCTAAAGGATTATTATGTGATTCTAATTTTTTTGAAGAGCAGAGCGACATGTTAAAATAAATACCTATTGTGGTAAAACAAGGTATCGTAAAACAAAATAATAAGCACTAACGGCATTCGAGCAATAGCACCTACATAAGTAATGCTAAATTAAGACTTTCCCTCTATTTAAGAAAAATGCCGGAGCGCAATAGTAAAGCTGCTTTAGCTTCATTAATTTTTGCCAGTCAGCGAGGCTCGACCTAAGATGATAATGACTTTCAATTCTCCTTCGTAGGGTTATTCTAATTGAAATGAAACACTTGCTTCCAAATAAAAGGCCGAAATTCGATTGTAATTTAAATACTGCGTAGCCGAAAATGTAATTAAATAGTTGTAAAAGAAACATTCGTGGATTTAAAAAATTGCCCCGCAATATATTTTCATGTAGAACAATACCGATTGTCGTCCTCTCGGTTTTAATTTATTCGGATAATATTAAGCCGGTGCGGCCTAAAGATAGATACTTAAACAATAGGTGTGGCATTTCGCAAGAGATTTCATAAAATTAATACTATAGCTACCGATTTTTTTGTAAGTAATAAATTTTTCTTTCGTCTACTTTTCATGTCGGAAATTTTCGTTTGAATTGTTCGAGCTGTAAAAAGACTTTTACCGTTTCAATTGGATTATATTGCGAAATGTAGGTAGGTAGAGTACGTTGCAGTAGCCGTTTACGAATGAAATTACAAATTAAGCCAGTCCAAAATATACCTACTACGTGCATTGAAGAGCTTAAAAACTTCAGAATAATTGTGTTCGAATGAGATTTTGAACAGACGCTTATTATGAGTCAAAAGAAAATTTCCACTATACATAAAGCTTATCCTACAGGAAAATGTCAAATAATCAGTATCTATGCTTTCGTATTTTATTGCCTTACAATTAGATTGTATAAAATAGTGGAGTAGGCCACGTGCTGTGAATATACGCGAGGATAAACGAAAAAAATGAATTACAGTAGAATCTCGATTATTCGGGCATCCGATTAACCGGGATTAACAAGATTAGTATTAAAGTTAAAACGACAAACACAAAATAAATTCAAACTGTTGTTATAGAACTCGTTGAAAATCACGAATACCGATTTAAATTGATACGCTATCACATACATCGGCGTTTCCAAAAGTCCTAAAAATGCCTTTTAGCGATAGAACCAAGTATCCTTTATCTTTTCGCCTTTCCTGACAACGGACAACGCTATTCATTCAATGATTCATTCTTGTATTTTTTGTAGACTTGACGTTAAATATATTTACTGTCATTTTGTTTTTGCACAACCCTAGCAAGAAAGTAAACTTAGAAAACTTAAATTATATTATCCTCGGACCCCCCCCCTTCCCGTTATTATCCCGGATAATCGAGGTTTTACTGTACGTAAGTATAAATTATACGTAAAGGGAAATTACCATCACATTAGAGATGACTAAACTTTCTTACAAAATCGTCAATAGTATTTATGCATTTATCCCGCCATAGCATGAAGATGAAAATTCCTCGTCGATAAACATTTTGTTCTACGTAGATGTTGAACAAGCTTTCAAACAACTTTTGCGACGCTACATCATTCGATAATAGTCTTTTTAAAACAAATGCGAATCTGAAGACGGAAGGATAAAAAATTGCAGAAGTTCCTATATGTTTGACGTGCAGTGTAAGCGATCAAAATTTATCGTGATGAAAATTCGAAACTTTTTTTTTACATCGACTCCGTCAATCGTTATAGTGCCTCGTATCGGCAATTGTTCGCCGTTATTATTATCCACTCCATAAAATGAAAAAGAATGAAACGCTATGATGTTCATTGACGAAAAAGTGTAGGGGAGACCGGGGCACAGCGGTCATATTTGGAAACAATTTGTTCTATTTTGAAACAAACAACATATATTATATGTTGTTGTAACATATGTCATCTTATTATGACATATGTTGCTCAATACTTAATAGACATTTTTACAAATAGACATTTACTAGTTTTACAAAAAAACATATTTATTCATTGTTTACAGATATTTAAAAAATATATGCATAAGTGACCACTGTGCCCCATATACGGGGTACACTGGTCACGATAAAGGGGTACAGTGGTCACTTTTTTTTATAAAAGAGCAGTTTGATTACATAAACTAAACTTAAACAGCAAACTTGAAATTAAAATATAAAGTCTAAATTAATTAATAATACCTACTTAGTATAGTTGTATATGTACTTACACCGATAAAAATGAACTTAAAACTTAACATACATTATAAGATTCAAAAGAATAAGAAAATTTCAAAGAACTATTTATTCTTGCGGTTCCTCCAGTATTTAGTGGGTCAAGCAAAATTAACTCGACATCTTTTTTGTCAACACTAACAATATCTTCCACAGGTGGAAAAACAAACTTATCCGTGTGTCTTCTTAAAAATGAAACTACAAGTTCATCTTGAAGTATTTCTTTTACTTGACCAATGTAAAATCTTAATTTTTTTTTGTCGTAAAACGCACTAATACAAAACCGTCAATCTGGATATCTTCACAAGTACCTACTTCGTCATTTTCAAACGACATGTCACTGTCTGTTGAATTCGAAAGTTTCAAAATTGACTCACAGACAAAATTGACCGTTGATTAATTGACCGTTCAAATAAAAACATGTAAAATACACTTAAATTCATAAGAATAATTTATATCCTACTGTAATATTGCATATAAAATTATGTTTACTGATGGAGGCCACAATAAAAATATTGGGGCACAGTGGTCGACCCTTTTGAAGCATAAAAGCAGTGACCATAGAACCCCGTAAACCTTGTGACCACTGTGCCCCATAACTAACCTTAAAAATTTTTTGTAAAAATTAATTAAATATAATAAGAATTTTCTAACTTTTTTATCAACATTCCATTCATCGTGGGTTAATAATTCATATAAAAACTTTGGATTTGCATATTTAGATCAAAATATTAGTTGAAATAAAAAATTGAAACTTACCAATATTTTATAACATGTGCACTCTAATAATAAACAAGAATTAAACCAAAAAGTATAAAGTTTTCAGTTTTCAAACTTTACAAATCTGTTGATAATAAGTTTGTTCATTTACTCACAGATGGAGAAACCTATTTATGAAGTTGTTTAAAAGTTATTGGAAAGTGACCACTGCTCCCGGCCGGTCTCCCCTATTTGTACGAACAAGCCTAAAGAAGCTCAAGGGCCACAGAAACCGCCACTTGATCGATATTATTTTGAAAAATTAACAATAAAAAAATATACTATTTTCAAAATTATAACCACGCAAATCAGACAACGACCGACATAGATGAAAATTATTATTTAAATGAAACGAACCGAATACGAACAGAAATGTAGTCATTTATAAAAATCTTAAAATTGAAACAAGATGAAAATACGGCGCGACGTCGAAACTTTATATATAAGAGATACCTCAACTTCCGAACTACCATCCGTATTTCAAGTAGTACAGTAATCTTGTATTTTCAGGTCAAGCTGCCTTTTTCGATGGACAACTTTACAAACTTAAAATAAACACATTCGTTTTTTTCCAATTTATAAAAATTCGAATCGCAACCTTAATATTATGTTTCCATTACTTTCTGTCCATATACTAAAATCGTTCAATCCGCTCTTTCGCTTTCGCAGATTTTATTTTAATTTAAGGACAAGTCGCCTGCGAGATTTAAATTCCTGAAAGTGTCAATGTTCGAGTTGGTGTAACTCTCGCATTTGTTGATTATTCTGTAAATTGCGGCTATATTTTTTAAAGTCACGCTAATATATAGCTATTTTAAAAATTTATTAACCGCAATTTAAACACCGCAAAGCAATTATTTATTAAAGTGTCGACGAAAATGCTTTATTAAAAATAAGTACCTACGAACACAATCAAAATGCATCGCTCGTCCGTTTTCCATCAATCTATGCCACACGTTT
The DNA here is from genome assembly GCA_036326145.1 of Rhagophthalmus giganteus. Classification (NCBI taxonomy): domain Eukaryota; kingdom Metazoa; phylum Arthropoda; class Insecta; order Coleoptera; family Rhagophthalmidae; genus Rhagophthalmus; species Rhagophthalmus giganteus. The sequence continues at coordinate 3,557,741 of JARFJA010000083.1, read as the reverse complement.
CGGATCGACACCTGCCTTATAATAAATAGGCACCTGACGAAACTCCATAATGTAGAATATAAAAAGAAAAACTCGACTGTTAGGTAGGTGGTAATTAAGAAGCTCGCTTTTAAGTACTTTTACCAAAGTTCATTCGGTCGAGTTAATAAATTTTGATTTAACAAAAATCGAAATTGTTACCATTTTAAAAAGTTATATAAAAGTCCGAGCTGTCTCCGCAACTTTTCTATTATGTACAATAGATTTTCCTTGTCGTATACATCAACGAGGTCCAAATACCTAACTATTCATCACTTTGCTTTGGATAGAATTCGCCTTTTCATTATAAGATTTATTCAAAGATTTTCCTTTAAAAAATTCCAATCTGCGGTGACCGTTTTCGTGTTCATAACACGTTTAAAATGAGCACAAGTTAATTTAGTTTGCGTTCCAGTATAAATATTAAGAATTTTAGTAAACAATATACTAGTTTAAAACGTTAAATTTACGAACTGTTATCGAATAAAATAGCGCACAAAATAGCGTGGATTTTACGAAAATTGATATAAATCGAGAACGATTTAGCGCGACCATTTATTTTTTAAACTTTTTTCCCAACTTTCGCTGTCTATCCGCGTAGTTCGAATAATTTATACCGATTAGTTGTTATTACGATTAAATTTAAAGTAGGACCAACAATTTAATTTAATTTTTATAGCACGAAGAGAAAAGTTCGCAACAATTATGCATATTCTATACGAAAATTGCACTCAAAAATGCATTTTAACTATTCGGCATACTTTTCAGTACTTGTACATTTTTTTTTTAATTATGAAGACCTTATTCGAATAGATTTCTCTCCGTGAGATAAGTACTAGATCCGTTGGAAAAATATGGGAGGCGAAGCTATAGGAAAATAAGTTAAGAGGAAGACGTGGACAGAGGCAAAGATCGAAAAAAAAGAGACCGGAAAAAATGGTAGAAATTCACACAAGACTACAATTATGTACACCTACGTAAAAGTGGTTTTAGATTATTTATATAGTAGGTACCTACATAAATTACTTTTTAAGCTGATGCCTATCCTAGATCTATTTTTCTCGATACTAAAAAATGAGTATCTATCCAACCAATTTACGTCATAAGTAAAATGTTACTAAATTGTTTATTTGTAATTCGGTTTCAAGTTTTGAAAGTGAAATATTCTATAGATGATTTGCCTGTACACGTGTTAGATAGAACTGTAAAAATACGATGTACGAGGTGACAGCAATGTGTAAAACGTCATCGTCTAGTAACCTTTTTATTGATGACGTGATCGCCAGACAGGTTAGATAGGCCATAGGTATAGAACACGGATTTTAAAAAAAATATAATTCTTTTTTAGTGAAAAAACTAAAATTTTTGAATGAAGACTAAATTAATGCTTCTTAATGTGCATATAAATAAAGGGCTCTATAAGCGTCCAAGATTTCCAGGATGGCTAAGTGTGCCATGCGCTTAAATTTCGAGGTAAATTGGTTTCTATCAAACATAATATGTGAGTGGTAGTGGCACGTTGCTGTTATAACAATGTGTACTTTAAACAGGTACAATTTTTATAGTTATTGCATTTTATGTGTTTTGTCTATTGACCATTATAGTGTAATACAAACTGAAAACAATTTTTTATACGAAAACCGACACATTCTTACTATTTATATGTATAAGTTTTTGCAGTATTCTACACTCAAAAAATTATTGTACCTACTATCAATGAACACCAGTTATTGACTTTTTGATCATTGATACAATGAAAAGTTCATTGATAGATGTTCATTTTTTAATTTACATGTTCGTAGTCCCAATGTTATTATGTTCATTAGAAACTGATGAACATATTCCATAATTTAATGGATATCTTGATATCTTGATGGATATCTCTTTTTCCCTTTACAATCCTTTTTCAATCCAATCATTACTTGATTGTATCTACGAATTTCTACATTAACATCATAACTTAAAATTTATGAATTTAAGGTCGTTTTGAAATAATAACAACACTTATCGTATCTATGACTAAGTTCACTAATATACAATATAAATGCAGTTGATTATATATTTTTAAATTCTATATATAGAATAATCTAGGAATATTAACGGCTTCGCAGAAACAGGATAAATTCAAGATAGTGCAGTTTGGAAACTCGAGCAGTCAAAGTGTGTTTCTTGTGCCAACTTGGGTGTTGGTCGAATAAAAAGAACCTAAGCATCAATTTATTTTATTTGAAATACAGTGAGTGAAACAAGTATTCGTACACGTGAAATTTGTAAAGTAAAATTGTTATTATTCCGTTTTAAACTAAATAATTACAAAAATAATTATCACGACGTTTACATTAATGTTTATATTAGAACTATTATAGAAAAATATTTCTAAAAACGGTTTACGTTTGTTATTACATATCAAATTCCAGAGAAACGTGTGCAAACGTTGCGCAAAAAGTATTCGTACAAAGGAGTTACCGCCGTTATTTGACAAATTTACAATGAACATCTTGGATTGCAAGTTAATATTAATGCTAGAGGCAATACTAGTAAACTTGTGATTTGTTTTAATTTTAGCTTTTATTTTAAGTGTACGAATATTTTTTGCGCTTGTTATACGGAGTCTTGAGTTTTCTTTAATTTTTTACATGCACGTTTTTTAATTTTATTGCCGAGATCTAACAAGGAAGGTTAAGAAGGTGGAAATCTAAAAAAAAAATTAAACTTTGCAGGATTGCAGTGCTAATCAACCCTAATCAAGAGCCGTATTCCGTTCGTGCTCTTACGCGGTTTAAGAGGATGAAATCCACCCTTGAAAATTGGAACTTTTTTCGATTTTGCTTATTATCTGTGAGACAACAAGAGCTATCGCCAACAAATTTATCGCCATTTACAAAAAAATATATAAATGGCCGTTCAAGACTTACATTATGATACCAAAATTAGGGATGTCATCCCTTCAAATTTTTACCCCTAATTTTGCCATACTTGGGCACATTTTTATATCGGCAGACATATATTCATATAATGGACAATTAAAACCATGATTTGAAAAAAAACAACGCGGTGTAGTTTCATACAGTAAGTGACATATTGAAAATTTATTCATTTGGAGGGAGGTTTGTCAGGTTTGCGAGGCAAACCACAATAATTATAAATAATTGATATTTCTCTAAAGTCTATAATAAATTTTATCAAGTATCAAGTTTATCAAAAATGATTAAAACAAAAATTCAATTGTTTGCCACCGGTTGCATATTTCCCACCAAATTAATTCTTAAACACACTAAGAAAATTTTAGTAGTGTTGTGACATAGGTTTTTGTACGATGGAAGCTTGGACTATTACAGGAGTCGTAGTGGAGTTTGATAAAAAAAATTGGCAGATAATGACGGAAAATTTTTAAAATATGTACTTTATAGTAAATTTATTCTAAAATTATGTATTTTTTAATCAGTAAAATTATTTGAATAATCACTATCTAATGCCTTTATATCGCAGAATTATAAATTTACTCTATTTTTAATTTAAAAACTATTCGTGTGCCCTTAAGCTTTGAAAATTTCCGTATTACAAACCATAAACTAGATAAAAGTTTAATCGCATTTTTATGTGACCGATAAAATACAAAGCAACTAATAAAACATGTGCACCGCCTACTTTCGTAGCTTATCGAAGTGCGAACAAAGAACTGAATGTTTTTAAAATAAAAGTGGGATTTCCTAGTATCCATTGCATTTATATATAGAATTCTGTCAAAACCGCTTCAGATCTTTCGCGTCAGTTTAGTTCGAACTTTAAATTACTGCGTCGTTCTGTTCGTGTGTCTGAGGAGTGCTCGTTCGGTTAATAAGGCCCTTTTGCGTGTGAGTGCGCGAGTGTTATGCGTGGTGTTGTGTACTCTAAAAGGATTACAAACAAAAAGGATTAATACGACGAGGAAAGGTAGGATCTTCCTTTGTCGACTAACTGTCTATGTATTTATAGAGTGTAAATACATTGATCTTTAATTTTTAACACAAATTCTTTGAAAGTCGAGCTTGGTTAAGCTCTTGGATAGGGACTCGGTTAAGGTCTTGGTTAGCGCTCCCCTCAAACATTCAACGGTCCAATTTCGCGAAAGAAATTTTACCTTACATACGTATAGGTATGTAATAATACAAGTTCAGTGATCGGAAGAATCTACGTTGAAATTGACCATAGAGGGAAAACGATAACTAGAGAAAGGTAGAAAATGTAAAGAAAAATTTAGAAGTTTCTAATTTTTTTCTTATAGTCTTTTACAGACATGTGGCAGTCGCAACGGCTGCATTATTAAGCTAAGCGTCTACTAGTCCGCATCGGACGTACAGTACCATTCCTTAAAATTTTCACCCCTAATTTTTGCCATTTACAAAAATATATAGTTTATTGGCAATAGCTCTTGTTGTTTCACACATAATATACAAAATCGAAAAAAATCCAATTTTCAAGGGTGAATTTCATCCTCTTAAACCGCGTAAGAGCACAAACGGAATACGGTTCTGGATTGGGGTTGACTAGTACTACAATCCTGCAAAGTTATATTCGAGCGATAATTAATTGAAATATTACAAAAAATAAATTTGCCATAGAAACAATATTCCTAAACATTATCCTATTTACAATGTAAAATAGTAACTGTACTCTTTTAATATGAATAGAAGCGTACATTGTAACAATGCAAGAATATTTTTTTATTTAATGAACACATTCGTTGATACAATAAACAAATTTTGCATTTCATTGAATCTGTGTAAGAATATTGATACAACTGATAAACACAGTTATTATCACTATAAATCAAGTTCATATTATTTATATACTAATTTATTAAAACAGAATGATTGTTCCTTGAAGAAGTCAAATTATTCTTTAGCGTAATTAACTGAATTCGTTGTAGTAACGTATATGTTTTCATGATACCAATAAACGTTCAATGACTAATGATTTTGAACATCAAGTAATCTTTGGACATACGTTGTAATGATGAAATCATACTTCGAACGAGAATTAATGAACGCCAGTTGTTAATATGATTTTTTATCTTTATTTATGGCACTCTTGCCCGAACTATAGGTTGGGTAAGAATGTCGTGCAGTTTAATCGCGACAATGATCACAAACACGCATTATTCGAGCCTTTTGTTTAAAATCCGTGCAGTGCTCTTGTGCCCATTCAAGCGAACGCGAAATACTTAATCATGCCTTCGTCGGGTGGATTTAAAGTTCCTCTTTACAAATGATACAAAAATATATAGGCATTTCACATTCGTCAGACGAATCATGTAGTACAATTTCATTATCTGTTTCATCTGAACTAGTAGTCAGACGTCTTCTTTTAGAGACTTTCTCGTTTTAGCTGGTTTTGAACATTTGAAAACCACTGGGCCCTCTAATCCATTATACAATTATTTATAACTAAAACTTACTTATACTTTCGTAACCATAAAAGAATCATAAACACCGTACACTCAACCAAAAAAGTACGTCTAGAGACTTTGCTTTTTGTTATTTTTGTTAACAGATAATTCGCTTCTGCCTTACAATTAGTTATATATAAGGTTTGTTCCAAGCTACAGTTTGTGTATCGTTCATTGAACTATTTTCCACGCATGCAAGTTTTAGGGTCGATTGCACTAATGCACCTTAAAATTTAAACGTAACTTGACTATCAATTATCTATGGAAACGCAATGGTATCCAGGAAAAATTAGATAATTAAGTTACTCTGCAATTGGTGCAATCGGCCCTTAATTACTTAATTAACTTACTGTACGTATCCTGTATATGCGTGCTGGTTTGGGACTAATCAAGAATTATATTGTGTTGAAACGGTGCAGAACAGGGATTTGTCAAAAGTCTTTCAAAAACATCGTAACATCTCATATTGAAAAATAAAGGAAATAGATAAAACGGAAAACAGTCAGGTTAGAACATTTTCGGTAGAAATTTTCTAAATCCACTCCGTACATGTATCCCGACTGTTCGCGAAATCGATTTGGCGGTGTGTTGGAACAGACCTATAGTGTGTGACTTCTGTATCTCTACGTTCATCCTTTTGTCTGAATTAAAGTTTTATTGCTTTAAAGTCTTAACGTGGGCACACACGTCCCACCTTCGCCTACATTTACCAATTTAAAATTCGGAATTTACACATAAAAATAGATTTATCTAAAATTAAAACAAAAATTTTACGTGTTTTGGGTACATGTCTAACAATGTCAAGTTTGTTCAATCATAAGAGAACCCCCGTATGCGGTGGTTGCAATGACTAGCTTATAGATTTTTTTAATAACGGCACGTAAACAAAACTGAAGCTAATGCGACTGTTATACAACATATCGAGTAAACTAATACCCGTATATCCGTTACCAAAATTGGTTTTTTATACGGACCTTTGCTACAAAAAATATATATGTTACCGTATTTATTGTATATATATGTAGTAAAAGTTAAATAAGTAATAGGTAACTACATATTTAATTAATCACTATAATTACACATTAAGCCCTACGTTTTCATCTAAACGAATAATATTCCGTAAAGAGAATTTCCATAATCATCAGTTTCCAATCCATTTCTGTACTTACACTTTACCCCGAAGATAGTTACAAAGAAAATCTAGTACTAAAAACGTTTTTAAATGGTAATTTTTATTCAAGTTTCCATAAAATGTAAAATTTCGATTGAGATTTTCAAAGAATTTCGTTTCACATTTAAATTTCGCCACATAAATTTATTTAAAAACAATATAAAATCGACTGCACATTATAAGGAAGCGAGAATGTCTCGGTGGAAGTTCAATTAATTTACGCCCGTCGTTTGCTTCATTTATAATTAATAAGTACTGTCTCAGTCACAAGTTTGTTTCATCAAACTAAACAATTGATGAAGCGCACGTTAAAATGAAATTTTCAAAACGTTTGCGTAACGACAACGCGTCCGTGCATCAAATGTAAAGATTTTCAATAAAAAAGTGACGCGAGTTGGCTTTAAAAAAATACAATCCGCAACAGAAAAAAACAAGCCCCCGAGATTTAGCACGCATTCAAAAAAACAGTTGCAGTAACTCTAACGACGGTATTTTGTCGAGAATCTCTACTATTTCAGATTGCGAAAGACGCGAACGCAATGTCGTATATAGACCCAAACGTATGAAACATTAGTAGGGTACTTTAAAGGGTTAAAGTATCGAAAACGCCGACGCCGCCGCCCAGACGTTTTATAAAACAACGAACCGCATCTTTTTACCAAATATTTTGCATATGTAAAACAACTTCTAATCCCGACTTGATTTGCCCTCACATATTTTATATTAGGCGTATTATTAAAAAGTCATCGTTCAAAAATTTCGATAATCCGATCTTCCATCGCCCTCGAGGCTTCCGGACATTCATGAGACCATAACAATTATTTATGGGCGCTGCTGCGTTTTATGCCCCAATTTTACATTTATAGTCTAATATAGCCAGAAATTACAGCAGCTTTATCTGCACGAGTTAACCCACTTCGTAACAGTGCAAGCGAAACAGAGATTAAGTAAAATAAAATATAAACTGCAACTAAGCGACGAATTCGTCGACCAATTTATGATGCGGCGTCGAGCTTAACGGGCATAAAGTAGTTTTCTCGCATTGTCGCGTCAATCGTTTACTCCACATTAAAAGGAATACTTTGAAAGTTAAAAAGTAACGTTTTGAATCGATTTCGCTTCGGCCTATTCAATCGCGTAATGTAATTTAGACTTGAATCGACGCGGTAAGCTAATTTATTATTAAACGCATTTTCGCAATGGGAACTAAACTTAAAGTGTGGGTGGGTGTATATGTATAGATGTCGATTGAATCTCGTGAAAATTGTACGTATAAATTGCTAAAAATTCAAATTATTTTATACTTTCTGTGAACGTATCTGGAAAATTTGATAATAACGGGACTTAAGGGTGTTTTGTAGGTAATTTAGCCAAACTATTCCGCTATAGGGCACCACTAATACTAAGCGAACTAGCGTAGTGCCCTATTTTTTATGTTACCATCACCACCCGAATAGTTGAGGATAATACGGAACCGACAGCGATCCTAGAAACGCCTTGGTTTACAGATTAACATAATTTATTAGCTCTAGAAATACAAACCTTCGGTCTACGAACAGACTTGCTGTTCTGATTTTTCTGAATGATGTAAAAATTAGTTACCTATTTGTTACTATTAAAAATAAAAAGATTTTTTTGAATAAAAGATTATTTATTAAATACAAAGAAATTAGAAACCGGATGCATCGTAAGATAATTCAAAATTAAATGTATCTTTACGCTTACGCTCATCATACATTTAGGGCCGATCTTTTTATCTTCCATTTAATTTAATTGACACACACATTTACCTATAGAAACGTTTGTTCAGACAATTGTTTCCGTGGTAAAAATTTGTCGAGTAAATTTATTGGGAGGTGAAAAAATCGACCCTTACGCCCGGTTCCACCACCTCGTCTTGAGCTCTGCTTAGAGCTTAAGCTGAACTTGACAGAAAAATTCAGTTCCACTACGTAAAACCAGACCTTAACTTCGCTAAGTCAAACTTACATTTGAGACGTGAATAATGAGAGCTTGAGATCATATTTATAACCTCACATTGTTCAAGTTTGTCACAATGACTAGAATTTGTTACTTTGATTACTAAAATTATTATGGAAGCGGATATTATTAATATAATTCCCGTTATTGTCGTATCATTTATTACTGAGAGAATCAAATATTGCGAATCATCGGTTGATTTGACTGTTGATGGTCCTCCGCCAGTTCTGTACAACTCTGCGCGGTGTTTGGCTTTGCCTTTCTTCGCCTCTTGTTTCATATTACTCCATTGTTTCCTCGATGAATCATTACTCCTAGTCACATTTTTCCCCTGAGCGTTGAATAATTACGTTATTTTACTCAACGCCGCATCTTTTTCTTTATTTGTTGTACCGTTTGTGGTTTTACATTCTATTACATTTTTATAATTTGCAACCAGTGAGGTGAGAAGGTGCTTCTCCTCTCAGGTGTAATTGCACCGCTTCATTTTGTCCATAATAATATGGATAACATGAAAATGAGAACAAAACGTCGCAAGCAGTCGCAACAGTAACGGGCAATTTGTTAGGTTAGATTAGGTTATGTTAGGGAATTTCATTTTTTTTTGACGTTCTATATTCTGTCGCAGTGCGGGATATTTAAAAACTGAAGGAAAGAACTAATCACGCGCAAGTTTTGCGGTGTTGTCATATTTACGTACAACTTGGCCAAGGCGTGCTTTGAAAAGCGTGGTGGAACGCATTTCCGTCTTGAGTAGTACTTACATTTGAGTTCGACTTAGGTAAGTTCTAGCTCAAGATGCAGTGGTGGAACCGGACGTTAGTCACAGGTGTAACTCAAGCTTCAAGTTATTCCACGACTTATAAAAATTGGTTTATAAAAAACGTGGAAAGTTTATAGAAACAGATGACGTCATAGGTTTTTCGACAGTATTGGTTAGCTCAAAATATCGTAAATAATCGTAATTAGTTGTACATGAGATATCCACTAATTTTTTTGATGTTAGACCATAAAAAACCATATACCACATAAAAAATTGTCAAACAAAAAAATAGAAAAAAGTCTCGTTTTGTTGTAGGCCCTAGAGCCCATTAGTTTAGCAGGGTGGGCTGCTGTTTTTTAGCTGTACGGCAGCAATACAAATAATATATACATACTTACAAATTATATACTATATACAAATAGAAAAAAGGAGAAGATAAACATATACAATTTGAAATCGAAAATATTTATTTTTCTGGTAATAGAGTTGCTAACAAATCTTCCTTTGGATCTCTAATTTTAAGATTTCTAGAGAGCCCAGGGTCAATTATTTATAAAATATTTTGAAAATGTTGAAAATTCAAACTATCGAGCACTAAAATTAGATAGAATCTGAACGTATTTTGAAATGTTTCAGTTGGTCCCCGACCCCGATATATATATATATATATATACAGGGTGTTTAGTTCACCGACGTATATCCGAAAGGAGGTGGTAGGTGAGTCGGTTTGGAACTTATTTAACCAAAAATACCTTTATACAAAGTGTCACGGTTTCTGAGATAAAGCCAACTTTGTGATTTTATTAAATTACTGCAGTTTTAGTATGATTAATTAATAAAAAGTTTGACAGACATGGGAATTAAAACAATTGATATTATTTACAAATACAAAGCTACTCAGATATCATATATCAGATATCAGATAGCAGATATCGTGGAAGTTTTTAAACACATCTGAACGCGTCTTGTTTTGTAATTACTTTTTATACGTGGCTTACTAGATCAAAGTTTGATATCTAGAGAATACATTTTTGAACTTTAGTCGACTCCAGATTTTGTTTTATCACATGTAGAGTGTATCAAGTGATTTTATTTGATAGAACAGATATCAAAGACTACTAAAATAAAAGTTACAAGAAATTAAAAGTTTGCAGTTGTGTCTAATTAAAATTAATCATACTAAAACTGCAGTAATTTATTAAAATCACAAAGTTGGCTTTATCTCAGAAACCGTGACACTTTGTATAAAGGTATTTTTGGTTAAATAAGTTCCAAACCGACTCACCTACCACCTCCTTTCGGATATACGTCGGTAAACCAAACACCCTGTATATATACATATGTATATGCATTCTGCTCGTAATTTACTATTTACGATTACGTAATTTACGTGTCTTTAATTCAAGTTAAGGACATGAGTTTCGCTACTCTTAATTAAAATCAGTTTATCTACTAAACTTATAGGTACCTACAGATAATTAGAAGGTATAAATATTATAAATAAATATGTTAATTACCTAATAAGTATCTAATTATAAATATAAATAAATCCATCAAAATATAATTACGACTAAAATTACCATTTCAAAATTTGCGAGTCAAACTTAAAAACCATAACTTCCACTAATCGTAAGTAATAAAGATTTATTGCTTTCGGTATTTATCAAATGTTTACCTCCCCTACTGGCCCACGTGCGGTAGGAAAGTATTTTATGAGCGGGAGAAATTAGACGGAGACAAAATTACGGGATGGAAAATCGAAAATGCACTCGATCTCTAATTTCGCGTTAATTTGAAAACTAAAAAATGTCGATGAAGTTATTAAAGTAAACTTGAACGTAGATATTTTACGCTATGCAATGAGTATAATTTTATCGCAATTAAGTATTTTCTAGGACGACAAAATTAAGAGTTTGTGTAATCGTCATTTTTGTAGATTTTTATAACAGTTATAATAAACAAGTTATTGCGTTTATTGCAATGAAAATATTTCAATAAACAGTACATTGGCTATTTTACTTGCAAAACCAAACGTTTTGTAATTCTCTTACTAGATTTCAAGATAGACGCGAAATTAGATTTGAACTTTGAACGACAACTACTAGTACATACATTTGTTTTTTTCGAAAAATTTTGCGTTTACTACCATGTAAACATTATAAATTATCTATATATGATAAAATAAACAGAAAAAAATTATTTTGAAAATCTGTACCAAACACCCTTAAACAAAAATTAATCGTTTCGGGAATACGGGAATAAAATGGTTTTCATGTACACAGATAGGATATACAAAATGCAAAAATTTTAACGTAAGCACTTAAATTAGAAATACGAATGAACGTAATGAATCAGGAAATGAACCGCTCGATAACGTACCTACTTCACGTATAGAACAATTGAAACCGTACTAGGGTTGACGAAGTAAACATCAAAAGATACAGAGTAAGCCGATTGAAAATTCATTGTAATCAACAAAACTATTCGTTTACTTTTCCATCGAGCGAGAAAAGCGTACAAGCCCAGCAAACGTGATACTTAGGAAATTACATTCAACAATGAATACCTATACCAGATAAATACAACATGACGGCGCGCGGCGTCCATTATAACTTTTATCGTCTTATTATATCTATTTGGCACAACTGCAGCAAATTCACGTTCAAAAATCAATATATTCAGATCTGTGTAGCGGCTCAAGAGAAACTTGATAGTTTTGCGCGCGAAATTCTCTCTCGTTTAAATTTTCCCCAAAACTCTCGCCGCCTGGTTTGCCTTTTCTTATCACCAAAAAGCATAAGTAGCACAGTGGGTAATTGTCGAAGCCGATAGCATTAAGAAACGAACCTTAATAAGAGGCATTTCGTTTCTAAAAATCATATACTTACAGTCAAATATCTTCGAGTTCGACATAAAAAGAGAGTTCAAGTTACAGAGATGCAATAGAAATTACTCGATAACGACTACATAGCCATTAGTAGTTCGATTTACGGAAATAAATTTGTTAAACAATTAATTTAAATGCGAAAAGTCAATTTTTCAGTAAGTAAGTAAAACAACAAAATATCATCTAATAATAATCATTTGCATTGTAAGCGAAAAATGGCCGGGATTTAATACAACGCCGGTTAAAGTAATATCCTCTGCAGAAGAAGTGAACTAGGGTGGATTTTTATTCTAATGAAATGAAAGGGCGTGTAACTGCGGATTGCAATTTATCAAAGCCAGTGGTAATTTCCTTAACATTTATATTATCCAACTGACATTAACGATATGAGTTAAGGTTAGGCAAACTAGACCAGAAACTGTTGGCAGTCTATCATATTATTCCATGCAGTGTAAATAAGGTAAAGCGCTCATTAATATTATTACCTACTGCGCGTGTAGAAGCCCTCCTACATAAAATACGTATTTGCTTATCTCCATATAAAATTACCGCTCGCAAGAGTTAAATTTCAAAAAACCAAATTCATCTACAAACACTTTTAAAAGTGAGTTTTAATATTTCATCTTTTCGTTATAAATAAAAATGTAGAAAATTATAAGAAAAAAACATAGGTATCGCTTAAAGGCAATACTTTTATAGTGATCCATTATTGTAGGCTTACTTAAATTGATATGTCAATCCAAATAATTGAAAATAACTTTTCAAATGAATTGTTCCAATTTGTATATTGTACGAGTATAAAAATATTATTTTATCGATATTTTTAATAAAGGGCTATTTTAGAAATTTTAATTTGTATAGCTTATCCAAACCTATATGATGTTCACGTCATCAATACAAGGTTACTAGATGATGACGTTTCACACGGTGCTGTCGCCTCGTACCTTGTATTTTGACAGTTCTAATAAATTGTATTCTTTCTTTATACCATCTAATATGTGTGCAAGTAAATCATCTATAGAATATGTCACTTTCCAAACTTTAAACCGAATCATATAGGTTCTCGGATAAGCTATAGATAATAATCATATAATAAACAGCAGCGGTCGCCAAACAATGACGCAATTAACAGCTTAATGCTATAAACAACCTTTAATCCGGAATTAACTCAATCGCAAAAATAAAGCACAGATAATCCCGTTCATTGAATTTTCATTTAAACACCATTCATCACGAACGAAAACCACTCCGGTACTACATAGATATTATAAACGGATACTCTATTTAAAAAGAGATTTAAAAGCGATAGGCGATATAAAAATGTAGAATCAAAATTAATGTGAAGTGTAATTATTGTCTTTCGAAATCCATTAAGCAAGACTGTAATAAAATTATAGTTGTATTTGCATCTAATTACGAAGTAAGAAGAAACAATTTAGAACGTTCAAGAGAAGCGAAACAATGAAATTATAAATAATTATAACAGCTTTACCAAGCTCTACCGCGCAGTAATTCAATTGTCGGGAAATAATGGTAAATTCCATTATTAGATATAAATAAAACGGAATTATTTCAAATATTTTCATTTTCAACCACCTAAAAACCCTATTTGTTTTCCCTATGCAGTAGACACGAACAAGGTACCTAATACATGTTATATTTTTACGTGGTAATTTCAGAACCACGAAGAGATCAAACCCCGTGTATCACGTTGTTATCGTAAAGGTGACGCATATCTGTTGCACGAGATCGGTGAATAGAGTACAGATAAAACGCAATGAAATTGAAATAAGTAAGATTTTACGTACTTATAGGTACAATCAATTCCAATGAAAATGTCCACGTCTTCTATCTCATTTTACAAAACGTATGTCCTAAATAGACCTATACCGCACTTAACTCGCTTTCGCAAAATTTTTCAACTTTTAAATTCTCTTATTGTTCAGAAGAACAATTATTGTTCTCGACCGCTCGCTAAGATTAGAATTATTTCGTTTAACAAGTAACGTAATTTCCAAGAATTCCAACTAAACATGCAACCAGAAGTTAAATAACTAGCAAACCCCCTAATTTTTTGTCGACGGCGACGTTTAAATAATTTTTAATTTCTACCGTACGATTTTTATTTTTGTACGTTGGATTTCCATAAAACGCATCCTTTGCCTAATTAATTATAATATTATTTACATTCTAGTAATATTTTGTGTGAAATAATTGCAATTAATTAAATAAATCTAAATTTCAAGCAATTGTAAGTGAAAAACGCAAAATGGGTAGTTCCGTATTTAAGTACAAGTTTCATAAAGTGTGTTTTTATCGCACGAGTTCAAATTTCGAAAACGAACCGCATATAAATGAATAAGTCGATAAGCTTTAATGTTGTGGACATTCTAATAGAAACAATTAAACTGAATGGAAATTTTCAAAAGTTATTAAGAATGTATTTGTTTTTGTTTATAAACATGCTATTATTGCTATTATTAAACATGCTATTATTTAACTAAATTGAGCTACTGAATTTGGTAACAAATGCACTAAATATCCGTTCTTTATATGACATATTACACAAGAGGCAATTACTCACAAATTTCAGGAGCAATAAGATTTGTATTTGAATAGGGGTATAATCTCCTTGTCCGCATTTAAATAATTTCGGGTTTTACAGAATTAAGGAAAATAGTTCTTTCAAAACATGTATTCAATACCGATATTACTAACCAATACACAAGCTAAAATGGAATATTCCTTAAAATACTATAAATATATCTACATAGGTACAGTGAAACCTCTTTGATCTGGACACCTCCGGGACCAAATAAAGTGTCCAAATTAGGGAAGTGTCCACATTTGGGAGGCGGTCTTCAAATTTTGTTATATAAAAAATGCACATATTTATCGTGCAAATATAGCAGAAAATTTATTATAAATAAACATAAAAAGAATTATTATACAAATTAAAAAAATTATTGAAAGAAGTCATTTAACTTTGTCATTTAAATTAATTTTAAAATTTAAATTTAATTTAAAATTAAAAAATTAAATTTAAATTAATAACATTTAAATTTGTCTGTTTTCGATTGCACTTGGTAAACAAAATGCAGTCTTCTACTACTATTTGTAAAGAACTAACTATATTTACTAATTTTGGATTATTTTTATTTAAAAAGAATGATTTTAGAGATTTTGTAATCGATAGTGCTACAGAAAAGTTGGAAATTTTATGTAAATCTTGATATTCGCCGATTTCACTCATATATTCATCGATCAGATCTGCATCTTCGTTGTCTAATGACTAACACTAAAAGAATTTATAATGTCTATTATTTCACACGTTGTATCTTCTGTGTGCACTTTACTGTCGATTTCTGCGTATTCTTCTAGAGTCTTTATTTTATTTCTGGCTACTTTTAATAATTTGGCTACACTTACAAAATACACAAATTACCTACAAAATACACTTTACCTGGATTTGTTATAACAGTTGCTCAAACTAATCCTTTAAATTTGTATTTATTTTTAACAATGACATGCCAATCAAGATTACTCCAAAGGAAACTTTTCTATTGTGAGTAATGAGCCTTTTCAAGAAAATATATTTTAACATAAATTCTTAAAAGTCTAAAATGTGCAAATGGTTTTTATTTTTATTTTCTGTTTAATTGTCCAAAATAAAGAGGTATATGTGTATAAGGGGCCGCGTGTAACTGTCCACGTACGAATTAGGGATTGTCCACAATCTAGAGGTATGTTTCTATATAATCTTATGCAAATGATTTGGGATACCTAAAATTGTCCATATACGAGAGGTGTCCGCAGATAGAGGTTTCACTGTATTATGTGTAGTTGAGTTAAATGACTAAGCCCAAATAAATGAAATTTTTTAAATGTCATTTAAAAAAATAAATCTGAAAAAAAAATTAAAAGTAAACAATATGCGTCACTATGGTGTTCTACATCATGGTAGAATCAAGAGATTGCAAATAAACCATAATCTTTTAAAAGGAAAATCCTGTTACGTGGTTCCTGTTGTAGGTACTCGGCAAATGATTGACCGATTTAAGCTAAGCCCTACGTTTTCCTGTCACAACTTACATCGTACGCGATGGACAATCTCATCGGAAGTGACTGTACCTAACTATCCCTAAATTAGGAAATTAAAAGTAGGTAAATGGGTACAGCTAACTCTATAATATGACCCCGAGTGGTTACAAATTAAAACACTTAGAAATACATAAAAGTTTACAATTAATTGCAATTGCCGAACCTTATCGTCGCCCTCGGGATTAATAAATTATAAGACGAACAGACCAAAAGATTAACCAAATAAATTCTTTTTCAGATTTTAAAAACAAAATTCGAAGATTAAAAGACAAGAAGATTAGGTGCCTATAACTTAAAGCTCGCAATCAATCATTGCCATCATTATTGTAAATCAAAAGCACACGTCTACTCGACAAATTCTTTTTATTTCACGGTTAAAACAGACTTTATACGGTAAATTATGGGGTAATTTATAAAAGTATGCTTTCGTTTTCGATTAAAGGTGCGTTCGCGGTTTAAAAAAAAACGAACTTTGAATAGGATACGTAAACTGCGAGCCGGCAGCCTATTGATCAGATGGTTACGACCCAGTTAGGCAAGCGGAAATGACATTTAGGTCTTCCCTATAGAAAGGATCAAGGCAGTCGTCGTCTGGGTCCCAATTTGGGGCGTCGCTTTACAAGGGCCAATATTTCACTCTATGGGATATTCATTACTGTCGCATGCTCGCACTTTTACGTTGGTATAATAACGAAAGATGCGAAGGTTTTATTTATACATAGATCACAAAGTATGCCTAGTTTAAAATTTTCAGAATCCTCATTTCGATAACGATAGCGATTAAAACAGTTATAAAATATGCCCTTCGTGGGTCTTTTTTACTCGAAAAGGAAAGACTGCCTAAAGCGCGTAGTAGATTTTTTTTTAAATGTACCTCAAACATGCGAGATGCGAAAGAAGATCGAGTTTAATTAGACGCGGAAATATTAAAAAGAACTGCGATATAATTTTTTAACAGGGTGTTTTCTTTAATTAGCCTCAAGGAACGTAAACGCCCTAAGTAATGATCGTATTTTAAGTTGTTTTAAATCCACTGCGTTTTGATAACGATATTAGGCTCAATCAAATCAAACTCAAACTCAAACAAATCTACGGAAAATACTTACGACAATTGGGACGAATTTCAAATAAAAAGTTGAACTTTAATATCCGATATTCTGATCGTGATTTGTACGTTGTGTCGTGTGCGCCCGCGTAATGCTCACGATTAGCGACATTAATTCTGCACCCGACTGTACATACATAGCATTCTAAGTTTTTTTCAATTAACTTGTAGCTTATATATTGTAAAAAGTGGACGATTAATATAAATATAATAATATATATATATATAATATATATATATATATATAATATAATATATATATAATATATATATATAATATATATATAATATATATATAATATATATATAATATATATATATAATATATAGATGGTATTATTATATATTATTATTATATTATTATATATATATATATTATATATATATTCACAATCATTTGAATGAAATGGATGCTTCATTTTTAGCTGGCAACAGTTTAATTTACCGTTTATAATCAAATTGTTGAAAATTCATAACTTTCGCGGATTCTATTAAAATTTACAGTAACGGACAAAATTTAAATTAAAAAAATTCATGTTCGCAATGTGTCAAAAACAAACGAACATGAAATTTCGTTCAATTACAGACAATATTATTTTTTTAAGTTTTTTCGAATAATTCAAATGAAGAAAATATGCCTACCTAATAATAATTCATCTAAACTGTTATCTTAAAGATGTGGTAGAGGTAAGTACCCACTTAACTAATAATTCCCATTGCATTTATACTGCCTTACGTTAGTTTACTGTGATTTCTAATGTTTAGAAGATATTTATTTCTCGAAACTGCCTAATTAATCTAGTTTAAACCTTATGTCACTAGCAGCTTATCTACTTGTCTAAATTATCATCTATAACAACGGGTAGGTATATATGTACAAACAGTTATACGAAATAATTTCGCCTACTTATGTTTTGATTACCAGCTAACTACATACTTACTTATATTTTATTTAGATTAAAATTTTTCAAGTCATAAATTTTTAGCAGGGCGAGCAAAATAACATAATTTATAATTTATAGTTTGTGTTAATTTTAATTATAGCGGATAAAGCAATTGGAGCGAAAAAAAAATATGTTCACTAATGTAAGCATTAATATGTAAATACATACATGCGTAGATATTATACAGGGTTATTCAAAAAGATGGAGACATTGTGAATTGGTTATATTACCTGAATTATATGTTGTATTTTAATTCTGTAACTTACATTTGATTATACACACGTGCAAGGTTATAGATGTTCAATGTGCCCCCCCCCCCCTTTGGGTTGCACGGTTAACATTTAGACGGTAGTTAAATTCATCCCACACTAGATGAAGAATGTTTTGCGTCATCGAGTTCACCGCAGCTATGGTACGGTTTCTTAGGTCAAATTCGTGGGAAGAGTTTGTACGTAAACAGCATCTTTCGCGATTTCTCTCCACAGAAAAAAATCGGAATGTGTGTGATCAGAAGACCTCGATGGCCAAGTCTTTTTGAAATAGAGATCCATTTAAGAAACATCGAATATTCAGGAGCTCCGTCCTGCTGGAAAATGTAATCTTCTGAATCTTCATTTATTGGAAGAACAAGCCAGCTTTGCAGCATTCTAAGATACGTTACTCCAATAATCGTGTTTTCATCGATCTTGATCACAACTGACGCTGCTGTGCGGCGCTGTGGCGCTCAAGCGGTAGCATTCGAAACTTTACAACATCCTCTTTCGAATACAACGTATAGTGCGGAAATATAGCCAATTGAAATTGTATCCATCTTTTTGAATAACCCTGTACAATTGAATCGCTTTTTGCTAAAATACTCCAGCTATTTAGTCACTTTTTAGCTATTTTAATAATTGCAATTATATTATAATAATTTTAGAAGCGTTTGCTTCATTTCTTGTCGAGTGGAAAAAGTGACTTATAGGGTGTTTGAGCAATAAGATATTCGATTACATATAGTACAGTCGATGAAGTTTATTTGCTAATCGATGGCTGAAGATATCTGGTGATATTTCTTCGATTGTTTAGCAGAACAAATTTGTTCTTTATAAATTTCATTATAAGAAAGAGTCGCGATCTCGATTCCTCTTTGGAATGTATAGGGCTCCTTGCCAGCGAATGGTCGTTTTCTATTGCTTTTAAAAATGTTGCTTTTTGAAATTAACATAAAAATACAAAATTTTTAATTGTTGCATAAATATTAAATTATAAAAAAGTATACAGTGAAAATTTTGTGTTTAGTATTAAAAAAAATATGAAGATAAATTAGAGGATAATTCCCTATTATGAGATAGGATGTAGGTTGAGGATTTCCTTCAAAATGACGTAGTATTACATTTTTAAATTCTGCCCATAGGCCTCGGGCCAATCACAAAATAAACTCGGCAGCTCATAATAGAAGACTCTCCTCTCTACCTATGTATATTACATCGAAATTTATTGATTTCGTCTAAAGCTAAAATGAAAAATGTGGTGAATATAGAGCGACTCCTGTGACAGAATTCTACTCTGAACGAGAGATAACCAAACGCGTATCGCAGGAAGTTTAGACGGCTACGCAGCCGGAAGAACATTGCAGCCAAATTCTGTTCTTTATCTACAGTCCTTTAAATGCTAAATACCTAAGAGCACTAATAATAGTCAAGATCGTCATGTAGGTAAGTAAAAGCTATAAGCTCATTTGAAATTCCGATACCTACGGTAAAACTAATTTTTGTAGTAGCATCTGCTTTATTCAAAAATATTGATGAAATCAGAAACTTGTATATGTATATAGTGGTCGTCGAAAAAGTATAGTGGATAATGCGTGCCGAAAACGATATTTCGCGCTCGTGTGTTTATGCCGCTCGCCCACAACTCGTGAGTAAAACCGTCACACTCGCGTAAAATATCCGACTTGCCGCAAAAATTTGATTGACTATTATATTGTGAATTTATGAAAATAAAATTAAAAAAAAAGCGGTGGGCTCGTCCGGGATTTGAACCCGGGACCTCTCGCACCCTAAGCGAAAATCATACCCCTAGACCAACGAGCCGCTTATAGATGATTAATTACGTTACTAATTGTAAATTATTTTGTAGGTGTTTATCTATGCCATCATTATGTCATAATATCAATAGATTATCATGTAGGTCAACAACTTATTTTATTATGTACTGTTATACGTAATAGTACATATTATATTGTATAACTAGCGTCGTTTACCTTAATTTTTCGATAATTATAATAATACTGAAAGTAATTTTCATAGCAACGACATTCCTAGCAATAAGTTCATTTTAAGACACTTATATGTTCAAAATCTGTTATTGGTATTTCTAGTTACAGTTCTTTCACTCATTGTTAGTATGTATTTTTATTTGAATCTAACAGGGGACACTACATCCAGTACATCGAAATTTGAGATGCCGATTTTTTTGATGATTCTAGAGGTTAAAAATAAATATACGTGTCTTGGTGTTTTGTTGAATGCTCCGTAGTTTTCGAGATATAAATTAAAAAAGAAATCCAAAAAGTAAAGTTGCTGTTTAATAACTGTTCCCCGTTAGTACGTTCTTTGACAATGTCGTTGCGGCACTTTGAGAAATGTTCTCGCTTCATAATTAGTAGGTCGCTAATTCAATCTCCGTGTCTCCAAACATTTTTTTTTTTTTAATATATATTTTTTAAATTTTATAGGGACTTCATTATTAATACCGACCAAACTGGTTGCGAGTATCGCGCCGATATGCGACAAATTCTCTCCATTAAAGGCGAAAAACCTACAGAAGTTTTTTTGGAAGATTTTATTGTTAATAAAATTACGCATTTTTATACGACTCACATTGTACGTGGAAATTAATAAATTTATAGAGTTGTCTTGTGTTAAAACTACCAAGTTGGAACAAAAAATTTGGTGAAACGAGGATCGAACTAGCGACACACTAAGATCGTTACCGATCGAGAGGTCGGTAACTTATGTATTAGTGTGTATTTGTTTTAGAATGTAATACAGAATTACGTTGAATTACTTTGTATTACTTTTGAATTACTTTGAATTACTTTTGAATTACTTTAAATTACTTTGAATTACTTTTGAATTACTTCAATTACTTTTGAATTACTTGAATTACTTTGAATTAGTATTACTGTGTATAAAATTTACTATAGTTACCGACCCCTCGTACTAATTACGAAGCGAGAGCATTACTCAAAGCGCCACAACGACATTGTCGAAAAACGTACTAACGGGGACGATTATTAAACAGCAACTTCCCTTTTTGATTTCTTTTTTAATTTATATCTTGAAAACTACGGAGCATTCGACAAAACACCAAGACACGCATATTTATTTTTAACCTCTAGAATCATAAAAAAACTCGGCATCCCAAATTTCGATGTACCGGATGTAGTGTCCCCTTGTAAGTTACATATTCTTTAATAATTATGACACTATTTTTTTTAATTACTTTATTCTACGCTAATTTGAAATAAATAATTAGAATTTTTAATTTAAAGCACGATTTTCTCAAATATGGTTCGTTTTATGAAAGACGTACAAGAGTACTTTTTTTATACTAAACTGTTTGGAGAATTCGACAATGAAGTTAAAATTTTTTTAACTTAATATCCTGAATAAAATGCGATTAGATAGGTTGAGGATAGGATTATCCTTGCTCTCCCTGTAGTGGTAATAAATAATAAAATAATAATAATAAATATCTCAGCTGGGGAGCGTCGTAGGAGAAGTTTATAGAAACTTGGAATTTAATTTTGAGGTATTTTAGATATGTCTATTTTCTAGACACCCTGTATTATAACGCGCCCCAAGTATTAAAAGGGGTTATTTTTAAAGAATACGCCCGTAAAATCATATCACAAAGTGAAATTCGGCAATATTTTTGTGGACTAAAATACCTACAACTTTAAAAATTTATAATATAATAGGTAATAATTAATTTAGTAACAAATTACGAGCAACACACCATACACTATTGTAAACAAGACTTCACAACCAAGCAATTGCTTCTTATTTCTCTCAAAGTGGAAACTTAGAAATTGTAATTTGTACACCAATTGTAACGATTCTAAAACTACTAATTAGTATTTTTCAACACGCCTCGTAATCATAAGTTTACTTACTTACAACTGCGCTTTAATTGGAAACAAACAAAATGGTTTTTTTATTGTAGATAAGTAGCTATGTAGTCGCCTTTAATTGTAAAGAATTCTATCTAGCATTTTAATTTGATATTTATGTTAAATAAGCAAACGTGAGAAAACTTCCTATTCCATTTTAACTTTTTAATGCATTCTTTCGCAATCTGAAAGATCTAAATATCATAACCGACGCTGGATTTCGAGGTGGGTTATATGGGCGGCCGGCCGCCCAGAGTGCTAAACTTAAACGATTAAGTAGACTTTTCTGCTATTAATTATATTAAAGAGCGTCGCCGACGCGACGGGACGCCCTCTTCCTAAAACACGATGTGATAACAAAAATACTTGAATCGAATTTAAGCGCGCTTTAAAGTCGGAAGAATAATCGTTTGAAATTTAATAATCAGTTGTGCGAATTCGATAAAAGTCGAACAAATGCGCGAATTTGAAATTGATAGTTATTAAAAAAAAACACACACACACACACATTTTATCATCGTAAGTTATTAACTTAAATTGCATTAAAAAATATTTAAGATTAATGAACGATAAATAAAAAAACGCAAACAAATAATCTTGTTTGTAATTGTTTGAAATTGTTTATATAAAAAATTGTAAATAAGAAAAATATCGTATTTTGGTAAAATAAAGTAATAACGTCCGCTGTTTTTACGTAATGGGAGATTTTTATAAAAATAGCGGCGCATTACAAAGATATAAAGTTACAACCGAAGAAAGGCCGAAAGCCGAAATAGTCCCGACTTAAACGTTTCGAATCTAGACTTTTTCCAATTCTATACGATCTTTGCAACACAAAGCTTCGCCAAATACGATATTATCGAGGAACTGATCGAATGCGTCCAAAATGCCTTTAGCGAATTAGACAGACAGATAATGTTTCTTAAAACAGTGCAGGCTTGTATGGAATCAACTATGTTGGCCGAAGGAGGAAATTCCTATCACATTCCTCATATTATCGATAACGCCAAAACTTCGTCGTAACGGACGGTTTACCAGCTACTGTAGCGTGTTCGCAAAAAGTCCCGGAAAAGGCCGGGTCCCGCTACAATTTATTGAAATTTATTTGTACAAATAAAATTATTAACGCGTGGCGGCCGTGAATTCGGACAAAAATAAATTTGAAACATATTTTTCAGACGAGGGTGGGGAGGGGGGCATTAAAAAAAATTAAATAAATATTTCTCGTTTCCTTTGTAACTTCGACATTCCTTTCATACATAGGTTTCGACGTTACCCACTCAATAAACAATTTTTATTCCTAAAATTTGTATTGATGTCATTTTTAAAATTTATTCATTTACATCGTGCAGTAAACATAAATCATCGTTATACATGTACATACTACGTAATATATCCGTTTCGTGCAGTCAAGTTCATACGTTTTGTCCCGAGAGATGGTAGCAATTGTTTTTGAATTGTAAAAAGGGACGGTAATCAGGACTAACACAGATGACGGGACAAAACATATGAACCTGACTGTACTTACATAAACCCGTATCACTCAAATTCGTGAGTAGATCCGACCTTGTCTAACATACGTCTTTATCGTAAGGCTACATCTTGATCATCCGTTTGTTTATATCTACTGCATAGTTTGGGTGAATACACTATAGATAGGTATTTTTAGTAATCGATGACACTACGATATCAATTCTGGAGAATTTTTAATTATTCGAGTAATTTGAGTTTTACGTATATGTAGTTAGTAGGTACCTATGTTATTATCAAGATTTACTTCAGTCCTCTGTGTTTCAAGCTAAACTTTTTTATAAAAGAATTTACAGTTAAAAATTAAATATTTGAACTTGTAATTTAAATTTAATTTATACATCACTGGCGCCGTTTATTTCGTATTTAAACAAAAATCAAAAATGCGATCAACAAAAATTCAACGATCCGATTAAACTGCGAATAAATAAGTGTAGTTCGTTTTTTTTTTTGGACTTTTCACTTTATTGAAAAACGCTTATTGTTAGCTGCCAACATTACAGGGGGACATTGAAAACTTTTTAAGGTGTTTTCGTCGAATAAATATAAGCATTTCATGCTTCATTTCATAACTTCCACGTCCGTGGAATTTTCGAGGAAAGTTGTCAGTTTTGATTCTCCAAAGTTTTATTAGAAAAGCGCAAATGTGCTATAAATTTTGGATATTTTTCGTAATTTGTAGATAAATAAATTGAGCCTAAAGGTTTTTTAAACAGGTCGCTTTTAAAATATTAGAATAAGATTACCTATATGTATTAATATTAGTATGATTTTTGTAAAATTTTTTCAAGTACCTAGATATTAAATTGTTTAATATTTTCTCCTGTAATTGTAATTACCGCCCATTGTCAAAGTATCAAAAACGATTTTTGACGTTTTTCAGTAGGGGTCACGAATAATTCAGTGTTGGATCTTTATATTTTAGAAGAGTTATAAATTAGACTTTGTAAAAAAATACCTTGTTTGACACGATAAGCCAATTGCTCGCGGTCGTGCAGGCGGCTGATTGTTTGGTGTTCAACGATTGTGTACGACTGGATACTTAGTTACTACACTTACCTGAAAAAAAAATAAAAAAATATTAGCTTAGGTACATATAAATAGTTTTTATTTTATGGTCAAATAAAGCACCTATAGGTGCATAATATGCAATTCATTTAAAATATAAATATTAAATAAAATTAAAAAAATACATTTCTGTAATCAGTTTTATGAATACAAAATAGGTATGATATACCTACTTAGATATACATTAAACTATCAAACCCTAAATCAAAAGAACCAGCATAAGCTGGCATAAGACGCTGAAAAAAAGCGAAAACACTTAAGGGTTAATTTTATGTAAAGGTCAATATGTATGTTATTATGTATTATACAAATGCAAGGGTACTCGCAATTAATTTAAAAAAAATACAACATTTCACTGCTTGACCATTAATTAATATAAATAAATTAAGATACGGTAAGTTATTACACAAAAACTTTTTTTTACATTTTGACACTCGCCGAATCCTTAAATTGTATATTTGTTTATGTAATTTGAATTTCAAATAGTAACTTTCAATAGGGCGACCAAAGCACCATAATTCGGTATTATCGATATGTTTTATCTAATAAGAAAATATCTACCTAAGTACAACACATAATACATAATATTAGAAATAATTGCAGTTTCGTTTATTGTCGCTTGATTTATAAAAAGTTCTTTACTGATAAAGAACCACTATTGAAGTGATAGCAATAACATTAACCGCTATCGTCAAATTTTATCGTCAAAAACTAAAATAGTTAAGATGCCAAACAGTCGTCAGCAAACTGCATTCTCAACAAGTCACTTAGAAGTAGTTCCGGATAGTAATTAGGTACCGATGATTTTATAAAAATAAAGCTGTGACGTGCAGTCAAATTTCGAAATCGAAAATGTCTGGTTTACGCTTCGGCTTGATCTGAACTCATTAAATTATGCCGTTTGCTTATTTAAATTCTTAGTCGTTTCCTTTCATAAGGTACAAGTCCGTAATAACAAAACAAACAACACTAACTATAGTAATCCGAGATGTACAATAGCGCAAGATCGTTGTTTTGCAATCTGAGATTTCAATTAGTCAAAGGCCGTGTATAATTCCACCGCAGCACGGAATTATAATTCCCTTTGTTAGTAATGTATTATTCGACTGTCGATGACGCTTACGTTAGATTTCCCATTGAAGGGTTAAAATTATACGAAAGCATTTTGTCGTTAATTGTTTTACTTCTAATAGGTTTAAATGTCCTTTTTGTTGTTCAGACACCTATTGTTTTTAAATTATCAACATTGATAGATGTCGAAGTTTGTCGAAACAAGACTGTCTTATCGTTACATCGCATCGGTCTGTTTTTATCCCGGCCAACACAACACCCAACGAGAACTTTTCGATTAGACAGACACTATTAGACGGAGCTTTCTATGGCAACTTAATAACAAAACATTGATTGATTTATAACAGTACTTAATAAGTCAAGATGCTTTCTACGACAAAGTAATCGCAATCTCGTTAAATTCTTTTAAATAACGAATCGTATCCAGTTTGAAGGACCATTAAGTTTCAAGTAAAATATTTTTAAAAAAGTCTGCGATGTGCTTTTATATAAGTACGTTAATTCCCGTTGCATATAAATTGTTGGAGCTGTTACCAACTGCTTTTTTGGACTACTAAAAGGCAGTAACAGTAGCAGGTATGTATGTACAGTAATCCCTCGCTAATCCGCGGATTAGCCAACCGCGATTTCGCTTATCCGCGGTCCACTTTTTAATTTATTTTTTAATTTTTAAGACAAAATATAAAAGTGCAAAATATTCGGTAAAAAATGGGAAAACTCGTAGTGCAATAACCTTGCACACTCGCGTCATGCAGTCGTGAAGGAAGGGTAGGTAGTGGTTTGTTTTTATATTAGCCTAATCGTCAATAGCCGGAAAACGGGTTTACGCGCCAGTCTACACCGTCAGTTGTTCAGTGTTATTCCTATACGCTGTACGTTTCGTTTCGGAATTTTCGAAAATGTCTTCTAAAAATGGCGATAAAGACTTAGTAAAAAGAAAGCGAATTGTCGTGGCTCTAAATAAAAAAAATTCAGTTGTTGAATTGTTCAGCTGCAGGTAAAACTTTTGAATGTCTGGAAAAAGTTTAAGGTCGACGAATCGACCGTAAGAACAATTAAAAAGTGTGAACAATCAATTCGGTGCAGTGTTAAGTGCGGCACTAGTGTTAACAACAAAATAACATCTTTTCCACGATCTCAAACTATGGAAAAGATTGAAAAAGCTCTTAGCATTCCGATTGAAGATCAAACACAAAAGGGGGTGCCTATTAGTGGCCGCATTGTTCAAGAAAAGACGATACGGCTTTTTGATCAGTTAAAGTCTGAATGTGAAACATTAAGTTTCCAAGCAAGTAAGGGATGGCTCGAGGAATTCAAAAAACGGTTCTCTCTGCATAATGTTAAAATCGTGGGATCAAGTGAATCGAGAGGCGGCCAATCGATATTCGACCGAGATGAAAAAATTCATCGAACGTAAATGGTATAAGCCAGAACAAGTATTTAACGCCGACGAGACAGGTTTATTTTGGAAGAGTATGCCTACTCGAACTTTCATATCACAAAATGAGAAATCTTCACCGGGCTTTAAAGCTGCTAAAAATAGGCTAACCCTTCTATTTCGGTGTAACGCTTCGAGTGATCATATGGTGAAATCCATACAAAAGTCTTAACCCACGTGCTTTTAAGAATAAAGACAAAAATCGCTTACCAGCGTTTTGGAGAGAAAAACAAAAAGCGTGGGTTACGGCGTCATTATTTACAGACTGATTCGTGAACTGCTTTGTTCCTAGTGTTAGCAATATTTGACCTCAAAGTTTCAAAGCGCTTCTTATCGTCGACAACGCTCCCGGACATCCCGAATCCCTGAAATTAGTCGACCCAAATGTAGAAGTTCGATTTCTGCCTCCCAACACCACCTCACTCCTACGACCATTAGATCAGGCGATAATTGCTGCATTTAAACAATATTACCTGAGACGAACTTTCAGTCATACCGTGGACAGAATGGAAATAGATCCTTCATTGACTGTTACGCAGAGTTGGAAACAATTTAACATTACTCAGTGTGTAGCAATCGTCAATGATGCAACTGATGAGTTACTTCCATCTACATTAAATGCATGCTGGAAAAAACTACGGCCAGAAATAGTGATGGTTAATTCAGGTGCGCCTGACAAAGCACCTGAAATCGAAGAAATTCTGCGGGTGTTGCACGAAATTCGTGGAGAGGGATTGAACAGCTTGCAGTCCTCTGATGTTGAAGAGATTCTAAACTCTCATAATAATGAACTGACAGAAACTGAAGTTCACGAAATACTGGAAGCTGAATCAAGTGACGATGACGACCCCCAGGAAGCAACGACCACGATACCGACAATTACATCCCCGAATTTAAGTAACATAAACAAAATATTTTCATCTGCACAACAACTCCAAGGCCTGATTTTTGACATAGATCCATCATTAGAAAGGAGTCTGAAATTTAAAAATGGTTTCGAGGGTCTGCTACAGCCGTATAAAGAGGTCCAAAAGGAAATCAAGAAAAAAACGAGACAGCCAACTATTCTTTCGTATTTTCGTAAGTAATTCTTTTTTATATATATATTACAATGTACGGATGTAATTTGTGTATGTTGTAGATTACTCTATGTATACGTACATATGTACTCAATAGTACTATACATTTCTTTATTCATTAAAGCTTATGATGTAACTTCTTCTGTTTATTGTTTCCTATGTTCCTATGTAATACAATGTATTGTATGTACACAGTGAAAAATCATGGCAAGGATTACTGTATGTATGTATGTATGTACCGACCTATTAGAGTAGATAAAACGATGATATTAAATTTCAGATGTGTTTACAAAAGTGTTTTTGCGTTATTGTAAAAATGGCCATAAGATTAAATTACATTCAGGAATATTACTAATATGAAAAATAATAGGAGTACAAATCACTGACTAAATTAATCATAGACAATTTTACGTAAATGCACGTTTGTTATCAAATTCGTTCGCTATAACAACTGCCCTACTTTACAGATTGAGACGTAACGAAACAATTTATTCAAGTTTGAATTTTCAATTTATTTAATAGATATTCACGTTGCCGAAATCTGAGCATAATATCGTCCTATATTTCAACTATTATTCAAATTAAAATAATTTAGCACCTGTTCAATTTATAGAAGTCGAGTATAATTACCTACTGGGTGCTATAGTGATGTGATTAATCATTAATCGTCGTCCTTCAGCGATGTTTATCGTATTGTTTTGATGATAATTTTACAACAATTTGATGGTTTTTTTTTAATAAAACACTCGAACTGTTATATTTCCCGGTTTTATAATTTTTGTTACCTCGTCCAAGTGCCTAGTTCAAAAATCAAGTGCGAGAACAATTTCCAAAATATACATTAACGAAGTTCCGATAAATATAGCTATATATGCTAGGAAACGCATCGTAAGGGAGATATATTTTCTTGAAGTTCGGGTCGAGTTCAATTAATAGGGATCGGCTCGATATAATTTAATCAATATGACTCATATGTGCGCTTACGTAACAACATGAAACTCGGAACTTGCATCAAAGAAGTTTCTCTCGTGACAACCTTTATTTTGTCTGATTTTATTAACACGTTTAAACGCTAAAAATAAACGAAATCCATCAAAAATTATAAATATTTAATTAAAACAACACCGATGTAACTTATTACGGGAGCTAAACTAACTTTATTTATTTCTTTTTAAACATTAATTAGTTTCGAATGGGGAAAATGGTCGTTGCGAGTAAACCCAACTTTACGTTGCAAAAACATTTAAAAATTTCAATTTTATGAATTACGATACAAAGTGAATCTTGGTGCATACAAACAAGATAATTAGAAACTGAAAAGTCCTAACAATTACGATGGCTATATAATTATGGGAATAAATAGGACGGTAACATGCGAGCCGCAAAATATACCAGGATAAAAGAGACGTTTTCAAAATTCACCCGAAAAAAATCGATAACGGTTTTTCAAAACAACAATCGTCAAAAACAAACGTGTCTAGAAAATAATTTAACAACTTACGACACGTAACTTGTGATGGGTTATTGGTTGGTAAAATAATAATTTTCCGCTCAATCGAGCGAATTAATTACAATGCCGTGGAGAACAAAAAAATTATTATCAGTTCATATAATCTATACATAGGTATGGATCAACACTTCTGGGCGGATTCGATAATAACTTTCCTCAATTATATTCATGTTAGATGACAGATTTGACCTCTGGCAATCACTGTTGCGACCGACTTACATCGCATGAATAGACACACAATTGTAGTATCAAATTATGACCTAAGTATAAAATTGTGTTCTAGACGTTACAATGTTTAATGTTAAGTTCCGAATCGCCATCAAAATGGGATTAACAAACAAACACGTGGGCACCTACCTATTAGGCCAAAATCGTTATGAGCATGAAAAATGAAATACCCCGGACCCAGTTATACTGGATGAGATTATCGTAAAACTTGTTTTATTGAGTTTGTAATAGTGAGAACTTTAAAAATTACCGTTATCTCCAAAATCCAAAAATTTTTCGGAAAAGAGTAAAAATATTGAAAAATATAGGGTCATTGAAATATAATAACTTCTACAATTAAAGAAAATATTATTCTTATGGCTGTCGGGGTTGCTGAATATGAATTTATGATTAAATAATCAAAATCAAAAACGTAACACAAAATAGCGAATGCAACGTCACAAAATGCAGGATGTCGAAAGCGTATAACCCACGTCAAAATAATGCCCCAAGCTCCTGTTAATTTTTTTCCTATGGCGCTCCCCTGTTGAGATGTTCACCATCAAAGTTGAAAAACAAAAATCAATTTTTTTAAGTTAACATTTTTCTTTTTCGTTGGAATTTAATAATTTTTGGTACAACTACGTAATAAATGAAGGTCTTTAATATGTGTAATAAATTAATCGATATCACCCCAGACGATCCAGGGATGCACTACCCCTAATCTTTCAAACCTCAAAATTTTTAGAAAAATAAGTTTTATAAATTTTTAAGGACATTTTTTGATTTCCCAAACATTTTAAGATAAAAAAGGAATTTCGATAAAATGAACTGTATTCGAGAAAATCACATTTGAATAGGTAATAAGATACAGAGTATCTATCCTAGATAATTATTTTCTCGAATAAGTAAGTAAGACTTTAGAATTCGTGTCAATATGATATTACAATAACTGCAACTACCACAGATCTCAGGAAATTTTCATTAATAAGATAGCCGAAACAAAAATGATTCACATATCCTAAAGCTTTCGAATTAACTAACCGAGGAGCTTTACAATGACCAACAATTTTGACTTTACAATTTACAATGACCAACGTTCGTTAATAATTAGACGAGCGAATTAATGTGATCGTCGAAAAAAATAATTAAAATAATATCTGGGATAGGCACTCTGCATTTCTTATTCTTTATCTATGATTTTCTCGGATGTGGTTTATTTAATAACCTTAAGGGGATAGTAGACGTTCGAAAATGAATACTTATATATATCGTCTTTTTATCGTTGGTAACAACTTCGAAAAGTTTCTTGAGGTTGTATTTGATATTCTTTAATAAAAATTTATTGATATTGTACGATAACAAAGATAAGTTTTTAGATATATTTGCAAAATCTATGGGGAATTTATAACATATTTTTACATTTATAGAATCTGTATTGATTTATCTAGGTGATAATAATCAATAAAAATTGAAATTTCCCTTTAGTAATCTCACAATTTCTATTTTTATAGACGTTTTATAGTTATTTATGACGCCTGATCATAAAACGTTTATAAAAATTAAAATTGTGAGATTATTAAAGGGAAGTTTCAATTTTTATCGATATTATCACCTAGATAAACCAATACAGATTCTATATATGTAAAAATATGTTATAAATTCCCCATAGATTTTGCGAAAATATCTTAAAACTTATCTTTGTTATTGTACAATATCAATAAATTTTTATTACAGAATATCAAATATTTATAAAAAATACATCATTTACAACATCAAAAAACTTTTCGAAGTCGTTACCAGCGATAAAAAAACGATATATAAGTATTCATTTTCGAGCGACTACTATCTCCTTAATAAAGTTTGTTTTCCTAAACAATCAAATGCACTTACAATTAGAACATGTTTTACCTTTTATGTTACATTAGATATCGTTATAATTAAATGAAAGTTAATGACATTTCGATTAGGTACACAATATGTTACAGTAATTATTTCGATATTCCTCGATTTTTTTTTAAAACGTTCGTTCGGCTGTTTAACAGAAATTTAATTTAAAATAGGTTTCCCAATTAAAATCTGGTTTCTTTATGAATGAAGTTCACGTTACATTAATTTTCTTGAAAAGGGCATAAAAACAAAAATCAATTAATCGTTGTAATTAACAGTTGTTTATCGAACGTCGTCTTTCGATTTAAATGAAATAATGAAGTTGAATAACCGTAAATTAAAATTGGTACCTATTATTTTGTGCATACGATTTCAGCGGATATACTAAATACAGTAGACTGCTGCTTATCGGTTCCCGCTTTAACCGGTCGGGCCAAGTACCTCTGCTTTAATCAGTCCCGGAATAGCGAGATACTACGTATCAAAAATGAAACAATCCCTTTTTTAAATTACCGCGTCCTATATTCACGTCTGCGTGTTTCTTGTTTATTTACTATTGCCTAAATTAATTAAAAATAATATGCCAATTAATTAATGTCAAATTGCCACACAGTTATACTCTCCAAAACAAGGTCTAAACATATTAATCGGTTTATCCGGTCAACCGTACGAACCCCGGTTAAGAGGGGTCTACCGTAGGTGTGCCTAATTAAACGTAAACTATTAATTGAAACTGAAAAATACAATTATTGGCAGTTTATTAAATGGAAGTAGAACAAGATGAATTAACATTGGGGGTATTTGTATAGTGGTTGTAACTTGGCGTACAGTTATCTGTGACCTAAATCTACCTGCACCACGTATGTATTACAATCGTTATTAAATCGAACTTCGATAAACACAGAGATCGTAAAGAATACGTACTGCAGTTTGTATTGGAACTAATTTAGGAAAAATTGAATAGGAATTGGGAAAAAAATAAAATTAGTGCGGAATCAACAAATTTAATTGTAACGATTATTACAAAAAAGTATGGCGTCGTGAATTTTATTAAAACCTAGCAAGGATTTTCGTCAAAATCCACGTAGATATGTTCACGCCTACCTACAGGACTCGATTGACGTACGATTGTAGAAATAATTATTTTGATAAGATTTGTACGTATTGCTATATTTGCACCGTATTCTAAGTGTTGCAAAGTACCTAATTAGCTGCGTGTAGGAAGTTGTTCCGTTAAGCGCACCACCTTTAAATCTCAGGTAAGCTCGACTAATCTTAATAGTTGGCTTGATTACCGGATTTAACACAATATTTGTCTCTAATCGTCTTTGTAAGTATAGGTATAGATTTTAGTGATTAAAATTTCGTAATTTTCGCGAGCCCGTTTGTTCAAGAGACACGTAGGTATCATGTTTTAATAGAGTTAATGTTGTGATCAAAGCTTTCATGTCTACAACTTTAAGGGGGCGACCGCTGCGTTTGTTGTCAATAGATGGCAGCAGCTACAAAAATTAAGCATTATTTTATGAATGGATAACTTTTGAAAAACGTTAAAATTTTGATTTTAGCTTGAATTTTTACAAATGCAATACATTAATTTAGGGAATCACAAAATTTCAAGTTGATCGTAACTGTTTTTAAAAATTTATTGCTAATTAAAGTTCGAAAATAGAAGTTGTTTATAAATGTTCTAATTTTAAAATATAAATGTCGAAACGGAACTAATAAAGTTTTTTTCCAATTTTAAAGTTTATCGTCAAGCTCTAGTTATTATAAATATAAATAATGTTTTTCAAAAGTTATCCATTCATAAAATAATGCTTAATTTTTTTAGCTGCTGCCATCTATTGACAACAAACGCAGCGGTCGCCCTCTTAATTGGCTCATTTTATATATCATAATAATTTAGAAATTTAGAAAAAATGTTTAGTGTTTATTTATTTAATAACAGTTTCAAAATTTAAACGAGCAAAGTCGCATAAAGTTTTTGTTTCATTCTTAACTCACCACAAATTTCCGTGATGTGTTACGTACGTCCTACGTCTTTTTCAGAAAAAATACATTTTGGAGGTTCAATTTTAACAATAAATTACTTTAATAATATTTTAATTAAATAGGTTCGAAGATAATTAGAAAAAATTATTTATCTAGCTATGGCAAAACAAATGAGAAAACTTCAGCTTTTAATTGCAATTAATAGACGTATGAAACACCAGTCGGTTAGTTAATTGCGATTTTGTATCTAAAAACGTATTATTTTAATGGAGAAAATGTTCAGTCATATTTCGCAATTAAATTATGATGAAAATGGTTTTAGTCGAAAAAGATAATTTATAGCTGATGTTCTTTAAAGAGCAACAAATGTTGAGAAACGCGTAAAATGAAGTTCTGCAATCCCTTATTTACAAAAACCAAAAACAATACCATTTCATCTAACTAAATCGTTCACGTTCAACAATAACTTGAAAATAATTAAACTTCGAGACGTCGTTTTAAATAATCGAATATTGAAGAAAACTATCGAGGATCCATATTGACGCAGTTTTGGCAGAACGTCTTTTTACGGGAACGCACATTTTGTGTTGTAGCGTAGCTATAAACAGTTAAGTTTTACGAAAATACAAATCGACTTTTCTGATGGAAAATATCGAAATTTTGTTAATCATCGTGTCGTGCTTCGATAAGAAAAGCGCGTTCGACACCATCGAAATATGGTCAGTAATTAAAGGTTTGAACTTATAAAATTATAAAACGTTGAAAACGTTGAAATTATAAAACGTTCGCTTTATCTCCCAACTTAAATTACCTTTTCTTACAAAACTTCATCTTACAAACATCAAACACTTAGTTAAAATATTATACATCTTCAGTTCAAAACTAACAATAGTGAAAATTTCACTTTTATGTAACACGCCCGTAAATTTGACGCGTATATAACATTAATAATCCAAATCTGAAAGACGAAAACTTTACCGCACGAAAACCAGTTATTGTCAGTAATTTGATCTTCGACGTACGTAATGTGCATATTTTCTTTGATGTTTTCCAAGAATATTATAGTAGATAATGAAATACTTTGCGTTTGTGCTTTGGATAATATCTACAATAAATACCTACTTTGCTATATTTTGTGGCATACCTACATTTTTTTTATTTATTCGAATGTTATTCGTTCACGTGTTCGCTTATTTCAATTTTGAGCACAAAAGTGGACGTCAGTTTTCGGTCAAGAATTTTATACGAAAGATTTTTTAAGTCATTCCTTGTCAAGTGATCAGATTTTAGAAAAACGCCCCGCTCGACCATTTCTGATTTTGATGAAATTTTGGGAGGTTGTAGATACATCATCCAAACTAACTTTGGTAAAATATTAGCTTCTTCAAAGTAATTGTCGTTGAGCTACAGGCGCTTATATGACCCCATGTCGCGCACGATTACAGTATCACTAAAAAATTTAGCAAAATTTGAGTCCTAATTTTTCAGCCAATATTAAATCGAAAATGTTGAAACTACGGGGGTTTGTACAGTTTTTTGTGTTCTTTCCAATAGTGTCTGCTCCATGTCTGCTGTGTAGCTTCTCAATATTCTATGAGCTAGAGCAGCTTAAAATAAACTTAAAAAATGAACTGTGCGAAACAAATTGTAAGTGTAGCCTACTATATTTTATGATGTACTGTATATATCCGCTCCAAATTTTAACCATATGTTAGCATTACTATAAGGTCTTTATCCCCCAAATATTATGAACCTAGCTTGCTTATTTCTTTCACAGTGAGACTTAGAATTTCTGATTTTTGTGAAAAATGTCAAAAATAGGGTAAATTGAATCGCATTTTCCGGAAGAGAACCCCCTGGGATCGTTTTCAAATCACTTCCATTTGAAAGAGCGTATCTTGAAGTACTATAAAATGTGTGTTTAATTATCTACCTCGAAAGGCTAACATACTAAAAATCGATTGCGTAATATTGGATTATGCGTATACCGGACGTGAGCACCGTGCATACGTATTTATTATATGTGGGCAATGTGCTATTAATAGTCTTTTAACACTTCAAAATAGACTAGCACTAGCAAGTTTTTGAAATCAAGAACGAACGTTATCAAAATCCACTATTTTAGTGACGGCTCCGGTGCCCAATACAAAAATTTCAAAAATGTTGTAAATTTGGCCCATCACAAAGAAGACTTTGGTATCGAAGCGAAATGGAATTTTTTCGGCACTAGTCATGGAAAGTCATCGTGTGATGGAGTTGGGGAAACCAGCAAACGTTTAGCTGCGAGAGCTAGCCTTCGACGACCGTCTAACGACCAAATCCTGACACCAGAAGACCTTTTCGAATTCTGTGACAATAACATTCATGGTATCGAATATATATTCGTACCGAAAGTAGATATTATCGAAAATAAAGACATTCAAGAGAAATGATGGCGAAGTAGTAGCAGGATTGCGGGAACGAGAGATCATCACCAATTCATTGCACTCGATTCGGGCAACATTCGCGTGAGTAAAGTTTCTGACGTCACAGTTTTCTTCACTATCAAAGTTGCGAACATGGTCGAACTCCCAGCGCTTCGAATGACAGATTTGTAGCCTGGTAATTGCTTTGCGTGTGTTTATGACAATAAATGGTGGATCGGAAATATCATCGAGGTTTCGTTGATTGAAAATGATGCACAAACCAACTTCATGCATACTCATGAACCAGCGAATTCGTTTTATTGGCCAGAACGGCAAGACGTGTGTTGGGTCCCAGAGGAGCATATAATAGCTACAGTGTCTCTACCATCCGTTACATCTACTGGACGTCAATACCAATTCTCTGAAGACGTTATTTCGAATATCGAAAGACAATTCGCGGCAATGAATAACTAATCAAGTTCCAAATATTTGACTGTTATTCGGACGTCATGAAGGCTTGGGAACCATAAAAGCAACCCGAAACCTGGTTTAGGAACCAGATAGAAACCCATTTTAAAGGCTTTGGACCCTTGACAAAGAAACCAACGACAGGTTTGGGATCCTGAACAAAGAAACCCACCCGTGGCTGTTTATTGCGCGGATATCAGGCGTGACCTATATGGCGATGAGGTTGTCAGATCAGTATCTGATATTGAACTGGCAGTGGATATTCCATCATGGACCAACGCAATACACCTAAGTATATACGAGCATTATTTTACACACAATTTACTTGATAGATTATACTATTTTAAATATAGTTCGTCATAAATATCACTAACACATTCCATGAACCTACAGTAACCCGCCTATCTTGGATTCGATTTTTAGTAAATTAGCCGTTCGAGGTAGATAATTAAACGCACGTTTTATAGTACTTCATGATATGCTCTTTCTAATGGAAGTGTTTTGAAGACGATCTCAGAGGGCTCTCTTCCGGAAAATGCGATTGAATTTACCCTAATTTTGACGTTTTTCACAAAAATAAGAAATAGTAAGCTTCACTGTGAAAGAAATAAGCAAGCTAGGTTCGTGATATTTGGGGATTAAAGACCTTATAGTTGGGTTAACGTATAGTTAAATTTGGAAGGGATATCAACAGTATATCACAAGCTACAGTAGGCTAAACTTACAACTTTTTTCGCACCGCTAATATTTTAAGCTTACTTTAAGCTGGTCGAGCTCATCGAATATCGCGAAGCTACAAATACAACAGGCACCATTGGAAAGAGCACAAAAAACTGTACAAACACCCTTAGTTTCGACATTTTCGATCGAATATTGGCTAAAAAATTACCACTTAAACTTTGCTTAATATTTTAGACATAATGTAATCGTGTGCGACATGGGGGTCATATAAGCACATGTAGCGCAACGACTATTGCTTTGTCGAAGCTAATACTTGACCAAAGTTAATATGGATTATGTACCTACAACCTCCCAAAATTTAATCAAAATCGGAGATGGATCGAGCGGGGAGCCCTTGATCACTTGACGTGGACTGACCCTTATGTAGGTATAGCTCATCCAAACCTATATGATGTTCACGTCATCAACAAAAAGTTACTAAATTATTAATTTGTAATTCGATTTAAAATTTAGAAAGTGACTAATTCTATAGATGATTTATTTGCGCACATAATAGATGGCATAAAGAAAAACTACAATTTATTAGAACTGTCAAAATACGAGGTACGAGGCGACAGTACTGTGTGAAACGTCATCATCTAGTAACCTGGTATTGATGACGTGAACATCATATAGGTTTGGATGAGCTATATCTATCTACTTACTTAAATAAATCTATAAAATTATTATTTAATTATTTCGCGTTATAATTATATATGAGAATTTTAAAATACATTTCGACAAATAATTTTACGTTATTTGGAACAATTCATATAAATAACTTAATCGTTAACGTTATAAAATAAAGGCGTTAGGTGGGTACCCCAAATACCAAGGCACAAATAGTTTTTCGCGAACAACGATAAGTGTTCAATTTTAATAAGTTTATAAAATTGAAACTTTAAACATTTATCTCAGATTTTAGTCGTTTTCCGACGTGAAGGCGATTACTTACATTGGATGTGCAGTCGAAGCAACATAAAACTGCCTTATTTAATATAACGCAACTCGAAGTAGGCAGGCACTTCGTTTCATTCGCGAAGCTTCCGCACGAAGTGTGAACGTATAATATCTTAAAACTTTAAAGCTCCGAATAGTGTGGCCGAAATTCTGAGTTGTAATTTATTTGACCTAAAAATCGGTTCTCATCAAACTTTCAAACAGTGCTGGTATCAGTTTCCGAACCAATAAAAATCAAGCTGAAGGCAATAGAAGTCGAGTAAAACGCCAATAATAATTAAATAGAAATTTACACAAGATCTCTCAATTCTACAGTAGGTAGGTATCTCGGGAGAGCTATAATTATAAATTATTGGATTTCGACCGATTCCGTTGAGAATTTCTTACTATATAGCAAATGCGAATTATCGGCTCTCCTAAATTTTGAAGTAAGAATATATTCACATGCTAATTTAGGAATTCGCAGGTATCCGTGTACCGTGCTATTTAATTTGTTCGCGGTTAAAATGTATTTTAGAACAGATCTATTAATTGTAAGTTGATGTTGGCTTCATGTTGGTGCCAAACGTATTAGGCAAAACATTTTTGAGTTGACGAAAGGAAAAAAATCTTTATCGTCGATTTTACGACGAAAAGTTATTCTTCGTAAAAAATTTTGCTCGTCGAAAAAATTAGTTTTTTCATAAACAAATCGGAGATCAGATGTATGGGATGTCGATAAATTAAGAAAACGCGAAAACGCTTCCGAAAAAAATGCCTTAGAATAAAAAAAAGTCCAAATGCAAAATTTCAAGTCTGCATTTCGAATTTTATGTTTTTAAATTTTTATTTCATTTTTATTGTTTGCTTAAAAACAAGATTATGTTATGTTTGAAGAAGAACGCGAACGACATAATTTTGAGATACAATTAAAAATTAGAATTTAGACTACAAATTTTGTATTCGGGCTTTTTCCGTGATTTTAAGCAACCCTTTCTAATTAACAATTTTGTCTAAAATAAAAAAATAATGGAATTTCTCTCGAAGCATTTTCGTGTTTTCTTAATTTATTAACATCCCGTACATCTGATGTCAGATTTTTTTATGGTAAACTCATATTTGCGACAAGTAGAATTTTTTATAACGAACGACTTTTCGTCGTAAAATCGATAATAAGATTTTTGTCTTCTTGTCAACTCCATCCGGGAACACACTGTGTATACGTACATTTATCTTATTTCAAAAAATAATTTAATATAATCATCTATATAAATAAAGTTTTACGCAGTTTTTGAAAAAATTAAAAACAAACACGTGTTTAAACGATATAGATGCAGTTTAGATTTTAAAATACGTTTATTTAAAGAAACGTCAGTTAATTAAAAATGTATTCTGCAAGTAGATAATTAATATTAAGAATTATGGACTTTGTAAATTGGCTGAAGGCAATTTGCTGAATTAAAATTAACTGTTGTTAAATAATCGTTTTATGCACTTGTAAAAAAAACATTATTTTAAACACTCGTAAATGACTATAGATTTATTGTTGCTTTAAATAAAACACCAACTATGTGTATTGTTAAACTAATAAAATTCAAACGATTTTCAAGCAATCATCAATCAATAATTCCCGAGTAATTTACCTTCAAAATAACTGCCGATTTAATTTCAAAGTTGTACGATTTTGCTAATATCTACCTATTATTCGGCCAATTATAAAGTTAGAAATTCCGCGAGTTAAGTAATAAACGAAATATCCTTTAAAGCAGACGTTAAAACCAAAAGTAAAATATTCGTTCAATAATCTATAACTCATTTACTTATGTACCTACATAATATTCGCAAACTTGCCATATTGATTTAACCGAAAAATTAAAACAACCGTCCCAATAAATTTTAATTCAACTCACCAAAACAAACGCAATCGAATTTATTAATCCGAATAAAATGTAAAAAAACCAGCGACGATAACGACGAATCACTCTACAAAAGTAACACTAACGCTAATATTACGCGATAAATGCCGGCCGGGCAAGTGTATTTGACAAGAAACTGAAATGTGACCACCATCAAAGCGACTCCGTATCGAAAACTCGTATATTTTTCATTTCCGAATTCGCGCTTTTCATGCAGAACTGGCGCGTTTCAAAAACCGCTCGTTAATTCGCAGATTTTAATATAAAAAGGCCGTCGCTTTTCGAAGAAAACCGCGCGGTTTGAAGATTGCGACCACCGCGCGAAAAAACGTCAGGCGGATTATTTTAAACGTGCCTCCCCCATTCACGAAAATATTTCAACAATCGATGGCCGATCGTTTCGCGTATTAAATACATTTGAAACCGACTTTTCCGTTAATTCGTATACCTAACGTTTTGTGTTCGAACAAATATATTTTGCTGTTACATAATCTTCTATAATTATTTAAACTACAGTTCGTCACATAATTTAAATATATAAACCGTTCATTAGTGCGAGTAGCTCTTGCAACTGTTAATTATAAAGACTTGTAACATAATAGACGGATTCGAAATAAATTAGAACGGATGTGGTCTTAATAGTTATTAGGTAAGGGTTGTATTGCAACTATATAATTATGGTTAAAAACGTAATTTAAAGTTAAAAGTCTATGTAAGAAATTTAACAATTTAACGCGACGATTTTTTTACGCTCCAAAATAAACGATAATTGATCACGAATCCTTTGTCGATATCTGCAGTTTTTTAAAAACCGATTTAAACGATTCGAGTTACCGGAAATTTTTTAAAATAACCATATGAGCGACGACGAATTACTATAATTATAAAACTATTAGTAATACAAATTGTAAAAATTAAAGAGTTTTTGCGTGGGTTTTTCGACTAATAATAAGCAGGTCTCGGAACACCTATATATGATATTATGCAGTTTGTAATAAAAGTAAACACGAGTTTATTCTCGGCAATTTGTTTGAATTAACATAAAGATGGAAGTTTTAAAAAGAAACAACGTGGCAGCCTCAATAATTACAATATTTTCTTATGTATGTATATAAACGTATATTTTATGTTGTATTTGAACGACGATAATCTCTATTTTTCTAGGTAACCTATTCGTTTTTATATTATAAATGTTTAATTTCTTTCAAACATGAGCAGACGTGAACAGTTAATGTGGGAAGACATTTTTTTTTAACAAATTTATAATGCTATAAATTTGAAAAGCAGAAAAGTCATAAGGACAGACATCATTATAACGATACTTTATGAGTAGAACTTCATTGCTATAATAATGATGTGCGGACTATTTAAAAAATCGGACCCGAGCTCACTAACTATAAAACAATAATCTAAAAATCATTTCCCTAAAATTAACAAAAACCTACCTAAGTACTTTACTTTTAAATGTTATTAAACATAATAGTGTTAAGTTTGTACATACAGGGTGTTTCATTGGGGACGGACCGGCCGACGCAGGGTGATAGAAGACCTCGATGCGCATCAATTGGACCCCCATATGTGTTATCCGAAATTTGTTAGTTTAAAAGTTATTTAGGTTTCATGTATTTTTAGCTAAACTCCGGTTTTGTCCACAAACGTTATACTGGCTAAACTATAGGTACTAGCGCCATGATTTATATATTTTATATATTTTATTTTTTTTTTATAATTGTAGCCCAATAATTGGCCTATCATCTTAAATAATAATTTTTTTATTCAAACTGAAGGTATTTCGACGAAAAAAAAGAATCTTTTAAACATTTTATTAAAGCAAAAATTATTCCTTAGCTTTACAACCCTCTCTAGCTAAAAATAAATAGATATTGTTTGTGATGCACCAATTCTTTATAGCGGCTCCAAATAAAAAAGTCGACTGGATTTAAGTCCGGTGACCTTGGAGGCCAAGCTATCGGTTATTACAACTAACAAATTAAAAGTCAAAAAAAAAAAAGTCCAAAACACTAACCAAATGCACAAAAATACGAAAAAAACACTTACGTGATATTAGACGATATTACCTAAGGAGAATTTACAAACAAAAAAACACAAATGTTTCTACTATATGATCTTACTATAATCCATTGCAGGTATTAATAACATCCACAACAACTTATCTCACATTTCGAATAACGTTCTCGATTAAAATTAAAAAGTGAAATTTTCTTCTTTTTCACGTTGCACAAAATTTTTGATGTGAAGTCACGGGGCTAGCCAGATGAAATTTCTAGGGATGATTGCCAGTAATGCAGAGAAGTTTTTAAGATGGGCACTAATTTTTTTTCTATCTATTTATTTTAAGCTAGAGGGTTGTAAAGCTAAGGAATAATTTTTGCTTTAACAAAATGTTTAAAAGATTCTTTTTTTTGTCGAAACCCCTTCAGTTCGAATAAAAAAATTATTGTTTAGGACGATAGGCCCATTATTGGGCTACGATTATAAAAAAATAATAATCATGGCGCTAGTATCCATAGTTTAGCCAGAATAACGAAATTTGTGAAGAAAATCGGAGTTTAGCTAAAAATACATAAAACCTAAATAACTTCTATACTAACAAATTTCGGATAACACATATGGGGGGGGGTCCAATCGATGCGTGTTGAGGTCCTCTATCACCCAGCGTCGGCTGGTCCGTCCTCAATAAAACACCCTGTATATATATAAATCAAATTTCTCTAGGGAAATCTGCTGAATTGCTAAAATTTCTGCAGGATGATTTTGGGCATTATTTTATATCAAATTACCATCGATTAAAAGTAAATTACGCAGGCGTCGTGGATGCATCCCAATTTTCATTAATCTGAAGTTAATTGATTTTTGTGCCACGTGCCTATTACCGATAAATTATTTCATTTTAGTTACTTTCACGAACTTAAAAGTAAATCATTATAGTGGTGGCTGATAATCATGTCGCTAAATTCCATTTTTATAAAAAGATATGAAGATAAATCGTGGTTCGGACATTTACGAACAGACAGAAATCTTATTCTAAATAAATATACTCATGCCCTTATAGCAATAAGCGAGAAAACAAACGACTCGATAATGAACGAACAAAAGTATTATTGTCAAAAATATAGCTCTACACTTACCCACAAAAGAACTAATAGTCAGTTTCTGAAGGATCAGTTTGTTTTATAACTAATTTATTCAATAAATATCTATCAGTATGTATTT
Organism: Rhagophthalmus giganteus; assembly: GCA_036326145.1. Classification (NCBI taxonomy): domain Eukaryota; kingdom Metazoa; phylum Arthropoda; class Insecta; order Coleoptera; family Rhagophthalmidae; genus Rhagophthalmus; species Rhagophthalmus giganteus. The sequence continues at coordinate 3,513,715 of JARFJA010000083.1, read as the reverse complement.
GATAGCTCTAATTTAACAGTAGGTATAGGTATGCCGAAGTATAGATAGTGGTTAATTAAAACTTTTCCGATGACGTCCGTTCGTTTCAAAAAAATTAAGTACGAAATCCGATTTTGTAGTTTATCTCGAAAACGATGCGTCGCACGGTAAGAGTGCGAGTGGTCTTATTTCTGCAAAACATACTGAAAACTGTATAAATGACACCAATTTCGCAATAAACCCAGTGGGATAGAAGTTTTAACTGCAAAACTGCAACGGTATGACGTATCTAGGAAACTAAGTAAACGTCTCCGGACATTACTTTATCACAAAAACCTGTTTAATTACATGCCCTCCATCATGTCTAAAAAGTAAAAATATTTATTTTCAAACACCCTGTATAAGTATCTATTTTATTTTAGTTACACAGAATTAACAAGATATTAGAAACAAAATATGAAAAAGTCCAAAAATCGAAAATGTCGCACATAATTGCGGTGTTTTTTCGCTGGTAATTTAATTAACAATAATATTAAAATTTCAAATTGTTTTTAAATCAAACGTAACTAATTTTATAATTAAATATTTAAAAATTTGAGTAGACACTTACAGATAGGGTGTAACAAAAAAAAACTTATATTGACTATAACTTTTTAATTAAAAGGAATATCAAAAGTAGTCTAGTTTATTTAGACGCATTTGGTTTGTTTGTGCACTGTTTTGTTTCGTTGCTATGGTAACGTACTTTGATTTCGTTAATTGCTATCCGTTCGTTTTTTTTGCGACTTGGAAAAAGGCGTTTTTTCTTCTATTTGGTAGTGTCATTATGTCGCAATGAAACCAACCCCAAAAATAAAATAATAATAATAATTGTAGAAAAGAAAATGAAAAAATTAATCAATTGAAAACAAGCAATGATTTATAATAAAATTAATCAGATAATTGATAGTATAATCGTCACGATTGATGGTGAGAAAAATTCTAGGAGGATATTGAGGATAAAATTGTCTTCCAACAAGATGGGATACCTACATATTAGGAAATACTGAAATAACGTTTTAACTAGTTAATGGATGGGCACTCCTATGGAGTCCGGTTTACCGACTTATCACCACTGGATTTCTTCTTGTAGGGTTACGTAAAAATGGGGCTCAATTTGAACAATTTGTTTAGTGTGGCTAATGTAGTAACTATACGTTTTAATAACACTCGAAATTAGAGCACTTTTGCGTTTCGTTCTTTTGTTTTTAATTTGATTAATTTGGTTTTTTTATGAATTTTTCGTTTTTTGTAAAATTATTTTATTTTTGATATCGTTTCATTGCGACATAATGAGAAAAAACTAAATAGAGAGAAAAAACCGTTCTTTTCAAAAGCGCAAAGAAAACATATGGGTGCCTTTTAGAAAAAAACAAAATTGGTTACCATAGTAACAAAACTAAACGGTATACGAACAAACCAAATACATCATCATGTGCATCATGATAAACCAGAAAACTTTTGTATTAATTAAAATTTTCTTGTAGTACTTCTGATTAAAAAGTTCGTCGATATAAGTTACTTTTGTTACACTCTGTACATGTAAGTATGTAGCTACAACGTATTATATCTAATAAATTTTCAAATTTGATGTGCTTAATGTGGACGATAGCGCAATGTTTAATAAATTAACCGTGGATTACCGTTTAAAATATTAAAATTAAATAATATAAAATGTGGGATAATAATATAGAAACCTAAATTTATTAATTGATTGGAACGTTTTAAAAACTTTGTTTAGGAATTTAGATTAACGTGAGATAAGGCGTCAAGCTAAAACACACGTTATACCTACCTACCTATAAATAATTGTATCTAACTAACTGTGATCAATTTAAAATTAATAGCGTGTCTGTTGGTTAATTAAGTGTGATACATAACACCTACATGACGATGTCTAAATAAAATATTAAGTAAGTATACTGAAAATGTATTTTTAAACTGGTTAAACATTCAATTATTATTATTAATTATACCTATTCATTTAATAAAAAAAAATATTAAAATAGACAAGTCATAAAAATACGATATTCGTAAAATTATTTTATTTTGTTCAACTATCTGATATCTGATGGTTTGTGAAACACATTCAAATAGATTTTCCAGAGATTAAGTCCTTTTGGTTCATTTTGTACAGTTTCCAAATGTAGGTGGGTACAAAATTTCATTTTTTTTATTGTAACAGATTGTGTAATTTTTATTTTTTTTTTACTTTTTAAGTAATTATTCAAATAGTCGCTGGTGTTTGCTGTCTAACAAAATGAGACAAATATCCAACGTTCGATTTATTACTGTTCTATTCAAGTTATATACAATGAGCTCAAAAACTTCTTTCCATATGGAAAACTTTTTTATTATTAGTTTGTCAAAAATTTTCATTCTTGATCAAAGTTGGTGCATCCTCTAAAACTAATAATAAACCCAAGCATAAGGGAGGAAATAAGGATTAATAAATTTTGCTCAAGAATAAAGTAGCATTATTTGGCAATATATCGAAAAATTTTATCAACAAATATTCTTTAGAATTACAAGTAATACTCAAATTTCAAATTTTCATCGCCATATTTTGAACTTGAAAAATTTTGGATTTCTTGGCTCTCATTTCTTGATGTTAAATTTGTGTCTACAGAGTGGATTAATTAGTGTTACATTTTTTTATTCGAGAGGAAACTTGGACCATTTTTGACTAGGTTAGTAACATTTTTTTTTAATTTATCTGACAGTAGCAATTGCAAATTATAAATTTTTATTCAACAATGTTTATATATATATATATATGAAAAAATAATGTTAAACAAAGTTTAACAATTTTTTAACAATTAACCCAAAATGGTTCAATTTCAAAATATGGCGATAAAAATTTATATTTAAGTATTATTTAGAATTCTAAAGAATATTTGTTAAATTAAAATTTAATGTAAATTTTTCGATATATTACAAAATAATGGTACTTTATTCTTGAGCAAAATTTACTAATCCTCATTTCTCGCTTATACTTATAGACCTGATAACATCCGATTGGTTCATTATTAGATTTAGAGGATGCACCAACTTTTATCAAGAATGAAATTTTTTGTCAAACTAATAATAAAAAAGTTTTCCATATGAAAAGAACTTTTTATAACTCACTGTATATGAAAAAACTAATTAAATTTTGTACGCTATTTGCTAACAATGATTAAAAATAAGAAATACAAGCGACTCACTTTGTTTTTTAATAGGCCCTCAATGGTCGAAAAGTTCCACAAAAAATACGAAACGAGAGGAAACCGATTTATTTATATCCTTAAAATGAACCCCAAAAACAATCCTTTCTTACAACACAATTTATTAAAATCGAAAAATTTAATTAAATAATTTTTTTAATATTCACCGGCATTAGTACCTAAATGTGAAATAAAAACTAAAATACAGAAAAGGCAAAACACGAACGTTTGACTTGGAAAATCCGAAATGAACTGAGAAAACAAAGTCAATCTATATTCAATTTTCTACCTCGATAAAAAACTTTAGGTAAAGCAAGGCCAGTGACGTCAAGTTGATAAGTCTTATCCTATATAGACATATTTGTTGCGAAGGAATGTTCACGTTCAACTTAATCATACATGTGCCATGCCCAAGTGTTTAAGATAAGCACGGCGTGTTCCTACAAGATAATTTAAATAGCTGCATATGTTCGATAAAACTTTTAAATATAAAATTATTTCACCTTGTAAACGTTTTATTGAGATATTAACGAAATATTCGTTAGGTACCAACATTTTATATCTACACATACACCTATTAAGTATCTCTTTCTCTCAAAATAATTTCCTTGATATTTTGGACCATTATAGATACTGTTTGAGTAATGAGTAATGAGTTTGTAAACTTCCTATTGAAGTACTTATAAGATTTGCAAATTTTAAGGACCAATGTATCGCCACTTTAAAATTTTTGATATTTATGTAAATATTAAAATTTAATTTAGATACAACATAGATAGGTATTGTGTATCTATAGTAAAGTAAAAAATAATTAGAATAAGAAACGTTTTTTTCTTACAACTGCAATTAATTAAATTTCTCGAACTTGTTGAAAATCCTACAGACCAAGTTAAAACTACACCCGACATTTTATTGATAACACGTACATGTAGGTGTAAGAAATACAACAACATATGCGACTTACTTCGATTGTTAAAAAGCCCAAGATCGCCCAGATCGTCCAAATTGGCCACGCGCACGATAAAATTTTAAACGAGCGAACGAACGAATTCGGGAAACGTTCCTCTAACACTGCACAATTTTATTAAAATTGAAAGAAAATTATTTGTTTAATCAAGTTCACCGATAGTTAAATCAAAATCAAAATACAAAAGTGACCAACACAAGTACCGGAACACGTACACGAAAATCATCACTCCGTCAAGAAAGACCGCACGGAACTGCGGAAAGCAAGTCAAACTTTTTAATTTCCTACCAATAAAAAGACCTTTACGTAAAATAGAACCAATGACGACAAGTTTACGGACCCCCATCCCACACATATTGTTTCACGAAGCAATACGTTCACGTTCGAAAACTAATCGTACTTTTACTCGCCAAGGTGTTGCGATAAGATAAGCAGGTGTTCTTTAGATAATTTCGTTCGTGCATTAAAAATACCTGCATACGTTCTATAAAACTTTAAAAATAATATAATAGGTATGTAATACTATTCACAATTTAAACGTAGTGGGTAAAATTTTATAAAACTTCTATATTCTATTTTCTATTCTATATATTTATATATATTTTTATAAAACTTTAAAAATAATATAATAAATAATTCTAATTATTAAGATAATTCTTTTAATTCCATTCACAATTTAAACGTAGTGGGTAAAATTTTATAAAAAACATTTTATAATTTTGTAGGTATCTATAGCTCATCCAAACCTATATGCAATCCACTTCATCAGTAAAAGGTTACTAGATGATGACGTTTCACACAGTGCTGTCACCTCGTACCTCGTGTTTTGACAGTTCTAATAAATTGTAGTCTTTCTTTATACCATCTAATATGTGCGCAAGTAAATCATTGTCACTTGAATATGTCACTTTTCAAACTTTAAACCGAACTACAAATAAACAATCTAGTAACTTTTTGTTGATAACCAACACATAAACTAGTCAAAATCTAGTTGGGTTAATATTGAGATTTACGACCGGATTTACAATTTTTAATACACGACATTACATTTAATAGTTCGGCCTATTGTTGCTTTTCGAAAACTTTGAGAAATAAAACAGTTAAACTGAAGAATTTACCCATTTTGGGAACAAATTTATCTCCCATTCAATATTTTAATCATCCGAAAACTTATTGCGTATCCAATAATTAGTACAAAACAAGTTACAGTCAATTGTCCATATTTCGAACGGTAACCCTGTCTGGGACTTTTGACGTTTTCAAAATTTCGAGATTGACTATCCTGACCGAGTTGTTAGTAGTGCACTTTTAGTGAGACAATATAAAGTGGGTGAAATAAAAAGTCAAACTGGTGGTTACTACTGGTGACTACTGCGATATCTTTTGATTGCATTGTGCGACTTAACCCAAAATGCACTAATTAATATACTGAAACCTGCACTACAACATATCCAAAAATGATCTGGGCGAAAAGTCTAGTAATGGAGATATCGTGATTTAAAGTTTCCCTTAATTAACATAGAAACAAATGGGGAAAAAATTGGAACTTGAGATTTATCGTTGTAACTTTGAATTGCACTAATTGATTTTGTTAATTTTTGAGTGAGTGACGTAGGAAACTATCTAGGAATTACTCGATATCAAAGATATAACTGAATGTTATTCACAAGGCCACCTGAATTTGTGCTAACTACGAGCAAATGTATTTGAACTTGCGCCAATAGACTACATCAGTGCTACAAGCAACGATAGCAATCGGCACAGCAGCTATCAATTTAACATACATTATTTACGATACACTACGCCGTAACAAATGGAAACCCAGCTATACGATGTGATGAAACTCGCTATCGGACTTTGCTCGATATTTTGATACGCAACGAAGCTACAATTGATGCCCAGCTTTAGACGCATATGGCCTCGACAGCCTGACGCTGCCTAAAGCCGGGTATCCATTTGTTGCATTTTTGCGTATTGTCTCCCCGTTGCGTATCAGTGGATAAGCAACGTTGCTTCGTTCTGTACCAAAATATGATACACAAAAAAACGCGATCGGTCATTCGTCGGTTTTTTCCGTGACGTCAAAGAAACGATACTACCCGCGGTAGCGTAATGTTTGAACAGGCTATGCGTGGTTCTCCATTGGCGTCGTTTATGAATGTTTTTATAACTTTTATAGTAGTATTTTCATTACTAGGAATATCTCGCGTGAATACAATTCTTGAAGGAGTCATTTTTGTATATCTATTTTACATATTATTCTATATCATCTTTGTACGAAACTGACCATCGATTTTTCTATTTCTGTTTGTTGGACGAATTTTATGTCGCCGCGCACGTTTAGATTTTCTCTTCTTAACATAAACTACTGTTGCCGATGTAAGGAGAGTGATTGTAAACAATAACATAAACGCATTTGTGTAGTCATCTTTGAAAACATGAAATAACGATAACTACCAAACCCCGACATTTATTACAGCTGATTTTTCAAAGATGCGCAATTCAAATGCTTTTTTTGACCCATTATTCGCCGAATCTGACTTCCATCAAGGAATTTCCGAAATTGCCGTTTTTAGACTTGAAATATCCAATCAATTACAGCAAAGATTCGGAAGACGACACTGAATTGTTAAAAGCTCGAAGAGGAGCAGATTGGAGGAAAATGACACCTGAAGAGATCGTCAATTTCCCGCCACTTTCAATCGAAGACTTGAAAAAGAGCACCCTTGATGCGTATCAAACATATTAATGCAGAACATATTAATCAAAATGACATTGCGGCATTGCTGTAGCTCGATATACTTTGCTGAAAGTCCACCTAAGTTTCAACATGTTTCTGGGGTTAATTATAAAGTGTTCGTTGTATTTGACTCTAAGGAAGAAGGTTGTGCTTCAATAACTAGGTGGGCTTGCGAATGCAAAAATGGACAAAGAACCGTTGGTTCTTGTGATTTGGTTTTTTGGTCACTTTTCCAAGTTTCAAGATGTCGAATGTCATTTGCGACCAAATTGTCTTGACATCATTCAAGATACAAAGACTACGATTAATTCATTGTCATAAACGTTAGTTTCTTATTTTTAAGTTTTAATACATTAGCAGTAGTTAAAATGTATTGCCGTAATCCGATTTGACATACAATTACATATACCCTAAATGCTCACCTCTACCACAAAGTGTTAGAGGATCACCACGCCCGAATTTATGATATAAATAACGCGTAGAAGGTGATTTAAAAAAAATGCAATTCGATCGAAATAATAACTGAATCGATAATTCTTATTGTTTATACGTGTACGAAATAAGGCGACATTTAATTTGAACCATACTGTATAAAGAATAAGATTTACGAGTATATTAATAAAACCGAATCGAAAACACCTTTGTGTACGTTCTACAAATAAATAAATATTTAAAAAAATTAGAAACTTACGATTTGTAAGTCGCCCCTTTGCGGTCGTCGACCCCGATACCCAGAAGATAAAGCTATAAAACATTCCAGTTCTAATTCCAAAACGTATCGTAAACAATGGTAAGGTCTTAAAGTTCGATCGATTCGACACGTACGTAAAATCATCGGTTCGATATCGGATTTAAAAATCAAAAATCCAATTTGTCGATTACGCGATACTATTATTGGGAATTGGCCCAAAATTCCGCACACGAACATAATTAATCACAAATCGAACCCGATCGATAGAGACACAAACGCGAACCGAATACACCCCGATACGTACGATTTGTTTTGACATCCGACATACGCGAATGACACCCCTATCGAACGATCAACGACACGATAATTCCCAATTTTTCATTTGACGATAGCTTTCGATTATACCGACGAGACATTTCAATTTTAGTTCGAACACTTCTAGTCGTTATGCCCTTCGACTATTTCGCGAATACTTTTAAATATTTTCAATTTTTATGTGTTAAAATCGAAGGTTGTTGTGGAAGCACGATTTAAACACCAACAGCAGTCGTCGCAACCGACATGACAGCGGCGGCCGGCTCGGACCCGAGACGGGACGATCGAGCACGAAACGTGTCCGGAACCAGTGGCGTCGGTCACTTAACGCACTCGTCCGAGTTAAGTCGGGTTTAAGAAAACGATTTTTTTCCGCGTGCCCGAGTTAACTAGCGAGACCTGCAGTTTTAGTTTTCTATATAAATACAACCGAATATACGTGTTGTGCTTATTTCCTCTCACCCGAAAAAAGTTGTCACCAGCGTATCACGAAAAGAAATACCTAGTGAACTGAAGAGTAAAACGTTGAAAATTGGAAAAACAATTGCTTTTCAGAGAGGAAAAGTGTGTGTGTGTAATGAAATGGAAAGATAAGAAAGATATCTCTCTTATCTCTACCATTCACGGTCCATCAATGGTGGTTGTAGAGACCCGCAAAGGAACAATAAAAAAAACGCAACTTGTGTTGGATTATAACCACACCGTGGGTGGTATTGATCAACACCTCGATCGACACCTGCCTTCGTATGTTGTACCTAGAAAAAGGGGCAAAAAATATTATAAAAAGATTTCCTTTCATCTCTTAGATCTGGCAATTCGGAACGCTTTCGTGCTTTACCAAAGATCTGGCGGTGAAATGGATTCACTTGATTTTCGTCTCAAAGTAATTGAACTCTCCATTGTAACATATAAAACTACCAGCATTTCAAGAAGTGGACGGCCATCAAACATTTGTGCCACCAACAGCAAAGAAAGAAAATCCCACTCGACGGTGTTTATTCTGCTCGAGAAAGAAGAATGAAAACAATAAAAGGGTTCGCAAAGAAACAAGATATATGTGTGCAGAATGTGACATTCCCCTTTGTGTAATTCCGTGTTTTAAAATTTACCATACCGTCATAACGTTTGACTAAAAGCTTATTTTGCTCTATTTTTTTGATTCTCTTCAAGGTTTTTTTTGTTGTTGCCCGAGTTAACTCGGTTAAGCGAAGCAGGTGCAATTACCTTAGTGTTTTTTTTGCATAAAACAACATTTTTTGCGTTTTTTTTTCTTCAAGATTTATTAATGTTCTTTTGTATTTTAAGAAAATAGTAAATAAAAAAATTGATGAAAAAACGACCGCTTTTGAATTTTTAATTTTTAAGTGGTTAAGGGCCGATCTTTTCATCTTCCATTTAATTTAATCGACACATATTTACTATAGAAACGTTTGTTTAAACAATTGTTTCCATGGTCAAAATTTGTCAAGTAAATTTATTGGTAGATGAAAAGATCGGCCCTAAGTAACAAAACTGTAGCGTGCAGTTTAATAATTAAGGGCCGGTTTTTTCATCTCCCAATAAATTTACTTGACACATTTTTACCATGGAAACAATTGTTTGAACAAACGTTTCTGCGGTAAATATGTGTCGATTAAATTAAATGGAAGATGAAAAGATCGGCCCTAAATCGCATTAAATCTTTACAATCCGCCGTAAACCGCGCTACAGTTTTTTTTTTCGTTTGCTTTACATTTAATCGACCGGCTATTTAATTTGCACAGCTGACGCGTACGAAACCGATGGTAACTCACGAATTTTACGAAGAAAAACCAATCTTTTAAGGGCGACGTTGCCCCTCGAACTTCCAATAAAAATCGATATTTTCTCAAATATTACATATTAGGGGCAATAAAAATACCCAAAAACCACAAACAATCGATTTAATCGATTCTGTATCCTGGAAAGGAGGATTGCTTGATGTCATTTTTAGTTTATACTCTTCAGTTTTATTGTTTCGTTTCTAAATTTTAAAGTAAAATTATTTCAAAATATAAGATACGTGGGATACCTATTATGACTGATTCCATAAACGCCAGATAATTTTATTCTTCGGTTATTTCTATGGTAACGATTGTTCCAACAATCTGTTTAAGCCATTTGGTACCGAATTAAATATTTAGACCCGCTTTTTGAAATCGGGCATTTAGGATATCTATTTCCTACCTTGGGACAAGGAACATTTTTTTTAAAATTCATTTATTGCTAGACCAACAAACATATTTTTTTGTTATAGATAGCGTAGGTTATAGAAACAAAGATATAATAGTAACTTAGACTGTAACATTGTATGACAAAGTAATGGTCACAATAAAGTTAATTTGTTGGTATTGATTCAATCGCCTGTTAGATCTGTCTTGGGGTGGTTGAAGTTGGACACGTTGAAGTCTAGTGCGTGAATGTTCATTTTAAGAGTAAGGAACATTTTAAAACTGTTTGAAAAACTAAAACGGATATGTATAAAATAGGTGCATGCTTAATTGGTGTGGTAAAAGTAACGATAGAGCCCAGGGGCCCAATTCTCGAACCATTCTCTTACAAAACCTATGCGAAGCTGACGTCATAACACATAGATCTCTATAAAAACCATTGTTATGACGTCATTTTCGCATACCTTTTGTAAGCGAATGGTTGGAGAATTGGAGGACCCCAGTATCTATGTATACCTACAACTTATCCAAACCTATATGATATTGATATGATTAAAAACAAAAGTTACTGGATTGTTTATTTGTAATTCGGTTTCAAGTTTGGAAAGTATAAAATACATGTTTCCTAAGGTATAAGTTCTTTGGACTCGTGCTATAAAAACATGCCTTACGAAACTTATACTTTAATATAAGATACTATTACTGGTTATTTAGGAATTAAAATAAGTATTATCTATTATAGTCGATTGGTTTTAACGATAGTTGTGTTTTAGCACCTCTTATTCGATATAATCAATAGTAATTTCAGGGGTTTTGTTCGATGTGTACCTTGCCTAACTTGACTGAATTGTTACTTCCGTTTCAATGAATAATGGAACCCTTTCGGTAAAATCGATGATTCCAAAAGAATATAGGTAAGTATGTCGTTCGATAAAACGAACCATGTTTATTGTACGTATTATAGGTGGTTATACGTATGTACGAAATAGTATAAATGTAGATACGCACAAATAATGTGATGTTTTAGTGATACGAGACAGCAGTTACCATTATAATATACCTACATTTTAAGAAGGTAAGTACAATCATCATCGATTTTGGATAATAGTTTTTATACAATGATACACCCACCAACAAGCCGTACATCCGACAGCTTTTATATTCGAGATAATCAATACATCATAAAAAATCCATAAGCACCGACTATAACATTCCACGCTTATCTCGATTTCATAACGCGGGTTTTTCACAGGACAGTTAAAAAATCTAAAATCGAATAAAATTTGTTTCGCAAATATTCCGTTTTATTTGAAAGTATTTTGATAATAATTAAAAAAAAAAAACGCTGTATTACATCATACCTTTCAAACGCCGGGAATGAAAATGTTTTAAGCTCGTGAAAAAAGCGCTTGTCTTTTTTACGATTCGAATTCAATTATCGATGCTCGAATTCGTTCCGTCTTCCGTCACTTTACGCGTTCCCGAAGTACGAACCAAGAAAATCTTTTTTATAATTTTTTTTAATAATTTTTAAATGCCCACGCCCGATAAAAGGGAAACGATAAACGTATGTCTCTTTTTCAAGTAGGTACGGCACGTACATAAGTATAGAATAGACATAAAGAATTGTTAAAATTTAATTATATACGATTAAAATGCTCTAAAACGTTGTAATTAATTAATGAGTAATTTATTAATGAATTTCCCGGGGCAGCTAATAAATTTTTAAAATTTAAAAATAAACTTGACGTACCCCGTGGATATGCCCGATATACTCCTACAATTTGTCAACGGATTAAACTCAAACAGTCCAATTTCGGTTCTAAATATCCCATGTGATTGATTGCTTTGAAATTTATCTTGTTATCCGTTCCGATTTAAAAATGTTTAAAACTGCACTTGTACCTACTTAAATGTTATTTGTCTAATGGTGCAAAAATTGTTTCGTGATGATTTAAAATAGATAAATAATTTCTACGTAAGTATAACGAAACGTTTCTTCTTTAATGTTTCCAGTTTGCAGTTCAGTCGCACGATCCGCGGTTTCAATAAAACCAAACCCCCGCGGGTACGGGGGAGCCTATATCGTACTTTGTTTTGCAGTTAAATCTACACAGAGAGCCTGAAGTAAGCCGCTTAATACTTATAAAATAATTTCCTTTAATATAATCGTTATTAATATAAGAAAATTCGGAAACTCTAATTAAATTACCAAACGTAATTATACGGAAGGATGTCATTAATTGATACGTATTGAACTTTCCAAAGAACAATAGCAAACGACAATAAATTAATTATAATTGCGTCTAATTATAATTGCGGTGCCTTTGGATATATGTATATGTTTACTAAAATCGCTTTTACAAACTTCTATCGCAAGCGATCAAGTTTCATTATGGGGGTCCAATTTATATCTTCCCAATTTTACACCTATTTTCAGGTCAAGGATTTGGTTGGGTCGAAGTGTATCCGTTTACGTTTTGGCGGCTGTTTGCTCGTGTAATTCTATTTTCTGACATATTATTATTAAAGTGGTAGGTACAATTTGGCGTAAAAAGTACCTTATTTCAACCATTAGGTTGAAAGTCGACCATTAAAAGGTATCTACTAAACATACAAAACGACCGAACCGTTACATTCGCTACCTTATCGTAGATATAGTATAAACTGGCTCAAAAATTCCGGATTTTCGCGACTATGCAACACCCTTATGTCCCCATTTTAAAACTGGGGGCTTTAAATTACCTCATAAATAAAAATATATCGGGTTAATGTTTGGCGAACGAACAGGCAATACCGTGAACCGTGTGCGCGGCGTGTCCATTTACGAGGGCAGTTTTCATCTAAATAAGTTTGCGTTGCCGGATTCAAATGGGGGCATCAGAAAATATATACCTACCTATCTTCATATTATGTAATATTTTAATTTTCGACGAGAACGATATATGTATCTACAAGAAAATCTGAATGTACATGTTTAATACGACAATTAATTATCTAAGTAAAATTCGTTTTAAAATCGAGCAGTGCCTCAAGCACAAAATATACATGTCTATGTAATATATCGATATTGTACACATCAATCGTTTAAAACAGGTAAATAACATAAACAAATTTATTTCCGGTAATATTGCAAGTATTGAATCGAATAAAATTTACGGTTGGGGCGACTTAACTAACGAAGGATTAATCGTTTGGGTGTCGATTGTCATTATCGGAAGTTAAGCGTCGAGATTTTTAATTGTCCGGATTTTAACTTGACGCGTTTCGACTCGAGCGTAAAAAATAAACTAAGAAAAATAAAGACATAAAATAGGTCATAATAAAAACGAATAAAAGTTGAATTAATACGCATACGTGTTAAAACAAAAAGAAAATCACCTAAAAATATTAACAGTTGATAAAGTAGACGTAGGTACTTAACACATTTTCGAAAGTTAACGTTATATCTTAAAGTAGATACAGTATATGTATTCCTAAAAGTAAATTTTAAATACTCCATAAGACAAGTACAAAATAGCACGCCAATCCTAAAGTACGTTTGTAGGAAATAGTCAAATAGACGTCATCAAAAATGACAAATACTTATAAGTTAATTTTTAACACCCTCGTAAAAATTTCAATCTTCAAAATTAAAACTACGCACGAATTCTTCTTATTGAAGGTACTCTTGTTTAATTTTCACCATAAACCATATTCTAGAAAATAAAAAGTACATAAAAATAAGCCTGGATACCCTTATAAACCTGAATTTTGTTTTACATTATTTTAACGACAAACCTATTATTATCGTACTTGTTAAATTGTAGTTAAATAGTTTGTTTTGTTTATAAAAAAAATAGAGATCAGAGTGACAGAGAAGTTTTGTTGAGGAGTTGTTGTTTTGAAAATAAAAAGTCGGTCAAGAGAATTTTATAGCAATAAATATTTATAGTTATAATAGTAATTTTATAGTATTAGCCAACGTTTATAGAAATAAAAGTTACTACATAGTCATAGAAGTTTATAGTTAAAATCGCTGGTCATTCGGCCGGATATATATATATATATATATATATATATATATAGATTACAATTACAGGTAAAAGGCATAACAGTACTTTTAAATTTTATAGATCATTTAACACAGCAGTGTGAACTATTTTCTAGAATTTTTTTTTAAGTTTTGAAGATGCACTTTTTCAAAATTTAGAATTAAAGTTTTCACTTTCGAATTGTCAAAAAAAAACTTGCCCATAACCCCTATTGTGGGTGCATATCATAAGAAAGGCCAAAAAAATGCTATAAAATGGCACTTGTTCCACTTTTCTTTATAGCTGAATTAAAAGAGCCGCTGCAACGATTTAAAAATAGGCCGGCGATACAATTTTTAGGTTTTTTTATAATCGTATTTACCAAACGTATTGATATTTTCATCAAATTTTTTATTTTTCTTAATCTATATGGAAGAGACTATCTTTCTGCTAAATTTTATCAAAATCTGAGATGGTGAGGTTAAATCATTGCGTTAATTTGACATATAACTGTTAACCATATATTTTTTAATTTTTTTCTTGGGCTCCATTAACGGTTCCCTATAACGTACTGTAGAGTTGGCACGACATTTTGAAATCGCCCTGTACGCAACCGAACAAAGAAAATCAGTTGACGACATTGAACTGCGAGCGATACAAAGTTAGAAAATCTAAAACAACTATAAGATAAAGAATTTTATCGATTTTTAACAGGCTACATATAGTAAAAATACATGCGTTTTGTTTGTAATTTTGCTACGTTCAATAAAACCTTCACAATAATGATACAATTACCTACGTTAACCGAAAACTTATCGCCGAGGTTTGCGTAAATTAAATTAATCTCATCGTAGCGATTAAAAATAGGTGTGAAAAAAGAGTGTCAAAATTTGACAGTGATAGTGACGTTTGAATCACGATCATGTATAAACGATATTAAAGTGCTGTATTAGAAATTTCTTGTTACGTAGTGCTGGATAAGACTGTTAGTGTGATCACATATCTACAATACCCGCATTGTGAGCCGCGAACCTTTAAGACGATAGCGCACAACCTCACTTTCTGACTTGCCGATTGGCCAAATCGTACGTATTTTACAATGAACTTTTTACCATACATCATTACATTCAAAAATAAGTTGTTAACTTCAGACTGTAGAAGTTCCATTAACGATCTCTCAAATATGTTCCCAAAAAAAGAACAAGCCATTATCATAAACACAGCAGAAGACACCAAACTAAATGAATATGTAATAGCAGTAGGGACTCTGATTGGACGAATATCCAACAACAGAATTTGTATATATATACCTTTCTAGTACCGAATTAGTTGATACATTTATTGAAAAGTATCCATTAATTTTTCGTAAACGGTAAACCAGTAGGAACCCGGCGTCTAATAACACCAGCCCGTAGAATTATTTTATCCAACATTTGCCCAAGTATACCCCACGAGGTATCACCCAACGAATCCATAGAACTACAAACATCTGTAGTAATTAAATTTGATGATACCAACTATAGAACTATCTTCTTTACTTTTGACAATCTTACTTGCTACACGTGTAAGACAGATGGACATACAACGAACCATTGTCCAAATACACAATTTTCCCAACTTACTCCCCAACCCACTCATCATAATATTCAAGACCGCAACGTAGCTCCCATTACCATTACCACACCCGAACCTTCACACGAACACCCAGCTCCAAATGCAAGCGAAAGTATGCCAGTAGAGGAATTAAACACAGTCCCATTCTACCCTACATCTATAAAAACCCCAATATCAAAAACTAATCTACGTAACAATGGAGAAATGATAACTATAGCAGAAATACACACCCCAAAAACCACCGCAACATTAGAAATACTTCCGATAAAGCCAAAGAATAAAAAAAGACCACTGCCTATAACATCAACTGAAACATCCCCAGAAATAATAGAAGATATTACAATCAGTTCAGAAAACACACATCCAAGCGTCGAAAGCAATTCGGAAATCAATACAAAATTACCAGATCCTAATAAAAAAATTAATTTTTCGCGGAAAGTAAAAGACGTACTAAAAAAACAAAACCAAACCTCACTCGAAGAGATGCTAGAACCAGTTAGAAAAGTATTAACGGAAAATAGACAGGATTTTCAATTCACATACGATAACTTTAAAGTATTTTTTGAAGAAATAAGAAATGCAAGAAACCCCCTAGAAATAACAAAAAAATTCACCACTAATATAGACGACCTATTAGCTAGTTTAATAAACTTAAGAAGTGTATTACAACACCAAAAAATCAATTACAGATTCACTAGAATAATCTCAAACATTAAAAAATCAAACAATAATATAACAGCAACCGAGGAATCAAATTATACCTCACAAGAATCGTGTTATTAACTAACTAGCCAACACAATGAACCTTTTCAAACTAATACAATTCAATTGCAACGGATTTTTTATTCACCTTGATGAAATCCAGACATTAATAGCAGAACATCATCCACAAATAATTTGCCTAAAAGAATCCCATTTAAAAGAATTTGGCCGCCCATACATAAAAGGTTACAATGTACAATCTAAACCAAGGATCTGTAAACATGCCAGCGGAGGAGTTTGCACCTTTATCCAAAATAATATCCACTACAACAATGTACCAATTAAATCAAATTTAGAAATAGTCACAGTAGAAGCTTTTATACCACAAAAAAAACACAATCTGCAACATATACATCCCACCAAACTATCCCCTTAATAAAACTGAAATTGAAGAAATAATAGATCGGCTTCCTGTTCCTTATCTACTGCTAGGAGACTTTAATGCACATAGTCCCTTATGGGGAGGCAACAAAACAAACCCGAAAGGAAAAATTATGGAAGAAATTACACTTAACACAAACATAATCTTACTTAATACAGGAGAAAATACACACTTTAATCAAACATATAAAAACTTTTCAACTATAGATCTAACCTTCAGTCACCCCACTACCTCCACCTCCACTGGCATATCTCAGAAAAATTAGCAGGAAGCGATCACGTCACTAATTGTAACGAAATTAGGAAAAAAGAAAAATACAAGCACTAACCCAAAATGGAAAATAAATAAAGCTAACTGGGAAATATTTCAAAAAAACCTAAACGAAAGCTCATTTGACTTCTCACAGAATGACAACATTGATAAGATAACAGAAAAACTAACGGCAACCATTATAAAAGCAGCGCATCTGTCTATCCCATATCTACACCAAAATAAACAATACTACAGAATCCCATGGTGGAACAAAAATTGCAAAGTAGCTATAGACAATAAAGACAAAGCTTTCCAAGCCTATAAAAAAAACCAAACAATAATAAACTTAATCACATACAAAAGAATGAGAACAATCGTTAAAACAATAGTAAAAAATAGCAAAAAAGAGTCATGTGCCAATTATATCAGTTCAATCAACAATAATACCTCAAATAAAGAAATGTGGAACAAAATTAAGAAAATGGAGGGATGCAACCCTAATTTTACCATCACGGGACTAAAATATAATAATCAAATAATAACATCAAAGGACGAAATAGCAAACACATTAGCAAGAAAATTTAAATCTGCATCGGAATGTACAAACTATACAGGAGAGTTCCAAAAAATAAAAGAATCAACTGAATTGGAAGCAAATATAATTATAGACGACAACGAAGAAGATTACAACCTACCATTTTCCTTAGACGAATAACAGCACGCACTCACAAACATTAAAGATTCTTGTCCAGGACACGATGAAATACATTATCAAATAAAACACCTACCCACCATATTTAAAACACTATTATTAAAATTCTATAATCACATACGGACAACTCACCTTTTCCCCCAAAGTTGGAAAACTGCTATAGTCATACCTTTATTAAAGCCAAACAAAGACAAAAACGATCCGAACGATAGACCGATTTCTTTAACTAGTGCACTCTGTAAAACTCTAGAAAAAATGATCAACTATCAGCTGATATGGATGATCGAAGTCAAAGACAGACTAAAAATAAATCAAAGAGGTTTCCGTAAATACAGCTCCGCACTGGACCCCATCATTCACCTAGAAACAGACATAAAAGAAAGTTCTTAACCAAAAACCGACTAACCTCGGTATTTTTGGATATCGCCAAAGCCTATGACACCCTTTGGAGACATAAAATAGTAAATACTTTATTGAAATGGGGACTTAAAGGCAACATCGTTCATTTTATACAAAACTTTCCTAGATGATAGAACTTTTAAAGTCAGAATAAACGCTACTTATTCAAATTTATATCACCAAGAAAATGGTATACCGCAGGGCACAATAATAAGCGTAACGCTTTTCCTCGTAGCAATTAACGATGTCCTAGTTGTAATAAAATGGCCTACAAAAAGTCTTTTATTTGCAGACGACTTAATAATCTACAGTTCCAACAAAACCCCGAAATATTAAAAAAAAAATTACAATCGTCACTAAATGGAGCAAAGAAAACGGCCTCACTTTCTCCCCTGCAAAATCTAAATGCATCACATTCACCAAAAAAACATAGGATAATCAAACCAAACTTATTTTTAAATGAAAATCAATTAGAATATGTAGATAATATTAAATATTTAGGAATCATCTTGGACACACGCTTGACATTTGTACCGCACATCAAAAATCTAGTAAACACTTGCAAAAAGGGTATAGACGTAATAAAAATCTTGGCGCACCACGAATGGGGAACAAATGAAAAAAACTTCACTTACCATCCTCGACGCGCTTATCAGATCGAAAATAGACTACGGAAGCCACATATATGAGTCGACAAATAAATCATTAAGAAAACCATTGATGTAGTGTACAATACAAGACTACGTATAATAACAGGTGCTTTTAGAACCAGCCCTTCCCTCAGTTTATACGCAGAGACAAATCAACTACCTCTGAAATATAGACGTGAAAACCTAATAATAAATTACGCCATGTCAGTACTATCTAATAAAAAACACTTAAATTACAGTCTAATAAAAAATCCACAATACCCTATGACCTACCAAAACAAACGAGAAACCCTAATCCCATTCAACATTAGAGCAAGAAACATTAAAAAAAACTAAATATCAACAATATCACTATACTACCAACCTCGTTTGGAGTTCCGCCATGGTGCACAAACATCCCCAAAATCAATCTCCAACTTACAAACCACAATAAATCCGACACAAACCCTAAAATTTTCCAAAATAGCTTCAACCAAATAAAAGAAAAACTCCACGAATATAAATACATTTTCACGGATGGCTCAAAAATCAACACAAATGTGGGCTCGGCATATTCCATCGATCAAAATAACAAACAATACAAGCTCTCACGCTACAGCTCTATATACAGTGTGGAACTTTTCGCCATTAAAGAAGCGCTTAACGCAATAGAAACAAATACAAGCGGTAAACATGCCATTTTTGGTGACTCTTACAGCTCCTTAATGGCAATTAAAAAGCTATACAACAATAACCCGTACATCAGGAAAATTCAAGAAGTAATAACTAATATAGAAAAAACAGACCGGAAAGTCGTCTTCATCAGGATTCCATCCTATTCAGGCATTCCAGAAAATGGAAATGTGGACAAAGCAGCAAGACAAGCAGCGGAAAGCACTGCAGTAGACGAGAAGAATCCCACCAGTGACGATATTAAGATCTAAGACCTCTAGCAAGAGGAGTGAAACGGGAATCCCAATAACCACCTAAATAAAATCAAACCTAAACTGGGCACCAGGCGGACGCCAGGACAACTACTCGAGCGTAGGGAAAGAATC
This sequence comes from Rhagophthalmus giganteus, assembly GCA_036326145.1. Lineage (NCBI taxonomy): Eukaryota > Metazoa > Arthropoda > Insecta > Coleoptera > Rhagophthalmidae > Rhagophthalmus > Rhagophthalmus giganteus. Next base: position 3,493,768 of record JARFJA010000083.1, on the reverse strand, counting down.
ATAATCACAAGACTTCGAATAGGACATACCAAGGGCTTCACACGAGTACCTGATGAGGGAAACGGAAACACCAATCTGCGACGCGTGTGATGGTCGAACACCTCCTCATCGAATGCCCCAAATAGTCCCTTGAAAGATCAACAAGTCGGATAAACAGTTTACAACTGCTCGAACTTCTGGAAAACCATCCGACAAAAGTGCTGGATTTTCTTAGGTCGATAGGACTGATTCGCCAGATTTAAAGTGAAAACCAATCATGTATTAGTTAATGCAGTAATTATAATAATATAAATATAACCTGTGCCTAAACCCATGGATGGTATGGCATTTTAATAAATTAAATTTAAAAAAAAAACAGGTGTCAATTTAGTTTACTATTTTCCTGGCGCAATTTTAAGGACAGTGCAGGTAATTAAATATAAATTTAATTTTAATAGAAACTCGAATTGCTCGAATGCAATCTAAAAATTAATTGTTTTGTTACTGCTGAATACTATACCTAAAGCAATCATAATATGTAGTAATAGTAATGAAGAGTACACATGCATGACTAACGGGATATCCAAACATCCTCAAAACACACGTAATTAACTTTTTTATTTTAAGAATGTTATTGAAATTAACACTAACAACCATTAACGTTCGTATTTTAAAATAACGACAGTAAAATTTTGAAAGAAACGAGAAGAAAGCTTCAAGATCGATATTTATAGATATAAATAAATAAACAAACGCAACACGAATTAGGATTTAACAAATTATTCAATTACTCGCGTGCGGATTATACGATTCGCGGATTATCCCCGCGTGTTCTAATTTACTTAAACGTACATATTTTAATATGGAAATTCGACAACAAAAGATAGATATTTATGAAAGATTCAAATTAGGTATTACACCTAATAATTATTTTTGAAATATAAATAACGAATTGATTTTGTGACGTCTTTTTAGAAGACTATCGATTAAATTGACCATCCCAAAATTTTGATTTATCTTATTTCCATTATTTACCTAAAAATAGCACCGACTTCTCGTTAAAAAATAAATTAAACCCGCGGGTTCTTACAATCGATAGAATAGACACATTTACTTTTTCCTCGTCGAATGCCCATTTTCATCCCCGTTTTTTTCTCCTACATAGAAAGTCGATAACTATAGATAATAAAAGCTGCGTGGGGCTATTTTTTAAAAAGTATCGAATAAAAATTTGTTTCCGTTACTAATACGATAGCGTCCTTTGTTTCGAAAAATCACTTGAAAATCCGAGTAGAATTGAGTTTACCCCGAGGAGCTTTTTCAGTTTTCTCATAAACGAAACGCCGACCGTTGTTCGTTCGATTTACATATTTTGTAAAAACTTTAATCGGGACACGTTCGCAAAGACGAGTCGTAAGTATCGATTCGTTATTATGAAATAACAGATTTATTAACTACAATAATTATCTCGTAAAATTTAGAATAAAAAATAAAAAAACGTTTCGTTTCCTATAGGGAAAGCGTCATAACAGAAAATTCACTTGTTTCTAATTTAATTCCGTTCAAAAAAATCGGCATTATTTTTAATTTGTAGAAAATGTCAATGATGAATCATCGAAGATTCACAAAAAAAAAGGATTGATAATATTATATAACTACACCGAGACGAACAATAGCCGACTGTACCCCTCTTGCACGACCCCAGTAAATAAAATGTGGTACTGCTAATGAAAGTGTACGTCGTGATGTCGCTAAGAATCTACACTCCTTCGATCTTTATTTAAAATTAAACGTATTACATAACAGATAACCAGGAGATGTCCGAGGGATGATCCCATGCATTTTCCGACAACTATCGGTGCCCGAAACTTACTGATTGTGGAAGTGCTGCACGTATCCACCGGGTCCTGATACCCGGCGATGGAGGCTCTTGACAGACATAAGTCCGGGCTGACTAGCATCGCCCCGCGGTCACCGCTGGCGCACTCCCGGACATTACGCGGAGGTTCCTCCTGCGAACCCGGTGCGCCACTAACTGTCTCCCGTTCGGTATCCGACCACGACCCTGCGCATGCCCACCCACACAATCATGTGTTAAGCAATTTTATGTAACGTCGTTATCAGATAAAACCCTTTGATGCAAACCACCACAATTTTACGTTTCCATATGTTACAATTACCGGCATCAGGTCGGATATGTGCAACACACACACATATGGTTTTTTTTTAATTTCAGTAATTGTTATAATTAAAAAACTGTTTTTGCGAGGAAATTCTGAAGGTCGGTCGCGTGTAACAAATTACATCGCTAATATGACATAAAACATTTTGTATTGTCGCGAATAACATGTGGAAAAAGAAAATAAATAAACATGTCTATTTTTTTTTTCACTTATTGTCAGATGCAATTAAACTGTTACCTATTTTAGAACAATGTAAGTTTATAATTATTTAAAAGAACCGCCGAACTTCCAATTTAATTAGTTAGGCGTGGGTAAATATTAATTCTAAAGATATACCATTTTTAAAAATCAACCCAAAAGTTTTCTAGTTCCAAAAATTTCAAATTATCGACCTGCCAAAAACGCCATACATTCCCTACATAAAACGCAATGTATCACTGTATAAAATTAGCGCGCCAAAAACTCTGAAAAAAAAAATAAATTATAAAAAAAATCACCTACGGGGCCACATAAAATATAAATACCTATAAAAATTATTCTAATAATCTACGTATTAAAAGAAAAATTTTGGAAAAAAAAATTAAAGCATTCCTTGTTACATTCCTTAAGCGATAAAATTTTCAGCTATTTTTAGTACCGTAATTGTGGCGAAAATTCGCTCGCCGCCAGTCAAATCTTCGAGCAAATTTTCATCGGACTTAATTATTACGACTTCTATGCGACATACAAAAGTATTACATGATATCCTGAAAAAAAAAACAGGACTTATTCGTTTAAATCAAGTTACAGAGAATATGCCGCTTTAGTGAAGAGCAATGTATATCTCAAAATGGCCAAAAAGTGACTGAATATCATTATTTATGACTTTTTGTTCAATAAATCTGTTTATTTTTTATTTGTTTTTTGAAGTTAGACTAATTCCTACTTTAATTTTAATTTTGGGTTGGGGGTATCAGCCTGAGCGTATTCAAGCTGGTATATATATATATATATATATATATTTATATACTCTCTTAGGTTCATTGCCAATAATAATTTCAATTTTTTAATAATAATATATATGTATATCAGCTGGATTGTCTCAAAATTTCATTGAATTATCTGAAATATATTTGACATTTTTTGAAATAGTTTTGACGATTTCTGAAATTAATTTGACAAATTCCTATTCATAAATGTTTAAACTGAAATACAACTGATTATTTCCGAAATGCAATTGAAGCGCTTATTATTAGAGTTTATATTGTAAAACTTTCTTTACGTATACACATAGTATGTGAATTTCGTGCCCTTCCGAATTTAGATAGGCATCTAATCCGAAACAAAATTTAATTTTTCTGAAATACAAATGGCGCTTTCTAAAATTAAATTTACAAATTCCGAAATACAAATGGTAAATGGCAGTATAAATAATACATAATAAAATGTTTTATAAAATTGATGATAAATACAAGATGAACTGCACTTGCTACTCAAATAAACAAAATTATTAATTAAAATAAACGCCGACTCCAATCAAAAATCTAACTCGTACTTTTGGCAAGTAAATAATTGTGTTTACGAATGGCAACCGTTTATGTTTTTGACTTCTTAGTCAAAACATAATTAAAAATTAAAAAAATTAATTAAAACTGTCACAGATAAACGCAGTATTTGCAAGAAGTATTTAATTTTAACTGCGTTTACCCTGTTCTCAGTTTTATGTAATAAATTTCGAGACCTTAACGCAATAGGTACTTTACAAATTTTCGTATTGTTTTACGAAATCTCGTAAAATTGATTTATAAATGAATTTATTGTTCTTAAATGTTCGTTCCTCTAGGAATTTCAGTACCCACTACCTAGATATAAAAAGGCAAATGTGATTTTAAAAGTGTAAAATATTTGCTCGATAGTATTTAATTTTTATGTACGTTTGAAGGTTGCATCTAAAATGAACAAATTCATTTATAATTTAAAGAACTCGTGCACGCCGAAGAAACGACACTCGAATAACGCAAGCTCTGGGAGAACTTGCAGTTAAATAAAAATGAAGTCGTTTTTTCACGTCGCGGAATGATAAATTAAATAATATTACATGTAAAGTCAGATTTAAAGTAAACAGTTTTAAAACCATTTAAGCACAACGTCAGTTTTAAGCGCGAGAGAATTGGAAGTTCGTTTAGAAATTTTTAAAATGCTTTACTTATAAATATTTGTCGAGTTCGTTTGAATAAACACATTAAATGTTTGAATTACCCACATATTGTGAAAATAGTCGATTTAATCGGCGTTCGCTTTCTCAAAATATAAAAAAACAATTATTAATACCATCTAATTTGTAATCAATCGTAAGGAATGTCGATGGAAAATAATTTCACTATAATTCTATTCTATATATTTTTTTAAATAAACTGTATAAATTACAACATTTTATAAATAAATAAATACACTATTACAAGCAAAAATTAGTCCTAGATATTCGATATTGTTCGAGGACAACCTATAACTTGGCACAGTAGGTGCATGTAACAAATATGGTACACAAATCACACATTTTACAGCAAGTTTCTAAATTTGTATGTATTTTAAATACGCCGAGTAATCTCTAAATCAATAATCACTCGGAAACGGAAGTCCAAATTTTTAGATTGTTCTATTATTTTAAAATATAGAAGTTGATAAAAAATAATTTTGGTTTAAAACCGCAATGCCTTCAAAGCTTCCAAAAATAACATCTGTTGTTAATAAAATAAGTCTAGGTGAGTTATAATAAATACATATCTAATGAAGATATTTCAAATTTGTCTTTGTATATTATATACTATTTAATGTTACTCTCTTTGTTCAAATTTTTCAATTAACATCTCAGTTTTGGCACGTGTAAACTCACAAAGGCCTCGTATTAATTAGCAGCGGGTCAAAAGCCCTATAGTATAGCGCAAACCGGAAATGGACAACAAGCGAATCTCCGATATACCGGTTGAGGAGGTACCAAATGTAAATCTTCTTCTTCATCTCCAGATATGCTCATTTCCTCTATACTGAATGTATCGGTCAGTTCTTGATGAGCTCTGGATTCTTTTCGTGATAGAGGAAAGAAATTCACAATGTCTTCCTCGCTACAAAAAGGTATAACTGGTTAAAAATGTTGCACACAAAAGTGGTAAAATAAAATTTAATATAAGCACCTATCAGCTTTGGAAATATAAAATAAATTTGTATATATCTCTTTTAATAATAAATTTCGACTCCAACGTGTCTTATATTGCCCGCGCAAGCAACGCAATTTTTATCTTGAATAAGTGAACTCTGTCTTTCATCTTGTCCATTTTTTGTTTCAGGTTTGTACCATAATTTGGACCGACCGCTAACTTTGAAAACAAAATCAAGAATCGATAATTATAATTTGACGCGAACCGTAGTTATATATTTTTTTCTGTTACAATACTAACAAGAACCGCATGATCGATATTACTACTATACTTAGTCCACGTACTAGTTGGTGATCGGTCAGTTGGTAACACAGTGTGCATACTTATTATGCCAAAAATTAGCAATTAATAAACGAAAAAAGTCGAAACGCTTTTGGTATTAGAAGAAGACCGTTAAAAAATGTTTCGACATATTTACATTAACATATATAGAGCAACGTGCCCGTAGAAACAGACGCAAATCTTCAGGAAGAGAAGCATATGAATAAAATAAATACAGTGCAAATCTCGCACAAATACAGAAACAGGTGACTGAAGATACATCAATAGTCCTTTAGGACGGGCCCCCTTTCAAAATAGAATATTTTTCTTAGTCGGTTCCTTCTACTTCGAAAAAAGTTATGGTCTATTGCTACAGACTATCCGTATCAATTGTGGACATTGACTTTGTTATAAATAATTATACTGAAAATGTTAGGAGGAAAAAATTAGGTACGGGGGTAGGATTAAGGTTGGGTCAAGATTCTCCCGGAACAGAAGGTGTGGGAGAGACCAAGAGCTCGCGTGGGCAGGGTCGCTAGCCCTGAAGTAGATCTAGCCTCTGCTGGGATCGCAGAGGAGTATCTACCCGCTACCACCAAAAGACAATCTACATAATGGCAATATCGAGAAGAAACGTGACCAGAATAGACAAAAGTGACCACGACCGTTACCGATAAATATATCTAAATGCGAATCATTTTGGGGCAATCGCGCTTCTGCATTAAAATAAAACAAATCTGAGAGGGGCACGCCTGTCTTTCTTCCCAACAATTCGTTGGTTTCTGTTTTGATCGAAGAACGGAATTAAAAAATGCAGATTTATAGAGTTCACTCGACTACCTTTTGGCTCCCCTAAAATCTGCAATATTTCAACTACAATATTATGAAAATCATAAAATTGCTATAAAATGGATTGCCTAAAACCCCACTGTTAAAACCCATAATTATTTAACTTATTGTTAATAATTTTATGTAAGTACTTTCTTTCTTTAAAATGCTTATTTACAAATAACTTTAAGAACAAAAGCTAAATAATCTGTATAAAGAAGGTGTAGGTAAGTATACACATGTGCCATAGTTAGTAATAAAATGATGATAGGATAAACTTATAATCGAATCAACTGCCTGACGCCTGAAGTTTATATTTTTAGTAATTTAGTAAAAGGTATAAAGTTTTCTTTTGTTATGCAACCCACCTAACGACCGAATTTTTTTCTGATTTACTACCATTAGATGGTTTAAACAAATCTCGAAAATCTAAATTAAACAAGTTTTCTTATTAACTCTTGTACAATATTGACACATGACATAGAACGCACGATATAAGATACCTGCCTATCGTCTGTGTCCCATTGTACAAGCGGTTGATGATCTCTTGCTCCAGGTATCGGTAGTCTTTGTATAGGTATAAGACCTGGAGTTGTATGATATTCCTGATGTAATCTACGAGCATGTTCTATTCTAGACTCCAGTTTTCGTTGAAGTTGCCTAGTCGAAGAAGATGGAGGAGCTCTAGGTGGTGATCTACTACTACTATCTGCACTTGAACTGTCACTTGTCTAAAGAAATAACAGTCATAGAAAATAGGTAATTTAAATTGCTATTTAAAAATATAATTAAAGTTAGATATTCTTACAGCCAAAAGTCGTTCACTATTTTCAGTAGGTTTTAAAAGTGAATCGCCATTATGATCTCCCGAATCTATACCACTATCTTCCATTTTTTGTAATTTACATTTGTAGATTGACCAGTTTATTTTATCATTTTTAAACTGAAATCTATGAAAATTATATTAAGACACCACTATAGCTTCATTACATTTTGAAAACTTGTATTGTTGATTTGTGTAACTTATCAAACCTAAAGGGTTTATTAATGAAAGTCCATACTGTTTTATCATATCACAAAATAGATATTACATTATAAATTAGGGGATATCACAAAGATATACTGCGGCCATGTATAAAATCAATAATGTGGTTCCAACATCAATTCCCTAACAAAATTCAAATTTAAAAGCTACTTTAAGCACTCGCGCTATATAAAGTAATATTATTGTGTAAAATACTCCTATAGATGTACATTATTTTACATTTGATATTAATTAAAATCTATCGACGTGCTAGTTCATCTTCTTCAACTTCGAATACTCTGCCGAAATATTGACTCTAATAATTGGCATAACAATTTTCATATTGTGTTACTGTAGCAACAAAGAACTGTCAAAATGATTTAGTTTTAGACAATTTATACATTTTTTTATATGTTTATTAGTGAGATATTTGGACTTTAAGAAACTTGGTGTATTAATTAAAATTACCTAATGCCGCCGAATCCTAAAAAGACAGTGCCTTCTGCTGCAGCTAAATCATCTAAATCTCCAGTACGTATAAAATAAAAAGTATAAATTATGTACCTAAATAATTTTTTTAACTTTAAATCGTAGATATTTGGTAATATGTTCATTTTAGCTTTCTGCTTTTAGCGTTGAATAAATGAACCATTATGTGTTTAGTTACATTCTGTACCAGTACTCAAAGTATTGATTATATTAAATAAATTTTCGGAAGCGCTAATATTATAAATTGCTAGCTATAAAAACTTTTGTATTCGTACTTCTTGTAATAGCTTGCGTTTTATTTATGACGTCATATATGCATTCGCAAGTGTATTTGGCAAAAAAACTAAAAAACTTTTCGACACAGGTTTCTTCTAAAAATCACGTGGGTATTTATATTAATAATTAAATCTTGAAATCAGTTTTCCATTACTTTTTATTACTTAACTATTATAAACATATAATGCAATTTTAGAAGAAAAAAACTTCCCGTACAGAAGATGACGATTTTGATGATTGGAGAAAATCAAAACTGCTCCAAAAACCAAAAGATCAACTAGAGCTGAGCGAAGCTGTAAGACGCTTAAAATATTATCAGTTTAGAGAGATCGTATTTATCAAAAATATTAATTTAAGGATCTTAAAGAAGTACTTCCCAAAATACTGCAAACGACAAATACTCAAACACCAGATAGTTTGGTAGAATTCGATTTCAAAACTGGCGAATTTATTCCTATGCCATTACCAGGAAATGTCATTGTGGTGTTTAATCAAAAGGGCACATATATTCATAAAGAATCGGAAGAAGCTCGTAAACAATTGATTGCACAGGGACTCGACAGTAAGTTTTACACTAGTAATATGAAAATTTTAGCTTAACTTTATTACTAAAAATTAGTTGGAGTATTGACAGAGGAAGCAGAGGAAGACGTTCAAAAGAGGCAGGCGAAGATGTCGAAGAAGAAGAAAAAGAAGAGGAAGAAGAGAAAGGGGAAGAAGAGGAAGAGGAGGAGGAGGAGGAGGAGGAGGGAGAAGAAGGCGAACAAGTAGAAGAAGAACAAGCTAAAGACGAAGAGGAAGACGAACAACCTGCCCCAGGCCCCGCTGGCGGAGGAAAAAAGATCATAAATCAATTTAATTATTGCGAGCGTGCTTCTCTAACATACAATAACCCTTCTAGAGTGAGATAATTGTCTTTTAAAATATTCGTGTTTACTAATATTATTGCATATATAGAGTAGAGATACTCAAACCATACCGCCTCCGAAGGCCTCATTCTCGGCTCAAATTCTACAATGGATCATATACGACGAATATCAGCAAGACTTTGAAGAACAACAAGCAGAAAAAAAGAGAGAAAGAGAAAGACGAGATAAAGATAAAATACAGATGAAAGTTAAAGCTCCCACCAAAAAAATTGCCGGAAGAGCTCAGTTAAGCGAGGCCGTTCAGGGGCGTGTCTTTGAATGTTGGAAAACCATCGAGAGGATGGTTAATCAAAACACGTACGATTACATAGCTAAAGGTATAAAAATTAAAAATAAAAGCGTCGCCTATAAGTTGAATTTGTTGTATCGAAAGATTATCGCTACTGGGAGGATCCGGCAGATGAATTTCGCGAAGAAGAAGGTACACTGTTGCCTCTATGGAAGTTCACTTATGACAAAACCAAGAAAAATACTGTCACAGATATATGCTGGAATCCACGTTATTATGATTTGTTCGCTGTATGCTTTGGATATTGTAAGTATTTATTTTTATATATTTCGGCCTTTATTATTAATTTATTAAAATAAACAGTTTATTGTTATTCCTTATATAATTTCTTTCGATGGTAGTGGAGTTTATGAAACCCATTAAAGGAGGTTCGATATGTCTTTTTACTATCAAGAACCCTCTTTTCCTGATTATATCTGTGTAACAGAATCGGCAGTAATGTGTGCAGATATTAATGTAAAATTTCCCTACATGATTGTCGTCGGACTGCACGATGGGAATATTTTGGTTTATAACATACAAGCAACTTGCAAAGAACCCGCTTTTAAAAGCAATTCCGTATCACAAAAACACAGCAATATTGTATGGGAAGTAAGTTTAAATTAAAATTATTAAAACATTTTCAATTGTTAACCAACGTCGATTTAGGTCAAATGGGCTCCAGATTTACCTGACGGCGAAATGAACTTCTTTTCCGTGTCTTCGGACGGTAAAGTTAATCACTGGATCTTGATGCAAAACGAATTGTCCGTAACGACGATAATTAATTTATTTCTCGAAAAAGAATCAATTCGTGGACCTGACGGAATGTTGGTTAAAAGACGGGGTAATTTTAATTTAACAATTCTGTTCACGTTTACTGTATAATATAAAATTATCAGCTTGTGCTTCGTGTGTAGTGTTTCATCCAACTCTAGCCCATATTTATTTAGTCGGTACGGAAGAGGGCCTCATTTACAAATGCAGCACTGCATACAGTACGGCATATCTTCTTACGTACAAGGCACACGACATGCCAGTATATCGCATAAACTATAATAAGTTAAATTCTGATATTTTCGCTTCGTGCAGCGGAGACTGGAGAATAAAGATATGGGAAGACAATAGATTGTACGTTATCGTCGTGCTATTTATCTTTCACGTTCTTATTGACAATTTTAGAGAGCCCCTCTTCGTCTTCGACTTGGGTTCGAGTGTTGGAGATGTCGAGTGGGCACCGTATTCGAGTACCGTCTTCGCTGCTGTGACTTCAAAAGGAAGCGCGTACATCTTCGATTTAAACGTCAACAAATACAAAGCTATTTGTATACAAGCGATTGTATCTAAAAAGAAATATAAGTTAACGCGTCTTGCGTTTAATAATAATCTACCTATACTAATTTGTGGTGATGATAAGTATAAACGACGTTGCACAGTTACGATTCAAGATTTTCACAATAGACATTATTTGCAGGGGTTGCGTTACTACATTAAAATTATCTCCAAATTTGCGACTTCTATGTAAACCACCGAAGAAACAGCAACATTTGGATCAGAAAACATTGCAATTAATGAAACTCGACAGATTGTTATCGTTAGTCGTGAACCTACTACACTAGCAGCTCCGCCCGATCCCGCCGAGAGTGCAGTGTCGTAAATTAAGCGTATACGAATAAAGTACCTGTGCTTAGAATTATATTAATTCTGTATAATAGGTAATATGTTAAATAAAATATGAAATAAAGATGCCGAAATCGTGTATTCTGAAAGTCACTTTACAACATTCAACTTGGCGATAAATAAGTTTCAAAACACCCAACAAAATGTGGCCTTCCAAAAATTCAATAAACACAGGAAGTAGATAATTTCTCGATCGTTTTCTTTGTAATTTGTCCGATTATTTTCACGGAGCAGAATTGCCGGTGACAAAATTAATAATAAAAAAAACCTCGCGATGCAACAGTTAATGTTTACACCGTCGATGGAATTATGTTCACTCAAAATACATTTTTAAATTTTCCTTCCTCGTATTTTTGAAAATGACACTCGCACGATCAATTTATCAATGTGTTCTATCAATTTAGGATAGAATATCGTAAATAATAAAAATGCAATAACAAAGTGATGTTTATTCGAGAGCAACAAACTACAGCTCACCAAATCACAGCTCACCTATTTATGCACCAAATAATGCACACTTGGTTGCTTTGATAAAAAATACAGGAAGAAATGTGGTTGCATCATATCGAAAACGCACTTTTGGTCATGTGCATAAAAATTACATTCGAACGCCAAACTGTTTTTTGAGGTCTTATGACACATGATCGGAACGATATTTGAACTATTTATTTAAATTTACAAATTTAAGAAATATATAGATCAATTTAATTTATAGTTTTTTGAATAACATAAACTATGAATTTACAGGTTGTTTTGAATTAAAAATTTCATATATTACAAATTTAAGATTTTTAATGTTAGGAATTAAACAATCAGATTTAATAATTAATGTTCCATTTAACATAAGTATATTTAAAAAACTGTTTAGTTTTTTTGTGGAATTTAAACAAAAAACAGATAATGACTTAAATAATTATGTTATTCAAAGTTATAATGTAATTACTATTTAATTTATCAATAGTTTGCACAACATCAAAACAAGTTATTGTATAAACAAAAGAAGGTCACGTCAATCTCTAAAGATATGCTTAAATTCTATAATACCGTAAAAATCTATTATTTATTGAATAGTTGCAAGAGCACTGGTTTAACAAGATCCTGGATATTACGAGTATTTTACGTGTTTACATTTGAAATTGTATTCACTCGTGCACAATTTTTTATTCTCGGTTACAAGTATCGCTCATGTAACAAACAAAAAGTGACAGACCCAACAATCTCGAGTTCGACTGTATATACTACACGTAAATTATAATTACAAATTTCGACTCGAATTATATATTGAAAATATAATTTAATTGCAAAATAAATAAAATAAAATGACGAAATTACAAATGATGTTTGTCAACAAAACACGAGAACAAGTTACAAACGCTCCGATATACATAATGTAGAAAACATGAATTACTTAATTATAGAGGTTTCCCATTCAATTTCTGCAGTCGTAATGCCCGTACAACGAGTCTAATTTTAGTGGACTAAAAATCATTTTATTTTTTCATCCGACAAACGTCAAACATTAACGTAATTGATTCGTGCGCAGTTTCGCAAAGAAGTGCTAATTTTTAAAATTCCTCGCATTTAATTTTTATTTAGCTTGTAAATTAGAACTAATTATGCAGAAGGACTCGGCACATTCACTTAAAATAAATGCCTACAGAAAATCTCGTTTTAACAACACGACATTTAATGCTTTAAAAACAAGACAGTAAAACAATTTTTACTATGCAAACATTTATTTTTGAACACTTCCACCAACTAACAATATACATGTCACGGACATTTTACCAAAAATTCCAAAATACAAAATGCCGATACAATCGCTGTATCTGCTAGATAATAAATTCACAATAAATAGATCCAATAAGTTCCTTTTATAAGGAAAATTCTTTGGCATGAATTATGAAGCTAATCGTTTGGTCACAGTTCTGAAGCGCAATTACAATTTCTTTTTAATTAATAACATTAAAACAAAATTGAATATTTTCTCGTACGCTACAAACATTAATGCGGCAGTAAGCACCGTTTGCCAAAGCTTGGCTTCTAACCCGTGGAACAAAGCTTTGGGGCCTCCCCTTTTTAAAATGGCTAAGAGAAGTGGAGCCATACCCTTTTTGTTTTCCTTACCATAACGTAATCTTGCTTGAGCTAACTGAAGTGGGTAAGTTATAACCGTTGTATCGCTTTGGCCGTAGCGCCCATTAAAAACACCATCAATGTAGATTTTGTTGTTGCGTTGCGCTTTAATGCTTCATAAACTGTAAATTGCAATGCCGGATTTAATACCAAGATTAAAGACGGACTGATTCCTGACCACAGCCCACGGTAACCTTCGCTTTTTGCTATGTGTATTAATCCATCGAGTAGTCCTGTGTACGGCACTTGTTTCTTTACCTTAAAGAATACAGTTTAGAAATGGCCTTTTCTAATCACTCAATGTAAGTACCTTTAATCGACTATTTACCACCCATAATGGTGTGGTTAACACCACATTAGCAATACCGGCAGCAATTCCAAGTAATAAATCATTCTGCGTTGACGATTTAAATAATTTCTTGAATCCATGGAATGTATAGAAATATATGAAGTTAGAGGTACCTAAACTTACTAATCCTGGAGTAATTCCGGCATATAGAGAGGCCCTAAAAGTTCACCGTTTTAAATTACTTTTATAAAATTATTGCCCGCTTACTTACACACCCTCCGATTGCAATAATTTCCAGAGGGCTTGAAAAGCGCCACGTTCGTCGTCATTGGAAATTTCAACTGCAAATATAAACGTTTTGAAGTTGGCCAGCAACTATTACAAAATCTTACTCTGTTTTCGAAATCTGACGGTATCGAGCGGGTAAAATGTCGACATAGCAAAAATGCTGCCCTAAAAAGTAATTTTTATTCAAAAATTTAAATTAACTACGCCCTGTTGTTATTTACCGCTGATCCTGCTAATGCGTGTACACATGTTTCGTAGCTTAAAATTCCAAATTTCTTCATATTTCCTTTGGTTGACTGAACTTTAGGACACTTATCAAGCTACACACACATAGCAAAATGGAAGGTTATAATTTTATTTTATAATCAATACGGAAACATTACTCCCTCTTCATTATGAAATTTAACTGTGAAAATTTCTCAATTTCGGCGATAACTGCTTTAATAACACTTAATATTAATAATCTGCTCATACGAATGCGAATGTATGTGATTAAAATTGATAATTTTGTTGTGGGTTCACCGTGTTTCACGAAACAACATCGTTTTGATAAAATCTCAATCATATTTATTTAAACTACTGTTAATTTAACTCTGAATTTTGATTAATGTTCTATATTCGATAAATAGTAAGTGAAAGTGTTGCTTTTTATACGTTTAACAAAATGATAAATATGGCAATTTGTGAACAATCCACAAATGTAATAGTAGAGAAGATGCTGATAAGGCATTTAATATATTGGTTATAGTTTAGCTTTGCCAAATTAAACTAAATTATTAGTAATATCCAAAATTGTTTATCATTTTAAATTAATTTTATGTATTGATTAAAAAGACATGTCAGAACATGTAGATTAGTTAGGTTGCTATGGTAACTAAAACAAATGCATACTCGTACACAGGACATTCAAGAAAGATTACCTGTGTAACTTATGCAATCAATTATATCGGTGATAAGTTATTAATTTTGTACTTAATAATACATGCCAATAGTACACGATTTTGATTGTTTCAAATAGAACTCCTATTTAACAAAATGGCAAAACACAGCATTAAAAGCTAGCTTGATCGTTGAACAATTGCTTGAAATAATCATTTCTATAATGATAAATTTCATGGTCAAAATTAACTAATAACAATCAAGAAATCGACCATGCCGAAACTGAAAGAAAATGTTTTTAAAACGCCATTTGTTTATGGGACGCACTATTAAAATGATGTAGATTAAAGTTAGAAAATAGTTCAAACATGTTTATGCATATTGTCAGAAAGTTTCTATTAAATGAATGAATATATAACGGTCACTTTAAACACTATATCACTTTTAAACATTTATATTTATTGGTGTTGAGAACTATTGTAAAGATAGCTTAAGAATTATTTGCATTGCATTGCAATAAATATAAGTCGAACGTGAAGTATATAAAGCAACTTTAGTAATCAATACTTTTATTTCACAAATTTATGAAATTGAAAATTTTGTACTTATTATATATAAGAATGTACTACAACAAAATATTCTTCATACTTAATGTAATTAACGAGTAGCACAGACATAAATGTACGTCACTTGGGTGCATTAAAAAAATATAATAAAATGAATTTTACAAAATACAAAATAATGGCCAAATATTTTTTCAAACAAAGATTAGGTATCCTTTTTCTAGTAAATATAAAACTAATTTGTACAACATGTTTTTCCTTTTAAACAATCTTAACAATAATTAGATGTTAAAAAGCATTTTAATGCAATATTTTCACTCTATCATCCTGAAGAATATTTAATGTAGTACGTTCGACACATTTAAACCAGTCAGATAACAAATAATGAATCCAGCATAAATAAAATTTTACAATTTTTATTACCATCAATGTGATTTTATGTAGAAATAACAGCTTTGGTAAATATTAACGAAAATGGTGGACTTCGCCAAAATGGTAGAATCAGTAGACTTTCGTTTTCCCAGCAGTCACGCTACAAGCAGTTTTATATAAACCCGCAAAATTTTGAATTATCAAATAAACACCAATTAAGTACAAAACTATTATCAAAGTAAGGATGAGATCGAATACTGCCGGTTTTACGCTACAAAAAAAAATAAATTATTAATACTCTGTAAAACAAATTTTCAAAAATCATACTTATATACATTAACGGTAGCTTTGGTAACTTCGTAAAACATAAAATCTGGATCTCTTTTATCAGGAACTGCATAATTTATACGAACATCGCGAAGATATCTGGCAAAAGCATCTTTAAAAAATGCAACCAAAGGATTATCCTTGGTACACAATAACTGTGCAGAACGAGGTTGAGAACTTATAAAGTCGATCCAAGCCTCTAAATATGTTTTTTCCACTTTCTAGAAAAAAACACGTCAAATATATTTTTTTTAAACCCTATTTAAAAATCTACCAACGATCCTCCAAACAACTCTCCAGACGATATATTATAGATATGATTGGCCAACGCTTCGGCGACCAACTCTGTCCTTTGTACTAATTTATCTAAATTAAAATTATTACGTGAATCTGCAATAGTTCCTCTATGCAAGTCTTTATGACTTTTCAGGGACGACAAAGTAAATGCGGGAAGTCTACGAATGCTGTATCTTCGTGC
This sequence comes from Rhagophthalmus giganteus, assembly GCA_036326145.1. Lineage (NCBI taxonomy): Eukaryota > Metazoa > Arthropoda > Insecta > Coleoptera > Rhagophthalmidae > Rhagophthalmus > Rhagophthalmus giganteus. Next base: position 3,477,325 of record JARFJA010000083.1, on the reverse strand, counting down.
TCCCACGCCAACAAATCGTCTGCCAAGTTGATTTTCTTATGTATCGCATCGACGTGCATCGAACGTCTTTCTGCGGACAATTTGAGTTCTTTAAAAAGAACCGACGTGGGAGAACCATCTTTCGGAGGTTTAGATACGTGCATGTATAATTCATCGTTTGAAGCAACCGTGTCTAAACACATGATGTACGATGCATCCTAAAATATTACTAATTATTTTATGTATCGTCACACTTAACACTTTACTTGTATAATTGATCCGTCTAAAGAGTCAAGCTGGTCTTCCAACCACTTTTTACTGCCTTGATAATTTAACTTTCCGCCACCGCTTAACAAGAAAATTATGCTATATCTACCGCGAGTTTTAGGATCGGCATAAAGTAAAGAAAATAGTCTCATAAGTTCTAATAACATTACCACACCTGAACCGTTCGAATCAGCTCCAAACGACAATTCCTACAATTATTTAAAAAAATTAGTATTTCTTTAATTAAGACTATTTCAGCGTACAGGAGCCATTCCAAAACTATCGTAATAAGCTACGATAGCTATACTCGAAGTCTTTCCTTCATGAGAACTACCAACTAAATTGCCCTGGAGGGTTGCGATTTTAACATCTTGTTTGGAATTTGGATTTCGTGGATTTATGACTATTTGATAGCCATTAGCGGCTACCGATGAAAGTAAAGCTTCTGATGCTGACTTTGCTTTATCGTCGGAGGAAAAATTACTTGAAATCTCTCCTAAAATTTTTTCCAATTCTGGAGTCCAACTGACAAAATACACGGGAATCGAAGTTTCCTGAGCTAGCATAGCATCTTCTAACGTCATCAGTTGCTAAACGTAAAATTTTAGTTTAGTTAACGAATAATAATTTTATATACCTGATTTTCTTCCAACGACAGTGATGATATGTCTTCTGGAAGAATGATTAGAAGAGCACCGGCCTTTGAACGTATATTTCGAAAGTGATCGATAGTAAGGTCTTGTATACGTGCAATTATGCAATGTCTGGATGTGCTCCAAGTATGAAGTGAACGTGCTTCTAAATTTACCGATGCACTTCTACAACCTAATAAACAACATAACCTATTAAATTTAAAAATATCATTATTTAGTAATTATATTTGAATTACCGTGAGCATTTCCGTGTAGATCGTAGTGTTGCATTCTGTACACAGGAAATTCGTAAGCAGCAGAGACAGGATTAATTGGAGAAATAATTATGAACATCGGTAAAACAATAAGTAAATAATAGGGGAAATATCCTTTAAACAACTCTTCTGCTTCTTCAATCCACATTTTTGCTAATAATGGGCTTCTTCACGTTAACATAAATGTATTATCGATTTGCATTAATTAAATTTGTTCCTATAATTCTACTTAACTGTGTATTGTACAGGAATAATTGCAATCATGTGCTTGTCGCCATTGCACATGTGTATAAAATGTTGCTGTACTTTTTCACTAATGAACACATGTTATACCGCTCGTCATAATGTACAGAAGGTATATAATTATGTTATACAGGACGTATAACATTATTAGCCCGTTATTATATAGTACGTGTGATAATTTTTATGTGTAATAGTAAATAAAGTTATTATTTTACGCAAAACGTAGATAGTTATGATTGAGTGTCAGTTAATTATAATATTCGTATTTGCCAGTTTAGGTATGCAAATAATATAATAACTCGACACAGCTCGAAAGAAAAAATACCTAATCACGAATTAAGTGGAGAATTCAATATACTGGATATCTATAAGTTTCTTAAAAAAAGTAGAAAATAATAGAATATACACATCCGATAGGATCAACCTGGACGATTCCCAAAGATAATAACAAAGACACATATACAATTTGAAAATCGACAACCAGCCAAAGCTATATCTCAACTTCCGTGGAATTAATACTGTAAGAGATAAACAGTAATAAATCAAATACGCGAAGCCTATAGAAAGAAGACGATACACTAAAGGTTTACATTGCAATTTTGTTAATCATATCGGGTGTTGCAGAACTTATGTTACATAAGAATATGGTAGGTAGAGGGCATGAAAACAAACAGTTTTCATTATGGTTAATTGTTTTCGTGACATTTATCTACTATATTCTTCTATAATATATAAGTTCTGAAACAACTTGTATATTTGCCAACATAAGTTTCATATAAATACGTATAAGTACATAATCTCATTTCATTTTTATAAGTTTTTAAAATGTAAATGTAAATTTATAAAAAAGTTTTATTTAATATTAACGTGCCTGTTAAAACTCCGATTGAATACGTTTTACTAATTTACAAGGGAAATGCACGAAAATAAAATTTCAAATAGGTAGTAGATCCTAAAAAGGATATTATTTACAATCTTGGTGAATTTGTTTCACAATTTTCTTTATAGGTACTACTACATATTTTTAAATTCTTAATTTTTTTAATTAAAATTTAAGAAGGTGGATTTTTTAAGGTGACATCATTCTTCACATTGGGGTTGCAGTTAAATAAACGAAAATGTCCCATTTACTAATAATATCGAGGTGTTACATACGCGTAAAACTCGTCTGTTTTGTTTATAATGGGACACTTTTTATTATTTCCTTATAGTTAACCTTAGAGTAATTAGGTTCCTACTTGAGAAGCAATGAATGGAATTAAAAATTTACATACTATTATAAAGAAAATTCACCGTACCACCTTCAAATAACAACCCTTTTAGATGCTAACCCTTGCCGATTAAAATTTTTAAAGTTAGATAAACGAAAATAGGTCAACTTAGTAAAAAAAAACATGTTGATTAAGTAACCGTCTTCCTGGAGTGCCCCAGACCATAGGTAAGAGAAATAACAAAAAAATTAAAAAGTTTAGGATTATGTTTTTTTTGCTATATTAATTAATTACTTCGCCTAAATTAATGCGAATATGCAGGTACCTACTTAATATTTTTCATGTTTTAAGCAATTATCGTCGTATTTACGAATTGCAACAATTATGTATAGGTACTAAGTAGGTAATAAATTATTTGCACATGCATTTTCTCGAACGAATTATCTACCTCTGCTCGAGTAAGTCGAGTCTTTATTTACTTTTCCTATTTTCAAATTTCTGCTGCTCTAGATTAATTTTCAAATGAATTTTTAGAGATGTTTAAAATTGTATAAAGTTTACAGGGCGTCTCAGACGTCACTCCCCAGGCATATAACTCGATTATTTTTGAGAATTGTTCCATCGAACCCTATATATTCGGAAACAGTATGAGATTCTTCACAAATTAGTGGTAAATTATGAACGATATTTTATTCGAGGCCAAAAATTCGACTTTTTTTTTCTTTAATAACACCATAAGCATATTTTTATCTGTTTTGATATAGTTTTTTATTCTTTTTTCGATTGCGTAAACGAACATCTGTGGGTCTTATATCTGAAATTGAAATAACTGATTTTTGTAATTTGTATCCAATCGACGTCGACGACGAAAATAATAACAGAGCAGAATGTGCAAACATTACCAGAAACACCTTATTAATAGCAAACGTTGTCTACGTCGTCTAGAGATTTGCTCAAATAATAAGGAAGGTAATTTTAAACACCTGTACGGTATCCAAGATAGGTTCCAAATCACGTCATCAATAAAATTTCGTACCTATTTTTATAAATTTAATAAATTGTATAATAAATTTATACCATCTAATAAGTGTACAGGTAAATTATCGGTAGATTATGTATGTATCAAATTACAAATATACAATTTAGCAACTTTTTATTGATGACGTGTATTGCAGTCTATCTTGAATACCGTATACCTATGTACTGGATACAATGTATGCGATATGATAGGCTTAAAGCTACACTTGCGCAGATTCTATATCCCTCCAGTTTCTTTTTATATAAGTATTTATATATAATACAGCTTTATACGTATAAATTTAGTTCTGGGTGATCTGCAAATGGGAGTTTTACACCACAATTCTTAAAAAAGGACGAAAATACGAATTTTCTATCGAAAATTTTTGAAGTCAGCTTCACAATATATATCTTCATGCAGACTTACAATTTTTGTAAACATTTAAATATTAATTATCAATTAAATTATGAAATATTTTTTTTTAACAGTCTATTGGTTTCATCGTCGATTAGATAGATAGATACAAATCACAAGCAAGAAAAAAGAATAAATAACTTTATCAGAATAGATTTTAAAAAAAAGTCGAATGCTGCAACTCTGGCCTCTAAAGAAATATCGTTCATAATTTACAACTAACTCGTGAAGAATTTCATACTATTTAGGAAAATATATAGGATTCGATGGGGCAATTCTCAAATACAATCGAGATATAGGTCTGGTAATAAAGTCTGAGACAACCACCTGTATAATAAATTAAAATAATATGTATTGCTTAGTATTTTATGTTATTACACAAATATCTACTTATTGAGCTCTAATGAGATATTACTGATCGAAAAATATTTTACCACTTTTGACTACTTTTTTGATAAAAGAAACGATCTGAACGACCTTTTTCGTTTTTCGTTATTTATAAGTAGTAGGTAATTTATTAACTTAACAATAAAATTACCATTTACAAGACTATTAATTTAAAATTTTCGTTCTTTGGTAAAATCTGTGTTCAAATACTATGTTATAGTGTGTAGTACATACATACTATACCTAATGTATTTTGTAATGTACATAAGTATTTAATATATTTACTATACATGTCCCCTAAGGACGCTCAAGTAGATAATTTGACATTATTTTGTGCTTTAATAATATTGTTACCGCCAACGATACAAATTTATCAATCCGTTGTTTTTCCGATGAACTTTGTAGGTAAATACATACCTACTTATGTATATTCTGGACGTGTAGGTAAGTATCTGAATTACGGTAAGCTCGCCATATCTATAAATAATCTGCAATGGTACGATCACGATCAATCATTTCATTAAAATAACAATAATGTGCATACTGTTTCACTTGACTCTATAAATAATAATACCTACGTCGATTTTAAAGTACTTACAATTGATTTTATCGATTAATTTTCTTTTATTGATTTTATATGTCCTATTTAATTTACGCGTGATCGATGTTAACTAGACAACACTGTCCTTCAAAAGCGATTACACATACTTTTTTATTTACTATAATTTTCCAGTTAATTGAACTAAACGGCATTTTAAGGATCAATAATAATAAAATAACACTTAATGCGATAGAAAATAGACTACCAAGTTTACTAAAATTTTTAAATAACCCGTCGAGTTTGGTCGATAATAAATACCAAAAAAAAAAAAAAACTGTAAATATAAAAATTTATTGCTATGATCATTATAATATGGGATAAATACACAAAATCACTGACAAACTTAAACCTGTCAATCAATGATACGACTGTCGTCAATACTTCTACAAATATGTTTCTATATAATAGTAAATGCTTATACAAATTTATTCTATGATATATTAAGGCTTAAGTAAGTGCAATGCTGAAATATCTGCAACTTTACGTGTGCATTTAACTTTGTAGATATTTTTATTATTTTGACACTAAAATTTATAGCGTTTCTTAGGTATTACTTGAAAAGATATAGGTACCGAGAAGATCTGAACTTCGGATATTATGATAGTTAAACAAATTTGATAAACAGACACTTCGTAATTTGTTTAAAGATCAAACATGTACAGGCACCCACTTATATAAAATAATAATACGAAAACAAAGTACCTACATACATATTTATTATCTATATAAAGTAACCCTATCGTTACAACGTTAATTGGAAAATTTTTTGGGGGGGGCAGTCATAAAAAGGAAGTAACTTTAAGCTTGTCCATTAGTTAATGGTTTGTCGGAAACGGCTTTTATTTCAGATGCTAATCCTCCATGGCCATTTTGTTCGGAAGATAAAAATCCGTTTTGGTGTCCAAAACCGTTTTGGACAAGTTTAGTCGGAGTCGTGGCCGGACTGACGATGGTGTAAACTTCTCCAGTTACTGGGTTCCTTTCTGCAAAATTAGATATCGTATAGAAAAGCGTCGTGATCATCGTATGCAATTAACGAACCAGTACGAACTCGAGAAGTATTATTATTACGATGATGTTGGTCCCATGATGTAACACCGTTTCCAGTAACAGGATTGCGCCCTGTTACATCTGAAAGTTAAAATTTTCGATAGCAACGCAATGGAAAATATATATATGTATACCTACGATAAAACGATGATTTTTGAAATTTAATTCGCTCACCGTGTTTATTGAAGGACGATGCTTTTCTAGGCGGGGTAGCTCCGGGACTTCCAAATAAGCGAGAGAAAGAATCGTTATGGATATGACCACGGCGAGGTGTGCTAGTTCCGTTACTTTGTGGGGATGAAGAAGCAGATTCGGGAGACGACATAACATTGAAAATGTCACTTGGTGGATTGCGAACTCTAAAAATAAAGCGACGTTTTAAAAAGAACGTTAGCACGAAAAATGTTCAACTATTAGCTGTCGTACAAAATTACCCGTGCATGTTTAAAAGGTAACAACAAATTCGCGTAGGTACATTTTTATATTCGTTAATCTATACCTGCTCTTATTCTTTATTTTTACTCAATGAAATTCCAACAAAGTGCACGTATACGTTTTCACTTTTACTTATGTTATTTAAAAGAGAGGTAATTCTATACTTGTGGAATACTCATTTGTTTATGACAAAAAAATGTACGAGTTGCACAATCGTTTTCTAACATTTGTTATGTTGTGTGAGAATGTGGAACGAAATAGCGTGCAACGTCAGTTACGGCAATTCTCGAATGGAACTACTGAAAAAATTCAGCTAACCAATAAATAACTCGAAACCTGGCTGCATTTTATTATTTAATTTTGATCGAAGGGGAGTTATTTTGGTAACGCAAACCCACGATCGTTCGTAAGATTTACGTATATTATTGCGATTAAATATTAACGCATCATTGAAATCACAGTGACGATATAACGCACACTATTTACTTTTGAGTTTTGTTGTAAGCAAAAAACAAAAATGATTTTACCCCATTTTTAGACAAATAATATCATTATTACCAAAACGATTTGACCGATTGTCGGCACAATTCACACTGTCTATTTGTAATTCGGCTAAAGTCGCATAAATTTTATTTTATTGTACAGTTTATGCGCATTTCATTTATCTGCATTTGTATCCTTGTAAAAAACAAAACAAAACTGATATCTTAAGTACAGTCAAGTTTTGTGGCCCTACTTATGACATTTTGATATTTTCAAAATTTCGCGGTTGTTTATTCTGGTTTATTCTTATTTGTTTATTGTTATGACTATGTGCGAAGCGCGAAACAGAGTGAAATAAAAAGTCAAACAGGTGGTTTTTGATTTATTTTCAATAAGTTACGGTAGATAATTAAAAAAACTACTCTCGCGGAATAACTTTATTTACACACACACATACACACACACACTGGTTACACGACTTTAAGCACTCTTGGCATCTGAGTATAAAATACACTTCGTCCAAACCTGTACGCAACCACGTCATCAAAAAAAGGTTATTAGGTGATGACGTTTCCACACAGTGCTGTCACCTCGTACCTGGTATTTTTACAATTCTAATAAATTGTAGTCTTTCTTTATATCGTCTAATATGTACGCAAGTAAATCATCTATAGAATATCTCACTTTCCAAACTTTAAACCGAATTACAAAAAAAAACAATCTAGTAACTTTTTGTTGATGACGTAAATTGCACATAGATTTGGATAGGCCGTAGGTGTACTAAACATTTTTCCATTATTTTTCCTGAATCACGATTCGTTTTGTACGCATTTAATTTAGTTGATAGAAACATGCGTCTAAAGGCCCTTAACTTATGGGACATTGTCCTAAATGTCCGATATTTAGTTTGCTCTTCAGTTATATTGTTTCGTTTCCAAATTAAAGTAAAAATATTTCAAAAATCAGTCGGCCTAAAACAAAGAGTTTAACATCGTTTTGAAGGTACATTGTTAATGTAGAGTATATACTCTTTAGATTGATTTTTTTAGTGTCCCAAGTAAAATAGCACCGACTTTAACGAGGTACAAAAGACAAAACAAATTGTTTCTCAAGCGACTTGGGACAAGGAATATTTAAAAAAAATAATTTGAAAACTAAAACAGATATAAAATACTTAATTGGTTTGGTAAAAATATTGGTTCCAAAGTTGACAACTGTCCCAAGTACGGACACTCGACTGTGCTCAATTTATTATTACGGCAGTTCGAGTGTTTTCTCATTTAGGGCAATACAACGTGCGTATGGGATTAGACCATTGTTGCAAAACCAACTCCAATTACTTATATATACAACGAAACACGCAATGCTCGTTGGAAAAATAAAAGAAAAATTAATCGGAACGGCTTAGGAAATAAAAGTAATGAGATTATACCGTCTTCATAACAAAACAGCCTCCGGCCGAAATTCTTGAGGAGTAGATACGTTATAACAGAAACAATGCCCTATTCTTTTTACGCGTTTCCAAGCACCGTACTTATGTACATACCTACGCAAGCTTCTAAAACGTGAATACGTTGTTATTAAATTTCCTAAAATATCCGTTAGAGACACGAAAAAGTTAATGGGTACCTGTCCTAGAAGACGATTACATATGAAATTCAATATGTACCCGTTATTTTAGTACTTTCTCTACTAGACTTTTGATTCAAAACTAAATGGACGACTGGCGAGCGAGTAGCGTAAAAGTAAAAATAAGAGAATTTTATGTTCGAAATAATCCGGAATGGGTATTTTGATGTAATCGGAAATTAAGATACCTATATATTATTTGAGTGCTGTAACAGTTTTATGTTGTACATTTACGATATTCCTCGATATTCAAATGGATTAAATTAAATGTTTCTAAATTGATTAATAGTGATTTTAAATGTACGTTTAGATAGCCAACACAATTTACTTAATCTGATTAGAGAATTTATAGCCGAGGCGGAAATAAAACGGTTAAAAGATTAAAAATTAGTTTGTAGTTAAGTTAAAATAAGTATATGTAGGTAGGTGGTACATCAAAACTTTTAAATTTTATAACTGTATAGATAAAATAACGTCTACATATCATCTCGTCTTTGACCAAACAATTTAATATTTTACGATGAAAAAACTACATTTAAATAAAATAAGTATTATAACTCGACCTCAATTTTTATATCTAAGTATGCAAGTAAAAGTAAAAAATTAATTATATTAACCAAGTAATTAGTATTAACATAATTGGAAATGAAATACATAAGGAAATACAAACATTCTTATCTGCGAGAAAGCGATAGAATTGAGGAAACTGGAAGTAAGTACGCTAATTCCGAGAGATAAAAGCATGGCGAACGCAACTGCATTTTTATTTATGTGTTTATATTCCACAAACGATTGGTCACTTCGATAACAAGAGAAAATCACGGATCCCCTGCATCAGATAATATTTACTACGTTTTTACATGGTAAGTTAAACAGTTTTGTTGTTAAAGAGAAAGTTGGAAATATGATATCTTAATTTTAACCAACAATAAGTTGTAATTGTCATCGTGCCGCAAGTACAGCAAAATGGCAATCGAGTAAACAAAATTACAAGTCATTACCCCACGTCCCTGAAAAATCGTAAGTCATTGTCCGAAGTGTAACTCTGAAATAATTAGAAATGAATCTCCACGCAGGCATGTCACCTATCATTACCGTTACAGGTTGTTAAACAGCAAGAAACCAAATTAAAACGGAAAGCGATAAAATTTAAAATTACCCACTGAGGAAATACGTACTTGAAATAAATAATGCAATGGTAAATTGAGGCGTAATTAAAAGTAAATATTGGCCAAAGCAATTTTAAGTAGGCACCTACCCCTTAACCTCGTCTCATATTATAAAAACGTTGTCCTTTGTTAATTGCGCAAAATCCTGTCTCGCGACAACAATTACTATTATTTGCAGAAAAAAGATTTAATAATCGTTTTAAGTTTTATAATGCATGCGATAACGTTTAGAATAGTTACAGGCCAACGCAGATTCGTATCCTGACATTAAGATAATGAGTTCGGATATAATCATTATGACGTCCCGCAAACTGTGACGGGTGGACAAAATCGGGAATTTCACTCTTTGTGGTTCGTTATGGTACATACTTATTTATGTTTTTTTTTTTAAGTAACGAGCAGTTCCACCGTGCAATTACAGCTTCCTGAAGACGAGGTTGCGACGCCGAGAATTTAAGTTTCTAAATAATTTCTGGTTTTAGAAAACGTACGTGCAAGTGTACATTCTGTAAACAACGCCAACGGTGCCATATTAAGTATTTCTTGTGATCATTATTCGAATAGATTGAATAACGAGCAAAAACACCACCGAGTATGTTCTAATTTAAGAATAGATAAGTAGCACTGTAGATTGTATTCCAGGAAAAACCGACATATATAAGATAAATTCTTACAAAAACTACCAAACTACACATTACAATTTGTATTCAGACAATGAAGAAGAATCCGGTTTCCTTAGAGATAGATGATTAATTATAATAATCTTTCTGTTTTTGTAGATACAAAACTCTCTTCAAATACTACAATAAATTTCCTGAAATATATATATTTTTTTAATAAACAAAATTACGAAACAAGTGTTTTTTATTTTAGGGACAAAAAATTAGATCTATGTACTTAAATATTACTTACAATTATGTATTAGTTAATTTATTGCGGTCTTAAAATCGTCGAACCAGTAGGTATGCTGTTTAAATAACTGACGACTGTATTAATTCTTTTTATAAATTATGAACATTTTTATGTAGGTACCTATTAAGTTGTGGTGAAACAACGAGTGCGAGAAGTCTACAAAATAATTAACAAACTCATTGCCAGTATTAAATTGCATTAAATTCCAAAATAATCACATAATTATGCTCTATTTATTGTAAAGTGTAATAAATGCATATAGGGTGTGTTATTAATAACGCGACATAGAGTAGGTAACTGGATATAATCCTTGGCCCAAAATATTATGATTTAATCCAAAATATTTCGATAAGATGTGCCTCCTTTTGTGCTTTTTGCCAATTATTTTGATACTGTTTAATAATTCTTCTCTAATAATTCTTCAATATTTTCTACGTACATACTCTTGTTTTATTGCCATAAAGTGAGTATTTTTCAAGATATTTGCGTTTGAAAGTAGGCCGCATCAAATACTAATAGGATAACTACGTCAGTTTTTTTTTGGTTAAATAAAAATAAACGTATTGACGTTTCTCAAGAATTTAATAAAAAGAGATTTTTTTAGGGATGAAAATGGTGAAACGAACGAAACGCATGTGCAATAAATAACATTAAAATGATCGTCGGGTAGCTCTGCGTTATTTATATAGAAAATTGAAGGTATATATATGTAAAAAAAAACGATAAAAAGAAAAATTAATAACGCAATAAACTTTGATAGTTATTTTTATAACGAATGTTAAAAATTAAATGTAAAAATATAGAAAGTGTCTCGTATAAGTATTCCATTTTAACATGCAAGACGTCTTGGTTATGTATTGTTTTGCGTTAAATTTAAATTTAAAGATTTAAAAAGTAGTATAATAGATACGATGTAGAAACGTAACGATTTTTATGCGACCAAAATATTTTTAAAACTTTTTATATTACACTTTTACCGTTGGTTGCAGCGTTAAATATGAAAAGGCATTTAAACAATCATTTTGTAGAAACTATTAACTTTTTATTTTTACTCCTATTTCCTCGTATTTTACTAAACACCTTTTCTAGGCTTTTCATAAAACTTAGAAGAATTCTTTGTGCAAGCAACAAGAAATGCCTACTACTTATAAATATGTGCTGATTTGAGTTGATTTAATGTGAGACTGATGGTAGGTTTTACGGAAGCTACACAATAATTGTTTATTACTACATGTCGTTTGTATACCTACATATTTATTTACAGATATTATCAAAATTAATTTTTAATCTTATTTGCTTTATGTTTTTTATTTCAATTTTACGAAAAACAGTACCTATTTATAAACATTTTTTTCCGCATAATTATAAATTTACTCTATTTTTAATTTAAAAACTATTCGTGTGGCCTTAAGCATTGAAAATTTCCCTATTACAAACCATAAACCAGATAAAAGTTTAATCGCATTTTTATGCGACCGATAAAATACAAAGCAACTAATAAAACATACGCACCACCTACTCGTAAGATAAACTTATCGGTGTACGAACAACGAATGAATGTTTTTAAAATAAAAGCGGGATTGCCTAGTACCCACGTATAAACTCGACTTCGCATATATAGAATTCCGGCAAAACCACTTCAGATTTTTTGCGTTAGTGGTATAGAGCGGTAGTGCTTGTTTCAGTAGTTCGATTTTAAATTACGGCGTCGTATTATTCGTGTGTGCGAGGAGTGTTCGTTCAGTTAGCCTTAAGTTAATATAAGGCCTTTTTGCGTGTGAGTGCGCGAATGTTGTGTTCTCTAACAGGATTACAAAAAGGATTAATACGACGAGGAAAGGTAGGATCTTTCTTTGTCGATTAACTTTCCTCTTACCTTTAAGCTCTAACACAAATTCTTTGAAAATCGAGCTTGATTAGGCTCTTGGATAGGGACTCGGTTAGGGTCTTGGTTAGGGCTCCCCCTTAAATATTCAACGGTCCAATTTCGCGAACAAAATTTTACCTTACATAGGTATGTAATAATACAAGTTCGCAGCCAATGGAAGAATCTACGCTAGAAATTGACCATAGAGGGAAAACGATAACGAGAAAAAGGTAGAAAATACATAGAAAAATTTAGAAGTTTCTAATTTTTTTCTTATAGTCTGTTACAGACAATTGGCAGTCGCAGCGGCAGCTAAGCGTCCACTATTCCGCATCGGACGCACAATACTATTCCTTAAAATTTTCACCCATAATTTTAGTATTATAATGTAAGTCTTGAACAGTCGTTTACAAAAATATATAGTTTGTTGTCTTGTTGTTTCACAGATAATAACCAATTTTTAAGAGTGAATTTCATCCTCTTAAACCTTAAAGCTTCAAAGTTTTCTGCCTAACTTTCCTTGTTAGTTATAGTGGTTGAAAGTTATAAGGTTTGTTCAAAAACAGCCAATGTCAATGTGAAATTTCTTAAAAACAACCAACGTCATCATGAAATAATTTTTAACGCGCATATCATTTCTGTTTTTGTGTAATTTACGTAACACGGTGCGTACCGTGCAGCTAGTGTTTAAATGACTCAAAATGATTTTTTTGATATCAGTCCGTTAGTCCGTTATTCTTGAAAATTCCGAGACCTTCGCTAAAATTGAGTGAGCTTGGTATTAATACTTAAATATCGGAAGAAATCTCGTATGTCCAAACAAAAGACGTGAATAATATTATGTAAAATTAAAAATTTTACTTATACTTTATAATCATATACTTTATAATTAAAAGCGATCAATGTCAAACAATTCTTAATATTGTCTTGAAATATTCCGTTTGTTTACCAAATAACAGTATAAAAATACAACTATTCCAGCCCACAGTGATTAAAGAAAAAGAAATCAAACAGAATACGTATACCAAATGTACCTACCTATACACTTTTTTTTTTAGTTTTTTGAAAAATTAACTTTTTGACATTGGATGTTTTTGCAAAAAAAACCCTTTATATTGTAAAAACGAATCATCAGCTACAGAAGAAGTATTACCTACTCGAAAAGTAGATTAAAAAAGTCCTTTTCAATTGACAACAGATGAATAAATAATAAATGAAAGTTACAATAATTTCTTATTATTGATGGGTCACTACCCGAAAGCTATGTACTACCGGTTAAGAATGGTGGTTTGGATCACGACTCAGATTTTTTGAATTTTTTGTACTCAACGTTTTATCATTTGCAATCTAAAATTGTAAATACATATATGTACCTATACTTATTTACAAACAAACTGAAGAAGGTATTTAATTTTTTGTCACCTTGTAAGTAGTACCTACATAATATAATATCGTTATTTAATCCAATATATATGTATCAATTTTGTAATGTAGCTTGTTATATCAGATATAACATAGTACTTCCTATAAATACTTGCAAATTTAAAAAGTGCGCATCCGTAAAATTTTTGCGCGAATACCATTTGCCATAATAAATTGTGAATAAAAGTGCATTTTTTTGGGACATGCACATGTTGGGATGTCAAGAGGGGCTCGGATACCGTACACAGTTATTTATAAAATACCTATACAATTTAATAAAAATAATAAATTAACGGAAGAGGCTATTTTTAAAAATTTAACCAACATTTTTCCCACGTAGACAGATGTAAGTAGTGTGTAAAAACCTCACGTGCAAAATACGAGAGAAATTACCACCATCAAGCGCGAATTATAATGATGGCAGAGATGGGCCATTAAATTAATTTTTGTAATATTATAAAATATTAACTGGTTACCGAACTGTGTTGCCTGTTAATTTTTATTACCGCGCGCTAATGACGTTTTGTACTCGTACGTTATAACGTTTTAAAATTAATTTGCGTTACAAATTCTCCTTTAAAATGGAACTGCCGTTCGATAAAATGAACACGTCAAGTCAAATCGAAAGAACTGGCAGGTTTCCCCGTGTCAAGTTCAAGATCATTACGCGGTTAGAAATTATCACGTACCAAACTATGCTTGGGTGCCGCCGCTAGGTTCTATGCAATTTATTTCTTGTAAACAAGAAAAAAAAAACGTAATAACTATCGACCTGGCGAGATTTTTAAAGTAAAAAAGATGTATATTATTAACGTGACAAATCCGCTTTTTGGATCGTCAAAATTCCGAGTCAATTAAACAAATGATGACTGTGCTCGACGACTTATTTGAAACAATAAAGAGCGACATATGGTAATTCATAAAGTAATGATGCTCATTGTATATTATGGACACACCTTGGGCATTGTTAGATTTCGACAAGAATTTATTAGTTATGTTCAAAAATTGATCATATCCGTCGACCTTGATTTTAAGTTCCTTTTAAAATCGTCGGCGCTCCATTTTCCGCATCAATAAACCAAAGCAGGAAATATTAAAAACGGAGAAAAATTGAATTTCTAATTTTTAACGTTCGTCTAATTTATAACCAGAAACTCGTTCGATTGTTTTTGGTTCGTCGGAAATGTCGATGCATCAGGAAGATCGACAAACGCAAGACGAAAAAAAAGCGCACATAATGCAAACAAGTTTGCAAGCAATTTTTTTTTTCAACGTGCTGGACCCTCATTTGTAATTATGGGATACCGTTTATTCCATTGAAAAATCGCCGATAGGTATTTCCCGGCCACTATTTCTACGTTGATAGTGTTCATTAATAAATATAAAATAGAAAGGAGTTCATCCATGACCTGGCACATACTAAACTTGCCCATGAAAGTTAACGACCGGCGTTGCACCCCACGTAATTTGTAGTTGGCATCTCGTCCGTGTTACATACAATAACATAATGCATTTAGTAAATACCTAATCATAAACTACACTACGATAGGCTGGGCCCGTGTGCGTTGGAGTTTCCGGAAGATGAGAAGCTTCGTCTATCTGGAAACTTGATAATTTCCCATCGAAATCGTTGCGTCGCGATTAACGCGTTTAAACGATTTAGACGCACTATTTTGCGCGAATTCGCGTAAACTCAACGTGAACTTTAGAACAGTTTCAATTTTACAAACGATACGAGAGCCAACTAAACTACCTTTACAATAAAAATACAAACACCGATTTAGCTACTTGCTTGTTTTCGCATTTCTGACACGCCATTAGCAAAACGATTTCCCTATTTTCTAACAGGTCGGTGTTAACAAACTAGAAGGGTCAACGTTAATGACCTGTTGACTGTTAAGTGTAACATGGAACTAAGAATTCAGCCTTTTTTTACTACGTACGTATTACACGATTTTGCATTTTAAAACGGTTCCCTATACGTGTAAATAGAAAACTATAATTACCTACGATTTAAATAAAAGATTTATTCCGACGCCCTTTTTGTTGTCCGTTAAAAATAAAATAGTACGGCCCCGTCGCGAATAATAGGTACCTACTTTCTAATCAAATAATAAACCGAATATCCTCTTTTTTAATTCTGGTCGAAATACGTGCCAACGTTTATTATCACTTGCACATGCACATTATTCAAAAAGCCGCTTTATTATATTCGTCCAACTTTCTAACTTTGAAGCGGTTAAATTTTAGCTGCATTCGTTGGTTTCCTCAACGTAAATTATCTCATCAACCATCTATGTTTGTATTATAATTAATTACGCAAAACAGTAAAGATAACACCTACATTCCGCCATTGTCATTAATTCCGAATGCCTCGTTGAGGCGAGTAATGCTATAAACAATGCCCGTACACCGAGACTATTATTTATATTTAATTCAATGTCGACGTATCTGCAATATTCAAATCGCGTGGGTCTTTATTAATCAACCATATTTTTTATAAAACCAATTTTACGTGGGTCGATTCATTATCGATTAATCGATAGTAATAGTACGCAAACAATGCTATATAATCTTTAAAAAGTATTAATTATTTACTGCACATGTACAGTTTTGTAATTGTGACATTTGATCGTTTGAGTTGGTTAGCGTAACAAATAGCCTTTTTGATTAATATAATTGTATGCACGTTGAAACGGGGAAATAAAGTTATTTCTTTCTAATCAGTTATCAAAAACTATCTAATTTTGTTAATTTTCTCAAAAAATTAATTGTTAATAAATAAAGAGGTGGGTAACTTCTGCAACAATTGCTTCTAAGAACTAAAACGGTTTAACGAACGATTAAATTTAATTGTCTCTGTATCTATACGACCTTCATATATACACATGTAAACGTTTCCATCGTTACGATAACAGATATTTCGTCGACGTTTTATGCGTTAATCCTTTTTGTTCCGCCTATAAAGTGCATTTTTATAATTGAAACTTAACTTTGTTTAGCAATAAACAAATCCACCTAATTATTCCGATTGTTGTGCCGTTTATGATCGAGAGAAAAACAATTGCGAACAACAGTCGCGATTATTTTAATTTTAAAATCACCCAAACGCGCTTACAAGGCAAACACGGAGACAACTGGAAAATTCGAAGACGTTCCATATTTTTCAACGACGATCCAATCGCGTCCTTTAAACGAAAAATTATCCTACGTCATTCATCTCGTTATTTCGAAAACTACGCAGACACAATTTAAACTGAATTAAAGAGTTCCAAAAGACGGCGCTCAATGTATACCTATCACAAACAAAACTCAGTGCTATTTTTTTTTCAAAAATAAAGAGAAAACGAACAATTTTCGATTTCTTTTTTTTCGTATTAATTTTTAATAAACCCACGAAATAAATTACTCAAAATTATTCAAATTTAAGTTGAAAGCGCAGAAAATTTTTTAAACTAAAAAGAAAACGTTGACTCTTTGTTAGTTACGTTGTTTCAGCTCTAACCCCTTTAAATGGGGGGTATTTATGTACGTATTGCGGTGATTAAATTTATAATCATTATTGGGCCGTGCTTTTTTCTTTAGAATCAATTGTTTGCAATGTTTTCGTCGACGATGACGACCCAAAATTTCTAGGTGTATTTAATTCTTCTTAAAATATAATATCACGTTACTTGGCAACGCAATATTAATCAATAAACCTATTAAAATCCTCAAAGCCTCTGAAAATCGACTTGATTTTCTACTTTAATTAAATATAAAACGATATCGTGCAGTAAATATTCTAAAATGTATAGAAGTCTCTTTCACTGGAAATCCGGAACGCGCTTTAATCGTAAAAACAATTTGAAAATCAACGTTATATTGTTGGCATTAGAGTGTGCTGGAAAACAGACATTGGCTTTTTACGACCAGCTATAGTGGCATACATTTCTAAATACAGTTATGAATCAAGCGTTAACGATTATAGTTGTTGAAATTTAAAAAACATTTTGAACTCATTATATTTTTATAGCCACCGCCACAACAACTACTTAAAAGGAAATAAAAGCAAAAATTTTTGTTGACGTAATTTTCGACTCATTTTTTTTTTTTTAATTTTTCACATCATAAAATCTTTTTAACGCCTAATTATTTTATAAGTATTTCAATAATTGTTTCCTCGCCATTTATTTATGCAGCATCTACATCAATAATTATATATTTTTTTAATTGCGGAACCACATCTACCTATATAGGTGCCTTTCGATAAATAAACTGTTGTTTTAATTATATTCTTAGTTACACTATTATTATAAAAGTAAAAGTATTTTTCTTATTAATACTCTTAGACAAAAAAAATGCCGCGTAAGGTTCGCGCAATTAAAATTTTTTGTTATATTTTTTTATAAAGAACGCCCAGAATATAGTTAAATTTATATTTGTGTAAGTTATAAAATTGCAGTTACTTACTTATAAACATTTAAATGTGAGCACGTATAATTATGCGCCTGGGCCATATTTTAATAATATATAATTATAGTATGTATTTCTGTAAACTTACTTCGTGCCCATATATTTTTGTGCGGATCGTTTGTCTTATGTAATAGCGGCAAATTAAAAATTTGAGATTACGAAAGTATAGCTTTTGTTTAATTTCTGTGCGTGATCTTTTTTTATCAACGCGAGATTCTCAATTCTCAAAGTTTAATTTTGTGCTTATAAAAATCTCGCGTTGGGAAGTTTTTACTGTAAAGATTACATTATTCTGTCTTATTATGTTAGACATTATTTTGTACTTATCGCCACGTTATGCATCGGCGCGTTTATTAAATTCCCGTTTTATTTATAATCGAATTAAGTAACTAAATATAAATTTTAAATGCACCGAATAAACTCTCTATGGTCGTTAAAATTTAAGAATTTTCTTTCACGAAACGCAATTATGTCAACAATTACAAAGCTAAGTCTATTTATTAATTTCGACCCTTGCGTAAAGATTAATTTGAACGATAAAATTTTTTATACTTAATTAATTAATGTAAAACGTTTCAATACTGAATTAATTTGGAGGTCGTTTTAATTACCCATTGATATACGGTTACAAGAAATACGACAGTCGTAAAGCCTCCTAACAAGAATTCTTTCACTTCTGTTTTCACGCGGATTACATCTCACCTACAAATGTTTATAGCAATTCCAAAAATTCCCGGATGAGAAACGTACAATTTATTGTTAGATAAATACAAATGCGAGGCAGTAGTAAATTACATACCTTCCGTAGATTTCCGACTTTAATTTTTACCGTCCCCAATAATTAATTATGTAGTAAAGTGTAACATTCAATTAAGAACTGAAACGTTCCACTTCTAACTGTTTACTTCGTTCTAATTAAAATTCAAATTAGTTTTAAATCTGTTTCGTCAATAGAGAAATAACGAAAGTATGCATATGTAGGTATTGAACGTTTTGAACAAAACGTTTTCGTTTTTTCCCTCTATTAAATTAAGCGATAAACGGACACATTATAGTGATTCACGTTGCATAGGATGAAATAATTTAAACTGTAATTTGAGTAAATTTTGAAATTGTACAAATGAGGATAATGCCCTTTCATAATTTTATATTAACTTTTAACTTAATTTCCTCATAAAATATTATTAAGGTCGCACGTTGAATAATAAACAGGCTGTCACTATCAATTTAGTTTTCTTAATTCCACCTACTACGGCCACGATTACATCTTATTAACCAAATATGTTACTTGACGATTACAATTAGTTTTATTGTTGTAAAAGTACGAACTCGCCAATTTACGTGAGGCAATTAACGATTTATGATTTTATTTATTTTTGTGCAAGCTGGACGACTGAAAAATCACAGGAAGAAGATTGATTAAATAATAAATTTAGCGAATGACCAAAAATATAAAGTTCCTAATGGAAAACATGCTCGAGGTTCATTGACATTTTTAACGTTTAAACGTGTTAAACGTTTTTAAACAAAAAAATTAAAACGTGGTTTATTAAGAGATGTGGCGCTACTCAACAGTAATAAGTAGGTGTATATAGATTGTTCGAGATTAGTGATGAGATGACGTGATGTAAATAATCGAATTAGTATTCAATTATATACCGTTTTAATTTATTATTTTGGTGGACAGGTTACAGTTACATTTCAAAATATAAGAACATCATATTCGACCCACTGATCTACATAGTTGTTGTTACTACAGCATAAGTGATTGTGACTGACGTTTATTATATTATTCTTTTATTAATTTTTACATCGCAATTATACAATACTAGCTATATTTAGGTAGGTAATACTTTAAACCGTTATAAAAATTGAAAATTAATTTTGCAGTAAGTACCATATGAATGTTTGTTGCAAACATACAAAAGTCTCCTAAATTTCCACTTTAAAATATTTACTTATTTATAAAATTTGTTTATCAACACAATTTCCAGCGTTCCGATAATTGACGACCAGGATCTAGGGCGGTAAACATTTGAATTTTTTACTGCAGTTTATTTTCATATTTTATAGTACATAATTTAAAGCGTAAAAAATTAATTTTGATAAGATCGTCTACTGGCCCAGTAAAATTAGACCTCAAAGGGGCAAAATTATTAGAAAAGTTGACCTTTATTTTTATGTTTTGAAGTAAACCACAAAAGTCCCCTTCCTGCGTCCGCAAAACTTGTTATAGAAGGTGAAAAGGAGGTAAAATTCAATTTTTTTAAATGACTTTGGAAACTATCGATTTTACGAGAAAAAGGTTAGTATCAAAATTGTAGCTAGTAAAATTTTCTATAAAAAAGGTCCTTTGCATTTTTTTCGTATAATTAATCGTTTTCGAGTAAACCGTGTGACAATGAGGCAATGTCTGTGGTTTGTAGAAAAAGTGCACCCTTTCGTGTGCCTTTTGTTTCTAAATATGCATTGAATAGTTTATTCGTGTAATTGTTGTGAATACTGATACTCTGCCGGATTCACTAAAATTTTGTAAATATTTAGCAAGGAGCTTCACTGCATATTTGTTAGTTGGCTGCTATACAGAGTGATTTAGAATTCGTATCACAATGTTCTAGGATATACAGAGAACATATAGTAGATAAAATATTTGACTTATAAAATCATGTTTCAAGTAAATTTCAGCAAGATTTTAGTGAATCGGAAAATCATGTATTATTGATATTGTTCTCGATCTAAAAATCGCGAAAACTTAATAATTTGTCTCAGTTGTTTCATCATTTCTTCTGGGTAACCTCGATGTTTTCTCCTTCCACTTCGGATTATCCAGTCCTTAACCTTTTTTCTTGAAAAATCGAGTTTCCGAGATAATTGCGAAACATTGAATTTTACCTTCCTTCACCCCCTACAACAATGTTTGCGGATAGGCTATCGAAGGGAACTTTTGAGGGTTTAGTTCAAAACATAAAAATAAAGGTCCACACAATTTTTTTATAGTTAAAATCTAATTTTACTGTGCTACAACACCAGAGATACCTACCTATTTACCCCTAGAGTTTACAAATAATGCAAAAAAATGGCATAGCTATTTATGGAGCTGCGTACTAAAAAAAAGGGGACAACGATCAGAGGGTTCTATTATTTATTTCCACAAACTACCCTAAGATAAGTACCTACTTGTAAAATAATTGAAGGTCGATGTTTTAGTCCTTCCCTAAAAATCGTCCTTCCGAAATTTTTTGTAATCGCAATTGCCAAGTCTGGCACGAAATATAAAGGAAACGAGTTACGAAAAATAACATACGTGGCAAAAATAATAGGTTTCGTTCTGGAGTTGTGCGATAAACCATATTTGAAATACATACAGCGTTTTACAGAGTTAAGATAGAATTAAAATATTTTGATTTTAAAAACTACCAACATATTTCATTCAACAATTATTGTACCTATTGAGTTATTTTTATTTTTGATCTAACTTGTTGATGCGTTGTAAAATCATAAATAAATAATAAATAATATAGGAGTCGTAACCAGCAAAAAATTAAATTTGTTCGAAACACTTGAGATGGATTGACCGCGGACGTCAATAATTACAATTCCAGAAATTCTGCAGTTTTTTTAGGAAAAAGTAAAAATCAAAACTTAAAAAGAATCAGGTTTTTTTTTAAAACATCTCATCGAGGATGCGCGAATGTAGGTAATTAAAGTGAGACCCTGTTTATCCGAATTAATGTGGACCGAGCTTACCTCGGATAATACGGACTTACGCAGGCTGATGAGCTATTGATTCATAACCTATATTGCAATGAGATTATCAGCAAGCCCGTTAAAGCAAACAAATAAAATAGTTAAAAAACTGCATATACAAACTCTAATTTATTGCACATTAGAAAGTACGGTCGTTCAATATACGTAATACATATCTAAAATAACTAATAAACCAGAAAAAACAAATTCAAAACAATCAATTATGTATTTATTAATGTTTATCTTTCTCTCTCTCTAATTGGCTCAATTAATACGGACGCTCGGTTAATCGAACCTCGGTTAAACGGGGTTCCACTGTACTTATACAAAAAAAAATTAAGAAATTATTTCGTTAAATATTTATGCATGATTAAGGAATACAAACAACTATCATAATAGTATACGTATACGCACGCGAAAAATTAGCCCTTCAAATATTTTTATGAAGTTTCGTTTTTGTAACCTATAAATGTAGCTTCGAAATTAAGCTAATTTATAAACCATCCCCTTAAATTTTGGTCGAAGTTTTAGTATGTCACGCAAAGTAGTAATAAATAAAATAAATTTAGATAACGCTATTTGTTATATTATTGTTGTGGAAGTTAAAAAAATCGGATGTTAAATAAGAATCTAAGATGTCGTTCGACTCGTTTTCCATCGACGACGCCGACCGACGCCGACGTTGGAAAACCGCTTAGAAAGCTCGTGTACAGTTTGTCCCGATAAAGTTGTTAAAATTTATATGTGGGTGTTAGCGTTGACGACGTGACGTATAATACCTACTTGTATATATCTGAATGCCGGTTGTGAACTTCTTTGTAAACAATAAATCGATTTATGAATTATCATTCATTTAAAAAATAGTATAACATATTAAATAAATATGTGATACTTATAATAAGGAGAACTTGACCGGTTATCATCATAAAATAAAATAATATATTTAAGTAGTTTTAAGTGTATATATAGACTAATTGCGCGGATGTAACTAACTATAATTGAACGGATGTTAAATTATACAGAAAAATTAAAGTTTGAATGAAAAGTTAACATACCTACCTACTATCTAATAACCGTATTACAAATCGAGATAATTTATATTTAAAATTGTATATCGTGTAAACGTGTAAAATGTAATTTATAACCGTCATGCGCTGTTGTAACGTTACCGTTCTGTGTTAATTTAAAATAAAACCCGATAATCAAATTAAAACTAAGTAGGTACCTATTTATACATTGTTTTTACTTTCAGATAGCTTGTTGAATCGTAATGTAAAACGATAAGCAAATAAGGTATGTAGACTTCAATGCGTACAGATCGTATCTGCTACATAATAAACGGCGATTAAGATGTTACTGGAAAAATCTAGGATTACCTCTGACGTAAAATACAAAACAAACGAATCTAAACAAACGAAAGCTTAATTACTGTGAGAAAATACTTCACTATCGACAATTAAGTAAATACGTAGAGCTTTATAATACGAAGACGTAAAAATAAAATGTTTCTATTACCGTCGTATTAGGGTACAAATAACGTCGTCTTTGTTAAATTCGCATTATTATGGAGATGTCTCCAAGCACAAAAGAAAATGCCGGAGAATACAAATCGAGAATAAATTCTTCGCGTGTCAGTTTTTTTTAATACATAAAATATAAATCTTTTTATAACCACGACCTTCGCTATTTAATCTTCGCAGAAATATGTTAGTGGAAAATAATTATTTTGCAATTACGGGGGACGTTTTAAACAACCGACACTAAATTTCGACAGTAATGTATAAGTGCATATGCAAAAAAAGAAACAACTATAACATTGCAGTTAACTCGATCTTGATAAAGTATGGGAAATTGCGGTACTTGTTCGTAGTAGAGGTTAATAGCATAACGGCAAGAAGAGCTTTCTTAACGTGTTGTACTACTGTCAGTATTAGATACAGTCTATTAACACCTTGCTGTAAATTGCACATTAGAATCCTAATTCTGTAGTTTTATAGTGGAACCGATTGATTTTAAAATTAACGATTTTACCATTAATAACCATTACCTTTCAAAGTTTTCGTAATTGGCCGTTGTATAAGCGTCCATTATGTTACTAAATTTATAATGCATTTATTATGGATGAACGTCGTCGTACGGAAGAAGGTGGAGCTTTTCTCCGGAAAACAGTTTTGCGAATATATTTTAAAATTTAAACGGTACATCAAAACACTTTTATACGTTTCTTGGCGCGTACCTGGCCGTTTTAATTTTTAAATGCCAAGCTTTTATGGCGTAAAAGACAAAAAAAATTGTATCAAACTAGACTCACAATCCGAATTACATCTAAAAGCGATTAATTTCGTCTGTTTGCGGATTATTTATTACTGCCTAATCGTAAGCCAGATAACTGTACAAACACGTTAAATTTTTAGATATTACTTTTACCTATTAGAAAGAGGCTCCACTTACTCGACACTCAATGATGAATACGTTGATTAATTGTAGAAAAATCTCTCGAGTCTTTAGATATATTCTTTTAAATGACAGAGCTATGATATATAATTGATTATAGAACGATCGCCTGTCACTTTAACGAATCGTGTGTAGCTAAATTTTCAAATCTTGATGGAGAGATTGCGAATTTACGATCACGTATTTTTAAGATCGTTTATTTTGTTTAATTTCTAATTTTTGAGTTAACGACTAACAAAATTGCGCGTGCTCCGCAAAACCAATTTAACACTATAGGACTGCTATTTCTTGCGTTACTAATAGCGTTTTACTAGAAATTATCGTCAAACTTTGAACGATTCAATACCACAGTAATTGTAAAAATAGAGTACCTACATGAAAATTCGACTATTCGCCATTGTAGTTAGTTTAGAGAACGGAGGCGACATGATTGTTAGTCTTAGATCTTTGGATCGCATCAAATAAGTTCCAAAGAAGTTAATTATTATTCAAATACGGGGTGTCCCAAAAGTGGACGATCAAATGAAGTGAGGTGATAGGGTTATTGCCTCGATTGTCACCTCGCTCGAAGTTGTCGAATCGTACTTACAATAAAATTTCAAACAAATAACTAATATTTTGTTTAAAATCGCGTGTTAACGCTTGCACCAGAAGCGATTTCGCAGAAAAGCACAAATTTCGGATTGGATAATTATATCACAATAACACCTCACTTCATTTGGTCGTCCACTTTTGGGACACCCTGTATAGTCCAGGTTCTAAAGTGTAAAAATAATGCCGACTTCTGCTCTTTGCGATACAAGCATAAAATTTTAACATAATAATCACGAAAAGTTGAAAGGAAAAAATCAATTTGTTTAAATAACACTTTTATTTTTCATTGGAATTTAATAATTTTTGGTATACATACGTGATAAATGAAGGTCTTTAAAATGACGTAATAGATTTTTTAATATTATCATAGGGGAGCCGAGGGTGCGTCACCCCTAACCTCTCTAATCTTAATTTTTTAAGAGGTTTAAGTTTTTAAGGATATTTTCGCATTAGACATTTTAAGATAAAAAGGTGCTCTTGCCCGCATTCGACAAAATAAGTCGTATTTGAGAACAACGCGCTTAAAGAGTAAAAAGTGCAGTGCCAGTTTAGAGTCTAACACTGTCGCTGCACTTTGCGATGCAAACATAAAATTTTAGGGGAAGATTCTATATTTCATCACTACTCTAAAATAAGAATATTTTCATATTCTCCATAAATAATATTTTAAAAGATGCTTCTAGAACGCCTTTAGTTTATTTACAAATAAATTTAAGCAATAAACAAACATGCAATTTTTTAAAATCGGTAGAAAAGAATAATTCAACTTTGGGGGTGAATATGTCGACAGAAAAGTTTTATTTTGACGTGTTCTAATAAGATTTCTTATTATTTTCTAGACTTCCTGTTTTGTAACGCACCCCGAGTATAAAAAGGGGGTTATTTTGAAGCAAGGGGAGGAAGGGGTGGCATCGAAATGGCTTCGACGTTTATTGTGGTTAGTATTGGGCATAGAATGTACCCGTAAAATGTCGTGCTAGTATCACAAAGTGCAGGTTTTATACACTTACGGACTACACTCAAAAAATTATTGTACATAATATCAATGAACACCAGTTATAGACTTTTTGATCATTGATACAATGAAAAGTTCATTAATAATACTAATAGATATTCATTTTTTTAATTTCCATGTTCGTAGTCCCAATGTCAATATTAGTCAATCATTAGTTGATTGTATCTACGAATTTCTACATTAACATCATAACTTAAAATTTATGAATTTAAAACATCATAAGGTTGTTTTGAAATAATAACTACATTTATCGTATCTATGACTAAGTTCACTAATATACATTATAAATACAGTTGATTATGTATTTTTTTAATTCTATATATAGAATAATCTAGGAATATTAACGGCTTCGCAGAAACGGGATAAATTCAAGACAGTGCAGTTTGAAAACTTAAACTAAATAATTGCAAAAAAAATATCACGACGTTTATACATTAATACTTATGTTAGAACTGTTATAGAAAAATATTTCTAAAAATGGTTTGTGTTTGTTATTACATATCAAATTCCAGACAAACATGTACAAATCGATTTTTTTCACCGGAAAAATCGATTTGTATTTCCTACAATCGACAACATTGAACAATAAAAAACTAATAATCAAATTTTCTATGTAGGTATATTTGAGCGATAATTAATTGAAACATTACAAAAAATAAATTTGCTATAGAAACAATATACATAAACATTGTCCTATTTACAATGTGAAATAGTAACTGTACTTTTTTAATATGAATAGAAGTGTACATTGTCACTCAAAAAAAAATCCGATGTAACGCGTCCAATGTACGTACATTAACGTACATTAGATAAAAGTACATTACAAACGTACATTACATAACTCTTAAAAAGTAACGAAAAATTCGTTATTTCGATAAAAATTTTCATTGTAGGTATGAAGAAAGTTATTAATAAAAAATTATAAATGATTCGTAAATAGAACGATCGTTTTAATTGCATAAATAGGCACTTATTTACTTCAGTGTATTAGTAGTATTATTGAACTTTTCATTGTATCAATGATCAAAAAGTCAATAACTGGTGTTCATTGATATTATGTACAATATTTTTTTGAGTGTAACAATACAAGAATATTTCTTTATTTAATAAACACATTCATCGATACAATAAACAAATTTTGCATTTCAGTGGAATAATTTATTGAATTTATGTAAGAATATTGATAAAACTAATAAACGCAGTTGTTATCACTAAAAATCAAATTCACATTATCTATGTACTAATTTATTAAAACAAAGAAAGCTTGTTCATTGGAGCAGTCAAATTATTCATTAACGTAATGAACTGCATTATAAGGTATAATGTATAAGGTCATTACACCAATAAACGTTCATTGCGTAATGATTTCGAACATCGAGTAATCTTTGGACATACGTTGTAATGATGAAATCGTACTTCGGACGAAAATTAATGAACGCCAATTCTTAATATAATGTTTTTTTTATTGTATTTACTTACTTTTTTGGTTGAGTGTAATAGCTTATTTAGAACTTTATTTGACGATAGAAAGATCGGGGCTTATCCATAAAAGTAACATATTTGTTCGTTAAACTCATACTTTACTTACACTGAAAACGAGAGAGACTAATCGAACGCGGGCAAGATATAAACACCAAAATAAACTTTTCAGATTCAACACAAAAAAAAAAAAACCAATCGTTAGTTATATTGCTTAGAAATTCGAACTTTATTGCGCGATTGTTGTACGATTATTTGTCATTAATTATTATACGATTGCACTCCGTGTATGGTTAAAATCAATTTAATACAGCAAATTACTAATAAATTCTTTATCCTTTAGGCGCTAAACTATTATTATAACTTGTAAAACTTTCCAATTTATTATCGCCCTCAGTTGACTATAATTTTGTAGTATTCGATACACGTGCCATAATTTATTATTTTTCATTCAACTTATGCGCGCTTTATTATTAAAATTATCAAAGTTTCACATATTGTAACGATATAACACGTCGGTGAACTTTCACAAACTTAAATTAAACAATATATAGAATAGAAAATGGTGACGAGTGACCTTTATAAAATGCATTCACGACGATTTTTAAAAATGAAGTCAAAAACTAAAATAAACGTTAAATTACGTTTTTCCTGTTAGGAAACGAAGAAATTACACGTTTTTAAGGAATTAACTCGCTCATGTAATAATTTGTAAAAGTAGATCGGATTAATTAATTTTACGCTACAAACTTTCATTAATTCGATCTTAACTACCAGACAGCAAGTTAGATTAATGATTTTACTCGACACTTGTGGAAGTCATCAAATAATGGTGCCAAGATATGCTTCGCTAAAGGTAATTTCGATCTAATTAAATCAAATAGGTATAGGTACGCGTCAGAATCGAAATAGGCAAAAACGAAATTTATGTTTCCGTAATTTGTCGGATAAGAAAAGCTTCCGTCGATCTCGTTAGACGAATAAATGGAATACCTGCACGCTTTTCAACTGAAGTCTTGGGGATGACATTTTTTCGAAAGACGAAGCGTTATCGATTTGCGTGTGGTTTACCCACGAATCCTGTTAGTGCCTTGGCGTACAACTAATTTCGGGGAGAAATTCAACAGAAGATCTCACTTTTTCTCATAAAATGATATAGGAATCGGTTCGAGATTTGTGTATTCGGTAACGTTTCTGAAACACGCCACGCCACTGACTGTATAGGGGTGCATGACCTAAGCTGGCACAGTCTCGTCTGCACGCAATAAGTAAGTAAAGTTACTCGTGTTCACTAATTTCTTCAGGTAATCTGGTACCTATACTTAGGTACATATATTATTTTATTTTACTCTCTTCAACAGAATCTGTAGGTTAATTGTATTGTACGTAAGTAGTCGGACTACTCTTAAATAAATGCAGTTTGAGTAATCAATCAACAGGCGAATACAACAATTGCTCCGATACTTGAACTTGAACATTGATAAGTAAATACTTCGATTAGTACAAAGATAGTAATAAATAACGCTCGCGTTTATTTTATTGATTTTGTTTCAAGATTAAAAATAATTACCTACACTTTATAACCTGAATCGAAATGAATACGTTGACTGAATATAAATACTATAGGTAAACTATTCTGTTATTTTAAATTAATGTACCTCTATAGTTCCTTCTTATTATAGATTTCCCACTTCGGAGTTCCTTCCTTTCTCGGGCCTACTTAATTCATTTCCGTTTTTATTTAATAGACAACAAAAAGTGCGTACGTGTTGTCGAAATGTTTTTTTTTCTCGGTCGTTAGAATGTCCACTTCCTTGTCTAATACTTGATATGTTTTTATTTTTAATCAACTTATTTAATTAGCGGCGCGCAATTGTGTACGTCTTACTTATTTTTAGTACCAAGCCCGCGTTAAATTACGTAATTTGAAAATAAACAAAATAATCTCATATATTCAAACATAACCGTTCAGTTTTAATGTTAAATGCATTTCGACGGAAGTTAACGACGCCCATTTAACGGTTATTTAATGTAAAAATGTTCCTTCCAATATTGTTAGTTAATTAAAGTACAATATTAACTAGTTTTTTTTTTACTGTAAAAATCCGTAAAGGTCTTATAGTAGCGCTACACCTACTGTTAATTTTGTCTATTTAATATCTGTTATGTATAATGGGCACTAAACGATTTGACCATTCTAACCAGTATTAACACGATTTGAATTGCTAATGCGTCTAGAGATTTAATTTATTAGTTTGAAATGCATACAGAACTGGCTGTGATACTTACTAAAAAAAAAAATGCCGGTTGTCTGGTTAAAAAAAAAGATTTCTTATTGTTTAACGATAAAAAAATTAAATATTAATCGATTAAAAATTGATACCTTCACAATCTTGCCCTATTTACAGCATAGATAGCCATAAATTTTACAAAGCGTGCCTTAAGGTGAAGATTCGCGACTTACGGCACCTCGCCTTTTCATTAGTGCCGTAAAAGTTGAAAATTACGATAATCGCGGCTTATTAAATCATAAATTTTCGATGTCTGTTATTATTTAAGACGAAACAAAATAGAAATCCAACATAAACGACCTAAACGCCTTTTCTATAAAATTCCGGATTCCCGAATCCGTCGCTGTCGCTTTGGAGAGAAAAGCAGCCTGGCAGGTTCTCATTTAAAATAAATCAGGCTAAAATTGGGTAAATGGTACAGTTTCGGCCACGCATCGTATCGGCGGATATCGCGACAAATAAAGGACACGGGACGAACTAAACAAACGAACCGATTAAACTTTCACCCCAGCTTGTTATTTTATGGGTTAGTAAGGCGAGTACCAGTTGGTGCATTGTCAAATATTGTAATTTCTTGTTTGAATAATTTCCCAAGGTACTACATCTTTCGTCAAATAATGACTCGAAAGTGTTATCGAAGCATAATTGCGGGGTATTTCAAAGCACAGGAGAAGCATAACGAATAGAGGACATTTACTTTTAACCTTCACGTTTCTGCTAAACCTCGGCAGAAGCATTATTTAGTAAATAACATAAGTATAGTGTTTCATGGGTGGTTATAAACGTAATGGCTAATCGATGTGAAGAAGAAAAACATAACTAACCTAACCTTGTATCCGTATGGAATTGAAAATGTATTGTTGGCGCTATATAGATAAAAAAACTAACTAAGTGCACTAGTATTTTTGAAGCGAAATAATAAAATTACCTTAGATACTTTTCGCGACAATTATCAAATATTCGATTTATTCTTAGTTTTTTTAATTTGCATTCGTTGTGCAATCAAACGAGTTTTCTTGAACTCGGCCGTTTCTATATGGGATATGAACTATAATAAACATTATTTTGCATAATCGTCGCAAGCCCTTTGCATCTTTATGACGATTTAAATCAACAATAGCACTGATGGTATCTTACGTTTTACGTGGCACCACCGTTCCACTTTCTTTTTTATAAATCCTGCCACATTCATAAACCGTGCCGACTTGGTTTGTATTATTTTTTTGCGTTTTATGGAAGTACAAAATAATATGAGTCAATTTCGGCCAAATTAATATTCACATTCATTTGTTACTGACCCCGCTTTCAGATAAAAACGTGAACGTGAATAGACATCCAGATAATTAATCGAGATTATCTTAAAAATGGATAAAACAAGATCGCTAATTAAAAAAAAAATATGTAGCGAAACCAAAGCTCTGTTACCAAAACTGCATGGGTAATGATCGATTTATAGGCAATTAAATCAATATAAGTAAGTACCACTGTTAAAATTTAATTTGCGTCGTATAATTATAGATGAAAGAGAGCTCAGTAAAAGTTCGATTATTATTAACGTCATATAACGTTTTATAATTGGTCGTTTATTACGAATTGTAAGCAACGATTATTATTTTAGGAAGTTATAAAGCTTTGTTGATAATTAACAAGTTCTTTTGTCTTATTTATAATTTTATATTCGTCTCAAGCTCCGTCCACACTTGTATACATTTTGTTGACAAGATATTTTTAAACGGCCTGATATCCCACAGCCCTACAAAAATCAACAAACATATTACACAACGTCGTGCTTTCCATCGCCGCTGAAAAATAAATATCATCGATTTTTGTGCGCAAACAAGAAGACCGTATGTAAACGTTCGCCGTTGGTGGTTAGACAAAAAATAAAAACACGGGCCATTCCATGCGAAATCAACCAATAGACTCGATAAGTCAAATGCCAAAAAAATCTGAAACTTTGCACTTATCATCATTTTCGTGGATACAGTAAAAATACGAAAAGTCGCAAAATTTGAAAACGCGAAGGTCCAAAATTATGTTTTTCATTGTCTTAAAACTTCTCCAGAATTTTGTCGATTTTGCAAACATTTTCAAAAGAGGTTTGGTAAAGCCCTTCGCATTCTATTTGAATTGATATAAAGATGACTTGGGGGCAATTTTGTTCAATGATCTCCCGTGGCGAGTTGTACTGTGCGTGAGTGGCAAATGAAGTGCAGCGACAACAATCGTTTTGATTTTTTTTTTAATACGCAGACCGTTTTTTTCTCCCATGATAAAATAAAAGCTCTATAACCGACTATGAATGCTATTTATATAGCATTGAAAAACAGAATGGGCATTATGCTTTCATGAATTAATCCTGACAGCCTACGTACAGGCTGTCGAGCGTTTTAACAGAAGCACGCGTATTATTATTCATGTGAAATGTCCTTTTTAATTAAATAAGTAAATAAATAGGTAAAATAAAGCGTTAATCTAAAATATATATTTTTATTTATTGCTTACAGCGAACGAAAGTACAATGAATTACCAAATAAGTAACCTCTAGAGTTACTTTGTCTATCTAATATCCTGAACGAAGCCATGTTTAACAGGAAATTTGACGTGCTGGATTATATGGAACAAAAAGCTTCTAAACAATAGCCTCTCGTCGACAAGAGCAATAGGGTGTAAATAAAAATCGTTCCCCGTCACTAAATAGTGACGTGCACATCGTAAGAGGGTTAAACGTGCTAATTATTTCGTCGTTTGCATAATATTCGACAGAAAAAAACCTGATTTCAGGAAAATCCGTACAAAATTAAATTACAATTTAAACGCCGATAATTATTAATTAATAAATAGTAACGACGTCTTCCTCGAAAATTAAATTCGAATAGGCACGATTTCCGGACACGATAACAAATTTAATCGATTTAGTTTAATAAAAATCTGCATCAGGTATATTTAAATTTAACACTTTTAGTCATAACCGCGAAAGTTTTTCGCAGGAACTTGCGGTTTTCGATTTATCGCAGGCGACATAAGTTCCAAGACCTGTGCAAGTGCGATAACGCAATTACTCGGGACAAGTGCGAGCTAATAATTTTTTTCAAGTATAGTTAGGTTTCGAATTGATAACAATAAGAATCGATAAACAAAATCAATTGATCAAATGCACGAAATTCTGGATATCGATTTTGAATTTGTCGAGATGCCCATCCTATAACGTTTTCAAGTTACACGATACAGACATAATGTGGATTTGGATTTGTTTTAAATCTAACCTAAAGTCTTTTGCCCAATTTCAAGTTCATCAATAACACTGCGACGTTTTAGCGGGAAATTTGAACAAACTACACGGACAACGAATTTAAACCTGAAGTCCAAAAATTTTAATTCTTACATTTAATTTTATTGATGTAAATATAGGTTTTAGTTTCCGTGTGACTAAAACCGTTTAATCCGGAAGGTTGTTATAGGTATTATAAGGTTATCTAACTACGCACATTTTATTCGCGGATATATTCGAAAATGCGAATTAAAAAATTTAAATCGGACTATACTGCACGTTGTTTTTTTTTAAATACGTATCACCGTTAAAAATTAAGGTTAAAACCTGAAATTCCTTGTCGACTGGAATGTATACTACTTACAGCACACGATAAAGATTTGTCTCAAGTTAAATTTATCGCATTCTTTACGCTGTCTCGCAATTAATAAAATTAATGCAAGTGTAAAATTAGGTCTATGTAAAAAGAATTAATGAACGTGTGAACTAATCGCGAAATCCATTGATTCGTTAATTAATTATATCGGCCTCGTTGGCTCGTTTATTAATTAAGAAAATAATTGTTTCGTTAAAATTAGGAATTCATCTGAGGTCGAATGGCAAGAATATGTCACTTGCTGACGAATTCAAATTTATGCCTTTTTTGTTTTACACTTGGTGCGTGCACTTTATATAAATTTCGGAACTATAACTGATGGATTAAGTACTTAACGTTTGGCGTTGGTTCAGCATCTTAACTTAAATAAATAAACATAAGCTCGTTAGGTAAATGAGTGTATAATTACATTTTGTTTTAAATGTATGGTTAGGTATACATTAATTAGTCGGAATCGGTTTTCTTCGGAATAATTTTTAAGATGGAAATACGTGGTGAGAGTATAGGTATTAAAACTATACATAAATATGAATATATCGAATAATTATATAATTTTTTTGCAGATTATTGTAGGATATAAAAGTATAATAAAATTATTATTAAACTTAGGTACCTATATAGCGTTAATTAACCGAGAAAATTTAATTTTTGCTTTCACAAAATCCGGGCAGGCACATAAAATCCCGTTCCACATTAGTAAAATAGTTTTATTTTACCAATTACGAGAAAACAATAATTAAAATAAGATTAAAAGATCGCTGACCTATCGTACGAGTGCGCGATCTCGTGTGCAAATGACAAACAATATCAGTTATTTATTGATCATAATTATATTATTATTACATCGGCTGAACGCGTCAAGTTCATGAATAGGTAACAACAAAATGATGGCCAAACAAAACGCCACACACTTTCAGGTTCTAGTACAAAAAATTCCTTGAACCATAATAGAATAACAAATGAGCGCTTTTAATTAAATTTAATTGAACAAGAGTAAATTAATCGAATTAAGTAGTTGTAATAGTTATCGTTATTGAACGTTTTGATTTAAATTGACGATAGTTCATTCAAAGGGCGCATTAATCAAAATCTTCGTACGGCAAGAATCGAGTACAATATTGTTATTTAGCCCCGTACATTAGGTACCCTTATTAAAAACGAAAATCCTTTGACGCTACAAAGATCTTTTATGCACATTTTAATTGGTGCGATATAAGCTTTATAATTTATGTTAGTCTAAAATGTAGTACAATTTCGAGTCAGTAACCTCCGGGGATCGATTAATTTTGCGTTAATAGGAAAATATATATTATGTGCAAATTTTGGCAACGTCAGATTACGGATTGCCAGCTAGGTATTATAATTTCGTATTATTGATTTTCATTATTAGGTACAATAAATTTCTAATTTAAAAGTACATTATTTTGTTTCGATAATGGAGATTTAAACTGTAATCGTAGATAACTAGGTAATTTAATATTATCGTAATACGTGCATCTACTATTATAAACACGGAAATTCAACGAACTTTTTATGTAATTACCTAATTTTAAAGAATTACGGAAATACACATATTGGCACTTACCGTTTTTTCCCATAACCGACTTTATCGAGCTCGATGTGTCTATAAGTGGCGTAAGTAGTCATTTTCACTGATGGTTTATTAAAAGAGGAAATGCAATAATTGTTAAATAACCGAGTTGCCCGAGCTACCACTGCACGGTATGGACAGCTGACTGAAAGCCCGCAGCTTTGTCGATGCTTTTATAGGCACGGTGCGCACTGGGCCATGCAATATCAGATGCTCTGGCTTTTTGTTTTGGATTTCGTTTTTGTTGCTTTTTGAACTACTGCAATATACCTATTCGAGATTTATGTATAGCTGCTACGCTCGAAGCCCGTCGTAAAAAATTAAAACACAAGCAGAATTTGGAACAGCCTTAAAATTAACAGTGCCTACTAAAATTTAACTCATAAAATACAAAGCAACCCCTCCCCTCCCCCCGTTAGAGGCAGATGCGATAAAGGTGGCGGGGTTTATTTTTAAAACAGGTAAAAATACATTATCGACGAAGTCTGTTTGCTTTAATTTAATTATAACATTAACAGATACGTCATAAATCAAAAATTTTATTACGAAGACGAAATATTATAAGGTGCCATCGCAGAATGGGATATGGTTCGTTAAAGCTCAAAGAATAAGGTCGTGTAGTTGAACAAGATTTGAAAAGAACGAGGATGACTAGTTGGGAGACAAAAGTGTACAACAGAAAGGCCACGGTCGAGTAAACATTGGAAATGTGGCTTTGGTCGAATTTGGCTAATTTTTTTCTCGAAAGTAACTTTAACTTTAGCAAAATATTAGTTCCCGAAATTTCATACTTTTCGTAAAAAAAATATTTACAAAATTAAAAAAATTATTTTCTCAGAAACTATTATCGCGAATCTGTTGTACTTGCATGATAATGTAGAGGTACCGAAGGCTCATCAGTGGTATTTTTTTTGGGAACTCTCCGTGTACAGCAAATGAGGAAAATAGAGAATATTAAATTAAAATAATTCAAAAATAGATCTTATATTCGGAGGGCATTTGCCAGTTTAGCGTCAATTATTCCCCGTACTTACTCCTGCTACATATGTAAGTATCGAAATTTTCCAAAAGGCATAACAGGTAAATATTTGAACAAGTTCGTCACTTGAAACAGTTTGCTATACACAGGATAGCCAGGAAATGGTGGAGAGTCTCTGGGGAGCGCGTAAACCACGTTATAATAATGCCACAAGTTCTTATAAATTTTTTTCCTATCGCGTTTCCTTGATAAAAAATAAAAATAATTTTGCATTGAGATTTAATAGTGTTTGGTATGTGTATATAATAAATTCTTAAACTATTAAATGACACGAATATTAAATTACTCACTAAACTCTTCAATCAAATATATGATAATGGGAAGTTTCCGGATAACTGGTTAAAATCTGTATTTATTCCAATCCCAAAGAAAAACAACGTGAAAACATGTAACGACTTCCGATTCAATTAGCGTGATGAGTCATACCCTAAAACTGTTGCTAGGAATTATACAAAATATAATCTATCAAAAATGTGAACTTATGATTGACAACTCACAATTTGGATTTCGAAGTGGCCTAGGTACGAGAGATGCCCTTTTCAGCATGAACGTTATGTTATAGAATTGCAGCGAATTTCAGAAAACGATATATATATATATATATATATATATATATATATATATATGTTTTATAGATTTTGAAAAGGACCTTCGATAAGGTCCAACACGTGAAATTAATCAAGACTCTGGCAGACATTAGACTGGATGGAAAGGATATCAGACTTATAAAGAACATTTATTGGAATCAATCAGCGGTAGTGCAGATAGGGGAAAAGCAAACGAAAGAATGCCCAATAAAAAGAGGTCTTAGGCAAGGATGCGTTCTCTCCCCGATTCTGTTTAACGTATATTCAGAATGCATATTTCAAAATGCTTTATGGGAACGAACAGAGGGTGTAAAAATAGACGGTGAAGTTATAAATAACATAAGATACGCTGACGATACCGCCATACTAGCTGAGAGAATAGAAGACCTCCAGTTACTCATTAACAGCATAATAAATGAGGAATGCGAAGAAATGGGATTAAAAATGAATATCAGTAAAACTAAACTCACGATAATAAACAACCCACCTGTAAATAGAGCACAATTAACAATCAATCAAGATGCAATAGAACAAGTTACAAGATACAAATATTTAGGCTGCTGGATAAACACTGAACTAAATCCTGACGAAGAAATTAAAATCAGAATAGAGATGGCAAGGAGCACCTTCTTAAAATACGAATCTATTGCTCTGTAATAATCACTTACAACTTCCATTAAAACTAAAATTTATTAAATGCTACGTATGGTCCACGCTAATGTATGGTATGGAGGCGTGGACTTTGAAAAAAACAATAATGAATAATATTGATGCATTTGAAATTTTGAAGATTTCCTGGGTAGAAAAGATAACTAATAAAGAGGTACTAAGAAGAATAGGAAATGAAAAAGAATTAACGAGTACAATAAAAAGAAGAAAACCGCCTATTTCGGACATATATTAAGAAACGACAAGTACAAACTGCTTCAAACAATAATAAAAGGAAGAATAAACGGAAAGAGAAATGTAGGAAGGAAAAGATTATCTTGGTTACGAAACATACGAAATTGGACTGGAATGACAGCAGCGTGACTGTTCCGAGTTTCCGAAGATCGAGATCTGTTTAAAAAAGTGATAACCGACCTCTGAAAATGGAGATGGTCTAGAAGAAGAAGAAGATGCAATAAATGAAAGCCTTCAAAATTGTGTCATAAGTTTTTTGATATCACCTCAGACGAGCGAGTGGTGCACTGTCCTTAACCTTTCTAACCCCGAAATATTTCAGAGGTCTTAAGTTTTTAATTTTTAAGGTCATTTTCGAATTTCCCGGATATTTTAGGATAAAAAAGATGCCTTGTTTAATTTCGATAAAATGAGCAACATTCGAGAAAGAACATGAGAGAAGCAGAGTATCCAAGATATTATTTTTAATTAGATATTATTCAATATCTCAACAGGGAAACGCCGTGGGAAAAAAATTTATAGGAACTTGAGGTGGTTTATACGCTCCCGAGAGGTTATACCCTTTGGAAAATTTTGAAAAAAAATATTTGACGAAAAACTGGCGAGTGCTCCCCGAATATAAAATCTATTTATAAATTATTCCAATTTAATAATCTCTATTTTCTTCATTTGCTGTGCATGGAGAGTTCCCAACAAAAATATCATTGATGAGACTTTAGTACCTCTACAATATCATGCAAGTGCCGCAGATTCGCGATAACGGTTTCTGAGAAAAAAATTTCTTTAAATATTTTGAAAATATTTTTTTTTCAGGAATAGTGAATTTTTGGGAGCTAATATTTTGCCGAATATTTTACCAAACGCACAGTTCTAATGCTTACCCGGGTATGATCTTTGGAAGGAGACTACGAAACTAAATTTATGAAAAAACGGAACCAAGGATGAGATAAATAAGAAGAATGCCCATCCAATAGAAAATGATAGATACAATCTCATCATATGTAAGTGGTGCCGATGTTTAGGTACCTATATCAATATCTATTTCTATCTGCTTTCCTTCGGCAATTTTGTTTCTTGCCTAACTACGATTTAGCTGCGTTTTAAACTGTTCAAAATTTAATTGAAAAATAACAATGTCGAAATATGTTGGAGAATTGGTGTTTGGATGTGGATTTGACAGTACATACTACTGTCGTTAGAAAAAAGCCCAAGGACGTTCACAATAAAATATCGATCGAAGAAAAAGACAATTAAAATCTGCAAAAATAATTCTACACACTTTTCTTATTATTTAAGTATACTCGACCGCATATTTAACTTATTCTGATACCAAATTAAAACTTTTCATTTGAATTAGTTAAAAGCAACGCGCACAAACGTGATGTTTACCTAAACATCTCGTATGATTACAGCAGAAAGTTATCACGATGATGGAGCTGACATAATATAACGCACATGTAAATGGGAACAATGGGATTTGTCGAGCGCAGCGGATAATTTCACTTTTAAAGTATAAAATCTACTTTTATTTAAATAAAACG
Organism: Rhagophthalmus giganteus; assembly: GCA_036326145.1. Taxonomy (NCBI): domain Eukaryota; kingdom Metazoa; phylum Arthropoda; class Insecta; order Coleoptera; family Rhagophthalmidae; genus Rhagophthalmus; species Rhagophthalmus giganteus. The sequence continues at coordinate 3,437,988 of JARFJA010000083.1, read as the reverse complement.
CAAACGCCATCTTCAGAGGTGTGTGAGATCGATTTTTTAAGTAAACAATAGGATTTCAAAAATTATAGGTAAGTAGGTATGTATTTTGTGCGATTTTAATTAAATGTGTCGTAATTAAAATCTGCATGAGAGAGAAATTGCCTACAGTGACACAATTTACTTTAATTTTATATTCGCAATTATATAAAAATACTTATCTATAAAATTTCAATAGTCACTTAAATATTAGTTTCCCTTATTGCTAAACTATATTATCTAATAAGTTCACTGTACTGATGTTGGCATGAGCACATCATGGTGTTATAGGTAATATTCATAATTTTACACAATTAAAAGATTTATTTCGTCTTTACTGAACATAATTAAACATTGCTTTAGAACGTTCAACTGGCGACATTTAGTGCGAAATTCACGTTTAATATTACTGGCAACGTCAAATATTATAGCAGTGACTATAATCATGGCGTTAAATTAACATAAAATTGCAGATATAAACAACAAAAAGAATCTATTAATAATAAATAACATACACTAACAATTTAATACATATTTTAAAATGAATATCTAGATACGAGTGAAGAGAGAAAATTAAAAAATATATATATTCATCATTCCAAATTAGTAACAAAATTAACACAGTTATTTAAATAATGTTTCGAAAATTAAATGATATTTACACTTATCGTTAGTTTATTTACCTTTTGCAAAAATATTTATTCACGTTATCGTCTGCTAAAATAATACATTCACGTATATTACAAACGTTTTAAATAAAAAAAAAAGATATTAAAACCAATTAAAGAAGCGGCGCTTTATAGTGATAACAGATGAGCGTATGGTTAATGTTCAACGGAAACGACGATGAAAGAATTAAACACTAGCTGACAAATAGAAAACATTTAACGAAAACTATCGACGCTCTGTCTTACATTTACATATACTAGATAGAAAAAAATAATTGTAACGTGCATTCACTTAACTTTCGGCAAAATAAAAGCATCTGTCTATCGTATTTGAGTTTCTACAGTAAAGGGACAAAGAAAATTGTATATATGTAAGTAGTACCTACCTACCTAATTATTTTATCTTGTTAAAAAGAAAATAGCAAAGAAGAAGAGAATCGGATAACAGGCTAACTAAATCAGAGAAATCTATCTCCTTAGTTTTTTCTCTACTTAAATTTAAGATTATTAACAATCCTTTGAATTATTATTATTCTCTGGTTTTAATAATGAATGAACCAGTTTTAAATATCCAAGGTATACGTACCTAACTAAGAAGATAAATAATAATTAATTAAAATAATAACATTAGTTAATGTTCATACTGATGTACGAGAGTATTAACAATTTATTTATTTATTATCCATGTACTACCTTGATTAATAAAGTGTAAATATTGTAATTAGCATTGATGATTAGTACGACAAACACAACTAGTTTTCTTATCTTTTTCTCGTGACTAAACTGTAACATAATAGCGTTTTAAGATTCAAGGTGCATCGCGACTAATAATATCGTTCATGTTCCGTTTTATGCGCATCTGAAGCATTACAGAGAAATGCACATTATTTTATTTGATATCTTCATTCGACCACTCATCATTACACGGCGAGGTTACAATTTCTACTGCTTTTAATTTTCTTACCTTCGGTCCTCTTTTAATGATTTACTATTAAATTCCGTTCTCGATAAAGCACATTTAATTTTGTATCTTTTAAAAATCATTGAAAATAAGACTGAGAAATCGTGAATCAAATTTTGTGAATCAAAAAACTTCTTTACTTTTGAACCTTATTATTTCGATATCCTGTAATTTGACAAAATTTGACCTAGAAACTATTTTAAATCTAAATTTTAATCTTAAACGTAATTATACTTATTTTGTTCGAGTATTTTGTTTTTGATTCTAAAAATATATAGTATATTATTACATTTTGGAATCTGCATAATTTTCTAAATATAATTGCACCAAATAAGTGACATTTCAACTGTCGAAAAAAATTTTGGCGCCCATTTTATTTTTCATACTGTAACGTCATAGCCCGCCCCCTCCCCTTCCCAGATTAATGTTAATCAACCTCATCAACACAACGAAAAATAAAATTACCTCAAAAACATGTCCTATCATCGGGTAAAGTTACCTACGATGTTTTATTTTTTTAATTTAATTAGTTTAATATTTTAGTATTATGGTGCCAATAGGAAATATATTTCAGTAACGAATCTATTCACGTGTTCACTTTATCTGTGAGATTAATACAACCGAATTTACAGGAGAAAATTGAAAAAAAAAAAACTAAATAAGGATCAAAGTTTTTGACAAGCGAAATTAACATGTAACAAACAACGAGGAATGATTTTCATGAAAAAAATAATAAATCTACAAGACTAGTTTGTCTATTTTAAATTTAACATGATATAAATGATATCTTAACGTTATGTTAAATAGACCACATCAAATACGTGCACTGCCTATATTGATTTCAATAACATGCACGTATTTAGAGGGTTCTTGACATACGTCATTTTGTATATACGTCATTGATTAATTATAAGATTATTATAGCCTAGATATACATCGGATATATGTATTATTTCTTCGTCTTTTATATTAAACAAGCACATTCACCTATAAATAATTAAAAAAGCGAAACAGGAAATGTTCAAGAAAGTTTCTTAGTGAGCACTGAATATACGAACAGCCTTTAGATGTTAAAAAATAGCGAAAGAGTTGTTGTTTCGGCATCTATAGATATACCTATTTTGAAATTGAAAACATCGAGAAGCTGTTTTCATCTTGGCTTGAGAATTTGCACAAAAGTGATATCCAAAAGAAATCTCAAAAAAGATTCCGGGCCGTCCACTACATTAGCTTTAACTATAATTTTAATTTAGGTAAGTAGGTACTCGTTTACATAGAAATGTTCAGTTTCACTTTTTGTATATTTTTTATGCGTAAATATATTTGTTTACTACTTTTCTATCGATTTTTCTTTTTTTTGAGCCCCCTATTGTAAGTCGCAAGGCGCACACCAGACCGAAAAGGAACTTATTTAAGTTTCGACGCGTAATAACTTTCAAATTAAAATCTCATTCGTGAGGCTGATAGCGAAAGCATACGAACTATTTAAGAATTTTAACATCGATGGTGCAGCGCTTATTACCTACTGGTGAAGCACGGAACGAGATAATATAGTTATGTGTATGAACAGGATTTGAAGGAACATCTGTTTTTCGGCTTCAACCGTCAAACAATTTCATCGTACTCGTGCGCTAATGTAAAATGTGAGTGTGTCAAAAGAAATACAAATCGTTTTTCAATAGAAAATAACAAAAAAGTGACAAAAAATACTGAAATAAATAATAACAAAATTATACGATTGAAATTTAGAAACAGTTAGGTATTTGGGTTTTGTACTAAATATCGTACAATCGCAATTTAAAAATAATATGATTTACTAACATTATTTATACTTATTAAAGATAATTATCATTACCTACTGAATACAATAAATTGAAATGCAGACAATATAACACGGCATAGTTCCTTTATAACTTTTATAATTTAAAACATTAGTTATGGTTAATTAATTAGGTGAGTCTATGTATGAATATAATATTATAAATGTCGTGCTCTTTGCGACAGATCTACTTCATTATTTGTTCATTAAAAATTTTAAATGCCACTAGTTTCCAAAAGTAAAATCTAATTTTTAGTTCAAAATTATTGTATTTTATTATTTTAATTATCAAAGTTTATTTTATTTCCAAAAAATGATGCGCCTATATCAAAAAATAAAAAGCAATATAATTTATACAGGGTGTCAAGAAACTCTCCTGCCAAATGAAAACGTCGAATTCTACATAGAGATGATTTTATGTCGATTTGAGTTAAATCGCCCCTATACAAAAACGTTTCCTAAGGGAGTTACTTACAGCCCTTGGAAGATGACGTCTCACCATCAATTTTTTTAAATATATCTCCAAATCGCCGTTAATAGAAAAAGATCAAACTTTACACGTTAATTAATTTTTAAATGTTCAACCTATTAGTGTAAATATGTAACATTATGTAACTTTCTATTCTTGTACTTAACTACATATTTTATTATTTAATTAAAAATAAATACCTACAACTTTTAATGCAATTTATCTAATAAAGTTTGTGAAAAAAAATTATTCATAAATAATAATTAAATAGTGGTATAGCTTATATATAGGCAATTTAAAAACATCTGCGTTCACCAACAATGCGTACCAAAATACATTTTTCAAATAGGTACTAAAAATAATTATAGTGAATTGTAAGATTAATAATCGACTTTTGTACGAATTTTCGGTCAATTTCATTATATATCTAAACGTATATCAAGCACAGTTAGCCACTACTCATCAAATAATAATAACCACTGCCAATTTCAAGGTTTTTAAACTTTTGCTTTTTGATTTGCATACATATGAATACAATTTTTGGACTTATTATATTATAAACGGATTATTTCGATATTTAATAAAGACTGTTATTCTTATAAGTACAGGGTATTTTAAAAACTTTGAGCTTAATTATTACTTTTTAGTTAAATTATCATTAATTGTTCCTTTGAAGCTGTTCTTTTCAATTTTTCTTTTCATCTAACAATAAGTACCTAACGCGATTTTTGATAATCCTTGGATAACGTTATGTAGGTAACTAATTATAAAATGCTCGCTATAAAGAAAAACATCGAATCTACAATCGAATTAAATTATTGAAATACGTTTTAATTAAACTTAATGAACTGATTAAGAATCGGTATTGAAGTAAGTGCACAATTTTAAAGGCATAATGTAGATATAAAAATTAAGGATAGTAAGAATTAGATAATATAATATGTAAGTACTCGATGACATAAGAGAGTTCTTAAAAAAACACGGCAAATTAACATTAAAATTTTTGGAAAAGTGTCGCTTCTAGCTTCGTTAATAAATTAAGTTTTGCGCTTTTTAGTAATTTTCTTACGTAAAACGTCTATTTTAATATTTCGAGAGGAACTAAATCCGGAAGATGTTACTTAAATATTGATTCTGAAGTATACTATTGAATTTCCTAATACAGTCAAAGTTCCATATAACTAGCAAATTTAAACCTTTATAGGCATTAAACTAACATTTACCAAAAGGTGTTATTTCTATATAACGAAATTTCCCTATAGCGAACATGTTTTCAGGTTCTATATAGAAATTTAACTGTATTTTATCGCACTGTACATCAAATTAATATAGAGGAAAGTCGAATAGTCCGGGACATCTGTTAACGAGAGGGAATTCCAATAATAAATATTTTTAAGATTGACGGCACAATCGGTGCATGAAATGTACGTTTATAAATAATAAACTTCCCATGAACATTTCACGCAATTGATGTTATTTTAGTTTTTCTAATTTTGCCGGACTGTTTCCTAAGATGAAGTATCAGTAGCTTACGTTTTTAGAAACAAATTTAAAAGCCAGGCCTATAAACAATTTTTTCTAAAACCAAAAATAACTGTGCAGTACCTGATTCCTGGAGTTACAAATTATTAATTTACTTATTTAAAGTACCTACTGGATTATTACCTGTGCTCTTAACTATAGGATTAATTAATGAAAATACGAGAACGTTTCATAGAAAATTCATTTTAAATTCACGCTTTAAAATAAACGCGAACAGTTTGAATAATAACTAATTTTCTAGTAAACTTTTTCGTGCTAGTTTCTATTTCTATTGGTCTTTTATTTGCTACCGTCAACTAAAGCGGAACATCAAACATTGCCGGCTGTCGGTTTCGTTGACCCCGGATTGCTCCGGTTGAGACGATATTTCTTTGTACCGGTATCGAGCAATTGACTGCAGAATATTAAATATCAGTTACTAGAATATCGTAACAGTTAATTATAACCAGCTAACAACCCATTAATGGCTATTTGAAGATAAGTTAAAATATGCACTAACCGTTTCCATTATTTAGAATATTATTAGTGTTTAAATTCTTAAAAATTTAGTATTGAAGCAAAAAATTCTCATTGCGAAATTTAAAAAAAAATAAACAAACAAAAGGATTTCTGTAGGTAAATAGCTACACAATATATGAAGTCAACAGATGAAAGTCTATTATTGCAGCAGTAGTTCAAATTTATTCCTAGATAATAATTGAAACGTGCAAAGTTAAATAATTAATAATAAATAAACGGTAAATTGTTAAATTAATTTCATCGCTAATAAACGTCATTGCAATGATTAACTTTTATTGCAACGCAGCTTATAGACAAACGTACAAAGGCAAGGTAATAAAGAAATTAATCTTTTAAGCACGATTTTACTATTGTATCTAATCTTTATTTGTAGATATGTTAACTGATTTTAGTCGACACGTTTCGTTGAATTGACTAAATAATTCGCGCTGTTTTTAACACATTTTTTTTTATAAAATGAATCGAAGTGTTCCGAAAGAAGTTTGAAAGTCCGCATTGATTTTAGCTGAAGAGATATAGAATAAGTTATTTAAAGGTGCACTTGTAGTTCAGACTTAAAGGAGAAGTTAACGGCTTTTAAATTATTATTATTTTTATTTTTTGATAGTGTGTTTTAGAATAGTTTTCTGAATAACGTAGCTTACGTTTTAAAAACTCCTAATGGTTTTAAATCGTATCAATTAAAATACTTAATTTTAATTATAGATACATGAAAGTCTAAAGACGGTGACGTATGTGTATGTGTATTCTTGTGTCATAATTGATTTTTAGTTTGAAAAGCTCAACTTGCATTAAAGCCTCTGTTTATAATTACCTATAGGTAATTTTAAACTTTACATTTCCTCTGTTTAATTAAAAAGAATAAAAAATAAGTAATTAATTTTTAAATTCTTCTAAATTTCTTTGTAAGAATTTGACGATTTTCCCTTCTATTTATTTAATTTCTCATTTACGAGTTTTTTTGTATTCAATTCAATATAAGTAAGTACGTTTCATCCAAGTTATAAAAATATTACTTTTATTGTATAAAGAATATACCTATAAATAATGCTTAAAAGTTCAGTTCAACTTTATCTAAAAGCGATCGTAAAATTTAGAAGTCCCAAAACAATTATAGCTTTAAGCTCTTTATTTAATTCAGAATAATGTAGATAGCTAGTCACAGTCACAGTATAGTTATCTAAGGAAGTTAAACACACGTTATTTAGTTTACGTTCTGTATTATTGCGCAAAATACTATAAATATGTACTACTTATTGTAAATTTGGATCTACGAAACGGAAATCGGGATCTTGGAGTCGGTCTACCAATTGCAATTCACCGTCGAAAAGTTTACCGATAACAATTCACCGACCTCGAAAGGAAAATTCACCGATTCTAAAATTGATCTCATCTCGTCTGCACTAGTCTAAACTCACCTCATCTCCCATACCCATATTGGTATTATTAAATTTTTTATTAGTTTGTTTTGTAGAATATGAAAAAGCATAATAATTAAATATACAGGGTTGATCAAAATTCATAAAACGAAAAAAATAGTATTTTCTAATAGAAGACCCTGTAGATATTTTATAAAAACACATATGCCAGAAGAAGAAAACCAGATCGTAGATTTATGGGATTGGGATTATGTTGTGAAACTTTTAACGGGGCTTCACGGCCATGGATCCTTTTGGAAAACTTGAACCCTGACAAACTGGCAGGACCGCGGTTGAGGTTGCGAAAGAGTACAAAGGAACTTTTTACAATTTTATACCGGTTTGTTTAACAAACTCTAGCATCGCTTCATAATATATTAGTTTAAGTGGCTTGCCAACAGACTAATTCTATTGATTGGAAATTGTATATTTTTATTTTTATTAAGTTTTCGTACTTAGGTACAATTTTTTTGGTTTCCGTCTTATATTTTTGCAACTTAAAAATATATGATTCAGATTCAGAACAAACTAAGTTTTTAACTAAAATTATGTGTGTTAAACCAAGCGATATAAATTCCATATAGATACCATAAATTTAGTAAATTAACGTAATCAAAAATTAACCATAAAATAGAAAACCGCACATAATTCATAATCCGATGATCGACGTATAATAATGTAATTTTATTATTAATAATTAGAACAAAAATATTATTATTCACTATTTATATTAAGTGCCTACGTGAATTTGAAAAAATAATAAAATTACGAATAAGTAATGTTAATTTTCTAAATCGTATACTTTCTTATTTTAATGTCTATACATTTGCTTGTAAACCTTTCAAGCAGACGAAGAGCTGGAAGTAGATCGATCTCATAGTTTCCCCTGGAGTTGCGACCTAATTCTCTTAATTCCCTTCCTACGGAAGTACCTGCGTAATACTGCAGCTTGAACGATTTGAAATAAAGACTTAAATATCGAAACCCCGTTTTTTTTGAGCTACTATAAATACCCGTAATTACGTAAAAGTTCACAAATTGTCTTCATAATTTTTAAAATTACAATTCCACAATTGTATTATTATTAACACCTGCACATAATTATGAGGGGGGACCGGAAAATAATGTCGTTTTTTTACATTAAATTCAAACAAGTTTTTATTTTTAATCGATGATGTAATCACCCTCGTTATCAACAATCTTTTGCCATCTAGTGTGCAAATTTTCAATGCCGGATCGATAAAAATCAATTCGTTTTTGAGCAAAATATCTGGGGATGGCCTTTTGGATATAATCCAAATTTTCAAATATTTTACTGGATCTGGACTTAGAAAACCTACTTTGGCATTTACAAACATCTAATGCACTTGGATAAACATCGTAAATGTTTTTGGTAGCAACTGTTACGTTACTACCCTTGTCGAACTTAAAAAGCATACAATTCCAGATATGTTCCTCTTATAGTATTTGGCTGGCCATTTCACCCAAAATTGTAAAAAAAATTGAAGATTTAATTATTTATAAGTAAACAAGTCACGTTAACTTTAAAATATCTTTGGTGCGACTTTGAAGTACACAATGAGCTGATAAATGGCAAACAAATATTGATGTGCGCAGAAACGACATTACTTTCCGGTCCCCCTAATATTTCTACATAGATTTAATATTTTTAATATTTGGGGCAACGATCATCTTAAAATGTAGAACGATATAATCATTTATACTCCAGAAAATCTCCGGAAACGTTCAGACCATATCAAAAGCTCATATACCGAAAGCTCCTATATTATTTCCCTATATGATATAATCCCCCCTGCTAATATAATCACCCCAAATAATGTTGAGAAATAAAAATCAACTTTTCAAATAAAATGTTTATTTCTTATTGAAATTTAATACCTACTTAAACTATTAATCCGTATATACCTATCAAGCCGATTTCATACTTCAACGGTTCTCAAACTTTTAATCGCGAAAATCGAAATTAAATCGAAGCTACATTACGGAGCCCTAACATTTTACTTGGGTGTAAGTTGTAAACGGGTCGCTAGTGTTATTTTCGCAATAAATGATTTATTTTTTTTTCAATTATGCAGGTCTCGGCTTAATTGTGGAGCACGTAGTTTGAGAAACGCTGCCATAGGTACGATAACTACATAACATTACGCAACTTATACCCTACTTATCTATTAGGTATGTCTGTAAACCGGAGTTAATGAACGCATAAAATAATTGTATTAAGGAAGTCCCTGTAAATAATAAAATACCTGTAATGCGTAGACAAGAAAACTGCACGAAAACATGAAATATGTCTGCACCGTTATTAATAAAGACAATGGTCCAGTGATGCGCGGCATAGTCACGTCACGGATGTCTTGTTTGTCAGTGTGCATTCGAAAAGATTTTCAATTTGTTTGTCGCTCATTAATTCAGTTTAGACAATCGATTAGGTTTTCAATCAGAACTCGTTACATTTTACGATCCACTTATTGTTAATAAAAAGTTATAATCCCACATTTTTACATATTTATGTGTATTTTATGTACTAACTAAGCCATCGGCGTGGATTGGCGAGTAGATCACTAAATTGGTTTAATTACAAGTTATTTTTAGAAATTACTGCAAGGCGGAAGTGCACCATGGAGTTCACTTCAGATCGTTTGTCTGAGTTCGTGTGCTTAAAATATAAATATTGTGAAAGATACACTAAAGGATAGCAGTGGCCAGAGGAAATAATTAATCAATTTTTTGCTATTTTTTACTCGAGTTACAGGTTTTGTGGAAAGTGTTATTCGGATATGTATATATCGTTTGTATTCCTTTAAATACGGGCAGCTAAATAAATAACTATAGTGATTACTTATTTTAATGCTTAAAATTTCCAAAATTTATGGACACCGAATGCCTAATATTTAACAATTTTAATTTCCGATTTTCTAGTATAAATAACTTGATTGCAAAGATAAATTATCCACTTATTTATAAAATTCAAATAAAAATTTGTACAACTTATACAAGGTACGGTCTTAAAAGTATTTTCGTTGTGACATATTTTGATGCGATTGTCAGTGGCAAGGCGAGATAATTGTTAATTGGTTTTGCTTTCCCGATTTTCAGTTCAGGTACCTACACTGTATTCTTATTTATTAATATGGAACAATTTTATTTATACAGCGATATAATAGAGGACTTATCTATGACAATGGATAATCTCAATAATCTCATATGACAATGGAACAACAATTACAAGGTCTAGATATGTTGAATGTTTACAATTGCCCGGAGTTGTTTACAAATATCCAGCAAAATAGGGATGAATGGAAACGGGTATTCAATACATTCAATACTATAAAAATGAACAAGATTATATACTTAACTCTAAAATTTGAAGACATCATAAACCGATTGAAGTTCCACAAATAACGATATCCTTCAGAAACCTATCCTTATATTATTATAATCAGTTATACAGGGGATGGACAAAATAACGTGAACACCTGACTAATACACAATATTTGTTAATTAATAATGTGTAGGGCCACCGTTTGCTTTTAAGACAGCCGTAATTCGTCGCGGAATAGATTTGTAGAGTGTACGGATAGTATTCAACGGAATTCTTCCACCATCATCTCCGCCAATTGCCTGAATAATGATGGAGGTGGAATTCTGCTCCAAAACTCCCATAGCGGCTCAATGATGTTGAGATCTAGCGATTGTGCTGACCAGGGCAGATGCTCGATAATGTTCTGATGTTCCTCGAACCAAGACTGAACTTTTTTGGCTGTGTGTATGGGCGCATTTTCATCTTGGAATATGGCAGTGTTTGGCAACAATATACTGGTCATAGTAAGAACTTCATCATTGAGGATATTTAGATATTCATTCGCAGTAATACGGCCAATCGGACCAGCAGAATACCATGATATAGCCGCCCAAATCATGCCCCCGTGCTTGACTGTAGGTAGTAGGCAGTCCGAATCGTAAGCTTCTTTGAGGGTTCTCCATACATAAACCCGGCCGTTTGTAGGGAACAAAGTAAATGATGATTCATCAGACTACATTCTTCCAATCATCAATCGTCCAAATTTTATGATCGTGGCACCACTTCTTTCGCAGGTTTGCATTGGCATCCGTTATAAGAGGTTTTGAAATTGCAGCCCTGCCATAAATGTTACTTTTGTGAAGCTCCCACCGCACTGTTTTTGTTGAAACGGGATTGTTCAGGTGACTGTTAAGTTCTACTGTCACCTTTGCTGCCGTAGTTTTGTGTTGCTTGGCCACGATCCTTTTTAATATTCGGCGGTCCCTGTCTGTTAACGTTGTTTTGCGCCAACTCCTTCTCTTCGCAGATATTGTTTTGACATGTTTTGTGTAGGTTGTCGTCACGGTGAATATTGTCGCTTGTGAAACGTTAAACAGTTCAGCCGTTTTCGTCACAGATGCTCCTGCTAACCGAGCACCCACGATTTGTCCTATTTCGAAGTCTGGCAGGTCGCCCATTACGCCGTCTGATTGTTAACACCATCGTTGAACAAAGCGAGTAGTGTACTGAAATAAAAACTAGAACGGTTACTACGTAAAGTGCGCCACATATACGAGGTCTGACCAATAAGTAATGAGACTGATTTTTTAGCCGCGCTTGTGGTAACACTGCGAACATGAAACTTCGGTCGGTTAATCTCCCATCCTTCCTCTATCGATACATGTGCTCGCGACTTTCGTACGTTCGTTCGTTAGTTCTCCAGCTGTGTTGTGTTTTCGACAACGTGTTTGTAAGGCGTGTCACGAATATGGAACGACGTAATATTGAACAGTGGTACGAGATTAAATTTTGCATTAAACTCGGCGATTCTGTTACGGAAACGTACGGTAAATTGGTCAAAGTGTTCGGTGATGAAGCCCCGAGTCGTGCTCAGGTGTTTCGATGGCATAAAGATTTTAAAAATGGTCGTGAGAGCGTCGGGGATGAACCGCGAAGTGGGAGGCAGGTTGAAGCTCGAACTGACAACAATGTTCAGCGTGTGCGCACTCTCGTCCATCAAGATCGGCGGCTAACCATTCGAATGTTGGCTGATGAACTTAATTTGAAACGAGAAACCGTCAGAAAAATTTTAACTGATGATTTGTCCATGAAAAAGCTGTGTGCAAAGATGGTACCGAAGAACCTTTCGGCGGAGCAAAAACACGAGCGAATGTCCATTTCACAGGAGTGTCTGCAACAGGTTGAAGCTGATCGAACTCTTCTCGATCGTGTAATTACTGGTGATGAAAGTTGGTATTTTCAGTACGATCCCGAAACAAAACGGCAAAGTCAACAGTGGCTGTCTCCTGGTGCAGCCAGACCGAAGAAGGCGAGAATGAGCAAATCAAAAGTGCAAACGATGATGATTTGCTTCTTTGACAGCAAAGGAATCGTGCACAAAGAGTTTGTACCACCTGGGCAGACCGTCAACCAACATTTCTACCTGAAAGTACTCGATCAGTTGCGAAAACGAGTCATTAGAGTCCGTCCAGAGATTGTCAAAACGTGGACCCTTCATCACGACAATGCTCCATGCCATCGTGCCTTCAGTGTGCCGCAGTTTTTGACCTCTAAAAACATCGCAGTGTTGCCGCAAGCGCTCTATTCGCCGGATATGTCACCCTGTGACTTCTTCTTGTTCCCCCAAACAAAATTGGCCGTGAAAGGAACGCATTTTGTGTCCATAACTGACATCCAGACCGCCGTGACGAGGGTACTCCAGGACATTCCAGTCGAAGCCTTCCAGAAATGTTACGAAAGCTGGAAGAAACGTTGGAACCAGTGTGTAGTTGTGGGAGGGGAGTACTATGAAGGGGATCACATCAATGTACCTTAATTTTTAAATATACGTATTTTATGGACTTAGTCTCATTACTTATCGGTCAGACCTCGTACACGCCGCACTGTTGATACCATGGCAGGGGTCCCAACATAAACAAATATGTAATATTTGGCATGGTGTTCACATTATTTTGTCCATCCCCTGTATATACTAAAGCTGCTACACACTTCAGAATGATACTTACTACAATAGTATTTAATTCGCCACAAATTTTGCACGATGTTGCAAAATAAGCTTTTAAAGTTAATCGTTTTATCCCACCAAAATATACTGTCGGGACGCAGGACTTGTATTTGTTGCGGCAAACGAATAAGTGAATTGTGAAATATAATACCAATCTTACGATCCACGCCGACTATTACTAAAAAATTCTATAGTTTGGATTTTCTGTAGCTGTTTACAAATACCTCTCGTGTTTACAATTATACCACGCCTTACCCTAATTACAAACGATCATTTCCTTCCTTATCGTAAATATTTGAGAACAATACAAATCACCAAATTGTCTATCAAAAAGGAATGAAGTAGAAAAGAATCTGACTTTTAATTCTTCTTCCTTCTTTGAAGGACATTGTATTTAAAGTGAGGGTGTCAAAACGTAGGTGCCACGCCATCCTCGCAGACCGAAGAAGCAATTTAATCCGAAAAAGGTCATTGACAGTACGTAATTGTATATCGTTATTACCTCGTAAAATATCGAGGCCGGTATAAGTGGAAGTAATCCAAATTGTATTTTTTAAACGATATTAGGAGCGAACATTCCCGTTTATTTACGATGCCAATTGGACTAGGTGTAAAAAACACGAGAGACTAGGCACTATTTAAAAAGAAAATTACAGTCCTTAAAAGAAATTATAAATTTAATTACATAAAAGCCGAACTAAAAGAAGGACAATAAACGAAAAGTTATTATTTGTTTTATTATTATTTGCAGTCAACGGTTAAGGTTACAGTTTGGCATAAAGCGTAGCAATTTAGCGACTTTATCTCTAAGTATTGTATTGTAAATGTTTATACTTATGTATTTTAAGAAGTGCATTAGTGCTACGCAAACTATTTATGTATATGTTCTAAAATTATTGTAGTAATCAATCTTGTCAGAAAGAGTGATTTATTGGAAAACGTTCTATAGCACGACAATGGAAACTAAAACGAAGAAGAAGCTTTGTCAGAAATAGTTATCGTTTTATGAGTCTAAAATCAATTTTAAATGTAATATCGGTATTTTATTAGTCGAGGAGATGATTTGTTAAGTTTAATAAAATGTTTGTGATATCGTGTGCATTTCTTTAGATACATAAGTTGGGTCATAATGGAGGTTTTAATTTAAAAAATAACGGTTGCGCAGGTATTTAAAAGCAACAAATGTAGTAAAAATAAATTAAAATGCAAAGTACCCATAATGTTAAACCAACAGCAATGTGCTACATACAAAGCTCATATACATTACATTATTAAATAGGTATAGTCATTTATTTACTTTAACGAAATAAAATAACGTTCCGCGTTTTAAACGAATTTAAAAAAATCCAGACACTTTGTTATCTATACTAATTTATCTCGCCGATACCCACAGCCACTTCCTAAAAAAAATTTAAATGGCAAAGGAGGTCGTTCAATTTTATTGTATAGACGTACTATATTTAAAACAACCGTTTGCAGTTTTAATTGTTCGACAAATAATTTTGTTATCAAAATGCACTTTTTCTAAATTCGTATATCTACAACATAAAATGGCTTGCTGTTAAGATAAAAATTCGATAAAAGTTTAAAATTAATCATAAAAAAAAATATTTTCGTATTTGAAACAAAATAATAAGGCCACGTAAGTAAACATTATAAGAAATAACAATTTTTGTCGTAGGTAATCCTTTTCAACTTAAAAAATCATAAGCAACGATTAATTATTGTTTAATTACACTTATAATTGGTCTTTTGAAATCATAATAAAATAATGGTAAATATGGTAAGTAATTAAGACTTAATAGGAGAAACCAAAATATTTAACTACTTATAATACTTACTATTTAAATTGCTTTTCTTTTTACTGGTTTTAAATAGTTTAAATCCGATTTCAAATTATAGAAATTACGTATGTTAATTGGATATTTTTTATAATTGCTCAAAATTTTCGATTAATTTCTAAATGGAATGAACGGCCATACTGTTTGTTATATAAAATAACATGCAATTTTTTCGAAAAAGCCATAAATACTTGTTTTGCCTCGTGTACTACTAAACATAACGATAGACATATTTATTTAAAAATATATTTAATAGATAATTAAATTCTTTAAATAATTAAAAATGAATTGCGTCGTGCAAGAATTTTTAGAGTAGTTTTTGTCGTTGTTTTGTGAAAGAAATGATTCAGTAAAACAGGTAAAAGTGAATTTATTATACAATAGATTTAATCCGTCAACAATAGTAAGCACTTAAAGATTTAAAAATGTACATAAAAGGGACCTAAAAATTCACAGAAATGGAACATGACCAGTATTAGCAAAAGGATCTTTCCTGTCGAGACAAGAATTTTTAATATAATAAGTAAATGGGTAAAATTTTGAACAAAATGCATTGACACGAACATTACCACTCAATAAATACGAATAATTATACTTTCTATAAAACTTTTTAAATTATAACGTTGTAATTTTGTATGATGTAAAAAATTTTGTATCAAATTTACAACCATATGCAGCGCTAACCCATTGGTTCATTTTTATAGACTTCATAGTGTTACGTTCCGCGTTCAAAACAATCACAATAATTCGACGATTAATTTTTATTCGCTATTTTTCTTAAAGTACATTGGTTTATATAATATACCTACAGCACTGATTGCTTCTCGTTACTACTGACTGCTTTGAAATTAAACTGCTGAGGTGGAAAACGCTCACCTTACAACCTCCCACCACTTGACTTTCGGCAAATTTTTTAAAGTTTTCCTGCCTTTCCTGACTGATTTTATTTTCCCCGACTTTTCCGAGTTTGTGTTGAAACCATGAAATAATACACAGTAAAATATTATGGATAATATGATACCAAGGATTAGAAAGAAATAAAGAAAAAAGGGACGAAGATTGCTTCAACTGTATGGTAAAGCAAGGCAGGTGCAAATTGTTCCCCCTTCGGTAGGTTTGCTTCATTGGGCTAAAGGAATACTAAAAGATTACCATGATCATTTTTAACACAGCAGAATCACGAAGCCTATTTAAAATACAAAGATATTATTTAAAGCTCATAAAGTGACAGCATATATGATCGCAAATGGTCAAAATTAGTATCAGAACGACCACGCAAAATCTTCAATATGGCTTATTTTAAATGGATTGCGGAATATAAAAAAATTTCGCACGAAAGGTGTTAAAATATAGACTGATTTATCTACACTCGCCGGCACAAAATTCGATTCCATGCGGTTAATTGATGTAATTATTTTAGTTTATAATTTGGTTATATTTGCGTACAGTTTAAAGGGCGTGTAAAACAAATGTTGAAATGTAATTAAACCGACGGGAACATTTTTATTGCTCTAACAACAAAAATACATTAATTGTACATAACAAGTAAAAAAAAACGAAAAAGCAAAAAAATCAGTAGCGTGCAGTAGCTCCCCGTGCTCAGAATTACAGCTTCTATTCGCCTTGGCATACCCTCAATAAAGCAACGAATGTAATCTTGACTAATTTCGTTCGGTTCTTGGACTACTGCTACATTTAGCTCTCGCAAGTTAGAAGGAGCAGGAACTCGGCAACGAACTCGTCTCCCCACCATGTCTCAAACGTGTTCGATCGGATTCAGATCGGGACTTCTTGCAGGCCACATTATACGGTGGATTGCTACTTCTCCCAAGTACTCACAAACAATTCGGGCAACACGCGGACGGGCATTATCATGCATTAGCATAAAGTTGTCACCAATAAATGCGGCGAAAGGTACGACGTGTGGTTCTATAATGTACCTGTCAGCAGTCATCGTCCCTCCATTTACTACTACTAATTCGGTGCGAGCTTCCATGCCATGATTGAGCCACCACCAAAACTATATTACATTGGGCGAATCTTTCTCCAGTCCTACGTATACTCTTTGAAGGCCATCCGCAGATCTTAAACAAAATCTCGACTCGTCGGTTAAAAAGAATTTGACCCCAGTCATCATTATCCCAATTTTGGTGTTGACGTGCAAAGGGAAGCCGCTCCACTCGATGTTCTCTGGTCAATTGTGTCGTCGTCCCTAGCAGTTGTACAACTTTTCCTGCCTGATCACATTCTCCTGGTGTAGCTTCCAGTTTCCCGAAACCTTTCTGCAGCTCTCTGAATACCACATTTTGAAACACCAAGGCCTCGAGCGGCGTAGTACCGCGAGCGTCCATCTTGAATCAAAGCAATTGCTCTGGCAGTATCGGTTTGTTTCAACACCGTATTTAATTTTTACAGACAGTAAATTCAATTGTATTTCCAACAATTAAGATTAATACGCGTAATAAAGTAATAAAGTTAAGGGGCACACCTAGTGTGACAGCCTAAAAAAAGGCGATTTTTGGGAATTAAAAAAAAAAACTACTGTATTAATTGTTTTAAAATTTTAAGGGTATATTTATACATATTTTAAGAATACACAGTAAAATTTTTGAAGAAAAAAAATTAAATATTTTTTGAGTTTCACGCGATCTCCGACGGCAAAAAAAAAAAGGTCCTCCATTGCTGCAGTGATTCCGGCCTTCTCCGTGGATGAAACCTAAAAAAAAAAATTCTCGTTAAACTAGAAGATATTGTCCGTACAATGACCCACGGTCGAAAAAAAAAATCAAAAATTGACAAAATGGCGGCGTTTTTTTAAAAAAAGTTGAATTTTACCCAAAATTTTGGTCGTTTTTGGCCAGCCAAAATTCAATTTTTGATCAGATCAAAAAACCGGTGGGTCATTGTATGGAGAACTATATACAGAACATGCAGAAAAAATTTGATAGTGATCGGAACATTTGTCTCCGGGTAATCACTGCAGCAAATTCGAAAAGTGCTGTTTCGAGAAAACGCGTTTAAAGATAAAATGATCGTTTTCACTGTTATAAATGGATTAAAATCATACTTACAGCTAATCTGCTATTCCAGGCCCGTATAATTCACCTTCTTCTTCTTTAAAAAGTGCTTGTTGAGCTGAAGAAGCTCTTCTTCGAGACGATCGACCCTCTTTTGAAGAAGCCCGTTGGCGATGATCAACGATTCGTAGTCTCGTCTCGTTCTTAAGAGCCGCATAATCTCTTGCTGCAGGTCCAACTATCACTCCCATTACATTAAATATCTTCAAAATTGATGAATAACCGTCATTAAATATTGAAGTTGTAAAATTATTTGATAATTCGATAGTTTTAAGGCCATTGTGAAGGTGCTTTGGTGAAAAGTGCCAAAGTAAATCGTTGTAACTTTCATTATTGTTTTGAGTATTACTACCTTTACATCTATCAAGCAATTCATATCGAGATAAGTCTTCATAAATAGGTTTAAGAGCTTCTTCAACTTCTGGATGCAGTGGGAGGTAATCGTGCTTAAACTTACTCATCATTCCTTCAGCTTCCGCGCGGCGATAAGCGCACCAACTCTCTGCGCTTTCTGGACAATTATCATGGTTTGGTTTCTTATCAGTTGAACACAAATGATAGAACGCAGCCCAGATTGCTTTATACATTTCGTCTACATTATCTTGATTTCTCATAATTGCCAAACCGTAATATTTTTGTAGTTTATTTATTAAATTTACAGTTAACTTTTGCGATGTTTTACTTTTTCCTCCTAACTTCTTATTGGTTTTCTTTAAATTTCGGCATCGTATTCCCATTCTTTTTTTCACATGTAAATAGCATTCTAATTTTTCAACAGGAATATCATAAGGATTCAAATCTATTAATCCTTTATGAGTGGCACTATCACCATCACCAATGTAGCGAAAATATTTTACGCCATATTTACTAATCGAACGACCAAACATGTCTTTTACGCTATCTACTTCCATTTTTGAGGCAGATCCCTCATGATTAATTTCACATTCTTCTTCGTGTAATGATAACCATTCTTCGTAAGCTTCAGGAGCACTCTCTTTTTTTTTCTGCCAAAAAACACAACTCTGACAGTAAGTAGACTTCACACATGAATCAAGAATTTTCTTACTGTATTTTCATGCCAGCGTAACTACTCCAAAACAGGAAGTATGACCACGTTTTTTCCAGGTACCGTCGCCGCTAACAGTCAAATTTGTCTCTGAGTTTTCTTTCTTTGATGTAAGCTCTTTTTCTTCATTTACAGCTTGTTGCATATTAAGTTTACAAACGGCTTCGGCTGCAGTCCATAAATTTGTGAAACATCCAGCAAAAGTTTGATGATAAAATTTGCATGCTAGATCCATAAATCCACAAAAAAGATTTATCCCGTTTATTCCGACGCCCAAAAGACGCATCACAGCCACAAGACGTCTATTTATTTCAAATGCGTTATCAATCATTGGTCCAGAATTGATGTACGAATTACCACATTCACAAATGACAGCTATTTTAAACCCTAGGCCTCTTGGACTTGCTTGATTAAAAGTAATTTCTTTTTGACAAGTTTTGCACACCACTAAATTGCTAATTGCACTAAAAACTGAGACAAACTGTAAAATACAATATCCATGAGATGGGCCAATCACAACATTATCGTCATTATTCTGTAATAGTTTCTCTGCGGACGTACTGGTAGTACGTAATTCGCAGTAGATTGCTCAAATGTGGTATGTTATTTTTAAAGGTATAACCTATCGAAATATGAAAAAAAAATCGATTTTTTAAAAATTTCACACTAGGTGTGCCCCTTAATAATAAAGTACGCTCAAAATTCGACTATTACAATTTGATATCGTCCAAATAAACAAACCAACTAAATTCCCCAAACGAATAAAATTTTATCGCATTGTTAGATCCATGTCAAATCTTACACGATAAATTTGAATTTGGCGCTCACCCGCCGCTCGAGTATTTCCGGAAGACGACATATACTTATTGGCATTACGTCACTCATACGGTTGTCTTGGTAATGCGGCCCCGAGTGAGGGACCGCACAATCTAGAACGAACCGTCTGACATAAGACGTATATTTAATAATTAATAAAATAAAATCTAAAATCTAATAGCATTGAAATATGAATTTTCCCCATTATTAGATAAAACGAATGTTTGCCGCAATTTTTTACTAAAAATTGTAGATGGATCGAATTTTGTGCCGGTGAGTGTATTAATACGGACTTTAAGACTATTTGGGAACCTTGCGTATGTCATACAGACTTAACAGATAATACCCACTAGGAACTTATTGACAAATTCAAAATCAAATATGGTGTAGCGACTTGTAAAATTGTTAAATTGAAATTAAAATTAAAAACCTACCTACGTACATGTTAAACATATGTTATACGTGCTCTAACAGCACGTTTTGGGCAGATTCTATTTTTAAGAACCCTTCCCGATTGCGTAAACATAATCAATCGCACCTATCTTCAAAACTTTATCTTTGAAAAAATATAAAAAAATAACGAATTTTTAATGGACCATTACAAAACACATATTCAACTAATTTACATCGACCGTAACAAGAATTGCTTTAATTACTTAACGTTATTTTTTATTATTGTCCGCGAATTTTTCAATATAATCCCTATTAAATTGTTTGACTGCCATAAAACCTAATAAATAGTAAAAGACGCACGTCAGAAATAAAGAAAACGATTAGGAAAACGAACGTAGATAATATTAAGTTACCTATAGTAACAAATGTACGCCACGTTAATTATACAGTTTGTTTATTACTTAACAAAGATCGGCAATTAGAATTATGCAATTAGAAGGCAAGGAATACAATTTTAAACTATTTTTTAATCTAAATTAAATTACAGCCGAGGTTGTTAACATGAAACCTTAAATTACCTTAATTGTCAGTTCACGCCGCAATCAGGAAGACCATAATCAATAATGCTATGCTCATATAATTTTCAGAAACGCTAACACTGCACCTTCACGTTTTCATTTGAAACCTCATTGTTTTATAGTTTATTACACTTTTACCTATTATGCATTTTATCCAGCGCATCTAACAAAATTATATCCTTCCTTTACGAGCGATAGCGAAGATGTTCTGATTGATAAATTTTGATTGGAGTTTGTACGCCCATAATCGGCAAGAAATTTCGAGAGCCACTTAGTTTAATCTGTGCAATAATTATTATTGATAGGTACTGTCGGCGTTGAAAGTTCGCGATCGTAATAAGACCGAGCTATCTTTTTATGTTCATCTATACCTAGCTTGCAGAATACCTTTATGCGTTTGACGTTTAAACTGAAACAGTTTAAAAAAAAAATGGTTTCGATGCCTAATATAAAGTGTAATTTTAATTTAAAAAGAAGTTTTTATCATAAACATCTCTGTAACAACAAACTTCTTTGAATCGCTTAATAAAATGCAGAAACGGAAAAAATTGAAGTATTTTCATAAAAGTAGGTAAAACACATCGATTAGGTTTGTACGAGCACGTTAGCCATATTGACAGTATGGGAAATATTAAGTAGAAACGCAAACTTAACTATTCACATGACCTTAACTAAATGCTTTAACATTTCAATTGAAATTTAGATAATTACTTGTTGCTTCTGTAATTTACTTTCACGATCCCAGTTTTGTGTTAAAATACAAATTTTACCGTTAGACACTATACTAAAGGACATTACTTTTGTTTGCTTTCTAATAAGCGACGACAATAACGTACCCGACCCAATAGGTACCAAAACCAAATCCATTACTGTTTTAGAAGTAACCATTTTTAATTTAGCGCATGGTTATCAAACCGTTACTAAATTAATTTTAGTCTGAAGTTTAACGTTACGCTATTCTATTGTACCGTAAACTTGAGTTGTAAATCGTTGAACTTGTTAGTTGAAAGTATGCTGATCGCATTCATTATCGAACATTGCTTTTAAAAATAACTAATTATAATTTCTGGCCATTTAAACAATTGCGTGACTGCAAATTTAAAAATCGTAAAATATCGTTTTCGTAAATATTTATTTGCCCTGCGAATTTAACAATTAAAAAATTCGCCGTTTCTAACAAAGAATCAATTCTGCGACAAGTGCATCCGAGGTATCTACGGCAGGGGGGGGGCTCCTAAATTAATGAGTCGGTAAGAGTCACTTTATCGCAGTTACGTAGCATACCGTGACTCCGAACGGGGGTGTGAAAATTAAAGGAGCCAATTGTATCTGCGTACGATCAATGCGTCACTCGTTCCTTTTTTATTGTGTTGTTAAAATACTTTCACTGTCAGTTGAAATGAGCAATATTATGTAGGTATCTATATGTAAATATAAATAATATTTCTACTATTATAGAAATAAAAAGTTCTGGCGGCCGAATTTGAAAGTTTATATCTCAAAAAGTACCGAACGGATTTCACTCGAACAAACTACACGCTAAAGATATTTTATTCTTACATAAGTAAGCGTGATTTTGTAATTTTTCAAAAAGACGTCAATAAGTAATAAGTAATAACGATATATGTTTTAAAAAACGTGATTTTTACTCGTACAATAAGACCCCGCTTAACGCTGATCCGCTTAGCGCTGTTTCGGTTTAACGCGGTTTTATTGGATAGTGGTATTCCCCGAAATCCAAAGTGTAATGCGATCATCCCTAACCCCACTCTCCCTCTCCCAGTAGAGTAGCATTCCGATAGCCGCCGATAAGAGTGCATCGTACATATATATATAAAACCTATTTTTATTATTTCAAACATTTGTTGCCGTTATTGAAAGTATTAATTTATGTAATATAATGAATGATATAGTGATAAATATTATAATTTTTAGTTTTTATTATGGGTGGTAATAAAAAACTCGAAAATAAACCGATAAAGTGCTTAGAAGATTAGATACTGGTGAACGTCAATCTCAAATTGGTGTTGCATTGGACTTGTTAACTTCAACAATAAGGACAATTCTTAAGAATAAAGAAAAATAGAGTCATCAGCAACTACAACTACAACAACCTTTGCAACTACAATTACCCGCTCTAGAAATAATACGATAGAGGTCACAGATTTTGATAGGAGTTCAAAGGCAAGACAATTTCTTGCAGAGCGCAAAAGAAAAACGCAAATGACATTAGATACCTTCTCGATAAAAAGGCAGAAAATTGGAAATGCAGAAGAATCTGAATGATCTCAAACATAAATGGTGACTTAAAATTTTATTTATTTTTATATTGTATATCCATTTGTTATGTTTCTATATTTGTAAGAAATAAGTTTTTGTTGTTGTATTGTTATAAAAAACATATTTAATGAACTTAAGTGACAGAATATTTGAACATTTTTTTAAATTTTCTACCCGTTTTCCCCTAACCCCATTATTTACATGATGAGATAACCTCGTTTAACACTGTTTCGTATAACGCTCTACCTTGATGGAACGTATACCCCGCGTTAAGCGGGGTATTACTGTATTTTAAAAACGCTTATATTATTCAAATACTATTAAACGAAAAGCAACGATATTTATGGATATGAGAGGCAGAACTTTATATGATAATTTAGTGGAATTTTGTTAATTAATAAAAAAGTTATAATAAAAAGTCTTCTGACACTCCAATTCGCCGATCAAATATTGCGTCTCATTTCAACAACAACAATTTAACGAAGTATTTAAACAAAGCAATGATAGTCTATTGTACTTAAAACAACAAGTAAAATACTTAAACAAGCACATAGTTGGTAATATTAATTACTATTTGTCAATAAACTTAAACCACAAAATGTAAGTGTGTGGAAATAAAAAATGTCAATTACCTATAAATTGACAAAAATAAAAAAAAAACTAACTAAATAATCGAGGATCCACTAATATCACTTCTTCACCGCGACTTTCTATTAATTTAATTTTTTTTTATAAAACCTTGCACTTCCTGAATTGAAAAGTAATAACAGATTTTTCAAATAGATTTTTATGAACAAAAGTAGGTAAGTAGTGAACGTTTAATAACTTTTAGTTTATAATGACCATATTTAAATAACTTGATTAGGCGCATTGAGATAAAGTACCTACACGTTAAGTTTGAAAATAATTACGATAAACGATATGCCTTTCCATTTCATTCATTTACCATCTATCTGTTTCTATAGTAAATTACCAATGTAAGAAAATTAATTTCATATTAATGTTTAAATTCAAAAGGTTTGTTATTTAAATAATGCAAACGTCTCGTCAATAGCGGAAAGTTTCTTTTCTGCACGTAATTTTCTATTATAACGGTTTCAATACTTTTATGGGAAGAATTCAATTTGTCCGTTTTAATTGAAAATTTAGATTGTTGTCTATTTACGCTATAAAACTTTTATATTATGCATTATTTTTTGTCCGCATATAATACCTATAATACGTTAAATACAATAATTCTTTCTTTATGCAAAATTAAACGAATCAGTAGATATGCAAAATCGGCAATAAACTTAAAATTATTAGGTACGTAAAAAATTGTGTCGGCGTTATTAATTTATAAAAGCATTATCTATACTTGTTTATTTCAAAAAAGTGTAGGAAATTTCAAACAAGTTTTTAATACGGCATTGCTTTGTTTTTATTTCGTCGGGACATCTACGGAAAAGTGTACAAATAAAATTATTTTAATAAAGAGCAATGTCATGGCAACCCAGATGTATAGCGATGTGCATCGAGACATAAAGTAAAATTTATTTTGTAGCAACATAAAAATGCAGACATAAAAAATTAGCGTTATATATACGCATTCTTAGTTAGATAGGTACCTACTTGTAATACATAAAAATCCCGTTGTATTAAAATGCACCTATCAGAAAGCATCATCAGTAAAGCTAGTCGATGTATAGTTATATTTTACGGATCACGAACCTTCATAACTGATTTTTATATGAAAACGCGCATCCAACTTATAATTATATCTATTTTTTACCGTTTGTATGGTATAAATGTAATACCGCATTATTATTTATTATTAGTAGCGGTCAGACACCTATATTTATATCTAAGTAGCTGGAAGTTTAGGAAATAGTTGTTAATTACAACGTTACAATAACACGACAATAATATTTACTTAACAAAAAAATTTTAAAAATATATAGATACAAGATAAACGTGTTTTAAAATAATTAAACGTTGAAACTAAATGTGTGTCTTGTTTGGTAGACTAAAATTGAATTGGCGTAGGTACCATATTAATACTTTTAATATTTATATTCAACGTTTGTAATTGATAAGTTAATAATTTAATGGCAGTTGACGCTTCTTGAAAGAAAGTTGTGACAACACGTTTATAGAACATAAATAATTGGAGTAGAAAGTTGAGAACAATATAGCAATGACAATTGCTAAGCACACTTGACGTAGCAATTATGAGGGGGGGCGCTTCGTCGTATTTTTTTCTGATAATGGAGCAAGACGTTTTTCAATTTTCCTTTAATAAAACAAATAAACGGGCGACGTTGAAAGTAAAAACGCATGGGAAATTCAACTACCCACGTGTGTATTATTTATAATAAAAGAAAAATCTAGAAACAGAACAATATAAATTGCTCGTTAATAAGATGAAGTTTTACTTTCTTATTTAACTAAATTCTTCCTTTTAAAAACTCAAATAAATACATTAATAATCCTATTAATTGTTATTCATATATTCAAATTGAAACAATTCGGCAAATTAAACTAATTATTATACAGAAGACATCCGAAATGCATTTAAAAAACGAACGCTATTAATTCGACTTTTGCAACTATATAAATGATTTTAAATATTTTCGGTGGCTGAAATGCAAATTATGATTGGTAGTATCTTATAAAAAAACGTGTAACGTGATCTAATTAATTTTAATTAGAATTAGGTGGTGAGAATTTAATAACTTTATTATTTATATATTTTTTTTGAATTAAATCTTTTAATTGAATTTTCATATTTTAGACAATATTTTGTAGCACTAAAGTAAGTATATATTAAAATTATGTTAAATAGAATTTTACTTGTTTAATACAATAAAGAAATAATTTTGTAGGTAGCTCATTGTCTTCTCCTCGTAGTATATCTAAGTACATTATTATAACAAAAGTTCGTTAGTTTTAAAAGAAATAAAGAAATTCCATGCCTAGGTAGGATAGTAACAAAAAGTCTAAAATATGGAGTATAATTTATAGACCGACCTTTACAATTAATTTCCAGAAATGTAAAATTTATCGAAGAGACAAATAAATGTACAGATGAAACCTCAGATGAACAAGGGGTGCACTAACCGGAACCTTTCTAACCTCAACATTTTTCAACGGTCTGTAAGTTTTTACATTTTAAAGGACATTTTCGGATTCTCCAAACATTTCAGGATAAAAGGGCGCTCTTATTTAGTTTCGATAAAATAAGTCATATTCGAGAAAATCATACATAAAGAATAAGAGACGCAGAGAATCGAAGATATTTATTTTAATTATTTTCTCGGATAAAGGAAGTAAAACTGTAGAATCCGTGTCAATATGCAATATGCAATGTGTTATTTAGCAAAAACGTGTTATTCAATTACGTGCGTTACTTATTTCAAGAATTAATTATATTAATTACTCGAAATAACTAATCTTGGATTAAAATCAAAGGTACCTGGATCACATTTATATTATATACAAGACACTCGTTCATAAATAAACGCATTGCGTTTTATCCTGGATTGATCAAATTGAAACAATCTCGAGACACGACGCACTCCATTGATTTTATAACTGTTATTCCATTGTGTAAAACGAATCGCAATTTTTTAAACTTTATATAACTTAATTCTAGCAATATTGTACTACATCGAAAACTAGGTAAGTCTTTATCGATTAAAAATCTGGTTGAATCTATTTAATCTAGATCTAATGCGCCTGCTTAAAAATATAGGTAAGTGTTTTACGAATAGGTATTTACATATATTTACTGGTAATGTATTTTTTGATGAATTTTATTCGATGACAAAACAATATTAATAAATTAAATTTAAATTACGACCATCGTTACTACTCTGCTTATCGTACAAACCACACCTTCATTTCTTTTTTTGCAATACGAAACAGTATGTGGGTCGAGAAGATGCACTCGAGAAAGAGTGCTCTGATCTTATTTGTTCTTGTATCGCAAACACGAATAAGTTCTTTAAACATTATTTTCTAGCTATTTTTAGACCTATTGTATTTTAATAGTTTCTATCTACTAATGTGGACTGGTTACGGTTGATTTCTTAATAACGCCATAAAACATTTTCACCACTTTGTTAGTTTTAAAACGTATACGAAATTAGAAATTAAAATGATTTCCCTAAACGATCAGATAATGAGATGGTCACGGTCGAATAAAACTATTAGAATTTAAATTGTCTCGACGATCTCGTGCTGTCCTGTGCAATTTTGCAACGTTATAAAATGTTGAGTTTACATTTTAACGATAACGAAATAATCTCCAGAAATTGTAAGTTCGCGTTTAATTAGTTTTAGACGAAGCTAAAATTATAGACTGTTAGAGAGAAAAAATTTTAATATAAAAAGTAAATGCGAGTAGTAACAACCTTAAATTAAAAGTTTTTCAAATCTTAATTATTTATAAAATACGGTGGCGTGTTTCGCTTTATATTTAATTCATTCCTGAACAAACCCGAGTAATTAAATATCGGCATTCTAGGGCAAAAGGTAAATTAAAAATATCTCTTGAAAAGAATTTCTAGAAATTAAAATTATGCGGTAGGTAAAATCTAAAAAATATATATATATTTTTTTAAACGCGTTATAAATGTCTAAATCTATGTTAATACAGTTTAAGACTGCTTTTTCTCGGATGTTTTTTTGTAGAACGAACCTTCAATATGTCAAGTTTCACTTGAAACATCCTGTTCATTTGACCCCTGCGCCTCAAAAATGAAACATTTCGTACATGACGATTGATGATCGCACATATAACCTATCAAAGCGAAAACAACTCTACAAAGTCGATATTAGAATAATTTTTTCTATTGTATAGTACATTTTCACTTTCTGAATCAATTTAAAAAGTAAAGGAACTACTCGATCATAAATTTTCTTCGGCACGACAGCTTGTAACGTATTGTACTTTTAAACTGTTCCGTAGGAATTCTTCTATATTTGTTAATACGTACATAAATTCTTCTATAAGCCTAATAATAATAAATATGTCGGGTTAATTGCTTCACATAAATTGCTCGCATGCATCGCTATGCAGAAGGTTCAATTAAGATTAAATTTTAAAAAACATCCTCGAACAACTACCACTTTATCTTAATTTCTGGAGTCGAGAAATTTATTATTTAATAAACGTTATAATGCCACAAGTAATGTAGTAATTCTCTATAGTACCAATTAAGTAAGTACTAGTAAGTGTAAAAATATTTTTTTTTAATTTTTTTGATTAACAACAGCCGCATTTTATTGTAGATCGCATTACGATTTTCTGTTTGGCATAACAACTAAGGGGCTGATGTAAATTTTCATATTCGCTTATTTAATTTCGGTTACGTAGTGAAACTACATAAAATAATCAAAGAAAACAGGTGATTCAAAAAAGACTATCGCTACTATTCTAACTTAATAATTTTTACATAAACATACAGGTACGTCGTTCAACGAAAATGGGGTAAATTATTTACCTACGTAAATATTATAATTTTGATTCCAAAGGTAGTTTCCATATTAAATTTTAAGCGAAACGAAGTTTCTATTTCTACAATTTATGGTATGTAAATAAACTATTTTTTAATAGTGTGTTTTCGCCTCGAAGGTTTAGACATTGTCAGGGTTTAGACTTCAATAATTACATATAAATACCTACTTACATAATTATGTAAATAAAGACTAACGATTTCAAAAATAAATAGATATCTATACCTTTTATGGCCGATTAATAAACTAATAAAATTAATAAAAGGCAGATTGTTTACCTACCGTTTAAAGAAAATAAATATTTTGATTTAATTTAATTTTTTTAATATTCGATTATCATAAACAATTACACAACGATACCAAATATTTTTAATACTTCATATTCGAAATGTGAATTCAATAATCAAAAAAATATAAAATAAATACGATAATTTATAAAGTAAACTTTGAAAAATGACTACCTACTAATTAACTTGTTATTAATTATAGTCTTATTTCTTAAATATAGATAATGTATAATTTATCGAAAAAAAATAAGTGTAATCGACCGATATTTACTAATATTTAGGGCCGATTTTTCAATCGCCAGTTAACTATGAACGTCAATCAATTGTTTTAGAAATGATTATTGAAAACAATTGTTTCTATAGCGATTGACTGATAGTCAGAGTTAATTGGTGATGATTAAAAAATCTACCCTTAGTAAATTCCTTGATTTTCTGAATCAAAATAAAATGCTCTGACTTTTCCAGATATTCTAGAAAATCGACACCTTGAAACACACATTTTTGGAACGGGACGTCTACAAATTTTATAAATAAATAAATTTATTGTATCTATTATAAGGGGCTGTCTGTCCATCTTCTGATAAATTTATCCGATAAATCAATACTAATGGCAACTACAACCACAACACTAATTATAATCAATAAATTACGTATCTTTAAATTTTAGCCATGTTTTTTTTTCAGTTTTTCGCGGAACTAATAAATATATAAAGAAAATTAGGTCGAAGATTTCCTTTCACATTTTCAATAGACATAATTAAAGTTATCAAGGTACGATTATACTCGAACGGTGTTATTTTTATGGATTGAAACGCTTGAATCGGCATATAATTTATCTATGTACGTACTTAATAGGCGAAGTTGTAAGAGATATCCATAGGATTCAAATAATTGATGAACTACCAAAGATACACGAAGGCAAGTATTCATTGTGTTTAAAATTTCTCCACGTCGTAACATAATGCATCCGCGCACCGTGCGATAAGATCGTGTTTACTTCCCATTTGTATTACATTGCTGTTGCTTCTCGGAATATAATTCATGAAGAATGCATTGTAAAGTACAACATTGCGTAGATCTGCTGGTATTGTTTCTTCAGTTCCTGATTGTCGAAATGCAAATATTAAATCGCTTGTCATTTTAAACGTAATTGATAATAATTGTAGTAATCGCGACATTCTCGATAACGACAAAAAAAGCTTTATTTTGACATATACCTAATAAAGGTTGTTTTAAATTACCATTCGATCGTTTAATTAAACTTGAAATTATTTACTTAACTGAAAGTTGTATTTTATTATTTAAAAATTAGGCATAACGACGCCAATTACCTAATTTAGTTTTCCACTTTTAAAATAAATTTATACGTGTTCATTTTTTTTTTACAAAATTGAAAGATGAAAAATGAAAAAGAAAGACAAACCAGCAAAAAATCGATGACAATAAAAACAGCATACGTGCAAGAAATTTGTCGTTCTCTTTTTAGCAGGATTCAAACGAACAATAACAGCTTAGCGGACGTGTCACAATCTTGTCAGTACAATTTATCATAAAAGTAATACTTTTATCTGCGCAATAACCGATTTATTACGATTCGTTGCGGAAAATGCGGCCGAGAGGAAAAGGAAACAATACAACTTGTCTTACCAAACTTGAAAAAATTCCAATACTAATACACCGCATATCTTGAGAAACATACGGTTCAACAGCAGTATAAAAAGAACTACTTATAATTAGTTGTTCAATTATCATTTTATCCCAAACAAAACAGTCCTCTGCTACTTTCTATAAGTTAAAAGAAATTCTAGTAGGTATTACTAACTATAGAAGCAGCGAATGCATTACATTCGATAAAATAATCACACCGCTTAGAACGTCTGTTTAATCACAAATGATAATGAAAGATCGTATAAAAAAAATTATTAACCGACGACCTAATAGCTACAAATCGAGGTTGCAAGAAGAAAATGGCGTTTTAAAGACGTGTACGATTCTCGACCTTAATGCCAATCGTACAATTATGTAAAAGAAAAACAATTAATTCAAACAACAAACATTGCCCACCGTTCAAGTGCGTAACGTTTCAAGTATTTTATTGCTGTCGAACGTAAATCCCACGAAAATTGTAGATAATAATATAAAACAATTGCTTTCTATTTTTTGTTTTAAGTGCGCACTAAAGAGGAAACATAAAACAGTAGCCAGGCCGATCTTTTTGACATTATCTGTCTTTTTGTGTTTTGGTGAGTTACTAGGTCACTTTGTGGATTTTTTTTATAGAGTGTATAGTTGCAAGAAAATTAACGAGCGATTATCTTACGTTTCCAACTGTAAAAAAACTTTTCTTACTCTTTTAGGTAATTTTAATAAACACGGAAATCAACGGTTGGCGTAATTTTTGAGAATAGACATATTTAAAATTTTTATTTTGAATGCAAATTAATATTTTTAATCAATTACCTACCGAGTATTATTTACTTATTATTTTACCGTTACTTTCGATAGATAATAAATATGAAATTAATTATATTTTTTATTTAAATTACAAATGATGAACTACAATAAATTGTGCGATTTTTCCCCTTTTTAAATGCTCGTAAAATATTGTCTATCTATCTATCTTCAACTATGTCATTTAATTTAACATTAACTACAATGACTTTCTGGTGCAAATTACGCCGTTATTTTTTGTTGAAGTCATTACTCTTATAATTGCTTTTATATCAAATAGCTTTCATCGCTCTATTTTGTTTAGTTTTATTTTTAAACAAAATTACCATTGTGCACCTCTGGCGCTGCATCTGACAATTCGTTTTGAATTTATTCGCCGTGGATATCAACCATTTAATATCGCGATGAATTAATTAAATTTATATTAGTAATAATATAAAAATATAGGCAACGTCTATAATAGAAAACTTACACTTTAAGGGTGTATATAAAATAAATGTAAAGTATTTTTATTTATAGGTTAAATAAATAGTCCTCCTTTTAAAATAAATCGTTGACAGATATATGATTTATTACTGTAATAACGGTTCGCGTCATGTAAAAATAAAATTTTCAATGAAAATCAAATGGTCCGTTATTATACTACTTACATGACTCTAAAAAATAAATGCAAATTGACTCGCATGATTTTTAGCTTTACTTTTAAGTAATTACCTAAAAGTAAAAATTTTTAAAAATCAAGAAATACTTATTTTTATTGGAAATAAAACAAACATCAACTCAAAAAGTTTTTGCACATATATTTTTAATTAATTCCACTTCCAACGATGCAAACTAAATTTCGAGATTTCTCTTATTTTAGAGTTGTCGAGCAATATATCGGACTTATCTAATAGAGACTTTAAAAATTAAAAAATGCTATAAAATACCAACTGTTTTTGATTAAATAGTGAATAATTGAGGGGCTTAGCGGGAAAGTGGTACAAGTGACATTTGAGTTTACGCGAGATTCTCAATTTGAAACTTGAATTGCTAATAAAAATATTCCTAAGTTTTTTTGGAACTAAATATTACTGTTTTTTCTATAAATTGTATTATTTTGAGTAATTTCCACTTCACAATTCTCGCTATACTGCACCTATGTCACAATTTCAACAAATTTCACTCGTACCACTTTTCCTCTAATTGTAAGCTCCTCAATTATTTAGATTTGTATATCAATTTAATAATTTTTTATTTAATAAATGATTTTGGGCTGCATTAGCCCTTATATTTAATAATTTACTTTTATAAAAAGAACAAAACAACATTTCTATTTTATTATCTATAACTAATTGTTTGTTTTTTTTTACATGAAACAAATATTTTATCATCAGACTTAACATTTATAGGCACATAAACAATTTTACTGTTAAAAATACTGTCGATAATCAAAAATTTTATGAAATATTAATTTCGAAATGACTCACCTAAAGAGCAAATACTAAAACTTTAAAATCTTGGATACAATTCAACTTCACAAGTGCTTCTGAATTGGACTGGTAAAACATATGGCAAAGGAAATGGAAGAAAATTATTCCTAAATAATTTAAGTTAATTTTAAAACGGACGCTTTAGTTAGACCTAAAACAAAATTTGATTATTTATGTATATTACAATACAGAAATCCATTGAAATAATGAGTAGGTATAAGAAAAAATTAGATAGTTCTAAATTTTTCTTTACAATTCGTTGTACTTACATACGTTTACCTTTTTTAGCACGTACACTCCCGTTAAAACAAATATTGCGAGTTAACGGTAACAACGATTTTTACATGCTAATGGGAGGGGTGGAAATTTAAAATGCGCTCCTACCTCTAAATGTCCATCTTCTGTTGACTGTGAGCTTACAACATTGTGCACACCTTCATACCTTTACCATTTACCATTTACCATTACCTTTTACCTTTACCATTACACTTTAATAATCACTTTGAACGTTGTAACAACACGCAACCCCGTGCGATTACGTGCAATTTGCACGTGTGTGCAAAACCACGCACGCGAAACCGATCGAGAAAAAAACGCGAATATGTTTCTAAAAACCCTAACCATCTCAAAGTTTAACGAAGGCCGCATATTTGGCAAAAAAATTAAAAATTCTCTAAAAAAATTAGATTAGGTATCATAGAGAATTGGTGTTAGTGTTATGGCTGTGTATTTGTAACATTATACAGATACACGTTAATGTTTAGTAAAATATACGGAAATACCAACTCGTACCTTTGATAGTTGGCTGTAAGCTCGTACAGTCACGCGTCCATCGTTGGGGAAACACTTTATACGCGGTGGAAATGGGGTGTACAACGTTGTTACCGTTTCAAAATTACAATTTAAAAATTTTGCGATGTAGGTACATAATATCCACCGACATTCCACTGATAACTGACAGATGATTTTATATTATTTACTATCAGATATGCAAAACTAGCTTAGTTTATATTTGTATTGTTGAAGTTTATAATTAAAATTTTCCAATTAGACTACTAGTTATGAGGAAAATGTCAGTGGGCGGGGCTTTTTATACGATATTTATATTACCTATATAGGTATATAATCTTAAATTATTTCTAATTAACATTTGCGATTTTATATTTATTCCTCGAGCAAAATTAAAAAGTCCCAAAAATAACCTAATTACTCAATAAAACATTTTGTTATTATTTATATTGAACTGCAAAAAAAAACGTAAGTAAATCATTTTTAATTGTAATTGAATCGAAGTTGAATAGTTTAGATGAAAAATTGTTAAATAAATATTGATAAAATTGAAATTTAAATAATTTATTATTATTATTCATTTAAAAATCCGACTTTGTGCGAAACCTCGATTTATTAACAATTGCGTACCTATACATTAAGTTTTAATTCAATAATAATTTTTAATGATATACGAGTGCCTTTTTTTTGTAAAGTAATTAAAAACTCACCGTTTGTAGCCCCGCATTAAAACGAAAAAGGCCTACCTGCAATAAATAATACAAATTAGTTTACGTATTCTAGGATATAATCGCACAAGTAAATACCTTAATTCTTCGACGTTCGCCAATAAAATACCATGAACCGTTATCCATTTTAACTGCTACGAACCGGGCACTTCACAACTGAAACAATAAATTTCAAAATTAATACTTATACATAATAAAATACATATGTAGGGGAGTTAGACTATAATGGAATTTCTTACATTTAATATTACTAATACATAAAATTTTAAAAAGCGATTCATTAAGGTAAGCATACATTACGCTGGGGCGCAGCGGAATATATATATATATATATATATATATATATATATATATATATATATATATGTATATGTATATGTATATATATATGTATATGTATATTATATGTATATATATGTATATGTATATGTATATTATATGTATATTATATATATGTATATGTATAGTATATATATGTATATGTATATATATATATATATGTATATGTATATTATATGTATATTATATATATATATATATATATATATATATATATATTCATTAATAATTCATTTTATTATACAACATTGCCAAGTGTAAATTTAGACACCAATGACGTCACAGTGATTTTTAAACATGAATTACGGGCTTCGTATTTAAACTACAAAAAAAAATTCAAAAAGCATTCTTATCCTTGTTATTCGATCTTGTAATTACGATAATAATAATAAAAATAGTCTAATCTCCTATTAGAACCGATCTATGGGGGTGACCATTTCGGGGTGGCGCAGGTAGACGCAAAGTAAAACGCTTGTTACTGTACAATAGTTACATACATATACAATAGTTATCTTTTATAAAAATGTCAATTATTCTGGAAGACTTCTTATTAATAGATTTTTTTTTTAATTAAATTAAATTTGCATTTTGCAACTTAAGTAGAGTAACTTAAGAGCAACTTAAGAGTTGTAAGTTTCTTGCACATCCAAATTTATGTAAAAATAAGCGAGATTTATATCCCTTTATTATTAGGTAGTAGGTACTAACCTATATATAGTATTTAAATTTTATAGATGTGAATAATCATCTTTAAAAGAACTCATTCGTTTAAAAAACATTTTTGCGAGGTCAATATTCTCTAAACTACTTTTAAAACTATGTACAAGGTATTCCTAAACAATACGAAGTATTTAAAAAAAAGATACCTTTGTTTATCGTAAAACAAAATGTTTCCATAAAAGCAGATATATTCTAAAATGTTTTTGTTTACGAAATTTTGTTTGTTGTCTTAAAGAACTGATTAAAAAATGACATTTTCTCAAATAACTATAGATATCCATAAAAACTACAAAAATACAACCCTAAAAATTGACGCACATAGATACACAACTGGTTAGGCGATGCTCTAAAAATATAAATACATATTGCATTTCAAGATACTATTATTGCAAGCGGAGTGAGCATTACAAAAAAAAAGAAAATTTAACTTTTAATCGTCTCTTATTTGAATATCCACACTATTTCATCAAATTATTAAATAGCTTATCATTTATTTTAATTGTTTGAAAATAAAAGTTAAACGTATTAGATAAACGTAGGTAAATGAGTTCTTAAAACGTTAAAATATTTATATAAGCACTAAATAATAGGATGTTAAAGAGCGTTCGTATTTATAATGAACTAAAATTCTGGGTAATTCTCTAAGGAATGAAAAACTTTCTTCTTAAATACTGTGTTAACAATGAGAAGCACAGATTCGAAAGTATCTGGCTCAAACTCATTTGTATAATTATTTTTAAATGCCCCATCGTGGACGATTTTTTTAAATAAATGTAGGTGTAAATAACGAAATACGCATATGTTTGTTAAACTCGGGAGCTTTCTAATGATTTCCGTTATCATCTAATTTTCACGTATCATTTAATTAACTTCGTGAAATTAATTGACTATTATCAACTGAATTTCCTTTTAATTGAAACCTTTCAACAATAAATTATTTTCGATTTTGTTACTTTTCTAGCGGTAACGTTGTTATTAATTTTAATTATAAATTCTCACGTAACCCACTCGCGTTTTATACACTATATGTGGTACATAGCAACAATAAATAATAAAAATCGACAATAGGAAATGAATTTTACGGGGTAAATTTCGATTCGTAAAATTGCAAATCTTTTACAGGAACTGTAACGGCTAATATATGTACAGCAATTACTGTACATATGAAATCTGTACATTGTAAGAAATGTGTTTTAAACTGGTTAGTTTACATTTTAATTTCTTTCGTTGAAGAACGATGTAGTGTAACGTCTAGACTGGATGACGACCCATGTTTGGTTAGACACGTTAGTGGAAGATGCCTTACTTATTGAAATGCAACAACCGTTCCCGAATGCTTAATGTTTAGAAATTATTATAATTCGTCAATTCCCAATTGAAATTTATTGGGAATACGTGAATACAAAACGTTCATCAACATTTAAGATGCCTAGTACCTAAATAAAAAAATCATCGTTAATATTATGAAAGTGCGAAGCAATAGACTGACGAATTTCACTTGTCTCGATTTTACTCGTGAACCTACTACATAATGATATGTGATTATAAGCACGTGACAATCATACTGCCAATTTTTGGTGGCAACGCTGAAAAGCTGATCGGAATCTAGTTGAGGGTTAAAATCCTAGGGACGAAGGACAAAATATTAATTTACCCAAGAAATGCTAGATAAATTAAATTCGCTTTAACTTGGGTAAGATACTTACAACCTACATAGAACATAAATAATTTGATCAGGCCCAAATCTAACCGTTACGTAGGTAGGCATGTCTTCTTTCGTTACGCAATAATTAGGAGTATTAAACTGTCTGTTAAACTAAGCATATAGGTGAAAACTTTTTTACTTTTATATGATAAAATGAAAATCGGCGATAAGTTGTGAACCATATATGTACAAGGTATTTCAGAATTTATGTGACAAAATAATATGGCAGATGGATAGGACGAAAACAAACAGTTTTATGTCCAGTCCGTACACCGATACGACGCTACAGTCGTTGTATTATTGCGTGAGACTGTACCGTTCCATTTTCATTTAATCAATTTTTGGCTCTCTGATAACTGGACTATCATTGGGCGAGTTCGGCGGACGTCAACTATTGTATGTTAGCGGTCAACGTGATTAGTCGATGACTAACAACAGCCAAGAATTCTGCTGAACGTATCGCTGACTTTCATCAACTAAACGTGCACTACAACTATTTGTATATAAGTTCCTCATCATTTTGTATTGTGCAATAGGAATATAACGTGGCGATTAACGTTTTCCATCTTACCCCAAAAGAAAAAAACTTGCGTAAATTTGAGGTTAGAATTACGTCCGTTGCTTGTAACAGCGATGAAAATTAACGCCACTTAAAATGTTCAGCTGCTGCCACTTATCGATCGCTCGGCGGATTCGCTTAGTAATCATCTCAGCCGCTGAATTCGCCCATCACATGGGAAATAGCAGCAACGCTACAACAGACTGTAGCGCCGTATTGGTACAATACATATACGTTTCAAGTTAGTACCTATGTTTATGTACACGTTTGGTGTTTCGTTGAGAACGGACCAGCCCGCGCAGGGCGATGGAAGACCTCAATGCACATCTGTTACACATCTGACATACATATATGTTAGGCGAAATTCGTTAGTTTCAAAGTTATTTAGGTTTTATGAATTTTTTAAGTGCCGGAGTACCCCAAGGCAGCGTGCTCGGACCCTTATTATACTTAATATATACGGCCGACATTCCGACTGCACCTGAAGTCGTAACAGCAACATTCGCGGACGATACCGCCGTTATAGCCGCTAATAATGGTCCTGCTGTCGCCACACAAACTTTGCAAACCACCCTAACTTCAATTCATTCGTGGTTAAAAAAGTGAATGAGATCAAATCAGTTCATACAACGTTCATCACACGACAAGAAACGTGCCCTCCTACCTATCTAAATTACAGTCAATTACCACAACAGGAAGAAGTAAAATACCTTGTACTTCACCTAGATAGAAGATTCACCTGGCGTAAGCACATATTCACGAAAAGGAAACAATTAGGTCTGACCCTCACTAAAATGTATTGGTTACTTGGGCGTAACTCAAAACTTACCATCGACAACAAACTTCTAGTTTATAAAGCCATAATAAAATCGATTTGGTCTTATGGAATCCAACTGTGGGGTACCGCTTCCAACTCCAATCCAAAGTGTTGCGTATGATTGCAAATGCGTCATCGTATGTATCTAACAAAATTATTTAAGGCGATCTTCAAATTCCAACGATCAAGGAAAAAATAGGCAATTTCAGCAAAAAATATAGTACCCGAATCAGTACCCACACAAACGATTTGGCAACAAAGCTTATGAACCAGCCAAGAAACAATAAGAGACTTTTACGATACCTGCCCAATGAATTACCTACTAGATTTTGACTTAGATAAGTTAAGTATTAGTTTTAGAATTAAGGTTTAGTTTTTAAGTAAATTATCATAATTATAATATGTAATAAGTATATGTAATATGTATATAATCCTAATTATATAATTTGCTGAATGTATAGTTGTTACATATTGTAAATACAATAGGATAATAAAAAAAATGTATTTTTAGTTAAAGTCCGGTTTTGCCCACTTACACCAATAAATCAAGTGATGTTTCGATTAAAATTAAAAAGTAGGTTTTCGCCTTTTTCACTTTGCACACAATTTTCAGTGTGAAGTCACGCGGATGAGCTCATTTAAATTTATAGGGTCGATTGCTAGTAAAGTAGAGAAGTTT
This sequence comes from Rhagophthalmus giganteus, assembly GCA_036326145.1. Classification (NCBI taxonomy): domain Eukaryota; kingdom Metazoa; phylum Arthropoda; class Insecta; order Coleoptera; family Rhagophthalmidae; genus Rhagophthalmus; species Rhagophthalmus giganteus. Next base: position 3,398,434 of record JARFJA010000083.1, on the reverse strand, counting down.
TTAAGATGAATACTAATTTTTTTATTTTTCGCTATTGTTGTAAACGTAAAAACCTGAGACCCTATTAGACCCTCGATATATGGGGGTCGAATCGATGCATATCGATGTGATCTTCTATCGTCCTGTGTCGGCTGACACGTTGTCAACGAAACACCCCGTATATAATTTTATATTGAACCTATTAAATAGGTAGATACCTACTTTTTTAAATTTTAGCTCGACATGACAGTCGTTATCTATTTATTTACATGCAGAACAAAAATAATAATAATAATAGATTGGATATTTTAGTGTTTCAAATTTCAAGTTTACACAGTTGAATGTAGCACTCTTTTTAAGTTCGCTTTAATTAATTTAATTTGTAAACTGAATGTAATGTATGTATATGAACAACTCACGAAATCAGTTATGTGGTGTCGTGTTTAAATTTCGTGTGCAGTTATACGCGATGATATGCAGTTTAATTCTTTTTATATACCTATACCTACGTACTATTAGGTATCTACCTACCTACACAATAAATCTAAATAGCCATAACTAAATTTATGTTCAATTAATTAAAAATACCTTTTTGTATTTTTTTAATTTAAATACAATTTACACTTAAGCGTAATTTTTGAAAATAAAACAGAGCTGTCGTTCTTAAAAAATTAACTTCTTAAACAACACTTTCTATTAACAAAAAAGCACAAACTCCTAATAAATTTTAATTGTTTTCATTTGTGTGACCATATATTTACATTTTCACTTAAATTCAAACGAATCTATTTGCATATTTCAATATCAAGCAACGCCCAGTCATCTAGATGCAAAAACGATAAAATTCCAGAATGAGAAATAGTAAATTTAATTTAAAAAATCAAAGTCAAAAATTCGCTTAACAATATTCGCTTTTTAATATCAGTTATGCAAATTCAAAATTAAAATGTCTTAAATGATTTTACCCGAACGTTGCATCTGAAATTACACAGGATCTAAATCGTGCAATGTAATGTAACCTACACTCGACCAAAAAAGTACGTAAATACAATTAAAAAAATCATTATATTAAGAACTGGCGTTCATTAATTTTCGTCCGAAGTACGATTTCGTCATTACAACGTATGTCCAAAGATTACTTGATGTTCGAAATCATTACCCAATGAACGTTTATTGGTGTAATGACCTTATACATTGCTACATCGAATGCAGTTCATTATGTTAATGAATAATTTGACTGCTCCAATGAACAAGCTTTCTTTTTTTAATAAATTAATACATAAATAATATGAATTTGATTTATAGTGACAATAGTTGTGTTTATTAGTTTTATCAATATTCTTACATAAATTCAATAAATTATTCCACTGAAATGCAAAGTTTGTTTATTGTATCGATGAATGTGTTTATTAAATAAAGGAATATTCTTGCATTGTTACAATGTACATTTCTATTCATATAAAAAGAGTACAGTTACTATTTCACATTGTAAATAGGACAATGTTTATGTATATTGTTTCTGTAGCAAATTTATTTTTTGTAATGTTTCAATTAATTATCGCTCGAATATACCTACATAGAAAATTTGATTATTAGTTCTTTATTTTTCAATGTTGTCGATTGTAGGAAATACAAATCGACTTTTCCGCTGAAAAAAATCGATTTGTACACGTTTCTCTGGAATTTGATATGTAATAACAAATACGAACCGTTTTTAGAAATATTTTTCTATAACAGTTCTAACATAAATATTAATGTAAACGTCGTGATAATTTTTTTTGCAATTATTTAGTTTGAGTTTTCAAACTGCACTGTCTTCAATTTATCCCGTTTCTGCGAAGCCGTTAATATTCCTAGATTATTCCATATATAGAATTAAAAAAATACATAATCAACTGTATTTATGCTGTATATTAGTGAACTTAGTCATAGATACGATAAATGTAGTTATTATTTCAAAACGACCTTACGTTGATATGATGTTTTAAATTCATAAATTTTAAGTTATGATGTTAATGTAGAAATTCGTAGATACAATCAAGTAATGATTGAATTGATGAAAAAGAGTCGTCAAAGCAATCAAGATATCCATTAAATTATGAAATATGTTCATCAGTTTCTAATGAACATAATAACATTGGGACTACGAACATGGAAATTAAAAAATGAACATCTATTAGTAGTATTAATGAATTTTCATTGTATCAATGATCAAAAAGTCAATAACTGGTGTTCATTGATATTATGTACAATATTTTTTTGAGTGTATGTAATTAACAATAATATATCGCAACATCTAAATTGGATTTCGTCAATCTATCGCCTTAAAATTGATTCTAATGTGGTGGGTGGTGTTAAAAATTTAACGTTATTAGTATAAGAACGATGGTTGTAAATAAAAATTTTAATTCGTACCGGAGTTATAAATATTCAACTTGATTGTCTAACGGAAGAAGTGGCAGTCGCGTACATTTGTATATTGCTAATATGTGATTGCAGCGCATCGATAAATAAATACTTACATGCTTGGCTTAATACGTGATTGTTTTGATTGTCTGTCATTACGGTACCATTTTTATTTATAAACAACGATTAAACTAATATATTTATACGTTATGATATCACTATGTGTATGTGAAAGTATAAAACTGCGCGCTTAAAAGATTTATGAAGTTTTTCTTTACGATACGGATAGAAATTTTGGAAGGGCAGATATTATTCACGATATAACATTTTTTGCTTAAAAAAGTAAGTACATGTTTAACATGTTGTTATCGTAAAGCGACATCCTGACCATGCGTTCTCCGCATGTATTTGTTTATATCTACGGCATAGGTTGGGCGAATAGACTATAGGTCACTTATTTTCTGTTGACTTTACAACGTGTCCGTTGTAAAGTACGTTAAACTATGCAATAAACGTGGTGACTGAGGTATTGGAGCCCTACACACATATTATTATTATTAAGACATCATCACTATCAATATACCTACTCAAAAACGCCAATATGGAAAATATTAAGAAAACCTTCAAAGTTTGTTTCAAATCATTATTACCAATCAGTTTTCAGAAAAAGCTGAATTAAAAAATCCAACTACTTTAATCTAACTTAACTTTCCACAACAAAGTACCTTACTATTATATTTTTGTTTAGTAGGCATCATAAAAAATGTTGAAAATTACTTCGTTGAAAAACCAAAATATAAAATTACGAAATAGGCTCTTATTTTTAAGCATTACAAGAACAACAAAGTCTACGAAAATCACGTAGGTATTGGTTCTGTATACGAGTAAAATTGTTTACTCTTATCGCAAAATTTAAAAACAAAAACATGTGATTTACATAAAATTTGATTTATCTACTATAGGCCTGTGTAATATAAAAATAACACTGTGATTAAATTCTCTATACCTATAACTACAGCATAAAGCGAAAACGTCAATAAATGATTATTAAAATTAAAAACCAAGAAAGAAAATTCCAGCTTTACCATAAACTAAATTATGAAATAAGAATAGTAATTCATGAAAATCATACCGATCGTTTACCGACACAATAAGTCATGTAAAACTTCAAACGTGTAAAGCGTACATGAAATATTATTATTAATGTCTACATTTCTTGCAAACATAAAAGTCGTCCATCAGTAAGTATCCAGTAGATTTAAATTGCTATTATTCTTATATAAACGTTAACTAAATCACCTAAGTAATTACCTATACAGCGTGTTTCATTACAATTATATAAATTATACAAATGTTTGTAAAATTTTATTTCAGTACATATCTAATAAAAATTTAAAGAAAAAATATTTTCCAGCTACAAATAGGTTTTTATTTATCATGAGCTTAAAACAGTAACCTACGTACGGTTTCAATTTCTGAGGGTTATAAAAGAATTTTATATTATTTGTATTTTACGTTATTGATGAAAATGTAAACAATGAAATAAAAATTTCCTTGTACCATACCACACAATTTTTTTTAAATAATACAACGAACCGAATAGGTAGTAGTTGTTGCCATCTATGTTCCTTATGGTGCAGCGTCCTGCCATGCAGTAATATTACCTACTTTATTTATCGTAACTGATGGAAACTGTAACTTGAACTTCGGCTCATTTTCAAGAGAAAAGACGCTCTTTTTATTTTGTTTAAATACATTTTTTTGGGTGTTATTAAGCCCTATCCACTTCTTTCTTGCTTAATGTTTAATTTGCGATAGCGATACCTGTGTATAATTAAGCACTTTTGAAATTTTTAAAAACAACGAAAAGCTTCTTTTTTGTAAGGTTTTAACTATGGAGCATAGCATTTTTATTGTGAAATTTTGAGAATCACAGAATGTATCTCGTCAACATGAACAAGAAGAGATTTTTAAACAAAAAACGGGGCTTACGATCCGATTAAAAACAATTCTACATAAATTAGTTCGAAGTTAGTAAAACAATATTCTAAATCGATTATAAAGCGTCGAAAATCGAAAGTGCGTTAAAAATATTAATCAACACGTTAAGCACCAAATAAATATTTTAGCAAAATGTTTCGGAAACATTTAAGGTATTATTAAAATAATACAAATCGCTTAATAAAATATTACGTATTAGTATTAGTATTAGTATTAATTAATATTAAGTATTATATTCTAAATATAATTTAAATCGACCATCTTCTAATATGTAATTGTAAGTTTCCGTTTTAAATTGCCTAACTTTAATTATTCAAAAAATTACCGAGTTACACAAAAGCTTAATTTATCAGCGTTACTTACTTACATACTTTTAAAGCAGACTAATTGCAAATCTCGCATTACAGTCCGAGGAAGCACAAAAATTTACAAAGTGTTCAAAATGTGTTTAATTATCGCACGGCACAATTAAAACACTCGCGACACACCCGTACCGAAATAATGTATTTTTTAAACAAATTCTTTGTTTTAAATTACATAGGTAGATATCTATATTCGAATAAGTAACATTAAAACACGGTGTTCCGCGTAAACAACCGTAGACAAGTGACCACCTGAAAACAGATAAGTTTGTTTTGAGTCGACGACGTCACTGATAAGAGCGCACACGTGCTTGATAGGCAGGTATTAAACTGATTCTCGTTACATTTTTAATGCCGAAGTTCTCTTAAATTTAATAATCATTATGAATTAATAACTTATTAATAATTATTACCTACATATAATTTCAAACAATAATCGATACTGAAATTAAAGACGTTGTTTTAGCTCAATGCACCCCACCGAAGTCGATGAGAAAATTCACACCAAAATGCTATTTTGAATTTGAATTAATATAGAACAAAAATATACAGAGCAAAACGTTAACCGACAAATCAATAATTTATAAGCCAATCGCAAAATAAAACGATAAACAATTTATAATCAAAATCCTGCACTCGAAACAAATTCTGTGATTTTTAAAAATTTTAAAAGTACTTAGCCCCAATTTTATAATAAAACTAAAGTGACTTTAAAATTTAAAGTCTGTTTAAAGTCCTTTGCAGAGGTGAAATTAACTCCTTTTTTTAGATCAAGAATTAATTACCTTAAAAAATAATAGTAATAGTTCCAAACGATCCACGGGATAAATTCAGGGGTCGTAGTGGAGTTTGATGAAAAAGATATGTAAATAGTGACCGAAAATTTTTAAAATATGTACTTTTTAGGAAATATATTTTAAAATTATAAATTTTTTATGCAGTAAAATTATTTGAATAATCACTATCTACTGTCTTTATACCGCAAAATTATAAATGTACTCTGTTTTTAAGCTAAAAACTATTCGTGTGCCTTTAAGCATTGAAAATTCCCTATTACAAACCGTAAACAGATCGCATTTTAATCGCATTTTTATACGATAAAATACAAAGCAACTAATAAAACGTGTGCACCACCTACTTTCACGTGATAACTTATCGGAGTGCAAACAAAAACTAAACGTTTTTAAAATAAAAGTGGATTTCCTAGTATCCACGTAGCAACTCGAATGCATTGATATATAGAATTCCGGCAAAACCGCTTCAGATCATTCGCGTTAATGGTACAGAGCGGTAGTGCTTAGCTTAGTAGTTCGAATTTTAAATTACGGCGTCGTATATTTGTGTGTGTGTGTGTGAGGAGTGCTCGTTCAGTTAATAAGGCCTTTTTGCGTGTGACTGTGCGGGTGTTGTGTTCTCTAAAAGGATTACAAAAGGGATTAATACGACGAGGAAAGGTAGGATCTTTCTTTGTCGACTAACTTTCCTCTTACCTTTAGTTTCTCAAGTTTAGTTTCGACAAATTCTCTAAAAATCGAGCTTGATTAGGCTTTTGGATAGGGACTCGGTTAGGGTCTTAGTTGGGGCTCCCTTAAACATTCAACGGTCCAATTTCGTGAACGAAATTTTATCTCACGCGTGTTTTCGCGATCACAGTGGTTGGTGAAATAGATATAGGTACGTTATAATGGAAGTTCGCAGTCAACGGAAGAATCTAAAATGGAAATTGTCGATAGAGGGAAAACAAACGATGACGAGGAAAAGGTAGGAAATAGAAAGAAAAATTTGAAGTTTCTAATTTTTTCTTATAGTCTTTATAGACAAGTGGCAATCGCAGCGATAGCAGTGTTACTCTGCATTTTACGTAAGTATTAAAAATATATATATTTCAGGATTTTAATTTTTATATGTTAAATATAAAATATCTTAAATATATGTTTCTTGATTTTTTTAATTTATCTTATGTTGAGAGATTTTACCTTTTCAATGTTTACGGTAAAAAACAGAATTCAAATTTTTGATTGTCGCAACAATTTAGCGGAATAACAAAACATTTGAATACCTATACTAAAATTTGCAAAAATTAATACTTAACAGTTTTTTTTTTTTAAGAATCATCGAGTCAGTTATTAAAATTTATTGTGGTTAGTTAACTTCTAGTTTATATTGAAAGGCGTCATTCATTTTATTATTTTATTTTTATTTATTAATGTCGAATTAAAAACAAATTTAATTTATTCGAAGCATCATATGTGTATGAATTGTGTGTCGAAAAATGTTTAATGCCCAAGTTTCTCGATTAACTTTTTTTGCCTCCTCTTTACTTAAAAAAAAAGATTCAAATAATTTTAGTTTCTTCGTGGCGTTCTTTTAATACTCCTTGTTCTAAATTTCCCCCTTTCTTTACTAAATTTAATACTTTCCTGCAATTGCAGCTATTTCACTAACAAAATGAAAATAAGGCAACTGTGGGGGGATAAAATTACGGATCTTCCAGACGTTTTAGAATAAAAAGGTACTACTGTTTATTTTCGTTAACATGAACCATATTCGAGAAATTCATATATGAAAAATAAGAGATGAAGGATATCCCAAAAATTATTTTAATCATTTTTGCTGTTGCTATTGGTAAGATTATTCACCCCAGCAGTTGGTGAAACTTTGAGGTGAATATCGCGCCGTAAAAAAATTATGAGGACTTGTGGCATTATTTTGACATAGTTTATATGCTCCCTATAGATTTCCCGCCATCTCCTTAAAACCGAGCTCCCTTATTCGTTTCTTCAATTTTAATCAACTGAGGGGTGGCTCGCGACCGGAGTTGCCTAATCAAGTTGTTAACCAGACTTTAAAAATCTACATTCCTACAAAATTTTAAAAGCAAAAACTCACAATCAGATGTGAAAATGTTCACCAGCCTATTCCATGCATTTTTCTTTAATGGTTTACTATTTTTCTAATTGCTTTGATTTTGGATGTACTATACATAGTAACATAAAAAATGTTTAAAAACTTTTTTAGGTCTTTTCTAACCTAAACTATTTATCTAATTAATTGTCCCCATTTTGGAGTCATTGTTTATACAATAGGGAACGAGACTTGAATATTAATAGTTATTGTGTTTTAATAAAACGTAAAATTACACACAAAAAATAAAACCATAATTTAGTAAATGCTTATTACTGAATATTGTTTTAAAAGAAAAAAGTCTACCTATCAATTTAAAATATAGATATTCTTAAATTAAGATTATCAACTGAATTTAGGTACCTATATTCTTTTATGTGTGTATAAAGTACCTTCGTAAAACTAGGAAAAACTGTTAAGAAGCGTAGAATTTCCATATCGATACATTATGCTACAGACGGTTAATTATAAAAAATATCTATTATAGAATAATTTTTTTAATAATTTGGTTGGGACACCATCAAAAAGCGAATATTTTAAATAAAATTAATTTTTACAAATTAACTTGTATTGATTATAATCATTTATAATTTAAAGTTATCTAGAACAGTGTTTGAGCAGTAACGTACAGATGGCGAATAAAGTATGTTAAATTACAATTTTCAAATAGTTTTGCAGTTTTAATTAAACAGTGGTAATTATTATTATAAGAAAACTTATAAATATTTCCAAAATTTTGTTACTTCATAAATTTATAGTTTTATTTGTCACTTGAAAATACCTAACAATACCTATCTATGTGTGTATTACCCATACATAATTATAAAGTTAGTAACTGTCTATCGAAAACATATAAATGTGGGTAAGTGGAATAACATCATTAATAGATACACATTAATTTTAAATTAAAACCACTTTCCTATTTTAGAGATAATTCATTTTGTAATTATGCTCAATAAAATTTTTAATTTAATTGTAAAGTAACGTATACTGGGCGCCTATGAAAACGATCGATAATATTTTACATTAGATTAGTAGGATAATTTAAGCCGATTTAATCTAACAATAAATAAACCACCGATTGAACTCAATCTATATGGAAGACGACCTTCAGGAAACGCAGCCCTTTAATGTTGGGGTTTTTTAAACGTTCAACTATCATTTTAGACAATTGACAGAATCGTTTTAGCTATAAAAGTTTTTCTTAAATTTCGTAGAATTATTATTGTAAATCGAATAGGCCAATATAAAAAAATATGAAAGAATAAAGAAAAACATAGGTATAGATAATTAGGGTTGCTGGCATTGTATAAATGGTTTCAAACAAAATCGAAAGAAAATTAAAGTGAAAATTAATGTATGATTTTATAGACGCAAAAATGCAAGTGGCTTCATCAAATTTGGGGTGCTTCATGGCCACTCACGTAAACTTGGACGATTATATTTGCAACTAATCCGGATTTAAGCAATAGACGGCACACCTTTTCCTTAGTAAAAAAATTGTGCTTAAATTTTACACAGTACAGCACTTGCTAACAAACGGGTATCCGAAAAGTCTTTCCGGAAATTTTATTAGGACCAATCTTTCCATCTTCTGATAAATTTATTCGACAGATATTTACCATAGAAACGTTTGTTCGAACAATTGTGTCCGTGGTCAGTATTCATGGCATGGGAGCCAGTTACTATCGTCCATGGTAAATATCTGACAGATAAATTAATCAGAAGATGGAAAAACCGGCCCATTTTTAACAATGTTTAAGTTAACAATACAACCACAATCTTTCCACGGCCAACCAAGACCGAAAGACGTTTTAGACACCCGTTATTTTAAATATGCGTATATATACAGCCGATCTAAACCTATATGCAATTCACGTCATCAACAAAAAGTTACTAGATTGTTTATTTGTAATTCGGTTTAAAGTTTGGAAAACGACATATTCGACGTGATTTACTTGCGTCCATATTAGATGATATAAAGAAAGACTACACTTTGTTAGAACTGTCAAAATACGAGGTACGAGGTGATAGCACTGTGTGAAACGTCATCATCTAGTAACCTTGTCTTGATGACGTGGACTGCATATAGGTTTGGACGAAGTGTACCTATAATTAGTTTAATATGTAAGTGCACTTAAATATCGTTACTAGTTAAAATAAACTAAAGATCGATGTCGATATCGAAGAGGGTGATACACTTATCACCCTCTTGAACCTCACTAGGTTCAAAAGGAACAAAAATAACCGTACATGTTATAGTGCAAAGTATTACATAAAGTAATATTGTGCTCGTAATTGATAAGTTTATTAGAGTGTCCAGTGTTTATTCATGTTTCCTTTTGTGTTATTCGAGTAAGATGTGCAAAAACGAGTTTTTTTAACTAAGTAAACAAGTAAGTAAATCTATTCGTTAAGAATGAACTTGATAAAATTATGAAAAGCAAGTAGGTGCGTAATTCATTTTGTTCATTTAAGTTAAAGATAATTATAGTTAAATTGCTCTTATGTACACTCAATCAAAAAAGTACGTAAATACAATAAAAAAATCATTATATTAAAACTGGCGTTCATTAATTTTCGTCCAAGTACGATTTCATCATTACAACGTATGTCCAAAGATTACTTGATATTCGAAATCATTACCCAATGAACGTTTATTGGTGTAATGACCTTATACATTGCTACATCGAATGCAGTTCATTACGTTAATGAATAATTTGACTGTTCCAATGAACAAGCTTTCTATTTTTTTTAATAAATTAGTACATACATAATATGAATTTGATTTATAGTGACAATAGTTGTGTTTATTAGTTTTATCAATATTCTTACATAAATTCAATAAATTATTCCACTGAAATGCAAAGTTTGTTTATTGTATCGATGAATGTGTTTATTAAATAAAGGAATATTCTTGTTTTGTTACAATGTACACTTCTATTCCTATTAAACGAGTACAGTTACTATTTCACATTGTAAATAGGATAATGTCTATGTATATTGTTTCTATAGCAAATTTATTTTTTGTAATGTTTCAATTAATTATCGCTCAAATATACCTACATAGAAAATTTGAGTATTAGTTCTTTATTGTTCATGTTGTCGATTGTAGGAAATACAAATCGATTTTTCCGCTGAAAAAAATTGATTTGTACACGTTTCTATGGAATTTGATATGTAATAACAAACACAAACCGTTTTTAGAAATATTTTTCTATAACAGTTCTAACATAAATATTAATGTAAACGTCGTGATATTTTTTTTGCAATTATTTAGTTTCGAGTTTTCAAACTGCACTGTCTTCAATTTATCCCGTTTCTGTGAAGCCGTTAATATTCCTAGATTATCCTATATATAGAATTAAAAAAATACATAATCAACTGTATTTATACTGTATATTAGTGAACTTAGTCATAGATACGATTACGTAGTTATTATTTCAAATCGACCTTATGATGTTTTAAATTCATAAATTATAAGTTATGATGTTAATGTAGAAATTCATAGATACAATCAAGTAATGATTGGATTGATGAAAAAGAGTTGTCGACGCAATCAAGATATCCATTAAATTATGAAATATGTTCATCAGTTTCTAATGAACTTAATAACATTGGAACTACGAACATGGAAATTAAAAAATGAACATCTATTAGTAGTATTAATGAATTTTTCATTGTATCAATGATCAAAAAGTCAATAACTGGTGTTCATTGATATAATGTACAATAAATTTTTGAGTGTATTACATAAGATTGAATAGCTTTTATTCGATTATAAAATCTTATTAAATAAGTATTAGTTTGTAAATAATACTCATCTGATAAACAAAAGGATGCGCAACCGACACAGTAAGAACTTAAAAGACTCAAAGTACCTGAATATGAATAATAATAAATATTTAGTACTTACAATAAAAGAAATAAAAACACAATCTATAAATATCTATCTATTCAAGACCATTTCGATATATCTACCTAAATTCCATCTTATCTTAAATACACCTTCCATCATTAATCGATTATTAAACATTAGTCGATTTACAAAGGTATGAATATCAATTAGAACGTTCTTTTTCAGAATTATCTATTTAGACAACAAATTTTCTCGTAACTCACCGTAAAAGTGAAATTTTAATACAATTTTAAATATGAAACAAATAAAACTGGAAACATTCATATTGAACATTGAAAATTTTCCAAGTTCGTATTGTTAAATTCAAAAATTATAAATTTCGTTAAAATTCGGTGGCCATTTTCCACTGTATACTAAGTGGAAGAACCAATGACACAAGTGAATATAACATCAGGACGAATGCTACAATGTTGCGTCGCGACGCCGGGATTGGCGAAAAGGCTACAAATAGAGAGCTTTTGAAATCCGATACAGTTGCGCAGTTTGATATAACAAAGCATTATAATAATTAAGGGAGAAATTACGTAGCATTTTCAACCGAGTGGTTGCTCGTTTGAAAGTATTTATCTCGGTGTCTTGAACGAACGAAATGTTTCTTTTCATCTCAATTAAGATTCTTAATTCTTATTCTATATTGTTGTTATTAGTTTACGATCGAGTACCCGCATTTAAATTCGAACAAATTCTTACAGTTTTATGGGTTGTATCCTTGTTATACCTACCCTAAAAGTGATAAATAATTAAAAATTGATGTAAGAGAACTAGTACATAAATATCGTTCAGCAATAAAACTTTGTAAAAATGATAGTTGCAAATCAAGTTACATAACTTCGAGTACCTACTACTAACTTAATTTAAAAGAAATAATCTAAAATAAGGAACCAGTTTCGTTTTAACTAAACTATATTACTAAATAAATTACTATACAACTAACTAAATTATATTTTTCAACGTTACCTACAATGTAGGTACTAATAATAAATTAATTATTTTAGTGGATTAATTTGATGTATCTTGTTGTATATTTTCAAGCTGTTTAAATGATTAAATTTAAACGTTATTTAAAATTAACCCATTCTGTAAGTTAATATTCTACTGAAATTTAAAAATAATAAGACGCTATTGTGCAATAAATTAGTACGGGAGTGTTTATTTGTAACATATTTTACATAGGCAAAACTTATTGCAACATTAATAAGTCTAAAATTGGTTACCTACTCTTACGTGATGTATTTTGTTTATATTAACGAAGTTACCGATATTATATTGTATACCACACCTAAGATTAGTAATCATTTATCGTTAAATGTAGTCTGACATTAGTTTTCTATAAACGTTTGATCGACCTCGTAGATGAGTAACCATAAAAATTGACTTGAAGCACATTACGTATAGGTACTTTAAATAATTTTAATGTTAAGGATGAAACAAACAAACTAAAATTTAATTTATTTTCGTTTTACAACCAGTTCAGCGACTAGCGCGGTCGTGATTTTAAAATAAGTGTTGGAAAAGTGTCCGAAATTTTCGAATTTAAATTAAAAACTAGAATTAGCGTATTGTGTAACTAGTGTTGAAATACCCTTTCGGCCTTTCAGCTTTTCTGACGACCACAAGTATTTTTATTACAAAATTTTGATTTTTGACGTTTACCTTTGACATTTTACGCCCGATCGTACATAAATATTTTTAATAAAATATAATATAATAAATTAATTTGTTTATTCTGTGTTAAAGAAGGCATCCCTAAAATAGTACCGTGCAATTCTGAAACACCCTGTATATATTAAGCAGTTAATGAGTTTTAGAATTTATATTTTAACAGTTTTATCGTCAAAATTATAAGTTTCTAGTACCAGGACATCTATTTATATATAAACTAATGTTGATTAAAAAACTAAATGTTCTAATTTTCCAAGTATAAATTATCTAATAACTTTGTAAACAGTTCAGGTACTATAATATTATTAAGTAGTCTAAGTACATTGTTAACATGACAATTAACATTTTCCAACTTAAGTATTTCCAGTTAACATTATACAATGTCTTCATGAATCGAGATCGTTATCTTGCAACATATAGCAATATAATTTTGTTTCGGCATAGTTAAAGATAGTGTAATTTCTAATTTTCACGAAAGTTAACAGTTTTGTCACGAGTTTCATTAAATTCAATGGGAACGAATTTGTATAGTGATAACGAGCCGTTGGAATGTCAGCTAATAAACTTATATAAGAACAAGCTAAGGGCATATATACATATGACACACCTGACACGAATGGCTATTGTATCTTATTGCAGTACTTAATTCGATTTAGAACGATCGAAAACTATCGTCCGAATTCCGGAAACAAGTTCGGTATGGTGTAATCGATGTAGGTTAGCGAGGTTGTTGCTACAGTTCTTTAAGCTGTTGCAAGTATATTTTCAAAAATTGAAAGTGTCCTTGAAAGTCTCGAATGCGAATCTACAGTAATATCATATAAAAAAAACACGCACAAAAGCGCTAAAAAAAGGGTCTTTAATTAAGAAAATTGTAATAGGCAATCAAAAGTTATGCAGATATAATTTAATAGATCTAAAAATTATTAACAAAAATAACGACTAAAAATAAAATTTTCATTCAAAAAATTAATTGTTGTATTTTTGTAATGTACCTAATTAGTTTCGATTATGTAACCCTCAACTGTTTTCTAGCAACTCATCGCTTAAAAAATATCTATGTATATTTCGTTAGTATATATAAACAACGAAATTTATTCGATACTACCTACGACAGTTCTTGTTTCTTTTTTTTTTTAGTGCAGACAAATCTGACAGTTCACTAAAAATATTTTGCATTTTAATTTTTCTATAAATATCTAAGTATTATTTCACGAGTGTTTGGATTTCTTTTCGGCATTTTTTAATATATTTACTTTTGCTCTCTCTTATGGGCCCCATGTTAGATTTATGTTCGTTTGAATGCAGATTTTTCTTCGAATTCCAAAAATCTATAACATTTATTTAACACTAGATTTACGGAACCGTTATTATTCTAGCATTAAGGGGCGGTGTTGAAACCAAAGCGTATTATTAAAGCGTATACACCGTGTCCAAGATAAGAATGCACAGCATGGGGATCTTGAAAACGGTAGAAGATACAGGGTGGCTTAAATTAGAAAAAAGTTGCGCTATTTAGAGTATGTTCACATGCTGGTCGCAAAAGTTCATTATTGTTTATCGTTTTCAAAATTCTCAAAAAAATGTGATTTTTTGGATTTTCGTTTCTGTTCATTTTTTTATTTATTTTAAATGATATTAAAAAACTACCGGCACTTTCTCATTGCCACTTTTTAAGCTCTACAAAATGGCGTGTTCAAATTTTTAATCCGACGTTTCGTATCCGAGAACCCATCATCAACTTAATTTTTTTATATGGCCACAAACAAAGAGACACCCTGTATTCGGTAGCATTACTCATTACAAATTCAACGATGTATTACACATTATGGTTTTGAAGCCAAAAAAGGGGAAAAACGTGAGTTATACGGTTTTTTATTTGTTAAATTAGTAGGCGCTGGTACAATAACAGAAACAAAATGTCAAAAAATTATAATAATTGCTCAAATAGGTTGCTATTATTTTCTAGACACAAGTATGCTCTGTCTACAGAAGAATTCAAAACATGGTCTAACATTTCTGGTGTGATTGTATTAACTGCTGCTAAAACCAATGCCAATAACTGTTCTTCAGTTTCAAAAGTGGCGTCATACACTTGGTTTTTTAAATAACCCCACAGGAAAAAATCCAACGGAGTTAAGTCAGGTGATCGGGCTGGCCAGGCTACTTCACTGTGTGTTCCAATTTTTGACATTTTGTTTCTGTTATTATACCAGCGCCTACTAATTTAACAAATAAAAAACCGTATAACTCACGTTTTTCCCCTTTTTTGGCTTCAAAACCATAATGTGTAATACATCGTTGAATTTGTAATGAATAATGCTACCGAATACAGGGTGTCTCTTTGTTTGTGGCCATATAAAAAAATAAAGTTGATGATGGGTTCTCGGATACGAAACGTCGGATTAAAAATTTGAACACGCCATTTTGTAGAGCTTAAAAAGTGGCAACGAGAAAGTGCCGGTAGTTTTTTAATATCATTTAAAATAAATAAAAAAATGAAAAGAAACGAAAATCCACAAAATCACATTTTTTTGAGAATTTTGAAAACGATAAACAATAATGAACTTTTGCGACCAGCATGTGAACATACTCTAAATAGCGCAACTTTTTTCTAATTTAAGCCACCCTGTATCTTCTACCGTTTTCAAGATCCCTATGCTGTGCATTCTTATCTTGGACACGGTGTATTATGATTTATAGGTACATTTTCATTTAAGAACTTTTCTAAAATTTCTTTAAAAATAAGTAAGTATCTATCTGCCCTCAGATTGTTTTCGTAACATAGACTGTCAAAATACCAATTGAAACATATGCGATGTTCTTTCGTTTTCATGGCAATCTTAGAAAAATCGTAAAAACCAAAATATTTTGATAAATTGGTTATTAAAACATTAAGTGTTATACATCTTTGGAATTAGAAGAAAAATCTGCATACGAACGAAAATAAATCTAATATGGCGTCAATACAAAAAACAAAAGTTGACTGTCGTTGCTCGTTTTCTGTAAGTGCTAGAGCAAATGTAATAGGAGCATTATTTTTAAATTTCTCGTTAAAAGTGCCCAAATAATGTTTTGGTTAGAAATGGCTAACTTGATGGGCTTTCGTATAAAAAAAATAAAAACAAAAATTTCAATTTTCGGTTTTTCGCGATTTTTTAAAATTAAAATGGGCAGGTCAAATTTTTTTCTACTTTATTAATCAGTATAAAAATGCGCAACTCGAGATCCCCATGCATTCACACTAAAAACGGGCACCCTGTATACATCGAGCACACAATTATGACTACTTGAAAAACATGTTGTCATATTACCGCACTTTAACACATTGACCGCCTTGTCAGTCACGGGTGACTGACACTGGAATACTCCAATGGGGCTATGTCAGTCACCAGTGACTGACACTGAGTACCATAAAAATCCTCATAATTTCCCACAAAAATGCATCAAAGTAAATTAAATAATCATATCTCTACATAATTTATTAAATATAACTTAAAAACAAAGAATTTTTTTTTTTACATTTTATGAAAAAACTTGTTGGCGGAGAATGTGTTAAGAGAGGAGATATACCACATACTAATTTATTGTGAGGGATCGATTTTATTGCACACCTAATATTTGTTATCCTTTGGTACTTTTACCTAAGAAGTAAACAATCACTCTATGATTGTTTCTTAAAATAAAAATAAAATTTCTATTTTTTTTTAAATATCGAACGAATTTTAATTAATTGTAAAAATATTCGATATTTGGCAATTCAAATATTTTAAATGTAGACGATATAAAAAAGCTATCGCGGCATTTGACCTAAATGGTTTGATTGATTTAGTAATGTCGTATCCTGATTTATTAAAACTGGTTATACGTCATGCAAATAAAATATTTTGTAAAGAATATAGATTTCTGTTTAAAATAATAAAATTTTATTTATAAACTGATTCTGGACAATAGCAGGGTATTATCTAAAATAAAATTAATTCAATAAAATAAGTTACCTACATTCCCGAGAGACAATTATTATCGGGAAGCAAGAAGTTTTTTATTTAAAATAAATCGAGCTGAAATTACTTATTAAAAAAATGGATAAGTACTGTCACGAATTTAGTGTAACAATTATTTATTATAAACTTTAAAAAAAATTGCGAGGACGCATTGATAAATGTAATGTTTGTAAACCTTAAAAATATTGAAGGTATAGACTTCGATGGTATACTTTTGCACATCAAAGTGTCGTAGCTCAAACAGTCTTTTGTTTATTGTGTTCAATAAAATATATTTGAAATAGTCGAAAAATGCGTTATCTGGTAAATAGGCAATATTTTAGTAATTCCAAGTTCGTTTCGTAGTAAGTATAGGTACCCATTGAATGGCCAATTACAGATCCTAAAGCTCCTAAGCTCCTTACATTTCAAACCCTTTGTGTAAATGTACAACTTTCTGATAATACAACGATTTTTGGACAGTTTTTGAAACTGATTTTCGAAATATTATTCTTGATATACTTTTTTAAAGATATATTTTTACTAAATACTAAAAATATGTAAAAGTACAAAACATAGTTTCTTTTTTAATTTGTTGTCTTATTTTAATTTATAATTAAATTAGTATTTAGACTGGCCCTTCCTGAAATGGCATTTAAAAAGAAAGTCTAAATAAAATTTGAAAAACTCCCACTTTAAACAATATAAAATGAGCCGTGAATAAAAAATACATTACGAATTACAATTCGAACCTACAAATCCTTGTTGGTCAAGGAATGTCCTTGAAAAAATCAACACCTCCCAATTTGATTTACTTGTAAAGGAAGCTGTAGGCGCTTCCATGCGGTTTACTATGCATAATCGAGCTTCCTTTATATCGGCAAGAGGCAAATCATCAGTCTTGTACAACAAAAGGCGCGGTCCTTTCACTTGGCCGCGAATCTGCGGCGTGCTCCACATTTTATAACTGCATGTCGGCTACTTGTTTTCAAGGTCTCCACGAAACACTTTCAATTTTTACAAAGTTATGTCACATAGAATTCGTATACCTGTAGGTGTGCCATCTCGTTTAAAGAGAAGCATTGGTCAATCTTTCAGTTAGGGGCTTAGCTTACCGTTGGGCAATCGAAACCGAAATGATGCGTACCCACGTATAAAACCGTAAACGCACATTACCACGATCGAATTTCATTTACCTATTCGTATCCTATAGCACGAATTTCACGTTCGCGAATTCAAAATCGAAGCGGCTGATGCAATCGTTAAATTACTCAAATCGATTAATTTGCCACGAAATTTGTTCGAATTAAAAAAGTTAATACAGTAGAGTCTCGATAATTCGAACGAATCGGGGATGATTGCGGGACTACCACGAATTACACGGAAATGGAAAAAAAATGCGGAGCAGGTATTTGGTACATAATAATTGTTTAGGGAGAACGTAAAGGGTAACTTGAAAAATAACTTCCCGGTGTCCAGCTCAGTAACGATCGTATTTTTTAATAGTTTAATTTTCGAAAAAGGGCTCGAATTACACGGAACCTCGAACTATCGAGACTTAAATTACTTATTGGATTACTTATTAATTTTTTTAAAGTGTACCTTTAATTGCTGATGTAACACGGTGCAATGTTACCTTTTTAGATTTTCGGTCAATTTTAACGTTCGATTCACTATTGATATTGTTTTGGAACACATTGAATATTTTTCGAAATTTTTGAAAATTTACAAATCACGTGAGTATGTAGGTAACTTAATTCGTTTCAAATGTTTTATTTCGGGGCGTTCGCGGGGTGGCATAAGCCAGATATTGACAATTACCCTTAATGTGGAGTATTACCCATGTATTAAACGCACTTTCTTTTTAAAGACAGTTGGCAAAATATCTTCAAAACTATGTTTTTAATTGGTTCCCCATAACGCGTCAATTAAAAAGTTTAAAAAGTTTATTAATATGCAGTATTATATTAATTATTAGACACTCGCTAGAGGTCTATATTATTTGTAGTTGGTATAGATTACTAAAAGAAATGTAGTTTCACAACTAAACATAAATTGCTATTTCACCTAAAGCATCGACCAACACTCTCTTGAAAGTTAATCTCGATTATATGTTGAAATAAATTTAAAATTTGAATAATGTCACGCTAATACTACTAAATTGATATGATCTAATAATTTTAATATTCGACAATTTAATGCGATACCTGGTTTATTTCATAAAAAGAAGCTGGATTTTGGGTGTCACTACGTATTACGTACTTTTATTAAGTAGACATGGATATTTATCGTTTTAACAACGCATGAAAATTACCGAGTTGAAAAACGATGTGCCCGATCTTTCGCACACGATTTCAATTTTTATTAACATTATGTACCTATATTTTTATGTACCTTTGATGGTTAATTTTTGTAAGTGTGTCTACCTATATTAAAAATTAAACTTCGACCGCGTATAATTAATTAAAGGTACGTATCTAGATAGTTAATTGATATGTAGGTGTGTAGTACAACGTTAACTATGACTGGTACTCTTTTTTTTTAACCTCTTTTACATTAACAAGACAATTTTATTTGAATATTTCCAAATTCAAAGTGTTGGCTAGTTTTTCGAATTCTGACTTGCCGTGCGTCGCGGCACAACAACAATTTCCTAACTTAAAAGTACATATTTGATACGGCCTCTTGAAGGCAGGCATTATCGTATACATTTTTTCAAAATAACTTATTAACGATTTAACTTAAAACTTTAAATTTGGCGCACGCATTGCTGCAAGTTAAGCTAAACAAACACACGCCGCTTTACGCAAATTAACACACAGAGGATGTTTATTTTTACAGGTTGTGGCCTCGTTTTTTTTTACCAACAACTTTTTTTATACTATTTTAAGTTAAGTCGTCGATAAGTTATTAGTTGTATGTCGAATAGAAGGTAAATCGGCACATTTTCAGTTCGGGAATCTGTGGTCAAGCGTTTGACAGACAATTCAGAAACACCCCGTATAGCTTCTTTTTGTTTCGGTTATGTCTATTGCGAACAAAAAAATAGGCGAGTAGTTATCTATATTTTCTTGAAGGCTTAAAAACTTATGAAATTTGAGCTCAAGCTATTTATTTTATAGAACCAATCAAAACAACAATTAAATACTTATATTATTTCCATTGCTGATCATCTTTTTAAAATGGGTACTATCCTAACGTATGGAGTTTCTAAAGATTATCGAAGTGTTCCTAGTAATTTATTAATAATATTTAAAAAATAAACTAACTCGTGATCCTGGCCATCGTGAATCAAAAGCGTTAGAAATTTCAGAACCGACGCAACTTTAAGATAAAGTTTAAATAATAAAATAAACACAAAAAATTACCATACGTAGTAGGTAGGTATCTATAGGTACCCAGTTAATAATAACACTGCACAACAATATGGCCACTTTTGTCTGATGATTGACTTTTATCATGTGATGTTTACTAATTTGACGTCACTGATTTCAAAAATACCCTCAGTTTTTTTGTAACAGCTCTTGTTTATGAGATATAGTTTTCACGAAAAAATCGCTGTGTTAGTGTGTTAATTTGCTTGTAATTAAGAAAATATTAAGTTTTCTTAATATAATTTGATACGGCATCGTCAAGAAGAATCTGTGTCAATGATCCAAATCATTTTTGTTTCATTTGCGGAGAGTATATATTTAAAGAATACCGTTTGAATGTGACAGCGTTCGTGATTGAGGCTTACAAAAATTATTTTGGTCACACACTGGAAATGAAAGACAAGCCTTGGATTCCGCAAAAGGTATGCAAAACGTGCGTCGAGTTTCTACGTTTGTGGACAAATAAGAAAAGGAATAGCTTTAGATACGAAACCCTTGAACCACCACGACGACTGTTATTTTTGTTTGGTGAACACAACTGGCATTAACCGAAAAAATCGAGCTAAATGGGAATATCCTTCCATACGGTCGGCACATAGACGTATTTTGAGTCCTAAAATATCACTTGAACCTCAAGCTGATGCTTCACAGGATGAGCCTATGCATTTTGAGGCGAAAACTGACAGTAGTGATAGTGACTTTGAATGTGACCTGAAAGCGCCAAAACTATTCAACCAAGATGATTTAAACGACCTTGTCAGAGATCTGGGACTGTCAAAGGCTGCTTCAGAAATTTTGGCTTCTAGGCTAAAACAAAGAAACTTGGTAAGGAAGGAAACGAAAATTTCTTATTACTGCACAAGAGAACAAATTCTCCTCAAATATTTTGCTGAAGAAAATGATTTCGTATTTTGTAAAGATGTACCTGGTTTAATGGCTGCAATGGGTATTCAAAATTACGTTTCTAGTGACTGGCGTCTATTCATAGACTCATCAAAACGTAGTCTAAAATGTGTTCTCTTACACAATGGGAATAAATTAGGGTCGTTGCCTATTGCTCATTCCACAAAAGTAAAAGAAGAATATACAACTATTGCTCTGTTTTTAGACAAAATTAAATATGTGGAACACAATTGGCTCATATGTGTTGATTTAAAAATGGTCAACTTACTTTTAGGCCAACAAGGTGGTTATACAAAATATCTCTGTTTTCTTTGCTTGTGGGACAGTAGAGCTAAATATCAACATTGGATTAAAAAAGATTGGCCTCCTCGGGAAGCGCTAGTTGCAGGACAACAGAACATGATAAACCCCCCTTTAGTATCAAGGGATCAATTTTGCCTCCGTTACATATAAAACTAGGTCTTATAAAACAATTTGTAATAAGGTCTTGACAAAATGGAAATTGTTTCCTTTTCCTATCATAAAAGATTTCCAATTAACTGAGTGCAGATAAAGATAAAAGCGTTTGAATTTTGACGGGCCGACAAATAAGATCATCTAATTAAAGACTCAAATTTTACGGACACTATGACAGAGATTGAGAAAACGGCATGGTTAAATGAGTTTAGTTTGGCTTGTTAAAAATTTAATTTGGGAAATAAGAAAAGTTCTGAATTTTCTCAACACGTCGAACAACTCGTTGAGTCACTTTACAAAGAGCTTGGATGTAACAGTGAGCATCAAGTTACACTTTCTTCACAACCACCTGGTACTATTTTCCTACGCAAATCTTGTGGGACCTAAGTGAAGAATTTCAGTGGCGAACGATGTCCACCAGTTGACCATTCGTACCCATGGAGGAACTTTTGCTATCAGGTGCTACTGGAACGCACCAATGATGGCTGTACTATTGTTGTGAGCATTAAACTAGAATTAGCTCTCTGCCTTCAGCTTTAGACAAGAAAATACATATAAGAGTAATAGTTTCTTTTCATTATTAAAGGAATCTAAATGATTAATTAGAATTGTCTCTAAATTTATAGTGTTTTATTATAAAAACACCCGTGTCATATTTTTTTAACTATAGCTGATACAGAAATTTCAGTCACGAATTGAAATCGTCATCAAAAATTGGACTAATATCATGTAACATAACCCAATCATCAGAAATGCTGTTGTGCAGTGTAATTGTTTAATTTACAAAATCAGTTTATCTCTAGAAATATCTACGTGTTACACTTTTGATCGGTGAAAATAAACGATATAATTTAAATGACACGAAAAAGTAGATTTTAGTTTATATTTTGGAACAGGTCCCATTATTAAATGTCAAATAAACGCTATTATATAAATATGTAGAAATAATTATGTATGGGGGTTTTTAATTTCACTAGCTTCCTCGTTTTTTTTTATAGTGTTTACTTACTAAATTTGGATCATCACTTTCTCCGTTAAAACGACCTGCGTTTATCGATATGTCTATAGTTGTGTAATATTGATACTTAAAATATAAATGATTATTAATATAAGACAAAATGCAGGCGTTACAATGAAATATTATCTATAAATAACTTATATTTGATGACGTTCGCATTAAAAAATCTTGCGTAATTTATGAGAGAAAAATTAGGAATTTAAATTCTTTTAACCGGTTTACATATTTTTCTGTTAACAATTTCTAATCTACAATTTGGCACGTTAATGTTTAAGTCGTTTATAAGCTAGCTTTCAAGTGTAATTTATTAACTAGACACTAATACACATCATCGTTTTGATAGATTAATTTTCATAAACAAGATACTTCTTACGACATCGCTTTATAGAAAAACAGTTTCGATGTTGAAGTATTCATTGAAACATTTCATATCCTCCAATATTCTTTAATACTTTTATAACTCATGAACCGAAGTAGTTGAATTTTGAATAGAGAAAAATCAGCGTTGATCTCAATTTAGATTTAATTCTTTATCTTTCTAAATACATAATAACGATTTTATTGAAAAATACGTTTCCCAAATCGAATCGATCGATTGCCTGATTTTTAAGTTTACCTCTTGACACGTGATTTGATTTAATGAGTTGATTTTTTCTTGTTTGCATTTTCTTCGATCAAATATCAAAATTTTTAACAGTAACTATACCTACACTAAACAGGCACGAGTATATTTGTGTGTGTACATTTATCTATTGCCGATCATTTGGGTTAGGTGCTTGTTTTTATTCGATTTGTTTCGCAACAGATCACAATATGACTTATGTTATACTGTAAGAGTGAATAAATTATATTCTGTTCGTTTCAATTGTCCTATTTTTAAATTATAGATACTAAGTATTTGATAAAAATAAAAATACTATACCTTATTCGCTTTCCTTATGCAGTAGACATAAACGAGCATTACTGCACGTTATATTTTTACGTGGTAATTTCAAAATCTCGAGAAGATCCAACCCCGTGCAACGTGTTGTTATCGCATTTGTTTACGTCTACTGCATGGGTTCGACGAATAGAGTATAGTTGTGTATTTTTCGTATTTCAATAACATTTTGGTTTAGGTCACAATTATTTTAAAAACTGCATATTTTCGACGTAAAGTAACATTTCAATTGGGGGCCAAGTTAACGAAAAATTTCGTGTTCGATTTTCTTGATTTTTTTTACGGATTATTATTGTTAACACCTAGCGCCAATTTCTATTTTGCTAGCGCCATTACAGAAACCGAAATAATCAAATATTTGCAATAAGAGCTATTTTTACTTTAAGAAGTAGCTTTTTTTAGTTCTCTGTGCATATTTTATTGACATTCAATCTTAAATAAATATATGTCTATGTATATGTCGTAAGTTAATTGTAAAATCAGCTTTTTTACAAAACGCCGCCTTATTGTCGAAAAAACGTGTGTATCTAAAATTGGCTGATAATTCATAGCCTTTCCGTAATACGACTACGCTCCTCTAGCCTTTTTGTAATGGAAGCATTTATAACAAAAAAGCTACTTAGTAACATTTTTTGATTTGAGCAAATTACTTTTGAGGGAGAGAGGGTGTTTTTATCCGAGAAATTAAACCAGTAGTTCCTCTTTAAACTTGAACAAGTGGCATTGGTGGGTTTTGAAAAGTACCGTTATCTCAGCTGGCATTCCATTAGGTTGCTACAATAGTAAACAGAAACGATTGTAGGGGTTGAAGTCGTAAATATCT
This sequence comes from Rhagophthalmus giganteus, assembly GCA_036326145.1. Taxonomy (NCBI): domain Eukaryota; kingdom Metazoa; phylum Arthropoda; class Insecta; order Coleoptera; family Rhagophthalmidae; genus Rhagophthalmus; species Rhagophthalmus giganteus. The sequence continues at coordinate 3,373,704 of JARFJA010000083.1, read as the reverse complement.
TTTGCGGTCATTGACAAGTTGTATTGTAACATATACTCAAAATGTTTCCTTATTTAAGTAGATATCTAAGTAGTTATTTGTTATTCATTTTATTTTTTATTATCATTTGCATGTGTTGTTCTAATAAAATTTCTTATTAAGTTTTGTGAAATAAAAATCAATTTCGATAACGTCAATTTGATAAATGTACGGGAAAAAACTCGAAATAACACTGAAAGTTACTAACACTCATTGCGTCATTACGGAATGTTTAGTGATTAAATTTTGCTTTTGGTCTTTTTGTTTGGTAAAAAACCAAAAAATAAAGTACCTACTTACCTATTTGCATTTAATTATACTTACTTATACTTTTAATTATACTTTAAAAGCTCGTCGAAATTTCTCAATTTCTCAAAATCATAAAACTAGTTAGTACTGGCACCCCTTTTAGTTCAAGCCTCTCAATATTAAACGTAACTGTTCCAAAAACAGGCAAGTTATATTAATTATGTTAAATAAAGTAATCTAACTTTTACGTATAAATCAAAATAGGAATTGCAATCATAAATGAAAATATTCACAACAATCTGCACTTCCTACAAGGGGCCATAAATTAAAAGTACAGATGTTTTAGCTGACCTAACAGTCAGTTTCACTTTCGAGTTGTCTTAAAAATTTTTAAAGGAATATACCGAGTAAGACGATTATCAAATTAATATAAATAACTCGACAAATATTGATTTTAGGATGAACATTTTATTTAGGTTTTTGTTCGTTTTAATACTTACCTATTCGTAGTTTTTTCCGCGATGTTTATGTTATTTGTATTATTTGCCGTCATTTTATTTTTATTACTTCACAAGAAAATATTTTTGGACAATAGATTATTAGTTTATTATTTTAGGTAAACAGTAGTCTTTTATTTTAAATGCTTCCATTACAAATGGCTAGAGGAGTAAGTCGTATTAGGAAAGGCTATGAATTTCAGCTCTAATTTTTAGATAGCACACGTTATTTCGACAATAAGCGCTTTTGTAATAATCTGATTTTACATATAACTTAGACATATACATAGACATTATTTATTTAAGATATGAATGTCAATAAAATATGCAGAGAACTAGAAAAGCTATTCATTAAAGTAAAATAGCTCTTATTGCAAATATTCTGATTATTTCGGTTTTGTAATGGCCTACAAAATAGAAATTGGCGTAGTGTTAAAATTAATCCGTAAAAAATCAAGAAAATCGAGCACGAAATTTTATCGTTAACATGGCCAAGTTGAATTCGAATAGTTACTAAACCAATTTGCTACTTTTGCTGAAATGGCGCTAAAAGCGCATTATTCTACTTGAAATCGCCCTTTAAACATTTAAAATTCGAATGGAGCTACGATTAAGCCTGCCCCAAATATTTTGAAATATTTCGTTTCGATAGTGTCGCTAGCTAAACTGAAAGTGGCGCTAAATGGCGCTAGGTATGTCGACAATAATATCGACAAAAAATTAGAAACTCAAAATGTATCTTAAACCGTTAACTGACCTTGACCTACAATAACTTAAGAACCAAAATGGCGCTAGCTTTTTGAAAGTGGCGCTAAAGAGCGCTAGGTCTATGCTATTAATCGCCCTTTAAACGTTTCAAATTCCAATGCTTAGTTAACTTAGCAACTGTAATACCGTTTTAGCGTAACCGTTATGCGCTATTTTTAAATTTGGCTAGTAGCGCTAGCTATTGTGCGTTAATAGCGCAAAACGCCTTTTCTTAAAATTGTGAGTGGGGGGGGCCAAGTTAACGTACCTGACATAAACGAGCATTACTGCACGTTATATTTTTACGTGGTAGTTTCAAAATCTCGAGAAGATCCAACCCCGTGCAGCGTGTTGTTATCGCATTTGTTTACGTCTACTGCATGGGTTCGACGAATAGAGTATAGTTGCGTATTTTTCGAATTTCAATAACATTTTGGTTTAGGTCACAATTCTTTTAAAAACTGCATATTTTCGACGTAAAGTAACATTTGACAAAGTTAGTATACGTTATTCACGATAGGTTCCAACGTACATCGTCAATAAAAGTTCCTTAATTGTATATTCGTCATATTCAGTTTAAAAGTTTTGAACCGATTTTACCTGCGCACATATAACACGGTAAAGAAAAACTGAAAAATACGAGTTTCTATTAGTGACGTGTATCGGAACCTATCTTGAATAACGTATAAGTACAGGATATTTATAAAATACATACGAAAATATAATCGAGCTGTAATTGACATTCCGATTTTTAAGATATTTTATTTTCAACAATTTATTTAAATTACCCTAAACGATTTTAAGATTAAAACAGCAATTACTGAAACTATTCATTAATAAATAACTGCATTTCATTACTACACCTAAGAGTGCACCCAATTAAGTTAAAAAAAAACCTAATATTCCTATCTTAAATTATTATCGACACGAAAAGGAACCAATTTGGATTAAAATAGTGAATTATATCGTTATGTATTTTATTATGGTTTTTAAAACGATCTAAAACGGCGTTCTTATTTTATTTTTAACGGTAGAAATAAAGGCGCGGTTTTTAATTAACTATTTTATTGTTTTATTTAGAAGAATTACGAAATCGGTACGTTACCTCTGCAATTACCTACCCTTGACCACAATATCTCTTGTAAACCGAACAAATATATTTTCAAGACATAAAAAATTAGTGGAACAACGTAGAGCTCATTATTTTTACGGCGTTGCTCGGCTAACAGTACGTTCTTAATTATTGTAGGTAGGTGGTAACTATGCACCCGTAATCAGTAACTATTTTAAACATTTAATTTACAACTGCGGTCGCAATTACATTTTTGAACTTTTAAAATTTCGTTTTTAGAGTGGATTTTGCTATTTATGTTGCGACTGTAAATGGGTAATGAGATACTTTATCAAACGAGTATTATTTTTATTAGTTAGAAGTGGTTGTAATTTATTTAACACGCAATTTTATAATAGGTATTTATGAATATAATGATGGAAACGCATTTACCTACTAACATACCTATTCTTCGCCGACCTATTTAAAGTTTGGTTTGCCATATGCAGCGTTGTTTAATTCTGTAAGTATTACATAACTTCATTTTAATTGAAGTAGATTCGCGTTCGTTCTTAAGATTTATCTTATTGAGAACACGCTTAAAAGTCAGCCCATTGTATTTCACACTGCACCATTCAGACAGTTTGATAGAAGTTGCAAATAGGTATACGTCTTCAAATTAAATATCAAAGTAGGCGTTATCTAATTATTGTAAGTAGATAGTATTATAATAGAAATAAACATTTATGTTAATTTTAATTTAGTGTAGGTATATAGATAACGATTAATCATTTCCGTTGAAAAATATGAACAAATCTTGTTAACCTCAAAGCAAAGAATCCAACGGTACCCATTCTTAATAAATTACATTATAAGAACCTTTAAAAACTAATCGTCAATAATTTCTTTCCTATAATTTTAACTTGCCAAGGAAATGACTTGTAGGTACAAAACGTCTACACTATTTTAATTTTAAAAAAATTTGTAAAACTTCAAGACTAATCATAACGTTAAAATGAAATTAAAATCGGCACAAGGTGACGAAAGGGATAACTTGTTTTAAATTGTTACATATTTCACTAGGTAATTTTGTTTTAATTAAAGTCGGCTTCTGTTAATTTAGAATTTCCTGTTTAAAAAATATGAAATTCCTTTAAAATTTTAAAAGGTTATGTAGTTCGCATTATTTTAATATTAGAGGTCGGTTCAATTAACGAGAAAATTAATGCGATTAGGTTTCGTGATCGAGACAAAACAGATTGTTCGCATTAATAAATAAGTATACATATATCTATAGTTCACAAGGATTTATTAACTACATTAACCTTTAGATATTCAACTATTGGCAGCTTTATTGTTTTTATTATAACGTAAACGTTATGTGCCTATAACAAAAAACTTACCGAGTATTTTCTTTAATTAATAAAGTTATTAACTTAATAAAGTTAATATATTTAAGTTAACTTGAAGATTTAATTGATATAAAATGGTAGGTACATTTAATTGTATTAATAAAAGAATTATCAAGAGGTCTTTATAAACATTGCTTAAACAATTAGTTATGGTATTTATTAGTATTGCTCGATGGAGCAACACAAGTATACACTTCTACATGACACGCCTTTACCAAAACAAGTCTGCGATATAATGAAAATTGCGCTAAATCTTACGTTGTAGCTTGTACAATTAAATAGAAATGCATTTCATGAACCACTTTAAACGCTCCACTCCTTATAAATTTTAGTTGTGACAAATTAAATACCTACTATAAAGAAAATTAATTACCAACGAATTACGAGAATGTTTCGGTTTATCGCCGAATTTTGAAAATAAAATACCCAGGTGCCTAATACATAATTACAGACGTTACATTATATTTTATATTTTAACATGATCTATATTAGAAATTGTGACGAGTGGATTTTGTTACAGTAAAACAATACACGTCTTAAACAGTTATTAACGTCCGATAGATAATGGCATTATTTAAAAAAATCCAATAAAACACCAACGATTTTTTAACTTCTATCTATATGGAAAATAAGTTGTATTTTGAAAAAAGCTCAACGAACTTTGAGCAATGCAAGAAGTGCATAACATCAATGTAGAGTAATCTTGTAAATTCAAATACTTTTTAAATCGAACCGTTTTACTGACTCAAAATAAGCTGACGAGTAGTTTCCTTCTCTATAACGTTCGAACGAAATAAAAGAAACGAACTATCTATCTATAAACGTCGAATACCTAAATGCCATTTTCTTAGAATTGTTTTACATTATTTTACCCCCTTTTTTGTTGTTGTTTTCATTTAAATATACATAGGTACATTATTACAATTTCAGAAGATATACGTCATATATTCTCTATTACGATGTTATCCTCGAAATAACTCCAAAGAAAAAGTCTAAGGCGGACAATTTTAACGAGCGCGCACTTCGGATTGGGAAAATGCTGAAAAATGCTTATGCACTATTCCGAAATCGATAGTTTTGTTTTAACAGTCTCTTAACTGAAAATACAATTTGTCATTCGTCGTCAAATTTCCAAAAATTTTTCATGATTTTTGCGAGGATTAACACGAAACGGAAGCACAGGGTGCGCCAAAAGTTCTGCAACTTTTTTCAATTCGTCGATTTTTCTTCGTTGTGTGTCAATTTTCGCGCTTTCTTCGTTTGAACATGTTATTTCAATCGTATTCATGCTGCTTATCTGTTATTCCAGTCGATCCGCTTCCATTTTTGAAGTTTGCCATGGTCTCCGAAGAAGCTCGCCACGCCGTCGTTTCGTTACACAAGCAGGGATGGAAGAATTGCCGGATTTCCAGAACGCTGAAGTTGAAGAAATATGATGTGTCGCGGGTCCTGAAGCGTTACAAGGAAACTGGAAGTGTTGCAGATCGTCCTCGAAGCGGAAGACCCGTCGAAGTGCGTACAAAAGCTATGAAGAATCGAATTCGATGCCGAGTGAAGCGAAATCCGGAACGATCTCTTAGGAAGATGGCAAAAGAGCTGGAAATTGGCGATGGGAGCGTGCGGCGGATTGTGAAGGAAGATCTGAAGCTCGTCTCTCACAGGAAGATCGCTGCTCACGTTTTGACCGACAAAATGAAGGAGAAACGGCTTGAAAACTGCAAGAGGATGTTGGCCGTGGTCGCAAGTCGAGGTTGCCAGAAAATTCTCTTTTCAGATGAGAAGCTTTTCAAGCTGGAACCCGTCCATAATCGCCAGAACGATCGCATACTGCTACCAAAAGGAACTCCTCGAGCTGTGAACATCGAAAGAAGCCGCTTCAGCAAGGATTCCGTGATGGTTTGGGCCGGAATCACCGCGAAAGCCAAAACGAAACTGATCTTCCTGGAAAAAGGCGTCAAGATCAACTCCGAAGTGTACGAGAACGCTGTTTTGAAGGCCGAAGTGGTTCCTTTCGCCCAGAAGCACTTCCCGGACGGCAACTGGATCTTCCAACAAGATTGGGCCCCGTCCCACGGATCGAAATCGACGATGGCTCTCTGTGCGGAGATTTGTCCTGCGTTTTGGGACAAATCGTTTTGGCCTTCAAACTCCCCCGATTTGAATTCGTTCGATTTCTCGGTTTGGAGTATCTTGGAGAGCAAGGCGCGCGCTACAAAACACGCCAATGTGGAGTCCCTGAAGTGCGCTCTACAGAAAGCATGGGACGATTTGGACCAGAAGACCCTTGCGAAAATCGCGAAAAATTTCGAACACTTGTAATTGTGTAAACTACATGTTGTTTCCATTGTTTACACCAAATTTCGCATAAATCCGTTGAGTTTTCGAGAAAATATGGCAATTTTAAAAGTTGCAGAACTTTTGGCGCACCCTGTACTACAAATGAACTTGCTTATCTTCGAATTAAAGGACTCGAACTAACTGAATCTTGTATGGGGAGGAAAAAGATGCAAATTTATACTTAAAATTCTTCTCCTTCAAAAAACACCGAAATCGTCTTTCGATCGATGCTTATTTCATGTATATGAACATTAAAATTTTAAAACTTCAACAACTTGTTGATAAAGCAATAGAAACCGACCGTTCACCGGCGAGGAGCTTTAAATTAAAAAAAGGAATCGAGGCTGCGACCATACCTTCCAATGAAATTTATAAACACCCAGATTTCTTCTGCTAAACAATGACAAATCGCCAAATATCTTCAGCCATCGAATAGCAAATAAACTTCATCTATTTTTAGGGGTCATAATCTCAGTTTTTTACCGACAACTTTTTTATACGTACGCCACCGACTCTTTTAGTAATTCTTTTCGAAAGACAGGTTAATTTAGAAACTTTTATTATCTACTCTTAGAAAAATTTAATGTCTTGCATGGTTTCTCCATAAATCAACAATTTTCGTCAAGATATACTTGTAATGACATAAAAAAATGGCTGAAAAATTTATTGACTCTTAAAGCAAATGTTTAAATCACTACCGTTAACACGTTCACGTACAACAATTCTGCGCAAAAAAATTGAACTTGACCTTTTGAAGTTATGAAAGCTGATGCTGATGTGTTGCAAAGTGTTCAGTTCAACTTTTCGCGCAGATTTCGCAGTGGCGTACGCATAAAAAGTTGTCGGTAAAAAAAACTGAGGTTACGATCCCAAAAAATAAACATCCTGTGTTTTAATTTGGGTAAGGAGCCGTGTGTTTAATAAATTTAAAGTTCTTAAGTTAAGTCGTTAATCAATTATTTTGAAAAAAAGTATGTGATAACGCCCTGTATCTCGAAAAGGAAACAATTTGGAAGATAAGTTGTGGTAAATCGGCAGTTCAGGCTTCTGCGGTTAAGCGTTATAAACACCTTTCAGAGATACCTTGTGGAATAGTTACGGGTAATACCTACTTAACAAGAACATAATTAACATAAACTAGAGTATGTTAAATTTGGAGACGTTTAGTAAAAATAAAATCAAAAGAAAAACACCAAAATATCTGTATTAGGAGTAATTATTTTTAACGAGCAGTAAGATAGTTGTATTAATTTTATATTAAATGTATTATTGCTATTAATGTTCTAACGTGCATGAAACTTATATAATATTCAAATAATATAAATGTCAAAATAAATTAATTAATCAATGCAAATGCTGATAGTTGCAACTAAACTCGCGTATCATGATTAATCATTACGCCCAACCGCAATTTAAACATCTCGGAAGGTGTCGTTATCCTTGGTTTAAAATTTAATTTTAAATAACCGGAACTAGAATTTCACCTATTTAATAAAGATAACAAATCGGTCGACATTAAATACTAATGATTTAAAGTAAAATTAAAATCTAATGTTTATATTATCCTTATGTGCGTTTACAGACTTGCCTGCAAAAGTAAAATTAATAATAATTTTCACCTCTTTGCGTCCATGTAAAAACATTGCGTTAATAAACAGTATCAATTTATGCTGTGCAAGTATCTACTTATTTTAATGTAACTAATTCAAAATGACACTAAATAAATCCAACGAAATAATACTTATTAAAAACAAAATTAGGTTAAGGTAACGATAAAATTTATGCTGCAGTATAAAATGCACCACTATTACCTATTACAGATATTTTATTTAAATGAAAAATCGAACAAGAATACGTACCTGGGGCTTTCAATTTTTTTTACATCATTAAAAAGATTGTGTCGATGTGTCATTTAATGCGCTTAAAATATAAATAGATTTAAAAGTTGGTTTGTATTGTACCTACTCCATAACTAGCCAGAACACCTTTTCTTTTTCGTTTCCAAATTCATGTACAATATGTTAAATTTTTTATCGTATAATTAATCTTATGGTGATTTATGATTTCTTCGAATGTCCACAACTATTTTTATTTATGTCTGTACGTAAAAAGTAAAATGTGTTTCCTGATTTTTAATTCTTTTATGTTTTAAATATTATAGCTAGCGATGGATATTTCAGGATAGCAAATAGGTAACGAGAAGTGTAGTTGTTAAATTAATTACATTTTAAATATAATCGATGATATATTGGAAAAATGTCTTTTGTGATCATATTTTAAGTAAGTACGTCAGGACGCAATTAAACGTCAAATTGTGACGAATTTACAAATCGAAGGCGTGACAACAAAATATCCAATTAAACTCCTGTGTTATGCAGTCATCTATGTCCTCGACATCTAACATTTTAATTCAACTTGGAAGATTTATTTTATACTTGCAATTCTATGAAAATAAACGTATTGTTGATAACCGACAAAAACGATATTATTTTCGGAAGAATTTGTTTTAAACGGTTACTCCGTAATCTAAACTAACAATTTCGGTGTAAATAATAAAACAAAGAAGTGCAGATTTCGAACAAAATCTCTCAAAGTTGATTGCCTTGCCCTAAAACTTATATTTCATTGTTTTTAAGATATTAAATTACTTCTATTACTTTACTCCATATAACAATTTAATCAATTAAGTGTGAGAATGGGATTCACTGCATCGGTGAATCACGAGATCCGCAGCTCGAAGCAAAACATTAGTGAGAATAAATATTAGAAAGTGGAAATGATAATGACCGGTTTAAAAAATTTACATGACTGATTGCTAATCAATTACTTATCGATCAATGCATGTTGCGTTTATTAATTGTTATATAATGACTTGTAAAATTATATGTATACGTAATGTTAAATACGTAAACTTAAAATATTGGCATATTGTAATTTCAATTTTAACACAAAAAAAAACATACATACGTAATTGCCGTAGGTACCTATAAAAAATTATTAATGATTTGAATTTGTTGAAGATTAAGAACACGCGATTAACAGAATATTAAAAAAAAAGAATGAGAACTAGGTTTATAACAGGCTATGTTCCAGTCATTTGAGATAGATGTTAGCAAGTACTATCTATGTACATACATATAATTAAAAAGCCATGTAATCCAATTAACTTTCGTTAGTCATAAGCATTCCTTATTGGGTATAAATTATATTTATAGTCACAGTGCCTACGTATCATTTTTAGAACTACTTTGCAATATCCATCGTCAATTTTTCTGCAAGTACGCTTTACAATTTGTTTAATTTTCATCATAAATAAAAGTTCACGATGTTTTATCCTAATATAGAAATTTAATGTTTGTTTTTACTTAATCGGGATACGTATATAACATTGGAAATTATTTACAAAAAAATAATATTAACCTGACGTACCTATTACGCGCTGATTTTATTGTCTATTACTTACTTATACTCTAACAGATCCTGAGCTTTTTTACCTGCAAATATTTTATAATATACCCCTACATTTCATTTACTTAAAAAAATATTTCTTATAAATATTACCTACTTACTTAACTTTATTAATAGATAAAAATAGTTTATCGCAATTTCAACGATTACAAAGGGGTTCGTTTAGTTTTATTATTTTACACGGTCTTTTTTTCAATAGCCTCAAGGATATGCGTAACCACGAAGAAATGTGGAACGAATACTTACAAAAATGAATGAAGTCGCTATTATTCAATGGCCGATAAACTATAACAACATGATTCAAGATGTTAGAGGTAAAGTATGGTGCCCTAGTCCGGTGAAAGGCCCCAAACTGGGCCCGGGTTGAGGGCCACACCTTCCGAAGAACTATATAAACTTTGCAGCCCCAGCAAAGAACACACTAGCAGCGTTACGATTGAGTAAAGCACAACATGGCATTCAAAGTGAGTAATTACGTTATCTATATCATTATACGTGTTAAAAATTCGTGAAGTGATAACTAAGATGATTTATCGAAAAGTGTGACTTGTTCAAAAGCGGATACGTAACATATTTAACACGGCGTTTTCTTTTCAGTTCCTTATTCTCGCTGCCTTGGTGGCCGCCGTTCGTGGAGGAGGCTTACAATACGCAGCTGCCCCATTGTCCTACGGTTACGCAGGAGCACATCTTGCCGGCCCGACCATCGCTAAAGTTGCCGCCCCCGCCTTATCTTACGCCGCCGCTCCAGCTTTATCTTACGCCGCAGCTCCCGCAATTTCGTACGCAGCTCACGCACCCGCCTACAGTTATGCCGCTCCAGCAATCGCTAAAGTAGCAACCCCGGCAATTTCTTATGCCGCTCACGCACCTGCGATCGGTTATGCCGCTCACGCACCCGCCGTCAGTTATGCCGCTCACGCTCCCGCCATCGGTTATGCAGCTCACGCACCCGCCGCCATCGGTTACGCAGCTCACGCACCAGCCATCGGTTATGCCGCTCACGCACCCGCCGCCATCGGTTATGCCGCTCACGCACCCGCCGCCATCGGTTATGCCGCTCACGCACCCGCCGCTATCGGTTACGCTGCTCCCGCAATCGCCAAAGTTGCGGCACCAGTGGCCTATGCTGCGCCCATAGCAAAAACTATCGTCGCCGAACCCGTGGCAACGCCAAACTACGAATTCGGTTATGCCGTTAACGACCCCCATACCGGAGATTCCAAGAGCCAACAAGAAACTCGTCACGGAGACGTCGTTCAAGGAAGCTACTCTCTCATCGACGCCGATGGTAGCAAACGTACCGTACAATACACCGCCGATGCCCTGAACGGTTTCAACGCCGTCGTCTCCAAAGAACCCCTTGCTGTAAAAGCAGTAGCTCCGGCCGTAGCTGTCGCTCCGGCCTACGCTAAAGTCGCCGCTCCAATTGCTGCACCGGCAATTGGATTTGGTTATGCCGCCGCTCCAGCTATCGCGAAATACGCCCATCCCGCTGTCAGTTACGCCGCAGCCCCGGCCATAAGTTACGCCGCAGCTCCAGCCATAAGTTACGCTGCCGCTCCAGCAATAACCAAAGTTGCTGCCGCACCAGCCATCTCCTACGCTAGTCCCACACTAGGTCTTGAATACGCCAAATTAGCTGCTCACGGTTACTATTAGAAATTGTACAATTGTTGTAGTTATATGTGTAAATTTATATTTATTTTAAGGGCCCATGCTGCGCCAAATACATTAAATAATTCCTAAAAATATTTTATTATCGATATTTACCTTTTTATCGAGTAGCACTTTCTAAACGTCAAAAGATATGAATGTCTCGCGTGCGTTTATTAAATGATATAAAAGGTCGCGTTACAAAATTTCTGGTTTTTAAGAAATTTCTTGCTCGACTGCACAGAAATACCAAATCGGCTTAGGAAACTTGTAAATTAACATAAACTATTAATGTTAAAAATTACACATTATTTGAAATTAGATTTAGTAATGTTAAAATTTAAACATTTTAAATTGAAATTTTAATTTAATTTTTTTTAATTGAATTAATGAATGATGTCAATTAAAAAATTCTGCGGCTAAAAATACAGGTACTATAGGTATGCATAGACATCTCTCTCTTCAATTCATTTACAATCAGTCAAGCTATTTCTCATTTACGTTGTTGTAAATACAAATGAAAACGTTCGGGTATTTTAAATCTAATAAATTATTATTGATGGCATCAATATTTATTTGCTATAATCTGGTTATAATAAGAGAATTGCGATGAGTGATGGATATTTTATATACTTAAATAATATACTAAATCGTTACGACTTTCAAAAAAATAATAATCCAAGATAAACTTATTAATAAATTTAATAATAATTCAATTAAATAATTTTTCTCGCGAAAAATTCGATTTGATATGAGCATTAGCTACTCTTATTACAAAGAAAATGATTTTTACCCCAGTATCCCTTAATTTTGTTATTTATTAAGATAAAATTTTTAAACTTGTTACGTATCTAATGTACTCATCAAACGTCATTTTTTGACATGAAAATTGTTTTTTCCCACTTCCGGTTTTGCCGGAACCAACAACAATTTTCGATTTTCAAATAGAACTCCCTGTATATTATTGCATTTTTGGAATCTGCATAATTTTCTGAATATAATCGCACCACATAAGCGGCATTTCCACTGTCAAAAAGAAATGGGTACCTGCCCGGTTTATTTTTAAAATCGGTTGTATTAATCTCACAAAGTGGACACGTGGGTAGATTCATCATTGAATGTACTTCCCATTGGTACCATAATACCATTCTACTACTATTTAAAAAAAACAGTTTTGATACAAAAACTATTGTTGGTAATTTTGTCAGGTGATAGCTCAAACAATTACATGTTTTTGGGGTAATTTTATTTTTCGCTGCGTTGATTAGGTCGATTAACATTAATCCGGAGGGGGTTATGGCACTTTAGTTTAAAAAATAAAATGGGAGTCAAAATTCTTTTTGACAATTGAAACGTCACTTATTTTGTGCAATTATGTTCAGAAAATTATGCAGATTCCAAAAATGCAATAATATACAGGGCGTTCCATTTAAAAAATCGAAAATTGATGTCAGTTCCGAAGAAACCGGAAGTGGATAAAACACAATTTTTATGTCAAAAAGTGACGTTTGATGAGTACATTAGCTATGTAAAAAGTTGGAATATTTTATTTTAATAAATAACAAAATTAAGGGGGGGGGTGTACCATTGTTCTGTTACACACGGTACAGTACGAACTACTATAGCTTTAACTCACGACTTTGTTTGCGAGAAATCAGAAATATTCGAAGAAACGTATCCTATAAATTATATATAATTATAATTATTATAATTCGACTTATTATATCCGACTAAGTGTGTCTAAGTGCTTTTAAATTGTTTTTTTACTATGTTGATTTTGAAAATATTCTTGGTATTATACAATTTTGCGTATTAAATTATTGCAAGTGAAAAAGTATTTTGCAATAATGTTTATGTTAGGTACGTACATCTTCCAAGATTCGCTTTGAAAATAACTTTCCAAAAAAAAAAAAATTAAATGTCCTGTCATTCTGCGCCGCAAATATTAAAATATAATCTAAAAGCGATATATGTATTTCTACAAATTTGGTTTCAAACAAAGAGAACAATATATTACCGTTTCCATGAAAATAATTCATTTATTACTTATAAATAATAAAATGCCGTGAAATTAAATTAAAAATAGCTGAACAATGAAATTCTATATGTCGATTCGGTCGCTCGAAAACATAAATCTGATTCTGAGTCTGAATAACGAGGAAAATTTCAATAACCACTACGTGCCGTTGGCAGAAAACTTTTAAAAATGATTGCAGAAAACCGGCGGATTTATAAATCTCGCCAGTATATAATAGTGTCCGCGATGTCCGGCTGCATTTTTTAAAGCCACCAGTCAATGTCGGGGCCAGATCGTGATTTGTATAACTGCGAGCTACCCTTACGTTTGCTGACCGCGACGACTTTTAATCCACGAAAAATTTTACGTTATAGGAAACGTATAATTTTCAGTAAAGTAAAATAGAAAGATTTTTATTTGGTAAGAATAAAAGTTGTTAAAAAGATAATTTTTGTTTATGAAGTTTATAAAAGCAATTAATTACCTACTTAAATAATTATTGTTTATTATTACAAAGTAAATATTTTTAGTTAAAGTAATGTTCTTGTTTTTTTAATTGAAGGTGATGTCTCTACTAGGTATTATATATGAAATTAAAATTTATTCTAAAAATGCCTATAGGAAATTGAGTATTAAGCATTGCCTAATTTGTACAAAATTAAGCGTTTGCTACAAAAAAAAATTGAAGTAGGTATTACTTCACGTAAAATTTCAATACAAATCTGTAATGTGAATTGCCTATACAAAACTGTAGGAAAAGATCAGGAATGTTTAAGTAATTGGAACAATGTTGATAATTGTCACCAAGGGAAAACAAGTTAATGTACGTATATTAAAAAAAATAATTTAATCTTTTAATTTTCTAACAACGTAAAAAAAATTTATTTCTTTATTCGAACGCCTAAATTTTGTTTAGAAACTCCTCGTTAAACAAATATTAAGTAAATAATTGCGTCGAGTTACAAATACATTTGATATTAAATACTGACCGAGCACATGACAATCTTCTAAAAACACTCTTACGCGAGAGTAGCTTACGTTAAAAAGTCGAAACAGATATCTACCAAATAAAACTGTTAAATTACTTTTAGTTGCGGGCAAATGGTTATTTCGGGAAAATTTGACTAGACAAATACTATCTACACCGTGTCCAAGATAAGAATGCACAGCATGGGGATCTTGAAAACGGTAGAAGATACAGGGTGGCTTAAATTAGAAAAAAGTTGCGCTATTTAGAGTATGTTCACGTGCTGGTCGCAAAAGTTCATTATTGTTTATCGTTTTCAAAATTCTCAAAAAATGTGATTTTGTGGATTTTCGTTTCTTTTCATTTTTTTATTTATTTTAAATGATATTAAAAAACTACCGGCACTTTCTCGTTGCCACTTTTTAAGCTCTACAAAATGGCGTGTTCAAATTTTTAATCCGACGTTTCGTATCCGAGAACCCATCATCAACTTTATTTTTTTATATGGCCACAAACAAAGAGACACCCTGTATTCGGTAGCATTATTCATTACAAATTCAACGATGTATCACACATTATGGTTTTGAAACCAAAAAAGGGGAAAAACGTGAGTTATAAGGTTTTTTATTTTTTAAATTAGTAGGCATTGGAACAATCGCAATATTTTTGTTTTATCTGTCACATTATTGTTGAAAACGCAATTTGGTGTTGTGTAAGTTGTTGTTACGTGAATTTGAAGTGTTTTAACTTTTGTTCTTATTAAAGTTACTTATTCGTTAGTTTGTTGCTTCGTGCTTTTAATTTATTTACAAGTGTTACCATGGAAAGAGAAAGTTTCACAAACGAAGAAAAATTTGATATTTGACGTGTTACATCTTGTGCCGCAAAAATTGTGTAGCTGCTGAGCAGATGTACTCTGATAATTATCCTGAACGAAGACAACCTCAAAAATCCATTTTTAGACGTTTGGAATCTAATTTAAAGGAATTTGGTTCATTTAAAAAACCTGTTGTATCTCGTAAAAAACAATCCAACGAAGAAAAAGCGACTACTGTTTTACAAACCGTTGTTGAAAATCCTGAAATATCGACAAGACTAATTGAACGTCGAACTGGAGTAGCTAGATCTACAGCCCAGTTCATTTTACAAAAGAATAAATTTCATCCCTATGAATTTAGAATTTGCCAGGGTCTTAGACCTGGTGACGAGAGAAGGCGAGTAAGTTTTTGTGAATGGTATACCAGAAAATGTGAAGAAGATCAAAATTTTCCTTTTAAAGTAATTTGGTCTGATGAAAGCATGATAACCAACAATGGCATTTTCAACCGGCGTAACAAACATTATTGGGCAACAGACAATCTTCATTTAATAAAAGAAACAAGGCATCAACATCGATTTGGATTTAATCTGTGGGTAGGCATTTTAGGTGGCAGAATAATAGGACCTTTTATTTATCACAACAATTTAAATTCCGAACGATATCTCGACCTACTGCAGACTGATTTGGAGAATGCCTTGGATGAATTATCATTACTTATAGTTAACAACTGCTGGTTTCAACAAGATGGTGCCCCAGCGCATAATTCAAGAACTGTGCGGGAATATTTGTCCCAGAGGTTTCCTGAAAAATGCATTGGAACTCACAGTGAAGTAGCCTGGCCAGCCCGATCACCTGACTTAACTCCGTTGGATTTTTTCCTGTGGGGTTATTTAAAAAACCAAGTGTATGACGCCACTTTTGAAACTGAAGAACAGTTATTGGCATTGGTTTTAGCAGCAGTTAATACAATCACACCAGAAATGTTAGACCATGTTTTGAATTCTTCTGTAGACAGAGCATACTTGTGTCTAGAAAATAATGGCAACCTATTTGAGCAATTATTATAATTTTTGACATTTTGTTTCTGTTATTGTACCAGCGCCTACTAATTTAAAAATAAAAACCTTATAACTGACGTTTTTCCCCTTTTTTGGCTTCAAAACGATAATGTGTGATACATCGTTGAATTTGTAATGAATAATGCTACCGAATACAGGGTGTCTCTTTGTTTGTGGCCATATAAAAAAATAAAGTTGATGATGGGTTCTCGGATACGAAACGTCGGATTAAAAATTTGAACACGCCATTTTGTAGAGCTTAAAAAGTGGCAACGAGAAAGTGCCGGTAGTTTTTTAATATCATTTAAAATAAATAAAAAAATGAAAAGAAACGAAAATCCACAAAATCACATTTTTTTGAGAATTTTGAAAACGATAAACAATAATGAACTTTTGCGACCAGCATGTGAACATACTCTAAATAGCGCAACTTTTTTCTAATTTAAGCCACCCTGTATCTTCTACCGTTTTCAAGATCCCCATGCTGTGCATTCTTATCTTGGACACGGTGTATATGACTGGGCAAATAGCTTTCTAATATTCATTTATACTTAAACGCTATTTTAATATGTCCAGCCTTCTTAACGACCCAACAATAGGAATTTGTAACTTCATAAAATAATAGGCAGATCGGTACGCTATATAAAATGCTACATCAGTTACAGTTACAATTCGAACAGGTGCGTAAATGTAAAGTGAGAATTTAAGCCAAATATCGGAAAACCAACACAAACGTACAATATTATCAAATAGATCATCTAAAACCTTCAAAAATCTAAAGAATAAAAAACATAGTCTTTATATAACTAATACCCTTTCGACAATGGCAAATTAGAATAGTGGATACAATAAAAGAAACTCTTAAGATACGATATGGAGATTAAATATCATCCCACTTGTACTATACAATGTGTTACATATACTACAAAGCCTCGAGGGTGCTTATCGGAATCGTCCTGGCGACCGCAGCTCCCACGCATAGGATCAACGTCGTCCCTGAAGTATAAACGTGTCCCGATCGAAAGGTGAAACGCAAGGAAATAGGGGGCAAAGGTAATCTCGTTCGAATAAAACTTCTTTAAATGCAAAACAACGTCAAAATGTAGCGTTGTCAATTAGGCACACGGTTAAATTTTTTAAGTTGGGTTAAAACCAACAATCGATCGAACAATTTGATCGACAGTTTTGAGAACGTGGATGAAACGGTCAACTTAAGTTAAATTAACTTAATTATAAGTAATTAGATACTTAGTAATAAGATACTTAATTATAAGTACAATACATTAATACACGAACCTAACTAAAAATAAATAAGCACGCCCATTATTCTCGACCGTTATATATCGATTTTTGAAGAGCGAAATCAAGGAAAATTACAGGAATCATTACATTTTTACAAAGTATTAAGGATTAATTGCATTCAAAAGATGTAATAGGTGCAAAATTACCTCGAATTAGGTAATTTTAATTTGAAAGGGGGTGCGATAGAGCTCTTCTTTTGAAAACGCAAAAGGATCGCGTACAGTCGTAAGTGTATAGATTCTACCTTTGACAGTAAAAACTATTGGTAAGTAAATATATGTATGCCGTCAAAGAATAAATCGATATTGCACAGGTACAAATCCCTGTCGATTCCTTGCCGTCTAAAAACAGCCCGCGGCGTTTTTTATTATTATTAAGTAATAGCAACAAAGCGAGTTTAAATTAAAGGGTTACTAAATAAAAAAAAATGTACATCGCCTTCATAAAAAATAAGTAAACAATAGTCTCGACTTTTTGTGGTTAAAAATCTTTATTTGCGTCTACGTGACAACTCGTTAGATACCTACGTACCGACTCTCGTTTCAAAGTTCTATCTACGTAGAATTATAATTTAATCGCCAAAATCTCGTGAAGCTGAAAACCGAATTAATACAGAATAACTTCAAACTTAATGTATATGCAGACGAGAGTAGAGAATATTAATTGAATTTCATGCTGCCAGTTTCGGCATTGTTATGAACGTATATCCATGCAAAGTCACAATTCCATTGTATCGCGCACAATACACCGATATACCATTGTAACTCCCAAACTTTAAATTAATTTACCGACACATGAATATATACCTTTTAGTACACTGCAAAATAACCTCTATAAGGTACCTATGTAAAAATCGACTTTGCGAAAAATCACACGTATAGGTACTTTTTTAAACGCGAATGT
This sequence comes from Rhagophthalmus giganteus, assembly GCA_036326145.1. NCBI lineage: Eukaryota > Metazoa > Arthropoda > Insecta > Coleoptera > Rhagophthalmidae > Rhagophthalmus > Rhagophthalmus giganteus. Next base: position 3,355,202 of record JARFJA010000083.1, on the reverse strand, counting down.
AAGGACGACACCCTCTTTTCTTTGGAAAGCGTCAACTTTCGAACACCGACGAGTCACGGTTTTTCGGCATTTACGTTGAAAAACTAAATGTTACTAATAAAAAAAAACTTGATAAACAGTTGCTCGTTCTATTGACAGTGTGGAAAACTTGAAGAACTGTCGCGAGGTGAAGAGGCCGTCGAGATAAGGCCCCGTGTATCCATCCTCGATGCTAAGTCGTAATCCGCGTTTAATTAAATTCCAGGAGCTGCGATCTATGCGCACCTCAGCGTCATTATCCCCTTCTTTTATTCTATACATATAACCTTTCGCATACCGTCCTTTGTTCCCGAATTCAAAGAGACAATTTCATGTAATTGTGCATAAAAGTCCAGGACTATCTCGATGTAAGAAGTCACCACAATGCAATCTGCCAAGCGGAATGACTTCACAAATAGCACCGCTATTGTACAAGATAATTTAAGAAAGTTCATTTCATTTGTAATTCTACCCTGTTTCCGTACGGATATGTCCATCACAGATAACTTTATTGTCGGTATGAAGTATTCTGTTTTATCAGCTTCTATTAGCAGTTCGAAATAAATGTGTTAATTTCATGCCGATCACGTTTGTTGGCGACGATGCTGGTTACAGTAAGAATAACGAGACCACCAAAATAAATCTAAATAAATTCAAAATATTCACCTAAAGTTGGTAACTAATTGTAAGTAGACACTTTTTTACAACTATAAAGTTTACAGTTATTTGTTACTGCTCTACTTGATAGTGACATCGACGTACAGTGGGGCGGAATATCGTAAAACGTGGCAGAAAGTCAAAAATTGAAATATCATATTTACTTATTTAAACTCATATTTTATAATAGCTTAATCATCTATGGATGTTATACGATTAAGAAATTACTGCTATCATCACATATTTCCGTGTAATACAGGCAGAACTGGCAATTCCGATAAACTCGTATGAATTGTTTATTACACGTCAAAATAGTTGCTCCGTTCTTCGTCACTCTTCTAAGAAGAAGAGAAGAAGACTTCGCCTTCATGTCACTAAATCAACTAGTCGTTGACTTTTAGTTTACTATCAAGCTGTATCAGGTTACTTCTTTTGCATAGAAGAATAGCTAATACATACAGCTACTGCATAATAATAAATACTGCGACTTTTTGCGACACTTGAAGATAATGGCCTATAAGACAAAGCTTACAGCCGACTCTGTGTTTATTGCAAAATAATTTAAGTAAATTTCGACCGATTTTAATATTTTAAAGTAACTTTCCGTTCTTCCCTATTCATCTTCAATTGTAGAAGTGGCAGAAAGCCGAAAAACTTCAAAAATTTTACATGTTTTTTGTTAATGTTCTAAAATCGCTGAATTAGTAAACTGTTTAGTTTCGCAAAAAAAAAGTTGAAGCAATCGTATACGGATGTTTTATATATGCTCGGGGAAACAAATATTTTTCGATATACAGATGAATCGTCTCCCGAAGAAGAAGAAACAGAAAGTGTTTCTTCTTCATCGGACGAATAAACTACACTTGTTTCTATTGTAACTGTAATTTTATTTTAATTTTACGATTAGAACAGTTTAATTACAATAGAAAAAGATACCTGAATAGTATACTTGATGAAGAAGAAGAAACATTTTCTGTTTTCTCTGTTTCCTTTTGTTAGGCCATCTTTTATTCAATTATTAATTTATTTTTAAAATTATTTACAAAGATTTTTAAAAGTTTTTGTGAAAGTTTTTGAACATTTTAATAGGAGTAATATTTTTGATTTTTTTAGTAAGATAGTTTTTTGAGTATGTACGTTATATATTAATGTAATTTTTTTGTTTGATAAACTTCGTTTTCAAAATAAGTCGAATATTCTACAAGCAATGCATTTTTTCCTACTGCAATGAAATTTTCAGTTCAGTAAACCCAATTTCAGAGACACCCTATATATTAATTTATATATATAAAAAATATTTATGGAATTTCTCTTGTGGTCAATAAAAATAATGGTTTACTATGAAATATTCGAAAAACATTGTTCTCAAACAATATCTACTCGCCCATCACAGCTCATGTTTGACTGTAGTTCAAAAACTGACCATTATATAACTTTTTACGTATCACATTTTTTGTTCGACATGTCCTAAATTACAACATATGTGGTAACCAATCGATGTCACGAGATCATATTTTCTATAAGATACAATTATTGCGGGTATTTTTATTTTAACTTTTTTAAATCCTTTATCTACATTTATTTTTAAAATAAAACTTGTAAAATATTATAAATGATCTATATTTATTCAATTTAAATGATATACCAAATAGTCAAAGCAGTTACATAAATCAAAATAGTTTCTGCCACGTTTTACGGTATCCCGCCCCACTGTGCGACGGTATAATATGCAGAATATTGATATATTATACGAATCAATTATGCAAAAGGTTACGTTTGTAATTCCAACAGCAATACATATTTTTATATACGTTCATTCATTGCTGTCATTCTAATTCAGTAGATAATCGCAGTCTAACAATTACAATTTATCACATTTTTCTGTTATTAATATCGATCAATTAATAAATCGTAATAAGTAGGTTTTTAGAAGCTTTTAATTTTTTTAAGACACCCCCCCCGTATGTTTGTCACTTTCGTCACTTCACTTTCTTAAATTATGTGAAGGATTCAGAACGCTTCACGATAATTTTACGACAATACGAAATAATCGGTGAAAATAATAGTTGACTGGTTCTTTAACAAAATTTCCAATGTAAAAAACTTACACCTCATTAGAAAATGATCCAGTTAAAAAATTCTAGATACATTTTTCTAAAAAAATCTACAGAAACAAAGGTAAAAAAAAATAGTAAAAGAAGCTCTACATATGAGAAAATACTAATAAATGGAATTTGCAAAAAACCAGATAGCTTGAACTAATATAAAACAAAAAAAACTCACATCATAGAATTAGATAGTCGTGATTTGGACCGGTAAAGTCCAGATCGAAGCTTTCAAAAACATTATCTACGTATTTACGTAGATAGGATACGTTCTGTAGGTATTTCCTACAGAACAGCCTCGACTTGTACGGTGGACAAAGTTGCAGCTAGAAAATTGCAAGAAGAACGAACGAGAGCTTATTATAACACAGCACGCATTTGTACAGCGTAAATTGAAATTTTGATCGTGTAAAGTTGTTGTAGTGTTTATTAAACACTACAATTATTGAGTGTTAAAAGTTACGTATGTATCTGTTACGGCAAAATTGATTAATCCGGTTATTTCGCAGAATCACCGATAAATATGTATAATCGTACGCATATTTTATTTGGTAATTATGCATAATAACCAGATTAATCAAATTTACCGTAACATATCTACTATAAAAAAAAACGTGTGCCTAGCGTTTTTATTTCCAATTTCTAACATTTACTCGTTCTTAACACGAACCTCGCTGTCGAGGCGTCGGGATTTCCCGGCTCAGCATTTTGACCGTGATGCGGTCGAAGGCCGTGATATTTCCGATTCGCTTTTTGTTCACAGTAAAGTGTAATATTTACACTACAATAGTGTAGTTTATGACACAATGTAATTTTAATGGTAGGTGGAATGCCATTTTTATATTTCAAATTATACTAAACACTAGAATTAGTGTTAATATACATATCGATGGCGTTTTTGTAGAACAGCGTAAGCGCCACTTTTTCGAAAATCAGTCGTTCTGACTATCTTATACGTCTAAGGCAAAAACATAATTTGGTAACAACATTTCGATTTTTTCTGCCAGAAAATATCTACTGAGAAACCGTTCTGGTATAATCCAAATCATCGTAGGTACCGTGAAAAACACTTGCGCTACAACAGCAGCATATAAACCACCTTTAGTATCAAACGCAACACGTTGACATAGGTCCAATCGATATCACCACAAATCGAGAAGTGCAAAAATAATGGAAAAAACAATCATAAAGGGTGTCCCAACAAGAGCGCCGGATTTAAATTTGCCGCTATTTTGTTAATACGAGTTGTACGGTGATTTTTTTTAACAGTTGTCACGTACAGACCACGCGATTTAAGAATATGGAGAAGTATTCAAACGAACAACGTTTAATTATTGTAAAAACACATTACAAAAATGGTGAAACTTTTGCGAAAACAGTTCGCCAATTACGTCAAGTTTTCGGTCGCAATAATGCGCAAAATGAATCGACAGTGAGCGTTTAATTAAAAAATTTGAGACCAAATTTACGCTGATGGATCAGAATTGTTCGTCGTCGTCCTTGTCGGTCACTCGAAAATATAGCCACAGTAAGGGAATCTGTGGCCGAGAATCCAGGAACTTCCATTCGGCATCGTGGTCAAGAATTAAACATTTCCAGAAGCACTATGCAACGAATTTTGGTAAAAGATCTGCATTTGCACGCGTACAAGGTTCAATTGGCGCAAGAAATCAAGCCAAGGGACCGTGCGCCGTGGATTTGCTGATTGGGTGTTGGAACATCATCAAATTAATGCGGATTTTTCGAAGAAAATCATTTTTTCAGATGAGGCACATTTTCAACTCGACTGATACGTAAATAAGCAAAACTGTCGGATTTGGGATGCTGAAAATCCTCGTGTGATTCTCGAAAAACCAATGCATCCACCGCGAGTAACTGTTTGGTGCGCATTTTGGGCTGGCGGAGTGATTGGGCCGTATTTCTTTGACAATGAGGCTGGAAATGCGCTAACTGTTAAAGGTGTGCGGTATCACGAAATGTTAACGGAGTTTTTGTGGCCCGAATTGGATGTAATTGATGTGGAGGACATGTTTTTCCAACAAGTCGGTGCGACCTGCTACACTGCACGTGAAACAATGGTGTTACTGCAGACCAAGTTTCCAGACCGAGTCATTTCTCGATTTGGCGATCAACATTGACCACCGAGATCGTGCGATCTAACGCCGATGGACTTTTTTCTTTGGGGCTATGTGAAGGAAAAGGTGTATGCGAATAAGCCTGAAACAGTTGAACATCTTAAAGAGGAAATACGGCGCGTTATTGGTGAAATACAGCCACATTTATGCGAAAACGTTATTCAAAATTTCAACAAAAGAATAACCCTGTGCCAGAGGTTTCGTGGTGGCCATTTGCCTGATGTTGTATTTCACGTTTGATCGGAACTATTTTTCTTTATGTTGAAATAAAAATGTTTGCTTAATTAAAAAAATAAATGAGTTTTTCTTTAAAATTAAATCCGGCGGTCTTGTTGGGACACCCTTTATAACCAGTGCCTGAGGTGTAATTACGACACGTAATTACGGTACGTTCGCTTCTCCGTACAAAAGTTGTGTCGGTGGTCCCGCAAAATACGAAATGCGTGATATTTACGATAACCTATCATGATATCTCGTTCAAGAATAGAATTTCAACTTCCGTACAACTTCGTATTTCACACAAACCCGTGACCACATCGCAGAATATGTACGTTATTTGGTACAAACGTGCCCCAAATTACCTGTACGCGCGGTTTCCGGGAGGTATTTGCTTATAATTACGCTACAACGCAAAACGTGCGCTCCCGTAAAATTTACTGTTTGTCATTTACGTTGTTGTTCTGCCAAAACGCAGTTATCGAATGTTTCACCGTGTATGTTTTGTAATTCGCCCAACAGGAAAAAAAACGTCACCGATATATTTTCACGAGATCCTCGCGACAATCAAACTTTCGCCCGAGTAGTTGAAAATGAATCTATCGATGACCGAGGTGATCGCATAGAAAAAAAATAAATTGAAAACTATACCCTACAAGCAAGTTAAATGCAAATATCTACGGGGATTTCACAAAAGATTTAAACCCATGCGAACTAATTATATAGGCAACTAACTAATCATGCCCTATATTTGTCAAAAGGCGCCGGCGCGGCGCGCAGCGTATTAGATCTGATAAAAGATCAAAATATTACACTTGTTACACAAGTGGAAACAAAATTGTTTTGTAGTTTCTCGGTTCTTATTAGTTTTTGTTTTATTTTAGTAATTACGTATTCGAAATGTTAACGAATAACCATGCACTTACAAATATCAAAACAACTTTTCAAAGAGACCGGTACGTACTTGCGCATGATTTAAAAACAATGTTCAATAACGCTGTTTCGCCTATAGGGTAAAGATACATATCTAATAACATTAGATAACTTTACTTAATGCGACTTTAAACAAAAAAAAATCGAGAATCCTACAAAACGGTGCTCTCGTACGATATTAACAATAGAGTTCCAGTCTGAAATATCAACAACAATAAATTAATAGTATCGCACTCCAGCGCACAATAGCATATGCGATCCGGGCAGGGGTAGCAGCCGACGCACCCTCTTCCACTGCATTATAATAGCAGAATAATATATTTGCCATTCAAGACTAGTTTGTATTCCTATTATGCTTTTCATTATAATAGAGCACATAATACTGTAAATATCAAAAGTAGAGTACGTAGGCGTGTAAAGATACACGTCATCAGAAAAGGGAGTGGCGTTCGAGGAAAAAGGGATGCCATTGGCGCATGTAACAAGCGCGGGCAACCAACAGTGGTAGGCACAGTAGCCACAGCCAGATACCGTATCATTAGCACAAAATTTTTAGATCGGTCACCGGAACTCCGAGCTCCGGAGTCTTAATGAAACCGGCGCGCTTTCGTCATAAGTGCTTAAACGTAATTAAGAAACAGTGATTTTTCCGTGCATCCCTTTGTTTAATATGTCGCTATAAACGGTCCACGATGAGTCTCCCGACCGGTGTCGATATGCAAGCGTTGATGTCGCAACATCCCGTTCTGGGATCGATTCCTCCAGCATTTTTCTTGAGGGCATCGGAACGTTATCAAAGAACGCCAAAATGCGCAAGGTGCCGAAACCACGGGGTCGTTTCCGCTCTAAAGGGGCACAAGCGTTATTGCCGATGGCGAGATTGCAACTGTGCAAAATGCACATTGATTGCGGAACGTCAGCGGGTGATGGCCGCTCAAGTAGCTTTAAGAAGACAGCAAGCACAAGAAGAAAACGAAGCCAGAGAATTGGGTTTATTGTACGCAACGGGAGCCGCGCCACCGCCACCGGTGGGATCGTTGACAGAATCTACTTCTAATCCACAACCCGTGCAAACATCTACAGAAATGGGGGTTGCCTCTTTGATGCAAAGGACAGCTTTTCCACCCTCCGACGGCTCCGAACCATCTAGTCCAAGTGAGTCCGATCAATATATTTATATACGAGGTTGCTAATGGTGTTTTTGGAAAGATTTCAAGCCGTTTGTTACTTATTATCATTATAATATTTTGCCACGTAGAATCGCTACTTTGGCATCAATAACTATTGGTTAAGTACCACAAACTAACGTTTTGACGTGGGTAGGCCTATCGAAATTTTGGCCGATAAAAATGCAATAAAACCAGTTAGGTTTTGTTGAACAATGCGATAAAAAATGAATAATAATTTGTGACATATCATCGAATTGTACGATTTTAATAAATATAGCACCAAACCTAGATAAACACTTACCGACTAGGTAAATACCTAGTACCTACCTACATAAAAGCAACATACTTATACTTAGGTAGATACAAATAATTATTTTTTATCATGTTGTTGACGCTTTTCCCCAAATTTATTTGATCTCTTTACTAAATAGTTTGATTGAAGTATTAGATAATTCGTTAACCCTTAAAAAAAACCCTTAAGCAGGTACTACTTCTCTGGCATATAAATATCTGTTAAATCACTTACTTTGTAAGTGTAATTTCAAACTAAAATGACAATTGACTTTATGACCGTACGACTTAGATTGTGGGTGAAAAACTTCCAAAATTAATTTTTGGCCGAACCATTAATTAAACACCAGCAATAAATTGGTTTGTAGGTACTTGTTCCATAATATAAGCATTTGATTTATATCGACGAACGCAGAAGAGCAAAAAAAAACAACTTAATTTCAAATTTGAATGAATCGAAGCATTGGATTGCATGTCAGCAACAACATTCGCCACTAGCACAAAAGAGGAAATTTACAGACGCGCCGAACCCGCATTGTGACATGAAACCAATTTTCATTGACGGCCGTTTCCAATCCAACTTCCCCAATCTGCACCTCTCAATACGACCGACGCGACGTACGACAATAAATTGTTTTCGCCGCCTCAAAGTGCGCATTGTTTATTAGGTAATTTTTAACTGCATAATTGAAATTCAAGTTCTTAAGATTTTTGCAATTAATTAAAAATTCATTAGGTTTGTCTGTCTGTTAATATGTAATGGCTCGTCGTTCGTTGAAGAGTTAATGAGAATAACGGTTCTAAAATGTATAGATAGTTCAATTTTAAGTAATGACGCTAAGTAATAAATATTATCTACCTACTATTTAAACAACATTAAAGTAAAAGACTAAAAACGATGCGGGAACTCTAAAAATGCACTCTTAACTTATGTAATTAATTTTTTCAGTCAACGTGTTCGATATTCGTTGCTTTTTAAACTCGTCACCGACTGGCAAAACTATTTATCTTAAATTTTTTTATGTGAGTACATTGTAAAACACCATGAGCCAATTTCATAAACATTTGATTACATTAAATCATTACTAAACGGTGACTATTTCTATGGAAACGATTGTTGCCACCGTTTATACACAATTCAGTAATGATTTTATTTAATCGCTTAATTGTTGTATATATGAATACAACCGCTTATTTTTAATAATATTTTGAAAATCGTTTAAATTATTATTTATATAAGTTTTACGCTACATTCTTCGAACATTTTGGTCGGAAATATTTAAACGATTCAATTTTTCTTTAAGTTCTACACGAAATATTAATCAACCGTCACTTTTATATTCATAATTATGGAAATGCGCGTAAGTAACTTTATAGTAATTAGAATTCTGTCTCGACGTCGTTAGGTAATTACGACAGAAAATGCATCTTCTGTTAACCGCAAAAGTAATAGCCTAAAATTATACAAGGTGTTTCAGAATAACTATTCTGAAAGGATTCGGAAACTAAGCGTTTCCGGACGTGACTTTAAATGTTTAATTACGTGCTCCCTATCACATCTGAAAAGTAGGAATAGTTATTCTAAAACATCCTGTAGACTAAGTAGATAATGCATAGGTATGGCCTATCCAAACCTATATGCAATTTACGTCATCAAAAAAAGTTACTAGATTGTTTATTTGTAATTCGGTTTAAAGTTTGAAAAGTAACATATTCTATAGATGATTTACCTGCGCACATATTAGATAGTATAAAGAAAGACTACAATTTATTAGAACTGTCAAAATACGAGGTACGAGGTGACAGCACTGTGTGAAACGTCATAATCTAGTAACCTTTTACTGATGACGTGGATTGCATATAGGTTTGGACGAAGTATACCTAATAATTTGCTGATAATTTATTTAATTTTCGCATGAAAATAATTCTAATAGAAAAGAAATGTAATCGTAAGCTAGAACTTTAAGCTTCAAAAGATAAAACAATTATTATAACTACTTGTTTAATAGGTATATAGATACTTAATCACATATTCTTACAAAAATCACAACAAACAAAGCTCATAATAAATTCGCGATTAATTAAAGGTTTATTATTTCATTCATTAATAACGCAAGTAATATTTAGCAATTACTAAGAGCAGCCACGCGATCAATACAAAAACTTTTAAATACAAAAAATGATTCGCTAAAATGTCTGTCATTTTTAAAGTAGGCACCTAAACGTCTAATATTTTAAATAAAATTATATTAAATAATAATTTCAATTACCTATAACTATTTTAAATATGTAGGATAAATACTGGCACTAGTTAAACTTAAATTAGCCTCATTCAAAATCGTGATTACATTTTCATTGCCGTTTTATAGAGTAGATAAATCTTTATTAAACCATTTGCACCTGTTGCACCTTTTGGATATTCTAAAATTCTAAAAAAGTCGACTTTCATTCTTTACGAGAGTCGAGGCGGTTTGGGTGTATGTTAGGAAATTCTCAAATAGTTGCGACGGGCTCTTTAAAGCAAACAAATAAATTTTAGAAATATTATGCCAGATTCCTTTTACAAACTTGTACGGCTTTTAGTTATGATGTTTTTTTATTTTTGGATGAAATTTTAACTAAAAGAAATTAATCAAACAGCGCAGTAGCTATATAATTTTATCATATATCATTATTTACCCAACTCTTCAGTGTTTCTATGATAAAAACTTAAAACATTAGTTTTTGAATAAATCTAAATTTAAAATTTAATAAATACCTACTGTAAATTTCATCTTTCGAAATATTTTTTAAGATCAATTAAAAGTAAACGTGCCGTACAACTCGTCGATAGATACCCTACATTACTTATGGTAGGTACCACCCTTCCATAACTAATTATTATTAATCGAAAAGTTCTTCCAGGATAAATAAATTATAATTAAATTTAATCGTTTACTAATTAAACCGTAAAACATTTTTCCATTTATCCAAATATAGAAATCCATAGAAATAAACCTAATTTCGTAACGCCAAAAAGTTTGATTTCAACAATAGGCACAAAACCTCAAAACTTGGTTGTTAAAATTAAGAAAAAGATCACTGTACCTTTTTTCAGCATATGTGTAGAAGTTTCTAGATTCTAGAACGTCCATGGATAGCCTTTCATCGCGAAATAGACAGTCACCCATAAACAGTTTTTCACTCGAAAACGAAACGCACACAATTAACGTGACGCGACGCGCTGCACTAATTGTAAGCATAACAGAACTGACCATTTCGCGTTTCCAAATGTTTGATAAGATTTCGAACAGGTCGTCACATACAGGTGTGTAGTATCGACAACCGAAGCGACCTCTCTGCATATCCGGCGTACGTGTTGTATCTGAAAAGATGTTTTCGAGCATCAAAATAATTTTCGCAATATTCCTGGTAGATAGTAAATTATACGAGGCGTTAAGAAAGGTCTCGGAAATTTCAATTAAGCCTACACGATACTGACTAACACGTTTAAAAAACAACAACAAATGTCCCCAAACCAAATACCTTCAAAAATATGAACAAAACTTTCAACTTTGATAAATTAGGTGTTTTTTTTACGATAGGTAAGTATATTTAACAATTTGATTAGTATCTATTAAAAACATTTTAAAAATCGTAAACATTATTCTTATTGTTGAGAATTAATTGAAAACTGTACGCATACTGATCTATTAAATGTATTTTCATCTTTTATCTTTAAGTATTGATTCTTTCTTAAGGCTCATTCTTCTCACGGTCATAGTTTTATCAAAAATCGATAACGTAAATTGATCAAAAATTCAATAATACTTTTCGATTATAGTTGAACTATGATGAAATTAATTATTTTATATTTCGTTTCAAATTTGAACATCGTTTACCGGCACACCATGTGTTGTTGACAATAAAAAGTGAGAACGAACGATGGCAAAAAGCACCTACACGATGGCAAGTGTTTGAAATTAACTTTTGAAATATTTACAGTACACAATCAAACCCTCACAGAAAGCAACAGCGGCAACACTGTAAATTTTCCAAAGAGCGCATGAATAATAATGAAACTTCAACGAAAAAGTATAGCAAAACCTATAATTGAAAATTGATTCTTGTCATAGAATCTATATTGATGGAAACTGCGACCGTGTCATTCGGCCTTTAAAAGTTCATTATGAAAACGATGTAGATTTAAATGCAAACCTGCCTGAAACTGTTTTATGAGAACATATAGGTATTTATATTTTATTTATATAACCTTAAAGTAAATTTTGTCTAACAATAAAATAAAGATGCTTATTATAAGTAAAAAAAAATAAATAAAAGCAATGTTTGGTTAGGTATATTTTTAATGTAGATAATATAATCGCAACCGGAGAAATTATTTAATCAATTCGCCTAGTAGTATGATTAAAAGAAGGAGAAACGACGCAAAGATATACCTAAGATATCTTTCTTATCTTTATGTGTGATGTTAAAAGTTGACAGCATGCGTAAATTAAATTAAGCAGTATTTAAAATTAGTTAATATCTTTGTTGATGAAAAAAATTACTTTTCTAAAATCTAATACGAATGAAATTGGTTTATCAAACCTTATTAATTTATCTAGATAGTCATTTTTAATATTTACGCGCACCATATATGTATATTACATATTTATAGACAGGTAGGTATCTATCGTCTATTGAAACTTTAATGAATAATATTTTTTGAAAGCGTCTTGAAAATGTAAACCGTTTGTTACAATTGTTTTTAAAACAAGTGCAATATAATAGGTACTACATGCATATAGGTAACTCAATTGCAATAAATTATTGTAGATTCAAATTGTAAATATATGCAGATACGTGGGTATGTAAAAAATAACGATTTAAAAGTTGTCGTGCACGTTTTCAATTTTTATTACGTACGAATGTAATGGAATAAATTAAAAGAATTACGATAAGTTTTAATACAAGTACCTACGTATACGATTTCAATAGTGTATTAATTGAATCAACTTTTACTTTAAGTACTTAAAATAATTTTCTTTCAAATACTCTCATTTCGTACTGGATACCGTCGAACTATTCAAGAAGTTGCTTTCAGATTACATTCAGATTCGTTCGCAATTTTTAATCATTTCAACGAGCATTATGCAGAGGTTTTATGTGCTCTCCATCAAGGGTCGTGGTCAGCGTTTCGGTCGAACTTTTCAAATTGAAAATTGAAAACAAATGTTGAATGCTGAAAACGGGAATTAACTTCGTATACAGTCTTTTATTTATTCAATTTTGCGAATAAAGGTCTTTTGAGTGGCTGTTATGGCGTACGATAAAACAAATCGTTTATATTACGGCTATTAAACTTTATGTTCGTTAAAAGTGCTTTACAGTTTTCCTTGAGTTTCCGACTATTTGCGTTGCTATTCCCGTAAATATAAAATATTACCCTATTTGATTCGATAAAATACGAATACTTATGTAGATATGTATACATAACGAATTTACTATACCTATACATGTAGTAAAAAAATTAACTAATAAAGGTAGGCAATATCTACATAATATCCTATCTTTCGGCGTTAAAATACGAAAACATTAATTGAAGAGCAATTGCTTGGAGGATACGCACTTTGTTACATGAAGGACCACCTGTTTAAATTACTACTTCTTTCGCCTAATGGCCACTGTAATTATATTCATAATTAAATATGATGTCATTGTTTGCGAACCCATTATCTTAGTAAATGTTTTGAAATGTTTCAACAAAGCTTCATTTTACATTATACACGTAACAGTTGCAACGATGGACGATTCTCGGTTTTTTTTTCTACGATACGAGTGTTTTTCTGCCTTTATTTATTTAGCAAGTATGGTTGTTTTTGCTTGTACAAATATCGATTTATACTCGAAACGTATTGATATATCAGATTTCTCCAACGATGGTAGCTTATAAATTTGAAAGTGTATTTAACTATCTACGCAAACAGAAAAAAATTAATTTACCAATTTAGCATCCCCCCCGAGAAGCCGCACAAATGAAATTTAATCAAACAAAAATTAATTTCTTTTAATTTTATTTTTTTCTTCGTTTGATAGGTTTCTCGTTATTATACTTTAAATTATTTTGTAACGAGGATTACGTATCGAATATCGTTTAATGACTGCTTCGAATAATAAGAAGAATAAAAGTATGTTTCATAAGCGCGAGCTTAATTCACGATTTCACCTAACATTTCAAGAGAGCATTAATGCCGCAGTTGGGGCTCAAGGCATTTTAGGATGAAGTCTGGCACTCGTTAACAGCCTTTGTATCGTTTTTCAAGAGCCATTAGCGGAAGAAGCAAATGGGGGTTGATCAATTACGGAGATTTTTAGTGCGTAACTTACTTACGCACTTAAATAATAATAAACACTTACCTACGTAACCTCCGAGGCTCGAAATTAATTTTCAAATTCTAATTCGACCCCGGCGACTTATAAAGCTACAGTTTTTAAATTCTTCTCCGTTAACATGATCGAACGACTTAAATTTGCGGAACAGTTTATTTTCAACTTTCGAATCAATTTTTGGTAAACCGTTAAGTGCTTTACAAAGAGACAGTACAAAATGATGGCAAGCTTAGTAAATAGATATACATACGCTGATCAAATATTGAAATTGCAAGCCGTTCTGAATAGATAAAAGATATTAACGTTAATATAGGATTCTTAGATGTATCTACGAAGAAGCAAGGATTGTGTCTAAAACAAATAAGTATGATTAGGAGCGCTATTTACTTATCGATTCCTAATTATTAGTTCTAGTTTAACCATTTTAAATATTTGTTAAGTAGCGTCATTATTAGATACCTGCACTGAAATAGACAAGTGCTTTGTTAACGGTTTTACCAACGAGCTTAAACAAAAACTTGAGTTAAAGGTGTAGGTTGTCAATTTAGCACTGGGAGTAAAGGAAACTTACCTAATTTATAACTGTGATCATTTTGATATTTTAAAGAATTAGGTATTAAGGGTAACGAATACTTATATATCGTTTTTTTATCGTTAGTAACGACTTTGAAAAGTTTCTTGACATTGTAAATGATGTATTTTTTATAATTATTTGATATTCTGTAATAAAAATTTATTAATCTTGCACGATAACAAAGATAAGTTTTTAGATATTTTCTCAAAATCTATTAGGAATTTGTAACATATTTTTACATTTATAGAATCTGTATTGGTTTATCTAAACGTTAATATCAATAAAAATTAAAACTTCCCTTTAGTAATCTCACAATTTTAATTTTTATAGACGTTTTATGATCACATGTCATAGATAACTATAAAACGTCTATAAAAATTGAAATTGTGAGATTACTAAAGGGAAGTTTCAATTTTTCTTGATATTATCGCCTAGATAAACCAATACAGATTCTATAAATGTAAAATATATGTTACAAATATGTTTAAATATGTTACAAATTCCCCATAGATTTTGAGAAAATATCTAAAAATTATCTTTGTTATCGTACAAGATTAATAAAGAGAACATGATAATGAACATAATAATGTTATTACAGAATATCAAATAATTATAAAAAATACATCATTTACAATGTCAAGAAACTTTTCAGAGTCGTTACCAACGATAATAAAACGATATATAAGTATTAATTTTCGAGCGCCTACTATCCCCTTCATAACAGAAGTACGTACCTACCTAATTATAATGTTTGTATATTGATCCACGGGTTTGTCTCATTTTATTTTTCAGTTTTTCCACATAATGTCAAATTTTATTTTTTTATTTTTAAAAACAAACTAAATAAAGTTTATTATCGCCATAAACTGCAAATAATTAGATATACCTACATATTCGGAATGCTCAAAGAATACCAACCAACGCATAGGTAATTGTATTTTTTCAATCTTTTGAAAAATTGATGTAAAGTCACAAATAGAAATCAGAAAATTGTTAAAGTCGTTCAAGAATAAGCATATTTTTAATATAAATTATATATATAAATTTTTTAGGAAAATACTAAAAATTTGACTTCATCGAAAATGTACTAAAATTTTCTAATCTTTAAGTAAAATTCATTTAAAACAATACAACATAAAAAATATCAAAATTTTGTTATAGCCCGATAAGTTGGAACATTTTCGTGAACGTTTTAAACCGTAGATTATGAAAATCAGTTTGCTAAAAACGGTATAAATTCATAATCAAAAATAGATATTTCGAGCTCGAAAATTAAACGTTTCACATCGACCTATCGACTTTATATGTAGGTACCAGTCGAATAAATAAAGTGGAAAATCGTGAAAACTTCGGAACCCCACGACAACAGAACTGATTTTGATGAAACTTTTTTTTTAAATTTATGTTATACTACATTATTTGAAATCAGAAACAATTCGGTTGGCGCACTCAAGTATTTGTATTATTTAAACAATTATTGCAACAAATACAAAATGGCAAAATATCTCACGACAAAGTATAAACCACGTCGAAATAATGTCACATGTTCCTATAAATTTTTTTCCTCTCGGCGTTGAAATATTCACCCCCAAAGTTAAAAAGTAAAAATCTTTTTTTTAAATAACATGTTTATTTTTCGTTGATATTTAATAATTTTTGTGTACGTAGTACGTAATAAATTAAGATTTTTGAAATGGTGCAATATAGGTTTTTTGATATCACCTCGGGGGAGCCAGCGATGCCCAACGTTAACCTCTCAGCCCTATCTAACCCTGAGTAACCTATTTCAGAGTTTTTGTTTTAACTACATTTTAGAATTCCCAGACATTTTAAGTTAAAAAAAGGTACTCTTGTTTAATTTCGATAAAATGAACCGCATTCGAGAAAGTTGCATTTAAATAATGTCTAGGATAGTTTGCGTTTCTCGTTCTTTACGAATAATTTTATCGAAATTAAACAAGAGTACCTATTTATCCGAAAATGCCTGGGAAATCCGAAAATGACTTTAGAAATTTATAAACCAACCAACCTGTAAATTTTTAAGGTTATAGGAAGGAGCTGATTACGAAAACCTATTACACTATTTTAAAAACCTTTATTTATTATGTGTATGTGTACCAAAAATTATTAAAGTTCAACGAAAATTAAAAATGTTATTTAAAAAAATTGATTTTACTTTTCAATTTTGGGGATGAATATCTCAACAGTTGTTTTTTTTGTGATAAACCTTCGCATCTTTTACAACTGTCAACTTCACCGTGCATAAAGGTTAAAGTCTCCTAATTTCGCGACATCTTAAATGGCGATTTACCACGTAGGCATTAGGAGCTAGGTACAAGTTTCGAATGGGCAGGTATAAAAATTTGGTCGTTATTAGTAAGATGCTAGTCTCTTACTACTACCCTGCATATTGCTATTGGTATTGAAGCTAAAAAATAAAAGCATATTGTCAATGTACACCAATTCTGCTAATGAAATTACTCCAAAATCACTTAATCGAATTTACCAAGGACCATTCTAGAATTATAAGCGTTTTTGTGTCGGTATATCTCAGTATGACCCATAAACGGCTCCCTAATGGCAGTCTTTATTAAATGGATACTACTATTTATAACACCACAGCTTCGCATTCTTAGGTTATTGCGAATTCCGCAAGTATCATTTGTGGATAATGAAGTGAAGATTGAACTTCTTTCTCCTTTTACACTTCTCCGTTCGCGGTTTTTATTCTACTATTTTAATAACCGAATATAATACGTTTGAAATTTATTTAACGCGCAATTAAATCAAGCGCGTAAGTAATTTTCTAACTATCCAAAACATTGCACTTACGATATTCTAAACCATATCGACAATTATACATTTTAGCTCTAAATTCGACGCTTTATATAGGTGTAGTATCATAGTTTACTTAAAGATCCCTACGTATAACGTTTCCACAAAAAGAAGGTGTAAAATTACCGAACAGATAATAAACGAAGAAAAGAACTTCTAAGTTTCAAAATAGAATTCTTTTACGGACTTGAAGAGCAACAGTACGAAACTCAAACGTTAAAGTATCCTTTACAAACGATTGCCTCCAGTTTATTTCCCAAGTTTCACGTTACTGAACAATCAAATGTTATATAAGAAAGATTTAAGTTATAATATAATTCGGAGGCGCTTTCCTTCCCATGTTACGAGAAAGTAACTTTTTACGTATCGACGACCTTCCTGAAACGCTGCCAAAACGGCCCACTTTTAGTATCCTACTGTTATCATGTCTCGACCAGATAAGCCATATATTCTAACACATTGTGTAAGACAATGCCGCCAACATACATTCGAACAATGGCAAGCTCCGTTTCTCCAAGGGTTGACTATAAATTCGATAACGTTGGCGTTGGAACCATTACTGTACTTTATTTCTATTTTACTTCAATTTCCATTTCGTATCCTACACTTTACGAATTAATTTTTAAACGGCAGCTTAATTTCAACATTAATCGCCTACTTAAAAGTAATTAACAAACATTTTACTACTTTTTCAGCCACAAAAAGGCCACGATTAAGTGTAGACGAGTGTAATTTAGAAGACTCCGATTCGGACCAAGAAGATGTGAAGCGCATACGTCAACTATCGCCGGCTGCCACACAACCCCACACAACCTCGGTGCCGACCCCTTCGCCCCCAGGAACCGGCACGTCTCCGGATCCAGACCTGGACGTCGAAGAAGAACCGCAAGGCGAAGCTCCCGAAAATTTATCCCTTAAAAAACCGACAAGTCCCGAAACTCCTACGCAACAACCCCCAACGTACACACCCTACAACCCATTTCCGCAGTTCGCTCCGTACATGCCCCAATTTCCGGTGCAGCGGTCGCCCGTCGATATACTTCTTCGAGTTTTTCCCGGACGACGAAGATCGGACGTCGAAGCCATCTTACAAAGGTTGGCCATTCTAAAGAAACCTGTATAAATGAGATTTTAGCGACTAAGTAATGTCCTTGTAGATACAAAGGTGACGTTTTACAAGCGATGGAAATGATGTTAAGCGGATACCAAGAAGAGGTTGCCGCTTCGTCGGCGTTTTCTCCGTTAGGGCCGCCGCCCAATTTTCACCGTTACAGTCCTTCCAGAAGGTTTCTGTCTGCGCCGTACGCAGGTACGGGATATTTACCTACAGTCATTCGCCCTCCTCCGGATTACGGACTCCCTCTTGTAGGACAAGTACACGATCTTTATACTAGTGAGAAAACAACCACTTCGTCGCCAGGGTCTAACACGGGCTCCGACAAAACCTCTTACTCCGAATAACCCCTATGGAACATATGTGATGCATAATCAATGTCTAATTACGACGACGAGACATAATTTTATTTGATAGTCAACAAATACATTAAGTTACCCTTCTTTAATACCCGATGATTACATCCAATAATCGTATCATTCGTTAGATAATGAAAAATGTGTAATTTTCGAAGTTAAACGAATACCGAACGCCAATTGCAATTTTAATTTTAAATTAACATATTAATTTATATGAAATTGCGCCAAAATACCGCGTAGGTAATATTTTCTCGCTAATTTATTCAACAATTCCTGTATTATACGTTAGATATATAAAAGTGGTAAGGTTTAAAAACAAATTTTAAACTTTCCCGAATTCTCGACTTAATTAAAAACCGGTCGATTTTATAAGAAATAATATTGAAAGATACAATCTGCTCACAAAATTAAAACATCCCCCGAAACAATTGACAAAAAGCATTTGAAATTTTCAGGCGAACAATCAGATCAAAATTTAATTATAAAATACATATGAATCAACTTCGATCCCTTGTATTTCATTTCACGAAGTCCCCTAACGCTGGTGAATATAACATGAAGCCAGTTATTAGGCTTCTATTGTTAGCCTGTAGCGACCAGATCATATAAATTATATTGTAAACAGTGGCGTGTGTTGAGATTCATTGTCTGCTACGAAGTGCGGCTATTTTCATTTGTTCGTCACGATACCCGTTAAAACGTTAATTGAATGAAACACTAGAAACAAGTTGTAAAATCTAAATTTAAAAAAACAAACTGGATATAAATTTGATAAAAATTAAATAATTCCAATAGGCTCTTTGAAATCGGTTCACATATAAACATATTACGCAACAATTGGCGACCAAAATTTGTATATTTTTTTTTTAAATAAAAGTTAAGAATTTTATCGATAGTAATCATTATTTTTGTAAATAGCTGTACATGCATTATAACATCTTACAAGATGTACTTACTACTGAATTAGATTTATACTTATAAATAATATATTACCTACTAATGTATAATATGCTTTCAAATCTTAAGGTGTTTGACTAATTAAACGATTTCGGTGATTTTGTATAGTGTTAGACTAAAATGTAAATAATTTTGTATAGAATCGAATAATGTAATGACATTTAAAATAATATCATGGAATGTTTGTAAAGGTAGTAAAAGTTAAATCGCATTGTTGTACAATATAATAATTATTAGATTTTAAATACTGTATGCTGTATTGTGTAAATAAACAAAATAATAACGAACGTGTGGTCCATCTCGTTATTTTTAAAACTCATTGTCAGATTTTAATTTACGATTACACCAGTGGAATACGCGACACGATCTTTTGAAACGATTTTAGTTTTATAAGTAACCGGCCACGCGCCGCGGCTTTTTAACCGCAACCGGTGGTTCTCGCAATACCAACAATTATCTACCGAAAAATTCTGAACCGAAATTATTAGGCTAAGCACACGTTAAGGACAATCCCTGGTATTCGCAATAAATAATTATTGACATTGGTAATAAAAGTAAACATCATGAATATTAAATTAAAAAATCTTTGTCCGTTGTATACTGGTATAAAAAAGATACACATAGGTACCAAAAATTGTATAAAATAAAAAATGTCGTTGTCATCAAAAAATGACGCAACTTATTTAAAATCGAAATTAATTA
This sequence comes from Rhagophthalmus giganteus, assembly GCA_036326145.1. Taxonomy (NCBI): domain Eukaryota; kingdom Metazoa; phylum Arthropoda; class Insecta; order Coleoptera; family Rhagophthalmidae; genus Rhagophthalmus; species Rhagophthalmus giganteus. The sequence continues at coordinate 3,334,768 of JARFJA010000083.1, read as the reverse complement.
ATAAACGTCTTATACGACCGGCATAGAGTTGAACGCAAACGGAAAACTTTATTATTTGAAATTTCTCTGAAAATGTTATTCTTCGTAAAAATCTCTGTACGGTTTTAAATTCGAAATGTACACGTCGAAATTTGAATGTAACCTTTCGTGTACGAGGGACGTTCAAAAATATGAAATCGGTTCAAGAGTAAAGTGCCCTTATTTTTGAAAACACACAAAAATGTTATTTGGAAACGGTTTTTTTAGAATTGCAAGAAGATATCAAACACGAAATCTTAGTCACTTTTTGCAATTTGCAATTTTAATTTTGGCAATTCTTTATTTTTGAAATTTACTTCTTAAACGAATTACGTTTTTACGTTTCTACGTTTTTTGTAGCAGGACTTTCACAACTTGTAGTAAAATTCATTTTGAAAACAAAAGTTCATATAAACATATATGTATGGAGGCCTCGTTTTCGATTTACAGGGTGTCGAAATTTAAAAAAAAATTGGATGTTTTATTTGTAAAACAAAATTCCCTTTTTTGATTTTGTTGAAACTTGGCAGTTTTGTTTGTAATAATAATACACATTTTTTCACATCATTGAATTTGCCCTACTTCTTCCAGTGCCGCCACAACATGGGACCAGCTTGATAAAAATAGAAAAAAATATGGTACGCCCCTGCTTTTTTCTAAGTTTGAAATTTTTTTCAGATTCAGCAATCAAAAATAAAACTTTTTCTACTACGCAACTTTTTTCCTATCTCGCTTCGTTTAGAGAGAAATAAAACTTATTTTTTTACAGAATTTATTGTTTGATAATAATTTGTATGTCAAAAATCAACCACACAGTATGAAAGGGAACTTATTCAATAAACAGAGACATAAAATCAAAGGAGCTGTTCAAAATGCCTGCCATTTTGTTCAACACATAAATTACAACGACGTATTAAAGACTGCCGAACGTTTTCCAAATGATCTGGAGTTATTCTAAGAGCAGCATTTCGGATTCGTCGTTCAAGTTCCTCTTGTGAATTGACAGGCGTAGAGTAATCTGCTTCCTTAATAAATCCTCAAACAAAAAAATCCAAGGGTGTTAGATCAGGCGATCGAGGAGGCCACCCTACTGGTCCTCCACGACCCACCCATCTTTGCGGATATGCTGCATTCAGCCAGTTCCGCACCACCAAAGCATAATGGGCAGGGCATCCATCTAACTGAAAAAACGAGTCTATTCTTTGTTGGATTGGAACATCCTCCATCATGTATGACACTCTGCATTTAAAAATTCCAAAAATAATTGACCGTTTAATCTATTGGGCAGGATGTAGGGTCCCAACAAAAAATCGCCAAACACTCCCATCCAAACGTTTACACTAAATTCTTGTTGGAATCTCATTGGCCGAATTAGATGCGGATTTTCATTATCCCAGACGTGAAGGTTGTGGAAGTTTACAACACCACGTCTTGTAAAACAAGACTCATCCGTCCAAATAATTTTATCAAGGAACTCGGGATTTTCTCTTGCTTGATTTAGTAACCAATTACAAAAATCTAAACGACGTTCAACATCACCGGGTTGTAATCCTTGTACTGGCTGTAAACGGTACGGATACATACCATTCCGTTTTAAAGTTTTCCATATTTCGTTTTTAGATACATTTAATTGTCTAGAAGCTTGCCGCGTACTTAATTGTCGGTTTCTTGCAAAAGTATTTAAAATTCGTTGTTTTTCCCTCCCACGCCTTTGCCGAATCTGTTCACCTGCTGCTGCTTGAAGCGACTTTAAACCGTGACTTCTAAACTGTTGGTGTATTTTTACAAAAACGCTTGGATGTGGTTGTCGTCTATTGGGAAATCTTCTTCTGTACTCTCGAGCAGCACCAGCAGAGTTTCCATCACAAAATCCATACAAATAATGCATGTCTGCTTATTCTTCATTTCGGAATCGAAAAGGCATTTTTATGAGAAATAATAATGTATCTAATACCTACACACTTGGAACTTGAAATCGAAAACGTCTATTAAACACGTCAACAAACAACAAAACATTTGCTGTAGTGCCTTGGCAAGTCGCAAAACGGACATAACAATCGTCCTAAGCCTACTTGGGGCAGCAAGCGGTACAAACATAAATAAACAACTTAAGCAAATCTCGAACTTTTTGTGAAAATGTTTTATTTCTCTCTAAACGAAGCGAGATAGGAAAAAAGTTGCGTAATAGAAAAAGTTTTATTTTTGATTGCTGAATCTGAAAAAAATTTCAAACTTAGAAAAAAGCAGGGGCGTACCATATTTTTTTCTATTTTTATCAAGCTGGTCCCATGTTGTGGCGGCACTGGAAGAAGTAGGGCAAATTCAATGATGTGAAAAAATGTGTATTATTATTACAAACAAAACTGCCAAGTTTCAACAAAATCAAAAAAGGGAATTTTGTTTTACAAATAAAACATCCAATTTTTTTTTAAATTTCGACACCCTTTAAATCGAAAACGAGGCCTCCATACATATATGTTTATATGAACTTTTGTTTTCAAAATGAATTTTACTACAAGTTGTGAAAGTCCTGCTACAAAAAACGGGGACACTCTGAAGATATATTGCGACGTTACATTTGCTATTTTTTTATCAAAAAATTTTAATTTTGATTTTTTAACCACAAATTCATTTTCAGCAATCCCGAAAACCATAATAATCCTATTTTCTTGTCTATAACATTTTAATAAAATTGTAGAAATTAACACATTTCGAGGTATATTTTTTAATCTTTTCGCTCTTCTCGAAAAATTTTTTGGAGTTTCAAAATGGCGTAATTTTTAAAGGGTAAAACGTTTTTAGTTCTCACTATCGCAAATTCAATAAAACAAGTTTTACGATAATCTCGTCCAGTATAACTGGATTCCGAGGTTTTCATTTTTCATGTCTAACGACACTGGACTAACGGAAATAATCACGAAAGGATTGAGAAAATATAAACATGAAATTTGCACTTAATGGATTGAGAAGTCAACCAATTTAAATAAATGTGTGAGTTACGGATCGAGGGAAATATTGTTGAATTGTCGATCTCCAACTACATTTGATAAGAATGCTTGGCAAAACAACATAAAGTAAAATATGTTACATAAAAATATATCATAAATACTTAAATAAGTATAGGTAGGTACTTGCAAAATAACTGAATTAAATAATTAAACGTTAATTAAACAATCTTCGCTTTTCATAAACTCAACAGGCACGATAAATAATGTTTAGGTTGCCCGATTCAACGCGCTAAAGTCTTAAAAATGTTTAACTCGAGCTTTCGTCTCCATCATAAAAAAATAGTGCATATAAATGTAGATATTAAAATTTATTACTTTAGTAAACTCTTTATTTTGCCTTTGAAAACCGTTTTTTGTCTTACAAGAAGAAAATATAGAATAAGTAATAAAATAATTAACTTTCTAATGTGATAGGTATATTATACAGTGTGTTAGATTTTATATGTCACAGCAAATATTTCGGCTATTGTATGAATTAGTAAAAAATGTTGTATATGAAAGTTATTAGATTATTTATTCTTAATAATGTGTCAAAATCAGAAAAACAATTGAACATCAAATAATTCAGATAAAGCAAATAAATTCAACATTTTAAATGGAACGTACCCAGTATTATTACATATTCTGAAACTACAAGAATTTATCTTAAAATCTATAAAATCTAACACACTGTATGTACAATAATGATCCTGACAAATAAAATGTTTATCATCCGTCGCATGAAATAATGATAATGGAACAATTTCTTCTGATATAGGCATAACATAAAAAAATTATTGTATTTTTTTAATTTAACAACTAATATTGAAAGCAAATTACCTTTGGTAAATAAAATCAACTTAAACACGCCCTTTTTTCCTTAAACACGTGTTAAACGTAATTTAAACGTACCATAGAAATTATAATGACAATAGTTTACGTTTTAAAAGAAATAAAAATAAACGTAAGTATTATTTTACTAAAAACGAGTCGCATTTGAATTCGTAGAAGTTGGATCCGGAAAATCTATGAGAAACGAGAAGCAATTGTCCCAACTTATGCAAAACAGTTTGCGGAATCCGAAATTAATATAATCGTCGTCTGTCGCGAATGAAAATCTAATATTATCTAGCAACGCTTCTCTCCGGGGCTTTATAGACTTCCGAAATAATTACGTTTTAAGTCAGACGCGTGTTTTAATAAGTATTTTGCGCTAAAATTAATTTCCGGAATTATAATTATTATACCTATATAGCAGTAGAGTCGTTTTATTGTTTCTTATAAACTTAAAGCAATTTATAACATCTACCGTAATTCATCCATAAAGTTGTAACTTTATAATAATTATGCATTTTATATTATATAAGTATGAAACTTTTAAGATTAAAGTCCCGTTCAAATAGGTTAACGAGTTTATGAAGTTTAGTAACTGCAATTAATACATTAATTACGTGAAACAAGACTCTTAGGAATTCCACTAGAGAAAATGTACTTTTCACCGTCGTCTACCTCGAGGGTGACGAGGAAACGATTACTACCGTGACGAGTGCCAAGAGCCAACACGGGTGGAGAAATGCAAAGTGTACGACGCCCTCCCCCTTATTGTACGTATTTACGTAAAGGTAAATATACATATATTTATGTATTTATTGCTTGTCGGTCGCAATGTAAAAAATGTAACTACTGTTATGCCCATGAATTGTTTACGTTAGCCATTGTACACCGCATTACCTACTTTTTTTTTGTTAGTAGCACACCCCAAAGGACACCAGGAACCGCCGTTAGGCATTACTTCTAATGCCCCCCGGGACATCCATGCCTACCAGGAGGATATTTCACCTGAGGAGTCGGTAACTATAGTAAATTTTATACGCAGTAATACTAATTCAAAGTAATTCAAGTAATTCAAAAGTAATTCAAGTAATTCAAAAGTAATTCAAGTAATTCAAAAGTAATTCAAAAGTAATTCAAAGTAATTCAAGGTAATTCAATGTAATTCAAAGTAATTCAGACGTAATTCAAACTAATACCATAGTAGTACATGTAATACAAACTAATTCAGTCCAATTCAAACTAATACTTATTATGAATGTTTCATATAAAATAAGTAATACCTAGAAATAGATATGTATATGTATATGTAAATGTAAACTTAGGTATATACATATAAATACTTATGTGTTCTTTGCACTAGTTGATTTTAAAAAGATATTTTAAAATATAAAAAATAAACTCTTAATTTTTAAGATATTCTGGATTGTTTTGAAATTAACAGTATTATATAAATTAGGGTGACGATTCCGTTGAATAAAATAAAGGGCACATTTTTTTGTTCATAGATCAAAAATATACATTTATAGAAACATGCAACGAGATCGTATTCCTAAACGGTTATCGAGACGCTGACTAAACATAAACAAATGAAACATATTTTTAGCGTTATCTATACATGTTCCGATTTCGTAGGAGCTCGCCTACGTTTGTTACATTTTTCAGTAGATTCCTTATTAAAAATTAAAAAAAAATAATGTATAAAGAGCTATAGGCCATTCAAATTTTATTCCAATGTACGACGTCAATAAAAATTACACAAAAATAACATTTTATCGATGATTTACCTGCACACATGGCAAAGATAGACTACCATTTATTCATACTATAAAACTACAAGGTGGTACGGCACCATTGTGTGAAACAGCATCATTTACCAACTTTGTAGTGATAATATGAATTGGAATAAAATTTGAATGGCCTAGATTATACCGAGTTGCACAGACGCATTACCAACCAAATCGGACGTTCTGGAGAACGCTAATATATTTTATCAAATATTTAGTCTAGATACGTTATTCACGAAAGATTCCAATGTACGTCGTGCATAAAAAGTTTTTAAATTGTATATTTGTAATATTCAGTTTAAAGTTTTGAACGTGGCATTTTCTACCACTGATTTACCTGTACACATGGCATGGCAAAGAAAGACGTAAATGCACATTAAAGACGGCGATCGTTAATGGTCGCCATTTCTCGGATTTCAATAACGAATCGTAACGGATTTCTTTAACGAAAAATGTACTCGTTTCTGATTTCGCTTATTTTTCTCAATCAGTCTGCGAATTTTTATCATATTTTACAATTTCTAACCTGTTTCTAACATTGCTTGATTCAGTACTTTATACTAATCCTTGTGTTCCGGCACATTTTTTGATAATTAAGTGCCGATGCCGGCACGAGGTAACTCCATACATACAACTCCATTTCATAGGTATAAAAGCAAGAAGTATTGTTTAAATATAAATTGTTGCAAATTTATATAGACTTTTAGTGATTTATTGGTATGAATATTTTGTACTCTATTCATTTTCCACTAGCCACCCTAATTTCAAATTTCCGTATGTGGGATACCAATTTTTCCGAAGACCCGTCAATATGACGGGTAATTTTGTCCGTAAATCAAATGTTAAAAGACTTTTTAAACATAAATTATTTTTGTAATTTGTGATTAATACCACTTACAATAAATAATAGGAGTACATAGTAATTCAGACCAATTTAGCACTAACTTATACTAATTCATATTAATTTTTAGCAGTTGACTCTAATTCAGGCTTAATTTATAGTAATTCAAAGTAATTCAAAGTAATTTAAAAGTAATTCAAAGTAATTCAAAGTAATTCAAGGTAATTCAAAAGTAATACAATGTAATACAACGTAATTCAATGTAATTCAGAAGTAATTCAAGTAATTCATAAGTAATTCAAAGTAATTCAAAAGTAATTCAAGTAATTCAAAGTAATTCAAGTAATTCAAAGTAATACAAAGTAATTCAAGGTAATTCAAAAGTAATACAATGTAATACAACGTAATTCAAAGTAATACAAAGTAATTCTGTATTACATTCTAGAAATAAATACACACTAATACATAAGTTACCGACCCCTCGATTTCACCTCCCGTACCGGGATTCGAACCCAGGACCCGTCAGGCGAGAGGTTAGTCTCCTAACCACTCGACCACCTATTACCTATACTTATCTATAGTCACCTTATCGCCATACGAATGAATAAATAAAAAGGATTTTTCAAAAGTCACGATTCCAATTTTAAACATTTTAAAGCCTTTACTGGCCCAATTAACTTTTCTTAATTTGTAAAATAAATGTGAAAAAATACCGAATAATTTCAATAGTACTTAATTGGTGGTATTTCCATTACTTGCCTATAAATAAAGGTAGAGAGAATAATTTCGAAAATTAAAATTTTTAATAAATAATGTTGGGTAATAGGTATGATCGGAGAAAATGAAATGCGATCTACTTACTATTAAAACAAAAGTAATTGGACCAATTTTCGCCATTTCATCTTAAAAGGTTCAAGAAATATTAAATAAAAACCATTCTAAAACCCACATTTGAAGTGGCTTTATCTCCCTTAGGGGTCGTTTTAGGAAAAAAAGCATATGGAGGTTTTCGTCGTGCTTCGACTTGTTCTGCGTGCCTTCAAGTTTTGACCGTCTATTTCAGGAACACCTTGTATACTTATGTATTTGTGTACTATAGGTATAAATATTAGAAGACGGTCAATTTAAATTGTTCGATGTTCATAAATTGCAGACAATAATCGGTTTTGTAAGGTTTAAAATAATTATTTTAATAATTTTTCTTACTAATTTTCTGTGTCATATTCATTTTGTACTGTCTCCGCGTAAAAACCAAAAATTCTTACGTTTCGGTGATTCTTTTCTCACATTTTATTAACGTAAGTAGCCGATACTGCAGTAGGCATAGCAGAACTGCACATGACAGACATTGTCCCCAACCCTCTCTTTCGGCATCACCGTTACTACCCCAATAGCGGTCACACTTATAACTGAATTACATTTATAGAGGGCGTCCTTTAGCCTGACGTTAGGGCAATTGTTACACTGTTGTGACATACGCTTTACGGTTAATGACTCTTAGAAATTAATTATAACAAGGTCTAATTGGCAATACTCTATCGTGGTTTTCCAAATTACGTGCAGGTACAGATATCATCGAGAAAACAAATGCGTATAATGATAATTATAATCATATTATAATATTATTATAATTATTATATATTATATATTATATATTATTAATATTATTATATGATATTATAATCATAATTTGTTTATGACTTTCATTAATTTTCTATTAAATTATCTACTTACGTAAAAACAAATTAACATATTCGTTATCGACGCTAACAACTAAATTTCACTTAAATTTACTAAATTTTAATAGAATATAAATACAAATCTGCAACAGATAAAGTGTACTTTACAGAAATGAACTGAGGTTTAGAAAATACGCAGGTAGATAATATTAAATAGGTTAGATTGGAATTTCTCAAATATTAATACAATAACGATTTTAAGTACGTTACTCCTAAAATGGTCACGTACCTACAATATCTATAATAAATTTTTTGGTCAGTTGAATACATCTCTCGACCTGAATAAACGGTCTAGGCGGTCTTTAAATTAATATTAACTTAAGCAAAGTAAAAGATGAGGCCTTAAATAAACTCAATGGACATTATAACTTTTTGCGTCTAAAACTAACACTCCAACGGTCTAAAATCGAGCCGACTCGAGATGGTTCCGTGTAATCTTATTCTTGTTAAACAAGACCCCGATGCACGTATATATAGGTACTTATTTGAATATTTAGCGGAAGAACAATTGACAACTGGGAAAAAAAAACGTAAAAAAATCGAACTCGGATAATTTTAACGAAAAAATAACAATAGATTGACAAACAAAAATGGGGCATTAATAAAAACACGCGGCAGTTAAATAAAAAAGATAAATAGATAATAAAAATCTCGTCATTGAGCTTATTTGTTAATAATAAGGATTCTCTCAAGCGCACAAACACGGATAAGTGCGTTCATAGAAATTATATTTCTGTGATATTATCGAGTTCATATTGTGAATCGTATATATGTTTATTATGACTGAATATGAATATGGCCATTCAATCTCTCCCCATCTAAATCGTATCAGATGTAGTTTGAGAAGGATATGTTCTATTTAGAATTATGCACAGGTTAATTGTCAGTAAGCGATTTTATATTTTTAAATCGTATATAGGTATACGACTTTTAATTAAATACGTATATACGATAATTACGTCGGTCGAACGTGCACCACGATGTGTTTTAGGGTGACAGAAACAAAATCGCCCTAAGCTTATTCCTGAAGGGTCAAAGTTTATTAAACTTTGACACCACAATGGAATTATTGCTGTCCGTGTTAACCACGCATTAATTGAAACTATTTAACGTCACCAGCAGAACTTTAAACTCAAATTGCATTTATATTTCTATTTGTTGGACCCGACAAAACATCGATCGCAAAGGAGCGTGTTATGGATTAAATTTTATAATCCGCCAATCAGTGGCACGTACTAGAAAACGTAATGCGATTTCAATCAAAAACACAAACTAGAGGTTCTTATTTTATTTTCAAAGAAGAGTTTAAATAATCCGACGAATTTCTTTAAAAGCTTTTCGTTTGCACGAATTACATTATTTCGAAAAAATACATAAAAAACTAAGTGGGTAGATAGATATTAAATGCAAATTATAAACCTAGCACAACCTAGAAGAATTAAACCAGATTAGAATTAAGACCGAAATAGATACGCACATACTAAAAATAAATCGTTAAGGTTTTTTAGATATTTATGTTATAATTCAAGAAGTAAATTTAAGAAAAAGGACACAATTATCAATATGAATGTAATTACATAATATATATAATACAGTCCCTGGCCATAACGCCCGTCGGAATTTTAAGGTGGACAAGTTTTCTTTTCGAATCCCATATTACATACTTGTATAAAGAAATAATAAAATCTTAGGTAGACATCTGGCAACCCGGGCATAAGTTTTGTAGGGGGCGGTTTCTTTTTCGTATATACGCGTACGAAAACACTTTTAGGAGTGGTAGTACACGTCAAAACAATACCAGAAGTTCCTATAAAAATTTTTGCCACGACGTAACCCTGCTGAGATATTCACCCCAAAATTTGACAAATACAAATAAGCAACTTTTTCAATAAAATTATTATTTTTAATTTGAATTTAATAATATTTGATATAAACCAACTTGGTATGGATTTTTGATCTCGCCCCAGAGGGGCCGACGGTGCGCAACTCCTAATATTTTCAATTATTATTTTTTTCGAGAGTCAACGTTTTAAATTTTTAATGACATTTTCGTATTCTCTAAACATTTTACGATAAAAAAAGGCATTATCTTCTAATTTCGATGAATTAGTGATGAATAAGGATTCGTAGTAAGCAAAAATGTTAATTATAAGAACTTATGGCATTATATTGACGTGTTTCTATCACCCCTTAAAGTTTAATCCATACAGCTTCGAACACCTTGTGTACTTTTAATAAATGTATACTAAAATTCCTATAAAATAACGTAATAAATTATTATGTGTAGGTCGTGATAAAACTAATTTTTGAGAAAATTGTAGGTACTTACAAAAATAAAATAAATAAATTATATTTAGGGATCCTTATGTAACAAATCTGTAATTTTTATAGGCCCGTTAACATATGAAGGTCTCGATTGTGATTGCTTATTACTTTTCTAACAAGCCTATAAACATTACAGGTTTGTTACAGAATAGACTCCTTACGCTGAATTGAGTTACAGAAAAAATTATATAAGTAGATAGGTATTACAGTCAATAACGTTTGATTTTTAAAGTTGCGGTCGGTATTTCCATCTCCTGATAAATCTATGCGACATATATTTACCATGAAATCGTTTGTTCCAACAATTATTGTTCTTGAGGTACATAAATATATGGTAGATAAATGTATTAGTAGTTGGAAATACCGACCCTTAATGTAAGTTCAACATCAAAATATGTTGTAGCAAAGTAATGAATTAATTTAATTAATTTAAAAAGAACATTTTCGTAGATTAAAATTTATTTAAATCTATAATTTGGATAAGGAATCCAAAAAAATATTAGATGTATCGTTACAAGAAGTACAAAAGTATACGGAATACATAAAAGTATATAGGATGTTTCAAAATGCATGGAACAAACTTTAAGGGGCGATAGAACACGTCAAAATAATGCCATAAGTTCTTATTTAACTAACATTTTTTCCTACGACGCTCCCCTATTGAGATATTCACTCCTGAAGTTAACACATAAAAATCAAAGTGCTAAAGTAACATTGATATGTAAATGCTTATAAAATAAACAGTTTGTAAAGTATTTAATGCATATAATGCCCAGCTTGGAACCAACTTCATCTGTTACTCTAAGTTATCGAAATTAGAAGACGCCTTTTTTATCGTAAAATATTTGGAGCATACAAAAACGTTATTTAAAATTTAAAACGTTGATCCTTAAAAAAATTGCGATTAAAAATATCAGCCCTCCCTCCCTAGGGGGTGATATGAAAAAATCCATTAGATTGGTTTAAGGACCTTCACTTACTACAAATGTACACCAAAAATTGTTTTCCATAAATTTTTGAACATCCTGTATACCAAAGTTATACCTATATGGGAAACAAAAACCGCCCCCTACAAGACGTACGTCCGGGTTTCTGTTACATTTTATTTTACCTTTACGTGCCCCAACAGAACTCAAAGAGGACAAACTCGTTCACCTCAAAATTCGGACGGGCCTTATGGCCAGGATCCGTATTACTATGAGAATAATAATAAATCACTTTTGAAGGCCACAATCCTCGGTATTAATGTAAAACTACTGTGTTAAAGACTTCCGAATATATTTGTTCAATTTTGATTGAGATAGGCACAAATACCTACACTAAAAAAAAAATATTACAACCAGTATGTCTGGCTAATTTTATTAATGTTAATCAATAAGCGTTATTTTTAAAATTGCTGCGCTTGCTCATTACTTATATAATTATTTCCAAAGCAGTTAGGTACTTGTAATATTATCTATAATTCAAAATTAACTAATGTAAATTATAATCTATAATAAATTATGTGCAACAGAGACACCTACCTTAATACTTCCACGTCTTTCAGAAACAAAAAAAAATTAACCCAACTATTTCGAAAATGTCTAATTTACATGTCTTGCGAATGGGACCATTCAAAGTTCACCGCACAACCAAAAACACCGTCAAATGTTAATTTTAATAATAATATTATAACCAAAACACAATTTTAACCGTACGGATCGCGCGTCCGTGCTAAACTAAAGACTATCGCAATACGATTTTGTTATCTATCGAAACACTTGGCTTTTATCGACACATGTGAAATTGTTAGGAATAAATCTATTGTTCCTTTGCCCTTCGGTTTACTTTCGGAATTCATACAAAATAACATCTGCGGTGCATTCCAATATTTATTGCGTTACAACAAAATTGATTATTTTAAAATAAGTTTTTATTTTTGAAGGAATTTAGGTTAGAAATTATTTTATTTAGAAATAGGTATTTACTTTACTTGTAATTTGTTTTAAAAATCAATTTTAGCTAATTTTTTATCGTGCCCTTATTACAAGGCAACGTTATTGATTAAACCGTTTCGTTGATTTAAAATAAATCGGCATTTATAGGTAATCATAATTACATTTTCAATTATTTTAAAGTACTCGACCTATATTATAAAATCTACAAATATGAATATAGATTTATATATTTGCACGAATCGAAGTTGGAAATTAGTTTTTAGAAAAAAAATACATTGTAAAAAAGCACTTTTAAACATTGAAAAAATTCAATAAACGTTTTATATATATAAAAATTTATAAAAATATATAGAAAACAGCCAAAATATTTATTTTTACTTTAAAGATGCCTATTTTTAGTCAGTAAGATTTTTAACGTGTAACCTACCAATGTGGTATTTATTAATTATTAAGATATAGGTAGCTACTGCATATTTTCAATTTTAGTGGTGACACCTTCGGGGAATTTTTTATTCGCATAATATATCTACAAAGGATGTCCGGAAAATGGTGAAAAATCTCTAGGAAGACCCCATCGAAAGACCACATCAAAATAATACCAAAAGTTCCTATAAACTTTTATCCTACGACACGACGCTCCCCTGTTGAAATATCTATTTCCCAAAGTTGAAAAATAAAATCTTATTTTTAAATAACGTACGTTTATTTTCTATTTGAAATTAATAATTTTTGATATAACCACGTTTGTAGTTTTAAAACAGTGCAACAGATTTTTTGACATCATCTCACAATCAGATGGACCAAGCGTCCACTACCCTTAACCTTTCTAATCGGAATTTTTTCAGAATATCAATTGTTTTAAATTTTTAATCGCATTTTTGAATTCCCCAAGCATTTTAAGATTTTCTACTATTTTCTAATTTCGATAAAATGGGCCATTTTCGAGAAAATTGCTTGCTTATTTTCTGCGGTGTTATATTCAAAGATGCAAAATATAAAGAAAAAAAATTTGAAATATCAAGTACCTACTACAGGGCTTATAACGGATTATGACCTTAAAAATAGTCGAAATAGTGACCGAAAATCTAAAAAATATGACCAATATATGACCAAATATGACCTACATATGTTTTATATATTTTTTTAATAAACATTAGTTAATACGTTAGTTAAGCTAAACGTTCACTAGTCCGCGACGGATGCACAGCACCATCCCTTAAAATTTTCACCCCTAATTTTTGTATCATAATGTAGGTCTTGAACAGCCATTTATAAAAATATATAGTTTGTTGGCGATAGCTCTTGTTGTTTCACAGATAATAAGCAAAATCGAAAAAAGTTCCAATTTTCATGGGTGGATTTCACTCTCTTAAACCGCGTAAGAGCACAAACGAAATACGGCTCTCGACTAGTACTACAACCCTGCAAAGTTTCAAGTTTTTTTGAGACTTCCACCTACCTAACCTTCCTTGTTAGTAAAAAAAAAAATGAGCTTTTAGTTGAAAAAGTTACCAGTTATGTAAACTTTACTGTACAGAGAGATCTGAAATGAGATCGGTAATGTGTACATACCTTCTTATACCTACATGTAAATTAAAGAAGTTCCCCAAAGATGTGAAGATGACACCTATTTTGTGTGTGTGTGTGTGCGTTAATGGCTCTAGTCTAGCCAATTAGTTGGTTTGAAGTTTTCAAATTTGTGTTAGTGGACATTCAAGAACATCTATGGTTGTAGCGAAATTCGAACCCGCGGCCGTGAGTGCACTAGAAGTCCATTCGAGTGGCTCGCTCTCTAGGCCACCACGGCCCCTATGGTATCTATCAAAATTGAAAATAGTACACCCTAATATCCAATAATAGCAATCTGCAGAAAAAATTTAGACATTTTGCACGGTCATAGGAGGCACGCCTTATAAATCTGCTCGATCACATTTAAAATTAAAATAAATTAATTGATAATCCATTTAAGGTTTCCCCCAAAAAATAGAAAAAATATATATTACGTAGGTATCTAACTTACATAATCCGACACAAGTAATATAGGTATAACGGCTCCCTTTTCTATTTTAAAATTATAACTTTTAACCAGTTTAATAATAAATAATATTATAACACCGTAGGAACACACTACAATTTGTATGTAAGCAATTCATTTTATAATTGCACAAACGTGAATTTCCACCAACTCGTGCATTTTAAAGAAATTATCGAATAAGTAATCTAAAAACCCATTAAAGAATACGATTTTCAGCTTTACCATATTTTTTTTGTTCCTACATTTGCAATTATTATGATAATGCCAACTTGCTTTTCATGTTAGGAAGTTGATTTTTCAAATTAAGAATTTAATTATGAAAAATCTGGAGTGGTATCTCCGAGACTCTCTGAAAAGAGAATACTAATAGTAATTCAATTAAGTTTTCTTGATTCTGAAGAAGTTGTGAAAGAGTGTCTGGTGTGCGACTGACATCCGTGGCCAAGATATCATTTCCAATTTTATACCCGTGATTCAATAAAGTCTCAACACCATCGGTAACCCTTATATAAATAGAATCCTACTACCAGTGGCGTGCTTGCTATTAAATTATAAAAAGTACCATTTCTTGTTAGAAACAACTTTTGCTTACATAGCTTTTGATCTATCCAATTTTAGTGATATGAAAATGATCGTTTTTTTTTTTTTTGATATAAGTGAATATAATTAAATTATTAATAGTTAACGTTAGCAAGAAAACCATTTTAAATTTCTATTTCGCCTCGGTCGCAGTTACTTATTGTATCTATTTAATTTTGTAGTTTTAAACTAATTTAAAAATGAAAAGTACGTTTTTACGAACATTTAACCAAATACAACCTAATACAACTTTTGATACGTGTAGATATTAAAAGCGCACGTCTCTGTTAAAAATGATGATACGATATAGCGGAAATCTCCGTTCTAAACGCATTTCAAGTGCAGAACGGATATGGAAATGTCGCACAAAAATAATTGGTTTATCTACTTGTATAAAGAAGATCTACATCTTTTATCCTACACAATCGCGCGCACCAAGTTTTAAGAACAAACTAGTTTTGATAAAACAAAGTAGGCATTGAATGCCGAACGCTTTTAATTCTGAAAAAAAATTGTTCAAAAATAAAATAACTGTCGGCGTACGCTTAACAGACGTAAATATAATGGTAGGGACTGTTTGTTGTAATGGCTAAACAATAAAAGTTTACTTAAATAATGCATATGTAACTAAGAAATGTAAAAATAACAAGTGGTAAGTGCGGTTTAATATTTGGTTACTCAAATAAGCGCGGCTAACTAATAGCTACGTCAATAATTTCGTGTCCACTAGTTCTTTAATGTCTACAATATTTTTTGATATGTTTCGTTCCCTGTACAAATTACATCCTGATGTATAAATATTGAGGAGAGGAAGCAGATGTTAATTTGTCAATTAAATATAATCAATGTAGGTAAATAAGGAGAGAGTAAATTGCAATCGCAAAATTAACGTTGAAATTTTCTGTATTTATTGTAAGTATACAAATATTAGGCACAAACCAAAAAGAAAAAAAAACATTATCTACTTATCGGTTACTATTAATAAAGTTATATTAGTTTATAAAAAGAAAATTATGTAGCTCCTACTTGCGGTAATTTTATAGAGAAATTAAATGGAGGGTTGGTGCGTAGGACGCGCTGTTGCTGCCACGTTGGAATCGACGCAGAGTTAAAAATATGCAGTTATTTAGATGTAGGTAATTAGCTGTTTTGTTACGTTAGTTACTTATTTCAATGTAAATTAGACATCATATCAAAACGTGCTTTGAATGTTTTGTAGTATCATTTAAAAAAAATTAAATTATTTCTTCACTTAGCTGTCTTCTCGCGCTAAGTTTGTAATTTCAAATTGCAAGTAATTCCTACTTCGCATACAAAGCACGCTAATTTTCAAATTCGTTTTCGAATTTCAAATTCTGTATCGTTAAAAAATCCATCGAAATTTGTGTATACAAGATGTTCTTAAAATAGGTGGTCAAAACTTGAGGGCACGTAAAACTAGCATCACATCATGAATACATTCAAATAGGTAATGAAATATTCAAAACGATTTCACTCGAAAACGGCACGTCCTATCGAAATTTGATATGAGCACATTTTTTTAAGTACAAAACTTTGAAGTTTCATAATTTCTTGTCGAATTGTTGAAAAAATTGACATAGAAAACAATTAGGGTAATATTTATCCACTCCTCATGCAGTTTGACACATCCCCGAATTTAATTTGGAGCATTTGATAATTTTAATTTAATAAGCACAAAAACAACAGTAAATGTAACAATCATTTCGTCATTTTATCTTAAAAGGTTTATAAAATAGGTTTAGAATAAAAACCATTCTAAAATCCATATTTGACGGGGCTCTATCTCTCTGGGGCCTTGGGGGCGTTTTAGAAGAAAAAAAAAACATATAGAAGTTTTCATCATAATCTGACTTGCTCTACGTGTCCTCAAGTTTTGACCACCTATTTTAGGAACACCTTATATACAGTCTTTTAATTGAGAAAAACTTTGACTTCTTGTAGTTTCACAACTGTGGGGATCATGACATAGGTTTTTTATGAATCTTTTTACTGCAAAAAATCTCTCCTACATACTTGTAAAATTTGTTCCGCCCATTATGACTCACCTTGTATATTAGTATATGTAGGTACCTACATAATTATTACTCCCGCTGTCCGAAAATATGGTATACATTTTAATATTTTTTTTGTCCGAAAATATGGTATACATTTGCGAAAAAAATCAATAAAACTAAAATTAAACATAAAAAAAAATTAAATTCATTTTATTGTCACAATATAACTAAATACAAATAATTTTAGTGTAATCCAAATTTAGTTAAAGTTAGATTTAGCCTTGTTGAAAGCTTCTTCTGAACATATATACTTTTCAGCTAATCGTCCCTCGCGACGAAGTTTTACCTTATTTAAATGAGGAATTTTATAGGAATTTCCCCCTCCTGTCAACATGATTGATTCCATACACGTTTGTAATGTTATAAAAACGTTATCAAGAGTATTTCTCTCTAATTTATTAAATGCATCTTGAACACATTCAATCAATTCATCAATTGTGTTTGGCGAAGCTTCATGTTGTAGTGATTGAATAGAGTTAAAAAAAAACCAAATCGAGAACGTTTAAATCAGGACTGTTTGGTGGTTGTGACTTAAACTGAATATTCCAACCCTCAGTAGAACCTGCAGTAACAATATCTGTATCATTATCAGAGGAATGTGGTTTTGCATTATCTTGCTGTACGTAAATTGTTTTGTTTTTATACTTTTGAGGAAATTTTGATTTAATTGTTAGAATAACATTTTCTACAATCTGCTGTGACGAATTCCACATTTTTCGTTATTAATGTTCCTTTAGTTCTATTCTTGGAATTTCTTTGAGCCGGTTCTTGATATACAAAGGGCCATATTCCAAATTTTATCGTCAAAAAAAATGCTTTCGATGTGTGTCATAGCGTGGTCGAGCCACTACAGCCATAAACATCACTTTAGTGATAAACCGTTTGCTTTTGCAGTTTCTATCGGGTTCTTCTTCGTCTAACATTATGTAATAGGAGCGTTTAACTTTAGTGAGATAAAACCATTTCTCATCAATATGAACGTAAATCATATAAACCATCAAAAAGAAAAGCTCCATTACTGGTATGATTTACCTTTGACAAGCAAAACTGTAATCTTTCCAATTTGTTTTTAGCTGTTAAAGTAGGTTTAACTTGTAGAAGATATTCGCTTAAAATACCTTCGCTGTTTAAAGATATCAAACAGTGTTGATTTTGGAATATCAATTTCGAAAGAAAGACTACGAACCGTTCCTCGACGATTTAACGGTATATTCCTTATTTCAATCAAATTGGCAGAATAATCTTTTCGTTTTCTTCCGCATTTTTCCTTCTTTTTTGAAGAAACATCGGCACAAATTTTACCTTCTCTGTATTGAGCTTGTGCTGTATGCCAGATTCTACTTACGGTCAGACGGGATACGTGGAATACAGCTGCAACTTTATTAATAGCACCGTGTTCTAATTTTTCTTTGTTCTTTATATACTGTAATAGCTGTTGCAAGATACCATGACGTTGTTCATTAGTCAATTGCTTCGATTTGATATTTCTTCTTTGTAAATTCACGTTATTTGGGTTAAAATTTTTCATTTTGTAATTGCAGCGGTGACTATTTTATTTTTCTTAAAAAAACTTATTTTTGGTCTTCAAATTCCAACTTAACTCAAAAGCAACGTCTGTCAATTATGTCAGATTATTTAGTTATCAATGTAAACAATACCAATATAATGAGTATTACTAAGTTGCTTTCGAAACTCTAGATAATCTAAGATTTTCTTTCAAATGTATACCATATTTTCGGACAGAGGGAGTATGTATTAAGTACAATATTCCATACTCCCCATATTTTCAAAAATCCCTTGCAATCAAATAAAATGAACATATGGCCTATCCAAACCTATATGCAATTTACGTCATCAGAAAAAAGTTACTAGATTGTTTATTTGTAATTCGGTTTAAAGTTTGGAAAGTGACATATTCTATAGATGATTTACCTGCGCACATATTAGATGGCATAAAGAAAGACTACAATTTATTACAACTGTCAAAATGCGAGGTACGAGGTGACAGCACTGTGTGAAACGTTATCATCTAGTAACCTTTTATTGATGACGTGGATTGCATATAGGTTTGGACGAAGTGTAGATTATTTTGTCAACCAAATCCAGAAACGTCGTTTTTGGATTTGCCCTTGACAAATTATAAGATAAAATAATAAGTAACCTCAACGATAATAACGCGGTTGACGTTTCGTTAAAAATAAACCTTTTTAAACGGCGAATCGGGGTGCAAGACGTGTGAAAATTTCGCGAATATTAAACTTCAGGTTCGCAAAGTTATCACTTTCCGTCCGTGCCGTGGTCCGAAATAATGCACTTTCTAACCTTTTAACAGTTAAAATGGACATATCGGTGGCCGATTATAACAGTTGTTTTAAATTTATTTATCCTCTACTTTCTGGATGGTCCTCGTACTTTATTTTCGTATTTTATAATAAAAATGCTCGAATTAGAATAAACAATGGGATTGTTGCACTCGAGTTAATAATGAGCTGCTTTACAAGCAGAATTGTCAAAGATTAATTCAATAAAAAATAAAACAAAAATCGCGCCAACAAGATATTTTGATAGGTACCTATCAATGTTTATAAGTGACTTTTATAAACGATTTTCAGTTCTCCATAGCAAGAACTCGTTTTAATTTTTTTTATGCGTGATTTTCCCCGACACAAGGATATTTTAGATTTAGAATAATTGACGTTATACCGAAAATTTAAAGCCTATAGGTATATGAATCCACGAGTATGTTTAAATAATAGGTAGGCACCTACGGGACATAAATTACTTGACGTTTATCCCCCTCAATCACATGAACTGTGCGAGCCCTTAACACGTCCGTCTTGTCAATAACATATCAATAATTTAAAATTTTAGAAACAACATAGGTGCCTGTAATACAGCTTATATTACCGTATAAGTACACATTATAATCTACAACAAAAAAAACACTTGGGTTGTAGATAATTAACCCTTTAAATGCAACAAAACATTTTTAAATAATGCGCGCACCTAATAATCTTAAATTTTAGTTGCAAAGGCTTATAGAAGGAATAATAAAATAAGAGTGAACCCTCGCGAGAATTGGAGGATTTGATGTTCACCTAAAGGAATGCCTTTGCCGAACATATAACGTCCGTAATATATATATATCTGTAGTATATGTCATCCACAATTTTGATGGATGACCGTTGGTTATCACTTATCGCACACATCATAACAAAGAGCTTATTGAGCTGACAAACCATGCAGGTCGACTTGACACGTCACAGTCTGTCAATGTTGTTATACACGTCACTTCACCGCGCTATTGTGCCATTGTTTCAGCACTCACTAGTCAGTATGCAGTGATTTGTGTAGTGTACAGCGTAATATGAACACGTTCGATGGAGCTTTCGCTAGTTTGAATTATATTGTTTAATTAAAGCTCAAAAATTTTATATTTATCTATTCTCCATAGAACAACTATTCTGTACCTGGTAGTTATATTGCTATAACAATAATATACACAACAAATAAACCGACAACACTACAGTGTTTTTAAGAATATAGGATGACTGCTTTATCACTGAACTTTTCGTTTAGAAAAGAAAGATAAAGTTCCCGGCTTCTAATAGAATAAACAGCTATCAAGTGGGAGGATATAAAACCAACAATTCATATTTTATATCTCTCTTAAAAACTTAATCCTGCATCCATTGTCTTCCTTTCAACTGAAGGTATAAAGTTTTGAAAACTGTTTAAAAGAATTCACAAATGGGCTGGGCAAATTTAACGTGATGAGAATTAAGAGAGTGGAAAATCTGAATTCATTGTAGTTATGTGATCAACCTCTTTAACTGATTGTGAAAGATTTATCGATACGACGTACGTAATAAATCCTCTACAAATGTCTTATATTATGGGGCAAAACCCGGACGAAACTTGCGTTTACGTACACGCATGTATTTACTACATCTAAAAATATTCATGAAATCGAGATAGCGAAATATTTTTTTCGAGTAACTAAAGTCGACTCGCTTACGCGAGCACGTTTTTAAACGTAATAAATTAAGATGGCATTTTCCAAATATAATTTAACTTCTTTATGGCGATATTGGAAGAAACGTATTCTCAAAACCCAAACCTATTATTTTAATAACTAACTCTGTTGCTAACGAACATAAAACGGGAACACTAAACGTTTTTAAAAGAATTTTAAATACAATAAGGCAGGGTATCATGTTAAAAGACCGGAAAACAAACGTTAAAATGCAATTACTTAAGTTTCCTCCCGTTTCTTTTATCCAGGTTTCTTTCTATTCGAAATATTTAAGTCGAGTGTACCTTTTCAGTAGCAATCGCTTGATATAGTGATCCCTATTGAGCAATAATGGTATAATAGAAGCTGTATATTGTCACAGCATGCACGCTCAGCCTCCCACTGGTTGGTTCATTGTTTAAATATTCTAAAGCGCTCGCAATCTGCCCACCTCCTGATTAAATTCAAACGAATAATAATGTGGTGGATTCGCTTAAACCGTTTTTTTTATTATTGTAGTATGTCCAAATTGTGATATTTTATTGTTCGATCCCCTTTGTGCTCCTATTTACTATAGATTAGTAGTAAAGTATGCCTCGCACACTTAAAACAATATTAGGGTCGATTAAGCAACCCCACGTGGTTGTTCTACTTGACTCCAATTCACTTTTACTGTAGAAACATTAATTCCAAATAATGCTTAACGTGCGAACAAAAAAAAAACATTCGCATCTGACGAAAGAACACAACTCGGAACATTACTGCTCTCGAACATAAAAAGAATTTCGCCCAAAATTGATCCCCGTTCGTATTTACCTAAACGAAAACATTTTATAAACCTAACTTTTTTGTGTATTTTAAAAGACAACTTTTAAAACTCTATACGAAGTGAACATAAAGCTCACTATATTGGAATTGTAAACGTCTGATCGTCTCACTGATGGTCCACATGTTATTCTGGACAGTGAAGAGCTCTTCAAGTCACGGAATCGCCGCAACTGAATAGATTGCATCCCAAAATCTATACAAGTATCTCGTTATCCCTTAAAGTAAATCTTATACACCGTTCACGTACCAATTATTTATTTAGTACCACTGTTCGAAAACCGCATTCATCATTTTACACAAATACTCTGATAACCTTTTCTTTTCAGCACCACTATTCTCTGTACTAATTGAGGTACTTAGAGTAACATTTTTTTTTTACAAAATATTTACACGCCGCAAATCGCCGCTTTTGTTCTTAAAAGACTTTTTCTAAAAAGGACACTTTAAACTAAATACATTTTGATGACTAAAATTTTGATACGAATGAGGAAACCTAAATACCCAAGCATAGTTTCGTCTATTCTATTTTAAAAATTCGTAGGCCGAAATAATAACACCCATGACCTCCGTGTGCGATTTTTTTTAAAGCCCCCCCTCGAAATATTGCTTCTCGATATTAAAGATAAATAAAATAGCAAAATTTATATTGTGATCAATGCAAGAAGTTTGGGTCGCAAAATTACCTAGAGCTAAATCGGTTAATCAAATTAATTATTTCGTGATTTTTTTTTAAAAGAGAACCGTTGAAAAAGTCTTCATTCGTTCTACTATATAAGGGAATGTTACGTAACGCAAGAGAAAACACCCCTCCAACTCCTGCAAAACACTCAGTCACATCATCACATATACCCACCCACCCCCTTCTGGCGTTACGTAATTTGTGCACTATCCCTTATAAATAAAATTAAGTTTTGTTGTTTTATTAAAACTTCAAATTTTATTTTAAATATAATTAACCACTATTTGATCACTTCACAATCATTTGATAAAGGACAATTTTTGGAACCGCTAATTTAAATAGCGATTATAATACTTTATTTTTGTAATTTTTAAGAGATAAAATGGGTAATTTGTGTAACTTACTCGATTAGTATTATTTGTAAACCAGTCAAATATCGTCGGCATTCAATTAAACACAAAATCTTAATGGTGCATTTCTATAGTTAATTGGTCATTTAATTAAAATTATAGAACTAACAATAAATAATAAGAAATTTCAAATTGCATATGTACTCACATCGTAACATAAACCACAACATTTCAAACAACACCTATTCCAGTTTTATAACAGGCAGGCAGGTATATAAAATTGTCCCCAAAATTATATTTAAGGGTACTTTAAGTTTTAAAGTGCATATTTCCGCAATCTTCGCGTTTACGCTCAAAATATACATATTATAACATCAATTTATGATTACTTCGATATTTAAGGGAGCGTAAAATATTGAACATCTCGAATTTCGTTGACAAAAATATGACAGCCGCAATAACGTAATATCCGAAGGTTGAAAATATTTATTGGGTCCCGTCCTTAATTGTTCTCTGTGGGTTGTCCAATAATTTGTGGATATATTAATATACTTTCCCTGCATCTTTTAAGAGTTTTAAGAATTCAGAAAGTAATTTATTCCAAAAGCACCCTCAATTATAACGCAATTATGGCATTCCAAGAATATTTAAATACAAATGACATTTCTAAAGTTGGAAAGGCAATAAAAAAGTCAGCACAATATGACAATAAGAAATTCAAGGCAGATATTTACATTTTATAATATCCCTCCGATATAAAAGTATGGAAGAACACGCCCATTGCTTGTGTCATTCTTTGTGTACTATATAAAAACTTAATACAGGGTAGAATTCAAAGAAATTCGCAATAAAAAGTGAGCAAAACTATTTATGAAATAAAAGAAACGAAAATTGAGAAGAAAATAAAATAACGTCCATTATAACTTGAACTTATTTAAATAACCACTAAATATCTACGAAATAAAGAAACATTTTTAATGTTCGATAAATAAAATTAAATTTAAGTATGAATAATTAATCATCGTCGATAACACCTTATACCTAACCACTAAATTGTACGTTGCTATACTTAAATTTATTTTAATTATTCGGTATTTATACAATACGGTTCTGCTCGTCGTATTTTTCATCTTAAATATAAGTTGTATATGATATTCAATTCGAAGTGTGGTCTGGTAATAAAATGCAGTCAGACACAAAAATGTCGACAATTTGTAACACCCCCGTTTAGAAAGGGTATAATATTCTACAGAAGCAAGGGGTAGTTCGTCGTGCCCTATTTTTATAAATACATACAAGGCTTGCGGGTTATATCTACCGCTTTTATTTATAAAGTAGAAAGGTACATTTTTTTAGTGAAAACCATAAACCCGACGTTCGTAACTAAAACCGCATTTAAACAAAAGTAAGAAAAGGACAATTGTTTGCCCCATGAAATCCTTTAGAAATAACAATCGTAACATTATCCTTAATTTGTTTTCTCTACATGTAATTCATAATAATACGACCTATCACGAGTCTGCATTGACTACGTCGACGTCTCAATAAAGTATTAAATAACACTTAAACTATACATGGTTTACCTATTCAAAATACCACCAGCTTCGAATCTCTATTGTTATACTAAAAAATTGTTAAGAAAATAAATCGCGAAAGAATAAACGTATGCCCACAATGACTGCGCGTAAACTAAAAACGACCCCTTTGAAGAAATCGTATTATCGTAGCCACACAAAAGTTTTCAAATTAAAATAAAATCAAAGTAAAGGGTATATAATTTGCATAATATACATAATTATAAATGGTGAACACAAAATAAAAAAAATAATAATATTATTGCGGTTTGGACGACAATGTTAAATAATTTTTTACCTTTTGTAAATATGTAATATGTACAAAATCTACACAATTTAATTTGAAATAATAAATAAAAACACGTCATATTTTAAGTAAATTTTCGGTTCGCCACTACGTTAACAAAATATTTTTAGCTTATGTAATCATCAACGTTAAATAACTTTTAATAACATTTAATATAATCATAAGTTAGTCTATGTAGGCATTATAATACAAAACTAACGATAAGTTACATATTCCATCAGGTATAAAAACTTATCAAGTTGCTTCTGGCGGTTAGGCATTGAAAAAATAAACGTACAAGATCAACCCGCGGAAATGTATATTATTTTATTAACAGAACCTTTTGTAAACGCGTGGGAAACGATTTTTTATAAAATTAGGTATAGGTATTAAATTCCATTTTTACGCGTCATTTATAAAGTTATATTTAAAAAAATAAAAAACGTAAAAGGCCGCGAAATCTAATCTCTTGGCAAATTTAATTGTGAATTCATATAAACTACAAAATAAAAACCAACAGCCTACATTGTTTCGGTCAATAACGAGCGGAGGCCGGAAGCTGTAAAATAATACAAGGATAATTTAGAGAAAAAATAAATGAAAAGTCGTTTTCAAAAGAATATGAAATATTATATGCGGTGGCGAGCGGATCTTTTCTTGAAAACTTTGTAATTGCTCTGGAGTAGTAAGTTCTCAACTTCAAACGGTTTGTTTCAGACGTCTTTCGCAGATGGCAGCAGAAACAAGCGTTGCCAAGCGACTTGTCTAAAGTTCTCTCGCTTTTGAAAGCTCCGTCGGACCCAAAAGCTAAACTTGGAGGTCAGAACAGTGTCGGGGACATACGAATACTTTTTTTTCAAACGATGCCGAAATTCAACTAATTACGAAAACTACAAAACATAATAATTAACGAATTTCCGCATCAAAATATTAATTGTTTAAAAAATCCTTAACGAATTAGGTGCACGGTATCGAAACCTAACCCTTTTTCTTCTTTAATTTAACAAACCCTCACAAAGTGCACTTTACGTTATTTGTCGAACTCGCGATGGTTCGTTGAATTTTAAATTTTTGTGTTAATTTTGCCATGGCAAGTGTTAAAAACGAAAGACCCAGTCATAATATGTAAATAATTACTGCAACAATTCATTCTTTTTATGCCTACACAAATCTAAGCACGGTGTCTATAAATACGAACGAAACAATTTAAACTTAACTTACTTTATGAGCGAGCAGGTTCTAAAATTGATCTATTACCGTATTTCCTACATTTATAGATATTGCGATTATTTTTACAAACAGTGGGTACTATTTAAATAAATATTGCCCTTACGTTTTGAATATCTATCTAATTATCGTAATTACTTCCACCCCAAAAGTTAACAATTAATCACTATAATAATGACATCCGTTATCAATTAAGAACGCAAATTAACGATTTTTGTACGAAAATTTATATTTCTTTCGATACGAACGACACTGAAGTGAAAACAGAAATCAGGATACGACAAGGAGCAACAAACAAAGTTCGCAATATACGTGCAACCAAGCAGAAAGAGTCGGAAGGGCGCGTGTTAAAACAATTTCCAAGCCACCTTTGATGCGGGGAAAATAATTTGCCTCAAGTTACAGAACATTTCACGCCGAGTGAACGCCGCTTTTCAATTCTAACTGCGCGGAAATACACGCACTGCTTACAGTAATGATGTTACTGATAGTCAAGGACTTCTAAAAGAAAAATCCTTCGTGTTTTTTTTTTTGGTTAAATTTAAATACTAACCAAATTTATCTGAACGTTAATTATATAGGTTGATAATTATTTAAAAGCAATTTTAATATCAATAACTACGAGTTTGAAAATATTATTCTAGAAAGATTTTTTTTATAGGATTATTAACGACTTGTGAACGTAAAGTATCTATGATTAAATACCTATAAATTAATAACTGAAAAAATTATATAATAAAGACCGATCGAAAAATAAAATTTAACAAACGGTTAACAATTAATTATTGTTGAAGATTAAATCACTGATAATAATTTCCTACTGGTCAAAAATCTTAGCTGTCATGACAATATCAGTTTAATATAAAATTAAGGAATGCATTCACTGAAAGAAATATTGTAGATAGATTCAACCAAAAAAATATCGTTGCGCAACAAAATTACAAATATAGTATTAAATTAAACTATAGGTTTATATTATGTTTCTAACAAACAGTTTAGAATACCTAGTTATTTCAATTAAGTAGAAATTATTGCGAAGAAATTGTTTCGTAGCCATACATTATTTTAATTTTTACAATGTAAATAAATAGTTCATTTTACTACATGTTGATTTTATCAAGCTTTTTCTTTCGGTGTTCTATCAAAATCAGTTAATTTTAACACCCTGCCAACATGTTAACACCATGGAAAAGTATGAAAACCTCGATTGTAATAATTGGTTGTTAGTTTTTAACGGACTTTTAAAAACAACAGAATAGGACTATTCTTACGGAATAGACCACTAAATAGGTAAGTATTTAGGTCCGTATTTATAATTAACCGATTAATCGTCGATAAACCATATCTATTTCTATACAAAAACAATTATTTCTAAGGAGATAGATGTAGATACATAATTTAGTAATTACTAAATTGTCTATGAATGCGGGCCTTAATTTATTTTCTGCAACAAGCCTTACGCAAAACTTGGGCAACTGATATGCAAAATTTACGTTATGAAAAAAGAACAAAGATCGAAACTGAAAGCATTGCCGAGATATTACAATTCAATGAACAAAAATTAACGATAAGAGTATGATGATACAGTGATGTAATGAAAAAGTAGAAAGATCTTGCTTTTAGTAGTGCTCAGCGCCCCGAAAAACGCTTAAAAATGACTTTTGTGGGGAGGTCGGGGTTACAAGATGAAACCTCGACAGATCGAAAGAGCGTATTTTTTTATTTAAAAAGCCAAAAGCCGTCAAAAATTGTCCAGTGCAAAAGGGCGCTATCTTCACCGAAAGAGTTATTTAACGTTACGTACGTATAGAACTTTCTTTTGCAGTAAAATTCGTAATTAGTTTTATGGAATTAATCGTTTAAAAAATTTTGGAAAAACGCAAAATACACGGGCTCTTATGGAGAAAAATAACTTTCGGGGCCGATATCTCGGTTCGAATACCTAAAAAGTTCACTTCAATTTCGCGTTTTTTACCGTTTATACTGTCATAACTACAAAACAGTACGACATATCGAAAAATTTTATTCTTTAAAAAAGTTTGGTTCGTCCTTGTAGCATCCGACGATAAAAGAACTATATTCTTGTAGGGCTTCATAATTAAGATAAATAATTAAAAGTAAAAACATGCGAAAATTACATTTGCGAGAGTCGCGCTCTCAACTGGGCGCATTGCATTTCCCATCTCACTTTTTCCCGCAGCTCCCTCTCATTCTATACACGTAATTCTAAAACAAGTCAACATACTATTATTTTTATTATAAATACACCTTATCCGTTATTTTAATAATTAAATACACAATATAAGAAGCGTTTTGTATTAAACAAATTTACGAAAAGTTCCTATTTCATAATAAAACTACAGCGATTTTAAAATTTAATGTCTGTTATTATTATTCTTCTTTTTATAAAATTGTAGTGATAAGCCAATAACAACAATTAATTAATACCAAATATTTCAACTCTGTTTAGAGTTATCTTCAAGTGGTAAAATTTTATAATTTCCGCAGTAAAAATTAAAAATTTGGTGCAAAAAGGAAACTCCTGGTAGGTATTAATTGTATCCTTATTATGGCAATTTATTAGGGCTATTGGCCCTAATTGTAAGTGTATTAAATAACCACAAGTTAATAACCATTTTTCTACACTGTATGCTAAAAATGCTTTACAAATTAAGTTCTTTAACAAATTCGGTATTACCTATGTTAAAAATCAAATTTAAGTAACCATTACATTATTTTGTACATTAATTTTAACGATATTCGAAAAATAGTGGTACCCTCACCTTAAGATCATATTATCAAACTAAAGTTTTGCTAAATTTATTACAACTACAACCACAGTTACCCGACGTAACCGATTCTGGCTGGAAAATAGATTTGGAAGGAAATCTGATACCTATACTAAGTACTCTTCCATCCTTCCCAAATAACGTAAGAGTATTAGTATCGTGTGGTTGTAACAAAGGTATTCTTCTAACATGCATTATTTGCTGATTTACAAATTTCGTTTCATTATGTTTTGTAGATTGCAGTAGCAAAGTGTGCAGATGCAGGAAAATCGAATGAGTTGCATTGGTTTCTGTAGATTTATGGAACAAAAATGTACCAATGCAGTGACAACTCTAAATGTGTCAATGTATGATGAATAAGATGAGTGTTAAATTATTAAGGGTGTGTAATATCAAGGCTGTTAATTTAAACTGCGAAAAGTACAATTTTAAACTTAATAATACCAAATTTGTTAACAAACTTAAGGCTGTAAGGCATATTTGGCATACTGTAGTAGAAAAATGGTTATTAACTTGTGGTTATTTAATACACTTACAATTAGGGCCAATAACCCTAATAAATTGTCATAATGAGGATACAATTAATACCTACCAGGAGTTTCCTTTTTGCACCAAATTTTTAATTTTTCTGCGGAAATTATAAAATTTTACCACTTGAAGATAACTCTAAACAGAGTTGAAATATTTGGTGTTAATTAATTGTTGTTATTGGCTTATCACTACAATTTTATAAAAAGAAGAATAATAATAACAGACGTTAAATTTTAAAATCGCTGTAGTTTTATTATGAAATAGGAACTTTTCGTAAATTTGTTTAATACAAAACGCTTCTTATATTGTGTATTTAATTATTAAAATAACGGATAAGGTGTATTTATAATAAAAATAATAGTATGTTGACTTGTTTTAGAATTACGTATAGAATGAGAGGGAGCTACGGAAAAAGTGAGATGGGAAATGCAATGCACACAGTTGAGAGGGCGAATGTCGAAAATGCAATGTTCGCATGTTTTCACTTTTAATTATTTATCTTAATTATGAAGCCCTACAAAAATATAATTCTTCTATCGTCGGATGTTACAAGGACAAACCAAACCTTTTTAAAGAATAAAATTTTTCGATATGTCGTACTATTTTGTAGTTATGACAGTATAAACGGTAAAAAACGCGAAATTGAAGTGAACTTTTTAGCTGTTCGAACCGAGATATCGGCCCCGAAAGTTATTTTTCTCCATAAGAGCCCGTGTTTTTTGCGTTTTTCCAAATTTTTTTAAACGATTAATTCCACAAAACCAATTGCGAATTTTACGGCAAAAGAACGTTCACGTTTCCTTCTAGACGTATGCTGAATAACTCTTTCGTTGAAGATAGCGCCCTTTTGCACTGGACGATTTTTGACGGCTTTTGGCTTTTTAAATAAAAAAATACGCTCTTTCGATCTGTCGAGGTTTCATCTTGTAACCCCGACCTCCCAAGAAAGTCATTTTTCGGGGCGCTGAGCACTCTACTATTTCTGGAAATGACAATTTCAAATAAAAACAAACTTATTTCCTCATTTTCCTATTATAGATTATCGACGATTTGTAAAAATAAACGTAACGCAAAAATAACGTTTACAAACATTTAGGTTCAAAAACGAAAACGAGAACGTTTTAAAATCTTGAAAGACTAAGAATAATTTTTAGAGGTAAGAGAATAATATGTAATAAAACAGATCGGATATAGCAGAAATAATGCAACTGCACAGAAACCAAATGTTCCCGGTTGTCTACGAATAATTGCAGCGGAAACTCGGATAATAGGATCGTTCGTTCGTTGTCAGAAAAGACAAGATCAAGAATGGTCTTTTCTATACCCCCGAAGACATTTTCATGGATTTTGACAACATTGGTGCCTATTTATTATTTTGAATTAATAAATATTACTATTAACTTAAATTTAGTAAAAAATGCCCTCGCGGAATAAAACTGATCATCCTCTATTTTCTCACCTTTTTTAACAACAGACATCCTATTCGCTTTACATTTTTAACTGTCGCAATCATTGCAACACTGCAAGTAGATCAGTAGGTAGGTACCTATACGTGGATATATTATAATTTTACAATTAACAAAATTACGCAAAAAGTTAGCTCAAAAATAAAATTATGCCACATTTAAGAACTAATAAAATAAAAACACTTAAAAAGAAAATAATTCAATAAATGAAAAGTCGTTTTATTTTAAATCGACATTTAGCAGAAAGTTTCGCGTTATAATTTTCTATTTTTGTGAAATTTCAGACGCTTGCTCTATACCTATTTTTAAAGTCGCAAAAATGTATATTTTTTAATTTTTAAATTGAACTATCTTCGAAGTAGCGTCACTTGTTTTTGCAGCGGAGCGCAAAATAATAAAATTGCATTTTAGGCCATTTAATTTTTTCTTCTAAATTATTTCTGTTCAAGTAGGTAGGAACAACATAACGCCTCTATAATTCATTTTACAGAAAAGAGATTGTTCTTATTTTTTCCTTAACACATTTTTGATATTGTTAAGATCTAACCTTCCAATAAATTTATCTAACAGATATTTATCAAGCTTATCCAAACCTGTATGACATTCACGTCATCAACTAAAATTACTAGATTGTTTATTTGTAATTCGGTTTAAAGTTTGAATAGTGACGTATTCTATAGATGATTTACTTGCGCACATATTAGATGGCATAAAGAAATACTACAATTTATTAGAACTGTCAAAATACGAGGTACGAGGTGACAGCGCTGTGTGAAACGTCATAATCTAGTAACCTTGTATTGATGACGTGAACATCATATAGGTTTGGATAAGTTGTATGTGTAAATATATGTCAGATAAATTTATTTAAAGATTAAAAGGTAGGCCCTAAGCCAGACATATAACCTACTTTTTCGTTTAAAGTTAACTTATAGGTAAGTAACTATACATATTAAGAACTTTTTAAATTTTTTAAACCACAAAAAGTCTAAAAAATTAAGTCCGTTTTCTTTTCATAAAACATACATATCTAAATATTAAAATTATATCGACACAGTTTTGGCAGAACGTCTTAACCCACAGAAAGTAAATTTTACAGAAGCGCACATTTTATGTTGTAGCATAGCTGTAAAGCAGATACGTTTTACGGAAATACAAATCGATTTTTCGAAATTGATCCCTAATAAGCACAACGCCTAAAACGTAAAAACCGACGAAAATTCTAACACAATTATTACGAAAAAAAAATCCTATTAAAGATCTAGCAGCACAACACTTAAAAAATAAATCCCGTAGAGGTTTTACGAAAGATATTATGTATTGTCATCATACAACAAAAAAACAAAAATTCAAGAAACGCTTGTAACGTCGATTATAATCAAAAAAAGCACAGTACCTTTTCCGTTAACAGCTCCAAAAGTCCTTTTTGGAACACTTTAAAAAGTTTTTAAATAACAGTAACGCGAATTTCACGGACACACTGTACACGATAAATTCTACGGATTAACTAAAAGCATTCGATGTTTTAACATTGACCTTCCCAACTGCTTAAAAACATGCAGCACGGCATGCCTTTTCAATCCGTAGATTATACGCACGTGTCCAACAGATAAACGTTCGCGAGGCGTTCGGTTATCAATATAAAAATTTAAATAAAATTGTAGTCACATTCATGAATCACGAAAACGGTAATTTTATGCCCACAAATTTTACATTTTAATTAATCTAATTTAAATTTTATATTGCTTCTATAAAACTATAAGTTATGTAAAATAGAGTTGAATTTGCTTATAACGAACTTCCAGATATAACAAACCATTCCAAAAGTCTCGCCACGCAACCCATAATTTAGTGATTAGGTATAACGAACTTTCGAATATAACGTTGTACAAAATTGTTTCTGTACGTCAAAATTTTCCATAAGAGTAAGTAAAAAATGTATATTTTTTAGAATAATATATTATTTATGTCGCTGCCAGCGCACAGATGTCTTTGAAACGTTTGTATAATTAATTTCTTATAAAAATACGTTTATCAGTTGACCTTCCCGGCGGATATTTAAGTTTTTAAACTTTTACTAAATAAGGGACCCAAGGAGTAACCAAGACCAATAGCCGTAAATGTTAACAATAATACATAAGGCAATTATATAAGTACTTGGTTCGGTTTTCCCAAATCACTTTCAAGCAGAGAAAGTTTTTCGGATATAACGAACTCATGTTGTGAGTCCCTTGTAAGAGGTGGTTCAGAAAAAAAAATAGCACCTATTAATGTCTCAGAAAAAATACAAAAAAGAGAATTTTTAAAATGTATACTTTAGATATGATATCATATCTTTATGATATGAATAGGTAGGTATTATTTATTAAATTTTTTGCCATAATGTCATTAAAAATTTCCATTACTAATTTCTCAACCACATTGCCTTTATAGTTAAACAGCCTTTATTGCCATTGTGGCACAACGACCAGGGAGTGCTATGCAACCAATTGAACAAAAAAAAAAAACGCAAACTCTCCTCATTGTCTCGAATTCTTTTCAATTGAGCGTTACTAGGCTCACATGAAAAAAACTTGCAGGTACAATGGCTAAGGCTGCAAATATCAATGATTTCCGGAAAAATGAAAAGCGGCTACAAATAATTAATTAATGCTCCCGTTCAAACGTTGATGAAGAACGTAAAAGCAACAGTTTGGAAATTTTGGCACGCGGACGATGTGATTTTGTTTATTTGTTGAAATTTAATAAATAGGTTAGTTAAAAGTATGGAGACGGCGATTTATTGTCGTTAATATTCATTTTAGGAAATTATGTTCAATACAAAAGTTTGTTATGAAATTATTATCTACATTTGAGAATACTTGAATTTTTTTTTTCCTCAATTGTTTTTAAGTTACGACGTCATCGATATTTTTTTGAAATGACAACCTATATTTCTGATTATTGATTTCGATAGTACATTCTATTCTCTTTTCAACGGTATACAATTTTCAATATGTTACATTTGAAAAAAATTGAGAAAAAGTGCCTAAAAAGGTTATTGTTTATGTCAAATAGTTGACATATTTCAATTGTGTAATTTGTTGCTGTTAATATTAGCAATGGCGAGTTGAAGTGAACGTGAAAGAATTGAAATACTTATGATGCTGGGTTATGGAAATAGACGCAGAAGTTTACAAGACGTTTGTAATTTATTTAATGACATGCATCCAAACAGAAATCCAATTTCTAAATCCGTTGTTGGTAAAACCTTAAAACGCTTTGAACAAACCGGTAGTGTTAAAGATTTGCCAAGGAGTGGTAGACCTAGAACAGCGACAAGCGATGATAAAAAACTGAATGTTCTATTGGCCGTATCTGAAGATTCCCATTTATCAACCAATCAATTAGCGGCCAATCACAATATTTCACAGTCATCGGTCGTTTCAATTTTAAAAGTGAAAAGTATAAACCTTATAAAGTACAACTTCTACACGAGTTGAGGAAGATGATTTTGATAGGAGACTACAATTTTGTGAAGAAATGTCAAATATTTGCAATAATAATGCAAATTTCGTCAACAATATTCTTTTCTCTGACGAAGCTACCTTTTGTCTTACCGGTGAAGTAAACAGACATAATTGCAGATATTGGTCATCGGAAAATCCTTTTTGGTTTATGGAGCACCATACGCAGTACCCCCAAAAGGTTAATGTTTGGGTTGGCATTCTAGGGGGTCATATTATCGGTCCCTTTGTTATCAATGGCAATTTAACTTCGGCTCTGTATTTGCAGTTATTGCAAAATGAAATTATACCTGCTTGTGCTATACTGTATCCAGATGAAAACAATGAACACCTTCCCAATAACAGTATCTGGTTCCAGCAAGATGGCACCCCACCACATTATGGTGTAAATGTTCGTCAATATTTGGAGAACGTCTTTCCAAACAGATGAATTGGGAGACGAGGAACTATTGAATGGCCAGCTCGTTCGCCTGATTTAAGCCCTTTAGATTTTTCTTTGGGGATACGTAAAAACAAGGTTTACAAAGATAAGCCCAACAATGTCGAAGATTTAAAAATCCGAATTACCAGAACGATAGAAGAAATTCCCGAGAATTTTACAAAATTCTATTCAGGGTTTTGTAAATCGATTGGGTCATTGTCAAATTAGAAATGGACAACAATTTGAACACTTACTTTAATGTAGTTAGTTATTAATTTGTTTTAATGATAAGATTGTGACTGATAAGTTGATTGCAAATAAATGAGTCTAGTTACCGTGTTAATTAATTCTGCTAATTTAATGGATCTTTAATATTTGAACTTTAAGGCACTTTTTCTCAATTTTTTTCAAATGTAACATATTGAAAATTGTATACCGTTGAAAAGAGAATAGAATGTACTATCGAAATCAATAATCAGAAATATAGGTTGTCATTTCAAAAAAATATCGATGACGTCGTAACTTAAAAACAATTGAGGAAAAAAAAAATTCAAGTATTCTCAAATGTAGATAATAATTTCATAACAAACTTTTGTATTGAACATAATTTCCTAAAATGAATATTAACGACAATAAATCGCCGTCTCCATACTTTTAACTAACCCTGTATGTACCTACTATCGTTTTCATATCTAAAGATTTTTTGTATTTCTTCTACGGCGTTAATGGGTGCTACTTTTTTTTCTGTACCATCTCTTAGTTCGTTATAATCGAATTTTGCTGTAAGTAGAAAGGATTAATTTACCCCCTCCACTTTTTTATATCAAATCGCGGATTAAATTGATTCGCGGATTAATTAAAGCGCTCAATTAAAATGATTCGCGGTTCGATCGCGGATTGGCCTAATTATGTCGCAGTTTGATTACCGTGTTACACAATTATTTCGCGATTTCGCGGAATTGATTGCCGTGTTACACGAGATTTCGGGGGGTAATTCGCGGTTCCGCAAATTAATTGCTCTAATTAATCCGCGGATCCGTGATCTGATCGATCAGATCGCGATCAATTCGCGAAACCGCGAATTACCCCGCGGAATCGGATTAATCGATCAGATCGCGGATCCGCGGATTAATTAGAGCAATCAATTCCGCGAAATCGCGAAATAATTGCGTAACACGGTAATCAAACTGCGAAATAATTAGGCCAATCCGCGATCAAATCGCGAATCATTTTATTTAATTGAGCGCTTTAATTAATCCGCGAATCAATTTAATCCGCGGTTTGATATAAAAAAGTGGCGGGGGTAAGTGAATCCTTTCTACTTCTGTATGAAAAATTAATGAAATAAAATAAATCAATAAAAAAATAAGCATCGGATAAAAAATATAACGATTAATTTGCGTAAAAATGTAAATCTTAATGAAAACATATGGAAATTAAAGAAAAACTGTTGTCTTAATCAAAAATTGTATAACAAACCATCTAGGTAAGAACTATGTATCTTTAAAAAATGCAATGAAGCTCACAAAAAAAGCTCCTGGTTAAACATAATGTTAATAAGTATATCTACACTTCGTCCACGTCATCAATGAAAGGTTACTAGATGATGACGTTTCACGCAGTGCTGTCACCTCGTACATCGTATTTCGACAGTTCTAATAAATTGTAGTCTTTCTTTATACCATCTAATACGTGCGCAAGTAAATCATCTATAGAATATGTCGCTTTCCAAACTTTAAACCGAATTAAAAATAAACAATCTAGTAACTTGTTTTTGATGACGTAAATTACATATAAGTTTGAATAGGCCACAGGTAAGTAAAAATTGAATCGTTTGATATAAAAATTCAAGTACAAGTACAACGTTTATTATCTGTATTAAACTAAATCGATATCTGAGTATAAACTAAACAAATGGAAAATTAATTAAAATTCATAAATCTCTTAATAATAATCGACGACAGATCAACTTCGAAGTTCGAAATGATTTTGCATTTATAATTTGTATATAGAGTACAGGTATTCGCGTGTAAATAACATGAAATATTGCACGTAGTATTCGTTATTTTCGCCAACTATTATAATACAGTAGATCTCGTTAAATTGCAGTCGAATAACCCTGCATTTCGCAGTCAGCATTCAATACTCCCACAATTTACAAATAATGAGATCAATTAAGAGGTTTTTTTCAAGCTGGAATCGTCTACTATACGCCAGCAAACAACGGCGTACGACATATACGCGATTGCAATTGCAATTATATTCAGATTAGTGGAAAACTTAAACGCGCCACTTTAAAAAAGTAATATTATTCGCTTCGACTGTTTTTAAACCTTAAAATGTGAGGGAATTCGAACGATTCTTAATTTTTTTTTATCGTAAATATGTACTAGGTATTCTTTATATATTATGCAGCATCGACATGTTGATAATTATTCAAAGATGATTATATTACAAGTAGGTTCAAGGCATTAAATATTTTGCTCCAATAAAAAGACCTCCCAAAATGAAACAAGTTTAGTATTTTATTGTTACAGAAACGTCCCTTGCGGTGTAGAATTTCTATCATTGTGATGACTGGGGCTAGCAATGGCTGTTATTCTTTGTAATTTAGTAGGGCTAATCCGATGATTGTATAGGCTGTCACAAGTATCACTGCCATATTAGTATGTAGTTACTACTAGTTTATGAATAAAATACACTTTTAATATATCTATTATTAGCCTACCATTCACGTCAACGTTACCTATTCCAAAAGATAAATAGTAGGTAGGGATTTAAAAATACACATTAATATCTATACTTTAGATTTTGTTCTCCAAATAAAAATCGAATAGCGCAGTTTTGCGTTTAACGCGAAATTTAAATATTCACCAAGCGTAATCGACTTTTATCGAATAAAACTTGCGATGTCTACATTATTTGCACAAATGTCTTAGCAAATTTTCAAATATTCGTGGTGCGAATTTGAAATGGCACGTATCTATCATTCGGTTATTGGCGTGAATGTTCAACGACAGGAATGCAAGGGTATAGCTAGGGTGGTTTACAATTTTCAATTCAATTCAAAGACGCCAACATCTTCAGATATTGCAATATGAAAAGGACTGTACCGGAATTTCAAGAATTACAACAATGGCTTGAATATCCGACTCTAACTATTCCAATATAATTTTTGTCTAAACTTAAAATTAAAAATAGATTAGCAAAAAAAATGTCTTAAGATTATAAAACTGTCGTAGAATTTCGCCAGTCTTAAAATGTAGATACATATACAGTATGTCCACGGATGGGGTTTACAAGAGGGCAAATGGACGAAAAAATAATTTTTCGACAAAAAGTCTTTTGCTTCTTAAAAAAAATATATTCACTTTGAAAAATTTCATTTTTTTGCACAGGAAACTCCGAAAATACAAAAATATGAAAATGGGCCAAGAATAAACTACCTTCATTTTTAGATTTCGAGCCAAATGTAAAATAGAAAAGCTGTTTAGAATCTGATTTGCGGTCAAAATCGAAAATTTTAATTCAACACAAACGTTTTTTTAACTCGATTACCTGAATACACCTTTTATTTTTTATTTCGTAAGAAAAAATAAATAATAAGTGAGAATAATAAGAAAGAAAGTAACGGATTTTCTTTAACCGATTGAATGACCACTACACTGCGGCAGCATCGCCTTCGGTATAAGTTTTTTTTTTTTTGATATCAAGCACTGGACCAGTTTTTGAAATTTCTTGATCGATTTGTGTACTGTCATTCTGGATATGTATACGTTAGGAAACTTTTCATTGAATTTTTTTGACTGGTATTGGCTGACTTCCATAACATTTGCTCTACAGATAACATTATCCTGAACTATTATTTATATCAAAATATGTCACAAGTAATTAATAGGTGAACAATAAAATGATACCGGAAGTTTAAAAATTGCATACAATGCAGTGATCCAGTGATTAACAAAAACGATTGTATTGAATTGAAATTTTCGATTTCGACTGCAAATCAGATTCTAAACAACTATTCTATTTCACATTTGGCTCGAAATCTAAAAATGAAGGTAGTTATTTTTGTATTTTTGAATCTCCCTGTTATTTTAATTATAATTTCCCTTATAATATTTTTAAGAAGCAAAAGCATTTACCAAGAACGACTTTTTGTCGACAAATGAATTTTTTGTCCATTTGCCCTCTTATAAACCACATCCGTGGGCATATTGTGTATAGACAACAATATACGAGTATTTATTGCTCATAATCAGTTTATTGCTCGTGGCCTCATGCATTTTATGAAATATCTATTTTTTATTTAATTCGTATATTTTTATTTACTTACACCTTCAAATGCGCAAGATAATGTATTAAACAAATATTAATCAAATCGCCAGGAAATCAAAATATTTGTTAAAGTATGACGTTATGAGCAATAAACTAATTGAACGAATCGTAATAAGAATATCGTAAGCTATTTAGGTTACGTTTCGTCGCAAAACTTTTATGTAAATGCATAAAAATGCATTAAGTGGCGCAATTAATTACTTAATGGAATATTTTGAGGATTGATTTGAAAAGTTACCTATAACGGATAATATTAAGTGACTAATTGTAAGTATGATGAATTATAAACGTTGTACCATTATTTGTTTATGTTTTAATAAAGAAACCCATTAGATGTGTATGTCGCATACATTATGGTCTATCCAAACCTATATGAAATTTAGTCATCAAGAAAAAGTTACTGGATTGTTTATTTGTAATTCGGTTTAAAGTTTGAATAGTGACATATTCTATAGATGATTTACTTGCGCACGTATTAGATGGCATAAAGAAAGACTACAATGTACTAGAACTGTCGAAATATGATGTACGAGGTGACAGTATTGTGTGAAACGTCATCATCTAGTAACCTTTCATTGATGACGTGGATTGCATATAGGTTTAGACAAAGTGTAGATATGTGAGTATATATGTACTAGATATGTGAAGGCTCCTGAATGAATTTACAACTTATAACATTTTTCCATCTAATACGTACGAATTTATTCGTCTTGAGGTGAGGTAAGATATTAAAATACAAGGGATTGTATGTTACCTACTTATATAATATGTTTGTAAGCATCTACTAACCCTAAAAATCCCCTGCTTCTAAAATACGTCGTAAGTACTCCTGCGAGATAGGCAACTTATTAAGCAATTGAACTTTTGTTCTCCATGGGGATGTTACTTAATGGACATACTCTACGTAATACATTTTTCGTGGAATTCTAACAACAATCTTAAAATTACTATCAAAGCTGTATAAGTCGCTTAAGTTCACGTAGGTGCCCATTTCTTCCTAGAAATAATATAAACGAGAAAGCGAATTTCTAACAACTAAGTTGAAAATATAATAGTTGAAAAAAAATTACATCCGCCCCGTTAACTTTTAAAATAAACTTTTAACGTCGTCACAATTTATTTAAATAAATTATTTATTATTTATTAAATTTATTAATTTTTCACCTTGTTTAATCGTAGTAACCACATGATAATAAATATGATCTAAGGTCCCTTTATGTGCTTATAAACCGTCAATCGACAAAAAGTGTAAAAA
The DNA here is from genome assembly GCA_036326145.1 of Rhagophthalmus giganteus. Taxonomy (NCBI): domain Eukaryota; kingdom Metazoa; phylum Arthropoda; class Insecta; order Coleoptera; family Rhagophthalmidae; genus Rhagophthalmus; species Rhagophthalmus giganteus. The sequence goes on along the minus strand of JARFJA010000083.1, from coordinate 3,294,349 downwards.
TATGTAAGTATAGTTGAAATAATGAGAAATTAAACTGTATAATTTCACGACAAAAACAATGCATTTAGGTAATTTTTCAAACAAATAAAACAGACTGCACAGATTCATATTACGTAGTAATTAAATAACCACGTGCAGACTAATTTACATAAACGACACAGTTTCACAACCAAAATTTCGCAGCTGTTTTTGACACCAATTTATGAAACTATACCTTATTCATTTTCCCTTAATGTACAAACATTTATATTTTATATTTTTACGTGGTAGTCTCAGAAATTTGAAGACATTCAACCCTGTGTAACATGTTTTTATCGTAAAGGTGACACTTTAATCGCGCATTCTCCGCGCGCATTTGTTTATGTCTACTGCACGGGTTCGGCGAATAGAGTATAGGAAGTTTCGACTGTTTCAAAAAATGAAATGAACGTTGAAGAATTAACAATGGTTTTCCCATTTAGCTTTTTTTTTAAGTTTAGACGCGTTTCTTACTTGTTTTCTTAATTTTTAATAAACATCTATTGGCATAAACGTCTCCACGTATAAAGAATCTCCTGTGTGTAATAACTTTTATGAAATCAGTTCGTCGTTTCAGGAAATTAGTTACGAAATCTAGTGACGCTTATGTAAACTAATCAACCTTAAGCATTATCTATACTACTAATGAAAATTATTATAGGTACTTACTGTTGCCGAATCGAAAATGCGCCCGATAACAATGAAGCGGGTATGACTGTAGCAGCTCAGAGAAGGTTCCGCCGATGCAGCAGCTCATCTCTGTTAGCACTTCCAACACAATAACCGTTTTAGAAAATGTTTTCTTATATAACTTGTCGTGGAGTCTGTCTGTTTGAAAATTTGAGCTTCGCAAAAATTTTCCATTATTAATCCAAGTAGGCTTTCTCTTCCACTAAAAAATCAGACGGTTTTTATCACGTACCACATAAATCCACTTAAAACTATTCAATAAAGTCTTCTAAACAGGTGCTCAACCTAACCAAGTATTCCCGAAAACAGAAACTGTCGAAATTGTTTACGATTACCTATACATTGTTGACAGCGACATCGAATTTTATGACAATTGTTTTTAAAAACTGATTAAAAATTGGCTTATGACAAATAACTTATTGTTGTTAAGGGTTGATCGTTAAATCAGGTAAAACGGATATACGGACAAATTTGAAACAACTTACAGTCCTGTTGTAGCCCCCAAAGTTATAAAACTTCAATAAGAACATCACTGTATCGAAGTCGCCGATTTTAACACAAATCACTAGATCATAAATTATACGAACGTTCCACAGCGATTTTGATGTTATATTTATAAAATTACACTTTTAAAAGTATACAAAAAACGCACCTAAACAATAACGAATTTTCCGACACAACTACTAACCGCCATCTGCTGTACGAAACTGTGGTTCGTTAGATGTTCTACTTTACCAACTGCCTGTTGAAAAACAGTTGCCGATTCGTGAAATTTTATAAATCGTAATGGTCCAAGTAATGGTCTTGTAGGTTATAGTAAGCTTATTTCGTTTCGCTTGTTTTGCAACCCCATTGGTAACATCAAAATTTTCCGTAATTTTAAAAACTTCACGTAATTAAACTTCAGATAAACATTTGTGAGAAAAATGAGCGAATACGACACTGTTAGCGAATTAACCAGCGACGTCAGTAGTATTTTATCGGAAGAACTAAAATACGAAGATTCTACAAGTACTACAAGCCCTTCACATTTCAGTAATTCGACGTCGACTCAAAATTTGCGTAATATGGATAACGAAAAAAAATTGAAAACCGAAAATGATGAAACTGAATCGTGCGAAACAAGCGATAATGAATCCGAAATCGTTACGAAAGAACACAAATGGGAAGATATTCTCGGTAGTGGTAGTCTTATGAAATTAATAATTCACGAAGGCATTCCCAATAGTCGACTTGCTCGTTTACAAAACTGCATAATAAATTATGAATGTACCTTGGAGAATGGAACTTTTATAGAAAAACAGGAAAATTTTAAACTGCAGCTAGGCGATTGTGAGGTACACTCGACGATATTTTTAAAGAAAATAATAAAATTTGGATTGTTATATTTAGGTTATACAGGGTTTAGACTTGGCATTGGGTTTAATGAACGTAGGAGAAGAAGCCAAACTTAAAATCGAATCCAGATTGGCGTATGGTCATAAAGGACTAAAACCATTTATTCCATCCGACACGAATATTTGTTATCTAGTAAAATTGGTTGCTGTCGAACCCGAGGAAGAACCTGAAAGTCTGAACATCGACGAAAGGAGACTAAAAGGGTAAATAATTTAAAAAATTTTCCCAGTCACGAAACATCCGGTTAATACGTATGAAGTACTGGTGGAATATTTTTATATAATAACTGCTTGTGTGTAATTTTCTTTGTTCGTTAATTTAAGATTTGGATTTAATTGAAAATTAAGCAATACATTTTGGTTGATTACATTTTAATAGTGATATGACGATAAAAGTTAAGTAGGAACGGTAAAAAAATTTTGACTTGTCGAAATAAAATGGCAATTTAAATGCGTAATAAAGACATATTTATATTATACAGTAAAATATGAATATGACACGATACTTCATTAATATCAATATTCTTATTATCGGACAGCAAGAAACAACAACAAAGGCAGATACTTATCAGTAAAGTATGCACGCAAGCTTTTGTCGCTATATTATATGAATTGACCGTAAAAAGTAAGTAGTCGAAGTCGGTAGACGATAACATTCAATTTCATCCACGTCCGGCAACAGTGATTTATTGTTATAATAGTAGAACTTTGAACTTTGCCCCCTTTTCGTATTATTAATTTAAATGTATAATTAGGAACAAAAAGCGTGAACGTGGAAATTGGTGGTACAGCAGAGGAGAAAACCAACTAGCAATACAATGTTATCGGAGAGCTTTGGATTATTTAGACGAAGTAGAAGGTGGTATTCGATATCCTACATCTGATACTGAAAAAGAAGTATCCGATACAGCTCTGCAACAATTGTTAGAAGACAGAATCAGTGTTTCTAATAATATGGCAGCTGCACAATTAAAACTCGAACTATACGATGCCGCCTACAATCTTTACAGACCGTTTTGCGGTGTCAACCGGATAATGTTAAGGCTTTATTTAGAAAAGCCAAGGTAATACGTGTTATTTCCGATTAAGTCATTTTTTTTTTAATTATCGATGTAGGTATATAGAGCTAAAAATGATATTCAGGCTGCGCTGAATTGTTTAAAAAAAGCCGAAAAAGCGAAACCCCAAGATGCTGACGTTTTAAGAGAAATTGCTAGTTTAGAGAAAATTAAGGAGAAACAAAAGAAATCCGAGAAAGAATTGGCTCGCCGAATGTTCAATGGTCTTCAAACGTCTTCGGCGAAAGTCGACAAGAAACCTAGCAATTCTAAGGTGATCATAATTTCTTCATTATATATTACACGACTAAATTCTGTTATTTTAAGATTCTCACTTGGGTCACTTTGGGAACTACTCTGGCTGTAGGATTGGCTGGATGGGCTGTGTATCGTGTTAAATTTTCATAATTTGAAATATTTGATTTGCTTATTATACCTATTTACTGAATTGAAAGTTTTTTGTTATAATTGGCATTCCTTGTGTTCAAAAATTTGGATTGCTAATATTCTTTTAAATATATTGGTTATAGGACTATGATACTTTGTTACTTTCGCACCAACGTGTATTTGTTATTTTTAATCATGTTTGTACACCTACAATCTGCATTTAATAAATGTAATGATTTCATATGAAAGTAATATGATTCTTATAGTCCTAAATTTGAACTGGTTTTTTTAGTAGAAAATAAAGTCGTTCGGTCGAAATTGCCTTCAATGTGTTAATTTAAATTTTGTTGTTTTCAACAATATTATATCTGTTTCTTTATTATCAAAAAATCAACTTATTGATGGGATATAGGCAACTATTATACGGAATGTTTCCTTTATAATGGAATATATGTGGAACCTTAATAAATGCTGTTGGCATGCCGATTACGGCGAGATATTACATTTCAATAATGTTAGATCGATAAAACACGTATCCCAAAATGAGAAGTTTCAGGTTTGTATGTTTATAATAATATATTATGATGACATCATAATCTCTTAATTAACTGACATAATTTTAATATTTAATGTAAAATTAGAGCAATTTTTAATGTGTTTTGTAACGATGTGAATTTTTATTTCTTTCGATATAGTTTTAAGGAATAAGTATATGAAATACCCATTCTAATAATAAGTTAATCACTTAAAAACTTTCTGCAACGTCCTAACTGAAATTGTGATTGTATAAATTATAGATTAATTTTCGTAACAAGTTGTTGGATTAATTAATGAAATGCCCCCCTTATATACCCGGCACTGCAACCACATCCGCAAAACCTGCGCAGACACCATCAAAACAAGATTTTCTCGATTGAATATTTTGCTGACGTTTGCTAATGGTAACGTCGACCGTGGCAATTGATAAGTTATTCTATTGTACCTATTGTTCGTAAAAGTACTTAATTTAATGATACGTAGGTGATAAAAGTGCCGGCTCCTTAGTTCTTAGCTTCTTTTACGAAGTCGTTTTGTGATTGCATCTTAGGTTATCTACCAATAAAAAAAATGTTCCTTAAAACTAATTATTTTATTTTATTATTTTCTTTGTTTGGCCTTGCCTATTGTTCGGGATCGGAAAGTAAATCCAAAACGGGTCCTAAAGTTACAAATAAGGTAAATAACGTCGTTTTTCGAAATTAATCAATTTCGTTAGTTCATTGAACTTTTCTTTGTCCTGTTGTTTGTTAACCAAATTTCAATTTTTCCGTAGGTATATTTCGATATTAAAATTGGAGATGAAAATGCTGGTCGCGTTGTAATTGGACTATTTGGAAAGACTGTCCCTAAAACTGTCGAGAACTTTGTAGAACTTGCAAAGAAACCGGCCGGAGAGGGCTACAAGGGCAGCAAATTCCATCGTGTAATTAAAGATTTTATGATCCAAGGTGGAGACTTCACAAACGGAGACGGAACAGGAGGTAAATGTTTAAACATTTTTTTTTTCAAAAGCCGTACGTGCTTTATTTTATATTTTTGTATTGTTAGGTCACAGCATTTATGGTAATCGTTTTGAAGATGAAAATTTCAAATTGAAGCATTATGGTGCCGGTTGGTTGTCTATGGCTAATGCAGGTAAAGATACAAATGGTTCTCAGTTCTTTATAACTACCAAACAAACTTCGTGGTTGGACGGTAGACATGTTGTTTTTGGTAAAATTCTAAGCGGAATGGATGTTGTGCGTAAAATAGAAAAATCTGGCACGGATTCTCGTGACAAACCAATTGCCGACATTGTCATTATCGACAGCGGTGCAGAAACTGTAGACGAGCCATTCTCGGTCACTAAAGACGATGCTACTGAATAAATGAAATATCTTTGATTAAATAAATAGTAGGCCAGTAAATTAAATTGTTCTTTGACAAATAAACTGAAATTTGGCCAAATATTTATTCATTCATTGTTTATCTTTAACTATTTTGCTCACTTTTTGTATTTAGGTACTAATAAATTGTAATCAATTTTTTTTGTAATAAATCTTTTCATTATTTTTTAATCGATGTAACTTTTTTTAATTTTAATTTATTTATCCTGACATTTTTCAATAGTTAATTAAAAAAAAGTATATTTTAATAATTAATACCAAACGCTGATTCATGTTAGTATAATAAACATGCAATTATTAATTTATAAAAAATACAAATTCAGTTATAAGTCTTAATATATGGTCACCTGAAAATTATGAACTACTAAATATTGTTTTATTATATATTTACAATTTTGAACTGGACGAAATTTTAAAAATGTATACCTTTTGTAATTTAACAATTGTATATATCGATTATCAGATTAAAAATCAAATTTAGTTTTATTATTTCGAGTTATTCTGAAGGTTTTTGAAAGAATCATCATTATAAGAAGGTGAAGTACCTAAAAAAGGTTCTGCATTTAATTTTCTCAGTTTTATATCTATGAATAATTACCTAATTTAAAATGTAATTGAATTATTATGCATTATTTAATATAATATATAGTAACTACATTTTAAATTGTTTGATTGATCTTAAACTCGAGTTGGTCGGAGTGGAAGTGGGCCTCCTTTATAACTTAAATTAAATTTAGCTTTACTAAATTAATACCTTTATACTTATTGTTATTTAATTATATACGTTCTTTTGATAAAATGGTTATATAATAGAAACAATTTATTAATAATTTGCTTATTTATTTTCTAATAAAGACGTACTCTAGTTTTCTACGTCTTCATATAAACTTTTAATTTTTTAGCAAGGTGTATTCCAATTTTATATAAAATTTATTTATTATTTAATCTTTTAGTTGCATTAATTAGGAAACTTTCTGTAAATCATTCTTGAAACAAAATTATAATGGAATAAAATAATTTTGATCAATGAATGTGTAGCTTTTGTTAATCATTAAAGCCTAGTAGAAATAAAAATGGAGTTGAAATTTTATCACTGATCACTTCTAGTACTAGGTAGTTGAATATCTATAACAGATTCAAACAAAGTTTACAACATTTGAATATAATTAATTTTTAAATTAAAATATATTAATTTATAGTCGTATTTATTTTAAAATTTTATGACTATCATCGAAATTAGGGGGATTATTAATATGTTGATATGTACTCAACAGGCGTAACATAACAGCTGCTAAAATCCATTGCATGTTACCTTTGGCTTTCCAAACCAAACAGTTTTCATGATTGAAAACTTCTTGCGATATTTCAGAACTTCTCGGTAACTGATGTAAAAGACTCCATTGTTTATCGGCTTTGTTTTTTATAGCATCCATAGTTATCTTATGTTTGCTGATAGTATATTTTGTTACAACTATAATTTGTGCTTTATTTATAACATCCAGTGCATCCTTACATTCGCATAATTTGGTATGTTCTTGTTTGCTTTCTTTTAAACCTTCTAGTAATGTGGCGGGAGACATGTACTCTTCGGGACTGCATGAACAACAAAACTGTAAATCAATACCGAGTCTCGGTGCTATACATAAGTAAGTGTTGATTAAAGGACATGGTTTACCAATCCATCCTAGTTTTAAGTGCTTCAAATGACCATATTTTTCTTGTAAAGCCATAAGATCTGATAACACATCTAGTGTTGAATAGGAACTACTTTTGAGAGAAATTACAGGAATTTTTGTAACACTTGCGAGTTGCTCCAATCTGAATTGGTATTTTGTTTGACACAATAGAACATTTGAACAGGTGGACAAAAAACTTCCAATATCACCAACAAATTCCTTTTTATCCCATGTTGGATCGATAATAATGTTTAAGTCGGCACTTAATAAATTTGCGGCAGATTTAGCAGAAGCTTGAATTGCAGTGCAGGGTTCGCACATTAATAATGTTATTTTTTTTGATTTTATATGATTTATTATAACTGCTTTGCTAAATAATTCTTTTAAATCCAACGCCGTCCATAAAATTGATTTTATCTCTTGCGAAGAAAAATCTTTAGGTTTCAATAATTTACGATCGACTAAATTTAAATTTTCTACTAAAGCGGAACTGAAAATTTTAATTTGCTTATATAGTATTAAACCAAGTAATGGCACACTTTTGTGCCCCTTAAAAATAAACATATTATAAATTAAGTGTCAAGACATGACGTCATTTTCTAAATTTTTGACCATTTCAATAATATTATGATCAAATAAAGTTCCGAACAGTTCCCTAAAATAATTTCCATGAAAACGATTATTTCAAACAAGTTTCCAGGGCAAGATCGGCCTGCATTTTTATTTTTGTTAATTTTAATTAACTACAGTCTACTACCTTGAATAAGGTAAGCAGTAATATTTTACATATTTATTAAAACAAAGTAACCTTGAAAAAAATATTTTATTTGTAGGATAACAAAAGTTACATAATACAAATCAGTTTATTTTACCTCAGACTAGGTGGTTTAATCCTTCAAAACAATATATATTGAGAATAGTTCAATGTTATTCTCATTATAAAAATCATCGATAATCTTTAATTTTTTTCTTCCTATGCCCACCTCTTCTGGAATGGCTTATTTTTAAATGTTTAAATTGCCTTTGAAGGATTAATTAGGTAACTTTATTTTTATAACAGTCTGTAGTTCATTTTAATTCAAGGCATTTTAAAATTCATAATATATTTTAATACAAAATAATAAATGTGAATAAAAAAATGATATGTTTATTTTAAATTCTAAAATGCCACTAATACCAAAAAATCTTATGTTAAATATTTACATAGGTATTTACAAAATGCTAGCAACAAGATGAACAAAGCTATTAATTTAACTTTTAAATCGAAATAAACGAAACTAGCCAAAGTGCTAGTTTAAAGTAATGTTTTCAATCATATATTTAATTTTAGCAATACAGCTAATCAAATCTGATATTAAATTATTAAAATACATACTAATAATTAAAGTGTGAAAACAACCATGTTGGAATATTAATTTTATTATACTTAATGCAAGTTAAAACTAATTACACAATTCATGTGCACATTTACATTTTCATAAATCACAATATAAAAAGAAATGACCTCATTGAAATCGTTTTTAATTTATCAAAACTTTTCGCTTTTCATTATAACATTTTGGTACCTATTTAAATTTAACCAATAATTAAAAAATATTAAATAAAATAATAAACATTTTAAATTTATAAAAATTATAATAAACAGTTTAAATATTAAAGATGAAAAGTTTTCTTTAACATAAAGACATTTAAGCGATCTATCTTTTAAATAATCAAAAGTATTTTATAAGGCCAGACATTTTGACATTTACCTATATATTGAAGAGTAAACAATTTTATGTATTTTTAGTATTATTTGTAGGTAATGATGAATTGAAAATTTAAAGTAATCTCATTGAACACTTAAAACAGTTAAACTTTAAAGTACTAACTATTTTTTATAAACGTTATTTAAAATTTTGTTAGCTCATATCCTATCAAAGCAATGTACGATATATTATTACATATTCTAGCAGTCTTAACATTTACACATTATAATAAATTGTTTGCACTATATTACTTACTAAATTAATCGATCTCGATTATGGCACCTATAAAAAAAATACAATCGGTCACTTTAATAATGTACGATTTCATGCAAGCACATAAAGTTAATAAGAATATGAAACTAAGAAAAATCAGTTGGTATTTGTTCTTTAAAAGATGTCTGTCGTGTCATTTGCTCATAACTACATAGAGCATGAGCTAGTATAGCATGAAGAGCTATGTCTAAACAATTGTCAACTAAAAATAATTTATTTTATGCTAATGATCACATGCATTGTTGTTTTATGGAAATAAATTGTAAGATAATTTTAATAATTTGCAATATCAGGATGACTGCAGACTCGTAAAAGTTAAATTTCTGGACTTTTCCAAGTGTACTTTAAATATTTTTCGCTGACTATAAAAGCGAATAATTTTTCGTTAAGTATACCTTACAATACATGATTTATAATTTAATTTTCCCACCATCGCCTAACTATTCTGCTCTGTTAAGTCGGAAAGGCGTATCCGCACTTGTCAGTTAGGCTGAAATTGCTGCTTAGATTATTACCTAAAAGTGACATGTGGAGATGCACCTTTTTGGCACAACAGGATAGTAATACTCACAACAGGTTTTGAACAAATTAACAAATTCCACTACAGGATTCATGAAAATCGAAGTCAGTATATAAAATTCATTGTTTACGCTGCCCTGTTTTTGTAATTTATAAGTGCTGCAAATCATAAGATGAACACAAACAAATATTAAATGTTAGCTCCGTTTTTCTTCATTGTGCCATGTAAAATATAGAAATAACATTACTCGCAGACTTTTCCAAGTTTTCTCGAATTTCCCTGACCTACAGACACCCTGAATATATATAGGTATTCAAGCAAAATGATTTTATAAAAATGCAAAAAAAAATTTTGCGAGTTTAGAATAAAAATTAATAAAGTCATAATAATATTCGTTATGTACCTTGGTTAGAATGGTTTGCAGTAGTTCTTTCTAAATTGTCACTAATACCATTATTTTCAGTTAAATATGGTGCATTGTTATTATTAGGAATTGCACGACTGTAATTCACATTAAGAGGACGTTCTACCATTCTCGTTGATGAAGACTCGTCTCTATTCAGACTATTATTAATTTCCTTTAGACTCCATTGATTTTTTTCCATATTATTTCTCTCCGAGACCCAACGAACTGTATTATAATTTGACTTTAATTGTTTTCCTAATAATGTGTTCGTCGGTGTGCCCATAACTGTGTTACTAGTCGGATTCGTTGCCGAAATCCTATTGGTTGGACGAAAAGAAGTGTTCATATTATTTGATATTTCCTTTTTGTTTGGAACTGTTTGTTTGGAATGTGAAGGTAAATATTCCAAATATCGTTTGTTCTTATTGTATGTAATAATACGATTGGTATTTTCATCAATTCCAATTGGTAATGAAGATGCATTAGAATGTGCACCTTGGGATATTGTAAAAGATTTTGCCAAATGCATTTGATTATTATAGTTTCTTGCCACTATATTATTTGTCGGATTTATATTGCTTAAGTTATTTGAAGTTGATACCATGTTTTGAACTCCATTTAAATTTAATTTACCATATGGCACAATTGCGTTTCCTATAACATTATTTCTTACTGTTATGTTCCTCACTATTGGTTTCTCTTTGTTTGTCATCGATATATTATTTGGAATCGATGTTCTGCATAGTGTTGTATTTGTAATGTTCCTTGGTGTTGAATTGGGTTGAACTATGGCAACGTGATTACTACAAAAGAAATAACTAAAATTAATAAAAATATATATATATATATATTTTTTTTTAAGATACATCTCTAAAGCATATTCATAGCAAGATAAAATGAAGTATATTTCAATTTTTTTTTACATTTCTTTGAATATTTAAATAAAATTAATAATAGACCTATATAGAATTATGTAGTTACGATCTCCAACAACACAATAATATAGTAGGCATGTGATAAACAAATGCAATACTTGTCATGTAAAATATATTGTATAACAGAATGGGAATGAAAATAAAATATGTTGATTAAATATCTTATACTTATCGTTCACAAACTCAACAAATTACATATGATAATATAAATTTTTATATACATGTTTTGGATTTCCCAACATTGTTATATTATATTATATTATGGAATTAGATATCCATTATATCGATGGCGTTTTGCCAAAAGAGCGTAACCCACACTTTTTCCCGAAAATGGGTTACTCTGACTATCTTATGCATCTGAAGCAAAGGCATTATGTGTTAAAATCTAGTAACAATATTCGAATTTTTTCCACTACAAAAATCGATTTGTATTTCCACGAAATTTATTTTCTTATAGCTGTGCAAAATGTGCTCTCCTGTAAAATTTACTTTTTATGGGTTATGCCCTTCTGGCCTACTGCGTCAATATAGGAAAATTGATAAAAATATATAAATAACAATATTGAAATATAAAAGTCTTACTTGGGCAAAACATTGATGCCACTTGGACCTGGTAATTCTTGCTTCTGTAATTCTTGCTTCTGTACTGCTACAGCTTGGTTTTCTATAATCAATTAAATTTATAAAACATATAATTTGTAAAGGATTATCATAAATAAAATTTAATTTCAAAAATCAGTTACTTAATTTTTTTTATATCTTAATAAATTTTAAATAAATCGATATATTTTTTGAAAAATAAAACTTACTTATGTCATCCTCTTTATGAAACTCCAACCATGCCTGCTTCATTTCATATTCATTAAGTTCTTCTTCGGGCAAATTTTCTAACAGAGCTTGATGTTCATGATATTTGAAAATTTCTGCATTTGTATGTATCAATTTTGCTAGTAGAACATCATTTGGTAGAGGTAGTTGAGGTGTTTCTTTAGTATTAAATTTTGCTCTGAAACAATGAACGTAATTTAGTACATAGCAACACATTTAAAAAAAAATGTTTACCTATACATTTCTTGTAAATCGTGACTTTTATAATGCCTAGAAATCTGAAAATCGTCAATAACTCTACCAAAAGTTGCCAATTTTGTAACCTGACGTTCATAAACAACTTCTTCCATAGTACCCTACAATAATTAAAGAAATATATAATATATTTAAGTAATAGTATTTTTATTATAAAGAAAATTGAATACTGAATTATGAAATATTACCTACTGAATATACATTTGAAAATCAAAATTAGAAAGTTAAATTAAATAAATACCATTGAAACAAGCCTGTATACATAACAGCATTTCTCTTGGCCAAATCTATACGCTCTAAACAAGCTTTGATTATCACTGGCTGGGTTAAAATTAACATTCATTAAAATAACCCTATTGGCAGCTACTAAATTTAAACCAAGGCCACCAACTCGATGAGAGATAAGAAAAACTCTAAAATCAATTATTACAAAATAAATACCTATATAAAATAATGCGATTAATAACTAACAATAAGATTATGATTACCTGGTTTGTTTATTGCTTTTATTATTGAAAGATTCACATAACTGATGTCGTGTTTCTGGCGATAAACTTCCGTCCAATCTATAGTAATCTTCTTCTGCTTTCCATCGAGAAATATCTGTACTTTGTTGTTGTAAGAAAAATTCTATAGCATCTAGTTCGGCTAAAGAATTGCAAAATATTAAACTACAAACGAAATAGGGTTTAAATTTGTAAAATTAAACAATAATCATCTTACACTTTATCTCCAAAACCTTCACACATATGAATAATAGAAAGCATTATTTTAAACTTTGGTCCATACTCGATGTTAGTTTTATAATCTTCTGGACAAATACATTGCCACCAATCAACAGGATTTACAATATTTTGTATATTATCTGTGCTATTTAATTCGGGTGTTTCATTTGAATTCTAAAATTTATAATATTACAATTTATACTAAAGAATAATTAGTTAAAAAGCATAAATGTATCTTAATTAAAAAATTAGACAATTCAGGTCAATTAATTTTATAATCGTCGTTCTTGATAGTTACTTTAAATAAGCAAAAATTTTAAGATAATTTAATTGAATTTAAATTCAAAAGTAGGAATACTGAATATTATATAAGTTTCTACTTACACTTGCTTTTTTCACATAATTTTTTCTACATACACTTTTTACTTGATTTTCTAAATATAAGAGATAAGGATGGGTCCATATGCATCGTAATTTATAATAATCGCTTAAGAATCGCTTTTGAGAACTACTCGAATCACCTATTGATTCAATATGCTTTTTATATAATTCAATTTGAACAGGATGCAATTGGATAAACAATACGTAATCAAATTTTTCTGGCAAATAACGGCTTAATTCTGAAACTTCGTATCTCTAAAATAATTAACTTATAATTTAAAAAAATTCTAATAATTTCCAATGTTTACTTGTATTGTTTTCTTAATAATTTATGTAGTACATAGCTGCGGCGTTTCATTTGTATAATATCAGACACTGTTGAATCATCATACTGACCATTAGTAATGGGATTAACAAAACGATTAGTGTATTCTTGATAACTTCCCAATATATTAGGCTTCACAAATTGTACCATATAATAATCTATAAATTCAAAATATATTACTTACGGTGGATTAAAATAAATTTGCTTAGATCATACATTCTTTCAAATTATTTTGAAGCGGAGTACCGGTTAATGTAATACGTCGTTTTGTTTTCACATTCATTAACGATTTTGTTCGAAGGCTCTGTCCAGTTTTTATTAAATGTCCTTCGTCTAAAACTACAAGATCAGGTCCTAAAAAGACATTCGTACTAAAAAAATATAGATACGGAAATTAATTAATATATACCGGGATCGACTAAAGTTTTTTTAATATTCTGCTCCTGATGAGTGAGTTCGGGAGGATTTTTAATTTTTGTTAATCTTTGGTAGGCTTCATATCCGATCATTAAAACACCAGTTTCTTGACGCCACTTTTCAATCATATATAATTTAAGTTTAGGATTCGATTGCCGATCTCTAAACAATTGAAATTTTTAAATTATACGATTTTACATAATACAAGTTTAATTTACCCAATATAAAATACATTAATTTTAACATCGTCCTCTTTTAAATCTTGTAAGCCTTCCTTAAATTCCTTTTCCCAATTCAATACTAAAGATCGGGGACAAACCACCAATACATGCTTTATTTTAGTGACTTTATGAGCAAACAACGTGTGAATTAATGCTACGACCTATTTGACAAAATTGATTAAGATAATAAAATTCCATTAAGGAAGTTTTATAAACAAAAACCTGAAATGTTTTTCCAAGTCCCATGCTATGAGCTAAGATGCATCCAGAACCGGGTCCATTTTGTAAATGTTTCACGGATTCAAAACAATTATTCCACATGAATTTGACACCATCTTGTTGATGACTTTTAAGTCTTTTTGTTAACTTTGAATGAACAACTATTAAAGGTTTATTTGTATTCTCTTCAATATCTAGAACAAGACCTTCGTCTTGAGATAAATTTGACAGCACACTGGACATCTGAAATAATTTTTTTAATAGGTATAATGTAAGAAGTATAATGCACTACATTACTTAAAAACTTGAGTTAAAAAAGTTTAGCTATTTGATATGATATTCTAAAAGATCGAAAAAAATTCTAAAATTACTGCTGGTTTACGCACCAACATTATTGATAAGGCTCGGAGGAAAATTACTTAGATAACAATAAAATATAATACAATTAGTATTTATATTTTATATAAAATAATGAAATGCATACTTACTTTTATCTCTTTTTCATTTAAACGCTCGATTCTTTCTTTTTCCATTAAATTGGCAATTTTAGTTTCTTTTTGCAATGTTTCATCAGATAATATCTAACCATAACGATGACCATAAAAAGATTAATTAAATCGATTTTATAATTCAATAATTTATATGTTACAACTTACAGCTCTAATATTCCTTCGACCTTTCTTCTGACTAAGACTTGATTCCTCCTTTTCCTCCTCACTCGAAATACATATGGCATTATTTGACTTTTTAAAATTATTTTTATTTACTTCGGATATGCTAATAATTAAAAAAAAGATAATTAGACGAATAAAACTTAAAATATTTGCCTTTTCTTACAATTCAATATCGCTTTCTGTATCTGTTTCGTCCAAATCTTTGTCACGGTGGTTATCGATTTTAGGAACGTGACTTGGTTGATCTTTTGTTTTCGGATTTAATTCATTTCTACAATAGCAAGTATTACATATTAATTAAATGGATTTAACATTAATTTAAGTATTTGCTATAGTGCAAAAATGCATATACACAATATTTGGTTATCTTTATAATTTAATGAGAAGTGTAACGAAATAATAATATAAGTTTAACAAGTAAATAATTTATCTATCAGGAATTTTAATAATCCACTATTAACATATTTATATATTTATTTAAAAAAAATAAAAATAATTGCTTAAATTGAAAAAGTGAATTTGTTAGAAGTTAGTAATTTGAATAGATAGGACATACCGGTGTATCACATTCTGTATCAGCATATCTATTTTTTTTTTAATTTTATCTGATATAATTTCATCTCCTATAATTTCTCCATCAGATTCTGGTTCGGTTTCAGTATCAGAAAGATTTTCCCGTAATAAAGGATCATTTTTCCAATTAGATTCGTTCGATTTATTTTCCTAGAAATTTATAGAGGTATGTATTAATATTTGAAACACCGAAGTCCCTGTGGTAGCATTTTTTTTTAAATATAATTTAACAGTATTGTACCGTTTTATAATGTGCTAAAATAAGCAATTGCAAATTTATTTAAACAGCAATTAAATTATTAAATGATTTTGTACTAACAATAAGTTTGAATTACCTTTAAGTTTTTGTTATCCTCCTGAACAGGTGTATTTTCTTTGTTGCTATCTGTACTTTTTGAACGTTTTACTTTCTTACGTGATTTTTATTTCATTACCAATACTTTTGTCATCACTCTCATCTTCACTACTACTATTGGATGTAATTTGATTTATAATATCCTTCTCAAAATTTTCATGCTCTAATAAGTTTGTATTTGAAAATTTAGGTAAATCTTCTAAACTAGTTATACTGTCATTGTCGTTATCGTCCATCGTGTCATCGCTACTTCCAGTTGAACTAATTATTGATTTACTGCGTTTTCGTTTTTTTAGTTTCTTTTTGCTGTTGCAAGTAGTAGTTTCACGTTTATGTTTACCCACGATGTTTTCTATATCAGTTAGTCTAAAATAAAAATACTTTAATAATTCATCTTTTTTTCTTAATAATAAAATAAAGTCTAGTAAATTACAATAATCGCTTGGTCTTTGCTGCCAGTTTCCAATTTTCTAATGATAATAGGAAGGCACCGAGGGTAATAGTAAGTAGATAATACTAGACATAATTTTGATTAGCAGTTTACCCCTTGGCAGGTACCTACTCAATAAGTATCCACTGTGCCAATGATATTTTGATGATATTTGTGATAAAATAATGTGAAACCTTTCAATAAGGGGCAGTTGTGTGGTAGAAAATATTGGTCATTGTAGGGAGGTGACCACTAAAGGAAGTATTAACTAGGGGAAATGTTTAAGTTTAGGGAATAAGAAACTGCCCCTTAAATATGGTATTTGTTGTTGAGAGGTTTCACTGTATTAGTATTTTGGGATAGTATAATATTAATTTATCTAATATTGTAAAATATATTATATGTTATAATTTATAACATTTACGTTTAGGCTGTGGTTATGGTGGATGCCTGTTTTGAAAAATATAGTAGAGCATCGATTATCTGGAAATCGATCATCCAAATGATCGGTTATCCAGAAAGTTTTGAATCATAAATTTCAGATTTTTTACTATGTAATATTGTACATGTTAAGTTGTAATTTGATTTTGTTGGATTTTAGCAATTTGTTTTTGATTTTGAAGTTTGTTGATATTATACATAGTTACAAAATAAAAATAGAACTGTCAAGAGATCATTTTACAATATTATATATAGTATTTATAGCATTCAAACTATTTAATTAGAAACTTTAATAGATACATGTAAAATTGTTGATCCTTCAACCGGATATATTTATACATTGCAGGTAATAAGACATAACAGTACATAAACTTTATTCAAACCTATAAGCAATTCATGTCATCAATAAAAGGTTACTAGATAATGACATTTCACAGTTCTGTCACCTATGCAGTTCTAATAAATTGTAATCTTTCTTTATACCATCTAATATGTGCGCAAGTAAATCGTCTATAGAATATGTCGCTTTCCAAACTTTAAACCGAATTACAAATAAACAATCTAGTAACTTTTTATTGATGACGTGAATTGCATATAGGTTTAGATAGGCCGTATGTTAAATTCAATTTTTTTTTTGGCTGTAAAGGCTGTGAAATATGTTTGTTTTTGTTTACTAATAAATTTGAAACGTGTTAGTGAAATAAGTATAGCAACAGAAAATATATTATGATACCATTTAGCGCTGTATTTTAAGTATTAATCGATTATGCAAGATATCGGTTTTCCAGGCACTAATCAATCTCCAAATTAATCCGGAAAATCAATGCTTTACTGTATGTCTAAACACACACATCTCATTATGACCTTATTTTTTAAAAATCCTAAATTAAGTAATCAAATAACAAAAAAACAAATATTGAAAATGCTTAAATATTATCTTCTCGTTTCAACTTTAATAATATTTAAATTACCTACTATATTAATTGAACCATAACTTATGAAATTTTGAATGAGCAACAACAAACAAAATTGATCTTTCAATGTAAAAGTGTTTTATTCGATTATAAACCTCTTTCATTTTTATAACATTTTTAATACAATTAAAAAAAAACTATTATTATATCACACAGAAATATAGTATTTTATCTACAGATGCAAATATGACAATAATTCTAAATATAACATTACCTTTCTATTTCTTTCATATCATCAACTTTTTTAGGTTTAATATCTTTGTAATATGGTTCAGGGTTCTCTTCTAATTTTTTTAAAAGTACATAACATTCCTTTAAATTGTATTTGTTATCTAATTGATTCAGTTGTTCGATATCATCAGCTACATTATTTTGTTTTGTGATTCTTGTACTTTTTTCACTTACTACCTTCTTTTCATTACTGAAAAAATTGACAATATATGAAATCTATATATGAATGTATATTAGTGGATTATATAAATTCTATCAAGTATAAACAATCAAGATCAAACTTAAAATAATAATTATAATTAAATTACACCTTAGGTATACTATATTAATATATAAAAGATATATTAATATCTTTCTGTTACAATAAAACTAAAAATGCTATCCTTAGGCTGTATATTTGTTGTTTAGCTAAAAACTGCGAAAACATTTTGAAAGATTAAAAAAAAAACCGATTTGTAATTTAAAATTAATGCTAGGAAATTTTTCACATGCAAAAGTTTTTAAATAAAACTTATAAATAACTATGAATTTTAATTAAACTAAAACTATTACCAATACAGCTTTCTTGGTTACAGCAGCAGCATACAGTCAGACTGTACATATTTTAAAAATGAATTGTTAAAAAAATAATTAAGCAATTAATTCACTTACCAAATATCGACGTCCTCGATATCCATATTTTCATCATCATCGGTATCTATATCAGAAAAAAATTCAAAATCGTCTTCTGTATCGAGAAATGCTAAGGCATTTTTAATTTGGCGTTCGTAAGTTCTTAAATTTTTGTCTCTGTGTTGCAACTGAAGAGAATGAAAGAAATAAAGTTTATGAAAGTCACTGCAATTTATGCTATTATTGTTATCATGTATTGCAGTATTAAATGTAGGTTCTTCCAAAACAGTTTCTGGATTGTCATCTATTTCTATAATATTGTCTATAATATGTTCACTTAATAAATTTCTAAACTATTTTACATAAATGTATACTTACCATCTTCAATTTTAATATTATCAGTGATTTCACTACAGATATTCTTCTCTTCTTTTACGATTTCTTCTGTATCTTAAATAAAAATTGTAATGTTAAATACTTGTTTAAAACAATAATAATAATATTAATCATTTATACTATGAAAATAATAAAGATAGTATTTAAAATTAAATTTTAAGTAATAATTTCTATCTAAAAATAAAACCTCCGCATTAGAATAAGATGTTTTTGTCATCCATTATTTCATAAAATGAAAAATTGAAGTTTATGATAATAATTTTAAGTTTCAAGTGAGTTAAATTTTACAATAAACTCAATATATATTGATTTGTAATTAATAGCTTTAATTACCATTAAAATTAGCCTTATATTAGACACATTACAAGAACATGATGAACATAAGTGAAAAATATTGTTGTCAATACTAAATAATTTTATTTTGTTACCTTTTAATGACTTATAGTAACTTTGTATATCAAACACAAAACTTTTGTCAGATCCTTCATCGCTAATACTGTCTTTTAAGTCACTATTTTTATCGTTATTCAATGACATAATATTGAATTCAACGGTGTTTAAATCTGGAAGTCATGGAAAAAATTATATAATACAGCGTAAACTATAATACAAATACTCTTTTACCTCCAATATCAGTTTCAGCGGGCATTATTTTATCATTATCATTTTTATTTACTGTAGTGTAATAAACTTTGACAGTTTTACTTGAAGAATCACTACTATCACTGTCATAATTGATACTATTACCGCTAGTGGGAGGTTCTACGATCATCGAAGAATCTATATCATCGCTTAAATTATTTGATATAATACTGCTGCTTTCCACCACCTCATCGTCAATTTGGGAATCTTGGTCACTTGTATCATGTATTTGTTCTAAAATATCATAAAACACGTATGTATTAACTCTTTGAATACAAGAAGAAATTAAATTAATCACAATCTATTTACCATTGGTGGCAGTAGTATGATTATTTCCAACTAAAAATTCATCATCAGTACATTCGGAAGAAATTTCTATTAAACTTAGCTTCGTCTTCTTCTTTTTCTTATCTATATTAATACAATTTTCAAACATATTTTTTTCATCGTCCTTTTCAACCGGCTCATCCTCATTTGGCATATTTAGATATTTACTACATAACTCATTAATATCACATAAAACTCCTTTGTGCGTATGCAAACTTTTAATTAATTCCTTGATTATATTCATTTTAAAATTTACAATCTTCTGTGCTTTATCGATACTATAATCTTCTTGTTCTATTTTAATTTGAAATGTAGATAATTCATTCAGACTTTCTTCAACAATAGTTGTTAAACAAGTAGAATTTGAATTCAAACTTGTCTCTATATGATTATAGATCTCCTTTTTTTTGCAAGTAAATTACTAAAAAAATATATATTTATTAAAATTTTGTAGGAATAAAATGTAAGCATTTTAATTGTAACATACATAATAAAAATAGAACATTATAATAGATTAAGAACATGTAGGCAAAATAATAATACTATTGACCAAGTTATCTTACTAAAAATAGTTACCTGTTAATGCAACATTTTCTTTAAATTGTGATATACCTACACTTCGTCCAAACCTATATGCAATCCACGTCATCAATAAAAGGTTACTAGATGATGATGTTTCACACAGTGATGTCACCTCGTACTTTGTATTTTGACAGTAGTAGTAAATTGTAGTCTTTCTTTATGCCATCTAATATGTGCGCAAGTAAATCATCTATAGAATATGTCACTTTCCAAACTTTAAACCGAATTACAAATAAACAATCTAGTAACTTTTTTTTAATGACGTGAATTGCATATAGGTTTGGATAGGCCGTATGTATATGTATTTTTAAATTAACTGAGAAATTGCTACAAAAATTTAAGGGTACCTATATTTAAAAGAGACTAGTCCAATTGCAATGTTCATACTTTCACTTAACAAAGCATCTAGTGTTGGTAAAGTGTCCATTGACGTGGATGCTTTGTCAATCGAAAGTATGAACTTTGGACTTACACTACATAAATCAATGGCAAGACAACAATGACTCACACTGATTGACTTCTGAGCCTTTCAAATAATACTCCCTCTGTCCTAAATTATGGTATACGATACTCATTGTTTTTAATGTGGGATTTGGCATTATCTTGCTGAATAATTTTTATTTGCCATTGGAAATTTACTTCTAATAGTTGGCAAAACATTTTGCACACGATCATTTTTTTATACATTCGGTGGTATTAATGCATTCGATATTTTTTGTAATTGTTGTTCCTTTTGCTCGATTTTTTACTGTTACGTTGAGCAGGTTCTTTAGAAAGAAATGACCAGATCCCTATCTTTCCGTCAAAATACAGTTTTTTAGCAGCATCGCAACAAGGTCTGGCTACTACAGCCATAAATATAATCCACATATTCATCCATATATAAATATAATATGTAATCCATTTATCATCTATATGTACATTTAACATAGTTGTAAAATATCCATTAGGTTTCACCGTTGACAAACAAAATTGAAAACGGGCCTGTTTATTTTGATCTTTAAGTATCGGCTTCACAGTAGTTGATGATATCCGTTTTATGTGATTACCCTCCTTAAATCTTCGGAAAAGTGTTGATTTAGTGACACGGATAGCATGCGACAAACTGCGAATTGTATCTCGACGATTAAGAGGAATATCTTTCAACTTTGTTGAAATTTTCCGAATAATCTTTGCACTTTTGAACACTTTTTTTTTATTTGATGACACGTCGGCAGAAACTTTTCCTTCATTGCATCATTTTTTGTTTTTTGCCAGATTCTAAGAACAGTTAAACAAGACACTTCCTGTACCGCATCACGTCTTAACCAATTCTTATCTTTGGTACGTTGAAGCAACAATTTGCAGTATTTCATTTCTCTGATTATAGCAGTTAATTGATTTGATTTGGTATGTTCTTTTTGAAAAGTGATATTTTCCGAAGTCATATTTAAAACACAACGGGTTTTACTTAATTTTCAGTATTTTTTTAACAATATTGAAGATGACATTAAAATTGAAATCAACAAAAGTTCACGCAACGTCACTTATTAATATGTAAGAGATCTATTTTTTATAAATACGGATGTACAGGAAACTATTAATTTTATATACCCATCTATTATCTAGTCTTTAATATAGAAATGTATACACTATAATTTGGGACAGAAGGAGTATCATTTTTAAATTACTAATTGTATGTTTTAAGTCGCAACATTTTATGAAAAAACTAATATAATATACCTACTTATCAATGATTTCAGAACATTCTGCTCGATAATGCCATAGTGGTTTAGGATCGCAAATGAAACAAATCCAGTTTTTCATTTTTACAATATCGCTGTATCTGTCTTTGGATAAATTATTTTGTAAACAATTCTGAAATATAAAACAAAACGTTAAAATTTGTATACTAAATTATAGTTATTAATTTTTATTTAATCTAATTTCACATCGTAGAAGTATCAATCGATCACAAGCACATTAGTAATTTCTCCGATATTTCCAAAAGCATAATTAAAAAGTAAATTTAAATAATCCATATTTAAAAAATATAAAAACTTCCTTGTAATAGTGCAGCATACTTTTAACATGTTTATGAATACTTCAGTGTCTTAAAATTAGTTTGGTATTTGAAATTTTTTATTTAAGAGGAATTTCAAAATAAAAGCAATTGCTGTGACCATATATTTTGCTCATTTTAATTTATTGTAAAAATTGTGGTCTAATTTTCGTCGGGACAATTTAGTGTACAAGTGAAGGAGCAGTGCGGAGTAGTGTGAGACAAGAAATTATATGCAGTGCGGTATTTTGGTGTACAAAATTTTGTCAATAAAATACTCGATGTTAATTTTGCATTAACACAAACACAATTTAACATTTATTCTAATATATTTTGGAATTTATTCGATTTTGAAGGACTTACTCGACAGATATTTGATTATAGATAGACCTAGATATAATTATAAATGATTTATACCGATTACCGACTTACTTTGAATTATTTTTTCTAGGTATTCAACGCAAATCAATTTTATTTATCTACAGCTAATTATGAAAATAATAAACAAACATAGTAATATAAATTAGTTTCTAAAAAAGAAAATTGCAAGTATTTTATGCATAAAAGAAAGAGAAATTATTTAAAAAAATGTGATCAAGATTCTACATAACTAAAAAGAAAAAATATAATTAGAATTACTCATTGCCAATTAGGTATAAACCATAAATAAGTTGTAATAAGTAATGTACATTTCTAATTAAGGGAAAAATAAGATAAATTTCATGTTGTACTGAATAGTAATATGTAATCTTAATTCGTGTATGCTTAAAATTCTTGATACTTATAATAGGTTTGTTCGTAGAGCAATCCCTAACTGGTTTCTAATTATTTCGACCAATCAGAATTTGAGAATTGTAGTTAAATAAATTTCATTGACTGCCAAAATCTAAAATTCTGATTAGTCGAAATAATTGGTAACCAGTCCGAGATCCACGGACGTTTCTACGTACAAACCTAACAACGATACAAACAAAATTACATTCTACAGAATAGATATAAAATCTCCTTTAGTTTATATTATTTATTAAAACTAAACTATATCTAAAAAAGTTAAAAAAATAAATAATAAGAAATAATCCGTACCAGGCATATATGTGAAGTACATTCCACGCAAGTCTTAAATAGTTTGCTACTACAGCACCAAAAACAACATTCTATTGCAAAATTGGTGTCATTGAATTTTCTAATACACGTTCTACAAATAAGTACTTCCAGAATTGGATGACTATATACGTCTTTCTTTAAAATTGTATTTAAAGATAATTCATCAAGACAAATCCTACATTTCGGCAGGCATCCTTGTTTCAAATCTGTGAAAATAAAATATTTGTTTCAGTTACGATACTCGTAAAGTAAAATAAAAAAATATCTAAGTATTTAGGACGCTATATTCGTAGTCGTTCCTTACTTTAAGAATTTCCTTAAGGTATGCATTTCCATAGTAACAACAATCGTTTCTAAGAAAAAATTGCTGACTTAAGGAATACTTAAGGTAAAAAACGACTATGAATACCGCCCTTAATAAACATAATAACTGAACAATATTTTCATGCTTTTAAAATCAGTCCTGAAAAAGGTATCGCACTTTCTCTATACAAGACAAAACTACTCATCTATAGAGGATAATTTGTTGTTTTTAATATTACAATTTAAGAATATCACCTTTTTTTTTTTAATCAAGCCACTTTTATACTAGATCAACTGTACAGTTGATTTTTTTTTATTTAAATCGAAATTGAACAAAATTATTTCATGGGCTTCGTGAGAACTAAACAAAACTTATTTGCATTATGAAATGAATTAAATCTTTATGGAAAAAGTACAAGAACTTGATATAAAAGATATATTAACCTGTTTTGCTGCAGAAGGTACGACGATATTCGATTTCTTCTTCTGATATTTTAATGGAACAGTTTTTATTGAACACTTTCCAAGTGAAATCCATTTTACTAATTTAATAAAAATATTGCGTGTATGCAATGTTTATATTTATGCATAAACATACAATGTCAATCCGATTGTAAATACGTTATAAAATTAATGTCAGAACATAACCCTTAGAATGAAAACTTCCCTGGTGACAATGGGGGGGATGAAAAAACGCCACGGGGTTCTTGGAACTACACCTTCGAAGAACCGATAGAAGTCAGGAGTTTTTACTAACAGAAATTAATAAAAAGAATTACCACTAATAAACAATCACAAGAGAAGTAAAGTGAAAAAGAATTAAACTGTATCAACAAATATGATGCCATACTTCAAACAGATGTACTCAATGTTGCCAACGTTCGTATTTTTATATAGGACTCATCGAAAAAATTGTAACCCTTCATTCTTTAATTATTGATTGATAGTTAACAATAATATTAATGAATTTTGTTGAAAAGCCATACAGATTTTGTGTCATTGAGTAAAACTCATGATACAATATCGATATTTTAGAGCAGAAAAAAAATCAAAAATACTTGTAAAGAACTAGTGCAATAATTTATTTATATTTTAAACAGCAAATTACAATATGTATGTATAATAATAACATTTATATTTATCATGTTTCCTGAAAATAATAATCACGCAACACTGGGTATATATTTAAAGCTCTGTGACCCTGAAGTTCTAAACATAACCTACAATTATAAAATATTGATCGCAATCCTAGAGTTGATATTATAAATATAATGAACATTTTATTTAATGTTCTAATTGTTTAATAACAATTAATATAATATAGAAAACGGTATGTCTCGAGATCTAAGTGTTAAAGTCAGTCCTGTGGAAACTATCGAATCTTTAGCAAAAGAAGCAGAACATTTAAAAATTAAATTGGAAGATGAAAGACAAAAATTGAACGATGTAACGTGTAAGTGTTTTTATTACTATTACGTATGCATGTTTATATATTTATATGGTATATTTTGAAAGTAATAGTTACATTTTTAATTTTAAAAATATTAGATAAGTACTCTTAAAAGTATGCAAGTTTATATTACAAGTAATACAATTTAAAAGTAATAGTTTATACAAATAGGCCAGTTTAATCACGCCACAGAAATGATCACTTCAGTAATCACTTTTATACCAATTGCCTAATGGTTAATGATAATCGATGATTGAAAAACTGACCTAAGTGAAATATACCATAGTCGTCCCACACGTTAAACGTTACCGTTCTTAAATAATTCAAACATTGTCTTTACTATTCTAAATACTTAATAATTATACTATTATAATAATGAGAAATGTTTTGTCTATATAGTAGCAACAATAGCAGATCGATTGGAAATAATAAATTATATGAATATAAAACCAAGAAGGACTTTGAAAGGCCATCAAGCTAAAGTTCTTTGTTCAAATTGGTCGCCTGATAAACGTCATATTGTATCATCATCACAGGTAATGAAGATTGTAGATATTTGTTTGCACACGGATTAGGAAACAAAATAGCTTGATAAATAAGTATAATGTACTAAAATTAATGTCTATTTAATGATTTTTTAATCCTAGCAAATTTTATAATATCACATAAAGTTTGTTTCATTTTAAATTAGCGAATATGTCATATTAAATGCCCTTAACGACCAAAAAAAAAACAAAATACACATTCTTGCGTTGTCTTTTATTTATTAGGCATGCATCAAGTTGGACAGCCCATTCCTGATGGAAGTTATATTTCTAATGGACGGTTCAACTTGACATGTCTAATAAAAAAGTAAGACGAGATAAGTCTTTTTAACTCATTTAAAATGATACAAACATTATATCAAGTATTACAGTGTAATCAGTAAAAATAGGATTCATAAAATTAAAATTTATGTTTAATAATGAGATTTTTATCTAAATTATAATAGCTAATCTGTTTTCTTTTTGTTTTACTTGGCTTTATGCTGTTTATATTTGTATAATTAAAAAAAATACGTGTATGAAACATTTGCATAATACCTATCTATGTAGATGTTAATTTTGGTACGATCTTCTAGTATTTATTTACCTTATAACATGAATTGTATTATAAACAACTTTGTTTCCTGATTTCACAATTTAAAAGTGTTACCTTGTAGCTAACGATAATGTTTTATTGTTTAAATGCACTTAGGATGGTAAAATGATTATATGGGATGCATTTACAACTAATAAGGAGCATGCAGTTACCATGCCTACTACTTGGGTGATGGCTTGTGCTTATGCACCTTCTGGGAATTTGGTTGCTTGCGGGTAACAGCTTTATATTATTTAGGGCCAGTTTTACAATTATGAGATGCACTTTAGATAAGCTATTAGATAACCATTGTCTCAAGAAATGTTTCCATAGCAGTTATTACAGGAATATATCATATTCTGCAGTATAAATCATGTTTGTAAAACTGGGCCTTAACATGATTTTCTGTATCGTTTTATATTAAATTGAATTAGTTAAGAAGTTATATAATATATTACTGATTACCATCTGTTTCATTTACAATTTAGATGATATTCACCAGGAAACAAATTAAATTTTCAGGCACATCTACTGTGGGTGTACATATAAAATTAATTATAAGTGAGACAACTGCACACATAATTATGCTGATTTAACTAAATTATGTTTGTAGTTGTAGTTTAATTACAGAAAAGCAAAATGCCAATCACCAACACTGTAGGTACACACCAAATGTGTGTTGATAGCTACAGCTATTATTATTGATGAATCGAATAATTCATGAAATTTACATGTCCTATCTGATTTTTAGGGGATTGGACAACAAAGTTACGGTCTATCCTTTAAGTTTAGATGAGGATGTGACTTTAAAAAAGAAAACTGTCGGAACCCATACAAGTTATACAAGTTGCTGCACTTTCCCCAATTCCGATCAACAGGTTAACCGACTAATAGATTTTATTAATAAATTTACATTAAATTTGAAATCAAAAATCATTATAAAATTTTCAATTTTTACTTTAACAGCCTAAAAATATACAGGTACCACTACTATAATATAAATGTATTAAGCATTTCGGTCATTCCTAGATACTTACTGGAAGTGGAGATTCCACTTGTGCACTGTGGGATGTAGAATCTGGACAATTACTTCAAAGCTTTCACGGTCATGCGGCTGATGTTATGTCAATAGATTTATCTCCCTCAGAAATTGGAAATACATTTGTGTCCGGTGTAAGTATTCGAAGACATTATTTTCGTTATCAATTAGCATTATAAATAATCGTTTAGAGTTGCGATAAAATGGTCTATATATGGGATATTCGTACTGGACAGTGTGTACAATCATTTGAAGGGCACGAATCTGATGTTAATAGTGTTAAATTT
Organism: Rhagophthalmus giganteus; assembly: GCA_036326145.1. Classification (NCBI taxonomy): domain Eukaryota; kingdom Metazoa; phylum Arthropoda; class Insecta; order Coleoptera; family Rhagophthalmidae; genus Rhagophthalmus; species Rhagophthalmus giganteus. The sequence goes on along the minus strand of JARFJA010000083.1, from coordinate 3,266,365 downwards.
CATCCCAGTGGAGATGCAATTGCCACCGGTAGTGATGATGCTACAGTAAGCTAAAGTTAAAATGAAAATTAAGTATTTTATAATATAAATATTTCAGTGCCGCTTGTTCGATCTGAGAGCAGATAGGGAAGTTGCAGTGTATAGTAAAGAAAGTATAATATTTGGAATAAACGCTGTGGACTTTTCAGTTTCTGGTAAATTTGTTCATAATTAAGTTACTTTATGTTTTTATCTTTATATTATAGGACGTCTTTTATTTTCTGGATATAATGATTATACGGTAAATGTATGGGACACCTTGAAATGTGTGCGTGTATGTCTTTTATATGGACACGAAAACAGGGTATCTTGTCTTCAGGTATCTCCCGATGGCACCGCTCTCTCTACAGGATCATGGGATTGCACTTTAAGAGTAAATTTTAAGTATTATTATTATTATCGATCTAATTAAAATACTTTTGTTATTTGTAGGTTTGGGCTTAAGCTATATGAAATATTGGCACTAATATATTTTTAAATTATGTAATTTTACCATGGATTATATAATTTCAAGATTCTTTTAAATGGCGATGCTTGCAATACGGAGTTAAAATCTGAATGAGAATAGCAAAATAATGCCAGAACTGTAAGATCTTTTAATTTTTTAAACGATCATTTTATTAAGAATTAACATTAATTTTGACTGCAAATATTAATAAGTAAAACTTTTGTCTACATAACTATTTAAGTGACTATTACTAAGTTACTTTCATTTAAATGAATTTTATTTATTCATTTGTACCTGTAAAATATGTAGAATTTATGCAATAATTATGTTGTTTAACCACAGGAAAAGTTATATGCCACAATACTTGAAAAAGCAAACACGAGCCATAAATTTATGGCCGATAAGTATGTATGTATGTCTATTTATTGCATACAATTATTTGTAGAATGTATAATTTATCCTTATCTTGACCAAGTCTCTAATTACAGTATGAATGTTTAAACTCCATTGTTATTATAAGTTTGTACACTGATGATGCAGGAATTAACTCTGTCGCACCCGACTTTGTATTGTATTTACAACAGACGTGGCTCTTTTTAAACATAGTCATCTGTGATTTAGATCTTCTTACTGTATGTCCCCCGAATCCAAGATGAGGTTTTTTGTTTAAAATTTCATATGAAAAATTGGGGATTGTGGCAATTGTGTAACTCCACCTACGAGAGATGTTGATGGTTAGCATACACAAAAAAGTAGGGGTCGTTTTGTATTCAGGTGATATACAGTAATTTTTTTTTGGCAAGTTTTATGTATGTGGCTGTGTTGGCATTAGAAAAACTAATAGATGGCTTACAGAAAAGTTTGCTAATTTCTTCCAAATGCAAATAAATAATCCCGTGTTATTGTTAATTTTATGTAGTTTTGCAATTTGAGGCAAAAAGAAAGTGATTTTAGAAAGCTGTATAAAATGTTTCCGTACAATATATAGAATCAATGTTACAATTATTAAAATGTGAGGCATAAGTAAATTTATATAATGCTGACTATTAAGACTCGCATAATATTTAGTTAAATAGTAAAAGAACGTTATATAGACAAATATGCATATTTTATTTTTCCTCTCATGTTATAATGTATTATTATAATATAAATAATTTTAATTATAAAAAAAACCAATTAAATTATAAGTTTTATGCTTATGAAGAAGCAGGATACATGAAAGGTTATATAATATATTATTACTAATTATAGAATACCTACTTATAATATGTATAGAAATATATAAATAAATATAATGTCTGCATACCAATGAAAACTTAATTTATATTAATGTTATCGTTAAACTAATTTTTTTAATATTCTTTGAAGTTTAATTACTTACTTTTATACATGACTTTATTACTAATTATGTATATTGTAAATGAATAAAATATTTAAGTCAAGACTTAGTCTTTTATCTTATCTTCTACACATGTTCACTATATAGTCCATTTAGATTAGAACCTATGGTCATTAGGCCCACGTTTCTGGCCAACAAATTGCAATTTTGTTATAGGTAGTTAAAAAAATAGTAGTTAGTAAGTTAGTTTAAAGTAATCACCTTTGCGATCATCATTTAACAAATAAGGTCAATTATTATTTTTAGCATTAGGTAATTCTTGTTATTAAAAAGAAAGGCGTTAAAAATGTTAAATTTTTATTGAAAACATGGTAGTCGACTGAAATGAGATCTTATAATAATAATACTACACTTAGTTTACGGTAACTATAATTTTTTTCAAAAACAATTTTTTCAATTGGTGGTTTTTATTAACTGGTAAATTACATGTTCCAATACAGTATAACTGTCAACAATAAAAGTTTTGTGCAAGCACCAATAATCTTACAAACTACTCGAAAATAAGTAAATAGTAAAAACATTTAATAGTAAGGTGGAAATCAAAACTAATCGACAGGATTAAAACACCCTATGCACAACTAAAAACATGTAGATGGTGATAATTTTATTTAATTAATTTACCAAGAAGGAATGTGTTAATTTTTTAGTGTGCTGTATTTCTACTTTGATTCCCACTTTCGTTTATTTTATATTTTAAGTATCGTTAATATTATATTAGCTTTAAAATAGCGTATTACAATCAACCACAACGAAAAACATTGTGAACGAGTGCGATATTTTAAAGTCGTAATTTAAAAGGCTAAACATTATAGTTATGATTATGATTTTATAGGATGTACTACAGATGATTACAGAACTATAGATACCTCACATCTAGAAATTAGTAGGACATGAATATGTCCAGACACTCACTTTTTAATTTCTTGCCGATTAATGAAAGCGAGGGAGATGACGCTACTTTTCCGACCAATATCCGTTATGTATCTGTACAAAGCAGTTTCCTAGTCTGCACTAGTAGTATTATTTGGAGGTTTTATTTTAATGACTAAATGCAATCACATATAGTTTGATGTTACCAAGTAGTAAATCGAAAGCACACTAAGCCAGATAATCTATTGGAGACATAATTTTTGACCACGTTTAAATTAGTATAGTTTAAACAGTTTACAGTTTAACTAGAAGTGATGAACAAGACTGTCTTTGGATTTAAAAGCACTTTACAGTATAAATTAATATTATCACAAAACAAAAGTTTTACAACAGTCCATACGCATTTCAACAAAATTATAACAATACGTTTATGAACAGGAGTGTATAATTTATTTTTTATGTACATGAATGACAGCCCAGCTGCCGACATGATTCTTTATAATATAAATAGCGCGTTTTATAATTGGATGTGTTTTTAAATAACAAATGACTAAGTACAAAAGTGATTTAGTAATACATTTTGTTAGTAAGTACTCGATAAAAACACACAATAGATATACAAGAAGTTGTATTAACAACTAAATATATTATAAAGGAATTGCCTTAACAGCTAAGGCATGCCCGAGCAGGAAGGCAACAATAATTATAGCATAACTGTACAGCGCCGGCCTCGGACATAATGATGGTGAATTAGAGTCTTTTTCTACAAATGATGAACAAAACCTATCTTCTTATTTTTTATAATTATATAATATTTATATAATTAATATGTTTCAATTTCAATATAAACAACAATATTCACTGCCTGTGCCTCAAGTTCGATTCTTTTCCATGGTCTGGTGTTTGTTTCCTATAAAAAATCGTAAACATTTAAAATCAGATAACCATAATAAACAAGGTCAATGAAGTTAATAAATAAATAGCTGTTTCTACATTTTTTTTACAAATAGCTATGTGAGTTAATAGTTAGTTAATTTAGCTTAAAGTTAATAACAATAATAGAAAAATGATTTCAATAAATTCTAAAAATTACAATATAAAATTAGGCAGGTACTTTTAAATATTGTTATAATTATTGATTTTTTTTTTAATTATAAGTAATTAAAAACAATAGTTGCTCACATTGCTATAAATAAGGAGGAAAAGGAAATTTCGAGAACTTTAAAAAATTTGTTATCTGAAATAATCCTACCTTATTTTGTCCGTTTTATCAACATGCTATAAATAAATACACAGTAAACGTTGGGCCAACATTACAAATAGATAAAACTATACAGCAAAACCAATATAAATCAATCAAAGAAAACAACATTGAAGAGCATCTTAATAAACCGTATATAAAAAGTAATACTCACTGTTCGGGACTTTGATCTGTATCACTTTCCTCGAGTTCTTGTTTATTGCGTTTCTTTTCATAAATAAGAATGACCGCGCAGAGCACCAAAACCTCCACGCAGATCCCTAAGAACGGCCAGACGGCAGCATATTTATCTATAAACGGAAAATAAGTTATTTAAACTAATTTTTATCATTTCAAAGCTGTAGAAAATGTAGACAGCAGCCGTTTAACTATTTGATTAAATTTAAACAGTGATTATCTACTATCTAAGACACTATTTTAGTTTTATGGAAATTTGTATTAGAGCGCAAAGTGTACCCTGACGTGTGATTAGAGTTTACAATCTTTGTTATATGAGCTAAATTATAGCTTATGAAAATTAGGCCGATTTTGGATTTTCAAACAATTAATATTATTCGTACTTTTATTTAAATCTGCAGAATTAATTTATTGTAAAACAATGCAGATATACGTCAAATTAAATGCTGGATCTAGTATCTAGTTCTTGACAATTAAACAATAAAAGAGAACAAACGGGATACTATATTACTTTGTATTATAAAAATTGTATTATTTCACTAGGTGGATGAAAATGAATTTTGCAACTTGTATATTGTGACAGTTTTTATTTGAAATATACACTACATTAAATACCTAATATGAAAAGAAAGTCTAAAATACTCGATAAATGCCAATAGTAAAACAACTGACTTGAACAACCACTTTCCCCCATTACCTTAAACATTTTTCAGATAAGCTACACATAAACATGACAAACACATAAAAATAAAATTAATTTAACGTAACTATGTATTATAAGGAAATGGTACCTTTTACTCTTATTGTACCAATAGTAAGGATCACTGCTTTCGTTAGTATGTTTGGAAAAGCCTTGACATATCAATTCTCCTTCATCATCTATGGTAATTTTTTCGATGATAAAAACAGCATTAGGAATCTCTTTTCGGTATCCGTTTCTAGTATCACTCGATCTTCCGATTTATAATATGTTACATTTTCTAAAAGAAAGCAATTGAACTGCACTTAAAAATATATTACCAAAGTTATACAAAATCAAATATTACATAAAAAAAAATAATGACCATGATGACTAAAGTAAAAAAGATTTTTAAAACATTCTGAAAGTACCTACATAACATGAAATATTACAATTTACTTACTGTATATCCACTTGAGTTGTGGAATAGGTTTTCCAAGAACTTGACAGACCACTCGAAGCTTTTCGTCTTCTATTACACCAATATCTCTAGGAATTTTAACATATACTTTACCTAAATAAAATTAGAATTGTATTGATCTATTTCATTTTATCTTGTAACTCACTTTCTACAGAAATTTGTGCTCGATTTGTTTCAATATTGTTTACATAAGCTATGCAAGAATAATTGCCTGCATCGTTTTCTTGTCCCGAATTGAGCTGAAGTTTATATATATCACCATTATGGGATAACGATATTCGTTTTTTAATTGAATCTATTTCTGTTACTAACTGACCATCCTTCTCCCTGCAAAATAAAATTGTGTATACTTTTAATTAAAAATTTACGTTAACTATAAAAAATATCAATCGACACTTTCATTGTTTGAGTCAGATGCAGTTAACAAAGTCTTCGAGTGAATGTAATAGGTGCATAGATACAAGTTATGTTGTAATTAAAAATAACTCCAACCAGACACCGTTTTCATTAAATTTCTAATCAAACAGTACAAATAAAAATAATTTATAATGGTAATTTCCTTTTCGGTAAATAATTCGGTGGCAAACGGGGAAATTTTATTGTTGACTATTTTAGAAATTTGAAATACGATAATAAAAGACAAAAATTCAATGGAATTTGCTTTGACAGTAATAAAATATTTAACAAAGATAAAAATAAGTTTGTTTAACATGTTTTAGTACAACGTAAGGATAATTTACTGATACACTTATCAATTACAAGTGAGTTGATAACAACATGTGACTATAATTTATAAAGCAGTACTAATCGGCATTGAAAATAAAATTAAAATAGAGGCAACTTTTGTTCGAACATTTCAATTCTTACCATTTAACATCGAGTTTTGCATTTTCATCTAAATCTTCTGACGTTACATTACACGATAATTTTAGTGCTTCCTTTATTTCATATTTTATGGTATATGTGGCAGCATCGTCGTATTTTGGTAGTATATTAACTGTAACAAAAATGCATTCGTTACAACGTTAATTATGTTTTTAATTTATAGTAGGTAGCGAGATAAATGGATTATATTAACAACCGTATTTCAAAGATAAAGTAACATATAATATGTTTACTATAATTTTAAACTTAACATTTTCCTTTTTTTTATTTAAGTATAATTTTATTACTTTTTATAATCATTGATAGGTACATTTATGATACCGATAAGCAACTATGCAATAACTAAATATAAGTATAAAAAAATATTATTTATTTTAGTATATGACCAAATAATGTAACAATCTCATATTTACGTTATGATGCTAGCATGTCAAATTTGGAATACACCTAAATTTTTTGATTTAAAATAAATATACCTACCTATATTTAATTGTAAGCATAAACTATTTAAAGTGAATTGAAAACTCTTAAATAATTTTTGTTATTTTTATTACTTAATGAAAACAATTTGTGGTAGCTACCTATAATTAATTATATTTAATTTTTTAAAAACCAAATTCAATCAAATTGAAGGAATTCTGGTTTATTTTTGATTTGTTTATGATAGGCGCAATTATCAAACTTATTTTACAGTAAATATACAGTAGAATCCGGTTATAACGAACCACAAGAGACTCACAACACAAGTTCGTAATAAACGATTAAAAAAACTTCATTTAATACAAATTTAATTGAGAAAACATCAATGAACGTCAATATTATATGATATTTAAACATTTAGTTTTTAATTTTTTTTCAGTAGAAAGTAGGAATCGGAACTAAATCTGCATTTTGAACGTTTCTCTGCTTGAAAGTGATTTGGAAGTACCAAACCAAGTACGCAATTGCCTTATGTATTATTGTTATCTAATAAATAATATCTAACGCTATTGCGCTTGGTTACCCCCTGTGTTCCTTATCTAATGAAGCCTAAAATATTAGTTATCCGCTGGGAAGGTCGACTAATAAACGTATTTTTCTAAGAAAAGATTTATAATGAACGTTTTAAAGACAACATCTGTGCACTGGAAGCGTCATAAACAATTTTGTCGAACGTTATTTACGAGTTCGTTATAACTATCAAAATGTATAAGGGTTGCATGGCAGGACTTTCAGGAATGGTTCGTGATATCCGGAGGTTCGCTATAAGCAACTTCAACTGTAGTAAATTGCCCATAAAATAATGCAAGGAGAATAGAAAAATGACCCTTTTTAAGCGCCAACAATTCTCTACGAATTTCAACTTCAACATTTTCAATCTCCTAATTTTGAATACGGTAATCGTTTTTATTGCTGTACTACAACTTAAAAAAGACCTTCAATTAAATGAATATAAAACAAAATTCATTGCATGTATTGTGCTCAAATTAATTACACGATTACATTTAATCATATATGATCAAAATTTTATGGATAAATAGGTATTAATTTTAAATTGCTTTTAATAAAATTTATTTAGGAATTTAAAATGTCTATAATTATACGTAAAAATATGCTATTCAGAAAAAAGAACAATTCTTTCAAACGTTATAAAGGTTCAAGAGAATAAAGGCCAATATAATGGTGTCAATATAAAAAGTCGAAATTTTTGAAAAATAATAACAGTTATTAAATTTCACGCCATAATATAGAGAACATTTAAAACTAGGGTAAAGTTCTTATCTGTAAAAAGAATTTCAGCACGATCGTTCAAATTTGAAATAAAAGCACATGATATAAAAAATAAAAGCATCACTTATTATAAAAAATTCAATTTCTTATCGATCTGTTTTTAAGAAATAAATAAAAATTTAGATTCTGCACAAATAAATTTCAGATAGGTATATTGTAATATTAGGAAAGTAATACCACTAATATATTTTGGTACAGAAATATAGACATGTACTCGTTAACAGCTGTGTGTTATTTTTATAATTTTTAAGTTGCTAATTTATAATTGGTGACATCTGTCGTATCTGGTTTAAGCAAGCCCTTATGACGTAAAAATCGTTTATTATTTAATTAAATTAATTAAACTATCTGGATGTTCCTACATTAATTATTTATTTTTATTCTGCACAATGTAAGTTTGCTTTAAAAAAATACTTAATTTGTTAATTAAAAATAACAAGAAAGTTTGTCACTGTATTTAAAAATTACGAAATATATCGGTCTATTGAAAAATACGAAATGTTAATTTGTTCAAAACTAATTTAATCTGCGAGATGAACGTCGCCATGATATAACTCAAATTATTCTTTAAAAATGTACTTAACAGAATAAAATTCAGATTAAACTGTATAATTTGCTTAATTACATAAGTGCACGATATTATTCCTGGGCTTTTATATATTTTGATGCTTTGATCTGACTGACAGAATTCATAGACTATGAATTAAATAGGCTATGTGTATTAAATTATAATTTCACGATCGGTAAGAGGTGAATTAATTAATTTTTTATTAAGGGTAGGTGTACGCACGTATAAAAGTGATAACACACACAAACGTCGTTCTTAAATAATTTCACTTAAATATTTAAGTAAAGCAAGTTTTTTTTTTAGAATTTATCTACGCTAATGTTGTTATAGGTACAGTTTAAAAAATTGAATTCAAAATTAAATGGGCTCTCGAAAGATACGTAGGTACCTACCCTCTTAAAAATTAACAAGTTCCCTTTGCGAAAACCTCTGTAAAAATATTTTCCACACTTTATTGAAATGACATCAAATATTTACTTATACATTTTATTTTCGATATCAGGAAATTTCAGGCGTTATAGAAATGACATTTAAATCGGAAAACAATATAAAATATAGATACTAATATTGCTTGACAGGCTTGAAATCAATAAAATACAATGTCCCACACTTTATAACACGATGTGAGTACGTAGTTATCTTAATTATTAGTAGAATGTATTTTTTTAATTTAATGAATAAAATTTGATCTGCATTTTTAGGTTCAGTGGTACCACGACATGTCGAATATCTCGATTACTCGAACTTTCGATAGCTCAAAGTTTTCTTCTCTTCACTTCAGATTCGAGTTATCAAGGTTCGACAGTAATTATTGTTAGGTATATTTAAACAAAATTATTGTGATAAGTTTAAATGTTTGGTACTGAAATGTAAATAATAACAATAAATAATAGTAATAAAGAAATATTTTCCAGACCTATGGAATATTCATAACCATCTGTTCACCCATATTATATTACACAACTCGCTCGTAATGCAATCGATTTTCAAACAATCAGTGCAACATATTCAGTAATCTCAATTTGTTATAAATTTACCGATTAAACTTACGTTAGTTCGCCAAAAATGGAATAAACGATTTTCAAAAAACACGCCGCTGTTACATGACCGACAAATATAAAGTTTATGAATTATTTTATTATATGGAGAAGCGCATGCACTATCTCCAGGTGCTTTGTCCCTTTTGGCTCTCCCGTACTTTGGACCATCCAGATCTTTCCAGCCACCAAAGTCACTCACTTCCTCCACATGTCTTGGACAGCCAACAGCAGGGCTGACACCCACCTGGCCAATATTACCTTACATTACCAATATTTATTTATTTGCCTGGAAAGCCACGTGGGTTCCCGCTTTTGGTTGTTCAAGATATGTGGAAGGAGCGAGTGCGGGTCACGTATCGGACTTAAGTGACTGGAAAAATGTGGGGTCCGATTCTCGAATCATCCAAAAATGACGTCTCGACAAACAGATTTCCATAGAAACCATTGTTATGACGTTATGTCAGCGAATGGTTCGAGAATTTGGCCCTAGCTGGATGATCCAAAATACGGAAGAAACAAAAGGGGCGAAGCACCCGAGATAGTGTATCCACTTCTCCATTTTATGTATTTTTCTTCGTTCTGTTGATTTTTTAGAAAAATTATATATTATTACGTTATACGGCTCAGTTGTACGACCCCCCCGCAACCCCCAAATCAACAAATTTAAATCTCTTTAAAATGGAAATGTAGAGTACTGTCCCATAATAATTAAACAAAAAATAGCAGAAAAACGGAGGATAAGAAGAATCTGGCAAACCACCAGAAATCCTAGAAATAAAACGATACTTAATCAAGCAACTAGAGACTTAAATGTACTTTTGACCAATATTCGAAACCAGGGAATACAAAAATACCTAACAAACTTAACCGCCACGGAAGCTACTGACTATTCACTATGGAAAGCGACTAGAAAATTAAAACAACAACAACTCTCGGTGCCACCTATAAGAAAAGCTAACAGGACCTGGGCATGCACCAATCAAGAAAAAGCGGATGTTTTTGCAGCTCATCTGGCAACGGTATTTCAACCTCATGATAGACTCTGCTTGGTAGAGGATGAAAACTTCATACAACAAGCATTAGACGAACCAAATACACCTGCTCTACCAATAAAACCAGTAAAGGTTAATGAAGTTCATAGGGTCATACAAAATCTTAACCCAAAGAAAGCTCCAGGATATGATTTAATCACTGCCAGAGTCCTGAAGGAGCTGCCACGAAAGGCAATACAACTGATAACATACATAATTAATGCCATTTTCAGATTACGCATATTCCCGGATCAGTGGAAGATGGCGCAGATAGTCATGGTACCTAAACCAGGCAAAAATCCGGAAGAAGTGACTTCATATCGCCCGATCAGTCTACTGCCGGTCTTATCAAAAGTGATTGAAAAGATATTTCTAAAAACTAAAGCCAACTCTTGAACAACAAAAACTCATACCCAATCACCAATTTGGATTTCGCGAAGGTCATGGTACAATAGAGCAAGTTCATAGAGTTGTAACTAAAGTAACTCACGACCTGCATCTTAAAAGATATTGCTCATCTGCGTTCTTGGATATAAGCCAAGCATTTGATAAGGTATGGCACATTGGACTGCTGTACAAGATCAAGAAAGTCCTCCCATTGCCTTATTATGAATTACTTAAGTCCTACCTATCGGAAAGAAGATTTCAAGTAAAATTTAAAGACGCGCAATCGAGTCTTCATCCAATACAAGCCGGAGTACCGCAGGGAAGTATCCTAGGACCTATCCTGTACGTACTATACACAGCGGATTTACCAACCACTCCACAGACACTAGTAACTACCTATGCCGACGACACCGCAGTGTTGGCATCCCATACCGATCCTCAAAGAGCATCAATGTTACTCCAATGAAACCTCAACAGAATAGAAACCTGGTTGAAACTATGGCGTATACGGGTTAACGAAACAAAATCCACACAGGTAACTTTTACCCTCCGGAAAGAAACCTGCCCCCCGGTAGCATTATATAATACGCTGCTCCCGCAAAACGACAATGTAAAATACTTAGGACTTCACTTAGATCGACGGCTTACTTGGAAGACTCACATCATGAAAAAGAGAATGCAACTTGGATTAAAACTAAGAAACATGTATTGGATGTTCGGGAGAAAGTCCCAGTTATCCTTGGAAAACAAAGTGCTACTCTATAAGGTCATCTTAAAACCAATCTGGACATATGGCATACAACTTTGGGGAACTGCCAGTAATTCAAACCTGGAAATACTACAACGATACCAGAACAAAATAATCAGGATCATCACAAATGCTCCTTGGTATGTTCCTAACTGGTTACTACAACAGGATGTTCCGGTACCTACAATTAAGCAGGAAGTCCAAAGTGTCAGTGAAAAATATCAAGCGAAACTTAGGGTGCACCCTAATGATTTAGCTGTGGCGTTATTAGACAGACAATACATCCCTCGACTCCAAAAATGTGACCCGTTAGACTTACCTAAACGATTTTTAGATTAGGTTTAGTTATAGTTTAAGTAAGAAACTCAATCAAATTAAGTTCAACTAACCCTTACATACTACAGAATACGAAGTAATATCAGTGGATATTACTTCCTCATGCTATAAATTATACCAAACAATTTACTGAATGTATATATATATACAGATTGTAAATACCCAATTTAATGAACATGTGAAAAAAAAAAAATGGAAATAGTGCCATCTTTTCCATGTCATTTACAAACATGTATCAAGGTAAAATTTGTCGTTTTAAAAAAACGTGATTTATTGATGCGAATGTGAAATATAGTAATTGTTTTATTGTAAATGCATGAGTTAAATTCAGCGAAAAAATGTATCAACTTCAGATTAATATTCACTTTACGTCCTTGCTTTATGTGCACATACGTTGGTATACTAGGGAGATATGGAGATATAAAATATGAATAAATCAACCATAGCGGTTAAAACCCAACGTAATATAAGTAGGTATATCTTTTTTTGTAATTCGGTTACTAATAATGAAACAAATAGCAGTGTTTTTTTTTCATTTTACTTGTTTCCATTCTTGATAACGTTAAAATGATATTGCAAGTGCTGTTGCTTTCTCCAGATGTTTTTTCACTTTCGGCTTTCCTGGACGTCATACTTAAAACTCCCACTAAAACACGATTGCTTCTACCAAGATTCGGTAATAGAATAAACAATGGGTGTCCAAAAAGTCCTTCAGTCTTGATGGTCGGCTGTGGAAAAATAAAGGCATGTCTTGGTTTAAGTATTAAGCACTAGAACGACAAGAAATAATTTGCGACGCGATTTAAGCTTAAGACATGCCTTTATCTTTCTACAGCCGACCATCAAGACTGAAGGACGATTTGAACGCCCGCCATTTACAAGAATAAAGGACTCAGGTGTGACTCGGCGTTTTTGGCATTCCAAGTTATGTTGTGGGATGCGAGATTGTCCGGGAAAGCCAAAGGTGGAGAAACCTGCATTCAGATATCATGAAGTACTATTATTAAAAAAAAGAGTTTTTGAAATAGCCGATTTTTAGCAGTATTGTGGAGGTTCTTATAAAATAATGCCTAAACAACATAAAAAAGCGCAAGAAACATTAAATATCCGGCAAATTTGTCAAACGACAGGGGTGTTTAGTAAACAAAATAATAATTAAGGGCATTTTCATCAGAGGAGTTTGAAATACCAGCATAAGTTCAAAAACTCGATTTAATCTAGGGGATGCTAAACGAAGCTAATAACATTTTATATTAAGGTTTTTGTTTGGGAATTAGGTCATTTGTATTTATGGATGTCACGACATTCCTATAACAGTAGGTAATTCTATTTTCTTGGAATCGCAGTTATTAATTGTTATTAAAAGTAATTAATCGGGTTTTTTTTGAGAATTTGGTAAGTTTAATTGTAGATATAAGTACCTGTACTCATAAAAAATATTTAGCCTTAAGTGAAAGTCTCGAATTCAAAATAAGTCGCAAAAAAATGAGATTATGGTTTATTCAATTTAAATCTTATCGTTTGTGATTACTGCGTGACGGCGCTCAAACTTTAAAGTTTGCCGAACAGGTCTTTTTAGTGCATCTAAATGTACTTTCATTTCATCATTTTTATCGTCGTTATCGCCCTGTGAATTTTCATTTAGTTAATCATAGTTATTAAATAGGTTTATTTCCTATAAAAATTCGTCAATAGAAAATATAGGAATATTGGCACAACATAGGTATCTTTTCAAAAATATGCAATAAATAAACCATGCATTGCGGAAAACTGCTAAGGTCGATTTATTGTTTTGTAGTGACTGGTATAAAATTAGAAAGAATTTGAGAAATCACCGAGTTCCTTATCAAAAATATAAATATAGAATTTCAAACGTTCATTACATCGTTAATAATTAGGTAGTAGGTAATTAAAGTGGGCATTCGATTGTTAACGGAAAAGTAAAAAAAATAATAATAATAGCTAATTGATTTTCTCCCCTACTCGACCGTTTAAAATTAATCAATTTAATGATCCTGACCTCCAATAGATGGATTTATTGGCATAATTTATTTGGCACGTGCACGTAGAATTGGTACAACAGTTCAATCAGTTAAATTGGCTTTAAGGGGGGGCCTTAAATATAAATATATTATGCAGTACGTAATTTAATTCTAACGGTTTCCTCTACTTCTAATTTTTAAATTGATAAATGGACAATTACATTGGCATTTAGAGAAGTTTGTGGGTAAACACCTACTTTAAAACAATTATTTTAAATCGGATTATTGTCCGGCAGTCATAAATAGTCTCGTCATGCATTCGCTGCAAAATAGGATTAGTCATTAAGAACAATAAATGAGAACATATATGTATGTTAATTGAATTTTTACGAAACTACCTAGCACAAACAACAATCTTATCTGGACTTAACGAAGCCAACGATTTTTTCAAGATCTCTCCAAAACGTAATCTAAATGTAAATTTCGTTTTCGGCGTGACTCATTTAATTTCCTGAAACTAATCGGAGCTTTCTAGGAAATATTACAGAATGTCGAATTGACGTCGACCAATACATAAATGTATGTAAATACCGTACATCGTAAAAACGTGTGCAGCAACCCCATCGAGAGACGCTTCAAATCGGATAATTGCACAGACAAATTTCCTTATCGTGGGACACGTTTTTAAAGATAACCTTAAACGCGGACAACTTTTTAAAATTGAATTTTAAAAAGTCGGCGTGAAATCGTCATCTTTTCAGAATCGAAAAACGTTATTCGTTATCGATTCTGGTAAATCCGAGCCCGGCTAGCTGGCAGAACATGTGCACAAAACGTAAATACGTGTGTACGTTACAGGAATTTTTACGAACCAACACCCGTTCGGGCCCTTGAAATCGAGGTAATAGAACATTGCTTACCCGTAGACGATACGATGTTAGCAAAAAATAGAAATTTCAAGGCAACACTAAACACTAAATATTTCATTTCAAAATTGTCGAAGTACATATGTACACTAAAAATTAACTAAATACACCCGACACCAAAACATGTACAGCCAAACAACTCCCTCACGACACACACACTGCCGTCGTTCGTATTTCCATTTAATACACTCGGAAAAGATAATGTAAAATGGCGACAATCAACCAAAGAAAGTCACGAGCTGCTCGTTTACGTAACTTCGAACCAATGACGTCACGTGACATGCGCCTTATAATTTAGGGCATTTTATTTGAACGCGTTTCAAAGATTTATTATATTTTTAAAATGATAATACAATGGTATCGTTTTAGTTATTGTTAATAGGCAGGCACGTTGGCTGTCGTTCTCTGCTATAATTTTTACAATCTATTCTTCGCAGTTGTCACGCGAACGTTTAATTTAACTAATAAATTGAAAATTTTCCACGAAAAAATTTAATTTAAGAATGGGCGATAATTCATCCGCAATTATTTACTTAGGAAAAAACAAATGACAATCGTGGTAGGTAGCTAATATAATAAATAAACATTCCTGTTTATAACCAACTTTGAAAACAATGCTTCATTATAAGTATACCTATAAATTTTTGCATTAATTTTGTTTAACCATTATATTTTTAGCATCTCTATTATGATCTATACTTAAAAATAATTATAAATATAAATGTCATTGTTGAGTCTCATTTACGAGTGGTTAAAATTAATTTTTTTCAATCAAAATTAATACGTATTAGTTGATGAAGTTGTTACGATTCGTTTTAATTTTAATGATTTAAATATTTAATCAATATAGTTCTTAAGTAATTTTTTCCTCTAACATTTTCATTTTTACTCAAATTCTCGAACAATTTAATGTTTCGCTATGACTTTTTCTCTAAAAACGAGAAATAAAAAAGTTTACAAGTATACCCAGCTAACAATTTTTAAATTTCGCGGCAGATTTCTGTTGGTACTACTCGTATATAAACGTCAATGTCAGGTAAAATAACAAAGACAGTGACGTACTGTAGTAAAGGATTAAATTAAACTAATAATATTTTAATGTAAACATGTTCAAAAATAACATAAGCGGTAAAATACGTGAAACTAGACGTAATTATCGTATTTATTCTAATAAACAGCGCGCTGTCTATAACTTTTTTCAGCTTGGAGGTGCGCTGTCTATTAGCGGGCACGTACTATTAGAGGGCGCTGTCTATAACTTTTTCCGAATCCGATAAATCGCCTTTATCTGCCATTATTGTATTATAAATGAACCAAAAACTCGATCGATAATACTCAATAGACAACTTAGAAGCCCATCATACTGCTTTACAATTCTATACTATAGTGTATTTCGAGCTGTAACCGAGATTAAACTAAGCATAGGATTTCCTCTAATAGTACGCGCACAGCACGGAACTTTAGACTAAGCATAACATCCCTCTAATAAACAGCGCGCTTACTATTAGAGGGCGCTGTTTATAACTTTTTCAGCTTGGTGGTGCGCTGTCTATTAGAGGGCGCTGTTTATTAGAATAAATACGGTATTTATATACGTAACAGCAGGTGTAATATTTCGTTACTCAAACAATTCAAAATTCCTCTCACTTAATTTATCGCCGCTACTGACTAAAAATGTTTTCAAGTGATACCAATAGAAATCCGCCGCTAAATTTAAAAATTGTTAGCTGGGTAGTTATGTGTCAGTGGACTCACTGTATAATTAAAAATATTATTTCGAACAACTCATATATATATATATATATATATATATATATATATATATATATATATTTGTGTGTGTGTACGTTATTCACGTCAATTTCCAATGTACATCATACATAAATTACACTTACCAAATTTTATATTTGTAATATTCAGTTTAAAGTTTTGAACAATGGACGTTTATCATTGTTTGTAATTTTCACAAGTTTAATCACAAATAAAATATAGATATAATTCGAATAACATTACATTGCAATATAACAATGTTCGTAATTCTGGTTCGTTCGGTTAATTAAGTTTTAAAAAACTCATTTTAAAAGATGAGATTTTCAAGAAACATGGCTTACTTCTCATTATCTACCACTCTGTGTATTTTAATTCAATTACCTATATCATATTTAATAATAGGTGTTCTATATAAATAAGAATCCGAAAACATTTCGTACAAAAATAAATTATATTAACACTTCTCCAATTTGTATAGTATTTTATTAATTTTAAATGTATAATGTTACTTACGTAAAAAGAAAAATACACATTTGCACTTATTTTGTAGAAATGCATTTGTTAGATAATTGTGTATGAGTAGTAACAACAAATATGTATTATTTGTCTATTTAAATGTATTAAATATGTAAATTATAAAAAACGCCGCATCATTGGGATTCTACTGTATCATGAATCTACTGTATTATGAATTTTAATGTAACTTTCAACCTGCAGATGGCGCGGTAGTGCGAGTCTGAAATTGCAAGACTGAATATATTAATTTAAATACAAAATTTGTTATTAACACTACATTTGTGAATAATTGTGTTGATAGTTACTCGCGAACAATCATTTAAATGTTAATATGCGTCGGTGTATAATAACTTTTGTTGGTGGAAGTGAAATTGTGTATTTTATAACTGTCCCGTGCCTTTTACTCTACAAGGTGTAATCAAAAACTGTGGAGTTTTATTAGATCATCAAGGGGTAAGTGATTTACTTTTGTCTTCGGTTATAATTAGTATTAAAACGATAGAATCTGCGACAGCCGTTCGACATTCAAACTTTTTATATAGACATACAACTTTTGCTGTAAGTAGAAAGTACAGCAAAAAATAAGATTTTATTAGGTATATTAGCGCAGTAATGCAATACAAATGCAATAACTAAATACAAGAAATAATTTTTATGCTAAAAATTTATAACATGTCTGGTAACTTTTATATATCTATCTGAAACAGAAGGTTGCTATTAATATTTTGAATTGCATTATCATATAATGAGGGACGGGTAATATTTCTATAAAGCACCTTAAGTTTTTTGTTGCCATTAGGTTCGGCATAAACACTTTTTCTTACCGTAAGTTTTATCTACACAGTTCGCAGTCGTAATGCAAGACAGAGTCCTAATCATATCTGAACGAAAGCGATTAGGTGTAATAATTAATCTGATTCTTGAGAAGACCTATAGAACTCAGAAATCCAGATCTGTGATGTTAATTTTCAAAATTTCAAAAGTATTACATACAAAATTTTGTTTATTATAAGAAATTTTTACGTGAGAAAATACGATTAATGTATTTTTATATTGCTTTAATAAGTATCTACTTGGATTATATGGCATTATGAGTAGGTAGATCAAGACATGGATTAAGAGATAATTGATAAGGTATGTAAATTTTTATTGCTTTATTTTTATTTATTTAAAGGTTGTAGAAGTGAAAGTAAATTTTTATTACGTATGCATTGCTTGTTTGTATATACTTAGAAAATACAATCGATCCGCGATTCGAATGTTATTATTGCTTATTTGATAGTTTGTTTGCTATAAAGGTTGATTCAGGATTCATATTACAAAATTACATGGATAGACTACACAAGACACTAATAAAAATTCACGACAGCCATGACTGCAGCGCATAAACAGTTCCCTTACCGATGGACGTGGTTTCATAAAGCAAACATTTATCTACTACCTACATCTTAGAACATTGCAATATAAATTATGAATCACTCTGTAAAGCAGAATCAATAAGCAATAATAAAGCTCCTTGCTAAACGTCAGCAAGATTTTATATAGTGAATCGGACAGATTAGTTTTTTCTGCTTTCCGTTTTTAGGTTTTGCGGCTCACTTTTATCTTGTAATGTTCCTAAAAAGGTGTTGTAGGAGTTATGCGTATTTTTATGTTTACAGTTTGGATGAAGTTTGACTAATATTATTTTATAAATTTATTCTTTTATTTCAAAATGATCTTTTTACAATTATTTTAAAAACTGACACACTTGTGCCATCTATACCGAAAATTATCACTTACTCCCATTTATTACTACTAAACTGTAATAATACAGAATATTTTAAAATTAAGAAATAAAAATGTAGGCAAGTCGTAATCTAATACAGATCTCTAAACTTGAAAAGATAATTACAATAGTTTATTAACAAAATTACAGATTTTAAAGATGTAATTTTCTACAGTTATATTATTCTCGTAAAGATGGCGCGGCATGTTCAAAAGCTCAATAACTTAAAACAATACTTTAAAATAAGTATTTTCAGTTTAATTTAATTGTTATGTATTAATTTTTGAGAAAAATTACAATTTTACAATATTGCGACCGTTCACGTTTATTGATGTTAGTTCAAATGTTATTTTATATAGATACTTAGGTATGTAATGTAAAATTCTTACAGGTATTTTACATTTTAAACAATGATTAAATGTACAGGATATCACTGAAAATGGGCCACACACTTTGAGCGGTAGTAGAACGAACCAAGACCAAAAAAAGACGTGATAAATACAGTTTTCAAAATTATAGGTCAAAAAAAATTTGTGCCGGTGAGTAAGTAGGTATCGTTTTTGATAATTTAACAATTGATGGGTTTGTCAATAAACAATAACTTAAAAAGTATGATACATAGGTACATATTTATAGGTAATAATACAGTTTCGAGCTTCAATTAAAGATTGCGCATATTGTTCAAAATAATGTATGAAACATATAAGACGTACCTATATGACGATAAAAGAACGACGTATAGGGCGATAAAAGAATTAGTTTAATTATTTCCTTCAGGCAATAATAAGCATATTAAGCGGCTGATTCTAATATCTAATGAACACAATAAGCGGCGACCACTGTAAATGTAAGTGTTTGATGGTGAACTTATTTCATTCCTAGTTATCTTGAATTATCAAATTGATACTTGTGCACAGTGATATCACAATGTTGTAGTACGGTGTTGTTTTTATTTAAAAAAAATTAGATTTTTTTTTTATTATCTAGTATTATAATTATTTTAGAAATTAGGAAACGCGTTAAATACCGAGGAGGTCGTTTTGTAATGACTTGAGGATTTTCTATTTCTGGACAATCTATCTGAAATTAGATAATAATTATTCCGATATGTTTGGATATTTTTGATTTTTGTTATTTTAGTTCGTACTTACACGTTTCCATGCTCTTTGAATGTTTTACTAATCTAATGATTAGCGAAACCAGTTGGGAAGTGGTTTCATTTTATTGCAATTCGAATTTATTGAATTTTAATTTGTAACCCTTTTTTTCTTTTATAATTAACTGTATTTATTATGGAAAGGTTTCACTATGTGGTATTTGTCGTTAAATATATCTACTTAAAAGAAACGTCTGTATTTTGTATTTAATATTAATTCTCAATTCTAAAGTACAATATATACATATATATTTATTTATTTATTTATATATATATATATATATATATATATTATATATATTTACTGCCGATTGTGAGCCAGATTAAAGCACATAATTTTCTTGTAAGTTTTCATTTTAAAATGAACGAATTAACTCTTAAAACGCAGATTCCATTTATTATGTTTTAGTTCGTTATTTATTGCTTTAGAGGTTTTAAATAGTATTTGCAAATCTTTTCGCATTCTGAAAAAAAAATCGCCATTACTATTTTAGATTTACTCGAATGCGTTTATTTAGAATGATAAGAGAGCTCATCTATTCCTCCTTCCACTAACTGAAGACAAAGGCTTTAGATTAGTTCTCCTCATATATCAAGTACTTCGCCTATATTACACCGTCACATTTCTTTCTATCAACTCGAATTAAAGCGAATTTCTGCGAGAACCAATATCCAATATCAGGATTTAGTTTGGTACAAAATATCTAGCCAGAAATTGCTGTTAATCATCTTTTGTTCCATTACTTTCGTGTATACCTATGTATTACAAAGAAGGATCGGTAGGATTCGTAGTTTATAGCGTTGCGATAGTATTACTGCAGCATTGATTTTACAAGGGTAATAGAGGGAAAACCATTAAATTGGGAAAGATAGCTTTACTTAATTATTTTCTTCGCGTTTTAGATATTTTTCTGTTAAGATATACAAAGTACATCCCATTACGCTTTTTTCTTGGAATTACCTACCTATAATAGTTGTATATTTTGATTAATTTTGAAGGTGTAGGTATATTTTTATTGTCTTAAGTCGATGCGTAAATTGTAATTCACATTCACTTAAGAAAAAAGAAAAGAAAAATTCAACTATAATATAATAATTCTATAATATAATGTAATGTAATATAATATAATATGTAATGGTTGCTATGTATTTTAATATAGTTGTCATGTTAAAATACATACCAACCAGTAGAGTTCCTTGAATTTTTGGCGTAAGTTATACGTCTCTTAAATGGACGTTAACAATGTTTTAGATTGATGTCATATTTAAATTTAATAACAGTTCGTTCTGTTACAGGATGTTGTAGGTATGTTCAGATAGTACACATACTTACTTATTGTTATGAGAATTTTAGACTTTTAATTGAAAAATATAAAACAATACTTGTTCCAAGGTAAATTTCGAGTATGTTGCAGTCTTTTGGGCGTAATAATTAAGTTTGTGGAAAGCTTAAAGGGAACATCGCCAAGTGTCCGACGCCGATCGAGCTGATTTATATGCCTAGAGGTATGACCTATATGAGACTAGTAAAACCCCCAAATATTAGCTGCCTAACCGAAGTAGTAAAATTACTGGCAATATTAATTGGTTTACACTCGCCGTATTGTCCACCTAACATAGCCAGTTGTTGAACACTATAGCAAATATAATTCTGTTGGAATGCAAGTCGGTAGTGAGCTACGACTGACAATGTTCTGTGAAGTCTGAGTAAATCAAATGCAGAGCAGGGTATTTCTTTTTAGAGGTAGTTGATTATTTTTAGTAAATGTAGTCCTCGAAAATTTCAAATTCCTCGGCGGAAACAGTCTCGGTTGCGCTGGAAAGAGGGAACACAAGCGAAAGCAAGCGTAGGACATTGCTGCTGTTAACAGGATCCATGGCAAAATCGCAACAAAACCTTCGAAAAAAAATTCGACCGCAAAAGCCGACAAACGAAAAAAAATTTGAAATTCGAGAACTACATTTACTAAAAAAATCAACTACCTCTTAAAAAGCAAATACCCCCCTCCGGGCATCGAACCCCCGACCTCCCGACTGGTAGTCGAGTTCACTACCAACTGCGCCAAACAGACATTTCTATAGTGTTCAAAACTGGCTATGAGGTGGACAATCGGCGAGTGGGAAACAAAAAATGACCATAATTTTTCACTCTCCGGGTTAGGGCAGCTAATATTTGGGGGTTTTACTAGTCTCATATAGGTCTACCTCTGGGTCAAAAATCAGCTCGATCGGTGTTGGACACTTGGCGATGTTCCCTTGTTAGTTATTGATTGGAAAGTCGACAAATACTGTAATAAATTAAATATGTAGGTATCACAATATTCGACTGAACTTTTACCACATCTCAGGTAATGCGACTAATAAGTCAGGTCAAATATGGTAACTGTTCGAATAGTTCAAAATTAGGTAGATGACGATCAGGTAGGCTTTCGACGAACATCTTCATTGGTAATTTCCTGTATGTCTAAAGTAGTAATTCAGGGAAAAATGCAAGTATGTAAGTATGTAGATGTAGCTAATGAAATAAATTTTCTTTTGTTTAAAATTCTTATAAAAAATCAAATGTTTAGATGCATTTTATTTTTGCTTTTTTGTATCAGTGCCGGTTTTCTTGCCATACTTATTACCCCCACCCCCCTCCGTTGAAAATGCCAGATAAAACCGATAAAAAATTCTATGAGTTTCTATTCGGTTCAATATGAGTATTGGGTAATATATTGGGTACAATATGGATAATGACTAATGAGCATAAGTTCTAACTTCGAATGATTCGAATAATTATTATATTTCACTGGATTTAAAGTCGCATTTCCTGAAAGGACATAAAAATTCAGTCACATATTGTAATATTTAATTTATTACAGACAGTATTCGACAGTTTTCAGACGACCAATGACTAGCTTTCCCTGAAATAACGCATTACGCCGAAAGCCTGCGACAAATACAACACGTGTACGTATTTTATAAAATATGTCAACGTATTCTTAACATGGGGATAATGGTTATTAAAACGACTATGATTTGTTTAAATTAGATGAAATATCTAGAAAGAAGCAGCATTAAAATTAAAAAAAATTGTTCGTTAAGGATTAAGATCCGATTGCGTGCAAGCCTCGATGTCGAATTTCCATGTAATGTGTCTCGATACTCATTTTTTTATTTTTCTAGAAAGAAATACGTCTTTTGAAAAAATTACATTTACACTTTTTCCGGATTATCTCGAAAACGATGCGTTTTATCGAAAATTATAAAGATAGATGTTTGATAGAGAATTAGATGATGATTCTAAAACGCATCTCAGATTACCGATTTGATAATTAATAACGGAGATAATTCTGTTTAAAATTTTTAAACGGCCGCCATTTGGAGCGGGTCGATCGATTTTGTTGGTTAACAAACTCATCCTTCGCACGACCTATATTTTCGTGATTTATAGGGGTCGAGATCGGAGAAAATTCAAAAGACAAGCTATTATAGCTATATTTTATATTACGTATCTGATTTTGTTTGTTTGTTGGCAGTTCGGCTTTAATAAAGCACTTTCAACATATTATAAGTATACGCATATAGAAATTGAATGAAAATAAAAAACCAAATGAACTATGGGTATTACAAAATGCGCGTTTCCTATTGTCCTAGATTTTTATTTATACTACAAGTGGAAAGGAAATCTTATGTAAATGCGTTCGGACGTTTTAAATAACGATGGCACCCTTGTTCCAACTGATTTGTCTAAGTTATGTTTTCTGAACAACGTGGGCCATTTCGGATTTTTCATTCGTATCACGTCCGATTATGAGCACTGTCAGCGTCGACAAATAATAATAGCACATATGAATAAGACTATTTTATATCCCGTTTTTATTTTTATTTGCAAAAAGTAAAAAAATCGTGTTGTACATTAAACGTTTTTTCTTTTTGTTATCGATTGTGTAACTGATCCGTGAGACTCTTAAAGCTTTCGTATAACCAAAGTTATATTTTTTCGTGCCGTTCGGAAGCGGTAAAAATTATATTAAACTCGTGTTTTTATTGTCACCATAATATTTGTAAGCACAAAAGTCGCATGTTTAATTTGTCTTAAGTTTTACTGAATTACATGTATTTTACTTACTATCATAAACGTTAAAATAACTAAAGATGTATTTCTTGAAATGGATCGCGTCAAGCTAGAAATGTCACACGCTGTTCGTTTTTATTCAATTTTTCACACATCTTATGTCGCGTCGGGACAAACAATGAAAAATGTTATATTCCAAACACGAACGATCTTTCGCTAAAATAAGAAGATTGACGAGAAAAGAAATTAATGTTTTTTATTAAAATATTTATTTAAATGTCGAATATGAATTTGTCCAAAGTGGGGAAAAAATGGAATTATGCGAATCGAGTCGTCGTGATTGCGGACAAAAAGTAGATCTGGAACATACGACGTTTTTACGCACATAAAAGGTGCACATTGTATAAAAAATAAATAGATTGGTTATAACCAATAATTCAATTACAAAATCGTAATCTGTGACAAAAACTTAAACATTAATTCAGAAATATTCAACCATATAGAATAGAAATATAGAATTAAATTCTTTGTTGTTAACCCTTTGTCAGAATTTTTATCCTGATCTATCTTATAATGTCTATTCAGTTTGTGTAAGAAGAAAAGAGCTACGAAAGACCCCGTCAGCAAGTGTCCCTCTTAAATCCTTCCACAATCCTAAACTTTGCGCCTGGACAATAGCAAATACTGACTCCAAAAAAAAATATTTTTTCATTTTGCACAATTAGCTTCATTTCTTCATAATAAATTAATAAATAAAATAGTAGCGGCAATAATTCATTTTATGTGAATGAATAATCGTTGCAAAGGCAACTTCCTTATTACCGTAAAATACTAGAAATTAAATTCTATAGGTGCTTCTTGCTAATTTGATTTCAAACTATGTATATGTAAAATAAATATAATCAACGAAGGCGTGCATAATTCCTTTAAATCCAATTTTAACTCTCCTTTTGTACTCAAATTTTATTATTCCCAGTACCCCGAGACAAATTTTATACAGGCGTGTTTCTATTTAATTGTGGTAGGAAGTTCATTGTTACTTGACTTATTGAGAATAATTGCATTGTAACAGTTTACAGTCGCGAAAACGATTTTAATTATTAAAACCCTTTAAAACGGCGACCGCTTCAATTTTGTTCCTTTATCGATTCTACGTTTTCAATTTAATTTTAAATTATCTTTAAACGAACGATAATTCGTTCGTCGATAATTTTTTTAGTATTACCTAATAGGTGTCAAAAAAAAATAATTAATATGCCGTTTAATTAATATTAATTTAATTTAAATTAATATGTATTTGTTTGTTTTACAAAATTATTTAACACTACTTAATATCTTGTTTAGTGCAGCTCTCACGTCAATAAAATTGTTCGAATAACTCGTTTGAGCAAATAGATACGACACAACGACAACAATTTCAAAGTATGTCACAAAGTACATCTAATAAACATATATCACAAACAATAGACAGTTTTTGTGCCTTAAATCAAAGACGTAAAACATAATGTTATGTCTTTCCAACAAATAAATGAGATATTAGTATAATATTGTACTCCTAATATTTATGTACGTATAGCTTTATTTCCTTTGAAATTTCTATCTATCTGCTTATTATTATACCTAAAAACGATTAGGCGAATGTCGAATTAAAGATGGTTTTCTGTTTATGGCAAATTTAAACTAGAAAACTAATTACACTGGTCCGACAATGAGAAATGTTGAACATTTTATATCAAATAAAATTTTTGATATTCTCAGGTTAATAAAAAAATTATTGTTTCATTGATTTTCGGTGGGTATAATTTTATGTTTTTTAGATGAAATACACCGAATGGATAAATTATTATATAGACGTCTGAACTTAATAACACTTTTAATTGTCACCGTTGCATCAGCACCTTAGATACTATAAAAAGTTGAATTTATCGGAAAAAAAATTTTGTTCTCTTGATGACAAGTAGCACGTTTGAATTCTTTCAGGTTATTTACTTTCTGCAAGTAAACTTAATTTACTTAAGTACCCATAATATGTTATAAACATTATAATAATATT
Source organism: Rhagophthalmus giganteus (assembly GCA_036326145.1). Taxonomy (NCBI): domain Eukaryota; kingdom Metazoa; phylum Arthropoda; class Insecta; order Coleoptera; family Rhagophthalmidae; genus Rhagophthalmus; species Rhagophthalmus giganteus. The sequence goes on along the minus strand of JARFJA010000083.1, from coordinate 3,240,015 downwards.
GTGCTTATGGAAACCAGGTTTTTAAACACCAAACTAAATTAAACAAACAATTACCTAATCCAAGATTAAAGGCCGGTTTTTCAATCGCCAGTTAACTCTGATCATCAGACAATCGCCACGGAAACAATGGTTTCTAATAATTATTTCTATAGTGATCGATCGATGGTCAAAGTTAACTGGCGATTGAAACACCGACCTTAATCGATTAATGATTTCCTATTGGTCAAAAACTTTTGTTACCATGACCAGAACAACTTAATCCTCCTAGATTAACGTCCGGTTCCACCAACTCGTTTTGAGTTCTGCTTAGAGCTCAAGCTGAACTTGACAGAAAAATTCAGTTCCATCACGTAAGACCGTACCTTAACTTCGCCAAGTCGAGCTTACATCTGAGACGTGAATAATGAGAGCTTGAGATCATGTTAATAACATCACATTGTTCAAATCTGTCATAGTGACTAGAATTTGTTACTTTGATTACTGAAGTTATTATGGAAGTGGATGTTATTAATATAACGCCCGGTTCCACCACTCCATATTAAGCTAGAACTTATCTAAGTCGAACTCAAATGTAAGCACGACTCAAGACGGAAATGCGTTCACCACGCCTTGGCTAAGTTGTACGTAAAGATGACAACTTGCGCGTGATTGATTCTTTCCTTTAGTTTTTAAATATCCCGCACTGCGACAGTAAGACAGAACGTCAAAATGAAACTGTTAGTGGAAAATATTGCGTTGTTGCCAAATATCGTAAAAGTTATGCAGCCTTATTCATAGACATTTAATTAGATTTAGTAGCTACTAAATCCTTTTCCTAAGCTTTATTTCCATAGAAACTGTTATATAATAATCTAGGTGGTAGTGGATGATCACTAAGGTGATAAGTAACAAGGAGTAGTTTATGTAATTGTGTGTTAAATGTAATGGCGCAATTTATAAATTAATAAACCTATTATAAAACAGAAACAATTGTTTCTAAGGAAATAAACACGATTTAGTAGCTAGTACTATATTTAATCAAATTAATATCTATGCATGTACTGCTAATATTATGTAAATTTACAAAATTATGGTTAGGGTTATTATATAAATATTATAATTATATAAAAAGTAATATTTAAAATAACGATATCGTGATCAACATCGTAATAATTATTATGAACAGATTATAATTATGTTACAACTTATTATGTTACTTATTTATTGGTTATGAAAGTTGGAGTGTTTTTATTTTACTTGGTTAATTTGTCTATAAATTGTGATTTTTAAAATATTTAGTTTATTTGGCTGTACTTTGATCGAAAAACGATTATCTATTTTCAATGGTAGTGACATGTGAATATAATAGCAAAATAAATACTGCATGACTAGTTGGGGGACCTAACCTATAAACTACATACTACGTATAGACTAAGTATGTAAGGAAAACTAATTAGAAATAGAAACAGTTTCTCATTGGGTGTTGCGAAGTTGTAAAAGTTTCACAATACTTCGATAATTTTATTTAAATCGACAACAAAAGTTACAGTTAAATTGTGTAGGATTAAATTGTAAACTAATTGTAAATTAAACTGTAAGGATTTTCGTACCTCAAAAAATACACTTTTGTTTTCCATGTATATTTTTATTATCTGGCTACTTCTCTACCAACCAACTAACGTTATACCATAGGCGCGAAATTTAAAAACTAAAATGCCCTACACAAACGCAACATTTTTCTTTCATTTCAATACGGCCTATTAGCTCTAGCGATCGTCGTTTAAAACCTAGCGTTTTTTCAATACTGATATAACAAGTACATATCAGGCAACTGAACTAGTGACTGATTTATGATTGCAGAATAAAAATAATACTTCTAAGTAATAAGGCTCCATTACAACTTAGCATAGAATTTATCATCATTGTTATTACAAATACAGCGAACCGAACCGTCGCTACAGCTGTATATAATTCAATTTGAAAACACATTTCCAAGAAGCGTAGTTGCCAATCAACTACAGTAGACCATTTATTTTTTGAATTATTCAGGTGAAATTCATGGCATTTATTCTGCTGGCTCATTTAGGAGGCAAATCTTGAAATTTAAATAAGAATAATTCTAAACCGCATGGTATCGCCATCTATGCAAAATGTTTGAACGCATTCGCGGGGATTTAAATCCGCGAATAGCGAGAATCGACTGTATATAAAAATGTTCGCGATATTGAATCTAATAGGTATAAAACTCATCAGTGTTTTTATGAAGAGCGTAATATAAAACAGTCTTTAATAAACGATTATACTGACATTTTAAAAATTTAAGTATTACTTAAACCGCAAATTTTCCTCAGACACCAATAGGATTTTGATGTCATTTTTTTATAATTAATAATTAAAATTATTATTAAACTTTAAATGTAACGTTAAATTTTTAATACAATTTTACTACTTATAATAAATTATAACAAATATGTATTTACCTACTTTGGATTATTATATGTATAACAATATTGTGTACCTATCTATTAATTTCTTATTTTTATTTCTTTTAACGAGATAAAATTTTTTAAGTGGGTAGTTACTTACAGCATAAAGTGTAAAGGAAAATAATCGCAATGATATAAAACGAATTAATACGGAATCACAATGAGATCAAATTATAAAAATAGCCCATAATCCTTTAACATAAAATACGAGACATTTAGGTTATAATAAAACAATAACAATCTCACTATCTATAAGAAATAAGATATATAAAAATGTCATATATTTTTTGTCTTTTTTTTTAATATAATACCTATATACTTCGACACAATTACTCTAACATTTCATTATGATTTAATTATGTTAATATTTATGTTTATTTTGTTTTTAATTTGTCGAAGTAGCTTTTAGTTTTAAAAGTTAAAATGTTACCACCGAAGAAGGCCTAAAACGAGATTAAAATACATAAGTACCTACCTAATATATGGTTTGATCGTAAAAATATTGAATTTTTAATTTTGGCTTTAGTATTCATAATCATATAAAGCGTATAAAGCCTGTACGACACGGTCCTAAATTTAATACAAAATTTTGTATAAATAATACAAGATTACAACGTTATAAATTAAAAATTTCTATAGAAAGCTATATTAATATTCGTATGTATTCAGTGATAACGTTGGTGACAATGCGTTTTGTATAAAATTTAGCAACGTGTCATAAAGGCTTAACTGTATAAGCAATTAATATTGCGTAAAAAACTCAGAGTTGGACAAAGTACGTTGCTGATGACTACAACGCGTAACGACGAAAATGAGGAACGAACAAAAATAAACGCAAAAATAGTTTAATTTCAAGTTTGAGTTTCATAGCAGCCGCTCATAATAACTTATTTAAGTTTCAATAAAGGCTTTGATTATCAAATTTCGTATTAGGTTAATTTTCAATTTCTATAATTCTTATAATTATTTTAAATGTTACAAAAACTCAATTAGCGCCTTACAGGCAAAACGGGAAAGTACGCGAAATTTTTAAGGTCACCTTATTGTCCAGTTTTATATCATAAATAATTGTTGTAGAAAACATTTTTTTGTAAAATTGATATTTACAAAATTATTGATATCGTGCGGAACTTTTTATCCACCCTGTACCTTCGAAAAATTTTTGTAGATATTGATCAAGTTGATTTTTTGATTATTTTGAACTTAGGCTCAACGTTAAGTGAAAAGATAATTCTAAATTGAAATCGATTTATATGCTTATGGTAGAATAATGAAGGCGCTTTTTCTCGGTATCATTTGGTTTAGTTGACACTTAAGTAGATATAGTTTTCCGTTAGATTTAATGAACGCTTAATATTGAAATATGAGGGTTCAAGTCAGATTAAGATTAATCCAAGGATTAACTGTAGAATTAACTTCGTGGTTTTCATTTTTCATTTACTTTTAGTTCGCGATTGGTTTTGCGAATTGGCGACCAATTCTCAAACCATTCGCTAACATAACGTATGCGAAAATGACGTCACAACAAACACATTTCTATAGAAACTCATTGCTATGACGTCATTTTCGTATAGGTTAAATTTCTCCGTAAGAGTAAACTCTGTTAAGATTCAGTTATTTCAGGCAGTTTTTGATTTTACAATTAACGTTCTAATTAAATATAATTAATTATTTTTTTAGATCTTTTATGAATTATATAAGATTTTTGGGTACATACGGTGGGCTGTGGGCGATTGTTGGTTTACAAACTTTAAGAAAACTAAGCATTTAAACTTCTTTTTTTTGCAGGAGTGCCTTTCTATGTTGAACAACTAACAATAATACTTTTTGATGTGGATCAGTCTTGACAGTTTACGTATCGATAATATAACCAATAGAAAAGGTTTCTGGTTTTCGGTAAAAGTTGTAAAACTTCGTGAATTTAAGACATTCGATGTTCAATATAATTTTAATTGCATTTGTTCGAGTCAGTTTTAGTTGTTTCTATTTATTAGTACACTTCGTCCAAACCTATATGCAATCTACGTCATCAATACAAGGTTACTAGATGATGTCGTTTCACACAGTGCTGTCACCTCGTACCTCGTATTTTGACAGTTCTAATAAATTGTAGTCTTTCTTTATACCATCTAATATGTGCGCAAGTAAATCATCTATAGAATATATCACTTTCCAAACTTTAAACCGTATTACAAATAAACAATCTAGTAACTTTTTTTTTGATGACGTGAATATCATATATGGCCTATCCAAACCCATATGCAATTTACGTCATATCAGATAAAAAAGATATCATAGATGTTGAAGATACTATTTTGAATGTCAAAATACGAGTACAGGTGAAAGTGACTCATATCTATAATGATTGATACGTGGATGCCTATGGTTTGAAAGATAGGTATATAACTTAGCACGCAATTATTAAGAGGGCGACCATTGGGTTTGTTGTCAATAGATGGTAGCAGCTACAAAAATTAAGCATATTTTATGAATGGATAACATTTGAAAAACGTTATTTATATTTGTAATAACTAGAGCTTGACAATAAACTTTAAAATTGGAAATAAACTTTATTAGTTCCGTTTCGACATTCATTTTTAAAAATTAGAACATTTATAAAATAACTTAGGTACTCATATAGAAAAAGTTAAACATTACTCGAAATAAAAATCTTCCATTTTAAACTTTAATTAGCAAAAAAACAGTTACGATCAACATGAAATATTATGATTCTCTAAATTAATGTATTGCATTTGTAAAAATTCAAGTTAAAATCAAAATTTTAACGTTTTTCAAAAGTTATCCATTCATAAAGTAATGCTTAATTTTTGTAGCTGCTGCCATCTATTGACAACAAACGCAGCGGTCGCCCCCTTAATAATTATAGAAGCGTACTCATAGGTACGTATACTCATAGGTATTTTACTTTTTATTTTTATTAGAATAAATTACCTGCTTGGTTTACTCAATATTAATTTTAATTATATTGTTTTCTTAATTTTATTCTACACCGCGAATATTAAATAGATAGAGAATAAAAACAAAGACTCGTTAACAATGATTTTATTTTATTTACTTTGTTATTTTACTGTGGCGACTGTGGTGACATAATTAAAATTGTTTTCAATAAATTATAGTCGAAGTGTTCCATTTATACTCTGTTGGTAAATAAGTCGAATAATATTTTGAAAAAAATTATGATCACAAATTACTTACGGCAAAACGAATTTTGGTTTTCCAATTTGTTCAATGTTCTCAACCTCAAACGTAAAATAAATTACTATAGAAGAATATTTTCTTATTATAGAAATATACTATAAATTTATTTCATTTACAATTTTATTTCTTAATTTCCTAAGCTATTTCACATTTATTGATGGCCTTACTTAAAGCCTTTAAATATTTAATCCTTTTTCTTCAACACCCTATATAGGTATCTACCTATATATTTTTATTACACCACGTTTCAGCTATTACTTCTTCGTTTCCTTATACACTATTTCATTTCATTTAGTATTCTTGTAGCACGTTAAAGTTTGAAAGTTTACCACGAACAACTGCACGTGAAATTTGATGTCGACACGAACACGGCGAGATTATATTAGGGGGACCGGAAAATGATGTCGTTTTTTTTACATTAAATTCAAACAAGTTTTTATTTTTAATCGATGATGTAATCACCCTCGTTATCAACAATCTTTTGCCATCTAGTGTGCAAATTTTCAATGCCGGATCGATAAAAATCAATTCGTTTTTGAGCAAAATATCTGGAGATGGCATTTTGGATATCATCCAAATTTTCAAATTTTTTACTGGATCTGGACTTAGGAAACCACCCTTGGCATTTACAGACATCTAATGCACTTGGATAAACATCGTAAATGTTTTTGGTAGCAACTGTTACGTTACTACCCTTGTGAAACTTAAAAAGCGTACAATTCCAGATATGTTCCTTTTATAATATTTGACTGGCCATTTCAGCCAAAATTGTAAAAAAAATGAAGATTTAATTATTTATAAGTAAACAAGTCACATTAGCCTTAAAATATTTTCGGTGCGACTTTGAAGTACACAATGAGCTGATAAATGGTAAACAAATATTGATGTGCGCAGAAACGACATTATTTTCCGGTAATATTTCCCCCTAATATTTATACCTGTATCCACTTCATTTTGAGGCGTACTAAGTAGGTGATAGCAACCATTTAAATATTATACATACATATATTAAATCGAATTGAGAATTTTAAATATTAAAAATTACATTAAGATGTGCTACAAAAGATGCGATTATTAAAAGTTCGAGGTTGGAAGAAATGATTAGATTTATCTTTGGGATAACGAGCAGTCTCTCGTCACTATTTCACGTTTTCTTTTACTTCCTTTAGTTATAAAATTCTCGCTTATGGCGAAGGCTGAACGATAAAAAGCTTACAAAATTATAATGAACAAACAGTATTATTTGTATTTTTCTTTTAAATGTAGAGCTATGAAATTATTCAATAAGTACATATAGTTTGATTAAAAAATAAGTTGAACTAACAATAAGTTCGAAAATCTAAAAAGATAACATTTTTATAATGAAATACATTTAAACACGTACAAATTTGTTAACGTGGAACGTATGCGCTTAATTTAAATTGCGGAAAAATAATTCGAAGGGCGTATAGTTCGTTTTAATTTAATTGCATGGATTAGCTGTTTTAAAAATATATATTGTAAATATTAATTAAAGAACTTAAACGTTTAAGGTAGACAGACACAACGCATTTTTATCGCGATCAGTTAATCTAACGATAAATTATTTTAAAATGTTCGAAATGATAAAAAAGTTTAGCAATCGTTTTATAAGTACTTTTTATAGCTCGAGTAGAGATTCAAATTACGAGCATTTTAAGCAAACTTTTTTTTGAATTGAAATTTAAAATTGAGGTGTTAAAAAGGGAGTTAGTCGCGAGAGAGTTGCATTAAATTTATAATGTATTAAGTATATTGTCATATTTAAAACACGAATGGCATCACTTGTATTTTGTTTTGTCTTGAATTTTATACAGATCGTTTCGTAGCTAAACGTATATACGTTAACTGTAAATAAAGGACATCTATGCGATTTAGATATTTAATAATCGAGATGCAGGGATTTTATCGATTTTTTTCCATTTCTTTCATAAGTCCTAAGTTTAGAACCCCTTTGAATATTGTTTTCGTTTTTGGTAGGCGCGTTTTGTTTGGATAGCGGAGTCAGTTCAGTATAATAACCAAAATTGAAATCCAGCTCCGGCTTTAAAAAACAATAGGTAATAAACTCTTGTACTCCCAGGACAACATCTTGCATATTAAAACTTTTAAAATTTATTTCGATATTTAAAAAGAAAATAAAACAGCGAGTTAGACTGTATACTTTTTGTTCGCTTTTGAATTTCCGTATTCTAGCTAAAATTTTAAACTCTAAATTTATTAAGTACACATTTTATCATAAATTATAAAACAACAACAAAAATACATTACTAAATAATAAAAAAAATCGAAATTCTTACTTTAATATTTTCTATGGTGTTTGAAACGATTGTTTATCGGGCCCCAACTTACCATATTTTATGAAGTTTATGTTGTCTGTGTTATGAACATTTTCAAATTATGAAATTTTGTCGTAATAAATTTACGTTTAAGTTTAAAACTTTTGAACTATAGAATAAAATGCGCACTTACAAAAAGTATACAGTCTAACTCGCTGTTTTGTTTTCTTTTTAAATATCGAAATAAATTATAAAAATTTTGGTATACAGGGCGTTGTTTTGGGAGTACAAGAGTTTGTTACCTATTGCTTTTTTAAAGTCGGACCTGGATTTTAATTTTGGATATTATACTAAATGACCGCGCTATTGAAACAAAACACATCTACCAAAAATGAAAACAATATTCAGATTGGTTCGAAACTTACAAGGAAGGTTGGGCAGGTGAAAATCTCAGACAAATTTGAAACTTTGTAGGATTGTAGTACTAGTCAACTGTAATAAAGAGCCGTATTCCGTTCGTGCCCTTATGCGGTTTGAGAGGGCAAAAATTCACCTTAAAAATTGAAACTTTTTTCGATTTTGCTTATTATCTCTGGAACAACAAGAGCTATCCCCAACAAAGTATATATTTTTGTAAATGGCTATTCAAGTCCTACATTGTGATATAAAAATTAGGGGAAAAATTCTAAGGGGTGCCATCTCTGCCCCCAATCCTCAACTATTTTCAGTATTTTTTTATACGCTGCAATGAATTGATAGCTTATTAAAAGAGTTATTCATTAAAGTGTATCACCTTACATTGATTTATTTGTATTTGTGCAATTGCGCCCTTTGGTAATAATATCCGAGGCCGCGTATCTCTTAAACAATAAGAAATATCACCAAAATAATCAATATATCAATAATATCAATATAATTATCAATAATACCAAAATTAGGGATAAAACGTCTAAGGGATTCCATCCCTACCCCCAACCCCCAATTATTTTTAATATTTTTGTGTACGCTGCAATGCATTTTTATAGCTTATCGGCATAATTATTCATTAAAATGTATCACCTTAAATTAGTTGATTTGTATTTGTGCAAAGCCACCCTTTGTTAATATCTAATATCCAAAGTAACATTTCACCGCTTAGAGGCTATCCTGGCTCTAAGCCAGAAGGCTTGAAGCTATCTTGGTTCGGCCAAAATTTTGCCAAAATCATGAACATCGTCTTCTTTTCGAGATTTCGCGAAAATTTTAAATCGCTGGAAACGCGCTTAGATTGTCATTTCTTGCATTGTTATTCTCGAAAGACGACTTTTCAGGTAATTCCGGACCTGTCCTGACCTGTTTTAGGTTTGGCCAAAATTTTGCCAAAATCCTGAACACGTCTTTTTTTTTCGAGATTTCCCGAAAATTTTATATCGCCGGAAATGCGCTTAGATTATCATTTCTGGCTTTGTTATTTTCGAAAAATTACTTTTCGAGTAATTCCGGACTTGTTCTGAGTGTATCAGGTAGTGTCATTTTATCGAGATTTTGCAAAAATTCTAATTCTATTTAAACGCTCACAGTTCGTCGTTTATTACTTTGTTATACTATAAAAAACGACTTTTTAAGTAATTGCGGACCTGTTTTGAACGTTTTAGGTTCGGCCAAAATTTTGCCAAAACCATGGACTATAACACGTCTTTTTTTTAGAGATTTCACAAAAATTTTAAATCGATTTAAATGCGCGCAGATTAGCAAAGCGTGCAAAGTGGTGAAATGTTACTTTAGGTATTGGATATGCGGTGGTCGAGTGGTTGGGAGACTAACCTCTCGCCTGACGGGTCCTGGGTTCGAATCCCGGTGGAATATCTCCCTGGTAGGCATGGATGTCCCGGAGGGCACTAGAAGTAATGCCTAACGGGCGGTTTCTGGTGTCTTTCGGGGTGTGCTACTAACAAACAAAAAGGTATTGGATATTAACAAAGGATGGCTTAGCACACAAATACAAATCAACTAATTTAAGGTGATACATTTTAATGAATAATTATGCCGATAAGCTATAAAAATGTATTGCAGCGTACACAAAAATATTAAAAATAATTGGGGGATTGGGGGTAGGGGTGGAATCCCTTAGACGTTTTATCCCTAATTTTTGTATTATAATGTAGGTCTTTGACAGTTATTTACAAAAATATACAATTTGTTGGTAATATTTCTTATTGTTTAAGAGATTCGCGGCTTCGGATATTATTACCAAAGGGTGCAATTGCACAAATACAAATAATTTAATGTAAAGTGATACACTTTAACGAATAACTTTTTTAATAAGCTATCAATTCATTGCAGCGTATAAAAAAATACTGAAAATAATTGAGGGTTGGGGGCAGGGATAGCACCCCTTAGAATTTTTACTCCTAGTTTTTATATCATAATGTAGGACTTGAATAGCCATTTACAAAAATGTATACTTTGTTGGCGATGGCTCTTGTTGTTCCAGAGATAATAAGCAAAATCAAAAAGTTTCAATTTTTAAGGGTGGATTTTTCCCTTTCAAACCGCATAAGAGCATGAACGGAATACGGCTCTTGATTAGCGTCGACTAGTACTACAATTCTGCAAATATTCAAATTTTTTGAGATTTTCACCTGCCTAACCTTCTTTGTTAGAGTTTATGAAAGAAATGGGAAAAATCGATAAAACACCCTGTATTTCGCTTATTAAGTATCTGAGACCCAGTGTAACCGCAGGTTATTTGGAATCGCATAGATGTCCTGTATTTACAGTTAACGTACGAATTGCGCCTCACACAGAAATGGTTTATTGTTTATCATTTGCCTAAATAATATGACGTTTAACGTGTTTCTCGTGAATACAAATAATGTTTAAAATGAGAGAAATAAATAGTATCGATCTACAAAATTAAGGAATTGTACGAAATTATATTACAATAGAACAGACTATATAACGTTGTTACGTTTAGGACGCACGATATGCTGCAATTTTGAAGTTTTTAAGTAATATTGCTGGAATAAATCTTTTGTATTTTGGTTATCGGTTGTAAAAGAATGAAATAATAAACTCGCGAATACATTTCGTTAATAGAAATACGAGAAATGCAAATAGGTACGCATAATTAAACATAAACAAAAGAAATCTAAGAAAGTTGAAATGGCGAAGTGCCGAGTTTTAGTCGTAAACAGAAGCAGGTGAAACAAACTCGCGCAGTAATTCAGTGTTTGAACAAAACAAGTCAAAAACAAATTGTTCTAGAAATTCCTCTAACCTAAATTAGCAAACTTTTGTTAGCTCTTGCCACTTTGTGGGAAGTTTGCTACAGACCGGTATCGCTGTCAAGATATCTTCAACAAAGATGAAGATTTTGCGAGCTTCTCACATTGATATAGAACAAACGAAACTCTTTACACCACCAATTACCCACAACGCGCTTTCTAATTTATTAAACCACAATTCAAATTACATACTGATAAACATGTCCAATTAACGCCGTTCTAAACTTCGATTATCTAGGAAAACTTAATCGAACTCTTACTATGTATTTACTGCTGTTTTTTTTTTTAAATGAAACTGAATTAAGCAATTAAGCGGAATCTATTTGACGGTTAAATTTTGTTCGGGTTTTTATTACGTCATTGTTGTTTCCTGAGCACGGTTGAAAACGACTTACTGCAAATTAAACTTGCCCAATTTTTAGGAACGTGATTACCAGGATATTAGAAAAAGGTTTCCGAGCAGTAAATATGGAAATTTATCTTTGCATTGGGGTTTCATTGCCAATGTTGAATCTAAGGGCCGTATTTTCCATGTTAAATAATTAAATAAGCTACTCCATCTAGTTGTGCTTTACAGCAATTTTAATTCTTCTTAATGAACTTTTTGGTTAAGCTATGTCGCAACAAATAGAGAGTAAGCTTCTTATTCTGTAAAGGTAAACTTTCAAGGTTAGAAGAATTTGTGGATTTAATACTATTATATGATAATTTATTGTATACCTACTTATAAGTTATACAGGATGTTTGATAAGTCGAGGCGAAAAATGAAATCCCATTAAATGTATTGTAATGTCCAAAAAATGTATTCTTTGTTTTCGATTTAGAATTTTCAATTCTAAATCGAAAACAAAGAATACATTTTTTTGAAATTGACCTTCATTTCTGAGATATTTCACTTTGAAATTTTGTCGAACAAAAATAAAAAAACAAGGTTATGGAATAAATTGACAAATCCCTTTTGACATATGCGTAACAAACGTTGTCCTACAAGATCTCCGGATCTCAACCCTCTGGATTTCTGTCTTTGGGGTACCGTAAAACAATTAGTTTATGCTGAACAAATAAATACCGTCGAACAATTGCAAGAACGAATTAACAATGCGATGCAACACGTTCAACTAACAACAGATTTTGAGAGATTTTGTCAAGCTTGTATCCGCGTAAATGGAACAGTTGAACAGTTATTGTAATTCTTGTTTTTTGTAACATTTAATGTTGAACGCTATACATATTTCAAAGCCTAAAAAATTGTTTTTTTATTTTTGTTCGACAAAATTTTAAAGTGAAATATTAAAGAAATGAAGGCCAATTTCAAAAAAATGTATTCTTTGTTTTCGATTTAGAATTAAAAATTACATATGGGATTTCATTTTTCGCCTCGACTTACTAAACACCCTGTATTTAGGGTCAGTTTTTCAAGCGTCGGTTATCGCTAACCGTTGGGCAATTGCTGTAGAAATGATTTTCGAAACAATCGTTTCTTTGGTGATTGACCGACTGACGGTCAGAATTAACCGGTAATTGAAAAACTGGCTTTCAGTATATGAATTATTATAGACAGTTTAGTTATCTAGATTTTTTTTTTGATTTTTTGCGATATGCTCAGTTTCCTTAATTATACGTTTAAAATATTTCATTTCGTTCAATTTAGTCGCGACAGTTGTGTAATCCGCCCGTCGAAAAATATTTTTTAGTTATTTTTCCGAATAATTTTTCTTTCAACTGAAATTAACGCTATCGTAACGTTAAATAATTCTTCAAATTGACATAAATTATTTTTTTTCTAATTTTTCACAAAGGAAATAACAAAATAACCACGGACCTGACGATTCGAAAAACTAACATAAGCCGTTTCGTGATTTTACAGATGACGATACCACATTTCATAATATCTACATATTATATTGCTGAAAAGTAACGTTATGAGTATTTTTATGGCCTATCCAAACCTATATGCAATTCACGTCATCGACAAAAAGTTACTAGATTGTTTATTTGTAATTCGGTTTAAAGTTTGGAAAATGACGTATTCTATAAATGATTTACCTGCGCACATATTAGAGGGCATAAGAAAGTCTACAATTTATTAGAATTGTCAAAATTCGAGGTGCGAGGTGACAGCACTGCGTGAAACGTCATTGTCTAGTAACCTTTTATCAGTGACGTGGATTGCATATAGGTTTGGACGAAGTGTATGTATGTAATTATAAAGGTACCGCCTATACGTTATTCGCGATGGGTTCCAATCGCGTCATTAATAAAACCTCGTATATTTACAGTACTAATAGGTTGTAGTCTTTCTTTGCTATGTCGTATGTGTGCATGTAAATCGTCGGTAGAATATGTCACGTTCAAAACTTTAAACAGTAAATAAAAGCTTAAATTCTGTTAGACTTCTATTTACAGTTTAACCTTTTATTTACTGTGTATTATGTTACTTTATAGAAATATATCTTAACGGTTAAAACCACGGAATAGTGATGTGAAAAATATTTACGTATGGCTATATTTTGTAGATAAGCAGATATATACGTTATTTACGATAGGTTCCAATTCACGTCATGCATAAAAAGTTACTAAATTGTATATTTGTAATATTCAGTTTAAAGTTTTGAACGTGGCTTTTATTTGATTTCTATTTACAGTTAGGAAAAAAATATCAAATCTAAACAATAAAGGTAGTTTTTATACGCTCGTTAGAAAAGTTGCAAATTTATTTTAGTCGATTTTCTGTAACATCAAAGGTAGCTCTGCATTTCAAACGCAAATATATAACGAAATGTCACCAGATACTCTTGAAAGGACCACGCACACTTTATATGGAAAAATAGGAACCACTCAAATCGATTTTTCTTTATATCAATCGACTCATCTTAATGTGACGAATAATTATTATCATTGCGCCAATTTTGTTAATTTATAAATAAAGCCGCAATCTTTAATTAACGCTCTTATGAGAATTTCGTGAGAGCAAAAGAGAACCTACTAAAATCAAATTTGTTTGAGTTCATAAATCAACTTTGTTATTTATTGCGGGGTACTTAACATCGACGGGTCGGTACCTACCTACTTAAACTGGCCTGAGATTTAAAACGATTGAAATAATTCTTTAAATGGCTTAAAAATTCTTGGCTTTGTGCACATTAAAAGTGTATACAAAACTAAGAGATTATTTGTACCTATCTATAAAAAGATAATATCGATGGCATTTTGTCAAAAAAGCGTAACGCATACTTTCTATTAAAATGAATTATTGAATTAAATGAAAACATAATCTCTTAAAATCTGGTAACAATATTTCGATTTTTTTCACCGGAAAAATCAATTTGTATTTCCGCCAAACGTATCTTCTAATAGCTACACGACAACGCAACATGTGTTCTCCGGTAAAATTTACTTTTTGTGGGTCACGCCCTTCTGGAAAACCTACGTCGATATTTACATCAGCTTGCTTTTTGCAATTGCTGTTATAATACAGTTGCTGTTGCTGTTAACGCTAATACTTGGAAATAAAGTCTATTAATATATTAATAACATTAACAAACAATTCAAATAAAAAACAAAACATATTCACGAATAACAAATCAATAAAAAAAATAATTCTTCATATATTCAAAATTGTGACTCAAATAAATAAATAATAAAATTATCCAATATAAGACAAAAATACACATAATGTAGCTGTTTATTTTTCTACCTCTATTAAAAATGTTCACCATAGGTAACCCACCATGGTTCACCATAGGTATAGGTTCATCTATAGGTAACTCCAAATTATTAATTTTAATTTAGTGGGGGTAGTAGTGACCAGCCTCATTAGAGATCTCTGTCAAGTAACTTTAAAATAACTTTGTAATGTAATAAATAATTCAATAAATCATTAATATTGAAAAATCGGCCTATGTATATCCGCCAAAAAAGAAATCTTCCGCATAAAATTGTGGCTATTATAACAATTACGGCCTATCCAAACCTATAGGCAATTCACGTCATCAACAAAAAGTCACTAGATTGTTTATTTGTAATTCGGTATAAAGTTTGGAAAGTGACATACTCTGCAGATGATTTACTTGCGCATATATTAGATGGTAAAAAAAAGACTACAATTTATTAGAACTGTCAAAATACGAGGTACGAGGTGACAGCACTGTGTGAAACGTCATCATCCAGTAACTCTTTATCGATGACGTAAATTGCCTATAGGTTTGGATAAAATGTAACTATAGCTTACCCAAACCTATATGATGTTCACGTCATCAATGTAAGGTTACTAGATGATGACGTTTTACACAGTGCTGTCTCCTCGTCGCTCGTATTTTGACAGTTCTAATAAATTGTAGTTTTTCTTTATATCATCTAACATGTGCGCAAGTAAATCATCTATGGAATATGTCACTTTCCAAACTTTAAACCGAATTACAAATAAACAATCTAGCAACTTTTTGTTGATGGCGTGAACGTCATATAGGTTTGGATAAGCTTTAACAAAACTATTAGTTTTTAGGCAATTCTTTTATTTCAGGTTTTAAGCTCGCTTATAGTAGGTACCTTCCTAATTCTATTCTAACGACTCTAAAATAGTAGGATTGAATTCAGAATTTAAATGCTAACGTCAATTCAATATGAATACGGGTTTAAAATTCTTAATTACAACAAGGAATCGAACAATATAATACTCTATGAGCACTATTTTACTGTTTTCTACCTGATACTTACATTTGTGTCATTTGTGTCGTTTCTTAGAAACGTATTTACCATGACCCCTCCATAAATAACGAGCGACAGATTTATAAACTTCCGAGATAATTTAAAGCCCAAATTTTTTCAATGAATTGTTCTTTAACGGGTTTAATAATGAAGTTACAGATTTGGCGCAATGGTAATAATTATTCGTCACATTAAGACGCATCGATTGATATAAAAAAAAATCGATTTGAGTGGTTCCTATTTTTCCATATAAAGTGTGCGTGGTCCTTTGTGGTTAGTAAATGCCGAATAAGTTTTTGAAATAATACACGATATAACCTAATTTTTATACATTTTTAAAAATAACTTACTACTTATTTTAAAGTTAATATTAAAATTGAAAGATCATTTTCTTCATTTAATTATTTCTAATTGCCTAAGTTACAAAATTAATTATTATATTAGAAAAGATATGTGATGTTTAAATTCATCATTAAGAGTTCTCCAAGAGTGATATAGGTTATCGTACTTTTAGATTAAATATAATAAATGTTTTTACCTGAATCTTCGGGTAATTTCCTAAAAGAAATGGGCTCCAACAAATTGCTGCGGTAGTCCGTATCATGTGCCCGAAACATAAATCGATACTGTTATATTTTTATTATTTGAACCTCGACAACTTTTTTATATAGATTTTTATAAAATTCGTAATGCGTTACAAATTTTTATTGGTTTATAACTTCGAAGCTCGTCTCGCAATATTCATCAAATTTTGCGCGAAATGTTTAAATAGAAAACGTTTAACGTTTAACACAAAAAATAAATAAAAAACAGAGAGGGACTTTTTTCTTATAAAGAACAGTTTAATGTGGTTTTCATTTCAGCCTTGAAACGAAAGCGATTTGTAGAATACGTTTAGATGTAAAAGAGTCAGTTTAGTTATACAGAACGTTTACAGTCTTTTGTTTTTATTTCTAAGGGATGAATAAACAGCTAAAAACAAGGCGATTAATGTTAACAAAACTTTAATAAAAGTTGGATAATAAGGGACATATTAATTATAGTTTAAGCCCTGTATGCACGCGATCTGGTAAACTTTAGATCCTAAACAAGTCCATCACTGTACTGTGATTAGGATCGAATGCAAAGATAATATCAAAATCTATCTCGTAGTAATCTAAGTAGAGAGTCTAGGCCTCCCAAGTCATACCGATTATGCGATTATCATCATTTTCTTACATTTGGTGTTTGAAAAATTCTTAAAAATACTTAATTCCCAAATAAAAAACATATTTCCCTTATGCGATTTTTGTTAAGGTGTTTTTACAATTAATCGCCTTCTGTTTAAGCGTTTATTACCCTCTTAAAAATAGAAACACCCTGTAATTATGGAATTTTCTTTAATTTCGAAAGAAATTTTTTTAGTTACCATCACACAAAAATATGCACGAGATTAAACGAAAGCGGTCGTTTGCTGTTATTTTAAACAAACGAGCGTAGCAGTGTAAGTTTAAGGGCCCTGTAATTTAGTCGATAGGACTTTGTCGGTGTAACGGCACTTTTGGTAGAAATTTTCTCGGTAATTTTTGTTTTGTGCACTCGAATTGGTTACCGTATTACGTAATACGATAAGGTTTTTAGATATTATTTAAAAGAATAGTTTCTTCCTGATGCGTAAAAAACAAAAATGAGAATGTTAAAATTTTATAAATTGTTGTACAGGCAGTTATTGATTTACGAACGAGTTGAGTTCCTGGAGATTGTTCGTAATTGTGTGTTTTTGTTCGTTATGCGCTAAAGTACCTAAATATGCACTTTTTGCGTATACGATGCGATCCTATATGTTTACGGTCATTCCTACTTATGAAAAGCATTCTATTAAACATCGAATGTACGTTTTATTATAACGATACGGTACAAACATAAACGAAATTTGAAAAAATTCTATGAGAAAACAAGACAAACAAACAAAATTATGTATATAATATAATCACAGTGAAACCTCTTTAATCTGGACACCTCCGGGACCAAATAAAGTGTCCAAATTAGGGAAGTGTCCATATTTGGGAGGGAGGTCTTCAAATTTTGTTATATAAAAAATACACATATTTATCATGTAAATATAGTAGAAAATTTATTGTAAATAAACATAAAAAAAATTATTATACATATTAAAAAATTATCGAAAGAAGTCATTTATCTTTGTCTGTTTTTTGATTTGCAGTTGGCAAACGAATTGCAGTCTTCTACTTCTATTTGTAAAGAACTTACTATATTTATGACATATAATGACATATTAGAGGGCATAAGAAAGTCTACAATTTATTAGAATTGTCAAAATTCGAGGTGCGAGGTGACAGCATTGCGTGAAACGTCATTGTCTAGTAACCTTTTATCAGTGACGTGGATTGCATATAGGTTTGGACGAAGTGTATGTATGTAATTATAAAGGTACCGCCTATACGTTATTCGCGATAGGTTCCAATCGCGTCATTAATAAAACCTCGTATATTTACAGTACTAATAGGTTGTAGTCTTTCTTTGCTATGTCATATGTGTGCATGTAAATCGTCGGTAGAATATGTCACGTTCAAAACTTTAAACAGTAAATAAAAGCTTAAATTCTGTTAGACTTCTATTTACAGTTTAACAGAATTTAACCTTTTATTAACTGTGTATTATGTTACTTTATAGAAATATATCTTAACGGTTAAAACCACGGAATAGTGATGTGAAAAATATTTACGAATGGCTATATTTTGTAGATAAGCAGATATATACGTTATTTACGATAGGTTCCAATTCACGTCATGCATAAAAAGTTACTAAATTGTATATTTGTAATATTCAGTTTAAAGTTTTGAACGTGGCTTTTATTTGATTTCTATTTACAGTTAGGAAAAAAATATAAAAGCTAAACAATAAAGGTAGTTTTTATACGCTCGTTAGAAAAGTTGCAAATTTATTTTAGTCGATTTTCTATAACATCAAAGGTAGCTCTGCATTTCAAACGCAAATATATAACGAAATGTCACCAGATACTCTTGAAATTTGTGGTTAGTAAATGCCGAATAAGTTTTTGAAATAATACACGATATAACCTAATTTTTATACATTTTTTTAAATAGATTACTACTTATTTTAAAGTTAATATTAAAATTGAAAGATCATTTTCTTCATTTAATTATTTCTAATTGCCTAAGTTACAAAATTAATTATTATATTAGAAAAGATATGTGATGTTTAAATTCATCATTAAGAGTTCTCCAAGAGTGATATAGGTTATCGTACTTTTAGATTAAATATAATAAATGTTTTTACCTGAATCTTCGGGTAATTTCCTAAAAGAAATGGGCTCCAACAAATTGCTGCGGTAGTCCGTATCATGTGCCCGAAACATAAATCGATTACTGTTATATTTTTATTATTTGAACCTCGACAACTTTTTTATATAGATTTTTATAAAATTCGTAATGCGTTACAAATTTTTATTGGTTTATAACTTCGAAGGTCGTCTCGCAATATTCATCAAATTTTGCGCGAAATGTTTAAATAGAAAACGTTTAACGTTTAACACAAAAAATAAATAAAAAACAGAGAGGGACTTTTTTCTTATAAAGAACAGTCTAATGTGGTTTTCATTTCAGCCTTGAAACGAAAGCGATTTGTAGAATACGTTTAGATGTAAAAGAGTCAGTTTAGTTATACAGAGCGTTTACAGTCTTTTGTTTTTATTTCTAAGGGATGAATAAACAGCTAAAAACAAGGCGATTAATGTTAACAAAACTTTAATAAAAGTTGGATAATAAGGGACATATTAATTATAGTTTAAGCCCTGTATGCACGCGATCTGGTAAACTTTAGATCCTAAACAAGTCCATCACTGTACTGTGATTAGGATCGAAAGCAAAGATAATATCAAAATCTATCTCGTAGTAATCTAAGTAGAGAGTCTAGGCCTCCCAAGTCATACTGATTATGCGATTATCATCATTTTGTTACATTTGGTGTTTGGAAAATTCTTAAAAATACCTAATTTCCAAATAAAAATCATATTTCCCTTATGCGATTTTTGTTAAGGTGTTTTTACAATTAATCGCCTTCTGTTTAAGCGTTTATTACCCTCTTAAAAATAGAAACACCCTGTAATTATGGAATTTTCTTTAATTTCGAAAGAAATTTTTTTAGTCATCATCACACAAAAATATGCACGGGATTAAACGAAAGCGGTCGTTTGCTGTTATTTTAAACAAACGAGCGTAGCAGTGTAAGTTTAAGGGCCCTGTAATTTAGTCGATAGGACTTTGTCGCTGTAACGGCACTTTTGGTAGAAATTTTCTCGGTAATTTTTGTTTTGTGCACTCTAATTGGTTACCGTATTACGTAATACGATAAGGTTTTTAGATATTATTTAAAAGAATAGTTTCTTCCTGATGCGTAAAAAACAAAAATGAGAATGTTAAAATTTTATAAATTGTTATTAATTTACGAACGAGTTGCGTTCCTGGAGATTGTTTGTAATTGTGTGTTTTTGTTCGTTATGCGCTAAAGTACCTAAATATACACTTTTTGCGTATACGATGCGATCCTATATGTTTACGGTCATTCCTACTTGTGAAAAGCATTCTATTAAACATCGAATGTACGTTTTATTATAACGATACGGTACAAACATAAACGAAATTTGAAAAAATTCTATGAGAAAACAAGACAAACAAGCAAAATTATGTATATAATATAATCACAGTAAAACCTCTTTAATCTGGACACCTCCGGGACCAAATAAAGTGTCCAAATTAGGGAAGTGTCCATATTTGGGAGGGGGTCTTCAAATTTTGTTATATAAAAAATACACATATTTATCATGTAAATATAGTAGAAAATTTATTATAAATAAACATAAAAAAATATTATACATATTAAAAAATTATCGAAAGAAGTCATTTATCTTTGTCTGTTTTTTGATTTGCAGTTGGCAAACGAAATGCAGTTTTCTACTTCTATTTGTGAAGAACTTACTATATTTACTAATTTTGGCTTATTTTTATTTAAAAAGAATGATTTTAAAGATTTTGTAACCGATAGTGCTTTAGAAAAAATGGAAATTTTATGTAAATTTTGATATTCGCCGATTTCACTCATATATTCATCGATCTCATCTGCATCTTCGTTATCTAATGAATCGCTAACACTACTTTTAATAATTTGGCTAAAGTAGCCAAATCCAAGTCCTCTTCTGGATCTTCAATGTTCACTATCTCGCCTGCAAAACCAGCTTTACGGAAACAGTTTTTTTATAGTGTCATTCGGAATTTGCATCCAAGAACTTACTATCCATTGAATCGATTGAAGAACATTCAAGCTTTTTAAAAACAAATTGTTGCTTTCGCAAGATTCCGATGACGCTATCAAATGTTTCAACGGTAAACTCCGACAACGAACCTTAAAACTTTCAATAATGCCGTGGTCAAGCGGCTGAATAACGGAAGTACAGTTAACAGGGAAAAATATCAACTTTACGTTATCTAACATAACATCCGGATGAGACGTTGCATTATCAAGAAATAACAGAATATTTCTATTCTGCCTTTTCATTTTGCGGTCGAATTAACGAAGCCACTCCATCATTATTTCTCAGGTCATCCACGATTTTTTATTTGCCTTCCAGATTACGTTAAAACTGTTAGATTTTAATTCCTCGAAACAACGGGGTTTGACGGATTTCCCAATCACAAGCGGCTTTTCACGATCGCCCACCATATTTACACGGAACATGACCGTTAAACGTTCCTTTGATATTTTTCCGCCTTTACAAGAGTAATCTTTTAAACGCATTGTTTTATCGAGAACAGCACGAAAATATAGTCCAGTTTCATCAAGGTTCCAAATGTCTTCGAGAGAATAATTTTTAATAATTTCCGGTAACTTCTGGATCCATGCAGAAACAGTTTCTTTTTTAACTTTTTAAACGAAATTGAATGACGCCCACGAAACTTTTCAAGCCATCCGTTTGAAGCACGAAAACCATTCAAATCTAATCTTCTTTTGCAACTTCTTTAGCTTTTTCCTGCAGGTGCGGTCCAGATACGGGCAGATTATTGTACGGACTCGGGAAAACCATTCGTATGCAATTTGATCAGTATTTGCACCATTTGTTTTTGAGAATTGTCTCGCTAACTTTGGATTTTTATTTTCTTGCCATATTTTCCGCAAATCGATTTCTTGTTTTAAAATGTTGGCTACAATACTTTTCGATATCTCAAAATATTCCGCTACTTTTCTAACGCCCAACTTTTTACTTGTATTGAAGTCGATCGCTTCGATTTTTTGGCAGATTGTCAGATCTTTTGGCGGAGCCATCCTAACAACGCGAAAAAAATTGAGCAACTAAACAAAAATACACTTTACCTGTATTTATATGTGTGTTGCTAATAGATTTCTAGAAATTTACATAATTGCTCTTGACAATCACAATTACAACAATGACATACCAATCCAGATTACACCAAAGGAAACTTTTCAAGAAAAAATATTTTAAGATAAATTCTTGAAAGTCTAAAATGTGCAAATGGTTTTTATTTTTATTTTCTGTTTAATTGTCCAAAAATAAAGAGGTTTATGTGTAATAAGGGGCCGCGTGTAACTGTCCACGTCCGAATTAGGGAGCGTCCACAATCTAGAGGTATATTTTCTATATAATCTTATGCAAATGATTTGGGATACCTAAAACTGTCCATGATGTGGGAGTGTCCACATACGAGAGGTGTCCGCAGATAGAGGTTTCACTGTATTTGTATGTATGTACCTATAACATATGCGTAAAAAAAATCTTAAAATTGTGATGTGCGTTATAGCGAATGTTCGTAAATTGAGAACTAACTGTCTGTATTTGAACTAAACGAAATTAAGAGAGATGAGTTGGTAGTTTTAATAAGGAAATTTAATGTTTCTGTTAATTCTAAGTAAATTGTGTTAGTGATCTTCATGTTTATAAAAAATATGAATATATGCAATCAATTAATATCTAGATACCTTTTAATTAGATAACTTATTATTTATAATATGATAAGATCGCTTTTTTCTTATAATTTAAAATTTAAATTTAATACTGCTCGTATGTTTTATTATTTTTTTCAATATACACAAAGTACGTTTCAATATTGAAGAAGTATTTTGATGCACAATTCAATGTTAAACTATATTCCTATTCAACAATCTGAGTAATATCTGTTTTATGTATTTTATGACAACAAGCTCTCGGCACTTTTCGAGTATATATCATGTTTTCAGATTAAAAGTATAAGTACACACCTACTTAATATCTTGCCGTCTATTTGTTTATTGATCGGGCAAAGTTGGTTATGAATTGTAAATAACGATTTAGAATGGCTCCCTATTTATTCGGGAAGTTTAGAAACGTTGATTAATTTGAATCAAAGTGAGTGAAGAATTGTAGAAACAAAGTAGGAATTTTGAAAATAAAGAAGTTTGTTATTCGAGTACATTTTTTTATAATAGGTAATTGCTAACAAGAAGAGAAAAAATTATTAAATCAAATTAATGTTTTAGTAAGAAAGTAAAATTAATTTATTTTTATATACTTTATATTCGTAACTGGTTTATACGACCGGCGCCCGATGCCAAATAAATATTCGTAAAACGAGATTATAACTACGTAGGAACTTATTAACTAAATCTCGGGAAGTAATCTATTCGTGGCCAGGATTGTGATTATTAAAATACAACGATTGTGTTTTCGCGATTTCATCACGACAGACAGAAGTATATAAGCCAAATGTCATATGGGACCAATGCAGTATTTATCTTACCGACCAACAGATCGTACATTTTATAAACGAATACCACATTAATCTTTTAATACATCGTAAATTCAGAAAATTAATAAATCTATAATACACTGACAATAAGTATCTTACGATAGACAACAGATAAGTAACTTAGAGCTAAGGATAATTATGGTGGGGGTGATAGCGCAGCGCCACCCTCGTGATAGATAGTGGCTTGTACATACACTGACGATGAGTTAAACTAGTCTTTCGACGTGTTTATCTATGGAAGTCAATGTATTATAGCACGAAATGCGATTTTTTGAAAATTAATTGGAAATTAAATGTCGAACCCAGGCGGCACACTGACGTTGTAATGTCGTCAATTATTGGCCATTTGGGGACCAATGGGGACGTCGTAAAAGACGTATATATGACGTCAATATGACAGGTTAATGTCACAGGCCAACGACGTCAAATTATGACCAGTCTAGTACGTTACTTGAGACGTCTAATTTCCTTAAATGGAATGTCGATTTGACGTCCCATTGACGTAATCCCAAGGCATTAATGACGCATCTAAAAGTGAAAAAATACAAATACTTTCAATATAATTATTATTTTATTATAAAAATGAAGGTACAAATAAAGAACCTAAATCTAAGAAATTAAACAAAGTATGTTAATATATCAAAGAATGAACACAAAATTATTTGGATTTACCTACTTAATAACCAAATATCGATATTATTATTATATACGAGTAATACAATAATATATTTAAGATAAGATGTAAGCGGTAAATATAATATAAGATATACAGTGTGTCCACGAGTTCTGGAAACATTTGATAGAGTCCAAACTAAGCACAATAGAAAAAACTACTTTAGATAAAAGCTTTCTGGTTGTATGAGTCGTACAATGTAAAATTTCACACCAACAAAAGACATCTAAATAAATTAATAAGGAAATGGGGGTCACTCACGCCACAAAGATAACCCAGTTACCTAAAGGTTAAAATCTATAGAAATAAGTAGAATTTGTCTGTTTCTTATAAAGCCATGATTTGTAAAATTATTGTAAAAAATATTTACAAATTTACATCGTAGAACTCACTGCAAAGTAAAATCACTAACCTAACAAAACTGCTGGCGGTAAACCAAAGCGCGATCAATATACCCAGTGGCGTGACACTTTAAAGGAACTAGTACTAGCCATTGACGTACACAATTAAAATAAATAACTAGATGTGACTTTACTTACTTGTTTAGTTGTATACTACTGTATTTATAACGTATAGAACTATTACTATTAATCGCATAGACGCGACAGTGCATAATTCCAAAATAGATTTGTATATTTTTTAGTTAAAGTTTATTTAGTTTAGTTTATTTTTTAGTTTTTTAATTTATTTTTTGTTTTTTTTAGTTTTATTTTTTAGTTTTGGATTAAAACATAAACATGTTAGAAAAAATTACGAATATTTTACGGTTTAAATTAACGCTTCAAAACGTCTTTATCTTCACTTTTCGAGTAAGGATTCAGGGCTTTGGAATGACCAAACAAAGGCGTCTCAACGACGTTCTTTAATGACGTCAAATGTTCGTCGTTCCTACGTCACTTATTGAATCCACGACGTCGCCGACGAATAATTATCAATAATTGACGACATTATGACGGCAGCGTGTCGCCTGGGAAGGTACGAAAGTAGAGGATCATTTTATGTACTAATGTTTATATATGTACCTAAGCGATTCTGTGGTGCACCCTTTTACATAAAATATAATTAATTATTAACTTCCTAATCCATTTTTTTTTAATACATTGCACCTAAGCTTTTGAAATTCCACATATCGACTGTATTTCGGCAGAGCGATTTAACCCACACTTTTTTCGAAAATGAGTTATTCTGACGCATATCCTATCTTATGCATCTAGGGCAAAGACATCGTCTGTTAAAATCTAGTAACAATATTCCTATTTTTCCATCAGAAAAATCGATTTGTATTTCCGCGAAACGTGTCTTCTTGCGCGACGACGCAAAATGTGTTCTCCTGCAAAATTTACTTTTTGTGGGTTAAGTTATTCTACAAAAATCGCGCCGATATGTATAAAAGTTCCTTGATAAACAGAAAACGCATAACTTTCTTGCAAACTCCGAAAAAAAACAGTTCACGTAATAATATAACAAGAACAAAATGAGTAATTTGCATTTTTTTTCCGTCTTATCGTAATTATAATCAACTATGACGATAACTTATGTTGATAACAGAATTTTACTTATTTAGTTAAAATCAAAATCAAAATATGCCTTTTCGAGTTGCTTAAATGAGCCAATTAGATGGAAAGTGGGCCAAGTCACGTTTAAGCGAAACTGAGAAAAATCGACAAAACAGTTTTCTCTTACACTAAGTCAGGCTGTAGAACTTATTCTGTAGGGCTTATTTTCTACGGAAAAATGCGCGTTTTGCAACCAAACACTTTAATAGGTGCAGAATTTTATAACAAACTGATCGATGTGCATAACTCATCATTTTTTGATTTTCCGCACTTGGTCCATTTTGCATCTAATGAGCTCAAATGCCGTCTACAATACCATAACGTAGAATTTAAATTTTTTATTAAAACAGAAATAAAAAACGTTTGAATATAATATACCTACATATATGTAAAATATTTAAATTATAGGTACATTATTTTAATTATGTTTCATGTTTTAGTAGAAAAATTACTTCAGTTTTTTTTTTAAGCAAACAATTACCGAGATTAAAAACCTTTTTTCGTGCAATGGCTCATTAATTTAATGTACAAAACGACCGAGATCATCAATCACTTTATTGTACATTAAAATTGTTGTTCGAGTCCTTATAGCTTTAATATTCTACACGAGAATGTTTTTAGCACATCAAAATATTTCGGGTACAAATTAAAGCAGAAAATATGATTAGAAAGTTGTTATTGAATTTATATTCATAAAAGTTGGAGAGTGCATATAGGTACAGTAAAGATTAAATTTTTACGTAGGTGTGTTATCTATAGTTGTATTAATATTACTTATTGTTAGTATAATACGTGTTTACATATTTATTGAGGTTACGGTTGAAACAATAAATAAAATCTAGCAAGACCTTATAAGACTTACATTTACGATTTAGATTTACTTACAGAGAAGATATAACCAAGCGCATTCTCAGCTCTAGCGAAAGGCAACGATTCGTGAAGTACCGTTTCATTTTTAAAAAGGTTGGGTTAGCCATCTCAATTCGTTTATTGATCTCAACTGTCCGATCGATGGTCCCAAGGTGTTAGAATTTCTGAACTAGTTCGATTTCCGTATTCTCTAATTTTTTTGTAGACCTTACTTAGGCCCGGTTTTACGAATATGATTTATATTGCAGAATAAGCTATTCCTGGAATAACTGCTATGGAAATGCTTGTTAAGACCATGGTTTCCAGGAATAGCTTTTTTTTGCAGTATAAATCGTGCTTGTAAAACCGAACCTTAAACGGAAATCGCTTCCATAGCAGCTTTGCATTTTTCTCCGGTAGTCGTCGATACAACCGACGGAAATCGTCGCCAGCCAAATCGTCTTTTTGGGCGTGTCCTCTTGAACCCTAGGGTGTCGAGGTTACACACTTCATCCACTCTCTCCTATTCCCGTTATTAAGGGTGTGATCCAAATCCATTTCCTATCCTCGATTATGGTTTCCACAGAGCTGTTCCAAGTTCCTCTCGGTCTGTCTCTTCTATTTCTTCCTATCGATCTTTCCTTCCAATCCCCCTTCACTTGTCTGTCTTGTTCTATCCTTAACATTAAACAAAACATGTTTGCATTCAAATTAACTCCATTTTTAATTTTCCTGTACCTATCTGCTTGGCTGATTTTGCGCTCATTGTGTCAGTTCTCTTCTTATGTCATCATTTCTTTTCTTTTCGAATCTTTTAATTCCTTGCACACTTCTCAGGAATTGCATCTCAACCGTTTGAGTTCACTTTTTTTGTCGGCCGCTCAGTATCTGAAGCTTTTTACCTAAAATTTTCGATTTTGGTCAGTATGAAGCCGATTTATTTATAGATATATATATATATATATAGGGTGCAAGATTTTGATTATAAATTTTTGTATTGTTTGGTATATGTTGTCGCTTAATATACGTACATAATAGTAAAAGATATATCGGAATGTGTGCGTAAAATCGAAACTATCGATGGTGATGGATTCAGCTATTACGAACGGTAACGAAGGACATATTGAGTGATGTACATCGATTGGACATTCTAAACAGTATACTTTGCGATGTCCTTGCAAAATTTTGACTTGTCAGTTAACGTTTTTTGTTCCGTGGTTCAATTCAAATATAAAAAGAATACTTTAGGTGTGAATTTTCTCTTCGGCTTCCAAGGGATGCATTACAACACGAGCATATAACGAGTAACGTAATTTTAAGAAATACAACTTTCAGTACATTCATTCCGTACGATTACTCAGTTAGCTACGTCTTTAATTTTATTATCAATAATTGTTTGAAATTATATCTACGTAACAATAATTCAGTAACAACTTATTAATAATTTAATTTTAATTTTAGGTAATGATTATTAAATTTAAAAGAACTTCGGCATTAAAAATGTAAGGGTGGATCGATTTAATCGTATCACACCTACACAATAGTTGTTTACCGAACACGTGTGCGTTCTAATCAGTAGCGTCGTCGACTTGAATAAAACTTATTTGTCTTTAGGTGACCAGGTGAAATTAAAAGGAAATAATTTGTTTTTGTTTAAATTATATTATTGCTATTGCGATTATTTGAAAATAATTATATTCTATTTATCAACATTTCAGAAAGATATTTTGCATTCATTTGAAAGAGATATTTTATATTGCATGGTTTAAAAAAAAAACATTATCCCATCTCCCACATGCGAACGAGGTTTTCAAACGTATCACCGTAGAATTCTTCAGAATTCTTCCCTCGTTTAATGTAATACAAGTTCCTTTTAAATGTTTTCGAAGAGTTTCGAATAATGAAGAGTTAGTTGGAGTCAAACGTGGATTACGAGAGGCTTTCAGAGCTTTCGTTTTCGATCCTTTCGTTCCCACAATTTTAGTCCTTAATTAGTTTACTTGTATACGTTTGTTTACTTTTCAGAGACACGTGAAAATACTTATCAACTGAATATTATAACGTTTATCGCAACACATGGGTCTTCTATGTTGTCCGCGGTCCTTTAATTTTAGGGGTATAAAGATTGTTCAATTTTTGCATAAAAGATGTGTGTGTGTGTAGGTAGATAATATTCTATAGGTAGGTAGGTAGGCGTATATTACTTCTGACGTATAGGATAATTATAAAATTTGCAATGCTTCAAACTTTTTAATTTTTATTTGTTTAAATTTATGTTTCTCCCTATTAACAAATCGTGTTAGTTTTGAAAAATCTTTCGTGCATCGTCTTTAGAACTTTCAAAATATTAAAATTATAATTATAAAATTATAAATATAAATAAATATAATTATAAATTGTAAAATTATTAAAATAGAATACTTCGTAAAACGTGATATTTTTTAAGAAATTTTTTTATAATTAATAGCTGTCAATTATTGTTTTTGAATTACGGTTCAAATCGGAGAATTGCCTAACAATAAGTAAGATCGGTAAGCGCTTTATTTAAAAATACGTTTTTCCATTTTTTTCATCAATTAGTTTATTAAAATCGAACTATTTTATTTACGAATTAATTAATATAATAAATACATATTATAAATGCTAAAGCTTCGGTATAAATATGTGTATAATGAAAGATTACCTACACGCTAAAAGTTTCGAGGTACATTAACTCCTCCCCACTTACAATTTTAAGAAAAGGCGTTTTGCGCTAAACGCACAATAGCTAGCGTAACTAGCGCCATAACGGTTACGCCGTAAAACGGTATTACAGTTGGGGGGGGGGGGAGTAAACGCTAGCCCACCCCCATTGCGAATTTAAAACGTTTAAAGGGCGCATTAGATAGCATAGACCTAACGCTCTTTAGCGCCACTTCGCAAAAAGCTAGCGCAAAATTGGTTTAGTAACTATTCACATTTCAATTGGGAGGAGGGGGGGGGGGAAGTTAACGAAAAACTTCATGTTCGATTTTCTTGATTTTTTTACGGATTATTATTGTTGACACCTAGCGCCAGCAAGCGCCAATTTCTATTTTGCTACCGTCGTTACAGAAACCGAAATAATCAAATATTTGCAATAAGAGCTATTTTTACTTTAAGAAGTAGCTTTTTTTAGTTCTCTGTGCCTATTTTATTGACATTCCATCTTAAATAAATATATGTTTATGTATATGTCGTAAGATAATTGTAAAATCAGCTTTTTTAAAAAACGCCGCCTTATTGTCGAAAAAACGTGTGTATCTGAAATTAGCCTTCCATTCATATAATTCATAGCCTTTCCGTAATACGACTACGCTCCTCTAGCCTTTTTGTAATGGAAGCATTTATTTTTTGAACATTTTTTGATTTGAGCAAATTTACTTTTGAGGGAGAGAGGGTGTTTTTGTTCGTGAAATTAAACCGGTAGTTCCTCTTTAAACTTGAACAAGTGACATTGGTGGGTTTTGAAAAGTACCGTTATCTCAGCTGGCATTCCATTAGGTTACTACGATAGTAAACAGAAACGATTGTAGGGGTTGAAGTCGTAAATATCTTTTGCGGTCATTGACAAGTTATATTGTAATAAATACTTAAAATGTTTCCTCATTTAAGTAGATATCTAAGTAGCTATTTGTTATTCATTTTATTTTTTAATATCTTTTACATTTGCATGTGTTGTTCTAATAAAATTTCTAATTAATTTTTGTGAAATAAAAATCAATTTCGATAACGGCACTTCGACAAATGTACGGGAAAAAACTCGAAATAACACTGAAAGTTACTAACACTCATTACGTCATTATGGAATGTTTAGTTTTTAAATTTTGCTTTTGGTCCTTATGTTTGGTAAAAAATCAAAGAAAAAAATAAAGTACCTACTTACCTATTAGCATTTAATTATACTTTAAAAGCTCGTCGAAATTTCTCAATTTTTCAAAATCATAAAACTAGTACCGGTACCCCTTTTAGTTCAAGCCTCTCAATATTAAATGTAACCGTTCCAAAAACAGGCGTGTTATTAATTATGTTAAATAAAGTAATCTAACTTTTACGTGTAAACCGAAAATAGGAATTGCATTCATAAATGAAAATATCCACAACAATCTGCACTTTCCTACAACGGGGACCATAAATTAAAGAATAGAAATGTTTTAGCTGCTGACCCAATTTCACTTTCCGAGTTCTTAAAAATCTTTAAAGGGAATATACCCGAGTAAAACGATTATCAAATTAATAATAGCAATAACTCGAAAATTATTGATTTTAGGAAAATGTTTTATTTAGGTTTTTTGTCCGTTTTAATCTTACCTATCCGTAGTTTTTTCCCGCGATATTAATTCCGCGATGTTTATGTTATTTGCATTATTTCGGCCACATTTTATTTTTATTACTTCACAAGAAAATATTTTTGGACAATAAATTATTAGTTTATTATTTTATGGTGGAAAAGAAAAAAGTAGCCGTTTTGTTATAAATGCTTCCATTATAAAAAGCCTAGAGGAGCGTAGTCGTACTACGGAAAAACTGTGAATTATCAGCCAATTTCAGATACACACGTTTTTTCGACAATAAGGCGACAATAAACAGCTGATTTTTACAATTAATTTACTACATATACATAGACATATATTTATTTAAAATTGAATGTTAATAAAATAGGCACAGAGAACCAAAAAAGCTAATTCTTAAAGTAAAAATAGCTCTTATTGCAAATATTTGATTATTTCGATTTCTGTAACGGCGTTAGCAAAATAGAAATTGCCGCTAGGTGTCTACAATAATAATCCGTAAAAAAAATCAAGAAAATCGAACACGAAATTTTTCGTTAATTTGCCCCCCCCCCCCCAATCGAAATGCGAATAGTCACTAAACCAATTTGGCGGTAGCTTTTGCGAAGTGGCGCTAAAGAGCGCTAGATCTATTCTATTTAATGCGCCCTTTAAACATTTAAAATTCGCATGGGGGGGGGGTAGTGTTAACTTGGCCGCCCCTAAATGTTTTTCGAAATATTTCGGTTTCGGTAGTGGTGCTAGCTGGCGCTAGGTATGATCGACAATAAACGACAAAAAAAAATTAGAAACTCAAAAGTACTTAAAACCGTTATCTTGCCCCCCCCCACCTTTGACCTACGATAACTTCAGATTTTTGCAAAATGGCGCTAAAGAGCGCTAGGTCTATGCTATCTAATGCGCCCTTTAAATGTTTTAAATTCGCAATGAGGGGTTAGCGTTAACTTGTCCCTCCCCCCCCAACTGTAATACCGTTTTACGGCGTAACCGTTATGACGCTAGCTCTAATTATTGGGCGCTAGCTATTGTGCGTTTAGCGCAAAACGCCTTTTCTTAAAATTGCAAGTTTGGGGGTGGGGCAAGTTAACGTACCTAAAGTTTCGTATTCTTATGATCTATTCATTAGATAACTCGTAACTTTACAAACATAACTCGGAACAATACATTACTAACAATAGTCGTATACATCTTATGCTGTCCATAAATTACAGTTCAAATTGGTGCGTAACTTTATACATTAATTATAGGTTCTGATTCAAACTTTCCTGCATTCATATCTTAATGATTATTGTGTCAAATTTATCGGTTTTAGGTTAGTAATATAGCTTAACAATGTAATTTAAATTTACACAGGCGGAAGTTCATTAATATCGGAAAATACAACGTACCTACCTATACCTTTTTGTCGATGTGTAATTATCTAGTAAAAAGGCACCACAGTAAAATCCACCTAATTTTTATCAGAAGATAAATGACCTGCTCCTATACTTACATTTAAATTTTTCAAAATTGTTGTATTTTTTTCTATTACCTACTTGTGTTTTATTACTCACCTACTAGTAACTGGTATTATTGATAATTTAATAAAGAAGCGAAAGTGAAAAGTAAACGCCAGACTGTGTAATAAATTTGTTACATATCTCAAACGTAAAAGTGCCAACTTCTCCAATCGTATTGGATAGAAAAAGAAGTTTTCCATCTTAAAAGGAAACAATTAAAAGACCTAAGAAGGCTTTGCGTTTTTTCCCAAAACACAAATTGTCCTCTCCAGTTCGAGCTTGTTAGTGGTTTCAGTTGCCAGTGCCAGCTTTTTCGAATTATCTATAAATAAAAAGCGGAGTTTCGATGTTTCTGAAAGTCACCGCTTGTCGTCTAGGTACAATCGACCATTAAAATACGATTAATCTAGATAGTCGTGGCGGATAATTATGTTTATAATCGGTTTGTCCAGCTTAACGTTTAATTACGGTTCACATCAATATGACATTTATCAGATGAGATTGGCACAAAGGCTTAATTGAGAATCAGCTTAGTACCGATAATATGAACATTTATACCTTGTTTGTTAAACCGTGCAGAATTGATAGATAATTCTGGAAACGACGACCCAGCGCTGACATGTAAAACGATAAATCAGAGTGCGTCCGCGGTTTCAAATTTCTTTGAAACATTATTTCTCCGACCCTAGGTATAATTAAGCGAATTTAACGTTTTGAATTAAACTAGTGTCTGCTGTTTACTCGCCCAAAAACTGCCCTAACGTATTCAGAATTTCTATTTGCCACAGCGCTCGTTTGGACTTCCGTAGCGGACTATAAAAGTTAATTATTTTATTATTTCGATAGTTAATTGTCTTAATGAATTTTATGACTTTAACTTAATTTAACAAAATAGTACTTGGTCGATTAATCACTAGTTTATCGTTATAGAATTTAGTTTCTGATCTTTTCCGAATGTTAGTGGGTATATATTTTGAAAACAAAATTATTTTTGGTATCGCGGGTAATCTATCAATGTAGTCCTAGTTAAATAATGTTCCGTCGCGTCGCGTCGTCTAAAAAGTTCGAAAAACATAATTTGCATTTTCGACGCCTGCACTTTATTACTTATGTTCTATACATTATATTGAAAGCATCGTTGAAAGTTGCTCTGGCACATGAGCATGTGATTTATAGCTAATTTTAAGTATAAATAATATCATTAGGTACTATCTGGTAAAAAAGCGGTGTCGCGTACCGAGACGTATGGGATAGGCAACTCAAAAACCACTAAGAATTCAATCCCTTATTTTACGAAGGTGGAGTTAAACGACCTTAACACTGGTACTTACATTACAAATTAATTTCGACTCGTTTTTATAACTAGATATTATTTGCTAAACTAGGGGGAAGATAAGATAAGATAATTATCGGTAAATTTATTGTTTACATCAATTATACATAATTATGTAATGTTAGAATTTAATTAAATTGGTAAATATAGATATTTATGAGTATAGAATATTAGTATTCGATAAAAATATAAGTTAGTTAAATTAAATTAAATCACGTAGTTTTATTCATTTTATTTTGGTCAAAATTTTCAAGAAAGACGATCGGTAAACTTTTACCCTTCTTGTTTAAGCTTTCCTGTTTGCAGGTATGAAACGAAGGTTATTCATTGTTATCGTTACCTAGTTAAGTGTTGTTAAAAATATGCATATTATCGTTGAAATTTCTTTCTATATTACACCCGATGCAAAAATACATTTTGAATGAAATCGAACATTTTTTATTTATATATTTACATGTCGGTAGATATTTATACCTAATTAATTATGTATAATTTTTAATATATCTAGCTACCGTTATAATATTTTTCCCATCTTTATATCATTCACGCAATTTCGTAAGAATTTATTTTAATATTATTAAGTAAAAACTAAATATGCTTCTTGTTCTACGCATAACTAACTACCTTATGAATGCCAAACCGGTCACCGCTCGATAAGGGTGCAAAGCCCAGGTATAAAGGGAAATTTCGGGAAATGTAATTGCAACCTTATGTAAAATGGAAGACCACTCGAATGTGAATTTTTTGATATCAAAC
This sequence comes from Rhagophthalmus giganteus, assembly GCA_036326145.1. Lineage (NCBI taxonomy): Eukaryota > Metazoa > Arthropoda > Insecta > Coleoptera > Rhagophthalmidae > Rhagophthalmus > Rhagophthalmus giganteus. The sequence goes on along the minus strand of JARFJA010000083.1, from coordinate 3,205,268 downwards.
GATTCGTCTTAAAAAAATAAGCATTTTACATCATTACGTCAAACTGTTAATGAATAGAAGAAACTTATAAGGGTAAAAAATTCACTTACTTACGATTACAAGCTAACTAGCTTGATGGAATTCTTAAAAATTTATTTTTTCAAAAAACGACAAATTCTGAATCTAATATAATAAACGTTATAAGGTAGTAGTAAATTATAATAGATTAAAAATAGCTTATAATAAGCATGTAAAAATAAGAAGTTTTAATAAGATAAGTGTACTTATATTCAGTATTTATTTAAAAATGCAATCTAAACTTAAAGTTAATAATTATAAAAATGCCCACACTAAACATTAAAAAAAAGTAATATTAAGTAAACACAATACCGACAAAATAGTTTCCTGATTAAACGTTAACGCCACAATAAACATAAAACTAAAAATATAGTTGTAAAAAATATGCAAAGCATTTATAGTAATATACAGTATATAGTATAAAAAATTATAACTTATAATATTTTGTAAGTAATTAATGTTATCAATGTTAATTTTACAAATGTTTCACAAATTTGTATGATCGTTTCAATTATTTAGTTTTACACTTACAATCTATTTACTTACCTAACTAAAAATTACCAAAATATATTATATTTAATGGATATTTTTATTTTATTATTAACCATAAGGTCATTACAAAACAACTTACAATATCGATATTGTGAAATCAATTAGGTAGTAAACCTATTAAAAAAGTAAAGTCTTACTTGAAGATTCAGAATATAGGTATAAATATCTACCGACATGTAAATATATAAATAAAAAATGTTCGATTTCATTCAAAATGTATTTTTGCATGGGGTGTAATATAGAAAGAAATTTCAACGATAATATGCATATTTTTAACAACACTTAACTAGGTAACGATAACAATGAATAACCTTCGTTTCATACCTGCAAACAGGAAAGCTTAAACAAGAAGGGTAAAAGTTTACCGTTCGTCTTCCTTGAAAGTTTTGACCAAAATAAAATGACGTGATTTAATTTAATTTAACTAACTTATATTTTTATCGAATACTAATATTCTATACTCATAAATATCTATATCTACCAATTTAATTAAATTCTAACATTACATAATTATGTATAATTGATGTAAACAATAAATTTACCGATAATTATCTTATCTTATCTTCCCCCTAGTTTAGCAAATAATATCTAGTTATAAAAACGAGTCGAAATTAATTTGTAATGTAAGTACCAGTGTTAAGGTCGTTTAACTCCGCCTTCGTAAAATAAGGGATTGAATTCTTAGTGGTTTTTGAGTTGCCTATCCCATAGGTCTCAGTACGCGACATCACTTTTTTTACCAGATAGTACCTATATCTACCTTCTTAAACGAAAAACATGTTCAAACGCGTTCGGTGGTTTTGCAATTAGTTCTTCAGTAACATACTTTTAAAATACACAACGACACATACCTTTATAACGCTAATTTTTGTGGAGTTTGCGTTCAAATTGTAATTTATCGTATAAAACAACACGGATAAAGCGCTCTAAATACCGCTTATAACGCTCGAAGAAAGTACGTTAGATCAGTCAATTTCCTGAAAATGACGAAGATTGGAAGAGAGTAAAGGGGCAAAATTTCAATTTTGAAGAGTTATTCTCGCATCTATTAGATTATTAAATGCCTCGAGAACTCTGCGAAGTTATTTTTCGTCACTCTTTCGTGTCCGTTCTGGCGTTTTTTTAAAAATATTAATGCACTCGAAACTTTCAAAATCTTCTACAAAACCAATATTAAAAATTATTTACTTTAATAAGTTTAAAACGAATTTATTTAGAAACAAATGTTAATATGTCATATTTTCGTATTTATTACTTATTACGTTTCTTAAATGGCATCATAGCGAGGTTTTACTGTAGATATGTGCTCATTACGTTACTCGATGGCGGATTTTTGTTCCATTGTAAATAAAAACGTTAACAATATCTACCTACTTATCGAAAACTTTCAGTAAGACATTTTGACATTTTGCCACATTAAAGTTATATTTTTAATATCGGCAAGTCCCGTTTATTCCAGGAGAAAGGTTTTCAAAAACTAATCTATTTTAGTTACTAGAAAACAGATGGTGCCAGTTAAAGTAAAAAATATGAAAGTTCGACGACAACTTGACATCTTATTAACATTAATATTTCTCTATACGTTGAAGGATGAAAGAACCGAAATATATAGTTTTATTATTGTTATTAATTTTAAACAGATGATGATGTGTCAGGTTCAGAATCGTCATATATTTTCGTCTTTTCCGGAGTGTTGAGGGTCGGATGTAATATGCAGTAATGCTTCCACGCCTAGACGCTCTGGAGGCCTTAAATTCTTGCCGAAGATCTGAAAATGTTGCCCGCACGTCCCTTACATACATATAAATATCACAGTTCGTAATGCCAATAGCACTATACCTACCTATCATAAATTTTTCGGTATATCGTAAAAATTTTATTTACTTACGATTAGTCAAATTTAAAATCCTAGTAACGTTTTAAATCCGATTTAAGAAAAAAGGCTCGACTGAAATTTTGTACAATATAAGTTTATTACAATCCGATTTACTATAATCAAAACTTTTTACGGCTTTTTTTATGTGTAGGTATACGGTATAAATATAATTAAATATAGTATGTGGTCCTTTATGTGGTCTTTATTTGAAATAACGGGCAGGAGAATTCTATGCATTCACACATCGTCTTAGTTTACAGTTGGTGGTTTCGCGGCATTTTATACACATCGTAAATCCATGATTCCACGGTCCTAGAAATGTGAAATGTAACCCAGCAATTGCCCGGAATTTAATATATAAAAATAAAACTGGGTTTAGGGAAGCCGTAAAAGCGAATTGAAATTTGCTGAATAAAAGAAACGCGCGTGGTTGGATAAAAAAATCTTAGCCGAACTAACTTTTAAAATCCTCAGCGATTTTTCAATTTAAGAATATAATTACTTTATAACGAAACTGAGCTTCCCCCTTGATAAATTATTCAAATAAATTTTCAGATTGCGAGGTCTGATCCGTTTCACGATTTTATTAGAATTCAATAAGATTTTTGTACTTATTTAAAAAAAAATAAAGTCGAATTTTCTTCTTTTTCTTTTTTTTTTTGAAGGATACAGCGGGCACCTATAAAATATTTTAGGGAAAATTGGAAAACGATGCTATTTTAAAGCTTTTGAATCAAATTCAAGTTAGATAAATAAATGGAAAAGTAATGTAAATAAAAACAATCTATATCTACGCGTTGTTTCAACATGAAATTGTTTCGAATTAAATTTAAATATAAAATTGAAGTTAATCTAGTTTATAAAAGGGACATCTACATGTAAATCTAATAAATAAAACCTAAATAGGCAAGGGAAGCTATTCTTGAACGATTCTATTTAATTTAAATGCGCTTTTACGGTTTAAAGTGATTAATCTAATTTATCAATATCGTAGGAAAAAATAAATAGACTTTTTTAATTAGGAGTCGGTGGTAATTTTTTAATTTTCTCTAATTTTAGATTTTTGAAAGTAAAATTTGTAAATACTACTTTTTAAAAGTTTATCTATTGTATGTTTTGAAACTGAACGATTTTCAGAAATAAAATAATTTGGAAAAAATAATGGCTACTACTTTGGGTCACGACTCGGATATTAATTATATTTAATATATATTGCGACAAATTTATATCCAAAATTTTAGGTCGCTAACGGCCAGACATCTTTCGAGACATCTTAAAAAAACTAATTTTTGTTTTTATTTTTTTACTCGAAAACTACTCAACCAGTTTTAATGAACTTCACTACAATATGTAGTACATTTATAGAGGTATTTTTTTGAAAATTGAATTATCACAAAAATTATATGTTTAATAGTGATCTAAATTTTGACCTTGATAACAGCAACAAAATGTTCGAGGTTAAGAATAAAATTGCGAAAATTGTAAACTACTTAATATATATTATAGCCAATACTTAATTCCCTACGTCCTACAACAATAAAATATATACATAAATAAAACAATAAATAAATGAATTTAATGTATCTAAATATATCTATGCAGTTTTGGCAGAACGACTTAACCCACAAAAAGTAAATTACACAGCAGCCTACTAATTATAAGCAGCAGATACGTTTCACGAAAATACAAATCGATTTTTCGATGGAAAAAATCGGAATATTGTTATCAGATTTTAACAGATGATGTCTTTGCCCTAGATATATAAGATAGTCAGAATAATGCGTTTTCGTAAAAAATGTGAGTTAAGTCCTTCTGCCAAAACACCGTCGATGTATTAGTTGGTTTATAATTTTCGTAATTTTGTACTTAACCCTGAACTTTTGCTTTTTTCGAGGTCAAAATCTAGATTAGTGCGAAAAATATAGATTTTGTGATAATTCAAAATTTTGAAAACAGTTGACAAAATACCCCTATAAATGCAATGAAGTTCATTAAAATCGGTTGAGTAGTTTTCGAATAAAAAAATAAAAACGAAAATTCGCTTATTTTTTAGATTCCTCGGAAATGCTGATCCCTAACATTTTGGTTATAAAGTCTCAAGTCATGGCCCAAACTACCATTCTTAACCGGTAATACCCCTTAATATTCTTTGCCATAATAAAATTTCAAAAAAATGTTTTAATAAGTACTTTATTTTACCCCATTACCTCTGATAAAATCGATTTTGATCTTTTAATCAACAAGTTTAATTCGCATCTAATAATAATTGAAAAATAACAAATAAAAATTTATGTTTAGTTTTTAAACTAAAAAAGTTTTGTAGTATAATTAAAATTGGTAACTACTATAATAAAAATTTAATTGGCAAAAATTAGATCCTATCGCCATTGATCAAACCACAATTTGTAAATTCACCTGATATTTAAAGTCGGATTTGTTGTAAGAGAAAATATATCGAACCGAAGTTCTCAAAATATAGAAACGTTTTCGGACATTTGATTTACAGAAACGGTGGCCCTAAGCTCGGTTATATTTCAAATAGCTTGTAGACTATATAAATTTATTTGACAGATATTTGAGTAAACTTCTTTCTCAATACATACATTTTATATAAATGACTTTCAGAGTTCGAAGTGGGTTCTTTCCACAGATACAGATAACGTTGGGAAGTGTTCGCGAACTGATTCAAGAATGGATTTAAGAAGAAACAACACTGATATGACTAAAAATCGGTTACCTGTTTCATCTTTATCATTTAATTCTAGTTTGTCGTACGACAATATCAGCATAAATAATAGGGAATTAGAATTATTAGGGAATTAATCGATAGGTGTTTTTAACGTTTCGCGTTTAAATTGATTTGAAAGTTAAAAAAAGTAGCTAATAATTGAATTACCAAATTTCTATAAATTATAAGTTGTTAAATTATATAAAACAATTTTTATAAATAACAATTTTTTATAATCTACTTCGCCAACGCCTTTTTGCACATTTTAATCAAAAACTACCGATTTCCGTAACTTTGTCTAATTAATGCCGTGTTTTTGTTTTGAATTGTTAAATTTGGTTGGGATACCCCGAAGAGGTTTTGAATAAGTGCAAATGCATGTTTACGAGGGACGCAACATTTTAATGTCAACAAACGTAGTGGATTACTTAAAAGCAAAAAAATAACGAGTTATACACTTCCTATTTACCTACAATACACACCTAAAACCTAAATCGATGCTGAAAATTATGTTTATTGCCGTAAACGTCAGTATAGTTGCCTATAAAATTTATAAACAACGAAATATTTTTAAATGCTAAAACAATAGTCGAGTCAGCCAAACGACAAAAAAAAACAGGCAATCTGCTGATTAACAATAAGTTTTAGCAAGCAGGATTTTTTGTATAGATACGCTTTTATGTAATCGTTATAAATCGTTAATCGTATTGGACGTGTGGTTTCATTTTCATCACCTGTATTTATATGGGGATTCGTACACCAACCAACAGGTCGTAAGTTTGCTTGGTGTACGAATCCCATACAAATACAAGTGATGAAAATGAAACGACACGTTCAATACATGTCGTATAAGTGTACGACCGCCCCTTTAGCATGTCGATAGAAATTTTGTTCCTCTACAGTTCAAGGTGCCTGCACCATAAAATTGGTTTTCTAAATTTTCGTTCTCCTCTTTTTCGTTTCTTTATTATTTCAAGTGATATTGTTATAAAAGTAACTCACCACGCGCGGGCTCTTGGAAGGAACTCGGAGTGCGTTGATGCATATGGTTTAGTTGCAGTTCACGAAATAAGCACTTAAAACCTTTTCCCTCCGATAAAACTTATTACACCTTATTTCTAAGATCTTAAGGCACAATTTAAGCTAACAACTTTCTTTTTGGGTTTTTTCAAAATTTTCGAGTCGCATCTTATTGGATAGTTGAAACTTAATTTTGTTTAGTAATAGAACAACTCGCGTGATTATTCCGAATTTTGAAAAAATTTGAATTCGAAAAAAAAACCACTGTGAACAATAGTTGAGATTGTTGTTTTAATTCTAAAACCACCCAAGTGCATTTACAAGGGAGCAGAGGTAAATGAAAAATTCAGAAACTCGGCGGGATTGTAGTTTTCTCGAGATAAGAACATTGTATATTTTTTTAACGGTCCAATCGCCAGTGTTCATGGCATGGCATCCTTTAAACGAAAGGCTATCCTACGCTATTTGTCTCGATATTACACAAACTATCAAAGACATTAAAAAAAGTTGAAACACGATTTGAATTAAATTAAGTCTACTAAAAGATGTTGCTTATGCATACCACAAAAAATATGTTAAGTATAAGTAAGTTATGTATAAGTGCTCTATTTTTCCAAAAATAAAAAAAACAAAAAATGTTGAAAGCACAGAATAATTGATAAACTAAAAAAAACTTTAAAGGCTTATATCTCAGCATTAACTTTTTGTTACTTACAAGGAAGGTTAGGCAGGTGGAAATCTCAGAAAAATTTGAAATTTTGCAGGATTGTAGAACTAGTCAAACCTAATCCAGAGCCGTATTCCGTTCGTGCTCTTACGCAGTTTAAGAGAGTGAAATCCACCCTTGAAAATTTGAACTTTTTTCGATTTTGCTTATTATCTGTGAAATAACAAGAGCTATCGCCAACAAACTGTATATTTTTGTAAATGGCTGTTCAAGACTTACATTATGATACAAAAATTAGGGGTGAAAATTTTAAGGGATGGTACTGTGCGTCTGATGCGGACTAGTGGACGCTTAGCTTAAGAATGCTGCCGCTGCGACTGTCACTTGTCTGTAACAGACTATAAGAAAAAAAAATTATAAACTTCTAAATTTTTCTTTGTATTTCTTACCTTTTTCCTTGTTATCGTTTTCACTCTATGGTCAATTTCCAGCGTAGATTCTTCCGTTGACTGCGAACTTACATTATTACATACCTATACGGTAAAGGTAAGGTAAAATTTCGTTCGCGAAATTGGACAATTGAATGTTTGAGGGGAGCCCTAACCAAGACCCTAACCGAGTCCCTATTCAAGCTCGATTTTCAGAGAATTTGTGTTAGAGCTTAAAGGTCTATGTATTTACACTTTATAAATACATGGAAAGTTAGTCAACAAAGAATGATCCTACCTTTCCTCGTCGTATTAATGCTTTTTGTTTGTAATCCCTTTAGAGAACACAACGCACAACATTCGCGCACTCACACGCAAAAGACCTTAACCGAACGAGCACTCCTCGCACACACGAACATTACGACGCCGTAATTTAAAATTCGAACTACTGAAACAAGCACTATCGCTCTGTATCACCAACGCGAAAGATCTGAAGCGGTTTTGCCAGAATTCAATATATAAATGCATCCGAGTTTATACGGAAATACTAGGAAATCCCGCTTTTATTTTTAAAATATTAAGTTGTTTGTTCGCGCTCTGATAAGCTATGAATGTAGCGGTGCACATGTTTTATTAGTTGCTTTGTATTTTATCGGCCACATAAAAATGCCATTAAACTTTTATCTGGTGTATGGTTTGTAATAGGGAAATTTTAGGGAATTAAAAATAGAGTAAATTTATAATTCTGCGGCATAAAGACAGTAGATAGTGATTATTCAAATAATGTTACTACATAAAAAATACATAATTTTAGAATAAATTTCCTAAAAAGTACATATTTTAAAAATTTTCGGTCATTATCTGCCAATTTTTTTTATTAAACTCCACTACGACCCCTGTAATAACCCAAGTTCCCATCGCACAAAAACCTACCTCACAACACTACTAAAATTTCTTAATGTGTTTAAGAGATAATATGTTGAGAAATATCCAATCGGTTGCAGACAATTGAATTTTTGTTTTAATCATTTTTGATAAACTTGATACTTGATAAAATTTATTATAGACTTTAGATAAATATCTATTATTTAGAATTATTGTGGTCTCCCTTGCAAACCTGGCAGACTTCCCTCCAAATGAAAAATTTTTAATATGTCACCTACAGTATAAAACTACATCGCGTTGTTTTTTTTTTCAAATTATAGTTTTAATTGTTCTTTACATGAATATATACGTCTGCCGATGTAAAAATGTACCGAAATATGACAAAATTAGGGGTGAAAATTTGAAGGGATGACACCCTTAGGATTTTCATCAAATTTGAAAATAAAAACTATGTTTTTTTTATGTCGATCACCATATACTTACCTGAATTAGTTAATTACGTCGTGAGTTGATTATTCTTTATAGGTAGACGATCATAATAGATTACCCATAATTTTAACATTAAGTAAAATGTTTTTCCTATTTTAGATTTTTTATTTTATTAATTGTTCGTATAGGAAAACTATCAACGAATCTCACGAAGCGGTTAAAATATATCATTAAACTTCGGTGTATTATGTAGGAAGTGATTTTAAATTATTTTAATTTGTTATTAGTTATCGAAGAAAAACGAATTAATTTTAACGGTAGTAAGTAAAATAATAAAAGTAGATATTAAATTTTTTATTTTGTACTTTTATTTTTTAATTCCGCAATATAAAGTAATTAGGTATAATTTGTGAAATCGCATTTTATTTCAACCTAACGAAATTGTTTAAATACTGAATAAGCCTGCGCTACATCTCCATATTGAAGGTTCCTGGTATCGAGAGCCACTTGCTATGTTTCATAATAAATTAGTTTATTTTTCGATAGGGGTTTATATGTATTGGAGTAATTTACAATTCAATTATTCACACCAAATGAAGATAATAACTGAATTAATTATTTATGAGAAGTAAGAGTATTTGCTATTATAGTGCCTACCTTTGCAATTAATAATGAATTGATTGTAATGCACAGAAATTATATCTAGTTAATTTCAAAATTAGTTATATAGTTATATTAAAAATTAAAATCACATAAATGTTACAATCTAGTAATTTTTTATTGATGACGTGCATCGGAATAAGATTTAAATGGCCTATAAGTGATTTTATTCTTCCTTTTTATTTTTATGGGGGGGGGGACGAAACGTTGGATTCAGTCAGTTCTTATTATTAGGTCAACTCATCGAAACTCGTGAAATTGCACGTGTAGGTTTTATCTTTACACTTTGGAATTGTTATTTTCTCGGTTAATCGATTGCGCGAAGCATAACTTTCAGGTATTTCGTTCCGAATATTTTCACTTATATTTTTATAAGATTTATTCAGTAGGTATATTGTACTTTTGATTGATAATATTGTAGATAAATAAAACTTCATATTTGTCACTAGATAAAAAATAAATATGTAAATCGTTACATTTTATTACAGAAATTAATGGATTTGAAATAATGTTTTGGAAATATGTCGAGAGCGAAGTTTTGGAAACTCAGGTTATTGTTCGCAATAAACTTCAATATTGTACAGTGCAGTAAGCACGTAGTATCGTTCATTCAATGGTAAAGCTAATAAAATGGTGACACTCCATGAAATTAAATTACACGCCTCTTTTTATAGGGTCGAAATTACTTCTGTTTTTATTTCTTGTTATTATAGCTTAAACGATAAATTAGTATTTCTTTGGAACGCAACTTTTTGAACGGCAATCTCGTAGATGTATAGATTTAGAAAATAAGTTCCTACCTATAGCTTATACAAACCCGTATGATGTTCACGTCATCGATACAAGGTTACTAGATGATGACGTTTCACACAGTTGCTGTCACCTCGTACTTTCACAGTTCTAATAAATTGTAGTATTTCTTTGTGCCATCTAATATGTGCGCAGGTAAATCATCTATAGAATATGTCACTTTCCAAACTTTAAACCGAATTGCAAATATACAACCTAGTAACTTTTTGTTGATCACGTGAACATCATATAGGTTTGGATAAGCTATACGTCGAAAGTGTTACGTATTCAGGTAATTAAATTGAATTAAAACCGATATAATTTTAGGGATTTATACTACGTCCAAAGATTGTATTATTTGAACTTACCGTAGATAATATCTAGAACACAGTGTGTTATGAAAGGGTAGATATCGAACACCTTGCCGTCAGCTTTACTATAGTTAAGCTGGTCGAGCATCTCCGTTCTCCACAAATATTTCTACAAAATTTTCTAGGATCCCAAAGTGGAACGTAGAGGAGTTATTAGGAGCCTTTAGTTTTTAATGCCACATCGCATCTATAAAATGGTTTATTAAATACCTACCTACATAAAAGTTTTCGATTAATTATAACAAAATCTTAAACAAAAGAAAAAAATAAACTACTATCTTAATATAAAATCAAATTATTCCTAGCAACATTGTTTAATGCTTACCTCAGACAGGGATATTTCCCAATAGCATGGAGACATGCTATAGTCGTTGTCTTTCCTAAACCGGGGAAAAACAGCAACAACCCCAACAACTATCGACTAATAAGTCTTCTAAATACTTTATCAAAAATACTAGAACGAATAATCTACTCCAGACTAAATAGTCAACTGCAAGAACTAAATACTCTCCCACCATTCCAATTCGGATTTAAAAGAGGGCACTCAACCTGCCATCAGCTTCAACGAATTGTTGAAATAATCGAGACTGGATATGAGAACAAACAGTATACCACAGCCATCTTTTTGGACATTGCGAAAGCTTTTGGGCTTAAGGGCCTTAAATATAAAATACTCCACCTACCAATACCTGGCTTTCTTAAAGCGATACTTTACTCTTTCCTAGACAACAGAACCTTTGCCGTAGGAATCAATTCAACTGTCTCTGACAGTAAGCCAATCAAAGCCGGAGTTCCCCAGGGGAGCGTGCTAGGACCGCTGCTATTTAACATATTTGTTAGAGATATCCCGCTCACACGAGAAAATCTTGCTATGTACGCTGACGATACAGTGATTATATCACAAAGCTGGAATCTAAACCAATCAATCTCTCAGCTTCAATCAGCAGTCGATGAAGTAAACAACTGGCTAATTAAATGGAACATAACCCTTAACACAGCAAAATGTGAAGCCAAAATATTCACCCTCAGGAAAATTAAAGATCCCGACAGCTTAGTAATAAACGGCACACACATCGAATGGAATCCCAACACTGAAGCGGTGAAATACTTGGACACACGCTTATCGTGGAAATTTCATATTAATAAGAAGATTAACTTATGCTACGCTAGACTAACAAAACTGTACCCATTATTAAATAGAAAATCATCGCTAAAAACCAACTGCTCTCTACTTTTATATAAATCCCTAATTCGACCGTTAGCAACATACGCTTGTGTTATATGGAGCAATGCCTCTAAATCCAACATCAACAGAATACAAGTGCTACAGAACAAAATACTAAGAATATCAGTTGAGTTCAATATCAGTATCCATTATGAGCTAAAAATTCCAACCATAGAAGAATATTTGAGGAAAACCACCAAAAAGTTCCAACTTACCATCACCAACTGCGAAGGCGCTGCGCACTACAAACTAGGACGCAAGAATCTGCATAAAAGATTAAAGCGCAAACTCCCACAGGATCTGTATATATAATAACGGATAACACAAAAACTGATTAACCCGCCAACACCCAAGACCCATTGTTAATCCTTTAGTACTACCTGATACGATAATTGTGTATCTACGTTATGTATCCTGAATGACATGTGTACCTTACTTTATCAATGCTATGAATAACAATGTACAATTGTTGAACTGGCAATAAACTTAATAATAAATAAAAAATCAAATTAAATACAGGTAAAACAATATAATTCACTTGCGTCCAACCATGGCCTTATAAATTGATACACAAAACGTTTTTGAAAGTCGCGCTTATTAATGTATAACACGGACCACAAGTTTACGATTTATAAAAGTACACGTAACAAGAGCATATTTTAATTAATTTTTAAAGTAACTCATTTCTGAATGTTTCGGCTTCGTAAGGTGTAGTATAGGACTATCTACTTCCGAACCGAGAAGGGAAAAGAGGAGGAAAGTAAGTCACGGCGCTTGCAGAACATTTTCTAGGGGAGGGCCAAAGTTTGGAGGCAAATAATTAAATCGATAACATTATTTAATTCAATTAGGTATTTATTTTTTTAGGTCAACCCGTTATATAATATTTTGAGAGAGACAAAGCGTTTCGTGTATATTTTTACGATTATAATTTGTGCAATTTTTTATTTAATTCCAAGGGAGGGCAAGTGTCCTGTTTGCTTTCCTCCACGGACGCTTAATAACGAATAATAAATTCTCTGTTAATTAGGAAGCTCTAAAATATCAAAAAAAAATAAGTAAGATTAAAAGCAACTTGTTTTCGTTAAAATTCTGATTCACAATCGGTCTAAAGGTTCAAAGGAAAAAATTAAAAGCGAGGTTTGATTAATTACGACAGAGACAATTGAAAACTTTGCGTCGTGTGTGTATTGGGCGTTCGTTTTTCAAAAAATAAATAAAGATAATATAAATTGCAATTTTTAAATAAGTAGGTAATTCAATTTCGTTTTACCTCTAAATATAGGTACCTACCTATTTTGTTGGTAAATTATTTTTTAAATATTAACATCGGTACTCAATATGGAAAATTTTATTTCGTCATTAAGACGAATTGAATGAAAGTTGCCGATTAAAAAAAAATACCGAAACGCTATAGCGTCGAGCGACATGTTTAAACAATTTTTGTCAAAAATGAACAACCGAATTCAACGAAAATATTGCAAAGTTTAACACGTACCTACACCCCTCAGGCACAGTATTTATGTAGTGATAATATAAATACTTAGTATTTACATTGCATTGGTACGATTTAATTACAATATCAGTTAAGGCAGTTTAACCGATGAAACCAGTCATTGTACTATTATAATAATAAACATTTATAACTAAAATGGTACAATTTGCGTTACATATATTCATAAATCGTGCGTTGCTGAAATGTAGGGCACATACAAGTTATGTCACTGCTTATCACGGTTTATACGCAGTAGAGGATTAATTGGTAACCAAAGCAGATATTACATACGGATTTTTTGTGTGTAGCTTGTTTCGGCCATTCTTTAATTACTAAACCGTACACTAATTTAAATAACAGAAGGGCCTTTAATCACATCTGAAAATAAATTATCTATTTTAATAGAAATGTAGCTTTATTTTTGTTTTCTTACCATCTAAAATTTGTAACGTAAACGACCCAATTATGACTTAAAAGTCATTTAAATTTTATTGATGATGACATTATACAGGGTGTCTGGTGGCAGATTTATATTTTCAAACTTAAATAAAAAACGTAATAATTGACACAAAGTTTTATTAAGAGCATTGAACGATAGAATAGAAATGCGGATTTCAATTTTTAAAGAGTATGTCATCCAAATGTCTTCCGTCGAGTTGCACACACTGTTCAAAACAAAGCCTTGTGTTCTGCGCCACACGCTGCAGTAAACTTGGTTCGATTGAGCTGATTTCTCGACGAATATTTTCCTTTAAAGCCACAAGAGAGTGGGGATTGTCATTATAAACCCTCTCTTTGAGGTAGCCCCATAAAAAATCCATGGGAGTTAGATCGGGCGACCTCGGTGGCCATGGGATGTCCCCAAAGCGACTGATCAGTTTTTGGGGGAAATTTTCCTGAAGCAAATTCATCGAAGCTCTGGCTGTGTGTGCAGTCGCCCCACCCTGTTGAAACCACGTGTGTGAAGAGTACGATGGATGAGCTCGCAGGTTTGGCAAAAAGAAATCCGTAATCATGCGTCGATAATTTTCACCATTGACATTCGTCGCCTGACCTCGAGAATTTTCGAAGGAAAATGGTCCAATTATCCCATGCGTGGATAAGGCACACCAAACAGTTACCCTGGAGCAATGCAATGGTTTTTGATGTTTCAATCGAGGGTTGCGGGTTCTTGGAGACCAGTAACGGCAGTTTTGATTGTTGACGTGGCCGTTTAAGTGAAAATGAGCCTCGTCGCTCCAAAAAATGGGATTTACAAATCCGCACGATCGGTGATTCCAACGGCGCCACCCTCCCCCCGCACCGTTTATTACTTTTTGAAATAATCGTATTTAAAAATATAAATCTGCCACCAGACACCCTGTACCTACCCATAATTTTTATTAAATATTTTCGATCTCTTGATGTTTGTTTTATTTAACCTATTAATGTTTATTTGCGCCTTCAAATGCTCGAGATTCTGTATTAAAAAAAATATCAAACAAATCTTTGGGAAATCAAATTATTTAATAAAATGTGTATGAAGTTATGATCAATAAAATTTGAATGACTAAAACAAGCAAGTTTGAAGCAAGTCGACTTGAGACTTTAAAAAGGTCGATAAATATAAACAGTTTTTCCAAGTTGTTGCAAGTGACCTTGAATTCCAGTCCAACTCGAATTGTGATGAATAACACGTCCAATTGAAGAGTGACGGGAAGAATTTTAATTCTAAAATAATTTTTATAATCTTCTGGATCTTTTAATGTTAATATTCTAGAAAAGAAGCGCATTATAAGTTTCTAAACGATTCCGCTGATTGATCCAATCTCTGAACCATATTTTGTTTCCTTTCTTCTTTTTTTCTAACATATTTATGTATACGTGTTGTAAAAAACAGGAATAACTAAACGAACCGCATCGTGCACCATATTCTGAGTCATTTTGTTATTTAATTAAAAGCCGTAAAGTTAAATTTTATTTGAAAATATGTAAACGCAAAATAGCGTTTCAAGTCGACTTGCTTTAAGCTATGTATTTAATAAATGTAAATGCGGCTTTATAGTTTAGACTGTTTAGTCCCCTTTTCCGTTCGTTGTTAATACACCTATGATTTTTTGTTTGTTTATGGCTGTTGTCTAACCAATTAGCCAGTTTATTTTAGTTATGTTTTACGAAATTGGGTTAGTATAATAATTACGAGCATAAACAACTGTAGTTGCAGCGAGATTCGAGCTCCAGGGCCCCTTAATATATGGATTTAGAAATGAAACTGCCTTTATTTAATATCTATTTATTCGTTGATCATTTTTCTTTAGGAATATATCATAAAAATTTGAAATGTTTACAATAAAATTGAAAAAATATTTAAATAGGCAGGTAACAAGACCAATAAATTATTAAGGCCAAAGACCATCCAATTTGGATCCATTTTAAGTATGTATCAATTTTAAGTCGCGTCTATTTTACAAAAAAATATATAATTTCTATTTGTTAACACTAAATTAGTTTGAATAGATATACTTAAGTAAGTATTTATATTTGGTTGTTAAAAATTTATTATTTCCTGCGAGGAAAGGTATTGAAGAAGTAAAGCGAATAACGCACTGAAGATTTTTTATACAGGATGCATCTGAATTGTCTCTGCAACGCTTGACCACAGATTCTTGAGCTGAAAATATGCCGATATACAACATTTTTATCTATATTCGAAATTGCGCTCTTTTCGAGATACAGCCCCTCGAAGTGAGGCATTATCGCATACTTTTTTCAAAATAACTTAACTTAAAAACTTTACATTTGCTGCAGTTAAGACTAAAGGTGTTTATTTCTAAGGGCCATAGCCTCATTTTTGTTTACCAACAATTTTTTATACGTACGCCACCGACTCTTTTGGAAATTTTTTTCGAAAGACAAGTTAATTTAAAAACTTTTATTATTCTCAGATAAATTTAGTATCTTGCACGGTTTCTCCATAAATGTGCAATTTTCAAAATACAATTAATGGCTGCAAAAGTTAAATTTTTTATGTGAACGTGATAACGGTAGTCATTTTGAGCGTTTTCTTTAAGAATTACCTTTTTTCGCTACGGTCATCTAGATTTTGCAGCCACTATTTTATATCATTGCAAGTATATCATGACGAAAATGGTCAATTTATGGAGAAACCACGGAAGATGTTAAATTTTTATAAAAGTAAATAAAAGTTTCTAAATTAACCTGTCTTTCGAAAAAGAAAAATACTAAAAGACTCTGTGGCCTACGTATAAAGAATTGTTGGTACAAAACTGAAACTATGACCCCTAAAAATAAACACCCTGTAGGTTAAATTAAGTAAAGCGCCGTGTATTTGTTAGCCTCAATTTTCAGCTCGGAAATCCTGTGATCAAACGTTGTACAGACCTTTCAGGGACGTCCCGTATAAGTAACAACTATTACGCGAATAATTTATTGTAAAACTACCTATAGTTAAAATATAGGCACTACTATTTTGTAAAATTATCTGAACCTCAAACTTGCTGGTAGTTTGCTATCTAAATTTATTTTTAAAACGAGGTCTACTAAATTAAATTAAGAAAAGGGTAATAGTTCCATCACGATAAAATCAGAAATGAGTGTAAACAATTTAATTGAAATGTCTCAAGTACTTAATTATCTTTGGAGAGATCTTTTACGGTGATTTATTACAACACTTCTGGATATATAGGTATTTAAATATGTATGCCTACTATTTGCAAAATTTACGTCGCATCTATTTCTTTGTTTGTTTTTATTAGAAGAAATTAATTGCATTGTGTCGTGCAAGTACGTTGTAAATTCAACTCGATGGAATAATCCTCCCCTAAAAGTTTCTATAAATACTTTAATTGTTAAATTTAAAGGTTAACCTACTTTAAGTTTTATTAGAAAGATCGAAAGCGATTGATAGCCTATTTGTACACTTATATTGTGACTGCGATTTATTTTTTATAAATCGGTCGGTCGTCAAATTAAAAATTTATTACATTTTTAAAATAAATGCAAAAGGAAAATGTGGAGGTGTTTCTCTGACATAATGTTGTTTTAGTGTACAATTTACTTTAGGCGGTCACATAAAATCATTGCTGGTTTTTTTATTACCTAAGGAGGGTGTACGTAATAAATTGTGATTAAGCTTTTCTGCAAGTTGTTTTGCGGTAAAAGGATCAGAGGGATGTTTTAAGAAATCCCCATCATTAATTTCATGGTTAAACCTATACCTTGATATAATGTACTTACGTTGTGCTACTCTGAACTTTGAAGCCATAAATCGAATAAATAATGACACGTATCTTACCAGGACATGCATTTTTTATTTTCCGCTTTTAAATGCACACGAGATAGTCAAAATATATTACCTGTTCTTCTTCTTAGGCCGTGAATAAAAATTTCTACAAATCTAGTGTTATCGCGAAGTGACGGTGCGGGTGACAGATAGCGCTTCAAGCAAACATAATCGCACATTAATAACAGAGATAAGGAATAAAGACTGGTATTTTTATCCCTTTTTTTGTTGATGCCTCTTCCCTTATTTTCCTTCAAAGATTGATTTATGGAATACGTGATCTTACATCATTTTCAACTGCAAACATCGATTTTTCAATCCAAGAAGGTACTATCTTTTGCACTCGTAAAACTTGCATTAAAACCCGATTTTATTGTGTCATAAAACAGCAGGAGACTGATTCCCTTAGGACGAATCCTTTTCAAAGCGACTATATTTATTTACAAATAGACGCTTGGAAGGTGTCGTGGGTTTGCTTTTTTTTTTAATTTTACGTTGTAAGATTATTCGTTTGAAGTTCAAGGACGTCTACATTCATTTTTGTTTTATAAAAAAAGATCAAAATTTGTTGGTAATTTTGAAATTGAACTAATTGAACTAATTTAAATTTTGAACTATAAGAAAATCCGTCGGCATCTATTTGGCAAATACAAAAATTAAACAATGATACTTCACTTCAACTTTTTCATATTTCGGTATTTTTATAAATATAAGTGTTATTTATAGATATCTATTAAATTTTATTTGATTATATGCACCTACTTGATAAAGTCCAAATTTGTTTATTGATTATTTATTTATTTTCAATGTTTCGACACAATTTTTGTAATTTTCCAACAAAATTTCTTTTTGTTAACAATACTTACAATACAAAAATTGATAAAAAAGAAATTTTCGTTTTTAACAAAAATAGTGTAAAATTGAAAATAAATAATTAATCAATAAACAAATTTGGACTTTATCAAGTAGGTGCATATAATCAAATAAAATTTAATAGATATCTATAAATAACACTTATATTTATAAAAATACCGAAAATATGAAAAAGTTGAAGTGAAGTATCATTGTTTAATTTTTGTATTTGCCAAATAGATGCCGACGGATTTTCTTATAGTTATCATCATGGATGGTGTATAACACTCGTCGTATTATTTCTGAAAATTAAATTACACATTAATACACGATCGACTATACAAAAATTACTTATATTTAACTTACCAACAATACATTCATTACTTTCAGGTCACAGAATGTCGGTTTGTTGATTCTTTTTTCTAACGCCGTGTCCGCGTCTTGTACTTATTGGCTACAATGTGAGTTAGTAATTTGACCATTTAGCAGTAAACTGTCTTATGGGCATTTTTTCTCCTATGGGAGAAATATGAAAATATGAAATACGTAATATAATACGTTTATCTGAAAATTAATATAATTAATCATTCAAAGAAAATAGTAAAAAATAATATCTAATAACAAAAGATTACCTATTTAAGCACATTCTACTTAATTTGTTCGTGTTTTTAAATACTGAAGTAAGTAGGTATGGTTAAAATGGAGTATGATTCACCTATGAAAGTAATAAGTAATGCAATGTGGCGTTCGGCTAGCGTTTTCTCTTTCCACAGAAGTTGGCAATGTAAAAGAGATCGAAAATATCGACGTACGTTTGAAGTTGCTTAATTCGTATGTTTTTTAAATCGCTCCCTCCAATCACTTAGCAAGTATATACGCTTAGATACCTATACTTGGTATAACAACTTACGAAGGTAGGATATCCGAATGTTCTAAACACGTTCAACCCGCGCAGGACGTCATCCGTGCAAGTACGTACCTGTCAGATTTCTGATTCTTTCACGAGTGACGTCACATCTCGATGTGTAGAACCGCCCCGATATCTTACTTTAATAGTTATTGTACCATAGTACCTATATATACCAAGTTGATAAACTAATATTTTCCAAAAAACAAGCATTTATTTAAAATCAATTTTAGAATTAAATTCACATTAACCCGCAACTTTAAAAAAAATGATCGAAAGTTAATGAAAAACGAAAAGGTTTCGTCGGTTTTAATATATTGGCGGGATGGAAACCATAACACCCTCTTATTTAGATTTTTAGTAGGTATCTTTCCGAACTAAATCAACAGATTCACAGCCGTATTGGAAAAAACACTTTCCTATGTTTCACAAACGATTTTTTCTATTATTGCTTCAAAAAGAGTAACATAAACAGTAGTTATCTAGGTATAGATAGTTTGTAAAAAAATAATAAATTACAAAATACATAACTTAAGTAGGTTTCGTCGGTTTTTTCGCGTACTCTAGTTCTGTCGCTTATACATATGTAGGTACTTTTTGGTTACGCACTAGCTTACATGTCTGAGACAAAGAATGATCCGCTATTGTCAAACTTTCGAAGAAATGGCAAAAGTACAACCTAGTTTATCAGTAGAAATGTAGAAAATTTAATTTCAACATTGCCTGGTAAAGCGGCAAAGTCATAAAACTATGTGATTTTAAAATAGCCAGTGCGGATAACAAAGGAGATGGGTCGTAAAGAATTTGGGAAAAGGTTTCCTACTTCGTAGAAATGACAATGACGAAGGTCGCAAAGTTCTACCTATTTGCATTTTTGATTATTACCCACTTAAAGAGTTTGAAAAATATGTACCTTATGCTTACTTAAGCTTATGTTTTACTCGAAACTGCTAACTTTTTGCAACGTTTAGTATTTGCGCTGTTTTAGATTGAGGTCATCCCAAGCATTTGAGGTTACTCTAGGGTTAAATAAAATTATAAATGAAACCGGCAAACGAGCCATTTTAATTCCCAAAAACTTTTTATGAAAACAAATTTTATGAAGACAGCTTTCTCCAAGTTTGGGTTTGGATTTTTGTCATTAATTCTCTGGTAACGAAAAGTGATAACAATTTAATAGTTGTTACTTATCTAATAATTAAACTAGGTATTGATAATATTCCGTTTATCAGTGATCGGTGTATGCGCTTCTCCCTAAATGCTTTTTTAATTAGGTAAGAAAGGTGAATAACCCCATCGAGCAATATATTTTGAGAAGGTTTTGCAAGTTTTATATTACCTATTTTTTAGATAGCAGATTTTGTTAAATTTGATATTTATTTAAACTAATTCAAAAGACATCGAATAGATATAGAAAATCCATATCAAGTATACCTAAATTTAAACATGTTTATTAGTATAAAATTTAAAAGATTTTAATATATTATTTTTAGATAAATTTAAACCCTTTTTAAGATATTTATTTAAGCTAGCAATTTTATGTCGCAAATATATCACGTTAAAACATTATTTACAAGTATGGTTTACTAAGATCACATCGATCTTAATGTTATCTAATTTTGTAATATTTAAACAAACCATCTAAAGAATATCTGCAAAACCTTATACTAAAGTCACATATATAATTGTGGCTTATTATATCACATTTAGATAATGCCGAGTTTAATAAACTCGGATGTGCTGCTAGGGTTCAAACCTATATGCAATTCACGTCATCAATACAAGTTATTAGATGATGACGTTTCACACAGTGCTGTTACCTTGTGCCTCGTATTTTGACAGTTCTAATAAATTGTAGTCTTTCATTATACCGTCTAATATGTGCGCAAGTAAATTATCTGTAGAATATGTCGCTTTCCAAATTTTAAACCGAATTACAAATAAACAATCTAGTAACTTTTTTTTATGACGTGAACATCATATAGGTTTGCATAAGCTATAGCTATAAATGCATATAAAAATATCTTAATGTTATTAATAATGTATTACTCAATAGTAAATAATTCATAATCTTTCACTTATTTTTACACAATTATATTGGCGTGTTTCCAGAAAAATTCGGAGGATTTTGTAGATGTATTGGTATGTAGTTGTATATGTATTTATATATAAATCAATAAAATGTCATTTATATTAAGTATTGTAGAGTTATAAAGTAGACAGGAAATATTTGTCAAACCTGAATAGGGTACTTTTGCTTCGACTAACATAAATGGCAATTTAATACTGTTGAAATAATAAAATTCAGTGTTTATAAAAATAAAATTAAGGTAAATAAATAAATTATAAAAGGTATTATACGTAAAACATGATATATATCTACGTGCTTATATAGGCCAGTAAAATTATAAGTTGACCGGAAACTAATTTGGGACAAGCTGATTTTGTCGAAAATGCATTTTATGGATGTCTCGTGTTGGTTTACTCATTGATAATTGCATATCGGAACGTATTCCAAAATTTCGAATTAGCCACTTTGCCCCTCCCAACTGAAGTCGTTTAACGTGCAAGTGCGGCCGTGAATGGACAAACGGTTAAATCAAGAAGATTGGATTCGGGCGAAACAATATTTGGGTTTTGTTTGCTGTTATATTTTCATAGTGTTAACGTATACAAAAAAAAAACAGATCTTTATACCTTTCTGTAATTTTGCTAGCGTTAATTTTATTATTATTGGGTCGATTGTAAAAAAACTTGATCTCATGTTAAAGCTTATCTATTTCTAAATAAATTTGTTCGCTACAATTTTTTTTTTGATAAACTTTCATTTTTGTGGGTCGCCGTACTTAAACGTAAAAAAGGCAGGCAATTTCAAAATAGCGGCGCGTTTATTTTTTTCGACTTTGACCACGCGTATCTATAGTTTGGGATTTTTAGGCAGAGACTCATGGACACCCATAGAATGCATTTCCGGCAAAATCGGCTTGTTCCAAATTAGTTTCGGGTTTGCCCTCGTTTGCACCTAATTTTACTGGTCTAAAAATAATATTGCTCGATTATTATCCTCATACCTAAGTACTTATTAATATTTTAAAAATTAAATTAGGTACCAAGTTTTTTTTTACTTTATTCTTTTTAAATAATCTAAAAGGTGAAGTAAATTTCACTCGTCTATAAAAATTCGATGCAAATTATTGAAAATTGACGCGTCCTATTTTCGTAAAAGATGACCTGGGATATGAAGCTCCATATAAAAGTTTAACAACGATCTACGATATCAGTTATTGCCGAGGCGGCATTCGTAGCCATCAAGATATTCCTTCATTTATATTACCAATTTGTGTATATTGAAATTTCAGTTATTGGGTGTTAACTTTCTGAAAGGACCTGCTTTAGAACTTCACGTCAAAAGCAGCGTCCTTCGATATTTAAACGGTTAATTTGGGATGTTTACATTTACAAATAATTTAAATTTTCTTTCAAAGTATATTTTGAAATATTATGGAATTATTCGATTAAAATTTCGTACGAGGTTGGTTTGGTTTGGTGTGTTATTGAGAATATCTCGGGCACTGAAAGAATTAGAGAATCAGAAAAAAGATGTTAACTAAAACACGGTATATTGTATTTTTATTGCAATTTAATAGAAACGAAGATACAACAAATTGAATATCAAGTATAAACGACCACCGACTTCACAATTTTACATAAATGATACTCATTTTATATTATAAAACTACACTAAACTCCCTTTACAACAATACAATATGTATGTACTTACATAATATTATAAGGTACTTATTAGAGTTATCTCGTCAAATGAAAGTGAAATAAAGCTAAATTTAAATAGCGATTATTTCTTAATATTAACTTTAAAACAACTCAAGTTACTATTCTAGAAAAGATAATATTAAGTAAAACAGGAATAAAGGGACGAGCAGTGGCAAAATTGAAATATTAACTAAAATACATAAATCCTTTTTAAAATCCCGAACAACTTGGGCGTAGATAATAAATAGGCCATTCAAATTTTATTCCGATGCACGTCGTCAATAAAATGTTACTAGATGTTGACGTTTCACACATCTAGTAACTTTTTTTGATGACGTAAACTATATAGGTTTGGATAGGCCATAATATGTTTATTAATAATTTATTATTACACCTACTATTTGCTTATTATTTTCCGTTAAAGTGCAATACCTTTGAGGCAACTTTAGGCAGCATGTAGTATTCCACACGTCATTAAAATTGTTGCCTATGTTTTATGTGCGACTTTGAATTGTACTACCATAAATTTTGCGAAAATTTTACGAAATTGCACGAGTTTCTCGTACGGTATTAAGTTTGGGACACGATTCAAAATCGCACATAAAAAGAGACGACAGCAAATGACGTGCGACATACTATATACGTGTTGCCTAGAGATGCATCAATGGAGTTGCGCCCTTAAAAATTTAAATAAATTATTCTTTACGTAGTGTGCCTATATAGTGTCTGTTTTTAACAGTAAAGGCATTTACATTTGGTCATTCAAAACAGTTGTTTTTTTTTAATTATTATTTAATAGACTCGGGATCTGTGCTCATACATCCAGCGATGGCGTCGGTATGCGTATGTGGTGGTGTTCCCCAGAAGGTTCCTCCTGAGTACTAAATCGTGTCCAACACTTGTTTGCTAGGTGTTACACACTGGTGCTGGTGTTGTATAGCATAATCTAATCGTTGCTTTCCCAATTTCTAATTTTACATTCGCAAACGTACATGATAGTGGCGGGATTCGAACCCGCAGCTGTGAGTGCGCTAGAAGCCAGACGACAGACAGGCCTACTAGACCACTCAAGTTTTATTGCCGATTATAATAATTACATAAATTAGGTTCGTACTAGATGGGGTTAAAATATTATCGATAAACGGAATAATTACCACTTGTCCTTGTCACTTGTATAATACCTTAATATCTTTTGTCGAAATTATGTTCAGAAAATGATTTTGATTTTTTTTTAAATTTTAATAGACATTGTAAATTGTCGTTTCTTGATTAATTTATGAAATATAAATTTACGTATTTGCGCTGTAATTTAAACTTAAATTATGCGGTTGCTACCCTATATTTTGTTTTTATTTAGTACCTAATTTAAGTTAATTTGGTTCATTATTTAATTAGGTAATTCTGTAGATAGATACCTACATAGGTACGTATGCCCTACGTCTCTTAATTTAATATTCGTTTTATGATAAAATAAATCATGACTGATCTTTTAGAAAAAGACGATTTTGATGAATATCAGATTGTTAGTAGAGTTGTAAACATACGCATCCTAATCTAATAAAACATGTTTAAATCGAGCTTAATTGAGTTTAGTGAGTTACCGACTTTGTGCTAAGCCTGACCCTGGGGAAAATCAGGAGTTTGTTCGTTATTTTCAAATAAATAATATTTTGCCGCAAGAGCTTTATGCAGCTATATTTTTAATATATGTACGTAGGTTACATAATTATATGAAATGGGTATGGCGTTATTTTGACGTTTCGAGTTTTACTGTGGAATTAAATTTACCTGCAGAAATTCCCAAATTCTGTCATAATAATTATTATTATTATTGCTATTGCTAGATTGTATTGTCCTTTATATAACACGTCGATAACAAACTTCTTATGTTCGTATTATTTAGTTTCGCTTATGTAGATGATATCTGCTTAAATGTTTCAACCCTTCTTATCTTTATGCGTGCAGCGAACTATAATTTGATAATATATGGCTTAATAGTATCGCGTAATATATCAACGAAGTCGACGATCTATTGCTTACATTTAAACATCGCGAGGTAACCTTAATTTATAGGTTGCATTATAAATTGAAATAAGGTGGGCTGAACCTCCTTTGTTATTATGCATTACGGGCAAATGATTTATTACATTTTAACTTGACTATCGGTGCAAAATTGGAACATATTGGCTGTCGCGTGTTCATCAATATTCGAAAATCGTGGATTACTAATATTATGAAATTGATAGATTATAGTAAATTACGTAAAACGATATTTTATTAATTGTTAGATTCGGAAAAAATCAAAGCAAACACTTAAATACATAATCATAAATAAAGAAATAATCCGTGTTGGAAAATACTTGATAGATTTATAAAAGAAAGTAAATTCAATGTTAAGATGTAATTTGGTCGAAAAACTTTCAGCAGTTAGAAATTCGCACCGTTAAGGGCAGGAGGGTGTCTAGAACTTAGCGAAACGTCTGAATAGTTGGTACTATAGCAAATTTCTTATACATAGACAACCATATTAACACTAGTTCCTCGAAGAGACACTTTAAAAGCTTATTATCGGTCCCGGTTTATTTATGGCCTACTGATTTACGACTTCTCAAACGTTTGCTTTGGCAGGTAGAAGTTCTTTCTGAGAACGGATTTGCCTAGTATAGTTCGAATTCTCAATCTATATACATTCAAGATAGGTTTCGATGCACGTCATCAATAAGAAGTGAATAAATTGTATATTTGTAATATTCAGTTTAAAGTTTTGAACGTGGCATATTCTATAAATGATTTACCTGCACACATATAACATGACAAAGAAAGACTGCAATTTATTAGTACCTAATGTAAAAATAGGTACGAAGTTTTATTGATGACGTATATTGGAACTTATCTTGAATAACGTATAATTAAACACACTACTTCTATCCGTACTGAAAATAATATAACATGCATTTTACTTTGCGCGAACCTGCGCCACCCGAAACTGTCAGTTTCGATAATTCGCTTTCTTGAATTCGCTAACAACCCTGTTATTACAGAATAAGAATGATGTGGTTTTTCATTCCCCATTTATTTAAAATATTTTGCGAAAACTTATAAACTTATTGCCGATTTTTTACCTCTTGGTGAATTTATCTGATAGGTATTTCCCATAGAATCTAATCTTACTTTAACCGCACTTTGCACGACCAACTGTTTCCACGGTAAATACCTATACGGTTACCGATAAATTATTTACCAAGAGATGGAAAAATCGGCTCTAAGATCGAGAGTAAGTTTTCGCAAACTATTCTAAATAAACGGGAAACGAAAAACCACATCATTCTTATTTTGAACGTCGTACTTTGAGAACGATTCATATCTAATTACCAGTTATTATCGCACCCAAGTAAGCGGATTATCGAAACTGGTCCTTTCGGGGTGGCGCAGGTGTCTAGTTTTCAACGTCGACTGTCCAAAAAGCGTCGTTGCCAAAGAAACGGAAAAACAAAATAATTTTAATTTTGATAAACAATGTTTGTTGTTGTAAACAAAACGTGACAGAATAAAATATTTTTTCTTTGCGGAACCTTTTCCGTATTTAAAAGCGCAACCGTTAGTTGCACGAGCGTACCCAACATACAGCAGGTACGCGCAAAGTATAAACGTTTCCCTCGTTCCTTTTTTCTTTATTGTTCAACTTATTTCTAAATTTTATTTGGTACTCGTATTCGACATTCGTGACTTGTTTGGTGTATCGATCTTGGACCAACGTTAAAAATTGTTGTTTATTAAAAGGTTTTAAATGACATACGACTTGAAATGCGTTTTCATTTGAAATTTTTTAGTTGACCTCTACCTCCCACTCCCGGAGATTACATACTTAAACATTTTCCATCAAAAATTGTGCCCTAAAAATAATGGAATAGGTAGGTAAGTGCGTGTTCGCCGATTTTTCCATATAGGTACCCAACAATTTCCGAAAAAAATGGTGCGGGGCCAGGCTTTGTGGACATTTGGTATATCTATGCCATTTAAAACAAAACAAAACGAAATTTTTAACAGTAATTTTAAATCTAATAACATTTGTAATCATTTCATTCTGTTTACAATAATAACATTTAAATTTTGAATAGCTGATTTATAATTCATATTGTTTATTACAAACTACATTATTTTTTATTATACATATTATTATTATTAAAAATTATGTAGTAGCAGAGGTGCCTATAACGTTTTTATTTTTAAAAAGCAATTTCTGACGCTTTCTAACTATTTAAAACTTGCCTGCAGTTTCGAATGTATATAGGTACCTTTATATATCTGTCAGGATTATTTGGGTAATAAATATTTCTAACAAGACCACGTGCCGAGCTGTAGAGGTCTGCACATTCTTTCTCTTTCTGTGAGCCCTCTTTGTTGAATTGTGAAATTTTATAAAAACATTTGTACGATTATCAAGTTCTATTAAAGATGAAAACTTGATCGACATCTTAAATAATATAAAAAAACGTTCTCTAGGCAATGACAAAACATGAGCTTGATATGTTGACGCATATATGAAATTTTGAATTTTATTCATAAAAGTAAACTTATACGCAACATTTTTTCAATAAAAAATCTCTTTCTACTTCAGCTATCTTCATCAAAACTTGTTATCCCCTAGATATTGTATTGAACATTATACATTGTAAAATTTTGAATTGTGTACAAAAGTTCTAATTTCGTTATTAATAATTTTATATTAAATTTTAAAAACTCAAATGATAAATAATTTGATGGCGAAAAATCTTCAAATGAGAGAATTTTGTAGAATTTAAAAATAAAGAATATAATTCACTTCTAATGGTCGTCGGGAATAGAGTATACCCTTCCCTTAACAAGTACAAAAGTGTTAAGAAATTCTTGAATTTTCAATCCACAAGCATTATAAAGTTTTCTTATTGTGAGGAATGAAAACGAACTTGGGATTGCGCTAAATTTGATTAAAGTTGATTTCTCTTCCTTTAGATTGTTCTGTCGTTAAGTACCTATATTTAAAGATTATTAAAATGGAAAAAGATAAATGCCTTTTTAATTATGCATCTAATTATAATTTCATCATCGGTTGTAGAAACCGTTTTATGTTTGAGATTTTTTTTGTTTTACGTATTTGTCACTGTACCTAAGTATATTTTATTGCTGCGTGGATTTAGTCTCAAATTTTTAAAATTTTCATTTACTAATTACATCTAATTAACTCTTTTAATCTAAAAGACGTCTCCAAGTAAAAAGTATTAACCAAAGCGTTAAAAATAAGCAATAAATGCCAAATGGCAACACAACTCGACGCTTCATAAGTCGTAGCTACTAACGTTAATAGCCAGCAATTTTCATTATGCACGCGGCCATTAATTTTGATTGTAACAGCGAAGATAAGGAAAATATGAAACATGTTCTCAATTTCTTTTGAAAATCCCGTAAGTATAGTTCATGTTTATAGCGTAAAGTTTTATTTTTATTGTTCACACCTACTCATTTTATTTTTACAAATATGGATCGCGTGAACAAAGCTTATTTGGAACATAAATGTTTCATTCTGTCCGGATATAATTTATTGGAGATATTGGTGGGTTGCCAGTGTTCGGAGGTTTCTATACTTTACTCCCAAATTTAATACTCCTAATTCATTTTACTGGTTCTATTGTGATTCAAGATTATTGCCCGAAAATGTTAAAATCAAATAACAGACATTGCTACTTAAATATATAACGATGAAATAGGGCACGGTAAGTGAATGTATTAGCTTTTCGGCAATTATTATTTTGTAATTGTTAGCTAGTAGCAGTTCCTTGTTTTGTTTTCAAGTTTTGATTAATGGTTCGGAATTTTCCACTTTAATAATTGTTAATGAATAACAATATTTCTGAAATATTGTGATCTAACAGATACGAGGGTTGTTAGTTATTTGAAAGGAAATTTTATACAGTACCTAATTTGTATTTTTTAAGCTTATAATTTCTTTTTTCACACAAGTGTGTGAAATACAATTTCACGCACGGTCAACAACTAAATAGGTTAACGTGCTCGATTTATTTGGAGTGTCACGACAGCTGTCATAAACATTTTCATTTTTATTTAGGGTCGTAGAAAAAGTATAGTATGCAACGCATGTGTGTACCCACACATATTAAAATATTGAAATCAAATATGTTAGTTGATTTGTAATTCGGTGGTTCATTCTGATAGTAAGTTCGCCCCTTATTATTTGAAAAAGTACGCGTGTTTTGGCATAAGTGGCAATACTTTCTAATGGATTTCAGTTAGTTAACCAGAAAAAAAAATTGTCAAAATGAGTTGAAGAGAGAGGTAGAGGAATACATAGAGATCGTTTGTGTTTCATCCCTCGTTACTATAGATACTTATACATAATTATCATATCACGGTAAAAATAAATGTAATATTTTACGGTTAAAATTACAAGGAATTTTGACCTACACAGTATACAATACATGTATGTAATACCTAGAATGTTAGTTTGAAGGACATAACTACATAAAATTTATCAGTAAAGTGTATGAAAAGGTAAGGCTCACTTTTTGTTAAAACTACAAGTTTCCTAATAAGGCCATAGCGAATCTAAAAGTGGCCTTATATTCTTTAAATTTTTAAATATTTGCTAAAATAGTAAACTCGTGCACATTGGATGAAGATATTTAGCGACCTATTTTACTTGATAGAAGGTCAATTGTATAGTGCGAAACCACTTCTCGGTAACTTCAAAATCGTGTCCTTTACCCTCGCCGCCACTTAAAACGTAGATATTTTAAAAGACTTTATCTCACTTAACATTAAAGATAGAGATCCCATTTTAAAACCAAAATGTGACAAATTTCATGTGAAATAAAAAAGTTTATAACAATAATCACCGATATTTTAATATTAAGCGAGATACTACGGAAAAACGCACTTTAAATATCAACCCTCCATAAACACCGGTAATTTTTTTCTGAAACTAATGAGTTACGTCCAAAATGTTTCCAATAAAATTCATTTGCCACGCTTTCAGCTTTAATATGATATATATAGGTATATGTCCGACCCAAAGTGAACGACCTATATTTTCGCGATCTAGAGGTCAAGATCGGAGAAAATTCAAAACGGTACATGTGAGTCCCGTCATCAGACAAGTTGTAATAGCTATATTTTCTATGAAAATTCTCTAAATGTGTCTACAACAAACATTAAATTGTTGGGGAGTTTTCCACGCCACCTTCGAGGTACTAACCCAGATGCGTTGTGTTTGTAAGATCAAGACTTCGCCTATAGTCCTATCGTATCTTCAAACTCTCTTACGTGGGTTACTACGCGCAACCCACAGCAAACACGTCACACATTCAAGATGTTGACCTTCATAATGCACTCGGTGTAACTTGTTTACAACTCTCGAACTTATTCTATTTTATGTACATGAATAATAGGCACCCGGCCTATTTTTCTTCACCTAATTATTAAAAATTAGAATTAAAAATTAAAATCCTGAAATAATTTTGTTTTAATAATTACGTAAAATGCAGAGTAACACTGCTATCGCTGCGACTACCACTTGTCCGTAACAGACTATTAGAAAAAATTAGACATTTGTAAATTTTTCTTTCTATTTCCTACCTTTTCCTCGTCATCGTTTGTTTTCCCTCTAACGTCAATTTCCATCGTAGATTCCTAGATACCTATTTCACCAACCACCGTGATCGCGAAAACACGCGTGAGATAAAATTTTGTTCGCGAAATTGGACCGTTGAATGTTTAAGGGGAGCCCTAACCGAGTCCCTATCCTAGAGCCTAACCAAACCTTGATTTTCAGAGAATTTGTAATTAGAACTTAAAGGTCCATGTATTTATACTTTATAAATACATGAAGAGTTAGTCGACAAATAAAGATTCTACCTTTCCTCGTATACGCAAAAATGCTTTATAAACTGAACGAACACTCCTCGCACACACGAATAATACGACGCCGTAATTTAAAATTCGAACTACTGAAACAAGCACTACCTCTTTGTACCATTAGCGCGAATGATCTGAAGCGGTTTTGCCGGAATTCTATATATAAATGCATTCGAGTTTATACGTGGATACTAGAAAATCCCGCTTTTATTTTAAAAACATTCATTCGGTGTTCGTACTCCGATAAGTATCTTACGAGTAGGTGGTGCATATGTTTTATTGGTTGCTTTGTATTTATCGGTCGCATAAAAATGCGATTAAACTTTTATCTGGTTTATGGTTTGTAATAGGGGAATTTTCAATGCTTAAGGGGTACACGAATAGTTTTTAAATTAAAAATAGAGTAAACTTGTAATTCAGCGATATAAAGAATAATGATTATTCAAATAATTTTAAACTGGTATTTGGTTTTTGCATTTTTCATTTGGATGCCGAAATTTTTACAAAGAGTGGTGGTACGAATGTTTTTTGATATTCTTTGGGTGGTACTCGTAACGCACAAGATCGAGAGTCACTGCAATAGATTCTTGTCGAAAATAAGTCAATGATAAAAAAACAATACACGAGATTTCCTAATAGTTTCAAAGCCGGTCATCATGACCAAGGTTAATTTTTATATGTAAGATCAAATAATATCAAAAGACGACAACTATAACAATTGACAAAAACGTTTGATACTATTTAATTTTTATGTTTTCTTGAATTTTGTTTTGTTTAAAAATTGATTATTCTTTATTTTACACGTGACACGTATCTAAAATTGACTAGGTAGATATCTACATATAAATACCTACATAATTAGGTAATATCAAAATTAAAAATTTTAATTAATATGTAATTCGATAATATTTATTACCACTACCCCTACGCTGTGCTGACCACTTATTGTCAGTAGCACTTCTGAGATCCGTGTCGGGCTACGCGGCGCACGTAGACAGTTCACTTAAACGTTACAGGCGCACGTTGTTGGTGATTTTTACAGGGTTCAGATAATTCAAATTATATATATCGTATTAAAGCTGAAAGGGTGAGAAATAAATTTTATTTGAAACATTTTGTCGATAAACTTATTAGTTTCAGAAAAATTGCCAATGTTTATGGAGGGTTGATTTTTAAAGTGCGTTTTTTTCGTAGTATCTCGCTTAATATTGAAAAATTAGTCATTATTGTTATACATTATTTTATTATACATGACATTTTTCATGTTTTGGTTTTAACACGAAAGCTCTATCTTTAGCAATATTTACCTTTAAAGTGGGGGGGGGGGTAAAGAACGCGATTTTGAAATGGGATCAAGCAGTGATTTCGTACTCTACAATTGACTCTCTATCAAGTAAAATAAGTCGCTAAATTGCCTCATTCAATGCACTCGACAAGCATAATATTAACACAAACGGGTCTACTAAAAACAGAAGGATGTAAGCTTTAATTAGGTACTTATTAAAGTGTTCTTTTATAGTCTGTTCGACGTTTGATGTGAATATAGGTTAAAAAATGACTTTCTTGCTTTTGTCTCAGATGGATCTAATAAGAAAACAAACTTTTAGGGCCGAACAGAAGATAAAATGGAAAGAACGTTTTGAAATAAAAATTATAAAAATTTAAAAACAAAATTTTTGTGACTAATTTATATTAGCGGCTTTGTTAGGTACTTATGCTCTTATTGTGGCCATTTTGTAACAATTTAAGTTTTTTCAAATTTCTTTCAATGTACATATAATAATTGTGTGATCAACGTTTAATTTATTCTTTTTTATATAAGTACATACATATACTGTGTTAACTATACTCACAAAATATCGCGCCAGGTATATCGTTAATAGGAAAACATCTAAATTTTCAAACATTAACGTGGTCTTAATTGGTATACCTATCTTATTATAAACAAAAAAATTGGTTGTAGGTACGTATATTTATTTTAATGATCGAGCTAAGACAGATATGATAAGATATTACTAACAATAAGCTGAACTTACAGAACAATAAATTACTTATTTGTGTTAAACTATGTGTATTGGCAAGTTTCCAGGCAGGCACCGATCTTTATCTACATATTTCTCACGTTAACTTTAACTTTTCTCGTGTAAGCGGCAGTTTATATGTATTTAATCCTTCGCGGTTACACAGCTAATAGGTGGTTACGATGATAACTTGATTCGATTATGGTTGGCGAGGATAACGACGTAGACGTAGAGGGAGATGTAGGTCATGCTAATAGATTACGTAACTGCCTTCGTAGTACAGTGCTTTAGATGCAATTATTCTGATGGTAACATCGATAATCAGCCAAACTAGTCTGACTTTTAGCAAGTTGACTCTTATATCTAATAAATTTTAACTGGAAAGTCCTTCCTATTTCTTATGTAACTGCTTTGTTTAAAATACAACCCATTTCCGAATTCTAGTCGTTTCCAGCTGGAAAATTAAAATGGCCACATTCGTCCCTTTAATTTTTAATTTAACCAGCGTTTTAAATACGTTAAAACACAATTATTTACTTAAATTGTTTAAAATGGTATCGCTTTAATCGTCTAATACAAAATTTATCAAAATTGCGTTTTATTTCAGAATTTTTCAGAAAACTGCCAAAATTGAACGTTGTACTCTAGAATAACTATAGGATTTACGAGCCAATCTGTTTTAAAAGGCAAAGATGATATCGAAATTCGGATCGAAATCCTAGACGGAATGTAGAAGTAGATAATTATGTAATGTACCCCGCACAAAATACGAGTAAGCATTGTCAACTTCAAATAAAATTATTAAAATAACTTTTGAATAAATACATGTTGTGATGTAGACAACGTGTACAGCCAAGTTCGTATGTTTTGGTCCCGTCGCCTGCGTTAGTTTTATCGTAAAAGGCTTAAAAAAAGATTACTGCCCGTTTTTATTTATTATCTGACGTGTCCCTTTTTACAATTCAAATCAACTGCTAGATCCCTTTCGATCCGCTCTCGTCGCTCGTTGGCCTGCGATCACGTCTCGCGCGACCAAATATATGAACTTGACTATACCTACGAGTTTCATGGCGTGGTTCATCGTACCTTAGGTATATGAAATTTCCTTTTCGGTGATTTGTGCAAAGCAATCGCGTTCTTATCACAATCTTGTTGAATTTTGTATACTTACAAGTGACTGACTAACCTACTCATCGAAGTTTTTATTGTTTTATACGTATTAAATTTATGTTTCGTATTTTAACGTTATAATATTACATTTTAATTTAATAACCGCGTGCTTTTATTTTATTATAAATTACTCGATCGATTCTTTTTGAAAGATTCGTTGTCTATCCGCGTAAAATGGTAGCGACAGTTTCAGTTTTGTAAGAGGCATCCCGAAACGACGCGAAACATTCCTGCTGACATTCACATTGTGTCGCCTTGAGGAGTAGATATGTTACCTTAGTCCTTACACTACTGACAAATGGAAACAAGTTCGTGTTTGGGTTGTAAAACTTTGGTGTCTCCATCATTTCGTGCTTCTGGGAAAACTCGTGGCCTTAACTGACGCCATGACTAATAAGGTTATATAATTTTAGAGGGTAGACATTGCCGAATAAAGGCTTTACTAGAGCGATTAAGTTTATGCGGTTTTCATCATCGTGGTGACTATTATTTCGAATATGTGTGTGTAAGTGATATAATTTTGCCATGCGAAAATATTTAATAAAGTTTCTATCGTCCCTTAAGATTATATTTACAAATTTTTATAAGAGTCGTATTATTTGCGGCCTCATTATATTTCAGTATTCTCAATAGCGGTTTTATGCGGCATAGACATTTCCTTCATTTGCCGTGTTATTCTTGGCACAAAAGCGTATTCGTGTCCTATACAGTATCCACTGCAATTGTTGAAAGTATTTCGAGTGAAAATATTTAACGAAGTCTACGTTCGGTACTTTAAAAATATGCGCGGTAATAATATAAGAGTCGTATGTACGTATACGACCTACACACTATAAAATTTACGAGGCAGTTGCGAATGGGGCATTTGAAGCCGTTTAATTTCCAAGTTTTCCTATTATTTGAATAACTACACTTAATACACGCGTTAACGTTTCGCGTTATTTTATGTACCTAGGTACCCACTGTATGAATTATTACGTTGTCAAGTGGCAAGTAGATAAACATAATGTTTTTTTAATGTGAATTAACGAAATCATATTAATTTTACTCGACACATTAAAATTTTATTTATTTAGGTATTTATTATCAGATTTTATTCTATTATATGCAGAAAGTTTCAAAAAATTCTTTCCATATGGAAAACTTTTTTATTATTAGTTTGTCAAAAAATTTCATTCTTGATAAAAGTTGGCGCAGCCTCTAAAACTAATAATGAACCCATCAAGTGTTATCAAGAATACAAGCATAAACGAAAAAATGAGGATTAGTAAATTTTGCTCAAGAATAAAGTACCATTATTTTGCAATATATCGGAAAGTTTTATTAAGAAATATTCTTTAGAATTATAAATAATACTTAAATATAAATTTTCATCGCCATATTTTAAAATTGTAAAATTTTGGTTAATTGTTAAACAATTGTAAAACAGTAATAAAATATATATTGGGGGGGGGATATAGGACATCCCCCCTCAATACGACGCTTGTGATCACTCACTAACAATAGAACACGTACTAACACACTGTCCGAAATACAATAACTATTTAAAGGGCTATTTTAGATTAGGCTATTATATTCTGTCGGCGTACCAAATATTTTGTGTAGTTGAAAATGTAATAATTATATATATTATAATCTAAAACCTTAATACACCGTTAGGTGTTAAAGTGTAATAATTACCTATTATTTGTATAACCTCAATTTCGTTATTTTTGATATTGATATTCTACGAAAAAATACATACAGTTTAATAGTTAGGTAGTTATTTTTGATTATGCGCTGTAATTACGAAAATAATTACTAGCTATTACAGTAAAGAGTACATTTTTATTGTCGAACTTAACGAAAAGTGCCTATTAACTATATTGCTGTAGCGCCATTTACGTATTTACTTTTTCTGTTTTTATTTTTTTTTCAATAAATTAAATTACAAGCAACAAAGTTTTATTTATCGATACGTTTTTTATGTTCAGTGAATCACAAATAGGAATATTTTACTAAATACATACATACATCAATATTGGTAAAGCAGTGAAACAATATTTTATAAATACATCTACAGTGGAACCTCGATATCTCGAACCTCCATATCTCGATTACTCGACCTCGCTGTGTAAATGACAAACAAAATTCTCAAGGAAATATCTCTCAATTACTCGAACTTTCGATAGCTCTTTTCTCCAGATTCGAATTAAACGAGGTTCGACTGTAGTTATACCTACGTAGTTTAAACTTTATCGAAATATTATGTTTAGTTACTATCATTATTATAATACTAAAACGTCAAAACGTCAACATTATAATACGTCAAAATAAAACTACGTTTCTACAAACTTTTTTGTACTATGTTCTCCTGTCGAGATATTAATCCCCCAAGTAGAAACATTAAAATCAATTTTTTTTAAATAACATTTTCATTTTCTGTTTGAATTTAATAATTTTCGATTTATATACGTAATAAATAAAGGTCTTTAAAATGGTGTAATAGATTTTTTGATATCACCTTAGTGGAGCCAGGGTGCACAACCTCTGACATTTCTAATCTCAAAATTTTTCAAAAAGGTGCAAATTTTTACATTTTTAACTACATCGAAAAACCTGAAAACCTTTTAACTAAACCCTGAAACT
Source organism: Rhagophthalmus giganteus (assembly GCA_036326145.1). NCBI lineage: Eukaryota > Metazoa > Arthropoda > Insecta > Coleoptera > Rhagophthalmidae > Rhagophthalmus > Rhagophthalmus giganteus. Next base: position 3,168,547 of record JARFJA010000083.1, on the reverse strand, counting down.
ACCCTTACGCCAAAAACTTAGGTGCGCGGAAGTACGCGAAGAAAAGTTCAATTACCACCGTTAAAATAGGGTTGCCTCGGACCCACAGCTCCCTACAGCCGTAAACGGAATACTTTCAAGCTTTCATTTAATGTAAAGTTCATCTCATTGATCGATGGCGAAAAATACCACAATCTACAATAATATAACATTTGGATTAAAATTGGATTGTCGCGGCTTCGAAAACGACAGGTACGTTAACTTGCCCCCCCCCCACTTGCAATTTTAAGAAAAGGCGTTTTGCGCTAAACGCACATTAGTTAGCGCCCAAAGATTAGAGCTAGCGCCATAACGGTTACGCCGTAAAACGGTATTACAGTTGGGGAGTTAACGCTAGCCCCCCCCCCAAATTGCGAATTTTAAATGTTTAAAGGCACATTAAGTAGAATAGACCTACCGCTCTTTAGCGCCACTTCGCAAAAAGCTAGTGCCAAATTGGTTTAGTAACTATTCACATTTCAATTGGGGGTGGCCAAGTTAACGAAAAATTTCATATTCGAATTTCTTGGTTTTTTACGGATTATTATTGTTGACACCTAGCGCCAGCAAGCGCCAATTTCTATTTTGCTATCGCCGTTACAGAAACCGAAATAATCAAATATTTGCAATAAGAGCTATTTTTACTTTAAGAAGTAGTTTTTTTTTAGTTCTCTGTGCCTATTTTATTGACATTCCATCTTAAATAAATATATGTCTATGTATATGTCGTAAGTTAATTGTAAAATCAGCTTTTTTACAAAACGCCGCCTTATTGTCGAAAAAACGTGTGTATCTGAAATTGGCTGATAATTCATAGCCTTTCCGTAATACGACTACGCTCCTCTAGCCTTTTTGTAATGGAAGCATTTAAAAACAAAAAGGCTAATTAGTAACATTTTTTGATTTGAGAAAATTTACTTTTGAGGGAAAGAGGATGTTTTTGTCCGAGGAAATTAAACCAGTAGTTCCTCTTTAAACTTCAACAAGTGACATTGGTTGGTTTTGAAAAGTACCGTTATCTCAGCTGGCATTCCATTAGGTTGTTACGATAGTATTTATAATAGATAGGTCTATTCTACTTAATGCGCCCTTTAAACATTTAAAATTCGCACTGGGGGGGGTTAGGGTTAACTTGGCTGCCCCAAATGTTTTTCGAAATATTTCGATTTCGGTAGTGGCGCTAGCTAAACTGAAAGTTGCGCTAGCTGGCGCTAGGTATGGTCGACAAAAAACGACAAAAAAAATTAGGAACTCAAAAGTACTTAAAACCGTTAACTTGCTCCCCCCACCAACTTTTGACCTACAATAACTTCTGAACCAAAATAGCGCCAGCTTTTTGCATAGTGGTGCTAAAGAGCGCTAGGTCTATGCTATCTAATGCGCCCTTTAAACGTTTCAAATTCGCAATGGGGGGGCTGGCGTTAACTTGCCCCCCCCATCTGTAATACCGTTTTACGGCGTAACCGTTATGGTGCTAACTCTAATTTTTGGGCGCTAGCTATTGTGCGTTTAGCGCAAAACGCCTTTTCTTAAAATTGCAAGTGGGGTGGGGGGGGGGGCAAGTTAACGTACCTGAACGCGACAGGGATGGCAATCGAACGAGTTTCGGGCACAGCTTAAACCTCTCTACCAATTGGGTAAACTCGCATATCATTTCCATGTGACGTATAAATGAGGAAAGAAAAATTAAATTAAATCAACCCTTTTATTCCAATCGGTAGAGGATTAATAAGAAGCAATCTTTCGCGTTTCGAGTAGGTATTTTGCACATGTTTCATGGGAAATATGCCCGAGACATACCAAAAAGTGTCACCGGCCCTTAGACTCTTATTCAAGGTTGTTCTCTTATCAGGTTGTTTTTTTTCTTTAGAAACGATTATTAGGTATAATAGCGCAATATTTCTAATTTTAAGGGCCGATTTCACCAATTTATGTTAAAATTTATGTATAACTTAACTATCTAATTTATCTTGGACACCATTTTATGTGTCCACAGATGATTTATATTTTAAGTTACCCTTACATTTTAATATGCACTGGGGCAATCAGTCGTAGGTAATTAAAAATGAGTTATAGTTAGTAATGAGTAAATTTAATCACAATGTACTAATATGATCTAAAGAGACTTCAAAGTGATTTTAAAGACAAAAATCAATTGTTGCCATGTTAACACTATTTGTAATTTGTATTAGGTATTTACCTAATTAAAATTTTCTTCTCATATCGTATACTTGGCAAGTTAGTTGGTTTTCCACAGTTTTATTAAAATCTATTGTTACACTCTCGAACGAACGTTTCGAAACCGCCGTTATCTTCACAGGGTTATAGTGACTATGCTTGTGGAAGCGGTTAATAGACTGTATATAATAAATTTGATTTTATGCCATGAAGAAAGTATTAAAATAAGGAAAAAGGATCCTTATATTGGGTTTGAATAAGAAGAGTTTCTTAAATAATGAGAATAAAATTCTGATAAATTTTGAGATGTAAACTAAAATTATTGAATTTTTGAAAAAACAATCCAACGAGAACTTCACTCTTACGTATTATCTAAAAAATGTATAACTCTTGAGTATCTACAATATCTACTTATATCTAATATAAAATAAATTTTAACGTATCAATCAATACGTTTGTTCTAAAAAATATATATATATATATATATATAAATGTCGGATCTAAATAGAATGCAGTAAATAAATATGTATGTGTGTTCCCCCGGATTGAGTTTAATTAATTTTGATTTTACACAAAATTTTTGCTTGATTTTAAATAAATAATTGTGCCACTAAAACTTTAACATTCATACAGAATGTTTTAAAAATCAATTTTGGGTCGCGGTCACGATGCATTTTTAAAAACTTTAATAGTTAAATTTAAAATATTGATAAATACTTTTATGTATTTAAAAATAACAATTAAAAATAATGAAATCGTTTCTAAGAGAAACGTTAGTGTTACAACGAAAAGCTTAGATTTAATATACAGTGTTATCGTACGGGAAATCAAAGTCGCCGCTAGATAATTGAAAAATTCAAAGGAAAATTCTTTAAAGTTTAATGTTTTTGGTAGAAACAGTCTCATTATTCTTAATTAGTTCTGTCGTTTAAGCACTTCTTGAACGTTTTAAGGCCAACTAATAGAGTGTTAAAAAAGTATGTTAAAATAACAAACAATTTGGTTTTTAAAACGTTAATTTGCATTAAAATTAGTTTTAATAACGTATTAATTATTTTTGTTTCAAATTCCGGTAAAATTTTTATTCATTTGTCATTTTTATATAAAATCAGAAATAAAAGCTTGTAAATCATCTTGTAAATTCAGTCCGTGGACATGCTGTACATTATTAAATATACTGATAAAAATACTTATTTATCATTACTCGTAATTTAAAAAATAAATACGATAGAAAATTTTAGGTACGAATGCATGTGTGCGGGAATTGATAAGACAACGTCTATACCTTTCCATATTTTAGATAACGTAGGTATTCGAATTCAAGCCGTAATAACCGCTTATCGTGACCTGCGAGAATCGTCGCCCGATAAAATATACAGCCTGCATACTTTCTAAAATTTAAACAAAGCATTTTCGTATTTATGTAACAATGAGCAATGGCCTCGAATAAAATATTTGTAAAAATTCCCTTTTAGTCGTTCATTGTGTTGACGGTGACCAGCGTGTGTACGTGCGTTTAGTGGCCGTTTAGACTTGAATTGGTACTTTTATGTGTTTATTTAGCGGTTGTTAACGGTGGACTTTTCGGAAATGGAAATCAACTATGAGGTTTGTCTTCGACATAAAGGTCAGGATTTTATTAATTTATTTAATTATAAGGACGTTCGAACTACTTGCAAACAAATAAATTTATATTTTTTAATTTACTTCACAGTTAGTTTGTTAGTTGTTTATACGTTATTATAAGCTGCAAAGTTTTAAACTTACGATTTACGTTAAATAATTTATCTATATAAAGATTAGTAATTAAATGATAAACTAATAAAGCCTAACCTACCTAAATAAATTTACTTTGCGAGGTAAATTTTAAATAAATAGTATGTATGTGCGACACTGTTTTGCAAACGTTATTCGGAAATTTTTGATGATCTTTGATTTTTGATTCATCGAAAAAGTTGAGCGTCTTAAAGCGACTATTAGATGGAAGACGAGGGATGCGCGAGTGTTAGGTTCATAGCCCCCACAATCAAATATAATACAATAGATGGGAATATTTTTATTTTCTACTAATACAGTCCACGAACAAAATGTTTGTTGTATTATAGATAACATAACTTTGAGCTTTAACCCGAATGCTTTGTGACAAATTCTTTTCGAAATCCAATCAATTGTTACCTTATTTATTGTAAGGGACATTTAAAACATTTCTTAAACATTTTAAAGAAATTATGAAAAGGTAACTCTGTAAGGCGTCTTCATCTAAAATAAGTAGACTTTCAAGCGTAAGAAAACATTTCCCATCGTTCAAGCTTTAAATTAATAATTAAATTAATTAAATACGATTCATATTAAAAGTTATTTAATTTTCAATTTTGATTATAAATACCTAGGTACCTACATTTCTTATAAATATTTTTAAATTAACAATGGGGTTAAATTTCGTTTTTTGTCATCGTCACACAATAATTAACAATAGGTATTTATTATTATGACACTAAAAGGGTATATTCATTCCGAATGAGAAATTCCTTATAGGCTACTATTATAACTACTTTAAAAATGAAAATGTTTAATACTACGTACATAATTAAAAATAGGACTTACACAGGGCGATTAAACTTTAAACAAATAAATTCAGGAATCGATAGACCAAATAAAAATATCTATTTATTTAAATGTAGTTTGTTTTATAAGGCTTTTTTCTAAAAGTCCGTAGTTTCCGAAATATAGGGCGTTGAATTTTTTTTCAAAAACGTTTTCATCCGTTAATTTTTCTACGTATTTATTTACGTTTGGTTATTTTATTGTTAGTTTATAATTGGCAGAATATTAAAAAAAAAATGGTCAAAACATTTTTTTAGTGAGATTTAATGCAGATAAGTATATGAATCTCCTTTATAACTAAACAATTTCTACACCCGCGAGTTTTCGAAAAATAAATTATTGCATTTAAATTGCCTATTCAAAATTTTAGATTAATATTTTATTTTCAAGTTTTAAACGAATTAATGTCAAATAAATATAAAATGGAAATGCTTTTAAAAAACGTCAGCGCTAAGGTTAGTTAATTTTTTTTTAAACTTATTAAAGTTTAATCACCCAATAGATGTTATTATTAAATGAGCGATAATACAAATTTGGCAGTGCTTAATTTAATAGTTACCTACTAAAGAGACTTTAACCTTGTTTTAATAGAATTAAAACATTTAAAAAAAATTCTTTGTAAATATATAGCCGAGTACACCTACCTTATAATTTTTTTAATTATTTCATAATTGACTAAATGTAGTTTAATTTTGATTAGTTCATAAAGTAAACCTTTTTAATTCTTTCGTTCGGGAGAGACATTTTTAGACTGTTTAAAGTATTTCCTTTAATTAGCAGTCTGTTGAGACTCGAGGCTTGACCTACGTAATAGTTAATTTATGTTGAATTATTTAAAAAAAATCGTTTCAAGTTAAACACAACCCCACTCCATTTTATTCATTATTCAATGGAAATAGCATTTTTATATTTAGGGCCGATCTTTTCATCTTCAATTTAATTTATTTGATAGATATTTACCATAGAAATAATTGTTACAACAAACATTGCCTTGTTAAAAATTTATCGAGTAAATTTATTGGGAGATGAAAAAACCGACCCTTAAACGAGAAAGCCTATTTCAGAGTCTGTAAATTCATTTGTCGCGATTGTGTAAGTTTTATTATTTCTATTTGTTAACAAATTCTCAAATTCAAAAACATATTTGAAGAATAATTCTTTACTATCGTAAAGAGAATTTATCGGGCTTTCAAATTACATTCTTTTTAGTACCACTTACTATTTGAAATTTTTGGAGCGACTTCGACTCTTACTAACTCTTATTGTTAATGTAGACGCGAATCTAACAATAAGTAAGTTACCGCGATATTTTTATATTTACAATAGACACATATGACGCGGTCGAATAGTTACAATTTTCGAGTCAACTAGCGTCCCTAGAGTATTCCCGAGTTCGTCTAACATTCCCTTCACAACATAGGAGTTATTAGATTTGCTTGTCAGTAGACAAACGAAAGTATTTTTCAGAAAATCGCTGTTGGATAAAAGGACAGAAATTTCTCTTAAAATTAGATACTTTCCGTTTGTTTGGATTCAGTTGTCTCATCGAGTACCACGTTCGTATTAAAACTAACAACATAAATAAGCAAGCGGCAGTTTAATTAAAAGAGAACAAAATTGAAGAGGAAATTGTTAAAGCCGTTTAAATTCTTTCTGTTATTGAGATATAAATGTAAGATTCGTTTAGGAGTAAACTTAACGTAGGCAAATCACAATTACATTAAATTTACATTAAAATGTAAAAAATGAAAAAGATTTGAATGTGGTGTTACATGTATAATACATATTATACAGGGTGTTGAAAAAAGTGCTAAAGATTCTTAAGAGCATTTATAATAGGTACGATCAAAAACAACTTCCGTTTTCGAGGTAAAAGCAATTTTCTTTTTTGATAAATACATTAAATTTCTAACGTAAGACTTTCTGAAATATTAAATTTTACACTCGTTGATTTGCTGGTCTATGGTATATATTATTAAGACTATTTAATTTGGTTTTAATCGCACTATCGACCGTATTCAGAGAATGTTATTAAATTTAGTCATGTTGTAAACTATGTCTATCTCATTGGAAACGATTATTATAACAATTGTTTCCATAGAAATAAGTATAATTTGAATCTATAACTATTTAAGAATTGAAAACTATTAAATTATTTTTTTTAAATGCATAGATAACTATATCTACAATGAGTTTCAAAAAGTTTTTTCCATGTGGAAAACTGTTTTATTATTAGTTTGTCAAAAAATTTCATGCTTGATAAAAGTTGGCGCTTCCTCCAAAACTAACAATGAACCCATCAGGTGTTATCAGGTGAAATGAGGATTAGTAAATTTTGCTCAAGAATAAAGTGCCATTATTTTGCAAATATATCGGAAAATTTTAATAATAAATATTCTCTGTTTGACTGTCTCTTGTGAATTAGTAAATGAGTTGGTAAATAAAATCTCACGAAACGAGTTTGATTGATTCATAGGAATGCGGTTAACGAATTGTTAATCGTTCAAAATAGATTTTAAAAGGGCAGGAACGATCATCGAACGCATTTCTTGGGGTTTTTGTGGCAAAATGAAAAATTGATGTATGAAGAAAACGTGACGTGCTGGAATTTTTTTATAATTATTCTCGTAATCAGTATCCGAAAATTTATCAGAATCAATACTGAAATACCAAAAAGTTATTTCATTGTAGACCTGCGTAATCGATGAATATGTTACCTATTTGTGTTACGGGAATTACATTACAATTTCTTACATACATACATTGATTTTTATGTATCGAACCACATACTTAATTTAAGAATCTCATAATCTTTAATTTATGTAAAAATTCTTTTATTTATGATTTAACGTAACTGCTAAACCTTGTCGATTAATCAATTCGTTTGTTGTAGAAAATATTAGATACCTACGGTTAATCATTGTTTTTGTATTCCCCTTCAAAAATTTCCACGATATTATATCTCGACCAGCTCTGTTTTGAACGAAACTTTATAATTTCAGAAAACAACTCACTTTTATAATTTTTTAATAACAATACATGTGAACTAATTAAATGCTTGATTAAATATTCGTGAACTTGGACTTGTTACAATGCCAGTGGGAGTAGGGGAAATTACTTGGCGATGTAAATGTGCTGGTTTTGCGAAAAAGCTTATCAAAACGTACGTACACGCTTACAACAGAATTTCTTAATGCGGCCGAGATATGGTGCGAGGATATTTCGTCAATTGCGGTTACACGCTTTAATAGTTATTCAATTAAATTACGTAAATGGTTAATAAATTGATAAAATAATTAAATACCTATTACCTACATAGCATAGTAATTTTTTAATGGTGATCAAGACGTCTTCGCTTTTTTTTTATTAATTAATATGCCATACCATCTATGGGTTTAGGCACAGGTAATATTATTATAATAACTGCATTAACTAATGCATGATTGGTTTTCACTTTAAATCTAATAAGATTAGTAGGTTTGTTTTAGTACGTAGATTCTTGCGTGGAAGGGTGTTCTTGGTCATCTTGACTTTGTTTATTTTCTAATGCTTTTTGTAAGTTGTTTGTTATCGTTGTGAATCGATATCTAATTTTCTGATGTTTTAGCAAACTGTATAAATCTTTTAGAGTTGAAATGACATCTTCAACATTATCCATGAAATTAGCTGCTACTTGAAGGGACGTTGATGTGGACGTTTATAAAAATTTTTGAAATCTCTATAGTTAAAATTATACTTTAGAGGTTGTTTGATTAATTCTTCTTCAACTGGTTCAAGTAATTCGTCTAGTGTTGGTTCGAGACTTTCGACTGATTGATTTTTTATTTTGGACTGCGAGAGTGAGTTATTTCTGGTTCGAGGTGGTTGTGTGGAGGATCTTGAGTAAGATTCATCAATATTATAGTCGGAGTCTTCAAATGAACTGCATTTCTCCAGTGTTTGTATTATTTCGATGATTTGATTTTTTATGGTTTGTTGCTGAAATAGTGGGTCTAGAATCTCACAACATATTAGAGATTTCTGTGGGGTCTTCAGTATATGTAGTGATTAATTTTTTGATATTTTTGTTTTTTATAGGGTTTTCTATAAGATTTATAAGGTTGTCATAATTTAAAGGGAAGTTACGATATTTTTCATCTTCCAAGTATTGTTTGATTTTGCTATATTGGTCAGATTTTTTTGAGGTTGATGCTGTTGTAGGAGTTTCGTCATCATTGATCGTTTTCCTTTTTTTATTTTTGTTTTTTTTGGGGGGTGGGGAGGGGGATTATAAACTCGAATTTGTTTAATTGTGTAGGTATGTCGTTTGTTTGTTGTATATTTGCTGATTTTATTGTTTGAGTCATTGGTTCACTTTTTTTAGGGATATCTGTGTGTCTTGAGACGTAGATAAAGTTGATTCGGCTGATGTGTTAGAAATTTGCCTTTTTGTTAAGTGATTTATCTCTACTTCCATTTGGGAATTTGTTTCTGTAATTGTTCTTGCACAATGTTTATGTTATTATTGGTAGTTGGTGTCAAAGTCTGTGTTGCTCGACTATATGTGCATTCTATGGCTTTATGTCCTCTGTTTTTGCATTTGTGACACATGTTAAGGTCCCATATCGATAAGTAGAAACGGTAATCAGTTTCATCATAATTTATTATAAAGATTGATGGTATTTCCTTGCTTTCACTATAGAATTGTCTTTTAAAGCTTATAATATGTTGAAATCCTTCTATGTGAATTCCTGCATTTAAAAAAAGACATATTCGAGGACAGGGTTATTCCTATTTGACGCAGTTTTGTTTCGATTATGGAATGTGGAATTATTGGGTTTCCTCCGGAAATAATTATTCTTTTGGTTGGTGTTATTAGTCGACGAATTGGTATTTGACGATTTTGTACTAGTAGCGTTTTGTTATTATTTATTATTTCGTTGACGAGTTCTTTATTTCTTAAAAAAACGCATATACGATTATTGGATATCCTTTCGCATGCTATTATGTTGTTTGGGTTTATTATTTTAACTAGGTTTATTATGTATTCCTTAATTGGGATTCCTGATTCAGGTGATAAGATGATGGCTTGTTCTTTTGTAACATTATTGATATAGGAAATTGTATTGGTTTTATTAAGATTGTTTGCATTTAGTATGTTTGCGTAACTGTTGTCTTGATTAGGACAGGTATGGGGGAGTTGATGGATTATTTAGTTCGATTATATTTTGTGTGGTTGACATATTTGGTTGTTTTCTATGAGCGTTATTGATAATTTTTATTATTAAGTGTCTTTTATCTTTGTATGTTTAGATATTATTAGCATTGTGTATGAGGTTAAGGCCGCTCGCGATACACGAGAAAAACTCACTAAACTACGATAAAATACCTGATGATGCGAAAAAACGCAAAAAACTCGCACTTAATCACAGTGAAAGAAAAACACGTCCATACTCTACGAGAAAACTCATACGAATCGTCTTCGCTTTTGTCGTAAATTAATTATATTTTAAAGCAAACAAAATAATTATAATTTGTGACGTTTTTGCAACAATTACCTACTAACAATAAGTGTTAAAGAAACTTAGAATTGACAGTGTTTTCACTGAAAGAAAATTAGCTGTTTGTGTAAATAGACTTTTTTAGGTGGGTTTTACATCAATATGTCTATACAATTAAAATTTTAACCTAATTAAGTCTTAAAGGTGTTGCATATGTTTTTATTTATTAACGGAAATTAGGTCGAAATAGTTTCCACCGATGGGTGAATAGGGTCTTTGGGAAAGATAAAAGGGGTTTATCGATTTAGGATATACGGTTTCCCAAGCCGGGCAGATTGTACGTGTATTTTATTAACACTAATACATAAAAGCGACATCAATTATTGAAATATCTACATGTTATGTTTATTTAGTACAGTAGCTCAAATGTAAAATATTTAGTTACCTATACCGAAATTTGTTTTAAATGCTCATCTTTGTTATTTTACAAACGAACATATAATATTATATTCATAATATGTAGGTATTCGATGGTTTACTTATCGTTTATAATAGCAGACCTTAGCGGTGAAAATATTGTGGGAACTTTGAATTATTGACTAGTTTGTAATTAATTCTAGTTAATACCAATTCTATTAAAACTAGCCTCTCGAGGAATTGAAAGCTTTGCAGTGTTAGCGCAATCAGTTATTATGTACAATCGAATGCAAAATTAATGTCGCGAATTGCACGTCAATAAATTTTTACTATTGTTGTATTAGTATCTACTTCAATCAAATTAACTATTTCCGTATCTACCTAATTAGAGTTTATTTTATAAACATTTATCAACTTTGTTTGTAGCATTTAAATACAATTTTATAAATTGACGTTGGATTAATTGGGAGAAAAGTAGAAATGGAGCAGTCAAAAACCATGACTACGAGTTGTGTTTGTTAAAAAAAAAACTGACAAACGTCGTACCATAACTGGTTTGTAAAATGACAAATACTACTATAATTTAATTTATATGAAATTGGACCCGAGTTTTCTTAACGAACGCTGGTTAATGGATTTAAAACCGAAAACAAAACGCGTCGACAAACAGTAATTAATATTGCTATAACTTTATGGAGTTTTACAATTTAAAATTATTAAGATCGCCTCCATAAACCGCTTTGCCTCTGCTAGAAATTAGTCTCAAGAGGAGATGATCGCAATTTCGCACACCCCCATTTGGTTGCTTAATATACATTGTGTAGTTCTAGGTGGATATAGTAAAAATATCGCACCTTACCTGCATATAAAAGGTATACGGGAAATGATGGAGAATTTCTCGGGAGCGTATAAATCACGACAAAGGTTTTTCCTGCAGTGTCCCATGTTGAGATATTCATCCCCAAATTTGAAATTTGAAAAATCACTTTTTAATTTTTTAACATTCAAAAACGTACTTAGTTAAAAATATCAAAACTTAAACTTCTCAAACGTTTCGAAGTTAGAAAAGTTAGGGGTAGTGCACCTTTGGTTCCCTTGAGGAAATATCAAAACGTCTATTACAGCTTTTTAAAGAACTTCGTTTATTACGTAGATATACCAAAAATTATTAAATTCCAACTGCAAATAAAAATGTTAGGTACATACCTATTTAAAAAAATATCTATATATTTTTGTATTCCAACTTTGGGGGTGAATTTCTCGACAGGAGAGCGTCGTGGGAAGAAATTTTGTAAAAACTTGTAGCATTATTTCGACATGTTTATACGCTCCCGAGAGATTTTCCATCATTTTCCGTATATCCTGAATGTATGATTCTTCAACTTGGTATCCAATTATCCAAAATCGGGGTGAGCGAAGTTCTTTTTCAGTTCGACTTTAATGTTTTCTTCGTGTTGTGGCTTCGTAAGTTAGCTTAAATCACGTCATAATATATTTTTTGTCATGTCATAGTAATAAAACTACTTAAACCAAGACATGCCTTTATTTTTCCACAGGCAATTAACATTCAAAGAAATTTTAGACACCCGTTAAAATGAACAAGAAAATTACTGTTTGTGTAAATAGACTTTTAGGTGGGTTTTACATCAATATGTCTATTCAATTAACATTTTAACCGTAATTAAGTCTTAAAGGTGTTGCATCATGTTTTTGATTTATTAACGGAAATTACGGTCGAAATAGTTTCCACGATGGGTGAATAGGTCTTTAGGGAATTAGATAAAAGGGTTTATCGCATTTAGAGATATACGGTTTCCCAAGCCGGGCAGATAAATTATTGTTCGTGTATTTAAATTCTCAACAAAATGGAATAATTTTGAAATTCTACATTTATTTTATTTATACGTCTCAAATGTAAATATTATTAACTATACCGAAATTGTTTAATGCTCACTTTTAATTACAAAATGGCTATCAATATTTTTCATATCGACGTTTCGATGGTTTACTTATCGTTTATATGGCCTTACGTAAACTAATGGACACTCTTGAATTATTCGTTTGTACATTATTCAGTTAATATCAATCTATTAAACACAGCCTTATGGTTTTGAAGCCAGTGAGGAATCAATTAACAATCAATGTAAAATAATGTGCATTTGCACCGTCAATAACAATTACATTATTGATTAGTAACTTAACAAATTCTATTCATTACCTAATAAGTAAGAAACATATCAACATGATTTGAGATTTAAATACAATGTTATAGAATTGCGTTAGGATTATTGGGGGTAGAATAAGTCATGACCTTGTTTTGTTCAAAATTTAAATTGACGATATCTCGACCATAACTGATTTGTAAATGACAAAAACTACTGGATAATTACCATTACTTAATTAGCTTAACAACTGCTGGTTTCAGAAAACAAGACGCGTCCGACAAACAGCAATTATATTGCAAGAACTGTATCGGAGTTTTACATTAAAATTTTAAGATGTTCCTAAATCGCTTTGAACTCACAGAAATAGCCAATGAGACCAGCATCGCATTTCACCTGGCTTAACTTACATTTTGTCCTAGTGGTTATTTAAAAAGCCAAGTGCATATAACGCATTTGGAAACTGATGGAGAATTTCTGGTGGCGTATAATGGACATTAGGTTTTCAGCAGCATGTTAATATTCAATCCACCATGAAATTTGAGAATCACTTTTTAATTCTTTAGATTCAAAACTACTGGTGTTAGAAAATAATCAAAACTTAAATTTCAGAACGTTTCGAAGTTAGAATAAGTTAGGGTACACTCTTTGGTTTCCTGTTATTGAAATACCAAGAACGCCTACTAATTTAAATAAAGAACCGTTATTACTAGTTTTACCATTATTACAATTCAACCATAAATGTTAGTACATCGTATTTGAAAATAATATCTGATATACAGTGTATACTTTGTGAATTGTGACCATATGAAGAAATTATTAAATTGTAGCATGTTTTCGATATGTAACGCTCGAGATTTAAAAATTTTAACACGTATTCCTTGTATGAGCTTCAAACATAATGGTATCCAATTGATGAAAATCAGATGCAGCGGTAGTTCTTTTAGTATCATTTAAAATAAATTGATGATGGGTTCGAATAGCGAAATCCACATAATCAATTTTTGCAGCATTTTGAAAACATTAAACAATAATGAACTTTTGCACCAGCATTGAACATTTCAAAATAGACACTAAATAACAATAGCAAATGTATCTTCTATTCAAAATCCATTTGATTCTTATAACGATATATAGGTATTTGTGAACTTTATGCAAACAATATGAATATCTATTGTTTTCAATTTTCATAAGATCAATAATTAAATGTATCTCCCGTTTTAAAATTCTTATCTTGTTTTCGTTTTTAAAATTTTCGTGCAAGCGGTGACGTTTAAACAGCGAAATTCTATGACGTTCTCGTAGTGTATCTTTAAAATATTTGTATTGAACCAACGCAACGGGACTATGTTTTCGTAATTTAATTGATGCGACAGAGCAGTACGGGATAATTTTTTGATCGTTCCACATAATATTTATACACCTTCTGTATCAATTTACTGGTTTTAATGTCATCATTTACATCTGAAATAGATTTGGAAAATTATTTATTTACGAGTTATAAATCAATTTACAAAAATTTCGAAAATCTCGATATCCCGAAATATAAATTTTAATTTAGTTTATTGATTTTAACAAAGGACTGCATAAAAAGAACGTCTTGTTAGGCATTGTCTTATTATTGCATCCGTAGTTTAGACGATGAACAAGGTTTAATGTTCACCAAAAAAAAAATTAAAATTATAGGTATTCTATCAATGTATAGCTGTAAAAGAACTTCTCATTGTTTGATATGTTTTAGTGCTTATAAAGATAATTTAGAAAAGTAGGTAATTATTTATTGTGTGTGCATTTTGTAATGTAACACATTAGAAGTTAAAGACTCTGTTAGGATTGGCTAAGTAAATTTTGACCATCAAATCAACAATTTTAATCGATAGGTTAATTGCTACCGAAGCAATTGTTTCGGGAAACATTTCTAGATAGATTAGTTTTCAGTCCGGTTGACCTTAAGCTGAACTCGAAAGGGTCTAAAACATATTATTTGTCGTAAATCATGTTTTAATTTTACATTATATCTACATAAATAAACATTAATAATTGCACGGAAAGTAATATAATGTTTACTAACAATACTTGGTTTTTAATTAGATTTAGTATTATTTAATTTATGTAGGTCATGTATATTACAAGTCCTCATTTAAAAAAATCTAAATCACGTCAAACATTTAAAATATCTAAAATAATTTTATATTGAAGTTTCAATTTTATTCCAGTTATTAAATCTATTCTTTAGGCCCCCAAACACTCATCCTGTTGTTGGCGATAGTTATAATCTTGGCAGCAATATTAATTAATTTAAAAGACATTTTAGATTATTCTTTAAATTCGATATTCGGGTTTCTCATTAACAATTATTTATGATATGGCGCGTAATGACCGTGGCAATAATTCAGGAGCTTTGTAAAGCTTCTCATAAAAATGTTTTTAAACAATCTAATTTCAAATTAGTAGTTCGAGGTTATCATAATTTTCATTAAATGTGATTTATTTAGAAAATTCAAATACCTAATACATTTTCATGTTAATTATCCCTAAAGGGATATTTAAACGTCAAAGGAAGGCAACCAAGACGAACAGTATTTATGAAGATTTATACAGCAGATAATATCTATTTTTGTCGATTTTACTGATTCGACCATATTTATTTGTAAACATCTTATTCGTACAGCTTTTGTTTAATCTCGACCATAAATTTGTGTAAATACATCCCAAAATTAATTTTGCTTGTCATAATACAACGCCACGCATTTATCTTCATTTCGTGATACAAAGCTCTCGTTACACGTTTTTAATTACAATGAGATTTTTAAATTTATGCAATATAACCGCGCTACGAAATAATTTTTACTGACATTTTCAATCCATATTCGCCAGCTTTTAATTATTGTTAAGTTTTTAACATTCGATATAATATTAGAATATTATTAACATTAAAGAATATTATTAATAGAATTATTTTTTAACATTTTTATATAATAATTATTTATTCAAACTGCATGCTCGTTACAGCGCAAGTTAACTATAAATAATTTATTGAAGGTGTGCTGAGCGTCGAAATAAATCGAAAAACAATTTTATGTGTGCAGTTAGATATCTAATTTTTTATCGAAATGGATAGTACGTAATATTTTTCTGACAAATAGTTTAATTTTATATGATTATGGAACATAATGTTTTTTAAGACTTTTAAAACTTTGGAATTCTATGTTACATTCATTTATAATCCCTTACTAATAGTTCTGTTATTTCTGTAATACGTGCTTAAAGTCATTAAAAGTTTCAATTGCTATTGTATTTGGAACTTTCCTTATTGTCGTCGTTTGCCATCTACATGTTTCGCGACGCATTCGCCCATTTAGTTGTTGGTATTAAAGTGTAACTATTATTTGTATTCAAAATAACATTTTGTCGATTTTTATAATTTAAAAATGAAAATAGTAGAATCATTTTTATGCAAATTTCTAATACGGTATGATATTATTTAGTTATTATAAATTAAAGAAAGCTTTTACTATTATTTTTTTTTATTATATAACCGAAATTCTATTTTAATTTATATATTATGTTATCGACAAAATAATTTCATTTATTGTTAGTTAAATAGGAGGAGTGAAATAATATAAAGTACCTACTTACGTACTTAGGTAGGTACCCAATTATGTTTATGATTTGTGTTTTGTTAAAGTGTTAAGTTTAAAATTTTAAAATTATCTCGGTCGGCAATTTACTGAGAAATGAAGGGGTAAATTAGAGGACTCGACGTCCTTATTCTTAGCAATTTTAATGCAAATCATAACTTTTTTATTTAAATATTTTGCATCCTTTATTGTATGTTTTACGCGTAATTTTAATTTAAAAAATTGCAATTTCTTTATGAAGATATAAAAATGAATTTGGCAGTGACGCGATGTTCTAAAACTTCGAAAAACAACTTTCAATAAGTAAAATTGTAAAATTAACCTTTATACTATTTGTCATTGAGATAATAAGAAGATAATTTTATTGTACTTATCTTGTGCAGTTTTAAAAGTTTTATTCTGTGCGAATATTAATTTGAACATTTTTAACTTTCTAATTTAGTAGCACTCCTATTATACTTATTCCAATTGCAGGTTAAAATATGTATTTAGTTAAGTTTAAGTTTAGTTTAGTTTTGCGAAAGTCGCAAAGGATTAACATTTTTGCTTTTTTGTTTTTAAACATTGGGCGGTTTTGATTCATTAGTATCTTTAGTTATTAAGAAATCACTTGTTTCACAGATGTCTTTATAATAGGTATCTACATAGTAAACAACGTATTTATTATTGTCGATTTTCACTAAAGCCTATGCAACAAATTCTTTTTGGAAAATACCGAAAAAATAAAATTCTTTTACATATAGCATCTTTAAGAAATCGTTGATTGATTATACATATGGCCTATCCAAACCTATATGCAATTCACGTCATTAAAAACAAGTTACTAGATTGTTTATTTGTAATTCGGTTTAAAGTTTTGAAAGTGACATATTCTATAAATGATTTATTTGCGCACATATTAGATGGCATAAAGAAAGACTACAATTTATTACTACCGTCAAAATACGATGTACGAGGTGACATCACTGTGTGAAACGTAACCATCTAGTAACCTTTTATTGATGACGTGGATTGCATATAGGTTTGGACGAAGTGTAGGTATATCAGCATTACAAAAAGACATGCGATTATAGATAAGGTTAATTACTGTAAATTATGCTGTTAATTGATTTAACACGAACGGAAAAACGTAGAATACAATTTTAAATTCGAATTAGCAATTTATCAATTTTTTTATGAAGCATCATTGCGATTTACGGAAGAATTTACATAATCAGGTTTAATTTTGACGTAGTAGGTACACAATTAAGATCTAATTAATTGAATATTATCAAAAATAATTTGCAAAATATTCTTCTAATTTGGGAAGTTTATTTGTTTATCGTATTAAAATATATTCATAAAAATGCGTTCTTGATTTATTAAATAAAAAATGTTTGCCTCTTAAATTTTTACGCGCACTTCAAACAAAAGTACCTATAAGTTATTCACGATAAGTTCCAATGCACGTCATGCATAAAAAGTTATTAAATTGCATATTTATAATATTCAGTTTAAAGTTTTGAACGTGGCATGTTCTACCGATGATTTGTCATATGACGTGACATAAATCACGTAAATCATACTACTGTAAAAATACGAGGTTGTATTGATGACTAGATTGGAACCTATCGCGAATAACGTTTACATACCTATTTTCTTGTTTGAATAAATTCAAATTCATTCAAAATTTATGTAGATAACCTAAATTTGAATATTTAATTCACCACTGTAATGCTGAAAAAATTAATAGGCACGAAGTTCGTGAAATTATTTATTTACGATTCGAATCTCTCTCACCAAACGTTTTCGAACGTTTCAATGTAGTAGTATTTTACGAGCAATTGTTCATTATTCCCAAAACGTCTAAAGATTCTCAACTACTGTTTATTTATGGATAGAGCTAATCCAAGAAACTAGAAATAATTGGCTATTTGCGTCTCGTAGCTTAAAGAGGAAACAACAAAATGTAGACCTAACTTCTTCGGAACAAGTTAATCTATTAAAAGAAGTTAGCAATAAATTATTGACATTTTATCACATTCTGCGGCTAATATGGCTGGAACCAACTCAGCAGTTAATAAAATTACGAACCCTTGTTTACAACCGCTACTCGCAATAACCCTATGTCACAATTATAAGCGAGGGTAATGGAATACTCTGTTCCGTAGCATTTTATGCTAAATCCGGATCACTTTCGTTATTTTCCAATTTAAACATAGAAGTTCGCGAATTTCTAATATAAGAAAGATGAAAATATATATCTATCACATTCAAAATATTTAAAATTATTACTACGTTTTTGACGCTAATATAAACTTATTCTTAATTTATTTTCTTTAATGAACAAGTACAAATTAAATTATCGTTTAATTTTCTTACTCATTTATTAATAATTTTGCATTATTACATTTCGTATAATTTCTTGCATGTTAAGCAATTATATTAAAATTATATAATTGCATTTTGCGAAATAATAAATCTAGGAAAGAACTCGGAAAAGAACAGTAATAATAAGAAGATATTTTAAATTTATACCACGGATTCTATGCAGACGAACTCATTTTTATTTTAAACGGTTAATTTAGCAATGTGATGAATTGTTTATATAACTTGTTTTATGGTTGAGTGCACGTATATTTATGAAAAAGGTATTTTACGTGAAATCAGAATTGCTGTCCGAATATATTTATTGCGGAATTTAAATTTTGAATGGATTGTAATCTGACTTTGCACCGCGGTGCTCTCTACATACCAAAGCGTATCTCGATGTGAATTACTATGCCAGAAAGCAATTTTTGATCGTAAAACTGAAATGAACCTATTCAGATCTCGTAAGGATTTCAAATGAACCTAGAAATTACAATACCTTTTCGGAAAAATCAATAAAAATAATTTATTTTGTAGTAATTTTAACAGTTTTAAATAAAGTCAACGATTAAATTATTCACTAGAATTTTTAACGAATAATTAACTTTAAAAAATAACACACCTAATAGGTAAAATATAATTTGCGGAACGGAAATGAAAGTAAACACAAATAAATATAAAGATTTCCAGGGGTTCAGATTCAATTCTGATGTTCATTCTGAGAATGATGGGAGATGAGCGGAGGAGTTACCTCAGAAGGCGTAGTAATCTACGACGACTTCTTTGTGGATTCCATTTGGGAATCAATCAAAGTTATTTGAAATGCAAGACGTGTTTTCACAAGTCCGAGTATCAAATTGCAGATAGAATCCGGATAAAGGGGATTTGGGGTCTACAATGGTATGAATAAAGTTAAAGGGATTATTATTTTGACTGTTCGTCAAATATTCTTTTCGGAATCGTAAGAAAATTTATTAGAACTGGCGCTTCCTCTTTTTTTTTATGTTACGGTGCCGAATACGAAATTCATTTTGATTCAAACGTAATCTAACCGCGTCCGTTATTGAGCTAAGAAAACGAGACGTATAGGTACCCAATTAATTGGACTTTCAAATTGTTGAGAAATCATTACCTAACTATACTTTTGAGATCGTAGGTTATGGAAGTTATGATTTTTTTTAAATAAATAGTCGATCATTAGAATTTGAATCATCACGACAAGTACCTAATATACATATATTTACTTATATATACAGAGTGTAACTAAAATAAGTCTAAACCTCATAATGGGAGGTAACCGTAATGATTTAAAGCATATTTTCCTTATCAACATATGGTCGTTTATTGACAGTTTCCAAGAAAATGGCATTTCAAATTTTAAGTACGATCCTGTCCTTCCGCAATTTAAATTAAATTCGTAATGCTAACGAATTGGATAAAGTGCACAAACGACTCATTTTTAAGGTAAAACGAACTATAGTTTATAATGAAGAAAAACGTAGGTGATACACACGAGACAGAAAATCTGATAATAATTGTTATGATTAGTATTGACAATATGATATCGGCACGTTTAATTTATTTTATTTAAAGGTAGGTTAGTGCAAATTAAAGTTTAAATTTTTTCTGTAAAGGACCAGTTATAAATTCTGTTATTGCTCACAGTAGCGTAAAGTTCTTTGTGTGTCTGATTCTGTGCTACTAGTAACCTTTTTCGCGATATTTGGATTCTTTAAACACAAAGCAGGCCCGTATTTATTCTTATTATTTGATACAAATTGTTAAAATTCGATAAACATATAAAACGTTTATCATCTTGTTTAACGATCATGCCATACATTCTCGTTTTATTCCTTAAGAGCTTTCGAGTTATTTTAATTACAACCTGTATTTAAGTATATCTATTTAAGTAATATTAATTTAATTATTATAATGTGTATAAAAAATGAAATTAATTCAATATTCCCATAGTAATTTTCCATTATTAATTAAAAGGCATTACAACGATTTACATTATGGCATAATATGTTTAAATACCTATATCTAAATTTTCTTTTTTTTTATCGTAATTAATTAACAGGTGGTTGTTCGATACTAGAAACATAACGCAGAACTCGCATCAGAAATATTAATTACTATAAATTGAAAATCAGTAATAAGGTAATTAAAATTTTTATAAAAATCTGTCGTTTTATAAGTAACGAAGAAAAAAACTGTAGTCTACAATATTTATTATTCAAGCTAATAGAAGATAGTTTTGTTTCATTTTATTATAATAGATACCTAATTTACGACGAGACTTTTCACATTTTTTGTGTAGATACTTTAGAAGTAGTAGTTTAGTTTTCTATGAAAAATACTTTGAAACAAGAGATCCGATTTTATTATAATTACGTACTTTTATAAAAATTGTACGAAATGAAAGTTTCGCTTAAAAAAGGATTAAGATAAAAACTCCCTTTGTAAAATTAATAGCGTATATAACAGAATGTTATGGGTTAAACGTTGCTATTTCGGATTTTTATTTTAAGATTTAAAGGAAAATTGCAGTTGTAAATTACATACCGGATTTCGTTTTTCTTTTTTCTGAGTTGCGTACAAAGCGGGCGGCAGTATATAAATTATTTTACGCCCTCGTCCAGAATAGCTTGAACTAATGTAAATAATGAGTTAATCACTATTATTGCGTCCGATTTTTTTCTATTCTTACTAACGTAAAAAATAAATTTTTAAGTTCTATTAAAACATTAAATGCAATTTTAAGACCCGTTAATAAAACAAACTATGAGAAATAAAGCACATTGTACAAATTCTCGGTATTATGGTGATAACCTTTTATGACACTATCAAGTAAAGTGTGGGTTATTAAAGAGTAGATGAAAATCCTTGGATAATACTTAATTTAAATTAAACGGGGCCTAATTAGCTCGCTGTACTACGTGCATCTGTAGTTTTATGTAAATAATTTGGTTGGGAAATTTTACGCGTTGTTACACCTAAAACACGAGCCCGGTCACCGCGTTATTTATATACACATTTGAATTGTTAATATAATAATATTATGAAGTGCATTAAGTAGTACAATGACAAATAAATAATTTCTACCTGTTGTCGACGTTTCTTACGAAGTACCATGTACAAAATGAATATTTTTAATATTGGAGTGCGGGGCTTCATAAGTTTAGTAATAAAATTGAAGTTACTTTTTAAATCTTCGTCATAAAAAAACATCACTGATGTCACCTCGGCTTCGTCTCATTATTATAGTGAAAGATTAGTGTAGACTAATCTAAGAAATTAATATCAAACCTAAATTTCAGATATTTCAAAGCCTCAAAGGACCACACAGTCGATTTCCGAAAACTGTAATTGTTCGTTCAAAATTTGATCGGGAAGTTTTTACTTACCTACAATTAAAATATTTTAATTACCTATAATAGGTACCAGGTGTAATTAAAATAAGTGTAATTAAATACATTTCACAAGTAATTAAAACAGGTCTTAATAATTGGGGTAAAATGTTTCGTTACCAGTATGGGAGGTAACGAAATTGTCTTAAAAAATGTCATTTTAACCATATCTCGGAAATTAAAATAATTATTACTTACAATTAGGCAGGTACGAAGATGATCGTTTAAAATTAAAATTCAATAATTTCAATTTCGATTATTTGGAGAACCGAAATATTTATGAAAATATTGCAATTAATTCCAAAGAAATGGATGAAATGTTGTAGCGATATTGTTCTATTTGTTATAGTTAGTAGGATATTAAACATCCATATTCGGGATTCGAACCTGCAGTCGTGGCGACCTAGCAAAGTGATATGGCCTATCCAAACCTATATGCAATGCACGTCATCAAAAAAAAGTTACTAAATTGTTTATTTGTAATTCGGTTTAAAGTTTGGAAAGTGACATATTCTATAGATGATTTACTTGCGTACATATTAGATGGTATAAAGAAAGACTACAATTTATTAGAACTGTCAAAATACGAGGCACGAGGTGACAGCACTGTGTGAAACGACATAACTGATGACGTGCATTGCATATAGGTTTGGACGAAGTATAGCACTCTAAACCAGCTCTCCCCCGCAGCTGTGTTTAAAAACTGCATTTTAGATCTCGAAAAATGCAAATTTTATCACCCTGTATACTCCATAACGAAACATTTTAGAATAAGTCTTTATACCCACTCTCTTTATTTACACGTGTATTATTTACTCGCGAAACTTCCCTTATTTTAGTTACTTACACCCATTATACGGGGACATTAAAAGTTAACGCGGTTAAAATTGTATGAGAATGGGCTTTTAAAAAACTGTCGTGTGCGTATATATCGTCATTTTCATTAAAAGGACACTTTTAAGTGGATATAAATAAAATAGTTAGAGACAATATTATGCTCCATGGAAAAATAAAGTGTTAATTTTTATTTATACCTAATTAGTTTTATAAAAAATGTGATTTTTCTCTATAAGGTCAAGGTTTAAAATACCTCGTACAGTGAGACCGCGAGACAGTGTAT
The DNA here is from genome assembly GCA_036326145.1 of Rhagophthalmus giganteus. Classification (NCBI taxonomy): domain Eukaryota; kingdom Metazoa; phylum Arthropoda; class Insecta; order Coleoptera; family Rhagophthalmidae; genus Rhagophthalmus; species Rhagophthalmus giganteus. The sequence goes on along the minus strand of JARFJA010000083.1, from coordinate 3,145,168 downwards.
TATAAAAAAATCAATCAAATCTTCAAAAAATCAAAATATTGAATAAAATGTGTATCGTGAGCAATCAACTTTAAGTAACGTATACCTAGATACCTAAATTAAAAAAAAAAGAAAAAGAAAATGTTTTAATAGAATAATATATAGAATATATAGAATAATATTAACGTAATTTTTATACACGTATTTGTATACGTCTGACAAGATCCATAAAATTTAATAATGGTAAAACATTCCACAACAAATCCGGAGTCCCGCGACGTGTAAACTTTGAAGATGTGCAGGATGATGACATTAAAAATCGATTGTGCTATTTGCAGAACACACTTTTAAAATCCATATTTAAAGTTTTATTTAGTATACCTGCGTTAAGAGAAGTTTTTTAATTAGAACGACAGTAAATAAAATCGACAGTAAGCCGGAAATATATTACATAAGTATATTTCAACTTAATTAAATATAAATTGGATTTTTATTTTTTGGATTTTCGATTATGTTCTGGAATTCAAATTAATTAAAAATAAAATGATCGTTATAAAAGAGATGTTTAACATATTTTTTTGTCAGTTTAAATCAGTTTCCAATTCAAAATATTAAATTACTAGGCATAACAATTTATATTTTATTTAATATACCTACGTCAAATTTATTGTATGATTATTTTCGTTGTGTAGAACACATATTTTTATTATAAACACTAGGTAGATACCTTAAAATTGCATTTAGGTAGGTACTTAGGAATAAATTTTGCGTTTAAAAAATAATAATTTTGTTTTTTTTACTATAATCTCTGCTTACGATTTTCTTATCGAGTCTTCTGCATTTTATTGCTGTATTATTGATTTTACCTGGGAAAACTTGAAATATATGAGACATTTAATATAAAAAGTTCCTACATAGGCATTGAAACGTGAAGTTTTGAAATATGAGGCGCAATATATTAGAAACTAAAAATAACGTTACACAAATATAACTTAGAATGTAGAAAATTACGAAGAAAAAAAATCGCACATCATCGTTGCCGACATTTTTATATGGCCAAGCATATTAAAAGGTAACCATTCGTTAAAGGAATTATAACTTGTTTTAATTCTAAAATTAAAATCCTACGTGGTTAAACTTTGATGCATCTTTCTATTATTATGTTTCTTGAATTTCTTTCGCTTCCTGCCGTTTAAGATTTTCGCCAAAGCTTTCTAGATAAACTTTTCTTGAATTAACTTTAATTCGAGCGTGACGCTTTGTTTCGGTTGCCAACTCACTGAGTTTAAGAAGATTAAAAGAAGATGAAATTGAAGCGATATTTAAATATAATCTTTTAAAAATGTTTGATTTTATTTTTAAAGTTTACTTTAGAAATTTAATCGGCTATATATTTACTGCGATAACGGGTGTACTTTAGTACCTATTTATTTTTTGAATAAATTTCGAGTTATGAATCTAGGCGTTTTTAAAATTCGAGTAAAAGTCACGTTTTTTTTTCTTAAAACGTATACTGATCTAGTAACTTGATGCCTTTTTGGAAAATTGCGCAACGAAGCGCAGTTATTTAGGAATAAAATATGTTTAGCATGCAGTTGATTCGAGTGAAATACGTTAGGCACGTTTTGAGATAAAGACAAGCTTTCCAACTCGGGGACCACAACTTTGTATTTCTATAATAATTTCTTATTGTAAGTCTTTGTATAGAATACCTTTCTTATTGATTTAAAAAGACTGACAAATTAATATTTTAAACGAGACGAACGTAGATACTGAAATTATGGACGTTATATTATTTGGAAGAGGACACATATTTCAAAAATACGCATATCACTGTATAATTTACTTTGAAGATTTATGTCATAGAATTTCTAAATTGAACTTTTCGCATTTGAACACCGAAACACTGGAAATAAATAGATTATATTTTGTTTTTTTATTCAAATCCGAATGATAACGTACAGTTATTGAAAAGTAATACGTTTAGAAATTGAGTTATTTTTATCGAAAGAATAACAATAAATTCTTTCAATGTAACTATTGTTTATAAAATTAATATTTAACTGAACTTAATTTTCAATATCAAGCTTATGCTTATTGCATTGTTATCTATAAATATTAATAATTTATCCGCGTCGCTTTTCAAGTTTTAAGGTATGAATAATCACCGAAAATATAACTTATTAGTGAGGCTGTCATAAAACTGTCAAATTTTGGTCAATTAGTAAAATGTATGAAACTGTTTCGAGTTTCCTCATTGCAAATGGAGTAACCCGTCCATCTATTTTTCCATTTTTCATTAACGTAGCCCCCAAAGCAACGACGCTGAATGACCAGTTTGATTAATGGAATGGAAAATTGTGTGTTGAGTCTCAACAGGAAAGTATTACGAAAAAAAATAATATTAAACTTGTTTGCATTGTCCTTTATAAGTTGAGCAAAGAGAAGTAAAGTCTGTTCATTTATGTAGTTTATACACTTGATTCGAAGATTTAATAAAGTACTTATGTACTTACTTAATGTATTGTATATACCTACACATTTGTAGATATACAGAGTGAGTAGATAGTAGATTTGTTCGTTGAATATTCATATTAAAAACATGTAACATTGTATATTTATTTTATTTCAGGCCCTAATGAGATTTGAGCAGTAATATGCAACTTTTTATTTTTAAAGGACGTTCCGTTAATTTTTAGATTTTTTGAAGAACTATCTTTTCTCTAGACGGTGTTATAAAAATAGTGTGGGGTTAGATGACAAAATTATACTGTTAAACACGATTAAAGTTGAAAAATGTCCTATTAAACAATATGACACAAATGAAGGGATTCAATTTCGCGAAATCTTCCGAATAGCTTCTCTACTTGCTTGCCTTCTATAAGGAAATTTTTCTAAATACAACGTTTCACTCTCTTAATAACACAATTTGATTCACTAATTACTAAAATCGTGTCTACCAAGTCATTTTTCGATAAGCGAACGTTGTTAACTATTATAAATGCGCTGTTATTTTAGTTTCTACGAATAAATACTTATGTATTAAATGTTTTGAATATTGGGTTTCATAGATTATATTGGGAAATTGGATATTTTTCAACTTTAATCGTGTTCAACAGTGCAATTTTATCATATCACTCCACAATATTGTTGTAACACCGTATAGAGAAAGGATAATTTATCTAAAAAAATGTAAAATTTAACAGGGTGTCATCCAAAAATAAAAAAAATTGCACATTACTGCTCAAATCTCATTAGGCCTTGAAATAAAATAAATACACAATCATATACAACATATCATTCTGAACATCTTTCGTTAAGAAAATATTTTTCTAATATTCATATTCAACGAACTAATGGGAGGGAATGGGGAGGTGTTACTATTTTAACTCGCTCCGAATGCATAAAAAAACAAATTATGGAAAATTTCTTATATTACTTAAATGTTAAATAGGCTAATATAATAATTTCACTACAAATGTGAAAATTCTTGACAAACCATACATCGTTGATTAGGTACTTGTCGAGTTGAATACGAAACTGAACTCAAATTTTACGAAATCTATTTGGACTACGAGGAATAGGCCAAAGAAATTAAATAAAAGTTCCATTAGCTGTTTTGCAGTTGTCATTGTGTTCGAGTGGATAACAAGCCATACATCGTTGATTAGGACTTGTCTAGCTGAATACGAAACTGAACTCAAATTTTGCGAAATCTATTTGGACTACGAGGAATAGGCCAAAGAAATTAAATAAAAGTTCCATTAGCTGTTTTGCAGTTGTCATTGTGTTCGAGTGGATAACAAGCCATACATCGTTGATTAGGACTTGTCTAGTTGAATACGAAACTGAACTCAAATTTTACGAAATATTTCGGTACTTACAATTATACGTAAAACATTTTTCGCGAACCAAACGATGCGTTCAATAATGCATACACGGGCAGACAGTTCGCAAGTTTTAATTAATTAATTAATAAAGAATTAGAAATTTGCAAATTTTCCGTAATCTGCTCCCGTCAATTAGGTGAAAATTGAGAGTTATACAGTTACCATAGTTTAAATATTTATTTAAAAAAATAATTGCATTGGGATTTCGATACTCGAAACCAATGACAACTGTAAAACAGCTAATTGAACTTCTATTTAATTTTTGAACTTAATTTCTTTGGCCTATTCCTCGTAGTTCAAATCGATTTCTCAAAATTTGAGTTTAGCTTCGTATTCAGCTCGACGAGCCCTAATCAACGATATATGGGTTGTCAAGAATTTCCACATCCCATTCGCTTCGTTTCCTTGTAAGAGTGTAAAATTAATTAAAAAGATAAACAATCCTCCTCGATGCGATGGTACCGCGTTGTATATTTCGAAAAGATTGACATTAATCGCGCAACGTACAAGACCCACAAAATTACTAGCGCTTGTACACAAACGTATTCCCAGAACAGTTATATCGATAGCTATTAATATTTTTTTAGGTATTGGGACGTTATTCATATCTACAGTCAGTATTTAGTTACCAGTCAATTTAGCAACTAAATTGATATTACGGATATAAATATTACACATGTTTTCTTTATAAATAAAATGCTTAACGTATCGAATTAATTTTGTTATTATACCTACGTTAAACATACACTTTTATGGTTATCGAAGCAGTAAAATATGTATATAATATTACTCATAAATAAACTAACAATAAGTATACAGCGAAAAATAAAAAAAATATATAAACTAGTACCGCATTATATCAATTACTTTAATAGTATAGTTAGAATCGAGAGAATTTCCACAAAATTAAAGTTGAAGTGAAGTGTAAGCGAGAATTTCTAGAACTTCTCAAGTACTAAAAACCTTTTCACATATAATGGCGTTGTTGCAACTTTACTAAACTATTTAGATAGTATCCTAGAGGTCTTCTTTCAGAAATTCCAATTATTTTCAGTTAATATGTAAGTAGATTTAAATGTCTGTAATATTAGGTACCTAATCAAATATCTATAAAGCATAATTTAACATGACTCGAATAATTATTAAATTATTTACGCTACAGTATAAGTAGTCGCTTATTATTAGCGTGATAGGTGCCAGGACTTACCAGCTAATCCTAAGTATTTAATACCCCACCTATATATAATATATATGTATAATATTGTCTTCTCAATATGTAGGTTAATTGAAAATAATTAGTATACTATAAAGTTAACCAGACATGCCGGTAGTTGTGCTCGCGCCCTTAGGGCGCTTCGCACTCAGAAAGACGGGTCAACCTTGCACCTAACTCGTATGCAACTCGTAGCACCAAAACGTTTTTGATTTGTTAAGACAGGCCAGTGATTGTGCTCGCGCCCTTTGGGCGCTACGCAATCTGAAAGACGGCCCAACCTCGTACCTAACTCGTACCACCAAAATATTTTTGATTTCTTAAGACAGGCCAGTGATTGTGCTCGCGCCCTTTGGGTGCTTCGCACTCTGAAAGCTGTTTCAACCTCGCACTTAACTCGTAGCACCAAAACATTTTTGATTTGTTAAGACAGGCCAATCGTTGCGCTCGCGCCCTTTGGGCGCTTCGCACTCTGAAAGACGGTTCAACCTCGCACCTAACTCGTGTACAACTCGTAGCACCAAAACATTTTTAATTTGTTAATCCCATATAACGCATTAGACTCGAAGGCCAAAATTACGTATTTTTAAGTAGACATTGTGTTTTATCAACATGTGTCTTATTTAAAATAATAATAAAATTTGAAAATTCTAAAATTAGACACAAAAATTACTTTTTAAATTGAGAAGGTTACTTTATTATGTTATGCCATATTGTTCAAAAATTCTTTAATCGAATAATACATAATATATAGGTACTTATATCAAGAAACTAATAGACATCGAATCAAAATTAAATTTTTTGCATACCATGAGCCTGAAAGACTCGCTGCTACTTTTGTGATTTTGAAATAGTTTACTTTTAAGGAGTATAATTTCTAAAATATAATTTAGAACTAACCACTCAATTGCATATCACGGGTCTCGTGGACTCTTTGTTATATTTTCTTAAAAGTTGGTGCTTCTCCCAAAACTAAAAATGTACCAATAAAAAATTAAAAATATCTTACAATATAAAAGGGCTATCAAAAAATATAATTTTGGCTCAAGATTAAAGTACCTGCATGTTTGAAAGTGTCGAAAAAAGTTGTTTAAAATGGAAAATTATAGAGAAATATGAAGTCACAACCAACTTAGTCGAATCTTATATTTTTCGGTAATTTTTTCAATAGTGCCTTGAAAAATAATGTTGATCATAATAATTCACGAATGTCATTCTTTTACCTTAGGTACACTCAACAATATGAAAATATCTTAAGTTATTTAACATTAATATCAATTTCATATGCACATAAACTGAAAAATTTCTTCGATTTTATTATGGAAAATATTTAAAATTTTGGACATACGAGAGAAATTATGAAAAACGGTTTCTATCCGAAATACTCCATATCAAAATTAATAAATGTGTCTGTAACGAAAAGAAAGATTTGGAAGAATATTATAACCAAATTTTTAGTCGTTATATTCCGACGATAAACTCAAACAGGTTTGAAATATATGGGATAAACTGTTCGAGTTTTAATAATTTTAATTTAGAAACTATTCGAATTTATGGTAGGTATAATTACAAAAAAAAAACGTTAATATATAATTTGAATTTAAAAAAAAATGTGTAATTCACATTACAGGTTCATATTTAGTAAAATTTGCTAAAGAAATAAAACATTTCCTTTCAAGTCATTAACATAACGACCAAAACAAATTTTCTTGGTCGTTCTGCAATTATACGAATATTTTAGAAACAACTAATCACTTATTAATAAGAAACATAGTTATTAACGTTTAACGTAATGCACGGACGATTATAATTAATCCTTTCGATGGTTACGAACGATCACTTACATTCAAATTTAAACTAAGGTTTATAACCCTGCTCTTATAGAAATAATAAAGATACGACTTTTTGGCCGATATTAATAATCTTCTTTAAAATTATGGCGATAAGCCAATATACGCAAAACTTCGAACAATTAACAAACGCCATATATTCCAACTCTGATTAGAGTCATCTTCGAGAATTTCACGAAAGATGGAAACAGCGAACAGTTTTCCTATTCTTTCCGGGTTACACCGGAAATGGACACCAACTTCTTTATTTTAAACGGAACGCCCTAATTTTTATTATCGATTTGTATCACGAGACAATCGTACGATTTTTTGTTCCAATAAACGTTGCCATTGAAGTTAATCCAATTGGAATTACTTCTCGTTTAGGTAACGCCAAAGTATCGTTACATGAATTCTTCGCTAAAATCGAAAGTTACGAGTCAAAATTGTAGCAAACAATAATTACATTTAAATATCATTTTTATTGCCCCGGATGGATGGCGCCGAAATATCTTAAATTAAGTCGACTTATTGTTACCGAAGAAAGCGATTCCAATTTTATAGCACCACTGCCCATGTGCTTGCACAGAAATACGTGCGTTTCGGTTCGTTATTAATTATCATCTAAAATAAACACCTATTGACGAAACTACATTTGTTGTCTTCGAGGATACGTTAACCTACAAACAGGCTGTCCGGTCTAAGAACCGTCACAGCTGGTAAAACGACTTGTTATCAACGTGAAAAAAAATTAATTATCTCGAACAGAAAACGTCGTTCAGGTCGTGAAATGGCACCACGAACTTTCACGTTCATCACATTCAAATCGATAGATTTACTTAATTTTTTTAGCTCGTTAACTCGTTGGAGGTTCCTCGTTGCCAAAACGGCTTAGATCGAATACGTATCGCGTTCGGTTCGGTTCGGTACTTCCGTACCGATTCGGTCTTAAATCGACCGAAAACGTCGATGTTTTCGCCACGATAGTAGAATTAGAATATTATTATAGTAGTAACAATTAGCTTTCAAGTTTCTATTAATGAACGATACTCATTACATACTCGACATACAATTTTTTTTTAATAGGCATAGGGAAATAAAAACAGCAAGTGTAAGTATAACAGTATAAGTACCTATACTTATTAAAATAAAAACTTTTAAAAAAGTTTTCAGTCTTTTTTTTGTAGGTTAGCATTATCTTTATAATTTTTCAGTAGTCGAGCACGTGCTCATATTTCAAGCACAATTGATGAGATCTAAGAGGCGTGTATGTAACGAATCTGGGGAGTACTTTAGGATTTCGGTATTTAATCTATCGCTACCTAGGGATGTTTTATTTTTATTACAAAGTTAAGAGTATTCCTAGTTCTCTTATAATTCGAATCGATCCTATTTATACAAATATCGATGATTCATCGGGTCCTTGGTGCAAGAGTTTTTATTTATCGGTTAAATTTAAAAAAAAATTAAAGTAAAAATTTGTTTCTTATTTTGTTTATTACAAAAAAAATTATCTTGTATTTTTCGTACGACGAAATAAAATTAGTTTTTCAAATTACAATTCGTAAAAACAAACGCAGGTCGTTATCATTTTTGTTAATTAATTAATTAAGTTCTCTCACTTAAAAAAAGAAAACGAAAATCCAACTACCTGCGAGGTAAACATGTGGTACCTCTCCGGTGAAAGTTCAAGTTATGGCGACCAACTTTATGATTTTCTGCACTTTCTACCTAAAAATGTACATCCTAGATAGGTTTGTATCGAAAGGCAAAGTGTAACTTTCTATACGCTAATTAATTTACGTCGAGTTACCTGGTAGAGAAAACTTTCTAAAGCTGACTCGTCGAAATTATCGACTTTACGGAAAAAGTGATAAGAACATAAACGGTAGGGAATTGTCTCTAGTTTATTTTATTGTATAGGTACTTTTGTCGTAAAATAAACTGTAAAGGAGATACGCTAAATGACATGTTTAATTGGCAACTACTCAATTAGGAAATTATTTAAAAACTCGCAGTAGATATTTACGTAATTGAAAAGTGAACCTCTGCATCCGTATAAATGTCAATGTTGAATTCTTTCAACAATAGGCCATTTTAAAAGTATTCAGTAGCATTACGTCATTACATATACTTATATTATCGTCGAGCTGACTGACGGCCCCTGTAATTGTCCGTTAAAACATATTTCGGAACGTTTATTTTTAGTAAGTAAGTAATTTTGATTGATAAGACATGGACACTCGAAAATTTTTATGTCTTTATTTCGTAATTTTTATTTTTTTGTAAAAGCACTTTGCAACAGCGTGGAAGATAATTAATTACATCACACAACCAATACAAATCAACAAAAGACGATATTTACAGAAAATTACATGGTTAACAACTTCATAGCGTTGATTGTAAGTTTATTGCTAGAACGATGTAATAATGGTTGTTTGCTTCTGGTTAACGATATGAATACCATGAATCGCTAAGGGGCAGACTACGTGACTACTGGTGGGCGAACTCGTCATTCTGAAATTCATTGTATTCTGTAAAGCGCGCTATTGCATTCATTGTACTTGAATAAACAATCATATCGGCCGGAATTGAATTTCACAACAAAAAGGCTGAAACGACTACAAGACTTCTAATGTTTGAGGGGGAAACGTAGTGTAGTATATCATTCATTAGTGGTCAACATCCCCGAATCTTATTCGCAAATACAAAATTAATTGGAAAATTTTATAATTGATGGACAAACAATTAAATTGTTGTTGTTTTATTTAACGTATTTTGAAGATATACAAAACGATAATTTTTATTTGTCTGTTTACATAACAGAGCTACGAGAAAATCAAATTTCGACTGTTAATTCTAAATGTTTGATTCTTCACCTATTAAAGATGATAAAAATAATTTTCAAAAGTCTATTGTAAGTAGTAGATAATTATTTGATTACCTACTCGTTATTGTTCAAAAATAAATTTTAAACACTTGTCCATGTTTAAAAAAAAATTATTAATTCTGCGCGTGTTTTAATTTATTATCTTACAGCACTACCTAATTGATATTTATTGAACATTCATTATATTTTGTTCTTGCGATTAGACATTTAGTAGCTTTATACTTAATTGAGTAGGTACCTACCAATTTAACGTTTAAATTTTCGAACACGTTTTTCTTACTAAAAGCTTTTAGAAATTTAAATTTTTTTATTAATACAGGATTGGATTTTAAATATGTAATTTCATTAACTTATTAATTTTAATAAGTGCGACTTTACAGGAAAAGTTAACAATTTTGCAAAAACGAGGAAGGTACGTTAGTTGGAATGCTCTCGCGAGCAACTATTCGTTGAACTTGAGCTTCAAATTGTTATGTAAGCATGGATATGAGTTAAATCTATTAAATTCAATTAAATCAACCCTAACTAATTTAAATTGTTCCTAACTTTAAGAAGCTCTGTCTCCGTAACGAGCCGTTCTCGGTTGCTTGTTTATAAGAACTAATTAATTATTTGAATGAAAGGAAAAGCTTAGTTGTAATTTTTATAAATTTAACAAATAGATTCGTTCATCTGTCAAAATACCAAATTTAATGCTGCGCACAAAAATTAATTTTTGTTTGAATAATTCTTCAACGAACAAACGATAAAAGTAACTTGGCGTCAACGGAAACTATGACAAATCGATGCAAATAACGTTAAGTCGAACGCGTCGTTTTTCTTGTAAAGTGATTTTTGCCATTTACGTAATTAAATGTTCATTTACGAATTAAAATGGGACGTTAATGATGTGACTTTTATTCTAGTCGCGTATATTTAGGCAATCACTTATGAAAATGTTGGTTATTCGTAAAAGGTTGTCCTTAAAATTTGTCATTCGCGTAGGTACTTAAACGTCGAGGATTTATTAAACTCGTCATTTTTATGGTGTCCTGGAATTTTCGGTGGCTTTCTACTGCCGAACCGAACTAAGTAAATTGATTTTTATTGTGCACTTAATTATTCTTTTTGTAACGTGGTAGGTTGTTACGTTAAATATCTACATAGTTAAAATATTTAAAAAAAAAAATGAATTGCTCGATTATGTAGATTGAAAATTTATTCTTTAAATTAATTATGCGATATTTTCTAATGAAATAAGTTCAGGAAATTTAATAAGGGGCGGTTGATAGGATTAAAAATAGCAAGCAATGTCAAATTTAGAGCTTTAGGTAAATGAGTTTTTCTCTCGAGGGTCTCTTTAGTTTGGGATCCCTTAAGAGAAGACCCTGTTTATCTCATCCCTCGACGGTCAATTACATGCGTATCAGTGTCCTGCTGACGTAGAACTCGTCCGGGGAAGTCCTTAATGTTGTAATTGCGTCTGAATTGAACCAACCTTGAGAAGGCGCACTCTTTATATGCTTGAGTTAATTTCTAATTAATTAGTATGATCCAGACTTTATTGGGTAGATAGGTATGTACGTACTTTATCATTTTGCGATAAACATGTAAAGTGTATACAACACAATAAATGCGGCATTCGAGTATTTTAAATTCGCGATTTCTTCATCAACTAATCTGTAAAATTTAAGTGTTTTTTCTTGGCATTGCTTCAAAATACTACAAGTTTTCTAGTTTAAAAGTTTGCGTAAAATGTAAAAAATGGAAATTGTCTAGACTGACCGATGTTTTTATGTAAGATTCCGAATATTATTCGATCCCCTTATGGATTATCGTGCTGTTGTGTAATTTATGGCTTGCCGACGCGCACGTCTAATTTGCAACAAATAAAAATTAAGGTCACATTTACACAAATAAAAATAAAAGGTGTCTCCTGTTTTATAGCAGAATGATTTATAGGCGGTAGTGCTCTTTAAAATATGGGGGCGATAAATAAAAAATTTAAGCGAATTAGCTTCCATTTCGATTATATAAAGTTGCTCTTTTGAAAACTGGGGACCACTCTATCACAATGATTCTGCATATTAAAAATCGACATTGGCAAACAACCAAAATACTACAGGGAAAGAAAGGGGAATTAGTTCTGGTTCGGGAAATTGCTTTTATGCGAGCAACAATAGGATGTGAAACGCCAAGCATCCTTTATAAGCAAGCACGCGGGACACGTGAGAGGTGGGTAGTCTTGTTCGATGTAGAAAATCGGGAATTTTATCCTAATCGTAAGCCGTGCACAACGCAAACAGCTAGCACCTAAAGTTATTTACCGCGATTGCGTGTATTTTAATTTTACAATTAATTTATCTCGATAACGGAGGAGCGTCTATTCCAAATAAATCCACGGCATCGAAGGGAAAACAAAAACAATACCAATAAATTATCGCCCGACGCGACGTTGTAAATTTAACGTACCTACCATTTTTAAATTATTCCTATATAAAAGTTTTTAAAGAGTTCGGCATCGAAGTTTAGTAATCACATTCTTATATATATATATATATATACATATATAGGAAAGTCACTCTATTTTATCGAGCTAAAGCTACTGATCACGTAACTAAGCAAATATCCCTTTGAAAACTGCCTTTTTTTCTAAATTCTAAAGGCAATTTACTTTCGTATAAGAGAACTGTGATCGGCACTAAAGCGTCAATGGTGAAGCGATATCCTAATTCAAAGGGAGTTCAAATCAAAGCTATCTTGCAAGTAATTGAACCTAACACCGTAAGTTTTCAGATCCCACTGTTCCGGTTTAAGCGTTTAAACGAAAATTTTCAAACGACGATCAAATTGATCTACTGTTAAGTACACATTTATACCGCTCGAAGGTCTAGATTCCAAACGTCTAGGGATTCGGTTCGTTAGTAATTAGTCAATTTAGTAATGTTAGTCCATGGTATGTACAATTCACGTTTCAATTTTCATTGTAGATAAATACGATGCGAAATTATTAAAGAATTTGACGGTGGGCGTTTAAAACGTCTAATTTAGTTTCAGCATTTTTAATTGAAAACTTACTGTGTCACAAAGGTGTCGTAAGAGCTTTTTTTTTTGCAAAAGAGCACGTGCCGTCACATAAAATTTCCGTTTGTTAGATAAATTATGTCAATAAAAAGTACGAAGTAGATATGCTTATAATTAGTCATTAAAATAGGAAGACGGCTAGAATTAGGGCAAGTGCAACTTTGGATTAAGGTATTTACCTACTCACTGTTGGCATATTACAATCACTGCATTATTAGTTCGTGTTCTGTTCATTTAGTTAATTACTATGCACTTGACGTTTCAACCACCCATCAAAATTAGGAATAGGTTTATTACGATCGCTATTATTAGAAAGTGATATTGGTAGATATTTAGGAAGCGTTTGATGTCGCGTTGCGAAAAAGCGGTGGAAAGGACGAAGCGGACACAAATTATATTTGTAAGATATAAAAATGAAATCAGCTTAACGTAAATATCTACGGATCTAGGAAAATTACTCGACAACAATTTCTCGATTGGAAAATTCCCCGACGGTAAAATTTCTCGACACACAATTCAACGAATGAAAAATTCCCCGACGGATACGGAAAAACGATCTTTATATAGATCTTTTAATTGTCGAACCGACAGTGTAACAATGTCGGCGCCTTACATAAGAAAATTCTCGAACAAAAAATGTAGGGTCTAGTTCAATTCGCCGCGGCCATTTCGCCGCCGCACAATGGGGCGAACTAGCAAATATCATCTCAAAATTCAATATTGTCAAGTATGTTGTAGAAGTAAAAGAAAAATTAATTATAAATCATCGAAACCTATATTTTTTTCGATCTGTGATTATATTTGTTGTAGGTCTTTTCGTTAATTTGTTATAAGGCCTCAAAGTTGAACATTTACAAACAACAGATCTATTGCTACATTTTACTCGAAACTTTGAACTCCTATTATAATGTGTTATAGGTTGAATCCTAGATATTATTTTTGTTTTATTAGCTTCAAAGAATATCTATTTGCTATCTAGAGGCCTAATTTGGGTTCTTTATATTTAATAACTGTTAAAAATGAAATGGAGAAGCACAACGATTTAATTGACGACAATTAAAACCAGCATTAGACATTTAGTAACTAGCGCTTTTTGCTGATGTCTAGAAATTGCGATTTTTATATTCGTCGAAGTGTCTACTTTAAGAATCGGCAATACAGTCTTGCACCAACTTGCACCTTTTTGAAATATTAGGTTTCTAACAGAGCGCTGCACAATAAAAGTTCAATAAGAACAATTAACTTTGAAAAATATTATTTTATCTGTGGTCGTGATGAGATTATAATTTGTATATTTGTCAATGTTTTGCATATATTTTACACCGGTTTGTTTTTATATTTATCGCATCATAACATATACAGGGTTGGGCAAAATGAGCGGAATATCCAATTTCTGATTTTATTATGAGCTGGACTGAAAACTGACCTTAAAAAAAGTTTTTGTATATTTTATTTAATATTTAATGACGTTTAGAGGATTTTCGTTATCTGTCATATTTTTCAAGCTATGATATCATTGGATGTTCAAAAAAAATGCCAAACTTGTTATCCGAAAAATATTAATATCTCAGTAATTTTAAATACCAACCTACATTTTTCTCAATTCTATTGCATTGTATGTTCAAAGTTAGGGTCAGGTTGTATTTACTTCCCTATATCTAAATGTCATAGTTTTAGAGTTACAGTGGTACCTCGACATACGAGTTTAATTCGTTCCGTAACCTTGCTCGTATGTCAAATTGCTCGTATCTCAAAGCAATTTTCCCCATTGAAATTAATTGAAATGCCATTAATCCGTTCCAGCTCCCAAAACACCACCTCAGTTGTTTTTGTTAAGTGTTTTTGAATAAGAAAAATGTATTTACAAAAAGAAACATTTATTTATAAATAATAAATTCATGTTCTATAAAAACATAATAAAAGAAAAAGTGAAGTACTTACGGAAGCGCTTAATTTTCGTCACTGGTCTTCGCTTTTTTCGTCACGCTTTGCTCATTTTCACCTGCAGATCGTTTAAAAAAACTGTCCAAGGAGTGTCTTGTCTGTCTTCCTCCCTTTCAGGATATTGCGGAAATGAGTTAGGCAAGTTTCGTTGAACAACTCCGATGCACGACCAGTTGCAACTTTTTCGGGGTGATTTTTATCCACGAACTCTACAACTTTCTCCCACATTCCCAAGATCTCCTTTATATCTCTTGTAGAGATAACCGCCTTAATCTCTGGCTCCTCTTCAAAACTAATTTTTCGTTGAACCACCGTATGCTGCTGCGAATGTAGATCGTGTAACTCCTCGGTTGTCAGCTCCTGAGACTGTTCCTCGACGAGTTCGTTCACATCTCTCATACACCTCCAGACCCATGGATTTTCCCAAGGCAATTTACTTTCGTATAAGAGAACTGTGATCGGCACTAAAGCGTCAATAGTGAAGCGATATCCTAATTCAAAGGGAGTTCAAATCAAAGCTATCTTGCAAGTAATTGAACCTAACACGGTAAGTTTTCAGATCCCACTGTTCCGGTTTAAGCGTTTAAACGAAAATTTTCAAACGACGATCAAATTGATCTACTGTTAAGTACACATTTATACCGCTCGAAGGTCTAGATTCCAAACGTCTAGGGATTCGGTTCGTTAGTAATTAGTCAATTTAGTAATGTTAGTCCATGGTATGTACAATTCACGTTTCAATTTTCATTGTAGATAAATACGATGCGAAATTATTAAAGAATTTGACGGTGGGCGTTTAAAACGTCTAATTTAGTTTCAGCATTTTTAATTGAAAACTTACTGTGTCACAAAGGTGTCGTAAGAGCTTTTTTTTGCAAAAGAGCACGTGCCATCACATAAAATTTCCGTTTGTTAGATAAATTATGTCAATAAAAAGTACGAAGTAGATATGCTTATAATTAGTCATTAAAATAGGAAGACGGCTAGAATTAGGGCAAGTGCAACTTTGGATTAAGGTATTTACCTACTCACTGTTGGCATATTACAATCACTGCATTATTAGTTCGTGTTCTGTTCATTTAGTTAATTACTATGCACTTGACGTTTCAACCACCCATCAAAATTAGGAATAGGTTTATCACGATCGCTATTATTAGAAAGTGATATTGGTAGATATTTAGGAAGCGTTTGATGTCGCGTTGCGAAAAAGCGGTGGAAAGGACGAAGCGGACACAAATTATATTTGTAAGATATAAAAATGAAATCAGCTTAACGTAAATATCTACGGATCTAGGAAAATTACTCGACAACAATTTCTCGATTGGAAAATTCCCCGACGGTAAAATTTCTCGACACACAATTCAACGAATGAAAAATTCCCCGACGGATACGGAAAAACGATCTTTATATAGATCTTTTAATTGTCGAACCGACAGTGTAACAATGTCGGCGCCTTACATAAGAAAATTCTCGAACAAAAAATGTAGGGTCTAGTTCAATTCGCCGCGGCCATTTCGCCGCCGCACAATGGGGCGAACTAGCAAATATCATCTCAAAATTCAATATTGTCAAGTATGTTGTAGAAGTAAAAGAAAAATTAATTATAAATCATCGAAACCTATATTTTTTTCGATCTGTGATTATATTTGTTGTAGGACTTTCCGTTAATTTGTTATAAGGCCTCAAAGTTGAACATTTACAAACAACAGACCTATTGCTACATTTTACTCGAAACTTTGAACTCCTATTATAATGTGTTGAATCCTAGATATTATTTTTTTTTATTAGTTTCAAAGAATATCTATTTGCTATGTAGAGGCCTAATTTGGGTTCTTTAATAACTGTTAAAAATGAAATGGAGAAGCACAACGATTTAATTGACTACAATTAAAACCAGCATTAGACATTTAGTAACTAGCGCTTTTTGCTGATGTCTAGAAATTGCGATTTTTATATTCGTCGAAGTGTCTACTTTAAGAATCGGCAATACAATCTTGCACCTTTTTAAAATATTAGGTTTCTAACAGAGCGCTGCACAATAAAAGTTCAATAAGAACAATTAACTTCGAAAAATATTATTTTATCTGTGGTCGTGATGATATTATAATTTGTATATTTGTCAATGTTTTGCATATATTTTACACCGGTTTGTTTTTATATTTATCGCATCATAACATATACAGGGTTGGGCAAAATGAACGGAATATCCAATTTCTGATTTTATTATGAGCTGGACTGAAAACTGACCTTAAAAAAAGTTTTTGTATATTTTATTTAATATTTAATGACGTTTAGAGGATTTTCGTTATCTGTCATATTTTTCAAGCTATGATATCATTGGATGTTCAAAAAAAATGCCAAATTTGTTATCCGAAAAATATTAATATCTCAGTAATTTTAAATACCAACCTACATTTTTCTCAATTCTATTGCATTGTACGTTCAAAGTTAGGGCGAGGTTGTATTTACTTCCCTATATCTAAATGTCATAGTTTTAGAGTTATTTTGGAAAATGTATTAACTCCCTCGAAATTTTATTTCATCCGGTATTATTTTGTTAAGTTAATGATTTATAATAAAAAATACTTACCTAAAATGTTAAATTTGTACATTCATAAATGTCTTTAAAATGTGGTTATTTGTAACACCCTGCAGCTATCAATTTTTTTTTACAAAACATTATATTGGATATTTGGCAATATTTATTGGAACAAAAAGTCGTACGATTATCTCGGAAATACAAATCAATAATAAAAATTAGGGCGTTGTACCATTTAAAATAATAGCCGATGATATCATAACTTGAAAATTATGACATAACGAAAATTTCTAAACGTCATTAAATATTAAATAAAATATACAAAAACTTTTTTTAAGGTCAGTTTTCGGTCCAGCTCGTAATAAAATCAGAAATTGGATTTTGCCCAACCCTGTATAAAAAAATTCAAATTCAATTTAGGTAGGTACATAATAATACCACTTGTTAATAAACTCCGTATAAATTATAAAACTACATTTATTCAGTAGCATACATCCCAAATTTCACTTCGATATAAGTTTCACTGTTAAAGTTATTAAGTTTTGAGATGTTACGTACCTGTTCGCCCCATAGTGCGCCGGATCAATTCGTCGCCGTATCAAGTGGTCGCCACTTCATTTTGCCGCGCGTTCAACTCGTCGCAAAATAAAAATTGCAATTGAAACAATCCAAATTTAGTTAATATCGATAATAATTAAGTGTTTCGGGAAATATGAAAAATAACCAAAAGTGTGGTTGTTAGCATAAAAATTTAGGATATTAACTTTTCTTTCAACCTTAACGCAACCCCGTGTGCACGGTATTAAATGCATAATTATCTGTCGGGGAATTTTCCATTCGTAGAATTGTTTGTCGAGAAATTTTACCGTCGGGAAAAATTCCGTCGACGAACTGTTGTCGGGGAATTTTCCGGCTCCCGATATGCTCTCTGGGAAACTCTTTACTGACTTTGCTCCAAGAACGTAAATTGGTTTTAACAAACGATATAGAATAGCTTTAGAAATACAGCAAGTCCCCTACATACGAACCTTCAAATTATGGACTTTCAAAGATATTTAGATACGTAGGTGCAAAGATAACAAAATTTCAGCTTTTAAGTTCGAATTTCGCGGCGCGCTGCGGCGAAGCCCACGCTCTTGTTATTTACATTAGGCGTTTTCCATAATTACACCGATATACCGAATCAACTTATCGCCTTGGAAAATACAAACTTTTGAATTTTTTTTTAAATGACTTTAGGGCATGACTTCAGTTAGATCGTCGTATTTTTTGGAAGATATCGTGTTAGTAATTACAATCACAAACAATTGTAACGGGATTTGAATTTACTTAATTATTTGAAAATTTTACAGCCTAGGCAACGTCTTTATAGTTACGTATATCAAATAGTAAACAACGACTTTAGGATTATTTTCCAACACATTTTCCGTATTTAGTGATTGATGAAATGTCTGCAGAAGGACAAAAATGTTTGCAGTGAGATTTTAAAGCAACCATGTCAAACTCGAAGGCAAACACGGGCCAAATAAACAAGGTTTAAGTTTATGTGGGCCGCAAAAAAAATACAAAAATTTCAATTTTCATCAAAAAGTAAGTTTATTTCGAAAATTATGGTATAAAAAGACAAAAAACAAGAACAACGATAAAATTAATGTTTGCTTCCTGACGCTCGGCATCTCTTCTCCGCTACTATCCTTCCTCGTTCGTGGGAAATCTTGTTCAGGAAACTGGATATTGTAAAAATTAAGTTACGAAATGTTTAATAAAACGTTTCTTACATTTTCTGGACCGCAAAAATATTGGTTGGGGCCGGCGGAAGCGCCTATAATTAAAATATTATAGTTACATTTTTTTACGTCGTTATTTTAATTTAAGCTCTTTAATAGTTTCGCGTTTTCTTTACTATGCCACCATTTGTTTTTCTTAAAATTGCTTTATCCTACGCTAATTTGAAATAAAAAATTTAACGTTTGTACGTCACATATTTATATCTAACTCACTTAGTTAATTAAATGTTGTGAGGCTTTTAATCGAACCGAAACTCTTTGATCTGTTACACATGGAGCAATAGCAATCTAAAATATTCCTTCATCCTGCTATCCGAGCGCTTATATAACTTCATTTATTAGTTTATATTGCTCGAAATTAATTTTAGCGTCGTTCCTTAGAATTCGTCGAATATTTTAATTGGCTATAAATTAAATATTGATATAACTATAATATTAATTTGATTTTGAGTTGACAACGAAACGTTTACTTAATTTGAATTTAAAAACTTAAAATATTCGAACATAAAAAATGTGTAGGTGGGCATAAGTAAATCTTCGTGAAAGTTATAATCTGTAACATCCCAAATATGGTCACATCTGCTCCCCAGTACAGGTACTGTAGAATGTAAAGTGGGAAAGTTGATCTGGAAGCTCTCCGAATAAAGTTAGTTGATAAATTTCCACATCCGTGTCGAACATCGATTTCCGTAAAAAGGGAGAGGGTTTATTGTGAATTACAATCGAATGGTCCATCATTAAGGGTTAAACGTAACCATAACATAGGTAGGATATAATGGATTTAAAACTTATTGTTCGACGGTATTGATTTTATGTAAATGTTTTAAGCTCGCCTATAGAAAACGAAGCCCAAATTAAAACTTGAATTATTAAAATAATAGCAGGTGCCTAGTAATAATTGGAAATCCGCAGATTTAAAAACAGCTTATCATAATATTTTGGTCGTGCGTGTTCCGATTTGTCGTATAGTATATATTGAGAAGAACGGGCAATACTGTAATATCTTTTCGATATTTACTGGGTATTTTTATTTGTTCTTTCGTGCCGATTTGTCATGTCGTTCATAAACAGGCTACTTATACGTTTTTAAATCGATGAAATTTATTGCGCCACATTTGTTTTCTATTTAAATCGAAGGTTTTTCAACCGAATCGTAACATTTATCGTTGGTTATCATTTGATAAATGTAAGTTTATGTGATATTATGTACTTTGCCCCTTTCGCGAATCGGCGTTCTAATTCAAAAGGGTAGACGTCAATTGATACCGTGTAGATGCAGCCGGACTACCTCATGGCACACCTAACTGTAAAGAAGTCATTTCTACGGGCATGTCGGTACAGTAGGGACTCCGTAGCAATTAATAGCCTACGGTTCGAGACAATTGTGTGTACGTGACAGAAGATACCAATCTACCATCCCCCGACCACCACCGATTCATACAAAATTTATTCCCAGTGTTGTTGCAACTTTGGAATCTTAATTGCTAGGGTTACGTTCGAAAAGTTTGGCAACTACCTTAATTTAATTGGTATACATATGCGCGTAACTACCTATATTAGCTGATTGAATTTGCTAATTCTGTTAGAATTACTTAAACTTTATGCCATCGAAACTTTAGATACTAAAAGCTCTTTAAGAAAATGGCTCGAAATGCGATACCTACGGCAAATGCACTAATCGCAAGAGAACGCTTCGTATGCGTTTGAAATTTTAGGAAGCCATAACGTGCGAACTTCTCCACTATAAGCAAATAATTAAAGAACTTTAATATTACTCGCGTGTCTGTATAATTGTCTGTAGAGTTGATTTTTTAAGTTTACATTTTAATGTATATATGTATACTTACAATTTATTCGTCAAAACAAAAAATGTTTTAAAAATTTAAAGCATAGGTGAAGTATAGATAAAATAAGTACCAAGAGAAATTTGGTATTAACCCTGGGTTATTTCATGGTGACGGTCAGGCCAGTTTCACTCATCACTCAACCAAAAAAATACGTAAATACAATAAAAAAATCATTATATTAAGAACTGGCGTTCATTAATTTTCGTCCAAAGTACGATTTCATCATTACAACGTATGACCAAAGATTACTTGATGTTCGAAATCATTACCCAATGAACGTTTATTGGTGTAATGACCTTATACATTATACCTTATAATGCAGTTCATTACGTTAACGAATAATGTGACTGCTCCAATGAACAAGCTTTCTATTTTTTTAATAAATTAGTACATAGATAATATGAATTTGATTTATAGTGATAATAACGGTGTTTATTAGTTTTATCAATATTCTTACATAAATTCAATAAATTATTCCACTGAAATGCAAAGTTTGTTTATTGTATCGATGAATGTGTTTATTAAATAAAGGAATATTCTTGTATTGTTACAATGTACACTTCTATTTGTATTAAAAGAGTACAGTTACTATTTCACATTGTAAATAGAACAATGTTTACGTATATTGTTTCTATAGCAAAGTTATTTTTTGTAATGTTTCAATTAATTATCGCTCGAATATACTTACATAGAAAATTTGATTATTAGTTCTTTATTGTTCAATGTTGTCGATTGTAGGAAATACAAATCGATTTTTCCGGTGAAAAAAATCGATTTGTACACGTTTCTCTGGAATTTGATATGTAATAACAAACACAAACCGTTTTTAGAAATATTTTTCTATAACTGTTCTAACATAAATATTAATATAAAAGTCGTGATAATTTTTTTTGCAATTATTTAGTTTGAGTTTTCAAACTGCACTGTCTCGAATTTATTCTGTTTCTGCGAAGCCGTTAATATTCCTAGATTATTCTATATATAGAATTAAAAAAATACATAATCAACTGTATTTATACTGTATATTAGTGAACTTAGTCATAGATACGATAAATGTAGTTATTATTTCAAAACGACCTTACGTTGATATGATGTTTTAAATTCATAAATTTTAAGTTATGATGTTAATGTAGAAATTCGTAGATACAATCAGTTAATGATTGAATTGATGAAAAGAGTCGTCGAAGCAATCAAGATATCCATTAAATTATGAAATATGTTCATCAGTTTCTAATGAACATAATAACATTGGGACTACGAACATGTAAATTAAAAAATGAACATCTATTAGTAGTATTAATGAACTTTTCATTGTATCAATGATCAAAAAGTCAATAACTGGTGTTCATTGATATTATGTACAATAATTTTTTGAGTGTAGGTCGCTATTATTTTCAGAAAAGATTAACTTGTAAAGTAGAATCAATTTCTGTTTATGAATTTTCAAAAACTGTGACGGTCGAGACGAGTAACAAAATCAGTAAATAAAGTATTGTTATTATTTTGAATAGCCATTAGCATGTTTTTTACATTATAATATTGATTTCCTATAATCCTTATGTACTTACGAAAATATTCTTATTTGTATTTTAACAAAAACTAATTTGTAACATAGATTATTTAGATAACATCATCGTTAGTCTGTACAAACTAGCTAAACAAAATGTATTAGGTAGGTATATTTAAATTAAAAACAAAAATTTACGTTTTTTCGAAAATCGTTAAAATCGATCATTCAATCAATAAAACAAAATAACAGTCAGAAACAGTGTAATCCACTTATAGAAAAAATATTACCGTCTCGGTGTTTCGACTTGGAAAAAAATACAATAAGTGACGTACGCATGACGACACTTTCACGACGAACATTTGACGTCATTAAAGAACGTCGTCGAGACGTCTTTTTTTGGTCGTACCAAAGTCCTGAATCCTCACTGGAAAAGTGAAGATAAAGACGTTTTGAAGCGTTAATTTAAAGCGTAAAAAGTTCGTAATTTTTTCTAACATGTTTATGTTTTAATCAAAAATTTTAACTAAAAAATATATAAATCTATTTTGGAATTATGTTTCACTATCGCGTCTATACGATTAATAGTAATAGTTCTATACGTTATAAATACAGTAGTATACAACTAAACAAGTAAGTAAAGTCACATCCAGTTATTTATTCTAAATGTGTACTTCAATGGCTAGAACTAGTTCCTTTAAGTGTCATGTCACTGTGTATACTGATGACACTTTGGTTTGCCGCCAGCGGTTTTGTTAGGTTAGTGGTTTTACTTTGCAGTGAGTTCTACGTTGTAAATTTGTACATTGTAAATTTTGATATAACTTCTTAACGGTAAGTGAAAAATTAATCGGCCTATCGCCACCTAAAGTTAAAACGAATAATTTTAAATAATTAAAAAACTGGGATAAATATTTTTTACACTAATTTTAAAAATCATGGCTTTACAAGAAACAGACAAATTGTACTTATTTCTGTAGGTTTTAACCTTTAGGTGACTAAAGGACTTAACTGACTTTGTGGCGTGAGTGACCCCCATTTCCTTATTGATTTATTTAAATGTCTTTTGTTGGTGTGAAATTTTACATTGTGCGACTCTTACAACCAGCAAGCTTTTATCTAAAATAGTTTTTTCTTTTGTGCTTAGTTTGGTCTCTATCAAATGATCCCAGAACTCGTGGACACACTGTATATCTTATATTATATTTACCGCTTACATCTTATCTTAAATATATTATTGTATTACTCGTATCGTATTATCGTAATAATATCGATATTTGGTTATTAAGTAGGTAAATCCAAACAATTTTGTGTTACAATTGGTGATAATTTGACGTCGTTGGGCTGTGACATTAACCCGTCATATTGACGTCATATATACGTCTTTTATGACGTCCCCATTGGTCCCCAAATGGCCAATAGTTGACGACATTACAACGTCAGTGTGCCGCCTGGGTACCTCCCTCGTACTGTCATGAGGTCACTGGAGACCCCAAAAAAATTGGTTTTGTACATGGCAATTAGTTTTATAAGTATTTTGGTAAAATATAGTTTTTGTAACATGTGTCGTTTTCGAAAAAAATTAAATAAATTACACGTAATATCACTGGGGTCACCAGCGACCCCTATAGTATTATAAATAAACATAAATTCCAATTGTATCTTATCGACTACTTGTCACTCGTTAAGACTGCGTGGATCGCCTAGTTCCTTACCTAAATACATTTGGTTTTACCCCGGGTCTTCTCCGTGTAGTGGCAACTCAGCAGCCTCGCAATTTCAATGTTCCCCGATTCCCTTAGTTCCTCGTTCGTTTGTTTTTCTCGGCATCTCCCCCGTTTTCTTTGTGTCTATTTGAAAATTCGGGAAATTCGTTGTTTGCGAGTTCTGCTCAATCATTCGGTAATCATGGCTAGAAGAAGTTTGTTTCGCATAAAAGTGCAGAAGAAAAGATGCTAAAGTGGATCGAAGAATCCGAGAATCTTTCGGTCTTTTCAAAAATGAAAGTGAAGATTTCCTCGAAGTGTACGACTCTGAAAACGAATCCGACGTAGAATGCGACTCCCACGAAGACAATAATCAACAACATAGCTATTACGTTAAGTAATCAGTTAACTTTCAAAAGCAAGGTGATAACAGATTTATTTATCCTGTAGGTCGAAGAATAGACTTGATAAATGGCGTTTGGAGTCACAAAAACCAAAAACTGAACGACGCGACGGTCACGAAATGCTATGCGGAGCTTTGGAGTCGTTAACGACCCCACTGGTATTACGTGTTGTAAAAAAAATGGTAGTATGAGGGCTAAAGGTTATTAACCAAAACCGTTGATGTAGGTAGCATATTTTTACACATAAACTCGTTAGTGAACACGTCGAACAGATTTATTTCGACAAAATTATCGTTATTTTCAATTAAAAAACAAAATTAACTTGAGCAGGATTAAATTTTAATTAAATAGATATCTATGCGAAGGTCGCGTTGAAATAAATAATGCGCAGTTGCAGGTAAAATATTCCTCTTTAAATCGAAAACTTTATTCATCGTCAAAGCCAGATTGTTGTAACAAAGGAGATAGGTATGCCCCACGCCAACGCTATGGAAAGTGTTATTTACTTCGAGACCTTCGTATTGATTATCGTTTGGCCAAATTCGTTTGATCTTTTAATGAAATTCTAGTTTTACATCGTCCGTAACAATTTGTGGATATTTAAAGCAAGTCGAGCGAATTTATTAATATAAGTAAGTAGTTAAAGAAAAAAGTAACAATTGTTTATAGAATATTAATTCAAGTTTTATACAATGTAAACTTGTTGTCATCCTAAATGCGTCGACACTATTTTATTCTTTTATTTCTAGTTGTTGTCGAAGTCGAAGCAAGACATCCCATAAATATAGGACAAAACGGAAATCGATGGAAAAAAGGACGAAGATCGTTTAAATGGGTGAATTTTATAATAAAGGTAAGATTAAAAATTTTTAAAACTTGCGGACACCTACGAATTTTGCATTTAATGCTAAATATGTATTGACATATTTATTTCCATCAACAAACAAACGCATAGCACCTATATGGTGGCTTATAGCTACGGCTTACATGTATATAAACGGTTTGGATTTATTAAATTTCATTAAGCAACATTTAATATAATGAGGCGTAAACGAAAAGCGAAGTCAACTGTTATAAATTTTATTTTCCGGAAAAAAATTGCAATTAAACGGTTAAATGGCGTTGATCCGATTCGCTCGCGCTATGTATAAACTTATGACGCGTTTCAAAAAAAACTTAACGAAGCGAACACAACAAATTAATAACGCGTTAACTGGAACGATACATAAAAATTTCCGATAACTAACTAATCAATTGAAATGTTCCGTCTGCGCGTTTGAAAAATTAATTCGACATTAAAAAAAAATTTGCGTCGATACGATTCAATTATAAACCAAATTTGCCGAAGGAAGACGTTTAAACGACCTCGTATATTTTTAAAAGACCCAATTTTTGCACATATGCGGGTTTACGGCCGCGCTAGATGGTTATTCGAAAAGATGCTATCAGTTAAATTATATCTAACAAAATGTTCTGTTCAACTTTCTCCGTATTGTGTTTAGTAAACCCTTCACATGTTTGTGTTTAACAACTTTCGGCAATTCCACGATGTTATTCTTATCAAAGAAAATAAAAGCAGCACGTTCGGGCACAAAAGAAAATATTTATAAAATTTTCTTGTGGTATTAGTAAAATTATCTTACTAATAGGTAATCGAAAATTTTAATTATTTGTTGGACACTTATTTAATTGATTAAATTATTTTTTAATTTTATTTTACATTATTTAGGTACCTATAGTTATTAGGTAAACTGAATGCCAGAGGCATCGGTTTAATATCTTGGAAGAATATTGCTAAGTTAATAAAATATCAATCGATAAACATTTTTCTAATAGTTTAACGTGGCGATTCCTCAAATATTTATTTTGACTGTTTTCATTTAATAAAATCTATTTCGAAATTTTATAAACTTCTCTTTTTGGGTATAAGTAACGAATTTTACGACAAAAATAAAATTAAGTTTTAACGGTCTCTTTTATTGGTAAAGTTCCATCTTATTGATTGAAAGTGTTGATGTGCGTTCCAAAGTGCCTGCGATGCCTTAATTTTAAAAGCGATTATAAGTTTTAATCGAAAGCAATGAAATGTGTAAAAACTTTTCATTTCGGGCCCAACAAAAAATTTACCATAATTACCGTGATAGCTGGTAATAACGAGAACACTTTTAAAGATAATTCGCTTAATAATAAAAGCGACCGAACGTTTCCAATTTATACAAGACGGACAGAAATTCGAAAAATCAAGAGAAAGAGAGCTAATCTTGTACAGTCTTCCAATATTTTATAATTCAATCAATCTCGAGTTAGAGATTTGTGGGCTGCAGATTTTATTATATCCCATCAGCGTTTCTGAATAAGATTAAAGAGGCTTGGTTGGGAAAGGAAATAAGAAAATTAGTTGTAAAGTAATCGAAAGATAATATTGTTGTGTAATTCATCTACATACTTATATAAGTAGCTATTGTACATGACAAATAATGGAACAAAATAATTTCGATATATATATATATATATACAGGAGGGCCATAATCAAGTACCCGATTTAAAGCGTTCGTAATTGTTTTATCTGACAGCTTTTGTTTATTTTCTTTTGACATTTCTCCAGTGCACATATTCAAGTTTTATTATGAATCGATACATACTAGAGGAAAGTGCAGAAATAGTAATTTTATTTATTAAAAACAATGAATCGGTTATTTCAACACAGCGAAATTTTCGCCGAAATTATCCTCGCCGTCTTGCTCCAACTGGAAAGACAATACGCCGTTTATATCAACAATTTCGGCGTAGTGGGACAACGGCTGATGCAAAGCATATTGGACGACCACGAACAGGACGCTCAATTGAAAATATCCGGCGTGTAAGAGAAAGCATTGCAGAAGATCCAAGAACGTCGACAGGAAGACGCGCCACACAATTGGGCATGTCTCGGACGTCCCTGAGGCGAATTTTGAAGTTAGATTTGCACGCATTTCCATACAAAATCCAGGTGGCCCAGCAGCTTCTTCCCAGAGACCATCAACAACGCCTGCAATACTGTCACAGTCTCCTAAACCTTAACGACAATATTGACGATTTTCCACATAAACTGATTATGACCGACGAAGCTCATTTTCACTTAAATGGATTTGTAAATAAGCAGAATTACCGCTACTGGGGTACAGAAAACCCTCGTATTCTTCAGGAAAGACCACTACACCCTTCACGAGTCACTGTTTGGTGCGGCGTCTTTGCCCAAGGTGTAATTGGTCCGTATTTCTTTGAGGACGATGAAGGCACTACTTTTACGGTCAACGGAGAGCGCTATAGAGCAATGCTGAATAACTTTTTGTCACCTCAATTGGAAGTCCTAGGACTGGAGGATATGTGGTTGCAACAGGACGGTGCGACTGCGCACACATCCAGAGAGACAATGGTCATGTTGCGCAACATGTTCCCTGCGCGATTAATTTTTCGATTTGGCGACTTAGCGTGGCCTTCGAGATCGCCAGATCTTTCGGTTCCTGATTTCTTCTTATGGGGCTATCTCAAAGGAAAGGTATACGCCAATAACCCTCAGACGCTACAGCAGCTGAAACATAATATCCGTCAAGAAATAGATGATCTAACGCCAAATGACTTGACTCGAGTTATGGAACATGCCGTAAAAAGAGCTCAGATGTGCATCGCAGTTAGAGGCGGTCATTTGACTGACATCATCTTTAATTGAGTTTAGGCTTAAACTTTAAATACAAATAAATGTCCTACCCATATTTTTTTGCTTTTTATTTCCTTGCATTGTACACGGCCGCTACTTAAAATCGGGTACTTGATTATGGCCCTCCCTGTATATATATATATATATATACAGGAATTGTTAGTTAAAAGTTGTATTTTAAAATTCGTTATACTCCATTGTTAAATCCTCAAAGTAATGCCCGAATAATTTGATTAGGTAGACGTTGAAAAGTTTCTTGCGATTTAAAGTATTCGATAAGTATCTTAGAATCTATTAAAATAAACTTTGCTTTTCAAATACTTTTACGAGAAAAACTTCCGCAGGTGGTAATATTAAAACTTAAAAAGAAATGTTTAATCTTTTTAAATAACCTTACGTATTCGTTCTGGGGCTCGTACACGTACAATTGTTTCGCATCGACCTTAGAGCGCTGTAATGTATTATATGCGTTTCGATAGAACATTTAATGGTGATCATTTTGGAATTTATAACGCTATGGGGTTATTTTGTGGTGCAAGATGACGCGAGTCAGAAAGCTGTTCGTAGGTGTATAAATCTCAAAAAAATTGAATGTTTCGGACGGGACAATATTCAAAATTTTAAAAGAACGCAATATAAAACGTTAAATACAAGACTGATTTTCCAAAATCAACAGCCGAACAAGAGGAACGTCAACATAAAATTTGAATTAAATTAAAATGATCTTTATTAAGCATTAATAATTATGTACGTGCATTAAATATAGATACATACATACCGGGCGATTCAGCTCTTCGCCTGTCCCAAGCAGATTTTAGAGATACAAAAATGAATTTTTGCAGTGGTAAATTCGAGTTAAAAATCTATATATTTTTTGCAGTTTTAAGAACCATTCGCCGGTTGCGTCGGAAATTTAACAAATATTTTTCTTTGTTTACTTATGACAGATAGGATAGGTAGATTCAGTGTTTGTTTTCAGTTTAATTTTTATAAGTATAGTCACAGTAAAAATGTACGGCAACGTTTACATCGTTAAAAGTCAAAACAAAAATTATTCAATAGGTAAGTTAAAAAATATTCGTTGTATTAAAAAAATACAAGCTTTATTTGCTTTATTTTCAGTGAAACCAAAAGCAATTAAGACTGTTTATACAGAAAAATGGTTTTTTGACTTTTTTAACTTTTGTAGTAGGTATAGCCTATCCAAACCTATATGCAATTCACGTCATCAACAAAAACTTACCAGATTGTTTATTTGTAATTCGTATAAAAGTTTAGAAAGTGACATATTTTATAGATGATTTACCTGCGCACATATTAGATGGTATGAAGAAAGACTACAATTTATTAGAATTGTAAAAATACGAGGTACGAGGTGACAGCACTGTGTGAAACGTCATCATCTAGTAACCTTTCATTGATGACGTGGATTGCATATAGATTTGGACGAAGTGTATGGTCTATCCAAACCTATATGCAATTCACGTCATCAACAAAAAGTTACTAGATTGTTTATTTGTAATTCGGTTTAACGTTTGGAAAGTGACATATTCTATAGATGATTTACCTGCGCACGTATTAGATGGTATAAAGAAAGACTACAATTTATTAGAACTGTGAAAATACGAGGTACAAAGTGACAGCACTGTGTGAAACGTCATCATCTAGTAACCCTTTTATTGATGACGTGGATTACATATAGGTTTGGACGAAGTATATCTATTTTAATATCAGTATCATAACTTCTAGCTTTTGTTCATTACTTAAAATGAAATAGCTCTACCAATTTAAAAATAGTTGCGACGTTTATCGACAACTGTCATAATAATACAGAAAAAAAAAACATTTATCTGTTGGATTTAATCTTAAATTTACCTGTGTAATTTGATTATTAAGTTAGTTATTCGATTTTGTTAGTTTTTATAAGAAGGCGGTGAAATAAAAACGACAATGTTTATATATCGTTGAAAACAGAAAAAAAACATCTCTTTTTAATAAGCTCAAAATATATATATAGCGTGATATTTAAAATAATAAAATTGGAAGTGATATAATGGTTCTTAAAACTGCAAAAAATAGGATTTTAACCCAAATTTACTTATGCAAAAATTCATTTTTGTATCTCTAAAATCTGCCGAGTTATTAGCTTGCGACAGTTTGGCTGAATCACACGGTTTAGTACAGATGATGTTTATTTGCTAGTCGATGGCTGAAGATATTTGGTGATTGTTTAACAAATAAATTTCATTATGAATATATACTATAATATTAAAAACCTACAAATATGTAAATGAAAAGCATTTTTCTTTACCTTGCGAATGTAAAACGTGAAATAATTGTCATTTCTTAGACTAAGTGCTCCGCCTTGTGCGTCATAAGATGACACCATAGGGTTGTATACCATTATGATCGTCATTAAATTCTCTATCGAATGATTTTGGTACATTCGGGTACCTACTCGAGAAAGTCCCAAAAAACCACACAATTGCAAAAGATTCTTTGTAAGCTTTTGAAAGTAAATTGATTAAAACATTGAAGTTGTCATAAATATTAGGCGCTGAAACATCGGTTAAACCGCTGTTTGCATTTTTTTATTTTATTTTTGTAGTTATCGTATGACGTCAGTTGTGCCAATGTGTTTATACCAATAGTTTAAGGTCTTTCAGCCGTAGTCAGCTAGTAATATGTGCATAGTTTCTGATAATCACCCATTGTAAGTTAATTAACTAAATAATATGTATGTGTATGTATTATGTATGATAAACCAAGTAATTTTTTTTTAATTTTAATTTAAGAATCAAATAGATAAAATACTTAGGCATGATTTATTAAACAAAAAATTTAAAAAAAAACAAACAATGTTTGTAGAAAGTTTTGAAAACGTGTTACGTAACTATGACTAACTTCGTATGAATTAAACGTTGTGCTATATAGCAACTCCTTCCTGTTTGCAAACACCAATAGTCCCTAACGAGACGTTAGTCTCGTCCGTTAGTCCGACTGATTTTGCATTGTACGTAAGCAGGTAACTGTTTACGTTTTGCACGACAACTTTGATAGAATCAAACTTATTGTTAAATAAGTTTGATTCTATCAAAGTTGTCGTGCGAAACGTAAACAGTTACCTGCTTACGTACAATGCAAAATCAGTCGGACGTTGACGTTCCAAAGTGCATTTTATTTACCTACTTACGAAAAAATTCTTTTTAAATTCAAAATTTAGATCCAGATAGTATTTAGACTCTTAGCTAAACTGGATTAAACGTATTCAATACCAGCGATTGTGATACGGTTCATATTCAATTGTTTAGAAGAAGAAATCACTGTTTAAGTTTGCCGAGTCTTAGTAATGTTCGGTAGGTATCTATCTACCATTTTTTACTGTTATTATTGTTCACAATTGATTACGTTTGTAATTCTTTAACTGTGATTTTCCTCGGGGGGGAATTTAAGGTTTGGCCACAAATTTTAGTGTCGCCAATTGTTTTTTCGTCGGGATGACTAAACGGTTTAAGCATTATTTATCGACGTTTGCCCTCATTTATTAATTAATAATATTCGTAGTTAATTGTTTGAGCTGCGAGCTTATAAAAAAAATGTAGATATCTAATAAAAATAAATTTGTTTTCGTATATTGCGTTTATTATTCGATTACATTTTAATTTGTACGATGTATCTGGGGCATTTTAGAAGTAGAAGCATGCCAAAAGAAACGGAAATAACTTATAAAAATCATAGAGGGATAAATTAAACGAATGAATATCCCGCATTCTCGGATATTCCAGGCAATATATAATTCTATATAGCGATTTCGCTTAGAGATACACTGTTCGGAAACATAAAAAATGGATTACGACATTTACTTCTCATGTAGTATAATAGCAATCAAAACTCCCCCTTATTTTTATATTTACGAACTTCCGCACGTTAGAATACAAGAATTTCTGAACTCATTTTAAAGGAACCATAAAATCTTGAAATATTTCGATTCTTCCGAATAACATATGATTGAAAAACGTAGTCTCGTAAAATTGCAATTTCATTTCATTTCCACTATTTCTTTCAATAGAGGCAGTTTACGTATGGAGGGAAAACTCGTATCTGTCGGGAAATATAAATAGCGATAACAGTTGAGTGGTTATACTCACTATATTTAGATAATTTAATTGTTCTAAATTGTTAATAATAAGTTAAGGGAATTTGAAAACGAGCAAAGTAGCTACAACAAGAACGATATACCTACGTAAAGGTTATAGAGAAACTCGTCAAATATTGACTATAAATTTGACCCGTAATCTCATATCTCATCTTATCTCACAAAATGACATAAGTGCAGAAGTTATACTCTAAGTTTCAACTTCATTCCAAAGTACCTACATTCATAACGTCAATAAGTACCTACGTCATTTGCAGTTTCCGTTATAAATCCGAATATCATTTAATCCGATTATTCAAAGTTTACGTGACGTTTCAAATAAGCTGTCGATATCTCTTGGACGTTAGATACGAAAATCATCTTGACCTATTTCTCCCTGTTATTCTCTGATTTTTAAGATCGCACAATGTCAATGTCGCGTCGCGTAACTTATTACATATTATTATTTTACCTTACAATTTTCGAAATTTTAAAGAAGTCCCACGAAAAGTTAAGTAACTAAGTATTTCAAAAATTCTTTTTTCTTCAATTCTTTTCTCCCGACGGTAGCAAAATATGCATAGGTTTAAAAGTTATCTTAATTTGCATAACTTTTTTAGATTAAAATTTTTAATTTTCTCATCGTTGGTGAAGCACTCGAAAACATAATTTTTATTTGAGACATCAACCGAGTTGCGACTCGTACTCAAAGAATAGTTGAAAATGTTTGGACGGGTATATTGTTAAGAAATGCCATTATCTACCTATTGTTTATATGGATATAAGAATTTAAATGGCGGAAATGCCAAAAACTAATTGTTCAATTTTTCTATAGAAATCCGTCATTAAACGAAAACAGATTACATAATATCTAATTAGATGGGACCCTTCCCATCCAATCATTCGGGTGTTCTCCCTTCGACACTTGGTCGAAGTGAACTTGTTGAGTGGCTTTTTAGATCACAAGACTTCATCTCCACCACATAGATCTTTTTTTTGGAGCCTTTTGAAATTTGTTGTTTATAAAATTATCGTTTGGTAAGTTTAAATTGACATTTTCTACCTCTAGAGGCGTTGGTGGTGTCAGTGAAAGATAACAGTAACGACTTCAACGAAACATCAACAACGATCAAACTGGAAGAAGAGTCGTTAACAACTGATTTTTAACTTTCTATAAAATAATTAACATTTTATAGATGATATACTCAGCCTAAAGGAACTTATTTATAATACACGCGCCCGTTTAATGTATATTAGGGCGGTAAACGTGTCTCACTGTCAAATGCGTTCCGCTTTCCCCTAGATAACGTTTAAAAAAAAGATTTACTTATTACGCATTCCGTAATTGTTTATAAATGTTCAGGAATATTTAAGAATTTTAATACTCGAATACTGTGTTGTCTTGAAAGTGAAGTTATAGAATTTGAAAATATATATACTATCTTTGTCTCAAAATGAGTTCGATTAGAAAAAAATACATATATGCTCCTCTAAAAAGTAAGCGAAAAAATATATTTTTTGCTTATTTCTTCAAGTAAACCTTATTAAATAAGTAAAATCCATCAAACTTGTAAAATATTCGTATTCCGAAAATATCGACAGAAAATGAAATTGGTTGCTTATTTTTGCGACAGAGGTAGTATAGAAATTTAATATAGAACGCACACGAGTCAAGGATCAAAGTCATTCATAAATTAATGTAAAAATTCAAGTTATATTACCTACAAAGTTACGTTAACGTTATTAATTCACTCAAAAAAAATCCGATGTAACGCGTCCAATGTATTTACGTACATTAACGTATTACATTAGATAAAAGTACATTAGATAACTCTTAAAAAGTAACGCAAAATTCGTTATTTCGATAAAAATTTTCATTGTAGGTATGAAGAAAGTTATTAGGTAAAAAATTATAAATGATTCGTAAATACCAACTATCGTTTTAATTGCATAATTAGGCACTTATTTTCTTCAGTGTATTAATAGTATTAATGAACTTTTCATTGTATCAATGATAAAAAAGTCAATAACTCATTAATATTATGTACAATATTTTTTTGAATGTTGAAGTAGGCAGTTCTTGTGCATTCCTTTTTTGAACTGATATTTGAGTTACCAATTTATGTCGCGGAGTAAATATTTAGTAATCCATTAGGTATTATGAATTCATCTACAAAAAGTCTTAAAGGTGGGAAATACCAAATTATAAGTCGAGGAGCTTAATTCGTTATCTGGCCGTATCGTAAACGTTAAAAAATGTGTGGGATAGTAATCAAAATACAAAAATACTTTCACCTTTTCAATTGTGATAGAACAAGAGATTAACTACTCCGCATTCAGATGGGATTAAAAATATTGGCAGATTTGATGAACAATATAAGTACATACTTACGCAAACGCTATAGATATATGCACTTACGTAGTAAATAAGCAAAAACCAACTGAGATCGAAGATACCTTTCTTATACAAATAAATTCATAAATAAATAAAATTCAAAAATATAAAAAAATAATATTTACGAGAGAATTAAAAAAAAAACATCACTTTTTTTCGATTATTTCGAAAACAGTGCATTCTATCGAAAATTATAAAGAGACATGATCGGTAGAGAATTTTATGCCGATTCCAAAACATATTTCATATTACCAATCCGATGAGTAATAACGGAGATTAGAATTTTTCTAAATTTTTTTTGAACGACCGCCATTTTGAAACAGGTCGGTCGATTTGGCTGGTTAACATACTCGTCCTTCGTTTACGTATAGACAATACACTGTTCAAATTTCAGCCTCCTACGATCAAAATTGCGTCCGGATCGTGTCCAAAAGAAATGAATTATGTGTACTATATATATATGACCGATCCAAAATGAATGACCTTATATTTTCGTGATCTAGGGGACGAGATCGGAGAAAAGCCAAAAGGAACACGTCCGGGTCCTGTCATCAGACAGACTATTTAAAACAACTTTATTTAAAACAATTAAAAATTATTTATTCAACGACTAAAACAATCATAAATTTTATTATAATATATTTACATTATAAGTAGTATAAGTAGGTATGTAGTTAGAATAACGCATCTGTATAGCGCGTATAACACGCACTATTAATTCACTTATAAATTAATTTGGGGAGTAATTAATTTTGTGTCGTTCAAAATGCACCGTGTAGGCACGTTGATTGACGAATATTGTAATCATAAACGTTCTCTGGTGATATCGAGTTTGAGTACCTTTTGATTTATAAATTAATTTCTAATAAATGATGAAAATCGGTGACAGGTCTCTTCTATTTTGATCATTTCGCGGTCTTCATGACTGAATAGCAACAAACCTCTTAAGTACAATTAACCTATTTATTGCCTGTCTACTTAATCGCTATTGCTTACCTGTTATACCTACTTAAAAAAAAAGTTATACGAAAGTAAAGAGATTTTAAAGATTAATTTTGTAAAGTGCCTAATAAATTTTCTTAAATTATAAACCGTTTTTAATGAACGCGATGTATATTATGCTAAAGCAAAAGGATATCATAATAATCGATGACACGATATTAGTTCCCGCACTGGTTAACATGGCCATCAGGGCGAGTGATGGGCTCCGGGTGCTCCGGTGCGGGTGACGTCATTACTCAACCCGCTTTGTTCCGGCCTCCTGTACCACGACCGGATAACATTGGGACTATGACAAATACCCATGATGCATGCTGCAATGAAAGAGGGTTTTGTCTATACCTGCTCTATCACACCGTTCATAGTTACACTGGCAATAAATTATTAATATACTCCTCCCGCATTTGAAAATTTAGAGTTTGTTAAATATGACGTCTCGACTGAACTTAACATATTTCGTTTTAAAAAAAAAGCAAACAAACTACTAAACAAACGAAAAACGCCTACAGCTTTCTGATATTAAAAAAAAAATAAGCTGCTTTATAACCGTGGAACTTGATAATGATCAAAACTACTTGACCTAAATATCTAGATTACAATGATTTGAAGATTTCACTTAATAAACGATACAAACAGGCACTATTTCGACTTTAAAAGTTTTTGTAAAATCAACAGTAAACAATAGATACATATTAATAAATGATATGGGTGTTAGGTGGTTTTTAATTCATTAAACAATTTCACGTGCATTGTTATAAATATAAAATACCTAATTTTAATTTTTACACAAAGTTTTTTAATATAGAAAGTTAGTTTATATCTTACAATTTGAAATACTGCTAACAAGGAAACTTATCGGGCATTTATCAATTTGTAGCGAATCTTAAAAATTAACTTCAATGATTTTCGATGCTATATTAACAAAAATTTTCTTCTGTTCTACGGGCTCAAATAAATTAAGAAGTTTTATATTGTGTTTAAAATTTTATTTGAAGTTTTATTAAGTACCTCGTAGAATGCCTAATTAAAATTTAACTTAATTTAAAAATGACGTTCATTCTTTATAGGCAATATCTTTTTAGATTTTCATAATTCTTTTATTTATCGTCTATGAATTATGAAGATGTTTTATTTAAAATGGGGTTCACGCTTGTGTAATTTTATCGTAGAAATCTGCAATTTATTTAGATTTAGGTATTGCATCTAATTTCACGGGGCCGTTGTGCATAAATGGAAAATCCTAATAATATTGCATCAGCATTATGAATATTTGACGATCCCTTGCGATTACTGCTTATTAAAATTGCAGAAATGTGAATTTTACTTCAATATTTTAAATTGATGGAATAGATAGATATTTTGGAATACATTTTAAAACGAAAAAAATTTTTAAAATTTTTTCTTCAATAAAATCATATATACATTATTCAAGATGGGTCCCAATACACGTCATCAATAAAACATCGTATTTTTACAGTAGGTACTAATAAATTGTGTTTGCCATATCATATGTGTGCAGGTAAATCGTGTTACAAATATACAATTTAGTAACTTTTTATTGATAACGTGCATCGGAATCTATCGCGAATAACGTATAGGTAGGTATTTACTTAATTTCTAATAGAATATATTACAAGATAAAATGTTATACAACATCAAAGCTTTGTCATGCCCTAAATAAATATTTGCCTTGCTTTCAATAAAAACGCGATATCTATTTACTTCTTCTAAAATACAAATAAGATATTTAACTATACAATGCGTGTCCCCACCGATGGACCTAACTATATTTGTAAACTGTTTTAATTCGAGTTTTTCGAGAAAAAGTCATTCTTTATAAAGAGTTTTGCTTAGTTTGAGAAGTTCTTAGTCATAATCAGAATGTCGATACAGGGTTGTTTAAAAATAATGCAACAATAAATTGTTCAAGAGTAAAGTACCAATTGTTTGAGTAAAAACACCTAACGTCAATAGAAGTTCAAATGTGAAATTTAGAAATTATGTCTTAAAGTTCATACTTTTGTGTTGAAGGGGACGATTTAGTGAAAAACTCTGCTGGTTAGAAATTTTTGTATTAAATGGTTTGGATGATTTGGTCTCTTATAACGTGGTCTGCACGCTCACCTGATATTAACCCACTTGAATTTATTTATGGGAACACTTAAACCAAAATGTTTATGTGAATAATTTTAGTAATAGGTCCTTTAAAACAAATAAATAACAGAAGCAATAGTCAATATAAATCAACATGCAATAGATTTAGTTTACGAAGAATTTAGAAAAAAAAATAGAAAAGTGCGTAGAGGTAGGAGGGCATTATGTAAAATAATATTAGATGTTCATGTTTTCGTTCGTACGTCTACATATTTTTGTTTCTGTTATTCAATATATTATGCGCTTTCATCAATTTTATTGTTGATAAAATATCAACTTTGAAATAATGTTTCGAAATTACATATTTGAACGTTAGTAGTAATTCTTTCCTCAAACATTTTTCATTTTTACTCAAATAATTAGTACTTTACTCATAAATAGTTGAACGTTTTATTATTTTTAAACGATGTTATATCGACAGAATATCGTTTGAAAAGTCAAATTAAGCAAAATTCTCTCTAAAAACGAAAAATAAAAAAGTTTACGAGTATAGTTAAGTCCATCTGTGGACACGTTGTATATTGATTGTCACACAATAAATAAGTTATATCTATAATTGAATTACACAAAAACTATCTTTGTATAGGTACCTATGTATATATCTACTTATCGATTAAAAATCCTAAAATGTGATGTGTATTTGCTTCGTGATCACATTTTTTATATACGATGTTAAATTACTTAAATAATTAGAGATGTGCATTCGTTTAGATAATCCTATCTTAATTATAATGTGATTAAAATTGTAATTTAATCTAACATTACTGATAGGTACGTACAATATTTTAAGATAACATTTTAAACATTTCAGAATTTGTCCATTTTGCTATGACAACCAAATGAACGATAAATATCGTTTTAAATAGAATAAGACTTAATTTTTCATGTCCTAATAAGGATTAATTTATACTACATTATTTCGAAATCCAAGCTGAGCAATCTATACGTAGATAGTAAAAAAGTTAGAGGTAACTTCGGAATAATTTTTGAACTATTAACGAAATTAAAGTCGCGGTTTTGTTGTGATGCACGTTTACCGTAGGGGGTAGAATTTTATTAAAAAAC
Organism: Rhagophthalmus giganteus; assembly: GCA_036326145.1. Lineage (NCBI taxonomy): Eukaryota > Metazoa > Arthropoda > Insecta > Coleoptera > Rhagophthalmidae > Rhagophthalmus > Rhagophthalmus giganteus. The sequence goes on along the minus strand of JARFJA010000083.1, from coordinate 3,106,125 downwards.
TTTGAAGTGATCATTCATATGAAAAATGTACGGCCAACAACATTGCGGCCAACATGACAAATTGACGTGCTGTAAAGTGTCCGATCCATTTTAAGCAAATTTAAGTTATATATTAGGTATTTTTATTTGGGCGCTTTACGTATTTGGAAATTATAATTTGTTGACGTAGCTTTTATATTGTGCTCGATAATAATATACTCCCATATAGTAAATTGTTAATTATAAGTATATACGTCCTTTATGAAAATTATCAATAGTGCGTTCGTGCTTGAATTTAATAGATGTCAAAATTCTGATGAAGTAATGACGTAACAATCAACCCGTAGACCTTCTATTCCTTTCAATTTTATCGAAACTGCTTAAGACGTCGACGATTTACAAATTAAAAATATTTTGCTGACATAAATACAAAATAATGGTAATAAATTTCAAATTATGTACATAGATTGATATATATACTCACGAATTTAAAAATCGTAACGACTCTTGAGGTTAAAATTGTAAAATTTTAGTTCCTTGAAACAGGTCGACTACGTTTACTTTATAGGTACCTGGCATTCTTTCTAACGAGAAATAATCCACCGATCCAAAGAGCTAACAAGTGCTTTCAAATAGATACAATAACTACTAAGGATTTTCCAAATACTTATGTATTGGGAAGTCATAGAGAATTTTTGTTACTTACACCTACCTACTTACTTGATTTCTACATGTTGATAATTTCATAATCACAAACAATACACATATGTACGATGTGTATTTTATTAAAAAGTAATTTAGCTTCTGTAACGTTGTTTGCAGGTAGATAAACTAAATGAATAATGACGTAGAATATCGTATCGGTGCACAATGTTCGACGTTTTTGGAAACAAAATCGACAATTTTTGCTAAAACTAAAAGTAGTAGTAAAAGTTTGAAAAGAAATTCGTGAGTATATATTGCTCTTGAAAAATGAAATGAAATATTTAAACAATGTCATCGTTTGATTAAAGGAAAAACGGGTAATTCGCGAAATAGATGCAAACAACTTCAAATATTTGCACGTCAAAATAATAACAACAAGAGTTGTCGAAAAAAGTTCGCGATCGGTAGATTGAAAATTATTTAAATATAATGGCATTTCAGATTATTATAACTATAAAATTCGTCTCGATAAATAAGCGCAGTTTTCAAATTTACGGTTTTGTTTTCTAACCGTAAATTGTACAGGTTTAGCGTCGATAATTGAAAAACAAAGGCTGTTTTAAAAAATTTGCATAGGAAATTTAGCGATTGTCGAGAACAAAGACAGCAAAGGAACAATTGACACATTCAAAACCACTTCAACAAATTATATTTTAATTATAACCCAACTTAACAAATACGTAGCATAAAAACAATCGATTTTTGGTTTACCTTACCTTAATAGCATCACTTTGCAGACGTTATATAGGTTCTTTTATATGTATGTACCTACTACTTCATAGAACAAGTGCCAATCATACATAATATTTTATTATTGAATATTTGAAAACTTAGTATTTCATAATTTTATAAACTAATTAGGTTTACCTACCTATATTTCTGTAATATTAGCACAGGTAAAGGTTTACTATTTGTAAGCTGTATTTTAAAGTAATTGATATAAGTCATACTACATAGTACAATCTAGTACTTAACCTTTCTAACCGCAAAAGTTTCCAAAGGTTCAAGTTTTGAAATTTTTAAGGTTATTTTCGGATTTCTCGGACGTTTTAGGACAAACAAAGGAATTTGTTAATTTCGATAAAATGAACAATATTCGAGACATTCGTACATAAAGGAGATGTAGAGTATTTATCCCAGATATTATATTAATTATTTATTTTCGACGACCACAAAAATTAACACGTCTAATTATTACTGAACGTTGGTAATTGCAGATAAATAGTGCTTATTGTCAGCCTTGTACAACGAAGCTTAGTTAGTTAATTCGAAAGCTTAGGATATGTGAATCATTTTTGTTTTGACTACCCTATTAATATACCTAATTTTTTAAAGAAAATAATTAAAATAATTATCTGAAATGCTCTACATCTCTTATTATTTATGTATGATTTTCCCGAATATGGTTCATTTATCAAAATTAAATAAAAGTACCTTTATTATCCTGAAACGTACGAAACGTTTATCCGAAAAGTCCTTAAAAATTTATAAACTACTGAAAAAAATTGAGGTTAAAAAATTCCAGGCTGGTGTAGCCCTAGCTCGTTTGAGACGATGTCTAAAAACCCATTAGGTCATTTTAAAGACCTTTATTTATTACGCAGATATACCAAAAATTATTAAATTCCAACGAAAAATGTCATTTGAAAAAATTGATTTTTATTTGACAACTTCGAGGGCGAATATCTCAACAGGGGAACGCCGTAGGAAATAAATGTATGAAATCTCGTGGCGTTTACTACGTTTACAACGCAGATTTGAAACCGTTTTCGGTTTTGAATTCGATTTTAAATGCAAACTGTTTAGGTACGTACCTGTTGAAGTCACGTGGTCGTTTTTAATAAGTTTTCAATATTTTGTTAGTTTTTATTGGTATTATGACATACGGCTTACAAATATGTTTACGATCCAATATTTTAGGTATTTAAACACGAACATAAAACTCGATTCAGGTTTTGAAAACGCTTTGAAAAGCGTTTACATGGTGCTACTGAAAACTAGAAACGTTTTCGAAACTGTTTCAAAAGTGCACGTAAACGTGGGTCCCTCGTAAACGTAGTAATTATTTCGACGTGGTTTAGATGCACCCGAGGAATTCGCCACCATTTCCTGGACACCCTGTACCTATACTAGTACATTTTCTCGTGTTTTCCTGTCAACTATAATTAAGCAGTATTACTAAAATTCAACTTAACTTTTTTTCTCAAATTTTTTTTCCAATATTTTAACGCCTTAATAATAAATTTAAAAGTGTAAACCGAAATAAATAATAATTAGTAAGAACAAGAGATATTCAGCAACACATCAAAATGTAGTGGTTTTGCTGCTTATTTATTCTGCTGTTTTTTTTTAATCATATCCATATATATCTTATAATAGGTCGTTATCTTTTTGAAGGCATTTACTCTCTGATACTTCTAATTAGAGAAACGAACGTTAATATTAATTCAATGACGGTGTATGTTATTGAAATATTAGTATAATGTATAGTATGTACTATAGATATAGTATAAAATTCTATTAATTTTTTTTGTTTATTTATTCCTTAAAAACGAATTGGTATTTTAACTGCATATTGTACAAGATCTGTCAAAAAGGAAATAAATAGTTTATGTCTTAAGTTAAAAATTAAATCCCGAAGTAATAAAAATATTGCTTTAAGCAGAATGCTTGCGAGTTATTTATTAAACAACGAACGTCCGACGTGGACGCTTGTGAAAATCGAAAATTGGCCAGTTTCATAAAGAATTTTTGATATTGTAAAATTCAAGTTAATTCATTTACTCGAGTGCATTTACGTGATTTTCGAAGAAAATTGAAAACATCTAAAAAGAGATTCAAGCTATTCTGCCTTTCCAATTCCATCAAGCGTTTGAAAATGTATTGAAAATGATGAAGCGTACGATATTTCATAAATAAAACTCATTTCCGTGCACTTTAATAATTAATTTTTATCATTTTCATTTAGCAGATAAACTGTTTAATCATTTTTGGCGGTCCGTGTATGATTTAACAGTTTGATCAAATTTGTTTGACAACACTGTGCTAATTATACTAGTTGTTGTAGTAGGTGGACAAACGAGCATTTTTATACACGTAGATTAAGTGTCGGGATTCCGGTAACGTTAGTGTCACTTCTCTGTTAGTTAATTTTCCTTATTTTTGGTTAAGTCGGTAGATTACTCCGTGCTTATCTTCGCTATGTGAAGAGTATAAGCTGTAAACAATTCATTTCGCAGCTTGCAGCTATATAAAGCAGCATGGCCGTAACATAAAGCCGATAGTAAACAAGAAAATTGGCCTGTGGTGTATTTTGTTAACGGTTATTTAACTCCCGTATTGCCGATATAATATTTTAACAACGTTCATAAAAAGCGTAAAGATCCATTTCGTAAGCCGTTAATTAAAGCTAGTTGAGAAATTATTAATTTTAGTCTAAATTAAATATACGATTTACTTAGAAATGTATTTTAAGATTTAAACGGTTATGGTAAAAGGTAGTTTTATTAAAAAACAAGGCAAATAGTAGAAGACAAGAAAGTATAACAGTAATGAAATACAATTTTAATTTTGTTACATTGTAAGTAAGTTAAAGAAAAACATAATTTGTACTTACATATTGCTATGCTACACGTTGTTGCCATTATTATTTAATATGTTTCACCCTGTATTTTATATATATATATATATATATATATATATATATATATATAAATGTTTCATTGTTAATAATTTCCAATTTATGAACATAATTATTGGCAAATCTTGGTTCTTTATTAATTACTTCAATATCTTCATCGTTCCTATTCTGCATATTATTTTCCCCTATAAGCTTCTCTCCATTTTCTTCCACCTTATCTTCTACATCTACCCATTTTATAATCTCATTATTGTATAATAATCATTTTTCTTCCATATTAGTTATATCTATATTCTCGTTTATTTTTTTCATCTCTACTGTTTGTTCCTGTCTAACTTCGCTTACTTGTATTTCTTGTCCTTCTTTTACATTTCTTATCTCCCCTTTTATTTTATCACGCTCTTCCCTAATGTATTTTTCTAATTGTATTGTTCGTTTCTCAGTTGCTTCTATCTGTATTCTAATGATACTTTTCATTCTACTAAAGTTTTTTTTTAGTTCTTCTCTGTCTTTTTCCCTATTCTTCCTATTTTCTTCTTTTTCTTGTTCCCTATTTTGTTCTAATACTGCTTTTAACTGTGTCAATATGTCTATTGATTGATTAGCTTTTTCTTCTTCCTGTGATTTTCCCGTGTCTATTTTCCCCCATCTTGCTTCGAGTTTCCATGTTGATTATTCTTATTTATTTATTATTATAATCTCCAGCCTTTTATGTTGGGAGCCATTTTCATTTGCTTTCTGGTAACCCGTATCATAGCAATATGTATGTATCTACTTTATATTTTTATGGATGCTTAAATCAATAATAAATCCAGGTACCTACCTATTACTTTTATTGATTTTGTGAATTATTGTTTTGGGACTTATAGTTGTGTTAAAGCGGTTTCTATTTTAATTCTTGATTAGTGTTTCTTTTATATGTAGGTACTAATTTTAATTCAAAAAGCACTAGTCTCATTGTTAGTGCGTTATTTCTTTTCATCGTCGATTGCCTCCTTTCTGCTTTATTTTGTTTAACTACAAGATGATCGTTGTGTAATTTATTTCTGGGACATAGTGCCTGATCAGTTCTATATTTAACTCAAATTTAAATTAGCGGATTGCTTAGTAAAACAATTTATTCGAGGTGATACGATTTATTAACAATAACTTAATTAATATTTACACTCGAATGACGCAATAGTTTCAAATCTTATAGGTAACTGTTTTTATGAAACGAGTTTTTAAAAACCGATAAATTATGAAAATTATTAAAATAAACGTTGGAAAACTTTTCTCGTACATTTTTATAATAAAAACGCTACCCGAACAAATAATACATATAACTTTGTGAGTTTTATTATTTTAATAACTCATTTAACTTCTGTTCAGTTGTTCAACATGGACCAAAGAAAATATTATTAAATATCAGTAGACGTAGATATTAATTAATTTCTCAAGTATATAAACTCACAATCAGATTAAACAGTTGCGTTTAAATTAAATATTTTTCTTTGGCATATTTTTTATTGCGGTTACCTTTATTGTTAGAAACGTCGAATTGTTATTACGAAGTTTTCCTAGCGTTTGAAGTGTTATGCACTTTTAAATACATTTGCACAGACGTTTCTTTTTTTCCTTAAAACTGCGTAAACTTTAAAACTTAAGGCGATAAGCACTTACGATCTAATTACTGTTTTTCAAAAGTGCCAAATATTTAATTTCGCACTTTTGCACCCCACGTTCCGCTTTGTTTCCGAAGATTTACGGATCTTAAGATTTTAAGAGTTCATCCTAAAGTGGACAGCTGTTAATTAAAGAGTGAACTGCTTCTTGAAATTCTTAACTCATATTATATTGCTTAGTCGGTCATAGGAACAAAAAAATACACGTTTTGTAGGGTATATATTCGAATAGATCCTGGAGGTTCTTTGATATGACGGCTTTGATTCCCATTTGTTGTTGCGATCAGAGCAAATTTGCTGTACCACTGTTAAATGTTATAAGAAAATTTTTATTGTAGTTCGTACAGTTGTCATTTAATATTAGGTTGTTTCAAAAGTTTTGTCCGTTTTTATGAGTCTACTTTAAACTGTAATATCTCAGTGAATACTTAATCAATTTAATCGAAATAAGTGCCATTTGAATCAGTGCACTTTTGCCAACGTAACACAAGTCGATTAATTCCGTCGGCATAAAAATTGGGTGCTCGGGATTCGATGAAGTCGACGAAGGCCGTTTTTGCCTGGTCCTGATTGGTGAAGGTTCTACCGGTGAGAAAGTTATCGAAGTGCTTGAAAAGATGGTAGTCGGTTGGCGAGAGGTCTGGGGAGTATGGTGGGTGAGGCAGAACTTCGACGCTCAATTCGTTTAATTTTCGGAGGGTGATTTGTTAAACGTGCGGACGGGCATTGTCGTGGAGCAGGATCGGACCTCTTCTGTTGACCAGTGCCGGCTGCTGCTGACGCAATTTTCGGTACATTTCGTCGATTTCCTCACAATAGGACTCTGCTGTGATGGTTTGGCCCGGTTGCAGAAAGTTATAGTGAATCACACCAGCCGCTGACCACCATACAGTAACCATGGTCTTTTTTTGGTAGGTTTTCGCTTTTCGCGTTTTTCGGGCTCATCGTTGTCCAACCACTGTCCTGAACGTCTCCTGTTGTAGAGGATCCACTTTTCATCACACGTGACGATCCGATTAAAAAAAGGATCGTTTTGGTTGCGCAAAAGCAAAGAAGAACAGACCTCGAAACGTGACAATTTCTGTCGATCGTTCAAATCGTGGAGCACCCACTTTTCGAGCTTTTTGACCTTTCCAATACGTTTTAAACCATCAAAAACCGCATGGGAGCTGACGCCTATTTCTTCCGTCATCCCACGCACCGTTTGTGATGGGTCAGTCTCCACCAAGGTCCTCAAATCCTCGTCCTGGATTACTGTAGGTCGACCACTTCGAGGCTAAAATCTCCGAAACAAATTTCGCAAACCAACGTCGAACATTAACACTATCATTGCCAAATGCTTAGTTAATTTTTCGGGCTGTTTCGGCAGCGCTTTGGTTCAATTTGAATTCGTAGAGAAAAATTGGCCGAAAATCGCTTAACGACATCATATAGTAATAAGCTGAAAAGAGGCTAAAAATTAAAATTTAGAAAAAAAATTAACAGCATCAATGTATAGAGTACAAAATTCTCTATCGATCAATATATACCACGACACAGTAGAATAAATATTTATTGAGATATGAAGCTACAAAAACACATGACATTAAAACGGACAAAACTTTTGAAACCTAATAATTTCAAATTATTTCTTAAGCTCAATTCGTGTATTATTCTAACAGACCCTAGCACAACGTCACGTCCTTGTGAACAATGTATTATTAGCTTCTAATAAATGAAAATGCTTTTTAAATATTCTTTAAAAACAATTGCCTCAAAGGGCGCTTCCAACGTCTTCTTGGATTTCATTTGCGGTTTAATTGGGTCGAATAATTTAACCCACGGCTTATTTCGCAATTTCGCAGGGGGGGGGGGTCGATTGCCGGATTACCCGCGGAATCGCAATCTAATCGCATTAATCCGCGGAATCGCGAATTAATTCGAGGTAGTACGCGTAATCCGGTAATGAAACCACGCGATTAATCACGGATTAATCTAATTAAACCGCGAATAAAATCCAAGATGGCGCCGGAAGTGTTCTGACTCTACTAGCCTTCTTTTAAAATTTAAACAGTTAAGCCCCTTGCACACGAGGCTTGTTTTCCAACGTCTGTTTCCTTGTTGGTTCGGCTCGCTGGCAGCTGTGCTGGCTGCCTTGCGTGCTAAGCAGCAGGCTCGGAATCAGACGACGCTGGCTCCCCTGCGTGGTGACGTGCTTGCACTGCTCGTCATATCAACAAAGATGGACGACGCACTAATGTTTATTCGTCGCAGACGATTAGCAGTTACTGCTTTTGCTATTATTGATTTGTTAAAGCGAAGAAATGACCAGAAAAAGAAGCGTAGACTTTGGACCAGACCTTGGCTGCAACCTGATTGGCTCTCCTCGTGCAAGCCTGCTGAAAAAATAGCACCGAACCGATCACCGAAAACCAGCAGCGGAGCCTGCACCGAACCCTGCTGTGACGTCATTTTCAAGCACGGCAGCCGGCACGGTAGCTTGCTCAGCACCAAGCAAGCCATCCAGCAGGAAAACGGGCCTCGTGTGCAAGGGGCTTTACATTTGGTAGGTATAGGTGTTAATGGAGATTTTCTTTTTAATTCACTTGCAAGGTAAGGACCAAGTAAGTAAATTAAAATGTTTCGAAAACCAACAAAAATCAATTTTCACTATCATAATCGCAAATATCCGATTTATATATAGGCTTGTAAATAATGTTACGTTTGTCGTTTAAGGGCTCGGGCAAGTGTAGATACCTCGTTGGTGATATCCATAAATTTCATGTCTGCATCTGCTGAAACAATTTGTAATGGCCTTTTCTTTATGATTTTACTTTTACTTTTTTTATGCTCTTCTCTCATTTTACATTAACTGCAAGTGTTCAAAGAATCAAGGCATCTAAAGAATATATGACACTAACGAACGTATTCACGACAGGTTCCAATCCACGTTATCGAGTAAACCCCGTATTTTTACAGTATTAATAGATTGTAGTTTTTCTTTGCCGTGTTATATGTGTGCAAGTAAATCATCGGTAGAATATGCCACGTTAGAAATTCCAAATAAATCATAATATAGACAAATTGTTAGATATCTTGCATTCTTTCCTTGACTCGAACTCGCAGCTGCAATGTTATCGGGCACTTACGCCGCCTTATCGGCGATATGTCTTGGGACTGCAAACGTTTAATTTCGTAATTTTAGTATGAATTACTTGTAGTTTGTGACCGGTGTATGATTGTAAAAATGCGCTTTCCTACTTTTAAAATTGTATAAACAATTTAATATCCGTTCGTATTATTGGTAATGGACGTTTGATAAGTACATCTATGTGTTGTGATTGTTCGAACTGCGAACGTGTAAAGAAAGGTTTAAAGCTTTGAACATTTCAAAAATTTGGTAAATCACAATTTTCAAACTTTAATTTTAAGGATTATTAAAAATAATTCAATGTGTGTAGGGACAATAGGTATGCACTTTAGTTTGTAGTAGTAGGTACTTTCCATATCAAAAATATTAAAAATTATATAACGAAACGTATGCTAATCTGTGAGGGGTGTTACGCACATTTAAAAAAATATGTTCCGCCACCCCCTCACTTTGAAAGGAACCTTGGCGGCAGCCCGAAAGTTAGAAATTATTTTCGTGACGTGTTGCGTCACATTTTCAAATTTCGCGGCGGATTTCCGTTGGTACATATTTCAATGTCAAGTTAAATAACAAAGGCAGCGACGTACTGTAGTAATTGAATGTAAACGTGTTCAAAACTAACTATAAGTGTGAAAATACACGAAACTGACGTAATTATTTTCAACGTCATGTATTTGGTTACTCAAACAATTCAAGATTTCCCCCGCTTAATTATATCGCCGTTATCGACTACAAATTTTTATTTGACGTTTTGAATTCGGTATTCGTTTGGAAAACTGCGACAAGAGTATCGCATCGGATTGAATATCAAACGCGGTAAAGATCGTAATCGTTGGCGGAAGCCAAATAGTCTGAAAAATAGATATGCACACGTTACTGCAAGTGCAACAACGACAGCCGCCGACGTTTAGACAAATTCCATTTATCAGTAGGACGCGAAGTAAAATAAAATCGGTAATTTGGAAGGAATAGCTTTAAGGAATTAAAATCCTTAGTTTCAAACTGCTTTTCTTGTTTTCACGAAAATTGTGACAATACAAACAGTAAAACTCGTATCTGTAATATTATGTACCACGACATATGACATATATTAATAAAAAAAAATACTTCTTTTAATGTATTTTCACAATTAACATTACAACTTAGCAAGTAAACGTCGTTGATGACGAAAGTGCAAATGCAAATGTTTATGCATTACATGCAGTAACGTTTGTTTATGTCTACTGCATAGGAAAAATGAATAAGGTATAGGTGTGATTATTTGAAAAGGGTTATCAATTTGGTTGTCCGGTTACACGTTGATTGACGGTCAGAAAATTTTCGAGGGACTTTGATTCACTTTTGTTTCGAGCGTTGCATTCATTAATTTTGTGATATTATTATTATTGTATAGGTACTTGTCGTTGTTTTATTGTTAAAGTAATTCTGGGATATACGTAATATGTACGTCGTATTCAGGACGGAACGTGTACTCCTTTAATTCCGTTTCCGTCAAAAGCACACGATCACAATGTCGTTATCGAGTTCCACAAGCCAGTACAAACAAAGCGTACATTGCGGGTAATAAACTTTTAATCTTTTATTTTCCCCATTTTGTCGAAAATTGGAGATAAATAATGAAATTATGTAGTTGTACCTATAGTTACGTTATTTTCTTTTGGTATTTATCAACTGTATTTTTATAAATTGAATTTGACATATTTGGACGGATTTAGAATAATAGGGATAGCAAACAACTGTCAAACAAAAATATACAGTGGAACCTCGGTATACGACCTTGATCCATTCCTGATGTTTGGACTTATACCGAATAGAACGTATACCAAACCAACCTTTCCCATAAGAAGTAATGTAAAAATGATTAATCCGTTCTTATGTAAAAAAAACTCTTGATATTATTAGATTTATAGAATAAAAAATTAGGAATTAAACGTCAAAGGTCAGACGGTTGGTTCTTAGTGCGGTACTTCTTCCGGGTACCACTTCACCAAGACTACCGTATGAGTGACGTAACGCAAGTAAGTATATGTCGTCTCTCGGAAATACTCGAGCGGCGGGGTAGCGCCGAATTAAAATTTGTCGTGTAAGATTTAACACGGATCTAACAATATGGTATATTAATGGGGATGTAAAATAATTTAAACACTGTTTGAACACATTAATAAAAAAATAAATTTTATTACAGATTTTTAAAGTTATTATATTGTATTATATTATTTAAATCAAAATCAGATCAAACTCTCCTTAATATTAAACTACAAAAACAAAAACAAAAAAAAATTGTATTCTATGGAAGAAGAGTCCCGTTCTGGATTTTTTACTTTTCCACCTTCTGTCGCTTTTCACCAGGATCAGCAACTTTTATTAAAAGTCTGTCCAAAAAACTTTGTCTGTCTGCCTTCTCCTCAGGATGTTTCTAAAATGTGACATTGTCTGATCTTCCCAAGCGATGCTATTGCGATTTGTTTCAACTTTGTTAGGGTGGTATTTTTTTGCAAAAATTTTCACGACCATCCATTTTGCAAGGATTTCTTTAATTAATAAAGAAGGAGCTTCTTCTATCTCTTCCTCCTCCGAGTCAGAAGAGAGTCTATCCATTCTAGTTTGATGCTCATCGTTCTCCAGTTCCTGTAACTCGTCAGTGGTCAGTTGTTGATTGTGTTCTTCCACTAATTCTTCCACATCATCATCATCATCACATACATCCAGTTCCAGAAGAACAAAGTTATAGACCGTGGCACCAGGAAGGTCTAGTCTGGTCTAGTACACCGAAAGAGCAGTACATACACCAACCATCGACTCTCCCCACCAGAAATTAAATATAAATTCATGAATAGTGTAGATATCACAGTGCTAGTTATTCGTAGATGGTGCGTTTAATTGAATTAAATCGTATACCAAGCAAAATTTGTTTCGTCCAAACAGGACGTATTCCGAATTGAACGTATTCTAAAGCAGACGTATACCGAGGTTCCACTGTATATATAGATCGGAGACTATTCGTGTGCCCCTCGACCTTGAAAATTTCCCTATTACAAACCATAAACCGAAAGTAAGTTGATGAAAGTTTAATCGCATTTGTATGCGACCGATAAAATACAAAACAACTAATAAAATATGTGCGCCGCCCCACTCGTAAGATAATTTATCGTAGTGCAAACACAGAACTGAATATTTTTAAAATAAAAGCGGGATTTCCCAGTATCCACGTATAAACTCGAATGCATTTATATATGGAATTCTGGCAAGGCCGCTTCAGATCATTCGCGTCAATGATACAGAGCAGGAGTGCTTGTTTCAGTAGTTCGAATTTTAAATTACGACGTCGTATTATTCGTGTGTGTGAAGAGTGCTCGTTCGGTTTATAAGGCCTTTTTGCGTGTGAGTGCGCGAGTGTTGTGTTGTGTTCTCTAAAAGGATTACAAACAAAAGGATTAATACGACGAAGGAAAGTTAGGATCTTTCTTTGTCGACTAACTCTCGGTGTATTTATAAAGTGTAAATAAATGGACCTTTAAGCTCTAACACAAATTCCGTGAAAATCGAGCTTTGTTAGGCTCTTGGATAGGGTTCCCCTCGAACATTCGACGGTCCATTGCCGTGAATTTAACAATAATATTCGAGTAGCAGCATAAATCTTTCGCCAACGAGAATAAAAATCATTTTCAAGTTTGATAGTAATAGAAAGTTGAATTTTTTGAGCGGTGCCGCCGCCGATAAGACGACGACGAAAAAAATGGCAGCATAAACTTTTTCGAATCTAAAAATTGTTCTCTAAATACAGTTATTACAAAAAAATAAGCAGACATTTTATTTTTTTATTCAAAGAAACAACGATTTATCGATATGGCAGCGTTGGAGTTTTGTAAAGGTTTATATAAGCGGTTTAACGAGCTAATTTGTTTTGCTCAAGTTTGCCAAGTTTCCTCCTACTATTATTAGAACTGTCAAAATACGACGTACGAGGTGACGGCACTGTGTGTAACGTCATCATCTAGTAACCTTGTATTGATGACGTGAATGGCATATAAGTTTGGATAAAGTATAATTGTCATTCGAAAAATAGACTTCTATCCTTTTATATATTTACCTGCATAAACTCGAATTGTTTTTCTTTCGTACTAATTATAATATACTCACGCATACGAATTAATTCAACTCTCGCGTAATAAATGCCGTCCTAAACAAATAAAACTTACTTATGTTGCAAATTAAATTAACATTTATATTATGAACGTTTAGGGGAAAAATGTACATATTTAGATAACTTCAATTAGGTTAAACAATGCATTACGTATAACAGTTATTTACGTTAGTTTGGTGTAAATGCACGAGTAATTCAAAAGTCCAGCTTATTCAAAGTAGGTGCTTGCATAAATAATTAAAATAAAAGCTCTAGTTCGGTGCATAAAAATTCGCTTTTAAAGCGGCAAATGCGACAATCTTTCATTTTATGCTCAACGATTTTACAGTTTATAAAGTCCGCGAGTGCTTCGCTATTTGTTCTATTTGATGTGCTTTGCGGTAATATTCGTATGTTACAAACATTACTACTTACATAATATCATCAGTCTGTGGAGTTCGCTGAATAATCTAACTGCTCGTTCTTTGACATATGGCCCTTTTCGTTCAAGTCGACGGTTTATTATGTTTCATCTGTGCGGGAAAAACTTAATAAATTTCTAGTTTTAATTTTAAAAACATACCTGAAGTATGTAAATACTTTATTTATCAAGAAAAATTGCACATTTTATTTTAACTAATAAAATAAACAAATAAGTGATAATCTTTAATATTTATGTACAAGATGAGAAATGCATATTTTTTTGTTAGAAATATTCAAAATTAACGTATCTTAATCTATATATAATATGTATATATACATGTACATGTACAAGGTAATTAGCAAACATTTTACATAGGTACCTATAATATTTTCGTATTAACAAAAACTACCTAATCGAATTTTAATAGTTCTCTTTTAAAAACGTTTAGGTACTCCTTATTTTTAGATATCTACAAAATAGAAACAGTTTAAATTCCGGTTAGAGTAGTTTTGCTTGAATTTTAATTTAAAACTCTTAAATAACGTTAAATTCGATATTAACGATAAGGAGTATTTATTTACATCACAATAATGTTTTAACTAAAGGTTTGTTGGGTTGTTGTGGCCGAATTATGGCTTCTTTTGTGACGTTATTTACTTAAATTTCGAGAAAGGAAGGTTTTGTATGGCTCCGTATCTTTATTATGTATGTGTAGGTGTAATCCCAATTCGGTGGATACGTTTTTAGCAATTCAGAGGTTGAACTTGCGATTTCTATGTGTTCTTTGTTGAACGAAAAGCTCAGGATCTGTTCAATGTCTCGGAATACAAGATTATACGAGAGATCTGCTTCGTTTCACGTGCATTTCGAGAAAATTTAAGGAAAACAAAATTAATCCTGTAATCACACCTCGGCGCAATCACGCGTTATTAAAAACTGGGTTTAATCGGGCACGTTAGGTAATTAATTATTACGTGACTATCTTTATGAATGGGTACTTAATTATATATAAATAATAGGTGCATAAAAAATAATTTTTAAGTGACAATTCAGTACGAAAAATCATCGTTTTTGCAACAGCTGTTACTTTTTATAATTACATATTTACCTGGTATGGTTTACCCTAGTTTCAGGGTATAACTAAAATAACTCGAAAGCTCTTAAGAAGTGAAAGGGGAGTATATGATGACGTGACCATTAAACAAGATGATGATGAACGTCTTATGTGTTTAAATCGAATTTTAACAATTTTGGCAGACGTTTGTATCAAATAATAGGGATAAATACGGACCTGCTTTGTGTTTAAAGAATCTAATTATTCTGCATTGGAAAACATCGCGAACACGTGCACTAGTCGTACAAAATCAAACGCACAAACAACGATATGGTAGAATTTTACGCTACTGTGAGCAATAACAGAATTATAACTGGTCCTTTACAGAAAAAAATTAAACTTATATACACCTACAATAAAATAAATTAAACATGCCGAAGCCATGTTGTCGACATTAATCATAACAATTAACATCAGTTTCAGTTCCGTGTGTACGTTTTGTTTACTTATACGGTTATATGGATGTTCGTTTTAACTTGAAAATGAGTCATTTGTGTGCACGTTACCTGCTTCTTCGGCATTACGAATTTAATTTCAATTGAGCAAGGACAGGGTCGTACTTAAAATTTGAAATACAATTTTCCCGGAAACTATCAATAAGCGACCATATGTTGATGAGGAACATATGTTTTAAATCAATACAGCTACCCTCCGTTAAGAGATTTAGACTTATTTTAGTTACACTCTGTATGTAAATATCAGCCGATAAGGTGCGACTACTTGATTACCGAATATAATGATTTAAACTATTATTTTTCTGTTATTTGTCAAATAAATAATGTCAACTTTTGATATTTGTTTATATTTTGCTGCAAAATTACATATTTTTTTGTATAATACACAAGGTAAAAGTGTTATTTTATCGTAGGGAGTGTTTCCTTATATTTTGCGATAAAAGTATCACTATTACCTCTCGTACAAATAACTATTTTATTCGAAAATTACTTAATTCATTTTAATAAAATTATTTTGATTAATGAACACGTAACGTCGTTTTGGATTCATCAGTATCGGGCTACAGATGCGATTTCGAAATTAAATCGATAAAAAAACGCGACAAAAAGTAATTACGGTAATCCAATACACACCGTATTAAAATTGACGAGGATAATCACAGAGAAATTTAACGTAAACCTGTAGATACCTATATTTAGTAGAAAAACAAAGTTTTAAAGCTATCGAGTTTTTTGTTTTGCACGAAATGTACATGCAATGAATTTTACGTTAAAACAATTTATCTAATAAAACTAGTAGATATTCTAATACGCGCGAAATGATTATGCAAAAATAGATTTGGTCGAAGCAGCACTTTAAAGCTTCAAAATCCTATAGCGTAGTAAGATAACGTAATAAGTAATAATCAGTTTGGTCTATTGGAATAAAGAAGCATTATTCTCACTGAATACCAAATCAGCGATTGCAACAAGATATGATTATTTGTTTTTATATGGCAATATCGGAGTTTTCCAGAAGCTCCACATAAAAATTTAATCACGTTCTCAAACATGTAGTACATTTAGATGGAAAAGCGAACGTAGGCAAAAACACCCATTGTGTTTAATAAGTCCAAATAAATTTTGCATTTTTAAATTAACAATATGTAAATTTTTAATAATACATTTGAGTAGCCGTACCTTGCGACAAATTTTGCGAGTAGCTTTTATTATCAAATATAATTAAAACGGTGGTACCATTTATATTGAGAAAATCACAAATATTATTTTTTAACCGTTATTGTGATGGGCTACCTATCGTTTCAAAAGTTCAAAAACGATTTCGAATATTAATTTAATGTCGAACAAAAATTATAAAATGCGTAGAAGTAGAATTTGTTGGTGCTTGTGAGACGTGAAGATATTTTTGTTTTGAAAAACAATTTTACTAAGGGGTGTTCAAAAAGTCTTTCGGTCTTGGTTTGACTGTGGAAAGATAAAGGTACGTCTTAACTTATTGCACGATATGGCACGACAAGTCGCACTTTTCTAAAATGGACTTTTCGCACTCTCTAAAAACACGACGAGCCACAGCAGAAATACTTCCGCTAATAATTAGCAAATGGTCGCGAAATAGTCTTCTTAAATTGAAGGCAATTGACATAAAAGTGCATATAGGTTGTGATAATCCATCCCCCATACCCCCAGTTTATCGTTCATTTTTTTTAATTAAATTACAACCAACTAACTACAAGAGATTTAGACAAAAACGTTGAGCTTCTTGAGTAATAAGTTTTCGAACTGCGTTTTTGTTTTGTCTATTCTAGTAATAATTTCAGCTTTCAAAATGTGGAATAATGAATGATTTTGCAATAATATGGCAAACCGCTGATTTTCAAAAAAATCAGTTTTCTCAGAATTAGAAGTTGTTTTTTTTATGTTTTGTAATTATAACTAATTTATTTAAAGTATTAGGGACACTTTTGGCATATAGATTTTCAAAAATACATTTCGACAATACAAACTTTAATGTTGATTACTCTAAACTTTTTTATTGTGACTTATCATGTTCTTACAATAGCCCTTCAGTTACTTAAACCAAGACATGCCTTTATCTTTCCGCGGCCAACCGAGACCGTAAGGCTTTTGGATACCCGTTATTATATACAGGTTGTCCCGCGACTTGGCGGTCATAGCTGAGGTTATTTGTCATCAATCGGCGAAACAGGAAGTAGTAAAAATACAATTTTTGTGCTAAATAATGACGTGTGATAAGTGCCTGCATTAGATAAGTGACAAGTTTGAA
Source organism: Rhagophthalmus giganteus (assembly GCA_036326145.1). NCBI lineage: Eukaryota > Metazoa > Arthropoda > Insecta > Coleoptera > Rhagophthalmidae > Rhagophthalmus > Rhagophthalmus giganteus. The sequence goes on along the minus strand of JARFJA010000083.1, from coordinate 3,088,607 downwards.
ATTTTATCTTAAATAACAAAATTAAGGGGGTACGTCGTGATTTTGTTAGACACGTTATATCATAATAAAGAAAATGGCACGTCTAAAAAGAGTAGTAGATACCTAAATAAGAAAAAGCAATGTATAATGCATTTTAGCACTATAAATCTAAATTATTTAGTTTTTTGTTTGTTGGAACAGAAAAAGAATGTGGGGGATTAGCCGATAAGTAATATTTAATGTACTTAATAACCTGTATTATTGGGAGACCTTGAACTCGAGTAGTCGTTGAATAGAATTACAACTAAACAGATGTATTAGGTACATTATAATTTAACTATTAAATTAATTTCTTAGTGCAGTGGTATAACCTGTAATTCTTTTGTTTCCCTTTCTTTCCCTTTGTTAGTGAAGAATACATCGCCATCAATGTAGTTGAGCTTTTTGTTTGAAAATTTATTTGGTCGATTAAAAATTAAAATTAATCAATCACTAGCGTAAACTTCGCTCGATCGTAATCATAATAATTTTTAACTAGCTTGCCCAGATTTAGCTATAGTAACAAATTCGCATGTTTCTATTTATAAATTTTTCTAACTTAAAAGAGCACAATAAATTGAAATTCAAGCAAAAAACCCCCCGGAAACATGTTTTTAAGATGAAAAATCACATAAAAGTTAATTATTACCTACAAACCAATCTTGTTAAATTAGAGTTTTTATAGAGTTACGCTTATAAAAATACTTGTATTAAAAAAAAATTAAGAAATAAGAAAATAACGTTAATACGATAAATGTGAACGATCGTACAAACGCAATACTTTTTTTTTGTAAAATTTAGGACACCATTGAAAATCCTATTTGGTATGCATTGTGCATAAACCACTACCTTTTTTGCGGCAAGTACTTTGACTAAACTACAGCTCAGTTTTATTGAGAGACATCGAAATAAAAGTTTATGGGTGAATCTAACAACGCACTTAGGTGTTGTATGTGTAAGAGCTGCAGTTTCAGGACATCCTGCTGTCGAAATACTCGCTACACAAACATGACAATTTACTTTTAATTTAAAAATTATCGTAGAATCTAATATTGTAAAGAAAATTGTCGTTTTAATGCTATTTGTTAGTTGATTATACACACATTATATTAATTATAATTATCGGACATACTGTCACATTTATAAGAAACTGATTGTATGGCTTTTGGTACTGGTCCATGCTTAGCTGTAATCTATTTGGATAAACAAATTAATACTTTTTCATATTCGCTGTGATATATCTAAATACTACTATACTAAAAAGTTATCCGAAATTATTTTAAAGTAGATAAAATAAATATAAAAATATTTCAAAACTCCTTAAAATTAACGACAAGCACCATACGCTCTGTTTTTGGTAAAATAGTAAACTAGTTGCAGTTTTTTAAATTGTCCGGTAGTATGTGAGAAAACACATTATCCGCTTTAATTCCACTTTGGTAGTTTTCAAGCCTACATCACTTACACTATAATGTAATTTTCTCATGGTAGGCGCAATTTCCTGAGTTTAAATTGGACTTAACATTTCAAAATTAATTAAAAGTAACTTTAATGTTTCACTTATCACTTTTATTAAAAATTTAACATCAAAAACTAAGTTTATATATTACATAAAACTTTAACACTTGCGCACACATTATAACATTCCTTCGATCGATTTTCATGTAACTAACCGTACAGAGATTGACTGTAAAAGTGATGTTTCGAGTTTTCTTTATGGTCCCGCTAGGGCAACAAAAACACTAAGAAAACACGCAGATAGGGGGTATTCTAAGCGTAGTTGTCCCCCGTGTTGCATCGCCGCGGGGTGTTCGCCTGAAACAACATGAAAATGTAATCAGTAAGCTGAAGAAAATTTTAGTTAACTTCCTGTTTACTTTAAGCGATAATCAATTTTTATTTCTGAATAATCCGTTTTTTTTTTAAATCAATTTCTATACGATTTCATTTATTTATTAACGTTTTCTACTAAAATTCTACTACTGTAGATTTCGCTTATTTGAATCGGTCGTTTATAGATTTCAAATTCAAATATCCAAATATTATTCAATATAAGTAAATGTTTCTTATTAATTGACGCTTAATAAAACGACGAGTGTTAACGTGATTCTAATATGCGGCGCCTACTGAAAAAACATAAAAAATAACATTTTAAGTATGATTTACTAACGAAATATTGAGCACATAATATTTCTACAACAAAGTCTGGTTGTCAAATATGTACAATTTAACATTCCACTTATAATTAATTTTATTACAGATAAGTTGTTTTCAAAATTACGTTGAAAATCAGTACCTAAAGGGATGGGTAGATAAGCATTTTATTTAAAATATCTTTCGCAGCTACATATTTTTACAAATTAATTTCGATAATCATAATACGTTATAAATGTATAAACAATTAACGTTTAATAATGTCGAAAATTAGAATATTGGTTAAAAAATGATAAATCTTTTAAAATCATCACATTAAGACCTGTTAAAACTCCATATTCAAAATGGAAGTAATGGATTTAAATAAATAAGTCCCGAATATATGAACTTAGAACGTTAATATTAAACTTGTTAGAAAAAGGTAAAAAAAGACAAATAAAATCGAATAAGAAACGAAGCTGGCAACGCGAACAGATATATAAGTACCTATATTAATCAAATGTAATAAGACGCTGTTTTTTAATGTCCTGGTCAGAGAAGACCATCGGCCAGCCACTGTTTTTAACAACGTTAACAACAGGTGCAACCAGTTTTGGAGCGCAAAAACGTAAAACATGTAAAAACTAAAAATAAATAGATAAATACGAAAGTCCGCTATTTTATATTATTGTATTTTTAAATTTTTGTCATTTTTTTGGGTTTGGGTGGGAGGCGCAAATTTTTGAACACCGTAAATATTAAGATCTATAACACGTTATAATACTGTAATTTTTAAATTAGTTCGTTAAACTTTTCTGCTGTCAAAATAGACAACTCAAACAACTAATTGTCGATTGAAGATTTTAACGATCGCGTAAGCGACGAACCTGAAAAATATACAAGTAACACTAACATGTAAATACCTATATATATGTATTTAATTATATATTATTATTTTGTTAATCTACATAAATCTGTTGTAGTTGAAGATAATTGATTGCAGGAGTATTCGGGTCGCAGGCCATTGGTTTACTAGGAAAGTGTCTATAGCTCTCAAGAATAAAGATATAATTTTTTGGCCGATTAACGTTCTTTTTTAAATTTTAAAAATTATAGCTCTCTAGTCCATCGCAGTCTCATACGGCGCTTTTATAGGGCATAATAGTTTCTACATTGTCTATTATGAAATTTCTACAATTAGTAGTTTAGGCGTAGAAAGTTGCAGTTCAAAATTGACGATTGTCGTTGTCATTATTCGTAATTCTTAAATAAATTGTTAGGTAATTAAGTTTTTACTTTGTCATATTGTTGATATACTTATATCGTATTATTCCAAAGCTTTAAATAAGTGAGTCTGGGATTTTTTCATGTGTGGCCATAATCTGAATTTAGGACAATTTCAGACATCGTGCGATTTACGTCACATTTTTTCTTTCCGTTACTTTATTAAAATTATTAGGCAATATTACGTAGGTAGATAGGTACTAATAAAAGTTTTATTATCAGTTTTCAAAACCTTTTCGTTAAATTATCATAAATGTATAACTACTAAAATAATTCAATAAAATTTATTATTCAATACCTACTTAAATTTTTATTAATGAATAAATACATGCCTAATTTTATAAATATAAATAATGTAGGCATTTACTCCGATTGAAAAAGTTAACGCGTATTTTTAATGCAGTTTCTTACCAATAAAAAACAATTTTGCAGTTTGAAATCGACAAAATGATACAAATATATTTAAAACAACATATAAGTAGTCGTTTGAAGACGATCGTTACGCTGCGCTGCTTTATCCAGGTACATAATGTATCTATTTACTGTTAAAAAAAAAGATTTAAAATCGTATTTTTCTGGGCTCATTAATAATTTGTTTAATTTGTTCGCAAGGTTATTCGAAATAATCTACCATCTAACCCACATCTATCGGTATATCATGCCAGTTTTAATTTGAAGTAACAATTCAATATATACGAGGGTCATTTCATAAATAATACGCAAGGTGATAGCATTGCGGAATATACGCTTCCATCTATGATACATCAGTGAAAATGACGTCCGTTGCAGACGAAAACTTGAGAAAACAGCACGTTTTTTGTCAGTCGTAATAAGTACACAGGTGTACAAAACTTAAGGGCGAAGTGGTCCGAAGTGCAAATGTATTATTGATCCTCTGGATCCCGTTCTTGATCAGTGTCGTTCACATTTCCTATAGTCTTGCATCTCGACGAGGCTGCGGTATGTTTTGTACCGATTTGAAATACTGCGTGTCGTTTTTAATTTTTGATGTCAGGCAAAATGATGGTCTGACATATGTCACAACGAAAACACGTTCTTTGGTAGAATACATGATCTTAGCGAATGTCATTTTCACTGTTAACAATTATTATAGTGCGAACAAGACGAACCTAAGAAAATATTTTACGAAGTGAAAACGTACGAATAAAAAATTTATTACGTAACTTTTGATCGCCATGTACAAATGAAGACGACGTTGCTAATAAAATTACTGTTAGACGTTGATTCATCTATCGATGTTATTAATAAGAAGTTCAATTTTATTCTGTAGAAATCGATTTCCACAGTTTACTTTATACGTATTTTAAAACGTCGGTTTACGAAATTTTGAATTCTCGTAGTCCCGTAACTATGGAAATTAGGACATACTTTGTAATCGATGAACTTCTTTACTCAAAAGGGTTTTTCCTATATGCCGGCAAAGTTTACTCCGTTCACTCTGTATACAGCTCTGTATACAGAAACGACGCCGACGGCGAAAGTCCTTTAATGCTTTTAGAGTGTTTGATTTTTCCAATAATTAGTGGGAAATTACGTTTTCCAGACACGTTACTATCAGTCATAACTGCCACTCTCTTTCAATATCATTTTATGACTCCGAGCCAAACCGACTGAAGCATCTCGAGCAATTTTGTAAAAGAATCCGATTCATTGGCTTTATGTGGGCATTTAATTTGACTTGAGATTTTTCAACAGTTATCCCACTTTTTATTAAATAGAAGGATATTTATTTAATTCAATTTTTTTTTCGATAGTCACAAAGTCGTTATTTTACGAATTATACTTTCGAATGAGATTGGCTAATTTGAAATTCATTATGCATGTAAGTAAGTAAACAAACGGTTACCTAACCAAAATCTATTTTTCATAACCGGAATATTTTATACGAAAATCAAAAGCGCAAGTGTCGGTTTTTGTTATATCACCGTCATTGAGCATACGGTCAGCATTTAAATTAGACAACGCGTGCGTTGTGAATTAAAAAAAAATATATGGCTAGGAAGAAATTTAATTAATAGTGGAACGGTGTGTTAAAATATTTATAGCAATGTATTTTTTTTTGTTTTCTGTGAGTGTAGATAAACGCTCTATGAAGCCAGTCATACAAGTTATAAAACAATACAAAACGACTTTTCCATTAGTGCCTTAATATATAAGCTGATTCAGAACACATGTAACAAAACTCTAGGGTGTGCAAAGAAGATGTATTAGATAAATATTTGCGTATGGTGACGTTTATACACTGCTGTCGCTGAAAGTTGCCATTAAAAAAAACAATTTTACACACAAGAACTTTTTGCACTCTTTACCTGAAATTGTACATCACATAATTACATATATCATCTCTGATATTTTCATAATACCGCTCATATACCGGTCATAGTACCGGAGTGAACATCGCTTGAGACAACACGAATAAAATCAAATTAATAGTATGAAATATCTAAAAAAAAAAGTTTTATTGAAATTTTAACGATTCGACGCAATTTTCGATTTGTAGCTGCTTAACCATCATAAATTTAGTAATATACGTCGCGACAGCATTTTTAACTAAATAATTTTCCCACATTTAGCATTTTAAAATTTGAAATCGGTCCAATAGTTCCGGAGAAAATGAATTTTCAAATTTCAGTGTTCGACGTCATCTTCTTGTCGTTATAAAAAATTTTTGATAGGGTCAAAGGGCGTTTTACCTAAGGAGCCCACGAGGTAGTTTTTAGAACATAATTCGACGGCGTTTCGGCAGAAGGACGCAACCCGCACTTTTTCCGAAAACGAGTTATTCTGACTATCTTATGCATCTAGGGCAAAGACGTCATCTGTTAAAATCTAATAACAATATTCCGATTTTTTCCATCGGAAAAATCGATTTGTATTTCCGTGAAACGGTATCTGTTTATAGCTACGCGACAACAAAAAATGTGCGCTCGTGTAAAATTTACTTTTTATGGGTTAAGTCCTTCTGCCGAAACACATCGATATTCTCACGGACTATACTGAAAACGTAACGTGTTAATTATTATTTAATTATTATTATTTGTCTGATTATACTGTATTATAATTCAAACAATATTAACGTTGATTATTAACGAAAATATTATTAAAAATTAAAAAAATTAAATTAAAGTAAGCTACGACTCTCGCTTAATAAATGTCCACGTTTAACAAAACAGTAAATCTGTGAGTTCGCGTTTTCAATTACATGAAAAATGGAGAAACAAATTAAGTTTTTTTTCCACTGTTATGTAAATGGTTTTGTCAAATCTAATATACAAAGATAAACAGAGTAAATTTTAAAATTCAATTTCATTGTTGTCGTAGATGCCGGCTTAAATTTTTATTTTGCGCGTATGCCTTCGTGACTTTTGACTGACGCGTAGTTTAACGTATGAAACTGTTTTATTTATTTACCTACCGACTTCGGTTAAGTACCTATTAAAAAATTAATTAACTTTCCACTATAGAAACGCCGATTTCTATAAACAGCCTTGCTGAATTTAAAATAATGTAAAATAGCCATTGTGTTTAAGTAATCGTAACAAAAAGTAAATTTGGTTTTAATTAAAATAAAATTCGTTTTAACTTTTAATTGTGTTTTATTAAATGAAAAGAATTTTTTACCTACTATTCGGAATTTTTTTCAATTCTCATTCAGTACACCTACAAAGGAACGAACGAGTTTTATGGATGCAAAAAAATCATTAGGAAATTTTTGAATTATTTAGTCGAAAAGAACACGCATTTTTAACTCGTGAAGTTTTAGCGATTTAGGTAACAGGTTAGAAACTTTTCCCATATAAATTATGTACTTAAAACAATGTAAAAACGAAGTCAAAATTTATAACTGAAGCAGAGATTAAGGTTGAAATTAACGATCAACAAACAGGATTTACGGTTTTATTTGATTTGTTTCATTTAATCGAAGGTAAAACATTATACCTATCGGAGAACCTTTAAACTTAATTTTGCGTACATAAATTAATTCAATTAATTATAATTTAAAAAATATATAAATCTCATCGCTTAATAAAGAGATTTTTTTATTTTGTAATTTTTTCGTTCGCATCGAAATGTACTTGCTTATTTGATCGTCGAACGTAATAAAATCGATTTGAATTATTTCAGTCGGCTATGGAAACTTTGTAAACATCACAATAAAATTCGAGGCCTTCGCAATAAATTCCGCAGCTTTAACTTCTAATTGATTATAAAAAATTCAAATTAAATTCTCGCTTTTGTTTTCACAATCGAACGTTAAATGCATCGGTACTTAATACTAATTTTCGCAATTTTTCGTATCTGTCTATTTTTCAATTAGGCATAACGTGCTATTTGGTTGCTTAGAAAGAACGGTTAATAAACGTTATGCCATAATATTAATCAACCAAAAAAAGTCAAGAGACCGAGTTAAGTTGAGTCGAGTCCGAGGTAGGTAGGTGGGTAGTTAATAATAGCGTTTGCAATATTTGGCAAAGAAGTTTATTTCATCTACTTTACTTCGTTCTTTCTTCTCATCTAATGAAATTGTTTGCAATTGTGCCTTTAGATGACTTGTTGCCGCTGATAGATCGTCTTTTTCTTTTGTCATTTACAAAATTCATTTAGAGTTCATTTTTGTTGTTTGAGGTCTCGTCCGTCGAAATTAAATTTTTAACGGGATCACTCGAACGTTTTGTTGTTACGAGTACATTTGTAAAATGCAACTAGATTTACGACATCTATAAAATTTTTAATTTCTATACAGCCCAGTCACATAAGCTATTCGTTTGCGTCAAAATTTCCACCTGGCTGGATTTTTGTGTACGGTTAAATGTTGACATTTTTAAATAATCTCTCAAAAGTCCCCATCGATACCACGTGCGCGAAATTTTTTACAAGGTGCGAAAGGATAAGAAATCTTATTTCGCCTATTTTGTGGTGAATTTTATAAGCCACAAATTACACCTGAATCGTTTTTACGGAAAAATCAATATTTTGCGAGATATTTGCAAAAAACTGCCGGTAGTCCTGTAAAAAATTTTTCACACGTGCCAACGATGGGAACTTTTGAGGAATTGTTTAAAATGCTAATATCTATCTAGCGTATACAAAAATCGTTTTCGTTTTATAATTAGTTCTTTTCTAGAATCATTCGGTGCCCAATCTTTGAACGGCAACTGTTTAAAAGGGGTAAAACGAAGTAATTATACGTTCTTTAAATATTTCCTGCGTAATGCACTGTATTAATTGTGCACGATATTGTTATATCTATCGTAAGATAATTGTAAAATCGGCCTTTTTACGAAACGCCGCCTTATTGTCGAAAATTTGGTTATTATGCATGAAAACTAAGGAGATTAACCTTTCTTTCAACTTTAACCTAATCCCGTATACACTGATAATTATGCATTTAAGACTGTGCAGATGGGGCAATTATCTGAGTACACGTGGTTAGGTTAAAGTTGAAATAAAGGTTAATCTCCTTAGTGTTTATGTATAATAACCAAACGTTTCAGTTAATTTTGAAATTTCTCGTTTTCATTGAATTTCATACAAAACGGCTAAAAGACAGCAGCAGGCTATGATTTATTTATACGCACGTTTTTTCGTTAATAAGGCGGCGTTTTGTAAAAAGACCGATTTTACAATTATAGTACGACATGTCTATGTCAAAAACTCTAATTTAATGACGTTGTTTCGCCATCGTCCGAACAAAAGGAATTTTTTACCTATACGTAATTACTGGTATGTACGTACGTACCTGCATAAGTGAGGTGATTTGCCACGGCGAATTTAGAGACGTCGATATTTTACAGTTTACATATAAAACTGAAATATCGATCTAATGCAATAAAAACAATAGCAAATGAGTGTAAAGTTCGAAAAATAAGAAAATAAACAATCGAACTTATAATTAAATTTAGCAACTAACTTTTAGGCCTCCTTTAATGAACGCTAGTTACAATCACGCCTTCCAAAATTGTTGGTCTCTAATTTTGGACGTTGATTACAAAAAATAAATGGGAAGTAAGAATAGCTACAAAATGCCATGTTATTAACTAATTGTAGATATCTAATATTTAAAAACGTGCAGTTTTTAACTCTCTATTAGGTATAAAAATATATATAGGTATTTACGAAATAACAGTTCATTAAACCTTCGCCCGTGAGCGACTGTACTCGAGTAGGTACTCCATTATATGGAGTAACGATGTCTCGTACAGCAAAAAGTCGAAATCAAAAATTTTCGGTCCGGTCAAAATGTTGTAAAAGAATCTATGGACTATGTTAAGGCGTTTTTCCAAACTGGCGTAAACTACGTTATTTTTGACGCATTTTTTAATGTGAAAATCGACGTCCTGTTTATAATCGTTAACGATTCATTCTCAAAATACACTTATTTTGTTAAAGCAACTTCGAAATTTGCGGACGTATGTTAATAAACTGCTTTCCCTAATCTTCGCTTAAACTTCCCTTTTACTTTCTTTTATTATTTTTAAACACGGCACGATATTTGTGCACGATGTTAAAAAATCGAATAATTATTAATTTAAGTTCCTTTTTTAGAAGTTTTCGCAGATAATGTCGATGTAGTTATACAAAATAAATTGTCTTTATACTGTTTTTACTTAAATCATTTATTGCGATTTCAGATTTAAATAATTTTCGAATAAATTATAAAATAAAATAACTATTGAAGAACGGAAGTTTCGTTAACTAAACGTAATTTTTTAAAACGTAAAATTGAGCTGAATTAAAATTTTTATGGTAGAATTAAATATTGTTGTGCATTTCTCCAACTAATTGGGCAACTGGTCCGGCTATAAAGTGCCCCCTGCTTTGTTTTCTCAAGTAATAAAAACATCTACTTTAGGACGAGAATAACAATCAGTTACAACCGTGTGTAAAAGACTATGATTTATATATAGATAAAAATTTATAGATTTTGTAAAAACTGTTTTCACTAAAGAAATATAACAGTTTGTTATTAAATAAGCCTGGTATAGCTTATCCAAACCTATATGATGTTCACGTCATCAATACAAGGTTACTAGATGATGACGTTTCAGACAGTGTTGTCGCCTGGTGCCTCGTATTTTGACCGTTCTAATAAATTGTAGTCTTTCTTTATAGCATCTAATATGTGCGCAGGTAAATCATTTATAGAATATGTCACTTTCCAAACTTTAAACCGAATTACAGATAAACAATCTAGTATTTTTTTGATGACGTGAACATCATATAGATTTGGATAAACTATATAATAATTTACTAAGGTAGTATATCTGAGTGTTCTAAACGCGTTCAACCCGCGCACTGACGTCATCCACGAGTACGTACCTATTCGGAAACTGTCGGACTACTGATATTTTCACGAGTAACGTCACATCTCGATGCGCAGAACCGCCCCGATATCTTACCTTAATAGTTATTGAACCATGTTAAATGAACATGTTTTATTGAGTATTCTTAGGTAGTGAGTAACGAGTAAGACGTAGTTTCTTCTTTAAATCATAATTTTTTTATCTTTCTTCGTTTTTCTTAATTTTTTCGTATTTTCGAGGATCATTTTGAATGTGACATTAGTTTCTCTCTTTTTCGTTTTTGTTCCTAGGAGGCATCTAGTAGGGTTTAATTACCTACCTGAAATTATGACAAAGGACTATTGCCAGGAGACTGTTTTCAGAATCTTGAGACAAAGTTGATTTCATGTTTGTTTCAGTAATTTAGCAACATTTATTATTATCGCTCTTTCGAATACGTACAAAATACTCAAGTTTTCAAATAGAATATCTTCAAAAACGTGTTCATGGACAATGATTTTGGATTGGTGACACGTCTGTGATTTAACGTTAAAAAATTTATAAGAAACGAATAGTATTGAATTTTCACTTCATACTGTAGTGGGTGTAGATAAAATAAATTATAAACTTTCATGTTTATTGGAAGTTGAAGCAAACAAAACGTATTTTACGCGCAATAGTTGTTGTGAGACACCGATTTTCCCATTAGTGGTGAAATACCCCCTTATACTATACTGATTATAAGTTTCCAAACAAACTCAAACTAAACTGGACTAACTTACTTTATTCATGCATGTTTTTCAGAAGAGCGTTACAAGTTACGACAACGACCCTGTCTGGACCGTCTCATTTGTGCAAATAGTTTTCTAATAAAAACTAACTTTGATCTTGTTCGCGAGTGGGCGGATCACCATATACCGTTACTATTCTGTATTTTTTAATCTGGATGCCAAAGTGTGTTCCATTCTATTAGCAGTGCTTCCAGTGATTTACTTTTTTACGGATTTATTTTTATTTACTTTTTAGTCTAGATATTTATTTTATTTACTTTTTTTTATTTATTCACGAATCTGAGAAAAGAGTAGACTGTGTACAGGAGGGCCTCTTCTCGGTGATTCGGTTCTTGGTGAAGTTGTGATGGATGTTTGATTTGTTAGTGATACGCGGTCATTATCAGATGTATGAATGTGTTTAACTGCCGTTGTATCTTGTTATGATCACTTAGTATTTCATATATTAAATTTTGGTAAGTGTAATTATGTTATTTTTGAAATAGTGTGTAAATCGCGGACGCAAACCAGCTACTCCCTACGGGCGCCCGCCCAGCATTTTCTTGACTTTGACTTTTCTAGTAGTTTCCGATTTGTTCTGAACATTACGTCTCAGAGTGTTCGGGTCAAAATTTTGCCAAAAAAAAACAACGTGAACTAAGGGATTTTTTCCGAGATTTGACAAAAAATTTAAATCGATTTAAAAACGTGTAGTTTGTCATTTCTTTGTTCGTTATATTCAGTGTTTCCAGTGATTTATTTTTATTTACTTTTTAGTCTAGATATTTATTTTATTTACTTTTTTTTATTTATTCACGAATCTGAGAAAAGAGTAGACTGTGTACAGGAGGGCCTCTTCTCGGTGATTCGGTTCTTGGTGAAGTTGTGATGGATGTTTGATTTGTTAGTGATACGCGGTCATTATCAGATGTATGAATGTGTTTAACTGCCGTTGTATCTTGTTATGATCACTTAGTATTTCATATATTAAATTTTGGTAAGTGTAATTATGTTATTTTTGAAATAGTGTGTAAATCGCGGACGCAAACCAGCTACTCCCTACGGGCGCCCGCCCAGCATTTTCTTGACTTTGACTTTTCTAGTAGTTTCCGATTTGTTCTGAACATTACGTCTCAGAGTGTTCGGGTCAAAATTTTGCCAAAAAAAAAAACAACGTGAACTAAGGGATTTTTTCCGAGATTTGACAAAAAATTTAAATCGATTTAAAAACGTGTAGTTTGTCATTTCTTTGTTCGTTATATTCAGTGTTTCCAGTGATTTATTTTTATTTACTTTTTTTAGCGGATTTACTTTTATTTACTTTTTTTCGTTTTTATTTGCTGTTATTTACTTTACGTTTGAGAAATATTTACTTTATTTGCCTTTTTTAATGGGGTATGTCGTTGGAAGCCTTCGTATTGGGCTATTGAACGCTTTGAGTGCGGTATCATGTCAGTTCAACTAGGTAATGTTCGAATTTTTTTTAAAGAGGTAATCGAATTTTACGAAATTAAGTCGTTATGTAAAGTACTGCTTCGCAAATTACCTAGAAATTCGTAGTATTAAAGTATTTTGAGGCGTGGTTCTTGAATAATAGAACATGTCCCCGGCACAGCCTTAGCTTGTTGATATGCTCAATTGTGCAGGGGATCAGCATTCGTCCTGAATTCATTTCCTCGCCGCTGCGCATTCACAGAAATTGGAAAAGTAGAAAATTTTCCATATATGCAGATTTGATCGATTCCGATTCTAAAATAGATTAAAAACTACTAAAATTAGATTTTTTCGAAATTTTCAATATAAAATAATGCCTAATAAAAAATAAAAATATATAGGTATCTAATTAAAAAAAGGAAACTTCAATAAAAAATTATTTAATTCCTATTTAATAAGTAAGCACCTTAGGATTAGATACCTTAAAAACTTACATCATGGAAATTAATATAGAAGGAAGGTGACCGGCTTCGAATAATTATCGGAATGGTTATTTGACTAAAAGGTCAATTTATGTTCCTTACATTGAAATAGGTAGGTTACTTATTGAAAAACAGTTGATTTTTTTTACGTTTTTATAATAAAAAGCTTTACAAAGTGAAATTAATCGAAAACGTTATGAAAGTAAATGAAAACACGGTATTTACTTCAAGGTTGACTTCCAATAAAAACGAATGCCTCTAATATACTTTCATTACTCCTCGCTTTATTTATTAATAGACTTAGGTATTCGACTAAAATATAAAAGTCTCTATGGTAATTATTTTATTTCTGCTTTCAAATAATTATGCACCTATGCATAAGTAGTATTATATCTTGCTATAAGTGGGAATTGTTTTCAAATTTTGACTGATTTTTTTATGTTTACAGCATTAAGACGTCGAAAGGATGGATAATGTTCGATTTATCCGTTTGTTCCATTCCTTTTTACGATTACTTTCGAACGACTACCCTGGCTTCAGATCTGGTGGCTGCTGTGTAGGTACGTTTCTTTTGCGATCGTTAACTTTTAATAGAAATTTATTCACCTTAAGGTACCTAGTTAGTAATACGGTACCTAAAATAAAATGCTCGTCAGGATTAGTTTTTTGAACCCTCCATACGTTTATTCGACATTGTAAATATCTGTTAAATACAATTGAAAGCTGCCTCTCAATCTTAAAATTATACAGTTCATTATCTACAAAAATGATACATCGATTCGCGAGATCTTTATACACTTCATTATGGTGTTTTTTTTATAATTTTTACCTCACTTATAAATAATAGTTCATTTCGATCCTGAGCTACGAGAAACGTCCATTTTCATCTAATACAACGCAGGAAATAATGAAACTCACACGGTTTTGTATGTATTACAAAATCTCGAGAATGCTTTATTTATGGTTCATGGTGTTTTCGAAATATTTTGACCCCATTTCAAACTTTAATTTGAATCTTTTCGTACGCGCAACTTCAATTTCTACCTAAAAAGACGTCGAAACCGTTGCGTTCGACTTTTGACGAAATTTCGACAAAGACGCCTTATGATTGTTTTGCAAAATTTGATCCAACCGAAACAAACGTTTGTTTAACCGTATTCTATAAGAAACTTCGATGTTTATCTAAATCAAAGCGGAAATTAACGAAGAACGTGCGCGTTTTCGTCATGTTCGACATTTCACGATATTTCTAAGAAACTGCCTTATTGTAGTTCATTTTTTTTTCCGAAATTTCGACTCGAACCAAAAGTTGCCGATCCGATCCTGTGCTACGAGAAACTTAACGAAATACACGCGTTTCAGGTTCGTCAGGTTCGAGATTTCGGGAAATTTGGAAATAAATCCGCCTTTGATGGTGTTACACTCAAAAAAATATTGTACCTAATATTAATGAACACCAGTTATTTACTTTTTGATCATTGATACAATGAAAAGTTCATTAATATTACTAATACACCGAAGAAAATGAGTGCCTAATTATGCAATTAAAACGACCGTTGTATTTACGAATCATTTATAATTTTTTACTTAATAACTTTCTTCATATCTACAATGAAAATTTTTATCGAAATAACGATTTTTTTGTTACTTTTTAATAGTTATCTAATGTACGTTTATGTATTGTACGCTAATGTACGTTCATTGGATGCGTTCATCGGATTTTTCTTTACCAATTGTAGTTCTTTACCACGCGAAATTTCTATTTCCACTTAAAATGGTGTCGAAAACGCTGTACAAATCATGTAGTTTCGTCTAGTTCGGCATTTGACGAAATTAACTTAATAAAACTCTTTATTACAAATCCATGAAATTTATCCAAATCCGAAATTTATAGTTTGGGCACTTTCAACGCAGAACATCGATTAAGACCTAAGAAATCGTTCAATATAACGTAATACACGATCGTTTTGTGGTGTGCGATACTTGGAGAAATTTCGACAAAACCCTTATTGTAGTTTTTATATTTTACGATATTTATGTGATTCGCGTGAAAAAATATTCTTACTACGAATCTAAATTAACTTAGAAATACTTTTGCTATACGACGCCGAGTTTATTAACGTAACAGTAGTTATTGTTGATTTTATAATGATGGTTTAGATCTTCGGGAAAGCGATATATGGAAATTTCTTATATTGAATAAGACCTGATTGTGAAACGTAAACGAACGATAATCCTCACCCTTATCTCTACATCTTCGTCGATTCGTAAAACCCTTTAAAAATTGAATTCAATTGTGTGCGGCTTATCCGTTGAAGTCTGACAAGGCGGTAGTCATCTCTTTAGAACTACTAGAACAAGATGTCAAAAAGTTGTACCTAAATAATAGGGAAATAAAACTGGAATAACCATGTAATTTTACCATAAGTAATTTTCGTATACATCATGTAGTCGTGTTTGGTGCAAAAAAAGATTTTAGGGTTTTAAAGCTTCAAGTCGTTCGTGTGATTTCGCAGCTGTCGGTTCTTTTGAAATATTTATAGAAGGGTAGGCGTGTTAAGGCTATTGGTAAGAATGACCAGTCCAAGAAATATAACAATTTCAAATGTCGCGCATTATTTTTAAATGTCGACGAAAAGCAATTTTCGCCACTCTAACTTTAAAGACGTGTCACAATAAATTAGATTTATCTCGACCACGATGTAAGGTTTAAAATGAGAATTTATATTCCGCGAGCGTATTTACGATGAAGATGCAGGTGTAATTTCCCACGAGCATACTCTACCATAACTACAGAGCAAGATTTAGCAACTAAAAGATTATACATATTTATATGTGCATATTAGCATATGAATTTCATATTTGTCATTATAATGTATGTCGATGTCATTGAACATGAGCGGCATAAGCGTTAACTATATGCCCTACGTTCCTAAGGTAAGGGTTAAATTTGTCTTTCGAAATGATTAATTCAACATGACAATATAATAATATCCCACATTTAACGGAAAAACATAAAATTACAATGGTGACAAATGTGAAACATAAAATTAATGTAACGTATCTTACGTATGTAAATATGTACCTAGGTTACAAGTTTTACTTAATTTCTATAATTAATAATTACAAAAATGATTACAACAATTTATTAATCGTTATATATAATAATAATATATATAATTATTATATTATATTATTATTATTATATATTATTATTGTTATTGTTTATATATTATTATATATATTTATAAAACATAACCAAGATTCGTAGGTTTAAAAAATAATTAGGTACATAATGTATATGTGACACGTAATGTCTAGTTATGATTGAAAGTTTGGATTGTTCTTCTATTTATCATGTTATATGCGTATATTCCAAAATAAGTTCTCATTTTTTTATAATTTATTTTAGTTATTGATCTAAAATAACATATAAAATAATGAAACACACTTGGTATTGTCAAATACGACATTCTGCAATATCTTAAAAAAAAAACGATGCCTACGCGACATGGCATTGTTAGCTATACATTGTGATTTTTCGCAAAATTTTGTCCCGAGCCGAAATTGTTAGTTTGCGCATTTTAATACTACATGGAAATTAGATATCCGCCTAAAACAAAGCGTATACGCACGTTTTTGTCGAGTTCGAAATTTCACGAGATCTGGAAAAAAAAAGCCTTGCCATTACATATATACCTCATTATATACTTCGTGGTTTTTGCAAAATTTCGACTCGATCTAAAACTTTGTTTCGTTTCAAAACAATACAGTAACTTTATTAGTGTTCACTTAGGTAAGACCGTAAATCGTTTTTGTGTTTTGGTCGCGAATAAGCTTAGGAAATGGGGTATATATTTTAGATTAAAGGGAGATTTCTTTAAAATTTTAAATCAACAGAAATGCGCGTAGTTTGTCATTTCTTGCTTTGTTATATTTGAAAAACGAGCTTTCAAGACCCGTTCTAAATTTATCAGGTTTGGTCAAAGTTTTGCCAAATCCATGGACAGTATTTAGCTATATAGCTTAAATGCGTGTATTAGTTAATATTCTACGTTATTTTAGTCGGAAATGGACGTTCTACCTCACAAATAAATCAAACCAATCACTTCTATACTGGAGACAAATTGTGGGAAGAAACCATCGACTAGAATAAGCCGTTTTATCGAGATTTTCGCAAATATCGCATATGTATGTATAAATATGCCTTATTTTAATCATTTTTAAGTTATTCTAACTAGAAATTATTAGAAGATGTACAAATGTTTACAATTTTAAATGATTTAACATTAAAAAGATGACCCCTTAGCTATAGGCAACACAAATTGCACTTTATAGTTTAATTTTTCTAAAAATGCGTAATAATTAATTTTCGACATTATTTTAGGTGCAAGTGGACGTGTTGCCTCGGAGAAGAAAGCAATTCAAACCAAGCAATTCTGCTTCTCAAAAATTTTAAATCTATTTAAATGCATTCAGTTTGTTAAATCTCTTGACGAGTTTAAAGTAGTTCCGGATCCGTTCTAAACGAATTAGGTTTGGCCAAAATTTTGCCAAATCCATGGACGTTTTTCTTATCGATATTTTATCAAAATTTTAAATTGATTTAAATGCGTACAATTTGTAATTTCTCGACATATTATACTTGAAAAACAAGTTTTCTAGTAGTTCAGGTCATGAGCTAATCGTTTCAGGTAATGTTTCAATTTTCCCATAACATAATCATTATGCCTCTTTTTCAAGATTTATCGATAATTTTAACACGTTAGAGAGACATGTATTTTGCTGCATGCTTTGTTTTAGCTGCAAATCAGCATTTCTAGTACTAAAAGGTTCAAAGTAAAAGTTTCAACTCTGGTTAAATTTGTTCGAAAGAATCGTGAATGAAAATAAGGTGTTTTATCGCTTTAATATTTTAAATAGTTTCCACATGATTTGCCGCAAATTACCACTAATAAGAATATGGATTTCTATAAAATATAGACGTCAGATTTTCAAGACGTATTAATTAGTTTCCGAATCTGCGAAATTACCAGTAATAAGAATATGGATTTCTATAAAATATAGACGTCAGTAACGCGTTGTTCAACGACGTATTTTAAATTGCCGACTTCTAGGCGGACACCTTTAAGTAAAGCATAAAAATTACATTTCTAAGAAATTTGATCAAATGTGAAAAGTAAAATCCGACCACGCGCAAACCGCGGCATCGAATTTTCAAAAAGGTGTCGCAAAACTCTTTTTAAATTTTTCTCGAAAGAAATACATTATGAAAAATAATATTTACTAATAAATTAAATAATATTTCGAAAATTATAAAGAAACATGATCGGGGTGAATTTTATGCCGATTCCAAAACATATTTCGCATTATCGATGCGCTGATTAATAAAGGAGATACCGGCAGAGTCGAGATCGGAGATCATACAAAAGGACACAACTGGGTGCCGTCATCAGGAAGACTACAATAGCTTTATGATATGTGCAAATTCGCTAATAATTGATGCCATACACAATGAATACAGCCGCCTTGAGTTCTAACCGATAGCGTCCGCACGCACACTCGTCAAATTTGCAAAAATTTTAAATAGTCCGAAACGTACTTACTTCATTATTTATTGGTTTATTATTATGAAAAAATCTTTTCAAGTAATTCCGGACATGTTCAGGGATTTTTTCGATTTTTGGCAAAAATTTTAAATCGCCGGAAACACGCTTACATTGTCATTTCTTGCATTGTTAATTTCGAAAAACTACTTTTCAATTAACTCCGGACCTGTTCTATATCTATCAGGAACTGTCATTTTATCGTGATTATGCAAAACCAATATACTGTTTAAACGCCGACAGTTCGTTATTTATTGCTCCGTAATACCTAAAATATGACTTTTCTAATCATTTTCGACTTGTTCTGTACGTTACCGCTCAAAATCTTGCGATCAAAATTTTGCCAAGAAAAAATCGCTGAGCTATAATAAGGGATTTTTTCCAGATTTGGCAAAAATTTTAAATCGCCGGAAACACGCTTAGATTGTCGTTTCTTGCATTGTTAATCTCGAAAAACTGATTTTCAACTAATTCCGGACCTGTTCTATGCGTATTACCTGGCGTTATTTTATCGAGATTATAAAAAACTTTAATCTATTTTAACGCCGACAGTTTCTTATTTATTGCTCCGTAATACCCGAAATACGAGTTTTCTAATCGTTTTCGACTTGTTCTGAACGTTACGGCCCAAAAGCTTGCGGTCAAAATTTTGCCGGAAAAAAATCGCTGGACTATAATAAGGGATTTTTTCGAGATTTGGCAAAAATTTTAAATCGCCGGAAACTCGCTTAGATTGTCATTTCTTGCATTGTTAATCTCGAAAAACTACTTTTCAATTAACTCCGGACCTGTTCTATGCCTATCAGGAACTGTCATTTTATCGTGATTATGTAAAACCAATATACTGTTTAAACGTCGACAGTTCCTTATGTATTGCTCCGTAATACCCGAAATACGAGTTTTCTAATCGTTTTCGACTTGTTCTGAACGTTACGGCTCAAAAGCTTGCGGTCAAAATTTTGTCAGAAAAAAATCGCTGGACTATAATAAGGGATTTTTTCGAGATTTGGCAAAAATTTTAAATCGCCGGAAACGCGCTTAGATTGTCATTTCTTGCATTGTTAATCTCGAAAAACTACTTTTCAATTAACTCCGGACCTGTTCTATGCCTATCAGGAACTGTCATTTTATCGTGATTATGTAAAACCAATATACTGTTTAAACGTCGACAGTTCCTTATGTATTGCTCCGTAATACCCGAAATACGAGTTTTCTAATCGTTTTCGACTTGTTCTGAACGTTACGGCTCAAAAGCTTGCGGTCAAAATTTTGTCAGAAAAAAATCGCTGGACTATAATAAGGGATTTTTTCGAGATTTGGCAAAAATTTTAAATCGCCGGAAACGCGCTTAGATTGTCATTTCTTGCATTGTTAATCTCGAAAAACTACTTTTCAACTAATTCCGGACCTGTTCTATGCGTATTTCCTGGCGTCATTTTATCGAGATTAGAAAAAACTTTAATCTATTTTAACGCCGACAGTTCCTTATGTATTGCTCCGTAATACCCGAAACACGAGTTTTCTGATCGTTTTCGACTTGTTCTGAACGTTACGGCTCAAAACCTTGTGGTCAAAATTTTGCCAGAAAAAAAAGTCGAGCTATACTAAGCGATTTTTTCCAGATTTGGCATAAATTTTAATTGATTTAAATACGAGCAGTTTGTCGTTTCTCGTATTATTATATTTAAAAAACAAGTTTAAAATATCTCCGTACCCGTTCTAAACGAATCAGATTTGGTCAAAATGTTGCAAAATGCATGATCTATATTACGTCTTTTTTTAGAGATTTTACGATAGTTTCAAATCAATTTAAAAGCGTTCAGTTTGTCATTTCTCGTCTTATTATATTTGAAAAATGAGGTTTCAAGTAGTTCCTGATTCGTTCTAAACAATTCAGGTTGGGTTTAAATTTCGGTCGACTATATTCAGCTATTTAGCTTAAATATTTGTATTAGTTAATATTTTACGTTATTTTAGTCGGAAATAGACGTTCTACCTCGCAATTAAATCAAACCAATCACTGGGGACAAATTGTGGGAAGAAGCCATCGACTAGAATATGCTGATTTATCGAGATTTTCGCAAATATCGCATAGGTGTGTATAAATATGTTTTATTTTAATCATTTTTAATTTACTTTAACTAGAAATTATTAAATGACGTGAAAATGTTTGCAATTTTAAATGATTAAACATTAAAATGCCCCCTTAGCTGTAGGCAACATAAATTGTGCTTTCTGGTTTAATTTTGGCGAAATGCGTAATAATTAATTTTCGACATTATTTTAGGTGCAAGTGGACGTGCTTCCTCGCAAAAGAAATATACCAAGCAATTCTATTTCTCGAAAATTTTAAATCGATTTAAATGCATGCAGTTGCAAAATTTAAATCTTATTATTTTTTGTTAGTAGCACATCCTGAAGGACGTTAGAACCGCCGTTTAGGCATTACTATGCCTACCAGGGGATATTTCACCTCCGGTTTCGGGTTTAAGACCCAGGACCTGTCAGGCGAGAGATCGGTCTCCTTGTCACTTAGCCATTGAGTCGGCTACACATCATATTTAATATATCGTTTATTACCAACATAATATAATACAAAACCCTTCGAATAAGAAGTTCAAGTTACTTTCTATTTTTTTACTATGAGCTAATTTAACTCATGCATATTGTTTATCCTATTGTTGATCATTTTCAATTACTCGACAATAATTTCTACATAATTTATGTTTTTGCTCATTTTATAATAAAAAGTATCTATTATATTATAACAATAATTATATGTACCTGCACGTCTATAATGTTCAGAATTAAATATAGTTTATCACTTGAATAAGAGAATTTGAATTTTACGAGTGGCAAATATGTTTGCGCTCGAAAAACTATACATAGGTACATGATCTTTTCTATGATTTCCATGAAATTAAAGTCGAATTTTGCGCTTATTTCCTATGGCAAGCGGTGGAAAAAAATTTTCGCTCACTTTTCAGATAGTATTGGTTTGTATTGCCATACAACAACGGAAATTTGACTTTTCAGGGAAGTTGTAGAAAAAAACCTCTTATATAAATATTACTATGAATACTAGCGCTGATCATTTCAACTTTAGTATGCAGTAAATGTCATGTAAATTTAAAACTGTTTCATATAATAACCACTTGTACATATTTGACAATATTCAATAGAAGAGGGATTTAGAAA
Organism: Rhagophthalmus giganteus; assembly: GCA_036326145.1. NCBI lineage: Eukaryota > Metazoa > Arthropoda > Insecta > Coleoptera > Rhagophthalmidae > Rhagophthalmus > Rhagophthalmus giganteus. The sequence continues at coordinate 3,066,378 of JARFJA010000083.1, read as the reverse complement.
TGTAAGATTTTGACAGTTAGTGATAATAATTATTATAGATTATGTTTTTGGATAGATTATGTGCTGCATAATAAAATTGAAACGATCTATAGGTAGATATAAAAGGAAAAAATGCGACAATTATAAACAGTTGAATTATAAAATTAATAAAATAGAAAAATATTTAAATTAATCTAGTTGCTTATTACAAAACATAACAAGTAAAAGTATGAAAAATCAGTAAGTACCTATAAAATAATAATTGAATGGCAAGAATAAAATAAGAACATTTTAATTTATAAAATATTATTTTAGGCACTTTTCTAAAAACAATTATTTTAAATTACATTTTTTAATCATCTTGTTGAAATTAATTAAGTCGAGATAAAAGCTACAGCTTTTATGAATATTCCATGTTACATCATATCATACATCACAATAAGATTTATTTTGTTGTAAATTGTTTCATTCCATACTTTTAAATTTCCACATGTTTTTCAATTGGGTTCGGATCGGGCGACTTTGAAGCCACTCGAGACTATGTCAAATCTCTGCTGAACTATTGCCGACTTATGAACGCTTCTGTTAGTTTACATTAGTCTAGATCTATAATGTCTGCATATAGGATTCGAATAGCGCATTTCAATTAATTAACGTGTTATACAACGATCCAATTGAAAATTGAATGCAAGTCATCATCTCCTGTCTGACTCGTGTGTCAGTTTAAGCGTCCTTCAAGAGACAGCTTTTCATTGATCAATTGATTGAGGTATTATCCAACTTTTACTAGCTAACGATAAGCAGGTCCGCATCCAAATGGGTTTATGTCGGGGTCGAGATTCTACTTGCGCCAACCTAAAAATTATCCAAATTTTTGAGTATTTCAGGCCATCGCGATATTCAATTATTGTCGAGAGGCAAATCTTCAACACATCTCCGTTAACTCAAGTACTTAAGGTAGTTCTTCCTAGAGGCTTGTGGCTAAGGGAATTTCAAGATTTTAACGGTGTCATACGTCAGCGTAAGCATTCTTTCCCGTTCAATCGTTGATCCTTACAAATTCACCCGGTTCGGTCGCCGAAATCCACCTCCCTAACGGTCGTCTTTGATGTGATTTTGTCTCTTATTTCGTATCTATTATTGCGTAAGTATTTGTCGACACGAAAATGCTTTTTCACCAATAAAAATAATGTTCCGATCGTCTCCGAGCAAATTCTACGCGTGCTTATTGATGAGTCACGTTACAAGAATATATTGCATCGACATCGTCCAACAATTTGCTCGAGGAATACCTCGAGGATTGTTGATGATTCAATTTTCTTGGCCGTCCGCTTTTACAAAGGGATTCCATCATTTCTTTTCCCTTACATCGTAAAATTTAGCGTCGAAATGTTCTTATCTAAAAAAATTGAAAGTACATATTATTGAAATAATAATAAGTTCGATTAATAATAACAATAAAACGAACGAGTTTATAAAAACAATAACAAATTAATAATAATAATAATAATTAGAAGTCAAACAAAAATCAGAAACTTGTTATATGAATCTTCCGCAGGAAGACAGAGGGGTTCCAGAAATCTCGTACCCACTGTAGTATTATATTTCGAAGATTTTAATCATCGTTTAAAATGTTTGGAAAGTTTGTTAATTCAAGGACAGAGTGTTTGATCAATTTTTTTTTCAAATAGTCAGCCGTCACCCGTTTTCCATTACGAAAACTTTTTCGCGAACGTCGCTAGTCGTTGTCGAAAAGTAAATAAATTTACCGTTAGACGTTGATGTATTTTGCTCAATTTTAAAATCGTACGATATTTTCGAATAAAATCTGTTAAACCATTTATTTTAACTCGTATTTTTAACTTTGAACGCCTAATAGTTGGGTAAACACCATCCCCTATAAATCGAACTCTATTTTACATATGGGCAACATATGTATGTAAAAATAGATACTGCAGTTCGAGATTTTTATTATTAAGTTGTTATTTTTAAGTTTTATCGGTCATTGTTGTATTTTAAATAATAAACAGTTGAGCAGTCGAATTTGGTCAAAATACTAATCTAGTTAACACCCTTTATTGGTCGCAACGCAACGTTTCGACAAAAACTCTGTCTTCGTCAGGCACTAAATTGTTAACTAATTGTAACTAGATGACACACGTGCGTAAGGTTATAAAATAACATAATAAAATAAAATTAAAACAATTTAATGTCTGTACCTGACGCAGACAGAGTTTCTGTCGAAACGTTGTACTGTGAGAGTGTTTATAGACTATTTTGACCAAATCCGACTACTCGGCTGTTTATTTTTATTTGATTAGAACTTGGTCGTTATTAATGTGCCGATATATTTTGCTAAATTTTGAAACAGTACCGTGTTCACATAACGAAACACTTTTGTCTTATTGGAGATAAGTCATAGGAATACTTAAGATTTTAATCTCTTTTTAACAGTAAATAAAGGAAAATTACAATTTACACAGTATATTTAGTGATTAAATATAAATTTTAATAGTCACTTCTTATTGCAATATAAATTTTCAATAAATTGTTAAGTTTTATTATCTATAAGGTGGTAAATATTTAAAGTAATTAACAGATACATACTATAATATTGATGTTTAATAACCGAAAATTGCAAGTAGTCAATTGTTAATTGTCTACGATATTGTATTGTTTATGGAAGTTTTTCGACAATAATTTTATAAATGTGTATTATCATTGACTATATAGTATTATAGGCAGCTAACCCTATGTTATTTTTTCGGTAACGTTCGAGGGACACCAGAAACGCTGTTTTGGGACACCACTACAAGCGTCGCTACTTTCGAGTAGGTATATTTAAAAAAAATCTGTTAGATTTTGAAAAAAAAAATTAAATTCAGTGCAACTAAATGTTGCAAATTAAAATTGCATTTTACAACTATATCCCACAAAATTCTTCCGACCGTTTTAAAATTACCTGCTTTTGTTGATCCCTTAAATATACCGTCCTAATCTTTTTAGTATAGTTCACGGTCAAAGCTGATATTTACCACCTAAATTTTCTTATTGACTATTTATGATAATTTTGTTCGGAAAAAGGTTCATATAAGCTATACATTCTTTTTTGTTAAAATATTGTTAGTTTGTACTTTTAATTATTTCGCTATTATTATTAACTACTACATGGTCAAACAATGTACATAATGTACACTAATAGCACTTTCCTTCGTATGATATTAGATAGGCAGGTACCTTTCTGTTAATATTTCACCAATAAGTTTCCGTTTTGACATATGCAATAAATTATTAATGCAACTTTTAGGTAGGTATATACTGCACTACGTATAAAATACAATGCACGCCGACTATCAGAATCACGAATAATGTATATAATTCGGATATTATTATCACTTTCGCAAAGCACAAGACGAACATGGGAAAAACATCGTTTATAGTAATCACGACATCGGTTTCAGTTATCAATTTTTTTAAAGATCGTTTTCATTTACGAGCAATAAACCTTGTTTGCGTAGATTTGTTTGTTTGTTATTAGCCTATAGACCGAATAACAGAGGCAAACAATGCTGAATAAGTTTTTTCAATATGAATGTTTTTTGAATATACGTCAGAGGTAATTGTATTCTGGGGCTACCCCGGAATTCTGGGTTTTTCAATTGACCCTTCCAGGATTTTCATCTGTCCCATCAGGATTTATTTTTACCCATCGGTATTTTCACTTCCAAAAAAAAAAGAAACAGTTCTATGTCTCACTTTAAATTTCAACAACAAATTATTGTAGATAAGGAACAAACAGTGCAATTGTTTACTTTTGTATCGGTAATTTTCATGGATTTTTATTTTGAATCGTTAAATTTCAGAGTTTTCCACTTTCAGTGAAAACTTTATTTCTTTTTGTTCATAAATATATACATACAGTAGAATCCGGTTACAATAAATCGCAAGGGACTCACAACATAAGTTATCATCCGAAATTCGTACTAAACGGTACAAAAACTTCATTTACCGTATATAAAAATGTCCGCACTTTTTATCCAAAAATTTCAGTGCAAAGGACCACGCACACTTTATATGGAAAAATAGGAACCACTCAAATCGATTTTTTGTTATATCAATCGACGCGTCTTAATGTGACGAATAATTATTATCATTGCGCCAATTTTGTTAATTTATAAATAAAGCCGCAATCTTTAATTAACGCTCTTATGAGAATTTCGTGAGAGCAAAAGAGAACCTACTAAAATCAAATTTGTTTGAGTTCATAAATCAACTTTGTTATTTATTGCGGGGTACTTAACAACGACGGGTCGGTACCTACCTACTTAAAAGGATGAAATAATTCTTTAAATGGCTTAAAAATTCTTGGCTTTGTGCACATTAAAAATGTGTACAAAACTAAAAGATTATTTGTATCTATCTATAAAAAGATAATATCGATGGCAATTTGTCAAAAGGGCGTAACGCATACTTTCTATTAAAGTGAATTATTGAATTAAATGAAGACATAATCTGTTAAAATATGGTAACAATATTTCGATTTTTTCACCGGAAAAATCAATTTGTATTTCCGCCAAACGTATCTTCTAATAGCTACACGACAACACAACATGTGTTCTTCGGTAAAATTTACTTTTTGTGGGTTACGCCCTTCTGGAAAACCTGCGTCGATATTTATATCAGCTTGCTTTTTACAATTGCTGCTATAATACAGTTGCTGTAGCTGTTAACGCTAATAATTGGAAATAAAGTCTATTAATATATTAATAACATTAACAAACAATTCAAATAAAAAACAAAACACATTCACAAATAACAAATTAATAAAAAAAATAATTCTTCATATATTCAAAATTGTGACTCAAATAAATAAATAATAAAATTATCCAATATAAGACAAAAATACATTTACTGTAGCTGTTTATTTTTCTACCTCTATTAAAAATGTTCACCATAAAATATCTATAGGTAACTCCAAATTATTAATTTTATTTTAGTGGGGTAGTACTGACCATCCTCATTAGAGATCTCTGTCAAGTAACTTTAAAATAATTTTGTAATGTAATAAATAATTCAATAAATCATTAATATTGAAAAATATTGAAAAAAGAAATTTTCCGCATAAAATTGTCGCTATTATAACAATTACGGTCTATCCAAACCTATAGGCAATTCACGTCATCAATAAAAAGTCACTAGATTGATTATTTGTAATTCGGTTTCAAGTTTGGAAAGTGACGTATTCTATAGATGATTTACTTGCGCATATATTAGATGGTATAAAGAAAGACTACAATTTATTAGAACTGTCGAAATACGAGGTACGAGGTGACAGCACTGTGTGAAACGTCATCATTTAATCTACGTCATCGATAAAAATCGATGACGTAAATTGCCTATTGCAGGGGTGGCCAAGCTCCTTGATAGTCCGAGCCATTTTTCAAAATTTGAAATTTTTCGCGAGCCGCAATTAAATACGTATTTAAAAGGTATGCAAAAAAGGTATTAAAAAAAATTTTTTTACAGAAATTATATTTATTAAATATAATAGCACAAAAATGAAATGGGAACTCGGGTACATTTATCGAGAGCAACAAATAATCCTTCAAAGAGCCGCATGTGGCTCGCGAGCCGCAGGTTGGCCTCCCCCTGGCCTATAAGTTTGGATAAAATGTAACTAACAAAACTATTAGTTTTCAGGCAATTCTTTTATTCCAGGTTTTAAGCTCGCTTACAGCAGGTACCTTCCTAATTCTATTTTAACGACTCTAAAATAGTAGGATTGAATTCAGAATTTAAATGCTACCGACAATTCAATATGAATACGGGTTTAAAATTTTTAATTACAACAAGGAACCGAACAATATAATACTTTATGAGCACTATTTTACTATTTTCTACCTGCTACTTACATTTGTGTCATTTGTGTCGTTTCTTAGAAACGTATTTACCATGACCCCTCCATAAATAACGAGCGACAGATTTATTAACTTCCGACATAATTTAAAGCCCAAATTTTTTCAATGAATTGTTCATTAACGGGTTTAATAATAAAGTTACAGATTTGGCGCAATGATAATAATTATTCGTCACATTAAGACGCGTCGATTGATATAAAAAAAATCGATTTGAGTGGTTCCTATTTTTCCATATAAAGTGTGCGTGGTCCTTTCTAGGTGTGAAAATTACACGGGTATTCCAGCTCCAAAAAAATTGAAAAAAAAAATTACTAATGCCGTCTTACACGGGTCAATATTTTTTTCTTATATTTCTTGCTGAAGATCAAGGTGTCGTCAACTACATGAGCGTGGATACTTCTCGGATATCGTATCTCGAACTTTAACGAACGGCAATATTATATGGTATTTACATATTGTTTTTAATTTTTTTTCAGTAGAAAGTAGGAACCAGAACTAAATCTGCATTTTGAACTTTTGATTTGGAAGTACCAAATCAGGTACGCAATTGTCTTATGTATTATTGTTATGTAACATCTAAGGCTATTGTGCTTGGTTACCCCTGGTGTCCGTTATCTAGTAAAGTTTAAAAGATTAAATATCCGCTGGGAAGGTCAGCTAATTAACGTATTTTTAGAAGAGAAGAGAAGAATTTATTATATGAACGTTTTAAAGACAACATCTGCGCACTGGCAGCGTCATAAACAATCTATTATTTTCGAAAAAACATGTTTACCTACTTGTAAGGAAATCTTTTAACATACGGAAACAATTTTGTCGAACGTTATATCCGAAAGTTCGTTATTTACGGGTTCGTTATAACTACTAAAATTTATAAGGGATATCTTATGGGTTGCAATGGCGGGACTTATAGGAATGGTTCGTTATATCTCGAGGTTCGTTATATCTCGAGGTTCGTTATAAACAAGTACGTTATAAGCAACTTCATCTGGAGATATGTATGTAGAATAATTTGTGTTTTTTTATCGCATATTATTATTAATCGGTTATTATTACCAAAAACTTAGAGTTCAGATGTGATCACATTAAACGGCGTGCACTGTAGTTTCGTTTATTGCCAAATAAAATACAGGATTATTTACTACATGTTTATTTCCGGGCAAATAAACTATGTTAAATCCATATTGAAGTAAAATTAGTCTAAAAAGCCTATACATAGGTATTTGTTAAATCGTTTAATTTTTCGTATATTTTTATTCAAGTATGTAATTAAGATTTTGAACTGAGTAGTGATTTGGGAAGGTGATCAACGCTACAATTAAATTGAAGAAATTTTAACTGGTTAGTTATTTGCGGATTTTCCACGAATTTTCGCGGGAATCTCGGAAACATAATCACAGAGAATGTTGAGGATCGACTGTATATAAATAATACAAGTGTAGCTGCCTACCTATAGGTAATGTGAATATGTAATTTATTATATAATTTTTGTATTGTATTATTATAAGTAGTGTTAAATTGTAGTTAAATAGTTTTAGGTTTTGTTTTTTAAAAAAAGAGATCAGAGTGACAGAGAAGTTTTGTTCAGTAGTTGTTGTTTTGGAAAATAAAAAGTCTGTCAAGAGAATTATATAGTAATAAATATTTAGAGTTATAATAGTATTTTTATAGTATTAGCCAACGTTTATAGAAATAAAAGTTAATCCAGATTCATAGAAGTTTATAGTTAAAATCGCTGGTCATTCGGCCGGATATATATGTACAATTACAGGTAAAAGGCATATCAAGTAGTAAATTATAATCTATAAAAAAATTATTTTTTGTAATATTAATTTTAAATAATAATGAGTACCCAGGTAATATTAATATTAGCAAGTAGATAATTGTCCATGTTATATTAATAATAAGAATTAATTGAATCGAAATCGCAAATACGTTAACATCGAGAGGGGTTACTCCGGCTTACCCTGTTAGGTACCTGCTTTTTACGACCACGTATTGTTCGTGGCATTCCTAAATGCAAGTTTCAATCTTTGGTTTGCTTTTCTAAAGTAGTGTCACAAACCGTTTATGAAAACAACCCGACATCTATATTTCTCTTTTAAATCCATTTTTCCCGTCAAATGCGAAATTTCAAACTACGAACAGTTTTGTATTGGCGCGCCATCTACAGCACAGAAAAATGGGGTCGCCACTTGCTCCATTTACGCGAGCTGTCTATAATACTATATAGTCAATGGTATTATCATCGTTAAGATAATTTATATTAGGTCTGTAATAATGTTTATTGTTGCGGGTTTGGTACCCTATTTTTATTTTGCAGCGAGATGAACGTCGCTGTTTACTCAACGAAGGTTCGTTCGTCACTCCGTTTTTGCTTTCAACCAAAGGGTTGGGGGAGGGCGCGTTCCACTACCCATTTTGCGGACGCATGTCCGAACATTTATTGTTCCAAATATATATTTTTTAAATCATGTCTCGATGCGGTCCTGTCCATATAATCAAAATGATGCGCATCGAGGTCATCTAGGATATCATAACAACAGTTTATATTCGACCGTGAATGGGACGTTCGTCATTACGTACTCGTACAAAATTGAACAATCGAAAAATGAAACTACATATTATTTATCTATTTCTGTGTTTGGGCGCGTTTAATTATTGCAATTGTTTCGTAAACCTTTACGGAAGAATAAAACAAGAACAATACAGCGGAGACGCTGGACAACCGCTAATACTTACGCCGTTAATAAACGGCGGAAAAATTAAAGAAGCCCAAGACGCTGCTCAAGTGAAATTTAACGGCTTCAAAGGCATCAACAGTTACGCGGCGTATTTAACCGTCGACGCGCAACACAATTCGAATCTATTCTTTTGGTTTTTCCCATCGCGAAACGATTACGCGAAGGCGCCCGTCGTGTTGTGGCTGCAAGGGGGTCCCGGGGCAACGTCTCTAGTAGGCCTTTTTGACGAGAACGGCCCGTTCGAGGTGAAATCAAAGCACGGCTTAAGGTTGAGGAAGTACACCTGGATCCAAAATCATTCCGTCATTTACATCGACAATCCGGTCGGATCGGGTTACAGTTTTACCGACGACGACGGCTACGCTCGAAACGAGACAATAATTGGCGAACAGCTTCACGTCGCTCTTTTACAATTTTTCCAACTGTTTCCAGAATTAAAAAATAACGAATTTTACGTTACCGGAGAATCGTACGCCGGAAAATACGTGCCCGCAATTTCTTACACGATTTTAAAGAAAAATCCCACTTCTAAGGTAAAAATTAATTTGCAAGGACTGGCAATCGGTAACGGCTTGAGCGATCCCGAAAATCAACTGAAATACGGAGAGTATTTGTATCAAATCGGTTTGATCGATAGCAACGCGATGGCGGAAATGCAAAAAATGGAAGCGGACGCTATTAAATATATTGGTAGCAAGCAATGGTCGAAAGCGACCGACGCTTTCGAACTTCTTATCGATAACTCGAACGGCCAAAAATGTTTGTTCGAAAACGTAACGGGCTTCAGTAATCACTTTAATTATTTGCACGCCAACGACACGTCTTCTCCCTACACAGGTAAATACATTCAAAGGGCCGATATACGAAAAGCCATACACGTGGGTAACGCCACTTTTCACGAATACGACAAGGTGTTCAAAAACTTGTACGAAGACGTGATGCAATCCGTAGCTCCTTGGATTTCGGAATTGTTAAGCAATTACCGGGTCCTGATCTATAACGGGCAGTTGGATATCGTGGTCGCTTATCCTTTAACCGTAAACTACCTTAAAAATCTTAAGTTTAATGGAGCAGATGCTTACAAGACGGCCAGTAGGCATTTGTGGTACGTTGACGGTGACTTAGCTGGATACGTTAAAGAAGCCGGTAAATTAACTGAAATCATGGTACGAAACGCCGGACATTTGGTGCCGCACGATCAACCGATGTGGGCCCTCGATATGATTACACGTTTTACTCATCATAAACCTTTCTACTAAAATAAGAATAAAATAATTTATCTATTGTAAAGATTACGCAAAGTTAGCTGTATTTTTAAACTATCCTACCCAATATCGTGCAAATAAATAATTGTTAGATAACGTCGGTCTTTAATTTATTATAAATGTCCCTATACTAATAAGCCTTGTATTAAACGAAGAGTCAATTTCTATCTAGAAAAACCCGTCTAAAATGATGTATTAGGTACAAGCCGCGCCGATTCGTCGAGTTCGATATTTGGCAAAATCTCAACCCCCCCCCCACCGCATGATGTTTTTGCAAAACTTTGAACCCGACCCGCAATTTATAATTTAGGCCCAAAACACTATCAGAGCGAAAATCGATTTCTAACTAAAACTATGCAGGAGAAATGATGAAATATTCGCGCTTTGTCGAGTTGGAATTTTCGCGAAATTTCGAAAAAAACGTAGTCCATGGGTGTTACAAAAATTTTGACCCGACCCAAAACCTGTAGATTACTCCTTTCATTACTCGACAATCGACAAGATTTCAAAAATACACGATTTTTATTTAATTTCGAGTCCCTAAAAGTCGGCAACCCAAATTGGTGCAATTAGAGTTGTCGCCTTCTAGGCGCAGAAAATTACAAATAGGAATGATATAATGATTATTATCCACGACGTTATAATTACTGGTACTTACGCTCAATTGTCCAGCAACTGTTAACTAAAACAATGAAAAACCCCTTATTATAGTTCAAGATTGTTTCTGCAAAATTTCGAACAAACCCGAAACTTTTAGCTGTGTAGGTAAGTACTATTTGAAGTCGATTTTTACCTAAAACACGCGACTAAAACGATGTATTACGCGCCGTTTCGTCGAACTCGATATTTGGGAAAATCTCGAAAATAAAACCCGCATTAGAGTCCATGATTTTTTGCAAAAATTTGTACCCAACCTGAAACTTTTCGTTCCAACTCCGTTCTATAAGAAACTTCTATTTCAATCTAAATAAAACTAAGCGGGAATTGATGAAATATTTACCTAATTCCGCGTTTCGTAGTTTAAATTTTTGCGAAATTTCAAAAAAGGCGCCCAAAGGCTGTCTGGCTTTTTTGCAAAGTTTTGTACTCGCCCGAAACTTTTAGTTTACGTCCAGAACTACCTGAAAAGTCGTCTTTCGTGTAAAACACAAAGCAGTAAATGATAAAATACAAGCATTTCTGTGGAATTCTAAATTTCGAAAAATCTAAAGAAAAAACGCCGTATTACAGTAAATGATTTTTTACCAAATTTTTGACCCGGCCTAAAACCCGTATATTAACGCCTTTTAACAACCGCTTTTATATAGTTTTTTTGAAAAAATTTCGACCCGACACAAATCTCTTATTTTGACCCTTTTATTATTAAAAACGCCAATTTTCAGCTAAAACATGCGACTAAAATGATATACATATTACTCGTCGAACTCGACATTCGAGGAAATCTCAAAAAAAAAGTTTTAATACAGTGCATATATTGTATTATTAAGATAAAGCTTTTGTATACCTACAACAATTTAATAAAAAGTGAAGTTGTTTGCTTTTATTATTCCTCAGTTTAGAAATCAATTCCTTTCAACTTTTAAAATTAAGTTTGTTTAAAAAACTGATGTAAATTAATATAAAAGAGCGAGGATGTGTTTGATGGGCCAAAGTATTTTTTTTATTCATTGTTAAAAATGGAATAACTGCCAGTTTCAAGGAAGGGTAAGTCATAAAGCTCATATTATTACCAAAATTAGGAATCGACTTTTAATTCTGGCATTTTAGAAGTACTTTCGCCAATTTTTAATTGTTTCTAACGGATTTCAAGTAAACGTGGATAATAAAAGTTGTTGTAACTGATTTTTTATCTTCGCCATTTTTTTCAAATTAAAAAAACACTTCACTTTGGAAGCTTGTTTTATTTGAAGTCCTACCGATCTAAAATTAGCCAATGATCATAAAAGAAAATAGAAGTACTTAGGTGTCAAATTTTTAAAATGTTTTTTGCTATCTCTTTATTATACCACATGCATCTACGTTAGGTAATCAACAGTAACGACGCATATTTACTATTGAGATTTATCTAAAGCTAAATCTAAATTAATGTCTACGGTATAACGACTAATCGATTTTTCTAAATTTTATAACCGTCCCTAATGTAATTTTCTAAGTATTTTCGCAGCTACGTCGAGGCAATTTAATTAAACTACGTACGTATTGAATAAATAAAAAAATTATCGTAAACCGTAATAACTGATGTGAAAAAAATCGAAGTACCCAAGGTCGAAATTATTTTGTTTTCAAATTTATAAACATAGAAAGCTTTATAAGATAGTTACGATTCTTATTGTTAGACTCGTAACTCAAAAAGTTAAATTTTGTTATTTCACTATTTTCGGAAATTATAAAAATTACGACTGTAATAACACGTCATCATATTGTAAGTAAACAAAACCCCCGACGCACCTGAACCGCGAAAAGCTTTTACGTGATATTTTAAATTCGTAAGTGCTGGATTTATATTTCCAGGTTAATGTAAATAAGATATATGTATTTTATAAACTTAATTTAACTGCAAGAGATATTACGCTTCATCTTTATGATGAATAACAGGCGACTAAGAAATTGTCGTATCCTTAAGGTAAAACGTAAATGGCCACTAAAGCATCTGGCACATTAATTAAAATACCAATTGTCCACCGTTGACACGAACATGCTGCAATATTCATTCTACTACAATTAACTTACCGTTTAATACGTGTACTATTAAGGTTTTCGGGTTCGCGTTAGATGGGCTGCACGTGTACTTTCCCGAGTCTGAGGCTCGTGCTTTCTGGACTAGCAGGTAACTAAAGGTGATGTCCCCCTTTTCCGTAATTACACTTACTCCTCCCCGTGGAGAATCATAATTGATTTCCTGCAACAACAAACTACATTATGTATATTTCTGACACGTTTTGAACTTTACTTCTTCTGATATCAGAAAATTATTGTTAAAACAAATTATGCACGATTAAATAGTAAGTACCTATAGGTACAGAAATTACCTTTATTTTGCTATTAGTTTATTTATTAAATAAACGCCCAGAGAGCGTGAATCTCGCCTTATAAACCGCATCATAACACGTTTGAATTACCGAACTAACCACTAACTGGGTTTTCTCTTTTTACGAATACCTATCTTTTTGGAAAATTTGCGCGGCACGTCAACCGATGATAACTAATCGCTTTCGACGTAGACGACTCGTACTCTTTTATACGCACGATTCATGCTCCGAAATCATCGGACGCTAGCTATAATGTGCGCCCTACGATGTGCAAATTTTAGAATTGTTTCGGCATTAAAACAAAAAAAAATTAACGATTCTAAAATAAAACCGGTAAAGATGGTAATTCGGGATTATGTCATTTGAATGCTTAAGTAGTTTCGACGTAAGCCCTATTACACAATTTAGCATTAGGACACTCCCAAGACGAACAAGGATCAGATCACGGAGTTAATCCTGTAGACGACGAAAATTTAATCTAAAGAAAGAACCCTTCGCTCGTCCAAGTGAGGGAATACGTTGTCAATGTGGATTGTGCGAGATTCGCGTACAAATTAAATTTTCATTTAACGATAAAAATAATATTTAAATTCTCACGTCTGTTATTAATTCGTGTACCTATAATGAAGTTCGATGCGTGCGGTGCACGTGATAAATCCATGTACCTACGTAACAAATTAGAAACTTTGTGTGAGTTTCACACACACCCACCGGTTCTGTTGGTCCGTCATGCCGGTCCGATTCGACTGAATCGTGTGAAAACCGATGAACCGGTTTCGATTGCTCTCCGAGTGCCACCCGGTCTCCGATCACGATCGGTGTGGCGAAAGCTGCGCTATAGTTACATATTTCATTACTTTATCCGGGACAAACCGGGCCGGGCGAACCGGAGCGTGTGAAACGGGTCTTAGTGTAGACGTTAATTTAATTTTCTGCAAATAAAAATTGTACCTAACAATCAACAATCTTTTTTTTTTATTTATTAAACAGCTTTATTGGTATCCCCCTGCCGGAACCGTCGTCAGACATTACTTCAGCAGGGGGCTGCAGTTCGATGGCGACGGTGAAAACAAACCTTTCACCGCCGCCACAGAACAGATGTTACAACAGAAAGAAAAAGAAATACAGAAATCAGAAAAAATAAACAATAATGCATACAACAAAATTAAAAATAAGAAGCTGAGACTAACTAAAACTAAATACTATAGATATAGTATACAAAATAAATAAAATAGTTTAAGATAAAACCAAAACGAAAACAAAAAAAAACGCAAAGTAAACAAAAGAAACTAAACTGGCAAAAAATCTCCTAGTGGACGTCCACTCCCCCTGGGATGCCTGTTGGCGGCCCGCTCTTCGTCACACCTGGTGCGCATCACCGTCTCGAAGAGCGAGGCCACCGCATCCCACGCCTCACCGGAGTTCACCATGGCGGCCACCACACTATCCACCGCCATGGCTCCCCCCAGCACCTCCTCCACCCCCACCCGCAGAGCGGCCCATAACAATCAACAATCTGGTTTTTAATTAATTAACGACCACTAGTGACCCAAGTCTTATATCACTACTTACTATAATGTTATTCATGATAGGTTCCAATCCACGTCATCAATAAAACCTCGAATTTTTACAGTAGGTGGTACTAATAGAATGTAGTCTTTTTTTGCCATGTCATATGTGTGCCACGTATAAATATCCAACGTTCAAAATATTAAACTGAATATTACAGATACACGTGCATTGGAACCTATCGTGAATAACGTATATCTGGTAAGGGTTCGTATTTTAGTCGGTTTTGAACGTTTTAAGGGGTACACCTAGTGTGACAGCCTAAAAAAGGCGATTTTTGGGAATTAAAAAAAAAACTACTGTATCAATTGTTTTAAAATTTTAAGGGTATATTATTTATACATATTTTAAGAATACACAGTAAAATTTTTGAAGAAAAAAATTAAATATTTTTTGAGTTTCACGCAATCTCCGACGGCGCTAAAAAAAAGGTCCTCTATTGCTGCAGTGATTCCGGTCTTCTCCGAGGATGAAACCTAAAAAAAGAAATTCTCGTTAAACTAGAAGATATTGTCCGTACAATGACCCACGGTCGAAAAAAAATCAAAAATTGACAAAATGGCGGCGTTGTTTAAAAAAAAGTTGAATTTTACCCAAAATTTTGGTCGTTTTTGGCCTGCCAAAATTCGATTTTTGATCAGATCAAAAAACTGGTAGGTCATTGTATGGAGAAATATATACAGAACATGCAGAAAAAATTTGATAGTGATCGGATCATTTGTCTCCGAGTAATCACTGCAGCAAATTCGAAAAGTGCTGTTTCGAGAAAAACGCGTTTAAAGATAAAATGATCGTTTTCACTGTTATAAATGGATTAAAATCATACTTACAGCTAATCTGCTATTCCAGGCCCATATAATTCACCTTCCTCTTCTTTAAAAAGTGCTTGTTGAGCTGAAGAAGCTCTTCTTCGAGATGATCGATCCTCTTTTGAAGAAGCCCGTTGGCGATGATCAGCGATTCGTAGTCTCGTCTCGTCCATAAGAGCCGCATAATCTCTTGCTGCAGGTCCAACTTATCACTCCCATTACATTAAATATCTTCAAAATTGATGAATAACCGTCATTAAATATTGAAGTTGCAAAATTATTTGATAATTCGATAGTTTTAAGGCCATTGTGAAGGTGCTTTGGTGAAAAGTGCCAAAGTAAACCGTTGTAACTTTCATTATTGTTTTGAGTATTACTACCTTTGCATCTATCAAGCAATTCATATCGAGATAAGTCTTCATAAATAGGTTTAAGAGCTTCTTCAACTTCTGGATGCAGTGGGAGGTAATCGTGCTTAAACTTACTCATCATTCCTTCAGCTTCCGCGCGGCGATAAGCGCACCAACTCTCTGCGCCTTCTGGACAATTATCACGGTTTGGTTTCTTATCAGTTGAACACAAATGATAAAACGTAGCCCAGATTGTTTTATACATTTCGTCTACATTATCTTGATTTCTCATAATTGCCAAACCGTAATATTTTTGTAGTTTATTTATTAAATTTACAGTTAACTTTTGCGATGTTTTACTTTTTCCTCCTAACTTCTTATTGGTTTTCTTTAAATTTCGGCATCGTGTTCCCATTCTTTTTTTCACATGTAAATAGCGCTCTAATTTTTCAACAGGAATATCATCATAAGGATTCAAATTTATTAATCCTTTATGAGTGGCACTATCACCATCACCAATGCAGCGAAAATATTTTACGCCATATTTACTAATCGAACGACCAAACATGTCTTTTACGCTATCTACTTCCATTTTTGAGGCAGATCCCTCATGATTAATATCACATTCTTCTTCGTGTAATGATAACCATTCTTCGTAAGCTTCAGGAGCACTCTCTTTTTTCTCCCAAAAAACACAACTCTGACAGTAAGTAGACTCCATTACAATGGTTGGAAGAGACGGTAGACTCCAAATAATACCTCAGGTATACGTCCCGTAGCTAATGCAACTATCTAACTGCCGAGCGGCTACTCTTTAAATGGCTGTAACTCAAAAACTATTTGAGATATCAATTTAAAATTTTAGTATGTTATTTTTAAAGGTATAACCTATCGAAATATGAAAAAAAAACAAATCGATTTTTAAAAATTTCACACTAAAACCCTGCCCCTTAAAACTATATTAAAAGCGACGAAAACCGGGCAACCGACTGACGAAATTAGAATCAAATGCACTTTTTGACTTCGAAGAGGTCGAAGATTTTTATCTAACCCTTTTTTTATTTTATTTTTTTAATTAAGATTAAAAACGGCATTCGTAACGAACGAAATTGGCGAAGATGTTGACCGAACGACAGTTTCATCAAATTTGTTGCAGTTGCTTTTATTGGTGGTATCCATGCCGTTTGGGATTACCTGCAAATAATTTTTATTTATATTTAAAAAGGTACAGTGCCGTGGTGACGGTTTTACGAGAGCCCTTGCTTAACTGTTTAAGTTTAATTTGCTCACACACCGAAAGGGATGGGGGTGCGTACGGAGTGGGACATGCACTTCTCCTACTACCCACTTGTTATGACGTAACACGCCGCCACCTTGATAACTTTACGTTCAATATTACAAAAAATTGATTAAAATTGATTGATTAATTAAAAACATTGATTATAGTTCTTAATTGTCCTTTGTCTTTGTCTAAAAAATTTTTAATTTTTAACCTGATGTAGCCTGGCCCGCGAAATTCAAAGTTGTCGTCAACACCTTAGATCTTTTCACCGAAGATATATTAAAAATAAAATATTCAAACAAATGTATTATAATATACGGGATCTCTGAAACATTATTTTAGAAAAAAAATGCGTAAAATTCCCTACAGAACAATAGCGAGAACTTCGAGTGGTGGTTTAAAGAAACATTTTACAATATCGTGCGCGTGGCGAAAAACGAAAATTTATTTGACCGTTCCCGCTTGTTTTTATAATTTATTTATCTAAATATTTGTTTCGATTTCGTAGTTTATTTGTTATTAACCAATATAAAAAAAACATTCAGATTGTCAACATAAAATTTCTGTGCAACGAATAATAAATTCTTAACATAAAATCGACGAATTGTTACGGCGAACAATCATTAAGATTAGCAGATTATTCATTAAGTATATTAAAACAGTATTAAATTAAATTACCGCAAATTAAAGGTAAAATTAATATTTTATCATACTTAAACCGAATAAAGGGATAACGCGGCGAAATGAACCGCGACGTGATTCTAAGACGCGTAAGGAAATTTCCTCGTTAAAAATTCTAAATTAAAAAGATTTAAAATATTTTTAAACATCAGAAGCTGCGCGAACTCGTTAGTCTTGTTAAAAGGAACATTTAAATATTTATCGATTTACGAGAAAGTTCCGTTAACCGAGGGGTATTCGAGATCGAGTTTATTTGTATGTACTCAAGTGCACAGTGTATTTATTACTTACACTGCGACTAATTTTCAGTTTTCATTAATTTTTTTTTTCTATTATTAAGTCGTTATAAAAGTAAGTTATTTAGTAATTAAGTAATCGCATCTATTATTAAGAATTTTTATAAGTAATAAATTATGTTTTCTATTCAATTTATATGAACGTAAAATAATTGTACTTAATAGGTTTAATAGAGAATAAATATTTTAAAATTTGATTTTTCGTCTTAATTCGATTTTTCAGAATTTTCATAAAAATACGAATATTCCTCGAAACTCGAAAATCTCAGTAATCCAATAGATAAAAATACGAAAACAAATTGAAGATTTGCATTTTTTTCCCACTTGTTATTGTCGCGCAAGTTTCACTTGAACAAACGTTTAATGAGAAGACGAATAAGCCGAGGAGCGCCGTTTTTTCCGTTTCGTGGCTTCCCAATTTTCTGAAATAACTGAATTTCTTCTCGAGAAGAATCGACATGGAAAGAGAGCATTTCGAACACCTTCTTTAAAAATTGAAGTTCAAACAATTATTATTTTTATATGAAATACGAACAGGGATTGTTTTTAATTGAACTGTTGCCCGACGCCTGGCATAAAACCTAAAAACAAAGATAACAAATTTGTCGGGTTTCTTGTCTTTAAAGAACATAAACGCTTTAAAAATGAACTAAAAAACTACTTAAAGGCGAATTAATTATTAAGGGTTGGCGATAGAAGATCCAGTTGTTCGTGAGCAACTTGATCTCTTTGAATTTTTATCATAATCGTGGTTCATCTGAGTCATCTAGTTACCTAATTACACTTATTTATATAAAATAAACCTATTCTAATTGTACACTAGCAGTTCGATTATTTAAATCAACAAAATTAGCTCCGGGATTAAAATAAACTGAAACAAACCAGATTTACGTCGAGTAAAACACGAGGACATAAATCGGTTTAGGAATACGTTCTGGTTCGCTAATTGCTTATTAAAAATGAGAGGAAAGATACAAATTATAATAAACACATATCGATTTACAAAAAAAACTATATTAAAATTCGTGCAGCGAAGAAGTTATTTTATAATTCGTCCAACACGAGATAAGATCCTAATGTTACTATTAAATAATTTATTACTTATTACAACCGAAACTATTTCGCATTCCCCGTTTTGTTCACCTTATCTTTCCGATTGTGAAGTTCACAACTCAAGACGAGTTTAATTAACATTTAATTGCTCAATTTTTGTTTGTGTAAACTTAATCCTGAAAATTTGCACAATGACTAATTTGAAAATCAATTAATTTGATTTAGGAAACGGAGGATTAGGACGAATAAACTACTCCACTGATTAGTTTAGCGTTTTCGAATTAGCCCGTCAAACTAAAGGGACCTAACAAGATTTCGTCGGTAGATACGGTCGGGTGAAAAATTAATGTCGCGAATAAAACACACGAACAAATCTACGAAAAGTACTTACACGACGGGCGAGACGAATCGTATTATGATATTTTGGTCGTAATTCGTTCGTTATGTGCTCGCACAATACACGCGACCGACGACATTAATTTCGCACCCGACTGTACATATCGTTTATTCGAAATGTTGCCAATCCAATATGTGTAAGTGTTTTAAATATTCTAAAATTAAACAAATATGCACTCGTGCAAACTTAAGGTTCTTTTTTTTTGTTTAAGTATATGCCATAAATACCTATAATTAATTTTAGTTGAATGGCTCTTTTAAATTGAAAAAGTCAAACAAATGTATTGTTGTAATGTATACAAAAAAAAAGTCTTTTATACAACTGTACTTGTATTAACTGTAAGAAATCAACGCTTTTTTTGGAACAACTGGTTTAAAATTGTTTTGGTCGTTATTATAATTCTTAAAATGGAAGTGTTCTTAATTCTTAACCTTGATCCAAATTTGTATCGGTTTTCACAGCTTATTTATTTTACTATAATATGTTAAAATGTTGGTTTACAAAAACTTCGACTTCTCCGTAGCTTCATAACTATGCAAATTAGACTTTTTCACTAAATAAACTCTCTTCTATACACTGCAAAAGTTTGTTCCATACGTTATGAATCGCCTTGTATTTTATTATGCAAACGAAATTAATTACACCTATTTAAAATTCACATTCACCATCAGTTAGATTGTTGTAAAATGTACTAAATTAATTAAAAATTTACCGTAATTTATTAAATAGATAGGCGAGTATCTGCCGTTAAAAACCATTAAAGATTTTATTAGCAACATAAGCCGTAAATTATACGAAATAAAAAGAAATTAAGTGAACCAACTACTGTATAAGTATTTCCAAGCTTCTTCAAGAGACTTATATTTTTGTAGATTATATAAGTTTGCGAGCTTTTTCTTCTTTGTTGAGAGGCAATCCATATCTGTGATTTATTAGTCCTCTACAACACCGAACGTTACTTTACATCTCGCGAGGGACTTTCGTGTTTTACATGAAATGAGAAATTTGTTATAAAATGCCGTTTTGATATACTTTTTTCATCTTTTAGCTTTAAATTACGACATTATGCAGACTCTTTATAAGAGTAGGTAATATTAAAAGAGAAGTGGCGAATCTTGGAAACGGCGCGCATTAAAAAATAACTTGGCAACTGAACAATGCACGTCGGATGATTCGATCTTATACATTTTTGTTTACACTTAGTGAATCCTTAATCCCAGTTTATTGCGTCTCAGAATATTTTCTTATGGAAACCGTAAAATAAGTATTGCCGAATTAATCATTTTTCGATTACTTTGAGAAAGCAGAAAGCGTAAATTACTTATGTTACTTTTAAACAAAGCTTAATCTTACACGTACAGGTAAATACACAGTTACACTGAAAAAAATGTTGATCGTAGTATTAATAAACGCTGATTATAGACTGTTATTTCGTTGGCACAATAAACTATTGTTTGTTTTAACGAAACATTATGTACACAGTTTTAATTGCTTTATCATGGGATTCATTAATGTTAAGAATCAGTATTCATTGGTATATTGAAAATTTTTACATTGTAAGAATGAATGTTTTTATTACATATACGAATTCGCATAGTAATTCCCATTAACAATCGGTCCAATATTCATACGTTGTATTAAGTTTTATATTATTAACTAAGCAACTACGCGTTTTATCAATCATTGATTAGAATCACAGTCTCGATGTATGGTTGATAGGTTAATTCAACGTTGGTTAAGATTGTGGCGACAGGAGACAGAATAATAATAGGAACTGTCGAAAACCAAAAAGAATTAATAAAGCTGTTTAAAAGTAATTACGTTGATTTCATACAAAAGTAACCCACAAGATAATGAATTTGTTTCACGAGCCAAACATTTTTTGACAATATTAATAACTCGCGTGTGTTTATCGAAGTGTGTTGATATTTCTGTAAGGTATGTATAAAATATATTTATAAATAAAGATACATATGAGCTACACTTAAACTTTCATATTGGTTTTGTTGTAGCTCAAAATGTTTTGAAAGTCATTAAACGACATTACATTAAGAGACTTTAAAAAAAATTTGATATGGGAACACAAATTTTGTTTGAACATAATCTCGAAGAATGGCGACAGTTATTTGGAATACCATTGATGGATTATTGGAATGCCTTTCGCAATGAGACTGCAATGAGTTTGAGTCACCCTCCATCTTCGAGCTCCTCATGTTCATCTATCAGGACACCCACACCACCTGCAGACAAACTGCGGTTCGCACCTTATACGTTAAGATCTTCAAGTCCAAATGATAACATTTCAATCAAATTAGCAAATACTTTGAATGAAACTGTAAAAGGAACCATGTTGGTAGACTATTATAATAAATTTCGTGACGATCAACGAAATTTAATTATCATCACAATTACGCAGTTTTTTGAAGAAAAAGGTTTAGAAATGATTTTAGCTACAAGTCACCGACTAGAGCAAGAACTTTTAGAAAGATTCCCCAACGAAAAATTGGTAAGATTCTTAGTGTTTCAACACCGGAATTTTTTAAAAAGTTTTTATTCCAAGAGTATTACAGAACAAGCAAACGAGGAAAAATATATAACAAATTCTGTAATTTAAAAACAACATTTAAAACTGCGGTTTCCAACCATGTACTGCTGCAAACACAAAAAAAAAGGTCGCACAAGAGAGAAAGTCTAGATATGAAAAAGATTTTGGTAAGTAATTGTACTGTTTGTATCCGTACAATATAATTTAATGTACTTTGTTTTCAGTACCGGAAGACGACGTAGAGAGTTGCATAAAGGCTTTAAAATACGATAATTTAAGCATAAAAGAATTTGATAACTGTTGGAAGACACGCATGCACTCAGTACCGCTTATAGCAAATTAAAATGCTTGGTAATACTGCTGCTTTTCATGGACCATTGGTCGTTTTATAAAATCCCATCAGGTTTTAGATTGGTAAATATTTTTAATTCGCAGTTACTTCAAACATAATTAATTTTTATCGTGTTACAGATTGATATGGATTTTAAAATTGCCTTTGAAGATTCTGAAGATGGCCTTCTTAACAAATGACAACATTATTATTGTTATTGTTATTCACCTGTATAGTTATAATTCATTACATCAATAATCTTGTGTATTAAATATAATAATTTCATATACGTTAAGTCAATAAATTCCGTTATTAATAATAATAAGTGTTCATTAATACAGTAAAATGTCATAACTGAATAAATGAAACAAAATCATTCAGGCCATGAATGCGCGTTTATTCACACAATGAACATTTGATTGGTTAATAAATCCAGTTATAAGTCGAAACATTTTAATAAATGTTCATTAATACAATAAAATATTTTAATTGAATAAATGAAACGAAATCATATAGTCTACGAACGCGCGTTTATTCACACAATGAATATTTTATTGGTTAATAAATCCAGTTATAAGTAAATCAAACATGTTTCGTTGGTAAAATGAAAGCGATCTTTGGACGAGTTTTAATGCTGTTTTTCATTAATTCAACGTACGTTTTCATTGTATATACGTCAACTTTTGGTTCAGTGTAGGTACGTGCGATGCATCACCTTTCACCAAAAAGAATAAAGAAAAATGAGAGGATGACCGTCAAAAAATTACGAATCACCACTACACAATAAATTCGCAATTTAAATTAAAATAATTTTAATACGTGCGTTTAGTTTGAATTTTATTAAATGACTGAATGAGTTCGAGGTCTTCCGATAATTACAATACTTAAACATTATTTTATTATCAAAATATTACGTTGACAACGTAACTCCAATTGAAATCTAACTGAAATATATTTTACTACTAATTACTGACCAAGCAAAACCCTCCACATCGCTAGTTTTCTTAAAAAAACAGTTCAAACTTACATCTAAATATTAGATCATTTCTATTCTTTCGATATTGCCTAGCTCTATAAATGACAAAAATGGACTTACGACTATTTACCCTTTCAAGTGCAGAATTCTTCAATCATTATCGTTATTGACATAATAAAAAGAAATTCACACAAACCTATTGAATCGCGTATTACCAGGTTTTATTATTACAACTCCAATTAAAATGGGAATAAATTAAATAAAATTGAAATATAAAAGCAGTATATAGATTAATTTTCTTCAATAACAGCCATTTTAAACCTTTGCGAATAATTTGGGAAGTAATATATTGAACATGGCAACGATTTAATACAATTTCGTTGTCGGACTTTATAATTTAAATTGAATCCCTGAAAAGGAGTCATAAAATTTTAATGAAATTTTAGAACTTCGCGGATAACTTAAAAGAATCGACAATTACTCACCTAGTCGGCATTAATGCTTTTAGGAATAACAGAGTATTTACAGTATATACAGGATGTCTCATTTCCTAGATATTTTCAGGTTAATTCTGCAATTATCATAAACGTTTCTTGCTTGCTTTTTGAGTTAAATACATAGGTGTATTGGTCGTAAATCGTTTATTATTGCGCAACTATTTTATTTTCAACATCTGATAGCGATTTTCAAAAAACGTGAAAATTGCAGAATAAGGCAGTGCGTATTATTTTGCAATGTAATAAATTGTCCAGTGCAAGGTTAATGTTAGAGAGTTTGGAGTGGCTTAATATCAAACACAGGGTGTAATACCAGGCTCGAAAAACAATTCCTCGAATCATGTAGATATAGTAGTGAACAATTATTTACATTTCGGGAGCGCGAATTACGCTCTATTTGAGGGTAAACAGTCGTTTCACCAAACACGTCAATTTTCAAAAGTGGTCGAAAGGGTGAAAGGAAAATGGGAAAGAGGTTCGGCGTTTCGCTATTGTCTAATGCACTCGAGTAAGTCAGTGAGCTTAGGTTAGTGTAGATGAGGCATGTTTAGGTTAGTACAGATGAAGTGTAGATGAGGTGAGATTAGACTAGTGCAGATTAGGTGAATATGAGAAATTGTCTTAAAACACTTACCAATTTTTATTCTTTACCTCTCAAATAGAGCGTAATTTACGCTCCTTGACATTATAACAAAATACCGGTATGAAAAGTTAAGGATATTAGTTGTCCCATTATTTAGTAGGGGGGTAGCAATAAAAATCACTGTCGGCATAAAAAAAAATTAAGTCGAAGACACAACTATGGCAAACCATCGCCAAAACACGACCTGCTGATTGATGATCTATATCAATCGAAAAGTCCCGTTAAGCCGAGCAATTTTCGCCTAAAGCCTTTTTCGAACGAAGATCAAACACAAAAATCAAAGGACAAAAACATGATTTGGCACCCCCATCCCAGTCAGAATTA
This sequence comes from Rhagophthalmus giganteus, assembly GCA_036326145.1. Lineage (NCBI taxonomy): Eukaryota > Metazoa > Arthropoda > Insecta > Coleoptera > Rhagophthalmidae > Rhagophthalmus > Rhagophthalmus giganteus. Next base: position 3,041,690 of record JARFJA010000083.1, on the reverse strand, counting down.
TTTCGAAATGCAATTTTCTCATAGAACTCAACATGCTCGTCTACAACTTTTGTGCGGGTACAAACTTCATACGTTCAAAAGAAAAGTTGCCAAAAGCTTAGGAAAACCCCAAAAAATCGACCTTTTGGGCTTTCTAGCGACTGCACCTTTGGAGCTAGTATATGGAAGTTGATCGGCGAGAAGCTTTAGAACTAGTCGAGTTCTATAAGAAAAATCGGCGCCATACTCTGAATGTTAATTCAAAATATTTAAAAAAAGGCACATTTTCTTGGAAAAGCTAAGAGATTAGCTATTTCATAACTACGTTTTAGTCTAATCTAAGGGATTAAATTAAATAAGCCTATGCAAGATTATTACTTAAGTTTACCTTATCAGTATCTTGTGGGGAAACTTTAAAGCTCCCTATTATTGTCGATTTACCGAATGTTTAGCTAATCAATAATTTTTAGAATCGAACATTCGAGACCGAAATAAATATTAGAGCGTCATTATTATTTAAACGTTATTCCATCATCGATTCATTTTAAACGCGTGAAACGCGAAATAAATTCTTCGTTCAAAATTGAGTCGTCCAATAAACGTCCTCTAAAAAATAATTAAATTAAACGCGCTTAATGAATAATACCATCGCCGTCGTTCGTTTTAAATTTAAAAATTTAGAAATTAATTGAGTGTTCAGATTTTCTTACAATTAGTTAGGTACCCGGCGACTAAAAATCTTAATTGCCACTTCTTGTAATTTTCGGAATAAATTTCGCCAATAACAAAGTCATTATTAGTTTTATTTTAAAAGGAAAGCACACTTACAACGACGACTTAATTACTCGAACAAATGACTCGAGATGCCAAGTTAAAAGCACGATTTTCGTCGAAATGTTTACTCGAAATTTCTCTTTCCGCATTTTCTATTAGTTAGAACAGTGAAGTTATTTGTTTATTTAAGTTAAAATTAAGCTTTCGCCTCGTTCACTTGTAAATATCGTTTTTATAGAATATATCGTTCATAATTTAACAGACACGATGCCGTTTCGAGTAAAACAGTTTAAAATAAATCACTCGGCATAAAGCTTACCCTCTTAAATCACATTCACCATCAAGTTTACTATTAAGTTTAAGAGGAATTACAAAATAACAGATGATAATTCATAATAATATGACAAGCTTTCTGGGCCAGTACAATACCGCAGGATTGGTTGCGTTGCTATCCAGAAATTACTAAGGATATATAATACCCTCTATCTTGCACAAACAGACTCCATATACCAAGGTATAAGTTGTGCTATGTATCATGGACTCGCAATTCAACGTCATTATCGTAACGGGCCTTTAATAAAAAAAAAGTATACAAGATGGTCGAAAATATTACGAATTTTACGAGTATCTAGTAAAAAGTTTCGGACAAAATCGAAAGGGGATATTAAGGGATAGGTAACTTTATTTATTTTTATTGATTAAATATTTTTCACGCTTACGTGGAATAATTGTGGTTTGTGTAATGATTTACGAAATACGCAGATAATTTTAATAGATACCTATCCGCTTAATATATAGCTTATCCAAACCTATATGATGTTCACGTCATCAACAAAAAGTTACTAGATTGTTTATTTATAATTCGGTTTAATGTTTGGAAAATGAGATATTTTATAGATGATTTACTTGCGCTAATATTAGATGGTATAAAGAAAGACTACAATTTATTAGAACTGTCAAAATACGAAGTACGAGGTGACAGCACTATGTGAAACGTCATCATCTAGTAACCTTGAATTGATGACGTAAACATCGTATAGGTTTGGATGAGCTATAACTTCGTATAAGATGAAAACTGAATTTATTTTTAATAACAAGGTAACATCGTACGATTTCGTGTCTTTTCATCTCTTAATGAGATTTTTGTATACCTACGCATTTATCTACTTCAGGGCAATGCGCATTTGATTAATTTAAAACTCGCAAACTTGTCATTTATCGTCAAACTAGTTTACAATTAAAAGATGTATAGTACCTAACAATATTTGTCTGTGTAATAAATGCACAATTTATTTTCTTCGACAATTAGCTAAAATGAACTGAGCGTTAAGCACGGAGAATACTCTTCTCGTTGGACGTCAGCATAACGAACTAGAATATGAAGATTGCTCAACATAATTCCTCTTATATTAAATTTCTAAAGTTTTTAGTATGTAATAAGCTTGATTTACTGTTTGCTTTTCTAGCGGAATCTCTTTCGCTACAATATTTTTAAATTCAAAAAATTATAAGTAACGTATTTAACGTATTGCTATTGAAAACGTCGTAATTCCTTAAAATACAGTTAGGTTACCTATCTTCTTTTTGTAATAAAATATCTTCTCGAAAGCGTCGGATATTTAAAAAAGAATTCGAAATAAATTTTATAAACAAGTATCGTAAGATGAAAGTCTCTTTGAAGTGGGTATATTTTGAATGGCTCGATGTCTAACATTTAAAATCCGATTTCACGGAACTTTTATTCGGCAATTTAGAAAAAAAGCACCAGCGGGTATTAAATTGTGATGAAATATACTAGTTCTGAAATTTTTTCTAAAACGATATTAACTCAGATATGCCTAATGTACTATATTTAGGACGGAATAAACATATTCATTCCTGCAAAGTTTAAGATATACTTGAAAGTTTGTATTCCACAAAATCGTTCATTATACCCAAAGCAATTCGCGATTTCAGAGTTTAAATTTGATTGTGTGTTAACTTCAAAAGTGTGAAGATTCTGAAGATGGCCTTTTTAACAAATGACAACATTATTATTGTTATTATTGTTACGGTTATTCACCTGTATAGTTATAATTCATTACATCAATAATTTTGTGTATTAAATATAATAATTTGATATACGTTAAGTCAATAAATTCCGTTATTAATAATAATAAGTGTTCATTAATACAATAAAATGTCATAACTGAATAAATGAAACAAAATCATTCAGACTATGAATGCGCATGAACACAATGAACATTTGATTGGTTAATAAATCCAGTTATAAGTCGAAACATTTTAATAAATGTTCATTAATACAATAAAACATTTTGATAAATGTTCATTAATACAATAAAACATTTTAATTGAATAAATGAAACGAAATTATATAGTCTACGAACGCGCGTTTATTCACACAATGAATATTTTATTGGTTAATAAATCCAGTTATAAGTAAATCAAACATGTTTCGTTGGTTTAATGAAAGCGATCTTTGGACGAGTTTTAATGCTGTTTTTCATTAATTCAAAGTACGTTTTCATTGTATATACGTCAACTTTTGGTTCAGTGTAGGTACGTGCGATGCATCACCTTTCACCAAAAAGAATAAAGAAAAATGAAAGGATGACCATAAAAAAATTACGAATCACCACTACACAATAAATTCGCAATTTAAATTAAAATAATTTTAATACGTGCGTTTAGTTTGAATTTTATTAAGTGACTGAATGAGTTCGAGGTCTTCCGATAATTAAAATACTTAAACATTATTTTATTGTCAAAATATTACGTTGGCAACGTAACTCTAATTGAAATCTAACTGAAATATATTTTACTACTAATTACTGACCAAGCAAAAACCTCCACATCGCTAGTTTTCTTAAAAAAAAACAGTTAAAACACATTTAAATTTTAGATCATTTCTATTCTTTCGATATTGCCTAGCTCTATAAATGACAAAAATGGACTTGCGACTGTTTACCCTCTCAAGTGCAGAATTCTTCAATCATCATCGTTATTGACATAATAAAAAGAAATTCACACAAACCTATTGAATCGCGTATTGCCAGGTTTTATTATCACAACTCCAATTAAAATGGGAATAAATTAAATAAAATTGAAATATAAAAGCAGTATATAGATTAATTTTCTTCAATAACAGCCATTTTAAACCTTTGCGAATAATTTGGGAAGTAATATATTGAACATGGCAACGATTTAATACAATTTCGTTGTCGGACTTTATAATTTAAATTGAATCCCTGAAAAGGAGTCATAAAATTTTAATGAAATTTTAGAACTTCGCGGATAACTTAAAAGAATCGACAATTACTCACCTAGTCGGCATTAATGCTTTTAGGAATAACAGAGTATTTACAGTATATACAGGATGTCTCATTTTCTAGATATTTTCAGGTTAATTCTGCAATTATCATAAACGTTTCTTGCTTGCTTTTTGAGTTAAATACATAGGTCGTAAATCGTTTATTATTGCGCAACTATTTTATTTTCAACATCTGAGGGCGATTTTCAAAAAACGTGAAAATTGCAGAATAAGGCAGTGCGAATTATTTTGCAATGTAATAAATTGTCCAGTGTAAGGTTAATATTAGAGAGTTTGGAGTGGCTTAATATCAAACACAGGGTGTAATACCAGGCTCGAAAAACAATTCCTCGAATCATGTAGATATAGTAGTGAACGTTTTATTTACATTTCGGGAGCGCGAATTACGCTCTATTTGAGGGTAAACAGTCGTTTCACCAAACACGTCAATTTTCAAAAGTGGTCGAAAGGGCGAAAGGAAAATGGGAAAGAGGTTCGGCGTTTCGCTATTGTCTAATGCACTCGAGTAAGTCAGTTAGTGTAGATGAGGCATGTTTAGGTTAGTACAGATGAAGTGTAGATGAGGTGAGTTTAGACTAGTGCAGATTAGGTGAATATGAGAAATTGTCTTAAAACACTTACCAATTTTTATTCTTTACCTCTCAAATAGAGCGTAATTTACGCTCCTTGACATTATAACAAAATACCGGTATGAAAAGTTAAGGATATTAGTTGTCCCATTATTTAGTAGGGGGGTAGCAATAAAAATCACTGTCGCCATAAAAAAAAATTAAGTCGAAGACACAACTATGGCAAACCATCGCCAAAACACGACCTGCTGATTGATGATCTATATCAATCGAAAAGTCCCGTTGAGCCGAGCAATTTTCGCCTAAAGCCTTTTTCGAACGAAGGTCAAACACAAAAATCAAAGGACAATTTTCTCATAGAATTCGACATGCTCGTCTACAACTTTTGTGCGGGTACAAACTTCATAGGTTCAAAAGAAAAGTTGCCAAAAGCTTAGGAAAACCCCAAAAAATCGACCTTTTGGGCTTTCTAGCGACTGCACCTTTGGAGCTAGTATATGGAAGTTGATCGGCGAGAAGCTTTAGAACTAGTCGAGTTCTATAAGAAAAATCGGCGCCATACTCCGAACGTTAATTCAAAATATTTAAAAAAAGGCACATTTTCTTGGGAAAGCTAAGAAATTAGCTATTTCATAACTACGTTTTAGTCTAATCTAAGGGATTAAATTAAATAAGCCTATGCAAGATTATTACTTAAGTTTACCTTATCAGTATCTTGCGGGGAAACTTTAAAGCTCCCTATTATTGTCGATTTACCGAATGTTTAGCTAATCGATAATTTTTAGAATCGAACATTCGAGACCGAAATAAATATTAGAGCGTCATTATTATTTAAACGTTATTCCATCATCGATTCATTTTAAACGCGCGAAACGCGAAATAAATTCTTCGTTCAAAATTGAGTCGTCCAATAAACGTCCTCTAAAAAATAATTAAATTAAACGCGCTTAATGAATAATACCATCGCCGTCGTTCGTTTTAAATTTAAAAATTTAGAAATTAATTGAGTGTTCAGATTTTCTTACAATTAGTTAGGTACCCGGCGACTAAAAATCTTAATTGCCACTTCTTGTAATTTTCGGAATAAATTTCGCCAATAACAAAGTCATTATTAGTTTTATTTTAAAAGGAAAGCACACTTACAACGACGACTTAATTACTCGAACAAATGACTCGAGATGCCAAGTTAAAAGCACGATTTTCGTCGAAATGTTTACTCGAAATTTCTCTTTCCGCATTTTCTATTAGTTAGAACAGTGAAGTTATTTGTTTATTTAAGTTAAAATTAAGCTTTCGCCTCGTTCACTTGTAAATATCGTTTTTATAGAATATATCGTTCATAATTTAACAGACACGATGCCGTTTCGAGTAAAACAGTTTAAAATAAATCACTCGGCATAAAGCTTACCCTCTTAAATCACATTCACCATCAAGTTTACTATTAAGTTTAAGAGGACTTACAAAATAACAGATGATAATTCATAATAATATGACAAGCTTTCTGGGCCAGTACAATACCGCAGGATTGGTTGCGTTGCTATCCAGAAATTACTAAGGATATATAATACCCTCTATCTTGCACAAACAGACTCCATATACCAAGGTATAAGTTGTGCTATGTATCATGGACTCGCAATTCAACGTCATTATCGTAACGGGCCTTTAATAAAAAAAAGTATACAAGATGGTCGAAAATATTACGAATTTTACGAGTATCTAGTAAAAAGTTTCGGACAAAATCGAAAGGGGATATTAAGGGATAGGTAACTTTATTTATTTTTATTGATTAAATATTTTTCACGCTTACGTGGAATAATTGTGGTTTGTGTAATGATTTACGAAATACGCAGATAATTTTAATAGATACCTATCCGCTTAATATATAGCTTATTCAAACCTATATGATGTTCACGTCATCAACAAAAAGTTACTAGATTGTTTATTTATAATTCGGTTTAATGTTTGGAAAATGAGATATTTTATAGATGATTTACTTGCGCTAATATTAGATGGTATAAAGAAAGACTACAATTTATTAGAACTGTCAAAATACGAAGTACGAGGTGACAGCACTATGTGAAACGTCATCATCTAGTAACCTTGAATTGATGACGTAAACATCGTATAGGTTTGGATGAGCTATAACTTCGTATAAGATGAAAACTGAATTTATTTTTAATAAAAAGGTAACATCGTACGATTTCGTGTCTTTTCATCTCTTAATGAGATTTTTGTATACCTACGCATTTATCTACTTCAGGGCAATGCGCATTTGATTAATTTAAAACTCGCAAACTTGTCATTTATCGTCAAACTAGTTCACAATTAAAAGATGTATAGTACCTAACAATATTTGTCTGTGTAATAAATGCACAATTTATTTTCTTCGACAATTAGCTAAAATGAACTGAGCGTTAAGCACAGAGAATACTCTTCTCGTTGGACGTCAGCATAACGAACTAGAATATGAAGATTGCTCAACATAATTCCTCTTATATTAAATTTCTAAAGTTTTTAGTATGTAATAAGCTTGATTTACTGTTTGCTTTTCTAGCGGAATCTCTTTCGCTAGAATATTTTTAAATTCAAAAAATTATAAGTAACGTATTTAACGTATTGCTATTGAAAACGTCGTAATTCCTTAAAATACAGTTAGGTTTCTTCTCTTAGGCATCTTCTTTTTGTAATAAAATATCTTCTCGAAAGTGTCGGATATTTAAAAAAGAACTCGAAATAAATTTTATAAACAAGTATCGTAAGATGAAAGTCTCTTTGAAGTGGGCATATTTTGAATGGCTCGATGTCTAACATTTAAAATCCGATTTCACGGAACTTTTATTCGGCAATTTAGAAAAAAAGCATCAGCGGGTATTAAATTGTGATGAAATATACTAGTTCTGAAATTTTTTCTAAAACGATATTAACTCAGATATGCCTAATGTACTATATTTAGGACGGAATAAATATATTCATTCCTGCAAAGTTTAAGATATACTTGAAAGTTTGTATTCCACAAAATCGTTCATTATACCCAAAGCAATTCGCGATTTCAGAGTTTAAATTTGATTGTGTGTTAACTTCAAAAGTGTGAAAATTCAAAAATGAATAATTACCAAGTGCAATTTGAAAAGTAAGTCAATTTTAGATACTAAAAATTATAATAAATTTTTAAATTAGTGAATAGCGTAACAATAAACATTTATATTACTGGCTACTATTGCCGAATTTTCATTATTTATAAAATAAATAGTAATTTATGAAGGGGAAAGAGAGATGTTAGAAGAGGATGATGAAGCCGTTGATAATGTAGAAGAAATTACACCACTTCCTCCCCTCAATGCAGCCGCTGAGCTCACAGATTCTTGCGCTGAAAATGACTTGACCATAAATAATCTGCCTGCATCTCAACTACAAACTCTTGCAGAAATCCAAACAAAATACGACAGTGACTTTTCCTCGGATGATGAAATACCGTTATCATTATTAACGGCAAGAATACCAAACAAAAAGCAAAAGAGAACAACACCTAAAAAAAATTTCTCAATTGAATCAAAGATCTACCTTACTCGTCATCAGGATTTTTTAATGCTGATAATGCAACAAATGTCGAAAATCCATTAGAACTGTTTTCAATGTTTTTCGACGAGGAAGTAACAGATCTCATTGCGAACCAAAATAATAATTACGCCCAACAAAAAGATCGCAAGCCTAACACAGACAAGCAAGAGGTCAAATCTTTTATAGGCGTTTTGATCCTTAGTGGGTACATGCGTGTACCACGAAGAAGAATGTTTTGGGAACGTGAAAAGGATTGCCACAATGCCATGGTTACTGAAGCAATTTCCAGGGACAGATTTGAGTATTTGTTTTCAAATTTTCATGTTTGCAATAATCATCAGTTAGATCAAAATGATAAATTCACCAAAGTCAGACCTATTTTTGATTTGCTAAATAAAAGATTTTTGAATAATTCACCGGTTGAAGAAATGCATTCAGTTCCATATTACGGACATCATGGATGTAAACAATATATTCGTGGTAAACCCGTGCGCTATGGATATAAACTTTGGGTTGGAAGTACCAGATTAGGATATTTGAATTGGTTTGAGCCTTATCAAGGCGCTGCAACCAATATAAGTAAGAATTTTGTCGATCTTGGAGTTGGTGCAGCAGTGGTATTGGAATATGCCCAAGCATTACGTGAAAAATGGCCAGACAGGAAATTTCACATATTTTTTGACAATTTTTCACTTCGATTCCCCTAATTGAAAAACTTATCGAATGGAATTTTTACGCCACCGGTACCGTTAGAGAAAATCGGTTAACAAACATTTCTCTGATCGATTCAAAGTGCATGAAGAAAAATCGTCGAGGAAGTTACGATTTTGAAAAAATTGTTGATCAAAATATTATTGCAGTAAAATGGCACAACAACAGTCTGGTTTGTGTTTGTTCTAATTTTGCAGGAGTTAGACCGATTCATATGGTCAAGCGTTATTCTCAGACAGAGAAGAAAAATGTTCAAATAGAGCAGCCACATTTCATCAACATGTACAATTCCAATATGGGAGGCGTTGATCGTTCTGATCAAAATATAAGCTTATACCGAATTTCAATTAGAGGGAAAAAATGGTCATGTCTTGTCATGTCAGTCTGTTACATGTCTTTGGTAACACACTGTATTGACATGACAATTCAAAAAGTTTGGCAATTGCACCGAATAAACGGTGGACAATTGGACCAATTTAGCTTTAGAAGACGAATTGCTACGGGGTTATTAATCCAAAATAAAAAAGAGTCGAGTTACCAAAAAGGTCATCTAAGTAAGGTCCATCACATTGATTTACGTTTTGATTGTATTAATCACTTCGTAATTCCCCAAGAGAAGCAAAACCGATGTGGCCACTGTCACCAAAAAACCACTACAAGATGTAAAAAATGTGACACTGGTGTTCATGTCAAGTGTTTTCTATCATTTCATACAAATTAATAATTTCGCTTAAATAGAGGTGTATTTTCCTAATGTCCTATATATAGTACGGTCTGAATTACTTAATTTTTGAAAAAAAATTATGTTTATAAATTTTTATGTTTTTCTTATATGTTAATGAATAATATTTTCAAAAAATTATTTTTGTTTTAATGACAAAACATCGCTTAGGCATATCTGGGTTAATTCGGGATACATCATTTTACGGTAAAGAAGTTTAAAGTTTAAACGGTCATAACGAGCAAAAAAGACAAAATACACACATTCCTGGCTTGTCGTACGCCAATTAGAAATATAACTGCCAATGGGAACGAGCTGTCTAATTTTACGTAACAGGTATATATGGCCTATCCAAACTTATACGCAATTCACGTCATCAAAACAAAGTTACTAGATTGTTTATTTATAATTCGGTTTAAAGTTTGAAAAGTGACATATTCTATAGATGATTTACTTGCGCACATATTAGATGGCATAAAGAAAGACTGCAATTTATTAGAACTGTCAAAATACGAGGTACGAGGTGACAGCACTGTGTGAAACGTCATCATCTAGTAACCTTTTATTGATGACGTGGATTGCATATAGGTTTGGACAAAGTGTACCTACGTATGTATGTCTAATAAGTAAACCTAGACAAGAATGTGTATTTTGTCTTTTTTGCTCGTTATGGTTGGGCCAATCCAATTCAAATTTTTTGCCGACGAAGGCCCCTACTTATTTGTCGGTAGCTTAAGACCGAGATCTATCTTAACTCGTTTCTTATCCTTCCTACTCGTTCTCTATGAGGTGGAATAGATTTAAACTAATTTATTGTAAATAATTACAATATCTAAGATCGATTGTTTTAACGTTCAATTCTCGCAATCATATTTTCTACCAATTGTCGCTCATTAGTTTTTGTTTTATGTGGCGGCTCCGGTTTTTCGTCAAACTACTTATTCTACATTATTGTGTTGCTACACGCCTAACTTTCGATCGTAAATCGTTTAAAAACGACGGCCGTTTTTGTTTCATGTCGTGCGCCAATTTTGGCATTTCTAAAGATCTGCGAAAAACGTTGTATTTCAGTTATGGTTTATCGCATAGTTCTGGAACAAAAACTGTTAGTTTTGGCACACTTCGTGCTACATTTTTGTCACGTATGATATTTTTCGTATCTCGTTTGCTTATGCCCAAAATGTCGCGCCAAACTTGACTATTGCGATTACAAAAAAATTCAAATTTCGGAGGGATGATTTTTAGGGAAGGATTAAAACATCAGCCATCAAATTGTTTTTAACAAATATACATGTTAAGACAGTTTAAACAAATAAATAATAGAGCCCTGATACTTGTCCCCTTTTTAGCACAAATCCATAAATGTTCGCAAACATTTAAACTTGATACACTTTAAAATGTATACGAGAGTAAACAAACTACTGTAAAAACAGTAGTTTGTTATTCCGCTGCAAACAAAGTTACACCAAGTTAAAATCGTTGAAAAATCAGGATATCATCTGACATTATTATGCGAGGTGTCCAGAAAATGGTTGGAAATCTCTCGGGAGCGCATAGACCACGTCAAAATAATACTATAAGTGCCTATAAATGTTTTTTTAACGATGCCCCCCTTACCGAGATATTCGCTTTCAAAGTTGAAAAACAAAAATCAATCTTTTTATATAGTACTTACCTAACATTTTTATTTTTTATTAAAATTTAATAATGTTCGGTATAAGTTCGTAGTAAATGAAGGTCTTTAAAATATTATAATAGACATTTTTATATTACCTTAGAAGGGCCGAGGGTGATGCACCCCTACCCATATTCTTTACAATCACAATTTTTTTTCGATGATCACGATTTTCAATTTTTTTTAATGGCATTTTCGGATTTTCCACACACTTTATGATAAAAAAGGTACTGTAAGATTCACATATTTTACCATTTCAATGTCTACCTGTAATTATTTTGTTAATTTAATGTGAATGTTTTAGACGCTTAAAAAATGGACGAGTTATGGACTATATTATTTATTTCCATAAGCTACTCTAACGTAAGTACATACAATGGATCCCTGTTTATTCGAGTTTTGATTAACCGAATCAATTAGGAAGAGAAAAAAACTAATACATGTAATTCACATTCTAATACAAACAACTAATCGAGTGTTTTGAATTTGTTTTTTCTGGTTATTTTAGGTAGGTATTACGTATATTGAACTATTGTACTTTGTAATGTGCAATAAATTAGAGTTTGTAAGTAAGTATATTAAAAAGAGAAATTTATTATTTATGGTTTTAAAATATGCATTCTTTAACTAGTTTTTTTATGTGTTTGCTTTAACGGGCTTATTTATTTTTTATTTATTTTATTTTATTTTCGCATCAACCTCTAAGGGTTATTAGCGTAAAAGATTTTGTGGTTTGATTTACACATTGATTGGAATTACATTTTATATACATGATTATTTTAAATTGTGATTAATGTTCCATTGCGCTAAGAAGGAGACTGCCATTAATAAAAAGTTGTTAAGAAAGCGTCACTGTCGTCTTCGGTTAAAGATGTTTGGGATGTGTTTTCTTTTTGATATTGATTTAGGAGTTTCTTTTTTATTCTAGTACATCTAGATTTTATTGAACGGGAATTTAGATGTGGGTGAATGTTTTCTAACATCGATATTAAGTTACCGATTTCGTTAGTGTATTCTCTTGCAGTGGTGCTTGGGTCAAGTGGCAAATTTGTTGATAGTTTAACACGTATGAGGAGGGCGATTCTTCTATAATTTTTTGGAGGGGTGTCAAGACTTCTAGTAAGTTATGGGTAGGGGAATCGGGTGAGGAACGCTTAGCTTTTTTTGGTTTTCTATCTGGCTGTGATCGTGGTTTTAAGAATGTTTGGTTGGCAGTGGGGAGGACGGTATTGACTGTAGGGGAGGTGTCTTCTTCAGCTGGGCTTATGTCAGTAATTGACTGATTATCGTTCTTGTTCGGATCTTTATGCTGTTCTTGTAGAGAGGAACTTGGATTTATAAATGTACATATTTCTTGATTAGATATGGTGATTTCGGGTGAAGTTTCGGAAGAGGTGGGAAGATGCGGTCTCTTTTTGCAGGGGAGTTTAGGTGAATTAGATAGTGGAGGGAAGGTAGGTGGGGCGTGAATTTCAGCTGTGATTATTTCGGAGGTTACTTGAGAATGATTGTCGGTGTTTACGGGGGATAGGGAACTATTGATATTGTTCGTTTCCTGATGTATGTCTGCTATTGTGATTATGTTATTATCGGAATTAACTTGAGTTAAGTTTGTGCATTTAGATGATATGTGACCAATTTTTTTACACGAAAAACATTTTATTTCGTCGGTGGTGAGAAAAATTCGAAAGGAGGTTTCTTTATGTGCTACAAGTAGTGATTCCGGTAATGTATCTTTTTCATCTAATATAATGTACACCTGACGGCGAAAACTTAAGATATGTTTATATTCCGGAATAGATATTCCGGCGCCTATAAAGCTAATGGGAGAGACCGTTTTTAATCCTATATTTTTAAACTCGTTTTCAATTTTCTCATGAGTTAATGATGGCGACACATTAGATATAATGATTCGCTTTGCTGGCGATACAAGTCTTCTTGCAGGAATATATTTATCGTTTATTTTTATGCCTCCATAATTGTCCATAAAGCACTCTAGTGTGTTTCGATTCGATAAATACACGCATACTCTGTTATTTAAAATTCTGGAGGCAAATGTTATGTTTTTTGGTACTACTAATTCCCCGACACCGATAATATAATCATTTTTTTGCGTGTTCGGTATCGCGTCCATCATTATCGCTAAGTCCCTTTCAGGGAAAACGAATTTTGAACTACCAGTTTCTTTAACAGCTGCTGCAAACGATTGTGGACGGTTGTTATCATTTTTATTTTCCGTGACGGAAATAACTGTAGAGGCGCTGGTTTTTTCCCAAACTACCTCCTTCTACGAAAGCGCCTATGAGGTCCTTATTAGACACACTCATATTGGAAGGCCAATAGCCCCGCTTGTATTCTTAATAATTCAAAAATTAATCCACGCGCTCCGATACGCGTGGAAAAAAGCATATATTAACTCGAGAAAAATAAACCGAGTAGTATTTCTACTATTAAACTAAAAGACAGAAATTCAAATAAATCTAATTTACACAAATTGTAATCTAATTGTTCTACTATTTTCAATAATAGATTACTTATCTATATCCCTGCACTGTGTCTCTGAATACTGACATACAGTGGCGGCCATATAAATAAGCTCACTGCTCAAGATTTTTGTTTTCGACTGAGTTCTCATCGCAAGAATTTGTGTTTTGAAAGATCAGTCACACATAATAAGATGTAGAATTTCCTGGAGAATAAGGTGGTATAGCTCATTTTTCGATTGCCACTAATTTTTTTCAATGAAAATTAAATATACTCATGGGTGGTGCAAATTGGCGCGGCCATATAAATAAGCTCACTGCCAATTTCTCTAGTTTAATGAGTTTTTCAGCACGTTTTTTTAATTTAATCGTGTGTTCTAACAGTATTTATAAATTTATTCTTTATTTCTGTGTTGCAGATGGGTCGCTCTCGTCATATAACCCCTCAGTTGCGTGCGCGTGTTGATGTTTTAAGGAAGTCGGGTTCCAGTATTAGATCAATCACGACTGCGTTGAAAATTTCTTATGGAGCAGTGAGAAACGCACTGAAAGTGCTCAAGAACAATGAAGGACGCGTTGAGAATCCAGTGCGCAAGGCAAGACCTCGGAAAAGCAACAAATACGTTGACCGCGCCATTGTTTGTCTGTCAGAATCCGACCGGAAGCTCACGGCAGTAGATATTTTTGACGAGATGAAGAAGAACCGTGAGTTTAACCTGAGTGTTCGAACTGTGAGAAGACGTCTGAATGAACGCGGTTTGATGTGTCGGGTTGCCAGAAAGAAGCCGCTTGTTTCAAAGAAGAATCGCAGGGCCAGAGTAGCGTTTGCGAAGAAGTACGTTTCTTGGAATCCGGAAGATTGGGCGAAAGTTTTGTTCACCGACGAATCGAAGTTTAACCGCCTCGGATCTGACGGAAAAACGTATGTTCGACGTCGTCCAGGTGAAGAATACGATCCTCGATGCACGAAGATGATCGTCAAGTATGGTGGAGGATCCGTTCTCGTCTGGGCTGGATTCCGGCGTTCAGGGGTTGGTCCCATTCATCGTATTGAAGGAACTCTTGATGGCGAGAAGTTTGTAAGAATCCTCGACGATGTTGTCAAACCGTATACGCGCCGCCATATGGGAAGAATGCAATCCACGTCATCAATACAAGGTTACTAGATGATGACGTTTCACACAGTGCTGTCACCTCGTACCTCGTATTTTGATAGTTCTAATAAATTGTAGTCTTTCTTTGTAACATCTAATATGTGCACAAGTAAATCATCTATAGAATATGTCACGTTTCCAACTTTAAACCGAATTACAAATAAACAATCTAGTAACTTTTTGTTGATGACGTGAATTGCATATAGGTTTGGATAAGCTGTACGTATGTATGTCTAATAAGTAAACCTAGACAAGAATGTGTATTTTATCTTTTTGCTCGTTATGGTTGGGTCAATCCAATTCAAATTTTTGCCGACGAAGACCTTACTTATTTGTCGTGCTTAAGCGTCTATTTAACTGTTTCTTATCTTCCACCTTTCTATAGGGATGATTAACAATTTTTGTTTTCGATTCATATCTAATCGAAGTTTTAATTCAATTTGAATAATTTTTTACAGTTGTCGCATAGTTTAAGTTTTATGTGCGTTCCTGGAATTAGTTGCGTCAAGCTCATTTTCATTACCATTATTTTTGCAATAGCGCAAGCAAATAATATACTCATGTGGTCAAATATATGCGAACTATATTTCCAAAGTCTTGCCTCCACCCTGTGGCCCTACTAGTTTATCGATGTTCTAGACAGTTGTGTACATTCTATCTTGTGTTTGTGTTTACCGATCCAATTTTCATTTGTTTTCTTATTTCTTTGATTAGTAGGGTGCTTAGTCATAAACCTCAGTCGTGCCTTTGATGATGTTAGAAGTCGGTCCAGTTTAAACTAATCCAAGCTTCAAAATTTTTTTTGGATTTTCGATTGATTTGAATTAATGGCCGCAAAGTTGTTTCTACGAAAAGAAGGTACTTAGAATCAGTGAGGCCAACTGGAAAGCAACAATTAATTGACCCTGTGTTACTTACACGTCTACTTTCGATCGTAAATCGTTTAAAAACGGCGGCCGTTTTGTTTCATGTCGTGCGCCAATTTTGGCATTTCTAAAGATCTGCGAAACGTTGTATTTCAGTTATGGTTTATCGCACAGTTCTGGAACAAACTATGGTTTTGGCACACTTCGTGCTACATTTTGCCAGTATGATGCTTTTCGTATCTCATTTGCTTATGCCCAAAATGTCGCGCCAAACTTGACTATTGCGATTAAAAATTTCAAATTTCGGAGGGATGATTTAGGAAGGATTAAAATTTCAGCCATCAAATTGATTTTTAACAGCATATAGTTAAGACAGTTTAAACAAATAAATAATAGAGCCCGATACTTGTCCCTTTAAGCACAAATCCATAAATGTTCGCAAACATTTAAACTTGTCACTTTAAAATGTATCTCAGAGTAAAGAAACTACTGTCAAGGCAGTAGTTTGTTATTCCCTGCAAAAAAGTTACACCAAGTTAAAATCGTTGAAAAATTGATATCATCTGACATTATTATGCGAGGTGTCCAGAAAACCGTTGAAGTCTCGGGAGCGCATAGACCTGTCAAAATAATAGGATAAGCCTATAAATTTTGCCGCTGGCAGAGTGATCCTACCGAGATATTCGCTTTCGAAGTTGAAATCAAAAGTCCAATCTTTTAACCCAGTACTTACCTAACATTTTAAGTTGAAAGGAATTTAATAATTTCGGTATAAGTTCGTAGTAAATTGAAGGTCTTTAAGATATTATAATAGACATTTTCATGTTAACCTTAGATGGCCGAGGGTGATGCACCAATGCAATTTCTTTAGTGTAATTGTTTTCGATGATCACGCCTTACAATTTTATTTTATGGCGTTTTCGGATTTTCCACACGTTTTAATAAAAGGTACTGGAATTCACAGTTTTACCATTTAATGTCTACCTATTGTTTCAATTTACCCATGTGAATGTTTTAGACTTTTAAAAATTGAAAATTAGTGGCAATAATTATTTATTTCCATAAGCTATTCTCAGGTAAGTACTACATCTATGGAGCCCTGTTTATTCGAGTTAGAATTACCGAATCGATTAGAACAGTCAAAACTAATACTTGTAAGAGCTTATTTATAGGCCAATGTAATGACTAATCATTGTTTGAATTTGTTAATCTGGTTATTTTATTGGAATACCAAAACGTTACTCCGTTTTAACGGGCTCGTTATTAATCATATTGCAATATAAGTTATGAATCAATAGCTCGTCAGACCGTGTCAGTCCGTATTATCCGAGGTAAGCTCGCGGGGTCACATTAACTTGTATAAACGGGATTCCACTATATTTATAAAAAATACTTCGAAGGCCGATCTTTTAATCCTTCCCTCAAAACCGCCCTTCCGAAGAATGAATTTTTTGTAATCGCAAACGTCGAGTTTGACATGAAATTTCGGGCATAAGAAAACGAGATACGAAAAATAACGTACGTGACAAAAATTTATTATGAAGTGACGTGCTAAAACTGATAGTTTTTCTCCTAGAACTGTGCGATAACCGTAACTGAAATACAGCGTTTTTCGCAAACCTCTAGAAACGTAAAAATTAACAAACGGCATGAAACAAAAACGGCCGCCATTTTTAAACGAATTAAGATAGAATTAACATTCCTAAATCTCGGTTTTAAACTACCAACATATAGCGGGGCGGGGGGGGGGTCTTCACTAGTAAAAAATAAAATTGTTTGAAACGATCGAATAACCAGGTCGAACCACTCGAGATCGATCGACTCGGTTGTTTAATTCGATATAATAGTTCGTTTAAAATGGAACAAACTATAGCTGCTTACGTTCACGCAATTTAGCATAGGAAAACGTATTTATGTAATATACACTTCGATAATAATTTAAGATTTTAAATAAAGAAAATATGTAGAAAATTTCGCTTACTTGTGAATTGTGCGTCCAAGAAATCGAAGGCGGCGGTTCCGGACTATGCTTAACTATGCACGTGAGATTCATGGTGCTTCCCTTGTTGATGTACATTTCAGGACCACCCAGCAACGTAGTTATAGGTTCTGAAATTAAAAGACAAATGAGAAATTGCCGAAATATGCAAAGCGATCTACTTCTCATAATAAACTTTTAAGTAACATACACCGAGCGAAATTTATAATAATCTTTTTGATAACACTCCCTTGCTCCCGGCGAATTAAATTTACATTAATTAGTAAAATTAATTCACCTAACAGCATTTAACGTTATATACCGAAATAACTTTCATACGACTAATAGAAATCAAGAATTTTTATAAAATGCAAAATTGTATTGTTTTAATTACTTTTTCGTAATAGTTGTTTAATATTGCCATTACTAAAATTAAGTGTAGGCATGGCGTGTATAACAGATTCAAAATATTTTTAAAACGCGTTGCTGTAGGTGACGTTTAATCGCCACCTTAATTTTCGTTAAGGGATTCTATTTAACCGAAATGTGAAAAGAGATGTTTTCTAGAAAATGCGCAGTTTGATCTGGGTTATTCTGAACCACAAAGTGGAATTAATTAAAACTTTAGATGGCAGCGTGACATTTTAAAGAGAAGAAAATTTTCCAATTATTCTTATTGTTTAGAGAAATTGAGTTATAATTTGAGTTGGAATTTTAAACTAAAAGTTTAAATATACCGAATTACGTTTATAAGGAAATGTTTATTCAGATATAAGTGCTTAGTAGGTATACAATATCGCTTATTAAAGTGTGCGAGTTTACAAAGAAAAGAATTGTTTATGTCAAAATTAAATAAAGACTTCGCTCGTACGTTCTTTGTCCTGCGGCTACTATTATTATTTCTCTATTCTTTCTTATTTCATTTTATCTGATAAGACAAAGAAATCAACTTTATTATTTATCAAGATGAACATAACTGTCGGTTGTAAAAATAATTGGATTTGATTTAAAGCTTGTCCCAGAAAAAGTCGTATGTTAAACATTCGATAAATAATAAATATCTATACCTACTAAAGGATTTTAGAAACTATTGCATATTATGCATGGCATTGTATATACCTACATATTGCCTATATACCTATATAGAAAGAAAATAAAAATTAAAAAGAGATCAGGTAGACAGGGAAAATAAAGTGTAAAAATTTAGAAATGTCAAATATAATTAAAAATTTAGGGGAATAAATAAAAATTGTAAGGGAGAAATTAAGAGGGTTAATAATTGTGAAAGAGTATAAATAAAAGTGGCTAGAAAGTACGCAGTGGCAGAGGAGTGAAGGAAGTCGGAGGGAGAGTGGATTGGAAAAGAAGATTGAAAGTGTTGAAAGGAAAGAACAATAAAAAGGGCGAGAACTAGTGAATAATTATAAACAAAGTAAGACGGTTATGCATAGGAGGAACTGAAATAGAATTAGTATAATTGTTAAAATAGATAAAATAATTTAATATATTTAATTTATAACTTATATATACACATGGTGAATCAGGGTCATATATACAGGGTCTTAATAATATAATAATAATAAAAATGGCCGTAGTAAAAAAATGGCGCTCGACGTGGGGCTGTGCCGTAGAAACGTAGAGCGCCAGGAAAATGAGGGAACAAGACAGGAAAAATAGGGAAAAAGACAGAGAAGAACTAAAAGAAAACTTTAGTGGAATGGAGAGGATCATTAGAATACAGTTAGAAGCAACTGAGAAACGAACAATAGAATTACAAAAATACATGAGGGAAGAGTAGGATAAAAATAAAATTTAAAAGAAGGACAAGAAATAAAAGAAAGCAAAGTTAGACAGAAAAAAACAGTAGAGATGAAAAAAATAAATGAGAATATAGATATAACTGACAGTAAATATGAAAGAAAAATTATTATTATGCAACAATAAGATTATAAAATGGGTAGACGTAGAAGATAAGGTGGAAGAAAATGGAGGAAGCTTATAGGGAAAAATAATATGCAGTATAGGAACAATGAAGATATTGAAGTAATTAATAAGAACCAAGAATTGCCAAGAATTATGCTCATAAATTGAAAATTATTAACAATGATCTTATACCATATGAGTATAGAGTGAAAATAAAACGGAAAATTGATAGAAGGCTAATAAATAAAATAATTGAAAATAGGGATAGGTATCATCAGAATAAAGCAAAGAAAAATTATAATGAAAACAAGTATTACAGGAATTATATGGAGAAAGAAAACCGAAAAATTAAAAAGAAGGTTAAATTAAAATAAAAAAGAGAAAAGCAAAAGATGACAGTTAAAAAGAGATTTAATTAAAAATTTAAATTTTTATAAAATTCTAAATTTAAGTTAATGAAATGATACGGGATACCAGAAACAATAATATAGGAATAAAAAGATCAGAGAGACAGTGAAAATTATGAAGTGTGTAAATTTTAAAAATGTCAAATTTAGGGGA
The DNA here is from genome assembly GCA_036326145.1 of Rhagophthalmus giganteus. Taxonomy (NCBI): domain Eukaryota; kingdom Metazoa; phylum Arthropoda; class Insecta; order Coleoptera; family Rhagophthalmidae; genus Rhagophthalmus; species Rhagophthalmus giganteus. The sequence goes on along the minus strand of JARFJA010000083.1, from coordinate 3,021,407 downwards.
ATAATTAAAAATTGTAAGGGAGAAATTAAGAGAAAAAAATTGTGAAAGACTATAAATAAAAATGACAGAGGAGCGAAGAAAATCGGATGGAGCATGGATTGGAAGTGTGGAAAGAAACGAACAATAAAAAGGGCGACAACTAGTGATTGATTCATTAGAAACAGAGCAAGATGTAGGAAGAACTGAAATGGAATTAATATAATTGTTAGAATTAGTTAAATATTAAGAGTAGAAAAAAAATTAATAACTTATAATTAGTTAAAATACAACGTGGGGCTACGGCAATATGTATGCCAGAATTATTTAGTAGGTAACAGAAAAATGCACTTTATAAAAATAGTTACTTATCGCGAACATATCCGAAAGTTTCGCAGTTCTTTTAAACGATTCTCATCTACTTCTGTGCAGTTCCATTTGAATAAGATTTGTTGCTCGTTTTCATTATAAATATTTAAAGTGAATTTCATTATTTATTAAATTTGTAGTGCAAGATTTTTTCCACGTACAATCGACTCTCGATTTACCGTTGTGAAATAGGGTTGAAAAAACACGGTAAAATCGAATTTATAAGAAAAACAAAATATATTTATCAGTAAACATAAAATTAAATGAATGAAAGAAAAACTAAGATTTGTATTCAGAATTAAAATACTAAAAAAATTAAAAAAAGCAGTTACAATTAAAGTTTAAATAATAATAAAACAATAATTAACTACATAGTCGGAATTGGTCAATTGGTTTTTATGTCTGCGGAATGTTAATTGATTTGATAACTTTTTTATTACAGTACACGTATTGTTTTTGTAGCTGGATGATGGACAGAGTGCCTATCGAAACGTTGCGACTTCGACCGATAAAGGTCCGGCTACTAAATTGTTTAATTATTATGAGTGAACTTGTTCGCTATTAATCTGCCGTTAAACTTTAAAGTAAACATTAAAAGGAAAACAATTTTATAAAATCTTTCGGTTCCTGACCACGATAAATCCGCAACGCGGTATAAAGCGAGAGACGACTACAGTTGTTCTTGATTTGACGACATTCTGTAAACACTCGTCTATTATTCGTTTAGACTTTAGACTTTAGACCATAACCATATGTATTTATATCTTGAAGAAGACAAAATGGTAAAATGACACCAAAGAAACTTTTTAATAATTTTTTTAACAATAATTTTTAAATTAAACTAATAAAAATTAAATTGTTGTACTGTATAATCAGAATGCAATGGAGTTTCGAATAAAATTGTTATAATTTTAAATGTTTTGTTTCCTATAAATTATGAAGAAGATCTGTGACTTGTGTTGGTTCTTTTTTTTTTTTAACTACAAAAACAAGCAAAAATGAAGCGTATTTTTAATATTCATTGCGAACGTGTTGTCTGCAGTGCTTATGTTTAGCTGCACCGTTTGTTTATAGCTTTTAAGTGGATATTTTACGCACCAAATATCCCCCAATACTAAAAATATTTTGAAATGGTTACTCGACGTTATTTCGCTAATTACCTATAATTACGTTTTTTCCTTTCTAATTCTACATGTCAGAGTTGTACGGTTTAGTTTGGCCGGAAAAAAAAGAACTAAAGTTGATTCGGGGAAAACTGTTACATACATACGCCCGAGCAACAGCTTTACAAGTAATTTAAACTCCCTTAAAAATCTTGAAAACTTCTCGCTCAGTTTTTTTTATCACCCACTTTGCCAATGGCTCGTACATTTACTTGAAAACCAAACTTATACTCTTCCGGGCCGTACTTACGTCAACTACACGACTATTTATATAAATAAACTGGTCGAACCGGCAAAATAAAGAAATGAAAATCACAAATTTGAAAAACGAAAACTTAAAATAACCAAGGAAATAGTTAACGATTTCTAATAATTTCAAGTCTAACGGAAAAAAATCGTAGATAGGTGGTATTTTATAAACAAATTTCTGCACAACTATTTACAAGCAAAGGTATACTTAACGATTGAGCAAATTAGTTTCTACGATAAATCGACATTTATTACTAAAATTTATATCTTAAACGTGTACGGTACGTAACGAAAGCATCCTTTTTCTGTCAACAGCTGACTCGATGTCAGCTATTCCAATGTAATGTCGTAACTTCAAAGATTTATTGTTATGGCGACTGTGTGTGACCTAAAGTTTTAGGTAAACGAACACCACTCGTGGACGTGAAAGCTTCTGTTATTATCAAATTTGGCCGTTCTAATAACAAAAGCAACTTGACGTTCGTTAAGAAGAAAACACAAACTTTTTCGATTATACGTTGAGAGGTTAGCGCTTTTGTAAACTTTAACTTAATTTATTTTATTAAAATTATAAACTTCATCCTAATTAATTGCTTATAACCCGCCAAGTATATTTAAACAAGCTATCGAGGACGAACAATGGCAAGATTCGAATTAATCATTTGAATCGTCAAATTGTTTTCGAGCACAATTGTTTATAAGAGAGCCGCATGGAAAGTTTGCTTAAGTATACTTTTGCGCGGAAATCGCGAGAAATAAATTTAAATGTTTGCTCGAATTTATAAAATTTTAGCGTAGAAATTTTTGATTTCTTACACAGGTCTACAATTTATGTATTTAGGAGATTTTCCAGTTTGAGATTGCAAGAGATAGGTATCGGTTTTTGGACATCTTTCGCATAGGACGCGTTTTTTCTTTTCGACTTCCAATTATTATGACTGAGATATTGCTATTCTAGCCAGACTTGTCATTATTTTCTAAACATGTTTGTGTCGATTTCCTCGTTATTCTTTTGCTTGTATTTTTTATTTTATATTTTTTATGATAATATTATTTCGTATTTTTATTGTTATCTTCTTTGTGGTTCTAGTTCTGATTAAAAAATACCTATAAGTAGATATAAATAGATAGATTTATTAAAATTTAATTTAACATCAGTTTAACGTTAGTTTTCCTAAATATTTAAATACATCATGTATTACCTATATATTCTCGTGAATTTTTGAAAACTAATGAATGAATATTTCTCAACTTTGACAGATGAGACAGAATGCATTACTTTGTTTGATAACGATAGACACTAGAAAGAAGTTAGTAAAATTTTCGTTTGCGATTTTAATAAAAAGTTGTATTTATTTGATATAGGTAGATATTAGAAACATTTAAATTGCCTTAATAATAAATACATGAATCGAGTTAATTAAAATTAAAAATAATCGTGTTAATAAAGCTATTATACGGTTCTTTCAATAAATTGGTTGTATTATTAACTTCGAACGCCTTTACATTTAATTAAATCAACAAAATGCTAACCTTTCCGACGAATAAAACTACGTAGGTAGTGGATTTCCATTTCCAGAAAGTATTCCCTTAACGTCCAAGATACATAGGTACACAAAAAGGCACAATAAAAGTCTAAATATCGTTACGCGCGCGACCGATCGTCGCAAAAGAAAAGACAAGACTGAAGGGAATTTTTAGAAAATCTTTATTACCTTACATAAATACGGAATTGCTTTGTTTAAATTTTAGAAAGTTTAGGCATTTTATCAGACGATGATTCTTGCAGGTAACGATAACCGACACCGATAAATTAATGTGACCTTTAATTCGAGCAAGTACCTTACGCAAGATATCGTTCACTGTACTCTTATTATCGCCTCAATTATGCGCGTGTTCACACATAATAATCCAGAATTTTCTATCGTAGGTATTCGTTTAAATTACGAGCTGTATTAAAATTGTGGAGATATTAAATATATCTAGATATTTTACGTCTATAATGAACTCATTATATGAAACCGAATTGCTTATCAACAACATCGTTGGTCACAAAACATCCGCATCGCCAATGGATTCTAGCCACGAAACTCTTAAAACATTTGCAAATAATTATTTTAAAAGCGGCCGATTGATTTTTTTTTTGTTAAAAAATTATTCAGGAAACAAAAACATCATAAAAAAAAGTTAGTATGTTGGTTGTACTATCTATACAACGACTTCGTAAAAAATGTAGGCACGACATTCGTAAACTTCGTTTATTTTATTTAAACAGCCCGCAGGCATTTGTCTTTATACAATGGTTTACTCGAATTTCGAACCGCAAAGTCAAGAGTCGACCATTTTATTATTTTCGAATTATCGAAGACCGGTCATTCTTTTACGGTCTTCTCCGGTCAGCTTACGAGATTTATTCATATTTTAAAATGTTAATTTTTAAGTATCTAGGTAGTTGTTTAAAAATATTTTCTCGAGTTAAATATTTAACGTAAAATATTACCTATAAGAACGCAGGCTAAACTTGTGAAATTAAAATACATATAAATAAGCACAGTAGGCACTCTTTAATCCGGCACGTTCGGGACCACGATCGTGCCGGATTATCGAACGTCAATATACATATTATAGTTTTAAAAACAAGGATATCAAAGATAATGTATTTTATGTGTTTATGCACATAAAAATAGAGCATCAACATTAAATATACATTTAATTGAATATTCTTGTATTAATAAAAAACACAGTATGTACAAAAGTCGGATTCACCCGAAAAAATCCGAACGTAAAACGGCTCGATCGGTGCCGGATTGCAGAATGTGCCGAACCGTAGATTACCAGATTAAAAAGCGCCTACTGCATAATAGGCCCGCTTGGGTATTTTCGTTTGCATCGAATAAATAAATTTAACAACCTATTTTACTCGATACAGGGCCAATTGTAAAGTAAGAAACCACCTCTTGGCCACTTCAAAACCGTGTTCTTTACTCCCGCCAACCCTTTAAAAGATCAATATTTCAAAAGTCGCCATCTCACTCATCTTTAAAGATAGAGGATCTCGTTTTAAAACCAAAACATGAAACATTTAATGCGGAATAAAAAAGTTTCTAATAATAATTACTGATTTTTCAATATTGAGCGAGATACTACGAAAAACGCACATTAAATATCAACCCTCCATAAACATTGGTAATTCTTTCCTGAAACTAATAAATGACGGCCAAAATGTTTCAAATAAAATTTGTTCCCCGCGCTTTCAGGTTTAATATGATATACATAGGTATATGAACGACCTATATTTTCATTTTCAAAATAACTACAATAATTCCATGAAAGTAATATAATATTTAGTAAAAAAAAGGAGAAATTTAGAAGAAGGAGAATTAAAAGAATGCCACAAAAAAACTAGAATTATTAGAATTTTTTTTAAGTAAAGAGGACAAAATAAAAAGTTAATTAATCAAATTTTGTCTCGTTGTCAGCCTAAATTGTTTAAACATTGTTGCGACAATGGGCAAAATTTCCCAAAATAAGTGAAATAAAAAAAATCAAAAAACATGATTAAAACAAAATATTTTTTTTAGTACAAACTTACGCAAAATGTAGTCTAAGACTGCTGCCGCTGCGACTGTCACTTGTCTGTAACAGACTATAAGGAAAAATTAGAATTTTCTAAATTTTTCTTTGAATTTCCTACTTTTTTTTGTCATTGTTTTCTGTCTATCGCCAATTACCAGCGTAGATTCTTCTGTTGACTGCGAATTTGCATTATTACGTATCTATATCTATGCTTTACATTTCACTGTATTTCACCAACCACTGCGATCGCGAAAACGCGCGTAATACAAAATTTCGTTGGCAAAATTAGACCGTCGAATATTTGAGGGAAACCCTAACCGAGTCCTTATCCAAGAACTTAACCAAGCTCGATTTTCAAAGAATTTGTGTTAGAGCTTAAAGGCCCATGTATTTACACTTTATGGAGAGTTATTCGACAAAGAAAGTCGTATTAACTCTTTTGTTTGTAATCCTTTTAGATTACACAACACTCGCGCACTCACTCGCAAAAAGGCCTTATAAACTGAACGAACACTCCTCGCACACACGCATAATACGACGCCGTAATTTAAAATTCGAACTACTGAGACAAAGCACTACCGCTTTGTACCACTAACGCGAATGATCTGAAACGGTTTTGCCGGAATTCTATATATATATTAATGCATTCGAGTTTACACGTGGTACTAGAAAATCCCATATTTTATTTTAAAAACCTTCAGTTCTTTGTTCGCACTTTGATAAGGCATGCAAGTGGGTGGCACACATGTTTTATTACTTGTTTTGTATTTTATCGGTCGCATAAAAATGCGATTAAACTTTTATCTGGTTTATGGTTTGTAATAGGAAAATTTTCAATGTCGAGGGGCACACGAATAGCTTTTAAATTAAAAATATAGTAAATTTATAATTCTGCGGTATAAAGGCAGTATATAGTGATTATTCAAATAATTTTAAACTGGTATTTGTTTTTTTATATTTTTTATTTGGATGTCGAATTTTTATAAAAGGTGGTGTTCGCGTAACCCATAAGATTGAGAGCCACTGCAATCGATTCTTGTCGAAAACGAGTCACTGACAAAAAACAATAGATATACGAGGTTTTCTAATAGTTTGAAAGACGGTCATCATGACCAGGGTCCTTTTTTCCGTTGGGACAACAACAAAAACAATTTGCAAAAACGTTTGATACTATTTAATTTTTGTTGTCTTGAATTTTGTTTTGTTTAAAACTTTATTGTTATTCTTCATTTTATACCTGACACGTATCTAAAATTAAGTAACAACAAAATTAAAAATCCTCAATTAACATGTAATTCCAATAATACTGATCGCTCAGTAGCGTTTGTGAGATCGGTGTCGGTCTAAGCGGCACGCGTAGACAGCCCTCACTTATATGTTACACGCGCGCGTTCTTGGTGGTTTTTACAGGGTTCAGATAATTCAAATTATATCAATATACTAAATAAATTATATAATATAAGAATACATTTTATTTAAAGCATTTTGGCGGTAAACTTATTAGTTTCAGAAAGAATTATCAATGTTGATTTTTAAAGTGCGTTTTTTTTCGTAGTATTTCGTTTAATATTGAAAAATCAGTCACTATCGTTACAGACTTTTTTATTTCGCATGAAATTTTTCATATTTTGATTTTATAACGTAAGCTCGATCTTTAAAGATAAGCGAAATAGAGACTTTTGAAATATTTACCTTTTAAGGGATGGTGATAGTAAAGGACGTGATTTTGAAGTGATTTCGTACACTACAATGGACCCCTATCAAATAAAATAGGTTGCTAAATTTCTTCATTCAATGAATCCGACAAGCATAATATTAACAACACAAGCGGGTCTACTACTAGTATTAGGGCCTCTCAATATCCAGTCAGAATTTATAAAATACTGTAGAAAAAAATAAATCGATTTATTTTTTACTAGGTAAAAATAGAGAATATTTGTTACGTTGCCTAGGTAAATGGATACTATATTCATAATAAAATTCGTCATTACAGCAATGTATACCTATATAAACCAGAGCAAGTGGCGAGTTAGAGCTATTACTGCAACGAGGGTGGCTATCGAGTTCATACTGTTGGAGGCACATGTGCTTCATTTGCATCGTTACAATCTATTACACATAGAGTGCTTTTGTAGGCCGCCTCATTAGACTTCAACTGCACCATTTACCATAAAAACCATAAAATTTGTATAAAAGCACGTTGTTTGCTAAACGGAGTGGGCAACTTCCACCGAGTTGCATCACATTTATCTTAATAAAGCAATTTATTTAGTGAAAAATATTGCTTTAAAATGACTATAAAACTCAAATTAGACGAGTCATATTTATTTTATATACATTACGTACCTACATATTTTGCTTCTCTCAAGTATTTCGATTTTATACATTTTCGTTGATAAAATGACAAAAGGACACCTAAGCAAATAACTTCATAAAAACACAAAACATTCTACTCAATTAAAAGTCAAAAGTTTCGATATCTATTTATCTTATTAATCGTCTAAATGCGACACCAGCAACATCTGTTTGAAAACGCCACTCGCTTAATTTGATTTTTGTATTATTCTTTGCTCGTAGAGTTGTATTAAATTCTCGTTAACATTGTGATCGATAATAACTAATTTATAATTTATCACTTTTTGTATTCAAACTCGTGTAAAATATGTTAGTTTAGCTAGGCATAAATATATTATGTAGTATGTACGTGTATATAGCTAAACTTGGCAACCCTTGTCACACTCGACTTATCACATAAGTTTAATTTACTTCCATCCTTAATTTAACCTTCATCAAAAATTTGGAACGTTAATTTAAAATGAAGCAAAATTTGTAGCTATAAAAATTATATCGCAATATCGCTTTGTTGACGATACATAATTAAATTTTACTTTGTCTTTCTATTTATTACATACCTACCTATCTAATTTTAATCTTTATTAAATTATGTTTGCAACTTTCATGTAAAGGATTTATTAATTAGGTAGGTATCGCTTATTTTTTAGACTACCCTTGATTTTAATTACCTAAATAAAATATGAACATTTATGTATAATTGAATATTTTGTATTAAACGTAGGAATGTACAATCGGGTGCAGAATTAATGTCGCTAATAGAGAGCATTGGGCAGGCAATACACGGCACTTTAAATACTTTAAATATTCTGATTGTAATTTATTCGTTGTGTTGTGTGTGCCCGTGTAATGCTCGCGATAGCGACATTAATTCTGCACCCGACTGTACATACATACAATATTAGTTTGTACGACAGAAATAAAATGTTTTAGTATGTAGAATTTATACTTTCACGTGCTAGTACCTTAAGCAACTCATTGGGGTCATATTGGTCCCAAGACGTTAATGTACGAGTGTTTAGCACTTATTTTTGTTCTTATTAAACTTTATTGCCTAACAGTTCACATTGACACGTACACATTAGTCTTTTATTTAACCCATTAATGGCCAAGCATTGAAAATTTATTTATTTTCATGTATCTAAATAAACTTACCTAAAAAAATAATAATAATACTAATAACGTATTGAAAATTAATGTTTCGTTCTCGATACTTTGGCATAATATTTGAACTAAAAATTAATATTCAGTAATAACTAAATAATTTCATTTATGCGAACTTTTTGTGCAATTTTATAATACAAAATTTCATTACACAAAAAAGGCACCGTTTTGCACCACCTGCAGCGTCCCCCACTTTTCCTTATTCTCTCTGTATTGTCACGTCACGAATTGCCATCGTTGCCATCGAGATGGATTATTTTATAAAAAAATTATCAAACGATTAAAATGATCAGCGCTAACTTTCGTACAGTAATATGTAGTTTCGTATACCTATTATCAAACAGTTTCGAGGTCAACGAACGAAATCGTTGCGCGTAATTCATTAAGAGATTTTGATGAAGTAGTAGCGCTTTAAATACTACCGAGAAAAAAATATCAATGAAATTAAGTTCGGACGATAATACTGGCCACTGCACCGCATCGTCCAAGATACCTAGTATTTAGAAATTAACAGATTAAATCTATTAATAACAATGTTTGAGCGATTAAAAATTTTGGTTGTCACGATAATAACGATTTAATTAACCGTTTAATATTTGAAATGTGTCGGACTAGTCGAAGACGAACGATGTAACATTGAATCCGATTGATCGGCCGACTGGAAAACTTGGCCCAAATTTGAAATACGATTAGGAAGATGGTCAGACTAGTTAAGCGTGCGGCCGAACTAGGAATGCTAATTTAAAAGTTGCAGGCAGTAAAATAGAGTGTCTATAATAAGACATTTAAGACAATAAATTCCACTCGTAATCGACCCTAACGTTCGCTAAATCGGCGCTTGCGATTCTACGTTACCACAACAACAACTGCCTTAACGAAATTGCGAGTTTGACAATTAACATTTACGGAACGGCCACTTTTAAATTCGTTAAGTGAACGGTCAAACTAAACTAGTTCGACAACAGTAGTTGTCCGACCGTTCAGTTAAACCGCCCTTAATTTCTTTTCCGTAACCGGGCCTGTGTCCGTTAAATTTTCCATTTAAATAAATTTCAATTTGAATCATTTAATGCGCGAACGAGATGACTTTTACAAGGATTTGATCTATAGCTTTTTTTTTAAATCAAACGAACAGGGTGCTCCGAAAGTAATTGCAATCCGCAATTTTTATATAGATTGTGTTAACCATTTTGAGATATCTAATCTAAAATTTGGTTTGACGTTTCATTTCTAATCATCAGTCACTCGTGTTCCCATTTTTTTTTGTTATTTTGCGAAAAACCAGCCTATAAGTACCTATGTGTTTATTTTTCAAATGTATTACAAAAATTAGTTGCCTCGAAACTTTTTAGTTCAACTTTCATTGTATCGATTTAATTTTACACATATATGCAATAACAAAATTCGAATTTTTCGAAGCATTAGAAATTAAAAAAAAAACATTTCAAAGATCAAAATAAATATCTTGTTTTAAATCAGCAACTGATGGACCTGATCAACTAATCGTTTTAAATGAACTATTAAAAATAACGATCCAGATACATCTGAATTGTGGCAGATAACCCCGGTGGCGATGCTAAAATTATGAAACCGGCTGGGACTTTTAAAAGTATAATTCAAAAGGTTATATATAAGTAGTGATATTTTTAGACGTAAACATTAATTTCATTGTCTTCAAATATCTTCTTTCAAAAACTGATTTCAGCTTTGGAAATTAATCCCAGCCTGCCGGGAAAGAAACCAATTTTAAGAGAGTCGTGGGCATCTTCGAATCGTTAAAAATAAATTTCAATTTGCGATTTCTCACATAAAATTATCTTCGATAACCTTTTTTCTCATTTTACCAATCTCTATGATTTATAAAAACAATAGCTGTTCGAGGAAAAATTCGATATTGGCGTAAGTGGACACGTGAAAATGTAAAGGTTATTTCGTGCGTTTGTTACTGTCATATTAATGAAGATATTGTATTTATAATATTCGTACATCAAATGCCGGTCTGTGTTAGTTAATCATTATCGATATCAGACAGAAAAGTCGACAACAAATTATTTGCCCTTTTCCATTTGCTCCAGAGTGAGAAAAATCGAATGAACTTGCCATTGACTAACCGGAATCTGCTTGGAAATTACAAAACCTCACTTTATTGTTTATAAATAAAAGTAGAACGACCGTTTTTGTCACGATATCAAGTTATTTTACATTATTATAGACTCACATTATTTTCAAGTACGTAGGTACTACTGTTTAGGTTATTTTTTTGGTAGTCTAATTTTTTATCCTTTTCATTTTTGGATATAGGCCCACCCTGTTTGCCTCGATTTTTCTCAGTTTCGGGCCATTCTTTACCACATAAAACCTGCGAGTATTACTATATCATCTTTCCATCTCATTTGTGGTCTACCTCTCGATCTTTCCCCGCGTAAGGTCGCCATTTTCTTATTTGGTTATTCCGTCGTTGGTCTTGGTGGTGTTCATTATGTCCAGCCCATTTCCATTTTTGTTTAAGTGCTTGTTCAACGGCGTCTATGACTTTCGTTTCCCTTCTTATCCAGTCATTCCTTTTCTATATCTAAGTGAAATCCCCAATATTTGCCTCTCCGTTGCTCTCTGCGTTTTCCTTATCTTGTCTAGGTTTGGTGCTGTAAACGCGTTCATGTTTGAGCTCCATACTTGGTAGTATACATGAGTTTAATACCTTAATTCGTAGGTGTAAAGGAATTTTTTGTTTTCGTTTTTTGGGAGATACGGACAGTTTGCCAAAAGACGTCCAGTCTGTTCGCATTTTTCAATAGCTATTTCGACGGTTTGATTTTCCTTATTTGTTTTAACGACTTGACCTAAATATTAGGGGGACCGGAAAGTAATGTCGTTTCTGCGCATGTCGATATTTGATTGTCATTTGTCAGCTCATTGTGTATCTCGAAGGCGTGCCAAAGTCATTTTAAGGTTATTGTGACTCGTTCTCTTCTAAATAATTCAATATTAAACTTTTTTTTTGCAATTTGGGGTGAAATGGCCAGCCAAATACCAGAAGAGCATATCCGGCATTGTATGTTTTTTGAGTTTCGCAAGGGTAGTAACGCAACAGTTGCGACCAAAAACATTTGCGATGTTTATTCAAGTGCATTAGACGTTCGTAAATGCCAAAGATGATTTTCCAAGTTCAGATCCGGTCATTTTGATCTCTCTGATCGATCAGGAAGACCAACAACATTAGACAACGACATGCTAAAGGCAGAAGTGGAAGCAAATCCATGTCAAACGATCGAGGAACTGTCAAACACCCTTAATCAACCTTGGTCGACCATCCAGGAACATTTACAGCAGATTGGAAAAATAAGCAGAGCAGGTGTTTGGATCCCCCATAATCTGTCCGAAGAGAACAAAGCCAACCGATCCATCACAGGCATCGTATTGCTTCAACGGCACCACGCAGAACCGTTTTTTGATCGTTTGATCACTGGATACGAATTAATGGGTCCTATATGATAATCCAAAACGCAAAAGGCAGTGGCTCTCTCAAAATGAATCACCACGAAATACTGCGAAGCCGGGTTTACATCCCAAAAAGGCGCTTCTGCGTGTTTGGTGGAGTATTCGCGGAATTGTTCACTTTGAAGTGCCGAAACCTGGACAAACTGTTAATGCAGACCCTTATTGTGAACAATTGGATCGAGTGAACCAATCTTTAATCGAAAAGTATCCGGGCGATTGTCAACAGAAAGGGCGTCATTCTGCAACACGACAATGCAAGACCGTACCGTGCAAGGCGAACACTGGAAAAAATTAATGAATTGAGGTGGGAGGTACTGCCTCGCCCACCATACTCGCCCGATATCGCACCCTCGGATTTCCATTTATTCCGATCCTTACAACATTTTCTTAGTGGCAAAAAATTTGAAAATTTAGATGACGTCCAAAATGCCATCTCGAGATATTTTACTCAAAAACCAATTGATTTTTATCGGTCCGGGATTGAAAATTTGCACACTAGATGGCAAAAGGTTGTTGATAACGAGGGCGATTATATTATTGATTAAAAATAAAGACTTATTAAAAATTTATTCGTTTGAATTTAATGTAAGAAAGCGACATTACTTTCCGGTCCCCCTAATATATGTATTCAGCTACTGTTTCTATTTCGATATCATTTATCGTAATTTTGCGCTGTTCGTCGCTCTTTGACATTATTTTTGTTTTACTGTGAGGTTCATTTTCAGGCTTTTAGAATGCCCTCTAATGTCGCATGTTTCGCTTGCGCTGTTTTTTATTTTACTTGCCCAATTGCGCCTTATATTTAATTATTAAATTTCATTAATATCTGAAAGTACCCTTAACTATCCTTCAGTTCAACATAAGCGTGGATAGAATGTATTAATCAGTTCGTGAAGTTCACTTTTCACCGACTCACTTATAATTTAGTAATTAATTTGGTATCTCTTTTAAGTTCGGTGAAAGTATCGTGAACTTAAACTGAAGCCTTAGCCAATTAAAAGAAAAAAATATATTTTACTCTCGTTTTCTATAACCTAAACAGCAGCTTCCGATAATTTCGCCCGTTTTAATCGATACCGGTCGAACAGGACGAACGGTTACTGTTTTTTGTGTCCTTACTCTAATTAAGCTTTGCAATTATTAGCTTTCCCTTTCACAAACGTTTACACAAAGTCCATTTTGCGGGATAAACTTTTACTTTCAATTTCGCTTCAATTGAACGTTATAAAAATTTAATAAATAAGGAAAAGGAAAAACGTATAATTTTCCTTGGAAGAGTCGCATTTGATTCATTTTTAAAATTAAATTAGGTAAAACCTCATACATATTATACGGACATCTACACAAATATGCATTTATCCGGTGTATGGATATATTAACGACGATTTTCGGTGTTAAAGGAGTCTTTGATATTTCAAGGATGTTCGTATTTAAAAAACAACTTAAATTAAATAATTTTAAATAATATATGGTTTGTTCTACTTCGAAATTATGTTACATCCGAGATAAAATCCGCTCGTTTAGATTTTCCGAGAAAATAATTCTATTCCGCAATTATCGTTGTCGATGCACTAATGCTTTTTAATTAAAAGACTTAGTAGAACAATTACTTTAATGAGGCAAACCGGCGGGAATTTAACAGAACCGCAGCACCTCTACACCTACTTTAATTGTACGTTTTCGAAATAAATTTACGATAAAACCATTTCGGTTTATCCATTAACTTAGTTTTTAACTATGCCAGCACATAAAGATGTTTTCAAAAGTGAGATTTAATAAAATAGAAAAATTAGGTACGTACGTACATACGGAATTTCAACTAATTACAGAAGGGAAATCTCTAAATCTAGGAACGTAATCTACTTTAGGTGTACCTATACTACTACACAAAATTACACAAACGTTTAACGGGCAAAATGTGAACGGCCGTTTTATTGTCGAAATTTTTCGGTTATTGGCTAAAATAAAATTCGAGAATAACGCGATTTAGCCGTTTACGTTCGAAGTTGGCTTGATAAGGATTTTTTTTGCTACGACGATGTTTTTATTAAATTCATCTTCCGGTACCCGTAACAGTTTTACCGACAGGAAAATAAAAATTTGGCGGAGAAGTCTTTCATTTACAGAACTTAGTGGTAACTGGCGACTTTAAAAAGAACCCTAATTATTTCACGAGGACGTGTTTATTAACGACGACTTCTTTTATACAGCGACGCCAATTCATTACGTCTTTTTCTTTCTCTTAATTATGCATTCCTTTGTCACAAAAGAATATACTTTATCTTCCAGATTTTTAGTCCACAAGTATTATGGAAATTAATGCCAACAGCTTGAAAAACGGTAGCGTTTTCAATTCACACTTTTAATTATGCGCCCTATTATAATATATTATATTAGTTTTAAGAGTTATTCTTTCGGTTCCGATTCAATTTTTAAATACGGTTATTATCTTTTCTTGAAAAAAAAAGCGAGAATCTACACAAAATTATATTTCGCAAAGCGAAATAAATATTTAACCACAAACTTTCGTAGATGCAATATATTCCAACCCCGATTCTTACAGGTTATTATTACTTAAAACTGGCTAAAATTTACGATTTATATTAAAAGCACGAAACCACATCTCCGGGCACCTTTTTGGCGATGTGGGAAATTCATTTACAACCTATTATTTCAAGAAAAAAATAAACACAAATCATAAAAAAAACCAAAAACGTATTTGAATTTTAATTAGCGGCCATAATGCGGTACCGCAAAACTGTTCATGATGACATCTGTTGGCGACAATTAGATAACTCTTAAGTCGGGGTGTTACTACGTCCACTTTCCATCACAAATATTAACTTGAAATTGTTAATTTAAATTATCGATAGTCGAAAAATGATTATCTAGGTTATTTTATTCAGCGATACGGCGTTTTATTTCAAAATTAAAAAAAAAAATGTTTTGCCGATTATTTTGCGACTGTTTAATATTTCTTTGTAAAATTCGACACAAAATTTCGATACTTCATAACTGCGAAGAAAAAGAATATCTAACTACAACCAGAGGCGTACGGCAAACGCAGAAGAAAAGTTTTCCCCGCTCTAAATTTTACGCTACCGACGGAATCGTCATTTTGATATGATTTTTTAATTATTCTATGTTTTCTACAGGGTCTTTCAAGTTCGAGTTTCTTTTTCAGTATTGTTTTGTTCTGAGAACTGTCACAGTTCGATGTGTCTCTTTTGACAGATGTAAAGTAGACGGTTTACAATTTACTAAAATGAGTTCAATTTCACTTGAGAACCGTATAAAAATAATTAAAATCCACTACGAAAATGGTGGATCCGTGAAAACTACATTTCGCAAAATTATGAATATTTGTGGTCGTTATAATCGTCCAACAGAGGCCGGAATAAGAAAGTTAATCAAAAAATTTGAGTCGACTGGCTCGGTACAAGACATAAATGCACCAGTGCATGCTCGTCCCAGCCGTTCAACTGAAAATATCGCTGCTGTAAGGGAAAGCATTGAAGATCAAAATTTGTCAATTAAACGGCGTTCACAGCAATTGGGCCTATCTGCAACCACCACATGGCGAATTTTGCATAAGGATTTGGTTCTTAAGCTTTACAAAGTTCAGTTGGTGCAAGAATTGAAGCCAAATGACCATCGGCAACGTCGACAATTCATTAATTTCATCCAAGAACAACCGGATGGTTTTGCAGAAAAAATTATCTTCTCAGACGAAGCTCATTTCCATTTGAATGGGTATGTAAACAAACAAAATTGCCGTATTTGGGCATTGGAAAATCCACGGCAATATGTTGAGAAACCTTTGCATTCTTCTCGCATTACTGTTTGGTGCGTATTTTGGTCTGGTGGTGTCATTGGGCCATTTTTCTTCGAAAATGCAGCTGGAAATGCACTTACCGTCAACGGATTACGATATCGTGACATGTTAACAACATTTTTTTGGCCTATTGTTGATGGTATCGATATTGATGATATATGGTTTCAACAAGATGGTGCGACATGCCACACAGCCAAGGAAACAATGAATTTATTGCAAACAAAATTCCCACGAAGAATAATCTCACGAAATTCTGAAGTAATTTGGCCGCCAAGATCGCCCGACTTAACACCTTTAGACTATTTTCTGTGGGGCCATCTCAAAGATAGAGTTTATGCAAATAAACCAGAAACAATTGAAGCCTTGAAAGACAACATTCGGCGAGAAATTGCTAAGATAGAGCCCCAATATGCCGAAATGTCATCGAAAATTTCACCAAAAGAATCGACATCTGCAAATGTGCATGCGGGGGACATTTGGAAGATATTATTTATCATTCATAAATTGTAGACTCTCTACTACATATATATCAATAAACAGATGATGAATTTCCTTTCAAAATGTGTTTAATTTGAAATTGAAAAAGAAACTCGAACTTGAAAGACCTTGTACTTAGGTATATAATGTAGGGGGAGGACCGGGGCATGTTGTTGCAATTTTCAAACTTTAATTGATTAGGTACATTTTTTTGAAAAGGAATAAAAACATCTAGTTTTCATTTCATGAACGACTAATCCTTAGCCCACATATTACACTATTTAAAAGTTTAGGGGAATATATAATTTAGTAAAAACAAATAAATGTATTTTTTTATTGCAAATTGTATCGACGTGTCCCAAGTCGGGACTAGTTGTTACACATACGGGGCACTTTATTACATCGCATAAAAATTGATGACATTCCAGAAAAACAACTAAATTATGATAACACTTACTTAAATTCCAAACGATGAAATAATTGAGTTTAATCCATGAGATTATGCGGCTTTTCCGATTGAAGTATGTTTAGATTGTGTTTCTAATGCAGTCCTTTCAAAGATTTTTATATTCGTATTTGCCCTTTTTGTCTTTTTAACACTGGAACGAACCATTTTCTATGCGAATAAAAATGTAAATACTTAATCGTTTAAAAAGGCAGATACTATTATTACATTGTAACAACGTGCCCCGCTGCAATGTGTAACAACTAACCCCAACTGTAATCATTAACATATTCTATATCGTACCTAACCTTGCAGAAATAGGAAAATTCAAACTAAACATGGGAAAGCATAACTAAATAACTAGGTGTTATAAATGTACGTACGGCATATTCGCTTACTTGATTTTTTGTCGCGCGACTGAAGCTTAAAGTTGAAAAAATCTGGCTAAAATCTCGGCAAAAACACTCTTTCACTAGTTAAAATCGCTACATGCACGTGAACGATTCACATAGATTAGACCTCGCGTGGAGGCGAGTAATTGGTATTGTCGAAAGGGCGCTATTTCAGCTGGTCGTATCATAAACTTGCCCCCGTAACAACTAGACCCGGTCTCCACTACTACATGTTTCACTGCACAACACTTATTTTAATGTTTATTAAATTATTGTTTTTTTTTTAATTTTGAAATAAAGCATCCTGTAAGGAGGTACATTTTACCTAAGTGTTTTAAGTTAAATTATAGTATTTTGGGCCGAAGATTCTTCAATTACTCTATGTCGCAATTATGAATGAAACATCCTGTATAATTTTTTATCCGCATTGCTTTAAAGCAGATTTTGAACAGCAATTGTGTAGAATCATAAAAGGCTTCGTCGATGCGTAAGTGATGATGACGGATTACAGAGTCACATAACTGATGATAGATAATATAAGGGAAACGCACTTGAAAATAGAATTTCAAGTTTTATATAATAAAAACAGTTTAAAGATTATAATATGAGACAGTATTTGTTGTTTGTGTCAAAACGTATCTTTAACCGATCTAAGACACAAACAAAATATAAGAATAATTTAGATGTTCCGATACACCTAGTTGTAAACATAGCAGAACAATGGAAAAATTTAATTTTAAATTAAAAAAAATAATAATCATAGATTAAACTGCGCCTATGTCATTGCAAACGATCATTACAACAATTGTTTCAACACAAAGTAGAGCTTAACCTGTGACAAAATTTAATAAATCCTTTCTGAATACGATCGTAAATGTTTAATAATAAACTTACGTTTATATCAACAACTCGCTAATAATACGAACGTGATGTATTTTCTAGAAAATTTCCGTTTATCTTTGTTAATGCATTTATTTGTACAGTTGTCTTAACGTCCCGTCATTGGAGAAATGATTTGTCAACAAGACCTAAAGATAAGTCCGATAAGTGAAAATTAATAATGAAAAAGCGAATTTTACGGTAAACGATGGTCGACTGCAACGGTTAAAAACCCATTACGGGACTCGTCTCTTAAAAATTACTAGAGAAAAGTTAATTACCGCGCGACTGATGGGGTGCGACCACCAAAATTGGTGGATCTTTTCAAGCGAAATTTGTCTCGGATTATTCAAGAACTCGATTTAAGCGATCGTCAGATTTACAGCGCTGACGAGACAGATTTATTTTAAAAATCACTTCCAGATAAAACGTACGACACTATACAGGGTGCGTCCAAGAAATTTCCGGAATTATTTTTTACCGCCCAAGCGAAGCGCGAGCGGGCGGCCGCTCCTGTCGGGATTGGTGGTGGGGGTTCTCAGGCAACAGGGAAAAAATATTCAGTTGCCTCCGAACCGCCGGAGAGTGCGGATTGCTTGTACCGTGAGACCCTGTTTGGGTGACGCGTCACGACTCACGATGCAGCGAAATGTTGAACAGCGTGTGAACATCAAGTTTTGCGTTAAACTTGGAAAGACTGCTGGTGAAACTTTACAAATGCTTCGGACAGCTTACGGGGACGAAGCAATGAAGCAATCAAGTGTGTACGAGTGGTTTAAAAAGTTTAAAGACGGCCGAGAAGACGTCCAAGACGATTCCCGAGCAGACGGTAAACGGAGTTTTTTACAAAGGAGTCATCGAGCGTCTAAGAAAAAGGGTCGCCCGCATCCGCCCGGAGATCGCCACCTGGGTTCTCCATCGTGACAACGCGTCCAGCCACACATGCCTTCTCGTGACTGAGCTGTTGATCAAGTACGGTGTGACAATGCTTCCCCAACTCCCCTATAGTCCAGATGTGGCTCCAAGCGACTTCCACCTGTTCCCCAAGCTGCAAAGAACACTCAAGGGAACTCATTTTGGTACCACCGATGCGGCTCAAAAGGCTGTGACGAAGCAACTCAACAGCATGTCAGAAAACGACTTCAAGGGCGCGTATGAAGATTGGAAAATTCGGTGGCAGAGGTGCTACGATGCCGATGGCGACTACTTTGAAGAATTTTGAACAGTTGTACGCTTTATTTGCAATAAATCGTGTTTTATAGCCTCATCCGGAAACTTCTTGGACGCACCCTGTATGTTAACGAAAAAACTGCAGCGGGCACGAATTTTCAAAGAAACAACATTAACATTCAGATTAACATGTGCCTCGGGTATTATTCACAAATTAACGCTTTTATTATTGGAAAGGCGAGGAATCCAAATTATTAACAGTTAACACAAATTATTTTACTAAAAGTCAAAGTGGTGGTGTGGTGCAAAATTTCGTTAACATATAAATGTTGTTATTATTTTTCTATTCGCGCTATCGAGCTTTTATTGTAGATTCTGATTTTTCAAATGTCTATTTTACATATTAAATTCAAGAGACTTTTCTTTTCGATAAATTTTAATTATTCATACGGCACATTTTCCGTGTTTTTAATTAATTATCTATCTAAAGAGCGTAAAATTCGAAAGCTTACTTTTAAAGGCGTTTTTAATTACACAGTTAAATAGGGTTTATTATAATTTTTAAATAAATAGCCTTATTCGTTCGACTTGTTGACGTATAAGTCGAACTAGCAGATCTGCAATTTTTTCGGTTGCAGTTAAAATGATTTTCGACAAATAAAAAGCGAAAAGGGAAGCGACTGTCAGGATGTAGCAGCACTTATCTGTGATGTTGGCGTACAAGTGCTTTTCAATGCGGCTGTTAATGGTAAAGTTATAAAGTTAGAACGTTGAAGGATCTCCTTCAGTCCACCATGCCAATAATTGGCAGCAAACCCTGATTCTCACGAAGTGAGCAGAAATTGTCCACCTACATTTAAAGTACTCAATTTTTATCTCGCGATCGTCGTGAAAATTTCGTAATTTCTCAAACGATTTAAGTTGAAATTTGAAATTCATTTCCATGTTTCGTCGCGCACTACTTGTCTAATAATAATTTAGTTTGACCCGGTTTCGCGAAATCTGAACTGCAGTTATACTAATATAATTGAACAAGAGATTACTTACCCACGACCGAGAGATGCATCGAAATCCCTATCGGAGGCGTAGTCCCTACTTGACATTCATAAACACCGGAATCCCTGCGTTGGGGATATCGTATTTGTAATGTCCAGTCTTCGGTTAAAGGGTTATGTATGCTGATAAATCTTTGATCCGACGTGTATGTCATTCGTCCAACCGTTAATAGATGCAAGTCACGATGTCTAATCCAAGATACCTGAAAGGGCGAAGAATGCATTCAGAAATTTGATAAATTACTAGACGTTATTTGAAATAAATTACGTGGAAAGTTAATGTTCGAACCCCGATTAAATAAATAAGACCTACAAAGTTTGCGGTGTGTACCTACTATATAATTTACTAAATCGTAGCGAACTTAGTGTATCGGTGATTGATGAATACATTAAAACGACAGCTCATAACATCGAGATTCGTCTTGAACTAATACTAAAGTTATAATGTGCCGTGCAATCAATTAATGTATGTATACGTAAATGTCAGATTGCTTCATTTATCATTTAACTTACGTAACGTTCTATATATATAGACTTAACAATAAAATTTTCCATAAATTACCTATCTTACAAACTTTTAAAATTATCGTATAGTTTTATTAAATTTTATTGGTTATGACAATTGAAATTATCTTAAAGAAAAATCCACGTTAGACATGGATTATTAGCGTAAGTATAAAATTTATTAAATTAATAGTTTGCAGCAAACTTATATAATGCGCGTAAAATTCAATAGGTACGTAACATTAAATTACATAGTAACAAGCATTTGTATTACACAAACAAAAAAAAACGACTAGATATATGGGAAACGATATCTTACGTCCATTTTGTAATCAAAAATTGGCATTATTCATATAAGCATACACTCAACCAAAAAAGTACGTAAATACAATAAAAAAACATTGTATTAAGAACTGGCGTTCATTAATTTTCGTCCGAAGTACGATTTCATCATTACAACGTATGTCCAAAGATTACTTGATGTTCGAAATCATTACCCAATGAACGTTTATTGGTGTAATGACATTGCTACATCGAATGCAGTTCATTACGTTAATGAATAATTTGACCGCTCCAATAAACAAGCTTTCTTTGTTTTAATAAATTAGTACATACTACATTCCACTGAAATGCAAAGTTTGTTTATTGTATCGATGAATGCGTTCATTAAATAAGGGAATGTTCTTGTTTTGTTACACTCAAAAAAATATTGTACATAATATCAATGAACACCAGTTATTGACTTTTTGATCATTGATACAATGAAGAGTTTGTTGTTTAATAAACTAAGTAACTTAATTAAATTTTAATTCTATATAATTATAAATCACTTTCGTACGTAATTAAAACAGATACCTGCATTCTTAGTAAAAACAAAAATACGAACTGACATTTTTAAATAATTTTTTCTTTTGTTCTAGTCTGCTTTTTTGTTATCCACTAATACTACTAATACACAGAAAATAAGTGCCTAATTATGAAATTAAAACGAACGTTGTATTTACGAATCATTTATAATTTTTTACCTAATAACTTTCTTCATACCTACAATGAAAATTTTATCGAACTAACGAATTTTTCGTTACTTTTTAAGAGTTTGTAATGTACTTTTATCGAATGTACGTTAATGTTACGTACATTGGACGCGTTACATCGGATTTTTTTTTTGAGTGACAATGTGCACTTCTATTCATATTAAAAGAGTACAGTTACTATTTCACATTGTAAATAGGACAATGTTTATATATATTGTTTCTATGGCAAATTTATTTTTTGTAATGTTTTAATTAATTATCGCTCGAATATACCTACGTAGAAAATTTGATTATTAGTTCTTTATTGTTAAATGTTGTCGATTGTAGGAAATACAAATCGATTTTTCCGATGAAAAAATCGATTTGTATACGTTTCTCTGGAATTTGATATGTAATAACAAACAAACCGTTTTTGAATTATTTTTCTATAACAGTTCTAATATAAATATTTATGTAAACGTCGTGATAATTATTTAGTTTGTGTTTTCAAACTGCACTGTCTTGAATTTATCCTGTTTTTGCGAAGCCGTTAATATTCCTAGATTATTCTATATATAGAATTAAAAAAATACATAATCAACTGTATTTATAGTGAACTATTAGTATTAGTGAACTTAGTCATAGATACGATAAATGTAGTTATTATTTCAAAACGACCTTACACTAATATGATGTTTTAAATTCATAAATTTTAAGTTATGATGTTAATGTAGAAATTTGTAGATACAAGCAAGTAATGATTGGATTGATGAAAAAGAGTCGTTGAAGCAATCAAGATATCCATTAAATTATTAAATATGTTCATCAGTTTCTAATGGGATTACGAACACGGAAATTAAACAATGAACATCTATTAACAGTATTAATGAACTTTTTATTGTATCAATGAACAAAAAGTCAATAACTGGTATATATTGATATTATGTACGATAATTTTTTGAGTGTATAGGTAACAAATCTGTTATTTTTAAAGGACCGTTAAAAAACTAAAAACCAATCACAATTGAGATTTTCATAAGTTTCCATGGCGATAACACGTCAACAGGACGTTAAAATTAACATACTTTTTACAGAAGCGACTGCTAAATTACATTTTCTCACTTTATACCGTTAACTATGCGTTCATAACATACTCTGTTTCGTAAAGATTAGTAACGTGTATAGGCGTAAGCTTCCACGGTCAGAATCATAACACGATCTAAATCCGGAAAATATCCTTTAGACACTTTGTGGTTTTAAGCAGAACGTATACCCCGTTTAAAAGCTTTTCAACCTTAAAATATAGTCCTAGCGGACGGTGATAGATAGTAGAAAATAACGAGGATATAAGGATTTAATAATGTATTTTAGTTGTAAAATAAAATAATAATTGATTGTTGAGGTTATTAAAAATAAAAAATTTCCTTCCATTAGCTTCAACGATTTATATATACAGGGTGTACGGGAAATGGCAGGCAAATCTCTTGCGAGCGTATAAACCACGTCAAAATAATGCCGCGAGTTCCTTCCTATAAATTTTTTTCCTACGACGGCGCTCCATTAATTCTTTATTCAAAATACGCTCTTTTAGAATAATATATTTAAATGGTAGGTTCGATATACTTATTGGTTTTTGGTTTGTCAATTCTTAAAAGAGCCTTTTCACGGCGTGGATTCGCCGAAATAGGGAATACATTTAAGTCGGAGAATTTATCGTAACGTACCGTTAAGTACTAGAAAAAATAAGCATCGTCGATTCGAGCCTTCACTTTTTTCTAAGCGTCGCGTCGGTAGGTGTTACAAGAACCGGGCCAACTTTCTATTAGGATAAAGTATAACGTATACTGTCATTAATCACGGCGTATAAAAAGCGGGATATTAGTCTCGTAACTGTAAGTTGATTATTTTAACCGAATTTACGAGTTTCTCTAAAAGTTATTTTACTTTTAAGTGTCTGTCATTAGAGTTTAATCGCAGCCTATTATAAAAGTTGTATAAAATACTGAAGTATAGTACTATTTAAGGCGGAGGTGCCAGGAACTCGTTGGTTGTCACTGTTAAGAGTTACTTTATAGGTCACGAATGGCTATGAACGGGGGTTTACGACATAGTTCTCTGGTTCCTTCCGCTTCTATCTTGCACTTGATTTTTTCTTTGTTTCTGATGAGCCACATAGATATCGAAAAGAAATTTACGGTGTGGCTTCGTGTTTAAGAGCGCACAAACCGCATTTAAGTACGAAATCGGTTTAGTTCCTTTAATTCAGCTCAATTATACTTATACATTACAAAATCAATTATTTACATACAAAATGTTTAAAAGGCTCATAAATGCGTAGACTTTTACGTCGAACGAAAATTAAATAATTTTCTTTAGCATGCCATTTCGTTTTTTTTTTTAATAAGCAAAAGTAAGCCAGATTAAACAGCGTCATTTATTTTTAAATCGAGAGGAAATGAAGAAATATTTCGTGTTTTTATAATTCTTACTGTTTCGCGGAGAAAATTAATGTAGGTGGTGCACAGTTATAAATAGGTAGGTATACAATTCTTTACAGTAGTTTTCGCCATATTTTTATTTACAAATATTATTCCTTCTTTAAAGTAAAATTTAATATCTTTTGTATACCTACATTTTAAACTGCTTAATAAAAAATCAAAAACCAATGCCGTTTTTTTTTTGTTTAAAAATCCGCGGAGTTGAATATAATCCGATCTCTTCCATTTTTAAATGTTTTCCGATTCAAACAGAAAGGATATTAATCTTCTTATTGCAACAAAACGTTTTCGTTATTCCAGGTTTTATTCATTTTTAAAATCACCACAACAATGATAATATTTAATAAAAACAAATTTTCGAGTTCTGGAAGATTAATTGATATTATTTAGTACTTAGGTTCATTTATTTTAACGAGATCTTTATGATTTTTTATAGAAATCTGTTTAAGTTGATAAACGCTAATTTGTTACTTTAGTTATAAATGGAGAGAGAACATAAACGCAATTTTAAATAAGAAAATGTGGGTGCATAAAAATTAATTTAGAGTAGAAAGTTGTGTTCCGCAACTATATAATTTAATTATGCCGAAACGGAGGGATATTTTTAAAGCTATTACGAATAGGTCGATATGCTTTTAATTTTAAATGAAACGGCAAATGCAATTGCTCTCTTCAAAGTGCTCTTTATTATTTTAATGGGAACCTAACCAAAATTGTATGAGAAATCAATAACGAAAACAGAATTTCTTATTATTACTAGATATCTACCTACGTCAAATAAGTACGAATAATAGGTAGTACCTATACAGATATTATGTTTCACTACTTACTAGGTTGTATCGTATGTATTGATTGATTGATTTATATCGATGTTTATAAGTACATAATAAAGGAAAGATCGAGAGGAAAGGTCTGGAAAGACACGGCTTCGATTCGCTTTTTGCCTCATTTTCGAGTTTAAAAAAAATTGATTATAAAGAAATAGAGAGCGACCACAAACCTATGGCTAAGGAGAAGGGCCGCAATCAATTTTATTACGCAATCGGCCCTATGTCGTATCGTTTGTGTCATTTTCAACGCCGCCGTTAACATGTTATTACCATAAAAACGTATGAAACTCTCGATTGTGATTAGTTCTTAACGCCGGCGTTAAATATAACAGAAATGATACAGCATAGGATTGAATAATCAATCGCAATTTTCAACGGCGCCGTTGAAAATAACACCAGGACTACATCATAAAACCGAATATTTGCTTCGTACGTATCGAACTGTTTACAGTTCACACAAAAACTACCTACCTGGAAATCACCAAAAGGCGATAAATATTGGTTAAAAAGTTTTATTCAATAAGCTGCAATTTTGAACGATTTGAAAAACAAAAACATCCTAACGGCGAGCCTTTCGAGACAAAAATTTAAATTTTCAATTTTTTTTAAGATTTATTTCGTGTTCACACTTCAACCAGTTAAATCGCAGTAAAGGATTGTTTATTGGAATGAACGTGAATCAGTACGGGAAACGTTACGTTCCGGCATCGAAAATGACAGTGGTGAATCAATTTTCAATTATTTATTTTTTACGGACTTTAAATACAAAATTTATTATGAAAATAGCGAAAACGTTGGAACGGTTTTCACATCACAATAAATTACGAGCTCTTACAAAAAAAATTCCTTACAATTCGTTTTACGTAAAAATAATCACATATCACTTAGGTATACTAATATTATTAATAATAATAATAATATCAATTGTAATTTCAACTACTGGCGCGGTGTCTTGATCTTATTTGTCTCGATTGGACCTCTCTTCAAAATTATTTCCAATATTACAAGAAACTGTAATATTGTCAAAAAAAATTTAAATAAGCAAAATTAAAAATTATCAAATTTAAAAT
Organism: Rhagophthalmus giganteus; assembly: GCA_036326145.1. NCBI lineage: Eukaryota > Metazoa > Arthropoda > Insecta > Coleoptera > Rhagophthalmidae > Rhagophthalmus > Rhagophthalmus giganteus. Next base: position 2,994,892 of record JARFJA010000083.1, on the reverse strand, counting down.
TAACCTCGACACTTCTGAGGTATATGAGGATTGAAACAATTGATATTTTTTAAATAAATTAGTTTAATTTAATTTATTTTATTTCAAAACTAAATTGTACGAGTTATTTTAAATTAAAAAAAAAGTGAGTATAATTATTTATAAAAACAACATAAATGTAAATAAGGTGGTTGACTTTATGGTGGTAGTCTTCACCTTAATAAATGAACCACATGGTAGTGTGAGAAAATAAACAATAATAATACAATCAAAAGTTAAATTTGAGTAAAATTTTAACAGTTTACGTTATATACGAGGGTCAGTAAGAAAGTAAGTTTAAGGGTGGCAGCGCTCCGCGTGGTGAAAAGATAAACTAACGAAATTTTAGGAGGTTGTTCTCTCATCTATTCTAACCAGTTTGACGCATCGCCGAGCCCGATAAGTCTATTTTTGTGTGTTTTACGACGATTTAAAATGGAGACGCCGATAGAAGTAGCGTCCAAATGTGAACCGCGAAGTGTGATACGTTTTTTGATCGCAAAAAAATTATCAGCTAGTGAAATTTATAGAGAATTATCGTCTATATACGATGAGCAGTGTATGAGCCTTCAAATGGTTACACGTTGGCGCACAGCGTACCTAAATGGAAGAAAAGAACTCCACGACAAAGCGCGCCAAGTCAATGAAATGGGTACCAAATAGGTGGCCGACCGCCGAAAAAATGCAAAACAACTTTCTCCGCATGCAAGGTGTTAGCGACTGTGTTTTGGGATTATCGGGGTATTCTTTTGATTGATTACCTCGACAAAGGCAAGACTGTCAACGACTGTCACAGTACTACTGTGGTGTTTTGGATCGTTTACGAAAAGCAATCAAAAATAAACGGCCAGGTTTGTTGAGTAGCAAAGTGTTTTTCATTCACGATAATGCTCGTCCGCATTCTGCTCGTTTAACCCAAGAAAAATTGGCCTCATTTAAATGGGACGTTTTTGAGCATCCGCCTTATTCCCCCGATTTGGCCCCAAGTGATTTTCACCTGTTCCCGGCGATGAAAACAGCGTTTGGCGGCATACGATTCGATACAACAGCTGACATTACCGAAGCGGTCACAGCATACTTCAAAAAACTGGACGGAAATCATTTCAACGTCGGAATTTCAAAATTAGTTACTAGGTATCAAAAATGTATTGATAGAAGTGGCGATTTTGTAGAAAAATAAAAAAATGTCTGAATTTTCCGAAAATGACCTTATTTTTTTGTTTTGACCACTCCTTCCCCTCGTAATCGGACCCTTAAACTTACTTTCTGACTGACCTACGTATTATATATTTCCCACAAGTGTAAGGAACCTGGCAGTGACGTCACCGTTTCTGTTGATAATATTTGAATTCGTAGGCATTTCGTCTGTTGTTTGCGCAATTTATAGTCGTTTGCTATTAATTTCGTACAATACAAAAGTAAATTTATCCCCCAAATTAAATTAAATTTAAAAATCACGCGTACACCCAATTAGAGGCATGTACAAAATATTATAAAAGAGTCTGGACGTCTCAAAAACGGTAGCGAGTTTCGACGGATATGTGATTTATTCCATCACCATTACAATTAGACAACCTTAACGAATCACAATTGATTATTAATAAACAAAACGAGAAAATAGCTTTTAGCGCTAACGCAAAGTACCTGAGAAAAATTTAGAATCACTTCATCATTAAATTCGTGTTTAATTTTTTCACGTTCCATTGTAAAAAAAATCGACACCACCTAAAGATTTAAATAAATAAACCGATCACACACAACTGCTGCGTGTTAGCCCCAAGTAAGCCGTTGACCGCTCCTGAATACGTCCAACGTATCTATCAAGAGAACACGTCTTCCAGTTGCAATGGAAACTCGAGTATTTCCAAGAGACTATATAAAAGTTGTTTCGTAAACGCGACATTTTAGGGACAGATGTTTCGGACCTTTTTCGAAAACGCATGCGCGCGCGCTCACGCGTGTTATGAAAAGCTCTCGGGCCAAACTTGAAGAATATCTAATGAAAAATAAAGGGTTCCACTTAATATATTGAAGGTGACCTTCATGTGACCTTGGCAATGCTGTTCAAGCTCACACTAATACAACTATCCGATGCATAATTTAAAAACTTATATAACTTTTGTTCGAAACATTTTTATCTGGGACGCCCGGTATACGGTTAAAAATTTACAACTACTTGTGCGTATAATAAAATCGCATTCCAAGCCCCGGGCAACCATAAATTATTATCGAAACAGTGTCCGATACAAACAAGGCGCTACTTGAACAACCACTAATTGCTCAAGTTTCAAGTTGCAATTAATATGAAACACTTTAATAACGACAGTTGTTACTTGTTAAATTATATTTTGATTGAAAGCTGCACCATAAATCTCATTAATACTTAATAAGCTTGTTTAGAAACCAGATAAAAATAACACAATTTATTATGAAAATTAAAATTATCATTAAATTGTTTTTCATCGTAACATTAAACGATTCGATTGCGACGAGTAACAAAACTACACAAAGTTTTTACTTTAACAAAAACTAGACCTTTTTAAAAGTCGCTTTTTACCGAAAATCGTTGCAAGTAGTGTAAATAAAACAAAGGTTACCCCGATAATACTTGTTACAGTTTGTATTTAAATAAGGGAGCTTCGTGCACAAAACGCGAAGCTATCGTCCATAATAAATTATTTTACTACAAAAGGAAACGTAATCTTTATATAATTTAAATTGACGTAAAATTTCAAGATCTTATTTACTTATTAAAAGAGCGTAAACAGGAATAAGTACAAGATGATGAAGACTTTGTTAAATTCCAGTTTAGGGTTGTAATATTTTGTCTTTTAACTATAGAATCAAAGAGATGTTATGTTTATGACAGATTATCAAGTGATATTGTGTTGTACTTTCTAATCTAAAATCAGTGGTAACAAGGTCAAAAGGCTGTAGAAGGCCTTAGGCAGTATCCTTATCAACAAAATGATATGGGTTTGGCAGGAGAGGTGTGACGTCGAATAACAATAGGGAGAGGTAGAACTAGAAAAAGGAGTGAAACGTCGAGAAAACGCTCCAACGAGGTTTTCATGTATTCACTGGGGATTTTAAGGATAACGTTTGTTTTTTTTTCTGACAGAATTGTGATAACTGAACTCAGAATTCTCTTCATTTTCTTTACACCTTGCCTGTCCTAAAGGAAAGATTTACTAACCGTGTATGTAGTCTATTTGTATCCTTATACGAACTTACCAACTAAATAGATAGATACATAACATTATTAAATTATTCATTCTTACGGGTTTGCAGTTTCGTTGTCCATTTAAAAATTTTCGAGCGTCAGTTTTTTAATATTTGAAATTCATAAATGTTTTCCAACAGTCGTTTGCCGTCTGTAATTAATCCGCGTTCCAAATAGCGTTCGATATAATCTAGAAACGCGGCCGAATTAAAAGTGCCGAATACATTTTTTATATATGTAAAATACTACCTACCTAAAGTATGCACTGTAGTTTTGATCGAGTTCCATCAACTCGATTGCAAAAGTTCAATTCATTTTACTTAAATTGAAAAAGTTTTATAATGCAGGAAGTGATAGTAATCAATGGGTGCGATATTTTTAAAAACTTCTAGACGTTTTGAGCAACTCGTATACTGTATTATGTAGGTGTCTACGCTAAAACTTTCAATTAGAAAACAAAATGAATATGGTGTATTTTTTACTACAAATATCAGTTTCCACATTTAAAAATGATTTAGTGATTAAAAATCGTTTAAATATTTAAAAAAATTTCTAAAATGTCCCGTTAAAAACGGTTTAAATTAAAAATTTGTATAAAACGAAGTCCTAAAAACAAAGAAAAATAAATCTACTTAAAACTAAGGAAAACGCGAATAATCCAATAATAGGGATTATCTTACAATTAGCGATGTTTATTTTTATTTACTCAAGTGCGCTCGTAAAAGCGACGATTTAAATGAAGAAAATTCAACAAATTAACCAATTAGTAATTAGCTTAGAAATTTTATTTGGGCAAAACGGCACTTCCCGAATACGGTAAACGAAACAAAAATTCACTAATTAGTACAAAGAGTACGTAAGAATGTAATAATGCCGCAATATTATTAGTTACTATAACCGAAAACGTTATCGTGTTCCCGAAATATTTCCCAAGTTTGAATATAATACGAAACGAGGAGCGACCAAAAAGACCGCAAAAGGTCAAAATACCACAAACTGTTCTTTTGTTTCGAAAGGGCCAGTCACTTGGACAAATATAATTATAAATATTGATATAATAAACATTATTTCCTTGATGATTAATTTTAAAGTAAAAAAAAAACTTTTCTATACAAACTACTTTATAATAATTATACTAATTTTTACATTATTAAGCGTTTTGTGCGCCCACAAAATTTTAAAAATCTGGTTTATTAATAAAAACATCAATTTTTTAAATGAAAAGTGAATGAAAACAACCCGCATCATTAGATAGAAAATTTTAAACGATATGCGACATGTCTAGTTTTATTAAATTTCCATTTAACATTAAATAATTCAAAAATTGTGTTTGTCTTTTTCGTTAATTGAATTACAAACATAGCAGGCCTGGACATAAATAAATAAACGAATGCGCGCCAACGCACTATGGGGCGAACAGGTACATATCACCTTAAAATTTAATAACTTTAACAGTAAAACGTACATCGAAGTGAAATTTGGAATGTATGCTACTGAATAAATTTAGTTTTATAATTTATACAGAGTTTATTAAATATTACATTAGAAAATATAACAATAAGCGTAGGGAAAATGCTCTCTTAAAAATCACTATTTAAATTTTCTTTCACTTTGAAATTATATTGCACAGACAATTGTTTGACAGTAGTACTTAACGGTATATCTATCTACCAGTGGTATTATTATGTACCTACCTAAATTGAATTTGAATTTCTTTATACAAGGTTGGGCAAAATGAGCGGAACACCCAATTTCTGACTTGATTACGAGCTAGACTGAAAACTGACCTTAAAAAAGTTTTTGTATATTTTATTTAATATTTAATGACGTTTAAAGATTTTCGTAATCAGTCATATTTTTCAAGTTATCATATCATCGGCTATTATTTTAAATGGAACAACACCCTAATTTTTATGATTGATTTGTATTTCCGAGATAATCGTACGACTCTTTGTTCCAATAAATATTGCCTCTGAAATTAGCCCGTTTGGAATTATTTCGTGTTTTGTTAAAAAAAATTGATAGCTGCAGGGTATTACAAATAACCACATTTTACAGACATTTATGCATGTACAAATTTAACATTTTAGGTAAGTATTTTTTATTATAAATCATTAACTTAACAAAATAATACCGGATGAAATAAAATTTCGAGGGAGTTAATACATTTTCCAAAATAACTCTAAAACTATGACATTTAGATATAGGGAAGTAAATACAACCTCGCCCTAACTTTGAACGTATAATGCAATAGAATTGAGAAAAATGTAGGTTGGTGTTTAAAATTACTGAGATATTAATATTTTTCGGTTAACAAGTTTGGCATTTTTTTTGAACATCCAATGATATCATAGCTTGAAAAGTATGACAGATAACGAAAATCTCTAAACGTCATTAAATATTAAATAAAATATACAAAAACTTTTTTTAAGGTCAGTTTTCAGTCCAGCTCCTAATAAAGCCAGAAATTGGGTGTTCCGCTCATTTTGCCCAACCCTGTATATGTTAAATATACGATAAATATAAAAAGAAACCGGTGCAAAATATTGACAAATATACAAATTATAATCTCATCACGACCACAGATAAAATAATATTTTACGAAGTTAATTGTTCTTATTGAACTTTTATTACGCAGCGCTCTGATAGAAACCTAATATTTTAAAAAGGTGCAAGTTGGTGCAAGATTTTATTGCTGATTCTTAAAGTAGACACTTCGACGAATATAAAAATCGCAATTTCTAGACATCGGCAAAAGCGCTAGTTACTAAATGTCTAATGCATGTTTATAATTATAGACAATTAAATCTTTGTGTTTCTCAATTTCATTTGAAACAGTTATTAAATATAAAGTACCCAAATTAGGCCTTTACATAGTAAATAGATATTCTTTTAAGTTAATAAAACAAAAATAATATCTAGATTCAACCTATAACACTATAGGAGTTCAAAGTTTCGCGTAAAATGTAGCAATAGATCTGTTTGTAAATGTTCAACTTTGAGGCCTTATAATAAATTAACGGAAAGACCTACAACAAATATAATCACAGTTCAAAAAAATATAGATTTCAATGATTTATAATTAATTTTTCTTTTACTTCTACAACATACTTGACAATATTGAATTTTGAGATATTTGCTAGTTCGCCCCATAGTGCAACGTCAAGATAGAACAATTTTATTGTACCGCAGTCGCTGCCTTCGGTGTTGAAATATAAAATTAAGATTTTGAAATTATTTTTGAAAAAAAAACACAAAATTTTGGCAACGTAATCAGATAGAGAATTTGGTCCGTAGATTAAAAAAATAGTGAAATATGCAATGTTCCATTTCAAATATTAAACTTGAAGTCGCTTCCGTCGAAACCGGAAGTCCGCCATTTTGGATTTACAAGTTAATAAATTGGAAATTATCTCTTATCTTCCAAATTTGAAAACAATCGGCTCATAAACATAGAAGTTATAAGCTGGGCCACCCGGTATAGGTTACTAAAAGAATAGGAAAATGTTAAACATATACTACGTAATTTTTAGAAAGCAAAAATAAATAAAAAAAGCTAAACGAAAACATTATTATCGGCTTTTTAACAAGTACGATTAAAACCGATTTTTGGTTTCGTATTTTAGTACACGAACAAAGACATAAGAAGAGCATAGAATATTTTTGTAGGTTGTTTATATTGATATACAAACATTTACATTTCGATATTCCTTAAACCTATTTTGAATTTTACGCAGCCACGTTTACCGTCCTTATCCCGCACCTGCTTATAAATATCGGTATTTTCTATATCTTCTTTTTACAATCTATTGTATTTTGCTGGAAAATGTGTTAGATTGCCAATCGTAACAACGGCGTTTTCTTGGATAAGAACACACTTTATATATGTACTTAATTATTTTTTGCAAACATTTTTAAGAATACAAGCGCTTTAAATTCTACTTTAACACTTCTAATGTTGTCGTGTTGTATAACATTTATTGAAATAACATGATGTTATAAGATTTTTTGTGTCTGGACGAACTTAAAAGTTTATTATTATTATTCAAAAAGATCGGAAAAACGAATGTGTTTTATTCTGGTAATCCCATGGCAATTAGGAAATCCCATGCCCCCTAACAATCATCGTGTACACTTATACTACATATATTATTCAGAAACTTATATTTGTTTTAATTTTTATCTTAATAAGTCGAATATTAAATGAGAAACCGTAAACATTTTTTTGTAGAAGCGATGCATAAAAATACAAATGACCTTCGTATAACGCGGTACCTATAAAACGCGATTTATAAATTAAGGCTATCGTTTCGTTTGGGGGCCTGAGTGGTCTAGTGGTCTCGTCTCTCGACTGACCTTTTAGCGCACTTTAAGCGCAATTTAAAATTAAAAATAGGAAAAGCAACGGCTAGGTATAATAATACACTACCAGCACCGGTGTTAAACACCTAGCAAACAAGTGCTGGCACGATTTAGTGTTCACGAGGATAGCTCCTGGAGAACACTACCGCACACGCGCACCGACGCACAGTGGAGTATATGATATGAGAAGTTGGCCAAAAGTCGTACTTCTTAAATCAATTATATAATGTAGCTTAGAATCTCCCAGAATAAATAAGACTCTGGGCCGTCTATCTGCACCATTTGCTTGTCGTCAGTCCAACTATAGAAGGGTCTAGTTCATTTGTAATTTGTCCGTAACTCCGGCTTACAGGTAACTTTGTCAAAGCTCTACAAAACCGTTTGTATTATTTTCAAAATATTAGTGTATTAGAGAGTTTTTGTGAAATTTTCGAAGAAGGATTCTGATCTAGAAGGTATATATATAATTTAGTAGAATATATGACATCTTATATCGAAAGATACGTATATATTTTTTGTTTTAAATTAAACATAAAAAATCATTTCTTTTTCGATTACTTTTAATAATCACCGGTCATTTAGTTATACTTCCAAGAGTTGCCAAGCAACAAAAGTTGTTTAATATGAAATGTCAATTATATAGCTGTAATAATTAACTTTTTTTTTACCAAAGTACACCCATTAAATTTTTATTATTTTTTTAAATAAGGTCTACGTGTTAATGTATGTATTTTTCAAATATTTGTATAGTCAATAAAATTGCTGTTTTGTTCACAGAAACATTTACCAATATGAAAAGGAAGGCTTTGTTTGATATAATAAAGGAATCCGGTCGTACCAAGTTTCAAATTAATAATTGTTTCAATTTATTTCATTAGTTGTTTATAAGTTTATTGTAATGTAGCAACAAATTTGATTTCAAAAATTTTCGTTTTTTTTCAAATTTTATAAAATCTAAGTTAAAATAGCTTTAAATGATTACTTGGACAAGTTTCAAATTAATAATTGTTTCAATTTATTTCATTAGTTGTTTATAAGTTTATTGTAATGTAGCAACAAATTTGATTTCAAAAATTTTCGTTTTTTTTCAAATTTTATAAAATCTAAGTTAAAATAGCTTTAAATGATTACTTGGACATAGTAGAGACACAAATACGCATAAAATAGTTTTGGCCAACTTTTTGTGTTAAATACCCCACTGTGCGACGCCGTTGCTAAAAACACTTAGCTGCTGGACGTATAGGCGGCACAGATTTCGAGTCCGTTAAACAAATAAATAATAAAAAAAGGCTATCGTTATATGGTTTCGATATAACGCGATTTCTATAACGCGCGGCATTTCTGAAACCTATAACTTCCGCGTTATACGAGGGTTGCCTGTGTATCTAATAGTGCGATGGGCAAAATGAAAATCAAGAAAGCGTTTTAATGACCATTTGTGTTATTAGATTATCGGCAAGACTAGGGCTTTACATTTAATAGCATGGAAAAGCACTAACTCTGGCATCGAACGTTTCACTTAGCTCTTAAATAGGTATTTTAATTGATACGTAAATGGTTGCAATGCGGCGTTACCTAAAAATGCGCAACAAGAAAGAAGCTACGTTGTGATTTTTCTCAAAAATTCCGTTTAAATTTTTTTAGATCATATAGATAGCATAGTTTTATTTACTGAACTCTTATTCGGTTCTGGAGTCGAGAAAACGTTAGGCACAAGTGTGTCGAACAAGAAATTCAAATTTGGTACGTTTACAAAAATTTAACTAAAATACGTTTTCAAACTAACAATAGATATAAACGACTAAACAAAATTCCGACCTTAATTGACGAAACGACGGGATCGGAAATTGAATTTTCTTCAACAAAGATAACAGGACAGCTGAGCTGAAATTATCCTTTCGTTGACAATCACAAAAATTAAAAAAAAAGTTTTGTTGCTCCAAAGGACAACATCAACTACATTTTTAACGAAACAGCGATTTATGGACTTAAACAGTTAAAATATTTTTGTAAAAACGAAAATTTAAGATAAAACAATAAAATATAGGACAATAAAAAAAAAGAAAATAATTCAGAAGTGAAAAAACAAATAACGTAGTTAAGTAGTTTCATAACAAATCGAATAGGTAATACGTTTGTTGCAAAATAACTCACAATTATTCCCATTAATTTATAATGTAATTGATTTTACACAAATTTTACAACAGAAAATATATAAGATATTGTGTTTTACAATAACCGACGTTAAAAAAATGACAAAGTAAAAACGTTTGGGACTCATAATCTGTTTCCTACCTACTTTCGACAATTATAGGTTTCTCCAATATTAGGATTTTTAAAGTAATCTGAAAATCCGGAATTTTCATCATCGTGTAGCTTACTAATAACTTAACGAAACGGTTTCGACTTACGAAGATTATTTTCTTGACCTAAATACCGACAATAACGGCCGAACGTCGCGCCGGCAGCGGACGTCTCGTTAGTACGACCAACTAAACAATAGCTAGGTACGTAATTATTTAAATTTTAAAATTATCGAAATCAGTTTAACGACACATTTAACACAGTTTTCATATTTTATCCGAGTCTCACTCCTAGATTACAATGAAAATAACGATATCGAACTTTTAAGTACGTACCTACTACTCGTCGAAGAATCTTTTAAATGTACTTAACGAAGGCGAAAGTCGTTGTAGCTACGTATGGAACACTTTTCGGATTTTAATTTTTTAGAGAATTTGGTAGTGGGTTGTTACCTATAATGTGTTTAGTGTAGCAACAATTTATCGAAAAAATTACTTTTCACTTAAAAGAAAATTAAAAACCAAAATTTTTCGAAAACCTTCGTTAGAAATAAACGCGAATCATTTTACCCGGCAGCTTAACCCTCAGCGGCTATAAGGACACGAGTCCTATTTTGCGGATAGAGTAAAAAAAAATAACTAAAGGTTAAGCGCCGACAATTAATATTTTAATTAGGTAATAAGTTGCACTTATTAACAATATGACCATTAAACATTAAGAAAAAAATATATTAAAACTAATATACTATGTTAATGATCAAATTGTTAACGTGAACGGTTTAAATCAATTTGCGCATACCTTTAATGTTCGCGATAAAAGTTTAAAATTCTATACAGTTTGGAAACGATTTGATGTACAAAAGATTTCCAATCGTGATAAGCATTTTATACATCCCTCTGCAACTTACCTGCCGATCTTGTGACCGACCGTAGCGGATCGATATTTAGCTTTAACTAAAACTTTCAAACTAAAAATAAGCCGCAAAAATCGTGGTGGGAGAAACTAGCAAAGGACGTTCATCGACCGCTAGGGAGTTTGAGTCGCACACAATGGTACCTAGTAGCTCGTGCTCAAGATATGTAGGTACAACAGTCTTCTCTATTAAAAAAAAATAACAGTAATTTGATTCTACAAAACGTTGTCTAGAAACGCGTGAATTTAAAAAGTGTGCGAGCGTCATGGATTTTCTACTCCGGCCGGAAAACATTTTCTAGTTCTAAATAAACCACTCTCCGAGGAGAATAAAAAAAAAACTAGGGAATATTTTCCGGCCGGAGTAAAAAATCCGCGACACCGGTGCAAATCGCACTATCGTTGGAAGTTAAGAGGTTATAAAACTCTTCCAGATGATTTTGATAAAAACAGAATCGAACAATCGCCGAGAACGGTCGAGCGCGAGCGTGACAAATGGACTGCGTATGACAGTTATTCACTTGATGTAGATAAATTCTATGAAAAAAATATAAATCGACAACTACTTGTACATTTATTGTACCGAATCATAGGGCTATTCCGTAAGAAGACTAATACTTTTTAAAGTCACACACACGAAACACACGATCGTGATCAATTGTGATCGGTTGTTAGCGGTTTAACTATACAAGTATCTTTACCAAAATAACATTTCCAATCGATCCATTACTTTCCCCAAATATTTCGTAACGATAACGTCAAATGTTTTGACGAAATGGATTGAAATGTATTTGTTAAGTCCGGTGTTACGTTTTGTGTTGCAGAAATAACTTTGACAATTATAAATTTTTGCGAAGTTCTATTATTTGCAGTCGTCCGCGATCAAACTAATTTCAGCCATTTAATTTATTCCGAGATATAATTAGGAATAGTTTGCATTAATTTAGTGTTATTCTCGTCAATAGGTAACTGCAACTGTATTTTTTGTCGTTTTTTTTTATCACCTGCACACGATTTGTACGTCACAAGTACCTACTATAAGATCAAATTGATAAACGACGATTTGAAATTGCGGAAACCTTAAAGCTTATATAACTAAATTGAAAGCATCGAGCGTGACGTTAACTCCCTCTCTTCGTACGGTTGAAATTGACGAGCCTATAACTCGCTAAAACCAGTAAAATTTCAGTATCTCGGTGGAGTGTTTTCATATTTTTCGTGTCATTTTTTTTTAATTCAAGTAATAAATAAATGTACAACAGTGGCACCGATTAAAAGTACGAAACAAGAATGTCTGTAGGCATTTAAAACTTAAGGCGAAGAAAAATTTAACTATAACAAAAAACTCGATTTTTATTTAAATAATAATCGTGTTAGATCAAAGAGGCGACTGATTAAACAACTGAATATCGGATGTTACCTACATACTTGGAGCAATTAAATGGAAAATATGTTAGATGTGGACAATTAAAGGTATTTAATTTTATGGGGAGTATGGAGTAATTATTATACTTACACTTTTTGACTTGCTTTAAAATTATGAATAAATGCCAGTGTAAATAACAATGACGAAACGTTATTATACGCATTTTCCATTTGCACCCTCCGGACAATTTTTTATCATTTTTTCACGTAGTGGAACTGTCGACCCGGACAGAAAATGTATGTAGTTAAACGGTTTCCGTTGAAAGAACACACGAAGTTATAAATATATAGAGAAGGGATGGCAAAATAGAGTGGCACATTTTCGAGGTATTGCTAAAAGCTTCCTTGTTTCATCCTTGACAGGTGCACGAAATTTGATATAATACAAATTTTCACTTTACGTAATAAGAAAATAGACGAACGTTTTGAATTGTAAACAAAACGTTTACCATTTTAACTCGGGACGTTGTACCGTATGTGTGCATATTACATTTATTTAAATAAAAGTAATATTTACGTGCTGGTTTCATTCATTGGAAAGAAAACGATTTGCATTATGTAGGTAAAAATTAGTTCATCGTCAGTAAAATTGGATTTTAATTATAAAACATTATTAACAAGCTAGATTTTTGTGCGAACTTAAATTTTTATGTTTTGAATTAAACCTCGAAGGTTCCCTTCGATAGCACGCCCGCAAAAGTTGTTATAGGGTGGGGGCGAAGGAAGGTAAAATTCAGTTTTTCGCAATCATCACGGAAACTATAAATTTTTTAAAAAGCAGGTTGAAAAAGAAAATGTGCGAATGTGATTTTGACCAAACTTAGCACATATATTTTTTATGCCCCTGGTCAAAATATAGGTAGGGTTTTAATTCGAAAAAAACACCCCTTCTGTTCGGGTTGGTAGAGGTAAAAAGTGAGTCTCGACTGATATGAACCAAACTCGGTACGTGTATACAGTGTGTTAGATTTTATGTGTCACGGCAAATATTTCGGCTATTGTATGAATTAGTAAAAAATGTTATATATGAAAGTTATTAGATTATTTATTCTTAATAATGTGTCAAAATCAGAAAAACAATTGAACATCAAATAATTCAGATAAAGGAAATAAATTTAACATTTTAAATGGAACGTACCCAGTATTATTACATATTCTGAAACTACAAGAATTTATCTTTACAACGGTATATCACATGTTATACTTATTTCATTAATTAAAGGCGTAATAGAATAAATAACCGAACGCGTTGAACACGTACAGTGTAAACAATGTATCGACGACGCACACTTTTACCTTTGCATGTTCTATTAAGTAGAGCCGAGGAGGCCGTGATATGCGCTCACTTGTTATCGCTACCGTGTCAAAGTGGCTAAATAAATTGTTAATTGTTAATTTTCATCTCGTGACACATAATGAGGGATAGTTATTATTCTAATGAAAAAATGTTACATTGAGAGTGTACATTAGATGCAATGATAATCTTAAAGAAGCTTCTGTATTGTATCGAACCTTGTATTCAGAAAGGGTACAGCCACATCCTCGCACGTTTGCAAGAATTGAACATAATTTACGAAGAAATTGATGTTTTACTGCTACAGTGCGAATACCAAGAAATGGACGTGCAGCACATGATGAAGATATTATGGTGTTGGCATATTTTAGAGCATATCCAAGAAATTCAATCTGTGAAGCAGTAGCCGATATAGGTATAAGTCATCACAAAGTATTTTTTATTCTAAAAAAACATAACATGACCCCCTATAAAATTAAATTGGTTCACGGTTTAACAGCTGGTGATTCTGATAGAAGGCTAATATTTTATAACTGGCTTAACAATAATCAACATTTAGTGGATGTCATTCTTTGGAGCGATAAATCTAATTTTAACAATAACGGAATTTCTAACAGAAAAAAATATCATTTCTGGGATACAGAGAATCCACGTCGAATTCGGTAATGCAGGTTCCAACACAGATTTTCTATTAATGTCTGGCTTGGCGTATTAGGTGACACTATACAGGTCCTTATTTTTATCGCGGAACGCTTAATGTTAAACGGTATGCTAATTTCCTTACGACAGAATTCGAAGAATATTTGGATAATATACCCCTACATGTGCGTCGTGATATGTGGTTACAACAGGATGGCGCACCTCCTCACAATGCAAGGAACGTCAAGGATATTTTAAACGAAAAGTTTGGTGCGAAATGGTTAGGAAATGGTGGCCCTATAAACTGCCCGGCACGATCTTCAGACCTCTCTGTGTTGGACTTTTTTATTTGTGGATATGTTAAATCAAAAATTTATGTTACATGTCCACAAAAATTTAGAGGATCTTACAAATCGCATTCATAGGGCATGTGCTCAAATAACACCAAACATGTTGCAAAAAGTGCGACGAAATTTAATAAGCAGATCTCCGGGAAAGTATTACAAACAACGAGGAGCACTTTGAACAAATAATTTAGATGTTAAGTAGGCATTACATACAATTTTATATTTAACTTACTTATTCACATATTGGTTTGTTCATAATGTTGTATTTATGTTGAATAATCTGTTATTGAGTTTGTTTTAATCAACACATTGTTTATACTGTCTACAGTTTTCAACACGATCAGTTATTTAGTGTATTACGCCCTGTTAATTAACGAAAAAGTGCAACATGTGATATATCGTTATAAAGATAAATTCATATAGTTTCAGAATAAGTAATAATACTGGGTACGTTCCATTTCAAATTTTAAATTTATTTGCTTTACCTGAATTATTTGATGTTCAATAGTTTTTGTGATTTTGACACATTATTAAGAATAAATAGTTTAATAACTTTCATATTTAACATTTTTTACTAATTCATACAATAGCCGAGATATTTGCTGTGACACATAAAATCTAACACACTGTATAGGAGAACATGTTGAAACTACAGATGAAGTATAGAAAATTTCAGAAATTGAGGAAGAGACAAACTCAGTTTTTTAAAATTATTTTAGACAGAGAACAATATCTATCAATAATATATAATCTCCCAATTCACTAAAGTATGAATAAAATATGAATTCTAAATCACTCTGTATAGTTGATAATTATCAAATAAGCAACGAAGCTAAATGTTAATAAGGTTTTAACGAATCCGGCAGATGATCAGTATTAACAGCAATAACACGAACATACTATTCACCTCAATTTACCTCCTTTCGCAATCTACAACAATTTTTGCGGACACGCCATCGAAAGGGACTTTTGACGTTTAGTTCAAAACATAAAACTAAAGTACCTACCACACAAAAATCTAGGTGATTAATAATTTTTTTTATAATTCTCCCCTTTTATTGTCTAATTTTGCTGGACAGAATATAACCATTTAAAACAAAATCTACTTTAAATTCAAATTATCGATATTTTTGCTCTTGTAAGTGCAACTTATTCCACATAGGCTTTTAATATAAATTTAAAGGGATTTTAATTATTTAATTAAGTCGTTGAGTGGATTATTGACAATGAGAACAAATTTTAATTTAAACACGTACGCACTCGCGTTGTAATTGTTTTTATTCGGGCAGTTTTAAAAATTCAATCTACTAAAACAGAGCGCATCATCTAATAATATTAAACGCTTTAAAAACCCATTAAGTAATTATGAATTGACTATGTAGCACATAATAAGTGTTAGTTTAATTCAGCATCTGGATGTGTACCTACATAAAAAAAATTCACGTAACATCGTTCGTGTTAGCTTTAGTTTAGTTTACCTACATTTTATATCTACAAGTACAAAAAAAGGGTCAACGTGCGAAGGAAATCCAACATCCCCTTAAAACGTAAGTGAGAGGATTAATTGCCTTGCCATTTTAGTGTATATCGCATCACGTAAATAAAACGGGTTTATTACAAAACATTTTTGAAGCCGTTAATGGCATTAACCTTGATTTTTAAGGTGCAATTTCTTGTTCTCGAATAACTGCCGATTGCTTTGAACTGAGCACTTCCTGTGTGATTTTCGTAATCGCGGAGATTTTATTATTTAAAGTTAATCGCGGATTTGTGCAATGGGAGGAGAAAGCTTTAAATATATCTGAACATTCTATACTCCGACTTTTTATTTTCATTTTTTTAGGTTACTCGTCCAGAAATTTTGGTTTTAACTACATTAGATTCTCGCTAATCCGAAAGTTATTGGAGCGAAGGTGTGTCGGATTAATGAAAATTCCGGATTATCCAAAATAAACGCAATTAAGGGATGTTTTATGAGTAAACGTAACTAAGTTCGAGCTGCGCCGGATTAACGGAATCTGATTGTCTTCTTGCACACATTAAACACTCTTCTCGAGCGGTGCGTCGGATTACAAGGGGTGTCGGACCGACGAGCGTCGGATTAACGCGAGTCTATTGTAATACGTTGTAAGTTAAGCGGTTATACCGTACAGTAAATACCTGTAATTAACTTAATATTTCGAAGTTCATATTTCGTAAGATGACCGAAAGACCTTGTTCTCCCTTTCCGGTGCCGATACTCGTCACAAAATGTGCGTGTAGCTGTTAACTTTAATACATATCCACGTAACATTTTTATATACGATTTTCTTAAAATAAGGATTTTACGTTTTTCTTAAAAGGTTCAACGTTTTCTATTTACGTTGGGTAGTTACAAGATGCTATACCTACATTTTTATGACAGTTATAAAGGGAAGAATCAGTTTTCTAATAAATACGTTGAAAATTTATATTATCGTATTTTGAAATAATCAAGTCAATAAATTAATATTAAACTGACACATTTCTTAACGTTTTATCGCGAAATACATGAAAATTTCGGTTTATGTTACGCAAAGTAATAGGTATATAATTAATATTACAAGGTATAAAAATTAATAAAATATTTATAATGTAGGTGAAATAACATATAAAGTCGTATGTTATATGAGTGCCTATAATTATAGCTTTACAATATTTAACATATTTTCAATAAATTGTAATATTTCGTCTGCATAAAAGAGATTAATGACTACCGATATAGTTGTCAACTAGAATTCTTTATGCCGAGAAAACGAAGCTTTCAGAAAGTTTTATAGTCTACTGGTAAAGTACACATAAAAGTTTAGGGTACCATAAATCAGTTATGTCTATCATTTATTTTGTATTGTGTGTAATATGAAATGCGTTCGGCTTCTAACTAAACACACCAAAATATTGGCTTTCACATAAAAATCTCGCTCGCCTCGAGCCAACTAAGAACGTGACCGTCACCTTGGAGTTAGGACAATTAACCGCCGTGGCGCGTTGTTATGTTAACGACGATATCAAGAAAAACACTTGCAACCAGAAAGGGGTCGTAAATTAGTTAAAAAAAAATACATTTTTATAACTAATAGCTATTTAATCAACGGTTAATTTAAATAAATACTTTTAATAATAATAATATTTGGAGAAAGTGCGCCAAAATCGGACCCCCCCCCCAATTCGTTTTTGCTTCTATAATTTTCATAATATTGCTGTTAAAATTGATTGTTGAAATATTGTTATCGAAATATCCGCAAGTTGTTAATATAAAAGTAACCCAAATGAAAAAATATAGGGAATTTTTACAAAAAGAATCGTCGATTTCTGCACCCGCACAATCGACACGAACCTAACTATTACATTGCAAGCATTTCGTCCACAATTTTCCGTGACAATATTGGCACAAGAGCGCCTCGCGGATTTCACTAATTCGTTTCGTATTAATCGATAAAAAATGATGGTCTTACTTTGAAACACGTAAATAGAGGAGTCCAATTTTGGAGCTTCTAGCTTCTCTAGCTTTTAATTGACCGTTAATGGCATACAAAAAATCGGTGACATAATTTGGTGTTATTGCCATATTCGTAGATACTTCTGCTGCCTTTATGAGATAATCCGGGGGTCCAATTTATGAGGAGGGTTCGATTTTGGCGCACTTCCCTCTAACGCTAATTTATACTTATAATATATATATTTTTAGCAGAGATATTCGGAAATGCAAGTTTTTTGTAGATAAAATTTGTACATTCATTGAATTATTGTGAATCAACCGACAGCTCAATTTTTATTTAAGAATAACGCGATAAATAAATTGTCAAATTTTGTTAAAAATAAATAGGAATGAAAAGGAATACGCGATGAGACGCGAAATATTTACACCACTACATAAGGCAGATTCGTCTATTTGTAGTCTTCTACCACAAAACCAAAAAAAAAAACAGTTAAAATGAAAAGCATAAGTACCCGTATCTATATATGTTTAGTATGTTGGTTAACTGTTTGTTTTGTAACAGTTTTACTATTACTGCGTAAAATATTAAATTGTTGATGGCCGTCGTAATAAACGAATTTTGTAATTAAATTCGCAATACTGTTAGTGACTCGATACGGCATCACCTAATAGTAGAAAGATACCTATCAAATTAATTCATTTGAATAGATGTTTCAAAATCTTAATTAAAACAAAGTTGATTAATTCTTTCTCAGTTTCGTATAATAAAATTTCATATTTTCTCGGATAACTTCCATAAACCGAATTTATTACAACTTCGAGCGTAATAGTAAAATGATTAATTAACTGCAACTAGCGATAGCGTCGCAGAGCTTCACAAAGGTATATTAATTAATTTCGGGCAATTAGTTAATATTCGAAACCTATGAAGTGTAAATTGTAATTTCTATGTCGTCTTATTTGTTATATTAGATACCCATTAAACAAACGAAATTGCCTAAAAGAGAAAGAAGCCAAATATGGAATACTATTTTGTTTTTCAAAAATAAAAATTTACGTCGAATATTTTAAATCAGAAATGATATCTCAATGATAAAATTAAAAATTAGAATTTAACAAGAATGATAGAATATTTTATATATTACTTTTTTTATTTCATCGCCTGCTACAACAAAAGGTGTACCGAATATAGAATAAGCACCTACACAAATTGGAACACTAAAATGGGAAACACTGATTTCTGCTAAAAACTAACAGAGAAAGGTAGGTACTTTTCTATATTGGAAACCCTATTCCGTATTTGGCTACTTTCATCTTTCCTCTATTGCGCTTCAATCGAAATTAAATTAATTAATACAGCGCAGGGTTGTAAATAAGTTAACAAGTAGCGACTGTCTTAATTACAATACGTGAGTGGAACATTGTTTAATTCAAAACGTAAATGCGTCAATCTGATTATAAAAAAGTAGAGTTTTAAATACAGATTTTTTACATATTATTAATATTTATCGTTATCGAAACTTAATCAGAATGAAAACATGCGCCAACTTAATTAATTATGAATGTCGCTATTAATAAACGCCAGGATATCCATGAAGGACACAGGTTTTCCAGACGACAGATGAACATACGAAGCAGATTATGTACAAGTCGAGGGCGTCTAGAAAGATTTATTACGAACACAGGAAGTTTCGGGAAACCGGATGTTAATAATTTTATGACGGAAATAGAGTCGAGAAAAATAATATTAATACTCATACAAAATGCAACAACTCTTGGAACACTGGACATAAAAAGTATCACTAGTAAAAAAGATAAACAACGCCATTTTTAGAGTCACGAACAGAGAAATGAGTTCACGGAGTCAAATAACAGGAGAAAATTCGTTCGAAATATTCAAAATATAAGGGGGCCTCTATTCTCGAACCATTCGCTTACATAACGTATGCGAAACTGATGTCATAATGGGCTTCTAAAGAAATCCATTGTTTCGACGTCATTCTCGCGTACGTTTTGCAAGCGAATTATTCGAAAAATGGACAACAGAGCTTCAATAAGAATGTAAAATAACGATTATTATTAAAAAGGAACAAATATGTACTATATACTATGTACAACCGACTAATTATCAAATGACGGGGGCGTGGTCTAAAACAGCGAGATTTAACACACAGCTCTGTATTTCATTTTTTTCGAAGCATATTTAACTATGTAAGTGGAGACGTTTACTTTACTGACATAAACAAAACATAAATCGTTAAATACGTTACCGATACTTCTGCAGGTCTAAAGTCTATGTTTACATTTATGCCGTTGGATTTAAGTAGGTGTATTAATATTAAATTTAAAAATTGGTTGTGCTGTTTGTAATATACAGTAGAGTCCAGTTAATCTGAACCATGCCACTGTGAAAATGCGGTTAATCTGAACAAAAGTAAGTTAGAAAAATAATACAGAGGCCAAGTGCAAATAGAACAATGCATTGCATTTATTACGGTTATAAAAATGATAAAAATTAAATACGTAGATACTGTACTTAATAAATGAATTGTTTGGCTTATTCATACAGTCGGTAATTGTTTCTTTTGTCGTAATGTTGAAAATGTTAAACGTGTCAGATAGATGCTGGTTAACTTATAGCTTGTAGCAATCTAAAAACTTTGTATTTGCTACTCGTTACTGCATTACAAGAATAATTTTGGTTAATCTGAAAATCTGGTAATTCAAACAGGTTTCAGTCCTAATTCGTTCGGATTAACAGGACTCTACTGTATGTGTAATTGTTTATCTTCGGAGTTATTCTAGAAAATTAATAGGTAAATATATTTATTTCCTATTAATTACAATGTCACTATTATGACATATATTTATGTCACAAGTCAATACAAATAACTACAAATTACGCAAAATAGGCGTAACAAGCGTCCGCGATTCTTCAGAGGCCTAATCAGTATCTAGTGATTCGTCACCAAGGAACGTTTACTTTTGCTGGATTAAGTAGACTACCGTTTTACGTTTTATATTTCTAGCACTATGTATGCCTAGAAGAATTAGGGCCGTTATTAAAAATAAAAATAATGTAACCAAAATGGTTATTGTTGACATCCGTATTTTATATTTTTTTATAATTTCGATTACTTATTATTTGCATCTCATTTGAGTGCCAATAATAATAACAATTGTATGTTATGTGTAACGGATTAACTGAAAACTGGTCAGGATTCCTAGTATTTAAGAAGTACCCGAAAAAGGCCGTTTTCCGTAAAACTATAAACTTTATTTAACTAAACTACATTATAGGAGTATTTAAAACTTTCATTTATTATGGTTTATGTCAATTTATTGTGTTTTGTTAATGTCATAATTGCAAAACTGACATGTGTGTATACTGACGACGATCTTACAATAAGACAGATTGAACTTTAAATATTAAAATATTAATTATGAATTTGTATGATTGACTCAAGTGTTACAAAAAACAAATTATTATATTAAAGAACGCCAAAAATCTCGCAAACATGTAGTGGTTACAATTCACAAATAGGTATCGTCCAAACCTATATGCAATCCACGTCATAAATGAAAGGTTACTAGATGATGACGCTTCACACAACGTTGTCACCTCGTACCTTGTATTTTGACAGTTCTAATAAATTGTAGTCTTTCTTTATGCCATTTAATATGTGCGCAGGTAAATCATCTATAAAATATGTCATTTTTCAAACTTTAAATCGAATTATAAATAAACAATCTAGTAACTTTTTTTTTGATGACGTAAATTGCATATAGGTTTGGATAGGCTATAGGTATCGCTTTTTGATTATGTTTATAAGTCAGTGGATGTAGTTGTCATTCACTCGCTCTGTGCAACGCTGACAATAATTTAATTGCTTTGGAAAGAATGTTCTAATTGTTAATCGTCGATATGAATGGTGTTTACGTATTTAAGAGTTGAATTTGAAATTTTTATATTACTATCAGCTTATTGATTTAGTAAATTCATATTGTTCATATGAGTTTTTCTGGACATACTAAAAAGTATGTTTGACATTAACACGAAACTGTCCTTATAAATTTTATTACTGCTAATATTCTTTTATACAATTACGTAGTTGTACAAATCGGCGACTCGAAATTATTCGCTGATACCAAGAAATTCTATATTTAGATAGGTGTCGGGATTTAGCTGTGTGCTAACAAAGCAACTCCACAATTTATACATCGAGCTATGTCCATTTCATAATGCGCCGATCGTACATACATAATCCCGTAGCACATACATTCGCAAGTAGATCCGACCCTGTCTAAAGCTCAAAATCAAGATAGAAAAATGGGATCGAAAGGAAATTAAAAATATATAAGTAAGTTAAATGAGTATTAAAAAATAAATTAAAGAAATTAAGTTGTAGATACCTATGTCGAGCCAAGAACCACTAAATTCTGCAATATAAACGTCCGGAAATACGCTTACTCATCACTTGTTGAAGAAAATTTCTCCAACTTCTATCAATAAGAATTTTTCTCTCAAATGCCTCTATAGTTGTTAATGCTTTGAAACTTCAACATAACAACAATAAGATAAAATAATTTCAAATACAAGAGAAGATTTTTTAACAGTTAACAGATAATTTTTCACGTTTTTATCAACATTGTTTTGTTAATTTTTTATAGCAACGGGCGTGTCTACTTGACGTTAATCATTAATGAATATTTTTAAGTTTCTCGAAACATTCTATATCTAATACATCGATCTTAAAAATATATATACTAACTAAACAGTAAAAATTTAATATTTTCATCATTTTTTGAATAACGCAAACAATATTGTTGTATTTGTGATGTTGGGTACACTTTTAATACAAAAAAAAACATTTGTAGGTACTATATTTTTAAAATCTCATTTCAGTTTGTCTTTTACATAATTCAAGCTGATACGAGTTACGGCGATTATCGTGTTCTATTATTACGGAGAGCATTTTACGAGTTTTAAAAAATAAGAGCTTTTTTTAGGTCATCACGATAAAACAAGGCAAAAGTTGACGACTATCTCTACTGATCTTTATTATATTGCAGATAGAGAGAGACGGGACTTCAATAAGAAATTATAGTTTCCGATAACTAGTAAAAAATTGGTTGCTATTCTGTAATGGTAATTGTGTTTGTCTTTAATTATCAAAATCGTCCGAACAAATATTACCTACATGTAAAACTAGTAGCATAAAATTGATTAAATGGACCTAATTTATATCCTCGATTTACATATTTTTTTTATGAAGCGACGTATTTTGAAAATAAAATAATTCGATAAATAAATCGGAAATAAGCTATAAATATTTATATTTAAGTAGGTAGGTACCTATTTATATTATGTAAATATAAATAGGTAAAGTTTAAAGAAAATAAGATAGATCGTATTGACTGATTAAAAAATAAATAAATAAAATAACTATCTATGTTTTTTTTATTAGTACGATTTTATTACAAAATAAAGTTATATTAGTATAAAAACAAAATAAGAGATTTATTGATTTCTAAACAAATGGAAATTTGATCGGTTTGTTTCCAGAAATGAATATAGATTACTAATTCTGTAATTTTGTACACCTAATATAAAGACGATTTTTGGTACAATACGAACTGGAAAAGCCAATTCTTATACATTAAAATCGGAATTGGACATTTCGACGCGACCATTTCAACGCGAGACTTTCTGACCCGAACCCGTTTTGACGCAAACCCATTTCAACGCCAAAACATATCGACGTTAGTTGTAAGAATATTTAAAAATGCTAATTGAACGCGATGACTTTATTAGTGCAGGTTTAACTTTGATCTAGTTTAAACCATGATTTATCTGAATTACCTACGATTTTTATTAATATAGTCGAAGAAATAGTTTAACTTTAATCAGAGTTTAAACTAGATTCAGAAACTCACCATATGTTTACATAAATTTTAATTAATAGAGATGACCTTTTTCTTCGAAAAAAGCAAACAAAATCTTTACGTGACAGATTTTATTCTGAAATCGAACGGTGTTGATAAAAAATTAGCATTAGTATGTCCGAAATTATTGACCGGCCGTTATGGGTAATGACATACCTAAATATGACTCGGCCTTTTTAAAAATAAGCTACACAAAGTGTACATTCGTATCAGAAAAAGTAAGTGCAGTAGTTGTTACACAATGTCTATTTTAAAATTTTTTTTGACGTCAAAACGTCTCCGCGTCAAAATAGGTTTACGTCGAAACGTCCTAAACCAACATTAAAATATATAAACTGCAGACGTAGGTAATACAACATTATCAGTACACTTAAAATACAAAAATCTTGTACTCATTTTTGTGGACACTTGTGATAGATAAGCACTAATCTCTTTTAATTTTTTATATACCTGCTTTCGTATTTATGTTTATTTTTCTACTCATTTTTAGACTAACAATAAGTGATTTTTTTCTCCGGTCACATAATGTAAGACATCTTACAATATATACTGCTTTCTATCGAATATTCTATGCACGTTAACATGAAGAAAATTATACAATAAAGTTTAAAATAACACCGTAAGACACGTATAATAGATGTAAAAATTCAGTAAGAACTAGGTAAATGATGTAAGTCAAAAAATAAAAAAAATCAATAATAATCGCACAACATAAAAAAACGTAAATGGAACTTGAAAACTTTTCTAACGGTAAAAAATTTAGTATAAAAAAGTCAACGAGAAGAAAATTACTGGCTAATGTTTTTATTTCTTAATAAAATTTAAACACATCTTTCTGTTACAACAATAGGCAGGCACCTAATTGCTTTTTTCCATTTCCGATAAAAATTGAGACGAAGGTAATTATTAAAATAAATTAAAATATTTGTAAAAAATATTAAATAACAAAATTTTAACTTCAATTAAAGGTAAAACTTATCCAAGACAATTTATTTTATGAAGGAAATTGACAGGACATTTAGAACAGTGCATCAAGTATATTTTATCTATGTTGTATTTACTTAGTTTGTCATTTTCCCCATGTGTATTATCGTGTCTTGTTTACCTTGTATTCTGTCTATCAGATTCTGACGCGATGTTGTAGCAGTTTTCAGGTTATCAACAGACGTTTTTACGTTTACCCTAAATTATTGTTGTTTTTTTTTTGTACGCCTGACAATGGAAATCATTTTAAATTATGAATAAAATTCCTTTTTGATACGAGAAGTGAAAATATTACATTACCTTTAATAAAATAGATTATTAATATTAAAACGTTAAAGTAAAATTTTGTAAAACAACGATATTTACTTGCAAATGGAAACGAAACGTAGACGATGAAAAAAATATTTTACTAAAATCCGCGACTTCCAAATTAAGATTCTGGGCAGCAGTTGAAAGTTTTCAGTAGACTACATAGGTATAAGGCGCTAACCAACGAACAAAATTGAACTCGTTTAGAAATCAATCCGGTACAACATCAAATGAAACCGTGAAATTAAATCGTGAATAGAATGAAGTCCACAATTAGAAACTCGAAATGGACGTAAAAGATACAAATTGATATGGAACTTTTACAAAAATAAATTTATATAGTACGTTCCAGTAAGGTCGCCTCGACTCGTCCACGAAAAAAAATGAATTCAACGACATTTTCAGCAATTTATTCGGTCAATAGTCAAATTATTCAGTTTCGAAGCCTTACGCATTCATGTATACATTTATACAATCGCAGTCCTAAAAGTAGTGCTTGACCGTTTATTCCACCATGTACTTGGATACATAAATGGCACACCAACTCTACAGAACGTCGACTGTTAATATCAAAAATGTTAGAAAGAATAATAAAAAAATTTTGGCCAACAATTTACCGAGGAAACGAAGAGTTAAAGTAAAGAATTCAACTTCTTTATTATTAGCAATTTTCAAACGACACTATTTTCTATAAACGTGTTATGTAGGTATCCTTTATTTATTGTCCAATAAGAAAAAAATGTCCACAACGCCAGCGACCTACCAAAATTTTTTAAAAATTGCAATTTATTTATGAAGATGATAATTATATATTATAGTTGCAAATATACATTACAGTTACTATTAGTTCCTGACGCGAGCGACATCTGTTATTTCTTTAAAGTTGTCAGATTATAGAGTTTTATGCGTTTGCACATACCTGATACAAATGTCAACTGACATGAATCAACGCAGACGGTGGTATTTAATAATAGTTATTTATCGGACATGTCGTCAAATTTATCATTCAATTTTTTTGCGATTAACTATAAAAGTACAGCAGATATTTGGGGCGTACTTTTGAAATATATTGTTATAATTGTTATATAGTAATACAACTACTTTCGACCATATTATTGTCATTTCTTATAATAATAGTTTGGAAAGCTTCTACTTCTATATTTATTGTCAATAAATAACACAAAATTTATCTGCACGGCTTTAAGTTGTCGTGAGCACTATTCACGAACACCGACCGTATTTCACAAAGAATCGTATCCCCTTGAACTACAAATATTTTAACTCCGTGTTCGAGAGCTATCGATGTTATAAAATACGTATTTAAATTTCTATATACTATCGAATTTCGTTAAGTACTAGTAAATTGATAGAATCGGCATAATTACATTATTTATATTATTACCTAATGTAGGTATTTTATAAACAATTAAATATATTTAATAAGAGTAGAACGGCAATTTTCAAAACAAAATATTTATAATAAAGAAAATCGATGATTTAATTAAAAGGCGAACGCTGCAGTAATTAAACAATTATTTACAGGTTAGATTCCCTAACAGCGTCTACTTGTACATTTTTAACAAAAGATTTTTAATGAAATCATCGTGTACATTGTTCATTTCGACATTAGCTCTTCCGAGGAGCAAAATTAGCAGTCAGAACCAGAAGTTCGGAGCTTTTCTCTTGGGGAATCAATACTTAGTGCAATTTGTACCACTCATTTCAGTCAATTTCAACTGTATTGTTCATTTTGTTTTCAACCAGATTCAAAGAATTCTCACATAATATTACAGAGTTCCGCGCACAACGAACTATATTCGTGCCTTTTTTGTTACTGGCCGTATCGACTGCAGATGACAGATTATTTTATATTTTATATGTCAACCCCTGTTCTAACTTGTGACACGAAAAAAGTGGAGCGCCGTGATAATACACACGAGGTTTATAACCCTTCTTTCAGATTTTTGAATACAATTCAAATATATATGGCAGGGCAATTTTGAAGTGTTATATTTTAAATTGCAAGTTCCATTTTAAACGTGAATAAAGGGTAGCGGAATTTTTATTCTAGCGAACAACTACTTTAGAATTTATAATTAGATATTATACATAAGAAAAATTTATTCTTCCATAGAACAAACAATTATTGTTATTATTATATAATATAATATTATTATTGCACTAGGCATATTTGGAATTCTCTCATACAAAAAAACAGGTTAATTTTATTTTTAATTTGTTACTGTTCCGATTGCGAAAAATAATATATAATAATCACCACGGACGTTAGACTATCAAAATTTATTTCTCTCGGAATAAAAATGCACCTATTGACCTCTATACTTTAATACTCTAATATTATTAATAATTATTATAAACAAATGATCTATAAATTATTTCGTCTATTTGTATCATTTGATCAGAATAAAAGTTACTTTACACAATTATAATATGAAAGTTAACAATAAATGTCTAAAGTCTCTTATAAAAAAATTGTCGTTCTCAAGTTAAAATCATCGATAACAAGCTAAATTAAAAGTTGGTATTTTCTATTAATTAGATTATGTATAAGTATCAATCTATTTCACAATATACGCCAATTTAATGTAGTTCGTAGTTGGGTCCGTCAAGTTGGCCCGGACATGAAGAATTCTTAAAATTTTATTATAATACGATTAAAATGCTAGTAAAATGCTCCGAGATGCTGTAATTAATTTAAATTATGCTCTGTTCATTAATGAGTAATTTAATAATGATTTGTCCGGGCCAGCTAATACGGTGGCCCGGCCATTTTGGCATATCATAAATTTTTAAATCACAATAGAAAATGCTATAAGATGCTGTATTGATTTTTAAAAATGCTCTGCTAATTGGTCCGTAATTTAATTAATTAATGTCCGGGCCAGGTTGACGATGGCCCGGCCACGCTGGCATCTTTAAATATTTAAATATTTTTTATTGTAAAAATAACTATTTTCGAAATGCTGTAAGATGCCGTATTGATTTTGAAAAATGCTCTACTAATTAGTCCGCAATTTAATTAACTAGTTTTCGTCATCGTCATTTTAGTCAATAATAGGTAAAGTGTAAAGTAAGTACCTATTAATTGTTGTATATTTTCTTATTAAAAATATGTAATACGTTCTAATAAAGTAGTGTACTTACTGACATGATCTTTTTTTCTATTTTATTGTTTCTGGTATCCCGTATCATAGCAATACATACATAATAATACACAATACTATGTATATAAAATAACAATTTGATATTCTGTTTGGGTGGCGCTAATTTCGATAAAAATAGTAACTGTCTAATTATAAGATAAGAAAAGCAGTATTAAAATTAAGTATATAGTATAGTAATTAAATATATGTCAGTAAGTACACTACTTTATTAAAACATTACATATTTTTAATAAGAAAATATACAATTAATACGTACTTATTTATACTTTATCTATTATTGACTAGAATGACGATGACGAAAAATAGTTAATTACGACTATCTGCTTAAAAAAAAACAATTAAACTGAAATGATATTAAATACAATATCTATTGATTTTAATGTTTTATAAGTACTTACATAGTTTTATTTATTTTATTTATAATAAGTTTTATTTAATTTATATACCTAGTTATATATATTAACAAACTGAATTTATGTTCTCCATTTTTGGATTATTTTATAGGTAAGTACATATTATAGGTATTGAAGATTATAATAGAAGGTAAAAATCAAGATTTATAGAAGCAACATTATCAAATTTCGACAAAGCTTGACAAAAATAAGCAATAAGTTAATTTGCGAAACATGTTGCAGAGAAAAAGATTAGTGAAATAACATAATACAACATAAACTACAAATAACATAAGTTTTGTAGAAATAATTTCAGTTTAATAACAACTTAATCTAATCATTTGTCTATACGACCTCTTATTTACCGTTTAGCTATAAAAGAAACATATTATATACCTACAATAATTATAAATAGTAGGTGCAAAACATATTCAATATTCAAAGTAAAAGGTTACAGGTATAAAACAGGATCAGGTATTCTTATGATCGTAAATATCAATATAATTTTATTTCTGATCATTGCGATTTATAACCGAAAAACGGAAAATAAATATTTTAGTAATTTAATATTTTATTTAATTTAAAAAAAAACAGGTAGACAATAATATTCCTACAATTTTTTACATACTTCTAGAACTTTAGCTACCTATCGACTTATTTATTAAAATTTATCCACTGTGCGGCAGTTATAGCATCGTTTTTGATAATTAAAATTAATAAAAAATAATACCTAGTTATATTTCATAATTAAATTTGAGAAATTATGTTTATTTGTAATGGACGTTAACGATATTTTCCATTTATAAATAGTGAAAAGTGAAAATTGAAATTGAAATACATAGGTACTATACTTAGTAAAAATAAAAAGTAAAATAGTAAAAATAGAAAAGTTGAAAAAACTTCATACTGACCCCAAAAAATATGTACATATGTGTGTTTGTCGATAGTGTAGAATATAAACAAAAATCGAATACGATCAAAAGAATTTTATCTTGGTTCAGAGGAATCGAATATGATGCGAAATGCATTTTTTAAAATAGTTTAAAATTAACGGGCTTTATCGCAAATTCTTTAAACGAAAGTTAATAGGTATAACGATATGTTTTTATCAAAGTATTTTGAAAAACAATTACAAAAGTACAATTTTATCGAAAATGAGTTGTTCTAACCATTTTGTGCATTTAAAACTTTGGTTTTCTTGAATAGTGTTATTGTGCTACGTAGTGTGACAGCGAATGACGTCATTTCAATTTAGCAATGGAAACAAGTAACAAACGTATTTTTTAGAAAACGTTGATTGTTACCGTCAAGTATAATACTGGCACCGCAATTTATAACAATCAACGCTTCCTAAAAAATACGTTTCAACGCCAATGTTTTAGTAATAATTCACAATCATCTTACGGTCGGCTACTGGACTATCCAAGAAAACCAAAGCTTAATTTGTTAATTAGCACAATTTGTTAAAACCTGATAAACATTCAATTGCTTTTTACCAAAAAAAATCATGTTTAGCGTAATAAATACCTACGTGTATTGTTTATAGTACGAGACAGCATCTCCTGCGAACAGCACATCTTCCGTAAAATGCGTATTTTACAGCTTATAAGATATTATACTTTGATAAAACGCACGGATAAGATTATCTATTTCTATCTAATTTTTCAATAGCTCTTTATATTATCGATCGAGGGTGATCAAGTTATGATCTTCAAAAGCTTTTAGTTATTTTGTAAATTAAATATATATATATATTAATTTTATGCTACAACATAAACTTAAAATGTAATTTAAGCTAGAATATGTTTCAAAAATTAGAAGTTTTTAATTTATTGTTAGATACTTTTTTATTATTGTATGATGATTAAAAATTATACAAATGTTTTACGTATGAAATAATGAAATAATTAGATACAGGAAATGGTAACAATTTTAAAGTTTTAAATAAGGTTTAATCAAAGAAATTTTAAAAGGTTTTAAGCTATCTAGTTACTATTTTTTAAACATATACATACCTAATTATTGACATAAACTCATGATGTAAGAAGACGTTTATTAAAAAAATCTTAATCCTTTTACTTATGATATATGTAAATACCTATTAAATACATATACAGCACTTGCAAGTCTACTATACGTTTTAAAAAAAATGGTTAATTGCATGGTTTTGCTTTACGATTATCTGGGTCATTTTTTAAATATTTTTAGAATAAGTATACATATTAAAAAAAATGCATATGTGAAGTTTAATAACTCTATATTTTAAAGCATAAAATTTTTACGTCCACATATCTACCAAAATTTCAAAAATCTACAACTTGACCAATTGAAAAAATGCTTGGTGTTACAAAAACAACTTTTTGAGAAAAACGCATTTAAAGTTGTATCGTGGTTTTACTATGATTTGATACTTGTTTATAGCAAATCGCAAATTTTTGAAATTGTGACATAAAACCCAGCAGCATCAAGCATAGTTGTTGTTAATGTTAATACTTAACGAATAACCTTTTAATTCTGAGCTACTAAAAAAATCATTTTATCTCGTCTTTAACCCGTTTTCGATTGTATCAGACTTTCTATAAGTATTTTACAGAATGACGTACTATACATATACAAATTTTTAGATCGGCAAGATTTTTTTATTACACGACTTTTTGAGCTATTTCCACTGTGCTATCATCTATTATTATCTTTTAAAAGTAAAAATGTCTACTTAAGTAACTACTGTTTATGATTTACTTACCTTTATTAAATTTGTAGATAATAAACACAAATTACAAATTAACACTTCGGCAAGAGTGACAATTTTGTCGAAACTACAATGACGTTCAAACTTAAACTGATTTTAAAATTGCAAGTTCGGCATATTTATTTAAATATTTTGTCGTAAAAGACATTATAGTTAACCCCTAAATATTACAGTTTTAAAATGCAGACACTGCTGATAACCTTATGGTAGGTATTAAAGCAATTAACTCATAAATTTTGCAAATATGTCACGCTCCAAAATAAAAAATAATAATAACAAGAAGTAGATATACAAAATAAGCTATAAAGGGATTATTCAAATGCTTAGGTACTTACCAAAGACTTTTCGGTTACTAAAAATCACGCTTTTAGGTGCCTTCAAAAGAACAAATATTACCAATTGCTTCACAATTTTAAATACATAATAGTATGCAATAAATCTCTCCTAAAGATAAGTGTTAAAAACAAGTTTTTACATATCTGCGTTTCAGATGTAAGTGAATTTTAGTGATGGCTATAATTGACGGCGTCTGTATACGAAATGAATTTCTAAATTTTGCAAATATTTCACGTTCGAAAATGAGCAATAAAAATATTTATGAAATAAGCTTAAAAGGGCTTTTCGATGTTTATAACATTTTTCCTATTTACAGCAACTTTATAGGGGCAAATTACCGATACACA
The DNA here is from genome assembly GCA_036326145.1 of Rhagophthalmus giganteus. Classification (NCBI taxonomy): domain Eukaryota; kingdom Metazoa; phylum Arthropoda; class Insecta; order Coleoptera; family Rhagophthalmidae; genus Rhagophthalmus; species Rhagophthalmus giganteus. The sequence goes on along the minus strand of JARFJA010000083.1, from coordinate 2,962,663 downwards.
TATCTCTTTAGAATTCGAATGTAAATACCCTGAATGGGTATGATGAACGTGACGATGACGAAAACTAGTTAATTAAATTGCGGACTAATTAGTAGAGCATTTTTCAAAATCAATACGGCATCTTATAGCATTTCGAAAATAGTTATTTTTACAATAAAAAATATTTAAATATTTAAAGATGCCAGCATGGCCGGCCACCGTCAACCTGGCCCGGACATTAATTAATTAAATTACGGACCAATTAGCAGAGCATTTTTAAAAATCAATACAGCATCTTATAGCATTTTCTATTGTGATTTAAAAATTTATATGCCAAAATAGCCGGGCCACCGTATTAACTGGCCCGGACAATTCATTATTAAATTACTCATTAATTAACAGAGCATAATTTAAATTAATTACAGCATCTCGGAGCATTTTAATCGTATTATAATAAAATTTTAAGAATTCTTTATGTCCGGGCCAACTTGACGGACTTTTCGTAGTTTTATAAATTATACATCCATACTTTTGGAGCTTGTAAATTTGTCCAAACGGGTTTTTTATTGGATATGCTTATTTATATTCCGTTTACAGTCAATACATACTTTAAAACAGCTTCAGCGATAACAAACTTCCGCTTAAGCTCGCCCAAATAAATTATAAAGAGAGCTCGGACATTACTTTCCGTCTAAACTGTACAATAGTTACCTAATGCTAAGATTTATTTAGTGGCGTAATAAAACTTACGCATTTAATATTCTATTTTTACACGTATAACATTGATCTCATAAATCAGATACTTCGAAAGTAAAATTGGACCCTATTATTTGATAAGCACCGAAGAAAGACAAAAGGACAGAAGTAGGTTGAATTTCTTAGATCAAGATCTTTAATCAATTTTTATCAGCGAGATTAACGTGTGCACGACTTCTGTTTATTTTCTTGTAACGTAGAGGCCGATCGAAGCATACGCGATTATGTAATCTAAGATAGTTTCGTTTGAAAACAAAATTTATGCATATATGAATTTCAAATCATAATTAAAAAAAGTCTAATCCGGAATAAAACCAAATATATATATATATGTAAATTAACTTGTAAAGGCGGATTCGTTCGTTATTCGGCCGCCATTTCACATATTAAAACAAGATAATAAATGTAATTGTTAGTTAGACCCTTAATGGCTTACGAAATTTTATTTACAAACATTACCCAACACACGATTAAAACGTTTGCAAAGTTTGAAGTTGCAAAACAAAGTTTGCTTTGCATCTAAACTTACAATTATTATAAATAAATTCGGCCTGAATTTAAATTTTTTTAAGCCACAAAAGGCTTTCGTACGCACATAAATTATTTTATGTCTAGATAGGTAGGAATATTGTAAACCACCAACATTAGATATGCTTATTGTTAGTTGGTATATCGATTAAACCCTTATCCAGATTTTATTACGTGTCTGGCCGTTTAAAGATAAACGGCGGTATAATGTATTACCTTGTTATTATTAGAATTTCGACCCTAAAACGAATATACGTAAATGGGTAAATATTTTTAATTTAAAATTACATTGAAAAGTAGGGGGTAGACCGAGGCGAATCGGATCAAAATATGGAAACAACCCATAACTTCAAAAATCGCGATAAATTCGAAGGTTTTGTTCGTTCACATTATTTGGTCCCTTTTCCCCGCACCTTTCGCGCAGACAACAAGCCGCCCGTGGGCTTACCTAATTAAGTAAGTAGTAGTACCGTGAGTGCGTGTGTAATGTCGAATATTTTTATAAACAGTAATTTCCAAGTTATTTTCACTATAGCATCATAAGTATTTATGTAACGAGCACTTTTTGAAATTCTTAGGTATGGGGCGAATCGGATCGTGTACTTGGGGCTGAAGCGGTTCACTTCTTAATTTTATTATTGTGACAACTGGAAATATGATAACTAACGGATGTTCAAAAAGTCTTCAGTCTTGGTTGGTTGCAGGAAGATATAAATACATGTTTTGGTTTAAGTGATTTTATCACTAGGACACGATAAGAAACAATTTCCACAGCTAACCAAGATTGAAAGATTTTTAAGACCCGTTATTTAGTTACTCGCAGATGGTTCATAAGTACGTATAAATAGAAGACCAATCGAGAAGCACGGTGTTCAGAAAAAATTAAAGAATTCTAACAATCATCTCCTACAACAAACACTAAGATTATCGAGACGCTATACGAGAGCTTTTTCGTCGTCCGAGAGAACAGCGACTGTAAAGATAACTTGGAGACGATCACAAAACAAATTTTGCATTTGACATCACCGGAAAATAACAAAAACTTTTCTTCGGGTAGAAGAGAAAAAAACTAAAAGTTGCATCGAAAATTGATAAGATTCCGGCCGAGAAAACAGCAAAGGCAAGAAAAATACCCAGATTAAGAAAATAAATGGACGAACTTCGAGGAGCAGAGTTCGTTAGGAACATAACTATTTTCGTTTCGCCCCAGAAATCGGGTCGAATATTTCTCACTTTTTTGTTTTCTGTTTGTAGAAAAGAAAATTTCAAGTCCACCCCTTTGTTTATTATTAGGTACCTACTTGTTCATTATTATCATCATTTGTTTCATTAAATCGCTAAAAATTCGCTTATCGCGACCTTGTCGAAAACGTAATCACCGCGATTGTTCTGAAGAAGCCACGTCTGTAGTGACGAAAAATCAACAAAACCATTTATTAGTAAATTAGGGGCTCTGTTATTCTTTTAACAATATATTTAAATAAAATCTCAAGCTTAATTAACTTGTGGTTTGATAACCTTGATCGGCGATGCCTGCATTTCGTGAAACTTTTCCCACGCGTTGTATGCTTAATTAAAAAAAATAAATCAATTTTTAAAAATTATTTGCAATTTTAATTAATTAAAAAACAAATCTTTTTAATTAAAAACTCGTGCAGGTTAATGATTAAAATCACATTGAATTTAATTTAAGACTTACAAAAATATATAATTCAAACATCGGCGCCGCGCCCGGATGAATAATATAGGTATGGAGATGTTCATTTTGTTATTCTGCTTTAAGCAGAGCAACTTCCTGAGGGAGTAAAAGGGTAGAAACGTTTCGAACAAACAAAATTGCGAATCGACTAGCATATCTATAATTATTATACGTCTACGATTCTAGTTGCCCTCTATTAAAATTACGATAGAGTTAAAAGTGTAATAATAATAAATTATATCTATTATTTAAAATAAAATACGAACAAGTTTGATGAAAATTACTTAGTACTAGTACTTACTCCTATTAAATTACTTTCTCCTGTCCAACGTTATTTCTAAACGTCATTGCAAATATCTACGATTTTTTAAAAATCTACAAATATTTTCGTCGCGCTGTTCAAATAGTTTTAAAAATGTGAAGTTACAAATTTAATCGATCAGCTTTACTTTGTATTTCTATCGTCTCGTGTTATTAAAAACATTTTTTTTATTTGTTCATGAAATGTTCGTTAAAACTATGTTCTCTCCGTCAAAAATTTTAACGCTGCGTTTGATTACACAAAGTGTTTGGTCTAATGGTGAAGTAACTTGTAATTTTAAAGTTACCGTTTAAAATTTTCATAAACATCGAGTTTAAAGCAAACTTTAAATTTATGTTGTCCATGACAGATGCTTCCTGGTATGTGAAAAGGATATTTAAAACATCGAGAAAAGCGCCCACATTAATAAACTTTGCGACCCTTACTAGCTAGCTACAACATAAGTAATATTTCGACGATGTTAAAGTTGACAATCTTGTCCTTAGATTCACAGGAAGTTGCCATAACACGTTAATCTGTACGAACTGGATGTTCGATATAACCGACCTCTTTATATCTTAAATTAAGCATATTTCTGTAAAGGCGTTGGAACAAAAAATTAAAAACGTTTCGTTTCAGGGGCCCAATTTTCAAACCATTCGCTATCATAACGTATGCGAAAATGACGTCATAACAATGTGTTTCTATAGAAATTTGTTTGCTATGACGTCATTTTCGCATATGTTGTGATAGCCAACGGTTTGAGAATTGGGCCCCAGGTTCGTGACAATTCTACATAGATATACGTTATATTCATTTTAGTCAAATGTGGAAAATATATCCATAAACGTCGATTTGTCCTAATAAAAACGAACACGTCTATTAATCTATCGATGTTAACGCTGTAATATAACATGAGAACATAATACGAAGAGCAATCGCGTAAACTCACAATCAGCCATGTTCACATAAAGTAGATTCGAGAATAACGTGAAAAACTGTTTATTCGTGGGGCGCTAAATTTAAAATGTCACTGCTATTTCAAAATTTTTGATTTTTGAAATAATGAACCCAAAAAAAACAAATGGTCGTATCCGGTTTTGCGCGAACGCGGACGACATATGTCCGGTTTTGTTTGAACAAAAGAACGCGATCAGGGTTGTTCGGTGTTGTGTTCAGTGCTTCATTCTTTCTTTATAACGAATGTCGCTCGTAACTATTATCAGAAATTGGTTTGTTGAAAACAATCGATGTTTGCTTCCTGGCCCTAATATTAATACAAGCCGCACTAGTATTTGTTGTTCGATCACTTTAAATTCACACAACCCCGACAACCTTTAGAATACTCTACATTTTAGTGATGTTTTTTTAGTGACGCCAAAACGGTTATCATATGTATATGTTTATTTATGTAATATTGTGACATGTCTTGTTTTGGTCGATTCACTTTTTTGCAATTTGCAATATTTAGATGTAAATTACTAAGGGAAGGATCTGCTTTTCGGTGCTTCTGAACAAAGGAATCGATAGAACTGATCGACAACTCTATAAATGCATCAAAACACAATTTTGTCACAAAAGTAAATATGCCAGAATTTACACTTTATATATAATAATTAATTACAAAACACTATTATGTTAAAACTATTAGTTACCCACCTATATATTTTAGTCGAAATGTTCTTAAATCAGAAACAATTAAAAGTATTTATCTACTTAGTTTTTGAATTAAACAAATATAACAATTTTTGTTAAAACTAATTTTCAGTTCGTAATAATTTTAGATAAAGAAATTTTTTAATTTTACATAAGCAATTTTCGTTTCCTACCGATGGAAAATGAAAAATATTGAAATTACGAATTATTTTAGGAATCTAAATCAACCGAACGAAAAATCACTGCAAGCTATACACCCGATAAAATTATAATAAAGCTTAATGACTACGTTCAACATGTACTCGCGTAATTATTTAATGACGACGAATAAATTGAATTAGAAAATCGATATTATTTAGGTTTATTATCGGTAAATGAACGGCAAATTATTTACACGTGCGATAATCGCGATTGGACCTGGATGAGATGGAAAATGCGTTGCCGTTGTTGACGATTTTAATAATGCAAAATTAGCAGTACGATGCAGATTGAACAATTATTGTTCATTTTAAATGTAAGAATGTCAAAGCTCGGTTAAATAAAAAAAATGTGTAGATTTTGAAAGTCATTCCAGATGTGCCTTTGTTTTTTTTTTTACAGATAATACTGCCATAGAAGCAGACCGTCATAAAAAGGTTCTCGTATTTTTACGCTTAAAATCATAATTTTATAACTCTTTCAGTCCTTTCATTTTTTTTTTTGAGTTACGATCACAAGTTATGTTTTTTATTGACAATCGGCGTAGTCGACTAGTTTTTAAAACGGGTATTTATAAAAGTTCGTACAGTCGTTTTTAAATAAATAAATTTGGGTCCTATGCAGCACCAATGTATGAATTAAGCGATGCTGTCTTAAATGCTTTTAATTATTTAGATGGCCGTGTCATACTACCTATAAAAAAAAACGAATTCCGTGTTGAAAAGGCGTCGTTGTTGCATTAACAATGGATATTGTTATGTTAAATAAATTTGATTTAGATCCAGTTTACACGATTTGTAAATACATATGCAGTCTGTTTGATTTTATGTGTCACTGCAAATATTTCGGCTATTGTATGAATTAGTAAAAAATGTTGTATGTGAAAGTTATTAGATTATTTATTCTTAATAATGTGTCAAAATCAGAAAAACAATTAAACATCAAATAATTCAGATAAAGCAAATAAATTTAACATTTTAAATGGAACGTACCCAGTATTATTACATATTCTGAAACTACAAGAATTTATCTTTACAACGGTAAAGTAACATGTTTACTTATTTCATTAATTAAAGGTGTAATAGAATAAATAACCGAACGCGTTGAACATGTACAGTGTAAACAATGTACCGACGACGCACACTTTTGTTCTTGCATGTTCTATTAAGCGGAGCCGATGAGGCCGTGATAGATATGCGCTCACTTGTTATCGCTATCGTGTCAAAGTGGCTAAGTAAATTGTTAATTGTTAATTTTCAACTCGTGACATAATGAGGGATAATTATTATTCTAATAATGAAAAAATGGATTTGTCGAGAGTGTACATCAGATACAATGATAATCCTAAAGAAGCTTCTGTATTGTATCGAACATTGTATTCGAAAGCGTACAGCCACATCCTCGCACGTTTGCAAGAATTGAACATAATTTACGAAGAAATTGATGTTTTAATATTACATTGCGAAGACCAAGAAATGAGCGAGCAGCACACGATGAAGATATTATGGTGTTGGCATATTTTAGAGCACATCCAAGAAATTCAATCCGTGAAGCAGTAGCCGACATAGGTATAAGTCATCACAAAGTATTTTCTATTCTACAAAAACATAACATGACCCCCTATAAAATTAAATTGGTTCACGGTTTAACAGTTGGTGATACTGATAGAAGGCTAATATTTTGTAATTGGCTTAACAATAATCAACATTTAGTGGATATTATTCTTTGGAGCGATTAATCTAATTTTAACAATAACGGAATTTCTAACAGAAAAAAATATCATTTCAGGAATACAGAAAATCCACGTCGAATTCGGAAATGCAGGTTCCAACACAGATTTTCTATTAATGTCTGGCTTGGGGTATTAGGTGATACTATACTAGGTCCTTATTTTTGTCGCGGAACGCTTAATGCTGAACGGTATGCTAATTTCCTTACGACATAATTCGAAGAATATTTGGATGATGTACCCCTACGAGTGCGTCGTGATATGTGGTTACAACAGGATGGCGCACTTCCTCAAAATGCAAGGAACGTCAAGGATATTTTAAACGAAAGTTTGGTGCGAAATGGATAGGAAATGATGGCCCTATAAACTGGTCGGCACGATCTCCAGACCTCTCTGTGTTGGACTTTTTTGTTTGAGGATAAGTTAAATCAAAAGTTTACGTTACATATCCTCAAAATTTAGAGGATCTTACGAATCGCATTCATAGGGCATGTGCTCAAATAACACCAAACATGTTGCAAAAAGTGCAATGAAATTTGATAAGCAGATGTCGGGAATGTATTACAAACAACGAAAAACAGCACTTTGAACAAAGAATTTAGATATTAGGTAGGCGTTACATACAATTTTATAATTAACTTACTTATTCACATATTGGTTTGTTCATAATGTTGTATTTATGTTGAATAATCTGTTATAGAGATTGTTTTAATCAACACATTGTTTACACTGTCTACGTTTTCAACACGATCAGTTATTTAGTGTATTACGCCCTGTTAATTAACGAAAAAGTGCAACATGTGATATATCGTTATAAAGATAAATATAATTCATATAGTTTCAGAATAAGTAATAATACAGGGTACGTTCCATTTAAAATGTTAAATTTATTTGCTTTATCTGAATTATTTGATGTTCAATTGTTTTTCTGATTTTGACACATTATTAAGAATAAATAATTTAATAACTTTCATATATAACATTTTTTACTAATTCATACAATAGCCGAGATATTTGCTGTGACACATAAAATTTAACAGACTGTATACTATGTAGGTAGGTACCTATAACTTATTAGTTGAATTGCTCACATGCTTGCGGTTATTTTCATTAAAAATAAATTTAAACTGATAACATTAAAAAAAGTAACTGATTGCGATTATAATGGCAACAATAAAATAGTTCCACCAAGAAAATTACTATGATTTTAAATGCAAAAAAAATACGAAAACCTTTTATTAGGACAATATAAATATATATGTAGGCAACATATTATCGAACACTAAAAGGATTTTTAAAATTTTAGTTTGTTGCCCACTTATAAATATTTGAAAAAACAAAAGAACATCTGGACTTATCTCGAGACGTTCTAGGTCTTGCCCAATTTAGCCGAGCTTTTGTTTATTATACGATTTACAAGATCGAAAATTTGCAAATTCGCGTACCTACCTATATTTAAAAATGTAATCGTTCCATAATCGAAATCGAAACAAAATCTTACCCCGAAGCGTAATAAATTATATAGAACTGAACTCCGACATAACGTTGATACCTTATTCTGACCAATGCAATTAAAAGGGCAAATCCATTTTACCACGAAATGTCGTTAATTTAACGTCGAGTTCAGCATTTGAAAGGAATAAAAGAATGCAGAATTCCAAAAGACGCCTATCATCTCTCTCACAAAGGCAGAAGATGCGCAGGAAGACCTAATAGGAGATGGGGAATCGAAGCAGGTTAAGGACCTGCACCGCGAAAGCTACAGCCAAAGTATCTTATAAATTATGCATCGATACGAATTTATTGCATATTGCCTACTAATTTCTTCGGAAAAAATTTTTTCGACACATTATTTGAGCGCAGAGAGTATGTTAATTTAATATTCGGATACACGGCAAAAGTCTTACCTTTACAAAAACAACCGCGTTAAAAATAAAGTGAGGTATACCCTACTAGCTATTCCTTTCAAAGAAAATATAAATTGCCCCCATTAATAAGTAAGTAACCGACGCTCATTAATGATAGACGACGTTTTTCAGTCGAATTTATTATCGGACAAAAAGGCCAACAAAGAAACGCCCGATAGATACGTCGAATAAACGTAATTAACAAAACAGTTTTAATGAAGTGGAGATAAATTTAATCTACTCGTAAAATGTCGCGCGGCCGCCGAGCAATAAAACTATTAAATTATGAAATTTATTTAAGAAAAAAATGTAACATCGCCGGCAGAAAATAAAAGTGTGTTGTAGGAGGAAAACGGGAAGCGTGTTAAATTACTACTTCCAATTAATTCGATGAAACAAAACGATGTTTACAGCCGCACCTATTCCGATACCTACAATGCTTTTACAATTTCCTGCATTTTATCCAGATTCATTGTTCAAAGGAGCGTTATTGAAAACTGAATGCAAATGTCAGATATATAAAAACGATTTATGATTCGCTGCCATTCAAAAGATAGGAACGGCTATTAACTTGAAATATAAAAAAATCGACTGCGATGTACAGATTGATTCGATAAACGTACGACAATGTGAAGAAGGTTAAATAATAGATTTAATCGAGCATTTATTTCGTATTCCATTCAAATATATATATATATATATATTCGAATTCAAATAAAAATAAATTAATATTCAAGCTAACGTAAAAAGAAAATGTGACGTTATTGTATAAATTTATTTGTTGCCGCAGAATTTGGTGTGTTTTTGCACTTCGTACACCTGCTACGCGGTTACATTAAGGTAAAATGGACTAGTCGCCATTACCGAAAGAATTATGATGGGCCATTAAGATTCCACGACATTGCTGGCGTAGTGGTGTTGCCAATATGAAGATAAAGCATTGTTCTAACCGGTCTACAATGCTCTCGAGTTAACGCGATTCTTCTCGCGACCGTTATTGTTATTAGAAAACATACGAAATAAACGACGAAAATAAAAGCGTTATACTAATTAAAGTGATATATATATAAAAACAACTTACCGTTCTATTTCCTAAATTTCTAACTTTGCAGTTCAAATAACACGTTTTATCTACGAGTGCCGTCACATTCTTTGAGGCGCTTTTATCAAAGAATGGTCCGCGATTTATGATTAGGGGTTCCAAATCGATGTCCTCGGGGACGTTATCTTGAAAGCTGCTGCTAATATCGTTCTTGGGACGACTTAATCCTGAAACAAAAGATATGTGAGGGAACAGATATACGAAAGTTAGACGTTCGCCGATATTCAATAAAAACTAATTAAGGACAAAGGTATAAATTATTGTCAATAAATGTTAGTCGAAGTATTTAAAAGAGGATCCGGTTTGATTTCGATAAATATATAAATAAATACATAAGTTACTTTATAATTAATTTATTGCACTTGGACAATTCGAATAAACTAGCTGAAAAATCGATATTTTGTAATAACTAACCAGAAATTTCAAATCGGCAAAATTTATGATAATTTGGGAGAAACATAAAAATTACTACAATCATATCGTAAAACTGATAAGACGGCTATAAATTATGACCCAAAAATTTATAGTGTTACGGTTATTATGACGAAATAATTAGATTGTATCACACGAAACATTAATATGATAACCTTATTACCTAGTAGGTACTGTATTTAAAATGAGTAATTATATGTAAACGTTTCAATACCGTGTTGCTATAATAAGTTACTTTTCGAATCCAATATACTATAGGTATTAACGACCCGAGTCCATATAGCTATCCGTTACCTAATATTTTTTTTAAAACAAACGCATCAAATCGAATCGGTATTATTATTATTTAGACGTCATTCACGTATAATTATTCAAAACTCGTCCGAAGCCGATATGGAATCATTTAACAAATTCAAACTGCTCTTCGGTTACTGGTTCGAATGAACTGCTTATTCCATTATGTAAATATCATTACCACGAACTGGAGCAGATTGCACCAGCATCGGCAGTAGAAAATGTCAAAATAAAAACCTTTGCACACAAAATACAGTTCATTTTTATATCATCGAGCTGCCGATTTTATATTTAATTGTCGACATTGACGAAGGCTCCAAATTATCAACAAATTACGCTTAATTCGATCGGAGTTCGCTGTTATTTCATAATCACGTTAAATACGAAAATGCGAACAGAATAACGAAATTATTTTAGACTTATTACGGCTTATACATGTCGTGTATTTCGCAAATAACGAATAATATAATGATTTGGCGTAATTCATATTTGGCGAATAACATATTTCAATTAAGTATTTATTGACTGTAAAACTGTAATCCAAATTTGAAACGTTATCGTATGGTAGATTATTAATCCAAATCGCACATCTGCTAAAACGATTTGAAATATAATTCGAAAATTTTTGAAGCATATTTTAATAGAAAAGTAAATTATAACGATACATATACACCTACAACTAAATCGTAGTGCTCTATCAACAAAATAATACGAATAAAAATTTAATAATTACCGCGATATGTTTAAAAGATCTATAAAATGAATTTTGAATTCAGGCCCCTTTGCTAATCAGTAATAGTAGTTTTAGAAAAATATATATAAAAAAAAGAAATAAAACGATTACGTCATGTCACGAATTTTTTGAAAATTAAAATAAACGAGTCTTTAAGCTTTGGCTCATTGTTCGCACTTCCATCAAGAACACTTTCTAATAGTAAAAGTAACATTTTCATTTACTAAATCTAACTAAAAACTTGATATTCATAACTTAATATCTTAAACCTAATGTTATTAACTTGAATTATTGATAGAAAATAGCGATTTTCCACTAACTTTTTAAGGTGTCGTAACTTTACATTAACCTACTTTTCATCTAATTTGTGTTGTTATTTCAGTCCCTATAAAGTGATTATTTACCGACAGAGACGTAAAAAAAAATTATATTTGTGAACTGCCTAACAAAACGTATTAAAATAAGCACGTATTAGTTTTTTGGTTTCGACAAATAACAATTTGAGCCTACTTTGCAAATTTAATATTACAATATTATATTATTATTTAACACAATATTACTATATTGTATATTAATTTTGTATTTTTTTAATATATATAGCAATTATTATATTCAGTAAGTTTTATAAATAAATATATAAGTAAGTACCAATTGTTTTTATGGTAATATGACTGTATGGTCGCAGTCGTGGAAAAAGTAAATTTCAAATTTACCGCCACGTAAGAAAATGCGGCAGAAATATTTTGTTCATATACATATTGCTATGATACGAGATATCAGAAACAAAAATTAGGAATAAAGAGATCAGAGAGACAGGGGAAAGGCAAGTGTGAAAGTTGAGAAATGTCAAAAAAATTAAAAAAAAAATTAGGGGAGTAAATAAAAATTGTAAGGGAGAAATTAAGAGAAAAAAATAAATTGTAAAGGACTGTAAATAAAAATGGCAGAGGAGTGAAGGAAGTCGGAGGGAGCGTGGATTTGGAAATGAAGATTGGAAGTGTTGAAAGGAAAGAACAATAAAAAGAGTGAGAACTAATGAAGAAGTGAACTAATGAGTAGATAAGATAGTTTAATATAAATAATTAATAACTTACAATTAGTTTAAAAATAAGTGTAGATAATATAATTAAAAAATAATAATAATATTAATATAAACAAAGTGGGGCTATACCGTAGCAATATGTATGTATAATATTATACTTGAAGTACCTAATAGACCAACCTCAAATTAATAATATTAATTTCTGCATAAACTACCCAATTAATATTTTTTCAATCAAAAGAAATAACAAATATTCAATGAAATGCAATTAGAACGAAATTAAACTAATAGAAAATTAAAATTAAGTGGTTGAAATCCAAGGACAAACATTTTATAACTGAAGGCGTTCAAGGACGAACGTGCTGTTGTTATATTAATCAACAGTGACAAATTAATTTAAACGAGGTGTCATGTACAAAACTTTAACGACGTACTTAGGTAACAAAATAACTACCTATAGGCGCTTAGGTAACATTTTTTTAACAAATAAATTTTATCCCTGCCCTAAAATATAAGTCAGTACCTATTAATCAATCTATACTATATCGTTAATCACTATTATTGCCGAATTTACACGAACGTCTTATATTTTAATATAAAAAGTTGAAGCGATCTAAATTAGAGATATTAGAAGGATAACATCTTAGCGCAATTGAATTATGGCCGTTCTGCACTATCACCGACCAAATATTCCAGTCTTGTTAAATTATTGATTTTCTCTATAGAGATACGATTTTGTTTCCATAAATATTTTATAGGTACTTAGGTAATTAACGATTATATCATTTTTTATTGTGTCAATGCAAACTGTCGTAAGCCGTTTATGTAGCCCTCAAATGTTGCGTAGTAACAAATCCGTGTTTGACTGTAATACGTTTGTGTTTATGTTTTTATAACGTTCCGATATTTGTAATAGATCTGGGGCTAGTTTAATAAAAAAAATACAAATTTACTGCTACAACATTAACGGTAAAAAAATGTTACAAACTATTAAGTACGCCTAATGGACGTTACACAATTTTGCCTACCCCTAATGATTTGTTTTGACATATTATATATGAAGGGGTTTTTTAGTCTATAGAAGAACTCTTAATTTAGTTTAAGTCGTGTTTTAATGTTTTAATAGTTTTTGAGATAATGAGGTGAATAGCGTAGAATAGCCTTTCGTTTAAAAGACACTGAACACCGGCGATTTGGACCTTTAAAAAAATATATGCAATATTCCCATCTCGAGGAACTTTACAATCCTGTCGAGTTTCTGAATCTTTCAGTTGCCTGCGATGTTACCTCTTGTAAGTGCACTTGGGTGGTTTTAGAATTAAAATAATCTCAAATGTTGTTCACAATGGGTTTTCTCTCGGTCATAAGTGCCACAAAAATGGGAAAAATCACGTGGGTTGTTTTATTGCTAAACAAAGTTAAGTTTTAATTATCTAATAAGATGCACTTACAAGGAAGGTTAGGCAGGTGGAAATCTCAAAATATTTGAAACTTGGCAGGATTGCAGTACTAGTCAACCCTAATCAAGAGCCGTATTCCGTTCGAGCTCTTAAGCGGTTTAAGAGGGTAAAATCCACCCTTGAAAATTGGAACTTTTTTCGATTTTGCTTATTATCTGTGAAACAACAAAAACTATCGCCAACAAACTATATATTTGTGTAAATGGCTGTTCAAGACTTACATTATGATATAAAAATTAGGGGTGAAAATTTTAAGGGATGGTACGGTGCGTCCGATGCGAACTAGTGAACGCTTAGTTTAACAATGCTGCCGCTGCGACTGCCACTTGTCTGTAACAGACAAAAAAAAATTAGGAATTTCTAAATTTTTCTTTGTATTTCCTACATTTTTCTCGTTATCGTTTTCCCTCTATGGTCAATTTACAGCGTAGATTCTTTCGTTAACCGCGAACTTGTATTATTACATACCTATACCTGCGTAAGGTAAAATTTCGTTCGCGAATTTGGACCATCGAATGTTTGAGGGGAGCCCTAGCCAAGACCCTAACCAAGCTCGATTTTTAGAGAATTTGTGTTAGAGCTTAAAGGTCCATGTATTTACACTTATAAATACATGGAGAGTTAGTCGACAAAGGATGATCCTACCTTTCCTCGTCGTATTAATCCTTTTCGTTTGTAATCATTTAATAGAACACAACACAACACAACACACCACACTCGCGCACTCACACGCAAAAAGGCCTTATAAACCGACAGAACACTCTCGCACACACGAATAATACGACGCCGTAATTTAAAATTCGAACTACCGAGACAAGCACTACCGCTCTGTACTAACAGAATTTTTGCCAGAATTCTATATATAAATGCATTCGAGTTTATACGTGGGTACTAGGAAATCCCGCTTTTATTTTAAAAACATTCATTCGGTGCTCGTACTCCGATAAGTTATCTTACGAGTGGGTGGCGCATATGTTTTATTAGTTGTTTTGTATTTTATCGGTCGCATAATAATGCGATTAAACTTTTATCTGGTTTATGATTTGTAACAGGGAAATTTTCAATGCTTAAGGGCACACGAATAGTTTTTAAATTAAAAATAGAGTAAACTTATAATTATGCGGTATAAAGGCAGTGATTTTTTAAATAATTTTACTGCATGAACAATACATAATTTTAGAATAAATTTCCTAAAAAGTACATATTTTAAAAATTTTCGGTCATTATCTGCCAATTTCTTTTTATCAAACTCCACTATGACCCCTGTAATAGCCCAAACTCCCATCACACAAAAACCTACGTCACAACACTACTAAATTTCTTTTAGTGTGTTTAAGAGTTAATATGATGGGAAATATCTAATCGGTGGCAGACAATTGAATTTTTGTTTTAATCATTTGTGATAAACTTGATATTTGATAAAACTTATTATAGACTTTAGATAAATATCAATTATTTAGAATTATTGTGGTTTGCCTCGCAAACCTGGCAGACCTCCCTCCAAGTGAATAAATTTTCAATATGTCACCTACTGTATAAAACTTCATCGCGTTGTTATTTTTTCAAATTATAGTTTTAATTGTCCTTTAGATGAATATATCTGCCGATGTAAAAATGTACCCAAATATGACAAAATTAGGGGTAAAAATTCGAATTGACGACACCCATTAGGACTTTCGTTCCTAATTTTTGTATCATAATGTAGGTCTTGAACAGCCATTTACATAAATATATAGTTTGTTGGCGATAGCTCTTGTTTCACAGATAATAAGCAAAATCGAAAAAAGTTGAAATTTTCAAGGGTGGATTTCACCCTCTTCAGCCGCGTAAGAGCACGAACGAAATACGACTCTTGATTGGGGTCGACTAGTACTACAATCCTACAGTTTCAAATTTTTTGAGATTTCCACCTGCCTAACCTTCCTTGTTAGACGGTTTCAGTTCTAACCCCTTCATAATTACGAATTTTCGTAGGTTCTTTACATTTTTTGTACAAATTTGTTTTCTCCAAGTTTCTTTTTTTTTTTTAAAAAGTGCAGTCTACTTATATTCTCCTGAAAAATGGTGAATATTATTTTTCAACGTGCTGAACCAGAAACTGATAAATAGGTCATTAGCGGGCGAACACGTATATATACGTAACCAGAACTTGTGCAGTATGACGTTCGCTTATAACTTCTAATTAGAAGTACGTACTCTTCGGACGAGGCGCGATTTTCCAATTTCAGTCGGGTGCGATAAAATTAAAACTGTCGCCGATAAATGTTTTGTTAATTGCACAATAGTTAATACGTTTTATAATTGAGAATTTGCACGTTACAAACTATACGCGTCATTATGCGAAACTAAAATTCTCGTGAAATTCGAAATAATCTGTAAGATTCTGATAATTTAGTGCTATTAAAAAAGCACATTTAAACAGAACAATTGAGCCATTCTCGGAGCTTTCAGAGAACTTTGTGCAATTTTCTGTACGATTTAATTAATTTTTGATACCTACACAATAAATAATCGTTATCAATCTGTTACGTAAGCAATTTATTCGTATTGGACAATTACATTAATCGTGGAATACCTCAACGTTCCGTTAATTGTTAAAAACAAAACAAAACAGTTGATGAAACCACAATTTAAATTGGAACAAATGACCTGGGGCGGGGGCGGGGGGGTGTCTAAAAGTTTAAAGATGTGCAACTGTTCGCGTATGATAGGTTACCGAGTATCAACCCTAGACATTTAGATTGCAACGAACCGTATAATATGTGCTTTGTGTTACCAACACCGAGAACCACACGCGAACTTGCACATTCACCGATCCATCCTCTCATGTCGCAGTAATTGATTCCTAACCATAGTAAATTTAGCAAGATAAGTTGTGGGGTAGTTACTTAAAGTAAATTGTATACAAATAAAATCTTGGAACAAGATTACTTACCTTAACTTTAATATATCAATTTTCAAACATTTATTATAATTATGTTTTATCTTAAATAACCACCTGTAAGTATCCTTACAGTATAGTTACAGCGTGTTCCATATTTCGTTGACACGCACTATTTTTGTTATTGGAAAAAATAGATTGTCGAGCAAATTATGATCTTCATCTTATCGTTTTCAAATTATAGCAAACTCGTGGATTGCCAGTTGGCGAAATCATCACGAGAGCGTAAATTATATATAACGTTTGTGTTATTTTACTAAAAATTTGCGAAAATTTTGAAGAGGTTTTAGAATTTCTAACTAACTTTGAATAAAGAATTTTCCAAATGCTTCAAAACGAACTAGGTTACCTATCTAAACTAAACTAAAAGTTAATTGTAGAGCGAAAGCTCGATCTTCGAATTTATTTAATCGCATGGGTGCTTTTTACGCACCAGCGATTATGTAAAATCAGTAATCTAACAATGTAGGTAAATATATTACGTACCTACTTACATATTATAACGTCGCGTCGTTATGTAAGAATTTAGATTGTTTGCATAAAATCCCACATTTTTCTTTTATTATGTAATATAACGAATAAAAATACATTCACGTGCCAAGATGATTAACTACTAAAATCTTGTATAGCTGTAATTTTTCAATTTTATTACCTATTGTTTAACGTTTTTAACAGTCATCAAAATTTCCAGTTCTCGTGCAATTAATCCATCAAACAATAAATATTTTAAAGGCGCTTAAATTCGCAACAGCATATTAAAAATTTGTTTACCTACAACGGCTATAAAATGTATTAAAATTGTATACGTTTTCGATAACACCACATTTCGTGTTCCACGAAGGAAAATCCCGAAAATTCATTATATCGTCAGCTTTTTGGTATTTCGTTTAATTCGTATAAATTACCTATATCGTTATGTTATCAAAAATCACACATTTTCCGATAATTTAAAAATGCACAACCATCAAAACGTCGGTATTATTTCAATTTAATTTTTAATTGACACGCAATTTTTTTGGTTGTTTTTCCTACATGCCTTTTCAATTCAATTTCCGTATCAACGTCAATAACAATTATTAGGTATTGCTGACTACTTTATATACTATGTATAGTACAGTAGGCGCCGCTTATTAGAATCACGTTGTTCCATAGCGTTTTTTGGGTCAATTATTATGCGGCAGCGGTCGCGGCGATTCAACTAAACGGATAATTTTATAACGAATAATACGGATTTCACTACTGAATTACTGTAAAAATATGTTTTAATATTTTTTTAATTTTAAAAAATAATGATTTTTAAGAACTTTATTTAGGTAACTACCTATTTGCGATTCATGAGGGGTTAACAACCAAACTTGTATTGGTTTAAAATACTGTTACAATTGCCAAATACCACGGTGTTATTTTTTGTATTATTAACTACATTTTCAATTTTTGATTGTTTGCCGAAAATACACAAAGAAAATTGTCTTACTTATTGTTAGTCGATAACAAAAATGATAGCATATAAAACAAATTGGAGAAAGATATAAATAGGATAGAAACAGTTACATCTTTGAGTAGCAAAAGCGAAATATCTTTATCAATCTTATGCAATAAAATGAATATCATGAAACGAGAAAGCGAGAATATCTGATTACCTGCGGGATATAACTTGGATATGGCGAAATTTGTAAAATGCGGTAAACCACGTTCGAATAGCAGATGAAAGTAGATTCATGACTGATATAAACTAAATTCAAAAATGTTTTGTGTCCACATTTCACTTTTTAATTTAGTCAAATTGCAATGCCAATTCTTGTATGGCGTACAATTCGATAAACGCGTTAAAATTTAAATTGATTTATTAAATTTTTGTATGTGCACGAAAACGATATCACATTAACGCGTCGCTTCATTTTAGTTAGTGATTATGAAGGCCTGTTTCAGACGAGGATACGCGTATGCGATCACGTATCGCGTACAAAATTCTCTTGCGATACTTTTCCGATTAGGCTTTTTCTCCCCAGTTCTTGTAGTTAGACAGAATCGGTAGTATATAGCGGTTCCTTGTTTATAGTAGAGTGCTCGAAACTCCGCAAAATGTCTTTCGAGGGGCTGTCGGGGTTACAAGATGAAACCTCGACAAATCGAAAGGGTGTATTTGTTTATTTAAAAAGCCAAAAGCCGTCAAAAATCGTCCCGTTAAAAAGGGCATTATCTTCACCGAAAGAGTTATTCAGCGTACGTATAGAAGGAAACGTGAACTTTCTTTTGCCGTAAAATTCGTAATTGGTTTTGTGGAATTAATCGTTTAAAAATTTTTGAAAAAACGCTAAATACACGGGCTCTTATGGAGAAAAATAACTTTCGGGGCCGATATCTCAGTTCGAACAGCTAAAAAGTTCACTTCAATTTCGCGTTTTTTACCGTTTATACTGCCATAACTACAAAAACAGTGCGACATATCGAAAACTTTTATTCTTTAGAAAAGTTTGGTTCGTCCATCTAGCATCCGACGGTACAAGAAATATATTTTTGCAGGACTTTATAATTAAGATAGATAATTAAAAATAAAAAAATGTGCAAATTTCATTTTCGGGAGTTGCGCTCTCAACTGGCTGCATTGATCTCCCATCTCACTTTTCCCGTAGCTCCCTCTCATTCTACACGTAATTCTAAAATAAGCCAACATACTATTATTATTATTATTGTAAATACACCTTATCCGTTATTTTAATAATTAAGTACATAATACAAGAAGCGTTTTGTATTAAATAAATTTACGAGAAGCTCCTATTTCATACGAAAACTACAGCGACTTTAACATTTATTGTCTCTTTTTGTTGATTCATAAATTTCGTTTCATTATATTTTTTACATTGCAATAGCAAAATGTGTAAAAAGTAGCAAAAATCGAATGAGTTGCATTGGTTCCTGTAGATGTATGGGACAAAAATGTACCAATGCAGTGACAATTCGAAATGTGTCAATGTATGATGAATAAGATGAGTGTTAAAGTATTAAGGGTGTGTAATATCAGGGCTGTTAATTTAAACTGCTAAAAGTGCAATTTTTAACGTAGGTAATACCGAATTTGCATAATCTAATTTTAGTTTCTTCTACATATTCAAAATAGTTTGCTTTTCAGCAGAAAACTAATGCCCCAAATGGGGGCGTTTTTGTTTGCGGTGACACTGCAGATGCAATACTTGCTCTTGGATTTGAATTTATTACAAAATGATCAGTTTAATTCTAAAAAGAACTATTTTTCATATTGGTAATATACAAGAAATGTCTTTAAAACACTTTAAAGTCGATACCCATCAACTGTCACACATGTAGGTAAACATAAATTACCGGAGATTTAATAGCGCGTACGGCAAATTACTCAGCGTAAACTAATCTCGCAAGTGGCCAATCGGTGAGCGCGTTTTTTAGGTGGAAATTTTAATTTACTCCTCCTAATTAAGAAACAGAGTATAGCATGTCGTATGTTTCTAAAGAAACAGAGTATAGCATTTTGCTGTCGCCAGTTATCTATATCCGGCTACCTAAGATGATAAACCGACAAACGCATATTCTCGTGGGAAATGCAGTCGTCAACATTCCATTTTGTATAAAAAGGTAGAATCAGGAAATATAAAGTTAGTCTATGCAACTACATTTTAACATTGTGTATTGTGTAAATCTCCGTGTAATCTTAAAATAAATAAATTCAAAATCAATTTTTTTATTTTAAATTACTACGAAAAACATAATTCGCCTGGCGGCTGACTTTCGCGAGATACTCAAATTTAGTATGCGACCCTATATGAAACGAGTATCGCCGTCTGAAAGATCCCATATATTGTAATGTTAGTTCTGTATCCATCACACAAAGAGTTTTCGTATTTTCCGACTGACACCGATCCTACAGTCGACGAGGTCCGAATTGTCGTGATTTTAGAAGTCTGTATGCGATACTGTATGAAGGCTGTATCGAGCGTCTGAAAGCTTACATTTGCTATGGCCTATCCAAACCTATATGCAATTCACGTCATCAACAAAAAGTTACTAGATTGTTTATTTGTAATTCGGTTTAACGTTTGGAAAGTGACATATTCTATAGATGATTTACCTGCGCACGTATTAGATGGCATAAAGAAAAACTACAACTTATTAGAACTGTCAAAATACGAGATACAAAGTGACAGCACTGTGTGAAACGTCATCATCTAGTAACCCTTTTATTGATGACGTGGATTGCATATAGGTTTGGACGAAGTATATAATGTTAATTCTGTATCGATCATACGAGAATCGCATACGTGTATCGTCCGTCTGAAACCAGCCTAAGTGTCTAGGTACATAAAAAAACCAAATTGTTTTTGTAAAAATGAACGTAAATCGTATTTTTTATTATCTTTTCACAATTTGATCGATAAAATAATTGATTCGACGTTAAAAATGGATAGATTTGCGTTGAGAAATACTACGTATTTACTTTTAACTCGTCCGGATAACGATTAAGGTTCATTTCGTTTTTGTTTGCGAAGTAAGATGTAGAAGTAATACTTGAAAAGAAAATTAAAAAAAAAAAACTATTAAGAAAATCCATCCGACACCGTCTGAAGAGATACTCAATTTTTAATTTAAATAGAAGAGATTTTATTGCAGTCGCCTAGATGCTGTAAAAATATAGTTTTATGACTAATTGTCTGCACTTTTACTATCTACTAAACATTTTTCTTTATGATCAAGTTACGAGCACATTTTTTTACAAACCGTATACTATAAAGTTTGATGTTTGAAAAGAATTTCGAGTCTCGCACTATATATAAACAGCCACCTCCGACGTTAACAACGGTTTAAAATAAAAAAATATCGACGTTAAGATTTATCGAATAAAAATGTAACAAGTCAAATATCGAATTGTGAAAATTAATAAAATATTTGTAGTGAGGCACTTTCAAGAATCTCGAAAACATAAATTCACATACTTTGCGAAATAATTTTAAAGCGTAGAAACTTGCAGATGATGTTTCGACCGAAACATCCTCAGTTGTGCAACTGGTCCACTCCGAAGTTTTCCTTGAAGTATTAAATCTAGTAAAAAGAATTCGAAACTTTTAATGAACAGATGTTGTTTACTTAGATTTGAATAACAAATTTACCAACTTGAATTGTCTAAATAAAATTATGTTTTATACGAAATCGATGTGGTCACATTTACATACATTTATTATTATTAAAAAAAAAAAAAACTAAAACTGAAACAAACGGGCACGATTTAAACGAAGAGTAAACGCATGTATTTTAACGGTTGCCGAAAGATTCGACTAGTGTACAAAAATCGTGTTTATATAATGTCAGTTCAAACAAAATAGGCGCTTTTTGAGTGCTTCAGTTTACGACAGTTTGAAAGCCGTATAAAATATAAAACCTTGTTGCAATGACATCCAGTAAAATAAATTGTAGATTTATCCAAAGGAACGAAATGGGCATATTCTGTTTTATGACGACCTTGTTTAAGTTCCAGCTAACTGAATTTTCAATGTTTACATTAGTTGTATAGATACCTAAAACATAAAAGCGACGATATTTATGAAAAGCAACGATATTTTTTCGATAAATTTAAAATTTGTTTTAATAATAATAGAGACAAGACGTCGGAAACTATTAAAACTCGCGAAGCGTCTCAAAGCTTATGGGATTATCATATTTTATTAAAAGAGAGCAACTTTAAAAAGATGAAGTTTTAAAAGTACCTGTAAAATTTCTAAAGTATTACACTACGTCATATTTTATTAAGAATTTCGCGTAAACCTATACCGGTTTCGTTTACTTTAAACCATATAAACGTATCTCATTTATCATCTCCCCGTGCTTCGATTTTTTAATTTTCCCCGGCAATGTTAATTGTAAAAAAGCGGTTACAAAAGTTCGTTTTAATGTAGGTTGCGGTTGTAATTACTTTTAACTTTTAAAACAACGACAGCTTCACAAAATAAATGACGTCACTAAAGTCGCTGATATTCTAAAGGACCGTTCGTAAATACATATATATGTATAATAATTTTTGGCGATTTAATTTTCGCAAATCATTTAATCGTTTAACAGATAGAAATCCGAAGTCCGCTTAATTATGGTCATAATTTTCAAAATTAAGTATTTTATGATTATGCGCACTTTGGGGCGTACAATGGATTGTTTTATGGGCACTACACAAGTTTGGCTTGGTGTTATTTTCTATAAGTAATTCTTATATAGCGTCCCTCGTTTGTTTTTTTAGGAGCGCGTAGGTCGATGCCATTTTATTCTAGGTTACGAACTGCATATCAAATTTCGATTAGATCGAATGATAAATGACGACATATAGAGAATTTGATAAATAAGTATTTCGACGAGAATTTTGATATTTTTGCGAAAGGCGTCATCGCCGGCGCGATGAGATGCGATGCAACTCCGACGTGGCGTCGATGTCCACTTAATATTATTCTCGTATTTTAATCCGAAGTAAGAAAAAAGATCCGTCTGCGTGCAAGTCTCGGTATCAAATTTCCATGTAATATATCTCAAAATTTCACTTTTTCCCGATTATCTCAAAAACGGTGCATTCTATCAAAAATTACAAAGAGAAGACGTGGCCGGTAGAGAATTTTATGTCTACTCCAAAACATGTTTCACATTACTGATTCGATAATCAATAACGGAGATAACTTACAATCGGTTTAAAATCTTTGATCGGCCATCATTTTGAAACGCATAGGTCAATTTGGTTGATTACGGAACTTGTTTTTAGTTTTCGTAAAAAAAATACACTGATCAAATCCTACGATCAAAATTTCAATTGGAATCATGTCTACAAGATTAGCTATATATATATATATATATATATATATATATATATACAGTATGTTAGATTTTATGTGTCACAGCAAATATTTTGGCTATTGTATGAATTAGTAAAAAATGTTGAATATGAAAGTTATTTGATTATTTATTCTTAATAATGTGTCAAAATCAGAAAAACAATTGAACATCAAATAATTCAGATAAAGCAAATAAATTTAACATTTTAAATGGAACGTACCCAGTATTATTACATATTCTGAAACTATAAGAATTTATCTTTACAACGGTATATCACATGTTATACCTATTTCATTAATTAAAGGCGTAATAGAACGCGTTGAACACGTACAGTGTAAACAATGTACCGACGACGCACACTTTTACCCTTGCACATTCTGTTAAGCAGAGCCGAGGAGGCCGTGGTATGTGCTCACTTGTATCGCTATCGTGTCAAAGTGGCTAAGTAAATTGTTAATTGTTAATTTTCATCTCGTGACACATAATGAGGGATAGTTATTATTCTAATAATGAAAAAATGGATATGTCGAGAGTGTACATCAGATGCAATGATAATCCTAAAGAAGCTTCTGTATTGTATCGAACCTTGTATTCAGAAAGGGTACAGCCACATCATCGCACGTTTGCAAGAATTGGACATAATTTACGAAGAAATTGATGTTTTAATGCTACAGTGCGAAGACCAAGAAATGAGCGAGCAGCACACGATGAAGATATTATGGTGTTGGTATATTTTAGAGCACATCCAAGAAATTCAATCCGTGAAGCAGTAGCCGACATAGGTATAAGTCATCACAAAGTATTTTCGATTCTAAAAAAACATAACATGACCCCCTATAAAATTAAATTGTTTCACGGTTTAACAGCTAGCGATCAACGGGGAGCACTTTGAACAAAAATTTAGGCGAAATTAGGTAGGCGTTACATACAATTTTATAATTAACTTACTTATTCACATATTGGTTTGTTCATAATGTTGTATTTATGATGAATAATCTGTTATAGAGATTGTCTTAACCTACACATTGTTTACACTGTCTACGTTTTCAACATGATCAGTTATTTAGTGTATTGCGCCCGGCTAATTAATGAAAAACTATAACATGTGATATATCGTTGTAAAGATAAATTCTTGTAGTTTTAGAATATGTAATAATACTGGGTACGTTCCATTTAAAATGTTAAATTTATTTGCTTTATCTGAATTATTTGATGTTCAATTGTTGAATGATGTTCAATGTTTTTCTGATTTTGATACATTATCTAATAACTTTCATACAATATTCATACAATAGCCGAAATATTTCCTGTGACATATAAAATCTAACACACTCTATATATATATATTTTTTTTTTAATTTTTTTTTTAAATATCCCTTCAAATGAATTGAGTATTGGAGTGGCAGAAGACATTTTATTATAACTTTTTTATTAATTAACAAAATTCCACAAAACTATCATTATAAGGTTCTGCCACTTATATAAATAGATGCATAAATATCGTCACTTTCCATTTATTATTTTTTTGCACATTCGAGTTATGAATACAGACGTTTTAAAAAAAACTAGTACAAACCACGTTTTCAGGACTTCCAGCGACACACCCAATTAAAAAAAGTAAATAAAGTAAATATTTCTCAAACTTAAAGTAAATAAAAGCAAATCAAATCCGAAAAAAAAGTAAATAAAAGTAAATCGCTAGAAGCACTGAATAAACAAACAAATAAATGACAAGTTTCTCATTTAAAATGAAAAAATAAAAATCGATTTAAAAACGTGTAACTACACGTTTTGAGCGAAAATTTTAGCGAAATCTCAAAAAAATCTCTTAGTATAATTCACGTATTTTTTTTTTGGCAAAATTTTTATCAGAACGTTTTGCGACGCAACGTTCAGAACAAGTCGCAAACGACTAGAAAACTCATAATTCTGGCATAACAAAGCAAAAAAATGACGAACTGTTGGCGTTTAAATAGATTATCGTTTTTGCATAATCTCGATAAAATGACACTACCTGATACGCATAAAACAGGTCCGAAATTACTTGAAAAGTAGTTTTTCAAATATAACAAACAAAGAAATGACAAACTACACGTTTTTATAATTTAATATATAAAATACTAAGTGATCATAACAAGTACAACAGTAGTTAAACACATTAATACATCTGATAATGCCCGCGTATCACTAATAAATCAAACACCCATTACAACTTCACCAGGAACCGAATTACCGAGAAAAGGACCTCCTGTACACAGTCGACTCTTTTCTCAGATTCGTGATTAAATTAAAAAAAAAGTAAATAAAGTAAATAAAAGTAAATCACTGGAAGCACTGCGTTTTGTACAACATATATATTTTTTGGAAAATTATGAAAGTAAGCATATTTATGAGTGAGTGAAATCCGTTAGGTAGTTTTTGTGATATAAGCTTTCAAACTCAGGAACCAGAACTTTGTATTTCTATAATAGATATGCGATTACTTAGGTACCTATTGTAAAAGTAGTACTTCACATTATAAACTGTAATTGAATTCTTTGTATCGTTCAAATGTTATTATAAAATAATTGAAAATTACATGGATTAGTAGCCTCGGTCTGCCCTAAAGCATTAAACGTTTTCATTTACTCCATGTAATTTATGTAAACATTTCAGCAACCGTGATTGATAACCGCCAATGATAACATTTTTATGTTTTAATATAGGTACCTATATCAAAACCTAAATGTAATTTATCATTTTGGCACAACAGGTTTATTTATTACTTTTTTTATAAATCAGGTTTGTAAAATGCAACACGAACGTGATTCAATAATCATCACGATATAAAGAGCAAACTTTACATAATATGTATACTATTGATATGATATATCAGTCTTTAGTACTTTTAGATAAATACTCTCTAAAATGCGAAGACTCCCCCACCCTTAATGTTTAACTAGCAGAAAAAAATTCAGCTATAACTTGGAAACGTCTGGATGGAGTGCCTAATCGCAAAATCGTATAATTAATATCGAGGAGCCGAAATACCATAAAAAAATCGAATCACACCATCTACGATTAAATCCAAAGGAGGTCGCCCTCAAACGACAAACACGTACAGCCTCGACAGGGTAAATAAAATTATTCGAACACGGCGTATATTTTAACAATGTATTTCAATTTGCCAATATGAATAATAGATCCTGTGGTGTGGTTTCTGTGTAATTCAAATTCCACTTGCAATAATTTTCTTGCTTATTGTTAGTGTACGCTTGGTAGGTTGAAACGGAGAAACGTGAATCAAACGTTAATTTATGTCGCACAGTAAACGTAATAACTGCAAGGAAATGTATCTCCGATTTAAATTGTCGAGTTTAATTTAAACGTGCTAAAACGCACGTCGAGATACACGAACAAATAAATGTAGGTCCGGAGGAAAATAATTTTGACCGATAAAAATTCAATTACCGTCAAAACAACACAATTTCGTCTTACATAATATTATTTATAATTCGCCCAGTGTATTTGCCGAATGCGGATTATACATTAATTTTTCTTTTTGCTACAGAAAACAACGTTTTTGTCCTTCGAATTTATAGGACGAAATGATCTGTAAAATATTTCCACAAAATGTAAGTCGAAGTTTTCCTTGAAATTTTTGATTTAATGGTATATTGTTTGTTGACACGTGTTATGCTTTTCCGACAATCGCAAATATTTTTATTATAAAATTTTGATTTTTGACGTTTACGTAAGTGGCTTTGACATTTTAATAAAATGTCAAATTTGACAATTGGTAATAAAACAGCTTGTGTTTAAAGGTCGTTGCATGACAGGTTAGAAGGCTTTTGATTGGCCGAATGGCGTACGCAATAATTGCACACGGGCGACGACGTTTTCGATTGGCCAACGAGTTTCTTTACGCACGGTCGGCCTATTTCAATGTAATTGTCAACTTTCCGTAACATTTATTGGTGCGAATTTATGTACTTTTCATAGTGGTCGTCAGAAAAATATTGTCTCGACAGAAAACGGCCTTCTACGTAAGTATATTGTATTAATCTAAATTTTCGTCAGCATGCCTACAATCTTAAAGAAAGGACATTATAGAAATTCCGAATCGATCAAATTTTATGGGGCTTATTTAAGGTAAATACTGCGTTTGCTTGTGATATCGATTTATTTGAAAGTTTTGTAGGCGAAAGACGTTTTGCCAAGATATATAATTTATCGTAAACTATACTAAAACTATATTGGGACAGAAAACGTGAAGTCATCACAAGTGTCTTTTGCGCGTCTGCGAAAACCAATCAAATTACTTTAAGAATGACGGAAGAGATGGTTGTCTATCTTTATAACTAACCGGTTTCTGTGTATTGACTTTTTCGAAAAGATATAAATTCGTTATCCGTCGAACAACAAATTTAACGTCCAAAAGCTACAAAGTTTATTTATTGCCATTTCGTAGCGTATAAACAATAATTTCATTTTAGATTCCAATTCTAATGTAATAAATTAAACGAAAAACGAAACTGCATTCCAAACGTTAAAAGGATCCTCGCCGATCCTTAATTAAATGAAACACTATACGGTATTTCCGTTACAAAATGAATGAGAGCTTTTAATGAATGTTAATGCAATCCGAAAGGTTTAGAATAAATTGAGTAAATCAAAAAGATTACATGCAACGATTCGCAGAACCGACAAACTAAAAATGCCTTCGCCCCGGGAAGAAATGGCGAAACATCATTAATCAATAACAGTAATATACATAAATATTATTTTTTTTTAAATCGTCGAAAATGTAATGGCGAAGTAACACGAAAATAATTTATTTGAAATTAATTATGCGTAAGACAGTGAGCTCTTAATAAACATTAACAATAATTATTACTTAAGAAAAATTAAATTATTTTTGAATGGAAGCTTTTTGGTGATTTATCCTACGTAAGTATTTAGTATATCAATTTTACTTCGCCGACAATCCCAACATCCACTATAAATACACCGACATATTCTACAATAAACTATCGGGCACGTAATATTATGTGTTATCGATTATCAACGTTAGGAATTAAACCGAGTTTGTTCCGATCTCGCGTTGTTGTGTTTCGTTAAAACTGGCCGCGCCAGCGCTTTTTTCGGGCGTCCCACATAATCCAATCGCAACACAAAGTTATGGCGAGTCATCCAAATATCTACATGGTTAAAAGTGATTTTTCAAAATTAGATAAAAAATTCGTTTCATAAAACTTTGAAAACTATAATTCGATATAGGCCTTTTTCTGGCCTAGAAAAGATAATTTTTATTTCGTTCGTCCAAAAACAGTTGGCGGTTAATGGACCATTTATATAAAAACGCAATTTTTTTTCATTCATAATAATTAAATAAAAAAGTGGGACGAAATTTTCCCAACAGGGACGACGGTCCTCAAATTAACAAAAGTTAATTAATTGAAATTTATTCTGTTTGTTTATCAAGATTAAAGTGTAATCGAAGACTGATCATGTGAGATTTGAAATCGGGCTTTTTATTAAAAAGTCCGTAGGTATTCGATTTGAAGCGTAAACAGTGCGAACATTTTCCCATGACATTTCACTGCTATGCTAATATGTATTCTACATTAAACGAGCAAATAATCGTTGAAAATTTCTGTTCATTTCCTTTTCGTACCTACCTACGTCTCTAAACTTTAATTAAAATTTGTTTCTAATAATTAATAGTAATTTAAACGGTATAATATGAATAAAATTATAACGTAAATATAACTACCTACCTAGCAACAAAGTTAGCAATTTCTTAATTGAACATTTATTATTAATTTTGCGACTTTCTAAAGGTTATAACACTTACGATTATTGAATACGAAATTACTTTGATCATCAATTAAATTTCATATCCTTTGTAGCGTATTCCGAATAATTATTACATATAGTTATTGAACTCTGTAGCTGCTAGGTCTTGTGCTGATTACATTAAATATTAATAAAATAGCCACGTTTCTCCATTAAAAATATGGAGACATGAAAAATTGATCGATTGAATATCAATTACGAGAAAATATTGTTTTTGATAAATTAAGCTATGCCGCGCCAGTGCGTTGTCATTTGCAAGTAAAACAACATCATTAGATAAACATCTAATAGTAAAATTATCTTTTTACCTTAATTAAGTTACCTTTTTTTAAAGGGAATGTGGTATTTTTGTGATGACTCGATTGATGATGGTCCGTAAAAAATTAAACATTCATCGAAATTTAGTTTCAAAGTAAGAATTTTTTAATTTATCGGAGTTTAAAATTCATTAAACGATCACCATTGGGCTACAAATATGTTTGTATTCTTCTGTGAAAAGCCTCTGTATCCATTTTTGAAGACATCG
The DNA here is from genome assembly GCA_036326145.1 of Rhagophthalmus giganteus. NCBI lineage: Eukaryota > Metazoa > Arthropoda > Insecta > Coleoptera > Rhagophthalmidae > Rhagophthalmus > Rhagophthalmus giganteus. The sequence goes on along the minus strand of JARFJA010000083.1, from coordinate 2,932,708 downwards.
TAGGTAGACTCCGAGACAGGCGCAGTTTCTGCGGGCTTTTCGTTCGAGCAAAATGATAAGATAATCATTTTGAACATTCATTATCAAAACTAAATCAGTTTTGAATTCCAATTAAAAACATAAGTTTGTTTTTTTTTGACTCGTATCTTCGAAACGAATGATTATTTCGAAAAATACCTTTAATTAAAACTTCTTAATTTTCCCAAATACCATCTGATTGGGCATCGCAAAAATAGTCCATTCAGTTTAAAAAAAAGGTAACTTAGGCCTACAACTCCAAAACCAACGAGTTTTCAGGCCACTCAAGGCCGCTTTCATACCATGCAACTTTTACAATAAGTAATTTTTGCCCATCTCTAACGGTTATTGAGAAAAACGCGTGGCATTTTTTAAATGACTCGGCCTGTTCAAAAGCACGTTCCTAAAACTTTTTAATTTCAGATTCCGCAATCCCTTAACGTCGATGAATTTATTATCAATTCATTTTTATAGTACCTACAACTCTTTTATGAATAAAACTTAAATTTTATGCAAATCTAACGGTTAGTTTGGGATTTATAGTATCTGTTTCAAAAGCGATTCACTTGGAAATAAAAATATTCTTTATACTTTTAGAATTTTATGTTTAGTTTGTCCAAAATAACTATTTACTGGATAGATTATACGCACAAAGGGTTTATGAGAAGGATTTCGGCTAAACTGTGCGCGAAATCTTCCCTTACTTAAGGGAAAACTCGGAGTAGTAATAAAAGAATATAAATCATTTCGATTTTTAAATATAGTCACTCTTTTTATATTTCTTTGTACATGTTTCGTTTTTCATTGAAATATTCAATTTGGAAGTTATAGAAACTCGACATTATTGGTTAACAAGGAAACCCTGGGAATCGAATTGACAAATAATACTCCTCGTCGAAACGTTGACGGAGTCAAAATATTTATAAAAATGTTTAAATGTTAAAATAAACACGATGTTCCGAACTATTCGTTATCATCAGGATACAATCTCGTGAAACGTAAAAGAACTGGTGCGCTTTATGACTTTACTAATGAATAGGTGCAATACCTATACGGTATCTAAGATAAGTTCCAGTACACGTCATCGATAAAAGGTTACTATAGATTATGACGTTACACACGGTGCTGTCACGTCGTACCTCGTATTTTTACAGTACCTACTTACTAATAAATTGTAATCTTTCTTTATATCATCTAAAATGTGTACAGATAAAATAAAAACTGCTGAAGAAATTGGTTAATTTAAAACAATTAACCACTTATTCAGATTTTGTCACGTCACGAAACATTCCCTAATTTGATTTACTATAGGTATCTATACATAAAGTATGCATCGTAACTCGGTACATTTTTCTTTAGTCTATCCAAAACGCTGAAGACGTTAAAAACAGCAGTCCTCGCTTAAAACTTGATAAAAGTGTGATTGACGACGATGAGATTTTAATGTGGTATCATTTTAGTTTGTCCCGTATATTTAAATCGACTGACTCGGTATTTAATCGACATCGATATTCGCTTTTTAAATAACATTATTTTATTCACATATGGTAGGTACCTAATTAATTCTTTATGATGCACCTATCTAAAATAAATATTTAATGGCATTTCCATTAATTCGTTCATCAGTTCATCTTTTGTATGCGCATAAGGTATAATTTTACGAAAAACAAAATCGGAAAAAACTTATTTCATGTGGAGAGCGAAACAAACAGTTAGATTGCACTAACTTTAACAATATTGTAGAAACCTGAAATTCTCTTAAATTGTCCACACGGGATGAAGCGATAAAATGGTAACGACGAAATTATTTTTGAATTATAAAGAATTATTGGATATCGTACGTGTTATATCTATAAATTCACAAAAAAACTCGATTACTTCGATAGCTACAGGTACTCAAAATAATTTTATTGTCAGACGGAATTATTTCCTTCATTGGAAATACAAACTTCCACATCATCACTGCAGAATTACGAAGATTTATACATTTTAAAAGGTTTTTATGGTCGTTTGCTGCACCATCAGTGATTAATATATTTATTGCCTTGTTTAATTGTAAGTTATTGATGTTCTCTAGATACGATTTGTGTTTCCACCATTAAACCATTACGTATTCTAATATAATATCATATTCGCAAATTAATTGGTAAACTTTAAAATAATAATAAACGATTTTCGTTCTGTACAATTAAGTACTCATCGATACACAGCCTATACCTACCAGTTATTTTTATAATACATTAAGTTCGCGAAAGAAACGTAACAAACAAAAATGTACCACAACAATGACAACGTAAGGAACACAAATAAATTTAATTTCGTTGATAAACTTGGGAAACGCGACCAATATACTCTGTTGATTAAAGCATTATATCGCTTAATGGACGGCGTGGTTCCGAACATATGTGGTCAAAAAGTCAATTTTAGGAAGGTTAACGGTTTCTAGGTACAGTATTTCTAACAGGTTTGATTTACCAATATAAGTGAATTAAATATATTTTTTGTTTTGTACTGTTTTGTATTAATATTCCGGGAGGATTGTGTTGTATTTGTGGATTAGTTTTATATAAAGAGCATTATAATATGTTTTGAGTTTTTATTGCACCTTTAATTTTTATTCCAATAAACACGCAATGGTTGTATTAACGTTTTTTTTTTTTAACTAGTAACCAAACCTTTTATTTTGGTTGTGAAGGTACTACGTACATACATAGTAAAAATTTCCGGGAGAATAACGCAATAAATAACCAACAATGTAATATTATTATACACATAAGCACTTAACGTTATTTTAACGTTTAAAAACGGGCAGTAAATAATTGACAATATAACGTTATTAATTAGTAGCCGATAAACGTAGTATATATGTTAAGTACCAAGCTAGAAATTGTACATTTCGCACACTGCACAGCGATTTTTGTACCGAGCGCGAAGTGCACAAGTCGTTTTGTACGAAGTTCAAATTATTGCACTTGGTACAGCGAATCTTGTACTGTTCGCACTCTGTACAGTTTATTTCAAACATACATTCATTTTTTTACGGTTTTTTTACAGTTTTTTGTACAAAGCTCGAAGTAAATATTGTCGGGCTATCCTACAGAGTTGTAAAGTGTAATTCATAGCTGTGCCAAACTTATCGTCATTCTTATTTCAGTCATTGTAATTTGACATTTATTTTTGATCCATTTTAGGGATGTAAATCCGTTTCGTGTTTTTGAAATTTGAATTACGGCAAGTTTAGTAAATATAATTTAGTTTTTGTGTAAAAACGAACATGCAAAAATCTTTCTTCGCTCTTTTTCGTTGAAAAACAATAACGTCGTGTATCATATATTCATTGTTCTTTGATGGAGTTCAGTTGAACTTTAATTTTGAACTTTTCCTATAATAAGTGCTTTACACGCTTTATAATTTCTAGGAAAATATTTTGTAATAATCAAAGGAATAGCATATTTTAACGAAATAGAAGTATTTATATATAATAGTAACAAACACCTACGACGTTACGGATTTAATAAACTGAGGTTAGATATAAATATTTATTGTAATTTGGCGGAATAGAGACTTCAGGATAGCCAACCAGTTAGTATAAAACTCTACAGGCGCTTCGAAAATGTTTATTCCCGATTTTGTACAAGAACTATTGTACCAAGTTGAATATGCGTTTAAAATTAACAACTTGGTACAATAAAACTGTACAGAGTGCGGACAGTACAAGATTCGCTGTACCAAGTGCAATAATTTGAACTTCGTACAAAACGACTTGTGCACTTCGCGCTCGGTACAAAAATCGCTGTGCGTGTGCAAAACGTACAATTTCTAACTTGGTACGTAACATATACAGTTGTATGCAAAAGTTTCCGGCCAAACAAAATTTTGTGATTAAGTGATGTATGAAGGATGCAAAGAGGAAACAAAAATATATCATCGTGAAGTACCTTTACTATACAATCAAAACGTGTAATTCAAAATTTTTATGTAATGATTAATAAATATTTATAACAAAAATAACAATATTTGCCTTTTCATAAGTGTCCGGCCAAATATAAATTCTCCACTAAACATGAAAAAAAAACACGATAACTTGAGAACAAATTCCAAAAATGGTAACAAATGTAATATTTTCATCAGTACTCAGTAGCCATACCCTTCGAAGCTATCACGGCGGCACATCGGTGAGGCATTGACTCAATGAGTTCGACGATTCGATCTTGTGAGATATTTTTCCACTCTTCCTGAACTTTCTCCCACAAAACAGTTTTATTACTATGATTTTCAACTCCTATTCTTAGCTTGAGTTCTTGCCACAAATGTTCTATTGGATTCAAGTCTGGGGATTGACTCGGCTACTCCAAAACACGAACATTTTTCTTCCTGAAAAATTCTTGGAGTAGCTTCGATCGATGTTTTGGATCATTATCTTGTTGAAAAATCCAATTTCGTGGCAAATTTCGACGAGCATAAGGTAGCATTTGTACTGATAGAATGTCTCTATACATATCAGCGTTCATGTTGCCTTCAATTTTGTGAAGTGGACCGACGCCTTTCCATGAAAATGCACCCCAAAGCATAATACCACCTCCACCATGTTTTACTGTAGGTATTTGATACCTAGAAGAATTTCTAGTACCTTTAGGTCGACGAACATATCTTCTCCCATCATTTCCAAACAAATTAATTTTAGTTTCGTCTGAAAATAGCACTTTTTCCATTCTTCAGTAGTCCAGTACTGGTGTGCTTTTGCAAATTCAATCTGGCCTTCTTATTTTTTACTAATTAGTGGTTTTTAGTTCCAACGCGTCCAAAAGTCCCACTTTATTTAATCTACGTGAAACAGTACTTTGACTAATGTCAGCTAAATTTTCCTCGCGTAATTCACGTGCGATGATCGCAGCATTCTTTTTACGTCTACGACAGCCTTTCTTTTAATAATTTTATCGACACGATTCGTTGTTTTCTGGGCCTTCCAGGACAAGGTTTATCTTTTAGATCACCTGTAGTCTTCCACTTATTTATAATATCGTTAACAGTGGATTTTCCTAATGACAAAAGATTGGCTATTACACGTGAAACGTTCCCTTCATTGTGTAACTTAATTACTACTTCGCGTATGTCTAAAGACGTGCGTTTAGGCATCTTAACCGATTAATACTAAAGGTAGAATATGAAAGAAATATAGTTCTCGATGTTTACATACCTTTGTAACCGATAACATAAACGAAACAGAGCGAATTGTAGCTTCTTGGAATTTGACCGGACACTTATGAAAAGGTGAAAATTGTTATTTTTGTTGTAAATATTTATTAACTGTTACTTGAAAATATTTAGTTACACATTTTGGTTCTATAATAAAGATATTTTGTGATGATATATTTGTGTTTCCACTTCGCATCCTTTATACATTACTTAATCGCAAAATTTTGTTTGGTTGGAAACTTTTGCATACAACTGTACATATAAGTACCTATCGTAATTTTAACTGTAAATAGGTAGTTAGTCAGGTACCTTTTTTTTTCGTTAGGTTTACCTTTATGCAACAGATACGTTTCATAACAAATGCTTATTAAAAAAAAAACAGTTTAAAAAAGCTTATTCTTATTTTAATATTTTAAGTTTTATACTACAAATCGTTAGTTATATTGATTAGCGTTTTAAAAACAATCACGAATGAAATGTTCAATAGCTTTGTATTGAACCGATCAATCGATAAAGAAAAAGTTTAATTCATCTATAAATTTGAAATAAGCAAATAAAGTCTCCGATGAAAAAAATCGTCTGGCAATGTGAAGTTACATTAAAAAAGCGCCGCCTTCAAATATCGCGTTTTTATTACGATATTCGAACAGCAATTTAATCTAATATATAATTATATTTAACCATAATAGAAAATAAAGGAGATTTATAAAGGTAGATATCTCGTTTCAACAGTCGAATCTTGAAATTATTCGTGTCGTATATCAATCCGGAAGGTCTACCTAAACCGGATAAATTGAAGTCCCAGCTTTTCGCCTCTAAAGTGTAAAAAAAGAAATTTATTGCTTACACATATACGCGCTCTTAGTAACTTCCGCGTTCGGATGCGACTTTGTTAGTATTTGAGCGTCTTCTTAAAAATGTCAATTCAATTACGACATATTTGCGATAGGCAACGGAAACGTTAAAAAACGATCACGTTCCTTCTATACTAAAAAAAAAATCGCCAAGTTTAAACAACATATCACAGTTTCGCCAGCTTACCGTTTTATATAGGGTCACTGTGCGGCTGTAACTTACTTTCAACCCTTGGCGATTGTAGGCGATTTCGAAAGATCTTTCTGTCCACGAACTTTTAATGGCGAAACTTACTTAAACGTTTATGTTTCGGAACTATAATTTTCAGCGTCATAAAACAAAAAAGTTATAGTTTAATTGCGCTCGAGGTTGCGCCGTAATTTTTTATCTGCGCACAAAAATGATTTATTTTTTAAGTGAAACTAAGTAAAATAATATATATATTTATGTATATTAATTAACTTATTATTGCAATTAGTCGCACACCGAATATTTTATTGTTCTTAATATTTAATTTCTCGATATAACTATCTAATTATAGATACGTATACCTACATTTTAAAACTATGATTCAAATTTTCGTCCACCATTAAATATTTTCTATTTATTATTTATTCTAAAAATTGTTTAGGTAATTATTTTTTTTTAATCGATAGCTATGATGGAAAAAATTGATCTTCTAAAAGTGCCTACCCTCTGTGGGTGTTGGCAAGCACATTAGCCCATTTTATCTTATTCAACGAAGAACGAAAGATACATTGTTGACATTCCGGTCCATTGTCTTAGATTTTTAAGCCATGATATTCGGCGACGACCTGGGCCTCTCTCCCCAGGTCTTATTTTTTTATACTTTTTACTGTCTCATTTTTACCCAAAATTGTATAATTAGATATTTACTTTATCATCATAATTACAGGTTACTACATGATATAATAATCGATTCATATCTAATTACTAATTATTCTCGCACCCAAGTAAGCGAATTATCGAAACTGGCCCTTTCGGGGCGGCGCAGGTACGCGCAAAGTATAAACGTTTCCCTCGTTCCTTTCTTCTTTATTGTTCAACTTATTTCTAAATTTGATTTGGTACTCGTTCGTATTCGCCATTCATGACTTGTTTGGAGTATCGATCTTGGACCAACGTTAAAAATTGTTGTTTATGAAAAGCTTTTAAATGACATACGACTTGAAATGCGTTTCTATTTGAAATTTTTTAGTTGACCTCCACCTCCCACTCCCGGGGGTTACACACCCAAACATTTTCCATCAAAAATTGTGCCCTAAAAATAATGGAATAGGTAAGGTGAGTGCGTGTTCGCCGATTTTTCCATATAGGTACCCAACAATTTCCGAAAAAATGGTGCGGGGACAGGCTTTGTGGACATTTGGTATATCTATGCCGTTTGAAACAAAACAAAACGAAATTTTTAACATTAATTTTAAATCTAATAACATTTGCAACCATTTCATTCTGTTTATAATAATAACACTTAAATTTTGAATAGCTGATTTATAATTCATATACAAACTACATTATTTTTTATTACACATATTATTATTATTAAAAATTATGTAGTAGCAGAGGTCCGGACACAAATTCTACCACAAAGGCCACGACAACGCATCAATAGGAGGAGTCGGATTTTTCATCCATAAAAAACACTCTGACAAAATTGTATCTGTCCAAGCAATATCTACCAGAGTAGCTTGCATAATACTACGACTAAATACCAGATACGCCATAAAAATCATTCAAGTATATGCACCGACCACGGAACACAATGACGACAAAATAGATATATTTTATGAAGACATTCTCACAGCAATGAAGGAAAATAATACACATTATACAGTCATATGCGGAGATTTTAATGCAAAAATCGGAATAAAATCGGAACGATCAGAAGTCGCACTCGGAAACTTTGGAAGTCCGGGCAGAAACGATCGAGGAGAAGCCATGATCAGCTTTTTACTGGAAAATAATTTATTTCAAATGAACAGCTACTACAACAAAAAACCCCAAAGAAGATGGACATGGGAAAGCCCCGACGGCAAAACGCACAATGAAATTGACTATTTTGTAACAGACAAAAAACAGATCTTCGAGGACGTCACAGTATTAAACCGATTCTCAACCGGAAGCGACCACCGCATGGTAAGGGCCACCCTCAAAATAAATTTAAAGAACAAAAGAAGCAGGCTGATCAAAAAAAGAAACTGTCAAACGTGGACATATCCAACAGAAATAAGCAAATTCAGCAACCATATTACAAATGCAATACGAAATAAAACATCTACGGAAGACAACAACGATAACATTAATATCCTAAACGAAACCATAATAGAAACAATAAAAGAAGCACAACAAAAATACTGCCCCAAAAGCTCAAAATTGGAAAAAATCTGCCAAGAAACCCAAACTAAAATGGAAGAACGGAGAGCTCTCAAAGGAAAACCAAATGTAGACCAACAAACGCTAAGAGAAATCAACAGAGAAATATCCAGGAAAATAAAAAGAGACATCAGAAAATACAAATATGATAAAATCAGCCAAACTATTGAACAGAATAAGAGTATGAAAGTTCTAAGGAAACAAGTAACAAACGGCAAAAAGGAAATCTTTCAACTCAAGGACAAGGAAGGGAACCTTACGTCAAATAGAAAAAACATAATACAGATTGCAGAAGAATTCTACAAACAATTATATACAAACAACCATCCCTACCCAGATCTAAACACACACAACCTAGAGAAAATACAAAACCAAGGATCAGAAGATATTCCTGATATCACAAAATCAGAAATCTATTACGCCCTAAGGAAAATGAAAAACAACAGAGCACCTGGTGAAGATGGCATTGTAACTGAAGCGATAAAACTCGGAGGACCAGTGCTAATAGAAAAAATAGAAAAACTACTCAACTTATGCCTACATAACCAGGAGATCCCCTCAGGATGGAACAATGCGATAACCATCCTCCTGCACAAAAAAGGAGATATAACGCAGCTTGACAACTACAGACCTATTAGCTTGCTTAGTCACCTCTATAAGCTGTACACTCGCATATTAACATCTAGATTGGAAGCAAAACTTGATTTCTATCAGCCACGAGAACAGGCTGGTTTTCGCTCCGGATACGGAACAAACGACCATCTTCAATGCATAAAAATACTAATCGAAAAAACCATAGAATACAATAGACCTTTAGTACTAATATTCGTAGACTTCCAAAAAGCGTTCGACACAGTAGAAATGCACGGAATCCTAAAAGCTTTGAAAGGGAGTAGGTTATATTATCGATATACCAATGTCATCTATAATATCTACAAACATGCAACAACCACCATAAAACTCCATGATGCCACACAAAAAATTAACATCACGCGGGGAGTCAGACAAGGCGACACTATGTCACCCAAATTATTCACAGCAGTTTTGGAACACGCCTTTAAAACTTTAAACTGGGAGAACAAAGGCATAGATATAGACGGCGAAAAATTAAACAACTTGCGATTCGCAGATGACATAGTGTTGATTACAAACAATCTAGGCGAAGCTAAAGAAATGCTACAAGAACTGCAAAACGCAACACGGATGGTGGGGCTAAATATAAACTATACCTAGACAAAGATGATCACAAATCTAGTCCCTAATGGAAATATACACATCAGAGGACAGGAAATAGAGCTAGTTGAAAGGTATATATATTTGGGGCATGAGGTTAAAATCAGCAGAGATAACCAAACCTGCGAACTCCTGAGACGAATTAATTTAGGCTGGGCGGCATACGACAAACTCAGATACATCTTTAAAGATAGCATCCCTATGAGTTTAAAGAGGAAAACTTTCAATACATGTGTTTTGCCTGTGCTTACCTACGGAGCAGAGACTCTAACCCTGATCAAAACATCAACAAGAAAACTGAGTATTGCACAACGAAAGATGGAAAGATCGATGTTGAGAATAACACTGAAAGATAAAATAAAAAATGAAGAGATACGTAGAAGAACGGGAGTAGAGGACGTAATAGAAAAGATAGCCAAATCGAAATGGCGATGGGCTGGCCATGTGGCGAGACAGACAGATGGAAGATGGACAAAAAAGATTATTGAGTGGAGGCCGAGGGCTGACAAGCGAAGTCAAGGGAGACCATCCACTCGGTGGACGGACGATTTGAAAAGAATTTCAACAAACTGGGTTGCAACTGCACAAGATAGAGGATTTTGGAAAAATCTGGAGGAGGCCTATGTCCGACAGCGGACAATACTGGCTGGGTGATGATGATGATGATGAGTAGCAGAGGTGCCTATAACGTTTTTATTTTTAAAAAGCAATTTCTGACGCTTTCCAACTATTTAAAACTTGCCTGCAGTTTCGAATGTGTATAGGTACCTTTATATATCTGTCAGGATTATTTGGGTAATAAATATTTCTAATAAGACCACGTGCCGAGCTGTAGAGATCTGCACATTCTTTCTCTTTCTGTGAGCCCTCTTTGTTTAATTGTGAAATTTTATAAAAACATTTGTACGATTATCATGTGCTATTAAAGATGAAAACTTGATCGACATCTTAAATGATAGAAAAAAACGTTCTCTAAGCAATGACAAAACATGAGCTCGATATGTTGACGCATATATGAAATTTTGAATTTTATTCATAAAAGTAAACTTATACGCAACATTTTTCAATAAAAAATCTATTCTACTTCAACTATCTTCATCAAAACTTGTTATCTCCTAGATATTGTATTGAACATTATACATTGTAAAATTGAAGCCGCAATTTAAATTGGATTTTGAATTGTGTACAAAAGTTCTAATTTCGTTATTAATACTTTTATATTAAATTTTAGAAACTCAAATGATAGATAATTTGATGGCGAAAAATCTCCAAATGAGAGAATTTTGTAGAATTTAAAAATAAAGAATATAATTCACTTCTAATGGTCGCCGGGAATAGAGTATACCTTCCCCTTAAACGTACATTCAAATTGGAATATCTGTTATAAAACAGTCATGTTTAATACACAATCTCATATTTTTTTTTGTTAATGGAGTACAAAATTAACGAGTATTAATGGATTTTAGTGGAGTACAATTCTCATTCAAGACGCTCATGACTTTTTTCACCACATTTTTAGTCGTCTCAGTTTTACCCGCCTTCACCCTACTAGGTAAATTATATACTTGTCAAATAGGACTTACCAATAAATTAGAGTGGCAGTTATTCCAAGCGAAAATATTTATATAAATAAATGGTCCGTTTATTTTACGGAGGGAGTTACAAGATTTCCTACTCGTGAAAAATTGTACAACATTAATCACGATAAGTTGAAAAACTGAGCTCAAAACAACGCACATCACACCGCCATTTTCTTTACGCCGCATTGCATTCTTGTATAAATTTATTTAAACAATTTTATATGTTTTGTTTGCATCGTAACTTATTTGTTTCAATTATCGCAGTTAGAACATTCAAACAATATTTTTATAAATCCTGGAATCTTTTATTAAAGGTAGGTAAAATGAATAGTGTAATCTGTGGTAATTTTTCAACAATAATTCAGTAGCGCACAGATCCCGTTACGATATCTTTATCCGTTTTTGAAATTGTATGTGGGTTAATCCTGCGACAAAGACAGATAATTCATTTTATTCAGTAAGCCATAATAATACGTAGGTATTATCTCAAACACGTTTTAATATAGGTACCTAATTAAGTTATAATTTTAGCAATCTCTTTTGTATGATTTTAAATCTAAGGATTTTTAATAAATATAGAAATAATTAAGATAGACAATAAGAGAGATAATAGAGATAATTTTAATTAAATTAAAAGATGTTCAGATAGGTAAGTACCAATATAATTTTTTTTTAACAAATACATACCTAGTGAGCACTTACACGCTGTTAAACATTTCGTGAAAGCGATCGGGTAAATCTAAAGATTTGAGCACTGTTGTGTCGAAAGTATGCTACTAGTTAGGTTGAGCGCAGAGGCTGTTTTTAGAAACTAATTTATTATACATCAGTGTTAATTCTACCAGGTAATCAAATTTACACGTATGTGACAATTGCTTATTATATCACTTTTATTTGAATTAGAATCTGAATGATTCAGAAAATCCATAATAATTTGGCCATGACTGTATAGGTAATGCGTTAATAAATATGATAAGCGTACCCATTAACTACATTAAGTGGGTTAGCAGCGCCAGCGCATAAAGGGTTTATGTAATATTTGAAAATATTTAAAAACAATATACTTATTCACCTTTTAAGTGTAGAACGATGACAAAATTTAAGTTAAGTAATTAGCAATTTCAGAATATAGCCAATTTGATAAAAATCTGAGTTTATTAATAAAGAATCCGAGTACCGGCGCCGTCACTGTCGTAACAAATTAATTAAAAATTAATAAAATCCTGACCTTTCTGTCCTATCAGTTTTCCAGGTGGTCGATGAACAATTCCCGAAAGTCCTCCGTTAAAACCAAGATATAGGAACACATCAAAGCGTTAATCGCATAAAATCCAAGTCTTAAACGACACCGAAACATCTCTCACCCCAATCCTACGACAGGCAACGCGAAACTGAACGGAATTTAAAAAAATTAGTAATCGGTCTGTTAACGTTTCCCACTTTCAAAGTGAAAGTTTCTATTTTATCAAGCTATAAACCGTGCAGGCATACGCGATAACCGATAAATGCGATCACGTGTTGGAATATTTTGTAAGGCGAGGTTGCGCTATTTGTACGCTTATCAATGTATGATTGTACGTACGTGGGTAGATACATATGTGTAATTCGATGTCTAAAACTTTATTTTATTCGTGTAAATTACGAATTGCGATTTAAATTTAAAACTAAAAATAAATACCTATATATAAAACAAGTGACCGACGTATAAAGTTGGGCACAAATGGAAAACGTTCTTAATTGATATTTCTCAGAAAATTTTATTCTTCGTAAAAATCTCTACATAGTTCCAAATTCAAAATGCATGTAAGCTTCGCGAGTATAGAGATAGAACTTTATAAAACATAGTCTTTATTTAAGATAAGTAAGATTGGTAAAAGTTAGTCAGAATTGTTATAATCAATTCTGAGTTTGTGAAATATTATTAGACTTTGTGATTGTAGAGAAATCCGTTAAGCAATAGTCTTGATTGTTGATTCTCTTATTTTTAGGTTAGTCAAAAAATGTGCTTACTTGTAATATTGTACATAGTTATAATTAATAATAATAATAAACTCTTATTTTTAGACGAATCTTATCGCTTGCTCAACTGATTTATTGCGTATCTTATATGCATATTTCAAAATTTCGTTCAAAAATGTGAAATCGGCTCCAAAGTGAAGATGCCTACCCTTATTTTTATAAAATACACAAAAATATAATTCGGAAAAGTTTCTTAGAATTACAAGAAGTTATCACTTAAGAAGAAAACATTTTTTTTGTTACTTTTGGCCTTAGTTTCTTTGTAGAACACCATTATCAAGATTTGCTTTTATTTCTATCATTTAAATGTAATTACTTTGTTCTTGTTTTTATTACTCAATAAATTTTGTTAAAAACGACATATTTGCGCATTCTGTTTATTAGTCGGTCACAAACAATTCGATTATTTTAGTGCTATAGTTTCAATTGTGATCGTTTTCTAGTCATCGGGGATGAGCGAAAATTATATTCAATAGTACAGTTTTATGTTATCCAATAATCAATTTGAAATGAATTCGTTTTACGCAATACATACAGGAAAATTAAAAAAAAGTAGGTCAAAACGTAAAAAAATATATTTCCGAAAGAAGCGACATCTTACAATTTAAATAAAAACTTTTCCAAATAACATTTTTGTGTATTTTCAAAAATAAGGATACTTTAACTCTCGAGCCGATTTCATATGTTTGGACGTCTCTCGTATACGAAAGACTGTATTGAAATTTTGACATGCGCATTTTGAATTAGGAACTATGCAGAGACTTTTACGAAAAATAAAATTTTCTGATAAAAATGTTTTTGATTTGTTTCCAACTTTATGCCAGTCACCGCTTAACTCATAGGCACGTTGAACATACGTATATAAATATAGGGTTGACTAAAAATTGTGCATAAAATCCATCTTTCATTATCGGAACGGATTCAATTACTTATAATAAGTCAATTATTATTTCAATATAAATACAAAATTTTATTTTAATTAAATATACTTATTTCAAAAATTTAGATCGAGTATTTCTTTAACAATTATAAAATCAATTTTCCGCCAATTTTAATTTTAATCCTCTTTTCTGATCAGGTTAGATATACTTCGTCCAAACCTATATGCAATCCACGTCATCAGTAAAAGGTTACTAGATTATGACGTTTCACACAGTGCTGTCACCTCGTACCTCGTACTTTGACAGTTCTAATAAATTGTAGTCTTTCTTTATACTATCTAATATGTGCGCAGGTAAATCATCTATAGAATATGTCACTTTTCAAACTTTAAACCGAATTACAAATAAACAATCTAGTAACTTGTTTTTGATGACGTAAATTGCATATAGGTTTGGATAGGCCATACACCTAGATATATCATATTTTCTAGACATATTACTTCTTAAATTATTGAATCCTATCTGCTTTTATGATACTCAAGAGACACATCAATGCTTGTAGCGTTATTTTTTGTCTGTCCGACATCCATCCCAATAAGTGCTGCGTTTTCCAGCCGGATTAATTAATTAATTAGTGCAAGCGTTAACACACTATTTCAAACAGAATATGAGTTATTTGGTTGTTATTTTATTGTAAATATGATTCGCTTTTAATAAAAGCATTTGTATTGTCAATCGATCAATCACTAACAATGGTTTCGCGAACAGGGTTCGTTAGATGACAAAATTATTTGATTTTTAAGCGACTGTGGCAGAAAAATGTACTAACCAGACATCAAATAAACTTGCAAATTATCAAATAACTCATATTCCGTTTAAAATCATGCGTTAACGTGTGCACTAGGCGATTTCGCAGAAAAATACAAATTTTGCAATAACTTTTGAATCATCAACAATCGGACAACCACATACCTATATGGTTATTTTGGCTGCAAATGACACCTCACTTCGTTTGATCGTTCACTTTTGAGACACCCTTCATAAGTAATCAATTGATATTGTCATTTTATTTCGTTGTAGGCAAATGCAGGATATACGTACTTATTCCGAGTACCTACACTTCATGCTTAGAATTTCAATCGTCCTATGTTAAATAGCTACCTTTAAATAATAAATTTCGAATGCAACGGAAGTTTTCGCAAATTAACATAAAATTAGGACTCCCGAAGGGACCGTTGTCGTCACCTTTCTATTTCAAGTGTATTTTCTGACGTCACCATTGTCTTCATTAGAGGGGAGCTGTCGGGGACGCCAGCCGCAGCCATCAGGTTCCCCTATGTCGAGAGAATAACAATAGCGACGCCACAAATGTTTAGTCGTGACTTACTTCACAGGTTTGAAATTACTATCCACAATTACCCTATACTTTCGCGTCGCCCCCTGTTTATTTTAATTTTACGAGGATAAATAACTATTCAAAGCTTAACTGAGTTATTGCTTAAAAACTTCGCACCTCAATTTACTTAATTTACATTCATTAATATGCTAAATTTTATTAAAAGCTTCTTATAAATTATTCATAGCTTTATTATGAAAAATCTATCAAACTTTTAATCTTAATACCTCGTCTACTTAATTTTCATAAATTTCATTACGAAAAGTATTTCTGCAAATATGTTTTCATTATTTTCAGTACCGATAACAGTATAGATTAAGTACCTATACATAAGTAGTTTACGGTAATTAGCGACTTCGTAATGAAATCGATATCTGCTAATTATTGTATTTACGTTTCCGTTTTTAAGAATAACAATTTCAATTTTAAATTTAAGGATTCCTTCGATTTAAATGAAAAAGTGTGCATAAAATGGCAGTAAACCAATAATAATCATTATTTTCCTTTTAAATTTATTTACCGTTGCCTTAAGAAATCGCAATAAATTAGATTGCACATCTTATAGGTAATGGGTTTTCGAATGCATTACTAACGATAAATTTAATAGGGTGTTACTTTAGTTTGATAGCATGTTAGCTAACTGAACGATTCAAAACGTTCTATGAACTGACGCGATATTAATTTAACAGATTTTGTAACGGTTTTTTATTATTTTGAAATTGTGTACTTTGTTCTGAAATTATAAATTTGTAATTGATTAAATATCGATTTAATTAAATCGTTAATTACGCCTAATACTTAAATTACAGTAAAACTACTCCGACCGACCACTCCTTTTAAACGAAACGAAACTTAAGAAAATAAATCTTCTAAAGCGATCACTCCTACAAGAGACCATTTTAGAAAAGAGTCACAACTGATCGTTTTATAGGAGCTTTACTGTATTATAGTATTTTTTTATAGTTGAATTTTTGCGACTAAAATTTAAAAAAACAACAAACATTTAAGTTAAAAAGGTAATTAATTTTAAACGAAATCGTTTAACCTAGAAACTAAACGATATTTCGTACATTTATATTGTCGACGGGCCTTTTCTTAATTAACACAAAATAAACAGCAATAATTATTAAAGACTTTAATGGAAAAAAAGTTTTGTAGGTCGTATAATCTCTCTCCAGTAAAAGAAATGAGAATTTTGTCGACCGAAACAACTTTCTTAAGATGAATTCTTTTCTGAAAGCAATTTAGAGGTGGATGCTATTTATTTAGGATATTTGTTAAAACGATTTAAATGTACATTTAATGAGCTTTGCACTGCTATACCTAATTCAAAGTAAGTACTTTATGGGTTCGTATATAGAGCTGATCCCAACTGGAAGATACAAATAAACTCTCGTCATCGAGTACTATAAGATTGATTCTAAGCATAAGTCGCGAATGCTTGAATGCTCTCCTAAAAATGTTGTACCTACGTCGTTCTCGTGACTTGTGGCTTACTCGATGACAGCTTTCAAACGACGTATAGTTGACGTCCTTTAGTTCATCCAAAAGCATCGTTTTAAAATATATTTTTAAATCCATTTTACTTTAAATCGCCGCAACATAAAAAAATGTTTAATTCACTATAAAATTCTATTAAATTGAAAAGCCAAAAAAATACAATAACAAGAAAATTCGATGAGCATTATCGGCGCCCCTTCCTTTCCGTCGCCCTTATGATAATATAAAACCGGAAATATATGTGAAGCATACTATTTTCCAGCTAAAAGTCAATTTGGTACCAAATACAGATTTGCCTTTATATATTCAGTTCCAATTCCGTTTCCTTAAAAAAACAATTTCAAAGCAAGTGAACGTGATCAATGCGAACTAACGCTTTTGCTCTGCGTGCAGCCACCCATGTGTTTGCAATTTCCAACGAATTCTAACGTAAGTGAAATTCTCTTAAAGCCGCGAGCTACACAGCGAGATAACACTAGGATAACTATCTCTGTTCAAAATTTCAATTACATAGCTAAGAATGTGAGGCTTCTTCCTTTATCGGAGATTCCAAACTCGCTCAGGGATCGGATTTATACGAAGGACAAACGCGTTAGGCGGAAAACAGCCCCCCCACCCCCACCCCCTGATTTATGCAAATAGATTCAAGAAACTATAGTTATAACAAGATAGGCAATTAATTGATCGAATTGAGGGTGCTGTCGTTTAAATACTTGTTTATATATATATATGGCGTATCCACAAAATAAAGCTCACAAGCTTCTGTAACTACAAACAATCGTGGTTGTACACTATGTATTGGAGCGTGGGAGACCGTTAAAAACGAGCCTACCGAAAATTCACACTTTTAAAAAGAAAGGAAAATAATGTTGCTAGGTAGCCTATTTGAATTTTCATAAATTGTAAATTACCGGAAATGTACAGGCAAACGGGCGTAAAAAGATAAACTTTATATTAGTTCTTTCCTACGTATCAAAAAATGGGATGCACTCAACGTCGGGCGTCGTAAGTTTAACGTTGTACTTTATACCGAAACAAAAGACGATCCAAAGTTTGAAAGTACATCGAGTAGTAAGTAGTTGCGATATATTTTTTGCAAGGGACGCAACGTATCTTTTCCATTTACAACGGATACTTGTAAAGTACTTTGGTGCAGCTTTCGGTATACGAAAACTATACATATAACTATTTATATCGATTTTTAGTTGAAAACAAACTATCGTACTTTCGTTTAGATAATATAACTAATCTTTAATTGTCTAATTTCGTTAATTTTTTAGAACTCACGTGCACGATATGACAGTGAAAATGCAAAATTTCTACGAAAATTGTTAAATCGACTATTTTGATGCACCTATTCGTCGTATAGTTTTCAGCTCGACGCGATTCACGCTAGATAGCTCTATTTATATTATAAAAATTAGTTTACAGAACAAGTATATTGTCGCTAAAATAGACGATGAGTAGACAGCGACGGCAAACCTTTAAGATAAGAGTAAAAAATGCCAACGGCCTCGTTTTTCTGCATAATCAAACAAGACATCGCGCGTTTTACGGCAAACGAGCGGAAAACTCAACAACGATAGTAACGCTAAAGGAATAGTTTAAAATTTGTTTCATGACACGTGAATGTAAATTTTCTAGGTACCGGAACTTAAATATTAGTTAGTTGCACGAGTAAACGCGAACCATCTTGGGTAAGTACGTTCAAAATTAGGTTATTTTCCTTACAAGGAAGGTTACCCAAAGGGTACACACCGATTTTGATGAAAATTTTACTATAGTAACTACTACCTAATAGGTGATGTTTGGTGAAAAAATTAGCTGCCATAAAGACTTCGTTTACGTTTTATTCAATAAAGTTGGTAAAATGGTGATTTTCAAATACATAGGACTGTTATCAGAACGGTTTTAGATATAGGTTTGAAATTCGTAATATTTCAATTTGAGGTTATTTTGCACATTTTCGAATTAAAAAAATTTTTTTTCATGAATAATTTTTGAGCCCGGTCGCCATCTTGAATTTTTTTAAATGGAAACATGAGGTATGTTATATATCATTGGAAAGCTTTTTTTTTCTATTTAACCATCAAAAATTGCTTGGGGTTACATTAGGAAAAATTGAGATAAAATAGAAACACGTTTTTCATATAACTATTCGTTCGGATATTATAATAGGTATATTGAACTTACTTACTTTCATTCTTTTACTTTAAACTTACTTTAAAACATAAAATCATTACATTTATAAAATATTATTAAAGGAAACCATGGCTAAACCACAAACTCTTTTTTTTGAAAAATTTTGACCTAAACGTTTTGAGATGGAACGTTCAGAACAAGTCGGAAACGACTAGAAAATTCGTATTTTTAGAAGAACAAAGCAAGAAATGACGAACTGCGGGTGTTTAAATAGATTTAAAATGTTCGGATAATTTCGATTAAATGACACTATCTGATACGTATAGAACAGGTCCGAAGTTACCTGAAAAGTAGTTTTTCAAATATAACAAACAAAGAAATGACAAACTCAACGTTTTTAAACCGATTTAAAATTTTTGCCAAAAATCCCTTTCTTTTTGGCAAAATTTTGACCCGAATGTTTTAGGACGAAACGTTTAGAACAAATCGGAAACTACTAGAAAACGGGTATTTCTAGTATAACAACGCAAGAAATGACGAACTGTGGGCGTTTAAATATATTATGTTTGCATAATCTCGATAAAATGACACTACCTGACACGCATAGAACAGATCCGGAATTACTCCAAAAGTGGTTTTGAAGAATAACAATAATAGGGCAATAATATTGACATTGACATTTAAATGACAATATTATAATAGCCGAACGAATAGGTATATATGAAAAACGTTTTTTTATTTTATCTTAATTTTTCCTAGTCTAACCCCATACAATTTTTAGATGGTTAAACAAAGAAAAAAATAAGCTTTCCAATGATATATAACATACCCCATGTTTACATTTAAAAAAAATTCAAGATGGCGTCCGTGTTAAAAAATTATGCGTGAAAAAATTTTTTTAATTCTAAAATGTACAAAGTTCTTAAATAAATTTTAGAAAAAATCTTAATGAAATAAATTTTAATGTATTTTACCAAATGATTGCCGATTTAAAAAAAATCCGTAATCAAACTGTATGCGGTAGGTAAACAATATCCACCAAAAGAACGAATACCTCCTACTTACTCCTACCTTAATATTAAATAAGTTTCGTAAATAAAGAAGTAAGCAAATAATGGCTTATGAAGTAATTTCAACCGTAAGTGCGCGAAAAGCAAAGGCATGTTGGCATGTTGTTCGTTGGCTCTGTTTAATAAAGTAGCCCTATTTATCCATTTATGTATAAAAGTGTTATCGCTGAAATATTTTTGACAGTTTAGTGGGAAGGTTGTCGTGAATAAATAAGTACGGACGAAAACTGCATAAAAAATGCAACATCTACTCAAGCTTTTACGATCTCATAGGCGTACAGTAAAGAATATTTTAAGAAGTCTTTATTGGCGTTGTGAATAATTAAAAATAAGGCCCACTTGTAGGCCCCTGTAGAACAGATTCGATTGTAAATTGTTCGATTTCGTTGAAATATGCGAGGACAAGCTGAATAAAACAATACGATATTACTTATTTAAATTAAGTTGTCGATTTAGCTTCATATCATATTTGAAACGAATTTCATTAAAGTCAAGTACCTACTATCCAAGTACAGTAATCCCTCGCCAACCGCGGGGGTTCGATTCCACATAGAGACCGCGGCTGGTGAAACCGTAATTGGCGAGGATACATGATTTTTCACTGTGTACGTACAATACATTGTGTTACATAGGAACATAGGAAACAATAAATAGAAGAAGTTACATTATAAGCTTTAATGAACAAAGAAATGTATAGTACTATTGAGTACATATGTACGTATACATAGAGTAATCTACAACATACACAAATTACATACGTACATTGTAATACATATATAAAAAAGAATTACTTACGAAAATACGAAAGAATAGTTGGCTGTCTCGTTTTTTTCTTGATTTCCTTTTGGACCTCTTTATACGGCTGTAGCAGACCCTTCAAATCACTTTTAAATGTCAGACTCCTTTCTAATGATGGATCTATGTCAAAAACCAGGCCTTGGAGTTGTTGTGCAGTTGAAAATATTTTGTTTATGTTACTTAAATTCAGGGATGTAATTGTCGGTATCGTGGTCGTTGCTTCCTGGGGGTCGTCATCGTCACTTGATGCAGCTTCCAGCATTTCGTGAAGTTCAGTTTCTGTCCGTTCATTATTATGAGAAATTAGAATTTCTTCAACATCAGAGGACTGCAAGCTGTTAAATCCCTCTCCACGAATTTCGTGCAACACCCACAGAATTTCTTCGATTTCAGGTGCTTTGTCAGGCGCACCTGAATTAACCATCACTATTTCTGGTCATAGTTTTTTCCAGCATGTATTTAATGTAGATGGAAGTAACTCATCAGTTGCATCCTTGACGATTGCCACACACTGAGTAATGTTAAATTGTTCCCAACTCTGCGTAACATTCAACGAAGGATCTATTTCCATTCTGTTCACGATATGACTGAAAGTTCGTCTCAGATAATATCGTTTAAATGCAGCAATTATCGCCTGATCTAATAGTTGTAGGAGTGAGGTGGCGTTGGGAGGCAGAAATCGAACTTCTACATTTGGGTCGACTAATTTCGGGGATTCGGGATGTCCGGGAGCGTTGTCGACAATAAGAAGCGCTTTGAAACTTTGAGGTCAAATATTGCTAACACTAGGAACAAAGCAGTTCACGAATCAGTCTGTAAATAATGACGCCGTAACCCACGCTTTTGGATTTTCTTTCCAAAACGCTGGTAAGCGATTTTTGTCTTTATTTTTAAAAGCACGTGGGTTAAGACTTTTGTATGGGTTTCACCATATGATCACTCGAAGTGTTGCACCAAAATAGAAGGGTTAGCTTATTTTTGGCAGCTTTAAAGCCTGGTGCAGATTTCTCATTGTATGATATGAAAGTTCGAGTAGGCATACTCTTCCAAAATAAACCTGTCTCGTCGGCGTTAAATACTTGTTCTGGCTTATACCATTCACGTTCGATGAATTTTTTCATCTCGGTCGAATATCGATTGGCCGCCTCTCGATCCACTTGATCCCACGATTTTAACATTATGCAGAGAGAACCGTTTTTTGAATTTCTCGAGCCATCCCTTACTTGCTTGGAAACTTAATGTTTCACATTCAGACTTTAACTGATCAAAAAGCCGTAAAGTCTTTTCTTGAACGATGCGGCCACTAATAGGCACCCCCTTTTGTGATTGATCTTCAATCCGAATGCTAATAGCTTTTTCCATCTTTTCCATAGTTTGAGATCGTGGAAAAAATGTTACTTTGTTGCTAACACTAGTGCCGCACTTAACACTGGACCGAATTGATTGTTCACACTATTTAATTGTTCTTAAAGTCGATTCGTCGACCTTAAACTTTTTCGAGACATTCGCAAAAGTTTCACCTGCAGCTGAACAATCCAACAACTAAATTTTTTTTATTTAGAGCCACGACAATTCGCTTTCTTTTTACTAAGTCTTTATCGCCATTTTTAGAAGACATTTTCGAAAATGCCGAAACGAAACGTGCAGCGTGTAGGAATAACACTGAACAACTGACGGCGTAGACTGGCGCGTAAACCCGTTTTTCCGGCTATTGACGATTAGGCTAATATAAAAACAAACCACTACCTACCCTTCCTTCCCGACTGCATGACGCGAGTGTGCCAGGTTATTGCACTACGAGTTTACCCACTTTTTACCGAATATTTTGCACTTTTATATTTTGTCTTAAAAAAATAAAAAATAAATTTAAAAAAAGTGGACCGCGGATAAGCGAAACCGCGGTTGGCTAATCCGCGGTTAGCGAGGGATTACTGTAGGCATTTCGTCGCCTAACAAAATAAATATGAATGACCATTATATGCGTAATATCTGTCTACGAAAACAAAATAAATTTGATGCAAGTAAATATGCTCGTTTCTAACGATGCAGCCGTTCAAACAATTCATTGCGGATGCACATCAGTTAAATCGCTCGGTAACACACAATTAACTAGTATTAAAAGTGAAATTTTCAAAATTTGACGTAAAATTACTTTTGAACATCGCGAGTTTTCAGTTAGTTTAAGTTAGAATTTTCAACAATACGGAATTAATGCCGCTTAAATCACAACCAAATGATTAATTGTGGAGTGTTTGATAAATTAGATATTCTCGCTATTGAATTGAGATAGAATCCGTACGAGAGGCTCGTCTCACGTCTGCCAGTAGAAAGGAACAGACGTGTTGAGTGGGCATTGATTTAACTTCCGACCGCGGTTGAACCTAAATTAATATTTGGTCATTTTCCGACCTTGTTTTGTTAAACACCATCGCAATTATTAAGAATGAATAAATTGGCAAATGTGCGATTTGTTGGCAAAATCTATATTTGTAGCGACATCAAAATTATAAACCGCATGTTTGAAGACGATTTTAAATGCAAAAAGGGATTGACAGCTCGAAGAAATTATTGTTTTTAGAAAAAAGAACGTTTACTTTTTAGTTATCACCTATGATAGAACGAAATGAAGTTCGACTTTCGGTCCTTTCATACGTTTTTTTTTTGAGTTCGCCCTTCGAAAAAAATGAAGAAAAAATCAATTTTCAGAGTTTTTAATTAGAATATTAATTTTTGAAAAGCGTAGTACAGTAAAATCGCAACTCGCAACACGAATTCGTTATATCCGAAGTAAACGATAAGAAAACTTTCTCTGCTTGGTAAATCTTTTATAAGCTTAAATGACCTGTGGGAAGGTCAACCAATAAACGTGTTTTTCTAGGAAAAGAATTATAACTAAAGTTTCAAAGGCAACACCTGTGCGCTGGCAGCGTCATAATCTATTGTATTCTCGAAAAACCATTTTTATCAACTTTTACGGAAAATTTTGACGTACGGGAACAATTTTGTCGAATGTTATATATCCGAAAGTGCGTTATAACCACCAAATTTTTTAAGGGATCTTAAAGGTTGCGTGGCGCGACTTTTAAGGACAGTTCGTTATATTCGGAGGTTCGCTACAAGCAACTTCAACTGTACTTACAATTAGTGATTAATAAATTACATAATTCGCCATTCGCGATATCATGCGAGAATGGAGATTTTTATTTGAAACGGAATACTAATCGTCCTGTATACATATATATGCATTAGTTAGTTACCTACAAGAATTTACAATAAGTTACAATACACTGCTACATTGTGAAATTGCTGGTTTTCGTTATGGTCTGTGTAGGTTGTGCAGTTGCTAACCACCGAAGTCATGGATTTAAGCCAATAAATCAAGTGTGGCTAATTTAACTGCAGAAATCCCTTAACACGACTATTTTTAGAAAAGTTTAGGCATCCATAAAGTAAATAGTAATAGTCGGTAAATAACAAACACAAAGTTTACAACTAAATCTTATTCTGTTTAATGTTAATAACGTATACCTACCTATGTATAATAATAACCTGTAATAATTTAAATTTTACAGATATTTTGTAAATGTTAAAATGCGTAAATACTTAAATATTAGGTTGTTCGGAAGTAATTTCGTTTTTTTTTTATGAAAATGAAAGACGATTTTCTTATAGTGAATAAATATTTTATTGAATTATATATTGTCCATTCTGGTCCAATACCTTTTGCCATTTTTCTGACAGTAGCATGATTCCACGCTCATAAAATTTTTGTTCTTTGCTGGCAAAAAACTGATCCAGGTGATTTTTGACCTCCTCATTTGAAGTAAAGGTTTTACCGTCTAAAAAAGTTTGTAGAGACCGGAACAAATAATAATCAGAAGGTGCCAGATCTGGAGAATACGGTGGGTGTGGCAGTATATCCCATCCAAGCTGTAAAAGCTTTTGGCGAGTTACCAAACTCGCATGAGGTCTCGCATTATCTTGGTGGAACACTACGCCTTTTCTATTGATCAATTCTGGTCTTTTCTGTTTAAGTGAATCATTCAATTTGTTTAGCTGATGACAGTACACTTCAGAATTGATCGTTGTGTTGTCTGGTAGAAGCTCAAAAAAAAAACGATTCGTTTAAAATCTCACCAAACAGATAGCATCACCTTTTTTTTGATGAATATCGGCCTTCGAAGTGCTTTGAGCCGGTTCATCTCTTTTACTCCATGATCTTTTGCGTTTAACATTGTTGTAGACAACCTATTTCTCGTCCCCAGTGATGATGCGCCTCAAAAATGGATCATTTTCTTGACGTTTGAGAAGCAAATCACAAACGTCAACGCGACGGCACAAATTTCTTCCCGTAAGAACACGAGGAACCCATATGTCGAGCTTTGAGATTAAACCTAGGCGATTCAAATGATCATGAACGATCGAATTCGATAAATTTAATCTCTCGGCGATCTCACGAGTTGTTATTCGCCGGTTTGCATCAATTAATGCCTTTATTGTGTCTTCATCGGCTTCAACTGGCCTTCCAGAACGTGGTGCATATTCAACATCAAAATTGCCGGATCGAAATTTTGCAAACCAATTTTGGCATTGGCGTTCTGTCCATCTTCTCCATACACATCGGATTATTTTTTTCTTGCTTGATCAGCATTTTTACCTTTTTGATAATAAAAAAGTGAAATATGCCGAAAATGCTGCTTTTCACTTTCCATATTTGAAAGGGCACCAACCAAAAACTACTGCGTAGAATCAATCGAACTTTTTCGCAAGCAAGCCTTGCTATATCAGCTGTCAAAATATATAATGATTATGCGGCTTAAGTGTGAAGTTGGCTGTGAAAAATTACAATTGAGTCCTGTGTTGGGAAAAAACGAACTTCGAAATTACTTTCCGAACAACCTAATATTTAATTTATTTTTATTTAAACAAATTGTATAAAATAAATCGTAATTTATTTTTATCCGTAGACTCGACGAGGTTATCTTTTATTAATCATATTTTAACGGGGACAATTAAAAATGCATAGCACGAAGTTATAGTCGCAGTATGTTGACATAAATGGGTTAAGTACCTATATTAAGAATTATATTAAGATATTAAATTAAACGCCTTTAACGTATTAAAAATATTAATATCTATTGCAAATTTTATCATAATTGTACTAATTAAAGTATAGCCCAATATGATGGCAAATTGCAAACTACATATATTCAGATCGAGTTTTTTTCAAAATTAATAATAACAAAATTTTTGAATACATTTATTATATTATGTATGTAGTACTTATTTTTGAAAAAAGAATATCGGGTAAAGTGGGCGAATACCACCCACACTGGATAATACAGTTTGTTTTTTGACTTACGCAGATGATTGGCAATGAATATAATGTGTCACGTAAATATAGGTAACAAAGAACGTATTATATATACACAAGTTTGCAAGCAGCGTCTAAAGTTTTAGCGACTTTAGAGTACGAAAATATGAAAAACCACTCTGAACTGTACCCACATTACTATAAAAACGATTTTAACTGTTTTACAATCGTTTACAATTGCGGCAAGTTGTAATTTAGACTCATAACTTATCTTTTGTCGTTGCTAAAGTCATTCACATGTACTCCAAAGTCTGTGTTGCGATTGTTAACGTAATTAGCTTCAGCGATGGGCAGTACGCCTCGCATCGCCTTTACTGCGGCCTTTATTGCTTTTATTCGCAATAGTCCACATACCAAGTCTGCACAACTTGATCGTGTTTGAGGGGCAAACCTAACTTGGACTGTTTGCGACTATTATGAAACTAAACTTGCATTGTTGCAGCTAAACTTATTTTTGGTATAAGAAGGCGGGTCAGAATAAATATATATGGGTTGCCATAGCTTGCCATATATCTACCATTACTGACGAATTTGCATGTTGACGTATTACCACGTAACATGTGTAATATTGCACTTTGATTTATTGGTAATGCTCGTTGTTTACTTGGTTACCAGTAAAGATTTGTTCGGAACTTCATGTTTCAAGTATCGTATGAAATTACGGTTGCTACGTAGCACACAATTATGATCACTTAAGGGTCCTGTTTACCTGAATATGCGCATAATGTAATCTGAACGTGAGTTTTAAGCCGCAATGATAAGATATTGCGGATATCTCAATATTTTAAAAGGTTCTATATGCCATATATAATGTTTGAACAATCATCATTTTTAAAACAAATTGTTTAATTTTAAATTATTAATTGATAATCGTATATCCAAACTTCGGTTTTTCGTAAAAACGCGTAAAGTGACAGTGGTGAGCTTTAACAGGACGACATTAACTATGTTTGCGCAATGTTATTTTTTAAGTAAAAGTTTTTGTTTATTATATAATTTTGATTTTTAAAAATCAAAATTATGCAGCCCACAGTACTTATTTAATTGTTTATGTGTTGGCGTTTCACGCTTTGAATAACAAGCCCATTCTCCTCCTATTCAATTTACTACGAAAGAAGGTCGAGCGCATTTAATCTGCTTCTTGGAACCCACTAGTATAAATAAAATCGTTAAAAGGATAAAGAATACTATTATTTTGAATCAGGATTTTACCTATATTCTTCACGCATAATAAATAATTTAATGTTACATTTTAGTTCATAAATAAATCAACTGTTATTATTTTAACAATCGAACTAAATTCAATATATTTCTGTGATTATGTAATTTATGTACAATGTAATACAAAATATTAGGGGGGACGGGAAAGTAATATCGTTTCTGCGCACATCAATATTTGTTTACCATTTATCAGCTCATTGTGTACTTCAAAGTCGCACCGAAGATATTTTAAGGCTAATGTGACTTGTTTACTTATAAATAATTAAATCTTCAATTTTTTTTACAATTTTTACAATAAGAGGAACATATCTGGAATTGTACGTTTTTTAAGTTTCACAAGGGTAGTAACGTAACAGTTGCTACCAAAAACATTTACGATGTTTATCCAAGTGCATTAGATGTTTGTAAATGCCAAAGGTGGTTTTCTAAGTCCAGATCCGGTAAAAAATTTGAAAATTTGGATTATATCCAAAATGCCATCTCCAGATATTTTGCTCAAAAACGAATTGATTTTTATCGATCCGGCATTGAAAATTTGCACACTAGATGGCAAAAGATTGTTGATAACGATGGTGACTACATCATCGATTAAAAATAAAAACTTGTTTGAATTTAATGTAAAAAACGACATTATTTTCCGGTCCCCCTAATATATAATATGTGTGAAATCAATAGATCCATATAGATACAGAGCGAGTCAAAAGTATGTAATATATCAAATAAATTTGAAACAAATGAATTTTTGTAAAAATCCTTGAAATGCGTCAATTTTATGTTTTTTAAATGCACATTTGTATAATGTTTATAATACACATTGTATATTAATTTCTTTTTAAGTTATATTGACGTCATCAGAATTTGTTTTAAATGGCAACACCAGATTGTCTTGTGTAATTTGGATATTTCCTTTGTTTGTCTAAATGACCGTATAAAAATGCTAATATGTACCTTATGAAAATATGAATATGTACCGTAAGAAAATTATCGAGAAATAAATTATTAAAATGTTTTTATTAAAATGCAAAGAGGCTGAAAATCTACTTAACAATCAAAATACACAATAAATAAATAATAACAAATAAATGGTAAAAGAGTTCGTAGCTGAAAATGGTAGTCAGAATTCAATAATCAGGTTACTTAGAGGTCGCCTGATCTTACTACACCCCTCGAATATTTTTTTATGGGGTTATTTCGAATCAAAATTTATTCTACTATAGATCACAAAAGATACGAATAGACGTATTCGACACGAAATTCACAGAATTATTGAGGAATTAAATTTTTAGTCTCTTTTTTGCATTTTAATAAAAATATATTAATAATTTATTTTTCAAAAAGTTTCTTAGGTAAGTATTACCATTTTTATACTATCATTAATCGAAAGATATATCCAAATCGGGCAAAACAATTGGAGGTTGCCATTTAAAACAAATTAAATTGTTAATTCAAACTCATACGGTAAAATCTAGTTTATCCGAATTTCGTTTGTCCGATTATTCCATACTCTGGATGTCCGATTTATACGGATAAACTTTTTGTTGATTTTTAAATAAGTACATATAGGTACCTGTGTATTTTAACACTTAAAGTGTTAACCATATTAAGTGATATTAAGCCATATTAATACCATATTAACCTAGGAGAAAATGTTAGTACTTATTGTTATACCAGTGTTGTATACATGTTTTTTGTATTATTTATAGGTAATGATGATTTATCTTGTTTCAAGCATTAATTAATTACTTCTTTCATAATACCTACTAGGAATTTTTCTACCGTTTTCTTAGATGACGCCCTGATTAGAAACAAGTCGAATATTTTTAAACTACCCTTTCATAACGTAATGATTTTCACCAAAGAAGTCGCCAAATACTTTTAATAATAAATATAGGTATGTATACGGTATCCAAGATATGTTCTAATGCACGTCATTAATAAAAAATTACTGAATGTTATATTTGTAATTCAGTTCTATGTGTAAAAAGCGACATATTCTATCGACGATTTACCTGCACGAATATCAAATGGTATAAAAAAGACTGCAAATGTATGAGAACTGTAAAAATACGAGGTTTTATTGATGACGTAGTTGGAACCTATTCTGGATACCGTATAGAATAAAACGGTGAATAGTAGCTAAGTAGCTAATAAAATTAAATCACTTGTTAGTAAAATAGCTCTATATAATCTTAAAATAATAACGGAAGTTGAAACATAATCTCCCTCTTTTCTAAACAAAACCTGCAAGTGCGATAGCTATACGCATACCAATATCATTATCCCCACTAATGTGCGAATTGAACGACATTTATTTTCGAAACACCTAATAACTAATTGCATAAGCAGAAAAATGAAATCACGGGACCCTTAAACAGAAAAAAACATGTTGGCATATTACCCCCTTTACTCTACCTATAGGTATGTCGAATCCCCATAAGCCGTGATTGTATATATTTCACGAAAAAGTTGCTGTAAATTAAAATTTTTACAACGCAGCACAAAGGTATGAATAAACATTTTATCACTTTCTTGAAATGGAAACCATTATTTACCGGATGATAAAATTATACCGGTTTGCAGCAAGTGGACGCACAAATGATTCATTTCGTAAAATGACAGAAACATTTTATAGTAAGCAATAAGTCGTTCGTCGTAAGTCTACAAACACGTACCTATTAAAATAAATTTTAAAAATCATTCTAATTTTTTTAAATATTTTTTAACGATCGAGAAGATCGGAAGGAATTGCCTCTTTTTAATTTTGATTTTTTCTAAGCAATTTTTAATGAGGAAACGGGACGGAAAGGAAAATCAAATTAAACATCTATAGCCGCATACGACGATGATCTTATAATTCACAAACTGGTCGTTTATTAGCAACGACCTTGTAATAAATTAATTATAAATTACAACAAAATGTTATCATAATTTCTGCCATTTCATGAAATACTTATTGTTAAATCATTTGTTGTAATATTGCGTAATTTCGTCATCTGAAAATTCGTAATTAATTATCTACTTACGATTAATTCTTTTATTATATGAATAAGTGCGTGCGGTATTTTCAGGTGCTTCGCCCCTTCATAACGGATGGAAAGAAGAGGTAAGACAAATACTTATCATTTTAAAATACCCAAGTACGTGCATGTCCTCGTTTAAACAGATTTTCAAACACTCGAGTGGCTGCGAATCACATTCAACTTTGAAAATTTGTTACGGCACTTGATAGTTTGGTCTCGTTTTCGCGGAATTGCAGCTTCATTTTATTCGAAAGTATAACACTTTATACTGACATTTATTCTCTAACTTTTAAAAAAAAAGTGCTAAGTATCGTTTCTCGGAAGCCATCGAGTTTCGCGCATTTAAGTCTATTTCTTTTTTTTTTAATTTACGTCGTTTCGTAGTGCGTAATTTTCTTTTGCATCCGTTTTTCCCCTCATTTTTTTTTTACTAGAAGTTTTCAACGCTGACGAAAGTCTCAAGTAATAGAGATGTCTTTTTATACGCCATTCTTAACATTTTATAACTTAGAAATTGTGGGTATAACCATATTCCGGTCATTATTGAAGCTGCTAAAGAATATTTTTCCGTTTTAGTCCTTTATAGGAGTATAAAAAAACGAATTGTGTTTTCCTCGTGGGTCCGGTTGCCTGTCCAATAATACGTGGGCCTATTGGGACCGTTACGCGATCAATATTGTATTGTACATATACGTTAATAAAGTAGTAGGTGTTTATTAAACACGTTATACTTGGGTAGATACAGGATTATCAGTAAATACTGTCGCGCGACCGAACGGACAAATTTTCTCGGTTTTCAGCATTTTTCAACTTTTGCAATTAATTTATTCGTGTTCTGCGCGTTATTTTGATCTAGAGTCACTGCATTTTCTGCTATATTCCAGGAAAAATGGTATCAGAAGAAGACCGTGCCGCCATCGTCTCCCTCCACAAGTGGGAAATGCCGATTTCGGAGATCTCAAAGACGCTCAAACTCCATCGGAAACAGGTCCACCACGTCGTCCAGCGTTTCCAAGAGACAGGACGGATAAAGGACCGTCAGCGAAGCGGAAGACCACGAAGCGCAAGGACCCCGGAGCCGAAAAACAAGGTAAAGAAGAAGATCCAGCGCAATCCCAATAGAAGCATCGCAAAACTCGCCAAGGAATACCATGATGCTCACGCTTGTCACGGACGATTTGGGACTCACGTCGTACAAGCTCGCCAAAGGACAAGCCTTGACGGAAGAACACAAGGCCTCTCGACTCGAAAAATGCCGACGAATGAAGATCCTGAACCGCAGCGAAGCCCTGCAGCGAATTCTCTTCACGGACGAGAAGATTTTCGCGATGGAACCCTACCGAAACTCCCAGAACCAGCGCGAATTGCTTTCACAAGGCTCTTCACGCGTCGTGAAGGTCGAAAACACCCATTTTCCGAAGTCCGTCATGGTGTGGGGCGGCATTTCCGGATTGGGGAAAACGAAGCTTGTTTTTGACCCAAAAGGCGTCAAGATCAACGCGGAATCGTATCGGGAGTAGATTCTGGAAGCCGCCGTTCTCCCCTGGGCCGAAGAGAACACGGAAAACGTCGATTGGAGGCTCCAGCAGGACTGGGCCCCGGCCCACGGCACGAAGAAGACCATGGAGTGGTGCGAAGCCAATCTCTCCAGGGATTCTGGACGAAGAACGTTTGGCCCTCAAATTCGCCGGATTTGAACCCGTTCGACTTCGCAATTTGGGGCATCATGGAGGAGAAGGCCTGCGCAATCAAGCACAAGTCCATCGAATCCCTGAAGCGCGCGCTGAAGAAGGCCTGGGATGAAATAACGCCAGAAATGATCGCGGTAATTTCGAAGAATTTCCGGAAGCGATTGGACGCCTGCATCGCCGCCGAAGGAAGTCATTTTGAGTGTTCTTAATTGTATCTTGTACAGAATTTCCTGCTCTTTCGAATGGTGTATAAAACGGATTGTTTTGTTAATTCTGTGAAAAGTTATGTGTTCTTACGCGTGACAGTATTTACTGATAACCCTGTAGTATGACAGCTGTTCGATGTGAATTAGTGTGCGTTAGTTAACATTCCGTTTTTATTTCTAAGCATATTTTCGGACTCTATAAAATGGTTAATGAGGCGTCATTACGTATTTTACCGCATTATGGCAGGACGCGAATGCAAAATTAAAACTGAAGATCTTTGAAAATTAAAACAATTGAAAAAAAAAACATTTTACAAGGCAAAAACTGACGACACCGATGTATGTGCGTAGTTAAAATTTATTTTGTGCAGAAAATTTTTTACCGCGACATTTTTGTTTACCCAGAATTAGTAAAAATGAAGGCTCCCATTAAATTTCGTAATAAATAATTACTGATTTCTCTATTAATATTACGTTACATAATAGTACAAAATGGTTTCGCAGATTAAACATTTATTTTCAAGCAACGAACGTCGAACAATTTTTCTAAGGATTCTACTTCATCTCTTTTTCTATTAAACAACTTTCGCGCAAAGTGGGAAACACTAAATTTCCTGCTTCGAAATTGGTTGTACAAATAGTATAAGTTGATCGCTCGCCCCCGAAATCAGAAATATTTTCTGAATAAACACAATCTTTTACTAAAAATAACACATTATTTATAAAGCGGAACGTCTTTGGTAAGTATGCAAATTAAATTATTGCCCCTTCGGCGAGCAATATTTGAGTATCATAAACATTTTGGATTTGTAATTGCTTAAAAACGTTTATTTACTATAACTGTATTCCCCGTATTTATTTTCTCGAATAAATTTACTTGCGCCAGGAATCGTTAGATTGAATAACGAATAAGTAATAAGCTATTAAGATAAATATTAATCATAATTATGCAACTTTAATTTTACGTTATTTCTACAAAATCTTATTCGTTAATTCAATTCTCCCGTTTGTACTTTAAAACAATAAACCGAATAAAATATAACGCGCAAATAAATGAGATCTCGTTTTAGCTGTTACAACTTTTTCTATGGAATTATTATACAATCTTAGGTAGTAACTTAGTTTGTGTATCCCTAAAGTTAGTTTATAACTTGAACGTAACTTAGAAAGTGTCAGTTTTATGATAAGCGGTTTCCTTTAGTGCACCACTTTATCGAAATACATTTAAAAGTTTTCCTTTAGAGTTTTAAAAGTATGCGGCGGCCTTTTAAAACTATTACCATAATAACGACGCGACGAGGTATTTAATAGGGCAAAATATTTAAAAAGTCGAAAGTTTATTACACACATATACGTGGGTGACTAGTAATTTCAATGGGATAACTGTCGATTTTGTCTCGAATCAGATTATTTAAGAAAAATACTTGAATTATTTCGGCAAATAATTTATAGATATGCTGGCGTTAGATAACAAAAATTAGAAAATTAAATCAAGCCGCGAAGTGGAAAACTCGATGTCAGTTTTAATAAGCTCGTTTCTCTCTCTCTCTCTCTCGTTATCTTTTCCAAACGAACGCACCAATATAAAGAAACGTTCGAAAATTATTCGCGTATAATTTGTTTTGGACGTAATTTAATTTGGGCAAGACGCGTAAGTCACTCGTACGTCATTTTATCGTATAAAAATGACAAAAAAATGACGCTGCTGCTTCCTCCAGTTTTTATTACGAAAGTACTTGTTGGTTGGTGTGAATTGTTTTGAAATAACTTTTTCCGACGAGCACCATGAAAAGTGCATAATTTCATGTTATCGAAAGTTGACCGTTGTAAACAAATGGACCGATCGTGCGTAAAGAAACTCGTTAGTCAATCGACAACGTCGTAGCCCGTGTACAATCATTGCACACGCCCCGCTCGGCCAATCAAAAACCTTGTAACCTGTCATACAATGACTTTAAGCACAAACTGTTTTATTAGTAATTGTCAATGGAGTGTCACGTTCGTGTGATTAAGACCTCGTCGTGTCTCAAATTATCAAACTCATGTAAATATCCCCTTTCGCACTAGTTATACAATATATTATTTCCGTCTTGTATGTAAAATAGGTATATTTTTAGTTTATATCTAGATACAGTTTATTTTTTTTTGTTAATAAACGTGTTTCAGGCCTTTGTAAATCTATTAATGTGTTCAACTACTTTTAAGTGCATCCAATCCGGCATCGCTCGCGTGGGGTTAATTAACGCCTCCGACCTAAAATTGCTAGATTTTGAAATATAATGCCTAAATTCTTAATTTGGTGTTCACTATCGTAAAGACTAACGTTTCATCATGCAGCAAAACACAAATGTTGCTATAAATTATCTTTATTCGAGTATTTAAATAATATCTAACTTAAAAGCACTTACGTATTTTTTTTATTTGAAATAACGTCATAAAAAAATATTTTTTTAAAGTAATGAAACTAAACTCCTCTTAATTCACACAAATAAAACAACAATCTTATACTTAGAAAAACTACAGTCACGCTGGGTTAATTGACGCCTTAATGCGAAACAAACGTCCAGTACTTACTTATCGGCGTCGATTAGAAACTGAGGAGCATTGCGCGTAAACAGCATGCCCTAGTGACGTATGAAGGTAGCCAAAGCGGCGTGTATTTTATTATTTATTAATTTGTAAAATTTGTAGAAAATTATATATCTGAGGGCGTTTATTCGCCCCACGCGATCGACAACGGGTTAAATAGGTGATTTCATGGTACGCAAATTCTTCGCAAGTACACTCAAACAATTATTGTACCTGATATCAATGAACGCCAGTTATTGACTTTTTGATCATTAATACAATGAAAAATTCATTAATACTATTAATAGATGTTCATTTTTTAATTTCCATGTTCGTAGTCCCAATGTTATTATGTTCATTAGAAACTGATGAACATATTTCATAATTTAATGTATATCTTGATTGCTTCGACGATTCTTTTTCATCAAACCAATCATTACTTGGTTGTATCTACGAATTTCTACATTAACATCGTAACTTAAAGTTTATGAATTTAAAACACCATATTAATGTAAGGTCGTTTTAAAATAATAACAACATTTATCGTATCTATGATTAAGTTCACTAATATACAGTATAAATACAGTTGATTATATTTTTTTAAATTCTATATATAGAATAATTTAGGAATATTAACGGCTTCGCAAAAACAGGATAAATTCAAGACAGTGTAGTTTGAAAACTCAAACTAAATAATTGCAAAAAAAAATTACCACGACTTTTTCATTAATATTTATATTAGAACTGTTATAGTAAAATATTTCTAAAAGCAGTTTGTGCTTGTTATTACATATCAAATTCCAGAGAAACGTGTACAAATCGATTTTTGCACTGGAAAAATCGATTTGTATTTCCTACAATCGGCAACATTGAACAATAAAGAGAACTAATAATCAAATTTTCTATATAGGTATATTCGAGCAATAATTAATTGAAACATTACAAAAAATAAATTTGCTATAGAAACAATATACATAAACAATGGTCGCATTCAGGGAATTGTAGCGTCGAAACGCTGCAGCGCTGTAACGCTTTATCTTGCCTGAATAAACATTTTTGGTACTAGTTATTTTTCAGCTTTTAATTCTTAGGTTGGCAATTTTGTTTGTTTTTGGTTAACACTCAAATTGTTATGTAAAACTTACCTTGTAATATCTTCAATCTTTCTTCTTACGTTACTGCAAGGGAAATGACTTCGTCTCCGAATTGTAACGTTATAAGCCATCTTTATTTTTTGCATAAACCAAAACATACACAACCAACATAATTTGTTAGGTTAGAACGCATGGATGCGTCATTGCTTTATTTAGTTATAAAGCGTTAAAGCGGAATATTTATATGCTTTAATGCTTTACTAAAGCGCTGCAGCACTGCGAGTAAAGCAGACACCATTCAGAGCATCGCTTCGATAAAGCGCTGCAGCGCTACCATTCCCTGAATGCGACCATTGTCCTATTTACAATGTGAATAGTAACTGTACTCTTTTAATATGAATAGAAGTGTACATTGTAACAATGCAAGAATACTCCTTTATTTAATGAACACATTCATCGATACAATAAACAAATTTTGCATTTCAGTTAAATAATTTATTGAATTTATGTAAGAATATTGATAAAACTAATAAACACAGTCATTATCACTATAAATCAAGTTCATATTACCTATGTACTAATTTATTAAAACAAAAAAAGCTTGTTTATTGGAGCAGTAAAATTGCTCATTAACGTAATGAATTGCATTCGATGTAGCAATGTATAAGGTCATTACACCAATAAACATTAGTTCATATTATCTATGTACTAATTTATTAAAACAAAGAAAGATTGTTCGATGAAGTAGTCAAATTATTCTTTAGCGTAATGAACTGAATTCGTTGTAGTAACGTATATGTTTTCATGATACGTTGGCTAATGATTTTGAACATTAAGTAATCTTTGGACATACGTTGTTTGAAAAAAATTAATGTAAAATTAATGAACGCCAGTTCTTAATTTAATGATTTTTTATTGTATTTACGTACTTTTTTGGTTGCGTGTAGAGGTGATGTTGATCAGACCAGGTTTTAATTTTGTTTAGTGCGCTGGTGCTCAAAATAAAACCTGATTTTTTTACTAGTGCTGAACGCAGGTCGATACCCACGTTTTAAACAGAAAAAATTACAGTGCGCGAAAGTTGAAAATCGCTCAACTTCACTACATTTTACGGCACTTTCTATTAAAATAGAAAAACTAATATAACGGTAAACACGAGAAATAAAATTAAAAAAAAAACAAATGCTCACCACTACCACAAAGTGTGAGATGATCACCCACGCCGATCAATTCAATGGGCAGAACACTTAGCCATCGACGAATTTACTATATAAATAACGCGTAGAAGGTGATTTTTTAAGAAAATGCAGTTTGATCGAAATAATAATTGAATCGACAATTCTTATTGTTTATACGTGTACCAATAAGGCGATATTTAATTTGAACCATACTGTATAAAGCATAAGGTTTACGTGTATGTTAATAAAACCGAATCGAAAACACATTTACGTACGTTCTACATGCAAATATTAAAAAAATTAGAAACTTACAATTCGTTACTCTCCCCGCTGCGGTCGTCGACCCCGAATACCCAGAAGATAAAGCTGTAAATAATCCAGTTTCCAAAACGTATCGTAAACAATGGTAAGGTCTTGGAAGCTCGATCGATGCGACACTTACATAAAATCATCGACGAACATCGAACATCAACACACGAACATAATTAATCACAAATCAAACCTGATCGATCGAGACACAAACGCGAACTGAATACACCCCGATTCGTACGATTTGTTTTGACATTTGACATACGCGAATGGCACCCCTATCGAACGGTCAACGACACGATAGTTCCCAATTTTTCATTTGGCGATAACTTTCGATTATACCGACGAGACATTTTAATTTTAGTTCGAAGACTTCTAGTTATTATGCCCTTCGATTATTTCACGAATACTTTTAAATATTTTCGATTTTTATGTGTTAAAATCGAAGGTTGTTGTGGAAGCACGATTTAAACACCAACACGCAGTCGACACGAGTGACATGCAGCGGCGGGTGGCTCGGGCCCGAGACGGAACGATCGAACACGAAACGTGTCGGGAACGTCTCAGTAGCGTCGACAAAATTATTGCTTAAGTAACAAAATTGTAACGTATAGTATATTACATTAAATTGCAATAAATCTCGAAACTTACAATCCGTCGCAAACGGCGCTATATATATTTTTTATTTGCTTTACGCTCAATCGACCGGCTATTTAATTTATACAGCTGACACGTACGTAACCAGTAGTAATTTACGAATTTTACGAAGAGAAAACAATATTTTAAGGGTGAAATCGTCCCTCAAACTTCCTATAAAAATCGACATTTTCTCAAATATTCCATAAACTATTAAGGACAATAAAAATACCCAAAAACCATAAACAATCGATTTAATCGACTGTTTAATGTTGCTGCCGATTAAAGAGTTTTATTTGCGGTTTTGGGTATTTTCATTGCTTTAAGTGCAGTGGCACAGTGGTCCATTTTAGTGTTAAACAGTTGGGAACTCCAAATAATTGAAATAAAATGTGCAGGTGTAGGGCTAAACAACATTGCAGCCACATTATTTAAAAAATATTTGTGAAGGTTTTTCACTATTAAGTTTTTAAAATTTGCTATTTTCATTCTGTCGGCCCATTTAGAAACTCGTATGGTTATTCTTGTCACGACATTAACGCCATAAATTAAAGAAAATTTTTGAAGAATTTTCGAAACCTGTTGTAAAAAATCAAAAATAAATTAATTAATGTAATTACCTACAATGACAATAGAAAAGACGTTTATCGGATTTAGACCGTGCCGACGTCGCGTAATTAAAAGCAACATTTTTCCCAAAGTTAAAAGAAGTTTTGAAGGACATCTAAAGAGCCCTTAAGACCCCTAACATTGACAAATCTGAATTTATTCGATAAAACAAATAATATCTGGAATCTAAATGAGTCTATAGTATTTGTAACACAAACATTGTGGGTCAAAGAGGAAAAGAAGCTATGTTCTAACAATGGCCGTAAAAGTAGACCGTCTAACCGATTTTTTATTGAAGTATTTAATCATTTCTTTCCGTTTCTGAAACACAAAAAAGGCGTCCCGGGATTTTTGACACACCCCGTATATTTAAGTAACGTTGCAAAAATGTCATACGAACATTTTCAGTCAAAATGCACTCTCAAACTTGTAGTCTATAAACAGCCGTTTTACCCTATCTGTTTGAACCAAAATTGACATGAAATCAAATTTTGACAAGGAAACAATTGCCTCAATCACAAAATAAATTAAGTATTAATTAAGTGCCTTTTAACATCGAATTGCTTGATTAATGTCAAAATAGTTAAACGGGATACGCCATTTTGAAAAATAATTTCACATTTTATTTATAAATAGACGAATTTTAAATCTTCGTGTTAGATAAATGTGGATAATATTTTATACAAATACCTATATATTGAATAAACCAAAAATACGCTTAACCTGCAATAAGAAAACCGACCCAAACTTCGCTCGTAGGCAGCTGTTTCGAATAACAATCGGTTTTTTTGAGGGAACTCATTTTTTAGGGAAATACGGAATTCCATCGGTTCAAACATGAAAGGATAAATGTTGTAAAATGACGTATTGTTGGCGTTCCGCGTTTTCAGGTCAATGATTTTAAATCTAGCCGTAAAAACCTTTCGAATAGAATTTTATTCGGCGTTAGAATGCAAGATTCTTATCTGAATGACAGTTAAGAATAAGAAATTGACAACGCGCGACACGTAAACTATAATTTAAAAAAAAAATCCCCAAACATTGCTTTAACGTTTACATTAACTCCCATAAAATTTTTAATCTTTTCCGAAATAATTCTTAATTTATCGTTTTAATGAGCGCAAAACTCAGGAAAAAACGAACATCGAAGTGAATTTTAGTTTATTAAGTAATTAATTTCAGTAAAGGTCATATTTTATACTTACTTAATAAAAGTACCTATCTAAAGCAAATATATTTAACTAAAGGTGATGGCGCAATTACTATGTGCATACTTCGGTACTTATAGTTTAAGCGACGACTGCGTCAAACTCCCCCTGATATAACTAAGGGATGATTTTTTTGAATCGACAGCTTTCTTAGTGTTTAGAGTGGCACAAAGAGTTTAGAGTCAGTCTCTCAATTGGCCTAACTGGCGCACTCATGGCTGCGAGTTCGAATCCCGTTGCAACCGTGGATGTTC
This sequence comes from Rhagophthalmus giganteus, assembly GCA_036326145.1. Taxonomy (NCBI): domain Eukaryota; kingdom Metazoa; phylum Arthropoda; class Insecta; order Coleoptera; family Rhagophthalmidae; genus Rhagophthalmus; species Rhagophthalmus giganteus. The sequence continues at coordinate 2,892,258 of JARFJA010000083.1, read as the reverse complement.
GTGAACGTCATACTAACACTAATCAGAAAACCACAAACAAAAAATTCGACTGGCTAATTGGTTAGTCCGAAAAGCCATTAATTAAGTTAAAAAAAAAGAAAAATATGGCGCAAGGTTTTATATGTGCTGAAGTCTCACACTTTGACAGCAACCATGACAGCAGTCCGAAAGCGCGAATTACTTTCGCAACGTGACTCCGTCACATATTGGTGGCAAGCACGTATTTTTTTTTAGATGCGCATAACGCCCTTCGCAGATTAGCATAAATTTCAACGTTTTATTATTTAAAACACCATCATTTAAAAAAAGAATGCCAGAAGAAGACCTTTTTCTAATACTTCGGTCAAGTTTCGGCGCACATATAAATCTCTATGCCAATTTTAAACATTAAAAAAGCTGTCGATTTGTTATTATCAGGGAGGGTTTGGCGCAGTCGGCTCTCCTACTATTATAAAAGCATTTGCATTACAATGGTCCAGAACACAATTAATATATTAAAATGCCTACGTCGAATTACCTGTTAAAAGAAAAAAAACGTAAAGCACAGAAATCTAATTTCATTTTCGTAACAAAATTATTGTCATAGTATTTTGTTCACAACGTTACAGTAATTGGTAGGGTAGGTGGAAACGGCAAATTCGAAATTAAGCGACTTATTCAAAATTATGTCGCTTTGTCCCCATGTTGTAAATTTGATTATGAGTTTATAAAGTCATGTCCCGTAAGGATCTCCGCTGGGTTACGTTCTCATTATTACTAGAAATCAGAAGTGATGTAACGTTACGTGACAAGTAAAAATTCGTTGCCTCGAAAATTCAACGTACTCGCCTATATTGCAGTTATATATTTTTATTTATGGTTATAATTAACGTTATAAATTTTACACCGTTTACTTAAATCCGGCGTATAATAGGAATTATCCGGTTACTTACAATAATATTCACTATTGTTGCATTTATTCTTCGAAATTTCAATACAGAAGGATCAATAATTGGTGTTAGTGAGCGTATAATAATTCATTTCCAACAGAAACGTAAACCTAGGATTTACATTATGAACAGTCGATTTGTTTTCAATACGTGCGTCGTTTTACAAAGTATTAAATTAACTAGATTTCGTTTTTTTTTGTTATTTAAACGTATTATCAATTGATAATACGTTTAAATAACAAAAAAAAAACGAAATCGGTATCGATCGAAAACATATTTAAAATTATTAAATACGTTTCAAAATCTGGAAAATAAATTATACAAACGTAATTAATGGCCGTAAATAACTACCATCCTCGTTTAATTACTGTTCTCGTGCGTCACCGCGAAATGAATCTACGGGAAGTTCATGACGAGCTGCGCCGCGACTAATCGCGATAGCTTAGAGCTAGACTATGATGGATTAGCGTACTTGCTTTCTCGTTATCTTACATTACCTTTCGCGAGAATTATATTTATGTAAGGTATGCGTGTTTGCACGTTAGGAATTAAATTATTTTAGCGGGCGACCACAATAAAAATCAACTTTTTATTAGCTAAAAAAAAAAACATTGTGTTTTGTTAAAACTTTTAGATCGCGATTTAATAAAAAACGTTTAATACGTCACACATATATCCACTTACACGTGAATAATAATTTTATGGTCAAAGTATACGTAACTGCTTATGCGGACATTTATTTTCCAATTTTTAAAATCTAACAGTAAAACAGTATCTAACGCATAAAAAGTAAAAATAATGACCTAAAAGTAAGTCCTCCGGGTGAAATACATAATTTAGTAAAACAACTCGCATACATACCCCAAAGTTTTACGTAGATACTATATACGGTGTGTCCCAAATCGAGTAGTATATGCCACGGGTAACTTTCTCATTATTAAAGATAGAGATTTGGTTAAATAAGCGATGTTGTGCAGTTTTGAGCGCCGATTCGGATTTCGTTTGGTATAATTTAAAATTTCGAACAGTTTAGAGATTATTTCAAAAAAAAACTTAAAATTGCGATTTTTTTTTAAATAGACAAATATCTCCGTAATTATAAAAGACATCAGAAAATGTTTTATATAAAAATTATTTCATTTGATGAGACAAGCTTAAAAATGAGGTCAAAATAAAATTCGAGCGACGGTTTTCTAGATATCGATAGCAACTTTCTTATCTGAAATGGACACCGCATATTGTTATACATCGTTGAAAAGAGAGAAACACATTCTATTTAGTCATGTAAACGTCCAATGCGGCGTCGATTTCAGATAAGAAAGCTGCTATCAATATCTCGGATATCTCCATCTTAAATTTTATTTCGACCCCATTTTTAAGTTTACCTCATCAAATGAAATAATTTTTGTATTAAACATTTTCTCGTGTCTTTTATAATTACGGAGATATTTGTTTATTTATTTGTTTTTAGAATAACTTCTAAACTGTTCTGAATTTTTAAATTTTTCTAATTTGAGACATACCGTATAGATACCTACTTAAAAATTATATTGCTTATGTTAACACGATTTACTTTATTAATATTAAAAATAATTATTAGGCAGCCAAGAAATTGAAACGCTTAAAACGATTACATTATAGACGATAAACCTCGATCGCGTATATACACCCTCGAGTACAAAGTGTGGAAAATAATTAACAACTTCGTGTTTGTTTATTTTAATTAATTACTGCATCTTTTGAACTCGCGTTATCCGGTTATCACATCGTTCTAATTTCAAAATTAATAATGGGGGTTGAAATTACGTCAAAACAATTCAAAAGCACAATCTGGACGAACAAGAGAGGTAACATAAAATGAGTTTCAAACGTAAATAAATTTATCTTGCATTGTCACAAGTTTAAAAATAAATAATAGATAAGCATATGGATTCTTAAAATCTATAAAAACCGTTCTTATTTTTTTTTCTAATAACATAATTATTTGAATTGTTTTTAAATATTTTAAAAAACAACATAACAAGAAAACGAAAAATTAAAAGGAGACGGAAATTAGAAAATAGGCCAAAAAAAGACGACAGACTACGAATAAAATCTATTGCAAAAAATTTTGCGTATATGTATGCTTTGCCGATGGACAAAGTAATATTAATTTTATTGTTAATTGTAACATCTACCGGTTAATATTTTAGTTTAATTATTACACTGCACAACAGCATTTCTGATGATTGGGTTATGTTACATGATATTAGTCCAATTTTTGATGACGATTTCAATTCCGTGATTGAAATTTCTGTATCAGCTATAGTTAAAAAAATATGACACGGGTGTTTTTTTTTATAATAAAACACTATAAATTTAGAGATAATTCTAATGTATTTAATTCTTATAATGAAAAAAACTTTCTCTTATATGATTTTCTTGCTAAAGCTGAAGGCAGAGAGCTATTCTGAATGCTCCAACAATAGTCAGTCATCATGTGTGCGTTCCAGTAGCCCTGATAGCGTTCCTCCATGGTACGGAGGTCCTGGTGGAATCGCTCGCCCTGTTCTTCACTTAGGTCCCCAAGATTGGCGGGAAAATAGTCCAGGTGGTTGTGGAGAAAGTGTAACTTGATGCTCATGTTACATCCAAGCCTTTGAAAGTGACTCAACAGTTGTTCGACGTGTTGAGAAAACTCAGAACTTTTCTTATTTCCCAAAAAAATTTTAACAAGCCAAACAAACTCATTCCATGCCGTTTTCTCAATCTCTGTCATAGTGTCCGTAAAATTTGAGTCTTTAATTAATGATCTTATTTGTGGCCCGTCAAAAATTCCCGCTCTTATCTTTTCTGCACTCAGTTTTGGAAACTTTTTTGATAGACTCATCCTGTGAAGCATCAGCTTGAGGTTCAAGTGATATTTTAGGACTCAAAATACGTCTATGTGCCGACCGTATGGAAGGATATTCCCATTTAGCTCGATTTTTTCGGTTAATGCCAGTTGTGTTCACCAAACGAAAATAACAATCGTCGTGGTGGTTCAAGGGTTCAGTCCAGATCATAGCGGTTTCGTATCTAAAGCTATTCCTTTTCTTATTTGTCCACAAACGTAGAAACTCAACGCACGTTTTGCATACCTTTTGCGGAATCCAAGGCTTGTCTTTCATTTCCAGTGTGTGACCAAAGTAATTTTTGTAAGCTTCAATCAGGAACGCTGTCACATTCAAACGGTATTCTTTAAATATATACTCTCCGCAAATGAAACAAAAATGATTTGGATCATTGACACAGACTCTTCTTGACGATGCCATATCAAATTATATTAAGAAAACTTAATATTTTCTTAATTACAAGCAAATTAACACACTAACACAGCGATTTTTTCGTGAAAACTATATCTCATAAACAAGAGCTGTTTCAAAAAAACTGAGGGTATATTTGAAATCAGCGACGTCAAATTAGTAAACATCACGTGATAAAAGTCAATCATCAGACAAAAGTGGCCATATTGTTGTGCAGTGTTATCCGCGCTATATCTGCTGGCGACAATTTTTTGTGAACTCATAATAATTAACTAGTTAATGTTTACAAGTCAATTTTGTTGAGATCTTCTAAATTATTTTTTCGAGTGTTTAAGTAGGTATTGAAACTATTTCAAAAAATTCCAAAAACCGACTAGCGGTAATCCTCCTACAACGCGGTTTTGCTCTAACACAATAAGAAAATTGTGAAAAACCCTCGTGTAATAAATACAATACACAATTTTGTCGAAACCTTTCCACCGTGTGTTATAGAAGTTTTACCTGTAATTGTTTTAATTTAATTTGATTATCTATAATTAGTTACCTATATATTAAGCACGTCGAATTTGACGTTATTGTTCATACGGCTCAAAAATATTTTAGAAAAGATTTAGTGAAATAAAAAATATCTCTATCGATTTTGAAAATGATTTAAAAATAATGCGACCATAATTTCCCGCGTGCGTTATTATCCCGTGGTAAAATAGAAAAAATACCTACATAGGTATAATATTTAAAATTTAAATTTAACGTTTTTCGCAAATAAACATTTGTAAGTCGAATTTTAATTATGCCTTACTGACTTTTATACTTCGAGTTGTAAGTACGTACTTATACAACGAACGAATAAAAGTAATTGAACGGCGTGCGGATAAGGATGACATTTTTTTTAAAACACACTGCAGCATCATTTTAATTTTTAAAAGACGATACATTTCAACTGTCTCCGAGGCAGTTTAAGCATTATTTTCCGCCGAAGCTTGGCCGTAGTAAATTTCACGAGGAATAGCGCAGCGCAGAAGTAGGTAATGAAAATAAAAACTTGGTTTTTGTCTTTCTGCGCCGTTAATTCATCTTTCCGCGAATTCTCGTTTCATCAGATTTTCTTATGCGAAAAAAAACATTATAATTCTTATCTGCCCTCCGTTTTGATCAAATCTGTGGTTGTTTTTAACAAGATTACTTTACTAACTTATAAATTTATCGGTGACGTAACTTTCAGATTTATTAACAATTGCATAAATCCAACTTTAACTTCGAGGATACGTCTTATAGATAATTGCAAGTTTTTCCCGTTTTCGACAAGTTCAGTCAGATTTAACCGTTTCATTGTTCCACCCGTAAAAGGGTTTTACAACTCATAAAGTTTTATTACTACCTCACTTTGAAATAATTGGCGATTTAGTTTAATCCGTCGCTCATGAACTTTGATTGCGGTTAAGCTTTTTTTAATTTTATACTAATAAATGTTTACTTCGAGGTGCGTATCCTACATTCGTACCTTCAAATGCATTATGTGCTTACTTTAATTTAATTCAAGGTAACAAAATTAATTATCTACCTTTATTTAGTAGCGAGCGCCTATTGTTGTAGCGGGTGCGAGTTAATTAACGTCTACGTACGAATATGTTTGATACTTCTACTTCTAAACGGTAGCAACCAACGTAAATGATAAGGTAGACGACACTGATAAACTGCATAAATTGTAGTAAAAATAAATAAAAACTTGATTTTAATTTCCCAGCTAACAATTTTTAAATTTCGCGACGGATTTCTGTTTGTACTACTCGTATATAAACGTCAATGTCAGGTTAAGAGAGGTTCCACAAGCGAGAATCAACAGATGTCGCTATGGTAGATTCACTTCGGGAAACGATACTAAAAAACTATTAAATTTCATTAAAAAAATTTAATTGATAATAAACACTAATTCAATTACCTAGTTGCTCCTTATATTTTTATCCTAAAAAAGTTAAAGGAAGAGTTTTGCTAAGTTGTACACATGCTTCCGAATACTTCAAATTATAAGATATTTAGCTACTATATGACTAAAATATTATAAGGAGCAACTAGAAGAAGGTTCAATGAATACGTGTACGAAAGTACAGGGTGTAATTGTTGCTAGAATTCGTAAACCATTTCTTGAAAAATCGTCATTTTCAAGTATAAAACTATCTTACAGATAGCTACTTGATTTCGAAGAATTTATCTAACAAAATTGTCCAACTATTATTGAATAGATGGTGCTGTAAAAATATTATAGTGGTATTTTTTTTTATTTGCCGGCTGATTCGTGAACATTAATAACAATGATAAACAAACATCAAACTGTAATCAGTAATAATTAATACGGACAAAGGAAACACTATCTGAAGAAACACGTCACAACTACATAATACTAAAGTTACGATCGCAGAAACTCCATCTTCCAGAATCGGCAGGTTCCCCGATGTAAAAGCCTCACAAGAGAACAATTCTAATAATTAGAAGATATTAAACCAGAAGATATTAGCGACAACCATTCACAGATACGATCCAGTCCAATAACTAATATCGACAACAAACCTCAAATAATCGCTCCTTCAGGCAGAATAGATAAACCAAGAAATATCTTGGATTTGTAAAGTAAATTTAGGTATAAACATAATTGATTTAACAGTTATCAAAATTGTAAATAGGAAATGTGACGATAACAGCTATCCATGATACATCTCCTGACAACCAATGTTGTTTACTTAAAAAATAAACAATCTGTAGTGATGAACCGAAACGTAGACGTCAGTTAGTGCGCGCTTTCCCTGGATCATTCTGCTATAATCTTAAATGTTGACACGGCCTTTTCGCTCCTAAATCTGAGAGAACGTATGTACGTACATTATTTAAGTCAAAGTGCATGGATTGGCAGATTAATAACGTTTTTGCAAACAAGTCTGGAATCTGGTCCGGTATTTGTTTTATTACATAAATTGTTTACCAGTATAAATCCAAGTGAATTTCGAGATATGGCTTTGGCTCATGATTTTTCCGAGGACGAAGTTACTGCCGTTTTAGTTTATACGGCGGGCATATTCACAAACGCGGGTAACTATAAGGTTTGTGTGGCGTAACAACGTTTGATCTTTACAACTTTACATCTCTACACTCAATTATTTTAGGGTTTTGAAGGTACCAAATTTGTGCCAGGAATCGAACCTGATCGTTTTGAATAATTGCTCAGACTTAGTCCGAATTGGTCAGATCTACAAGTGTTATTTCTTTGTTTCAACCTAAAGGATCGCATATACGATTTACGACAAAAAGAAACATATTTAGGATTCCCACCCCAACGTACTGCATCGTGTTTTTCACAAAATTGCGATGCGGACGAAAAGAAGATCATACAAAATTGGTTAAAGAAGCTTAATATTGGAATGTATAAGAGTAGATGTTTAAAAACTCAACATCAGAATAACCAGGTACGAATTTGTACCAATAATTGTAAATTAATGTTTAATAGAGTAATGAATTGTAAGTAAGTCTATTGCAGGTCGAATATAAAATTATGATAATTTCGGAAGAAGAAGGGGAAATCCAAGTTGAAAAAAAAAAGAAAATATTCAGTGAACATAGTAAAAGGAGATTATGCGCCTTTAATGAATTTATTAATAAAAACACTGAAAAAAGCGTTACCTTTTGCAAACCAAACAGAGTCGCGCAATTTACAGTCCTATATACAATCATTTAAAACTGGTTGCGTAAACGATCATCAACGAGGATCGCGCCTAAGCATCCAAAATAAAAATCCAGAAATTGAAACTAGTATGGGATTTATCAAAACGTACCGAGATCCCGCAGGCGTTCGTGTAGAATTTGAAGCATTTGTGGCCATCGTGAATCGTCCCATATCAGAAAAATATACGGTCTTAATTAATTAGGCAGAAAAATTTTTGGCCCAACTGGCGTGGCCTAAAGAATTTGAAAAGGACATTTTTGTTAGACCTGATTTTACGTTGTTAGACTTATTAACTTTTGCCGGCAGTGGAATTCCTGTCGACATTCCTAACTATGAAGATGTCAGCCAAATTGAATGTTTCAAACAACTATATATGAATTATGTTACCCTGCAAACTATCATTATTCGGGAATATTTCTTTGCAATGATGATATTCGTTTATTGAAGAAGTGGTTAGTTCCGGCTTTCGAATTACAAGTAGGTTTACGCGAATTACTGGGCCGCGGTTCTGGAAAATTATTTCGCCGAGAAATAGACGGAAGTACAAATTTTCCTTCACTTCTCTTAAATCCAGTGACAGGCGAATATATTACACTCTTTTATCGCTATGGAGACACGTACGATTCGCGTTTTGGATCGATTGGTTTGGCATATGAAGAATGTCGTATCGAAGCTGTAGGTCTCTACTTGAGCTTAGATCATTCGATATTAGAAATCTTCGGTCATATTGGTAGTGACGCATACGATGCAGTACGAAGAGATTTGATAATGTGGAAACCGGGTCGTGGATGGTTACAAGCTCACGCGCAAGCCAGATTTGCGTTAACGAAAGTATTGATGCAAGTTGGAGTGGTCGAAATTTTGCAGCCTCAAGAAAACAATCTCCTGATAGATTTAAACAGGGGCGCGATACAAGGGGCAGGGCGTAACGCCATATCCGAACTTTTGGTGAAAATCCAAACCTATAAGTCCATCGGAGACGCAGTTTCGGCTAAGAAGCTGTTTAGGAATTTATCCAAAGTGGACGAACCTTGGTTAAGTTGGTGTGCCATAGTATTGGCACGTGTACGTTTAAATTTTTTGGTGCAACCAAACACCATATGTGTGGACGATAATGTTATATTAAAAACTTACAGTTCTAATTTAGACGGTTTTATTCGATCATGGGTAGAACGATTTCCAAATTCTGATTCATTATATTCCATTTTAATAAATTTAGCGTGGTTAGATTTTAAATATTAAAATAATATAGTTATAAAATTAATGAATAAATTGCCAAATATATATTATTTCAAAATTAATTTGAGATTTTATCAAACTGAATAATGTTTACTTCCCTTTAACGAATCTTAAGCTAGTTTCAAAAATATTTACTGCCTTACACAAAAGATATGTTTCGGAATTGCGGGTACAATAATACAAATTTGCGTATTTGCAGGTAAAGACACTTTTGGGGTTGTAAAACAAATTAGGATTACAAATTACCAGATTACCAAAAAACCAGATGCTGCATCTATTTTATTTCTTCTTTTCGTAATTATGGTAAATCTTTCACGTCCACAACCGTATACTAGTACTGGGATTATGAGCATTAGGATACGATTGCGACCATTTATTGTATCATGTGTACTAATGTAAAATTTAGTATGTATGTAGGTACATTTGCCATACCTACAGTTTATTTATTTACAAATTTTCATTCTATAAAATATAGAATCTCATTCGGTTTGTTTTTCGATTTCTAAATTTCTAGAATTACTGAGAAATGCTGAGAATGCGGCGGACGTTTCCCATAAATAAGTACGGCCTGTCCAAATCTATATACAATTCACGTCATCAATTGTCTACCAAAACCGTAATATGAAATTTCCTAATAGTTCCGTGTAAAAATGGTACGATAATTGAAAAAGTAATTGGTAATACAAAGACCTCTATCCGACCGCTACCGATATCTGCGTAAGTTACATTCTTCGACATATCTGTATGTTGCTATCTTTATCTAACACGTTGATAACATGCTTCGCGTCCGAATGTCTATTTTGCGGCGTATGCGTACAAGAAATATATCAGAAATGCGACGCTGCCAAATATTTTATGCCCATTCTAAAGCACGTGTTGCGCCTTAGTATGTGCAGGGAATTCACCACGAAATATGGGCAAAGAGATTTAATTTAGTAACCTATGTTGAGAAGAAACGGCAAGAAGGTGGTCAATTACTGCCATTAAATGCAGTTCAAAAGGTACGTAGCGCGTCCACAGCTACTACATGTAAGCCACGTGCAGCAAGTGCAGTTACCATTGACCCTGCAACCAAATGCAGACTACGAGTTAAGTTATTATTTTATGAGGTGTATTCCGAATGTAAATTGATGTAATAACTTGTAATAGTGGTGTTATCGTATCTTATTGTGTATAGGGATGAATGTAACGCCGAACTCGTTAGTGACAAAACTGAGGGACAAAGATTTTTACGATGGAGGTCGAAGCATCTTGGCAAAAATCCTAGATAACTGAGGTGTATTATAATAGGAAGGGAGCTGTAATACCAACTAGGAGCCGATCAAGGTTATAGTTTGTGTGTGTAAAAATGAAAAATATAATAACCAATATAATTTTAGCAAGATATTTGTATTATTAATATAAATACATAACAATAACTTGCGGTTTAAGTGGAAGAAAGACTGTAATCGTAGAACAATATTTGAATTGCATCATATCGCTATGACTTTTACAAGAATATGGGGCAATATGTGTGTATTTAAACGAAACGTGGATCTTTAAAAAAGAGTTCCACGATCAAGTCGTGTTAACATAATACTGTAAAAAGGTGGAAAGGATGGAAAAGGTAATTTAGAAACATATTGTAGTGATTATTCTAATGTGTCGGTTACTTTGTATGTATATTATCATAGTACATACAGGAACAGTAAATGGGTTTGTACCTGAGGCAAAATTTACGATATTGGTTTAATTTTGATAGTTATATAATTGATACATGTAATTGTACTTATAATAAAACTGATACAAATTGTACAATAACACTTTATTCTGCTGTTCCTAATCGTCATTAGTCTGGTTCTGTTTACAAATAACCTGCATGCATATGTTTGGAATAATACACATGTAAACAAGTTACATGGAGTTTTAGTATTACATGAATTATTATAAAAGACCATGCATGACCATTCAAAGATGTACTGCTTTATATTAGTTATATAACGTTCAGTGGTACACGTTATCTTGTTTTTGTACTGTAAATGTGAGCTTCCTGTGTACATACGTCTAACATTGTCGCTGCAAAAGCACAGTACACTTATTCAGGAACGCAATATGTAATCTAACAAGCGATTATCAATGATTCTCGATTGTCGTCGGCCATTATGTATTTCATTTCTTTTCCATGCTCTGGTTAATTAACGTGTGTAATTATTACTCGCTGAGGTGTCTTGCTTTCGTGTTACATTAATTCACTATGCATTCGTGAACTTTCTGCATGTTGCAAGACTTCAGTTTGTAACAAGTGAAGATCCGATGGCTTTAACCTCTACATAGGATCAACCTGAAACAAAATGCATTGCAATGTTTGTCGGTAGGAGAAGCAGTCGCTCGAGTTAGCGATAAAAGTGTCAATTATTATCAATAATATTGATTTGTACTTACATGTTCTGGTTTATCAAAGGTGACGATTGAGGTTCTACTATAATTGCATGAATACAAGACAGCCCATCACCCCGAAAGTAACTCGTCTCCTAAACATCAATTCGATTATTGTATTATGTTTTACAATGATTAGGACCTACGTACCTTGAACTAATGAATTGTATTAATCTTTCTTTGGCATGTAAACAACAAGTGCAAATAACACATCGGGAAATCCACACTACGCACTTATTAAAATCAAATTACAGTTAACACAGCAACAGCTACAATTTGCAGTAACGGATTGTCTGTATATCGACTAATAATTTGTGTCGAAACTTTAGCATTGTTTATGGATGTGAAAATTTGAGGTTAGATCTTTTGTTTACAAGCGTTAGAACAATCCGACATCACTGCCTGTGACGTCGGCATCTAGTAACTTTTTATTGATGACGTGAATTGCATATAGATTTGGACAGCACATAGATATGTATACATACGTTATTCGCGATAGGTCCCAACACGTCATCAATAAAACCTCGTATTTTTACAGTACTAATAGATTTTAGTCTATTTTGCCATTTCATATGTGTGCAGGTAATTTACCTGCATCGGAGACATCGGAATGTCATGATCAAAACTTTAATCTGAATATTACAAATATACAATTTAGTAACTTTTGTGCATGGCTGCGTGCATTGGAACCTATCGTGAATAACGTATAGCTACATGTATTTGAGAACGAAACTGTAACTATTTAACTTTTAATACAATTAATGGCGTGCTATAATAATTATTATTATTCTGAAATATATACATAAGTAATTACATATGTGCATATATCAGTAACATTGGATTTCCTATTGTTACAATTTTTATTTTGTATTAATAATGGCACTTCTTTCACATATTACACAAAAAATAAATTTTAAAAATCAATAATCATTATCATTGTGACTTTCTTGAAGAGAAATATTTTGAATTTTTCGCTCCCATAACTTGGTAACTTTTCTGGTTGCAAGTTAAATAATTTTTTTAAGCTTGTTAACTTGCATTTCATTATTTTTGTGTCTCATCAAAATGCCCATTCTTTATATTCTGTAACTTTATATCCTAGAATAAATAATTATAAACGCTAGCAAAGTTTACAACGTAAACATAATTAAATTAGATGCCAATGTATCGATGAAAAAGCGCACTCTGTAGAAACTATTTAGTACAAGAAAAAAGAAATTAACATTTAAATAGCTGATGCTAAAATCGCGCCATCTTACGATTAAACCGTTTGATATTAATTAAAATAATTAGAAAAATACTACTGTGGCGTTACTAGCGAAAATATGGTAGAAACTGATTTTTCCAGCCCCCTCTTAAATAACAAAGGCAGTGACGTAGTGCAGTAAATGATTAAATTAAACTAATAATATTTTAATGTAAACATGTTCAAAACGTAAAATACGTGAAACTGGACGTAATTATTTATATATGTAACGGCAGGTATAATATTTCGTTACTCAAACAATTCAAAATTCCTTTCGCCTAATTTATCACCGCTACTGACTGCAAATGTTTTCATGTGATACCAATAGAAATCCGCCGCGAAATTTAAAAATTGTTAGCTGGGTTTACCTATAAAGTTTGTTAACAAATAAAGTAATTGGGTCTCTAATATCACAACATTTTAAAATTATAAAAAATTAGATTAATAAACGACTAGATAAAAGATAGAATAGATATAATAATAATAATTTGGGAGTTATTTTCATAATTTTATTCGTTTCGAATACTAAATTATCGTAATTTACTTCACATAAAGTTTGTGCGCTTATGATTTTTTTTTGAAACTAAAACCGTTGTTTCAGAACTATATTATCAAAATTGCGAGTTATTTAAAAATTAGGAATATAAAATAGAATTAGGTACCTACGTCGATATATGAATACACACGGTCGATACAAGGAAACCATCACTCCCGCTTTATAGAGACTAATAAAATTCGTAAAAAGTAATTAATCACCGCTCTGAATGCGTAACCGTCGTTTTATGCGATTAATGGATATCCGAAAATTCTAGAGTAAATCGAAATCGTATAAAGCAGATTAATTTTAACGGCGTTTTTTTAATGAGACTGCTTACCTACACAAAATTATTATCGAGACTTTTTGCACTTAAATCGTAGGATTTAAAATCTATTCGGAATTGAAACGGACGAAGGTTGGGCCATGATTTGTTTTTCTTGGGTTGCCGATTACGTGCACTAGTAGTTTGACATGTTAATGAGCGCATTCAGCCGGGATAGCGTCGCCATAGCATTGTTTATTTACGTTTTTTTTTTAATTTTATATTTATAATTCACGTGTGGAATCAATTGCGCCACGTGTTTATCACAATAGCTTAAGGTCGCTCAGTCGTACAGTCAGCTACTATAACGTAACGCTAACTAACGTTCCTCTGTTTAAGCGATGAGCCTGGCTGAATGCGCCCAATATTATTTTGTGCTATTGTGAATTAATCAAATGCTCGTCAAATTAATCAAATGGTCGTGAAAAAAGTTGATGCACTCGAAACAATTTGAGTGAAAGATAAATAAAATTAATAATCTCAAACCATATTTCAAAATGATAAAAATCATTTTTGGGACTAAAGAGCAAAGCTTAAACTGGCAATGCAACTTAAGCCACGATTCATAACCTTAAAAATAAAATCACATAACCTCCAATGCGAAGTTAAATTCACTGTGGAACAAATCCAGCTTACACGCACAAAACTGTCAAATTTCCACGGCAATCTTCGTCCATGTCAATCGTGGACGGATTATAGTTATAATATTTTTAATTTCTTATAATAGATTAGTTGTGTGAACAAATAAAGCCGAAGTTAACAGTTAGTTACAAAAATGTATTGTCAATATATAAATTAAATCAAACGTTCAAGAATTCGAAAGTTTTTGACAATAGGTATGTATGTATCAAACGTGCATTTTCCAAACAACAATGGAATTCCTACGTAAAAATGGCCCATTTAAAAAATAATTCCGTTCACGATTAATGCAAATCTACCACGGTTCGGTGTGGACAATTTATCACGCCGTAATTTAATGCAGGTAGCAAATCAACATGTCACTTACCGATGTAAATCGGTATTTATCATACTTTATTTTATATGAGGCGTTTACTGTAATTACCGTCTAATTATTACTCGAATATATTATTTTAGATAAATAAAGACATTCGTATATAAATCAGATATTATAACAATTGGAGATTTTAGTTTTAATTGACGAGAATAAAAATAGCGTCAATTAAAAATGTAGCATTCAATAATTTCGTTTTACTTATATACCTAGTGAAATATTTATGAACCTGTAAATTATTTATAACGAGTACAAATTATACTCAACTTCTGAATGCGGCAAATTTTCTGTCCGACACGTTTTTACATCGTCGTTTTACGGCAAATTGTCTGCGTAAAATTGAGAAAAAGCGGCTGCACAGTTTATAAACAGGTAAACTTACTTAATAATAAATTTTGTTAAATATACCCCACAACTTTTTTGCCGTGTATATATATATCTACATACACAATCAGACTAATACCTTTTGCACTTTTTAATGCTTACCGAGGTTACTCGTTATTTATTAAGATAACTATTTAATTATTTTTACAAGACAGCGTTACCATACCTGCCATAAATTTATTTTAACAACATTCAATTAATTGTATGATTATTTAACGTAACGAATGCGATTGCTTTATCTTTATATAAGTATATATAAAAATGTAGGGTGACTGACTGACCGACATATCAACGACCAGCCTTAATCGCTGGTCCTACAAGCACGAGATTTGGAGGATATGTTCCTTTTGTGATGTAGGCACTCAATAAGAAAGGATCTTTCGAAATACCACTCCTAAGGGGATGAAGAGGGAAACGTATGTTTTTTTTTTTTTAAACTTGATTAGTTTGTCTGTGCTTACTATCTAAGAATTATAAAATTCGTAGAACACGTTTTTGAATATTTCCAATCCCTCGCAAACGAAGTCGCGAGATAAAGCTAGTTAATAATAAAAATGATGAATATTTGTTCTTTTTATAATTATCGAAAACAATTTCTTTTATACCACTGAAATTATTCTGTGTAAGTAATTACATAAGCTAATAATTAACTTTGTTGTAATCGAGGAATGGAAATGAAACAATTTACTACGGTATCTACATCAAATTTTAGAAGTTTTTGTTTATAATTTGTGTATTTTCATGAGTACTAGGTAAATTAAAATTGCTTTTTACATGACCTGAGGTTTACCGGAAACTGAAACTTTATAATATGTAGGTATTTCAAATTATTTTGACGAAATAAATAAATATAACAAAATAGTCGATATTTTGAAACGGAAATTTTGATACGATAAAAGAAGCTACACAACAACTTAAATTTTGATATTACTAAGCCCATTATTGATGTAAAATCGGTGCGCCACTTCGTTTTATTGCGAATGATGTCGCATAATTTCATTTACCTCACTTTCCAACCTAATATTAAAATAGTAAAAACCTATAGCGGAGACGTGTCAGTTGGACAATAAAGAATATAATATATATATATATATATACAACTAGTACCTGTAACTATACCTATTATAAGTGCAATTCTCAGTTGTTTTTGATTTACCACTGTTAAAATAATAATTAACGAAACACTAATTTCGATAATGTTATTAAAAATTTAATCGATCATCATGTTGTAAAATTACTGCTTTTATGAATGAACAAAACCTTTTTTATTTAAATACTGTTTAATAAAAAATGCGTTTCGTGACATACCCTGCGATCCTCGTCGTCTGTTTTGATTAACTGCGACACTAACCTGAAAAAAATAAAATAATATTAATTTACATTTAATTTTTATTTTTTAGTAAAATAATTATAGGTACCTACGTAACACGTATCTAATATTATAATTTATTGAAAATGTCGATACAGTTAAATTTCTACATATATAACGAAGTCGATAAATCCTGAAAAACATTCGCTAAACGGAAATTTCGTTATGCATATAGAAATAACCTTTTGGTAATTGTTAGTTTAATGTCTGTAAAAAAGTTCGTTATGTGGAAATTGGATTGTATTTAATAAATACAATGTTGGTACATAAAAAAATGTATTCGTTCATTCTTATCATCAGTTTTGTAATTCTTTTTTATTTTTTATTAACACAATATCCGTGTTGATTAATTTTTGATTTTGATTATCTCATAAATTGCTAGTTTAATACAGTATTTTTCCACCGTATATCACGGTAGTTTTCCACAATCGTGGAAATTCTTATGTCATTTTTATTTTTTGCTTAAAAACGAGATTCTGTTATGTTTGATGTTTATATAACGCGAGTTATATAATTTTGAGATAAAATTAAACAATTTGAATTTAAACTTCGAATTTTGTATTCGTGGTCTTTTTTATGATTTTAAGCAAATTTTCCCGATAACAATTTTGTCTAAAGTAAAAAATATCGGTAGGTATTTTTCTCTTGAAGCATATTCATGTTTTCTTAATTTATTAACACCATGCACGTCCGATTCCAGTTTTTTTATGGTAAACTCATATTTTTTGACAAGCTGAAGAATGACCTTTCGCCGCAAAATCAATAATAAAGATTTTTTGCCTCTTATCAACTCCATCCGGGGACACACTGTATTACAATGAATTAGCAATGTTAGTTAGTGGTCGTCAATTACTTAATTGTAGGTATAACTGACAGTTATCGAAAATGACTTATTAGGTAGGTAATGAATAGATACATAAACGTGTTAATAAAATAAAAATTTTAAAATAGGTGATGAGGAAATAAGTAGGCAGTAGGTAAAAAATGCGTTTTAAATTAGATGGCGTCATTAAGCTTTGGAGAGCTTTCGAGTGTCTTAAAAGTGACAATTTATTGAAAATAATTAATTAAAAATTTTGCACTACACCTATCTAATTTTCAATAAAAACTATATTGTACCTAATTTTATGTCTGTATGACTACTTATTATCATTTAATTTTCCTAATGTATTTTATGAATTTCACACTTAAATAAAGTGATGTTGTTCGAAGGTAAAGAATTTTTCATGGTGACGTCATTTCGCTGAAAATACACATCTATGAATATCTTCAAAGGACAACTTTTAAACATCTCA
Organism: Rhagophthalmus giganteus; assembly: GCA_036326145.1. Taxonomy (NCBI): domain Eukaryota; kingdom Metazoa; phylum Arthropoda; class Insecta; order Coleoptera; family Rhagophthalmidae; genus Rhagophthalmus; species Rhagophthalmus giganteus. Next base: position 2,874,513 of record JARFJA010000083.1, on the reverse strand, counting down.
TATATATAATGTACGTAATCTCTACTAGTGACACCTGTTATGCTTAAGCTAAGAAGTTTAGGCGCTATTACGGCGAAAGCTTTCTTTTGTATGTAATAGAAAACAAAAGCATGCTCGTATACAACACGACGATATCTGAATACAAGCTTTTTTATACAAAAATAAATAAGTTGTTTTTAAACTGTTTTATACGTTGCGCTTCATTATTTTCTCAAACATTATTACGTTTAATGCCTAATTGTAAGCATTCTAATGCCAAAAACTGTTTATTTATCAAGTAAACGGGTCCGTAAAGCGATAGCTTCGGGAAACGAGCGACTTCTGACTCTCTATATTACTAATCCTTTCGACCTTCCCCAAAATTAAATAAATATACATACTCACTCCGAACTATAATTTGTTACAAACTTTACAAGTTGTGCAATAATTTATAGCCGTTGGGTACTAAAGAGATCTCTAAAATACGCCAGTACATTTCAGGCATGAAATACTTCAGGAAACCGTTGATGCGGATCTAGCGGAAAATTTACCAACTTACCCTTCCAGTCACAAACTCCATTCTCATTAATTAATTACTCAAGGTTTATAAACTATGTCGATTTAGTGTAAACCTATTTCGGTGACCACAAATTTTAATCAATACATCACGATATAATGCGAAAACGTCGAACGTCAAGAAACGCGTTTTCTTGCAAAGTAGGTTAAATATTTGTAAAATATGAGGTAGTACCTGCATATTTGTATACCTACCATCAAATTAAAACGGTAGCTGTGAGGCAAGGTAGGTATTTATAAAATCGACGTATTCTGCGAACCGTTAAATTTGAATAAATTTAGAACATAAATTGTTGAAATTTTCCATATAAATTCTAATATCCGAGACGTTTCCTTGATGGCAAAGATGCAATTTAAAAATTCTAAAAGAGTAATTCAAGATAATTTAATGTTAAAGATTTGCAACCGTATGCATACAGATATTTGATTAAATTTAGTCGCTACTATTATAATCGTAAATCGTGTTTATTTCCTCAGAAACAATTGTTGTAGCAATCGTTTCTATGGAGATAAACGTGATTTGGTGGCGACTAAATTTAATCAATTGCCTAATGCGGCTCTTGAGGTTTAGTTAAATTATTAGATTTATGGACGAATGACAACAAATATTAATTGGATAACATTTAATAGATAATTGAAGTATATGACTACAATAGTACTGATTATTCAAAGGCTTAGGATCGGAAATACACTAAGTGCACTTAAGTGCAACTTATTGCAATTAAGTTAATTTTAATTTTATTTCGTTTTTTTTTTTAGATATCTCGAAAATGCTGTCTCCTAGCGACCTAACATTTTGGTTATAAATTTGTCTCAATATTATCCTCAAACCAACATTCTTAACCAGTAGTAAGCCTTCTTTATGTATGTATAGCTTGAAACTAGACTAACTCTCTCGCTCTCTCTGGGGACCATCACGGAACCAGACAAAAAGACTAGCTAATTCAACTAAATACTAAACTAAACTAAATATGAAGTTCTATTATAATTTTAATCTTCAAATTAAAATTTTCAATAGATAAATAAACTTATATTTAGTTCGTGTTCATTGAAAATCAAGCGAAATGAATTATTTTAGCATGTTTAATTATTGCAATTTCAACTTCGAGTCTAGTCAAGTGTTAAGTTTCTAATTTGTTGAGAATTTTTAACTTTCCAAAGTTCTACAATCTAATTAAATTGTTTCCATTATCTGTAGTTAAAAAGAAAACGGTGTGGTATTTATAATGAAAATTTAAATAGCTCTACTTAAGAAGTTAAGCCATCTCGTTTCGCTAGGTCACATTTGAAAATTCATAATTCGAAGATATTACTTAGATAAAAGTAGTTCCATTTTTTCTAGATTAAAATACACAGATTTGTAAATGAAATATTAACATATCATTTTGTAAACTTTTATAAGCAACGACGTTACCTCCTCCACACGAAGGAGGCGCTATACCGGTTGTCAACGAGATCACTAGACAGCCTTTATTTTCGACACTTTTTAGACGGGGGGTTTCTAAATAAACATTTTTAATGCGAATCTAACGAAATCGAACGAAAAACAATCGCTCCACATCGATGTTTTGTTATATTTTAATAATTAAAGCTCCATTAATTCCAAGAGTGCCGTGGAAAAAACTGGTTTGTTCAACTTTGAAGGTCCACATCTTTAAAGCTATTACAAAAAAAAATTCTTTCCTTTTTGTCCGACCGCAGCATTCCAGATGCAAAACAAAATTGTCTAAAAAAAATCGAGTAGGCTATAAAAACTGTTCAAAATGATGTAATTTTATTAAAACCGATAGAGGATTCGAAAAAAGTCAAAATATATGAGGTGTTTCACTGGCATTACACTGTATTCCTTATAAAAAAATTCAGACCGGTACCTTTTTTATCGTCGAAAATAAAGGGTGTCTGGTGATTTCGTTGACACCCGGTATAGCGACCGCTGTTTACAAAAATTTCAGAAGATATTTTAAAACTTCCGTTAAAAAGGTTGGTATTTTCAAATATAAGCCTGTTTTGTAGGCGAAGAAGATGATGTAATCCCTTTTACACAAATTATTTTTGTCGATAGAGCAACATATAGCAATATAATTTAGACGATTCAGTATCACGCACCCTGTGACAACAATTCGGAACCGGTCCATTTCGTTTTCAACACGGCAATGCACCAGTAAAGACAGGGCCATAACGCGGTGGTTTGAGCAAATGAAAGTGGACGAACTCGACTGACCGGTTCAAAGTCCCGACCTGAACCCACTTAAACGTTTTTGAAATAAATTAGAACGCCGGCCGAGAAACCGGACCGAAATGCCCACAAAACACCACACGGCTATTCGCCGCGTTGAAATAAAAATTGAACTAAATACCTGCAGATGCTTATCGTAAACTAGCGGAAAGTCTTACTCCACGGATTGAGCCTGTAATAACGGCGCGAGGCCGACTCGGAGGGTTTCTGTAGTTCGGACCAATCTAATTCTATATAAGTAACTACGTAATAATAAATCAAACGTTTTTTTTTACATAATCGCTTATGCGAAACAATCACTTCAAGATAATGAAGCCCTCTTAACGGACACACATTAAAAGGTGCTATAAAATACTTTCAAGGCATTAAGTGGATTACTGAAACGGCCTGCTTTAGTATTTGAGGTAATACAATTAAGAATCACGAATCGCATTTTCCTAACTTTCGGATACCTATTTAACCGAACTTTAGAGTTTCCGGTTCAAGATTTTAGTTAGGATTACCTATTTAAAATATTTTGAAAATATGAAAGTACAGCGCACTACCTATAACAATAACAATATCAAAACCAAAATTCGATTACGCTTTTATTAAGTAGTGTGTCGGTATTTTTAATTTTAATGTTTAAACAAACCTCTATCGCATTTTATGGGCATTTTGACGATTTTATTCTTCCACAGAAAAGTTTTAATAAACTAAGTTTTCCTGATTTTCAAGGTTCAGCAACACGAAGTGGCCATTTTATCTGATTTGAAAACTTAATAAAAATTTATTGGAATGTCTCCGCACCGTGCACAGTTAAACTGCTGGCCTAGCGGTTTCTCGCCCTTTATTACTTCGCATTACATTTATTTTTATACTCTCAATTCGAACACTTATATTACTAATTTAACTATTCTTATTGGAAAAAAGACGGCAAAGACGCTGTACAATGCAGCAGTCAATTTTGATATGTCGAGATACCGAATAACTTTACATTACAACGGGACGATAAACATGAAAGTGCTGTTTAGGAAGCTGTCAAGGTAAGCTTTTTAATTTTATTTATGTTATCTGTATTTGTACAAAAATGCGAGCAAAAGTAAAAGACGGATGATCTCCACAATCTTTAAAGTCAGAATCTGTTTACATTCTTCTCAGGGACTGTTCTTAAAGATAATGGAATTCTGTCGAAAAGCAACATAAATTCTGTTTTCTACTTGAGATTACTTTCCCCAAATGGATATAAATAAAATAAGACGAATACAAACAAGTTTTTATGCAACCAACGACAAAATTATTGAAAAAATGACGGCAACGAAATATACCTACGAAAAGGTGCAGATATTTGTTTTAAAAATAAAATTGCGCACGTTTCCGTAAATATATGGATACGAGCAATTTCTTTGTAGAATAAGAAAAACACGAACCTGTATGATGTACGATAATATGATTTGAAAAATAAAAGGGAACCTAAAGAAAGGAATTTCTTTTTACGGTCTCAAAACATCAAAACCGAATTCAAAACTTTGTCATTTTAAATGCAGATAAACTTGGTCACTTCGATAATTTTTCAGCAAATTGTTTGTTCGTCTATTGTTTAAAAGCGTTTTTGTTTTGCAAGTTCACATCGTGAACAAGAAAAAACAATTTCAATTTAAAAACCATTTTTGATTGCACAATTTATCGTACAACAACTTGGCTCGTGCCGTAAATAGAACGCGCTCGGAACATTTATTAACTATTCTACAATGGGACAATTATAGCGGAGATGTCGCGAAAATCGAAATCGTGTTTTTGACCTCAAACAAACAATAACAAACTCAAACTGTTTTTTTTTCAGTTACTGGTTTCTTCTAGATATACTTAGATTCTTTAAAATAAGTAATTGCAATAATACTTACATTGGTACAACAATTTTTGAACAACTTCTGGCATCAGTTAAAAAACGAAAAGACGTTTTCATTTAAAAATGTGAAATTTTTAAGTGAAATTGTAAGTATAAGAAATTTTACATTATTCCCAAACAAATATTCGTCACCTATTCATCTTATTTTATTTGTGGGAAAAGTCTAATAAAGAATAGGAAATCCCACAAACTAATCATTTTCCTCGAGGGAAAACGTAGCGTGTGTTTTTGCTTGCTTAGGTTTTTCGTACATTTTATTTAGAAAAACGTTTAAACTCTATAAGAATGATTGGCGTGCACCTACGCTTCAAAATAAAAAGTTTATTATATCTTTCAAAAGCGCAGTAAAGGGAAAACTATCGGTTATAAAGAATATGAAAGAAACTAGTAGTATCGATAAAAACCCAAAATAAATTCAGGCAAAGTTATACGCAAAAAATTGTTGAGTCGAGTCGAACATTTTACAAAATCAAACGATCTGCGAATTAATCCAAAAAAAACAAAAACAAATAAACCTAGAAATTACATTTTTGTTCGCATCGTTTTAAACGATATGAATAATTTTAAAAGGAATAAACTGGAGTAAGAGGGCGTCGTTTATTAAATTAATAATCGCAACAACTCCTAAATTATTTACTTTAGAAAAAATATATATTTAGGTTTCTTGTTCACTTAATCGCACTTTAATCGCTATGTATAATAATTGAAAAACGAAGTAACAGTTTGTTCAACTTTTTATTTTATAAATAAGTATTTATTGTAAGTAAAATTATAGGGAATGTAGAATAAACACACTTGCTTAAATACGTTTTCGATAAATTTAACATTATTATAAGAATCAATTTTATTTAACCATTAATTAAAATGCTCCTTTTCAATTACTGTTTGATCGTCGCACTTTGCGCACCGAAAGAAATCGAATTTGCAACAAAAACATTTTATACGTCCCTCTGCAACCTATCTACCTACCGACCCGAAGCGGATCGATATTTAGCTTAAGTAAAAAACTCACAAACTAAAAATAAGTCGCAAAAATTACGATGGGAAAAACTAGTAAAAGATGTTGACTGACCACTAGGGAATTGATTCGCACACAACAGTACCAACATATATAATTTGCAACAATATGTTTCGTTTAAAATAAGTAAGTAAATCGAATTTGTTAGGTCTTGAATTAAAAAAATAAATAAATAAATAAACGGATCCCTTTATTTCTAATGTTAATTAAAACTCGCACGGAAAACACAATACCACTTGCAATAAAAGATTCCCATGGGAAACAAACGAAAGTTAATTCTAACAAAGGAAACAACCTTTTTTGTGAAACGTATTGAGATGAAAACTAATGAAACGAGTTTCTTGAATATGTCTAAGGAATTGCCATCAATTTTGATATCGATAACGTACGCCGACAAACTAATCAGTTCAAATCCAGTATGTTTAGAACGATTATCAAAAACACTTGAACGAAATGATAGTTATTAAAAACTTATTGTTCGAAAAAGTTGTGAGAAATTTGTCAATTTTGTTTGTACCCTGAAGATTATAATATGTTTAAAATACGGACTTTAATAAATTAACAATTTACGAAGACTCGAATTTTTCAAAAAACTGAAAATTTTACTTTCTTTTGTTATATCAATATATAAACAACTTGTACATATGCGTTGCATCATTCAAAATTCAACTTTTGAATTATCGTAGAAGTAAATTCTTGACATTTGCCTTTAAGAATGAAGGTTAATTTATTAATTCATTATTATAAATAAAACGATAGCTACTTAAACGTATATTTGTTTATACGCACGTTTGATATCCACGTTTTAATATCCCTTACAAAAAAGCGTAAAAGTCGTTGCTTTCACCTTTATAACCGGATGTTTCTCGACATTCTGAATTTTATAAAACACCCCCCAACCCTCGCACCTTGTATCGGAGATGCGTTCTTGAAATTCTTGACGCATACCTACTAAATCGAAATATAATTTCCATAAGAATGTAAAAAATGGAAGATAGATAACAGGCACTGCCATTTTTACTAAATAAAGTTTAGTGTCCCGAATAACAAAAATATGAAATTTTATCGCCTAAAACGATAAAATGTTCCTTTCCCCTTCGATATTTGACAATGCAGTTACAAAAATAAGGTAAAGCGTAAGTTTAGATATAAATAATGATTTCAAACATATTATCACGAATTCGTGTTTGATTAGGATATTAAATAATTAGCTGTAATTATTAAGTCACTATTGGACAGTTGCAGAACAGCCGATCGCCCATCGTCGAACAATCGCCGTGTAGAAATGATCGTTTAAACAATTATTTACAAGGTGATACAAATTGGCTCTTTGAAATCAAAATGGAAGGAGTTTCAAAAAACTCATTCTCATTGTCAGTGTATTTATTCGTGTTCATCATTTTATACTTTTATTTTGGCATCGATCGTATTTGGATTTTTAATCGTATTTTATTTTGCGGACAGGTAGGTACCGAAAAGTCAGTTTGAAATACTTTCGTACGCATAGTTCCATTTTAAGTTTCCTGCCGGAACGGAGATCTAGTTATTAATTAATTGCGACCGGAATATCCAAGGAAAGGCGCCCGTTCTTTTGCTTAATATTGTCAAAGGCGTCTTACAAAATTGTGGTTTAAATTTATGCAATAGAAATGAAGCAGAAATAATAATACCTTTGCAAACAGAGCACTTCTGTAGAGGGTAAAGCTAGCTTTAGCCAGATGTAATTAAATTTGAGAGGAGGTTAAATGCTGCGCTTAGATAGCAAGTTGGTATTAGGGTTTTGGTAGGTTATCTTTTATGTACAATTTCACAAAATTTACAGTTATAACTGTAGTCTTAATTAAATGGTTGAGAAACAGACCAATGCTTCTTATTGTTTTGGCTAAACATTCCCATCTTTAATGATCTCTTAGTTGGAATTTATTTTCTTGTTAATGTACTTTATATTTTCAAGGATAAGAGTAACGTTGCGTTTTATGAGAAATGTGCTTACATATATATAGATACATAGGAAATTCCTAGATACACGATTTTGCGCGGATTGCTCTATTAAATGTTGAGTTTATACTGGGAACGTTTAAGTCTTCTATTCGAAATTCGAATAGGCACCCTTAAAGTAACCTAACAAGAATTTCTTAAAACCCCTTACAGTTTTAAGACACAGCTTTCAAAAAAAGTTTTACTCGAGCTTCTCGAGGCGTTGTTAATAATAGTATGTGGGTAAGTAAATACCTATCTACATAAAAATCCGATAGGTTTTAAAAATTATTTTTAAAACGATCTATTTCTTCAGAAAAAGATGCTAGTAAAGGTTTAATACTTATAGAAGTTGTGTAGATAAAAGAATCGTCCCTTGTGAAATATTTTTATTTACTTCGGTCGCTTTATTTGACTATTAAAATATTAATTCTTCTCCTTCACAATTCAGGTATTTAAGTTTAATAACCAGAACTTTATAAGTAAATGAACGTTCGGTTTTCTGGCACAAAACAGCGCATAGGTATTTATATTAGGTATTTATTATCGTTGTGGGTACCAGTTAAGATTATAAAAGGAATCCACTTTGTAGGTACTTATATCTTATATATATTTACTTATATCCGCCACGTTATTCCACAATTTATACGATACACGATAAAGCTTGCATTGCACATCTAATTGTATGGTACAGTAATCTGTGCGTCTTGTTTATCCTGTTGCCGAGGTTGCAACCCTTTTTGTTCCACGGCTACTCGATAAGCCACATTGTAAAATACAAAAAAATATCGTTTTTATGAGTCCATGTCACCAGCACCCCCGCAACTTCGAAATCAAATTCGAACTAGCGCAATCGATTAAGCTACGTTTGAGCCTGATTGAGCCGTAAAAATTTTCGTTTGAGCTGTTACCTAAAGTTAAAAATCGATTTAATGACTAACACTCCCATATTTACTATTATATGAGTAGGTATGTACCTATATAATAATTTCGTAATGAATAATAATATAATGTAAATAATGTAAGTACTGTAGGTCGTACTGCACTATAATGATGTAGGGATGCTTTTTATAAATAAATATACAGATTAGTTAGGTAAGGGAAACTATGAGCGGGAGCGCTGGCTTCGGCAGCGGGGAGTTTTTATAAGTCAGTAAATGGTAAGCAGTGCATGTGCAAAGACGTATCGGTTTGATAAAAAGGCGTGTAACAAGACGAAGACTGCGTACATTACTTACTTATTGTATTTATAGTTTTGTATAAGAAGTAAAAAGATAAACCCTAGATAAACAAATAAAAGCCTACAATGATGAACGATTTTATTGAAATCCTACATATCTATGTACTTATATATTTAAACTGCTTGTTGCTTTTAATCGATTAATTTTTATAAACTACGTAGTATTCATAAAAGATTCTTTAATGAACTGATCGATTTTGTCCACTTCATATTCGCCTTTCAAAGTTTTTTGATTAAAGTAGATACAAGTAATATAACACATGTAGAAATATTTTGCGAAAATTAGCGGCAATTGCAATAGATTAAACCCGTCAGTTCTTATTGTCAGTAAATATCGGACCAGATCCGTTGAGTCTACATCGGTTTTTCTACGGACCTGGAACGGATCTGATCCTCGACTACTGCTCAACACACACAAGATATTTTAGCGGAATTGTTCCGAAAAGGGCCAGATCTTCTGAAAATTCCGCTTAAGCATGTCTATCTAATGTGTTGCCAAGATAATATAAGACTTTAAATTTTAGAGCTAAAAATTTTTAAAATACCTTACAATGACGAAAAAAATATATTTTGAATGAAAATTTTAATTGCATAAGTACGTATGAATGAAGTTGTCTGGTAAAAGCTTTGAATAATATTTTTGGATAACTTTTTTGGGTAAAAACCAAGAAATATTGAAGGAGTATGTACTTATTTTTAAAAAAGGTTAGTTAGTATAATAGAAATATGTACATTGTATTTTTTTTAAATTATGTTCTATAGTTACTTTAAAAAATTACAATTAAAAACCTACTAATAACATTAAATAAATAATACAGCCTAACTTGAAGGAATTGAGTTATCGAATTTATTTTAAAAAAAAATAATTACCATCTAAATATTTAATGCATTAAACGGAGTTTTGTGTACTGTATGCAGTACAATTGCATGCCTACTTTTTAAAAATTTAACTAGCATCATTTTGGTTAAAACCATTAAAAACCTACCTGTATAGACACGTTAAAAAAATGTATAATGAATAAACACAAAAAGCCTAAAATTAGTGGATGTACACATACTTCACATAAAAATTTTGTTTAATTTATACTTAACATTAATTAACAAAATTTTAATATAAAGAAATAAAACATTTCTTTATGATTATAAGTACAGCGTATATATTTACAAATATCTATAAAAATAAAGATAGAGATTTTCTTCCAATTTATAGTCCTGGACGCTTGTGAGACAAAATTGCAGTCATAAACATCGGTTTTAAGTAACTATTTGCGTTTTTGCGTTGTACGTGAAATACAAAAGAATTTTGGCTTAAATCTTGTAAACCTGTAGACGTCCTTGGTTAACGCTAACTAAGCATTCATCAATTACTATGGAAACAATTGTTACAATAATCGTTTCTATGACAAATTGACTGATGGTTAACGTTAACCAGCTATTGAAGCAGTAGCCCTTATAGTTTCAAAGTTTCATAAATAAATTATTCTTCTATATTTTAATAAATCTAAGTTTTATTTTCGTATTGGACAAAAATATGAATATTCATAAATGGACGAAGTTTTTTATTTTAACAATACTGTTATATTCATTTGGCGTGACTTTACATCAATAAAGTCACTATATATACACTAGAAATCATTTCAACATGTAAGTACGTTATTTGTAACATATATAAATAAAAACAACAAAAGTTATAATTACAAACTTAAAGTAATTAATATATAATAATAAGTTTAATAAAAGAGATATATTATATATTAAAGTTTAAAAAAAACAAACTTAAAAATACAAGGCTACAATACAATATAAGACTTAATGCATTATAATCACTAACAATCAAACGTATCGTAAAACAAGCTACCCTTATTTAATACTGTAATTATAAATACAGAAAATCGCCGATAACGTTTAAAATTAATGCTGACATGTTCTTGTAAATTTTCAAAAAACCTATTTTGTAAATGTTATTGTTAATACCTGTCATTAATATCATGTAGAAAAATATTTTGCTAATCTTATTCATTCTTATTGTTATACATACACTTTTTCAATTGACTTAATAAAAAAAGTCTTTATTCTTCATTAAAAAATACAGTAGTTCAGTGCCGAATGTTTTGGTCCAATATTAGATCGGGTTTTATGTATAACTGAAAAATCTACATATGTAAATAGATACAATATAATTACATACCTAAAAAATCGACAAAATAAAAACCACTGCACTACCCTAACGAGAAGTCTTTTTGTCACTGTATGCATGTTCAAAATCTTTCTCTGTATAATAATAGCCTAAGTCATGTATACAATACAATTAGCCTGTGTTAATTTTTTAGAAAAGATACATACCTATATACATATGTATTATAATTTGCTGATTTTAACTACCGACCACAAACAGCCTTTCATTTTTTGAACATGCTGATATTAGTGGAGATAAAGTTCTGCAAAAAATTTATAATTCTTATATTTATTGCTTTTTTTTGGCAAACCTTGTCGATTTTATTTGTTAAAAATATAATTATATTTCTAATTTATTTATTACATATTTAAAAAATAAACGATTGTTTTTCATCGATATTTATTTTTGCGCTATGGTATTATTGTTGCTGTTGCGCCAACAATTGATCGATGAGACCGATGCTTAAAAAATTAACAAGATTTTGAGTATTCATGCATGCTTATTGATTCAATTTTCATAAGTATGTAAATATTATGTATCTACTACTCCTATTATAGATTATCAGCAATTTGTTTATATTTACCGTTACAGACTATTTAATAACTTTATAGTAAAAAGTCACTTCACTTAAATTCATTTTAAACGAGCATATTTGTTAAATTTAAAATGCATGACAAAATGCAAGTCATTTCTACGAAATTGGATAGAAATTAAACAAATTACGCAAATATACTTATTTCAACTGGTGATATTTTTAGCGAATACTCATACAAAGTCTGCAGTCTGTCTGATAACGGTACCCAGACATGTTCTTTTGAATTTTCTCCGATCTCAATCCCTAGGTCACGAAAATACAGGTCGTTCATATATATATAAATAATCAATTTCTTGTGGACACGATTCCAGTCGAAATTTTAATCGTAGGAGGCTGAAATTTGGACAGTGTATTGTTTTCATGAAAACGAAGAACGAGTTCGTAAATCAACCAAATCGACCCACTCGTTTTAAAATGGTGGCTGTTCAAAAATTAAAAAAATTCTAATCTCCGTTATTAATCATCAGATCTGTAATGAGAAATACGTTTTGAAATTGGCATAAAATTCTCTACCGATCATGTTTCTTTATAATTTTCGATAGAATGCATCGTTTTCGAAATAATCGATAAAAAGTGATACATTTTTTTAAAATAATATTTACGAGAGAAATTTAAGGGAATTAAAAAATATATATTTCTTTTGAGAAAAATTTAAAAACGGAGTTTATTGACATGCGACATGAAAATTCGATACTGAGGATTCCGCGCGTTCGGATTTTTTTAAGTTTAATTTGGTATAGCTGGTTTTATTAAAGAAAAAAATGAATGATATATTTATATACCTACCTTGTATACCAAAGTATTATAATAAAAAACAATTACCTACGTTTTCAACAATTCAACTAAAACTTATACAATAATCAATTGCTATAGTTCAAAACCAATGTCGAAAGTATCGGGGTGTTAGCGTCACATTAAGTCGATTTTTTAATTTTAGGTAACAGCTCAAACAAAAATCTTACGGCTCAATCCGACTCAAACGTGGCTCAATCGATTGCGCTAGTTTGAATTTGATTTCGAAGTTGCGGGGGTGCTGGTGACACGGGCCCCGTTTTTATACGATACTTCTACATACTTTGTATAAATGTACAATACGTTATTTTGCGAAACTAAATATTAATAATATAGGTATGTACAGAGGAGGGATAATTACTAGATAATACAGGAGCTAGCAGTAATTATTAGTAAATACTCATTATAAAAATTAGTTTAAATATTTAATTTTTGTGTAAGTACAAAGGCAACTAATTCGTTAATTTATTTATAACAAAGGTGGGTAGGTATTTTACAGGTACTTACCCATAATTTACAAATAAAATAAATAGATATTAAACGAATAAATCGAAAGTGACCCAATAAAAAAAATATAAGTGATAAGGCAAGTGTTGCAGATTTCGTCTAGGAAACTACGGCTAAGTTTATAAAAAAAAACAAACTGAAAGTGGATTTTATTACGCAAAAAATAGGTAATTTATTATACGATTCTAGTTTACCACGTTTATTTTATTCACATTTAGGTTGAATTTATGTCCGTTTTACAGTTTGGTTTTATTAAAATCGAGTATCGAGAAATTTTGCACGGCCGTTTGTGCAGTTAAAATTTAAAATTTCATTATTTTCAAATTTTTATTAGAAAGTTTCTCTAAGAATCTTTAAAATAGTTATAGTCCAGTAAATAAAGCCGAAAAATCGTGAAAATTTCGGAACCCACAAAAACGGAAAGGACCTTGATGAAACGTTTTTTTTTTTAATGTATGTTATACCTACTACATTATTTGAAATCAGAAACATTCTAGTTGGGACACTCAAGTATTTGCATTGTTTAAACAATTTATTACAACAAAATACGGGGTGTCCAGGAAATGGTATGAAAATCTCTCGGGGAACGTATAAAGCACATTAAAATAATGCCACAAGTTTCTATAAATATTTTTCCTACAGCTCTCCCCTTGATATAGATATATTTTAAAACGTCTGTAAATGTTTAACAACTTAAATCTCGGAAATATTTTGAGGTTATAAAGATTAGGGGTTGTGCATTCCTGACTGCCTTAAAATGATGTCAAAAACTTATTAAACTATTCTAAAGTTCTTAATTTATTACGTATGTGCACCAAAAATTATTGAATTTCAACGAAAAATAAACATGTTATTTAAAAAAATTGGCTTTTACTTTTCTATATCAACAGGGGAGCGCTGTAGGAAAAACATTTATTAAAACTTGTGGCAATATTTTAATGATTTATACGTTCCCGAGAGATTTTTTTACCATTTCCTGGACACCCCGTATTTTGCAATAATAAATCGTTTAACCAATACAAATACTTGAGTGTCCCAACCGGAATGTTTCCGATTTCAAATAATGTAGTATAATAAACATTTTAAAAAGTTTCATCAAAATCGAGTCTGTTCATGTGGGATCCGAAGTAAAAACCGAATTTGACTCAATTCACGAACTACCTATTTTGGTAATTATCTAAATATCACGATAATCGTACTTAATAAAATTAAATGATTATATTCATTTTCACTAACTCTAACATCTAATTTATTTTAATAAACCCAATGCTTTCGCGTTAATTTTGCATCGTCAGGGGGTTGTTTAGTTGTTTTTTTTTAAACAATTCCCCGAAGATGCGAATTAATACAAATTTTAGTGAGTCTAATAAAATTAAGTAAACGATATTTTTTACACTGAAATTTTATGTAAAAAAATATCATCAAGTAAATACCTAAGTGCAAATTGTTGCGTCAACTTTATAAAAGTAAACATGGTAACGAAATTAAAAAAAATAATAATAAACATACAATTTTTTCAAATAATTGTAATAAATCAATATAGAGTTGTTCGATTTGTTTCACACATATGTAGGTACATATACATACCCATACATTATGTACTATCTATCGGGTGTTTTTTATAGAGTGACACAAGTTTAAATCATAATAAAACAAGGAAATATATTTTTAATATCAATCAAACGGGCTTTATTGGAAAGAAAATTTTATGAAATTAATGTTTAAATATGATTTCTGCCACGTGGCCGCCACGGCTGGCGCGTAGAAGGCGCAATCTGGAACACCAATTTTCAACAACTTTTCGCAGCATTTGCGGCCGTATTTCGCCGACAACTCTTCGAATGTTGATTTCCAGGTGTTCAATTGTTTGTGGTTTATCGACGTAGACAAGTGACTTAACATAACCCCAAAGAAAATAATCCAATGGGGTTAAATCACACGATCTTGGTGGCCAATTAATTGGGCCATTACGTGAAATTATTTTTTCATCAAAAGTTTCTTTGAGTAAATCAATTGTAGCGTGCGCCGTGTGGCACGTGGCTCCGTCCTGTTGGAACCACATATCAGCAAGATTAATGCCACGTAATTGAGGTACGAAAAAATTTCGAAGCATGTTCCTATACCGTTCACCATTGACAGTAACATTCTGACCATCATCGTTTTTGAAGACATATGGGCCAATAACTCCGCCAGCCCATAAAGCGCACCAAGCAGTAATTTTCTGTGTTTCGACAAAAGCTTGTGGATTCTCCTCACTTCAAATGCGACAATTCCGCTTATTTACGTACCCATTCAACCAGAAATGGGCTTCGTCGGAAAATAAAATTTTGAATCGAAATTCAAAATCAATATCAATTTGTGCTTCAGCCCATTCGCCGAATTGGCGGCGCATACGATGGTCGTTTGGCTTTAATTCCTGCACAAGTTGAATCTTGAAAGCTTTTAAGCCAAGATCCTTTCGTAGAATCTTCCATAAAGTGGAAGGATACGACCCCAGTTGCTGAGAACGGCGACGAATTGATCGATTAGGATCATCTTCGATGCTTTCCTGTACAGCGGCTACAGCTTCTTCAGTGCGCACTGTTCGGCGTCTCACGGGATGCACATTATCAGTAACAGTAGATGTGGTCCGAAAACGATCTGTTGTTCTTCGAATTAGCCGCTCTGGAGGACGATTATGTACGCCATAAAATGGAAGAAGTGCACGATGAGTTTGACGAATAGAACAATTATTTTGATTAAAAATTTCAACAATTTGCACGCGTTGCTCTGGCGTAAGTCGATTCATAATGAAATTTCAAAGCAAACTAAACAAAAAGCAACTATCAGCTGTTAAATGGGTGCTCAAATAAAGCAGTGATGCCAACTCAAAGTTGTGACACTCTAAAAAAAACACGCTTTATATCTGCATATACTGTCTTTTAAAATTTAATACAGCGACTGTGTTTGTACTGCATTTTAAAACTTACAGAAATTGTGTGAATACGCAAAATTTGATTTAAATAGATTATAACAATTAATAACCGCAGTTAGGTATCTATACGCAAACACCGAAATTTAAATACCCAATTAATTTTATAACTTCTTCATGTTATGTTACTGAAGTTTAAAAATAAGAACGATAAAAGTTCTACGTAAGTATTATAAATACTATTTCGGTGGGAGTTTCTCAGAGAGTGCAGCACTTCAGGCTTTTCCCTCATGCAACATTTGATTTTACTGTTTATTTTTTGCTAGAATTGCTCATCTCGAGATGTACGGATTAGAACAAATTGTACTACGAGATGTTCTACATTCGTGAATTTAATGGCGCCCGTTTCGGCGCTACGATTTAGTTATATAAATAGCCGCGCATTGTCTAGAACCCACCTTTCCTTTGCTTATAATCTCGTTTTCTTGTTTATTTTCGTACTTTTGATAAAATCTCATCCTATTAAGCTAACTGCGTCTGAAATGCACGTACCTACTACACCTTCAGAGACACAGTAAATTGTATATTTGAAAATCTTGATAGGTAACAATAAATTTTTTAATACCACCATACTTTTTCATAAAAACCCCCGATTTATTACATTTATGTATAAAATTCGTGTCTTACGAAAAATTAAAATGCATGCAACAGTTTAAGTAAGGAAAGCATAAAGCGCATAAATAAAATTTTGACATAGATAATAATTTATTAATACGTAAACATGGCCGCGTATAGCCTTAATTAGTTTCGGTGGTTATATATTCCGTTAAACGGTAGACAATATTAGACGTATGCTTTTAGTTTGTGAATTTGAATCTATTTAAAAAATCATATAGCTACTTTATTTTAAATTATTTTAGGCAGGTATCCGTTCTTGTAACCGATTTATGTTTATATATTCGTATTTTAAAGCTCCTTATATATTATACTTTTACTGAATTTTCTATATAAAGTTGCATTATCCCTATCAGATTTTCCGTTTGCTTTCAAAATGATTTATATGTATAACCCTACGGAAAGATAACTTCCACTATAATAAATATGTTATTTTCCGTGAGCGGTCTCTTTAAACTAAAAAGCCATTTTAGCACGCGATCCAGCAAGAATTTAAGTGTATAGACATCTATTACTATAACAATAATATATTAGTTCTTTTGTGTGGTAAATATCTATTTTTGGCAATTCACTTTATTTATCTAAACATTTTATCACCTATTTTGATTTTATCGACTGTTATTGAACGACTGAAATATTTATCAGTTTTGGGACGAAGAATACCTATGTTTATGATTTTTTTACGTTACAATTATAATTTTAAATTTTAATTAAGTAGTAAAAATCGTTTTATATTTTGTTTATTTAAGATTTAATTTAATATAAACAGTTACGTATTTATTGTTTATGTCGATGATATTTATTTGATTAAATGAATGATGTAAAACAAATTGTTTTTTTTTTGTACCATAATTTGTTTGACGCACGCGAGCATGTTAAAT
This sequence comes from Rhagophthalmus giganteus, assembly GCA_036326145.1. Classification (NCBI taxonomy): domain Eukaryota; kingdom Metazoa; phylum Arthropoda; class Insecta; order Coleoptera; family Rhagophthalmidae; genus Rhagophthalmus; species Rhagophthalmus giganteus. The sequence goes on along the minus strand of JARFJA010000083.1, from coordinate 2,857,062 downwards.
ATTTTTTTTCTCTAAAATAATCGACGTTGCAGTAATATTTTATAACTGGCATTTTCCAAATCCAATATAAAATAAATGCAAATTTATATTTGTTTTTTAAATCATCTATAAACTACTTATTGTTAGAATTAAGTCTAAAGTCTAATAAAGTCTTAAGGCTTTTAAGCTCTTTGAAGTTTTACAATAATGCTCATTAGAAAGCTGCCGAAAGCGACTATATTCGAATTATATACTACACCTACTAATACTTGTAAAATAAAATCGCTATTTAATATTATAAGGTGAACATAATTTAACATTACAACATTAACATTATGTAACATTATGTTAATTTAAAAGATTATAATGGGTTTACTAGAGTGAACAGTTTTGACTTCAAAATGATTACCTACATATATTTTAGTACGCTTTTATACTACAAAAACAGAAATTGAAAATTTTTATTAGCAAATATCGAAAACGATTACGTAGAATTAAACGCCCGCAAACGGGAAAATATTTATTATAAGTAAAAACAGCCAAAAATAACTTTTCTGCTCTACATTTGAAATTTAGTATAGATATAGTAAACGATATTTGAAAATTCCTAAAATCGTTGCCGTAAACCTAAAACACGTTTTATCAAAATCGGGAAATGTTTGATCACTTATCGGTGTTTGACAACGTTAAATAAAATAAACATTTACAATTAACACGAGATTACAAGATTTTGATCTGAATTCCTAAAAGACTCGATTGTTTTTAGATTAGTACATACTAAAATTGAAACGCTCTATAAACTTAAGGTAAGCGTACAATATGCCGGGCGCAGCGGGTCGCGGTGCAGCGCAACCATTTGCCGGAATCTCTGTGACTGCGAATTTCTGCGCTGCGATGCGACCCACATAATGTACCAGACGGTTCACGTAAGTCATTAATTTGTAATGACATCACAGTTTTCTGTGCTTATATGTTATCTTATTAGTATAGGGTAAAGTGTCCTAATATCGGATAATTTTTTTCAAACATCCAAATCTTATGTTATGTCCTAACGGTAAATCTTTAAGTTTTTGAATTAGAACAAAATAGATAGTTTATAAAATAATATATAAGGACGTATTCTAATATTTTGTAACAAAGGACACGAATTCTAAAAAAACACAATTTTTTACGCATATTTTTTGTGACCACATTAGTACACTCGGAGTAAGCCCGCTTAAAACATTTTGCACACTTGATCCATTATTTATTGATGACTGTAATTTTCTTTAAACTTAAAATTTTTTTAAATTTCTATACAGGCTCGGTTTATTAAAAAATAATTCATTAATTAGGTTACATTCCACTAATTACGTTTCTTACGAAATCTTTGCTTTATCTATCTTTAGCTATTAATTAATTAACATTATTAAGAACTGTTTTGTCGCACATTTAAATGTTAAACATTCCCGTCACTATTTTTATATATTGTTTGAACTTTTTAAACTTTAAAATAAGAGCATTATTAATCATAGTAGGTTCGTATAATTTATTAAAATAGGAAACATGAAAAAAGTGAACATCAAGAAAAAACACTAAAATGTCAGTAGATATATACAAGGTTTGACTAGAAAATATTGCTTTCTACCTCATACCTTATAGATTCAAAATTTAAATAAACTCAAATTAAAGTTTATGTGACGTCATCGAGACATGATGGCAATAAATTTAAATTTTTGAGATTTATAAAAATATTAGTAGGCATGCCTGAATAACGTTATCGGCGCGCGAATCAACTTTAAAAATTATTTCGCCATCTAATTTTAATGTTTGGCAAACAAAAATTTGTTGCAGGACACAGCACTTGAAATACTATAATAATTTGATTAAAAAAAATGGCTAAGTTCCCCATTATCTAACAATAAGACGAAGATTTGATATAACTTTTATAAAAATATACATTGCAGTAGAGTAAATTAAAAGAAAACAAGTAAACAAAACCGATAATGGAAATTAACAATATAACATCCAAAATTAACCCATTACTTGGACTGTATTTGTATTGTAATAGGTATAATATGATTATTTGCAAATTATTTTGTAGTCAGTCTAGTATGTCAATAAAATATTCTAGAAATTGTTAACAAGGGTACATTACACGATAATGTTATAGATTAAATTATGTTAAGTAATTAACTCTCTATATATTAGGGTTAATAGGACGTGAAGACACTGTTTAATCCTTAAATGAGATATCATACTTCTAATTAAGCAATGAAGCGCAATATGTAGATCTTAATAAGTACGTACACATACATATGTACAATATTAAATAACCATGAAACAATTAGAATGCTTGGAACGCTAGAATTAGCTTTTCAGAGGCTATCCGATTATAATTTAATTTAATTTTAATAACCATTTCACTTTGAGAAAAGAAAGCTGATTTTTGTACGTTAAAAGTAATTTCAATTTCCTAAACAGTCTGCTTCTATTCATCTATCGCGGCGAAGAAAAAAATGAACTCGCATTTCATACTCAATGAGGCAACCGCCGTATTAAGCATATTAACATTAGGTACCTATTAAAGTGTAAGTAAACTTGTGGGAACTATTACAACAAACTTGATGTAAATATACTTAGCACTTGTTGAAGATCAACAAGCTACCAATATATACGGTATATACTATATACAGGTTACAAGGAAGAATAACAATAAGACGTTTTATAAGAATACCTAAAAAAAAACTTAACAAACCGTATTATTTTTTACGTATAGCTAATATTTGCACTTTGTATTTCGTCACGTTTGCACGTCTAGCCTATGAAACTACATTTACCTACCTATTTATATAAAAATATATTACACAGTATGTCCCAGAAATGGTTTCCCATTTCCTGGACACCCTCTATAGGAACACGCGAATTTAAAAAGTTCGCCGGTGTTGCCGAATTTTTACTCTGGCCGGAAAATATTTCCTAGTTTTAGAAAACACTCCCGAGATAATAAGCAAGCTATAGGAAATGTTTTCCGGCCGGAGTTAAATTCCGGAGGAGTAAAAAACCTGTGCGCAGATCGCACAGTAGTGTGGATGTTAAGGGGGTATTATCAGGGTCCGCCATAATGAAAAAGTATATCAAATGAAACCAATATTAATATACGTTGTTGAACGAAAACGAGGCATCTTTACAAAAGGTTCATGATTCGTATAGATACCTCCAACCTTCTAGTTTTCAACAAACTTGTTGCGTTTTCTTAATAAGGTTAAGAAATTATTAAATTTGCAATCAAACATACGATAGTATTTTAAAGAAATACGTCACTTCAGGGAATAAAAATCACCTGGAGTAATAGATAAAGCATAGCTACGTACTACAAACACAACGTTAACAGTTAAAAATTAACCATTTTTAAGAACAAACGGCATAAAAATTAACCTAAATTACTATAATCTAGGAACATTTTCGTGTGTGTTTGTTAAGTTGAGTCAATTTGTAGTTCAGCTGTTTTTAGAAGGATGGCAGCACGTGCAAATTTTTGCGTTGTTGTCAAACGTATAATTTATGAAACTTCATCCAAAGTAAATAGAAAAACAGAATAATGTTTTGTTTGTATTTTTAAGGTTAAATTTGCACAATAGTCAGCTTCAGTTCTACTTCACTTTACGTTATATGAAATTTTCAAATTGCAGTGAAATTGTATTTGTTTTTGCAAAATATAGTCGTGCTAACTAATACTCCTACATTTTATTTCAAGTTAACTTTTGAAAATTAAATAAACAATATATAAGTATATAATAAAATCCAGATAACACAACGTGCGGACGTCCATAAGACAATTGAAGGGTCTGGTGCAAAAAGAAGGCAGCTCCAACTGTATACGGATTATGCGGACTTTTATAGGGGAATGCGAAAAAGGATTATTACTAGACGAACATGTTGTACTGGTGAAAAATACTTGTCGCAAGTTTGTGGTAGTTCCGATTACCCAAAACGTCATTTTAAATTTCAGTAGGCTGAAAATTTGGTCACAGTATGTATTCTTTACTAAACTACAACATAACGTACAACTGGAAAATATTTTGTTAGACGTTAAACAGTTTTTACCTTTTGCTGCCCCCTTTTTGCGCTGGACTCTTCAATTGAGGAGCTTAAAGGAAAAGTGGTACAAGTGACATTTGTTCAAATGATGACATGTACAGTATAACAAGAATTGTGAATTAGAAGTTGCTTAAATTAATACAGTTTATAGAAAAAAACAGTAGTATTGGGTTCATAATGAAAGTTACATGGCACTCAAAGTTGAGAATATTTTTAGCAATTGTGCTAAGTTTAATATGAAATATCTCACATAAACTCAAATGTCACTTGTACTACTTTTCCTCAAAGTCTTTCAATCGTTAAATGGACTTTCAAATAGGTTCGTTATGGTGATATTATATGAAACGTAATCTTATACAACTTGTAAAGAATATCACTCGAAGCATATTCAATAATCGATGAGCAGTAATCAAAAATACAAACCGATGCTTCGAATGGTGTCTGATTATTTATCCATTATCAATTATGCCTATTCAAACACCAAAGGGAAGAAAGGAATTGATTAATATATTTATATAAATTATACCATTCAATTGAAAATCATAAATCGATGTATTCTACTAAATACAACCATACATATCTTTTCTATACTGAATAACGGTGACAGTTTTTGAACTTAACTGTAATATTCTTAAGTATACATCTAACCACTGCTTTGGAAGATTGGTATTAGTTATTTCTAATTCATCTTCAAATTTTGTAGATAAAAATGATTTACAGAATATATAATTATTATCTGCAAGATATCTAATACCTCTAACTTTTAGAAGAAAATGATTATATGCAATAACTGCATCGGTCAACAATTTACAAAAATTTATCAAGAAAGATCGATAACTACATTTTGGCATTAAACTCCTATAGTGAAGTTGAATGTTATTAATATTATGTTGAAATTATTGTTATATGATTGTGAGATGTTTACCTATAAGAAATATTCAATGTGACATATGTTGAGGTTATGTTTATTTCTTATTTGTAATCACGTATAAATTCAACTTTGGTAATAAATACTTTGTAGGTGTTGACATAAGTATAGTTATAGTTTATAGTTTCATAATTAAAATTTTCTAACGCACGTTATGAAATCCGTATCAACAAACTATATTTCGGAAATCTAAAAATGCATATTGGTAATCCGAACCCACTCGTGAAATTCCGTGCATCATTTCGAAATGAACAAATTCACAGTCGAACTAGGCTATGCAAAATCAAGATGCATAAGGATAAAGGCATAAAGATAGCGGCAACACTGCTAACTTAAAATATCGCGAATTAGCATAAAAAAATTTAAATTGTAAATTCTTTAGCAGGATATACATATGCCATCTATTAGCAAACTTGTAAGTGTTACTTCCAAAATTGCCGTCGATTTTGACTGTAGCGTACTAATACCCCCTTAAGGGTTATAAAACTCTTTCAGGTGATTTTTATAAAAACAAAATCGAACAATCGTCGAGAACGGCCGAGGGCGAACGTGACAAATGGATTGCGTATGACAGTTATTTGCCTGATGTAGATAAATTTGATAAAAAAAAATGAACCAGGCACCTGTACATTTATTGTAATTATGGGGCTATTCTGTAAAAAACCCAATGATTTTTAAAGGCTCTATAGAATGTGGCGTCCATAAAAACACACGAAAACGTCAATCGTGATCGGCTGTTAGCGGCTTACCTGTACAAAGTGTCTCTACAAAATAACGTTTCCAATCGATTCATTACTTTCCCCGAATATTTCGCAACAATAACGTCGAGCGTTTGAAGAAACGGATTGAAATTTATATTAAATAATGTTATATTTCGTGTTGCAGAACTAACTTTGACAATTATAAACTTGCGAAATTCTATTATTTGCAGTCATACGATTTCAAGTTAATTTGCGCAATTTAAGTTGTAACGGCTTATTTTCCTTTAAACCGATGCATCTTCGGTGTAGAGAAAATTGAAACCGAAAGCATCGTGGAGACCCGCGCAAAGGCAATTTAAACGTGAATTTCAAGTGCCTAGACATGGAAGAATACCAAAACGGGACACAATTTTGAATTGGGTCAATTACTTTCGTGTTCGTGGTAGCGTAACTTCAAGATTTTCAGTATGTGCTCGTGCACAATAAGGATGTCGAAAATGCCGAAAATATCGAAAAAGTGAGGGCCACGTCGACGGCCCCTCCAAGTTGGAATTTTAAACCGAAACTACTCTTGACTGTTTGCGCTGATTTTGTGCTCATTTCATTTCCTAGATATTTGCGATTTAAGGCGGGGGTGAGGACATGTTGAAATTTTGAGTCGAAACTACTTTCAACATTTTGTGCTCAAAGGTAAAGAATTTTAAAAACAAATAAACAATAAAAACATATCGAAAAGGAATAAAGGGCCTGATGTAGATTATTAGGCAAATTTTAAATTCGTGTTTTACAAAAACAAATTATCGCAATCGAAAAAGCACAATTTTTCTTGTTTTTGTCGATCGGGCCGCAGTTTGCGAGTTATAGGGGCACAAAATTGTGATTTTATGTACATACGTGAAATTACAAAACTAGTAATGGCTTAAAAAGGTATTGGTACCCAAGTTACTAGATTCATACTCGTATCATATCTTTATTAGCATGGGGCCTTAAACTCCCCATCTTTCTTGAACGTTATAATATGTACAGGTTATGTCAGGACGACTTTTGGTTAGGAGAATATAGGAAAATAATAAGAGATGCAATTTGAAATTTTGGAAGTAATGGTTACTGGTTACGCCCTTTCAATTTAAAATAATTTTAGATTTTCGCTTATTCCTGTTATACAAAATGTTATTTTAAATAGCAACAAATGCGTGAATTAATAATTTACGTAGTACATAATAGATAGGTATTTATATTTTTCGATAATTTATGTTAAAAGAAAAGTAATTACGTTTCTTAAAAACCCGAATTTTTTCGAACGCGATTCCGTAAAACCGATAAAATTTGTCGACTTCGAAGGTCATGGCGTGTGGGGGACGATTTCCCGGACGGGAAGCGCCTCGTCCGCGGTTCCGTAACGCGAAATTAAAACAATCGACTTCAATTTAAGGGCGATAAAAAGTATTTCTCATCGAAACGGAATATTTTTCGAAATTTTTTCGTGCAGTCATGTCCACGAAAATTCGAGTTCGCAGGACCGGCTCGCGGCGCGCCCCTAATATGTTTAACCACTAAGTAAAAATTTAAGCACGTCTTGATATTCGTAGCGGCTATAAAAAAAGACCGAATACGTAAGTCGCGAATTAATGTTGATTCGAGTAGAGGCTGCACGCAATAATATAGTAAATTAATTTCCGTTCCTTTTATATCATATTGTAAGGAAACCGAATACAGCGACGAATTAAACATTTAATTTAAACAGTTTATGTTTTTTATTGCGAACTTCATTCCGGCAATTTAATTAATTAGATGAACGTTATAATCAATTGCGATTAATTAACTAACTAAAGTACAAATCTCCAGTTTTATTATAATTAACTAGGCTCGAAAGGTTATTCGATGAAACGACGTAAGTTTTTGTGGTAATCGTAAGTAACTCTCGACCCAAGTAAATCAAAAATTTGCGAATTTACCGCGACAGCACGTGTTTAGATGTTTTTATTAATAATCGTGTAGAATTCGTTTCTAATTACATACTTATATTACTATGTAGATAATTACATATACCTAGGTAAATTTTTGAAGATGTTAAAGTATTACCACAAGTGCGAAGATAACGATTGTAATAACGAAATTTTACATTACTGCTTCATATTCGAATTTTGAAAAATAAGAGGAAATGTGTATATATATATTAGGGGGACCGGAAAGTAATGTCGTTTTCTTACATTAAATTCAAACGAATAAATTTTTAATAAGTCTTTATTTTTAATCGATAATATAATCACCCTCGTTATCAACAACCTTTTGCCATCTAGGGTGCAAATTTTCAATCCCGGACCGATAAAAATCAATTGGTTTTTGAGTAAAATATGTCGAGATGGCATTTTGGACGTCATCCAAATTTTCAAATTTTTTGCCACTAAGAAAATGTTGTTGGCATAAATGGAAATCCGAGGGTGCGATATCGGGCGAGTATGGTGGGTGAGGCAGTACCTCCCACCCCAATTCATTAATTTTTTCCAGTGTTCGCCTTGCTCGGTGCGGTCTTGCATTGTCGTGTTGCAGAATGACGTCCTTTCTGTTGACAATCGCCGGATACTTTTCGATTAAAGATTGGTTCACTCGATCCAATTGTTCACAATAAAGGTCTGCATTAACAGTTTGTCCAGGTTTCGGCACCTTGAAGGGAACAATTCCGCGAATACTCCACCAAACACACAGAATAACCTTTTTTGGATGTAAACCCGGCTTCCGAGTGGTGATTCATTTGGAGAGAGCCACTGCCTTCTGCGTTTTGGATTATCATATAGGACCCATTTTTCGTCTCCAGTGATCAAACGATCAAAAAACGGTTCTGTGAGGTGCCGTTGAAGCAATACGTTGCCTGTGATGAATCGGTTGACTTTGTTCTCTTCGGACAGATTATGGGGGACACCTGCTCTGCTTATTTTTTCAATCTGCTGTAAATGTTCCTGGATGGTCGACCAAGGTTGGTTAAGGGTGTTTGACAGTTCCTCGTTTGTTTGACAGTTCCTCGTTTGTTTGACATGGATTTGCTTCCACTTCTGCCGTTAGCATGTCGTTGTCTAATGTTGTTGGTCTTCCTGATCGATAGGAGTCAGAGAGATGAAAATTACCGAATCTGTACTTGGAAAACCATCTTTGGCATTTACGAACGTCTAATGCACTTGAATAAACATCGCAAATGTTTTTGGTCGCAAACTGTTGCGTTACTACCCTTGCGAAACTCAAAAAGCGTACAATGCCGGATATGCTCTTCTAGTATTTGGCTGGCCATTTCACCCCAAATTGCAAAAAAAAGTTTAATATTGAATTATTTAGAAGTGGACAAGTCGCAATAACCTTAAAATGACTTTGGCACGCCTTCGAGATACACAATGAGCTGACAAATGACAATCAAATATCAACATGCACAGAAACGACATTACTTTCCGGTCCCCTTAATATATGTATCGTACGGGACATCCAAATCTTATTCAGATGTACGTCATCGATAAAACAAAGAATCGAAAAACTACAGTTTATTAGTAGCTGCTGTAAAAATACGAACATCGGAATAAGATTTGGATGGTCCGTAGTTGGTCGTAAATACCTACCAAATACTTTGTCGGTGCGCAACAAGGAAAATATTGGGGATAAATTGGTATTAACAGTTTTGTGCTTTAGAAAGGTACCCTACATATAAACATAGTACCTATTCGAAAATACTTGTTGTACCATATGTTGTACATACCTAGAAGCACATGTGCAAAACGAAACGTCACAACGTGTGTTCAATTAATATATTCTTATTACATACTCTCTATATCGAACAATATCGTATAAGTACATTGTAAAAAAACATTTAAGAATAGCGAATTCGGTAAGTAAAAAAATGTAGGTAATCAAATAATCTTGTTTGTAACTAAAAGTACCTATCTAATCGTGAAATAAAGAAATCGTAGGTGGCCGACGTTTGGATTTAAAATTATTGTAATTACAGTTTTCAGTTTTCCTATTTTGTAAAATTAACATAGTATTTTTTTTACCCTCGTGTGTCATTTTAGACCACTCTCCACTATTTTAAAATTGTACTTTATTTTAGACTATCAGTTACCGCTTTGAATAACCCCATAAAGCTAAATAAATCTCATGAAATTGTAGTCACGTGAATTTTTTTAAAAATCGTTAAATCGTCAAAAATTAAACTTATTGGATGCTTAATAAAATTTAAATAGCTATAAACGTCCAAGAATATACAATGGTTAATTACAAAATGCATTCCACGAATTGTCGACAAATGGAATATTTTTCTTTAAAAATGTAATGCGCAAAATTAAAATTTTCAATTTAGAAGTTATTAGATAGAGCTTGTGTCATTATAATTGGCGAAAGACCTGGTTGCGCAGTATAACAAGTGGGCGATCTTAACCCTTAGCCGACACACTGGGGTCGTTCGCGACCGGGCCTTATACTTCTCGAATTTTCACCCCCTTAATGTTCGGAAACTGGGTCCGTAGCGCCATCTAGTTATAGTTCGAGAGTTGCTCTTTCGATTAGTATACTTGCCGGTGAGTGAAGTGCGTCAGTGTTTCTGTGACATCCAAGTGAATCGGAACGGGGTCGTCAGCGACCCCAGAGTGTCGGCTGAGGTTGGGATCGATTTTTTTCTCGCATCTTTGTTTCTTGACTTTTTGTGCTGCAAATCGTCGAATAAGATGAGTACACTATATTTTGAAAGTGTGAATTTTTTTTCTCCACACACTAATATTATTTTAAATTACGTTAGATGGCCTACAGTCTTAGACATCGCACGATTCGGCAAGAGCTCCTCGATGAGACGCGAGAACTTCCTGCCTTGCCTTGAAAAATTGCCTTGAAACACTTTCATTTTACCTCATCAGACCGTATTTACTGAAAAAATACAACGACACGGTCACTTTGCGCCGCGACTTAAAAATCGGCATTGCCGAGATTTTGGGCCTCGACGTGCACAAAGAGGGACAATATGAAAGGGTGAAATTCCCGAAGAGAATTAGATGTGGGGACTGCTCGCGGAAAACAGATAAAAAAACAAACGAGGGTTGCACAAGTTGTGAGCGCCCCATGTGCGAAGATCATCGTTTGATTTTCTGTAAAACATGTGCTGGGATGTAGTAAATAATATTTTCGTCGAATGAATCATAATAAAGTGTATTTTTCGATTAACTTGACTATTTTTATTCATTCCTTGATCTATTTTTATGAATTGTCAGTATTAAATGAGGATAATAATGAAAAAATGCACTTTTGAAAAATGAGTGAAAATAAATACCTTTTTTTCAGCGGGCACTATCACAATGATTTTTTATCTAAAGCAATATGTTTCGAGAGAATGAGACTGAAATTTGAGCGTCCAATTCGCAAAATTGAAAAAGTTATGAATTTTTAAGTAAAAATGGTCAATTTTTGCACTTTTTTGCGAATTTTATTTTTTTTAACTAATTAACTTCAAAAATTTTTGCATCGCACTGATATTACCTTAAAAAGGGATAGTTAATGTACAACTGTGAATTTTTTCACAATTAAAAACAGCTTAGTTCACTTAAAATAGACGATTATGTGGCTGGGGTCAAAATGACCCCAGTGTGTCGGCTATGATTGACGCCAGAAGTGTGTCGGCTAAAGGTTAAGATATTTATGGGAGCCATAATCGGCACAAAATCACGTTGTACCGAAGTACGGCGGCGTACCATGCACTTCGTTTTATGATAATAATTCTATTAAAATTGTATTGCTTGTGCCTACGCCACTAAAGCGAGTAGCAGGGATGGGCGGAGTTATTAGTGAAAGTAATCACCTTTTCTGATCGTTTTTGTGCCAATTATTATGGCATAAGCTCTACCTCTATATGCACGAATACACCTATCGGAATTCCACAACCGACAATTTTAAAATTTTGCTGAACTGAAAATCACACTACAAACTACAGTTAGTATAATAATGTCTACATGCATAATCATAAGTAACAAAATCATACAACCACGCCTCGTAATTTCAATAAAAAATACAGAAGCGTTTATTAGTGAACGTCGAACTTTTAATAATTGGTAAACATTCTGTAGGAACATTAAATCATAATTCTACCGGAATGATGAAGCACGTGGGGAATTTTGCGAGATTAATATGTTCTGTATAATATGCATCTCAATTATTCGGTTGATGTCCTAAACTGAACGAGGACAGTGACAACTTTATTTTCCGACATATTTAAAGCACCGAAAAGTTAAAAATTACCTAGTCGAAAATTTTTCATAGCGCTGGACCGACCGCGCAACAGGCGACAATAAGTCACTTGTATGCGTACATTAGTCATCTATCTACACACTGATTTTTATGACAAGATTTCTTGAACGGTCTTCGGTTAATTTAAATGATCTAAATAAACGAATCATCAACTTTATTGCTAGAATTGTTGATGTTTTAACGCGTATTTACTAATAGCCACATCTACAGTTCCGCCAATAAAATATGTTTTATTAATAAAATGCATAATATGCTGTATGACAAATTGTAAGATTGCCAGGAGGTTCTCCATAAATTTGTAGAACGTGAGTGCTAATAACTCAAATAGGTTTGATTTTATAAAACGCTAACGCCCTCTATTTCAATTATACCTATTGTAATAGTAATAATGCTATTCAAAGAAGTCCAATTAAGAGAAGTTTTACTGTATCTACATATAGCTTTAAAGATAAATCAGAATATTTCACAAACACACCTACATAATCTATAATTTAGCAGTCTTCTTATTTTCTCAATGATATTATAAAATCATATTTAAACGAATTTGTTGCGATTTCTAAAGTCTCGCCGAAAGTCAAAATTAAACATCTAAAATAACACAGATACTCGTGTCTCACGAAAGGAAATGCCGAATTACCGAGCCAATGAATAATTCGAGTAATTTATAAACAGATAGATGCGATTCCAAGTAGTAAAAACTTAATGTTACTGTGCAGCACACGCGATACTAGGTATAACTAAAATAAGTGGTTAATTTGTAGGGAAAGCTTAATTTAACCAGGAAAGTCATTATGAACAAGATTTCGAATAAGCAAATATTATTCGAACAAGCAAAAAAAATTATGCATAAAAATATATTTCGTATAAGAAACTGTAACGACGTCGTTTTTTAAAACTTAATAAAAAAATACACTTATTTTTCATAATATACTACGTAAGGGATCGTGTCACAAATTACGTAACGCATCTGTAATTTAACCCCCGCCTCCCTTAAATATCACTTCTCAATATTAAAAATAAGTAAAATAGGAAAAAATTATATTGTGATCAATGCGAGAAGTTTGAGTCACAAAATTACATAAAGCTAATTCGGTTAATCAAATTAATTTGATACAATTTTCTTTTTTAAGAACCGTTAAAAAATCTTCATTTATTCTACTGTATAATTGGATGTTACGTAACGCAGTGGAAAACACCCTCCCATCTTCTGTAACACTCTGTCGCACATCGTCACATACCCGCCCATTCCCTCTAGTGTTACGAGCAATTTGTGTACGATCCCTAAATTAAAAAAAATCCAGCTACAATTTTTTATTCCCGGTTACTACAAGCTTAGGTTATAACGAGCAAAAACCGTCAATCTCGTTATAATCGAGTTCAACTGTATTTATTAAGCAAAAAAGCTAAAATTGTAAAACACCCTGATTTATTAATTTTTCGCCTATAATTTAATAAAGCGGCGCTTTAAAAGTCATTTTTAACCGATTGACTGCCATAAGACAAACACCGGTGTCTGTCTAAGTGAAGAAAAAAATCAAAAATTAAACGTCATACACAAAAAAAGATCACTGTAGCGCACACGCGAAGGTAGGTACTTTCTAACTGAAAATTCACTATTTTTCAATTTTTTCTAAAGTCGTCGTGGCAGTTAACTTGTTAAAGAAGAAGAATCTGCATAACAAAAGTTGATAAGATACCTACGTATGTGTAGGTCTTTAATTATAAACCGCAGAAATTATTATTGAAATAATTTTGATTTATTTACTTCGATACTGAAGAAAAAATATGTACAGTAAACGCCAGGAAACCGGTGAAAATTATAAAACTTTGTTTGGTTTCAAGTTTCTTACAACGTATAAACTTTCCTAATCGATAATATCTTTAATTAAATACCTACTAAATAAATATAAATTTAATTTTCTTTAATCAGCTAGTCAACTATTAAAGTTTGTTTCATTTTAAACGAGCTACTCAGGTTAAACGCCAGTAACGAGTAAAAAATACACGTTAACACATTCTTGTCCTGTTAAATTGAACAAATTTTATTCATAAAATTATTTATTACCTATAATATAATATTATGTGTATCCTGCTGCATAGCCGAAGATAAATTTATTCGCTACTTACTTATCTAACAAGTTTCATCGAACAAAAATACGCAAAAATCCTTAAAATATAATAAGCAATTTTGAAATGTTCGATGGCATTCCAGAAAATCAATTATTTCTAATTGCAAGTGTAAAATGATAATCTGTCATTTAAAGCTAAATTTACAGAACTATCGCCACTAGTATTATTCCTGCCGCAAGAATATTAGTGATACAACCTCGGTTACAACGCTACACAAATATACCAATCTGTCCGATTCACTAAACTCTTGCTGACAAGTAACAAAGAGCTCTATTACTTACTTGCCAGTTGTCTGCTATACAGAGTGACCCAGAATTCATATTACAATGTTCTAGGATTTGCCGAGAAAATCTAATAGATAAATATTTGCTTTACGAGTCCATGTCGAGTAAGGAATTGTTTATGCGTTAGGTACACGTCGTGGAGGCTGTCGCGAATTTTTATTAGTGTTTTGCGTTAGTTTACCCACGTAATTTTGTAACGTGAATAATTCCGAATCAGCCTTTTTAACAAAGAACTGTCAAATAAGAATAACGCCCTCGTTAAAAGTCGGCAAGATTTTAGTGAATCTGGCCGAATATACACTTTCGTATAGCGTAATCAAAAACAAAAGGATATAGGTAATAGTTTTGGGATAATGTCAAAGCGTCACTGTTCATTTATTTAGTTTGTTTTGTTCGAAATTTATCACTCGTGAAAGTTATTAATGTCTTATTATTTTTAGGAGACTGCCCACGTCTCAACTAGCTCGCCTTTCAATAGCAAATGTGTACTATATTTTATAAAATTATGTATTGCATGTAATCCTATAAGTAGTCCGTGAAAAAATTAAATTAAACGGTACCTACTTAAATATTATAAATTATATTTTAACAAGTAAGACATTACTACGCAATTATGCATGGGTTTTCGCTTTTATATACCATACATACCTGCCATATATTCCATTAAATGTTTCAAACTGTTTAACGAACTGTATAGAACCTTTACTTTGATGTATACTGTATCGTTGAACTAACACCTTAAAATAGGTCAATTTATTCGTCAAATCTAAACAAAAGGAGCTTTCCGCCTTAGGATCATGTTTTACTCGTCACTTGAATTTTAACAAAGTGCGACAGGTATTAGTTATTTATGGAAATTATTACATTTTAAACCTTTAATCAGGATAGGTACACATAGAAACAGATGTATTCTGATTTTGTTATTTATTGATTTTTAAGCATTTATTATGATAGGTTAGGCTACATAAAAAAAAAGAAATATGAGTATGTAACTAAATGTTCTGTATTGATACCTTCTCATTTTAATGACAGACCTGAATGTAAAAAAAAACTAAGAATATCTCTTTTGTAGTAGGATTACGATAAATAAAATGTTTGAATTATTGAAAAAGTCAAATGTCAATTGAAAATATTTCCTTTAAAAACACTTTGATCATATTTTATTACAAAATCAAATAAAACTGTTCGATTTTCGTTAAATGTAATATTATGTATGTGACATAAGATGATGACACACAACTTTCGTTTACGAAAAACTTAAAAGTTTAACAGTAGGTAGGTACCTAAATATAAATTTACAATTATTCTAAAATAATTATTTTGATGTTATATTATTAAGAATATTATTCAATAACTGTTTGTTATAAAAAAATAAATGTATAAGTAGTACTTATTTTAAATCTTTGTTAATAAATTAGAAACATATCTATAATTATATAATCTTTAAATACCTATATTTGAATTTTTAAAATAAAACAAAAATTTGTGTGTAGGTGGTATATACAAATGCATCTTCATCAAGGTATAAGATATTCTAAAAAAAATATTTTTCTTATGGAGTACTGTAGTACCATAAATTCTCACTCTAATATTCGTCATTTATTAATTTTTATTCAATCGTTTAGTTAATTAGCCAGTTAAAGCACGCTAATGCACGGTGTAGTGGAATTTTTTGTATATTTTGTCTGAACCAGTTTGACTTTGGACATGTAAATGTTATTCTAAAAATAAGTGATTTAGATTGTTCCGTTGATAGTGCTTTTCGATTAAATTTATTGTAGTGTTAGTAAACATCCTCTTTTCACCAACGGGGATAGGGGGTACGTCACATTAATTTAACTCCAGCAGAAATTAATAATGTAAATACCTAACTACTAGTTATGTATAACATTAATTTGTTGGACTAATAAAAATAAAAAATAAAACATCCTCTATAGGTAGGTGAGGTAGTAGGTGTACCTACCTAATTTTATATTTTGAAAAACCGAAACAAACGGCATTTTTGCACGAGATCTTCGTAAAGTCTCAATACATATTGATTTCTGATTAATAATAATTTAATATGATGGAAAAATACATGTTATAAACATCACAACTAAAAAAAAAAATAATAACTATTAAGGTATTTGATTTTGTTTTCGTCAAACTCTATATAATTTCCATCGTCATTTATAGATTACTAGGTAGGACGATTACTTTACGCCAACAGTGTTTTAGCAAAGTGGACGACGATGGAAACAGTCCTTTGCATCTCGAAAACATACGATCTTCGGGCAAATGTGCATTAAGCAACCCCTACTTATTTTTCACTGTTTTGTTGAAATACTCTTTATATGTATTCAGAAAATTCTGGACAAAATCGTTTGACACCACTCTCCACTGTGGTGGAGAAATAGAATTGGAAAATTATGGATCCTAAACTTAGGTACTTAATACCTAATTGGAAAATGTTATGGCCAAAAAATAATACCTAGAGTTATTTTAGCCTTTAGTAGGTTAATCGAAAGACAATAAATTGTAATTTATATTATGATAGGTAACGAAAACATGCTTTAATTTTTTTTTAAATAAAGCAAACTTTATCCAAAAGACGGCGTAAAACATTTTTAGATTAAAAAAAATCGACGTGGGCGACGTAAATACGCCCAAATTTCTGACCGATAATTTAATTAAAAATAATTAATTTAATGAACGCCACATGTAAAATTTTCAATTTAAAAAAACTGCAAGAAAATAACTATTTAATCGGTTATGACGATGCCATCATACTTTTTATAAGTTTGTCAGAACCATCTTTGACGAAAAAGTTGCCAAATTTGAATAAATCGCAAAATAAATGTTATACAGAGCGACATACCCCAGGTGGCACACTGACGTTATAATGTCGTCAACTATTGGCCATTTAGGGACCAATGGGGACGTCGTAAATGACGTATATATGACGTCAATATGACGTTAATGTCACAGCCCAACGACGTCAAATTATGACCAATCTAGCACGTTACTTGAGACCTCTGACGCCTAATTTCTTTAAATGGGACGTCGATTTGACGTCTCATTGACGTAATCTCAAGGCATTAATGACGCATCTAAAGATGAAAAAAATACAAATGCATTCAATATAATTATTATTTTATTACAAAATGAAGGTAGAAACAAAGAAACTAAATCTAAGAAATTAAACGAAGTATGTTAATATATCAAAAGGATGAACACAAAATTATTTGGATTTACTTAATTAATAACCAAATATCGATATTATTATTATATACGAGTAATACAATAATATGTTTAAAATAAGATGTAAGCGGTAAATATAATATAAAATATACAGTGTGTCCACGAGTTCTCGGATCATTTGATAGAGCCTAAACTAAGCACAATAGAAAAAACTGTTTTAGATAAAAGCTTGCTGGTTGTAATAGTCGCACAATGTAAAATTTCACACCAACAAAAGATACCATAAGATAATAAATTTATTAATTTTATTAATGAAATGGGGGTCACTCACGCCACAAAGATAACCTAGTCACCTAAAGGTTAAAATCTATAGAAATAAGTAGAATTTGTCTGTTTCTTGTAAAGTCATGATTTGTAAAATGATTGTAAAAAATATTTCTTCCAGTTTTTTAATTATTTAAAATTATTCATTTTAAGTTTAGGTGGCGATAGGCTGATTAATTCTTCACTTATCCTTAAGAAATTATATCAAAATTTACAATGTACAAATTTACAACGTAGAACTCGCTGCAAAGTAAAACCACTAACCTAACAAAACCGCTGGTAGGCATGATCAGTATACACCGTATGCCCGTATTTTTTTTTTTAAGTATAGGCAGTCCCCAAAATTTTAATCATTCTGTTACAGAATAGTACCATGTTTGTCGAGAAGTAACTCTCGCTATGGCTATAAGGCCGTATTTTGACATTTACTTAACCTTAAAATCGTTAACATTGTTATTGTTTTGTTTTGTAGCTTTTCGAATTATGGGGGAATGTAGAACCATTACGTGGACTGTAAAATAGGGAAAATATATATATACATTATTTTTCAGTCGATGTGATAAATGTGATAAAAGGACGTTACGACGATGTGTTAAGATGCTTTAAAAACTTACAAAGAATCTACTTCAGGTGTCCCCACCGATTTTGTTCATTTTCAGATGTATTATAGAATAGACCAAAAACTAAGCAAACCACGGACACGACCGTGTAAGGAGTGAAAGTACCACCTGAAAATAAAATTGAGAATTGTGAAACTCGACTACTCCGTGGTATTTCCACTCTTCAATTAGAATTATATTAGTTTACAAATTTTGAGCAATACCGATAAACAGTGAAAAGTATGAAATATAATGATTTTTCACAGCACGAGCATCGAATGACGACAACGTTTGCAACCTTAAATCGCTTTCTTCCAGATTTTCTCGAAAACGGTACATTTTAACGAAAATTATACAGAGCGACGCTTGATATAGTATTTTATGGCAATTTTAAAACATATTTTATATCGGCGATTCGCGATAATTAATAACGGATATAGTCCAATTTTAAGGTTTTGATCGGCCGCCATTGCGGTATCGAAATCGCGGTAATTGTGTTATTTGAACACTGACGCAAAAGTGCCAGGTGTCACATGACGAACTAGTCATACTTAAGGGAATGTTGCGGGATTCGTCATCTGTCATATATTAAATGTAAAAATTTTAGGAGAACTATATCTTTTGGTAACGTTTAAATTGTATGATTAGTGGAACTTGGCATATTAGACCATCTTTTTCTTCTACCTTACTTTTAATCGTTCGTTCCCGACTCACAGCTCCATCATGGTGCACTTTTAGTAACACAGTTTCTACGCTATTTTTACCAAACCTTCCAACTTCTTTAACTTTTTTAAATTTTTTAACTACTTTCAAAATGTAGGAATTAATTAAAATAGAAAAAATGACGTTACAACGCCACCTATTTCCTTCCTTCCTTTTGTCAAACTTTACACATACATAGTATGTATTATAAAATCTTTGGTTATTAGTGTAATAGTGGCCTTAGATAGTAAAATGTTAATTGTAGAAAAGTATTTTTAAAAAGCCTATAGCTTACAGGAGATTTATTTACCTAGATATGTATATGTAACATAAATGACAAGCTATAGGTAGCGGGTTGCGTGTTTATTATGATTTCTATTTTATAATATATGTACAGTCGGGTACGAAATTAATGTCACAAATTACGAGCACTAGGCGGACAATACACGGCACGATGAACAAATCTACGAAAAGTATTTACCGCAAGTGACGAAGTACAAATTAATACAAAGTTGAACTTTAAATATTCTAATCACAATTTGTTGGTCGTGGCGTGTGTGCTCGCGAATAGCGACATTAATTCTGCAACCGACTGTACATGCTCGTATTACGAGAAAGCTTAATAATCGCTATTTTATTACAGAAGCTCTTATTTAAATAATTTAAATAAACACCTGAACTGTTGTTGGTTATTTGTAACATCAGATAACAACATGTTGCTACCTTGTAAATTTTAAATCTAATTATAATAATATTACGCTGAAAATGTTCGTAAAGTTATAATAAACTAGAAAACATGATCAAAAAGTACACTTCGTTAAAATTTACATAGGTGTACTTACAGTTAATATAAAAGTGCACAATGTTATTAAAATATCAGCAAAATCGATACCTACCATAAATAAATTAAAAGCTAAATATTTTATTACATTCGAATTATTATTATATTTCTAGTTGTTATGAAAAAAATATTTCAACGAAATATACCTACTTAATATACGTTATGAATGGAATAAAAACCATGAAAAGTTTCCACTTTGGTATTTCCCAAAAACTTCGCGACGTTTTGCTTTTGATCTCTTCTTAAAGAGACCGAACAAAGACAGTTCACGGCACGTGATTATTGTCAACGTTTGTCTCTTTCTCGCGTTACGAACATTTTTGTAAAAAGAAATGTTGTTGATAAAATAATAAAGTAGCTCTAACCTTAGAGATTTTACAAAACTGTACTAACAAAACCGCTCGAAAATTCGGAAAATTATTATTTTCTTGTAAAAAAATGTACGTATCTACGTGTATATCTACCTAATTAAAAAAATTGTTTGTTTTTTTTTTAATAAACGCAAAAACCCAGCGTGAAACATGTTTATGGTAATTCAATCCACTAATTTAGTTGATCATTAGGTATGTTAGTATTACAAGATGTAATCGCTTAGAAAGATTTAAGCGTTGCATCATCGCTTAGAGAGGGTGGATTACCAAGCAGTTCCTTACCGCTTGTAAGTATCGTTTAGTAGATAATCCCACTTATTAAGAGACGATTACCAATAAGAAAAACGTTATACCTATATAGCGAGGTGAGGTTTTCAAATATTTGAATAATAATTATTAGAATACATTTTATATCTGTCTTATTACTTTTACAAGAGAAATTGATAGAAATTTATTTATTTTTAATCTTCCACACTTATGACCGCCATTTTATGCAAATAAATTATCAACGTTTCGGATTAGATACGAGATAATAAGGACAAATCTAACAAAAGAAGATGAACAGAAATTTTAGAGAAAACAGTTTAACAGCTTTACCGAGGTTCGATCGCGGCACAGTGGGATTGTTAAATAGGGCTTTGTTTATGTGACTGGCGTTTTCAGAATGTGCGATATCGCGGTCTTTACACTTGACGACACTGAATCGAGTTTGAGTCGTAACTAGAGATGGAGAAAGGCGATAATGGTATTCCGGATTAAACCGTAACTCTATTTCTGTTTATGTGGGACATGTAAAAAAGCATACCGAAAATGCCAACTAAATCTGCATGTTTTTAAATGATTAATAATATACATCGTATTAAAGTTACTACGCCAGTATGATAATCTGAATTATCTCGGTCACATCTTTATGCAGAACATGCTAATTCCGCCATTTCTATGCAAGCACAAATCACGTACATTAATAGTTTTTCTAGTTCTTTCGGTTATCCAACTGTGTTTCCACTTGAAACTTTTATATAGTCGACGATAAAATATCGGAGCGTTTTCTAAACTATATATTTGTTAAATGCCGCTTGTACACATGATTTTTCAGTTAAACGGTTTCACGTCGCCATGGTGACATCCAAAATAATACCCATAGGTATTACAAAACAAATTTTCTTTAGAAATAGTCAAGAAGGATTTCATCCCTGAATTATATTTAAAAATTCTGTCAAATAAATGTGAATTTTTCGATAAAATGCCCGAAATTAATTTTATAAGAAAGGATGAATTTGTTAACGTTGCAAATCCAGTTCGGTAAAGCTCAAAACTAAAACTAAATTAGAAATTATTAATAAAAATGTTTTAAACAATATTTATTACCTAAATTGTTTGGTAAACAATGGAACGTGATGACATGGAGGGTGTGTGAGGGAGCGGAAGCATATTTTAAACATTCGTTCAACAAACACAGGAAATGAGTTCATTAATGACATGATTTTTTTCGTAATCGTTTTCAGTTATTTTTTAATTAAAACAAATTGTAACGCTTTAAATTTTTAATATTCAAATTATTGTATATTTATCCAACGTCTGTATTTTTTTTACCGAAATAATTTTGAACTAAAACTACTTTCTCTTTATTTCGCATTTATACTCTCATCTTTGTTTTTTTTTTGATAGTTTTTTGTTCTTTGATTGGTTTGTAAATACATAATGTACTAACTGTTTTATGTAATCTAATCAATTTAATACGCCTTCGGTGTTTCCGTTTCCTATTTACATAATGTAAATCCATTTACAGTTCACGCCACTTTTATCGAACGAAACTAAAACTTGGGGTAAGTCCGGAAGAGTTCGGCCAGTGTTGATATTTTAAGAACAAAGTAAAAGAGGACCTTGTGTGTCAACAACTAAACATGTTATCTACGCTTAGTGCAAATATCATATTGGCACATACCGTAAAACTATATTTTAATTACGAATTATCGCCTTGAAGATGACACAGAACTAAAACTAGTGCAAATGTAATGTGTTGGTCACGAGTGTAATGTGTAATGATCGTGTAATATGTCTAGACGATCATTTTGAAACCTCAAAGGGATGAAAGGATTAAATGACTGACTCTACAGTCGTTAGTTTTATAATGGATGCTCTAAGTATACAAGAATTCACAATTAATTCACTTTAATTAATTCAATTAATTCACTCGTATATTCTTTTCTTTCGAAATTACACTTGTTATTTTTTAAACTCGGTCTCGCCCATAGTTGGCGAACGCTCTAACCGAAATATTTTTACTATCTCAAAATTATACACAATTCACATTATAATCTAAACTATTTGGGCTACGCCTCAGTAAATTTAGGACAAATAAATGTAAAAAACAAAAAAGTTACGATGTAGGTACCTATTCCGGGCGGCACACTGCTGTCATAATGTCGTCAATTATTGGTAATTATTCGTCGGCGACGTCGTGGACCCAATAAGTGACGTACGCACGACGACACTTTCACGTCGAACATTTGACGTCATTAAAGAACTTCGTTGAGATGTCTTTGTTTGGTCATTCCAAAGTTCTGTGAAAGTGTAAAGACGTTTTGAAGCGTTAATTTTCTAACATGTTTATGTTTTAATCCAAAATTTTAACTAAAAAAATATATCGATCTATTTTGGTATTATGCACTATCGCGTCTGTGATATATTATAAATACAGTAGTATACAACTAAACAAGTAAGTAAAATCACATCCAGTTATTTATTCTAGTTGTGTACGTCAATGGATAGAACTAGTTCCTTTAACGCGTTTGCTACCACTATGCAAAAGGGCACCGTCTCCCACGGACCAATGATATAAAACTAATTCTATGCCTATATCATCGTCCCAAATATGAGTCGTTGGTCTGTTAGAGAAACTATATGGCTCAAATATGAGCCGGCTGGTAGCGAACGTGCTAAAGTGTCACGCCACTGTGTATACTGATCACGTTTTGGTTTACCGTCAGCGGTTTTGTTAGATTAGTGGTTTTACTTAGCAGTGAGTTCTAAGTTGTAAATGTGTACATTGTATATTTTGATATAACTTCTTAACGGTAAGTGAATCAGCATATCGCCACCTAAAGTTAAAACTAATAATTTTAAATAATTAAAAAACTGGGACAAATATTTCTTATAATAATTTTACAAATCATGGTTTTACAAGAAACAGACAAATTCTACTTATTTCTATAGGTTTTAACTTTTAAGTGACTAGGTTATCTGTGTGGCGTGAGTGACCCCCATTTCATTATTAATTTATTTAGAAGTCTTTTGTTGGTGTGAAATTTTACATTGTGTGACTCTTACAACCAGAAAGCTTTTATCTAAAATAGTTTTTTTCTTTTGTGCTTAGTTTGGACTCTATCAAATGATCCGAGAACTCGTGGACACGCTGTATATCTTATATTATATTTACCGCTTACATCTTATCTTAAATATATTATTGTATTACTCGTATATTATAATAATATCGATATTTGGTTATTAAGTAGGTAAATCCAAATAATTTTGTGTTCATTCTCTTGATATATTAACATACTTTGTTTAATTTCTTAGATTTAGGTTCTTTGTTTGCACCTTCATTTTTGTAATAAAATAATAATTATATTGAATGTATTTGTATTTTTTTCACCTTCAGATGCGTCATGAATGCCTTGGGATTACGTTGATGGGACGTCAAATCGACGTCCCATTTAAGAAATTAGTCGTCAATTAGACGTCTCAAGTAACGTACTAGATTGGTCATAATTTGACGTCACTGGGTTGAGACATTAACCCGTCATATCGACGTCATATACACGTCATTTACGACGTCCCCATTAGGCACCAAATGATCAATAGTTGACGACATTATAACGTCGGTGTGCCGTCCTGGGATTTTCCAAAAAGTGGTCGAACTGTCCCGGACTTACCTTATAAAATGAATATTTTTTATTCAATAAAACATTGTTAAGATAAATAAAATGTGCTAGTTAAGTTCTTTTGAAAAAAGCAAGTTTAAATTTTCGTACGTTTTAAAATACCCATACAAATTACGAACGAAAACGATGGTACCAATTTTAAATTAATTACTTGTCAAACTGTTGGAGTAATTAATATGTAAAAAGGAATAGTTCGCGTGTAGTAGGTAATATAACGCACTTCCTAATGGAAGCAAATGTTATAGTAGAGTAGCACAGTCCCTCGTGAAATTAGCCTCGGCCCGAGTAAAGCTACGTGAAAAGTAAGGGTTTTAGATTTGCATAGGATATGTTTCTATCAGGACCAGTTTCAATAAAGAAGTTCTATGCAAATATGCGATATTTTCGGTCCTGTCTTATTTGAAATTCGGCTGCTATCGAGATTAGAACTTTAAATTTCGTTTCTCGGTTTACGCCCGGTGTTC
This sequence comes from Rhagophthalmus giganteus, assembly GCA_036326145.1. Taxonomy (NCBI): domain Eukaryota; kingdom Metazoa; phylum Arthropoda; class Insecta; order Coleoptera; family Rhagophthalmidae; genus Rhagophthalmus; species Rhagophthalmus giganteus. The sequence continues at coordinate 2,832,265 of JARFJA010000083.1, read as the reverse complement.
GCCGTATAACAATGTAGGTAATAAGAAAGGTAGGTACGATAATTGAAAGGGAAAATAATGTTGCAAAGTTTGTTCCGATACTGCGGCTTATTTTAAAAACGAATTAATATGTACTTGTACTGGAAATGGGGCGCTAGGGGTGTAAATTCATTTTATCTGTTACTAAGCGGATTGGACTTTAACTTATCCTGAAAATCCCACCCATGAACGTACGTACTACCGTTAAATATATTTGCGGATAAGTTGAGTTATAATCGGTAAATGAGATTTCGAAGTAGTTAACACGTAGGTATTATCTATACCTATAATGCAAAATCTAAAGCTGTATAAAAATAGTATTTTGCAGATACGTCTATTAAAAATTGATAAAATTATGTAGATAAGTAATCGTGGTTGTGCAAAGAAATAATTTAACATACATTTAATTTTATTTTAGATGTTTTAAATAGCACGATTTCGAAAATATCAAAGTTATACGTAAAAGTTGATAATGGAACAAGTACCTACTAAAAAGAATATTAAATACCATCATAATAAAAAAAGTCGTTAAGTGTGCGGGGATTAGAAACAGCTATATAATTATACCTACACCAAACTTTAAATATACCATCGCTACGCCTCCAGATACCCGGTCTTGTTGTTATCATTACTGAAATAGTTCGTTTTGTTTTCGATAGTCCGGTAAAGGATTAATTCCTCCTCCGTAAATATAGTTGTTGCGCATTTTGCGACACAATATAAAAAATTCCGACCGCGCGCAATCCTCAGTATTAAATTTTCATGTTGCATGTCAAAAAACTCCTTTTTAAAAATTTTTCTCGAAAGATACATTTTTTGAAAAATAATATTTACGAGAGAAATTTATAAGAATTAAAAATATATATGCTTATATAAATATAAATATACATCGCTTCTTTTCGATTCTTTCGAAGACGGTGCATTCTATCGAAAATTATAAAGAAACGTGATCGGTAGAGAATTTTATGCCGATTCTAAAACATATTTCATATTACCGATCCGATGAGTAATAACGGAGATTAGAGTTTTTTAATTTTTTTTTGAACGGCCGCAATTTTGAAACTGGCCGGTCGATCTGGCTGGTTAACGAACTCGTCCTTCGTTTTCGTAAAGACAATATGCTATTCAAATTTCAACCTCCTACGATCAAAATTGCGACCGGAATCGTGTCCAAAAGAAATTGATTATATGTTCTGTATATATGTGACGACCCAAAATGAATGACCTATATTTTCGTGATGGAGAAAAGCCAAATGGACTCGTCTGGGTCCTGTCGCGAGACAGGCTGCAATTAGCTTTATTTTCTAATGAAAATTCGCTAATAAACAATACACTATTTGAAAACCGAATGTCAACTAACTTTCTACAATGCATAGGTATTCTAAAATTGATGGTATTCTCTCTGCTTTACAAATGGTACGACTGGCGACTCCTATATTATTTTTATTGTTAGTGCAAGAGCACTGTATTGGCCTAAACAATAATTCCACTGTCGTTAGACGTGATAAATGAAATACCTCGAGAAATAAAACTGAACTATAACTGCTTACGCATCTAATTGTTTATAACTAGCAACAATTTAGGGATAGCTATACCATAACCGATCACTACTGATAGTCAGTCAATCATTATAGAAATTATTGTTTACATCATGGCGATGACTGAGGTTCAGCGGTGATCGGCTGTTGTGCAACTGGCCCTTATAGGTAGACGTGTTGTAGTTAAACATATTCTTATCTTGGCAATATTTTACACTTAAATTTGAATATCTACATAATTCCTGACATAAATAAACCATAATTTATTATATCAGCGTGAAATACGTATATGCAAACAGCTTATATAAATCTTAAAAATATTTTGTTATACCTATATATATGTATATGTGTGTGTGTGTGTGTACATACAAACATACATACATAAGGTCGATTCACCTGTTTTTACAGCCCCTTATCTATTCGCGGCCCCCAGCGGATATTTTATGCAATAATAACAGTAAAACGATAAAAAACTGTCAAAATGAAAAACACACTAAACACACCAACATACAAAGCATACAGGGCATGTTTTTCATTTTGACGCGTTTTTTTATGGTTTTGGTATTGTATTGAATTAAATATCTGCTGGCGACAGCGAATAGATAAGGGTCTGTAAAGCAGGCGAGTCGGCTTTGTATATCTACGGGGGATTTTAAGAATAAAATACGCAAAGGTATGTTAGATTGATTAATTTCCGACACTTAATTGCCTATTATTATTATTTTTTAATTTACTTACAGGCCGGTATTTCCATCTTCAAATAAACTTATTCGACAAAAAATATTTTAAAAATGGAAACTGGTACTTTAACAAAGGTTTCCATTGTAAATTATACGTCAGATAAAATCGGAAGATTGCAAGATTGACCCTTAAAATAAGTGATCTAGGATATGTGACGCATCTTGAAGTGATTGATAATGAAAAATTGTTACCTATTCGAAGACGTCTCAAGAAATGTGGCGTTTCAAAATCAACAACGATGCCAGAACAAAATTGTTGTCAAACTTTAGTTGATAATATGAGCGATGCGACTTTTCATTGTTACTACAACCCAAATAATGATTCCTTTGTAACATAGGATGTTATCAATATTAACAACTCATAGTGTAGAGAGAAAAAAACAAAAATCTGAACTAATTGGCAATTTTAAAATATAATTTGAGAAAAATCGGAGCTCGAAACTGAATCGAAACTGAACACCGACGCCGTCGTAACAAACTAATTAAAAATTGATAAAATCCTGACCTTTCCGTCCTATTAGTTTTCCGGGTGGGCGACGAACAATTCCCGAAAGTTCTCCGTTAAAACCAAGATATAGGCACACATAAAAGCGGTAATCGCATAAAATTCAAGTCTTAAACGACACGGAAACACGTCCCGAATCCTACGACAGGCGACGCGGAACTGAATGGAATTTTTAAAAATAATTCGTAATCGGTCTGTTAACGTTTGTTACACAAGTTAAACGTTTTGTTCAAAGTGAAAGTATATATTTTATCAAGCAATAAACCCGCGCAGGCATACGCGATAACCGATAGATGCGCAAACACGTGTTCGAATATCTTGCAAGGTGAGATGCGGCTATTTGTATATGCTTATCAGTGTGACTGGCATGTGAGTAATTCGTGTTCAAAACGTTTATTTCATTCGTTGAAGGGCATTATTTATTTTAAGAAAATTAATGGATTTCTAAGCTTTTTATTTATTCACTAGGATTTTAAAATCGGGCTTGATTAAAATGTAAACGGTCGGTTGTTATTTTAGACATAAAATTAAAAAAAAAAAGATTATGTTTAAGAAACTGTCCGTGTTACTTATTCTAATATTTTGCCTCAATTTGTTGAAATAAGTGACACCAAAAGAACAGTCAGCAGCAACAGTTTGGTATTGTATTGAATTAAATATTTGCCGGCGACAGCGAATAGATTATGAAAACTTAATTGCATAACGTTGTACGTGTACCTATTCCAGAATAAATTGTGGGTATTGAGTCGCATAGTTTATTATTAATTAAAAAGTGCCTACCTATCCTTTTCAATGCCAGTAAGTTTTATCGTGTATTATTTGAACTAAAGTTGTAGTAATTTGTTTGTTGTTCAAAAATGGATTTACGTAGTATAGTTTTATTTTGTATTATAATATGCATGCGCAAATAATATTCGAGGAAAAGACATGTAAACGAAATAATTACTTATACAGGGTGCTTAAAAAAAATAGTAGAAAAATTTAACGGCATGTACTTAGTACTGATTAAAAGACATTAATTGACATGAGTCCGAAAACCAACCGCTATCGCAGACATAGCGATTTTTGCGTTGCACTTTACCGCACCATTAATGAAAAACAACAGACCAATTTCAAAAATAAAGTATTTCAAGTAGTGTTCAACTCTTCTTGTAAATGAATTGGGAAAACCTTTTGAAATTCCAGGTTATAAATCGAATACTTTGGCACGCATTTTCGACACGTTAAACTGTAAATTGAAGTGGCATAAACCAAAGATTTTAACTATCCCCGAGCAAAAGGGTCCCATAGGATTTTTCTGTTGTTTTTTTTTCACGAATAGTGCGATAAAGTACAACACAAAAATCACCACATCTGCGTAACGGTTGGTTTTCGAACCCATGTTAGTTAAGACTTTTCTGTTCCTTTTGGTCTGTACTATATGTCGTTAAATTTTCCGACCTTTGTTTTAAGCATCTTGTATAAATTATAAAAAAACAAAATACATAACACGAGAAGAATTTGCTCAACTTATTCTTTCTTATATAAATATATACGAGCATACATTAATACTTCGATTATTTTTAAAATTTGAATATTTAAAAACAATAATGAAAAAGTTTATTGGCAAAACTTGTTGCCGTAGGATAAGTAAGTTGACTTAGAGTTCGTCCAGTTTAAGATCATAGTTGCTATAGTTACTATAATTTTCGTTAAATGCAATGACTATTTCTTCGTAATTCTAAACTATTATGATTGACATACCCAATCTTAAACTGGACGAACTATACCTCGCATTATATTGTTTATATAACATCGGACAATTTCTAACACAAAGTTGCAGAATATTCACCATTTTACTATCCGCGTATAGATCCTTGACGACTGATGAAAACTTTGTTGGAAATTTGATCGGGCGGTCGAATTGATTTGAAGAAAATTGCGCTCTGCCGCCTACGGCTATTTTTTTTTTTTGATATTTCCATGCATACAAAAAGTTCCCAAGAGCGTTAAGTACGGCGGAATTTTATGACCAACAAAAATTCTATGCGTGGAAACGAGGTTTAACGCGTATACTTATGCGTTTGGGACTTTTTAAAATAGAAACAAGCCAAAAATTTTGTTCCACAAAACGTTTTTTTTTTTTAAATGCCTAATTATTTTATGTCCTTTTAAAGCTGCAGAGTAATTATTGTTAAAAAATCATTTTTAATTTAATTTGATAAAAATTAAAACGGCCAATGGCGTTCAGCGAACGAAAAAAAAACGGTTTCGGAATCGTTTTCTTGTTTAACCTATATGGATTTTATCACTTGGAATGGTGTATTTATAATTTTTGCAACTTTCGCCAGTTATTAAAAAACTTCGTAAAGTTGTAACGCTAAAAATGTTACCTTAAAAACTTTGAAACGCCGGTAGAATTTTAAATACTTGTATAGGAAATTTGTCAATATATTATCGTGGATAGAAAAGTTAAACGTAACAACTTGGTTTTCATTTAAATTCGGTCAGAATTTTGAAGTAAACCAAGAATTCGTAAATACAAACGAGACAATAAAAAATGATATCTTATCTTGCCCACGTCACTTAATTAAAATAGAATTTAATAAAAAAAAGTAAAAAAGGAGAAAATTAAAATTTACCTTTAGCAGGAAAAATTAGTTTGGATTAAGTTTGCCTAAAGTTACGCAAGTACAATTTTCTTGTTAACTGCATAAAATTATACCTACTAACGTCAATTAACAAATTAACGCGTTGTTTAGATACTTGATGCACATACATTCTATTACCGCTTAACCCAAGAATTAAGCTAAAAGGCAAAATTATTTTCGTTATTATAAAAATTTTGTAGAAGAAATATTTCGATATTCCGTTAGGCATCTTATTTTTTTCGAGGCGGGCATTTATTAAAGGAATAAAAAAAGTAGCATCTGCACTTAGAACGTGTAGAGGGTGACAATCACGTTTTACAGTGCGTATCTCGCGCATTCAGTGGCCCCGTTCTGTCAAGATGTTTGACGCGTGATATTTGTTTGTTTCGTCGTTTACCTTGGCTGTTTTATTTCTTCTAAAATTGGAAAACACATTTTTACTATTTACGCCCAAGTTATCTGCAGTATTCTGTCTGTATTCGGGAAACTGTGTGTATGTGTACCGTCACAAATGCATTTATTAGTAGATAATCCTGCTTCGCATTTACATAAATTCTAGTAACGGTGTTTACATTCATCGAAGTTGATGTGGTTTATCGTGTCTTTGGTTTAACAGGTGCTTGGGATTGCAACGACATGATGTAGTCGACTCGTTCTTGTTTGTCTCGAGTAACTATCAAAACGGGATAATTGTGTTTGGCTTTCCACCAAATTTATCTTAATTAACTATCAAAATATTATACGGAAATCTTCGCGTCGGTTTAAGCACGATGGCTATTAATAAACTTGTGTATTTGCACGCTTATTTTTAGTATAAAATTACAAATATAGGTATAGTAAAGTGCTCGGCGTCCCGAAAAACGCTTAAAAATGACTTTTGTGGGAAGGTCGGGGTTACAAGATGAAACCTCGACAGATCGAAAGAGCGTAATTTTTTATTTAAAAAGCCAAAAGCCGTCAAAAATCGTCCAGTGCAAAAGGGCGCTATCTTCACCGAAAGAGTTATTCAGCGTACGTGTAGAAGGAAACGTGAACTTTCTTTTGCCGTAAAATTCGTAATTGGTTTTGTGGAATTGATCGTTTAAAAAATTTTGGAAAAACGCAAAATACACGGGCTCTTATGGAGAAAAATAACTTTCGGGGCCGACATCTCGGTTCGAACAGCTAAAAAGTTCACTTCAATTTCGCGTTTTTTACCTTTTATACTGTCATAATTACAAAACAGTACGACATATCGAAAAATTTTATTCTTTAAAAAAGTTTGGTTCGTCCTTGTAGCATCCGACGATAGAAGAATTATATTTTTGTAGGGCTTCATAATTAAGATAGATAATTAAAAGTGAAAACATGCGAAAATTGCATTTGCGAGAGTCGCGCTCTCAAGTAGGCGCATCGCGTCTCCCATCTCACTTTTTCCCGTAGCTCCCTTTCATTCTATATGTAAATCAAAGAATTGCGACATACTATGATTATTATTGTAAATACACCTTATCCGTTATTTTAATAATTAAGTACATAATATAAGAAGCGTTTTATATTAAATAAATTTACGAAAAGCTCCTATTTCATAATAAAACTACAGCGACTTTAAAATTTAATGTCTGTTATTGTTATTCTTCTTTTTATAAAATTGTGGTAATAAGCCAATAACAACAATTAATTAACACCATATATTTCAACTCTGTTTAGAGTTATCTTCAAGTGGTAAAATTTTATAATTTCCGCAGTAAAAATCAAAAATTTGGTGCAAGAAGGAAACTCCTGGTAGGTATTAATTGTATCCTTATTATGGCAATTTATTAGGGCTATTGGCCCTAATTGTAAGTGTATTAAATAACCACAAGTTAATCACCATTTTTCTACTACAGTATGCCAAATGTGCCTTACAGCCTTAAGTTTGTTAACAAATTTGGTATTATTACGTTCAAAATTGTACTTTTCGCAGTTTAAATTAACAGCCTTGATATTACACACCTTTAATAATTTAACAATCACCTTATTCATCATACATTCACAATTGTCACTGCATTGGTACATTTTTGTTCCATAAATCTACAGAAACCAATGCAACTCATTCGATTTTCCTGCATCTGCACACTTTGCTACTGGAGTTTAGAAAACATGATGAAACGAAATTTACGAATCAGCAAATAATGCATGTTTAAAGATTACCTTTGTTACAACCACACGATACTAACACTCTTAGGTTATTTGGGAAGGATGGAAGATTACTTAGTATAGGTATCAGATTTCCTTCCAAATCTATTTTCCATCCAGAATCGGTTACGTCGGGTAACTGTGATTGTAGTTGTAATGAATTTAGCAAAACTTTAGTTTGATAATATGATCTTAAGGTGAGGTACCACTATTTTTCGAATATCGTTAAAATTAATGTACAAAATAATGTAATGGTTACTTAAATTCGATTTTTAACATTAGGTAATACCGAAATTTGTTAAAGAACTTAATTTGTAAAGCACTATTTAGCAATACTCAGTTATTGAAAAATTGAATGATTAACTTAGTATAGGTATAATTTCTTAAATTATTTTCACTTTACAACTGTGATTGTAGTTGCTAATAACTTACATAAATTGCCATAATAAGGAAACAATTAATACCTACCAGGAGTTTCCTTTTTCCTAATTTTATGATTTTTACTGCGGAAATTATAAAATTTTACCACTTGTAGATAACTCTAAACAGAGTTGAAATATATGGTGTTAATTAATTGTTGTTATTGGCTTATTACCACAATTTTATAAAAAGAAGAATAACAATAACAGACATTAAATTTTAAAGTCGCTGCAGTTTTATTATGAAATAAGAGTTTTTCGTAAATTTATTTAATATAAAACGCTTCTTATATTATGTACTTAATTATTAAAATAACGGATAAGGTGTATTTACAATAATAATCATAGTATGTCGCAATTCTTTGAATTACGTATAGAATGAGAGGGAAAAAGTGAGATGGGAGACGCGATGCGCCCACTTGAGAGCGCGACTCTCGCAAATGCAATTTTCGCATGTTTTCACTTTTAATTATTTATCTTAATTATGAAGCCCTACAAAAATATAATTCTTTTATCGTCGGATGCTACAAGGACGAACCAAACTTTTTTAAAGAATAAAATTTTTCGATATGTCGTACTGTTTTGTAGTTATGACAGTATCGACGGTAAAAAAACGCGAAATTGAAGTGAACTTTTTAGCTGTTCGAACCGAGATATCGGCCCCATAAGTTATTTTTCTCCATAAGAGCCCGTGTTTTTGCGTTTTTCCAAAATTTTTTAAACGATTAATTCCACAAAACCAATTACGAATTTTACGGCAAAAGAAAGTTCACGTTTCCTTCTACACGTACGCTGAATAACTCTTTCGGTGAAGATAGCGCCCTTTTGCACTGGACGATTTTTGATGGCTTTTGGCTTTTTAAATAAAAAAATACGCTCTTTCGATTTGTCGTGGTTTCATCTTGTAACCCCGACCTCCCCACGAAAGTCATTTTTCGGGGCTCTGAGCACTCTACTAGTAGTTTATTAAAAAAACAACAACTTGAAACAGACGTAAAATTCTGCATTTTATGGGAACATGAAAATGTTACTAGTAAACAAACTGACTTCAAAATAAAATTTTAATAATAATAGGTACCACCATAAAAATAATGGGAACTTAAAATTTTATAGGTAGTTCAATTTTATTTCAGGTAATCTGGGGCCGCGAGTTGGTTACTTTTTAAACTTCGAAGTCGTGTTTCATAACTCATTTAATATAGGTCGAATATAGGCTAATCACGTACAACAAGCCCCGCGCGTTTAAAAATATAAAAGGTAGGCAGGCAGGTATACGTACTTTCTATAAATCATTGAAATTTTCGCGTGCCCTTTTTCAACGAACTTCTCGACCGTTCATTATTACCGTTGTTATAAGTTTATTTAATCGTCAAACATCTAAAATGCAGGTTCCCGAGAAAGTTTTACTTTAATGCTTTTCGGTCGAGCTTTTCGAAGTTTTTTTTAATTAATCAAAAAAACGACGATGAACGGATACAACGTAGCGCCATCTATACGTATTTATTTCATTAAATGATAATTACTTAACGTTCAAAACTACACGTTGCGCTTACCAAATAATTGTAAAGTATTTAAATAATTTTTGATTGCATCGTTAGCTCTGTCTAGTGCTGTTTTAGCATTGTATCAGCGTACGCCGCGTATTCAGCTTTAGCTGTTCATTTATATGGCCGTTTACGTACTTATAACAGTGACGCTTCTTAACATTCCACAATATAACGGCAGCTGATGTAAATTTCATTGATCTAACATTTTGTTTAATACTTGAAGCTGTCCCGTGGGCCCCTTTATTCTCGAATATCTAACCTGGGCAAATTAAACAGAGGGCATCTGAAGATCATATTTTTTGGTACCGTGAAACATCAGAGCAACCCTAATTTCCCTTTCCTAATTAATTGTAAATGCATTAGGTAACTTTTATACCGACCATAATTCCATAAATTATCAATTTCGGAATTATCAAGGATTAGTTTAGTACATTCCCAGGCGGCACACTGACGTTATAATGTCGTTAACTATTAGCCATTTGAGGACCAATGGGGACATCGTAAATGACGTATATATGACGGGTTAATGTCACAGCCCAACGACGTTAAATTATGACCAATCTAGTACGTTACTTGAAACGTCTAATTTCCTTAAATGGGACGTCGATTTGACGTCCCATTCACATAGTCTCAAGGCATTAATGACGCATCTAAAAGTGAAAAAAATACGAAGAACAATTCAAGAACCTAAGAAATTAAACAAGGTATGTTAATATATCAAAGAATGAACACAAAATAATTTGGATTTACCTTACTTAATAACCAAATAACTATATTATTATTATATACGAGTAATAATATAATATATTTAAGATAAGATGTAAGCGGTAAATATACCGTAAAACGGGGTGACTTTGACTTTTAGGGTGACTTTGATCAACCACGTTGTTATGTTAAATTACGTCACTACGTCACTAGATTGCTGCACCGATATATGAAGTTTCATTTGTGCATGGCTATATTTCAACACTACGAGTTTTGTTCGTTACGAGGATGTCGAACGTATCTTTTTCATTTGTTTAGAAAAGTGAAGTGCGGAAAATTTGAGGTAAGCAGCAATTATATGTATACTTATTGTACTCAATAATTCTGTTATCAAAAACTACACGTTTTGGGACTATAACTCTGAAAATACATTACAAAAACTCGCATGATAAAGTTGAAAGTTAAATTTTAGATCAAGGAAAATTTTGATCAAAATCACCCCGCTAACAAAAATCTCAAATAATGTTGTCAAACTTCTTTTGCAGAAAATCCCGCAGGTCTACAAACGTACAATTGGTGAAAACTTCAGCAGTGAAGCTTTAGAAAGTGCCTTGCAAGCAGCAGTAGATAGTAACATGACATCGGGAGAGTTTAATATTCCAAATTTCATGGTAGACACGGCACAGTACCTGGTGGTCAGAAGGTGTTTTCGACCGCAGAGGAAAACACATTTGTGAATGTTATTAAAAAAAACCCAGATTGGGGATTTCCGTTAAACAAATAAGACCTTCAAATGTTTGTTAAAAGTTACCTAGACAGAAAGGGCGTGGTTGAAAACCCGTTTTAAGGACAATTTACCGGGAGACGATTGGATAGATTCATTTCTTAAACGTCAAATGGATGATATGACTCGACGCTGGGCAGGGAATATAAAAAGGTGCAGGGCCGGATTAACACGAGAAAGCTCTTCTGAAGAAAAAGAATCTCTAATTGAAGAAAGCGACGCGGATTCAGGAGTATTTGCAGCATTAGACTTACCAAAATACATTGAAGCAACTGGCGAGGCTATAAAATCGGGGCAATATGCACTAATCCAATTCGAAGGTGCAGGAAAGAGACAGACAGACAACATTTTATAGATATGTTTGTCTTATTTCTACTCGATGAAATATTTGTAATTGAGTTTGTTTTATTGTGTATTTCTTTGAAAATTAAAGTCTTCTTAACAATATTTTATTACTATGATCAATATACCCCGAATTCTAAAAATATTAATATATTAAAACCTGCCTACTCGATTTTTACGCGGGTGGAATTGATCACGCACATGCGTCTCTACTGTCACTTCATAACATAAAATTAGCCTGATCAAAGTCACCCCAATAAGTTGGGTGACTTTGAACACCTACTTTTTATTTTTATTTTTTGTATAATCATTCTACACCAAATTTGAGAGTGAAATATGATTCTATAAATGCCAATATACCCGATATGTTCCTTGAAATAAACCTATTTTTTTTAAATAAAAATAGAGACAAAACAAATTTTAAATTTATCAAAGTGCCCCCAGTTTACGGTAATATAAAATATACAGTGTGTCCGCGAGTTCTGGGATCATTTAATAGAGCCTAAACTAAGCATAATAGAAAAAATTGTTTTAGATAAAAGCTTGCTGGTTGTAAGAGTCGCACAATGTAAAATTTCACACCAACAAAAGACATCTAAATAAATTAATAATGAAATGGGGGGGGGGGCACTCACGCCACAAAGATAACCTAGTCACCTAAAGGTTAAAACCTATAGAAATAAGTAGAATTTGCCTATTTCTTGTAAAGCCATGATTTGTAAAATTATTGTAAAAAATATTTCTTCCAGATTTTTAATTATTTAAAATTATTCGTTTTAACTTTAGGTGGCGATAGGCTGATTAATTCTTCACTTACCGTTAAGAAGTTATATCAAAATTTACAACGTAGAACTCACTGCAAAGTAAAACCGCTAACCTAACAAAACCGCTGGCGGTAAACCAAAGCGTGATCAGTATACACAGTGGCCTGACACTTTAAAAGAACTAGTTCTAGTCATTGACGTACACAATTAGAATAAATAACTGAATAAATAATTAGAATAAATACTACTGTATTTATAAAGTATAGAAGTATTACTATTAATCGCATAGACGCGACAGTGCATAATTCCAAAATAGATTTATATATATTTTTAGTTAAAATTTTGGATTAAAACATAAACATGTTAGAAAAAATTACGAATACTTTACGTTTTAAATTAACGCTTCAAAACGTCTTTATTTTCTCAAATTCAATTAACGTAACATAAAAACTTCACTTTTCCAGTAAGAATTCGGGATTTTGGAATAACTAAACAAAGACGTCTCAACGACGTTCTTTAATGACGTCCAATGTTCGTCGTGCGTACGTCACTTATTGCGTCCACGACGTCGCCGTCAAATAATTACCAATAATTGCCACCTAGGTTGATTGATTCCGCTTGGAACGACCCACGTTTAGGGTAGTAGATATGCATTTATAAATTAATGATAGGTACGTAAGTTTATACAGCAGCGAATAAATAACCAAGGAAGATATTGAGATGTGTATGGTGTAGGGTTTACTCGAAACGTTTTTATTTCAATAATAAGAAAATTCTTAAACTTTTACTTTATATCGTTTTTTTTTTGCATTATTACCTAGTTACACTAACGGCCGTATAAAACCACAAACTTTATACTATGAATTCGCGAATTCGCAAAGAAATAAAGCGACGAATTACGCACTTAATTTTTCTTTTGTGTCCGCGTTTAAAAAATGCGAGTAAGGTAATTATTTAAAAGTTGAATAAGTAAATTAAAAGATGGGGTATAAAGGGTAGGATGTGGAAACAATTACAGAAGTTAGTAATGCGAGACGCGCGAACGTTACACCCTCCAAAAAGGTCACGACAAATGGGAATGAATAATTAAAAAAAAAAGAACACTTAATTGTTTCGATTTAATTTTTTTAATTGCACAGTCTCGATCGTTGCTTCAATAATGTTCGCGCTAATAGATACCTACTGTTATTACATTTCAAGATACACCACTACGGATGGTGTTCTACTCTCGTGTGACGTATGATAAATAAGTTACACTTACTGTAATTGTTATGGACAGATGCTTCTAAATGTATTTAGATTTTTTATTAATGGCCCTGATCATTGACCATTTAGTCAGCAACTACACTTCGTCCAAACCTATATGCAATCCACGTCGTCAATGAAAGGTTACTAGATTATGACGTTTCACACAGTGCTGTCACCTTGTATCTCGTATTTTGACAGTTCTAATACATTGTAGTCTTTCTTTATGCCATCTAATATGTGCACAAGTAAATCATCTATAGAATATGTTACTTTCAAAACTTTAAACCGAATTACAAATAAACAATCTAGTAACTTTTTTTTGATGACGTAATTGCATATAGGTTTGGATAGACCATACCTATTATGTATTGTGTTAGTAAAACGATCATAGACATCTATAGTTGCAGTTGGTATACTAGAAGAGTAGGGGAGACCGGGGTTGGTTGTCACACTTTTTACTTTTCAAATTTTTACACATCAATTTTAAGCACTACAACGATTCTGACCGTGCTGTTTTAAAATTCTATTCTTCGAGAACCTTTAAAAAAATAATAACGTTCTTATATTATTTGTAATCGAACTTACATAGGGTTTTTTACAAACGTGTAAAGTGTGACAACCTTCCCCATTATGGGGTTGGTTGTCACAGCTGTTTTAAATGAGAGTGAGGAATGAATAATAATTCCAGTCCTTACAATACTAACCTAAATACTTAAACCCTATATAATAACCTGCATATGATTGAAAAAAAATCCAATATTTCCTTCTATTAGCGTAACAAAACAAATCAATTAGAAATACAATTAAGCAGCAGCAACAATCTCTGGTATATCATAGATGATCATCGTGCTTCTCGGATTATTTACCATCCAACTGTCGATTTAGCTATTGACATATTTTTTAAACGCACCGTACACTTCTGTCTAACACTTGCAGTCTATGAGATAAATACGGTGGGAATGACAACACAATTCCATTGTCTTTTGCATAATTTAACCCATCAATTGATAAATGTGACCCGTGATTGTCTAACACAATCAAACATGGTTTTTCCTTTGAACATTTTGTAGAAAACACTAAATGTTGACAACCATACCCGTAACCTGTGAGACAACCAACCCCGCAACGCCATTTTGAATAACTAAGATCATAGCAAGCCTAACGTTATAAGTAGGAAGTTTGTAAATGTACGATAATATACTTCAAATTATCATCTATTAAGAACATGGATTAAAAGCTAACCTAGGTTAACATGTTAGCAAAGAAAAAACATTTGATGACATCGCTAAAAGTTACTTAGCACACGAAGAAATCGAAAATTGTTTCTATAATTAAACTCTGTATAGCCACAGCCATCAAACTATATTCACTGACTGAGCATATCCTTGTTCATGCCGAACATGGTTAGTATACTTCTAGCGCACCTAACAGCGGAAAAATCAACCCTGAGACAACCAATCCCGGTCTCCCTTATCTAAGTACATATTTGCGCTTAATTGTTTATAATTACATTTTATGCTCTAAAAATGCCGCTAGAATAAACGGAACTATAAAATATATTCATCCACAAGAGACAAATCTAAGTCTAAAAATCGTGGTCGATTAAAAAAAGATAAACATAACTAAATATTATCCGAAAAGATCTATACTTTCAAAAGAAAATTGAACATCAAATCGGTATGAAATATTTGTCAGACTATAAGAATAGGGACGAAAAATTTCGGCTGCCGTAAAGGGATCATATGGCGAAACAAACGTATGGGCGTAGGCAGCAAAATCAAAATAAACGACGAAACCAAACGAGCGGTTAAAATGAAAACATTTCGTCGATGATATATTACGAATTACGCCATGTGGCAGATAAATTAATATGGCAATGCGAAATTGATTCCAAATACAAAAGATGCCATTAAGTGAAAACGTCAGTGGGACGATACGAGCACTTAAACGGGAAGGCAAAAGGGGAAATCGCAAGAATCCACCTGGAACGCCCCTAAAAAATGTATACGTGGGGCTGGGGGGAGGGTTTCATCTTCTGCTGAATAAACAGGATACGTCTTATAATAGGGGAGACTCATAGGAGTAGTCAAATATTTATTACGTAAGTATTCAAATTGGGAACGCTCCGTTCTTATCCTCGAGCACGACAATAAGTGGAACGCGGTATTTCACATATTTTACTTATTAATTCGACTTTAGTAATTATCTAATAATATAAATATCTATAGCTAGTTTTTTTTTAATTAACAATTTTAAAAACAACCGTTAAAATTTGTCGTAGGTAATTTAATATCGTATTTTTGTTATAATGCGCATTTACAAATTACGTAGGGAATTTTATCATTACAAATTAAAATTGATAACCCTTTTGGGAATTATATTTTATTTACATCACAAAGGCATCGAAGCCCGTAATCTATTCTACTGGGAGCTTGATCCGTATCATTTTATAGCAAATTTAAATATTGGAATATTGTGAAAACGACATTAATGCCGATACGCTTTAATCTAAAATATTCAAATTCATATTTTTTATGTAATAATACAAATCAGTTTTTAAATCTGTAAATACAGGTGGTGGGTACGTTCGTTTTTACGATCAAAAATGATTTGCGTTATTGCAAGAACGAAATAGAGCAAATTCATCTTTTACGGACATGCAGACTATATATATTTATGAAAGAGAATAACGGCTTTCCTTAATGCTGGAAATTTGTTACCTAACAAAAAAAAATGATACACTATAGAATTACATTTGAAAAATGGATCATTTGTAGAATTTATGTGAACGTTTTATACTTAAGTACGTTATTCAACTTTTGCTGGTATGCGTAATAACAAGTAGGGAGGTCAGAATTCAAATATAACACTTAAATCCGCTGTAGGTATCTATAGTTAATTTTCTAGAAAACCTTTTGTAAAAAAAACATTTATTTATAAAAACATAACTAAACATTTAAATATATTTAATATGGTTTTAAGACGATAACGTACAGTTAAAAATTAACGTTTATCGCAATTATACCTAACCCTATAGTTTATGGTACAATTATCCGCGAATTTAGCTGACGCCACATTTGCTACGATTACTTAGACGGGTTACACCTCGCTTCGTACCATTTGTCCTGCTATACTTGGGGTAACATCTGGGATAATCGTAAATTTTCCTAAATGCTTAGTCCTTCTACTTAAAGTATAAGACAAAATTTGAATAATAAATCAACGTCTTAGTCTTAAACCCTACAAACCTCAGAGGCCTTTACGGAATTAGCGCAATAGTTAACTTAAAGATGCGGCTATAGGTACGGTATTATAACAACCGATGCGATTTATCGCAATTTTTAGGACATTTTATTTTGTAAAATATGGGCACTTCAAAATAATATCTTGCTCGCGGCGTTTTTAAAGCAAAGCTTGTTATTATTAATTATGTTAATCGTTATGAGATAATTGTAGTGAATTAGAAATTTAAGTAGGTATTATAGATCGGTAAATTATTGCTGGAAAATTATTCATTCAAATCTTTGAATAATTAATGATCGAAAGTTAGGCAATCGCGATATAAACAATTAACCATTTTAATACGTTTAGCATGTAGATTACCATTAAATACTCGATTAATGCTCTTCGTTCACCCGCTAACTGCACGAGTACCTACCTACCTATTATTTATTAAACGTGCACGGTTGCTCTATATTTCCCGTAACTTATACAATACATACAACGTTAGTTTATTTAATTTTGATACAGCAAAAAATACAGCCGTACGAATTGATTTCCGTTAATTTTTTTGATTGTATCTTTGAAATCGACGGGTCAACTATTTGCTGTAATAAAAATGTTAGTAGATGCTTACTTCCCAAGTAACAATTATACTTGAGATAAGTTGACTTACACAAGCTATGCTTGAAATGACCTTGTTAAAGACTTGACTAATATAATTATTCAAACTCAACTTAAAAGAACCTTGTAAAACACTTGGATATGTTTGAAAAATTCTTGTAGGTTTTTACCTACCTAAGTATTTTTACTTACGTATAAACTTGCATACAAGGAAGAAAAATTAAGAACTATTCAAGAAATTCATTATTCAAGTACAAATACCCAATTAAACACGTCTATTAAGCTGACACAGCCACTACGGCACAATCGAATGAAACCTATTTAGAAATTTAGTGCTAATTTGTTGCTCTATTCCCGATTTTGTTGCTCCAGCCGTTTCGCCAAAAACCATGGCTGTGCTAACTTAACACTTAAGCTAGCACAGCCACTCGCAGAAAATAAAAAAAAGTAAAAACGAGGAGGTATTTCTAAACTACTATTTTGTTGCTCTATTGCCGATATTATTGCTACACCCTTAACACGAAAAAACCACCCCCACACCAACTGCAGTAAAACAACTACTTAAAAATTTCGATTTTCTTGATAAATTTACTGTAATGAATTAGTTGCTTTACATTATATAATATCCCAATTTTGTTGCTCCACCCCTAATACGAAAACAACCACCCCTAGTACTTAAAAGCCAGCACAACACATTAAAACTTAACAAATAACGATTTTTTCGATAGATTAGGCCTTTATGATTTAGTTGCTCCACGTTCTAGTATATCCCGATTTTTGTGCTCCAGCCCTAGTACGTAAACAGCCACCCCTAGTACTTAAATGCCAGCACAACACATTAACACTTAAAAAATATCGATTTTTTCGATGGATTAGGCTTTTATGATTTAGTTGCTCCACGTTCTAGCATATCCGGATTTTTGTGCTCCACCCCTAGTACGAAAACAGCCACCCCTATTACTTAAACGCCAGCACAACACATTAACACTTAAAAAATATCGATTTTTTCGATGGATTAGGCTTTTATCATTTAGTTGCTCCACGTTCTAGTACATCCCTATTTTTGTGCTCCACCTCTAGTAGGAAAACAACCACCCCTAGTACAATAATCTTGTGGAAAATCATAAACAATTTAAATCTTCACAACTGGTCAATCCACATTTGCTTGTTTATGCTCGTACCACATAAGGTGGTATATTCATACCACCTTAAATAATAATAAATCATTCGAATTACAATAATTAATTGTTTAGAGTTGTATTAAATTTTGTTCGTAATGTCATATTTTAATGTTTTAGTATTTTATTAACCTAATGTTTTAAATGTATTTTTATTTTAATAACACTGCTAAGCAAATTGAAATTTTTTTTCTGGTTCTTAGTTGCAAATAGGTGATCTTGATTCATATTGTTATACTGAATCCAAATCTGCTATTGGTTTTTCTCTAGCACGTATAGTTTCGGAGAAAACTTGATTTTGTGTCGAAATAAAACGGTCAAGTAATTAGATGCATTTAATGTTACAAAATGTTCATAAAACCCTTTAAAATGTTCTATTTGACAGTTTTCTTTTGTGTAATAATCTATCCTGGTCTTCTCTAATCAGTAACCAACAGTAATCACCCAACATGTTCACATCCCATCTTCCCTAGTACCATTTTTGTTGTTGAAAGGTCTTAATGGAAACGCTTCCCATGCTCATCACTTACGTATCCCAAATTGTCTGGGAAAAAATTCAGATGGGAATGTAATAGTGCATCTTTAGCAACATATTACATCCAATTTTATGGTAAGCTGTCGGCATTTCGTGGATGGGGGTTTTGTAATTGTCCGCTTTGTTGTTGCCTAAAAAGTCGTTCACCACTGATTTGAAACAATTCCATGCCATCTCTTCTTTTCAACGAAAAACCGCATCGAAGCTGTTGTCATTCATTAATTGTCGAATTTGGGGAACCACAAATATGTCCTCCTTTATCTTAGCTTTGCTGATTTTTGGAAATTTTTTTTTATGGATTGAAAA
The DNA here is from genome assembly GCA_036326145.1 of Rhagophthalmus giganteus. Taxonomy (NCBI): domain Eukaryota; kingdom Metazoa; phylum Arthropoda; class Insecta; order Coleoptera; family Rhagophthalmidae; genus Rhagophthalmus; species Rhagophthalmus giganteus. The sequence goes on along the minus strand of JARFJA010000083.1, from coordinate 2,813,006 downwards.
CTTCTTTCACCACGGTCCACACCTTTTATAAAATTCTGTATCAGCCCTAACTTTATATGCAAAGGGGGTAAATCGATATTGTTTCTATCCACAAGGTTTTCATGTAAAATATTTTTTTATTAAATATTCCCAAAACTTTTTATGGCTAATCCGTAATTACCTAATGTCATTATAATTACACTCTCGAATGGAACTTCATATTCATATACTTCAAAAACTCCACGTGATAGAAAAAATTTAAACGCAGATTTAAATTCAAGGTGAAAACTTACATAAGGATTACCTAGTTTTGTTCAAGAACCAAAAATTCTGTTTAGCAGTGTAATTAATAATTGTTTACCATCATTTGTATAATTGTTACCACTGAAGATAGCCCCGAACAAAGCCGAAATATATGGTTTTATTCATTTAAAGTTGTTTATATTGGCTTATTACCACTATCTTAGCAGAAGAAATAATAGATTTTTGTTCCTGATACTAAATAAAATAAATTGTTCCTAAAATACCTTAAGTAATACATATTTATTCAACATCTACATAACGTAGATCCCTATTACAGGAAATAGTTTTCGTACTAGAGGTGGAAATAACAAAATCAGGATATAGCATAACGTGGAGCAACTAAATCAAAAAGGCCTAAACTATCGATAAAAACTTAACTTTTAAGGACTAGGGGTAGGTTTTCTCGTACTAGAGATGGAGCACAAAAATCAGGATATACTAGAACGTGGAGCAACTAAATCATAAAGGCCTAATCCATCGAAAAAATCGATATTTTTTAAGTGTTAATGTGTTGTGCTGGCGTTTAAGTACTAGGGGTGGCTGTTTTCGTACTAGGGGTGGAGCACAAAAATCGGGATATGCTAGAACGTGGAGCAACTAAATCATAAAGGCCTAATCTATCGAAAAAATCGATGTTTTTTAAGTTTTAATGTGTTGAGCTGGTTTTTAAGTACTAGGGGTGGTTGTTTTCGTATTAGGGGTGGAGCAACAAAATGGGGATATTATATAATGTAAAACAACTAATTCATTACAGTAAATTTATCAAGAAAATCGAAATTTTTAAGTAGTTGTTTTACTGCAGTTGGTGTGGGGGTGGTTTTTTCGTGTTAAGGGTGTAGCAATAATATCGGCAATAGAGCAACAAATTAGCAACAAAATAGTAGTTTAGAAATACCTCCTCGTTTTTACTTTTTTTTTTATTTTCTGCGAGTGGCTGTGCTAGCTTAAGTGTTAAGTTAGCACAGCCATGGTTTTTGGCAAAACGGCTGGAGCAACAAAATCGGGAATAGAGCAACAAATTAGCACTAAATTTCTAAATAGGTTTCATTCGATTGCGCCGTAGTGGCTGTGTCAGCTTAATAGACGTCAATTAAACCTCTATTCGAGGAAAACACTTAAGTCTTATTCAAAAGTTCTTTTTATAAACTGAAACTTAAATAATTTCTTGCTTAAAGTTTTTTCAAGATCATATTTGGAAGCGTTATACAAATTTTATTAATGTTGCGTTGCCGAATCTCGTATAAAGAAAAATTGTAAGTGTTATACAAAATTCCCAGAATAAATAACTTAAATAATATTTTATGCAAGTTGCACTTACACACTATATAGGTGTGCGCGAATTATAGTTATCAAATATAGGTATGTATAGCGTTTTTTCTTGCCTCCGAATTTACACTGTATAAAAAGTATTTACAGATAAAAATGGACGCATTTAAATTATGGAAAAAAATTAAAAGATCAGGCCACTATTTCCGAAAGGTAAATAAACAATTTTCAAGTTTGATTATAGAATCATCGTCTTTTGCTACTTCAAATTTGTCATCTAAGAGGTTATTGCCAGCAATACCTCAATCGTCCAATAATAAATGCCTGACTAATAATGAAACTTCAGTATCCAATGATAAAACTAGTAATTTAGGTTCTATACCGACTGCTAAGTAGATATATTCGATATATATTATATATATCGATATATATTTGCACCTATGATTTATTGACGTATTATAGGGGTTGTCAGCGATGAGTCACCTGAGGATTACAGACAAAGTGCCTATGAATTTTACGCAGATGATGAGAGTAGTGATAATAGTATTAATCGCATCATATATGATGATGATAGCAGTTCAGCGGCTGAAGATGAAAGGAGCCAAAATCTTCACATGAATATAAGACATTGGGCGCTAACATTCAACATTAACCACACGGCAGTAAAAGAGTTGCTCAAAATTATTAATAATTGTTTTGATAAACACGCGTTGCCACAAGATCCACGCACGTTAATGGAAACTCCTCAAACGGTGGAAATTATACCATTGGGTGATGGCGAATATTGGCAAAATGCTTTGCGGTTTTGTTTGGAAAACTTATTCTCAAAAATATCTAAGCCTATAAATAAATCCTATAATATAATAGCCTATCATTAAATATAAACATAGATGGACTGCCAATATTTAAAAGTGCCAAAAGCGAGTTTTAGCCCATCCTGGCCAATATTTCCGAATTACCGAAACAAAAACCATTAGTGATCGGAATATATTATGAAAATCTAAGCCATCGGATCTGCGCTTGTATTTGATTCTATTTGTCGAAGAATTAAAGACAATTTTGGCTGACGGAATATATGTAAATAATAAAAAAAATAAAAATTGTAATAAGGTAAGTAAGGGAAATGTTGTGAATTCAAACAAAAAACCTGGACAAATTGATTTGTAAAAATTATTTTTTTCTGTTTGTAATACGTCTTCTTGCATAGAGCTTGAACTAATGAACTTGATTACAATGTTATTCATGTAAAATATTTTAGGATTACGCAAACTTCTGAAATAAGTCTTACATCGAGTGTTACTCAAGTTCATTACCTAAGAACTTTGTACTTGAACAAGCCTTGTATACCATCCTCATGTAAAACTTTATTCTATATATTCTTGTATAAATCCTTATATCATATTCTTGAATAAAGACCAGTTTAAGCCGCATTCCAATCGCCCTTTTTACTGGCATTAGCCCCGAATAATACTTTATACTAAGAAAATTCAAGTCGCATTTCTTGAATAATTTCTTATAAAAAGCTTTAGACAACATTTATTTAAGCAAAATTGTTACTTGGGGTACATGTACTTATGGCAGGAGGAAATGCTTACTGAATGTAAAATCATTTTAATTAAATAAGTATAGGCAGTACTAATGATTTTGTGTAACTATGTGTTGTGTGTAACTAATTGTTGAATGTGCGCCTAACTGTCTGTCGTTTTTTTTATAACATCCTTAGCTGCTGTTCTGCTATACTGCTTGGTTAATTCATTTTAATGCACGTTTTTGATAGAATTTTAAAACGCGGTATAAGGTTTTTCGTTGTCAAAAGCAGTTGAGTTTTGGCGTAATAATTTAATTTGCATATAAATTAACAGAATAAATTTATACGTACCTATATTACCAACGTATCAAAGTATTCTCCCTTATCGTCGTGTCCACATTCCAAATAACTGGACACTTAAAACGAGTAGCTACACCCGCGATTGAAACGCTGCATCGCAAAAAAAAATTAAATCGACAAGTTTGATGTTTTTTACTAACACGTTATACAGTTTACGTGTTCACTAGCCACCGAAAAGATTGTTAGACTGACTAGTGACGATTTCCGTCGATCGTAGAAAGTTGCATGTTTGCATAAATACAATAAGTTTTAATTTATTGTTAATATGATCATTAGCCTTCTCAAAAAATTTATTAGCTACGTATAACACTGTTTTTGATACAACGTGTTCGTGCGAACTGTACATATGCGAACATATCGTAGAGTAGAAGGGGGTAATGTCGTGAACTGGCTTTTTTGACTAAAGGAATAAAATGATTTACTAGCTGTCTGTAAGGTAGGTGCCTAGTGACCGACGGAGCTTATGCATACAATACTAGCGATCTTCATGTATTCGTGACTAAAGGTGTGGCGTCATTTGTAAAACACACGTTTTTCGGGACGACAAAAGTGTTTTTTTATCGTATCAAAAAAATAATTTGCCACACAGGAAAATATACCAGGTAAGTGTTTTCGGAAGTAAAATCTCCTGCCGACAAAAAATAATGTTTTGTTTTTGGAAAAAATTTTGTTTTTTACCGAGTTGTCGAAGTTAACCTGAAAAATGACCGTTGGGAAAATGTCGTGCACTATACAGAGTAAAGTAAATTGAATATACTGATACTTAGGTCTATTTTTTTAATACAAGAGCTCTAATATTTAATTTTTTCGATAGAATGTTGTTTTTGCATTAAAAAAATTGTTTTCAAAGAAATCTTAAAAAAACGAACGGAATTCATATAATTTGTGATTGCTTTTTTATTATTATTTCATTAATATTTCTTGTAAAATAATGATATATTTATTTTACTTATTTATTTATATTTTATTAATAATTTTTGCAATTCCTTTTTTTAACCCGAAAAATGCGCAATCGACAAAGAAAAACTGAAATACCGAATGAAAATGCTATCGAAATGGCAATAGAAGCTGTCGAAGAAGGAAGCAGTGTGCCAGGGGCAGTAATTAAATTCGGAATAGCGCAGCAAACTTTGCAAGGAAGAGCACCTAAATCGATAGCTCATGTCGGGCAACAAGAAAGCAAATGATTTTTCAACTTGTTCGTGAAGATTTTTCTAATGATGATCTTCTTTTTTTAGGTATTCAATGTCGAACAAGAGCAGGAGCTTCGAAACTATCTCGTGAAATCCGTGAAAATGTTCTACGAAGGCTTTCTTTTCAATTTGCGCAAAAACTAAAAGCACCTAAATGTATCAAGAAAATCCCAGCAAGTTGGTTTCCCAAATAAGACAACGAAGAACCTGCTGCCTCGAGAGACTGGGCCGAAGGTTTTATGGAAAGACATCCAGATTTAAATTTGCGTAGACCAGCATCGGCATCGCTGGCTCAAGCGGCTGCCTTCGATCCACCTGTCGTTCGGAAATTTTTCGATTTGTACGAAAACATTTGAAAATCACATGAATATACCGCGGCGATTGTGTGAAACATGGACGAAACTGGGCGGAACACGGTCCGTAAAACTAGGTACGTTTTAGCTCAAAAAGGTCAGCATTCTTCATCTATCCGCGAGTTAAGATGCAGGATAGGTTCCTTATGCACGGAAGTGAGGACGCAAAAGGTGTTGCGAATGGATCTGGTTGGTAGACCGTCGAGACTTACCTTCAATTCATTCACCACTTCATACAACACGCCATCAAAGCAGGTACACAATGAACTTTGTTGATCATCGACAATCATGAATCGCATTTGTCGATCGAGGCATTAAGTTTGTGCAAAGAAAATAACATCGACGTTTTAACGCTGCCCCCACACACCAGTCGTAAGCTCCAACCACTCGATAGCGGTGTCTTCGGACCATTAAAAGCATATTTTGGAAATTCATGCAACGTGCGAATGTTCAATCATCTGAATGTTCCAATTGGGATCCAGATTGTTGCAGAATTAGTTGCTGAGCCGATCCTCAAAGGCGCTTCGTCGATAAACATTATCAGTTGATTCCGATCAACGGGAATTTGGTCATTCAACCGAGATATTTTCACAGAAGACGATTTTCTGTCGTCATCAGTAACTGTTCGGCCATACGAAAACGTCCATCCAGCATCACTTGAGACAGCAATCGATCAACACTTGCAACATCAATCGAGCCAGAAACACCTGCGCAGCCGTTTGATCTAGCAATTCCAGGCACATCAGTTTCGACTCCAACGAATGCATGCAACGAACAACTGATGCAGCGCAACGTGAGTGCCAATGTCGAAATGTCGACTGATACGGTCGATCTTGAAATTCTGCGGCCTTTACCGAAAGCTGCAGCTCGGACAGCAAATAGTCGTGGTCGCAAGCGACGTACTTTTGCTCTTCTCACTAGTCCAGAAATGATGGGTTCCTTACGTAAAAAAAAAACAAACAAGAAACCAAAAAGCAACTGGCTGCCAACAACAAAATTGAAAAAGAGGTGGTTAAGCGACAAAAAGCCGCTGAAAAGTCAGCTAAGATAGCCGCAAAAACTACCACCGAAACAGCACCGAAAAGAAAACGTGGTCGTCCTTGTGTCGCAAGGAACTCCGAAGCCAGAAGGACGCTGACGAGGTCATTGTGAAGCACAGAACAGAACGTCACCATTGACAAAATATTTTTTAAACGATTTTTTCCACGCCAACCATTTTTTGTAAATTCGTCAAGTTTTCTTTTTTCATATTTCATCTAGTAAATTGCCTAATTTTACTTCTTTTTAATTTTTTTTACTTTCAACTGTATTTCTTAACTTTATATATAACTTTCTACTTGTATTAATTGCAGAATAATAAATAAATACATAATAATGCTTTATTTCCTTGAATCAAACCACTAATTATCATTTCTTACACATTTTGGTACCTTTACTACACTCGAAAAATAATACACGACATTTCCCCACAAATTTCGATGGGGGTAATGTCGTGCACTTCTTTTTTTTTAACCTACACCAACACGATTTCTTGCTACAAAAATGTTGTTTTACATAAATGTATTCAAGGAAATCATCTTTCGAACGAATGCTTACTCGTCGTATTCAGTTGAAAAATACGGCTGTACGAGCACGTCAAAAAAGAGTGCACGACATTACCCCCTTCTACTCTAAACATCTGTGTTTGGGATTATAAATAACATTTATTCGTATTTAAAGAAATGACGTGATGACGGTTTTACAACGTGAGTCCTTGCTTAACTTTTCTTGACTCGACTATTTGAGTACAACTTACGCACTGTCGGGGGCGGTGGTGCGTATGGAGTGGGGCATGCCTTTCCCCTACTACTTACTTGTTATAACGTAACAATTTGAAAAAGTGCCCCACCTCTACGTTAATTTAATTTATGGAAAAAAAAAGATTTCCTAACCTTTCTACATTCTACTTTGAAATTCGAAACAGCTTATTGTTTCACTTTTTCTTTGCGCACTCTTATAAAAGTAACCATTCTGCACAACCTTGACCCAACAACTGAATTAAATCAAACCTTATCGAGCCACCTTTTCGTTGACTTGCCATATTTTAAAGCTATTACTAGATAAAATTGGCTTTTACTACATTTTATTCACATAATTTTAAGTGAACACTATAAAAAATCCAGTAAACACTAGACAAATGAAGCTAATACGTATGTATTCCAGCGTATGTAAATTCCATTTTTACTAGGGTTTGCTAATTTTTAATCACATAATGATAAGATTTAACTTAAAAACTGCAACTAAAAGCGTTTACTACTTTTTATTCAAATCGTTCATTATTTTAAAGGTTTTAATATTTTATATCTGTATGCTATAGGTATATGTAAACCTACCTTTAGATAATCTAATAATATAATAGAAAATGAGGTACTATACAAAAATATAGGTACCTATAGGTAAAAAATAAATTTAATCATTACGAAGTAATTCGTGCCACACCCTGTATGTACGTGTACGACACGAAAGAAAAGATAAACAAAATTATTGATAGGATATTAATTAAAGTAGATAGTACCAGAAGTTGTTTTAAATTTAATAAAGAAGCAGAAAATAATGCTTTTTAAAATTTCTTCCGAAAAGTTCTTATACATACATAGGCGCCGATGTGAAAAAAGAATTAATTAAAATTTCAATAACCAGCTCAAACGTTAATTAAAAAAAAAGCTTTTATTATAAAGGATATATCTATATTATTATTTATCAGTAGCGTTCTTAATAATATTAATTCTCGTTTAATTAGCCATTAAATTTAAGCAGAGCTAGGAAGATATTTCTTTTGTCATCTAATTTGCTGCATAACAATGCTTGCATAATGGATATTTTAAAATCAAATAAAAATATCGACCTTGTCGTTACTAAATTCTGACGTCATAATTATACCTACACATAATATAAGTAGGTACCTATTTAAAGTTACCCTTCAGAAAGAAACTGAAATTAATGAAGCGACGACGTTAATGTAAATCGGAGAATACGACTATATTATGAACCGTGTTTTTGTGGTGTTTAAAATACTTTTTTTAACGAATTTTTTACCACTTCTATGAATAAATTTGTATAATTTTATTCTTATTATTTATTTTCAAATACGTTTGTTGCGTGCAAAAATACTTTCAAAGATGTTTAAATATTATCACGTTCAATATTTACAACTTAGAACTATTGCAAAAGTCGATTATTTATGTATTATTTACTTATGTGCAAATATCGATTATTCGTTTATGTAGATGTGTAAGTTTTGAACATAGACGATTGTATTTAACTACCGATACTAATTAGGGTATTATTTTGAGTTTAATTCTGCATGTTCGAAGCTTAAGACGCTTGCGATGTTCAACCATATCTTGTGATTTACAACCGCAACTTGGATCAATACTCCATAGTTACATTTCCAAGGATAATGATAATCATTGTTTTAATGCAATATCTACATGCGATAGTAAATTTTCAAAATTTAATCAAAACAACAATGCAATTTTTACTTTGTGCCACTTTATCTGCAAAAGATAATTTAACTGTTTGTACAAACGGTAGATAAATATAATAATATTATAATAATGCGTTAAATTACACATTTTCGTAGCAATAATAATCTTCCCAAGGATAAGCTACAGTTTAACGCACTGATAAGCTAACTTGCCATTTATACACTAACTACACAACCACACACAAGAGGTAGACATTTCTATTCTCTGTGCGAATAATCCGCGAATGTTTAAAACAAAGGGTACGTCGAATTTATTCGAACAAGTTGAAGATGTATCGTGTGATATTGGTGTTAAAATTATTGCATTCGGCGTTTACAATAGCTTTAAAAGTTGTAAACCGCACCTTTTTTCTATAAGTATTTCGAAAATTGTTTATTTAAAAAATATATAATTCGCGTTTTTAGCAACGAATTGCAAAATATAAACGATTTAATTTAAACGTTAAATTTTAAATCAAATCAAAATCTGTTTCCGAAACAACGAAGTTCAAAATTTGGCGAAACTTTTATTTATTAACTTAATTTTATTGTTGTAACGTTTCAATTTGTAGGTAGTTACTTTGTTACTTAAATAAAATCAGCGATAATTCATAGAAAAAAACAGTAAATTACGTATATTGTTTCCATTGAAACGTTAAACAAAGAAGAATAACAAACGTCACATTACAAATTCAAAACACGCAAGATTTTACAAGAGTCTACAATTCAATATTGTCGTTCGTTGTCGGAGTTCGTATAGCGTTATTTTCGAACATCTATAATTTAAATTAATATTTTTTCGTATGCCGTTGAGTTTATCAAAAAATTGAAATCTTTTTCGGAAACTTCGAACACGAACATCTCGAAAACAAAAGTACGCGATCGATAAAAAAGGCCATTGATTGTAAAATTACATTTTTCAATTTTCACTGTAAATAAGGAATATAATTCAAAACATAATTTATCGTTAAAACAATTCCGATTCTTTGTGACTAAATGAATATTTGAATGTAGAATTGGATGCTTATTAAAAGCTGTTTTTGATTTGCTTCATTTTTTAATTTATGCGGCATCACTATAGTTAACGTTGTACAACATTGAAATCCCAATTTTTTTATATTTAGCACGAACCAAAAACTACAAACATTGCTGTAATAATAATAAAAATATTGTTAAACATCGTTTACAAACAAATTTCGCTTTAAATAATTTTCATTTCAGAATTATAAAGCTACTTTGTTATTTTCTAAAGCGACTGCAGCAATTAATTTATTACTTCCGTATACAAGGTGAAATAAAAGTGAGGAAAAACTGTTGCCCTGTTCAAGTGGCTTGAGATATAAATTTGAAATTTTGTATTATGCAATGGGAAATTATTTCGCACATTTTAGGACTAAAAAATCAAATTTTTCGCAGTTAGTTTTTGAGTAGGTTCGCCACCTTGCATTTTTTTTTAAATATCACTATAAGTCCTGCAATACGTCATAAAAAAGCTTATTTTTTCGTCTTTATAACCATTAAAACTTTTATAGGGTTACAAAACAAAAAAATGTAATAAAAGATAATAAATGTTTGAATTATTTTAAACCGAATAATGCATTACACTTCAAATCTAGCAATACCTGACTGAAACTAACAACTGTTTGGATTGTTCTCTCAAATATAGAACACGCTGTAGTAACAATTGCACTTTTAATATAAGAATTATTTGCACTTTATTTGACAATTACATATTTAATATAAAAATTAGGTAAATTTTACTTACAGTTATTGTCAGTCAGAGGTTGCTAGATTTGAAGTGCAATACCTTAGTCGGTGTTGCATAATTCAAACATTTATTGTAGGACCAATAGTGATAAATATTTGAAAAATGCTGTACTGTATGAATACTGTAGGTACTCAAAAACTGATTATGAAAAAAATTATTTTTTGGGCCTAAAATGTGCGAAATAATTTCCCATTACATAATACAAAATTTCAAATTTATATCTCGAACTGTTTGAACAGGGCAGTCGCGTTTTTTTACTTTTATTCCACCCTGTATGTGCATAATTGTTTTTTTTTTAGAAGATTCAAACAGTGTAGATATTCTGCCCGTTATAACGTCATTGAAATTCAAGATTGAAGTATACCTACCCGTATTTTTAGAAAATCGTCGAATAACAAAATTGATTTTTTAGTCTGTTATTTTTAATAAAGCCATCTTTTAATTTTATAAAGAAAACTTTCATTCAAAAATCTTATTGTATCGTCACTTACTCGGTGAAAGTGTATTTTCGTTATTAATGTATAATACTTATATTTTATATTGGGTATTTATCTATATTTTTTCTTAAAATTAATTTTTTAATTCTTTAATGGACGCATTTCGTAATTAACTATTGCATTTTCACATAGGTATCTATCGACAGAATTAAAAACTCCTTGTCGATAAAATAATTTTAAAAAAAGTAGGTAAGTGAAAGAAAAGAAAATTTATAAATAACATGAAACGTATTATACAAAGAAAAGTTAACATATAATCTGCATTCGTATTTTGCGATTTGATAAATATTACCTACTATAAATATGGAGTAAATAGGGGTGAATATACAATTAGTGTTTGCATAAAAGTACACATATAAATACTTAAATAATATAATTAATAATAAAATAAGTTTAACTTGGCATGTAATTAAATGAAAGTTGAGGTTAAATACTTACCTACATTAGATATTCAAAATCTAAATAATGTTTTATCCACAAACTTCCCCGAAGGCCTTTAATTTTCATCGACAGACAAGGTTCGTGGATTAAGAAAGCTGCTACGCGCTTGTTTGTAAGATAAATAAAATTACCAATTAGATACTAATTAATTATGGTACGCGTTTAATATTAACATAATAGCGTAAAACTTTTGTTTCATTCAAATTTTAATATAATTTTAAAGCAGAAGTAAAATAATTAAAATAATATTGCCTTACAAAAGTTACATCATTGAAAGTGGGGCAAGTATTACAGAATAAAATTTTAGAACTTTTAATTAAATAATTAAAATAACGCCGAAGGATTTCCATTAACTTCCAATCTTAATCGTTACAAAATTAACAATACTATTAGGTAATGCGTTATTATTTATCTGGAAATACAGTAGTCCCTGAATTTACGCAAAGGTTTAGTTCCAAGAAAATACCGGTTACATTGAATTCGTTTAAATCGAAGTATGGAAGCAATACAAAATTAAGGGTCCGGTTCCATCGAGCTCAATATAAAATGCTGTAATAATTATAAGTATTGAATTTAAAGTTTGAAATAGGTGAAATTAACATTATAAATAAACCTTTTTTAATAATTGTTAGTAATTATTTTAATAAAATCAAAAACAAACATAAAATTTTTATAATTTTAACAAATAGGTGTAATAAATTATTTTATTATATGACTTTCTCGTACTCTGGACCATTTAAAACAAAATGTTGACCATTTTGTTTTGGATGGTTCGGAGTACGAGAGAGACAAAAAGGGCGAAACACCAAGCTCCGTATAAAAAAACCGTGTAACCACGATTATTATTAAAACACGTAAATTGAGGAACTACTGTATCTGTGTAACGTTGAAGTAAGTTTAGTACTTAAATTTTATACCAGTAAATATCGATAAAATGAATACAGCTAGCATTAGAACATAATTTATTTATGTAAATTCTGGGAATTTCCTATATCTACTATTTTATATGAATTGACTCTTTGTTCGAGATCTATACTATAAATAAAAGGATTCTCCGAGCTCCTTGTTTCTACATAACTTATGCACTAGGGCTTTTATCCAATTTCACAAATATAAAGCTAAAGGTTTTAGAACTTTAGACCTTTGCCGAAAACTTTGTTGCCAGTGCTTTGTATAAATTAAGGAAGCAAATGAATAAGTATATAGATAATAATATAATCTAATCAAGAATTTCGATGTGTCCCTATCGGTGGTTTCGTAAATGTATCTACGCGTAAATATCTAGTTTTCAAAAAAAATTAGTCAATGTAATGTTGTGCAATCTTTCGAATTATTTATTTTAAAAATCGACTTTTGTTCTCGATTTAAATTTGTGGGTAATTGATTTAATTTAACGTAGGTATCATTTTAAAAAGTCTTTAGGGTTCCGTACCATCTCAAACAAGCTTTCTGGTCTGTTAAAATACGAAAAACAATAGATAGAGTATTTGCACATTTTTTGATTTTTTGCTCAAAATTTTGAAATTCGAACTATTTTCGAACGCGCGAAAACGGCCCGTGACGAAAAGCGCGGATGACAGTTACACTTCGTCCAAACCTATATGCAATCCACGTCATCAATGAAAGGTTACTAGATTATGACGTTTCACACAGTGCTGTCACCTCGTGCCTCGAATTTTGACAGTTCTAATAAATCGTAATCTTTTTTTATACCATCTAATATGTGCACAAGTAAATCATCTATAGAATATGCCACTTTCCAAACTTTAAACCGAATTACAAATAAACAATCTATAGCTTATCCAAACTTATATGACGTTCACATCATCAACAAAAAATTACTAGATCATTTGTAATTCGGTTTAAAGTTTGGAAAGTGACATATTCTATAGATGATTTACTTGTGCACATATTGGATGGTATTATATAAAGAAAGACTACGATTTATTAGAACTGTCAAAATACGAGGTACGAGGTGACAGCACTGTGTGAAACGTCATAATCTAGTAACCTTTTATTGATGACGTGAACATCATATACGTTTGGATAAGCTATAGTAACTTTTTTTTGATGACGTGTATTGCATATAGGTTTGGATAGGTCATAGTTAAAGGAACGAACGCTCTCTTAATCAATCTACTTGAGTAACAAAAATGTAAATACAAACATAATGTGGATGCTTTCGTGTGCGGCGATTTCAGTGACGTAAATGGTCGCACATCAATAGGCGAGCGTTCCGCTTCACAATTTATTCAAACTTTAATTTGCGAAAATGCGTTAAATAAGCAATTTTATCAAAAACTGCTTCCCCCACAGTTAAAATAAATTAAAATCTTTATCTATTTATCTACATTTTGTTAGATTCATGCAAGTACCGTGTTCCGCGTAAAAATACTACGTCGAGGATAAACACCTGCCTTACCTTGATTTAAATCCAGATTTTCCAGATTATTTAATTTCGTTTTTATATCAGTTTGTCCAAATTTTCCGTATTTTACCTGTTATTTAAAACTGGCGATTGAGTAGGTATACCCCGTTTTTAAATTCGCATCCTCTGAAATAATTTATTAACGTCGACGTCTTCCCCCCGACAGAAATTAAGATTCCTGTTGTTTAAGGGTAACATTAAAAAGAAATTCTCGCATTCGTGTCTTCTACTAATTATTCAAATGTAAAAAGTTCCTTCGTCTTGTTACGGAAAGTTTAACTAGTGTTATAGAAGTAGGTAGGTAACTGTTAGAATTTTATTTTGATTCCTTCGAGATACTCGTTCAACCCGCTAACCCCGTCGTTCATAGTTAATAATGCATGAATAGAAGGGGTGGAGACGGCGAGTTCCGAAAATAATTGGGCCCTCAAGATGCATTCTTTCGCCTTCTTTTGTAGAATTTAAACCACATAGCGAAATCACGCGAATGCCAATTAGATCTGAGAAAACTGATTTTTAACGGACATTATAACGAATTAGCAAAGAGAAAAAAAGTGGGCTGGCAAATTGGTTAAGCCATAGCCAATCAAGTTATATCTATGTATAAGTAATTGCGATAAAATTATAATATTAAACGTCCAGTATATACAGTAGAATTTCCGTCAATGGACACTTCCAAATAATCAACGCGAATCATTTTATTGAATAATCAAAAGTCATTTTTTAAGTTGGCAATGCCTTTAAGCAATATTCCGTTCCCGTTTTGTAATTTATTTGACTTAGGGCCGGTTTTTTCATCGCCCAATAAATTTTCTTGGCAAATTTTTACCATGGAAACAATTGTTTGAACAAACGTTTCTATGGTAAATATGTGTCAATTAAATTAAATGGAAGATGAAAAGACCGTACCTAAGGGCCGATCTCCCAATAAATTTACTTGACAAATGTTTACCATAGAAACAATTGTTTGAACAAACGTTTCTACAGTAAATACGTGTCAATTAAATTAAATGAAAGATGAAAAGATCGGCCCTTAGGGTCGGTCTTTTCACTTCCCAATAAATTTACTTGATAAATTTTTACCACGGAAACAATTGTCTGAACAAACGTTTCTATGGTAAATGTGTGTCAATTAAATTAAATGAAAGATTAAAAGATCGGCCCTTAATATGCCATAGATATGCATCCAATTCTGTTTTTGCACGACAGATACATTTCGCAAATATAGGCACATGTCAAAAATGTGTGCAAATAACAAAACTTAATTCAGACAAAAAAAAATTAAAATCAGCGCTATTCAGACTGCATTAAATCAAAAAAAAAAAACATGGAAAAAATAAAACTGCTCTTTCTAATTTATCGTGAGTCGCGTTATTTCGAAATCCTGCGAAAACGTTCGCGTAAAAAGAGAATTAAATGTACCTATTTAATTAATATATTTCATTGACAAACACAAAATTAGGTATATTACGGGCTGGATAATTTAATTTCTTTTAACGAAAGAATAATTTAATGTTACGCGAATAATTTAACGTAATCACTTAATCTTATCCTCATTATGAAGATTAGGGCACACAGGTATATACATAGTATCAAAATGTCTCTAAATTGCCGAAAATCGGCAGGTAATTCCAGAATCTGGTTCAGAGGATTAAAATTAATGACGTTGATAAATTCAGCTGAAAAACTATGTTGAATTAATATTTTAATTTTACTTATTTAACCCTCATACTACCTACCATTTTTTTTTATAACACGTAATACCAGTGGGGTCGGAGAATACACGGAGACGCGTCGGGGTAAAAGCAAAAGTAAGTAAGGAACTAGGATATCGTCGCAGTCTTGACGAGTGACAAGCAGCCAATAAGAAACAATTGGAATGTAGGGCAAAACAATATTCAAAAACTAATGTATCGTACTTAATACTGTAGGGGTCGCCGGTGACCCCAATGGTATTACGCGTAACCTACTGAATTTTTTTCGAAAACGACACATGCTACATAAACTATATTTTATCAAAACGTAAAACTACAAGGTACAAAGTACAAAAAGTACAGTCATTTTTTTTGTTGAAATTTTAAGAAGAACTATTACACAGATGTACACTTTTAAAGAGCACGCGGGGTTTCCAGTGGCGCCAATCTTGAATTTAGATCTTGTTTACATGCACACGTTTGAGAGTGAGAATTTTTAAATTACCTAAATTTTGAATTTACTATAGGTTACTATTAAAAAAAAACCGTTTTATTTATAATTATAAAACCTTTTTTTTTGACAAGCTAAAAAATCGTCAATCTCATTAACTTTTCAAGCTCGTAATAATTAATTGTGCTTGTAAGCATTATTTAAATTCGTGGAATTTAAATATCTGTAAATTAGCCACTGAATTATTACCGTAGTCGTTGAAAAGTAAGGATATTTTTTATTTTAAATTATCGTAAATTTTCTAAATTTTTCATAAAAAAATACTTTTATTTTATTATCTCAATAATTTAAAAGATATATAAATTCAAACTTTTGCTCGGGTTTTTTGGACCACCTCGTAGTTACAGAATATTATTGTTTATGTTAGGTTTTTAGGCAATGATTTTGTAAATAAATATACGAACTATACAAAAAAAAATGAATGTCGATAGCTCAAGTTATACCTACCTACAATAATTTTTGAATTGCATGTTGCGTGATTTATATCCTTTCTAACTACCTCCGATATTTTATTACGAAATTGATGTAAATAAATAGTAGCGTTAAAATCATTGTATTTTCCTGTGTTTTGATTTATTATTTAATTTTACCCGTAGTCCAGGTTATATGTACTTATACATGCACAGGTTGGTACATATTATATGTATAATCACAGTTTAATTTATCGTGAATGTATCAATAGTATGCGAGCGAACGTTTTTATCGAGGCCAATCGCACTTTAACGATCTAAAGCTATATAAGTGCTTGATATATATTATTTTGGAATTCGTTTATTGAATGTGAGGTTTTTATGTTTGACGAGTTTCGGCCTATGTCGACCTATTTTAAATCAACTTCGTGGTCAAAAAAAAAGAAATAATCAAAATTCAAAATAGATACCTAAACAAATAAATTTAAGAAAATGTAAAAACATAGATTTTCGGAATAGGTTAAAATTTAGTTTTTCAATAAAACCTCGATTAGTTGAAAAACAGTGCTTTCGCGAACTTTCATGGGTAGGTAGGTACAGGTGTAGTACGGAAAATATTTAAAATATTCTTCTCAAAAGTATTAATCTTGTGTAGCGTGATATGCTATAACGACTACTTAGTATTGAAAAAAAAACCTCCTTAATGCAGTGCCCTGTAGTTAAACGAATTCAAATCCGCGATTCGTATACAGCGGAATGGATCCGTCTCATGAAAATAGATGCGCCGATAGTTTAAACGAAAACATCAAGTAGGCATTTCGTTGCGTTCCCAAAACTTGATAAAATTAAACGAAAAAAATTATAAATCACATTTCAAGAAGACAAAGCGCCACGACACATTGTTTACAATGTGGACATTTTCTAGGGGATGGACTGAACGAAAAGGGCCCTAATTTTTCTAATTAGATTTTGTGTTATAAGTACATGTTATATTATGTAAAAAATTGTGTAACGTGCTGAAGCATTTGCAAATTCTAACTGGATATTTTTCATCGGATCAATGTGGTATGAAAATAATTTTCGACATATAAGGACACGAAACAAGTCGTTAAATACAAGGGTGTTAATGTAAGGGTGTTACAATAGTTTGGACAGATGTTAAATGTGAATACAGCTTAAACGTCAATTGTTTTTTGAGGTTAGTTTTTTGTTTTGACATCTTCAGTCGTTTACAAATTGAATCATGGAAAAGTTGAGCATTGAAGAACGTGTTAAAGTTATCGAAGCCTATTACGAAAATGGACGTTCAAACAAAAGTGCATTTCGCGGCGCTCTTCGTGATTTTTTCGGCCCGCATAATCGACCAACCGAGAGTGCTATTGGGAAAATTGTGAAGAAATTCCAAGAAACTGGGTCTGCGGCAGATGTTAAGAAGCCAGTACGTGCTCGTGCAGGTCGCTCACTCGAAAACATTGCTGTCGAGCGGGAGAATGTGGCCGAGAGCCCGAACACCTCTATTCGACATCGATCACAGGAATTGCACTTGTCCACGGTCACTTTGCATCAGATGTCGACGAATGATCTGTCGTTGCACGCGTACAAAATTCAATTAACGCAAGAACTTAAAACGACGGACCATTTCGAGCGTCGTACATTTGCCGATTGGATACACGAACAAAGACAAGTGTCTAACGAATGTTCCACCAAAATCTTCTTCAGCGACGAAGCCCATTTCCGTCTCAATAACTACGTCAACAAGCAGAATTGCAAAATATGGGATGATGAAAATCTAAGGGCAATTGTCGAAACACTAAATGCATCCACAAAAAGTCACTGTGTGGTGTGCTTTTTGTGCTGGAGGAATCATTGGACCATTTTTCTTTGAAAATGATGCTGGGAATTCTGTCACAGTGAATGGCGAGCGCTACCGCGCAATGTTAAACAACGTTGTGTGGCCAATATTGGACGATTATGACATCGACGACATGCGGTTTCAACAAGATGGCGCCACATGCCACACAGCCCACGCCACAATGGTTCTACTGCATGAGAAGTTTCCCGGGCGCATAATCTCCCGATACAGCGAAGTCAATTGGCCACCGAGATCTTGCGATTTGACACCGTTAGACTTCTTTCTTTGGGGCCATCTGAAGAGTAAAGTCTATACCAACAATCCAACCACCATCCAGCAACTCGAATACGAGATTTCACGGCACATTGATGAGTTTAAGAAGCAATTATGTCGAGATGTTGTAAAAAATTTCGATAAGCCGATCAACGTGTGCCGACGGAGCCGTGGCGAACATTTTGCGGACATTATCTTTCACACTTAATTGTAATGGATCAAATAACATGTTTCGTTAAAGAAATCTTCAATTTTGTACACCACTGATTTTTAATTAACGTTTAACATCGATCCGTCTTATTGTAACACCATTTAGTATTTATCATCTATTTATACACTACAAACAATAATAGACGACTAACTACCTAATGGATACGTTTACTAACTTATCATTTGAACTATCTAACATTCGAAATTATTCAAATCGTGACACGTTAATAACCATAAAACATAATCCCTACAACTAACATAAACTGTTATACCTATTGTTGAATTATTTATAGCTGAAACGTACCTACGTACGTACGTGATACGATACGTTTTCTAATATATGTACATATATACGTACAGTTATAAAGTTCACATTTTGCGTGCGAATTGTCGAACGATTAAGGACGTACGTGAAAGTTACGGAATTATTAATAATTCTATATCTAGTGAAATAGCTGTGGGGGGTATAAGTAAAGCGGATGTAATAAAATTTGGATTATCTGCAGTTGAACGAACTAATGGCAAAATCAGCATTTTCGAGCCAAATGAATTTTATACGATAAGGATACGGCCCTATTCGCGTACTAAATCAATATTCATAAATCTCTTTATTCGATTTAATAATGTACGAATTAGGTTATAGATAATTTGTATTGTTGTATAGGATGGTCGTTTAATATTTTCGTATGTTTTTGGTGTAAGTACGTACGTACTATTGCGTGCAGGACAATCCCCCCCCCCTCTCCCGCCCGTGGTCGGTGAACGACATTTTCTAATTTCTCCCACCACAATGTTTGCGACTTATTTTTAGTTTGAGAATTTTACTTAAAGCTTAATATCGATCCGCTTCGGGTCGGTCGTAGAATCGGTAGGTAGGTTGCAGCGGGATGTATAAAATGTTTTTGCTGCAGATTCTATTTCCCTTGGTGCACAAAATACAACAAATAGTAAATGGTTAAGTAAAACTAATCGCACCACACGGGAACATAAAATTAAATACTCCTACGTGTTTAAAATTCAATACGGTATCGGCATCTCTGTCTACTAATCTTACTAAGGACTAATCTTACGTAGTAAATATTTTTGCAATTATTGACTATTTATGGTAATCAGACAAAAATGAAAATATCTACTACAATCACACAATCGATAACCCTCGCACATTTTCGCATACGTCTCGTATGCGAATGGTTCGAGAATTGATTTCGGAAGCCTATGCTGTACCACTCGACTAAAATTAACTGACTTTAAGCTGTGTTTATTTATATCTACAAATTTTAAGTAGATACGTTGATGATTTATACCACGTAGAAGAAATTGATCCTTTTCATTAGAATAACGATTTATGTTCTTTTATTTGTGATATTACAAGAACACGTTGTGCTGCGAACTATGCAAAAATAGATCGTCACTAACCGCTATGGTCAAGAAAAGGATTTGAGCCGCGTTTCAAAATTCCTAACAATGAAGAAATTGTGTCATCCACTTTATCTGACGAAAACCTTTTTGTTATCTTGTCTGAGGTTAATTAACGATCTTCGGTAACGTACTGCAGAGTTGGTGCGTCATTTTGGAATTACCCTCGCGTAACCTTATATAACTTTCTCGGTTTACCATTTTCTCCAATTAGATACTAATAAATTAATATTATCATATAGGTACTTGAGGTCTTATAGAAATAAATCATTTTTACGTTTTCAATTATTACGCATACATTTTCGCAGTAAGGCGTTAAATAAATAGTACATCTATATTCTATATTACATGAGAGAAATGTAAATAGGTGTATAATCCCCAAGTGGTTGGAAGATTTTGTTCGAGATCGTCGATGTTTCTTTTGGGAATTGCGCAAAAAGCTGTTTTTCTTCTGTACAAACTGGATGCTTTTTTAAAGTTCTCTCAACAGAAATGAAAAGTAAATATACATATAGTGTTTCAATTTAAAATGTGCGAATATTTTTTTATCCCTTTGAAAATGAAATATGCACGTATATATAAGAAAGCTGAAACAACGCCGGATAATTTCCAAAGAAATGTCATGTTAATTTATGCTTAACAATCGATCACGTTAATTATTAATCCATTACATAATAGTCGACCAGCAAATTAGAAAAAAAAAGAAACAAAATTCATATCCGAAATGACCAAATGTTTCGCTAATTTTTTTTCAATTAATTCATTATCTATCTGTAATGTAAACATCGCAAAGACGTTAAAAACGAAGAGAATTTAATAATTAACGAACTCTGTCGGCACTTCGGTCAAGTTTGATCTCTAAAGAGTTTTTCGTAGTGCCGTATCCTTTGGGATTCTAACTCGAAACCTGACGGTAACAAACATCTACGCCCTCGTCAGGAAGTAACGGCTAAAAGTTTCAATCCGAATGAAATATTTATGTTTATAGTAAGCTATTGTATATTAATAACTAATTTCTGTCCTTTCTATGTGACATGTGAACATTTTTTTGAATTACGAGTAAATGTTTATGAACTACATACACATACACATACTAACTACATACTTGCATAAAATAGGTAAGTATACGTGCGATTAATTTTTTAAATCAATTTCATTTTTAAAATTTAGATAACTGCTAGATAACTATTTATTGAGAAACGTAAAATTAAAAGGGTTATAATTATTTTAAAATAATATTGTTTCTACGTCATAAACGTATTATACATGGTAATTTTTAATTGGGTACCAAAACCAATAAGGGTATATTCATTGCCTGCTTATTTTAGTGACTTCATTTACAAAAAAAACAACGAAAGTTTAAAGTTAAGAAATAAAATATAAACTTCTTAGGCTTCTGAGAAAAGTTTAGAAATTATTATTAAAAATTATTAATTATTAAAAATATATTAAAATTGGAAAAACTAGTGACGAACCGTTTTTTTTTTAGTGGTTCGCCACTACTTCTTTACAATTTTAATATATTTTTTAATCAAGAATTAAAGTTTTTAAAAAATGGTCTCGTGTTTTTTCAAACCAATTAATAACCATTTTACAGTACGTACTTACAGTGAAGTTGTTTGTATTGTAGTTTGCAATTTTATTAGACACTTAATTAATTAGACCTAATTGTCTATTAATTAAGACCGAATTAAAATTGTGACCTATTTTCAAACCTGATTGTATTAATTCCTTCGATCAATTGCGTGTTATCGTAATTTCTTTGTAGGTAATGATGAAATAAAAGACGTTTAGAATTAATCGACCCATTTGGATTAAACAAATTCATTTATAATCATATCTATGTACCTACGGATAATTTATAAAACATTAAACTACCAGTTAGTCAATAGTAATTATATAGGTATAGTATTTAATCAGGCAACTTAGCCTACTTAATAAATTTACAATTAGAAGTTTTGTTGGAAATTCATAAATGATGTACATATTTATTAAAGCTGACGCACTATAGATATTATAATGAAATACTTTTACATTCTAATGTAATTAGACGCATAGGTACTTAAAAGATTTAACAAATATGTTAAATACACTTTTCGTCATACTCCAACAAGTATTTCTTTGATTATCTTGAAAATTCTGCCTTTTGAATAATTCGTGACAGGGACTTAAATATGTAATATACACACGTACCTACGTTAGTGCAAAGAATTGTTCTCAAAGAGCTACATATTTAAAAGTAAAATATTAATAAAGGTCACGTTCGATAAATAAACTATTTCAGTAGAGGAATAGAGTCTATCCATAAAACTTCTTTATCTTGTTGCATTTGAACACCATCGCCAGTAACAAAATCTATGTTTATTTTTAATTTTTCTGTACACTTAGGTATTCCCTTGTTGAAAATTGATATTGCGGCAATGCATTTTTAATGTAACTTTACGGAAAGGATATTATGGCAAAATATGAGAAAAATAAATTTTTAATTTTAATATTTGCAATTATATACTAATAAAAAGGGTGTAAATGTAAAATATCAAAATAAATTATTTATATAGTGTAATCTAGATTAAAATGTAATTTTTTATTTGAAATAAAACGAACCCATTTTATCCCATTGAATTTCTTTCTAAATTAAAATTTGGAGATGATTTTTTCACTATCACGTATCTTTCTAATGGGGCACTTCCAAGGCGAACACGAGAACCGATCTCGACCCCTAAATCACGAAAATAGAGATCGTACATTTTGGGTCGACTATTTACGTAGGTATAAGTACATATATACACATACAGTGTGTTTTATTGAAGATTGACCAGCCGGCGCGACCCCCCCCCCCCAACATACACACATGTTAAGGGAAATTTGTTTCTTTCGAAGTTATTTAAGTTTTATATATTTTTAGCTAAACTCCCGTTTTGCCCATAAATTTCATCATTCTAACTACACTATCATAATTTTACATTAATGTCATGATTTTTTTACGGCCGTAGCCCAATAATGGACCTATCATCTTGAATAATATTTTTTTATTCGAACCAAAAGTATTGCGACAAAAAATTACCTTTTAAAAATTTTGTTAAAACAAAAATTATTCCTTAAGTTTAGAACACTAGTGCAACATAAAAAGATTTAAAAAAAATTGGCGTTTATCTCAAAAACTTCTCCACTTCATTGGTAATGAACCCTATACATTTATATGAACCAGCTCCATGACTTCACATCGAAAATCGTGTGCATAGAGAAAAAGGCGAAAATCTCACTTTTTAATAATGGAAAACATTATTCGAAACTGCGTACGTTCAATAACCCTACTAATAGTTTCGCCAGAATGACAAAATTTCTGGACAAACAAGTTTATAGTTAAAAATACATAAAAACTTAAATAACTTCTAAACTAACCAATTTCGCCTGGGTCAAATCGATGCGCATAGAGGTCCTTTATTAGCTCGCGCCAACTGGTGCATCTTCAATGAAACACTCTGTATATTCAAATTGCGTAGACTAGATTCTGGTTGCAATTTTGATTATAAAACGCTGAAATTACGAATGCGAAAGACAAGTTCGTTAACCAGCCAAATCGATCGACCCATTTCGGAATGGCGGCCGATCAAAAATTTTAAACTGATTGTGAGTTATCTCCATTATTAATTATCGGATCGATAACGTGAAATATGTTTTAGAATCACAATAAAATTCTCCATCAAATGTCTATCGAAATAATTTTCGATAGAATGCACCGTTTTCGAGATAATCATATTTTTAGAATTCTTAACATTGCATTCTAAGGCTTTTGCTAATACGTTTCCTGATAAGCAATTTTTGTTGTTGTTATTATATACCTAAGAAGTTGATTTAAAACGTTATAAGTACCCAGTCATTTTACGATAATTCAAAGAAAACATTGCATTATTTTTCGGTCAATAAAAGGCTAAATTTTATAGTAAAAATAAGAAAAGAATGTTAAAAATTCAAGTGAAAAATATACTTGCTGGTGAAATTTCGTGTTTGACAAACATTGCCTAATTAAAATTAAACTGTTGGATACATTTTAGGCAATTATTCGACCAAGTATGCGAGTACAAAAATAAACAGTTTGATCTTTGAGGTATACTTAATTTAATTAAAGACAAAGGCGATTGGCCGATTGTGAGTTTACAAAGTAGGTAAAGGGCATTAGTGAACTACGGATTTTTAAATAGATACCAATTTGAAAAACCGAAGTAAAATTTAGTTTTCTAAGGAATTAGTCCGTTCGAGCGAATTAAAGCGGCTGTAAAATAAATCGTTAATATTCCTGGAGTAATTTACAATTATTAAAAGTACGACTTGTTAGCGAGTAGGTAAAACAACTGTAGGTAGGTACAATTATTCATTAATTTATTTAAAGTGATTTAATTTAATTTGTTAATTTAATAATTTGTTAACAAAATAAATTAAAAATTCTAAAATTTAAAATACGCGTATTTAATGTAAGAAATAGGACAATTTTATTATCTACGCGATCTCGCGCGTTCGTAGCCCCCAAAGCCGAGAGCCAAGTGTCAGAATTTTGCAAGAAAGAGTTAACGATGAGTATCGTTAGTTCCTGTTTTACTTTGATACTTTTTAGCGGAATTTCAAACATAAACGGTTTCATTAAACACTCAATGAATTTAATAACTAATCCTAGATTGAGATCTACATTAATTTACCTATTCAGAAATTTTACTGTTTTTCGTATAATAAAGATAGGCATAAAGATGAATATTAATTTATCGAGAGCTACAATTTCTAAATTAACTAATATTATGTAAGCGGTACGGTATAATTTTATTGTGAATTGGGAAATTATGGCCAAGGTTTAGCATCCGTTTTGGTTTGAGAGGTTCTTATTCAACTACCGAATTACACGGCAGGACAATTTTCCGTTAATACATGCAGGTAAAAGCCATTAACCTTATCACTACCCTGAACATAAAATTAAATATTTATAATTATGCCGCGGATTACGTTGTCTGGCATAACCAAACTAAATGACTAAAAAAATAACGAGTCGTTCACGTACCCATTCGGTTTAACGAATTTTTTGTTTATTTAAAATAATTTATATAAACTCAAGCTGAACCAGTTTAGTACCTATTTATAATTAAAAAGTCATTAAACATTAATTACCGTCCTAAAAATTTTCAAATTAATAATTGCAAAATTCTATTAAATTTGGATAATTACCTACTTAATGTTTATTTTTCATTTAATTGCCTTAATTTAATTAGTCAATAGTACCGTTTTTTAAAATAAAAAATAAATCGAGGAGTAAAAATTTTACGATAACGATTTTTAAGCAAAATATAAAGTTCTTTAAAGTGTCGAAATGAGTCCTTTAGCAGGCGTAAAACGTTTTGTTTTCTTTAGAATTACAAGTTAATCTTTATGGAGAGAGCAACATACTCCTATAAAATTTCAGGAAACTTTTACAACTTTACTTCCTACCCGAAGTTGCCAGGAATACAAAGATGGGTGCATTCTTTTCTCGTTCCTGTAACTTTCCTTTTAAGCAGATTTCCCTACAATCTTTCGAGCAATTACTTAATGAAGTTATGAGTTTAGGACATCGGATATCGCACTCCGTAGATTCGAGTCGGGCAGCATTTGCAAGATCGTGGACCTTTTCATGTGAAAAGTTGAGAAAATATTGACACGTAAAAGTTTCAGAAATCCTCCAGGGATACGCGCGACTTTTTCTTTTTATGTGAATTGCTTCGAATTTTGTTTGATCCTTCTTATTAGAATTCCAATAGTAAAACATATTTGAAATCAATATAAATCGTTAAATATGTGTAAGTCTACTCATAAATAGTACCTATCTAAATTTATTGGAAAATTTTCGGAACCCGATTTTTTATGGTCGTTTTCGTTTTAAGCCAATAACGCCGATTTTACAATTTGATTACAAAATGGAATAACATAAAATGTTCATATCGTAGAATTGTTTTAATAAAGAATTTTAATTAGAAATTAATTTAAGTGCCGGTTTAAAAGCAGCCTTTTGCACTTTGATTAGGCCGTTATAATTAAATATTTGAATAAAAATTTCAACTCAAATTATAAAGCGAACGGCGACCTCATACATATCTAAATTTGCATACGAATTGTGGAAATGGATGTACGTGAAATTGTACATTATGCCTAATTAGCAAGTCTAATTACGACTTCAGTTCTTATTAGTACTACACACCTTATAGCGAACATAAATTTTAAATGCGCAATATATTATCTAAAATCTTACCTGTGGTTGCGAATATCGTAATAATAACGGCCGTTATCAGCAACTCTTCGATCAAAACCATTTTTAGGCACTATTTTCAACTGTTAAGCACTCCAGTTGCATTGTTTGTGTAACGTATTGACAATATTTTTGAAATACTCTGGTGTAACTTGTAACCGTTGAAAGTTTATCTGAAACAATACAAATACGAATTATTAAAATAAGTAACAGATTAATATGAGTTTTCTCGTAGAGTATAGACGTGTTTTTCTTTCACTGTGATTAAGTGCGAGTTTTTGTGTTTTTCGCATCATCAGGTATTTTATCGTAGTTTAGTGACCTTTTCTCGTGTATCGCGAGCGGCCTTAACCTCATACACAATGCTAATAATATCTAAACATACAAAGATAAAAGACACTTAATAATAAAAATTATCAATAACGCTCATAGAAAACAACCAAATATGTCAACCACACAAAATATAATCCAACCAAATAATCCATCAACAGTTACGCAAACATACTAAATGCAAACAATCTTAACAAAACCAATACAACTTCCTATATCGATAATATTACAAAGAACAAGCCATCATCTTATCACCTGAATCAGGAATCTCAATTAAGGAATACATAATAAACCTAGTTAAAATAATAAACCCAAACAACATAATAGCATGCGAAAGGATTTCCAATAATCGTATATGCGTTTTTTTAAGAAATAAAGAACTCGTCAACGAAATAATAAATAATAACAAAACGCTACTAGTACAAAATCATCAAATACCAATTCGTCGAGTAATAATACCAACCAAAAGAATAATTATTTCCGGAGGAAACCCAATAATTCCACACTCCATAATCGAAACAAAATTGCGTCAAATAGGACTAACCCTGTCCTCGAATATCTCTTTTTTCAAATGCATGAATTCACATAGAAGGATTTAAACATATTATAAGCTTTAAAAGACAATTCTATAGTGAAAACAAGGAAATACCATCAACCTTCATAATAAATTATGATGAAACTGATTACCGTTTCTACTTATCGATATGAGACCCTAACAAGTGTCACAAATGCAAAAACGCAGGACATAAAGCCATAGAATGCACATATAGTCGAGCAACACAGACTTTGATACCAACTACCAATAATAACATAAACATTGTGCAAGAACAAATTGCAGAAACAAATTCCCAAATGGAAGAAGAGATAAATCACTCAACAAAAAGACAAATTTCGAACACATCAGCCGAATCAACTTTTTCTACGTCTCAAGACACACAGATATCCCTAAAAAAAGTGAACCAATGACTCAAACAACAAAATCAGCAAATATACAACAAACATACGACATTACACAATTAAACGAATTCGAGTTTATAACCCCCTCCCCAAAAAAAATAAATAAAAAAAGGAAACCGATCAAAGATGACGAAACTCCTACAACAGCATCAACCTCAAAAAAACCTGACCAATATAACAAAATCAAACAACACTTGGAAGATGAAAAATATCGTAACTTCCCTTTAAATTATGACAACCTTATAAATCTTATAGAAAACCTTATAAAAAACAAAAATATCAAAAAATTAATCACTACATATACTGAAGACCCCACAGAAATCTCTAATATGTTGCGAGATTCTAGACCCACTATTTCAGCAACAAACCATGAAAAATCAAATCATCGAAATAATACACACACTGGAGAAATGCAGTTCATCTGAAGACTCCGACTATAACGTTGATGAATCTTACTCAAGATCCTCCACACAACCACCTCGAACCAGAAATAACTCACTCTCGCAGTCCAAAGTAAAAAATCAATCAGTCGAAAGTCTCGAACCAACACTAG
The DNA here is from genome assembly GCA_036326145.1 of Rhagophthalmus giganteus. Lineage (NCBI taxonomy): Eukaryota > Metazoa > Arthropoda > Insecta > Coleoptera > Rhagophthalmidae > Rhagophthalmus > Rhagophthalmus giganteus. Next base: position 2,784,914 of record JARFJA010000083.1, on the reverse strand, counting down.
ACGAATTACTTGAACCAGTTGAAGAAGAATTAATCAAACAACCTCTAAAGTATAATTTTAACTATAGATTTCAAAAATTTTTATAGCGAAATCACTCAAACGTCCACGTCAACATCCCTTCAAGTAGCAGCTAATTTCATGGATAATGTTGAAGATGTCATTTCAACTGTAAAAGATTTATACAGTTTGCTAAAACATCAGAAAATTAGATATCGATTCACTAGGATAACAAACAACTTACAAAAAGCGTTAGAAAATAAACAAAGTCAAGATGACCAAGAACACTCTTCCACACAAGAATCTACATACTAAAACAAACCTACTACAGACCGGGAAGTCGTCTTCATCTGGATTCCATCCCATTCAGGCATTTCAGAAAATGATTCACCAGATTTAAAGTGAAAACCAATCATGTATTAGTTAATGCAGTAATTATAATAATATAAATATAACCTGTGCCTAAACCCATAGATGGTATGGCATATTAATTAATTAAAAAAAATAAATAAGTAACAAATTTCAACTGTTTGCCTCAAAAATTGACGCAAATAAGTGTAAACCGTCATAATGCAAAAATTAAATTTTTTAAACTACTACTTATGATTTTTATGTAATAAAAATAAACTAAACTTTATTTTAAATGTACGTACGTGCTACCGACATATGGTCCGTGTTTTTGTCTTAAGTTTCTGTAAGTATATGCACTTATACAAACCCGTGAAAGAACGGTGGGAAATTAGACCGGCAAACTCTAATAATTCTTATAAACGTCCCTCCAAAATGCCCGGAGCTACGGCCCTTAAAAGTGAGTCGTTAAAATGTGGCTCTCGATCATTATTTGAACAATCGGTTTAGGTAAATTAATAAAATTCGAAACACTATTTAATATTAATGGACTCTTAACGTGCGGCGGCAATCAATTAAAATTATTTAAATCCGAAGGGCCTCGACCTAAGGGTCGAACTGGCTTTTAAGCTCAATTCTTTAGCTTTACGATTTTTACGTTTTAATACACCCGGAAAATGTATAAAGTATTATTTTTTTTTCTGTACGGCGAACTGTTTTCGAAAAATGTTGCTTTTACACCTACACACATAGGTATCATTTGGACTTGGTATCAAAAACTACGTAAGTATTCCGAAATAGTTTAGTTGCTCAAATTTCCAAAACACAGTTTTTACATTAAAAGCACATTCAAAGAAATTATTTATCAAAAGGCGCATTCGGCCGGACACGGCGCTAAAATAGCGGAAAATATAGTAAGCCGACTACAGCCGAAGGCCCTTAAGCTATTGCGATAAACACGTGGCAGAAGTGATAGCATACGTCAACTAAAAAAAATAAAATAACTCAAATAGACAGCGGTTCAATTGAATCGCTGTTTCAGCGCTTTCTCGGCTGAATTCGCAGAATGGTTCATTAATTAGTAGGTAATAAGCACCTACATTTTTTTTGTTTTCAAACGAATCGCACATTTAAAGTTTAAATAATTGTTACGATTACTTTTTTCTTTACCTTCAAGTTAGAAAATAATTGCTTAATATATTTTTTTTAAATAAAACGTCGAACAACTGTTACTTCATTTTTCAACTGTTTATTCAGTGTTTTTGAATGAACGTCGTGGTAAAACTTGTGCTATGCGCATGTAGCGAAAACATCTGGTGACAGCTTTAATGCGTCATACGCAATGAAAATGTTAAAGCATTTTCAACTAAATGAAAGCGTTAATAATTTTTCGAGTATTATTTTTACTTTTGCGATTTTATATCGCTAAGATCAAAATTAATGTTTTGTACGCCTAACATCTATAGTTTGTTTACGATAAGGTAATTAGTTGAACACGCTTTATCAAATATTTTTGATTTTTAGATATAGCTTATCCAAACCTATATGATGTCACGTCATCAATACAAGGTTACTAGATGATGACGTTTCACCCAGTGTTGTTACCTCGTACATAACTCGTATTTTGACAGTTCTAATAAATTGTAGTCTTTCTTTATACCATCTAATATGTGCACAGGTAAATCATCTATAGAATATGTTACTTTTCAAACTTTAAACCGAATTACAAATAAACAATCTAGTAACTTTTTGTTGATGACGTGAACATCATATAGGTTTGGATAAGCTATATCTGCTTTATTTAAAACATAATATGCTTTTATTTACTTAGGTAAACCGATTAAATCAATTAATCAAAATATCTATTTATTCTTAGTATTTAATAAAATGTATACAACTCACTTCCAAACCTATCGCGAACGAGACACAGTAGAAATGTATGTAAATCTAGTAAATCGCTAAATGATTCGTTTTATCAAGTTATTTTGCCCTATTAGGTAAATCGAGCTTGCTGATAATTTCCTCGTTCGAAGCCTACAATCGTTACACGATGAAACTTCTCAATAGCGAACAGTCACGAGATCAAACAAAATGTCCGTTATTAAGAAGTGTCCGCTAATGAAAAATAACAAACAGTTTCAAAATTCAAGTAATTAAAATAATGTGCACGAAATGGCGTAGGATTTTGAAAAAGTTCGATAAAATGTTTTTCACGCGCAGTTTGGAGAAAATCATGAAAGAATAACACGGTGGCGGTCTTTATGTCTTGTCTTGTCTTGCCTTGAAAAAATATGTGGAAATAATAACGCCGTGGAAAAGAATTAAACACGGAATACTACAGAAACATCATTTTAACCCGCCCGGATGTCCCAAAATGACCTATCTCTGATACGATCCAAAATCGAGCAGTAAATAAATATGTCACAAACGAATTTTTTTATATTTTTTGTTTGTATGGTCCTGTGCAGTCAACATGTGCCCATTTCTCGCAAGATTAACATTGTAACAATAATTCGTGAGGGTTGGATGTCGCGTACCGTTTGGATGCCTGCTTTTTTGCAGGTGCCACAGGTAAAACGGCATCACTTTATTCACCGTATAAGTATAGGTATGTCATTTTATCCGACTACCACTAATTGGATAAAAAGCATGTTTTTTTGCTAGAAGATAATAAATATCTACATGTGTATGGAATGACATGAAAGAGGACAATTTTAAATTTATCATATGTAGAATCGTGACTCCACAAGCACAACTTGGTGCAAATCAATAGATTAAGAATAATTATTGTAGAAACAAGTTTTAACTTTACATTACAGAGGAAACAATATGTGTGAATAAAGTTGTTAAAACGTTTAATACATCTAAACGAACTTGCGCCGAAAACTCCAAAAACATAATTTAATAGAGCTGCGCAATTGGCTGCATTCGTTGGTAAATATGCTTCACTTTTCGATTTAAAAAAATAAAAATAAAATTGACAATAGAGCTCAACAAAAACTATTTATAAAGTTAATTTTCTTCTGTTTAAAATGAGTATTTGTCAGTTTTTACACAAAATGCTAAAAACGTTGTAAAGATTAAGATGGTACATCTAATAATTTATTAACCTTAGATGTTTACTTTATAAAAATGAACAAAAATAACGACAAACTTTTGTTCTGATGAATAATCAATCACCTTAGGGTAGTTTTAAATGTTAGCATAAATTTCGTTAGAACAAGTGGTATAAGATATGCCCGTTGGGCTGTATTAATAAAAAGTGTAATTGAGTGTTTTCATTTTTCATTAACGTCACTCGGCGCACAATGAGATCAGTCGCGTAGAAACGGCTCCGGGAAATTGGAAGCAACTAGATTTGGCTAATATCCGCAGAACACATCCACCATATTGACGACGGCAACCGTGTTGATTTTATTTAAATTATGTTTTAAATTCGTTGAATACGGTTCACAATAATTGAAGACTTTTAAAAGTAGATTATAACGTTCGATTTATTTATAAATTTTTAGTCGTTATTTTTAATTATAAACAAACGTACAATTCTGTTAGTACGAGAGCTGACTGCGTCAAACCCTCCCCGATATAACAAAAGAATGATTTTTTATCGAATCGGCAGCTTTTTTAGCGTTTAAGATGGCACAGGGTTTTATATTATGAAAATTGAATGAAGTATTACAAAAAAAAACGACTACTTCCGTATTTTTTTCCCAATTAGCAATGTTCAAATTTCGCGGCGGATTTCTGTCTGTATCTATTTGTAAATAAGTATTTTGAATCGTTTGAGTAATTAAATATATGCTGTTGAAAACAATTACGTCAGTTTCGCATATTTTCATACTTACGTTAGTTTTGAATACGTTTATATCAAAATATTAGTAATTTATTGTTGCCTTTGTTATTTAACTCGACATTGACATTTATATACGAATAATACCAACCAATAATCCGCCGCGAAATTTCCAAATTGCCAGTAGGGTTTTTAAAATAATAATCTTTTAAATAACAAAAGATTAAAATATATGCCAGTCTATGAAGGGCGTTAGGCACATTTCTTTAATTGTCCATAACACCCTTCGCAGATTGATATAAATTTCAACCTTTTGTTTTAGCACATACAAAACCCTGTGCCATTTTATACACTAAAAAAGCTGTCGATTCGAAAAAAATCATGCCTTTGTTATATCAGGGATAGTCAAGTTAGACTATGTTAGTTACTTGCGCAAATTGAGTAGTATTAAATTCACGTCCCCTAAATCCTGTCGCTACCGATTCCGAAGATTGGAATCCTTTCACATTTTGACGCTGTTTTGTGTATTTAAACTAAACTTGAAACTCTACTGAATACAATCTAAGAAAAAATAATAGATAAAGTTGGGACAAATAATATTTACACCAAATCAAAAGAAGCACCGATTTTAATATTGTTTACCACTAAAATTGATATTATTAAACAGTCGATAACAAAATGTCGCGACAACGTTAAGCATTATTACCTAAAATTTCGAGAAAAAAAAACGGCTCGATAGCTGAATCAAAATAATTTTCTTATTACGACACCATTAACAAAGAAAACCTTAATTTAAAATACTTATAAGTACCTACCTACCAATCACGTGCCTATACTTATAACCTTATTTCCGTTTTGACTAGAATTAAATTAATTCCGCTTGATTAGTTACCAGCGCATAAAATAAACGTGGTAAAATGAAGTTCTCTAGAAAAGTTTCCACGCAAGTAGATTAATTCGATTTTAGTCATAAAAGTTTTACGACCGATGTTCGATTAACTCCCTATGTAAAGCAATTTAAGGGGCGCAGGCTAACTAAAAATGTAACAACTTGAAGCGTCTCATACGCATGTGACCGCTACCACTTTTTCACGTTACCTATAATTTTTAATGTTTTTCAAATTGTTTTAATACAAAAACCCTGTTCAACTTAATTTGACTATTTTTTCTTCGAACTTATTCAAGTTTCCTAGAAAAATATTCAGAATTGAAGGGTACATATATCGTAAGATAGCTTAGTTAAGCCGAAAGAAATTGCAATAGGGTTTGTTTTATAAAAAATAAATCTCTTACGCCAACCGATATCAAGATTTTGGATTTTCACATTATTATTATGAACAAAGATTAGGGGTAGGTTTACTTTGTTTTTTTTTAAAGAAATTCCAGTACGTACTACTACGACATCGAAAAATTATAAAATGGCGTACATTTGTAATAATTTACGTTTACCTGACTTACGAACAATAAATAAGTAGTAGCTAAATTCTTTCAGTGGTAAAATATAACTTACAATTGAGTGTTTAAGTTTAGTTTATAATTTGTTTTCGCCCCTAGCGGTCGTATGGTCGCTTATAGACTGTCGCGCTTAATTTCATCAAGCTAGATATGGTATAAATTTTAATTATTTTAATTGTTAGTTTACAGGCTGGATATTTGTACAGTTGTATTCAAAAATTTTGTCGTAATAATTTTAACTATGCCATAATATACAGTTAACCCACGTATAACGCGGAGGTTGTGTTCTAGAAATCCCCTTATATAAATCCCCGTTATACCGACAGATACAAATTTAACGACCGCGTGTAATGTACAGATTTTTAAGTTGCGTATTTTCTTGTGTGAAAACAAGCGATATTGATGTATTGGTGTATTTCAGTCTAGTGAAATATTTGCGGTCCGTTCAGAATCATATATTGTAATTACAAGTAGTGCGGTCAAATTACACGAAGAAGAACCTCTGTTCTTAATAAATCCTAGTTAGCTGAATTTATGCGCGGTCCTCCGTTTAAGTGTTTTAAACAAAGAAGTCCCAAGCGAAATCGTGTACGCCAAAACAGTTACGCGGGGGGGTCAAAGGGCCCGAAAAGTTGTTTTAAATATTTTATTTATGCGCCCAACCTAGAAAACTATATAACGAACACACTATGGCCTAATGGTTTAAATGGTCAACTGTTATCAGTGTTACTTATTCAACTTTTTTAACGATAAAGTTCAATATAAATACCTCTACCATGTACTCATACGTACTTGATTCCTTAAAATAAAACACCGAAATATTTAGGATTAAAATATCTATGACCAACTATCTCGATCGTCGTTTTAAAATTTCAACATTCTCGACTTACTTATAAATTAGTTTAATTAAAAAAATCGATCAATATATTAAACAAGAACTTCCTAACGAATTGTAAAACTATCTTACAGTCACATATTATATATATTATATTCCCGTGCGCGATCTTCAATTAAAAAAATTATGGCCATCTCACCCGAGTTTACTCTAAGTATCGCGTTATACGAGAGTTACCCGTTGGTATTTGTTTTTTTATATTGATAATAATAATCAAAAAGTAGATCTAAATTGAAATAGAAATGAGGGAAATTCGAACTATGTTTCCTATAGGGTACTCGTAAATAGAATTATTTGACATTACATTTGCACACACGTAGGGTATTTTCAAACCCAACAACGATTGTGAACGTACATCTCTACTTACGTGAACAACAGGTAGATAATTTTATAATCAACATCTATAGAAATAAAGAATTTACGTATAAACTTTAATAATAATACGTATAAACATTCGCCTTTTTTGTTAAATGTGAAACTACCAGAGCTGTTACACCGTGTATTGTATATTATTTGGAACGACGCTTTGTACTTATAAAAATTTAACGAGTATGGATAAACCCTGCGTAAATGTATTCGTTATCGCGAAGGTTATAAAAACCCTAATAACTTAATTGGTTAAATTTTTATTCGTTTTATTTGATAATAGGCGCCCCCTACGGTGCTATAAAATGCAATCAGATAAATTACTACTTCTAGATAAACGTTAATCACTAATAATGTCCGCATCTTATGAAATGTAAAAAAGACATCGTTAAATTCCGGTAAAAGGAGACATCATTAATCAATTGCGATCGTTGTGGTTTTTTATACTCATCTATAGCCATTTAATTAGTATGGATCACAATGAGAGATTTATATACCATTAGTCTAAATAATGACTATTTAAATGTTCATGGATATTTTATTACGTTTCCTCAATTATCCTTTATGACCACTTTAAAATAATTAGTTCACTATTACCCATTAAATCTAGCCTTTCCGAAATCATTTTAACTTTATGACGTGTTCATAAAAATTAAAAATTAATTTCTAACAAAGTTTGATTTTAAAATTACTCGAAAACAATTAAAATTGGTTCGATTAATAGTGCGCAATGAAAGTGCGCAACGAGCCATCGACTGGCAGAAAATAAAATTATCAATTGTTGAAATGGAGATCAAACAATGGACGTGTCAAACTAATAAAATTCTTTACAATTCCAGTATAGTAACTGTAATAATCGACGGCGTTTTGACGGCAGAAGCACGCAACCCACAAAAAGGAAATTTTACAGGAGCGCACATTTTGTGTCGTCGCGTAGCTATAAGCCGATACGTTTTACCGAAGTACAAATCGATTTTTCCGGTTGATGCCAGATTTTAACGGATGACGTCTTTGCCATAGATGCATATAAGATAGTCAGAATAACTCATTTTTGCAAAAAGTGCGGGTTACGTCCTTCTGTCAAAATGCCGTCGAATTATGTGCTAGCGCAGACAGTTTATTCGAGCAACTTGGTCTTGTCAACAATTTTCATATAAACGTGAATTGAGAAATCGTATCCCATCCCTCTATCTTTAACTATTGATAATTTTAACTTCACCCAATCTATAAATATTTTAAATCTTGTTTATCTCTGAGACGAAACTTGCCTCAAAATTTGATATGACATAATTAAAGGATAATAAAATAACTTAAAATGCAGTACAAGAGAAAAATGACGGGAATTCTTAGTTTAAAAAAATGGAACTGTATAAACGTAACAAAATTTGTGAGCAAGTACCGATTGCCCACGTATAAAAAATTAAACCGAAGAGAAAAATGAAAAATGTCCTTTTTTTTCAAAGCGAAATAGACATATTATTTTTCATTGAAAGTTGTTCAAATTGATGTTTATCGTTCAAGGACTTCGTCGATATTACGTAAAAGAAGTCAATGCAATCAAATGAAAGTAAAGACAATTCTGCAAAGAAAGAAAACGAAGAAAAAACTTTGCACTTCAAAAACTGTGATGCTAACTGTCGAACAAGTCCAATAATTGTTCTACGTCGCCTTAATACATAAAACTACTAGAAGTATTATAATAATGAGAATTTTTTAATTATTACTTATTGTTAATCAAAATAATTGATAACAGTTGTCCTAACTTGATGGAACTTACTATTTAGCTATGGAACGATAACTAAATATTAATTGAAAAAATAAAGCTCTTAAAGCTGTTCAATAACAAATGCTGTGAAGCTTTCTGTCGCACACCAGCGAACCTCACAATTAAATAAAACACCTTCTTCTATTTCAATTAATGGTTAAAAGATGTAATTCGTAATTGGCGTAATTTAAAAAAAAATTATTGTTCTATATTTCCTTGATGATTATTACTCATACTCAATTTCGTTCATATTTATTTTTAGTTTAAATAATTTAGTTATTAAATTCGAATTCTGGTATTTTCCAAATCATACGCATTGGAGCCCGTAATTCTCAACAAGCAGAGGATTAATTTGAAAGATATCTGGCTTCTTGTCTAATTTAACTATTCTACTTAAACTTTGTTAAATATTCAGTTCCTAATAATTAACTATTGATAACATTTTAATTGTAGTCCAAACACGTACTATGTTATTAACTTCACGCTTCAAGTAAGCTAATCACGCCTGACTGTTATTATTTGAAACCGCTATACGTCAAGATTAATAATTTCAAGCGATATTCTAAATTATGCAAATAAAATTTTGTTAAAAGTTACTTATTTCTTGTAAATATAAATAAAGTAACGACAGAGACGTACCTAATATTACTTATAGTTTGGGAGCTAATGTCAAAAACACTAAATGATTCGCTCATTACCCACGATGATATATGTAATGCAGTTTGAGCGCAAGCGAATTGGAAAATATCCAAGAGACGCTTGGGGTGGCGCTGCTTTTTCGAAAAAAATGAATTTCAAATTTTGAGAAATAAATAAATTCACAAATTGTATTGTCCACTCATTGTTATTTAAACACCTGCTTATTTATCTAAGGGACAACTTTTAAAAATAGATAAACAAAATAAGCATGAAATATAGCAAATAATAATAAATAATATTTATTTATAGGTAGCAAGTATTCTAAAACCTGTTTTAATTATTATATTATTTTATTGAGCAATGAAAATTCGATAAGCTAATGTTGTAATAAAATACCTATTCACTCGTTCACTTATTTATTATTAACTTAACTATACCCACTTATAGGAACTCGATAAAGTAACAGAAATACTTAATAAAAAATAAATTACTCTCTTCAAAATATAAATTTTATTTTTGACCTTTGCTAATGGTGTTTGCAGAAAATGCGACGGTATAAGAATAAGATTAGATTATTTTCTGTTCTGCTTTTGTTACGGAGACCATTTGATCAACCCACTTCGAATCCCCAAACGAGGTTTCCTGACAAAAATGGTAAGATCATAACACACCGAGTTGAGTTCGCTTCTTTCTTAATATTAATAAATGAGTCTTTGTTAACGTTGTTCTAGATATAGGTAATTCGGCGATTTTCAATTTAAAAAAATGGCAATCGTAGAACAAACGTTTACGTAAAGTCAATTTTATTTTACGGTAAAACGTCACTCTTTCGCTTGAATTAATAATACGCAGCGGTCAATGAACGTTACACGTACATAATGACATTAATAAAACCTATCAATTACAGTTATTCATTAATAACCAAAACGAAATAACCGCAAATATATACATAAATACCTAACACATTCGTGTAAAAAAAATTGAATAAAATTATTAATTAAATCGAAATTGTTACGATAAATTTTACGTTTTTGTTGTACTTTATCAAAAATCAGAAAAATACTTTTTCGATAAGTATAGATAGATATCATATAGAATTATTACTAACCGTGGCCGAAGCAATTTGCAATAAGGACGACGACCATAAAAAAGTTATTGAACTAATAAATTTAATTTGTTTTAGCGAAAGCATTAGGTAGGGTTCGAGAAAAAGATATTCGATAACATTAAACTTAATAAAAAGTGCGGAACAACTTACGCAAGTTATAATGGAATAAAGTTCCTCATTTTACACGACACCAACTACATTCAACACTGAAAAGTACCTAACACAACTTGTTACAATCAAAAAAACTATATTTAATAGTCCATAAACACCATTAAAGTAAAGTGAAGTATTAAAACGTTCGCATACAATTAAATTATCGTAACACGCATTCGCGTAGGTACCCTACGTTAATTTTTTTATGCTTTTTACTCGAGCAAGCCGATATCGTCCCCCTTCGTTAAATAAAGCAAATATTATTTTAAAATCGACGCCGACGCGCAGAAGTGTTTATTAAACTTTTTAAAACCGATCGCGCTCGCGAACTAAAATTTATCAAATTCGGACCGTGAAGATTTCAAGACGCGTTACCGCACTACACTGACTCCCGGGCCGACGCCATACGTCGCGCCGCCGCCCGGACCTGCGCCGCCTTACTATTGTAGTTACTTGCGATAGACAAAGTTCAACTGACATTTTCTTGTATCAAATTGCTTGCACACAACTCGCTTTTTGAATTTCGTTCTGCATACACCTACTTACGAGGAGAGCGTTGCCAATTTTGCACGAATTTTCTAACAGAAATATCATACCGTCGCAGCTCTAACGGCTTTTATTACTTCGAAATAACGTGTCGTAAACGCGATAAAAGTTCGTGTGTTAAGTGGAATACGCAAAATATATTGATAGTAAAAAGATGGGAAGCGTTAGATAAGACAAACGCTGTAAAACCTCCCAAAAAAAAAATAAGGAAGCGTAAAAATGTAATAGCTTTTAAAACTTATATTTATTTTATTAACGGCGTTATCAGATTTGTCGAATTTTTAGGACCGCCCTTAAAAGTTTTTAAAATGTTGTCGCTCTAATTTATTTCGTCGTAAAATAAAAATGTGTATTTACGTTTTATATTGTGTAATTTGTTTTCGAGTAATATACGAGGTTGTTATATTGTCGACGGGGATGTTAACATTTCTACATCTTCAACAAGCGCGGCGATTTCATTATTGTCCCTTCAACGTGCTAAACTCGTATTTAATAATTTGCGTGTGCGACTAATAAAATAATACGACTTATTACGAGGATGTCCACCTACTAGAATATTCTAACACCTTTTTTTTTTAATTATACATAATTTAAACAACTAGGTCGTGTTATTTACAAAGGCGTTTTCTATTTTTTTTTTAAGTTTTTTAAGTTTGTTTGTATTTAGTTAAAAATGTAATAATTAATTTACGATATTTCTGCATTTCGCTTACAATAAAATTAAGTTATTGAAGTTATACGATAATGTGCTTTTGTTGGAATTAATATAGGGTAAAGTATACAGTTATTGGCCACTTAAGGAATATGAATTGTTGTTTGATTTATTTTTTTTTACCACTTAATAGTAACCATTTTAATGTTTTTGCCAAGTGATCAAAAAAACTTTAAATTTTACACTGATGTATAAAACATTAGCTTTAAAATGATCTTTAAAATTCAAATCAAGATTATTGTAAAATTTTTGCAATAATATAGTTATTGGCCCGTTCAATACAGTAATTAGCATCCCAATTGACATTGATTGGCCACTAATAAATTTTATACATAATTTAGTTGTAAAACCTAATTTTGATAGGTAGGTATTTTCTATAAACTGATAAAAAATACCAAGATTTGGAGATGTGGATACCTACAATACATACGTAATATTAGTAAAAACTATTTTACTAATAGATATAATTAATAAGTCGACTAGTAAAATAATTATTTAGCACAACTAAATAAGTAAAACAGTTGTCTTAGTTTTATATGGATCTATAATTTTATTTTCAATTATTTCAGGTTTATATTGACAGTCATTTTTAATCATACTAAAATTACACTCTTGAATTACATTTGGTGAGACATCCTGAGGCATCTTTAGTTTTAGGTTCATAGTTTTTGTTGATATCATCCACTTTTTCGTATGTTATCTTACTATTTTCAAGTATCGTTAGGATTTCGTTTTCTTCCCCAATTAAATTTTTGGTCTTGATTATAGTTATTGCATTTTTGAATTTTTTCATTACTTTCTTCTTTCCTTTAATATGTTTTCCTTTCTTAATAGAAAGTTCCTCTTTTATGTGCCTTTACTCTAATCTTTCAGCTTTTCGTATTTGTTTTTGCAATTCAGTTTCTTTTTTTAGTGCTATTTTCTTTTTTTCAGCTTCTTTTCTAACTGATGAGGTCAATACAAACGGCAACTTTTCTGATTTTCGTTTCCCTTTTCTTTCAGGAGTTATGGGCCAGGTTATAAAATAATTGAGCATTGATGTATTTAGAACGTTGTCCTTGCAATCTAATGAAATGCTAGGTATGTTAAAGTTATAATTTTCATTTTCCTCTATTATAATTGGAATGTTTTCAATATTAAATTCAGTTTCACTGTTAATGTACTCAGCAGTTGTGATCACCGATTGAATTTGTTCATCGTTTAAATGACCCGTAATGTCATCAATCTTAGCGTTTGTTTCCAAATGTTCACTTAATAAGTCTCGAGTGATATCAAATTGGGTCTCTTCAGATTGTTTTGCTTTGAAAAATTCTTTATATACATAGAACATTGTTAAAAAATCTTCAGTGTGTACATCGTTCTCGCTAAAATTGTTGAACATTTCAACTTTTTTTTCTCCAATAATTTTCTTAAATATTTTAAAAGTAATGACATTTGAATCATAGTTGATGTTTTCAGTGCTACTTGTTTTTTTTTGTTTTTACCAGTACATTTACTGTAGTCAATGGCTGAGGGATTCCAAGGGTACAGCCCACAAGCACGAAAACCATTATGTACTGTTTCTGGTTTTATGTTGTCAATGACCGTTTTTAAGACTGGTGCAAATTTTTCTTTTGTTACAACTTCACTAGGGTGCTCTCTCCGAAAATCTAACACATCTTTTTTCTAGCCTTCTTCGAGAGGTTTAAATATTGCCACATCGGCTGGTTACATAATTCTAGTTGCATTGGGGTAAAGCGCTACTAGAATTATTTGTAATTTTGAACACAGTTCGCTAATTTCATATGTCAAACGAGTGCAATGACCATCAACAAATAATAAAACGGAAAACTTTACATTAATTTCTTTTAAATATGGATAGAAAATATTTCCGACGTACTCCTAGAACAAATGGTTTTTCATCCACCCATTATCACTGCACCCGATTCCCCATTTATCTGGAACAGATTTCAAGATATCGAATGATAACCTCTTGTAAGCATAGATAACCATAGGTGGGGTTACATCTCCGCGAGCAGAAAATGTAAACATGACTGTTAGATTATTTTTAGGATGGTGCTGTATCTCATAAACGTTTCTTGCCCTTCTTGGTGCAAGTACTTTCTTATTGTTAGGACACAGCCAAAAGCAAATCTCATCACCATTGAATATTCTGCTAGGATCTTCTAGTATGTCTGTGAACTGTTGTTCAGTTAAATAAGTCTTTACAGCAGAAAACCATTTTCTAATATCTGACTCGGCTATAAATGAGCTAGCTGCTGTTATTCCCTCCGATGTTCTTAGCGTAATGTTTGGATGACGTTTTAAAAACGCCGTGTACCATCATTTCCCAGGAAGATTGTTATTAAATGGATTATCCCTGGGACTTGCGTCGAAAAAATTTTTCACCGAAGCTTGTACATCTTCAATCCTAAGCGGAAAATTTTTCCGCTGAGACACCAAAATCCAAGTTTCTAATAATGTTTCTTCTTCCCAAGTTAATATTGGTCTGGGTCCGTTAGAAATTTTAGTGAATTTATTACTGAATCGACACTGAAGAGTTGCTCGAGGAATATGATATATTTTAGAAGCTTCTCTTTGACTCATACCATTTTCGATGTCTGTGAAAGGTTTGGTAATAGCTTCTTCTTTATATTTTTTACGATACAAAGAACCTTCAGATACTTTTAGCATTTTTTTTCTGATTAAGTGTAAACTAGAACGAGCAAATTACAAGAGTAAGTATAAATACGACTACCTACTTATATAATTATGATAGTAATTGGCCACAAATCAATTACAATCATTGGCCCCCGGCCAACTACTGTTTATACCTTCTTCGGAAAATAAAAACTATTAATTACTTAACCAGTATGTTATTTATATAAAAGTAGCAAAAATCTGTGATAAATAAAATATTTGTATTTTTGTACAGTAATTAGCCGGCTGGCCAATAACTATTTTTAGGTTAATTATTAAACACAGTAATTGGCATATCAAATTGATGCCTATATTTATAACCTATGTAACTTTTAAGCGTTCAGAACTTGCAAAAATGATAAATAATTTAATACAAACACAAAGTTTGATCATTCGTTACACAGATAACAACTTTACGATATGAAAACCGTTGTAAGATTCTTAGTAAATTCGTAAGATTTACCTCAATTACAGACAAAACAAGATATGTAGCACAATAAATGCAACTAACACAGTCGTGTACCGATTTAGTAACACGAAATTTGGAATATATGTTGAGCAATGTTACCGACATCCAATAGTAAATAAATCGTACCTGACAAAATATCTCATATACTAATAACATTATAAATAATTTAAGTGGCCAATCACTGTCTCCTGACCAACAACTGTATACTTTACCCTAGTTCTTAATCAGAAACTACAAGCACGAGTAATAAAATAGCCGAACTTTATCGTCTCCTAATATTTTTTAACAAAAATGTCTTACATTTTTATAATAAATACTAAAACCAAGTACCTATTTAATATAAATATACCGTAAGTGAGACATTTGTGTTTGTGAATTACAAAATTTTTACAAAAAACTCTTATATTTTATCTATGTATCTATATCTGTAGACGAGATATCTTGTTTCACGCTACATTTAAGCACAAAGCTAGTGAAGGGAGGAAAAATCGTAAAACTGTTTACAGCGCTGTTTTTTTTTTTGAACGAAACAGAAACATATAATTGAACAAGGAAGAACACTAAAAGCTTAATAATTGTTGCCATTTATTTCTTTTAATTTTATCGCGAGCATCTAAAAATTTAAATAAGGTTTTTATTTTAGATCCCTTCATTCGTAATTTCATATTCAATTTTAATTCAAAATAGTTTAATTGGTTTATCTATACCTACACGTTTACTGTCAGATGGTCTTCGATAGCTTTTACTTGCAAAGCAGCGGTGTTTGTCAATGGTTAAATTGTGTCCATTTTTAGTAGTTTTTATAAAGCCTCCGTCGATAAAAATCCGAAAGTTATGCCCCCATCATATAACAAGGGATGCGTGGGTTATGACAGCAAAATCCATCAAACCGAACCTTAATCCCTAATTTTTAACTCAGACGAAAAGCGATTACTTTGATAAAGGACCAACTAACTAGGGATTTGTAACGGATAAGGCCAAGTTTTTAATTTGCTTAGTTTAAAAGAATAATGAAGTATTTTAATCTCAAAATATTTTTCATGTAGTGCCCTTCGTTTAATTAATATTCATGATCTGTTTCTTGCAAAATTTTATTCGATAGTTAATAGTCGAGTCGAGATCGCTCGCGTTAAAAGTTTAGTTTCCGTTTTTAACGATCACTCATCTTTAAATGCTCATTTATTTTAATCGAGATAACTAAATATTGACTTTTAAACTTAACCGAAAACCATCATTTTCTAATGCAGATAGATAATGTAAGTAAGTACACATCACCATTAAATTAAGAGGTTAGTTTACACTTTGTATAATACCTATACACTTTATACCCGTAGAAAAATATTTTCGACATAGTCTGCTAACGCCTAAAGAAAAAAAGACTTGGCCATATCGACCGACTAAATTTTTCCCATCAAAAAAATTGAAAAAAAGTAGAAAAACTTGTCGTTGCTCATTTCAGTGTCATGTAATATCGACCGACTATTTTTGTGAAGCCACCAAACATGTAGAAATTGACAGAATATACTTATATGAATTTCATTTGTTCATTCTTGCCGGTACAAAATTCGTGATAAGTATTTTTGGTAAAATTTTGGTATTTTTGGTATTTTTTTTTAATAAATTTACCAATTTATTTTTGAAATTTAATATATATTTACTGAATTTTCGGGTAACACAAGAGGTTGAGTTTTTGGCAAAATCCTGTTTTCCATGAAAATTATTCGAGTATTATTTATTTTTCTTATGTCCCTTAAATTCGAGAATCGTTTTCATGCGGGAAATAGGTTTGAGTCACTAAAAAAAAAATGTACGCGAGTATAAAATTAACCTCGTGCGTATTAATAAACAGAAGATTAATATATTGAGTCAGTTTTTGGCAAAACGCATTAACCGATGAAAAGTAAATTTTACAGGAGCGCACATTTTGTGTTGTATAGCGTAGCTATAAGCAGATACCTTTTACGGAAATACAAATTTACCCGATTTTAACAGATTATGTCCTTGCCTTAACTATTATATTAATAATAATAACTAACAAGTTCCAGTTTTATTGAATTAAATAATTAACTAAAACAGGACCTATTTTGTCGAGACTCCTTACGAATCGTACCATTATGTCACTGTTGAAATAAACGATTCTTTTCTGAAGTATCTATATAACTATTTTTGAATTGATGTTTTTCTTTGAACTAAAAAGTAAACGCCATTCAAAAAGTCTTGCTTTTAGGTTAAAAACAAATATTTTGTAACTAAAAAGTTACTCAAACGAAAAGCATTTAATTCTTGGCGTCTTTCAAAAGCAAAACTTTTGATGTTACCTTTTGGAATTTTGTTGTGCCTAAATCAATATTGCTTTAGGAATAAGTAAGTATGTAGAAGGCTACATTTTGCTGCGTAATATAATACATGTGTTAAATTCAAGTACATTTTCAATGTGATATCTATTTAGAGTGAAGACGTTTATTATAATGTTTCGAGTAAAAAATATGCGTTGCAAAATATTGATAAAAATATTCAGATGATGCGGCAAATTAATGTTTTTATCATTTTTTACTTATCGTCAATGATATTTAATGGTCTGGAATTGGAGCGAAAATTAGTTTATAGAATTTGTATTCTATGTTGAAGCCTTAATAAATTTTGAAATAAAGATCACCGGTTGGTTGTAGTGTCCGTTTTTTATTTTATTTACATACAACACAAAGCAATTTGAAATGGTAGGTAGGTGGTGTTAATGAAAATGTCAATGTTGATTTGTGTCATGCACCAAAAATGAAATACGCACCAGTAACTTCATGTTTAGTTAACAGAAAGTTCATTATTAAAAATGACAATTTTATATGAGCTAAATTCATTTACTTATCATTACTAACATTAATGAACATACTGATTGGAGGTATTTGCCTATAACAATGTCCGAATGTAAAACTGTATAACTAGTGCTGAAAATCGGATATTTCATACGAGCCATCACGAGCCGAAAAGGCGGCGAGTGGTTTAAACACACGAACGTGAAATATCCTTTTCGTGAACTTTTAGAAATATCGTACGTTGCCACATAGTAAATAATAAAAAAAGGTGTTTCTTGCTCGCATCTACAAATTAAGCATCGAAATACATAGAATAAATCCTGTCATTTATTAAACAAAGTCGAATAAATAATTCTAAGAAACGACCGAACTATTTGGTCTCTAATTGTCGCTACGTAACTTAATTACCTGTACTTTTTCATAAACGGATCGTGCCTATTGGACCCATACGTAGGTTTTGCAAAAAAAAACAAAAAACAAAACTGATACGCACAACTTCGTGCAAAATATGCTGCGAAAACGTGAATCTTAATTAATTTCTATTGCTCTCTAATACGCTATAAACGATTTTAAGACGATGAATGGAAACGAACAAGCATTCATTTAGACCTAACGTTTCTACGCGGGGTTAGTCATTTTCGAATTCTCTAAAATTATAGTATTCTGAATAATCATTTCAGTTCCCTTAAAGGAGATTTGATAATATATTCATAACTTCAAATGTTAATGAATTTCATACCTGCACCTTCTCTCCGTTGTAAGCAACTTCTCTTTATTGCCTGCTAAATGGTAGCATTTAAGAGATTTATAGACACACTCTTAATTACTCTAGAAGTTCCTCAAATAATATCTTTCCTGCCAGTCTTCGTTTATATCTAGGTACATCATTTCCGTTAACTTCTTGTCTACGGATTAAACCTCGTTACGTGGCCGGTACATTAATTAATAAAACGTAGAATACAATATAAAAATGCAAATAATAAGGCAGTGAAATTGTTTCGAAACAATCATAAATAAAAACGTTACGCAACGATGGCGTTTTTGCAGAACATCTTAAGCGCCACTTTCCCGAAAACGAGTTGTTCCGAATATCTTGTGCATCTAATAATAAGGCAAAAACATAATCCATCATAAACATTTCCATTTTTTTTTCATCAGAAAAATTGATTTGTATTTCCGTAGGAGGTATTAGCTTATCGTTGTGCTACAACACAAAATGTGGGCTGCTGTAAAATTAGCTTTTTGTCGCTTAAGACGTTTTGCCAGAACGCCGTCGATATGTAGGTATCTACTATATATTATATTACGTAAATTTTCAGAATAACTCATACTTGTACTATACATATAATACTTATTTTAAATACCTAATATGATTTAAATAAGTTTGTGTTCGTTCTATTATTTTATCATAAAAATAATAATAGGCAGGAAGGTAAATAAAATGTTAATTTCCCATTGCACTGGCAATTGTATTTTTATACTTCGTAATAACGTGGTTGTCTAATTTTCCGCTACTTGTTAGAAACCATAACTAATTCACCGTGACACTTTCCGTATTAGGATTTTGTTCATCATTCGCTTCGAATGCTAGCCATTCGTTCACGTTTGCATTGATTTTTATGTCTAAATAAATAGGTTTCAAATTCAATTCAAATTAAAATTCGTGATTTTAATTATTATTATCAAGACTTTGTTTATTTTTTTGATTTTTATATCTATAACTAGTATTAGGTTTGTTTGTAGGCCGATCTCTGACTGGTTTCAAATTATTTCAACCAATTAGAATTTTAGAGTTGACGGTTAATGAAATTTAACCAGGATTTTAAAATTCCGATCGGCCGAAATAGCCGAAAATGATTAAATTGGCACGTGTTTATTAAGGTTTGTTCGTAGAGCGAGCCCCGACTAGTTTTCAATTATTTCAACCAATCAGAATTTGAGAATCGCGGTTGAATTTTGTTATCTGTCAAAATCGAAAATTCTGATCGGTTGAAATATTTTGAATTGGAAACCGGCCAGAAATCGTTCTACGAACAAACCTATTGTGGATGCCATTTAAAGTTATTTTATAAAAGATTTTCAAAGTTACACGGAATTTTTACACATAATCTGTGGATATTTCTAGAATTAATCGTGCGAGTAGATATATAATTTTGTTTCGAGCCTAAAATTCCAACGGCCCACTATATTTAATGACGATTATACGTAATGTACCATGAAACGATGTTTAGGTTCAAGTTTGCCTTTGAAAATAGATACATGTTCGCATAGTTATGATATTTAAGGGTATTCTCGAGATTTTCCGGGATTTTTTTATGCTTCACCTTTTATTTATAAATTCTGCTAATATTTCTCAATTTCATTTCGACATAACAAAACTACATTTTTATATTTCAGTTTAACTACCTAACCTAATGTGTTTTTTAAATTAAAAAGTGGGTAGATAATTATTATAATACAAATATCAAGCAAACTTCAAAATACGTAGGTATATGTATTTATACATAATGCATCATTAAAATTGGAAATACTGAAGTACATATTAAATAGCTATACTTACAAATTACAAATCTCCCCTGTAATTTGTCACGTTTCAAAGTGAATTTCCTATTAGTGCATTTCATATTAGTATTATTAATTTCCTACTCCTATTATTTCCTATTATTATCAATTTTTTGTAATAATTATTCTATTAAAAAAATAGATAAAATGGAACTCAAACGGAAATTGTTAGGAAACGATAGTAGTAAATTTAATTTTTTACACCAAAGATAAATCACGATACAGATTCTATAAATGTAAAAATATGTTACAAATTCCTCATAAATTTTGAGAAAATAGTTATAAACTCACCTTTGCTATCGTACAAGACAAATAATTATAAAAAATGCATAGTTTACAATGTCAAGAGACTATTCAAAGTCGTTAAGAACGATAAAAAAACGACATATAATAAGTATTCCTCCCCTTAAAGTGAATCTACGCCCCACGCGACAACTTTTTAATCTACCTAATTACTATTCAACTTAAATTTAATCATTTATTTGGTAAATTACTTACATAAAATATCAAAAGTGAACGAAAAGGTTATTCATCATTCTATAAAATTTAATAATAACAATAGCAAATTTTAAGCCATTATAAAATTAATTTCTACCACCATATTACATACCGTGCGCCAACAACACTTAAAATTGCCATAAATTAATTATTATAGCTTGTCGCCCATTGAAAAATATTTTACACAAGAGTGTTGCGTAATATGATAATTAAATTTGATTATAAATCAATAAACATATCCACCTTAATTATGAACAGGTTATTTGAAGACTTAAAAGGTAGGCACTTGGCATTGATTTAAAATAAGTATATAGGTATGTATTTAGTGAGTAAGTAGGTATTTAAAAACTTCGCATATTTTTCGAATCGAAAAATTGCTCACGTAATTGCACATCGATTGTTTAAAGTTATTAAGAAACTAACAATTACCTACAAAAAATTCAAAAATCGTGAAAACAAAACATTTATTCATTGTTACGTATCGTTATTTATAAAGTATCAAAGAATAATATAATGAATTTTCTATTGTGGAATTTAAAAGCTGCCTCCGCACTGACAACTTTGCGGCAAAATGGTGTGCAGTAATGCTAAGTTAGGCGGATACAGAGTGTCCAAAAATATCCTGCCGAACGAAAACGTCGAATTTTCTAGATTTTATGTCGATTCAAGTTAAATCACACCCTATACAAAAACGCTTCCTAAGGGAATTACGACCTTTTGAATGGCGCGTTGCCATCAATTTTTTTTCAAATATCTTCAAAACGTCGTTAATAAAAAAGATCAAACTTTACACATTAATTAATTTTTAATTATGATTTTTTTATTGCGATCACAAGCGTCTCATTTGGGGAACTAGCAGACATTATGAACCATAATTTTTTTATCTTCGACTTTTTGTCATTTCAGACATCGAATATAAAAATGTCTGTCTTTTGCTAACGTTAACGTGCTTTTGTTTATTATCGTTACGATGCACCGTTTTCGAGAAAAATCAATTCAAACTTTCGTGTTTCCTTGCATACACACAAGTTTCTCAATATTACTAAATTCATTATCAATAATAACAGTTAACTTTGACAAATCACCAAGAATTGTGTAAATGCGTGTTATAAACGAGGTTTTTGAAGTTATTTGAAAAAAATTCAATCTTCAAAGGGCCGCAACTTCCTTAGGAAGCGTTTTTGTATAGATGTGATTTAACTCGAGTCGACACAAAACCATCTCTAGAATTCGAGGTTTTCGTTTGGAAGGAAGTTTTTTGGACACGCCGTACAGAAAAAACGAATAAGCTTGAAAGTTTGACGGTTTTAACCTTATACGAACTAATTAGATACAATATTTACTCGTTAATTAATTATATTTAAGAAAAATCATCTCTAAAAAAATATCTTTGAAGAGAGATCTTCTTTATCTCACTCTTTTAATATCTTTAAAGATATTTCAAAAACGTAGAGAAAATTTAAAATAATATAGGATTATTTATGTGTATAAATTGGGTAGGTACCTATTTTTTTTCCACGAAAAACAATTTAATTTTAATAAACTCAAATAATTAATTTCTTAGATATATTGTTTATATTTTATTTAATCGTTAAATGATGGAAAAAGTTTTGACGTTTTTATTTCTGATATAATTATTAAATACGCAAATGTCTAAAGGAAATTTAAAAGATTTGAAAATTAATGGATCCGCGTGTGCAGTGGAACCAATCTTGAATAACATACATGATACATTGATTTAAAAACAACTTGGAAAATTACGTTAAACATTTTGCTTTCAATGGAGGATAGCCAGGAAGGAGAACCGAAAGATTATTATGATATTCTTAACGAATGAAACATTAAATCCATTGAGTTTATCTACATCGAAAATTTAAACCAGTGACGTCTAATAATAAGATTAACCTAAACTTTATTTTCAATTTATAGGTAGTTTAAAAAATGTCAATACATTATTTCAATAAAAAAAATTAATCGGATTTTTAATATAATAAATTCTATTATCTTTTTTATAAGTAGGTACCTACTCTTATATATTTTTCTGTTAACTATTAATAAACATTCTTTAAGATGTTATAGATTTTTTCGAACGGATAATTCAGCGATATGGTAATGGAAACCGAATAAAAATTTATCAGAAAATTTGAGTAACGGCGAAGATCGTCAATTATAAGTTGAGCAACTTCGAACGCATCCCATGCCTCCAAACTATTTATCGGAGAAGATTCCGTGGATAGTTGAAAATTTTACGCACTACAAACGAATTTATTTACAATTGCATTAGATTTCGTTGTATCGATCGATTTTCAAGCACTTCGAACTAAAATATCACATTTGACCATTTTGACAATGCTTTAAATTAATTATTTATGCCAGGAAGCATATTATCGGCGTTCGTAGTGTACAATTTACATGACCTATATCTCAAAGATAATCTTTATTTTATTTTCTTGCATTAGTCACTATTAAATTCGAAATTACCTACAAGTAATTTATACTTATGCAGATATAAAAAAATGTATAGATAATTATGTGCCCATATTTTAACATGTATGTGCAATAAAACTATTAAAAAAGTAAACCTATAAGCTAAAATAATTAAAATAAACTGTTTCTAACAGTTTTAATTAATAATGAACGAAAAGAAATATTGAACAAATTAAAAGTCGTCGAGTATTTTATTAAAAATTCGTGACACACGACGACACAATTAGCATTTCTATACCTATGAATCTATGGTCTTTTATAAAACTCGAATAACTATTTCTAAAGGCAAAAATTAAAAATCGCCTACCTTACGTCCGAAGAACTGCAGCAGATATGAACTCACAAAATGTCTAAAAGTTTGGAACCCGAAAACGCGAACACTTATAAACGCACTCACTTAATACGAAATCGTAATTTATTATTCGTTATCAATTTACGCGATGCAGTTGTGCCCACTTATCTGCTGTTATACCTCTTGGATTAGTTCTTATCGACTTAATACTCCGAAAAACGGACATTTATAAAATTACTTGCACTTAGATTGTCCTTCATTTATGTAGATCACTGCATGAATCGTAGAACGAAAAAGTCGATCAGTTTCTTTGTGTCGACTCGTTAAGTACATCCACGAATATCGCTTCCAAAACTAACCGAATTACAACCTCCGGTTAATTTATACCTGGAAAAAAAATTACCATTAAAATATGATGTATCGGGTTATTGGTTATATTTTGACCCTCCCCCATTATTTATTTGATTATTACCAATGCAAAAAAAAGTTGAAAGAGTATACCTGAAATTTTATAAAACGTATTAAAAACTCCAGTGACGTGCATAGGTCACGTTATAGAAATAATAATTAGGTTTTTTTTAATGAAACGCCCTGTCTATTACGGCATTTTCGCGTAGGCCCCTTTTCTCTAATTACGACGATATAATGTTATACACGTTTATTTTTTACAATTTTTGAGATACTGGACTATATTTGGTAACGGCGCGGCGCACAGTAGTGCACGGTATATGGAAGTGCGGAAAAAACTTGGTATCTCAACAATCTTCGTTATAATGAAATTATTTCTTAAATTTATGTAACCATATATGTTATCATCAATGGTATATTAAATAAAACCACAAAATTGTTAAACTCAATAATTTATTTAATAAAATTGTACAATTTAAATTAAAATACAGGTCACGCTATTTAAAATGAACAAATACAATACAAATATTGCAAAACAATACAACAAATAATTGTATAATATGAATAGCTATTTCTATAAATTAAACAAATGTTATAAATTTTGGGTTGTTTCACATGTTTTGTTGTTGGCCTTAAATAAGATATGTACGGATCTGATGATATCAGAATCAATAGGCAATATGTAAAATGTACTCCATAATACATATTCTTATATGCAGTGTTGATATCCCCCGTTTAAGGGTTTCTTCGTTATATGATTTTTGAAAAAAAAATTGATTTATCGTTCATCTTCGATGGTTTAGTTCCACAAATAATGCAATCGGTCGATGACGTGTTAGTTGCTAATAATAGTTAGCAACTTTGCCATCGATCATAGCAAAATAAAGTTGGTAATTTTCTTCCAAATCACGTCCACGAATATTTATTTTACTAGACGTCAATTGCTTATTTCGTCCTCTACTCTACATTTTTCCTTTTTTATCAGTTCTTGTGCCGCCTTGGCAAATTCAAATTTTAGTACTCTACAGTATCTTGTTGACGATGGTCGGTAATTTTTTTCAAATATGCTGCATTTCATTGTCAGAGTTTGAAATCACCAAGGGAACAATAGAGATGTCATAAATAAATGGGAATCAGATATGTTTTCTTCTGGATTCGAAAATTTCTGTCCATACTCGCTTTGCGCAAATGCTCCATCACAATCCCATTTATTTATTTATTGTTTATTTCACGGATATAGTTCTACAAAAATATCGATGGCGTTTTGCCAAAGGGCGTAACCCACACTTTTTGTGAAAATCTGACTATCTTATGCATCTAAAGCAAAGGCAAGGCATCATCTGTCAAAATCTGGTAACAATATTTCGATTTTTTCTACAGGAAAAATCGATTTGTATTTTCGTGAAACGTATCTTTTTATAAAGCTCTCCTGTAAAATCTATTTTTTGTGAATTACGCCCTTCTGGAAAAACTGAATCGATATCATGTTTAAATAAACATAAACACGGTAAAAGTACCTACATAACAACATTTTTTGCACTGTGTCGTACACTTATTTAAATACCCGCAGTACCTACCCATTTATAATAACGAACCATAACAACAATCAAACAATAATTACAGCTGAAGTTGCAAGAAGGTGCGCTTAATTTTTTGATGGGAATTTGTTAACAGTATTAACTTTATAAAAACGTTTGGAGCTTATTTGGAGCTTTTTTTGTATGTCCAAAGTCAATAAAGTAAACGTGGTATTTTATATACATTTGTATAATCATTTCTAACAAGACCGATGATAAATATTTTTCACAACTATTTATGATTAATGAAAGATAAGACATATTTCTTAAAAAACATATACGCAATTTATTTTAAATATTTTGGAAAATTGTTATATCCATATTGAAATTCATACGGCTAAATCGCTAGTTTCCAGGTAGAACATGAATGGACTACTTGAGATACATTGTTTTCATTAACTAAAACGAATGCTGATGTATGGTTAAGGGGATAGTAGACGCTCGAAAATTAATACTTATATATTGTTTTTTTATCGTTGGTAACGACTTTGAAAAGTTTCTTGACGTTGTAGATGATGTATTTTTTATAATTATTTGATATTCTGTAATAAAAATTTATTGATCTTGTACGATAACAAAGATAAGTTTTTAGATATTTTCTCAAAATCTATGGGGAATTTATAACATTTTTACATTTATAGAATCTGTATTGGTTTATTTAGGTGATAATATCAATAAAAATGGAAACTTTCCTTTAGTAATCTCACAATTTCCATTTTTATAGACGTTTTATAGTTACTTACGACGTGTGGTCATAAAACGTCTAAAAAAATTAAAATTATGAGATTACTAGAGGGAAGTTTCAATTTTTATCGATATTATCACCTAGATAAACCAATACAGATTCTATAAATGTAAAAATATGTTACAAAGTCCTCATAGATTTTGATAAAATATCTAAAAACTTATCTTTGTTATCGTACAAGATCAATAAATTTTTATTACAGAATATCAAATAATTATAAAAAATACAACGTTTACAACGTCAAGAATCTTTTCAAAGACGTTACCAACGATAAAACACGATATATAAGTATTCATTTTCGAGCGACTACTACCCCCTTAATATTATTACGATACATATGCTATTGTGAAAATATCATTAATACAAAAAACCATTTTCAGAATTTAGGGTTTTTTCCGGTTCTGAACCACTGTGCGACGCCGGTGTAGCGCAAGCACATTATTTTTGTTAAATAGGTATTTTTGATAATACAAAAATTATAGAACGATTTAATGCTTTAATAGCAAATGTAAAATATTTCTTGTCCGATAAAGGTTTTTAATCGAAAATCACTAAAGTTGTAATCGTTTTAATTTCGAACATAACTAGATTTCGAATAAAATAGAAAACCTTGATTTTTTTCTAAATTTAAGCGATATTTTAAATGAACGATTTTAGATTTTCGAATCGCCAGGAGAACTAAAATAATTTTTAAAATACGCAGCGATAATTAATGAAAAGTGGAACGCGTTAAAAAACAGATGACGAATATATAAACGATATCAGCTTTTGTTCGAAGGTAGCGGATTTTCAGTTAATACAGGCCAAAGAAACTTTTAAAAAAATTCGAAATAGGATTTAAAACTGTCAAACATTTAGTTAAGTCCAAATAAAAGTTGTTTTATACAAAGATTTTATATTCTGGATTGGAATCAAAATTTAATTTCACAAGAAATTTAACATTACTTGACTAAAATCTTGTAAATTATCGTGCAAACTATATCATTAAAATTTTAGAGTCGGATATTAATTCAGTCAGTGTTCTGAAACATCCATTTTTGTTCTTCTGTGTGTTTAACTGTTAGCTAGGTACTCTAGAGTCCTTAATTTTCAAAACCCTAATAACTGATAAAAGTCGAAGAACAGTGATGTTAGAAAAAAATAACTTTTCAATTATTACACGAACATGTCATGTTGCAAAGCTTATTAAAAAATAAAACCATTGGAGTAAAATTACACTATGGCGTTTTTGATAACGCGGCTATACGTTAGTTTCAATTATTAAACAATATTCAGATTAAATAAATAATTAATGTTTGTGTTGAGCTTTGATCTAGTTTTTTATAAAACGTTGAAATTTTGAAATTATTATGAAACAGAGGTTTGCACGAGTTTATAACAAAAAAAAAACAAATTTATCAAAAATTTGATCAATTTTTATCAAAAACAATTTTATTTTTAAGTAGGTATTACTTATATAATATCTTCGTTCCACTTTAACGTTTAATTGTTGACTTGCTTTCGTATTCGTGGCACGGGCTTCCCTTGCTTTGTAGGTATACATCCTAACCGCTACCTAATTTAAAAATTAATTTTACTTGTACAAATATTTTTATATTACAAAGTAATACGAAAATGTTATTATGTATTCAATAAACTTTAGTACGACGAAATAAATTTTGCTTCGATGCGCTGCACTGTGGCGAATAAGACGAATGCTTAATCCGACCAGGAAATGAACTCATGTGTAAATATCTACCTGTCAGTGCCAGAATATTATTTCAAATACTGTGAGGCAAAATTGATTTAGCGTTATCTTTCATTTTGAAAGCAACCATCTTCGGTACTCTCATCACTTCGGATTTTCTAGGAACTTATCTATAGATAGGAACCTACTTATCTATGTTTAATTATGGAAAATTCGATTTCAACGTCACAGGTACCTAATCATTTCCTTTCCATTTCCATTTAGTTTAATTATTTTAAAAAGCAATGCAAGATCGACAGAGAAAACTCTCGTGTTTTTCACGCTGAAAAACAAATTATTTGTCGCAATAAATCAAACATAATTATTTGGCCATCTTATGTTAATATTTTCGTTTTTCGAGTAGCTAAAGCTCGAATTCTAGCATAAATCGAAGTGGCCACTTCAAATAAATATTTTCAAAATGAATTCGCAAAATATGCGTAAAAATATTTTGTAAAATGATATTAGTTTAGGCACCTAGAGTTTCTATTTATTTATCGATTATCTATCAAACCATCTAACGTTTCTTCACATTTAATTTATTTATATAAGCGCTGCTTTAAAAAAAAAACAAAAAGAAAACAAAAGAACGAAACACCTATTATATAATAGTATGCGTTTTTACTGAAATTTTTACCAACGACTTGCGTTGGTAATACATACAAATGATTAAAACTTCGAAACAAAAGAACATAAAATAAACAAGTTATTCAATAATAAATAACTCTGCTACTTGTTTGTAAGAGAACAATGTGTGGTATATTATTGGAAGACGTTTGTTAAATTTGCAACAAGTCCCGCAAATTTTACGGGACCTTAATTCTACGGCTTCGAAAAGCATGGAGCCGAGATACCTCAGCAGGCTAATATTGATCATCTCATTGAAATTATACCAAGACGAGTAAATGAGTGCATAAGAAACAAAGGCAGAGCTACTCGTTAGGTATTGAATAACTTGTTTTTTTTACGTTTTATTTTAAAGCTCGCTAATTATTTTTAAAGCACAATTTATGGTTATGGTAGTGGTGTACAATTATTAAGAAATGAAATAGACTAAAGTTTTAATTAATTTGACCTTAACCGAACGTACAGATTATAACGGATGTCGTCAACAAAACCCCAACATACCCACAAACTTGTAAATCTTAGGCGCTATTGTTACGAGATGAGAGTTACTTATTATAACTGAATAGAGAATTGAGAAATTCAAACGAATTATAAGGAATAAACGTTGTCACATTACTTATAAATTTATTTTAATAATAAATAATATTTTAATGATATAAAAAGGGCGTCTTTGTCATGTTTAAATGATTAATTAGGAAATAATGTTGGTATTTTCAAGCAAGTTAATTATTTATCTTGTTACATTTGTAAATAGTTTTTGTAAAAATAATGATATAGCTTATCCAAACCTATATGATGTTCACGTCATCAATTCAAGGTTACTAGATGATGACGTTTCACATAGTGCTGTCACCTCGTACCTCGTATTTTGACAGTTCTAATAAATTGTAGTCTTTCTTTATACCATCTAATATGTGCGCAAGTAAATAATCTATGTATAGAATATGTCACTTTCCAAACTTTAAACCGAATTACAAATAAACAATCTAATAACTTTTTGTCGATGACGTGAACATCATACAGGTTTGGATAAGCTATAGTAGGTCGTTATTTACAATAAAAATCAAAATTTTAGTAACAAATGGTGCCTACGATGAGTACCTACTACTTTGAGCAGTAGACACATTGGAAAAGAAAATATAAGATGAATAATGATAACATTTCGAACTGAAATAAACAAAAAGAAACGGTATCGAGGTCTATGCTTACAAACCTACTTGATACATCTCACTATTAGCTTTAAAGGTACATACCTACGAATCTATAATAAGACTAACGATAATTTTACTTCATGAGGCAAAAATCTCTTAAAAATATATGTTATCGTGGATCCGTACATTAATAAATGTATAATTTCTCGCCCTCAAATAATTTTTAATCGAAATTGCTGGCTATATGTATAAATTGATGAGGCAAACGAATGGATTCTAACCTAACCTATTGTTGTTGTAGTACCTACTTGTTAAGTGCATCGTCTACAACAAATCATTACACATACATAGGCACGTTTAAATCATCTACAATATTTTTGTGTAAAATTTCTCCTTCGTTCAACGGTTCTATACAACTGAAATTTTTTGTATAACGACAGTTGACCTTTTTTAAAAGTACAATAGTTGTCCATTTTTGTTTTTATTCGTCTCTCGGATTTTGCCGTGTTCGTCTAAAATTAAAATTAACCCCTTCGAGTCCAAGCTCAAAACGCATTCGCCGCATCATAATTTAAAAAATCAAAAACTTTTTTGTAAATTTTCTCTTACTTATTATTTACGTTTAACGTTTGTTGCCACAAATGAAAACGTTAAACCAGCGAAACGTCAAGTGTTAATTTTAATTTTAGACGAACACGGCAAAACCCGAGAGATAAGATGCCATTGAAATATAAAAGTACAAATTGCGAGATAATAAAACTGTTGGTTCAAAACATCCCTTTTTATATTTTCAAATTCAGGTAAAGGACGATTAACTATATAGGCCAAAACGCTACGGAAGATTTGCTCGCCTCCCAAGAGTTTTTGGTACTTAAGTACAACGTACAGTAATTCGGTAGTTTTGAACTTTTTGACCGCGACTCGTTCATTTTATAAATTATTATTTAAAACATTTTTGTATTTTTCGTTTGTTTCTTTGTTGAACCTCGTTTGTTTTTTATAACCACTAAATTGTGGCGACCTACATTTAGAAAAATTCCACATTGAAATGTACTAGATCGTAACGTTAATTAATTACGAATGTAGGTACATCAAAATGACAAATCGAAAATAGTAATTCTAAATCAAAATTTTATAAATGTATAGGAAATACGTCAATTTTAAAAACATGAGGTATTTTTAATATCGTCGTGATGTCATATAATATCCGCTTTAAATAAAATACCTGCGAAATACATAAATGCTTCGAGAACAAAAAATAATTCGACATCAAAGCAAAAATTCGTTTTACGATTTAATATCAATAGATTGTCTAGAATAATAATATCTAATTTTAATTTTGTTAAACAAAAGTTTCACGAAAACCTACAAAACTGTTTTATACGTAGAATTATATTTAGTCGAACAGGTTACAATTTCCGGAATTTACTCCGTAATGAGATAAAAGCGGCTTCAGGTAAGGTAGTTCGGGAATACTTCGCCTTAAGTTCGAGATAACTATATTAGAAAGTTTGCAGTGTTACTATCTTAAACGATCAGATAAGTCGTTTCGAACCGTTTCGATTATATCTTTCGTTTTTAAATATCGAGCATTTTAAATAATTATTGAAAATAATAAACTCTAGAATGCTCGTCTTAAAGATTATGATGCAAATTACGAAAAGGCATTAAGCATATTAAACACGAAAACGAATAGGTATATTACGATACCTGTATATTCAAAATTACATTGATTTGTCGTAAATTGTAAACGCATGCTCTCGCTTATGAGATTAAGTATTAGTTATCCCAGAAGGTCCAATTATGATGACGAGGCACGTCATTACATCGTTACGCGTGAATAAAACATGTATACATAAATAAGTAAATTTGCAAAATCCTACTTATAACCCTCTAGTTTTAATGCCTAAATAACATAGCACTCTCGGAACATTTAATAATTAAAATTTTGCTGCAATAATTACATTAATTCAACAATCTTGTGGTTTGGACGCCGCGCCGTAAAACATCGAATTTAAACGAGCAATAAACATTGCGGTTTTATGCATATTATCGTAGGTATATTATTATCTAAAAAGTTTAAAATAACGGTTTGACTACCAAAGATAACCTACCTTTGGTATCGAAAGGTATCAG